>OY728153.1:1421544411-1431544411 GCA_963277665.1 Viscum album
TTTATAAAGTATCTAAATAACCTAATTGATTTTTCTTGGTTTTGAGTATGTTACTTGTGTTTTTTACTAAAATGTCAATTTCAATAGGAAACACGCACTTTGAGTCCTACTGGTCATATCATGTGTTGGTTTGATGTGAGACTAATTCCTAAACATCAAAAATGACTTATGAATTGTTTTCCCAAATTATCAAGATAATTTGATCACCTTTTCTCTATTTTTAGTGATTAATACATGTTTTGAACTTGAATGTCAATTTTAAACCAATAACAATCACTTTGAGTCATATCAGGAACACCATGCATTATATTTAGGTACAATTAGTTAATACACATCACAAATGACTTGTAGATCATTTTACTAAAGTATCATGATAATCAAAATGTGTTTTCTCTGTTTTGAGTATGTCACTTGTGTTTTTTACTAAAATGTAAATTTTAAATAGAAAGGCAGACTTAGAGTCATTCTGGTCACACCATGTGTCGTATTTATGTTTAGATGATTCATACAAACTAAAAAATACTTATGAATAATTTTCCTAAAGTATACAAACAATCTGAATATGTTTTCTCAGTTTTGAGTATGTCACTTGCATTTTTTATTAAAATGTCATTTTAAAATGAAAACACGCACTTTGAGTCCTGTAACAACACAAAAATTTATCAATTAAAATTCCCTTCTTATAATTATGTCATATAGTATAAAACACATAAAATCACATATATAAAACAATACATACTTTATAAATGAATAATGAATGAAATAATAGGTATTTTTAGAATTTAAGGAACCAATAATGATGAAATAGTAATTTGACCCTTAGAATAGTAATATGACCCTTTAGAATAGTAATATGGCCAATAAAATATTAACCTCATATATGAAAGTATAAATAAAATTTAGTAATCTTATAAATGATAATATGATATAATTATATCATGGTATAAGTAAATAAATATTTGAAAAATTATCAATTAAGTGTTGGTATTTTTATTAAACATAAATGTTTATTTATAATTTTTTATTTAATATAATTATTTAAAATAAAATTTATTTTCATTAAATATATTCATAAATCAACTTTTTTGCCTTATGATTATAAGATAATCTTATGAGACCATAATTAATTTTTCAAAGTGTTATAAAATCTATCATAATTTTAAAATCAATTAAAAATTAAATTTCTCATATTTATGGAATTATTTTTATAAAATGGAATTCATTTTTAAATTATACACATTAAAAAATTTCTATAGTGAATTTTTGGTGAATAGTAAAATACAATAATTTATAATAAAAGCTAAATATATCAATTTTTGAGTTATTGTTCATGTAAGGATGATGTAAGCCCAAAATCTTGAACTATAATTAATTAGTTTAATATATTTAGTGACAAGGTTCAAACTATTCATAATCTTGAGCCAAAATAATAAACTAATGAATAAAATAATGAGAAAACACCCCTCTCCTACCCTATAAATACCACTCCTCACCACCTCTTATTCTCACACCTTCCAAGCCTTTAATTGTAACATCCCCAAATGATAAAGGGTTAAATGTCTAAATGATATGACTCATGTCAACAAGGTGCACCTTCCTTTTCGGGAGCCTACCTGATTAGAACTCCACAGTTAAGCGTGCTTGGCCTGGAGTAGTGATTAGGATGGGTGACCTTCTGGGAAGTTTCTTAGGATGTGTGTGAGTGAGGACAAAGCACACTGGAAAGGACAAGTGTTGGCCTGTGGGGACTGTCATTAGTCAGATGACCCGTTCGGGCACGTGGGTGGACCTTAGGGTGGGCCCCACGTGTCTGCGGGGCAACTGGGGGTACCCGGTGGGCCAGGACCCGACGACCATGTTAAGGCGGGGTGTCTGTGCTGTCACCGGGACCCGGTTGTCACATTTGGTATCAGAGGTGGTACCCAGCCTTAAGTGCGGTGCACTGCCTGGGTTAAGATGTAGGGCCCACAACGAGGGCGTTGTGCTCTAAAGGGGGGGGGGTGATTGTAACATCCCCAAATAAATGATAAAAGGTTAAATGACTAAACGATATGACTCATGTCAACAAGGTGCACCTTCCTTTTCGGAAGCCTACCTGATTAGAACTCCACAGTTAAGCGTGCTTGGCCTAGAGTAGTGATTAGGATGGGTGACCTTCTGAGAAGTTTCCTAGGATGTGTGTGAGTGAGGACAAAACACACTGGAAAGGACAAGTGTTGGCCTGTGGGGACTGTCATTAGTCAGATGACCTTTTCGGGGACGTGGGTGGACCCTGGGGTGGGCCCCACGTGTCTGTGGGGACTGTCATTAGTCAGATGACCTGTTCGAGGACGTGGGTGGACCCTGGGGTGGGCCCCACGTGTCTGTGGGGCAACTGGGGGTACCTGGTGGGCCAGGACCCGACGACCATGTTAAGGCGGGGTGTCTGTGCTGTCACCGGGACCCGGTTGTCACATTAATCTTGTCAAAGATCTACCTAATAATCTTCCTAATATCCTCACCCACATCTAGGATCCCTTGTTCTAATTAAAAGACCAAACCATTTTCCTTAAGGAGGTTCTCAAGGAGGAGAAAAACAAGAGGTAAAATCCTCCTTTTTCTTTTAAATTCTTTTCAATTTCATTTATTTTCTTATCCTATTCTGACCTCCACTTATCAAAGTGGAATCATAACTCCAGTATCATTTATATACTAAAATTTTATTATTTTAATGGAATAATTCATCTTCAAATCTCTTCCTTTTTTTCCTTTTATTCTAATAATGAAAATATCGTCTGTGGTGTGTCAATTTACAGCCACTGTGAACGATGCATGTTTATTTTTCATTATCACCATAAATTCTGGTCATAAAATCTTTATTATGGTTAAATAATATTTTATTATACATATTATAATTTATATAATGTTCTGAAACCTATACATATATCAACATGATGATATAATCTCATAATGCTTGTAAAATCCTCCAAAATAAATTAAATCATTTTCATTAACTATTTATCTAACAATTCATCCTCGTATCATATAACCAAATGATATATAATATCATTTAATATTTAATAAGTTCATTAATAAAATATAATCTAAATTTTGTAGAATTATTCTCATTTTACATGAACTACATACATCAATACAAGTGAACCGATCATGAAAACCAAGAAAATGAACACTCCTGAAATGATGGAATTAAAATTTTATAACACATCATAATGGTCATAAATGAACTTAATAAAATTATAATGAATAAAATAAATGTATAATAGGTTATTTTTTATTAATTGATGAATCTAATTTTATTATCTAGGATATTAAAGTTAAGAGATCATTCAAACATAAGGTAAAGGGATTCTCAAACCTAATTTCTTTTCTTCAAGTTATTCCTCTATCGTGCCAAATTTTAGTATGGATTTTCTTTTAATATTCCTAAAATATAATTTCATTATCCTTACTTTTTAATTTCTATGATATACATGCTTCCAATTTTATTTTATGATAAATGCAATGATTTTTCCAAAAGTAATCTTCTTTATAAAAACACATGTTTTACTTCTCTTGAGATTGTTTCTTCTTCACTCAAGATTGATGATTCTTATACCAAGTATGTTATTACCTTTTTATTTTTCGAGCCACAAGGTTTATTCATGAATGTATTATTTATGAAATTCGGATAAACCCACTTCCTTTCCATGGGTTATTTTATGTCTACAATTGATATACATTCTACGTGGAATCCATGATTATGTAAATTTTATGATATGATTGGTGCACCTGAAATTATACAGCGCTCGAATGCATTGGTTAATGTTATTTATATCACAATATAATGTGAAATATTCATGAAAATGGTTCTATATTTGTTCATAATGATGATGTTATGACGATGCACGTATGTTATGCATGAACATGATGATACCTTTGTTCACAACTATGTGTGGTAGTTGACTACTAAGACATGATGTTCCATTTTTATGCATTGAAACATTCCTTGACTTTATATAATGCTTCCTATCATGATTTATATGATGATTCTTTTATTATGTTATGATGATGATGTTTATGCTCACCCATGTTTCATGTCTCATATTCATCCTCTTACTGGGTTTTTAACTCACCCCTTATTTTTATGTATATTCTCAGGTGAATACTTATACTAAGGAGAACACGAGGGACAATAAGAATCTATAGAATAAGGAATTGAATATTTTTTTATGCTTTATTCTCTATATGTTTTTTTTGTTCATAATTTTCCCAAGACACTAAACCTTTGGATCCTAGATCTGTAATGCTTTTATGTTGTTTATAATTAAAATTATGTAATAATCATGTAATAAAAGTAGGGTCTCTATAGTTGGTATCAGAGCATGGTTTAGTTAATTTTGGAATTATTATTAGAGAAAATTAGTGAAAACCATTAGTATGAGACTAAGTATATGTAAGCACCTAAGAATGTTTTTTTTTAAAATTTCTAAACATAGGGACCCCACCAGATATGCCTTTAGAGTAATTTTCACAAAGGAATAAATTATTTATTCATGAATTGTTGACTTATGTTTTGTTCAAACTTTTTCTATTTTAGAAAATAGTTGTAACCAAGAGAAAATAAACAAAAAATCCATGTGAGGTACAATGCAACAAATGCCTGAACGATATCCCCAATTCCTTGGGAGCTGGAGTTCAAAATTTCATGGTGATGCTTACCCAACTGACTCTAGCTATGAAAAATAACCTGAATAATGTGGAACACCCTCCTTCACCTAAGAGGTAGAAACTAGTTGTCGAGTCTTTTATGAGACAATGACCACTGAAATTTATTGGATCTTCCGATCCACTAGTCATAGAATATAGGGAAACTCAATAGATAAGATCTTTTCTGTGCGTCACTATTATGAGATGGAGAAGGTGACTTCTTTCATTTATCATTTAGATTGAGAGGCTGATCAATGGTGGAAGTTTATTAAGAACACCAAGCCTAAGGATGAAATTGAAGAGATGGAGTGGGAAGACTTTAAGAAAATATTTCTTAACAAGTATTTCCCTATAACTCTTCATACAAATATAGAGAGAGAAGTATTAGAGCTAAAGAAAAGGGAAGGTGAATCTGCCAATGAAGTAAATTTCACAAGGTTTGAAAGGTATTATATGGATTTTTTTTAGCAATGGTATAAAAATATATAGATTCTTTAGTGGTTTAAAACCACACCTTCTAAATGCTCTAGCCATTCGAGACTTTGGAAGTTGTGAAGAAGTTTTTTGAAGTGCTTTGAAAGTGGAGATAAAGTTTGGAGAATGGTCCCATAGATATGGAGATAAGAAATTAAATATGGAGTTTTAATCTAGGGGATCTAATGAAAAACGTGGAAAGAAATATCAACCACACACATGTCAAAAATGTGGGAAGAATCATCATGGGAACTTCCTAAAAGGGATGGGGAAATTCTTTAAGTGCGTGAGAGAAGATAACCGAGCTTATGAATGTCAAAGATACACAAGGAAGCTAGATAATGTGGTGGACTAAAGGAGATAAACACCTATGGTTCAATGCTTTAACTATAGGGAGAAAGGCCACTATGTAATCCAATGCACTAAGTCACAAGACCTCAAGGGTAGTCAATGTCAACAACCATAGAATCCAAAGGAGAAAGGTAAAGCTTAAGCCATAACTATTGTTGAGGTGGAGCTAAAAATGATGTGGTGATAGGTACACTAGTTATTCATTCACTAATAGTGAAGGTACTGTTTTATTATGGTTTTACACATTATTTTATATATTTTAAGTTTAGTAGAACAATTCAAACCTGATCTCATAATATGGAGATTGATTTGTCCATAAGGAGAGAAAATGGAAAAATTATTTAAACTAAATTATATAACTTCTCCCCAGTTAATTTTTATGGACTGAATCTCCCATAAAATATTTTCTTACTTCCTTTGGTAGATTTTGATGCTATATTGGTCATGGATTGGATACATTTATTCAAAGAGAACATCAACTGTTAGGAAAGGGAGAACACTCTTCACATCTCGAGGCATCCTCCAATTATATACAAGTGAAAGGAGGATGATATATATTATTCAGATCCATCATCTTAAGTGTGGATATTATTAGCTTATGATAAAGTATAGATATCTCAAATAATTGAGACAAAGGTTAGAATCATGCTCAAAGACATGCCCATTGTGAGGGACTACACAGATGTGTTACCTAAAGAATTTCCTGGTCTTCCTCCTGACTGAGAGGTTTAGTTATAAATTGAACTTATTCCTAGATCTCTATCGATATCAAAGACCCCTTATAGAATGAAGACCATTGATTTGGAAGAACTAAAGAAGTAGTTACAATAACATATGGATAAGATTTTTATACACCTGAGCGATTCACCATGGGGTACACCAGTCCTCTTCATCAAGAAGAAGGATGGATCGATGTGCCTTAACATTTATTATCACAATCTCAACAAAATCATGATAAAAAACAAGAATCACCTTCTATGGATAGTTGAATTGTTCGATCAGCTACATGGGGCCAAGTATTCTCTAAGGCGGACCTTTGACTGAGATATCACCAATTAAAGGTGACGAAGGACGATATTCCCAAGACTCCCTTTCGAATGAGATATGGAATCTATGAGTTTATAGTGATTCCCTTTAGACTTAATAATTATCCATCAATATTAATCGAGTAAATGATTTGATTATTTAGATATTACCATGATAAATTTATGGTAGTATTTATTGATGATATCCAGATATACTCTAAGAGAAAGGGGGAATATGAGAATCATTTGAATACTATGCTAAAGACTTTGTGAAGGGAGAAAATTTATGCAAAGTATAGTAAATGTGAATTTTGGATGGAGGAAGTATAATACTTGGGGAATGTTATCACCAACAAAGGAATATCCATATACCCTTCTAAGACAAAGGCAATCAAAGAGTGGCCCAGACCAACATCTATCATGGAGATCCATAGTTTCCTTGGTCTAGCTAGGTATTAGTGGAAATTTTTGAATAACTTATCATGACGGTCAAACCCACTAATCAAGATTACTCGGAAGGGATAAATTTTTTTTGGACCAATGAATGTGAAGATTGCTTTAAAGAGTTAAAAAAGAGGCTTATCATCTATCCAGTACTCACAATTCCAAAAATTGGGGAACTCTTTGTGGTATGAAATGATTCTGGAAAGAAGGTATTAGGCTATGTACATATAAAAAATGATAAAGTGATAGCCTATGCCTTAAGGAAGTTGAAAATTCATGAGAAAAACTATCCCATGCATGATCTGGAGTTGGAAATTATGATCTTCATGTTGAAAATATGGAGACATTATTTCTATGGGGAGAAGTGTGAAATCTATAATGATCATAAGAGCCTTAAATATATATTCACATAGAAGTAGCTTAATATGTAACATCAAATATAGTTAGAGCTCATCAAGGATTATAAATTCTCAATCCATTACTATCTTGATAAGGAAAATAAAATGGTGGATGCTCTAAGTAGAAAGGATCCTGCAACATTATCAATGATGAGAATCTATAAGGATCCAATCTTATTAGATTCACAAAGTATGGACATGAGAATCATTAAGGAAGGAACATCAGCAATCCTTTATCAAATAATTTCTCAACCATCCCTCATAGAGAAAATAAAGGATGCTCAAATAAATGATATGAAAATTCAGAAAAATGTGGAAGCTATCAGAAATAGGAAATCCATAGAGTCCAAAATGGATGAGGAAGGATTTATGAGATTTGGGTTATGAATATGTATACCATCCAATCCAGAGATAAAGAAAGAGCTTCTGAGTGACACACATAGCTCAACCCTCTCTATTCACCTAGGGAGCTCAAAGATGTATCAAGATCTTTGAGAGAACTAATGGTGGGACAATATGAATATGGATATTGATGAATATACATCGAACTTCCTGGTATGTTATCAAGTGAAGACTAAAAGAAAAAATTCTAAGGGGTTGATGCAACCATTTCCCATACCAACATAGAAGTGGGAAGACATCATCATGGATTTTTTCACCAAACTTCTGAATACATTCAAAGAAAAAAAATGCTATATGGGTTTTTTTATAATTTCATATAAAGACATCTCATTTTATAAAAATTGGAGAGGACTTATCACTAGATCAACTTGCATGTATATACATTAGATAAGTTTTAAGATTGCATGGAATACCAAAATTGATTGTATCTGATCAAGATCTGAGATTCACCTCAAAGTTATGGAAAAGCCTCGAACATGATCTAAAAACTGAGCTGAACTTTAGTATGACTTATCATCCTCAAACTGATGTCCAATCTAAGTGGAATATTTAGACACTAGAAGACATGTTGAGGGAATGTTCTATGTAATTCAAAGGACGATGGGACTAACATATGCCTCTGTTTGAGTTCTCTTACAATAACAGTTTCCACTCAAGTATCCAAATGTATCCATATGAATCACTTTATAGAAAAAGATATAGAACACCAGAGTGTTGGGATGAATTCAATTAATATAAGCTTCTAGGACCTGAAATGGTTAAAAAAATGGTGGAAAAGGTGAAAACTACTCAAAAAAACATCAAAGAAGGCCAAAGTCAATAGAAGTACTATGTAGACAATCGTGGATGAGACCTAGAGTTTAAGGTTTGAGACATGGTATTCCTCTACATATCTCCTTGGAAGAGGATCATGAGATTTGGGATGAAAGGAAAGCTGGGTCCCAGGTATATTGCCCCCTTCAAAATTCTTGATAGTTTCGGAGTTGTGACCTATCAACTGACACTTCCACTCACCATGTCTCAAGTATACGATGAATTCCATGCATCCCTCTTAAGGAAGTACATACCAAATCCCTCACATGTAATAAATCCAGAAGTGGTACAGTTGGAAAATGATCTCTCTTATAAGGAACAACCAGTAAAGATCTTATACCATAACGATAAAGTTCTACACAATAAAACCACTCACTGGTGGAGTTGGTGGCCTAGAACTTACTACTTTATACTTTATGTTAAACTTGTATTCATGGATTTTAATATTAATAAATTCCTTTTCACATATTGATTGTTCTTTTATGTGAAAATGCATGTGATAATTTCCTAAGGATAGCTGTTGCACTAAAGGGTCATAGCAGATCCCTGCTATGATGAGAACCTGGAAGTTTCATAACACTATTCTTGAATATATGTTCTATAGCTGGATGATGTTATTTGAGGGACACAAATAAAACCATCCATTAGGGGTGAGGAATCATAAAAATTTGAGGCACCTTCTCATGGTGTGCGTGCTTGGTAATATCTAGGAGGATAATATGAGAATGAGACCCGCCAATAATAAATCCACATTTCATAGTGTTATTGGATGTTCCTATCTTCAAACATGTGTATTGGTACTTAGAATTTAAGATTATTATTAATGGGTATTATGAATCACACGCTTAGATTTATTGAAGAAAACTATGATGACACACATTTTGCAGCGAGGTAGGATATGTTGGGTGCATCATGAGTAATACTACATTAATAGATAATGCGAGAAAGAATTTTTCCCTTCTATTCCATAATAGAAGTTGATATCTCAGGCCCTTTGATGGAATTGATATAGACTAAATAAATCCATTTCTATGGTGAGTAATGGGAAAGTTAAATTCTAGGAAGTCAAAGAAATAATGGTCAAGCACATGGGTTGATGAAACTGGAATGAAACCCCCTTGATTGTAGATATCGAGACAAAGTGATTACATTACACGGTAAGCATTTGTAGGAGGTGACATGTATTTGTGGAATTAAATTCTTTATATATGGGTACCTTGGCATGTTTCTAGATGCTAACCTTAGACTTTAGGTAGGCTCTACCTAATTCCATTGAGAAAGAGGCCTAGAGGGCCATACACTAAGTGTATCCAAATATCTCAGTTAAATATTCATTTAACAAGTTGAATAAAGATTATTCTCGATTGTGGTTTAATAATTATTCAAGGATTCATGATCACATTTATTTCGACACTGATTATTTGAGAGAATATATTGTGGATAGAATAATATATTTATCAGAGAGTAATGCAGTGATATTTATTTGAGAAATAAATAGTCATTATTCATGGTCTAATGAATGTGGTGGAGGGAATAAAGAAAATGGAAAAACAAAAATACATGCTGTGTATATTTATATACATACCGTGTAGTTTTTTTTGGGAATTTATGAGAAATAATATTATTTATTTAATTAAATAATATTAAGTGTAATTATCTCAGTGCATGTCAAGTAATAATAATAGTCAAATGTTATTATTAGACATGGGGTGTTACTAAGAATTAAATGAAATAAACAAGTGCCTTTGGGTAATTATTTCATTATTTTATTATTTTAAGTAATATAAATCCCAATTACATTATTATCATTAATCTAGCTATTAGTTATGGTTGTGCATAATGGATCTAGATAAATATATTAAGCTAAGAGATAATTCCTTTCCTCCAAGTACACTCTCAATTTACGAGAGAGATCATCCTTCATCGGGTCAAGGAGAGCACTTTGGAGGCAGCTCTCAAGGCGATCGAAGGAGAACATTGCAAGCGATGGATCTTCCATGCTAGAACCTAGACATCTCTTCGGCGATGTCCAGAGATATGTGTATCATGTGTGGATCATCTATAGAGGAAGCCTACACTTGGATTTTGTGATGCAATGATGAATCACATTGGATCATGATCGGAAACATCAACAGAGAGAGAATTATATAAAAGGTAATTCTTATCTTTTAATTAAATTAATTATAACCAACATATGATGATACTCTCTATGGTTCCAGTACTTCCCTATACCCTTTTCATTCTTTGTTCTATTCCAAATATTTGACATTTTATCATCGTGACAGATCTCGGATTGATCGTTGTTAACGGTAAAAATTAAAGTTGGGCACACCCATCCACATGCTTCTACTGCGCCCGAAACCTACAAGTGGTATCAAAGCAGTCATATCGTTCATTATAATTATTTAATTTTTTTGATGATTTAATCATTTAATAATTTATTTGTTTCAATTAAATTTAATCATTATGTAAATCTGAATCTTGAAATCTGTTCCCCCTCTTTCGTTTCTCATTCAACTTACAGAAACAATCTTTTCTTTTAATTTTAGTTAAAATAAAATAGTGGATATCATACAAAGGTGACAAAGGTTCCTGGACATAAAACACCAGAACACATGGTGTGTATTTGGAAATACACACTCTGTAGTCAAGGGTCAATGCATCGGGACTGGTCCGCCAAACCAAGCCATGTGATTGGAATTTTTCTAAGTCTTAATTACTTCGTGTGTTAACCAGGAAAAGGTGGCACACAGTTTCCAGATTACACACCGTGTGGACCACTGAACACAACATGTAGTCCCTTAAGGTTAGGGTTGGACCATGTAACCTCTACATGGATTGCCCAGCTAGATACTTTGTAACGTAGATACTACACAACGTGTGACCCACTGGACACACCATGTATTTTGAATATTTCTGATGTAAATATACACACTATATCCCCAGTCATATGCTTCAGATGGATACTGAACGATAGTACACACAGTGTAGTTAGAAGTACATGCTGTGTACTCATAAAAATTATGAAAATTTATTAAAATTTATTATTATATTATACAAACCCTTGAGACATGTACCATGGTGCGGGTGTAAATCTAGGGCATGACACATGATACGTGTTTTATATATATGTGTTTTATTTAACATCTGTGTAATTTTCATTTCTACTCATTGGGTATTTATGAATGGTAATTTATTGGGTTACCTCCAAGCTACAAGTTACGTAAAAAGATAATTTTAAATGAATTTATTTTTTTTTAAATTATGATGGATGAGAATCTCAAGGAAATTCGGAAAAGGGTTTAAGATAAAATGATTGATTAATTAAAGATGATAAATAATTGATTCGAGTGTGATTTATCTTAAATAAGAATGATTAAAGAATTTAATTCTAGTTTTATTTATGTGTAAATATTTTTGCATGCATGAATGATCATGAGCTAGACCAGGAGATTTTTATGTGGATGATTTATTTTAATTAATTTATTTAAATTAAAATTGTTGGCCTGCGAGCCTTATCCTCATTAATATGTATGGCCTGCATTCCCAATGTTTCTTTTATGTAAAAACCCATTTTACCCCTCACCTGTATGTGAGATAAAATCATATGTAATGGATGGATATCCCAAGCTAGCGGAGGCGGTTCAATTCAGGAGCTGAGTTGAAACCAACCCAAGGAGATATGAAGGTGGACAAGTGGAAAGCTGTAAATATGAACCCAAAAGGTTCAATGTGTTTTATCCCCTAGGTATTGGGTAAGTTTATCAACAACTATATAAACTAACCAATAAAAAAATTCTTATGATCATTCCATTTATTTTATTTCTATTAGTTTCATGATTTATTTATTGTGGGTGCGTTGTCACGATCACAAAATTAATAAATTAAACAAGCATGCAAGATGGAACTAAAATAAGATTGGCTTATGCATAAATACTATCTTATACATGGTTAATCACTTAAGCATATCCCACTTAATATTAACAAGCATGTAATAAAGATAATAAAATGTAAATTTACGTATAATGATAAAATCCCTCAGGGAAATATTAATTCGGTATAGCCTTCCATAATCTTTGTTAGAATTGAACCATAGTTCAAAGTTCTTGACCAACCCTAGTTGGGGTTCTTTCAATTATTGGGGAATTATAATTCAAGGTTTTGGGTTTAATTGACTTGGTTCACATCAAGGTTTTAATGACATAGTAGGACTTGGTGTGACCAAGAGGAAAAGGTTGAGGAAATCCAAAATAAAAGGATTTCAAGATTTGGGAGTACACTCAGAGGATCAAGGAGATGCAGGTTAATGCAGTTGGTATTTGGAATACCTACCTAAAACTCATCAAATTTCTTCACCAAACCTAGTTGGGGTAATGAAAAGGTAAATATAGATCCTTTCCACTAGAATATTCAGGCAACAGTATATTCTGAAGTCAATGGTGAGGGATATTGGATTTTGATAAAATAGTGGGAGAATAATAAGTATTAATTTATTTATTTGTCTCAGTTTTATCATGACAAATTACTAAATCTTTTCTCATATTAATTTTTAGAAGCAGAAATAAAAATTACTTCAAACATATCATTACAAACCGTACTCGAGAAGGAAATCATTCTCACAGGCACTAATTTTTAGTAGTGTCAGAGGCATTTACGCATCATACTTTACAAATGGGGCCAGTGATGAGGAAATATATGTCTATATGAAACATTTGGATGATTCCACAAATGTCCATTGCTTCATGCTATTGGTTATGTCTAATGAGCTCTTGAACCAACATGAAAACATGTACGTGTATAACATGATGTCTCACATTAAGGATATCTATCAAGAGAAGGCGAGACAGGGGAGATATGAGATCTCCAATGATTTTTTCACAACTAATCTTTGAGATTCTGCGCCAGCTAGGCCTCATGTAGTTAATCTTATTAGATACATTGAATGCCTGTACATCTTAGGGATTAAGTTCCTTGATGAGTTGCGTACAGTTCTCATCCTATAATCATTTCCCAAGACCTTATCTAACATTATTGTCAACTACAACATGATAAAAAATGATAAGAGTCTATTATAACTTCTGACCATGATTTTCTAGGTAGATAATGACATGGGGCATGACAAACCCACAGTCCTTATAGTGAAAAAGAAGAGGAAGGACAAGAAAAAGGGGCTGAGGACTTATAAATGGTCTGAAGCCCTCGAGCACCGTCCCTCCAAGAAGGGGAAGATCTAAAGGTAGGGAAAGGAACAAGAGGTATTATATTTTGCATGTGGTAACCTGGGCCACTAGAAGAGAAACTGCACCCAGAAGCATGGGGACACTAAAGGTGCATTTGTTATCAAGTATAATCTTTCCATTTCTACACATTGGGTATTAGATACATCATATGGGGCTCACATATGTATTCAAATGTAGGAACCAATTATATTTAGAAATATTTCATGAGGATAGGTGGATCTTCGAGCTGCCGATAATGCAAGGCTGACTGTGTTGGCCATTGGCGATTACCATCTCTCATTTCAAACTAGAATTATTTTGGTTTTACATAACTGTTATTATGTAACTAGTATTACCAAGGACATAATTTTCATATCATGTATGGATATGGATGGAATTATTTTCATGTTTTGAAATAGGGTTTATTTCTTTTATAAGGACAACATATGTTATGGTATGGCGCATTTAAATAATAGTTTGTATGTATTAAATTATGAAAACCAAGTGTTGGAAATCGATAATGAAACAAACTCACATGACTCATAAAACACCCAGTTATGGCATCAACATCTCAGTTATGTAAATAAGAATCACTTTACAAAGATTTACCAAGATGGTTATTTAGACTCTACTGAGCTAAAACCACTTGATAGATCTCACCCTTATTTACAAGGGAAAATGTCCAAGCCAAATTTCAGTGGACAGGGTGAAAGAGCTACAGAGCTTCTAGTATTAGTACACATGAATGTGTGTGGACCTTTTCCAGTAGAATCTAGAGGTGGATATTCTTACTTCATTACTTTTACTAATGATTTGAGCAGATATGGATATATATACTTTGTGAGGTACAAGTCAGAGTCCTTAGAGAAATTTAAGGAATTCAAGAATGAAGTAGAGAATTATCTTGGTAAGAAGATAAAGAATCTTTGATTGGATTTTGGTGGAGAATATTTGAACCAAGAGTTCATAGACCTTTTACAGGAGTCTAGGATTCTATCTCAACTCACTCCTCCTTATACACCACAGTGGAATGGTGTCAGTGATATGAGGAACCACACCTTATTGAACATAGTGAGGTCTATGATGAGTCATTCAGATCTTTCATTATCCTTTTGGGGATATGAATTACAAACTGCTGCATACACATTAAACTGAGTACCAACTAAGGTGGAAAATGGAATTCGCTCCTAGTTATGGAATGGTAAGAAACCCATTTTTTTGTACACACATGTATGGGGATGAATGGAATTTGTTAAGGCTTTCTTAGGAAAAAAACTAGCACCCTAGGTAATGAGGTGTATATTTATAGGATATCCCAAGGAAACGAAAGGATATTACCTATATAACCCTTTATACAAGAAAGTGACTATCGCCTAAAAAGTTTTCTTTCTTGAGAGGGATCACATCTTAAAAAAGGATAGTGGGAGAAATATTGAATTTGAAAAATTTAATGCTCAAGATATATAGGAGTTGGTACAAGAAAACGTTCCATAGGTCCTCGTGGAAGGGGTTCCAGAAACACAAGTATAATGTAGTTGCTCAATAGAGGTAATGTAACTAGTGAGATTTGATTTCCTAGTCATTGAGGATGGTGAATTAATATTGTTGGAAAATGATGAAACTCTATCCTATAAGTAAGTAGTAGATAGATCAGAAGCTGCAAAATGGCTAGAAGCTATGAATTCTGAGATCTATTCCATGTATCAAAACCAAGTCTGGGTTCTGGTAGATGAGCCAATTGATGTAAATACTATTGGACTAAAATGGTTATTTGAGAGAAATCTTGACATGGAAGGTCAATTTAGAACCTATAAAGCAAGTCTAGTGGCTAAAGGATTCCGATAGTGTCTAGGAATTGACTATGATGAAACATTCTCACTAGTTTCCTTGTTTAAATCCATAAGAATCATACCTTCCATAGTAGCTTACCATGACTAATTGGGAATGTGGTCATTATCCTAGTAGTATATGTTTAAGACATATTACTTTTTGAAAATGATGTACCAGTCTTACAGTTAGTTAAGTACTGATTGAACAAGTGTTTCTCCATGAAGAACATAGGCGAATTAGCCTACATTCTAGGGATCAATATCATTTGTGATAGATCCAAGAGGATACTTAGACTAAGTCGGGGTACATACATTGACCAGATATTAAATAGATTTAGTATGGAACAATTTAATATGGGATTGGTTCTAGTGTCACATGGCCTATATCTTTCTAAGAGAATGTGTCCTCAGACACAACATAAGAAAGATAGGATGAGAAAGATCCCATATTCTTTAGCTATAGGATCTATCATGTATGCCATATTATTTACCGAGCTTGATGTTTCCTATGCATTGATCGTGGTAGGTAGATATCAAGAAGATCTAGGAGAACAACATTGGTTTATTGTTAAGACCACCCTTAAGTATCTGAGAAGAAATAAGGATATGTTTCTGGTGTATAGAGGAGACGAGGATCTTGTCATCAGAGGGTATTATGATTCTAGTTTTCAGATAGATCATAACAATCTGAATTTATAATCAAGATATGTTTTCTATCTCAAAAAAGGAGCTGTGAGCTGGAAGAGTTCAAAGAAGCCAGTTGTTTCCGATTCTACAATGAAGTCTAAATATATAAAGACTACTGATGCATCTAAGTTAGCCATATGGATTTGAAACTTTGTCCAAGATCTTGATGTGGTTCCTAGTAGTAAAGATCATATCACATTGTATTGTGATAATACTGCATTGGTGGATCTTGAAAAAGAACCAAGGTCACATCAATTAACAAAGTACATTCTTAAGAAGTATCACCTCTTAAGGTATTTCCATAAAAGGGGTGAAGTTGTAGTGATCAGATTGTCTATGGAAGAGAATGTGGCAGACCCCATGACTAAAGGCCTATCTCAGCAAAAACATTAATATAATGTGAGATCTAGTGGGTTAAATGTTGTTAGCAGTTTTCTTTAGTTCAAGTGGGAGTCTGTTGGAGTTGGTGGACTAGAACCGACTACTTTGTACTTTATGATAAACTTATATTCATGGATTTTAATATTAATAAATACCTTATCACATATTGATTGTTCTTATGAGTGACAATGCATGTGATAATGTCCTAAGGATAGCTATTACACTAAAGGGTCATAACGGATCCCTGCTATGATGAGAACCCAGAAGTACCATAACACTATTCTTGAATATATATTCTATGCCTAGATGATGTTATTTTAGGGACAAAAATAACAAAGTATATTAGGGGTGAGGACTCATAAAACTTTTGAGGGACTTTATCATGATGTGCGCCCTTGGTAATATCCAAGAGGATATTATGAGAATGAGACCCACCAGTAGGAAATACACATTTCATAGTGTCATTGGATGTTCCTATATACGGACGTGTGTATTGGTCCTTAGATTTTATGATTATTATTAATGGGTATTACAACTCATGCACTTAGATGTATTGACGAAAATTGTGATGACACACTGTTCGCAGTGGGGTAGTATATGTTGGGTGTGCCATGAGTAATACTGCATTATTATATAATACGAGAAAGAATTTTTCCCTTCTATTTCATAATGAAAGTTGATATCTCAGGACCTTTGATGGAATTTATATAGCCTAAATAAATCTATGGCCATGGTGAGAAATGGGAAAGTTCAATTCTAGGAATTCAAAGAAAGAATAATCAAGCACATGGGTTGATGACCACCAGCATACAACCCTCTTGATTGGATATATGGAGACAAAGAGATTAAATTACATGGTAAGCATTCATAGGAGGTGACAGGTCATTGCATTATTAACTTATTTTTCTATGGGTGCCTTATCATGTTTCTAGATGTTAACCTTGGACATTAGGCATGATCCGCCAAATGCCACTAAAAAATAGTCCTAGAGGGTCTCACACTAAGTGTATCCAAATATCTCAGTTAAATATTCATTTAACAAGTTGAATAAATATTATTCCTGATTGTGGTTTAATAATTATTCAAGGATGCCTGATCACATTTATTTCAATACTGGTTATTCGTGAGAATAAATTATGGGAGAAATAATATATTTATTAGCGAGTAATGTAGTGATATTTATTTAAGAAATAAATAGTCATTATTCAAGGTCTAATAAATGTGTTAGAGGAAGTAAATAAAATGGAAAAACAAAAATACACGCTGTGTAGTTTTTTTTGGGAATTTGTGATAAATAATAATATTTATTTAATTAAATAATATTAGTTGTAATTCTATGGGTTCATTTCAAGTAATAATAATATTCAAATGTTGTTATTAGACATGATGTCTTACTAAGAATTAAATGAAATGAATAAATGCCTTTGGGTAACTATTTCATTCTTTTATTATTCTAAGTAGTATAAATACCAATTACATTATTCATATTAATCTAGCCATTATTTGTGGTTGTGAACAATGAATCTAAAGAAATTTATCAATCCAAGAGAGAATTCATTTCCTCCAAAAATTCTCTCAAGTTACGAGAGAGATCCTCCTCCATCGGATCAAGGAGAACTCTCTGAAAGTGGCTCTCAAGGCGATCAAAGGCGAACACCACAAGTGAAGGTTTTTTCGTGCTATCACCTAGAGATATCTTTGGTGATTTCTAGATATACATGGAGTACATGTGGTCACCACTAGAGGAAGCCTATAATTGGATTCTGCGATCCAACGACGAATCACATTGGATCATGATCGGAAACATCAACGAATTGAGAATTACATAAAAGGTAATTCTTGTATCTTAATTAAATTAATTATAACCAACATATGATGATCCTATATAAGGTTCTAGGACTTCCCTCTTTCCTTTTCATTCTTCGTTCTATTCTAAAGATATGGCATTTTATCATCGTGACAGATCTCAAATTGATTGTTGTTAACGGTAAAAATTAAAGTTGGGTACACTTATCCACTCGCTTCCGCTGCACCCAGAACTTACACTCATAGCATCAAAATAATATGGATAAACCTTAAGTACAAATAGGAAAAATTGGAACCGGAGGATGTGATAAAGGAGAATTACCCTCACCCCGTTTTCAACTTAGAATGTAAAACACAATTTTGAGGGAGAAATTTCATAAGGGGGGAAGAATGTAACAATCCAAAATTTTATCAATTAAAATTACCTTCTTATAATTATGCAATACAGTATAACCCACATAATATAACATATAGAACACACTAAAAACTTTATAAATGAATAATTAATGTAATAATAGGTATTTCTAGAATTAAAGGAACCAATACCGATGAAATAGTAACCTAACCCTCAGAATAGTAATATGACCCTTAAGAATAGTAATCCGACGAATAGAATAGTATCTCAATCTATTAAAGTATAAATAAAATTTAGGAATATTATAAATGATAATATTTTATAATATATCATCATATAAGTAAATAAATATTTTAAATTATTAATTAAGGTTAGTATTTTTATAAAACATAAATGTTTATTTATAATTTTATAATTAATATAATTATTTAAAAGAAAATTTATTTTCATAAAATATATTTATAAATTAATTGTTTTTTTATTATGATTATAAGATAATTTTATGCGACCTTAATTAATTTTTCAAAGTGTTATAAAATTAATTATAATTTTAAAATCAGTATTTTCCATGTAAATGATGATTTTAATTAAAAACTAAATTTCTCATATTTAGAAAATTATTTTCATAAAATGGAGTTAATTTTTTTTATTCTAAAAGTCAAAAAATTATTACGGTTAATTTTTGGGATTTTTCTAAAATACTTGAATTTCTGGGAAATAATAAAATACGACAATTTACGATAAAAACTAAATACATGAATTTTTGAGTCATTGTTGATGTAAGGCCGATGTAATCTCAAAATATATAACTATAATTCATTAGTTTAATATATTTATTGATAATGTTCAAACTACTCATAGTCTTGAGCCAAAATAATAAACTAATAAATAAAATAATGTGAAAACACCCCTCTCCTCCCCTATAAATACCACTGCTTGCCACCTATTCTCCTCACACCATCCAAGACTTGAATATTGTCAAAGATCTGCCCAATAATCTTCCCAATACCCCACCCCATGTCTAGGATCCCTTTATCTCATCAAAATACCAAACCCTTTTCCCTAAGAGGGTTCTTAAGGAGGAGAAAATCAAGAGGTTCAATCCTTTTTCTTTTTTCTTTTAATTTATTTTCAATTTCATTTATTTTCTTATCCTATTCTCACCTACACTTATACAAGTGTAATGATAACTATAGTAGCTTTTATATACTATAATTTTATTATGTTAATGGAAAAAATCATCTTCAAATCATCTCCCTTTTTCATTTTATTCTAAAAATGAAAATATTGTCCATGGTGTGTCGATTTACCACCACTGTGGAAAATGCATCTTCATTTTTCAGTACCACCTTAATGGAAGGTCATAAAATAATTATTATGGTTAAATAATATTTTATTATACATATTATTAGTTATGTAATTTTCTAGAACCTATATATATCAACATGATGATATAAGCTCATAATGGTCGTAAAATTCTCCAAAATAAATTAAATAATTTTTATTAACTATTTATCTAATGATTCATCCTAATATCATATATCCAAATGATATATAATATAATATAGTATTATTTAAGTTAATTAATAACATATAATATAATTTTTTTTAATTATCATCATTTTACTCCAACTTTCATACACGAATACAAGTGAACCGATCTTGAAAACCAAGAAAACGAACACTCTCGGAACGATGGAATTGAACTCTATAACACATCATAATGGCCATAAATGAACTTAATAAAATCAAAATGAATAAATTAAATGTATAAAAGGTTCTTGATTTGTTAATTATTGAATATAATTTTATTATCTAGGATATTAAAGTGAATATATCATTCAGACATAAGGTAAGGGGATTCTCGAACCTAATTTCCTTTCTTTGGGTTATTCCTATTTCATAGAAAATTTTAGTATGGATGTTATTTTAATATTAATAAAATATAATTTCATTTTCCTTAACTTTTAATTTTTGTGATATACATACTTCCAATCTTATTTTTTGAAAAATGCTAATATTTTTCCAAAAGAACACTTCTTTCTAAAAACACATGTTTTAGTTCTCTTGAGATTGTTTCTTCTTCACTCAAGATTGATTATTCTTATACAAAGTATGTTATTACCTTTTTATTTTGGTAACCACAATGTTTATTCCTGAATTTATGATTTATGAAATTTTCATAAAACCCATTTTCTTTCCATGAGTTATTTTATGTCCATGATTGATATACGTTCTCTATGGCATGCATGATTATGTAAATGTTATGATATGATGGGTGCACCCAGAATTATATAGCACTCCAATGAATTGGGTAATATGATGTATATCATGAGATAATTTGAAATATGTGTGAACATGATTCTTTAATTATTCACAATTACTATGTTATGATGATGCACATATGTTTTTCATGAACATAATGCTATCTTTGTTCACAACTATGTGTGGTAGTTAACTACTCATGATGTTTCATTTTTATACATTTCCACATTATTTTATTTTATATAATGTTTCCTATAATGATTATTATTATAACCCTGTGCTTATTTTATGACGATGATGTTTGTGCTCACCCATATTTTATGTCGCATATTCATCTTCTTACTGGGATTTTAGGCCACCCCTTCTTTTAATGTATATAATCAGGTGAATACTTGTACTAAGGAGAAAACGAGGGAAAATAATAATCTAGATAAGAAGGAATTAAATACTGTTTATGATTTATTATGTATATGTTTTTTATGGTCCTAATTTTCCCAAGACACTGAACCTTTGGATCCCAGTTGTGTAACACTTTTATGTTGTTTATCTTTAAAATTATTTACTAATTGTATAAGAAATGTTGGGTTTCTATAAGTCATACTGGTCACATTGTGTGTTAGTTTGAAATTATACTAATTCCTACACATCACAAATGACTTGTAAATTGTTTTCCAAAATTATCAACACAATATTAGCATTCTTTCTTGGTTTTTTGTGAGTGAAACATGTTTTGAACTAAAATGTCAATTTTAAACTCATAACATACACTTTGAGTCATACCAGTCACATCGTGTGTTGGTTTGACATGTGACTAATTTATACACAGCAAAAATTACCTATGTATCATTTAACTAAATTATCAAGACAATCAGAGTGTGTTTTTTTATTTTTCAGTGTGTGACACACATTTTGAACTAAAACGTCAATTTTAAACTGATAATATAAACTTTGAGCCATAATGGGAAAATAGTGCATTAGATTGAGATGTGGCTGATTCATACACATAAAAAATGACTTATGGATTATTTTCCTAAAATATAAAAATAAGCCGAATGCATTTTCTTGTTTTGAGTATGTAACTTTTCTATTTTACTAAAATGTCAATTTTAAATAAAAAGAAAGACCTGGAATCATATCAGTCACACCATGCATCTGATTGAGGTGAGTCTAATTCCTCTACATAAAAAATGATTTATGAACCATTTTCTTAAAGTATCAAAACAATACGAATGAGTTTTCTTGGTTTTGAGTATGTCACTTGTCTTCTTTACTAAAATGTTATTTTAAACTAGAAATATACACTTTGAGTCATACCAGTCACATCGTGTGTCAGTTTGATGTGAGACTGATTCCTACATATAAAAAATTACTTATGAATAGTTTTAATAAATTACCAATACAATTATATCATGTTTTCATAGTTTTCAATAAGTGACATGCATTTTGAACTAAAATGTCAATTTTAAACTGATTATAGACACATTGAGTCATATCAGGAACATCATGTATGGGATTCATGTGGAGATGATTCCTATACATAAAAAATGATTTATATATCATTTTACTAAAGTATAAAAATAATATGAATTCATTCTATTAGTTTTTAGTATTTATCTCATTTTTTTACTAAAATGTCAATTTTAAATAAAAAGACTCACCTGAAGTTATACTGGTCACATTGTGTGTAAAATTGAGGTCCGGTTGATTCCTACACATCAAAAATAAATTATGGATCATTTTCTTAAAGTATCAAAACAATATGAATGTGTTTTCTCATTTTAGAGTATGTGATGTGTGTTTTGAACTAAAATGTAAATAATAAACTAAAAAAATACAGTTTAAGTCATACCGAGCACACTGTGTATCAGATTGAGGTGCAGATGATTGTCCCATATCTTTTTTGACATTATCCCAGTTGTAGCCTCAAATTCAACCTCTCACAAGAACATATATCTTTGAACAAACAATCCTAACTCAAGAAAAAATAATCCACCTATATAAGAAAACAACTCTTATGTTAGTAATACTATAAATCAATAAATTAAAAATAAATATGAAATAATACATTAATAAAATGTTAATTTTAAACTAAATCAACACATTTGAGTCATACCGGGTACACCATGTATCAAATCAAGGTATGGTTAATTCCATTGTGTCTTTTTATCCTATAATGCATTCAAAATTCTGGGTTATCGAACAATATATTTGTTTGATAACCCAAAATGTTGAATTCACTGGATAATAAAATTAAAATTGCATCATTATGAGTGTATCATCCTTATTGAGGCATGATCATAGTATATGAGTAAATCATCCTTGTTGAAAAAGTTATTTCATCACGACCTCTATGAAAATTAACAAGTATCAGATACAAATGTTAAGGAAATTAACTAAAAAAGTAGGAAAAATGTTGATAAAATCAACTAAATAATTAGTATTAAGTCACATATTCATTATATATGTGCACATTCATACACCAAGTATACTTCCAAATTTATTCTAAACAAATCTATTTTTTCTTATGAATACAAGGACTTTCGATAGTTCTGGTAGTACTGGAAAAATATAAATACACAAAGGATTAATAAATATTGTAAATTAAATTGTAATTATATTAAAAAATACCTCTTTGAGGATGCTAGTTTATTGATGGTATATGATATATTTCATAAAATTTCAAACATAATAACCATAATCATCTCTATTGTTTTTTATGACATGGTAGAAACATTTTAAAAAATAAGTAATCTATTTTGATATATGTTTTGATAATGAAATATTGTTATATATACCCTAATACTTATCCACTTGTAGAAGTCGATAGGATCCTTGTATGCATGGATTGTCCTTATTCTTTGATTTTGATGATATTTAAACACTTCATTATCATAACATAACTATCATTAAATCATAATATAAAATATATTACTTGAATTTCATTTCTAAAACATTTTCATGTAATGTATTACAAATTGGAAAACATCATCATGTGTGGTTGGTTTTTTGGGTATCCATTTATTGAATCCAATAAATAAATATTTGGAGTATCTAAATTGAAAATAATGAGTAACAATTGTTTCCTAAAAAACATAAAGGAATAAGTAATTAAAGGAATGAAAATATATTTGATATGATTAAATTGCAGAGTTCTACCCCTACATTGTTGGTAATAAGAAGAGTTCATCATCTGTAAGTTTTCTTTTAAACATTTTGACCAGTTTTTTCACTATTTATTCAATTTGGTTGGATTATGTTGAGGTTAGTTGTGTAGAAGTTATGTGAGGACTAATGAGTCCGTATTTATGTTCAGAGGGTTTTCCCTTCAAATAGTATTGATATATACGCCTTAAAAAATATGAATTTTGTTTAGTCATAATTAATATAATGGATAAACTAAAGAAAAAACAAATCATGAAAACACACCTCATGTATACATTTATAACTGAGACTCCTAGCCATTCATACTTGAGGATTTCATTTACATTATCAAGATAAATGTATTCTATAATGGCCTCTCTATGCATTTGTTCTTTAAAATAAACTATGAAATTACTACCACTTTGTAACCTTGTATTTGTCTGAACCATCAACATTTGTAAATGCCGAAGTTGAATGGGATGGAAAAAGGTGATTTGTGAAGATATTTTTGATTGGTTAGTTGATCATCATATAATTTTGATTCAGACTTTCATTTTACCCCTTCCCTTTGTCCATCTGTAATAAAATTCATCAGATCAAAACTTTTTTCATTAATTGTTAATGGTTTTTTCAAAAACATTAAATTGGAAATGAATGCCTCTTTGGTGAAATGTTTTTTACAAGATCTAACATCCCTGCTACAAATTTTCTATTAGCTTTATCGACCATATGAATATCTACACCATCAAGTGAAATATATAGCTTGATTCTTGGCATATGAGCCACGTTAATTCCCACTCTGACATGACCTATTAAAAGTTGTCTGTTATGTAGAATATGTTATTGTATATTGAAAATGGTATCCCTGACAACAAGCTTATGGGTGGGTGTTGATAGATATAAATCACAATCATTTTCACCCTATATAATATCAGTACATGAAAGGTTTCAGTGTTTTCTTGATTCAAATTTCACAAATAAAATTATGAGAATATTAATTACCTCATCTTAGACAACTCTTTGAGGGAAATGGCTCACCTAAAAGCTGGTGGGGGTGGGGGGGATCTTCTCGTAATGGTTGCTCTTGTGTTATTTATTCTCTTTTCTCAATTCCCATAACATTTTCTAGAAACTCTAACTGCTAATTAATTTTTTATTCAAGAGCAGCCAATCTTTCCTGAAACTCTTCAAATTTTTATCTTTATCCCCATGTTCGTTTCTTTTCTCAAAATATGTTCGGGGTGTCACCCCAAATCCCACACCTCTGACATGACCATACCATTCTAGCTGCTTCAAGTCCACTGATAGTAACTGTTCATTTTGTAAAACTGATGTTGATTCTTGTGTCTAATTTAGATAAAAAATATAGGAAAATTACTTATCATTTTTATTTAATGCCAATTTAAAGCATAATTTTTTTGATTATGAAATACTTACAAATAATTCCCACATTTTTTTTGTGTTTTCATCTATTAGTATCCCATATTTATTTACATGTTCCTCCTTCCATAAAAAATGAGATGGGATGGAAGTGGATTTGGTTTAGATTCATCAATCTACACATAGAAAGATATACATAATTATGTTTTTGTTTCATGTCACATAAAATTATTATGATAGATTTAAAATACATACCAATTTTTTTTTCATGTGAAGCATGACCTATACATGCTTTACAGTAGGGGTATGTTGGTCTTGATGTATGTTGATTCTTTTTATCACTTATTTGGTTTTTGATAAATTAAAAATTCTAAATCAAAGTGATTAATACACATATTTTCAAATAATATATTACCAGTCACAATGTAACTGAAAATATGTATCCTCACAAAGACCAATAAACGCATCCCATGCTTCTTGTCTTATCAGGTGTGCATAAATCTATGGTGGGTGTAGGTTTATTTTCCCTTCATCATATTTGAGATAAAACTTCGTAAGAATTGTGAAAAAGCATATATGAGACTTTCTAGAAAGAATTAATAAAAAATTTATTTGGGAGTCATTTACAATAAATGCACTCTGTATGGGATAATGAAGAGTACGTCAATGTTTGATTTTTTTGTTTTTAGTAAAATAAAGTAAATATATCATAATGTTACCCTAATATCTTCCAAAATTAGTGTCTTAATTTTGGGTACAACATTATGACACAAATATATATCAATCGACACACACTTCTAAGTGGTAATCCTATTGAAACTACTGGACATGGATTTATTGGGGTTAACAACCTGGCCACATGCATTCTATCCAACCTCAAATTTAATGCCTTTGCTTTTCACCTTAATAATTTTTTCATGAACCGTCATGATATGATGATAATGTTTTTTCTAGGACATCATTTTTTCTCCATATACCATTTACTTAGGTTCAAAATTGTCAATATATTGTTCCTCTATATTGGTATAATTGACATGTGAAAAATGTTGTTCTTCTTATGCATTAAGAGAACTAGAAGGTTGATAAAAATATTGTTCCTTAGGATTCGGAGAATCAACAGATGAAAAGTCATTATCTACAAAAGTGGTTGAAAATATAATTTATATTGTGTAAATAAAATAATGAATAGATAATAATATTAGGCAACATAATGTATATTACAAAAAATAACCTGATTATTGAACTCTCTATTTTTTTAAAGTTTGAAGGGATTTGAACCCTTTGTCGAGCATCCAAATCCCTTCATTATGGTATCCTATGACAAACAACAACCTATCTACATTGGGAATATTGAAAAATGATTACTACGTCACAATGAAAGGGTCATCCATAGTGGAATTTTCACATGACATTTTACTGGTTTTGGTTGATAACAGAACAATTGACCACTATTGGTTTGCAGGATTTGGAACATAAAATAATTGTACTTCTAGTGATGCCATTATAAATAGTTCTTTTTTGTACCCTTCCTTACTAAAATCTACTTTTACTAATCCTAATTAATCTATTTTAACAACACTCCTCTTATCAACCCACTTGCATTGAAAAATTGGCACTTGGAATGTTGTATAGTCCAACTCCTATATTTTTTAATGACGATAATGTATGAAATATTCACATAAATTAGATTTATATCCATGGTACCTGATACATGCATCGCTTCAGCTACAATTGTGACTTCACTAATTTTCAAGGTACCACATTTATAATGTTCATTTTTATAGAAAATATAACCATTAATTACATAACCACTATAAGATAATACTTTCACATTAGTCCTATGGATATCTATCAAATTCATTCTAAAATTGAATTCAAATTCTCAGATGACACCTTAAAAACATGGTCTCAAGACCATCTTACAAGTTGTTGATTATGTGTATGTGATATCCAAATTTCATCCCTTAATGGATTAAAATGCCTAATAATTTCTTTATGGGTTTCAACATAGGGAAAACCTCTAAAATGTTATGAAAAACATAAAGGTAGGCCTGCTCTCAATATGTAATAGTGATTGTGACAATATCTATTCCAAAAAATACTTCTCCCATAAGCCACCCAGTGTGATGAAATTTCAGTAGAAAAATACTCCCCACACCAGATAAGTATTCGGTACAAAATTCAATGGATTCCTCAATAATATATCACTCCATAATACAACATTCCAATTAACTTCAACTTTCTGACACACCCTTTTGAAATCTTAATATACCATTAAATGGTGGTATATCCATTTATAATTTACATGACCACATAGTCAAATCTATCTTACCAAGTAAACTATCAAGTGAACCATCACATCAAAGATTTCGAGTGAGAAGAACATTTCCAATTCATATAATATGATGAAAATTTTCTTTTCTATAGTTTGTAATTTCTTTGGGTCTATAGATTTTCTATATATATCTTTGAAAAAATAAATAGAGCTTGGTTAATGTATGATGAAAATTATTGGAAAAAATGAAATGTAAAGTTACATGCATTGGATCTTACATTAATACATGACAATCATGTTATTTTAGACCCTTTAACTTTAAATCAGTAATTGACATGATATTATTGATATTGGATGTCAATAAGTTTCAAAACTGATACCTCTCCTGCCTGGTAAGAGTGTAAGCATTTGAAGGAAGAAAATTCCATTTTCACCATTCACCAGCACCAACTCTTCCCATGTTACCAAGTCAATCATTCCCAACATAGCCTTAATTTTATCATTTATTTTTCTGGGTGCATTTAGTAACATGCCTATGACACTATCACATATATTTTTTTCAACATGCACAACATCAAGAAAATTCATGACCTACGAACAATTCCAGTATGGTAATTCAAAAAAATTGTTCTCTTTTTCCAAACATTTTTCTTATGGGTTTTTAAAAAGGTTTACCAAAATTTTTTTCCATATATTTTACTTTATAAAACAGCTTATCACTTATTAGTGGAGAAAATGTTCTACATTATTCTGAAATCTCATTGAATGATGTAATCCAAGATTGATACTTATGTCCGTAGGGTATAAATCTATGATGTCAAAGAAACATAGTCTTCAATGAATGTTTCAACCTAATTGACTGTGCACCTTTTTCACAAATGGGACATCATTAAATTCCTTTAATTATATATACTAAAAAAATTCTATAAGCATAAAATTAATTTATAATCCCATAAAACATGGATCTCAACATGAAATATTTATGTCCATAAGCATCATTTAACTTAACAAATGAATCCTACAAAAATTTCAAATATTTAATTAATGGATTTAAATAAACATCAATATCGTTACTCGGTTGTTTTAGGATTGATATAAGCAGAGATAACATAATGTATTTTTGATTTGATCATAACTAAGGTAGAAATTTATAATTTACCAACATAAATGGTCATGTACTATGAGTTTTTCTTTTAAAACCAAAAGGATTCACTCCATATATATATAGAACAAGATAGAGGTTTCTCTGATCATTTCCAAATTTCGGATACTTTTGATCAATTATCTTCCACCGAGGAGTGTCTGCTGGATGATGAAGTGTCACATATTTACTTCTTATATATTCATTACATTTCAATTGTCTTGCAGTCACCTCACTTCCATATTGGTGCTTAAACCTTGGAATGATTGGAAAGTACCATACAAATTTCATAGGACCCGAATCATATTTCTTTCACTAGTGCAAAAACATGATTTAACATCCATTTTTTCATTTTTAACGTTGGGTTTTAACTGAATTCTATAAAAGTGATGTTTAAAATAAGGTTTTCAGCCTTGTTTTGAAAAAAACTGATGTAAAAAATGAGAATTACTTTCATTTTCGGTGTTTAAGGAAACTAATGATGAAAACCCAGTGAATTTTTTTAAGGTTTCGGCATCGGTTTTCATAAAAAACGATGGCGAAAGTTAATTTTTTTTAGAAAATTTTGAAGATTACACCCTCAAATAAATAATAATCCCTGTAATAGAAAAAAAATATACAGACATGAAACAACATTTATCATCGATTAAAAATTTATAAAAATAAACATACTTTTAACGTGTTAATCAAAAAATTATCTATGCATTTGTTTTATAATTAAGAATTAAAAAACACATTCCTAAAATTTACTACATGATCATTGTTGGTTGATGTTGAAACATTATTTTGAGATCATTATATCCAAACACCTATTATAACAAAAGTGTTTGTTTTTGAACACTAGTTATTAAGAAAATGTAATACTAATGATAAACATAAAAATATACATACCTTAAATCACAATCACACTTAACAAATAGTTCACAAACAAAGATCGAAGATGGGTAAGTTCATCTTGCATATAAGAATCAACAGAATTGAATGCCTATAATAACATTAAATGATATAATATTAAAAAAATAGAATATTGTGATTGAAAATAAAAAATAATTAATATAACTAGCCTTATCAAATTTAAAATTTACCCCTGCCATGATTATCTCATATATGAATCATGAAAAATAATAACTACATTCAACATATCCTTGTTGATGATGAAATTGTAGTTATAAAACATTAACTTCCTAATAAAAACTAATATATATATATATATATATATAACATAATAACATCTAAAATAAAAAATAATTTCTGTTACTTTCACATATTATATTTCATTTGGGTTCTTTATCGACAAGTGATATTTTTTAAAATTTTTCTATGACCAAATTATATATATATGATCAAATAATAAATTTATATACAATAATAATTAAATATAATAAAATTATAAAAATGAAGAAAACTTACTTGTTAAATAGGGTGGTAATTTTTTTATGAACATCACCTAATAAATAGAAAAACCAATATAATTTTCATTCACTTCGGCAGAATATACCTAACATCCAATTCCCCCTAAAATAAAAAAGTTCAGAATTTATGAAATTATAATGAAAATTGGTTCATAATTATGTTCGTGTTCTTACCCATCAAGAAATGGAAAAACCAACACCCAATCTCCATCTTTGATAATCTCTCACATATATATGTAACTCTATCAATAGTCTTCACACATTGCACATCCATTGAAATAAATTCTGGGTCTATAAAACTGTAAATGTCTATGGCCTCATTTTGAATAAGAATCGTGTGTAGATACCTAATTAAAAAATTAATATAGTTAGTCAATTTAAACCATCTTTAATTAAAGAAATAAAAATGTACGCATCAATTTACTTATATGGAAAAAACTGCAATACAAACAGGTTGAGCTCTTTAAAATAAATTATATCCATGATATGTTTTTTGAATATTCTCAATGGATAGTCTCTTACCCATATATTAAATGTCATATGAAACTCATGGATATTATCAAAGGAAGAAGAAGCATGAGATAATCTATGTATCCTATCAGAAATATCAGAAGTATCTACATTTTTTTGTTCCTGAACCTTTTGTTTCCTTTGTGAAATTTCTTTTGATATCAGATACTCCTATATAAGTTAAATGTAAGAAAATATTATAAGTATTTTTCAATCAGATGTAATTATAATTTAAAAAAATACATACCACGTATGAATAATAACAAAGAAGGCTGGATGGGAAAAGTAAAAAATGACCCATACAATCCCCATCTCTTGTAACCTCCTTAGTAGGAAATGTTAGTAGAGAAGTAGGATCAATAATATCATGTACTGATACTCTAACCTAACTCATCTGTACAAGCTGGTGATATACAAAATCCACCAAAAAATGAATGTCCCTGAATTCTACAATATGTACATAAGAATATCTAGCATACAACTCACCATATAAGGTTGGATCCGAGTGAGGAGTTGGAGGATCTGAGTAAGCAGGATTAGCAGGCAGGTCCGAATAGGAGGGCTGTATAGGCTGTGCAGCTGGATAAAAAGGCTGGATAGGCTGGGAAGGCTATGCAGACTATGGTTATCTCATCAGTTGTTTAAACATAGCCTTCACAATTGATTGAATTTAATCACCCATGGACTGTTTTATATCTTTTATCTTATCTTTTAAGGATTCAATTTCTGTATCTCTTGATTTCTTACTTTGATGACCAAAAAATTTCTAAATACTAACACCCGCCTCATATTCTCTTATGAGGATGGGGTGTTGTGACTTTCCTAATGCATTGGCTAGGATTTCCATCCTACCCTCACTAATAAATGTTCCCTATGACGATTCCTTCTGAAGTTCATCCTAAAATGAAAAATAAAAATGTCATATTAGTGTTGTTAATTTATAAAATATAAACAATAATGAAAAAAAAAAAATTATTTACTTACAATCCTTTCAGCTACTTCCTTAGCTTTCTCTATAAGATACTTTTCATTTATCTTCTTCTTTCCTTTTCCATTTTTCATGGCTGGTGGGGGGAGATGGGGTACCAAACTAGACATCATCAGAACCACTAGAAGATTGAGCTCTTAATTCTTCAAACTTTTCCTCAATCATTTTTTCTCTAATAAATGATACCCTCCACGTGATAAAGTATGAGGGTATACATTCTACAACTGGATGTCTTGATGGAATTTCCTAGATTCATTTTATATAAAAAGTAAACTAATAAGTTATTAGGTACATATATAGTAAATTTTATAATATAATATAATTATCATACCAGAAAGGCTTCATCTTGTTGGCTTGAAACAAATTTATTCCATGTATCTGCATCTAAAAACTCATACTTGAGGCATGAGTTTTCATTTTGTGTCTTTCCAAAAACATAATTTTTTGTCAACTTTGTTTTGAAATCTCTCCATCAAACCAACTCTAAAGAAAGACATCTTTTCTTAATTGATTTTATTTCTTCAAAATTGAATGTCATCTAAAATTGAATAAAATAAATATTATTCATTTAAAATATATCTTATTTGAAAAATGAGATAAAATAAATAAATTGAAATATTTTACCATCACAGGCTCCCAAAAATGATTTATCACCATCTTATCAACTGACTTCCCAGTCACGATATAAAATACAAATCCTGCAATGACTCTACATAAAGATGTAGCTGATAAAATACATTTCATTTGGTCCAGTTGCATTATTATTATCATCAAAACAAATATGTAATCATTCATCTCTATGAGAAAGTGACAGTTTTGGTAAAATTTTAATGCCACATTTACCAACTCGAGAACTTGTTTTCTTAACATTAAAAACAGAAGACTCCACCGTTGAAGTCTCATCATTAGTCCTATAATTATTATTTTTTAATTTAAAAGTTTGTTTTCAATAAATAATTATATTACTGGATATTTAATAATATAAAAAATAAAAATACCTCATCAAATGTTTCTCTATATATGTATCTATCATTGAAATAGGTAAATGTAATGAAATTCTTGTGTAGCTATATATTTTTAGACAAGTAAATAATTAAAAAATAGGAAAATAGAAATATTTAAGTATTTAAAATGTCACACATGTATAAGTTTTAAAAAATAATGATGTTATGATTCTTGAACAAAAAAATATACAAGGTAAACTATTAAATATAAATAGTACTTCTAAAATGATTGAAACATTTATAAATTTAAATATCCAAGTTCAAAAGTGTTCTCATATGCGTTACTATTACAAAAATATAATAATGTATGTCTGATATTTCAATGAAAAAATGTTTAACCATAACCATATAATATCAAAATTTAACACACAAAAATTATATAAACTATCAAATATATATAATTAAATATCCAATAGTTGTTAAATAATACATTTTTACACATGTAAATTTTGAAAAAGAAATATAATGTAAATAATTAATCTAATAATTAGGATAATAACTTAATATTTTCCCATATCCCTTCCGCATGATCATTTCATACTGAATGAACTGTGTATGTGTTACAATCATTGTTATCCAGAAATCAGGTAATAGATGAAGAAGCCTCATATAAATCAATGACATCATTACCATCATCATCAGTCAAATAGATTCTTTTCCCTTGAAAATTGAAAAACCACTAATGATTTGATGGATCAATGACATAAAATATTTGTTTTTCATGTGTGGACATGATAAATGGTTCCTCATTGTAACTAAATCTTTTCAAATCAACTAGTTTAAACCCACATTTATCATGTTTTACACCAGTATTACTTGCAACCCAATTACACTTAAACATAATGACTTGAAATTTAATATAATTATTTTACAATGTCTTCAAGAACTCCAAAATATGGTGTTGATGTAGAAATTGGGTTTTTATCTTTTTCAATAGAAAAATGCAGCACTTTAGCGATGACCATTATACCAATATTTTGAATGGTAATCTTATCATCCAACTTTTTTGTGTAAAATGTGTACCCATTAATATCAAAACCTGACCATGCGATCACATTAAGAGATGGTCCCCCATCAAACCATTTCAATGTTTTTGATGCAGAAATATCTATGATGAATTTCTCTTTAAACCATGAAAAAATAACTTTTTATGCTCCATCGTTAGAAAATTTTCATTTATTTTTGAATATCATAAATTTAATTTAGCAATATGTGATGATATATATGATTTAAACACATATGTATTGTTCAAAATGTATAAATGTTCCTACATAACTTCATCACATGGAATGAACTTTACCTTTAAGCCTCGAATCCCTCTACATTCTCTATAAACTATTAGACATTAAGATATAGGGAGGCCGATATACTCCAATTCATACAAATAATTAGTACATAACTCAATCAACTCTTCTGATTCATATTTTTGAACAATAGAGGCCTCTGGTTGATAAGGATTTTTAACATATCCCTTTAAAATTTTAATATATATTTCAAAAGGATACATCCATAATAAATAAACAAGCCCACATATTCTTATCTCATAAACCAAATGAATCACTAGATGAACCATTATATCAAAAAAATGTAGGTGGAAAATACATTTCTAGTTGACAAAGAATAAGGGAATCTTTATTCTCCAACACATATAAAAAATTTAGATCAACAACTTTTCTACAAATGTATTTGAAAAAATTACACAACCTGATGATAGTATTTATAAAATCTATACCACACAGTGTGACTGGTAGAATTTTTTGTATCAATACACGAAAATCATAATATTTCATACATATTAATTTACAATTCTTAAATGACACAAAATTATTTTCATTTGAAGAATAACCAATGGTTACTTTAATACTATAAAGATACTGAAAAAAATTCGTCTTCTCAATCTTACTTAATGCGTGACAAGTCAGGGGTAAATATGTTATGTTTCTTTTCATAATGGGAGATAACTCTAAATGTATTCTCATTGATATCAAGACCAATATAGTATGCAATCCATATTTTTCTCTCTCCTTTTATGTCTAACAAAGTTCCAATCAAATTGTCTCATATGTGTTTCTCAACATACATAACATCAATGTTATGTTTTATCTCTAAAAATCTCCAATAAGTTAGTTTGAAATGGATAGACTATTTTTTCCAGATATTTTTTTGAGGATCTTAAATTATTTTCTTTCCAAGTTTTGAATCAATATTTTTACCCTGTCATAATATTCTTCAACTAAAAATAGTTGCGGGGGAAGATTTTATTCTTGTAAACTGTTAAATTATTTTTTAAATCTATGATAAGGATCATCAATTCATTAAAATATTCTATGTCCCATGTACACTGTATTTCTTCCATCATAAAATTAATAATATGAAGTCTCTTATTGAAAAATTGGAAATTATTTGTGTCCCTTAACATTGTATCCATATAAGTTTCCATTTACAGGAAATTCATTTATAGTAAACAATATCATAGCACAAAGAAGAAAATACTCTTTCTTGTATGCATCAAAAAATTTAACACCTGTCTCCCATAGAAGTTTCAAATCATCAATCAATGGTGAAAGATACACATCAATATCATTTCCTATATATTTTGGTCTTTAAATCATCAAGTTCATCATAACATATTTTTTCTTCATACATATATATGGGGACAGGTTGTAAACTACCAAAAAAATAGGCCATGAACTATGTTGGATACTTAGGCTCTGATATGGATCCATTACATCAGTACATAATCCCATTATGATATTTCTAACTTCACTTCCAAAATCATGAAATTCTTTATCAAATCTATTTAACTATGGAGAATCAGAAGGGGGATGTAAGTTAAAACCAGAGATACACTCATCTGAATTCTATCTTAACCTTTTTGTATCAATTGAATTTGAAAATAAATGCTTCAAATGAGGAATTATTGGAAGGTACCAAATTTATTTAGTAGGAGCTTTGATTCTGGTACCTGAGAATGAATCATAGTGTAATTATCGGAATTATATGTAGGAATTATTGGATGAAATTATTAGAAAGTATACAAAATTGATTTTTTATGAGGTTATATTCTAGTACCTGAGAATGAATCTAAGTTGAATTTTTCATCGATATTATAGTATGATGTCCACTAAACATAAATTTTTATTAATCCACTTTAAAGAAAATTATGAAACCATAGTTCACAAAACATAGATACCACTACGTGCTGAAAGAGATCACAAATTGATTAAACATAAGACTAAGAATATTTGAATAAAAAACTCTATATAATTCCCATTGTAGAGTACTAACCTCAGTATCTGGATATAGCGTGATGTCCCACATATAGGACAATTTGATAAATATTCATATTCTTTCTTATACAACACACAATCATTAGGGAAAACATGTATACTTTTATACCCCAATCCCATTGGGCATAATATTTTCTTTTCCTCATAATTGGAATCTGGAAGCCCATTACCTTCTGGAAGTATCACTTTTAAAAGCTCAAGTAAGTTAGAGAAACTTTTATTAGTACAACCATTTCTTGATTTCAAGTTAAATGATATCAAAACTGCTGATAACACTTTATATTTATTATAATCTAGGAATAATGGTTTCTTATATTCTCCATACAATCGTTCAATAGTTGTTGTTTTTTTAATGGTTTCAACACCTAAATCATGAATTAATTCTTCAACACAATCCTCTGCCTCATTATGAATATTGTTATCAATATTAGTTGTTGAATTTGTAGTTCTTTCACCATTATAGATCCAACATGTATACTTAAGGATAAAACCATAGAAAATGAGATGATCCTTGATTTCTATGGATTTTATCTTTCTCATATTCAAACACTTCACACATGGAAATAAAACCAAATCTATGTTTTGAAGATTTTATTTAGAAAATTCCAAGAAATCATCAACTTATTTTTCATATTCACTAATGGTTCTTTATAAATTTATCCAATTATGATCCATTAAATACTTAATATTGCAATATAATCGATCAGTACATTACAACATATAAATATTTGAATATATATATATATATATATAAAGATAAATTATAAACATAAACACATTCAAAAAAAGATTGGTAATTAGATAAGAAGCATAAACAATTATTAGAGATAAAATAAAAACTAATATACTAAAGGTATTTAATTTGTGTGATGTGTGTTATGCTAATCCAATGGACATCACATGTAATAACCCCATAAAAAATCATAGTAGAAAATATTGATTTTTTAAAATAGTTTTTTTGAAATATGACCATTTGACCATTTATTATTTTGTAATATTATTTAAAAATAATATTAAAATTAATTAATATTAATATATTAGTTCATATGTGTAAATATCATATATAATTTAAATCATTTAATAGAAATCAATTTAATTTATTAAGGTCAACTATACAAAATGTTAACTTATTTTATTTGAAAAAAATCCTATTTCAATATGAATTATATATCTTATGTATTTACAAATAGTAATTTTTTTTATTTTTGTATTATATACATGTGGTTTACTAATATTATAATTTAATTATTTTCAATCATCTAACATGTATTAATTCATATTACATAGTTGTTACATTAGTTCAGTGTCGCGTGTGTTAAAATTTATTGAAGTTTGTATTAATTTAATGGGTGAAAATATGGAGTCATTACATGTGATGTATATTATATTGATGAATGATGACACCATATATCATTGTTAATTTCATAATATCATCAAGACCAATTGATAATTTCATCAAATAAAAAATTTATCAAAATAAATAAACTTTAACAATAGCGTTTATAAATAAAAAACTACATAAAAATAATTGAAATGATAACTCAACAATATAACTAAATGATAAATAATTTAACTTCAAAATTAAAAAAAACTTACAAAATTTGGAGTTTAATAAAGAAAATGGATCCTTAATTTGAACTCTATCCCTCAAATTTGTTGGAAGAATAAATAGTGTAAGATCTAATAAAAGGGTTTGGAGAAATGAACAATAAATAAGAAAAAAGAAATAAAATCAAACCGTGGATGATAGTAACCCGAAAATGGTTTCCAAAGAGAAATACTTCTTTGGATGATGAAATAATGACACATGATGAATAATCAAGACCATAAATTGTAAAATGATGATAAAAATAGAATAAAATAAACAACATTGGCTTTTGAGGATCAACAGGTTGCCATTCGAGTCATCGTGAGTCTAGATAAAAGTTTCATAGATCTAAAAAATTAGAGTTTTTTGATCCAGTGTTTTTTTAAAAATGTTTTTGGTGTCTGGTTTTAGAGAAAAAAACAATAAAAAAATAATTTTTGGTGCCATTTTTTGTAAAAACTAACGTCAAAAATTAATTTTTTTAAATTTATCACGTCCTTTTTTTACAAAAACCGATGCGATAAATCCATTCAATGCCATTTTTGGAATCAAGTTTTAATAAAAACAATGCCAAAAACTAAATATAATTTTTTTGTCATCAGTTTATGTTAAATCCAATGCCAAAAAGTTCTCATAGATACATTTTTCATTGGTTTATAAAAAACGGATGCCAATGCTTCCACATTGAAGCCACTATTTCCACTAGTGTTTTATAGAGAAGCGCTACACTTTAGACATTCATTAAGTGATTTTTGGTCCTTGATAAATATTATTCAATCATTTTTATAGGCATGCGTTTTTTATTGATAATACTCATTGAATGTGGAATTCATTTAGCATCATATGTTCGTCTAGGAAGCTCATTATCTTATAGGAGTATATCATTCAAGTGATCAAGTAGTTAAGTAAAAATATAATTACTTTATTGGTTTCTATCTTTTAAATTATATAGATTCAGTACAGCTGAAAATGATGTATATTTTGTATAACTAGTATACAATGATATCTTTTCACAACTCTTCAACCTCTCAAATAATTTTGGACAATCATTATGTTTATATTCAACTACAATTTTAGTTTTCTCAATATTATCTTCATCATCATTCTCACCTATAATCACATCCTCGATAAAATACTCTTAAGTTTCCATACTTGTAATCATATTAGATGATCCATAAAACATAGTGTTATCACAATCACTAGAAACATTAACTTTTTCCCCATGTTTAGTCCAACATTTATAACATCGATCTATTCCATGACAGATCAAGTGTTCTTCCAACTCCTTTGGACTAATTAGTCTTGAATAAAAATATTGTAAACATGGGAAAAGGATTTGAGAAGGATCATAGACATTATCTTTTGTGATATTGATGAAATATTTCACCCTATATTCATACTCTTTTGTCATACAATTTTCACCCATCCATTTTCGATTCATATCCATCCTATTTGATTTGGTGATATTAATATTTAACAAAATAAATAAATACACAAAAGGGTCCTTTCAAATAAGTGGAATCCAGCATTTTAATGTTTCAAATAATTTCAACATGATTTTCATGAAATGGGTAATTGAATTTAAAAAAAGAATTACTCCACTGGTGGTAGGTGGTATCCTTTGAATTCATCCACAATGATCACTGGTACCTAGTATGGGATGAATAATTCTTAGGGTACTTAAGGAAACATAGGTTCATGTCTAGAAGATATGGGGGATGAGTCTTAGTCAACACGATACAATAATAACTGTTTGAGAGATGAATCTGATGAGGTTGTCAACTATCTCCTTAAATCTAAATGCTCTCAGGATGGGGAGTTGGGGAATCATCCAGATTTTTTTAGTTTTTTTTCTAAAGTTTAATAAAGTAAAAACAACAGTCTGATCCATAAAAAGTGATCCTTGATTGGTGTGACCACAAAAAGGATTGACTGGATGGTCTTATATGCACTCATGCTGAGAAAGTTGTTGCAGTTTAAACATTCAAATAAAGACTTCAAATAATCTATGAAAAGGAAAAGGCTTTTAGTTTGAGGACTAAATTTCAACACTCTTAGCTTCCTGTGTGGCCAAGGTTTAAGGAGTGGTGTCATGATGGATATCCTATGGGTTGGATGGAGTTAGTGAAATTCCCTCTCCATGGTGTTATTATCAATATATATTATGTAAGAGGTGAGATTACATGTGTCTAGGAGGTCTTTGAAAGTTAATATGATCATATAAATATAGATACCACACTTTTTCCTTACACATGTATGTATTTATAAATATAGATAACACTTATCCCATTACAATTATAAATATAGATACCACTAAAATTTTGCAAATAATTTTTAAGGAGTGTTCTAAAAGGAAAAGGAAATTAGTAAGTGAGTGTATCAAGACTTTAATCAATAATAGAGGTGAATATCTAAAGATTAATTGTAAAATAAAATGTGTATCACTTATTTATCGCCACTTCTCAATGATAAATTAACACTTCCCTAGAATATTTGATAAGGTATATTCCTCAAAAAGGTAATCCTATATGCTCTCCTATAATATTCTTCTTCAAATTTTTATTTTTTTTCCAGTATCCATACGCATTCCAATCTGGTTGTAATGACCCACTAATTATCATTGGCTTAATAGTACAAAGATTCATTACTAGGCCTTAAGCAACATACCCAAGACACTAAAGGATGGAAATAAATGATGAAGGGTTTCAAAGCAAGTGTTGGATTATTTACCCTTTAATGTCAAAAAATAACAACCTGATAAACCATCCACAAACAGCTCACTATATGATGCAAGAAATGAACTAAGACATTTCAAATCATTCCCTTTAAAATAGTCAACCAAGGTATTCTACAACAGAAGACAAACCAACATCAAAGTAAATAGTGGAAAGAGAATTAATAAACTCCAAGATGACAACAAGACTCCATGCTCCACAATCTCCATGCTCTAACATCACCAAGTAGTCCAAAGTATCACAACGTGGTGCCAAAGAAGTGTGACATTTTACCTTTTCTCAAGTCCTAGAAGGTAGCATCTACAAAAGCACCAAAGTGCCAAAGTAGGGGTGAGTATATAACTTAGTAGGCTTTTCCAAATGAATTACCTACTCACTCCACTAGGATAGAAGAGTTAGAAACATTTACATAAAATAGTTTATATAAAAAATCTATCAAACAGTTATAACTAAATATAAACTAGTTCCAAAAACCATTTACAACCAAGTGAAAACAAAACTAAATAAAACCAATTTCCAGAATGTTTTTTTTACAGAAAATAACTAATCAAGGTTTAAGAACCCTTTCTTATCATCATTTTTATATACACATTCCATAGTTCACAACACATCCACATATGCATGCTTAGTTTGATAGTTCCATACTCATGAGCGGTCTCTCGTCCAATTACCTTGTGTCCCAAAGAAACACGAACCCAATCCAGGTTCACACACCTTGTACCTAAATGGTACATGTCCCTTATTCAGGGTAATTCCAAACATCAACTCACCCAAAACCCAATGTATTCCAAAACCATTCCAAATAACCATTCCCAACCATTTTAATAAAACTACAATTTTATTAAAAACCAAAGAACAAACCAATTAAAAAAACCATTTAATTTCAATAAAACATCCCATTTTTAATGAAAAAATCTAATCAAATCCATGTGCTATAATTCAATAAAATACCCAATTTAAAATCCATATTTTTAAACCAAGAACAAAAGCACTTTATTCAAAACACCCAATTTTCCAAATTTCTACAATTTACCAAACCATCACCAAAGAAGGTTTACAACAATTTATAACCATCCAATTAATGATCAATTTATCACAAGTAAATCAATTTGAAATCATTCCCATCAGTTCTACTAAGTGGAGTCGAGAGAGAATCCCCCTACCTCAAAGGTTTTGAAGAAACTTGGCAATAGATGAAGAACGCTTAAAAAACGGGTCAATTATTCATGGAACCTCATTAGATATATTCTCCTAGAAATATCAAGACCAAATATTACTTATTTGGAATCCAAACTACTAGATATACCCATAAAAGGTTTAGATCTGAGAAACCAAAAAGAGGGGATAAGTAGATCTAAGTAGATCTAAGAAACCGATCAAGAACGTTGAAGAATGATCACATACCTCAAGAATCCATCTTCAAATCACCAAGGGAATCCTTTAGCTTTCCACCAGACATATGGGAGAACCCTATTAGAAATTTGGATAAGAACAATCCCTAGTTAGATTCTATTTGGGTAAAAAATGAGTGAGTTATGAAAAAAATGAGTGAGATTTTATTTTTAAGGATCTAGATTTTACTCTGCGCACGATTTGGATGCATGGTTAGGCAAACCATGTGCTAACCGCATGGTATCTACAGCCTGCATGGCCAACCCTTACATGGTCTCCCCAAACCATGCTCCAAATATGATAGAGATACTTCCTCATTAAGAACACTATGAATGGTTTATCCTACGAATTCCTCACAATTTGGAAAAACCAAGTGCTGCCTGTGCAACCTTTATTAAGCCCCAAAAACACTTCTGAAGTTCTCCAAACTCCCCCAACATCCACCCTTATACTTTATAACCATAAAAGTATCAAGTAAGGGTTACATACTAGAAACTGGGGGTCCTGAATTCTCCCCACCATTAGTCTTTGTATCCTCATAAAGTAGAAAACATTTTCTTCCCTGAAAGAGTTTTGTCCACCGCTCTTTCATTTACATATCACGTTCCCAAGTCTCTTATTCAATCCGACCATGAAACCATAAAAATCATACCAGACTGATGATTTTTCCATGCATGAATTTATCTTTCCAATCCAAAATTCATACTGGGATATGTATCAACGAATCATCCTGATCTAGGTCTACATGATCCTATCTAATCACATGGCCAAGATCAGGCTGATACTTTTTCAATTGAGATACATGGAACACATTATGTACCGAACTAAACTATGGTGGTAATAACAACTGATATTCCACCCCTCAAACCCATTACAGTATCTCGAAAGGGAAAATGTATCTAGGAGATAATTTTCCCTACTTCCCAAAACAATGATGTCCAAGTCTTGGAGAGATCCTCAAGAACACATGATTACTCACGACAAGTGACAATGACCTTCGAAGATGATCTGCATAAGATTTTTGATGACTTTGATCCATCTCCATCCACTTTATGATTAAATGAATCTTCTCCATTGTTTCCTGGACAAGGCTCGACCCAACTAGTGAAGTTTCACCTGTTTCCACCCAGTATAGTGGAGAATGACAAGGACGCCGATAAAACGATTCAAAGGGAGCCATATGAATCGAGGCATGATAGATGTTATTATATGAGAACTACACTAAGGGTAAGTGATCCTCCCATGAACCACAAAAATCCATTACCAAATCATGAAACATGTCTTCCAATGTTTTTATAGTCCGTTTGGATTTCCCATCTGTCTAAGGATGATACGCCATGCTCATATTCAACTGAGTGCCAAGGGATTTTGCTAAGTATTTCTAGAAAAAAGAGGTGAACCTCATATCTCTGTCTAAGATAATTGAAACTAGTATTCTATGTCTCTTTACCACTTCTTGGATATAAATTTTTGATAGATCCTCTAACATATGAGTTTCACAAATAGGGATGAAATGGGATGACTTGGTAAGCTGATCCACTATCACCCAAATGTCATTGTGTTTTTGAACCATTATTGGGAGACCTATAAAAAAATCCATCGCTATATTCTCCCATTTTCATACTGGGATAATTAAAGACTTCAACATACCTACAGGTCTATGATGCTCTGCTTTAACCTGCTGATAAGTTAAGCATTGTGAGATGAACTCGGCCACCGTTATTTTCATACTGCCCCACCAAAACTGCACCTTCAACACCTTATACATCTTTTGTGTTCCTGGATGTAAATCCCATCCCAAATTGTGGTAAGCATGAAGGAGTTGTTCTTGAGAATCCCTAAGTACAACCATCTAATCTCTAAAACACAAAAATGAACTCCCATCAAGTTTCCAGCCCTCAATGGTCTCCCCACCATTGAGTTTTGAACTCATAACCAGATATTCTTCATCAGATGTTTATGCCTATTAGACCATATTTACCAAATCAAGAATAAGCATAACTAAAAATAAAATCACAACATCACCTCAGTCTTTGTATTCCAAATGCATGTTAGCTTGGGCTGACATCAACTACTATTCATATAAAGTTTCTTTCGCCAACTGAGCATATGAATTTCTACTCAATGCATCTGCCAGTGAATTTCATTTTCCTGGTGTACAAATCAAGTCAAAGTTTAACATCTAGAGATACTCCATCCATATCCTTTTCAAAATATTCAAATATCACTATGATAAAATGTGTTTCAAGCTTTTGTGGTATGTGAACATAGTGAATTTCTCACCAAAGAGATAGTGTATCCATATTTTCAATGCATGGATGACTACAACTAACTCCAAATCCTGTGTTGGGTAATTATTCTCATGCACCCTCAACTACCTTAAACCACAATCAACAACATGGTCTCCTTGCATGATAATAGATCCTAACCCGGATCTTGAAGCATCTCAATACACCACATACCCCTGTCATGATTCTGTAAAAATCAAGATAGGTTCCAATGTAAGAAAAACTTTAAGTTCCTGTAAATACTTCTGGTATTCCTCTGTCCATTGGAATTGATCATTATTATTTTTTATAGCTATAATTGGTGAAGATAGTTCTGATAGATCATGAAAAAAGCATCGGTAGTAACCAGATAGACCAAGAAAACTTTGTATCTCAAAGACATTCTTCAGTGGTTTACATGAGATAATAGATTCTATATTTTTAGGATCAATGAAAATGCATTTCTCAAAAACAACATGGCCAAGAAAATTTACTTCTTGTATTCAAATATCACACTTTGATAATTTTTCAAACAAACGGTGATCTCTCAATATTTGTAACACTGTTTCTAGGTGTTCCTCATGGTCAAACCTTGTCTCTGAATACACCAAGATTTCATCAACAAACACCACAACCAGAGTCCAAATATCGCTGAAATATCTGATTCATCAAATCCATGAAGACCACTGGTGCATTCATTAGACCGAAAGGCATGAATATATATTCATAGTGTCCATATCTACTTCTGAAAGCTATCTTTGGAATATCTTCCTTTAGAACTTGAAATTGGTGATATCCTTATCGCAATCCAATTTTAGAGAACCACTGGGTGCCTCTTAATTGACCGAATAGATCATCAATGCATGGAAGTGGATATATGTTCTTTATCTTAACTTGGTTAAGCTTATGATAATCAACACATAGATGAAGATTTCCATCTTCTTTATTCAAAAACAAGATTGGTGCTGCCCATAGAGACGTACTTGTATGAATGAAACCCTTGTTTTCCAGATCCTCTAGCTACACTTTCAATTCTCGCAAATCTGTTAGTTCCATTCTATAAGATGAAAGAGAAATAGTACTGTTCCCCCAAAGAAGATAAATCGTAAACTCCACATCCCTTAGAGGTGGTAAACCTAAGAAGTTTTTGGGAAATACATTTGTAAATTGATCCACATCTACTGGAAAACTATTTTCCTTGATCTCTTCCATTTATGCCAAAGTTAACACTGCCAACTAGTAGGAGATAATTCCCATCATTGGTGCCAACAAGATCTTTTCACCTTTCCTTACCATATTCTCTCCTCTGAAGAGATGCTCAATGTCATCCTCAGTCATGAAACTAACTGTTCTCCTATAATAGTTGATGTGATCTTTAAAAATTTTCAATCAATCCATTCCCAAGATTATGTCATAGACATCCATGTCCAACACTGAATAGTCCTATTTCAACTCAACTCCATCAACGGTTATATAACTTTCTCTAAACAAAAGGCTTTAAATTCTCTTTTCCTGAGAAGAGTTTGTAGTTTTAAAATAGAAGGCATCATTTCCAACTTTAAACATAGCAAATCAATAGAATGAGAAGCAATGAAATAACATAATTACCTAGTATCAAAGATCACTTGAATAATGGTAGAATTCAAAAGAATCGTACCTATTACCGTAGATGGTCTAGACTGATCATCGTCAATCATTTTCTCAGCTCTATACAGTTGCTTTATTGCTGCACTATTTTACTTGTTGCCTTATTGAGATTTCCTTGGTTGAGGAGTCATGATATTTCTAGAATCACCATGGCTAGCTCTGCTCTGCAGACGAGATTTATTCTGTTGTCCTCACCCTGTCAAATCATACGATGCTTGCAACGCCTGAGAAGTGTTTCGAGCACCTGCCCTTGGAGAACTTTGACAATAGAGATGAAGATACCCCATTTTCTTGTAGTTATGTAATTTTCCAGGCTGTTCTGTACACTCTCACTTTATGTGGTCAAACAAACCACCTTAAAAGAAGCCTGATTTTCTCTTGGGTCGTGGAGGAAGGTTCACTGATCCAGCTATCAGATTATGATTTCCACTTCCACCTTGGAAATATGTGTCCCTTTTCCACTTGCTCCTAGTGTTTGAGTTCCCACCATTTCCTATAGGTATCATCATACCTCCTCCCATAGATCCTGAGATATCACATTCAACAACTATCTCTCTATTCACCATCACTGTATAATCAGTAATATAGAGCATCATAATTTTTGATCAAATATCCTTCCTTAGACCCGATTCGAATATGCATGCCTTCAAGGACACACTTTCTGAAACTTCTAATGAAAAGTAAACTAAATTCCTGAATTTAGATGCATATTTCATGATAAAGATATTATCCTACTTCAGGATAAATAATTCCATTGTTTTCTAGATTTTGAAAGTATAAGGATAGAATTGTTTGTCGAACAATTCATCAAAATCCTACCATAGAAGGCCTTCATCCAATTTATCCTACAACGCTAAATCCCACCACTAGCATGCAAGATTCTCAAGCATATAAGTCGCTAGCTTGACTTTCAGCTCTGATGGTGTGTCTATGAAATCAAATATGCGATTCATCCTACTCAACCACACCTCCATTTTTTCGGGTTCAGCATCACCCCATAAGATAGGTGGATTATGATTCAGGAACAAGATGGTATGATCCACATTCCATGGCTCATTCCTCTAGTTCCCTGTATCCATAGCTTGAAAATCTTGAACAATACTCTGAACTAGCTCTTGGTTCACCCATGGTTCAGGTTCAACCACATTCTCTGCAGCTTCTTCGGGTTGGTTTCGACGATGACTACTAAGTTCCATTTTCCAAACTAACAAAAAACTCCATCAATCTCACTCTCTAGCAACTGATGGCTTATTATTTCAAATTCTATAACATCAACTAACACAACATTTTTTTTTTCAAAAAACAACATTTTTCCATGTTCCACCATTTTTGAAACTTTCAACTTGTTTTTTGAAAATTAAACCATTTTCAAAATACAATAGGAATTTCATTTTTCAAAATATTTCATTTGAAAACCAATTTCATACTTTTTCAGAAATCACCACTTTTTCACAACATGAATCATTACCTGAAATGATTTTTGCACTCCTAGTGGGAATTCATTCCTCTACCATGCATGTTATGCTTGTCTCATTAACAAACCCATGACAATGAGATTTCAAAATCCTAGAAGCGTCTCTAAACACTTTTGTACCTAACTTCTTGTTAACTTGAAGTTCAACATAAAAGAGTTTACTATGTATTTTTATGCTATAAATTTCTAGTTATGACAATCCTAATACTTTATAAGATTCTAACCCAAGTAATAGACAAGAAGGAATTTCAACTCCAAGACCAGGAACATTGATTACTACTTGTTAGGGAAGGACCAAACAAGCTGATACCATTTGTTACGACCTGGTAATTCTCAATAGCTTGAGAGTACAACAAGTCATTACTAGGACTTAAACGATACCCCCAAGACACCAAAGTCTAGGAATAAATGTTTAAGGGTTTCAAAGAAAGTGGGGGATGATTTACCCTTTAATGTCAAAAAACAACAACCCAAAAAACCATCCACAAATAGCTCACTATATGATCCAAGAAATGAACTAAGACATTTCAAATCATTCTCTTTAAAACAATCAACCGAGGTATGATATAGAGGAAGAAAAACCAAAATCAAAGTAAAAAATGAAAAAAAACGAATAAACTCTAAGATGACTACAAGACTCCATGCTCCACAAGATCCATGCTCCAACATCACCAAGTTGTCTAAAGCATCACAATTTGGTGCCAAATAAGTATGATACTTTACCTTTTCCCAAGTCTCGGAAGGCAGTATCTGCAAATTCACCAAAGTGTCAAAGCAGTGGTGAGTATATAACTTAGTAGATTTTCCCCAATGACTTCCCTACTTATGCCACTAGGATATAAGAGTTGAAAACATTTACATAAAACAGTTTATATAAACAATCTCTCAAAAAATTTATAACTAAATATAAACTAGTTCTAAAAAACATTTACAACTAAGTGAAAACAAAACTAAATGAAACCAATTTCTAGTAAGTTATTTTTTCAGAAAATAACTAATCAAGGCTTACAAACCAATTCTTATCATCATTCTAGTATACCCATTCCACAGTTCACAACACACCCAGACATGCATACTTAGTTTGACAGTTCCATACTCATGAGTGGACTCTCGTCCAATTACCTTGTGTCCCAATGACACACGCCCATGATATAGGGTTACAAATCGTATACCCCAATGGTACAAGTCCCATATTCAAAGGAACATAAAAAATAAACTCACACAAAACCCAATGTATGCCACAACCATTCCAAATAACCATTTCCAACTATTTCAATAAAACTGTACTTTTATTGAAAACCAAAGAACAAACCAATTTCAAAACAACCATTTAGTTTCAAGAAAACATAACATTTTTATTGAAAACATCTAATCAAATCCATGTGACATAATTCCAGAAAATCCCCAATTTAAAATCCATATTTTGAAATCAATAACAAAAGCACTTTATTCAAAACACCAAATTTTCTATATTTCTACAATTTACCAAACCATCACTAAAGAAGGTTTCCAAAATTTATAACCATCCAATTAATGATAAATTGACCACAAGGAAACTAATTTAAAAGCATGCCCATCAATTATACTAAGTGGAGTCGAGATAGAATTCCCTTACCTCAAAGGTTTTAATGAAACTTGGAAACAGACGAAGGACGCTTAAGAAAACCAGGTCGATTCTTCACAGAACATCCTTATATCTCTTATCCTAAAAAGATCAAGAAAAAAATATCAACTTATTTGGAATCAAAATTCATAGATCTACCCATAGTGGGTGTAGATCTGAGAAACCAAGAAGAAGGGAGAAGTAGATCTAGGTAGATCTAATAAACCGATCAACAAAGGTGAAGAATGATCACATACCTCAAGAATCCGGATTTGAATCACCAAGGGAAGCCTTCAAATTGAAACCAAATAGATGGTATAACCCTATTAGACCTTTGGAGAATCCAAATTCAGATTTAGAGCCTATTTGGATAAAAAATGAGTGAGTTATAGAAATAACAAGTGAGATCTTATTTTTAAGGATCTAGATTTGACTATGCGCACGGTTTGGCTGGATGTTTAGGAAAAACATGTGCTAACTGTGCAGTAGATACTGCACGCACGACCTCACCTTTCAAGGTATCCCCAAACCATGCTCCAACTGTGCTGGAGCTACTACCCCATGAAGAACACTGCACACGATTTCTCCTAGGATTTCCGCACGGTTTTGACAAACCGTGTGCCGCCTGTGCGACCTTCATTTATCCCGAAAAACACTTCCATAGTTATCTAAACTATACCAACCCCCACCCTTACACTTTACAATGATAAAAGTATCAATGAAGGGTTAGATACTTGAAACTGGGTGTACTACTCTAGTATTAGTCCATTGTATCTTTTTCGATCCTTCAATGTTCCTTAGGTTTGGTTGTAATGGATGGTTTTCTTGGATGATATCAAGTTAATTAATTGTTTCCATTTTCTAGTTTCATACTTCATATAAAATAAATAGTGAATAATTTTTTGGATTTATTTTTATAAGAGGTTAGTGACCAAAGTGAAAATATAATTCAAGTGGGTGAGATGAGTAATTCATTCAACTTTTTTCTTAATTTAGGAATCCAATAATGGAATAGATTGATTGATCATCTTAGAAAAAAACATGAGTGGGATAACTTATGGATAAAATGTTTTTGACTTGAGAATACTAAAATTAGAAAGGAATATGATGTTATCAACATGAATAAAGGAAAAAGTTGTTAACTATTCATAGAATAATTTAGAGAAACAATCTACCTAGTAATAGAAAATCATTTATTTATATAATCGTGGGACTCTAAGAAAGTTATTCAAAAAATGGAGAAACGTATATTATTTACATTTTTAATAAATTTACCTAAATTAAATCTATTTTATTTATGATACATAAATCACAGGATCTAAATATATTTAAATGTATTAGAAGAAAAGTAGATAAGGATTACTATTTCTTCTTATAGATGTTATGGATAGTTAATGGTATGGAATTGATAAGGGGAACAATTGATGATTTTTTTGAGAAGCATGATTTTTACCATGAACATAGAGTACTATATACTGCATATTAAAATGTTTCTTTTGAATATAAGAATAAAATTTTAGTTGATATGGCTCAAAAATTACTGATAGAGCATACCACATTCTAAAAAACTGGTGAATCTATTCACTGTAATTTCAAATCACAAAACTCCAATTTAAATTCAATGTGAAATTTAAAAGATCATTTATTGAGATCATCATTGAAATCCAAAATATCATCCTCATTTTGAAACATCATATAAATCCAATTTATTAACCATAAAACCATCCATTTACCCTTAAAATCACATTTACATTAAAAAAATTTGATGAATATTGTCTTAATAAATCATTGGGAATTTTTTTCTTCATTTTTAAAAATGATTTTCACTACAAAAAATCATGTTACCCTTTATTTAAAATCACTTTTTAAATAAAATTTTTACCCATTAAAAAAACATTTATTGGAAAATAAAACACCGAATTCATTTTCAAACCGCCTTATATAAAACTCACTCACTATTTTCAAAACCAATCCCTTTCCATTTGGAATCAATATTTCAAACTTTTAAAATTATGTATCACCTAAATAACATGAGCATTCTATAATCAAGATAGGTTTGAAAAAAATGAAAATGTGACATAAAATGCACGGATAATTAGTGAGCACAATCGACTTGGACACCTGGTTGGAAATCCATCCACCAATCACATTTTTTTCATAGGGAGCCTCTCGAAACTATATATAGGAGATGCACAAGGTTTAACAAACTCTGTTAGCTCACCATGTATCATTGGTTCAACTCCCACTTCACTCCCAAATATTAATAGACTTATAAACATAACAAATAATCTTTAGGAGTTAATTTCACTATGTTTTATGTGATTTAAAGGAAGGTAAGTGTGTTCTATTGAATTAATTTTTTTATTTATGGTCATCTTTGTATTTTTCATTCATATTTTATTTTAATAATATTTATTTTTTTTGTTTCATGACCATTGCATACTTGAATTTGGAAATTATATTAAATCACTAAATAATTACTTTGAATCATTCATGTCCATTGAGTAATTTAAAGTAATTATGTTTTAATAAAATTTTAAAAAAACTAATTCATTAATCACTGAAAGTAGTTGATCAAATGAATGAGGAATTATCGAGTCAATGATAGAGAATATGAAGACCATGGATTCTATTAGTCCAAAATTTGATAACAAACATTGATAACGACTTCAATTCTTTAATTCACTAGCATGAAAAACATGGAAACTAAAAGTCATGGCACATAATCTAAATCCATTTTTTTTAAAAAATAAACTCTCCCAATCAATCACTTAATTTCTAAAGATTTTTTTAAAGGCGTCTCTAAAGGTTCTACACTCTAGCTTACCATGTAATACATTCACTAGATATTAGTTAGTATGTTTCTTTTATAAATTTTAGAATTTTACAACCCTTTTAGAATTAATAACACTCTTTAAGGGATATAAAATTTTGAGGCACAATTTCCAGGGATGGTTTTATATAATTACTAGAATAATTATGAAATTTCCACACTGTTTTTATTTTTATTCCCTCTATTTATTCTATTCATTGTTTTATTATGCCTTGTTCTCAGGTCCAAGTTAACACAAGTAATATATAGTGGGAAGTAGTACCAAAATTAATGAGTTTTATCCTATTCTAGAAATGACCGTTAGAAAATACAAGATCAATGAAAAAATGGCTTGAGATCCAAGTGTGAACCAAGTGATTGAGTTTGTGAATGTGGTGAAAGGCATCATCACAATAATGAGGACGAGGTTAGTGAATGGAAATGACTATGGTGGGTGGTGCGATGTGGTGTAGGGGTCCATTATGTGGCTACATGGTGCATAAAAACACGAGGAAACTTCATCAATACATTGTGCGGTTAGGAAGAATATCCAAAGAAGTGAACAATTATGGACTATTGAAGAGCGAAAAATAAGTGATGAGTAGTGGATCTTCAGGCACTAACAAAATAAATTGGCACATACCTTAGATTTGGAGAGGATCAATTCGTTGAGAAAGTCAATAATGATAAAGAGCGGTGGCAGTTGTAGGGTTCTACGAGAGCTTGTATGGTGTGAGAGAGGAGGCTATGTTAGGGTTCTTTTTATAAGATCAGGTAAGGCTTTTATCAACGCTTTTAAAAAAGTGCTAATAAAGATACCTTTTTATCTGCGCTAAAATTCTAGTACTGATAAAAATACGTTTTATCAGCATTTTTTTAGCGTTGATAAAGATATAATTTTAATAATATAACAAATATAATTAAAAAATTTAAATGTATATAATTAATATAATTAAAAATTTAAATGCATATAATTATAAATAATTATGACTATATACAATTTTAAAAATATATATTTAAAAATATTTTAATATAATTATATATATATATATATATTAAAAATATTTTTAACTCGTTGCTGTCATAGAGTAAAATAATTTTACCCTTAAATAGTTCAATGTAGGTAGAAATCTCACGGCATGAATCACCCATATCTAATTGTAAAAAATTTAATTAATTTTTTTAAATAATTATATATATTTATATACTAATATATATTTATATTGTAGGCAGGGTGTTACCTGAGTGGTAAACCCTCATTACTGCATTAGGACGGCTGGGTTTCGAAACCCAACTACAACATCTTGGGCACCCAATTAAAATTTGGGGTGCTATTGTTGGGTGGAGTTGAATGATGCCAGGAGTGATGATGGGCACTTTGCGCAGCTGTGTATGTGACATTATATTTGATAGTGCATGTTGTATAGGTTGGGGTGACAACCCTAATGGTGACATGCATGCGAGGGGGGTTTAGACCGTTGACGGATTGCAGGAGGACAGGAGGACTAGGGCTAGGCCTACGATAGTGGCTGGGCAGGCAAAAGTAGTATGGGAGGGGGTAATAACCCGATGATGACAGACAAGCGAGTGGGGTGGAGACCTCTGATGGATTGTGAGCAGATGGGCAGAGTAGGGATGGGCCTATGACAGTGACCACTTCCGAACAGGGCAGAGCGGGGCTGGGCTGACGAAACAGTGGCCACGTGGGCATGGGCCTTGGGGCCAAATTTCAATTGGGTGGATGAGACATGTATTAAGGGGTCTATAGGACATTAATATAAAAATAAAAAGGGGCTTAACGCGTTGGATATCCCTTGGGGGGCTATGATTTTTCTTTCCAGCCTGTGTGTGTGTGGTGTGTGTGCGTTTGGATGTAATTGTACCATAATCACCTAATATATATTTATTATAATTTTATATTTATTTATTTATTTATTTATATGTATAATTATGTAATTATATATATAATTATATACATATTATTATATATAATTATAAAATTATAAATATAATAAATATATTTATTATTTAAATATATTCATTATAAGTTTATAATTATTTAGATATATATATATATATATATTTATTTATAGATATAATTATAAATAAACTTTTTTATAAATTTTTTATATAATTATAAATATATTTATATAATTATGAATATATTTATAGAATTATATATATATATATTTATTAATATATAAATATATATATTTGTAAAACTATAACAAATATATTTATTATTTAAATATATTTATTGTAATTTTATAATTATTTAAGTATATATTAATTTATTTTTAATTATAATTATAAATATATTTTTTTCAAATATTTTTATATAATTAAATATATATTTATATATTTATATATTTATATATTTATATATATTTATATTAATATATAAATATATATAATTATAAATATAATAACTATATTTATTATTTAAAAATATTTATCATAATTTTATAATTATTTAAATATATATATATATATATTTATTATAGATAAATATATTTAAAAATTATTTATATATAATTATAAATATATAATTATAAAAATAATAAATATATATATTATTTGAATATATTTATTATAATTTTATAATTATTTAAATATATAGATATCGATTTATAATTTCATAATTTTTTTTTAAAATTATATATATTTATAATTTTATAATTAAATATTTAAATTAAAAAATTCTTAAAAAATTATTTAAAAAGAATAATTATATAAATTTCAAACATAATTTCAATGTTAAAACTTAAGAAATAAAAACAAATAATTTTTTTATATAATTATATTAGGTTCTTTGGGGTACAATTACATTCAAACACACACACACCACACACACACATGCCTGAAAGGTATGTCGTAACCCCCCCAAGGGATAGCCCACCCAAACAACCGCTTTGTTACATTATATATTTTTAGCCCAAAGACAAAGTGGGCATGAAGCCCCTTACATAGCTCGTATGCCCACTATTGGATGGACCAAAGGCCTTTATTGCATTATGACTGTGTCAGCACCTGCACGTCATGCCCGCATCACCGCCCCCTTGATGGCCCAAAGTCCCAGTGGCCCGAAAGCCCATTCGTGATGAATGGTACTGCTCAAATAGTACCCACTACAGTTCTTGCTAAACTACCTGCGGAAATTCTCTCCCACCTGGATTTGAACCTGAGTCTGATATAGGATTACGGGGAGCCTTTACCACTCGGGTAAGCCCCCAACTGCTATATATTATTCACATAAATATAGACATATTGAAATTATTACATGTATAGTAAATAAATATATGTAAAAATAAATATTATAAAATGATTAAATATATTTTTAACATTATTAATTAATATATAATAATAAATGAATAAATAAAATTAAATAAATTACAAAAATATTAAAATGTGAATTCATAACAAACATACTTATTTACACACACACACACATGCAGTTATACATGTACATATATTTTAAATTATTTAATATCAATATAAAAATATATCTAAATAAATATATTCATTTATATATTATATAATTGTTTAAATAAAATATTAAAATATTATATTTATTTTAATTATATGCACATTTTGTAATTAATGTATATAAATAAGCAATTAAACATTTTTACTATTATAAATTTGATACTTTTTATATATAAAATTATGAAAATAATATCCATTTTTATTAAAAGTTATATATATTAGGTGTTTGGGCATTTGAGGGTACAATTACATTATATCCACACACACCACACACATAGGATGAAAAGGCAGACCATAGCCCCCCAAATGGGATAACCCACCCATCAAGCTTTATTTTTTAAAGTACTTGTCTCATAGGCCCAATGAGTATTAAACCCATTACAACCCAACCCATAGGTTATTTTTTTAACCTAACGTGCCCACCGACTGTAAACATAAATTCACACCACCACGCCTTCCTTTCATCCAACAATCACACCGATAGACCTACCATCAATCATCTTGATCCACACGTCACCCTTGCGTCGCCCGCTGATCGCACCGCGATTCACTATTTCATTTTCACCTTTACACCACTGTTTTAAACTGAATTTGTATTGTAAATTAAAAATATAATAAAAAATTGAAATTCATGTTAGATTCAATTATTTTGTTTTTATCACTATTAAAAATGATAATGTTGTTTTTTTGATAATTATATTTTAGTTGGAGGTGATTTGGAGATCCCATGATGATGTCCAAGAAAAATGGGCCAAACTGCGCAGGATCCATGCACACCAGTGGACTCATCCACACACTGCTCCTGACTCGTGCACTCAAATGGGCTGAATTTTTTTGATATTGTCCAAAAGTCATTGTTCTACATTTCATATGAAGGAAACCAAGAATCATTCATCAATATGTTGGGCCAACTGACCTGATCATTCCAACACACCGAATCTGCGCGAAGTCAAAAGTGGTGTGCTGTGATCTGTCTATATCTCGGGATCTAGTTGTCCAAATGCTTCCAAACTTTAGGTGGAAATATTAAATATGTGGGGAAACATTTTTATATTTTTTCCAAATCTAGATTCTACTATCAAGTGGTCGAAAACCATGGGCCAAGTGGTTTTACAAAATCTGTGTGCCCAAAACCACCTTCCACTTTGCCTATAAAATGGAAGCTTGGGTTCCTCATTTTCAAGTTCAGACAGGAGGCAAAGATCTTCCATTTTGGATTCCTATAGGAGTCTTCTCTTAATCCTAGAATTTTTAGAGGCTCTTATAATCATAGGGGGATCAAGCATGAAGAAGGAGTTCCACCCAAGCTTCCTACTCCTCCCGATGTCGAGCTAAATAGTGGGTGTTTGTTGTGAGGGAACTACACACATGTCAAGGGAGTTATGACACATATATTAGATATTTTTATAGTTATTTGGGTGTTAAAACATTTCTTTCCATGTATCTTAATTTTTTTATTTTTTGAAAACTTTTTTTATTGCATGTGATTGATTTGCTCTTAATTTATAACCGATCGGTGTGAGGTTTTGAGTGCGTGTATTGTGTTGTTATGATTGGAAAACACAAGAATACTTTTCTTAAACACTTACTTCAGATTTAAATCTTCTTTGGAATCTATTATTCCATGCATAAGTTCTAGGCCTTGACAATACGATTGTTATGTCAAGGTTTGGTTCTTCAAACAATGAAATAAAGGCTTAGGAATTAATCGTGATTCAAATTAAATTCAACTGAATAATTACTACAAACCTAAATGAATATCTAGGAACAATGAACTTGAAATGTTTGTAGTGAAATCGCAATGAACCCTTTCTCTCATAATTCTTAAATCATCACATTTATCTATCAACTATTAATATCTTTAAATCAAGTTATTTTCTTAAAATTGTTTTCCAAATCACCCCCATTTTTAGTACTTTTTATTAAAAAAAGAATACTCTAAACATATAAATTCTCCATTAGAGACAATATAGGGTCTTCCCTATACTATAAATCAACGTTACAAACATAATAAATTTGACGTGTGATGACAACGAGGTCAAATTTTTGCATCATTATCGGGGAGTGCTTTAGTTTTTAGTGTGTGTTTTTATAAGATATTTGTAAATTTTGTGAATATTTATTTACCTTTTCAATATTTATGTGTTCTAATCTATTTGTTGTGTATTTTTTGTGCATGAAGCATTCTAATTCAAGAGATTTGAATTCTTTATAATCCAAACCAGAGAGGATCCTATGACAAAAATACCGAGACACAGAAGAGAACCCTTCGAAGGAGGACACACAAAACATCAACACTCTTCTTGATTCTTCCTCTTCTTCTTCCAAAACAAACATCAAAACTAAAATAAATTTGCATAACATGGCTGAAAATAATCATATATTAAAATAACTAACCTCTCTTGGAGTTAATATCGAACCCACTTATATTCAAATGCAAGGCGTGGCACCCAATTTTGAACTTTAATCTGGTCTAATTCATTTATTACCAAGATTACATGGAATTCCTGTAGAAGATCCACATAAACACTTAAAGGAATTTAATATTTTGTGTTCTACATTAAAACCTGCAAATGTGGATAAAGAACAAGTAAATCTTATAGAATTCCCCTTTTTCATTATAAGACACTACAAAAGACCAGCTTTACAATGTTAATTCACAAATTAGAGGCTGGGCAGACATGAAACGCCTTTTTCTTGAAAAATATTTCCCAAACTCATGAACTGTAATTATAAGGAAATAAATATGTGATATATGGAAATCACAAGGGGAAAAATTACATGAATATTGGGAACTCCTTAAAAGGTTATGTTCAAGTTGTCCGCACCACTAAATAAGTGATAAAATTTTAATACAATATTTTTAGGAGGGTTTAATTCTAATTGATCATAACATGATTGATTCTAATGTAGGTGGTGCACTAATATATAAAACCCCAATTGCTGTAAGAACCCTGGTTGAAAACATGGCGCAAAACACTCAACAATTTGGTTCAAGGTCTAGTGTACCCATTCGAGGTGTCCATGAGGTGAAAAGTACCAAATTCAAGAAGAAGGTGGACACAAAGTTTGAAGAGGTAAGTACCCTTTTACGACAACTCACTCTCTTCCAAGGGAAATCTCAATCTCCTCCTCCCATCCATTGTGGAATCTGCTCTTCTGACACCCATTATTCTGATCAATTCCCCCAATTGAGATAATCTTCTAAGAGTTGTGAGGAAATCTTCCCAGGATGCCTCTACAACCAACCATTTAGGAAAGAACCATACTATCCATACAACCCTAGGTGGAAATAAATCCAATATTATAGGTAAGGGGGTATTCAAACCAGCCTCATCAACCATGGAACCCACAAGGGAAGAGTAGTCATCTACCACCACCACCCAGAAATCCTCAACCACCCCAAAGGAATTTCCAACCACCCCTTCCCAAACCCAAGCCTATCCTATAAGATATGATGAAACAAATTTATGAGAACAATCTCCAATTCCAAAAAACCACCCAAGATGCCATAAAAGACCTAAAAACCCAATTAGGGAAACTAGCTAACTCGGCGGGTGAAATACAAAGTAATGCGTTGGGTAAACAACTCTCTCAACCAGTAGTTGACCCTAGGGATAATGAAAATGTTATTTCCATCAAACTTAAGAGTTAGAAACAAATTAAAACTCAAATGAACCCTCCATTAGATTCATCCACTCTTGAGGAAACCACTATCCCAACTACTGAAAATGGTCCAAGAGAAGAAAATCCTTATCCTGAGAGAAGCCCTTCCAAAGGAAAGAGTATGTATGTCGATGAGTCTCCTATCCCAAACATTCCTCTTCCATTTCCCCAAAGGGCCATACAACTAAGAAAAAAAAAGGAAACTGAACTTGATAAGGAAATATTGGAAAGTTTCAAAAAAGTTCAGGTTAACATTCCTTTGATTGATTCCGTGAAGAAAATTCCAAAGATACACCAAGTTTCTGAAGGATATTGTACACACCGAAGGAGAATTTGTGGAGATGAAAAGGTGAGCTTGAGGAGGAACATATCAGCATTAATAGATCCATCACTTCACACCAAGTGAAACTATCCTAGGACATTCTTGATTCCATGCATCATAGGGAAGTATTCATTTTCCAATGCTATGCTTGATTTAGGTGCTTCTATAAATGTGATTCCTCACTCCATTTACTCTTCATTGCAGGTTGGGGAACTGAAGACAACTGGAATTGTTGTTCAACTAGCCAACTATATTACCACACACCCCTCTAGTGTGTTAGAGGATGTTCTTATGAGGGTGAAAAAATTAATTTTTCCTGCTGATTTTTATGTTATTAAAATGAAAGATGATATGATGAATGGACATAACCCAGTTATATTGGAGAGACCCTTCTTGAAAAAAACCAAAACCATAATTAATGTTCATAATGGTACATTATCTATGGAATTTTGTGGTGACATAGTCCACTTCAAAATCCTTGATTCCATGAAGCACCCCTCAGAAGAACATTCCCCTATCTTTATAAATTCAATTGATGTAATCCCTTCCTCTAAAAACACTTCTTTTCATTCCCCCAATCCCCTTTTTGAGTTTTCATCCTTGATTGAATTTCTTGGTAATGAATCATGCATTGATTATTGTAGTGGTCTAGAAATGTGTCATACATGTTTATTAATTGATAATTTCTTGAACACTGAGGATTCTATGACCATCGATGATACTACTAAGCTTATAAAAGCTCATTACTTATCTGAGGATGATACCATTGAATAGTTAGACGATATTACTGACCTCTCACTTTCACACACACTCCCATAAATGAAAAATACACCCAAATTGGAACTAAAACAACTACCTCAAGATTTAAAATATCCATATATTGATAATGGAAACAAGTTTCCCATCATAATTTCCATTTCACTCCATCCTGAGCATGAATTTCGACTGATTGAACTTTTGAGGAGTATAAACAAGAATTAGGATGAAAACTTGTTGAAATTATTGGTATTAGCACATTAGTTTGTACACATCATATTTTATTAAATGATGAGACTAAATTTTTGAGGCAGGCACAACTTCTACTGAAACCAAACCTCCTAGAAGTTGTGAAAAAGGAGGTAACAAAATTATTGGCTACTGGAATCATTTACCCCATATCTGACAGCTAATAGGCCAGTCCCATTCAAGGAGTCCCTAAAAAAATGGCCTTATAGTAATCAAAAATAAAAAAAATTAATTGGTTCTAACTTATGTGCGGAATAGTTGACATGTCTGTATAGACTATCACTGACTAAACCAACATACTAGGAAGGACCATATCTCTTTTCTATTCATTGAAAAAAATTCTATAGAGGCTAGAAGGTAAGTCTCACTACTTTTTCCTTGATGGGTATTCTAGATAATTTCCGATCCACATTGCCCCAAGGACCAGGAAAAGATGGCTTTCACTTGCCCCTTTGGCACATTTTCACATAGGAGGATGCGATTTGGTCTGTTTAATGCTCTGAGTACATTCCATAAATGTGTAGATAGTATTTTTTCAGATTACCTGGAGGATTGCATGGAAGTATTCATGGATGATTTCAATATTTATGGCTCCTCTTTTAATGAATTTTTGAGTAGTCTTTCTTTAGTCCTACGTAGCTGTATTGAAAAGAATCTCGTATTAAATTATGAGAAATTCCATTTCATGGTGTGAAAAGGTATAGTTTTGGGACATGTAATTTTTAGGGATGGTATCCAAGTAGATAAATAAAAAGTGGTTGTCATTTCTTCCCTATCATTACCAAAAATGTACAGGATGTGCGGTCTTTCCTAGGTCATGTTGGATTTTACCATCATTTCGTTCATGAATTTAGTAATATTGCACTCCCCCACTCCAAGTTAATCCAAAAATAAAAGGATTTTTTTTTGATAATTAATGTGAGGAAGATTTTAATATGTTATAATGGAGTCTCACATCAGCCTCGTTAATCCAACCACCTCTGTGGGATTTACCATTTGAGCTGAAGTGTGATGCCTTTAACTATGTAGTTGGGGCAGTCTTATCACAAAGGGTCGATCGAGCTCTACATTTCATTGCCTATGCCCCACGTACACTAGACCCTACCCAAGAAAAATACACCACAACTGAAAAATAATTTATTTCCATTATGTTTGCCTTGGATAAATTTAGTCCATATCTTTTAGGGTCCAATGTCATTGTGTTCTCAGACCATGCAACCCTCCGGTATCTCCTTAAGAAAACCAAATCCAAACCAAGTATCATTCACTGGATGATACTCCTTCAGTAATTTAATTTAGAAATTAGAGATAAAAAAGGAGCAGAGAATGTGGTGGCTGGCCATATCAGTAGGATTCACCTATCCTTGAACATTTAATCATCCCCCTTATTCCATAAATGAAATGTTTCCTGATGAGAAACTGTACTGAGTTCAAGATGCTATTCCTTGGTATGCTGAAATTGTAAATTATTTGGTAGCATCTTGAATTCCTACTGATTTCAATAAAAACTAGGCTGACCGTCTAAAACATGAGTCTCGTTGGTACATTTGGGATGACCCCTAACTTTGGCACACCTGTAGTGATAAATTCCTTATGCGTTGTGTTCTCGATAGTGAGTTTCAGTCTTTCCTTAGTTTTTTCCACACTCTTACTTGTGGGGGCCACTTTGGTGCCCTATGGACTACTCACAAGGTCCTCTATTTTGGTCTCTTTTGGCCCACATTGTTTCATAATGCCCATGACTTTTCTAAATCTTGTCCTCACTATCAAAGAACGGGGAATGTCTCTAAAAGAAATGAGATTTCACAAAAAACCTTGATCTTACATGACATTTTTGATATTTGGGGCATTGAATTTATGGGACCATTCCCCAATTCACTTGGGAACCTGTACATTGTTTTGGCAGTGAATTATGTTTCAAAATGGGTAGAGGAATGATCTACAAGGACTGATGATTCTAAGGAAGTTGGGAATTTTTGAGAACCCAAATTTTCTATAGGTTTGGATTACCTAGGTTCATCATTAGTGAGTAGGGTTCTGATTTATACAATCGAACAATGCAATATCTTTTGAATTGGTATGGGGTCAGACATCAAGTGTCCACTTCTTATCACCCACAGACCAATGGTCAAGCTAAGGTGTCAAATAGAGAAGTAAAAAATATTCTTTAAAAAACGGTTCAACCCAATAGAAAATATTGGATTCTTAGACTCGATGATTCATTATGGGCTTACCGTACTACTTTCAAAACTCCTGTTGACATGTCACCATATCGACTAGTGTTTGGAAAGAGTTGTCACCTCTTTATTGAGATTGAGCACCGGGCCTACTAGGACATCAAACAATGAAATTTTAATATTTCTGGTGTAGGTTCTCAAAGGAAGTTACAGATTCAGGAGATGGATGAAATGCGAAGAGATGCATATGAGAACTCTAGGATTTATAAGGAACGAACCAATGCTGCCCACAACCATATCATCCTTCATCGTTAGTTCCACATTGGGCAGAATTTCCTCCTCTATAATGCAAGGATGAAGTGGAATCTAGGTAAGCTTCGTTCCTACTTGTTTGGACCATACAGTATTACTAAAGTCTCTCCATTTAGTGTTGTCTAGGTTCAAAATGATGAAACCAAGAAAACATTCACTGTTAACAGGCAGCGTCTGAAGCACTTCCATGAATCCATTCCGAAGTCCCCAATGGAGGAACTCTATGTTCAACAAGAAATCTATGAATAAAACTCACCAGGTTTTATACTTACTTCCCACATTATTTTTTTATTACAGTGAGTACACTACACACTTTAGGTGTGGGGGGATGGGTATATTCCCGAGTTAATTATGAATTTTCATCATCTTTCTTCTTTTTCTATTTTTAGCTTACTGAATTGTATTATTACCTTCCCCCTTACCACCCCTCACCTTTGTGTTGGAATATTAATTTTTATGCCCACTTTATCACGGAAAATTATGCCCATTTAATCATGGAAGTTATTGAAAATGCATGTGGAATGTCCGTATTTCATGTTGTTTTAATATTCAAAAAAAAAAATCAGATGAAATGTGCATTCCAGCAAGAATTCAATACTATAGTGTGACTTTCTTTTGAAATTTAGTTATTTGTCAATGATATAAATGGTTGTATCATTTTGAAACGTTTGAGAAAAATGGTGCCCTTTTTTGTGAATAGTTTAAAGGAAAATTGTGTCACTTAATCTCTCCACACATTTTTCACCCAACCATGATGTGTGAAAATTTCTTATTTAATGGAAGGTAAATATAAGTTAGGTTTATTTTTCTCTACAGTCTAAAATCATTTTTCCATACATTTGTTCCTTATCTAATTTATTTCATTACTATACCAGATTGACCTATACCTGTGTACCTATTATGGGATTGTTGTACACCCTAAAAAAACAAAAAAGGGGTTCTATATTGGGCAGTTTAAAAACCACCCTTCCTTGACTTTTGATCTTTTTATAACTATTATAATTAGTTTTGTTAGGAGATCAAACAAGGTTTGGTAGAAGAGTGTAATATTTGTTCCATGTGTAACTTTTGAATAAAATAATAAATAAGGGGAGTGATGAAATGTACAAAATATGGGGATATCTAGGTCAGGAGATTATGATTTGACTTATGGGAATGCTTAAGTGAGTGGGTCTTGAAATTATATTACAAAGGATGTGGGGAAAGTTCGGTGGAAAGGATCTTGTAAGTAGACAATTATTAAAATAACTTATATTTACTTGATAGAAAGTGGAAAGAATAGTATGAAATGGTTGTCACACACACACATGGATAATTAGTGGCATGATTAAATTTTTTTTTTCTTTGATTGGTTTCATGCATCTATTGAAAGTTCATTTAGATACAATTTTTGAGACACATTTTTCCATGATCGCTGAGAATAACCCCTCCGTGTGATTTTTGTTTTGATAAAATTTCTATCAAGAATTAAACTTTAACTGAATGTTAAATATTTATGAAGTTGGAAATATATACATGCATAATTTTTGGAAATATTACTTCTTAGGATCGCAAATGGTTTGGTGTGGGGGTGTGATCGCACCGCGATTCACTATTTCATTTTCACCTTTACACCACTGTTTTAAATTGAATTTGTATTGTAAATTAAAAATATAATAACAAATTGAAATTAATGTCAGATTAAATTATTTTGTTTTTATCATTGTTAAAAGGGAAATGTTACTTGTTTTGATAATTACATTGTAGTTGGAGGTGATTTGGAGATCTCATGATGATGTCCAAGAAAAATGGGCTAAACTGCGCAGGATTTATGCACACTAGTGGACTCATCCACTCATGTATCCTGAAAAGTGATTAAAAATGAGCTGAAATTTTGTGATCTGGTCCAAAATTCATTGCGCTACATTTCATCTGAAGGAAATCAAGACTCATTTGGCCATCTGTTGTCCCAAACGACCTGATGTACAACACACTGAATCTATATGAAGTCAAAAGTGGTGTGATATTATATATCCATATCTCTGGATCTAGTTGTAAAAACTGTGATTTTTGTGTGTGGAGATATTAAAGAGGTTGGTAAACATGTTTATTGTTTTTTCAAAATCAATATTCAACTGTCAAGTGTTTGGAAACCATGGGCCAAGTGGTTTTACACAATCTGTTTTCCCAGAACTACCTTCCACTTTGCCAATAAAATAAAACCTTGGGATCCTCATTTGAATTTTCGTCCAGGAGGAAAATATATACCATTTTGGATTCCTAGAAGAGTCTACTATTCATCCTATAAGTTATAGTGTCCCCTATCATCATAGGGGGATCTTGCATGAAGAAGGAGTTCCACTCGAGCTTCCTCCTCCTCCCAATTTCGAGCTAAACGGTGGGCGTTCGTTGTGAGGGAACTACACACATGTCAAGGGAGTTACAACACATATATATTAGATACTGGTTTGGATTGTCTGGGTGTTAAAACGTTTCTTTCCATGTATCTTAAATTATTTATTATTTGAATACTTTTTTGATGCATGTGATTGATTTGCTCTTAAATTCTAACTGATCAGTTTGAGGTTTTGAGTGCGTGACTTGTGTTGTTCGAAATAGACAACACAAGAATAATTTTTTACCCACTTACTTGAGATTTAAATCTTCTTTGGAAGCTATTATTCCATGAATAAGTTCTAAACCTTTACAATACTATTTTTTTTCAAGGTTTGGTTCTTCAAGCAATGAAATAAAGGCTTAGGAATTAATTGGGATTCCAATTAATTTCAACCAAAGAATTAATCCAAACCTAAATGAATATCTAAGAAAAATTAACTTGAAATGTGTGTAATGAAATCACAATCACCCCTTTATCTCATAATTATTAAATCATCACCTTTATTTATCAACTAGTAATCGCTTTAAATCAAGTTATTTTATTAAAATTGTTTCCAAAATCACCCCTATTTTTAGTACTTTTTATTAAAAATGCATACTCTAATCCTATCAACACTCCTTGAGAGACGAACTAGGGTATTCCATAAACTATAAATCAGCCTTAAAAACATAATCAATTTGAAATGTCATGAAAATGTAGTCACCTGCCAATCCACTACTTTGACCCTGTATCACCAGCCGCTCCACTGATGAAGTCATGCCGTCGGCTATCCCGCGTAGCGGCTCGAAGAAGTTGTGCCATCATCTCCTGTACAATTACCCTACATCACCTTCCAATACACCAATATAAGTCATCTTCATCAACCATCATAATCCATACTATGACCCTACCATTGCTCCACCAACAAATTCATCACCGACCCTCCCAGATCCACACAGCAGTCTGCGTATTTACGCTAATACCGCAGTCTTCCCAACTCTCAAATTTCTTTAGGGGAAAATGGAGTGGGTGGGAGTCGAACACTGGACTCCACACCCCTGAAATGCCACAGACAGGTTCAGGTCACCAACTGACCTGAACCCCATTGGCTTAAAATTTATATAAATCATATTTATATATTAAGAATATATACTTATTGTAATATAAATCTTATTTAAGAATATATAAATATATTTTTATTTAATTATAATTTTAACTATAAATAAATATATTTATAAATATATATATATATATAATCATAAATATATTTATTATTTTATAATTGTTTACATATCTATTTATAATTCTAATTATAAATAAATATATTTATAATTATTTTGTATATAATTATAAATATAATTATATAATTATATATAATTATATATTTATATATAAGTTCTTGTGGGTACAAGTACATTTGAAACACACACACAAACACCGCAAGGGTCTAACCCAGTCCATAGGCGCTTGGGGGTATGAGTACATTTGAAATACACACGCACTGACCACAAGAGTCTAACCCAGTCCATAGTCCCCCACATGGATATTTCAGATTACGCCCTATATAGTCTTATTTATATATTATATATATGTATATATATATATAAATATATATATATATATATATATGGAGAAGCATACCCCATATTTCATCCTTATCGGTCCTAGATTATTAACCCTTCGGAGTGCCACTTGTTCCCGCTGCAGACCCATCATCCCCCGTCGTCATGCGAGGGAACCACCTCATGCCGATTTGTCAAGGACCGCAACAATACCGAATGTCGGCATCTTTCGACCGAGAAAAACTCTCTTCCCCACCATCAGGAGAGGGCACCGCCAGCAAGCCATGGTGTCTGGGCCCACTAACAAGTCGTCAACCTCACTACAGTTGGGGGTAACTCCTTGCTGCACACCACCTGCTGCTGCCTCAACTGTTTTCTGATAGGCACCGATGGCAGAATAAACCCACCCCTGCCTTTGAGCATGGGTCCCTACCTACGCTGCGTATGTGAGAAAATAGAAGTGATGATGGAATTATAGACTCCATCCCACATTCACCCCCAAACGAATTGGGGGAAATTTTTTACAGATGCTGGGGTCTGAACCCCAACTATTCCACGTGCATGTAGAATCATGGGGTGCCTCAACCATCGAGGCACACCCCAACTGCATATATATTTATATAATTATATATACATATTTATTAATATATAAATATATATAATTATAATTATAATAATTATATTTATTATTTAAATATATTTGTTATATTTTTATAACCATTTAAATATATATTTTAATTATTGATAAGTATAATTATAAATAAAAATATTTATAAATATTTGTATACATATATAAAATATTTATATATATTTATTAATATATTAATATATGTAATTATAAATATAATAAATATATTTATTATAATTTTATAATTATTTAAAAATATATATTTTTATTTATAATTTTATAAATAATTTTTTTGAACACTATATATATTTGAATTATTAAAAAATATATATTAATATATCATATATATACTAATTGTATACATGGTTTTTTTAATTAATGTGTATAAATAAACATTATTTTTTAATGTAAATATGATATTTTTTTACATATTAATAATATTTTTTATTAAAAGATTTTATCATCCCTAAGAAAAGTGATGATAGATATCCATCTTTATCAGTGAAAAAAACACTAATTAAGGACACATCTTTATCAATGTTTTTTAGTACTGACAAGCATTACCTTTATGAGTACTTTTAACTAGAACTGATAAAGGTTACCCTTTTATTATCACTTTATTTTTAGCGTAGATAAAAACCAGCACTCAATAAAGCGTGATCCATGATTGTACAAAAACATGATAATTTTAGAGGCAAGAAAACTTCTGAGGAAGATCTTTGTAATGAACCAAACCGGATCAACCTGACATGTCACCCATGCTGGCCCTCCACAAGGCCTGAAGTGTGTTCTTGATCACCACAGGTTAGTGAAAAGTACCTTAGTATCAACATATAAAACCATGGGAACAATTTCACACTGAAAACACAATATAGCATGTCGGATGTATAAAATGATAAAGATAAACAACCAGAGTACATGGTGAAAGAAGAGGTATATATCCATGAGATATAACAAAAAAAATTAGAAGACCAGTCAGGAAAAGAGACCAAAACCAAGATCAAAACCAATTCATCATCTGACCATCCATCACCACCATTCCAAACCACCACGAAGCAACACAAACCAAGAGAAGTCATCAAGTACATGATACTCTCCCTTTACTTGAATACTGCACAACCATATCAGCATATACCCAATGACATATGGAAGGTGTGAGGAAAACTCCAGGAAGGATGCCACCATGAATTTATACAATGTATTCCACCATGAAATCATTAGTTCTATCTTTAAAACAAAATAAGTTTCATAAAACATTTCATTTGAAAAGAGTTATCATAAAACATCCTTTGGTTTTCCTTTAGGATAGTTCACATTCAATGCCACACAAATATGGAAATAGACATGAATGATAACATAGATATTGGTAGTAAAAAATCATCCATATCCCAAAAGATAAACATTTTAGAAATCAAAGCATGAACATTACCATCAAGACTAAACCATGGAAAAATAGGCTCCAACATATGGTAATATAAAACTAGGAAAATCAATGAACACTAAGATGAAATAACGCGATTCCTAACAATACCAAGTCATGCCTAGTCTATTGATACAAGAAAAACCCATTAGTTGTGAAAACATAATAATCACCCACCCATAATCTCTAGTGACACCTCACCAACTAAAAACATGCTCATGTCCATAACTCGACGCACCCAAGGTTTCTATGTGCTATGTTTTTTAAAAACCTTCAAGTAAACCACGATCAATATTTTACAAAAAAAATCAATAAGGAATGAAATACCCCACCCCTTCTTGAAAAACCATTTTAGATTCAAAACCATCTTTGATGAATTTCCTTGAACATATGATGTATGTAAAATTGTTTTAAAAGAAATAATCCTTCAAAACTATTTTCCATGCCACCAAAGAATCATTTACAGAATGTATCCCTCATAGATATCAAATCAATCATTTTGAAAAGCCCAACCAAAGGAAAATATGATAAAAACAAGGTATTCCATGAGAAATAACCATTATATAGAGACAACTACCTCGTTAATAGAGGAAACTAAGCCACTTTCAAAAAATGTGATTGTAAATGGAGAGATCAGGTCCTCACAAGCCTAAATCTATAAGAAACATCATCAATTACTGACCCAATACCCTATAAATAGATGTCACACCCTATTAGGGTTCCAAATAATCAATGGGAAGAGATTTCGAGAGTAGATTTAGTGAAAAGAAGAGGAATAAAAAGAATATTCACACATACCTTTAAAAGATCCACCCAAATCGACAGAGAATCACCAAGAGAACAATGGTAGAACGTCTTAGAATGCTAAAAAAGTATATTTTGAGATAATGAGAGATTATCATGAGGTTTGGGTAAAACAAAACCAAGGTTATCATGGTAATTTTCTATTTTAAAGAATGTCGTATGGGTCGCATGATTAGGCCGCATAGTTAGAAAAACCGTGTGGTAATTAATGCCCTTTAAAAATCAAAGCACACAGTCAGTTGGAAATAGAAACATTGTTAGAAAAACTGTACGCAAGTTGTGAAACCTCCTATTGACCCAAACCCTACCATTTTATTAGTTTCCTCAATAAACACCACACAACTGGACAAACCTTGAACAAATATTGCAAAATTCCATTAGAACCAATAGATCCATATCACATGGTTACTACATGGTTACTACTAATCATATAAAGACCATGTTCCCAAATTGTTTCTCCCAAAAATAAAAGATATCAACCCCCAACACTTAAAATTTTTTAAAGCCACAAGAACTATAAAAAAATAGCAGATTAGCGACGGGTTTTTAGAGGGGTTATACACAACCCCCTCTAAGGTTTTTTAGCATTTTTTTAATATTTGATTGGATTTTAGAGGCAGATATGTCAAAACCACTCATAATTTAATAATTAGTGGTACTATATGTTTAGTTGGATTTTAGAGGTGCAATATATATATATATATATATATTTGGATATTAGGGGGTTTTTAACCCCTTCTAATGTATGAAATTAGTGTGGATTTTTAATTGACTCTAATATAAGAAATTAGAGGGGTTTTTGAACCATGACTAATCCCTTAGATTAGAGGAGGGTTTAACCCCCATATAATATAACCACTACTAAATGCACAACCATTTTACCAGCATTTTCCCAGAATTGCCTCTAATTGGAGTAGGTGGGCACTTTTGCGGAAGTTTTGGGTAACCAACAATAAAGTTTTTAGAATGGTTTATAACCACTTCAAAACTAAAAAACCCCTTCTAATCACCTTGTTTTTTTTGTAGTGTAGAGTGAAAAAATTATCCTAAAATAAAACATACCTATGACCCGAAGTGTGTCATAATTATCCCCACTATGTCCCCAAAAATTACTTAAGATCCTAGAATCATAAAGTGATAAGGTCATTTCTACATCATCGGTGATTCACACTCCCACATCTTGTGGTTATCCCATCCAAACTAGTATAGTACACAGTCCAAGGGAATCGTTTTACCATTCAACACCTTATTTTTATGATATGTAATATGAACTGGTTTCTTAACCACTAATGTGTTGGGATTAAGATCAATATATTCCCATTCTATCATAAGAGAAGGGTTCGATTGATATCTCATTTGTTGGGAAACATGAAACATGTTATGAATAAATTTCAAGAAATATGGTAAGTCCAATAAATATGAAAACTTTCCAAGATGTTTGGAGATCTCAAAAGGTCTAATGAACCGTGGTGCCAACTTACCCTATCTTTCTAAATGCCGATTCCCTAAATGAGACGCAACCTTGAGGAAAAACTGATCACCTAACACAAACTTTAATGGGTGAAAAAGATAGTCCATAATGGATTTTTGGTGACATTGAAAAATATTTAACCTCTTTCAGATCAACTACAATTTTTTCCATCTACTCTTGGACAAGACTCAGTCCATCCAAAGAATAATATCCCAACTTTTCTCAACACAAATAAGATCTATATAGATATCCATTAAACTCTTTTAAAGTGACTATTTTAATTGAACCATGATAATTGTTTTTATAGGAGAACTCAACCAAGGGAATATTATTTTTCCAAGAACCACAAAATTCAAGATCATATTCCCAAAGAATTTCCTCAAGAATTTTAATGGTTCACTTAGTCTGTACAATAATTTGACGGTGATATGTCATGATAAAATTAAATTGAGCACCCATTATATCCTGTATAACTTTATATAATCAAGATTTAAATATCAAATATATTTTAGAAACAATATTATAAGGTAATCCATGGAGTTTCAGGAACTCTTGGACATACAGGTGCCCAAACTCTTCCACCTTTCCATCTCCTTAATAGGAAAGAAATGATCTGATTTCATGAGTTGATCAATGATAACCCAAATCCAATTATTCTCACTAGGAGAATGTGGTAAACCAATAATGATGTTTTGGAATATCTCATACCACTTCCATAACAAAATGGGTAAAGGCTGAAAAAAACCAAAAAGTCTCTAATTCTCTACCTTAATCTTATTGAAGGTAAGGCATCATGATATGAATTATATAATCGGTCATATCATCCCCGACCACCAATACCTATGTATTAAATGATGATACATTTTGGTAGTCCCAAGATGTATGTACCAACTAAACCAATGTCTACTATCCATTAACTCCTACCTTAGAATCATCAGAAAAACCAATCTACCTCAACAACACAAGACACCATCAAGCGACCAAGACCAGTCACCCGAGGTCTCCTCACCATAAAGGATTTTAATAAAATGATAAAAATAAATTTATATTGATTTCCCCATCCAAATATGATCATAAAATAAATAATAATATTTCAAACAATCTAAGCGCAACTTCCTATCCACCTCTTTTACATCCAGGAACATCTTTATGGATATACTCATCAGACCATTCTTCCACTGATTCTTTCAAGGCTTAAGTCAATAACTTCTTACACAATGCATTTACAACTACATTCCTTTTTCTAGGTGTCTATGAAATATAAATATAAAAACTATAATTATAATCAATAAAATTTCACTATCATAGGTTTATATCTCTCTAGGTAATGATATACTTCCAGATCCTATGATCTGAATATACTGTAAATTGCTATCCAGAGAGAAAGTGACACCATGTATTGAAATAATGTATCACTAAAACTAACTCATGATCATGGGTAGGATAATTCTTCTCATAAGGGTGTAGTGTATGGGAGATGTAGGATACCACAAGTTTACCCTACATTAGAACACATCGTAATTATATACCTAAAGCATCATAGAAAACTTACTAACCCAAACTTGGTTATGGAAGAATTAGATCTAGTGCCAAAGTCAACCTGACCTTCAATTACTCAAATTATCTTTGAAAATTATCATTCCATTGATAATAAACACCCTTATGAGTCAACTCTATCATAGGATATGAAAGTGTGGATAAATATTGAAAAAAATTATTTTAATAACCGATAAAACCCAAGAATCTCTGAATCTCAAACACATTCTCAGGTTTCTCCCAAGACATCACTACCTGAATCTTTTCAGATTCCACTAAGATGACTCTTCTAGATAAAATGACTTTGAGATTTCACTTTTTGGATCCAAAACTAACATTTAGAAAATATTACATATAAATGATGTTATTTCATAATTCTGATAACAATTTCTAGATGATCTAAGTGATCTTCCTTCATATGGGAATACACCAAAACATCATCCCCAAAAACAACCACAAAAGATTATAATAACTAATGAAATATCTAATTCATCAATTCAATAAATAAAATAAGAGATTTTGTAAGACCAAATAGAATAAAAAAATATCATAATGCCTATAATTTCTCTTGAATACTATCTTAGGAACATCCTTATCTAATAATATTAACTGATGGTACCCCGATCACAAATAAATCATAGAAAACCATCAGGATACCCTAAGTTTATTAAATAGACCATCAATCCTAGGAAAATGATATTTGTTCTTAGTAGTAACTTGATTAATATTTCTATAACCAAAAAAGTTCCAGATGCTTCTATATACCTTCTTTACCAAGATAACTAGCAAAGCCTAAGCTGAAAGACTCAGAAAAAAAATTCATTAGCCTCAATATCATAAAGCTAATCTTTAAGTTCCTTCAACTCAGTGGATTCCATATGATATTATGGAAAGGTATGGTAATCATCCCTAGAATTATGTCAATAGTAAAATTGACTTATCTATGGGGAGCTAACCTATAAAAATCATTAGGAAAGACCTCTAGGTACTCATTCACAATAGTAGAACATAGATCACTTAAAAACTGTTTGACTACACCAAGAAATATCTCTAACAATTGGCATGAGACCATTCTGACCTCTAGAATAACCGACCCCACTCTCATGGATATTGGATCCCAATCACCTTTAAAGACATGAGTAACAACATTAGGATATTAAAACTAAACCTGATGATTATAATAATCGTTATGTTCCTTAAAATGAACCATACAATCCACGCCAATTATGAGTTTGAAGATATTAGGATTAATATCGAGGACATCCCATGCAACCTCATGGTTGGTGATCATAAATAAACCATTGAAAAATTTAATACCCTAATATTTCCTCATTTCTAAGAGATTGGAAAGATCTATCATAAAAAAAATAAGCTCTGAGAATAATCCCATCACATAAATCTACTTAGATGATATAAAATAATGAGATTCACTAGTATCAAACAAATAAAAGACTATATAAAAGGAAATAAATTCCATACCTCTCACATTAGATATCCCCACTTCTAATTCCTCTGTTTCACAATATTTTGCATAAAGGTGTCTCACGTCCTCCCCCCTAGAGTATTATTTGATTCTAAAGTATCCCCCTTTTCTTGAGAATAAGATCCAACAACTTTCACTATATTTGGACAATCTTAGGAACCTTTTGTGAGGGTCTATTCAACTCTAATTCCTTGGGGAAATTTCTAGATTATACATGAATATGGAAAATCCTAGTTGCTACCTCAAAATAAATCTTTGTATGTCCTGGTATTATACATTGAAAGAAAACCACCTAGTATTTCCACGAAGAATCCCTTATAACTGATCCTAATGTAATTTCAGAACCCTTACCATGATTTCTTTTATGGAAAGAAGATACCGCCGGGATACCCCCTACTATAATATAATCTCCACTAAGACTTGTCTTCCCAACTATGTTTTCCTTGGACGTAACCACTTTATCAACTACCTTGATTAAGCTTAGCATGCACATGAGAATAAGAACATATAAAATTTTATATTTATACCCATATAAAACCATCTAGAATTGAGGTTTTCATTAGTGAAAAGTTTTTAAGATAGATGATATAACTCAATGAAATGAGTAACATAATCCATCACCAAAAAATATCCTTTATACAAGGCCAAAAAATCCCAAGACTTCACCACATGCAATATCTTAGGATAGAAATATATATTTAAGGCCTTCTTGAAATTGGTCTAAGTGATATCCTCATGAAATTTAGCTTTCACGAAGGAATACCACAATTTTATTCTAGGTACTTTAAGAATATAAGTGGAAAATACCACCTTAGAGTCCTTTGGAGTCTTCAAAAAGTGGAAAATCCTCTCTATTCTCTCATTCAATTCCTTATGTTTTTGGGTTTCTTTGTCAGCATGAAATATTAGTGGATTTTTTTGGTAAACTCCAAATCATTATCCACAATCCATTCCTATTTTCCACCACCCCACTTGAGCCAGGGATTGAATAGTAAAAATTACCATTTCTACTAAAGTGGGGTTTATTGGAGGGTTTACCTATGGGAATTTCTCCATAGTTCCTTCCCACTGATTCAAATAGATAATTTTATGTAGAATTATCTATCAAACAGAAGAAATAACAACTTATTATCTTAGGAATATGTCTTGGAATCAAAATATGAAAATTAAGAATCTATATTAAATCCCTTAAATAATAAGGATTTAAGACAACACCTGAAACCAACAGAGAAACATGACAAGGTTCATCTAAATAAACCCAACATCAATCTCAAAATCATTATAAAATATTGTTGACCACCCATGGTAACTCGAGGTCAGATATGAAAGTGAACTGGCCAGGCACCCTTCTGAACTTAGAACCTCAGCCCTCATAGTCCTAACTCATATCTACCAACCACCCTAGAAATAAATTTTTCCTTTAATACCATCTTGTAATGAAAAAACTTGAGTTGAGTTGAAATTCCACCCAATCTAGCCTTCCACCAAGCCCAAATCATGCTCCCAATCATCACAGGATAGAAACAAGCACCTGGGTATCAATATAAAAAACAATGGGAATAATTTAAACCAAAAAATACAATATATCATGTCTCATGTATAAAAATATAAAGATAACAAACCAACTTACATAATAAAATAATAGGTATATAACCATGATACATAAAAAATAAAATCCAAAAGGCTAGTCTCAGAAAGAGATCAAAACCAAGACCGAGACCAAGTATTCATGTGATCCCCTTTCACCACCATCCCAAACCACCATGAAGAGACACCAACCAAGATAATTTATAAAGATACATGAAACCATTTACTTTACCTTTATCCTAAAAAACCATATATTCACATTCCCAACAACATATTTAGTGTGTGAGGAAAACACCCGGTATGATACCACCATGAACCTATACAATGTCTGTCACCATGAAACCATTAGTTCTATATTTGAAACAAAAAAACTTCATAAAAAATTTCATTTGAAAAAATTATTATAAAACATCCTTTAGGTTTCTTTTAATATAGTCCATATTCAAAGTAATAAGAATATGGAAATAGAAATGAATTATAACATAGAGGTTAATAGTAAAAAACAAATATATCCCAAAAGATAAACATGTGATAAATCAAAGTTTGAACTTTACCCTCAAGAATAAACCAATAAAAATGGCCTCCATCATATGGGAATATGAAACTAGTATGATCATGTAACACTATGATGATATAACATGATTATTAATGATACCGAGTCCTTATATAGTCTATTGATGCTTGGAAAACCTATTATTTTTCACAACATGTTGATATCCTATCTATAATCTCTTGTGGTGCCTCACTAACTAGAAACATGCACATATTTATAACTCGATGCACTCAAGGTTCCCATATGCTATGGTCTCTCAAAACCTTCAAGTAAACCATGTTCATAATTTTATAAAACATTTCTATAAGCAAAGCATTACCTCCCCTTGCTTGAAAACCAATTTTAGAGTGAAAACTATCATTGAGTCATTTCATCAAACACACGATATACGTAAAAATATTTTATAAGAAAAAATACTTTTAAAACCATTTTCCATGCCACCAAAGAAGAATTTACAAAAATAATCCCTCATAGATATAAAATTAATCATTTTAAAAATCCAAACCAAAGGAAATAAAAGTATAACACGGTATTCTATGATAAAGAACCATTTTATAGAGACACCTACCTAGACAATAGAGTAAACATAGTTGCTTATGAAAATGGTGATTGGAAATGGATAGATCAGGTCCTAAAAATTGTAGCTTCATAATAAACATCATCAATTACCCACCCAACACCCTATATCTATCCATCACACCCCATTATGGTTCCAAATAATCAAGGGGATGAGTGATCAAGAGTAGATTTAGAGAAAGGAGGAGGAAACATGAGGATATTCACAAATACCTTAAAGATATCCACTAAAATCAATGGATAATCACCAAAATATAAAAGGGTCAAGATCATAGAATTTCAAGGAAAGGATGGGTTGAGATAATGAGAGATTAATATAAGGTTTGGACTAAAAATGACCAAGTGTATCAAGGAGAATTTTCTATTTTTAAGAATGTGATACATGGTACATGGTTAGACTGTATAGTTTGAAAACCCATGTAATAATCTGGCGGTCACTACTAACCCTTGAAAAATGAAGAACATATTTACTTGGGAATATCCACATGGTTAAAAAAATCATGTAAAATCCATATAACCACCATTGGACCCAAGCCAGAACATCAACATGGTTTTCTTGGGAATCTCACATGGTTAGAAAAACCATGCTCAAACCATGAAAAAGATCACTAGAACCAACATATCCATATTGAATGGTTACTACATAGTTACTAATAATCATGGATAGATTGTATGCTTGAAATTATTTCTCCCAAAAATCTAAAATATCAACCCTTGACACCTAAATACTTTTACAACCAAAAGAGTGAAAATATAATCCCAAAATAGAACATACCTTTAACCCAAAGGGAATCAAAATATAATACATTTCTTTAAAAGGAATGTTGGGGCATTTGATATTCTGAATCTACCTCTTCCTAATATTGTAATTGTCACCTTTTACTCATATATTATAAATAAAAATGATATCATTCTTTTCAATTGGAGTTGGTGTCCTAAAAACTACTTCTTCACACTTTAGATTGCATGTATATTTATATAATTGAATATCAATAAATATCTTATCACATATTGATTGTTCTTATGCATAACTTTAATGCGATAATGTACTAAAATACCTATCTCATTTGAAAGATCATAGTAGTTACCCTCTATGATGAGAACCAAGAAATGTTATGATGATATTCTTAAACTATATGTATTAATGTCATATCGAATCATCTGATGGGATACAGATGATGCAGACCATCAGGTGCAAGTACTCGTAAGAAGATCAAAGTTTATCTCAGGAAGTTCACACTTAGTAATCTTCTAGATGGGATATTATGAGGATAAACCTGCATGTAATAACACTACATGTTTTAAGTGTCATTGGATATTTATGTATGCAAATGTGTATAATGATCCTTATACTTTACGTTCATTATAAATACATATCACGAGTCATGTACTTATATTCATTTCTATAAACCACAATAGCATATGTTCATAGTGAAGTTGGGTATGTTGGGTGTATCATGAATGATAAGTTATTAATGACTAGGTTGAGGAAGGATTTGTCTCTTCCATATTTATGGATGTTTATATCTCAAACCATTTATTGGAATAGAACCATTGAACTAAATTCCATGACCACGGTGTATTGATGAGTTTATTTGAGGAAGTTAAAGAAATATATATCAAACATATAGGTTGACGATATGAGTATGAAATATTCTTGATGGAATATCAAGACAGTGGGATTATATAATATAGTGAATATTCATATGTGTTTTTCAATGTTGCGACATTAACGTATTTATCTTTGAGTGTATTTACATGTTACTAGACACTAATATTGAACTTTAGGAAAACATGTCTAATGACAGTAAGGAAGATGTCTAGAGGGTCACACACATAGTGTTTCTACTAAGATCAATTAAATTTTATTTAAATTTAATTATTTTAATAAATAGTATTCTCTAGACTGAGGAATAATAATTATGTAGGTTTTTTTGATTGCATATTTCCAGTCTTTATTTGTTTTTGAAAAGGTAGGGACCAAGCCCCTTCATTAAAAACAAGAAAATAGAGAAAGCGAAAGATGAGGTCAGACATGAAAATAATACCCCCATAAATAAACATCTAAAGACCTAATTTTTATCTAATATTAATACCAATACTATATTACTCATCGCACATAGAATTCCAATCATTTCGTCCGCAGCCACACCCCTGTCCATGACCTCTGGGATGAAAAACTCACCTCCAAGTTTTCACTTGTTGTAAGAGGATTTCAATGTCACTACCCTCCAATTTAGTATTCCCAACATCAAATTGAACCTCCACATTCTCAAGTAAGGTATCTTCAATGTATTTCACTATGGGGATCTAAAAAACATTAACTTGAACTCCAATTTTTCTTATCATTAATATATTTCATCATTCCATAAAGGTTATGAGTAGACACCTTCACTTTACCTAATTTTTCACGTGAACCTAGAAAATCAGATTCTAAAGTACCCTCATTCAATGGAGAATATAACCTAGATTCTGAAAAAGTAGATCTAGGGATTGTACTCGGTAGTATGGTAAACCTCTCATCCCCTTTCATGTGCTCCAAGGATTGCATCTTTAGGGAAACCACCTAAACCTCTTCTTCCTTCAATTTTTCAGGTCTTCCCATTCCCTACACATGTTATATGAAGGATAAAGGATCCATTAAAGATTTATATAGGACAATAAAAATTTTCTTTAAAGTGGGAATGATTGATAAAGGTTCCACCTGAAGAAGAAAAACCAAGGGTGCCAAAGCTAAATCACTTGAAGTGTCATAAAGTGAAGGCTACCCAGTCTCAATAGAATGTGGTATAGACTCCCTAGAAGGGACCAATTAGAATCCCTATTTATTCATTAAAATATTTTATGAATATGATTTCTTTCTCTCCAAAGTTGGAGTGCAACACATAACTAAATATTTGAAAGAATTAGAGGGGTGTTGAGAGATGATGAAAAGACCAGCATTTCTAGTCAAAGACTTCCTGGATGACTAGGAGGAGACCACCACAAGCTTTAATTTACCCTTCCTTTTGGATGTAGCTAAGAATTTATACTGTAACAATTCTCCATCCACTTTATTTTGAATATAAATTTCAAAATCATATTGTTAATCATCATCAAAATAGGAGAAAAATCAGCAAGTGACGGTGATCCTTCTTTTTACCCTCTACTACAATGTCAGCCTAAGATCTCACGATCATAGATGAGGAAGTGATTTGATTTTTTTCACCCATATACTTCACAACATCATATGAAGAATTGGTAGAAACCAATATAGAGGCCTATTACTTATTAGAATATGGATTCCTTTAATTGGGAGCTTCATCCTTCTCTCCACAAATTCCAGGTGAATGAGACTGCACCATATTGTATAGCCCATTAGCAGCCTCCCTATCCACTCCCGTATGACCAACCAGAAGTGAATCTGCTGGCTATGTACTAATCCTAGGCTACTGATCCATTTGTAAAGAGTTTCCAGGACCACTTGAAGAACCTTAAACTTACATATCCCCTTGTCCAACATTGACACATTGACCTTGATTAGAGTATTTCTCTTTCTGAAACTTCTTAATGCATGTGTTTTCACCATCCTCATGAGCTGAACAAAATTCACAGACCAAAGCTCTTTTGTAGTTTGAGATGTCATAACAAATCATTTTGAAATCCATACAAAATGATGACACGTTTTCAAATTCATTTTTTTAGATCAAGATTATCTATGTCAGTATAGAGAAAAACTCTATTGACCAAAGTATAACCTAAATCTACCTCCACCAAAAAACAGGCATAGTTCCCAAATCTATCCAATTCAGTCTCTTTTTTTTCCATTTTAATAGGCACTCAAATTTCCAATGCAATGTCATATAGGACCATCTGATGCCAAAATATCCAATTTAATCCAAAATATTTGACCCAAAATTGAATAAAGGAGTTTCTTACCTTCTTTGGATTAAATTTTTGATCCCACTCATGGATATTCATAATTCCAGGCTTGAGGGAGATCGATCTGACATCCCATGTCCTCATTTCAGATATTCCTTGGGGAAAAGGATATAAAAAAGTCTCTACCCATCAATACACATTTCCAATTATAAAATTCTCACACATTCAAAATCTTTGGGAGCAATTATTATATTTATTTCTTTATTTAATGAATAATATTTATTGTTTAAGGTTTGGTAAATGATAAGAAATGTGGATAAGCTTAGTAGGGAACCCAAAGACAGATATGATGTATTAAATATTGTTCAAATAAATATTATTTTATTTATTAATATTTATGTTATCCATGAGGCATGAAAGCATGGAATAAATAATAATAAATAATAATAATAATAATAATAATAATAATAATAATAATAGACATAGGGTTCACTAAGGATTAAGAGATTTTTAAGAGTATTTTTTCACTTAACAATTCTCTTACCTTGCTCTATATATACCCAATTATATCATTTCTCTAGATATGTAAATTATTTTGGTTGTAAACAATGATTTCTTCTCTAGAAAATTATTTCCATGAAGAAATTATCTAGATTTTTCTCTTAAGATAAAGCTAATATCTTCCACCTCCCCTCTCTAACAAGAACAAGATAATAGGAATAAATCCTTTAAATTCAAAGGAATAGGTTGTGATCAAAGGAGATCAATAAAAGATGATCCGTACACCATTCTAGCACCTGGAGTACCATTGATGATGCTTCGAGATCAAAGGAGCATGTGTGGATCACTACTAGATGAATTCTACGTTGAATCCTCTTAATGCAATGATAGTGTAATTGAATGGAGGTTCAATTGATCAACACCTACATCAAAGAAATAACTAAGGTGATTTATTATTATTAAATTAATTATAAATATAACATGAAAGGATCATATCTAGTGTCTCATGATTATTTCATCATGGTTATTCATATATAAAAATGACACACATCATTTTTATTCATGTAATTATTATTTATTTTGTTGGATTCAATGAGAAACCATAATTAGGAATATGATTGATTAGATTCCACATTACTCAAAACCTTCAAGGGGTATCATAGTAGTAAAATTTAAATTTATAATTATTTATTTTTTTATTGATAAATTTAACAATTTTTTATTAGTTTTTCATCTCAGTATTTGTTATTTAAATGCAAAGTTGAGCTGAACAGAAATAACTAATCAGTGTCCTGACCTGGGTTGCTACTTAACCTTAGGTTTTCCTCCATGTACGCCAAATGATACTGAATTGCATGGAGGGTATACTTTGTTAGTGTGGGGAGACTATACCCTTAATAAGAGTAAAAGATATCATAATATAACCAAGTAACATCCATTGTCACAATAATCATAGTACACGTAATCAATATATAGAATCATGTTATAAAAAAATGGAATTTATAAGAAAGGAGTCATACAATACAACAGTCATGTTAGCACACATAAACCGATCACCCATTAGGATGATCATATAAATAGATAAACAAAGAAATAAAATACATAAGGTTGTACTTCCATCCTTTAGTTATACCACAATCCCATGCTCGAAATACATGTTGAGATGCTCCAACCTGATTATCAAACACTATTCCTTTTCTTGATCCACTGCACATCCTATGCAAAAACTAAAAGTAGACATATGGTCTACAGGCTTACTAGGGTGCTCATGCGGGGGGTGGGAAATAAATTCTTAGTAGGCCACCCCCAATGGTGTACTTATCATATGATATCATAAACAAGGGCCTACACATGTGATATGCCCATCCCAGATGAATAAAAACTAGAATAAAATAAATAAATAAATTTATCATCGTCAATCCTTGAGCTCTAATGTTCCACCTAGGATTAACCAAACTTGCTTCAGCTAGTGTCAGGTTTCTTTGATCACAAGTCACAAACCATGGGAAATATACCCATCACTGAAATGATTATCTTCTTAGGTTCATAGACACACATGACCATATCCTACCCATGGGGAATACCCCTAGATATTTATCTATCATATGTCTTATATCATCAAGAAACGTGTAAAGACTAATAATTTCCATGTATTTTTTTTAAATATATTTGAATTTTACAAGTCCGCAAAAATTGACAGCGCGTGATTTTGAGGCCTGGTGTACCTGAAATGAATTTCTGAACTTTTTTTCGGGTAAGTTTAGTAAACGTGGGAGTGGGTTTTTGTAACTTTTCAACCGGTGCTCGGAATTGAAATCTGAGGACACCGTTGAACTCGCAGTGGTGATATTCGTTTACGAGGACCTTTACCTCGACCGCAGTGGGTCGAGAGTGAATGATCTTTTTTTGTTCTTTTCGTGAAAGAATTAAATAAAATAAAAATGTCTTACATTTTTATTTTAGAAACCCCTCAACATGGGTTATGGTGGTAGGGACCACCTGAGCCTGAACCTCCCATGTGGATGTTTCAAATGTGGGGACCACCTGAACTAAAACTTCCCACATGGGGTATGGTGGTGGGGACTACCCGAGACTAAAACCAAATTGAACTCCCCTATTAGTGGGGAGAAACCTTTTGAACTCCCCCCACTTTAACTGTGCCACCCCCTTTGATTAATTATAACAACTCATCAATTAATTAATTAAGCCAATTTGAAATTATTCCAACTAACTAAATAGACAAAATATTCTATTATGTTGGTCATTTTATTTTTGGTGGGGAGTGGGGGAAAGTTTTTGGTAAAGGGGAAGAGAAGAGATTTTGGGAGGATTACACATATCCATGAAGAATGCTTCTCCAAATGAAGAATGCCAACATTATACAACGTCTTAGACTTCTTCCTCCGGACATCCTCTAACATGGGACGTCTTCAATCGATGACCGTCCTTCCCTCCTCATCGATGTCAACAAAAAAATGAGTTAGGGGTGTGTTTTAAATTGATCAATGTTAATTTTCCTCTCACGTTGAATCATCCTCCTTGAGCCTCTAGATACTGCTTTAACACAGAGGGTGCAGGCCAAACAAATATGGATCGACCCCTCTGCCGTTCTTCATGAATGGTGCATTCTTTGCGATGGAGGAAGGCGGCTCGTGTCACGACAGCAAACAGAGAGCGGCTGACCGAACCTGCCACCGACGAAGGCACGACGCGTGACCGCGCTGCGTGGAGAGGACGGCTGGCCATCCGACCAGCTGCGGAGGACCACCACACCACGACCCTCGCGCCACCCGTGTCCTCTACGGCCTTCGCCACCCCACAGCCTCTGCGGCCTCTGCTGCCCCACAGCCTCAGCTTCCCCGCGGCCACCGCCACCCCATGGCCTCTGCAGCCACTGTTGCCCTGCAGCCTCCACAGCCTCCATCACTCCACATCCTCCGTAGCCCTCGCAGCCTCTGCCGCCCCATAGCCTCCGTGACCTCCACCACCTCATAGCCCTCACGGCTTCCGCAGCCTCTGTGGCCCTCGCAACCTCCGCGGTCCTCGCAGACCCTGCGGCCTCCACGACCCTCATGGCCCCCGTGGCCTTCGCATCCCCTCGTGGACCTCACGGCCTCTGCATCACCTCACGCTGCCTCCTGGCCACACTGTGCCGCCTTGCCCTAATCGCCCAGTGTGGGCCAGACCGCCCTGCGTGGGCCGGACCGCCCAACGCGAGCCGGGCCACCCAATGCGGGCTTGGCCGCCCAGTGCGGGCTGGGCTGGGTTGACCCAAACCGGGTCGGCCTAGGCCAGGTCGGGCCGGGTCGGTCCGACCGGGTCGAACTAGACCTGGACCAACTTCGACCCATTTACGCTATTTTGGCCATAACTTTGGCATTGGACGTCCACTTGACGAACTATCTATGGCGCCAAAAAACCTAGAGAGAGAAGGTACCTTTGTTATACCCCACTTGAGATTTGGATAAAGTTGGGATACATTCAGGTTGGATCGAGTACGAATCCAACCGTGCCCTCGGGACTAAAAGACTAATAACTTACAGACTGAGAGTCTGATTGATGCACCATCTATTGTGTTGAGACCCATTTTACATGGCGGTCCTTTGGGATACTTCTTAGTGGGACTTCATAGAATTTGTATTATCGACCAATGGATTGAGGAGCAGATGCTCCTGGAGATGAGCAAGCTTAGTGCGGGAACCCAGTAGCTGGCTGTGACGATGTACTAGAGATGTACTAGGATCCTGTGTGGGTTTGACAACATACTAGAGATGTACTAGGATCCTGTGTGGGTCTAACGATGTAATGGAGATGTACTAGTATCTTGTGTGGGTATAATGAAGTACTAGAGATAAACTAGGATCCTGTGTGGGTCTGATGACATACTGGAGATGTACTAGGTTCCTGTGTGGGTCTGATGACGTACTGGAGATGTACTAGGATCCTGTGTGGGTCTAATGACGTACTGGAGATGTATTAGGATCCTGTGTGGGTTTGAAGATGTACTAGAGATGTACTAGGATCTTGTGTGGGTCTGACGATGTACTGGAGATGTACTAGGATCCTGTGTGGGTTTAAAGACGTACTGGAGATGTACAAGGATCCTGTGTGGGTCTGATGACGTACTGGAGATGTACTAGGATCCTGTGTGGGTATGACGATGTACTGACAATGTACTAGGATCTTGTGTGGGTCTGACGATGTACTATGATCCTCTGTGGGTCTAATGATGATTTAGGATCCTTCATGGGTCTTCCTCTTAATAGAGTAAGATGATTTAGTAGTTACATCTAATCATCTCTTCTTCTGTACCTAAGTTATACCTGGTGTGAGCTGAGTCCATACCTGTGTGGTACTTTCCTTTGTGGTAATACCTTGGTGGTATTCTTATGTCTGGCGTACCTGTGTGGTACTTAACTTCTTGGTACACCTTCCTTTGTGGAACATTTGATCTTGGGATTTTTAGTTGGACTCTGTGTTTCCTCATGATTGAGATGGGCATACTTAATAACTTAGGTATATGTATGGGCATATACCTAAGTAGGGTTTTCAGTTGATTTCATGCTTTTTGGTCTATCATTTTTGGATTTTGTGAGACCTTAATGGTCTCGGGGTCCCTACTGAGTATCATTATAGTCACCCCTGCACGGGCTATGCCCGCACCTTGTTGTGTTTGGTGTAGACGACAGACAACGCTGACTGAGGACAAGGGTACCAGGACTGGAGGTAGCTCGGGGTGGACCTTAGACAAGGCTTACCATAGAGACGACCATTCTAGAGCTGTACCTACCCTTCAGGTAGGATCCTTGGCGGATGATCACATGAGCTGTTCTAGTTTACTTGTACTTTTCAGTTTTCCTATACTTTCCAGTTGGGCTTGTATTCTAGCCCCCTTTTTACTTACTGTACTCACTTTGTTTACTATTCAGTTTTACCTTGTGTTCATATCTAGCTGTGTTCTTGGTTGTGTGTGTTCACAGGTTATAAAGGCAATGCCTTCCCAGTTTTAGGGAATTACGCCTTCGGTGCTAGTCGCCAGCCCCTAGCCTGTGGAAAGCGGGTTTGGGGTAGTCATGGCATGGGCCCCGGGGGATGGGTTCTGACAAAACATCATATATCATACACCCACAAGGTTACATCCCATACCCATAACCAATTACCTGGTCTCCATTACTCTAGGGTCATATATCACCTTTTGTTTCGAAACCCCCATCTCACATATATCACACACACACACATCACACATAAAACAAATATAATTAGGGGGTATATCCTTCCTGAAACATGGGTCTTACCACACATATAACCAAGAGCGCATCCTCCTCATAAAACAAGTCCAGTCGTACAGGTTAGTCACCTAACTAAACCCACCACATGTCACCTAGGCTGTATTTTCAAGCATACGACCTAGAATCTTTACTCATAATTTAAACATGTCTCAAGTATACCTCATAATATGACTAGCCTCATTAGTCAATTCACATGGTTTCATTATTGTATCACAATAAACCCACCAATATCCTCATATCACCCATAAGGGAATCCCCTTGGGTCCTCGAGGCCCTTTTCCATTCCTATAAATTAACAACATTCTATATCTAACAACCAAAGTGTTCTCTCATCCCATAGGATTTATCCTACCCAATCCTTAAGAGGCTGGTCCAAAAACTCATTAGCATCTAACATTAACTATTGGTTCCACTAACCCAAAAAACATCCTGATCTATCCCACATTAATGACCTTGGAATCCTTTTTACAACGTTTCAAGTCATCTTACGACCCTGAAATGCATCTTGTACCTATTAAACCATAGGATAATTCTTATCCCATCATCACGAGGATAATCTACTCAGTTATACTCCTTTATCTTTGAATCATCTCTTAAATGATCTCAGAATGGAAAGAGGGTTACACCATCACGTTCTATGTCAAAAAATGTGGCACCTAGACTAAAATTTTGTGTATGGGATAGAGTAAAACATGAACTCATGCACGCCTCCCTATACACAAGAGTTTTCCGAAAACCATTGAGGGTCTGAAAAACGATTTGTGGGAGACTATACCCTAATCATCAAAAACCATACGTCAAAATAACTTTAAGAAAAAATAACAATAAAAAGGGAACAATGGAACTAAATAATAAAATTACTATAACAGATGACATTGTAGGTATCTCAAATTCCTATGATGTAATAAAACAAGGACCCCCAATATGGTAGGAAAAACCAGAGTATAAGTGATCAATAGTAAAATAAATTAAGACACCCTGACATCACTCCAAAGTATATCCTGGTACCAACTCAGAACACCAAGCGCTGACTCCTTAGTTCCCTATCATTGGGACATTCCCCTTTTCTAGATCCCTAATCATAAAGTCTATATGTGCATCAAGATGTCCATATTGGGAGTGAGTATAATCTATTAGGACACCAACAATGCATCCTTAACACAAGTGTAGATTCAAAAGAAGTGTATTCCATTATAATAAATAAATGTACAAAAAAGTAACAACCAATCATGTTTTAGTGTTTGTATGATAACCAATACACCACTGACCCAAAACATACTTTCTTTGGATCTATAATAGAAGATAGACTATAACGGAAGTCACAATCATGGGCCAGCCACATAGACACTCTATATCTCTAAGCAACCACATGGCCAAAAAGCCTTGGGTCAGGCCTCAAGGAAGTTGATCCCTGTCGCCATCACATGTCAGTCCATAAGGCCATTACAACACCTCTCTATCACGGTATATGCCATAAGGCCATCTTATCCCCTCTCTACCTCAGGTCGGGACCAAGTAAATCACACACCAACCCTGTGTATTGGTCCACCATCTCCATTATCACATGTTACACATACTCTACCTATAAGGGAGAGTAAATCCAAAATGTTCCACCTATCATTTTCTACTCATAGAAAACCTCCACAAATTCATAAATAATCACACAACACGGTATAACATGAAAAAGGTACACCATATCATATTAAGCATGAGTCTCGAAATCCACACACACAAACACACATGCAATAATTATAATTCATGGGTATCTCAAGACACACTCTCACACACATGAAATCCTTATCAATGAAATAACCTTATACACGATATCTATATGGTAAGGAACTTCCCACCTCAAGTGTATGATGCCAATCACCAATATAGTTATGTGTCGATACCCAAATCATGCATCCACTCCAACCATATCAATTCCACATTCTAAGGATCCCTCAAATGGTGCTTCATAAACCATAATAATCATAAAGGATAAATCTCCCAATAATAGGTTTTAAATCCAATCAAAGGGGGGTAAAATTTCTCTCAGGGACCCACCTAGGTCACCAAAGAATCGAGAGTGAATGTGGAATAATGATCAAGTTAGAGGGTGTTTTGGAATTTGTTGGTAAATTGAAAAACATAACATCATGGTGCAAGGCCCTACTTCGTGATGCAATGGGACTAGTATGGGACAAAACCACCGTGAAAGGGAAGGGACCATGCTATAATGAGGCTATAAAAACCATGTCTGAGAAACATGATGTGGTCTATGGTGAGATCCTATAAACCTATAAAGGAGACCATGATGCAATGGTAACACCATGCCACATTATTCCAAATCTAAAGAATAAGGCCATTCCACATCCAAGATACATGATGTATAAACCCCACAATTAATAAAACCACCAAAACTAAACTCTTTAGGATTCCATGACACAACTCTTTATCCACATTCTAGCCTCATCTAATAACTATAATCTAGGGAGTAGAATACACCAAAACATCATAATACTATACTATGTGAAGCAACATAATCCTCCATACTACAAAACTAATCTACAATTAAAATTTCAACTCAACTCCTCTCCGTCCTCCTCTGAGCCTTATCCTATCCTCGAAACACCAATAATAAGTCTCATAAAAACCAATAAGTTATACCAAAACTTAAATTAACATACCTTGTAAAGTCGAGGGTGTTAGAAAAATTCTTCTATAATTAATTATCATCCTTGAGAAGTGCCTCTAGAGGTCATTCACAAACAAATTAATCTACTAAGATCGAACGTCACACTCTCACTCCCATGTCTTCTCTTTGATCCATCCTTGCTACCATAAGACTTGAACCAATGGCACAATATTCCCCCTAAACACCTTGTTTCTTCGATATATAATTCTCATCATAAGCTCTAAAAATGATTCATATGATTCTTACACAATATCCTCATAGTCGATCAAATGCATAGAGTCAGGTTCATACCACTAAAGCAAAGAGATATAAAAAACATTATGCATACCTCGATATCATGAAGAATGGTCCAGTCGGTAAGACACAACTCTGATATAACCAGTGATATCAAATGGTACCAAAAAATATAACCCCAATTTACCCTACCTCCATAAATTATTATGCCCTAACTGAGGTGACACCTACCAGAAAACTCTATCTCCCACAATGGACTCCAAAGGTTATATACTCCGATCAGTATATGATCCCTATAAAATACGAGTGGAAGCTAATAATTTATTAATAAAATGAACCCTCTAAAAGGCATCCTACACCATAATTATCCCAATGAAAACTACCTCACCCACGTTGTTCTAGCACAATGGTGAGCAACATGACCAACCATAAAGAGCGTCAAATCATTCCATATAAATCGAATCCTTAAAACTATTAATATACGAAAACTCCAATATGTCCTGGTGATTATCCCATGACCATAGAAGTATATAACACATTATTGAAGCATATACTATATGATTTATATCATCCTATTTGATTGTTCATTGGTTTACGAATGATATCCCATACTTATTTTTATCTGAGTCCTTAAGGAATTATGTAGGCCTTGCCCAAATCATTACACAATAATGTGAATACTTGTATGATATGATATTGGATGTCACTTCATATAGTCATAAATTTTTTGAGACATAAATCTTACTATACTCATCTATTGAGTGAGTATCTTAGACTAGTAAGAAATATTCCACCTTTTTTATCTAATCAAATATTACCCAAATAATATCTGAGATTCTTGAGGTTATAGGAAACCCCTTCACAAAGTCTATTATCACATCATTCCACTTTCACATAGTCATAAGAAGTGGATAAATTAAACATCATAGTCATTGATTCTCTATCTCAATCCTATGATAGGTCAAGAAATAAGAAATGAAGCCTGCAATGTCTTTCTTTATTCTTGAACACCAGAAGTGTTGCTTGATATCCTGATATATCTTCATCAAACCTAGGTTCACTACCAAATAAGAGGCTTGGGATTCTATCATAAACTATACTCTCATGGTAATAAGAACTAATAATCTCCCAGGAATAAAGGTTACATCATCACTATCCATCGACCAACCTAGAATTGGGTCACTTCCCGCCACCCATTACTACATAACTAAGTATCCGGTATTAGACTCATGGATGGAACTTACCTAACCCACCAATGCATATTTGATAACCAAGGGATCACATTACATCACCACATGGTTGAATAATGTATCTACTAACCACTCATCCAACAATATCATCAACCACCATTCCTCCTTTGAAGGTCTATCTTTATGATCTTGTGTTTTCCTAGTGAGAGCATTTACAACAACATTCCTTTTTTCCTATAGCATAATCCATATCAGAGTCAAAGGTCTAATGATACCACAACCAATATTTTTATCATATTTTCAAATATTACTGAGAGAAAATGTAATTAAATATATTTTGGCTTGTGTATACGATAAATATCCCACCAAAGAGATAATGGAGCTAACACTTCAGAGCATGGACCATTGCTGCGCACTCCAAGTCATGTATAGTGTAGTTTAGCTCATGGGGTCATAGATGGAAAGAACCATAAGATAATACATAATACACATAATAGAAATCCTTAATTACTATAACAAAATAAAATAAGAAATTTACATTTTTCCTGACCACACTAACTACAAAGGCATATAATAACAGAAGTACATGGTCGATCCCATAGAGAACAGGAAATCACAATGAAATTTTTTGACCAAATGTTAGGTTATATGATTTTTTTTATTAAATTATTAAATTAAGTAATAAAATTAGAATAATATAAAATAATAAATAAAATATATAAGATAGAGAAATTAGTTTCCATGGGCAGTTTTACAAAATAAAAATTCTACCCGCACTTTAAAAATAATCATATCCATTAGCTACACAATCAATCAATTTTATTGATATAAAAAATGGTAAATAAAAATCATTATACCATATAATATTAATTTATAATGGATTGATTAATTAAAACAACCAGGATTATTTAATATTATATTACAATTATAGAAGAATAATATAATTTAGTTTTTGTGAATTAATTACCTTTATCTTGTTGGATTTTTTCTACTACCAAACACTGTAGTTTAGTGATTTAATAAAAAATATGATAAAATTGAATCAAATAACCATAATAATTTACGAAAATACTCTCACAAGTGAAGAAAGAAATAGAATGAATTTTTATACACCCACTTTGACCGATTCCACTCTCCCCTATGAGTTTTAGCCAATCATAACTGGGTGATCATCGATGATGATTAAACAAAAACCCATCATAGAGAGATTATAAAATAAATAATGAGAAATATAATGAATAATATTAATTAAAATTAAATTAAAAATAATCCAAATCTATAATTTATTGTAGAAAATAGAGAATAAGAATATAAAAACCTATCTATGGCAGATGATCCCTAGGTTAGAACCCTAGAAGAAGCTCTCTATCAGTCATTAAACACTCCTCTACTTGGTGTCTAAATCCTCCTTATAAAATCATCAAAGTCAAATACAATGGTTCTTAGGTTAAATGAGCATTAAAACCCCCATAAATGGGTCAAAAATTTGTTTTGAGCAACTGATGTCAGGCCAAATTCACAACATGAATCAGAATTCATGTGGTGAATTGGATGATGATTGAAAAAGTATTTTTTGAGAATTTTATGAAAGTACACAATGTAACATATGTGTCACACCATGAAACCTTCCTACTCTATATTTCTACGGGTTTTATCTACCTTCATGTCTCGAGGATCCTAGTTTATGACTTGGTTGATGCTTTATAGCATTAAATTGCATCCTTATTATCATCATTTGTGATGTGAATGAAACTTCATGGTAGAAGACATATTTGGATCAATTCCCTTATCTCATATTTATACTAATTTTTCTGTTTTAGTGATTTACTACTTCACACCATGATTCTAAGTGCATGAATATTCCCAAATTTCCACACTTTCTTTCAAATTATTCCATATTTCACATCAATGTTACCACTTCCATAAAAACATAGAAATTAAGGAAATTAGGAATGAATAGCATATAAAAGTAACTAATATTAAATGAAAACACATATGAAAACTAATGAAAACATGTATGAAAAATAAATATATCAAATTCCCCCGCACTCAAACCTTTGTTCGTCCTTCAGAAAAATATCAACATCAAAACACAAAGGGTCTATAAATAAATATTGGAATTTTCAAATAATTATACTTATAAAAAAAGATATAATTGAGGATTATAAAAACACTAAACATACTTTATAAAGAATTCATAAATCAAGTTTCATTTATAATTTTCAACTCAAGATGTTTCCCCATTTTATTTATAGATTTGAACTACTCATTAACATCCATACCACTTATGATTTACCTCACTATGAATATTTTCTTGCATCACTTGAGGTAACAATTAAATAGTATTATGATCATACCTCAAGTACACATTCCTAACCTTATGATTTCATTAACTCTAATTTCTATACCCCTTAAAGAAACATATCACAATTAATCATGAGGACTTAAAAACAAGGATCAAATGATTCTATGGATGAGGGTAGGTAAGAATTGATGTTTGAAAACAAGTAAGGATCAAAGAGGAAGTAAAGATCAAAATCAAAATGCATGATATTCAAAGGATAAGTTCATGAAATTATCCCCACTAAAATAGAATGTATTCTTGAACTCTCCCAAAGTGTAATGTAAAGGATCATGGATGATGTAATCATAAATAAAGAAGACCCTCTCTTATTGTGTGTGTCCCGACCTGCCTTCACCAAGATGAGAGAAGGGACAGCAGGTTTCCAGACCCTTCCTTCTTCAAGTTGAAGGAGAGATAATGACCCTCAAGACCCACCTTCAATAGGTCCCGGAGTGGCGACTAGAACCAAGGGTATATAATCTCACAAAAGATGGAAGGAATTACCCTTTTTATTTAATAGGATCAGGAGATAAGATAGTAAATACCAACAACACCCAAAGTGGAAGTACAGGTAAATCCAAAACAAACCATTCTCATATGCATGTTCCAAAAGTAAAAGAAAACCCCAAAAATAAGTACCAAAAGAAAGAAAAACAACAACAACAATTGTCCCAACTTCTGAACTAGTACGACCCTACATGATTCCTGAAGTACTCCTAGAAACTTGAAAACAGTTTTATATATGTAGGGTGTGCATACAAGTATACTCATTAGGGAAAACCAAAATCTCTCGTGCACAAGTGGGGATGCATTCTAATGCTCTGTGAGAAAAGAGATAACCGAAACACCTAGCAAGGGAAAATATCCACCCAAGCCTCACCAAGGCACACTCCCCAAATAACAGAAGTCAAGAAATATAATATTAATAACACATCGATGTTTGGGTACCCCACGCCACTTTCCCACTGATTATTGAAGACATCCTATGCATCGAACCTCTCCTGCCATTCTCACCGCAGTCCCACTTCCGCACCCCGCCCACAAACACCTGGGCCACAACAACCGCACGTAACCACACCCGAAAACACCTAGGACACAACAACCACATATAACCACACCCACAAACACCTGGGCTAGAACAACTATTACCATGCCTGAAGACACCTGGGCCTCATCCCGAAGACTCTTGGGCACAACCTGCCCGCACACACCTGGGCCAACCCCCACAACTACCCTGCCCGAAGAATATTGGGCTATAATGGACCTCAGTCTGTCACAGCCTGCCCGAAGAGTCTTGGGCTATTCGGGAAAGGGAGTATAAAAGGAGATAATAACCATCCACTAATGGGAGTGTTAAGAAAAACACCCTCCCCCATGAAATGGGGGTGTTCGACACAAGGTGCTCAACATGGGTGGGGCACAAATAAGAAACATAAGAACTAAAATTATGTAATATATATATAACACACACTCATCCCAACCTAGGAGTTACAAAACCAGATTAAGCACAAACACTCTCATTACTATTCATTCACAAGAAACACTGAACCCACGACCATGTCACCACTCATCCTAGAAAACAATTCCCTATTAATCCCATTATTGTTTTCATGTTCAAGTGATCCCATTTAAGTAAATTCTACACTAATGGGAAACTAACAGGCATAACCACAAGCTAGAGAAATAGAAAAACCCAAACAAAAATTTAAGCATCCACACCCGGTTATTTTGTAAAGTCACAACAACAAAGGGATCTGTGAGATCCCTCAAAGTACTGGAACCAACCCAAGCCTCGAGATACAACCCCACACAGCTTCAGATTCACAACAAACAACCATGCCACAATAGAGGATCCCATCCCCATCCACATCACCCCATAAGAATCAAGCAAAACAACACACCTACTACCCAAACAGAGTAGGGAAACTTCCAGGTTCAAGAATATCATTCATTAGGTTCTTCTTTCTGTTGGTTAACCAGGGTGACCACATAAGGATTGATGTTCATTGGGCATCCATTTAACCAAATGAGTTTAGGTGATTAAACAATTTCCATGTTACAGTAATTTAATCATAAAAAAAGACAAGGGTTCATTAGTGCGCAATGAAAGACCACCAACAACCATGTTTTTTAGTGAGCATAAGCCCATAAAGTTTACAACATATAATAATTATAAAAGAGTACAGTAGAATTGTCAAACACACCCCATCATTCTTTAACTATCTGTTTATTATCTTTGTTAAGGTTTGGTTTCATACATTCCCATAGAAACAGTGGCTTACCCACCCTGCATGATACACAGTAAAGAGAGACGAAGGAAAATCCCTACTTGGTTGATCAAGGATCTAAGTTCTTCTCTATGCGCTAAGAACCGGGGATGCGTGATATGCAAGGGAGGAATATCGAGGACTCCAAGGGTGAGCAGAAAGGATCCAGCATAGGAACACCACTTTCCTCAGGAAGTTGAAATCCAAACACACAAAGAAGAAAAGGAGACTAGCCAAGAGGAAGAAGAAAGAATTTCTAGAGTGATGTAAAGATGAGATCCCATTGTTATGGGATATGGAATTTTTAACGGCTATAAAGTCAGATCATGGTTTCCCCATGCGGTTGGGTGGTTTTTCATGATGGAAATAATTGTTATTTAATAATTATCCCCAGAGAGGTGGTCATAACGGCTATGCGTTAAATAGTTTTCTTTAACCATAAGGAAATGCGTAACAGGGGTGGATCTGGAAGATACGGGGAAGGGCGTGACACTGAAGAAAAACCACACGTTTTGGTAAGTTGAGGGTTTCCAGACTCTTGTAGGATTTTAGATATTATTTGTGGGATTTAAATGGATTTTAAAGGGGGAATTAAATCATCTTTACATCAAAAGATATGTTGTGGGAGCGAAAAAGTCAAGAACTGGTACGGTGCCACCCTCACGGTGTCACCCTTACGGTGCCACCATCGTGGTGCCACCCTCACGGTGCCACCGTCGCGGTGCCACCCTCATGGTGCCACCGTCGCGGTGCCACCCTCACGGTGCCACTGTCGCGGTTCCACCATCACGGTGCCACCATCGTGGTACCACCCTCACAGTGCCACCCTCACGGTGCCACCGTCACGGTGCCACCGTCACGGTGCCACCATCACGGTGCCACCGTCACTGTGCCACCGTCACTGTGAAGCCGTGTTTTGGAAAAGTAATGGACCAGGTGGGTCTAATCCATTATAGTTTGTGTATTTTTTTTGAATTTTTTATCCGGGATAAATATCACATCCACTATATAAAACCATATGATTTTGAGATCATCGGTCTTGTAATGGTGATTTTTTACCCACCCGAGAAACAATTCATTTTTTTTTCAAATTTTCCCTTTTTTTGATAATAATAGGGATTAAAAATGAAATATAATTATTAAATCATAAAGATTTCCCAATACCCATTAAAACACCTTGAATTATCCTCTTAAGAAACAAAATATCATATTCACTAAGAACACCACCACACTCATTAAACTGAATATCACGAAAAATACAAAGATTAGGTTAAGAAAGCATAAAATAGGATTAAGTCATGGATCTTTCCTAACAAGGTAATCCATGGATTCTATTGAATAAGAAGGATAAATGTAAAAGTGAGTCTTAGGATAAATGGGCTCATCAAGAAAATGCCACAATCATTTTAAAAGTTAATTTTTTCAGTCATAGCTTTGACAAGATATCAACACAAGTTATAGTTGGTTTATATTCCTCAAGTCTCACTCAAGAAAAATGATTGGAAATTAGTTGGAAATATTTGGTCCAGAATCCTCTTGGGAATGGGAACATATAACAATTCAATAAATTCATGGTATGGACATCAATAATTAGTCATCATAATGAAAGATTCTAGGAATCAGCATCATAAAATCAATCATATCAGTAATCATTTTTACGAAACTCAAAATTGAAGTAAGAGTGTGACTTTTAAAATTTATATCTATATATTTAAAATTTATTTTCAAGGTAATTTAAAATTTCTAACATATCAATTTAATTTTCAAAATATTGATATCTCATAGTTTAGGAAGTATAAGACAGAACAAGTTAAGTGTCATGATAAAATCTAAATCATTTATGTTCATGCATAATTAATATTAAAAAAAAAAAAATATAAAAATACATTAGAGAGAAAAATAATATAATCATTTTAGAATAATACTCTCCTAAATATGATATTTTACCCTTGTTATTTTATTTTCCATCTTCTTAGTTTTCAATTCTTTCTTTGATCCTAAAAAATCAAAATAAAACATGTGGAAGTATAGGATTAAACATTACTATGATCACAAATATAAAGGGATTGAACATAAGGGATTTTATCAAACTAATATAATAAAATAAAAGTAATTCATATAAATTAATTTAAAAATCTAGGTTGCCTCCTGACAACACCACTTTATGTTATGTATCTAGAACTTACCTGTTTATCACATAATTAGAGAATGAAATAAATTTACCTATTTTGGTTGTAAAACATAATTGAAATTCCACCCATCTAGGGAAAATAGTCTCTGTATTTTCATTTACATCTTTGTTACTCATTTTGATCAAACTTGTTAAATAATCATATCCATTACCTTCACAATCAATCAATTTCATTGATATGAAAGATTATCAATCCCAATAAATCAACCCAATAATATCAATTCCTCATGAAAAAATGAATTAAAATAAGTACGATGTATTAAGATCAGATTGTAATTATAGAAGAATAATCCAATTAGATGTTCATGAATCAATTACCTTTATCATGATGTGTTTTTCATGCTGCCGAAAATAATAATTCAGTGATTTAATAAAATATATGATAAATGTGAATCACAACACTATATTAATTGATCAAAATAATATTGTAAGTGAATAAATATATAAAAGAAATTGTTATACACCCACATCAACTGATTATTCCCCCTATGGGTTTTACACAATCATCCCTAGGTTATCACAAGTGATGATTCAACCACAAACCATAGAAGAGAGATTAGGAAAGAAAGAAAGATGAATAGAATGAATAAGAGAGACTAAAAGTAAATTTAAAACCGTACAAATCTAGAAAATAGAAATAAAGAATAGGAAAACCTCTCTACAATGAATGATGCCAGATTGGTACCCTAACAACATCTCTCCACTAGTGTCTAAACGACCCTCTCCTTGGTGGAAAACCCCCTTTTAGAATCATCCAAGTTAAAGATAGAGGTTCCTAGGTAAAATGGGAATTTGAAATCCCATAAATGGTTTAAAAACTAGTTTATTTTAACTAATGTCGTACCAAATTCATGACGTGAATCATAATTCATGTGGTGAATTGGTCAGATGATAAAAAAGTAGTTTTTGAGAATTTCATGTAAATTTATGATGTGACGTATGCTACATTCATTGAGACCTTTTAGATCTATATTTCTATAGCATCACTCGTCATTCACGGCTCAAGGCTCCTGGTTTTCATCTTGGATTATGCTTTATAGCATTAAATCACATCCTTCTTGTCATCATTTTTGGTGTGAATGATTCTTCATGGTATTAAAAAATTTGTATCAAATCCTTGATATTATATTTGTACTTATTTTTCCAATGTTACGCCATGCCACTTCATGCCATACTACAAGTGTCTACATCTTCCCAAATAAACACATTTTCTTATAAATTATTATATATTTCACATCAACAATGAAATTTACATAAAAACATGGAAAGAAAGAAAATCAAGAAAAAATCTCATATAAAATCAATTAATATTAAATTAAAACACATATTAAAACCAATAAAATCATGTATGAAAAATAAATATATCTCCACCTGATTCCTCTGCACCAACACAACCCCTAAACCAACACCTGAGGAATCACAATAAATTATAAATTACATACCAGGATCTATAAATATAATGATCAAAGCTATCTCCAATATTTTATTCATCTCTAATAAAGATTCTTCACACTGATATGTCTACTCAAACTTTACCACCTTCTTAACAAGACCAGTTATAGGTTCTTACAACCAAGAGAAGTTTTGAATGTACCATATGTAATACCTAGCTAAACCAAGGATGCTTCGGATCTCAAATTTTTTTTTGGGAGTACCCAAGACACCGTTACCTCTAATTTCTTTTAGTTGACCTAAATTCATTCTTTAAAGATTACATTCCCAAGAAAATGTACCTCTTAGATCCAAAATTCACACTTCGAGACCTTTTCATAGACCCGATGTGCTCAAAGTATACTCAACACAATATCCAGGTGTCTAGAATGAATCTACTTGGTCCGTGAGTATATAAGGATATCATCTAAATACATAACAATTAAAGAGTCAATATATGTATGTATGGTCTTATTCACAAGATCTATGAATAACACTGGTGAGTTTTTTAAATTGAAAGGCATGAAAAGAAACTCATACAATCCCTATATACTCTTAAATGGAATCCTATGAATATCCTTCTCTCTGACCAAAAGATGGTGGTATTCTGATCCCAGGTCAATCTAGAAGAACCACAAAGATCCCTGTAACTGATCAAACACATCGTTAATCCTTGATTAAAAATATCTTTTTTATCATGGTCACCTGGTTCATCTTCCTATAGTTCACACATAACCAAATAATATATCCCACCTATGAACAACATCAGATCACCCTAGGGAGATGTTCTTAGTTTGATAAAAACCATCACCTCTAAATCCTCAAGGTGCACCTTAATTTCCTTTAAATTAGATGGTGCCATTCAGTATAGAGGAATCAATTTATTTTTTCACTCATGGAACATGTTTGATAAAAAATTCAATCCATATATCTAGATGAAGTCTCATGAAATCATCTAGAATGACATCCTAATATAGGTCCGCCATATGAAGAAAATAAGAGGGAACTGCTTCTTAGTCTACCATATGAAATATGGCTGCCACCTATATCATGATAGACCCAATCTGGTTAAGGTCTAGTTCAGTTCTTCCTACTAAAAAATCCCATTCATCAGTCAAAAAACTTCCCCCCCCTTTGACATAGTAAAGGATACTCATCTACTATAGAAGTTAATGTGTGTTTGGTAACTAGTCAACTGATCCATGATATAAATCACATCAAAACTAGTCATCTCAAGAATCATGAAATCCCATAGATATCAGTAGTTAGTAATAATTATGGGACATTATTGAAATCTCTATAAAAGATCCACTTTCTTCCCCAAGGGTGTGTCAAGAAATAAAAACTCAAAAGATAACTTGACTGACATTCCAAGACCAGAAAAAACCTTCAAAAATATAAATAAATGGGTAACTACTATATCAAATAAGGAATAAGATAATGTCGATGTGATCAAGACCATACCTTTAATAGTTTACAGTCCCTCTCTAATATCATATGGGACCTAGTCTACTGTATAAAATATCCTTCTTTAGCTCTATTAGCCTACCCATGAGGTGTATAAATCTCTCGAGTTTCTGAAGTCAATGGGGCCAGAGTATGATGTTGAGTACCCTAACTATATCCCTAGCTCATGGTCCATGTCTACCCAACACCCCTTTGAGAACCAATTTATAATGTCCTTGAACATAACTGCTGAATGTTCCCCATATTACCACACTAATTACAGTTACTATGATGTCCTAGAAAAAATTTAGAACAATGAACTCTCTGTCTATTGTTAACACCCCAGGTACCTCCTTCTCCCATAGAGGGGGATGAATAAAACCTACTCTTGTAATGTCCTGAGCTCAGATCACTGGTCAGTAACCTGATTCGGTTGGCCACATGGCCTAAATCACACCTCCCCATATGCTAGAGGCCTCTAACTAGCATCGAGGGTCTGCGGTGGTACAATGGGGAGATAATACCTTATTTATCAGAGTGAATCACATTGTTGAATAATGATGAAACATAAGAAATAATATAATTTAGTTGAATAATAAAAAATAACCATCTGGATATAACAATGAAATACATAATCAATAATTAGTATCATATATAAAATATGATGATATGATGCTATAAAAAAGGGAAACAACCATACATGGAAATAGGCACATAGTACAATATTTACGATATAGGAGAAATATAAAAGAAAACCAAGAGATAATATCTACTAGAATCATGAGTACTAGCTCATTCATCCACATATATAATCCTTCCTAGTATAGAAATAAATCATCCATATATTGGTGCTTCCCCTTATCCCTACATGTATTCATGAAGTCTATTCGGGAACCAATCAGTGGCCCAAATAGGGTGAAAGTAAAACTTAGTAGGCCACTACAAATGTCATATATTACCAATACATTCTATGAATATAAAATGAATTAGTGTGCAAGTATGACCATAAATGAACCAGTAAAATAGTAAAAGTATAACCGTGTCAGTTCGAGTTCTTTAAGGGATACTTGAATGACCATACTTACTTTATCCCAAGACGGAATGTTTGAACCATAAAATAAGGTTCTCATAATTTAACTAAGTGGAATCAACCCAAGAATCCAAACAGAGGATACAAGGTGGCATATCTAAAAATCCCAACCAATAACATGGAGCATGATGTCCAACATCATAAATAATAAGAGTGTGCAACATCGCATCCAAAAATTCCTAAGAAATGTTGAGAAGTTCCATGTAAAATAAATTCTAAATAAAAAATAATAAGTGTCATGTCTGGTAATTATAATAAAAAATAAGAAGCCTCATTTTCAATAATTTCAACAAATAATGAGTATTATTTCTAGTAACTCCAATAAACAATGAGGAGCATCATGTCTAGTAATTTTAATAAACATTGAGGAGAATCATTTCCAATAATTATAATAAAAAATGATGTGTACTATATCCAATAAATAAGTAAATAATGGTATAATCGCATCCATGTCATGTCACAAGTCAAGGCCAAGGAATATCATACTTTTGAAACATCAATTATATTCATCAATTAAAGTCTTAAGAATGATAAATAAATAAATGGTCTAGGTGTAATATACTTTCCATATCACACTTCTATTTTATCAACAGGACATTTAATTTTATGAGTCTTCAAGTGGTCTATGGGAATGTCTATTCCATATATTATTTCATTAATTCAATTTAAAACATCTCACTAGATAAGTTTAATCCAAACACACCTTATTGGTGTTTTGGTCATAAGGGAGAAATAATTCATCAAGGTATTTAATCAAACCCACTAAATAGGATGGTTTGGGTTGAGGTTTTCAACCTACAAATGGTTATCAAAGTCACATATCATGTCAATTAAAGCCCTAGGTGATCAATTTAAGGTATTTCATATTTTCAGGGAAATGCATAAAAGTTTTGACATCCGGTACAATGGAAAAAAAAATAAACATCTAATATTTTAGGGAAAAGGTATAGAAATCCTACCTTATACTGGTAGATGAATCCTCATATGATATTAGCTTCATATTCAAGATGTAATAAAAGAAATTAGATAAACTAGACAAACACCTTGAAAATGAGGCATAATATCCCACATGAAGATGACATTAACATCGGTGAGAGAAACTTGGAAAAGAACAAGAGGACTTGTAGACTTACTAAGGGTGATCAAATGTAATAGAAGATGTTTGATTCTATGTACAGATGGAGGAGGTCCTTAAAATACTTGGAGGAGAACTATGTGGGAGATTGAATGGGCTGTTGAGAATGAGAACCAGGGAGAAAAAGGTTGGATTTAGGGTTAAAATAAATAAGGGTAAAATCATAAAATCACCCTTTTTATAGGGGTTCCTGGTTTTCCAAACTATGCACCAATCATTTTTTGAAAACTATCTATGAAATATTCTCTAGAATGGTATATTCACACGGTTTGAAAAACCATGTGCATATTGTGGACTCATCTTTTCCTCTAGGTATACACCCCATATGGGTTAGGATCATGGTTAAGAGAACCCATGCACCTACTATGCTAAGTATACCTTTAATTTAGTGAAAGATTTTCACAGGCGTGTATCCTCATTTTCATGGTTAAAACAAACAAAATCTTCACTTATTGGGTTTCATAGTTGATCTACATGGTTACTACTAACCATGTTCCAACCGTGCGCCAACCAACCTCCTTTTCCTATTTCTCTGAAAATTGTAACTCCAGGCCCCAAACTGAGCCCGAATGATCCAAAAAACTCAATGAACTCATTAGGAATTCTCATATAGATAAAATAAATGATTTATATTAATAATAAAATGATCCATACCTTATATAAAAACTAGGATCTTACAACCTACACTCTTTTAAACAATTCATCCCTAAGTTTCCCTTCTAAGGGTGGTTGAACATCATCTGAGAATAACTTCAGCCACTTAGCATGTATATTGGAATATCACTCCCAAATATCTTCCTATACATGGACATGCTACCATAACACTTGTAATAGAGGAACTAATCTAACTTGAAATAAGTATAAACATACAAATCAACCATATCATGCTGAATTGAATGAGATGGTTTTGAATAACAACAACACAATTGGGATAGATAAAGTACATCATGCATCACCCTATATCTATAAGTAAGATCTATATGGTAAGTCATTGGTCCTACCCTATTTATAATCTAAAAATTCTTGATAAACCTAGACATTGAATTCCCTTGCATCCAAATCCATCAGTGACCCAGTCTAGGAGAAACACGTAAGAAGACCCGAAACCCCACCTCATACATCAGAGGTCAGTGATGACTATCAACATAATAATTATGCTTAGAATGAGATATAGACATAATCATTTTAATAATATGTACCTAAAATGACATATCCTAAATGAGATGTGGTTTAGTTAGTGCTACCTCCCATGCCTCTAACCAACATAGAGGTGATCAGAACAACCTACCTTATAGGGCCATATAAAGATCAATCTGTATAGTAACTTGAAATATATTATTATAATAAAATTTAGAAAGGGGTAAATTTTTCTCCCAAGAACATCCAAAATCAAGGACACATGATTGGATCATGTCCTCCAATAGTTATATAGTACGTATTGACTAACCGTCGGTTTGAGGGTGGTAGATTGTGCTCAAAAGAACTGGTAAACCCAGAGCCTTCTGTAACCCCTACTAAAAATGCAATGTAAAATGAGTATCCACTTACAGAATGATAGTATAAATAATAACCTAAAGGTTTATAATATCTTATACATAAATTCTTACAAGAACATCCATTAAGAAGGTCTCCCTGATAGGAAATAAATGGGTGAATTTTATCAGTCTATCCTTGATCACCCATACTACATCACTGCCTCGAGGGGATTTGGTAATCCTATCAAAAAATCCATGGATATGTCTTCCCATTTTCCATTGAAAATGGATAATGTCTATAAAATATCAGCAGGCTTCTAGTTTTATGACTTTAACTACTGATAACAGAACACTGAGTAATAAGACCTACTATCTGCCTCTTTATTCTAGGCTACCAATAATAGAGGTGTAAATCATGGTACATCTTGGTAAGTTTGAGATGTACTACCCATTTTGTTTCATGAAATTGTCACATTATCTACTATCACATGTTTGTAGGTACCCAGACATGCCCATGAATACACAAGATCTCATCCTCTTCAATGACTCATCTAGGTGGCTGGTCCTCACCTGATAGGATTTTCCTCAAGACTAACCCTTTGGAATCAGATAGATATATCATATTCACTCAATATAGAAGTGAAAAAGTCACTTTTTAATACATAAGAAAAGGATTACAATGACACTCATGAACCTCTAGATTAGTCTCACAAATAATATCCATCAACTTTCACTCACTACTGGATTTCTATATATCTTGTGTCTGTGTCTTCTATTTCAGATAATCAACCACTACATTTCCTTTTCCAGGCATACAATCCAGCTAAAAATCAAATTAATGAATGTGTTAAACCCATATTCACTAAATTTGGTTCAAATAATGTTGAGTGAATTTTTATTTGAGACTCTTATGGTCTGTTTATATGATGAACCTCTCTCCTAGTATAAAATATCTCCAGCAACATTGGGCATGAACAACAACTACTAACTCAAGGTCATGCATCAGGTAATTACACTCACGAGGCACCAATTTGTGGGAACCGTATGCCACATCTATTCCCATTAACATCAACACATATCCTATCCTGGTGCCTGATGCATCACAATAAACAACGAATTCCCCACTAGGCTCAAATATAATTATGATCAGTGATAAGGTAAGTCTTCCTTTAAATTATTAAAAGTATTTTTCATAAGCTTTAGAACATGATAATTTAAAACCCTTACCTTTTAATCTCATAAGAGGCACTTAGAATCATGATAAATTCTGAATAAAATGCTGATAATTACTATCCAGCCCCAAGAAACTCTATATGTCAATGAAGTTCTTGAGATGCTTTCAAAAAATTGTATCTCTCACATTCTCTAAGTACAAAAATACCATTTATTTTGACATATTGTGACCCAAGATGTGAAATTAATCAATCCAAAAATGTAATTTCATAATATTAACATATAGCAAGTGTTATCTCAGCATATTTAATATTATTTCAAGGTGTTTAGCATGATAATGTCTAGTTTGAGAATACAAAAAGATATTATCCATGAAAACTAACAAAAAGGAGTCCAAGTATGGGTAGAGAACCTGATTTATCAAGGTTATAAATACTAATAGAATGTTCATGAAACTGAATGACATCACTGAATACTCATAAAGGCCACATATACTTCGAAAATATGTATGTGGTATATTTGAGGTCCTAACCCTTACCCAATGATAGCCTAACCTAAAATCAATATTTGATAATACCTTTTCTATTTGGAACTAGTTAATGAGATCATCTATAAATGAATGTGGGTACCTATTATTAATAGTAAGTTGATTCAACCCTTAGTAATACACACATAGCCAAAGGTTCCCATCCAAATTCTTGGTAGAAAGAACCGGTGAACCCCAATGAGAAATACTGGTTTATATAAAACCTTTATCTTCTAGGTCCTCTAAATATCTTTTGAGTTCTTAAAGCTCAATAGGTTTCATCCTGTACAGAGGAATAAAAACTGATGCTGCTCCTGGAATATGATCAATGGTGAACCCTACATCTATCACAGAAGGTAGCCCTAACAAGTCATCAGGGAATATGTACCTAAAATGATCCACCAATGGAGAGAAATATATATGTCACATTTCTTGATCATTTTAAAAAATACTAGCAATTAGGGTTGAAAGTCTACTCATTAAATGATGTTTAGATCCATCTCGACTATCCCAAACACCCCCTTCACCTTTATGAGGGTAGTTACCTCCCTTAGGTAATAATGAGGACACACTGTAGTGATAAAAATAAATATGGGTATGATAGGGTAACAATAAGTCCATACCAAAAATCATGTCAAATCCTTCCATATGAAGTATAAGAAGGTTCCACACAAAATTATTGCCGCCTATCATAATGGTAAAATCCTTGTATCAACATACACTCTTTGATAGAATCCAAAATAGAGTTTCAAGATCCATCAATCCATAGAAACACTCACTTTTGAGCCCAATAATCCACACAATGTACATAAAGATGAACTATTGTGAAGAACCCATGTCAACTAAAGAAGATACTAAAGTTGAGGTTACTAAAATCATACCTTGAACTGTAGATGGACTAAAACTCTTATACTTCGATGTAGAATATATTTCTTATATCTTTCTCAATAAATGGACCTGATCTTTAACTTAAAAACCCTGATTAGGTCTACTCTACTAGCATTTCATATTAGAGGTCTGGATTCCTCAACCACATCCACCTCTTCAGCCTAAACAACCTATAGTGATCCATCTCCCAACCAGTCATGGAGTCACCAACCCCACAATGGAATGTAGGGCTGGTACCGATCCTCTCCCACTAGGAATAGGTGGAAAGGTCCAACAAAACCGTTGAATATGACCCATATTTCTGAAACCCCGACACTCAACTAGGTATCTATCACACTAATGTTTCATGTGACTTGAATTCTCCCACTAATGAAATATCACCTATATACCCAAAAACACACTCTAACTACTACTACCCCCATGAGAAATCTAAAAACGATACTTTCTACCACTAGATGACGCCACCCTACCTTGACACTAAACCACCATTCCCCACACCTTCAACTTCCCTTAGGTTACAATCATAAATGCAGGTATGGTTCACTATTTTAGAAATGGTATCCAAACATAAAATGTTCACCAGAGAAAGGATGGCCTGCCTAAGCCCATCCTTTAATTTCCTTTCTCTGGTTAATTCATCACCAGTATGAGTAGGAAAAAGATTTTGGATCTATATTAAATGATCTATGTAGTATGTAACAGACAGAGTACCTTGATATAGACTCATAAATTTCCTATCTCACTTGGATGTCAATGTATCTGGGAATAAGTAATCATAAAAACTAATATGGAATTCCCTCTAGACCATACCCTAGTGTTGATTTTCCTAATTTATAATATCCCACCAATGGTTGGTGGATCCATGAATCATGTAAGTTGTAAAATTTACCCTCCTCTCTAGAGGTGTATCCATATTATCAAAGATAGAAAGAATAAACTCTATCAGTGACTCAACAACCTGGAGGCCACTTTCCCATAAAAATTCAATGGATGCTACAACTGGAAATCTCATGTCAGCTCTATCATAGTTGGTACATGCCCTGGAAATCCCTACATAGAATACACTATTCATAGGAAAACTTCTCTAAGAAGACCACCACTACCTCATCTAAGTATAATAAGAGGCATAACTAGAGGTTTTGTAGGTGGCACTACTAGAGGGTTAGGTCCCACCACTTCTAGAGTATGATTATCACCACCTTCCTAGAGTTCAACAAAATATTATCATAGAGGAACATATCTACAATTCCAAGCACACACATATAAATTATATTAAAAAATTAAAGGATTTTCAAAGGAAAACATGATAGCCAAATCCTCACTACACAGTAATAGAACTAAATAAAATTCACTTATGATAACGAGATATATGTAAGGTCTCAGTAACCAAGATTTACTAACCCAAATACCTAAATATAATTTTAGGGTATTAGTAAAATTTTTAGTTTAATCACACGGGTTCTCTCATGTGGAGTGTAAATTGCAATTTATAAAGGAAAAGACTCTTTAATTTTTAATTAGAATACCAATTTAATGGAAACCATTTCATTTAAGAATTAATATTCAAAAATTTCACTCACACACACACAGATATATATATATATATATATATATATATATATATATCAAGTTTTAGTTAGATGAGTTACTCTTTCCAAGTTATAAATACTTAATATTTATAAGTTATAATTGGTATGTCAGGTAACTACAACCATACCTTTACATCTTGTATCTAGATGTAAAAAGTCATAAACAATGATTTGATTATACATATTGTCATTCCCAATCTTATAAAGACACTATTTAATCCACTTTTTATGATTTGTATTTATTTTAAATAATATTCAATGAATATATAATTCATTTATTTCAATATGTTGATGAATAAATCCCAAGAATGTTGAAGAATATTTGAAGTATATCTTGGAAGATCTGATTAGTTAGAGAATCCAAGCCTGTTAAAAAAGAACAAGTTTAATGGATTTACTGAGCAGAAAGAAGAATTTTCTTAGATGTACTAATTAATATTATAAATCATTGGGTATAAATAATTCAATATTAACGAGGAAGTGTTTATAAGTATTTTTATCCTTGTCTATAATTGTTTCAATATTGGATGATATATCTTGGATGATTTTTTTGGAATATTGGTTTTATGTTCTTACCTTGAAAGTGATTGATACATTAAAATGAAATTTTATTTAAAGATTTGAAGTTTCATGGATATGATATTAATATCTCTATGATGACCCTTCCTGGATCAACTATCTATGTATGCTTGAGCACATACTTCTTGATGTCACCCTTGTCTATATGGAGGCTAATTGGGTTGCTGTTGTACTTGCAAAGGAGGAAATTGTGGAGGCCTCCTCTGTATGGTATTTTATTTCCCCTGAATTTTTCTCTCATTTTGTGGATTTGGAAACACATGGGGTTTCTTACTCACAGCTTTGTAAACCCCCTTGTAATGCCACTTTCTCTTTTTTTTAATAATAATTTTTTAGGAATGAGCTTTCCCGACTCCTGAACCTGTTTACTATATCTATGATGAAGACGTATGAAAATGATTAATTTTTCATGGTTATTGAATAACAAAGTATTTGGATAATTTTTTGATATAAATCATACAATGCAAATTTATGTGTTCTTAGTGCTCATATATCATGAATTAAGTTCAAGGTGAAAGAAAGATTTAGGAGACGTGGAGCTGGAAAGAAGTGGTGGACCATGGTATAGTACAAGGTTCTACAATATATAATTAGTTACCATGACACAATTTATTTATCCATACCGTAGATGGATTCTAGGTCATATTTTGATGCTAATAGAAAAATACACACCTCTATGACATCGTGGGTTGTCTATGACATAGAGGAGTATTCTTACACACCACAGAGCATGACTGCAGTATAGAGGATGTTGAGTTAGTTTTTGGAGCCTCTGTAGATTTTTTCACCTTTATGATATACTGGGATATCCACACTATAGAGATATTATACTGATTTTAAGTTGTTTTGGATATTTGGTGAACTCCACGCTGCAACCCATGTTCCATGCCACAGTTCATAGGCTTTTTAGAAGACCATGTTTTAGTGATAACATGACCATGCTATAAATTTGATGAAGTTATATGATTTTTTTTAAAAATTGATAGGCTATACTGTAAGTCCCTAAAACATATCGTAGAAGGGTGTTTCTAGGCATTTTTTAGGGTTCATACTGAAATGGATCCATCTGATGTCTTCAGTGGTTATTTAAATCTACAATAACAACCAATTAAAATTGGATGATCATGATCTATTAAAAAAGATATCCAAAGGCCAAGACTAAAAAATATATTGGTGTTTTAAATTTAAAATTTAAATTAGAATTCAAAATAGAGAAATAAAGGGATTTTGTGAAAAAATTCTATACACACAGTATAATTAAAGATAAGAATAACATGGGATATATATAGAGTATTATGTAGTATATTTATTGAATATATCTAAATGAATAGTAGATAATATCTATGTAATACATTGAATACACAAAACACAAATAAGAATAGTGATCTAACATTGATCATTATGTATAACTTCCATGTGTTGAAGTCAGTGAATAAATCCAGTGCAATTAAATTTCATTAAAGTTGAAGAAAATAGTTATAAGAATAACTATTGTGTAAATATTCTTGTATAATGAATAAAATGTATTTATATCATTAGAAAAAAGGTAGTGATCGATTACTTTTGAGAAGATAATAGTTGTGTGCATTTTTATTTGTATACAAAATATTCAAAGGTCCTCACATGCTGCTGTATAAGTGAAAGTAGAATAAGAATAGGGGAAGAAACACATCTACAAAAAGTCACGAGTCTCAATTGGTATTATAATTTCTTCTTATTATTCTATTTTTTTGTAACCTATCAAGATAATAGTATGAAGAATCAAAAAAACTATGTGAAGAATGGGTTGTACCAAACTTATTTTCAAGGATAAACCCCACCCAATTGTATCCATAATTTGATAATGGTGTATTGGATGATCCTAGTTTAATATAGATCATAACAAGGATTAGAATTTCATTTTGAAAGGTGAACCTTTTAAATATTTATGTCTCTTGTGTGTGTGTGTTTTTTAGCAATGATTGAAAGAAAAAAAATAATTGAGAGAGTGAGAGAAATATAATAAGATAATCACTAACTAACAATGAAAGAGGTAAATGTGAGAAGAAGGCATTGAAAAAGTTATTATAGGAAAAATTCACCAATTCTCCTACCCTCTTAGTCTATAACATATACCAACTAATCCTCCTCTACCGGTATCAAAGGGATAGGTTTACCTTTATTATATTCTTAATTTTTATTAGATAATCCATGTTCACCTCTGATAGTATTACCACTCCTTAAATTATTCTATTTGAAGATTTGATGTTTTTTTCTTGAAATTATTATGAAGTGAAGTTTTGGATAAGTTATTTATATTTAAAATCATATTTCTATTTCAACTAATACCTTGATAAAAAGAAAAATAAATAGAATAAGAATATGAAGAAGTTGACCCTCTTATCAAAAGGGAGAAATGTTTCAAGTGATCTGATCAAGGAAGATAAATATTTCTTAGAAGGAGAATACATTTTGGTTTGATGTGCCAAAAATTCTATGGAAAATGTTTCCACCTCAATTGGATCTAGTTATTCAAGTTATCCTAAGGTATTTTAAGATTTTTTTTTAAAATTTTCAATAAGAAAAAGATTCAAGTGGGTGTGATCATATGTTAATATATATTATCTATTAATTAGTTAAAGTAAATGATTAATGGATTAAGCACTTAATTTTTTGATATAATTTTTGGGATTTTGAAATTAAGAAGGAATATATCACTCAGCTTGAAGGTAATACAAATAACTTGTATGTGTTGACAGAATTAAATCTTTCTTGCATCATGCTCTCAAAAGAAGTTACATTCAAAGAAGGTGAGAATGAGAAGATCATCAAAAGGTTCTAAAAATATAAACAGGATTGATCCAATGAAATATAGATAAGTATGAGTCTTCTATAGAGTTTTATAAGAAATTCCATGCATTGGAATAAAATATTAAAGATAACATTAATTTCAAGAATTCCCAATTAGATATAAAATCCTAGAGAATTAAAGAGCTTGACACATCATTGTAAGAAAGAATTAAAATTCATAATTAATAAGTTTTAATAATTAAAAAGTGTGAAAAAATATTGAGTATGATTAAGGATGAAATAATATTCTCAATATGAAAAATCTAGAGCTTGAAATCAGATTAGAAAATACAGAAATAATCCAAGATCAATCTTCACAAAATATTGATGGAAGAGGATATGCTATCATAGAAAATTAAAAGGATTATTATTATTTAAAAAAACTATTTTATGCTATAAGAATATCATTTCATCATTTTATGATCTTTCCAATTAAATCTCAAAGAAGAAGGAACCATTCATATCTACATTTCATGAAGTTTATGAATTTATTTTCATGAAAAGCATAAGTCCTAAATCCACACATGTACAAGTATGGATGATAAGAAGTGATGATAATACTAAAATTATATAAAAGGTATATGGAATAAGTAAAAATATTTCTAGTTCCCCAAGAAGAGAAAAAAATATTGGAGAAGGCCCTAAAACAACATGGCACTAAATCTAGAAAATGTGGACCGCGTGCACTAAAGAGGAAAAAGATCGAGGTTTGTGGGTCAATTTTGGTGCTACAATAGGTTCATGAATTTTGAATTGGATTTTTGGTACAATACCTTAAATGATAAAACATAAAGTAACACTATTTCAAGGAGATAAATCCTAGGAAGATGCAATAACCAAAGATTATAAAAAATATATCATATTCAAATAAATATGAGGCTCTTGATTCAATCTATGAAATTTGTAATAAATGTGGTCACAACAGTTGTGCATGATAATATAAACATGTATTAAATTAAAATAAGTAGAGATAACTATGGGATTTTGTAAATAAAGAAGATCCAACCTTAGAGAAAATGTTCAAAAATCAAACAAAATATAATTCTCCCAAGAATTATAAGGAGATTGGAAAAAGATACCTGAAGAATAAGTTGAATTCAAGTTAGATTAAAAACATGTATAGGATGATTAGAATGAGTTTTAAATCTAAAATTTCTAATGTGAAAAACTATCATGCATTTCTACATGTATAAACAAAACAAGATTAAAACATTCCTAAAGATATATTAGTGGTTTTCTCCATTAGATTTGGAAAAGGAAATAAAGATGGAAGTAGAACATGATAAATCTTGTACTAATGGAAAAGTGAAGTATCCATATGAATAAGATTAATTTAATGAGTGGTTGTTAAAAAATGAAAACTATTGTACTATAGAAGTTCTGTGTGAGGGATGCAAACAATCTAGACATAGTGACAAAGGTTGTCTAGCTAGATTTCCAGGAGAATGAATATTACATCATGATATCCATATGATTTGATGGACAAAAGAAGAAGAAGTATCTCACAAAATGAAATGAAATAAATGATTATGTACATGATAATGAATAGAAAATAAGATTTAAAAATTATTTGTGAAATCATGAATAATAGAGAAAATGGAGTAACTTGGTTGAGAAAATATTAACCTTACTATTCACATTGAAGAGTAAGAAGATCCACCATATTACATAGACAATTATGTATTATATTTATAATTGCAATGTAGGTAATTTAAGGAGAATCATGTACTCTGGGGGAGAACTTTAGAAAGTGATTTCATTGTCAATTTTAGATTGAAAATATGAATAAATATTCATTCTTAAATGATTCCTAATAGGGTATAATCTTTGATGAAGATTTTAGTAGGATATTTCAACATTAGACAATAATAATATGATGATCCCATCATGGATTGATCTCACAGGTTGGTATTCTAATTAAAACATTATCCTTGATGATGTGGAAGTAGTAAAAACTAGATATCCACATGAATAATTCCATTTTTTTGTATTATCATATTGGAATGAATTGAAATCCATCTGTAAAGAGATTATATTTTTTGAAGATGCTGAGGAGTGTTTACTTTGTGGGGGAGACAGGTGAAGAATGATGAATAAGATTCTAGAAAATATTATCTCATGAAAAATTTAATTTTTCTAGAAAGTGATGGAAGGTGGATTCATTGAAAAAGTATGTTATCATAATTTGTCATCCTTAATAATCAACATCAATTTATAACATAAAGTAGAGAATTTTAAATCAATGAATAAAAGGGTAAATATGAAGAAGTGAAAAGACAATTGTATCTTTTTATTTGTACTAGAAAATTTTTAACCTATGTGTTGAAGTGAGTACATGAAATTATTGTTGATTAAGTTCTTGATAAATGTGTATCAATATTGGTATCTCAAGTGTTATTATCAATGTTTCAGCCTATAATTTTTGGAAATATCTTGAGGATTTATTATAAGTGATTTCACTTATAGTTGGTATCAAACAAAATTGATTAAAGACAACTCAATTTTCTAAATAAAACCCTATTGTTTTCTACACTGATCATAGCTTAGTATAATTAGAGTGTATTGGTTAATGAAACTTTTATAAGTATGAATTGATACCCTTTCCTCGATACTTTGAATTTCTAATCAATAAGTGGTGACAAAGTATAATGAAAATATTGATTAGAAAGGGGGAGAGAAATGAAATACAAGTTGATTAGAAGATGATCACATATGGGTCTATCATTGTAAGATGGTATTATTGTGTGTATTATAATAAATAAAAGGGGGGAGATTGTTGATACCACTTGGTACGAGTTTTATTTACTTTCAATGATAGTGAATGAATATATAATTCATTTATTTCAAAATGTTAAAGAAGAAATCCCAATCATGTTAAAGAATATTTGAAGTATAAATTGGAAAATATGATTAGTTGGACACTATAAGACTGTTAATAAATAAAAAATTTCTTGGATATATTTATCAAAAAGAAGAAGTTTATTGGATCTGCTGATCATTATTATAAAGCATTGGGTATAAAAAATTCATGATTAATTAGGAAGTGTTCCCAAGTAAGTGTTTCCATTATCTATATGTGTTTCAAGACTGGATGATACATCATGGATGATTTGTTTATAATATTAGTTTGATATTATTTTATTATAATTACTTAATATATTAAAGGAAAACGTGTTTTAAATATTTGTATTTCTATGGATATAATCTTACTATTTATATTATAAAGAAGTATTAAGATGATCCATCCTCTTGGTTATTTAATAAAAAATTATTTGGATGAAGTTTTTTATATAAATAAAATGATGGTAAGTGAAGTGTTCTTGGTTTTCATATATCATGAATGAATTTTATGATTCTTGAAAAATTAAAGGAGAAGTGGAGTTGGAAATAAGTGGTAGAGAATGGTGAAATATAAGGTACTATGCTACAAAATTAGTTACCACAACAAAATGTATTTATCCATGCTATAGAAGAAGATAGAGTTTAATTTTGGTGCCACTAAAAATTAAGCATCTCCATAGTGTAGTGGGTTTTCCATGATTTAGAATTAAAGTCCTCCATGCCATCGAGAAAGACCATGGAATAAAGGAGGTTGAGTTAGCTTTTGGCGCCTCTTGAGATTTTGGCACCTCTATGCCATAATGGTATGTTCATGCCACAAAGATTTTATCCTACTTTTTTTGTGGTTATAGATATTTGGTGACCTCCATGCCACAACCCATTTACCATGACACAGTCAACGAGCTTTATGAAATACCACATTCTAGTGATAGCATGGCCAAACCTCAGCCTCAAAAAAATTATCTAAAAGTATTTAAAAACTATCAGGCTATGTTATCAGGACCTAGAACATATTGTAGAAGGGTGTTTCTTGGTAATTTAAAGGGTTTATACTGATAGATTCATCTGATGGATTTAGAGGTAGTTTCAGTCTATAATAACTATTAATTAATATTGGATGATCCAGATCTATTGAGATAGAGATCCAAAGGATAATATTGAACAAGTTATTTTTGGTTTGAATTTTAATTTTAAATTCAAATTCAAAATATATTAATGAAGGGATGATATGAAAAACTACTATATATACATCATAATTGAAGAGAAGAATAACATGTTCTATATTGAGAATATCTTGACATGATTTTTTGAATATATATGAATGCACAAGATATAATCTCCATGATATACATTGAATATCTAATAAATAGAGAATAAGAGTGATCCAAAATTAATCTTTCTATATAAATATTATGCGTCGAAGTTAGTGGTGAAATCCAATGCAGTTCAGTCGAACTAAAGTTGATGAAAAGCTATAGAAGAATATGTTCTATAAAAATTTGACTGTATAGTGAAGAATAAGTCTTGTTATCATTAAAATAAAGGAAGTAACCATTTTCTACTAAGAATATAAGATTTGTTTTTATTTTTATTTTCATACAAAATACGGGAAGGTCCTTGCATGATTTTGTACAATTGAAAGTAAAATAAGAAGAAGGGAAGAAACACATCTACATCATGTCATGAGTCTCAATTGGTATTATACTTTATTTTTATTATTATTCCAATATTTTTTAAACTATTAAAATGACAGTATGATGAATCAATGGGATATAGTTGTATACATGATTCACCGAACTTGGGTATAAGGATAAAACCTTCCCAATTGTATCCACATGTAGATACTAGTGAATTGTATGATCTTGAAGGAATCTAGATAATAACAAGGGCTCAACTTTCATTTTGAAAGGTCAACCTTGTAAATATTCATGTATTTTATGTGTGTGTTTGTGTTGTACAGTTTTTCATTAATGAACAAAGAAAAGTAGATAGAGAGAGAAAGAGAATAATAGAATAATCACTTTAAAGAGAAAGATGTAAATATTAGTATAAGGGATCACACAATTTATTATAGGACAACTATTCCCATTCACCCTACTACTCAGTGTATAACATATCCTAAAAAATCCTTATGAAGTGGTATCAAAGGGATATGTTCAACATTATTTGTTTATTAGACTCAAATTTATAAATCACAACTACCATCCATTTAATCACAGTTAAATAATGTTTCTACTTATATAACCAAAATTACACAACTCAAACATGTGATAATTAGTTAGTTAAGGTGACACCATCAAGATATGTGGGTGTTGATGCTCCATTCTGTCCCAGAGTCCAAATATTGACTAAGGGAAATACCTCAAGCAAAGAAGAGGGATGATTCATCAAAATATTGCAAAGTCATTAAGGCGCGCATGTATACCTACATGCCAACCTTTGGCGCGCAAGTCACTTGTGCGCTATATATGAGGCGTGTAAGTCACTTGCTCGCCCTAAGTGAAATTCCGCCCAAACCTCAGGTGGCCTATTAATACCCCCTGTGGGCCCCCCATTTCGAGGTCGAAAAAATCCGAAACTCAGATTCAAGCTCTGGTCACCCAAGTCTCTGCTTGAAGTCTTCCGAACACTTCTAAGGTAATTATTTACATATAATAGAAGCTATCAAGAGGATGAATAAGTCCTATGTATTAGAACTCATCAATACTTGCGTGCCTAAGTGTCTATCCCTTAAGAAAAGTGGAGATACTTGGGCGCTGCCTTGTCCCCTCATGGAAACTTCCGCGCCGCCCTTCTGGAAGCATCTAGGGATAATACTAAGGGCTTGAGCCAAGTCTTACCCAAGTATTAAACTACAGGTTCTCCGTCGCCTAAGTGAACTCATGTCGCACAAGTATACTTGCGCGACCAGGACTTGTGCATTAGAACAGTACTTGCGCGCCTCCCTCCAATTCACTTCCTTTCCTCAAATTCACCTCTTCTCTTCCATATTTAGCCTTCAAAACCTTCTTCAAATCCATTTATATCATGGTTCCTTTGTTGGCTTCCTTATCTGAAAGTAATTCTATGGAACATCTCTCAAAACCTCGTGATTTACATAATTTTATGTCACTAAGGTTAGAGATTTCCTCCATTAAACCTCATCCTTTAAGACGAGAAGATCTTTAATTTGGGAATCCTCATTAGGAGTAAGCCCCAAGTTCCCAATTCATCGGGCCTCCTCCTTAGAAGTAAGTCCCAATCATAATCTCCTTAAACTTTGGGACTCTTTTTTATGAGTAAGTCCTAATCATAATTTCCTTTAACTCTGGGCCTCCTTCTCAGGAGTAAGCCCCAAGTTACAAGTCTCCTTGAATTGGGCCTCCTTCTCGGGAGTAAGTCCCAATCATAATTTCCTTTAACTTTGGGCCTCCTTCTCAGGATTAAGCCCCAAGTTATAAGTTCCCTTTAATTGGGCATCCTCATCAGGAGTAATCCCCAGTCTTAATTTATTTTTATTTGGGCTTCCTTCTCAGGAGTAAGCTCCAAATTACAAATCCCCATAATATTGGAATCCTCCTTAGGATTAAGCCCCAATCTTAATTTATTTTGATTTGGGATTCCTTTTCAGGAAGAAAACCCAATCATAAGTCCCTCTTAATTTGGGATTCCTTTTCAGAAGTAAGTCCTTCCAAATCCCCATAAAGTAAAAACACCTGTATGGACCCTGATCTTGGGGTTCTTTTCTAAAAGTCTTTGTCTTTACTTGGGCAGTCATACATATGTAAGCCCCATATCCTTTTCTTATGATTGCATCTTTCATGAAACAATCATCAGGTTTTACTGATACCTCTTGTTTCTCATATTGAGCATGACTCACGTGAGTTTAGAGTGTAAAAGTAATGACGACATCTCTCTTTTTTCCATTAATAATGTATAAACTTCATACTTCTTCACTCGAACTACGTGGGTTCTGATTACTTTTCTAACAAGGATACGTAGGTAGCCCATTTGTGGGTACGATCCCAACTCTAAAATAATCCTTATCTTTCTGAATGATAATAAACTTCAAGTGCCCCACTGAGTGGATTTAAAACTAGTGTGGTTATCATAATTACCAAGAGATTTCTATATAAAGTGTTGAATGATACCATTGACTAAGAATCTCAACGGATGATTCTCTATCGATGAAGAACCTCAAATACATATAAAATATTCTCTAAATCTCATACATATCAATCATTGATTACAATATCTGAAGAAAAAACTCATTTTCATGCTTGGTAAATTAATAAGGATTTGTGAACATAACTTAAATCTATAAGAGAGTCCTGAAGTAGACAATAATTCCCCCCAAAAAAGGTGTGATGAGTTTGAACTCCCATCCTCTCGACCAATGAAAATTATTAAGCCTCATCAGTCCACAAATAATGAGCACCTACCTTTGGAAACTAGGTCCAAATAGATATAGAATCATTGGATGTTTCTAGTTATACAAATAAACCCATTAGAAACTGATTGGAAAGTTCAAACCTTAAAAAAACAAGGTCATCCCCATTTCTAGAAGAAACAAAAAATAGTGAACCCGACATGAATCCTTAACCAAGTTAAATGATGTTTTACTTACTTTTTAGGCCCCTATTTAACTTAATGTGAGGTCCAACAAAGTAATCAATAACATACGTGCTCATCCAAAAGATGTAGTCTGGCCAAACTTATCTTGATTAGGTATGTTATATCAAACATGCACTCTTTTCCAAGATCTCTCTACATTACAGAAATGGATTCTTTAAAGTTCACACCTGTGAATGCCGCGACCACTACTCATGATGATTCCTTTTCCACTCTGAGGACGAAATCACCTACTCAGCATCTTAAACATTGGGTCTCAAATTCATTGGTTAAGGAATACCAACAACGATGACCAGTGGTTAAGAAGCAGGTGGTGTCAACCACCATCTCCAACTGTTTCGGGTCGTTATCCTCGGAACACAATCACTTGTCCCTCACATATTATGGGGAGGTGAATGAGAAGGTCACTCAAGGCCTTAATTCAAGAATATAAGAGCCCTTACCGAGGGTTCCCATCAACAATCTCCGCCAGACTCATGCAGTAGTGCACCCTGAACATGACGAGGTTAGCACCTTTAAGGGTTCGGCTTAGGATCCTCAGACCCGAGCATGCAAGACGAACCGTGAAAGGAAAAATCTAGTCAACATGGAGCAGGTTATTACTTTTCCCCCTCCAGAGAAGTCCATCAAGTTAACTTGATGGCAAACAACGAGCAGACATATACACCCATCCGTCCTGATGTTACTGCCCATCAAACTCGTCTGGTAGTTACACGCCAATCCCGCCAGTCAATTCTAGCAGAGTATTATAGGAAAGCATATACACCTATTTATAATTCATCATCTAGTCACCAGACTCGTCTGACTACAACCAAAGAAACTCACTAATAAAATGTGGTGGGGAACAATCAGCAGGCACATACACCTGAAATTCATCAAGCTAACCAACAGTATCATTTGGTAGCACTCAGAGATGTCAATTGGAAAGCTCCAATGACAAGTAGGAGGCAGACACAATTTTATGCCCCCACACATGAGTACTCTCAAAATTCATTGACAGGAAAATGAGGATAGAAGAAAGCACATACACCTACTCCAGACATGGAATGGATGTATATTCCTGTTCTAGCAGATGAAGTCACCAAGCACATTCTGACAATGGTGAAAGAGCAGAAGCAAATTCCTGCTCATATTCTGGATGCCTGTCAAAATATTATAATAACTTCAGCAGCATCACAGGGAAGGAATCATAAATCTATCCCTATCAGTGGAGTGAATCATAAAAATATCACTCCGGAACAGATACACACCTCTTTCCCAGTCCAAGAGGGTTGTGGGGCGTACTCCCCCATGTTAAACGAACAATCAAGTCAGGAAGATACACCCTATTTTAATGGAGATAATCAGCTTAACCTAACCATTTCTCCTGATCAGGCACATACACCTGCCCATAATAACCACTTTCGTCAACAAGTGGTTCCCAAAGTGAGTAAGAAGGAGTCTAAGAAAAAGACCCATCTAGAACAATCAAAAAATCGAGAGACAATCTACAATAAGGCCTTGCTCGATACTGGAGTTATTGATGCAATCAGACAATTATCTGTTGCAACTCAAGATTATACTATTTCAGATTCTAGAAGTAATAAAAATAATTCCGAAGGTCTTCATTAGACATTTCCTCATGAAATCCTGATTCATGACAGTTCGGTCGATCTCAAAGTATCATCTTCAGATGAGATCCACGATAACCCTATGTGTGGCCAGAAGATCAAGGAGAAAAAGGATTCATCTTTTACTGTAACCCACCATGGTGGTTCTCCCCATGATGATGAATTTATCTGCAAAAGTTCTCTCCATAGTAGTAATTCTCATTTCCTAGAAAATTATTCAAAGGACAATGCAGTAACGAGAAAGCCCTCTTATCTTGAGGCACTTGAAAATGTGAAGCCATTTATGTCTAATGATTTACTTCTAGCAAGTGAAATACTTTCTCAGTCAAAAGATAGACTGGGTTGTAGGTCATTCTCTGAACCACCCTTGGGTCATTCATATTCTATTTTGATAAATGAATTCTCTACCAATCTTGTTGAATCTGATGAAACAATAAAGAAGCACCAACTTTGGTCTAATCATGTAGAAGAATCTTCATTGAATGATAAGGAGGAAGTTCTGAATATGAGAAAACAACTGGCGAGAGGTGAAGTACCAGTCATGTTTTGTCCTTTGGATAACTCTCAGTATGATATTCCAGAAATGTTTATGGAAGATTGTATTCACGATATTCGTCTCAACATGTGAAAAACTCTTTTTCAATTAAAAGAGAAAATATTATCTTATGATGAATATGAAAATCATGTTAAGATAATAGAGGGGTTACAATTCCAAATTTATTTGGCATCTCTCTCAGTTTCCCGATATCCGAAGGCTGAAAAGCAGCAGAGAGCCCTTCAACGTGCATGCTTTAGAACACTAAAAAGGTTGTGCCAGTTAATTAACAATGACCTATCTGGTATTCATATCAGAGGATGGGGTGTTCATGGAGCACTGCATTTCACTGTACTCTCCAGTCAACAAAGCCCGCCAAAAGTGGTCACATGCATTATTATTGCCCATGGCTGGCCACAACCAATTGGTTTTGTGTGTATTCAAAGGGTTTCTCAGGAACATGCCTTAACTAGTTCTTCCCAAAGTCAGACATACAAAGAACAAGTTGTCGAATTACTCTCACATCAAGCAAATGAGAATATCAAACAAGCTTCTCGTTTAGAGCATGCACATCATCAGGTGACAGAAGTGTAAGAAATAATCCAACAGACATTTGAGCCAGGTGATTTGAGTGGATGTCAGATGATGCATCCGACCAATTTCTAGACTAAAGACCGCAAAATCAAGAGAGCTTTTAATAAAGTCTTTGATGTAGTAGCTCAAGAACCACCTCATCTTTCTAGGCTGGGGACTCTTTTAGCCCAACCCTTGGGATCAACAGATGGGATTCAAGGAGTTGAGCAAGAAAAGCAGGAACAACCCCATTCCACCGAACTGGGGACTTTTTCAAATCCTCAATCTCTTCCTCAACAAAAGTCAGTTTTCTCTCAGTTAGGGAAGAAACCACAAGAGGAACGCAGATCTGAATTATCAGAATATTCCCTCCAAATTATGGTTCATCAAAAAGTTCTTGAGGGATCAACTCAACAAAAGGCAATGTCTCATAAAGGACATGGAAGAAGTCAGTATCGCAGAAATTCCAATAGAAGGGATACAACGTGTTATGTATCAATAAATGTCATCAATTCCATTTTCACTGATCCCCCAAAACATGAGGTTCACTCAGAGGAATCAGATGAAGAATTTACTATTCAAGAAGTTGTACACATAGAAATAAATGAAGAAGGTGTGCGTACCAGAAAACAGATGGCTATCCAGAGGCAAGATATTCCTTCTTAAAATGCCCTTCCATAATCCAGAAAGGCACATGCCAAGGAAAAGGGTAAAATTCAGGTTATGTCCCCCTACCTCTATAGAAGGACAATCACTCTCATTAGAGGAAAGGTTCACACTACAATAGGAAGAAATGAAGGAGTTAAGGAGGTTGAATGAAGAACTACTTCAAGGTAGTCTGCCTCCTAAGCGTGCTGGAGTTAGTCAGTCAAGGGAATTCGTTGTAGTTACTAGGATGGATCAAGAATATACTCATTTACAAGTACACCCTCACAGGTCCAATCCTATGGGTCACGCACAACAACAACCGGTAGTTCTACCATCAGTTGCAGTACCAGTCACCACACCTATCCAAACTCCAGTTATTGCACCTTCTCAGGTTCAAGCTCAACCAGATGCTTCTCAAAAGTTAATAACTACCATTGTGTCATTAACAGCTTAGTTGGAAGATTTGGAAGGAAAACGTGCACAAGTTCAACTGAAAAAGAAATCTTACCCTGAATGGGTTGATACAATTCCTCCCCCATCAAATTTTTTGAATACCACATTCCAAATTTTTAATGGTTTGTGAGACCCAGAACAACACTTAACACATTTTGTTTCTCTTTGTGATCCTATGATGGGAACTCCTCAATAACAAGAATCAGTTAAGCTCAGATGTTTTGTGCAGTCATTACAAGGGCCTGTATTTGTCTGGTATACAAGTTTGCAGTCTCAGTCAATTACCGGGTGGGAAGATCTCCATCAATGATTCCTTCTTCAATTTAGCTTAACATTACCAAAGACAATAGTTTTTGATCTTACAAATTGCAAGAAAATGGAAAATGAAATAATTTCAGATTTCATTGCTCGATAGAAGGGATTAACATATTTCTTAATCTTAGCACTCCCTCAAGAAGAGTTGTTGCCAATCTGTGTGAAAAATTTTCATGATGAATTACACACACCGTTGATTCCTGTGAAATACATAGGAGGGTTTTGAGACCTTAATTCAATTTCTCAACAGATCAAAGTTTGTTTTATAGAGACTAAGGATAAAACTCATGTAATTCCGTCAGCTCTAGGAAGAAGAATGGGGAGAGCAGAGACTGCCACAATTACACTTAAACAAGCACCTGTACCTGCTTCCACTTCAAAACCTTCATCTTATCAAAGGGATCCACCTCCTGAGCATCAACAATAGAGGCCATCTCATCAAGATTAACAAATAGATCAAATATGGAGACAATTTGATGAGTGAAAGAATAAAGTTTATTCTTTCTGAAATGAACAATTTCCTAATTACTTCATTTCGGCTCTGGAAAATAATTTGGTTCAATATCCATGACCTAAAAGGCCGAACAAGGAAGGAGATGAAGACCTTCCCAATTATTTCCCATTTCATCAGATGTTGGGGCATCCCATTCAGGAGTGTTTTGTCTTCAAGGACGTCTTGAAAAAGATGGTGGACTCTGGATAGGTAAAACTGAAAGTTTCTTCATCCCAGATAGCATGTGTTAATGCTAAAAATCCGGAGGAAGAAGGTGAGTGGCATGAAGTCAAAAAAAATGCACAGAAATATGATGATTGGATGGTTATAAAAATGATCAACCAAACTCATAACATTTTACGAATGAAATTGAAGAAACCAATTGTGTCTTCTGCTATGAATGACACAACAAAACCCCCTTTATCAGAAGGAAAATCATCAAAGAGGCGGCATAATTTGAAGAAAGAAGAGTAGTCAGAAGAAGATGAGCTCGTGTCAAAGCCTAAGTTGTCTTTGACTCTAGAAGATTTTATGCCATCTACTTCAAAAGTACGGGCACCGCCCCACCAAATGGCAAAACCTGAAATGGTTCATCAGGTAGAGTTTTTATCAGATGGAGAGATGATCTTTGGTTTTGTTAACATGATTCACTTAACAGATCCATATGGAAATCACAGTTTCAATCTTGATGAGCTTGAGTTCCCTGTATCAAACAGAGGAACTAGAGGGATTTCCAGAGGTCTAGGATACAGAGGAAGACATGGATATTTCATAAGCCACTATTCCAATCCTACCTCTTCTAGAACTATATATGAAATAGAAACTCATGGCAAAGCCCTTAAACAGGCTCAATAAGAACAAGAAAGTTCTTCCACACATGGCAGATTTAGTCCTAGCACAATTATTTTAGAAGATCGGTTAGAGATTATGGATTCTTCCTCTCAGAAAATAAATAGACCTAGTCAGTTTAATCTGCTAAATCCAGGATTATTTCTAACTCCTACCCCGATACAAGATGCATCTACTTCCAAAGCATCAACTTCTAAGGCACCAGTGAAACCACATGTTTCTGTTGGGAAACACAGACCTTTGGACCAAAATGTATGATGTATTGAAACATTTGGCCCAAGTACCGACCAAGTTATCAGTTATGGATGCCTTGAATCTATCAAAGGATCTTCAGGAGGCACTCATTGAGGCTCTGCCAAGTCCTCAGGAATTCAAAATTGAAATTTCTGCGGCTAAATTTTACCATATAGAGAATGATCCTTCAGAATGCCATGTAGTGATATCTTTTACAGATGAAGATGAAGATGATGTTGTGCATGGATATATTAGACCTTTGTATTTATCTAGAAAGGTCAATGATGTAGAAATCCGACAAGCTTTCATTGATAATGGTTCATGAGTCAACCTCATCCCTATTCGTACACTTCGTCGATTGGGCCTCACCAAATATGATTTATCTCCTTCTACTTTGATGTTGCAAGGATATGATAAAAATGAAAAAGAACCTCTGGGTTGTATTACACTCAGAACTCAGTTTGGAGACCTTGTATCCAATTCAGATTTCATGGTTGTTCATCAGGACACAACCTTCTATATTTTTCTTGGAAGACCTTGGATACATCAACATGCGGCTATACCTTCATCATACCATCAATGTATCAGATATTGTTTCAATGGTAAAATTGGGACATTTTATGGTGATAAAGCCCCATTCAAAACATGTGAATCTCAATACATTGAGGAATAATTCTATCACATGGAGGGAAAGGAGATATCCACGACAAAGGAGGTTACTAAAATTAATGATCCATATGGTTTGGAAAAGATTCCAGTAAACCCATTCATACATGTGAGTACAGATGATGTGTTTCCTATCAGTCGAATTGACAGGATAGATCCAAATCCAAATACTCTTATGGAAACTTCCATAATGTCAATTACATCAACCAAGCCAGAGAGCATGGTAGAAATTTTCGATTCACCAAGAAATGATGAAAGCTCAAATAGAGATGTCTTCATTTCATCCACTGAAATCCAGAAATTTTATGCTTCATCAACTAGGACAGAAGAAGTTATAGAAATGTCAGATATGAATGATGATGTCGATTCTCAATCCATTATCTCCTCTTTATTACCCAAGGAAGACCCTTCATCATCAATAGGGTCAGAAATGGTAGCCTCTTCTTCAAGATTTTCAAATTTTAACTTCTCTCCTGATCATGGAAATTCTACTTCATCATATAATATGCAAGTAAAAAAAAGAAGTAACACATATTGAGAAAGAAGAGGAAGATCTCAGGGATACTCCTCCATCATTTGAAGAAGGTATCTCTACCACTGTGGATGAACTCAGAGAAATAAATCCGGGTACAAAAGAAGAACCACGCCCCACTTTAATTATTGCGGGCATGACTCTTGGAGAGAAAGAAATGTATATTTAATTTTTAAAGAAAAATCAAGAAATATTTGCTTGGAATTATACAGAAATGATAGGGCTTGATCTTGATGTTGCTACTCATTATTTGGGTTTTCCAGAAGAACATCGAGGATTCAAGAAAGCCGTAAGAAGAACACACCCAACCTATGCCTCCAAAATTGAGGATGAAGTGGATAATCTTATCAAGGATAACTTGGTCATAGAAGTTCAATATCCCAAATAGATGGATAATATTGTCCCTGTGAAAAATAAGAATGGAAAAATTAGAGTTTCCATTGATTTCAGAGATCTTAATCGGCATTGTCCCAAGGATTATTTTCCAGTTCCGATCACAGAACTCTAAATTGATGCAACAGCTGGATATGAAGCACTTTACTTCATGGATGGATATTATGGGTATAATCAAATCTGAATGGATCCATAAGATGAAGAATATATAGCCTTCAGAGACCCTCAAGGTGTGTTTTTCTATCAGGTAATGCCCTTTGGCCTGAAGAATGCAGGTGAAACATATCAACGTGACATGCATTGTATCTTCAAACCTTTTTTTGGGAAATTTTTTGAATGTTATGTGGACGATTTGGTGGTTAAATTCCGACAATGTTCTAATAACTTGGATGATTTGGAAGGCATATTCCACAAACTTCGACAACACAATTTGAAGATGAACCCCTTGAAATGTGATTTTTGGGTAACCTTAGGAAAATTTCTTCGCTTTGTTGTACACGATCGTGGTATCGAAGTTGATCCTGAGAAGACAAAATCAATCCTTGGTATGTCACCTCCTCGAAATTTTAAGGAATTGAGAGGACTTCAAGGACACTTGGCTTATATTCGGAATTTCATCACCAATATGGAAAGCAAATGTTTACCCTTAACCAAATTAATGAAGAAGGGAGTCACTTATCAGTAGAATGAATAATGTCAAGAAGCATTCAATATTCTCAAGAAATATCTCTTGATTCCACCAGTATTAATGCCACCTATTGAAGGAATACCACTTATTCTTTATGTAACAGCTTTAGAACGATCATTTGGTGCCTTCCTTGACCAAAATAATGATGCTAGGAATGAAAAAAACCTTTATTATCTCAGTTGGACTATGCTTGAGGCAGAAACTCGATATTCAAGTATTGAAAAGTTCTACCTAGATTTAATCTTTGCAGTTCAGAAATTGAGACACTACCTGCAACATCATGAGGTACAATTGGTATCTATCAATAACCTGATCAAATATATCCTTAGTAGTCCAATGATTACAGAATGTTTGGAAAGGTGGGAAGTTATTTTGCAGTAGTTTGATATCCAGTATGTGTCTCAAAAGGCAATAAAGGGAAAAGCTCTGGCTGATTTCCTTGCTGAACACCCTTCAGTAGAAGATACATATTTATATATTGAACTTCCTAATGAGGAAGTCTTCTCTTTTCAAGACAATATTCAAGAATGGGAAATGTAATTTAATGGTGCTTCCAGAAGTCCAACAGGGAAGAAAATTGAACATCCTAAATTCAACAAAGTTGGGTTAGGAATTGTAATTATTTCCACAGAAAAGGCAGTGCTACCCTATTTCTTCTTATTGTTGGAAGGCGGTACAAACACTGAAGCAGAATATCAAGCTCTCATCGTAGGATTGGATTTGGCGCTTTAGGCACAGGTGAATCACTCAAAGGTTAAAGGTGATTTAGACTTGGTAATCAAACAAGTCAATGGAGAATATGCCATCAGAAAAGAATAGTTAATCCCTTTGTATGATTACATAAAAGAGTTAATGGTGTAATTTCCTTCAGAACCGACATTTTCTTATGTCCCGTGATCACAAAATACTCAAGCTGATGCACTGGATAATGTAGCCACAACTCTGGAAGATCCAAATCGGGACAAAACAATCATCAGTATTTCCCAGTGTCGTACAGTTTCACCTTATATTCAAATCATAATAGAGTAAATCAATGAAATTAGTCCCTTTTCTGAACCATATGGTCATACTACAGGGTGGATGGAACCTATCAGACAATACCTTCAAAATGGAACACTCCTACCTGATAGAGCCGGGGAAGAACAAGTCCGGTAACGTGTGGTCAATTTTACTCTTTATGATAGCCTAGATCACTTCGAAAAAATTCTCTATAAGCGAGGTTTTGATGGAATTATCTTTAAATGTATTGATGGTGAAGAGACAATGGCTGTCATGAAATAAGTACATGCCGGAGTCTGTGGTGCCCACCTGTCTGAACATAGACTGTCTGATAAAATTCGAAGGCTTGGATACTTTTGGCCTTTAATGATACAAGATTGTGTTTATTTCACTAAGAAGTGTCATTGTTTCCAATTATATTCCAATTTCATTCATCAATCCCTAGAGTTTCTTTATACAGCTAATTACTCATGGCCATTTGCCACATGGGGAATGGATGTAGTAGGACCTTACCCTTCGGCTACATCCAAGCAGTTTAAGTATATTATTACTACTACTGACTTCTTTTCCAAATGGGCAGAGACAATACCTATCAAAGAATTTAGTTCTAAAAGAATTATTAGCTTCATCAAGTCTAACATCATTACCATATTTGGTGTCCCTCATACCATATTGATGGACAATGGCACCAACTTCTGTTCATCTGAGGTAAGGAAGTTGTATCAAGAATACAACATAAAATCCAAACATTCATCTCATTATCATGCAGCGGCCAATGTCTAAATAGAAGACTTCAATAATAATCTTTCAAAAATACTGCAAAAAATGGTGGATAAAGATAATAAATCATTTGTTGATAAAATTTTTCATGCTTTATGGGATTATCGGACCACCACCCGCACTATAACGCGGTAAACTCCATATTCATTGGTATATGGAACAGAAGCAGTATTTCCCATTGAGGTTCAATTACCTTCACTCAGAGTAGCATTTTGTGATCAGTCATCTACAGATGAACAATCTCAAAAGCGATTGGATTAATTGGAACGATTAGATGAAAAAAGATTGTGCACCCTGCACCACTTGGAAGTCTATCATAATCGAATAGCACGATATTTCAACAAAAAATTTCGTTTTTGTTCATTCATTAAAGGAGAATTGGTATTGGTCCTCATAACTCCAATGATACCATGAAGAAACCTCCAAATCTTGAGTCAAAGTGGGAAGGACCTTACTCAATACATAAGGTCTACTCCAATGGATCTTATTATTTAATCTCAATGGATGGAGAACTCATCACGACTCTAACCAATGCCATATTTTTGAAGAAGTATTTTGTGTAACACAAGTACACCTTTAGTCCTTACTGAAAGACTTTAAACTGCATAGTCCCATAGTCCTTACTGCAAGACTTTAAACTACATAGTCCTTCTATCATTCAACATGATGTTAAACTGTGTCCCTTTTGTCCAACATGACATTAAACTGTACATCGTTAGGGTTGTTTCTACCTCTAGTTTCTCACACTAAGCATGACTCATGTGAGCTTAGAGTAAGATTCAATTATAACACCCTCTCTAGGCTGCTAACCATGCTTAAGTCCCAACATCATCTTCGGTTTGTCCTCAAGTACAACTTGATCACCAATTAATTATTAATCAAACTACAAAAACTTTTATCCTTGCCTTCTAGGCTGGGTACATAGGCAATCTCCTGAGGTTCAAGCCCAAAACCAACATCTTTACATCGGTTAAACTCCATCTCATATGATGTTGATCTGTGAAGCCCCCCCCCCAAAAAAAAACCAATATCTTTACATTGGTTCACCATCGTCCTTTCTATATGATGTTAAACTATATGGACCCTCATTGTCCTCACTGAAAGACATTAAAATGCATAGTAATACGTCTTAGATACATGATGCTAAACTATGCAACACCGGTCCATGCATATGACCCTAAACTATTCACACTTTTATCCTGTACGACAATAAACTACAACATTATTTGAGACCCTCACTTGAGAGGGAATCATTATTGACATTGAATTCCAATCATGTTATATTCCAAAGACTACGTGCATACCTGGCAATGCCCGAACCTTTAATCTTGGATCCAACCATCATTTCACTAAAGTCCCCTTTCACCCTTCATATGTATGAACCAAATCTGTACATAGGGTATTTCAAGAACTATGTATGGTTTGATTCCCATCCTTATGGGATATGTAGGAACATTCGAGTATCCCTCGAATCCAGCCCCAAGTCTTTGGGCCTAACCCCAAATTCTACTTTCAGTCCATTGGATGAAAAGTTCCCCTGTGAAAACATGAATGTGGTATGAAAACCCTGGTCTTCATTCACATCAGGTTTATAAAACACCTAATGTGTATTCCTCATTATGGTCCGAGCTCTATGACCCTAAACTAAGATCTCCTACACTCTCATCCCACATGACGTTAAACTATATTTCAAGAACTACGTATGGATTGATTCCCATCCTTAGGGGATACGTAGTGAGGTCCAACACCTCAATTCAGGACCCAGCCACAACATGATTACGGTTAGAATTGGTCTATTTATCTCCTTGATGCACTGGAAAATTCCTATTTTGATGTGTCATATGCCTAACCTTAAATACTTTCAGATCTCCATAACCCTTTTCTTGACTTTTGGTCACAAAATTTCTGATACCCGAGAATTCTTTTGCCTGACTATGCAGCACATGCCCCTAGGTGGCCTTGCATAAGTAGTCTACATAACGGAACTGTCAGCCAAAAGATACTACTATTTGACTATGCAGACAATGACCTTAAGTGGACCAACATAATTCAACCCCCTAACGGGTTTGTCAAATAGTGGTAACTTCATTCTTGGGAGAAAAACCTCTTTTTTCCTTATTTGTCTTAACGAAAATATGTAAGGATCTGCAAACATATCCATCCTTAACATATTTGTCCCATACTATTTTTCAGGATTTAAAAGTATTTAAGTCTATGGTTTATATTTCCCTTCCCTAGGTTTGGGCCAGACCTTCATAGGAGTGACATTCATCCAATTCTTTGATAATATTTATTGGAAATATCCTCTCCATATTCAAGCACCTCTCTCTATACATTAGACTCTATGCTTTGGAAAATTTGAATCTCCATAAACTTTCACTGGATTTTAGAAATAGAAAAGTAAAATTTCTGATAGTTCTTTTGCCTGACTATGCAGCATGTGCCCCTAGGTGGCCTTGCATAAGTAGTCTACATAACGGACCTGTCAGCCAAGAGATGCTATTATTTGACTATGCAGCCAATGCCCTTAAGTGGCCCTACATAATTCAACCCCCTAATGGGTTTGTTAAATAATAGTAACTTTATTCTTAGGAAATACTTCTTCTAATTCCTTTTATCCCTTTTCTCATATCATCCCTTAGATTCAAAATTTCTTAGGTCATAGTTTACATGTTTTCCCCCATACTTGAATTTGGTAATAAGTTTTCAAACAAATTATCAAGGAATTGAGTCAATTTTAATCCATTTGGTCATATCTATTCCACCTTAAACATTAACCTTTTTATGTCCGACGTGCATGACTTTAAGCTTCCTATAAAAGACAAGGGAACTCTGTACAAAAGTTGAGTCCCAGCTCGCTAAACATACATTTTGTATGATTTAGGCAATATTAATCAACAAAAAGATTCAAAGTTTGTAGGGTTATTTTTATAATCCTAGAAAAAGTAAAACTATGCTTACTAGGCCCATTGGCTTAGGTAAAAATTTAAAGCAGATAGAAAAAGAATGTAGGCACAAATGATTGAAGATGAAAGTGTTTTTCATTGATGCACAAGAGTTAGAAGGACATCCATAGACTAGAGTCTCTTCTCTTTTTCAAGAATTACAAGAGGATTTCAAAATAACTCTTCATTTGATTTACAACATCCCGTGCTTCATCAGCAGCCACCTGGAATTCATTCATTCCACTAGATACAATAAGAGACACAGTGATACCAAATCTTCTTGGAACAATTGTAAAAGAATGTTCTTGAGTGCGGTTTGAAAAAATTTTCTTCTGATCAAACAGTGACTCTGTTTCTCTCCAAGAGACTTGGAAGATGGATACATGGATTTGAGAATAGAGCATTGGAAGTAAAGATTCATTTGTAAAGAGTACTCTTTTCAGATATTGTTCTAACGTCATGATAGTCTTCTCTCCACCAACTGACAGCGGAAAAAATATCATCCCATGGGTTTGCCATTTTTATATCTGCAAGGAAATGGTATGGAGGAAAAATTTGAAATTTCACACCATTGTTGCTGCTCATAATGCACAGCATAACCAAAATATAGGGGTAGTAGTGTGGCTACATCTCTAGCATATAGTTCTTTTCATCTGGAATGTTGAGTCCTTGAAGATGACCATGGCCATATAAAGGCAAGTAAATGCTCTATGAGAAATTAACATGTTACTTCTTCAAGTACTTGTCCAAATCTAGGAGAGTGCTATCATAGATATCATAGTAATCGTGGACAATGATGATCATCATGTCATCAATTCTCTTGATATAAAACTCAACAGCCGATCCAATTATTTTGGGAGCCACTGAATCTATACAAAGATTGAATAATTAACTTTTAAGTAAGTTGGGTTTTTATAAATTTTGTGAAGAAATTGAAAATATAGCTAAGGCATTAAGGCGTTCAAGTCTAATCTTGGCGTGCAAGTCTAAGTCGGTCGTGCAAGTTTTACCATGCTAGTACTGGAGAACAAGTCAGAAAGAGACTATAGAAGCATGACGCAACGAACAGAAGTGCGAACAAGTGAAAGCCAAGCTACTTACGCACCGAGAGCTCAGAATCATTTGAAGCTGAGTGCTTTGCGTGAAGTGACACCCACATATTTATAGGTGAGGTAGTACCCCTGCGCGCCATATCCTGTGCACCTCACACCTGCGCACCGATACCTGCGTGCTCAAAATCTACGCTCCCAAAATCCTTGGTTTTCTCCTTTACCTCAGAGTCAAATCCTCTTTCCTTTTTCAGATCCAACTCTGAGGGGGGACTTTTATTGATCCTCCATTCTATCAGAGAGTCCAAAGGTTGACTAAGGGGAATAACTCGAGGAAAGATGATGGAAAATTCATCAAAATTTTGCAAAGTCATTAAGGTGCGCAAGTTTACCTGTGTGCCAACCTTGGATGCACAGGTCATTTTCATGCCCTAATTGAAATTTTTCCCAAACCTTAGGTGGCTTGTAAATAACCCCTGTGGGCCCCCCATTTCAAGGACAAAAAAAATACAAAAATTAAATTCAAGCTCTGGTCACCCAACTCTCTGTCTGAAGTATTCCGAACACTTCTAAGGTAATTCTTTACCTAGAATGGAAGCTCTCAAGAGGAAGAATAAGGCCTGAGTATTAGAACTCATCAATACTTGCATGCCTAAGTGTCCATCCCTTAAGGGAAGTGGAGACATTTGCGCGCTGCCTTGTCCTCTCATGGAAACTTGTGCGCTGCCCTTCTAGAAGCATATAGGGATAATACTAAGGGATTGAGACAAGTCTCTCCCTAGTATTAAACTACAGGTTATCCGTAGCCCAAGTGAACTCATGTTGCGCAAGTATACTTGCACGACCAGGACTTGTGCACCGGAATAGTACTTACGCGCCTCCCTCCAATTCAATTCCTTTCCTCAAATTCACCTATTCTCTTCAAGATTTAGCCTTCAAAACCCTATTCAAAGCCATTTACAGCATGGTTCCTTTATTGTATTCCTTATCTGAAAATAATTCTATGGAACATCTCTCAAAACCTCATGATTTACATAATTTTATGTCACTAAGGTTAGATATTTCCTCCATTCAACCTCATCCTTTAAGATGAGAAGATGTTTAATTTGGGCATCCTCCTTAGGAGTAAGCCCCAAGTTCCCAATTCATTGGGCCTCCTTCTCATGAGTAAGTCCCAATCATAATCTCCTTAAACTTTGGCCCTCTTTCTCCAGAGTAAGTCCCAATCATAATTTCCTTTAACTCTGGGCCTCCTTCTCAGAAGTAATCCCCAAGTTACAAGTCTCCTTCAATTGGGCCTCCTTCTTAGGAGTAAGTCCCAATCATAATTTACTTTAACTTTGGGCCTCCTTCTCAGGATTAATCCCCAGGTTATAAGTTCCCATTAATTGGGCATCCTCCTTAGGAGTAAGCCCCGGTCTTAGTTTCTTTTGATTTGGGCCTCCTTCTCAGGAGTAAGCCCCAAATTAAAAATACCCTTAATATGGGAATCCTCTTTAGGAGTAAGCCCTGGTCTTAATTTCTTTTGATTTGGGATTCCTTTTCCGGAATAACACCCAATCATAATTCCCTCTTAATTTGGGATTCCTTTTCAGGAGTAAGTCCTTCCAAATATCCATAAAGTACAAACAAATTTATGGACCCTACTCTTGGGAATCTTTTCTAAAAGTCTTTTTCTTTACTTGGGAAGTCATACATACGTAATCCCCACATCCTTTTCTTATGATTTAATATTTCATGGAAAAATCATTAGGTTTTACTGATACCTCTTGTTTATGATATCGAGCATGACTCACGTGAGATTAGAGTGTAAAATTAATTATGACATATCTCTTTGGGCCATTAATCATGCATAAACTTCATACTTCTTCACTCGAACCACGCGGGTTTTGATTCCTTTTCTAACAAGGATATGTAGGTAGCCCATTTGCGGGTATGATTCCAACTCTAAAATAATCCCTATCTTTCTCAAAGACAATAAACTTCAAGTGCCCCACTGAGTGGCTTTAAAACCAGTATGGTTATCATAATGACCAAGAGATTTCTATATAATGTGTTGAAGGATACCATTGACTAAGAATCTCTACGGATGATTCTATATCGATGAAGAACCTCAAATACATATAAAAGATTCTCTAAATCCCATTCATATCAATCATTGATTGCAATATCTGAATAAAAAACTCATTTTCATTCTTGGTAAATTAATAAGGATTTGTGAACATAACTTAAATATATAAGAGAGTCCTAGAGTAGACAATAATTCCCCCCAAAAAAGGTGTGATGAGTCTGACCTCCCATCCTCTCAACCAATGCAAATTCTTAAGCCTCATCAGTCCACAACTAATGAGAACCTACTTTTGGAAAGTAGGTCCAAATGGATATAGAATCATTGGATGTTTCCGGTTCTATGAATAAACCCGTTAGAAACCGATTGGAATGTTTGAACCTTAAACAAACAAGGTTATCCCCATTTTCATAAGAAACAGTGGGAAAACACCATTTATGTTGATAAAGACACTTTAATTAACTAATTATTTATCCCATTTACTATAAGAAACATTAGTCTAGTTTTAAATATAATAATCATGGCACCAACAATATGTAGGAGGAAACATACATAGTTAATAAACATGAAATGAGATATAAATGAAATATAAATTCACGAGTGACTATAATGAGGCATGAACAATGCTTCCTTGCTATACTGGTCCAAGGATAACAATCCATAATCATATTCAAAAATCTTGTGCATCACCCAATAAGAAAATAATTAAACTATAATAGGTAAAAACTAGAATAACTAGTACCCTCCCAGGAAACATGTATTCCCCCACACATGTAGGTTAACTACTCCCTAACACAGGCTCATTACCAAATTTAAAGACATCCTAGTCTCATGTATACTAACCGAAAATATAAAGACAAGGAAAAATAAAGCTTTAATACCACTTTGTGATGTCCCTTGATTGGTTCACACATAAGTAACCCAACTTGGTTGGCCATGTGGTCCCAAGAATATCTCCCCATATGGTAGAGGCTATCGACTAGCATAAAGGGTCTATAATGGTATGATGGGGAGACTATACCCTCTTTATTATAGAGAAAAACAATGTCAAATAACAATGAAACAACTAAAACAATATAATACAGTGGAATTATAACAAATAACCATCCAGATATAATAATGACCTACATAATCAATAATCAGTATCATATATAAAAGATGATTTCATGATGCTATACAAAAGAAAAATGGGCATACATGGAATCATACAAACAATAAAATACACGTGATACAATATAAATATACAAAAATTACAAAATATAATCTCCACTAGAATCACAAGAACTAATTCAGTCCTTTGATTTCATACTCCTTCCTAGCATAGAAATCAAATGTCCATAGCTTGGAAATTCCCCTTATCCCAAACCAAATCTATGATATTTTTTTGAGTAATAATTGATGGCCTAAATAGGGTGTGAGTAAAAATTAGTATGACACCACAAAAAACGTCTATAAATAATATATTATGTGAATATAAAATGAAGAAGTGTATATGTATTTTAATAAATGAAGTGGTAAAATAAAGAAATTATAACCATGTTAGCTCAGGTTCCTTAAGGGATACTTGACTAACCATACCTGCTTCAGCCCAAGACGGAATGTCTGAATCATACATCAATAGGGGTATTATAATTTAACTGAGGATAATCATATGAAGCATCCAAAGTGATGATAAAAAGTAGAATATTTGATAATCTTAACTAATAATGTGGGTCACAATGTCCAACATTATAAATAACAAGGGTATAAAAACCATGTCCAACAATTACCAATGAATGAAGATAAGGGCCATGTCAAATAAATTCCAAATAAAAAATAAGGAGCATCATGTATAGTAATTCCAATAAACAATATGAAGCATCATGTCTAGTAATTAAAACAAACAATAAAAAGAATCATGTTTAGTAATTCCAATAAACAATGATAATCATCTTGTACATTAATTATAATAAACAATGAGGAGTTTCATGTCCAGTAATTCCAATAAATAATAAGAAGAGATATGTCTAATAAATAAGGTAAGAATGATTTAATCACATGTAAATCATATCAAAATTCAAGACTAGTGAATACTATCCTTTCCAACCTTCAATCATATCCATAAATTAAATTCATATGAATGATAAGTAAATAAAAGGGTGAGATGTAATCCACTTTCCATATCACACTTTAATTTTATAAATTGGCCATTTAATTTCATGAGTGTTAAAGTGGTCCATGGGAATTTTCATATGATATCTAAATTCATTAATTCAATTTAAAACATCCCACTGGCCAAAGGAAAATCCAAACACACCTTATTGGACTTTTGGTCACAAGGGAAAAATAAGTCATCAATGTATTTAATTGAACCCACCCAAGGGGATGGTTTGGGTTGAGGTTTTCAAAATCCAACCAGTTATCAAACCCGTATATAATTTAAATTCAATTACCAAGTGATCAATTTATGGTATTTCATATTTTATGGGAAATGCATGGAAGGTCCGACATTCGGCATAATGGTGGAAAAATATAAACACCTAAACTTTTATGGAAAATGTATAGACCACCTAAATTATAGCGATAGATAAATCCTAATCTGATATCAACATTATATTTGAGCTATAATGGTAGAAATCATACAAACTAGCTAAACACTGTGAAAATAGGACAGAAGATCTCACATGAATATAACATTAATGATGGAAAGAGAAACTTGGTAGTGAATCAAGAGGACTCATAGTCTTACCAAGGGTGATCAAACATGACCAATGGTGTTTGATTCCATGTTTTTGTGGATAATATACTTCAAATACTAGGAGGAGATCAAAAGGGGAACTTGAGAAAGTTTATAAGTGTGAGAATATGGCTGAAAAAGGGTGGCTTAGGAGTGAAAAGAAACAAGGGTAAAATAATAAAATCAACCATTTTATAGTGGTTCATGGTTTGGGTGTACAATTTTATCAAATGTGTGCCAACCATATATTTTACACTATCTATGGTCAAGCCCCTCGTATAGTCCATGTGCACAGTTTGACAAACCATACACAGATAGTACACTCAGATCTACTTCCAGGAACACACCCCACACAAGCTAGGTGTATTATTAGGAGAAACCATATGCTAAATGTGCTAAGTACACCTATAATTTTTCATAGGGTTTTCAGGGGCATGATACCTCCTTCACACATTTAAAAAAATCATGCTCTTTAATTTTTTGGGTCACATGGTTGATATTCATGGTCACTACCAACTGTTCACCAATCAGGTGAATCTACCCATTTCAATAAAAAATATAACTTCATGACTTGAGATGAGTCCAAAATGTAAGAAATTGGTTCTTCTTTTGAGGTATGAATCTTTTATTTTTAGTTTATACTTAAGGAAAAAGAGTAAAAGGGGTCAAATACTAACTCTAGGCCTTGTACGACTTGAATTGGTGGTTACATGCCGTGTATCCCAAGTACACACCGTGTATTCATGTCGAAAGGAGTCATTTATGATGTGGGAGAGGAATATGGAAGACAAGATGATATCGTATATACATTCCATGTATTTTTATGTACAAGGAATGTACTTTTGTTTGGACAAAATGGGTAGTAGCCTCATTTTCTTCAGATGAATATAACCCATCACCTAGGTATCGTAAGTAGTAGTATCGAAGCTCGTTTTGGATCCCAAATCTCTATCCGAACTCCGATTTGATCACCTTTGGAGGTGTTCAAACCCAGTTGGTAAGATCTAGATTCCTCTTGATCAATTTTTCTTGATTTTTTCTTTTAATGAAGTTATCAGACCTTGATCATTTTACCTCATTTTGTATATCTACTACATTCTAGCTCGAATTAGAGGCTGATGCTGGATGAGGAGAGTTGTACAACAACGAGGTAAGTGGTCTTGTGAATTTTGTGAATTTTATTATTGTTTATATGTGCCAGAGTTACATGATCCCATGTTTAGGGTGTCTCCTTGAAATTAATTGACCCATGTTATTGCCTAATGTTTATTTGGTAATTGATTAAGTAAATTAAAGCATGTTTGAGGTTACTTGATGTGCTTGAGGTACACCCTTTAGTGCGTTTCCATCAGATAACCATTATTTATTTATTTTTCCTAGGATACCTATGGGAATGTATTTGTTTCCCCTTTTAGGCTGTTTAAAATGAAATTGGTTAATTTAATGTTTGTTTATGTGATATAAATAATTGTTTAAGCCTTGTGATAGTTTAATTCACTTGTTAGGCTTATGATGTGAATTTCCCATGTGAGTTTTTATTTTTTAAAACATTTAATAGTGTAAAATACATGTGTTTTTTTATGTTTAAATTCTTATATACCAATATTTTCCCTGATTTATTGATGCAATTATCATGGGAGAGGTTTTTCTATGCTTACGGGTGAGGTTTTTCTATGTCTGCGGGCGAGGTTTTGCAATGGCTGCGGGCGAGGTTTTTGCTATGCCTGAGGGAGAGGTTTTGATCTTAATATTGAAATAGAAAACTTATGAAATTACTTCCAAGACAAATCACAAGAGTGGATTCACTCTTCTCTTATATCTTTTAGATGGTCTTTTGAGACATCGACTGTGCTCACTTTATACAGGGGATTGGCGGGTTGAGTCCGGATCTCAAGATCTTTATAATTTAATAAAATTGAATTGTATAATGGACATGAACTGAATAAATGTAAATAAGTACATATATATTATTTTTTATCTTTTTAATACATCCTAGTTTACTTCTTTCAATTTTATATACTATATGTTTCATATATTCACTGACAGACTTGCATAGATCTTTGGTGGTTGCCTACTGGTATTCAGTCTCACACCCTGTTTAGGTCATGTTTTTCGAAAAAAAAATTATATTGTTGTAGGTGTAAATAAGGGTAAGAACCCTTATATAGGTACTTGGTATGCTGTATAGGATTAACAGAGCTTGGGACCAAACCGAGGCTTGTGATTCTTCTAAGTTTTATTTTGTATTTCTGTAACTTGGTATTATATCTTGTACTTGATTGTAGTGTATCCTATTTTGGATACTTTCCTTGGACATGTGACATGAAGAATCATCTATTTTATGTCATGACTTTTGGTTATCTCATTTATCATTCCTCCATTGTTTACTTCAGTTGTTGGTATTTACTACTTCCCCTATTTTATATTACTGTTCCACTCTATTACACTCTGCCAATGAGGGCATAGATTCACCACTATCACACCTAGGACCTCACTACTAGTCATAAGACTCTATAATTTTAGGAAATATTCTTAAGGTCATGTTTCTAGGTATAGGGTACCTTTGTTTAGAATCCAGATCTGGGAAATTACAAATTGGTATCAGATCCAGTGTCCATTTGATGTGCCAATGAGTATGCTGGGCCCTTCTAGGGGGGGGGTAGATTATGGAAATCCCACATATAAGGAGGAGGAGAAAAAGTAAACCCTTTATAAGTTGGTGTGGATTCCTATCCCATAATGAGACCTTTTCCTGGGGGATGTGTGAGGGCTAGAGCCTTGGGAAAGAAAAACTATGGGGGCTAAGCCCAAAGCAGACAATATCATGATCGTGGGCTAAACTATGCCATTACAAATTGATTATGAAAATACCACATCGAAGGAGGAGGATCACAAAAAACCCATTTATATGTTGGTGTGGATACCTCTCCCATCATGAGGGATTTTCTTAGGGATGCTTGAGGGCTAGAGCCCAGGGAAATAAAAACCGTGCGGGCTAGGCCCAAAATGGACAATATCATGAGTGTGGGCTGGACTGGGCCATTACAAAATCATATCAGAGTAGTTCTTTTCCAGTTTTCCTTACTGTTTGGAGACATTAGACAGGGATAGGAAGAAAATGAAGTTTGTTACTAAACTGTTCCTGAGAGTAGCTACCCCATGAACAGTAAAAACCCAAATTTCCTCAAATTGAATTTTGATTTTTAGATTTAGATTTGTTATAGTTTATTCAATTTCACCGTTGGGTGATACACTTGTTTTTTGATGTTATTATTGATATCATTGTGATTATATATTGTTTCAACCTAATGAGTTGAGGGTATGCCATCTCATGCATCATATTGTAACTTTTTAGAAATCACATACCATGCATTCTTTTCATGCCATTTAGGAGCATTACTAATTGCATGATATTATGATAGGCACCATGATAGATATACCTACTATTGTGATAGGTGTATTGGTATGTGTTATGGTTCAAATTGTATAGATGAGAATATTTGATCCCAAAGGATTATGGTCCCTCTTGGATCAGAATTTGGTGGATCATGTTTCGACCTTAAATTGTTATGATGTGTTATATGTTGATTAAAAACTTTGATTCACAGGGAGTATGGCCCCCCAAAGATTGAAATTTGGTATACCATTGGTTTAATTTTAAAAAATGGGGTTCCTGGGAAGTTTCATAGGTTTACTTCCTAGAAACCCATACAACACGGCATGTGATTCTATGAGAACACACTACATGTTCTTCCATTCGAGAAGAAAACTTTTCTTAAGTACTAGTAGTGTAATCTATGTACAAACAATGATGAAAGTGACCATTTGTATGACTGTGTAAATAATAACATGAAATGACAGTCTTGGAAAAGTACATGGTTGTGTACTTTTGGTACACACCATGTAGTTTTACACAGGCAGACCCATTGTGAGTCTGGTCGTGTAAAAGTACATTGCTCGAAGGGGAGACTTTTGTACACGCCATGTACCTAAATAACACGTTGTTTTCCTGGGGTATTTACACACCTAGGTTAGTGGTGGTAAAAGACCATGTGAGTGCTGAAGTTTACACACCATGTATGGTTTCTACATGCTGTGTACACCTCTTTTGGTACCCTTTGAGGGTCTTTTACTATTTTACCTCCCTTTGACAGTTTGGGACCAATGAGTAGTTCTTTATGAGTATTTTTCTTCATATATCCTGATGGGGAAACCCATGGAGCGTTCTGAGGAGTCCTAATGGGTTTTTGGGGCTTCTATATAAATGGATAGGTTCTTCCTCCAGTTACTATTTTCAGTTGTCTCCCAAGAGTGAGACTTGGCATGGATGATCGATTTGGCGTTCAGACCAACCTAGTTGAGACTTTTGATCTGAGATGAGATGCATGATCTCTCTCTTGACCTATGCTATTTTAGGTATTCTCTTATAGGATCCCTATTCTATGTACTGTTTGTGAGGATCCCTATCGTAGGCTGCCTTTGAGTGCTTGAATTGACCAAACCTGACCTTAGTAGGGGGATTTTGGCAGTATCTCTCATTGTTTATCACCCATACCTGAAACATGGGGTAATAAGAGGGGTGAGTTCTTAGTGTAAGTTATTGACCTATCCTGTTTTGATATCTGCACTTTTGAGTTGTGAGTTTTTATTACACCTAGAGACCCTCTTGTAAGTTTAGTTTAACTTTATGGACTCATGCCTTGGAATGGTGACATGAGTGATCATATGTAGGCTATTCCTTTTAGCTTTAGATTAATTAAAAAGGGTATTTTGAGCCTAGTAAATCTATTTTTTCATGAACCAGTGCTGGGAGTCAATGCTTATTCGTTGTAAGGGGATATCTTTTGGTAGGTAACACCCTTAATGCCTATTGTCTTATTTTCTACTGTGAGATTTCTGACGCTGGTGCCACTTAGTTGCCTTTGTCCCTAGAAGCATGTTTGGTTTTTAGAAAGGAATATCTTTTAAAATGAGTGATCCTTGTATCTTAACCCTTTATACGGGAATAGGCATTGAGGAATACTCGATTCAAATGGTTATTCATTCCTCGAGCATGGTTATCTACTTAGGAGGTTGTGTGAAGTTCACCTTCCTTAAGTGATGGGTGACTTGGGGCATTGTAATCCTATAAATCATTGTTTATATGATGTTATTTTGAGATAATTCTTACATGAGCCATATAGTACTAGGATGAATAGGGTGGAAACCTATGAATTGTACCCAGAATGTGCTATTTTATCTTGTAAACTTGGAGTAGTATATATTGACGTGCGTAGTACCCATCGAGTGTTAAAGGTTAAAAGAAATCCATTGAGTTTAGTTAAATCATTTAGCTTTGAGCTTTTGTGTATGTCCTTGGGTTATCTATGGATTAGATTGACTTGAGATTTGTATAACCAAGTTCATCCCACTACTCGGGAGAACTTTCTGGGACTTTGGTGTTTTGACACGCTAGTCAGTTTAATTTCATCTTTCATGCCAAGTGATATGAAAAAGAGATCATGGTTCATGGAAAAACACTAGTGAATTTAATTTGGTTTTGAACTAGCGAATATGAGATCGGTTGTTCCTTCTTCTAGATGTATTGGACACTCATAGAAAGGGAGTGTCCTGTTAGTTCTATTTAAAATGTGGCCTTCCAGGTTGAAGGATGAAAATTAGGGACCTTTCAGAAGTGGTTGATTATACTTGAATGCCTTTGAAACTTAAGAGTCTTGTTTCATGTTGATGATTTCTTGGTAGAAAGATGTTGTTGTTGTTGGCTATGAGTGTAGCCCTTGTGAGGAAATAATGATAATGGATGGACCTCGGTGGTTAAGCATGAGCCATCATAGAAATTCCTTGGGATAAAGGCATTGTGGTCGGTTAAATGATGGCACATCGGCAAGTGTAGCAATGTTTCTTTCAGGAGGTCGACCAGTAGTGGTTCAACTATCCTTTTCTGGTGATATTTGAAATCCTCTTATTTAAATATTTCTTAAGAGATGAGTATTTCCCCTATCTTGACATCGACCTGGATGCACTAAGGGAGTGTCGGTTATACATTGAAATACACTTGAAAGTTGTTGGTCTAGTCTATGATCTCTTCATGTGTTTGGCATTGGATGTGTGGTTTTAAATGAATCTTGGTTAATCCTGAGTGATACTTGGGTTCTCGTGTAGGAAAAAATTGAATAGACTTTGGATTCCTACTACTTTCCATGACATGACTACCAGGTGGATGCCTCTCTAGGTTCAGTTAGTGTTCTTATATGGACTTTTGGCCCTGTACCAAAGTCTTACGTGTAACGAGGAGTATGGACCACCTTGGTGATTTTCTTGGACTCTAGGTTGATGAATATGAGGTTAACTCAAAATTATAACTGGGCTCAGATGTGATGATTTTAGGGGATAAATAATTCCGGTTTTATGGATCTGATTTATGCCTTTTCTCATTATGGGGACATTGTGCCTTGGGAGAAGGCATTTCTGTTATTACACATTAGACTCCTAAGCTTGGCATTTCTAAGATAATTCATCCAATGATGGTTTTACTCATTATGCTTCTTGTTCATCATGTATGTTTTGAGTGAACAAGTTTGAATACTCCGCCAGTCTAAGGTGGGTGTGATGTAGAATTCCACAATGTATTTTGAGGGAAGATTGCATGACCAGTTTTGGTAAGGTTGATGAGGGTATGACCATTCCTTGCTATGAGTGCGCTGTTATGACCTCATATGTGTTTTGGTTCACCCAGTTAAAGGAATATCATGCTGGTAGCATCACTAGAATTCTCAGGGGAATGCTTTGTTGAGTTTTCCAATGGTGGATGTGTCATGGTAACAATTCCATGTGAGTTGTTCTTAACATGATCATAAAGGTTGAGCTCTTCCTACTGATCAAGAAAATATTCAATGTTGATGTTCTTGGGAGGTTGTAAATCCATGATATTGTACAACTACATGGGGTCCTGCATTATATCATTTTAGATAAGGATGATCAGTTTACTTCTCATTTCTAGAAGGTACTACAAAGGTCATTGAGTACACAAGTGCTTATGAGCATAGCTTACCACAACCATATGGATATCCAGTCAAAGCACATGATTCAGGTGTTGGAGGAAATGCTTCAGGCATGCATCCTAAATTTTATGTGTTCTTGGGAGACAAAAATACTACTTTTGAGTTTTCCTACAACAATAGATTTCAGGATACTATTCATATGACGTCTTATGAGTATTTTTACAGTAGAACATGATGGTCACCCTTGTATTTGCTGGAGGCAGGAGAGGCAGCTATGCTGGGACCTCATTTTGTCTAGGAGACCACTGAGTAGGTTCACTTGATTCAGAAGTGGATGGCTACTACGTAGTTTCGTCAGAAATCTTATGCCGATCACCACATATGAACTCTAGAGTTCGAAGTTGGGGGTCGAGTTTTCCTACATGTTACACTGAGGTAGGTACATAAGAGGATCCAGAGACAAGGTAAGATTTCGCTGAGATACGTCAGGCCATTTTAGATTATAGAAAGGGTTGGGCCGGTTGACTATTGGTTGTAGTTACATCAGAGGTACTAGGCTATGCATGAAGACTTCCACATTTCTCAGTTGCGACATTACTTTTAGGACCCATCTCATGATTTTCAACCGGATGAGGTTAAGTCACAGGTAGATGTGTCTTTTGAGGAGCATCCTTTTAGAATTGTAGATCATAACATACAGTTTCTCCATGAATGTTATGTTCCTTTAGTACTAGTTCTATGGTACCACAACCATGTGTAGGATGAGACATGAGAGAGGGAGGTTTATGTACGATCACAGTGGACAGAGTTGTTCATAGACGTTCCTTCACCACCCTTGGAAGGGAAATTCAGTGATGAATTTCTTTAAGGGGAGAAGTTTGTAAGAACCCAATTATTCTTTTGAGGTATGAATCTTTTATTTTTGGTTTATACCTAAGGGAAAGGAGTAAAAGGGATCAAATGGTAACTCTAGGCCTTGCATGACTTGACTTGGTGGTTACACGTCGTGTATCTCAAGTACACTCCATGTATTCATGTCAGCAGGGCTCATTTATGACATGGAAATGGAAGACGATATAAAAGAGGATCTGGAATATACAAACCATGTATTTTCATGTACACGGTGCGTAATTTCTTATTTTTTCTAAAACAGGTAGTAGCCTTGTTTTCTTTAGACGGACAGAACCCCTTACCTGGGTATCGTGAGCAGCAGTATCGAAGCTCGTTTTGGATCCTAAATCACTGTCCAAACTTTGATTTGATTTCCATCAGAGGTGTTTAAACCCAATTAGTAAGCTCTCAATTCCTCTTTATAAATTCTTCTTTATTTTTTCACTTGATTAAGTTATCTGACCTTTGGAATTTTACCTCATTTTGTAGATCTACTTCGTTCTAGCTCAAATTAGAGGCTGACATTGGATGGGGAGAGTTGTATGACAATGAGGTATGCGGTCTTGTGCCTTTCATGAATTATATTGTTGTTTATATGTTCTGGAGTTCCATGTGACCATGTTTAGGGTGTTTCCTCGAATGGAATTGACCCATGTTGTTGCTTAATGTTTATTTGTTAATTGATTAAGTTAATTAAAGCATGTTTGAGGTTGCTTGATGTGACTTAGGGCCACCCGTTGGTGCATTTACCTCGGAGAACCAAGGTTTAGCCGTTTGGCCTAGGATGCCTATGGGCATGACTTTGTTTCCATTTTTAGGGTTGTTAAAAATTAAATTGGTCAATTTAATGTTTTTCCAGGTGAGATAAATAATTGTTTAAGCCTTGTGATAGTTTAATTCACTTATTAGGCTTGTGATGTGAATTGCCCATGTGGGTTTTTATTTTGTTAAACATTTAATATTGAAAATTTCATGTGTTGTTTTTCTGATAAAATTATTATATACTAGGTTTTTCCCTGATAGATTGATGAAATGTCTATGGGAGAGGTTTTTATATGCTTGTGGGTGATGTTTTTCTATGCCTACAAGATAGGTTTTGCAGTGCCTTAGAGTAAGGTTTGTGATATGATTGAGGGAAAGGTTCTGAACTGAATATTGAAATGGAAGACTTATGATGCTTTTTCCAGGACAAAGCATGATCTTAGATTCAATCTTCTCTTATATATGTTATATGGTCTTTTGAGACATTGGATGTGCTCAATTTATACGGGTGATTGACGAGCCATGGCTGAATCTTGAGATCTTTATAATTAAACACAATTGAATTTTATAGTGAACATGAACTAAATAAATGGAGATCAGAACTTGTAAGATTGTTTACTTTTGAGTACTTCATAGTTTACTTATTTCACTTTTGTACACTACCTGTTGCATATATTCACTGAAAGACTAACACAGATCTTGGGTGGTTGCCTATTGGGATTTAGTCTCACACATTGTTTGGGTCATGTTTTTGGGCCCAAATATATTATATTGTTGTAGGTTTTGATAAGGGTAAGAACCCTTCTATAGGTACTTGATATGTTGTTTAGGATCCAGAGAGCATGGGACCATGCCGAGGCTTGTGATTCTTCTGAGTTTTCTTTTGTACTTCTGCACATTGGTATTGTATCTTGTACTTGATTATAGTGTATACTATTTTGGATGATTTCCCAGAACATGTGACATAAATAATCATATATTGAATGTTATGACTTCTGGTTATCTCTATTATCAGTACACCATTGTTCACTTCATCTGTTGGTATTTACTGCTTCTGTTATTGTATACCACTATTCCACTATGTTACACTCTTCCAATGAGGGCATAGTTTCCACACTATCATACCTAGGCCATCACTACTAGTTGACAGCCTCTGGAATTTAGGGAAATGCACTTGAGTCCATATGTTCAGCTGGGTATAGGGCCCCATTGAGTGGCATCCGGATCTGGGACATTACCAAAACTCTCTGGAAACCTTCATGACCTCATTAGGAATTTACATATAGATAAAATAGAAGATTTATAATAAATATAATATGTTCAATAACTCTTATAAAAACCAGAATATTACATCTATGTCCTAATTGCCTATGATTGTTCTACTATGTATCCTCAACCATACTCTTCTTACTACCACAAGAGGAACCCAATGAAACACTGGAAGGTCCACCAACTAATCCACTAAGAGTTGTAATAATAACTATAGCTCTTTCCTCCTATATAATTTTCTTGATCACCAAGGCCTTTTGAAGAACATTTGGACATGTAATTAGGTTAAATATCTTAACATGATCCCTTAATTTAAGTCAGAGGTAAATAATGAAATTTATATCCTTTTACACCTCATTCAAATCTATTAGAGGAATGAAGCAAAGAAACTCAGTGAAATGAGCACAGTAAAAAGATACCAATGTCATCCTCTACTTGATATCCATAAAATCTTGAGAATAATCTATATTCAGCATATCTAGGTTGAAATCCTCAAGGAATATATCATTCAAGGTCTCCCATGTGATACCCCCACGTCATCCTACCTAGTTCATGACACCCCATCACCTCATGGGGAGTCCCTGAAGAATGAAAGTATCCAACTTTACCCATCAATCCTTTAAAGTATCCACTAGATCAAAGAATCCCTAATGAAATCAATCTATTACTTATAATCTAGTGGGACTCTAGTACCATAGAAGGCTGGAGGATGCTAAGTTAAAATTCTTGAGAATAATAGACCATAGTCCTAGAAAATCCTATTCCTTGAATAGAAAATATGTAGAAGGTTCCTATCTATTACGGTTCCACCACTAGAACCACTCGAGCAGGCACAAGAGTGTCTTCCCTTAAAAGATAATTCTGACATGCTTCTAATGAAAATCCCCTTTAACATATTTTTGGAGGAATTATCAATAATTACAAATGAACACTTTGAATACGTATGTAATTTTACTTTAGACAACGACTTAAGTAGTTCATTGAAACACACAATAGATTTCTACAGGAGACCTGTCATAGGAGGCTACCCATGGTGATAAGTCATAACCCACCAAGTACTACCTGTAGCTCAAAATTAGTTCTCCATACATGCATTTTATTCACAATCATATATATATATATATATATAATCATACTCAAGTTATATTAATTCAAATGTTAGAACCATTAGTCACAAAATCATAAAGCATAGTTTAAGAATTTTAATTAAATGAACTACCTTGCATAACAACCAACAGACCTATATATGACATGTGATCCTATGTGCCTAGTCATGATGCATGAACACACCAAAATACCATAATATTTAATAAATCAACACACTTAGGATCAACATGAAACCATAAAGTCATAACTATAACATTAACCCCATCACCTGTTACTTAGTGGCCCATTACATAAGAGCTGTCCATGAACTTACATAACCCCTTTCATAAGTTCAATATTGTGTATTGATTTTCTAACTTGCATAAAAAACAATGAAGAAGAAATAAAATATAACCTCCATTGATACCAATTTGTAACACCCCAAACCGAATCATCTAGTTCAGGATAGAGTTACATATAACCTCATGCTTGCCTCCCTATTTGCAACAGGTTTCCGACTAGCATTGCATAGCGACCCTGATTTTCTTACAATAATTTTACATCATTTTAATGATAAAAAACATAAAAAAATTACACATCTAGGATCCAAATGTTTACTTTCTTAGGAAAACTAGGACCACACAAAACATTTACAACACAACACATTTATTTAATTCCCTTTATCTAGCTTCTTATTGGATCTTGACTTCTCCTTAGTAGAATTAGTCACCTGAGGATATACATAAAAAATGGGTGATCTAAAAGCCCAAAAAGAGGATAAAAACATGTGTCAATAAAACATGGTGTGTGAACAAACATTACCATTATAACATAGTCATATGATAATAAACATGGTAGGAAGAATTATTAAAATTCTTGGAAAGTGGCAATGCATAAAAATAAAACCTTATGTCTTAGTGGTTAACTACCACACATAGTTGTGAAAAAATATATAATCATGGTATCACCTATTTCAATTTTTCTCATGAGATTTATCACATTACCCAATTAATTAGAGTGATGTATAATTTTGGGTGCACCCATCACATAATAACATTAACATTGCGCTATATAATTCTCGGTGCACCCGTCAAATCATAAAATTAACATTATCATGCATGACACAAAGAAAGTATATCAATACTGGTCATAAATAAACCATATAAATTATGGATTTAATTTCAAAAATCTTAAATTTATAAACTCTGGGTTTCCAAATGAAAGAGGTAATAACATACTTGATACGAGAACCATCAATCCATGAGTTAGAAGTAAAAGGTGTGTTTTTGAAAGAAGAGTTGTTTTGTAAAACATTATGTTTGACATAAACTCTAGTGGAAGAAATTTATATCTTACATAAGGTAAAATAATGGTGAATAAATTACTTTTAAGTAATAAAGATACTGAAAATGGAGTGAAAGAGGGAAAACCCAAAGAAAGAAAGTTGGGTTCGAGAATTCCTCTTACCCTGTATCCGAATACTTTCTTCACTTTAATGTCCCATATAATAACATTAGATTAATTAATTAAAAGTTAAATAACCTTTTATACATGAATATGGTTAATTATGGTTTCATTAAGTTCTTTTATAGGCTTTTGGATGAGTTATATAGTTTAAATTTGTTGTTTGGGAGTGTTCTTTTTCTTAGTTTTAATGAACGGTTTAGTTGTGCACATGAATGGATGTTCGTGTAGAACATGGATAAACATCAATAATTGATATTTCATGTTATTAAATGCATTAAAAAAGTTTAAATTAAATTAGAATGAGTTTTTTTATATACCATTAGGATGAATCATTAGATAAAAGTTTATGATAATTGTTTTAGGTTAATTTGGGAGGTTTTCTGGATCACAACGTACATGTTTTGTTTTATCATTTATAATTGTGTATAAAAGTGGTTTCCAGAACTTAAAAGGGGTTAAAAAATTCATATTAAAATATTTTTTCAACCATTTAATGGTTTTATTGATATAATTTAAGGCATTAAAGGAAAATGGAAGTGCAACACCCATGATGTAGGTAAATTAACAAATCATGGGCGGCAATTTCATTTTTATATACAAAGGGAGAAGGAGGGAGAAGTATGATGAATAATCTTCTATTAACATGATATAACTATATTATATCAATAATAATATATTTTTCAGGACATTTGGACAAGATAATCCTATTATAAGTGAAGAAATGAATTGAAAATTGAAAGGAGATTGAAAGAAAAGGGAGAGAGAAATTACCTATAGAATGTATATTCCTTGAGAGCCTCTTTTGGGGAGAGGTTTTGGTATTTTAATGATACCAATAGATTATGGTCATGGGGGAGGAGCTTGGGAATATATTTGAGTAGAATTTCGAGTAAGAACAAGACTTTATAGGTGTATGTAAATGAGGTTGTGAGAGGTGGTATTTATAGTGGTGGAGAGAGGGGTTTTCTCAATATTATATTCATTAATTTTTAATTTCTCAACAAAAAAAGTAATAGTGATGATTAAATTGCGAAATATAGTAACTATATCATGTGAGTTTGAACCAATGACGATTTACATGATCTATGACTCAGACATGATGCCAAAATTCATTTATTTAGCATATTTTGTAAATTATCAAATTTCACTATTCACAAAAATTAAAGTATTTTAAAAAAATATCATAAATGCACCCGAAAAATTTTTAGTTGTGTATAATTTATAAATAAACTCAATTTTATGAAAATAATTTTCTAAATATGAGTAATTTAATTTTTAATTAAAATCATAATTTACTTGAAAAATTAAAATTTTAAAATTAGAATTGCTTTTCTAACACTTTGAAAAATTAACTAAGCTATCATAAAATTATCATATAATAATAAGAAATGAAGATAATTGTTTATGAATAAATTTTATGAAAAATAATTTTCTTTTAAATTATTAAATTAATCATTAAATATTCATGTCTTAAAAAAACACCAACACTATAATATAATTATATCATATCGTCACTTATAGGATAGATAAATTTTATTTATACTATCATTGGTGATGTTCAATTCACTTGGATGATTTAATATTATTAAGGTTCATATTACTATTCATAAGGGTAACATTACTATTCATAAGGGTATGTTATTATTCACCAAAAATTAAGTTGGTCCTATTAGACTCCAAACACTTTACTGATCACAACCGTGTATATTAGATTTTCAAAATTAAAATCACAGAAGCGGAAAAATTATTTTTAAAGGAAACATATAATTTAATAGTTCATTTAAGAGTGACGTGGGATTGTGTTTCCTAATGTGATTTTATGTGATTATACTATATGAAATTACTACAAGAAGGGAGAAATTGCATTGATATAAGTTTGGGTCGTTACATTTTCCCCCCTTTTGAAATTTCACCCTCAAAATTCCATTTTACATAAATAGGTGAGGGTGCTTATACTTCATCGCATCATCTAATTCCCAATTTTCTTCTTCATACTTATGGTTATGACACAACAATTTGACAAGGTGGTTTTTCTTGTTGCATAGAACCTTATCTCTTCAGTATAGAATCTTTACTGGCTTCTCCTCATAAGAGAGATCATCTTCCAGTTGTACCACCTCTCAGTTCAGTACATGTGAGGGTTCTGGTATGTACTTCCTTAGGAGTGATACGTGAAACACACCATGAACTTGATCCATATTCGGTGGAAGTGAAAGCCTATAGCACATAGATCCTATGCGGTCAAGGATCTCAAAGGATACAATGTACCTTAGGCTTAACTTCCCTTTCTTTCCAAACTGCATGACTCTCTTCCATGGTGATATTTGAAGGAAGAATTTATCAGAAACTTCAAACTCAAAGTACCTTCGACAGTTGTCAACATAGATCTTTTTCCGACTCTGAGAATCTTTAATATGTTTCTGAATGACTTGAACCTTCTCTGTCATCTCTTGCACAAGGTCAGGTCCTAATATCCTTCTTTCTCAAACTTCAACCCAACAGGTTGGAGTTCTACATTTCTTTCCACACATAGCTTCATATAGAGCAATTTGAATACTCTAGTGTAAGCTATTGTTGTAGGAGAACTCAACCAATGTGATATGCTGTTCCCAGACAACTTTGAATTATAGTGAGTAGGATCTTATAATATCTTAGAGCGTCTGAATAGCCCTTCCTGATTGGCCATTAGTTTGAGGATGATAAGCTGTGCTAAAATTCAATTTAGTACTCAAGGAATGTTTAAGACTCCACCAAAATTTATATGTGAACCTTGGATCATGATCATAGAAAATCAAGAGAAGATCCCCATACAGTCTCACCACTTCGTTCACATATATCTTTGAAAGTTGTTCTAGTGGTAGATCTTTTTGAATAGTAATAAAGTGTGCAGTCTTGGTGAGTCGGTCCACTGCAACCCATATTTCATTATTTCCTTTGGGTGTCTTCAGAAGACCCATGAAAAAGTCCATAGTGATGTTCTCTAATTTCCACATGGGTATAGGCAATGGTTTCATACTCCATTTTGAATTTTTTCACTCTACTTTAACTTGCTAACATATCGACGAACTTGAGATATATTCCGCAATCTTCTTCTTCATGTTTTCCCACTTGAAGTGTTCTTAGAGATCACAATACATCTTGGTGCTACCAATATGGATAGAAAAAGTTTATCTATGTGCATTGTCCAATAGATCATTCTTTATCTCAGGTGATTAAGGCACACAAAACCTTGTTCCAAACCAAATCACACCATCATCATAAATATGAAACTCTTGTTGCTTCCATTCCTTTACTGCATTCACCTTCTTTTGAAACTTCAGATCATCCCATTATGCCTCCTTAATATTCTCTTAGATAGATGCTTGGGAAATCATTTGGGAAAGGTAGGACGTATTCCTTATTGTTATGAATTCTAAATCCATCCTTTGCATATCTATGAAGATAGGGTCTTTCTTAATTCAAAACATGGATAGAGTAGCAAGTTCTTTTCTACTAATAGCATTAACTACCTTATTCGCATTGCTAGGATGATAGTGAATAGAGAAATCATAATCCTTGATTAGCTATAACCATCTCCTTTGAGACATTTTAATCTCCTTTTCTGTGAGTATATACATTAGGATATTGTGATCGGTATATATGTCACACTTTTCTCCATAGGTAGTTTCGTCAGATTTTCAAGGAAAAAATCACATCTTCTAGCTCTAGATCACGCGTCAGGTAGTTCTTCTCATAGATCTTCAACTGTCGTGAGGTACAGGCTATCACATTATCATTTTTCATGAGTACACAATCGAATCCTTTCTTTGAATCAACATTTTATATCACAAAAATTTCTCCACTTTTCAGTAATTTGAGTACATGTGCAGTTATCTAGATTCTCTTTATCTCCTTAAATCTTTCCTTAGATTCTTCCATCCATACATACTTTACCCCTTTACGTTTTAACTTAGATAGGGGGCTTGAAAATCTTGATAAATTTCTCACAAAACGTCATTAGTACCAAACTAATCCAAGGAAACTACATATTTATGTGACACTAGAGGGTTGAGGCCATTCCTTAATAGCCTTTTTTTAAGGGTCTACAGAAATTCCCTCACTTGTGCTCACATGTCCCAAGAACATCACTTTCTTTATCCAAAATTCACACTTGAAAAACTTGGAAAACAAATTCTCTTTTCTCAATGTCTCTGAAAAAAGTATTAGATGTTCTTCATATTCCTACTTTCTCTTGGATTATATGAGAATACCATTGATAAAGACTACCCCATATTTTTTGAGGTAAGGTCTAAAGACTCTATTCATCAAATCAGTAAATATTTTTGGGGAATTATTAAGTCTTAAGTGCATAACCGGAAACTCATAGTGCCCATACATTGTAAAGAAGGAAGTCTTCTAAATATATTACTTATTTACCTTGATCTAATGATATCCCTAATGAATATCCACCTTTGAGAAGTACTGCGCTCCCCGTAGCTGATCAAACAAGTCGTCAATCCTTGGGATAAGATACTTGTTCTTTATAGTGATCTTGTTTAGTTCCCGATAATCGATACACAGACGCATTGATCCATCCTTCTTCTTCACATAGAGCACTGGAACACCCTAAGGTGATTCACTAGGGCATATAAACCATTTTTACAAATACTCCTTCAACTACTTCTTTAATTCCTCCAGTTTGATAAGAGCCATCCTATAAGGACACATTGAGATTAGAGTAGCTTTGGGTATGATTTTTTTAGATAACTCTACCTCATGATCCGGGGGAAGTCTGGGTAACTCTTTAGGAAATACATCACTGTATTCCCTCATGATGGGAATTTCCCCTAGGTTGACACTTTCCTTTGAATAAACCATTTGAGTGATTTATTCTTATTCATAGGGAACCAACACCCGCACTGTTGAAGGATTTTCTAAATGAGATTCATGATCTTCCTTGAATTTATAGAGGATCATGGGATGGTTCAGAATATGAAAAGATATTTCATTTTCCCAAGAGTTGATATGTTCTCTATATAATCAGAACCAATACATTCCCATTATAGTTTCAGATTCCACTAAGGTAAGTAGTACAAGATTCATTGGAAGAATATTCCCACATATGCTAATAGGAGAATATTCCAAAACTTGGGTTGCAATGATTTAACCACTTGGTGTTTTTATGGACATCCACACTTCAAGGTTTTAGGGATTCGATTTTATAGTTCTATAAATTGAGAAAGATATAAAGGAATGCGTAGAACCAAAATCAAATAAGACTTTTTCCATTCTTGAGTGAATAGGAAGTGTACCTTGTATGAATTTATTTTATTGGTAAACTTGTGCAGTATTGATGGTATAATCCTTCCCTTGCTCCTTTGGCTTTAGTGATTGATGAAACTAATTAACCTAGAGGGATCGAGGTTTAGTGCACTTGCTTGCATAGTGACCTTGCTCCCTATAGTTGTATCATTAGAACATGGGTGGCTCTCTCCTTTCCTCCACCACATTCTCCTACCATCTCATGTCTTTTTGACACTCTTGATCTTGGTGGAATTATCTCCCAAACTTGAAGCATTTCCCCATCCCTTTTAGGAAATTACCATAATGTTTCTTACCACATTTTTGAATTGTGGGTGGTTGAGTTTTCTTTCAACATTTCTCATTAGTTCCTATTGATCTTTCGTTTCTTATCACCATAGACGTGGGACCATTATCCAAACTCCCTATCCAGTTTGATAGCACATTGAAATAATTATTCATAACTCCCAAAGTCTCAAATTTCAAGATACTTTCGAAGGTGTGGTTTTAATCCAATAAATAATTGATCAATTTTTCTATCATTGTTGATAAAAAATCCCAAAGCATACCTTGAAAGATTTGTGAAATTAACTTCATAGGCCATGAAATATTCTCCATCATATTTATTTAGATATATGAATTCTCTCTCCATATCTATATGAAGAGTTCATGGTAAATACTTATCAAGAAACATTTTCTTAAAATCTTCCCACACCGTCTCTTCAATTTAATCTCTCATCTTGGTGTTCTTAATCAAATCCCACCATTTATCGGCTTCTACATCTACCCGATAAGCAACAAGATTAACCTTCTCTATCTCAGAATAGTGAAGAAAATAAAATATTTTCTCCATCTAGTTGACCCACTATTCTGTAACTAGTGGATCAGAATATCCACTAAATGTCGGTGGTCTTTGCTACATAAAACACTCGATAACCAGTTTCTCTCTCTTTGGTGAAGGAGGACATTCTACATTATTTAGGTTATTATTCATAACTTGAGACAACTGGGTAAGAATATACATGAAGTTTTTAACTCCTCCTCCCAAATAATTGGGGATGTAGTTTGGTAAATCACTACATTTCCCCTCATATTTTTTGTTGGCCTAGTTTTTCCTAGTTCCCACTATTTTCTAAAATTGAAAAGGTTAGAAGAAAATATAAGTCCACAAGTCTTGAATAAATAAGTCATTCCTTTGTGAAATTAACACTAAAATCATATCTTATGGTATCCCTATGTTTAGTAAAGATTATTGTGTGCTTATATATACTTAGTATCATACTAGGGTTTTAAATAAGGTTTTCTAATCCCAATTCCCAAATTAACTAAATTGTGCCTTTGATACCAACTATAGAAACCCTGATTTTCTTACATTACTTTTACATAATTTTAATGATAAAAAAATAAAAAAATTACACATAAAGGATAAAAAGGTTTAGTGTCTTGGTAAAAATAGAACCATACATAACATTCACAATAGAAAACATTATTTAATTCCTTTTCTCTAGCTTCTTATTGGATCTTGACTTCTCCTTAGTATAAGTAGTCACATGAGGATATACATAAAAAGGGGTGAGATAAAATCCTAGAAAGAGGATAAGATCATGATACAATACAACATGGGGTGATCATAAACATTATCATCATAACATATTCATAGGATCATAAACATTATAAGAAGAATTAATAAAAGGCTTGAAAAGTAGCAATGCATAAAAATGAAAAATTATGTCTTAGTGGTTAATTACCACACGTAGTTGTGAAAACATATAGAATCATGTTCATGAATATTTCAATTTTAATAATGAGATTCATCACATTACCCAATGAATTGGAGCACTGCATAATTCTGGGAGCACCAATCACATCATAACATCAACATTGCGCTATAATAATTCTGGGTGCATCTGTCACATCATAACGTTAACATTATCATGCATGAAACATTGAATGAATATCAAAATTGTTCATAAATAACCCATGTAAAGAAATAGTTTTAATTTCATAAATCATACATTCATAAACTTTGGGTTCATAAATGAAAGAGGAAATAACATACTTGATACAAGAACCATCAATCCTTGAGTGAGAAGTAAAAGGTGTGTTTTTAAAGAAGGGTTCTTTTGGAAAACATTGTGTTTGACATAAACTCTAGTGGAAAATATGTATATCCTAGATAAGGTAATATAATGGTGAATAAATTATTTTTAAGGAATAACTATACTAAAAACAGAGTGAAATAGGGAAAACCCAAAAAAAATAAAGTTGGGTTTGAGAATTCCCCTTACCTTGTATTTGAACTTTTTCATCATTTTAATGTCCTGTATAATGAAATTATATTAATTAATTAAAAATTAAATAACATATTATACAAGAATTTGGTTCATTATGGTTTTATATTATGTTATGGGCCTTCGGATGAGTTATAGAGTTTAAATTTGTTGTTCGAGAGTGTTCTTTTTCTTAGTTTTCAATAACGGTTCACTTGTGCACATGAATGAAAGTTCATGTAGAACATGGATATAAATCCAGAATTTCTATTTCCTATTATTAATTACATTATAGGAGTTTAAATTATATTATAATTAATTTGGTTGTATAACATGAGGGCCAACCATTAGATAAAATTTAATGATAATCATTTTAGGTCAATTTTGGTTGTTTTTTGATCACAACGAACATGTTTTGTTTTATCATTTAGAATTATGTATAAAAGTTGTTTCTAGAACATAAAAAGGGTTAAAAAATACATATTAATTTTTTTGAACCATTTAATGGTTTTATTGACATCCTTGTAGGTGTTGAAGGAAAATTGAAGTGTATCGCCCACGATGTAGGTAAATTAACACATCACGGGCGACAATTTCATTTTTGTAAACAAAGAGAGAGATAAAGAGGGTGGAGTATAATGAATAATATTAAATTAACATGATATAACTCCATTATATTAATCCTAATGAGGTTTTCATGACATTTGGACAAGATAATATTAGGATAATAGAAGAAAAGAAATGAAATTTGAAAGGAATTTGAAGGAAGAGAGAGAGAGAAATTATCTCTTGAATGTTTCTTCCTTGAGAGTCTCTTTAGGAAAGAGGTTTTGGTATTTTTATGAGACCAAGGGCTAATATTAATGGGGTAGGATCTTTGGAAGATATTTTATCAGAATTTGAAGTAGGAACAGGGCTTGATAGGTGTGAGGAAATGAGGTTGTGAGAGGTGGTATTTATAGTGGTGGGGAGAGGGATTTTCTCAATATTATGTTCATTAATTTATTATTTCTCCACAAGAGAATAACGAGTGATTATTACATGACTAAATATAGTAAATTGATCATGTGATTTCAAAACAATGTCCATTTACATCTTCCATGACTCAAGTATGATGCAGAAATTTATTTATGTAGCATATTTTGTTAATTATATAATTTCACCATTCACCAAAAATTAAAGTATTTCAAAAAATATCTTAAAAATTCACCCTAACAATTTTTAGATGTGTAGAATTAAAAAATTAACTCAATTTTATAAAAATAATTTTCTAAATATGAGTAATTTAATTTTTAATTAAAATCATAATTTACTTGAAAAATACAAATTTTTGAATTAATAACTACTTTTCTAACACTTTGAAAAATTAATTATGGCATCATAAAATTATCATCTAATCATAAGATATCAAAATAACTATTTATGAATATATTTCATGAAAATTAATTTTATTTTAAATTATTAAATTAATCATTAAATATTCACGTCTTACAAAAATACCAACACTATAATATAATTATATCATATTGTCACTTATAGGATAGATAAATTTTATTTATACTATAATTGGTAAGGTTCTATTCACTTGGATGATTTACTATTCATAAGGTTCATATTAATATTCATAATTGTAACATTACTATTCATAAGGGTATGTTACTATTCACCAAAAATTAAGTTTGTCCTATCGGACTCCAAATAGCTTACTGATCATAACCGTGTATGTTAGATTTTCAAAATTAAAATCACAAAAGTGAAAAAATTATGTTTAAAGGACACATAGAATTTAGTAGTTTATTTAAACATGATGTAGAATTATGTTTCCTAATGTTATTTTTTGTGATTATACAATATGAAATTACTATTAGAAGGGATAAATTTCATTGATAAAAGTTTGGATTGTTACACAGTGAGAGTCTGAACAATGGAGTGGGGTGACTATTCCCTCAGTATCAAAAGCCATATATCAGAATCATATAATTAAATGAATAATAACAAAAGGAGAACAACATAACTAAATAATAACAACTCTATAACATATTACATGTTAGGTATCTTGTATTCATATGATGTAATAATCTATAGACCCCCAATGTTGTATGTCAAACCAAAGTAGAAGAAATCAGTAGGAAAATATATAAAGTCACCTTCACATAACTCCGGAGTACATCCTGGTATTATCTTTGAACATGAAGCTCCATATACTATGCTCCTTATCACTGTGCCTTTTTACTTTCCCATATATTTGATAATGAAGTCTACACGCTAATCTATATTTCCATATATGGTTGGAGTATAACCCAGTAAGGAACCACTAATGCATCCTTAACATAAGTAAACATGCATAAAAAATGAATGCCATGATAATAAATAAATGCGTAGGAAAGTAAAAAATCAATCTTGTACCCCGCAGTCATGTGATGACCAAGCTTCCATGGACTCTGACCATACCCACTTTGGCTATATACCAAAAGATATTTCATAATGGAAGTTATGATCATGTGTCAACCACATGACCACCTTATATCTATGAGAAACCAATTGGACAATAAACATTAGGTCGGGCCAAAATGACCTCGAACCCCATCTCTATCATAGGTTCGGCCACAAGGCCCTCATACCTTACCTCTATCATGGGATAATCCATAGGTACATCTTATCCAATATTTTTATTTGGTCGGGCCACAATCCCATTACACCCATGCCCTGTGTCATGGTCCATCATCACATGTCACACATGCTCCCCCCTAAGGGATAACCAAGCCACAATGGTCCACCTTTCACTTTCTACCTGCAGAAAACCTTCAAATTCCATATGTAAACCTACAATCCATCATATAATAATAAAAATTTACAACATAAATTATCAAGGATGAGTCTTGAAATATACATGCACACACACATGCAATCATTATCAAGAATAGGTATCTCGGGATATACATGCACACACATGCATTCATTATCATGGTAATATCCTTATACAAGGGATCTACATATTAAGGAACTTCCAAACTCAAGTGTGTGATTCAAATTTCTAATATATTCAAGTGTTAAAACAAAAATAATTCCTCATATCTAACTATATCAAACCAATATGACAAGGATCCATCAAATGAAGATTCAAAAACAGATAGAATCATAAAGGAATGATCTCCAAAATCCAGGGTTGAAATCCAATGAAAGGGGGCTAAAATACTGCCCAGGGACACACATAGATCACCCAAGAATTGAGAGTTAATTTTTAAGAATGATCTATTTTGATGGGGTTTAGGGATTTATAGAAAATTTGGAAAACATAACATCACAATGCAAGGCTCTGAACCATGGTGCAAAGGGGATGATGTGTGAAAAAACTATGACACAAGGGAAGGGGCCATACTGTAATGGGGTTGGTCAATATAATATACAAGAAATATGATGTGGTCTATAAATAGATCATACAATCCTATAAAAGATACCATACCATAGGGGTACCAACATTCTAAAAAAATTCTAAAGATAAAGAAGAAGTCCATACTGCAGCCTAACTATATGGTTTAGCAACCCTGAAATTGATAGAACCACCAAGACTCACCTCTACAAGACTCCATGTTGTATTTCTTCATACAAATTGTATCCTCATTTCCCAACTAGACTCTATGCCACAGTATACATGTAAATGCTTTAATGAAACCCAATATAAAACAGTGTAATACTCCACGACACAACACTTCTCTATAGTTGAAATTTCAGCTCCACTCCTCTCTTTACTCCTCTAAGACTTCTACCAACCAACAAAAATCCCCAATAAGTCTAAAAAATACCATTAAAGTATATTGAAATATAAATTATCATACCTTATAAATATGATCATGTTAAAAATCTCCCCAACTAATGACTTCTCATCCTTGAGAGTCATAAATTGTGATCATACTCAAAAAACATATTCCATTGAGCCTAAATGTTGGAATACCACTCCCATGTATCCTCTTGGATGTGTACATTCTTTTGTAATACTCAAACCTGTTGTACTATATTACCCCTCAACAAATTATTAATTCAATCTATAATTCACATTGTACACTCCATAAATGACGAATCTACTTCTAAATAAAATTGATCACAGTTGATCTCATGCATAGGGTCAGGATCTTACCTATAAAGATGAGAGACATGGAATAATTTATACATACCTCAATATTATAGAGAAACTTCAAGTTGGAAATCCACCACTCTGATATTCTTGGTGATCTCAAATGGTTCCACAAACCCCAATGCCAATTTCCCTTCCTCTTTAAATGATGATTCCCTAACTAAGTTAACACACACAAGAAAACCCATTTTCCCATAGTGGACTCTAAAGATCATTTTCTCTAGTCAGCAAATGATCCCTGGATACTTTTTTTTCAGTAACTAAACACTTTCTAATCAATTTAACCCTCTCTAAGGTCTCTTACACCATACTTGGCCCATTGACTTCTATATCTTCCACCTCGTGCTAACAAGGGGGGGGGGGAGAAACATGAATGGCCATAAAGAGCCTCAAAAGGTTCTATTTGAACTGAAGATTTGAAACTATTATTTTGAACAAACTATTTAAGGATATATGACCATCTAATGCTCCATTTAAGAGTAGGAAATATGGATGAAGCATATCTTCCAAGATTTATATCATCCTCTATAACTATATATCGATCTACGAATGATATACCATACTTAGTATTAACCGAGTCCCCATAGACTTATAAATTTTTTTAGAAAATCAAAATATAAAATGAACATCCATATCAAGTACAATATTTTAATTCACTCCATGAATTTTTAGAATATCTCAAACATAATTATTTCCCAACTCATTTATTGAGTGAGTCCCTCGAATAAAAAAAGATGCAACATTTTTCAGCTGATAAACTATCACACAAATAGTTTATCGACTACTTAGGGTCTTGGGAAACACTATAAAAATGTTTATTATCATGTTTTCCAACTTACACACATGCACAATAAGTGGCTGAAGTAAGCATACTGGTCACTGGTGCTCTATCTTGATCCTCTTAAATGTTCTTCAATGAGATATAAAGCCTATAATATCTATCTTTATTTCTATCTACTAGAATAATTTCTTGATATCTTGATCTATATTTATCGAACCCACGTGTAATGCCCATTGAGAGGAATGATAGTCCCTCATCGTATCTCCCATCATGGTAGTAGGAACTACTACTCTACTATGAACAACGATCATATTTTCACTATTCATAGAATAACCTGGAATTTGGTTACTTCCCTCCACCTGTCCCAAACATCACTAAGAATTTGGTATGAAATTCTTGATTGGAATTTACTAGATCCACCAATGTATAAATGATAACAAAGGAATAACATGTCATTACTCCTCAATCCTTAGATGCATCTTCCAACAATTCATCTAACAAGATCACCAACCTCCATTCCTCCTCTGAAAGTCTATCTCCAAGCTCTTATGTTTTTCTAATGAGAGAATCTTTTAAAAAATAACTTTTCCTAGAGAATAATCCATATATAAGTCAAAGGTAAATAGATATTCCTCCCAATTCCTCTTTTGGAGATTCAAATACTATTGAGAGAAGATGTAACACAAGATCTTGTGGTTCATGTATACAAAAAATCACTCAAAAAATAGATAATAACACCAATAATTTTAATCATTGACCACATATGACAACTCCAAGACATGTGTCAGGTAGTTATGATCATGGGTTCATACTTAGAGAGATAGATAAGCGACTAAATAATCCCTATGCATCAACAAAACCCCTAAAAAAACACCTGAGGCATCACAATAAACTACATATCGATCCTAGGATTTGTAAATTTTTGTATCAAAGCTCTTTTTAGTATTCTATTTAGCTCTAAGAAGGACTCTTCATAGTGACCTATCCACTCAAAATTTAACCCTATATTGGTAAGCCTAGTCATAAGCTCTACCAACTAGGATAATTCCTAAATGAACAGTATATAATACCAAGCTAAACCAAGGAAGCTATTTACCTCAAAGAATTTTATAGATAATTCAAAAGATACGACGACCTATAATTTCTTTAGGTCTATAGAAATTACCCCCACATAGATTATATTTCTAATAACACTTTTCTCCTAGATCCATAAGTGATACTATGAGATCTTGGCATAGATAATATGTGATAAAAGTGTACTAAAAACAATATCATGGTGTCCAGAATGAATCTATGAGGTCCATGAGTATATGAGGATATCATCAAGAAACACTATAATGAAGGAGTTAAGATATGCATGGAATATATTTTTCATGATATCCATAAACACCATTGGTGTATTTATCAACCCAAAAGGCACGAAAAAGTACTCATATAGTCTATACCTACTCTTGATTATTGTATTAGGATTGTCATCTTCTATAACATAAAGTTATTAGTAGCCCGATCATGGGTTAATCTTAAAGAACCACAAGTCTCCCTATTACTGATAAAAAAAGTCCTAAATTCTCAGTAATTTTTATCTATTATTCATTATCACCTTGTTTATCTTCTTATAGTCCACATACAACAATATAACACTATCCAATTTCTTTGAAAACAATACTGGTCCATGCTATAGAGATGTGATCATTCTAATAAAACCCTACACCTCTAACACATAAAAATGAACCTTAAGTTCCTTAAAATAAGACATTATCATTTGATATGGATGAATAGATATATATTTCCCACCTATAATGATTTTGATCTAAAATACAATCCATTTATCTGGGGAAATTCTTGAGAAATAATCTAGAAAGTTATCCTGACATAGGTCCACCACAAGAGGAAACAAGGAGGTATCTTTGATCTATTCCATCGCATGTACTTCCCATTACATATTCTATGATATCCCTAATATGGTTTTGGTCTAGTATTATTCTTCTTACTTCAAAATCCCATTCACAGGTCAAATTTTTTTCTCTCATCATCATACTAAATGACTCATCTCTTGTTGTAGTTGATATGCATCTAGTAACTAGTCAACCAGTCCATGATGAAAATCATATCAAAAGTAATCATCTCAAGAATATTAAAATACCTCATATGTCTATAGCCAAAAAATTATTGTAAATTGTGGATAACTCAAGAAACAATCCACTTTCTTCCCAAATGGTATTTCAAGAGGTAAAAATGTAGAAGATAACTTCACCTGTAGGATAGGCCTAAGAATAACTAGATTAGATATAAAACAATTTGAATATCCTATATCAAACAAGGTAGAAGATAATATAGATGTGATTTATACCATTTCTTGAACAATTGATGGCTCCCCTCAACTATCAGTTGGGACCTAGTCCATTGTATAAAAAGTGTCTTCCTCAGCTTCATGATCCCAACCTTGAGGCACATAAATCACTTGTGTCACCAAATTCTATTGGGTTAGAGTATGATATTGATGACCCTATCTAGATCCTTGGTCTAGAGTTTTTATCTTCCACACACTCCTATGAGAAATTGTCAGCAACACCCTTGAACATAACTGCTGAAGATCACCCATAAAACCACTCCAACAACACATGCTTCAATATCCTAGAAAAATATTGTGATAATTAACATTAAATCCATATTTGATATACTAGGGACCTCCTCTTACCACATAGGGGTATGAAGAAACCATGATCTACTCGAATTTCCTATAATTTCCTGACTGCATCTTCTCAGTGTTCCTCTTCTTGTTACCAAAAGCGGCACCCACTGTATCACTAGAAGATCCACCAACCAATCCACTAAGAGGATCTGGATTTAGATTATAAAATAATAACTCATCAATGAATAGATCCTTGAAGGCAACCTATGTTAGGCCCTCACATTTACCTAATTCTTGAAAAACCACCACCTCTTGGTGGGTCCCAAAAGAATGAAAGTATCCACCCTTAAAATTCCATCCTCTGAGGTATCCACTAGATAAAATATTCCCTAAATGAAATGAATCCAATCCTTAAGATCATATGTGTATACAATTCCATGGAAGTATAGATGATGATGAAGTTTAAAGTCCCAGACATAATCAACCATATTCTTAGAAACTCCTTCATCTTTAACATGCACTATGTGGAGGAGTCTTAGCTACAGTGGTTCCACCACCTAAACCACTAGAGAAAGCACACGAGTATCTTCCATAGTGGTAAAATTCTTACCTGCTTCCTCCAATATCCCCCTCAGATATCTTCTAGGCGGAATTTTCTATAATACCAAACAAATTATTAGAATTCCTATATCAGTTTAATTATAGTAAAAAACTAAGTAGTTCATTGGCACAAATAATATATTTCTATAGGATACTTATCCTAGGGGTATACCCATGACGATGAGGAATAATTTTCCCATTACTACCCAATACTTAATCCTAGTTCTCCATACCCACACACTGGTCATAGTTATATATATATATATATATATAATAACATGCATGATCAAGTTTAATTACTTAAAATGTCAACACTATAAATTATAGATGCACAAATCATAGTTCAATGCATTTAAATAAATTTAATACCATTCATAACAACCAATAAGAATCTATATACATGTGACTCTATGTTCCTAGTCATGATGCATGAACACACCTAAATCCCATAATCTATAACAACACAAAACACTCAGGATCAACATGAAATCGTAAAGGCACAACCATAACATTAGTCCCATCATCAATATCTCAGAGGCCTGTCACATAAGATATGGATATAAATTTATATTACCCCACTACATGAGTTTCACATAGATTATATCCTTTATACGTTACCCCAAAAAAAATCAAGAAGAAATAAAAGATAACCTCCTTTAATACCACCTTTTAATTACCTGATCCAAATCACCTATTTCAGTCCAGAGTGCCGCATTACCACATGCATGCCTCCCTGTACACAAGAGGTTGCTGACTAAAAGTGATGGTCTGAATAAATGATTAGGGAGACTATACCATAAATATCAAACACCATAACTTAGAATAATATCAATAAAATATTAACAACAAAAAGGGAACAATATAACTAAATAATAACAACATGTTAGGTATTTTAGAGTTATATAATGTAATAAACCATGGATCGAAAATGTGGAAGGTCAAAATAGATTATAAGAAATTAATAAAAAATAAATAAAGACAAATTTAAATCACTCTAGAGTACATAATAGTAGATCCTTTTAACAATAATATTCATCTACTTAGCTAACAATCGTTGGGTACTTACTCTTTCTCTGATCCTTGATCATGAAGTCTGCATGCACATTGAGAAGCCCATGAATAGTGTGAGTATAACCTAGTGGGACACCACCAATTTCTTATTAAAATAACTTCACATGTATAAGAAGTGTATTCCATGATAGAAAATAAATTCACAAGAAAGTAAAATCAAACATGTGCCTAGTGATTGCGCGATAATAAAGATTCCATATACCCCGACCATACCTACTTCAGCTCCGTTTCAGAAGAGTGGTCATAATTGAAGTCACTATCATTGGTTAACCACATGGACACCCTATATCTCTAAGCATCCACATAGTTGACAGTCCTTAGGTCAGGCCATAAGGCTATTACGTCCCATCTCTGTCATGAGTCAGTCCATAAGGCCATTGTGCCCCATCTCTATCATGATCCATGCCACAAGGCCATAATGACATGTATGTACCTTGGGCCAGGACTCAAGGCAACCTCAACCATGCCTAATGTCTTGGATCATCATCATTTTCATCACATATCACATATGACCCCCCTCTAAGATCTAACCAAGCCACAATTGTCCACCCTATCACTTTCTAACATAAGAAAACCTTCATAGGTCATACATTGACACCCAAAAAGGCATAACATAAATAAATAAAAACATAGAATATAAATAACATGTCTTAGACTCCACACACACACACATGAAATTAGTATCAAGGAAATCACCGAATCTAAGGGCTATATATGGTAAGAATCTTCCTACCACAAGCATGTGATTCCAATCACTAATTTAGTCATGTTATAGTACCCAAATCAAACCTATGCTCCAACTAGATCAAACCTTCATTCCATGTATACCTCAATAATCACTTAAAAAAACACTAAAATCAACAAGTATTGATCCACAAAGGCCAATGTTGAAATCCAATTAAAGGGGGGATAAATTACTCCATGGGGGAACACCTAGGTCACCCAATTATTGGTCGTGAAGATGGAATAATGATCAAGTTTGTAGGGGGTTTGGGAATTTTTAGGTAATCTTGAAAACACAATGTAATGGAACAGGGCCTTAAAATACAGTGCAAAGGGGTTGGAAAGGGACAAAACCATGATATAAGGGAAGGAACCACACTATAATGGGGCTAATCAAAACTATGTCTAAGAAACACAACATGGTCTATGATGTGGTCCATGATGAGATCCTATAGACTTAGAAAAGATACCATGCTACAAGTTTACCACCCCATTTCATGGGTACCGACATGCTGCAGAATCCCAATGCTAAAGAATAATGCCATTCCACCGCCCAACTCCACTGTATAACAACCCTAAAATTGATAAAACTTCCAGAAATCACCTCTCTAGGTCTCCATGACCCAATTCTTAATCCAAGAAACCACCTCATCTCCGAACTATAATCCATGGTGTAGAACACACCTATATGTTGTAGTAATAACCTATATGTAAAAAGGTAATACTACACACTACAATGCTTTTACATAGATGAAATTTCAGCACAACTCCTCTCCATCCTACTCCAAGGCTTCCCTTGGACCCAAAACACCCTTAAAAAGTCTAAAAAACACTATTAAGGTATGTTGAAATATAAATTAATGTACCATGTAAATATGTGGGTTTTACATAAAAATAATCATAATGGAATTATCATGGGTCTAATTACATATTTAGAGAATGAAAATTAGGACAACCCTATAAGGAAATAATACACAATGTGTACCTTCAAGTATTAGATGTGTGCTATCTAGTCCATCCCATTATAATGTATCTTATTTGGACTTGGATTGTAAAACCCAATTAAATGGAGTTTAATGAAACTCTATAGAATTTAACCCAAATGGGGTACCTAAACATGTATCTCGCAAGGCCTCTAGACAAATACTATTCATAGTCTTTAGCTGTATACTTTACATAGGGTCTGGTTGTGTACCTGACATGACATGTACACTCACTTGGGGTATCTGGCCAAGCACTTGACTATACCTTGAGTCATACTACAAGGAATGCCCTCATGAAATACATATTTTTTATTCATCATCATCTACCTTTGGCATCTTTTAAGAACACACAACAAGTGTTCTTGAACTACACGCTATGTGATTAAATTTTCCAAAGGGAAAACCATTTCAATTTACTCAAAACCCCCATTTCTCCCCAAATCGAGCCTTTATGTTCAATAAAAAAACCCTAAAAGTTCATATTATGTTTAAAAGATAAAAAATATGAATCAAATGGGGTAAAATATTGAAATAATCATAATAGAACCATCTTCAAGGAAATAATTCCCAATCTCATGTCCAAATCATCTCTTTGTAGCTGTTGTGTCATGATCCCACTCCTTAGATGAAGCCCAAAACACCCCTCCCCTACACCCCCCAATATGAATCTTAGTTATAGAATTTTAGAAAAGAACTCCCCTCTAGTTCATGTGAGAATACGATGGCATGGGGTAGTAAAACCAAAATAAAGAGAAAACAAAAATAGAATAAAAACCCGTTAAAAGGGCTTGATTTTGGTCCTAGAACCCAGACCGAGTTTATACCATGCTTAGGTAAAACACACTTATAGACTCAAATGAGAAGTTATAATTTTAATACGGGAACCTTTTTATAAGATATAAATGTATTCATAATTGAAATAATTAATATTTATTAAAAAAATGTTATATATATATTCTAAAAAATAAATCATCTCGAAATATCACCAAATTCTAGGCCTAGGGTAAATACCTCATTCCAGTATTAAAAAAACCATCAAAAATTATTTTGGTATTGACTACCAAAATAAATTACCATTTAAACCCACATAAGAACTAAAGAACTACATATTAAAATTCCCCATCATTTTTATAATATAGGGTTTTAAAATCTTCCCACTATAACACTTCTCAACCCCATGAAGTCTCATCGGCCTTTCAGCCCTCAAAACCAACCTAATTTAGTTATCTGTTCCTCAAAAACTCATCATGTTCAACTTTAGAACACTAAAATAACTTTCATTGTGAAACTCTAAACACAAGTCACACTATTTATCAAAAATTTAGTCACCTTCTCATCATCAATACAAAAAACAGAAATGGTGATCAACTATAGATGTCTTCCCTAAGTCACTAAGGTGTAACCATTTAATTATAAACTATGATTTTTTTTCTCCCTAATATAATTCTCTACTCATACATGCTTATTTTGAGCCATAATAATCCCCACCATCAGAACCACTTAAGGAAAAACATTTCTAGTGTTCCATCAGCATGTTTTGTGAAATTTCAATCTCTTCACACCAATTTGTATAAAAAATATTAGTGGGACCTCATATGAACATCATTTTCCAAAAATTATTGGCCACACCTACAAATGAATCATCTCAAAACTCGACTGTGATGCCTAAATGTATAGTGGAATAATGAGATCAACCATATAACCAAACCAATGTATGAACCTAACACTTGATGTAATTAGATTGTTGGATCCTTGACCAATCAAACCATCCCCCATGCTCTTAACCTGAGAACCAACAGATCTCAAATCCGACACACACTTGGATCATGTTCAATTATTTTTGAGGCTTATTTCAATATCCAAACTCCATTAAATACTATAAAAAATGATTATACATGGTCATCCAACTCACACATGAGTTCCAACATGAAACAACAATCACTAACGATTCTCGACTCACTGGCAACATCATCCTTGGAACCCAAAAAAATTCACCTATAGTTAGGGTCAGACCCTCCAATATCCAATGGTGCACTCCAAAATATATTGATATACTTATACCACTACTTAAATACATCATAAATGGGTTCCATAACTCACCTTCATAAAAATATGTTTCAAGGAACACCCTCAGTTCAACAATTCCATGACACCCCATTCAATTTCTAATTTTACCCTTCACAAAAGGAAATTTTCCATTTTATTAAAACTCTTGGGAAATCATAACTATAATAATTTCATTGAATCAATTGATCCATGGATCAAACATTTCCTCTCATCGACCCATAAAGAATGGTGTTTGTGCCTTAGCATCATGTGCTATCCTCATTCATCGAGACTCTGCCCTTGAAAAGTTATGCAATACTCACTCTTCTTGTCCTGATATAGAGTGATCTCCTAGAACCCTCCCATAGGTTCTCATACACTATTCAACATGATCTCATTCAAACATGACATGTGTAATACTACATACCACACATTGACACAACCCAACTCACATTCCCATGAGTCATATGAAGTTGATTATTATATCACAAGCATAAATCAATAACCATTCTCCATAAACATGTCAAAATAATCTATATATAATCATCCTGGATTATTTCTTATAACAACACTAACATATTTCTATATTCCTAGGCAAATAACATGATCACTCACCAACCTAGGTGTTTCAAAACAACAAAGCATCTCCCATGGTCTCACCAAATCACCAAAAGCACATATAGAATAAAAAAGGCCAAGAACCATGTAACATCCCACCCTGTCTCATTCTATAAACATTGTTCAGACTAAATAAACACACAACCTCAGGAATGCCTTCCCATTTTTCAGAGGCTTCCAACTAGAAGAGGGGGTCTAAGATGGTATAGTAAAAAGACTTATCCCTATATCATATTTCATAATAAAAAATAAAAAAATGAAACATCATCCATAATAGAAAATAATAAAAGTGAAAAAAATAAATAGACATACAATAATAATACATGAAATGTGGAAAAGGCCTGAATAACCATGATAAACAGAGAATATTCTATCCGTTGGATCTGTTACATATACATACTAAAAAAAAGTTATCTATAAATTATCCAAGATGAACCTCATCCGATATCCTGACACCATCTGAGAAATCCTGCTTGACCACACTATCTTGGGTCTCATCCCAACCAATTTCTTGAAATAAAAAAGTAATATCTTCTTTGGTATCCATCTCCAATGGTATCATGAGCAGGGTGTGAGTAAAACTCAGTATTCCACCACCAACGATTTCTAAAAACATCCAATCTGTGTATATAATGAATTCAATAGAGAGATAAATATTGTTTTTAATTTAATAATTTAATATAGATTATAAAATTAACCCATTAAGCCTAGAGTTTCATAATGAAACTCAGTGTTATCCAAACTTTCTTAGGAATATTTCTAGATGTCTCTGAGCATGTTTTAGAACCATGCCAACCATAACCATAACCCTCCCAAGGTTTAAACCAAAAGTCATCATAGGTGAACCATGAATCTCCCCGTAAAAATTTTAGAATGTCTAGGTGAAATCCCTTTGTATAATAATTTTAGCATAACCAGGCATAGACCCTTTATATAATAATTTTATAATAACTAAGTGTTAGAACTTTATATAACCATTTTAGCATAATCAGGTGAAATCTATTTATATAATAATTTCAGTATAACCAGGAGCAAGCCCTTTATATAAGAAATTATGAATAACTAGTCGTAAGATCTTTATATAATAATTTTATCATAACTGGGTGGAGACCTTTTATATAATAATTTCAACAAAACTGGGCATAAGTATTTTATATAAGCATTTCAGCATAACCAGAATTCATAAAAGACAAAAAGACAAGCCCATTTAGCACACGGGCACACATAAATCATGTCAAATATGTCGACAAAATCCATATTGGAAAATTCACCCAATTACCAATTATGAATGCATTTACATTTCACAGAGTTAGGTTCCCAATTATATTAATAATTATAACTCCTTCAGTTCCTTTATCATTCTGGACCAAAATTCATTGAAATTCTAATATAACAATAAATCATCATGTTAACATTCCAAACATACCAATTCATCATTCTATTTACACCTTTTTTGATTTCATGCAAATGACCAATGTAAGGAAAAAATTGATTTAAACCAATTTATTAATTTTCAAAATCATTTTAACTATTTCTAATTCACTTATCATTTAAGCATAATTATAATTTCATGAATGATCATATATCTCCTTAAATAATCATTTTTAAGAACTTAAATTACAAGAAAAAATATATATTTTAAGCTGTGTTCTTAATTATAATGCTAATAGTCAAAATTAATCAGTTGGGAAAATATCATGTCAAGATAGGTTCTCAATTCACACTTACACCGATTCACATGGTTAAAACAAAATATTACAAATATCCATTTATTCAAGGGTATCTAGTATCACTTAGTTCAAGATCATATAAGTTGATGAGTGTTGGAACACCCCTTAGGTGGCCACCAGTCCTGGTATCAAGACCAATAGATCCAATTGGGTCCAAGGGATGTGTTATAATAAAGTTTCAGTGAAAAATGTCTTAAAATTTTATTAGGAAACATACATGGAATTCCGACATGATATCACACATTCCATATACTAGAAAAGTAAAATAGACAAAAGTGGTTTTTTCTAAACCAACCACCTCAAATTAATTTAACAAAAAGGCAACCATGGTCCAATAAAATTTTCCACATTGTTCTATTCACTTAACCTTCCTCAAATTCCATGAGTTTTGGACGTCTCTACCTAGTTGGATCCTAGACCGACCGTCCATGGAAAGTCTGATATGATCATCCAACACCAAAATAGAAAAAAATCCCTATTGCATGATAGCACGAAAACAACTAATTTAAAATAATAGAATTGAAAACATTGAAAAGTGTAACCCAAGGATGTACCTTCATTATATTTCACTTCCAAAATACATGTTCATCAACATAGGATACCCTATTGTATTACAGATCCAAGATCTCAAAATCCTTGGACAAAAGATTCTTGATTAAATGGATTTAGCCATATGATTTCTCAATAATCAAGATATGATCTATTAGATAAATGGGATTGAAAAGAGGATTCATAACATCTAGGGTGTCAGAATATAGATCTTTTTGAGAGAAATCCATCATAATTGATGGTGTTTAAAATGGTAGAGAAATGAGATCAGAAGGGTTCTAGGAAGAAAAAACCCTTCATTCCCATCACTTATTTCATAAGAGGTTTGAAGTAAATAATTTACAAGGGTTTACAAATAATGATGTAACTTTAAACCCCATATAAAATTTCCCATGGTAAATTCATGATGCAATTTTTTTTTCAAAACATGAAATTTTGGAGAAAGGTATTTACTGGGTCTGGCTGACCAATGTCATGACGTTAAACATATTTTTATACCTTGAATTTTCAGGCCCAATCTCCCTACCCTATTTTTAAATCCATAAACACTATAAGGAACCCCATGAAGATATATTATATTCTTAATGACATATTCATGATGTGAATGAGGTGTTGTAGTTCTTTTCAATAATCTTGGGCCCCGACCACTCCATAAGTGTCCCCTTAGACCCCTAGGTTATCATCCAAACAAGGGACCTCATCCAAAAAAACTATTTTCAAAAACATAAACACTAAAAATCTCAATTCTATTTCCTATAATCAAGATTAATCGATGAAAAAAGGAAAAAAATTTCAAACTTATGATGAAATTATCAAATGCATGAATATATATTCTTACAATATCCCCACCATAAAACTTCTCATCCTAGGGAATCCCTGGTGAGTGTTCACCAAATAAACCTAACCTACATAGGTTGAAAAACAATGATCAATTCACTATTTTGTACTATATAACACCAAAATACCTTACACTATGTAACTCCAAAAACTATGTTCATTTTTCATCAAAACCTAATCTATTGCTCTTAACCATCATCGAACCACTACACGACACTTCCGACACCCATCTATTCCAAAACACACCTATTCAACCAGCTATTTTATTAGATGGTTCATGGTTCTACCCACCATAGAACCCAATATGTCACAAACACTTGAATCCCACTATATTCCCCAAGATTTTTATTTCTCATAGAAACACATTCCAAGTGGTCCCATAAGGCACTCAACATAGATTCTCTCTCATCTTTCTTAAATGGGGTCAAAAAACCTGCCTGAGATGGTAATATCTCATGTCACCATTTTTGAGATGGAACAAATGATAATCCACTATCTATTCATGGGTACCAAATATACAAAAATATCATTGTAAGGTTTTAACTAAACCTTACAATAATCTTGTCATACCCGAAATGAAGTTCTCGAACATTGGTTCCAACTTACTTAGTTTTCCCAAGAATTTATCCCAAAACAACACCTTCAACATTTTCCATCACATGTTTCACCCCTAAGAAATTTCATGAAATATTTCATTACATGATTTATCCCTTGGAACATGTGATAAAATAGGGATTCACCCATTGATGAAAGCGATGAAACTAGTTCAACCCTTGAACCATGTCATGAAATAGGGGTCACCCCATGAAACATATCATAAAAAGTGGCTCACCCCAAGAATTGTCTTCAGACTAAAATAAAACATTCCAAGATTAGAGTAAATACACAAACTATATCCAATGTACCATCTGAATTTAAATCTATATTTTCAATGGAACTTGATAAAATGGACTTTATAGCTTACCTAAGCTCAAACACAACTCTAATCTACTAACATCTGATTCAAAGAATCCAAAAACCCTGATCACATGAGAGTCATCCCCCAAAAACATATGGTGGTCTCCCCTCCATATGGATTTACTTAGATGTATCCATTCGGATAATCCTAAGGTATAATGGCCCTATCCGTTTACACTTATTAATACATGATTTTAAGCATAACTAACCATCAAATACAATCCACTGATTGTAAAGTCTAGTGTATTTGGATGTTTGGGTACATAAAATTGAAAATATAGAAATAGAATAAAATATTTTTATATTAATAATCCAAAATAATCCCCTAACTTAATTTTATATCTTAAATCCTCATAGGATAACCTATGGAATAAATAGAAAAAATCTATGAGCTAAAAATCCTATTATGGGAACAAACATAGAAATAAAGCACGACACATTGGTTAGATTACATAAAATGATGACATAAAAAGGAATGGAAGATGAATAAACATATTTAAGAATAAAATATAGAACATGGGATCTTGTAATCATGTAATAATAGGAATATGGAATCAACATACAACATGTCATAAATATGAGGCAAGTCTAACTTCCAAGAGTATATCACATGGTGGACATAGTCCCATAGTGAAATTAGGTTTCTCCCTATCCCAACCTGATATATCATGTGACTAAAACATTAACAAATGTATTGGATTGATATCTATGAAAAACCATTATAAAATTTTCATTCATATGTAAGCCACATGAATAATCAATCATAAGGTGTACCCATAGAAGGAATTGGGTATTGTAATCATGTCACAAGGAATAACTAAAGGGAATATCAAAACAGTTCCCATGAAAGAATGTATTTAATTAATACTTAGATATTAATATTGGAAAATGGGCATGGATCATGATAAATGATGTCCAAATTAAGTGAAAACCTGTAAAATGAGTGTTTAAGAAACTTTAGAAATGAGACACTTTAGTGCAGTTTAAGGAAAAATATTAAAGGGTCTTTAATGCGGACAAAGGCATAATTGTTTTCATAAAACTAGAAATGAAAAAGATAGTTTTTTTCAGATAAAGGATTTATTTTAGAAAATAATGGTATATTATAATAGATTATGGAGTGTAATTAAAAATGGGTAAGAAAATGATAAGTTCCCTTTAATCAGGATTACTTATCGAGAGAAATTAAAAAGAGAACTTTATAAAACTTGTATTTTCATTTCAAAGAAAGAAGCATTGAGCTAGGTACATATGTTTGGGTCATAAAAATAGATTTTTTGAGTCTTAAATAATAACAATTAATAATTAAATTGGGGGTAAAGATAGATAAGTCTTAACCCAATGAAAAAATGGAGGTTAAGAGAGAATCCCTTACCTTATGTCTGAAAATGTTATGCACATGTACTTAATGTCCTATATAATAAAATTAGAACAATTAATTAATTAATTTAGATCATATTATATATTAATTTTATTTATTAAAATTTTATTATGTTCAGTTATGGTCTTTTTATGAGTTATAAGATTCAATTTATTCATTTGAGGAGCGGTCATTTCATGCTTTTATGATTAGTTCCCTTAAGTTTAATTATGGGAGTTCATGTAAAATGGAATGAAAACTCTAGAAGTTGAATTATATGATAATTATGAACCTCTTTAATTTTAAATAGTTCCATACATAATTTTTTTCATATATAAAGAATTATTCACTAGATAAAATGTTAATGATGAACTTTAGTTTATTTTGGGGATTTCTTGATTATCAAAAAATAGTTTTTATTTATTATTTAATATTATGTATTTATATGAGTTCCAAAAAATAATTTATTTAAATAATTTTTTTAAAATTTGGTTTAAATATTATAAATGTTTTGTTACCATCCATGAAGGTGGTAATATAAAACAAAAAACCATCATCCATGAAGGTGGTGAATCGATGCATCACATACGATGTTTTCATTTTTATGATAAAAAGAGAAGAGAAAAGATTTGATGAGGGATATCTTATTAACATAATAAAATTACAAGATATGTATGACATCATAGTTATCATGTAACTTTGGATAGGGGAGGTAAGGTAAGGATACGAAAAGAAAATAAATTAAAAGAGAAATAGGGAATGCTTTACCTCTTAATTATCGTCTCCTTGATAACGCCCTTAAGGAAATTAGAAATGTTATTTTGGTGATCCTAGAAATAACTGAACCTAAAAAATAGTCTTGGGAGTGGAATTGGGTATAATATTATAAATATGAAAATATTATAAGGTGTTGGTAGAAGAGGTGGAGAGGGGTGGTATTTATAGTGGGAGGTGCATGGTGTTTTTGATTATAATTTTTTCATTTTTTTATTATTTTGGCTTAAGACTATTAATAGTTTCAATTACTATGAATTAATATAGTAAATAATTAAGGATATTTCAATATTACTATGAATAAATCATCCATATATCATCCATAACTTATTAATTCATGTATTTTTTAAATACCATAAATTACAGTATTTCACTATTCACAAAAAGTTCAACCATTTTAGAAAAATACAAAAATTAGACCTAACAATTTTTTAATGTGTAGATTTAAAAAATGGAATCCATTTTATATAAATAATTTTACAAATATGATATTTTTAATTATTAATTAAAATCTTCATTTATTTGAAAAATTCTAATTTTAAAAATATAATTGATTTTTGACACTTTGAAAAATTAATTAAGGTCTCATAAAATTATGTTATAATCATAAGACAAAAAAATATTAATTTAGTAATATATTTTATAAAAGTATATTTTTTTCAAATTGTTATATTAATTAAAAAATTGTAAATAAACATTTACGTTTTACAAAAATACCAACATTTAATTTATCATTTTAAAACATTTATTTACTTATATCATGATATAAATATATCATATTTTCACTTATAAGACACATAAATTTTATTTATATTTTCATAGGTGAGGTTGATATTTTATTGGAATGATTTGTATTCCTAATTGTCACATTACTATTTGAATGGTCAAGTTACTATTCCATTGGTATAGTTTCATTAATTTCTAGAAATACCTCTTATTTCATTCATTCTACATTTTTAAATTTTTTATTATGTTCTTTATGTGATTTTATGTTATTTATACTATATGACATAATTATAAGAATTTAAATTCCATTAATAAGATTCTTGGTCGTTATATAATAAGGCTATTCATCTAGAATGAAAGACATTTAAGTTACTTTTCATATATTTGATGATCTCTTATCATAAATAGGATGATGTAATGATATTGGGAATGATAATATCTGGACTGGTAATACACTAAGATATTGTCAATGATTACCACACACTAGAAGGCTTATATTTCTGATGAATACAACATTCTTGATATAATTCTTCAGAATCCTATTGCTTGTGCATGTAAAGATTCAAATTAAATAAACTCACTAGCCTCTTGACAATAATCTAGAGACAATTATCCACCATAAATCAAAACTTCCAAACTACATGTGCTGCACCCAAGACTAAAATTGAATAAAAATTTAACAATATAAAACAAAAAAACATTACCACTCCCTATTATATTAGTCTTTTTACCATAATAGGTATTATCAATGCACCATCCTAGTGTCCATCATTGGTTCTGACACATTTTTGAGTCTATACTCCACTAGACACCAAAATAATAATAAAAAAAGAAGATAAAACCAATATCTAATACGACTTTGTATCATCCCTCCTAGAATTAATCTATAAAAGAGTTTAGAATAGTTCACCACATGACCACATACATGCCTTACTTTATTCCAGATACTTAAAGATAACTATAGGGGTCTAAGATGGTACAATGGGTAGATTATACCCCAATATTAGAGTTTTCAATAACAAATAAATATCAAAACATGATCCATTCTAGTAATAATTAGATTACAAAAAATAAATATACATCCAATAATAATACAAGACTTGTGGAAAATTCCCAAATAGCCATGCTAAAAACACAATAGTCTTCTCACCTGGATCTCCACAGGTACAAACTAGAAAAAAGAAGTAAAATAAAAGGCTCAATGACATATCAAATCCAAAGACATAAAATACCCTGATAACATCCAAAAAATAATTTTCAAACACACTCTCCAAGGTCTTATCCCAACCATGTTCCTAAATTAAACAAGTAACAACTACCCGGGTACCCAAGTGTGATGGAGGTCAGAGCAGGGTGTGAGTAAAACTGAAAAGACCACTACCAATGGTTTCTAAAAAAATCAAATCTAAGAAAAAAATATAGGAAATCATGTGAAAAAAGGGTTATTAATTTAATAAATTAATTGAGATTATAAAATAAACCCACTAACCCTTGAGTTATAAAGTGACACTCAAGGTCACCCAAACCTTCTTCATCATGTTTCTGGATGTATTTGAGAATGCTGTATAACCATGCCAACCATATCCATAAACCTCCCTGGTTTTACCCCACAAATCATTATAGGTGAACTAGGCAGTGCCCTTTACACTTTAAATCATGCCTTGGTGAAAGCCGTTTTTGTAATAATTTCAGCATAACCAGGAATATTCCCTTTATATAAGCATTTTAAATAACCAAATTCAATACCTTTGTATAAAACTTTCATCATAACTAGGGTCAAGACCTTTATATAAGAGTTTCAACATAACTAATAATAAGCCCATTATATAATAATTTCTATATAACTGAGTTGATTCCCTTTATATAATATTTTTAACATAACCAGGTTCGATCCCTTTATATAGGAATCTCAACATAACCGATCACAGGTCCTTTATATAAGCATTTTATCATATCTGGGCACACGTACTTTATATAAAAATTTGAGCATAACTAGAAGTAATAACAAGATAAAAAATATAGCTAATATAGCACATGGTCATATAAAAATCATGTAAAGTAGGTAATCAAAATCCCTATTGGTCAATTCATCCAATTAACAATTATCTAGCCATTCAAATTTCATAAAGTTAGGTTCCCAATTATCACAATTATTCAACTCATTTTGTTCATTTATCATTTCGACCTAAAATCTATTGACATTACAATATATGAATAACTAATCATGTTAATATGACAAAGAAATTACATACCAATTAGTCATTCTATTTACCTCATTTTTTGATTTCATTTTACTAACCAATATAGGGAAAAAATATATTCAAAACCAAGTTGTCAATTGTGACAACCATTTAAACTATTTCCAATTTACTTATCATTTAAGTACAATTAAAATTAAATGTATCATCATGTAACTCCTTCAATAATCCTTTATACCAACTCTAATTAAATGAAAAATTACTACCTTTAATTTTTGTTATTAATTATCAGGCCAATCATCACAATTACTAAGTTGATAAAATTTCATTCCAAGATAAGTTCTGAATTCACATGGCCATTAGTTAACATGGTTAAACGAAATTATGATAAATATACATTAATTTATGGGGATATCGGTTCATTATATTCAATATTCAACAAAGTAATAAGGGTTCACACACCCGTCGGGTGGCCGCTAGTCCCAATCTCAATACCAAAAGAGCCAGAAGGTGCTGAGGGAGGTCTATGTAGTAAGTTTCATTAAATAATGGGATACCAATTTAATTAGGTATCACACACATTGTTACAATATTATAACACATATTATATATACTAGAAAACAGAAACAAACATAAAGGGAGTTTTTATAGACCACCTACATTAAATGAACTTAACTCTAAGACAAGAAAGGTCTAATGTAATTTTCTATGCTTCCTAAGTACACTCAACCTTCATAAAATTATAGAATTTCCAGATGTAACCTCCTAGCTATATCCTTGTCCAACCATCCTTGGAAATTCTAATATGATCATCTGACAACAAACTAGGATAAAACTCAATCACACGACAACATAAAAATAACCAATTTAATATTGTTAAATTGGAATCCTTGAAAAGAGAAACCCAATTATGTAACTTCATCATATATAACTTTAATTACATGTTTTAATCAACACGATATACCTTATTGTCATATAGATCCAAGATATTGACATCCTTGGAAAAATACTTCATGATCTAGTGGATTTTTTCATCCTATTTCTCAATCTGAATCAAGCCAGGATCTATTATATATAAGGATATTTCGAAGAGTATTGATAACATGTTGGGACTTCATAAGGTTGAACTTACTGATATAAGTCCATTATAACTGATGGTGTTTATAATGATGGATGTATGAGATGGAAAGTGCTCTCAGAAGGTGAAACCCTTCATTTCCATCAATTATTGTGTAAGAGGTTTGAATGAAATAATTTCTGATAGTTTTAAAAGAATCCATTCACTTTAAATATTTTTATAAAAATGGCAAGGTGAAATTCATGACACGAAAACTAGTTTCATGTCATGAAATTTCAGGGAAAAGCATTTATTCAGTCTAGCCAACCAGCGTTCTATCATGAAACATAGTTTCACACTGTGAATTTTTGGCCCTGCCTCCGTGCCCTATTTTCACATCCTAAAACACTCTAAGGTACCCCATGAAACCATATGACATTATGAATGATATATTCATGATATGAATGAGTTTATTTAGTGCTTTTTAGTGGTCTTATACCCCGACCACTTCTTTAGTGGCCTCCCAGATCCCCAGGCCATCACTTGAACATTGAACCTCATCCAAAAACATTAATTGGAAAGATTAAAAACATGGAACCTATTTCCAATTTCCTATTATAAATAATAACCGATTACTAATGAATAATATTTAAACCTCATGTTGAAATTCTCAACCGTACAGACATGGTTTCTTACACACCCTAAAAATCTTTCCCTCAAATTTCCTCCTTGATACCAAAATAACTAGTACTTAGAGTTCTTTACATCATGAAACTCAAGGAATTTCTAGGACTATACCATATGTATGGTATAAATTTCTATGCACTAATCTAATAACCTAAAGCATCTACCCATGATTCAAATTTTAAAAGAACTCAAAAGCCTGGGTTAACCCCTCACTCGGGTTACCCTCATATTTCACACCTCAACTCATCCTTCATGACCAACTCACTAATATATAGAGTCATATATAAAGGCACTAGGATCTCCCACCTATCTATAAAATCATATTCAACCCAGATCTAAACTCGTGGAAAACCTATCTTCTCCTGTATCAAATATCACTTGGAAACTCATTGGCCAAAAAATCCACTCTAGGGTTCTCATATACATAACCAACATCACATGTCAAGCTACTGACCATACTCGAGCACCCATCCTTATCAGAAATACACATACTAGAATATACCTCTCAAGGACTAGGCCTTATCCATCTGCACATAATGATATCAACCCAAGATGATCTACATCAAGTATACAACAAACACATGGTTTAATTAAGTATAATTCCACCAACAATATATATTGGAAAAACTATATAGGTTTTTCTTTCCATTTTAGGTAACCAAACCTATTTTATTTCCATAATCTCTATCAATTCATCAAATTCCTGTACTGACCCACTAAGGGCCACAATACATCCCTTATATAGAGGGACTATATAGTTTTCATCAATGATAATCCCACCATATAATCCACATGATCTATCATTAGAGGAAAATATACACTAGTTGAGATAAGTAAAATTCCACCAATAAGTTATACTAGAAAATTATATATAAGTTTTTTTTTTCATTTTAAACACTTGAACCCTCTATCTTTAGTGATACCAATCACACACTAGTATATGTATGTCATGCGATTCCTACATTACATGAATGATTCTTGTACATTGTCATCTTATTAATTTTATAAGAGATAAAATACAATACATTTTTAACCTAAAAACCTAAGTGAATCACAATTGGTGAAATCATATGATCATAAAGGAGGTTAACGATAACTGAAATCCCATATGACTAGTAACCCTAACTTCCTATCAGAAAATGTGTTCATGAAACACCATTATAAGGTCCACCATAAGCTATGGTACATTCCTATATCAATTGTTTACTATCTCCCTAAATATTAAGATATAAATATATGTTTCCAGTTTTCTATTTCCCACTGACCATAGATCATTGATTTGTGTCTTGTCCAGTGTCTCCACCTGACCTATGGTGTGCCTCCCCCTAATCAAGTGGCTGAGGACTAGCCAGGAGGGTTTATGGTGTTACCATGAGAAGATAAGTCCCTCATATCAGAGTAAAATACATAATAAAATAACCAATAAAAAATTACAATCATAATAATTTTCATTCACATAATCAATTAGCAGAATAATGCTATAAAAAATAGAGTGTAGAAACAAGAAGTGATATAGACCCAAGATCATGCTAGTATAAATCAACTAATCACCCACTGGTATGATCCCATTTATAGATAAACAAAGAAATTAAATGCACAAATATCTACTTCCATCCTCAAGTTGTACTTTATTCCCAAGTTCTAAATCCTTGCTGAGCTGCTCTAGCCCTATCATCCAATATTATACATCTTATTGATCTACTATGAATCCTGTGCTTAACCTGAATGTAGAAATAAGGATTGAACATGCACTAGGGTTCCCATGAAGTGGGTGAGAAATACATTCTCAGTAGTCCACCCCAAATAGTGTACCTATCATCTACAATCATAAACAAGTACCTATGCATGTGATATTTCCATCATATAAGAATAACAAATAAAATAAATAAATTAAATAAATCAATCACCATTAATCCCCAGGTTCTAATGTGACACCTAAGATTGGACGAATTTATTTGGCAAACACTAGATATCTATGAGCACAAGTCACCACATGAGGGAAATATACCCATCCTTGGAACATAAGAAACCACATGGGAAGAATAAACCCATCCTAAAAACATAATAATCCACCCAGAGGAACTATAACCATCCATGAAACCAATATCTACCTAGGTCCATAGCTCACCAGAAACTATATCCTACACTGGGGGTGTCACACCCTAGAACCATATCTACCATGGGCCCTAGATCACCATGACCCATTAGATATCATACATCTAGAGGGTTATATCCTATACTTGGAACCAATTATGAGGTGTCTATTATATGAGGTTCATATCTTTCCCCTACACCAAAACCATAATTAGACATATATCACATAAACAATCTCAGACACACATGTATGTATATGTATTTATCTCAATTAAAACATATATAATCTGGGTCACATCCTACCGAGAACCTAGGTATCACCACACTTACACTCTGAGGGTATATCCTCCTAGGAACTCAACTCAAGCCACACAGGTCTCCCACAAACCTAAATTCATCACATGTCATATAGGTTATCTTATCAAGTGAAAAACCTAGACTCGTCACTCACGACCTTGTCATGTCTCAAAGAGCACCAAATTATCCAATAATCCCCACCAGTTAATTCCCTCAAGAATATCCTTATCACAAGATCACATCACACTGAACCCATCATCATCCTCATATCACCCAAAAAGGTATCACATAGGGTCTTTCAGACCCTTATCCGTCCCTACACATTAACATCATGTTGCATCTCTCACCATAGGTGTTCTCTCTTACTACAGGCTTAATCCAAACCAAAACTCAAGATGCCTTTTCCAAGCCTCATTAATACCCCACATCAACACTAAGTTCGATTAACCTAGTATTTTATAAAGATATCCCATATCAATAAACTTTTCAACCTCATTCTATGCCCTCATGTCATTCCTACAACCCTCACTTGGGTTTGCTACCTCATCTCCCACATGAGAACTCATATTCAATCTTCTGGGGAATCCTCTCCATTCTCTCTAGTCAACCTTGAATCGTACCTTAAATTTACTCAAAATTTATAGAGGGTCCCACAATCATGTTCTACATGGAAAAATACTCAAAATGGACAACTCACAGGTCCAATTTCAGGTCTAGGGAACAAAAAACAAGCAAAACCCTTCTAAGGGAACACTAAACAATGTGCATCTTTGAGTACCAAGAGTTTTCTCTTAAATCCCTCATCTATGTGTGTATCTCAGATAGACATGTTGTGTAATTCCCATTTATATGGTGATTACAAACCCTACACTTTGTTCACCCAAACATGGTACCAAGACATGTACCTCACATATAGTCTAGCCAAATAGTCCACAAGGCCTCTACCTATGAACTTTTTAAAGGGCCTTGATGTATACCCTACATGGAATGTACCATCGTGTGGGGTTTTTGATTGAATATTAGGATACACCTGAAGTTGTACTACACAATATATACTCGGGTCCATACACTTTTAAGTCACCACTTTCTAACATCATCCTCATCAAGGATTACAAAATGTTTTTTTAAACTACACCTTGTGTGTTTGGGTTTCTCAAATAGAAATCCCTTTTGATTCACATGAAACTCCAATTTCTCCAAAAAATGACCCTTTATGGTCTATAAAAAACCTTGAAAATCCATATTATACATTAATAAAATTAAAATATAAATTGAATGGATTAAACAATAAAGACTCAAAATTCAGGCTACCTCTAAGAAAAATGACTAAAGATTGAGCCTAGATAAGTGCTTCACAACCACTTCATCCTAATCCTACTACTATAATGAAGCCAAAAACACCCCAATCCTCCCTCTATCCTCTATTTATCTTTATTGACCATGGCATGTGAGGGAATCCCACCTAGAGTTTTTGAGAAGGAGAATGAGTTGAGGGGAATGAAATTAAAAATAAAAACCAAATAAAAATAAAATAAAACCCCCTTAAAGGGGATCAACCTTGGTACCATAACCCACACTAATTTTAAACCTCACCAAGGAAAAACCCCACATTATAGAATCGACCATGATGTCATAATTTCATTCCTAGACACTATTGATGGAATATTAATGTTTATGTAAATAAATTAATTAAAATTTATTAAATAGTTATTAATATATTCTAAAAAATTCAACTAGATTGGAATCTCATGAAATTCCATACCTATGGTAACAAATCCATTTTGAGATCAATGATATCATGAAAAAATTATTTTAAGAGTGTCTACCATGTAAAAGTACTATTTAATTCCTTACAAAAACTTAGAAACAAAAAATTCAAATTCCCTTTAATTTTTAGAACATGGGAGGTTTATATTCCCCTCTGTATAACCAATAATAAGTGAATAATTAAAGGATATAACATACAAATGTGGTACATGAGTTACAGGGTTACAAGATATGTAACTCGCCTGCATGTCCTATAACCCCTTATGATAGGGTGGTCGTGTGGTTTGTTAGTATGGTTAAGATGGATACACTGGTCTAGAGGGGGTGGGGGTGGATAGTTCATTTAAAAATTAATATTTATAATTAAAAATAAATAATCAATCAAAGATGTTATCACTTATAGGGATAGTGTAATGTGTTGAAATGTTCAAAAAATAAATACACTATAATTACAAGATTATTAATACAAAATTTTTATATTAGTTTAGATCAGAAGACCCCACATTTACTCTTTATTATTATCTACTTAGTGAGAATAATGAAACTCACTAGAATAAGAACTCACTTTTAAATGATTGGAAACATTTTAAAGACTTCTACCTTTTTCTCACTTGAAGGTATACCCCAGATCACTTGCCTTTCTTTAGACCATGTCACAACCAAAATACCTAAATTGTGTTTAGGAGTCAAAATATGAGGATATAAATTTTGGTTAATATGTATAACTAATACTAGAATTAATTTTTATTGGGACACACATAAACCATTGATAGAGAACAAATATATAGTTACATGATATAATAGTAAAAATTTGCAATAAATATAGAGAATAAGTTAGAAGAAGACGTATATTTGATGAATATCGAACACTTCAACTATAGAAGATCAAAACAATGAGGTTCTTTCATGATTGTAGTAGATAATTAAATTTACAGTCATAAAGTTTCACCACTATTATCTCTATTGAATAATATTATATTATACCATATTTGATTCTAGTTGTTCGAATGATCTATGTTCATATTGTTAATCAAGTTTGCATGATCAAATAAAAGGTAAGTTACTCTTCATTAACTCTTTACCAAATTCTTGTTTCTTGATATAAAATCATAGAAATCCATGATTTTAAATTATTAATATCATGAATATTATCATTTACATATATGAGTAAGTTTCTCACACTTATTGATTTATTAAATAATTCAAAAATACTTCTAGAATTTTTTTATATTTCTTAATATGCATTTTTAAATTGATGTAAGTTGATAAACAAATCATATAAACATGAAGTAATTCGAAATAAAAAATCCGTAGGAAAATAGATTATCATATTTCATAAAAAATGATAAAGGAAATAAGTTTATAATTTTAATAGGGTTCATTAGTCTTTTAAATCACCTAACTTCGAAAAATATAAGGTTTAGAAAATCATAATACTTTTTGAATAGTATTAATTATCTTAGTAATAATTCTGAATCATAAAAATTACAAAATTAAAATTATTTAAATCTTAATAATAAGACTTTTAAATAAAGTTCATAATCCTTTGAAATACCTTTAATCCATCTTATACCTCTGGTTGTCAATTACAGTATTCACCATGGTATAACAAATTTTAAGTGGCCATTTTGACATTGGGACTTTGAAAACATGATATATCACAACTCTTTACATTTTCTATTATATCAATTTAAAACAATATATTTATTATAGCATTTTTTATTCATGAATCAAATAATCACCATGAATTTCATTATGCCAAAGTAGTCCTCATGGTGCTTCTAAATTTCACATGTGAGCCACAATGGAAATATCTATGGAATGGTTATCACACATTTGGATATTTTCACACTATGTATAATGGTAACAACCGACTTTTAAAATATGTGTAAAGGTATAAGCTATGTAAACATAAAATAAATTTCCATGCACCATGTAATGGGGATTTATATATCTATATAAAGGTAAAATAATTTTATTCTACATAATGGTAATATTTCCTTCTTGTGTAAAGGTAATATTTCATTCTCATGTAAAGAAATCTATTTAATACACTTCTATAGGTAATTTTAATCATTAGAATCCATATCTATGTAAAGGTAAATAAATAACTCATTTAATCGTGAACATGAATTTATATAGTTATGTAAAAGTAGAAAATAATAGTTCAATCCATATAAAGGTGGTAAGAAGATATCATTCTCTATGTAAAGGTAAAACGTAAATTGTGTAAAGGTATAAAATGGGTTGTGTAAAGGTATAAATTATGCTTTGTAAAGGTATAAACCAAGTTGTATAAAGGTAGGAATGTTTTCAAAAAACTCACATAAGGGTAGCATGAATCATCCTTCATTATATTTAAGGGTAATAAGAACATTAAATAATTATATAAAAATGAAAATTAAAATATTATAAGAATTTAAAATTTTAATATTGGTGATAAAATGAATTTGAGTTAAAGTAACTAATAAAATATAATTAAATAATTAAAATACTAACCATTTGTTCAAGTTTAATTATCAATAATACTATCTCCCCAAGATCAAACACCCAGAACATCTCCCTTTCTTTAAATTATAAAATAAAACATTTAAAGATTAGATATTTTTAAAATAATTATGAATTCTCACAAAACTATCTTTCTAAATTTATCCCCATTTTAAAATTTATAAAAAGTTAATATTTTTTTAGCATGAAAATATCATTTAAAAATACTCTCTCCAATATAATGGAAACAAATTTAGTATGATGATACTTTTAGAAAAAAAAATTAAAACCATAATTAATCCTAAATATTTATGTAAAAAAAATTTATCCCCCCCCAAAATTAAAGCATTAATACTTTAATTTAAAATAAAGAAAATATCAAATAACTTTGATCTACATAGAAAATTGGTGTAAACAGGTTTCTTAAACAAGAATAAACCAATGAATGATATCAATTCAAATCTAAAAAAGAAGCCATTTTAGTACTTTTAAATTAGTAAAACAAAATTAAAATTTAATTAATTCTTGCTAGGACTACATTATTAAACGTTTTAACTTTTTTTACAAAACTTATCTGAATATAATATTTTAGTAAATATATTATTAAGTTGATTTTCAGTTGGAAAAAATTCTAAAAAAAATCTTCATTTACATGATCCATTAGAAAAATAAATATAAAATCAAGTTTTATCACCCTATAATAGTAAAATAGATTTTTGGATATTGAAATTATAGAGGTATCATCCTAGAAAATAGACAGTTTATCAAAATAAACATTGAAATTAGGTAATTTTTATTTTATGCATAAATTTTGTAGAGAACAACCTATAATAGAGATATACTAAACCTCTACTATGGATAATGAAAATGATAATTTCTTTTTAGAACTCTATGGAATTATTATTTTACCATGTTAATGACACATACATTATTCAGTTTTTTTATGAATTCTTTATCCTCAAAAACTGGAGTTAGAATAGGATAAAAAAAACAGTTCTGATTGGAGTAAAACAAAAATGTATGAATAGTTCCTTTAACATATCAAAATACCCATTTAATATAATTTTATTTCCTTTATTTATTATTATATTTACATATTACATATAATAAAACTAAAAACATAGTATCATGGCTTGATGTAGTGAAGTAAAGAAAAATTCCTTTCACGCCTCTATACATTTTAACATCAAAATATTTTCTAGATTAATCGATATCTAATTTTCAATTAGTACTCATTATGGTTTTGATATTTTTAAAATAATAAAATTTAAACCATTTAAGTAGCTCACAATTATATTTAAATTGATTAAAAAATATACCATATTTTCTTCAAAAAAATTTCAATCTAAGTATTAAATTTAGTTCACACATAGATGTCATTTCAAATTCAATTTTCATAATTTTTTTAAAAATTCATTACTAATAAAATAATTTGTAGAAAAAAAATAAAATATCATTAACATATATTTATAAAATTAAAATTTCTGTTTAAAAATTCTTAATAGACAAAGCTAAATCAAATTTTCATTTCTTAAAGACACTTTACGACAAAAAAAAGTTAGTCTTCCAAACTAAGCTCTTGGAATTTTCTTAAGAACATAAAAAGATTCCAAGAGTTTAGAAAAATTATTTATATACTTTAATTTTTAAATAAATGTGGTTTATCAATAAAAACCTATTAAAAAATTAAACCATTTAAAAATTTACTTTTCATACCAATTTAAAATAAATTAAAATTTTCTAGAAAAGAATAATCTAATAGAATTTGAATTGATTTTATTATAACAATAAATATAAATTAATATTAAAAAAGAAAAAAATTCTAATTGTAAATATCATTGGGAAACCAACCTTTTATTATTTTCAACTATATTACTATATTCATTCATTTTATTTCGAAAACCCTACTTAGTTACTACAAGCTGTTTATATTTAGGAGATTTAATCAGATTCAAAAATTATTTATTTAAAATTGATTGATTTCATCATGTATAATAGGAATCCAATTTGAATAATTCGAATCTTTATTAACATTATTAGGAACAAAATCAAAAAAAAAATGAAATATGAGAAAAAAAAATTTAGAAATTTTTTTTATTTTAATTTGATATTCAAAATTTATAATTAATTTCTCAGGTGGATAATATTTAAGAGTATTCTAATTTTTATACATTGAGAATAAGTTTTCTCTACCTCAATTGATATATAATCCTTTTTAGGTTTATCTTTATTTTAGTTAAAATATTTTAAACTTTCTTAATGATTGTCTAAATCTGAAATCTATTTGTCATCATATTAAATAAACATCATATGTATTAATTATTCAATTGTCATGGTTATTTTATTGTATAATCAATAAGATTTACTATTATTTTAGTATCCTATAAAAATACCTTTATCATTTTTATCATAAATTTTTTTAATTCATCCTAAGTATTTTAAATAAATAACTTACACCCAAAAAATATAAAATCACTAATTTTGGGTTTGTTTTATTTAAGAAATTCATAAATGGGTTTTTTTAGAAATGGTCTAATAAAAACTCTATTTAAAATATAACAAGTTTTTTAACCGATTTATCATGAAAACATTTTGGTACATCTAATTTATTAATCTTAGATAATTCCATTTCTTGAATAGTTATATTCCTTCTCCCTATAACACCATTTTGATATAGTGTTCTAGGAGAAAAAAAATTATAAATGTATCCATTATATTTAAATTTTTGTTGAAATTATATATTGGAAATATCACCATTATTATCACTTATAATATGAATTATTGGATCTCACTTTTTATTTTTAATGATTTTAAAAAATGTAATAAACTTGTTTAAAGTTTCACTTTTACAAGTTAAGAAATAAGTCCAAATGAATCTTCTATAATTATGAACAATTATAGAAACATACTTTTTTAGTACATAAACTAGTAGTTTTTATAGGGCTAGAAAAATCTGGATGTAATAGTTCTAAATATTTAAATGTATTAACAATTTTTAACAGATTGGAATGTTTCTTTGTGTTTCTTACCTTATAAACTAGAATAAAAAATAAAAAACTTACTATCTTTAATCTTAGGTAGTTTGATAACCATTCCTTGTTCAAAATTTTTATATATTTTTTTTAAAATGTACATGCCCCAACCTTATATGAAAAAAACATTATCTATTTATACCATATTTAAACACTTTATATTATGCTTTGTTAGTTTATAAAGATTAATTATGTAAATATTTTATTTTCTATTTTCATAAAGTAAAACAGAATTATCCGTAAAATCTAAATAATTATTACTTTCAAACGTATCATTCATTCCATAATCACAAATATTTGAGATTAAGTTGTATTTTAATCCTTTTACATATAATACTTTCTAAATAATAATACTTTTTGAAAGTCCAAGTTCTCTAAACCCTTTAATCTGACCATTAAGATTATCTCCAAAAGTTTCCAAGACTCTATCATATGAATTAAAATATAGAAAATTAGAAATATTAGTTGGAAGATATTTAGAAAAACCATTTTTAATATACCTTGAATATTTGAGACTTATAATGTATATTTACAACAATAAATCAAGAAATTGTTTTGGTAACCATACCATCATGGGTCTAATATAATTAATAGTAGAACATTTAAGCACCCAAATATAATTTAAATATATATCTGAGGGTTTCTTAGAAAATATATTTTTTGAGATAAATGTTTTAGTGTGTATAAATTATTTAATAAATCTTATGGGGAACTCATTGGAATAATACCCATGAATTATACACTTAAAACATGTTACAATTAAAACCATTAAATTTAAGTTGTTAAAAAATTTCTATTTATTCATAGTAGTTGAATATTATAACCAATTTTTTTTAGATTTTATCATATACATAATTTTATCATATTTTTTTACCTTGAAAAGAATTATATAAATCAATTTTTCAAACTAAAAACTGTAACTTTAAATTTTCCATTGTATTTATGAATAGTATCAAAATCATCATAGAATTTAACATTTTTACATGAAGATTTGTTTATTAACCTTTTTTTTCTTACTTTATATTCTTACGTTAATTATTATAATTAGTTAATTAGATACATACTAAGTTAAATCTTATTTATTGATCTTAGTAATTTTTAGAAAAAAAGATTTTCGTCTATCATTTTCATTTTTTTGTTTATTAATTTATAATTTAAAATTCTTATTTTCTGAATCTAAAAAAAATAATTTGAAGCTATATAATCAAGTTTTGAATTTTCCACAATATATTTTTATTTTTCAATTATCTATATAATTCATCAATTCTCAAAATTTCTTGTGGAAAATTTTCATTTTGTGAAGACAATTTATTAAAAAAAGTTTCAGAATTTGATTCATGACCTAGATAATAAAAAGAATAAATACTTACCTCATTCATAGTTGTTTTCATCATTCAATGTTTTTCCAATTCTATCTCACTCTCATTATTTTCATTACTTAAGTATGAATCTTTAGTATAATTCTAACCATTCAAAAATCTATCTTCTCTTTATTTTGGTATTTCTTGTATTTACTTTATAGATTTTTTTTTGAATTATCAAACTTGATGGATCCCTTTTTCTTACACTCCAATAAATAAATTCTAATATAGTATTGTATTTACTCTTGTTTCCTTTCTCACTTTCCTTTGGTCTAATGATCTATTCTTGGGATCTTTATAATTTTTTTTTATTTTTATATATATGTAAAAAATTTCAATTATTCCATTGACTTTTGAATTTATATACTTAAATCTATGATATCCATGATATATTTACAAAAATATAATCTTATGTTTTTTTTTCTTGCCTTAATAATGGTTTGAAATGATCTTATGAATGAACCAATGCATATCCACTTAGAGTGTCAAAACTGGTGTGTATTAAGACCCATTGTTATGAAATAGGTTACACTGCCTAATGCCTTACACAAATTGTTAGAGTATTTACCCCAAGGTATATCTGTGCCAGAACCACATCCACTTGTAGTATCCAGACATGGATTTTTTTTGATAAAACACTTTTATATACTTACCAAATTTTAGGGTTTTTATTATATGAAATATTATCCCTAAAGCTTTAACCATAGTTTTCTAATCCTAATATAAAAAACAACTAAACTTTTTCTATGATACCAACTATTACAAAACTATTCTTTATTACACATCAATTCATGATTTATGAAATAAAAGTACAAAAAATACAACCCGAAAGTTCCATATGTATAGTGTATTTTGGAATTAGGTACATAACATAACATCTTGAGCATGGGATTCAACAACATTATTAATAACTTCCTCAGAATTCTTCTAAAATCTCTATGTCTTTTAAAACTGCATAAGATGACTTGGAGAGATACATAATAAAGGGGAGATATATAAAGCCTAGTAAGAAAATAATCATGTAATAACATAAAGAGAATAATATATTAGAGAAAATAGGTATATTAATGGGGAATAAAAAGTGTAGGAATTATATAAATGAACAATGATATATGATTTAACATGATAATCATAACTTGGGAAATGTTGAAACAACTTAAAACACTGCATCATAAACATAGGTCAACACTAAACCACTAAGAGATCATGGTGGAAAAAGTCTTATAAAGAAATCAGGTTCACTCTCTATCCCAACATGATATTTCACCATACAAAACATTATCCTATTCATTATAGATCTATATAATTTGGGGATCACCCATCACATTCATTTCATTGACATAGTTAAGTGTGCCACATAGATCATACAACATGAGTTAATTCATTCATCAAAATTTATTCCACGATAATAGAGCATGGAATAAATACATATAAGCCCCAAATAAAAATTATATGTTCATAAAGGTGAACACCCTTGATAGGAAATGGGTATGGTATTCTCTATATAATTTTTTGTCTATGGAAAATCATGGTGAAATTGTAGCCGCATAACGATGTAACATAAAGATTAATAAAAATGAGTTTATTAGATTGAAAGGGATATCTAATCACATAGAAATAAAATGGGAAGTAATAGGGACATGTAATATTATATACTAATATTAAAAATTGGTAAATAGATGGAATAAGGTAATGAAGAAACTTGAATAATGAAAATAATCATAACTATATTTCGACATGGTAACTTGTAAAAATAAAGGATCATGAGTGGAATAATAAGAGTTAAAGGAGTATATAATCATTTATAATTTAAATGGAAGTAAGAAGAATATTTAAGAAAATATCCCAACATAGTAAAATAAAATTTAAGAGACATAACATAAATGAAGTTCTTGAATGGGAATGAGAAGATATAAATCAGTTATTAAATTTCAGCACAATAATAGGTGTGCAAAATGGGTCATTGAAAGGCTTAACGAGAGTCAAAGGGGGTATATAATCATGTATAAATAAAAATTAATTTATGTGGTATATTTAATAATATATACTAGCATGGAAAATGGAAATTAAGGGGCATAAAATAAAATAAGTGCTTGAATAAAAAAGTGAGAGGAAGATCCATTACTTGAGTGTGTGACTCAAAATACTTGGGAGGGGATTCATTTGATAATTTAGGGTCTATGAGTGGACTTTAGATAGTATATGGAAGAGTATGAAATGATTCAAGGAGTTTTACTGATAATACATGGGATCTTGGGTGGTTTTATATTGGAAATGAGGGGAATTTCTTTATTTTTTTTGGTTTTGGACACTGCATAATAAAATAACCACCACCACAAATCGAAAAATGATTTTATCAAATTGTTTTTAAAAAATGGGATTGGTTATTATTATTTTATAAGGAAAAGGGATGAAATTAATAAAATAATTCCCTTTCATATGTTGAGGTGAGTCATACTCTTAAAAAATGATTTTAAAAGCGTAAAATATTTTAATGTTTTTGATGATTCATAATGGATTTATAAAGTTAATAAAAATATATAAAATCAAATTATTTTAAAGTGAAAACATATGTTTGGTCTTGGAAACCCTTTATATTATTTATTACATCACTTTTGATTCATTATGATGCCATAAAATAAAAAATATATTTATACAGTATTTAATTTTTTCCTGAAAATTTGACTATTTTAGAAAAGTATAAAAAATTCACCCTTGTATAATTTTGACATTATGATTCGGAAAATAATATCTATTTTATCTAATTTTTTTTTGACTATGAGAATTTTACCTTTTAAAAAAAAACCACATTTTTTGAAAATTCCGTCTTTTTTGACAACAATAGTTTTTGAAATTTTATAAAAAATATATTTGACTTCTTAAAAATAGTATTATCATATTTATATATTTAATAAAAATTATTTAGTAATACCAATTTATTATAATATTAATTATTTCAAAAATCCATTAATTCATCAAAATAAATTCCTTAATTGAATTTGAATATTTACTAGATATAATATTTGTGTTTTATTGAATAATAATAAAAATCATTTATAATGTAACAATAATAGTATGAAAATATATTAATTATTCTATAAAAAATAATGTACATACTTATTTTTCTTTGGTCTTGATATATATCCCTTCAATACCTTAGAAAACACCCTAAGGGTAAGGTGTGGCATGGTGGGACTTTCATTGGGAGGCCATCACTTCCTTTTTCTGTGTCATTTGGATTTATTAAAACCTTATATTTATACTAATCATGTGATCATTGTTCAATAACAATATTGTCAAAAGTAATTATTTGTAATGTTCAATTAAATTTGATAGGATATAATAAAACCCAAGAAATGAATGGGTTTTCTATAACCATATTACATAATAATACATTTAAATAAACTGAAAGAGGAATTTTATTTATAACAGTTTGGGTCACTAGAACACATAAATTATGAACCTTGAAACAACATGGATAGATAATTTCATTTTATTAAAAAATACTTATCAATATGTGCTATTTCGAATTTTCAAAACTAGAATTTATTCTAGGAAATATCGAATTAATTATGTTCACTTGATCTTGTTAAGAGGATATTAAGCACTAGTACTCTATTATTTATAGTTATATTGAGTTTATATCATGGTTAAATTGATTCTCTATAGAGAAATTGATTTGTATAACTAATTCAATACCATAAAAATATTAATAATATGGTTTATAGATTAGGGTTAGATAAATGATAATTTAAAAAATCCCCTTAATTTATCTTTTAACTAGAAATATAACCCATGTAAAATAATAATAATAATAATAATAATAATAATAATAATAATAATAATAATAATAATATAATTATTATTATTTTTTAGTTTAATGGCATGGACTAAAATTGGGATTTTTTGAGAAATAAATAAAAGAGACTACAACATACATAGTACTGGAAAAAAAATTAAGGGGGCCTGAAAAAAAATGTAAACTAAGAGAATTTATAATAATAATGTTCATACCATAAGTAGGGATGGATCATGTGATGGAGAAACATATATGAGAGGTATGATTAGAAAACTCCTTCTTTATTCCCCTCTCGACATGCATGAGAGATACTAACATTGCTCTGGGTCATTCTTCCACACTTTTGACCATGGTAAATTATACTCCAAGGGGAGGATATCCTATTCTTCAGTGCATTAAAGAGAACATTTGAATCAGATTTAACGATCTGAGGAGAGATGTTCCTCATACTGCACAATTGAAGGCATATGAGAATAGTATTGGCCTCTACCTGCAAAGAGTCACCCATCGCATATGAGGCTGAGAAATCATAGATAACTAAAACCCTACAGTCACAAACAAGTCCTCCACGCCTCATAATTCACTTAATTCATGAGCCCTAAATATTACACTTGAACCCCAATATGGGAGGATTCTAATTAATCCACTGACTAAGGGATTTCTCTTGGTAGTGAGAAGAGGACCTTCCCAAAGGATTGAAATATTTAAGTGAGGAACCCCATGTCAATGGTTAATATCTTCACCAAGGAATATATCTAACTTTAAAAAATAAAAATTTATTTTACAAAATAATTATTCCAGGACTATTAAACAATATATAAATATATATTAAATTCCCTAACTGGTGAATAGATATTTATTCAATATTCACATAATTAAATAACTAATCACCCATTGAGTATCATAGTGGATAAATAAATATTTCATTTTACAATATGAAAATTGATATTTATTTAATATTTAACTCACATATATATTCTTTTTAATAACTAGTGATTGTATCTGTAAGATCAACCAAACAAGAATAAATATTATTTAATAAACAAGAGAATAATATCTATTATAATATTATATTCAAGTAGTATTTTTTTATATTAATGAAAACACATAGTGTGTGATCTTCTAGGAACAAGAACTCAGGTTTTGGTATGAGTTATAAATCCGTTTTTTCAATTTGAATGTTTAGATATGGCCTAATATGAGTACTCTTCGAGGTAACGAGTGTTTTGGATGTGTCTGGGGCTTGTTCAAAGCCCTGAAAAAGGTTATTTGGGTGAAAATTTCCTATCTTACGGTTTGAGGAAACTTTGATAGGTTGGGAAGAGGCATGATACATGATGTACAATTTGAGGAAATCATGCCAGTGGAGCTGCACAGCCATGTGACCATGTCTACAGTTTTTGAAAAACATGACTAAGGCTTTTCATATGGTTTACATATGGTTTGTAAACTATGCGGGCAAGCCAAGAAGGCGCCCCTATAACCTATAGAAACCATGTATGTTTGGTTAACGATTACCAAATAGTGTGCCTAGACCATGCATCCCCTGCATTTTTTGATTTTTATAATTTTTTATTAAATTAAAAATACTATATTAAACCTAAAACCTATTTTCATATCCTGCACACTAAGGGGAGGGTTTGAGAAGTTCCTTTGGAAGCCTAAACTAGTATTCAAGCTACGTTCTCTATTTGACCTCCGATTTGAGAACAGTTTGTCTCATCGTATCCACAATGGTAAGACCTGCATTAATTTTTAGCCTTTTTCGATTCTTCTAGATATCGATTACCCTATTTGATTTTAAGATCTTATGCAATAATTTTATATTCTTTATCCATTATTAAGATTTATCCAAAACTGTGATGAATCAGAACATGATACTAGATAAACACTCCACTACCAAGCTAAGAGAGGTGGTATATACATTTCTTTCGGCTTTTGGTGCTTTTTGGAGCTATCAACCTTTATGTCGTCCATTATATTTTTCAACACAAAACCAATTTTGAGTGGATTACTTTAACTAGATTTATTCATACATATTAAGGATAAACATAGCTTCCTTTGTGATGAATTGGTACCCATTTCTGGAACCATTGTCCCCCATGAGGTGATCCTTATGTAAATAACTTTATTTTTCCATGTTAAACAACTAAAGGGCCCTGTTTTGGGATTTCCTTTATATAAGAATCCAATTTAGAATGGAATGAGTTGAGTGGGATAGTTTGGAGATGATTTTCCTCCCTTACCATGATATATGTTATATGTTGAACTTGAATTCATCAAATATGATAACTGCTATAAATCAATTAAATTAAATGAGTAGGTATACCCACGACATATGATAAATTGTGAATGGATGGCCAATGGGTTGGTATTACCATGTGATGTGAAAAATGGATAATAGTGATGCATGTGTGGGTATATCTATCTGACGTGATTTAATGGAATGGATTATATGAGTTGGAAGGCTCATATAGGATTATACTAATAAATGGCATGATTGTAGCATAGTTTAAATAGATTCGATGGATGACTCTCCAAGGATTTGAAATGTGGTTTTGGATGCCTTGGATAGAGTTTTCTCCAAGTATCTTGATTATGTGGGATGGCTTGGGACTTGGTAGCCCCTGGATCAAGATTTATTGGACTCACATAATATATATTGGTACACATGATTCTAGGACTCCAACCAGTTCCTCTACCGAGTTTCGATTGAGATGCTCTTAGGACTCGACAAGGACACTTTGGTCTTCAACACCTTGGATCTAGCCCTTTAGGGTATACACTTCACTGTATGAAATGGCTGTGGGTTATATGACATTCTTGGTTATACGGAAAGGTTGTGGGATTTTGATAAGTTTTCTTTATATGCCAAGGCCCTGTGGACATGATAAGGATGGATATATGGTGAGGCAATGTTTCTTGTTTGTTTTGTTTATAGATTCTTGGTTAAGAGATGACACTTGTAACAGGGGACTTGAGAGGCTATTTGGTATTACTTATTATAGTAGACATATGCCTTGGGCATTCATACTTATCGTGTTGATTTCTTATTCTTGTTTTTCATTTTGTATTGTGCTTTTAGAACTGTATAGACTTCGGCGTGATTACCTACGGGGATGTTTATCTCACACTTTATTTGGGCTTCCTTGGAGACCCAAATAGATTATATGGTTGTAGGTGATAACAGGGGAAAGTCCCCTAGTATAGGTTTTTGATCGTTGTTTTGAAGCAAGGAAGCATGGGACCAAGGTGCGGTTTGTGATGCTACAATCACTTTCTGGCCTTTTTTTCATTTTGGATACATTTGTTTTGTTGTATTTCCATGTACCTATTCTAGATGTTTTCTAAAAACATGTATCATCTATATCATTATTCATGTATGAGACACTTATGGTTTATTTATTATTATCTTGATTACATTCTAGTGGAAAGGTTTTTTATCTGCTTCCAATTTTAAATGTATCTTATTTCCATTATACTATAATCTTCTAATGAGGGCATAATATCACCAATTCCTATCCTAGGTTCTCATTGTTAGATGAAAACCTCTAATATTTGGGGGAGATGTGCTTGAGGTCATGTAGCCAACCTGTATTAGGGAAATGTTGAGTGTAATCTGAGTTTGGGATGTTATAAGGTGGTATGAGTGGATATTTATTTTTTAATTTGATTTAATGTTTAGTGAAAATACATAGTGATAGAAAGGACATGGAATTTGGTTAAAATCTATACCTAGGAGTAGCTACCCATCATACATCATGCAGTCACTTGTTATAAATCAGAAGTGATTCATTGTTCTATTCCATTTAGAATGTATTACTTAACGTATGTTGTTGTGATAGGTGTAGTGGTAGCTATATCACTACAACATAAACTGTATTTAGTAGCGGTTTTTTGGCAGCGGTTCACAAAACCGCCACTAAACATTTTTCTAAAATGGTTTCCCAGCTGTTTTTAATAAACCACCGTGAAACCCATATTTTTTTAAAACTCCCGACCCTTCCCTACCCCAACCCCCATTCTTCCCCCAACCCCATGTGACCCATGCGCCCCTCCCTTATTCCCCTAAACCCCCGGAGACCCCATGAATATCGTCTCCGGTGACCCCACGACCTGTGTCTCCGGCAGACCCCGCGACCAGCGACCCCGCGACCCGTGACCCCATCGACCTATGACCCCCCTTCTCCCAACGACCCCTTCTCACGGCGACCTGAGGTTCTTCCCCCATGAACTTGACATCTCCCCCAGCCCCCGCAACCCCATCTTCTTCCCCAGACTTCAGCGATCAAGAACCCTAGATCCAGCTCCCCACCCGTGCCGTTGACGACTGGTTTCATTTTTGGTGTTTATTTGCGAAGGTAGTCACTTGCATTGATTGATTTTTTTTGAATTCTCTTGTATTAATGTTTATGTTGTGAAAGGGGAGTCCCATAGCATAGGGGTGTAGCATAATCATGGTTTACATTATTACCTAAGTATCATTTTGTGAACTATATCCCTATGTTTTTAAAATTTTGTGCATATCCAATTTCACCCCTCCTTGAATTAAAAGATTTTTGTGTTTATTCCACTTCCCTTTGCCTCACATGTCCAAACTATTGGATATCTTAAGAAGAGATCCTCTTTACCTTCCTTTGCTTCCAAGCTCTCCTCATTTAGTTTTCATGTGGTTTGGATGGCTGATTTCCCCATTATCTCTTCTTTCTCCACTCCCTATACTGTCCCCTAAATTTTCACTTTTCCCAAGAAACCTTACTCCATTGATGGAAAAAATATGTGTTTTTGGCTAGGTTATAATATTTTTATTATGATGTCTATGGATTTTAGAGCTTGTTTTTTTCCAGGTTCATTATTTTTCTTTCGAAGATGATTGGTGGTGACTTTTTTTTTATAATTGATTTTGGTGTTTTTGTGTGATTCATTAATTTTACATATCATGAAAAGCTTACTATTTCTAATTGATTTTATTATTATAAAAAAATATAAATAATACTAATGTGGGGTTATAAAATTTTTTCAGTCACTTCTATACATGGCATAAAAGTGTTTTCTATAATTTATTAGTTCTTGTTTTCTTAAGTAAAGGTTTATGCATTCCATGTAATTAAATCAATTATTAAGAGGCTCTTTTAAATTGATTTAACTGTTAAGAGAGGTGATTGATTTTGATTGTGTACTAAAATTTGTATTCTATATTATCATGCACTCTAGAAACATAGATTTTATAGTTATATTTCATTATTGGGGATGAATATGAGAGTTACTACATGATCAAACTTGTTAGTTGTCTTGGACGACTAGATAAATACATAAATAACATTTTAAAATGTAAGATAAAAAATGAACACATTTCAATAAAATTATTATATCTTACTTTATATCCTTTAAAATTATATATTTTTCTCCTGTAGATATAATGGGGAATGGAAGAAATGTAAATTTGATCTCAGATTCTTAGTAACATTTAGCATACATTGGATGTTTTCAAAAAATAAGCATAACATAAGTGATATAGTTGAAATAATTGAAAAATATTAATTCATAATCAACGGAAACTAGTGGAATGCTATATCATTGACAATGAATCTATTTATTTATTTAGTAGTAACTATGTGTTTTAATTTTTTTATTATTGTGTAGGCACATTATGATATACATGGATAAAAGCTGGATCACATTACTGGGGAACACACCTCTGTATGTTAAGGTTTTGAATGAGTTTTTAGATTTTGAAATTTCTAATCGATCCGTTGAAGGGAGAATAAGATGTCCATGTACTAAATGTAAATTTAGAAAATGGTTGAAGAGAGATGAAGTTTATGAAAATTTAATACTGAATTGATTCCCTGGTCAATATTTGTGCTGGATTTGGCATGGAGAATCGAACAATACAGAAAGATTGAGCACTAATGTTAATCCATAGAATGAGGTCCCAAGTTCATCGAAAATGGAAAATGAAATGAAAAACCTCATAAATTATGCATTCAGTTCTGCAAGACACCACTATTAGCAATAAAACATATCATAACAACTAGAAGAGGGTGCTAAAAATTGAAACGTGACAAGTGATGTTTTTGAGAATGTAACACAAGAAGATCAAGATTGTAACATATCATTGGATCCTCCTCTTGATTCTTTAGAGCCAATTGTAAGAGAAAACTTCAATAAGGAAAATAAATTTCATGATTTAGTTGACGATGGAAATCAGTAGTTGTATAGTGGGTGTTTAAAATATTCAAAGATTTCATTTATGATGAAGTTATACCATATCAAATGTCTATGTGGTATTATAAATAAGGCAATGTCCATGATACTGGAATTGATTCGTTATGCATTTCTAGAAGCAAAAATCCCATAATTTTTTATGATATGAAAAAAGTTGTTAACTAGCTTGGTCTAAATTATACAAAAATATATGCGTGTTCCAATGATTATATGATTTATTGGGGAGATGATTCAAGTAGACAGAATTGCAATAAATGTTCTTCTTCTAGATGGAAGTTAAAGGGTGATGTTGGAAGTCTAAATGAATATAATTTGATGGAGAATAAGAAAAGGATCACACCTGAAAAGGTTTTGCATTACTTTCCTTAGAATCCTCGATTGCGAAGATTATTCATGTCATCGAAAACCACCGAACACATGAAGTGACATTCTATAGAAAATAATAATGATGGGTTAATAATACATCCATGAGATTCCCAATCATGGAAGACATTTGATTCATTACATCCAGATTTCTCAGTTGATCCTAGGAATATTAGATTGGGATTGGTTGCCGATGGATTCAACCCATTTGGGACTTTGAGTACCAATTATAGCATTTGGCCAGTTGTTTTGATCCCTTTTAATCTGCCTCCATGGATGTGTATGTAAAAAAAATATTTTATCATTTCGATGATTATTCCTAGAAAAAAAATTCCTGTAAATGATATTGATGTATACTTGTAGGCTTTGATTGACGAATTGTTGTAGTTATGGAGCAACAATGTTGAGATATTAGATACTTCTTCTAAAACAATGTTCAAAATTCATGCTGCTCTAATGTGGACCATTAGTGACTTACCTAGGCTTGGTAATTTATCTAGTTGGAACACTTACACGAGTTTGTCTTGTCTTGTTTATAACATTGATTATGAGCTCAAATAGCTACCTCATAGTAGAAAATGGTGCTTCTTATGCCATCGAATATTTCTCAATGCATCTCATAGATTTTGGCTGAACATATAAAAATTTAACAGTTCCATTGGTCATAGAACACCACCAAATTTGTTAACTGGTTCTGAAATATTGACACATATTGAAAATGTTGAAACAAAATTTGGAAAGGTTCATCATTTGAATGATACCAGAAAACGGTTCCGAAGTGCTTCGTCAAGTGAAATCAGAACACAATAATTGAAGAAAAAAAGTATATTCTTCAAACTTCCATATTGGGAATTTAATTTGTTGCGGAACAATCTTGATGTGATGAATATTGAGAAGAATTTATATGATAATTTTATTTTCACATTACTTAATGGGAATGGAAAGTTGAAGGATCATCTCAATACTTGCAAAGACTTACAAGTAATGAACATAAAATGTGATCTCCGGCTAGATGAGAATGAAAAGTATGCTCTGACCATTTTTGCAATGAAAAATAGGTATAAAGACACATTTCTTCGAATTTTAAATAATGTGAAGGTATCTGATGGGTATTAGAGTAACATCTCGAGGTGTGTGGACTTGAAGAATCGTAAGTTACATGGATTGAAAAGTCACGATTCACATATTTTGTTTCAACACTTACAACCATTGGAATTGCTTACATTATTACATGAAAAAGTTAATATTGTTGTACTCCAATTATTCACAGTTTTCAGGAAATCATGTGAGAAATCTCTACATCCATTTTAGCTTGAGAACCTCCTAAAGAGGTTTGTATTAACCCTTTGTGCAATAGAGATGATTTTCCTCCATTGTTTTTTTCTGTCCTCATGCATTTAACTGTGAATTTGGTTGAGGAAGCTAAATTAGGAGGCCCCGTTCATTATCGATGGATTTATCCAATTGAGATGTATTTTATTTATATGTTTTTCAGTTAATTAAACAATTTTTTCACTTAAATAAATGAATAATATTATTATTTTATTTCACAGATATCTTGGGCATTTGAAAGCATATGTGAGAAATAAAGCTCAACCAGAAGGCTCTATTGCTAAAGGCTATTTAGATGAGGAGTGTATTACCTTTTGTTCTAGATATTTGGATGATATTGAGACAAGATTTAATTGAGTTGGATGTGTTGACGACACATCAAATCAATCTAAAATGCATCACAAATAAAAAATATTTCCTGCTATTGGCCGATCAGCTAGGAGGACCTCAAATATGACAATGACAGAATTTGAATTATTACAGGCACATAGATATGTTCTCCTAAATAGTGAAATTGCAGATCCATTTATTGAAGATTTTAGGATACAAACAAAGAGATGAATGAGAGGCCGAACATGAAATGAGAAATATATAAAGAAAGCTCTGAATAAAGAGCTTGTAGAATGGTTTAAACGACGTGTAAGTTCATAAATATTGAAATAAATATGAATATTAGTTTGACACATACATTTGGTAAATATATTAAATTATATTTCTTTTTTTAGATCATGAATACTGATACATGAGCAGACTTGTCAGAATATTTGAAGTTTATTGCTATATGTCCTATAAAACAAGTTAGAAAGTTCAACGCTTATAATGTGTATGGATTTAGATTTCGTACAGTCTATCGAGAAGTGGGTTTGAAACATAGAATAGTGGTATATTTACATTTGATGAAGTGAGATACTATGGAAAGTTACATGATATTATTGAATTCAACTACCACAAACATTTTTGTTGTTGTTTTATTCAAATGAAAATGGGTCGATATTATCAGAGGTCTTAAAAGAGATTCCTTGCAATTTACTTCTGTGAACTTCTCTCGCTTGATGGATGTTGGTGATCATGAACTGCATGATCCATATATCTTAGCATCACAAGCAAAAATGGCATATTATGTGAATTATGTTGTGGATTAAGGGTAGAGTGTAGTTGTTCACATAATAAAAATCGATTTGTATGATATGGGTGATGAAGTGGAAGATTGGACCTCTGAAATTGAATTTCATCAACAACAGGAATCAAAATTATTTTTCCATCATGATATTGAAAATATTAGTCTAGCAAGGTTGAATGAAGTGGATGAAGCAATGGAGTGGGAAAATGACATTATTTAAGGGGAAAATTATTTTATTTACAATTATTTATTCATTTAGAAACCACTTGTTTCATTTATGCAGTCATTCATTATCATTGTTATATATATTTTTTCTATTAGTACTAGGCATATAATATCATTTTTAATTTTTTTTTCTACATATTTTTTTGAAATATATATTCTGAACTTAATTTTATTTTATTAAATGATAGGAATGCCTAGGGAGAAGCGGTACACTATTTCATCTAGTTCTACGACATATGACAATCCATATGGCTCCCTCCCCATGGTATCTGAGGCACCATCTACATACACCCTTGCACCATCTCCCACTGCACCATCTCTCACACCATCTACAAGTGTCCCATTAGAGGATGACCTATCGACTCCCCCTTGAAGAGAATCTGTAATGTGGTGGTGACATGCCCCTTTCTGTTCGTCATGGACATACTGGAGTGTCACTATCATAGGTAAAATTTTTAATTAAATAAATTTATAGCATTTTGTTTATACTAATTTTTTTCTCATTGAAGATGAAAAAAATGCAACTGTGGAGAAAAACATAAAAATTTCAGACGTTTTGGAATATGAATGGAAAGAATATAGTCGTTCCATTTAATTCTTATGGGGTCCCAACGAATGACGCCATGGGGTTACTTTGACAGATTCTAGGCCACCTTGCAGCGGGGCCCATTTCCCTTCCTATTTATTATGATGATTGGAGACATATGCCTATAAGATGAAAAAAATGAAGTTTTTGATTCCCATATAATGGTAATTTTATTACATTATGGTTTAATTGAATGTTATGTTACTAATATGTTCAAAATGAATTTCTGTATACAGATGTTCTTCCACTTTACAGTTGCTGATGTGATAGCACGGAAGTGGATGTTGAAAAATCTTGGTAAGAAATGTAAATATTTCAAATGGTGATTATGATGTGATGTCAACGATACTTCATTGACCATGCAACAAATATATGAGAAGCTACCCAGTGGGGTACCGAAAGAACAGTGGAAAGGTTTTGTTGACAGACATCGTAATGAGAAGCGGATGGTATTGAAATATATATTATAATATTATCCTCATTTTATATTTATACATGTATATGAAGAGGATATGACATTGAATACATTACTGTTAAATTGATTTTTATTTATTTCAGGATCTCTCAAGATAAAATGCATCAAACCAGGCTAAGCAAGTCATCCCTCACACTGCGGGCTCAAAAAGCTTTTCTAGAAACCGAACGACATTGGTAATATTTTAATTAGTTTAGATATTTATAATACAATATTATCAGTTTAATATATTGAATTGTTGATTTATCTTTTCTTAATGCATTCACAGAGTTTAGGGCACGAAGCATCCTAAACTGAACTGTGGTTGGATGTTCACAAAAAATTACATGGAAGTTTTATTAATGAGACTTCCAAAGAAGTTGGGGTATGAAGTAAATTTTTTATTATAATAACTTATTATCAGTTTTTACTATGTTAATATATATTGATATTTGATTTATAGGTAAAAATTAAATAACTATGGTATGTGAATCCTGGGCAGTCCTACTCAGTCTCCTAGGATGATCCAGTTGCTAAAGTCCTTGGAAAGGAGCATCCTGGTAGAGTGTGCAGGATGGGTTTCAAACCCATACCATCTGAGGTTTTTGGCATGCCACCGGGGATTCCAACCACATCTACTTCAGGTTATAGTCACTCTATACCTGAAGATGCTCAGAGGGATACTGCTTCTCTACAATCCACATTTCAAGACCAGAGGGCTCAGATATCCTCTTTGCAGAAAGAGATGACCGATATACATAAGAAGATGAGCAGATATGCCCCAGGTGGTAGTGAATCGACTGATGGTAAGCAGGTAAATCACAAAAAATCAAAATCATTTAATTTGAAAACTTTAATTGGTTTCAAGTTTTAATATAAATATGCAACTGTATTTAATTTTCAATATAATGTTCTTAAAGGTGACAACAGAAAGTGGGGATGGAGGTGGATAGGGTGACGATGCATCATCAGATCGTGATTAGTTGTATTGTTGATGTGTTGAACAAATATGGGAATAGTTGATTTGTATATGTAACATGTGCGGAACATAGTTGCGACCAAACATTTTCATGTCCTAAAATTTTCTTGATTTGTCCTGTTTCCTTTTAAACATTTTATTAATTTATGATGTTTCCTTTTATTTCTTTATTTCTCGAGTGTGGTATACATCATTCCATTTAGGCCTGTGTTTTAATTGGTAGTCAAGATTTTGGATGACTAGGAGTTAAACCCGTTGTTGATGTTTTGAACAAATTGGGTCATTTCATAATGATCAAGGGGATAGTGTTGTGGATACTTTGGTGAGGAAAAATGTGTAGATAGTAAATATTCATTCATTGTTAATGGTTATCATATTCTGTTCATGATGATAAAATGTGGTCATACCCCATATAAAACCTAGGTTCCTCTTAATGGGAGATGGTATTAAACCATAAAAAATAAGGATTCATTGTACAATGTGTATTGGATGATCTAAAAGTCTTACACTATATAAAATTTGGATTCCTCTTACAATAATTATGATACGTTCAAAAACATTACCTCCTATAAAACATGTAAGCATCACATTATGTGAGATGAAAAAAATCATTTTCTTCAAGACATGACATTAAACATTATTCTTATCTAATTCCTTCGAAATGTGATGCCTCATGATAATCATTATATTCCAAAATTCCCTCTATATATAGGATTACCCCTAGTTCCAATGTTTTTCTTATACAATACCATATTCTAGAACAACATGTGTCCTGATTCACACTCTCATGGGATACATAATGATGCTTAGACCTCATTTTTTTGGGTCTAGATGTAAATTTATTTAGCCTTTGGCCCCATTTCTTCATTTACGGTCTATAGATTATAACCTTAAATAATGTTTAGTTCATATCAAAATGTTCATGTGGTACCTGGGACTACATTAACCCCTTATACATTGGGTTTTACCCATACCATGAAACATAGATACCATGTTGATAATCACCATCCTAGTCCATGAATCATGACGTTAAATTTTTTCATCATGGCCTTGGTTGTGTGATCTTACAATGTGTGAATTCATATTCAGAATTTCGTCATTGGTTGAAGGGACTACTTTATCCTATAACCCCATGTTTTATTCACCACAAAACATTCTTGATTCCACCACCTCACCAATCTATATTATAATAGTTTATATCAAGAGATCCCTAGTCCAAGAATTATGACAATAAAATATGCTCATACATCCATCACATGGGTTTATTCATCCCTGGAGTTTCATCAAACATCTATTTCCGCTACATTCTAGAACTATGGGTGGATTGGTTCCCATTTCTATGGGATGCGTATTGATGAATATATCTTATATCATTGAGAATAACTGATGATTCACCATATAATAATCCATTACATAAGGTTTCATTTCCCCAAAACACTCACATGAGCCTCTTTTTTAGCAATAATCTCCTTTAATTTATATAGACACATCACTGGGACAAGATTCTATCATTTCCTGATATGAGGAAGTAAATAATGGGTATATAGATGCATAAGACCTTCTAAAATCCAAATAAGATGAATTTAAACTATATCACTACCCTGTGTAAAATATATATACATATTAATGATAGATAATTTAACCCCCTAAAAAATTGATATGTCTCTTAAAGGGAGATAATTTCACCTCTTATAAATTCTCGATGCCTAATATTATAACATGTAATTATTCAATATCATCATCCAAGAAGGTAAAACCTTCCAGCGTTGGTATCCTATGACACTTTGAATCATAAAAACATGTGGATTGATTCCAATAATCACGATATAAGTTGTTACATATAAATATTTAATCCAGGGCACAACCCCATTACCGACTCATTATAAGTTTCTCCCTTTCCTATCTACTTTGGTTAAATCTTGGAGACCTTTATCTCATACCTATTCCTATATTTGGAGCTCTAGGAATTTAAACAAGTTGTAGTCATAGTCCATGTTGTATGATTTTAAACATCAAAGCCCAATGTACTCATCAAACAATGTTAATTAATAACCATAAACTATTAAACGAAATAAGGATGACTCATCTGATAAGTGTGGGGTGATTATAAAAATAATTACCACATATAAAACTGAGATTTCTCATATGATAAGTATGAAATGAACCACACATTACCCGTATGAAACTTGTATTTATATGAATATGAGATGATATGATATCCTTGCCAGAGATGAAATCACTCCACCGACAATAGTCTCTTACCTTTCCACACATCAAAAATATGTTTGTCTTGATTCCCATTATGAGGAGACACATATTGATGCATGTATATTTCATCTCAGTTTCATCCCTACCAGAAAATCATCATGGGGACGTTTCCCTTTGGGCGAGGCTTGAATCTTGTCAACCCACATGTTTAAATAGAACATTTGAGAACATGAGTAAATATCTCCCATGGAACCAAATATTATATATGGTACATCCCCACATACACTTGTGCAGTTCATATATTTTACTATTTGGATAATCCTCACCCTACTAATCTAAAAAGGATCTCTAATGAAACGAATCATGGACATAGTGTCTTACATACCATCTCAGGCTCATTAAATGAAGTACATTTTCTGATAAAAATCGGATCTCATGATTTGATCTCCATTAATAGTAGATCATCATATTTTTCATCCTATCCTAAACTAGCCCAGGTATCCTATGTTTCAAACATGGTCAATAATAATTCTATTTTTGTCGATTACTCCCATTTCACTTCCCAGTTCTCAAAAGTTGTAATTGTCATCATGATATTTTTCAGGTCACTTCTTCCCCTCAGTGGGTTTACCCCTATAATCAATTATAACTATATAAATATCCTTGATTTTGGAATCAATCATGGCTCAACAGGGCTTAGGGTTTGGGAGGAAGTCCACCTCAAGCATGGTTGAGTTGCATGATCACCACATGGTCCTAATTCTGTAACCTTAAATGAGTATTCCATGTACATGAATCACTAATCTAAACTAATTTTAAATCAACCTTAGAATGTGTTGTGTGGTGTTGTACCCATTATCTATCAATTCAGGTCATGTTTTTATTCCTCCTCACTACACATCTCTATTTACGATGTTCCACTATATTTTCCAAGCATCATGACCATAATTGTTTTACTAGTTGTCTCCATTATTTTTTAAATTTTGAGTGAATTAATCTGTTAGGATATTGGTATTTCTGGTTTGATTTGTTTTTCAGGGAAGTGGTGCAGTGGAAGCAGAACAACTATTTTTTTTTCGGGTAAACTTTTCGAGGAGGTTTTAACCGCCACTAAAGTATACTGGTAAGACATTAGCAGCAGTTAAACTCGTTGCTAAATGAAAGTATTTTTTTACTTAGCAGCTGTTATAACCACTCCTAAAATCAGTAAAAATACCACAAAATGAGATAGCTATGATGATTCCCTTAAACCGTCGCTAAATGGAAATAACCACCGCTAATAGATTGCCGACGCCCAATTTAGCAGTGGTTTCTTTAAACGGCTGCTATATGCAAAAATAAAAGCTGCTAATAGGTAGTTTTTTTACAGTGTTTCTACTATTGTGATAGATTCTGTGCAGTGGGTAGTGAAAGTGACATCATCTTTACTTTCCCAAGGTGTATAGACCCTCATGGATATGAAAATGATGCATCTTTTAGATTCAATTGTTAATAATAATTTCATATGAATTGATTACATGAACATAAAATTTTGGTTCATGATTTTTTATTGGCCCTCATGGATCAGAACATGGTGGAGCATCAGTTAAATCATTTGAACAAAATATTTTTGAATGAAAATTCAATGGAATGGAAAATGGAGACTTGACTTAAAATTGGATTTTTTGGTGGAAAATTTGTAGTGTTTCTTGTTGTGTTATGGTTTTTTATTATATAGTCTTGTCTTTTGAAGTAGGCTATAGGCTTTGAATTTGTTTTAGGAGGGTTTTGACCTATTCTATACTCTTGAGCTGAAATTTTGATATCATTATTTTATAAGGTGTGTGTTTGTAATTGTAGAGACATACAACCATGATATCCTCTAGTGGTACACTGCAAGGTAGGCGATGACCACACTCTGGAGGTGGTAGGCCATGGTCTATTAGTTGATCATCCTTAAGTTCCATCTATAACACTAGAGGATGTTCCAAACACAGGTACTGAGGTATAGTTCCATGAGGGGTTATTTTTCTATATGAAGTATTTTAAGGGGGAACCAAATCATACCATGATTATGGTTGAGCTGACCCGAGTGTTCTAACAAAGCATCCTACCATATTTTTTGGGGATGGAAGTCCACAGGTTGCTGAGAAGTGGCTTGAGACCATGCAAGATATCATCAAGAATATGGAGAATCCTCTAGAGAGAAGGGTCATGCACTCCCCTAATATGCTGCATGGAGTAGCATAGAGTTGGTGGGATGTTATGAAATTGGATGATGGGCTACGTGATATAGTTTGAACTGAATTCCAAATGAACTTATATGACTACTTTCACCCTAAGACTCTTTGGGTAGAGAAGGCTATGGAGTTCATGCATTTGGAGGAATGCGCGATGAATAGTTATGGAGTTCTCAACACGCATTATAGAGTTACAGCATATTGTACTGATGGACCTTTCTGATGATCTCCTTAGAGCAAGAAACTTTGAGGAAGGTATGAGAAATGCTATAAAATCTTATTTCAACATGTTCAAATTGACCTCTATGACAAATATTGTGAATCTAATGCTGATTATAGAGTAGGAACTGAGATAATCTAGGGGTATAGAGTAGTGCATTATTTCTTCTTCACACAGTGGTTCTACATATTCATGTAGGAAGAAATATTTTGAGGTTTCTCATGAAGTGAACAACAGTAAGTTTTCAAGTTATGGAAGCTCTGTGTTTTGTCACTAGTGTGGCAGGTGAGGCCACATGAAGAATCAGTGCTACCATGACCCTTTTGAGTGTTCATGTTGAGGCAGGATGGGGCACACACATCAGTTTTGTATGACCTTACCTCTAGCTGTGAGTGGTAGGGGGTCATCTTCAACATCAAGTTCAGGAGTAGGTTCCTCATCTCTTCGTTAAGTAGGGAGTTTGATTAGTGCTGGAAAGTCATGCTGAGGAAGTGGTGGGCATGGCAGAGGCAGTCATACACCAATTACACTGAGACACCAGGGAGGGACTACTTTGGGAAGTGAGGTTGTATCATAGGTTGTGGTGCATGCTAGTTCTATTTTTATGACCTACCCCTAAGGAGATGGGAATCAGACTATCTACACTGAGAGGTACAATCCTATTAGCCTCTACAATTGCATCTTCTCATTTTGATATAGGTGCATCTCATAGTTTTATATCTTCACCATTAGTGAAAATCCATGGGATTGTTTTTTTTTGTATTTTAGGTAAGTTATGTTGCTAGACACTCCATTGGGGATCAGAAAAGAAGATTTTCACTAGTACAGGTAGTACCCCCTTGAGGTTGGCGGGTGTCACTTAGTCTGGGATCTTTATGTCCTTGAGATGAAAGGCTTCAACGTCATTCTCAGGATAGACTTGCTAGTAGCTTATCGAGATTATGTCAACTGCTGTGGCTAAAGGGTATCCTTCACATCACGATAGGGTACAATGTTTATTGAGAAGGGTGAATAGGATGTCTAGGAGAGACGAGATGGACCAGAACATCATGGAATAGGTAGGATGAAATCCCAGGTTCCTTGTTTGTTTATAGATGATCGGGGTGTAAGTCAAGTGGACTTTCCTCCAATGGTTGAGCACATTAGAGATGTATTTCACAATGAATTTTTTGGTTTACCTTATAATAGAGAGGTAGATTTCTCCATTGATAAAGTTTCATAAGATGTATAGGTATCCATTCCTCTTTACAAAATGGATAAAATAGAGTTACAAGAGCTCCATAGGTAGCTGGAGGATTTTTAGGGGAAGGGGTTTATTCGACCTAGTACTTATCTGTGGGGTTTTCTAGTTCTTTTTTTAAAAAACGTAGACTAAAATATTAGTATATGTTTAGATTATTAGAAATTTTACTAACTTGTGGATAAAAACTAACATCCCTTACCATGGATAAATGATCTGTTTGATTAGGTTGGAGGAGATAATGTGTTCTGAAATATTGACTTCAGGTTAGTATATCACTCGGTGCATGTTCTAATTGAATACATACCACAAAAAACCATTCGCAGTAGGTATGGAATATACAGATATTTGGTTATGCTATTTGGTCTCATGAATGCACCAATGATGTTCATGGCTTTGATGACATGAGTGTTTCATCCGTACATGGACTCATTTTTAGTGGATTTTACAGATGATATCGTGGTGTATTATCTCAATTGACATGATCATGCCAACCATCTTTAGATTTTATTGAATACATTAAGAGTGTATTAGTTATTTTCTAATCTCATAAAGGGCCACTTTTGGATGGATCAGATTCACTTCCTGGGTCACATAATCTTAGAGATAAATGTATTGGTCAAACTAGAGAAGGTGAGAGCTATAGTTTCTTGGAAAAAAATACAAGAATATTTTTGACATATGAAGATTCTTAGTGATAGATAGTTACTACCGACACTTCATAAAGGACATATCACACTTAGAATCACTGTTTACGGGCTTGACTAAGAGTGTTGTAAAGTTTGTATGGTCAGATTCTTGTGAGATAGCCTTTAAGAATATAAATGTAAGGTTGACATCCACACCATTCCTAATACTTCTAGAGCAGGGCTGAAGATACACTATGTACTGCGAAGTCTTAGGTATTAGGATGGTAGTTGTTATGATATAGGGATCTAAAATTATGGAATACGGGTCCCGGAAGCTCATGCCACATGCAAGGAATTTCCCTATGCACGATCTTGACGAAGCTGTAGTTCTTCACACATTGTACTATTATAGACACTATTTACTGGAAGAGCCTTTTGTAGTGTACACAGACCAGAAAAGCCTTAAGTATATCTTTAGATAACATGATCTAAATATGAGGTTGTGGAGGTTGGTGGAGTACCTACAGTCCTCTGACTTCAAGCTAACCTACATTCCTGGTAAAGGCAATGTAGTAGCTGAAGCACTGAGTAGGGGGACTTAGTTCTATGAATCACAACATTCCCATTTCAATTTGTATCTTATGGCGTTGTTCTCGGAGATTCATCTAGAGGTGCATGATAGATAGGTACACACATATCTAACATTTTTAGTTGTGACCTATACCTTATTGGATAGATTTAGGATGATGTATCTATTGGATTATGAGGACCCAGTCCTATGGGAGAGTGGAAAGTGGGGATCCATCGCTTGTTTGAACTGTATATGAGGATGAGATCTTTCATATCCATGGGTGTGTTTGGATTCCAATAGATATATTGAAGGAGGTGATGCATGAGTTTCATGCTTCATCTTGGGCAGTGCATCTTAGAGTCATCAAGAAGTACCATGACCATTATCCTCAGTACTATTGGTTCAGTTTGAAAAGAGAGGTAGATGGTTTTATTTTGAGGTATTCAACCTTTCAGCTGGTGAAGGCAGAATATCAGTGACTAGCTAGGCTTTTACAACTATTACTTATTTTAGAGTGAAAATGGAATGATTACGTAATGGATTTCATTACTGGTTTACCGAGGTCTCTTAGTGGTAACGATGTTGTGTGGGTTTTTTTTGATAGGCTCATGAATGTTTCTAGTTTATTGGAGATCAGGAAGACCTTCAATCATAGTACAACTTCCTAGGGTCCCTCACACTATCATTTTAGATTGGGATTCCTATTTTAAATATATTTTCTAGTATAGTTTCTAGAGGGAATTGGGTACATATGTGCTTCTAAACATAGCATACCACCCCCAAAATGATGGCCTGTCAGAGCATATGATATAGGTTCTAGAGGACATGATTCATGTATGCATCCTAGATTTTGGCTGCTCTTGGGAGAGGCACATTCCCTAGGTTGTGTTCACATATAATAATAGTTACCAGGAAACTATATAGATTGAACCTTATGAACCTTTGTACTATAATCCATTCCAATCATCCCTGTGCTATTTGGAGGTAGGTGAGGTGGTTTTATTGGGACCATGTGTTATGCCAGATACTTCTGAGCAGGTCTAGTTGATTCATAAGTAGATGGATACTACAATGTTTGATAAAAAATCTTACATTGATCATCAGAGATAGCCTCTAGAGTTCTAGGTCAGGGATCATGTTTTATTGTGTGTTTCACTAAGGTTGGGATATAGGAAGATTAGAAGATAGTGTAAACATTTACCATGATATGTCAGGCCGTTCAAGATTCTGAAGAGAGCCAGGTTGGTAGCCTATCAATTATATTTACCTTAGAGGTATTGAGCCATGCATCATATTTTTAATTTATCTTGTCTACACCACTACCATTCATACCTGTCGCATTATTTTCATCTTGAGGAGGTTGAGTAACAGGTTGATACATCCTTTGAGGATAATCTAATTCATATCATTTATAGGAGCACTATGGTTCTCTAAGGATGGTCAATTCCTCTAGTTTGGGTGCTTTGGCAGCACAAAAATTTATAGGATGAGACTCGGGAGAGATATGACAATGTACATGCTTAGTGGTAAGAATTGTTCTCAAACGAATCTTGACCTCCCTTTAGAGAGAAATTTGGGGACAAATTGGTATAAGGAGAGAGTTTTTAAGAACCCAGGTTTTCATATGAGGTAAAAATTCAGCATTTTTCAATTTAAATGTTTTTATATGGCCTAATATGAGTACCCTTCAAGGTCACGAGTGTTTTAGAAGAGTTTAGGGATTATTCAGTGCCCGAAACTTGGTTTTTGGGGTTAAAGTGGTCTAGTGAATGGTTTGAGGAAACTGCGTAAGGTTGGGTAGATTCTTGTTATTGGCCACACGGTTTGAAAAAAAATGTGCAAGTGGAGTCGCACAGCCATGCGACCATGTCTACAGTTTTTTCAAAACATGACATAGTATTTTCAAATAGTTTACGCATGGGTTGCAAATCATATTGGTAAAACATGTGGGTACCCCTTTTTCCTATATGAACCTCCTCTGGTTAGCGCACAGTTTACCAAAATGTGCATCTAAACCATGAACCCCCTTTAATTTTGGAATTTAATAATTTTTTCATTAAATTAAAAATTTTATATTAAACCTAAAACCTATTTTCATCTTCTACACCACAAGGGGTGGGTTTGAGAAGCTCCTTGGGAAGCCTAAACTAGGGTTGGAGTTACTTTCTCCATATGACCTATAATTCGAGTGGATTTCATCCCACTGGATCCAAAAGAATAAGCCCTATGGTCCTTTTTTGCCTTTCCCAATTCTTATAGTTATTGATTGTGCTATTTCATTTTAGGATCTTATGCCCCAATTTTCTATTATTTGTCCATTATTCAGATTTCTCCTTAACAGAGATGAATTAGGACCTGATACAGAATGATCACTACACTACTGAGCCAAGGTTGGTGGTCTATAAATTTCTTTTGACTTTTGTACTTTTTGGAGCTTCCAGCCTTTATGTTTCCCTCCAGACTTTCTAGCGCAAACCTCAATTTGAGCAGATTACATATAATATATGTATTCAAACCTATTAGGGATGTCCATAGGTTTTATTGTTATGCATTGTTACCCATTACTTGAACCAGGGTCACCCATGAGGTGCCCCTTATGGAAATATACTGTTTATTCTACATTAAACATACCAGTAGGTGTGTTTTGGGCTTGTCTTGTTATAATACACTAAATAAGAATGGGATGAGTTGAGAGTGGGTTAGTTAGGATATAGTTTTACTACCTTGACCTAATATATGTTATATGTTGAAATTGAATTGATCAAATGCGATATTTGATATAAATAGATCAAATTGAATTGGTGGGGTATACCCATGGGATATGATAAATTGTGAATGTATGTTTAATGGGTGGGTATACCCATGTGACGTGTTAAATGGATAATAGTGATGCATGGGTGGGTATATCCATGTGACATGATTTAATGGAATGGATTATATGAGTGGATAGACTCATATGGTATTGAAATGTTTAATTGTATGATTGTATAATAGTTTAAATAGATTCCATGGATGGATTTCCATCGATTTGGAGAACAGTAGTAGACACTTTTGATAGATTATTATCCTAGGGTATTGATTCTGTGGGATTCATCAAGCCTTGCTACCCCTTGGATCCTACTTTATTAGAATTGCATTGGAAATGTTGGTACATATGTTCCTTGGACTTCAAGCAGTGCCTATACTGAGTCTCCATCAAGATTCTCCTGGGACTCGATGAGGATTCCTTGGTCTTTGACACCTTGGATACATACCTTTGTGGTATACACTTCACTATACAATATGGACATATGTTTTATTAAAATCTTGGTTATATGTAAAGGCTATGGGATTTCGATATGTTTTATTTATATAACAAGGTCATGTGGATAAGATAATGATGGATGTATAGAGATGCCTTGTTACTTTTTTTTGTATTGTTTAAGGATACCTTGTTAGAATCTGACACTTGTTTCATGGGGACTTGAAAGGATGTTTATTATTTATTGTTTTATTAGACATATGCCTTAGGAATTGACACTTAACTTACTGATTTATCACACATTTTTTACATTTTTTATTATGCTGTTAGAATTTTATTGAATTTGGGGTGACTACGTACAGGGATGATTATCTCAGACCCTGTTTGGGAATCCTTGGGGACTTAAATAGATTATATGGTTGCACATGATAACAGGGCAAATCACCAAATTATAGTTTGTTGATCATTGTTTTGGAGAAGGGAATCATGAGACCATGGTGAGGCTGGCGATGCTACAAGACCTTTTTGGTCGTTTTGTCATTTTGGATTTTTTTATTTTATTGTATTTCCATGTAACTTTTCTAGATGTTTTCTAGAAACAGGTATTTTCTGTATCATTATACATGTATGAGAAACTTCTAGTTTATTTATTCATGTCTTTATTAACTTCTAGTTCACTATTTTTTTATCTGATTCTACTATTGAATTTATATGACTTTCATTGTGCTATAATCTAGTAATGAGGGAACATTCTCTCAAATGATTCACCTAGGCCATCACTGATAGTCGTCAGCATCTGGAATTTTGGGAGATGCACTTGGGGCCATGTTTCAAATCGGTCTTGTGGCACTTTTGAGGGGAATTTGGGTACGAGATGTTACACTAGGCCTCTTTCTAAATGAAAATATATTATTTGACCAAATGTTCAAGATAAACATCTAGAAACAAAACAAGGCTCCCGTAGAGAGAAAAGTAAAATTTGTAATGAATTAAAGCATATAAAATTTTTGATTTTGTAATATTGTCACATTATCTCATTATCTCATCGATCATGTTTCACACTCATTTCATTGAACAACATGAATGATATATATGTCTTTGAATATATAAAATACACTCTTGAATAAAATAACATGGATATGGACTTAATCATGTAGTTCCATTTTAATTAAAGTTAGTTAAGTATAATAACAAAATAAATATGTTAGGATGAATCTTATAGTGATATAGTTATTAATGTTATATCACTTATGTTGCACCCAACATGACCTACCAAGCCATGGACAAATGGAATCATGGTTTTTATCAATACGTCAAATCATGAGACTCATCACATGCATTAATAAGGAAATCAAGCCTAATGACTAGTACACAAGTCCACATATATAAGTATCCAATGAAAAATTAATGTTTTTTAATTACTATTAGTGATATAGTTCTTATAAACTACTATCTTATAAATTTCAAAGTGAAAACTTGATGGGAATAAGTCTCAATAATTTATTAAATCCCTACATCAGATAGCCGGTATCATTTACTTCTCATAAAATAACATCATATAAGTATACAATGAACATTAATATATACTATCATAACACTTCAAGGATATTATCATAATAGGTAATTGACATGTTCATTTGATGTATCAAATAATATAATCACATTATCACATTAGTGTAATGTTTAAGAATACATATCCTCTAATATGATATTCATGATATTCATTTCTTATAACATATATGTAATTGAAACTACAGTGTACTTGATTCTAGGGATATAACTCCAATAACTACAACTAATTGAAATAGAGATAGTTATATTCAACTTAAATGTAAAACTTAATATATTTTCTTAATAGTTTAATCAATGTCATACCAATAATTAAACACTCAATGAATCTGTTGAACCCCAAACAAAAATCAGTACCATTTTTATCATGCATGTTATCACATGATCAATGATAGACATTAATAATATTTTAAAATGATCATCTAATAAACATGATTATAGATAGAAACGTCTAACAAAACACAAATCACAGGGTGTTCTTATCAATGGGTTAATTATTATTATATCTTATACTTGAGATCACCATATTAGAATATCAAGAGAAGAATCCAGAATGATTATAATACCCAATATGTTATATGAAAATTTCATCTATAACTAGTCATGATGATGTATCTATAATATATTTTATATATTTATTATTATATCACATAATCTAAAAGTTGAAATTATCATTGGGAACTACAATAATATATCACTTCATGATTTTAAAATACATTTTCCATTAAAATTAATTAAACGAGGTTGATATATTTTGATACAAAAAACAGTGAAAATAAGTGAATACTTATTTAGTAATACATAAAATGGATAAATTAATAATAATTTAATGATATTGATAAATAAATGACTTTAAATGTAAAGGTGTTCAATTTCACTTATGAAAATACCATTTATTCTAGAAAAGTTGTTTTGAAATATTTTAGTAAATTAGGTATATTATTTAATATAATAATTTAAATAAATTATATTGATAATTTTTATTGAAAAATAATCAATAAAAAAAATTGAAACAACTATGAAATAATTAAGTAGTTTTATGTAATAATAATCAAGTAGTTCTTCATAATAGAGAAATGATTTGTTTAAAAATATTTTTTATTATATTTAAAACATATGTATCTCTTATTTAAAATATTAAATTTATTAATAATATTTTTTATACATGTATACAAAATAAAAATATTTTATATAGAAATTAGAAATTGGTTATAAATAATAATTAAATTATTTGATGGTAAAACGAGATATTTTTCTAGAAAACAATTTTTATGTGAGAAAAGTGTCTATTACATATCAAATTAAACTAATCACTAAATATGTATTATTCTAATTATATTTTTATAATATATTTATTGAAATACATTTATAGTAATTTAATTGTTTTTATTGTTCATGTATTAAGAATAAAATGATTTTTATGCTCACAGATTCATTTTCTCTTAAATTGAGTTTTACATATTTTTTGTGTGATATTAGAATTAATTTTTTACACATTTAAAAACTAAAAATAATAAAATGTCTTAAATATTTGAAATTATCTTTTTTTTAATTTTTTTGAAATTTTACAATAAATTTCAAGCATAAAAAATGTTACTAGGGAAATAGTTAAGCCTTCACAGTAATGATTAAAATGGGTTTAAAGGGGGAGAACTAATGGACAAGGCTGAAAGTATCACAGAAAAATTATCTTCATTTTATTTTTTGAGTGGATTTTATCCCTTATATAGCATGTTATCAAATTTAAGCTAAATTTCAACCATATTCATGGAGAATAAAATTTATAAAATTTAAAATTACATAATATTTTTGGGGGTGAAGCTCCCCTAACTTATGAATAGACACCTCCTACCTTCACATATTGAAACACACTGAGTAGTTTTCTTCAAAAAACCTATACCAATATAACTTCCAAGAACCCTTCCCCATGACCTAAATTTTTTGGTCTTACATATTGACCAACCCATTATGTCTTATGGAGAAATAAAATGGAGGATTACCATGGAAGAGGTAACAGACCTAACAATTATTTTTAACGTGTATTTCATCTTCCACACCCATGAAATCAATTATAACATAAAAAATATAAATCTATATTATTATTATTATGAAAAAATTAATTATTTGTATGGAAAAATCATTATCCACCTCATTTATATATAATCTAAAATGAAATTGTAACTAATTATTATGTTAGGACTACAAATTACCTAATGCGATGAATTACATTTTTCATCATGACCCATAATAGATGGTTATAAACATGGATTTAGTCAATATAGAATATATATATGGTATACATATGATTATATAAGGATAAATTTTTTCTACATTAATTTTTATCCATCCATTGAGAAATTAAACCATCACTCATTTGTACGTGAATACTACATCTTCCATGAAGTGATGTTTTCATTTTTCATAAGATACTTAAAAGAATGGTTGTAAAGTGTATATAATAAATTAGTATGATATTTATGAAATTATTTTGATTAAATAAAAGTTATTATGTGACAGGGACCAGAACTTTAGAACTGAATCGTTCATGGAAAATGGAAAAGATAAAACCCACATATTGTTTTTAACAGACTCTTTTCATTAATCTAGAAATAATAATATATATGATAATGGTATTCACTAATATAAAAAAAATATGGTTCTAATATGGATGTATAAAATCATTATGTTTATTACACTAGAGGACAAATCCTGTTTATCTAAAATTAAGACCGAGGTAAAAGATTATGTAACAATAATAATTTTTATCAGGATTATTTATCTTTAAATTTTGACTATAAGATATTATTTATTTTTTCTACCTCAAACATAATAAAATTTATTTTTCTATAAATATTTTTCCTGTTTTAATTTATTCTATAAATTATTTTTATTTATGTTACTAAAAATAGAATGATTTATTTTATGAAAAGTCTGCCTTATTTTTCCAGTTGGGTTAAAAATCATGCTCCACTATATCCATGTTCTTCTAAATAATTCCATGTAATTTATCATATATTGATGAATAATATTAAAATATATTTTTCTACTTTATTTATAATAAAATATTACTTTTTAATGTAATATTCTATGAATTTTTTATATAGTCCATTTTAAACAATATTTATATAAGATTGAAAATAATGTTTCTTAGTGTTAATAGAATGATTTTATTTTCCCACTATCTTATCCATTATCAATCATGAATATTCCATTAAATTTTTTTTTGTTTTTAAAATAAAAAATTACTCCTAAACTTCTAGGAATTTTCAGTTTTTCATTTCAAAAAAGATACAAAAGTAAATGAATATTTCTGCTATTTTTTTAAAAAATATTTTTAATGATTCTGGAAAAGTTATTTTCATCTATGTAAAAAAAATTAAGAAAAGTTATTGTTCACTGGGGATATCATATTACAGTAGCATCCACATTCCTTCTCTATGTTTCTCATCATGATTATGTTTTTAGGAAGTTTTATTGGGACTCATTTATTTCCCACAAGTTAATTATGTTGTGATAAAATTATGAATGTTTTTTTATCATATGGAACACATATATATGATTTTAATTATGTGTTTCATGGTATTAGATTTATATAGCCCTCTAATGTATTATGTGATAGTTGGAATCTTTTTATAAATTATTAATTTTAATGTGGAGTAATCAAAATCCAATACATGACTCAATCCACTTTGTTTAAAGGAATGGGGGTGAACCCAATACTCTAATAGAGTTTTTATACTATATAATAATGGTATTGGAATAAAACATTGACTATAGAAATGAATTTATAAAAATATATGTGTTCCAAAGACTTATATAGTATGATTATCATATGATCTCAAGGTTCATGATTGATTATAAATGACTCCACACTGTTATTAGTCATATTGCTTGTTATTATAATTCCTCATTGCAAAACAGATTATTTATGTTCTCTAAATTTGTGGGCATGTTTTATTAAGTTATTATCATGTTCTCTTACACTTATGTTTATCTCATATGATCTTTATAAATTATCTTCTATGTTTATTCTTATTAATAAATGTATATCACCCCATTATACATTTCCATTTTCTCTAAGTTATAATGAAATTTATTTTGTAGGATATATCTAACAAGGGTACTATGTGATAATTTATTTGTGGGTAATGTTTCTGATATTTCATGAAAGCATTTTAGTACGTTTCTAGTCTCTAAAAACACTAAACAATTATAGTTTTGTGTTGTGAATTATTTTGATATGTATTATATTTTTATCTAAAATAAATTAATATGTAGGTATTCTATAATCATTTTTCCTCATTTGGAATCAAAGTAGGGTTTAGATATTATTTGAAAGTAGGATTTGAAAAACTTAGTAAGAACCCTATGGTTCAGTCATAATATTATAATTATGCAAAAATATTTTAACGGTATAAAGTGTAGGTTTTCCTATAAATTACAACAATATCTTGATAAAAAAAGTGGAAGTTGGTTTGGAAACAAATTCAAATAGGGGAAATAAAACTAAAAAATTAGGGTTAGGAATTAACTCAATATTAAATCAATATATTCCAAATAGGCCTAATTAGGTAAATATTTTCACACTTCTGAGGAAAAAATTTGGTTAATTAATATTCTATTTATGAATTGTGATCATGGATTTTAATATATGTACATTATAAATCCTAATAATAAATGAACATGTAAAACTATGATTTAAACCATAAATATCATAGTATAGGGTATGCACTTTATTTATAAGTTATTTCTTCTGAATTTATAAATTTCTATGTATAAGTGTTATCATCCATAAACTCATTTATTTTATTAAATGGGTGGAACAAGGATAAATGTTTTACCAACTTATGTGATAGAAACTTGTATAATACTCCGAGATTATAGAATTAATTTTCTTTACCAAATATATTTTATACCATGTGGAATATTCAACGTTATGGTTAAAAAAGGAAATAAACAATTATTTATTTATAACCACTATAACCTAGAAAATATATTGGTAGGTATGAATATGAATAACCATGTTATAATATATATATATATATATACTTTATTTATTAAGAAAATGAATAATAAATCCTGTATTAATTGTTAATAAGTTTGAAATGAAGTCTAAATCTTTTTAAGATAGAAGACATATTTTCCATAGAACTTTTTTAATATGTGAAAGGTATTTTGATATTAATAAATTAAACTAATTAAAATCTATAAATGATTATTTTTAAAAATTATATTATATATATATTATTTTATGAATTATAAATAATTTAATTTTGGATATTATACAACTAATGATAATATCACCATCTTATGCTTCAAGAATATTTTTCTCTTCAAAAATAGTATATATTTCATTTTATACCTGTATATTATAAATAATTTTAGAAGATTTATTAAATTATATTTGAAAAAATAGACATAATTTTTAAAACCATAAATCCATAATTTTCTTAGTATGTTGTTTTTGTGATTTTTCTAAAAAATGTTTTTTTCCAGTGAATAGTGGAAATAAAGATTATTTCAAAACATTCATAAATTTTCATTAAATAAAGAAAATATAAATTCACTTATATTTTATATTTTATTTTCAAATAAGATAAGTTTACATTGACCAAATATAATATAATTAATTCTATAGAAATAAGAAATATACCTGATTTGGAATAAGTTCATTTTTATAAATAAAATTTCTGTTTTTGAAAAATTGTATGTCTTAGTGTTTGGGACAATAATATTAAAATAAAAACATACAAGTTATACTAATTTAATCACTAAATTTAGTCTAATATTTCTAATGATGATTTATAAATAAGGTAATGACTTTAATTTCTTTTTTTGTCCTTCTGAATAGTAACCAATTTAAAAGCTTATAACCATGTTATTTGGAAAAACTACTTAGTTAATGTTAAAATGATGGGATAATGTGTCAATAACACCCCAAAATGAGAAATTATTTTATTGTATTGGTGGAATTAGATGATATACTTCCATAATTATAATATTCCTATATTTTATTTCACATTACTATGATTATTACATATATATTATTTTAAGAAAAGAGTAATTACAAAATGTCACTCTCTCTCACTTATTAAGTATTCATGATTTGGGTAAAGATTAAAACGATATAAGAATTAATATAGATTATAAAAATTATGGTTAATAAATGTTTTTTATTATATATATAAATATATATTAATTTTTATATATGATATAATTACATTTAACTCTCACACAATTCCGACACATCACTTTTGTAAGCAACAGAAAAATCCATCAAATTAGGTAAAAATGTCAAAAGAAATACTTTTTAGATGGATTTTGTTTCTAGAAATTTTTTTGTGATAAATTTAACATATAATTTAAGATGAAATATTTTATATTAGAAATTAAGCTCTTATCTGGATTCCTTTAAGGTCAAATTATGTCAATAGTCCTAAAAATGTCCTTAAATGTTTTTAAATATTTTAAAATAATTTTTCAATAAATGGAATATTATAAAAAGAAATATTGAATTAATTGAATGGTAACATTTTCATCCTATCATGAATGGTTCAAGTATGTAACACCTTTTTAATTTAACTTTCATGTCCTTACAAGATTGAAATATAAGTTACCATGGTTAAGGTTAAATAGAGTAAACAAAAGGTTAAACTAAATAAATTAGGGTTAAAATTGAATAAAAACCATTAAAAATACTATAGGTTTATTTTATTTTCACCCCATAACATCCCAGATTCTAAATATATATAATTTGGAGAATATTTTCCAGGAATGTAAGAATATATTATTGAAATATTTATAATTCTTACAAGTGTTCCACCAACCTTATTTATAAGGGGAACTAATTATCCTCTCTTCCTATCACATAACGAACCATTTATTATAGAAATAATATTCCAAAAAAATTCTTATATTTATTTTCCACTTCTTATATCTTCTATTATTTCTTTAAGACTATACTGGGAAGGCTTATGGTGTGATCTAATGGAGGATTTCTAAATAAGATGTATAATTCATAATGAGTTCTTATATTTTATTTATTTTTAAAACTCTTATAATTTCATCCTCAACATGATGATATAATAACATTAGTATCCATCATATATTAAAATGTTTTTTATCTCACAACCATTTTTCAATATCCTTTCCCATCCAATATAAAATGAAAATTTTTCTCGTGGATAAGTGAAGATAACCATCATCATGTTAGAATATGTCAATTTTTTAGACACAAGGTTACATTAGTGATTAATATGATAAATAAAATTAATATATATATGGTATTTATTAAATAGTTGTGATTAAAAAAATATAACATATTACTTGCCTTTTTATCCTTTAATTCATTATAAAATGATAACATCAGTCATGCGTAAGTGTGGACAAAAACCTCTACAAAGTGATGTGATTCATTTTTAATGTGTGAGTTTTTTTGATTGTTATATGATTTTTATTTAATGTAAAAATATTATAATTATTTATATATTATTATTCTAGATACTATGGAAGAATTAATTCTTTGACCATGGGCATCATACAGAAATTGTCTTGGTATTATGAACCGAACGTCCTCAAAACACACAACATGAATATAAATGATTTAATAACAATATAAGGTATCATAATAAAATAAATAAAATGGATAATTAAAGGAAGAAGATAAAAAAATATTATTAAGAATTTATGACATAATTTGAATACTAATATACATGATTTAATGCACGTATGTGGTGAATTGGACTCGAGGTAAGGGTCTTTATTTTAAAAATAATTTTTATGGTTTTCCCTCCAACTTATTTTATCTTAATTTAACGTTACTTTAAAATTTTAAAGAATATTAATAATTATAATTAATTGGTTGATATATTTCGTTTTAAATTAGTTATTAATTTATTTATAAAATATTGAAAAAGGAATCTTTTCATCATTTCTTGTGTTAGTTATTTTTTATTTTTTATAACAATGCTTAATGAATGTTTATAAATTTAAATGGGTCGAACCCCTATACCCTCCATCACATACATCATTATTTTTTCAATATTACCTTTTTTTTTTCTACGGTTATATTTAAAGAATTTATTTATTCAATTTTTTTTGGATTTTTTTTGGTCTAAATTGACTTTCTTGAGAAACATACAATTTTTTAAATCTGTATGAGATAACATAATATTTTATTGATTCTGGTAATGAATTAAAATTGAAATTTCTTTTATAATTAATGTGAATGATTTAATTAACTTATTCATTATATATTTCAAGGATAATTTTTATGAATGATAATCGATCCCAATATAGATCTATTTGTTGGTATGATGGATATATATCTCTAATAGATTAGGTAAATGTCAACAATGAATAATTCATGTTATAGGATGGGTTAAGGATTGAAAAAATCCTTCAAGGAAAATAATGGTTGAGATGGGCACAATACCTCCCAAAGGTATGGTATTGATGAAGTTTTTCTCCTCTAAGAAAGACCCATGTTCTGATATGGTGGTTAAACCATCATTATGACAACCTTGCTTTTTATTACAACTTAAGCATGATTTATTACATAAAACTTCACTTGATACAACAAAGAAGATCGAGAGGTTTAGTGTCTTTGGGGATTAGGATCATTACATAAAAACTTTAAACTTGAAATAAAACATCTTTATTGAAAACTTCCTTTACATGACCACTACATTCCTTCGTACTTAGCATTGCATGGGGTAACCTGAGGACATGCATAAGAAAAGGGTGAGCTATAAAGCCCAGTAAGGGAGTACACAATGAATAACACGAGGAGTACAATACATTTTAGGCAATAGGAACATCAATTGATAATTAGAGTAACATGAACATAAAGGCATGATAAAGCATGATAACCAAAACATGGAAATGTGGCAACAACACTTAACATTGAATTAGCATGAGCCAAGGCTCATTGCACATGGAGCATGAGTAAACCCTCATTGCACTTGAATCACGAGTAAACCCTCGTTGCACTTGAATTAGCATGAGTCAACACTCATTGCACATGATGTATCATGATACTATACTTTACCCAATGCATTGGAGCGTTGTAAAGGGCGCACCCTTCTTAAACATTTCATTTTATGCATAAGTGTGCCACATGGATCATAAAACATGGATTCATAAAACATAATAATTTATTCCACGATAAAGTAATGTGGAATTAATACATGAAACATTATAATAAATTAGTAAATGTGCATAAAGGTGAATACCCTTGATGGAGACATGGGCATGGTATTCACAACACAATGATATTGGCATAGAAAATCGGTGTGATTTCGGCAGCGTAACGGCGTGACATAAGAATTCATAAAAAAAGGTTGATGAGAGAGAAAGGGGTTCCTCATCATATTTACATGTAATGGACATTAAGGAGGTCATATAGATACATGTCCCAAAAATTAAAAAGGAATTTAGATTCATGATACAATAGTATTGCTTGAATATAGAAGGGGAGAAAAAGGTTCCTTTCGGAATTTCGGCATAGTAACAGGTGTACATGGGAGGCATTTAATGAGAGAGAAAGGGGTTCCTAATCATATTTACATGTAATGGACAGTAAGGAGGTCATATAGATACATGTCCCAACAATTAAAAAGGAATTTAGATTCATGATACAAAAGTATTGCTTGAATATAGAAGGGGAGAAAAAGGTTCCTTTCGGAATTTCGGCATAGTAACGAGTGTACATGGGAGGCATTTAATGAGAGATAAAGGTGTCTCCCATCATTAAAACAATAAGAGGGAAGTATGGGAGAGGTGCGAAACCATACCCCAACATTCATAATTGAAATTAAAAGGGCAATACAACTTAAAGAAAATTGACAAAAATGAGAAAGGAAGAAAAAACCCTTACTTGGAAGTGTGCTTCCAAAGGCTAGAGAGAGTCTTGTGAGAGGCTTCTTGGGAGCTTGAGGCACATTGGGAGGATTCTAGAGAGAGTAGGGAAGAGGTTGGACGAACTCCTAGGGATTTTAGTGAGGAGGAAGTGGGAGCTTGGGTGGGTTTATATAGGAAAGGTGAGAGAATTCTTTATTATTTAGGTTTGGGACCCCTTATATTAAAATAATCCAAACCACAAACCATCCCATGGTATTTGACCATGGTTTCTGGAAAAGGAAATATAAAAACAATATTTTACAAGGCCAAGGTCCGAACTTATTAAAAAATTAGGGTTGCTTATGTGGAGGTGAGTCACACTCCCATGGAAATTAATTTAAAAAGGCAAAGTGTTGAATAAGTCTTGAGGGCTCCATTAATGCTTTGAAAAGTAAGTCAAACAAACCCAAAACCTCATTATTTTAATGATAAAACACATATTGGCCGAACATAAGGATTATGGTATTTTATTACATCACCATTGGGTCATTATGATGTCATAAAACACATTATATATTTAAATGGTATTTAATTTTTACCCAAAAATTTGACTGTCTCAGAAAATTATGAAAAATTAACCGTTGGATAATTTCAACATCCTGATTCCAAAAATAATATTTATTTTATCTAAATAATTTTATAAATATGTGAATTTTCACTTTTAAAAAAATTCACGGGTTTTGACAGAAATGGCTTTCAAACCTAAATAAAAAGTTTAATTGCATTCATAAAATTATAAGATCATTTATATTTAATAAAAATTAATGTAATATTAATAATAATATTTTATTAAAATATTATTTAATTTAAAAAAAATCCTTTAATTTAATAAAATATAATTCTTAATTAAATAATAACTAAAAACACCATTTGTACTTTAAAAACTAATTACAATGTATCAAAAATGACTAGAAATTATATTCATTGTTATATACAAAAATAATGTACATGAAAATGGTGCTACTTATTTGTTACATAACCCCTTAAAATAGCCGCATAAGACCTAAGGGTAAGGTGTGCGATGGTGACAGACTCTTGGGGCGGCTCGGATAACATCGCTCGAGTGGTAATTTCAATCAACTTCCACTTTTCCCGTAAACGATCACGTTCAAGCTTGACTTGATGAAGCTCAGCTTGGGCTTGGTCAAGGGCAAAGCCCAAAGATGCCACCTCTTTTCCGAGCTCTGACAAATGGGTTTCGTAAGGGGAAATTCTACTGGATGAGGCCATCACTTCCTTTTTCTGAGTAGAAATGGGTTCGTTAAAGCCTTATATTTATACTACTCAGATGATCACTGTTCAACGGCTATAAAAGTAACAGTCACAATTCTTAACGTAAAACTAAAGAAGTTGACATCTTATAAAAACATTTTTCATAAAGAAACATTTAACTGGATCAAGAGGGATTTTCCATTAATGAAACTTTGGTTCGTTACAACATTCCCCCCTTAAGAAATTTCGCCCTCGAAATTTTCCTTTCCCACACTAAAACAAATGTGGGTAACTTAGCTTCATCATATCCTCCGACTCCCAAGTTGCTTCTTCAAACGTGTGGTTTCTCCACAACACCTTGACGAGGGGTATTTTCTTGTTTCGTAGAACTTTTTCTCTACGATCTAAGATCTTCACTGGTTGCTCCTCGTAAGAAAGATCATCTTCTAATTGTACCACCTCGGAAGAGAGTACATGTGAAGGGTCTGGTATGTACTTCCTTAAGAGGGATACATGGAAGACATCATGAACCTTGTCCATAGTAGGTGGAAGTGCTAGTTGATAGGCCACAACCCCAACACGATCAAGAATCTCTAAGGGGCCGATGTACCTTGGACTTAACTTCCCTTTCTTTCCAAACCTCATGACCTTCTTCCACGGAGATATGCGTAAAAACACCCTGTCTCCGACTTTAAACTCAAGGTCTCATCGACGATTATCTGCATAACTCTTCTGTCGACTCTGGGCTCCCTTGATATGCTGCTGAATGGTTTTCACCTTCTCCACCATTTCTTCGACCATTTCTGGTCCAAGTAGCTTACATTCACCGACCTCATCCCAACATGCCGGTGTTCTACACCTTTTCCCATAAAGGGCTTCATATGGGGCCATTTGGATGCTCTAGTGGAAACTATTATTATAAGAGAACTCAACTAGAGGAAGATGTTGATCCCATCCTCCTTTAAAGTCCATTGAGCACGCTCTCAACATATCCTCAAGTGTTTGGATAGTCTGCTCGGATTGTCCATCAGTTTGAGGATGATAGGCCGTACTGAAGTTCAGTTCAGTATTCAGAGCATGTTGAAGACTCTTCCAAAACATAGAGGTAAATCTTGGATCTCGGTCAGACACAGTAGATAGTGGTACTCCATGAAACTGTACAACTTCCCTGATATATATCTGTGCCAGTTGATCCAAAGAGAAATCCTCTCGAATAGCAATGAAGTGTGCAGTCTTTGTAAGATGATCCACAACAATCCAGATTGCATTGTTGCCTTTTGATGTCCTTGGAAGTCCAGTGACGAAGTCCATGGTGATGTTCTCCCATTTCCATTCTGGTATGGGCAATGGTTGCATCATCCCCTTAGACTTCTGCCTCTCTGCCTTCACTTGCTGACACACCAGGCACTTTGATGTATATTCAGCGATCTCCTTCTTCATATTATCCCACCAAAAGTTTTCTCGAAGATCTCGATACATCTTTGTGCTCCCTGGGTGAATAGAGAAATTTGAACTATGTGCATCATCCAAAAGTTCCTTCTTCAGCTCCGAACTTGATGGAACACATAGTCTTTTCCCAAACCTTACAATTCCTTCTTCATTAACATTAAACTCTGAGGATTTTCCCTTTTTGATAGCTTCCACTTTTTCTTGGATTCCTGCATCATCCTTTTGAGCATCCTTTATCCTTTCCAAAAGAGATGGTTGAGCAATCATTTGTGAAAGGATTGATGATGTTCCCTTATTTATGATTCCCACATCCATCTTCATCAAGTCTAAGAAGATTGGATCCTTCTCAATTCTCATCATTGATAGAATAGCTGGATCCTTTCTACTTAGGGAATCTGCCACCTTGTTCGCTTTCCTAGGGTGGTAATGTATTGAACAGTCATAATCCTTGATGAGCTCTATCCATATTCTTTGGCGCATATTAAGCTCTTTCTGTGTGAATATATATTTAAGACTCTTGTGGTCAATATATATCTCACATTTCTCTCCATAGAGATAATGCCGCCAGATTTTCAAGGCAAAGATCACCGCCGCCAACTCCAGATCATGCGTTGGATAGTTTCTCTCATGGATTTTCAACTCCCTTGAGGCATAGGATATCACTTTATCATTCTGCATCAGCACACATCCTAAGCCCTTCTTCGAAGCATCACTAAATAACACAAAAATATCCCCACTTGTGGGTAAAGTGAGCACGAGTGCAGTGATAAGACGCCTTTTCAACTCCTTGAAGCTTTCTTCGCATTCATCACTCCAAGCAAACTTTAATCCCTTTCGAGTTAGCTTGGTAAGAGGGTTGGACAATCGTGAGAAATTTCTCACAAATCGTCGATAATATCCAGCTAACCCCAAGAAGCTACGGATATCAGTTACCGATGTTGGCCTCGGCCATCCCTCAATTGCATCTGTTTTGGAGGGGTCCACAGATATCCCATTGCTTGTGATGATATGGACCAAGAATGAGACTTCCTTCAACCAGAACTCACACTTGCTATACTTGGCATAGAGCTTCTCCTTGCGCAAAGTCTCCAGTACAGTTCTTAAATGCTCCTCATGGTCCTCCTTGGTTTTGGAGTATATAAGAATATCATCTATAAAGACTACCACAAATTTGTCTAGGTAATCTCTAAAGACTCTATTCATCAAGTCCATGAATATTGCTGGAGCATTGGTGAGTCTGAAACGCATTACTATGAATTCATAGTGCCCGTACCTTGTACGAAAAGCAGTCTTGGGGATATCTTCCTTCTTCACCCTTACTTGATAATATCCCGACCGCAAGTCCACCTTGGAGAAGTATTGTGCTCCACGCAGCTGATCAAACAAGTCATCGATTCTTGGGAGAGGATACTTGTTCTTTATCGTGATTTTGTTAAGTTCACGATAATCGATGCAAAGCCGCATTGACCCATCCTTCTTCTTGACAAAGAGGACTGGTGCACCCCATGGTGATGCACTTGGGCGTATATACCCTTTATCCAGATTCTCTTGTAGTTGTTTCTTCAGCTCTTCAAGCTCAACAACAGCCATTCTATATGGAGTCTTGGATATTGGTAGCTCCCCAGGTATAAGTTCAATTGAGAACTCAACATCTCTTCTTGGAGGAAGACCAGGAAGTTCCTCGGGAAATACTTCAGCGAATTCCCTCAGAATAGGCATTTCTTGAAGGGTGGTTTCTTCCTTGGACTCAATCATCTGAGACAGATATGCATGCTCATAAGGCAGTAATATCCATACTTGAGATGATGGAGCTAAAGGAGATTCATCTTCCTCCTGACACTTGTAAAGAATCGGGGGTCGATTCTCCATATGGAGTGTGATTTCCCTCTCCCGGCAATTTATGTTGGCTCTATATAAGGAAAGCCAATCCATGCCAAGAATTCATCAAATTCCACCAAAGGGAGTATGATGAGGTTCGCTGGGAAATTCAATCCACAGATTATAACAGGGGAGGACTTATATTCATGGGATGCAATGATTGCCCCATTTTCCGTACTCACCGACATCTTTACCTCCAGGATTTGTGGTGGTTATGTGATTGTTCTACTAAACATTCGAGATATAAAATAATGCGTAGAACATGAATAAAAAAGTATGTTCTCTATTCTTGAATGAATAACTAGCGTACCTGTCACCACTTCGTTTTCGGGGTTCACTTCGGCAGAAGTGATGGAAAAAGTTCTTCCTTGCTGTCTTGGAGGTTGCTGGTTGCCTCCGATAACCCTTGGATTAGGGAACTGATTTTCAAAATGACCCGGATCTTTGGATTTGTAGCATTGAACAACGCATTGAGGTTCGAACGGAGCGTTCCTCTCCTCTGTCGTAGCCGTGGGTCCTTCTTGCTGACAGTTAACAGCTAGGTGCCCTTCTCTTCCACACTTGAATCATTTTCTTGTCCCCCTAAGGCAATTTCCAGGGTGCTTCTTTCCACACTTTTGGCAAGTGGGGTGCTGGAATTTCTTAGTGCCGTTGGATTTATCCATCGGACCACCAGCATTGAAGTCCACCTTACGCTTCTTGTCCCCATGATACCCCTGTGATTCTCTGATCTCCATTTCAACCTTGAGGGCACATCGGACAATTTCCTCATAGCTATCGAAGTCACGGATCACTAATGCTTTCCGCAAGCTAGGCTTCAGCCCACCAAAGAAGCGGTCAACCTTGCATTCGGGGGTAACGACAAAGCCAAAAGCGTATTGTGCAATCCTTGTAAAGTTTGCCTCGTACGCTCCCACAGATTCTTCATCTTTCTGTTTGAGGGAAAGGAAGTCTTTTTCCATCTTAAGACGGAGGGTGCGTGGAAAATATTTATCGAAAAACATCTTCCAGAATTCCTTCCATTCCAAAGCCTCGATCTCCTCCTAAGGCTTCGTATTTTTGATCAACGTCCACCATTGATCATCTTCACCCTCCATATGATAATCCGCCAGGAGAACCTTCTCTTTTTCAGAGCATTGGAGGATGGAGAATATCTTTTCAATGGAGTTGATCCATTGTTCAGCGATCGTGGGATCGGATGATCCACTAAAAGTAGGAGGCCTTTGTCTCATGAAGCTTTCAATAGCGACTTGTTCTTTCTTAGGGGGGGTTGAACATTCCTCTTGACCAATGTTTCTATTCAAAACTTGAGTTATCTGAGAGAGAAGTGTGACAAAGTTCGCGATTCCCGCTCCCATTGGATTGGGCATCTCATAAGTACAATCATCACACTGATCTTCACAACGGTTGTTAGCCCTAGTTCTCCTATTACCGGCCATTGGCTGGAATAAAAGGAAAGTTAGGGGTAACACATAAAGGGTAATCCAAAGACAAAAGTTGATGACTTATAAATAAACTTTAACCTCTTTAACTCATGAGTCTATAGGATTCAATCCAGGCTTTTCATGATCTTCCTTCTAACATATATTCTTAGGGGCATTTTTCCCTTAATAAGGGTTCATACTAAGATTGTGAATTTATCAAAACATATCCCCCGGGAGTGTCATAACCAAGAGTGCAACAAGGCCCATTGTCATGCACCAGTTCCCGTTCGAGTCTAGCTCAAAGCGGTGTTTTCGGGTTTTACCCCTAGGATACATCTGTGCTAGAGCCGCCTCTACCTCCTCGTATCCAGACATGGATGTATTTGTTTGATAAAACACTTACTTAGTATTTACCAAAACTTAGGGATGCTTTTATTATTCTTAGTCTTGTATCTAAGGCTTTACTAGGGTTTCCTAATCCCAAAAATAACTAAACCTATCATCTGATACCAACTATGACAACCTTGCTTTTTATTACAACTTAAGCATGCTTTATTACAAAAAACTTCACTTGATACAACAAAGAAGATCGAGAGGTTTAGTGTCTTTGGGGCTTAGGATCATTAAATAAAAACTTTAAACTTGAAATACAACATCTTTATTGAAAACTTCCTTTACATGTCCACTACATTCCTTCGTACTTAGCATTGCATGAGGTAACCTGAGGACATGCATAAGAAAAGGGTGAGCTATAAAGCCCAGTAAGGGAGTACACAATGAATAACATGAGGAGTACAATACATGTTAGGCAATAGGAACATCAATAGAGCATTAGGGTAACATGAACATAAAGGCATGATAAAGCATGATAACCAAAATATGGAAATGTGGCAACAACAGTTAACATTGAATTAGCCTGAGCCAATGCTCATTGCACATGGAGCATGAGTAAACCCTCATTGCACTTGAAGCACGAGTAAACCCTCGTTTCACTTGAATTAGCATGATTCAACACTCATTTCACATGACATATCATGATAATATACTTTACCCAATGCATTGGAGCGCTATAAAGGGCGCACCCTTCTTAAACATTTCATTTCATGCATAAGTGTGCCACATGGATCATAAAACATGGATTCATAAAACATAATCATTTATTCCACGATAAAGGAATGTGGAATTCATACATGAAACATTATAATCAATTAGTAAATGTGCATAAAGGTGAATACCCTTGATGGAGACATGGGCATGGTATTCACTACACAATGATATTGGCTTAGAAAATCGGTGTGATTTCGGCAGCATAACGGCGTGACATAAGAATTCATAAAAAAAGGTTGATGAGATAGAAAGGGGTTCCTCATCATATTTACATGTAATGGACAGTAAGGAGGTCATATAGATACATGTCCCAACAATTAAAAAGGAATTTAGATTCATGATACAAAAGTATTGCTTGAATATAGAAGGGGAGAAAAAGGTTCCTTTCGGAATTTCGGCATAGTAACGGGTGTACATGGGAGGCATTTAATGAGAGAGAAAGGGGTTCCTCATAATATTAAATGTAATGGACAATAAGGAGGTCATATAGATACATGTCCCAACAATTAAAAAGGAATTTAGATTCATGATACAAAAGTATTGCTTGAATATAGAAGGGGAGAAAAAGGTTCCTTTCGGAATTTCGGCATAGTAACGGGTGTACATGGGAGGAATTTAATGAGAGAGAAAGGGGTCTCCTATCATTCAAAAAATAAGAGGGCAGTATGGGAGAGGTGAGAAACCATACCCCAACATTCATAATTGAAATTAAAAGGGCAATAAAACTTAAAGAAAATTGACAAAAATGAGAAAGGAAGAAAAAACCCTTACTTGGAAGTGTGCTTACAAAGGCTAGAGAGAGGCTTGTGAGAGGCTTCTTGGGAGATTGGGGCACCTGGGGAGGATTCTAGAGAGAGTAGGGCAGAGTTTGGACGAACTCCAAGGGATTTTAGTGAGGATGAAGTGGGAGCTTGGGTGGGTTTATATAGGAAAGGTGAGAGAATTCTTTATTATTTAGGTTTGGGACCCCTTATATTAAAATAATCCAAACCACAAACCATCCCATGGTATTTGCCCATGGTTTCTGGAAAAGGAAAGAGGAAAACAATATTTTACAAGGCCAAGGTCCGAACTTATTAAAAAATTAGGGTTTCTTATGTGGAGGTGAGTCACACTCCCATGGAAATTAATTTAAAAAGGAAAAGTGTTGAATAAGTCTTGAGGGCTCCATTAATGCTTTGAAAAGTAAGTCAAACAAACCCAAAACCTCATTATTTTAATGATAAAAAACATATTGGCCGAACATAAGGATTATGGTATTTTATTACATCACCATTGGGTCATTATGATGTCATAAAACACATTATATATTTAAATGGTATTTAATTTTTACCCAAAAATATGACTATCTCAGAAAATTATGAAAAATTCACCGTTGGATAATTTCGACGTCCTGATTCCAAAAATAATATTTATTTTATCTAAATAATTTTCTAAATATGTGAATTTTCACTTTTAAAAAAATTCACGGGTTTTGACAGAAATGGCTTTCAAACCTTAATAAAAAATTTAATTGCATTCATAAAATTATAAGATCATTTATATTTAATAAAAATTAATGTAATATTAATAATAATATTTTATTAAAATATTATTTAATAAAAAAAATACTTTAATTTAATAAAATATAATTCTTAATTAAATAATAACTAAAAACACCATTTGTACTTTAAAAACTAATTACAATGTATCAAAAATGACTAGAAATTATATTCATTATTATATACAAAAATAATGTACATGAACATGGTGCTACTTATTTGTTACATAACCCATTAAAATAGCCGCATAAGACCTAAGGGTAAGGTGTGTGATGGTGACAGACTCTTGGGGCGGCTCGGATAACATCGCTCGAGTGGTAATTTCAATCAACTTCCACTTTTCCTGTAAACGATCACGTTCGAGCTTGACCTGATGAAGCTCAGCTTGGGCTTGGTCAAGGGAAAAGCCCAAAGACGCCACCTCTTTTCCGAGCTCTGACAAATGGGCTTCGTAAGGGGCAATTCTACTGGATGAGGCCATCGCTTCCTTTGTCTGAGTAGAAATGGGTTCGTTAAAGCCTTGTATTTATACTACTCAGATGATCACTGTTCAACAGCTATAAAAGTAACGGTCACAAATCTTAACGTAAAACTAAAGAAGTTGACATCTTATAAAAACATTTTTCATAAAGAAACATTTAACTGGATCAAGAGGGATTTTCCATTAATGAAACTTTGGGTCGTTACAATCATAAAGCTCCATATTACACCAAGATTGCAATAATTCAAGCAACATATGTCCACACCTTCTCAAAATATATAAATGACCCATTTCAACCTTCATTTGAAGGGTGGGGGGGGGGGGTTCACCTTTAGTCTTCCAAAAGAAGATAATAATTCATAAAACTCTAACCTTAAGAACAGAAGGTCACATGGATTTCTATAGGTAGAGACCAATCATGAGTAACCTCAAATGGTCCTTTAAAAATTAGTCACATAGTATAGATAAATTTCATGAATATTTATACCCCTTTTCATAGGAAGATGATGATTCATTCCCACATTGAATCCCTGAGTTACCAATCCTTCAAAAGACACATACCCTAGTAATAAAGGCCAAAAGATCATATGGGATACATCGATTTTTCCAAAACCACTACCTTGGAAGCCCCATTACCATCACAAAATCAAAATCATGGACCCCCATATGATTCCTCATTTTATCATAAATATCTTCATAGAAGTTGAGAACCCGTTGGAACTATATCGATCCAATTTGGATTCCCCCATGTCTCAACCATCGATATAACTAGTATTATGGCCCGTTACAACCAATCCACTTACTACAAACACAATTTAGGAATCCCTAACAGGTTATCATCCCAATCATAAGAACCCTAACCTCAACACGCACAACTAATTCCTAAAATGGAATGTGCACTTTTTTATTTCCCTCAAAATTCACCTCTATAGAATATTAATAAGAACCAATGGTTTCATCATCAAGGGAAACCAATATCCATTTCCCTAAATGGGAAAATTCAAGGCCCCTTGATCCTTATCTCATATAACCAGATATTTATATCCTCATTCCCTACATGGGGATGAGTCTCACCATTTGTAAGCCCCAACAATGTCTGAGTTGTAAGGATCTAAACTATATATGAATAATTTACTAGTCTCATGATGTTAAAACTCAAAGAAATATTCTCTTCACTTGATTTTAATCCACATGGAAACATTCACAGTGTAGGATTATAAAATCCATCCTTACCTTATTTGGGAAACATAGGGTTCCTTGGGTGAAACTCCTTAGATGACACAACATATTTTGGGAAGATTCTACACATTAGCATCACACCATGCATTGTTGTCTCTCCTTTTATGAAAAATTATTCCTTAGAACATGATGTTAAACTATATGGTATTTGATGTCTATCTCTGAATAGGATATGTATTATTACTCCCAAAGGTTACCTAACAACCCAAAATTAGCACAAATCCATATTCCTATCAAGGGGTGGAAACCCTCAAGTTTGATCACCTATACCCAATATACTCAATCCTTCACCATCCAAACAGAAGGTTCCAGTAGGATCACGACATCACAATGTGATGTTACTATCTGGGACGAGTAAGTTATGAGCATATATTGGAAATATCACTACTAGAATTTATAAGTTTGACTTACCGTAAACAATTAGTTTATGTGAAATTGTCCATAAAGGACTCTAAATATGTGAAACTTTTTCAAACGACATTAAACTTATCAACCCTCTTGATTCATAAAATACTATCCTTAGGTGAAGATCCTAGATTACCTTAGGTGAAATTTCTAAGTAGTGTATGTATTGAGTATATAATCTCCATCCACCACTCAAGTAATGGGTGACAAGGTTGATTCTTCAAAAATTTCATGTGAATCATCATAACTAACCATTATCATTTGATTTGATTGATCATATTTTATTGGTAATATCCTTATGGTTTGGAATATTGGATTGGGTTACCTTGAACTAAATTATGTTTTCTTTGTGATAAATTATATTAACTGTTTTCAATATAAATAAAATCTTCCTCAGATCATGATTTTTATTTTTCATGACATAGTATGTGATAATTTCCTAAAATTAGCAGTCATACTGAAATGCCACAACCGTTCCATAATATGACGAGAACCCATAAATATCATGATAATAGTCTTATATATATTTTTTATAGTTAGGAGATGTATTTTTAAGGACACTAATGATTTAGTCCATTCAGGTTGGATACTAATAGGACTTTGAGGAACAATATCATGGTATACTCCCATGGAAATATTCCTTGAAGCATAATATGAGAACGATACCCTTCAGTAGGAAATACAAATTTATAAGTTTCATTAGATGTTTCTATGTTAATATGTGTATATTGGTCATTATACATTCATAATATTAGTAACGAGTGTTATAAGTCACACAATTTTATATATTGATGAAAATGATGATGATATATGATCTTGGTGAGTTATAATATGATGGGTGAATCATATGTAATATTTCATTAATGAATAATGATAGAAAATCTTTTTGCATTTTTATTATTTAGTGAGAGTTGATATATCGGGCCCTCTGATGGAAATGATATATCCTAAATAAATGAAAAAATATGGTGTTATATATATAATTTTAATTTTCAAAAAGTCAAGAAAGAGACATCGGTCACAGTGGTTGATGGCACCAATATGCAACCTACTTGATTAAAGTTATCATAATAAAGGGATTTGATTACACATTAATTGTCTCTATGTGAAATTATGTCATTGAGACATTAAATTGATTCTCTATGGGTTCCTTGATATGTTTCTAGACATTAACCTTGGACATTAGGTTTTTTCACCTAATGCGACTAAATGGAGGATTGACTTTAATGGTTTGGTGAGAAATAATACATATTGTATATTATTTGAGAAAATAATATTTAATTTGAATTTACAAGTTTAGCACATGTAAAAAAATTATAATTTTGTTATCAATATAAACATGGGGTTCCATGAGGATTAAATTAATAATAAATGGAACGTGTGTAATTATTTATTTCTAAACCTATTGGTATCTAAACCCAATTATATTATTATTCCTTTATAACTAATTCATTTCTGTGTTGGGAACAATGAAATCTAGAGAATCCTCTCAAAGACCAAGAGAGATCAATTATTTATGAATGCTACCAATAACAGAGAGATATATTCCTACATCTTGCACTCTCTAGTCTAGATAGATCAACTTGAATATTTTGAAAGAGATTATTGGAGTGATCAAAGGTGAATAACACAAGCGACAGAAACTACCATGATATCACCCAGAGATTCCTATAATGATGTTTGAAGATTTCTGGAACACATGTGGATCACCGTTAGAGGGAATATAGTCTTGATTCCCACAAAACAAATACATTAGGATTTAGATCCATTTTCATACCATCAAAAACGAAATAATTTCATGAAAGGTCATTTTTTAATTTCTTAAATTAATAATGAATAATATGTGATGATACTTCTCCTTAGTTTCTATCTTTATGCATTTTCTATATTCATTTATTTATTTTCATGTATCATAAAATATATTTTCATATAAATCATAGATTATTCGTAAATCATGACAGAATGAAAAGTTTGGAATGATCCATCACATGATTTTGTTAGTCCAGAACCATCAAGTGATTCTAGAGTTATTCCATAGTTATTTATAGTTATTTAAATATTAATTTTTGATTTACACATTTATTATTGGTTTCCAATTCCAGATAAATTGTTCTTTAATTTAAATTAATATAGATACTTTATTATTTTTTGTTTCTCATAAATATAATCAAATTAATTAATATTATTAATGAAATAAATTCAATGATCTCATTTAGAGGTGCCAAAAAGTTTTTCCAGACAACACAACAGTACGTGTCATGTAACTCATAGGTATACAATGTGTACTAGGCTATAAAGCACCAAGAATTAATTTTGAATTAATTCACGTCAAATAAAGTTATTACATGTAGTGAATTTAATTATAAAATATATGTTTACTATCCCATACTAGTTTATGGTTATCTAGAGTACATGTCTTGTATCATCCTTAAATAACATATAGTCCTTTAGTCAAAGATAGGTCATGTATCTTCTTACAAAGCCAATATGTATGGTGTCTATGTATCTTATAGAACACATACCATGTATCCCATGAACACATAATGTAATCCAAAAAATTTTAGGTAACAGTTACATGCTTAGTCTCATGGAATGTTCCATGTATACACAATGATAATATTACAAGCCATATAACATAAATGTATATGTTGGGTACTTTTACCAAATTACAATAAATTAAAGTTAATTTATTATACCCTTAAAATATTATCAATGTGTAAATTAATATGGTAATTAAGTTGAAAATAAATTCTTTATGACATGATTTATATATATAAAAATTTTCAATTAATTTCAATAGTTTTTTCATCTATATATTATGAATAAGTAGTACTGCAATTTTTATTCTACGCACATTGAAAAATTACATAATATGTAAAAATAAAGAAAATTATCATCTAAACCATTTGATCATTATGTTTATAGTACATGTCTTTATTTTATGTGAGAATTCATGCATGCCACATGTTAAAATAGTAAAAAGTATATGACTATAATAAAAATTGGGTATATCGAATGTGTACTCACCTAGTTTCATCAAATGGAATTTTTTTTACAGAGTTTATTTTAGATAATTTTTTTAATTTTTTTAATATTTTGATGTATGATAATCTCATGGAAATTCTAATGAGAATTAATATATAATAATTGATTAATCAAAGAAGATAGTTAATTTATTCGCATGAGTTTTATCTTAAATAATAATGATTGAATGATAAGTTTATTAAATGTTTAAATACTTTCGTGCATGTGGATAATCATAAACCTATAATAGACCACAATATATGATTAATTTCTTTTAATTTATTATTAAATTAAATTATTTCCCTATATGTCATCAACGATCTCATTATGTAATGGCCTACAAGACCATGGTTTCTTTAATGTGAATCCTTTAACAAATCATTTGGTTTCCCTAAACTTTGTGTGAGTAAAATTATATGAAATTGGTAGATCTCCCAATATATTGGAGGTTTTTGAATTTTGGTGACGAGGAGAAACAAATTTGAGAGAGATTTATAGGTTGATATGAGAAATATATAACTCAAACCTGAATTGGTTCAAGGTTTTTTTTCACTCTATCATTGTTTATTTAATCATCCACTAGATATACTGACAATTATTAAAAGATCATGATCATTCCACTTTATTATTTTTCTCAGATTTTATTTCACAATTATTTCTTTATGGATGTTTTATTATGATCACATGTATTAATGAATTTATAATAATGGAATATAAAACTAAAATAAATTGGCTCATCTATAAAAATTATCTAAGACATGCTTAATCACTTAAGTAAATATACATAAAATTAAAAATAATGTAATAGAGATAATAATTTCCAATTTACATATAAAATATAAAACCCCTCAATTATAAATATAATGTTGGTATTTTGTTTTACTAATTCGGTTAAAATCAAAACATAGATCAATGTTATTTAACAACCAAATTTTGTGTGCTTTCAATTATACGGAAATTATAACTTGATGTTTTATGTTGAATTTACTCAGTTCACATCAGGGTTTGACTTCCAAATAATGATGTGGTATACATGAGAGGCAAGGGATGATGAAATATAATTTGAGGACTTTAGGATTTGTGGCTCCACTGAATAGATTAAAGAACTATGGATTAATGTAGTTGGCATTTTGAATTCCTATCTAAAAAAATTCAAATTGCATTACTATACTATATTATGTAGATCATAAGGGGAATATATATTCTTTTCACTATAATTCACAAGAAACATTATATTTCTAATCCAATGGTTAGGGTATTCTATTTTGATACAATAATGGGAGATTAATTAAAATAATTTGTATTTATTTCTCAAAATTTTATTAGAAAAAGTGCTAAACATTTGCTCATTTTATTTATTGAAATAATAAGAAAATTATTTCAAATAAATAACTATGATCCAAAAATGAGAAGGATAACCTTCTCATAGGAAAAAATTCCCAAAATTTTCAAAGGCACTTACACATTATCCTATTCGATCAAAGAAAATTGTATGTGTCAGAAAAAAACTATTCCTGATGCATCTGGTAGTAATGATAACAAGGAAGAGTTATATTGGTATGATAAACATTTGAATGATGCTACAAATATTCAGTGTTTCATGCTATCATCCATGACTAATTTTATCTTGAAGGAACATGAGGACATAGATGAGTATAGAATGATGTTTGGACTTTATGATCTATTTCAAGAGAATTAAAGAAAATAGAGAGAGATAAGATATTGAATAATCATTTTACAACCAAGATTGGTGAGATTGATCCAACTAGGCCTCACGTAGTAAATCATATTTGCTACATTGAACACTTAAAAAACACGGGGATTTTATTTGGAGTTGATTTTCATGAAGATCACATAAATTCCTCACTACCCACTACCCAGTACCCAGTACCCTTTCCATTTTAATTTTTAGGTGTAACATAATCAATAATGATGAAATCCTTTAATAAATTCTCACTATGATTCTCTATGTGGATTAGAATAAGGGGTATAAAAAATCTACAATATTTATGGCGAATTAAAAAAGGTATAACAATAAGAAGTGGCACAAGAATCATAAAAACTATAAATTTCTTGAGAACTATCATTCTATGAAGTGGAATATCTATAGATTGGTCGAGGAAAATAGAGGCAATATGTTTTTAATATAGAAAGCAAGGCCACTGGTAGAGGAAGTGCACCTAAAATCAAAGGGAAGGTAATGAAGAATTAATTATTGATTGTAATATTTCAATATCAAGAAAATTGGTATTAGATACATCATGTGGTTCCCACATCTATATCCAAATTTAAGGAAAAAAACAGATTTTGAAATATTGCAATATGTGTGGTGGATTTATGAGATGCCAATCATTTGCGGCTGGCTCCTTTAGCCATTAGTGACTACCAAATTTAATTTCCAATAGGAATGATATTGGTTTTAAGGGATTATTAATATATAACAACTGTTACCATGAACATAGTCTCTATATCATGAATAGATATAGATGTTTTTATTATCATGTTTGGAAAAAAAAGTTGTTTCTTTTATAATAACAACATATGTTATTGTATGGAACATTTAATTAATGGTAATTATGTATTAAATTATATAAAACAATTATTGGAAATATATTTTAAATCAGGTTTACACAAATTATATAACACCTAGTTAGAGAATTCATATATTGGTTGTGTAAATGATAAGCATTTGGAAAAATCTATCGAGATGGTTATTTAGACTCTTCTAAGATAAAACCACTTGAAATATGTTAAGATTAATTACAAATAAAATTGAATATACTACCATTTAGTGGATCAGTTGAACGGACCACATAGAATTTAGTATTGGTAAACACACATATATGTGTACTATTTCCAATATAAGGTAGAGGCTGGTATTCTTAATTCATAACTTTTACTGATGACTTGAGTAGATATGGATATGTTTACATAATGTGGTATATGTCTGATTCCTTATAGAAATTTGAGGAATTAAAGAAAGAATTATAAAATCAACTTAGAATATGATATATATGATTATATTAGATTGTGGCCATGAATATATTATCCAATATTTTGTTGATGTTTTATTAGAGTTTGGGATTTTATCTCAACTTACTCCACCATAGAAACCATAGTGTAATGGTGTTTGTTAAATGATGAACCATACCTTGTTAGACATGGAATGTTTGATTATAAGTCATATATATATATATATTCCATTACATTTTGGTCATATAAATTACAAATTACTACATAAAAACTAAACTAAGGACCAATAAAACTGGTAAATGGAATTCCATTTGAGTTATGGAGTTGAAAAAAACTAGTTTTTCGACCTACACATGTATTAGGTGGTGATGAATTTTTTAAGACCTTATTAGAGAAAAAACTAGTATAATGGGGCATAAGATGTATCTTTGTAGGGTATCCCAATGGAAAAATGTGAAAATACCTATACAAACACTCAGAAAATAAAGTGACTATCACCAAAAAATCTATCCTTCTTGAGATGGTGAAAATCCTCAGAGTGGATAGTGGGGTCAAGATTGACTTTAATGAAGTTGATTCTCAAAATACACAATAGTTAGTATAAAAAAAATTCCATAGTTCTCTATGGAAGAATTATTTTTTGAAACACAAGTATTGTGTGGGATCACTAGAGAGGTAAGAGAACCAGAGAGATATGGTATTGTAGTTAACGAAGATGGTGGCTCATTATAGATTGAAAATGACAAACCAAACTCCTAAAAAATAAGAAGTATATATCTTAGAAGCTACATGATTGTATGAATCAATAATTTTTAAATTAATTACATGTATCATATCCATGATTTTGTTTTGGTTAATGCACCAGTTTATGTAAATCCTGTAGAGTTAAAATGGGTATTCAAGAGAGTACTGGACATTGAATGTAAAGTAAATAATAATAAAGAAAGTCTTGTGTTTAAAGGGTTTAAAAACGTTAAGGAATTAACTAAGATGATAAATTTTCACTAGATTCTATGTTTAAATCCATTAAAATTAAAATTAATATAACATTTTACCATGATGATGAAAACTTTTAGATGGATTTCAATAAATATTTCTATAATGGGAACCATCAATAAGTTGTATGCATGACACAACCAGAAGGGTTTGTGACTCTAGGTGATTCCAAAAGTATTTACATATGTTTTTAAGATCCATTTATGGGTTGATATAATCATAAAAGTCATGGTACAACTGACTCTATGAGGCTATAAAAGTATTTGGTTTCATTAAGAATGATTGTGATGAATGTGTTTACCAGATATATTTTGGGAATTCCATCATTATACTGGTGGTATATGTTGGTGACATGTCCCTTATTGGAAATGACATATTAGTCATACAATCTACTATGTATAGTTAAATAGTTTTTTCTCCATGAAGAAATTTGGCGAAACAACCTATATTATTTGGATCAAGATCATTGATAATAGAACCAAGAGGAATGTTTTACTAATTAAAAGTACATATGTTTACAAATTACTAAATATATTTAGTATTGAACATTACAATACACTACTGAAAAAATGGCCTATACCCACAGTTCAAAACCATGGGTATATCCCCCAAAACCGTGGGTATAGGCTATACCCACGGTTTTGGGAACCGTGGGTATAGGCTATACCCACGGTTTTGGGAACCGTGGGCTGGAATGGTGTCGGTATAGGTCCCCAGCCTATACCCACGGTTTTCCAAAACCTTGGGTATAGGTGTTCTTCCACCGTGTCAAAAAAACATTCCAAATTTCCACGGTGTAATTGGCTTTTACCCATAGTTTCAAAACCGTGGGTATAGATCCTAAAATAATGCCGCAGGCGGGTTTTTACCCCATGACCACTTCGCTGCAAAGTACCGCGTCTAACCACTACCCTACCATCAATTATATGTATATATATTTACATTTAGTTAAATGTAGTTATATAAACCGTGGGTATATAGGGAATAACCATGGGTATAGGACTCCCACCAAAAAAAATTCCTTCCCGCGGAAAAAAAAATTTCCCCGCGTACAAATGGGAAACCTATACCCACGGTTTTTCAAAACCGTGCGTATAGGTCAATTTTCAAGACCTATCCCCACGGTTTTAGAAAACCGTGAAGATAGACTCCCCTATACCCATGGTTTTGGAAAACCGTGGGTATAGATCTTGAAAATTGACCTATACCCAGGGTTTTCCAAAACCGTGGGTATAGGGGTACCTATCCCCACGGTTTTGGGGAAAACCATGGGGAAAGGTCCATTTTCCAGTTGTGATGGGTTATTGGTTATAGTGTCACATCATATGCATATTTTTATGAAAATAATACCTCATTAACCATAAAAGAAAGATATAATGAGTAAGATCACATATTATTCAGTGATAGGATCAATCATATATGCCATATTATGTACTAGAGATGTTGTTTTTGATAAATTGAGCATGGTAGGGAGATATCTATTAGAGACATGAGAAAAAAATTGGTCACATGTTAAGGCTATCCTTGAGTATCTTAGAAGAAATAATGATACGTTAATTATGTATGGAGGATATGAGGACATGACCATTAGTTATTATGATGATGCTAGTATTCAAATAAATCAGAATAATCTGAAGTAGCAACTGGGATATGCTTTTTATCTCAATAGTGGTTCTTTGAGTAGGAATATTAAAACTAGATAGTTTTTACTGATTTTATAGTACTTTTTAGTATATAGTTAGTTCTGATTTAGCTAAGGAAGTTATTTGGATATAAAAAATTGTTTAGGATCTTGATGTAGTACTTAAAAGTAAAGACCCTATCACATTGAGTTGTGAAAATATAGTAGCGGAGGATCATATAAAGGATAAAAGGTCACACCATATAAAAATAAAATACACCTGAAGTATCCACTCTTGATTTTTTTTAATCAAATGGGAGAAGTTGAAATACAAAGATTTCTCATAGAAAAAATACTATGGAACTCGTGAATAAAGAACTATCCCAGCAGGAGAATCAATATCATGTAAGTACTAGAAGACTAAAGGTTGTTAGAAATTGGCTCTAATGAAATTGGGAGTCTATTTAGGTTTGTGACATAGAACCAATTTCTATGTACTTTATTATAACTAGTATTAATTGTTTTTAATATTAACAAAATATTTACGACATCATGATTATTATTTTTCATGACATATTATGTGATAATTTCTTAAGATTAATTTTCACACTAAATATTTAAAGCTATTCCTTGCTATGATTACAACCTAGAAGTGGAATAAAAATATTGTCAAATATATTTCCTATAGGTAGATGAAAACATTTTAGGGATAAAAATGTTTCACGATATCAGGGGTTGAGACTCATTGGAATTTGATGCACTATATCATGGTGTGCGCCCTTTGTAGAATCCAGTGTAGGATATTATGAGATTAAAACCTCCTAGTAGGAAATTCACATTTATATATTTCATTAGATTTTCATATATAAGTTCATGTGTTTTAGTCCATATATATAAATATTAATATTAATGATTTTTATTAATTAAAAAACTTTGATTTATTTACAAAATCTATGATGACATATGTTCACGGTGAGGCATGATGCGTTTGGTGAATCACAAGTAATATTTCATTTCTGAGTAATGTGAGAAATGATTTTCCACTTTTTTCTTTAACAAAAGTTGATATTTTAGAACCTTTTTATGTAAATGATATAGCCTAAATAAATCCATTTCCATGGAAATCTATATTCATGTTCAATTTTTGGAATGTCAATGAAAGAGACATCAACCACATGGGTTGATGGAACTAGCATTGAACATTCTTGATTAGAGATATCATTTAAAGGGGATTATATTACATAGTAAGTGTTTGTATGTAGTATTATGTTCTTTAAGAATTAAATACTTTCTTGATGAGATCTTTTCCGTTTTACTAGATGATAACCTTAGACTTTATATTACTTCACATAATGACACTTAGAAAGAGTCCTAGAGAGTCACACACTATGTGTAACTAAAATATCAGTTAAATAATTTATTAGTATTATTTGTTTTACAAGTTGAATAAATATCATTCTTGGTCATGGTTTAATAATTATTCATTTTTTCAAGATTTCATATATTCCTTCACCAGTTTTTTGAGAGAATATTATGTTTGTGATATATTTAAAAAACATTTATTTTCTATTTTTCAAATATACTATTTTTACTTGTTAGAGAATAATGTAGTGATATTTATTTATTATATAAAAAGTCATTATTCAATACCTGATAAATATTATGGATTAGTTATGCACATATAATAATTGACCGACAAGAAATAATAAATAGTCAATTTATTTTAATAAATAATATTTAATATTAATTCATGAGTTTAGAACTTGTCATGAATTATTGTTATTATTATTATTATTATTATTATTATTATTATTATTATTTTAGACATGGGTTTCCACATGTATTAAATAAATAAAAAAGGAAACCTATGAAATTATTTATTTCTAACTATAGTAGTATATAAACCCAATTATATATATTTTTCCATTATATCCAATTCATTTTTATATTGTTCAAAAAAAATATCTGTTGAATCCTATCAAATCCATAGAGTTCAAACCCTATGAAAACTCTCATTAATAGAGAGATATCTTGCTCCAAATTTCACTCTCAAGTCTAAAGAGATGAAGGAGAATCATTTGGATGTAATTCATGGGCTAATCTGGTTGAATACAGTGGCTGTTACAATACTAGAAATATGCCTCCAGTTGGATTCGTACTTGGGTCTCATATATGCACTTATAGATTCCCCACCAAATTTGATGAGGCTCATGTGTTAGACTTTACTTCACATTGAGGATCTTTTCAGGTTTAGAGTTTTAGAGAATTAGGCCATAATTATTACATAAAACTTAAAATTATATAAAGTGGATACAACTAAAACATTATCTATTTCTTCCACAATATAAAACTTTTTCAAGATAAACATGATTTCTTTTCTTGATAAAATCATTCTTAAAATATTCTTCTCTCTTACCCATCCTTATACCTAGTGAAAAACATTTTAAAAACTTCAGATGAGTATAAAAATTTCACTAAGGGATATAAAATTATAAGGCCCCGGCCTTAAACCTTACTTAATATTGAATTAAATAAAAAATTCACATTGAGGATCTTTTCAGGTTTAGAGTTTTAGATAATTAGGACATAACTATTTCATCTCAAAATATTACAAAGTAGACACTTCTACTAAGTTTCCATAAAATAAAAACTCTTAAAAAGAAACATGTCTAGTTCCATGTTTTAGACAATCTGGCATTTCCTTGATCCCATCCTTGACCCTATTCAACTTTATGTCCTGTGAAAAACATTTCAAAAAAAAAAAACTTGGGATGAGCATAAAAAGCTCAGTAAGGGATACACAATGAAAGAAAACTGTTAGTTTTTCAGAGCAACAAGTAAACCATGAATACTTTACCAAAGTAATACTTTTCACCTTTATGAAGTAGTAAAAACTCTTCACTGAATAAAATACCATTACTTACCCTTTTGTAACCAAAATATTACCATAAAACCCATATAAAGAACACATAACATATAAAGGTAACTTGGGACATAAACATACTTAAATGGAATAACCATATGGTCGACTTCCACACATACTTAATGGAATAGCCATACGGCCGACTTCCATACCCAATGCATTGGTGGTTATAACGTAACCACCCATCCTGGTATTCATGGCACCACCCGTCATATGGTTTATCACGCAACCACCCGTAAAATTTCCAAGTACCATCATTACACATAAAATATTGAAAATATAAACATTTCAATAACAACATTTCATTTGCAATCACAATAAGTAATTCCAAGATATTGAATTAATCAATCCATTTTCAAAAATAATTTAAAAGAGATTTTTGAATCAAAGTGTCCCATACCACTTTGAACCTTTTAATGGAATTATAATTTTAAAAAGTTAATATCTATATAAATAAATACTGAAAACCATTTTGAAAACATGGACATTAAAGATAAAGATTTAGAATAATGAATCTTTAAAACATTTAAAACGATATTTTTGTTAAAGAGTTTTTAACAAAATGAGAGACTCTTGAATAAAAATAATTGTGGAATAACATTTAATACGAACTTTATAATATCATGAGAATAAAGGTATTCATGATATAATATGTCAAAGGATAGTATACACACCATATAAGAGTGAATTGGTGCATAACAACAATGAAGTCTCAATGGAAATGTAAATTGAGATGAAATCCATTATGAAGATGGTATCCTTAAATTAAGGATAAATCTATCACATAATTATGTGTGAGAAATAAAAATACACCCAATATAAGTGGATATTAAGTGTGAAACAATCAGAGTTCATTAACACATAATCTTGGAAAAACAAAACCAATGACGTAGATATTTAACTCAATGAAATGAGATTGAGCTAAGATTTCCCATACAAGTTCGTAAGAATTTATCAATGAGATGATTATGTATAGAAATAGTATATCCACACAAAGGTTTGTGGAAATTATCACATAGATATTCCACACATAATCTTGGAATAATAAAATCAATAAGTAGAGGTTTAACCCAACGAATTGAAAGTGGGTTAAGAAGTTCCCTTACGGAAATCCGACAGCCTAACGATGTCACTTTAAAATTCAGAAAATGAGTTGATGAGAGAGAAAATGGTATCTCATAACTTGGACATAAAATTTAAATAAATAAGTATATATAAGAACATATCCCAATATAATAGTATGTGAATTAAAATACATAAAAAAAGAAGTTTTTTAAAAAGAGGAGGGTGAAAGGTCTCCTTACCGAGTTGGGTAACTTTTGAAACGTACATCCCATAGAAGAAGGGTCATACAATGAAGATGTGAATACCCATAAATGAAATTATACTACAAAAAGTGTATAATAATGGGTATTATATACACCAATCAAAGGAAATAGTGGTAAATGTAGCATAAATGTCACGGGAATAAAAGTGAGATGAAAAATCCCTTACGAAAACTCGGCAGCCTAACAACGCCACTTAAAACTTCCAGAAATGGTTTGATGAGATCAAATAGGGTCTCTGATCAGATTAAAATAAAAATTAAAGTATTAGGAATATAAAATAACATCCCCAAACATTAGAAATATGAGCTTAAAAGAAATGACATAAAAGAGAGTACTTAAAAATAAAGAGAGAGGTTGGATCCCTTACCTCAGATCCGACTTGTCTTGTTTGTTTCTTTATATTCCTGAATAATAAACTTTGGTCAATTTATAATTTCTTAATTACCTATTTTAAAGATTATTATTCAGTTCATATCACATATTATAATGTTATAATAATTGGTTAATAATGTGAGTTCATATCAGACGTTTTTGTCGATGATTGGTACATGAGTCAAAAATGAACTTGTTTGAAAATGATTTCCCATGTAGTAAATCATTTCCAGAATAGTATTAATGATTAAAATATCATATATATCAAGTAAATATTCATTTTATACTATTCCATAACATTTGCAGATAAAAAATGAAAAGCGCCGTTCATGGAGACGGTAGGCCGTATGTACGCATGAACGCTACTTTCATTTTTTTTGTAATATTAATGGAATTAAAACTAAATGAGTGATATATATATCTTATAATTACAGAATTATATCCATAATTTAGATGTAATATATGACATATATATCCATTATATATATGTACTTATAACAGTACATATCATTTGGAGATAAGAAATGAAATGTACCGTTCATGGAGATGGTAAGCCGTACGTACGCATGAACGCAACTTTCATTTCTTTGGCACATTAATGGAATTAAAAATAGATGAGATATATATATATTATAATTCCAGTATAATATATATGTTATATATATCACATAAGTTCATCAATTTCATTCTTTATACACTCCATGTATTGCATGAACGATTCATATCACTTGAGGGGGCGGTAGTCCACACTTCCTCAAATGAAATTATCGAATTTGCACAACATGCAAAGCATAAAGGTATGTATTAATTATAAAATAAAGAATAATAGAGGGGAAATAAATATAATATATATCATAAATAAATATAGTTTCATCATAATGTCCACCATGAGAGGTGGTATGAGAAGATAGAACAATCATCGTTTCATGAGGCAGTAATTTTCCATCCACGGAAACAATATGTTCTTTAACCATTATACGGAGGTGTGTGTTAGTGTAGCTCAAATAATCCTCATAAAAACATCCTAGTATATTTAAGATACTGGTGTTGTTACAAATGAAATAAATAAAAAGAGTTTAAGGGGTTGGATAAGCAAAATAAAACAAAAGAACACTAATGAAGACTTTACCTTGAAATCGGGTAACTCTTTTTGATTTGAGCTCAAAGGCTTCCTTGGAAAGAATTCTTCCCAAAGTGAGGTTTCTAGGAGTAATAGATGGATGTGGAGAGACAAAATGGGCATGGTTTGTCCGAACCAAAGTCTTGAGATGTGTGGGTAAGGTGGTAGAGGTGGGGGCCTTTTATAAGAGGAGAGGATGGAACTCTTGGAAAGTTTTAAACTTTTACTTTATTATAAAATGCTTTTCATATTTTAAAGGTCCCAAAATTATATATTTTGAGGATAAGGTGATAATAGTTAGAAATCCACCCATCAAATGGGTTTTTGACAAGTGTAGTTCTTATATTTTACATTATATTTTCATTTTTTTAAATCGTTAAATAATGAGGTAATCGCTGCATCATCCTGGTGTCATAAATAATTTAATTTATTTAATGTCTAAAAATTATAAAAAAATATCATGATGTATTAAATATTTTTATCTTTCTAATGAATATTTATAGTAAAAAAATATGATTTGTATAACCCAATTTAAAAATTGTTTTACTAAAACAACTCATGTTTGTGACATTTTTATTTTAACTTTTATAAAAAGTTATTTATATCATTTTCCTACCAAATTGGCTCCATGGGGTCCCCACGTTGACCCGTGGATTTTATTGGTTGGCCCTGACACATCCAATGAGGGTAGGACATGTGTCTTGGTCATTTCATATTATTAAAACATTATTTTTACCTTAAATTACACTAATTACCTTTAATCGCGATTAATAAAACTTAAAAGTTACTATTCACCAAAATTTATTTTAATCTCATTGAACCACATTTTACTTCTTAGTGACAACCATGTATGTCGGATTTTTGAAAATAAAATCACAGAAGTGGAAAAGTTTCATTTAAACGAAAAATCAGTTTCTTTAACTACCACTTGGTGGTTTCACTATTCATCAAAATTGAAGTTTTTCAGAAAAATAAAAAAAATTCACCCTAAGCTATATTTGATATTCCGAATTCAAAAATGATGTCTATTTTACAAAATTAAAAACATATAAGTTGAATTAATTAATTTAATAATTAATTCCCGCTGTCAAAACAAATAGCGTGTTTTTAAGAAACAATATATATTAAAAGATTGACACTGGTTTAAGTCCAATTTCAAAGTGAAATTAATTCCAATGACCACCATTGGATTAAATCGTAAAAATATATTCTAAATACACTTTAATATCAATTAAAAATATAATCTATCCATATAAATAAATCATATTAAAAGGAGGTTTTGAATTAAAATGCAACATTTTCAATAAAAAAGATCTTTATCGGAAAAATAACAAAAATTTACACAATGTAAATTTTGATGTCCAGATTCTAAAGAAGGATTTTATTTTTTCAAATAAAAAATATAAAATTTTGAAAAGTATATTTAAAAAGGGTTCTCCATCAAAAGGAGGTTAATCGACCTTTTAAATAATATTAGATGATTTATGCTTAAAATTGGATTCATTTCCATTTTAAGCCTCTAACATTTATTGGATAAAAGTAAAAATATTTGAAAAACATATATAATAATTTTGTAGTTAGTTCTGTTCATTCCCACCATTATAATGTCTAGGCGTTAACTATTATAATATTATTATATTATTAGTGTGCAACGTAAGATTTCAAAGAAAATCGTTGTTGCGTATTGGGTACGCCATCAGGTATAACATTCCCTTTAAAGTAGTATTAACATTTTATTCACAAATATTGATAAAAATTAGAATGTAATATTATTTATTTACCTGTGATGTTACATCCTTCCCCCTTTTGGGAATTGCATCCTCACAATTTCAAATTTGGGCTTGGAAACTTCATTGAAAGTCCCACATCGGGACAAGAGTCAGTAAAAATATCACTTTAAAAGAAAGGGAGAGAAGTACAAAGGTCACCTGAGTTAACCCATACTAGGATTCCAAGTATAAAAATATGGATATGGAGGAAAAAACAAAGGTTCATATTCTGATTGAGAGTGATAGTAAACATGTCTAGGAGAAAGTTAACCATAAGAAGATCACAAACTTGTGATGGGTAAAACGGTATTCAATTCCCTAGTAGGAAAAGTTAATAGACAACATTTTTGTTTTAAGTTACTTTTCATTGAGGAATTTATTTTTGAGCTTAAATAAATCATAATGAAACATACTTACTTGTCCCGTAGACTTTCAACTTTTATTAGATTCCTTAATCAAACTCATATTTTCTCTGAAAGACGAGTATTTAGGAAGACTTACTTACATTAAGAGAGATATAATCAACTTCTAGAGAATCACCTAATCCACAAAAGAGAACTGTATACTTACCATGTATTTAGACCTTAACCAAAACTAAAACAAAAAAGGTTAGTATGAGATCAGATAATACCCAAAAAGGATAAACCTTTATAAAAAAGGAAATCTATTCTTAATCTTCAACATTTGTCCAACAAGACCCAAAGTTCAACGAAGACCAAAATTAAACCAAACTAAGATTGAAACCCAAATATTTGAAGGATTTAATCACATAGTCTTCCAAGTTAAATCGTAACATTTATCTCCAAACAACATCAGTTGCTCTTAAAGTCTCGTATTGAAAAGTAATTAACCTAATAAAATATCCTCCAAGATAGGTTAATCATTTCCATAGATAACCCAAAATAAACTTACTCTTGATTCCTAAAATCATCTAACTAAAAAGAATTAGTCAAACTAACTAGGGACTTGACGTAGTCCAGTGGTAGGTGATAAATACTAGTCACACTTTGGTTGTGGGTTTGATTCCCACAGCTTTGTCTGACGCGACAGGTTGTCACATGGTCTATGTGTTTTCTTTTTTCCAAAACTATATAATACTAAAAGCATTCCCCAAAACGAGATAAAATCTTCAAAAATAACCATAACATAATTTAACCTCAAGTTTATCTCATGTCGTTCATATTCCATCATAAAGTATAGTAACCCATAATTACCTCAAAAGTAAGGATCATATAAATCCTAATGGTTACCTTTATAATTATTACTTGAACTTCCACATCGAGTTGGCCATCTCGTACATGATGAATTAGAGAACTAACCAAGGTTGAAGTGGTTGATCATGACTCTTTGATAGTTGGTTTAGAACAACCACGAGATTCCTCATTGAATCCCCCATTTCATCCAGTCTCTTAATCAGAGAACCACCACAGTTTCTTCAAACCCATTGTCACTTTGGTGCCTGCTAGATCCGTCCATTTACTAAAAACAGAAATGTCGGTGTGAGTATATCAACAAAACCATCATGTACTAATGAGGAAGATAAACACTAAGATATACTTACTCATTCACTTTATCTAAAACTAGGACTCTTTCTGAAATCCTAGCCATTATGGTAATGTCACTTATTCTTAGAGAATAGCCTAACCCCTAAAGTTATCTAAACCGACCTTTGATACCAACTATAAGGCCCCTACCTTAAACCCCACTTAATATTGAATTAAATGAATAATTCACATTGAGGATCTTTTCAGGTTTAGAGTTTTAGAGAATTAAGACATAACTATTACATCTCAAAATATTACAAAGTAGACACTTCTACTAAGTTTCCATAAAATAAAAACTCTTAAAAAGAAACATGTCTAGTTCCATGTTTTAGAGAGCCTGACATTTCCTCGATCCCATCCTTGACCCTATTCAACTTTATGTCCTGTGAAAAACATTTCAAAAAAAAAACTTGGGATGAGCATAAAAATCTCAGTAACGGATATAGAAAGAAGGAAAAGGTTAGTTTTTCAAAACAACAAGTAAACTATGAATACTTTACCAAATTAATACTTTTCACCTTTATGAAGTAGTAAAAACTCTTCACTGAATAAAATACAATTACTTACCCTTTTGTAACCAAAATATTACCATAAAACCCATATAAAGAACACATAACATATAAAGGTAACTTAGGACATAAACATACATAAATGGAATAACCATACGGTCGACTTCCAACATACTTAATGGAATAGCCATACAGCCGACTTCCATACCCAATGCATTGGAGGTTATAACGCAACCACCCGTCCTAGTATTCACGGAACCACCTGTCATATGGTTTATCACGTAACCACCTGTAAAATATCCAAGTACCATCATTACACATAAAATATTGAAAATATAAACATTTCAATAACAACATTTCATTTTCAGTCACAATAATTAATTCCAAGATATTGAATTAATCAATCCATTTTCAAAAATCATTTAAAAGAGATTTTTGAATCAAAGTGTCCCATACCACTTTGAATCTTTTAATGGAATTATAATTTTAAAACATTAATGTACAAATAAATAAATACTAAAAACCATTTTGAAAACATGGACATTAAAGATAAAGATTTAGAATAATGAATCTTTAAAACATTTAAAACGATATTTTTGTTAAAGAGTTTTTAAAAAAATGAGAGACTCTTGAATAAAAATAATTGCAGAATAACATTTAATTCAAAATTTATAATATCATGAGAATAAAGGGATTCATGATATAATATGTTAAAGGATAGTATACACACCATATAAGAGTGAATTGGTTCATAACAACAATGAAGTCTCAATGGAAATGTAAATTGAGATGAAATCCATTATGAAGATGGTATACTCAAATTAAGGATAAATCTATGACATAATTATGTGTGAGAAATAAAAATACACCCAATATAAGTGGATATTAAGTTTCAAACAATCAGAGGTCATTCACACATAATCTTGTAAAAACAAAACCAACGACATAGATATTTAACTCCATGAAATGAGATTGAGCTAAGATTTCACATACAAGTTCGTAAAGATTTATCAATGAGATGATTATGTGTAGAAATAGTATATCCACACAAAGGTTTGTGGAAATTACCACATAGAGATTCAACACATAATCTTCTCATAATAAAATCAAGAAGTAGAGGTTTAACCCAAAGAATTGAAAGTGGGTTAAGAAGTTCCCTTAAAGAAATCCGACAACCTAACGACGTCACTTTAAAATTCAGAAAATGATTTGATGAGAGAGAAAATGGTATCTCATAACTTGGACATAAAATTTACATAAATAAGTATATATAAGAACATATACCAATATAATAGTATGTGAATTAAAAGACATAACAAAAGAAGTATTTTAAAAAGAGGAGGGTGAAAGGTCCCCTTACCGAGTTGGGTAACTTTCGAAACGTACACCCCATTGAATAAGGGTCATACAACGAAGATGTAAATACCCATAAATGAAATTATACTAAAAAAATTGTATAATAATGGGCAGTATATACACCAATCAGAGGAAATAGTGGAAAACGTAGCATAAATGTCACGAGAATAAAAGTGAGATGAAAAATCCCTTATGAAAATTCGGCAGCCTAACGACGCCACTTAAAACTTCCAGAAATGGTTTGATGAGATCAAATAGGGTCTCTCATCATATGAACATAAAACGTATAGTATGAGTAATATAAAATAACATTCCTAAACATAAGAAAGATGAGCTTAAAAGAAATGACATAAAAGAGAGTACTTAAAAAGAAAGAGAGAGGTTGGATCCCTTACCTCAAGTCCGACTTGTCTTGTTTGTTTCTTTATATTCCTGAATAAAAAACATTGGTCAATTTAAAATTTCTTAAGGAACTCTTTTAAATATTATTATTCAGTTCATCTCACATATTGTAATGTTATAATAATTGGTTAATAGTGTGAGTTCATATCAGACGTTTTTGTCGATGTTTGGTACATGAGTCAAAAATGAACTTGCTTGAAAATGATTTCCCATGTAGTAAATCATTTCCAGAATAGTATTAATGATTAAAATATCATATATATCCAGTAAATATTCATTTTATACTATTACATAACATTTGGAGATAAGAAATGAAAATCACCATTTATGGAGACGGTAGGCCATACGTACGCATGAACGCTACTTTCATTTATTTGGCACATTAATGGAATTAAAAATAGACGAGAGAGAGATATATATTATAATTCCAGTATAATATATATTTTATATATACCACATAAGTTCATCAATTTAATTCTTTATACATTCCATGTATTTCATGAATGAGTCACATCACTTGAGGGGGCGGTAGTCCACACTTCCTCAAATGAAATTATCGCATTTTCACAACATGAAAAGCATAAAGGTATGTATTAATTTTAAAATATAGAAGCATATATGAGAAATAAATATAATATATATCTTAAATAAATATAGTTCCATCATAATGTCCACCATGAGAGGAGGTATGAGAAGATAGAACAATCATCATTTCGTGAGGCATTAATTCGCCATCCACAGAAACAGTATGTTCTTTAACCATTAGACGGAGGTGTGTGTTAGTGTATCAAGAATACTCCTCATAAAAACATCCTAGTATATTTAATATACTGGTTTTGTTACAAAATAAATAAATTAACAGAGTTTAGGGGGTTGGAGAAGAAAAATAAAACAAAAGAACACTAGGGAAGACTTTACATTTAAATCGGGTAACTCTTTTTGATCTGAGCTCAAAGGCTTCCTTGGAAAGAATTATGCCCAAATTGAGGCTTCTAGGAGTAATATAGGGATGTGTAGAGACAAAATGGGTAGGGGTTGGCTGAGAAAAAGGCTTGAGAGGTGTGGGTAAGGTGGTAGAGGTGGGGGCCTTTTATAAGAGGAGAGGATGACACTCTTGAAAAGTTTTAAACTTTTACTTTATTATAAAATTATTTTAGGATTTTAAAGGTATAAAATTAGATATTTTATGGATAAGGTGGTAATAGTTCTAAATCCACCCATACAATAGGTTTTTAACAAGTTTAGGTCTTATATTTTACATTATCTTTTCATTTTTTTTAAATCGTTAAATAATGAGGTAATCGCTGCATCATCATGGTGTCATAAATAATTTAATTTATTTAATGTCTAAAAATTTTAAAACAAATATCATGATGTAGTAATTTTTTTTAGATTTATAATGAATATTTATAGTCAAAAATATGACTTGTATAGCCCCATTTGAAAATTGTTTTAGTAAAACAACTCATGTTTGTGACATTTTTATTTTAACTTTAAATAAAACGTTATTTATGTCATTTTCCTACCAAAGTGGCTCCTTGGGGTCCCCAAGTTGATCCATGGATTTTATTGGTCGGCCATGACACATCCAATGAGGGTAGGACATGTGTCTAGGTCATTTGATATTATTAAAACATTATTTTTACCTTAAATTACACTAATTACCTTTAATCACGATTAATAAAACTTAAAAGTTACTATTCACCAAAAAATATTTTAATCTCATTGAACCAAATTTTAATTCTTAATGAAAAATGTATGTCAGATTTTTGAAAATCAAATCACAGAATTGGCAAAGATTCATTTAAACGAAAAATCAGTTTCTTTAACTACCACTTAATGGTTTCACTATTCATCAAAAATTGAAGTTTTTCAGAAAAATACCAAAAATTCACCCTAAGATATATTTGATATTACGAATTCAAAAATGATGTCTATTTTACAAAATTTAAAACATATAAGTTGCATTAATTAATGTTATAATTAATTCCCGCTGTCAAAACAAATAGCGTGTTTTTAAGAAATAATATATATTAAAAGATTGACACTAGTTCAAGTCCAATTTCAAAGTGAAATTAATTCCAATGGCCACAATTGGATTAAATAGTAAAAATATATTCTAAATACACTTTAATATCAATTAAAAATATAATCTATCCATATAAATAAATCAGATTAAAAGGAGGTTTTGAATTAAAATGCAACATTTTCAATAAAAAAGATCTTTATCGGAAAAATAACAAAAATTTACACAAAGTAAATTTTGATGTCCAAATTCTAAAGAAGGATTTTATTTTTTCAAATAAAACATATGAAATTGTAAAAAGTATATTTAAAAAGGGTTCTCCAACAAAAGGATATTAATCGACCTTTTAAAAAATATTAGAAGTTTTAGGCTTAAAATTGGATTCATTTTCATTTTAAGCCTCTAACATTTATTGGATAAAAGTAAAATTTTTTGGAAAACATATATAATAATTTTGTAGTTAGTTCCATTCATTCCCTCCATTACAACGACTAGGCGTTAACTATTATAATATTATTATATTATTAGTGTGCAATGTAAGATTTCAAAGAAACTCATTGTTGCGTATTGGGTATGCCATCGAGCATAGAATTCCCTTTAAAGTAGTATTAACATTTTATTCACAAATATTGATAAAAATTAGAATGTAATATTATATATTTACCTGGGATGTTACAAAAATAATGAAAGAAAACATTAGTCCATGAGTATTTACAAACCCATGAAATCGTAACAATCTTGAATAAACTTCATAGCAAACATAAAATTCTAAATGTAACTTGTGACATTCATATCATACTTACATTTTAGCTTTCACAGCTACATAGGGAGTAAACTTAATTGTAATGTTTGTATTATCCATCATATTATATTCACTAAACCTCTTAGGATAAACCTTATTGTTTAACTCTTCTCATCACCTAATGCATTGGAGAGATATCATGAGCTCACCTATCCACAGTTTTTCACAAAACCACCCATATCCATAAGTAATTACCAAGAAGCATAACATATTCATAACACATAGAACATGCATAAATGAAAAATAAGATTTAAACATTGCAATAATAAGATATCATTTCAATATATAATCAATTTATTCTCAAAACCATTTTCAACACTGAAATACCTAAAAATGGAATATTTCTTTACTTTTCTAAAAAAACATTAAGACTTGTAGAGGAATCCATATATCAATTAATGGTTATGGTGGAAGAAAGGTCTTTGTTACCACATATGTTAAAAAACATTACTTTTTTTTTCATTTAGTAAAATACTACGTAAAAAAAGATCCATTTTGAAAACTGTTGAATAAAATTAAAAGTCAAAATTTGTTTATTATACAATGTTTAAGAGAAGGTTGTATATAAAATGAAAATTTGCATCAATGAAGGGAAATTGAGATGATGTACCTTACAAAGATAAAATAATTATATTTAGGATAAATCAATGACACCAATATGTTTGAAAATATAAATACACCTAATATAAGTTGATGTTAAGTGTAAAACAATCAGAGGTCATCCACATAGATTTTTGAAAAAAAACCAATGACATGGATATTGAACTCAATGAATGGAGATTGAGTTATGATTTACCTTACAAAGATAAATTTCTAAATAAAATAGATTTATTATGTTTATTTAATATAAATACACATAAATAAATTATATATAAAAAATAGTATAAAAAAGTTATTTCTCACATAGTCATAACAAAACATAATCAAGAAGTTGAAGATTAACCCAAAGAATGGAAATAGGGTTAAGAAGTTCCCTTAACTTCAGTTCGACTCTTCACATAAAATCATTAAGTTCCTGAATAATAAATTTATGTTAATTTATAATATCTTGAGAACCTAATTATAGTTTATTATTTCTTTTATATCACTTATTACCATGCTATAAAAATTATAAATTTTTTAAGTTCATATCAGATGATTTGTTGATATTCGGTACTTGAGTCGAAAACGAACATGGTTTCGATGTCACTATTCAGTGTGGTCATAAGTAAATAACCTCCAAAATAGTATTAATGATTTTAATATCATATATATCTAGAATATATGTATTTATAATAATCTAAAATATTTGGAGATATGAAATGAAATTCACAATTCATGGAGATGGTAGGTCGTACGTACACATGAACACTACTTTCATTTATTTTTCATATTAAAATAATAAGAATTAAATTATAATTATATCATTTTATTAATGTCATATATGTCTCATAGGTTTAATAAATCCCTATGTTATACATTACATGTATAGCGGGAATGAGTCATATCACTTTGAGGGGGTAGTAATCTACACTTTCTCAAACAAAATTATCGTACATATATAAAAAATATAGAAAGCAAAAAGATATATTCTAAATAAAAATTATAAAAGAATAATCGGAAATATAAATATATTTTCCATCATAATGTCCACCATAATAGGTGGTATTGAAAATTAAACAATCATCATTTCCTGAGGAAGTAGTTCACCGTACACCGAAACATAATGACCGTTACCCATTAAATAGAGGTGTGTATAAGTGTAGATTAAAGAATTATCATAAAAAATCCTATTATATTAAGGATATTGGTGGTGTTTTGTAATCATAAAAAAATAATATTATAGGGAGTGGATAATGTAAATGATACTAAAAATCATGAGAGAAGACGTTACCTCTTAATCAGGAAACTTGTTTTCGTTTATAACAAAAGGCTTCCTTGGGAGGCCATCAGCCCTGAAATAGGATTCTATAATACGAGGAGGGATTATAGGAAGAGTTTTGGGAAGAGGATGGATGGAAAAAAAATATTTTTAAGTGTGAGTAATAGATAGGAATGGGTTTCTTCTATAGGAGAGGGGAGGGGAAGTCTTGGAATTATTAAAAGTATTAAATTAATATAAAATCAATATCAATTCCAAATGATCCAAAAATCATTTATTTCTATGATCAGATGATTATTTTTCTAAATAATCTCATCCAATAATTTTTAGACTTGTATTTATTTTATTTTAAAACATATATTATATGTTTACCCTTATTTACTTTATTTTATTTTAATTTTGGTAACAAAATTTTAATTATTAAGAGGCTATCAATTTTACTTATATAGGATCAGTTTACCATAAATAGATAATTTATGAACTTTTAGACCTTATAATTTATAATTTATAATTTAAATTTTTTTAGTATTTTTAACTAATTTAATAATTTATTATTTTTATAAAATATCAATTATGTCAATTTTGACACTATTCACTTCATTGAATTTAAATAAAATCAAACAGAGTGATAAATTCGAATTTTTTAATAGTAATATAAATTGTCATATTTACTTAGAAAAATCATGTATGACATAAATTATTTAAAATAATATTTATTTTACTTTTTATAATATCATTTATTTGAGATTTCTCTTAATATAATAATTATTATATTATTATTGTGTCAATATTTATGGTAATTATTTAATATTTAAAAATTTCAAATAAATTCACATGATATAGATAATTTCATTTTATTTTGATATACTATTTATTTTATATGTTTCATCTGGTTTATCACTACATTAAGATTTCTTTATTTAGAAGAGATAAGGGAGTCACATGTTGTAACATTCTTTTGTTTTTATAATAATTACATAACTTTTATGGAAAAAATACCTTTAAATGAATAAATTACAAACCTTGGGTAATATTGGTGTTGTTTAATTCATCCAATATGACTTTGGAAGGTCTTAGCGTAATTTTATTGTCCTTATCATATTTTTTTACCCTAATTTACCTGATTTACCTTTAACTGTGGTTAATAAAAATTACCGTAGTTATTATTCATAATATCCAAAAAAATAAAAGTAACCTATTAACATAAATTGGACCCAATGATTCCAAATACAGAATAAATTTTTCAAATTCAACACAAAAAAGTAGTAGTAATTAATTTCAAATTAATTCTCGTTGTCAAAGTGACAAAATAGGTTTTTTTTAAAGGCAAAAACCATCTAAAGATTGATGTGTGTTTATATCTAATTTCAATGTGAAATTATTTATAATGAATAAAAGTGGATTAAATGATAAAAAATTAATATTATTATACTTTAAAATTAATTAAAATTTTAACCTTCTTGTATAAATAAATTAGATAAAAAATAAGTTTTAAATTAAAATGAGGTATTTTTCACTATTCATAAAAATTGAATATTATCAAAAAAAGTACAAAAAATTCAACCCAAGTAAATTTTGATGTCCTGATTCTAAATAATATGTTTATTGTTTCAAAAATAACTTATAAAAGTGTAAAAAACTAGATTTAAAATTGGTTCACTATCAAAAGGCGGTAAAACTGTATTTTTTAGAAAAATTCTCATTTTATAGTAAAATTGAATTTGTTTGTATATCATGTATAGAAAACATATAAGATGAATTTTAAACATAAAATTTAATATATTACATATATATTTCATTAATAAAATCCATAAAGAGTTATTTTATTATTATATAAAGTCACATATTTCCATTTAAATAGTTTTTCAGAAAAAAACATTTCCTTTTAATTAAAAATGGTTTTATCTTCATTTAGAAATAATTACTCACAAAAGAACTAATTAAATTCATGTGTAATTTTTTTCATAAATCAATTAATATATTTCATTACCTCCATTTTAGTGTATAGGTTATAAGGTAAGATAATATTTTTTATGTTCGATGTGGCATATTATGTACGCTATTGAACATATTTCCCCCTTTTAAAAACTTGGTATGTTTAGGGAAATTCAGTGTATGAAGATATTCAGGATTTTGGTATGAAATTACAACAGCAAGTAACAGACCATGATAGAGGAAATGATGGCGGTGATGGTCTTGAATCTGGATCAAAATTGGAGATTCTGTCCTCAGTGGTTTCTCCTTCTATAGCTAGATCACATATTTAATCAGACACTATCAATGAAATGGGTAATATTGTTTCTGAATGTCTAATAATTAAGGAGCATATTATTGCTAAAAGTTTGAAAGTTGTGAGGGAAGATTGAATTGGTTGTAGTCTCACTTCTATTGAGGCTAGTAATTCTAATATTACAAACTTGACAGATCTGGGAAACAAGGATTTGCATGATCGAGTAAAGGTAGTCAATGATAAAAATGATGATATATCTGATTTATTAGAAGGTCATGCAGTTAAAAATAATGTTGGATGTCCACCTAAGAAGCAGGGTGGAAAGGGAATAAGGGGTAGCAACCTTGGAGTAAGTTTCAAATGAAGATTTTGTTTTGGAATTGTCAGGGTCTTGGGAATCTGGAAACCATCAAATCCATTCGGCTATTTATCCAAAAGCATCATCCTGCCCTTATTGGACTTTCTGAGCCCAAAAGGTATTTGTTTCAAATATTGAAAATTTTGAGAATATGGGTTATTCTTTAATTGACACTAATAGTTGTCATTCTGAGGTGAAAAACCTTTGGGTTTTGGATCATTCATCTTTGAGCAGTACTGTGATTGTTTCAAGTGAGCAGCAAGTTACTTGTTCTTATACATATCTTGGCCTCAGCTTTACATGTACTTTTGTTTATGCCAGTAATAGATATCAAGATTTCATGGTTCTTTGGGAGTATTTTTTTATCTCTAAACTCCAACATTTCTAGTCCCTGAATCATATTAGGGGATTTTAATGCAATTATTAATCCAGATGAAAAGATGGTGGCTGTCAACAATTATATTTCCTCCAGAGAATTCAGATCTTGTATTGAACAAACTGATCTTTTATAGGTAAATCTGGTTGGTGTTAAATATAATTGTTATAGGAAGCACTTAAATAGTTTTGTTTCCACCAAAATTTATAGGGCTTTTATCAATGTTTTTTCACTGGATTTGTGGGGTTCCATCTCTTGTTTTACACTTTCTCAGCTTAATTCTAATCATCATCCAATCTTAATGGATCTTTCTGATAAGGAATCCAAATTCCATTTTCAGTTTAGGTTTAATAAATAATGGGTTACACATCCAGAATGTAGGGTTATTGTGCAGTCTATCTAGAATTCTGTGAAATGCAAGGATGATTATTTTTCTTGTATTACCAAGTTAAAGATTCTTAAGAGGAATCTTAAACTTTGGAGTAGGGATCGCTTCAGCTCCATAGATTCTGACATTTCTTCCATGGAGGCTTCCCTACAGCATCTTCAAGAATCTAATTCATACATTGATTTCTCTAATGGGTGTGTGGATGAAACTGAGCTAATTACTAAACTCAATAAGATTCTTAACATAAAGGATGCTTTACAGAGGGACACCTTTAGAGTTAAATGGTTGTAGGATGGGGATAGGAATTCATTGTTTTTTAATGCACTACAGAGAGTCAGAAGGATGTACAAGCCTCTCTCTTTGATCAATAATGGAGATAGAATTATTGATAATAGAAAGGATTTATCAGAACATATAATTACTTACTTCAAGAGTATCTTTAATGGCTCTTCTCTCAATAGCAACCTCATGGATGGTGGGATTCCCAATCTTGTGAGTCAAGAGGATAATTCCAGTCTTACCATTATTACTCTTGAATATGAAATCAAGGAGGCTGTTTTCAGCCTTAAAATAGAAAGCTCTCCAGGTCCGGATGGTTTTGGGAATTTCTTCTTTCAATCTTTTTGGGATATTATTTATATTGACGTTTGCAGGTTAGTTTTTCACTTCTTTAAAGGTGGATATCTTCTGAAAGGTCTGAATTCTCAATTCCTTTCTCTAATTCCCAAAGTGGAAAATGCAAATGAAATTCATCTTTTTAGACCCGTTGCATTGGTTAACACTATCTACAAAATTATATGCAAAATTCTTGCGACTAGATTATCAAGTATTGCTTGTAAGATTATCTCTGATAATTAGTTTGGATTTATCAAGGAAAGATCGATTCAGGATTGTCTCATAACTGCTTTAGAGTGTGTGAATCTTATTAAACGTCCTTTTAGGGGTGGTAACATTTCTCTTAAAATTGATATCAAAAAATATTTTGACATAATTGATTGGGGTTTCATATGCTAGATTCTAGACATGTTTGGATTTGATCATGTTTTCATTAATTGGATAAAGTCCATTCTAAATTTTTCTCACATTCCAATTCTTATTAATGGATCTCATGAGGGACACTTTCATTGTTCACGAGGTGTAAGGCAGGGAGATCCTTTTTCAGAAATCATTTTTTCTATTACTGAGGACTATCTCAGTGGGATTCTTTCCATCATGGCCAGCAATGGAAAGTTGAAAGTTATTCATGCTGGTAGAGGATTGGAAGCTCCTTCACAACTTTTGTATGCTGATGATATTATTCTATTTACTAAAGGGGACAAAAGAAACATCAAGAACATTAAAAGAGTTTTTTTACATTATGAGATGGTTTCTGGATAGGAGATCAGTTGGAATAAATCATTTGTTTACTTTAAAGGAAATTTTCTCTTGATAGGAGGAATAATATCATCAGAGAATTGGGTATTCAGGAGGGAGCTGTCCCCTTTTTTATACCTGGGAGTTCCAATGTTTTGGGGAAGGTCTAAGGTTGTTTATTTCTCTTCAATTGTAAGCAATATAAGTAGGCAGTTATCATCATGAAAGGGAAAGTCTCTGTCTATTGCTGGTAGAGTATGTCTTGTAAAATCCATCATCATTTCAAAATTTGTGTATTCTTTCATGGTTTATAAGTGTCTGATTACTTTATTAAAAAGTGTCAATGCATCTATTAATAATTTCATTTGGAGTGGTTGTATCACTGAGAGAAAGCTTGCAAGAGTCTCTTAGAATACTGTTTGTAAACCTTATGAGGATGGGGGCTTGGGTATCAAGAACCTTGGTTATTTTAATGAATCTATGCAGGGTAGATTTATTTGGAGGTTAATGAACATGAAATATGAGGCTTTATCCTCTCTTAAAACTAGATTCTTGAGCAGGGTCAAATGAAGGAATTTTAATTACTTTTATTCTTCTGTTTGTCCTGCCTTCAAGAGTATCTTCTCCATAATTGATAGCAATTCTAGATGGTTGGTCTCAAGGGAATCATCACTTCAATTCTAGAAGTATAATTGGACTGGAATTCACCTGCAGGATCTAGTTCTTGAAGATAGTAATAATATTGATTTTTATTTTTCAATTAAAGATCAACTTCAATGTATGGATGGTATACCTAGTCAGGTGAGTTCCTTTGTTGACCAGTATATCTTTTCCTCTCAAGAGGATTGTTGGGTGTGGGAGCCGACCTCAAATGGGATTCTTTCCTCTAAACTGTTTTACAAGAACATTAATGGGATTAATTCTGGATTTCAACAGATGGGTTATCTAAGTAAAGGCTTCTTGATGCCTTCTCGAACCTTGGTTTCTTGGATAATTACTCAAAAAAAGCTTCCAACTGATGGTTTTCTCCAAAAATGTGGGATTTCACTTTGCTCAATATGTGTTTTGTGTCATCAACACAAGGAAGATATAAACCATCTCTTCCTTACTTGTGTGGTTTCTTCAGCTATGTGAGAGGCAGTTTTTGATATCTTTGAAGTTAAAGAAATTCATGCCAGCACAATGGTTGACTTTATGAAATGTTGGCCTGATCTTAAGCTGTCTCAACAGCTTTCTTGTTTGTTCCTTGCTGTTTCAGAGGAGTAATTGCATTTTTTGTGGCTTCTATGAAACAAAATTCTGCATGATCAGTGGACACACCAAGATGGATTTGTTTTTACAGGGTCTTTATATAATGGTTCTCATGTTGGAAATGTTAAGAATGGGCTGTATTGTAATATCATGCATGCAGTACGAAACTTGCAGGTCTGTTCTGTTTTAACTACACTTCTTATGGATGCTCGAACTGTGCAGGTTCCAAAAAATAGGATTTGTGAGAAATCATTGCATTACTGGTTGGTCATGAATCAGGTTGGTGTCAAGGAGATTTTTCGGCTACCTTTTGGTACAATCGAAGTGAGATGGAAGCCTCCTTTTAATATATGGATCAAGATCAATTCAGATGAAGCTTGACTTGGTAATCCTGGACCTTCAGGTTTTGGTGCAGTTTTTAGGGATCATCATGGACATTCTGTTGGCTATTTTTATAGATTGTGTGGTTTTGTCTCTGCCCTTAAAGTAGAGATGTATGGATTTATTGAAGTGGTTGAACAGTTTGATAGAAGGGGTTGGAAAAAATATGGATTGAATGTGATTCTCAGACTGTAGTTACGACTCTTCAAACTGGTGCTATTCATCTTTCCTGGAAGTTGACTAATCGTTGGGAAAGGTGTTTAGATCTTCTCTCATCGAAGGAGTTTATTATTACTCATGTATATTGTGAGGTGAACTCTTTGGAAGATGCGCTTGCTAACAAAGGTGTCATTGGTGGTGCTTTTTACTGGGCTAATCAGGTACCAGAGGATCTTCCTTTTATTCTTAAGAGGGATCAGTGTAAAACTTCTACTTTTAGGCTTGTGTAATATTTCTTTTACTTTTAATAAAGGGGTCTTGATTTTCTAGGCAAGGTCTCAGTCTTCTTTAAAAAAACTTGGGTTGTTATATTCTCCGTCAATTTTGGAAATTTCATCCTCATAATTTGAAATTGGGTTCGGTAACTAAGGTATGAATCTTTAAAATACCTTTATTTCAATCCCACATCAAAAAAAGTATTAATAAAACTATCAATTTAAATAGAATAAAGATAAGTGAAAAGGTCACCCAAGATAACACATATTAGGATTCCATATAGAAAAACCTGAATATGGAAGAAAAAATAACCATCTAGTTCTGATGGAGAGTGATAAAAAACATGATCATGAGAATGTTAACAATCAGAAAACCAAAAAATTGTGATGGGTTAATTGGTCATTGATTTCAGAGAAGGAAAATTAAACAGAAAACCTTTTTGTTTTAATAACCTTTTCATAAAGTCAAAAATTTGTTTACAAGATTGACTAAAAACAAATGTAAATATAATTACTTTTCAAATAGAGTTTCATGCTTTAATAAAGTTCTATGACAAACTCATCTTTTCTCTAAATTATGAGTTATTCAAGATGACTTTGTCACACTTGAATCACTAGAATCAACTTCGAGAGAATCACTTAATCCATAAAAGATTAACTATCTATTCATTCTATCTTGAACCATTAATGAAAACTAAAAAGGTAAGAATAAAATAAAATAATTACCCCAAAAGAATAAACCAATTTATGAAGAAAATTGACTTTTAATCTCCAAAATTCATCAGTAATATCCAAATATCAACCAAGACCATTCAACACAATACTTTCATTAGAATTACTCAAATAATCCAAACTCAGATAAAAACCCCAAAATTTATAAGGATTTGATCACATAGTTTTCCCGGATAAGTTTTAATATTTATTTCCAAATAAAATAAATTATTCTTGAAGTATCATACTGAAAACTAATTACCCTAATCACATATTATCTGGGTTCAGTTAATCATTTGCATAAATAAACAGAATCACCATAAATCCATAATAAAAACATAGATTCTTACAAAATAAAATAAAAACATTACTCCCCAAATAAAATACCATAGTATTATATTGTACTTAGTTATATAGTGTTCACAATGTAGTGAATATCATCCAAAATAACATTTATCACTCAATCCCCAAATCATTTTCCAATACATAGGATATCCATCTTATAAAAAATAAGTTACCAAAATTGAATTTTTCTTATTTCAACAACTTGTTTAACAAAAGAGATAAAGTCATACTAACTAGGGAATTAACTTAGTCTAGTGGTAGACAATAATGGCATGTTACACTCCGGTTGTTGGTTTGATTCCCACATCCTTTTCTGATGCGATGTGTTGTCACACGGTCTCTTTGTTATCATTTAAAAAAAAATATAATTCATATAATATTCCAAAAGTATTATAAAAACCTCAAAAATAACCACAAAGTTTTTAACATCAAAGATTATTTCATACCTCACAATTTTCATCGTAAAAACTAATAACCAATAATTTCCTCAAAAGTGAATGTCTCTAATAATTGCATTAGTCACCTTAATATTTTATATCATACTGCCTAAAAAGGGGTTTATATGATATTGAACTTATGATAAACCTTAAAATTATAAACCTGTGAGGATATCCATAACTCTTATGAAAATATCATAATCTCTAAAGTTGTCTAAAATATCCTCTGATACCAAATATACGACCCCACCCTTAATCATTACATAATAATTAGTTAAGTCAATAATTTAACATTACTTCACAATGAGGATCTTTTCCGGTTTAGAGTTTTAGATAATTAGGGAATAACTATTACATAAAACTCTAAATTATACAAAGTGGATACAACTAAAATAGTATCCATTTATTCCACAATGTAAAACTTTTTAAAGACAAATATGATTTGTTTTCTTGATGAAATGCTTCTTGAATTCTTATTTTCTCTTACACATCCTTATACCATGAGGAAGAAATTTCAAAAATCTTGGGATGAGCATAAACATATCAGTAATGAATATAAAATAAGGAATTAATACATTAGTACATGAATATTTATAAACCCATGAAATCATTAGAATCCTGAAAAACATCATGTCAATCATAAAATCATAAAGATAAATTATAGAATCCATATCATACTTACATTTTATCTTTTACAACTACTTATGGAGTAACCTTCATTTTTATATTTGGAATATACATAAAAGTATGTTCCATAAATCTCTGAGGAGAGAACTTACTGTTCAACTCTATCTCATTACCCAAAGCATTAAAGATCTATCACGGGCTCACCGGTTCTTGGTTTATCATGGAACCACCTGTATACATAAGAAATTCCCAGTAACCATAACATAATAATAATATATAAAAAATGTATAAAGGAAATTAAAAATTTCCACATTTAAATAATAAGATATATTTTCATGATATAATCAATTCATTCTCAAAACCATTTTTATTACCAAAATACCTAAAAATGGAATATGGTATTTACTTTTATAAAAAAACATTAAAACTTGTAGAGGAATTAAAATACGAAATACTGGTCACAAAGGTGGAAAGGTTATTATCTCTGTGTACGTTAAAAAAAATTAATTTTTGTCATTTAGTAAAATTCTTTGTAAAAAAAATATCCATTTTGAAAACTGTTGAATTAAATTATAATTCAAAATGGGTTGATTATACACAATTTAAAAGAAGTTTGTGAATAACATCAAAATATTCCCCAATGAAAGAAGATTGAGATGAAGTCCCCTACAAAGATAATATCATTAAATTAAGGATAAATCAATAAAAATATGTATGGAAAAAAATAAACCCAATATAAGTTGATATTTAGTCAAAAATAATCCTAGGTCATTCACATATTTTCTTGGGAAAAACAAAACTAATGACATGGATACTTAACTCAGTGAATGGTGATTGAGTTAGCATTTCCCTTACAAATATCATTCTATTAATAAAATAGATAAATTATTTGTATTCATTATAAAAAAACATAAAGAAATTATAAATAAAATATAGTATCTCAAAATACATTCCTCACATATTAATAGATCGACATAATCAAGAAGTAAAAGATTAACCCAAAGAATGGAAATTGGTTTAAGAAGTTCCCTTACACTGAGTCTGACTCATAACGCACAACCATTATATTCCTGAATAATAAAAATAAGTTAATTTATACATTATTGATAACATTTTTCATGTTTATTATTTATTTTATATCACTTATTAACATTTTATAAAAATTATATAATTATTTGAGTTTATATCGGATGTTTTGTCAATATTTGGTACTTGAGTCGAAAATGAACATGGTTTTGATGTCACTTGTCCATGTGGTCATAAGGGTATTAACTCTAGAATATTATTCATTATTTAAATATAATATATATCCAATATATATGTATTTATAATAATCCATAATATTTTGAGATAAGAAATGAAAGACACCGTTTATGGAGACGGTAGGCCGTACGTATGCATGAACACTACTTTCATTTATTTTTAGTAATAAAATTATAAGAATTAAATTATTATTCTAGTATTATAATAATGTTATATATGTATCATATTTTTAATAAGTTAATCTCTTTATGTTCCATGTATATATAAAATGAGTTATATCACTTTAGGGGCGGTAGTCCACACTTCCTCAAATGAAATTATCGTATTTACAAAACATGGTAAGCATAAAGGTATATAATAAAAAAAATTATAGAAGAATAGATAAAATATAAATAAAATATATATTATATAGAAATATAGTTTCCATGATAATGGAAACCATAATAGGTGTTACGGAAAATTGAACAATCATCATTTTGTGAGGCAGTATTTCACCGTACAAAGAAACAAAATGATTGTTACCCATTAAATGGAGGTGTGTGTAAGTGTAGGTTAAAAAATTAAAATAAATACATCCTATTATATTGAGTATAATTTTTTTTGTGTAATCATAAAACAAAAATAGTATAGGGATTGGATAATGGAAATGAAACAGAAAAGCATGGGAGAAGGCGTTAACTCTTAATCGGGTAACTTCTTTTGGTTTATACGAAAATGATTTCATGGGAGGTTTTCTGAACTAAAAGAGGCTTATATAATGAGGGGAGGGATTATATAAATTTTTTTGGTAGATATTGTTCAAACCAAAAGTCTTGGGAAGTGTGAGTAATAGATATAAATGAGTGCCTTTTTTATAGGAGAAGGGAGGGGGACTCTTGGAATTATTAAACATATCAAATTAATATAAAATCAATTTCAATTTTAAACGGTCCAAAAATAATTTATTTTGAATATAATATGAGGATAGTTCTAACTAATATCATCCAACAATTTTTAGACATATATTTATTTTATTTTCAACCTTATATTTTAAGTTTACCCTTAATTACACTCTTTTAATTTTTAATTGAGGTAACAATATTTTAATTATGAAGTGGCTATTTATTTTACTTACATAGGGTCAATTTCCAATAAATTGATAATTTATGGATTTTTATAAATTATAATATCCAATTTTTAATTATAAAATATTTTCATAATTTTTAACTAATTTAATAATTTATTATTTTTATAGAATATCAATTATGTCAATTTGGACACTATTCACTTTATTGAATTTAAATAAAATCCAATAGTGTGATAAATTCAAAAAAAACATTTTAATAGTCTTATTAAATGTCATGTTGACTAAGAAAAACCATGTATGAAATATATTATTTCAAATAATATTTGTTTTACTATTTATAATATCATTTATTTGATATTCTCTTAATAAATTAATTACTCTATCACTATTGTGTCAATATTTATGGTAATTATTTAACATCTAAAAATTATAAATAAATTATAATGATGTATATAATTTCATTATATTTATGGAGACTATTTATTTTCTAAGTTTCATCATGCTTATTTGTACATTAAAATTATTATACTTATAATAGATAAGAGAGTGGAATGTTGTCACTTTCTTTTGTTTTAATAATAATTACATCACTTTCATGAACAAATTCCATTGAATGAATAAATTACCATACTTAGGTGATATTTGTAGACTTTAATTAATTAAATATGATTTTGGTAGGTTTTAGGTTAATTTTATTATCCATATCACATTGTTTTCTACCCTAATTTACCCAATTTACCTTTAACTGTGGTAAATAAAATTACCATAGTTACTATTCATAATATCTAAAAAAATAAAAATAACCTGTTAAGATAATTTGGACCCAATTATTCAAAATATGGAAATAATTTTTAAAAATTCAAAAGTAGAAGTTGTATTAATTATTTTAAAATTAATTCCCATTGTCAAAGCGACAAAACCGTTTTTTTAAAAATAAAAACCATCAAAAGATTAATGTGAATTTATATATAATTTCAATGTGAAATTACTTATAATGACCAAAATTAGATTAAATTATAAAAAATAACCTAATTATACTTTAAAATCAATTTAAAGGATAAAATTTCTATATAATTAAATAAAATGAAAATTAATTTTTAAATTAAAGTGCAATATTTTTCACTATTCATTAGAAAATGAATATTATCATAAAAATAAAAAAAATTAATTCAATGTAAATTTTTATATCCCAATTATAAAGAAGAATTTTATTTTTTCAAAAATAACTTATAAAAGTTTAAAAAACTATATTTAAAATTGGTTCTCCATCAAAAGGTGGTAAAACTGTATTTTTAGAAAAACACTCATTTTACCTGTAAAATTGAATTTGTTATTATATCATGTTTATAAAATATATATGACAAATTTTAAGCATTTAATTGAATATAATTAATATTTATTTCATTATTAAAATCCATAAAGAGGGATTTTATTTTTAATAAACTCACTCATTTTATTAAATATTTTTTTCTGAAAAAAACATTTCGTTTTTATTAAAAAGGGTTTTATTTTCATTTCTAAATAATTATTCACAAAAGAACTAATTTAATGCATGTGTAAAAAAAACTTTCATAAATATATTAATATTTTTCATTACTTCCAATTTAATAGAGAGGTTATAAGGTAACATAATAATTTTTATGTTCGATGTGGCGTATTATGTATGCTATTGTACATATTGTGTCCTTTTAAAAACTCAATATGTTACAATATACGATGACCATATTCTTAGATTTTATAATTTATCCATTATCTATATTCTATGACTTAATTTTTTTGATTAAAATGTTTATAATTATGTAAATCTTTGATTAACCATTGATCATGAAAATATAAAGGTTTTGGAATAACCCATCACATATTTCTGATGCACCTAAAACCTTCAAGGACATCATTGTTATGGAAATTATGGAAGGTTATATCCCTGCTAGATTTTCCCTTATAAGATGCATGAATGATATATCATGGTGTATTACTAATTGTATTTTCTATTGGTTAAATAAGTTCAATCTTAATCCTGACCATGTCATTCAATGGGACCATATTTATCTTGAGACATTTTCAAGTGCCAAAACAGATTTTGGATGGTCTAAGGAGTCTATTATGTTGTAAAGAAAGCATCTTACTATAGGTTTTATAGTATCATAGTATAATTTTGGAAGATAAAAAGAAACATGAGGAAGAGATATTATAATAGTGGTTTAAGGTCTTACAAAAAAAAGATAGACTCCAACATTTTAAATACAGAAAGAAAAATGGTGGGAAGAGTGTAACATGCACTATTTTAAGTACATTTCCATTTTATAATGTATTTAGAGATATTATATAACATAATTTATAAGTTTAATGAGAATATGGTTTTTTTGAAGTGTTGTGGAAATATTTTTAATAGTAAATGGTTTGATCATGGATATCAAAAACCATACACTATCTCTAGAAAACTCTATAAGGTGATGTTCAGATTTACTAGTCCAGTGCAGAGTTCGAGTATAGTTTTTTCAATACATGTGTATTTCAAGAGAAACCACTTAAATATAGATAGTGTAGAAAAAATATGTTAGAACATGTTTTTTTAAATCTTTTGAGCCATCAATTTGAGGGGATTGCCCTGTGGAAATAGCACAACATGGTTTTCCAAATTATGTAGAGAAACTTGTGGATCTGTCTCGGTGATGTATAATAGCATGAAAATAGCTGGATCATGGATTTATATAGTGAAACCTAACCACATGAGGCACTATTAATGCTTTAGAAATTATATGTTCATTCATATTAAGGCCCTAAAACCATTATTTTACACTTATTTATCTAGTTTTACAAACTCCTCTTCCTCTATAGGCTCTCTTGAGGATTATCTAGAATCTGAAGAGATCTTTTAATGAATTGATGTGTCGTGGATATCTATAATCAGTAATAAATCCATATTCAACCTTATTATCTCTAATTATATTCTTCTTCCCTATATATAATCCATAGATATAATCTTTTATAGATATATAAAATTTCTATGATGTGAATTCTGATGAAATTATATTAGATATATTGAAGGGATGAAATTGTGAACGTATACATACATGTTCATTTTGTTGTTATTCATTTTTATCATCTATTTATAGGTGTATGGATTCTTTATTATCTCTAGTTTTTCTATAACATAATGGATTGGTTGTATTTAAATGATTTTTTTATATTTTCTATAGATATAGTGCATGATTTCTAGAATTAAACCATCTTTGTTTATGTTTTTTTCGGAAATATGGTTGATGAAATGCTTTTCTAAATTCAGTTGTTTTATAATTTTAAATTATGGTTTGAATTGGAATAAGTGATATGTTTTATGGAATTATTTAAATTCAAGAAATATTTATGTTAAATTAATTAACAATAATTACAATCTTGGCATACATGGTTTGTATGAATATATATTTGTGGAGCCGACCTTGATTAATGGATTTGTTCCATTGGGTCACCTGGTGGATGGTCACCTTGTGAAGATAGGATGAATTGATGATAAACCAGTCATGAGTATAGAATTATCTCCTAGGTTTCATGTATATGTGTTTTAAACATCACAAGGGAGTTACCAATATAATATAACAAAGAAAAATGTTATTTAGTTCAAATGCTTTGCTGAAACAATTTTCTTATGGAGAAATTTTTCTTATTTAATATTAAAATAATTAAAAATAATTAATATTTTTGATCTCCATTTAAATAATAATAATTGTGTCTAAAATATATATTTTTTTGTTTTAGTGGTGTCTGTAGGGTAGTCTATTGGGTAATTCCCAATGAGTCTTTTACTCAGCTCCTAACAAAGGTAGTTTTCTGCATTTTCTGATGATTTATATCAAGATACAAGTAAATTAAAGGTGTTATATTTTTCTATTGGTGCAGCATGATGATACTTATTTATATTTATTTTTTTAGAATCAAGGTCTATAGTTCTATCATGGAATTGATTCCATATCCATGTATCTATGTTGTGTTGCCTTTCTATTCTATTTAGATGTCATGTTTTACTTTTTCACTGGTACTTTAATGTTACCATTTATTTAGTTTTCATTTGAGTTTTAAATTATGAATAATATAGTTGGTTTGGATGTATTATTTATTCCTCTACGAATTTTTGTATGTATATGTAAAATATTTACTCAATGTTCTCTTAGGACCTTAATATTTATTTTCATCCTTTGGTGTATTGGGGATATCTGAAAAGGTTTTTGGGAATCCATATGTTCTCAATCCAATGTTTCAGGGTGCAATGTGACAAATGGTATCATTCTTGGTTAATTAATATTTCTTATGTAATGACGCAAGGTGGTTGGAATTTTAGAACATGAAATGTATTTTATAAAAAGATATATCTCACTATTTTTTGATGATCGTCAAGTTACTAGTGTGGTTTGGGAATAAAAGTGTTATAAGAAATATCTAGGTGTCTTTTCATCTCATATTTTTTTTTGTTTCAGCTAATGAGTGTATAATATCATGAATTGTTACTAATAATTACCACCTAGACTCCATTTTTCATAATATTTTGTATGATTTTGAAAAAAATTGTAATAATAGTTGTTGATTGAGATAATTCTTGATAATTTTTTGTGATTATTGTTTTTTTTTCATGACATAAACGATTATAAATCCTTAGTTCATAGTTGGTGATGTCTAAGGGGTTTTTTGGTTATTTGAAATGGAACTGAGTATAATTTATAAAAATAATTAAGAATGTGCGATAGAAATTACGGTTTCACCTATCCTCAAGTAAACCAACATCTTTTCCTGGGAATCAATAAATCATTTCATGTTTTTGTGTCTGGACTATAATTTGATGCTTGTTCTTCGATAAATTACTTATGTTTTACTAATTATGCAGATATAGTGAATAGAATAATATCGGTGAAAATTTGTATTAATTAAAAAAATAAAATGGAATTATGTATGTTTCTAGAGGAACATGTGGGGACTATAACACTGGGAACTAGAAAAAGAGGGAAAACGATTCTTCTAGAGGTGGGGAACCTCATACATGAACCACTAAATCATTTAACATCACATATAGACACAATAAATATCTTATATATTTCATATATGGATATTATTCTAATATGAAATAATATTTTATGACACTTCCAAGAGCCTGTCACAATTGTAATATGATTGAAAATATATAGCATTATTATTATTGTGATATATATTGAGCTACTGAGTATGTGTCTCATGTCTCTCAAATATCCATTTCATTGACCAGACGATCTCTGCATAATAATTATCATCCTTAGAACCAAGAAATCTAGGGTGATTCTAGGAACATCATGAATTCTTAGACTATATAATCTCATCAAGGATTTAGGTTGAGAGAGTAATAAATTTTATGGTATAGAAAAAACGTTCACAAATGGTCAATTTGTCCTTAAAAATTGTGAGGTATTTTTATATTGAAATTAAAATTTATGAAAAAGTTTCTTTGATATGGATACAACCCACTATTTAATTTCTTTCATATTTTTGATTATATGGGTTCACATGTTGGGATGGTCCTGTTTATCTTGAAACTAAAAATTGCTCTCAACTAATGAGAATTCTGAGCAATTAAGTGTGTTGTGTGTTCTATAACAATTGATGATGATCAGTTTTTTTAGGATTTCTCTATTCAATATCGAAATATATGGTGTGATTTTTGGAATGTATTAGTTCATATCTATTAAGGCCTACATTGACTATTGTACCAAGTAAGTTCATTTCACATCTTGAGATGGTGTTTAACATATCATTAAAGATGATTATAATGTGAATGAAATAAGAGTATAACCATTTTTACATATGGAAGAGACTATCAATTACATTCCTACAATATTTAATTATTAATCTACTAATGTTATCACACATATATATTTTTCAACTACTCTGGACTAATTTTTGATGTATTTTTTGTTTATTTCTTATGTTTCTACCCAGAATTGAAGTTAAATTTATTATTAATATCATTACAGGGATCAATACAATTTAACATCCATATTATAGGATATAAACAATCTAATATAGTAAATTGAAAGCGTATCTACATGATATAGATAGTAGAGTGTTCATATAACCCAATACATCTCTATGGTCATCACAAGTACTTTTTATCAAGAATATAGATGGAACCCTTCTTCATTTTGTGGATTATCATAATCTCAAAAAATTTGTTCTAGAGAAATGATATCTTATTCCATGAATTGATGACCTATTTAATTAATTTTGTGGATCCCAATGATTTTATAATATTGATTTATAATTTGGGTATCACTAACTTTGAGTTTTGAATGATGATATTCTGATGATAACTTTCTACAACCTTAATAGCTACCATGAATACATCATTCTTACATTTGGTCATACAAATAAACCCATAATGTTTATGTAATTTATGATTTGGATATTTCATAGGTATCTTGACCCGTTTTTAATGGTGTTAGTTGATTATATTATGGTTTATTCTAGGACAAAGGCCAATCATAAACAACTCTTGGCTATATAGTTGGGTATCCTTCAAGCAAATAACCATTATGTTAAGATTTAAAGTTGTGATTTATAGATAAAAGAGTTTTTTTTCATTATAAATATAGTCCTAAAAAGATGATTTTCTATAGGTCCTAGGAAGGTAGAGGTTGTCAGCTCTTGGAAACCACAAAGGAATGATTTTAATATACACAGTTTCATTGTCTAAGCATGTTTTTACATGTTGTTTGTTCATGATTTTTCATGGATTACCACACCAATGATATATTTAATAAGGTAATGCGTTCTTTTTCAATGCAGTTATGAGATCTAAAAATCATTCCAATATCTTATGGTTCACCTTACATTAACACCCATGATTATAATCCCAAAGTAATGATAAAGCTACGTGGTCTGTTTTTATACATCGAGATTTGGGTTAGGTTGTGATATAATGAAGAGGGTTTAAATTGTGTCTTATGGATGACAATGGTTATGGGTATAAGATAAGAGTTACACACTAAATTATTTTGAATTAGATGATGTTGTCCTTACTTTTATGTATTGGAACCATTATATTTTTTAAAGAAATTTATAGTGTTTCCAAATCATAAAGTCATGAAAAAATTCTCTCACAGAGAGATATGAATATAAGGAATTTAATAGGGTTGGAATACTTTTATATTTTAAGTTTTAATTCATATGATTAGTTTTCTAAGGAAGCTTTATATTAAGGTAAGATAATGTTGGTCGAAATAGATATGCAAATGGATTATGTTGATAAAGTTGATATTGATGTATTATTTCTTATTTCAATTGTTCATAATTTGGTGGATCTAGTTAAAGATATTGATACATATAATCTTGAATTTCTAACCATGAAGTCAAATATCAATGGTGGGGAGACCATTGAGGGATGTATTCTATAAGGGAATTCTATGATGAATTTATGTGATCAGACTATTATCCTTATAATATATCATGAAACTATAATTTTTTCCTATTACCATTTAATAAGGGTTGTTCATCTGAGTATTAAAAATATGTATAATAAATTTAATCCAAATTTTAAGTATGATATCCTGAAAAAAGGTGGAATTTTTTTTCTTAAGATTCCACACATTTTATAAAGTCAACATGGATCATCAAAAAAATACGATATATTGAATTATTTAATAATTCTCAGATAAAAATGGAAGTATATATCTATGTAAGTTTTTATAGATATACCAAGAATGGTTTGGAAACATGATTCCATATGGATGATTGTGGATTGGCTTATGAAGTTGGTACACTTCACCCATATTAGTGAATCTCATATGGGGTAAAAATTTTCAAAAATATATGTTTGGGAAATGGTAATTATTTATGGAATACTAGTTTCTATTATGTCTTACAGAAACCCCATGTTAAGATATTATTTTCCGATGTACTTGTGGTAAGCCCTTGGAACCCATTTTACCTTGTGCATAGCTTCTCATCCTAAACATGATTGGAAATATGAAAGGATGATCCAAATGGTGTAAGACATAATTAGAGATAACATGTTGGATTTTTGAGGCTAATGGAAGGAACATATACCATTAGTAGATTTATAATATAATAATAGCTATCATTCCTTGATATGTATGGCCCCATTCAGAGCCTTGAATTGTTGTCCATGTCAATTTTCACTTTCTTTGTGAAAATAGGTGATACATCACTTATCAAACCCATAATTTTACCTGATAAGATAGATAAGATTCTGATAATTATAAAAATTTTTGAAACAAAGAATGTGGAAATTGACATAGACTACCATTCAAGGCTCTGTGGATCATCATCATTTATATTTATCATTCAATGTTAGTGATATCATTTTATGAATAATCTCTCTAAGTTTTTTAGATCCCTATTATGATAAGAAATGGATTTTTTCTCCTTGGAACATAGGACCCTTTACGATACTTGATAGAATATGTGATGTGTTTTATAAGTTGGATTTATAGAAAATAATTATTTTTAATGTGTTTCACTCATCGTAGTTTAAGAAGTAAAAGCTTGATACTAACCATTGGATTTGATGGGATTATGTTGATCTTGAGATAGATGGTTTATTGATTCATGTGATGATACATAATATATATAGGAAATAGAATCTTTATCATTAGAGAAGAATTATTTTGGTATGTGTTCTATGGTATCATGGTAAAATTATAGAAGAGAAAATAGAATATGATAATTAAATGAAATAATAGTGAAATTCACTATTCTAAAGCAATTTCAAACTCCTACTTTCTAATGGTGGAATGAATAATACTTGGGATAATGTAAGACAACCAATTTCTGGTAAATTAGAATTTTATTTTATTTTATTATCAATTATAATACAAGGATTATGTTTTAGGATATTATGTATTGATTTCATATGTTTTGGAACTATTTTTAAGGGTGAATGGTTTGATTATGGTTTTTAGAAAAAATTAAGTATCTATAAGAAACTATGTATGGTGATGATAGTAGTTACTAGGTGGGGAAAAGGTTTGATAATGGGTTTTCCAAGCATTGTGAATGCTAATAAAACTATTTGATAGGAGAGTGTGGGTAAAAATATGGTTGGCACATTGTTTTTAAAACTGTTCGAGCCAACCCTTTGAATATATGACCTTGAGACTATATTACCACAATGTTACTGCATATTTTTTCAAACCGTGTGGCACAAATAGTGATTCTACTTGGGTGATGTCCGATAAAATTCACACATTTGAAAAATAATTTTACAATATGTGACCTAACCAAGTGACATTTAGTTAATGCTCTTAAAATTATATTTTTATTCACACATGCCTCAAAAGATTAATTTTTCACTTATTCACCTATGGTATTGAACCCATCTTCTTCTAAAGGCTCTCTTAGTGATTCCCTTCAATATGTAGGAAACTTTTGATGAATCAAAGTGTGTTAGATTTCAAGAATCAAAATTAAATCCTTATTATTTTTCATTCTCTCTTTAAATACTCATATTCTCTATTATATCTATACATATTATCTATTATAGATAGATATATGTGCTATAACATGAATATTAATGAGATAATGTTAGATATTTTGAATTAAAGGTGTTGTGAGACCGAATATAGATGTTCCTAGTTTCATTCATTGTATTCATCATTCGTTGATAGGTATGTGGCTTCTATATCATATCCAATTGTTAATGAAATTAATGATTTGTATTAATTTAATTATTTTTATAAATTTTAAATGGAAATATATTGTGATTTCATGAAGGAAAAAAACTTGGTTTATGTTTATGGAAAATATGTTAATTAGAATAGATTTTAGAAAAATCCTTTGTCTTATAACTTTAAACTATGATTGTAAAATTTTGGTTTGATATGGCACAATATAGATGTTTTAGGAAATTATTTCAAGGGTAGAAATTATTATGTAAAATCAATTGATATGATATACATCCTTATCAAACATGGGTGGTGTGAGTTCATTTTTATTGGGGAAAACCCTAATTTTGGGGCATGTTTAGTAGGTGAACCAAGATATTGGTCCCCTTGTGATGAATTGGTAGACCGATGAGAAATATTTCAATATAATGGAACTATCACATAGAATATTTTTTTGTGAGTGAGAGATAGATTCATAAAATTGGTATTACAAATGGAATGTAAAGAAGATCATAGTGATTTTATTCAATTTTTTGGTGTATTGTTTTATGGATAAATTATTTTTATTTAATTTTAATTTTTTTAAAATTAATAAAATATTTTGATGCATCTCAATATTATATAATTTTTTTAATCTACGAGACAATGTGTTACTTGATGAGGTGAAAGTGTGGAGAAATATATTTGGGAAACCCTAATTATTGTTATAATCACCTCCTACTTGGGAACTTTGTTATTTTTTCTGATGTTGTGTATTGAGATATTGGAAAAGTCAAGGAGTCATATATATCTAGTGGAAAAAGGCGATGATACTTCCTTGGAATGGTGAATGGATATTGGATATCTCCCTTGGTTTCATTGGAGTGATGAAAGCTTGGGGTTGTAATGTTAGATTCATTGTCAGTTCTAGTAAGACATCAATTTTTATTGCGTCGCTAATAATCTGATGTTTCTTTTTTTACTTTGTTTTCATTTGAGTGGTATTATTATTACTCATGAATCATATAATTTCTTTGGATGTTGAATTTTATCAATTATGTATTTTTAAATATATAGTTAAAATCATTACCTAATGTTATTATAAGCCATTTGTATTTATTTTCAGATTTTGGGTTCTTGGGGAAGCCACCGAAGGTTGGTGACACTCCATCCCTTCTCAAGATAATGAATGGGGATAGGATGTTATATACATGATTTTCACTTTTGATCATTAAATATTATCCCCCATATTTACACTTATTAAGTATCTAATCTCACCCATTTCCATATTTCAATTTTCAATATGTTAAAAATAATTGTATTAAGAAAGATATATCTAAGAAGGGTACAATGTGAGAAGATATTTGTCGAATATTTTGAATATATTTCTTGAAATAAGTTTATTATGTATTCAACTTCCAAATACACTAAACCATTCTGGTTATAAGGTGTGTATTATTATGATATATATATATATGTTTTCATCTAGAATTATGTAATATATATTTATGTAATACTCAAATCACCATAGTTGGTCTTGAAGTATGGTTTGGTCATTTTTGAGATTTGGGATCTGAGAACTTTAGTAAGAACCTTATAATTTATTAAAAATAACTTAAATATCCTAAATATTTTAAAGGTATAGAGTGGGTTGCTTCCATTAAAATAAATCCTTGTATGGTTATGAAAATATGGATATTGGCTTCAGTAGAGATTCATCTAGGTATAACAACCTTGAATAGTCTAGTTGGGTATTAACTCAATGTTTTCTTGATCTAAGACAACGATGCATAACTGGACACCTAGTTTGGTACTATTTAAGAATATAATATGGTAAATTATGAATCTCATTATTAAAAATTATAATTGATTTTAAAATATTAAATTTATAACCTTAATATTAAATGATCATCGAAAACTAATAATGAAACCTAAAAGCTTTTAAGATATGGTATAGATTTTATTTTTGAGTTATTAATTCTATGTTCACAATTTTCTCTATATATGGATACTTATCATTAATTTTTTTTATTTAAGTAAATGAGTAAAACCCAGGGGAATTTTATTAAAAATATTAGTGATATCAAATGTTTTGAAACTCCTAGATTGAGGAATTGGTTTCTTTAATTAATATAATATATATCATGTGGAAAATGAAACATAGATCATAGAAAGAACATGATATACAAAGTATTTGTATATGACCATTATGACCTAGAATTTTTGTGTTAGGTATGAATTGTAATAACTATATTATGAGATATATATATAATTTTGTTACTTATTAAAATAAATAACCAATTTGACATTTATTATTGATACATTATAAAGGATATGAAATCTTTTAAAGGTAAAGGGAAAATTTTCCATAAAACTTTTCTTATTTGTATAATGTATTTTGATCATTATTGATTAAATTATTCAATATGGGAAAAATATTCTAATTAAATAGTACATTATATTTATTATTTAATTAATTTATGATCATTTAATTTAGGATTTTCTAAATTAAATGAGAAAAAAATAATTTTATGTGTCCAAAATACTTTTTTCTGAAAAATGGAATTTAATACATTTTATGCATGGATTTCAAAATTAAAGGATAAATTTTTTTACATTTAAATTGAAATAGTATACATAATTTCATAAAAAAACCTGCCATAATAGTATAATGGTGAAATTTCTATATTCTTTTAGAAAAATGTTTTTCGAGTGAATTGTAAAAAATTATGATTTTTGGTACAAATTCATTTTTATGCTCAAAAATGAAATTTTTAAAAAACTAAATTTCTTTTTAAGTTGTGCACTTATATTAAAATAATTTTATTCAATTTATAAAAATTCAACTATGAAAAATTATTTTCAAAATTTTAATTAGGGGTTTCAACTAATGCAATGAGGTTAATTTATTTTTTTGTCATTGTATATATTAATTAGAGTAAAATTGTGTCACCATGGTAATGTGAAAAACATGTTAATTTTTATTAGTATTACGAGATAAGGTCTCATAATAAACCAAAAACTTGAATTTATTTCATTTTATGGGTGGAATTATATAAGATCAATACTAACATTGAAAATATTATTTTTTATTCCATATGATTATTTTTATAACCTTTATTTTATTAAGTAAAGAGTTATTAAAAAATGTCACAATCTCTCACTTATTATGTTATCATGATTTGGATGAAAAATGATATATTAATTAATACATATGATAAAATATATCATTAATATACTATTTTTAGTATAATAGTTTATTTTTTAAATTTTATAGATTGTATAATTACCTTGATCACTTATGCAATACTGGCACATTACTTTTGAAGGAAAATAGAAAATGAAGTAGATAGTTAAAAAATGTTAATACATATATAATCTAGATTAATTATGGTGTTCTATAATTTTATTGGATAATTTAAATGTATTCTTTAAGGCGAAAGAGTCTATATTAAAAATTCAACTTTTATCATGAAGCCTTTAGTGTCAAATTTGGTTTGTAGTCTTGAAAATGGACATAAATGGTATTTCATGTTTTAAAATAGTTTTTTTATTAATTGAAAACTATTAATATCATATATTGACTCTAGTGGATAGTAAATATCTGATCATATCATGAATGGATCATATATGTTCTACTTTTTATTTAAAAAACTAATTTCATGGTGCTTAAATTTCGATGTTTTTTATAGAATTTAAAGTTAAAAGGGGTTAATATAGTTTTAATATTAATTTATATGGGTTAAAATAATAGAAAAACATGAAAAATACTATTGTTTTAATGTTTTCATACACTATGCCATCCAAACTTCTCAATAAGTCCAGGTTTAGAATAGATTTCATTTATTAACTCTAGTGAACAAATGTTCCCTATAAACAACAAATTCAAAGTCATAAAACATTATTTTTCCTTAAATAATTTCCAAAAAGATACCAATATTGTATGGGACTATGGTAATACATTCAATAATTATGTGTCACAATCAATGGTCCATAGAATCTTCTTGGAGACTTCAATTCCAATATCAACCTGGATCATTGGATGGGTATGGATAATACTTAAGCCTCATTAAAGGAATTAAAATATTGTATTGAGGGTAGTAATCTATATTAAGTTAATCATGTGCGTTCTAAATACACTTGGTCCATAAAACCCCTTAATTAAATGCTCTGAAAAAAAGTGATATGCTTTTTGTCAATGAATCTATTGTTGATTTTTTGGCCCTTAAATGTTGTTCTCCTATATTATTAATCAACTCAAATCATTGCCTGATTTTATCTTATTTTTTCTAAAAGGGAGGGAAAAAATAAATTTTCCATTCAGATTAAACATTTCATGGATATTACACCTTGAATACAAAGAGATTATTGAATATACTTGAGGAACTATTCATTATAAGGGTGATTACTTATCCTATGTTTGCAAGTTCAAAAAGTATAATGGAATATGAAATATTGGATTAGATATTTTTCTTGTTCCCTTGAAAAATATATTTCTAATATTTAATCCCCCCTTAAACTCATCCAAGAGAATAGAACATGCTCTAATTTTTTCATAGGTATTAATTTGGAAACTTTGATATATTGTAATCTCAACTTATTTCTAAATCTTAGAAAATGTTTTTAGAGTGAAAACATTAATGAGAAATGGATTAATGAGTGTTACATAGAATCCTTATTGTTAAACTCTCTTCAAAGAGAAATAAAATTCATTATTCCTTTTTCTATTCTTAATGACGATGGGATGTCCTTTTATAACTAGAAGGATCTATCAAATCATGTTGTCTCTTTCTAAATGGATATTATTAATGGTCCCACAACCAACTCTATATTTTAAAGAGAATATAATTCCCATTCTACTTAATAATGAGGACAATCTAATTCATACATCAATTATTTTTGAAATTGAGATCAAGAAGTGGTCCTTTGACTAAATACTTGTAACTCTTTTAGCATGGATGGGTTCACCTAAATCTTCTTCCAATATTTTTTAGAGATAATATAACATTGTGTTTTTAGGATTTCTAATAATTTTATGGTTACCAACACACTTTAAGAATCACTACAATGTTTTTAAACTTCCTCTTAAAGTGGATAATGAAAATTAAATATATCTCTTTGGGCCTCTGTCACTTGTAAATACAATCCAAAAATGTACTCTAAAAATTAATGAAAATAAGATTTTAAAATTTTATAGCAGTATTTTCTCCTTAAATCATTTTGGATTCATTAAAGGAATAACTAAACATTAATTCCCATTTAATATATTATAATGTGTAAACCTTCTTAGAAAACCCACATGGGGAGGTCATATTGATTTAAAGAATGATGCTAAAATATCATTTTAAATGATGTAATAAGGATTAATTTTCATATTATTAACCCATATTGGTTTTAAAGGGATTTTTTAGTGGTTCAAAACAAATTTTCACCCACCACAATTTTCATCTCTCATCAATGGCTATCATAAGGGTTAGTTAACATGTTCAAGAGGTGTTAGAAAAGTGGATCCTATCCCAAAAACTATTTTCTCCATTATATAAAACTACATAAGAATATTTCTTCTAAAACTTGTTGAGAATAAAAATATAAATCCAATTAGAGCTACCATAGGATTAGTTACTGATACTTATTGATTTTATACTGATGACATCATTCACTTCACACAATAATACAAGAGTAGAATTATGAATATAAAGGATAATATTCCTCATTAAAAAAAGGTATGTGGTCAGGATATTAGTTAGAAAGAATATCTATTATACAATGTAAATAATTTCTTAGTAGTAGAAACATGGGAATTATCAATGAGATATGAGTTAAATAAGTATTGTTTCCATTAACTTACTTTGGTGTGGACATATTCTTGGGAAGACCCCATTATTTTAATTTCACATATATGTTAAGATGGATTAAAATTTAATTAGAGTATTTGAATGTAAATTATTTATTTATGGATGGTAGGGTCTATCCTGTGAAATCTTTTTTTGATTATAAATTTTTATATTCATTCATGGGTTACAAATTGTGGGATTAAATTATTTAGAGCATCAACATGTCCCTCATAAAATTAATCTAGAATGGATGAATCCTTGAAGAATGTTTTATTAATATCCATTAGAGGAAATGATGTCAACCCTTTGATCATAGAGGAATTAAAATGAAAAATTATTTATAATTTTAACCTATCATTCCAGGAACATTTTAATTGAACGTTTATTTACAAGGAATCAAAGATGCTTAGTTTTATAAGGTATATATTTCTTATCATGATTAAGTCGAGATATTAAAATTTCTTAGACTCCTCTATTTGGCCTTATCTCAGGGATTCCTTCTCTAACATGTCTACAAACTCTTGTTGGAAGGTAAACCGGAATTATTCTATAGACTTCTAGTTAGATAGATAGACAAGTATTCCACCTCTAAATCTTCTATACCATGATGACTCAATTATGGATATTAATACTAATTTTAAAGAGAAAATTTTAATTTACTAGTATGTTATACTAGTTTAAATTTATAAAATGGTTTTCTAACAAGAATTTACCAATAGTGATTAATTTTTTTACAGCTATAAAAAATTCGATCAAGTCTTATAAAATGAATAACTAAAACTCCACTATAATGATCCGACACTCCTATACTAGAAATTTGATCAAAATATAGATACTTCATTCCATATTCTTATTAAAATGGTGGATATCACACTCTATTCATCCTCTTGATTCATGCCTTCAGTATGTTTGGGTTTAAATTTTTTATAATTTTTTATGCAATCAGCTCAGAGGGAACATTAAATATTATTAATTGACATGTCCCACTACATCAGAATTAATGAATTCATTATTTTATATATTTTAAGTGCCCCCAATTTATACTATTTATATATAGGATAATATAAATGTTTAATAAATGATTCCTCAATCTCAAAATATTTCTAAAGATATGAGACTAGAAAATGAAGAAGTCATGGATGTTATATGGAAAATATGAAATCAAATGATTCATGAGAATACCACATTAATCAAACATTCATTCCAAGAAGACAAATGTTTAGTAGGTGGTTGATAAAATAGAGGGGTATTTTTTTGTTTTATTATTTGGTAAAATGATTAACCAGATTAATTTGTTCCAATATTTTAATGATATTTTTTTGACGGTTGTTTTTAGATATTTTATACATCTTTTTTATCAATAAAGAGTATTTTACATAGGAAAAGTTCTTATTCTTCCAAAAAATGTCTTCCACCAACCACACTTATAAAATAGAACAACCTATCCTATCTTCCTCGCATTTCATAAAGCATTTATTTTGGACATGATCTTACCAAATACATTCCAAGATTAATTATACCATTTATATTGATATTGGTCTTCCACTAAGATTTTCTAATAAGGATTAAGGTTTAATCCAAAGTATAATTTCAAAAGAAGATGTATAAATCATAACAAGTTTTTTTATTTTATTTATTTGTATACCTCATTCAATTATAACCTAACCATGATGATATGGTAACATAATTATATTTCATGTACAAAAATGTTATTTTTTATGTCACAAACCTTTTTTATCTTCTTTAATATCCTATGTGAAATACAAATATCCCTCGTGCATATTTGTGAATAATTCCCCCTGAATCAGTGTTTTTTTTTATTTAATCGATTCACAAGGGTATTTAAAATGATAGTAATATTAATATATATTATTTTCATGAAATATATAAGTATTTTAGATGATTAGATATTTATTATCTTCTTACCCTTATATCCATTGGAAAATGATAATATTGTTCATACGTATGTGAAAAAGACCACCTCCATGAAGTTATGTGATTTAATTTTAATGTTATCATCTTACATATTATTTTGAGAATATATTTAATATATATATATATATGATAATTATTTCGTGATTTATATTATTGATATGACAGAACAATGAATCTTTTGACCATTTTCATCCTACCGAATTTGTTTTGGTATTATGAACTGAACATCAACAAAACATTCGACATGAACATAATGAAATTAATAACTATATGAGCTTTGATAATAAATAAAATTAATGGGATACGAATTGAAATAAACCTAAAAAATTTATTTATAATGTATAAAAATTATATAAAATAATGATACAGGATTTGATGTATGTACATGGTGAGTTGGACTCGAGGTAATGTACTTTTAGAAAAATTTTAAGGTTTCCATTCTAATTAATTTTCTTTCAGGTCAAGGTTCATTTAAATATTTTAAATAATTGTTTTAATTATTCTAAAAAGGTTTATAAAAGTCAATTTTAATTATTTTTAATTTCTTGAGAATCTATTATAAACAATCTTTCCCTTATTTCATGTGTGTGTGATTTTCATGTTTTTATAAATGTAATTTTTTAAATATATATGGCTTGAAAACCATTTGTCATCATTATAAACATTTTCTTTTATCAAGGATATTTTATAATTTCAAGGTTCATTTCCAAAGGATATATTTATCTTAATATTCCTTGAAATATTTTTTTTTAAAATTTTTTTCTCGTGAAATTTTTTTCGCATCATTATGAGATGACCAAAATTGTTATTACTTATTGGATTCAAGGAAAACTCATATGGATTTTATAATAAAAGCACAAGAAACATTTTTTCATTATATGGATTAGGGGAGTTTTATATTAGTGGTAGGTGATCCCAAAATAGCTCTGATGATGGGTGAGACTGATACATATCTCTGATGAATTAGGTAAATGTTGATGCTGAAGAAACATATCATAGTATTGGTAAAGGATTAATAAAATAATTCATGGAAAATTTGGGATGAAGTGGGGTCAAAACACCCCTAAGGGTCTTGATCCATGATGTTCTCATCATTCATAAAATATGAATGACCATGGTTTCATGAAGTAACATTAGGGAACTGCGAATCTTCATCCTATGTGAAGGTGATAATAATTTTCACAAAATAATTCAAGACCTTCAAATTTCCTATAAATACCATCTTATTTTAAAATTTTAATAGGTATCCACACTTTGAAAATCCATAAAAGTCTCCAAACCCATGAAACTATGACCTTCACACAAAAAATATTATGTGGATTCATATAGGAGTTGATCATTCATGAGTGACCTACCATGGGTCTATTTTAACATATATATGAAAATGATGAAATAATATACCCTCTATGCTAGAATAAAATTCCTCACACCTATTAAGATTCCTTAGGTCCCTATTATTCATAAAACACGTACCATGGGCATAAAGGAACACCCTCATATGTGAGGATTCCCTTTCATGGAATCCTTATCTTTAAAAATTAATTGGACTTTGTGAAATCAACCTCATAGTCTCCCATAGTATCCCCTTTTATCAAACACCACACTGTGAAAATTGAGTTTCCTTGGGAACTATATGTATGGAATACATATTCACTCATTCCTCAATCATATGTAAATCTAGTATAATTGAAAATCACACATAATCCATTTAATCTAATAACAGGAAGGGAATCCCCATTCCACTATCCTCCAAAACATATACACCCTATCCACATGACCCATGTATGCTACATAAAATGTGCATTTCCCACACCACATTATCTCAAATGGAGACCTCATAGTGTAAATGTATTACCAAGTGGTGGAATCATGAATGGAATCCAACCATCCCTTTACTTGATGAGCACTAGAAGGGCCCCTGGATCCTACTATCATCCAACCATATCCTTCTCCAATCCATCCCTACTTGTAAATGGCATACTCCATGTGTAATCCCCAACAACAACTTAGTTATATGAAATTAAAATTCATAGCACTAATTTCCTATTCACAAAATGTTAAACTAGACAACAATACCCTTGTCAGTTGATATTAAGTATTATGGTAATTTCCTCAATGCATGATGTAAAATCAAACCCTTAACCTATTTGAAAAATATAGGATGACCCATGTGATAAGAATAAGATGATACCCCATACTTCAAGAATCTTATAAACATAATACACACTCCACATATTATTTTCTCTCCATTCACGACACAATCATCCCTATTGCATGATGTTGAAATGAATTGGCTGGTATCGTCACATGAAATTAAACTATGAAATCCAACTATGTGGGTTGGATCCTTATTTGGTATATAAAAAACCTCTCGGAATGTTATTCTTGACCACCCAAATTAACCAAAAATCCAAATTCCCCTCAATAGGAGGAAACCTTAATGTTTGATCACCTTTTGAATATTCTAGATATATCACCATTCAAAATTATTTTCCCCATTGGATCTTGTAATCATTATGAGATGTAACTATCTTGTCCAAGCATGTGATGAAGGTTTATGGAAAATTTCCACTTAGGATGTTAAACCTGTGACCTCTCATACATGAGAAACATATATGGAATATTTTGTAGTGGGACCTAATTATGTGAAATTATGTAAATCAACTTTAAACATAAGTCCCCATTTGATTCATTAAAATAAAACCCCTATTTTCTAATCCTAGAGTCCCTTATATGATGTGCCTATAAAGTGTATTGGTTAAGCAAATAATATCCTTGTGATACTTAGGTGATGGGTGATAATCCCTAGTTCCTATCTCATGTGATGAGAATGAATTTACATATGTTACATGCTAATAAAGAATTATATGAATTTATTATGTTACATAGTGTAATGAACATAAGATTTTTCACACAAAAAATAACAAAGTTTAGTCACATGGTTTGATAAGAATACTATGTCTCTGCTAGTGATCTAGGGATGCCTTATGTTCTATGAATAGGTTTCCTTGTAATGATTATATAATTCCTAAGGTTTTCACTTGATAATCCTTATGCAACAAACATTATATTCTATTAAATCTCTATTAGGAGTACATGATAGATTCTCAACTGACCCAATATCTACATATTCCAAATATACCCAATATCAACCTCAACTTTGACTGCAGGTGGCTTCCTTATCATAACAGTTAGTGGAAAAATTAACTAGTGACCAATAGAATATGGATTCTGTAATGAGACTCATGAAAATTTCATAGATCTATTAGGGATCCACATAATAAGAGAAAATCTATAAGGAGGAATCCATGGAAGGAGGAGCTAACACCCCACTATCTTTTTCTGATAAAGGATTTAACGTCATCTGTTGTAGTGGTGAAGGAAATACTATTTTTTAATATGGGAATAGGGGGAATCATGTAAGGGTACATGATTATTCCCTGCTTGTGGTCCACTCAAAAAAAATCAGATCAAATATTTCCTTGAAATAAGTGTCAAAAAACACAATGGTGATCCCAATGGGAATCTATTCTCTTGTAAGTGGGGGAAGATGTGAAAAATTGGGTATCATAGGATCTAGAAAATTATTATCATTGATCCATTATCAACCTAGGGGAGTACGAGTATCATTGGTAATGTTGAGAATCAATTTATTGAGAAACATAGTAGTGTATATCTCCACTTTTCTTATAGGAAACCATCTCCAAGACATGGTTGATAGGATTCCGAATGGTGTGGTGGTTGAAAAATCATTGAAGCATCATCACCCCATAACTACACTTATGATGCAATGAACACCACTCCTATTACATATAAACACTATCAACCTATATCCCCTATGATATTATACTATATAAGGTGATAAAAGGAATATTTAGACACTATAGATAAGAATTATTCAACTAGACCAGTGCCTTGGACCACCAATACATGGAAGCCATAGTTTTGTGCCAACACCGCTGCCCATAGAGACCACACAAGGGGTATGAATCCCCCAATACCACAAATAACAATTTTAGGACAATTTTCCAAGAATGATCCAAAAAACTTTATGTAAGAACCCGATCCTTATTTTAAGCTATGTTTTTCCTTTCTGTTCGTTTTTGGAGAAAAGAGGAATTTCTAAAAATTTTCTAAATACACGCCGGGAACTTTGTGAGTGCATGCCCTATAATGAGGTGCTGCAGCAGGCTATGCGTTGGCCGTGTAGTATCCATATACATGACCATTTGGGAGTGACTGGAGGCCTCTTAAAGCAGAGTACAAAAAAGGTGAGTACATGCCATGTACTCAAAATGAACATGTCGTGTAATTTTTTTCCTTAAACGCACCGAGGTCACGTATGACGGAAAAAAACCCCTGCTTCTAGGTTTTGTTTGTTCGAGAGTGCCGAGAATCCACAAATCTTTGAAGAGCCCCCAATCCTTCGTCCGTCCTCCGATTCGAGCACCGTTGATTGTGTTGGAATGACATCAGTGAGTTCTCTCTTCTACTTGAGCCTTGTTTTCCAATTCCTCTTATTTTCCATGTTATCATGGGTTGAACATTTTGGAAGTTTTCTTAGATCTACAAAGTTCCAAGGAGATTCAAGCTTCGTGGTTCAAGCATATTGATCTACTAACCCTGAGTTAGGTGGTTTGTGCCTTTTCGTTCGAAGACATTGAGGTTTATGTGTAATTTCCACCAATACCCTTGAACGGGGTATGGCGTGTTTACTATTTTGCCTCTATTGTTTTCTAAGCATGCTTCTATGCCTATGTGGAGGATATTTGGATATTAATAGGGTTTATTGTTATTATTTGGATGTGTCTTTACATGCATTTACTATTTACGACCTTTTGGTCCTGTTCAGCTTTTGGCTGCTGTGTCTGATTCCATGCCTGTTGCTATAGAATGGAGAGTTTCTATTTCTAACATGCTTGATATGCTATAGACTGTTTATCCAAATAGTTCTATAGGTTTACTTTTTCTACATTTCACTGCTATGATCGTTGATTTACACCGGGTCGTGAGAACGTGCTGTAGTAGACTATAGGGGGAATTGACCGGGTGAGCTTCCTTAGAGAGTCTTTGTGCATTTTTGACTCTAAGGGGAATTTCCTGAGTGAGCATCCTCAGAGAGCCTAGAACCACTTTAGGCATGAAGTGTAATTGACTGAGTGGGCTTCCTCAGATATTCCTTGATTTCTTTAGACTGAAAGGGGAGTGACTGTATGAGCTTCCTCGGAGAGTCTTTATTTGAATTGAATGACCTCAGATATAAGGGTAATTGACCGAGTGAGCTTCCTCAGAGAGTCCTAAACCCTGGGGATATCAGGAGAATTGACATTTGAGCTTTCTCGTAGAGTCCTTGACTACCTTAGAGTATGCAGGGAATAGACTGTGTGAGCTTCCTCAGAGAGTCTTGATTTACTATGACTATAAGGGGATAGACTATGAGTGCTTCCTTAGAGAGTCTTTATTAAATTCCTATATAGAACCAAAGGGGTTAGACTGAGTGTGATTCCAAGAGGGTTGTCTGTACATCTTTGGTTGGACCAGAGGGGATGGATGTGAGTACTTTCTAGAGGGTTACCAGATTATGGTTAGTTGTTTGCCTCACTGTTGCTTGATTGAACTGTGGATTGTTTACTGTTGAGTATTGTCCCGTCTTCTCTTTACTTTTTAATAGTTACTGTAATTTTACCTACCATATACTCACTGACTGTTAGGAATAGATCTTTGGGTGGTTTCCTACTAGGATTTAGTTTCACCCCCTGTTTGGGTCATGCTTTTGGGCCCAAACATATTACATTTTTGCAGGTATAGATAAGGGAAACCACCCTTCTACTTCAGGTACATGACTTGCTGTGGAGTTGGAGAGCATGAGACCGAGATATGGCCTGCGATGATGAGGAGTTTATCTGTTTATCTTTATTTTTTTTACTTTGGTTCAGCACAATTGTATTCTAGCTTTGTGAATTGTTTGGATGATTTCCCAAACATATATATCATACACCATTTCATATATATATATATATGTGCTCTAGCTATTTACTATTCTAGTCTTCAGATGTTTACTATTGTTGGATATTTAATGCTTCCTCTATTGTATGTGTTGTTCAATTTCACTGTGTACTCTGCCAATGAGGACATAGTTTCCCTACAATCACACCCAAGGCCCTTGCTGCTAGTCGGAAGCCTCTGGCGTTCGAGGAAATCATCTTGAGGCCATGTGACCAACCGGGTACGGGGCGCCTCTGTGTGGCTTCTGGAACCGGGACATTACAAAGTGGTATAAGAGGGTTTTATTTTCTCTCGACTTACTGTTTGGAGCCTTAGCCAGGGATAGAATGGAATAGGTACTTGGTAATAAGTTGTGCCCAGGAGTAGCTAACCCGTGTATAGGGAAAAGCCTATCTACCTCGTTTAATTGCAATAGTTCTGGTTTACAATTGTTACAGTTGATTTGATTTCACCTTGAGTGACTCACATGATTTTTGTTGTTACTGTATATTTTATTGAGGTTCTATTACTATTGCAACCCACTGAGATGAGGGTATGCAATCTCATGCATCATATAGGCACCTGCTAAAAATCACATGTCTTTCATTTTTTCCATGCCATCTAGGATGCATTAGTGATTGCATGTTGTTGTGATAGATGATATGTACATTATGAATTCTGTTGCGATATTTACCTTGATAGAAATACCTTCTGTTTGATAAGGTATTGTTTGTGTATATATTTTCTAGAATGAACACCAAAATTTGGTTCTTGAGGTGTTGTGGGCCCTCATGGACCGAAATTTGGTGGATCATTTCCTTGTTTTCCATGTTATAATATGTATAAGATTCCAAACTTTGATTCCCAAGGAGTATGGGCTCTCAAGGATCAGAATTTGGCACTTTCAATTCCTTATTTTAGTGTTTTCTGGGTTCCGGAGTAGTTTCTCAGGCTTACTGTCCAGAAAAACCCAGAATACACGCCGTGTAATGTTAAGTACACACAGTTTACTTTATACACACCATGTAATATCTAAGCCGTGTTATAGGCCGTTTGGGAAGAGACACGGGATGGGAAAACCCTGTAGTGAACACACTGTGTATTGTCCATACACGCCGTGTAGTGTTTACCCCATGCTTACTCGTGTCACAAACAATATAATTTGGCCGAGTTGTGTCTAATACACATCGTGTGCCATTGGAACATGATGTGTAGTTTTACCTAGGTACCTAGCCATGTCACGAACAACACGGGATGGTGTTATGCTCCCTCATACACACCGTGTCCATATGGAACATGCCATGTAGTGTGATCCGTCTGTCAGGCTATGTCACTCACAACATGGTCCAGGTGAAGCTTGTCTAGTACAGACCATGTAGGAATTGCACACACCATGTCATCTTGCCTTAGGAGAGAACCGTGTGGTTTATCCATGTATAAGGAATCTTGCAGGGAAAGGGGACTCAAGTACACGCCATTTGTCTGTGGTGTTACATGACCAGTCTGGATAGGAGTACACACCCATGTAAATTACTTCAGGGAACATGCCGTTTTGTAAATGTACATGCCGTGTCATGTTTTGTAAAACTTGAGTGATTTCTTTCTCCTGTTACCTTCTTACACTCCTTGTTTTTTGTCCTTGATAATCTTGATCTAAGATGTGTGCTTGACTTTGTAGAGTCATGCCACCGAGACGACCTCCGGTTGTGCGCCAGTTTCTAGACGACGATCAGACACCAGACATGGATGATCAGGGACCACCTATAGATCCTCACGCTATGCCAGCCTTGGCACCATCCTTTGTACCTGACATAGGTGCTGATGCACAGTTCAGGGAGGGATTTTTGAGGATGATTCAGACCTTTCATGGAGCACCACCTCCTATCTCGTCGATGGCTGATTTGACATGGGTATTCCAGAAGCAACATCTTCTTACTTTCTCAGGGGATGAAGGACCTCAGGCTACTAAGTCTTGCCTAGAGGACATTCTGATGATTTTTGAGCATCTAGAGATTCCTCTAGAGAGGAGGTTGAATCTTTATACCTATATGCTCAGAGACTCTGCCAAGAGATGGTGGGATGTTGTCTCAGAGGCGGGACTCCAACAGAATAAGGCTTGGGATGAGTTTCAGCACATCTTCTATAATTAATTCTACCCAGAGACCTTGAGGACTGATCGAGCCTAGGAGTTCATGAGTCTGGAGCAGTGTACCATTTCTGTTATGGAGTATTCCTCTTGCTTCATAGAGTTTCAGCATTTCAAGCCTATTCCAGTAGGCGATGATTTGTTCCTTTCAAAAAAGTTTGAGGATGGTCTAAGGCACGACATCCGGTTGCAAGTGAACATCTTCAAGTTGACTTTTGTATCTTCTATCATCAACCAAGAACTGATCACAGAGCACAATATAAAGGATTCTAGAGCTGTGAGACCTGGTGGTTCAGCATCTAGAGTTAGTGCTCCACCAGCTGATAGCAGTAAGTGCCGTAGGGAGGCTACACGAGGAGATCAGAGTAGGAAGTATATATCCTCTGGTAGCCTGGTGGTGTGCTACCAGTATGGGAGATGCAGGAATATGAGGCCACGCTGCCCGAGAGACCCAGTGGAGTGCCAATCTTGCAGCAAGATGGGTCACCTACATAGCTTTTGTCAGTTATTCTCACTAGCAGTTGGTGATAGAGTTTCTTCTATGACTCCTCGTTCGGGAGAAGTGCCACCAGTTTCTCACCAGTCAGGGAACTTGAGTTCTTTCGGCCGTTCATGCCGAGGTGGAGGTCGAGGCCGTGGTAGCTAGTCACCCATTTTTTAGTGACATCAGGGTGGATTTTCTTAGAGTGGTCAGGCATGGTCATATGGCCGTGGTACAGGCCATACTTTTACAGTGGAGCTGACCCAGCAGGAGCAGGAACCCATACCTTCTACCGTTCGAAGTACGATCTTAGTAGCCTCAGTTTTATCTTCTGCTCTTTTTGATACAGGGGCTTCTCATAGCTTTATATCTGTTGTTTTCATGGGGATCCTTGGGCTCTGCATCTTTTCTTCTGCTTATATCTTGACGTTAGACACACCGTTGAGGACTATAATGGCTAGTGTACATTCGTACAAAGAGTTCAATGTACAGGTTGCTCAATGTCACTTTCTATGGGACCTTAATGTCCTATATATGACAGGATATGATGTCATTCTTGGAATGGACTGGTTGGTTCCTTTCCAGTAAGTCGTCGACTGTTATCACCGCAGTGTGAGTTTCACGTCACCAGAGGGTAGATCTTTTCTTCATAGGGGTGAATGGGATGTCCAGGTGAGTAGAGCAGGTCTAGAGCATCATGGGTTAAGAGGAGTTACAGCCCAGATTTCTAGTATTTATCTGGATGACCAGGGGACTTCACAGTTAGGATTTCCTCTAGTGGTGGATAGTTTCAGAGATGTATTTCCAAAGGACTTTTCAGGGTTTCCTCCAGAGTGTGAGGTAGACTTCTCAATTGAGCTTGTGCCAAGAGCGACACCAGTGTTCATTCCTCCTTATAGGATGGCTACACCTGAGTTGCAGGAGATCAAGAATTAGTTGGAGGAGTTACAGAAAAAGAGTTTTATCCGAACCAGTACTTCTTCATGGGGTTCTCCTGTCCTGTTTGCAAAAAAGGAAGACAGTGCCCTCAGGATTTGTGTGGATTATCGGAAGCTGAACTAGTTGATGGTCAAGAACCGATATCCCTTGCTGAGGATCTATGATCTCTTTTATCGGCTTCGAGGAGCCCGAGTGTTCTCGAAGATTGATTTTAGATCCATTTATCATCATTTGTGCATTATACCATCAAATATACCTCTTACAGCCTTCCGGGGCAAGTATGGTCTATACGAGTACTTGGTCATTCCATTCAGTCTCATGAACATGCCTGCAGTTTTCATGGCACTAATGAACCGGGTGTTCCATCCGTACATGGATTCTTTCATGGTGGTCTTTTTGGATGATATCTTGGTGTACTCTCACACTAGACACAACCATGCTACCCATCTTGAGATCATTTTGAGTACACTGATGGAGCATCAATTATATTCTAAGCTCTCAAAGTGCCACTTTTGGATGGATAAGATTCACTTCTTGGGTCATGTCTTCTCATAGGTAAGAGTATCAGTAGTCCCAGAGAAAGCGAGATCTTTAGATTCATGGGAGTATCTGTAGAACATCTTTGAGGTGCAGAGTTTTTCTTGGGCTGGATGGATACTACAGACGTTTCAGACGGGAGTTTTCAGGCTTAGCAGCACCACTGAAAGGTCTGACCAAGAAGGGGGAGAAGTTCTTATGGTCAGATTCCTTTGAGTCATCCTTTCAGGAACTGAAAGGGAGGTTGACATTCGCACTGATACTAGTCTTTCCAAATCCATGAAATATTTATAATATTTACTGTGATGTGTCAGGTATCGGGCTAGGAGCTGTTCTTATGTAGGGAGATAGAGTCATTGCGTACGGGTCTCAGTAGTTGAGGCCACCTAAGAGGAATTACCCAATGCACAATCTCGAGTTGGCAGCTATTGTTCATGACTTATGCTGTTGGAGACATTATCTTTTTGGTGATAATTTTGTGGTTTTCACCAACCAAAAAAGTCTCAAGTATATCTTCACTCAGCATGATCTGAATTTGACGCAGTTAAGGTGGTTTGAGTACCTAAAGCCCTTTGAATTTGAGCTTGACTATACGCATGGGAAAGGAATCACAGTGGCCGATGCTTTGAGTAGGAGGACTCAGATATAGGCAGTTTGGGAGGCCAACAGTGAGTAGAAGATTATGGCCATGTTCTCTGAGATTCATTTGGAGGTGCACGACAGACAGGGTCAGTCTTTTCTTTCTTCTGTAGCTGTTACCTCTAATCTTCTGGATTGAGTTCGAATGAGGTAGCTATCAGATTCTGAAGGCCTAGTCGAAAGGAGAGTGTGTAAGGAGATGACCCTATTCTTGGATGGACCAAAGGAGAGGATGAGATCTGGTGTTTCCAAGGACGTGTATGGGTTCCAGCAGACAAACGCGAGGAGATGATTCATGATTTTCATTCTTCAGTTTGGGTAGTTCATCCTGGCATCTCCAAGATGTATCGTCATCTACACCATCAGTATTGGTGGCCAGGTATGAAGAGGGACGTTGCTGGTCTCATCATGAGCTATTTCACTTATCAACAGGTGAAGGCAGAGCTGCAACTACCAGTAAAGCTTTTACAACAGTTGCCCATTCCCAAGTGGAAATGGAATGATGTCACGATGGACTTCGTGACAGGTTTTCTGAGGTCACCTCAAGGGAATGAGGCAGTTTGGGTTGTCATTGATAGAATCAAGAAGGTTGATCATTTCTTGCTGATTAAGGAGACCTTCAGTGTTGATGATCTAGGACGGTTGTACATCCATGAGATTGTACGTCTTCATGGAGTTCCACAATCCATTGTTTCAAATGGGGATGTACGTTTTACTTCTCGGTTCTAGCAGGGGATTCAGAAGGCATTGGGTACACAAGTACTTTTGAGTAAGTTTACCATCCTCAGACAGGTGGCCAATCCAAGTGTACAATTCAGGTACTTGAGGACATACATTGAGCATGCATTCTAGATTTTGGAGGTTCTTGGGAGAATCATATACCTCTTGTAGAGTTTTCCTACAACAATAATTTTCAAGCAACTATTCAGATGGAACCTTATGAGGCTTTGTATGGTAGGCTATGCTGATCACCCTTATGTTGGATAGAGGTAGGAGAGGTATCTATTTTGGGACCTCGTATTGTTTAGGAGACCTCAGAGTAGATAGAGTTTATTCAAAGGAGGATGTCTACCACACAGTCTCGATTGAAGTCTAATGATGACCACCGGAGACGACCTCTGGAGTTTGAGGTCGGAGATCAGGTTTGCCTGCATATCACACCAAGGTTGGAACATAATAGGATTACGATACAGGGTAACCTTTCCCCAAGGTATGTCAGACCATTTGTGGTGTTGGAGAGAGTTGGGACGGTTGCCTATCGATTGCAGTTACCTCAGAGGTTCGAGCTATGCACGATTTTTTTTCACGTCTCTCAGCTCCGACGTTACTTTTCAAACCCTTTTCATGTCTTTCAACCCGAGGAGGTTGAGCTCAAAGTGGATTCATCATTTGAGGAGAATCTTATCCGGATTGTGGACCACTGTAGAAAGGTTTTCCGTGGCCGGTCTTTCCCCTTGTTATGAGTGTTGTGGAAGCACGAGTGAGTACAGGACGAGACTTGGGAGAGGGAGGACAATGTAAGAGCACAATGGCCAGAACTATTTGAGGGTTCTTCTTCTACACCATGCTAGGGAAATTCAGGGATAAATTTATTTAAGGGGGGAAGTTTTTAAGAAATTAGAGCTTTTTTTTTTCAGGTATGTTTTTCCTTTCTGATCATTTTTGGAGAAAAGAGGAATTTCTGTAAATTTTCTAAGTATACGTCATGTACTTTGTGAGTACATGCTGTGTACTTAGATGCCGTAGTAGGCCATCCACTGGCTGTGTAGTAGCCGCATACACAGACATGTGGGAGTGACTTTATGCCGCTTAATCAGAGTACGGAAAAGGTGAGTACATGACGAGTACTTTTTTTTATTAAATGCACCGGGGTCGCGTCTGATGGATAGAAACCACCCCCTCTAGGTTTCAATCGTCCAAGAGTGCCAAGCATCTGTGGATCTTCGACAAACTCCTAATCCTCTATCTGTCCTCTAATTTGAGCACCGTTTATTGCGTTGGAATCGCATCGATGAGTTATCTCTTCTGCTTGAGCCTTGTTTTCCAATTCCTCTTCTTTTCCATGTTATCATGGGTTGAACGTTTTGGACATTTTTTTGATCTACAATGTTCATAGTAGATTCATGCTTCGTGGTTCAAGTATATTGATCTCTTAACCCTGAGGTAGGTGTTTTGTGCCTTTCCATTTAATGTCTTTGAGTTTTATGTTCAAAGTCCACCAATACCCCTAAAAGGGGTATTGCGTGTTTATTGTTTTACCGCTATTGTTTTCCTACCCGGATTGTATGCATGTGTAGAGGATACTTGGATATGAATAGGTTTGATTGTTATGATTTGGATGTGTCTTTACATGCATGTACTATTTACTACCATTTGGTCCTGTTGATATTTTGGCTACTGTGTCTGATTCCATGCCTGTTGATGTACGATGGAGAGTTTGTATTTTTTATATGCTTGATATGCTGTAGAATGTTTATCCAAGTAGTTCTGTAGGTTTACTTTGGCTACATTGCACTACTATGCTCGTTGAATTACACACGGCCTTGAGAACGTGGTGTAGTAGACTATAGGGGGTATTGATCGGGTGATCTTCCTCAGAGAGTCTTTGAGCATTTTTGACTATAAGGGGAATTGATCATGGGAACATCCTTAGAGATCCTAGAACCACTTGGGGATATAAGGGGAATTGACTGAGTGAGATTCCTCATAGATTCCTTGATTGCTTTAGACTAAAAGGGAAGTGACTGCCTGAGCTTCCTCAGAGTGTGTTTATTTGAATTAAACGACCTGGGCTATAAGGGGAATTGACCGAGTGAGCTTCCTTAGAGAGTCCTAGACCTTAGTTCTATAAAGGGGAATTGATATGTGATCTTCCTTATAGAGTCATTGACTACCTTAGACAATGTTGGGAATGGATTGTGTGAGCTTCCTCAGAGAGTCTTTCTTTACTTTGTCTATAAGAGGATAGAATGTGAGTGCTTCTTTAGAGAGTATTTATTAAATTCATATACATAACCGAAGGGGTTAGACCGAGTGTACTACCCAGAGGGTTGTCTATACTTCCTAGGTAGGACCATAGGGGATAGCTGTGAGTACTTACCAGAGGGTTACCTGCTTATGGTTAGCTATTTTCCTCACTGTTGCTTGATTGAAATGTGGATTGTTTATTGTTGAGCACTGTCCTATCTTCTATTTACTGTTTATTAGTTACTATACTTTTTCCTACCATAGACTCACTGAATGTTAGGAACATATCTTCCGGTGGTTGCCTACTGGGATTTAGTATCACACCCCATTTGGTTCATGCTTTTGGGACCAAATATATTACATTGTTGAAGGTATAGATTAGGGAAAGCGCCCTTCTACTTTAGGTATTTGACTTTCTGTGGAGCTGGAGAACATGGGACCAAGCTATGGTTTGCGATGCCGAGGAGTTTATCTATTTATCTTTCGTTTTTTTACTTTGGTTTAGCACATTTTTATTTCATCATTGTGACTTGTTTGGCTTCTTTCCTAGACATATGTATCGTGCATTATTTCATATATATATGTGCTCCAACTATTTACTATTCTAGTCTTCTACTATTTACTGTTGTTGGATATTTATTGCTTCCCCTATTGTATGTGTTGTTCACTTCCAATGTGTAATCTTCCAATGAGAGAATAGTTTCCCCACTATCACACCCAAGGCCCTCACTGCTAGTCGGTGGCCTCTGGAATTCAGGGAAACATGCTTGAGGCTATGTGACCAACCAGGTACAGGGTGCCTCTGGGTGGATTCCGGAACCGGGACATTAAACACTATTCCCTAGTCTGATGAACAAGGGAATTCAATAGTCACACTTACAAAAAATTACAACTCAAGAGTTTTCTAGGAGGGATCCCACTACCTAACACCACCTTCCTTGTTGATCTTCAGCACATGTCAATGAGAATATTTCTCCAATACCAGATATTCATACCCTGATAAAGAATATATGGGCTAGTTCTAGGGGTAGGTCCTCAAACCTTCCCAACAGAAGGCTTTTTCATCATCTCTAGTGGCCCTCAATGTTTGACACACATACTGCTTTGTCAACTGTATTCAAGGGAATACCATAAGTTTAGTGGGACTATTACCTCATCCATCTGCCTAGTTGGTTGAGTAGACTCTTCCCATCATGGTAACCACCAGAACCTATCATAAGAAACCACCCCATGATGATTAGATTTACCATAGAGTCCCCTACATGATGATATTATACACTACGGTGGCCCTCCCTATATCTGTGAATTTCAGGGACCCTGAGGTCTTTTCCAGGGTAGAAGGATATAAGAATATCATCGGGGACTTACCCACAACAATGACTGTGACACATCTAGATGAGATCCTGATGAACCTCAGGGGATCGTGCTCAGGGAACTCCCACTTCACCAGAAAAGATAGGGTCTAGGGAAAATTGTGTCACCATCAACATCTTAGACTGTAAGATAATTGATGACTCGATAATGATGGGTTAACCTCCGCCACAAGGAATATGGGTAGAATCCTATCAATTGAGGCTGAATATCCTATATGTTGAGATCCATAGGGTTCCCAATTCACTATATATATACATACATGTGGATGACATCTTTTCTTCCATTTAAGGACTCTCCATGTATCTTTCTCTACAACCATTACATTCTTCTAATTCTACATACACTATGGATGGATGGGATATGTTAAGGTCTGGTTTGGAACCCTCTTATGAAGGTTAAAACCACATTTGTTATTAGTAACATGAAAAACCTTTTAAAAAGAAGGATTTAATGGATACCCCATCCTATATGGATATAGTCATGAAAATGACCAAATTTATTGAATAAAATCCATCTTTCCATGGATAAGAAACCCATGTTGTAGCTCCTCTAGAAAATAAAAAATACTAGAGAAGATATTTATCACATATTGCAACAAATTCTCATTATTTAATAATTGGGGATAGGGGAGGTAAAGAGAAGAAAAATCCTCTATGGAATAAAAAGGATAATGAAATATTGTGTAAAATTATGTCCATATACCAACTAATGGTCATGTTTTGGCCACAATACACCCTATAATTTTACACCCCCTATTTCTTGCCGAGGACCATGCATTAAGCCTTTTCTAGAAGGCATGGTGATATCTAATCACTTATGTAATTCCAGTTGACCTTTGTGGGAGTCAAAGAGGGCCTTTTTACATCAACTAATAGTGTTGTAGGATTGATTCTATGGTACTACCAAAATATATATGACCCGAAATATATGGGTAATACCTGATCCTTTAATGGGCATGCATGTTGAGCGTCATAATGCTCCAAAAAATCATGGAAGTGGAATATCCCCATGTGATGATCAAGGGGAATGAGAAGTATTATCCCCTATAATTGAGTCCCATCATGTGATAAAAAATGGGTAATCAGGATAATACAACCATTGATGGTGATAGTTCCACTCTGACTACTGTTACCATGAATGTTTCTATGATCAGTCCTTTGGATGATCAGAGGAATTAGCTAGGTTACAAAGAGAACAATGGGGGAAACCCACTTCATAGTGAGTCACACCACTAGGAGGACATACCAGAAGATTCCCATGATCATTAACAAAGATAGATGTTTGTATTTATGGGTCCCATGGAGATGTTACAACCTACACATCAACACAATAACAGGGGTATTGAAATCAATGAGTCTGTTGGTAAATCTTAGGGTAATATAGAAATTAAAGAACAATCTATGATGGATTAATTACTTGAGTAACTCGAGGGTTAAAAGAGGCTCACCAATAAACTTCTAACCAAATTATTCCAAAATATAGAAGTTATCCAAGGGAGACATGCCCCTTCCTTACACAAACAAAAAATCCAGCTTGGCCAACCACCTACGGTTGAAAAGTTAGTCCCACACACCCAATTAGTGTATATATATATTGGTCTGAAAAATGAATAAGATATAACCTACATACCCAAGTTGATCTGTGTGATGTTTTACTAATGGACTATGATAACATTGATTCTCAGGCTAGTAGGACTATCAATGCACTATGGTCAATCAACCCCCAACGTAATGGTGTTATAACCACTAGAACAACCAATCATGGGGACTTAGAGACGAAAAAAGAATCCATCCAATTATTAGGAAACCCTATATGGAATGGGTTGATCAAGTGAATCCACACCCAGAATTAATTAATATGATATTCAACCTCTTTAATTATGTAAGGGATATATTGCAGTATCTAACCCATTTCACCTTAAGGTGTGGCCCAATTACATGAACTCCATATCTATAATGAGACACTATATTGTGGTTTTCTTAAGACCTTGGGAGGGACTAATTTTTTTGGTAAAATCAAATTTCCCCAAAGTCCATTACCCACTGAGAATTTATCTATTGGTAGTTCTCTACCGGGCCATCTTTACCTTATAAAGGACTACCATCACTGATATCTCCCTTTTCATGCAGAGTGTTGATGAAAAAGTTATTAACTACATTTTTTTGTGGTAGGGGATAACATACTACCTTTATGTAAATAATTCCTAGGAAAAAATATTTTGGGTGTTCATGGGGAATATCAGAGGTGAATAGGTCCCTACACTCATCTCCTTGAGTTATCTATGTAGGTTTCAGGAATTTATTGAGAGAGAAGAATGTTTAGAAGAAGCTTTCTAGTGGACCCAATAGTTTTCATACCCACTTCATCTTACATCTCTATCATTGAAACACATGATAATGGTGATAACTATTGCCTTGTAAACTTATTCCCTCATCTGTTCTACATTCAAGCTCCTCTACACAAGAGGCCTCACTAAGTACTAATTAGGCATCACCATAGGAATCTTTATCAAGCCCCTATTATGGATATATTCCTAAATTATACTTTTCATATTGAAGAACATTTTCTACAACTTCATAGATAAGAATATAAAAGGTCACTACATTTATAAAAAGGTAAAGATCCTCATTGAGATTATAGAATCCCAGAAGTCCCAAAGAGGACATGTTAATAGACCATTATAATTAAATTCCCCACAATTTTTTTGGAATGGAATTAAAGAGTGTTTCATTTTACAATATGGGATATATTTATAGTTAGATCATTGTATGGTCATGTTGGGTGATGTCCCAATGCAAGTGACCAATGTCTATTTCACTACCGATGGTGATGTCGAGGACCCTATTGAAAGGCATTATGTTCCTATATGAGGATCATAGAAGCTTGATGATGGGTTGGTTTCTATAATGGTCACTCATCCCCATGATATCATTCATTATAATTTGTATAAACCAAATCCTCCCATTTCCTCTATTCCCTCTCTGGATACCCAGTTTTTATCACAATCATATATATCTTGAAATTATTAGCATATACGACACTAAGGAAATTTATACCCACCATTATTATCAAAAATTGTTTTCACTATCACAGATTTAAATAGAAATGAATTGGGAGAATACCCTTGTATTTGTTAAATCATGGAATATTACATAAATAAAGAATATGAGTTTTTGTCAGTCAATTCGACGATGATGGTCGATCATTTTGTGGAACCAAAATACAAGGAACATCACCTAGATCCTTCAGAAACCTCAGTATGACACTTTAAAGGGACGAATTGGTCTCCTGGTACTAATAATGATTCTAGGGATAATACGTCATAAAGGATGGTCTGTGATTCTGAAAATCGAAATAGGATTTTCACTGGGCTCAAGATGCCCATAATTCACATAATAGACCATTAGATTCACCCCTGTAATCAACCATGTTGATTGATAGTGTGGCCCAAACAAAAAATTCTAATGATTAGTCACATTCATCCATGGATACAACACAAATGTGTAGTTACTAACCTTATCATTCTTAAATTATGCTTTCTAAATAATAATGAGACACATAAGAATCATTCAGTCCCAAGAACATCATTTTAATGTTCCTACCACACATCCTATTAAATCAATACTACTATGAGTCATGAATATACCCCTTGCTCGGAAGTATGATTTTTTGAAGAACCTATCCAAAAAACTAACACATCTCTTGAAACTCAAAGAACCCTATATTTCACATGAGTTTCACAAACCCACTATTTATTCCTTGAATAGCCCTATCCAATTTGATTCATTTGTAGTTTCTATTGAGGCTTATCACATAGTGGAATCTGAATAGGTAGTGGATCAAGAGATATTTTACATCTCTAAATATGATTAAGGGAACACAATTCAGGGGCACATATACACACCATATTTCTTAAGAAATTTTAATGTAATAGAAATATTCCCAAGAATCATGAAAATTTTCTTCAGGATCAATCATATACAATCCCATAAAATCTAAATGATGGGGCTCAATGAGGAGGTTTTGACCTCGACCAACCTGATGATCCATTTGTATGAAAATAGTACACAAAATCCACATGACAAGATTTTGATAGAAGATTTTTTGGGTGACTTGGAATCAAACACTGATTTCATGGCTGTCTGGTGGGACACTAACTAAAATGACTTGCTGGGAATACCATGGATCTATCTCTTTCCAGCTTTCTCATATTCATATTAAGAGTTCTTAAACCATTCCATTAATGTTCCGGTAGGGGTACTCTATGACGATGTATTCCCATTAACTCTTGTGAATCCCACTACTTATATGTTGTATATTAGAAAAGATAGGGGAAACAGTAATTGGTCAGTGGGGGAAAGTGAATAAATGTTCCTAATGACCTAATAGACTCATCAGAGGATCCTGAGGTAGACTTAAAAGAAATCATTATCCTACTAATCCACCAGTTTAATGTAATGGCCATTAACCTTGAGAATTTTTTTTGAATCTACAAAAATAAGGAATGATTAAATATTACCTCATATTCATACAAAATTTAGGAATAATCTAATCTAAATAGACCTACTACGACCATAGAGAAGAAGTACAGTCCCTTAGAGGATAACCAATTCTAGCATCATTCCATTCAGAGTGGCGGCCTGACTCAATTAAATTTTATCTAGTATCATTTCATTAACATTAAAGGTGGGTATCACCATAAGAAAGTAGAACAATATTGTCTTTCCATATTTCTTTACCATGGAATCCACAGGGTATGAATCCACCCCTAAGAGTCATCATCTAAAAAAGTATATTACAACACCACTTCATGATCTATAGTTGTTAGATAGTTTTCTTTCACCTATGATCCTCGTATCTTTGATGAATAATTCGATTTAAATGAAGGTCATCCTGAATTTAAAGAAGTAATTCCTACCACTATAAATGGGATAACATAGGTAATACTCGTAATTGAGTAAGATATAAGGACAACTCTAATTAGAATAATCATTTACTTATAGTATTAGAAAAAATATATGTATTTACTAAAGAAACACGATGACACAATCAACTAGAATGATAGTGAAATGCTATGGTTAAATCCCTAGATTATTATCCACTGACATGGACTTCCAATTGGACATCATGGGTTTAAAAAGGCTATTTTAAATATTAATCCCTTTTATGAAGACATTTTTTAGGCCAATGATGATATTCTTATCAATACAAACATCATTAGTGAAGTCTAGTATCCTAAATGTTTAGTGAAAATATTCCCCATTAGGAATAAGAATGAAAATACTCGGTTATGAATTGAAATAGAGGACCTCAATCTTAACTGACTAATGGATATTTTTCATATCATAGTAATAGATTTACTGATTAGACCAACTGCTGGTTTCTAGGCTATATCATTCATTCATGGGTTTCCCAGGTATAATCAGATCTAGATATAACCAAAAGATAAATAATCCTACACCTTCAGGGAACCTCAGGGATACTTTAATTAACATGTGATGAAATGTTTCTTGAATAATTATGGATCCATTTATAATCATGTCATTTTTCCAAATATTCAATTCTCTCCTTGGAAAACATGATGAGTTTTATGTTCACGATATTGTAGTAAAATCTCCCCTACACCAGGTCCATATCAAATATATTGTGAGAGTATTTGATATGAATACCTCCGATAACCCAAATATTATCCCCAAGAAGTATTCATTTTTGGTTACATATGAGATGTTATTAAATTTTTTTTAGGTATAGATGTATTACAATCTCACTAGAAAAAACAAACCCCATCATATAAATTTATCTTCCAATAAACCCAAAAATTTTAAAGCCATTAGGGCCATCTAAACTACATATGAAGTTTTGTCAGTAGGATGGCCATTAAATTTTATACATTTTCATGGATCATGAATAAGGAAAACACATATTAGCGGGAAGGGGAATGTTATTCCACATTAAAGGATATGATGTAGTATCTTCAACATCCACCAGTTTGGTAGACCCCCATCCCTTTGAACATTCTTAAAATAACTGAATCCCTTTACACATATGTTTACATTATTTATAAAATAAATATCAATTAAATACAAACCAATGAACAAAATACTAGTTCAATTTTAATACATGGAACATAAATAGGAAATATAAAACTTATTTATTTTGAACTGAATAATGAGCTCGTAACTTCCTTTGAGGACTTGAAACAATATAGGATAATCCAAGGAATACATCAACAAAAAGGGTTATCTAAAAATAACATTAAGGGAATAAAAATAGGAATTAATCAAAAAAGACAAGTAATAATGAATAATAAGGTAAAATAAGTGTCATGGATCCTGAATAATATATGAATTCATAACATATATAATATAGAATAATAAGATCACAAAAACATATAAACTTGAAAGAAACATATATCATGACATTAACAAGAGTCATGGATAACTAAAAATATAATAGGATAAGGTTGATATATTCTAATAATGGATTAGTCTTTATCCCTAATTCTTTGCATAATGTCTCACGAGACTAAACATTTACAAATGTATTAGAGGCTATCTTGGTGAACCGATCAAAACATTTACATGCATATGCGTGCCACATAATGAAGTCTAACAGAATGCCTAAACATAATTATTACCCATTTAAAGAGATGAGTTTCATAATTATGTTATAAGGAACAACTGTAGGGCATATCCTAATTGTTCTCGTTGAAAAAATAGTTAAATATTTCTGTAAAATTAATAAATTAATAAATATTCATATATCACGATAAATGATGTCTAATTGAAATGATTATACAAAATTGAATCATGAAATTCACTTGTTAAAGTAAAAATTCTTTGATGGCTTATGATAATGGGTAACAAGTCTATAAAAATGGTAAATTAATAATAACTTCCATAAATCTAAAAAATGGTCTAAATTTTTTACCATTATAAAATGAGTTATTTTATGAAATATTGGAGGATTAAACCATTTCATGTATTATATTTGAAATTGAGTAAGAAATATAGATGTCCCATTTAATAATTTTTTATTCTCACGTGGAATTGAGATGTGAATATTTTAAAACATGTATCTATAATAAAATATATAATAATTGTAATATATATATATATATATGTAAAAAATATATAAAAAATGAAGGATAATCATATAGGAATAATGAAGATAAATTGATTTAATGATATAAAATTTTTAACCCAATATAAATATGGAGGTTTGGAGAGATCTCTTAAATTATGTCTAAATATGTTTTGAACATGAATTTAATATCTTGGATGTAAAATTATATTCAATAAATTATTAATTGATAATCTATTCCATATATATTCAATTTACGATGAGTTTATTAAATTCATTTTTACCATTTAAATGAGTTATAATGTTAAATTTCACTATTTTACTAATGTTAGTTTCATGGTATCAGGGTAGTTTCACTTTTGAATAATTATATAAGTTCTTTTAAAATGGGAATAAAACACTAAATGTAAAATTAAATGGTATAAATTCACGTATAGAATTTAAAATTTTTCTATCATCATTTTTTTCAACATGATGATGACCCATTTAATAAAATGTTAAATATAAATGTTTAGTTTATTTTAGCATTTTTTCTGAACATATCGAACATGGGTTGTTTTATTTAATCCTATTATCATACAATCATTTCTGAAAGAGAAATAATATATAATATACCTATTCAGGTCATTTTAAACAACTATAAGGGAATTTATACTTTTCATGAAGGCACTAGTGGAAAATAAAAAATAATTGTCCATGAAGGCTGATAACTGACATAATAGAATTAATGGTTTAATTTTTCCTTCAATAAGAGGATATTTTAGTGTGACTAGTAGCACTTAGATGTGGTGAGGAGTTGTTAGGATAGGGTTTGGTAGATATTTTGAAAAAATTAACTCTAAGAATGTGTGAGGAGATGGGGTGGTATTTATACGTGTACGAGATGGGTGTTTTTTAATATTATATTCATTAGATTATTATTTTTTCTCAAGAATGAGAATTGTGTGAAAAGTTAGAACTATATATAAAAACTCATGAATCTAATTTAGATCTTACATATTCTTAAATCATTTACGAATCAAAAAATCGTGTATTTGGATTATAATGTTAAATACCATAAATTATTATTTTTCACTATTCACCAACAATTCAACTATTTTAGGAATATACTAAAAATTCACCATAATTGTTTTTCAACATTTATATTTAAAAAACTGAAGCCAATTTATGAAAATAATTTTTTAAATATGAGAAATTTTATTTTTTATATAGTATCCTCATTTTTTTGAAAGATAATAAGGATAATATTATAATCAATTTTATAATCCTATGAAGCATTACTTATCGTATCACAAAATTATATTATCATTATAATAAAACATATTATAAACTAATTTGTCCATTTTATGAAAATAAAATCTAATCTAAAACATTATATCTCTTATAAAAGTGTCATTACAATATTTTTACTTAATGAAAATACAAACATATAATTTATCATTTTAAAAATTTTTATTACATATACCATGGTTTAAATATATAATATTTTCATTTTATAAGATACAAAAAAATTATTTCACTCTTATATAGCTGGGGTTACTATTATAGAGGTCAGATTACTATTTCATTATTTTGGTTACTATTCCAAATGTAAGATTAATGTTCCAACAATCATATTTATAATGGTCACATGAGTTCTATAATTCCTTTAAAAAAATATTATTCCATTCAATCTTTGTTAACTTATATTTTCTATCAAGATAATTTTAAATTTCATATTCAAAATAAATATTGTATTTTTAACATTATGTTTTATTAAAACCACTTTTTTTTGTGAGTTTGACCATTATGGTGGATCAAGAAGATCCAAATTTTCATATATTACTTATGTTATTTTCTATTTTTTATCCCATTGTAATATTAAGAAATATTATTGGTTTAGATTCTGAATAATTATTCATTATTAATTTATTATAATAATTTTTTGGTGGTTTCTCTATGTGATGTATGTTCTTTTTAATACATGATATAATTAGAGTGAAAATATATTAATAAAATTATGGGTCGTCATATTCTTCCCCCATTAAGAAATTTTACACTTATTATTTTATTTTACATTTTAAAGTGATAACAGTTGAGGGTAACTATATTTCCTAGATTCCTCCAATTCCAATGTCACCTCATCTCACTTATGGGTTTTCTATAGTATAAGGACTGTTTGATTTGTCTTATTGTGTAGAACCTTTCCTCTACAGGTCATAAGATAAGTTACTTTTCAACTATATTACCTGTTGGTCAAAGTGGACACTCAAGAGGGGGGTGAATTGAGCTCCAATTAAAATTTCGGTTTAAAAGATTTCTCTTAAAATCCCCTAATTTAAAAAGAAGTTAAACTATAGTGAATTTATACAGATTGTAAAGGTTCAATTATTTTCTCAAAGATTGATTAGGTCTCAGTTAATTTAATAAAAATATTAACTTAACTTTTGAAACTAACTTACTGGTTCACAATAAGTATAAAAACTTCCTAATTTAACTATCAAAGTAACTTTAAAACAAATTGTATTTCAAATTAATTAGCAGTGGAATATAAAATATATAGTATACTTTAGACTTAATCTAAAATGCACAGCAGGTGTAACCAAGAGGTCCAGTATCAAGCCAAGACATAGTCCTCTCAAACAATTTATATAAATCTGATCCACACCCTGGATCGGGGTAAACAATAGTGCAAAGACTGCCGAGGTACTAAGACCTCTGCCACAGTTCTACATGGGAACAAAAACAATAGAACACATGCTATCCAGGTCACACATGACCTCTTCCATAATTCACAGTGGGATATAGTAATGTGTAAGATGTTTAGAGTGAGGATTTAGTATCCTCCAGTTTAGTCCCGAAGACAGTGTGAGTAAATAAACTACAGGGTACACACACTGCTCAAAATGTAAATAAAAGAATCACTAAGAGAGTATATGTGAGTTTAGAATGCTCTAGTGATTTGAAGTGGAACTTTGGGCTTCTTTTTATTTGTCATAATTGGCTCTGAGTCCTTCTCTAGTTTTTGTCTAAAAAACAGAGGGTCATTTTCTTCATGTTTAGTTTGAACAACTTGAGTTCATGAATAACATTCGTTGCAGTTCTTTACTCCTTTACTGAAGTTTGAATGGTGTTCTCTTATTGAGTGAATGGATTCATGTATGTCTGGTGTTCTTCCATGCTCGATGTAGCCGTTTTGTTCTATGTGAATGCACCACTTTCGAACATTATTCAGCCCTTGCTTTTCCACACTTCACACGTGCCTTCTTCATTGTTATTTTGTCTGGACTTTGTCCTTCCTTTTATAGCATTCAGCTCCAGTAAAGAAAATGATTACCTTTTTATAGGTATGAGGTATGGTTCCGTGAAATGACAAAAACTATCATTAAATAACATCAATTGAATTAAAATCATCATGTATTATCATTGCTTAATAAATAAATAATATTGAGAGAATAGAGTTTGACTGGTCAGTCTTTCATTAGTAGACTTCTGTCGGTATATGTGTAATGGTGGACTTTATATAGCAGTGAGTGCCTATCAGTAGCTCTTTGTCCTTGTACCGGTAGCACCTTGTATCGGTAGTTGTTGCTATGTTCATCAGTAGCACTATATACCGGTGGATCCTTGTATTGGTAGCACTTTGTCTATCAGTAGCTTGCTTGTCTCGGTAACTTTTTATCGGTAGACATTGTGTCGGTAGCCTTGTTCTATCGGTAGCTCCGTTCTGTCTCGATGAAGTGTATATTGGTAGACTTATTCTGTTGATATCTCATCTTCTATCGGTTGCTCAGCTTTTATCAGTAGCTGTCTGTATCGGTGGACTTTATTTATCGGTGACATGTGCTTACCGGTGGACTTATACATACCAATAGTTCTATGCATCAGTGAAATTTTCTTATCGGTGACTATGTCTATTAGTAGACTAAGTACCGGTAGACCTGTATCAGTAGTTACAAGCATATCAATGACTAACACTTATCTGTTTTATGCAAAACATATCCGATTGAGTTATAATTACTTCAAAATTCATATAACCATAGATAAACATTGATTGACATATTTCAAAGATTATTTTAAAATTATTATCAAATAGAATGTCATATATTGAAAGAATTAATATATATATATATATATATATATATATATAAACAGTATTTGGGATTATCTTAGCATGTAAAAGTATAATTGGGATTATAAAAACAGGTGAGGTCAACAATCTCCCCCTTTTTGATAATCACAACTTATGATATTATAATCCCAATATAATTAGTAAACTATCAGAGGATAGTGCATTAAAGTATCAGAGAAAACAATGGATTATAAAACACACATATCAATGATAAAATAGGAAAAAATGTATTAGAGGGAAATGAATTAAACTCATAAATTTCTCCCCCTTTCTCATAAAAGTTATTATTCACAGATATGTGTCCCTTAGAGAATATTTCTCCCCCTTTGTGAGAATCAAAAAGTGGGACAAGAAGGAAAAACACATGAAAAGAGAAGTGACATATGGTAAAAGAAAGTAAGATCACATATATTCCTTGGAGAAAACAGATTTCATAGAGATACAAAAAGAAATACAGGTAATTCCTATCAAAAAATCCTAGCTACTGATCAATCCACATCCTCAGAATGAGATTTCCCCTTGGGATCAGAAGAATATTCAGGTGAGGTGGATGCAGGTACATTCTTAGGAATTTCCAGAGATGATTAGAGGTGGCTGAGCTACTGAAACTGTTCCTAGTCTATACTATGTAGCTCTCTGAGTGATCATCAGAGTAAGGCTTATGATGTCTCGGACAGGAGTCATCTAAACCAGATAAGTAGTAGAGGCAGAAGCAGGTAAAGCTAGAGGTATAATCACTGACCTAACATTGACATGCAAGAAAGGAAAAAAAGATTTTTGAAATCCATAATGATTCCTCCTCCTCTCCCCATAGCAGATATGAAATCATCCTGGTTCTCTATAAATTTGTCCAAGGCTGGAGTCAGTTCCCTTAGCTTTCTTACTTGCTCCCTGAAGTCTTGATTGACTGGTGGGAGCTTTATGTTTTCTAACATAATATTAAAATGATTATTGATTTGATGCTTGGTGTAAAACCTTTGTAAATAGTAATATACATTGTCTTTCAACTCTTTCTGAGAGGCAGAAGCTTATCTCATATAGTCTTGGACTATCTGCATTGTTTCTCTAGCTGAATCTCTATTAGAAGTCACCACTTTGGTCAGATCAGATGAGTCCACAGATCCACCGGTTGATGCTGAACCAAGCTCCTCCTTTATCACATCTTGAATCTGATCCAAATCCACTAATGGTCTGGAAGCAATAAAAACAATAGAAAAGGTTACTATTTCCTTGAAGTTTTTGGTCAACCCACTGATAATATTTTTCACTTGGGAATCCTGGGTGCTAAAATGATCTTTCATAGATGTATTAAATCCCTCAAAGACTCATACCATCTAGCTCACAACACTTTTGACATAAGCTAAATCTTTGTCAGCTTGAGGTCTAGAACTCATATAAGCTTCTAAAGATATACCTGAATTCTTTAGAACTTCAACATCTTCTGCCAGTTTAGATAGTTGAGTCTGGAAAGCTGTAACTTCATCCACTATCTCTGCTACAAAGTTAGAGACATTACAGTGAAGAGAGAGTTCAAAATACTTTTCCAAATTGCTCATCTATTCAAAAAATAGTGCTTTAACTCGGCAACAGAGGCACTAAAAGACTCTTTCAAATCATTCTTTAAAGATTCAAGATAATCCCTAGCGATTATATCAGCAGGTGCAACCACAAAAGGTGCTCTTTCAGATACTATACTCACTAATGAATCATTCATAATTGATTTAATGGATGAAACTAGTGAAGCTTTCATTTTCCTTATCTCTTCCACAAAACTGATTTTGAGATCAGACTTGAGCTTATCCGGATCATGCATTCTGACCACATATTCAGGTAACAACTCAGTCTGAATATCATAATTGGTTTTTGGTCTATTGAGGGATGTATCATTATCAGAATCTAGGTAATCCAATCCACAAACCACAAAACTTGGGTCTTCTGTCCAATCCTCAATTTCAACTACCACTGAAACACTCCCAAACCTGATTGGATGCTCCCCCTCAACTGGCTCATTCTCTTGTACAACAACGAAATTCTTAGCAGGTCTTTCTTCCTCAGAAGAATCTTCTATAATCAATTCCATATTTGAAATAGCAGGAGGTTCCTCTGGATTAGGCACATGTCCTTCCATCTCACCCACTACATCCTTAACAGTCATAACTGAGCTTCCAATCATTGGACTCAGACTTCAGTAGATAGAATCAGAGGCTTTAGATTCATTCTCTCTTTCTTCTTCATTCTCAGGAGCTTCCTGGTCTTCCTCATAAAGATGTGTTTCTTCTTCTAACAAAGTTTCCTTTCTTGAAGATATAATTTCAGCAACAGGACTTGGGGACATGTCCGGATCCCTTCCACCAGCCATAGAAGTTTCCTCTTCATCTGATTCATCACTGTACTCAGGTTCTTCCTCATCAGGTCCTAGACCTAGATCCCTCACATCCTTAGGCCTTGAAAGATGATCCACATGATTGAACTTATCATATAGCTTCTTGTCATTATTGACCCACTCTCTTCTCTATGGATTCCAGTTTATCTTCATGTATTTACAAACTGTGTTTGTGATACAAAAATTATTCTTTACTACCACTGTCTCATCCCGAGACTCAGCTACCCCTTTCACTTTGATCATCACTGAGATCATATTGTAAAAGAATAAGGCATTTGTTTTTGAGTTTCATCTAATCATATCCTCCATTTGAATCATCAACAGCCTGCACAGATTCACTTTCACACCATGTCTCAAAAGATGTAACAAATAGATATCCTAATATCTTAAATTCGCAAAGTTCCATCTTCTTGGAATTAAAACATGCTGAAAAAAGTTGAACAATAATCTATTATCTCTATCCATTTCAACAGCCACTAGCTGTCTTTTCTTGCCACTACCGGTGAGTTCTTCTAAGGCAATCTCATAATCAAATATCTCACTTGTAGGTGGTACTGATCTCGAGAAATATACAGGAACACCTTTGTGTGGAACCTTCAGGCATTCATCCCATTCAACAGATGAAAATTATATCTCCTTTCCATTCATAAAGGAAATCATTCGGTTCTCATCTTCTGATTTCTCAAAGTTTACAAACTCATAGAACTATTTCACTAGCTTCGGATAGTAGGGGCCATTGTTGTTTGAAAATCAATTTACCCACTTCTGATCCTTTAGCACCTTGAGAACTAGCGATTTACTGGATAACATCCATTCCACTCATATCTCTATTTCAATCACAATAACTCTATTCTATAAATGTGGGTTCACTGGTCACCTTCCTGACCTTGTTCTACTGACACTACTACTTTCTTCTGGCTTGGTCTTCTGTTTCTTCACATTCGGCTCATCAATGTCATCTCTGAAAGAGGGCATTTTGGTTTTCACCATTTTTGGTTTGAGGAACTGAGGGTTTTCAAGAGATTCATGGGATAAGGTTTTAGGGAAAAGGGTTTGATGTGGATCGAAAAGTGATTAAGATTTAGTTTTATCATTTAGGAATTATAAAATAAAGGTAAAGTATAAACAATACATATTCTGGCGGCAGTTAGAAGTTTAAAACAATGCATCGGTAGGGTATATCGGTGAGAATTCTTAATTGGTGAGGTTTGTCTATCAGTGAGGTTTATCGGTGAGGTATCTTATCGGAGAAGTATCACCTTAGTGAGGTACATCGGTGAGGTCTCAAATTGATGAGGTATCACATCAGTGAGTTACATCGGTAAGGTTTCACATCAGTGAGGTATCACATCGGTGAGGTACATCGGTGATGTATCACATCGGTGAGGTATCACATTGGTGAGGTATATACCGGTCAAGGTTAATCATTCCCAACTCCCATCTAATGAAACTTAACCTATCCGAAATTATAGGTTTGGTGAAAATGTCTGCTAATTGATGTTCAATACCTATAAATTCAAGAGTAATATCACCTTTTTGGTAATGATATATTAAGAAATGGTTCCTTACATCAATGTGTTTGGTCCTAGAGTGAGATATAGGGTTCTTTGAAATGTTAATTGTACTGGTGTTATCACAGTTAATAGAAAAATGCTTAAAATCATATCCATAGTCCAAAAGAGTGTGTTTCATCCGAAGAAATTGTGCACAGTAGAAACCAATAGCTATATACTCTGCTTCGACAGTAGATAAAACTACAAAATTCTATTTTTTACTATACCATGATACTAAGGACTTACCTAGAAAATGAAATGTTCCAGATGTTCTTTTTCTATCTAACTTGCAACCATCAAAGTCAGCATCTGAATAACTCATTAATTCAAAAGATTGTCCTTTTGGATAAAACAAACCCAAATTTTCAGTATGTTTAAGATACTTAAAAATTATTTTAACAACAAGAAAATTTGATTCTTTAGGATTAACTTGAAATCTTTCACACATACACACAGTAAACATAATATCTGGATGACTAGAATTAAGGTAAACTATGCTTCCAATCATACCACTGTAATTGGTTTGATCCACTTGTTTCCCAGTTTCATCTGCGTCCAATTGACAGACAATACTCATAGAAGTATCAATTTCCTTAATACTATCCAAACCAAAACGTTTCAAAAGATCCTTTTTATATTTACTTTGATTCAAAACAATACCATTTTCATTTTGAAAAACCTGAAAACCAAGAAAATATTTGAGTTCTCCCATTAAACTCATTTCAAATTCAATTTTCATACTCTTTGAAAAATCAGTACATAAAGAATGTTTGGAAGATCCAAAAATAATATCATCAACATAGATTTATACTATCGTAACATCTTTAGAAATTATTTGAATATAAAGAGTTAGATCAGCAACCCCTTTAGTAAAACCTTTTGAAATAAGAAAATTACAAAGTATATCATACAAGGATGTTGGAGCTTGTTTCAGACCATATAAAGCTTTAGATAGTTTGAAAACATTATTTGGAAAATGAGGATTAGTAAATATAGGTGGTTGTTCAACAAAAACATCTTCAATTATAAAACCATTTAGAAAAGCACTTTTAACATCCATTTGATATAACTTGAAATTCAGATGAGCAGTATAGGCAAGTAAGATCTTAAAAGCTACTAATCTAGCTATAGGGGAAAAGGTTTCCTCATAGTCTACACCTTCCTCTTGACTATATCCTTGTGCAACTATCCTAGCTTTGTTTCTAATTATATTTCCAGACTCATCTACTTTTTTTCTAAAAACCCATTTGGTGCCTATTGTCAAAGTTTCCTTAGGTCTGTCAACTAATTCCCAGACTTTGTTTCTTTCAAATTGATTATTTCTTCTTGCATAGCCATTACCCAAAATTCATCATTGATTGCATCATTGATATTTTTAGGTTCTAACTGTGAAAGAGAGGCTTGATGTTCAACCTGATTTCTCAATGAATCTCTAGTCTGTGTCCCTCTATCAATATTACCAACAAAAGCATCTAAAGGATGATTCTTTGGAATCCTAGTTGATCTAGTAAAGGTAGGAACATAAATTTCAGGCTCTTCTCTAAGTTCGAGTTCTATAGAAGCAGATTCTGGAATAAGTCCAGAACTGGATTTCTTTACAACAGGCTCATTGTTTTTATCATTTAGATCCATAATAGATAGATTTTCTTCAAGATTTTCAAGAGAAGACTTAGGTTCATGTGGATCAGTTTCATCAAACTTGATGTGAACAAATTCTTCCACACATTTGGTTCTTTTATTAAATACTCTATAGGCTTTTCTAGTTAAAGAATATCCTAAAAATATTCCTTCATCACTTTTTGATGCAAACTTGTCACGATTATACTTGGTATTGAGAATAAAGACTTTGCAACCAAAGACTCTGAAGTAACTAACCTTAGGTTTCAAATTATTCCACAACTCATAGTGGGTCTTCTTGAGAATGGGTCTAATCAAGACTCTATTGATAATATAACAAGCTGTATTTACAGCTTCAGCCCAAAAATAAATTGGCACGTCATACTCATTAAGCATAGTTCTAGAAATCTCTTGAATGGTTCTATTTCTCCTTTCTACTACACCATTCTGTTGAGTTTTCCTAGGGGAAGAAAATTTGTGACTATAGTAATTATGTGAGAAGTAAGATTCAAAGTCATGATTTTCAAACTCATGACCATGGTCACTTCTCGGGGTTTTAATCTTAAGTCCACTAAGGTTTTCTACAGACTTGGAGTATTTAATAAAGTAAGAACAAGATTCACTTTTGTGAGCTAAGAAGTATACCCAAGTATATCTAGAAAAGTCATCTATTAGGACATAGACATAGTGCTTCCCATTTAAACTAGAAACTCTAGAAGGTCCAAAAAAATCCATGTGAACCAACTCAAGAGGTTGAGAAGTGGAAACTTCTTTAAAAGAAACATTATGTTAATTTCCCTTTTGACAGGGATTACAAACTTTGTCTGATGAGAATTAAAGTTTGGGTAGGTCTCTAACAAAGTTCTTCCTAGTCGATTTTCTAAGTGAATGAATGTTGTAGTGTCCTAATCTTCTGTGCCACATCCAATATTCTTTATGAAAACCATTTAAACAAGCAACATTTTGTTTATCTAAAGAATTCAAATCAACTGCATAAAAATTTTCATTTCTCAATGCAGAAAACACTAAAAAAAATTTGGAATTAAAAACATTACAAGAATCATTTTCAAATTTATCATTGAAACCATCATCACACAACTAATAAATACTTAACAAGCTGTATTTTAATCCCTCAACAAATAAAACATCAGAGATTAAAACTGAATTAGTGTTACCAATTTGGCCTAGGTCGATGATCTTTCCATTAGAATTATCACCAAAGGCGACATAGCCTCCATCAACCTTTATTAAGATGTTAAAGTATGAGTAATCTCAAGACATGTGCCTTGAACATCCACTGTCCAAGTAACATGTTTTCTTACAGGAACTCATTAAGCAGGTATCCTACAAAACAAATTTAGATGGAAAATGATTTTAGTACCCAAATCTTCTTGGTTCCAGACCGGTTAGAAATCAAAGATTTAGGTACCCAGATTTGTCTTATGGGTCTCATATAATTTACAGAATAAATATATTTTTAAAGATAAACTTTATTTGATCAATAACCATATGAAAAAATAGTTGAAGCATATGAATTACTAGAACAAGAACTAGAAGAATTTTGTCCAGATTTAAGAATAAATCTATTTTTGGTAAACTGTCTCTATCAGGCTTCATTTTAAAGTTATCATATTTAATAATATAGGTGTTCGGCCTCATTTATTTGACATTGATTGTTCCTTCATGGGAAAGAGCCAAAGTGTCCCAAATTTCATAAGCAGTTTTGCAAGCAGATATTATATTAAACTCTTCATCTCCTAGAGCACAATACATTGCATTCATAGCTTTACAATTATTATTGTAAGCTATTTTAGTAGGTTCATCCCAAGTAGTTCTTTCAGTTTCTGGAATTTTATATTGAGTCTCTATAGTAGTCCAGATGTCAAATCCCATACTTTCTAAGTAAATTTTCATCTTAAGTTTCCACGGGGCATAGTTTGTACCATTTAAGAAAGGTGGCATGTTGGTAGCATCACCTTATAGTGTATTGTCCATAACTATATTTTAGAAAATATATTTAAAGAGAGAAAATTTAGAACTAACATAAATTTAAGATATTTAAGATGCAACTAAAATCACAGTTGAAAAACAGAGTATTTTGAAAAAATTTGATAAACAAAACAATCCTCTGATACCAAATGTTGGTTGGAGTGGATACTCAAGAGGGGGGGTAAATTGAGTTCCAATTAAAATTTCCATTAAAAATATTTCTATTAAATTCCCCGAATTTAAAAACAAGTTAAACTGTAGTGAATTTATATAGATTGTAAAGGTTCAATTAGTTTCTCAAATATTGATTAGGTCTCAGTTAATTTAATCAAAGGATTAACTTAAATTTTGAAACTAACTTACTGGTTCACAATAAGTATAAACACTTACTAATTTAACTATCAAAGTAACATTAAAACAAATTTTATTTTAAAGTAATTAGCAGTGTAATATAAAATATATAGTATACTTTAGAATTAAACTAAAATGAACAACAGGTGTCACCAAGAGGTTCAATATCAAGGCGAGACTTAGTCCTCTCAAACAATTTATATAAATTTGATCCACACCCTGGATCGGGGTAAACAATAGTGCAAAGACTATCCAGGTACTAAGACCTCTACCAAAATTCTATGTGGGAAAATAAACAATAGCACACAAGCTATCCAGGTCACACTTGACCTCTTCAACATTTCACAGTGGGATATAGTAATGTGTAAGATGTTTAGAGTGAGGATTTAGTATCTTCCAGTTCAGTCCAGGAGATAGTGTGAGTAAATAAACTACAGAGTACACACACTGCTCGAAATTTAAATAAAAGAATCACTAAGAGAGTATATGTGAGTTTAGAATTCTCTAGTGATTTGAAGTGCAGTTCTGCTCTTCTTTTGATTTGTCAGAATTGGCTCTGAGCCCTTCTCTGGTTTTTGTCTGAAAAACAGAGGGTCATTTTCTTCAAGTTTAGTTTGAATATCTTGAGTACATGAATAACTTTTGTTGTAGTTCTTCACTCCTTGACTGAAGTTCTAATAGTGTTCTCTTCTTGAGTGAATGGATTCATGTATGTCCAGTGTTCTTCCAAGCTCGATGTAGCCATTTTCTTCTATGTAAATGTACCACTTTCGAACGTTATTCAGCCCTTGATTTTCCACACTTCACATGTGCCTTCTTCGTTGTTATTTTGTTTGGCCTTTATCCTTCCTTTATTAGCATTCAGATCTAGTCAAGGAAATGATTACCTTTTTAGAGGTACGAGGTACGGTTTCCTGACAGGCCAACAACTATCATTAAATAACATTAAAATCATCAAGTATTACCGTTGCTTAATAAATAAATAATATTGAGAGCATAGAGTATGACTGGAAATATTTAATTAGTAGCCTTCTGTCGGTATAAGTGTAACGGTGGACTTTGTATAGCAGTGAGCGCCTATCGGTAGCTCTTTTTCCTTGTACCGATAGCTCCTTGTATTGGCAGTTGTTGTTCTGCGCATTAGTAGCTCTATATATCGGTGGCTCCTTGTATCGGTAGCTCTTTTTCTATCAGTAGCTTGCTTGTCTCAGTGACTTTGTATCGGTAGACATTGTGTTGGTAGCCTTGTTATATCGGTAGCTATGTTCTGTATCGGTGAAGTGTATTTGAGTAGACTTATTCTGTCAGTAGCTCATCTTCAATCGGTAGCTTAGCTTCTATCAGTAGCTGTCTGTATCGGTGGACTTGATCTATCAGTGACATGTGCTTACCGGTGGACTTATACATACCGGTAGCTCTGTGCATTGGTGACCTTTTCTTATCGGTGACTATGTCTATCGGTAGACTAAGTACTAGTAGACATGTATCAGTAGCTACAAGCATATCAATGACTAGCACATATCTGTTTTATGAAAAAATATCCAATTGAGTTAGAATTACTTCAAAATTCATATAACCATAGATTAAAATTGATTTACAAATTTCAAAGATTATTTTAACATTATTATCAAATAGAATGTCATAGATTGAAATAATTAATATATATATAAAAGGTATTTGGGATTATCTTATCATGTAAAAGTATAATTGGGATTATCAAAACAAGTGAGGTCAACATTACCTATGAATTCAATACATTTGAGTAATATATTATGTAATTTTAAATTCATATATATAGAATACATATTTTACTTATGACATGGATGGTAGAAGTGATAGTCTAAAGGCCACAACTCCAATGTGATACTGAATCTTAGTAGGGATGATGTACCTGGGAATTAGCTTTCCATTCAACAAAAATATCATGAATCACTTCCATGGATATATGGAGAGGAATAACTTTTCCCCAATATAAAACTCTTAGTCTCCTCTATGATTATAATCATTGATATTCTATAGGCTAAGAGTTGTGCTATTGTTATATTGAATGGTCTTGACCTTTTCTATAATTTCATTGACAATTTATTGTTCTATCATCTTGCGTTCACCAACATCATCTCAACATGTTGCTGTTCTTCATATTTCCCCCTAAAGAGATTCATATGGATCCATTTAGATGATTGAGTGGAAAATATTTTTATAAGATAACTCTATTATAAAAATATGTTGGTCTCATGATCCTTTAACGTCCATCAATAATTCTATGAACACGTATTCCAGTTTCTGGAAATTCTGTACAGATTGGACATTAGTTTGGGGGTGATAAGTCCTACTGATGTTCAACATAGTGTTTAGATCATTTTGGATACTCTTCTATAACATGAAGGTAAATCCCATATCTCGATATGATACATTGATAATGGTACTCTATCTAGACTAACCCATTTGTTGATATATATCAATGCATTTTGATCAAGTGAGATGTACTCTCAAATTATAATGAATTGATATGTCTTTTTAAAATCATCGAAAACAACCATTATTTCATTATTTCCATTGGATATAATTGGTAGAAAACTGAAAAAGTGAATGGTGATGTCTCACCATTTCCATGTCAGTATGGGTAATGGTTTCATCTTCCCTTAGACTTTTTCTATTAATCCATCTGTTGCTAACGTACCATGAAATTTAATGTATATTAAATATTATCCTTATTTATATAATCCAACCAATATTTCTCTCAGTGATCTCGATACATCATTATAATCCCTTGGTAGATGGAGAATATCAATATATGAGCACCATTTAAAATATCTTTCATTTTCTCTAGTTTTGATTGTACACATAGTCATGACCCAAATCTTATGATTCCTTCCCCATCAATTTTGAATTCCAAGGATTTTCCATTTCAAATTATATCCAAGTTCTTGTAAATTTCCACAAATTCCATTTGAGAATCATTAAATTTATAAAAAAGTTATTTTTGAGATACCATTTTGTAATTGAATTATGGTTTTTATTCCTTTATTATTACCTTGATTGTCCTTTTAATGTCTAAGAAGATTTGGTCTATCTCAATTCCCACCATTGATAAAGTTTAAGGATGCTTTCTATTTAGATGATCATCCCCTTTATTTTATTAACTAGGATTGTAGTAGACTAAGTGGTCATAATCCTTTATGGGATCCAATAATATACGTTGGTTCATATTAATCCCCATCTATGGGGATATATATTTAAGTATCTAATGATCAATATATATTTCACACTTCTCACTATGGAGTTAATACCACCAGATTTTCAATGGAATTATTACTACAAACTCAAGGACATTTGTGGGATAGTTCATATTATGGATGTTAAAATAACATAAGTCTTAGTCTATCACTTTATCATTTAGTGTCAGTATGTATCATAAGTCCTTTTTTGAAGCATCACTATATAGCCCAAAGAGTACCTCACTTATGGGTACTGTAAGTATTGGTGAAGTGATAAGAATCTTTTAATGTAATATTCACATTAACTAGTATAAGAAATCTTTACTCCCATGTGATTCTTCCTGATTATCATGTTTGAAAATCATAAGAAGTTTCACACATAATATTGGTAATACCTGACAGTCCACAAAAACTCTGGATTACCTTAATAGATGATGACCTAGTCCAGTCCTTGATTACCTTTATTTTTAAAGGGTCCACCCATATCCCTTTACTAGTGATAATATTCTCGAATAATGATACTTTATCCATCCATAACTCACATTTACTATACTTTTCATACAAATTATCCTTTCACACTATGTTTTCATAGTATTCAAATACACCTAAAACTTATCCTTAATTTTTTTATAAATCAGGATATAATCTAAAAAGAAAGCCAAGAATATTTCAAGGTTATAATTAAATAATATATTCACTAAATCCATGAAAATATCTAGAGTAGAAGTTATATCATAGGGTATATTAGTGAGATAATAGTGTCCATAACACTTCTAAAATGTGATCTTAATAATATCTTCCTTCATCAAATTTAATTGGTGCTGTCCGGACTGATGTTCCACTGATGAGAAATACAAGGCCGCACATAGTATATTGAAAAATTCATCAATACATGGATTTATATACTTTTTCTTTATCATTATTTTTTTTATCTCATGATAATAATTGTATAAACACTTTTACCATTCCTTTTTCTTGAAAAAGAAGACTGTAACACCCCAAAGTTAAGCACTTAGGAATATAAAACACTTTTCAAGATTTTATTTGTAACAACTTCTTTAGACTTTCCTACTTTATGTTTTCCTTTTTGAAAGGATTATTTGATATGGGTAGAGATCTGGAATAGGTTTAATGGAGAACAAAACCTCTTGTTCAGGAGGAAGCTTAGGAAATTAATTTGGAAACACATGAGTGTATTATTTCACAATTGTCATGTCTTCTAGAATGATCTTATACTTTCTCTCAACCATTTGAGCTAGATATGTTTTATCATAAGGTAATTATACCCACACACGAGATGATGATTCCTAAAGAGATTCATCCTCTTACTTACACTTGTATAGAGTTATAAGAGAACATAGTAAGTGTTGAGTGATCTCCCTATACAGAAATTTGAAGTTGGTTTTTTAAAAATATATTAATACAAGAAAAATATAACCTCAAAATATACAATAGGAAGTAATATCAGATTCATTGTGAGGTTAATTACAAAAATTGTTAATTGGGAGGAGTTATATACACGATATGTAATAATTTATCCATTTAATTTTCACACATATAGTGAAACCCCTAGATTTTGATATGATGTTTAAATAAATCAACTAAACATTCATGATATGAAATAATGTGTATAACTATATTAGAATAGTACATTTTCTATTCTATAAATAATACAAAATATACCTATCTTTACCTCATTGTTAGGATCGACCTTAATAGTAGTGATTTCATTTAACCTTCCTTGCTTCCATGAAGGTTGTTTTGGTTGATTTTTTCTAAAAACCCTTGGGTTTGAGAATTAGATCACATAATGAATTTGTTTATTGAAAATTAAACTCTACAATAGAGGATAATTGTTTAATTAAAACATTCTTTATTATTGTACACTATTTGGAATCTTTATATCTATTTAGTGATTACTAGTCTAATCACCCTATTTTCCATATTTGAAGATTCTCCCAGTTCCCTTTAGCTAGTTCCTGGAATCCTTCTTCCCACACGTTTTTCATGTGGGATGTTGGGTTTTATTTCATACATGATATTTATCTATTAATTATCCTATAATATACTCTATTTAACAATTTTTATCATCAAGCCTATGAGACCACTGGGAGTCACCAATCCATATCTCAACCAAAATTTCACAACAAACAATATTCTTATAGAGTCCAATGTGTCAAATTTATATTATAAATTATATAACCATCATTAATCCACTAATTAATTGATCTATATTTTATTCAGGGTTCATAAAAAAACTAAATTCATATCTTACAGTCCTTTTAATGTATTCCGTGAAAGTCATGATAGAATCATTTCCCCCTTTCATAATTATAGGGAAATGCCTCTCTATTTTAAGATATATTGTTTTGGGAAATAATTTTGGAAATATATTTTATTGATTACTTCCCATTAAATGGAATCAATTTCTTCTTTGGACTTGGTTTTATTCATCAGTGTCCTCCACTAATCGATAACCCTATCAACACGATAGTCTGCTATGACATTGTTCTCTTCTTCTAAGCATTAGAGGACATAAAATTCCTTCTCAATATATATATTTCATTATTATTGATTATGGTATTATATTATCAACTAAATATAGGAGGTGTTTTTCGTGTAATGGATTAAACCAAAAATTTCCCTTTAGAGAATGTGGGTGTTCCAAAACATTTAAGTTACTATTCATAACTTGAGAAAGTTTATTATTTAGTAATGATGTTCTAATCTCCCACTCCAATTAGTTTGGGCATCTCACTGGAGAAAAAATCACATTGTGTATATCATTAGATTTTTAAATGTTTTCTCATATTTACCACTATTAACTAAAGAAATAAAAAAATTATGGGTTTTCATACTTATCTAATAAGTATATAAGATGATATTTTAAACATAGAATTAAAAACATATAAAGCAAAACTATATCTTAACCTATGAGTCCTTATGTTTTTATTTAGTTTATCCATCATATTTTCCCCATGATGAGACAAATCCGTAGACTTATCCATAGGGATAAAACTAAGGATTTCTAGTCTTAATCCAAAAAAATAACTAGAACATGTTGTGATTCCAACTATAGGAACCAAATAATTTTACAAATTTTCTTAAAAACATTTATACGTAAATATCCATGAACTAAAAACCAAGGATTGAAAAACCATATATATTGGAAGTTTAGGTATATAAATATAAAACATAAAGGTTATTTATTCTGAAAACCATAATAACCACGTAGCTTCCTTTGGGCTCCTAATTCTAGATAGGATAACTTTGGGAATACATTGAAAAGATGGGTGAGGTAAAAATCCAAGTAATGTAAAAAAGATAAGAATAAACCATTTAAATTGAGTAAGATGGTATAACTTGATAATATAAATGGCATGAATAATTAATAAATATACGGAGGAATAAAATAAAGAACATAGAATCAAAAGATCATAGAAAAATATATAGTTAGTAAAAATATTTATTAGGACATAAATAAGTGTCAAGGCTAACTCCAAAGATGATATCACAAGGTAGACATAGTCCTACAATGGACTTGGTTTCCTCTATAACCCTAAACATAACATCTCATGAGACAAGACATTACCCAATGTATTGGAGAAATATCTAGACATAACCATTATAAATATACTTTCATATGTGTTCCACATAAATAAATCAAACAAAAGGAAAAAATATAAGGATTACACTTTGAATGAGTTGGGTTTCAAATTCATTTCAGATGGAATAACCAAAAAGAATATCCAAATAGTTTCCATGGAAGAATGGGTTAAATAATTATTGGACATTAATAGTGAAGAAAATAATAATGTGGCATGAAAATTAATGTTAAAATAAATTGATTCTGATAAAATTATTATTGAAATTCCTTGGAAAAGTACATATTAAGTGAGGTCTTATAAAACGGGGAGTAGGGTATTAAAAAGGCTAAAGTCATAATAATTCCGAAAAATCCATAAAATGATATAATATTGTTTTCAAACATATAATTAGTGATTTTAGTATATATGTGTGGCTTAAATATTTTTTTAAGGAGTGTACATTAAAATGGGTAATATATAGATAAGTTCTCTTTAATCAAGTCTTCTTATCGATAAGAATTGATAATGGAATATTTTAAACCATGTCTTTCACATAAAATAAAGATTAATTAAGCATGATATATATTCATGAAACTTATATACACAATATAAGATAATAATATTAGAATAATGAAGTGGCAAATTGAGCTAAAGAGAGAGAAATCATAGCCTAAAAGAAATATGGAGTTTCAGAGAGATCCCTCACCTTATGTCTGAATACATGCTACACAAGGAATTGAGTTTTTTGATAATAAAATTAGATTAATTAATTAATTAAATTATGAACTATTTAAGTTGTATTTCATGTATTATAATTTTAGTAAATTTATTTATAGCCTTCTTGATGAGTTATAATGATCAATTTTTTTTTCAGGATCGTTCATTTCATGGTTTCAAGGTCAATTCACTAGTGTATAATTATGAAAGTTCTTCTAAAATTGGAATAAAAAATACATAATTGAAATTAAATTGTGCTATTTAACATTAACTTGTCTAAATGGTCCCACATATTTATTTTTCATGTGTTTGATTCATTTAATAAAATATTTATGGTAAATTTGTAATTTATTTTTGTAGGTTTTCAGACCATCTCAAATTTGTTTCATTTTATTTAATGTTATGACCATATACTCTTTAAAAAATTGTAAAAAAATATAATATACATAATTAGTTAATTTTTATCAATTATAATCTTATTTAATCATTCCATGAAGGCATTAGTTTAAAAAACTCATTGTCTAAGATGTTGTTTAACAGACATAATATGGACAATGGTTTCATTTTTCTTTGAATAAGAAGAGATTTGAAAAGGAGAATATAGAATATATTCTATTATTAGAGTAAAATTACATTATATATGTGGTACTGTAGTAATTACAAAATGTTCGATGAAGTTTGTGTGGTGAAGGAAGTAGAAAAAAATTAAAAGAGATATTTTGAGAATGTAACCTCTTGAATATCTCATCACTGATATACCTCTTAAGGAATATAGAATTGTTCATTGGTGAGACTAAAAGAACATATACATGGGGAATATTTGGTAGGAATGTTTTCTGTATATATTTGTAAGGACGAAAATCTTATAAGGTGTGAGGATAGTGAGTTGAATTTATATGTGGTGGAGAGGAGAATTTTGGAATATTACACTCATTACTTTATTATTTTTTCTTAAGACTACAAATAGTTTTGATTATTGTGACTATATATAGTTACTAGTTCATTTCTGTTCAATTTAATTCATTATTAGATCATCAATGACTTGAAAACACTTGTACATTCCTGAAAATGTTAAATATTGTAAATTAATGTATTTTGATATTCATAAAAATATAAATATTTTTGAGAAATACCAAAAAACCATCCTAACCATTATTTCATGAAAAGACATCATAAATAAAAACCTTTTTGGATTTTTTTCTAGATATGAGAAAATTAAATTTTAAATTAATTAATTTTTTATTTCAAAAATACCGACTTTAATATTTTAATTGATTTAATGACCCTTTAAAAAATAAATTTTGGTCTAATAAAATTACTTTATAATTATAATAAAACAGAAAATTAATTTATAAATCCATTATATTTAAATAAAATTTATTTGAATTGTTATATTTATTATAAAAGTGTGACTAAAAAATCCTTTTTTATAAAAATACAATAATTAATTTTTATTTTTTAAATGATTTTTTACATGTACCATGGTTTGAATATTTCATTTGTTAATTTTATAAGATAACTAAATACTAAATTACACTTACCTAGGTGAGGTTACTATTCAAATAGTCAAATTACTATTCCTAATGGTTAGTGTACTATTTCAACAGTTAAATTAATATTCTGATGGTCAGATTTGTATTCCAATGGTCTAGTTTATAATGGTCATTTGGGTTCCCTAAATCTAGTAAATAATAATTATTCCATTTATTCTTTGTTTAATTCTATTTTCCCAAAATTTTATTTATAATTAAATCTTCAATATTCATATTCTGTTGTTAACATTATGTTTTATTTCTACATCTTTTTTCATGAGTGCAGACATTCATGGGTATCAAGAATATCAAAATTATTTTATATTAAATATATTATTTTAATTTTTTATCTCATTTTAATATATAGAATTATTATTGATTCAGATGATAACTAATTTATCATTATACATTAATAATAATTATAATTTTTTGGTTTCTCAAGATGATGTATGTCTTTTATACTACATGTAATAATTATAAGAAGGGTGATTCCATTTATAAAATTAGGGTTTGTTACACCTATTATCTATTATATAATGACTAAATAGATATACCTCCATTCCATATTGGATCAAAAGAACATTAAATTTAGGTATAATATTTTTTATTATGTTAGTCACATGCTGATTTACATTGAGGATTGATATTTTACCATTAAGAAGATTCATATTTCCAAGGTTGTCAAAGATTAAAATATTAAAAACCACCTACAAAATCATGATCTACAATTTATTTCCCTTGTTAAACCTATAAAGTATATATTCAATAGCCCCATTTTTAATGGAGGACTTTAATTGTTGGAAGATATCCTGCTGTAGTTTTACATAATGTTTTCCCCTAGAAGGCTTTCATGGTCCAATCATTGAGAGACATTCTGGCCACACATATGAACTCTAAAGAGAATCTCTTGGATATATACTTACTAGATGAACAAATCCATTCAATTTATATGGCTATGTTATACCATAAGATTCACTTTTTTTGGATCCTGTCAAATCCTAAATAAGATATGGCTTAATAACCCAAAAATCCATATGGTTTTCACTAGGATAGACTTCAAAATTCATTCTAAATACCTTATTATATAATTATTCCTTTTATATATAGGTTTCAATAATAATTATGATGAGTACCAAGCTCTGATTAGAGGCCGCGATTTGGCTCCCAAGATTATGGTTTCATAGAAATATTTTAATGGTACTTAGAGGTATTCATTAAACACATAAACTATGCCTCTTTATTTATAAATAAATAGTTCACCCCTTTTATGGAGTTCACCCATGATTTTATGGGTTAGTTATCATCCTTTTCAGAAGTTACTCATATTTCATAATCCTATAATGATCGATCTAATGTTTTAGAAAGGTTGGATGCAACCCTTGAAGGGCCAATCCAATATGACCCAGTCATTCTTGTGGAACATTGAAGCGTCATTTCTACCATTATTAACAAAAATGATGACTAGAATGTAAACCAAATTGGAACTGAAAATTCCACTAGAGAACATCAAAATTCCTCAGGGGTAGTGGAAGCACCCAAATGGAAGACTCTATTGTTTGATTGACTACATCATTGGACTCTCCAACCAAATTGATATGAGCTTTAGGAAATCTATTAGTGTATAGGAAATTTATCCCAACATGATGTCGCCAGCCTTGATTGGATTATTTATGAGATTGAACTTAAAATAATCATGAATAATTGCATCTATGTAAGAGAAATACCTCATGTATTTCATGAAGTACATGTTGGGTCATGTAAGAAAAATAAAGAAGTGTTGGAGCCCTCACACAAGGTATGAAGACTGTAAAACTTTTGTCTCACTATTTTTTATTACTGTATCTAATTATTTATGAGGAGTTATGCATGTAAGATCCAGGACAACTTCATTCATCATTCATCAGTGCTCCATCATGACCCTTAGTACTCTTATCCCTTTGGCATGTGTACTTGATGTAGTGGTCCCTTATCCACCAAAAATAGATTGAAAATAATGTTTCATCATCAATAATATTGAATTATTATTTGAATATTTTAAATATATCCCACTTAAATGAGGTTGATACACACCACATGATTGTGTTTGTGAAATTATAAATCAACCATTGACCCGATATTTGTCACACCATTCTTAAAAAAAACATAACCAACTTTTAAGTTATCAATATGAAGAAACTATACAAAAAAGTATAAAATTTACTTCAATTATATGTTGCACTATTATTCATATGAAAGTGGATAGATCGTGGAATTTGAATAAACCCTATCCAATATCCTACAGAAGATGGTGGGTAAGAATAGAAGGATCTATCTCAGAATGATCTATGAAACTCACCAAGCCTATCAGATAATGAATCTAAAATCTACCCATGTGACCTCATACTATTGGTTATATTTGATATATGTAGTTTTACCAAGATTATTTCATCTCTCATCACCCTAGAAAGCTATTTACATTCAATAGATTAAAATACGAGATACATGGTCTGTTTGGTTAAATTGGAATCTCTCGATGGGAGAAAGATTCAAGAGATGCACAACCTCATTGTTAAGTAGATCTAGTTATCATATATATTCCAACAAAATGTTTTTATCCCCAACATAATTTTGAGTGAAATAATATTTTTACTTAGGACACCAATGATACCTAGAATGGACATTCCAAATTTTTGTCCAAAATTATTAGTACAGTTTTTCATGCATATGGTCTTCTTCAATGGTGTATTTTCAAAGATCACCAAATATAGATAGTATATCACACCACCAACTAATGTCAAACTTATAAATTGGTACTTTCAATAACCTTCAGAAATGTATTAGTATTATTATGTTAAAATATAGGAAACTTCATTTTCATATTTTGTTAAATTTTATGTCACTTTACCCTTACCTTAAATCCTTAAAATGCATGTCTATCATCCAGACTGTGATATGATAATTTTCTTCATACTCATACCCATCACATGATATACAACAATGAGGTATTATATCCCAAAACCAAGATGAACTCTTCCATCCGTCTTGGTATCATACTGAAACACATTACTAAAATATGTTGGGATATATTCACATTTTATTGGATTTATAGTGAGGATTGGGTCTCCTATCATGATCCTAGCTAGAGATATTCTATATGCATCACCAAGTTGAAGTAATCAATGTTCTGTTAAAAGGTTATTATTTCCCCTAGGTTGGTTGATTGACATGGTTACCATAAGAACATGGTTGAACTTATCCCTTTACTCTTGTTGGTTTTAACATCTAATCATGTCTTGTCTAATCTAGTGATATGATTGATCACATGATATTATACACCATATGGTGGGTGAATCACTTTCCAAAATCCTCACTCCATCTCCACATTTTTTATCCATGGAATTTTAATTTCCCCACTAATTCCCCATGCACAGATTCAACCCCCCCATAATTACTTTTCATGGAAAAAATTTCTCACCTTCCATTTATGGAATATTCCATAGAGGACTTCTAGAAGTAATATGATAGGCCACATGTTGCAAATACATAGTCAACATTTTTACCTCACAGGTATTTCATATTTTAAATGATGTGTTAGTGGAACCCATATTTTAAACCTGGTAACTGGTTATCCTTAGGATGTCTGTAAACTCATATACAATTCCAACCCCATAAGATAAAACTTACCTCCACTATCCCCCTATGCACATTTGAAGTTTTGAAACCGTCAATATTACCCACATGTAAAATTTAGAGTATAAACCTATTGAATTTAACTTAGGAAATCATTCCTAATTGATATCCTCATTTCATGTGTTCATTAAATATTTTATGAATCATTCAGAACCTAACTCATTTTGGAACACTAAATTAATATGAGAAGCCATCAACTATCCATTATTTCTGACACTGAGAATGGTTCATGTGGGATCTGGATCTTTAGATGGATTCTCTCACTAGCATGATTAATTTTCCCTGCCCATCCCAATCTGATAGGATTAAATTTTGAAATAGTTTACTTTTTTATAATAGGATAATTTGTATGACACATCATTCTCTATATATTATATTAAACTATGTTCCCAATATCTCCTATGAATGAATTTAAATTTCATGGTTCATATACATATTGTATGATATAGAATACACCATGGTATTCTAGTCATCATTCAACATAGCCTTCCCTTCTGTTGATTGTCTCCTACTATACTACTTCAAGAACAATATATGGAATGATTACAAATTCAATGGGATAATTAGAGATGTATATATGTCAGATACTGTGTCCTTATCAACCACTCACCTATCCCAGTGGCTTTGTAAACTATTTCAAATATTACCCAATCATATGGTGGAATAGCTCCCTGAGTAGTGAGATCTATTGGAAAATCCCCTCATATTCACCTCTGTACATCAATCCTTTGATGATTTAGATACTCATTATCATACAAATTATGATAGTCTCCCTTAATTTGATAATTCATATTAAAAATTGGATATCCTCACATCTAGAGAACACATGAAGAACTATTTCATTCAAAAGGTAACATTTCTTATGTTTCAAACCTGGTAAATAGTCAATATTTCATTTTATCACCCCATTTTCATCTGATGTGGTTTTATAACCTCTGCTTCAGGAAAGGTAATAAATTGTTTCCGACATATTGGTCACCACCATTCATGGTTCAGATCCTAGAATTCATGATTTACTTCCCTTCCACCTCTAATTGTTTTTCTTAAAACCTATTTTTTACCTTTCCATGCATTCACACACATTGATTATGAAATTCAGTGTCGTTGGACATTCCAAAGCTAGCTTATCTTTTCCCCTAAAGTACTCCCACAAGATTGGGAATAATTTCCCACTCCTTGTTTCCCATATAAATCAAGACTCACTTAGGATTTGAATTATTTTTAGGGTATATACCTACATTGGGAAGATTTATAAACTCACCAAAGTAGGGTGTTCTAAGTCTACGCATCACAAACATAAAACTTTTTCAAATCATTTCAAAGTTTTCCTAGTGTGAGGATTCCGTGGATGTATTTTTATGTCAGGTTCATACTCTCTTTCATGATTGAAAAACATATCCAGAAAACACAATATTTTCTCTATGCACAATGACCACAAACTTATATAATCCCTTTGGAATTAGCTAAGTGACCTTAAACTAGTAGAAAATCCAATGATCTGATCTCCCTGACCCCAACCTGGTAGTGGTTATTTGGTCTAGGATCTATGAATATAAAATATGTACACCCATTTAAGGGAATAATTTTCTGGTATTAGGAACACATGTACAAAATTTCACATTGGGTTTACAATATCTTATGTTCCAAAAAAATTCCCAATTCGGTACAAGATCCATAATCTTATACTTGTAGTAACCCACATTGTTCCACACATCATGACTACAAACAATGTTCTAATCATAAGAACCTAAAACATGATACTATTACTCTATGAGAAACCACTTCTAGTGATGAGTCTATTATTCCACCACCATGGACCCTTCAATTCACATCAGATATGATCTTCTCTAACAGAATTGGTCATCTCAAACCTCATAGTCAAAGTATTATATCCTCAAACCATGTCCAACTTTACTAAATAGGGTTTCTATGTGAAACTATTCACCTCATGACCTAAATTCACATTGGGTTTATATTACCTTTTGGAATTCATAGGCTTCCCATTGACAATCCTAATTCAACTGAAATGACTATGAAATTGCCAAAGGAAAAATGAAAAAATAATGTTAGGTTACATACTCCTTTAGGGAAACCTGAGGAAAAATCAGATTTAACACTTCATCATGTTCCCCATTATCATCCTCTTCATATGATGTAAGACTATGTATTTTTTCATCCCTCGCATGATAAGACCTCAACTTCTGGTGGTGGTCCCCACCACATCTCCTTATAGAACTACATGTGTCTTAGTTCTTATTTCAATAAGATGCACAATGGTGCAAAAATATCCTCTATTGGGTCCACTAAAAAACATATTCCCACCAGTGAGGTTTCCAATATTAGAATTTTATCTATTTAGGTCCTCAAATACACATTTTATTTGTTTTTCCCATGACCATAAGTCTTTCTTCCACATGGTTCAAACTGTATAACCTTAAATTGTAGTACATTACAATCTCAACTGCATGACCCTAAACTGCTATGTCTGCATTGGTATTCGTTTCATGAACCCATAAGGAACATACCTCGCTTAATAATATATGAATTAAAATTACATTACATTGGATACCAGTCCTCCCCTCAGGAATGTAAAATGTTTCCACCCTCTTAGGACATTCAACTGTTTGTCATTTGTATTTACCCCTTGAATTCATGCTTTCCATCAGGTCTTCACACTCTTATTGGTATGTGATAAGTTCAATGGATAATCCTTAATATTTTATAAACCCTTCATGATAATCCATATACTCCATTAAAACACATTGTTTCTCTATGATGTTGGTCGAGATCCACCTTGGTTACCCAATTGGTCACCCCAATGGTGATGACACAAAAAGGATTTATTCTAGGGTAGGAACACTCCCAAGAGGATTCAACTTAACCTCAACTTAATGGACAACCATGTAGTGATGAAAAAATGAAAAAATAGGATCATAACCTATTTTGGTGAAACATCATAAAAGGGAAACTTTTATAGAATGGTTGTGGAGACTATGTTTTTTACATTATCCAATATTATCCTCATCCCACCTCTAACGATCCATCCTTTACATACATTGATATAAATTCAAAGTATAAGAATATTTATTAAAAAATATACAAATAAACAATAAGACCATTTATGTATAGTATCTTTAGAAATTGGGAAAATAAACAACTGGTTCATTCTACATCTTCATTGTCTCCCACTTATTTTGTCATAAATAGACCCATTTTTGACATATTATACTTAATACAATTTATCAGGACCTCGAGAAAAGAAACATATGAATGGGTGAGATCATATTCTCAGAAAGGTTAAATAAGGTATATATCAATCATATCATAATAATAATACATAAGAAAAAAATATTTGAAAATTTTATACTGCATATGAAAGATTATGATATCATGCCAAGGGATAAATCATGAAAGTTCATAAGAATAAATGAACATAATACCAAAACTCATAAAATAAGACATAATGTTTTGTGGCATACACATAATCATACAAAATCATTTCATATTAGTTGAGTCTCATTTCCAGGACCATCATAGCAGACAAAGCCTATTATTTAACCGAGTTCACTCCACATTCCAGCCTTGTATTACTGAACCGAGATCATTTTATGTTCTAGCCATGTCAATATCTTGAGATATAAATCTTTACCCAATGCATTGGAGGGATATATAAGTCCCTCCTATCTCTTAATTAAATTATTATTATGTCTTCTACAATAACATAAATCATTCATCATAACCTAAGAAATAAAATGGGTTTATTTAAACATCATTCCACCATAACATAATCCATGTAAAAAATGGATTTCATAAATAAAATTCCATCATAATAATAATAAAATCATAAGAACAATTAGAATTTTATACTTGAAACATAACCCCATTAAATAATTCCATCTAAGATGGAAAATAATTTTGATGTAACAATTTGAAAATAATTCATGAGGAAAATATTATTTATTCTTTAAAAATGTTTTCTCTTATGAAAATGAAATGAAATTTTATAAGAGAAGAATTTATTTGAAAATGCACTTGAAATCATGTAGTGGAATGTTCATACAAATTAGGAGTTTTGAAAAAATAAAAATCCATTCATTCCATACCTGCTTAAAAAAACATTATCCTCATACTTTTTCTAAAAAAGTCAAAAGTACCTCATATCAAATAATGATAAAAGATCCATTTCATACCGTATAATACGAATTAAAAAAATGTAAAATTGAATTTAAAAAAATTTAGAATAATATTATTAATATTAAATACTTAGGAAATATGGACATGGATTATAAATATACCCTAGAAAATACTTACGTATAATCAATCTCAGATAATAATTGGATTACGAAATTACACCTTAAATTAGGTCTGATTTCCTTTGTATGTATATGAAACTCCCGTATAATGATTTAAAAAATGTCATTAACATATATCTGAGTCACATTATTTCTTATGATATTATATATGACCATATTATGGAGATTTTATTAGTAACATTTCATTATTACTTATTATTCTCATATTAACTATTTTATTTTCTTATGCTTGTTTAGTCGAATAAGTTCCAGTTCTCCTTCATAGATCATATTTATGTTATTAGAAAATTATATTAAAATTATATATATCATATTTTATCCTTTTATAAATTTATATAATAATTCTTTAATGATAACCATGTAGGATGAATCACATTGTATAATGAAGATAGTATGTCGTATGTTTGAATGAGCGATGATATCATTCCCATAATTGTTGAATAGTATTGATGTGAATAGTGTATAATATTTTATAATAAATATCATGTTATAATAATAATATAAATTTGTTTTTTTATATTTATAACCTTCCATGTAATGTAGTGTGGGGAAACAGATTACACCATGATGTGGAGACAGTAAGTCGAACGTACGCACACCTGGTGATGTCATTTTATGTCAGATGGATAGAAAGTAGAATATTTTTCTTCCATAATCATAATAACATGTTATTATATGATTTATACAAGGTTTAGTACTTTATATTAAAACAAATCATTAGGTAAAAGTAGAAGAAGAAATAAGTTTGATGGAATCGATAGAGAAGATTACATTACTTTTCGATGTTCTTCCTCTAAATGTCCTCTTAGAGCACTAGAATTGGTATTTGAAGAAGGACATAAACTATATAATGTTACTATGATTGGTATTTTTTTGTTTATTATCATTTTAATAATATTTTTTATTTATTTCTTATAAATTAATTAATTTTTATATAATCAAACTATAAGTTTTTAGGCTAATTATTTATTTCCAAAAAATTACAAATCAATTACCATGATAAATAAAAAAAATTAGATTAAAAATTTGTAATAATAATTAAATTTATCTTTTTTAATAACCTTATATAAAAAATTATTAAACGGTTAAAATTTGAGTGAGACATATTTATCAATTTTTAAATAAAATAAATTAAATTTCATAATCGCATCCATGTGGTTTCCAATAGATAAAATTTTGACCGAAGGATTATTTTGGTCAAAAAAAATCATCCAATAATATTAAGACAAGTGTTTGGGAAATTTAATTATATTATTTTTACCCTTAATTACCTGATTTATCCTTTTACTATATTAATAAAAAATTATCGAAGTTTTTATTGGTAATTACCAAAAGTAAAAATAAGCTATTTACATAATTTGGACGTAGGGATTAAAAATATGGAATTCATTTTCCAATAATAAAAACACATAATTTTCCTTAATTAATTTAAAATTAAACTATTTGTCAGAAATATAGAATGAGTTTTAAAAGTTAAAACATTAAAATAGATTGAAATGTTTTTACATCCAAATTCAGTTTAAATCTAATGATATATACAAACATTATATATAATGATAAAAATATGTTCTATTTATTCTTTTAAACTACTAAATATTATAATTTAACCATATAAATTTTTTAGATGAAAAAATTTGTTTTCAATTAAAATTTTGTGTATTTTTATTATTCAACAAAATTTGAAAGTTATTTGAAAAATATTAAAAATTCATCCAAGGTAAATTTTTATATCCTTTTTCCAAAGAAAATATTTTTTTGTCATATAAAAATTATTTACGTGTAAAAATATTAATTTCAAAAGGGTTCTCCCTTAAAAGGTAGAAAATTTCCATTTTTAAAAATATATGTTTTTATATATGAAATATGGTTTATTTATACCCTATGGAGAAAATATCTACTAAAATAATTTATAAAATATTATTAGGTTTATAACATATATAATTCATTAATTTCATTTACTAATAGTAATTATCTCAATTTATTAATACAAATATACAAGTATATTACTGATTTATATTTTTCATAAATAATTGGTTGCGAATGACTTCACCACATATTTCCATAATTTGTTATATTTATTTTCAATAACCTAATAGCTAGGTTAAATTGTTATTTTATACTATGGGCATCTTGTAGTTTTCTAAAACTCATGATTGCATGAAATGAAATCTACTGAAAATTTAAAATTATTTAAAAAAATATTTCATTAACTCATTCTGGTGTTACATTCTAAAACCCTTAAATTGAATTTCACACTCAGAATTCATCACTTAAATACAAACAGATGAAGATATATCTCCCTCATCATATCCTCAATTTCCTACGTATCCTCGTCAAATTAGTGGTTCCTCTATAATACATTTACTAAGAGAGTGGTCTTGTTTCACAGAACATTTTTCACTACGATCTAGAATCTCTATTATTTGTTCTCCATAAGATAGGTCTTGCACCAGCGTTATGACTTTTGGGTTTAGTACATGTGAAGGATCACATATTTACTTTCTTTATAGTGATACATGGAACACATCATGAACTTGAGTGATATTCATTAGAAGTTCCAATCAGTAATACAACTTCCCCACATGATCAAGAATTTCAAAAGGTCCGATATACCTACGGTTCAACTTTCCCTTCTTTCCAAATATCATTACTCTCTTCTAGGGAGATATTCATAGAAAAACTTTATCACCAACTTCATACTCTAGGTCTTTTCTTTGGTTGGCAGTATAAATTTTTGTCGACTCTGATAAGATTTAGTGTGTTGTGGAACTGATCTAACGTTTTCTGCCATTTAATCAACAAGATCAGGTCCTAATAGAATTCTTTCCCCAACATCATCCCATAATATTTGAGTTCTGAACTTGTTTCTATAGAGGGATTCATAATTATCCATCTGAATATTGGAGTGAAATTTAATTTTTTAGGAAAATTTCATGAACGGTTGGTATTGATCCCAAAAACCGTTAAATTCTATAGAGAAATCTCTCTACATGTCTTATAGAGTTTGAATATACCTTTATGTCTGACTTTCTGTATGAGTATGATAAGCAGTTCCAGAACATAACTCTGTATATAGAGCCTACTGAATACTTATCTAGAACTTCTAGGTAATCCTCAGATCCTGATTTGTTATAATGGAAAGTGTTACACCCTGAAATCTTACCACTTCCTTTAAATATATCATGGAAAGCTAACCAAGAGAGGAATCACCATTAACAGAAATGATTTTTCTCATCTTTGTAAGGTGATAAAATATAAAACATATAGAATTATGGTATTTATATGTTTTTGGAAGTCTGATGACAAAGCCTATAATGATTATTTCCCATTTACATGCTAGTATGGGTATTGGTTGTAACATCCTCTTTTTCTTTTATCTATAAACCTTAACATGATAACAAACCAAGCACCGATGGAAATACTTGACAACATCTCTTTTCATACCATCCCACCAGAAATACACATTCAGGTCCTTGTACATCTTTATGCTCAAGGATGAATAAATAATGAATAACTATGAGCCTCATCCCATAACTCTATATTTAATTCTGGCATGGGAGGAATAAAAACCCAGTTCTTAAACTTTATTATTCCTTCACAGTAAAGGTTCAATTCAGGAACATTTCTCACCTTCTTTTATAGATCTACATCTTCCTTTTGAGGCTCCACAATCTTCACTTGTATAGATGGTTTAACATTAATTTAATAAAGATAATATTTCTCATTTTTCTTTAAAATTTCAAGATTCATCCTTTTCAAATCGATAAATATTAGATCTTTTGTGATTCTCCTCATGGATAGGCTAGCATGGTACTTTTGAATCAAAGAATATTCCACCTTGTTCACTTTAAAAGGTTGGTAATGTATAGAGAAGTCGTAATATTTTATCAACTCTGACCATCTAATTTGGTGCATATACAATTCCTTTAATGTGAAAATATACTTTAATTTTCTATGATTAGTATAAGTATTACAAATTTCACCATAATAATAATTCCTTCATATCATTATTAAATTATTACCACAAATTACTCCAAATAATGATTTGGGTAATTTTGATCATGAATTTTCAATTTTTGTGAGGCATCATCTATCACCATATAATTTTTCAGTAGAACACATCCTAGCCCCTTCTTGGATGTATCACAAAAGATCACAAACCTTTCTCCACAACAAGGTAGTGTGATCACATGTATACTTGATAACCTTCTTTTTTATCATTGAAATTATCTTCACATTCTCCTATACACATGAAATTTACTCATTTATGATTCAACTTGGTTAGTGAATTAGATGATCATGAAAAATATTTCAAAAAAAGTCAATAATATCTAGCCAAAAATAGAAAAAATCAGATCTTAGTTACTGTTGTTGGACTTGGACTACATTAAATTACTTCTGTATTTGTTGGATCTATTGATATTATCTCTCTTGGGATTATGTGACCCAAAAATGAAACATTATGAATCCAAAATTCAGACTTGGTAAATTTTTCATAAATATTTTCCTTTCTCAGGATCATCAGTACAATTCTCAAGTGTGATTCACGTCCTTCCTTTCTCTCCGAATAAACAATAACTTTATCTATAATTACTAACACAAACATATCAAGATATTCTCTAAAGACACTGTTCATTATATCCATAAAGATATTAGGTGAGTGAGTAATACCAAAAGGAATCACTATAAATTCATCAAATCCATACCTTATATGGAATTCTTTCCTTGGTACATCCACCTTCTTGACCCTTAATTGATCATAACCTGAATTATGATCAATCTTGGAAAAGTATTGTGCTATGTATAGTTGGTTGAATAAGTCATAAATTTGGGGAAGAGTATGTTTTTTCTTGATAGTGATCTTGTTATGTTATCGATAATAAATGTAGATTCTCATTGATCTGTTTTTCTTCTTAACAAATAGAACCGGTTCACCCAAGGTGATACAATAGGGTATATGAATCCCTTGTCAATATTCTCTTAGAGTTTCTTATTTAGTTCCTACAAGTTATTTGGGGATATTCTATAAGGTGTTTTTGAAATATTTATTTGGCCGGGTATTAGTAATATTGAAAAAATCAACTCCAGGATTTGGTGGAATACCTGGCATTTCTTCCGAAAATACATCATAAAACTCCTATACAATGGGTGTATTATTAATTGTGAGTTCCTCCCTAACCATTTGATATAGATATCCTTCATTTATTTGGATCAATACCCATAATATGAAATAAATTTATATTAGAAGGTTATATTCATCCTTGAATCGATAAATGATTATAGATTGACCTAGAATATGAAATATGACCTACCTGCCTTGGAAGTTGATATGAACTCCATATAGAAAAATCCAATCCATTCTAAGAATCACATCAAATCACACTATAATAAGGATCCCAATATTTACATGATGAACTTTTCCACAAACCTCAACCTAAGAATATATATAAACTTTTTATGGGACCGTTGTGCTATTAAGAGTTGTCAAATCTAGAAAATCCGGTTCAGTTAAAACGTCCCCCTAAAATATTAAAGAAATATTAAAGTTACATAGTTAGACAGAACAAGGGGTTGTACAGAGCCTATAATATGGTGATACCCTTAGAAAATTATTTATAAATAAAATAATGGGTAGATCTAGAATAAAATAAAACATTTTTACAGTGTATTTTTCTCCACTTCATTATCTTATTCCACATCACCAATAATGATCGCATGTGATGTGCCTTTTCCTTTGGCCTTAAGAGTTTACTGACGTTGATTATTATCAATAACCCTTAGATTATAATATTGATTGGAATAAAGCCCCATTTCCTTAAACATGTAAAATTACAGGGTAGGAGGTGCATTCAGTGTAAAAGTTTTTCTTTTCCCATAATTAGACATCTTTTTCCCCTATCTTTAGAATTAAACATCCAATGAACACCTTTTCCACACATAAAACATTTACTAGTCCCTTTAAGAGAATTTCCTCCATGTTTATTTATAAACATTGAGTATAAGAGAAAAATTATCTTCTCTTTTGTGTGGTCTTTATATTTTCCCTTGAAATCCATTTTATCTTCTTATCAAACCCATAGTACTGATGGGTTACTCCAGTCTCCATCTCAACCTTGAGATCACACAGAATGATTTATTCAAAGATATTAAAGTCCCTTATAGAAATTTCTCTTCAGAGAATTTGTTTTAAGACACTAATGAATGAATCAATTTTACTCTCAGTTTGGATAACAATTCTATAATCATACCTTACAATTATTTTAAAAATTTCTTCATAGGTTCCAATAGATTCATCATACTTTTTATCAATATCAAGAAACTAATTCTCCATCTTTTTTTGAAGAACACAATAATGGTACTTGTTGAAAAATATGTTCTTGAACTTATCTCATTATATTAATTCAATTTTATATCATTTCTTCATATTCTTGTTAAGGTTCCACCATTTAACAACTTTACCTTCCAAATGATATACTACTAAGATGACTTTATCATGTTTTGAACATTTGGGAACTGAAAATATTTTTTCAGTGGTACTAATCCATTCTTTAGTAACTAATGGATTAGAATACCCACAGAAAGAAGGTGGATTATACCTTATTAATGAATCAAAATAATGTTATTCCCTTGTTTACACATGTGATAATCATGCTTGATTCATAGCTTGGGAAAGTTTTGTGAGCATAGGTATAAGATTTTTCATTCCGTCAACCATAATATTAGTTTTCATGGGAGGAAAATCATTGAATTTCCCATTGCATTCGGTATTAATGTGGTTCCTTCCGGTTCCACACATTTACTAAAACCAAGAAGCATAGTGTGATCAACTCTAATCGTAATTGGAAGACCACATAATCAAGATTAATGTTTAAACTTAGGACAATTTATATTTTCCTAGGTTTTTCAATATTATTTCTGGAACATTAGGATTTTAACCTATACTTAGACATATCCTTTGTGTTCTTACTAAGTATTTATCATCTCAGTTTCCAAAAGTTAACTATACATTTCCTCTTATACCTACTACAATGACCCATAATTTATATACATTGATATTACTTTAAAGTTGAGTAATGTTCATTTCAAAATATAAGAAAGACACTATAAGGCCATATAGGTATAAAAACTCTGGAAACTTGGAAACATAAACAATTGGTTCATAAGACATTTCAATTTTCTCCCACTTATTTCATCATGACTATACCCCCTTTTGGAATATTTTACTTAATACCATTCTCTATGATCTGGAGAAAAGAAACATATGAAAGGGTGGTATAAGATTATCAGTAAAGTTAAAAAAGGGAGATATTAATCATATCATAATCAGAAGACATTGGAACATAACAATTGAAAACACTATCCTACATATGAAAGATCGTAATATCATATTATGGGATAAATCATAAAAGTTCATAAAATCAATGGACATGATACCAAAAGTAATAACATAAGACATGATGTTATTTGGAATAAACATATGCATATAGAATCATTTCATAATAATGAAGGATCATTTCCAAGACCATCATAACTGATAAAGTCCATTACTGAACAAAGTTCACTCATCATTCCCACCCTATATTACTGAACCAATATCATTTCCCATTTCCACAATGTCTATCTCATAAGATATAAATCTCTACCCAATGAATTTGACGGAGATATATATCCTATCCATCAGATAATGAAATCATTCTTACATGTGTCATAATAACATAAACCATTCATTATAACATAAAAAATTAAATGGGTTTCTTTAAACATAATTCCACCATAAGATAATATTTATAAAGAAAATGGATATCATAGATACAATTCCTTTATAAACATAATAAAATCGTAGAAAAAATAAGTATCTCCTCAGGAACCAACAAAGGTGGGTCTCACTACTCAGTCCCAGACCCCCCTGTCCAGTGTCCACGATGTTTATATTGTGGTTAATTCTATTTAATCCTTTTTCGCTCACTTTTGTGATGATAAAAGCACTGGAAAAAAATATTGTACCTAGTGACTGATCACACCACTAAGGTTCCACATGAATCTGATGTTGTCCCCTCAAAGGAGTTACAATTTCCAAACGGTGATGTTGTGGATTAAAACACTCCATCCTTGCTTCCCTCACATAGAAAGATAGATCTGCATTCTTCCTTTCATGTATAAGATCCCAATGCTAATGAAATTTCTCTTAGTAGTGTTGTAGGTCATTAGAAGGCTGCAGCTACTGATCATCCTCGAGCTGAGGTGGAATCTCTGGCATTGATGCTATCCCCATCATGGCTGCAGGAACATCAAAAGATGACATAGGATACCCCCATGTGTGACCTGATTCCTTTTATAGAAAATGATGATGTCTCTTTGCAACATACCAAAACATGGAAGCACGGAAGGCTCCCTAGTAGCGGTGGGCGTGCAAGAGGTTGAGCAGACCTAAACTCAAGGCAGGATGAATCACACTCTTTGGATTCAAGTTCAGATAAATACATTGAAAGCCTCCTTCAACAAGTGAGGAATATTGAAGTGCTTCAATCCAGGGGTAGGAGACATGGGTGAGGTCGTGGATTTGATTTGGGAACCTTCCATGATGCAAAACAGAATATTGCAGATAAAATAAGAAAAAAATTGGGCCATCGTTATGAGGTCTAGAGACCTATGTGAAATAAACTGCTCCACCCAACTTTTATGATAGTTTTTGTTTTAATATAAAAGCCCTTGGCCCCTTAACATTAAAAAAATACTGAAATCATAACCAAGTTAAATAATTCCATCTTATATGTAAAATAGTTTTGATATAATACTTTGAAAAAAAATTCTTGAGGAAATTATCGTTTCTTCTTCAAAAACGTTTTCTTTTATCAAAAATGTTGTGAAATTTTAAAATAAAAGAAATTATTTGAAAATAAACATGAAATTGTGTTGAAGAATATTCATGGAAGTAATGCGTTATGAAAACATAGAAATCTTTTCATTTCGTATAAGTTTAAAAAAATTCTCCTCATATTTTTATAAAAAAAGTAGAAAAAGTACCTCGTATCGAATAACGAAAAATTTTCTTTTCATACCATTTAATAAAAATTGAAAAATGTTCAAATTTTAGTTTAAAAAATTGTAGAAGAATTGAAATAAAATTAAATATTTATGAAACATGGATAAGGATGATAAATATACCCCATTAAATACTTAGATTCAATCAATCCCTAAAAATAAAGAAATTATGAAATTATCCCTTACCTTAAGTCTGATTTCCGTTTTAAGTATCATAACCTATTGTATAATGGCTTATATAATTTTATTTACTTATTTAATAATATTATTAATTTTTATGATATCATATATTATCATACTATCATCTATTTGTTAATTACATTTTATTTTTTACTTGTTATTCTGGTATTAACTCATTCATTTGCTTATGAGTGTTTTATCGAATAAATTATGGTTCACCTTCGTAGGTCATAGTTATATAAATTAAAAATTATATTGACATTTTATATATATATATACCATATTTATTCATTCTATACATTTATATAATCATCCTTTAATGAATATCATGTATAATGAATCACATCAGATCGTGGAGACGGTAGGCCGTACGTACGCACAAGCGACAATATCATTCCCATAATTATTGAATGGTATTGAATTGAATGGTGTATAATATTTAAGAATAAATATCATGTTATAATAATAAAATATAGTTATTATTTACTTCACTATAACCATCTATGTATAGTGTTGGTGAAAAACATATGACCCCATGGTGTGGAGATGGTAAGCCGTATGTACGCATGAGTGGTGTTTTTCTATTTTTATAGGATGGATAAAAAGTGGATTACTATTGTTCAATAATCATAATAACATATCAGTATATAATTTATATTGGATTTATTACTTTATTATTAAAAAAATCATTAAGAGGAAGTACAAGAAGAAAGAATTTTGGGAGAATCGATAGAGGAGATTACCTCTTCTTTGACGTGTTTCATCTAAATCTCCTCTTAGAGCACTAGAGTAGGTATTTGAAGAAGATAAGAACCTCTATAATGTAACTATGGAAGTTTATAAGGGATAATGGTAGTCTATTTTTGAGATTTAAGGCTTGATGAGAATTTAATAGGTGAGGGAGGAGGTTCCCTTTTATAATTTAGGTGAGGTGCACTTTTCAGATCTACAAAATATTAATTTATAATAAAATAAAACCCCATAAAAACCACAGCAATGTACCAATATAAAATATGATATGATATAGTGTTTTAATTTCATTAACTAATATATTTTAGATGATTTTTTATATCAATTTAAACATTATAATTTTAATTAACACTTAGTTATTCCTTTTAATTTTTAACAAGGGTAACAAATATTACAATATTAAAAATGTCCAATATTTACTTATTTGAGGTCTATTAGACCATAAATTAATACCTTAGAACATTTAATACCATATAATTTTTATTATATGTTTTTCAAAAATATATTATTATTTTTAAATAATTTAATAAAACCTTATTTTTATAAACAATCAATAGTGTCAATTTTGACAGTATTCAATTCAATGATTTTAAAAAATATTAAGATAACATGTTAAATAAGAAATAATTTTTTATTATATCTATAAGAGGTATGAGTCATCCATAAAACTAATTATACAAATTAATTATCCAATATTATATTTATTTTAATATTTTTGATAACATTTATTTGTTATCTCTATTAATAAAATAATTACAACATCAATTTTGTGTAATTATTTAATATTCATATTTATTGAATAAAAATTAATAATAAAATACTATAATAAATTTAAATCTACAATATTTAATAATAATATATTTTTTAAAATTTAGCTTCTAGAAAATCCATTATTTAAAATGTTGTACTTATTAAATTATGAATGTGATAACTTCAACATCACTTCAAAGAAAATTATATAAGTGTCACAATCTCATCTATAAGGCCAAAAATGGACACTAAATATACCCGAGGATGGTTACGGTTGAGATATATTATACCAATAATAATTTTTCATGTGTTTTTGCCTTTTGAGGGTTATTATAATTTTAATAAAAATATTTTTATTGATTTGTCATTAATTAATTAATTTTTACATCATCAAAGTATAAGTGTTTAAGGAAATTATTAATTTTATAAAAATTAAAAATAAATTACCATGATAAAAAAATCATTTTAGATTTAAAATGAGTACTTATAATTGAATTTATATTCTTTATAACCCAATATGAAAAATAATTTAGTTATTAAATTTTGAGTGAGATATATTTAACTTTTCTTTAAATAAAGTAAATTAAATGTCCTCATCTTATCCAACTGTCTTTAAAAGGAAACTATTTCATCACAAGGATTATTTAGATTGAAAAAAAATCTTCCATTGAAATTAAGACAAGTTTTATGGTAATTTTATAATATTAGTTTTACCCTTAATTACCTGATTTACCCTTTCACTCTATTAATAAAAAATTTATGAAATTACAATTCATAATGCGCAAAAATAAAAGTAATCTATTTACATATTTTGGACCTACTGATTGAAAATATGAAATCCATTTTAAAAAATTCAAAACAAAGAATTTTTAGTAATTAATTTAAAATTAATCGCACTTTTTGAAATATTGAATGAGTTTTAAAAGTTAAAACATTGAAAAAGATTGAAACGTTTTTAGATCTTAATTTAGTGTAAAATTAAAGCTAATTACATAATTTATATTTAGTAATAAAAATATAATATATTTATAATTTAAAACCATTAAATATTACAATTTATGAATATAAATTATTTCAATGATTTTTTTTCAATTGAAATTTAGTATATATTACTATGCATAACAATTCAAAGTTATCAGAAAATTATTAAAAATTCATCCGAAGTAAATTTTTATATCATTATTGTAAACAAAATTTTTCTATTTTCATATAAAAATTATTAATTCTTAAAAATCTCACTTTAAAAGGGGATCTCCATTAAAAGGTGGAAAATTACCCTTTTGAAAAATAGACGTTTTTACACATCAATTGGGGTTTATTAATATCCTATGAAAAAATATATTAAATGAATATTAAAAATCTTTTATTAAGTATATATCATATATATTTCATTAAATTAATTTGATAATAGGAATTCACTAAATTTATTAATACAAAAATAAAAATATTTAGTTGATTTATATTTTTAATAAATAATTGGTAGTGAATTACATCACCATAATTTTTTATAATTTTGTTATATTTGTTTCTGATAACCTAACAAATAGGTTAAAATGGTAATTTTATACTAAGGGTATATCATGGTTTTCTTAAACTCACGATTGCATCAAATTAATGCTATTGAAGATTTAAAATTATTTAAAGAAAATATTTCATAAAAACATTCCAATGTTACACCACCTACCTCCACTAACCAATACAAACTTTAAAGCTTATAATTTTTGTTATCCCACCTATCCCCTTTAATCATGTGTAGTCCTAGCACCCTTTATGTTCCTCACTCATCCAGTTTTTACATTAGTGTAAATTATCAAACCCATAAAATTCAGTCAATCCCTATTCCCAAAAACAGGGATCTAAAAAGTGGTCGATGAAATATTATGATCATAACCCTTCATCCCATGTATCGTACTCTCTTAGTAGTGAGTTGTATTTTATTGGATACTTTTTTCTTAGACTTTTCATGACTAATATAGTCTTAGAGATCTATACTTGGTTCTCTTGATGTTAGGATTGAGATGCACAAATAAAAAAATTGATTATTTTAGTGAAACAAGAACATTATTTCTATAAATACATAGTGATGTGGAACGATATCCATTGGCTAGAGCCTATCACTTGTTACAAAAATAAATTCCCATATATGAGGGCCTGGTCTGTGGATATCTTGATGTCAGCTGACCTCTATCAAGTTATGTCTGTGATGTCACATATCCCAGTGAGCTCTATAATATCCTTCTCAATCAATGGTTTCACCTTATCCTTCCATAAATTAAGCCTACCCTATTCATATTCAGATACCGGTATCTTGTATGTAATATTTGATAGTTCAACCCAAGCTACTACCAGCTAAGTCTCCATATGAAATAAATGATTTTCCTAGTTATAATAGTCAACCCACTTTTAGTACACCTACCTATCTAGTTGTTAAACATCCTACACAATTTTCATATCTTGGGAATGAATATAGTTGATGAATCATTCCAGGTAATGAAATGGTATTGCCACTCTAGGAACACCCTCTCAAAACTGAAGTGTCGATGAAGGGTATGGAGTGCATTTTAGTCCACTCTGCAATTACAGAAGTTCACCAGAAAGTGGTATATGGTACCCATCTAAACCAATATACCACTTAATTGTGTCTTACTGATGATTATTTGGATATTTCTCAACACCATTTACTAGCACACTTAGTTCTACTCAGTCACATCTATCCCAACCTATACATTTCCTCTGAAGTAGAATCTTACCATGGGAAGTCCATTAGTGCCTCCACAGTGGTATCACCCTTTGGTAGTCAAAATGTTATGATTATATCCTAGTAGACATCAAACTTAGGCTTCTGTATGGAAGTATCCTATCATGACCCACCTTTAGTAGGGTTTTTTATATGTAATTTCAATAAGGGATGCTACCTTGACCTCACCCGTGAAAGGCGACTCTTTAGAATTTTATTCTTTAGCTAACACAATAGTTCCATTACCAACATTGGATGATTATATCTTGGTAAATTAATTATCTATATAGGATGGCCTAGAACCAAAAATATCAGTGGCCTCCTAATGATATGATACATCATGGGAAAGATCATCTGTTATAACCTCGTTAGTCACCCCCAATGAAGACCTGACCATGGCGATCAAGACCTTTTTTGTGGTATTAATTTATATGAAATCACTTTAGGTTTATGATAACCTGATGTTGGGTTCACTAACATTAGGATGAGAGGTTTGTAAAATTAAAATTTGTATTTTATCAAAAGAAAAAAACCAGGTTTAATAACATATAGAAGTTATAGAGAGTGTAAATGTTGAACTTCCAAGAGTTCTTGGGGGTATCTTCCGCGATAATACCACCATTATCAAACCCAACTATTGGATTTTATAAAACATTGAATTTCACACCATCTATAAAATTATATAATTGGGGTGTAGGATTTATTTCTACCAGTTCTGTGGTCTCTATATCGACTGAAACATGAACAACTTCCAAATAATTCTCATTAAGTATATGTTCCAACTATACTATGAAGGAATAAACACGTTAATAAAAGTAATAAGGGAATGTAATGTTGAAATCGTGGGAAAAAAATTAGGATTTTACATTTTATCCCTGTGGTTTCTGAGGAGTTACTTTAACAGAATGTTTTACCTCATCTTTAGAATGTTGGTAACTTTGACCACATCATTAAAGGGAGATGCCTCTCTCATACCCTTGTGTATTTGGGTTTGATAATCTTATTTTAGTTATTTTTAATGACATTCTCCCATATTGTACTTACCAAACCCTATCCATGTAAAAATAATGAATTTAGATAACTAAAAGGTTTGACAATTAGATAATATCGACAAAACTAAGGAACATACCTCATTAGCAGCAACAAATTCTTACTAAGGAGATTCTAGGTAGGCATCACATCCCAAGGACTCCTCATTATTAGGTACCACCCCCACCAATCCATCAATTGATCTAATCTATGAGAGATCACTGGGATAAGGCATGAAATGCAGTAACAAAACCCAATAAGTCAAGGGATACATCATACTATGATAGTTGATCACATTTTCCATCTCCTATAGGTATAATATGCCCTCTATCGGTGATATAGAAAGACAATGATAGTGAGTACTATCTCAGGAATAAAAATAACATCCCTTTAACATTATATCTATGCCACCCATGAGGAGTTAAAATTCAAAAATATGTCCCATTATCATTTAGTATTTGGGAAGAATGTGTCATCTAGTACATCCACCCAATGGCATAGGAATTTCTCTATATCCATAACAAAACTCTAAATGATTTTATATAAAGATCCCCCCACTCTCAAGGTTATTTATCTCGGAATATAAGGCCATCCGTTTAGCTTCCCTTTAGAGCCTCACTTTAAAGAGGAGTAGGATCCTCTGGAGGTACCACTACCCTACCCATATAGGTAGACCTCTTCTTCCTTGGTGTGCCCCTCATACTGCAGCATGCCCATGGCCACACTACAAAAGAACCTAATCTTTAGAATATTCTATAATCACTAGATACCATATTGTCTCTGTGGGTTTTCTCTCTAATCATTTCACATTATTGTGGAACATCCTAAAGGGACCATCACATGATGTTAGTAATATCCTCTCTATGATACCCTCCCATAAAAGCATGCACCATAGTTGATGAAGGGCCATGCGATGGTAATCAAGTAATACTTTATTTCTCAGTCATGAAGTCAATTTTTGGATTAAATTAAATTTAAAATAAGAGTGAAACTAGTTCTGTAGATCAAAAATTAATTTTCATTCAACTAGGGACACTAGTACCCAACAATGAAGAAAAAAGGTTGGACCACTGATTGACCATCCAAAGAAAATCAGCTATGATCATCCCCATTGGGATGGGGAATGGAATAATAATTAAGTGATCCAACATAATAATCCCCATTCGAACTTCAACTCACATTAGATGAAGGGGTTTGATATAAACTATGTTTAATAGTGATAGAAATAATTTGATGTTGATTGATAGTAAGGGGATGAGATATTCATAACAACCCGTGTTTGTAGTGACATAGCTATAAAAAAAATAAAATAAAAAACAAAAACACATGGGGGTCTTCTTTATACTGATGTGGCTCAGAACCTTTAAGATATTTTCCAACACTAACACTACAAAATTAATTCTCTGTCCTATCACCCGTATTTTCATTATGGTGAAAGTTTTAGGACTCAACCCCCCTGTACAAATCATGAACAAGGAACATCCACCTAAAAAGAAGGATAAAAATATTCCCAACTACCTTTCCTCAATGGTGTGGACCACTATTCGGTATCACCATAGGAGAAATTGGCTTAACCCGATGAGTACCCAATATTATCTCTCCTTTCTCTATTAATTAACCCTCAGTAACTATTAGGGATTCTATATCATCCTCATTATAAGATAAATAACAAATAGCATGAACTAATTATTTAAAAGGATTCTATTTATTTCGTGACTATTTCACCATACTCCTATAAAGCATCTAACATATCCTTTCCTAGTAAAGGCAAATTATCTTATTATTACTTGTAATTCTCCACATAAAGATATTAAGAATATATATCCCGTTATATTGATATATTCCAATGTGAAAGGTGTCCTACATGATAATTCTGACATCCAAATTAAGAAAATGGGATGAGATAGTGTTTAGAGACCACCTACTTAGTTACACTAGAATTATTTATGGGTAATCATATATGTGGAATTGGGAAGACCACATCAACTCATATTATAATATTATTTTCATCTCCCCTTTAATCTCATTGCATGCTTGGTAGACCCATTATTCGCATGCCCATTCATAAGTGATGTTAACACCCTAGTCCATATCCGATCCTTCCATCCAACAGTGAAGAAATTCCACTAGTCCCAACTTGATCATTCTCTCATATAGAGGAGGATATGTCACTATAATTGGATTTTTTTTGATCATCCCCATAAGATTTAATGGAGTGAAAGAAAATCAAAATGTGTTCCTCAATGTAGTCACCAAAATGATCCTTGTTCCACCAAATTAGAATTAAGGAAATTATAAACCAATAAAAAGGTAAATCATGATCATCACTAGAGATACAGACATCATACCATGGTATAATAACAAAAGATAAAATCCTTTGGAAAATATAGAAATCATTCCAAATATATGTTAGTAGTTCTAAGAGCATTTTATGCTTCAATATGGATTAGAATATATCCATGATTTAAATAATCATAGTTATCTCTCTTCTATATATAGAAGTAGCTTCATCACCATACAATCCATATTAGTAAAAATTGAATTTGTTGATGCCCCATTCACATATTCTTCATTCAAGAAACATGAGACATCCTAAAAAATTGTGCATATTTAAATAACTCAGTGAAACCATAGGCTTTTGTGAAATTAGGAAACAAAAGTTTTTTTTATTGAAATTCAAATGTTTCATGAGGGTTAAGGATATAGATTATATAAATATCATGAATAATTGAGTTTCATGAAAATATATGAAAAATATTTATTTTTGGAGGAGTTTATTGTCACTTATGAGGTCCCCATACTACATTTTCAGATAATGGATGATTGGGTTTCAAGAATTATGAAATTTTCATCACTATTGTTTTAGTAGTTTTCTCTCATAATTTGATCATCCATTCCCCTATTAGCTCCCATTATGATGGTGTATTTTTTTATAAAAAAATTAAAATTTATGGGGTAGTTATAGGATTGCAACAACCATTCTAGCTAAGGATGCGAATAGACATGATCAATCCCCCTAAAGTGTTTATGAAGTCATCCATAATTTTGAATAAGTAAAGTTTCATTAATGGGATTCAAAGTTCCATGATGATATATCTTATGTGAAGACAATAATATTTCATTAAGAGTATGTGTGGATCTACATAAAACCTATAAATACCTCAACAAACCCTCATTTTAAGGGGAATCAAAACTTTGGATTTCTAAATGAATCACGCTATTCCTGAAACTCTAACCTTCATCCATAATGGAAACATAGGATACTAAAGGTAGATGTGTTCCATAAGTGACCTACCTTGAGTAATTTAAAAATTTGGATCATGGTATACATTTTATTCATGAAATACAACCCCATCTATACTATAAGCACATGATCTATGCCTATTAGGATTACTTGATTCTCCATTCCATCACTAAAAAATGACCATGGGCATAAAGGCTACAACCTCATATAAGAGCCTTACCTTTTGGGAATTCATAAGATTTTTGAACCCCTTTATATTCATGAAAATTTAATTATCTTACTCCACATGATTTATCTATTTAGTAGTAATAGATTCATGAAAGATGTGTTCACATGGGACTTATACCCATCCAAGATGGATTCAAATACTCCTCAACCATCTATAAGAATGATATCATAAAACCTCACACCCATTAACATTTATTATTGAATTGGTTTGTAATATACATTTCCTACTTGTACAAAGAATAAGATCCCTACAATATAAACCATGCATACTTCCTGAAACAGGTAGTTCCCCTGCCTTATGTTCTCAAAAGGAACCTATTTAGTGGGCATGGAATCACCAAATATAGCAACATCAAGGGAAATCATACCCTTCTTACATCAGTGATCACAGTAAAGGCCCCTAGGTCCTTCTCTCATAATGACATATCCTTATACCCTCTTTCCTTACTTGGTAATAGGAAGATCCATGTGTTAGACTAAAAAATGTTCGAGAGATATGTCCCTAAAATGTATAACACCAAATTCCAAGTCACATTATTTTAAACTACATAAAATCATCCTAGTCATATGATATTAAAACCCATGGTAATTTCCCCAATGCAAGATGTTAAAATGTAGCCTTACCCATTGTGACAAAAATAGAATGATACGTGAAATAATACTAATAAACCCCCCGTCTTTTAGATAAAATCTACAAATAATCCTTAGAACAAACCTTTTATTATCACATTTGCAAGAAAAAGAATCTTAACCACGCTATTATAAACTACCAAGAGCATTCCCAACACATGACATTAAATTATAAAATAAAACTGTGTGGGTCTTGATCTCTATCTCTTTACAGAGAATGAATGATTCAGCAAAGAGGTTCAATCCTAACATCATAATATTTCCACAAATCAATCTAATCATCTTGATGTGATGACTCCAATGGTTAACATGATCTCACATAAGGATACAATATCACTTAAGTAATGGTGTACTGGTTAATTGAAATCCCATGTACGGGTCTCCAATCCCATATGTAAGGGTAAAAACAACATAAAAGGGCTTATATAAGGATCCTATATTTATTATCAAATGAAATGTAAATATTAAATTAAATATATATAAATGTAATGACGTTAACATATTATTCATTGCATGAAATTTTCAGATACAATAAATGTATATATGTAAATATATTATTTCATTATCATATCAATTTTTATATCTTTTTTATTTAAAAAATAATATCACGGTTTGTGAAACATAATAATAACATAGACATTACTAATTATAAAAACTTATTTTATCTCTATGCATAACCTGGTAAGAGTTTCAAGCATTTTTTATATCCTATAAGATATCTACATCCATGAAACCTCAAATTTAGAGTCTTATGGATTATTAAATGGTTATAATTAAGAAGTTAAGATCCTAGTACGATCTAAATTACTGATTTTTATGTCTGTATATGGACATTAATTTTTAACATCTATAAATTAATGATAGGGACTTTTTATAGAAGTTTAGTTTTTTATAATACAATATGATTCGATGATAAAGTAGGATAACAACCAAAAATACATTTTATCACTACAGGAAAAACCGATTACTACGACGGGGTATTTGTGATGAGATTTATTCTCGTCGCAACAACTCCGACGAAAAGTGTATTTGCAACATGAATATATTCCCGTCGCAAATGGTCAGTTATTTGCGATGGGAATACAGGACCCGTCGCAATAGATATGGCACGGTTTACGTGCCAAAATACAGGAAGCCTATTTGCGACATTCGCCTTCTACCCGTCGCAACTACCCGGTGGTGGTATTTACTATTTGTGATGGGTAAATTGTCCTGTCGTAAAAAAATATTCCACAGGGGTTATTTGCGACGGACCCATCACCAATACCGGCGGCGGTAAATAGGATTTTACGACAGGAATATCCGCCCGTCGCTAATGGTATGTCCGTAGACCGCTATTTGCGATGATCCCATCGCAAAAACACTTTTAACAGCCACCCGTAATGAATGCGGGTGAAGGTATTAGCGACAGTGCCCGTCACCAATACCGGTGTTGGTAAATAGGAATTTGCGACAGGGATATCTGCCCGTCGCTAATAGTATGTCGGCATGAAACTATTTACGACAGACCCGTCACAAAAACCCTTTTAACCGCCACCCATAATTAATGCGGGCAAAGGTATTTGCGACGGTATCCCGTTACAAATACTAGGTATTTGCGACAGGATACCGTGGCAAATAAGACCGTCACAAATAATCTAACCTATATATACCCACCACCCGTTTTTTCCAAATTATTCAGATCTCTCTTTCTCTCTCTCTTTAACTTCCAGTTCTAAGTAGAAAATTTCTTTCATTTTAATTTTTTTTACGAGAAGAGGAGAGAAGGAGTTAGAAGAATTGCTTCAAAATATCGAAGGTATTTATATATTTTTTGTTTTTGAAATTATTTTTAATTATTAAATTATTTTTAATTGTTAATTTTAATTTTAATTGTTAATTTTAATTTTTTTAACAGAATGTTTAGTAGCTATATAGTATAATTAGATTAAGTGGTTGTACCAAATAATCCTTGTCTAGATACGAACAAGTAGAGGCAGATCTGGTACAGATGTACCTAGGAGTGAAAAATCTGACAAGGTGTTTCGAGCTTGACTCGGGGTAACCTGGTACACGACAATGAGCCATGCTGCACTCTTGGTTCGACACTCCCGGGGGATGTTTTGGTAATAATTAGAAATAATTATATTTAATTAGAAATAATTAGAAATAGTTATATTTAATTAGAAATAGTTATATTTAATTCGAAAAAGTTATATTTAATTAGAAATAGTTATATTTAATTAGAAATTGTTATCAAATTAATTAAAAATAATTAAAATAATTATCAAATAATTAAGAAATTATTATATTTAATTATATTTAATTAAAAATAATTATCTAATAATTAGAAAATAATTAGACGTAACTGATTATAAATAATTAGAATAATTAAAATAATTAGGAACAATTAGAATAATTAGGAAACAATTAAAATAATTAGGAACAATTAAAATAATTAGGAAACAATTAAAATAATTAGGAAACAATTAAAATAATTAGGAAACAATGAAAATAATTTGAAAACAATTAAAAATAATTAGGAAACAATTAAAAATAATTAGGAAACAATTAAAAATAATTAGGAAACAATTAAAAATAATTAGTAAATAATTAAAAATAATTAAGAAAGAACTAAAAATAATTAGGAAACAATTAAAAATAATTAAGAAACAATTAAATATTACATGTGGAGGCAGAAGTTTCCTGTCAACCTCAACAGACAAATGAAAAGAAAATTGAGGTTGATGAGCGGTCAATCACGTTTGTTTTTCTATTCAATGTTTGATTAACCACCCGACCTATATGCATATCTTCGCATTACTAATTAGTAACATAATTAGTAATATAATTAGTACCATAAATAGTAATATAATATATAATATTATATTACTATAATATTAAAAATTAAATAATACTAATAATATAATTATTTTATTACTATATATTTAATATTTATAAAAAATATTAATATTATTAAAATTATAAAAAATTTATAAAATATTACATTTATCAATATTTTCAACAAGTTTTTCTCTATTCTTAACATGTTCAAATCTTAAAGGGTTTCCAATTTTCAGGTCATGTACAATAAAAAGTTTGCATCAACCGTGTCCAATGTAAACTCTATAATTATCCTTGCTTGGTAGATCACCTCGCAAGTAAAATTGGTATAGGACAACCCAAGTCATGTCTTTCTTATCTATAAGAATCATATCACATGACTTTTTACATAGAGCATTCCTTCTTGAAAAATTAAGGGAAAGATACTGAAGTTATCTTAATTTTTCAAGGAAGAATGATCTATGTAAAGGGTAATGCAAAATGATTTTTAAAGACGATAACAAAATTACTTGTGTCGTCCTATTGCAACACTACTTGTGAGGTGATCAACCATGTAAGAAAAATTATAGAGTTTACATTGGACATGGCTGGAACAAACTTTTTATTGGGCACGACCTGAAAATTGACGACCCTTTAAGATTTGAATATGTTAAGAATAGAGGAATTTTTTTTAAAAATATTTAGATTTGTAATAATTAGTAATAATTAATAATAATTAGTAATAATTAGTAATAATTAATCAAAAATCAAATAAATTCGGGTACATGGTTATAAATTGGCACAATTTCCAGTGGATTTGCGGCTACCTTTTGTTCAACGTCTCATATCTTTGCTACTTTCTCCCACTGAAATCAGAATAAAAAATGTGCTCTAACGTATGTTAGAGCAAGTTTTTCATAATGTTTTCTATCTGGAGAATGTTAAAAAGAGATGAGCCATTAGACAATAGAGGCTCTTTTCCCTGACGACTCATCTCCTTGTAAAAAGAGGAGTCGTCAGGAAAAAGAGATGCCACCAATCCGCTGGGAAAAAATAAGAATAATTAGTAATATAATCTCCACAACGATGATTAGAAAATATTATTTCATTATTTAAGCATATTTCATTTTTCCAAGTATTGCTATGTATTGATAAATTAATAATAATTAGTTGGGATAATTAAAAACTAACTGTGTCGCCTATAATTATTGGTAATTATTAATAAATAACTATAATTATGTATCTTCTCCTTTTAGGATATTGTTTTTCTTATATTAAATTATTTAACAACAGTAATGGTTTTAAATTTTGTAGAAACATATATATGAATATGGAACAAGGAAACCGACATCAATCAATATTAGATGATCGCGCTTGGATAAATCAGCACAGAAATCCAAACAGTTCTAGTTTAAATCCTGTATATGTTGATGGTGTTGAAGCTTTATTATCATTTTCATAATCAAACATTGAATTTGTTTCATAAGGAAAAATTAAGTGTCCTTGTAAAAAATGTTTTCTGAGAACATTTGAGACATTTGACATCGTTGGAAAAAATCTCTTGCGTTATGGTTTTCAATCAGATTATATTTTTTGGTATCAACATGGTGAATGCAGTTCTAGAGAAGATACTAATAATTTGATTCCCAATCCATCACAGTTTCATAATTTAGTACATGATGTTGCAGGTTCATCCGTTCAAAAAACTGAAATCGAGGATTATGTTGATTTTCCTCCCGAGTTGGAACCATCTGAATTTGCTGAGTTGTTCAGGTCTACTAAGGATGCATTATATCCTGGTTGAAAGATAAGGAAATTAAAAGTAGTTGAAAAATTCATGGCTATTAAATCAGATAATGGAATGTCAAATAACTGTTTTGATCAGATATTTTCTTTGGTTAAAGCACTGTTACCTGAAGTAAATGTGCTGTCTGCTAATTATTATGAGAGCAAGAGACTGGTTCGTCATCTGGGCCTTAGTTATCAGAAGTTCCATGCATTTTCAAACGATTGCATCTTATATTCTGGTGAAAATGAGTTGTTGGATAGTTGTCCCACATGTGGACAATATAGGTATAAATAAGCTCAATCAGGGAAGTCTGGATTGACTTTTGGAAAATATTTGAGATATTTCCTGCTTACACCCAGCTTGAAGCGTTTATTTATATATCAGAACAGAACGACAATGATGTCATGGCACAAAACCAATATTTCAAATGGTAGAAGCTTGATTCATCCATATGATGGTGATTCATGGAAACATTTTTATCAAGTGCATCTATCTTTTGCTTTAGAATCCCGGAACGTGCGATTGTGTCTTTCTACTGACATTTTTTGTCCATTTGGATCTTTTGGTAGTTAGTAATCTTATTGGAATGTCTTTATAACTCCGTACAATTTACCTCCATGGATGTTGATGAAAGAGTCTTATATCTTTTTGACATTATTAATCCTAGGACATCCGAAAAATAATATTGATGTTTATTTGAAACCATTAATTGATGAGTTAAATTTATTGTGGAGTCATGGTGTTGGTACATATGATGCTGCTGCAAAAAAGAATTTTGTAATGAAAGCTACTTTGATGTGGACAATTAGTGACTTCCCGAAATATGGCATGTTATCTGACAGGAGTACACATGGTCCAAAATCATGTCCTTACTGTATGGGATACAACAAAACATTTATACTCATGAATGGAAAAAACCTTGGTATTTTGATGGTCATCGCAGATTTCATCCAATCGACCATCCTTTTTGGAGGAATAAATCTCATTTCAGAAAAGGTAGAATCAAAAGAGATGAGACTCCAAAAATGATCTCAGGTACAGAGTTACAATTAGTTGTATTTTCATTACCTTCCATCACTTTTGGACTAACAATAAACCAACAGAAAATTCATGGATTTGGGAAAGAAAATAATTGGAAAAAACGGAGCATGTTTTGGAATCTGCCATATTGGTCTGATTTGTTGGTCCAACACATGTTGGATGTCATGCATATTGAGAAGAACTATTTTTATAATTTATTTCATACAATTTTGGATACACTGGGTAAAACCAAAGATAATGTAAAGGCACGATTAGATCTTACCCAAATTTTCAGGTGACCAGAACTTGAATTGTTTGAAAATGTGAGATCACAGAGATTAATGAATCCAAAAGCAGCTTATACATTGGCCAAAGAGAGTCGCTTATTATTTTGTCAGTGGATTGCAGATTTGAGACGTCCAGATGTCTATGCATCCAACTTGGGAAGATGTGTTAAAAATGGCCATATTACTGAATTAAAAAGTCATGATTGTCTAGTTATAATGGAATGACTTATGCCTATTGTATTAAGAGGTTTGTTGAATTCTATGATTTGGGATTAGATAACATATATATCATATTTTTTCTGAGAGATGTGTGCGACGACAATAGACTACGATGCACTAATAAAACTAGAAGAAGCTGTTGTTGTAATTATATGTAAACTGGAAAAAATCTTTCCGCCGACTTTCTTTCACTCAATGGACCATTTGATATTAAATTTTCCACATGAAGAAAAATGTGGAGGTCCGATTCAATTTTGATGGATGTACCCATTTGAGATATGCATTCATAAATTGAATAAAAAAGTATATAACAAAGAATTAGTTGAAGGCTCAATTTCTAAAGCTTATTTACAAGAGGAAATTGCTTTATTCTGCTCTCATTATTTTAAATCTGAATGTCCCTCAAAATTTAACCACATGGGCTGGAACAAGGGGAATTTTGATGATGATATGAACAATCAATTATCAGTTTTAAATCAGCCAGAACTTGGCTTTGGTGAAGTTCATGATAGATGGCTTTCAGATGATGAACATCATAGGGCTCATACATATGTTCTACTCAATTGTGAAGAAATGTCACTAATTATACAGTGAGTGCTCCTATCCCTTATTCTATATATTCTCTTATAATAAATTAATCATATTTTATTGGTATGTTATATGATGATCATATCAAGAAACAATTTCCAAAAATTACAGCAGCTAGCTTAGAAGAATGTCGGCAAAAACATTTTTCCTACTAGTTTCAAAAACTAGTAACGTACATTATTTTTTGGTTTTACATATAAAATCAATTTGTTAATTGTAATAGTGATAAATGTTTTACAAATTCTCAGGTATCTGGAAATGATGATAAGATTGATAGTCGATTGCATATATTGAGTAGACCACCATAAAAAATGGTTAAAAATTATAACGCATATGTGGTGAATGGTTGTCGCTTTCATACATGTGTATATGGGGAATCAAAGAAAACAATGAATAGTGGTGTTTGTTTGAAGGGATCACATCATAGAGATATTGAAGTTGACTTTTACGGCATGCTTGAAGAAATTATTGAACTGTGTTATTTGGGACAGAATTATGTAACAATGTTTAAATATCGATGGATGGATACTGAGAGAGGCTTGTGTATTCATATGATTCATGGAATTGTTGATATTAAACAAAAAAGTCTTCTTGAAGTAAATGGACCATTTTTATTGGTTCATCAGGCATATCAAATTTATTATGCAAAATACTATGCTACTGCAAAAGATTTGGATAATTGGTGGAGTATAATAAAAGTTAAATATCGATAAAATCAGTTTACTCAAACTGAATGTGGTTCCAATGAAGTGAAAGGAAATGAATTTTATCAAGACACTCCTCAAAACACATCTTTTTCACAAAGAGACATGAATATCGAGGATCACACCCCACAGTTAAGGGTCGATGGTGACGATGTTGTCAATGATGTTACAAATAAATTCGAAATGACAATGGATGATGAAAGTGAAACTAATATGGAAATTGATGATGTTGATTAGGAAGATGAAGACATTAACATTGAAAACTATGAATATGATGATGAAGATGAACATTGACACAGTAAAATGCTGGTTAGAATCATAACAAATATATATCTATACATAATAGTTATTTTAAACTGTTTTCTTATAACAATCATTTCATGTTTCAGATGGACTCAGAAACGTATCGTCAGTTGCTGGAGGCTGAGCTACCTATGGATGATGAGGTTCTTGAGTCATCTGACCCTCAGGCTATTGGAACTACAGGGAGCACTCGGAGGGGGCGTGGTCTTTCCAGACTGATGATTTCAGATCCTATCCCAGAGCGACATCCACCTCTTGGATTCGATGCGCACACATGGTGGTATGGTAACCTGTGTATTTTAGTTATCTTTCATTATAATTTTTTTATATTCTAATTTTTTATTATTTTTTCTTTTTCCACAGTTTTACACATATAGCTATTGGACAGGGGAGCGCAATCTTGTACACTTATTTTTCTCAGCCCTGGATCACATTGGATCAGATTCCCACTAATGTACAGGCCGCCATGTTCGATCATTGGATGGTATGTAATTAAATATTATTTATTTTGAAATTCAATTCATTAATAACTTTATATTAGTGTTTATGGTATCCCATCGACGAGAGCATGAATTCCCCTATCCACGTAGCATGGGTGGTGTCTATGTGTGACCGTTTCCGTCAGTTTTTGTATAATTTGAGAAAGGAGGCTGTGGGGAAAGCTGGAGTGACAGAATTTGATGAGTCCTGTAGATCCCACCAACCAGAGTACATTTCATCTCACGTTTGGGATGGATTATGTACACACTGGTTGGGTGGTGGGTTTCAGCGGAGATATGCATTGGGTCGACAGAATCGGGGGAGACAAGATGTGACGCATCGAGCCAGTAGTCGTACATTCAGTGCGCCTAGAGAGCGTCTGGTAAGTAATTTTTTTTTAATATTTTATACAAATTTATATATAAAGAGTTTATTTTATATTCATATAGGAAGCCGAGCAACACAGTATTATGACGTACGACGTTTATCGGAGGATGTACACAGATCTGGCTACTGGAGAGATTAGAGGTGACCTCCATCGTCAAATTATGGTCAATATTATTTTCTTTTTAGTTTTCAAATTAAATGCATATAGTCTTTTCATAATTTTAATTTCTAGTTGAAACATAAGGATTCATATGAGGCCGTGACCTGTCAGACACATGCCGAGAGTCAAGATGAGACGGGTGATCAGACTAGTGCCCACCATTTTGATGAGACGACATGGATGCAGGCGGCCAAGTATGGCATCAAAAAGGGTCAAGTAGTTGGTATCGAGTCTCATTTGACTCCTTTAGCTTATTATAGTACTGCTACGATGTCGGCGTCCGGCTCGAGAGGAGTTCATGGAGAGACATCATCTTCTGCCTCATAGTATCAGGAGCAGCTGTGTGCTCAGAGTGAGCTTATAGAGGATTTGTGTCAGGGGTAGGAGCAGATGCGTCAGCAGCATGATGAGGAGATGCGTCGATGGCAGGAGCAGATGAATCAGTGGTAGGATGAGGAGAGGCGTCGATATGAGGAGCAACATCAGGAGCAGATGGAGTACATGCGTCGTCTGACTCATAGTTTAGGGATGGAGTTTCCTCCACCACCTCCTCCAGGTCCTCCATATTATCCACCCCTAGTGATTTTTTACATGTAATAAACATTTGAGTTCGTAGTTTATTGTCATATTAACTATTTAAAATTCCTCTTTCATATTGGTACAAATATTGCATGATTTAATTTGTTTTTATTTTTTTTAATATTTTATTACTTATTAGTATTATTTTTAATGTCGGTTTATTTTAATAATATTACTTTTAATATTTTATATTTATTGTCAATATTGAGAAGTTTATAATTTTATAATTTTATTAATATTAATAATATTAATATTACTTTTTCATAAATATGTATGTTTATTTTAATAATAATAATATTATTATGTTAATTTTTTATATTATTAATATTAGTATTATTATTATATAATATTATATTATTTATAATCATATTATTATTATTTTTTGATATTAATATTTCATAATTATATTATATTTATTTTTTATTATTAATATTATAATAATATAATTTCTTTATATTTTAAATATTAATATTATTATTATATACATAATTTAATAATAATAATATTATATTAATTTTTTATATTATTAATATTAGTATTATTATATAATATAATATTATTTATATTCATATTATTATTATTTTATATTAATATTTCATAATTATATTTTATATATTTTTTTATTTATATTATATTAATAGATTTTTTATATTATTAATATTATTATTATTTTTATATAATATTATACAATTTGTATTAATTATTTTATTTTTATTTTTTTTAGTATTTTCAACGGGGTGTCCCATTGTAAAATATTTTTTTACTGTCCCATTTGCGACGGGAAGAATACCCGTCGTAAAAACTATTTCTACGATGGTCCGTCGCAAATACCTACGTCACAAATATTTTTCACATTTCCCATTTGCGACGGGTCAAAAACCCGTCGTAACTAATATATCTACGATGGCCCGTCGCAAATACCTTTTTTATATATAAATGAAAAACAATTTGCAATGGGGGAAAATATCGTCGCAAATAATATTTTTGTGACGGGACCGCCGCAAAAACAACTATTTGCGACGCCATTTTCCACAACGGGGATTTGCGACGGAGCCCCGTCGCAAATCGCCCGTCGTAGATATTCCGTTTTCCTGTAGTATATATAAACATCAATATAAAAGAGATGTTATTAAATCCATATAATCTAGTAGATGAGGAACTAGTCATTTATAATCCCAATATTTAAAAATTAATATATAGTTAAGAATGGTTGTTTAAAGAGAATCTATCCATTGGGTTATAGAATATCTTAAGTGATACATAGATCCTTGGTTATATCCTTATAGTTTAAAGTTTTAGTGAGAAGGTGAAAAAGAAGGAATGTATGATATTAGAAGTTTCCCTTTGGGAAAAGACGTTTTTCATAATATTAGTTCATCTTTTCTTTCAATGATTGTCGTAAGTGGATATGATTTTAAAAAACCAATTTTAATTTTCAAGAAAAACCTTATGTTGTAAGGGAAAATTATTTTTTTATAACCTTCTATTTTATTACATAAAAAAACTTTATTTAAGTAAATAAATTTTCAAAATTATTTATTTATGAACACTTATTGGTATTTTTTTAATTCTAATTTAATGTTTTTTTAATATAAATAATTTTTTTATAGAGTATATATTTTTTTCTCTATCTTTGAAATTTTATTTAAAATTCCTGGACATCATTCATCATTATATATATTCTAAGGTCACATATTATATTTTTCATTTATATTTTTATTTTTTTGAAAATATTATGCTTAATTTTAATTTCCCAGAAATATATAAAAGTGTTTTCAAATAATTTTCTGATTATTTATATTCTTTATGGGTTTGAATATTATTATTTAAACATAATATTGTTAATATTATTAGATGTGTAATTATTTTCTTTTTAAAAATAAATTTCACTAATTTGAATATTTTCAAATGTTATTTTGAATTGATTTATAATGAGAAATGAAAATAATTTAAAAAAAATTTATTTAAAATTCTTCACATTGGTATTGAATTTGATGATGGCATATGGGGATTAAACCCATAAACTCAGGGATATATCCTTCTAAATTTTATTTATATACCATAATATTTTTATAAGACAAAATGTTTTCATAAATATTGACAAGTATTAGTAAATTTGATAATGATATATTACTTTCAAATGTAACGTCTTCAAATTTCAATGGAGAAATATATATTAACATCAAAGGATGTTGAGTTTAAAAATAAATTTTTGTTTTTAAGTTAATATGTAATTTAAAGAATGTTTTGAAAATTAACTTATTTTTGGATTTTGATAACCCAAAATTGTTTTTACGGAAAATTTTGTGAAAAATGAATAATTTATTTAGTAAAAAATAATTGATATAATTGTATATTTTTTGAAATAATTTATAAATAATTTTAAAATATAATGGATTTAACCTTTAGTTTTTAAAACCCCATACTAACATATTTTTTTTCTCACCCCATATTTGAATAATTCTATTCATATGTCTTAGTGATTGGTAAAAGAATAATGATTAATGGTTTCAATTAAGAGTCCAACTCAATTAAAGCCTGATATGAGTCCATTACATTTTTTATGAACATTGATATGAGTTTATATATCATAATCTACTAAAACTATTTACATAAATGGTCCGCAATATGTATAATTTTCACATGATGTTTATTATTTTTTTGGTTGGGAAAAAAATATTTCTTAGCACCATACATCAGATTTCATGTGTTGAGGAATCAAATTTGGTATCAGAGGAAAGGTTTAGATAACATTAGGGATTGGGAATTTATTATTTGAAGATAATTTATAAGTTAGAACAATTTTGTATTATTATAATATTATATTTGTAATCAATTGAAGATATGTTAGATAAACAGTATTTTAGAAAGAACTGGAACATCATGGAAAGAGTACTATATATTATTTGATAGTTTCATTGTTTTGATATTAGTAATGTGAGATTATTTTATATTTTAAAGTTTTCTTGGCTTAAAAATTTTCTATTTCCATTAAAATTTATTATTACCAAAACCATAAGTGATTATAATAATATATTTTCTGAAATTTGAATAGGTTGTTAAACTTTTATTTAGCTAATTAAAATTGTGAGGATGAATTTCCATTAAAAAGGATAGTATATAACGTCTTATGATTTAAAAAATAAATTTATTTTAGCTAAATTTTTATTAAATATATTTTTTCACAATTAAAAAAACAACGATATATTTTATGATAATAAAGATTTTAAAAAATTAAATGATATTTTTTATAAAAAGAATAAATTATAGAATAAGTATTTTAAAATATTCATGATATAAAATAATTATATAACTTTATTTGAATTATTTTCAAAAAAATAATAATTATTTTTTTATAATAAATAAAAATAGAAATTTAATTTGTTAGAATTTACAATTTTTTACTTAATAATAATTTTTTTTTGTTTTTAAATCATATGGGTGATTACTAAATTTTGGGTAATATGTTAATTAATTAATTATAACATATCTATTGATAAGTAATTAATAATATGTATTTTAATTTTATATTAAATATAAAATACAAATTAATAATGGGTTAATGGAATATATTAGTTTTAATGTATAAGTGAGTGGTAAATAATAAATTAATATAATACAATAATTATAATATTTAATAAAATTTTAATTATAGTAAACAAGATTACCTTTATAAAATTTAATATTTAAGATATACAAGTTATTAGAAAATTAATTCATATAAATATAATTTCCAATTTCAAATGTTGTATAATGGTCACCATGTACTTGCCTAAGGGTAAGAATCATCCCATGTTAGGATACATCGGAGTTGCGTAACTGTAATTGGGGGATTATTTATCTGAGATAAGGTTAGATCCCAAAATTATTTATTGTATAAAGGTCACAATATAAAAATATAAGGTTAAGGTATATGTTTTGAATGATTTGTAGGTGTATAAAACCTACTATATATGGGTACATAGAACCTTACATAAATGTAAAACCTTAAAAAAAATTCTATATAAGGGTCGACGTGAGCTCACGTAAGGGTTTTATAACCCTTAATTAAGGGAAATATGACTCACCAAGAGCCTGTTAAAGGGTCTCCATTCCCTTATGTAAGGGTAAAATCATCATAAAAAGTATTATGTTTGTGTTATATAGTATGTTTGAAAAAATACATAAATGTAAAATTAATTCCATATATATTTATGTACATCATTATCTTCTCTATCATGTGAAACCATCACATTGAATCATTGAATATATATATATATATATACATATATATATATGTCATTATATTTTCATTTTACATACTTATTTTTAATGAAAAAATATCATGATTATTGAAATGCAATAAGAAGATGAACATCAACATTTATAATACACTATTAAATCACTCCACACAACTTGAAAACTGTTCCATGCATGTCTATAAGATAATAGAGCATGTCCTCTATGAATATTTATATTTTTAGGATTATATAATATTAAATGGTTGGAATTATGAATTTTTTATATTTGTATCATTTAGAGTGTTGATTTATGTGGATTTATACAACTATAAATTATTATACCTATAAATTTGATATAGGTTTTTTCTATTGAAGTGTAATTTAGAAAAATAATATACAATTCCATGGGAAATTAATATAGTAACATAAATATATCTAAAATTTGAAACATCGTAATTGATTTTGATGATGTGAAATGGGTAGAAAAACCACCACAAACAGGTGAAAAATATCTTATACGTGACATTTAAATATTCAATATTCATAGTGGGAATAACGTGTTCTTAATTTTTTCAATGTATTATTAAAATCAATAATTATATATTATTTTCAAAAGTAATGTTTTTAAATTTATATGTGAAAATATGGATTTATATCAAAGGATACTAAGGTTATAAATATAATGGGTTTTGAAAATATTTTTTTAATTATTTGTTTAAAAGAATCACACAATTTAGATTTTGGAAAAATTAAATTACTATTTAGGGAAAATTAAGTTTTAAATAGATTTTTTTATATAGATCAAAATATTTTATATAAAAGGAATTTTTTTTGAAATAATTATTTTTTAATTTTGAAAGAGAATGGAATTAAACTATTGTTTTTGTCCCCTAATTTTGAAATTTTATTCCCACCCCATGTTTTATAAATTAGTTTCATAAATTTTATTAGCGAGTAAATGATCAATAGAGAATTATATCAGTTAAGTTTGCACCTTGAGTTAATATGGATAAATTTTCATATAATTTTGTATAAACTCTTCTATGTTCAAACATCTTATAATACTCTAAAACTGTAGTCCTAAAATATCCTCAAAATTTATATATTCCAATTGATGTTTATTATTTAGTTATTAAAAAATTACTATTTTTAGCAAAAGAGTCTCAAGTGAGAATCTGGAATTGCCATATTATTTATAAATGGATAGGTTTAGATTAATTAGTGAATATGATTTTATTTTTTGAGGATAATTTAAATGATATATGTCTTTTTGATTATAATATTAAATTTTGTGTGATTGAAGGTGTATTATTGAAATGTTATTTTCTAAATGAGCTAATTTTTTTTGAAATAATCATATATACTATGTAAGAGTTTCATTTTTTTAGATTTTAGGAATGATTAAGTAATTTTGATGGCAAAAATTCATAGATTAAACCATTTCTATTTTAAACTGAAAATTATAATTTCCACACTCTTAATAGATAAAAATTATAATAAAATTGTTTTGAATTTAATTAAGAAGCTAAAATTTTATTAAGATAATTAATGTTTTTGGAACAAAATTTCTTTGTGGGTGGTATAATGTTACATCCCAATAATTCTAGTGTAAATTAAATTTGAGTATATTTTTATTAAATGTATTGATTCATAATTAAAAATAATTGAGATATATTTTAACAAAATGATTTTTTCAGAAAATTAAATACTTTTCTATAAAGAACATAAATTTTTGAATAAGTAAATATAAAATATTCAAGTTATTAAAATATACCTATTAGAATATTTTTATTATTTTATCAAAAATAATTTGGATAGATTATAATTGTACATAATTTCAAATTCAGTATGTTAGAATTTGAAAATTTATACTTAACCATAATTTTTTTTGATTTAAAATCAAATTGGTGATTACTAACATGTGGGTAATATGATAAGTATTAAATTAAAACTTATTTAATGTTACTTGATTAATAAACAAAAATTTTAATATAATTTTTAACAAAAAATATATTAATAATGTGTAAAGGAATATATTAATTTTTTAATATATGTGATTCATGAATAATAAATTAAGGGAATATAAGGATTATAATATTTTATAGAGTTTAAATTATAGTACATAATATTTTATTTATACAATTTAAGAATAAAAATAAAATAATTCCCAGAATAGTAATTCATGTGATGGTAATTTCATGTTCAAAATCATGCATAAAAGTCATCCTGTAGTCGGGAAAGTGTTATAATAAAATTTTGTAAGGGTACACATGAGTTACATAAGGTTCATTAATGGATTTCATAACTTCCATAATGGAATATACTCAACTGTTTTCTCATGTAAAGGTCATAGTATCACTATGTAATGGAAAATTAGATCTTTTGAATGTTTTCTAATGGTAAATAGCTGACTATATAAGGGTACATATCCTGATATGTTAGGGTAAACAATAATTAGTGTAAAGTGAAACCAAGAAAAAAATTGGTTAAATAAGGGTAAACCCAAGCTCATGTTAGGGTATTTGAACACTTACATAAGTATAATATTTTCCATAAATTTCTTCTCTATGGGTCTCTTATATATCACATTAGGGTAATGACCACTTAATATAGGTTATTTAAGGGTTATATGGTGAGTTTTAAAACCTACATAAAGGGAAATAATAATTCCACATAAAGACAATTGTATCTTCTTCTTCTTTGTCACATGAATCCTTTAGATTGAATCAATGAAAAAATATATGTAACATATCAATATTATATTAGTTTAACTAAAATTTATTGAACTTTTTTTCCATATTAGTGTAAGGAAATAAGAATATGAACATCAATATTTATAAAATATTATTTTAGCATTCCACATTACTAGGTAATAGTTTCAAGCACTCTTTGTAATCCATCGGTGATTGACCTTCACGAGGCATCACATTTTTGGGATTAGGGATTGTTAAATCAGTAGAATTAAGAATCTAGTTATTTTTATGATATGATGTGTAGATTTTTGTGGTTGAATATATTGTTCATGCTTACACCTAGGAATTGGATATATGGTTATTTTTTGGAAGTGTATTCCAGTGTAATAATCGATGATGCCATGGTAATTTCAGATTGTAATGGAAATTATATTTTATATAAACATCTATATAAATGATTTTTGATGAAATCTATAGGATTAAGCTTACGAGGAACTCATCATTAATATAACTGATATTTAATTTTGAAAACATAGTTAATTATGGTTATTTAAATTAAACCATTCATTTTCTTTGTAAACTATCTTATGTTCCTCATATAACCATGGATATATGTTAATTTTTTAAAGTGTCAGATAGAAAGTGGGAAAGAAGGAAATTATTAAATTAAGAGTTATACATCAAGAAAATATCTCATGAATTTCAAGAGTTCATGTTTTTTCTAGTATTTAGGTAACAGGATATGAAGCTTATATTTTAATATTTAAAATAAAAACATTACTGTATTGGGATTTTTTTCATATGATATTAATTTAGGATTTAAAAAACCTTTTTTAAAGTGAAATATGTTTTGAAAATAATTTATTCATGAACTCTTATTTATAATTAATTTTTTAATGAAATCATTTTAAAAGGTTTTCTAATTTTTTGAAATATTTTTGTAGATATATAAATTATTATTTAATTTGGTAAATGTTTATTAATATTAATTGATTTCATTATTGATTATATGTATTGTATTTCCATGTAATATATTTCTCATTGAAATTCCATATTTTTATGTGAACCATTTTATTATGTTTAATTGGAAAATTTTATTTATAAGTGTTAGAAAAACAATTTCAAAATTACTTATAATCATTATCAAATTATAAATTCTCTTTTAAGTAAAAAATTATTATGTTCATTAGATATGATCTTATTTTATTCTGGAAAAATAAATTACATAGATTTGAATATTTTATAATATTATCTACATTGGAATTATGAAAAAACTGTAAAAATAATTTATTTTCAGTTAGGCACTTTTTAATTGATTATGATGATGGGAAGTGGAGAATGAACCCATAAACTGAAGTGGAATTTGTCATAAAAGTGATTTTTATAAATTAAATATTCTTAGTTTCCACAAGTTTTTCATATTTATTTCCAAGTGCCATTGAAATCAAGAAATAAATATTCTATTAAAAATTATTGTTATGAAATTTCATAGGAGAAATCATTATTTATTTCAAAGTATTTTCTTTGAAATAAAATTTGTTTTTTAAAAAATTTGTATTTTCATTAAAATTTGGAAAAGAACCTATTATTTTAGAATTTTTAAATCTAAATTTCCAATTAATTTTTTTAAAATAAAATGATATATTCAGATAAAATTATTTTATAAAAAAGGAAATGTTTTTGAAATATTGTTTATTACAATATAAAAAAGGGTTTAATTTCCTCTTTTTTATTAAAACCCCAGAATGAGAAATTTTGGACCCACAAAAAGTTTTTAAAATGATTTTTAGAGGTCTTAAAAATTATTAGATGATTAATGGTGAATGGCTTAAATTAACAATATAACTTATGTGAATCCATGTAAGTGTTTGATTAATTTTTTATTAAAAATGATATGTATTAATATTTACTAATACTCCAAAAATATAGAACTAAATGGTAATCAAAATTAATATATTTCAAGTGGTGTTTATTATTATATTATTTAAAAACTATACAGTGTTTCTTATCACTTGGCAAGAGAGTGAAGGTTTGGGACTGTCACATATAATTTACCATATTGATAACTGTAGGATGAAAAATTAATTTGGTAAGTATGTGATTAGTTTTATTTTTGAATAATTTCCCAATATTAATGAATTTATATGATTAATTTAAATATAAATATATTTGTCTAGGATGAGAGTTTTTTTGAGGAATAATGGTTGAAGTGACTTTTAGAATAATTTATGATTTTTTCCTTTATTTTTTAGGATTTTGGAAAATTAAGAAAATTATTAGCATATTTTTTAGATTATATGATTAAGTCATATACATTTTTGGTATATAACATTATGAGTGATTAATTTAGTTTGGAGATAAATTTTAAATTTATCTAAGAATAACTTTTGATCAAATGTTTCTAATTTTTAGGTTTCGAACACAGTCAGATTTATTTTGAGTGGTTTTTATATTCATCATGTGAATAATGTTTAAAGATTAACATTGGGTGTTATTTGTTATTGAATTGGATATTGATGTAGTATTTGTTTATATTTTATGCTATCTTACCTTTTCAAATCTTTTTTTGTTTAATGGACAGAAACACGAGAAATAAATTTTCCTTTATTTATTGATCTTATGATATATTGAATATTAATATTAGTTATTATAGAATTAAAAATTCAACTTGAATATTCAATGATTATAGTGAGATATGACATATATGTTACTTATCAACACACACACAATGAATACAATTATTCTTAAAGAATAGAAAGAAAAAATATGTATATTTTCTCATATTCTTAATATTGATAGTAAAATAATCCCTCAACTCTAAGAAAGGTATCTTAAATTGTAAATTATATAATTTTTATCTTAATTTATCATGAATCAATGCACTTATTTATCCTTAATTATTTATGTTTTTGTGGTGAAGAAATTACTCATGAATATGTTCCCAATCACTCACTATTATTTCTTAAAAATTATTTTTCACCTATGTGTCTATATTTTCACTTTTCTTAAATGTTTTCAATATCATGGAAGATGATTGATTTTTATTCTTGATGAAATTTATATTTCCCTTTTCCTCATTTATTTTTTGGTATCCATTTTTATTATTGGGTCTTTAACAATTGTATTGTTAAATATTAAAATGGATTTTCTATTCATGATCATATGTTTTATCATGTAATGCTTGCAATTAATGTTTTAAACCATTTTGATTAGAAAAGAGAAAAAATTTTGAATGAAAAAAATCTTTATGGGTTTAGAATGTAGTACCCAAAAATTTAATAATGTATATTCTAAATTTAATATATTCGATAGTGTGTGGAGTGAAAAACTTTAAAATTAAACACATTATGATATAAAATTATTCTAAAATTACAATTCTTACCAAGTAATTATTTTGGAAGATATTAATAGCTATACATATATTATGAAATAAGTTTTTAGTATTTTTCATAACAAAAATAATAATCAATCATACATTTATTATTAATTGGGTGGAAATGAAGATTAAATATTTTTAATGTAAAATATATATTTTTCATAAAGAAATTTTTATGTGCACAATGCATTTTGATCGTAATATGTCAAACTAGTAACTATTTAAAAATTATTATAATGATATATTAAGAATATATATATAATTTATATAAAATTTCTTTAATTTTTTTTATTATAAATGTAGTGTGAATAAAGTCATTTTTTCATTAAAAATGATATTTTTTTAAAAAATGTTTTTATTTCATTTTGTACATGGTAGTTATATTTAATTTATACCAATTTCAAAAAATTTATTTTAGAAAGTGGATAAAGTTTTTGATATCATGATTCCGTAAAAGGCGTCAGATGGTTTTTTTATTTTTATAAACCGATTGACTTTTGACTAAAAAGTAAAAATAATGATTTTTGTAAAAAAACATCATTTTCTTTCATTAAATCATGTAATATAAAAGTAAAATTATATTTTTTATATTGATTTATGTAAACATAATATCCAATTTATTAAAAATAATATAATTAATTACATAATACTCATCATTTTACTTGATTCAATATATGTTCATTTTTATGTAGAAATGATGTTTTGTAAAATAGTTTTCATTTAATTTTTTGTATATTTATTAAAATATGTTTATTCCATTTATAAAAACAAAATATTAAAAAAAGGATTTCATATTTAGAATCATGGTGCTTAAATTTTATAATGAGGTCAATTTTATTATTTTTCATTCTGAATAGTAACTATGATAATAGTTTATCACTACAGTAATTAAACAAAATTAGTTAGTTAAGTTTAATTTTATAGGGTAAAGTATAAAAATCAACCAAAAAAACCTTTTACATTATTTAATAGGTGAAATTAAACCATATTTATCCTACCTTTGAAAATATTTAAATTTTATGCCACTTTATCTTTATTATGTACTTTATATTATTTTATGTAAAGTGTATTTATAAAATGTCACTTTCTCTCACATATTATGTTATTAATATTTAGATATAGATAAAAATGATTTATAAATGAATTTAGATAATAAAATTAATGATTAATATAAATTTATTTCTATATAAAAATGTTCCTTAATTTTTTGAGATGGAATAATTTATCTGAAAACATATGAAAGAATGACCTATATCCTGTGAAAGTTATTGATTAACATAGTAAATTTTTTACAAAAGTTAAAATAAATAAGTTATAAATGAATTATAGTGAAAAAATAATTTACTAATTAAATATAATAGAAAATTTATTGATAATTGTTTTATTATAAATTCAAATGTTATATTGATTCCTCAAAATTATAATTATTTGAATAGCACCAAATATGTCCTTAAATGGTATTAAATGTTTTTTAATATATATATTTTAAAAAATTGATCATAACTCAGGTTTATGGTATAATATTTTATCCAATCTGTAACTAAAAATATATTTTCCTCTTTTATTTTTTAAAATTACATTCATAGGCCTTAGTGGTTGAAATATGTGTTACAATAGTTATTGTTAGACACGGTTAATGAAGGGTCAAACCAAATATATAATGGATAAATTAACACAAAACATGATAAAATAATATAGATTGAATTAATTTTGACCCTATATGATCCCAAATATGTAATGGATCCAATTTTGTGTCAACTTTCCTTAAATGTAACCTTATATCATTTTAATGTTCATAATAATTAGAAGTATGCCGTAAAACTCACTTGTAAAATGTAACTACATATCTAATATCCCATACAATTCATTAGACATTTAGTTCTGACACTATCATCCCAAATACATTCCAAAATTCTTTATAAACTTTCTATAGATTCTTTTATTTCCCTATAGACATCCAAATAAACCTTAAGGTCTTTGCCAAATGAAGATTTATAATGAAGATATATATCTTGTAACAAGTTGTTACATTACATTTATTCATCTAACTACTTCAATTATAACCAAAAAATGATGAAATAATAACATAAATATCCTTCATATATTTAAATACTATTATTTTTATTTCATAATCTGTTTCCATGTCTTTTTCTATCTTATGAAAAATTAAAATATAACTCATGTGTACTTATGGAAAACCACCTCCATTAATAAATGTATTTAATTTTCATCATTGGATCTTACATCTAGTTAATAATATGTCTAAAATAAATATATATAATATTCATTACATAATTGAATTTTTTTAATTAATATATATTTATTACATTTAAACCCTTCCACCCATTAAAAAATGATATCATCTTTCGTGAGTGTATGTGGACCTCCACCTCAATGAATAAATGTTATTTTTTTAAATTTTTCCTTTCATAGATTATTATAATATTATAATTCATGTAAAATTATGATAATAATTTCATTATTTATATTTTAAATATTATAGAGCAATGAATCCTTTGACTATGGTTAAACAACCAATGTAGTATTGGGATTCTAAACTGAACGTTTTAAAAACATATATCTTATAATTAAGTGACTCCAAAAATTTGTGCAATGTGGAAATAAATAACATGAAAATTATAACAACAAGTCAATACACCTGATAAATTTTCATAATCTATGATAAAATTTATTTATGTTTATTATTTTGTGTATATAGTATGTATGTGGTGAGCCAGACATGAGGTAAGGGACATTCTTTTAAAAATATTGTTTTAGATTTTTTACCTTCCAACACAATTTCTACAATGTTAGGTTTACTTTATATTTCTTCAGGGATGAAATTTATTATTATGAAATGGTTGATAATATATATTTTGATTTTTATTTATTTTAACTACAACCAATCATAAAAGGAGTCTGTCCAAACATTTAAATACAAGTTTTTACTATTTATTAAAGTGTAAAAAGTATGTTTTTTATAAAATATATATCTTTACCACCCTTAGTCACCTTCATATATGTTACTTATTATAAATTTTCATTTAATTTTTTTTAGTTTTACATTTATATAATATATTTCTCTCAATACTTTAGAAGGTTTGATTTTAAAATATTTTTGTAAGAAAATATAATATTTTTCTCATCATTAAATGATAAAAAATCATTTATTTATTATGGTTTAGAATTACAATTCAAATAGTTTTTGTTATTATTGTGATATATATATGTATTTTATTCCTTATATAGTTATTTTAAATTTTATATTAATGTTTTGTGAACCTGATATACCTCTTATGATGGGTGAACCAAATATTACTATCCAATGCATTGGGTAATGTGTCATAGTTTTCCTATGATAGGTTAATCCCAAAATACATGCATATTATCTGGTTATGTGATTCTAGTAGAAGGTTTCTTATAATTATGAATTTTAGTATAAAGTCCCAAATTCCAAATTTGATATTATTTCCATGGGTTTTAACTGAAATATTTTTATTTCAAAAGGTATGAAAATGAGCTTCTGTTTTAAGGAAGGATTACAATTTTTTTCTAAAGGTGAGAAGAATTTTTTAAAGGAAATATTATCATGATAAGTCATGTTTTCTAGTAAAAATATTATGATTATTATTAAGCCTTTTGTTGTGGTATTTCAAATGGTTAGAAAAAGATATTAAAAAATTATACTGTTCATAGAAATGTAAGTTGATAATTGATTTCAATATTTTGTTATTAAAAATAAAAAATACCTTCTTCTCAGCTATACAAATTTACTAGTTGATTTTATTTAATTTTATATCTATTAATGAGATATTTTTAATCATTATGATATTTTAGATTCAATTCACATGGCCAAAGGATGAGTGGGAATGACAGTATGTATATCTTTCTTCTATGGAGTTTATATTTATTGAACTTAATGAGTTTTGAATGAAACTAGATAATAATTTTTAGTATCCAATTTTTGGAGAAAAAAATAAATATTTAATGGAAGTGTGTTCATTAATTTTAAGGGTTTTATATTTAAAATTCTCCCTTTAATTAAAAAAAATATAAATAAAAAATAACCTTGAAATATTAGAATGTGAAAACTTTTTTATAAATCATGTAATCATTGGAAAAATCATGTGTGAGGTGTTATAAATTCAATGATCATCCTCAAGGGATAAAAATATCATTAGATATGGCATGTAAAATAACATAACTATTATAAAAAAACTATCATGTTATAGATGATGGCATGAATCATATTGAACATCCAAATGACCAAAGGAAGGAACAATTCACCATTTATTCTATTATAAGTAAACAACCAAATTCCATTAGTGTATCCTATGATTTTAATATTATTGATAAATGGATCAAGGTTATAGAAATTTGATTTTATTTTCTCTAGTTATTGGAACATGAAAAGGTTTCTTTTAGTTTTTTATCACTCATACACTGAGTCTAATAAATGGTGGATAAATAGAAAGAATATTATCAAAGAGAAATAAATATACTCTATAAAATGGTAAGTGGTTATGATGTTGAATTTCAATAACCATCTTCCATAAAAACTTTATAAAAAATGGTGATAGAATTTCAAAAACCAAATAGGATGGATATTGAATCCATTAGTTCTAGTATGGAATATTTCAAAATACTAATAAGTTTTGATTCAAGAATTATCAGGAACCATAAAATAAAAAATTAATTATTCTTTAGTGACTTAAAACCAATTATCCATAATTAATTTTCTATAATATATTTTGGTGGTAAGGAAGAAATAATTAATTGTGATATCATGGTAGATAGGGAGAGTGGAGGCTCTCATTATACCCATTATTTTAGAAAAACAAATATATAAATAGATTTTGAATAAAATTAAAGTCATAAATACCATGGTTTAATGAAAATTAATCATAATTTATTATGAAATTTTTTGAAGATTTCATGAGAGAATTTCCTTAAGGGGATAGTTAAATGATTCAAGTGTAGAGATAATGAACATCTAGAAAATGAATGTTAAAGTGACGTGAAGAGAATAATCAATGATGAAATGAAAGATAAAAATAACAACGTCTCACAATCTAATGCTAAACTAACAAGTAGTATGAACCTTATTCCATATATGACATGAATCTAAGCGTTAAAGATGCAAGTTAGTTTCAACATCCTTTTATTCCAAATGATAATAGAATGTCCAATGCAATCACATCTTAAAATGTACGTCAAAAAAATTTAGTGGTTAAATATATTCTTATCAACTACTATAGAACTGAAAATTTAGTATTATTTCATTTTTTAAAAACACATTAATATATATAGGTTTTAATAAGGGTATCACATAACCACCTCAATTATTCGCTATTTACCAATTTTTCAAAACTCATAATGATAAGATGATTTAAACTATGGTATATAGCCCATCTCTGAGATATTTTTTTGGAATTTACTTCTTATAATTTTTTTTATTCTCTATATATTAAAATTTGATGTGATATTGGGTGAGGATTTGATCTCTCTCTATATAGATAATTTATTATTTGCTGAGGAAGAGAAGTCACATTTGATATATCAAATAAACCTATGATCATCTATCAATTTTATGAGAAATATGAAAATTCAAGGTGTATAACATCCATTATATGGGTTTTAATACCTACTTAGGAAGGATATATATCTCAACTGATTGGGGTGAATCTCAACTTCAATGATATGCCTATTGTGTAAGAATTTACCAATGGATTTCATGAAGATTAACCTAGTTTTTTTTCTAAAATGGGAATGTTGTGTTTGGAATAGAACTCATACGTGGAGATACACCTATTTCAAAATATTATAAAATAATATCCTCAAGATATTCATAGGAATTGAAGAATATACTCTTTTATAATCATGAAATTAGATTCATATAGCCTAGTTAATCAGTAAAGGGTATACTAATTCTCTTCGTTAAAATGACATATCGATCAATATATCTTTTGGAAGATTGTTAAGAACATTAAAATACCACTATAAAGAACAAATCTCTTGTACCATGTCTAATTTCTTTTTTGATTAAGTACAAGGATATCAATAAATTTAAAATATTGATATTTGACCTAAATTTCATCATTTAAGGGATTAAAGTGAGGATATAACCAGGAAATCCTTCTATATAATATTTGGACACTACGAATTTATTGTGATTCCATTCAGACTTACTAATTTACATGTTATCTTCATGGATATAAAAAATAGATCCTTGATAGGGTTCCTAGAACAATTTGTGGCTACCTTTATAAATGATATTGTAATATAATTTAAATGAGAATAAGGGAATTAAAGAATATTTTGGTGTTTTGTTTATGACCTTATTAAATAATGAATTTTATTACAAATTTATAAAATGTAAATTTTATCTATAGATTGTATTCTAGGGCCATGTAATTGCCTAAAATGGTATATTTGTGTATTATTTTAGGATATTAGTTGTTGAGCAACGACTCATACTGACCATTGTGAATAAGATCTATTATTTTCCTATAATTGATACAGATTATTGATTCATTATGATAAATATCTCATGGATATCAAATTTTTGATCTAAGACAATGGAAAAATGTTATAGGTTCTATTCGATAGATGAGTGTGATGAAATTTTCATGGAGTGAAGAGAAGGTCAGTCAATTTGATTATTCTTACACCACCCTAGATAATTTTACTTTTTTCAATATCAATTATGCATTGTAGAACTAATTAGGATGTATTCTCATGTATAATTTAATTATGGTAGCATCTTCCCTAGGTGAATTGAATATTCATGAGATACTTTACCTTATTCATGATTTATAGTTGGAAGTGGTACTTTTTTCATTAAAAATATATAGTTATTATCAATATTTTGAATTATGTAATATATATATAAATAATAAAATAATAAATTATGTTAGCATCTTCCCTAGGTGAATGGAATATTCATGAGATACTTTACCTTATTCATGATTTAGATTTGGAAGTGGTAATTTTTTCATTAAAAATATATAGTTATTATCAATATTTTGAATGATGTAATATATATATAAATAATAAAATAATAAAATATTTATTCACATTTAAAGAATTTAATATTCTCAAATGAAGATAGTAGGAGTTGATTTATTTTTTGAATTCACATTATGTTACCTTGTTGGGAAGGTAAACAAGTTTTTTGGTGATTTGAGTTAGGGGGATAATGTCATTGTTTCCATAATTAGTATTAAAAGAGATATAATATATTTTTATTGGAATATGATGAAAAATGAAATCACGATAAAATTCTAAACATCAATTCTTAGCGAAATTATTGATTAAACATCCATCCATGTGATGATTAATGAGGTGTGGACGGAGGATATAAAGCTAAAAAATGGTAAAGAATGTTCTTGGGTTCATCCATAACCAAAAAAGGAGTGATAAGATTTAATATTATAATATTTCCCCCCCAATACCATAATTAAATATATGGATACATTATGAAGAAAATTAGTTATCATTATCAATCGATGTAAAAATTACAAATTCGAATAGAGATCTCAACAATAATTTTTTGTGGTTTAACATGAAAAGGGATCTTGCAGAGAATGTATCTTGATTAAATAGGTTTAATAAGATGAGGCTGAATATCTTGTGTAAAATGGGACGATGCAACCATTACCCACACCTTTATTGGAATGGGAAAAATCACCATGGATTTTATTATCAAACTCCCAAATACATATAAATGTCATAATTCCATTTTGGTTTTTGTTGATCACCTTAAAAAATCAATTCATATTTTTTCTATTGGAGAATTTTTCTCACTTCACTAGCTTTTCGGAGATACATTATGTTTTATGATTTTATTAAATACCTCTCTAAATAATATCTAAGGTTTACTTAGATGATATGAAGAATTCATCATCACACATTAAATACAATGTCGAACATTATAAATTCATATACTTATCTAAACAATGGTCAGTATTAGAGAATAATTGAAAACCTAGAATATATATTTAGTGATTTTTCTTGGGATTTTAATGGTGGTTATGATCAAACTATTACTCTAATAAATTTCTCTTACAATAAATTCTTTAACTCAATCATTAAGATAAATCCTTGTGATATTTTAAATGGTACGATTTGTATAACTCTAACTTGATGAGATGATGTTAGAGAAGATATTGTTACATGATCTAGATATTAAAATTGGTTAAAAGTTTTGATTCATATATCTACACACTAGGAAATATAAGAGTCGATAGTATTGTAATGCTGACTGTAGTATCCCCAAAATTCTATGAATTTATTTACTTTTTCAAAAATATTCATTAAATGTTTTTTTATCCGACTAAAATGTGTTTTAATACAGAGAACCTTTTATTTAATAAAAGAAGTCTCACTTATTAGGTAATATTAAAATTATAAAAAATGATTTTATCTTTTTAAAATAAATAATATTTTATTTTCTCAATAAAAAAATAATTTTTTAATAAATTTTATAAATAAATAATTATATTAATTAAAAATGTAAAAGAAAATTATTGTTAATGATAAAAAATAAACCTATTTGGAATTTATATATTTATATTAGTTAATCTTAGAATTGTTTTTTTAAATATGTATTTAATATTATTTATGTAATAAAATCTGAAACTAAATTATTTTTAAACAATATTAAATATGTGGTTACAAAAATAATTTTACTATATTATTAATAATATTAGTAATATAATATATGAAAATATTAGTATAAATACAATAAAAATCAAATGCAAAAACAAAAATTTTGAAATAAGAATGTTTTCATGTAAGGTTAGAGATATTTAATTGTATTTTCTATATTTCATAAGTTACTTTTTATAAAAAATAAAAGTGATTATTAAAATTTTTATTTTGATATTAAGAGTCTTAATTTTCAAAATATAATTATATTACTATTGAAATAAATTTATATTTCCATTAAATATATAATTTACTTAGTAATAGTAAGAATATTAGAATGTCATAATGAAAAAATATATATATATATATATATATTATATTATATTTAAAATTATATATTTTATTTTCTTATAGTGATAATTTTAATATAATACAAGTGGTTGTAAATGTGAATCTTTATATATATTTATTAAATTAAAATGAAAATACAAAAAATCATTTCTTATGAATAAAATATTATTTAGTGTTTATTTCAATTATCTTTAGAAAATTTATTATTTTACTTCATTATATATACAAATAGACCAACAATAGGCTAGATAATGGCCTCTCAACCACAAATGGCACCCACATGGTCTACCATGCGAAAGAGGTCGACCTGACCAGCTTCATGGCATTTAATGACCCATAATTAGTGTGTTACATTATTCGATTGACATATATAAAAGGTACCATGTATTAATGGACCTATCCATTTACCAGTTTTAGAGAACTAGATACATATATGATACCCATTTTAAATTATGAAAAGAAAGTAAAAATAGAATAAAAAAATAAACTGCATCCCAGAATAATCATTCAAAAATATATTTTTCGTTCCTTGGGGAAAGGAAAAAATATGGGTGAGATAAAATTTTAAGGTTCAATTATATTATAAAATATCATGAATCAATGAGAATAATCAACATATAAATGTAAATACTTGAACAAACATTCCATTCAAATAATTTTAATAGAATAATGAATATGGAAAGATAAATATTAAAAAACACATTCCATTTATTCAATAAAATTAATATCATAACTAGATAATTGATAGTCAATATTGAAAGGAAAATAATAAAAAACACATTACTTTTAATCAATAACATTCCTATCATATCTAGATAAGGAATATTTAATATGGAATGGTAAAACACTAAAAACACATTCCATTTAATCAATAATCTCAGAATGAAATAAATCTAGAGAGAATAAAATGAATTTTTGTGACTCCAGTGGATATGGTTCATTCCTCAATTACATTTGTCTTTTAAGGGTCCACATTTATTCTCTCACAAATGATCGTGTTCCCTAAAAATGTGACATGTTGCATCCAAAAGTCAAACATGTTGAACATGGCATATTTTTTCCCTTCCATAATAGAACTAGAAGAATCTTTAAATATTCCTCATGTTACTCATTTATCAGGAAGTATATGAGAATCTCATCGATAAATACAATAGAAAATTCTTCAAGGTAGTCACTAAAGAATATATTAATCAAATCAATGATTACTGCATGCGAGTTAGTAAGTATGAAAGGAATCACTAGGTACTTATAGTCCCTATTCATGTTATGGGATGTAGTATTCAAAATATCTTCCCTCATGACCTTCAATTAGTAATTTTTATAAATAATATATTACTTTTTAAAAGTACTGACATCCTCATATTTATCAAGAATGTCATCAATACTTGAAAGAGGATACTTATACATTATAGTGATCTTACTGAGCTTATGATAATTGATACATAGGTACTTTGATCCATCCTTCTTTTTGATAGGGAGAACTAGTGCATCCCAAGGTGATACACTAGGGAATATAAACCCTCTATCCATGTGATCTTATAGATACTTATTTAACTCATCATTTCTATAGGGGAAATCTGGTAGAAATATTTTGAGATAGGAGTGGAACCTGGTATTTTTTTATTGAGATATAAGCTGCACTATCTGGGGAAAAATCGGTAACTCTTTATAAATATATTAGTGTATTTTTGAACAATGAGTTTTTACACTAGGTTGATATCATAGATTGAATAAATCATTTTAGAGAGGTATCCTACACCCCAAGGTGTCAACACCCACACCATCTATATATTTCCATATGAGATTCGTGTTCTTCTATGAATTTTTAGATGATCATGTGACAGTGAAAAATATGAAATGATATTTATTTTTCCTGAAAGTTGGTGTGTTATATATATAAATAGAGCCAATCTATTCCAAGTATAGTGTCAATTTCCACCAAGTGAAGTATTACGTGGTTCACTAGAGGAATATTTCTACTGATGCCAATATGACAAGAGTCCATCCCTTAGGTTTCAATGATCACCCAACTAAATGTTTTTATGAGCATCCAAACTTCAAGGTTTTCGGGTTTGAATTAAATTGTTCTATAAAAATTACATGATATAAAGGAATTCATAGAATCATAATTATATAAGAATTTTTATATTCTTGGGTGAACATGATGTGTATCTTCTAAAACTTTTTTTTCTTTCTCAACTTCAACATTAGGGATGAAATAATCGTTCCATTTCTCCTTTGGACTTGGTTCATTCTTATGTTGATTACCCTTAAGGAGTTGAGGGTTATTTCACTCGATTTCATCACGCCCTTTCCCCATATAGTTGAAGCATTGAACCATAGGTGGTACTCCAATTTCTTCCATTATGTTGTCTAGACTCACCGTATATCTCTTACATTCATGAGATTTTTCTCCTTTTCCCGCACACTTGAAGCATTTACACTTCCCTTTGGGGAAATTCTAATTATTCTTCTACCCACATTTTTTATGTGTGGGAAGTTAGGATTTCTTTCCACCCTTTTCATTAGATCCTCTAACTTCAAACTCCTTCTTTCATTTATTATCTCCATGCTCATGGGAACATTCCCCAAACTCCATCTCCACTATTGGAGAACATTGAAAAAATTCTTCATTAATCCAAATGACTTAGATAGTTAGAGTATTTTGAAGGTGTATTTTTAGAACACTAATGTATATGTCTATTTTTTTATCATTGTTGATAAAAAAATATGAGGGATACCTTGACAGTATTGTATATTTTCTTTAAAATATGTGATAGATTCACCTTCCCTTTTCGTCAACTCTTTGAATTCTATCTCTATAATTTTCCAAAGAGTTTATGGGAAATACTTATTAAGAAATATTTTCTTAAAGTCTTCCCACTTGATATATTCTATTTCAGCCTTAATTTTGGTGTTATAAATCAACTTCCACCATTAAAAATCCTATTCATTTAAATAGTAGATGGATAGAGTCACCTTCTCCTTATAGAACAGTGTAGGACAAAATAGATTTTATCCATTATGTTATCCCATTGTTAGTTAATAATTAGATAGTAGGATCAACTAAATGTCAACGATCATTGGTTCATAAATTATTCAACATCCATTTTCTCCCTCTCAGGTGAAGGATGACATTAAACCTGGTTCAGGTTATTATTCATAGCCCAATACACCTGGGTAAGAATCTATATGAAGTGTTGAAATCCCCCTCCCATGGAATTTGGGATGTCATTCGAGCAGTTGTTGCATTATCCCTCACATGGGTTATTAGATTTTTTTCTCCTGGTTCCCATCATTTTCCTAATTAGAAATGGTATGAAAAAACAATAAGTAGAAAAATAAGGAAAAATTTATTCTTTTACACTATTAACATAAAATTCGTATCTTATGGGGTAACTATGTTAATAATTTTTCCAAAACAAATATTCTTGGATATTTACATATAATTTTTCATATCCTAAAGGTTCTCTCTAACATTCACTAATAATATGAAAAAAATAATTGAACAATTCTATGATACCAGCTATAGTGACCCAACCATTCTTATATGAACTTAACATCATTTTAATAAAAACTACATAAAAGTGATACAATCCATAATTCAAGGGTTTTTTATTTTGGAACAATTAATACCATACATCAATTAAAAAAAGGAAATCATAAAAAATATTTTAAATATTCATTGGTAACATTATTATCCTAAGATCATGTTCTACTTAGTACATGTAGTCCCTTGATGATATACATAGAAAAATGGGTTGAGTTAAAATGACCAATAAAAGAATGAGTAAGGACCTGAATAAATAAAATATGGTGATCATAATAATCATCCTAACATAATAATAGGATCATCATCATAACCATGAAAGGAAACTTTAGATAAAGTAATTAAATGTGATAATGGATAAAAATAAAAAATCATGTCTTAGCGATGAAATAACAGACTTTTTTTGATCAAATCTAGCATCATGATCATGAATAACATATGAAAATAATCATAAAATCATCATTATTAAAAAATATAGAATGATTTTGACAAATATTAGATATTATATCATGAGATATATCAAATTACCCAATGTATTTGATGTCTATATAATTGTGGTCCCACACGTTAATTCATAATGTTTACATAATCATGCGTGCCACATAGAACATATAACAATCATAAGCATGAAATAATACATGAAAGAAATTGGTCTCATAAGAATTTAATTAATAATTCATTCATTAATAATATTTTTGGATATAAAAAGGAAAATAAATATCATATTGTTTTTATAAATCAATATTCTTGAGTAAAGAGAAATATCTCAAGAGGAATCAAGATGTGTTTTGGAAAGAAGATTTCTTTTAGAAAATATATTCATTTTACATAAAATAATGATTAAAAACATGTATATCACCAAAAATAAAAGGTAAAAACAATTAAATGTTATATAATGAACATTAAAGGGACATCTATACTGATGTTTGGCATGTAGTAGGAAAAACCCAAAGAAAGGGAGTTGTGCTTGAGAATCCTCTTACCTTATGTCCAAATGTGTTATACACTTGTACTTAATATAGTATATTATAAAATTTGATTCATTAGTTACATATTTTAGAAAAAATTATACTTAAATTTTATTTATTATAACTTAATTAAGTTCAATTATATCCATTTTTAGGGGTTATAGGGTTCAATGTTTTCATTCTAAGAGTGTTTATTTTCATGATTTTCTTGATCAGTTCACTTTTATACTAGAATAGAAATTCATGTAAAATTAGAATAATTCTCTAGAATAAAAAACAAATGTTATTTTTGTACTTAAATATGTTTAAATACTTATATATACATTATTTATTATATAATTATGATTCATTAGATAAAATGTTAATGATAAACATTTGTATAATTTTTATGGTTTTTCAATCATCACTACATAGTTCGGCTTTATTATTAAATATTATATATATATTTGTTTAAATATATAAATAAATTTATAATATAAATTTTACAATACATTTTAAGAATTATAACTTATTATGACCTTCTATAAAGGTGGTAATGGAAAATGAAAACTCCTCGTCCATGAAGGCATCAAATCAACACCTCGTAGATATTGTTGTCATTTTTAGAATAAAAGGAGACTATAATAGATATTGTGATGCATATTCCACTAACACCAAAAAATTATAGTATATATGTATTAATGGAGTTATATTTTATTTTTGGATAAGGAGTATAATAGAGGATCACAAAATAAAAGATAATAAAAGAGAGAAGAATACGGTTTCTAACTCCAGAATATCTTCTGCTTAAGAACCCCTTTATGGCAGTTTGTTTTGGTCTTCTATTGATACCAGAAGATCTTGCATGTGGGGAAGCGTATTTTAATTTGAATTGGATTGAATTTAGAAATTTTTCAATGATTTTTATGTGTTACGAGATGAGGTGGTGAGGGGTGGAATTTATAGGGGAGGAGAGGGCCGTTTTTTGATTATTTTATTCATTAGTTTTTATTTTGTCTGAAGACTGTCAATAGTTTTCATTAGTATGAAGAAATATAATAATAAGGTAAATACTGTTCTATATAATGTTTCTTACATTATATATGATTCAATAATTCCTTTATTTGGTTTAAATTATTAAATACTATAAATTGTCGTATTTCACTATTCAAAAGATATTTAACTATTTTTGAAAAATCCCAAAATTACACCATAATCATTTTTTGACAAAATGATTTAAAAAATGGGATAAATTTTATTAATTTTTTTAAATATGATTAATCAAATTTGTAATTAAAATCCTCATTTATTAAAAAAATACTGATTTTTATATTTTCACAGATTTTATGACACTATTAAAAATTAATTATGGTCTCCTAAAATATACATTATAATTGTAATAAAAAAATTTATTTATGAATATATTTTATGAAGATAATATTTATATTAAAGTATTAATATAATTATAAAATTTTAAATAAATAATTAATTTTTACAAAAATATCAACTCTTAATTTAAAATTTTTAAAACTTATATTTAATTATATACTTATATCATATTTTAATTTATAAGATACCTATATTTTATTTATACCTTCTTAGACGAGGTTACTACTCTATTAACCAAATTTCTATTCCTAATAGTCATGTTACTGTTCTAAGTGTTAGGTAACTATTCCCTACGTAAAAGTTCAATAGTTTATATAAATAACATTTATTTTATTCTTAACACATGAGAGTAATGTTTTTATTAGTTTAACAATGTTATGTATGTGTTTTATACTATGTAACATGAGTATAAGAAGTTATATTTGATCGATAATATTCTAGGATGTTAAAATCATGATAAAAAGGCCCTACCCTGCTACCTTGACTATATTGAAGTTGATGGTTCTTTACCTCCATTATATTATGATTTGTGGATTGATTTGAAAAATTTACCCACATGTCCAATCATTAAGCACTAATATTAAAGATGGAATTGCACCATCTTCCTTTTATTGTTAGTGTTGAGAAAATGAGGCTTCACCTTACCAAAGTTCTAAACTATATGCCCATATCTTCTGCACTTGTATCACTTTCCAATCCCAAGAAATGAGTTCTCTAAATTCTTCATACCACATTTTTTGCATGTGTGAAGTTGTAATTCATTCATCCTATTAAATGATCATAATACCTACCTTGTTTTGGATCCATTTGACTATTATTTTCTTTTGACCTATGTGACATCTATGTGTGTCTGAACTCCAATTCATCCTTCATAGCACTCCACACTATATATCCTTAGAGTGTCTATAGTCATGATTTTCTAAATTTCTCGGCATATGGGTCTTAGTCTACAAAACATTCACTAAAACTTTCCTTTAGGACCCATAAAAAAGATAGGGGTGTATCGATAATATCACATAATGTTTATTTCATGGATTCTCACTAATTCTTTGTCCTTTTACATTAGCTATAGGATTTCCTTCTATATTTTTTGTTTAATAAAACAAGGAATGTATTAATTCAAAATATTCCCTTGAACTCTTCATACTCCATAACATCAATATTTCTTCTTGTATTCATGTATTTAATCAGTGTCTACCAAATATCATCATCTCCTTAGAAATGGTATACTTTCATGGTTTCTTTCTCTAGACTTGAATATTAGACTACATAAAAGATATTTTCTATGAAGGTAATCAAATTTTCTTCAATCAATGGTTTAATATATGTACTAATAGAAGGTGGTCATTGGCACATAAAATTCTCAACGATATTTTCCCTTTAAGGAGAATATTGTCACTAAACTTGTTTCATGTTATTATTCACAACACTAGATAAATGATTCATTATAATTACCATGTTTTCAATCATATCTTCTATAAAAAGACTATTAGTTTATCATCTGTTTCGCTCATCATTTACGCGACTCCTACAACTTCCCCCAAGTTTTATAACAGAAGAAAATCTTAGTGGGAAATGAGTTACTTTTAGGAATATTCTAATTTTAATGGGAGTTTTTTCATTAAATATCATGATTAAATATGTTATTCACTAATATATTCAAATAATAATTACATTTCTTATATATAATTTATAATGGTTTAAAAAAATCTCATAATTAACCAAAACAATCCCTTAGTAGTGTCTAACTAAGTGGGCCAAAAGTCCCATTATCATTCCCTAGTTTCTAATCGAGTCTAGCACAATACAGTGTTTCTAGGGTTTATACCTCTAGATATATTTTTTCTAGAGCCGTATCAACATGAAATATCCAAATAAGGATGTATTTACATGGAATCAAATTTATTTAATACATACGAAAATACAAGTATGTTTTACTATATTTAAATATTTCAGTTGGGTTCATATTAAGGATTTAACATTCTAATTTCCACAATTAACTAAATCATACTCTGATACCAACAATGTATTCTTGAAATTTTATTATAGAAACTTTTCATTACATGTAATATAACACACAATCTTTTTATTTTCATTTTCATGGAAATTAAGGACAAAATGCGTGAAAATATAAATAATTATTCTAATCTAAATGAAATACTTATTAACGGGTTCACCCTAAAATACTTTTACATTATCTCATATCCTTTGGGAATACAAAAAGGAAAGTTTTGAGTAGGATAATAGTATGGGAATAATCTAGGGATAAATTTATCATGTGATTGTGATGCATATAGATCAGAACATATGTTTTAATAGTATAACATAAACAAGATAACTTGAGGAATATCATAACAAGAAGAACATTAATCATAACATGTAAATATGGCCACAATATTTAAATGTTACATTAATAAGAATATCACCATGTTTTATCACCAAGTGGTCATAAATAAAATTTAAAAAGGTCATTTCACAAGGTATCATAAAACATGACATATCTAGCGACTAGTTAATTAAGAAATAATTTTAAGTAATATCACAGTGCATCATTCATATGTATTAATTTTTTTTGGTCCACATTGATCCTAATAAATCAATTAATTAATAAAGTGTGTACAATTAATAACATATTTCATATCAAAATCATGGCATACAAATGTTCTAGATGACATGATAATTATTCCATTATTAACCCACAAGATAGGATTTTGGTTATATATATATATATAAATAAAAAAATCACTAAATTATATTAACATTTCGGTGACTACCAATTCCTAATAAAATGGTTCGGGTATTCAAAACATGTTAATTTCTCATGTAAAATACAGAAATTGGGAAGTAAATTCAGTATAATGAAGGGTATAAAATTTTTGTTTCGAAAAAGGTAAAATGTGAGAGAATTAATGTGTCCCGTTGATAAAAAATTATTTTAGTCATAAGGGTTTCACAAAAATCATAAGAAAATAAATTATATTACCCTTTATAAGACATACAAAAAATAAATAAATAACTTGAGTGGATAATTAGAGGACGAGAATTCAATTACCATAAAGAGTTTCTCATAATTCATGAGGATGTAACCATTGGAAATTAAAGACACCTTGGGGGACTCTTTAGGGTGAAAATTACCAGATTATCATGGAGTATGGATTGGGAGTGGAGGTGAAATATTAAATGGATTGGTATTTATATAAAAAGTGGAGAAAATGTTTAATTATTTTCAAATATATTTATTGGAAGTCTACATTTTTGAAAATGAAAAACCAATAGCATAATCACTATTTTTACTCAAGGGTTTCTCAATTTTAGTCAAATTTTATGGAATTTTAATACATTATAACTGAACAAAATTTTTAATCCTTATTTGGACATGGAAAATTACATTTTCTACAAAATAATTTTTTTAAAATCAAATTTTCAATTTTACACTTTCAAAAGTCACTAATAGGATTGGAAATTGATTAAAATATATAAAAATAATTAATATTAAAAAAATAACATATTTTAGGTTGTATAATGTGGTTAATTAATTATTAAATCACTATCAGATAAATTTTATGTTTTAAAACATAAAAAAACATAAAACTAAATTTATATTACTGTAAAAAATAATGTGTTTTAAAAGAATCTTAAAAAATTCACCCACACCTCATTTTAATGTTATATTATCAAAAAATAATATTAAAATTATTGAAATAATTTTCTATATATGATAATTTTAAATTTTAAATATAAAAATCATCATTTATTAAAAAATAGAAGTTATTAAGATATCATAAAATTTATGACACTTATAATTTTTTTTTAAGAAATTATTAAACTATTTTATAATAATATACAAAGAGAAGTGTATTAAAAAATTATTTCATTAAAAAAATATTATTCATAATACCTATGTATATTAGAAAAGAAAATATCTTTTCTAAAATTATAATTATGTTTTCTTTGCGTCCAATAATCAATTTACCAAATTGCATTTACATGAAAAAAAATTTATTAAATGATGTTATTATCGAAATGGGATTGATGGAATAATTATTTTATTTATACAATGGAAATTAATTTTTATTAATATAAGGCATGTCCATGTAAACCGTTATTACATACACAGAAGCCTTATGGTTATGGTGTCTCAAGGTGATCATTTCATGGGGTTGATCTACTAACATTGACCAAGTGGTAATTCCACTTTCATAAACATATCTTATTGGAAATTGAATTCAAGATTCAATTTTTGATGCTTAGATTGGTAATGGTCATGGGTGAACCCTAGTAATGATAACTCCCTACCAAGGTCTGAAAATCGACTTAAAAAGACAATACTCTACAGGTTGAGGCCACCATTTCTCTTTTCTTTATCAATTATCCTTTTTCATTATTACATATAACCACTAATCAAAACTATAAAAAATTATTACCACTTGGTATTTTTATCAATGGTTAAATACAACAATAGTTAGTTTGAAAAATGGTCTTATTTGACCAAAATTCACAGTACAATTCCAAATATCACATTTCTCCTTATAAATACCATTTTATTATTTCATCCAATTTTCAATATAATTTATTTTATGGTTATATTTTTATTTTCTATAATTTTGACCGGTTTACAAATATCATGTTTCATTTTTATAGTTCTTTCCATGGGGGAGCTGATTCTAGTAGATTGAAGTGATCCATATTTACAAACATTAGCTTTTCTATTATATTTTTTCCAAATTATAATGTTTGGAATTTTTATTGGTTTTGTAGCAGACTAACGTGATTATCTATATTATTAAGATTGGGTTCTTAATTGTTCCTACATATTCCTTACATTTTTAATAATATATAATTTAATAAACATTTTCTTATAAAAATAATATTACTTTAAATTATAGGGTCATTACAAATGGTGATCTCAAATGATCAGTAGTGGTTAAAAAGAAGGTAATATTTCATAAATCAAGGAGCATAATCAATTTGTCTAGGTAAATAAATAAACACACAAGACATATAATAAATTATCTGAGAATGAAATTAAACAATAGATAAAATCATTTTGAAAATGTCTTGTATAATAATAAAAAAAACTAATGAAGTAAATGACTAATTATTGGAGGCCATGGTCTTAGAAATCATGATACCTCTTCTTTCAAGACCTTTAACAATACATTTAAATACTAATTGTAGAAACCCATTTAATTTGGTAACTTATCTAACTCATGAGACATAATGGTGTAACAAGGGGATATATTATACAAATACCCACCTATCATTTCATTTCAAATGTATTCCTCATATATTGAATAATTTATTTAATTCATCAATTATTATTACTTATCATTAAATATATATATTGATTAAAGGATTCAAATTTATCAACATTTCTTGAGTTAGTCAAATAAAATTTAGAGTAAACAGTGTATGAAAAATGGTATACCATTTAGGAAATAATAATATCCACCATAAAAGAATATGGATATTTTAGAGAAATGTAATTTCTCATGAAAATGTTTCACAATAATGGGATTTTCTCATATAGAGTATAGTAATAACAAAATGAAAATGAGATTGTTAGAAATTTTTTACCTAAGGTTTATTTTCATGGTGAATCCCCTTGGATGAAATAATTTAATTTGAAATATAAAACCCCACAAATTATTAATTAATAATTATATTTTATGTTAATGGTTTATTATATAAACCACAGAAAATTAATTTTTTGCATAAAATTAAAATAACATATTATCACTCGTTCATTAATAATATTTCATTACTTTTATTTTTTTAGGTGTTAATTTTCTAGTTTTAGAATTAGTTAGTTGTCATGAAAATTATATTTATTGTGTATATTATTTAGTTTCATAATATATAGAATAATAAGCATGAAATAGTTATCATATTTATCCATAAATTGCACTTTTAATAACAACCATAATATATTTTTTGATAAATGAAGTATGTTACCATCATGGTGATAGTAGGTCATACCTACGTAAGGCTATTGTTTCCATTTCTAAAGATCATTATGGAATGGTGGTCAATAATATATTATATTTAAATAATGATAATGATATCATAAATATCATATTATTTATTTAAATACACACACACACACACACATCATCAAATAAAAGAAAATTATGGATTATCATTTAAGAATGATCAATATGTCATTAATAGCATTTATTTCATGAATATACAATATATTTATTGTGAGGTGGTAGTCTGAAATACACACAAGCAAGATTATTGTATCCCATAGTTAATGGAAATTAAAAAACGTTATACATGACATAGTTAATCCAGTGGAATAATTATATTATAAATATAATTTATATAATTTATATCCACCATAATACCTAATTGTTAGAGATAGTAATGGAAAAAATAATGACCTTGGTTTTCCAGGCTATAGTCCACCGTACGCATGAATAATGATTTCGTAACCCATTTTATTGAAGTGGGTATGGTAGTTATTAGTGACCATAACATAAAAACATAAAATTATATTTGATATATAGATTTCATTATATCATCTTGTTTTAATATTAATTTAATGTAAAGGAGGAATGAATAAAATAAAAACACCCATTAAATAACATTACCTCTTCTTTTGGTTACCACATTAGGTTTGTACCAAAACCTTCCAAGGATGGATTTATACTGAATATAAGTCTCCTATGAATATGGGAGGGAAATCAGGTAGTGATTTTGGAAGGGTATCTTAAAAACCAAAAGGGTGTTAATGTGTGAAGAATAGAAGATAGTGGGTGGCCTTATATAAGTGAGGTGAGTGACACACTTGTAATTGTTTCAAAAGATTCAATAATACCCACATTTTTATCTAGAAAAAAACATCCAAATGGGTTATTATTGAACCTATAAGATAAAGGATAAATAATTCCTATAAAATGGGCGTCGTACAATTTTTTTTTGTAATTTTGAACTCCTATATTCTAAACTTAAACACCTATAAATCTATTTTTACATTAAACATGATAATTATTTTTTATCATTCTACTATTCATTTTTTTTAAAATTACTTTGATATTATAATAAAATATTATTTTTTATGATTTAAAATTTGGAATACATTTATCCAAATTACATTAATATAAGTGGAAAATATTTATTAAAAATTAATCCCATAAATTCATTGAGAAATTAATATTTTAATGTGATAATGGTAAAAAGATCAAAATGTTTTTATATAATATTTCTATATGAATATTTTTACAATGACCTAAATTTTATTAAATGTTATGAATGTGAACTAATAATACTTTTAAATCAATTAAATTTATAACTTATCACTTTCCATTTAATCTTTTTGTTGTCTGTAACACAAACTAAAATTAGTGTTGTGTTTAACGCAAAATAAACATATTGTTGCGTGTAATTATACCTATTAAAGAGACTGAAATTATATATATATATATATATCATAAAGTCTGAGGGTGTTATATTTTATTCTAATCATAGTGTTCCATGTTACATAATCTGTCGAATGAAAATTTCTTAATTTTAAATATTGGGGTGTTACTTGGAAGAATGGTTTTAAGAGAGCGTGAAAATTGGTAGGAAATAGGGAATACCACCTGCATAGTGCTCATGCACACCACCCGCATGGGCTTTCGATGGGAAAATGTGTGGAGGTGTAGCCCATGTGATGTATTTGAGTAGTGTTTTACGTTATCATCCCTCGATACCTTGTCATGGTCAGTATATAGAAGTGGATTATATATATTCAAGTTCCCAATGAATGTGAGTTTTTATATGGGATTTGGGGAATCGAGACACTGATCACCCATTAAGAAACATACGTTTATAAAATCATTTGTTTGATCAACTCTTCATTGGCCATCCAATTTCTTCATATATTGTCTTTAACCTCACAAATATATTTTTAAACACTAAATTTCATATTTTTTTCTCAATTTTGACACTAGTGCAATCCTTGGTATGCCTACAACATAGATCGTGGTCATTTCGTCATTATTTTCCTCCTTCAACGACAATACCGTGTTCCATTGAATAAATATTTATATTTCACTTCATGCATAGATCCCTCAGCATACACCTCAATCAACTCCCCTGTAATAATTTTCCATTTTATTTATAATAAATAAATACTCACATTAATCCCCTAACATCACCCTATAAAAACCCAAATTTGATCGATGTTTGTGATGTCAAAAATTACACCAGAGTTTTCATGTTCTTTGAAAGTTAAAGATAAAGAATTAATGATACTTAATAAAACATGTTAAATTATTATATATAACTTAATGTAACAATCATATTTAAAACTATGATTATCTATAGTTCATTTAAATCTCTAAATGTCTTCATTTAATCGCCCTCAGGATATACAAGTAACAATGAAGAGTTAATTATATTTCTATATAATCTCATTATGAATCATACTATAATGAATTACAATATATATATATATATATATATATATATATAAATGTACCCTTACTCAAGATGACATAAGCTTATATTTATCGATATATCCCTTAATATTGGATATAAATGTTTTAGTACTTATATATGATAAAAATAATAATAGAATATATATTTGTTAATAAAAACTTTTATTGGATGTACATGAATATTATTTTATTATTATGTATTTAACTAAATAGTTGAGATGTAGATATATAATGTTCCCTTTAGAACCTACTCTAAGGAGGAAAATTGTTTAGAAACAAGTCAAACCATACCAGTTTGGAGTAAGATTAGTGAAGTGTGATACAAACTTTTAGAAGTTTTTTTCTGTGCAAATTAAGAAAAAGGATTTATATTTTAAAATTACTAGGCTAAGACTATTTTTGTAAAAAACCCTTATATAATAAAATCTATTTATTTTATCAATATTCTAATTATATTAAAAACTAATTTGTAGGAGAATTTTATTTTAAAATTAATATTTATAAAAATTGACATTCAATTTTTTTCATCTATGCTTAAATTGGTTTTTAGAAAAACTTATGTAATTAATGTGATTTAAAATTACTATTTTTTTTGAAAAATATATTATTAGTTTTTGTATATACACCTGATATTCTGATGAAACTATGATTTTAAATTCTCAAATATCTTTTTATTAGATAGTTTTATTTTGATCCATGTTTCATCTAAATTTTATAGTTATTATTTTTGGAAAAAATTGATTTTATAAAATTTAAGGATTTTATACATATAAATAGTTATGGACATGCACTGTGTATATCACTGACATTTCATTTGTATTTATAAAATATTATATTTTCATCTTCTTGGAATTATAATGTGTTGTAATGTTTTAAATTTTATGGTAATTTTGTTTTTCTAATATAAAGGAGATAATGTTTTGTTAGAATTTATTTATTGAAAATAAATAAATTATTTTTAGTGATTTTTAATGGAAAAATTAATGTAATTTTAATGAAAAAGTCCATATTTTTTTTAAAAAATATTCTTAAAAATTTGGCACCGGATTATAAAATGTGTGGATAAAGAAGTGATCCCATAACCTGAATAAAGAATTTTCCATAAAGTTTCAATTTTACTGGAATCATACTTTTCTTAATGTTTGAAAAGTGTTGTTATATTCAGTAATAAAATTAATATTTACAAATCAAATAATTTAAATGTTTCAATGATATATAAAAATTCATCTAAAGGATATTATTTTTGTTCCAATTATATTGGTTTTGAATGTGTTATATTTTTCAATGGTTTTTAATAGTATTTAATATGTTATATTTTTCAAAATTCAAGTGATATATTTTTAAAATTTCAATATTAAATGATATTATTTATTTTATAAAAAATTTTCTAAATTTTTTTAAAAATTATTTTATAAAATTATTTTTAAATTAATTTAAAAACCACTAATTGGGAAATTTTATGCTCACCCAAAGTTTTAAAATGATTTTAACAGGATTAGTAAAATTTCAAAATGTGTTTGGCTTTAATAAGGATAGAATAATTGTGAAGTCAAATAAATGTCTATAGATAATTTTTATTACACACTTATATGATGTAAGGTTTTCTCTAATCATCCAAAACATTGAACAAAAACATTATCAAGAATGTAAAATACTATATATTTTCTAGTTACTTTTAATTGAAAAATATGAAGTGTTTTTAGAACTGGATCTAGGAGTGTGGGTATTGGGTTGCCAAATTATTTATTAGAGAAATAGTTTATAAACACTTGGAGATTAGGATGTTTTTGATTGAAAATAATTTAATAATTAAAATTTTCTTACAAGTTTCTATAGAAATTAGATTATAAGGGACCCTTAATAATATAAAATATTTTAGATCCTAGATTTTATAAATTATGAGTATTAATAGTTGGAATACCCTAAAGTACAAAAAATGAATTGAGAGGGTCCAATTCCTCTGAGTGGGGAGGATATAACATCTAAAAATTTTTATTCTTAGTTTTCGTTTAAAAAAAATATTTATTAAATATTTATTTTAAATCCATGTTGCATTGGTCTTAATATTATGATTTCCTTTCATTAATCAAAATATTTTTTGATTACTAATTAATATTCAAATTATAAAAAATACTTCTTTTTTTTATTTTCATTGAAATAATATTTTATTTTATAATAATAAATATAATAAAATTTCAAAAAAAATTAAAAACAAAATAGCAGTTTCATTTAATATTTTATAAGTTATTATTAATGATAAACAATATTACTGATAAATAATAATTTAAAATTTTCCTTAGCTACATAAAAAATTAGGCTAACCATGGGCCATCCAAATACCCATCAACAACAAATGGGACCCGTAGGCTTAAACACATGGGAGAGGCTGACCTGGACAGCTGCATAGTGGTAGGGGTGGAAGGGCTCCAACACATAGTCTTGAATGTTGGAATAGTTCCTGCATAGTTAGTACACATAGTACCTATATAACATGAACACATAACACCTGAATGGTTTGCTGGTGGTTTAGCATGCAAAGGTGTGGACCGTGTGGTGTGTGTGAGCACTGTTCCAATTAGTCTACCAGGGCCATGTCCGGATATTTCTATAGATATAGTTGAAATATATTCATGTGCTTAAAATATGTGGTTTTCTATGTTTGATTTTTTGATCCAGGACACCATTCGCCAATTTAAAAAATAGGTTTATAACATCACCCATTTGATGAGGTGCACATCAACCACTAGATCTCCTGCCAGATCATCTTGAATCTTATATAAATATTTTTAATCCCTAAAAATCATATTTTACCCCATTTTTATACTGGTTTCATACTCATAATTCTTAAGAACCACCTCATTGTCATATCAACATTATCATGTTGACATCATCCAATTAAAGATGAAATATGTTTTTTGTTTGTAATGTTAAAAATATCAGCATCATTGTCATTTTCTATAAAAATTCTTAAAAAAACATTGACTATACTTAATAAAAAATGTTAAATAAGTATATATAATTGAATATAACCATTTTATTTAAAACTAATATCATCTAAAATCTATTTATAATCTTTGAAGCTTATAATTTTTTTCTCCCTAGAATATACCAATAGAAATAGTGAGTAAAATATATATATAAAACCTTTCAGTATAACATATACCTAAAAGATTTAAATTATATATATATATATATATATAAAGTCGTAACCTTTCTTGAAAATTCATAAATTAATGGTCGTGAAAATCTCCTTCGAACTTGGATATCAATTTTTCATTGGTTGAATATGGTAAATATTTGAATAGATGATATATATTTTATAGATTAATATTGAGATAAGATGTGCATGAATCTTATTTTACTTATATATATATATATCTTCATAGTATAAATTTTTCTATATAATCATCACTTCATAATATTCTCAATAGAGGGATAACATTTAAAGACTAGTTAATCTTTTCTAGTTTGAACTATTTAATAAGAATTGAGATACTAATTTTAAGAAAATTTCCTCTATGAAAATTGTGGTAAATAGATTTTAATTGTAAACCTACTATGTATATATTATTTTATCAAAATACCTTATGTTTGGGAATTTATTTATATTTCCATGATTTTGATTCTTGTAAAAATAAATGTTTAGGATAATTTTCCTTCAAAATTAATATTTTATGGAAATGATTTTTCTTTTATTTTTCTAGCAGGATTATAATTTTTTATAACCATTATATAAGGTAAGAGATTTAAAATTATTATGTTTATTAAAATATTTAGTCTAATATTTTGGTAAAAACATATATTATGATTCAACTATGCTATTAAATTCTCAATTCACTTTTTCTAATATGAGTTTATTCTTGTAAAATTTTCAAGTTAATTTTAATTTTAACATTTTATACAAATATTATTTATTTATCACAAGGATATTCAATAAATACTCTCTGAAGTTCATGATGTTTTCCTTCTATATGTTCCGAGGAAATACATACTTAATCCTTTATATATAAAAAATCAATAGTTGCACATCTTGATGATGATTTGTTATATTCAAAAAAAATATTGGAGATTCATGATCAAAGAGATATGGTTTTGTTAAATAAAGACATAAGTATAGTAAATTATTTTATGTATAATTTTATGTTTTATAAAAGTACATAAGAACGCATAAATAAACTGATGTATAATTATCCTCATTTTTTATTATAATAAAATAATCTCAAGGGTGTAATTCTCTTAAGTGGGATAAATTTTAACTTCACATGGTTTTAGAATTTATTTTCTTTTAAAATAAATGTTATGTGTCATATAGATTATGGTTTATGTAGCTCTAAAAATAAGTGAACAATTTTATAATTCTATAAAAAATAGACGACATTAGGATATTGTTAAATTACATTGAAAAAATGACTTTATAAAATAAAAGTGGTGAAATTTCAATTAAGAGAAGACTCTTTATTCTTTATAAACAATCAGAATATATTTATGATGAATTATTTATATTTTAAAATTGCATGAATTTAAGGAATGGTATTACCAAAATTTATTGATAAAAACTCTTTTGTAAAAGACAAATAAAATCCATGAAATAATTATGTAACTATATAGAATACAAATCTATAAATTATTCAATTAACAAAAATGTTTTGATTATGAACATTTTGTTAATGTTATTATTTAAAAGATAAATTTATATAATTTAGATAATTAAAATTTTTAAATAAAATTGTTAATTATTTTATAAAAATTAAAAATATTTCATCTATGGATTATAAATTATTTATAAACAATGATAAAACCTTACAGAGGTGTAATAATATATTTACTAGAAAATGTTTTTATGTAAAAAATGTATTTTTAAAATGAAAATTTATAATTTCATTAATGTTGAATGATTTAAATGATATAATTATACATTATATTTGATAAAATAATTTCAATTTCATCTAATTATTGTTAATATGTTTGAAATGAGAACACAATATTTTTTACTCATTAAGATTAATTATTATATAAAAATGGGATATATTCATTTTGTGGGTGGATATAAGATTTAATATTATTCACTAGTATAATGTAAATCTAACATAGATTCCATATCATGAATCATCATTTCCAAATTTTGTAATATGGTCAATTTCATTGTTTTTCATAAAAATATGTTATTATGTTAAAATTTATGCCATAACAGAAGGGGTTAAAATTGGCTAAAGGAGGTTAAACAAAGGGATTAGGATTCAAATATCAAAAAAATATACATTTGATTGGTATATTGAATTTAGAAATAAAATAATATCTTATTAAATATTTGGAAAAATTTATTCCACTGACCTTTAAAATGATGCTTTTTTATTAAAAAGGTTATAATAATTATAAGGGTGCACTGATATAACTTAGAAAAGAGGGACACCTATCCTCATTTATAACAACATACTGCATGTATTAGCTTGAACAAGATCTTATCAAATAACTTCCCAACATAGATTACCATTGGATTTTCATGACCCATTTCCCAGGGCCCGTACCATGACTACCCCAAGGCTGCCTTCCATAGGCCAGGGGATGATGACTGGATTTGAAGGCGTATTCCCTAAAAATGGGAAGGAATTTCCTTTATTAACTATAAGCACACGTAACCAAGCACACAACAAGATAAGAACACAAGTAAACTGAACTGTAAACAGAGTGAGCATAGTAAGTAAAAGGGGCCAGAATACAAGCCCAACTGGAATGTACAAGTAATATTGTGATACAATGCAATTGAAAAAAATGGAAAGTCAGCTGTTGGGTCATCCTTTAAGGTTCCCACCTAAAGGGTAGGTACATATCACCTCCTCAGCACTCCACGTCCACCCATATTCTATTCGTACTGACATTCTGTATGGTCCACCTCCAGGTACCATCTCATCCTGGTACTCTCAGCCTCAGTCAGCACTGTTTGTCATCAACATCCAACACAACAAGGTGCGAGCATATCTCGTGTAGGGGTGAGTATAACGATACTCAGTAGGGACCCCAAGACCGTCTAGGTCTCACAAATTCCATCAAGGATAAATCATAAAGTATGAAATCAATAGATAACCTTACTTAGGTATATGCCTATACATATACCTATGTTATCATGTAATCCATATTAATCCTAAGGAAAACACAGAGGTACTGACTCAGCTCACACCAGGATTTATTTTAGGGGTAGTAACAAGTAGCATTCCGAACACCTCGACTGCTGGAGAACTCCTCCTCTATCGAGTATAGTGGGACTGCCGCGTCACATAGAGGCACTTCCCACTAACCTTTCATAGCTGAGGTACTCCTCCTATCGAGTATTGTGGGTGTGTCGCGTCACCAAGGTGATCCCCATCGCGGGACTTCTGCGTCACCAAGGCGCTCCCCATTGTTGGTCTACCGTGTCACCAAGGCGCTCCCCTCGTGGCCTGCTGAGGTTCTCCTCCTTTCTAGTACTGTGGGTCTACTGTGCCACCAATGTGCTCCCCACTATGGGTCTTCTGCGTCACCAAGGCGCTCCACACTAGGCCTATCAAGTCACTCTAAGTCAAGACGGTCAATAGTCGTCAAGTCACAGCCATCCACCGGGTTCCCACACTAAGCTCGCTCGTATCTAGGAGAATCTGCTCTGAAAGCTACTTGTCGATACCCCAACTACCATGAAGTCCCATGAAAAAGTATCCCAAAGGTCCACCACGTCATAGAGGTCTCAACGTAATAGACGACATGTTAATCGGATGCCCGATTTGTGAGTTATTATCCTTTTAGTCCTGGGGGCCCGGTTGGATTTGTGCTCGATCCAAACTGACCATTCCCCATCTTAATCCAAAACATAGTAGGGTATCAATCAAAAGGACTGACTCTCTCCAATGTTCGAATGCCTCAGAAGGTTCGTCTAATGGATTTATGGTGCCAAAGTTATGTCCAAAAGAATTTAATTGGGCTGTAGTGTGCTCGGATCCAGTCTGACCCAGTCAGACCAACTCATCCCGACCCGTCCTAGCGGCCCATCCCATTGGGTTCAGCCGGGCCCGTTGGGTGGCCTAGCCTACTGGGTCCGGCCCGGAAGGTCGCGGGGGGCCACAAAGGCCTTCAGGTGTTCGCGACGCCATAGAGGGTACCGCGAGTGAGTGAGGTCATCAGGCAGCTCAGCCAGGGATGACGGTTCGGCAGTAGGGTGGTGGTTCAGCTTCAGGGCATCGATTCGGCTGCGGGGTGGTGGCTCAGCCGCGTGGGTTAGCAGTCCGACCGGGGGGGGGGGGGGGGGGGTCCGGCCGTGGGGTGGCGCGTCGGCCGCGGGGCTAAAGTCTGGCCATGGGGATGGGGTTCTGTGGCGGGGTGGTTCCTCAGACATGGGGAGATGGTCTGGATGCAGTGCGGAGGCTGACTGAGGGTTGGTGGCTCGGCCGTGGGGCGGATCCTTGGCCACGGGGCGGTGTGGAGTCGCAGATGGCGGTGGTGGCCACGGACAGTGCGGAGACCGCGGGATGGTGGCAACGGCCGTGGGGCGGCACCCTTGCGTCGTCGCCTTAGTCGCGACATGTGGTAGTGCCGACCACTGTTCTCGTTCCCCTACCATGGATGGTTGCCATCCTCCTCCATCACGAAGAACATGAAAAGATTTTTGGAAGGGTCGGGCCATGTTGGTTTGGCACATACCCTCCACGTTAGGGTGGTAGCATATAGCTCATCAAGAACATGAACACAAACATCAAAACCTATCCTCCCATAATGATTTTTCCCAACCCATAAAAGAAATAGATGGGGTGCACATTGTAAGTGATAAACAAATAGAAATAAACCCATACCTCAGGTTGTTCTTTGACGTTGGCATGATATGGAATTATGAACGTCGATTCGTTGTACATGAATACGTCCCACATAGGATAAAGTCGATGATATCGGTGTTCATTGCGCCCTCCACATGCTTCTGAACCGATGCTCGTTCATTGGTTCTTCATAGTCGAAGTCATTCTTCTTCGGTAAGAGAGTTATTCATGGAAGAAATAATTATTCATTGGAGATATTTCTCCCAATATTTCTCCTCTCCAAATTCCACCAAGTGTGCAGTGTAGCCAAAATGTGATATGTTTCCCGCAATTTAATTGTTGGCACAGTTTCAAATTCTGTTAACTAGTCATATAGGTTGGTATAATTAAGTTTAGTGTGTTGGATTAATTAATGGGGAGGAAGCTCAAGAGGATCCCCCACATTAAAGAGGGTGTTGGGAGGTTTCTCTTCATTAAGAGGTTCGGGAGGTCCCGACCTCTTAAATCAATCTTGGGAGGTTTTGGGATCGGGTGGTCCCCACCCCATAACCTCTCATGGGAGGTTAGTTTGGGTGGTCTTCACCATTATAACCTCTCATGGGAGGTTTGGTCTGGTGGTCCCCACCCTATAACCTCTCATGGGAGGTTAGTTTGGGCGGTCCTCACCATCCTAAACTCTCATGAGAGGTTAGGTCTGGTGGTCCCCACTTCTCAACCTCCACATAGAAAAAAATAAAATCTACACAATTTGAATTTTCTTTTACTTTTTTAACGAATATGTGAAAAGCTAACTTCCACCTTCGACCTACTACGGTCGAGGTGAAGGTATCATTAAGTGATAACCGGCACTACAAGTTCAACGGTGTCCTCATATTTCAATACCAAGCATCAGTTCAAAATTTAGAAAAACTCGCTCGCACGTTTACTGAACGTACCCGGACAAAAGTTTAGAAATTCATACTGGGAACTCCAAGACTCAGAATAATGTGACGTAAATTTCCACAGACTCGTAAAATTCCCATTTATTTTTAAAAAAAATTACATTTAATTTTTTGGTCATTACATTCTACCCACCTCAGGGCTTTACGTCCCCGTAAGCCACAACTCATAACTAGGTAAACAAGTGGGGGTATTGAGCACGCATCTGAGCCTCCCGCTCGCATGTGCTCTCTTGGAGGTTCTTGTGCTGCCAGCGAACTCACACTAGAGGTATCAACAGTCCACAAAGGACCCCCTCCTGTCGATCCTGAATCTATACTGGAACATCCGTAAAAGTCGCACCATCGTTGACGTCCAACTCGCCATGTTCGATGATGTGAGAAGGGTCGTGCACGTATCTTCTCAGTTGGGATATGAGGAAGACATCGTGCACTCGGTGCAACTGAGGTAGAAGAGATAAGCGTTATGACACCTCAACAACTCTGCTGAGGACCTGAAAAGGTCCAATGAACCTTAGAGATAACTTGTCACCTTGGCGAAATCTCCATAGACCCCGTTGGGGTGAGACCCGTAGAATGATGTGGTCACCATCCTCGAACTCCATAGGTCTCCATATACTGTCGACATAAGACTTATTCCTACTCTGTGCAGTCTTCAACTACTTCTGGATGATCTAAAATTTCTCTGTTGTAGCTTTTACCATCTCTGGTCCCACTAGTGATGACTCTCCTAGGTCAGTCCAACACAATGGTGATCTAAAAGGTCGCCCGTACAATGCCTCAAACGGTGCCATCTCTATGGTGGAGTGATAGATTTTTTTATATGAAAATTCCACCAAAGGTAAGTAATCCTCCAAGAAATGACCTAAATTGAGGACACAAGCACATAGCATGTCCTTGAGGGTCTGAATGGTCCGCTCAGTATGACCATCCATCTGAGGATGGAAGGAGGTGCTGAAACAAAACTATGTCTCAAAACCCTCCTGCAACCCCTTCCATAGCTGGGAAGTAAATCATGCATCTCGATCGGAGATAATCGTCGAGGGTACTCCATGTAGCCGCACAATTTCTTGCATAGTGAGGCCTCCCAGGCTCTTTACTAAACCCTTCTCTCTGATCGGTAAGAAGTGGGATGACTTGGTGAGTGGGTCGATGACCACCCAAATCGAGTCATGTCCCATGGATGTACGCAGATGTCCTGTCACGAAGTCCATGAATATCCAATCCAACTTCCACTATGGGACGTCTAAAGGCTGGACCAAGCCTTTTGGTACCTAATGCTCCACCTTTACTTGCTGACATATGAGGCACCGAGAGATAAACTCTGCTAATACTTTGTTCATTCCTAGACACCAGTTCTATCGTCAGAGATCCTGGTACATCTTCACCACTCCTGGATGTACCACTAGTGGTTATGTGTGGAACTCCCTCAACACTTCCTCCTAAAGGGACACTGGAACCATGGTACATCCTCTGCAAAGGATGACGTGCTCCCCACCTTTAGAAAATCCATCAGGTGCCTGTCCTGTGGATCTCTGAGCACATCATGCCTCACAGTCAGCATCCCCACATTGCGCCTCCCTGAATCACTAAAGAAGTGGGGGAGTGACTGTAGAAAAGCCTCTCCATCTCTATCCAAAAAACATATCTGTATAGTATCAAGCTGCTCTGTTGCCTCGCCTAACAACTGTATACCAGGCCTCATACGAAGTGCATCTGCTACAATGTTCCCCTTCCCAAGAGTATAGACTATCTCAAAGTTATAGTCCTAGAGGAACTCAAGCCAACATCGTTTTCTCAGGTTTAGGTCATTCTAAGAGAAGATATACCTGAGACTCTTGTGATCAGAGTACACTATAAAATGCTCACCCATTAGATAGTGTTTCCACATATTGAAGGCAAATACCACTGCTACTAACTCTAGGTCATGGGTTGTGTAGTTGTGCTCATGTTGTCTCGGCTGTCGAGAACCATATGTGATCAGTGCTCAATCCTGCATCAGGACACATCCAATTATGATCCCTGATGCGTCGCAGTAAACTATGTACCCTACTCCCTCCTCTAGAAGCCTCAAGAGGGGGCACTAGACATCCTCTATCTCAGCTCCTGAAAACTACACATGAATTTCTCCGACCAAATGGAGGGTTTCCCCTTCTTCGTTGAGGCTGATATTGGTGCTGCAATTCTGGAGAAATCTAGCACAAACCTACAGTAACATCTAGGCAAACCCAGGAAACTCTTTACCTCTGTCACGCACCTGGGTGGCTCCCAAGAGAATACCCCCTAAATTTTCATTGGATATACTGCAACTCAAGACATCGATATGACATGTTCCAGGAAGTGAACCTCTCAGAACCAAAACTGGAACTTCGAGAGCTTACCATAAAGCTGGTGCTCTCAGAGTGTTTCTAGTACTACCTACAAATGATAGGTATGATCCTCCTCAATAGTTGAGTAGATCAGAATGCCATCGATGAAAACCACTAGAAAGAGATCTAGGTATGGCTGCAAGATCCAGTTCATGAGTCCCATGAACACTACTGGAGCGTTGGTTACACCGAATGACATAACCAAAAAATCATAATGGTTGTACTGACATCTGAAGGCCATCTTCTGCACATACCCGTCTCGTACTCTGAGCTAGTTATAGCATGATCTGAGGTCTATCTTTGAGAAACACCGTGCTCTCTTCAGCTAATCAAAGAGGTCATAAATCCTCGAGAGTGGGTACTTGTTCTTCACGGTCACTTGGTTCAGGCGCCGATAGTCATCAAAAAGCCTCAAGCTCTCATCCGCCTTCTTGGAGAACAAAATCGGGGCTGCCTAGGGAGAAACACTAGGTCGAATGAATCCCTTCCCTTGCAAGTCCTCTAGTTGTACCCGCAGCTTATGAAGCCCTGTGGGAGCCATCCAATATTTTGGTGTAGATATTGGTGTTGTACCAGGGTACAATTAAATGTAAAAGTCCACCTCTCTATGAGAAGGTAGACCTGGGACATCATCAGGGAAAACATCTACGTACTGTTTCACCAGTACATGATAGCTCAGACTCTCCACATCAACAGCTCTAAGGGTAAGGCTAGCCAAATGATGAGTGATCAGCTGCACTCTCCTCCGGGTAAGGCCATCACGTGCTGCACAAGCTACCTTCTCACTAGTGAAGGTAAACCTGGCCCCATTCGTGCAAACACACCACACCTTTCACCTAATACAATCTATATAAGCATAGACTGTAGATAACCAATCCATACCCAAGATGATGTCATAAGGCCTTGACGCCTCTACTAGGAGATCCCAGCCTAAACTCTCACCTCCTATAGTATGCTCATACTTACGACACCAGTGAGTAATCAACGATTCTACTCCCGTAGGATTTTCTAGCCGTAAGGATCGCGCCAATGGCTCCATCGGAATCTACGAGCTCTGAATGAGGGAAGTGGAAGTGAAAGAATTACTGGAACCTATGTCAATAAGTACTGTAGCTAAGGTGGAGTAGACACAAATAATACCTCATAACATATCTGAAGCGCTATGATTGTAGGCCTCAACTTCCTGGAGCTGGGCTCTCCCATGTCCACCTAATTGCTGCGGTCGGGGGTGACCTTATGGTGGTGGTGGCGGTAACATCACAAATCATCGCCCATCGCCAGCTGCACAGCTAGATCCTCTGCCACCTCCGCCTGCTCCTTGCCAACCTCCTTAGTCGAACCTCTGTCTCTACCAGGGTAGTTTTTCGATCATTTGCTGATCATCTGCACAACAGGTCAGACAGTCACGAGCCATGTGACATTAGACACCACATGTGAAACAATGCCCGCTCCTAGTATAACTGGCTCCACCACGGTGCTCCGCACAACCGATCCAGAGTCATGCGGTCGTCCACCTTTGGGTCTGGTCCTATTGAACCACTATGATGTCTATCTACTGCCAGATACAGAAGGCTCCACTACGTGATGAATTGCAGTGGGTCTCACCGCTAGTGACTACTCGGTAAGGAAACTCTCCACCAAGAGGGATCTCTCTAACACCCCTTCCTGTATCAGGATGCTGAGTGAGATCATCGAAGCCCTGATCTCTTGTCTGAGCCCCTACTCAAAGGTTCAGGCCCTGAATAAAGGGTCCCACACCATATCAGTGGAGTATCATGAGAGGTCTATGATCCTCACTGAATACTAAGATACAGTCATACTGCCCTACTGAAGATGAAGAAGCTCTTGTATGCGCACTGCGCGAAGAGTCACTGGGACAAAATCTGCTCGAAAGAGGCTCTTGAAGTCTACCTAGAGAAGAATCACCTCATCATTAACCAGGAGAATCAAGCTATACCATCTTCCTACTGCTTCCTGTAGAAGGATGGAAACAAGGATCACCATGGGGTCGGCTGGTGTCCTTATGAGTCAGAAGACTCTGAAAACAACCTCCAACCAATCCTCAGCTTCCTGCAGTTCCATCTCTCCCCTGAACCTGGGTGGTCTCTGGTGCTGGAACACATGCAACGCGCTCAAGAGTCTTGTATAGTCTGTTGTTGAGGCTGGTTCCTCTACTAGGAGAGGTCCCTACACCAAGGCCTTGTCGCTCGGTGGGAAATCAGTGCGTACAACTCTCGAAACCCTAGCTTGCTATTTTCATGGAGGAATCCTAGAAAGAAACAGGTGTGCCACAGTCAATAAGTTATACCTGGTGAGATGAAAGTTATTATTGGGGTGATGACTCAAAAGATAACAAAGAAAACTTTTGAAAACACACACGCAATCAGTGTTTCTGTGCATTGAGTTAGAAATCAGAAGTCAGGGCCCTGGTGTATGGATACATCAGCCGCTACACCAACACTGGACTCCCTGAACTGAAAACAACACTCATTGGAAGGTTTTGGTCTTGGGTGGTCCCCACCCCATAACCTCTCATGGGTGGTTAGTTCAAGTGGTCCCCACCATCATAACCTCCAATGGGAGGTTAGGTCTAGTGGTCTCCACTTCTTAACCTCCACATGTAAAAAAAATCTACACAATTTTATTTTTATTTTATCTCTTTCATGAATATGTGAAAAGATAACTTCCACCCTCAACCTACTACAATCGAGGTGAAGGTCTCCATAAGGGAAATATGGTGCTCTGAGTTCAACGGTGCCCTTATATTTCAATTCTGAGCATCGATTCAAAAGTTAGATTAACCCGATCGCATGTTTACTGAACGCACTCGAAAAAAAGTTCAAAAATTCATTCCGGGCACTCCGAGCCTCAGAATAATGCGTCATAAATTTTTACGGACTAGTAAAATTCCCATTTATTTTAAAAAAATACATAGAATTTCCAGTTCTTTACATAGATAATGGTTTTGGTATTATAAGTAGAATAACATAAAATTGAATAATGAGATATCCAAAGGAGGATTCTCAAAGAAGAGGTAATAGACTTAACCATGTTATATTAAGTTTTTTTAATCATAAAACTTATCCAAATATTATATATCCCCAAAAATAAAATTTTAAATTTTATAATTATAATATAAATTTTATTTTTGTGCAACAATAATTATCTACCATATTTTAATATAATGGGAAATGAAAACTTATCTCATGAATGCATGAAGACTACTACTTCCATTATGCAATGTGTTTCATTATTCAAAAACAATAATTATGGATATTTAAATAGATTTATTTAAAAAATATATATTATATTTTTGAAATATTTTATATTTTTTCATGGTAAATTATTTTCTATGTTCCTTTTATTCCAACCATTAAAAAATAAAACCATCACCTGTGTTGATGTATGGACTTCAACCTCCATTAAATAATATATTTAATTTTCCATAACCGCTACATAGGGATTGATAAAAAATATTATTTAATAAATAAATTATAAATTTATAACATTATTAATATTTTGAAACCATTTTCTTGGTATAGAGACTCATATAGTTAAACCGAAACAGTCATGGAGTACCCAATAGTTAATAGAAAAATATTAGTTTTAATGAATTATTTTAATGAATAGTTAATAATAATTTTTAAATATGATCTAGTAAAATAAATACTAATGTTGTTTTAAAAGGTAATTATAATAAATTTAAATTTATTATATAGGAGGATATATGATTTCGAACTAAATGGAAGATTATTGTAAGGGTTTATGTTATACTGTCTCTTTATATCAAGATTTTTTAAGTTTGAATTCCAGCTATTGTATATTTTTTATTATGTATATATTCATCCACATAAATTTTATTATTATATAGTTCTTTTATGGTCTTTAATTATTCTTTCCATTTCCCCCTCTTTGGTGCTCATAAATTTTAGATGAATCCCTTTATGTGAAGTTAATCTTATTTTGAGTTTTTAGTTGGGAATATTTCACCTTCATTTGCATGTGGATAAAATAATTTTCATGGATGTTTTCTTTTACTTTTAAATAAGAACTAAATTGATTTTTTACTATATTTTTCTTTCATTATAAATTTTCTAATTTTATCAACTTTTTATTTTCTATGCGGGTTATTTATTTAGTTTCATTACAATAATGTGAATTTTTTCATCATTTGTAGCATGAATGGATTTTTCCATCTTCATTATTTATCAGGAGTTTTCTATTTAATGTTTACATGGATTAATAAATAAAAATGTACTCCAATAATTCTATTATTCTTTTTTTTTGTTAAAAATGATAAGAAAAATGATATTGCTTCCTCATCTTGAAATAATATTTCTAACTATTTTATAAAAGTACTTTTCATCTATTTAAGCCTCCTTTATGGATTTTAATTCATTCATTAAGACATTTTTCTATGAAACCATCAAATTTATTTCACTGTATGTATTTTATTATGACGTTTTATCATTGTTTTCATGAATCACTTTTTATTGCTATGGGTCAATTGGGAAATTATTGACATTTTATTATTAATGTAGAACACATATGTATGGATTTAATTATGTGATGGTTGGTAACAAAATAATAAATACCTAAAATTAATTGGGTTAATATTGAAATATCATGTAAAAATGTTAATCAGAATTTATATTGAAAAAAATCCAATATGAAAATTTTTCCGCTACATTTATAGGATTGGGGAGTGTACCCAATCCATTATGGGATGTTACACATTAGGTTATAACGGTATTGGTAGCTATACTTGGCTATGGGAACTGACTTTTATGTACATCTGTATGCCAAAAAATAATTTTTATATTTTTATATTATCCTAGGGTTCATTAATATTTATTTAATACTTTTCACTAAAATGACTAATATGTTTGGTTGGGATGAATCCTTATTTCATGATTTTTGGTTTATGCACTATGACTTATTGGATATGTTTTCAGAATATATTTTCATGTTATCATAGCCTTATATTTATATACTATAAAAACTTATGTTCACTTATTATATTTCATTTTTATCTCCTTTGTATACACCTAACGAGTATTTGAGTTCACCGTAAAATTTGTTTGGATTTTTTCTTTGTTATGAAGAAATTTATTTTGTAGAATTTTTATAAAATAGATACTTTTTTAAACGATATTATTGAGATAATTCTAATATATTTCATTTGATATGTTATTTATGTATCTAGTCTCCAAAAAAACTAAGGCTTTATGATTTTTTAGTGTGTATTATTGTAATATGAATTCTATTTTCATCCAAAATGATTAAATATATATATATTGTGTTCAGGTCACCTTATGTTACCATTTTATATGTGATTTTATTTATTAATGCAACCAAATATAGTATATTTATTTTTGTGATACTATCGTGGTAACTATGAATCATTATTATTTCATAATGTATGCATTATGTGCTAATAACAAGGTATACGTATGAGTTGGATCTAGGTTTCCCACTATCATAATGTACTAATTATTGACATTTACATACATTTGGAGAATAATTTGGATTTATACTGGTTGTAATTATTTTTCTTTATTTTTTATTTAGTATCATTTTTTTTCTCAAAGTGATTGAATACATAAACACTTTTATAAGAATTGTTATCTTCATATCAAATTAATTTACTTGTTTTTTTTCATTATTTTTTATTTCAATCCTGAACTTTATCATTTTCAATGGAGTGACTACATCTACAAAAACTAAGGAAGAATTCAAGAATTATAGCCTTCATGCGGGATCATGAATTATTTATCTATATAATAAGGTGTTGTCAAATTATTCTTACAGTTTATTTTTTTAGTGATCGATTATTTATTATCACCAATGTAAAAAACTCTAGATTCATAAAACTCATGTAAAATTTTTTAAAATAAAAAATCTATTTGTTTCTCATAAAAAACTCACATCCTTGATGATAGATAAATTTCATGATTATAATATTTGTCCTACCTATACAATGATATATATTTCTTATAAAACAAATATATTCTTAATACCCTTCGTCTTTTAATTCTGCTTTACAGGTCTTGTTAGTTATCCTATTTTATTCCATTTCACAAGTTGTTTGGAGGTTTTAGAAAATTAAGGCACCGAGGGTTCGAATGATAGAGAGAATAGAGTATTCAATGGTATCCATGTTGTTTAACATGTAGTATTGACACACTTTATTTTATTTCACGACAATATATGGGTCACACAAAGAGTAATAATTTCAATATTTAGGTGAAGCTTCATATTTTATATTATTAATATGTAAAATAATGATACAAAATGTCGAATAATATAAGAAAAAAAATACTTACTAGTTAATGAATCACATTACTCTATAAGTAAAATTGAAATGAAAATAAATTAAATATTCCTAATTTGGATTTAATAAACTAAATTATTTCATCAGGTAAATGTTTAGTAAAAATTTATGCTTGTTGATTTTCTGTGAAAAAAATTATAAAGTGATATCATTATTTTGTGCTTTCTCTCTTAAGGAGTGATATCTTATGTAAATTATTGTTTTTTATAATCTTTTAATGGATTCTTTGAATTGTCAATAGAACCTTGGTTATCTAATCTCTATACGAAACAATTAAAATTAAATCAAAATAAACTACAATATGTTTCCTCCACAAAATATGTGCACAAAAACATCATAATGAAAAATATTCTGCTTCAGTATTTGATAATGCTACATAGTATTATTTCTTACTCGAACAATATACTCGATATTTATCAAGATTATGAAAGGTTCCTATGGTGATTTTATAATCTAATCTATATCCAGCGATGTCAGCATCTGAATGTGAAGTCATATTAAAGTTATAAATTTTCATAAAAATACAAGACTGAGTTAATATTGATATTGAATATCTTAAAATACGTTTGGATTAATTTAAATGAGATTATTTATGATTTTATTGAAATATTTCCTAAATACGTACAGAAGACACAATGAATGGTCTTTTTATTATCAGATATATTAATTTTTCAATAATTCCTCTATATAACATGTTGTCAACTAGTCTCCCAGTTTCATCTATATCATGATTAATATTGGACAACAAAAAAGTTTAGTAAGTCTTTCCATTTTCAAGTCCAAACATTATATGTCATTCATGAATATATTTTATCCGGTTTACAAAATTATTAAAGTATTTTATTATATAATTGAAATCATAGACAATAATTTAACACCCCCATCATTCTTATTTGAAATTACTTCTTCATAATTTTTGGAAAATGTTTGCCTAATTTCTATTTTTTTGATCCAAAATAATACAATCATCGATATATATTTCTACTAATAAAATATACGAGGAAGAATTTTTATTAAATAATTCAAGAATATACATTACTACTCTAAAAACATTCGATAATAGAAAATAACTTATTTATTCATACCAAGATTTTAGTGCTTTTTTATATCCATATAAATATTTGGTATGTTTAACAACAAAATTTTAAAAGTGTGGTTCTAATAAAATCGATGTTTATTCTGAAAAGCCATATGGAATTAAAAAAAATTCAATAAGAATATTTAACATCCAAATGATATAATTTAAAATTAATATAAGATTCATATGAATGAAATGTAATAATTACTTCAAACCTAGCTGTAAGAGAAATGGTTTCTTTATAGTATATTTTTCCTTCTTGATTGTATCCTTTTTCAACTAATCTATCTTTATTTGAAGTGATTATTCCATGATCATTATGTGTGTTTATAAATATTAATTTTTTTCCTATTACATTATAGTCATAGCGTCTTTTAACTAACGGCCATACTTTGTTCTTTTTGAACTCATTTAACTCATCTTTTGTAGCTAATAACCAACTTTATCATATAAAACATCTTCTTTATTTTTTTTATCCAGTCTAGGAAAAAATATATAAAATTATACTTGGTTTCCTATATTTATTCTAGTTACAACTCTTTCATATAAGCTTCCTATAAATTTTTCTCAAGGATGGTCTTTATGATTTATAGGAAATCAAGGTGTCACACTTTTTGTTTCACTAGAATAAACAATTACTGGATTTTTTTAATGAAAAAAATTATAATAAATAATATTTTTTATTGTTAAATAGAGTTTAATGTCTAAAATCCTTGAGAAAAACATTATGTTAACTTTTTTGAGTCATTTTTTGATTAAAAGAATCAAATTTGTCAAATTTCACATTAGATGATTCTTTTACAATCCTTGTACTTATTTTGAAAACTTTATAAGCCTTATAAGTTCTAAAGTAACCTAGGGAGATACCTCTACTTACTATTGGATCAAATTTGACAAGATTATCCTCGGTTCTCATGATATAAACCTTGTATCCAAATACTGCTATCCTACCATTGGGTTTTGATTATTCAACAACTCATAGGGTGTTTCTTCAAGATAATCCTTATTAGAACTCTTATAATGAAAAACCATGCCATATTTATTGTATTAGCCCAAAAATGAATGGGAATGTTATATTCACATCACATTATTCTAGACAATTTGTGCAAATTTCTATACCACCTTTCAACGACACCATTATTTTTAGGTGTCATAGGGAGAAATAATTTATATTTAATTCATTTATTTGAGTAATACAAATTAAATTCATGATTCTCCAATTATCCTCTATGATCATTCCTCAAAGATTAAATTTTTATATATTTTTTAATTTATACAAGCTAACAGAAATAAATAAAAACATAGAAGGATTCACTTTCAATTATTAAAAATTACACCAATGTAAATCTTTAAAAATTCATAACTATATCATAAACAAACGGATTTCTAGCAAGACATTCTATTCTAGTATTTTTGAATATATATATGGACAAGATCAATATTTATAGACATATAAAACTATTTTATCGGTCTAAATAAAGACTAGTGTTTACTTCCCAATATAAATGCATAAGATCATTTCTTTTTATCAAATTTTTTTCCATGAAATTTATAAATAAAAACATTCTTTTACAGATGTTTTAGCGAATAGAGAGTATAATGGCAAATACTTTTATTTCAAATCCATTATTAATCCAATTGAATATTCAAAAAATTAACATTTTTTCTTTATATGTAATTGAGACCAAACATATATACATTACCATTTCTCAGTGCATTGAATTTGAGAGACCTATCTTTGAAAACTGTTCATGCATTTTCAGAAAATTCAACTAAATTACCCTAATAAAAATGATGATAATTACATATCATTTATTTATCAAAGAATTCAACATAAAACACTTTTTTGATGTAAATTTATTGAGAATTTCCAAAAGTTTCAATGCCAATAATTATTCTTTTACATTGTCACCATATGTAACATAGCCTCCATCAATCTTGGATAATGAATAAAAATTTGAGAAATCTCCACTTAAATGTCTTGTACAACCACATTCCACTAACCATTTTTCATTAACATTTATGTGGTTTGTTCCATATAATGTGAATTAAAATAATATTATTTTTTTCTAGGCAAATGATCTTGCCTCATACAATGTTCTCTAAAAAATATTTAGGGATCTAAATATGGTTGTGTTTTCTAAAATACATAGGATCACATTTGGAAAAACCTTTTTAATAAATTTATTTTTGAATCCATATAATTGAGGGTTTTTATATTATATGTGTTAGAATAATATCTTATTTCTATAAAATTGAAATCAAGTTAATTTAGAATTATTTTTTTTTATAACTAGGTACGAAACATTTTTTATAATATCTGATATTGTAACACAAACTTCCTATTCTAAAATTTTCGTTTTAAGTTGATTTTTAAAAATAATTTTATTTACATAATCACCCCCTTTAGTGAAAAAACTCTTGACATATTTATGTTTTGAACCTCCATCATTAAATTTTCTAATGTCTTAAATTATATTGTATATAGTGAAACATATTTTTCTAATTGTTTTATAAAATATGATTTTTTTTATTAAAGAATCTAATTCATTAAAATTTTTATTATAGTTGTTCCTGTTAGATTTTTATTTATTCTTTTATACTTAGTATCTAGTGTATTATTGTATTTATTTAATTCTTCATGTGATAATTTTTAATTTTATAAGTAATTCTCAGGATTAGATGAGTAGTAATAATGTATCTCATTTGAATTTTCCATAAAGAATATGTTATCCATTCGACAAAGAGATTCAGATTTTTATTATGATGGTGTGTATTTTCTAGAATCTTCATAATAACTCTTGTTTCCCTTCATACAATTATTATTATAACAAACATTATATAAGTATTTATTTTATATATTTTTGTCATCCTTAATAAGTGGACAGTAATTCTTGATATTTTCTAATTTCATAAATGCATTACATCATAATTATTTAGATTTTTCTCCATGAATCTTGTAACTATTGAAAGGTCTTATGAAGTCTCTTATCTTGTTATATATTTTTTTAAATTTCCAAAAAAAACTATGTGTGTTTATCATTTGATCAAGAAAAACTTGATGAGTATTGTTGTTAAAATGTTTTAGATATTTTTATATTCTTGTTCATTGTGAAATCCTTAGAAGTAGAAACTTTAAAGGTAGAATATTCTACCTTAATAATTCATATTTCTCTAGACTCAACCTCAATTTTAGTATCATATACAAAAAGAGCTTCAACGAGATCTTTTATTTTAATTTTTTTTACCTCTATAGATGTTATGATGGCAGCTAATATTTCACTCCACTTGGGTGGTTTTACTCTGAGAACATTTAATGTTTGTTCACACTTAGTGATTGTTTCTCCTAAAAAATAAACATTTTCAATAGTCTTATTTAGTATTTCATTTAACTGATTAATGATTTTCCTTCTTCAATATCAAATGTGTAAAACATGAGTTTTTAATTATTATATCAAAGAGATTTGACACTGATTGTACTTTCATAAGCAACTACTATTGTAGTCCACATTTTACAAGTTATTTGATATTGAGAAACAATATTGAACTCATATAGACCTAAAAAAATTATAGAGTTCATAACCTTAGATTTTAGGTAAATATTTTCTTCATTTGTACCTTCCCATGTTTTAGGTTATGTATTAGAAATTTAATAATTATTTACTACTTTGAAATATAATTTTAATCCAATATTATTTATATATATAGTCATGCGAGCCTTCCAAGAAACATATTTTTCACCGTTGCTTTATAGATCTCAAACCATTGATATACTATCATAGTTATCTTCCATAGAATCCATTTGAATGTATATCATTGTAATTACACCATTTATAGATGAGAACTCAAGTACCGTGAGCTCTAATACCATTTACTACTTTATAAAATGGCTAAATGAAAACTCAAGAAGGGGCTGAATTGAGTTCCTAAAAATAATCTATATATAAAACCACCCTCTTCATGTTTTATAGTTTATTAATTTTTCATAATATTAAATTTAAGAATAAATACAAAAAAATAAAGTAAATAGACTAAACACATGATATATATTGTGGTTCTGGGAACAAAAATCTAGTTTTCCATTCCACCAACACTTTACACCCTAAATTTTGTGATTTTCACTATAAACAACTTTTAATTGGGACTCCAATCTATGTAAAAGAAGTTAGTACATAATACAAAGTTCCAATATATTTAAACTAGGACCTCCCTTTACAAGACCTATCAACGGTATCAAAGAAACTCTCATAATGACTGTATAGAAAATATAATAAATAAAAATGTTGAATATCAATTTCAACACAAAACTACAAGTAGAAACTAATGGTATTGGAAGATAAATTCAGAGAAGTTGATATTATTCAAGGTTTACATTATATTGATATACAATGAATTTTATTAACTTTTAATCTCATCATGATCATTTTTTCGATGTTTTCTATGTAAAGATGTTTTATGTTAAAATAATGTTTGTGTATAAGTACGTCATTTTCATTCTCCTTGTCTCTATCATTAATACATCGAATTTTTTTTCCATTGATATATCCTTTATAATTTTGAACATAATCCTGATATAATTGTAATGGTATTGTGATTAATTAGTTGACAAGTTGATAATATTTGATATTATGGACATATATACATTTCTCCTAATATAGAAATTACTTTTGTAAAAGCGATGCCATAAATCATTTTATTCATAGGATCTCTCCATTTATGAAAAAAATACATATGATAAAAATCGACATTTCCATAAATGGATAAAAATTTATCTAATAGTATAAAAAATAATAATATGGATTATCAAGATATTATCAATGTAATCATGAAATTTTGAAAAATAACTAGATCTTTATAAGATATTAAACTGATAGTATTGTTCATCATATGAAAAATTACAAAGAGACTTCATAATATAAATAAGATCTATATTTAAGATAAAATATCTACAACATTGGGTAAGAAAAATCTATAACATAATATAAATATGTTAAAATTATGTAATACTTTTCTTTCATAATTTTATTTATCTTTCGCTAGACAATTGTTTAGGAATATCATTTTTGAAAGATAATATATTTTCAAACCTACATTTTGTCTAAAATATCTATCTTTGGTAATGAAAAAACTCAATCATACTTTTCATAAGATAATATCTTATGTAGTAAGATTATCCATCAACATAGAGTTTTCAGATTCTGTGTAGATAGATGATAATGTTCGATTCTCATAATAATTTTTTTTATGAAATGAATACTTCACATTATTTAAGATAGTAACTTAGATAATTATCATAAGATAAATTATTTTGATAATTGAAATATGAAACACTTAATTCATGCTCATTTGAATTGGAATATGGATTTTCTGAATCATCAAAACAAATAAAATTGAGATATGATAGAATAACATAAGTCTCTCTAATAGGAATTACATTGGTCATTTGTTTTTTTCAAGTGAAGAATACTTGGCGAATAACTTTGGATTTATTTTAAAAAGGTATTTTATGTGTAGTTTTATCCAAGAAATTTTTTTATTTACAATTATTTTTATTTTATGGAGATTAACTAATTTTATATATCATTAATGGGTTAAAAATTACAATGTCATAACCGGCTCATTATTAAGTTATTGGATGAACCGGTGGGTCACATGGCATTAGGTGTGCCTCCCCATATTCTAGAAGCTACTCACTACTAGTGAGGGTCTAAAGAGGTGATAGTTGGAAAACTATAAACTCTTTTTTGAATTTTACAATGGGTTTTCAGAAAATAAATAGAAATCAATAGTGGAATCATTATTATGCATGGATGACAGATAAAAATGAATGAATAACACAATTGGATAAAATTAAAATGGAAAAGTCTAATTCCATATAATGATGAATGTCATGTCAGGTGTTAAGAGGGACAAGAAATAAAAAATAACAAAAGAAAAGAAAAACCAAATGGTCTACTCCTCGAGAATCATGAGAAAGATCCTAGTCCTCGGCTCCATAGATCCCATGTACACAACACAATACAAGTAATAAATCCAATGACCAGCGAGCAATAATATCTATATAAGTTCAAAACTGTACTCGAGCAGTGTATGGTATTATAATCTGAGTAATCTGACACCCATGGTGTATAATCCAATCCACTACTTGATATATAATGTAATGTAGTGAGCATGGGGACACATACAGATAAACAATAAGTGTTGAATAAATAAACAACAATTCACCCAAATTACTAAGGGAAAACTCTCGTACATACCTACTTTGGCACCCTTCATGGAAATGTTGTCTGTGGGTAGATCCTCATACATCATGATGGGTCACAAGAATTAGTGGTAGATTATCTTTTTGAGGATGAACCACTCAGAATATACAATAAACATAAGGCCTCATCCCTTAAGTTAAAAAAAATATCTCCTTCAAGAATAACTAGAATCTCACCCTCAGGTGTCATGTGACTACGCTTCTAGACCTCAAGAATCTGGCATAATCGTATCTCTTCCCTCTGGAATTCAGTACCAATGTGCCTAGAAGTAATGTAGTACTGAAATGTGCACCAATTCGTCAGGTATCACCATGAGCTATGATTTCTCGTATATTTAATATAACCATATATTCTTCCCTCAGGCATCAAGTATATGCGCCTGTCCCTTGGGCAGAGTAGAAGAAGATGCATCAATCCCTTCGACGTCTACAATAGACATGATTCATATAAATAAAAACTCACCATGATAATAAGTATTAAATCCTTAGGTATTAATCACATCAATATCACATAAGATCAAGAGATAAGTAAGAAAACTTCAAAAATCTAGTATCATACATACCATATTTATCATCACAAGTAATAATGATCAATTTATAAATATTACCATATGTCAAACCAATTCATTTAATTAATCTAAATTCCAAATTCTCATTATAATTATATAAAAATAAATAAATTAATCATTATTCCCTTTAGTCGTTAATATATTAACAAGGTTAGCCAAGGTTATTCTACTATAAGAAATCACAATATTTATTATTATTCCAAATGAAAAGTATATGATTTAAATTAATCAATTTCTCCAATTTATTCTAGGAATAAAATGTCAAAAATAATAGGTCACAATTATACCTAAGGCTAAAACACATATCATGTCTTAGTCTTCTTGACTATGGACCCATGGGATTCCAAAAATGTATAAAAAAATAAATTATTATAGTTTAATAGGGATTATCCAATTATTTTGGTTGATCCCACAACATACCAACATGATGTTATATATCATAATTACTATAAATAATTGTAGTAAGTAAAATTATATTTAGTTTATACCACCCACTTATGGCACCAAGCTGTATGTATAATGTGTGGAATAGGGTATAAGACACATGTTCATATTCAAAATTTATTACATGGGGAAAAGTCCTCTCATTCATATAATTTTCTATGAAAAAAAACATTAAGGAATTTCAATTCATTATAATCATTTACTTATTCATATGAAAAAGGGTATGGACATACTATCCCTTAGATTCAATCTATTTAATACCATTTGATTCATTTTAAGAGAGGAAAAACTATCATGAATTATCCATTTCATTTAAAACAAATCATTTAATTTACCAAAATATAGAAAGAATCAATGGGTCAAATGGAAAGTGTCATTGGAAAAGGGGAAATTACCTATATTGGTAATTCTAATTTATAAATTAATCCATTGTGTTTATCAGATAAACCAAACACTATATTTTCTTTGGTTTATTAAACATCTTCCCAAGGGTGGACAACTCCATTTATGAATATCAATGACGATTATACACAAAACATTCCAAATTATAAACATAAACTCAAGAATAAAGAATAACCAATTCAATAGTCTATGAAAAAAATAATGTCTAAACATTAATTTTTTTGCATGATGATAGCTCACCACTGTTGGAGGGGTTTTATTACTTAATCATGACATTGTTTATATAATAATTCATTTTTTCTATTACGCATCATATCCCATTTTCCAAAGTAAATCATTTTAGAAAAACTACCATACATTGAAATTCATTAATTAAAGGTGTGAAGTGAATTAATTAATTCATATTATATTTATGGGGAAAAGGAATGAGACCCTACCTAAAGAGAAGACCCAGCCAATCTGAATATTTTCAAACTGGATGTATTTACTAGAAGATGCTTCACACTTGAACACACATAAATTAATATATATATATACCTCTTAATCCAATACACATATTCCCTTCTCCAAATGGGAATATATATAATGAATATATATACACACACACACACACATTAATATATACATGATTGCATACCTTCAAAGAAACACAAAATGCTCTATAAATAAAATAAATAACTCAAAAAATCCACTACAAGGACCCACTAACCCAAGGCAAAATACCATCACCTCAATAATTATGAAATCCCCAATTATAAATTAAGCGACAATAAATAATGAATGAAAAAACATACCCCTAATTCATGATGATGGACCGAGATGATCCGAACTACTTCCTCTTTGGCAGTGGCTATGAGAATACGAACCTAAGAGTCCCAAAAAACCTTTAACACAACCTATCAAATAAAGAAAACTAAAAATCGGTCAACCTCTAACATTAGGGTTTCATCTTCCCCACAATGGGTACCTATAGAGGGTAAAATTGCCCATGTAAGGGAGGAAATGTGAACAAATGACCTTAACTCGAGGATTTGAATGAGATTCATGTAGGATCGAGGTAAAGTCATTGAGTGGAGAGGGAGCCTAAGGGGATGAGGTCACCTGATTTTAGGTCCATCCTAGCGGGGTATTCGATGCTGGAGGGGGAGATTGAGACTACTCAGTCTCTTTAAAAAATAACATAATAATAATAATAAACTTAAAAATAATAACAATAATAATAATACTATTTTTAATTATTATAGATTTTCTTTTGTTATTTTATTTCCCCATTTACATTCATTAAATTTTTTTTTTTTAATTTTTATTTTAATTAAATAATTTCTTAAAATGATACACAGAACACTATTTTCTGTTGAGGGCCACATGGTGTCAGACTGACGATGTGCCCCTAGTGGCTCCTGTAGAATTAGTGTTTTGGATCCCGACACTCTAGAAACATGACATAACATCCAAGGCCCCCATGACCCTTGAAATAAATCCAAAAACAACACATTAGAGTTTTGAAATTCTCCAAATTATGTTCCAAAACTCAGTTCTAAAAATAAAACACCCAGTAAATGGAAATATAAAAATATATTTATTTGAATAAAGTTCAAAACACTTGTTGTTACAACCTCCCCACCATATAACTTATCATCCCTCAAATTCCTTTGGGCATAAAAATCAACACCTGACCTACATGGGTCATGAAGATTCATTCAAACGGTCACGTTGCATTTCTAATATTCCAACACACCTCTCTTCATTTATTAGGATGATGTTACTTAATCCATTAAGATCTGATCCAGTACTAATTTTTCTAATATTAACATTGAAACAACACTTATTTGATCTTATTCAACTAGATACATGCCCATGTAATCATCTCTGGAAAAAACTAATTGGTGGTTCTTCCCACCATAAGTCTCAATCTTAAAAAGGGGTCAAATTCCTAGCCATGACACCAACACCATCGAAATTTCCTTACAAGGCACCCCTCTAAGAATTGGGGAAATGCTCCAGGAATTGTTTTGATTAAAATAATGAACTCAATTACTTAAGAGGTAATATCAGGGACCCCATCATAATGAAACAGTTGAATTCCAGATATACCAAATAGAACTGTCCATGCATGATTTCCAATAACACAAAATCTCGTTTTAAACAACACCTACCTTAACCCGACATCTTTTTTTCAAAATAGTTCCTTATAATTTTATTTATCAAAAAAATAGAGAAATAAATTGTAGCTCGTCCGTCCAACTCATCCTGAATATTTTAGGCTTAGGTACATGGTATATATCAAATTAAACTACAATTATTTCCTCTAAGTAATATTTGATTAAAAACTAACATGCTCACTGAATCCCATAACTAACTTTCAATGACATTATTAGATCATAAGAATCAACTACGATCTTAAAGGAAATACTAAAATAACCTCAAATTGGAACTAATTTTTATAATTATCTAACCAAAGTTATTCCATACTCCATGTTTACATGTGATACATTTTTACAAAGCCAATACACCCACATCATAACATTGACTGAGCCCAGAGTGACATCAGCCTGCATGCCAGTCAAAATAAATGGATGGTGTACATTATTTAAATCAAGGAATTACTACACATAAATCGAGTAACTCAAGACTAACGAATCCTCTATAAGAACCATGAATTCAGCATGAAACAATGAGAGAACACTTAAATTCGAAAATAACATTTAAACTAGTGCATGGAGTAAGACCAATATTATATTAGTGTATCAAGGAAAACTTCAAGATATGGGACGTGATCATCTCTCAAGGAAGAGTAACTAAGAGAATTTAAAAGATTAACATAACGATAATAACAAAACCACTACTGGTCGATTCCTTAGGATAATATCAACATCACCTGTCAAGGCACCATAATTAACTAATCTCTGAGCCATTACCACCTGACACGTCCCATGATCATTCAAGCATAACCAAGGAAGTCCGTCCATATCCAATAGTGTTTCCAAAATGTTTCATACGCCACCAAACCCACCAACATCATATTGTGATGCATGCACCAAAATGATTTATTATTGATAGGACTCATGGGCATTTAAGCAAGATCAACCATTCTCCAGTGGCACTGTTTGTTTAATTTCATTTTACTTATAAATAATAATTTTATAGAATAGACAGAAAGCCACCCACTATACGATTGTTCTCGAAATCAAAAAAAATATTTAGACTAGCCGATCAAAATCATGCTAGTTCAGAACCTCCATAAAAAAAATCCTTTAACCAATTATCATGAAAAAAGAAAACCAAATCGACCGACATGTCAAAAAACCCAAGTATCTGAAACTCATAAATAGCACAAGGAAGAAGATGATTTCTTTATGCCCTGGTAACACTACTTTGGAGATAACCTGAGACCGTAATCCATAACACATAGCTCAATGATTCCACCAAACTCGACCGGTTCATGAAAAAAATTAGAAAATTGACGGTATTACGTACGTGAACATATATTAACCCGAGGTTTTAGAAGAAAATCTAAATATCCTAAATATTATTAACCTGTTTTCATCCCTTTACATTAATTTCTTTTTTTTCCCAATTATGATATTTATCCCATGGTGTACACCCAAATGACTATGGAACAACTTGCGACCTCTTGAGCCCCACAAGGAAAAGGGGAAATAGTAAAGTGACCTACGAAATGGTTGACCATTCCCAATGAATGTATAGACATATAAAAACGAGAATTACTAAATATTCATGACCATTAAAAGGTCAAGGGAAACATTAACACTTGTATTAACACAGGTTTCAATGTGAAACCAAGAGTCCCTGTAGGGAAAACAACACTAGAATGAAACCCATCATCAGAGAAACTCCCTACATTGAGAAATAATTTACAATATGAGGGTGGTAACTACCATGGGATATACCTTTATAAAGAAAAATAATTGACCCTATAAAAAGGTTACACTAACATAAAAGCTTATTGGCTCAAAATCCTACCATCTAAGCCATTTCTAAAAAGACATAAAGACTATAGAAAACACTCACATTATCCCTCAAAGGTAACTCAAAAAGAAAATATCAAGATACCCTTTAAAAAGGGATTAAGAAAGGAACACCTCATATGGTTACATTTTAAGACCATTAAATCTATTCACATTTAAATCTTTAAACAACTAAAATATTAAATTTGAAACCTCAAATACCATTTAAAAAAACTTTAAACACTTGATTCAATACAACACCCCAAGGGGGAAATAGTAAATTTATATAAAAATTCTTTTTTAACATTAAAAATTCTTAAACATCCCATCCTTGTTAGGAAATTGAATAAAATAATTCATTTTAAGTTTTATAAGTTAAGGTGGATTATGAGGGTCTCTCTAAGCCAACTTGGGTTCCCCAAAATGAAACATAATCAATGTTTTTTAATTATTCAAGTTTTTGAAACCCCATAGAGGGTTATAACATAAGAACCATTCCCCATCTAACCTACTTGGGTCCATTTGATCATTTCAATAGATAACCAGTTCACATCAAATTAATGTTAAAAAACCCTTACTTTTAAAACCATTTCATAATATAACAAGCTAATGTTACATAATACAATCATATAAGTAAAGATTTACCAATCCATAAAGAACCCATACACCTTATAGTTGTGAATTTAGATCCTATTTTAATCCCAAAAATTATATTTAGCACATTACTTCAGTAACATATTTAAAAAAAGTGAAGCATGTCACTACAAGAAGCTAACAAAGAGAAACATGTTGAAATCATAGAAGCATGGAATTCTAAATAGGGAAGTCTTTCTATATAGTTAGGTAACATGGCATGGAATATAATAATCATTGTATATAATGAAGCATGGTATAACTCTCAAGGAACATAATCAAAATAGCAAGCATCCTACAAATACATATACATGACATTCCATATAAATGGAATGTGAATTCCGTATGTTCCTAGTATGATTCATGTAATGCTTCATCATTTTCATTCCAGTACAAGGGTAAAATTACATAAATTCACAAATAAATAAGCATAAAATGTAAAATAGTAACTCAAGGTGAAATCATATTAACTGTAACATCAAATAGTATAAACAATAATCCCACCCCAGGGTACTTGGTTATTTTCTCATACATGTGTTGATCTATCCCAAACACAATTATTTTCCAACCAGTGACTCATTCCAAGTTTCATGTATACGTGACAAAAATAGTTTGAAAACAGTAAAGAAATCATTGATTACTCTTTGTAACATCCCAACCCAGCTCACCATTAAGACAGTGGTCAGACCGGTGGGTCTCATGGAATTATGTGCAACTCCCTATATGCCATAGTTTTCTGAATAAAAGCAAGGGTCTAAATAGATGATAACAGGGCGACTATACCATAATTTCAGAGTATCAAAATGTTTTTTTAGATAATAAATATAAAGTATTAATAGAAGAAATATTATAAATGGAAGACAGATAGATATGGAAGAATAAAATTATTGAGGAAAAGTAAGATGGCCAAATGTAATTCCATTTAATGATGTGTGTAATCTTAGGTGTTACTATAAGGTACAAGTAGTAGAAAATAAAACAGGAAAAGAAAAACCCAATGGTCTAGTTCTAGAGAATCCTGACCAAGAGCCTAGTCTTGTGATCACTAGCTCCCTTGTACACAACACTGCCCAAGAAATGAATCCAAATACATGAGAGTGAGAAGATAAATTATGTTGATAAATGACACTTGATTAGGGTGTGATATAATAACCTCAGGAGTCCATAACCCATAGTTTCAAACACAATCGATTACATAATTTGTAATGTAAATAAGTGAGCTAGTATATATAGAAAGTTAAATAAGAAGTGTTGAAAAAATAAAAAATCTACCTAGTTTCCAGAGGGACACCTGGTGGACATACCTACTTTATATCCCTTCCAGGTTTCTATGAATGTGGATAGATCCTCTTGCATTAGGATGGGTCACCCAAATTGGGGTTAGATTCTCTTTACTAGGATGAATCACTCAGAATATTTCATAAAAATACAGCATCAACCTTCAAGATAACCAAAATCTATCCCTCAGGAATAACAACAATCACACCCTTAAGTATCGTGTGACTATGAATCTAGCCTTCAAACATCCAACATAACCATATACCCTTTTCTTATGAATTTTGTACCAGTGTGCCTATCCCTCAAGCGATATGAAAATATGCACCAAACCCTCAGATGTAAACACCAATAATGAGTCCTTATACATCCTATATAACCATATACTTTATCCTCAGTCATCAAGTACATGCGCCTTTCCATCAAGAGGTACACTAGAATATGCACCAACCCCTCAGGAATCAATAATATACCGGAGTCATATGTAGACAAACTCATCCTCCCAATCTGTATCAAACCCTCATGTATCAATAAAATCAATACCACATAATCTTAGATGATATGAAATCTAAATTCACCCGTTGAGTATCGAAAATTCTAGATTTATCATCATAATTCACAATAATAAATTTATAAAAATTACCATGTTTTTAACTAATTAATTTCATTAATCTAGGTTCTTAATTATCATCATAATGATATCATTCATGATTAATTAATAATTCAAACTTAAGCTCTTTGATATATATAACCAATTTATCCAAAGTTATTCTACAATAATAAATCTCACAATTTATTATTATGGAAATTAAAATGTCTAACCCATTAATAAAACAATTTTTCCAATTTCTTATAGGGATAAAGTGTGAAAGTGACTAGTTTTCAATTAATTCCAAGAATGGAACACCTATAAAGTGGTTACATGTCTTAGGGTTCTTACCTATGAACCCAAGGGATTCAATGGTGGTATAAAAAAATAAAAAATAATAGTTTTACAAGGACTATACAATTTATTTGGTAAATTCATGATTTTTTAGTGTGATCACCCATATCACATTGATTATAAATAATTATATCCAATAAAAAGTGATTAATTTAATACCACCCACTTTTGGCACCAAGAACTAAGTATAATTTATGGTATATATTATAAGACACATATTAATATTCATAATTTAATACATCAGGAAAAGTCCTATTATGCTTATCATTATCCATTTACAATTCAATTAAGTATTTTCAATTAACTATAATCAAATAATTATGTGTAAGAAAAAAAGGAATGGACTTACCATCCCTTAGAGAAAATCCTTCTAATAATGTTTGATTCATTTTGAGAGAGGAAACCCTATCATGATTTATCCATTTATTTTAAAACAACTCATTCAATTTACCAAAGTACGAAAATTCTTGTACAAGGCTCAACGAGTCAAATGGGAAGTGTCATTTGAAAAGGGGAATTTACCAACTATAGTAATTCCAATTTATAAATAATTTCATTGATTTTATAACACATGATTAATACTAATTGCTATTTAGTTATTAATTATCTTCCAAAGGGTATAAAAACTCTCTTTATGTACAATAGTGATGGTCGTACACAAAAACTTTCATATTCTAGATAAAAACTCAAGAATAAATAAAGACCAATGAAATAAGGAAAGCATGAAATAATGTCTAAACATTAATTTTAATATTGAATATAGTGAACCTCTATTTGAGGGGTTTTATTATTGAATAATGGAATTTATTATAAAACAATTGATTTATTTGATTAAGAATTATATCCAGTTTACAAAAGGATATCATTTTAGAAAAATTAAAATACATGGAAATTCATTAATTAAAGTTATGAATGAAATTAATTAATGCATAATTAAAATTAATGGCCTATGGAATGGAAACCAACATAAAGAGAAAACCCAAGAAAGCCAAGTACATTGGTCCTTGACATTTTAACTAGGTGTTCTTCCACAGTTGCATAGAAATACATTAATATATATAGATACCTCTTAATCCAACGTTCATATTCCCCTCTCCATGATGTAATATGTATAAGGAATATATATATACAAACACACATACGTACCTATATATATGATTTCAAGCCTTCAATTAGCCACCAAAAACACTAGAAATAAAACCAGGAACTCAAGAAAACAACAAAATAGACCAACACACCTAAGTAAAAACTACCAGCACCTAAAAAATTATGAATCCCCACTTATAAATCAAGGGGAAAATAAGAATAAAGTAAAAAAAATACCCCAAATAGATGATATAAAACTGAGATGATTCAAACAGTTTCTCCTTTAGTGTAATTTTCTAGAATATGAGATAAGGAGTTCTGTGAATTCTTTCACACAACTATCAATGAAAGAAAATAGAAAATCGGTCAACCCCTAACTCTGGGGTTTTGAATTCACCTCATCGGGCAATGAAAGAGGTAAAAATAACCTATAAGAGGGAGGATATGTGAGTATAGGACCTTACCTTGAGTACTTAAATGAAAATTTTTAAGGATTGAGGTGATATTTTCTAGTAGAGAGGGATCTAAAGAGAGGGGGTTATTCACTAGTGTGTTCGACCAAGGGCTGAATGACATTGGAGGGGGTGAAGGAGACCCCTTGGCCTCTTAAAAAATAACATAATAATAATCATAATAGTTATATTAAACATAATTATAATGTTATTTTTTATTAATAAATTTCATTAATTTTTATTTGCCTATTTAAATTCATTCAATTTATTATCCTTTCATTTTTAATTTAATTAAAAAAACACACTGCTCAGTTTTCAACCAAGGTACACACAATTTCATACTAACTGTACACCCCTTCTATCCCCACATGAAATAAGGTTTTGGTACCCAAGGCACCTTAAACATGATTGAACACCTAAGGTACCCCCAAGCCCTGAACCACATCCAAAAAAACACATTGAAGTGATGAAATTCTAGGAATTATGTTTTGAAACTCCATTTTTATAATAGTCCATATAGTAAATGTAAAAAATAAAATAAAAATTAGATTTCATTCCATTCCAATACACTTGTTGTTACAAAAATATATGTTTATTTATTTTATATGGTTACCTTTTTTTACATGTGAGATAATAAGATAATAAATTCTTAGTGTTTTTAAATTAGGTCCATCCTTCTGTTTATGATCATGTGATGATTTTTTGTTTAGTGACTTACAAAAACTTCCTAATATTGTTCTTATAATAAATAAAGATATAAATGTGATTTTCTTGAATACTATGGGATTTTTAACATGATGATTTGTGATTTGACTATTTAGTGGAGGCAATATAATATTTGATGATTTTAAATAGTGTATAAAATTACTAATAATAGAGGAAATATATTTTCCATCATTAATTATGTGGAAGATCTCTATTTGAGGGTTATCAATTTGAATAATATTTTTATACATTATATTTTTGTCAAAATAAACCACACTGATATTCTCTCTAGGATATATTTCCACCAATTTAGGGTTATTTAGAATGTGATTTATTAATAAATGTTTCCCTCTTTTTCACCAAAAATGATTTCATTTATTATCACTTACCACTTCATAAAATGTAATATTGTGATCAAAATACATTAATTTAGTAAAAAACCTGATAAAAACTATTTATCAGCATCACTAACTACTTATAAGTTATTAGTCAATGGTATTGTATGGTGTTATCCCTTAAATCTTTTTTTTAATAAAAAAGTGATGAATAGAGTATGAAGATATTCATGGACCTCTAATAATAGTTACTCCAAATGAAAAAAATCTAGTGCATTCAATACCTAAAATATTTTTGAATAAGACCTTGAATAATATAATCTTCTAATAAATATATTTTTATCTTGTTTCAAATTATTATTTTCATCTCCTTGAGTGTGATTTTTATATAGAATCGGGAAATAAGATATTTCTTCTTACTAGGATCTATGTCTATAAATTAATCACATAATCAATCTCATAGTCTTCCATTTCTATTTTTAATTTTATTCAATGAAATTTCATCATATGTGAAACAGTTGGCTCTTACACTACAAATTAACTCAATATTTTTTTATATTCAAACTCAATTACCCAATTTTTCACTTTTTGTATATCAATAACATGATAAATTACTATATGTACTTTTTTATATCTATATTTCTATAAGTAATTTTTATTCAATATTAATTCATTTATAATATTTTCTCAATGAACATTTGTGGTATGCATCTTCCACATTCATTTATATCAACACATATTACTATATGTCACTCTATAATCACAAAATCCTCTCTAAATTTATTGGATACTGGTATATACTGTTTAAATAAATAATAATCTCCTAATTACATGTTCAGTGTTACCACATCATGTTTCTCAATTACATTTAGAACATAATATATTTTATAAAATATTAATTCCCTCTATCGAGTCATTTAGTTATTTCACTAAAAACCACATTTAACACAAAATGTGAGTTATCCATTTTAGGAAAACATAAATTTTTCTTCAGCATTATTCCAACCCATTATACAGAACCACTTCTTATTTATCCTATTAAATAAACTAGAGAAATTATATTATTCTTATATACTCCTAAATTAAACGAATAATAACGAGTTTTTATAAAACAAAATGTGTTTCTACTGAACACGATTTCAAGTTGCAACATCAAATTAGTCATCTAATACATGTTTAAAACCCCAAAATTTTAGTATGAATCCTGATGTGTTTCATAAAACCACATTATTCTTTCCATATCATGTTGGTTAGATATAACTACAACCTTTTTTTTATAATTTGTTTAACATTTCACTACCTCAATAACTAAATCATTTGAAATATGAAATAGCTGATAAAATGTTTGATATTAAATGACCTAGTGTATTTTCATAAATATAATTTTATAATCCTATATTTGAACTATGATATAAAATAACTTATCTATTTTATTTTGTTAATTTATAGGATATGTCAAAAATTCTTTTTGAAGCGATTTTTTCCCCAAATTCATGTTATTCAAATTTTATATCATGTCAATATCTTATAACCATTTTTTTGAATTTTATTTTTATATAAAATGTTATATTATTTATCACAATGATTTGAATTACTTGATACTCAACATTATTTTAGTGCCCCATTTCACATATTCTATTATTTATAATCTAACTAAAATATTAAATTGATGTATCGACATTCATATATAATATATAGGATATTTCTTGATAAGTTCCTATATAACTTAATTCTAATCAATAGATGTATTTGAATATAATAAATTCTAATTTTTTGTGTACTCTTAACCAAGTGAAGAAACTATATCTAAATCCTATTTTGTAGATTCATTAAATTACACAATATAAAATGATAGATTGTTCGGAATAAAAGAACCTTAAAGAGAAATAATTATCAAAGGCAATATAATCCCACAAAGATCTACCTTTTATGTTACCATATATTCATTTTTTCCATTACTGATCTTCATAATAAAAATGTAACTTATCATGATTCAATATAAAGGATTGATTTCTGTGTTCTATATTGTCATATTATCTAATTCTAAATATATATTTATTGTTTTATAATATTAATTCATATATATCTAGAAACATTATTTGTATTATGTTATACATTCCATGATTTTCCTCTTAAAATCCAACTTATCATTAATGTTCTCATAATTTTTTCTATAATGTATATATAGACTAATTATTCCAATTATTTTAATAAACACATGGTTGTTCAAATTTCATAGAGCCTTAAATATAATTTCTTTATATTTATCCTTTATAAATGATGTCTTAATAAATGCTGATCAAATAATTCAATTAATCTCATGGGATCATCAATATAACAATTTAGATTTTTTAAAAATTATTATTAATTATAATTACCATTATTCATTAACCATGATATTATTTTTAGAATCATAATTAAAAACACTTAAAATATAATTAATAATACAAATAACTCAATTTCACTTCATATTAATTTATTCTAATAAACTCTACAATATTTTAGGATTTCCAACCTTATATATATTACATTTTCCTCTATAATAAATCTATCCATATATATTAAACTAGAGTGCTAGAATGGGGTTTTAACTAGTTATACAACCTTAATGGTTCTAATTTATTTATTTATTTATTGAATTTACCTTCGTGTTTCTTTGTAGAATTCATCTTACCTCCCCCATTAAATTCCCCACGTATTCAAGAGTACTTTCTTCTTAATTTATCAATAAGAACTAAATAATATACATATGATTGAAAATAAATTCTAACTCATATTTAAGGGACATTGATTTCAAATAATTCTTGATTGTCCTTTACAAAATATATCTATATTACCACTTATGAAACAACCCATATAAATTTTTCATTGGATTTTTTAAAATAAAGTCATTAAATAATCATTATAATCCAATAAGAGAAATCCTATTGTAGGAAAAAAGATAAATGAATCCAGATTTCTATAATTGTTAAAACTGATTTCCAAAAAAATAAAATCTAATTTTACATAAATATTATGCTCAAATATATTTATTAAAAACTAAATATGATAAAATTAATTTTAAAGAGAACATATAATATTCCCTTAAATAAAGAACTCTAAAATAAAAATATATGAAAACCCTATTGAATTTTACATGATAAACAAATAATTAAGGAAAACTATTATGGAAGAGTGTCAATCTTCTCAAAATACATAATTTTGGAAGAGTTAGTCCCTTATAAAATATAATGGTATTATTAATATATATATAATTTTTTCAATGAATTTTGTTCACACCCTTATTTCATAATTCTAATAAATCTCCATTATATTTTTTTGGTTCAATGTACGAATAATGTTTTCTTCCAAAATTCATATTATAAAAAATTATAAACTATTGAACTCCATTGATTTTTGGGAAGTCATATTTAGTTTCTTCTTATATAGATATAAAAAGTAACTTTACTTTATTATAAAGGATGTATATCAAAATTTAAACCATTTTTATTTTTTAAGTATTGATGATTATAATTTTAAATTATTGATCCTCGTAGAACAACCCACTTAGTAAATAATAAATTCTTTTACTCATGATAAACCATTTTTTAATATTTATTTTCTTGAAAATAATAATTATTTTACATCTCTATCTCAATTCATTGTATCCACATCAAGAAATACTCCTCCCCCTTCTTTACATCTTTAATATTCTACAAGTAGTTATACAAAATAGTCCCAATTTAACTATACTTTATAAAAGAACCTTTAGTGTTAATTAAATCCTTTTAATATATACTTTTTAAATATTTTATGATTTTATATCCTTGTTTTTCCTCATAGAATATTCTATTTTCTTCCATGTGGTATTTTGTGACCAATTATTCTCTTAATTGGGCCTCATAATAGATTCTTTCCCACTCTCCTTTGGCGATGTAATTGTTTTCCAATTGATTATTAATTAACATTACATGATAAAAACCATCTGGTATTTTTAGAAATAATTTTTCTATATCTATTAAATTATTCTCAACATATTTATATAAAGGGATCTGATCATTCAAGGTATCATCCAACATAGAACAAATTTACTACTAAATTTAATTTTTTATTTTTATAAAAAAATACTACTCATTAATTATATATCTCTAATTGATATATGTTTTCCATATTCTAGTTGGAAAATTAATTAATTTTTATTTGAAAATCTTATTTTCACTAAATCTTTGAAAGAATTTATATTCTTTCAATATCATGACGAATTTGTCATATTTTAGTTTTAGATTGTTGAAACGATCATTTACCTTAAATTCATATATTTTACAATCATTTATTTTTTTGACATAGTTATTTTAATAGAGATTCTTTTTATAAGTGATTTTTTGTTGGTGTTTGATTTAAAAATATATTTCTCTATATAATTATTTTGAAAATCTATTTTTGAGATTTTGTGTGTGTTAATAATCAGTTATAAGAAATATTTTGTTTCAAAAGTGTTAGGAGATTCATAATGTTAATGTGTCTATTCCACTCTCTATCTATCATTACAATTTATTCATATAATATCATATAAAACATTTATTTTACTTCTTAAGAAAGAAAAATTTCTTATTTTTGCTATATGTTTTATATTTTATTTATTAATTTATAATATTTTTAAGTTAGTCTCATAATAAATTTGAAAGGGAGATGAATATTATGTTTTTATTTTAATTTAGGTGAAGAGGATAGACCATATGATAATGATTGATGTTGGATTACATGTTTTTTTACTTTGAAAAATTTGATAAATGGTGGAAATTAATAATTTTTTATTAAGTGGATCATATGATAACTAAAATATCATATGATCCACTCATTTTACATTTTGTCTAATATTCATAGGAATTTTCAACTTTCTATTCTCAAACTCACATTAGAATCTCCTAAAACCAAACCATTGAAATCAAATCCTAGTTTTACTAAGTAAATTGATTTTGATCTTGATTTGATACTATACATGGTTTTAAAACCCAAATTTGAGGTCTTCAAAGAAAGTAAAGAGAAATAAATATTATTGAAATTATAAAATATACTTGAGATGATGGAAAGTTTCTTAATGGCAATTTTTGAGAAAAAATGATATTTAATGGTCCCCATTTTCTAAAGATTGTTTTAAATTCAGGGATTTTTCATGTTAAATAAAGGGCCTGTGAATGAGGATACTAATTATGATAGGTGGTAACCTAGAAGAAAAACTCAAAGATGATGTCTGTTGAAGAAAACTATTCATTCATGAAGATGAATCAAAGCCATAATCTGGAATTGTTAGATAAGTATGAAATTTTAATATCCTACGCCAAACCTACTCTATTATAAAAATTATTAAAGAATATGATTTTAAATACATGGAACCTGAGTTAGAAGATGATGATTCTAATGATCAAACATGAGATGCTTCTTAGTTTGGGTTAGCATAATGATAATGGATACAAATTAAAATCCCATCTCAGACGCACCAATTTTTTTTCCCTATGTAGGAACTCGGTCGTGAATAAAGGGTTTTGGTCTCCAAATTAATTTGGATGAGGGATTAATGGATGGTGAAAATAATATATTTCATAATATTGTCAATGGGGTTTAAGTATTACATGTATAATATTTGAGTTAGTATTTGTCTCTATAATTTGGGATTGGTGAGTTTTGAAGTTTATTAATTTTGATGATGTTAACTGAAGTTTTATTAAAGGATTTTGGATGAGACATTTCTTTCAGTCGAATTTTTCAAATATAACATATATCCACGTGTATAGTGTTGTTGTGAACTAGCACTGGTCAAAAAAATATTTACAAGTGTTGACTTTTTTGAGTCTTCTAGATAGTGATTCCCTACGTGTAAGAGAACTCAATGTATAGTTGGTACTAGTTATGAGAGTCTTTAATAATTCTTGGATTTTTGGGAGATTTAGATAATACAATTTTATTGAATGAATAGGTTAATAGAAGGATGAATGACCACATATCCATTGATGTAGGGAAAATTTTGGATGTTACAGTTTACTATAGAGATGATTGATATGATAGTATAACAAGGTATAAGTAGGGGAAAATTATACGAATTAATGAATTTATTTTTCTTGATATTTCTGGACTGGGGCCATCTAGGAGTGTGGGTAGATAGTTCAAGGTAAGAAAATATATTTTTTAGATTGGGTGATCAATACAATATTTATAATCATTATTCTATTCCTTTAAATTTCTTCTTAAACAATTTGAATATTTTGTATTATTTTTTCCATGATGATTACAGTATAACACATTTTAGAGGGAAAATATATTTAATTGATTGATTTATTTTATATCTTCTTTTGAGTAATATCACAATAATTGGATTATGACTTTTATTTACTAGTGAAGGAAAATTTCTCCAAATGTGTTCCATAATCAAATTTTTTAATTATCTCCTCATGGATAATCAATAGATTGACTTTGGATATGAATTCATATTCATTCCTTATGAAAACTTTGGAAGTTGTGGTTGGGGAATGAAAGTTTTTGACCATTAATTTATTACTCATTTAGACATTATATAAGTTTATTTTGAGTTTTGGTCCTATTATACATTTATATAAATAAAGTGCCGTAATTTAATCATTCCATCACATTCCACCTAGTCACTCATTGTTCATTTATAGTTTTTGTAATGATATTCTTCATATTTTGACATCATATTAACTTCTTCAATGGTTCTCTAGATCATTGTTACTTTCATAATATTTGTATGAATGGTTTCTTGTTTTGATTAATTTTTTTCATGGTTTCTCACTCATTATTTACATTCCTTAATGATCAATACATTTATTTTTCTAAATCTATCTTGATATCTGATAATTTATTCATGAGCAAAAACACTAGTTATTTATCTAATATTTTGATTTATGTGTTTTTAATTTATTAAAATTTTATAGTAATTTAAATTTTTAATGGACCATGTTAGAAAATTCAAATTCATTTGATAATATTTCTTGAAGTACATTTACGTTATTTTTAATTATTTGATTGATGTGCTGATATCTTGGTTTGATGTTCCACAACATAAGTAATACATTAAAGGAATCTAATAGTGCTACCACGTTGAATGGAACAATAGAGGAAACACAAGCTAGATGTTTTAGAACCACTGGAATGGTGTTGGTAAAGGAAAAAATGCTTGACATGGAGTAAGTCTACTAGATTTATAGTGGAGTATAGCTACAAGAGGAATCCAATAGATGTTCCACTAGCTTGCCAATAGTGTCAGGCGGTCAACTGATATCTTGTACCCAACATAGTCTAAATGGATTAAATTAAGGATTTAAAGGTGTTGAATTGGATCCCTAAATCCTAATCTCCACCCAATACACCCAAACCCATTAGATTAATTTAAATATATACTAATGGATCCGTGAATCAAAACACCAACATTATTGATGACTCTTGACAATGAAAAATTCCTTGATCGATCCAAGATGTATACAAGAGAAATTCTTCATTACCTATCTCAATAGTCAATTAGTAATTCACAATCTCTTGGGATATCATCAACTCTTATTGTCTTTATATATATCTATCGTCATTTTGTATCATTTGAGATATATGGTGAATAATTTATAATCTGTTTGTGATAAGATAACCTATTATCTTCTCAAATCATTTAGGAATGAGTGATCCCAACCATAAAATTGAGGGATATTTTTCTTGGCTAAAAAACATTTAAGAGGGTTTTCACAAAAATAAACATGTGGTACCTATGTTTCTTTCTAAAACTAATAAAAAAATGGGAGGACTTCATTACAAAATATCTCCGGAAATAAATGAAAAAATATAAAAAATATTAACCCATGTATAGGAGATGTAAAGGCTCAAACCGATCTATTTTTGAAATCCTTTGTTAAATGGTCAATGCTATCCCTTTTATTTTTCACATTTCATCATTCATATCATATCAATTTTCGAATCCCAAAATCTTGATATTCTCAATATCATTACACTTCCCATTTAAATTACATTGAAATTATTCGTTTAAAATTGTATCAAAATTATTGTTACCATTTATATTTTCATTAATATAAAATTATCATCTATAATTATTTATAATACATAAATAATTATTGATATAATTCATCAATTAAATTATATTCTCTCATTATCTTTATTTTTTAGCTTTCCACTACACATATTTTATCTATAATTTTTGTTGTTCTGTATTTTGATTACCATTAGTCTTGATTTGTCAATTTTTATATAGAAATACACCAATAATTCCATAATACCTATTCCATCATTTAGTATTAGTACCATTTTTAACTAATCCTAACAATATGTTTAAAATATCATAATATATTATGACATTAATCTCTTATATACATGGTTCTCTAAAATAACACTCTTTTGGAACTTTTTCATTTTTCAACGGTCCAAGTTAATCATATATGAAATATACAAATTTTCATCTCATCATAGTATAGGTTATCCTATATAGAAAATGATTTTGAATTAGTACATCCATAAAAAAGAATCGTATGATAAATGGACACCCGAGATATTTTATCATTTGAATATAATGAAAAATTCATGAATTCTCTCGACCAAAATTAATTCAACAATGCCTCTTCTTGAAAAACATATCATGAAATTTGTAAAGTTATATAAGTCACACAAAATAATGAATAAACATAAAGATACAAAGTTGTATATATCTTCACAAGGCATAGAAATATTTTCTATGCATCATAATAAACCCATCATTGGGAGTTTTTCCATTTTTAATATAATTTACAATGGCTAGAAATCTCTTCATGATGATTTATAAATATTAATTTTACTAAATAATATTATCTTGGCCTTAAAAATATCTTGGGAACTAATGATGATGGCTATAAAAGATGGAACATCTTTGAAAAATATACAGTTCAAGTAACTATTTATCTCCCACATGATTAATGAAATTTATATGAAGCAACTATCTAAAAAAGAAGCTAAAAATTCAAGAGGAATGGAAAGATAATGATTTGATGAATACCATTTTTTAAAGCCTTTGATGACGGTGTCTCATCATAATGTGATCCAAAGATGAAAATTTTGAAAAAATAAAAAAACACATGAAGTAGAAGATTTCAACATTCTATAAAAAATAAAAAATTAAATACATGTTACTAAAGTGAAAATATATGAATGTCAGAAAAAAGGATACATGAATAAAAATTTCCCAATTTATAAAAATATGTTTAAAGAGAAGACTAAAGGTAAAAAATCATTTAAAGTGTCAACTTATATTCCTAGAGATGGATCCATCAACACAACTTCCAAAATCTCATCAAGAAATATACATCATAAATTCCTCATGGAACATCTCATGGTAAAATATATGTTTAATTATCCAACTAATCTCATCACTTCCATATACTACAATTTGTTTTATTCCTCTTCTTCTATTTCCTCATTAAAAAAATTATGAAGAATATTATGTGGGAAAAGATTATATTAAATGTGATTTATAAAAATTAGGATCTTTTTATAGTTAATATAAACAATCATGTGAAGTTATTTATTAAACGGACCAAATTATTTAAGATAAGGGAGAAGTTTTCAATGAAAATGAATAATTGGATTTATAATTAAATGTTTATCCAAGAAATGAGAGTTGAAAATACCAAATCAAAGATCCTAAAAATACTCTTGATCAATTCAACAAATGTGACCAAAATTTAATAATGATTATATGTTTACAATTATGTACCAAATCTAATTCTAGAACTTGTTTTTAAAATTCAATAGTTTTTTCTCAAAGGAACTTGTATTATGGGATATTCCTATAAAAATTGGTATTTATGGTTAGAAATTTGGGCATCATATTTATATCTCTCATTCCACAATTTGAAGATATGGTAGACATAAATATATTCATCATGATTCGCATATATTTAATATAAAATAATGTTCAAACAAAATTTGGGTTAATAAATACTTATTAGAAAACATTGCTAAATCTATGTTCACTAGGCAACCAAAAGGCACTCATAATTCATTTTTTCCAAGGTTTGACCACTATATTTTATTTTCATATCATATGGAGGTTTCTCCTCAAGTGATTCAATGAACCATAATGTATTTTTTGGATGATCCACAAAGATGAAAAATTATTCATCTCTATTATTATTATTATTATTGGATTATAATTACTAACCATTTTATATTGGTGAGTAGTCTAATAATAATTTTATGTCATATCCCTTGTTTTCTCATTTTAAATATTTTATTTTCTATAAGAAAATAACACGTACATTATTATAATATCATTTTTTCTATTTAATTACTAGGCATGTATTTGAATGTATTATTATAATACATGGAATATTATTATTATTTTTTCATTTGTATGATATTGTAACATCTATTCATTAATTTTTACATTAGGGGGGTTCACATTTAAAAAAAGAATCATTATTTTATAATGGAATTTATTTTTATTGGAAATTTTGATACCCCCTTGAATAATTTCAAAAATCTCATTTCTAAAATAATATCAAGTACCTTTTTCTTTTCCTTGAAATATTTTTTATAAAATGGATCACAATATATTTTTAAGATTGTTTTTTTTATTTTACTCTTGAAGTTATTGTTATTTATGTGAACCTTTTCCCCTCTTATAATTGAACTTATTATTTCTATTAACCTCTATTATGGTAAAATTTCTAATAAAACATTTACTGAATCAACTGAGGGGAATCCTTCTATAGTTATGTTTGGAAATATCTTTATATGGAATTAGTTATTTTTTATTTTAAAGCCACCCCTATATTTTTATTAACAAATAATTTTATGGAATGATCTACATGGGTATTTGTTTTTGTGATCTACTTAATATTGATTTCTCTCTTAAAGTCCATTTATAGATCTCCTCTCCCCTTACCTATTTTTCATTTTACTATATAATGGAGAATAATTTTTCTATTTCATTTTTTAATATTGTTTTTTAATTTTTATTTTCCATTTATTTCTATCTATTTTAAAATTGATCTTGGTATTCATTTAAAAATCATTTTATTTTTCTTCTAAAAAATATATTTTAAAAGGTTTTATAAAATAATTAATTAAATAATAATAATTTACTTTTAAAAATATAGATTCTCTTTGAATATATCATAAATATCATTAGTTGTTTTTATTTTTAATTTTCATTTGAATAATAACAATGCGGTAGAAGTTTTTTTTTACTTTATGAAAATTCATAATATTAAAAAGAGGTAAAATTTTCTAATATATAGTATATGAAGTATTATATATTCATTTCTGATAATTTTGAATATCATATTCTAAATAAATTTAATTTGTTTTTATATAATTCCCTCTCGATTTAATCTTGATATAAAATTTATTTTAATTGTTATAGATCAGCAAAATGGGGGAAACTGTTGTACATCTAACTCTCCCTCAGTTTTTTTATAATCACAAACACTCATCTTTGATTCTAATGGCTTTATTTAAGTGTTTATTAGTTAGTAAAACTAAGTACCACATCTAATTTTTAATCAACCAAGTGTTTAAATTTTAAGTATTTGGAAAAGTGTTATTGAAGTAAATTAATGGTCTATGGATGTGTTGATGGATTTTTTGATTTCCGGATCTGAAATTATATGACCAACCAAATAAAATGATGGAATCTAGTTGGGAAAAAATAATTAGTGAATCACTATAAGCATATCCAACTTGATGATGTAGAGCTATCATCTAATCGGTGTTGAAGGACATAAATTTAGATAGACATGAAGTCCCAAAGATAGAAACTAGAGCTCTCTGGTAAGCTGGTGAAGTTTGTATATAGGTGAAAACTATTGGTGTATGTAAGAACCTAGATCTTATTTTCAGGTATGTTTCTCATTTTCTAGTTGTTTTCGAGAAAAATAAGAAATTCTGGAAATTTTCTAAGTACACATTGTGTACATTATGAGTACACTCCATGTACTTCTTTGCTGTAGTAGGCCGTGTGCTGGCCGTGTAGTAGCCACACAAACATCAATGTGGGAGTGGCTTGGAGGCTACTTAAATAGGAGTATGGAAATAGCTAGTATATTCAGTGAAATTCAAAAGTACATGCCGTGTACTTTCTTTATTTATTAAACACACTGGGGTGGCGTCAAATCGACAAAACACTCCTCTTTTAGGTCTTGTTCGACCGAGAGCTCTGTACGGCCATGGATCTTCGACGAACCCCCGAGCGTGCATCCGTCCTCCGAATCGAACACCGTCTATTGCATTGGAATCGCTTCGGTGAGTTCTCTCATCTCTTAGGGCACCAACTTATGATTTATCCTCTCCGATGAGACATCGTGGGTTGAATGTTTTAGACATTTTTGTAGATCTTTGATTTCTTAAGGAGATATAATATTCATGGTTCACTTATATCGATATCCTATTTCCAAGGTAGGTGGTTTGTGCTTTTATATTGAAATTCCTTGAGTTTTAATTGCAAAATTTCCCAATACCTATGAACGGGGTATTGCGCGCTTACCGTTTTAGCCATATTGTTTTCCTGTTATGCTTGTATGCTTGAGTAGATTATAATTGATTGTGAATAGTGTGAATTGATGTGCTTTTTCTGTGTTTCCCATACATGTTTTTCCTGTTTTGACCTTTGGGTCTAGTTTGCCTGATAGGCGGATGTTTACTTTCCCATTCCTAGTATAGTTGGATGGTGTGACTATTGTTCTATTATATTGTTATGCTGTAGAATACTAGCCAAGCAGTTCTTGAGGTTTACCTAGCCAATACATTCTGATACACTTGCTTGACTTACATAGGGCCGTGAGAACCTGGGGTGTAGACCATAGGGAGAATGGACGTTGAGGGATTCTCCAGAGTGTCTTTATAATTTTATGATGCGAGACCACAGGGGGAATTGGCATTGAGTGCTTCCTCAGAGTGTCTGTAGTTCGTTGACGTGGGCCACAGAGGGAATGTGACGTAAGTGCTTCCCTAAAGCGCCTTTAGTTAAGATACAAGACTATAGGGGGAATTGACGGTGAGTGCTTCCTCAGAGAGTCTATGCTTAAGCTGAACTAGAGGGGTTAGGATGAGTGTACTGTCCAGAGGGTTACCTTTGTATTAGCTACTTGGTTGTACTTCTTAGGTAGGACCAGAGGGGTTAGACTGAGTGTGCTTCCTAGAGGGTTACCTGTTGTTTTTATCTGCTTGTTTTGTTGTTTCTTGATATTGAAAATGTGGATTGTTTACTGTTGAGTACATTCCTATTTACTATTTCTTGTACTTTTACATACCATATAATCATTGACTATTAGGCATGTATCTCGTGTTGTTTGCCTACTGGGATTAGTATCACACCCTATTTGGGACATGCTTTTGAGCCCAAATAGATTATATTGTTGCAGGTATAGACAAGGGAAAGCACCCTTATACTTCAGGTACTTGACATGCATGGAGCTTGAGAGAACATGACCAATCATAGGATTGAAATGCTACGGATCTGATTACTATTTTTCTTTTGTACTTGGTTTAGTACTGTATTTCAGCATTGTGGTTTGTTTCACTATTTTCCTAGACATATGTATCATACATCATTATATATATGTGCTCCAATTTATTATATCAGTTTTTCAAAGTTTATTTTTGGTATAATATTATTACTTCTTTTGATCTTGTGTGTATTTTTTTTACTTCTATTATGTACTCTGCCAATGGGGGCATAGTTTCCCCACTATCATTCACAAGGCCCTCGCTGCTAGTCGGCAGCCTCTGGTATTCGGGGAAATGCACTTGAGGCCAGGTGACCAACGGCGTACGGGGCACCTTTGGGTGGCTACTGGAATCGGGATGTTACAAAGACGTATTAGTGGACTCTTTTCTTCTTGACATACTGTTTGGAGCCTATATCTAGGGATATGACGGAATTGGTACTTGGTAATAAGTTGTTCCTAGGATTAGCTAACCTGTGTACAGGGAAAAGCCAATCTACCTCGTTTAATTGTAAATTATTCTAGTTTTGAAATTATTAAAGTTGATTTTATTTCACCTTGACTAATTCACATGATTTGTGCTGTTATTTTTGATGTTATTGAGGTTTTATTTCTATCGCAACCCGATGAGATAAGGGAATTCCAGCTCATGCATCATAAAAACACTTGTTAGGAATCACATGTCATTCATTCTTATTATGCCATTTAGGATGAATTATAGATTGAATGTTGTTGTGATAGATGTTGTGTAGAATATTCATGATGTTGTGATAAATTCCTTGATAAAAGTACCTACTGTTTGATAGGATATTGTTTGTGTAAGGTTTTGTTTGAATGAATTCCAATATTTGGTTCTTGAGGTGTTATGGGCCCTCATAGACCAGAATTTGGTGGATCATTGCCTTCTTTATCTTGTTTATAACTTGTATAAGATTCCAAGATTTGATTTGCCGGGAGTATGGCCCCTCACAGATCAGAATTTGGATCTTTCAATGTTGATTTCAGGGTTTTTGTGGATTTTAGAGAAGTTTCTAAGGCTTACTGTCCGGGAAAACCAAGAATACACACCGTATAGTTTTGACTACACTCAATGTGTTCTTATGTTCAGAAAGAAATGGTTTTTCTTAAGTATACGTTGTGTACTCTATGTACACGCCGTGTAGTCTCTAACCGTGTCATTGGTCGTGTGGGCAGAGACATGGGATGAGGAAATCCTGGTAAGAATATGTCGTGTATCTTGACCTAGGTACCCAGTCGTGTCACTAACAACACGGGTTAGTGTTATCCTTTCACGTACATGCCGTGTCTGCCTTGAACACACCATGTAGGGTGAACTGTGTGTCAGGCTGTGTTAGTAACAACATGGGAGAAGTGAATCTTGTCTAGTACACACCGTTTCTACCGTGAACACACCATGTAGTCTTGTTTTAGTAGAGCCTTGTGGCTTAACCGTATAGAAGGACCCAGGAAGAGAAAGAGGATTCAAGTACACGCCGTGTATTAAGAAAACACGTTGTGTGTTTGGAGGTTACACGACCAATTTTGGCAGAAGTACACAACCATGTGAATGACTTTGGGGAGCCCAACGTGTTGGGGACATACACGCCGTGTAGTCATGTTTTTCAAATCATAAATTCTTTCTTTCTCCCGTTCCCTTCATATAATTTCAGTTTTAAGTCTTTGATAATCTTGATCTAAGGTGTGCATTTCACCTTGCAGAGTTATACTGCCGAGACGTACTCCGGTTGTGCGCTAGTTGTAGGGTCATGATAGAACACTGGATGTGGCTGATCAGGGACTACCCATAGATCCTCTTGTTGTGCCAATCTTGGAACGGGCTGTTATACCGGACATAGGTGCTGATGCACAGTTCAGGGAAGGATTTGTGAGGATGATGCAAACCTTTTAGGGGACACCACCTCCTGCCACGTCGATGGTTGATTTGGAACGGGTCTTCTAGCAGCAGTATCCTCCCACTTTCTTAAGGGATGGAGGACCCCGAGATGCAGAGTCATGGCTAGAAGACATGGTGATTATCTTTGAGCATTTGGAGATGCCTCCATAGAGGTGGGTCAATCTCTCTACCAATATGCTTCGGGACTCTGCCAAGAGGTTGTGGGATGTGATCTCATAGGTGGGATGCCAGATGGTTATGGTGTGGGATGCATTCCAGCACATCTTCTATGATTAATTCTATCCAGAGAGCTTGAGGGATGATCGAGCCTAAGAGTTTATGAGCTTGGAGTAGGGTAATCATTCTGTTTGGGAGTATTCCTCCCGCTTTACCAAGTTTCAGTGCTTCACGCCTATTTTAGTAGGTGATCATTTATTCATGGAAAGGATGTTTGAGGATTGTCTTAGGAATGACATCCGATCACAGGTGAACATATTTTGGTTAACTTCTATCACTTCCATCATCAACCAGATGCTGATTAAGGAGCACAATATGAGGGATCCCAGAATTTTGAGCCAGGGTGGATCGACATCTGGAGCTAGTGTCCCTCCTCCTGATAGTACTAAGCACCAAAGGGAGTCTTCACATAGTGATCCTAGGAGGTGATACACTTCTTCTGGTAGCCAGGTGGTGTGCTACCAGTGTGGGAAGAGAAGGCATACGAGGTCACACTGCCCGAGTGACCCAAGGGAGTGTCGATCATGTGGCAAGTTGGGTCATCCTTAGTGCTTCTATCAGATCTTCTCACCAACAGCTAGTAACATGGGTTCTTTTATGACTCCGTGTTCAGGAGCAGAACCACTAATGTCTCACCAGTCGAGGAACTGGAGTTATTCTTTCCAATCAGGATGAGGTGAAGGTCGTGGTTGTGGTAGTCAGTCACCGGTCTTTCAATGATAGTAGAGTGGATCAGCTTAGAGTGGTCAAGCAGGGTCACAGGGCTATGGAGTAGGCCAGATCTTTGCAGTGGAGTAGATCTAGAAGGAATAGAATCCCAAACCTTCTAAATTTCATGGTACGATCTTAGTTGCCTCAGTTTTAGCCTTTTCTCTTTTCGATATAGGGGCATCCCATAGCTTTATATCTATTGTGGTTATGGTGAGCCTTGGGCTCTGCTTCTTTCATTCTGCTGATATCTTGACACTATACACTCCGTTGGGGACTAGAATGGAAAGTGTAAGTCAGTGTAGGGAGTTCCCTCTAGAGGTTGGTGGGTGTCACTTTTTATGGGACCTCTATGTCCTAGAGATGACAGGCTATGATTTCATTCTCAGAATGGACTAGCTAGTTTCCTTACAGATATTCATCGACTGTTATCACCGTAGGGTGAGTTTCACATAACCAGATGGCGTATTGTTTCTTCATAAGGGTGAGTGGTATTTCCAGGTGAGCAGAGAGGGTCCAGAACATCATGGGTTAAGAGGAGTTACAACCCAGATTTCTAGTTTATATCTGGATGATTAGGGGACTTCTCTGTTAGACTTTCCTCCAGTGGTGGATCTTTTCAGGAACATCTTTCCAGATGACTTTTCATGTTTGAATCCAGAGTGAGAGGTGTAATTTTCTATTGAGCTTGTGCCAGGAGTAGCACCGGTGTCCATTACTCCTTATAGGATGGCTACATCAGAGTTGCAGGAGCACAAGAAGTAGTTGGAGGAGTTACAGGCAAAGTGATTAATCTGACCCTGTACTTATCCTTGGGGTTCGCCAGTCTTGTTTGCGAAGAAGGTGGATGGTACCCTCAGGCTTAGTGTGGATTATTGGAAGTTGAACTAGTTGATGGTCAATAATGGATATACTTTACCAAGGATTTATGATCTCTTTGACCAGCTTTGAGGAACCTGGGTGTTCTCAAAGATTGAATTGAGTCCTGGTTATCCTCAGTTGCACGTTCGACCATCTGATATACCTCTCACAGTATTCAGGATCAGGTATGGTCTATACGAATATATGGTTGTGTCGTTTGGTCTCACGAACGCACTTGCAGTTTTCATGACACTGATGAACCGAGTGTTCCATCCATACTTGGATTCCTTCATGGTGGTCATCGTGGATGATATCATTGTGTACTATCACACTCGACACGACCATGCTACCCATCTTGAGATCATTTTGAATAAACTTAGAGAGCATCATATATATGCTAAGCTCTCATAATTTCACTTTTGGATGGAACAGATTCACTTCATAGGTCATGTTATCTCAGAGATAGGAGTGTCAGAAGACCCAAAGAAAGTGAGAGCAGTAGTCTCCTAGCAGCAGCCGAAGAACGCCTTTTAGGTGCGGAGTTTTCTAGTGATGGATGGATACTATAGACATTTAATACAAGACTTTTCATTCTTATCATCACCACTGATGAGTCTTACTAAGAAGGGTGCGAAGTTATTGTGGTCAGATTCTTGCGATTCATCCTTTTAGGAGTTGAAGGGGAGTTTGAATTCTGCACTGATACTAGTCTTGTGAGAGCCTGGAAAGAGCTATAATATGTATTGTGATGCTTCAGGAATCTGGCTGAGATCCATGCTTATGCAAGGGGAAGGATTTGTTGCGTACGTGTCTCGACAGTTGCGACCACATGAGAGGAATTACCTGACACATGATCTTGAGATGGATGCGGTTGTTCATGCCTTACACTATTGGAAACATTATCTTCTGGGAGAGCATTTTGTTGTTTTCACTGACCACAAGAGTCTCAAGTATATCTTAAATCAACATGATCTAAATTTGAGATAGTGAAGGTGGGTTGAGTATCTACAGTTCTTTGATTTTGAGATTTCCTATATGCCAGGGAAAGGAAACACAGTGGCTAATGCTTTGAGAAGGATGACTCAGATAGAGGCGCTTCAGGAGGACAAAAGTGAGTGGTAGATTATGGCTCTGTTCTCTGAAATGCATTTGGAGGTGAATGATAGATAGTGTCGGAATTTACTTTCTTCTATAGCTGTTAATTCTACCCTTCTTGATCGAGTACGAATGAGGCAACTATCAGATTCTGAAGGCCTGGTCCTACGGGAAAGTGTTTCAAGAGAGGATCCTATTCCGGGATGAACCATAGGTGAGGATGAGATCTTGCATTTCCAATGACACATATGGGTACCAATAAACATGCTCAAGGAGCTAATGTGGGAGTCTCATTCCTCAGTTTGGGCAGTTCATCCAGGTATCACTAAGATGTATCATGATCTACACCAACAGTATTGGTGGCCATGTATGAAGAGGGATGTTGCAGGTTTCGTCATGATGTGTTCCACCTATCATCAGGTGAATGAGGATCATTAGCAAGTAACATGGATTTTACTGCAGTTGCCTATTCCCGAGTGGAAGTGGGACGATGTCGCGATGAATATAACTACAGGTTTACCTAGGTCACCTCGAGGGAATGATGTAGTTTGGGTTGTCATTGACAGACTCATGAAGGTTCCTAAATTTCTTAAGATTATAGAGACCTTTAGTGTTGATGAACTAGGATGGTTGTACATCCGTGAGATTGTTCGTCTGCATGGATTTACACACTCCATCGTTTCAGATAGTGAAGCACGTTTTACTTCTCAGGTCTGGTAGGGGCTACAGAAGACCTTGGGTACACATATACTTTTGTTTACAGCATACAACCCCCATACAGATGGCCAGTCCAAGCGTATCATTCAGGTTCTTGAGGACATTATCTGAGCATGCATCTTGGATTTTGGAGGTTCTTGGGAGAAGCTTATACCTCTTGTGGAGTTTGCCTACAATAATAGTTTTCAGGAAACTTTTTAGATGGAACCTTAAGAGGATTTGTATGGTAGGCCATTCCGATCACCGTTATGTTGGATAGAGGTAGGAGAGAGAGCTATGTTGGGACCTCATTTTGTCTAAGAGACCACAGAGCAGATAGAGTTGATTCAGAAGAGGATGACTATTGTAAAGTCCCAAAAGAAGTCTTATGCTGATCAGTAGAGATGACCTACGGAGTTCGAGGTTAGGGATCAGGTTTTCATACATTTCACACTAAGGATGGGACACAGGAGGATTATAAGATAGGGTAAGCTTTCATCGAGGTACATCGGGCCGTTTTTGGTGTTGGAGAGAGTTGGGCCGGTTGCCTATCGGTTACAGTTACCTCAGAGGTATCGGGTGTTGGACTCACCTATTTTGATAATCTCAAATATGATTAGATATGTTTTGTTAATCCCAAATCATGATTATCTAAAAAATAATTTTCTTTCATAACTATGTTTCATGGAATATATTAATCAATGCTAATTTTTGATGAAGTATGATATTAATAGACTAGCTCACTGATAGAGACTAGTTCACTGTTAGAAAAGTCCACCGATAGACTAAGTCTACTAATAGACAAGGTCACTAATATGCAAGTTCACTGATACTAGTCCACGGATACAATCTATCAGTATAATGGAGCTACCGATAAAGGAATCTACTGATATAGAGGGCTACTGCTATCGATGATAACATCTACTGATAGCGAGGAAGAGATACCGACAGAAGTTCACTATTACAAAGAGCTAACAACAGATGGAGCTACTATTACATAGAGCTACCGACAGATGGGGCTACTGATACATGAGCTACTGATATAAGAGCTACCGTGACAAGTCTACCGAAAGAGATCTACGGATGGAAGATGATTGTTAACCAGTAATTGTTAATCAAACTCAATACTTTTTCAATATTATTAATATAATGATAACGATCATATTTTCTTAATTCAGTGCGGCTGTTATTAATTAATGTGGTTTGTTGGTATGTCAGGGAACCATACCTCGTACATATAAAAGGTAATCATTCCAATTGATGGAGCTCAAGGAATAAAAGGAATATTGAGCTACTGTAGAATATAGAGATATATAGATAAGGAAGAACAAAAGACACATATGAGACACATACAAATGGATACACACATACATGCATAGATGAACACTCAAAGCACTCGAAGAACACTCATACACATCATGAATTGAAGTTCAAATAGGAGGTTCAAGTGCTACATGGAATACTCTCACATTTAAGATGAACACTTGTACTAGAAGTGAAGGAACAGAACCATGACACTCTGTTTTCCAGAAAACTTCCAGAAAAGGACTCAAAGTATCATATGCTTCAATCCAAAGGAGTCCAGAGCTGCATTGACATCACATAAGAGCATTATAAACTCATCTTCATATTATTTCTCTGATTTGATCATTTTTATTACATTACAAGAAGTGTGTGCTTCTGTCTGTTTGGACACAAACTAAATCCTAATCTGAACTGGAGGATAATGAAATCCTCCTACCAAACTCTTTATACCTTTTTGTATCCCACGTAGAACCGTGGTAGAGGTCTGAGGACCTGGATAGCCTGTGTTCTGTTGTTGTTACTTTCCCATGTAGAATTGTGGTAGAGATCTGAGGACCTGGATATCCTGTGTGTTGTTGTTGTTTCTTTCCCACGTAGAACTGTGGTAGAAGTCTGAGGACCTAGACATCCAATGGGTTGTTGTTGTTACTTTCCCATGTAGAACTGTGATAGAGGTATGAAAACCTGGACAGTCTGAGTACTATTGTAAAGCCCGATCCAGGGAATGGATCAATGTTATATATTAACTATTTGAGAGGAATAAGTCTCATCTTGAGATTGAACCTCTTGGTTAAAACTGCTGTGCATCTTATTTTAGTTTAAACTATTTTTGATATTCCGCTTCTAACTTCTTTGAAATATAAAACTATTTTAAATTAAATATGATTGTTAAACTAGAAAGTGTTTGTAATTATTGTGATCCAGTAGGTTGGTTTCAAAAGCTAACCAAATCTTCAGGTTAAAGTTAACTAAGAACTAATCAACATTTGAGAAACTAAGTTAACCTTTACAATCTTTATAAATTCACTACTTTTTAACTTGTTTTATGAATTGGGGGATTTTAATATAAATCATTTAAATAGAAATTTTTTAATAGGAACTCAATTCCCCCCCCTCTTGAGTATTCTTTTGGGACAACATTTGGTGTTAGTGGGATTAGATAAATGTTTTTCAAAAGATTCTATTTGTGAAAAGTTTCAATTGTGATTTTAGTTATATCTTAAAGATCTCAAAATTTCTATTAATTCTAATTTTTTATCTTTATATATCCTTTTAAAACATAGTTATTATGGAAAACAGATTAGAAGGCATAGCTACCAACATGCCACCCTTATTTAATGGTGTGAAATATGCCCAATGGAAAATAAAAATGAAAATCCATTTAGAAATTATGGGATTTTACATCTGGAATGTTATAGAGACTCGGTATAAGATTTAAGAAACTATTAGAACTACTTGGGATAAACCTAGGAAATCTACTTACAATAAGAATTTTAAATCAATAAATGCTCTGTATTATACTTTATTAGATGAAGAATTTAATCAAATATCTACTTGTAATACTACTTATGAAATTTGGGATACTTTGGCTGTTTCCCATGAGAGAACAACCCATGTTAAGGAAATGAGACTAAATACACACACTATTAAGTATAATAATTTTAAAATGAAATGTGATGAATCTATTTATGATATGTATCTCAGGTTTAATTAGATTGTTAATATAATGAGCTCACTGGGAAAAGTTGTTCCAGCAAAAGAGAAAATCATGAGGATACTGAGATTCCTACCAAATAGATGGAGAGGAACCTCTGTCTCTATATGAGAATCATGTGACATTGGAAAGCTACCAATCAAGGAGATGATTGGAAAATTGATGATGTATGAAGAAGAGCTAAAAGTGAACAAATAGGAAGATTTTGAACCCAAGAAGAAGTCAGTGGAATTCAAGTCCACTACTTCAAAGATCTAGGATAAAGAGAAGGTTCAGATAACTGAAGAAAGCTCAACCAGTGAAAATTCTGACTCAGAAAGTGATGCAGAGATGGCTATGATAGCCTGGAGATTCAAGAAATTCTATAGAAAGATGAAATTCTTTAAAAAAATACGATTATAAGGCTATGTATGATCGAAGAGGAAATTGGAAGAAAGACTGAAAGAAAACTGATAAATATGTTGGAATTGTTTTCTATGAGTGAAAAAGAAAAGGGCATGTCAAAGGTGGCTGTCCAAAACTGAAATTTAAGAAAAAGTATGACTATAAGGATAAGAAATACAAGAAATCCATGAAATCTACATGGAGTGATTCTGAAAACAGCTCAAGTGGTTCTGAAGCTTCTGATTCTAAAGAAAAGAATCATTTCAACATGTTTTTCATGACTGAAACATCTAAGGTAACACTTAATTCCCCTATGCATAATGATTACTATTCTAGGAATGAAATTGATTCAAATAAGGATGATAACATGTCTAAAGATGAATTATTTAAATACTGTAATATTTTAGAAGATACTTGTAATGAGATGAAAGATAAGTACAAATCATTAAAGAAGCAGTATGCCTTGACTAGTATTGTTAGTTCTGATCTTAGTATAGAAAAGGAAAAGAATACTTCATTGTTAAAGGAAAATACTGAACTCAAATTGTTTAATGAGAAACTTAGAAAATACTCAGAGAAGTTTACAAATTGAAAAACCATGCTCACACAAATGATTGGAAAACAAGTTTCACCAAATATACTACTGGTATAGGATACCATCCTGGACAGAGAAAGATTTTTAAAATAAATTTAATTCAAAATCTAGACAGTATGCTGCAAGTTCATGTTTTGGCAATTCTTATGCTTCATTGAGCTATTCAAATTCTTATAGACAAAAAAAGTTTATTTATCAAAATCTTTTGAATCTGTTAATTATAGGAGACCCATTAGACAAATATGGGTGCCTAAAGTTATAGTTGCTAACCTTTCTAGACCCAAGAAAATCTGGGTACCAAAATTATCTTCTATTTAAATCTGTTTTGTAGGAAACTTTCTTGAAAAACTCCTATAGGAAGATATGGTACATGGACAGTGTATGTTCAAGGAATATGATAGGAGACTACTCATGCTTTAAGATCTTAATCAAATTTGATGGATTACATGTCACCATTGGGGAACACTCAAAAGGAAAAATCATTGTCTTAGGCCAGATTGGAAACACTGATTCAATTTTAATTTCTAAAGTACTATTTTTGGATGGATTAAAATACAATCTGTTTAGTATTTCTTAGTTGTGTGATGATGGAATTCAATGTAAAATTTCAATTTGATTTGTGTAATGTTTTTAATTCTAAAAATGTTTTGGTATTTACTACATTAAGAAATGAAAATGTATATTTTGTAGATTTGAATTCTTTAGCTAAACAATATGTTACTTGTTTAAATTATTTTCATAAAGAATACTGGTTATGGAACAGAAGATTAGGATACTGCAATGTTCATTCACTCAGGAAACTGGCTAGGAAAGGTTTTTTTAGAGACCTAACTAAACTAAAATTCCCAACATATAAATTTTGTAATCCTTTTCAAAAGGGAAAAACAACATATAGTTTCTTTAAAATCAAAGAATGAAGTTTCAACTTCTAAACCTCTCGAGTTGGTTCATATGGATTTATTTGGACCATCTAGAGTTTCTAGCTTAAATGGGAAGCACTATGTCTATGTCATCATAGATTACTTTTCTAGATATACTTGGGTATACTTTCTAGATCACAAAAGTAAAGGTTGTTCTTATTTCATTAATTACTCCAAGTCTGCAGAAAACCTAAGCGGACTTAAGATTAATACCCTAAGAAGTGACCATTTTTGTGAGTTTGAAAATAATTTGTTTGAAACTTATTGCTCACATAATGGCTATAGTCACAATTTCTCTAACCCCAGAACACCTCAACAGAATGGTGTAGTAGAAAGAAGAAGTAGAACACTTCAAGAAATTGCAACAACTATGCTTAATGAATATGATCTACCTGTTTACTTTTGGGATGAATCTTCCAATAGAGATTTTTATATTATAAATAAACTCTTGATAATAACAATTCTCAAAAGGACCCCTTATGAGCTATTGAATAATAGGAAGCCTAAAGTTAATTACTTTAGAGGTTTTTTTGTAAAGTGGTCATCCTCGATACTAAACATAATCTCGATATGTTTGCATCCAAAAGTGATGAAGGAATATTTCTAGGTTATTCTATATATAGCAAAGCTTATAGAGTATTTAATAGGAGGAAAAAATGTGTGGAAGAATCTATACACATAAAATTTGATGAAACTGATACACATGAACCTAAGACCCCTCTTTAAAATCATGAAAAAGATATGTCAATTCTAAACCATAATGACAAAAATAGTGAACCTGTTGTTAAGAAAACCAATTTTGGATATTTTCCAGAACCAGTTTTTGTTGAACACGAACCTATAAATGAACCTGAAATTTCTAGCCACACATTTTCTTGAAAAACTAGGACCCTAAAAAACCATCCTTTAGATGTTGTAGTAGGAGATTTAGATAGAGGAACTCAGACTAGGGATTATATAAGAAATCAGGTTGAACGTCAAGCTTTTCTTTCATAGTTAGAACCTAAAAATATCAATGATACTATCAATGATGAATATTGGGTAATGGCTATGAAAGAACTAAATCAGTTTGAAAGAAACATAGTGTTGGAATTAGTAGACAGACCTAAGGACACCTTGACCATAGGCACTAAATGGCTGTTTAGAAATAATGTTGATAAATCAGGAAATATCATTAGAAATAAAGGAAGAATAGTTGAACAAGTATATAGTCAAGAAGAAGTAATAGAATATGAAGAAACCTTTGCACTGTAGCTAGGTTAGAATCTATTAGGATTCTACTTTCTTATGTTGCTCATTTGAATTTCATATTATATCAAATGGATGTTAAAAGTTCTTTTCTAAAAGTTTTATAATTGAATATTTTTTTGTTGAACAACCACATGGATTTACTAATCATCATTTTACAAATTGATTTTTTTAAACTTTCTAAAGCTTTGTATGGTTTAAAACAAGCTCCACGAGCTTGGTATGATAGACTTATTAATTTTCTTGTTTCAAATGGTTTTTTAAAGGGATTTCCAATCTAACTCTTTTTATCAAAAGGATTTCCAAATATGTTTTGATAGTACAAATCTATGTTGAAAATATTATTTTCAAATAATCTAAAAATAATTTGTGTATTGACTTTTCAAAGAGTATGCAAGGAGAATTTGAAATGAGTTTAATGGGAGAACTCAAATATTTTCATAGATTTCATGTCATTCAAAATGAAAATGGTATTATTTTAAATAAAAGTAAATACACAAAGGATCTTTCAAAAAGTTTTGGTTTGGATAATAATAAGAAAAGTGATACACCTATGAGTACCACATTTAAATTGGATGCAGATAAAACTGGGAAACCAGTGGATCAAACGAATTATAGAGGTATGATTGGGAGTTTACTTTATCTTACTACTAATCGACCAGATATTATGTTTAGTGTGTGTATGTGTGCAAGATTTCAAGCTAATCCAAAAGAGTCACACTTTCTTGTTGTTAAAAGGAATTTTAAATATCTTAAACATACTACTAATTTAGGATTATTTTATCCAAAAGGATAATCATTCAATTTAATAGGTTATTAAGATTCTGACTTTGCTGGTTGCATGTTAGATAGGAAAAGCACTTCTGGAACCTGTCATTTTCTAGGTAAGTCCTTACTATCATGGTGTAGTAAAAAGAAGAATTATGTTGCATTGTCTATTTCTGAAGTCGAGTACATAGTTACTGGTAGTTGCTGTGAACAAATTATGTGGATGAAACACACTCTATTGGACTATGGATATCAATTTAGACATGTATATATAAACTCTGATAACACCAATGGAATCAACATTTCCAAGAATCCTGTGTCTCACTCTAGGAGTAAGCACATTGATGTAAGACATTACTTTTTGAGAGATCATTATCAAAAAGGTGATATAACTCTTGAATTCGTTTTCACTAAACATCAGTTGGCTGATATATTTACCAAACCTTTAAATTTAGAGAGGTTAAATTACATCAAACATGAATTAGGAATGATAAATTTATTCTAATGGTTTAAGAATACCTCACTGGTATAGACCTCACTGTTATACCTCACTGGTATGGACCTCACTCTTAGAACCTAACTTTTAGTGGACGTCACAGTTAGAATACCTCACCGTTAGAACCTCACTATTAGTGAACCTCACCATTAGGAATCCTCACTAGTATATGTTACATCTAGTTTCCACTGTTTCAAACGTTGTGGTTCTTTTTGCTGCTGGAATATGTATTGTCTTTATTATATTTATTATGTTTCATTTATTTATTTCTTGATTCCTAAATGATAAAATATTAGTCTTAACCTCATTTCAATCCACCTCGAACCCTTTACCTTCAAACCTTATCTCCCAAACCTTCATTTCTCTCGATCCCAAAGCCTCGCGATTCACAGATTGGAAAGAGTAAAAACGCCAGTAGTCAGAGATAAAGGTGATGTGCCGAGTCACTTCCACAAAGCTGGGTAAGGCAGGAGCCTGACATTATCAACGCTAATGGAAAAGCGCTCATAAATTTACCCTTTATCAGCGCTAAAAAAAGCACTGATAATGGTTTACCCTTTATCAGCGCTTTTCTTAGCGCTGATAAAGGTTACATTTATCAGCGTTTTTCCTAGCGATGATAATATTTATTGTATACATTAAATAAAAAACACATGTTGTAACTAAATATATGTATATATAACTAAATAATTATAAGATTAATAATACATATATTTATTATATTTATAAGATATATTAGATATATTAATTCATTATATTTATCAGATTTATTAATTCATTATATTTAATATATATAATTATTTTCATTGTTTATATTTAATGTATTTGTTTTTATTTATAAATATATAATATGTTTTAATATATATGTATAATTAAAATTATTGAATATATGTGTGTTTTCCACTGAATTGGGGTCAATGAATATATCATACATGTGTATATATATATGTGCATGAATAATGTTCACTTATAGATTTTAATTACCTGTCACGTTGATGTGTTATTGATTTATAAATCATTATGTTACCCATATAATATATATGTAATAAAATATGTACACTTATAATTAAAATTAAATTATATTTAAAAAATAAATATATATTCTATTATATTTTCAATGATATATATATAAATATACCATTCAAATAATTTTATAATTATAAATAGAGATATATTTATTTAGAGTTATAATTATTAATAAATATATATATATCATAAATATCATTTTAAATAAATATATAATAATATAAAAAATTATTGAATTTATACATTTATCAGCACTTTTATTAGTGCTGATAAACTATGTCTTTATCATCACTACAAAATCACTGATAAAGAGTGTCTTTATCAGCGCTAAAATGAAAAAGTGCTGATAAAGTGACTCTTTATCAGCGCTACAAAAGCACTAATAAAGTCCAACCTTTATCAGCGCTTTTCATTTTAGCGCTGATAAAGACCCCCTTTATCAGTACTTTTTACTAGCGCTGATAAAGGTCCACAAGGGATTCATAAAATCCACCAGGTCCTCCTCCTCTTCCCCGCACCCTGTCAAGCATTCCCGGAAGCCCTACCTGGTGCCGCTACCTCCTCTCCACCGCTGCCTCTTCTTTGCCGTAGCCCTCGCCTTTTTCTCTTCCTCCTCCACCGTGGCCGCCTCCTCCTCCTCCTCCTCCTCCGCCTACTTCTCCTCCTCCTCCTCCTCAAGCGCCGCGACCTCCTCTCCACCGCTGCAGCTCCTCCTCCTCCACCACCACCGCGGCCTCCTCCTCCTCCACCGACGCCTCCTCCTCCTCCTCCACCTACTCTGCAAACTCCACTTCCTCCTCTCCACCATGGCTCCTGCTGCTCCTCCTCATCCACTACGGCCTCCTCCTCCTCCTCCTCCTCCACCTACTCCATTGCCACCGCTACCTCCACTGCCTCCGAGCTACCTCTACTGCCTCCGCGCTGCCTCCGTGCTGGCTCCGCACTGACTCCACTACCTCCGCTACCTCCACTACATAGTTTAGGTACATTATTAATAGGTAATTCTGAATCCTCTTAAAGACAATTCATTTTTAGTTCATTTTGAACTTACAGAGTTTGAGTTTCATGGGTTGTACAGAGTTTTATTCAAACTATGCAGCTCTAGGGTGGAATCATCAAAGTCTTTATGAATAAATGACTTCTATCTTTTCTAACCATACACGGATATTAATTAGTGATGTCTGATTTTTAGGATAATTGTTTGATATGGAATGAGCTGTTTTCCTTCTTATTTTGATGTATATGGAATTGTTTTGTTAATCTATGCACACCATGTTTTTCCCTGGTTATATTTGATGTGATAAGAGACCCATTAATGGGGCTTCCTCATGAAATATTTGTTAAAATGCAAGGGATGCTTCCTTGGGGTGATTTGGTGTGATTCTTGTGTGTGATGCTTGTGTGTGTGACACATGTATATGTGGTTTGTTACTTGTTTGATCTTGATTAGCTCTCCCCACTATAGCCTTGTGATAGAAACCTGAATAGAGAGAGTATTTTTTGTTAGAGTTTGTTACACTAGATTAGTATTTCACTCCGTCTAGTGGCCCTTAGTATGGATCTTTTTCTGATTTTGGATACTACCCCATAGTTAGGCCAGGTAGGGTTTGAACCGTCCATGTTGGTGAATTCATGTCATCAGGTGATTCATGCCAATGAGATGAGAAATATGTTTAGTATGTTCTATATTGTACACTATATTGTACACTATTCTCCTTGGGTTCGAAAAAAATGAACCTTAATTGGGTTTCTACCAATTCATTCCCACTACCCGATCTCTCTAGGTTGGGTCATATACCAATTTAAATTTCACATCCTTTCTTATAACATAATAGTGCCAACAACCTCTCACATTGGGTGTGATTCACATATCCTCTAATTCCACAATATAGTAGCTGCTCCAATCTCACTTACGGTGGGTCTCACCATCACATCACATAAAAAACGAGGAGGGAATCTCTATAGACAACCTCTCACAAAACTTCTCCAAACCAATACGATGTGATCCCCATTTCTATATCTCACATCATATTATCATAAAAATAATAATCTAAGGATTGAATCACAATATCCAACCTCTATCACGAGTCAAAATGCACCATCAATAGGTGGATCCCATGGAAGTCAAACACCAATCCCCTTTGACCAATGCCTTCTCACTCAAAGTAGGGTCCTACCAACACCTTATCACTTAAATAAAGGCCATACATCTTGTCTCATGCAAAAAAACATATAAATAGTAATATAAGGAGGGTATCTAGATAGCCAACCTCTCGTACTAGCTAAACCACATCATCAATATGTGGGACCCATGGATGATCATATTTTAACTGGGTGAAAGTCATATGAAATCCCAATCTCTTAGTCGGTCTGACCATTAATGATAAAATTCACCATCCATTTAGCCTTGTATAATAATATCCTTAAAACCATATTGGTTATACATGAAAATTATTCCCAACCTATCAACATTCTAATTCCACCTACAAGGGAATCTATTGGGTTCTATAAACCTAACTCATCTCTACTAATTGATACCAACACACACTCATCTCTACATGATAATGTCACAACCCACGATATAGGCCTCAATAGTCTCGTCTATATCATATTCTAATACCCAGATTAAAACTCATTAAAACTAAATAATGACCATCCTAAGAAACTCACACTAAGAGCCTTGGATACCCTATGCTAAGTCATCCAGACTATTACCATGACCCTCACTTAGGTACCATATCATATCTCCCCTTGGAGATCTTTTAATACAATTATAAAGAGGAAATCCTCTATGTCACACATCACCAATCCCTATATGGAATATCCTACTCATCACACACACCACGACTCTTATATATCCTTAATAGTGTGTTCCTCATCATACGTGAGATATAAAACTATATGATCCATCTTCTTTAAACCTAAGACTCTAATACCTACTCAAATAGACTTAGAAAACCTAACTAGGCTATACACTTCTCATACCACACCCGATCCTCTTATAAACACAACTACTCCATGGAGACATAATCTCTAGATGATCACAAAATCACAGACATTCAATAGAACCCTCACTCTATCTCTTGGTGGATCAAAAACACCCTATTTATTTACCTTGACTGCTCTTGATTTCTATCCCTTTCACTAGAACACATATACTCATGCATGAATGAACAATAATGTATAAATTGGAACATGGTTTTGTATTATAGGGTCCAGCTACCTCAAAAAATGGAGTAACCCCCTCATCAAGATCAAATCATCCTCCAACAAGACTATACATTCCTTATCTAATCTTGTACCAATGATTGAGACCCAATCTCAATGCACAATTCCCAAATAATTAATTATAGAAACTTAAAAATAATTATTCACCTTAATATAATTAGGAATAATGTTTTAAAAACTCACTGGAAAAAACAGCACCACCTAAACCACACAAAACATGGTGCATTCATCATATGAAGATAACCTCTAGACAATACAAACAAAATCTATATCATTTGAATTGATTTGAATATGATATAGTGAAATCATCACAAAAATACTAGTTAAAATCATCCCAAATCATAGGTAAATAAAGGATAATAGTAATGGGGGAAGTATAAGGGAAGAAATCACTAACGCACTATAAAAAACTCCCAAGAACCACCCCTCATCACAGGGGATCGAAGAGAGGAAGATAATGGATGAATCCCAAGAACCACCCAAGATTTTTTATTAATGAGGATGCCCCACCATTTTTGAAGTATGTAGTTTTTTATCTAAATTATACCCATATTCCTTCTCCCCTAACCTATATACCCATCCTATGGATTTCAAATAGGATGAATATAAATAAAGAATGGATGAATGCCAACTGGTTGACAAAAGAGTATGAAGAAGGCATGAAAGAGTTTATAAAATTTTCAAAATATCATGCATATGACCATTCTCAAATCCTTTGTCTGTGTTTACGCTGTTGTTATTCAAAAAAAAATTAGTCCAGAGGAGTTGGAAGAACAATTGATCTGTCATGGAATAGATCCGAGTTATACATGTTGGAATAAACACGGGGAAACAACGAATGTAGGTAGTGGCTGGGATAACACTGCGTTTTATGGATCATCTGATATGATTAAAAACATAAAAAATAAAGATGATCGTATGGAGGATGTGATTACAGATGTGAATGACGATGAAGATTTTACTGAGTAAATGACAAGGACCGTGAACGATGAACTTCATGATTGCCCAAAATTATTTGAGAAGTTAAAAAGTTGTGAAAAGATGCCATTGTATGCTGGTTGCACTAAATATACAGCATATTATTCCTTACTGAAGATGTATAATTTTAAAGCAGACAACTGGTGGAGGGACACCAGTTTTACGAAACTACTTTCTCTCCCGAATGACATGATCCCAGAAGATAATGATCTCTTGAGTCGAACATACGACACCAAATTAATTCTACGCTCGATGGGTATGATCTCTAAAATAATACACGCCTGCCCGAATGACTATATACTATTTCTCAAGGACCAAAAATCACTTAAAGAATACCCAATGTCTCACGGTTCTCAATATAATAAATATGAATCCAGTCCTACTAAATTTGTATGGTACTTTAAAATCATTCCAAGGTTTAGGCACCTATATGGAAGTGAGGAGACTGCAGGACAATTGACATGGCATGCAGATACAAGAATTAAATATGGGATACTATGTCACCCAACAAACTCTCCTTAGCGGAAGAAAAATGATCATGAGTATCCCGAATAGTGGGGTTGAACTTTTGGTTGAAGCGATGCATGTTTCTGGTGCTAAGGAAAGAAATCCAATTTATGAGAATATGTTATACTTTGGCATTATCAAAAAAATATGGGAGTTGGATTATATGTAATTCCGAGTTCTGATTTTTCAATTCAAGTGGGTTGATAACAGGAGTGCTGTTAAAATATATGAATTGAGATTCGTGAAAGTTGATTTCAGTAAGGAAGGAGAGAAAGGTGAACCATTTATAATGTCATCACATGCAGTGCATGTATTTTATGTTCTAGATCTCGCAAACCAAAAATGGTCAATTGTTCTGTTATCGACCAAAATAGCTGAAGGGTCAGATGAAAATTCAATAGAGTATGACCCTTTCATTGGGACTTCACAATCATTTCGTAGTGGTCCCAATGTAGATGACGTTTTGTATATCAGAAGATACCAAAATTAAGGGATGTGGATAGTTGATAGAGTGGTTAAATCCTCTCATCCATTAAACAAACCAAAGAGAGTTCAATAATCCGGTTATTTTTTTATTGTAATATAGATTGTGTTACATTATGTTATTATCTGTTCGCTGCTACTTTTATGTGATCAAAATTTAAGGTTAAACCACTTCTGTAGATAATGACTTCTACACCTGCTGATGCACCCAATCCTGAGACACAATAGGTCTCTCAACCTATTGCATCTGCTCCCACTATTGAGGTACAACCGGTCTCTTAACCTGTGTCAGCTGGTCCCACTCCTGAGGTACAATAGGTTTCTCAACCTATTGTTGCTGGTCCCAGTGCCGATGCTTTCACTTTAGAGGAACATAAGGATGATGCATAAAACGAGGAAATGGTAGGCAATGAAACCCCAATGACACAAAAAAAAACAGGTGCGCCGTAGTTTGATAGTTCTAGCCAAAATCCTTAACACAATAGAAAAAGGCATAAAAAATGAGGTGGTATGGAATAAGCGAGGCCAGCATGTAAACCCCAACAAAGCCATGTTTATTACCTACATTGAAATCATCACATGGCAACGCGTTTCGATTAATGTAGAGTCGTGGCACCATGTTGTCATCAGGCTAAAAACATTAATGTGGGAAGATATTATGGTAACATTATGATATCATTTATTTAATTTATTAATATAAAATAAAATAAAATACTGAAATATTGACTAACTATTCATCGTCTCTTACAAAGTGCATTTATAGTAGAAGTCTCGCATAAGGAATATGTATTAAGACTGAAAAAAATGGTTCATAGAGGCTTTCACACCATTTTAACGAAACATCATCTGAAATATGTTGAAGGAAAAATCAAGCCGCACACACCTGTTCTTTATGCACACTTGATATCCCATAGAGCATGGGATGCATTTTGCAACCTTCGTGCGGAGCAGACTTTTCAGGTACATTGTGTTTGGTTACATGTTGTTTAACGTTGCCTGTATTCATCACTTTGATTGATAGTTTTTTATTTATGAAACAACAACTGAGTGCTGAAAATAAAGAATGGGCAGCAAAACCAGCGTACCCCTACTGTAAAGCAAGGCTGGGGTACACTTCAATTGAAAAACAATTGGTACGTATTTTGAAAGTTCTGTAATACTTTTATGTGACATAAAACAACACTATAACCATGTTTCTCTATTTATATGTAGATTTATGAATCAAAATACTGAGCCACTTACATCCCACACCACGTGCAATGGAGGGAGGATTGTGTTAATAAAGATGGGAAACTGGTGGATGAAAACACACAAAAAGTGTGGGAAACATGGGTATGTATGACATAATATAAATTTGTTTTCCTTTAAATCACTATTACATAACGATGATTAATTATTTTTCCATATTTGATATTGGACATATTCACAGGAATCAACAACACCCGTACTGGATGCAGACATACTTTCAGCGGCCTTGAAACAGCCAGAATAGTATGGTCGTGTCAGAGGTGTGGGTTTTGGGGTGACACCCCGGACATATTTTCAGAAAAAAAAGAGGATGAACAAACTGAAGAAATGAAAATGATGAGATATAGAGTATCTACCCATGAATAATGAATATAAAGTTAGGTTGATTTGCTAGAAATATTGATGGGGGAGAGGTGAAGAGAACAAACAACTCAAGAACAACCCACACGAGAAGATCCCACCCACCCCCCACCAGCTTTGAGGTGAGACATTCCACTCAAAGACCTGACTTAAATGAGGTAATAAATGTTCTAATATTTGTTTCTGTGAAATGTGAACCACACAGACACTGATACCTTTGTTGTAATGATATTATACCGGGTGAAAATGACTGTGATTTATATCTATCAACCCCCACCCATCGCCTTGTAGCGAGGGCTACAGTGTTCAATATATAGAATGTCATGCTACACTCCAGACCACTTCCAACCAATCATTTCCAAGTGTCCATTAACTTAGCTCATGAGCAGAGTGCCGAGCTACCCGTGCCAAATGACAATGACGACATTCATACGGTAGAAAAATCTGCTGGAACATTCGTTGCATGGCCGTCGAATCTTGTAAAAAAACATGTCGACCAAGAGGTATTCATTTAAAATTAATTTTTCAAGTAGAACGTTTAACATTAAATTAGAAAATGGATGAACCGATGAATGTTATTATAGAAGGACAAAATGGAGGAGCTAAAATTAAGGAGCGGCTCAAAAGGATCAACAAACCGATCAAAATGATCTACTGAGAGCACCTTCACTCTGCCCATTCTATATCCACATTTAATATCATTAAAAGCTCATGTGGATATGAAAATGAAAGGTATAAAGAGTCACACAATTGTTTGTGAAAAATATATGTATGGAGAGGAACATTATATTTTGTTAGTGTTGACGATGTAGCTGAAATCATCACAAACGACTGTCTAGGAACCTTAGTTATAAATGTATACATGAGGTATGTTTTCGTGATTTGATTTTACAGAATCTGGTAAACTATGTTAATTATGGCTAAATACATTTCATAATTTTCACAGCCGTATATATGAAAAACAATTGAAGGTATTTTCCCATGAATACAAATTTGGACTCATTAGTCCTCACACAATTTCTACACAACGAGAAGAAATAGATTCCAATTTTTAGGCTGAATTAATGTCAAACCTATTCAGAACATTTCAATGCAGAATTACGGCTGAAAAACTCTTTTTAATACCAATGTTATAGGAGTAAAACTCTAAATTTTAATCATATCAATTATATTTTCATTTCTATCAGTACTTATTCCTTTTTCTGTTTTTAGGAAACATTGGATGCTCATTGCAGTCAATTTGGATACTCCCAAGATTAATTTTCTGGATTCACTGCATGGATATCCAACAAACAGACCACTCATGATGGAAATTTTAAATTCATAATACACTAGAAATTAATGGGCAGTGTACCTGATGGAAGAATGTAAACAAACAGAATAATGAAAGTGAATTCCTACTACTTATGTTATCTTTATATGATCATTGATATCTCCCTTTTTTACACTTATTGATCATCTATGATAACCCTATCTTTTGTTTCATATCCATAGATTATGAAGAATGGTTTTAGAAATGATTTGAGTTTCGAGTAAAGAATAACTTAATGAGAGACTCTTATGAACTAATGACATACGGAATACCAAGAAAATTAATTCTAATTGTTTTGATAAATTAGGAAAATAATCCATGACTCATTTGTGACATGTACGAATCGACCACACCTCAATCCGATGCATGGTGTGACCGGTATGTCTAAAAGTGTTTGATATCAGTTTCAAATTGAAATAAACTATAGAAAACAACACAAGTGACATATGGAAAACTGATCAAACACGTTTGGATTGTTTTGATACTCTATGACAACTATCCATGAGTCATTTTTGACATGTACAGATTGATCTCACCTCAATCCGATGTACGGTGTGATCGGTATGGCTAAAAGTGTCTGATATCAGTTTCAAATTGACATAAACATCACAAAACAATACAAGTGACATTCAGAAAAATGAGAAAACACATTCTTATTGTTTTGATACTTTATTAGAATGATCCATTAGTTATTTTTGATGTCTACGAATTGACCACACCTCAATCCGATGCATTGTGTGACTAGTGTGGCTAAAAGTGTCTGATATCAGTTTGAAATTGACATTAACTTTAAAAAACAACAATAATAACATACGGAATATTGTGAAAATGTGTTGGGATTGTTTTAATACTTTAGAAAAAATATCTATGAGTCATTTTTAATGTGTAAAAATTGACAGCACCTTAATCTGACACATGGTGTGACTGGTATGGCTAAAAGTGTCTGATATCAGTTTCAAATTGACATAAACTTTAGAAAACAACACTACTGACATACAACAAACTAAGCAAACACGTTCGGATTGTTTTGATACTTTAGAACAAAAATCCATGAGTCATTTGTGACATGTATGAATCAACATAACCTCAATCCGACACACAATGTGACCGGTATTTCTAAAAGTGTCTGATATCAGTTTGAAATTGACATTAACTTTAGAAAACAACCCTACTGACCTATGAAAAACAGATAAAACACGTTTGGATTGTTTTGATAATTTAGGAAAATGATCCATGAGTCATTTTTGATGTGTAAGAATCAACCTAACCTCAATCCGACACACGATGTGACCTGTATGTCTAAAAGTGTCTGATATCAGTTTGAAATTGACATTAACTTTAGAAAACAACACTACTGACATACGAAAAACCAAGCAAACACATTCATATTGTTTTGATACTCTAGGGAAACGATCCATTAGTCATTTATGATGTGTACGAATCAAATGAATCTCAATCTGATGCACGGTGTGACCGGAATGGATTAAAGTGTCTGATATCAGTTTCAAATTGACATAAACTATAGAAAACAACACAAGTGACATACGACAAACTGAGGAAACACTTTCGGATATTTTTGATACTTTAGGACAACGATCCATGAAACATTTGTGACATGTATGAATCAAACTCACCTCAATCTGATGCACAATGTGACCGATATGGAAAAAAGTGTCTGATATCAGATTGAAATTGACATTAACTTTAGAAAACAACACTAATGACATACGGAATATCGAGAAAACGACTTCGGTTTGTTCTGATACTTTAGTAAAATGACCCATGAGTCATTTGTGACATATACGAGTTGACCACACCTCAATCCAATCCATGGTGTGATCGGTATGGCTAAAAGTGTCTGATATCAGTTGAAATTGACATTAACTTTAGAAAAAAACACTACTGACATATGGAAAACCGATAAAATGCATTCAAATTGTTTTGATACTCTAGGAAAACGATCCATTATTCATTTTTGTTGTGTATGAATAAACCTCACCTCAATCTGATGCACGATGTGACCGTTATGGCTACAAGTGTCTGATATCAGTTTCAATTTGACAAAAAATTTAGAAAACAACACAAGTGACATATGGAAAACTGAGAAAATGTGTGTGGATTGTTTTGATACTCTCAGAAAACGATCCATGATTCATTTTTTGACGTGTAAAAATGAACCGCACATAAATCTGATGCACGGTGTGATTAGTATCACTAAAAGTGTCTGATATCAGTTTAAAATTGACATAAACTTTAGAAAAAAACAGAAGTGACATACGACAAACCAAGATAATGCATTCAGATTGTTTTGATACTTTATGAAAACGATCCATTAGTCATTTTTGAGGTGTAAAAATCGATCGCACCTCAATCTGACTCCCGGTGTGACTGGTATGGATAAAAGTGTCTGATATCAGTTTGAAATTGACATTAACATTAGAAAACAACACTAATGACATACAAAATACTGATAAAATGCATTCGGATTGTTTTTATACTTTAATACAATGATCTATGACTCATTTTTGACATGTAAGAATCAATCGCACCTCAATCCGCTGCACGATGTGACCGGTATGTCTAAGTGTCTGATATCAGTTTCAAATTGACATAAAATTTAGAAACAACACTACTGACATACAGAATATGGAGAAAAAACGTTTTTATTGTTTTGATACTTTAGGAAAATGATCCACGAGTCATTTGTGATGTGTAAGAATTGAACACACCTCAATCTGATGCATGATGTGACCGATATGGCTAAAAGTGTTTGATATCAGTTTCAAATTGACATAAACTTTTGAAAACAACACTACTGACATATGACAAACTAAACAAACACATTCGGACTGTTTGGATACTTTAGGAGAATGATCCATGAGTCATTTGTGATGTGTACGAATTGAACACACCTCAATCCAATGCATAGTGTGACTAGTAATTCTTTTTACCAGATAAAGAATCAGTATTTATTAAATGAGATAAATCATACAAAAACATATTGATTTTACATTATTCCCTTTCATTGTTATCTAAAATAAAAACATTTGAGTTTATCATTTTCATATTTTAGTTTAAAATTTCAATATTAATGTATTCTTTCATATTAATGTTTTCATTTATTTCATTATTTTATTACTAACATAATATTTATTTTCTTATATAGGTGATTTTTTTCCTTCAGTTCAGATGCTTTGTTCGGTAACAAATACCGTGGACGAAAAATTTTGAGAGCGGATCATGGATTTCAAAGGATGAAACATTAATTTTTATAAAATTTTTTTTTGGATAATTTTAAATTTAACCATGTAAAACATTGTTTGAAATGTATATAGCAGTGTGTTTTTTTTGTATTCAGGATGTTAAGTAAATGTATACAGAATTGTTTGCCAAAATATTGTGTGTGGGTGCTATTTTGTGCAGGTGTGCAGGTGCTATTTTTTGCATGTATGCTAGTTTGTGCAGCTATGTAGGTGTGCAAGTGCTGGTTGTGTAGGTGCAGGGGAAGGTGCCTTTATCAATGCTTTTCTAAGTACTGATAATGAGGCCTATTATCAGTGCTTAGAAAGGCACTCATAAAGGAACCCCTTTATCAGCACTAGAAAAGCGGCGTTAATGTCAGCGTAGATAGGGGGGTCCCCTTTATCAGTGCTTTGAAAAGTGCTGTTAAAGGCGACCTTTACCAGTGCTAAAAAAAGCGCTGATAAAGGGGGTCCTTTATCATCGCTTTATTTAGCACTGCTAAAGTTCACCTTTAACAGTTCTTTTCGGAGCACTGATAAAGGGGACCCCCACCTTTATCTACGTCGACATTAATATCTCTTTTCTAGTGCTGTTAATGTTGGTTTTTATCCATGATAAAATGCCAAGTTGTAGTAGAGATTGAAAAGATTCATAAAGAAGGATCTGGAGGCAGTGGTAGTGAAACAAGTCATGAGAAGAGTGCAGTGAACCCGCACTTACTGAATAGAAATATCGTAATCGAGAAAGAACTCTATTCATAATGTATCGTGCCTAGAAAATATTTGATTCTAATAATATTGGAGGAACAAGGGTGGATCGAATGTTTTGTGAAAAACAATGGTCCTTATTATCTAAAACTGATAAATGAATTTTATGATTTTGTTCATTTTGAGAAATATGAAGGTGAGAACAGAATGGTATAAATAGTGAATGGAAAGATAATATCTTTTTCTTCTATTGAATGGGATTTGTGAATGAAAGTTCCACATGAGGGTGAGTTTGGATATTACTCAAAGTTATTACCTCCTACGAGTGAAATTTTTTAGTATGAAACTTCTTTGTAAGAGATTACTGGAGATGGAACACCATGAAAAGTAGATGCTACAGAAATGGATGGAGAAAAACAGTTGCTGTTCAAATTTATCCAGCATGTGTTAAGTACAAGAAGAGGGGATTTTTAAACCTTGGATTCCAAGATATATTCTTTTTTTGTATCTTCTAAGGAATAGTGTCAAAGTAAATCTATGTAGGCTTATGATGATTCAAATTGAAGATATGTCTAGGCCAAAGTCAAAAACAAATGCTCTTTTCTTTGCAAAACTGATTTCTTTAATGATCAAGGTAAAAGGTGTGGCTAAGTATCAGGATGAGACAGTGGTTGTGAGAGGAAACTTTTGTATTATAAAAATGGTATGTATGTAAATGAATATTGGCTGGAACCCATGGAAAAGTAAATGGGTGAATGATGATGATAAAGTTTATGATAAATTTAACCCTTTTGAGCATCCTAATTGGCTAAGAGATATGAGAGATCCTGGTCTAGGACCTGATGAGGATGAACCTCAATACAATGATGATGATATTGAGGAGGATACGCCTATAGATGATTGATCGGATCCTGATTTCCCTCCAAGACCAGCTGCTGATAAGGTATCATATGGAAAATAAAGTCCACCTATGAACCTACCTAGAAAGGAAGCAGTTCTGGGAGAAAGTGTTGAAGAAATATCTATGGATGAGGAAGACCTTCCTAGATTAAATTGTGAGGAGACTACTCCAAATTCTATTAGTAGTGATGAAGAAGAAGAAGAAGTATTTGAAAATGGTAGTACATGTTTAAGTCTCATTCCTCTGATTGAGATCTCTTTTATGCCTATTGAGGAGGTTCTTGAAGTGGACAGACCAGTACCTATTGCTAATATACCCCAGCCTATGCCACCTAGTTTGGATATAAATATGGTTGTAGATGAATCCTCTGAAGAGGAGATGGCTGCAGTTGGTGCTGAAGAAGAGGAATCTTCACATGAGGGGGAGCAACTTATAAGGATAAGATCAGTTTTTATGACCTGTGAAGTGGAATATTGGTCTGTGGATCCAAGATTTGTTGTATTGGGACTATATTATACTGATTCTAATGATGAGACACCCATTAGAATGAATTTCTATGTCTTGTGATATTTTCTCAAAGGAAGTTACTACTCAACCAGTAGCTCCTCAAGCTCTGCTTGAAGACATTGTGAGAAAAAGAGATCTTGAGGCACTAGAATATGAATTGAAAACCTATTTTGATGAAGAGATAAGTAATATGGAATGTTATTTGGTATCTTCTCTGGGAATTGTTTTGTCAGGTCCTATGACAGATGTGATGGATGAAGTAAAAGAATGTCAAAATCAAGTTAAAAGTTTATCAGAGTCTCTTGACTCTCTAAAGAAATTTTTTGCTTCATTTAATATCTTCATGAGTTTTAAATCACAAGTTGATACTGAAATCAACTACATTTGAAGTGTAATGAAATAGTTTGTGGACGCGTTTAAATATTTTAAGAAGAACATAAAAATACATGCTAGTACTCAGGATTTTGTTGTGAAAAATTTGATAAGTAATTTGACTCAGTCTTTTAAAAAATAGTAGCTTTTACTATAGCACCTCTTGGTGCATCCAAAGTATCAGTTGATTAGGAATAGTTTATATCTGTGATGAAAGAAGAACTTGGTCAAGTTTGTGCCAGTATCTCATCTAATTTTTAGGTTAATACTACCACTGGGGATATTAGAAAAATCATCCAAGATTATATGAGAGAAGCAACTACAGCCGAGAAGGAAATCAAAGACAAAATTGATTATTTTTTTCAGAGAGTGTACACCAAGCATCAACTAACCAATCATTTAAAGATGCTGTTAGAGAATCTAAAACCTCCCCCAGTCACTGAAGACTTTAGAGAACAAGTTAGTAAGATCAAGGATTTGACCCAAACTTTGGAAAAATTTATGGAGAACAAGGATGATTTCATATCTGCCATGGAGAGAGGGGGATGTATCATTATGGATTTCAGGAATCTCTTACTGCCATTCCTACATATGGACAATACAAATATCATCATGCCTCCTGACATACCTGTTGTTGTTTCTGCTGGTTCCACACCTCAAATGACTTATACTCAGGCAATCAGAAGCCTGACTCCTATGATCACACAGAGGAGTACTCATTACAAACCTGGCAGTGTTTCAGTAGCTAAACCACCTTTGATAATTACTGGAGTACCTAAGCCTGCATCTTAACCTAACAAACCTCAGTCCTTTGATCCTAAAGAGAAATCCAAAGTGGACATCCATGAGGCTGATTGAATGAGGCTAGAGATTTTTATAACAATATTTGTACTTCTTGTATTTCTTTTGAACTATCTCATGTAACTTTGTCATGTGAAATGAAAATTTCTATTTTCTCTCTTCTTCTTTTATGATCTGAACCATTTTTATTCTCTTTTTTCTAATTACAAAGGGGGAGAAATATTATAAAATGGGTAGAACTTACAATTTTTGTAGAAATTAAACTAAGGGTGAGAAAATTATAATATTTGTCTTTGGGGGAAATAAATATTCTATTACTTTTTACTCGTATGTTTTTCCATAGTTTAACTCTGATACATTTGAGAGTTATGATATGAACACACTGAAAAATTCCATTGGATGTATTTTACTCTGATTCATTAATGTTTATTCTGGATTATAATGCCATAATTTGTGATTTTCAAAAAGGGTAGATTGTTGGACTCACCTGTTTTGTTAATATCAAATATGATTAGATATGTTCTGATAATCCCAAATCATGATCATCAAGGTAATATTTTTGTTTCATAATTATGTTTCATAGAATATATTATTCAATGATTATTTATAATTAAGTATGATATTAATATACTAGCTCAATGATACAGGATAGTTCACTATTAGACAAGTCCATTGATAGACTAAGTCTACTGATAGACAAGGTCACTAATATACAAGTTCACCAATACATGTCCACTAATAAAAGATACCGATAGAATAGAGCTACTGATATAGGAAGCTACTGATAGAGAGAGCTACAGCTACTGGTGATAACAGGTACTGATAGCGAGGAAGAGGTACCGACAGAAGTTCATCGTTACAAAGATCTACCGACAGATGGAGAAACTATTACATAGAGCTACCGATATATGGAGCAACTGATACATGAGTTACTACTACAAGAGCTAATGTTACCTGTCTACCGACAAAGAGATACTGATGGAAGATGACTGTTAACCAGTAACTATTACTCAAACTCTATACTTTTTCAATATTATTAATATAATGCTAACGGTCACATTTTCTTAATTCAATGAAACTTGTATTAATTATTGTGGGTTTTTGGCATATCAGGTAACCTTACCCCATACCTGTAAAAGGTAATCATTCCCATTTCTAGAGATCAAGGAATAAAAAGTATATTGAGCTACTGGAGAATATAGAGATATATATATAAGGAAGAACAAAAGACACATATGAGACACATACAAGAAGATAAACACGTACATGCAGAGAAGAACACTGATGGAACTTGAAGAACACTCATACAAATCAGGAAAATAAGTTCAAAGAGGAGGTTCAAGTGCTACAAAGAATAATATCACATTCAAGCTGAACACCTGTACTAGAAGTGAAGGAACAAAACCACAACACTCTATTTACCAGAAAACATCTAGAAAAGGACTCAAAGAATCATCTGCTTCAATCCAAATGAGTCTATATCTGCATTGACATCACACAAGACCATTCTAAACTCATATCCATATTATTGCTCTATTGTGATCATTTTTATTACATTACGAGTAGTGTGTGCTTCTGTCTATTTGGATACACACTGACTCATAAGATGAACTGGAAGATACTAAAATCCTCGCACTAAACTCTTTATACCTTTATGTATCCCATGTAGAACTGTGGTAGAGTTCCGAGGACCTTAATAGCCTGTGTGCTGTTGTTGTTGCTTTTCCACATAGAACTGTGGTAGAGGTCTGAGGACCTGGACAGCCTGTGTGATGTTATTGTTACTTTCCCACGTAGAACTCTGGTAGAGGTCTGCGAGCCTAGATAGCCTATGTGTTGTTGTTGTTTCTTTTCCACGTAGAACTGTGGTAGAGGTCTAAGGACCAGTACAGTCTCTGTACTTTTGTAAACAAAGATCCAGGGTATGGATCAAAGTTATATATAAACTGTTTGAAGGGAATAAGTTTCAGCTTGAGACTAAACCTCTTGTTTAAAACTGTTGGGAATCTTATTTTAGTTTAAACTATTTTTAATATTCTGTGGCTAACTTCTTTGAAATATAATACTATTTTAAAGTAAGTCTGATAGTTAAACTTGAAAGTGTTTGTAATTATTGTGAACCAGTAGGTTAGTTTCAAAAAGCTAACTTAATCTTCAGATTAAAGTTAACTAAAAACTAATCAATTTTTGAGAAACTACGTGAACCTTTACAATATTTATAAATTCACTATAGTTTAACTTATTTTATGAATTGGGGGATTTCAATATAAATAATTTAAACATAACTTTTTTAATAGGAACTCAATTTACCCCCCTTTTGAGTATTATTCTGGGATAAAACTGGGCTGTACAAAATGTTTTTCACATTTCTCAACTTCGACATTACTTTTCAGACCCGTCTCATGTTTTCCAACCCAAGTAGGTTGAGTTGGAAGTGGAAGAATCCTTCGAGGACCATCCTATCCAGATTGTGGATCACAGTATAAATGTTCTCTGTGGCCTATCTGTTCCTCTGGTACAGGTGTTATGGCATCATGGGCGGGTACCGGACGAGACTTGGGATAGGGATGCTGATGTATGAGCATAGTGGATGGAGCAGTTCAGGGTTTCTTCTTCAGCACCACACTCGGGAAATTTAGGGATGAATTTATTAAAGGGGGAAGTTTGAAGGAACCCAGGTCTTTTTTTCAGGTATGTTTTTCAATTTCTGGTTGTTTTCAAGAAAAAGAGGAAATTCTGGAAATTTTCTAAGTACACGCCCTGTACTTTATGAGTACATGTCGTCTACTTATTTGCTTTATGAGGCCATGTGTTTTCTGTGTATTAGACACAGACATGACCATGTGGGAGTGTCTTGGAGGCCGCTTAAAGCGGAGTACAAAAATGGATAGTACACGCCGTTTACTTTAAAAGTGCATGCAATGTACTTTTTTTATTAGAATTACCGGGGTCGCATCTAATCGCCAGAACACTACTCTTTTAGGTCTCATTCGGCCGAGAGCTCCGTACAACCACATATCTTTGAATAACCCCCGAGCATGCGTCCGTCCTCTGAATCGAACACCATCTCTTATGTTGGAATCACATCAGTGAGTTCTATCTTCTCATAGATCAACATCTTCTGATTTCTTCTCTCTCATAAGATATCTTCGGTTGAAAGTTTTACATGTTTTTGTAGATTTTCAATGTCCTAAGGATATTGAAGCTTCAAGGTTCACTTATATCGATCTTCTAACGCCGAGGTAGGTGGTTTGTGCCTTTCTATTGAAATTCCTGAGTTTTATGCGCAAAATTGACCAATACCCATGAACGGGGTATTGCTCTCTTATCGTTTTAGCCCTATTTTTTTCTTTCTATGTTTGTATGCTTGATTACATGATAATTGATTTTGAGTAGGGTGAATTGTTGTGCTTTGGCTGTGTTACCCATGCATGTTTTTCCTATTTTGACATTTGTGTCTAGTTTTCCCGATTGGTGGTTTTTTACTTTCCGATGCCTAGTATTGTCAGATGGTGTGACTGTTGTTTTGTTATTATGTTATGTTATAAAATGCTATCCAAGTATTTATCGAGTTTTACCTTGGCCGATACGTGGTGATACACTTGCTTGACTTACACAGGTCCATGAGAACCTGGTGTATAGACCATAAGAAGAATGTACGTTGAGGTCTTATCCGGAGTGTCTTTATAATTGTACGATGCGAGACCACATGGGGAATTAACATTGAGTGCCTCCTATGAGTGTTTGTAGTTACTCGACATGGGCTATAGAGGGAATGTGACGTAAGTGCTTCCCTAGAGTGCCATTAGTTACGATACGAGACAACAATAGGAATTGACGGTGAGTGATTCCTCAGAGAGTCTATGCTTAAGCTGAACCAGAGGGGCTAGGATGAGTGTAATACCTAGAGGTTTAACTTTGTGTTAGCTTCTTGCTTGTACTTGTTAGGTAGGACCAAATGGTTTAGACTGAGTGTGATTCATAGAGGGTTACCTATTGTGTTTATCTTCTTGTTTAGTTGTTCCTTGATATTGAAACTGTGGATTGTTTACTATTGAGTACCTTCCTATTTACTATTTACTATACTTTTACATGCCATATACTAATTGACTTTTAGGCACAAATATTGTTATGTTTTCCTACTGGGATTAGTCTCACACCCTATTTGGGCCATGATTTTGGGCCCAAACAGATTATATTGTTGCAGGTATAGATAAGGGAAAGCACTCTTCTACTTCAGGTACTTGACATGCTGTGGAGCATGAGAGCACGAGACCTAGATTAGGTTTGCGGTGCTGTGGAGCTGATTACTGTTTTTATTTTGTACTTGGTTTAGTACTGTATTTCAGCATTGTGCTCTGTTTCATAGTTTTCCTATATATATGTATCATGCATCATTATATATAAGTGCTCCAATTTATTTTATCAGTTTTACACTATTTATTTTTGGTATAATATTATTACTGATTACTATCTTGTGTGTATTTGTTTACTTCCACTGTGTACTCTACCGATGAGGGCATAGTTTTCCCACTATCTCACCCAAGGCGCTCACTGCTAGTTTGCATCCTCTGGCGTTCGGGGAAATGCAATTGAGGCCATGTGACCAATTTGGTATGGGGTGCCTTTGGGTGGCTTCCGGGACCGGGATGTTACAGTGTATTACCAGTAAACTATTGGCATTGTCCAACTTTCCAGTTGATTCAATACATCTCAATCAATATGAATTAAATGATGGATGTAAATGAATTATCCTATTGTATTAAATACTTGTACTAATAAAAAGGATCTCAATGTTATGTAAAGTATCTAAATAGAGACCAATAGAATGATGATTCCAACCCTCAATCATTACGATGACTCTTGGAAATTAATAATTCCTTGATCGATCCTCAATGAATCAAATAGTTCTTATCCTAACCCCCTCTCAATATATAAATTTGAATTCTCAATTTCATAGGCTTTCATTGTTTTCTTTTTTCACTAAATATTTCTATCATCCTGTTCAATATTTTTGAGGGATATGACACTATATTTGTAATTGGTTTGTTCCAATCTGAGCTATTCCATTCTAAAAGTCATCTATAATAGGTTCTCATGAAATAAAAAATGAGGGATGGGTTTATTTAATACAAAATATATTTAATAGGGTTATCATAGCTATAAATGTGTGGGAGGAATATATCTTTATGTAACTAAGAAAATGTACCGGAGGAATTGGTAACATGATATTCATTAAAATCAAGGGATAAATATGCAAACCTATCTATCCGAGGGAAGTATATTTAGTATCTCAAACTAAAATATTATAAAACACCTTTTTAAATCAATGTCTTCTATCTCTTTTAATTTTAACATTTCATTATTCCAGTGATATCAATTCACACATTTCATAATTTAAATATTCTTAATCCTTATATAATTATATCTTAATTTACTTTTCAATTAACATTTTTAAATATTATTGATATTATCATGATTTTTTATATTAAAATAATTTAATAATAGTGTTATCTCAATCTTCATAATATATAACTAATTATCCAATGAATTCCTAAATTTTTTTATTTTTATTTTTATCATTATTTAATTCTATATTTGTTTTGTATATATACTATCCAAATTAATTAATGTTTTAATTTTTTTTTATTTCCATCACTCTTGATTCTTTAATATTAGTAAATTCAATTAGCCCCACCACCTATTGCAATAATTCATAAGACTTCATTTCTCACTAATATCAAGTACTTTTAAGGTTTTAAATATTATAAGCCTAATTAAAATATATCAAATTTGTGGAACTATTTATAGGTAATTCCATTATAATCTAGGGAAAAACATTTTAGATAAAATGATATTATAAATCATACATTGTTTTTTAAAAAAGAATTATAAAAATAATAATAGTTTGAATTATTTTTAAATATATCTTGAATTTGTTTTTTGTATGCCCAAAAGACTTCGTTCTAAATATTTAAAGTCTATATAACCTATGGTTGAAAATAACTTAAAATATAAAAAAATATGATATATGGAGAGTTTTTTATAATTAAATAACATTTCAACCTAAAATTATTCAATTAAATGATGAAAATACATGGATAAAAGATCATAAACTCCTTTAGGTTTCAAGTAACCCATTTTATATTAGTTATATTGATATAAATTAATATTATGAGTTGAAACTATTCCACCTTCCAATTTTGGCCAAATTTAATTGAACAGATATTTTGGACTCCTTACCCTTCACTAATGATTCTGATATCATAGTGAAATTATTTACATTACATGGTTTGAGGGAGGAAGAGGTGAATATGATGGTTTTCCATTTATATTTAATGGTAAATGCTAGAAATATTTTTAACCTTAGATTTTAATATCATTTAAATTTCTTAAAAAATATAGAAAACCTTTTTTAGGAAATGTTTCCCAGTAAAACATAAAGGGGAGTTTAAGAATAAAATATCATTTTTTCTAAAAAGAATATTTAGAGTCATTTCTTCAAATCTGTTATATATTTAAGGGACTTATTTGGAAGTATCTTCTTTAAAAAATCCCATCATGAATTATATATATCACCTTTTTGTAGGATTTTAACAATCTAGAATGAACTTGGTTGATCATTCTACTAGGAGAAATTATAAAAACAAAATTTATGAAGGGATTTGGTAAATTTATTACAACTTATATCTTAAGTCATAATACAAAAATTAAAGTTGAACTAGAATTATTATAAATGAGAAAAAAAATTGGACATGGATGGAAATGAACTCTAATATTGTTGACATTAATGATCAACATCAATCTATAGGGAATAAAAATTTCAAAAAATGTGTCAATAATATTGGCTATAAAAATCCAAACAAAACTCTCAAAGAAAAATTCTCCCAATGTGGTATGGTTGGGTACTTAAAAAAATATGATTTAGTTTCTTATATGTCTTCCCAATAACATTTCAATATTATTTTGTAGGATACATTCACCGATCCATGAAAAATTAATCTATATTCAAATAACTATATTTATTGATATAGGATCCATCCAAATTTTTCATGGAAAGAATAATGTGTAAAACCAACTTCCCATGACCTCTAAAATTATTAGAGACAACATTCCAAATATCATCATATGAAAAAATCCCCTAATTTTTAAGAGGAAGTTAGGGGTGTGATTTACTAGTTTTTTGGAAAATGCGATTAAAAAAGATTCATCATGATTCAAAAAAGGTATGGTAAAATTCTCCAATTCATAACACTAAGAATTAATTTGGGGAACTAGAAAGAAACATTACATCAAGAAAGAAGTGAAAAAATCCCCATACAACTTAAATTAATCCTTGAAAAAATATTTATGGTTTGTAATACTAAAAATAGTTTAAAAACGAAATGATATTCTAAAAATGACCCTATAAAATATTAAATTTAAAATATTGATTAATATGTAAATGGAAAACAAGGTAAAACTAAATCTAGAATTGTGAAAAAAAAAACAATATTGTAATAAATTATAATTTTACACCTCAAAATAATAACAAAAAAGTATATAGAAAATGAAAAGGGATGGAAAAATTAAAAAATTAATTTTGTAATTTTAAACTATTATTTATAATTATTCCCCTTACATCCCATTCTCCCAGAAATTGAAATAAATATAATAATTAACCATAGTTTTTCTAATTACTATGGATTTTCAATAAGATCTAATTGAATATCCCTTTAATTAATGCCTAAATTCACAATATGACAACTATTAAATCATTTTAAAAATTATATTAAATAAGAAGAAGTTGAATTATTTTGAAATAAACAACATCATTTAAGAGTGTAACACTTTACCTAATAAAATCCCTCTAAAAAATTCTGATATAGGATGTTTTCTCATACCATGCAGCTAAGGTAATTGTGGTCAGATGAATTTTATTTTTAAACTTTCTAATGGTATCAATATTTTTTTATTTTTTAAAACATCAATAATTGATATCAATATAACTAATTCCCACTATGTTTATCATTTCATGAGTGGATAAATATTTCACACATCCCATATTAAGATATTATAAACCTGTTAGGGAAATATTAAATATTGTTTACCTCTTTATTTTTTAGTTTTAAACATAGTTTGTGAAAAATAAATAACTCCCCTAATTGCTATTAATTTCTTAGAAAAAATAAAGTTTTTATATATGAATATATTTGTCTAATTAGTCTTATTCTTGGGGAGAAACCAAATCGTTTAATAATTTTAAAAATATAGATGAATCTATTGTTTGGTAGAACTATTCATGTTTTGGAATGATTGAATTAGGAAAATAATTAGAACAGTTTGATAAATTAGATTATCAATGGACAAATAAATAAACCTCATTTTATTTTAGAAATAAATTGCATAAATGTTTTGAAAGTATTAAAGTTGAAAATATTTATGTTTCTTTGAAAAGGGATAATACCTCTGTTCTTTATTTGAAAAATAGTTTTATATGATGGATTTTATTTCCATGGGATTAAAATGATATTAGGAATGTTTTAGAGTTTCAACCTACAATAATAAAATAGTTTCATCGAATTCATATATATGATGGACTTCTATTAGACCACTTAAACTAATTTATTTTTTAATTAGTTGTTGAATTAGAATTAAACATGAAATATAATATGCTTTCCACTATGGAAAATTAGTGAGAATGCACTAATTTTTAATTTGGAAAATAAAAATCTATTTAGTTTTAAAACCAAATCTAAGAAACCCATGTATTTAGTTGATCTTTATTAGCCTAAAATTTTACATTTTTAAAAATAGGAACCCCAATTGAGCTAAAAACCTTAAATTATCACTCATAATATTCATTTTTTTGGAGATAAATGTTTTCTAACTACCCTCATTTCAACTGAATTATATAAAATTCAAGTGTAATAGTTGTTAAATGTCTTAAAATTTTTTCAAATCTACCATTAGATAGACCATTTTTGAAATAAAAGACATTTTAGCCTTCATTATTAAAATATAAAATCCCCATGTAATCTAATCATAGACAAAGAGTAAATGGAAAAATTATACTCAGATATATCATGAAAGAAGAGGTTGAGGATTAAGTGATTAAAATACTAGATGTTGGAAAATGTTATCCTATTTTTGATAGCACTTGGGTACATCTAGTTAATATTGTTATAAAGAATGTATGTTTTACAATTTTAACAAAATAAAGGGATGAAAAAAGTCATGATAGAAAAGAATCGATTTATATATTTTGTATTGAAATTAGTTTGATTAATTTTGTACCAAGGAATGATAAATTTCATATTCAATAATTATAAAAAACACTTTATAGGATGCCTAAAAATTAATATTTCTTTTTTCCAGTGGGAAGTTTGTAGTACATATATATACATGTCTCTCCAAAAGTCTAGGAAAAAATATTCGACATAAGATATTGGGAAATTTTATTATCCAGTAATTCACATTGGATTATTTTTGAACCAACCACCTTTTAGTGGTTTATGATTGTTATAATTTTAATATGACTCAAATTATCATATAAGTGTTTATAATTAGTTTCACCATTGTTGGGAGTACATTTTATAAATTTTCACAAAATATTGGACTTGTATTAGAGAGAATTCTATTAAATAATATTATTATAAAATAAGAGAAATGTAAATTTATGGACACCAAAGGCCTTATTTTGGGTGTTAAGGTGGAAAAGTTGGGTAGAGAGGATCAAAATGCTAAGATAAAGGATATTGAAAATTTGTACCCTGTAGAAAATGTCAAGGAGGTTATATTTATTTTATTACAAGCTAGTTTCCTCTAAGTATTCATCAAATATTTTTTTTAAAATAACTAGGCCACTATATATAATATTAGAGTGTGATAAACCCTTCATATTTGAGTTAAAATTATTATAATCAATTAGTATTATTAAATATAAACTCTCTTATCCACACATATTCATTTCCTCTAACTCGATGTTTACATTTGAAATCATGTGTGATGCTAGTGATGGGGTTGTTGGAGATGTTTTAGGATTGATGAATGAAATGTTATTTCATTTTATGTATTATTATAGAAGTTTTATAGATAATACCCAAAAAACTATACTACTATTATGACTGAGTTGTTGGTTATTTTCCCTCCTAAGGTGTTTTGGATGAATTTTATATTATATATTTTTAGAGTCTTCACTATCATTTTATACTTTTATTAAATTATTTCTAAAAAGGGGCCAATAATATATTTATTTGAAGGATATATTTTCTACCAAAATATGATTTAAAAATTAAGGATAAGCTTGTTGTTAAAGATATAATGTTCTGTCATTTTTATGGTTATCTAGTATGTGAAATTATGATCCATGGGAAAACAATTCTTCTTTTATGGATGAAAACTACATACTATGTTAGATGAATAAACTACATGTTATTAATATTTTTCTCATTTCATTTCTCATAAATTATTCCCCAAGAACAAACACAATAAAAATGAATAAATTAATTTGTGAATAAAAATATTATTTTTGGAAATCCATTTAAATTTTATGAGGTGTGATAATGTTATTTTTGAGATTTCGGGTTCCATAGGAAGAGGTTATTTCCAATCATGAATTTTTTTATTCTTCCCCTTGGGATGGCCATTATAGAGGATAGGTAACTGATCAATTTTTTTATTGGTTGGTTTCTATTCGAATAAATTCTTTAAGGATTCATTGAGTTTCATAGTTGGTTTTGATAAGAGTCAAAGGAAATGAAGGGGTTATAAAAAATAATAATGAAATCATGAATAAATTTTAGAAAAACAATTTTTTTTATTTTTTGGATTATAATTCATGGGTTTATTTCAATATTCTTATAAAAATGAGTATATATTAGTGGTTTTGGATTATGTTTCCAAGTATGTTTAATATATGTCACTTATTCATAATCAAGAAAATAGTGTGATCACATTTTTTAAGAAGAAAATATTTTTAGGAGTTGGATCTCAAAAAACAATTATAACAGATAATGAATATTCCTTTTGGAATAATAATAAAAATATTTATTAGAATAAATATTTTTAATTTCAATATAAAAACTATTTATCATAAAACATTTAGTGGAGAAGATGAAATTTAAGAGATATATCATAAAACAAATTTAGTTAAAATTATTTCTTTTTATTGGAAATATTGTTCTTTAAAACATGATGAATCTTTATGAGCAAACTATACTACCTTTAAAAACACAACAACAATGTCCCCATTTTTTTCTTTTTGTAATTTCTGTTATTTTATTATTGAGATGAATCATAATTTTTTTTGTTATTCATGTACTTAAATTATGATATCAAAACTAAAGGTGATAAGTGATTTCTATTGTTGAATAAGTTTTACAAAATTAAGATAAATTCATATGAAAATAAAAAGATATATGAGGAGGGGAATAAATCATTTAACTATTCCATTATCCAAAATGATGATTTGAAAGGTTTTAAAAATTACTAATTTTTCATTCTCTAATTAGGATTTTTCTTAGAAGTCATAAATCCGAGTGATTTACAACTATAGAGTTCTCTTTTATGTAATTATTTATGTTTTTTGAGTCATAATGTTACAAAATTGTTTTTCAATAGAAAGAGGGTAAATGATTATTTTTAGGGGAAGAAAATGGGTTTGGTTGTAATATATGTACAAAATGATTGATAATTAACTGAATTGTAACTAATAACAAAAAATATAATGCTTCATTTGAATCAATATATAGTTACACAAACTTTTTATAAATTGATATGAGTTATTATTTTATGAATGTCCACTATATAATAATATTATATACAAAATAATCCTATAGGTCAATAATATTTTGAAACTTGTACATTTAATAAACTTGTTAAAATTATTTCCACACCATTTACCACATAATTACATAGAACATTAACCATATTTATATATATATCACTTAAGATAATCCTTTATATCATTATGAAGTCAATCATGAAAAAGGGTGGGCTCAGATTCTTAATAATGTTAAATAACGGTGATATCGATGATCAAATAAGCATAAAATGAGCATAAGAGTATGAAAACATGAGATTAAGATTTAAAAATGATACAAAAGATATCATATATCATAATCTTGAATCATGGAATGAGGTATCCTAGTTGAAAATAAAATAATTGTAAATGATAGAAAGAAGATGATTCATGATAGCATAATATTGGCATAATAAAAATGTTTGTGGCATAACAATAAGCATATAAAATCATTCTTATAGTAGTAAAGACACACTTCCAAGTCTATTTTATTAGATTTGTATTAATCCACATTATATTTTATTAGAGAAAGTTCACTTAAAAGAATATCCTAGTGGATATATTCCCATACCAAACATCGTTAACTCCCCATTAAAGTCCTATTTATCTCATGATATATACATATTTAAAAAATGCATTGGATGGCTATATTATTTTGGGTCTACCCATCACAAAATGATAACCATACATATGCGATCCATGAGATCATAAAACATTCACTGCATCATAAACCGTAAATAAACTATTTTTATAATCATTTCATCATTACATAACCCATAGAAATGAAATTTATTTTATAAAGATTTAATTGGTTGAACACTGTAAAAACCATGGAAAAAGAATGAGTTTGATAAAAATCATATAATCATAATTGTGAAGCATAAATGAATAGAATAAGGATAGTATCATTGGATTTAAAACCCATTAAATATTAAATAACATCAAAGGATGTCATATTAGATGAAAAATTCCTCTAAAATATTACTTGGAAAATTTATTAAGTAAAATACTATTTTCACTAAGAAATAAACTATTTAAAATAAAAAAAATTCACAAATATTAAAGGAATATATTTACTTGAAATGACCCTTTTAAACATATAATATAATATTGAAATAATTTAGTGGTCATGATAGTAATAAATTACTTTCATGCCATAATAGTTAAAAGAAAACATTTCATTCAAACTGTTGTAAGAATGTCCAAAATATCCTAATTCCTAAAACATTTTTGTATTTATTTAAAAATATTTTTAAAATTTAAATAATGGGTCCAAATTACATTAAAAAATAATTGGAATATTTCATTATAATTATAGAATATATTTTTTAGAAAATATGGATATGAAACAAGTATTTTTGACTGAAGATATAAATAATGTTGGTTTTCCTTTAAAAATTATTTTTATATATTGAGTATATAATTTCATGGAAATGAAATGAAAAAAATAAATCACTATAAATAACCATATTAGAAGATAATTAAGATGTTTCTTGAGTGTTATATCCTAATATTTCATCATAAAAAACATAGTCACATATAATCCCAATAAATAATGAGATTGTGAAATAAAATCCATACTTCAAATGTGACTTGAATAGATAGTACTTTAATATCGTATATAATAAAATTAATATAAATATAATTAAATTTAACATTTATTTACAAACTTTTAATTTCATATATTAACTAGTTATAATGTTTCAACCCATATTATTAAATATATTATTATTACCGTCCAAGTAAAAAAGAAATGAAAAAAATCAAACTTTTTCATGGAAGCGATAGTCCAAACGTATGCATGAGTGAAATCATCATTTTATAGTGTATTATAATGTAATAAATAATATAGAGACAATATCCTTTTTAAGATATAATTACATGATTTTATGAATAAATTAAAATAAAAATACAATCCAAGGATCGTAAATTCTACTGTCTTGGAACACTAGGTACATAATTAAACATCATAAAACAATTTTTTTAAAATATCCATATTGAGCTAGTAACATCTATTATTCTCATAAATCTTAATAGGATAACATGGGGATAACATTAAAAAAAGTTGTGGTCTAAAAGAACAATTGGGGAAAAAGAATAATAATAAAACATTAGCATATAGGTTAGAAGGCATAAAAATGATATAAAAAGGATGGAACATATGGAATTATGACATATAAACATGGGATCATATAAACATATATTAATAATAATTTGGAATAAATATAAAACACAAATTTATGACAATTCATGTCTCTTTACACCAAAAGGATCATAAGTAAAGATTAACCACCATGAATGTTGCACATGGTAGCACAAGTCAAGGCTAACGGCCAACATCGTTGCACATAACATCTTATAAGACTCAACTTTACCCAAATAATTGAAGATCTATATGATAAAACCAATCATAATTTGTTCATTAGTATTCTTTCCACATTTAAAATCATGAAAAACCGATCATACATAAATATAAGGGATTCCCGTGGTAAGAATTCTGTTTCACAAACATGTCACAAAGCATAACAAATGGGTGTATCATATAAATGTCGATGAAGTAAAGGAATTAGATAATTTATGTATAATAATAGTGTATAATAGTATTATAACATGTAATGTGATTTCAAATTGAATTAAAATCATGTGAAAATAGTACTGAAAAACATTAGAATTAAAACATTTTAGTTCATTTGAAGGAAAATATCAAAGGTCATTTAAAATGAAAAAGGTCATAATATTTTATATAAAACCATTAGTTAATGAATATAGTTTTCATAATGAAAAATTGTATTATAAAAATAATTGTGTCTTAAAAATATATTATATAGTGTACTTGAAAATGGGTAATAATTCAGGAAGTTCCCTTAAAAAGAGTTGGCTTTTCGGGAAGCATTGAGGAGGGAACCATTTAAAAACATATATATCCCTAAAAGAGAATATTGAATAGATCTTGATTCAAGGGATTATATATAATAAACATAATTTCTAATATGTACATAAAAATTATATATAAATTCATTTGGGAAAAAATAATGATAGAGTAACCAAATGGAATAGAGATGGTTCCGGTAGAATCCCTTACCTTAAGTCTCAAGGTGTTCTTCACATGTTATTAATGTCCTAGATAATAAAATTAAATATATTAATTAATATTTGTAGAACCTATTATCCAGGTAATTTATTAATTCTATACTTTTTATGTTCATTCATAACCTTTTTTATTGGTTTAGAGGTTTAATTTCACCGTTTGGGAGCGTTTATCTCCTTGGTTTTCATGATGGGTTTAATTTTATACATGTACATTTAATTATGTAAGATGAGGTTGGTTTTAATGAATTTAAATTTCATGTTATTAGTAAAAATATAGAATATTTAGTTATTATAAAACTCATTTGTTTATTTTTAGTGAAGATGAATCATTATACAAAACTTTAAAGATAACCGTTTTGATTAATTGGCTGTTTTTTATCACAATTTTTTTTTCTCTATAGATTAATATCGTGTTTACAAAATATTTAATAACATTACATAAGATATATATATATATATATAATATTCTAGTTCAAGCATAAAAATGGTTTCATCAACAGAATTTAAGATGATAAAAGAAATTGAAAACCCTTTATCCTCGAATGTGATGAATTAACATATCTCGGGTGGTGTTTTCATTTATAGTGTAAAAGTAGGGTAAATGATATATGATGATGGATTAATCCATTATCATAACAAAATTACATTAAATATAAGGTTCTAGAGTTATCATAACATTTCGATCGAAGGATGTGAGGAAAGAAAATGAAATTAAGGAACTTGATAGAAAAATAAAGAAATGAAAAGATGAATTTTCTCTTGAATACATCTTCTTGGATAACATCTTTAGGGTAGAGGTTTTGGTATTTTTATGAAACAAAGAGCTTATGGACGTTGGATAGGGTCTTAGGTAGATATTTTAGTATAATTTGGACAATGAACAAGGCTTAAGAGGTGTGAGGACTGGATCTAAAGAGGGGTGGTATTTACATTGGTGGAGAGGAGGTGATTCCCATTATTTTAATCGTTAGTTTAATTTTTTTACTGAATACTATGAATAGTCACGAATCATGTAACCCAGAATTGTAAAAATTGAATGCGATTTTGAACCAAGGGTGACTACCTCAGAAACAAATCATCAATTACTCAATAATTAATGTATTAATCTTATTTTCTAAATTATCATATTTCACAATTCATCAAAAAATAATTATTTCAAAAAAATCCTAAAAATTCACCCGATCCATTTTTGACATGTAGATTCCAAAAATGAAATCCATTTTTCAAAAGTAATTTTCTATATATGATAAATTTAATTTTTAATTAGAATCATAAATTTGTTGAAAAAATAAAAATTTTAAAATAAAAACTACTTTTCTAACAATTTGAAAAATCAATTAAGGTCTCATAAAATTATCTTATGATCATAATACATCAGATTAATAGTTTATGAACTAGTTTTAGGAATATAAATTTTTATTTTTATTTATTAAATTAATTATAAAATCAAAATTAAATATACGTGACTCACAAAATTACTAACAAGTTACTAATAATTTTAAAAATATTTACTTATTTATTTTATGATATAATTATATCATAGTTTCAATTATAATATGGATAAATTTTATTTATAATTTCATTGGTGAGGTGACTATTACATTATTTGTTTTACTATTAATAAGGGTCATGTTACTATTCCAAAGGTTAGGTTACCATTTCACTAGTATATGTTCTTTAACTTCAAGAGATAACCATTATTTCAATCATTCTTCATTTATATGGTATGTATTGTGTTCTATAAGTAATATTATTTGATTATACTATAATAAAATAATTCCATTGCTAAAACATTACATTATTACAAAGCATATATGATGTTATAATTATAACTGAATAATTATTTTATAAATATCATATATAAACTTTAAACTCATAATAATAACTATCCATGAATGCTTGTGATAGAAAATTAATTATACTATTATGTGGTGGTGTTAGTCTGCACACACACACATGAGTGATATAGTCAAAACCCATTTGATGGAATAGTGGGGCGATAATGTTGATTACATATACATTATAAAAGTACATTATATTTTCTGTAATAATGATATTTTTTTTATGGCTATCGTATAAATATAAGATATAAAATTCAGAATAAATTGAAAGAGAGTAGGTATGACGATTACATCTTATTATGTAAGCCTATATTAGATAATTTATTAAGGATATTTGGAATTTTCTATTCTAGAAAAATGAATCTAATTCATGTCTTAGAACGTTTATAAGAAAATTATATATGCTTTGGTCAAGAAAGGTTGCTCAAGAAGGTGTAAATAAAAGAGAATATTGATGGCCTTTATATGTGAGGTGAAGGGCACTCCTATAATTTCATAAAATATTTTTTTTGAAATTCATTCTCAATTAAAATTATTCAAATTGGGAATGAATTCAAATAAAAATAGACTTTGTTTAAAATTTCACAATAAAATTAAATCTATGTAGGTTTTAGTGTCATTTTATGTCTTTTAATTCATTTTAACCTATTGGTTAACCAATTGTACCACAAACCACAATAATTCTTATTTAAATATTAACATGTTATAATTTTACTTATAAGGTGATAACAAGCTTATAAATTTCCTTTAGACAAAATTTTAAATGATATATTATATACCTCATCCTATGTAAACATTTTTATGGTTTCTAAATAAATTTATAAAATATTATTTTCATAACATATAACTAATATCATGTTGACACTATTTATTAAATTTGACACAAAAAAAACAATAAATAATATATAATTAAAATATAATAATTTAACACATATATAATATGTAATAATTATCTACTAAATTATTTTAATATAATAAGTCATCAAAATAGTCATAATTTTGACAATCTAAAAAACATATTTTTTTCAATTAATTTATTAAATACTATGTCAAAATTGTGTAATCAGATAATATATGAATTCATTTATGTAAAATTATAATTTTTTTATAAAAACATCAATTTTTTATGAAAATAAACATTTGGCAATAAAAAATATCCTCTTTTTATCGTTATTGAATTTTTTTTGAAGACTTTAAAGTCAAGAGTGTGACATTTCGTATTTAAGATATTCTTAAAATAGTAGTAATTTCATAACTGAATAAACATGGTATAAAGAGGTCATATAATTGAAACATGGATATAAGTGGCCGAACTTAATTTATAAAATAGAGAAAATGTAAGTGTTAGAAAAATTTTAAAGCCTTATCTCAATGTTTGGACCAATTATACTCATTATAACCTTACTCACATGAATACTAGTTACCAATGTTACAATTAATAATGTGTAAAAATAACTGTGAAATATTTATGAAATATAATACTCCAAATTTTATTATTGATTTCATTTTCAATATTCAATTTTTATAGTTTTTATAAATGAATATTAAAATAATTTCAGAAAAAAAATATGAAAAAAATATTTGGAAGAATATATTTCTATGTATAAATGTGGATTTACTCTTATCAAATTCTAATAAAAATATTAGATAAATGTAAAAATATTATTAAATTTAGTATAAATATCATTGAAATCATTCACCTATATTTATTAATTTAATTTATTATTATGAAAACACATTCCACACATATAAATGTTTTTTTAAAATATCCCTTTTTCTTTCAAATGATTTTACTTTTATTTCTTATCAGTTGATAATTAATGAATTTATTTTATTCAAGTATAGACCATACATTTTAAATAATTTAATAATTATCATTCATACACACCTATTTAATAGTTTTTTATAACATTATATAATTGTATATTTCATTTAAACTCTGAGATTCGTATATCATAAGAAATCGAAGAAATTTTTGATTGAAGAGACAATTATTAGGGAATATTTGAGATTTAACATCTACCCACTTAAAATGAATTTGTCTCTCTAAATACAATCAGATTGATAAAAAATTATATATATATATATATATATATCACATCCTGAGGTTCCCACATTGCTTCTTAGAATTTATGATTCCAATAGACAACTCAAACCAAGTGGATGGTCTTATTCCAAAACACTTTATCTATCCAATACAATATTTCTATTGGGTTTCCATTATATGAAAGATAATGTTTGGTGGTACAGTATCTAAGTTTATTAAAAGTGATCGATGGAGATACTCATGAAACACATCTTGGACATGAGAGAGGTTTATTGGATGTGTCACGCGAGATGTTTACATATATACTTGATAAATAATATTTAAGTGGAAAATATACCTTGGGATAAAATTTCCCTTAGTTTCCAATATCATAACTTTTATACATCGATAAATTTCTATGAATCCCCTTTAAAAAAATTGAATTCAAGATTTTGATGATGACATTCAGTTTAAATTTTCTTTCAACGATTAGATACCTTGATGTGTTACTGAATGGATCTGATATTCATTGACATTCCCGCATTTATCCATAGTTATAATAAATATCACACTCTATGTTCAATACATCACATTATATTTATACACAAATTTACATAGTGGGATTATTAAAAATCCAACTGAATGCTCAAGTAAATAATATATTTGTAATAAAACATAGTTTGAAAAAGGTATTGATTCCAAAAAATATTTAAATCCATTGATTAAAATATCATAATATCCTCTAGGGTTTTAATGGATCTAATAGATTTACAATTGTTCTGAGGATGATATGAGGTAATGAAACTCAACTTCAACTGAAGATCTAGATAAAGACTTTACTTGAACTTTGAGGTAAGACTAAAATCTTGATCAAATACAATAGAATATGGTACTCTATATAACTTTACCACTTCCGTAGTTAATATCTTACAATACAGATCAATAAAGAAATTTTGTCTAACAAAAAAGATATGGGATGAATTTTTAAGACAATTGACCAGAATATAAATATCATCAAATCCATGATATGTTTGGGAGGGCAGTAATAAAATTTATAAGGATGTTTTCCAATTTCTATCTAATTATGGGCAATGATATTAAAATACCCATAGAATCACACCTATTATCCTAAGCTTCTTGACATACTAAGCACCAAGATACAAACCTTATAATACCTCTTTTCATATAGTCCCAGAATAAATACTCATTCATATATATATATATATATACACGAAATTTTACATCATTAATTAATAGGTAATGATGAAATATGGGCATCATCAACTATATCCTTCTTCAAGTGTGGAGTGAATAAAAAACAACATGCTTAAATATTCTTATCATTTGATCATAATCAAGGTTAAACTGAGGACTATTTATCACATTCTTCTTCGTCTTTATATCTTCATTATAGAACTCTTTAATATTCACATAGATATATGGTTAAACACTCATTTGAGTAAGATATGATTTTTATCCTTCTATAAATATTTCAAAATAATTCCTTTGAAAATATTGAAATATCAAAAAAAAAACCTCATCATTGATATGGTCCAATTATTCTTTCAACATAGAGCAACTTCTACCTTTCTCTCTTTTCTAGGATTGTAATGTGTTGAGTAGTTATAATCTTTTTTCAATTGAAACCATTGATTATATAATTTACACCTTTATTATCAATATATATGTCAGGCATTTTACAATATCGATAATTTCTCCATATTATTAATTGGGAAATTACCACAGCTTACTCTAAATCATGATTTGGGTAATTTTATCTAGAAACCATCAATTGGCATGTGGTACAAGTTGTCACCACAACATTTTCCTTGAGTTCCCATCCATTCCAATTCTTTGATGTGCCCCTATAATTCAAAAAACCCTTTCCATAATAGGGTAGTGTAAGCATATGTTTTCTGACTAAGATTTTCTTCAAATACATGAAATTGTATTCACATTTATCTGTCTAAATAAACATGGCTCCATTTTGAGTGAACTTAGTGATTGGAGGATAAACCCTTGAATATTACCAAAACAACATTGATAATATCTAGAAAAACATAAGGAAATAACAAATATTATCCAACACTATTGGAATAGTCCAATTTTCAATAAATTTTTTCTAGGATGGATCCACCATTATACATTTTCATGAGATTATTTGACCGAAAAATATTTTTAATGCATCTTAAATTGACACTTGGTAAATTTATCTTAAAAGTTCTCTATACTTAAGGTCCTAAATAAAATTATAATATGTTCATTACCCTCTTCCATGATCCTCGAATATTTAAGAATGTCATCAATAAATACAACCACAAAATGATTAGGGTAATCTCTAAAGACAATATTCATTAAATCCCTTTAAAATAGTGGGGGAATTATTATATAAGAAATTCGAAAAAACAAATTCACAGTTTCCATACTTTATTGGGAAGGATATAATTTGTATTTATTTAATTTTAACCCTTAAAAATAGTATCCAAATTGATGATAAATTTATGAAAAATATTGATCTTCTCATAAATGATCAAAAAAATCATAAATATAAAGTATAAGATACTTATTCTTGATAGTTATTCTATTATTTTGAGGATATAAATTGTAGAGTCCAATAAAGGAATTTTTATTATTAATAAAAAGTATTTGTTCACTATAATTTGAAATAATTGGATTGATAAATAGATAATAATGTTTATCCTTGAGTTTTTTTTTCAAGTCATGTAATTCGACTGGGGCCGTTCTATATGGGGTGTTTGAAATTGGGTTCATACTAGTTATTAGTTATATTAAAAACCTAATATTATAATTTGGTGTATGACTAGGTTACTTTTCTATAAAAATGATATTGTGTTTCTCCCCAAGTATTTGAGATAAACACACATTTTGAATAGTAATCAAGACCAATATAATATATTACATTTCCATTGAATGTTTATATTTACCATTGCCCCAATAAATTATCACAATATTATTTGGAATAAAGTAATTGATTTCCCTTCCCTGAAAATTTATGTAGGATTTATGAAAACAATTCTAATCCATGCCCATGATAACATATAATTCAACTAGGGTGAGAATAATGGGATTTACTGAAAGTACATTCCAACAAAATTCAATAAGAGAAGAATAATATACCTGATATGAAATGATTGTATCAATAGTGGTTTTAACATTTAATTCAACAAATAATCATTGAAGTGTTACTATGATACAATTAAAAATTATAAATAAAAAATAGTGGATATATCTATAATCAAAGAGAACATTTTTAGTTCTTGAGTTGATAGAAAGTATACCTTTAACCACTTCATTATCATACACCATATTAGTAATAGCGACCACATGATATTTAAATATGTCTCTAAAATAAATAGGTTGCTAAAATCAATCAATATAATTTGCCTTTGGGATTGATTAATTGTAGTTCCTAGGCAAATTTCATCACCTAAACAGTTCTATGGGCTGAGTGCCACTGGTCCATATGTGTGAATCACTAAATTACAAAGGCTAATGACAAGAAGTGATGGTTTAAAGAGGTGTTAGTGGGGAGACTATACCATCTTGTGAATATATAACAATGTTTTATATAAATATAATGTAGTGTAAAAATATGACTATAATGACCCTGACCAGTAACCCACCCCTGGAAGATATACAAGAATAGTAGACAATATAAATGACAAAAAAATAATCACAAACGAATTTTTGGAATTAAAAATCACAACATTCCATTTTTAGACACCATGAAATCATTCATACAAGACATGTCAAAAAGTAAATTAAGAATAAGGTCTCATGTTGCTTAATATCAATAAAAACTTATATAAAATCATGCTGATACAAAAAGAAAACAATAGTGAAACACCTACCGAGGAAAGAACCCTTGGTCCTTTTCCTTCAATCCCATGCCAACACAATACTATGAACATGTTCCTGATACCGATCCATTAATTGGATGCAATGAAATAAAGACTACATGAATCCCAAAGGGACCATGTAGAGTGTGAGAATGAATCTCATTAGGACACCACAAATGTGTTCTTATATTAAATTTTTTATTAAGTGTATACTAAAAATTAAATAAACCAAGTAATGCACATAATTTTTTTAAACATTTATCCCTTGTGCTCAGCATCTATAAGGAATAAATTACTTGATTAAAAAATAAACGATATAACTATAGTGGAGGTATCCTTATCAATAAGCTCAAGTAATCCTCTGATGTAATGTAGTCCAGTTGAACAATTAGGTTCCACCTATAGTAAAGTCAACTGGTTCCATATACTAATTGAAACCTCATTTATATATCATTTAAGTAATGTCCCAAATGAACATCCAACAATAAGAATTTGGTCCCTCAGAACCATACATGAAAGAACCCATCAACTCGATGCCTATAATCTTGGGGAAATGAAATACCTATCCTCCAAATGATATCATCGTTAGATCAATAGATTAATTCCTATGAACAAAGGTTGTCATCCACTCAATTAAGTCTTGGACCAATGGCCTTTAGTATGGTGAGACTCATCACCCAATTGAAAATATCGACAATATCATCCAATGAATCATCACCATCCCTATGGATTTATATTAAATGAACCTCTAACTATTTCACCATGTCACAAATAAAAGAGGCCTCTACCCACACGAGTGATCAATACCATCTCTAGACTTGACTCCTAACATATTAAGATGACTCCAAATGGCATATTATACAAAATGGGTGAGTGTAAATCACTAAATAGGTACCTAATCTTCAACAATCTAGCACTATGTGCCATTAAAACCATGCCCCTCCACCTGATGTTAATCCCAATGTCAGATAACATGGTCCATGCTCACAACCTGATGTCCCTACCACCTAAAACCGTTGACTGAGTCACCCATACTGTGATAAATACAAATCATGAAATATGGGAGTTGCTTACCATGATCACCAAATATTCTCATATCATGTTGTCTTCCCCACCACATTACTCACCCATTTATATAAATTTTGGAGTATGACCATTGGAATATCTAATGAGTTCAATTAATTAGTTAACTAAAACCATCGAAATTATATGATTTATCTTGGTCATCATAATGGTTTGGTCAAATCCGTACCCCCAAAACAACTAAAAATCAATGGGAAAGATGATAACCACCAACATCAAGTTGTTAGATGTCCACTAATCCTATATTAAAATCTAACTTAGATTGAATTTGATGAAATCCAATTTTTAGAAGAATTCCCTAAGAATAGGGTAAAACAAATCACATGGATTTGGTGCTATGTGAGGTTAATGAAATTCAGAATAGAAGAAAGGGGATTCAAGGGATTAATAATACAAATCCAACACCATATATAGATCTATAATTTGAGTCTGTATGAAGAGTTTTGTTCAATCCCTAAGGGTGGAAGAAACAAATGGTCCCTATGTGTTTTACATGATCAAAGGAGGAATAAAGAGGATAATATATGAAGAAAGGAATGAGGGGAAATCATAATTTCAAACTTTTAATGGGCCACATGGTTAGCTTGCAAGATTTCAAAAACCATGCCAAAATATTGTTTTTCCTTCTGCGTAGGACCACGACCTGCATGGTTAGCTCACACACGTTGGTCAAACCGTGTTGATCCCATGCATAACCACTAGATATGTGGTACTAAGCATGTGTCTTGTACGTTGTTTCCTCAAACCACGTGCAAGCCATGATGATCCCTTTGGTAAATATATGACGGTTAACGCACAAATGTGCTCCCACTCCTACACATTTTACCAAATCATTCTTAGTGCTTTTGGTGGGTCTAGGTTTTCTTCTTTGAGGCTACATAATATGTCTAAACCATGCACCTCTATTGTCGCACTCCAAAATTTTTGGGTTTTCATTTTTAGAAAATCCCTAAATCCATTAAAAACCCCAACACACCTTCAAGCATTAAGACCCATCTAAGATAAATTCTTTTTTTCAAAGAAACTATTAGAATTAAGTTTTGATGCATGTGAAAATAATAGGCACACCCACCAAACACCAAAAATTCAAAATAAGTGTGTAATTCGACCCACCAAAAAAATCCAGGGATGTTGCAGTCTCCCCACCTTAACCCAATTCATCCCTAAGCATAAAAATAGAAATCCAAGATGGTTCCAAACATACCCATCTCATTTAAATTAACCTCGACTACATAGTCTCAAAGGTACCGGTCTACTAGCTCAAGGGGATCTCTACATAAGAAGTTAGCTACCCTAGTTGTATCCCGCTCTAAAACAGAAAGGAAACATATTTTCCACTACCCAACCCTAGAATCAATGACCTCATATTACACATCATCACTCATGAACCTCATCATGTGCTCTGATGATATAACCAACGCCCATAAAGTATCACATCTCCTCATATGCCCTTCCCATTCCCATGTTGCATGTGGGACCTATGAGGTCCTTCATCTCATCATATGATCAAAATCAGTCTTGATGACTCACACCTCAAATATAACCCAAATAAAATTGATTCCTCGATGCAAACACACCTCATAAGTAACATGAATCACATTGATTCCCAGATGACCGCACACCTAAAGCAATCCAAATTTCCATTGATTCTCCTATAAATGATATTGGTGACACACACGTTATATATATATATATAACACAACATAATCGATTCTATCTTAACTAGAAATGTATGGTTACTCCATTGATACATCTTGTGTACTTCATGAACCCAAAATAGAAATTACCATAAGAATTCCCCGATAAAATAAAATAACAATAAACATGTCTTTTCCCATGGAATTCCTCTAACCATAGCTGGTTCCATAGCCTGCTCAACACCTGAAATATCCACTGCATACACTTAGAAAGATGATCAACTACTTGATGAATGACTTCTAAGTATCTCTACACCATCTATCATCCAGTAACCATAATTAATGGACCCAATGTCTCTTCCACTGTGGAGACCCGGAGCTTGATGTACATGGACATTACATTACTTTTGTGGAATACTTAGTACATACCAAAAACACACACGCAAGGACCGTAATAGTTTAGTGTCTTTGGAAACTTGGAATATAATCTTGTAATCGTGGTGAAAGATATCTCAACATCTCCCATAAAGATCTTACTTTTTTTTCCTACCTAAAACCTTTCTTTATATCCTGGGGAAAAGAAAACATAAAAGGGTGAGCTCAAATGCTCAGTAAGGGTAGACAAAAGAAATATCAATCACATCATATTCATAAGAACATAACATTTTGGAAATCTTAACCTCCTAAAGAGATCATAATATCATAACATGGGATAAGTCATAGTAGTGAAATGTAATCCCAATAATCATAACTTAAAACATAAAACTTTTTGGCATACACACATAATCATAGAGAATCATTTCTTGTTAGTCGAGACTCATTGCCAAGACTATCTTAGTGGACAAAGTCCATTTCTGAACTGAGTTCACTCCTCGTTTCAATCCTGTTTCACTGAACCGGTTTAACCCGCCGTTCCAGCCATGTCTATCTCATGAGATATAAAATCTTTACCCAATGCATTATAGAGAGATATAGGTCCCACCCATCTCATAATGATACCATTCTTATGTGTGCCACAAAATCATAAACCATACATCGAAGCATAACCCTTGTCATAAAAATGGGATTCTTAAACACATGACATCATAAAACAATTCATATAAGATAAAGGAATTCATAAAAATAATTCCATCACAACATATCAAATCAATGTAATAATAGGGATATAAACAGAACCCTTTATTATCTTATATGGAAAATAATTTTGATAAAACACTTGAACTCCATTCTTGAGAAAAATATCCTTTCTACTTCAAAAACATTTTTCCTTTCTTAACATGTCATAAAATTTTAAAGTAAAAGAAGTTGATTAAAAATAAACTTGAAATCTTGCAAAGGAATATTCTTGGAAATAATTTTTTAAAAATCCATACATGCCGTATAAGTTAAAAAAACATTCTTCTCGTACTTTTGTCGAAAAAGTCAAAAAGTACCTCGTATGAAAAATGAAAAAGATTAATTTCATATCTTTTACTAAAAACTCACCAAAGGGTAAAATTGGATTTAAAAAATTGTAGGTGGATGGATATAATATTACATATTTAGGAAACATGTATGTGGATGATAAAATACACCCCAGTAAATACCAAAGTATAAACAATCTCAGAAAAAATGAGATTGTGATATTTTCCATACCTTAGGTCTGATTTTCTTTGTAAGTGTCCAAACCTCCTGTATAATGATTTAAATAATGTTATTGACTTATTCCAAAAACATACTTATTTTTATGATATCATATATGGTCATATTCTTAGCTTCATATTAGTAATATTTCATTACTACTTGTTATTCGGGTGTTTATTACTTTTTGTTCTTATGCGTGTTTTGTCGAATAAATTCTTATTTTTCTTTATAGGTTTTAGATACCTCATTTCCAGAATGGTATTAGTGTAATATATATTATATTTATTCACTCAATCCATTTATTTAATCCTTATGCAATGAAAATCATGTAGAACGAGTCGCATCACATCGTGGAGACTATATTCTGTACGTACGCACGAGCGATGATATCATTACCATAATCGTGGAATTGTATTGGAGTGTATGTATACTATTTCAGAATCAATATAAATTTACAATAATCATATATATTCATTTTTTACACCATTATACCCATCCAAGTAAGGTGGTGGTGGAAAATAGATTACACCACGGTGTGGAGACGGTATTCTGTACGTACGCACACGCGGTGATTTCATTTTCTGTAGGATGGATAGATGGTGAAATATGGTTGTTTCATACTTATAGTAAAATATCAGTATATGATTGATACTGATTTTATTACTTCATAATGAAACAACTAAACAAGAATAAGTGGAAGAAGAAATAAAGTTGAATGAATTGGTAACGGACATTACCTCTTCTTTGAAGCGCCTCTTTGAGATCTCCTTTTAGGGCACTAAAATTGGTCTTTGAAGAAGACTAGGACCTCTAGGATGTTTCTAGGGAAGTGGATAGGAGAAATTGGCAGGGTTTTGCCGAACTTGAAGGCTCAATGTAGTGAAAGGAAGAGGGGGAGGAGGTGTCGTTTTATAAGGGAGGAGAGGGGCACCTTTGGAATAACAAAAATATTATTTTATTATAAAGCCAAATTCGGTTTTAAATATCTCTAAATTGATTTATTTTGAAGCTAAGGTGGGGATGGGTCGAAATAATCTCATCCAACAGAATTTGGAGAAGTTTAGTTTACTATTTTAACATTATCATTTAGTTTTAACTTTAAGTTAGATAATTTTACTTTTACCTTGTCTTTTTGTGTTCTTACACTATAAGGTTAATAAACTTACTATAACATGCCAAACGAACCCCAAGTTGTTTATTATTAATATATATATCATTATCTAAGTCATTTGGCTGATCCTTATATTTTTTGGAATAAAATAACAATTAATAATATAATATTTTTTTAAAAAACTATTTTATGTCAATTTTGACACTATTTAGTAATTGATTTTTGTGAAAATAATAACAGAATGATTAGTTCGAAAAAAGGTATTCAAATAAATACTAACATGTCATATTAACCTCCAAAATTATTGGAATTCATAAAAAGTCTCAAATTATATTTATTTGGGTATTTATAACATCAATTATGTCAATATTTCATTAATAAGATAATTACTGCATCATAGTTGTGTCATAAATAAATTAAATTATATAATGTCTAAAAATTACAAAATTACGTAGGAAATATTTTTAGCTTTCTAATGAATATTTATTGTCAAATTTATCTTATGTATAACCTTATATTAAAAATGATATACTTATTAAACTTTGATTTTAACTATTTTAACACTTCTTTAAATAAATTAATAATAAATGTCCTAATCTAATCCAAGTGGGCCTAAATGGTCATATTTTATTCCTAAGTTTGTTTTCGGTCGAATTAAACTTGTCCAATAGAATTAGGACATGTGTTAGGGTAATAATAATATCATTTTTACCCTTAATTACCCTATTTACTTTTAACCGTGGTAAATAAAACTAAAAAGTTACTATTCACCAAAAAATATTTTCATCTCATTGAACCTCATTTTACATACTGACATCAACCGTGTCTCTCAGATTTTTGAAATTTCACTTACAGAAGCGGTAAAATTATGTTTTATGAAAAATTCATTTTTTAACTACCACTTAGTGGTTTCACTATTCATCAAAAAAAATGAAAGTTTCCAGAAAAATACCAGAATTTAGGCCTAAGATATATTTGATATTATGAACTCAAAAATGATGTCTATTTTACCAAATTAAAAACATATCAGTTGCATTAATTAATTTAAAAATTAATTTCTGTCGTCAAAACAAATAGTGTGTTCGTAATAGATAATAACTATCAAAAGATTGACACTTGTTTATGTCTGGTTTAAATGTGAAATTATATCCAATGACCAAAATTGTATTAAATTGTAAAAATATATTCTAAATATACTTTAAAACAACTCAAATTAATAATTTATCACTATTAATTATTTCGATTGAAAAAGTTGTTTTTAATTAAAATTAATAATTTTCACTATTCATCAAAATATGAATGTTATCCGAAAATTACCAAAATTTCACCCTAAGATAATTTCGATATTCCGAATCCAAAAATGAAGTCCATTTTGAAAAATAAAATTTACAAAATTTCAAAAAGTGGTTATTACTATTCATAACGGCTAGTTTTAATAATATTTTAATAGTATATTGTTGTTTAGTGAAACTTGTTATTGCGTACTACACACGCTATCGAGGAAGGTCGCGATTGCCTGTAATACAAGGCAAGTCAAGGATGCGTGTTGTGCAAGCTCCTTCTGGTGTAGCGTCAAACACAAGACATTATTGAAATTAAAAAGAATACTTTTCATAAAATCTCAGGGTGTTACATCCACAACCCCTTCTTATAGCTTAAACCTGACTACCATAATCTGGCACTGCCTCCAGTCCGATCCTAGAATCCTGAGTCTGCCCAAATAAATGATTGATGACTATCTGATAATGCTTGCAACATAACCTCTGAAGGTTCCAAACATATTTTAATGTTTTATAATCCTTCATTGTACGATCAAACTCAATCTACACATGACCTGGATTCCTGCACTAGAAGCACACTGTTGACGATCCACTGCGAGCTGGTTTGATCAAGACCCTAGCCCAAACAACCAGTTAGGTTTCCTATCACGATCTCTTCCTAATATCTATAATTTCACTACTAAAATCAACCAATGCAACCACCTATATTTTGTACAAATGATCAATCAAATTTCCTTCGGATATGGGCGCCTAATTCACTACCTTTTAGGATGACACTAACATGAAGATGTTTACCTTCCCCGGATGGAATTCCTCAAACCATATTTAAAACTCTAAATCCTCTAGGTGTCATCTCCCAACATACCTAGTTTTAAATGATAGGACATGGTGAACTTCACATGATATCCACTGACAAATTTATCTCCCTACTACAGGCTTATAAAATCATAATCTCTCTCTACCCTCAATATCTCTAAAAAAAGTTCTCTGTGAACTTGGAATCAAATTCCTTCCTTGAAAGTATCTTATGTCTTATTACATAAACCTGTATGTCCCACCTATGCTTGTGTAATCCACTTGGAATGTGCATCTCCAGTTTCACCCTCCATCCCTTGGTGTCTCACACTAGTCGATGATCATATCTATTAACTCAATTGAGTTTTCCACTATTTATGGTCTATCCTAACCATGAAATAGTGTTGGGTGTTGTGACCGAAATTCCTGAGTCAATTATTCCATGGAAGCATCTACTACCTATTCTCCCCTATCAATCTTCTGGATTGAATGTACCAGACTCAATCTAAGATGATAATAAAGCCATGACCTAAAAGCTTCCAAATCTGGGAGCTTCCCTACCTACACTAGAGCATGTACTTATACCACTAGCTAAGCTTGTACCCTTATCTCCTACTCTTCCCAACCCTCTGGGGCCTCATCCCAAAAGTTAGGGGTCTCAACATGTTCCTAGTCCTAGTGAATACCAATTCAATTTTTAGACAACCCTGACAACACAAACACATGCATATATATATATATATATATATATATAACAAAGATTGGGAAACAATAAATAAGCAGTGTAGAATCAATACCCTCACCCTACCCCATCGCAACCATTTCATATGGAATTTGGCCTCTGGGTCCCTTACTAGTCTATATAGGAGACATGTATCAGAAATTCCTCGGGCATTCCCATCCTGAACAACCACTTCACCTCAATCTGAGGACCTCATCTCCCAACATTGTGATAAACATCACCCAATATCATCATCCATATATTATTTTATGAGATCCTAGTCTTTTAAAACATATATCACATATCACCAATATATTTTAGTGGGACCACATTAATGGGATAGTCATGTAATATTCCACTAAAGAGATGCTTGGAAGGAAGAAAACACATAGATTCCCTTATTGACACATTAGAAAACCGAACATCTATCAACACAATCCATGTCCCAAATTAAAATAAAAATTATTTTATCATAGAAAAACTATATTTATAAAAAATATTATGTGAATAATAAAAAAGAAAAATAAATCCTCCCATTCCATACCAGGATGAGGGTCAGATAAATCCTCCATTACCATCCTAGGTCAAGGGATACATAACATAACAGGTAAAAATTCACATCAATGTGAATCACATGAGATTGAAATAACATCAAATTTAAAATGTGATAAGAGAACATCAAATCCCACCATTTCAAAATTGGTCTTTCCTCTATACATGGGGATAATGGAACCCAAAAACGAGCTATAAACCCAATTTTAATCAGATCCAAATCTCTAGTCAACTATAACAAAAATAGTAAGACTTATTAAGGAAATGGAAAAACTGATATCATTTATATCCAGTTAAATTCTGAAAAAAATTTCTATTAAAGAATATATATGATACCATTTTAGAACGTTGCACCTTTTAGCCACTGAAACACATATTTAGACCAAGTGGCACTGATCCTTAATCATGCTTCCTCGAACACCAAAGTCTGTCAACTATCAGTGTGGCTATAAATTTTTGATATTTTGGAGACAATAACCTATAGTGATGTTATAATAGTGGTCTCTATAAATAAATGGTAGAAAAAAAATAAATACCTTAAAGACCTAGAAAACTAATCCATTTATTGAATAAGTACAACAATAGAAGAAAATAATAATGGAAAATAAATAATCTCAAAACCATTTAATGATTAAGAAAACGAAACATGATATTTGTATATACCAAAAGAGATTCAAAAAATAAAGGACATATAATTAAATAAATAGAAATTTCACTCATGGATAACCATCAGTATGTACATATACAACAGCATGCTGATACAAAAAAGAAAACAATTGAGAAAATCAATATGAGGCCTGAAACCATGGAACCTTTCCTTTTATCCCATGACAACTCAAGTAATAAGATTGATATCTTTGTCCCAAACATTTATCTGAATACATAACCATAAATTTACATGCGAGTTAAATGGCCTATGTTGGGTGTCAAAAAGAATCTAAGAAGGCCACCACCAACGTGTTCCTATTATATATATTTTCATATTGGAGTGTTCTTAAAAGTAAATGAATTAGAACATGTATATAATATTATTAAAATATATTCCATTGTGATCAACATCCATAAGGGTGGAACTACCTAATTTGACCATCACTAATATAACTGTAGTGGGAGGATCCATACCAATAATATTAAGGAATCCTCTGATGTAATGTAATCTAGTTGAAACCTTAGGTTCCACCTCAGGAAACGTAACCCATAACCGTATGCCCATTGAAACCTCATTTCCAAATAAAGTAACCAATGATCTAAAGGCACACCCATCAATATGAATTTAGTCCTATAGAACCCTTCTTAAAATCACCTATCAGATCAAACCATGATGTCTTGGGGCACATCGACACTTTTCCTCCAAATAATATCACAATAGTCTCAGCAGATGATGTACCGAGGAACGAATATATCCATTCTACTAATTATGTTGAGGCATAATGGGATCAGGTACGGTGAGCCTCATCCCCAAACCAAATGTCTGAAAACTATCAACCGATGGGTCCTCACCATCCACATTGATATCTATGGAAATAATATCCAACCATATTACTATTTAAAAACTAAGAGAGGCATATATACTTATGAGTAGTTTATATGACCTCAATATATGAGTCCTACTATGTGTATGTAACTCTAAATGGTGCATTGGAGAACATTGGTGAGAAGAAATCACAAAATAAGTACCCAATCCACACCAATCTATCACATTGTTCACTTGAGACCTTGTAACTCAACTAGATGGTCATCACTATCTCATATAACATTGTCCATGCCCACTTACTGATGGCCTCAATACCTTAAACCAACCACTAATTAAAAAAACCTATGATTAACATCATTCAAAGAAACGAGGCCTCATGAAACCTGATAGTCACATTGTCTCATCTTAGGAAGTCTTCACCACCATGATCCTCTGGTCAAACCCATCCAATTCCCATGGAACTCATCACATTAAATTCTCACACGCGCACACACACACACACAAAAATATACATAACAATTCAATATAATTACATTAAATAATTGAAATTCAATAAATCCACACCCAAACCTAATCATCATAAGGTTAGACATTTCACCAAGCCTCCCCCATTTATGGAATTGAGGAGCTTTCCCATAGAAATATCCAATGGGTTCAATAAATTTATTAAATGAAACCATTAAAAATATGGGGTATAGTTTGGTAAAAAAATGGGCTTCTCAATGAATCACCAACAAAGAAACCAAAAAATCACTTAAAATGATGATCAACACCTACCTTATGTTGGTAAACATCCACTTGTCCAATCTTAGCCTCTAGCTTTGACCGACTTTGAAGAAATTATTATTTTAGAAAAGATCAATGATAATTGGTTAAATATACTCACACAAATTGGGCTCTCTATAAGGTGAGATACAAGAAGAATAGAAGTGGGATGATTCAAGGGTTCTCTGATACTAATCGAATATCGTAGATAGATCAAGAAATTTAGTTTAGATTAACATTGTGGGTCAATACCTAGGGGATGAAGAAAAATGTTCCTTTTTTGTTTGCGTAAGAAAATAAGGAAGAATGTGGATAATAAAAGAAAAAAATTAAGGAGGGAAAATACTTATTTCAAACTTTTAATGGGCATCAAGTTAGCTCAAGGGCTTTGGAAAACTATGTAAAAACTATGTGTCTACTGCTTCTTAAGATCCAGTACCTTCAGGGTTATCTTGATCGGTTTGGCCAAACCATGTTTCAACCATGCATAAAAACTAGTTATATTTAACATGATTTTTGGGTTGTTCGTGTTTCTACCAAACCATGTGCTAGACCCACTGATCCCTCTAATAAAACCTGCAGAGGTTCACACAAGGTTGTGCTTCCCTTCCATTACGGGTTACCAAACCGTGATCAGTTCATTTGGAGGTAACATGACTTCTCTATGGAGGATATATAGTTTTACAAACCATGCACCTCATCATTTTCACTCTAGAGTGTTTGGAGTTTCATCCTTTGATTCTACCCAAACCCAATAAATTCCATGTAATACATGAGTATCATTATTATTTATCTAAAATCAATTATTTGTGTCAGAGAAACTATCATAATTAATTTTCGATAAACATGAAAATAATTAGCACTACAAAAAAAACGCAAAAAATTTAATATGGGAATAGAATATCACCTGATCAAATAAATTGGGATGTTACATAATTGGTTAGAATAACTAACATAGTCCATGCATTTGAACGACTTGAGTGTAGGTGGTTTATTATGTTGTGAAATTCCTTTTTCATTAGATAACATCTTTGAAACACTTTATCATTAAATTTATTGATGAGATACCATTCCATTAATAAAACTATTATTATCCCCATTTAGAAAATTTCCCCCATGTTTCCATACACACATCAAGACTAAAATATATAAAATATTCTTCTATCCATGATTTTTATAATTCTATTTTGAATTTTATCTCTTATTCATATCAAAACCACAAGATGGATAAGTAAATACAATCACCATTTTCTCATTGATAGAACATAAAATGATTTATCTATATATATTAAAGTATATTACTGATAAAAAAATATTATACATTCTTTTAATATAATGTAACAATAATGAACCATACATTCAATTTTGATGATATTACCAAAAGATTAAATTTCATGTATTGTAAAATTTTCCTCACATGTAATAATAGATTCATCATCCTTCTTCTTTAGATCATAGAATTCCTTCCCCATTTTCATATGAATAATATGAGGAAATTAAATTCTAAAATATAATATCTAAATCTCACCCTAGAAAACGGAGTCAATTTCATCCAACTACCTAATGTTCTTGATAATATTCCACCACTAATATAAATTTACATTGAAATAATAAAGAACAAATTATTTTTCCATGTTCCAATGACTAGATAATAGAAAATATATATTTAATGTTACCAATCCATCTATAAAAACAAATATATTATCATATCCCCTAAAATAATTTAGATATTTCCTCATTAAGTATTTAAAATAATATTGTTCCCAATTTTTTCTTTATAGAATCTTAGATTGATTCATACTGTTAGAAATTTTGATAGACATAACTATAATATGTTTCTCTCTAAATAACATTACATTTGGTTTCCCATGAGAGTAATCATTTCATTTTACTTTACATTTATCATTAACATGGTTCCCTCAAGTTATCATCATTGAATAAAACCAAAAATCATGATGCGAGAAACAAAATTATTAATAGAAAACTACATAATGATAAGAAATCATTTATAGGATATCAAATCATAAACCATTATTTTCAATAAATTAATCCCCAATTAATACATGATCACTATATATTAAAATCATTCATAATGTTTCATAATTATATTTTGAATATACCAAAGCATATCCCCTAATAGTGTCAAACTACGTGCCTTGTAAGTTCACACTAATCTTGTACTAAAACAATTTGAGAGATATAATCAACGAACTCTTCTTATGGTTTTTACCCATAGATTAAACTGTGCCAAAAGAATCTAAACTTATGTTTTTCAGATAGGTATGTTTTTATTATAAAATCACACATTTTTTTAAGAATAAAAATAGAAATTATCCTACAGATAGGATTATCCTTACGGTCTTCACTAATGTTTTCTCATAATATTTTACAATGGTTTATTTCACTATCTTCTGATACAAACTATAGAGACCCAAACATTTTATACATCGATATTGCATCTTACTAGAGAAATATTCATTTCCTAACATAACAATCTTCACATGAACCATATAGGTCTAGTGAATTTAGATACTTGGTTACATGAACAACTTATTCACATGAGTTCGACATCATCTCCCATTTAATTATTCAAAGCATGAAGAATATTTATATATATTATAATTATTTTTTCCATGTCATGTAGAAGGAAAATATAATCAAGGGTGATCCTAAGTGCTTTGTAAGTGAAAAAAAGGGACATATCTGTGGTAAAATAAGAAAAATAGGAGTTCATTTTATGAGAACATGAAAGTTACATTTGAAAAAGATACCCAATATATCATAAATCATAATCTGTAATATTGGTAAAAAAAATCTACTAATAAGACATACATCTTAAAGGAATGAAAGAACATAATCCATGAGAGAAGAATATTGGCTTACAACATATGTTTGTGACATAGACATAGTCACAGATAATAATTTCCTTAGTAGTTAAGGATCCCTTACATGACTATCATAGTGCATAGAGTCTATGGTTCACTCCATAATATTAGTCACGGTTTACTCCCTAGAATATCATAGTGCATAGAGTCTTTAACAAAATGTGGTTCACTCTCCATTCGAGTCCGGTTTATCTCATTAGTGATTCAGCATTACCCAATGCATTGGAGGGTTATATATTTCCCATCCCTCCAATCAAAAAATAAAAACCATATGTATGTGTTGGATAAGATAATTATATAGTCATCATATCATAGAAAATTAATAATTAATAAGTTTTATTAAAATTTTATTACAACACAACTTGTGGAAAAGAAATGAGTTCATAATCATTTTATTAATTCATCATAGAATTACTTGTAAATAAGGAACAAGTGTAATTCACATCTTACCGTCATCCATATAGAGAAATAATTACAATAGAATCACTATATAAAACATTAATATGTAAGAAAAAGTATTTTTTACTGAATAGATAAATAAAATTGGTTTTCCATTTGAACATTTTTTTCACTTGCGTAGTAAAAGTGATTAAAATTAAAATAAAAAATTAACTATCTATAAGTATTAAGAGTATAATAATTTTATTAAATTTTTTGATATGTATATCATAATATTAAATCATAAAATATTTAATCATAAAAAATATTGATAAATAATGAGATTTTAATGCAAAAAATATAACTACAGTTTGAATTACATAAAAAACATTAACTACCATTATATTAAATTTAAGTAAGTTATAGTTATATAACATAGTCATTTAAATAATTATAATATCATATATTATCAAAATATAACTTTTAAACACTAATTTATTAATAATTTTATATTAAAGTTATAATTTATTAGAATTAACTATTTCATTTTTTCTAGAGAGTTTCAATTTTGTAGTTTCAAAGCTTATAATTTGATCATGATACCATAATATTTAGAATTTTATTAATAATATAAATATATTATATATTTAATATATATATATTCATATATTAAATTTATATATGAAAAAATGTATTACACCATTCATAGAGACGGTGGGACACACAAAATCATAAACATTGGTTTCACATTTTGATAGTTGGAATGAAGAAAAAGTTAAATCATAATTTAAAATTATTTAATCATTGATATAGCATATAAATCAATTATATTCATTAAATTTATCCTTATTAACATATATAAAGAAAAATTAAAAAAAATCCCAACCCTTTGAGGAGGTGGTGGTCCACAAATACGCACGAGTGATTATATAGTTTTCATTAGATTCACTGAAAAGAAGGTAGTTGAGATTATATAATTCCATAAGAAAAATAATATCATAAATATCCTTTATAAAAATTGACCCCATATTCATAACCATTCATGATCAATTTTTATGGAAACTGAATTGTATCACTATGTGGAGATGGTAGTCCACACGTACGCATGAGCGATAATTTCACTTCCCAATTGATAGAAGAGGGTGGATAATGGTGATAAAATAAAAATAATACCATTTTTGTGTACTTTTGATACCAAATTAAATATTTTATGATTAATATAATATAATTCTATTTGGTAGATGAAGAAATAAATTGAATGTTTTAAGTTAAAATGATTACATACTCTTCGGTTGGACTCCTTTAGATATTATATTTATAATATTTGGAATTACAATTCAAGAATAATAGATCCTATATAGAATGTATAGATATATTTAAAAGATAACAGGTTAGGTTTCATTGAGGTATATTGGTTAAAAAGGTGTAATGGATAGAGATAATGAGTTCCCTTTTATAAGTTACATGAAGGACACTCTTTTAACTTCTTAAATGATTAAAACATAATAATTTCATTCTCAATCAAAATCCATCCAAATGGTCATTAATTAGAATAAAAAAAGGATATGGTCAAAATATAGTCATTAAATGAAATTTATATTTGATTTTTCTTAATTTTAAATATTTTATATTGGTTTATCCCTTTTGTAAACAAATATTAACCTTAATCGTGATAATGTCCTTTTCAAAACTAAAGTGTTATAATTTTACTTATAAGGTTAAAAATGGATTATTAATAGACATATGATTCAATTTTAAACCATATCATATCTACCATGTCATACTTCATGATTTTTAATATTTCTAAATAATTTATTAATTTATTATATTAAAAAAATTTAATCAATTCCATTTTTGACACTATTTATCCTATTTGAAAAAAAGACACCCAAAAAAGGTAAATTTAAAATATAATTATTTAAAATACAATAATATCTTATATTTATATTCTAATTTCAATTAAACAAATAATTGATCAAAATTTTATTATTTTTAATAATCTTAAAATCATTTATTTGATCTTCATTTTAATTTAATAAATAATGTTGTGGAATTGCATAAGAATTAAAGGTAATTATTCAATCACTAATAATTAAAAATAAATTACCATGATAAAATAAACTAAATAAAAATAAATATAAGAATTAATAACTGATATTATCCATGTTTTATCTTTAAGTTAAAATTTTAGACATATCAATGTCATGAGTAACAAATATATACTAAGGTTGTTATTAATAATGACAGAAAATAAATGGAACTTATTTTCCAAATTTGATAATCCAAATTCTAAATATGGAATCCATTTTTCATGCTTATATTTTTATAAATATCAAATAATTAATTGAAATAATCACAAAAAAATTAAATGAAACACAATTTTTTAGAAAAATAAAATTTAAAGCATAAAATATCATTCATTCTTATTTTATTAATATAAATTATATTTTATGAAAGTTAAAACATTTTATCAAATAGATATTAGAATTTTTTCATTCACCAATATTGATTTATTTAATTTATCAACACAAAAACACATTTTCTTCAAGAAAATTGCTTTTTAGAAAAATCTCTCTTTTATATTCAACTGTTTATATTTATATTTCATTCTAGTTATAGAAAATGCATTTATTTTCATGTATAGAAACAAAATTTTTCATAATTTATCTTCTTTTATTCAATCCCTATAATTTAATAAATCACTTATAATGGGGTAATATATATTTTTTCATTTAAATTATTCATTATGTATATCTAAAGTAATCAATTTTTTTTTATTTTAATATAAATATATAATAAAACATTTTGGTTTTACTCAACCGATGATCATTACTATATGTTTTCATTTACTTTGGTTAAGAACAGTATACTAATTTGATTTATTTATTTCCATATCAGTTTCTAAATGATTTTAATTATTTTTGTATATTTTATTCAAGAAATACAATATTTTTGGGTACGAATTTAGGGAAGAGAACTTCAAAATAAATTGGAAAGAATTTGAATTGATTAACAAATACAAAGAGAAGGTATAATTTGGAAGAACCTTGAAACAACATTCCTTTAACCATTAAACTTAGGATATTTCCCATATGATCAAAAATTTATTTTAATGTTATTTTCAAATTTATATTTATATATTCTACTATTTTTTACATTGGTAATTTTTTTCAAGAAAAGTGGTAGGGTGACATTCTCTATAATAAAGAGTGAAAATATTCCACCGTCAGGGACATTTTTGAATTAAAATTTTCATTATAATTTTTCTGAATAGTTTCTTAATATTTTAATTGTTTTCTAGCTATTATAAATATTATGAAATTTATATTTAAGTTTTATAATACTTAATTTAGTTATAATGCAATTTTCTATTCAACACTGCTGTTTTTATTATCATTGTGTGATAAAATCATCTCATTTCATGTTGTTACATGAGTTTGTTTGAAAATAATTTTAGGAATATATTATTTAAGTAGATCATTTATTTAAGTACATTTTATTCTAATAAAAATTCAAATTGGTAACCAATATATAATACATTTATGTTGTGATTGTTCTTTAATTAGAAATTATATTTTCGAACCTTAATTTAACCAATTAAATATGGGTTTTAATTTCTAAAATTAAAAAATTTGGTTGAGCTAACCTTTATTAAAATTATTTCATCCACTATGAGATTCATTATTGGGGAATATTTTGGGTATTACATGTGTGGAGGGTATTAAATATTTTAATCTATATTATTTATTGTACACATAAAAATTGATTTATATTTTTTCAAAATTGGTTGGTTTTAAAGCATTTATTTTCATTATTCTGTGGGTAAAAATTATTATTATGATTGAAGGTTGTGGTGTTTCTTTGAAGATGTAAAATTTATTACCCCATGATTTTAATTGACTACATAATATTATTGACTTATTCTGGTAAATTTATTTTGGTAAACTTTAGGAGGGTTTGTTATAAAGATAACTAGGTTTGAAAATTTTTCCTTGAACTAAACTTTTAAAATATTCATATTAATGGAATGTGAAATGAAGATCCTAATAAATTTTGATTTTTTTTCATTATTATTTTACTAATAGATGGTTTATTAATTCATTATTTTCCATTATTACCCCCACACATCTATTCACTATAATCTATTCATGTTCTTTTTAATTTTTTGTAATTTTTCACCTAGCAGTAAAATGAGGTTTGGAAATTTTATGTTACATTGAAATTGAAGTGTGTGAAATTTATTTAAATATTGTTAATTTCAATAATTTTTTTTAAACATGAATGTAAATTTCAACTAATTAAACTCAATTTAAAGAGGTTAATTAGTTTTCTTATTTTTGGATATATTTCAAGGAGAAGCTTTTCAAAAATAAAATCTCTAATGATATTCAGTTTTTCATGCTTTAGATTTATTCTTTTCCATCCATTTTGTTGATTTTTTTATATTAAATAATTATTTAATTGAAGATCCACGAAATTTTGGTGAATATATGAATGAATATGTATTTATTCAATATAATGATGAAATTATTTGATTTTAGTTAAATATTTATTCCATGATCCTTTTTCTTAATTCATTATATTTTATGACCATTTATTTTTTTTAGTTTGGTTATATTAATAAAAATTTATTGTTATTTTTCGAAGTTATTTTTTACTTATGGGGTTTGATTTTAATTTCTAGTGTTCCATGTCCTAATTTGGATATTTGAATGTTTCTCATTCAAATAGAAAAATTAATTTCATTTATATGTTCTCTAAATTAATTTTTACTACATAAATTGTTTCATGTTAGTCTTCTATTCCCTTTAAAAATGATATTCCAACAACTTTTAATTTTAATTTTAGTGGAATAGTTGGACCATATGATAATTAATGAAGTTGACCCACTTGATAATTTTTAATGTCATCCCAAAAAAAACTTAACATACAAAAATTTTAAAATTGGTGGATTGTATGAAACTTTTCATAAGAGGATCATAAGATATTTAAAATATCCTATGAGATACTTGTATGATAATTTCACTTGGACTCAAATAAATTTTGCCTTTTTCATTATAAAATTATCATGAGGTTCTCTCAAAGTTGATGCCTTGGATATCAAAGCCTAGTTATACTTAGGAATATTGATTCCAAGATTAAAAGGATGATATCCAAGGTAGAAACCGATGGTGTCTGATGAATTCATAGAAGTAATGACAGAATGATGTTTGAGAACTCATATAGTCCACTTGATACGAATGGAAGTTGGAGGAGGCCTATTATTATAGGATGAAATTGAGATTTGATGTGACTATTTTCATGAATGATTTTTAAACATAGGTCTTTAAAAGATAAAACTAAGTTTAAAATAATGATGAGATCATTGATCCTAGATAGTTATAACAACCCAAACTTTTGTCAATGCCATTTATACCTTATTTTATTAATTTCATAATCAATCACCTTAGGAAACACAATGCCACATCATTCTTAAATGAACTATTATGTGACAATTAGACATAGATTTTCCACATCTCTATTTTTAATTTTGAAAATATGATATACATAGTTGCGATCAGTAAGTTATTTTTAGTCTAATAGGGAGAACATAATTTTTGGTGTGTAGTAATCTACCCTTATGAATAGTAACATTCCATTTTAAATATTAATATGACCCTTATGAATTGTAGATCGTCCATAATTATTATCACCTTACCAAAGAATGATTAAATAAAATTCAGGCATATTATAAGTGACAATATGACCACAGTAAAAGTATAGGTATTTTTGTAAGTCATCAATAAATAATTATAATAAATTAAAAAATTTACAAGAAAATTGATTTTCCTAAAATATTTTAATAAAATAACAATTCTATATCTTTTTGTTTTAAGATAATTTTATAATACGTTATGTAATTTTAGAAAGCATTATGAAAAGAGTTTTAATTTTAAAATATGCATTTTCGAAGTAAATTAGGATTTTAATTAAAAATTAAATTATTCATAATTAAACATTTTATTTTGAAAAATGTAGTTCATTTTTGTATTTTACACATAAAAAAATGGTTAGGGTGAATTTTTGGGATTTTTCTGAACCACTTGAATTTTTGATGAATAGTGAAATACTATAATTTACAAAACAACCTAAATACATTAATTATAGAGTCATGTATGATGTTATGATGATGTAATCCCAATTTTTTCGAAGTCACATGTACTTATTACTATTCCATGTCATGGAAACCTCACTATTGCTTGTCTTGTGGAGAAATAATAAATTAATGAATATAATATTGAGAAAACCCCCTCCCCACCACTATAAATACCACCTCTCACACCCTCATTTCTTCACACATATCAAGCTTAAAGCCTTATTAAAATTATGAAAAAATATCTTTCTTATCCACTCCCCTATGTCCAGTAGCCCTTGGTCTGATAAAAAAAAGAAAAACCTCTTCCCTAAAAGGGCTCTCAAAGAACATATATTCAAGAGGTAATTTCTCTCTCTTTTCTTACTATTTTCTTTCAAATTTCATTTATTTTATTCTCTTATACTCATATTCTCTTATCAAAATATCATGATAACTCTAGTATGATTGATATATTATTATTATATCATGTTAATGGATGATTATTCACTATATTCCTCCATATCTCTCTTTTTTTATATAAATGATATTGTTTTCTGCGATGTGTTTGTTTACCTACATCATGGGAGATGCACTTTGATTTTACTTCAAATCATTAATAGGATATCAATGAAACCCTTAATTGGTTGAAACAATAATTTATTATATATTTTTAAACCCCATTTATGTTCCGTAAATAATTTTTATTCATAATACTAATTGATAAAATAAAATATGTTTGTTGTGGTCAAAAAACTGAACAAATTAACCAAAAATGATCATCATTACATTTTACCTAATAATTATCCACAAGGAATATAACACAATTCATTATAAGTTCATTTAAAATACCAAAATATCATTAATAACATGAAATATCAGTTCTAGATGTTAATTCATGTTCTACATGAACATCCATTCATGTGTATAAGTGAACTGTTCATGAAAGCTAAGAAAAAGAACACTCCCAAACAATGGATTTAAGCTCTATAACTCATGAAAAGGCCCATAAAAGAACATAATGAAAAAATAGCGAACCATATTAATGTGTATAATGTTATTTATTTTCTAATTAATGAATATAATGTCATTTTATAAGATAATAAAGTGAATGAAGCATTGGGATACACGGTAAGGGGAAATTGTCGAACCCAACTTTCTTTCTTTGGGTTCTCCCTCTTTCACTTCATTTTTAGTATGGATACTCCTTAAAAATAACTTTTTCATAATTATCAAAACATTCCAGGGATATAAATGTTTTCTACAAGATTTTATGTCATACAAAATGTTTTCAAAAGAACTCTTGTTTTAAAAACACACCTTTTACTTCTCACTCAACGTTAACAGTTCTTATATCAAGTATGTTGTTCCATATTTCTTTTGGAAATACAATGCTTATGAATTTTTTCCAAAGAGATAAAAACCATTCCTTTTCCTGGGTTTTTTATCTTCATATATGTTTTTTTGCGGCATTCATGATTATGAAATTTTGTTGTCGTGACCGGTGCACCCAGAATTATATAGCGCAATATAAATGTATGAATGTGATTGGTGTGCCCGAAATTTTATTGTGCTCTAATGACTTAGATAAAGTAATAAATCTCATGAGTTAAATTAAAATGATGTGTAAATATGAAGGTGGTTTTTTAATAACTATGTGTGGTAGTTAACCACTAATACATGATGTCTCATTTTTTATGCATTTCCACATTCCATGTATTTTCTTAATGTTTCCTCTATGGATTAGGATCCTATTCCCATTTTATGATGATAATGACTATGCTCATCCCCTATTATATTGTTTAATGTTCTTATCTATACTCTTATTGGGGATTTTAGATCACCCTTTTTTGATGTATATCCTCTGGTGTCCACATGTACTAAGGAGAGATCAAAATTCAATAAGAAGTTAGAGAAGAAGGAATTAAATAAATGTTTTGTGTTGTAATGGTTATGTATGGTCCTAGTTTTCTAAAGAATTTAAACCTTCAGATCCTTGATGTGTAATGTTTTTTATCACTAAATTGATGTAAAATTATTGTCACAAAATTATGGTCTCTATATTGGTGACCCAATAAGAAAAGGAAGAGAGCATTTTTGAGTGAAGAAAACTATTCGTGCATAAGGAAGAATCAAAAAAATATGAAAGAGTCTGGTTACGTTTGAAATAAGAAGATCTAACATAGAACCAAGTAAATTACAATAATTATAGAAGAATATGATATTGATCATGATGAACCTAACAATCAATAATAGGATTTTCTATATTGATATTGTGTATCATTCGATTTTGGGTTTAAAAAATGATGATGGATACATAATGAAATCTTAGCCTGACATAAAATAGTTTTTTTTCATAAAATGTTCTCAATTATGAGGAATGTTTTATTTTATACCCATTATATTAGTTGATAGTTTTATGGATGTAAAAAATCACATGTCTTATGATATTCATTAACGAGTTTAATAATAAGTATTATAGTTTTTTTGGTTACATCTCGACTCATGTGCCACAAAACTTGTTCCCCGATATGGTATTCCACATGACCTCATGAACACCTCCATCTAAATTAGATGCTATAGACTAGTATATAGGGTATAAATAATCATATATTTATATTCTAACCTCTCTATCAATGTAAATCAATAATAGAAATCATAATAAACATCGACATGTAAAAACAATCCAAAAAAAAAACTATATATAACCTTTTCCAAAACTAGGTAATTAAAAAAATAAAAAATGATTAAAATAGATTGTAATGAGAATATCAGGTGAAAAATTTAAACTAAAATAAAGACACCATTGATTATCTCCAAAATATTCCTGGATAACATGTATGTTCCCCTCATCCATGATCCACTCCAAGTAAACTATCTAACACATGGACCTTTCCCTTCTCCAAACCTACAAAAATATGTCTTTCTGGGTTCCCAACAGTAGCACAAGAAGTTTGTTAGTACAATTAAATATTCCACAACAAATATTGTATATGATAACATCATATATAATATCCTTTGTACAAATAAGTAGTAAACAAGATAGTGAAAAAAAATAAGTTTTTAACTAAACAATTATAAATGTATTCAATAGTTTCTTAGATACCACTATCTCACCAACCTAGAAAACCTAATTTAGCCACATTATAATTATTAACTATATAAAATAAAGTTTTTAACACATTTCTTCACAATAGAATTTGTTTATCAATTTTATAGAAATATTTTTTCCTTGAATCGCTAGTCTAAGTATCCACATCATGTCCTTACCAGTGGAGTTTTGAAAATTAATAGAGAATCTGTAATATAGTATCCATTGGTGGGGAATAGAGAATAAATATATACTTACCCAGTTATGAAGAGGCTCCATACAACATTCCAACCATACCATTAATGACAATTTCAATGAATCATCATCTCCTCCCTTTTAAAAAAAAGTTACAAAGTGGATTACCATTTTAATTTAAAAAATTTGTCATGGTTCAATGCTTTTAGAACATATAAATCAAATCCATATCTATATCATATTCAATTTATTTATAACCACAACCATTAAACATAATTTTAATCCAATTTTATAATATAGGCATTCCCCCTTTAATTATTCAATTATTTTCCCATTAATTATCTCACAACCTGTTTGAATTTCCATGTTAATACAAAACACCCATTACAAAACATTAACTTTATTGAAAAAATTAGAATTTTTTTAGTCTTATAAACCCACAATTTCCCATTTAAAAAATTATTTCCTATATTCAAGGGTGTGGAACACTCCATGGTTTCCCTTAGCATAAGCCTTTTTGTTGTCAATAGATTCAATAGGTTTGTGAAAGGCCCAAAACATTATTTAGAAAACCAATTTGGCATTCCATAATAATTAATCAATTACACATCACAAAAAAATAATTTCATAAACTATATGCACCATAATAAACACAATGCTATGGTAAATAACAATTAGACCACCAAACTTAATCTGATAGAAAACCACTCATCCAATAAAAACCCTTCATTTTTACTAGAACTGCCTAAAATAAAAATGGGAATAAATCCATAGAAATAAAGATTAAAACCTTTAAAATATATTAACCATAATATAGGGAATCACCAAAAAAATAGATGAAAATAGTGAATTCGACTTACCCAAAGTTACAATTTATAATAATTTTTAATCCAAACGACTAAGAATCGAAGTTGATGGATCATTGGAAGAGGTGGGATAAATTAGGTGAAATATTTGGTGATAGAAATAAATGTTTAGAATAAAAAATATGTATTTTTTTCACTTTTAACTGGCACACGGTTTGATCACATAGTTTTTTAACCTGTGCTCCAACCAAGCGGATCCCTTATCTTGAGAGGGACCCAAGCCACTAGATTCTAGGGGGCACCCATAGGGTTTGAAAAATTATGTATAATCCATGGGGATCACTCTATACCAAGGGTGAAGTCCATATGATTGTGGAACACAATTTATTTTAAACTATGCTCTAACCTTCTCCAACATAGATTGGACCTGATTTCTAATTTTCCCATCCCCGAACCCATAGGACACACTTGATACTTTTCCAACACCCAGAAGCCTTTCCATTATCCTTTTAAAAGGTATTTAGACTAAAATTTAAAATAGAAATACCTTTTCAAATAGTAGAATCTTATAACCTCCACCATATAATATCTCAACCTCAAACTACACTCCCTAACATCACTATGTTTCTATGCTCAAAATTTCATTCCATTGGACCCTCGTATTCACTTCTCACACACGATTCAACTATTTAACAAGGATACGTTTCCAAAAAAACATGAACTAAAATAATGGACTTACCATACAAAACATTCTTTCTATGTTACACGACAAGAATAAGATGCTCCCCCAAAGACACATCATCCTTAAACTCCTAATTTTGAACATCAATCACATGAGATGGTTCGGGTGCTACTTACAAAGTCATTAAAGATGAAAATAATCATCCATATCAATGTATCATGTTGGAAGTTCTAATCTTAAATACACTATTTTAAGGCTTTCTAAAATCTCGAATGGACCTATATACCTAGGTGTTGACTTACCCTATTTTAAAATCCATCGGTGTCCCAATCTATAAGACACCTGGAGGAATACACATTCAACCAACGTAAACTCAATTGGTCAGAAATGTTGACCAGTGTATGACTTCTTTCTATTCATTGTTTTATCCATATACATCTAAATGAACATGACATGATTCGATATCCCACATACAAGACTTAGTAAAAACAACATTGATTTTCCCACTTCCATCTAATACAAGGGTGATCTAAATGGCCCTCTATATAGTTCCACATATGATTCTATTAACATAGTATCACGATAAATATTTTTATAAGTGAACTTAATAAGTTTTATATCCTTCCTTGATGTCCGAGAAAACCTAGGGTAAGTTCTCTTAGCAAGTCCTCTAACACCTAAATAGTATTCCCTAACTACATGCCCATATATAAGTGAAAATATGTAAATTAAAGTACATGAATACCCAATTCCTTATAAAATCATTTCTATATGTATAAGGTAAGTGAGGATCATAATTTGAAGTGATACACAATAGAACCCCATGAAGGCATACTATCTCCTAAACATATAACTCACCCAACTGGTCGACAATAAAAGTATCCTAAATCATCAAGAAATGTTTCATCTTATTCAATGAATTCATAATTTTATATATTTAATTATTCTTCCATTTTATCCTCATATTACTTACTAAAATGTCTATAATAACTTCACCCCACTAAAACTCCAAAATGGGAAACATTTGAAATAAATCAGTAGGTATCTGGTTTTTATCCTTCACTAGATGAAAGGTGTAGCATCACATCACAAAATCTATGATCAATTTTTTCATCCCTATACACCAAAAATTTCTTTGAATATCATTGTACATCTTGGTCTTCCAAGGGTGCACCAAATAGATCAAGGCATGAAACTATCTCAATTTTTCATCCCACATACAATTTGGTAAAATAAAACAACAAAGAATATGGACTATCTCATCCTCATAAATAGTCTTATCAAAAGATAGATCCCTACCTTCAAATACTATCCCTCAAATATTGGAAATATGGATTATCATATAGTATCATTTTTATATTGAAATAAAGAGAGTTATTTTTTTATAAGGACACGAGTCTCATCTTATCATTCTCCTCTTGAACACTTTTATGCATCTCAATGAACAAGTTAATCATATTTCCTTTCTTACTGGACTCTTTAATTCCTTGAGTCTTTGTGTTCCAAATCAATGCATCAAAAATTATGTTCCTTTACTCAATGGAAATTATGGATCAAAATATAAAATTTTATATAAACAACATTTCTAAAATGACAATAATTAGAATCATTCAATGAAAATTTTATTTGAGGACCTTTTTAGAGGTAAAAACTATAGACCGTTCCCTGAGAATATTATTAATCAAACATTGTAAATAATAAACCACTACATCTAAACCAAAACATGGAACTGTGTAGTTACATTAAAGAGGGATAAACCAACATGAAAAATATTCCATAACTTGGTCTCCTTTTATAAAAAAATATCACATCCAATTCATGATTCATCACAAAACAATGTATACTATCCGTTAAGATCTGGTAGGATCAAAATTGGTGCTATTATCGGACACCTTTTTAGCTCATTCAAAGAATTATCACATTCTCAAGACCATGAAAACATTAAAAACATATTTTTAAGACAAAAATTCCACATCTAGGAGATAGAATTATTTTATGAACCTTTAGAAATATCCCACCAAACCCTTACATATTTGGATGTCGAAAAATTTCTTGGGATGCTCCAATGAATCCATTACATGATCCTTCATTAGGTCCACTAACAGACCTTCCTCAAAGATGATGTTAACCAATAAATGTATCTTATTGATCAATTAATAAGACCTAAATATCATGCTGTAAAGGAAATTTCCTCTAAATTTTGTCGGGATAATGTCAAGGTATTTTGTAAGATCATCTTGAGTCTGGGAGTACGCAAAGATGTCATCTCCAAAATCAACCATGAACTGGTCCATGTATGTGTGAATGATTCTAGTAATCAAATCGATGAACAATGTAAGATTTTATATTATCGCAAAATACATCAAAACATACTCATTAAAACCATACTTGGTCCTTAAAAATAAACATGGTATATAAGAAGTATTCACCCTTAGCTGATGATATCCCAGTATCAAATTTATTATTGACAACACATAGATACCTTTAAACTCATATAAAAGATAATCAAATCATGGAAGTGGATACAAATTCTTAAAAATAATCTAAATCAACATTCTATAACCAACACATGAGAACACCATTTCTTCATACTTCTTGGAAAATAACATTGAAGATCCCTTAGTGATTTTATCTGGCTGATAAACCCTTTATAATCAAACTCTTTGAGATGAGTCATGAGAAATTGAAGTGATACTAGTTCCATTATATATGTTGGAATATAAACTAGTTTTCCCCTATCAAAAGATCAATTCTGAACTCAAACTCTCTCTATAAAACCTGAATACTCATAAAGAAACATCTCATAGAGCTAATACACTATTGGAAGGATGTCACCATATCCAAATCCCAAAACATCTAGCATAAGACTTGGAACCTATCCAATGAGTTAACATAACTCCTCATGGGCTTGACCTGCACTTACTACATGGGTATCACATTCTTGGTTATGAATATGAACACTTCCCTCGAGATATGTGAAACTCAATCTCATGTGGTAACAATCTATGTAATTTAGGTATGTAACCAACCAGTCAATTCCCAATATAATTCCAAAACTTGACATCTTAATAAAGAACAAATAAAAATGATATGATACCTATGAATATAAAGGGACCACTCCCTGCATCATCATATAACATTCAATCGTACGCATAATGGAATATTGATCGATATAACCCAAAACATATATTGAAACTCTATACTCAAACCATTGAACAACTCAGTAGATATAAATGATTGAGATGCCCCTATATGAAATAATGAATTATCAAGAGTGGAACCTGTAAGAATCTTATTTCAGTTGTCATTGGTCAAACCTCACTGCCATACAGAGTAAGTTAATTTTATATTGCTATCCTAATCCCCAAACCTATGATCCAATTTGAGTCATGTTCATTACAAATCTGTGTTGATATGGATAATCATTTCATTAAATACCTCATCCCCAATGACTAGTGTGGTTAGTAGAACTAAAACCTTAAAACTAATGTGGGCTAGAATATCCCCTTCCAGCTCTCTGTATCATCCTAGGTAATTCATCTCCAACTATCTATAATGGATTCTAATTGAACATTTCCACTTTACCAATCCTACTAGAGGATCTACACATCATTAATGGTTGAAGAAATTGGCCATCAATGTTACTTGGTCGACTACACAGATAGTAGAACACAAGATCATTTTCATAAGAAGTCAATTATCTCCCATAAAAACTTTATCCACTAGAACCTTGGTGGATATTCTTGAATTGATGTTTCCTACTATCATATGATGTAATAACATATTTACTATCTAGAAATGTCTATCCACCACTAGAAACATTCTTTAGGTCCCCCTTTAAAATGAGATCTCATTTCACTAACTCTTAAAAGTCCCCCCAAATGGATGATATTCACCTTTTACATGATCTTATATCTATGTCTATCTTGAAAACATTTATCCATAGTAGATTTATCTCCAATCATAATCATAACAATACATAGTCTTTCAATAAAGAATTCAATATAATATATCACTGACGTAGTACCCCAATTAAACTACATAAGCCCACTAGCTCACTCTTTCCCCCAGGGATCTGGTAAAAAGTACCCTGAAAACTTCTCTTGGATGTCCATATATGACATAACCTCTTTCGGATCAGCCTATACCAGTATATCGCACAAAAAAATTTCAATCCCTTACAATATATATTCCTCCATCATGACCCTTTTTAGTAGAGTGATATCTAATTTATATATTATTATCTAGATAGAATCAATATATAAATTTACATCCAAAGGTCCACCCTCTCAAAAAAAAGGAAGTGGGTGATGCAGTTGAAACTCCCTCATCAGTTCAAACATACATGGATATTCCTTCCATAGGATTTTCACTTTGAATTTCATGAAATGTGTGATGTTCTATTGAATCCTATCTTCTTCCCTATCACCCTGAACCGATTGGGTTTATTTTTCCACTACTATAGGTTAATTTTAAAAAATTCCCTCATATTTCTCAAATGATATTCATTATCATGGTGGAATCCTTCTATAGGGATAAATTCAGGTTTGAAAGAACATGAAAATTCATATTAATAGTGATAAAATAGTGGGACCCCATAGACATAAAAAATTTACTCCACGTGAAATATCCCAATGAATAAATATGAATCACTATTTAAAACTCAAACTATCTCTATCCGGGGCAATATTAACTATGGGAAAAAAACCTCTATATTTTAGAAGTCTCACACTTGACACCATTTTTACATCTTTAGATATTTAAATAGTTAAAATTTTATTATTTGAAACCAATATAACCTGTTTAATTTAAAATTTTTATTTTTAAAAACTAAATTCTATTTATTAGTCACTAATTCTTTAAACTAAAAGATAAATTATAATGAAATTTATTCTCTACAACCCATATGCTATTCAATATATTCCTAACATGATTCATGTAATATAAGAACTGAGTACATATAATGATTCATGTAAAAAAAATCTCTTTCCATACCAACTCATGACTGAAATCTCAACAAAAAATAACATCAAAAAACATGTATATCACCCATGGTGAAATAAAATTCAACCATTACAATGAACGTCAAGAATCAAAATATTACACTAGAAACATAGGATTTCCACAATATTTGGGATAGTTAATTTCTTTCACTATACCCTTAATAAGGATTCAAACCTATAATTTTCATTTCAACCTTTCATAAATTGTAAATCAACTGAAAAGAAACACCTTTAATACAACTTTTTATTATCTCATCCTAAGATTCTCAAAATTTTTCCTCAAACCATTACAGCACAAGATCTCAAGAGTTCCTGAAAATATGTTAGAGGATTCCAACTAGTACTGAGGCTCTAATGAAATATCTTTTTAGACTATACACTCTTTACCAGAGTAATCCAAAAATTAAAATCATAATAAAAATTAATGTGTATTAATATTACATTGCCAAAAAACACATTACCAACAATCAAAACTGGGAAATGAAAAAAATAAAATATGATAAATATTTCAAGTCATGCGAGTGTAGAATTTCAAAAAGAAACCAAATAAAGAAACCACTGATTCTTTGCACAAAAAGTCATGACAACATGTTTGGTGCCCTCATTCAAGATCAACTCTATGTCAACCTTATTATATAGGGACTTTTCCCTTATCACAAAATAAAAACATGAAGTCTACAAAGGTTGTCAATGGGCACCCAAGTAGGGTGTGAGTAAAAATCAGTAGTCCATCACTATAACAAAATTATTTTTTATGAAACATTTCTCTTTAAATAATTTTAATTCTATAATATATTTTGTTTCTTGAAACCAAGAGTTTTAGTGAACTTCGAGACATCATTAGTATAACCTAGACAATTAATTTGTCAAAAAAAAATGAATAACTATATTATAAAATTAAAATAAATTATAACTTAATATGAATATATTTGTAAGGGATGACAAAATAATCAGACAAGTATTAGTAAAATAAATTTATTCTTTAAACATATGTTTTATTAAAAAATGAGTTTTTTTTTATTTTTTTGAGGGAATATTGATTTTTAAAATTTCTAGAAAACAGATTAAAAAAAATAAATTTCCGTATTTCAAATATTTCTTTAAATTATTTATATATATATAATCTTATGAAAACATTTAGTTTTTAAGAAATAGTGAAAATACTAATTTTTTTTGAAAATTTTATTATCTTTAAAAGTCTTTATAAGGATAAATTATGATATTGAAAATTTTTATATTTTAATTGGTTCATTTTCATCTAATTATAGTTTTTGAAAATTATATTCCACATTAATTTATTATAAAAATATTTTATGTTTTAAAGGGGCATTTTCTGAAGAAAACAAATTTCATGATGTTTTATCAGGTTTATTTTAAATTTATTTATACAACTTCTGTGTCTTGAATTTTTCAAAAGAGATACAACATTTCTATTCTGGGGGTCCAGATTTATTGAATAGATCTCTTTTATATTTATCCAATATGAATTGTATCCTTGGAAAATTTTGTCAGCACAGTAATGGGTAATTTGAGATAAAAATAAAATTATTACAACAAAATGACTATAACACATGTTTTTTTTGTTAAATGATGTTCTATTTACCTTGAAGACCTATGTATTGAAATTAATTAATTTAAGGGGAACGTGTCTATAAATTGACTTATATAACATTTAGATCATGTAAATTCAAATATTATAACTTTCTTTGCCTTAAATATAACTTATCTATCAACATAGGGACAAAGATATGTTATGAATGAATATAAACATATATTTTTTTACTCAACAAACATTATTCCTGGGAAAAAAATTATTTTTTAGTTTTTGGGACACTTAGATGAGATTAGAAAATTTATAATATTTTATTTACTAAAAATGGAAATATATTACATTCATGTTTTAAATACTATATCATTTTTAATATTGGATTACACAAAAGACACATTTGACTATAAACATTTATCTTATATATAGAAAATTTATAGTCATCATTGAATTTTACTAATAAATTTTATTGCAAAATAAGTATATTTACTAATATATGCCTATAATGAGGTAATTATTTTATTAATGTAAATATCAAAACAAATGTCAATACAAATATTAAAATAATTATATTTTTTAATAATTAATATTCTCAATGAATTTTTCAGATGTATTAGACCAATTAGGGTTATAAAAAATTATTTGGTTTCAATTTAACTTGTTATCTTCAAATTTGAAGAAATACATGTAATTAATATTGTCAAAATTGAAACTAATGATATTTTTAAAAAAAAATATATTATAAAACTATTAATAAAATAAATACACATCACTAAAAATTAATATATAAATTATAATATTTTCTAAAATATTATATATTTTTAATTTAAAATTTAATTTACATCACTTAACAAAATATAACAAACTTTTAATACTGAATCTATTGTTACCTCATTTAAAATTAAAATAGGTTAACTAATGGTTAATAAAAATTATACAATTTAAAATAATGACACAACATATATAAAATATATTGGTTGATGATATTAAAATACTATATAATTTTATACTTTAATACATTTCATTTTTTATGTATTTATATTGAGATTTAATTTATTATAAATTAGTATTTATAATTTTCAAAACTACCCCTCACGTCAATTATAAAAGGACACTTCCTCCCTCACTTCTTCACATCACATTGTGCCTTAAAGCACATCCATACACTAAAAATTTATCTTATCAAATCCCCTATCCATATTCTAGAGATTCTGCTCTTCTCAAAAGACCAACCCGAGTTTCCCTATGAGGATATCTAAATGGTGTACGCGAATGAAAAGACAGTCATCTTTACTGACTATTTCAAGATAATTTCTTCTAAAACTTTCTATTCACGTTTTTTTCCATTATAATGTAAGAAATCCAGTATCAAATATATTAACTGATTTTATTATATTTATAGAGAAACCATATTCAAATTTTTATCCGTCATAAAAAAGAAAAAATCCATGCTTGTGCTTTCATACTCGTTATCATCTCCACATCGAGGTGTAATCTATTTTTCATCACCACTTTACATAGATGGGTATAATGATAACAATAACATATGTATATATATATATATGTTATCTATAGAATCATTTTGATTCTTGAAATAAAATAAATATACCATCCTCCTCCTTACCATTTCACCATTAAGTGAATGATACCATCACTCGTGTGTATGTACGACCTCTCATATCAGTGATGTGATGCGACTAATTATCCATGTTCATCATTCATAGAGGATTATATAAATATATATAATGAAATAATATGATATATATTACCATAATATAATTATAGAAATTATCAAACAATATCCTATGCACAATAACTTTCACTTTTATGATAAAACATGCATAGGAAAATAAAGCAGTTAACACACGAATAAATGGTAATATAGAAATAATATTTAATGTGTGTTGAGATGATATAATAGTATCATATATTATATAATAAATAATAATATGGTTTTTTAAAAATTAATATCATTCTTTAAACCATTATACAATTTTTTCAGATACATAAAAATTAAATTAGAGCAAAGGTAAGTGTGAATTTCACGATATCATTATTATATGAGTTTAATTATATTTAAGTAGTCTTAGGGAATATTTATCTTATATTTCCAGGTTTCTTAATAAAAATTCCAATATATTTTTACTATTATTATACAATTTTTATTTCCATGTTTACACATGTTTTAATTTTTAATAAAAAATTTTAAAGGCATCTTTTATAATTTTCCTAAAGTGGAACTAATGAATTTTTCAGAAAAATTATGAGATAAACGAGTTTTTACTTATTCCACATAAACATATTTTCCACTTTTATAATTTATTAATTCCTTCAAGATCACCTTATAACCGTACAAATTTATTTTCAAATAAAATATTTTTTTAAAATTGTTTGTTATTTTAATTAAATAAAATGTTTTCAAAAAAGAAAGGATATTTTTATCCAGAATTATTTTCAAATGATATCCCAAATTTATTTTCCCTTTATGATAACGTTATTTGATGTTATTTATAATTTAATAGGGATATTTTTTTTATGGAATATACCCTTATTCACCCTATGTTTTTTTATTTTTAGGATGGAATGATATTTATGAGAACCATTTCTTTTCCATGGGTCATGTTATAATGGAATGATGTTTTTGAAAGCCATTAATTTTTATAGGTTCGGGTATGATTTATACTTTATGTTCTTATAAAGAAAATATGTATGGTTTTCATTATGTGATGTGTGGGACCTATATCTCTCTCTAATGCATTGGGTTATGATTTATATTTCATGAGATAGATAGAACTGGAAGGATTAGTAAACTCAATTTAGTAATAAATTACTTGAATGAGGAGTGAAATCAGTTCAGTAAGGGGATTTTTCCACAATAATGGCCTTGGATGTCATCTTTTACTAACATGGTAATGATTTTCATTCTTATGGGTAGGCCAAAATTCCATGTCTTATTCTATTCCCTTATATAATATTTTATTTGATTCCTTTTGAACTTTTATTTTTTATTAAATAAAATGATATCATGATCTCTAATATACAAGATATAATTTTCAAATGTTTTATTATTGTTATTATTATGATATGATTGATATATCCTCCATTTACCAATATAGATAATCTAATACCATCCATTATTATGACAACCCTTCTCTTTATTCCGCACTTAAACAAAATTTATTACATAAAACCTTCACCTAATAAAACATATAAGATCAAGAGGTCTAGTGTCTTTGGATATTAAGAACATTACATAACAACTTAAAACATGAAATACACATCTTTATTGAAAACTTATTTTACATAACTACACCCATTCCATCGTACTTAGCATTGTATGGGATAACCTGAGGACATGCATAAGAAAAGGGTGAGCTATAAAGCCCAGTAAGGAAGTAAACAAGGCATAACATGAATAATACAATATATTTTAGGCAATAAGAATATCAATAGATAATAAACTAAACATGAACATAAAGACATGATATAACATGATTATCATAACATGTAAATGTGACAACAACATTTGACATGATCTTAGCATGAGTCAAGGCTCATTGCACATGGAACATGAGTATACCCACATTTTACTTGAATTAGAATGAGTAAAACCTTATTGCACTTGAAGTATCATGATACTAATATTTACCCAATGCATTGAAGCACTATAAGGGCACACCCTCCTTAATCATTTCATTTAATGCATAATTGTGCCACATGGATCATATAACACGAAAGCATTGAAAATAATCTTTTATTAAAAAATATAGAAATGTTGAATACATAAATGAAAATCTATAATAAATAATTAAATTCTCATGAAGTTTAATACCCTTGATCTAGAATTGGGCATGGTATTCACTAACAATGACTTTGGCTTGGGAAATCATGGGGCTATTTTGGCACCATAAAGGCGTGACATAAGAATTCATAAAAATGGTTGATGAGAGAGAAAGTGGTTTCTCATAATAGTTTCATGAAATGGATAGTAAGGGTTTCATATAGTTAAATGTCCCAGTATATGTAACATAACTTGGATTCATAATACAAATGAATTTCTTGAATGTAAATGAGAAGAGAGAATTTCCTTACGGAATTTCTGTACGGTAACGAGTGTACATGGGAGGTATTAATGAGAGATAAAGGGGTCTATTATCTTTAAAAAATGTGTAGGGTAGTATAGAGGAGGTTCCAAATCTTAACCCAAGATTTATAATTGAAAATAAAAGGTAATACCAACATAATGAAATTTAGGCAAAAATGAGGAAGGAAGAAATCCCTTACTTGGATGTGTGATCCCAAAGGCATTGGAAAGGCATGATAGAGGCTTCTTGAAATCTTGGGGCACCTTGGGAGTATTATAGAGAGATGAGGGAGGAGTTTGGTTGAGCATTAAAGGCTTTTAGTGAAGAGGAAGTGGGATATTGGGTGGGTTTATATAGGAAAAGAGTGGGAATTCTTCATTATTTGGGTTTTAGACACTACACATTAAACTATTCAAAACTACAAACCACCCAATGGGTTTTTACCACATTCTTTTCCAAAGGGGAGTGTAAAAAATTATTTTATTAGGAAAGTTTCCTAACTTGTCAAATTATTAGGATTTCTTATCTGGAGGAGAGTCACACTCGCAAGGAAGTCATTTTAAAAAGTTAAAATGTTTTATAAGTCTTAGAGGGATCACTAAAGCATTTTAAAATAAATAAAAAAATTGAAATAAAATTATTTTAATGGTAAAACAAATATTTTCCGAATATCCCATTCATATTTTTTATTACATCACTATTGGGTCATTATTATGTCATAAAACACATTATATATTTAAACGGTATTTAATTTTTACCCTAAAATTCATCTGTCTCAGAAAATTATGAAAAATTCATTATTGGATAATTTTAACATCCTGATTCCAAAAATAATATTCATTTTATCTATATAATTTACTATATGGGAATTTTTACTTTTAAAATAAAATCAAATATTTATCGTAAATTCATGGGTTTAGACAAAAACAACTTTCAAACCATATTAAAAATTACAATTATATTCATAAAAATTATAAAAATCATTTATATTTAATAAAAATTAATTTAGTAATAATATTTTATTAAAATATTATTTAATTCAAAAATCCATTAATTCATCAAAATAATTTTCTTAATTGAATATTAACTAAAATATTGTTTGTGTGTCAGAAAATATTTACAAAATAAATGTATATTATTTATAAAAAAATAAATCACACAATCATGGTGCTAGGGTCTTGTTACATATCCCCTTATAATGCTCACATAAGATATAAGGGTAAGGTGTGTGATAGTGATAGACTCTTGGGTTGACTCAGATAACATCGCTTAGGTGTTAATCTCTATCAACTTCCACTTCTCATATAGACAGTTCTATTTGAGCATTTCTTGTTGAATATCGGCTAGGGATTATTCAAGAGAAGAGTTGACTGACACCATCTCCTTTCCAAGATCTGACAAATGGGATTTGTATGGAGCAATTCTACTGGATGAGTACATCGCTTCTTTTTTCTAACTAAAATGGACTTTTTAATCCCTATATTTATACTAATAATGTGATCATTGTTTAATGACTATATGAGCAATGGTCACAATTCTTAACATTATTTTAACATCCAAAAACATAAAACCAAATAAGTTCATATGTTTTATATAACCATTTTACATAATAATACCTTAAATTAGATCAAGATAAATTTTGATTAATAAAAGTTTGGGTCGTTACATTTATTATGTTTTCCCTTAATATATGAAAAATTTTATTAAGTAAGATGAATGAAAAAGGGTTCTAATTTTCATGAAATAAGATGCAGATGATGTTGATGTTTTATGAGTCATTTGGTTGTATATCCTATTTTCAAAAATACTAAAACTATAAGGTTCTGGATTTTATTTTTTATATTATGTAATTTATATTATTCTATTTAAATTTAATATATAGGTTTGAAAATTATTGGTCATTATAGTTGGTATCATAGAAGAATTTAGTTATCCTTTAGAAACTATAATGTTAAATTTTTATAATAACCTTAAGGATAATACTATATATAGGATAAAATCATTGTTTTTGGTAATGATCATTAATAACCTATAATTAATCCTAAGGTATCATAAATTGAAAATTTATATATATTTTCCCTTGATTATATGGTTCTTCCATTGTGGTTAGTGTTGTCATACTATGATTTTTTGTTTTAGTTAATTTATGGAACCCAAATGAACCATGTTAATTCTAGATGAAAAGAGAAATGATGAAATTTTCCTACCAGCTAACCAAATGTTAAGGGTGATGAATAAAAAATCATGGTGTTATTATCACACAAATATCTTAATATATGAATCATATGGGATATATAAATAATAAATGGAGTGAATTACATTTTATTGAGTCCTTTATTAGGTAGTTCCCACCTTATTTAAGTGGGTTGTCTGATCTACTAGTGGATAATCATTGGATCATTACCATGGAAAAGGTAGTTTCTGTTCTTTAATTTTCAGAACATGAGAAATTAATTTAACAGTCTATCATTTGAAATTTGAAGTGAAACAATGGTGGAATATTATCAAGAATACGAGGCAATGAGATAAAATTGAATCCACAGAATGAGGCAAGTTCAAGAACTAATTATTCAGTGGGTACCTTCCTAATATTATTCGAATGAATAAGGAGAAGGAGTTTCTTGAGATTAATCAAATGGAAGATGAATCCATTGAAACATATGTGGAAAATTTCCCAATACTTTCAATGTACACGTTTGAAGTCATCATTCAACCTAATAGTAAGGTTGATTGATTCTTTAGTGGCTTTAAACAAGGTCACCAATGGGAATTATCCATGAGGGAATTTAATATTTATGAGGAAATATGATAATTTAATCTCAAGGGTGAGATGAATATTGAAGTTACACATCAATATTATGGGTTCTATAATATGATAAAAATGAAATTCATGGGAAAATATAAAAACCATTGTGAAAATAAGATGAGTTTTCCTTTATGTTCAATGTGTGGAAAGACACATAGAGGCAATATTCTTTAGGGGGATAGTAAATGTTTTAAGTGTTGTAAATAATGTTATCATGAAATTTACTATCGAAGTGATGGGAATAGGCTCACTAATAATGTGAATAAATAAAAGCCCACCGAAAATGAACCTCCCACACATTAATTATTCAACTGTAAGGAAAATGGGCATTAGGTTAACAGTGCCCAAATTCTAGGACTATAGTTGATGTTTGACTTCAGAAAACTCTTACTGAAAAAAAAAGAATGTCTCATGCAATCACTAGTTGAGATTTGGATTTCAACAATAAATTAGTGAATGTTACACTTAACATCCATTGAAAAAAATGATAATGTTTAGATTGATTCTGAATCCATTGACATGATTATTTCTAAATATTTTTTAACATTATCATAGTACTATCTCAATAATTTTATGTTGAGTTAGATGTGAAGGCATATTATGCTACAATGGTCACATGAAAAGTTTATAGTTCATAGCTGGTTGATGTTTTTGGGAATGTGCATCCTGTAAATCTTATAATTCTTCCTTTAGTTTAATTTTATGTGATTCTTGGAATGGATTGGATTTCATGAAATGTAGCTCATATTTATTGTCGAGGAAGGGAATTCACATTTCATAGTCTAAATGAATCTATGATCATCTATTGATGAAAGGATTAATATAAAAATACTTTAGAAATAAATTCTATATTGTGTATAAATGAATGTTTTTTTCTCTAATGGGTTTGGTGAAACAGACCGTTAAGGATACACATATTTTATAGGAGTTTCTTGATGTCATTCAAGAAGAAATTCTAGTTCTTCCACCAAGTTGTATTGTTGAATTTTCAATAGAACTCATATCATTCCCTATTAATATTTCAATGACTCCTTACAAAATGACATCAATTTAGGTTCATAAATTTAAGAGGTTTATCTAGGATAATTGTAAAAATGGATTCAAATGCCTTGTTGTGTCACCTTGCAACAAAACTCTTTTTCTTATTAAGGATAAATATACATCACTGATACTATTTATTTATTATTGATAACATAACAAGAAAACTATCACGAACAAGTATCCTATCCCCCTTATTGATGAATTATATGATCAAATATACAAAGATCCATACTTTAATAAGATTTATCATCATTCTGGATATCATCATATATGGGCCCATAAGGAGGATATAACCAAAAAAACATTATGTATAAGTTATGGACACAATTAATTTATCGTGATGATTTTTTGTCATATAAATGACCCCGCTATCACCATGGATTTAATGAATTAATTCTTTAGAGGCTATATTGTTCAGTTTGTGGTAGTATTTATTGATGATATTCGAGTATTTTCCAAGATAATGTAAGAACATAAAGATTACTTGAGGATTTTACTAAAGCCTTTGAGAAAGCATAATAATTATAAAAAAATAACCAAGTGTGATTTTTTTCTTTAGAAAGACTCAATTTTCTATAAAATAATATTAATAGAGGGTATATATATAGATCTAAAAAGATAGAAGATATTGAACATCATCCTATAAAAAATACAGTGACTAAGATCCAAAATTTTCTTGGTTTGGATCAATATAATCGACATTTTGTGAAATAATTCTCTTGGTTATCTAATCCATGTACGATGCTGACTTAGAAAGGACTAAAGTTAATATAGTTGGATGAATCTGAAGATAATTTTAAGTATCTAAAAAAGATTATTCAGTTAATGAAAAAAATTACCAAAGTCGTGATTGGGAGTTTACTAAAATAATGTATTCATTAAAGATAGAGAATAATAATATTTAAGGAGAAAGGTGTGACATATATATTGATAATAAAATTTTAAATAATTATTTCACACTAATGGAGATGAATATGCTTCAAGGAAGATGATTTGAGTTTATTAAAGATTATGACTACTCAATATAATACCACCCAGGGAAAGAGTACAAGGTTGAAAATTCTTTGAGTTGAAAGGATCGTGATAGATTATCTATAACGAGGAACACAAAATATCCAGTATTTATGGATTTGAAAATAATTGATCAATAACTATTAATGAAAGTAGAGATGTCCTAGATTTTTAAAATTAATGTTGAACCATCAATAAAAATGGTGATTAAAGAGGTACATGTGGAAGATGTAGAGCTAAAAGATAAGGTGAGAAATGTTTTGGAGTTCAACCATGACTATGAAGGAATAATAATTTTGAAGAACATTTTTTACTTCCATATCAATCCATACTTAACGAAGTATCTATTGGATAAGGATTATAGTTCATTATTATCTATTCACCCTAGAAGCACAATGATGTATAGGGACCTAAAAGATTATTTTTGATGGGATGTAATGAAGAGATATATTGCAGAATATGTTTCATTGAGCTTTGTTTGTCAGTAAGTTAAGGTTGAGAGATAGAAGTCTTAGGTTTTGTTACTTCCATTACCCATACTAGAATGGAAATAGGAAAACATCACCATCAAATTTTTCATCATAATTCCCAAAACATCTAAAGAACATAATTCTATGTAGTATATAGTTTATCAACTTACAATGTTCTCCAAATTAATTTCTCTCAAGGAAAATTTCTCTCTCTATGAGATTTCCAAAATATATATTAACGGGTTGGTGAGATTTCAAGAATTAACATGTTCCATTGTGTTATGTTGACATATGAGGTTTATGTCGAACTTTTGGAGAAGTCATCAGAAAAATATGGATATATAGTTTTGTTTCAACACTGGTTTACTTCCTTAGGTAGATGGTCGGTCTAAGAAGATAATTCAAACTCTAGAAAACATGATGACATCTTTATCTATGGATTTCAAAGTCAGTTTGGATAATAACAACCTTTGAGATAATTTTCATAAAAAAATAGATTTCACTCTAGTATTAAGATGGCTCCTTATGAAGCCTTATATGGTATGTAGTGCAGAAATCTAACATGATGGAATTATGTTGGGTAAAGAAAGGTATTAGGAAAAGATACAGTTAAAATAAATAAAAGATAATGATAGATATATTAAACATTACATAGGAGTATCTATGTGTCAAAAAAAAGTTATGCTAACAACAAGTAAAAAGACCTTTAGTTTGAGGTTCGTGATAGAGTATTTCTATGAATATATCCCTAGAAGTGAGTTGTGATTTTTGGAATGAAGTTAAATCTAAGACCAAGGTATATCATTACTTTAGAAATTATTGATCATGATATGAATATCACTTATATATTGGAGGTTACATCGAATATCACTCAAGTTGAAGATGTTTTCCATGTATCTATCCTAATAATGTACATATCATACTTTTCAGATGCACTAAACTAAGAAGTTGTACTACTAGATAAATATCATTCTTATGAAGAACAACTTATTGAAAATCTAGATTGTAGAGAAAATGTTGCAAATAAGATACCTCTCATGGTGATGTTGCCTTAATTTAACCTATTTTTTCACATTTTCTTTGAATATTTTGAATCATTTATTTAATTAATTATAGTGATTTTGATAATGACTTTATATTTTATAACTTCATCATTTAAGTTATTAGTTAATCATTTTTTATTGTTAATTTATAATTTTCAAGTCTTATATTATTAGTTTTATTTTATTTAATTATTTTTGTTCATTATTTTTATTTATTAACTTTTTTTTCTGCATGTCAAAATATATTTAGGTAATTATAATTAATTAATTTATCTATTAATTTACATTTAATTAAATTAAAAATTAATTTAATTTTTAATCTTTTAACATTGTTATATTTTTATTATTTAACCGTACTTGATTTTTTATTTAATTAGATATTAACTTCTAATATAAATCTTTTAATTTCAATGTGATAATTAAATTTTAATTCTTTAGTATAATTTATTTTTTCTCAACTTAATAGTTTATGTTAGTTGATAATTTAATTGTAGTTTTCCATTTTGAATTTATTAAATAGTTAATTTATTTAACATTTATTAATACAAATTTTTTGTTTTTGATTTAATTATTTTATTAATTTTATGTTGTTTTTAGTTATTAATTTATTCAACCTTTAATTTTTAAATTTTTTTATGTGTTAATTTTTCTTTTTTGTTTATGTTTGCAGTATAATTGAGTAGTCACGAACAATTTTGTAATTTTGTAATTTTGGTTTTATTAGTCACCATTGGGTTTCCCAATGGTGTACCATACTTCACCAAAATCCCACAATGGTGAGTCACACTCATCGTTACCTTTTATTATTTTTTTAACTCACTGTTGGAAAACCCATTGACGAGTCCTCTTACCAGTGCCTTTTGAGAGATACCGGTGACTCGTAGTCACTTATATTACTCCCTCTTCCCTCACACTGGTGCCTCGACACACTTTTTACTCTCCTGACGACACAACATTAGCTTCGTACAACGGTGAAATAATTCTTCTTTCTCACTGTTCCTTTCCAAGAGTCACATCGATCGATGCATTCTTCCACAATGGTGACTTTTTCTAATTCTTCCCATGACTAGAAATCTCAACCCGAATTCTTGTCTGTTTCAGTGGTGACTCCAATAGGTCACTACCATCGTTCATCACTAGGGTCAGCCCTGGGGCAAGCCCCATGAGCCCCAGGGATAGGGCAACAACCAAACAATGAAAAAAAATAAAAGGGAAAATGCCAAATTTTTACCATTTTACTGTAGCCTTTAATGCATTTTTTGGAAAAAATTGTTATGCGGTCTTGGGTAACAAAATTTACCAGGGTGTTCATCACCAAAAGAAACCATTCCTCCCCTATCTCACCATCGACCTACCATTTCATCGGTAGTAGAACAAACTACTCCACAACAGCTTTCAACACATGAAATCAAACCTCATAAATATTTAATAGTAGAAAAAACCAAATCAAAGATCAAATATAAAGACTCTATCCACTGGCCATCATGCAAAAAAACAATTGGATATTGCCACAAACCTAGCCTACCCCTTGACCAGATCTCTATACCAGACTATTGCTGCTATATCTTCCATGTGTCGTCGCCGGTCGAGAACCCTAGATACCCGCCAAGCCAGTTTCTCCGCCTACTACCGAGTTGAAGAGACCACTGCCAAGATCTGGGAACAATCAACCACATCATGACCTCACCATGCTAGATAAAAGAGAAGCTATCATCCACAACCACTGTGAAGACGCCACAATGTGCTGAGGAAGCCGAGGTTGCGCCACCTGAAGCATCCTTTGCGGAGAGCTGCTACTGATTGGAGCCGCCACAGAACCTTCGTAAGGAAGACCAAACTCCCCTCCTGCACGGAACAGAAGAAGTAAGTGGAGGGGAAGAAAAACTAAATACATAAATTAAAATAAAATAATAAGTTAATTAATAAAATAATTAAATAAAATAATAATAATAATTATTATTTCAATTAAATAAAAATTAAAACTAGCATAATAAATAAATAAATAATAAAATTGTAATAATAAAAATTATTATAATTTTAAAACTAAATTAATTTCCCAATTAAAATTATTTAATTTTTTATATTATTATAATTAAATAACCTTAATAATTTAATTTAAATTTAATAATAATTATTATTATTTAACTTTAAAATAAAATGATTATAATAACAATAATAATAAATTTAATAAAATGAACTAACTTAATAATAAAATTTAATATTAAAATAATAATATTGATAATAATAATTTATAATGTTAATAAAATATTAACCTTCATATTGTTAATAAAATAATTAATAATTAATAAAAGTTCCGAATAAAAAAAAGTATAAATAAAATAATCAATTAAAATATTTATTAATAAATAAATTTAATAACTATAAATAGAATTAAATAGTAAATATCATTTATCTAATAATAATAATTTAATTATACAGTTAAATATTTATTTAATCATTTATTTATGTTAAAATTTGTATTAATCAATCTATGTTTTAATTATGAAGATACAGGTTGGAGACGAGTTTAAATTCGAGTGCATCCCAACCACTAAGTTGCATTTCATTACACAGGATAAACTAAAGTGGCATGGGATGTAGAATAAAAATTCCCGTTTACGGTGTAATAGAGAATGACTTACCTATGTTGGTGTGTGTAGGGGGTGATAATGTATATAGTATTAAATAAATAGCCAAAGAAACATGTGGGGAATATATAAATTCATTAATTCAAGGACATCTTAGTGGAGACATGCATCCAGAGCGAGAGATCGAGAGTACCACTTCTTGAACGTCCAGAAGAGAAAGAGCACAACAGCAGAATAGGATTGAGTGTGAGATTCTGTCCGTTTTTCATTTCAATTCCATTTATCTATAATGAAACTATTTCAATTTTCTTAATCAATACGATTCTTGGGTAAACAATTTTGTTTGGGGGATTAATAATCTGGTAGGTTTTAATTTCTACTCCTTCACTTGTTCATTTTCAAATTTCAGAACTTGATCGGCGAGATCAAGTCTTAAACCATTTAAAAATATTCTCACACCATTTTATTTCACAAAATTGGAGATGATCGGTGATATTTTTTCTTTAGAGTTTTCTTTTACTTTTTTATCTAAAACACCAAAAAAAATCAGTGAGATTATTTTTGGTTAGTTTTCTATCAAAGTCTATTGCAGTTGATTTTTCTTAAAGTGGCAAACTCCAAGGTTCATTTCTTCTATGTTTTTTACTCTCCCATAGAGATAAATCTATCCAATACATATTTTTTAAGGATGGGTTTTCAATAATATTTATCTGAACTAGAAATATTGAACAACCAGTAGTATTAACATTTTCTCGGGAACAAATCTGGATTGTACTTCGTCACTCCCCTATCTTGTTTCCTATTCATCTTTGCTTACATTTACATCTATTCAACATATCATAATTTTATAGTTTATAGAAAATCACTATTCCATACTTTCACATAGTTATTTTAAAAAATAATAATTAAAAAATAATAAAAATAAATATTAACTTATTATTGACAATATTGGGTTTTGTTTTGAAATTTTTTCACTCATCTCACTCTTTAGCCATACCTATTGTTTGAGCCTTCACTTATATACTAGTTTAGGTTAAAAATATTAATTTTGAGGGTCATGAAGACCATCGAGTCATATTAAAATTTGGCACCATTTCCAGGGAAGGTTCGGGCGATGACATTTCTAAGAAAACCTTTTCAAAAAAATTCATATAAAATGATCAAAACAAAAATAGAAAATCTAAAAACTACTATAAAAAATGTTTGTCTATCATGTACTATTTTTCTGTTTTTTATGTTTCTTTTAATTTTCTTCTTCTATTTGTGATGAAATACTATTTTTACTACTGTTTTTTCTATTTTTACTCAGTTATGACTTTTTTCATGGGCACAAGAACCTATGCTATTAGAATAGAGCCCCAAATCCCATAAATTTAAAAAACAGAAAGATAATCTAAAAGAGAAAAATAAAACTAAAATAGAGAATTTAGAAGATAGTGTTCATACACCTAATAATAAACAACATTTTCACACTGAACTCTTAGAGGAGAATGTGAGGCCTAATATGAGGTAGTTCTAACTCCATGAAGTTTCAACTAATCCTTCTTCAACTTGGTTAACTACTAGAGAAAATAATTATGAAATCAAATATTCCCACCTTTCATTGTTACCTGATTTTAATGAGATATCCAATGAGGACTCTATAGACTTCATAAGACACATCTATAATACAGTGCAACAACTTCCACTTCTTAGAGTCACTGAAAATGAGTTGAGAATGTGAGTGTTTCCCTTTCTCATTAAATGGATTGCTAGGAATTGGTTATTGAGTCTATATGATATATTTTTTGAAAATTAGGACCATTTTTATAACTGTTTCACTGTGAAATTATATCCCTAATGACATAAAAATGAGTTAATAACTAAAATAAATGTTTTTTCCAAGAGAATGGTGAACAAAAATCCAAATATATGTTCTAGAACTGGAAATGATACTCAAGCCCAACTTTGAAATTCCATATCAACAACAAAATAACTCAAACATAGTTAATTATAGTCCTAGGACACCTGCTAAGGATAAATCATTTTCAAAAAACTGCAATAATTTCTATTGGAACAATCCAATCATGTCATGGAAAGACTAAGGAATAATTAAGGAATCCACTTCCTTTGCCTACCAAAACCAACCTAGGGAAAACATTCAAAATCAACCAATTGGTTTGTCATATTATTCTCAAGGAAACTATTAGGGTCAAATGTTCTCAAAATTTGATCACATTTTTAATATAATGGCCTATCAAGATGAAAAATTTAAAACATAATTGAAATGACAGCAAGCCCTATAAACCATTGATAAAATTAAAAATAATTGTACAAAAAATGGAAACTCAACTAGGTCTACTAGCTAGATAATTGACTTCTATGGATAAAGGATGGATTCCTAGAATAAATGAATTAAACCCTAGGGAGAATGTAATTTCTATAGTAACTCAAAGTGGGCTAAACACTAAAACTAAACCAGAAAAAGACTTTGAAAAATCACAAACTGAAAAACTGTATGAGTCAAGAAATAAAAATTTTCTATTAACCTAATCAAGAAATTATGAAAAAATACTGAAAATGAAGAAATTATGAATTTCCCACCTTAAAATCAAGCTGAAATTTTTTCTTAAAAAAGGAATAAAAATAAGTAAAAAGTTGTTGAATAAATAAGGGACATGACTATTGTCCTTAGAAAAAGTCTCCCACTCATTCCCTTCCCTAAAAAATAAAAACAAAAAAGAAATGCCTAGGATTAACTTTTTCAATTCCTTTTGGTTTTTATCAATATCCATCTGAAGTTAAATTTCATTCATACCTTGAATAAAATTCCATATTACTTGAAATCACTAAAAAAAATTGTTTCAAACAAAAAGACACTTGAAGAATTTTCTATCTACAGCCTCAATGAAGAGTGTAGTGATGTGCTTCGTAAAAAATACCTCCAAAGATTAGAGACCTAGGTAGTTTTTTCATACAATTTACCTTAAAAAATTCTATTTAACTAAATTATCTATGTGACTTAGGTGCCTGTATCAACCTGATGCCATACTCACAATTCCAACAATTGAGATTGGGTGATCCTCAACCCACCATAATCATATATATTTGGCTGGCCAATTTTTCACCCTTCTTATGGGAAGGTTATATGACCCACTTGTAGGTGCTAGGAAACTATTTATGTCTACTAATGTAAAAGTGCTTGATATAGAGTGTGACTAAGAGGTTCCTATTATCTCAGGTAGGCCCTTCTTGGCCATTGAAGTAATTTTTATTCGTGTGTATAAGGGTCTTTTAGTCTTTAAAATTGGAGAGAAATAAGATGAGTTTAATGTATTTAAAATTTTCAAAGGATAATAATTTTATGAATAATTGTTCAGTGGTGGAGTGTGTAGAGGCTGAAAATTTACTTAAAAGCTTCGAAGAATCTGAAGAACAAACCCATGTTGAAGAATTTTTTTGGATGCTGAAAGTCATGATTTTTCTATCTCATAAGTTGTAGAATCTATTCAAACGAAAAATGTATAAAAATATCCAAAAAGTGAAAACTGTATGGTTTCTGCTTCTTCTAGAATTTTATCACCTTCTTCTAAAGATAGAAACTTTCTGAGGGAACTTAAGGGTGATTCTGTTTTCACTAATAGTCTTGAAAATTTTGATATGGTAGAGGGAGATCTTATTAATCAACTTGATGATTTTTATTTTATTAATATTTTAAAATGAAACCTGGAAACTTTGGAAAATTATTTTTCTACATTGGACAGTAGTACTGTGAATCCTAAAACTGATCTGAAAATTTAGAACCTTTAACCATTTTAAACACCCTATAAAATATATATTGAAGACCGTAGTTCTCCAAGGCCCATGAGCCTTATTTCAAGTGTATAACTAGATAATATTGAGAAGAAACCACTTCCCAGACATCTTAAATTTTCTAGGTAATAATTATACACTTCCTGTTATTATTTCTATAGATATAAATGAAAATCAAGAATAAAAATTGATAAATGTTCTTATATAATTAAAATCTACTATAGGTTGGACCATAGATTATATAAAGGTAATTATTCCTTCATTCTGAATGCATAAAATCCCTATTTAACTAAATGATAATTCTAGAGTTGAATTAGAAATTATATTGAACCCTAAAATGAAAGAGGTTTTTTTAGAGTAATTTATCAATATTCTAGACATTGTTATCATATATCATATCTATGACAGTACTCTGGTCAGCTCGGTCGACGTAGTATATATAAAGTGAGGTTTTAATGCTTTAATAAATTTGAGAAATTATTAAATTAAAGTTAGCAAAGAAACCAAATGGAGAGTATGTATACAATATTGGTAGCTCAATTCAACCACAATGAAGGAATATTATCGAATATACTTGCATGATCAAATGCTTGAGAGGCTTGTTTGGAATGAGTTTCATTGTTTTCTGTACATTTATTCTAGTCACAACCAGATTCCAATTGATACAGAGTATTAGATGAAATCTACCTTCACATGTCTTTTTGGGAAATTTTCCTATAGGTAGATTCCCTTTTGATTGTGTGGAGCCAGAGCTACCTTTAAAAGGTGCATTATGGATATATTTTTTGATATGATTTAAAGGATTATTGATGTTTTCACATATAACTTTCCATTGTTGGTAGAAAATTTGATACTTGTTTAGGAAATTTGAAGTTAGTTCTAGAAAGATACTTGGGAACCAACCTAGTTATTAACTGGAAAATTGCCAGTTCATAGTCACTAAAGGGATAGTACGTGGACATAATGTGTCCAAGACAGGTTTGGAGGTAGATACTTCCAAGATATAAGTAATTCAAAAACTACCACCTCTTAATAATCTCAAGGGTGTTAGAATTTTCCTAGGGCATGGATGTTTTTAACAGAGGTTTATAAATGAATTTTATAAAATAAAAAATATGTTTTCTTCTTTATTGTTTAAGGATTCACCCATTATGTTTGATCAAAACTGCTTCAAATATTTTAATATACTCAAATAATAACTCAATACATCACCTATCATCATTTCACCTGATTGGAAATTAAACTTTGATATAATGTGTGATGATAATGATATAGTGTTTGAAGATATCATAAGAAAGAGGATGGATAATATGTTTTGTGTGGTTTAGTATGCTATAATACTACAAGATGAGGCTCAAAGGAACTATAAAACTATTGAAAATGAGTTTTTATCTATAGAATTTACTTTAGAAAAATTTAGGTAGTATCTTATTGAAGGACCCCGGGACACCCTGAGAGGGGAGGGGTGAATCAGGGTGACCACTTTTTCTTTTAATTTGTTGGATCTTGTTCCCACGTTGGTAGGAACTTGTTGAACCTGTATGATGATTACGATCAAAATGAAAACATTCACATGCACAGAGAAGACACAGTCATTTTTACTTGGTTCACCACTAAGGGCTACGTCCAAGGAGCATACGCCGACAGGTTGCCGGTCGTACCTAAATCCACTATGCTTCACTAGCTGCGGATACAAAAGTTCGGGTACAGACACTCTGTCCCAGGATCACTGCCTTTACAATAGTTCAGGGATAACTCACTGCATCCCTCGGGTCACTCCCGTTGACTCCCCCTGGCTCACTGCCATTGGTGAAGTCCCACTCAGTTCATAGACGTGTAGGTCTCTTCTTCATTTGCATAAGAGTGCATCCTTTGTTGAATGTAGATGCTCTATTGAAGTCCGATTCTCACCAGAAGAAGAATATCACTTTTCCTCGAATGAACCGAGTAGTTTATCGGCTTTCGTGCAGCTCCAGCAAGGCATGCGTTCTTCAAAAGTGTCTAGGTCTCCTTTTCAAGCCCGGCGCGCAAGTCTCCCGGCGGCGCGCAAATATCAGGCGCGCAAGACTAAACTGGCGCGCAAGTGTCACTGAAGCACCTGCGCGACACTGCCTTCTTGAACTAAATACTTGCGTGATCCACTTCCTTTCTCTTCCAAACTGCCTTGGGAGAACAGCCAAAACACCGGCGCACAAGCTCTACTTGCGCGACAAAACAACCACCTACGCGACTCAACCACCTACGCGACGAGAGCTCGAACAATCTCTCTGCCTTGAACTCCGTTGGAAATGAGGAGGGGTGGTCCAATATTTATAGGCAAACTGGACCCCCTGCGCGGCGGCGCGCAAGTCCCTCGACGGCGCGCATGTCCTGTCTCCAGATCCTCTGTCGCGCAAGTTACTTGCGCGACCCAACCAACACTTGCGCGACCTTCTTTCCTTAGCCAAATTGTGATGTTCTGATCCTCAAAAACATACGGCGCGCAAGTCTTTCATCCTCCAAGAGCTCGGCGCGCAAGTATCTTTGCCAAAAACACTTTACTTTATTTACGGATTTTCAGGCCCAAAATTTTGGCAAACACTAGGAAACAACGCCACCTTCACTACTGTTTTCTTCCTGAACGGTATGATCGCTTTGTTGGTTCACACCCTGAACTTCCACTGAGGATTGACAACAAACACAAACCATACACCAAATCATGCTTTGAAGAACCTGGTTCCAACAATCTCCCCCTTTGGGTTTGTTGGCAATCAGAAAAAATTCAATAGATCTCCAACCATGAGCAAAACCAAAACTCAAGAATCAACTCAGCTAACACTCTAAGTCTACGTGAGCAAGGCTCGGTGTAGAAAACAAGAGAGAAAGCTTGAATTGGGTCTTAGTCTTAGTGTGTTGAAATCGTACACGAAAATCTCCATCCCGATGTTATCCTTATTAAACTTCTCATCACAAGCTTACACTTCTCATCACAGAAGAATTTCTTGCCTTGAATTTATTCCTTTATCCCCCATTGACAATAAAACCAAAGACCGAAAAGTTTGTTCAACGTTCAGCTCAAGCCATACTCCCCCTGGAAAGTATCTCCCCCATAAACCTGCATCACAGCCATAAACAGATAAAGACAGTCAAAACACATGGGGAGAGGGGACTTCCGGAGCCTCCTTATGCAGTAGGAGGTGGTCGAACACCGAGGTTCAACCGATGCTTCTCGAACACAGCCGCAGAAAATGGCTTGGTTAGGATATCAGTAACTTGCTCATTAGTTCCAACATGATCCATTTTAATCACGCCTTGTTCAACCTTTTCTTTGATAAAATGATACCGTATTTCAATATGTTTTGTACGAGAATGCTGAACCGGATTCTTCGTAAGATCAATTGCACTTTTGTTATCACAATAAATCACCATTGGTTGCTGCACCTTATCACCAATATCTGTTAGCTGCTGCTTCATCCAAAGAAGTTGAGTGCATGCTTTTGTGGCGGAGATATATTCAGCTTCAGCAGTACTAAGAGAAGTACTTTCTTGTTTCTTGCTCAACCAGCCAACACATTTTTGCCCAATATAGAAAGCTCCACCACTAGTGGACTTTCTATCTATGACATCCCCAGCCCAGTCAGCATCAGAAAATGCTGATAATTCACTATCCCTGCCTGCAGCAAAAAATAACCCGAAGTTATGTGTACCTTGAATGTACCTCATGATTCTTTTTACTGCTGACATGTGTTCCTCCTTTGGATTACTCTGAAAGCAGGCCGCAAGGCATGTTGCAAAGACAATATCTGGCCTTGTCGCTGTCAGATACAATAGGCTTCCAATGATCCTCCTGTACATGGTGGGATCAACAGAGTTTCCATCCTCATGCTTTCCAAGTTTAGTTCCAACAGCAATCGGAGTTGATATTGGTTTGGAGTCTTGCATATTGAACTTCTTCAGCAACTCTCTTGCATATTTTTCCTGAGAAATGAAAGTGTATTCCTTCTTTTGAATTACTTGCAACCCCAAGAAATATGTGAGCTCCCCAATCATAGACATTTCAAATTCTGATTTCATGTGGTTGGCAAATTCATCCACTGATTTCTGCCTGCTGCCACCAAAAATGATATCATCAACGTAGACAAGAACCATGAACTGGTCTTTTGGAGAATTCTTCACATAGAGATTGTGATCAACTCCTCCTCTTTTGAATTCCAACTTCTTCAGATATGAGTCTAGCCGTGAGTACCATGCCCGTGGTGCCTGCTTCAAACCATATAGAGCTTTCTTTAGTTTTCAGACCTTTGTTTCATCGGTACCCAAGACAAACCCCACCGGTTGTTCAATGTAGACTTCTTCTTCGAGTACACCATTCAAGAATGCTGTCTTAACATCCATTTGATATACTTTATATCCTCTTTGGAGTGCCATGGCAAGGAAAAGCCTGATTGATTCCAGTCTAGCAACTGGAGAAAAGGTTTCTTCAACATCAATACCTTCAATCTGGGAGTATCCTTTACATACCAGTCGTGCCTTGTTTCTGATAACACTTCCATGCTCATCAAACTTATTTTTGAAAATCCATTTGGTACCAATCACATTGTGACCTTCAAGTCTCTGGACAAGATCCCATGTCTGATTCTTATCAATCTGATCTAATTCATCATTCATGGCTTTCACCCAAGATTCATCTTTTGCAGCTTCTTCGAATGAGGATGGCTCTACAACTGATAGAAATGAAGATTGCGTGGTATTCCTCATCCTTCTGGTTTGTGTGGGTGCACTCCTATCCCCAATTATGTTGGATGGATCAATCTCAGCTCTTCGATTTCTCCTGCGAGGTTCAGTAGTATTCTCTTCAGCCATAGTTTCTTCTTCAGATTCTTCTTCTGAGTCAACATCATTATGTGATTGATGAGTGTTTTGAACAGCTTCCTCTATTTCTGCATTTGTAGTTTCTTCATGTCCACATTCTTCATGACTTTCTATCACATCAGCATATGACGTCCGTGAAGCATTTGTGGTTTTCTCTTCAATTATCTTAACATCATTGCTTTCCACAATCCTTCCCAAATGATTGTTGAAACATTTGTAGGCTTTGCTGTTCATTGAGTAACCGAGGAAGATTCCTTCATCTGCGTTGTCACCATATTTCCCCTGATTTCCTTCTTTGTTCCTGATGAAGCACTTACTTCCAAAAACACGAAAGTATTTTAGAGAAGGCTTCCGTCCATGCCACAATTCATATGGTGTCTTCGTCTCACCCATATAAAGTCCTGTTCGATTCTGAATGTACACTACAGCTTGAACAGCCTCTTTCCAGTAATGTCGTGGAATACGACTCTCAATTAGCATAGTTCGTGCCATGTTGTTCACCTGTCGATTCCTTCGTTCAACAACTCCATTTTGTTGTGGAGTTCTCACAGTAGCTACCTCATGTTGTATCCCATGCTTCTCCAGATAATTTTCAAATTCAATGGACGTGTATTCTCCTCCATTGTCAGATCGCAACACTTTGATTGTTCGTCCAGTATCATTCTCGGCGATTCGCCGATATGTTTTCATGCAGTCAAGGACCTGTCGTTTCCGGTGAATGACCATCACACGTGCCATTCGACTGTAATCATCTATGAAAAGGACAAAGTACCTTTCTCCATGAGTTCCGGCAACATTTATTGGACCACAAACATCTGTATGAATCAGATCAAGAAGGTGAGATGCCTTTTTCTTCTTTGGCCGATATGAACTGCAGACCAACTTCCCACGAATACAAGCATCACAGGATTTTTCACGCTCACGCTTCAGGTTGGGAATGTCCATGACAATTCTCAATTTTGATATTTTCTCCATGTCTTGTTGATTGATGTGTCCCAATCTCCAATGCCACAGATTGTTTTCTTCTTCAACAGTCATGTAACATACATTCTCTTCACTATCAACCTGATACAAGTTTCCTTCTGTTCTGCATCCCTTCATGAGAGAATTGCCAGTTTTTCCCTTGATAGTGCAGCCTTTCTGATTAAAAGTAACAACAAGTCCTGAGTCACAGAGTTGACTCGCGCTGAGGAGATTATGACGTAGGCCATCTACGTAAAGGACTTCAGTCTTCTTTAGTTCTCCATTAGCTAATTTGGTACTTCCACTCCCTTTGATTTTCAGAGCCCCATCATTACCAAATCTTACTGTACCATCAACATTCTTTATGATATTTGTTAGTAGACCGGCATTACCTGTCATATGAGATGAGCAACCGCTATCTAGAATCCAGGTACTGTTGTTCTTTGTAGCTTTGAGAGCTACCTCTGCAAGGTTTGATTTCTCAATCTTCCTCCTTTACTTCCATGAGACATTAGATTGAGTATATAGAACTGATGGCCTTTCAACTATCTCTTCCGCAAACCCAGGTTCTTCATAGTCAAAGTCTTCTTTAAGAGGTGAGAACCTGTTTGAAAGAGAAACATCGTCTTGCTGACGAGACTTGACATGTCTGGAACTTCTGTATGAGGTGTCAATGTCCCTTCTCTGCCTGCAATTAATGGCCTTATGACCAAAGTTAGAACAATGAAAACAATATCCATAGAAATTATTTCTTCTATAAGAATTAGGATATGAAATTGTTCTCCTTTGTTGAGCATCTATATCTTCTCCATTCAGATAGCTTCTTGCCTCTTCACAATAGGACATGGTATGGCCCAGATAGCCACAGAACTGACACTTCATGAGAAGAAATGTCTTCTCACTTGAATTTTTCCTTATAGCTTCTTCCTTGGGAGAATAATAAGACTGTCTGCCATTTTTGAAAGTTTGAGGATAAATTTCAGGTCTTCTTTTAGTTTGGATTGAGGGTTCCTTTTTCAGCATTCTAGGTAACATTTCAACATGTTCAACTTTCATCTTATCTTTCTTTTGGATCTTTGCACTTCCAGCAGTTGATGACTCAGCCTCACAGCCAATTCCACTCTTTCCCATGCAAGCAGGTCTTTGATCACTCAAGACTTTTCCAACCCCATCTGAACCACACTTGGCTCTTGCAAGTAATTCTGCATCTGAGAATCTTCCGAACTGTATTTTCTTCCTCGATTCTTTTGGAACTGATTCTGTCTCCATTTTACTCCTCAGAGTAACTACTTCCTCCTCAAGACCCTCAACAGTCTTGGATTTTTCATCCAGTCGGGATGTGAGGTCATTGATGACCTTTGCTTGCTCTTCAATTCTCAGCTTCAGATCAACTGCATCATCATTGCTTTCAATTATTTTAGACTGTACCTTCACAAATTCTTCCAGTCGTTCAATTTCAGCTTCAAGTTGATCAACATATTCAGTTGATTCTTCTACAATTGATTTCCACTTATTGCAGCTCTTACATTTAATCTTAAGCTTACTAACTGCATCCTTAAGTTGAACCTCAGGATCTACACAAGTTCTCAGTTGTTTTTCACCATCAGTATCTTCTGACTTTTCAACAGTGGCCATCATAGAAGCATGGTTCCCAGTTTTGAATTCTGGTTCTTCTTCATCACAGAATTCATTGTCATCTTCTTCCTCTTCACAGACAAAGCTCTTCCTTTGCATTTTCTTACCAGATTTGAAGTCTCCCTTTTTGAAGAACCTTCTTTGAGGCTTCTTGAAGTTTTCATCTTCACTGTCATCATCATTGATATTCTTCAAGCACTGAGAGGCAATATGCCCAACTTTTCCACAACGGAAGCATGCGAGAGGTAACTTCCCTTTGAATTTCCCTTTCCCCTTCTGGAACTTCTTTGAAATGAGAGAAAGAATTTCTTTCTCTTCGTCATCATCACCGCTACTATCCTTGGAGATTTTCAATTTATCCATGGACTTGAATGCCATTTCCTTGCTCACCCGAGTCGTAGCATCTTCTGGTTTGACTCTCATTTCATATGCTACCAGACTGCCGAGTAAGTCATCTAGAGAAAGTTTGGAAAGATATCTTTCCTCAAGAGCTGACACCTTCGCATTATACAGTGGTGGAAGTCTTCTTAATATTTTCTTTACAATATCAATGTCTTTTATTTCTTCGCCTAGACCCAGAATTGCTCCAACCACTTCAGTAATTCGATTGAAGAAAGAGTCTGCATTCTCGTCTGGATGCATCTTCAGATCATCAAACCGATTGTGTAGCACTTGTAGTTTCGCCTCCTTCACTTTGCTATCACCTTCATAAATATTCTCAAGTTTATCCCACATAGATTTTGCTGAGGTGCAATTCATCACCTTCAGGTAAATCTGATCAGAAAGGGCAGCAGTGAGAGCATTCTGTGCTTTAGCATCTGCATCAAGAAGTTTCCTGTCTGTTTCAGTCATAGCCAGACCTGTTGGATCAGTGACATGTATTCCTTGCACAGTAGAAAAAAGAACTTCCATTCCAAGAGATCTTAGATGAGATCTCATTCTGTTCTTCCAGATCTGGAAATTGCTTCCATCGAAGTGAGGGACTCCCCTGACATTGACGGCGTTTTCCATGATGAAGAAGGTCAGATTCAACACCAGCAACCTTTACCCTCTGATACCACTTGAAGGACCCCGGGACACCCTGAGAGGGGAGGGGTGAATCAGGGTGACCACTTTTTCTTTTAATTTGTTGGATCTTGTTCCCACGTTGGTAGGAACTTGTTGAACCTGTATGATGATTACGATCAAAATGAAAACATTCACATGCACAGAGAAGACACAATCATTTTTACTTGGTTCACCACTAAGGGCTACGTCCAAGGAGCATACGCCGACAGGTTGCCGGTCGTACCTAAATCCACTATGCTTCACTAGCTGCGGATACAAAAGTTCGGGTACAGACACTCTGTCCCAGGCTCACTGCCTTTACAATAGTTCAGGGATAACTCACTGCATCCCTCGGGTCACTCCCGTTGACTCCCCCTGGCTCACTGCCGTTGGTGAAGTCCCACTCAGTTTATAGACGTGTAGGTCTCTTCTTCATTTTCATAAGAGTGCATCCTTTGTTGAATGTAGATGCTCTATTGAAGTCCGATTCTCACCAGAAGAAGAATATCACTTTTCCTCGAATGAACCGAGTAGTTTATCGGCTTTCGTGCAGCTCCAGCAAGGCAGGCGTGCTTCAAAAGTGTCTAGGTCTCCTTTTCAAGCCCGGCGCGCAAGTCTCCCGGCGGCGCGCAAATATCAGGCGCGCAAGACTAAACTGGCGCGCAAGTGTCACTGAAGCACCTGCGCGACACTGCCTTCTTGAACTAAATACTTGCGCGATCCACTTCCTTTCTCTTCCAAACTGCCTTGGGAGAACAGCCAAAACTCCAGCGCGCAAGCTCTACTTGCGCGACAAAACAACCACCTGCGCGACTCAACCACCTGCGCGACGAGAGCTCGAACAATCTCTCGGCCTTGAACTCCGTTGGAAATGAGGAGGGGTGGTCCAGTATTAATAGGCAAACTGGACCCCCTACGCGGCGGCGCGCAAGTCCCTCGACGGCGCGCAAGTCCTATCTCCAGATCCTCTGTCGCGCAAGTTACTTGCGCGACCCAACCAACACTTGCGCGACCTTCTTTCCTTAGCCAAATTGTGATGTTCTGATCCTCAAAAACATACGGCGCGCAAGTCTTTCATCCTCCAAGAGCTCGGCGCGCAAGTATCTTTGCCAAAAACACTTTACTTTATTTACGGATTTTCAGGCCCAAAAATTTGGCAAACACTGGGAAACATCGCCACCTTCACTACTGTTTTCTTCCTGAATGGTATGATCGCTTTGTTGGTTCACACCCTGAACTTCCACTGAGGATTGACAACAAACACAAACCATACACCAAATCATGCTTTGAAGAACCTGGTTCCAAAACTTATAAATTCAAAAGTTATCATATTTACTAATCATTTTCCATGAAATATTTGTTGTCTAATAAAAAACCCAAACCTAGGATTATTAGTTGGACTATATGTTTCAAGAGTTTGATATTGAAATTGGAGATAAATGGGGGTTGAAAAAAGAGTTGTAGATCACCTTTCTAGGCTTCCTCATACCCATTGTGATGATCCAAGGGAGATCAACTCTTCCTTTCATGATGGGAAGTTACTCACAGTTTTAATAAGCCATTCCTCATGGTATGCAGAGTATGTTAATTTCATAGAATCTATTGTCATTTCTGTGGAATTTTCTAACAATAAATGATAGAAATTCATTTTATAACTTACGTATTACCTATTAGATAATTCTTTAATATATAGGAAGTGTTCTAAAGGAATTCATAGAAGGAGTGTTTTGGAGGAAGTGATGCTACCTATTTCAGAGAGTTATCATGCCCCAACATTGGGTGGACATCACGATGGTGAAAGGACATCTCAAAAAGTATTTCAGGATAGATTTTATTAGCATACTATGCTTATGGATGCTAGGATATTTTTGGTAGGATGTGATAGATGTCAAATGCTATATAATGTTGGGGGGAATCAAGAGTTACATGAGAATGTTATTTTATAAGTCAAGGTTTTTTTGTGGTTTATATTTCATGGGTCCATTTTTATCATCTCATGGGAATTATTACATTCTAGTGACTATAGATTATTTTTCTACGTGGGTTGTGTCTATACCTCTTCTCAAAAATCAGGCTAGCAGTGTTATGCAGTTTGTTAAAAAGAACATGTTTTCATGATTTTGAGTGTCCAAATCCTTTATAACTAATAATAGAACACAATATAAATGATAATTGTTTAAGTATTTAATGGAAAAATATGGATTCACCCATAATAATGGTACTGTATAACAACCAAAATCTAGTGGATAGGTAGAGATATCAAATAGAGAGATGAATCAAATTCTGGAAAAATCTGTCTCACACTCTATGAAAGGCTGGTCTCTTAAATAAGATGAAGCTTTATGTGCATATAGTATAGATTTTAAGACCCTAATAGGTATGTATCCTTACATGTTGTTATTTGGGAAATGATGTCTTTTGCCTCTAGAGTTGCAGTACAAGTCATATTGGGTCGTTGAGGCCTTAAATTTTGATTTTAAGATTAATGGAGAGAGGATATGGATTGATTAGAGTGATATTGAAGATATTAAGAGAGATTCATATGATAATTATAGTAATTATAAAGAGAGATCTAAACTCTTTCCTAATTCTATCATTCTAAATAGAGAGTTTAAACCTAGATAGTAGGTCATTCACTTAAATTCAATTATTATACTCATTCCTAGAAAATTGAAATCCAAGTGTTCTGAAACATTACTATTGTTAGAGTTTTAATGAATGATATTGTATATTTGTTTTGGAGAAAAAACAAGCCTATGCATGTTGACAATCATCTAATCGAATTTTATATTAAAGGATAACTAAAGGGTTTGGCTGCATTCACTATGCGGGAAAATTGTTTCGAAATAATTTTTAACTGATGATATAAAAATTAGTGCTTCATGGGATTCAACCCATGGTTCATGCTTTGTATTTACATTTGTTCTTATTATGTTTTGAATAATTTTTTGTTTTCATTATTTTTTGCTCATTTCCTTCTATTGTTTTTTTTTGTCTTCCTTTTTTGTGTTTTTAAGAAGGATTTTATTGTGTCAATGAAGGAGTATAATTTTCTCACTCCTAAGCTCACAACAATCTTTATATAAAACGGTCATTAATTATGGGAAGTTATTTAATTTTTATTTCTTCATTCATTTTTCTTCTACACTTTTAATAGCTTTGAGTCACCATAACAGTGGACTCACTGGTGTGTAAGTGGTTTTGTGTATGTAAGTTTATCTAATAAATAAATTATGGTCCTGCTACAAAATTATTCAGTGCATTACCCTTTGTGGGAAATTTTATTGTTTACATTGTTGTGGCTGAAAAAAATCTGTGGCATGTGTTTGTTTTTTGGAAACTAGATTTCATTGATATTAAAATCTATTCACTATTTAAAATTAAGTGTTCGGGGTTAATTCTAGATGGCTATTGTTATTTGTTGAATCTTCATTAATTTGATAAGTGTATTAGCATGCACTTATTTGGTGAACTATAAATCTAATTGAATCATTTTATCAATATTTTTACACCCAATTCAGTGTGTACTTCAATATTTTACATGAAATTATTTGTAAATGTAAATGAAAATTGTTATCACTGGGTTCATGGTTAATACATTCATATGATTCTATAATATTTTATGTGGAAATAAAACTATTTAAACTACACTATGACCTTTTGAACATGTCATCAACATGCTAAATTACAAAATATCATTGAGTTTTACTTGTCTAATTATTGTCATGTAAACATTTTAATTTATCTTTGGGGATGGAGTTGGTTTTCAAGTGTGGGGAAGGGGGTCAACATATTTTGATTTTAGCTGAGCTTTATTGGAAGCCCATTATATTCCTCAACTATTTCAACTTTTTTTTAAAAAAAATGGTTAAAGTTTTTAATCATACATTCTCAATTTTAGTTTCATTATTCTTCACATTGTACTTCAAATATGTCTTGCCTGAGGATAATATATTACTGATAGCTTTAGAGTTCCCTTGAATCTAACATTTTTAGGGACAAATGACTACTGAGTGAAATTGATTATTGATTGCATGAATGTTATTTTTAAGACCTAATTTTGAGAGTGATATAAGAAACTATTTTTGTGGATTTATAATCATAAATGTAGGAACTAGAAGTTTGAAATTTATCATAGGTGATACACTTTTTAATTATGAAAAATTGTAATCACTTTGGTGAGCCAATTTAAATGGTATTCATTTAAATATTTTGAAACTGGAGTAAATTGGGAATTTCGAAACCCACATTGGACCTATGATACTCTAGGAACTGGGTTCATTTCTATTAACTAATACCATTTTCTATTTGAATAAGTTCTTTGCATAGCGATTTTCACATGAAATATACGTAGGAAAAAAAAATAAAGTTCCTAATGTCAAAAATTAGTTCATTAAGGTGAGGGGACTAATGAACATTAGATTATGAAGGGGAAATTTGATTTGTATGAATTAATATTATTTGTTTAAATGAAATGATTCAAAAAAATCTTTTGGAACCTAGGGGAGAGTCAAATTACAAGGAACCTTTTATTAAGTTCTTAACTCTTATAATTGTCAACCAATCATCAATCTTGGATTTTGGAAATAGATTTGATTCGATGCAATTCTATAAGAAGATTCATGTATGAGGCATAACATCCTCATTGGTAGATTATTCCACACTTCCCTTGATTAAATATAGTATATTTTATGTTAGGAAATATTTCATTTGTTCTATTATATAAAGAAAGCATCAATTATAGATTTTGGACCTCTATTTTGAAACTGTTGAAAATTATTCAATTTGTGCTATTTAATAAAAATATTTTTTGGTTTAAAATGAAACTAAATCATAGTATTGATTGAGGTAAATCAATGTTTATGGGTGGGTGAATTTTATGTGGCCTTAAATTCACCGATTTGTATACATTTTTTATATGTATTTTCAATAATTTATTTAATTATATTTTTTTTCATAATTAATTTTTATTTTATAATTTTATATTTTATGTTGTTATTTAATGAATTTTTATAATACTTTTTTATTTAAGTCATAAATTATTATTTTTCATTTACTTACTTATATTGGTTCATTATTTTTATTCATTAAGTTTGCTTTCTGTACGTCATGATAGTTTTTTTTGTAATTTCTTAATTAATTAATTAATCAACTGATTTACATTTAGTTAACTTAAACTTTAATTTAATTTTTAGTCTTTCAACATTGTTATATTTTTATTATTTAACATTAATAAATTTTATTACCTAATTAGATCGCAAATTTTAATTTAAATATTTTAGTTTTAATGTGATAATATAATATAATATATTTATTTTAATTTATTTTCTCTACTTAATAGTTTATGTTAGTCATAAATTTAAATTATTTTTTTTTGTTTTTAATTTATTAACATGCCAATTTATTTAACATTTGTTAATTCAATTTTCTTTGTTTCAACTTTATTCATTAAATTAATTTGAATTTGTTTTTAATTATTAATTTACGTAACCTTTAGTTTCTATAATTTATTTTTTATGTATTTATTTTTCTTTTATGTTTAATTTTTAAATAAAATTGAGTAGTCACTGACAATATTATACATTACTGAAAAATATTTATTACACACTGTTGGGTTTCCAAACGGTGACTCATACATTACCAAAATTTCACAAATTTGAGTCACACTCACCATTTTCCTCTCACTCTGCCAGTACTTTGCCAATTTTTAGTCACAGTTGGTAAACCAAATGGCGAGTCCTCCTACCACTTCCTTCCATGAGACACCGATGACTCAGAGACACCGTTATTCCTCCCTCCTCCCTCTTACTGGTGCCTGGACACACAGTCTTCTCACCCACCTCAAACCATGACACACCATTAACTATGTACGAAGGTGAAACTATTCCCCTTTAACGTTTTTCATTTCTCAGAGTCACATACACCATCACATTTTTTCACAACAGTGACTTGTCCAAATTCTTCCCACTTCTAGCAATCTGAACATGACTATTTCCTCTATTTCAAATTGATGAAATTGTTTAATAGTATAACAAACCAAATTGAAGAACATATGTGAAGACTCAAGCCATTGTCCACCATCTGATGAAGCAACTAGATCTAGCCATGAGCCAAGCCTACCAACTTATAGAGATTTATAATACAGATGATTTCTAATGCATATGTGATGTGTCATCGCCGGTAGGGAACCCCAGATACCCTCCAAGCCGGTTCCTCCCCTACTGTCGGGTTGATGAGACTGCTACATCGATCTAGGAAGTAACCACTGCCTCAAGACCCAACCGTGTTGGAGTGAGGAGAAGCCTCTATCTACCACCACTATGAAGTCACCACTGTCCACTGAGGAAGCTGAGGCCACACCACCTAAATCATCCTCCATGGAGAGAAGCTTCTAATCAGAGCCACTATAGATCCATCAAGAAGAAGCCAGAACTCCACTCTACTCATAAGAAAAGAAGAAGGTGGAGGGAATGAAAAATAAAAAGAATAATATATATAAAAATATAAAATATTAATTAAAAAGATAATAAAATAAAATAATTATAATTATAATAATTATATTTAAAATTAAAAAAAATTAAAACTAATAATATAAATAAATAAATAAATAATCGGTAATAATTTTTTTAAATATTAAATTAAATATAAAATTATTTTAATTGTTATAATTTAATAAGTGTAATAATTTAATTTAAATATAATATTTATAATTATAATTTTACTTTTAGAATAAAATTATTATAACAACAATAATAATTGTATTTTAAAAAATAAACTATCATAAAAATAGCATTTAATATTTAAATAATAATATTGACAACTATATTTTCTAAAGTGAATAAAATACTAATGTTAATAATGTTAATAAAATAATAAGTAATATATAATTTTTTAAAATAAAATAAAATAAATAAAATACTCAAATAAAATACTTATTAATAAAGTATTCTAATAACTATAAATACAACAAAATATTAATTTAACATTGACCTAATAATAATAATTAAATTATACAAGTGAATATTAATTTACTATTTTATTTTGGTTAAAATTTCTATTAATCAATCTATGTTTTCATTGTGAATGTAGAGGGACGACATGAGTTCACGTCTATGGGCATTCCAACCAGCAAGTTGTAATTCGTTACAAGGCGTAAACTAAAGTGACATGGGTTGTATAAGAAAATAACATATGGAGGGGGTGAAAAAGATGAGGGTATTAAAAACAAAGAAACATCAGCATTGGGGGATCCACCCATCCATTCATTCAACAACATCTTAGTGGATACATCCATCAGGAGTGGAAGATTGTGAGTACCACTTCTTATAGGTCTTGAAGAGAAGGAGTACAATATGGGAAGAAGATTAAAAGGGAGATTCTTTGCCTTTTTCTTTTCAATTCATTGATTTTTAATCATATTATTTTAATATCATTAATCGATATGATTCTAGAGTAATTACTTTCGTTCAGCAGATTGGTAATTTGCTAGGTTTTTATCTTTTTAGTGCTTCATGTTTTCTTTTACAAATTTCAGAACTTGAATGGAAAGATCATGTCTGAAATCATCTTAAATTATTATCCCACATTTCTGTACTATAACTTTGGAGATTATTGCTGAGATTATTTTTAAAGAGGCTACTTTTACGTTAATTTCAAAAAACACTAGAAAAAATTAGATAGATTATTTATGGTTAATTTTCTATCAAATTATATTATAATTTATGTTTATTAGAGTGGATAACTCTAGGATTCATTCTTTCTGTGTGGTTAATCTCCCAATGAGGGAGACTAATACAATCAATTTTTCTCAAGGTTATGTTTTCAATAATATTTAAGTGAAGAAGAAATATTAAACAACACAGTAGTATCAACTTTTCTCTAAGTACCGATCATGATAGTATTTCCTCACCCTTTTCTTTGTTTCCTATTCATATTTTATTAAATTTCCACATATTCCACATATCAACAACTCAATGTTTATAAAAAATTATAATTCAATATTTTCTTATAGTTATTTAAAAAAATGATAAATAAATAAAAGTTCAAAAAGAAAAATTAACCCACTAATGAAAATGCGGGTTTTATTTTGAAATTTGGTCACTCATCTCACTATTTATCCTTACTTGTAGTCTGACCATTCACTTCTGCACGAGTACAAGTTAAAATTTTATACTTGAGGGTCATGATGATCTCCAAATCAGATCACTTTGTAATTTTTCTTGGAGAAACTACCAATTTATTGAAGCTACATGGGAAACTAATGATGTGACTAGGAATAGGTATCCTCGTCAATTTGTATCAATATGAAAAATTTTATGGAGAAATTTATTTTAAGTGGAAAGAATGTGACACCTATGTTTTTTTATAAAACATTTATCTTTAAATAATTTCAATTACTTAATTTCATGCATTACACGCTATTGTGAGTTTAAAATAATAGTGATACACTATTAATATTACCTACCCATTAAATTGGTGGGAATAAATATAAAAATCTAATTTAGGACAACATTTATTTTTTTATAGAATAGTTAAAATAATGATTTTTATTTAAAACTATGTATATTATTTTAAATTATTTACAAGGTAAAATTATGGTTTGGATTAGTTTTAAATTTTAATTAGGTGGTTTTGACCCAGTTATGGGTTTTGAAAAGTATTTTCTATAAGTAATTATCATAAAAAATCATTTTTAGAAATGATTTTTTCCAAAAAAATCATTTTTCATGAAGTTTTACAATTTAGAATTTAAATTTAATTCTAAATTTTTTAATTTTCATAAATATATACCAAATTTATAATCATAATCTCCAAATTTAGTTAATATCTCTCATTTATTATTTTCTTATATGAATAGTAACCTCGATAGATTTTGTTACTACTATAAAGGCTAATTTGGGTAATTTGGTTTAAAAATAAAATTATAATGACTATAAAATAACTCTAACACATGTATAAATTTTATTTTATGAATATAATTTGACACTTATCACTAAATTATTGAAATTATTATGTATAGTGGAAATTATTCTATGGAAATGAATAATATAATATTTAAATCAATTAAAGTCACAAAATGTTACTTTCTTTGACTTAAATATCTCTTACGTATCAACATGTGAAATAAGATATGTTATAAATGAATATAAATGTAAATTTATAACATAATGAAATATATTCATGAAGAAATTTTTTTTTCACTTTTTTAGGCCACAAAGATGAGATTATCACATTAATTATATTTTATATAATAAAAAATTTAATATGTCATATTGATGTTTTAAAGACTATATCATTTTTAGTATAATAATAAACAAAAGATATATTTGACTATAAATTTTATTAAAAATGTATGTTTATTTTTTTAAATTTTTTGGGTACAAATAATTTCATTAAAGAATTTCATAGCTGTAATGTAGTAATTATTTTATTTATGGAAATGTCAAATAAATGTTTTCAAAATATTAAAATAAATAAAATTTAAGTAATTATTATGATCAATGAATTTTATAGATGAAATTTAACTCCAAGTGATGTATTACAATATTTTTGTCTTAGTTAACTTGTTATGTTGATATTTATAAAAATGGATTTCATTAATAACATCAAAATTGACTGTGATGATTTTGGATCAAAATAATATTTTATTAAGTTATATAAAAATAATGAAAAATTTGTAAAAATAAAAAATATTATATCATCTAAATTTTTAGAAATTTTTCATTTACGATTTAATTTACCTTAATTAATTAATAATTAAAACGTTTTAATACTGAAAAATATGTTATCTTAGTTAAAATTAAAATATGAAAATGAAGGGTTAATCATAATGATAAAGTTTAAAATAACATCAAAACATATCTAAAATATATTTTTTTGGTGAGAATACAAATATATTGGATCTTTTATTTAAATATATGACCTTTTAAGGGTACTTGGATTAAGATTTACGTTATTATAAATTAATATTTTAAAAATTCTAAAAGTTCAACTCACCTCAATTATAAATGGGGACCTGCTCCCTCACTATTTCAAAAAAAATTGATCCATTTAGATCGACCATACCAAAGAAATTTCTCTTCTAAAATTATCTACCCACATTCTGGTGGTGACGAACTTCTCGAAAGACCATCCCTTATGTCCCGAAGTGGATAACTAAAGGATATTCACCAAGGAATATGTAGTTGTCCATACTAACTCTTTCATGATAATTTTTTTCTTCTAGTTTCATTTCACGTTTTTTAATTACAATGTAATAACTAACATATCACGTATATTATGATATATTATTATGCTTATGTAACACACATATTCCACCTTTTATACATCTTATGAAAAACAAAATCAAAATAAGTGCTTACGCATGACTTACCATCTCCACATCATGGTGTAATATGTTTTTCATCACCAATTTATTTGTATGGATATAATTATTTAAATAATATATATATATATTATAATTTTAATATTATATTGATTCAGGAAAGAAAATTAATAAAACATCATCATTCTTATCATTTCACCATTATGCGAATGATATCATCACTTATGCGTATGTGTGGCCTATCGTCTCCATGAGGCGATGTGATTCATTTTACATGTTTAGTATTCGTTAATGATTATATAAATGTATATTATTAATAAATATGATGTAAATCACCTTAATATAATTATGTAAATTATGGAACTATACCCTATGTAAAATAATTGGTACTTATATGATAAAACATGCATATGAAAATGAAGCTTCTTACCCCCAAAAGATGTGTAATAATGAAAATTTATTTAACAGGTGATAAAAAGATATAATAGGATCATAAATGAAATAATTAATATGAATATGGTTTTGGTATAAATTATAACATACTTTAAATTATTATATAGGAGTTTCAGTTACGTATGAAGGGAATTGACTTAAAGTAAAGGATAATTTCATGATATTATTATTATATGTGTTTGCATATAGGTATGTATTTACTATGGAACATTTTTATTCCATGCCCATGTTTTTAAAAAAAATTGCAAAAATATTTTTACTATTCTTATACAATTTTTAAATTCATATATACCTAAGTTTTAATTTTTATTAAATGGATTGAAAAGAATTTTTTTTCATTTTCTTAATGTGATACTTTATGGAATCTCAGAAAAGAGTATAAGATGGTTTTTTATGTTCTAAAGAATGAACAGAATTTTCCACTTTCATAAATTCTTAATGAATTTAAGCTCACCATATAATATTTCAAAGTTATTTTCAAGGAAAAAATATTCTTTTTAATTTTTTTTGTATTTTAAGAAAATATTTTTTTTTCAAATACGAAAGGATATGTTACTCAAAAATTCTATTGAAATTATCTCTCAAAAGGATATTCTATTTAAGATAACATTTTATAAAGTTATTTATTATATAATGGGTATATTTTTTTTGAGGATATTATCACTATTATTTCTAACTTTGTTTTATTTTTATTATGGAATGATATTTACGAAAACCATTTCGTTTCATTGGATTATATTATGAAATAATTATTCTTATGAAACCCATTTATTATAAAGGGTTCTTATATGACTTGTAATTTATTTTCATGGGGAACTTATATGTATTTTTTCATTCTCTAATAGATGGGACCTAAATCCCCCTCTAGTTTATTGGTTAAGTATTTATATCTAATGATATAGATATGAGAAAAAAGAGTTGTAACCCCATTTTAGTATTACATGGATAGAATGGGGATTAAACTTGGTTTAGTAAAGGACTTTGTCAAATATGATGGTCTTGGCAGTGATCCTAGAATAATTTGGAAATTATTTTCTATTCTTATTTTTTTTCCAAAATTCCATGTATAATGCTCTGATCATATAAAATTGGTTCTTTGATTCTTTATAAACATATACGATTTATCCCTAGACATGATATCAGGATCTTTGATACGTATGATACAATTTTAAAATGTTTTGTATATGTTCTTATCCCCTATGATTGTAATATGATTGATATCCCCATTTTTACCCTTACTAAGAAACATATCTCACCCTTTATTTTGTTCATTTTCCCAAGTATATGAGGAAAAGTATCAAGTAAGATGTGTCAAAAAGTGTTCTCGATATGAAGGAATAATCGAGAGATGATGTAGATATTTTATGAATCATATGTTTATGCTTCCCAATTTACAAATACACTAAACCTATATGGTTTTGATGTGGTTATGTTATTTTATGTAATTAATATTATTTAATTTAAATGAAATATGTACGTTTAAAATGTATGCACTGTTATAATCACCAATTATGTCTATGAAAAAATATATTCAAATATCAATGCATACGAAAGTACAAATTAGAAGTAAATAATATAGTGAATGTAAATAGGTTTTTAATTAAAAAATTATCATTTAGTCTATTGGGAACTTAGAAATCACTACTTAACCAACAAAACAATCATTCTTAGACCAACAATGGATGTTTGTACCATCTATTATAAAGTGTTTTCCCAATTTACATCACATGGGAGTTTGTTAATTAGTTCAAGGGAAACATTGTACCTCGAAGCCTTAGTATTAATATTCACATCATATATATACTAGTGGATCTTGTATCTTTAGTTCATTATGATAACATTATGATGAATTTTTGGGTCCTAGAGAATTAGTTTAGGCCAAAAAATGTTGAGGGGCCATAATACAACATCCTAAATATACTATCAATCATGATTTTCAAAGTCCATGATCAATGAAATTTTATAAAACAATAACAATGAGGATGAAGCTTATCATTTAAAAACATTCCCATAGATCACCAATTTCAAAACATTTAACTCAATCCCATAACTAGCACATTTTACCATTTATTTATAACCATATCCAATATACATAAATTAAATCTATTTTATATCTTAGGTATTCCCCCTTGAATAATTTATTACATTTCCCCTTAATTATCTCATAACCTATTTAATTGTATATGTTAAACCAAATAATAATATATACCATTTTAACATGCTAGATATAATTATAATTGTTTTTAGTCAATAAATCCTTCAATTCCTCATTTAGAAACTCATTTATCATGTTCACGGAAGTGTAACACCCCATGAGTGAATTTGGGAATAGTCTATTAATCATCAATAGTTCCAATGTGTCTATAATAGGTCCAATAAATTATTTATAAAATATATTTATTATTACTTAACCAGGAATCAGTTGTACAATGCAACATCACAAGTGTAAAAAACACATACACAGAAAGAAATATCATGGATATGTGAAATAACATGGATAACACTGATTTTTATATTTCATGAATATATTATATGTTATATTAATATATTTAATTATGTATTTAATTAAATAATATTTCCAATTTTGAATGGATTTACTTGTTTAATTATTTTTGGGGGGAAACAATTAATATTTGGAAAAGGAATGAAAAGAGGAAAAGTTTGGTGTTAAATGTTAGTTTGCTCCACGAACGAAGAAAAGAAAAGTGACATCGAATTTTTGAGGCTAAAGTGGAGCTAGAAAACTGGTGTAAAATGATTATATGACACGTATTTCATTTACACATTGTGACCTCATCTGAAGAATCAATGTTTCCTGTACAATTCATGAATGATACATGATGTGAATGTTAGTTACATGTCATTTAATAAAATAAATTTCATGAAGATTATAGCTGGAAATAGCCTAAAATTACACTACTGATGTGTATTAAACAATGTGGAAATCAATTACAGGTTGTGTAAATTCAAAAGATAAGATTTCGATGCCGAGATTCTACATAACATTATTTTTTTTACAGAATCTGTTATAAGGGACTTGGCCTGGAATTCCAATTTTCCAAATAATTATTAAATTTATTAATATCATAGCCAATCTAGATCCTCTAAAAGGAGGTCTAGGATTCCACTATTGGGGGAATTTAAATCCAGATATAGAAGCACCGATTATGAAGATACTAATCCTTTTATGAGTTTTACTTCCTTTCCTCTTTGCTTTATTTTTATTTTCTTCTTACATATTTTTTTCTTGTCTTTATTATGAGGGAGGTAAACCTGCTTTGTTTAAAAGTAATGTAATTAAATTGGTAAGGTGCATTGGATTTATTTGACTTTATTTATTCATGCATTTTTTTTCTTTAATTGTTTCTTCAACTTCTAATCAATTTATTTTTATTTTTTCATGACCATTGAAAATTGAATCTAAAAGGGACATTAAATTAGAAAATATATAACCATAAATAATGCCTAAATATAGTCAACATTAGGGGAAATTAGGTTTAAATACTGTATCCTGAGAAATTTGATTCGGTAAAACCCTAAATTACCAGACAATGGAAAATAAGGAATTGCTACTTCAAAGATGGGGTACCATGACCATTGGATATTCCTTGACATGACACCAACAACAATAATGAATTAATCAATATTTTTTCTTAAATATAATTTCCCCTAAACCCACAAATTAGAAAACTCAGGGGCACTTTCAAATCTGATCACAAACCAATCAATCATTGTTTATTTAATATTTTTGTTTCCTAAAATCGAACCAAAACCCATATTTTCTCACATATTTCCAAAAATAAAAAAATATTAAATCCTTTTGAAACTGATACAAACCAATACACATTCCATTTGGATCAATATTGGCTAGTTTCTATACTCATTTTAATTAATAAAGTATCATGGTTGAATTTATACAAATTTTGTTTTTTATAGACATGTATGGAAATAACAACGCCCTTTAGGCCTTTCAAACACCTTCCTAAACCCTACACACAATCACTCATCCAACAATGACCCATGGTTCAAACTAAAATTTCCTCAAATAACAAAGTTAATAACTCCCTAAAATTATGGTTTATTGGATTTAGAGAAAAAAACCATCAAAAAATGTATCATAATGAAAATAATAGTAAATGTGGTCAATGACTTATCAAGGGATATGATTCTCACAAGAACACACTCCAAATTACTAATAATTGAATGATATGGATCATAGGAAGAGAAGTGATCTCCTCTTTCATACACAAGGTATTTGTGGAATAAATGAGTTGAATAGTCATGTTACAACTCTTAAAGGTCTCGAGGAAAAGGTAGGAAATTTACCCTCCATCAATTGGTCCATAGTTTGTCCACATGACCGGAAAAACCATGCATCGACCTTGAATTTTCTTCTACCTAATATGGAGTCGGGCTGAATAATTCCTAGGAGTAATAGTAGTGTTTGAAAAACCATGTGGAAGTTGTGTAGTTGAATCTGTACCAAGGATGAATATTTCATGGTTATAGGGCATAGTTTGTTAAAAGCATGCACCACCCATTCTTCCAATATAGATTGGACATATTTTCCACTCTTTCATGTCCCAGACCCCAAGACACCCTTGATAATTTCCCTATACCAAAACAAAATAACAATAGCCATATTATTTGGATTTTGGACCATATTAAAATGAATCATAACTCATCAAACAATGAGATCCTACATTTTGAGCCAGGTTGTGGGTAATTAATTTAGTTTTATTATATTTGGAATTAAGTTGAGTTTGATTAAGATAGTTTCAGCTTCAATGAAAGAGTTTTTATGAGACTTGTATTTCAATATAATTTCTTGAATAAAATATACATAAAATTTTATGGTTCTGTTGTACCCTATATCTGGTTGAAGAATGTCTTGTAAAGTGTTTAATATTTTAAAATCATGGAGGTGGTGAATCCATATGTGCGAGATACAACAATGTATAGCCTGTACTATTTATGTGAGTCACTAATGAAGGCTATGATGGACAGATATATAGAAGATCTAGTATTATTAAAATAATATGTTATGAAATGGAGGCATGGTCCTGGGTCCATAAAAGAAGGGGAATTTTTTTTAGTTTTATTTAAATATGTTAGTGATTTATTTGAAAAAAATTTAAATAAATATAAAATGAGGAAAATGGGAAAAATGTTATAAAGAGGAAAATTAATTTTTTTTAGATATTCTTAGAGAATAACCAAATTGGGGTGAGGGAAGATAGAACACGAGATGAAAAATCTTCTTCTAGAGAAGGATACTGGAGAAAGAATAATCCTTTTATTCCTATTTATTTAAAAATTTTAATTCCTCATTTGAATATATTTTATTTTATTTTTAATAATTATTTCATGATAAATATTTGTGAATTGAAGTAGTATTGAACATATTCATTTCATTCCTCTTCTTATTTTAGTATTATAATCCTAATTGGATTATTGATTTTTTTCTATTGAAATGTTTATTTTTAATATGATTTATTCAATAATTTATTTCAAGAAACACCTCAAGGCTAATCAAATCATTTATTTTTTATAATGAAATAATACTCACTATTTATGTGTTATTTAGAATAATTAGTTGAGGAACTAGAGAGTCATACTATCACATAATTACTTTTCAAGAGAGTTACTGTGTAGATTCTTTTTATACTATTTTATTTCTATTATAAATTTACATTATCAAATATTTATATCTTATTATGTATATAAAATTTTCCCTACTCAATAAATATTAATTTTTTTCTTTTATTATTTTAATATTATAATCATGACATTATATTAATATGTTTTTAAAATTCTTCTAATCATAAAATTTTTGTTAGTATATACATCCATGATTTATTGTGGTGAGTTTTTGTTTGTTTTCTTGTTTAAGCACAATACATTCAAATTCCATTAAGATTAATACATTCCTCATAACTATCTTCGGTATTCTAGGTTTTTAATTTGATAAATATAGTGATATTATATCAGTGGTTCTCCAAAATTATTTTTTAAATATTTGAATTTTTATTCCAGCATCTAATACAATATTGAATTCATTCACCATTTTCTTCTTATAAATATTTGATTTAAATATATGAATTATATTTTTTTGAGCATGAAAATTTTTATGTATAAAATTTAGAAATTTGATATCATTCTCATTAAATTTAGGGATCACAAAATATATTAATTTTTTATGATTTATGTAATCTCATATGGGCTTTGTTTTTTTCATCTTTTCAACCAAAAATGTTATTGTTAAAAATAAAAAACATAATTTATAAGAGGAAATATTAAATTTATCTTTAAATACCATTAGTTCAAATGAATATTTCTTTATGAGTTATAAAATTTTAAAATTCTAGTTTTTTAAATTTCACTAATAAAAATATCATTTTCATGGGCATGCTCAGTAAAGCATTGAAAATTATTAGTCGAGTTTTCTATAGAATACATTTGTTTGTCATAATAATTACCCATAATTCTTTTCATTATTAGTCATTATATACCAAATTTTAACCTCATTATTAGTATACACTTTTTTATGAAAGATTTCAAATAAGTCATTATAATAAATATTCATATTTAATTGAATAAAACATAATCATAAAAGGCATGAAATATATTTTTAATATTTTAGATTACTTTGAAATGATATATATAGAGTCCAAAAAATATTATAGGGTCTCCAATTATTTTGAAACCATTTGAGAATTTTAATATACAATATTACAGTGTAAATATTTCCATAGATGAAACAATATATCAATTTATAAATTCATCAGTCTATAAATGTCTATTAGGTCTACAACTAAGAGATGTTGTCTCCATTTTCACTTGAGGGGGGAAAATAAGAAAAATTTATTATTGATTGATGAGAGAAGACATATTATCTAATACCAATTTGGAGGCCCACTATTATATTTTTTTACCTTTGAGAGGGGTTGTGTAACACCCCGTGTTTTTATAAAAATAAATTGATATTCATAGAACTTTTTTAAAAGTAGATATTATTAACTAGCCTTTAAAACATAACTTTTCCACTTCTATGGTTTGAATTTCAAGAAACCGTCATCAACATTTGTGTTTAGTATATTATTTGGAGTCCATTAGAACCAACATATTTTTTTGGTGAATAGTAACATACCCTTATGAATAGTAATATGAATAGTGATATGACCCTAATTAACAATAAATTTTATTATTATTTTATTTTTATTAAAGCTTTAAGATAATAGCATCTAAGTTAAATTTTCATTGTGATATAGAAGTAGTTAGAGAATTAGAATTGTTAATTTTTTAATTAAGTATAATTTTATTTAAATATTAAATTAATAATATTTAATAAATTATTTTAAAAAAATGGACTTCATATTTTAAATCTAAACACTAATAAATGGTTAGAGTGAATTTTGGGAATTTTTCTGAAACAGTTGATTTTTCGGTGAATAGTAAAAAATAATGTTTTTAGTTTCGGTGTATTAATGACATCATTAATGTCATAATAATGATGTCATAAATCTGGTCGACTTTTTTATAGTTAAATAATATGTGAGGTGTCTCATGTGGCTTATACCATGGGAAAATACCATGGGAAATCCCATGGTTTTGTAAATATTACTAATGAGGTGTCCCTTGGAAATTATTAAAATAATCCCTCACTTTTTCTATAAATACCAACTATTTCCTTCATTTAATTTATTCCCAATTCCCCCTAAACGAATCTCTGGAATCCTTAACTTCATATTAGTCCTCCCAAGATTTTCTCAAGCCCCCAGGGTCCCAACCTTCAAGTTCTAAGGGTTACTCTACAAGGTAATAAAATTCCCAATTTCTTTCTTTTTTCCATTCATGTTCTCTTTAATGTGGTATATCTTTCAAGTTTCCATACCATGTTATTATTTAATTCTTATTCTGGATCTATTCTATATTATGACTCAATTTTGGATGGTGAACCTTGTCCCCTCTCTTCATAATGTTTTCTAAAACCCTGCCGCATAGCCGTTGGGCTGCCAAAGTTTTGTAAGAGATTTCTCACTTATTATTTTATTTTGAGTTCCTTCCTTATTCTTTCTTCATATATCCTTACCCAAGAGGCATGAAATCTAAAAATATCATTTATATTCTGAATGTTATCATGTTTATGGAAAATTACTCATCATTATTCTTCTCCTCTCCCACTTATTTAAAGAATAAAAACATTGTCCGTTTGTGTCGAATTACCGACATCGTGGACGATGTGATTCCAATTTCCATTAATTATTTCAAGGCTGATTATGAAACCATTTATATGGTTGAAACAGGTTATAATATATGTGTTATGACTCACCCATGGTTCTTGAATTCTTTTGTACTCATGTTTCTAATTTATAAGACAAAACGAGGTTGTTATTATCAAAGAACAACTAATATGATCTAGACGAACATCATTAATGTTATAACTTTTGAATCGTCCTCATGTAAAAATTCAAAATGATAAATGGGATAATTTATGTTATGGGATATATGTAAATACTACTCCATTCCAATTCTTTAATTTCACTCTCAATCGACTAGAACATCTACCATGAACCAATCATGGAAATCATGTTAAGAACTCACCCAAAAACAGTGAAAGAAACAAAATACTAACAATTAAAGGTTGAAATGATGTTATGAAATGATAATATAAGATGTTATAAACATGAATATATTTCTGTAAAATACTAATAATCATCTTTTAATTATTATACATGAAGTTTAAACAAGTTTTAAGTAAGACAAACCTGAGGTAAGGGAATTCTTAACCCGATTTCCATTCTTTGGGTTAACCTTATACTTTGTTATTTATGTTCGATTTAAATTATTTATGTGATAGATTCTGTTTTTATTATGTTTTATTATGTGTATTTATAGTATATATACACACTCCATACACTCTATTAAGTCTCTCTTCAATTTTACGATATTTATAAGGGGCTTTCCTTTAAAAATACTCTTTTTAAATTCAGTTTTACGAAATTCCAAATCATTGTTTTTATGGAATTATTAATGCTGTATGATTATGTTTTGGTTCTTGGGAATTATTTATGTTTAATTTTGGGACATATATCTCCCTCCTATGCATTGGGTATAAAGTGTTGGTGGTCAACCGTAAGGTTACTCCAAGTGTAACTACGATGGTTACACAAAGTTAGGTAGCCGCAAGGGTTACAAATTATACGGTAGACAAGAATGGTTGAAAGATTTTGCATGTAATTACCAAAGATAATTTTATGATTATATTTATATTCTCATGTTTTTTGTGGATCTTGTGTAAATCTCATGTTTCACAAAGTAATTATATATGGGTGACAAGAATGTCTTTTAAAAATGCTTCCATACGTTTTGAGTATTCATTAATACCATAAATGATTTTCAATCTATGTTTAATTTGAAATGTTAAAGCATTTAAATATTACCATGTTTCTTTATCTATGACATGTTTTTCCATAATGGTTGTCCGCAGAAGGAACAAGGATGCTAAAGAAGAGAGACACCGACAAAATGACATCCTTTCAGAACTACAGCCCGGAATGGTAAGGATTGAAACTAAGTAGTCTGTTATAGTATTGGATCAGCTAACGCAGGAAATAAATGGTAATGAAATCTATGCAAGAGAACCAATAGAGGTACCACAATGGAACATGACAGTAATGGAACATTTTATGACACAAAATCCTCATCCATTCAATGGATCTTCTAACCCAGTAGCAGCTAAATGATGGATCAAAGCCCTTGAAAAGATATTTGATGTTATGGGATTTTCAGACAATCAAAAGGTAAGTCTTTCCATTTATTGTTTTGAAGGGGAAGCTGATAAGTGGTGGTAAATGGTAAGGAATATCAGGGGTAGAGATGATTTTTATGGCTTTGAGTGGGATGAATTTAAAAGTCTTTTCCTAGAAAAATATTTCCCTAAGGTGGTGAGACTAAGAATAGAGATGCAATTACTTGAATTAAAATAGGAGGAGGAAGATTCAGTGGTTGTGTATAAAGATAACTTCACCCGACTAGTGAGGTATTCTCTAAATCTTATTTTGGATCTTCATAGAAAAATCAACCACTTTTACTTAGGATTGAAGCCAAGGTATCGAAGGGCGTTGGCCTCTTGTGAATTCAAAATTTATGAGAAACTTGTCCTATGTGCTGAGAGGTTAGAGATGGATTTTGCTGATGATCATGCGCATTTTGGAAACAAAGATAAGAAGAGGTCCAGTTGGAAATAAATGGGTAATAATTAACCAAAGAAATTTGATGTTAAGAAAATCCAATTTCCAATTTGTGAAAAGTGTGGCAAGAAACACCCTGGGGAATATCTTAGAAAAACTGGGAAGTGTTTTAAATGTGGTAAGTTTGGACATATGGCTCGAGATTGAAATGACAATTATTTTAATAATAATCCTGATATGAAAACTGTAAAGTGTTTTAAATGTGGTGAGATGAGTCACTATGAAAACGCTTTCCCAAAGAGAGATCCGAATGATGCAAACAAGTCAGACTACAAGAAGAATGGTGTAGTGAGATCATTTTCAACTACGTCATCAGATGTTGGGCCATCCAATGAAGTTGTATTAGGTTCTTTGTTTGTTCACTCAGATTTTTCAAATGTTTTGTTTGATACAGGGTCTACAAATTCCTTCATCTCTGAGAAATTTTCGGGTAAATTGGAAATATCACCTCCAAAAATGAGACCCGAACTAGTTGATAAAACACCAGGGGGAAATGTTATAGTAAAGAGGAATTATAATAATCTCCCTATTGTGGTTTTTGGAAAGATTTTACCTACATACCTTGTTTTTTACCCTTATTCGAGTTTGACGTTATTCTGGGGATGGACTGGCTTTCTAATTATCATGCTAAGATTGACTGTAGAGCTAAAGTTTTTTTTTTCAGAAATAGTTTCAGTTTGTATACAAGAATCAACCCATACAATTGATAACATATCAGGAAGCTGAGAAACTATTTAAAGATGGAAATGAAAGTTATCTTCATAAAATTTTTGAAAACAAGGGAACTATTCAAATTAATGATTTTCCAGTGGTAAATGAATACCTGGATGTTTTTCTTGATGAGTTACCCAGTGTCGTAACTAATCGAGAAGATGAATTCACAATTCAATTAGTTCATTTTTCTAATCCGATTTTGAAACACCCATATTGTATGGGTCCAATAGAACTTCTTGAATTGAAAAATCAGTTGTAATATTTTCTTGAAAAAGGCTTCATTCGTCCTAGCACTTCACCATGGGGAGACCCTGTTTTGTTTGTTAAAATTAAAGATGGTTCCATGAGACTTTGCATTGATTATAGTGCTTTGAATAACATCACTGTCAAAAACAAGCATCCTTTGCCTCATATTGATGACTTGTTTGATCAGCGCAAGGGAGCTCTGTACTTTTCCAAGATTGACTTGATATATGGATACCATCAGCTGAAGGTGAAGGAGGATGACATCCCAAAAAGAGACTTTCGTGCTAGATATTGGAATTATGAATTTGTTGTTATGCCATTTGGATTTACTAATGCACTTGTTGTATTCATGAATCTTATGAATAGAGTAATTCATGAGTTCTTGGATAAGTTTTTGGTTTTATTTATTGATGACATTCTGGTATTTTCTAAAAATAAATAGAATCATGAAAAACATATATGGGTTTTTTTAAAAAAATTAATTGAAAATAAACTATATGAAAAATTCAGCAAGTGTTATTTTTGGATGCAACAGATTTTTTTCCTAGGGAACATTGTAAATATGAATGGAATAAAAATTGATACTGCCAAAACAAAAGTAGTTGATGAATGTCCAAGACCCAGAAATGTTATAGAGATTCGTAGTTTTCTGGGATTAGCAAGTTATTACAGATGGTTTGTTAAGAACTTTTCACGGTTATCTAGCCCAATAACTATGTTAACATGGAAAGGGGTTAAATTTTTTGGATAGAGGAATGTGATGTTTGTTTTCATGAATTGATGAAGAGATTGTTGAATTCTCCATTTTTGGACTTACCTTCTCGAAATGGTGAGTTTTTCATCTACAATGATGATTATTTGAAAGGACTTGGTTGTGTTTTGATGCTGAGTGATCAGGTAATTGCCAATGCTTTGAGACAACTTAAACCTCATTTGCTAAATTATCCCACAAATGATTTGTAATTAGCAGCTGTGGTTTTTTGCTTTGAAAATTTGGAGGCATCATCTATATGGAACCAAATTCCAAATATATACTGACCATAAAAGTCTAAAGTGTATATTCACTCAAAAGAAATTAAACATGAGGCATAGAAGATGGTTAGAACTAATAAAGGATTATGACTGTATGATCAATTACCATTAGGGGAAATCAAACAAAGTGGCAGATGCCTTAAGTTGGAAAAATCATGCATCATTAGTCATGCTACATTTGGAACGTGATCCCTTGATTAATGATTTGATGAAATTTGGCTTAGAATTTGTTGGTGCAGGGAATAACTCTATTTTGTTTCAGGTTTCAGTGTAGTCTTTGTTGCGAGACATAATTAAGAAAGATCATAAGGAAGACCATGAGCTACAAAAAAGGTATAATTGGTTAAAATGGGTAAGTTTCCATAATACAATCTTGATAAATATTGTGTTTTAATATTTGAAAAAAGGTTGTGTGTGCCTAGTGATTCTCAGTTGAAGAAAGATTTGTTGTGTGAAGCTCATAGTTCTCTATTTCTATTCATCCTAGTAGTACTAAGATGTAAAGAGACGTTCGAGAGTATTATTGGTGGGATGGAATGAAATGAGATATTGCTGATTTCACCATGAAATTTTTGACATGTCAACAGGTTAAATTAGAGTGGTAGTTACTGAAGGGGATGCTTCATCCTTTTCCAGTGCCAGAGTGGAAATGATAAAATTTATCCATGGACTTTGTGGTGGGAATAACAATGACTTCTCGAGGTAACAATGTTATTTATATTATTATTGATCGAATAACAAAGTATGCACATTTTATATCTATTCGAGATACAATGCCTTTGGATCATCTTTCTTGATTGTACCTCAAGGAGATTGTCAGGTTACATAGAGTTCCTCTTTCTATTGTATCTGACCGAGATCCTAGGTTCACTTCTAACATTTGGAAGGGACTTTAGAAGTCGTTGGGCACAGAGTTAAATTTCAGTACATATTTTCAACCTCAATCAGATGGGCAGTCAGAACTAATGATTCACACTTTGGAGGATATGCTTCGAGCTTGTTCAATAGACTATTAGGGAATTTGGGATCAACATCTTTCTTTAGTTGAGTTTTCTTATAATAACAGTTTTCATTCCAGTATTCATATGGCGCCTTTGGAGGCCTTGTATGGGAAGCGGTGTTGGACTTTAGCATTTTGGGATGAAGTCGGTGAGATAAAGTTGATGGGGCCAGAATTAGTAGAAGAAGTGGCTAAGAAAGTGAGAATGATCTAGCAGCACATGAGGATAGCTTAGAGCAGGCAGAAAATTTATGCAGATAATAGAAGGAAAGAATTCTCTTTCGAGGTAGGTGACAATGTTTTCTTTAAAGTCTCTCCTTGGAAAAGTGTGATATGTTTCGGTAAGAAAGGAAAGCTAAGTCCACGGTTCATCAGTCCTTTTAAAATCTTCGAGAAAGTTGGAACAGTTCCATACTGCATAGATTTGACTCTAAGTTTGTTTCAGGTACACAATGTTTTTCATGTTTTGATGTTGAGAAAGTACGTGCCAGATTCATCACATGTGTTGAGCCCAGAAGTAGTTCATCTGGAAGAAAACCTTTCTTATAAAGAGAAACCAGTTCAAATTTTTGATCGAAGGGAATAGGTATTGCAGAATAAGGTAATCCACCAGTTAAAGGTCTTTTGGAGAAACCACATGGTTGAAGAAGCAACATGGGAGTCTAAAAATGCTATGAGGGAAAAGTAACCTTAGTTGTTTAATAAGTAAATAAAATTTTGAGGATGCAATTTCCAGAAGGTGGGGATAATGTAACACCACAAGTTTTTCTAAAAGTAAATAGAAATGCATGGAACTTTTTTTTAAGTATATTTTATTAACTATCCTTTAAAACATAACTTTTCTACTTCTATGTTTTTAATTTCAAGAAACTGTCATCTACAATTGTGATCAGTATGTTATTTAGAGTATATTAGAACCAACTAGTTTTTTTTGGTGAATAATAAAAAACCCTTATGAATAGTAATATGAATAGTGATATTAACCTAATGAATATTAAATTTTATAATTATTTTATTTTATTAAATATTTAAGATAAAATCATCTAGGTTAATTTTTCATTGTGATATCGAAGTAGTTACAGAATTAGAATTATTAATTTTTGAAATAAGTATGATTTTATTTAAAAATTAAATTAATAATATTTAGAAAATTATTTTAAAAAAATGGACTTCATTTAATCTAAATGCCGATAAATGGTTATGGTGAATTTTGGGAATTTTTCTGAAACAGTTGATTTTTCAGTGAATAGTAAAAAATACAGTTTTTAGTTTCAGTGTATTAATGACATCATTAATGATATAATAATGATGTCATAAATATGGTTGACTTTTTTATAGATTAATAATATGTGAGATGTCCCAAGTGGCTTATACCATGGTAAAATACCTTGGGAAATCCCCTGGTTTTGTAAATACCACTAATGAGGTGGCCCTTGAAAATTTTTAAAATAATTCCTCACTTTTCATATAAATACCAACTCTTTCCTTCATTGAATTTATTCCCAATACCCCCTCAACGAAGATCTGGAATCCTTAACTTAATATTATTCCTCCAAAGATTTCCTCAAGCCCCAAAGGTCCCAACCTTCAAGTTCTAAGGTTTACTCTACAAGGTACGAAAATTCTCATTTTCTTTCTTTTTTCCATTCATGTTCTTTTTAATGTGGTATATCTTTCAATTTTCCATATCATGTTCTTATTTTCTTCTTATTCTTCATCTATTCTATATTAAGATTCATTTTTTAATGGGTGACCCTTTTCCCCTCTCTTCTTAATGTATTCAAAAACACTGTGGCATAGTCGTTGGGCTGTAGAATGTTTGTAAGAGATTTCTCACTTATTCTTTTATTTTGAGTTCCTTCCTTATTATTTCTTCATATATCCTTACCCAAGAGGAATGAAATCTCAAAAAATCGTGTATATTATGGATTTTATCCTGTTTATGTAAAATTAATAATCATTAATCTTCTCTTCTCCCACTTATTTAAAGAATAAAAACATTGTCTGTTTGTGTCGAATTACTGACATCATGGACGATGTGATTCCAACTTCCATTAATTATTTCAAGTCTGGTCATGAAACCATTTATATGGTTGAAACAGGTTATAATATATGTTTTATGACTCACCCGTGCTCCTATAATTCTTTTGTACCCATGGTTCTAATTTATAAGACAAAACGAGTTTGTTATTATCAAAGAACCACTAAAATGATCTAAATAATCATCATTAATGTTCTAACTTTTGAATCATCCTCATGTAAGAATTAAAAATCATAAATGAGATAATTTATGTTACGAGATATATGTAAATTCTACTCCATTCCAATTCTGGAATTTCACTTTCAATTGACCAGAACATCCACCATGAACCAATCATGGAAATCATGTTAAGAACTCACCCAAAAATAGTGCAAGGAACAAAATACTAACAATTAAAGGTTGAAATGATGTTATGAAATGATAATATAAGATGTAATAAACATGAATATATTTATGTAAAATACTAATAATACTATTTTAACAATTATAAAGGATATTTAAACAAGTTGTAAGTAAGACAAACCCGAGGTAAGGGAATTCATAACCTGATTTCCATTCTTTGGGTTAACCTTCTACTTTATTATTTATGTTCTATTTAAATTATTTGTGTGATAGGTTATATTTTTATTATGTTTTATTATTTGTATTTACAGTATATATACGCACTCCATCCACTCTATTAAGCATCTCTTCAATTTTATGAAATTTATAAGGGCATTTTTTTTGAAAATTCCTCTTTTTAAATTCGGTTTTATGAAATTCCAAAGCAATGTTTTTATGGAATTATTAATGTTATATGATTATGTTTTGGTTCTTAAAAATTATTTTTGATTAATTTTTTGACCTATATATCCCTCCAATGCATTGGGTATGAGTATTATGGAGGTCGGTCGTATGGTTACTCCAAGTGTAACTGCGATGGTTACACAAAGTAAGGTAGCCGTGAGGGTTACAAATTATAAGGTAGACAAGAATGGTTGCAATATTATGTAATTAATTCACCAATATAACTTTATGATTATATTCATGTTCTTAGGTTTTGTTTGGATCTTGTGTAAATCTCATGTTACACAAATTAAGTATATATGGGTGACAAGAATGTCTTTGGAAAATGTTTTCATACGTTATGAGTATTCATGGACTAATGTGATATTTCCTTCTATTCCATCCCTTACTGAGCTTTTTTGCTCATCCCAAGTTTTTAAATTATTATTTTTACATGTTAATGGATGTGTAATACAAGTAAGTAAGACATGGTAAATGTTTATGAATTTTCAAGGAGTCTTGTTTTATGTTTTATTGTTTTATATTATTTAAAAAATGGAAACTGTTTTTATGGTATCCACTCTGTAATTATTTGTGATGTCATGAATATAATGTCCTAATTATCTAAAGATATTAACTTGAAAAGATTTTCAATGTAAAAGGAAGTGTTTTTTTGACTAAATTAAAGATTATGTATGTAACAAGTCCGGGTCCTTATAGGTTGAATCATTGAACGATTCACAATTCAAACTTTTCACTATTTTTGAACCAATATGCTGTCAAATATGGTTTATAAATGGATTTTCAATTAACATAAAATAATCACACTATCTATAATAATTAAATTCCATATTAATTCAAATTTTCAAGTGTCACTAACTATTTTCAAGTCAACATTCTTTAGTGATTACTGGGTTTTTAGCATATGTCATTATCTGTTAATTATTATTAAAAATAGATGAAAATACGTAAAATATAGTGTAATAAAAATCATAATATCCTATCATATCATGTTAAACTCACATATTAGTTCTATACATGTAGTGTAAATTATTAATATAACAATATCACTATGATTATATTCAATCAAATTTTTTAATAAATGCTAGTTTTTCTTCATTAATATATTTTTAAAATATATTATCCTAAAATGATATTTATTTATTCCTTAATATTTTTATGAATATATTCACATAATTAATATCATAAAATTCATTTAATAATTAAAAATTCACTAAATTAATGTTTATAATGCCTTCAATGGTTTTTCTAAAACTTCATTATATCTCATGCAGTCTCATTTGTTCCTTTTCATTTCTATAGTTCACTCCATGTTTAACCCATAAGCATAATAAATAATATGTTACATACCATTATATTTCCATTCATAATTTAACTCAATCCCGTGCAATGGCTAATTTCAAAATGATCCACAGGTCATGTATATTTATTACTCAATCCAAGTTTTTATGAAATACTAATAAATAATCACCTTGAGTTACACAATCCTTCCCAAATTTAAAGGATACTCAAATCAAAAATTAAATGAAGAAAAACTCACACCACTAAGTTTTTAGTATTCTCATTAAATATTTGATTGTCAAACATTATTAAAAAATAAGATTTAAATGTAAATATCCCTCTATAATCAACAATAAATACCATTCAAACCTTATACAAAACCCAAAATAACCATGGCGAGTTCAAGGATTCGATATCGTGTTATTATAATTTCTCTAGATACTTGATTTAAATCCCAAATTATTTTTCATCTCATGATCACTACATAACATTAATTCTTTGACTATTTATACTTATTTTTGATAGATTAATACTTTTTTCATCTAAAAATAGAATTAAAACCATCATATTTCATGATTAAGTAAATATTTTTTTATGAAATTATGATTTTTATGACTTCTTATATTGATTGGATACACCAACATCACTAATACATTAATCTACAGAATATTTCAATATATATATAATTGTGTTATCAAAACCATGAAATTCGAAATGTTTTATAGGTTATACCGTGGATAATAGTGCACATATCAATCTCATTTTGTTTTTAAAAGTTTCCAAATAAGGAAAAAAATAAGTTATCAATTATCATAAAATAATAAACTAGTTGTGTTAGAAATTCACCAAATTTGTTTTCAAAATTCAAGTCCTTATAATTGTATCTCATATGAAAATATTCATAACTTCTTATTTTTATCCATTATTTATAAAAAAATCATTATTTATCAAAATTTATTTGAAATAATTCAAAACAATATTTCATTTTGAATATTTTTCATCTTCTTCACTTATACTTTATCCATGTGAACCTCTTTCATGATATATCAATATACATAAAAACGCTTTAATTTTCCCTAATTATGAACAATAAAATAAAATCAAAAAACAAAAAAAAAACACATTGACACAAATATATATATATATATATATATATATATGATAAATTTTAATATATCGGGAACTCTTAACCATTAGAATAATTTATATCTGAATCTTTTTTGGAAATTTATACCACCATGCTATAATGTTGAATTTCATTTTTCTGATGTTTTATACCCTCAATGAAAAATTATTGTTATATTAAATATATATTTTTTTCCTTCCACATAAATTAAATAGGTTAAACATTATCTTTATTCACTACATGTATGTTCATTAATTTTAACTTTATTATTGTTTTCATTGAAATATATTCTGATAAATTAATTTTAATATTTTATTTTATGCATAGATTTATTAAAAGGCCAATATGAAATTCTAATATCAGGTAGGATGACAAACATTCCTTGATAAATTTTTATATCTCAAAAATTTAAAATATTAAATCATTATTTATTCACTATTCTCCCCTTAGAGTAACTATACAATTTTATTTTAATCATTATTTATAAGGATATATTCTTAAAAATGAATAAAAATTACATCCTTGAATGTATGGTTTCATCATTAAGAAATATTTTTCATATAGATTATGATATAATTTTCAACATTTTAGTTTAAGTGTATCCTAAGGAGGTAGTGTATGAGGTATCTAAACATGTCATATTCCAAAAAAGTTGTAATGAGGTCCTTTGAAACGTGATAACCAGATTACATTAGGGATATATAATCATTGTAGAGAGAGAGTTTCTCAAGAATATATCAATATAGTAATTGTTTCCAAGCTATTAAACTAAATTTTTTATAATCATGGTGATGATTCATAAATTTAATTTATTGTGGTCCATATGATTAATGATATTAATAGGGTAAATTATAATTTTTGATGAATAATTTTAGGGGATTCAAATTGTTTGTATTTCACTTTTGGGTGTGGTTGTATCAAATCATATTCTTTTATATAATATTTTGTATAAAAATATTATATGTATGTAATTATCTTCTAAAGTTCAAAATATGGACACTCCTTTGAAAAATTCACAAAGGATATTGAAATATTTCTATATTTTAATATTTTTAATTTTGGATTTTGACATCATTTATTATTTAATTTACTAGGAATGATAAATGTTTATCTGATCATGGAAATATAATAATTTACTAATTTTTATATGAAACAATGTTTTTTAGTGATGATTGGATTCCATTTCTCATTTTGTTCAATCCATGTATTTATATTGGAAGTGATATATTCAATGAAATCCAACCAGATTTAATTTGGTCAATATAGAATATGTGAACCAGTATCCTAAATAACAGTAGTTCAAATATAAAAAAGAAATCATATTCACCACAAAATCATAAAAAGATGGAAACTAGTGTTCTGTCTCTAGATAATTTTGGTGGAATATGGGTTTCACCCTTTATATGATAAAATTTGAAGTATTAAAACTTCATTCTTGAAGAATAAAATACATTCCATACAATAGAAGTGTGTATTCATGGTACAAGCTAATATATAACATAAGTCTATTATAACTATGGATAAATGAAGAAAAAATCTATATTCTTCAGTTCTAATTCTACGTGAAACTTTACTCAAAACAATGTTAACCATATGTAATTGGAAGAAATGATCAATAATTATGTGAATACTTATTAGAATCTATAAAAAAATTTAATATTAATTATACTGAGGTTCACATCCACGTTTTGAGATTATAGTAGTCATTGAGAAACCAGAACAATCCCATCACACATGAAAATTACTCTAGTTAATGAATCATATTAATTTTATAATTTATATATATTTATAATGTTTTGAAAAATTTACCGACCATTATGAAATGAAGTAGTAGATAAATTATAAATATATATAAAATTTTCAATTATAAAAGATAACTCTATATAATAAGATTCTTTGTAACTGTCATACTTGCATCGATCCTAGTTCATTGATCTGAGGTGCACTTGGGAGGGGAACCATGTTACCCTTCCCTGTGAAACCATTATACTAGTGAATTTTTGGATCATGCCTATTATTTTAACCAATGTTGTGTTTGGTGTTAGATTTTTTATTAATCATTATAATGATATAGTATTTTTACAAATAAGAATTAGTGTTTTTAACCATGAGTATATCCCTAACTTTAAGATGAATTTATCATTTTATATGGATATATAATAATTTTTTTTGTCTATGTGGATAATATATTTTTATATGGAAATTAAACATTTATATATAGGGAATTTATGTTTGAGGATGAGTTTAGAAGACTAAATAGGAAAGGTGGACCAGTGGTATAATGATGCATGACCTTTGATATACATGGAGTCGGGAGATTAAGCATTAAAAATGTTGTATGTCATCTCATGATTGAGTTGAAATGTGTCTTGGTTTTATTTTTTTATCTTTTAAAATGAATTGATTCTGATTTAATATTGATTTGGAATAGGTTTGTGTTGATTTCAGTGAATGATATAGTAAATGATGGAATAATTTGGACTATGTGTATATTAAAAAATAGGTTTCAAGGTATAAGTATGAATAAATTAAAATTTTCAATGGTAATGTATAATCAAACCATCATTTTAGATGATTCAACATATTATATAAGCATTAACAGGTTTTCTTTGAGAATAAATTTACAATTCTTGGATTGTATAAGAAGGAAACACATGGTTGTACATGATTCATAAGATTAAAGGATTCTCAAAAAAGGATATTTCTGACTCAGTTGTATATTTTAGGATGCTATGTATAGTGACATGAAGGGATCTAGATCTTAGTTATGACTATATCGATGCTATATATGAATAAAACAAGTCATGCCTCAATCACCACACCATGAATGCTCTAATGAAGGAATAAAATTCCACTAATTGAGATCATCGATGGAAAAAATATCCTTACATCAGGTCTATGCACCATAGAGGATTAATTTTAGGGTAAACTATTTAGAATATGAAATAAATTAAGTCATTTTACTAGGAAAATTAAATGGGGAATTAAATGGCGTTTTTATGGATAAATTCACTGTCAAATAAATAGGAAAATAAATACTGAAAACCATGAATTTATTAAAAATTATTTTATATGGGGTTTAATTTATATTATTAAAGATTAATTTTATTGTAAATAATATATGATTTTTTAAAATAATTTAAAATATGTTAGTATTTAGAAGAAATATAAAATCGTTTCACCAAATGTTTATGATTAGATGTTTTGATATTATAGATTCTTGAAGTGGATGTTTCATTATAAAAGTGATATTTTTCAATTTAAGATGAATGATAGATTATGAAGTATTTTCTTATATGATTAATAATTTTACATTAACACATGGTCATAATGTTCTGATTACAAAATTATTATTATGATGATTTTTAGTTTTCAGGAATATAATATCATTGTACAATTAAGAGTATACATGAAAGTATAATCTTGTTTAATCATGGGATCATGAAAAATATTATCATTATGAGTTTTATGGAACAGTTTGGGGGACCAATCCCAGATTATTGGATTTTGATTTTGATAATGATATACACATCAATAACATATTCTACACCCCAATAACAGTACCTATAGAATAAATAACATTGAAATAAAGATTCTTACATCATGAAGTTGATGATTGAAGTGGATAGATAAAGATATGGTAGGAAAAGAAAACATGATGTGATTAATAAATTTTTAGGATTGTAAATAGATTTGAATCCACTTATCTTGACCACATTAATTATGTAGTCACATTCGTTGTCCCATAGTATTGATTAGAATAAAATTGTTCCCAATAATTATATCAAAGTTGGAGGTTTTCAGTGATTCTATAGAGACATGTTATCAGAGTTTTCAAGAAAAGAATGGGATATATATTTCCATAACTATTACTAAAAATAAAAATAAATAATTAAACATCTTAAAAAATTTTATTTTATTTACATATTTAGAAGAAAATGAAGATTTATTTAAAAATTTGGCCAAGTGAATTTCAATAAAGAAAAAAGGGCTTCATTAACACATCTGGTTAAGGGAGGAATTGAAGATGGTTTATAACAAAGATAATTCAAGTGCAGTATTGTATTCATCTAAAGAGGTTGGTATCCATTATAATCCTATTGAAGTAAAATAGTAAATCCAAAAAATAGTATAAATTGATCAATTATTTAACTTAATAAGAAAATGATTTTACTTTATATAAGGAGTTAATTTATTCTAGATTTGTAGAAAAAGATTGCATATGGAATCCCACCATATTATTACATAAACGTTTCATTACATGGAACAAAATACATGATCTTTTTAATATTTATTTTCCTATAAATTCGGAACATAAAACAAATTATTCTAATCTACATCAAAAACTTCTTTATGTGTTCACCATGAGTTATTTTTAATGAATATATCATCCTAGGTACATACAAAAATGGAAAGGGGTGATTATGATCCTTGTATGGGAATAAACAATGGAGTCATTTAACATGTCATCACGATGCATATAACTAATAAAATAAGGTGTAACAATATAAAATGATCAAAATAACACGATTCATACCACAACAAAAATAAAATAAATTATAACATGGAAATGTTGCTACAAAATTTAAATGATACATTCATAATAATAACACATTGTTCTAACACCAATGTGTTATAAATTAAAATTACCATGATTATTCACCATGGTATTGAAAAAATGTCAGGTCTAGAGATTAAATTATTTTCCCAATGCAGTGGAGTGATATTATGGAACACCCTTAAATGTAATAACTAATGTGATCCAGAAATATCATAATAAATAATTTCATTAATACCCCATAGAGAATAAATAATAGGTTTCCTATGAAAATCATGGAACAAAAAACTTCAAAAACACATGATCATTACATGATTTATAACCCATGGATAGGTAATGTGGGTTTTATATATGTAAATACCCAAATAATTAAAAAATATATGAATATAGGTGAATACCCATTAAAAATGAAAGATGTTTGGGTATTAAAAAAATAAAAAAATTGATAATTTCTCAATTAAAAGTGTAAAATTTGAGATGTAAATTTTACAGCATGATGAGTATAAAACAATTGTTTTATAAAAGGGTATAATGAGAGAGAATTAAGGTCTAACATTGATAAAAAAATTAATTTATAAGTAAGGATATGATCAAAATAATAAGAAAATAATATTACCTACACTTCAGAAGATGTATAAAAAATTATTTGAATTTGAATGAAGGTGCTATGAATTAAAAAATTGTGAAGTGTTACTCCTATGTCTTGAGTATAGAAACATTGGGGGATTGAGGACACCTTAAGGGAATACTTGGGTGAAAAAAAGAACACAACTTCATGGTGGATAGATCAAGAGTTATGTAAATGTTTAAATGTATGTGTATTTAATGAAAAATGGGAGTTGTTTAATAATTTACATATAGAGTTTTTGATAATCTATGTAGAGAAAAATGTAAAAACCCTTACTTAATCAAATATTTTTCTAATGGTTTTCTAAATTTATTCTTCAATTTATTATAGTTTAATCCACCAAAACTGAACACCATTTCTTAATACTTATTTTCCAAAAAAATGTATTTTAGAAACCAAAATTTCCAATGAGGAATTTGGAATGTCACTTACAGGTTTGAAAATTGAATAAAATAATTAAATTTAAAAAATAACATATTTTAGGTTAGGTATATTGTATAATTAATTATATTAGCATTATGTCATTAATATAAAGTCATAAAACACACTAAAAACCAAAAATTGAATCATTACTATTCGTAGAAAAATAACGTGTTTTAAAAACATTTCAAATATTCACCTGATTCTAATTTAGAAGTGATGATTTCAAATATAATATTTATAAAATAATAATTTTCTAAATATGATAAATTTAAATTTTTAATTATAAACATATTATTTATTGTAAAATATCACTTTTCAAAAGAATTTCAATTTCTGACACTTATGGAAATTTCCTTGGATACTTTATAAAATTGTTTTATCATTTATGTTTAAATAAGAGACTTTTAATTGAAAATATTTGTAAAAATATATTATTCTTAATCAATGAGTTTATTATAAATTTGTACATATTATTTAAATATAAAGTTATCTTTTATTAGTTTCTTACCATCAATTTGTCAAATTGGTCTTTCTTAAACATATATTTTATTAATAAAAATTATTATAATAATTAGTTTTAGGGAATAAATATATTATATATTAAAAGTAAATTACTATTTATGTAACTAAGGAATATACATGTTACCCCTTATTACACCAGTGTATGACATAAGGTTAAGGTGTTCAATGGTGTTAGTTTCTTGGGGTGGCTCGACTAACATTGATAAAGTGGTAATTTCTAATAACTTGAACTTATCCTATAGGTTATTTAATTCAAGATTCACTTATTGAATATTGGATTGGTCTTAGTCATGGGAGATCCCCACTGATGCTACCTCCTTCCTAACATCTAATAAACGGGCTTCAAACCACACAAATTTACTTGTTATGGTAATCCTTTCTCATTACTGCATCACTTATCATTTCTAATTAAAAATTATAAAAAATAATTATAATTGTAAAGTTAATACCAATGGTTATGGTTCCAAAATGTAAAATTGGGACACGATTATATTGACCAACAGTAAAATTACTATTCTAATAGTCACATTTCTCCCTATATCTACCAATTCTTTCCTTCACTCAAAATTCCCTAAAATTACTTATAAATTTATATTTTTATTTTCTACAATTTTTATTGGTTTACTAATATTTTATTTCATTTCTAAAGTCTTGTTCATAGGGGTGATGATTCAATGTTATTGGAGAAATCCATATTTTCCCATTTTAGTTTTATTTATTTTGTTTCCAATTGTAATTTTTAGATTTTTAATTATTTTCAAAATTGACTAATGTATTGATATATGGTTTTGTTGGTTTTCTATATAGTATAAATGGATAACCATATATAATATAACACTCTTTATCTCAAGAAATAAAAATATTTTTAAAATATTTCACAGTTATGCCCTTCCCCAATTTAGGAAATTCATACATGAAATTCCAACATAAATTCTTAGTTGAGAATGTGTGAGGGTACGTAGGATTAATTATTGCCTCTGGTACCAATTTCACCTATTTATACCTACAGTTTTTCTACAACACTTTAACATGTTTTGTTGCTTTATTTCATTGAACATTGACCTTAAAGTGTAAGATCTCTTTTGTATACTCCTCATAAGAGAGCTCATGTTATAGTAATACCATCGTAGGATTCATTAAATGTGAGCTATCAGGTATGTACTTCCATAAGAGAGATACCTGGAATACATCATGAACTTGTGCCACATTTTTTGGAAGGACTAGTCAAAAGTTGAATACTTATATGTGATCAAGGTTCTAAAAGGGGCCAATGTACCAAGGAATAAGATTCCCTTTCATTACAAAGCATATAACTCCTTTCCATGATTATATCTGAAGGAAAACATTTTCTGCAACATCAAAATCCTATTCCCTTATATGATTTTCAGACTAGCTCTTCTATCAACTATGAGAATATTTTATATGTTTTTATATATAATAAACCTTTTATATTGTCTCTCGAACAAGATCAGATCTGAGTATCCTTCTCTATGCAACTTAATCCCAAAATGTAGAAGTTTTATATCGCTTCCTATATAGGTCGTCCTAGTGTACCATTTGAATACTTGAGTTGATGTTGTTATTGAATGAGAAATCAATGAATAGGAGATGTTGATCCCATCCACATTTAAATTCCATTGATCATGTTATCATCCTCTTATAAAGTTCTTTAATATTCATTTAAAAGTGGAAATTAGTGGAGTGGTTATACACTACAATGAAATTCAATTTATTATTCTGTTAATGTTGAATAATTTTATAGAATTTAGAAGTGAACCTTGCATCATTATCTAAAATGATTGAAAGTGGAACCCCTATAACACCAAAATTTACCTTATGTATATCAAGTAATGTCTTTCAAGATAAAAATATCCCCAAATTGATATGAAATGGGTATTTTTTTGAGTCAATCCACTATAACTCATATCTCAATATTTCCTTTCGATATTCTTGGGAGATCAGGGATGACGCCCATCGTGATATGGTCCCACTTATTTGTAGTTATGTGTAGTTGTTTCAATACCCCTTTAAGAAATTTTCGCTCTTCCTTCACTTGATGATGCACTATAAACCATGAAGTGTAGTCAGAAATGTACCTTTTGATATTATCCCACAAATAATGACAATGTAGGTCCCTATACATTTTAATGATTCTGAGTTTTATACAGAATATAGAGCTATGATCTTCATCCATTAGTTCTTTCTATATCTCTTGGAAATATGGGACATGTATCCTTGAATAAAAGTCCAGTACATATTCTTGATCAATATTGAAGTTAGGAATCATTCCTCTTTTCCTGCCAATTTATTATTTTGTATCAAAGGATATTCAATTTTAGCACTCTTGATCTTCTCCAGTAATGATGGTTGAGAAATAATTTAGGATAAAATTAGTGATCTAACCCAACTTATTATTCCCTTGTCCAACCATACCCTATCATCAATAAATGGATCTCCTTCTATAGTCATTATTGTTATCACACCAATGCATTTTATACTTAATGTATCAAAAACATTGTTTCTTATTCTGATGTGATACTAAATTGAGAATTCATATTCTTAATGGGGATCCAACAATCTCTTTTTCCTCATGTTCAAATCCCTTTTCATAAATATATACTTCAATTTATGGATTTCTATGTATATATCAAATTTCTAACAATAAATATAGTGCCTCCATATCATCACACAAAAAAATGACTATAGGTAACTTTAGGTCATCTATAGGAAACTTTTAGCCACGTGGATTTTACTCTCAAGATGCACAAGTTATCACCTGATCATTTTACAGAAGGATACACTCAATACCTTTCATATATGCGTCACTATAAACCAAAAATCCATACTTTACAAAGTATAGAGTTAATACATGTGTGGTAACTAATATGATCTTTAGTTCTTAGAAATTTATTCACACTCTTTTCTCTAAATGAACTTTTCTACCTTTTAAATTAGCATGGTTATTATATTGGAAAGAAAATATTTTTTTAATAAAAAACATATAATATCCTAATAAACCCAGAGAAATAAGAATATCAGTTACAATTTTTGGTTAAAACACATCCTCTACAACATTTTTTATAGGGTTTGTTGAGATTCCTTCATTGGTAACAAAATTCCCCTAGAATTTTCCATTTTTAACTATAATTTATATTTTATAAATTTTCAAAATATATTTTCCTTTATAAGTGTTTTCAATATGAGCCTTAGATAATCCTCATAACTTTTGGAATATATAATAGTGTCATCAATAAATCTTACAAAAAAGTTTTCAAGGTTGTACTTAAAAACATTATTCCTCAAATCTATAAATATATCAAGAACATTACTCAAGATTAAGGGAATATCAACAAAATCATAATGAACATATCTTGTTTGGAATGTAGTATTTGTATTATCTTTTTCTTTAACACTCAATTTACTATACCTAGATAGGAGGTCAATCTTAAAGAATAATTGAACCCCACGATGTTGGTCAAATAAACTAGCAATCCATGGGAGAGGGTACTTGTTCTTCATTTTGATCCCGTTAAGTTCTCTACAATCAATGAATATCCACATCAATCCATCCTAATTCTTTAGAAAGGGAATGGTTACTCCACAAGGAGACACATGTGGATAGATAAATATATTTTCCAAAGTATCTTGAAGTTGATTATCTAATTCCTCTACCTCCTTATTTTATATTATTACATGGGGTCTTTAAAATAGGCTTTGATCCAGGTATGAGTTCACTAGAGAACTCTCCTTAAAATTTCGGGGTGGTCGAGGTAAAACTATACGAAATAAACCTATTTATTACTAAATTATGTGGACATTTTAGGCCATTATAGTTTAATTTCCTTCTTTAACTTCACCATTTATCTCTATAAAGAATGGTTTTAGAGGTTCTTATAGACAATGATTAGGCCCATATATCTCTTTTTTGAAAATAATTATAGGTTTTCCATTTATGACCTAAAAAATTTAATTTCCCATTAATTTATTCTTATAATTATACTTTGAGATCCATCACATCCCTATTATAGAGTTAAATTCCACCATAGGAGTGACTACTTGGTTTATAATGAGATTATACTCAATAAATTAAATACTAAAGTGTCTATAAACTATTAATGCTATGATAATCTATCTATGAGTATTGAATGATAAATTTATTTATAAATACTTCAGGATTTATTTTATATTCTTTTAAAACAAGGAATAAATATAGGAATGTTTAGAATAATAATAAAAAAATGTACTCAATATAATTAAGAGTTCAATATTTGTACCTACCACAACATCATTTATATCCTCTAGTTAAGCCATCATGAAATAAAATTCCCAACCTTTTAACCTTGGTATATACTGAGGTTGATGGTGGTTTCCTTATATTAGCTTTCAATATGTACATTTATAGGAATAGATCCCTAGATTTCCAAAAACGAAGTATTAATCTCAATGCTAGGCTTGCACTATTTTCCCATTATCATTATTATTTATAAGTTTAGGATTCACATCACCACACTAGTTCTAAGATATATTCCCCTATCCTCTATAGTTATTTCACATTCTACTCCCATGAAAGATATTCCCTGGATTCTTATTCTCCCTTTTTTTATGTGGGATGTTTCACTTTTTTACTTCATGTTCCGTGATCAAAATTCATCCCTATATTTTGATCTATTGATATCTTCATTTAATTAGAAATATGTTACCACTAAATCTCCTAAAACACTAATTTAACACACATATCACTATATACAATCTACTTAAATATTTCATATTCTTTATTTTATAAATTCCTCCACATATGTGGTCTATATCGACTAAATCTTCTATTAACATCTCCTGTATGATTTGTAACAAAGTTAAATGTTTATCAATAATGTATAGTAATGTTTATTTCATAGCTTCCCTATAATTAATTTTCCATCATCTTCATCTCTAGTAATCCCTTCTCCATTTTTTTAGAACGAGATGGGGAAAATATTTATCAAAAAAGATTCCCAAAATAACTTACCACTCAATAAAAACAATATTAATTCTTGGTTTAGTGTTTTAATATGTGGATACCACTAATTAGCTTCTCCTACAAATTTGTATACTTATAATGTGTCTATCTCTATCACTAAGTAGTGGAATAAATTAATGATAATTTCTATATATTTAATACATTTTACAGAAATCAATGGGTCATTATATCTACAAAAAGAGGTGTTCATGAATAAATGAAAGAATCAATGGCAATTGTTTCCTTTTATGGTGAATCTAGCCACTAAACATGATTAAATTTATTTTTCATAACTTGTGATAGTTGATTAATCATCCTCATGAAGTTTTACATTACATCTTACATCAAATTTCCATCAACATATCATTCATTTCACTCATAATTTTTAATATTCCCCCTATTTCTAGACATTTTCTAATAGAATAAAATCTTATTGATAACTGTATTACTTTTCTGAATATTATAACTCAAAATGAAATTTATGTATTAAAATATCATTAATTAATATTTTATTCATTAATATCCTCTTATAAAATTTATAAATTCTATATATCCTTTTTAATAGTTCAAAAATGATTTTGAGTAAACAAACATATACCCTGGGAGTTTGAAACTAGGTCTGTATTAAAGACCATTTTCATTCACCAATTACTAATTGATTCTATCTCAATATTGCATTTTTTGAGGTTTTACACCTAGGTAAAACTATTCCAAATCCACATCCACTTGTAATATTCCGTGTGGGAATTATTTTCTTGGAAACCACTTACATAATAATTCATCTAAATAATTGAATGATTTCCTAAGTTGAATGTTTTATCTAGGGTTCATACTAGCAGTTTATAATCCTAATTCCCAAAAATAACTAAATCATAATCTAATACAAACTATTCCATAAATACTTTTTATTAAATAAAAATTTCATTATGTGGAATATAATATAGGATCTTTTAATGTTTAGTTTCTCAAAAATTATTAAATAACACAAGAAATCAGAAAACATTATTCTATTACAAATGAAATTATTCTAAATTTCTTTAACTGATGTTACTTTTACTACATCTAAAATTCCCTTTACATACATCAAAGGAAAATGGGGTGAGCAATACATCAATATGGGAATATGAAAGGGAGAAATTTGACATGGGATCATGAGGCATATAAATAAGAACAAGAGTTGTAACTATATAATATAATCTATAGAAAATGAGTAATATCATAAAAAAATAAAATGATCTATAAAATTGGATTGTGTAAAAAATATTTAAATTATACATTCATAATAATATCACCGTGTTTTATCACCAAGGTCTCATAAATAAAAATTAGTAAGGTTATTCACTAAGGAATCATAAAACATACCATATATAAAGATTAAAATCCTTCCTCAATGCATAGAATAATTGAAAAGGAGTACCCTTTATATGCCTTAATTAATAGGAACCACAAACATCAAAATAAATCATTTCATAAATTACACATGGAGAATAAAGGATGTGTTTTTTTATCAAAATCATGGTGTTCAAAAGTGATTAACGACAAGACGATTACATGATAATTAACCCAAAAAAATTTAATAGAGATTTATATATCTAAATACAATAATAAATATATATTTTTTACATCTAGGTTAATACCCATAGAAAATCAAGTGGTTTTGTATTCAAAAGAATATAATAAATGATAATTAATAAAAAAAGAAAAATTTTAGAATTAAAATTTTCAGATAGAGAGGTATAAAATATATTTTTAGATAAGGGTAAAATGAGAGAGAATTAAGGAGTCATATTGTTAAAACATTACCCTAATAGTTTGGGTATGATAAATATCATTTTAAAAGACGATAAAATTCCCTTTAGAAGTCATACACAAAAAGAGTTACTTGAATGGAAATGAAGGTGATCAGAAAAATCTAACCATGAATAGTTACTCCTAAATATTGAGGATTGGAACAATGGGGGATTGAGTAAACCATGAGGGGAATACTTGGGAGTCAAAATTTCTATAATTATCTAGAAAATGGATTGAGAATTAAGGTAATGGTAAAATGGGATGTTATTTATAGGGAAAGATGAGGAATTGTTTAATAATTTTCAAATATAGGTATTTTAAATCTAGATTCTTCAAATTGAAAAACATTTATCTTATTTTTTTTTCTAAGGGTTTTAGATATTTATGTCATAAATTATGGTATTTTAATCCACCATAACCTAATAAAATTTCTTATTAATTTTTTGCACATGGAATGGTGAATTTTCCCCAAAATAATTCTTTTAAGAACCAAATTTTCTATTATATAATATGGAAAGTCAATTATAGGTTTGTAAATTGATTAAAACTATTAAAATACATAATATTAATAAGATTTAATATTTTGGGTTGTGTATTGGGTTAAATTAAATAATTAATCCTTATTAAATAAAATGATTTCATAAAACATACCGAAAACACAAAACTATATTATTACTATTCACTGAAAAATAAAGTATTTGAAAAAATTATAAAAAATTCACTCAAAAAAAAATCCAACATATTAATTTAAAATATAATATTTATTTAATAAAATAAACTATATAAATATTATAATTATATATTTTAAAAATAATCATCATTATTTAACGAAATATATCAGTTTTAAAACTCATTCATGTTTATGACACTTATAAAAATTTCCTAAGACATTAAATTTTTTTTATAATTTATATTTCAGAAATAGTTTTTAAAATTAATATTTATTTAAAATATAAATATTCAGAATAGATTATTTTATTATAAAATATAATATATTTTATAAAAATACAATAATGTCTTATTTGGGTGCAATGATCAATTTGTCAAATTGATCTTACTTAAACATATATTTTATTAAATATAATTATTCCCAAAATGGGACTATAGGAATAACCATTTTATTTAAAAAAATGAAATTTACACTTTAAGTAACTAATTCCTAGAAATGTATCCCCTTATTATACCCATGTATGCCCTAATGGTAAGTTGTACGATGGTGGTAGTCTAATGGGATGCCTCATCTATCATTGACCGAGTGGTAATATTTACAAACTTGAGATTCACTTGAAAATTATTTCATTCAAGTTTCACTCATTGATGATTGTGTTGGTTTTGGTCAAGGTTTAACCCCCAATTATTATAACTCCTTCCCATGTTCTAGAAAATGGGCTTCTAATGGTATGAATCTAGTGCTTGAGTCCATCATTTCTCCTTTCTACATCAATTATATTTTATCATTACTAATTATAAACACTAATTATATTGAAAAAACTGTCACTAATGGGTACAATTCCCAATGGAATTATAGAAAAGTAGTTATGTTGAATAGTGGTCATTTTTACCAACAGCGATATTACAATTTCAACAATCACATTACTCCCTATAAATACCACATCATTTGTCACTCATAACACAGTACTCTTTCTCCTAAGGTTATTTTTTCAATTTATTAGGTGTATATTTGTTTAATATTTTTTTAATTTTTATTGTGTTTTCAATGGGGGTGATGATTCTATATTATTGGGTAAATCCATATTTCCCTATTTTAGCTATTCTCTTTTTTTTTTCAAATTGTTATATTTGGCATTTTTATTAAATTAATTAAACTATAATGGGATGAGGTAAGGATTTCTTTGATACTTTATATTTTTTTATGTGTATTATGTTATATATTATAATAAAAAAATTCTCAGTAAAAAATATATTTTAAATATATTGGGTTGTTACATTATAGTTAAAATGGAGAAAAACACAACATATGTTGGGGGTGGAGGATCAATTTTTATTTATAAAATATATTTATTTGAAGGTTACCATCCTATCTATAATATTTGGAAGACTCCCTCTCATATCTAATGTGACTTTTTCTCCACAAAATAAATGCATGGATGAAAAGTAGTGGTATTTACCCAAGGACTGATAGTTCATATTTCTAAAATAATTGTATTGTCTACAGTGAGCAATGGTTTCTCATAGTACATTAGCACAATATTAATGTATTCTCCTTGAATTATCCAAATATGGTAAACAAAGTAATATTATTGGGTCATGTGTGTGATTTTTATTTTTACATAAGTGTTCAATGATCAGTGGGGAACACCATTGAGAGGAAAATAAATTTAAAATTTTCCTTCTTAAGGGGGAACCTAATATATATATCCAAGAGGGAAAAAAGATAAAAAAAAATTAATCCCTGTGCATCATTATTCTTATTTTCCATACATAGTCAATGTTATTAAACATAAATTATTCCTCATAAGTAGTATCATAGATTAATGTTTCTAAATAGGTTTCCAATATTAGAAATGTATTTATGGATTGGTTTTTTAAATGGAATCAATGATGAGGCCTTTATTAAATAATACAATGATGTATGATTGTTAATAAAATGATATATTATTATTTACATAATCTTGTAGTAATTATATCATGTAATACATGAAATGAAATTTTTATTTATCAATGGAAATAAAAAAATGATGTTGAAAAAATAGAAAATATATTACTTTGATCAATGAAAAATGAGGTACAATAAACCCCTCTAATTATATTTATACAAAAAAAGTGTGGGATATTGTTGATTTTTCTTATGGAAAATACTAAAATATGATTAACTAAAGGTATTATCATTAAAAAGGAATTAAAACTTACTTATGTCAAAGGGAATTAAATGAAGGAATAATAAGGAGAATCATGAGGAGATTATTACACCAACTGAGGTAAGTGTGAATTTTTAGGAGTATTGATTTGTTTATACAATTTTTTAGAATAAGTTCGAAAATATATATATTCATATTCAAAATTAAAGGATTTATTTGATGGTGACCCCATGTAAGCAATAGTTATAATAATAAATAATCAATTTAGATAATGATCATTCATAAAAAAAATGATTTTCAAGATTTACAAGAAATGGGGGACAAATGGGGAAATCATTAATGGAATATACTATCTTTTCATTCCATATTTTTTTAAGAAAATAAAATATTTAAGAAAGGGTATATAGACTTGAATGAATCAATTTATATAATGTCCTTAAAAATAGTGAGTCAATGTGACTTATTTGGTGAGATTCCTTGAGAATTGGAATAAAAAATGACCACATAGAAGGAACTTTAATCAAATATTATCACTATCGAGACATATATTTTATAGATTATAAAGTATTTAATAAATATTTCCTCATAGATAAATAAGTTGGATGAAAACAAAATGGGGATTGTTTAGAAGGTCATGGAATGTGGGAAAAATTTTACATCCTCATATTGGATGATGTAGATCTCTACTATGACAGTCTCTACAAGTGCTGTATGAAAACAACCAATCTTAAATCCTTATATAAGGGAAATATTATTTCTAAATATAAATTTGATATATATCAGAGAAATATTTCAATTATATGATTCAATTATGTAATTATTAGACACAATATGGATTAAGATTTTGAGGAAAAAGTTCTAAATAAAAGGAAAAAATAATCTTGGATATCTCAAATAGGGCATGATTACATGAGGTATGAATTTAATAGTAGTTGTTATATTTGTTCTAAATATAGAAAATTTTAAAGGTGTTTATGTGTAACAAATGGGGATAATATCAAGAATAAATCACTCATTATTATACTAGGAGCTATGAAAAGCTGAATTTAATAATTATTTGTTATATCAAAACTCAAATTATGAATGCATGGATTCCTATCAATAAATGGTGCATCTATAAACAATTATGGGTTGTTCACATAAACCTTTAAAGAATGAATGAAATTAAATATTGAAGGTGAATAGGAATGGTTATTCTAATGTTTTAAAAATAAAGGATATTAACTTAATTAATTAACCTACAATGATAATGTTATTCCCACTATGTTAGGTAGAACAAGAGTGGTGCATCGGGGTATTTTTTTATTAAAACAATTATCTCTATTGATTTTTTTACTTCTTCAAATAAAATAGTCATTTAAAAGTTATATAAGATATTTTGAAAAATATTCATGCCTTTTTTTAGGAAAACGTTTACCCCAATCTAAAGGAATCCATTTTAATATTGTCTCTTTGGGATAGAGGCATTAGATCCTCAAGAAGGGAATTGGAAAAAATTATATACTTATAGATAACCCCCATATTTTTAGGCCATTATAAAAGGGGTTAGATTCAAGATAAACATGTGTAATAACATAGCTCATAGAAGATATAATATAAAATATTTTGACCCATCAATTCATAAAATTCCATGATATGTGAATATTACTTATTTCAAAATATTTCATAACGAAAGTAGATTAATATTCATGCCATATGTAGAGACCCGAAGCATGACGTACATGGATATTACATCACTTTAGCGGAATAATTAATACATAACAATAACAGACACACAAGGATCACAATAGTTTAGTGTCTTTGGAAACTTAGAACGTAATCTTTTAATCGTGATGAAAGATCTTCAACATCTCCCATAAAGATATTACCTTTTTTTTTCTTACCTAAAACCTTTCTTTATATCCTGGGGAAAAGAAAACATAAAAAGGGTGAGCTCAAATTCTCAGTAAGGGTAAGCATGGATAAAATAAAACATACCATATACATTGGAACTTAAAAACATGAACATAAAGTTTAAACATTAAAATCTTGAGCAACGACATAAAACATGGAAGTACATAAGGCATAGATCATAATAGAACATAAACCATGATAAAATAGCATTGGAATAAAACATGTAATTGTGGAATCCATTAAGCACATGTAATGATTTCCATAGTAGCCAAGGCATTGCTACCAAGACCATCTTAGTGGACAAAGTCCCTTTCTGAATCGAGTTCACTCCTCGTTTCAGTCCTATTTTACTGAACCGGTTTAACCTGCCGTTCAAGCCATGTTTATCTCATGAGATATAAATCCTTACCCAATGAATTGGAGGTAGATATAGGTCCCACCCATCTCATAATGAAATCATTCTTACTTGTGCCACAAAATAAACATACATCATTCATAATAACCCAACGAATAAAATGGGATTCATAAACATCATCCCATCACCACATAATCCATATAGAAGAAATGGATATCATTTCATAATAAGAAAACTGAAACCATTTAAATCATAGATACATTACACTTGAAACATACACATATGAAATAATTTAATCTTAGATGGAAAATGGTTTTGATAAAACACTTGAAATAAATTCTTGAGGAAAATATCCTTTCTTCTTCAAAATCAATTTATTTTCACAAAACGTCATGAAATATTAAAAGAAAGATATTTTGTTGAAAATAGTCATGAAATATTTTAGAGGATTATTCATGAAAATAAGGCTTTATAAAACCGTAAAAATCCGTTTGTGCCGTATAAGTTAAAAAAACATTCTTTTCGTACTTTTGTCGGAAAATTCAAAAAGTACCTCGTAACGTAAACAAAAGAAAGATTCCTTACATACCATGTAGTAAAATTAAAAAAATGGGTAAAAAGGACTTTAAACATACATGAAAACATTTTTATAAAACATGGACATGGATGATAGAAATAACCCCAGTAAATACTTACGAATATGCAATCTCGGATAAAAATGAGATTTGCAAAATTATCCCTTACCTTATGTCTGATATGCTTCATATGTATCTTAACCTCCTGTATAATTATTTACATAATGTAATTGACTTATTAAATAATAATATTCATTGTTATGATATCATATATGGTTCACATATGACTTTATATTACCCGTTCTTTTGTAAATTCCATGTTAAATAGTGTTTTGGGTAAAATCGTTTCATTTGTCGTCCGTGTTTTGACTTGTAATTATTCATATGATTACATAGATCATGATTACTTAATTCCAGAATATAAAACATGATTTATATATAATATATATTCAGAATATACATATATATAATATATCGATAAATGTAAAGAAATACACCGTTCATGGAGACGGTAGGCCGTACGTATGCATGATCGCTGTTTTTGTTTCCTTATTGAGTTGAATGGAATTAAGTAGATGAAGTACATATATACATAAATCCAGTAGCTTTATAATGTCATATATTTCATTAATATTTATTATATATACTTTATAATCATTCTTAAATGGTTAACATGGAGAATGAATCTCATCACGTCGTGGAGACGGTAGTCCGTACGTACGCACGAGCGATGATATCATTCTCATGATCGTGGAATTGTATTGGAGTGTATGTATACTATTTAAGAATCAATATCACTTTACAATAATCGTATATAGTTATTATGTACACCATTATACCCACCCAAGTAATGTGGTGGTGGAAAATAGATTTCACCATGGCGTGGAGATGGTATTCCGTACGTACGCACGCGCGGTGATTTCATTTTCCGTAGGATGGATAGATGGTGAAATAGGGATGTTTCATAATTATAATAAAATATCAGTATATGAGTGATACTGATGTTATTACTTCATAATTAAACAACTAATGAAGAAGAAGTGGAAGAAGAAATAAAGTTGAAAGAATTGGTAACAGACATTACCACTTTTTTGAAGCGCCTCTTTGAGACCTCCTTTTTGGGAACTAAAATTGGTCTTTGAAGAAGACCAGGACCTCTAGGATGTCTCTATGGAAGTGGAGAGAAGGAATTGGCAGGTTTTGGCCGAGCATGAAGGCTCATAGTGGTGTGAGGAAGAGGGGGAGGAGGTGCCCTTTTATAAGGGAGGAGAGGGGATCCTTTGGAAAAACAAAAAATATTATTTTATTACAAAGCCAAATTCGGTTTTAAATAGCTCCAAATTGATTAATTTCGAAGATAAGGTGGGGATGGGTCTAAATACTCTCATACAATAGAATTTATTCATGTTTAGGATCCTATTTTAACCTTATCATTTAGATTTAACATTAAGTCAAATAATTTTACTTTTACCGTGTCTTCTTGTGTTCTTATACTATATGGTTAATAAAATTACAATAACAAGAAAAAAGAACCCCAAGTTGTCTTTGAGGAAGACCAAAACCTCTAGGATGTTTCTAGGGAAGTTTAGAAGGTAATTTGTCAGGGTTTAGCCGAGATTGAAGGCTCAATGTGGTGTGAGGAAGAGAGGGAGGAGGTGCCCTTTTATAAGGGAGGAGAGGGGCACCTTCAGAATAACAAAAACTATTATTTTATTATAAAGTGAAATTCGGTTTTAAATAGCTACAAATTGATTCCATTCGAAGATAAGGTGGGTATGGGTAGAAATAATCTCATACAATAGAATTTAGACAAGTTTAGGTTCCTATTTTAACCTTATCATTTACATTTAACATTAAGTAAAATAATTTTACTTTTACCGTGTCTTCTTGTGTTCTTATACTATAAGGTTAATAAAACTACTATAATAAGCCAAAAAAACCTCAAGTTGTTTATTATTAATATATATAACCTTATCTAAGTCGTTTGGCCGAACCTTAGATTTTTAGGAATAAAATAACAATTAATAATATAATATTTGTTCTAAAAACTATTTTATGTCAATTTTGACACTATTTTGTAATTGATTTTTTTGAAACTCATAACAGAATTATTAGTTCGAACAAAGTTAATTAAATCAATAATAACATTTAATATTATCCTAGAAAATTATTTTATTTCATAAAAAGTCTGAAATTACATTTATTTGGGTATTTATAACATCAATTATGTCAATATTTCATTAATAAGATAATTACTGCATCATCTTTGTGTCATAAATAAATTAAATTATTTAATGTCTAAAAATTAAAAATAAAATACCATTATGTAGGAAATATTTTTATCTTTCTAATGACTATTTATCGTCGAATTTATCTTATGTATAACCCTATATTAAAAATAATTTACTTATTAAACTTTGATTTTAACTATTTTAACCCTTCTTTAAATAAATTAATAATAAATGTCCTAATCTAATCCAAGTGGGCCTAAATGGTCATGTTTTATTCCTAATGTCTTTTTGGGTCGAATTACACTTATAAAATAGAATTAGGACATGTGTTAGGGTAATAATAATATCATTTTTACCCTTAATTCCCCTATTTAATTTTAACCGTGGTAAAAAAAGTAAAATGTTACTATTCATCAAAAATTATTTTCATCTCATTGAACCACATTTTACTTACTGACATCAACCGTGTCTCTCGGATTTTTGAAATTCACCTCACAGATGCGGTAAAATTAAGTTTTATGAAAAATTTATTTTTTTTAACTACCACATAGTGGTTTCACTATTCATCAAAAAATGAAAGTTTCCAGAAAAATACCAAAAATTAGGCCTAAGATATATTTGATATTATGAATTCAAAAATGATGTCTATTTTACCAAATTCAAAACATATCAGTTGAATTAATTAATTTAAAAATTAATTTCCGTCATCAAAACAAATAGCGTGTTCTAAAGAGATAATAACTATCAAAAGATTGACACTTGTTTATGTCTGGTTTAAATGTGAAATTACATCCAATGAACAAAATTGTATTAAATTGTAAAAATATATTATAAATATACTTTAAAACCAATAAAATTAATAATTTATCACTATTAATTATTTTGATTAAAAATGTTGTTTTTAATTAAAATTTAGTAATTTTCACTATTCATCAGAAAATGAAAGTTATCCGAAAAGTACCAAAATTTCACCCTAAGCTAATTTTGATATTAAGAATTCAAAAATGAATTCCATTTTCAAAAATAAAATTTACAAAATTTCAAAAAGTGGTTATTACTATTCATAACGGCTAGTTTTAATAATATTTTAATAGCATATTGTTGTTTAGTGAAACTCGTTATTGCGTACTACACACGCTATCGAGGAAGGTTGCGATTGCATGTAATGTAAGGCAAGTCAAGTATGCGTGTTGTGAAAGCTTCTTTTGGTGTAGCGTACAACACAAGACATTAATGAAATTAAAAAGAATATTTTTCATAAAATCTCGGGCTGTTACATTCTACCCCCCTTAAAATGAATTTCGCCCTCGAAATTCGTTGGGGTTATAAATGGTTTACTATTCAAAAGTTTCTTTAATATAAACCCACATCGTAAAAAGGAATACCGAAACCAATCTTTAAAAACAAAAGAATGAAACGTAACGGTTACCCAAATAAACTAATCACTGGGTTTCCACATAGGTGAAAATATGGATATGGAAGATAAATCTAACCACCATGTTCTGATGGAGAGTGGTAGAGAACATGGCTATGGAATATCCAGCAATCACAAATCCATAAATTTGTGATGATCTAAGGTACCATCTGATTCATCAGATATAAGAGCACTAGGACAACATTTTTGGTTTTCAAGATCATTTCCCTAAAGTTGATGAAATTGGAATTAGAAGAAATACTTTCGTGATTTTGGTATAGTCTCACCGTTTGTCGTTCTTTGGACAATTTCCACTTCATCTCTTAAAGAAATGAAGTTGAATTTGTCATTCGTGTTGTGTTAGTAGATCATGTGATAGAATGATGGGTCATTCCATCTGTCTCAAACAAAAGGTTAGAAAAGTTATCAAAAAATACATAAGTCCATCTATAGTGAGATTAATCATATATGGTTCCTAAAATGGACTTATACTTCATATATCATACTGTTTAATATAATAAAAACTAGTTTCTACTAAACAGGGACTTCCTGTAGGACAGTGGTAGGCGATAAATTCCAGTCGCACTTCGGTTGTGGGTTCGATTCCCACAGCCTTGTCCGACGCGATGGGCTGTCGCCCGTCCTGTAGGTTGTCCTTTTTCTAAAGCTATATTACTATAACATCCCATCAATAATATCGAAAAAAGTTATATCATTAAACAATACTAACTTATGTCCAACATAATCCATTCCAATCTTTAATCTTATCTAAAATACTTCGGTCCAAGCTCATAGTATAAAGAAAATGATCACGTGAATTCCATCATTTATCCCCCATATATCATAAGATATATCTTGTTGGTCAAATTACAAATATGTGAATACCTTAATCATGTATTCTCTTGAAGAATGAATATCCATTGAACCTTAGTGAAAACATGAATGCAGTTAAAAGTTAACACTTTCCACATACTAAAATCCTCAAAATTCTATATCCTCAAACCATGATATCATTTAGTCCTTATATAAATCATGAGCTCATGAATACTATAAAACATATTAGATTTTCTTTATCCCTTAATTATGTGCATATCATCTACTTTCCAAAAATATTTCAATTACTTTTCATGGTTACCGATGCCATAAAATTATTGAAAACCACAATAGAACAAAACATAAATATTCCAATATTCCACGATACTATATACAACATTATTCTGGAATCCCATTACATAAACACTTAATCATTCCACCACATCATTGTCATATTCAAAATCGCCAATGGTGATCACATGTGACTTCCCTTTGTCCTTTGCCTTAAGTGTTTTCTCACGTCGATCATCACTAACCCTTGGATTAGGGCATTTATTAGCATAATTCCCCATTTCCTTTCACTTGAAGCATTGAAGTGTTGTTGGTGTGTTCTCTACAGTCTTTTCTTTATTCACATCATTAGAAACCCTTTTTCCAATACTTTGACACTCAGCTGCTCGATGACCTTCTTTTCCACACTTAAAACATTTTCTAGTCCCTTTAAGACAGTCTCCACCATGCTTCTTTCCACACTTTTAGCATAAGGAAACATTCATCTTCTTTTCACCATTATTATGAGATTTCTCCTTGAACTCCATCTTTCGTTTCTTGTCAAAACTATGAGATGGATAAGTAACACCAACTTCCATTTCTACCTTGATAGCACAACGCACAATTTCTTCATAGCTACTGAAGTCTCTTATAGCTAATGCCCTTCGAAGATTTTGTTTGAAGCTACTAAAGAATCAATTAACTTTACTTTCAGGTTGGATGATAAATCCAGATTCATACCTTGCAAGCCTTGTAAAATTCGCTTCGTATATACCAATAGATTCATCATCCTTTTTCTTTAGTTTAAGAAACTCCTTCTCCATATTTTTTCGAAGAATATGAGGGAAGTACTTATTGAAAAATAAGTTCTTGAACTCGTCCCATTCCATGGACTCAATTACATCTCTTTGCCTCGTATTCTTGATAAGATTACACCATTGATCAGCTTCACCTTCCAAAGGATATACTTATGAGATGACTTTATCATGCTCAGAACATTGAAGAACTGAAAATATCTTATCAGTAGTACTGATCCATTGTTCAGAAACAAGTGGATCAGAATACCCACTGAAAGAAGGTAGATGTTGCCTCATGAAGGACTCAATAGAATATTGTTCCCTTATCTGCTCATTTGGAAGTCCAGAATGATTCATAGCTTGTGTAAGTATAGCAATGAGATTTTGCACTTCATCTCCCATCACATTTGTTTGTTCAGGAGGACAATCATTGCATTGTCCATTTCATTGATCAACATGGTTCCTTCGGGTTCCAACCATCGTCTAAAACCCAAAAAGAATAGTGTGAGAGGAAAAAATCATGCTAGGGAAAACAACATAATAATGTGGGAGTATCCTCAATATCTAACATCTTAGGTTAAATTATATGATCGTTACCGTAGTTCTAGGACTGTATCCTATACGTATACTTATCCTTAGGGGCATCCCTAGACATACCATAGAAATATCTCTAGGGATCTCACTAACGTTTTTGCATCCTAGTTTCCAAAGGTTGACTAAACCCTTCCTCTGATAACAACTATAGAGACCTGAAGCTTGACGTACATGGATATTACATCACTTTAGCGGAATAATTAATATATAACAATAACAGACACACAAGGATCTTAATAGTTTAATGTCTTTGGAAACTTGTAACGTAATCTTCTAATCATGATGAAAGATCTTCAACATCTCCCATAAAGATCTTCCCCTTTTTTTTCTTACCTAAAACCTTTCATTATATCCTGGGGAAAAGAAAACATAAAAAGGGTGAGCTCAAATTCTCAGTAAGGGTAAGCATGGATAAAATAAAACATACCATATACATTGGAACTTAAAAACATGAACATAATGTTTAAACATTAAAATCTTGAGCAACGACATAAAACATGGAAGTACATAAGGCATAGATCATAATGGAACATAAACCATGATAAAATAGCATGGGAATAAAACATGTAATTGTGGAATGCATTAATCACATGTAATGATTTCCATAGTAGCCAAGACATTTCTACCAAGACCATCTTAGTGGACAAAGTCCCTTTCATAATCGAGTTCACTCCTCGTTTCAGTCCTGTTTTACTGAACCGGTTTAACCTACCATTCCGGCCATGTCTATCTCATGAGATATAAATATTTACCCAATGCATTGGAGGGAGATATAGGTCCCACCCATCTCATAATGAAATCATTCTTACTTGTGCCACAAAATAAACATACATCATTCATAAAAACCCAATGAATAAAATGGGTTTCATAAACATCATCCCATCATCACATAATCCATATAGAAGAAATGGATATCATTTCATAATAAGAAAAGTGAAACCATGTAAATCATAGATACATTACACTTTAAACATACACATATGAAATAATTTCATCTTAGATGGAAAATGGTTTTGATAAAACACTTGAAATAAATTCTTGAGGAAAATATCCTTTCTTCTTCAAAATCAATTTCTTTTCACAAAACGTCATGAAATATTAAAAGAAAGATATTTTGTTGAAAATAGTCATGGAATATTTTATAGGAATGTTCATGAAAATAAGGCTTTATAAAACCGTAAAAATCCGTTCGTGCCGTTTAAGTTAAAAAAAACATTCTTTTCGCACTTTTGCCGGAAAAGTCAAAAAGTACCTCGTAACGTAAAAAAAAGAATGATTCCTTACATACCATGTAGTAAAAGTAAAAAATTGGTAAAAAGGACTTTAAACATACATGAAAACACTTTTATAAAACATGGACATGGATTATAGAAATAACCCCAGTAAATACTTACGAATATTCAATCTCGGATAAAAATGAGATTTGCAAAATTATCCCTTACCTTATGTCCGATATGCATTGTATGTATCTGAACCTCCTTTATAATGATTTATATAATGTCATTTACTTATTACAGAATCATATTCATTGTTATGATATCATATATGGTTCACATATGACTTTATATTACCCGTTCTTTTGTAAATTCCATGTTAAAGAGTGTTTTGGGTAAAATCGTTTCATTTGTCGTCCGTGTTTTGACTTGTAATTATTCATATGATTACTTAGATCATGATTACTTAATTACATAATATAAAACATGATTTATATATAATATATATTCAGAATATACATATATATAATAGATCGATAAATGGAAAGAAATACACCGTTCATGGAGACGGTAGGCCGTACGTACGCATGAACACTGTTTTTGTTTACTTATTGAGTTGAATGGAATTAAGTAGATGAAATACATATATACATAAATCCAGGAGCTTTATAATGTCATATATTTCATTAAAATTGATTATATATACTTTATAATCATTCTTAATTGGTTAACATGGAGAATGAATCTCATCGCGTCGTGGAGACGGTAGTTCGTACGTACGCGCGAGTGATGATATCGTTCTCATGATCGTGGAATTGTATTGGAGTATATGTATACTATTTCATAATCAATAGAACTTTAAAATAATCATATATAGTTATTATTTTCACCATTATACCCATCCAAGTAAGGTGGTGGTGGAAAATAGATTTCACTACGGCGTGGAGACGGTATTCCGTACGTACGCACGCGCGGTGATTTCGTTTTCCGTAGGATGGATAGATGGTGAAATAGGGTTGTTTCATACTTATAATAAAATATCAGTAAATGAGTGATACTGATGTAATTACTTCATAATGAAACAACCTAAGAAGAAGAAGTGGAAGAAGAAATAAAGATGAAAGAATCGGTAACAGACATTACCTCTTCTTTGAAGCGCCTCTTTGAGATCTCCTTTTAGGGCACTAACATTGGTCTTTGAGGAAGACCAGAACCTCTAGGATGTTTCTAGGGAAGTGGAAAAGGGAATTTGGGAGGGTTTGGACGAGCATGAAGGCTCAATGTGGTGTGAGGAAGAGAGGGAGGAGGTGCCCTTTTATAAGGGAGGAGAGTGGCACCTTTGGAATAACTAAAACTATTATTTTATTATAAAGTCAAATTCGGTTTTAAATAGCTCAAAATTGATTAATTTAGAAGATAAGGTGGGGATGGGTCGAAATCCTCTCATCCAATAGAATTTAGACAAGTTTAGGTTCCTATTTTAACCTTATCATTTAGATTTAACATTAAGTAAAATAATTTTACTTTTACCGTGTCTTCTTGTGTTCTTATACTATAAGGTTAATAAACTTACTATAAGAAGCCAAACGAACCCCAAGTTGTTTATTATTAATATATGTAATCTTATCTAAGTCATTTTTCTGATCCTTAGATTTTTAGGAATAAAATAACAATTAATAATATAATATTTGTTTCAAAACCTATTTTATGTCAATTTTGACACTATTTTGTAATTTATTTTTGTGAAAATCATAACAGAATGATTAGTTCGAAAAAAGTTAATTAAATCAATAATAACATGTCATATTAACCTATAAAATTAGTTTATTTCATAAAAAGTCTGAAATTACATTTATTTGGGTATTTATAACATCAATTATGTCAATATTTCATTAATAAGATAATTATTGCATCATCTTTGTGTCATAAATAAAGTAACTTATTTTATGTCTAAAAATTACAAATAAAATACCATTATAAATTTAATCGTTTTATCTTTCTAAGGACTATTTATAGTCGAATTTATCTTATGTATAATCCTATATTAAAAATGATTTACTTATTAAACTTTGATTTTAACTATTTTAACCCTTCTTTAAATAAATTAATAATAAATGTCCTAATCTAATCCAAGTGGGCATAAATGGTCATATTTTATTCCTAATGTCGTTTTTGGTCTAATTACCCTTATCCAATAGAATTAGGACATGTTTTAGGGTAATAATAATATCATTTTTACCCTTAATTACCCTATTTACTTTTAACCGTGGTAAAAAAAAAGTAAAATGTTACTATTCACCAAAAATTATTTTTATCTCATTGAACCACATTTTACTTACTGACATCAACTGTGTCTCTCAGATTTTTGAAATTCCACTCACAGAAGTGGTAAAATTAAGTTTTTTGAAAAATTTATTTTTTTTAACTACCACTTAGTGGTTTCACTATTCATCAAAAAATGAAAGTATTCAGAAAAATACCAAAAATTAGGCCTAAGAAATATTTGATATTATGAATTCAAAAATGATTTCTTTTTTACCAAATTCAAAACATATTAGTTGCATTAATTAATTTAAAAATTAATTCCCATCGTCAAAACAAATAGTGTGTTCTTAAGAGATAATAACTATCAAAAGATTGACACTTGTTTATGTCTGGTTTAAATGTGAAATTACATCCAATGAACAACATTATATTAAATTGTAAAAATATATTCTAAATATACTTTAAAACCACTCAAATTAATAATTTATCACTACTAATTATTTCGATTAAAAATGTTGTTTTTAATTAAAATTTTGTAATTTTCACTATTCATCAGAAAATGAAAGTTGTCCGAAAAGTACCAAAATTTCACCCTAAGCTAATTTCGATATTAACAATCCAAAAATGAATTCCATTTTGAAAAATAAAATTTACAAAATTTCAAAAAGTGATTATTACTATTCATAATGGGTAGTTTTAATAATATTTTAATAGCATATTGTTGTTTAGTGAAACTCGTTATTGCGTACTACACACGCTATCGAGGAAGGTTATGATTGCGTGTAATGAAAGGCAAGTCAAGGATGCGTGTTGTGCAAGCTCCTTTTGGTGTAGCGTACAACACAAGACATTAATGAAATTAAAAAGAATATTTTTCATAAAATCTCAGGCTGTTACACCATAAATAGTTCCAGATTCATTAGTTTACCATATAAATGAAATTGATCAATTTAATAATTTTAGAATCTATGGATAAGGAAGATTCATAGGGTCCATAGAGGCATTCCATAACATCACCATTAAAATAAAAAAGTTAAATGAAAAACCCATAGGACCTAGATTTCCATGGATTATCCAAAAGAATTTAATTTAATATAACCAATAAATGGAGTGTTTCATATAACATCAAGAGGTTTGGTCAGATTATTATAGTTACATACAATGATAAAGAATATAATAACTAAAAAAATCATGTATTTAATTATTATAGTGATCATGTTTGTTGAAATTAGAATTCCAATTGAAAATATTTGTTTTCACAATGAAAAATTTCATGTTAAAGGGGGAGACTCATTGTCGCTCATGGTTTACATGAAAACACTTGTTAAAATATCACCAGTCTAATTGATGAATTATACTTATTGTTAATTCATGTATAAGTAAATGATAAATTAAATCATATTTTATTACACCATTGTTTTAATGTCATGACACACTTAATTCTCCAAAATGATGAACTCTAATTTACAGTGGAACATATGAGAAATTATCTTTAGGATCACACAACTCACATTTGTGAAAACTGTTTACCATCACCATGAAACATTAATCATTTTTAGAACATCATAATTTCATTAGGATACAATGTCTATGAAATGCAACATCCTTTCATCAAAAAAATAATTCTCATATAAAATTCCATCCATAAAAATTACATTCTCATAATTCTTATACAACAATAGAGACTATAGATTTTCATTATATCTTATCCCCCTCATAATGACAGATAATGTTTTTATTTAGCGACATGGTTAACCATTCATGCAACTATCCACATTAAAAAAAATAAGACACCTTGATTGATAATTTTTTACATAAACTCACCATATTATGGTAAATCCAATTTTTTATCCTCTATAATCACCTTACTATACATTATAAATGCTAATAAACATGCATAAAAATATTTCATTTTTTTATTATTAAATTTTGTGTATTTAAATATTAATTTTAAAATAAATTAATACTAGTTTGATAATTCATCCTTTGATTTATAATTTATGAAACATGATGAACTAATTTTAGTGATTCAGGACACATTAATAATAATTACTATATAGTCTCCATTATCCTAAAGCTTTTTCAACATCCGTTGGTAAAAAATAGAAGATTTTATAACAATATTAATCAGTAAACACAAAAAATCAGAAACCTAAAAAATATATCAATATGGACTTTTCCCCAAATATATCAACCATTTTATTTTGTTGAATACTATTCAACCTTTATTACCATGTTTTTTAGAAATATTCTATTCTTTATTATTTAAACACAATTTTAACATTTTGAATCTAGAAATAAGTAAAATACTTTGTCAATATTTATTTTAAACCAAAATTGGATAATATCAGCATGAAAAAAGAGTATCATATAACTATCATTGACAATTCAGTTGATTTTTTATAGCACTTGATGAATGATACCATTTATTTAATAGTGATCATTTTTTAAAATCTCTTATAATACCACACTTTTAAAATACTGTAATCATGAAATCAAAAGATGTTAATTTTGTATTTTTTACTAATTTATATAATAGTTTTAGTATCATAATATTTATAACTATCTTGAGATGATTTTGATCATTAATTTAACATAGAAAAATAATCCCCTTTCACCATTATAAACTCCCATATTGTCAGTCTCAAAAAACTATGTCCCATTGGTGAATACTACATCTCCTTAATTTTGAATGAATCGAAAGGTTTCAATATAATGATCTATAAGAGGAAAAGTGAATTTATTAAGAGACGAGGAAATTGTAAAATTTTATTAAGGAGTAAGTGTTTTACATCTAGAAGACTTATCTGTGGGGTTTTACTGGGCCTTGAGATCTAGTTGATGCATATAAAACTCTTTTTTGGGTAATTCCAATATCATGATCATTGTGACCTAATGTTCTATCATCACCTAATATGACTACAATGAACAATTATTCGATTAATATTGTATAAATTGATTATTGATCTTAATATTATTTATCATTTAGCGCCTGATGAGATTTTTTAAAATATTTATAACACATAAATTACCAAAATTCCTTATAAATTGAGACTTCATGTCAACTATCATGCATTCAAGATACTAATTCATCGACATTAAGTGTATGAATGAATCCTTCAATGGCCGTAATATATTCATATTCTATAGTTTCAATATAATGTTAGTTTTAAATCATTCTATGCTAATAAATGCATAATTAACCATGATATATTGCACCACCTTATGGTAACCATATTTAATTAAATTAACCATCCCAATTTGTCAATTCATATCACAAAAACATTTTTTTGAAGAGGTAGTTTATATAAAATGATATCCATATTGGCCCTGATTTGTTATAGTATTATTTTACTTATAAGAAATGGGGATTTCCAAAGTATTACTTTAATACCATTACATTAGTCAGGTTGGAAACACCATGTTATGATTGGTCACCATTAAGTAAACTATTCTCACAAAGTGAATCTTTTATTCTATGAAGTTGAATATTTTTCAGTCATCATCTCATGATGGATTTATCTAGATAACTAAAGAATATTCAATATACATGAAATAATTATATCCATGTCTCTATTGAACCACTGTGTCATATTTATACTGAGATATTAACACCATTCATTCCATAAATCACCTGTGGACTAATAAAAAATTCTAGTTCCCCAGTCATCAAAATTTCAAACATCTACTTCATGTATTCTAAAAAATACTTAAGCTATTATTAATTCAATACAAGAAATATTATATAATCAACATAATATAGTAATATCATCAATTGATCAATTTCATTATCGACATAGATATTTTTATAAACAACACCACACTATTTACCATACTTCTATATGTATTTATCGAATGATTAATACCATAATTGTAGTGAATTTTTTCACCTATAGAGTGATTTATTTAGTTGGAAAACTCTATTATCAACATCATAGACAAGAAAACCATATTTTTTTCACTTTTAACCACTTTATTGTGAATTCCAATTAAGAATTGTCTCCTAATATTGTATAATAATACATTGAATTCACATTGAAATGATATCTCTAAGAATAGTCAAATTATATCCACCATTTCCCGAGGGGAAAATATTTCATCTCTATTAATTCCCTTGATCAATGAGTATCCATTAAACACTATTCTTACATTATTTCATAACATATTTCCATTATCATTAATCATTTTATGTAAACATTATTTTTTCCCAAAGGTGACCTTGTTTTTATCATAATAAAAATATATTTGGTCGGATTATTTTAAATTTCTTTAACCAATTTAGTCATCACGTGTACCAAATTCATACCCTTAGTATCATCATTAGAACACTTTTACTACACATGAAATAATAAATATGTCTATCTTATAAACATTGTTATGTTTTTCGTTAGTAACATTCCCTAATCACTAATGATACTCTAAATATCAATTTCATGTCAACTCTTCATATTCTGTGTATATTTAGGTATAGCTTTATCTTAATCATCATTATTATCTTCATCTGAATTATCTATATCCACATGTTCTCTCTAAGGATATTTCACATAATCATCACATTGTTATAGAAACCCCACAATTTTTTTTGAAAAATATTATATTCAGATTCAACTATTATGACATCGCTGATTTCTACATCTTTTCTTAACTACTTATTAAAGAATTTATATTCTTTATCTTCATTGATTAACCATGGAAAATTCATTCATCTCTACAAGTATCAAATTTAATATATTTATCTTTATTGGGAATGAACCACTCACCTAAAAATATTATAAAGTACATTAGTGTTGGCTTCTTTCCATACCACATATCATATAGAGAACTTTATCGGCAATAAACAATGTTTAATATATTTAATAATGTTATCAATTCTTCATTCAATAACTTCTCTCATAGATCCTTTTAAATATTAAATTTTTATATACATGTTGTTTATGATCATATCTTTTCTCCAAACCACACCATATTTTTGAGGACCTCCCACTTTTAATTTATAATTTCATAACATGATTCTCAAGTTAACTCTCCACATAGATATTTGTTAACTCTGTTCCATTATCTGTATGTAATTTTATTATCTTATTCTAATGAATAATTTAATTATTTATTTGATATTTAGTAATTAAATTGAACATCTAAAACATATGATTTATGATCCTTATCTATTATTTCATACAAAATCCATCAATTAATTTAATATAACACCCCTTCCCTGTATAATATTTTTACAAACACATCCACATTCACTAATTTAATAACCATTTTCGACTTATATTCCATTTCCTTATATATTATTTGAATAATCTCCTTTTTGAAAAATTTTACAATGTCGATATGATTTCATGATATATTATAGAGATCAAGATAATCATCATTTTCACTGTATCTTTTTATTATTATTAGATTAAATAAAAAAGCTACTTATAGCCTAAATTAATTCTTTCTTAGACTAGAAAAACATGTTTTATTATCCACTAGAATGGTAGATATTACCCTTCAGTCACTTTCCATTCTTAATATCTACACTATCATTTTCCTTAAAGATACTATTATTCTTGGTAATATTTATCCAATTCAATAAGAAACATATTTTACTAATAAATTGAATGTAGTTAATTAGACCTTCCAAAATAAATATATCCACGTGTCTCGAATCATTTCCACCAAATTTTTATTAACCAAAGCCAATTATATTTTATTATTCACCATTAACATATGAGACAATACTATCAGTTTCATATTTCAAAAATTTGAATATATCATTATATACAAAAAGATGGGAAGTGAATCTACTCTCAAGGATCTATAAACCATAACAGTTTCATTATTTTTAGAAAAATATCTTTAATAACTACCTCCTCATATATTTTATTTTTGATCCATTTCCTTAAATTAACATATGGAATATATTGGAATGAATTATCTTCTTTTGAATATAATGGACTAACATTATCTAAAAAGTATAGAAATTTATTTTCTATTATCATACCATATGATGATTCCATGAGATAATACGTGTTACAATTTTGGGCCATCATTAGCATAATAATATACATTTTTGATGAGATATAACTATCCTAGTACCCAACTCCTACACTTAAGATATAATTACCATCAATGGAATGTCGGAAATATTAAATTCTTATTATATTAATTTGTCTCTCTTAAATAATTTGATAAATTTTGGATATTGGAAAAACATTTTAAGCATGTACTATATTTCAAAATAATACCACAAGATATAATGTGAATTATTTTGTTTCCTTTATTTATGGCTACTTTCCACATTGGTTATCTCATTATCTAATTAAGGAGTTATTCCCAAGTAAACCTTGAAGTATTTAGTGAGTGATTGTGTTAGGAAATCATTCTCCAAATCCTTCTTCTTATTATAAGGGGTTATAAAAAAATCAATCTAATAACACTTTTAATTTTCCAAAAAAAACCTTTATATATTTTTCTAGACATGAGTTATCTAAATTCAAAATATTAGTAACCTATTTTATTTAGGTATGATGTCATACCATGAGTCAATAGTATCTCATGGTATTATACTATTTTCATAGGATAAAACCTTCATCCTCATGTACTAAGATACATTTGATCTAATATTTCAATATAATAATTTTACCAATTATAAGTTTGTTTTGTTCTTCAATATTATTCTAAAATTAAATAAAATCACCTACATTTTATAGATTTAATATTTTATATTTTTCAATATCTTCGTTTATCTTGAACTTATACACTCCTTTAATCTATATATTGTGTTTCACAACTTGAAAAAGTCTATTAGATTTCATTATTTTTTATCTCTAAATTGTTATATCATAAATAGAATCCACAAATTCATTATGGAGATCAAATAACATTTATAATTCTGTTAAATTATCATATCACTCTTCCCATTATTAGAAACTATAGATAATATCCACTATAGAATATTATTTTTTGTCTTTGTAGTATTCAATTTCTTTTTCATTAGTTTCTTATGAAATATTATCTCATTTGATATTTGTTTTTTTTAGTACATTTTTGATTTTATACTTATCATTCCTTTTATTTTGAATAAATATTTATTCATAGGTATTTTCTGATCCATATAGTTTTCCTGAAACGTTTTGGGACACTTTGATAAAAGGTGACCAAAATGTCAACATTGAAAGAATAATATTGAAAGATTACTCTTTGACATTTCTTTTATCCTCTAGAAACATGGTTAAAGTAATATATATAAATCAAAACCCACTTCTTCTTCTTCATTATCCTTCATATTAGACTTCCTCATAGAATTAAATGTTGTCTCCTTTGACATTACCTTTTCTATAACCTCATTATAATCATTCCTCATCTCTAATAAGACTAGATTATTAATAATACTAACCAATGTCCAATAAATTTGATTTTTATCCTCAAAACATGATATATTTTGATTAAAACAAGGTGAAAACCTACACAATACACCAACTATTATTTTCACTTCACTAATCATTTCTCTGAGAAAATACATATCTTCCAAAATAACATTCACCCAATAAAACGGTACATCTATGGGTTTATTTGGGTGCATCCTCATGTCCTTATAATTGTCCAAAATAACCTTTAATCTATCATGCAATACTTTTAAATAAAATTTATATATTTTAATCATATTTTCCTAAAATTAATTTAATTATTTACATGATATCACTTTCATATTGATTTAATTAGATAATGTACCACTGTATGAATTGATTCCGCTACACTCATAATGTAGATCCTTATAATTACAATATAATAATTAATTGCTTTGAATGATGACTAAAATTACATCGATATGATCTATATACACATTTGTTCCAAATGTTTAAAAATAGTTCCCCATCTAATTCTTCCAAAAATTAATGTTGTATCCTTCAATGATTGAAATCCCTTTTTGACTTACTACTTCTATTATATTAAAGAAGAGAGAATAACATTGAATTTATACCTAAAAATTGATACTAATTTTTGAACCTTCTTGTTTAAATACTCTAGAATGGGGGTGAATCATTGTATTTCATATTTAGACAAATAAATATTTTTATCTTGTTTTTCATTAATAAAATATATTCTCTCTCATAATCATTGAAATATTTAAACAGAAATCACAGCTTGAATGAGACATAAAAATATTAGTTGGTTTACCCTAATAGACCTAGTACAAGAATAATACAAATTAAATGATGAAATGAATGGAAATATATAAATATAATAATTTTTACAATTTTTTAGTTGAACCATTGTACTAATAAGTTTAAAACCACCCATTGGATGAAAGATCAATACTCTCTCTACTAAATCGTAGTGAATATTCCTTTATAATAAAATAATTATAATTTTAATCACTTTTTATTACCCACACATGGGGTGATCTCAATAGGTTCCATATGATAAGTGATGAAATGATGTTTATGATAGAAATAACGATAAATTATCTTGAGGTTCACATAACTCACATTCATGAAAACATTACACAATTTGTGTGCAACTACCCTATTTTGTAAAAAATCACACTTTTTTGAGAATTTGTGGATTAATGAACCTAACATGTCTTTTATGTACAACAATATTTTTTTTGAAGATCATCATCATGAAATATTCATTTTCACAAGAAGAAAATTTTTATCTGACATTCAAAAAATAGGTCCCTTAGTACTTATCTTTGTTTCCTCTGACTTTATGACTTATTATTATCCTATTTATTTACATGGTCGACCAATCAAAAAAAATTACATATCAATAGAGAATGATTCCAATATTGAAAATTTTCACACATAATCACTATCTTTGTAAAAACCAAATATTGCATGAACGAAATAATAACAAAGGTATTTTTAGAGTCATTAAAACCTTCATGAAAATATATCCTTCACTAAATCTATATTGATGGAACATTGAATCACGATGTTAGATAAAACATTAAATATGTGAAAATTATTTATTTTTTATTTTTTTAATTAAATTACCAACACTTTTAGATCATCCAAACTTCTTATTCATAAATGTTTCGAGGTATCGATGATCATAGAGAAATTTGAACTTAAATTATTAGTGAACACACTGAATCATTATCTACTATCTTTCTTAAAAAATAAAATAACCTAAAAACAACTAAAATATTTCAAGATAAATTTTATAAATGGACAAAAAAATTATAATTATTATTGATGTCAATCCAAGTGTATGACCATGAATAATTCAATATTGGTCTCACAAATACAACTATAAAGAAAATTATAAATACAACTAAAAAATAATTCTATTGAAGAGGATGTATAATGGAGGATTAAAAAATAATATATCAATATAAGAAACATATACATGTGGGATTGTTATTATTATTTAGTTGAAGAATAAGTCAAAAAAGATATATAATTAATAATAAAATAACCGCAATGAATTATCTACAAGATGAATTTAAAGTGGAAGAAAAAGAAAGGCCTAGAAGAGAGTTAGAAGAAAAGGGTAATTTCATCAAAACCATACTCATTTCTCTACTGGAGAATGATTATGAAGTACCACTCTCTATATGTACATTATTATTTCAAAATATTGACAATGAAATGAATAATTAAGGTCAAGATACAATACATGAGCTATATGGGATGTAATAATATTCATTGAACATAAGTAGTTAGTGGACAAACCAATGGTATAAAATAATAATCTTAATAAAAAATTGGTGTTGAGAAACAAAATTTTATATCAAAAATAAATATAGAATATTAAGATGAGAAAAATATGATAAAGTTATATAAAGAAATTTTTTAAAATAAATTGAATTAAAATCCTTAAATTTTTTTCAGGGAGTATCAATCTAAATGCGTGGACCAATTAATGTTTTTTTTGTAAAATTATTTATTGTATCAGTTGATAACAAAAAGGTATTTCTACTAATGAACAAATGATATCTGATACATTATCACATTCTTGGGATATTATTATTATGTTTTCATTATATATACATATATATATATCATAGAAATGAATCCATTATTGAAATAGAATAATATTTTATGAGAAATTATATCTTCATTGATTATTTATTTCAATAGAATTTAATTTGTGGATGTTTAGAGAGTACTATTTTTATGCGATTTTATTGAAATTTAAAATCTCATGGATACTAGTTATAATGAAATATGAAATTCTAGTGTTTATTCCAATTATATTAATAGAGAATAATTTACTTGTGGTATATCTCACATGTATTTCTATTTAATTGTTTATGTTTTCATTTAATAGTTATGGAGTTCACATGGAGAAACATTAGAATAATGGAATTTTTTAAGTTTCATGGTTTTAATAGAAATATTTTAGTTAAATTGAGAGCATCACTATCATTAAATATGGCTCAAAATTATTATAAGGAATTTTTACTCAGTAGGAGTTCATGATTGGTAAATAAATTAATAATAAGTGGTAAATTTACTCACATAAAATTTATAAAAAATTAACTACATGTTGTATATTTCTACGATAATTTTATATCTAAATAAAAGTTTTATCCAAATGGTGTTATCACTAAATAAAAGTTAAATTTCAAAGATAGTTTTAAAGTAATTATTAAAACATTTTAGGAATAAATCATGATGAAATTATTAGGGTTTAATGCTATAACTTCATGGGTAGTATATTCATCAAATTTGGAAGATAAAATTTCAATAAGTTTATTTTGGAAAAAAAATTCATAGACCCAGGTGGTAAAAAAAATATTTTAAATGTTTCAGTTATGATACTTAGTGTTTTAAGATGACATGTCATGTGGGAATAAGAGATTACTGAGTATAAGTATAAGAATGTCTCTATAATAGTTTATGTTTGTAAGGATGAATTAAAATATGATCATTTTTTTGATGAGTTATTATGTATTAGTCAAAGGGGAGCCTAATATTTTTACATTTATAGTAATTTTTTGTTGCTGAAGTAGAGATAAAGATAGAACTATATAAATATATGATAAATTGGATAATATATCTATTTGGATCATTTCATTTTGATGGATCCTGTTTGGGGGGGGGGGGGTTATGAGGGGTGGTGGGCTGCTCAGAGATTGTTGGGGTTTAGTGCTACTGGCGTTTAGTGCCTTTTATGGTCCAGGGAATTCTTTGGGTGCGGAGGTTCAGGTACTTATTTCCAGTTTGTTGGTATGCAGGCAGAGAGGGATGCAAGTATCAGAGGTGGAGTCTGATTCTGAGTCTCTAGCGAGGATGCTACAGGGAGGCCATTGTATTCCGTGGGACTTGATTTATCTCATTCGAAGGTTCAAGACAGAAACTAATCAAGGCCAGGTTATTCACCACAGTTGGAGGGAGTCTAACTTTGCGGAAGATTCCCTCGCCCGCTTGGGAAGATAGGAGGATCTACTTTTGATATTTTATAGTTTGAACTCCCTTACCCTTGAGTGCTTTACTGTGGTGCAAGGAGACTCCCTTGGACTCCACCACATTCAACCTCCTTGAAGGGAGGTCCTTCGTTTTTCTGCGCTTCTTCAAATAATAATAAAAAAAGTATTTATCGTAATAAATATATAACCTTAATGCAGTTTATAATTTTAAAAGATCATGTAATTTTGATAATATTGAAACAAAACCAAACGTATAAAATTTCGTAACCAAATATATAATTAGTCCTCGATAAGCTATCAATTCCTAGAATACTGAAATATATTTGTAAAGAAGGTATAGTTTACATTAATAATAATAAATGTTAATGTTTTAGTGGGATTATAATTTTTATATATATATAATATAGTGGTTATCACTACAAGGGTAATATACTTTTTTATGTCTGCTAAACATTTTCATATATGAAATTTTTTTTGGGTATGCTTTTAGAACTCCGGGTTATTCTTGGATACTTTTTGTTATAAATATGCATGATCATATAAATATTAGACTTTGGGAGATTAGGAATCACAATTTATTAAGGGCTTTGTAGTGTTTTATGTGAATTAAATATTTGATTTATTGTTTTTTGGGTGAATTCAAGTCATTTTTATATAATACATATTTATAATAAGTTTGTGGTCATTTGGAAAATGATTTTGTTAATTTATGATTATTTTTTATTCAATATATGAATAAAAAATATTTTTTTAAGGACTCTTATTCAGTTAATTTGATGTTTCACCGGTTATGTAAGATTAAAAAAAAAATTAGAAGCTTCATGGAAATAAAATGGCAAAAACATGGGATATATAAAAATAATTTCTACAGGAATGGACCATATGGGAATGAAGTGCATGGATGAAAAGGAAATATATGATTAAAAGGAACAATGTAAAGGCTATATCAAAATCAATTGACTGTTATTTAGGATATGTATAGTGAGAGGAAGGGAATATTATTTAATGTGTGATTATTTAAAATATATTTTAGACTAAAACTTATTATAATAAAATAACTGTGTCATGAATATTATCTCATTATAATTGAATATCATTTATCGACTACATATTAGGTGAAAATGTGTTCATCTTTGGTAAAACTTAATTGGAGAATTATTCATAGATGAAATTTTCTATATCGTTACAATAAATTAGGGAAACATAAATATAAGATTAAATATATTACAACATATTAATTTTATGAATAATTTTAAGGAATGATAAACAGAAAGATAATGGAATATATCTCTAGAAATTTTAGTTGGTATTTTATAAGGAATTTAAATTCTTTTTAAAACATAACTTTTATGAAAAAAATATTTGATTTTTTAAGTAAAATAAATTGTTCCTCATTGATAGAATAAATGAAATATATTTTTTCTAATTATGAAGATTGACTTTATAGTTATTATGGAGCCTTGAAGTGTATGTTATACCATGAAGGTAACATTGCGCTTTAATTGAAGGATGACATCATGAAATATGTCATCCCAATTAAAAAATATTTCGTAGTGAAGATAACATCCTTAAAAGGTGACTTAAAATTGGGTGTATCATGATTTTAAGTCATTAGGCATAAAATAATACCACAATGTATAGAATAAATATCACACCAAATTATTTTTGAAACATGATATCAAGGATATGATCTCAACTAAAATATGTATGGATCTATTTTTAGTGAGCATGGAGAGATCCTTAGATATAGTTTTTGATTATAAAACTAACTTAAATTAGTAGTTCCATAATATAGTAATAGTATAATAAGAGACAACGGCCCTAAATTAATTATGATAAAGAACTAGTTTACCTATATTTAATTATAATTCATTGAGTACAAATGTCAATAATAACTGAAGGTAAATAATAAGTGTTATGATTATTATGATAATTCTTAAGGATGTTCCAAATATTATCAATATATATGATAATAATATTTTATGATGAAAATAATGTGGATTGGATGGATATTCATATGATGGGGGTGTCTAGGTAATTCCTTAAGAAATAAATCAATGTATTCCTATACAATTGGTAGAAACTCAATTAGAAGATTATTTTTATCACACATAGTTGTTTTTTTATCTTCCCCCCCAAAGAATTTAATTTAGTATAGCTATTATGCATGGATGTAGTTTAGAATCATATGATGATGTTTCTATCCAAGAATATAAAATTCTACATCTTCCTCATATATTTTAATTTCCTTCTCCTTGAAATTAATTTTCACATCATATTTTGAAAATGAGACCATACTAAGGATTATATCAAAGTCTACCATACGTATAATGATAAAGTCAGAAAATAGAGCATGTTTATTTGTTAGAAAGGATATTTCCTAACACATTTTTGTTTCAATTAGAATAACATTAAGAGTTTTGACCAACAACGCCTTTTTAAATCAAAATAAAAATATTTAATTTTATTCAAAAACTATATAGATATAAAAGAGTGTGATGATCCAAAATAAAATAAATAATTGTATAAATTTTAAGATAGTATTAATTTACCTACCACCACATCATTTGGTAATTATACTTCATATATAATTATATCATAATCTTATCCATCTCTCATTGTCCTCTTCTATGATATATTTCCTCAATGCATGGGAAATTTGATCGAATAATGACTTATTTCAATATAGTTTAATAATTTAACATCATTGATATTTTTTATTTCTCTTTTATTCATTATCTTGATGGCCCTTTTCTCTAAACATATAAAAACTTCCATGTCTTTTAATCATTTCCCAAGATGATTCTTGATAGAAATTTCACATAATCAGAATTTCCTTATTTTACTATTCTTCTTTGATGCTTTAACATTTATGGTTATTAGAAGCCATATTATTATCTTGATTTCTCTTGAAAAAAATAATATATATAATATTTCATCTCTTTTTTTGTGATAGTTAAAATTATTTCATTATATGATGAAAATCTGTGAGAATCTAGTGCCCTTCGAATACATGGATTAAGACCTTCAAAAAACGATCAATATTGATTTATGAATCAAATATATAATCTATAGCCTACCCATACAATATTAAGAACATATCCTCACACACTATAATACTATCTTATTCATTCTTATTTATTCTAAGGAATATTTTATCTTCATTTCAGTTCATTTTCCATAGGGGAAATACCAACATATCTCTCATGTGTTGACTCCATTTCTTCTATTAGGTTCCATCACTAAATAACAACACACACTAAGTTAGATAATAATAATAAATATTTATGAACCAATAATTTACAAAAATAATTATTATAATTCTCATGTTCATTTAACATCAACATCACATTGTTTCTACGAAACCTTCTCTAATACCAACTATAACAACTCTGACCCCAACATCCCAGAGTCGGTAGTTATTTTATTATAATGGATTATATATCAGAGATCACATTACCAAGGATTAATAAATTTAGTAGAATTAAATTACTATATATACAAATGGATCTATTAAAACATTTTTAAATATACATTGAACAATACAATGGAAAATAAACTACTTATTAAAAACTTATTAAAAGATTTCATCTTCAAAACCTGGGGATGGAAAAAAATTAAAAGGGTGATCTTAAATGATCAGTAAGGCATGCATATAGTAGAAACATGAATCAATAGTTATTGAATCATTATCAATAAGGATTCATCAATATGGAAAGGAAAATAACTGAAAAACCCATGCAATTTAATCAATAAACTAAGAATGAAAATGCATCAATAGATAGTGTCAGGGTAAAAATATCATGAATAGTAATAATAAAATACAGAAAGATGGTAAATTTTAATTATTGGAGATTATTTATATGGAATATGAACCACTACCATAAAGACCTTTCCCAAGAGGATTTAAGTCTAAGGGTAAAACCTGTATAATTATTCTTGGAAATAATTGCGATGGTTTTTTGCCAACTATTTTGTCTCATGTGAACTTTCGACATATCAAAGGGGTATCTATTTCTAGTAAGAACCTATGTATATTTGTCTAATGCATTAATAAAATATATAAATCTTCAATTTAATTAATGAAATAAATATATCATATCGATGAATATCATATTGGATAAGAGATGTAGATTTAGCATTATTTCCCAGTTAATGAAATAATATTTAATGAAAACACTGTTTGTAAACAAATAGTACACAACTTATAAAATAATTATATCAATTATACAAGGGTTATTAATGTTTAAGAAAAATATAATTTAAAATGAAAATGATCTCAAAAGAGTACTGGATACACCATATAAAAATGATTAGGTGCACAACTCCATGTAAGTCTCAATGAAATGGAGATTGAGATGAAGTCCCTTACATTTTGTTTGAAGGAATTCTGCACTTGTATATAATATCCTAAAAAATCAAATAATATTCATTAATTACTTAATTTATGACCTCATAAACATATATTTTTTATTATTTTAATTTCATTATGTTAATTTATGGTTATTCCTATGAGCTATAATGTTTAATTTCATTATTTAGGGAGCGTTCACTTCATGGTTTTATGGATGGTTCAATTAATTATAATTATTGGAGTTCATGTAAAAAAGGAAGAAAATATATATTTGTAATGGAATAAAATTAATAAAATTGCATTATTTTAAATGTTCCTTATATATAATTTGTTTATATGGTATGAGGATGATTTATTAGATAAAATGTTAATGAAAAATGATTTTTTTATTTTGGTGGGTTGTATGGCCACCATGGACTAGTATCATTTCAGTTAATATTATATTTATATACTAGTTATATAAAGTAAAATTATTTTTATAAACATATTATAATATTTTTAAATAATTAAAATGGTTTCATGACCATCCTTGAAGGCAGTAATTAAAAATAAAAACTCATCATCGAAGAAGGCGGTGAATAGACATCTCAGATATGATATTTTTATTTTTGGAATAAATAGAGAATAGAATAGAGTTGATGATGTATATTACATTAAAATAATAAAATTATAGTATATATATGATATTGGAGTTATCATTATACTTTGTATAAGGGAGGTTTAGGAGGGAATACTAAAAGAAAATAAAAAAATTAGAAAGAATTAGGATTTTGCCTCTCGAATATCGTCTCCTTGGTAACCTCTTTAATACACATAGATTTGGCCTTTTGATATGAAAATAAAGTCGTAGACATGATTAGGAGTCTTGTTAAGGTAATTGTGGAAAATTTAGACATGATTAAAGGCTTATATGGTGTGAGGAGAAGGGGTGGTATTCATATTGAAGGAGAGTGTTTTTTTGATTATTTTATTCATTTGTTTAGTATTTTAGCTCAAGAATATTAGTAATGTAGATTATTGAGAATAAGTATAGTAACCACTTCATGTGAGTTTGTTCTAATGGTTTCTAACAAAATCTATAACCAAACAAATTTTTTATTTGGATAAAAATGTAAAATATCATAAATTAGTGCAATTCACTATTCACAAAATTCAACTATTTAAGAAAAATCCCAAAAAATAACCATATTTTTTTCAACATGTAGACTTCAAAATTGGAATATTTTTAATAATTTTTTAATGTACAATAAATTTTATTTTTAATTAAAATCATCATTTATTCGAAAAATGTTGATTTTAATATTATAGACAATTTTACTGCACTTTGAAAAATTTATTATGGTCTCAAAAAAAATTATAATTATTATACAACAAAATATTATTTCTTGCTTCTATTTTAAGAAAATAAATTTTATCTTAAATAATTATTTTCATTATAAAATCATAAAGAAATATTTTTGGTTAAAAAAATAACAAAATTTTCTTTATTATTTCTAAAACATTTATGTAGATATTTAACGATATAAATATATCAAATTTTCATTTATGAGATACATAAATTTTATTTATAATTTAATAGGTGAGTTTATTATTCTAATAGACACATTACTGTTTATAATAGTCACGTTACTATTTCAATAGTCATGTTAATTTTTTACAATATATCATGGTTTTTTTGTTCAACATAATCTATAAAATAAATTTATTTTATTTAATAATATGTATAAAATAAAATTGTGGGGTAATTTATCTTATATATAGTTTAACATCATGTGATGAATGCATTTTCACTATATTTAGTGTCATGTTGTAAGGTAATTCTTCGTTCAATTTAGTGTCATGCGGTAAGGGCATTATTGGTGAATATGGAATATATAGATATTCAAGGGATGACCCAAAACAAACTAAAATGTTGAGTTCCACTAGAGACTCCCTATGGATCATAGGTTTTGGAGATCCTTTTCTGCAAGGATGAAACACCTTTCGTTTATAGGTCAAATCCATAATACATTGATGGCATGGTCAAGCATTGAGGACCAATACTCTTTTCCAATGGAAGTAGAAGATTTATGGGTGTGTCATTAGATTAGGTTAAAATATTTGGGAATCCAATTCAACAAGGGTTGTTGGGTAATGGGTTGTGTATTTTATAACAAAAAATGTTGTGTCAATATATATGGAATTAGGTAGAAAAACCGTGGATGACCTAAAATAACCAGAGCTGTTAAGTTCCACTACATCATTATTGGGGCTCACAAGGATTACAGTTTCATTCCTATAATGAACACATGTATTTATTTGGTGGTAATATACCCTATCCATCAATAGAATGGTAAATTAAAGATGGTCCCCTTTAATTTTAGGGGCCATTAATGATTTATGAAGACAAAAAATCATAGATGATGAAGTAGAGTATGGGGAAAAGGAATATACTGAAAGGGTTATAGAACCCTAGGTCTACATAACTATTCATTGGGAAATTTAGGTTCTATTCTATGTTGTTTTGAGTCACGTGGTGTAGGAAATAAAACGGTTCTGAAATTGAGTGTTTCTTTATTTCATTGAGAAAGGGTACACAATAAAGTGACGTGTTGTTTAGGATATTAATCCCACTTGAATAGTTTGGTTACATGGACTATAAATCAAGGTCTAATGTTCCCAGGACATGAATAGTAGTATGAGACAATCATGTCTGGATTGAACCAAAACAATCTGAGGTTATATGTTCCTCCATAGTGACATCAGGGCTCAATAGGATCAATCAATCACTTTCATGTTGTACTGCATTTGGTTGATGACTATAGGTTCATATGCAGGAACTAGAGGAGGACATTCATAGTAAAATAAAGGGTCCCTTGATGGTGGGTGACCATTTCCTATAGCTGTGGAAGGATGTGATGATATGAGGAACTCAAATCCTGATGTTTGATTTTGTAATGACATATATTAAATAAGGGTTCAAATAAGATAAAATTTGTTCTACTACATAGTGAACATATAATAATGGTGATGGAATATGAAAAATCATTACTCTATATTTTCTTAGGACTAGGAGGTCCATCGATCATGGATCAAATTTTTATATGGTGATAAATTGGGACCTATGAGGTTTATTCCCCATTTATTTATACTCTATCTTTTTCCTAAACTATATAGATGAAGATTCCATTGAGCATAGACCTAACATTTTCTCAGGCATCTGTTTTGCAGGCATTCGACCTGACAAGTTTTAAGACTCTTATACCCACTATTTTAGGGTCTTGAGATTTTTACTATCAACGGTTAATGTTCATTCACTACAGGAAAAAGTGTTTATTGCGACGGTTTATTTGCAACGGGACATATTCCTGACACAACAGGTCCGATGAAAGTCTTATTTGTGACGGGAATATATTCCCGTCGCAAATAACTGATCATTTGCGACGGGGAAAATGTCGCTGTCGCAATAGGTTTGGCGCAGATTTCACGCCAAAATGGGCGAAAAGTATTTGCGACGGGTGGATACTCCCCGTCGCAAATACCTTGCCGTGGTAAATACTATTTGTGACAGGTAAAGCTACTCGCCGCTAATGTTATGTTGGTCTATAAGTATTTGTGACGGGCCCGACGCAATAACCTTTTCACGGATGAGGGTATTTGCGACGGTCTGACGCAAATACTTATCGACAGATATAACATTAGCAGTGGGCGGCTTTACCCGTCATAAATAGTAATTGCGATGGGACGGTCATAAATAAGTAAACAGTAGCGACAGTGGATTTACCCGTCGCAAATAGTATTTACCGTATCAAGGTATTTACGATGGTAAACTCTGACCGTCGCTAATGTTATGTCGGCAGGTAAGTATTTGCAACGGTTCCCGTCGCAAAATCTTTTTTAAATGCCGACCATAATTAATGCGGGCGGTGGGAATTTGCGGCGGGACCCATCGCAAATACGTTAACCTATATATACCCCCAACCGTTTCAGTTTTGAAAGCATTCAAATCTTCTTCTTCTCCTCTCTTCTCCTTGAAGCTTTAATTTTAAGAAAAAAAATTTCGATTCTTTTTGTGAGACCGTCGGAAGGCAATCAAAGGGGTCCATAAATTCAAGATTTCAAAGGTATTTACGTTTTATTTAATTTTATATTTATTTCATTTTTTTCTATTAATTTTAATTGTAGTTCTAATTAAATTAGATTTAAATTAATTTATTATTTATATTTAGTTTTATTAAAAAATGATATTGTTATAAATAATTATAAATAATTAGTCATAATTAGTCATAATTAATTCGGTATAATTAGTAGTTAAGTATAGTTTTTGGTTTATCAATCAAATAAATCCTTATCTAGATACGAATAAGTAGAGGCAGCTCGGGCACAGATGTACCTAGGAGTGAAAACTCTGACAAGGAGTTTCGGGCTTGACCCGGGCACAGATGTACCTAGGAGTGAAAACTCTGACAAGGAGTTTTGGGCTTGACCCGGGATGTCCTGGTACACGACAACAGGCATTGCTGCACTCTTGGTTTGACACTCCCAGGGGACATTTATTTGGTAAAAATTAGATTTAATTATTAATTTTCAAATAATTAAAATAATTTGAAAATAATTAAAATAATTTGCAAATAATTAACATAATTAGATTTATTCAAAAAATTATATTCACTCAAATAATTAGCAAATAATTAAATTAAATAGCGATTTAATTCAAATAATTAAAATAATTAGAAAATAATTAAAATAATTAGAAAATAATTAAAATAATTAGCAAATAATTAGAAATTAAAATAAATAGTGATTCAAATATATTTATTCAAATAATTATCAAATAATTAAAATAAATAGCAATTTAATTCAAATAATTAATTAAAATAATTATCAAATAAAATAAATAGCGATTTAATGAAAATAATTAGGAATTAAAATAAATAGCGATTTAATTCAAATGATTAAAATAATTAGCAAGTGATTAAGATAATTATCAAGTGATTAAAATAACTAGCAAGTGATTAAAATAATTGGAAAATGATTAAAATAATTAGCAAGTGATTAAAATAATTAGCAAGTGATTAAAATAATTAGCAGGTGATTAAAATAATTAGCAACAAAGTAATTAGCAACAAAGAAATTAGCAATAAAGTAAATAGAAACAAATTAATTAGCAACAAAGTAATTAGCAACAATGTAATTAGCAACAATATAATTAACAACAGAGTAATTAGAAATAAATTAAATAGAAACAAAGTAATTAATTATAATGTTTTAAATATTGGAATTATTTTTTATTTTAATATTTGATTGAATTATAATTTTATTATTATTATTAAAATATTATTTTTTTATTATACTATTATTTCATTTTTTTATTTTTTTATACTTATTTTTTATGGGAATAAAAACTCGTCGCAAAAGGTATTTGTGATAGGCCCGTCACAAATAGTTATTTCAAAATAACTATTTGCGGTGGGAAAAGAGGCCTGTTGCAAAAGGTATTTGCGATGGTACCGTCACAAATAAGGTTTTTGGATGAGGTATTTGCGGCGGGAATAGGAGCCCGTCGCAAAAGTTATTTGCGATGAGCCCGTCGCTAATAGTTATTTTGAAATAACTATTTACGGGGGGGCAAAGATACCCGTCGCAAAAAGGGTTTTTAAAAATAACCCGAGAAGTATTCGCGATGGTAATCTTTCCCATCGCTATTAATATTATTAGTGAAGGGACCTTCACTAATAGTTTTAATTGCGACGTCGTTTTCCACGACGAGTTATTTGTGATGGGATCCCGTTTCAAATATCCATTTGCGAGGGTATCCCGTCACAAATAACCCCTCGCAAATACTCTGATTTCATGTAGTGATGGTTGTAAAGATTTGACCAAGGAAAAGTCACTTTAGGGTCATGATGCATGTTGACCTAGTATTAAGGGAATGTTTCAAAAGAGCCAAATTAGGATACCAAATGTCAACGGTACTTGAAAATCCTTATGATAAATGAGTGGAAATGTTGTAAATAATAGATTTAGGTTCTCAGGATAAGAGTAGTGATACGGTATAATCATTTCAGGGATGAACCAATACACTATAGGGTGATGGGATTTACCATATAGACTTCAGGGCTTACAAGGGTCATAAATCCCTTTTTATAGGTTATTTTACATTTGTTTGATGACTATAGTGTCATATGTGGTAATTAGAGGAAAACATGAATAGTCAAACAAAGGGCCCTTTGAAGCTAGGTGTCCTTTTCATGGGACAAGGTATGTTGGTGGTGAACCGAGTCACTCAAGAAATAAAAATGTGATTTACAAGTTGAGCTGCATAATAGATGATGGAAGAACCCAAATATCAGGTTGAACATCGTCAGGATCTAGTGATGCTTTGATAAATAATAATGATGGACAATGGAATGCACCTTTTAACTTCATATATGGGTGATGTATTTTTCATTCATTTTAATGTCATATGGCAAGGAAGGTAAATTCATAGGTCAAGACCATATGTATTTATGGGTTCATTTTTATCATGTAATAAGATAAAGATGAACCCATGCTGGTGGTCATCGGTGTTTCTACATATCATGTGATGATATGAATCAAGCCATAAATAGTTATTTCACGACCCTTTCTTGCGTAGGTCTAACCAGTATAAAGAGATGAGGGGACATTTTTATTTTATTGTGGTTGGACCTAAGAATCGATGATCTGGTCATCACTACATATCTTTCAGTAATAGTAATTAAGCTAATCATAGTTCTTGAAAAGGAAATTATCTACATAGGTACGACCCATATGCTGAGGGGGTGCATTGTTTATGTTGATTTTTGTGATTTGTCCCGATATTGAAAATTCAGGCAGCATTGCATATCCCATGATGATAGTAATCAAGACATATTTGGAAAGGATTTGTGATCCCTATCATTAAATGGGAATGCTGGGACTTGGCCAAAGACAAAAAATTTGGGTGTCACTATGTATCCTGTGATGATATTAATCATGTCACATGTAGTGGTTGAATGGAAAATGTTGAATGTAGTTCTGACCCATATGTAGAGGGGAAATTATAACTATTTATAATTATAAATAGACCAAGGTTTGGAGTTCTAGGTGTGAAAAAATATCCTATGATAGTATAAATCATGCAACATGTAGTTCTTATATAGAGGTGTGGTGATAGACTAACAATAATAATAGTTGTCCTATCAGGTGAGGTCCATGGTAATGCACATTTTTTAATAATTCAACATACATAAAATATGTTGTTTATTATCATGTGAAAAGGAATTATGGTGTACCTTTCAAGATCTTGAATCTAGGACCATGTAAACCCTATCATGAACTAATATGGCTTGGTCATGTGTGGAATACCTTACCAAAATTCCAGATCATGTGATATGTTCTATGTGTGAGAAAAAAGGAATGGAAAAAAGGTATATTTCACCTTATAGAGTGAACTAATGAATTAGTTATTATATACTATATAGAGGGTGGGACAAGATATAATATATATGTGTCACTATGTATCTCATCAGAATAAAAATCAAGTCATCTTTATATTTGGAAAACCATCCAGATTATTTTCAAGTGTATACATAATCAGTCATTTAGCTTAATGTTATATTGTAAGGATGAATTTTACTTGACATAAAAGCACCAGAATATTAAGGACAGGTCTATGAATAGAGGTTTGGCATCACTGTGAATCCTATTATAGTAGGAATCAAGATAGACATAGTGGTTGGATAAGAGTTTTCCTTTGTGGATCTAGATCACACATAGGGATTAGGTATCTTGATTTGTCTTTTTTATAGATCTATATTGTTTGTGGTAAATTTACAGTGAGATATTGATTCCTATGTTGTTTAATTTCATGCAGAAAGGATATATCCCTAGTGGTTTCATGTCATGTGGTGGGGATGAAAGATGTTGTGTTATTTAACATATTATTTCCAAGATCGTTCCCATATAGTTTAAAATAATTCTATTAAAACATCTTTCATACAATTTAACATCATTATTTCATGATAAAAATAATTCCTTTTGGAAGCTACACATTTTTTTATTAGGAAACCACACATTGGTGGGTGTGTAATACATTCTTTATCCATCGTGTCCATGGAGTAAGCCCCATTATGATATACCTTTTGTACAATACATGGACCTTACCATTTTTTTACTAAATTAGAGGATTTTATAATAGTATCATTAGTTTCCTAAGAGACCATACCAATTATCCTTGATGGAAAAAATAGAGGTGGAACTTTTTATCGAATGTTTATGCAATATGATTCTGATGGACTTTAATGTTTGGTATTTTACAAAAAAAATTATCTTAGATTCATTCCAATTCATCGTACCTCTTTTTTGATTGCGCATCATCCAAGAGTTTCCTACATATGGATATTCAGAGTGATGGAGACTAGAATTTTATGGGGACACTGCCTTATCTCTATACACCAATGAATAAATAGATTGTTGTGTTATAGTACATGCTGTGGTAGATTAGGCCAATAAATCATGGATAAACTTATCTATTGATGACATATTATCCTTATACACCATATTTTAGATTATATTTGATAGAGTATTTTTATAATATTATAATTTTTTATTTTCTACTACATGATAGTGGGTTGAATTGATGGACTATATATTTTCTTACTGGAACAATATCATCAACTCAGTTGCAAATAAATTAGTGCCATTATTTTCCAATATCAAGTGATAGACTCTGAACCTGATGATGAAATTATACTTTACGAATTTTATGATATTCTTTATCTGGAATTCCTTGAGAGGCATTTACTCATCCCATTTAGAAATGAAGTCTATAACTGAGTGTATTAATTTAAATTAATTTTCTATAGTCAGAGTATATTTCCCATAATATCTATTTCCGTCACAGAAAATGGCCAGTAATATTTCATTGTATGTATAAATTCCACGGGTTGATAGATGAAGTTTTCATGAATTTGTAATTCATGAAATATCTGGTAAAATTATTGGAAGTCTTGTATCATGGATTGATAGTAGTAACATAGCCTCCACATTTGATGGGAGAGTCTGGTTCCATACTGATGAGAGATGCACGTTCATGCATGTAATTTTTCCATAATGGTAGTAATATCTTTATATTCTATGAATCTAAATATGATTTCATCGAAGCCATTTCTTTATATGTATGTTTTCTCATTTGGACAATGAATAAAGGTATTATATTCTACTATGTGTCAAAAACTATTCCCTTCAGGCATATTCTATAAGAATTGTCCCATTTTAAAGATAACAAAATATGTTCTCCATACATCCAAGGCTGGATACCAGTTCATCACACACTTGGTAAGTTTTTATCTGATTAATTTCATCCATGTCTTATATGATGACCGATGATACCATACATTGGTTCATGATGTTGAAGATTACCTCTTCCTGGTCGGGATCATCCATAACTATGGCTACAATACCCAGTGCGTCGACACCATCATTCTAAGATACATGGACATTGTGTAATGTGAGATTAAAAGGGAAATCATCAATCAATTCTCTAGAATAGTGGTGCGAGAGGCTAATTTTACATTTTTAATGGCATATTATCCATTGATCAAGATTATCACTAACTCTAAATCCCATTTTATGTTCATGTAGGCTATTTGAATATGTAGGTTTAGTTTCAAGATAGTGATGATGGATTCATATTCAGCCTTGTTGTTCTTTCATCCTTCAGATATTGAAAAGGTGAATAAAATTTTATTTTTTAGAAGAAGAAAAAACAATACATTTTCTAAGCTGAGCCAGTATTGTATTTTCTAGTTTATTGCTAACAAGACTTTATAAGGCACCATAAAATTACATATCCCTTGTCTGAGGAGTGTCATGTGCATAGAAAACCTCAGCTTCTTAAAGTTAGTTGTATACTGGAGTACTTTCCATGGAGGGATGTTCCATGAGGATATTTATATAGGTCTATCATTTTACCAATATATGTAACACAATATGGATTTCATACTATTTCAGAATGACTATCCGTTTGGCTAAATTCCTAGTCAACATAGGTAAGCCTAGGATGTACATGGGCTGGTCAATAGGAGAGAAAAAATGGACTTCATAGTCCTCCATATAGTGCCTCATCTTTTGAATTGTGAAGTATAGTGTGAGCTAGTTTCTCTAAAAATTAGAATATTGATTCTGAGTACCAATAATCATTCAGATGAGGTACAATAGACTATTGTAATTACCCAATTCATTTTTTGTTCATGTAGAGAGACATGTGATAATTCTAATGGCATCCACATCTAAGATGATTGGATTCCCTTAAATTTGTTGTATTTAAACCATTAATAACATTATATACATCATGAGACTCTTATTGGACTTTTGGAAGTCCTCATCCCATTTGTAGGTGATATGGTTCTTCATTATCATGGTAAAGGTGAGACATTTTATGAATATTTTGGCTATGAAACATCGAATGTAAGAAAGGATCCCTTGGATCCTCCGTAGTTATTTAGAAACAATTGGGAGAAAATTTATATAATTTCACAAGTCATTCAAGGTTTGGCCTTAATTTCATGGTGGAATACCGAAAATATGATTACTTTCCAAGATGTTAAACCAAAATAACATTTCATCAACTTCTTAATCATAATGTTATGTTACAACTAGTCAAATAATATATGAACATTCATAAACTTGTCACATAATTATCTGGATTTTACCAGTAGATCATTGACATTACATACTTATATTCCTTTAAAAAATGTCTAAATATATGATTCATGTAATGTTGATATATATCTCCATTTTTATTTAATCCAAAGAGAATGATCTAATAATAAAAGACCTATATGGTTCTCTGAAGATAGTATATACCTCATCCCCAATGGACATCATCATATGATTATACCATGTGTACCTATCCTTGGCTAAAAGGGCTTGAAACCTAGTAGTTGCATCGATAAAGAGTTTCCTGATTGGAAATGGGGTTTCATCCATTCGAAAGTGTTGATTAAGGTCTCTAAAATCATTGAAAACCCTAATCTTTCCATTATTGTTATTTATAGTGATTATGTTTGTGAGCCATCATGGGTATTTCACATTTCATAAAAAACTAGAATTGATATATTTGAAAAATTCTAACTCTACATTAGTAGCATCAGAGGGGCTCATTTTCTTAGCCACATTCTTGAATCCTTGATGGTAATTGGGTAAGCTTCGATGGTGCGTAGACACATCTAGATTCATTTTTTCCATTTTGGTATAATCCCAAGAAAACACATATCAATATTTCTTTAGAAAAGGTATATACCTATTTTTCTCCATGAGAGGCATGGAAGCACGAATTAATGTAGGTTGTGAGTATTCTTTATTCTGAGATATATTTTCTTGAGCTGGTTAATGTTTGTGGTGACACATTCCTCGAATGCAGTTTGGTTGTTCCGGAGTGCATACTCTTCTAAATCCACCTCTATGTTTGTAGAGGAATTTTCAGATTAATTATCCTATATGAGGGAATCTATTTAAATGTCTATGTAAGAAAATCCATGGAAAAAACATTTTCATTCTCTTCTACTAGAGTCATTGTAGAGATATTCCAATGTTGATTACTTCCTTTTATAATATCTCTACAGGTAAAAGGTTCCTGGACATTATTGTTTAAGTGTATTTCCTCAATCAGAATTATATATATCACATAATCATTACCAATCATACTCTATGGATTCACAGGTGTAGTCCCCATGCCATTTTTGGCTAGTTCCTTTATATTTTTATCCACCATTAGTTTTTTTCATTCCCTTTGGTAGAAATCTACATGAAAAGATATGTCTTCACAACACTAAAAGGGAAAATTTTCACCATGTAGAAATCTGATATTCCCATCGATAGGTTATTTTAATCATTGATGTAAAGTTGATGTTATACGAACATGGTTGTGAAGCCAAGGTCTTTTGAGTAAGTAATTGTCTGCTTTATCTTGTTGGATTACCATGAACTCAACATTTGATGTGTAATAGTCAAATGGATCCTTGTGCTTGATCTTCATGAGAGGACACTTCTCACTCTTACCATACCCTTGAATGATCAGGTTTATAGGAGAGAAATCCCCTTTACTATATCTTAAACATTAAGGGGTCCAAATGGGGATGAGGTTGATCATGGAAACATTGAAAACTAGGGACCACCAAATGTAAACATTAACATTTATTCCTAAAACATATAGAAGTCTTATATATATGGGGATAACCGCCTCCTAATCATACTCTGTAAATGAGAGGTCAACATAGAATTGTGATGACATAACCTCTACTCAATAAACCATAACTGAAATGATTCTTGGGTTAAATTCCTATTGGTTGTTGAGGTATTTTATGAGTACCTCCCTATGTTCTATTGAATGAGCGATCACACACAGGATTAAGATCTTGGCTAGAAAAATACCAATAGTTTTAGAATTTCATGCTTTTGTTATAGGGGTATGTGCTTCCTAATATGGGATTTCTTTTTATCATGTGGGCCAGGATATGATCCATTTGAATTTGATTTTCATGGGACTTATGAAGAGATTTATGGAGTATCTACTACTGGTCAGATAGGTTGTGATAACCTTCCTAACTGTCTGGGACGATTGGAAAATCAAATCCTTACTAGATGGTTATATAGGAGACTGTAATGGGGTGACCAATGGTTGGATATTGGGAACCTCCGTGTTTATATTATTCTCTATGGAGTTATTTCCAATAGTTTTAATACACATATACATCCTCTATGGTGATGTGACTAAGATATTGTGTTCAATAATTCCCTCATTTTTCACTATATCCTCGGTTCCTATTCATGCATCCTTATATTCCTTGGTCAGGTACCTGAAACTCATACTCATAGGTATATTCATCATTGGATAAAGTGTATACCAAGTTTATTACATTTTAAAAAAATATGTGATCTTTATCCGATGAGGTTTCTATTTGGTGGTGTGGTTCCCATGCTTTAGATGTTGCAGTGAAGAAATATACAAGCGTAATAGTCTGAGTATGATATGAATATGACCATTATTCCATTTCTTCCTATATATGGTTATTATGTACACATTTGTTAGGAATATTTTATGTGACCTAAAATGTTGTAGGATCATTCTAGGTCTCCCTAGATATTATCTAAGGGTGTCATGAGCTCTAACAAATGTCTTTCGGGTAATCCAGTTGTCGAACATCTTCCCATACTTGGCCAGGGCATTTTTCCAAACACCTTATTCTATGGACTAGGAAATGGTAACATAGGTCACATATTCTAGGGCATATTCAAAAGTCAGATATCCATAACCAACCGTGATTTTGAAGACCTATTTAGATATAAATGAATATTGGATGGTGTGACCATTCCTTCTAGGAAAGTGGTAGTATTTGGGAAGTTCAATGAGGTTGACTTTATTAGTTTTCTTTGGTTGTGTCAGCTTGAGTAGGTCATTTTCTATAGAAGCGAATAAATAACCATGGAACTTCTCGTTTCAAAAGTAGATTCACTTATTAATTCATTCCTCAAATCCGCTGTGACTTTGGTCTCTTTTTTCTGATAGATGAGGGTGATTTTGTTGATGCTACTACGCAAAAGAAGACACTAGGCAGTTCAGGACCTGGCTAGATCCCTAAATGGGAACTGTTACTAGTTTAAGGGTATGAAAAATAGTTTCTACCTTTCCAGTCCATCTCCCATATGACGAGGGCATGAGACAAGACTCATATTATTTCTACTAAATGGAATATTCTATAAATTTTGATAATTCTGAATACTCCCATAATCAACTTAGATTCTTCACCAACATTAAGGGAGTCTACATCTCATGCCAAATATTTTTAGCACAATTTTCTAACAAATGATTCCATGAGAGAGGGATATGAAGTGAATAGGTTAAAACTTTTTAATATGATAATGAAGTTAGAAACACCCTCATTTTTTCATTTCTCGTAGTTCATTAGGTTGACAATTGTTTTATTAGATTCGAGATGAACTTATAATGTAATTTACAAAGAAGGTGTTCCTATCCTGTAATGGATACTACTTAAAGAATAATGTACAAAAAATGTTTAACCTATCAATGTCTACACAAGACGCGTCATCTTGGTTTCATCCTATTGATCTTGAGGGACCAACATTGAACCGCATCAGTACACGAAGTGCATTAGATGATGTTTTGGATATATCTCACCATCAAAGGTGGATAATTTTGGATTTGCAAAATTTAGTAGGAGAAAAGTGGTATCCAACCATTTAGGATATGAAGTATTCTTTGGATTTATAGGAACATGTCCCCCTTCTATGGATTCCATTCAAGTATCCTGGGAGTCAATGAGATTGATTAGTTTTGGGGTTACTGTTGTTTGAGCCACATCCTACCTACAATGAATGGGTGAGGCATAATGAGGTGGACTCATTTTCATCTCCCACTAATTCTAGATTCATGAATTTCTTGAATGATTTACCGGAATATGGAGAGGGTATCACCATAATGTAGGGAAGTCATGATCATATTAAAATTCCTCATTTATATAGATCATCTGCTTTGATCCAAATATTTTCTGATGCACAGATGTTTCTTTTTTAGGTAGATCAGTTATTTTTTAATATATAGGAGTATGAATATTCATCTTGGGCAGAAGATGACAACCAGTTGGAATGGTTCCCTTGGGTATCTCCTCATTTATTTGTCTAATTTCTTTTTTTGTACTTATATTATTCCAATTGTTCTTCTTGTGAAGGAATATCTACTCTACTGGGTGAAAAGTGGAATGTAACCACCTCTTTCCCTATATCCTTATAAATTTTCCACCATAGTGGAGGCAACATGATATTTAAAGGGTTTCATGTTTTGGATACTCCTCCTGTTTTATGTGCTTGTTGCTTCACATAATGAATTAAAATCACCTTCCACTTAGGGTATTTTTGTTTCATTGCTTCCCTCTACATTGGCATCTTTATCCATACAATTATTGTGTTTACGGTGGAAACATTCACACATTTATACCATGAAATGGTATTTTTACCATTACACGCAACATGTCTAAATTTTTTTTCCCTATAGTTATCATGGTCATTGTTTGAATCCTTGTGCATGTTCGGTCTTTTTGGATTAAGATCCCTATATGTTTTTATTACCTACATCATGCATTCCCACCATATCAACCTATGATGAGTGAAATTGTGTGATTTTCAGTCATCATTGTTGAATGAGACCAAAATAGAAGATATTTTCCTTCTGATAGGATGAAAAAAAATTATATTTCAACCGTTTATATTCACCTCCCAACTAGAAGAAGATTGATCCCCTCTACACAAATGATTATGATGAAAATTATCGTATCCCATGTGTGTTGCGGACTATTTGGGCTACCATTTTCATTTTTTGAGAACGTTGTCAAGGATATGATGATTCCATTTTTGGATTTTATGAATTCAGGAATTGTAATTGAGATATAAATTCCCCCATCCCTACAGGATAGGGTTGATCTTGAACCACTATTGGTTTCTCTATGGCCCTTTATATGAACACGTTTTTTCACTCAGGTATGGATCCTTTAAATTTCAGCACAACTAATTATTTTTGACCTAATATGGATTCATGATGAGTTAAAAATGATTAAGGGTGTTTGGATCTTGTTATGATCCTGGAACTTTTCATTTTGGTAGAACAAGTCCAGGGAAATGGTTTTTAGTAAACTGTATGGGGGAGGTCACACAGTTAGAACCAACCATATGGGTGGCATGATTTTTTAGAGAGACCCTCACTGCACGATTGGTGCACAGTTTCCCTAGCCATGTGGCCAAACTATGCAAGTTCCCAATCTTCTCCATATACCTGTGAATGGTTTGCACATGGTAATAAAACCATTCAACCAAGCCAGGCATAGGCTTATTTTTTGGGTAATTTTACACATTTACCATTAATGATCTAATTAATCCTTCCTTCTTCCCTAATAATATTTTCTAAAAATAAAACCTCCATTATCCACCATTTTCAATATTTTGAAGGCCTAGCATAGGGATCAAACGATATCCTTAATCTAGGTTCTATATGATCTTCTGTTCATCACATTGGATGTGAACCAGTATGTACTCAAGCCTCTTTGAGCTGTTCTTTGTCTCTATTGCTCTCGACCTAGTTATCAATGTGTAATAGTTTTTACACATTTCTCATATTTACTTAGTTCCAATCCAAATTATATGCTAATATAGGATGAGTAGAGTCATACAAGCCTAAGGTGGCTGGGCTATAAGTCATCCCACAAGTTTATTGGTTTTGGAATTATCATGTGGGGCCAACCGATTTCATTGGGTTTCATTTCGTGAATTTACATGACATTATTATAATCATTATAATTGTAAGGTTATAATATTTACAAATATGTGATTAATTTTTATTGGTTATGCCCACACCTTCATCTATCTCATATAGGATGCATTCCAATATTTTTCAATTTTGTGTTTTGACACGTTTGAGACACCGTTCAGTTGTTCCTTAACCTAACCTTTTTAAGGGTAAGATTTTCTATATTAAATGATTTGATTTAAATTTTTTATTTTATAATTCCAAGTACTATGTATTCTCAACACTTGAAACTCATAAGTTAAGGGATTCAATTTGATAACTAAATGTGAAATGGAAATTGGAAAGTATACTATGTATATAACTTAACCTTTTTAAATGTAATTGATTAACAGGTTAAATGTCTATTGAAAACTTACCATGTTAATGGACTGAAGAAGAGTGAACCTTGAATCTTGAAAATTTCTTAAATGGATTAAATGAATGGATGCATGCTACCTGGCCATGTCACACTAATGAAAGGTAAGGCTTAAACCAAATGGACTTATTCATTATTTAAGACATAAATAAACGGATTCATGATCAATTATATTTATCACACTAATGAAATGTAATGGATTTAACCTTATGAAATATTATATGAAAACATCATAAAATAGGTTTGTCTTAACTAGAGATCTCCTTGAATTTTATATGGAATGCCTTGAAAACTCGGGAACCCCATTCCAATTCAAGGATGTGGATTTCCTTGGTTGGTACCCACATGAATACTAATCCTTGTATAAAATTAGATTCCATATATGACATCTTAGAATCCATTAAATAATATTATAGGATACCTAGGATAAACACCTTTGATCCAACATTGATAAGTATGTTCCATGTTAATGCCCATCTGGCCTAGTCATTTCCTTGTCCCATTTTACCTTTGATGAACTCCTTAGACGTGGTAGGGGACTTATTAAATAATTCCTTGGACTATGCTCCTTGTATTACACTTTAACCATTTGGAACGTTACAAGAAGTAGTGATTTGGTGACCCTTTAGGTCTACATTTCCTTGGTTATTACCTTTTGAACTTCATTATTGAATATCATTATAGGTTTCCTTGTTACGTTATAAAACCTTCACTGTTTCTGACATGTGACTTATTTTTAAATTGGTAATAATAAAATAATAATCTAGTTACATATTGAGACACCAACTGAGGGCGGAATCAGGTACATGGGTATTTTGTTACATTATGCTTCTTTACGTTATATATGCATACTTGCACATTTTTACATTTATATTACACGGTAAAAATGTTATAGACACCATTAGTGTAGTCTAGTGAGATTTATCTCAATCACTCTCTATGTATTGTTGGTAATTGGGGAAGATTACATGTATGACGGGTTTTTCTAAAGGTAAGTGTAATGCTTCAGAAATTTGATTTCTTCATGTGTTAGGATAGAGTTGGTAGTAGATGAACAAGCTCTAGCTCAGGATTCTTGGGGTATTTTATATATTTTCTTTTTCTACATTGGGGTTTTCAGGTACTATTTCTACTTTTATCCATGTTTTTTCAACTTACTAGATACATGACATATTATCATCGGTTATTTTATGTTATCCCATTTAGTTCATTTCATGGTACCCTTGTCTATTTTCAATGTGCCTTTTATTTACATATATTTCATTTATATTTCCTTATTTTTATATTATTACACTGTGCTACACTATTGTAGTGATGGAATAGTCTCTCCATGGACACACACTATGACCTTACTGCTAGTCTGAAGCCTCTAGCATTTGGGGAGATGATCTTGAGGCCATTTGGCCCACTGGGCTTAGTGCACCTATTATGTGGAATCCAAATCTGGGATGTCACAAAGTGGGATCATATGAGTTACTTTATTACTTCACAATTTGGAGATAATATATTAGAGATTAGAAAAACTATGGTACCTGTCCATAAGTCGATATTTTCCTTCCCAAACTTAGGTTTGGGATAAAATATGTGTTACCCAAAATATAACTATTGTTCTATTTTTCCTATTATAGTTGACATTATTTAACAATTGCGTGATGCACATGTGTTTTGTGGTTATTATTATTACTCGGATAGAGTATTTATATTATCATTATCCCAATGATATTAGGGCATGTAGAATAGTTCATACATCATTATAGGCACATAGAATTCGCATGTCATGAATATTTCTAATATATATAGGTATATTTCCCTACTTTAATTTCTTTATATAAATGTGATTTTTGAGTTATGTAGTGATAATTAAAGTGTGATTGTGATATTACTTTTTTATTAAGTTATTTCCTTTCCCAATTCATGATGTATATGGTCCCTCATGGGTTTGAATAAGTAATTTACCAATTTGAGCCATTATTCTATAAACATATGGGTATAGTTTTAAGTGATAAGGTGTATGTGACCTAAATCAATGGGAATGGATATCCATTATAAAGTGAAATATGAAATCTAAAATGAAATGGTTGCAGATCACTATCCCACATTTTCATGTTTATGAAAGTTAATGGAGTGAACCTAGTAATTAAATGTAAAATGAAATGAAACATAAACTTGATCACTTAGAAGTAATTTGTCATCTAAGTAGGTAGTTTGGGTAGTATTTCTTGGGTAATGAGATTTTCCTTGTATATATTTCTATATGTTTCTAAATCTATCTACTTAAATTTTGTTCTGAGTTGTGTGCCTGACATTTGTAGACCAATTCCTGCATGAAGTCCTTGTATCATATACAAGGAAGATGGTGATGACCATAGTTCATATATGATGGGCCATGATCTGCTAGTCCTTCCTCTAAGAGTTCCACATGAGGAACCTCGTGATGTACCTTATTTAGGAACTGATTTCCAAGGCTATGATTGTTTCCCACATCTAATATAGTCTATTCATAGTGCTCTACAAGATTCACCTACGATGTCCAATGTGACTCATGAGTTCCAATTGTATCATCCTTCCACCTTTTTAGGGGATGAAGGTCTATATGATTCTACGTCTTGGATAGAGTCCACCGTGTCTATCTTTGAGCATCTATAGACGCCTCTATAGTGGATGGTAAAATTTTCAACTTACATGCTACGTGATTCGATGAAGCACTGGTGGGATGTGATTACCCCCAGATAGTTGTTATAAGTGCATGTTATGGGTTGATTTCCAGACTACTCTCTATGATCAGTTCATTCCTCGGATGCTAAGAGATGATAGATCTAAAGAGTTATGGTATCTCAATAATTGTTCTATATCAGTTATGGATTATTCAATGCATTTCACCAAGTTATATCACTTTGAACAACTTCAAGCTGGTGATGAGATTTCATGTTCAAAATGCTTCGAGGATGGGCTACTATATGAAATTCGTACATAGGGGAATGCCATTCACAAACCTACTTTTTCAAAAATATTAAATTAGGATCTTTACACTGATCTCAAAATAAGGGATCAAAATAGCACTAGGCATAGAGTATGAATGTCATGGTAGGACAGCAGTTCTCTCATCGGTAGGAAACGTTCCCTCAAGGATTCTCATTGGGGAAGTGACAACCAAAGTACCTATTTTTAGAACTCCATGTTGTGTCATTGGTGTGGTTCATGAGAGAATATGAACCCATAGGTAGATAAAGACCCACTGGAGTGTTGTTATTGCGGCCTTAAGGGAAATATTCAGCGTTTTTTTAGAACCTCTCCACCAGACTCGAGTTGAAAAAGATCGGCACCAAGTCTACCTTCAACAGTGGTATCTTTTGCATCACGTCAGGAGGGGATTGGAAATATCACCAGTAGGATTGGATGAGAAAGAATTCATGGTCAAGGTAACTAGACCACTGATTACTAGCAGTGTGAACTGGGTAGTTATGATATCGATAGTCAAGATGTTTCACAAGGTCATAGATTGGGCTAGTTGCATGCACTATAGTTGATACTCGAGGATGAGGAGGTGGGACCATCATTAGTTCAAGGTACAATTCTGATGGAATACACTATAGAATATTTTATCTCGATATCTATAATGGAATGTCTCGGACTGATAATAAAATATTACTATGGGGTAATGAACCTAGATACACTATTAGGAGTGATGTTAGTGGGAATACAACAATGTATGGACTATCTACTTGAGGTAGGTCATTACAATTTATTATGGTATAGCTTCATTCTCGACATGAAAATATTTTATACCATCCTAAATAGGGATTGGTTTGTTTATTATCATGATTTTATAGAATAATATCATTTTAAGGTATCGCTTACATCATCAGAGGGTATTAGTTATATACAAAAGGGTGAATGGGATGTACAGGCCAGTGGAGTAGGACCAGAGAATCATGGTCCTGGTGGAGAGACCACCTAGATTACAAATATTTTCATAGAGGATCAAGGATTATTCAAAGATGAATTTCCTCCATCAGTATATTTTTTCTAGGATGTTTTCCCCAATGAATTTTCTAGATTACCTCCTCAGAGAGAGGTAGTGTTTATGATTTAGGTTGTTCTAGGAGAATCTTTAATGTCCATTACTCTATACAGTATGAAACCAATAAAAATTCAATAGCTCAAGAAGAAATTAGAGGATTTAGAGTCCAAAGGTTTTATAGGGCCTAGTAGATCCCCTTGGGTTTTTCCCATGATTCTCTCTAATAAGGGGTATGTAACCATTCATCTATGTGCAGATTATAAATGATTGAAACAACTTAAAATGAAGAACTAGTTTCCAATTCCTTGAATAGATTATCTCTTCGACCAGATTTGAGGATATAAGGTCCTGTCTATGATCTAAATTAGGTCAAGATATCACTAAGTGAGAGTAAAGACATTAGACATACCTCATACAACCATCTGTGATAGGTATAGTCTGTATGAGTACAGTGTTAATCTATTCGGTCTTACAAATGTGCCCTCTATTTTCATGGCTCTAATGAATATGGTTTTCTATCCCTATCTACATTCATTTTTTTGTGATATTTTTGGAAGACATCTTAGTGAATTATCATACTCGTAGAGACCATACTAAATGACTTTAGATCATTCTGATTACTCTATGAGAGAATCCAAATTATGCCAAGCATGCTAAGTGACACTTCTGGATTGATAATGTTCACTTCCTGGGTCATATCATATCAAAAAAATAGTATATATTAACCTAGAAAATGTTAGTGATGTATTTTAATGTTATAATAATAAGAGTTTGTTTCATATACATAGTTTCTTAGGTATGACTAGATATTATAGGCATTTTATATAAAACTTATCATTCCTTTATTCACCTCTTAATGTCCTTACAAAGAAGGGTGTTAAGTTCTTCTGGTCAGAAGCGCATGACAAATCCTTTCAAGATCTAAAATAGATGCTTGTGTCAATATCTATTCTGATCCTATCATATCATAATAGTGGATATATCATTTTCTTTGATGCATAGTCCAAGGATTAGTAATTATGTAGGAAGAAAAAGTCTTTGTGTATGGATCTTAGTTGTTGAGGCCTCATGAGAGAAATTACGCGACGCATGACCTCAATCTATAAGTATTTGTCCATTCCTTAAATTTCTGGAGACATTAACTATTAGGTGATCACTTTATAGTGTATAAAGATCACAAGACCCTGAAATATATCATTACACATCATGAATTGAACCTCGGATAGTAGATATGGGTCAAATATCTATATTCTTTTGACAATAATATTTCCTATACCCCTAGGAAGAAAAATGTGATTGAAAATGCGATGAGTCAAAAAACTCAATCATAGGACATACGATAAGCTAGTAATGAATAGAAATTAATATCATTTTTTTCTAAGATTCATCCAGAGTTTCATGATAGTAATGAGTAGTCTTACCTCTCATCCTTGACGGTTACCTCTTCCCTCCTTGAGAAGGTGAAGAACATGAAATTCTTAGATCTTGAAGGCTTGGTTCTCCAAGAGAGTATATTTGGAGATAACCCACCTCTAGAATGTTCTATAGAAATATGTGACATCCTGTATATTTTTGGGTGTGTTTGGGTTCCTTTATATACAATAGAGGATTTGGTGAAAGAGTCTCAGGCTACTCAGTGGAATGTTCATCCTAGAACGTCCAAAATGTATTGAGATATGTGATGCTAGTATTGGTTAATTAGTATGAAACATCATGTTGAAGGATTTATTATTATGTGTTATAACTGTCAGTAGGTGAAGGCAGAGTATTAGTGAAATGAAGGCTTGTTACAGCTACATCCAATCTCAGAATGTAAAATGGAAGATGTTTCCATGGACTTTTTAGTTGTGTTACCTAGGTCACTGAGTTGTAGAGACACTGTATGGGTATTAGTTGACCATCTAAAAAAATTATACCATTTAATTACTATTTAGGATACGTTCTTAATTAAAGAGATAAGAAGAATGTATATTTGTGAGATCATATGTCTACATGGGGTCCCTCATACTATTTTTTTAGATAAGTATTTTCTTTTCACATCATGGTTCCGTAAATATATGTAGAAATATATGGGTATATAGGTGCATCTGAGAAATAATTTTCACTCTAAGATAGATGAAAAATTGAAATGGAAAAGACAGGTTTTTAGAGGACATGCTACAAACACGTGTCCTTTTTTTCGAAAGTTCTTATGAGAATCATATCCCTCTCATCAAGTCGTCCTGTAATAATTTCTTTTAGGAAACAATTCAGATTTCTATATTTGGGGCCATATATGGTAGGCCATTATGTTTACCCTTGTGTTGTCTACAGGTAAGTGAGGAACCCTACTAGGTCCTTGGCTCATACAAGAGACTTTAGATCATGTCTTGTGGACCAGGAAGTGTTTGACTGCTGCTCAGTCTAGATATAAATCTTATTCTAATCACCACCAATAACATCTGGAGTTTGAGGTCAGGGTTCATGTTTTCCTCTAGTTATCACCAAGGATAGGGAATAAACAGTTATGTAAGCAAGTGAATTTTCACCTCGTTACATAGGGATATTTGAGATTATACACAGAGACAGGTTGATAGTTTATCAGTTTCTATTAAATTAGAGTGACCGTTACATGCATGATATTTTCCTTGTTTTATAGCTTCAGTAATATCATGATAACTTGTATGATACATTTTATCCTGAGTATGTTGTGTTAGTTGTTGATTCTACCTTTGAGGATTATCCATTATGCATAATTGACCAAAGAAAAAAGGCTCTCTGACTCTATTATGTACCTCTAGTACATGTGTTATGGAAGCACAACCATGTGTAGGGTGAGACTTTGGAGTGGGAACCTATCATACGTTCCTAGCAGCCAGGGTTTTTCTCAGACATTATTTCACCACCCTTGAAATGTGATCTCAGGGATGAGTTCTTTTAAGGGGGGATGACAATAAGAACCGAGTTTTTCACTTAGGTATGGATTCTTTGAATTTTTGTCTGATTATTTATTTTGAACAAAGTATGGATGCCTAATGAGTTAGAAAATTTCTCAAGGGTGTCTATTTCCTATTTGGATCCTAAAACCAATATTTTCTGTGGAACTTGTCCTAGAGAACTATTTTTAGTAAACCATGCTTAAAAGCTGCATAGTTAGAGAAAATTGTGTCGTTGGCATGTTTTTTCTGGATAGAGCCTTATCGCATGGTTCGTACTTGGTTACCCTAAATGTGAAGCCTAACCATGTGAGTGCCCCTTATATCTAGGTACATGTTCATTATTTGTACATGGTTTTGAAAAACATACATCCAAACCGTAAACATGCTATTTTTGGGTAATTTTACATTTTTACCCTTCATAATATAATTAATCCTCCCTTGATCCCTAATAAGATTTTCAATAGAAAAGACCTCCATTTTTTCCCATTTTTTGAGATTTTGAAGGCCCACTTGGATCCTGATCCTTGTCTAAAATTAGATGCCTAGTATGACACCGTAGGATCCCATTAATAATATTATAGGATACCTTATATATTTTCTTTAGATTCAGCATTGAAAAGTATGTTCCATGGTTAAATTCTATTATCCTCAATCATTTATTAGCACAATTTTACCTTGGATGAAATCCTTGCACTCTATATGAATTTTATTGTGGAATTCCTTGGACTATGCTCCTTGGATTACACTCTTACACTTTGCCAAGCTATAGTCATTACTGAGTTGGCCACCCTTGTGGTAAACACTGCCTTTTTTAATACCCTATAACTCCATTATTGAATATAATTATAGGTTTACTTCTTACATCTAGGAACCTTAAATATTTCTAAAATGTCAGTTATTTTTAAACTGGTAATAATCAAATAATGAACTGGTTTCATGTTTAGATACGAACTAAGGGATGAATTAATTACATTGGTATATAGTTCCATTATGTTTCTTTCCTTTATATATGCATGTTTTAACACTATTACATTTCCATTACATGGGTCAGATGTTATTGACCCTAATGGTGGTGGCCAACATAGATTTATGTCATGCACTCTCTGAGCACTATTAGTACCTAATACAGAATACATGTATGTAGGTGTTGATAACAAAAAGCATATTGCTTCCTTCCCATGATTGCTCACTGTTCTTGGATGGAGCATATAGCAGATGACTGAGATTTTACTTGGGATGCCTGGGATAGTTTATATATTTTCCTTTTCTACATTGGTTTTTCATTTATTCTTTTAAACATTTATCCATGTTTTTCCACCATAATAGATATGTGACATATCATCATCAGTTATCATATGTTGTTCATGTTGATCAAGTTATTGGTATCCTGATTATAGAAATACGGCATCAAAGGAGGAGGATCATAAAGAACCCATTTATAAGGTGGTGTGGATAACTCTTCCATCATGAGGCATTTTCATGGATAATTCTAGAGGGCTAGAGCCCAAGGAAATAAACAGTATGTGGGCTAGGTCCAAAGTGAAAAATATAATGATCATTGGATTGATTGGTCCATTAAAAATGGTATTAGAGCTATTATCCCTTTAATGTGTCAATGAGGATATTGGACCCCTCTGACAGGGATTAAGGAAATTACACATCGATGGAGGGGGGCTCAAATCCCCGATTTATAAGGTGGTGTAGAAACCACTCCAACCATGAGGCATTTTCTTGGGGAATGCCTAAGGGCCAAAGAATAGGGAATGAAAAATCATGTGGCCTAGGCCCAAATTAGATAATATCATGATCGTGGGTTGGATTTCCCCTCACACCTTCATAGGGGGTGATGATCCTAGTGATGGATATGGAGTAATAAACTCCACCAACATAGTCAACTGGTATTGATTCCCAGCTATTGTTGATATGACCTAATTTTTCTCAAAGATTGATGATCTAAGGGTGTAGGTAGTGGTAAAAATTCCACTGGGACATTGGGTTCAGTTCTCTCATTGATGGATACTATAAACCTACCACTATAATCATTTTGATTAAGATTATTTATGCTAGTGTATGATCGAAGTGCAATGTCAGCCCTTGAATGGAGTCATTATTTTTGGGAAGTTGTAGGGTTTCTCATAATTTCAGTTTCTATGCCACAAATGTGTTCCCAATACATCAAAAGTCCCAATTAAATGGTCTTTTAGAAACCCTCTCTATCCATTAATGAAGTCTTGACATATTTAAATAGAGGGAATTTCTTTGTAGTTACCAATAATCTTACATTACCATATCGCATAATATCCCTAGAGGCTATGACATTAGACAAAACCATTTATAAGGAGTTTTTTTTGTTCCAGGGGTGTGGTGAAGGGAAACTCTCCACACTTTCCCCACAATTGAATATAAATACATGACACAACTAGAAAATGGGGCTACTCCCAAAGACATATAGCACTGGTTTTTGTGTCCCATTGCCACAGTTTAAAAACTGTAGCAATAGGCGAGTTATCATGGCCTATGGACACGGTTTTTGGAACTGTAAAAATAGGAAATGGATATAGCCACGGTTCTATGGCCTATAGCCATGTTTTTATAACCATGGCCATATACAACTTTTTTCAATGGCCTATTTCTAGGGGTTTTCAAAACCATGGCAATAAGGTTCCTGTGCTATGGTGGGAAAAAATATTCCCGCTAAACAAAATTGGCGGGAAGACCTACCACCATGGTTTTGAGGATATTCCCATAGTTTATATTAATATATATATCATAATATATATATAAATATACCCGTAATTTCACTTGGTGAAGTGGCATGTACTCTGGTTCATAGAGCAAAGGTGCAGGGATCGAAACCTACTGGTGAAATTTTCTATTTATCCTATTTACATAGTTTACCAAGGCTATATCCATGGTTAAAACTATGGAAATAGATTCCTATATCCATGGTTTAAATCGTGTCCATAGGTCAACTGCCACGGTGGCAGGTTTTAAGACCTATTTCCACAGTTTTCAAAATCATGGCTATAGGCAGCTATTGCCACGGTTAAAATTGTGGCAATAGGCTGGGATGTACTGCCACAATTATAGCAGCCACGGTTTTCCAAAACTGTGTCCATAACTTATGGCCACAGTTTTGGGGCCTATTGAAACGTTTTTGAACCATGGAAATAGGTCTTTTTTCTAGTTGTGTGACGAGGATTCAGTGAACAGTTTCTTATGACTTATAATGCAGTGGCAGAAAGTATGTTGTATAATTGTGATGTGCTTTTTTAGTTATGGGTCCCAGGCCCTAAATATAGTAGCTAGGTCTAGTTGATAACTTGTTATATTGATGTTCTAAAGGTTAGAATCATATACATGATAAGGGTGGTGTCTATCATTCTATCACTGATGATATTACAACATATTTTTTAATTTTCAAGGCATGTAATCTTTCTTTAGCAGTTTCGGGATTTCATATTTATAAGTTCCAAGGGAAAAGAACATGGTAGGGGGATTTATTTCAGGAAAAATCTCTCCATATTTAGATATTGTATTCCTATCCCTCATATTTACATGAATTTTCAAGGTCAAACCACATATGTTTCATCTCTGGGTCTGTTATTGTTCGTGGTGAAGGGTTTCTAGTAACTGATGGGGAATTATATATGGTCAACCCCGATGTTTTGAGAAACTATCAATACAAAGGTGTCTACAATTTTAGAACCTAGCTATAAAGAGGTGTTTGATCATGGGGAGTATTTTCTTATTCATGGAATATATCACCGGGGGAGGATGACCATGATGGATATTAGGATTATAGTACCTGGGATATTTCTCTACACTAAAATAAAGAGGCATATCCCAGTAATGACAGCCTTTTTCTTAAAATAATGATTGAGCACACCCAATGGGTGTTGAGAATGTGTATAGAATGTACTAAAGGACATCGGTATTGATAATATTAGTGATATGTTACTTGTCATGCATTGTGGTCGAATTATGCTGAAAGGTCTTTTGGGATTCTTTATGAATATTATCTCATTTTATGACATCTTCCAGAAAGTCTTGACAAAATTCTTGTGATATAGGTATATGATCCCCCTGTTGGGAACCTTATGGGGTATGAAAATTATCTTCCTCGTTATCAATGGAAATATGAGCCTACCTATGGGTGGATTCCAAAATATATCAGTCAACCCAGGATGAAGTTGGTATATGATCCATGTTCAAATATGCATTCCCTAATAGAATGTACCAATGTACATCTATAATGGAATAAGGAATATAATTATATAATAGTATGGACACATAAGTATATTGGTTCAGTCGTTTTATGGAGAAAGTAGAGAAATAATGTTGGCTTCTGTGAGCTGCTATAATATTCTCATCATCTTCACTAATAAGAATATGAGCCCATCCCAAGGTGTGTAACTATCTCATGTGGTGGGCCTAAGTTGAAGTATGGATATGAGCTAGATCTTGTTCCTTTACAGTATTCCACTAGTCTTCATACATAAGGATATGAGCTCATCCCAAGCCATATTCCTCTTTCACATGGCAAGCTATATGTGTAGCAGTAATAAGAGCCCAAGTGAGTTCCATTGAAATATGTCATGAGTAATTTCTGATATGAATGTGTGCATCTCTTGAGGAAATTTCTACTCTTAATTGATCAGACCTGGTTTGAACATGAATATGGTCCGAGTATGGTGCCTCATACTTTTCAAGAATATTCCTATAATCCTCATGGATAGGTGAAAGAATGTTCACCTGGTCTATAGTAGCAACTTGTTCATACTGATAAGAGTTTTTCTCTACCCTAGTTGAAGGGATATTAGAATGAACCTATATATATATCTATACCAGTCATGTAATATTTCAATTGAGTTCCTCTATTTTATCTATTATGTAATGACATTTTAGCATAGTGTGTGTAGAAATGTATGCCTACACATTTTCTTTATCAAATATATACAGAAATATGTCATATATTGAAGAGTTTATATAATCCTACATATGTTCTCTTGGTTCCATTAAAATATGTCGATGGGTTTCTTGTGTAAGGTTGTGGATATGCACCTTCCCCATTCCTACTGTAGAAATATTCCTACATACTTTATCAGAATGAGTTGGGATATGAGTCTTCTCACTGGCTACCAATAGATTATTTTGACATGCTTTTTTAGCTGAAGCATGGATATGAGCCCACACCTAGTTGTCCAAATCAGTTCATTCCCAATATTCCTTCCTTATCACCAATGCATGGGTGTTAGAGGTTTTAAATGTTTATAGTGGTTCCCAGAATATGTGATTGCGCAACACAAGTAGAATGGCATCATTTATGAAGCTTGAAAGGAGGTACCCTCAGTGTCTTCTAAACTAGAAGAGAGGTTTAGATGAATCCTTGAACCTCCTTCATCCTATACAGAAGGTTGCGATTTTTTTTCATTAGTGATAAACTTATGAAGAAATTGGAATTGGAAATAGGTGCCATAAGATTTTTTATCTATCCTTAGATTATACAAACACATGTATTTTAGATTTTGGATACCCTTAAATGTAACCTTAAGTGTTGAAATTTTTCCATGTCAACAATATTCTTAGACCAATGCATTCTATACCCACTACTAAAGGTGTATAGTGGTTATGGTCATTCTGCATCCCATATGAGTCACAACTATAGATTCTTTTCCATAATGTTTTCTAGATTAACACATGATGTAAGGTGAGGGTGTTGTTTGTGAGATAAATATCTCCAGTCCCTTTGATAACAGGGAACATGTTCACTAATAAATACATCATCGTAAGAATTATATATACTCAATTATAAAGGCATGTATAAAAAAAATTCCATTTCTTATCCCCATTCTAGGTAATATACTCATTTTTACTTTCCATAGTGAGGATGGACTTATTTATTAAGAACCCCATATATAAAATATCATCAAATAATTGTTATCATTAGAAATATCCACATCATGTATATCAATTGTTTTGTGTAGTATGTGAAAACAATTGCATGATACATGAAAAATATTTTTTGGGGAGTTTTACATCAATTTACCTGTTTTTTTAAGTATATGTGAACAAAATGGAATGATTCATGATTAATTGATCTCATTTTTGTTTCATAGATTCATATCATGTTTTCCACTTTTGTTTCACGAAAAAAATGTGGAGATAGATGGATTTTTCTTCTGATTTGATTATGGGGTTTTGATGTATGTATTATAATTCACATCATATTGACCATTTTGTACTCTCAAAGAAACTCCCAAAAAACCCACATCCATAACTTGTTATATACCTTTTTTTCAATGTTTTGCAGTTATTTGAGGTTTCAGATCTAACAACACTTAGGAGCACACATTAGTAGAGGGTTTGGATGGTTGGGATCATCACAACCATTTGGGGGGATATTTACTAGTATTGGACTCTCCTATATATATATATATATGATATATGCATGAATCACATCCTAATCTAGATAGATGATTGGTTACCCTAAGAAAATGATCAAGTGTTGAATCATACCAAGTGTAATGGGAGGTCTATAAATGAGTAATTATGTATGTATACAAGGTTCTTCATTATTTTATCATTAACAGGTATCTTATTATATTTTAATCCATATAATAGATACCTTTGGAATTTAAATTATCTAGGGATGAGATTAATATCTTAATAATGGGATCAAACAATTATGAGCTGTCATAGGAATCATGTTTATAACAGGAATCAAAACCCATATAGTTCATTAAACCCAATTAGTTTAAAATCATATAGATGTAATGTATATAAGATATATTAAGGAATTATGTATTGATAATAATACTCTAGGAGGCATCCTATATATCTTTTCTATAGCAATAATTTGTCTTCTCTTTGTTCAATTATGCCCCTGAAACATACACCAGGGTGGATAAACTTGTATGTGTGTGTTCATATAAGGTTGTTAAATGAAACATATATATTGAGCTTTTCCTAGATGGTATAGGTTCATGATGTGAGTGAGATGGCCATTGAAAAACTTAAATCCCGTTTATCAATGATAGGTGTGAAAAATATTGGGTAGTGGGTAATATGTCTCACTACATACGGATTCATGATTTATGCATTGGTGCATCCCTTTGGTTGTTTGATATGGAGATTTTTAATTATTAAGGTTTCTTAGGTATCCTTGTTATGTTTGGAATCAGAGTCATCATGGTACATTTTTCCCTTTAGTGTGCCTATGGATGAGGAAGAAGTGTAATCCCGTGGTAATGATTGGGGCCTGATGGTTGGAATGTAAGAGATATGGAGAGGAAAAAACAGATGTAAATTCATATTATAGATTGGTATATAAGAAGGTATCCTATATATCATGGTTGTTTTAGTAAACATTAATCTCATAGTTCAGTTGGGGTTATGCCCAAGTATATCCACCAGACAGTGTTGTCATATCTCCGGGTGTCATGTTGACTTGTCTAGAGTGTCTGAGAAACATATATTGGTTTTCTAAAAGAAATGTAAAAATGAAATCACCTTGCCTATTATACTTGTCTGAAGGACCTAACGTAATCTATATGGACTATATAGAAGACACAAAATGATCAATTATGACATTTTTGGAAGCTGTCGCAAGACATAGGAAATGTACTTGGAGGAATTCTCAATACCTAATTGAAACGTCTGTTGGGAAATTACATGATCTGGTTAGGAATCATAGAGGATATTCCAAGTACAGGAGACATTATCGTTTAAGGTGTCGCAAGAATAAAATGTATTGAGGGTGCTCCAAAGCTTGGCTGACTGCTCTGAAAGACATTACACAATCTAGGTAGACATGTCTGGAGGGTGTCTCTTCACAAAGAGTACTTGTCTAGAGAAAATTACATAATCAAAGATGAAATGATTTAAGGGTTCTATAGGATGTGGATAACATTTCCATATTAGATCTAATGATCAAGGCTGACATGTCTGAAGGGTTCCATAAGATAAACGTAAACATGTCTTGGTGACATCGTAACATCGGGATAATATGTCTTGGTGACATCATGAGACCTAGGAAACATGTCATGGTGACATTCCAAGACCTATCAAACATTTCCTAGTGTCTCTACATATAATGGGATACATGTTTGGAGGTCATCATAATATTTATATGGAAATTCCATAGGACATCACAAGACATGGGTTGCTTGCATGGAGGGTATTGTGAGACTTTCATAAGATGTACAAGGGACATCACATTGTTCTAGATGAATGACACGGGAATGTTTCCTAACTTGAAAAACATTCCCCACTGTTGTCACTTGATCTGGGTGGATCATTCATAGAAAATAAATATCATTGAATCTGTCTTCACATAATTCTCATGTATTTTTTATCCTTTTATTCCTACCTTTATTGAACCTCTCTTTTTTCATGTGTTAGATTGTTTTTTGTTTTGTGTGATATGTTTGACTTGTGGGTCCTCATTCTCATTATCTGACTCACACATCATAAGTCCTTCTCATTATCTAAAGTGGTCTTATGACATGACTATGCATGCCTTTGGATCCCATAGGATGTTACCTAGATTTTACCTGGAGGAATAAATTTTCTAATCAAATAATTATCTACTCATAGAAGTATTCTCCCACACTCATGGGCGTGATTAATTGATTCATTTTTTATGCTAAGGGGTGGGGGTATTTATTGGCCACTCCACACTGGTCATCACTACTTCATGAGAAGCATATCTGATGGATTTAATCTTGGCTCAGTGGAGTTTTTTGGAATCCCACACTTTTCATGATCCATCCATGCATTTTCCATGAGGTCTTGTGATATTCATTGACCGTGAGAATGTTCCTCCTTTTCCATTTTTATGGGATTTTTTCTGATCAATTGGATTTTCTCTAACCATGTTAACATTTAAAGGAACTTCCACTGGGTCAGGATGAATTTTTTGTGGTTCTTGGTGATATTTGGATTCTTATAGAGGGGTTTTTCCATGATTTAATAGGACTTGTCTGTGGATATACACTATACTAAAGAATCTTTCAAGAGAATCTTTATCAGATCATTCTGACACATCTAAGGGCCGGTGCGGGATCATTCTAGATTTTCATGGTTAGGGGGATCACATGATATAAAATGATCCCTTGGGTAATATGACCCCTTTCACATGAAGGCCAATATATCATCACTCCAAAATAAGCTTCCACCATCTACCCTTTCTATTTCATTCTTTATTCTGTAGGGAGAGGGTGTCCCATGATGTTTTTCAAGTGTTTTCATATAAAATCATTATCCCTACCTATGATGAGTCATAATTAAAAATAATAGGTATTATTATGATGCACAAGAATTTTTAGGGGAAACCCTTCTGATTTTCTATGATGTCAGGGTGGTAGTGTATAATCAATTGTACATGTTTGATGCCATTCACATTTTAAAGGGGACATGTCAACAAGATTTTTTTCTACAGGTTGGGAATGTATCTCGGGATCCTTGGTGTCTTGTGAGTATCTTTATTTTTTTTTCATAAAAATAAGTGACTATATAATTTTTTTGTCTCTAACATATTTTTATCCCTCATTTTATGAGGGTTTTGGATAATTATCAAGAGTCTACAATTTGAAAAGTTTCATGGCTTGGATGAATTTTTCTGGATTCCTCCACATGACCACTAATTCTACCATGATTTATTCTTAAGAATTGTGATTCCTTTCAAATAGGATCTGAGTAATATACACTATGTTATGTTCTAAACATTTCATTCTCACATGAACATTATAATTTCATGTAATCACTTTTCTTTTAAAATGATATATGATCCATGTGTTTTGGAAACCTTTTCCTCCTTAAAAGTATCGAGAAAATAATACCCATACATTTTGTATTTCTTCCGCTATTGATTTTTCAATGTTCATTTTGTAGTATTCAAACACTATCATAATGATTGTCTATGAAATATGTTTATGGAAAATAGATTTTATATCTACGTGAAGGCGGTATTAGACATGTTTTCCACATTAATACATTCATTTCTCATTTGACGAAAATAGGGTAAATAATGGTAGTTACATAATTTTAATAAAATTTAAGTAAATTGGGTATATTTATGTTATTATATTATGATGGATTCTATAGAATTCGATATGGTATGAGAATATATAAACTAAAATAGTATTGGTAAGGTGATTACATCCTCTTCTATAGGCAACCTTTTGGTCATTTCTTAAGGATCATTAGAGAATAATTTTAAAAAAACCAATACCCTTAATCATTTATATGGATTTTTTTTAATTTTTTTCCTGGATTTTTTCAAGATAGATGGATCGATGTTGTTCAAATAAGATAAAGGGGAGGATTCCGTTTATAATTGGGGGAGGTGACACAATGAAAATTTCCTAAAAGATTAAAATATAATAACATCAAACTCATTAAAAATTCTAATAAATGGTGAGAGGGTAAAATTTGGGATAGGAAGAGGTCAATATATGGTCATATAATATGATTTAGATAGTTATATTGTTCAAACATACCCTTATCTATTTATTTATCCCCTATTAAATGCATTTTAACCTTTACCATAGTAAATGTTTTTTAATGTATTTACTTTTTGTTACTCACAAACATTAAAATGGAATCATGAAAAAATTAAAAAAATTTGATTCCAAATATTGAATCTATTTTATAAAATTCTATTCAATGAATTATAATCATTTAGTTTAAAATTAAACTTGCAAAATGGAACACAAATTATTTTTCTATAAAAAAATTTGAAGGTAAAAAAGTTTTTAAAAAATAATATGAAAAAAGATAACATCAAATGAATTTAATTTGAATATTAGGAGTATTAATTAAATAAATTTACTTTTGATAACATTTAAAAAAAATATAAGTTCTCAAATTCAATAAATGAAACAATAATGTTCTATAAAATAATAATTTTCCACAATATATCAAAAAATAAATGTTTTAAAAAAATTCTAAAAAAATCATTATAGGTTATATTTTAAATGAACCTTTAAAATATGAATTTAATTTTCTAAAATAAATTTTCTAATATTGAAGAAAATTAAGAATTTTGTTTCTCACGTCAATATTTAAAAACAATTATTGGGGAAAAAATATATGTTTGAAACATATAAATACTTTACAAAAAATTTTGTGCATATTAACTAATATTTTTGTTTCATCTAAAAGTATTATATAAATTATTTTAAATAAATATGGTCATTTATATTCACTAAACCTACTTAATAGAAACATTATAACAGTATACTATATTACTATTCAATTATACTTGGGGTTTCATGCATTGTATACTATCAAATAAATTAAATTTTATTAGGGAGAAATATATAATAAAACTATAGGCTGTAACATTATACCACCTTATAATAATTTCAACCTTCAATGTTATTCACCTTGATTCAATCAATTTTTTACACTAATTCCTAATCACATCCTCAAGTTCCCTTGTAGCATCCTCAATTTTATGATTTTCCAAAAAAATATTGAAGAGGTGAGTGGTCTTTTTTCATATCACATTCTCTATAAGATAAATAATTTCAATAATTTGTTCTTCATAAGATAAATCTTGTTATAATTTTGTGACCATTATTTTTTCACATGTGAAGTATCATGTTTTTACTTCCCTTAGAGATATATATGAAACACATTGTGAACTTGTGAGAGATTCGGTGGAAGTTCCCAATGATAAACTATCATCTCAATAAGATCAAGAATTTCATGGGGAGCAAAATATATAGGTATCATATTTCTTGTTTCCATAAAAATCATACCATTCATCAAATTAGATATTCATATGAATACATTTTCACTAAATTTGAACTATATATATCCCTGATGACAGTCAAAATAACTTCTTTATCTACTCAGAGATGTCATTAAGGGATGAGAAATGGATCTAACCTTTATTTAATTACCTTGGATAGATCTGATCCCAATATTTTACAATATACAACATTATACCAACACATTTTATTTTTGAAATTCCTACCACAGATGGTTTCATAAGAATAAATATGAATTCTCAAATGAAATCTATTATTTTAAGAAAATTCCACCCAATGAATAAATGAAAACCACCTTTAAAATCCATAGAGAAATCTCTCATCATGTATTCTAGAGTGTGAATGTTCCCCTCAGGATGACCATCTGTCTGTGGTTGATAATAATTAAAAAAGACTAATCTATATATAGATCCCGAAGAAGAATTATCCAGAACATAAATGTAATACATGGATCTTGATAATGTATGATTGAGAGTGGTACATCATGAAATCTCATAACATCAATAATTTAAAATAGTTTAATATTAACAAGATAAAAATCTTATATATTTGAAATAAAGTGCACTGATTTCATTATGTTATTGACTACAACGAAAATAACAATATAACCTTTAGATGTTTTGGGGAGTATGATGACAATCTCTATGGTAATGTATTACCATTTCAATTTTAGTATTAGTAATGGTTATATCATACCATTGTACTTCTATCTTTCATAATTAAAACAATTATACCCCATGAATCATGATATATACTTTAAAATATCAATTTTCATGTTATACCACTACAAATAAACTTTCAAATATCTATATATCTTTTTTAATTCAAGGTTTAAATGACAATAGTGGATTATGGATTCATCAAACAACTTCTTCTTCAAGTCAGGTATTTATGGGATACATGTTTAGTTTTTGAACCTTATTATCCCATCATGATCATTATGAACTCAAAAACATTCATCACCTTCTTATATAGTTAAATATTTTCCTTCGATTGATTATTATAACTCTTATAGATTTATGGTTGAACATTTGTATGAGAAAGATAATATAATTTCCATTTCCTAAATATTTAATGGTTCATATTATAATAATCGATAAATATAGGTTCTCTTTCATCCTCATCATGCATAAACTAACGTGGTCTTTTTGGTCAAGAGAACCGACCACCTTGTTCACCTTCCAAGGATTGTGATATTGTGAGAATTTATAATCATTTTTTAACTCCAACTATAATCCCTATAAAATATTTAATAATTTCTCTTTGAGAAATATATGGTGTATGGTAGTTTACTGTTTTGGGAGGTGGTCACGGGGCGGAGTCCCTATGCTAGTTTTCTTCCTTGGGTGAATTGTATATAAAAAAGGTTTTAATAATTTATCTTTGAATATAAAATTTAGTATTTTTTACTAGTATACATATCACACCTTTTACAATAAAAATAATTCCCCCATATCAATAATGAGACAAATACCACTTGAAACATCAAATCAAGAGTAAGGTAATTTTTCTCATGAACCATCAGTTAGCATGAGGCATAAACTATCACTATATCATTTTGAAAGAGGACACATTCAAGTCCCAACATTTATATATCATTATATATCACAATAAAGTTCCCCATTTGTGGTTATATAAGCATATTTAAACTTATTAATATCTCTTTAGTTATTTGAAATTATTTTCACTTTCATCATTCCACAATAACATAACCGTATTTCAAGTAAACATGGTTAGTTGATTGCGCATTCATGAGAAGTCTCTTACAAAGAATCCATAGTTTCCAGTCAACCAAAGAAATCTATGGATCTCCGTAATGGTCATAAATCTATCTCATTTCTCAATAACTTCTATCTTTGAAGGATCCACAGATATACCAACACTTTAAATTATTTAGCCCATGAATGTGGCTTTTCCCCCAAATTTCACACTATTTAAATTTTTTATATTGCTTCTCCATCCACCAATTATTAAATAGAATCCTGAAATATTATTCATTCACTTCAATTCTCTTTGAATAAATTTTAATATCATATACATAAACTACTACAAAATTATTAAGTTAACCTCTAATTAATCTATTCATTTAATATTTTAATATAGTAAGAGCTTTGGTAAATTAAAATGGAATAACTATAAATTCATAATGATGATAACTAATATGAAAGTTGTCTTGGGTATTTCTTCTTAACCCTTAAAAATTACTTTCAAATCGAAGATCAATATTGGAAAAGTATTTATCACTTTATAATTCATCAAATATATCATAAATATATGGTAGAGGATACCTGTTCCTTATAATTATTTTTTTACATTCCCAATAATCATCTAAAAAAGGAATTTCCCCATATTGTTTTATAAGAATTAGAATTAGGGAACCTTATGATGATGTAGCAGTCCAAATGAATCCATTATCAAAATTCTCATATATTTTCCTTTTCAATTTTTACAACTCAATCTAGGACATTCTATATGGATTCTCTGAAATAGATATAGAACCATGTATGAGTTCTATTGAAAAATAATCATTTATGATTGAATGGAAGACTGGGAAACAATTTTTTAAATACATAAAAAACATACCAACAATATTTATATCATCAATATTAATATTCTTCCCAACCATATCTGATAAATATCTCTCTTAAATAGGTCGTAAAACCTATATGATTAATAGAATTTCCATTGGGATTTAAAGATCATCCTAAAATAGATTTATGATCATTTTTTGATTCATTATTTGGAATTTGACTTCATTTTTTCAATAATTATTTTTGGATCTATATTGAGAAAGTCAATCATGTCCAAAAATTATATCTAATTCAACTATGGATGAAATAAATGGATTTTCAGAAACTGAATTTACACAAGATTCTATAGGATATGTGATATTAGCTTGGGATATAATCATTTTTCCCTTTGAGTTTTCATTCCCAAAGAAAAATTAATCTTTTATGTGTTTATATAATACCCATATTAAATTAAATGTATTTAAAGGGTTTTATATATACTGAATAAAACATATGAAAATTTAGTGTTATTAGTAAGTGTACATTTCACCGCATCGTTAAGGACACTCACTTCTGCTATAGTAATTACATAAACTCGGCCTTATCCCCTTAGATTCTTTTATGGTATGTTTCCTTAAAACTTTAGATATTCTTTTGAATAATTCTCCTTGTCTTTATAGATGAATCACTAGATAACCATGGTTTATATCATTACCTTGACTTAATGAACATTAAAAACCCTTTATACAGACATATAATATACTCAAGTTCCCAGTATGTAATTATATGGGTGTTTGTTTTCAACAAATACCACATATTTTAAATAACAAACTCCCTTTTATATTCTTTTAATAATTTATTATTTCTTTTTTATCACTCACCCTCTTATTATATTGACTTCCATTGAATATATAATACATATAGAATTATTTCTATAGATTGATGGAACTTGAAACAGTGTCATTATATAAGGAAAATACTTGAGAAACAAGGTCCCTATAGAGACATGGATTAAACCCATCACAGAAATGATCAATATTTATTTCTATATTACATATATGGTCCATTTCATGAATGGATAATCATGTAGAGGTATAATCAAACACTACCGCACCTTCTCCAACCTTCTACTTTATAGTGATGGAAATCCTCTCCATATAATATTATTTTTCTATGGAAAGTATTTCTAAAATAATAACACATTAAAATTTATCCTTTCCATAATTTTAATTTAATAAATGTATTTATATTTCTGGATCAACTAACACCATTGATCATAATCTTTTTTCAATCCATAATGTACCAAAACTATCTTTTTTTTTTCTTAATTACTTCCCAAATCATGGAACATATTTTCAAGGGACAGTATTCATTGTTCAAATACTAATAGATTAGTAGATATATTAAATTATAGAGGCTTATATAACTTCAAGTGATACAACTTAGTTGAATCAAAATATGGAATAATTGGTTGTTCCATTGGAGAAATTTTATTCATCACAACATGTAATAGTCTCCCTAACATAGCCACGGTCTTCTTAGTTCCAACACCATCTCTATAGTCTTTCTCAGCTAGAAAATCCATACATTTCGTTTGTTTGTTGATTCACTTTCTGATTTTAGTAACCCTCTATGAACTATGAGAAAAACTAAGTCACTGTATAATTATTACAGTTATTATGGCATAAAACAAAAAAAAACCTATAATTCTAGAGGTTCTAATATTATAAAATAAATTATTATTATTCTCATGTTACCTTTGTTTATTTATAATTTAGTTCCCATGGAATCCAATAAATATTCCTCTCATACAAAATATAAAAACCCTTACTCAAATAAGAAGGATTTACTTTTTTACTTCAACAAAAATGTACAGGATACAAGGAATTTCACCCAGTATAATCGATTAGTTTTGTAGTCTCAAAAAACTAGATACATGAATGATTCACATATTACATTGGAAAAATTCAAACTATAGTTTTAGAATAAATCTTGTATCCCCGATATCATTCATTGTATTCTTCTTTAAATCTAGGGAAATGAAATATAAATAAAGTTTGAGTTTAGATGTTTGCTAAGGGTTACATAAAATGGAGTTTATCATTTGTAAATGAGTCATAATAAAAATTTAATGGAGGATAATTAAGAAATATTTCATTTAATAAATACTTGTGTGCAATTATTATCAATGGATAATTTCATCATAGAAAAAATGGATAATGAAAAAAGTAATTTTTTATAAATGAAATGAAATATTGAGGGAATTCATGATCGAGGACTCTCAACTAAGATAGCGTGAATCATACCCCAATGGCCTCTCGACCAAAAAATCATTCTTAAAACATGGTTAAGTGTAAGACAAATACCTATTTAACATATCCGTATTTCTATTTTTTTCTCATGATACCTATCGATGAATTGAGGGTATATTTGGATATTCTAGATATAATTGAATCACCATTTGTGTAATTAACCATAAAGTTTATTTTTAGATTTTATATATAATTCATACATTATGCAATACATAAATGTCATGTCCAATGAAATTTATCCATTGAATATTGAAATAGAAAGCCTTGGACTAGAACAGGATCATTGTTATGTTAAATTTATATTATATATAAATAGATTCAAAAAAATAATTTCATCATTTCATTATCATTCACTGATGATGTAAATTATAATCTAATACCCTTATCTTGTAACCATTATTATTTAGGGAGTAATCAAATATGTTCTCCTCTAGTGGGGATCCACTCTTATTCCTTTGATCTCTTAGGGACACAAATTGATTTTTGGGTGGCAGTAAGGAGGATCGATAATATTTCATTTTTAATTATAATTACATCATGTTCCATTGGGATTGTAGGAATATATATTATTCTTCTTGTTCTTGAGAGAATTTGATAAGGATGAATCTAGATAGAAATGTGTTAGCCACAATTATTTACAATTTTCAATTAACCCTACATAATAGACATAAAAATATATTTAACAAGTTAGGGTTTGGGTTAAAAATATTATTTATTTTTACAATTACCCTTAAATAATACAATAACTACTTTCTGACCATATTCCACAAAAAAATAAGGTAATTATTATTTTGTTTTGTGATGTAACTAGCACAATAATAAATGTCAGTGTACATACTTGTGAATTAATATTTATCATCAGGCATCATCTAGGTCCAATTTCCATCCTCAAAATTTATAGAACACTCAAATAAATATTTTATTAAATATTTTATTCCTAAATAAATATTATACTCGTTATCTTGAGAAGAAATATTCATTTAATATTTAATTAATGAAATATATATTATATTCACCACATGTAATATAAATATTTATTAAATATTCACATAAGTAAGAAAATTATTTATTTATAAATAAATAATAATGTATTAACTTAAAAGTATATGGGATTAATAAATCCTAAATAAAATCATTGATATGGTTTTTGATGATGTTTTTTTCCAAAACTGATGTTCAAAGTGAGTTTAATTGAGGTCAATGGTATCACATTGATTTTTACTAACTAATATTCATTCTAATTTTTATTAGATGGGATTAAAAAATGTCCAAGGTTTCTATCTAATAATTGGTCAAGTCACCCAAGTCATATAATTTAATGTTTCCACATTAGAGATCATATATGAGTGACTAATATGTATTATAATCCCTTAATAAAAATAAATCATCAATCAGGTGGTACACTCATGCTAACAACCTACGTTCTTTATACGTCTCTCTTTGACTATTTAAAATAAACATATTGTTACACCATGGCCATATAATATAATTTGTGGATTTTATTTGAATTATAGGTCTGATAAATCAACATCCATATATATGTAAGGGAAAAAACATTCCTTGAATTATCAATTAATAAAATGTCATTCATGATTCATCTAGCATACCTTACATCATATGAACTTATCCTATTTTCCTATTATTTTAGAAGAGAAACATCATATTTGATAGTGTATATGAAATGAAATATACTGAATATAAGATAATTTAACACACTAAAAATACATGATATATTTATTTATGAATAAATTAAATCTCTTTTATAGATTATGATGCATGAAATTTCAGATTTAAACGAAACATGACACAGTAATAAAATATTTTTATTGAAACATGGATATTATAACCAGTTGTTATGTTATAGGGTAAGAATACAAAAAACTAAAAAATGAAAATTATATTGTATACACATGCATATAACAAATTCAATGGTTATATATTGATTAGAAATGTATTAAGAATCATTTGATTGGAAAATAAATGTTTTTTTAAAAAACATCACTATTCTAAAAGGTGATTTAGTAGTTCTTTGCACACATAATTTAAAATTAATATTTCTGTAGTTTTAGAATATTTTTTACAAAAAATAAAATTAATTTTCTAAAATTAATTTTTAACATTATATTAGGGTGAATGTTTTGGATTTTTTTAATGATAATTTTTTTGTATAATAAATCATACCACTTTGTTTTTGAAAGCTTCTTTTTAATTTAAATTATTTGAAAGATAAAATAATGTATTGATTTGGATTTAATATAAAATTACTTTAATTATATTTTTACTTAATTAATTTAATTTATGGTAATAAATTTCATATTAAAGTTTGATATAAAAACATTGTACACATTCGATGGGTTTTCTTTGGAAAAACGTTTTTTCGATGCATATGTTGGTCAAATTTTAAATTGAATTATGATTAATATATTAATATAATTTAAAAAATGGATTAAATATTTTTAATAATAAAAATTTATATTATCTAATATGTTCAACATAATTTTTTACCATAATGAACATTTAAAACATTAAAAATTAATTTCCACTGTTAAGGTCGAAATAGGTTTATTAGGGGTTAAACTAAAAAGATAAGGTTTAAAATTGAACTGAAACTCTCCAAAAACCAATTTTATGGAAATATATTTGCCTTGTTTCATATTAAAGTATATTATGAACAATTTTGGATGATTTAGGTTTGATAAAAGAAGGGAATCGCTTTCTCATTTCAAAAATTCCATGTTTGTCCTCTCTCCCAATTATAAAATGCCACCCGATGTCCTCCCCTATTAACACATAAAAACACTTTTGTAAGGAAAATAAATTCCCAATATCTCCAATAATTTCCACCAAAAATACTATATGGATTATCTTTATTAGGAATCCCACCTAAGAAGACTATAGATATAAACCTAATGTGGCTCTTCGAAGAAGAAGTGAAATTAGTAAGAATGCATGTTTTTTGTTCTTTCATCCACCTCCATAAAGAATCTAAAATCTTGGTAATATAAAAAACAATTATTCATTATATACTTGTATTTTATCTTTTTAGTGTAATAACCATGATCTATCTCCCCTTCCATCAAATGAGAAATGAAACTTTCAACCATGTGTATGGCAGACAACCGCCTCGCGAACCAATTTAATTTATTTTCCATCAGTTCCTTTCAAGGGTGGATATAGTGATATATTTAACACATTTATATGATATTTATGACATTAAGATATGTTTTTAATTATTATATTTCATATACCTTCTCATTTTCCATTCCATGGAGGATACATAAACGTCGCTCGTGTGTATAACAGACTACCACCTCACGAAGCGATGTGATTTGTTTATAACATAAAAATTACATGTAGTGTATTAATTTAAAATTAATAAATATATGTTATATTTATGAACTAAACATAATTCTATAAATATTACATCACATCTACCTTCTTACCATCTTATCCCTTGTAAAATAATAACATTGCTCATGCTTACATGTGGACTACCGCCTCTACACAACGATAAGAAAGTATTTTCATTTTATTTTTTACATGGATGGTAATAAGTATGTATTTTATTAATATAAATTATATATAAGATGTAATAATGTGTTTTAAAAGTGAATTTATATTTATATTCATTTTGTTCTATCCGTCGAGAAAAACTGGGAACAATATTTATGCATATGTAAGACCTACCATCTCCATCAATTGTGTAATCCATTTTTTATTGATTACTAGTATAGATTAATATAAATTAATATAAAATAAATATATATATAATTTAAATCATGGTAATTATTTAGATTATGGAACCATGATCAACTTAAAAGGAACAAAAAATACCAAATCAAAATATACGTGAAATTAAAATTTGTTATAACCCAAATATTGATTTTAATAAATAATTGTTAATGAAAGGGATATAAAATACCATTAGTAAAAAATATATTTTATTAGATATGAATATGGTTATGTAATATATTTATAATAAACTTATATTTTTTATATTATAGGTTATGAAACATAAAAAGTAATTCGAACCTAAGGTAACAGTTTTTCATTTCACTTTTTTTCTCTGAGACTTATTCCATATTATAAAATTAGTTATTTTTAATGGTGTATATAATTTACCATTGATATGTTATATCATTAACCCATTAATATTTATTTTATTTTATTTTTTACTTTATTTCATTTCATTCATGGGGCATATGATTCAAATGTCACCAATGTGGTTATGGTTTATTATATAATCTCATCGTTTATTGGGATTGTTTATGATTGAATTAATAATAATTAAAGAATCTGATATATCACTCAATAAATTCATGAATTTTAATCACCTATAGTTATTCATAAATTTTCCCTAGAGTATTACTATTTTCCTCTCTTCGGTACGTAAATTTTTTGTGATTTTTTTTAAAAATGTATGAGTTTATTGATCTATTCTATCCAAAATCATTTTTCATCACAAACTATGTTTTCTAAAAAAATTTAAAAAAATATATTTATCATTCTTCAAATGATTTATTAAATATATTTTTACCCATTTTGACATTAAATATTATTTTTGAAGGAATATTCTGGTCATTTTCCAAAAAAAGATCATTTTAATTTTAATGAAAATGTGAATGGAATCTTCATTTTAAAATGATTAACACATACAAAATTTCCCACCATCATGACCAATATATTTTTAATGCATCCTTTATAAGTTTTTGGGGGTTGAAATATGTTCTTTAGGAATTTTAAAAGGAGACACAGTTGATCCGGATAAAATCCATGCCAATGTGTCCCAAACACACCTAAAGGGTGTACATCGCAAAGCCATCCTTCTTCTAGAATGGATAGAGACCAAATAGCTTTCAACCAAGTAATTTCCTTCCCAAACTTGTAAATCTGGATAGAGCACCTTCACAATTCTGACGGTACTTTATGACCATGTGAGGATATAAAGAGTCCCATCTTGAGTCTAATAAGGACACACCCATTTGTGAATCTAATAGATTTTTTGTTAACCGCTTATCATATTCTTGATGCCCCTTATATATAAATACTCACCTCAATAAAACTTTTTAAAGATAGTAACCCTAGCATTTTTGTTTCAAAATTTCTCCAAATTCACGAAGCACCTGAGCATCATGAAACAGGCCAAAAATATATTATCTAAGGTACTTGGGATTCCCCAAACCCCTTTTTTTTAAAAGACACCTCCTCTTGTGGGATTCCTTTCATGACGGTGTACACCCTTCATGATGGAAGAAGGCCCTTAAAGTTACTTTAGGCTTTTTAAAGCATTAAGACTCCATAAAGAAATCTTTTATTGAACTAGTACTTCATTATTTGGTAGGATAACCTTGTTTTTCAAAGCCTTTTCCTTCATTAAAATTGTAACCCTTGTGAACTCCTTGAGAATTATGAAGCACCCCTCTATGATTCCCTAATATATTTATCTCTTGGCCTCTCCATGTTTCCTCTCTTTTCATGACACCTCTTCATGATGCTTGAGTGCCCAATGTCAAAAAATACATCCAGTATCACATCAGGTGTTCCTCAATTCCCTATTTGATATGTGCCACCCATTTCTATGGAACAATACACTTCAAGTGAGGCCATATATTTCCACCTAATTTTTCTTCTCACCATTGGTATGTAAACGACATTTTATTCTCATTATAGGAAAGCTAACATAGACGTCAAGATCAAACACTCTTCTAGTCTGTTCCAACATGTATTTAATAAAGAAATTCGCTTCTAAATGGTTTTTTTATCTATTGTTATGTAATTCCATGGGTAATAAGTGAGTCCCCCACATTTGAGGTGAATGATATAAAGCTTCCTAGAACTAACATCCTCAGTACATGTTGTAAAACGACAATCTTACCACCTAAAATGTAAATGATATTCCCCATGTATGATCATCATGGTATTCCACCTTCTCCACTCCATGGGATGAAACACCAGCACCGGGGTGACTTCCATGCATAAGCCTTACACCTTCTCCCCCTATACGGGATGCTACCCAAACACTCGGGAAACTTTCATGCATAATCCCCACACAATATTTCCATAAGTATAGGATGAGCTGTGTATGAATCATAGGGAATGATATCCTCCTCATGTGGAATGACATCCTCTTTGCATGGAATGCCATCCTCCTTAGGTAGCCTCCATGCATATTCCACTCATCAACTATTGTGGAAGAATAATTCACAACACAAGCATCAGGTAGACTACATATTCGTTCTCACACTGAGCATGAATCACACGGGCTTAGATATTAGAAGAGGCCATGAAATCCAACCTTCTATTCATATGGGAATACCACATGGATTAATCTCCATTTCAACCTTCCAATAGGTGTTTTCCTCAGGTGTTATCCCTAGAAATTCTGAACTATGTGGGCTTTGATTCCCAACTATTTGAGATATTCAGAAATCCACCTCGAAGTACAAACCCAATACTCCCAACAAACCCAACAAACCCAATACTTCGTCCACTCCATCCACTCCATCCACTCCATCCACTTCATCCACTCAATCCATTCCATCCATATCCATCCTTATTCTAACAAGGCTTCCACATCCCAGTAAGATCATGCCCTTTCCCATAGAACACATCTTTTTTGGGTCCCTTAGTTCACTCTCACATGTAATCCCAATACACATCATCGCTACTCCTAGTACCAAACATGAAGCTCCCATGTGTGTTCCCTCAAATCATCCAAGCAAGGTCAATCCTTTTGAAAAGGGAACCTTCAATTCATAAGTCCCACACTATCCATAATCAATGTTCATATCATAACATGGTCGTCCTTATCGATTGATGTTAAAATTCTTTGACCAGTCATGTCACATAACATTAAATTACGAAATCAAACTACATGGGGTTTGATCCCTATCCTCTAAATATTGTACTTAAGACATATTTTAGATGTTTAATCCAACCCAATGGTAATCAAAAGTTCCCCATTATATAGTCACACATCCTAGATCCACCACATGGGGTGTTCTGATCAACCTTCACAGAGTGATATCTTTTCCTTTAGGGACTCAACTCTCAAGTATGCCTCCATGAGCATTATGATCCATCTATTACTAAAACTTCTAACTTCTCCCTTCGTATGATGTACCTCCATGTTCCTCCTCCATGATGTTTTTTGATCAATAAACTTCATATCCTCAATTCATTAAACTTGTGACCTTAAATAAGCACCTCATGCTAAACATGGGATGCCTTATGTGGAAGCCTGAGAAGATATGCACTTATGGTATTAGCTACCTCATGTTGAACATGAGATTCCTGAGGTGAAATCTTTATAAGATATGAGTATATTTCAACATATAGATTATGATAAACATGGGATTATTGAGGTGAAACCTTGTAAGATATGTTCCTTTGACATTAGATACCTCACGATCCACATGGGATGGCTTGGGTTTCGTCCCCAAGATGCATCTATGATATTTCCTCCATAGAAGAAGAATTCATGTGACAAATGTTCCAAATTTACATTGGTTCTAGTGATTCCCAAGGTTACTACTCTCCTAACTGAAGGTTTCTACCTTTCTATGGCCCTTTGGAATGTCCAAATAGAATTAATGTAATTAACCAGCATCCACAATTATATGATACTGAGTGTGAGTTCCACTAACATGAAACAACTCCATAAAGGAGAACCATGTTTGGTGACGAGTCCCAAGGAGGAGACCATGTAAATATAAAATTTCCTCCAATCAACCAATTTTTAACAAGGTGAATACATCTCCATTAAATGTTATGAGAGCTGACCAACTTTAAAAAGAGGGAATGTGGGGCAACAAAATGTGATGCCAGTGTACGTCAAACATGCAGCGGTGGAACAACTCAGAGAAAACATTAGAGAAATAAATAGTGAACTGAATGTAAAAAATTTCTATATAAACCATTTGGGAATAACCATGTTGGTCATCAGATCATGGGTTTTACTCAGGCACTACTAATGTCGTGATAGTAATAGAAATGGTGAACCCAACATGAATATTTTCTCCTCTAACCATTTTTATTAGTAGCATTTGAGACATCAATAGAATAACATGCCACTAGATCTATATATATGGCTCCTTGAAAAATTAATTAAATATTGGGTTCGACATGAAACTCACTAGAAATTGTGGTAGTTAAACTATAGGAATTCTAGTCTGGGACATCATCTTCACAAATCTCTCTCTCTTACCATGGAAGATTGGATGACATTAGGTAATTGTCCATTTATTTCCCTGTACTCATAATGACATTTTAATCTGTATGAATTTTAGTACACAATCTACAGGAACCCAAAAACCCAATGCCCACAAATACTGGTATACTAGAAATGTAAATGAGGTAATCCCACATAACTCCAATTCTTCCACAAACTCAGCTATGACATAAGCTACCAGGATCCCACACCCTATATCACCCTCAGAGATCATCAATAGGAGGGTTATAGACACACTAATAAATTTTTATACTTGGTAGGGATTCATTCACAGTAAGGACATTGACCTCTAGGACCAGGAGGCTTCAGTATCCTGCTAACACTGCCACCCATAAGGGTTTTGCAGTGATTCACCCATCCCTACTTAAAAATTGAACAGGTTATAGTGTCTCTCAATAGAGAAATCAAATGAATGGATCCCACATGAAATAAAGGTATGGGATACTCGATTCAATCCAAATGTGACCACTTGTTGGGTCATTCGAAGAAGGGATCCATTTTTGCCTCATTTGTGCCAACAACAATAGGTCCTCAAGGTTGAATAATAGTTGGAATATACCTCTTATATCTCATCCACGATCTTCTCCACCCTTTTTAAATATTAGGCGCAAGTCAATGAGAATTAATGAAAAGTTAATAATCTTTCATGGCTATAATGGATCCTACAATAATCATAATGTTCCTCTAGATTCCAACCCTTGCTGAGCAAGGACCCATCTTCGCCCAGTGGGGATCAAGACCTCAACTATTCTATAAGAAGGATAAGTTTACTTTATCAATCATTGGAGACACAAAAAACTATTTTGGGATTCCCCATAGTGATGAGAATAATTGCTAATATCCTCCTCATACAGTCCCCAACCAAAGAAGAGGTCATGCCCACTATTTTGGTTAGCATGGAGGTCTTCCCCATGTTCCCATCAATCAAAGTGAATGTCTTCCCTACTTCATCGATAGTTAGTATAGAGGTCCTCCTTGTGTCACTACCACACAAAAACACTAAAGCCCTCTCCATGCCATCACCAATCAACATGAAGTTCTTCCTCATGCCATTCCAAGACAAAGTGGAAGTCCTTCTCACTCTAGAATTGGTCAAAGCGTAGGGACTCCCCACTTCACCTATGATAAGTGTGAAGGTCCTGCTCATTCTATCACCAACACATATCATGTAGGTCCTACCCATGACCCAACTAACTAGATTAAATATCCTAAACACTACTTCAATAGTAAACATGGAGGCCCTCCCCTTTATTAGACCTACCAAAGAAGAGTTTTTTCCTACACTTTCAGCAATAGTCAAGGAGGTCCTCCTTGTGCCCCTTCCATTCAGTGCAAAAGGTCCGCCCCATACATCCACACACTAGTATGGAGGCCCTCCCCATTATATTACTACCAATCAATTTGATGGTCCCCACATGTTCCCATTGACCACAAAGAGGTCCTATATTCTATGTTAATTACTCGTGTGGAGGTCCTCCCCACTCCCAAAAGAGTCCAAGATGCGACCCACCATGCTTTGAAAACAGTCTATAAAAAGGCCCTCCCCATATGCCAAATGATCAAAGAAGAGTTCATACCCATGATTTTACCCACTATAAGAGAGGTCCTCTTCTTCTCTAAGAACACAACTTCCCTGATGAACCATCCATGTGTAGAAGGACAAACCTACTTCATCAAAAGAAAAATTATGGGAAGTGAAAAATAAATTTCAATCCCATACAACTCATATATTTAAGGAAAAAAGTGATTCAATGATAGAACATTCACCCTGGACATTAATATCATATTCTAGGGCCATATATTAACAATTTATTTTCATAATACTAGAAGTAGAGACTAACAAGATCCCTAAATCCCTATGCAAGTACATGTAGGTGGAGAATGATTTAGCTCCCATCAAGGGGCTCATGGTCTAGTGATATTTATCATTGATAGATTCACTCTCTACCTATACTTGATATCATGGAGAGTTATTATGGAATGGGATAGATGAATTATATCCAGTTGAGTCACTAAAGAACATGGTTTCCCTAAAAATTGTGGTAGTTGTGACCATCCATTACCATAAGGATGTGATGATGCGGTTATCCCCACCTCTGATTGATGACCAAGCATGTAGTGACCAATTAACTCATGAAATAGATTCTCTACCAACTATCCATCTTCCGAACTAATCCACATCAATTCTACTTCCATTCTCTTAGAATATTCCAATTAGGTTATGGTACAACCAAGAATATGGCCACACTTTTATGAAATAAATCAAGTTGGAGACTCAGGATTTTGATAAGTTGTCCATACTGTTTTGGGAAAATAAAACATCCCATTTAAACATCACAAGATAACTCACTAAGGATCATTTTTCATACTACTTTCAAAATTCTTGGATGATTTTTTTTCATCACCATTAATGTCAGTAGGTCTACCCATCAATACAGGAGAACATAAACCACATTGACAAGATGTGTTTCATGGTTGAGTTAGAATCCCTAAGAGTGGAATTTCACTATGTTCCACCCATATTCCACCAAGACCACTAACATATGTGAATCGAGAGCATTAAATTTCTCTATAGAATCATGGAAGATACATCCCAGCACATGAAGATATTTGGTTAGGGATAGTGTGGTGTCCTATATTTTAGACCTATATTTTGATATATGGAGCCACCTATTTATATTGAGGATTTACCTTTTTTATCATTAATGTAAGCATGGTATTCCATGAGATATCCAAGGATAGGTGCCCCGGCACAGAGTTTGGAAGAGAAAATCACCCCTAGGGAAATGGAGTATCTAACAGACCCTCATACTTGTGTTTGAACCTATATTAAAAGGAAGACATGGCCTTAGATATCAATCCACATTGTCTCTTTCTAGTTGGAAAGTCAATAAGGGTAAAGAAATGATTTTCACAAAGAAGCTCTCCAATCTATCTGATATTATCCAAAATACAGAGGTCAATCACACTATTTTTTACTTGACCCAACTGGTTGCAGAACAGAATATGATGATTCATGAGATCCTTTCTTAGAAACACTCATATTATGCCGCTCCTCAGTAAGATCTTGTTCCTCCTCCAAGAAAGTAGTTGGGGAATCCCCAAGTCCTCCAAGGTCAGTCACTCCCATTTGATCCCGCTAATCCTGTGTATATTAATAGATCAGATATGGGTGTGTATAGAATGTGACCTTGATATAATTCAATGAATCTACCTGAACAACATGAAAACCTTCATTGGGACCCAAATATATTTTCTCTATGAGCCACAAATCACTCCTACCATGTTGATGAACCATTCAATGCACTGGTAGTTAGGGATCCTCTCCATGATAGAAAACCCTAGTAGGATGATTTTCTAGATGCTCATTCCACACTATTTGATTCCCTATAGATGAAATATGTGGTGATACCACATAAAGACTAGCCATAGCTATCATGGGAGTATTACATGTGAAAACCCCCAAAATTGGGGATCCAAGATTTCCCCCCTTCAGTGGAATGGGATAAGGCTGCAGCATCTGAACCACTTCATCTCAAGCTATGGGCCAATATTAGGAATTCCAAAGCATCTACAGGCTACAAAGAACCAATGGTTCATAATTAAATTGGACGGTAATGTGTTCTTCTATTACAACCAACAACTCCTAGTGCCTATCACTAGTTGGGAAGAACACTATAAATAGTTTTTCAATCAGTTTTGCTCCACTATATGCACGAAAAACTCTATAGACCTGTTAACATTGAAGAATAATCCTGATAGTGGTCACAAAAATGTTCTCCCAATGGATAGGCCTCACGTATTCACTTGATATTCCACTGAAAACAAAAATATAAGCTATTGACTCTGTCCATGGGGAACGTTTAGACTTATCTGATCCCTACCCTCATCACTCGGAATATCTTAGGAAGATTCTTGGATTTTTCGAACAACGAATAGAACCTAGAAGAACCCATGTGACTGGAAAATAATACATATCCATAACCTATCCTAGATCATTTAAGAAGAGATTTATGAGAAAACACTACCTATTCCATACTGTTATAGGCACTAAAATAGCTATATTTTTTCCTATACTGCCATAAAAGCCCCACCAAGTGTAGAATTCCTATCTACCTTAGCCTTTCCCATGGAATAATCATCGAAAATTCCCTCACCAAGTGGAGACACCTAGATGAGATAATGTGACTCTAGAACAATATCAGGACCCAAACCCTATTCAAGGCCAGGCTCCAAGAGTTACCTTCCCATAAGGGGGAACCATACCTACTCCATCCAAGATGTATAGGTTCCTGCTTATTTCCATAGTGCCTTGTAAGAGAGGATTATAAAGCTAGAAGAGTGCATTAATCCAGATAAATTGAAACTTAAAGATCACTCAAACCACTAACCTTACCATAGGATCCATGGAAATACCATAAACAAGTGATATTTTTTCATGTAGTGGCCTTAAGACCTGCTGGAAAATGGTTTGATTAGGATGGGAACCATCCAGGCACAGGTGGATCACATATCTGTTGATCCATAGAAAGATAAAGAAGGTTAAACTGAAGGGAAATAGGTTTCCAATGAAAGGAATCATATGTATGATGACTATTTGGATCACAGATCAGTTGCTCACACCCATAGTGTCATCTATTACCACTCAGGTCATCCAGAATCTCTGGATATCATCATGCCATATCCTACTACTACATCAACATCCACCTCACAAACATCAAAATATCAAAATAGTTGGTGATGATGGCTCAAGGGATGTCATTATCACCCAACGGTGCTAAAGCTATCTCATACCCTTAGTGATTTTCAAACTCAAGAGATGTGATCTCCCATAGGGTTAACACAGAATTATGGGAACCCTCTGATGATTAGGAGGAATTTACTTCTATAAATATCATTGAGTTGGTAGATTCCTTCATGGTACCTAAAGATGAAGAGTGTGAGGTGGATAAACCTAATTCCCCTAGTCCACACAGTCAATGGATTAGTCAAGGGAATTAAAATTGATGGAATGGTAAGGAAAATGATGTGATCTCATCCATGAATTCCACTAAGACCATATATTAGGTATTTCATTAAGTTGAATGAGCATAGTCCTCCCATATTACATTATAAGACACACTACTATACATGAATGTGTTAACTAACTAGGTATAACAACTGTAGTCATGTCATGATCGGTCACATCTAGCTAAATATAGGCCTCAACCAGCTAACAATCATCCTATAATAGTTCTATAAAATATATCTGATGAGTATCATGACATTTATAGCACCATCCAAAATTTATTGGTTCAGTCAATATTTCTTATCATGGATCCTACCAAAAAGAAACCACCTAAGGAAATATATGGCTGGAATAAAAGTATAAAATGTTAAAGAAACTCTCCATCATTCCAAAAAAATCTATTGATCCTCCATTCCCTCCTCCAATAATAAGATTTGTATGGGGAAATTGCATATTCCATGAGAATCCCTCTCTATTTTGATGAAAAGGTATAAACCAAAGATATTTTCTATGTTGAGGAGGTCGAATAGACAGAATTCCAATCTATCATCTAATTAATTGGATAATATAAGGGATCCCTCCTAGATGTCATATTTTCTTATGTTACATCACTGTCCAAATCAACTATGTGGAGATCCTTCAGGGTCCATTCAATATAGTTTTTCAGATAAATTTAATCTTGATCCATACACTCCGTATGTTGGGACTCACTAAACCATATTTGAGCCCCTCTGACTTGAAAATTTAGGGTTATGATAAGACCAATTGGAGACCATGTAGAATAATCAAGTTGATTAACCTATTTTGTGGCCTGATATAAAATGCATAATTCATGTTTGTCCCATGTGAAACTGTCTACAACACATTGATGGGTAGTCCTTGGCTACATATTCATTCATTGGTCCCCCCTCATATCAATAATTCCTCAAGTACTTCCTCAATGGATGAGTAGGCATGTTTTAGGGTGATTCATCTCCCTTATAATACTTTGAATCCCTCTATCTAGATGTCGACTATAAGAAGAGAAAATGTATGTATGTTCAGACCAATGTGGTTAAGCAGACAACTTTTTTAGCCTTCTCATGGATAGATTTGTATGATGCTTTCATCCTATCGATTCACTGGTTCAAGTATGTGATTGCAGACTTGTACGGTTACATTTTTGTTTCTAGGAGGAAAGGGTTTCATGTTCCTAAGTACAAGGATAACTTGAATATTATCTCACACTCTTACATATTCCAAGACTAGGTGATAAAATAAACCTCTACCCCTATGAAATACCAATATTTTCACCCCATGGAGACCACTTTATGTCATACCTATCTATTTGTAATATCTAGGATTAATTGACAGTATTCAATCCATCACCATTGCATTAACATGAATCGTGGTCCTCATACTTAAAGACATAATGTAATCAGTTCGACAGACTCTATCTCCATGGTCTCAATAAAGCCAGAGTCCCCCAATGAGGATTCCTCATTTACCGCCCATGATGGTACCATTATTATTCCAGAATCATTCGGCCAGGATGAAGCATCTCGTCCAACTAACTCCCCTATATCACATGATAAAGAGGATTTGGAAGATTCTCCTATATCATTTGAAGAGGGTGTCCCCAGCACTATCTATGAGTTGGTTTAGGCGAACCTTAGTGATGGGGCAGATCTAAAATCAATGTTGATTAGTGAATCTGTGCCTCTAAAGGAATAGTTGTAGCATGTGGATTTCTTAAGTAACATCATGATATATTTTCTCATAGTTATAAAGAGATTATTGGAATATATCATGAGTTCTCCATCAAATGTATGGGTCTGCTGGTGAATCATCATGGGTTCAAGAAGTCTCCAAGAAAAAGGTACCCCTCTTTTGGTGACATGGTTGAGGTTGAAGTTGATAATCTTATTAAAGAAATCCTCATCAAGGATGTTCAGTAAACAGAATGGATAACCATCATTATTTTAATTATAATGATCTATTGGAAGATCAGAGTGTGTATCATATTTTGGGAAATCATCAACCATTATATTAAATATGATTCTCCCCACCCATGCACATAACTATTGAATGATGCCACAGCTTGGTTCCAAGCTATCTCCTTCATTAAAGGATACTCTAGATACAATAAATATTCAGATGATCCCCCAAAGATGATGGGTCTACCCACTTTAGAGTACCAGAAGGGATCTTATGTTATTAGGTAATTCATTTCAGTCCAAAAAATCAAGTAGCCATATAACAACGGTCCTTGAACCACATCTTCAAAATGATACATGGTACAGTAGGTGAATGTTATATAGAGGATTTCCTAGTCAAAACGTTCTAGTGTCAAGACCATATGAGAATATTTTTGGCATCATAGACTATATACATTTTATGATAAACCCGTTGAATTGTGTGTTTAGGTTTAACTGTTGGAATTTTCTTGGCTTCGTCATCAAATAAAGAGGAATCAGGATTGACCCAGTGAAGATCATATCCGTCATCGAGATTCCCTATCCATGAAACCATCAAGAGCTCTGAGGAATCCAAGGACACTTATCTTAAATATGCCAATTCATCATGAGTCTGGACTATATGTGTAATCCCTTTTTCATAATCATGAAGAAATGTGTCATCTACTAGTAGGGTGAAGGTTTCCAGACTAAATTTTAGGAAATCTTGTAGTATATACTATAGAATTTGGTTATAATGAAACGTATCCAAGTAAATCCAATTGTACTCTACAATAATACCCTAGAATAATCCCTCAATTCCCTTATTTCCCAAAAGAACAATGAGGGTACTGAAAAAAGATTATACTATTTGATTCACATGATCCTCAACATAGAGGATACATACTCTCCTATCGAGAAGAGATTCCTCACTCTAGTTCTCAAAGAACATAAGTTGAAGTATTATCTTCAGAATCACAATGTATAAATTGTGTCCCATGTGGATCTACTAATTTATATCATAAATCGCCCAATGTTTGATGGGATTACTACATCATTGGTAAGTGATTCTTTATTAGTTCAACATAATGTTCATTCTAGTAGAAATACATCATGGATTATGTGATTCCCTGCTACCTAGCACCTCATATGGCGTCTGATGCAGCACCTCTGAATGTTTATTTCTCAGATGAGGTTATCCTTTTATTGAATAATTCCATGTTGTGATGTCAGATTCATTTTGATGGTGCCTCTTAGATTATAAAAAGTATATTTTTGAATGATCCCAAACTCAATTGAGTAGGATTTGGGAATTTCTTAAACACCATAGAACATGTTGTTCTACCCTACTCATTCTTTCTATCGGAAAGCTGCACCAATAAAGTTCTAGAGTATCAGGCTCCCATTACAGGTTATTAGCTGGCCCCCAATACTAATGTTCCTTAATTCCATGTGATGGGAGACCCTAAATTAGTCATCAAACATAACAATGGTGACTACATAATCCACAATCCAAATATCACGCCCTTTATCAACACACTCACCAGCTGATGACCCAGTTCCCTTCTTAGTGAGAGGTGACTTATATTTCTTAGTTGTAGAATGTTCAAGATGATTCCATGGAAAGTCAATCTGTAACACCCCAGGATTTCAGAGTGTGTTATTTCTTAAAAATAATTCAATAAATTGCACTGCACGCAACACCGAGTTCAATCACACCATTAAAAGAGGTCATGAATAGTATTAACTACATTTTTAACTTTATATAATCCTTATAATTTTAGAATCCCTATTATGAGTTTCTTAGTCATATTGCAAGAACAGATTCATTTTCAGTATTTCACTTTTATCAACTTCTAATAGTGAAACCTTTTTAAATACAATATTTTAAACTTTTTGACTAAATGGGGACATCAAAAATTTAAAATGAAACATCCCAAGCTTCCACGGTACGCTTTCCTTTGAATAAAACAGTAGCGTGTGTTGTACGCAACTTCGAGTTCTAACACACCGTAACCAATCAAACTAGCTGTTATGAATAGTAATACCTACTTTTTGAAGTTATATATATTTTATATTTTAAAATGGACTTAATTTTTGGATTCGGAATATCAAATTTAGCCTAAGGTGAAATTTTGGTACTTTTCGGATAACTTTCATATTTTGATGAATAGTTAAAATTACTAAATTTTAATTAAAAACAACTTTTTTAATCAAAATAATTAATAGTGATAAATTGTGAATTTGAGTGGTTTTAAAGTATATTTAGAATATATTTTTACCATTTAATATAATTTTGGTCATTGGACATAATTTTACAATTAAACCGAACATAAACAAGTGTCAATCTTTTGATAGTTATTATCTCTTAAAAACACGCTTTTTGTTTTGACAGCGGGAATTAATTTTAAATTAATTTCTGCCACTTCTTTGTTTTGAATTTAGAAAAATGGATTCCATATTTGGAATCAGGATGTTCAAATTGTGTAAATAGGTGACTTTTATTTTTAGACATTTTGAATAATTACTGCGGTAAATATTTTATTTACCATGGTTAAGGGTAAATCCGGTAAATAAGGGTTAAAAAATAATATTATAATAATACTAAATTATCCTAAAACGTGTCTTAACCCTATTGGTTGATACATGGTCGACCATGGGCATCTTTGGGTCAATTTTGGGACCTCATTGATCCACTTGTAAGTGATAATGACACTTTATTTTAATTAAGTTAAAATGAATACAAAAATGGCATAAGCTTACATCTTTTAAAAGAACAATTTTTACATAGGGTTATACATGTTGGATTTTCGATTATAAATATTCATTAGAAAGCTAAAACGATTTCCTAAATAATTATATTTTATTTATAATTTTTAGACATCAAATAATTTAAATTATTAATGACACAATAATGATGAAATGTTTACCTCATTAATAAATCATTTAAATAAATAAGATTATAATGATTAAAATATTATCTAAAACCTGTCCAATTCTTATTGGTTGATGTTATTTAGAATATTAGTCATCTTATCTTCGACCTCAATGATTTTTGGACCATTATAAACCGAATATAATTATATTATAAAGTAATACTTTCACTCTTTCATAAAGAGCCCCTCTTCTCCCTTATAAAAGGAGACCACTTCTACTCATTCCTCACACCCCTCAAGCCACTTGGCTCGTCCAAAATCTGCCCAACTAAGCTCCCCACATCCCTCTCCTCCTCCTTGAAGCTTCCCCTTAGGCAGAAAGCATTTCAAGAAGTCCTTTGGTTCCAACCAAAGTGAGTTACCTAAATTAAAGGAGGTTAACCGACCCCAACAAAGGAAAAGTACAAGGTAAGGATTTATTTCGCAATCTCTTCATTATCCGAGATTGTTTATACATAATTATCTACTGGGACCTTGTTATCATCCACGCCCATGTTCCTTCAAAATGTATTTCAAAACATTTCTAATATTTAAAATAATATGGGTCAAAGTAATTTATACCCTTGTTTGACTTTTTATAAGAGGTTTATAAGGGAATCTTTCCGTCGTTTTCCAAACAAGGTGCTTTTAACCTTTTCGACAGAATTAAGATAAGAATGTTTTTTTAACTTATACGGCGGGTGCGGTTATTTTCCGCTGTTATAAAATCGTCAAAGCTTCCCTTACAAGATTATAAGAACATTTTCAAGAAAATGTTTTATTTTATATGGCTCTTAAATGGTTTCAAAAATAGAAAGAGATATTTCTCTAAAAAGTGTTTTGATTTCATCTATGTCAACATCCTTTGATGGATTTTACGCTTATTTGAAGTTGATTTATTATGATACAAAACTTCCATATTGTAATAAAGTTTTGTGATATATGTTTGACTGTGGATGTTCCATTTATATAGCATTCATGGTTTATGAGTAAAGTATTGACATTTCGTATGCTAGTTCCAATAATAATGTTTATGTTATATTTCAACCTTTACTTCATATGAATGTGTTGGACAAGTATGTTCCAGGTTGGGGACTGGTTAAAGTAAGCCCTCCAGGTTGGGGACTGGTAAAAGTAAGCCCTCCAGGTTAGGGACTGGTAAAAGTAAGCCCTCCGGTTTGGTCTCCGGTTATTAGAAGGACTCCGGGTTTGTGTCCGGTTATTAGAGGCACTCCGGGTTGGTGTCCGGTTATTAGAGGCACTCCGGGTTGGTGTCCGGTTATTAGAGGCACTCCGGGTTGGGTTCCGGTTACAGTTAGCCCCAAGGTCTTGGGATGAGGCCTTGACAAAGAAATTAAAGTTCAACATTATGCATTCCAACATTATGAAAGTGGTTATTGATTTTGGCATGTGATTATTCGATTAGTAGAATATCCATGTGAATAAGTAAATGGCATTATTTAATTTTATTTATGCCATACCATGTTGAAAGTTCATGTTTGAAAGGCTTTTGTTTTAGTTATACATTGCCTTAAAAGTTTATTCTTATTTATGAAAGTTTTCGCTATTTTGTTATCCGTACTGGGCATTTGAGCTCACCCCTTTTATATGTTTTATTTTTTCCAGGAAGTGAAGAAGTAAATTATGAATGACCTGCAGGGATATTATGTGGGGATATGAGTGTGGATTATGGAGACTTTATGTTGTTGTAGTAGTTTTTCATTTTATGATGTAATGTAAAACCTATGAATATATCTAGTGTTTCCAAGGCTACTAAACCAATCGGTCTTTCGAGATTTGATCTTTCTTGTGATCATGCCAATGTTATGTAATAATGCACCGACTCTGGGTAGCTGGGGTCGGGGCGTTACAGTTGGTATCAGAGGAAGTTTAGTACAAACCTTGGAAGCTAGATTTAGATAAACTCTGATTAGAGCACGTAGACCTAAGATGAACTTTGAGGATTAGTATAGAAGAACTTCCTAGAATTTTGGTATTGTAAAGATTTTGTGAGTTTTCCGAGCAATACATCCCTGTCTGGATACGAGCAGGTAGAGGCGGCTCTGGCACAGATGTACCTAGGGGTAAAACCCGAAAACACCGATTTGAGCTAGACTCGAACGGGAACTGGTGCACGACAACGGGCCTTGCTGCACTCTTGGTTACGACACTCCCGGGGGATATGCTTAGGATAACTCTCATTTTCTTTACAAATCATTATCAAGGGTTTATGAGTATATACTTCCTCAAAGAAAACATTTTTATGATTATGGATTATATCCATAAATAGTTCAATTTATGTTAAGTGTTTTATAAGTATGGGATTATGTATTTTGATTCATAAACTGATCTAGTGTATTCCATTGTTTAGAAATGGCGCCTAGTAGAAGGAATGAGAACTCCAGAAATGCACATGATCCAAAGAGAAGGAAGGATCATATCTTTCATGGTCTTAATCTAGAATTTATAAGAGAAATAGTCTCCCATGTATTATCATCATATGAAGAAATAATATCATGTGTTGATAAGATAAGTAAAGAGTTTACTGAGTCCTATGGCTTTGAAGGGAAGCAAGAGAATAAAAGGATGGAAGAGAGAAATATGGATAAAGGGAAGAGGGAAAAGAAGAATTTTCCCATATGTGGTAACTGTGGAAAGAAACACCCTGGAACTTGCCTGAAAGGAATGAGAGTTTGTTATAAGTGTGGAGGAAAAGGGCACAAAGTACGTGACTACAAGGGTAAGAAAATGGTTTCAAATGTACAATGCTTCATTTGCAAGGAGTTTGGACACTACGCGAACCTATGTCCCAGTCATCAGTCTATGACGCAAATGATGCTATTGGATAATAATCAAGTTATGATACTACCACAGATGAAGAGGAATGATTAGAGTTCTTATGTTGATTATGTCAATTGAGTGTTGTATCAACAATGTACTTGTTATAATAATTATGGAGTATATAAGGATTGTACTGCAGTACTATTTCATTAAGGACTTGAGATTGTGTGGAACAAAGAAAAGTGACTCAATAGCAGGATAAATTTTTGGAAAATATATGGTTGAGAGAATGATAAATCATAATATAGTTCTGATACTGAGGTAGTGATTTTGGAATAATATGTGATTGTTTTGGATAAATTATATTGGATATTCTTGACTACCTTGAAGCTGATTAATGATTTGTATATTCCATCATTTTTGGGGTTTAAAACATTTTTGGATTAATGAAGTATATCCAGCATTCTATATGGAATAAGGGAACATGAATGTAATCAATAAGGAATATGGTAATACATGATGAAGGTATTCATATGCTATTACGGGGTAAAAAGGATCTATATTATGTTTACCTTCCTTATAAATGTTGGACTGTGAGTTTGGATAGAAGTATTTTGGATAGTTCTAGTTTGGATTATTTTGGATTTCCATAAAAGGACAACCCGGAGGTCGGGCGGCAACCCGTCACGTCCGGCAAGGCTGCGAGACTTGAACCCGCAACCGAATGGAGACAAGGGTGTATCACCTACCACTGGCCCACGAGATGTCCTGGATTAAATAATGTAGTTTTTATTAAAAGATCTTTTAGATGAATTATAAATTCATTTATTTTGGAACCCTATACGAATAGTGTAAATAGAATTTTTTTTACATTCTATTATCTTTTAGAGTGAAAGATGAGTATGTGGTAGAAATTTATTAATGGATAAAACTCTAATTATAAAGTAAGTATATCTCCATATGATCTTAGCCAATCTCATAAAAAATTCCTCAATATTAAGAAAAGCAAATTAGAACAAAAATGTTTTCCTATATGGTACCTTAAATCATCACTAATTTATGGCTTTGGGATTGTTGGCCTTTTCATAGCCATGTTCTCTACCACTCTCCATCAGGTAATTGATGGCTAGATTTTTCTTCCATATCCATATTTTCTTACATGGAACCCTGGTATGTGTTATTTTCGGTAATCTTCATACTTTCCACTCTTTATTTAAAATAGAGGCCTCATTAATTAATTTTTCGATGTGGGATTTCAACTAAGATATTTTGAAACGTCAAAAATGTGTTATCCCAATACCCTATGTTTTGTTGAACCGATGGTATTTCAAATCATCATAGATTGATGATTTTAAGGACCTAAATTTTATATTTGTTTGTGATTTATGACCTCAATCACTACCTATAAATATTTATGTTTTTCCTCCAATTATATGTCTCTAATTTCCACCAATGTTCTCCTAATCGAGATCATAATTTGGTGGTGACCCTTTCATTTATCTTTTCATCATATTAAGACTAAATTTTAGTAACCCAATTTCCGATGTGGGTTTTCCCACAAATATATTTTCTACTTTCAACCTTTTATTTTCGAAGAACAATTTCAAATTGCGAGGACGCAATTTATTGAAGGAGGGGAGAATGTAACACCCCAGGATTTCAGAGTGTGTTATTTCTTAAAAATAATTCAATAAATTGCACTGCACGCAACACCGAGTTCAATCACACCATTAAAAGAGGTCATGAATAGTATTAACTACATTTTTAACGTTATATAATCCTTATAATTTTAGAATCCCTATTATGAGTTTCTTAGTCATATTGCAAGAACAGATTCATTTTCAGTATTTCTCTTTTATCAACTTCTAATAGTGAAACCTTTTTAAATACAATATTTTAAACTTTTTGACTAAATGGGGACATCAAAAATTTAAAATGAAACATCCCAAGCTTCCACGGTACGCTTTCCTTTGAATAAAACAGTAGCGTGTGTTGTACGCAACTTCGAGTTCTAACACACCGTAACCAATCAAACTAGCTGTTATGAATAGTAATACCTACTTTTTGAAGTTATATATATTTTATATTTTAAAATGGACTTCATTTTTGGATTCGGAATATCAAATTTAGCCTAAGGTGAAATTTTGGTACTTTTCGGATAACTTTCATATTTTGATGAATAGTGAAAATTACTAAATTTTAATTAAAAACAACTTTTTTAATCAAAATAATTAATAGTGATAAATTGTGAATTTGAGTGGTTTTAAAGTATATTTAGAATATATTTTCACCATTTAATATAATTTTGGTCATTGGACATAATTTTACAATTAAACCGAACATAAACAAGTGTCAATCTTTTGATAGTTATTATCTCTTAAAAACACGCTTTTTGTTTTGACAGCGGGAATTAATTTTAAATTAATTTCTGCCACTTCTTTGTTTTGAATTTAGAAAAATGGATTCCATATTTGGAATCAGGATGTTCAAATTGTGTAAATAGGTGACTTTTAGTTTTAGACATTTTGAATAATTACTGCGGTAAATATTTTATTTACCATGGTTAAGGGTAAATCCGGTAAATAAGGGTTAAAAAATAATATTATAATAATACTAAATTATCCTAAAACGTGTCTTAACCCTATTGGTTGATACATGGTCGACCATGGGCATCTTTGGGTCAATTTTGGGACCCCATTGATCCACTTGTAAGTGATAATGACACTTTATTTTAATTAAGTTAAAATGAATACAAAAATGACATAAGCTTACATCTTTTAAAAGAACAATTTTTACATAGGGTTATACATGTTGGATTTTCGATTATAAATATTCATTAGAAAGCTAAAACGATTTCCTAAATAATTATATTTTATTTATAATTTTTAGACATCAAATAATTTAAATTATTAATGACACAATAATGATGAAATGTTTACCTCATTAATAAATCATTTAAATAAATAAGATTATAATGATTAAAATATTATCTAAAACCTGTCCAATTCTTATTGGTTGATGTTATTTAGAATATTAGTCATCTTATCTTCGACCTCAATGATTTTTGGACCATTATAAACCGAATATAATTATATTATAAAGTAATACTTTCACTCTTTCCTAAAGAGACCCTCTTCTCCCTTATAAAAGGAGACCACTTCTACTCATTCCTCACACCCCTCAAGCCACTTGGCTCGTCCAAACTCTGCCCAACTAAGCTCCCCACATCCCTCTCCTCCTCCTTGAAGCTTCCCCTTAGGCAGAAAGCATTTCAAGAAGTCCTTTGGTTCCAACCAAAGTGAGTTACCTAAATTAAAGGAGGTTAACCGACCCCAACAAAGGAAAAGTACAAGGTAAGGATTTATTTCACAATCTCTTCATTATCCGAGATTGTTTATACATAATTATCTACTGGGACCTTGTTATCATCCATGCCCATGTTCCTTCAAAATGTATTTCAAAACATTTCTAATATTTAAAATAATATGGGTCAAAGTAATTTATACCCTTGTTTGACTTTTTATAAGAGGTTTATAAGGGAATCTTTCCGTCGTTTTCCAAACAAGGTGCTTTTAACCTTTTCGACAGAATTAAGATAAGAATGTTTTTTTAACTTATACGGAGGGTGCGGTTATTTTCCGCCGTTATAAAATCGTCAAAGCTTCCCTTACAAGATTATAAGAACATTTTCAAGAAAATGTTTTATTTTATATGGCTCTTAAATGGTTTCAAAAATAGAAAGAGATATTTCTCTAAAAAGTGTTTTGATTTCATCTATGTCAACATCCTTTGATGGATTTTACGCTTATTTGAAGTTGATTTATTATGATACAAAACTTCCATATTGTAATAAAGTTTTGTGATATGTTTGACTGTGGATGTTCCATTTATATAGCATTCATGGTTTATGAGTAAAGTATTGACATTTCGTATGCTAGTTCCAATAATAATGTTTATGTTATATTTCAACCTTTACTTCATATGAATGTGTTGGACAAGTATGTTCCAGGTTGGGGACTGGTTAAAGTAAGCCCTCCAGGTTGGGGACTGGTAAAAGTAAGCCCTCCAGGTTAGGGACTGGTAAAAGTAAGCCCTCCGGTTTGGTCTCCGGTTATTAGAAGGACTCTGGGTTGGTGTCCGGTTATTAGAGGCACTCCGGGTTGGTGTCCGGTTATTAGAGGCACTCCGGGTTGGTGTCCGGTTATTAGAGGCACTCCGGGTTGGGTTCCGGTTACAGTTAGCCCCAAGGTCTTGGGATGAGGCCTTGACAAAGAAATTAAAGTTCAACATTATGCATTCCAACATTATGAAAGTGGTTATTGATTTTTTCATGTGATTATTCGATTAGTAGAATATCCATGTGAATAAGTAAATGGCATTATTTAATTTTATTTATGCCATACCATGTTGAAAGTTCATGTTTGAAAGGCTTTTGTTTTAGTTATACATTGCCTTAAAAGTTTATTCTTATTTATGAAAGTTTTCGCTATTTTGTTATCCTTACTGGGCATTTGAGCTCACCCCTTTTATATGTTTTATTTTTCCCAGGAAGTGAAGAAGTAAATTATGAATGACCTGAAGGGATATTATGTGGGGATATGAGTGTGGATTATGGAGACTTTATGTTGTTGTAGTAGTTTTTCATTTTATGATGTAATGTAAAACCTATGAATATATCTAGTGTTTCCAAGGCTACTAAACCAATCGGTCTTTCGAGATTTGATCTTTCTTGTGATCATGCCAATGTTATGTAATAATGCACCGACTCTGGGTAGCTGGGGTCGGGGCGTTACACAATCCACCTCTCTTATAGATCCTGACTATGATTACCTATTCATTCAAATAGGAAATATTATATTCATATCTCCCATCACCCCTGGTGGTGATGATAGCTAATAAGAAAACTAGTTTATTATCATTGATTATATATAAGGACCCCTATATCCCCTCATTGTAGAAGAAATATCTGATTAAAAAAACTCATTTAATTGAGTATATCAAGAATGGTACTTCAACACCAGAAAATCTCGATGGTGAGTGAGTCTTTTGGTACACAACATAGTTCACCTTCTAGAGTGGAACCAACATTGAGAAGACTCTCTAGAGAAGTGGGTTTTATGGAATTACCCTCTACTTCATCCAGGGAGAGAAGATTCCCCTAGTAATATAAGAAGATCATATAGGGTCTTCTAGTGACCATCATGTATGGTTTTTTATCTCCCACTAGATTTAAATGATGGGCTACTTCTATCCCACCATTATCCATGACTGAAACACATTTTCAAAGAGTTTTCATGCATGTCAGATCAATTCCAAGTATGTGAATTGATCACCAAATACCCTTCATACCACCATAAAATATTGGAACATTGAATTATGAGGACTAAATGTTCTGATATCCTATACACCTTCAAAAAATTTCCAATCCAGGGTCATTCTGACCATGATTTTTTTTTTCAACTTGGAAGAATAGATTCCTCCTATTGATGACAATACTTGATCGATGGTCGAATTCATGAGCTCAAATATCATCCATCAATTCATATTTCTTCACAACACTATCATTAATAATGACAAAACATTCTAGGAAGCATAAATAAATAATTTTTATGGTAAAAACATCATTTAAGAAAACCATAATTCCCACTATTATGCATAGAAATATGGATAGATCGAGTAATTCAAAAAAACCCTATCCAACATTATGAAAAATATGGTGGGATAAGATAAGAAATGTTGGCCATATAAATTACCCAATTCTCACTTATTCTACCATATGATGGCTCAAAATACCACCCAGGTGACTCCATATTCTCTGGTGTACAAAACAGAGGTAGTATAACCCATTGAGAATCAATTTACATCACTCTAAACAACAATCTATGACCAGAAAACATCTTATTGAATATGATAATTACACATATCTAATTTGGAAACAATTAATGGTTACAAGAACCAGAAATTTAAAAATCTATAGAGTCACCCTAATAAGATACAAAGATATTTCAATAAGAAGGGATACCTCTTCTATTTCTTCCAGGGTGACGCATGATTGGCTCTCAGAAAACCAATGGTACCCGAAAAATTACACTAATGTTGGATCCTAAGTGGGAATGAATTTAAATAATTCAAAAGATAAATTCCAATAGAACATACACTTTTATCACCATGAATAGTTAGTGAATAATAATCTTACAAAATACATGTTTCTCAAGAATTACATTATATTAAGGAGATCCTAATATTTGAGATTCATGACCTTAAACTGAGAGGTCTTGTCTCAAAATCATTTCATTAAATTGTTATGAATACCCATTGGGAATATTTCATATGGAATGAGAATCATAATCCTTGATTCATTTTGTATTACACCTTATGTTCCCCACATAACCCTTTTGGTTGTGATTCATCCCTCACTAGTCTGAACTCTATGATGTTCAACCATGATTTTACTCCCTTACAGCAAGACATTAAACTAATTGGACCGGTCTTGTCACATGACCTCAAAATATGTAATTTTCATCCTATATGGATGATGATAAACTAAATTTCACCAATTTTTTAATTTCATGATGTTAAAATACATAACAACTATCATTCTAGATGCATGATGATAAAATACATTGTACCATCATCCTGGACACATAATGATAAACTGCATGACACCATAATATTCTCGCCTGAGAGGTAATCTTCCTTGGAATTGATCATCTGACATTTCATACTTCAAGAAATATGTATGGATTTTTTAATATCCACATAGGATATGTAGTGACATATGGATTTTACATCCTAGTCTAGCAACCCCAAAAGTCAAAATCATTCCCCCTCTCTTTGTACAGGTCAAACATACGTAGTGATACATCCATGGAGAATTATGTGTGTCTTGATTTTTATCCTCGTGGGATACATAGAGATTCCTAGATTCCTAATATTTATTTACAGCTATATATTATTCAATTATCATTTTCCATCATTCCCCATTTAGGTCACATCGAGCGTCCTTGGTCTTATTCGTGCCAGATATTTCATCAATCTGTTCCATATAGGTGTCCATAGGGCCTAAATAAAAATTAACCTTAGGAATATGTTCTATAAAGATAGGATCTTCTTGTCCCTCATTCATGTTGGGTATATCGATCCTCCATTCTTCATATATTCTCTTAAATAGCCCACAGTCTGAGCTCTCTAACCTAAAACTAAAAATTCCGCAGTCCGAGTTCTATGAAATTACACTAATAACTCCACAATTTGAATACCATGACCTTAAAATAAAAACCATATTGTCCATGAAAAACGACCTTAAACATCTAAATCCCAGTCCAATCACCATGGAAATAAACAATATGAAAGTCTTTTCAAGAATGTGTGTGGGGTGTGTGGGCATTGGTCCTCATTCACGTTAGGTTTGTAATGCCACTAAATTATACATATATCTTTTTCAGTGAATCCCCCATAGTATGAAATTTATGACCATAAACCAATAGACACCAATGGTCCAAACTCTATGACCCTAAACAATGATTTTTTGTCCATACATACTGGAAATAAATCTTTTACACTAGGTTTGATAAACACAACTTTAAACTATATACAGGTTTCCTCCGGGGTGTACCTCATGGTGTTGGGCCTCCTAGGACCTCAACCACATTAGTTATGTTAGGATTTCACACACAAATTAACTTCTTGATACAATTACCCCCATTACGGTCCAAAATCTACGACCTCAAAATAGGAGATAATGTCCCTGAACAAGTTTTGGATGCCACATGATGGTCATGAGATGATTTATCTCCCTCGCTAGAGAGGGTTTCCCCCATCAGTGTTGGCATGTCATTATTCTATGTTAGATAACCATGTGGTTATTTATTCCCATAATTTTGGGATACTTAGGAATTCATTAAAATTTTGTCTCTAGGGATAGCTGTAAAATTATAAACCATTCAACCCTTGGACCTCAGTTACATTCCAAGCATTATGACCTTAACTCAATGATATTCATCTTAGAGTTTCTAAATGGAATGAGAAACTCATGATCATCATTCACATCAGTTTTTATCTCTTTCATTCCCTATATTCAACCTTGTAGTGAACATTTCCCCTATATTCCATGAATCACCACTTTAAACACTATGCAGGGCTCTCATCCAAATTATGTGGTGTGTCACATGCCTGCTTATTCCTCTTTCACATCGGGCTTTCACACTGACATGCTACAAGTATCCACACACATATCCATTTGAGGTAATTACCTCTTTATATATTCTTATATTTAAGATCATAAACTAATAATCCTCCCATGGTCAATGAAAAATGACCATAAACTATTTATCAAGACTAGTATTGAATGCCAATCTCTAGTAGGCCCCAATACATACATTAAGTCTTTCTTGACATGTACCTACATCATCATTCAAACCCAGATGAACCCCTAAATAGTGATGGTCTCATGACATTCTAGATCACCTCCCATCATGATCTAGTACCCTAATCCATCTATGGAATCAAATGACAGATCCTTTTTCTTGATCATGATCAACAGTAGACCCATCATTTACTCTCTTAATCCCTAATTGATGTGGTGGGGGTTCTTGTGTTTCAAATATGGATAACAGTCAATCTGCACCCATTAAACACCTCTGATATAGATATTAGAAGAATCAATTTACCTACTTATCTTCATCTCTATAACATTGTAGAATTTCTTTAGCCTTATGTGCACTCCAACAGGTCATGAAAAACCCCTTACCATTCAATGTTTCCCACCCTGAGCATGAATCATGTAGGCTTATGAGTTTTATTAGGGTGTTTTCGGGTGTTCTTAAACCATGTAAAAAGGTCCTTGGTCGAAACTAGGGTACCTTAATGTAAGATCCTTATAGGTTAGAGCTCTATGAGATTAGATGAGGAATAAAAATCAAAGAACCATGACTTTGAAGTATATAGGAACCTTCTTGGGAATGTGTGGTGTGTAATTGGGCCTCCTTTTCCCATATTCTCATTAGGTTTGTCAATTCTCTAGGCCACATATGCCTGTTTTTGGACTCCCCCTTCCCTAGGTCCAATATTTATAACCTTAAACTTAATTTTTATGGTGTAGATAGTATAACTATAAAATGTGTGTAACTTCCTAGATGTATGACATTGAACTGTAAGATATATCCTGATCACATGAAAACAACTATACATTACTTCACCTTTATCATAGGTTGTTAAACTACTTATCCAACGTCCTCACCATATGACATAAAAATGTGTATCGATCATCCCTTTTTCCCAACATAAAAATGTAGGGTATCTTAGGGCCTTTATTGAAACACCTTCATTAGTTCCAGTCATCCACCACATAGATCTTGTTGTATCATCCCTCAATCGATATTTGATATAGTAGTCCCCCAGAAGATATATTTGATCTTTGTTCATAATCATATTCTTATAGAAATATTATCTTAGACACAATCAAATAATTCCATATTTGTTTGAATCCATTTGAAAATCCCATAATTTGATTCCCATGATTCCCATGACCCTTTTTTGGATCCCCATCCACTTCTTTTTTTGATGGGACCCCCAAGAATTTTTGTTTCATTCCATTTTGGCTCACCTACAATCTTGGCCCAACATCCCAGATTACTTTCGACAACATTCTGAGACATGTTCTGTGTTTTGAATATGGTTAGTGGTTAAACCCCATTTGTTTATCCCCGTCCTAGGATAATGATACATATACCATGTTTCGAACAAGGTTATAATTTTCCTACATTTTCATGCCACTCTTCTTATGTTCCAAATTTTGGGCATTTTGATTCACACATCTCATCCCCCTTGTTCAGTTCGAATTTAACACCAATTAAATTGTCCCATTCGCACACTAGGGCACATTTGGTAATAATGATAGTTATTCTGTGATCCCATTACCCATATATAGCCTATATTTCTCTAAGTGTTATGTTATTATCCAACACTCTCACATTAAGAGAGAGAACATAGTCATCACTTGTTTCTCACACTGGGAATGACCCATGTGTTCCTAGGGATTTGTTGTTAATTTCTTCTGAAATTTGGTTGAAGTAAGAAAATAGAGAAAAGAAATTAGTTTTTTCATACAATGAAATTAAAGAGGTTTAGAAGGTTATCCACATATCAGAGCCCCCTATAAAAAATGAGCCTCTTTGGCCTTCCATAGTGATTCAGTTCTCAAACTCATCCATCTTTAGCTGAGTGATCTCAAAGGCCTACCCTCAAAATTCTAGGTATTCCTTATCATCATTGGGCTTAGGGAAAACATAATTATCCCTGATCTATTTTTGTTAATTCTTCTCTCAGTATTCAGCCTCTTCCTTCTTGGTCATGAATTTATTTTCATCATATAATTCCACTTGATCCCTCAGACTGCTAGTGGTAGCAACCTGAGTTTATTTGGCCATTTCAAGATCGTGCTCAATATCGTCCAGTAGGTAGATCCATGCCTAAGATACTTGATGAAAATTGCATATCTTATACTTGTGTTTCATCATGGATAGGTTAGGCTCCTTCCCTTCCATCTGTTCTCGTTCAATGAGGAAGTTACTGGCCAGTTGATGAAAATTGATGGAATCCATCTAATTGGTTCCCAGACCAACCAACCAATGGAACATAGATCCCAAATGTTGTGATAGTTCATCTTTCCAGATGTAGGTGATTAATTTTCATAAATTACCATATATCATACGATGGTTGGAATAGATATCCTTAGTAACTTCTGGACAAGAACACTCGAAATATTTAAGTTGAACTGGAGCATGTGGAGGAAATATTGCCAATGTTTTTTGTTAGGTCCTCCAGTTGTAGAAATTCTAATGTGAGTACTTGGATGACCATCATGTGGAATAATTCCCTATAAACCACCCTGTATGTGATGGATTTTCCACTACACCTTGCGGAATCACAAATTTAGGCACATTCATCCAAGTCTCTTTGGACACTCCTACTACTGGCATAGCCTCAAATTTATCTCCTTCTGCTACCATAAGTGAAGATTATGGGATAGGAATTCTCAATGTATCCTCCCATGTTACCTCAAAAACTGAATCAATTTTCACTTCTCCCATCACAATTTAAGAACCATTAATTATTTTTGGTAATTCCAGTACTAGAGGATTTTCCACCATAAACCTTTTGGATTTCCCAGTTATGGTCCATATCTTAACACCTTCCATAACAACATTAGATCCAGTGTCCATATCTGATGACACCTCTTTTCATAGTACAACAACCATGAATCATTTATCTATCCTTTTTTTAGACCCTAGAACAACCACTTCTATCAAGGATGTGGTCTTATCTATCCCCTCCTATAGTGACTCTATGATTGGTTTGGCCTCCACATCATCCCTATCAGCCTCTTCCTGGGGTAACCTTCACTATATTCTACTCATCATATGCATTCAATGGATTTATATCAGTATCCAAGGGTCGATCATCTAAATCTATAGAGTTATTAAGGATCACCACATTCACCCATTCATGGGTTGAGGTTCAATCTCATGCCTCTTGATGCCTATCATGGACATCCCCTTATTTAGTACTCACTGATTCAAATGTAAGTAACTAAATTATCAGGAAATGAGATTGAAAATTGATCAATGTTCAAACATCAGGTAATGATCAATTATTTTACTTGGTCAACCGAATGATTCCAGTCTGCGTTCGAGATCTAGTTGGTGACACTCCCCCGTGATTCCTCTGATCCCTCACTTTCAGCCTCACATATCACAAGGGTGACTATATGCGATTAATTTCCCAACATCATCATCATTAGATATGTCAAGGGAGGAGCAGTACCTTAGGACTAGACTATATCTTCCAACACACCCATATACCACATTGATTTGGCATAAGGAGTGTGAAAACATAACTTTGTATAGTCTAGCATGGTAAAGAATGTCAAATCATTAATAGGATTCGACCACACCCCATAGAGAAAGGTGATGTTCTTGTGCATCCCCAATGCCTCCCAAGTATTACCAAAATAAACATTACAAGGAAGATTTGGTTGATACACACATTTCCCTATCCCTTGAATGTGTTCCCCCCAGGACGCCTCAGATGACCCACCAACATTCTACTTTGGATTTACCATGAACCTAATCTCTGGTATCATTCCTTCCCCTACGACTCCTACCAGTTCAGGATCGTGAACTACTAGAACTATTACTATTGTCTTACCTACTAGGCCCTCTCTACTGCCATGGAACACTATATCCATTGTTCATACCAAGCTCTATGGTGGAGGGATCACCCCTTCATTACCTCAAATGGCCCACTACCACATAATAGTCTTGGGAAGTGTGTTCTCTCAACTCTATACATAGTCATGGATATGCCCATATGTAGTAGTGTTTGGGGAAATATAGTGACTCGTCTTTTTATCTTCATGTATGAACAGGAGCCAATGCTACCTCATCACCTAAGAGTGAACTCATGTTGTACCTCTAATTACACCTTTAGTGTAAATCTCTATAGAAATAATAGTTTACATGCAAACTGGTGAAGATTTAATATCTCACAAACCAGCATGCAATGGACATTTTCTAACAGTACCCCACCTCAAAACACAAATATGTATGATCTATGTCCCTCAGTCCCTATATTTTCATCAGTCACAACCCCTATAATCTTGAAAAAATGGCGGAAATATGAAGTGCCCTTCCTATCTGACCTCACATGTATGAGGCTACGTAGTTATACAGGGAGGGAAAATACCTATACACACACAAAAATGTCTTCCATTCACTGATATGATGAGGTACATTGAATAACGTCACTAGCACTTGGATTGGAAGTTTGACATGATGCCCTATCACACGAATTTCCACCATTATAAAAGTTATTGGACTCACCCCCATGCGTGCATCCAACACTGGGATCATTTAAACATAGATGAGTGTTTTGATGAATCCTTCTATCCTAACTATTGGATGATCCTCGATCTTAAAGTTGTATCCCAACAACATCCACTAGCTTGCCTCTATAATTCACTATTTGGAGCCCTATTTTCCCCATTGGTATCCACCAGGATTTATTCAACATATAATTATTAACTTCTCAACCTGCTCCAGTCCATCACCCGGTATTACCGCCAGATTATTCAAAAATAATCTGAACCACAATTTGAAGGCAACATCCTTCTTCTCAGGTTTATCTTCATTGGTTCCCTATAACATATCCATTATAACCTTATCCAAAGCTAGAAGCTTCCCCTAGTATCCTTATAAATTCTCTGCAATGATAAATTCATCATAAATTTCTCCCAGTATTAGGATCTTATTGATTTATTAAAGGCCCTAAAGGTGTATGTTGACCTCCCTATGATGGACATGGAATGGTTTGGTCTCTAGAGACTATCATCCCAACATTTCTAGAAAGGTCTACTGTAATCGGTAAACATTAAATATTTAGTCCTATGCTAATTTATAAAGTCGTGCCTACTATAGATTGAAATAAAACCCCCTTCATGATATGTTTACAACCCATGAATTTTGAATAATATTTTTTTCATAAGAAAATTAGTGCTATTTTATTGTTTTACCCAACAAAATTGTATGACTTTATTAAATAATTGGTTATAATTTAAAACGTGACCATTGGGTTTTGACCACTATATGATCTTTCTTCAATTATTACCATTGTCCAATATGACTATTGGTTAATAAGAACATTGTAAACTATACTTTTAAAAATAATTTTAACATTATAATTAGTGTTTATAAGTATAAATGAAAAGGGATCCTTATTACAGAAAGGAGAAACAATGGCCTCAACCAGTAGAGTGATGCCCTACAAATCACATTTTTCAGTTCTTTTGAAAGAGTTATCATCATTTGGGTTCTCTCTTGACTAATACCAAGCTGAGCATCAACAAGTGAAGATTTAATTAAATCACATATGAGAGAAGTTCATGTTAGGGGAAATTACCTATCGAGCGATGTTAGCTAAGCCACCCCATGTATCTATCACATTTAAAAATTGTTCCATTAGGTCATATACAGGTGTCATAAGGGGTTATGTGTTGACATTATAGTTACTTAAAGTGTAATTATATGGTATAAATAAAAATTTTATTCAATTAATTATATTTTAATAATATTTTTCCTTAATAAAATTGAGTTGGAATATGATAAATCGAATTTTCATAAAAAAAATTATATTTTCAAGAAAAGATAAAAAATATCTATAATAAACTAATATATTATGAGTAATATTTATTTAAATGAAATATTATGATAATAACACTGTTATTTAAATATGAGTGACAAAATATATTTTTTCCATGTGTAAGAAATTTTTCTATATATTTTGAATCATGCTATTATATTTAATAAATAATGATTTTCATATTTAACATTGATAATTATGTAATTTATAAAATTATTATAATAAAATATATATAATTAAATTGGGAAGTCAAAATTAGTTTAGGATGGATTTATGAGAATTTTTTAAAATAATATTTTTTTTGAATAGTAAAAATACAGTTTGAGTTTTTTAGTATGTTAAATGAATTCATAATTATTTCATAATGATTTAATAACCAATTAATCACAATACAAGATAAAAAATATTTTATTTATTAATATCATGTATTTTAAAATATTTTATTCAATTTCCAAACCTATAATTTACTTTCTAAATTCAAAAATGGAATCTTCAACATTAAAAATATTTTTGATGAAACTTTACTTTTCCATTCCAAAAGAATTAATATAAAATTATTGGTCACTCTTGTGACTTAAAATATCATAAAAAATGCCCCCATATCTTTATATCATGGTAAAATACCATAGAAAATCCCATGGTTTTTCACATTCCACTACATAGGTTTCAAAAGCATAAATTTGGAAATTAATAAATAAATCCTTCACTTTTTCTGTAAATACCCACACATTTATTCGTTTCCATTCACTCCCAATCAATGATAGGAAAATATATGGTATTTTAACCTCCCAACGAGTCTCCAATGGTGTCTTAAAGACACCAATGGTCCAATCCTCAAGTATTAGGAACAAAAATTCAAGGAAAGTGAATTGTTCTTCTTTCCACTTCAATTCAAGAACCTCTTTTTGTATACGTCTTCCAATTGTTATGATTACTATATTTTATTACCAGTTTATTCAGACCCTAACATCCAAGTTATTTTTAATTAATGGGATACCCCTTTACCATCTTGTTTTACCCTTTTCTAGGCACACATTTTCTACCCGTTGTGATGATGAATATAATTCTCAAAATTTTCTCTCTTTTTAATCAAGAAATTCTCTTATATTTTATATTTTTTAATACCCAATATTATTAATTATCTATTAATATTCACCTATATGTAAAAATTATTTATTTTGTGATTTATCATATATGAAACATATAGTCCTTATCTGTGTGTTAAAAATTACATAATAAACTTACCTTTATGTTTTTTCTAAATTCCATTATTTTGATATGAAACCCATTTATTTTATTCTATTTGGGTTATTTATGAAATGATTGATTATGATATATGTGTCTAGAATTATTTAATATATATAAATGGTACACTGTGGTATATCCTCAAATCATTGGGTAAAGAATTTAATCTTTAGGGATGATGTGTTTTATGATACCATGGTGAACAACCTTTGTAATTTTTATGACACCTAAGTGAAAAACCTTGGTGTCATGATTATGAATGTATAATTTTATTGTTATAGCCTTATTTCCATGTTATAATTCTGGTTTATTTTATTATCATATGACCCCTTTTCCTTTGATCAGTTCTTTGTGATATTCTGTATGTTCTTATTGACATTTCTCATGTTTACATGTAAACTGTTTCCCTTTCTTTCACTTGATGGTTCTTATGCTCACCCATTCCCCAAATGTATATCATTTGGTTATGAAATGTAGTAAATGTACTTAATATTATCCTATGATAAATCTTTCCTATTGGATTAGAATAATTTTTATGTTTTTTTGTATTAGGAACCTTTTCTCTAAGAAACAAATGTTTAAAAGATCCCCTATTTTTAAAATGTAAACACGAGATCATGTAGTAAAAAATAAGTATTCCATTGTTGTTAGCAAAATTATAGTTTATTTATTTTTTTGAAATTAATATTTTAAAACCATATAAATAACCAATTAGAAATGTTTAAATATGGGAAAATATCTTGGTATTTTGGTGATGTATAATGTAAGTGTGATCGAAGAATAGAAATCCATGTCTGGATACAAATAAATGGATGTGGCTATGGCATAGATGAATCTAGGGGTAACGTGAAAAATAGTATTTTGAACTACGCTCAAATGGGAAATGGTGCATGAAAATGAGCCTTACTGCACTTCTGGTTTAACACTCCCAAGTGATATGATTTGTTAATATCAATATTTTTATGAACCATTTTTAAGGGTTTATAGAAACTGTATTTATTGATAAGGAATAAAAAATTTAAGCATGATTTTTTAAGATATACAATTTATTTATAATTAAAATATTCTCAAAATAAATATTTTATCCCTATGTATTTATTCTTTTATAAAATTTATAAAAATAGGAGGAACCATGAAAATCATGAGGGAAACAGACCATGAAATGATGGATCTAGGATGGAATCTATAATGGAAAATATCATGATAATGATGAATCAATAGACTAAATTTATGAGAAATAACTCGAATCAAGATGAGATAACTAATTTATCCATAAGGGAAAAAATCCATTGTGTCTATTCAGTATCAGCTACCTAATTATTTCAGTGAATATACTATCCTATTTATTTCAAAATAATGGATAAGATCTATAGAGAACATCTTCTATGTACTCTGTTTTTTTTTTGAAATAAGAAAAAGTAACCCTCACATTTTAGCACTTAGAGGGGGAGGTTGATTAATTGTGCACACCAATGAAAAACATGATTCCAAGAAGGGATATTGATTATAAGTAGTGGTAAGAGTTCAGGGAACCCTTTTTTTAAAAAAAACTCCCCCGTTTCATGTGAATGAAAATGGGGAAGGAATTCTTATATATGAAGCATGAGAAAATGAATCTGAGGAAAGATATGAGATAAAATTTATAATAATTTCTCATTCCACCACTGTATTTTTCATGGATCCTAATAGAATTATTTATCTATTATTTATTGTAATAACACCCAATCTACAAAATAATATATCTAATATAGTATATGATAGTTCTGAGGAGATCGTGAGAAGTGCTATTGTGGTTGAACTAGAGTTCATAGAGATTAATTGGTAACATAGATCAAGTGAAAATAATATATAAATGAAGCATAGATTAGGGAGTAACATTAATCATAGAAGAGGAGGAAATAATTTGAGACTACCCACAAGAAATAAATGTGGATAGTAGCATTTAGGGAACTCCTTTCTCGAGAGCGAGAAATGTAACATGTGTGGAAGAGATGGACATATTGTTTGGAATTGATGTAGTGTGGTGAAGCCTAAAATGATATACATTAATGTTAATGAGATGATATTTTAGGTCCAGCGTGAAGTCCAATTCTGTTAGTGTGGACTTCTTAGGAACTTTTCCAACCATTTTCCAAATCAAAAGATAATTGTGTGGTGGGGTGTAATCAGCATCAACCTCAACATAGGCCAAAAGATAAAGTTTATGCATTTAATATAATGATGGGTGAAGTAGATTATCTGAATTATTTGGTTGAAGGTAATATATATGTTATCTCAAATTAATCAATTAAATTGTTGGATTTTGGTTCTAATCATTCCATTATTTCATCCATGTTTGCAAAGAATACTGAATCAATCCCTAAACTACTAAAAGTAGAGTTATCAATCAAAACTCTTGGAGGGATTATCCAGGAATAACCAATGTATAAAAGCTATATTATTGAATTTAGCATTCACAATCCCATTTCAATTCTAATAGTCATTTCCATGTTGGTATTCAACAATATACTAGGGATGGACTGGCTCTCAATGATCTATTCTTAGATTAAATTCCGAAGAAATGAAATCTCACAATTCTTAAATGGAAAAAATATTTTTTTTTCAGTGGAGGTATATCTTGACATGATATTTTTTTTTAAAATTACCTCATGTAGCCTTATTTTTTAGAAATTATCAACGAAGATGAAGAATAAAAATAAAGTATACAAATAGAGAATGTACCCATTGTTCTGGAATACATTGACATATTTCCCAAGTACTTACATAGACCTCCTCTAGAAAGAGAGGTAAATTTATCCATTGAAATCATGCATGTATCCAATTTGATATTGATGACCCCATATAGAATAGAAAATGGGGAACTATTGTAATTAAACAAAAAAACTTCAAGATCTTCTAGAGAAGGGGTTTGTCTGGCCTAGTGTGTCTCTTTGAGGTGCACCTATGCACATTGTCTAGAAGAAGGATGCATCAATGAGTCTATCCATGGATTATAGATAACTTAACGAGGTCATAGTGAAGAACAAATAACCTCTTCTATGGATTAATTATTTATTTTTCCAAATTTTGGGGGATCAATTGATTTCCAAGATTTATCTTTGATCTGGTTATCATCAATTGAGGGTGGGGGAGTAAAATATTCCAATAACTTCCTTTTGGTCATGATATTGGCCTTTTAGTTTTTTTAATGCCCTTTATCATGACTAATTCACCTTCTATATTTATTTATTTATTTAATTTATAGAGTTTTTAATTTCTACCCTATTAAATTTGTTATAGTTTTTATTGTTAATTTTATAATATATTCTAATAGTCATGAGAAGTACGAGGATCATATAAGGGTTATATTTATATTTATGAGGATATAGAGAATATTTGGAAAGATCCTAAAATGTGAATTTTGGTTATAAAATTTTTATTTCTTTGGGGAAATTATAAATAATGATGAAATCTCGGTTGAACCAACCTATAAAGAGTTTGTAGAGGAGTGGACTCATCCTACTATAGATACTAATATTCGTAGTTTCCATGGTTTAGTAGCATATTATATTAGATTTGTGAAAAAAAATCAATGCATTATAATCCCCTAACCAATTTAACTAAAAAAGTTCATCATTTATATGGACAATGGAATGTAGAGACTGTTTCAAATAGTTGATGAAGTGATTTGTTACTCTACCTTTCTTAACTCTACCCTATATCAGAGATGGATTCGTTATTTTTAGAGATCCAAATATAAAAGGGCTTGGATAAATCCTCATGAAAAATGAAAATGTTATTTCTTATGACTCTTTACATTTGAAGCCTCCTAATTAGAATTATCCTATGAATGACCTTGAGCCAGTTGTAGTTGTTTTTTCTAAGAAGATATGAAGGAACTATCTTTATGGGAAGAAATATGATATATACACATACCATAAATTCTTGAATTATATTTTCACACAAAAAGAAATTGAATATGAGACAAAGGAGATGGTTGAAAATTCTCAAAGAATATGATTTTTCAATTCATTATCAACCCTTAAGAGAAAACAAATATGTTGTGACATTATGTAAGAAACACCCAATAGTTATGGAAATGATGAGGATTCAAAGAGAATCATTGATCGGGGACCTTTTAAGGTTAGACATGGGAATCATGGGGGAAGGTACATTATCAATCCTATCCCAAATGATTTATCAACCATAATTACTAGAGAAGATCAATAAATATCAAAGAGAGAAACCTTTGTTACAAAAGTATATAGAGGCTATGATGTATGGGGAGATTCATGATTTCAAAATTGGTCAAGAATTTTTATTAAATTTCATACAAGGATACTTATTTTGTCTATTCTAGAAAAGAAGAAGGAGATGATTTATGATGCCCATAGATCTAAATTCTATATAAATTAAAGAATAACTAAAATGTATGGGGAACATCATGATCACTGTTGGTGGGATAACATGAAAATAAATATTTTTGACTATACAACAAGGTGCTTGGTGGTTCAACAAGTGAATGAAGAGTTGAATATTTTAATAGTGGTTTTGAAACCATTCCACATACCAACATGGAAGTCAGACAATATCACTATGGACTTAATCACTGATCTACCAAGAACATCAAATGGAAATAATGTGATATGGGTTATAGTGGATCATCTCACCAAAACTAGAAATTTCATCTCTATTCAGGAATATTTATCTCTTAAAAACATTTTAGGATATATGTAATGGAAGTGCGGAGGTTGCATGCAGTGCCAATTTTAATTATTTCTGATCATGATTTGGGGTTCACATCAAATTTTTGGAGAGGTAATCACCATGATTTGAATATTGAATTAAATTTTAGTACAACCTAACACCCCCAAACTGATTGATAATGTAATTGTATTATACAGACACCTAAGGACATTTTAAGAAAATTAGGTTCGATCAAGATGGGTTTTTCATTAAGGGAAGAGGATAATAATGACATTAGACACCACCACAGACGTCGACCCAAGATGTATAAAGAACCATCACAAAACCCCAAATGGAGGTCTGATGTGCATGGGTTTTATGGAGGGAAGGGAAGTGGGAGGCATAAAACATACACACCAACCCCAACTCTGGATAAAGAGGGTAGAAGACTACCAAATCACGAAACTATTGATCTTATGTGTGGAATACTACCACCTCACAAACTGATGTAATTTATTTTCCCTCACCATAGTTTTAGGATTGATATAATGATGGATTTAAAATATTTATATTATATTTAAGACATTAATATAGTTATAGAATTATGATGTCACATATACCTTCTCACTTTCTATTCTATTGGGGATATGTTAACATCTCTTAAGTGTACAGTGGATTCCCACCTCATGATGCGATGTGATTTATTTTTCACATAAACTTTACATGAAAGGTAGATAGGATAAAACTATTAAATATATGTAATATTTATGACCGAAATTTTATTTTATAAATATGATAAAACATCTTATTTCTCACTTTATAATCTATTGTAAAATAATAATTTTACTCAAGAGTACATGTGGACTACCATCTCCACATAACAATGTGAAATGTTTTTATTTCTTTAAAATTTATAATAATAATGATTTGTTTGATTAATATAAATGGTATATATAACAAAATAACAAATCTAAAAAATTTAATTAATATTTATTTTTCTTTCATTCCGCTCATCGAGAAAAATTGGTAATATCATTCTTGTGTACATACAACATAATTTCTCTATGAATGGTGAAATCCATTTTTAATCTATGATATTTATATATTACTATAAATACATATATAAATAATATAAACTTCATTTATATCAGGTTTAGAATTTTGGAGACAAAGTAAATGTGATCAATATAGGATGATTAAAAATACCAAATCAATACAAACATGAAATTCAATGTTGTTATTACCTAAAATAGTGATTTTAATAAAGAATTGTTGAGGAATGGGTGATAAAAGAACATAATTAAATAATATATGGTATGAGATATATGATTATGGTGATGAAATATATTTATAATAAGTCAATATTTATTATAGATGAGGTTAATACACTTATAAAGGATGTCAAACCTGAGGTATGGGTATTTCGTCTCACTTTTACTTTCATAAGACGTATTCCATATTGATCTTATATATAATTTGATGTTAAAACATTATTACATGTTGATTTTTTGGAGTTTAATTGGGGTATAGGATTATTTATTTATGGTATACTCTATCTTAAACCTATGGTTTTATTGAAAATTTTTATAGATTAATATATTTATATTCATTTTGGCTATTATATCACATTGTGTGAACGATTTTGGTTTTAATAATAAAATAAGTAATATATTGTTAATATTTTATAGATCTTATGATATATTAAAATATAATTTTCGTGCTTGAGGCATAAAAAGATATCTTGAATAGTCATCATTCGGAGAAAATATGGGATTTTGGTGGAAATTATTTAAAGGGTCAAATTATACTTATCAAGTAATTGTATTTCCTTTTATCATTGTAAAAATAATAATATAATCCCTCAAATATGGGGGAATAATCAGGAAAAAAATTATCTTATTACTTTCATGTAATATGAATCAATGGTATTTAAATTCAACCCATATTTATAGATTTGTTATTATTAACATTATCATTCACAGTCTTTTGATCAATGACCTCCATCACTCACCATAATTATTTGTGCTGTTATTATAAGTACAATTTTTCATAGCCTATTAATTCCATACAACATTTAACCCTAGTTATCTAGTATTCCATAAGACCTTCATATATCCCTTTCCCTCTTTTTATGAGTGTTTTTTACCCTTTTTTCAATGTGGGTAGTTTCAATTTTTTTTAAAAAAATTCCAACCCTTAATTACTAAGAAAAATTTCAAATTTCTAGGATGCAATTTATCATTGGGGATATAATGAAAATCCCCTATATTTTTAAATAATACTAACTTCAAGAGCATATTCAACAAGAAACATAAAGTTTAAACAAACCATGATATATTATTAAAATATTATTTCTAAATATTATCTTTTTTACTTAGCCATTAAATTGGTGTGTATGAATATGATTATCTAAAATATGAAATTTATATAAATTTACTACATATATAAATTTACTAATAAATTTTGATTAACTAGTCACTCAATTTTAGTCAAAGTCATTTTATTCATCCAGAATACGTTATCTCCACAAAATTATTTTTCTTATTTTTTAGGTGAAAAAAATTTATTTATTTATTTATTTATAAATTTATAGAAATTTTATTTTAAAAAAATAAACATCATTTTTCAATTTATCATATTCATATTTATATATTGTGAAATGTGATGTTTTTTTAGAATTGTTTTACTAAATAGAAAAAATACATATTTTTATAAAATTTTAATTTATTTTTAAAACATTAAGTACCATTATTCTATTAATTTGATTTCAAATTAACATAATTATTTTTTTATTAAATAAAATTATTTTTCTAAATCACCATTATACTATATTTTAGAGTAATTTTTTCTTTAGGATTGAAAACATATTTTTTTATTTCTTTTAAAGTACATAATCATTCTCAATTTTAAATAATTTAAATTTGATCTAATGAGTATTTATTTAAATTAAATATATTTATTATCTATCTATAAACATTAATTTAAGTTAACATAATTATTATTAACTGTCATATTGTTAATATGAGGTCATTTTTTCCTTAAAAAATACATTTCTTGAAATACTATTTCTTCAACACATTTGTGGGTATAATTTTATCTTAAATATGGCCAATTATATGGTTCTAAAATAGAAAAATTTATTACATATTTTGAATCATCATAATTTATATTATCTAATATGTTCCAATTAATTTTTGACCATAATTAATAGTGAAACCATTAAATATTATTTATTAAAGCTAAGGTAAAAACGGCTTAACCGGGGGTTATTATGAAATGATAAGGGATAAAAATAACCCAAAACATGAAAAATTAATATTATATGGTTATATTTGGACCTTATGACTTCTATGATTCCAAAATGTTCTATATTTGAGCCTTTTGGGTTGTGGAAAATGTGTCTGTAATTTATTCTTTTCAAAAATTAGAGTTTTATCCTATCCCAACTTATAAAGGGAAACCCACCTATCTTCTCCTTTAAAAACTTTGATAACCGAATAGTTCATACCTAAAAATACCAAATCAATTTATTAATTCCCTATCATCATTTTAGAATCCTTTGTTTCATCATAAATCCATATTGAAAATGCTTATCATGTAGAAAAAATTAAGTTATCTAAAGAAGAGGTAATATCCTTAACAGATCATTTTATTTCATTTGTCATTCCACATCATTAAAGCATTTTTAAAACCTTATTATATAGTAATATATGTATATTAAATATAATGATATGATTTAATGTTATTTTAATAACCAAAATACATCTCATCCCCTCTCAAGGGAGAAATGAAATCTTTGATTGTGTGTACTACTGATATCCACCTTGTGAATCAACATAATTCATTTTTTATCACCACCTATCAAAGATATAAATAAGAAAATATATAATGTTTTATATTATTTTGAATGTATAATAATACGTATAGAATTATAATATTATATATACCTTTATTCATTCCATTTTGTAGTGAATATGATAACATCAATCATGTGTACAAACAACTACCACCTTCCAAAGCAATATGATAATGTTATCACAGAAAAATTACATGAAAGGTAATAATGATTAATTTTATTTATATATATTATTAAATTTAAATATTATTCACTCTACAAATAAATATATAATATACTTTCTTACCATACCATTAATTGGATTAGAAATTATATCGTTTCTGTGTATGGAATACTACCATCTCGTGAAATAATGTGGTTCATTTTTATTGTTATATCACATGGATGATATATGAAATTGTATATAATGAAAAAAAATATTTATTAAATAATTATCCATATATTTTCATAAAATAGCATTAACCTTCATTCTATTATGATCATTGAAAAATTGAAATGTTAATCATGTTAACGTATGACCTATCATATCCATGATTGTAACGTAGTCTATTTTTTATAAACATATTTTAGGGATGGTATTAAAATTAGAATTTATATAAAAAATGATAATTATTCCATGATTAAAATTATTTAAGATATTAAATAATATATTTTTTTACCTTATCCAACTTATAAAAATGAATTCTGATATATTATTCATTTAACATTAAAACATCCAATGTGAAATTAATTGGGTATATAATTAAATATAACTTTGTAAAAAATAAACAAAAGGAATAATAAACATGGAAATTTTTTTTTTGATTAAATAATTAATATAATTATATAATATGGGAAGATAAATAACATCCATGATGATTCAGGCTTTAGGTAAAGGTTTGGTCTCACAAGTTTCTTCATTGGGAGACATTTTATTTCATGAAATTAATATATTCTTAATGTTTAATATATTATAACTTTAAATATTTCAAAACTAATAATCCATAATTCATGAAAATATAAGTACAAATTATTCTACTTCATCAATTGGAGTTATGTTTCAAATTTTTGAAAAGCTGTGAGGTGTTATGTTTCAATATCATTTTATTTGGAATTTATTATACCAAAATTTTCATTTTAGTAAATAATATAACAATTTTATAATAAAACCCTTAAATTTTATTCAATTCTTATAACTTATCAAATTTTCAATTAATATTAACATTTTAATTTCTTTGTTACGTAAAATGTTTTGGAAATAGGTTTTCAAAAAACCTCCCTTTATCTCTCTCTTCGGATAAAAACATGTAATCTTCAATACCCTTATTTTATAAAAATGATTACAAAAAGGATTTTTTATAATATAATATGATTTTTAAATGTCATTTTTACGGATGATTTTATTTTTTATAAAATAGTTTAAATGGGATCCTTCTATTTTTCTAAACTAGGTGATTTTTTCTCTTTTACCAAAAATGTTAATTGAATCATTATTTTAACATGTATGTCACGAATGACATTTTTCACCACCATGGAAGTTATTTGTCATGAATATTAATTTATAAGTTTCCAAGAATATTTTTTATGAAGATTTATTCCATAATATTTTTTTTGACTTATAGTTTTAAAAAGTTATTATTCAAAGATAAAATTTTATTTTCTGATTTTTTTTAATATTTTAAAATTTATTTCAAATTGTCAAATAAAACAACCACTAAAGTTATTTAGTTTTTATAAATTAAATATATATATACTTCACATTTATACCTATCTTACTATATCTTAAATTTATAGAAAAATACATAACTTATGACCATTTCTCAAATTCCCTCTTTATGAAAACTCTTTCGATTACGTTGTGATAGAATAATATGCATCTAATTTCATTTTGTGGGTAATTATTATGTTTATTTAATGTGATTGAAATAATTATGTGGAAACATTATGAATGTACATGAAATTCATGTTATTGGTGGGACTAGAATTATATTTCCTTCAAATTCATTTGGTAATGTTATAGTCTCATGAGGAATCATATATGGGATTAAGGAATGAACCTAATATTTTATGAGAATACCTCTTCCATGTGATGTTATCTCAGTAATTAGTTATGGATTATGTTTTTTTCATGTTTTATGTTGCTTCCACATTTCCTATGTTTCTATGATCTTATGTTATAATGCATGTTATTTAAAGCTTCTATGTGATTACTAATGTTCCTTTTCTCTTATGATATAATATTATATCATTCCTAACATGTTATGTTTCCTCATCATGCTTATTACCTCACTAGAATTTTTAGTTCACTTGTTTTGTCTAGGTATTCCCTAGGTTATCATATGAATTTTTTTGACCTCAAAGGGATTTATAATAAATATATTAATAATAAAATAAATATATTTTATTCTAACCACACATTGATGTAGTATGAACCTATTATACTAAAGATATTATTTTTCATTATCTTTGAGTTATCATTAATATATGTTTATGTCAAAAATTTGGAAATAATATTTTGAAAATTCATGGGTTTCCATATGATTTACCTTTTCTAATACACATATAACTTTCAATTTTAATTATAAAAATTAATTTGGTGAACCACATGGTTTTAGTTCAAGAGAATCTAAATATCCATCTTGGCGTCATTTCAACAAACACTTTTGGTTTATAAGAACTAGCAAGTGATTTCTAAATTGGTTGTGGTATGAGTAATGTAAACTATTTTTAATATCAATTTACATTGTATTATGGGTGTAATAATACACATTAATACCATTATTTTAATGTAAACAAAACTAAAAATGCTATCTTTTTAAAAGAAGAAACTATTATTCAAAAAATTTAAAATAATTCCTTTTGTATCATGTCTGTATATGGAAATAATTTTTTTTTGATATATATGGAAAATAATTACAACAACTTAAAACCAAGATAATTCCCATAGGTTATGTGGGGTGGTGTCTTCGATAGCTACAATAGTTATTTTGGCATCATTGGCTTTTTGTATATCTACCTGAACCTTATAAATCTTTGGGAATTTACCTGGATCCTATATTTGAATATATATATATATATATATACATATTTATATGAGCACCACTTTCTTTATCTAATAACTAATTTTCCTAAACTAATAAATTTTACTTAACAAAAAACATATCTTAGAATTCACTTTTCCTCTTTTCCTATGATATTTTTATTCAGTTTCCATTCTTAGAACGTGAAAAATAGAAATCAACATATTCCATTAATTTACCTTGATTGTTCTCTTAATATAATTGAATTGAAAATTTTCTTTAGGATGATAGATATTCTCCTCAAATTTACTTTTATTCACAATAATGAAAGACATATTTTAAAAATAATTATTTTTACCAACTTGGAAGTGAAGTATGAGAAGATCTAGATGAAAATTTTATAAATCATTAATATTTAAAATAATGATATGTATATATATATAATAACTAAGATAGTGATTAATTACTAATATTTTTATTCAATAAATTTGGAAATTTAAACCATAAAACACTTATTCACTCTTTGTAGACAATAATTTTGGCTTTGTGAGGCCGAGTAAGTGAACCAATTATATTTTTTCTCTAAAATAGTACCTTGGATATCTAAATCCATTCTTATATTTCTTTTTCCTGCTATAGTCCATGGAAATGATAAATAATTATATATGAATCCATGTCTTCATGTGATTTTATGGGTTCATTAGATTTAGTTGAATGTATAAACCAATGATTGTTTACCACTTCGATAAAATGATTACCACATACATTGAACTCATCATTACTCTTATCCTTATAATTTTAATCAATCATTGAGTATTCTACAAAATCATATTTTTCCTCATGGAGTAACATAACCCATAGGCATATGAACCATTCCAAGAAGTTAATTATTTTAGGGATACAGAATTTACCCCACATTTATCATTGGGATAATTTATATGAATCTTTTTTATTATACTATAATATTATATGTATATATTATCATTACATTTCTAGATAAAAAATTATATGAGACAAAATTATATATTTAATTTCTTTGTGTCTTTCAATATTTAAAAATTATTATTAATATTTTTTAGTACTTAAGAGTGGGAAATAGTACTATTACTTTAGAATTTCTTAAATTTTCAATGTAGAAAAACTCTAAATGGGTTTATTTGACAATAATAAATTAATTTTCTTTATTGGAAATTCAAGCATAAACAATCTTGATTAAAATGATATTAAAGAATAAACCCTTTCTATTTTCGATAACAAGGTAATAAAAACCCATATGAATGATATATATTTATTAAATATTAAAAAAAGTTAATAATGAAGGAATCATGATATAATATTTAAATGTTTAGTATATAATTCTTTTAAAATCAATTAGGTGTATAAAAGAACTCGGTTTTTAGAGAATATTGTTTTTAGATGGAAACCCTTACCTCGAGGCCAAATCATAACAAACATTCCTTATATTCCTAAACAAAAAAAATTATTATTATGTTTTTATTAATAAAAATTTTCAGTTTTATAATTAATTTTATATTTTTCTTTAGCATTCAATATTAATTAACATAAAAAATTAATTTCATATTGTCCACTTTATCGATAAACGACTCATATGTCAAAATTCGCTTAGGTAAGTTGAATATAGTAAAAGATATTATTATTCTTTCATCTCCAACGTGGTTTTAATTAAATAATTATATTTTTAATAAATAAATTATATTTTTAAAACCAACCAAGAAATATATTTATGAAAAATAAACTATGTTATAATCAAGGAGATGGTAGGTCATACACACACATTATTAGCATTTACAATGTTCAAAGATAATGTTGGAAAGAATTTAAGTGTTATTTTATATTCTTAGTATGATCAATATATAATAAATATAATAATAATTCATTAGAAATCTTAATTATAAAATCGATGTGTGTCATTAATAAAGATAAATACAATTACCTTGTGAGGTAGAAGTCCACTGTACAAAAGAATGGTATTATCATTTAGTCAATGGTTGGTAATGTAAGAATTTATATTATATAATTATTTGATAAAATTATTAATATGACATTAATATATTTTAGAAACATTCAATGTGTCCTTACCTCCATCCATATAAATCTTAAGTGCAAAATGATTCACGTCACTTCGTGAGGCAATATTATTTTCTACACATGAGTGACATTATCATATTCTCTATAGAATGTAATTTTAAAACGAAAATAGGACTTTAATATTCCATAAGTGTAATAATATAAAAACAATAATATATATAATGATTAAATACAACATTATATCCACCCATGAGAAGCATTGATGGAAAGAAATTTATATCTGTTTCTCTGGTGATCATGTATCATACACGTGATCAAAAAATTTGTGTCCCATTTCAATTAGTATAACATGGTTTTATATAATTAAATTAACTTAATAAAAAATTACTATATGTAATATAATTATTCTATTTTATCATCATGGTTTAAAAATAGTTTAATTAGGTTTAGATTGAAATAAAATAAATCTCTTGGTTAAGGATGTTACATGTTCTTCAGTCAACTTCTTTAGATTTTCCCCAGAAGCATTTTTAGATGGGATTCTTGGTGGAAAAAATGAATCCATTATTATAGGGATATAATTAGTGAATTAATTTTTATGGGTATTTTTTGATCCCATTTAATTTGGAAGTTTGTAAAGAAGAAGAGATGTGGCGGCCTTTGAAAAGAATGAATTACACCTGTGTGTTTCAAATTTAAAAGACTCCCAAATGCCATATTTTAGGAAATTAGAATATATAACGTCTAAAAATTACCATATATGGGAATTATAAATGTTTTTTCATTTATAACCATTATTTTTTTAGTTTAACCCCGGTCGAAAAATAGTTTTTACTATTACAATAGTAAATAATTTTCACTATTTTCAATTTTCATTATGGTAAAACATTAATCTGACCATATAAGGTAATTTTTAATATTATAATCCAAAATATGGGACTCATTTTAAAAAAATCATCACACATAATTTTCTAGAAATAATTTATAATTGAACATGTCAAGTTCTTTAAAAACGATTTCTCAAGAAAAGTATTTTTTATGAACAATTATCTCATATTATCTATATGAAGAGTAATAATAATTAAATGAATTTAAATTCATTTTTATAGGTATTTATTCTATAAATATAATTTATATAATTTCTAATAATGGATTACTTTAATATTAAAAATTTAGTAACATTATACACTTTAAAATAGTTTTCAAAAAAAAATTGTTTAATGTCTAAAGATCAACTTATACTAACATATAGTATAAATTTGATGTTAATTTAACTAATTTGATTTAATATTGTTAAATTATACTAAATATAATATTAAAAAACTTAAATAATTAGGGTTCTTAATTTATTTAAAAATTATTATAATTTTACAAAAAAAAATATTTCATACAATTCATTAAAATTTAATATTTTCCAAAAGATCCCAAAAATTACACTATAAGTTAATATTTATATTATGATTTAAAAATTATATTAATTTTGAGAGTACATATTATAAATTTTGGTAATAAAAAATTATATTATTTTCTCTTAGAATGTACTAAAATCATTTTTTTGAAGAAAACATATTATCAATGAATAAAATTAATTGAATTGAAATTGTATGAGTATTTAATTAGAATTTATAAATAAATTTATATTTATTAATACCTTTATATATATTAAATAATTTATTTAATCCTATTCTTAACCAATAATTGAATAGCTATGTCACAACTATAATATTTAAATAATATTTTTTAATAATATATCATGGTTTGTTAAAAATCAGTGTCATGTGTTTAATACACTATCAAACAATATTTTATTTTAAAAAATATGGGCATTAAATTAAAACTACCATAAGTAAATTAATACCTTTCAATTTTAACTTTTTATTAGTAATCAAGGTTCTTACATCTGAAAATTTCTCTTTTTTGAAAAAATACACTTCATAAAAGGGTTTATAAACATTTTCTTTAAAATAGGGAAAGGGAAATATTAAGTTCATCTAGAATAAAACATAAATTGGGTTCTATGTTATAGAAAATTTATGGGAAGTGATAATATAGACATGGAAGAAAAGAATAAATAATTATGGAGAGCGATGGAGATCATTAATCAAAATGAAGTGAATGATAAAGGGAATGTTAACAATCAAAATTCCATCAATCTATGTTGAATTAAAAGAACACTGATTCCTAAAAAATTAAGGTAATAGGATAACATTCTATTCAAGATATTTCTAATGGATTTATGGTATTATTTTATGATTAATATATAGAACACTATAAAGTATACTTACCTGATATCTTTTTATTTCATAGACACGCTTTCTTGTTTTGGTTGTGCTTTGTTCATTTTGAATTTAACATCTTAATCTAAGGAATAAATATCCAATATGAATAATTTATTCTTGAATAAAAAACATTAAGATTTAATAGATCATAAGATCCCTAAAAAAGTAACAATATATTCATCATACCTTTATTAAAATAAAAATAGTTAGCACAAAAAAAGATAAAACTATAAATGAATATAAATATATTAATCTCAAAAATCCAATAACAAACCAATGGATTAACATAGATCATTCCTTAAATAAGTAACCCAATATCCCAAATATTATTAACAACCTCAATATAGAATAAAGTTTTAAACACAAATTATATTTCATAACTTTCAACATACTTTTCCAAAAACATTATAACATTCTTCCAAAATAAAATTTTATATTAAACGAAAAGGTTTTACAGATCTTCTCCCAATAATTAATTTCCCAAAATATCATTAATCACAATAAAATGATAAAAAATTAAATAATAACTGATCCACTAATATTTTTCCTAAAATCAAAAAATATTTTTTTCTACCAAATCGTTTCAGTAAAAACAATATCATAATGACTAGTATATTATGTTGTCTAGTAGTAGTCTCTAAAATCTTATCACCCATCTATTTTGGATTTAAGCCCCACATTCTTTACAAATGTGATTAGTTTCCATACATTATATGGGTTTTACTTATAAAATTATAATTCCTGTATCAATCTCAAAAATATGATGAACATAATCATAACAACATTATTCTCTATATTTTTTTGTAACCACTGAGGTTTTATATACTAATTATTTTCCCACAGCATAAAATGATATTAATTGAATATATTTACCTCAATATCAAGGAATAGATATACCCTTTAGTTTACTGATACCATTTAACTGATATAAATGAATTGTCTCCAAATAATTTTTTTACTGAAACTCTTATTAAATTTAAGGGTAATATTATGATAAATATATACCAAAATACTCTTAGTCATGTCAGAATTCCATAAAATGAAACCTCAAGAGAGGTACTTATGAAATTAAACACATAATAAAATTTATATATATATAACTAATAATCATTAGGGTTAACCAATATTTTCCATTATTATAATCTACTTAAGTCATTCACGACGTTTTATTAAGTGTTTGTGAATTCCAAAAGAAATCCACCTCAACTGTCAAACCAAGTGTGTATAAAGAACCATTTTCATGCACTAGGTGATGATAAATTCCAACTCAATGGCCTATTTTTTATAGCTATTAACTTTTTTGAAAAAAATTCAGAGCCAAATCCATTTTTATTATCCATATAGGGATGTAATGTTTGAGAAACCACTGGTTATGTACCTCAAAAAATTATGATATTTTCTTATAAATAGACTTAAATTTATACATATCATTATATTTATACCTATTGTTGTATCTAATGCTTTATCATCCTATTATCCAAAGGATAACTAAACCTTTTCCTGGATAACAACAATAGATACCCAATCCTTCTACACATGTCACTAAATGATTTTTGAACATAAATATCCAACACGTAAATTCCCAAATTTTGTGAGGCCTAGTGTCTTTCAATAAATATGTTTATAATACAATAATATGAGGTTAAAATAAATCCTCATTATTTAATTCTTTATAATGGTCTCTCAAATAATTTTACACTCCAAAAATTTTATTGGATAAATTGTTGAATACCTAGAGAAAAGTGGTGAGATAAATAGCTCAGCAAAGAAATAAAAATGATCAAGAAACATATCATGTGGGTCCTATATATAAGATTCTATCATAAAATAAAAGCCACATTAGTAACCACATATAATCATATAATATTTAAAATTGTAACATAATATCATCAAAATATATGAAATATGGAAGGTACATAAATCCCGACATAAATATAAGTAAATGCTAACTTTTGTGACAACATCACATGGTAGACAGTGAAGGTACTGGGTGCAGCAGAAGAATGTGAGGGGTCATGTATATCCTTTATTTTTTTATGGTTGATGATTAATCTGAGATTTAACTGATGATAAACAATGTGATCAACCACATTAAATAAACGAATATAGATATTTGATAAAATGATAGAACTCAGAGAAGGATCATTATATATTATTTTATTTATTTAATGAAATTAAAGGACTACCTTGAAGGAAATTATTTATTCATTGATTGATATAAAATTTTATATTCATTGTGTGTTCATTTAATTTAATCAATCAATATTATATTCCCTCTGGTAAGTATCCACACATGTTTCACCAATATCTGATTGTCACCTTAGGAATCACAAGGTTTTATCATGGAAGATATTATCACTTGCATAATTCTTATTTGATCAACCTGATAATTAATTTCAAAGGATTATATTTGGTGTCTCTTCAGTTGAGATTGGATGGTGGGGGGAGATCACTTTCCATTAAATGGATAATTCTTTGAGAATTTATCACTCTAGGGATTCTAGAGGATTCGGAAAATATCATTTTCATTAAAAAAGTAAATAAGTTCTCTCTGTTGAAAAATAATATAATTGGGTTTATATACCACAATGGTGGAAAATAAATATTTACAAAATTTTCCTTTAAAATTTATTTAATCCTGACAAAACCCCATGTATATAATATCAATATTATTATTATTCCATTCCTTGAACTTAACTTGTGAATTAAATTAAATAAATATTATTTCTCAATGAATCTATAAACACAGTCTCAAATTCCGGCATAATATTTTATGGGTCTTGAATAAAAAATATTTATTTATAAAATAAATGTCACTTCCTTATTTTCCAAAATATAAATAAATAATGTATTCAATAAATAGAAAATAATTATTTATTTAATATTCAACACACATAATATTATACGAAATAACTGCTAACGATATATATGTGATCAAGAAACAATTAAAAATTATTAAATAATGTGAATGGATAATATATTTTCATCTTTTTTAATAATAAATAGTAATATTGTATTTAACTGATATTATGGATACTCATAGTGTGTGAATCTCTAGGAATCTTTCCTAGTGAAATTGGGAGAAGCTACCTGAAGTCCACGGTTAGCATATAGAAACTCACCAAGGAAACCATACAGATGGATTTTATTGTAGTAATGAAAAATAACTCATAAAAATTCTTACCATGTCATATAATATATTTATCATGATATCTCAAATCAAGAATGTTGCATGCTGGTTCCATCAACCTATGTGATCAATATATCTTTCATTGAATTATCAGAAGACAAAATTTCCTAGCCATGGATTTAGTTAGGCTATATCATATCTATAGAAGAGCCTGATATATCACCTTTTGTTAAATACCATAAGAGATAAATCCTTTATTTTATTATTATTTAATTAAATATTTCTTGGGACGCACCTGAAGTGGCCTACCTCATTGCGAACATATATCATTATAATTTTCCTTATTATATAAAAGTAGATTACTTAGAACACTCATTATTAGTAATATTAAATATTAACGTTAAATAAATATGTTTATGGATTGAAACATCCAATCACTCGTATAAATGTTGATTTCCTAATGGGAGGTCTTATTCTCAAAGTATCCTACAGCGGATATTACAAAGGGCGTACACCCTTAGAAGGTGCGTCAATGTCCTATGAGTATCTAACCATGACAGATTAAATAATTTATGTCCTATAAATGATTTAATCCAGCTATAGAACAGACAGACATACATACATATATATATATAAGAATAAATTTGTGATACTTATGGGTTCTCATTATATTAGGGAACATCTATGACCTTTCAGTGCGACAACAACTGTTACTCCATCACATTCTATGTTACATAGAAAAAAATTATGATGCTCTAAGAATATTACTAATATTAAAAAAACATGTTTGTAGGTTTCATAAAGTACATATATATTTTTTTACAGTTCACAAACTCCTACAAACTCCCATATGCACAAGATCCAACTACTAACAAACATCAGTCCTCTAGCTCTCACTAGTTACTCATGAATCAAATAAGATATAAATTTATTCAATATTTACACCATATTATCATCTATGGGAAGCATAATTTCTTTAACTTCACCCCTATGATAAAACTCCCTCAATAGGTGATACTTTTGGAGTATGTTATTTGACTACTAATGTGACCTTAGACTATTTTCAAGAGACGCACTTGTAGTATTATTACAATATAATGTGATATGGTCGTTACTACTAGGTACCACATCATTATCCTAGACAATTTCTTATATCGAATAATATTATTTTTTTGTGTCATTATTTTATATATAACCATACTCCATAGTATAATTAGTGAAAAATGGATTCATTAATCTCATATATATTAAAACTCTCTAGTAGAGATAGAAAATATATCATTGATGTGACTTCAGATCATTCTAATCTATTTGAATACTAGAACCAGTATATCCTCATATTACTATCCCCTTATCTCCTCCATACACAATGAGAATATCCTTAGTTATTCTCTGATACATGAGTATATAATTAATATTACACCAATACTATTCTCCTAGATATTTATGATATCCACCTACCATGCTCAATACATCAGAAACAACAAGTCTAGTATATAATATGAAATTCATGAATGATCCTACCATAGAATCATATTGGATATTACTCATTCTATATTTATTCTGATGTGTTTGAGGATACATATTCTTATTGAGAAGTATACCATGTGACACTATAACAAATCATTTCTTAGATTGTTCTATACTAAATCTAGGTAGTATCTGGCCAATATATGTTTTTTTACTTAGTCCAACTAGCCTTTTATATCCATCATGAGAAATCTTTATCCCTAGAATATAGGTTTGTTTCACCCATGTCCATCATAGAGAAATAATTAGTTAACCAGTTATTAATAAACTATAATATTGTTTTATTTTTTCCTAAAATTAATATGTTATCAACATATAATACTTGGATAATGAATGCATTCCCAATAATCCACTTATAAACACATGTATCACATTCATTATTAATGAAACCAAATTCCATTCTAGTTTCCTAGAATCAAGTATTCTATAACATAAATGATTGATTTAATAATTAAATTGATCTATTCAATTTAAAAATACATCTTTTATCCCATAGAGTCACTAATCATTATTTATGTGTGATTTGTAAATTTTCTTAAAGGTTCCCATTAGTTATACTAGTTTTCACAACTATATGACATATTTCATTATCGTGGTATGTAGTTACAAGAAGAAAAATTATGATGGATTTAAACATGGAATATGGTGAAAATGATTAATATTATTGAATTAATTGATGTTTTTAATGTCGCAACCTGACCCTCGGGACCCGTGTCGTGACTACCCAAAGCCCTCCTTCCATAGGCCAGGGGCTGGTGACTAGCACCAAAGGAATAATATACATAAAACCTGGGAAGGAATTGCCTTTATAAATTTAAAACACACACAATAGAGTATGAGATGGAAGTAAACACTAAGTAAAGCTGTATAAAAAAGAAGTGTTGGAAAGTAAAATGGTAAATAAATACAAGCCCAACTGTAAAGTACAAGTACAACTAAAAGAGGTACAAAAAAACTGAAAGGTGGAAGCATCTCCTAGATCATCCACCACGGATCATACCTGAAGGGTAGGTTTAGATAGCCTCCTCAACACTCCACATCTGTAAGACTCTTCCGTGTATTGTCTCATCATAGGTTCCACCTCTGAGTATTGTCTAGTCCTGGCGCTCTCAGCCTCTGTCTGCGTTGTCCATCATCTTCATCCAATACAATGAGTTATGGGCATAGCCCGTGCAGGGGTGAGTATAAAGATACTCAGTAGGGACCCCGAGACCCTCAAGGTCTCACAAAATCCAACAAGGATAAACCACAGAATCAGAAAACAACGGATAGTCATTACTTAGTTATATGACCATACATATACCTAAGTTGTCAAGTAACCCATCTCAATCATGAGGACAACACAAAAGTCACTGACTCAGCTCACATAGGTAAACAACTTTTTTATAGTGATAGAGATGATCAGATGTAGTCACTAATTCATCTAAGCTGTTGGACCCACACATGATCTACGGCTAGTAGTTGGAACTATCAGACCCACACAGGATCTAGGAACAGTAGTCAGAGCTGACGAACCCACACAGGATCTAGGACTAGCTAAGCTGTCAGACCCACCCAAGATCCAGGACCAGCTATTCAATTGGACCCACACAGGATCCAGGAATAGAAATCAGATCTTTCGGACCCACACAGGATCCAGGAACAGTCGTCAGGGCACAGCCAGCCGCATGTTTTTCACAAAGTACACACGATTGTGGGAGGGTCCACTCCCTCATGACAAGTTTCAACATTTCAACTACCACCAAGTCCCATGAATAAGTATCTCAAAGGCTCGTCTCATCACAGGGGTATCAATGAAATAGATGAAGACTCAATCGGATATGCAGTCTATGAGTTTTTAGTTTTTTAGTCTCGAGATCCCGGTTGGATTTCTGTATGATCCAACCTGATCATATCTCAAAATTACCTTGAACTCTAATGGGGTAAACTCAAAGGGACCATCGTGCTCCAAGAATACCAGCACCGCTAACGGTTCATCAAATGGTCGTCTGGTGCCTAAGTTATGACCCAAGAAGTTATGGGGTCAGTAGTGGGCCTGGGTCCGGTCCGACCTGGTCGGACCCACTCGGCCCAACCCAGTCTGGGCCAACCTGGTCTGGGTCGACCCGATCATCCCGCTAAGTTTGGCTCGGTCTTCTAGGCCTGACCTAGTGGACTGCGAGGGCAGTTCGGCCTAGAGGTTTCCACATAGGGGACTCGGCCTGAAGGTTGGGGCCGATTTGGCCAGCGTCGCGAGGGGCGCGGCTCGGGCGACTCATCTTAAGAGGTTGGGCCGGTCAGGAGGACAGTGGGCAGGCTGCGGGCGGAGTGCGCATGGCGCGGGCAGGCCAGCTAGACATCGGGAAGGCTGGAGGTGCTTTGGAGAGTGTGTGGTAGGGGTCGGGCAGGCTGCGGGGTGCCGTTAGGGCGCCTGGCAGGGTGCAACAGCAGTCTGGCAGGTCGAGGGGGCGCTAGCAAGGTGCCGGGCAAGGCGAGGGGGCACCAGGCGGGCCGCGGGGGCCGCAGGCAGGAGGGTCACGCACCGGGCAGGGGGGCGGGAGGGCGAGGGCCGACAGTGTGCCGGGAGGCCACCGGCAGGCGGGCCGTGCGCTAGGCAAGGCTCCGAAAGTCCACGGGTAGGCAGGTCGGGCACCGCTCGGGCCGGTGGTGTTCGGCCGGAAGCATCTGTGCATTGGGGGGAGACGCGATTCGCGGAGGCCGCGGGTAGTACGGCCTTCTTCATTACCTCCTTCGTCGTTGTCGCCTCATCGCCATGTCGTTGAACACCTGGAAAGAAAAATTGACGGAGGGTGTCGGGCCATGTTAGGTTAGCCCACACTCACTACATTTTGGGAGGTTTCAATTGTCTCATCAAGAATAGAAGATGATCAACAACACATCCGCAACAATCCCTTTTTATCCAATGAAGAAGATAAGAAGATGGTTATAAAATTCTCAAGAAATATACCCCTACCATTGAGTCACCGATCGTTGTTTGTCATGTCCGCCGCACATCTCAAATCCCAAGCTCTGTTGGCTTTTTGATGACTTTCTACATTGGTAGGATTTGAGGAAGGAATTCGAAGAAGAAAATGTCACTGGCATGCTTCGCGTTCTTCGTAGATGAAGCGTTCTTCGTATGAGAGGATTTCTCCCAAAGCACCTCCCAAATATCTAAAGCCAATCCTTTCCCCTATTCCACCACCAGGGAAATCAAATATCCAATAACAAAATAGTTGGCATGATATAATTTTATTTTTACACATAAAATTAATTTATAGTAATTAATTTTATGTTGATGAAAAAAATTAATAGATAGTTTTTATTTTATGTTGACACATAAAATTAATTTTGTACCAATTAATTTTATGTTGACACATAAAACTAATTGGAAGAATTTAATTTCACATTAACACATAAAATTAAATTGGAAGAAATTAATTTTACGTCGACACATAAAAGTAAATTGGAATCAATTAATTTTACGTCGACACATAAAGTTAATTGAGGGGGTTGAGAGGTTTCCTCTCCCTCCCCATTAATTGGGGGGTTAAGTCTCATGTGGTCCCCACGTCATAACCACTCACAGGAGGTTATGCTCGGGTGGGCCCCACCACCATAACCTCTCATGGGAGGTTTGGGTGTGGCGGTCCCACCTCCAAATCCCAAGTGGAGGCTCTAACCAACTATCAATCACATGGAAGCTTAAAATAAAATAAAGTGTTGTACACTTTATTTTATTATTATTTTTATAAAAAGTCAAAAACTAACTTTTATTCTCGACAAAATTCCATCGAGGTGAAAGTATTCTTAAGCGAATACAGGTGCTGCGAGTTCAACGGTGTCCTCTTATTTCAGTTCTGAGCACCGGTTCAAAATTTATAAAATCATGCTCATATGTTTAGTGAACGTACCAGAACAAAACTTCAAAAATTGATTCTGGTCACACTGGGCCTCGAAATCATGAATTCTAAATTTTCGCGGATTCATAAAATTCCCATGTATTTTAAAAAAAAAATCCACAGGATTTCTAGGTCTTTACATTCTCCCCACCTTAGGGCTTCGCATCCCTATAATCTACAACTCAACTAAGGGAACAATTGGGGGTACTGAGCACACATCTGATACTCCCACTCCCATGTCCTTTTCTGAAGGTTCTCGTGCTGCCAACGAAGGTGCACCAAAGGTTTCAACCGTCCACATATGACCCGCTCCTATTGATCCTCCATCTCTATTGGAACCTCCGTAAAAGTATCCCCATCGTCGATGTCTAGCTCTCCATGGTCGATGATGTGTGAAAGGTCGTGCACGTATCTCCTCGGATGGGATACGTGGAAGATGACGGGCACCCGGTGCAATTGAGGTGGAAGAGAAAGGTGGTAAGCCACCTATCCTACTCTACTGAGGACCTGGAAAGGTCTAATGAATCTCAAAGATAACATGTAGTCTTGGACAAATCTCCGAAAACCTCGTCGGGGTTAGACCCATAGAAAGACGTGGTCGCTATCCTCGAACTCTAGTGGTCTTCATCTCCTGTCAGCATATGACATCTTCCTGTTATGTGCAGTCTTTATCCAATCCTGGATGATCTGCACCTCTCTATAGTAGCTCATACCATCTCTGGTCCCACTAGTGCTGACTTCCCAGGGTCTGTCCAACACAGTGGTGATCAGTAAGGTCGACCATATAAGGCCTCAAAAGGTGTCATCCCAATGGTGGAGTGATAGGTGTTATTGTAGGAAAACTCCAACAAAGGTAATTGATCCTCCCACCTGCGACCAAAGTCGAGGACACAAGCATGCAGCATGTCCTCAAGGGTCTAAATAGTCCTCTCAGTCTGGCCATTCATCTGTGGATGGAAGGTGGTGCTCAGACGAAGCTGCGTCGTGAAATCTTCCTACAACCCCATACATAGCCAGGAAGTAAAACATGTGTCACAATCGGAGACAATAGAAGAAGGTACTCCAGGTAGCTGCACAATCTCCTACACGTAGAGGCATCCCAAGATCTCTACTGAACCCTGCTTTCTGATTGGTAGGAAGTGGGCCGACATGGTGAGTCGGTCAATGATCACCAAAATCAAGTCATGTCCCCTAGATGTACATGGAAGACTCGCCACGAAGACCATGGATATCCCATCCCACTTCTACTCTAGGACCTCTAAAGGTTGAACCATGCCTGCTGGAACATGATGCTCCTACTTTACTTGGTGGCAAGTGAGGCATGGAGAGCCAAAATCCTCAACCGCATTCTTCATTCCTGGCCACCAGTGCTATCATCGAAGGTCCTAGTACATCTTCACCACTCCTAGATGTAGCGCTAGAGGGGACATGTGGAACTCCCTAAACACTTCCTCCTGAAGTGACACTGGAACCATAGTACATCCTCTGAAGTGAATGACGTGTTCCCACCCTTCAGAAAATAAATCAGGTGCCTACCCTATGGATATCTGAGCACGTCATGTCTAGCATTCAGTGTCCCCAAGTTGTGCTTCCTTGACTTACTGATGGATTGTGGGAGTGACCATAACATACCGTAGAAAGGCTGCTCTATCACTATGCACAAAGGATTTCTGCAAAGTGTCCATCTGCTCTATCGCCACACCTAGCAGTTGTATACCAGATCTCATGTTGAGTGCATCTAATTCAACATTCCCCTTCCCAGGAGTATAGACTATCTCGACTTCATAGTCTTGGAGGAACTCCATCTATCACCATTGTCTCAGGTTCGGTTCATTCTGAGAGAAGATATACCTGAGAATCTTTTGATCTGAGTACACGGTAAAACGTTCGCCCATCAGATAGTGTCGTCACATCATCAAGGAAAAGACCACTGCTACTAACTCCAGGTCATGGGTATCATAGTTCTGCTCATGTTGTCTCAGATACTGAGAACCATCCGTGATCACTACTCACTCCTACATTAGGACACACCCGAGTCTAGTCCCTGACGTGTCATCATAGACTATGTACCCTAATATTTCTTCTGGAAGCCTCAAGATGGAGGAACTAGTCAGCCTCTTCCTCAGCTCCTAAAAACTCTCCTGGCATCTCTCCAACCATACTAAGGGTTTCCCCTTCTTTGTCAAGGCTGATAGTAGTGATGAAACTCTGGAGAAGTATGGTACGAACCTCCAGTAATATCCAGCCAAACCCAAGGAAACTTTGTCCCTCTGTCACACTCTTGGGTGTCTCCCAAGCAAGTACCACCTCAATCTTTTCTGGATCCACTACAAATCTATTCTCTGAGACTACATTCCCTAAGAAATGGACCTCTCAGATCTAGAACTATCACTTTGAGAGATTACCATAAATCTGGTTCTCTCGGAGTGTGTCTAGTACTAACGGAAAATGGTAGGCATGCTCCTCTTCAGTAGTCGAGTAGATCAAAATGTCGTCGATGAAGAATACGACAAAGCGATTGAGGTATGGCTGGAATATCCTATTCATTAGTCCCATGAGTATGATTGGAGCATTGGTTACACTGAATGGAATAACCAAGAACTCGTAGTGGCCATACCGACACCTGAAGGTCGTCTTCTTCATATCCTCATCTCGAACTCTGAGCTAGTGATATCCTGATCTGATGTCTATCTTCTAGAACCACCATGCTCCCTTAAACTGATAATATAGGTCATAAAACCTTGGGAGTGGGTACTTGTTCTTCATGGTCACCTGGTTCAGGATACGGTAGTCGACATAGAGCCTTAATCTCCCATCCACCTTCTTGGCGAACAAAATCGGGGCTGCCTAGGGAGAAACTTTGGGTGGGATGAATCCCTTCCCCTGCAAGTCTTCTAGTTGTACCCTCTCCTCGCGAAGCACAGCTTAAGACATATGATATGCTGGAGTAGATATCAGTGTTATCCCGGGGTACAGGTCAATGTAGAAGTCCGCCTCTTTGCGAGGAGGTAGTCCTAGAACATTGTCATGGAAAACATCTGTGTACTAGTCCACCACTATAGGATCACTCGAACTGTCCACATCAACTGCTCCGAGGGTAAGGCAGACCAACTAATGAGTGTTCGGCTGCACCCTCCTCTGAGTAAGTCTGTCATGTGCCGCAAAGGCTCCCTTCTTTCTGGTAAAGGTGAACTTGACTCTATTTGTGTGAACACACCGTACTTTGCGCCTAATACAGTCAATCTTGGTATGGACTATAGATAACCATTCCATACCCAAGATGAATTTGTAAGGCCTTGACACTGTTATGAGGAGATCCAAGTCGAATCTCTCACCTCCTACAGTAAGCTCACACTACCAGCACCTGTGCATAATCGTCGAGTCTGCTCCCGTAGGAGTCTCTATCCATAAGGATCGAGCCAACAACTCCGTCGGAATATCCGAGTTCCGAATAAGGCCAATGGAAATGAAAGAGTGACTGGCACATTTGTCTATAAGAACTACAGATAAGGTGGAGTGGACACAGATAATACCTCAAATCATCACTAGAGTGCCATGGTCGTATGCCTCAGCTGCCTGGAGCTGAGCTCTCCCCTGTCCACCCGCTCCCTGTGGTCAGGGTGGACCTCCTGGTGGTGGTGGCGGTAACACCTCGAAACATCACCCACTGTCAGCTGCTCGACCAGCTCCTCTGCCATGTTCACCTACTCCCTACTGATTTCCTTGACCGAATCTATGTCTCTGCCACAATGGAATTTCAATCGTTTGCTGACCATCCGTATGGCGGGTTAGACACTCACTAGCCATGTGACCCTCCCCGTCACATGAGAAACACTTCTTGTTCCTCACATGACTAACTTTTTCTAGTGTCCCTACACAACAAAACTTGTGTCTTGAGGTTGTCCACCAGATGGTCTGGTCCGCTTGGACCTCTAAGATATTTTCCTGCCGCCTGCTACTGAAGACTCTGCTACATTATGCTCGGTGATTGGTCTCGCTGGTGGTGACTGCTCAGCAAGGAAAATCTCCACTAAGAAGGGTCGCTCCAACACCCCTTCATGTGTTGTGATGATGGGGGAGATAATCGAAGCTCTGATATCTCACATATGCCCCTGCTCGAAGGTTCTGGCCCTGAAGAAAGGGTCCCGCAGCATATCTATGGAGTAGCGCAAGAGGTGGGTGAACCTCACTGAGTACTGTGCTACTGTCATGCTACCATACTATAGATGAAGTATATCTTATATCCGCACTACACGTAGGGTAGCTGGGACAAACTCCACTTGGAACATGCTCTCGAAGTCTTCCCAGAGTAGTGTCGCGTTGTGATGCACCTGGAGCATCAAGCTCCACCATCTGCCAGCTGCTTCCTAAAGGAGACTCGTGGCAAGGATCACCATGAAGTCTGCCGGTGTCCCTACGATCATGAAAACTCTCACCAAAACCTCCATCCAATCCTCAGCTTCTTGTGGGTCAGTCTCACCCCTAAACCTAGGCGGCCTATGGCGCTGGAACTCGTGTCTCATGCTCAAGTGGCATGCATCGTCTACTGTTGGGGCTGGTGGTATCAGTGGCCCAACGGGTAGTGGTACTGCTGGTGCCTCCGATGTGATGGGGCCCTACAATGAGGCCTCTTCATTCGGTGGGCTGTCATCTCGTACAAATCTCAGAACCCTGGCTGGATGTCTGGGTTGAGGCATCCAGAAAAGAAACAGGTGTTCCACGGTCAATAAGTTATACTTGGTGAGATGACTCAATGTATCACAAAAAAACTCTTGAAAACACACATGCAATCAGTGTTTTCGTGCACTGAGTCAAAAATCAGAAGTCAGGGTCCTGGTGTATGGATACGTCGGACGCTACACCAACAATGGACTCCCTAATTTTTAAACCACACTCAGTAACCTTAACACTACTGCTTCACAGAAAGAAAGATCAGAGTCATAAGTTCTTCAGTAGAACTGACTCCTCTGAAACCAATTTGTCATAACCCGACCCCCGGGGCTGGTGCTGTGACTACCCCCAAGTCCGCCTTCAATAGGCCAGGGGCTGGCGACTAGCATCAAAGGTGTAAAATCCCTAAAACCTGGGAAATAATTACCTTTAAATTAAGAAAAAATTTGATCTTGTTTATTGGGGGTAGAGTTTTTATAGTAGGCATCACAATAAGATTCATAGAAACCGTAAAAACTAGATTTCATAAAACATAGATTACAGAACATAGCCATATGATATACATTAAGGATAAAAATGGAATAAAATTTTAATGTTTTGGTAATGTATAGATTATGTGGTTTCTCCTGGAAAAACATCCATTTTTATATAGTAACAGCAAACATTGTTCTAGAAAATATGTACTTACAGGTTATAACTTTGAAAAAATCATGTTAGGCTTCACTCAAGTCTCACCTGGTACAAAATTATGGTCATTATTATCCATCCTAAGATATTATTTCGATAATTAATATTTTATTTACATATTATTATAAAGTATTTGAATATATGATCATAATGAATAACATGGAATAAACTTAAGGTGTCTTATATTAAAATGAATGAATCGTGATTTAGAAATCATATAAATGATTATATAGATTTTATATTATGATTATTGTTTCTAAAACTATGGTATTTGGTTTTATTCCATGTTTGGAACCATAAGAAATAATGTTAAAATAGAACATGAAGAACAATGTGGTGACTATTAAAAACCCAATGGGATTCTAATAAGAGTGAAAGATATCATGATTAATCCAAATAAGCTATACAAAAATATGATTAAAAACCTAAACCTTAGAAATAATATTTGGACTTTCCAAAAAAATAATCATGGGGTTCACTAATAACTCATTTAGTGGAGACTATAGCGGAAAAACGACATGATTTAGTTCATTTCATAAATATGGAAAGAGGCACATGGGATGGTGTCTTAATGAAATAAGAAAATGTTTTATGTGTGAAAAATAATGATATAAAGAATTTAATTTTTTAGGAAAAATGGATAGCATTATGGATGTAAGTAAATTTAAGACTAGTGATCTATTTAGTACTTTGTCTTAAATGTGGAGAACATGCGAATTTTATAACTCAATTACCACTTCTAAAGGTTAGAACCTAGATTAAAGAATGGCCTATATAGAGATAAAATGGAGGGATTATATATGTTTTGGGATTAAATTACTAAATAATTGAAGTATTTTATAGAAATGGTATTTTGGTAATAAGAATCATGAAACAAAGTATGTTTTTTTAATATTTTATAAACACATATAACTTCATTAATTTAATATTTATTGATACCATCATGGTTTCATGATATTTAGATTCATCATAAGTTATAATTTTTATGCACCCCTTCTAGAAATTTTTTGGTAGGAAGAAAACATGATTTAAGATAATGTCAGAAAATATTTATGGGAATAAAAGATATTATATTATTATTTGAAAATTATATTTGATTAATAAGTACCTTACATTATTTTTTGGATTTCATATTAATTTTATTGGTAACCAATATGTTTTATCATATATTTTATGTTATAGTAATTATGTATCATTGATATTATGTAATTTTACAGGAATTATATTGATATAGTTTTAGAAAAAGGGAATATAACATACCGAGTGACAACTCATTACATCAATCAAGGCCTTGGGTCTTGAACCCACAACTGAAGGACAATAAATTCTTAATATCTATAACTAGCCTAAAAGATATCATGGTTAAAATGGTATTGTTTTTACTTAAAAGATTTGATGAATAAATATTAATGATGAACCAATAGTGTAACAATTATCTTTTAGATACTAAAAAAATTCTAACAATATTAGTTTTGGAAAATATCTAGATATAGTCAGAAAGACATGTCACTCTTTTATAGATTTTATGATCTAATAAAATTTAATATTATTTCTTTATGAATAAAAATTCATTTTAGGATTCCCATTTAATAGAGTAATAGATGAAGTGGAACTCAAAAAAATCATATCCAAATGGTGAAATTGTATTTATAAAATCGAAGTATAAAAATTAATAATATTTTGTTATATTTTTAGAGAGTAAAATAATTCTTCAACTATAGAAATGGGATATTGAAATAAAATTTATCCTATTACCTTAATTTATGATGAATAGATGGTATTTGGACTCATCATTAATTTATTGTATTTTAGTTTTTGAATTTATATTAATCATTCACATTATTATGATCAATGAATTCTATCACCCTCTACCATTGTTTAGTCATTACATTTTATCTCTATGTCTATGTCTTCAATTCCATCCTAATTTATCCTACATGGAATCCAAGTAATTTTTTATTCCATATGAACATTCATATTCCACTTTCACTATTTTAATATGAATTTTTTTACCATTTTTACAATCTGTGTTTTTGTAAAATTAACATTAAAATATAAATCCTTTAATTTATGAGTGCATGTTCAAGTTAGGATGACACAATTTAATGAAGTTTGGGAAAATTAAACACTTGGAGACATTACAGTTAGAGAATTGGGTTTGATAGAATATATGAAATGAATCAGTAATATTATAAGAGAATGTAACCCCCTAATACTATATGATATATTTATTTCTAAATAAATTCAATTTCTTCAATATCATATGATGCATGCAACATTAGGTTTAAATGATATGCAACAGCCTATTAAAATATTATTATTTAGAACTAGACCGTTATAACAAATACATTAATTTAGTGGTTGTTAATAGGACCAGATAATTTATAAAAATATATTTTCTACATATTTTCATTATTTATCTACTTATTATAAATAAAAATAAAAAACATTTTAATGAAAAAAAAAATCAATTTTTTTTATTATTTATAAAACTTAGTTTATTATCTATTTCCTTAAATAATTTGAAATTGATTTTTATATCATGTAAAATTTTATTTCTAATAAAATTCATTTCATCAATATAAATTTCAAATATATATTTGGGTGAATTTTGGATACAATTTTTACAAGATTATTTTTTCTAAGAATACCTCTGATTGCAGTGGAACACAAGACCCCTAGGAATGTAGAGGAGTTTCGTGTGGTGGACTTTTCATCTCATGATCTTTAGAAGGTGGATTATTATCATGTACTTTATCTGGTGGCTAACTTCAGCCGCACCAAACCCTCTTTGGGTTACTTCAAGGGTTTTGTGGATTATTGGGGCCTTCATCAACCCGCAGTGGTTTCTGAGATCTCGAGGGTGAATTTTTGTATTCACCTATTTTCTAGAGAGGACTTTGTGGTAGATTAGATGTGGGAGGATAGGAGGTGTGGATCCTGGAACATCTCCCTGATGTGGTGGCTATGGGATTTCAACTTTGGTCGCGTGTCTTCATTAGATGTTGTTTGGATCTCTTTGACAGGTCTTCTCCTCTCTTTTCACAACCTGTCGATCCTAAAGGTTATGGCATACTCATTTGGATCACTCCTTTGTGTGGATAAGAACACAAAGCTCCTTCAGGAAGCATCAAATCCTTTCATTTTTGTGGAATTGGATCTATCAGAGGAACAACCCTATCAGGTTCTGTTAAATTCGAGTGACAGTTTTAGTTGGTGGCAATGGATCTTCTTTCATCAGCTACCTAGGTTTTGTGTTTTTTGTGGTTTGAATATCCACCTGGAGGAAAGCTTCAAGACAAGTATGGTGGATTCTATTCCTTCATGATCTGGTTTGCATGGAGATTTGGTTCAGGACCCACCCATCTCGGTGGGTAAGATGGCCGGAATTATTACCATTGATAATCTTTTTTCCAATTCAAATCATTCTGAGGGTCATCACATGCCGGTGTCATAGAATATAGGGGGTCACCCTAACATCATCAGTAATTTTTCGGCTTCTCCTTTGGATCCTACGGACATGATCTTCTGGTTTCCTGGAACAGACTCTTTAGGAAGGGATCACTCAACCATGCCTCATCTTGTGGAAGGCTCCATGTATCATTGGGATCCATGTGTCTTCTTGTCTTGTACTCTGATGAGTCCTGCAAATCATTGTTTCCTCCCCCTTCCCTAATTTTTATCTCATCCAATCTTTCACTAGAGCTTATCCAATGGTCCCTGGTGAGCAACCTGACTCACTATGTAGAAGGTTTTAAGAAGTCGGGTCGTATGTCTGAAGGTGTCAAGAAAGAGTTTCATTATTCATGATTGTCCCCTCAATGTCTCTTGTTAGTCTCCTTGGTGCAAGGATATCTGGTGTCACGCTCCCTAGAAAACCCTCCGAACAAAATGAGGCCACTTTTGGAAGACCTAGATGTCTCGATCAAGAAGTTGGTTCAATATCCAAAGTAGTATATCCAAGATACTGGGGAATCTGGACCAGTCACCCACTCCAAATCAAAGGAGACAAGTTCGTTCACTCTTCTACCACTTTTTATCTATTTGAGCCACAAATCTATAAATGTATTACTATGATGCTCTCTCTTATCAACTGGAATGCACGACACTTGGAAGCCCAAGACCATAAATCTTTTTTTTCCTCAGAATCCAAGAATCACAACTCTTCTCTTGTGGTTGTTCTTGAACCTATGCAGAATCCTAACAATGTTTCATGGTTGGCCAAGAAAATGGGTTTCTCAAACACTTTGCATAGAGGCCCAATAAATTCTCATATTTTTATATGTTGGAAGAATAATGTACGAGTTGAGGTTTTGAGCCTCATGACACAATGCATAAATACAAAGATCTCCTACAGAGGGTTTCAGGCCATGTTTACCTTTGTTTATACAAGTACTGATTCTCACAGGAGGCTGGATTTATGGAAGCACCTTGAGTATTTTCATCCAGGTTCCTTCCCATGGTTCGTTAGTGGAGACATCAATACTATATGAGACTTATCAAAGAAAATAGGTGGTTATACCTCTAGTCATGGAGGCAATCGTGGTTTATGGGGTTTCTTGGCAGCCGCAGGGCTTCTGGATTTGGGGTTCTCTGGATCAAAGTCACTTGGTGCAACAGTTGAAGTCAAATGAGCTACATCTAGAGATGTCTGGACAAATTCCTTGCGAACATCCAAGGGTTGGACTTATTATATAAGGATTTGGTTACTCATATTATACATTCTCTTTCATACCATGCACTACTTCATGTAGAAATCAGGAGCGATATGGTGGCTAGCCCAATCTTTAGATATTCCAGAACCTAGCATTGGTATGCCTCCTTCACGTAGTTATTGAAAGAGTCCTATAAATAGGAAGAAAGAAGAAGGTCCTAGGAGGATTGGTGAACCGCCTAAAACTTCTCAAGTAGAACATTAGATGCTCGCTTTCTAACAAGTTGGACAATGTGGCTGGGGTGGAAAGCATCCAGTCCATGGTTAATATGCTGGAGGAATCTCTTCAGAATTTCTGGGATGATAACGCCTTCATTATCCTCTCTTATGAATGGATCACCTTTCTTAAAAGCTTTTATAAATTGAGAGAGTTTATAAACAATGCTCTCGGGTAAGATGTTTAAGGGAAGGAGATTGTAACAATGCAATCATTCATACATTCATGAAGAAGAAGAGAATCATGAAGATCAATCTTAGCCTTGGAAATGGGACCTTCTCATCAGATGTGGATGTTTCTAGAAAAATGGTTTTAGAACCCTTTGAAAGTATTTTGAGAGGGGACACCTCCTCTAAATTTGATGGGGATGTGATGGATGGTGATGAATTCTTGATTTTTCTCACACAACTTGTGAGGGAGGCTGAAAATACCTACTTTACCACATTACCAATAGAGAATGTGATAAAGGAGTCGATTTTGAGAATGCCACATGATAGTGCACCCGGACTGGACAGCTTTACGGTCTCATTTTATGTGGCATCTTGGGATGCGGTTGGCCCTCAGGTGGTGGAAGAATTGAATGATTTCTTTGGTGGTGGGGATCTTAATAAGGTAATTTTCTCCTCGAGGGTTGTTCTTATTCCAAATATCAAGAATCCAACCCTCATTAACCAATACTGGCCTATTTTCCTCTGCAATATCTCCTATAAGATACTGGCCATTGTAATCTTAAGAAGGCTAAGTGGTCTCATCCCCAAGTTGGTTTCCAATGAGTAGAAGGGGTTTTTCCAGGGTCGAAGCATTCAAGGGGAAGTTGGAATTTCTAGATATCTTATGAATGACATTCAAAGATGATCAGTGTGATCCAACATCATCTTCAAATTTGATATGAAAAAGGCCAACGACAATGTTGAATAGACTTTCATCATATTTGTTACGAGGAGGTTTGGGTTCTAGGATAACTTTTGTGACCTCTGTTTCAGACATTATTCCTATCCTTGGATTTCTGTCTCTTTAATGGGGAAGTGTTTCTGCTACTTTAAATCGGTATGGGGTGTCTGCTAGGTGGATCCATTGTCCCCAAAGAACTTTATTTTTTTCCAAGATGCATTATCACGGAACCTGAGCCAATATTTGGAGGAGGTCAGGATGAAACCATTATGTGGTGGGTGGGGTATAGAGAGTATTTCTAACCTTATGTTTGTTGATGATGTGTTGATTTTCATTAACTGAAGGCACAATTCCCTACTTCATCTTATGGATATTTTGTCTAGTATGGTCGCCTGAGCAGCCTATGTATAAACCCCTCGAAATGTCATGTGTTCTTTTCAGAAAAGTGCTCAAGTAGGCGGTGTTGAGGCATTCAATAAATCCTTGGTTGTCATTATAAGTAATTACCAATAATTTATCTTGGTGTGCCAGTTATATACAGCCACATCAAGAACAAACACATTGATAATATCCATGATCAGTAGCTGGGAAGGATCTTCAGTTGGAAAAATAAGTTTTTTCATTTGTAGGGTGGGTTATGCTGATTAACAGCATTTTAACTTCTATTCTAATGCATATATTCTCCATCATTAAACCCCTGAATGGCATGTTTAATAAAATGGAAAAAATTCTCAACACTTTCCTGCAGTACGTGAAGTAGGAAGGGTGTAATCACTAGGCCTCTTAACAGCACTTGGCTAAGATAGTAGTTGAAGGGGGAATTAGCATTCAGGATAGAAATGAAACCATCCTTGGAATGAAATCCTAGTTATCTTGGGAGATTATTTTTGGGGAGTCTCTATGGGGAAGGTTTTTCGAGGTGTGTTGTGTCTTTGAATTGGAAGTGCCTAGTTATCATAGTGCATCTAGTGTGGCACAATGCTTGTTTTCCCATATCAAGGTTATGTGCGGTCACACACGGTGGTTTATTGCTAAAGGATAGGTAAATTTTTGGTAATCCAGCTGGTTCGGGGAATGTTGGCTTACCCAAGCTATCCCTCTCTAGACATTTCTTTCTATGAAGAAAGTGCCCAATATGATTTCATTCACGCGGTATTGGATCCTTGATGGATGATTATCTTCAAAAGTGTTGTTATGAGTGATGAACCAGACAAATGTTGCTTCACCAGATCAAGTACTGGTGGGTTTAACATCTCGAATTACAGGAGGATCTTCCATGTAAAGGTTGCTTCAGATGAGTGGGCACCAATAGTATGGTACAATGAGATTCCCATGAGAATGATTTTTTTTGGTTTGGTGGATTAGAAATAAGGTTATCCCAACTGAAGAGAACACTCAAAGAATGGGAATCTCAATTGTTTCCCTCTTCTACTGTTATGTGAACCTGAAGGAGGAGTCGAAACTCGAAATCACAAACCGAAATCCCAAAACCGAACAAAAAAACCTAAATCCAGGATCCAGAACACTATATTTTTTTTTCAAATTCACTGGTCCACTTACCTATGGTTCTTATTTACCCCTCATCCAACCATTTATATGGACTCCCTATCCCTATATGGATTCTTGTCTGCTTAGTTCCACGGATCTAAGAATATAGCCATGGAGCATACAACTTGGACTATCATTATTGTGTCTATATGTTGGACCATATGGGATGATCGTAACCATATTCGAATGGGATACAGTCACTCACTAATATTCATGAAGACTTGATTAAGATCACCCGTCATCAAGCTAGCTTCATTAGTTAAATCTGGAAAATCTTCAGTTACAATATTCATCCTCCTCAACTATCTCTACATGCAAAACAGTGTCAGCAGCCACTGGGTTAGATAGAAACCTCCTTATAGTGGACTGAAACTTAATATGGATAGTTCTTGCATGGAGGGGGCCATGAGGGGCAGTGGGGTTCACTAGGATTCCTTGGTATAAGGTCACCTAGGATTTAGTGCCTTTTATGGTCTGGGAAACTCTTTGGGTGAAGAAGTTTATGCCCTTCTCTCAGGTCTGATAGTATGTAGGAGGTGGAGCTTATAGGTGGCTGAGATCGAATCTAACTCAGATTTCATTATGAAGGTTTAAAGGGATGTCATGCAATACCTTGATAGTTGGTTTACCTTATTCGCAGATGCAAGTTGGAGACCAATCAAGGGAAGATCGTCCACCATAGTTGGAGGGAGGCTAACTTCACGGTAGACTCGCTAGCTTGTATGGGTAGGCAGGATGAGTAGTGTATGATTTATGATGGTTTAGAATCACTTCTCGTTGAGTGTAAGAGTTTAGTATATGGGGATGCCCTTGGTCTGCACCACTTTCACCCTCCTTGAAGGGTTTGTGTTTGCGACCTTTTCAATATCAATAAAAATAACTTTCAGTCAGTCAAACATACCAACTATTACAACACCACTTTACTAGATTTATTTTTCCCTTATAGCCCCTAATAGTCAATAACAACCCATATTGGAGGATTTTGGAATGATTGAAATGTGGATGTAATCAATTCTTATAAAAAATTCTATGTGTTTCCTCTCCCCCACCTATAGAAGTTCCCCTCCTACCCTATTCATTTTTCCAAATCCATGTGTATTTGGATTTCAAAAACCAAATTACTTAATTAATCCCTTTAAAACATCATATAGAACATCTTTTTTATCATTAATACATCCTATATGGGGTTTTGGTTTAACCATAATGATGTCTCTTGAATAAGAGGTAATGTTCCTAAAGGATCATTTTTTACTTTATTTAATCTTTATAATACATGAAATATTACTAAATAATGAATTTATAATAACAAAAAAACCTCACATATATTAAGATATTATTAGGTAAATGGAATATACTTTTTCTATATCCTCCTTCATCAAATGAGTAACTAAATAGTCGACCATATGTATGTCTAACTACCACCTCACGAACCGATGTAACTCGATTTCAATCATTGAAAATCACAATTTTATATAATTATTAATTTAATGTATATATATATTATGATACTATCATACTTATTGAATTATTCTATCACATATAACCCCTTGTTTTCAATACTGTTTGAAATACATTAATGTCACTTGTGTGTACGATGGACCGCCACCTCGTGAAGTGATGTGATTTGTTTTCACTTACAATTTTCATGGAATGTAATGGGGGTAAATTTAATAAATATATGTGATATATCTAAAATGGTATTGATTCTGTAAAATTAAATTATTAACCATTTCCTTACACTTTCACTCTTTAATAGAATGATATCATCACTCCTGCGTTTGTATGACATATCGTCTCCATAAAGTGATATGATTGAGTTTCTATGATGAAAATTAAAGAAGGATTATAAAATATAAATATATATAAAAAAATATTATATTTATAATATTAATATCATTATTTATATGATGAAACTAAATAATATTTGAAAAAAATTACTTTCGTGATAAAACACACATGATAAAACAAGAAAATGAACACCCAAAACAATGAAAATAATGAAATATTATTAAGAAAAAGGTTATTAAATCTTCTAATATGTTAATATATGATATTATAAATATGAATATGGTTTTTTAAAAAAATAATAAAATTATTAATACCACTATAAAGAATGATAATCTGCAGTAAACTAAAAGGAAGTGTGAGTTAATAAACTCCGTCTTAATTTTCCTTCATTGAGGATTTTTTTTCTGCATCTAATTTCGTTTTTAGGGTTCACATAATTCCCCTTTTACATGTAATATCATGAATACTTTACACATCATATTATATTATGTTTTTATTGTAATTATTTCTTCTAAAGGGATTTTAATTGATAATTACCATGTGGTAGAGAATCTCATAACATCATTTCTTTTCATTGGGTTATAGTATTTCATCATTTTATTTGATATTATAAGATTATATATATAATTAATGTTTATTATATTATATATTATTTAAAATTATTTTATATTTATATACATTTGATTTACACAATCAATTCATTTATTAATTATTACTTCAATGTTAGGAAAATTATAAGGGATTTCATCTCAATTTTTATTTCATTGAGACACATTTGTTAGTCTTCACCTATTAAATTTTATGTTGTGTATACAACACCCAATTGAAGTATTTTACAATAATACCTATTTATTTATAATTTTTTAAAATATATATTCCTGATTAATTGATGGTAACCTCTCATTTATTATTTAATTTATTGATCGTTAGCTTTCTATTGAGACAATCACTTTCTTTTGATGTTATTAAATGGACATTAAATTTATCTAAAATATATTTATTCTTTTTAAAATGGATATTATTATAGAATAAACCATATAAAAAATTTTTATAAAATTTTTATTTTAGAATCTATATGATTATCTAGGGAAATATTAATAAATCAATATTCGATAATCAATATGAATATTTGATAATAAGGAATACTATTCATGAATTAAATTGATTATTTGATATATAAGGAATGATTTGGACATAAAAATATGGGTGGGTCCAGGTTATAGATAGCCCCCCAATGTATTAGTAATCTCATTAGATTAATTAGCTAGATAGCCTTAGTTAAATTGGTTTCTAGAGTATACCTACTCGCCAGTTTTAAATTGTCTTATGAGAGGTTTTTATAATAGTGGTATTATGATTCCTAAGATCATGACATCCAATAATTAATAATTTCATTCATTAAGGATTTATTTACTTTTATTCATGATATTTTAACAATTTTATTATCTTTGGAGTAATTTAATTCTCAATTTATTGATTAAATGGAATATATTTTCAGTAATTTACCTTACCATGTTGATTATGCCATATCCAATATTGATAGTCATGTTATTTATTAAATTCAACTTTATTTAGATATTTATTTTGACAAATTGATTCTTCATTAATGATTATTGTCCATTTACTCATGATAGAACTCACTTTATGTCAATTTTACTAAAAATTTAAGCTCACCCCTTTTTTGTTTCCTTAAATAACAATTTATAGTGTGTACTACCAATGATATGTAAGGATATTCAGGATGGAATAATAAAATTCTTGAAAAAAATTATGTTTTAATATGTGTATTAAAATGTAATATGGGAATCATGTATTGATATATTTTACAAAGAATATTAAATTACTTGTTCCATCGATATTAGATTCCATATATCTCATGACAAGGTAATAAAGTAGAAGCCATCTTTGAGTTATTATAGTCAAGGTCCTTACAAGTATTCTATATCACATTATAGATTTGTGGAACTCAAATGACCTATCTCGCAATAATATTTCTACACAATTTAGTTTAGTACTAGTTTGGTTTATACCTACTATATATCTCCACTTTAGGTAGGGTTTCACATAATTATGGTGAAAAAATGACATTAAACTAAAATTGTAAAGATATTTTATGGAATAAATGTTTTTCCAAGGTCACACCCTGTTGGACCCAAGTGAAATATTTAAATTTACCTAATTAAACAAAACAACGGATATTCATAGAAGATAATACTATTAGAGAAAATATGTTAACTTTGATAAGGATACATGATAACTAATAATTCAGATGATATTATTCATAGAAATAACTCTAATAAATCACTCATTTGAAAATTCTTTCAATCTTACCTAAAATGGTCTTAAATTGGTTGAATTCAAATTTAATTATTAATGGGAGATAAAATTATTTTTTTAAGAAGAAAAAATTGAATTAAAATATAAACTATATTTAATTTAATAACTACCCAATGTAGGTTACATGATCAATGAAAACCTAAAAAACATTACCCTATTGAAAACTCATTAATAGAATGTCAGAAAATGATTGGACACTTATAAATTGAGGTTTGGGTGAAGAATAATATAAAGGGATTGAATTTCTAATATTTCCTAAAAACTATCTATAGAGAAAATTAAATTACTAAACAATAATATTTGGGTTTTACCACTCTATTAGATTATTTTTTGAGTAAACAATTAAATAGATCATACTTGAACTATGGAGAAAATTACTAAAAAGAATCAATTGAGAAAAAATTTCCATGATTCATCAAGAAAATTTAGTTGATGTGTTTCATTGAATATTAATAAAAGTGTAACTTGTATAATACAATGGGATCCATTAACATGATCTATATTCATAGAAAATATGTACATTATAAAATCATGAAATAAATAAATATTGTAAAGTCATACCATTTACCAAGGGTATTAATAACCATCTTTAATGTATTTGAATGTGTTTAATGATGATAACTAATGTATAATATTAAGGTATCCCATGTATAGAGGTATCCATAAGAATGATTTATCATCAATTACATGGATGGATATCATTATCCTATACTATGTTCTAGAAAGCATGATAAAAAATAGATTGAAAAAGGAATATTGGGAGATCAGGAGTATTGACTATTTAATCCTGAATAAATAATATGTTTTTATTATTTCATAGAAGTACCCATTATATATCACATAGGAAATTCCATGGTGATACATACATTAACTTAGGTGTTATTATCCATTAGTTAATTCTGTGTACATGAATCACGTTCATGTGATAACTCCCTTATAATACAACACTTCTAATGACACTTTGAATCATATCATTCTTGGGAATTAAATATGAATATTATGTATTAACATTTAGATACTAAACTAAGTAATTGTTCAATTCCAACTAAATTAAAAAATATTATTCATTGAAGGGATATAATAACCATCTCATTACATAGTTCTTACAACACCCCAATCATAAGATATTATTATAGGGTGTTACATGAAAATAGTGAAAATATTTTCTCAATGCATTAATTAAGACATACATTACTATCATAAAATATGATATAATGGTATTGAAAATATAATAGGGCCATGTCATTAAAACAAATATCCCAACACCAAATTATATCATTTATCCTTTTGGTTTCAATATTTCATTCCATATTCCATATTTATATCATACCTTCATATTCATCAAACACGGTAGGTTTTAGGGAATATCTCCTTCAATATCCTACTTTTACTAAATACCTTATGTCGTTTTAATATTACCCCAAGTATCTTATAATATAAGATAACATCTGAAACCAAATCTAAAATTGTTTAGGATATTTTTTCTAAACCACTTCTAAAATATTCCATTATCTATACCTTATATCACATACTATGTAATACCTTATTACTACCCATCCCAAACACTTTTGGGTTAATAATAAATTGTATTTATACTATCACTGTAATTCAAAATAAATTCCCATTTAGTAAACCATAATTTTTTATCCCACGGTCCATCATATCATTGTATACATGGATGAATCATTAGATATGTAAATGTAGGAAAAAAGATTCCTCTAAAAAACAATCAAAACAACTCAATCTATAAAGGGATAAATTGTAACCTCTATCTAACACATGTATTTCTAAACCATTACCCACCATCTTTATCTCATGATCACATGAATTATCATATATTACGTTTTTCTATAATATCAAGTGACCATGGTACATGGTGTCTATCCATCCCATATATCTCACAAATATATTATTTATTATCTATGTATAAACTTTCCTGGTCAATTAATATATCACATGTCTATCACCTTCATAGATGAGAATATAATATTCTAATCACACAATTAAATAAGTATATCATATATACTATCGAGGTCTAGTTGCACACTCCACACTCTGTCTCAATCAAGGGACTATATGGCATACTCATCGTATAAGAGGATAAATCCCAACTTAGTTGATCCCCAAATGATTTCATAATTGGAAAAGTTACTAAAAACCCCTAATTAGACAAGTTATAGTACCTTTTCTAAAAACATTATAATATAATGAATGTTATCATTATAGGTATCTCACCATATTTAAGAAATGGGAGCTGATATAATCCACACACCACTATTGTAATAGAGACATATTGTACAAAACATTATAATGTATACACAGTTGGTCATATAACACACACAAAAACCATTATTTTTTTTATTCCTTGTGATTATATACTATATATTATGCAAGAAACATAATCATTCTTACCTTTTCATGATATAATAACCAAAAATATTCCATGATGAACATTGGTTAATAATAAATCAATGTTGTGCATTAAGAGGAAATTTCTCAATACACTTCATGGGATGGATTTGAATATAAATATATATATATCCAATGTGAATAAATGATTAAGTGGATATTTCATTTTATATAATACATTTTATATTTTCAAAATTATTTTAAGAATATTTAAAAAAACCAATACTAAAACTGATTTACATGTATAATAAATTCGCAGATAATCCATATTTTTGTAACACTTTCTAGGGTAACGTTAACACATTAAAATAATATATAAAACCATCCAAATATATTTTTTCCCATATTATAAAATTCTAAAATTAAAATCTTTACTATGAAATATCTACGAAGATATAATGTTTGAATAATGGAGTGATTTAGGAATCCAATTCCAAATATTCAACTCCATGAACATGTACAAACACTTAAACTTCATAACATAAAATATTATGATGTATTACTCTGATTTATACTTATAAGTTTTCATTTAATATCATAATCATCCTTGTAAATATTTTATATTAAAATGTTTCCTCTAAATAATATAACTATTTTCATTATCATTTATTGTCACAGCCTAAAATATTTTAGGATAAATTGATATTCACATTAACTAGAATAATACTTTAGTAAGTAATGAAATTGACATATTATGATAAATAAATAAACATTATTAAATTATAATTTACTAACATATATGAAAAACTCTGTGTTATAAGTTAAAATAATTTATTTTTGATAGGTATACTCATTTACTTGTTAATTTTTAACTTCTCAAGACCAATCATACTCCAAGCAGCCTCATAAAAACTATATTCAAATTAAAAAATAATTCTATGACATAGAATATAATTTTTTAGAAAATGACCTATATTTATTTTCATTCACAACATTTATAAAATAAAATATTTTTTATATATTAAATAGGTAATCTATATCTTTCAACCATTTTTCTCTATGAAAAGATGATTATTTATCAAAACATGCCACTCATGGGTGGCAAGAACATCCTTCCTCGTATTTTGAAATATATATAAACAAATAATTTATCATGCATAAAATATAATTATGTTTTCCACCCTTTAAAAAATAATTTTATAGAATCTAATGAAATTTAAACCATTTATATATAATTAATCACCTCATTTTTTACATAATAATTCTGTAATTTTTATCTGTATCTCTTATTATATAAGAGAAATAAATGATGATACATATCCTCTACTTAGATTCATCTAATATAGATAATTTTATTTAAATCATAAATATTTTATGTTTAATTTTTAATATATTTTTATTTTTCGACATATTAATTATGAATGTATTTGTACCACATGTTTGAGTGATTTGTTAAATACGCAAAGGAAAAATTCCATATAAATTTTAAGAAATTTTTCTTATCAGTGGATTATGGGTAAAAATAATGTTTCTTTATGAAGTATGATGATGGTATGTCTTTCTTTAATTTCATATTATAATGAAGATATTCATGATACTAACCAAGTTCAAATGAGTTTGTACAAAGAGATATAACTTAATGTTTTCACTATAATTTTTTTGTTCCAGATGTAAAATTTTCAATGTTGAGGTCTCCAAATAGATAATTAGTATAAATTTGTTGTTATTATGATGTTTAATTGCATAAAGTTATTAGATAAACAAATATTAAGGACATAAATTTGAGTCTACTAGACAAATACATAAGATATTTTTGAAAAAACAGCTTTTATTTTGTTAAATTTCTATATTGATCTGTGAATATATACATAGTTCGAAGGTATGAGGTCATGGTGGATGTTGTATAAGGAGATATATTTGTTCATATCTATAAGATATAGTTAAATTATACATTTTTTTCTACTATAGAGTCATTGTTACTCCATCAAAAATAAAATCTATAAGATCATCATATATAATTTAGATAGATTAATGAAATTTAAGGTGTAACTTTGATTAGACAATTTTTTATACATTTTAACAAATATTGAAAAAAAATCCACCAATCAGAGTGATATTTTGATAATGTTTCTAGATTAAATATTCCATGTAAATTAATTTCGGTAAGATAGAGATATAATATGATCAATGCAGTCTTAATGGTCAGATAATTTATTTTCTAAGTGGCACATGAAGATAATTCTTGGAATTCAATCAGATGGACATTGAAAAATGTTCTACCAGTTAAGAATGAATAATGTACATCAGTTAGAGGGATCTATTGATCATTAATGTTAACGGTATTATTATATTCAATTCATCATGGTTTTTCAATATTCCATTGGATGAATGTGCATTGAACAAATGTGATGGCATTGGAGAGAATATTCTATGAATATACATTAAAAATAATTTTGTGAACTAAGAAGTATTTCAACTTGAGTTTTATGGGATAATAAAGACCATATAGATGGTAAATTATAACATTTGATCAATGATTCAATACCCCCACCCCCTCATTGTTTCACACTTTCCTAGGAAAATTAATTAGTTTCATAGAATCCACACTACCTCTATATGATCATTTATTTTATTAGTAGTGATAATATAAACATAGATAAAGATACATTTACTCTTACCATTGATGAAAAAAATAGTTATGTATTGGAAAATAGAATGTCAACATATCAATTATATTTTATCATAAAGGTTATTGAGTTTCTATAGTTGTTTTTTATCCTATTCAGATGACGATACCATGACATTTTATGAATATATATATTTTTTTGTTTGATTGGAATGCTTAAAATAATATTTAAATTTATTTATTAGAAAAAAATTATATTTATGTGATAGGTCCCAAGGAATTTAAGGTCCCATGGGAGAAAAATAAGTCTCTTTAATGTAAATATTAAATTAAAGTAAGAAAATCTATAAATATAGAGAATCTAGCCCCAAGGTATCATAATTGGAGATGATAATACTTTCGATGTATACATTACTAGATTTAATTAAATTTTCATCAACATCATTTGATTTAGAGATGTCCTAAATGATTTTACCATTGTTAGAAAACTCATTAGAAACAGTCCATATAGGTTTGAACCTAAAATTAATATCTGTGAATATATTTCTGAATTATCCCTTGTTAAATTTCAGAACATTTTAATTGCATTTGTAATTGGGAAATCTTCCACGTTTAAAAATAACATTTTAGAAAAACTAAAATTTAGGATATGATGTTGATAAAAATTTGTATACCATAATATGAGATAGAGGTACACATGGAATTATATAACAAGGAATTTGAATCTGGAGAAAATGATAAAATTATGTCCCTCATTTATAAGAATAATCATAATATAAGATGAATTTACAAAGGAAAACACTCACTAAAATATTTAATGTGAGGAGAAGTGTACATTTTAAAGTGAATTGTGTAAGGATGAAAATAGTGAAAGAGATGATTATTATGAAGAAAATACTCATTGAAATAAGTGGGGATAAATATCCTAAAAAGATAGTAAATTAACATGATGTAGTGTGAATTCCACTGGAAATAATTGAATAAGTTTGTTAAGCGTGGAACATGAGTATGGATCTATTAACAATAGTTCCCCATATTTTGAACGTTAAGAGAGGATCATAAATAAATTTTTTAATCTATAAATAATGTATGATATGTAGAATAATGAAGAGGTAGAAGGTGAAGAAACCTACAAAGAATATTAATTTAGATCAGAAAATGTGGCATGTCGTGATTAAGACACAAAAAACAATAAATATTTTATGATATTAATGAAATATGGTGAAAAAATTAATATATGAAAGGAATAATTTATTAATACGGAATATGTTTACATTTATGAAATTAAAAACATCATTTTTAATGTTTAATAACATGGAATGATAACAGATGTTCTAGGTAAAAATCTATTTATTAAATAGGATAATATTTTGAAAATTAAATAAAATTTCTTTGAATTTAAAATTACATTAAATAATATGAACTATAATTTTGAAAAATATTTATATGTAAAGCCAAAGATATATCAGAATATTAAAATAGTTTAGACTGATAATCCGGTGAAATCTACAAAAACTAAACAAAAAACATCATCTAATTATACAAAACCATTAAGGTGATATATAAGATTTAGGCAAGAATAATTTAATTAAGGATGTGAGAAACCACTCACATCAATGCAATATTAAATTAATTTGAGGAAGAGTGTTTACCCATGCAAAGGTAAAATAGGTGATGAAATATTTATCAAACCTGAATTAACTTTTTATCAAGAAAAATCATATTTGTAAAAACGTTCAGGGTTTGGAGGATATTGTTAAGGTTTTGGTATATACTATAAAAGGGTTAAAATTATTTTCCCAATATATATCTCCATATATATAAGAATGAATTTATATTTATAAACATTTCAATAGAAGAAAGTAACATTCTTTTCGTAAAAAAAAGAAAGAAGATAAAACTAATCAGATGTAAAAAAAGATCCAAAATCGATAATAATTTGATTGCATCAAGGATGTTTGTAGATTGTGTAAAGTATTATGTCACTATTCTGAAAAATATACAACCCTGGTTCCATGAATAATTTATATACTATAAATTTAAATGATGACAGGAAGACAAAAATTGATGATGGATATTTTTTGTTGACATTTCTCTAAAATATAGAAACATGAACAAACTATGTAAAATTATTATCATTTAATCCTCATATATTATAGTTTATATAAATATAAGTAAATTTATTGACTAATGTGAATGGGAGAAGTAATTTTTGGAAAATAGTGTTTCTTAAAATTTACTGTATATAAATAGTTGAGACTGAATCATAGAAACTTAAATGCAGTGAATTTTTTTATGCTTATAGTATTAAGAAAAAATAATCAATGTTAGAAAATTTTTTTATGATGGTAAGAATGTTTTATTTAGAATAAATTCATACATCAACTGTGTTTTGAGAGAATGATTATTTTTATCTAAGGGATTGAGAAACGACAATAATATATTCTAGATTATAGATAATTGAAATTACAATTACTTATGTGTTGAAGCTGAAAATGAGTCATGGAAAATAACTATAAATAGTTATATTGGATATGAAATCCTTAGAACCATTTCTAAAGAATATTTAATAATTAACCTACCACAACTAAAATGGAATGATGTATTTTTTTACAACTTGTATGAGATAAAAGATGTTTAGTGGGAGGAATCAGATGGTTGAAAACTAATACACTACACCTCCTCAGATCATACAATTTAATAATTGTTGGATGATAAGGCATTAGTGAATAAAAGGTAAATTTTACTTTTTTACCTTCATTTGAGACTTCACTCATATTTCCAATATAATATTCATTGAAAATTACTTAGAGGTTACATAGATATTCATATGTTTTTTAAGGGATGTTCTGAAAATGTTGTGTGTTTATATATTAAATCTAAAGAAAAATAATGGAATGTAGTACCCAAGAAACACTTTCAATCCCTATATTAAAAAACATTGAATAAAATACTGATATAATTATCTCTACACATCTCAAGAAAACTAATTAGTGGAATGTAAAAAATATTTGTCTAGTTTAAAAAGGAACATGAATACTAGATGAATCCAAAATTACTAAATTGATCAATAGAGAAGCTATAATTATATTTTTTCAGGTACAAAATATATTTTTTCTATCGTTATAATGAAAATGACTCCATATGATATGTGTCGTAAGAAAAATCCAACAGTGTAAAATTTCGATGTTCTTTGGATTCCTTACATACAAATGGTCAAAAATCTAGATTAAGGAATGTATGAAAAAAGATATGAAGAATTAATTTTCATTGGATATTCATCAAATGAAATAATTTATAAGTGTTACAATATTCATATATAAATTTTGATTATTATTTTATTGTGAATAATATTTAATATTATACTAACTTATCCAAAATTATTGAATATGGAAAAAATATGTTATGACAGATAGAATAGTGATTTCCAAATAATATAATGATAATGAAAATGGTTTTTAGCATAAAAATATACATGTTTATTCAATACATTCTCACAATGAGGAAATAAATAAAGTAAAATTTTATATTACTAAAAACATAAACAAATATTTTAAATATGATAAAATTGTTGAAAATAAAGAAGCCCTAGTTATAAAAATAAAGAAATTGATATTTGAGAATTATACATCCCTTATATCACTGGTGTAAGAAAATTTGGTTTTAGAATCATTGAACATAAATATTGGATAAATTATCTAAATAATGAAAATATCAAATAGTTAGAAATGAAACTTGGTCTCTTATTCCATGATTAGTAGGAAAAAATGTTATAGGTGTCAATTGTTTTTTCATAAATAAGCTCAAATAAAATTAAGATATTTCAAAAAAAAGCGTAGATTTTTTTCAAATTGTAATCATAGGTTGATAGAATTGATTTTTATGAAACCTTTTCACCTATTTAGTTAATTTAAACTAAACAATTAGTCATAGTATTTTTTGAACTAATAAATTACTCTGTGAATCAGATGGATGTTAAGTCATATTTTATAAATTTAGAGATTAAAGAACAAGTTTTTATTGAACAAATATGTGGGTTTAGAAATAAAAAATATGGAACCATGGTATGTAAATTAAGAAATATTTATAGAGGTTGAAACCATCCCTCTGATTCTAGTATACGAAACACGAAATTTTTCCCTTGAAAATAAAATGTTGTAAAGGAAAAGTAGATTAAAACATTTATGTTAAATATATGGGAACAAGTATTCTTTTTTCATTCATTATGATAATGAATTAGTTTTTGGAAGTGAAAGTGACATCACATATAAATAATTTTCTGATAAAATGAAAAATAACATTTAAATTTAAATACTTGGGTAGTTAAATTTAATTCTGGGAATACAAGTTCAACAAAAGGTAGGATAAATATTCATATACCATGAAAAATAAACCAAGGAGTTTATAAAAATAATTATCCTGGAACAATTAAAATATGTTTTTTACACCAATATCTATTTTTATTAATTTATGTAAAGATGAATCTTAGAAAATTTAAAATCACAAATACTCCCAAAATTTAATTGGAAGCTTACCATTTAACATAGCTTCGAGAAACAAATTTTATATTTTATTGCTTTTTAATAGATATCAGATAATTAAAATAAATCACAATTTTTAGAATAAAAAATAATACAATGATATGATAAATTAATATCAAATTATATATAAATGTGTGAAATAAGTAATGAGATGAAACTTATTGAGAATACTGATATTGATTAGGCTAGTCACTTTAATGATATAAAATCAATATAAGTAAGAAAATTATTCTTGGGAGAAATTATTATGATCTAAAATTGTAAGAAACAATGTTTTATTACTTTTAAAATATTATAATTAGTATATATTTTCTCCACCTTGGATTTTATAGTTATGATTTGTTTAATGGTTCTGTAGTAATAATTGGGTGTGAATCTTGTTAAACCATTGAATATTATTTCTAATAATAATATACTAATTGATCTTTTACAAAATCTTATAAAATAATCCAAATCAAGTATCTATTATATTAAGTATCATTTAAAAAATTTATTTCTTTGGTAGAGATATTATGTGTGAATATATTTCGTTAAGGAATCAAATTGGTATTGTTTTAATCAGATATATTTTAAGGGAAGTATTTAAGGAATTGAGGTTGTAACTATATTTTCATAATTTATTAATTACTTTATAATTATCCTAAGTTAAGAATACCCATGATCCATTTTATTTGGTTATTAAATAGGGAAAATAAAAATATATTTTTTAGAATAATTAAAAACATTTATAACTAAATATTTTTAATCTAAAGTTGTTGTTATTATTATAATTGTTATTTGATAATCTTGATGGAGATTTTATATTATAATGGACACAAAATTACTTATCACCTAGGGATGGAATTCATTAAAAAAAGAATCATTATTCGGTATCATGGTATCGGGATAGTTAGTGTTGGAAATGTTTTGGTTTGACAAAAATTGAAAAAAAATTGAAAATAATGTTTCCAATGTTTCAAAAAATGGATTTATTAATGATCCTTGTGTTTTCTTCATGATCAGTATCCAGGGACCTATGTTTTTATTTTTAGGCTAGAATTTTTGGCATATATTTTAATTTTTATTTCCAATGTTTTTATGGGATATAACAGTTTTTTTTCAATAGAAAATTTTCATATATATTTTTTATGATAACTCTGTTAGTTTTGGAATAGGGAGGTAAGCCTGTGATATATGTTTTTTATAATTTTGAGTCATTCTGATGTTTTCAAAATAATCAATATTTAATATTTAATTTCATAAATTAAAATTTATTTGAGTTGGTTTCTTCATCCATATGTTTTTAACATAGTTCCTGACTGAGATATAATATCTTATGTTGAGTTTGGAATGGGGAGTTTCCCTATGAATGGCATTAACTCATGTCAGGTGTTGAGGTTGAGCTGGGCCCCCCTTTTCCTTTTCCTTCTTTTCCTTTCCTCTTTTCATTTATTCATTATGGGATTTAAACACATTACCCTATGAGATATACATCATCATAAACTATAGATAAAGGTAGAGGGATGTATAGAAAGAGAGAGAAAGATGAATAGTGGTACTATTATAGATCTCGAGACAAGCTGGATAATTGTACGGTGGTTAAGGAGCATTGAAACAGATGAAGTTTTGGTGGATTCCACCCAATGGAAGGCCTTTTTTATTTTATGTACATATATCATTTTATATTTTACCCTTTTATTTTTAAACCCCTATTGTGAATTCTTAGGATCCATTGAGGGTTTTTCTTTTAATTTTGGTGGAAAAACAAGGTTTTTAGGTGATTTGAAGGGTTTCCCATTTATAAATCCGGATCACATAGTGTGTAGATTTTGGAACACACATTGTGTATCGTTCATTATTGGGTAATATGATCTATTAGAAGTGTTTTCCATATACTAGGACTCATCAATGTATTCGAGTACCTATCTAGATAGTCTATATAGGGGAACATGGCCATGTAAAGGACAAAACTAGTCTATATGTAGATTACACATCATATATATGTACATGACTAGGTGAAGCACATGTCCAGGTCATGTGAGGTACATGGTTAGGTACCCTGTGTAGGTTACATGTAGTCTACCTCTCTTACGTGCCACATACATTGGCTTCTTCATGCCATTTCTTCATGGAGTATATGCCCAGGTGGGTATTTTGGAGTACACCCCATATACTAGGTTACACATGCCATGTACTCCCCCCTTTTTACCATTTTATGGTATTTCATACCTTTATTCCTTTGAGTTAGAGTCATAATTATGATTATTCTATTCTATCTGACTTTTTTTATCAATTGTGATGGTAAAACCCATTAGCTAATTTAGTGACCCCTAGGTGAAATTGTAGTCTTTTCCTAAATAGGGAGATTCTTCCATCAATAATCAGATCTAGTGTCCCTTGACAGTGAGAACATTTTATTTATGATGGGCCATTATACATCTCCCAAACTAATTATTCATTATAATTCCTTGAGGATGTATCCCATGTGAATTTTTCTCTTTTGGACTATGTGGTCATGAAATTAGTTTCCACTTAGGATACCATAAGGGATGTCTCTTCTTATGTTTCAACCATGAGGATCCCAAAGAGTATTCCCATATCTTCAACTGATCCTGAGGGCCCCCTAATAGATTCCTTCATTTATATGCTAACCTATAGAATTACTTGTAGGAAACCTTTACTTTTATACCATTTTAATGACCCCTAGTATGATTCCTCTTATAAGTAAACTATTCATGAGGGATCTATATATGATTTTTTCCCTATATATTATTCTAAGGATCCTATGTAAGATTCCTCAGTTTATGTCCCTCTATTGATTCCATATAGGATATTTCCTTTTACCTTCTAATCTATGGATTTCGAGTAGGATTCCTTCTTTTATGTATGTAAATTGATTATCCCTAGTAGGATTCCTCTCTTATGTAATGAATTGAGGATCTAATGGATGCCCTACTGTTTTTCTGGACCTCACCTAGTATTCTAGTTTTTGGTAGATATTTTAGCGAGTGTCACCATAAAACCCATGTTGAACTTTTAATCCTCCAAGGCATATGTAGTGGAAGTGATTTTAGGCATTTGTCCACCCTAAATAATAAATATATACATTCACATGTTTACTACTAATGCATCAAGGATTTCCGTAGGGTCTTCTATGTTGGTGTATGATGATCATGATGTGATGCGTCTTGGTTTCTCTTTGGGATACACGAACATATTTCATGTGATTTGGCTTTTGAGCTATGTAATTCTTTTTATCTATTTATTTATACCCATGGTTACTTAATAGGATCTTACTATTGATCAGGTATGTATGATTATTATATTGTTGGGATCTCTATAGGTTCTTCCTGGGATCTGGATGTTGAGCAGCGATTTTGATATAAGGGCATGGAATCCCATGTAATCACACTCATGGATGATTATTACTTTACAAGTAAATAGGATACTTCCACTCTACCCTAATTTTATTTTGAAAAGGATGATTCTTCTATCCTCTAACTGATATATGATATTGATGATTACACTCTACTTGATCTGATTATACTCATGGATGATTATGCTCTCCTAAGTGATATGTATGATTATACTCTCTTTGATTTATTAAGTGACTACAGTGTTGGACATGGCATTTCACATCATTGGATACTCATAGATGATTACTCTATCTAAAATGATATGGATGATTATGGTCTCTCATATCAGAGACATCAAAGGTTAGGAATAATGTCCCATTGTTGATCACTCCTTAAATCTCACTAAAGTTTATGTCCCTTAATGTTCATTCAAGATCCAATATCTTGAGTGCCTATGGATGAGGGCCTAGGTCTTATACATTGGGAATTATTTTTATTGCATTATTGGAATAAAATCAATCTTTAGGATATTTTTATGATTTTATATGTTCTCCCTAAAATCCTTTATTGTATTGATTGTAGTTGAGTATGGGTGAACTGAGGGATAATATGGGTATCAATTTTTGGTGACGTATATTGCTCAGATAAATTCCAATCATCGGTTGAATTAGGTATTATTTATTTGTATTATGGACCAATAGACAAACTCAATTATAAAAATAATGAGTGGTATGACATCTAACTCATTTCCCAAGTCATAGGTTGTACATTCTATCAAATGTTTTTCTAGGGATTTATTATGGATTGAGTCGTTTATGAGAATATTTCTTGAGAATGCACTTATGAAATAATATTTATATTTTCATCACTGGGATGTACTACTAAGATTAATTCTCATCATTTTAAATGCACCACATTGTAAGTGAATACCTTATGTCTACATCTCATTTTTTGAAAAGATACATGGTGGATATGATAGAGGAATGGGTATAGATGATCAAGTGGAGCCGCTCATGCTGATTTTTTTGATTGATTTTGATCACATCGTCATTATTTTATAGACTGAGTAAGTGGTATAGTTCATAGTTATTGGTATATCCTTGTACATTTATTTTAATTTTCTTTAAGTAATATTGAAGGTATGGTCGACTTAGTTAGTGATCAGTTTTCCATGCCTGACATGGCTATTTAGGATTTTATATAATTTCATTTTGTATAATAGAATGACCCTATTTTAGTTTATTTATTTCCTTTGAACTTTTTTTAATCATTTATCATCATTAAATCTATTTATTTTCAATAATTTTACTTTTATATGATTCCATTCTCTCTCCGCTCCCACGCCCTAGGCGGTTGCTACTAGTCAAAATCCTCTAGCATATGGAGAGGGGAACTTGAGGCCTCAAAAAATCATATCAAGGAACTTTTTTAGTGTAATATTGTTAGATGCATTACAATGTTGTATCTGTTATATTCCTTTATGGTTGACTTACAATTTAGGATATGATATACATGATTATTATTAATATGTCGATACATATGATTGATATCATACTAGTGCATAAATAACTCATATTCTGGTAATAATTACTCATTTCTAGGGATATTAGATTGATGTTTTGATCTATGATGTCATAGTTGTATATAATTTTCACTTCTATTGAATCACATGTTGTGTGGATTTTATGATTTATTATCAATTTATTGCTCTTAGCCCTTTGGAAAGTGGCTAGTGATTGATTTTGACTCTTTGATAGAAAATAAAATAGGTGTTTCCTATATCATGTTTGGAATGTAGTATTCACATGTCATAGGCCTCATGGAATGCGCTTTTAACAATGATATATGATAATTGTTTAAATTTTTAATAAAAAATGAAATGATGTTTTACTGTATAGTTTTTTGATGGAATTATCCTCAATTGAGTTGACTTAAATATATATATCCTTCTGATGGTAGGTCATGTGGATCAATGTTGAAAATTTTTATGGTGAGTTAGATTATTCAGTCCTCATTCACATGAGGTACAGTGACCATATTAGGTCAATAGGGCACATGATGTTCATCTCTTGAACCCCATTTTAGGGTTTTTTATGATGTAGGGTTAGCTAAAGTTATAGTAACAATCTGTACAAATTTTTGTTACATCAATTGAAATACCATTATACTTAAAAGACCATATTTTTTGTATATCTAGATGGATCGTAGTGTACGATGATTATATAAACTAAGATGTTTCTTTTAAACTAAGACTCTATGGGGGTATTACTGTATACAGATTCCTAATGACTATCTGTCTAGTGCCTCTTTAGAATGGAAAATGTGACCTCGAGGGAGCAGTAAATTATAAGGATTCATGGAGGGGATCATGGCCCTTATATGTTATTTTTACATTTTTGACCCACATAGCTCAACATTATATTCATATCCCTTAGAGAGGGTTTATCTTTTGAACGATGTGGTTAGAACATGTGAACCAGTTGTGAAAAAATATTATAAGAAAAATCTAGGAGAACTAGAGGGCATTATTTGTAATTAAACGCTTGTAGTTAAAAGTTTTTTTCAATCATGGGAAACCTGTGAGTGATGTTGACCTAGGTTTATGGAGGCCTTTTTGGGTAGTGATATTGGTTATACACTCATTGGAGACTGGTTCATGGATAGTGATCATGTTTTTGTATTGATGGAATCATGATTTCTTTGGATTTTACGAAATCATATGTGTTTCATTGATATCGAGACTGGCTTTAACGAGTATAACTATTCAGGTTCCTAGCTTATGAAACCATCGTGTCCTCTAATGATAATGTAGTAAGATCATGAGTAGACACTCTTGAGTGGAAAAATTCTATGTTATAGTCTATCATAGAATTTCTTTTTTCACCAGTAAGGTGTAAAATTTTTAAAATAAGTTCTAAGAGAGATTCTGGATTAATAAAACTGATGTTCCATGTAGCATGGTTAGTAAAACCTTATGATGGATGACTCATGGTACCATGAGTCTGGTAACAAAAATTACTCACAGGTTATTCATGGTATAGTTTAAAATAGTAAACCTATGAGTGTACATTTTTTGATCTAAGGATTGAATTTTTGAAGACATTTTGGGGTCATGGTTGCTCATATACTTAGTTAAAAGGTTAAATACCCTTCTATTATAGAGTAGATATTGTATTTGAGTCTAGTGTTGTGAGGCGATTGACCCATGGATGGACCTGGACATGCATTGTCCAGAGTCATGGTGTTAGGATTTGGTTAATGTAAAATATAACATGTTTGATGTTATTGTGTCTCATAGAGATATATAAACAGATTTCAATGTAATCTTAGGGTACTCTTAGTTAAAGATGATCCTTCTCTATATTAAATTTTTCTTTAGTATTGTAGAGAGAGTAAAATCTCTATGTCAAGCTAGTTTTATTTTTAAATTTCATTCCTTGTTTGACAATTTAACAAGTTGAGGTAGAGTTCTATGACCATAATAAGGTAATCTATATAGTGGCAATTTCACCAATTATATGTTTGGGGGATGGTGACCCTCATTTCCTATTAGTAATTAAATGTTTTCCATGAGTCATTGATCTTGATATCAGTTGTTGACATGACTATATGGGTATTCCTATGGTGTAGAGTACCTGATCTGTCACAGTTAAATGTTTTCCATGTAGCATACAGTTATAGACATTTTGAGGCTATTCATTTGAAAGTCGAGATAACATAGACCAATAGATTCATGGGTTGAGAGAATGGCAGCAAGTTTTTTCACCATGGCTTCTCAAAGAAGAGAATGTTCAATGTGGGTATACTATAATGACCAATATTTTATGAAGGCTTGAAATTGGAGTAGACATTTTTATTTTTTCATTCATGTTATTATAATGGGTATAAAGTTATTTTTCCTCTATCATAATATCTCAGATAATTTTGGTCCCGAGATAGGGTTTCCACCCAAGGACTGGAGTTCGGTAGAATTATAAGTCATTCAAATTTATGCTGAATAATTAAAAATTAATTAAATATTATTTAAATATTAATTTTTTCTCACATGTTCTTTAATACATATCCTTTGAACAGAGTATATAATTTAGATTCTATATTTATTGTTGAGTCCATAAAAGGTAGTTTTACCAATGTGGGGAATAATATAATGTCGGGGACCAGGGCTATCCCCCACCCCTTTGTTTATCTTTTTTCTTCTTTTATTTTCTTGTTTTATTTTCTTACTCCATGGATTATGATGCATTTACCCATGGGTTATCCATCAACATGATATATAGATAAAGGTATGCGGATAGAAGAAAAGAGAGGGAGGGGAATAGATTTACTATTGTGGAGCTCAAGATGATCTGGATCATCATGTCGCAGTCATGGAGCATGGAAACAGAGGAATATTTAGTGGATTCTACCCACAGTTATATTGTTTCTATGTTTTTTCCATATATCCATACATATTTTATATTTTATGGTTTTAAACCCCTATTATTACTTCTTAAGACCCATTGAGGGTTGATCTATTGATATGGGTGAAAATGTTTTTGGGTTATTTGATGGGTTTCACATTCGGGAATCCTCGTCACACAATATGTAGATTCAAGAACACAAATCAAGTGTTCTTCCATTTTTCAGAAGATGATATTTTAGAAGTAAACATCATGTGTGGGGTATAAACTTCAGGTACTAGGACTCAAGCATATAGCTGAGTACTAGACCCGAAAACTTGTGTATGAGCACATGCCTATGTAAAGTGTATATCCATACCCCGTGTGGGTTTCATTCTATGTATAGGTACATAAAAAAGTAATGTACGATGATAATCCATGTGAGGTACATAGGTAGGTTCCCTGTGTAGGGTATACACCTTGTACCTCTATTACATGTCGTGTAAATGGAAATTTTTAGGCCATTTTCGACTGGAGTACACAACCATGTGTAAATTTGGGAGCACACACTATGTGCTAGAGTACATGCATCGTGTACATATCCTTGCTATCCTTTTAGGGTTTTCAGACCTTAATGCCCATGAGTTGCAGTTTTACCCCTGAGTAGTCATTTTTTATTATCTTTTGGCATCAATAATGGTTGAAAACCTTTTTTGGTGATTTGAGGACTCCTATGTGGTGTTTCAATATTTTCATAAATATAGAGGTTCTCCCTTTAGTAATCATATCCAATTTAAACTAATTGTGAGACCCATTGATCTGATATAGGCAATGTGCCATCCTCCTGACCAATATGTTTTTATCTCTACTTAGGTATATATCTATTATGATATCTTCTCTTTTCACCAATTATTTCATGATATTAGTGGCCTCTAAGGATCCCATATAGGATTAAACTGTGGGTTTTTAAACCTAGAGGATCCCTAGTATGATGCCTCAATCTTCTGCTGATCCTGAGGGTTCCCTGAGGGATGAATTATTTACAAGATGACCTAGGGAATCCATAGTAGGGTACCTCTACCTATATAACATTTATAAGATACCTAGTAGTATTCCTCTACTTCTTACGATGTTGGCGAGGGTTCTATATAAGAATCCTTTTTCCTATGTACCATTCTAAGGATCCCATGTAGTATTCCTCCATTTATTTAAAATCTAGGATCATGTATATGATTCTTTATTTCACCTTCTCAGCTAAGGATCACATGATGGATTCCTTCATTTATGATTCTGTATCAAGGATACCAAATATGATTCATCTCCAGTGTTATGAATTGAAGGACCGAGTGGGTGGAATGATGTTTTAGTTACCTTGATCTTGTATGCCAGGTTTGGGTAAAGATGGTAGCGGGAGTTGCAATAGAACATGTGTCGAACTTATAATCCCTCGAGGCTGAGGAAGTAGTGAATGGTATAGGAATTAATCCACCCCCACTCTTTGATTTATACATTGACATGTTTACTACTAATGAATTGATTATTTATATAGGTGGTTCTTAGTTAGTGGTTGATGAGCTGGATGTGGTGCATATTTCAAACACTTTGTGATACCCGAATATATTTCATGTGATTTGGCATATGATCCATGTTATTATATTTATTTATTTATTTATATATCTATAGGTACTACATGAGATATGGATTTTGAGAATGCATTTTTTATTATTATATTATTTTAATATATATAGGTTCTTCTTGGGATTTATCAATTGAGATATTGATTTTGATATATAGGCATGGTGTTTCTATGAATGATACTCGTGGATGATTATGTTGTCCCGGGTGAAGATGATTATTTCACTTTTTCTATGATGTATTGTAATGAGGATAATTATACTATATATTTATTAATATGTGATGATTATGATTATTCTCTCCTTCATCTGAATATACTTATGGATGGTTACACTCCCCTGATTGATAGGGATGATAGTGACCTCCCTGGTCAATTACTTCACCATGTTGTTAGACATAGAATTTGACAACATTAGATTATCATGGATGATTACTCTCTCAAGAGAGATGGAGATGATTTTTATCTCCCTAATTAGAGAACTCTTGAGGTGGGAATGAAATATCACTTGTCAGAACTACTTATAGTTTTCTTATGGGTTAGTCCCTAAGGGTTTTTATGAGATCAAATATTATGAAAACCTACAGATTGATTCCTATGGATCATAAATTGGACTAAATATTTATGGAATGAGTAGAATTGATTCCATATCTAGACCATTTTCAAGATTCCCTAATGTACTCCTTGGATTCCTTTATTATATTTAGTATAGTCAAGTAAGTATGAACATATTGTTATGATGGGAATCCCCCTTTCTTGAAATAGATTTCTCAGAGATATGTCATACTAGGATTATTTATTAGCCCGATATATGCACCATAGTGTGCATATAGACTATATATATTCTTTTTAAGTTAATAATAGATTCAAGGTGGATAGGTAAGAGTACCAGGGTTTCATAATTGGGAAAAGATACATGTATGGACTCTTTTGATCTAGCTGGAGCATCTCTGAAGTGTTTTTGACACTAGGTATGTGGTCTGGATTAGAGTTTGAAGTAGATCCTTGAGAATTAATTTTAGTTTCCTTCAAGTTATCTTTCATGTATGTTTAACCAAGTGGGTGGCCATTATTGTATATATTACATGGTTGTTTGATATTTTATATAATTTCAATTATTATTACACCATGTATCATTTTCAGTTTATTTATTACATCCTCACTCTACTTATTTACTACCCTGGATGATATCTAATTATTTCCATTCTTTTTACTCTAATATTAAGGAGAAATCTCTCCATGAACACATCCTAGTTCCTAAATGGTAGTCAGAAACCTATGGTGTATATAGAGCCATTATTGAGGCATCTTAACTAACTCAATTGGAGCATTGGTTTAGGGGTCTCTTTGATGGTAAGTTACAAATTATTTTCTTTTTTTTCGAAATAGTTTTTTAATGTTTCTATATCATAGATAAAAATCATATGTGGATGAAGACTCAGAATCATTTCCTATAATGTTTTATAAAGGTTCCTTACGTGTTACTAAATGGGGATACGAAATTTTTCTTATAAAGTCTGATGATTATATTCTTTTCTTTATGTTCATGATATCCAGAAGATACTCATTATCCTAGACATATTAATATGATTTTATAAAAATAGATACAAGTTAAATTTCATCTGATTTAATGTTTTTTGGGATTTTATAATTTTCAAAGATGATGTTTTCGGATAGACTAGGTGCATAATGTTGAATCTATAATGGGATGAGATTGAAATAGATGATTATAAATATATGCACAAAGTAAAATTGTTGAATATTAACTGAAATAGAAATATGAAACTTCTAGAAAAAAAATTATGATAATCAATGTACTATCTTTAGGTTATAATTTCTACATAGATCAAATAGATAAAGTAATAGAGGTTTATATTAAATGAAGGCCATCAGTTTGAGGACATGAGCATAATTCCATCTAGATAAGTTTTACATTATAGATCTATTATCACACTAATAGAACACATGTTCTTCAGATAATTGGAGATTCTTTAGAATGATCAAAGAACTAACCAGTATAATGTTAATCAGAGAGTGGTGTATAAATTTTAATAAACTTCCATCAATGTTGTCCATGGATTAGAGTGTTGTTTTTTAGAAATTCTCCCAAATGAATAATTAAAGTAAATGTGATTCAATTGGTAAGATTGAGAATATGATAAATGTAGTTATAATAGTTTAATGATCTATTTTCCAAGAGTCTTAAGTAGATAAGTATTGAAATTCTATTCGATAGATGATAAAAAAATACATTTGAATGGAATAAAGGATATACATCTGTCAGAAAGAGATAATGATAGTTTAATCCAGTAGTATGATTTATTTAATGTTATTATGATCATTAAAATATCATTTTTAAGGATTATAATTAGAAAAAAAATTATCCCATTGAATGTATGGTTCTATGAAGATGCACTAGTTTGAGTTTTCCAAACCAAGCACTTGTAAAAATTGACTTCTTATAGAATGAGAGAAGATTCTAAAGTTATTCTATCAAACATAAGTGAGACCATTAGATGAAGGAATTATCTTATACTAATCAAATAGAATATTTTGAAACCTTTGGATAGATAAATTCTAATAGAGTTCACTAAACATTGGAATAGTGAACCTGATAGAGAAGTTTTTAAGAATGTTATTGAAAAAACATTTGTTACAAAAATTCTTAGGGATCTTTATATAATGTTTATAATTACATTAAAATGAAGATATCAAAATCATACTAAAACAATTATTTTTTTATAGAGTTGATGGATGTTTTATGAAAATGATATCTTCTATGAAACTTCATTAATGGTCTGTAATGTTTGAGAGGTGTCCAAGTGATGTGGGTTGAATAGAATATTTATAAATTTATGTTTGGGTTGATTGGAAAAAACAATTTCAGTATATTCTTATGGTTATTTTTTACATATAATGGGGTAAAAGTGAAATATGAAAGAACATTTTTCACATGTGTGAGAGGGGGACAAAGCGTATGAGATTTTTTTCGAAGGGAAGGGTGAGTTTCTAACCAAAATTTCTCCTGGTTAAAGAAGTCATACAAAACATGAGTTATAGAGAACAGGTGTATCAGAAAGAAGTTGTACAAGATAGGGGTACTTGAAAATTGTGAGGAACATCAGAATGAGAAATACTAGATGAAGGTAGAGGGATAATGGATAAAGTCTTATCAGACTGAATATATCAGATAGAGAGTTTTCATATATAGTTCTAATGAGTTGTTTTCAAAGACTCTCATTCTAATTTTGGGTCAAAATGTACAAAAACATTGTAACTAACGGGTGTCAGTAAAATTAAATTTCTGGATGTAGAAGGATCTAAATGATAGTTATCTAAATTTTATTCACTTCATATTATAGTCAAATTTCAGGGTCCAAAGGTTGTGACGATGGTGTGGATATAATAACCCACACTGGGTGTGAACCTTATAAACCTTATGTTCTCTGTTTCACATTACTATTATTTATGTAATGAATTTTTAAGATATAAACATATAAAAAGGATTTTAACTCAACATTTTATTGGGGTAAATTTCAATAGAAAATAAATTTCAAATGATCACAACTAATTCACCCCCCCTAATGGTTCCCAAACTATTCTGTACTTCAACAATAAAATCCATGAAGAATAAAATCAAGGATCATAACTTGAATAAAAATTTTAATATATTTAAATTTTTCCTTTAATTTATAATTCTTATATATTTATAACATTTTTAATGTAAAAATTAGTTGTAACGTATTTCTTGAATTCTCCATAGACATTTGAAAACCCCTTCAATTAACTCATGTATTTTATTCTTATTAAATCATTATTATTCTTTTATGAAAAGTATAAGTATAAAAGAACATGTATATTAGATAAAATATTATTAGAACATACAACTAAATTTTTTTATTAGAATTTGATATTTTACCCTAGTGTATTATCTACATGACACCAAAACCTAGACATTACATGCTTACATCGTCTATTTTCAAAAAAAATATAATATCACATATACTTTTCATGAACTAATTTATCTTATAAAACAATTTCCTAGATAAAAATTAAATTAATTTTTTCACTAGAATAAACCTTAATTAAATATATTGTCTCAATAATATTTTTACATGACCAATGACATTAAAACTAAGAGCGGTAACTAAAATTCCGTAGTTCAATTGTGTCTAATGACATTAAAACCCATAGTGAGTCATTTTATGCTTCTCACGAGAATATCTATCAACAAATTCACTAAATTAAACACATTTATACTCATAAAGATTTCCATCTAACACATAGAAATATTCCTATAAAAATAATCCATCTTTTTTTATGTATTATAGAAGTTTCTTACATTGAGATACTCACTATTAAGGATCAATACTAAAATTAATTTTGATGATTGTGATTCTATTATCTACAATATAATCTCATACCATATATATAACATGTTTTATTACAGGATAATAAATAATTTTTAATTGGATTTAACTAAAATAATATCCCACATTAAATTCATTATATCTATTTTTAGGCACAAAATCTATATTTTACAATGACTTACACCGGCTTGGCTATGTTTATAATCCATGAATACATTATGTAAAAAACACTTATCAGTCATATCATATATAATTGCTTGATAGTTGTGTGGTAAACCCTTTTAAAAAATCATAATATGGGTAATCCCAACTGTATTTATATGGAATCCTACCTATTAAGGGTTTTTAGATAATTTTTAACCCTTTAAAAAGGACAAGAATAGGATTCCATATGACAACATGCTCAAATCCTGAATTATCATGACCTATTCTTTAGATAATATTGTCCATCTATTACTTTCTTATATTTCAATATATATTTATAGGTCCCCTGGGTTTATTATGACAAACCTAGTTAGTTGATAGAGTTCTACACGTGTGATTCTTTCAAAGATATCTAATTCATATTATTTTTAAGCGGTTTTAATACAAACATATCATTTAATGTTATTCTATTTATGAATAAATTATTATAATGATATATATTTGTATCATATTCCCTCCACTAAGTCAATGAACCATACTATATTGATGTTAAAACTTATACACAACCCATAGTTTGTGTTACTCACTGAAATATAAAATTAAAATATATTTAGGAACATTGAAATTAATCTCATCCATAAGGTATATGAAAAATTAATATAAAGAATTTGAATTATATAAGACTTAAAATATTCACATGAGTATGCTCAAATCCATAGAGAGCCATCCAAACCTTATTAGAATAATTCATAATCCACTAGGACAGTGAGGAGTTAGGCCCAATGTCCCCATACCTTAGAATACATTGCACAATGGAGAATCAAATTCATCATATCACTAACACTTTATTTTTTTAAACTATCCTAAAAAACTATTTTCAATATCATCAGTTTAATCTCAATCTATGGTCAAGGTAAATGAAAACTATATTTAGGTCTGTAGTACCTATCAGGTAATGTAAGGCCTGGTAATTTATAAGAATATTTTTAACAATGGAAACTAAATTATTTAAATATTAACAATATATAAACAATTTATATTCATGGATAATATATTAGTTAATAGATATTAAATTAATTAAAAATTAAAATATTTAAACATGATATAATAATTTATGAAAAATTCAAAAAACAATGTTTCATCCAAATCATTTTATAATTTTATCAATATTTATTATGTATTTATATATATAAACTCTTTATATTAAATAATAATATGAAAAAATCACACAATTCATTATAAGGAATTTTAATTTCTGTATATTATATTTTCATGAAATATAAAAATTTTATATTCCAATATTTATTATTTAAAAAATAGAAATATTTTATATATAATTTATTTAATATTATTTAAATCATGGTCATATTATCACTCAAATCTTTTTTATTCAATTTTCTAAAATCTACTTTATGTTATAGTGGTCACTGTAAATTCTCAATTGTGGCATGTGGATGCAGTCTTTTCTAGAAGTGGGCATGTGTAGGTGCTATGTTCGAGGTATAGATTGTCAATTTGAACATTTTAAATTAATATAATCCTAAATAAATCCTAATTTAAATATAAAAATTTTACAAACTTATTTATTATTTAAATTTTTAATCTCTTTATATACTACAATTTTGATTAAATATACTTTAAGCAATTCATATAACCTTAAATTAATTTTATAAAAGTTATTTTTATATTAAATTTTAATATTTATTGAATATTTATTAATAAATGTTCCAGAAAAATTGATCTTATTAATTATAAACATTTTCTAAATAACTAAATTATAAACCATTTAAAAAGTTACATATATCATATAAATACTATTAATGATTATTCGTAAAAAATTAAAATAAATATTTAAATTATTGATTGAATATATAATGAAAAATAAAAAATTTCATCTCTACCACTTTCTACAATTCATATAAAATCGTACAATATGTCTTAATGTTCAATGTTATATTATTAGTCTTTATTTATTTTCTATAAGAGAGTCATAAATTATGATTATCACACAGTGTACTTCCAATCTTGTTTTGAAACTGATAATTATAATAGCTAGTTTTGATACAATAGTTTTTTAAAAATAACATCGATTTCGACATAGTGAATTGATGCACTATTTTTTGAAACATGGATTAGTCAATCATAGTCTATTATAGGTATGTATTGTATTCTCTTACATCTCAAAGTCAAGAGTTAAAATATTCAATGTATAGAATTTGACATTTAATATGATTTACATAATAATCAATTCCATGAATTATTTTACATATCTAAACTCGTGTAATACTATGAAACCACTAATAAGTTTCATTAGGGACTAAACAACAATTGTTTTACTAGCAGAACTGGTTAGAAAATAATCACATGAACTCCATACATAGAAAAAAATAATATTCATAGAATCCGAATATGGAATACTATTCTAACATTTTACCATTAACAAATGAGATATTTCATCATATTTAAATCCTTGTAATATTCTTGGTGATGATCAATATAGTGGTAGAAAATGGTATCCCATGTCAGTAAGAATACATGGTCCCGATGGATAGTCTATCACATGGATACTATCCCACATCCTCCATGATGTTCTACCATAATATGACAAAATGGAGGATGAATAAAGATAATTGGATTATAGGGATTAAAAGCTAAGCCATTGAGCTAGAATCACTTCCACTATTATCATATAACAATATCTATTAAATATCCACAAGGATTATAATTAGTGATGCATGCATTAACACATATGTTATATTTCAGGATTTAGTTATTTTTCACACATTTTATACATGTGATAAATATCATTCATCCTAAATCTTGTAATGATCCATTTAATGATAGATTTTATGGGAAATATTCTTGAATGTTAACTCTTAATGTTAATTTCCTAACCCGAGTATCGTATTCTTTCAAAATGAATCATAAAATATGATTCATGTATAGAATTTGGTATATAATCACATTACATAATCCATACATTAGAAAATAATAATATATATTTTTATGATGTTTTATGAAGTTATTGAAAAAAATTTCATAAATCACACAATATTATTCGCCCTACTGTTGTCAAATATGACATCATGGTAAATCCAATACAATATTACCACATTATAAAAATTAATATTCCTAATCCAAATGTTATAATATACCCATTTCGACTATATATGTCACACTATATGGCATATTTATATCATACCTTAAAATATATCAAACTAGTACTCCGCCCGTGCATTTACATGGAACTCTAAAAAATTTCATATTATCAATAATAGAATACCAATTTTGAAACATAATAAATCATATTAAAATTGAAAATATTTAAAACAAAAAATGAGTGGTATTATATGAAGTGAGTGGACATAATGTGACAAATAGAAATGGAGTGAAGACTTATTCTTGAAGATATGGAACATGATGTAATGGGAGAGGTGGGTATCAAAGACAAAAATGAAATGAAAGATGAAGGTGGAGGCTAATATGGAGGCAAGAGGTGAGATTGAGATAAATTTTGGAATACAAAATAGAGAGATTTTCATGTTACTAGGGTTAACTGGATTCTATGGGCTTGTAATGATGCATATATGTGGATTAGTAGGAAACATTAATGTATTTCATGTTGTGTCATTGAAAGATAATTAGTATCTAAAGAGAAATATGGATTGGAAAATTAATTAATATGGAAGTTATTTTGCATACCCTTGATAACAATTGGGTATTGATCACCAAAATCATGTTGAAAAACTTTATATATTAAAGTAAACATAATTAATATGTTATATTTATATTTATATCTATTCTATTTTTAAAAAACAATTAAATTATTTTTAACCATGCGACATGATAAAATAATCATGAAAATTAAAATCATGTGATTGTCGCAGATTATGTTTGTCCTCTATGCATATATATCAAATACATTCATCCCATAATCCCTGGAAAATTGATCAAAACTAAATCTTGTCTATGCAGGGATGAGAAGAATTGAAGTATGTCCAATATCTCTTTAGATATCACCCACTATCTACACTTTTGCATCTTTTTGACAGCTCTATGTTTTTCCCTGAGATCAATATCTCATAATGTTGAAAAATATTGCTGAATCCCAACATAATCTTCTAAAAATACCACCTTGAAAAGGCATAGAAAATCGGTTCAACAACACAGTAGTTAGAAAAATTCTACACCAAAAAAATTAAATTAAATTCACATAAACATATTGATCACATTTAAAAAAATTGATCAATACTAAATCTTGTCTATACAGGGATGAAAAAAATTGAAGTATGTCCAATATCTTTTTAGATATCAACCTTATCTACACTTTGGAATTTTTTCGACAGCTCCATGTTTTTCTCTAAGATCAATATCTCATAATGTTGAAAAATCCCGCTGAATCCCAACATAATCTTCTAAAAATACCACCTTGACAAGGCTTGGAAAATCAATTCAACAACACGGTAGTTAGTAAAATTATACACTAAAAAAACTAAAATTAAATTCACAAAAACATATTGGTCACATTTAAAAAACAAAACCTCACATGAAAATTCAAATGATGATAGAAAAAAATGTATAGATAACACTTCAGATCATAATTTATCATCAAATTATAAATGAGGAATTAAAAGGAAAATAAATGTATAGAAAAATATTTTAGGGGGAAGAAACTTAGTAACAAAACTGCATGAAAATGAACACACCCACCCAAACAACATAATCTACAGTAAAAATATAAGTAATAACAATTTTATTGAATAATAAAATGATATCAACAAAAAATTAACTTTTTCATACTATGCAAATTCTCTCAACCTACACAGCTGCTTTCATGGTTGTTGGGAACGTTGAATTTAAAGAATGAAATTATAATAACCTTTCAATGTTTGGTATGGAAGGAAATGTTTAAATTTCATTTAATGTTACATTAAATTCCTTTTACTTAAACAGTTGTAGGAGTAATATGGTTCAGCATAAACCATGAATACATACCAACATCTGTTTTATTGATAGTGATGACATGGAAGACCATTTTTTTAGTTATAAGAGATTAGTGCACATCATAAACCACCAAAACTAAAGAATCTAGAATGTTATAAATTAATGGGACTAAGTGGTAGTGGTTGTTTTCATAGATAAATGAAAAAAACTCTGAACAGACCAAATATTTGTGTGCATTTGAATTGGAGGAATATTCCCCAGTAAAGAGTAGAGAATGATTGTGGGTACCTCTAGGAATGGGACTTGCTTTAATGTTCTTTTTTTCCAAGTCAACCAATTTGGCTTCCTTGAATTCTTTTTCATACTTCTCTATTTGTACTAAAAATTCAAATATATTGGCATGGAAGGTTGGAATAAATACATGCATGCATGAAAACATACATATGTATGTATGTAAGTATATAGAGTATATGGAGGGATAGTGGGGGAGGGAAAAAATTGTTTTTCAGATTATGATATTCTAATTTCCCTTAATAAATCAAGGAATGCATCCTACATTTCACTTCAATCAATATTTTTTTATTAAAAAAGTGACTTCAATCCATTAAAATCCATGTAGACTTAAAGGTGATTCTAAGGGATGCAGTAGGATAAATAATCTGAAACATAAAGTTATCTTCAACCAATAATGAAAAGAATACAATAAAAGGATAAGATTCGTGATCATGAATTCAAGATGCTAAGCAAAGAATCCTTCCCAATTTTCCAAAAATGAACAGCATGATTAACTCCAAAAACATGAGAGATGAAAATCTAAAACAGATAATCACTCAAGATAATTGGATAATATTACATATGATGCAGTATAGGATTGTCTGGTACCAACTTCAACCAAACCATCATTTATTCCATGAAAAAAGGTGTTCTTCAATGCAAACCCATATCCTGGAATCAATAGAATTCACACATCAGAAACCATTTAATGGAAAAGACACCAGTAATCCGTCATTAGACAATAAATGAATAAAAAAATATAGTATGAATTTACACAAAAAATTAGTAGAAAAGCAAAGAAAATTGTGACGGTACCATCACAATCGGGTACCAAATTCATCAATATTGACACCCTACCAAGGAAAAAACATGTTATTTGATGTGAAACAATGTCTTGAAATTAATATAAGCAACACAGTGCAAACCATACAAAGAAAAAAGCTCTATGTTTACATAAGAGAAAAAATATTTTTACCTTGAAAGGATTTTTAGATGCATTGTCAGTGCCTGCAACACGATTATAATATGAGACATTTGATCCAATGATGCCTGGTTGAAGAAACATATGTATTTTAATGACATAAGAATATTTACTAAGCACCAAACTATGAAATTTCCTAGGGGGAATGGGGATGATATACGAGGACAACCACCAGTACAGAGAGTCCATGGAGAGGATCCATGAGACATCTCTATAAAGTGTTGCATCAAAGGGAACACATAACAGTAATATGAAAACCCTAAGAAATACATAAACATAACAAAACATTAATGAAACCCTCCCCCCCCCCTCATCCCACTACCCGAAAGGATGGCATTTCCTCTATAAAATAAAGGATGGAATTTACAGAATAAAAGAATTTATAGAATACCTGAAGATTGGTGTGTGTTTTTATATTAAAAAGGATGTCATTTCCTCTGTTCAAAAGAGCAGCATCACCAAATTTCCTACAAAACAAAACAAATATATTAATATATATTCCAATTTTTATTTTTACTGATGATTAAGTAAAACTCATATATCCATATATATGTTATTTATCATGCTATACCCAGGGTTAATGTTTACAGAATCATTATATTTCATAGGGTGGATGTTTACAGAATCTTAAAAAATAAATAAAATTCAGTTGTATACATATAGAGGGGGGGAAAAATAATATAGTAGAACACATATAGAGGCAGTAAGAAAGGGTGCAATTGAAATATGCTTCAAAACATCCTAATCCCTGCAAGAAAAGAGGATAGAATACAGCAATGTTTTTTTAACACTTATAAAACCAAGATTTCCCTATAGTAAAATCACATACCATGAAAATGTATTTGAGAAGATAATCACCCCCAATATGATTCTTTAATAAATGAAGACATGAAATAGAATGTAATGGTACATATAAAACCCAAATTAATGATATAATAATAAGAAAATGATGACTCAGAAACATCAACAGTAACTTGAGTAAATATTAAAAGTTCGAAGCATACCAGTATTGAATGATTCATGGGGGGTACCCAACCATCGTTATACCATGGAATCAGGGACCAAGAGCAGTGATCCATGTCAAATTCCATGGAAGGGTAAGGGATCAATGGGGAGGCCATGACACCAATCATAGTGGGGGCAATGCCTTCCAATGAAAGCTGGTCTTGCACCTCCTGAGTGTTACGGGGTGCGTACAACATCGCTAGGATGTCTCTCTTCAATAGAAATGTGCAGCAGCTTGTGATCGGAATTCACAGGGGAAGAAGACGAGGGATCAAATAGAGTCTAGAATCATTCTAGTTCAACCAAACTATTGCATAATTAAAAGGAGTTTACTTGTATTGAGTCGAATCAAAATATAATTGTAGAGTAAATAATAGTTTACCTTGTTGGAAACACTTTAAGGCCTTTTTATGTCATAGTTTTTAACAAATTTCATGTAAGAGAATTGAATATTACCTTCGTTATGTCATCAGAAATTACAATGAAACAGTGATGCCATTCATTGTTAGTGGGAAATAATATAATCCTTTAGCTGAAAAGAACCGAACCAACCTTAAAATATCGGTACATTTTACCCATTTTTATGGACTATATAATTCCTCAATCATTAATGGTTTCAACCTTACATTTACTCTAATTCCCCAATCAATATGCTAAATTGAGAAAACTAAAAAATAAATTAGTCATATTGGGAATCCATACTGAAAACTAAATAAATTTGAGGTAGGGGATTCCAAGAAAAGGTAAGTTCAAATAGAAGTGATCTGAATTAGAATGCATATTACATTTATTTGGAGTTGTATAACATGTATTCATAATGAAATGACTGGAAATATGGAAAAATACCGAAATACAGAAATTGTAATAGGAATAATTACCTTAAAGCACAACATGAATAACTAAATTTATGTATTCTTGTAAACTATGAAAAAAAATATTATAACTCAATCATTAAAATCAAAAGAGTAATGAAAAAATGAATAACTGAATTTAAATAATCGTAAGTTAAATGTAATCATCTTTATTAAAATAAAAATGAAAATAAATTAGAACTATCCTTCAAGTGGTAATACACTTTATCCCATTTACATGGCCTCTCAAATTCCACCAACTTTAATGGTTTCAACATTACATGCACTTTACATCCCCCACCAACATGCTAAATACAGAAAACAAAAAAATTAGTCAAATTGGGAAACCATAATTAAAAATAAATAAATGCAGAGGATATTCCCAAAAAAGGTAAGTTCAAACATAAGTGTTCTGAATTATAATGCATATTACATATAGTTAGAGATAGATAACATATATTTAGAATGACAATATTTGAAACATGGAATAATGAAAAAAAACATAAATAATAATATGAATAATTACCTTAAAATGCATACTCATTATGAACAATTGGTAATGAAAGCAATTAAACTATAATATTGACCATAATTCTCTAGAAATCGGTTTGGAGTGTTTCATGAGTCACGTTGGAAACATGAATAACTACATGTGTGTATGCATGTATGATGTGAAACAATATATTTATAACTGAATCTGTAAAAAGAAAAGTATAATGGAAAAATAAATAACCGCATTTAAATAATCATATGTTGAATGGAATCATCATTATTAAAATGAAAACGAAAATTAATTGTAAGTAACCTTCATGTGGGGGCACATTCCACCCATTTTGATGGCCTCTTTGAATAATGAAGCTCTCATTGTAGTAGTAACATAGGTCAATATATATCAACTAAGAAATGAAACAGTCAAACCCTGGACAATAATAAGAACAATTTTAGGACATTCTCTTTTTAGGGTTTCATTAATTCAAATATTTTGTGTTACCGAAAAATACCAAGAGCCAGGTGAAACCAGCTAACATAAGATTAAATAAGAAAAAGTTTAAATAGTACAAACCACTCAGGAAAGGGGAGCTTTACACAGTATTGTATACACAGTACCAATTCTATCATTGCACACAAGATCATTGCAATACTCAGGAAGAACAAAGGACCAACTAGAGATTACCTCCAGAATTTCCCTTTTTGAGAGTGCATCCACCACTTGATTTGATTCCCTGAACACATGAGAGATTACAAGGGTAAGTTGTTCAGCCATCTTCAAAGAACCAGTCCAAACCGGAAGCATCCTCCATGGTACTTTCCTGGACCGCTCTTTGAGGATCTGCACAGCAACAGAAGAGTCTAATTTTATCCAAATCTTCCTCCAACCATAACGAGTACCATACCTGATTTCCTTTACCATAGCCCAGAGCTCCGCCTCAAGAGAGTAGTTATTGCCAATGTAATGAGAGAAACATCCCTTTTTAAATCTGTGAGATGTCCTGAAGATGCCTCCACATCTAGAAGAACCCGGTGTTCCAAAAGAAGCTCCATCAACATTCACCTTTAAGTTGTCATTTATTGGAGTGATCCACCTAATATATTTCATCACCTTAGGATTCCTCGCTCTGCCACTCACACCAAGAGCTCTCAACAATATAAAATCAGACATATTATTGTTCATAGAACCAGACTGTTTCACCGAAGAAAGTTTAATGGTTAGGTGAATCGCCATCATCCCCTCCTTGAAGGAGGGCCTTCCACCATTGAAAAAAATATTATTCCGGGCTTTCCAAATATAATAGATGATAGAAATAGCAGCAACAATGAGCAAGGAGTGAACCTTCTCACTGTTCTCTTCATGCATAAAAGAATTGAGCAAGGATCAAACAGAGTTAAATCCAAAGTGACAGTGAAACATATCCATCAAATACCTCCAGAACCGAGCAGTAAAGGAGCAGTTTATAAAGATGTGATCAATAGATTCATCAGCATTTAGACAGAAAAAGCATACTGGGGCCAGATTAAAACCTTTTCTTTGAAGGGAAGATTGGATTGGCATCCTCTTTTTCTAGATGCGCCATATAAAAAGGGCATCATCTAGAAGGATGAAAGTCTTCCTAACCCCCACCACCCAAGCTGGAATTGATGACATATTCTCACACTGCATGACATATGACAGTCAGCTGGAGAATAAGCCATTAATATCATGTTCCCAAATCAGAGTGTCTTGATCCATATATTCATAAGAAGAAAATTCAATTTGCAGATTAAGAGGAAGAACTCCTTGAGCCAGTGAATTTTTCTACAGTTCAGAGATAGTGATGTTTCTCAAAGATAATGGTATATTAGTTGTATTCTCAATAGGATAGGATAACCACTTTGTTTTCCAGCAATTCAATTGGGAACTGGGAAAAACCAGCCATTTAGAAAGTGCCATAAGATCATTATAAGTGCTCTTAATAGATGTCCAAACAGAGGATCTCAGATACATCCTCTGCCTCCTATGTAACCTGTCAGTAAATCATTCAGAAAGAAATTCCAGGGAGAAGTCAGAACCTGCAATGAGTCTCCATGTGAATTTTTTGAGAAAAGAATCATTAAAAACTCTGACATCCTTAACTCCCATTCCACCACTTGAGAGAGGCTTGATATAGTCCATCCATTTCACAGAAATCAATTTCCTTTGTTGAGTAGAGCCACTCCAGATAGAATTTCCGTTCATACCATCTAGTTCCTTGATCAAAGCAGTATGCCACTTATAGAGTGAAAAGGAATACACAAATATTGAGGTGATGACTGAATTCAAAAGGCAGATCCTACCAGCCTGGGGCATTTATTTCCCTTTCCAACTAGCCAATTGATTGATAATTTTAAGATAGATACCTTCCAATTGAACCCTCTTCACCCTTCTCCAAAACATGGGAATTCCAAGATAAGTAAAGGGTAATGCACCCCTTTTAACACCAAGCCTATTAGCCACTCTGTTTTGTTTTACAGCTCGAACCCCTTCACCAAAGATTACAAAAGATTTACTCTAACTTATAACCTGACCCGAAACTTTCTCATAGTGATTGAAAATAGTCTTAATAGAGGTGATAGTTTTCCTATCAGCTTTAAAGAAGAGAAGAATATCATCAGCATAAAAAAGGTGCGAAGGAGTGAAGTAATTCCTCCCATACATCATTCTCTGATAAATCCTAGAATTAACAAGGTCATTAATACAAATGCTCAAATAAACCTCAGCCATGGAAAACAATAATCCAGATAAAGGATCTCCCTTCCTTACACCCCTGGAGCACTCAAAGAAACCCCTTGGTGATCCATTGATCAAGATGGATAATCTAGCACTTTCCAAAATGGCTTTAACCAAGCCAATAAATTTACATGAGAAACCATGCATATTCAAAATAGTAAATATAAAGTCACACCTAATAGTATAAAAGGCATTTGATATATCCACCTTGAGTTCCATATTGCCATTCCTGACCTTAGTTCTCATTATATGGACAAATTCTGATGTAATGAAAAGAAAATTTTGTATATTTCTACCAGGTACAAAACCAAATTGGTTAAGGGAAATGAGAGACCTATAAATAGTAAAAGGATACACATTGAGTTAAATTTTCATTAAACATCTATGTTTCTAACTCCTACATTGAGAAATAATTAAATATCAGTAATATAATGATAAATAGATGCTATTGGAGGCATATTGAAAAATAATAATTTGGAAATCTAGTAGAATTATAATGAAATCCCAAAAAGAAAATAGTAAAACAAATTAATAGTGAAGAAGAAACATAGAATAATCAAAATTCCCAAGATATATGGTCCCAAAACATTAATAGTACACATTGTGACTAGAAAACAGAAATCTATCGTACTCTATTAATGTGAATTTTTGATTTACAGGTTTTAAAAAATCCTTCAATTTCTTAATGGATGTAATTTTGTTCAGAATGCAGATCAATCAAAAAGAGGCTTATAAAATATATGTGAATTCTTAATAGGGAAGAATAAACATAGAGTAAACAAAATTCCAAATATACATGGTCCCCCAACTTGAATAGTATATATTGTGACCAGAATATAGAAATATATCGTACTTCAGTAATGTGAATTTTTTAATTACAAGTTTTAAAAAATCCTTCAATTTCTCAATGGATGTAATTTTTTTCAGAATACATTTCAATCAAACTAATGCATATAATATATATGTTCATTCATAAAAAATAATTCTATATATGAATGAGATCATACAAAAAAATCTATGGAACGCGGTCCTTTATCCACCATGGTGATTTGGAGACCGCAAATAAATTTCAAATTGAAACATAAATACCATCTTCCAGACAACCAAGATCATTTCATTAAACACATTTCAACTCATACAATGTGCTTATATTTGTAATCTTTATCTGCAGCACACACACAATCCTGGCTACAAGAATGATTAGATATGCAATGAACCCTTCTTCTATATTTGAACATATACCTTACAGTTGCTCAAGTTTATGTCGTGTATAAGCATGAAAATTTTCAATCAACGTTCTATTCTGAGATCTGTCACCAAAAATTAGAATTTTTATTTAGGGACTCATCAGCCATGGAAAATAATACAGATTAATCGTTTATTAAAAACACCATAAAAATTCAAATTCTTTGATACATGAAGATATTTGACAGTGCTTTGTATGTTTGAAACTGGATTTTACCTGGTCTTAATCGCTGCGTGCTCGAGGGAAAGGGAACCCTAGGTAAAGAAGAAGGCATAGTCGGAGGATCTGAAGTCAGAGGAGCCAATGTCGGATAAGCCGAAGTTGATGGAGTGGATGTCGGTGGAGCCGATCTCGGACGAGCTGAAGTCGGATTAGCCGAAGTCAGAGGAGTGGTATTTGGAGGTGCTGTAGTCGGAGGAGATGAATTTGGAGGACCCAAAGTTGGAGGAGCTGATGGCGGAGGAGCCGATGTTGGATCACGCGCAGGTGGAGTCGCAGGTGGAGGGGTGATTCGGGGATGCGAGGGGAGAGGGAGAGAGGTTTCACAGCCAAAGTTGGATCGAGCACAGGTAGAGTCGTGGCTTGAGAGGGGATTCAGGGATGAGAGGGGAGAGGGAGAGCGGAATCAGGGAGGGGTGTGGAAACCCTAGGGAATGGAATGAAGAAATGAGGTGGATCGGTAGGGAGGGGTGTGAATGGAAATGGAAAAGCCTGATCCAGGTCGGGAGTGACGGGGGTAAATCGGGGAGAATTTTTTATTTTCGGTGGTGTGGCTGCTTGTAGAGGCGACACGTCAGCCCGGAGGAACCCAACTTTAGTATTTATAGTAGATTTAATAGGATTTATAGTATATCTCCTTCTTTTGGGAAATGCAATCCAAATAGCATGAAATATGAAACTCAATCAAAACATGCATTATGATTCCATCATAAAACTCTATCATAACCATAATAAATTCATTAAAATGATTATGAAATAAAAACATGTATTTAATATCGATAAAATATTGTATTTTACAATTATATCTTATAGTATGAACAAAAAATTACATTTTATAAAAAACTGAACACTTTAAAATCATCTTTAATTAATTGGAAAGAATTTGTAAATTTAATTATACTTAAAAAATAAAAAACTAGAGACTTAAGAATGTTGTTCTTTTAGAAAATAACTTTATCGAAAGTAATGATTAATTCTCCCATATTAACTCTAAAACCTTGAGTGTCCACATTAATAATTCAATACCAAATTATATTTCATTATAAATTTTAAATAGACTATGTTTTATTGAAAAAATATCTTTTGATAATTAATTAATCTTTGAAATTTATCAACATAAAAAATTTGGAAACTCACTATTTGTTTAAATATATTTTATGAAATCTTATCTTTGCATGAAATATAACCCTTATACATGAAATAAAATATATTAATTGTAAATTACAAAAAAACATAATTTAACAATATATAAACAATTTATAAACAATTTTTAATCCAACATAAATGAATAGGTTACACATAAGACACTATTAAAAGTCTATATGTGGTAAATTAAAAAAGTTATATGGTTTTATAACTTCTCATGAATTAGATGAATGGTTTGGAAGATTATGGGACAATCATAAAAAAGAAATTGGATGGTATCCATAATGATATATAGGGTTCACACATGGTTTTATAGACTATTCACCAACCATGTTCCTCGAGTTCTTCCTCTAATTCTACCTAAAAGTAATTTATTTTTCAAAATAATAAATACATTAACAATATAGATTAATGTAACACTAATTTATATAATTTATTCCAAAATTATTCAATGAAAACTTAATTTTAGTACTCAAATTCATACTAATGATGGAAACGCATGTCCATTCAAAAGAGGTTAGTATTAATCACCAACTCATAACTAACCTCATAAGTTCTGATCATATAAAATCATATTAACTTGATATCCCAAAAATAAAAATAGGTCTCTAATACCATTTTTTATGAATAAAACTAGCACAACCCACCACGTCACCCAGGTTAGCCTTCAATAAGTCCCTTAGTTAATTTCTATGTTCTATATGTTGGGGATAAGAACTATGGGAACTAAATGAAAACTAGAGGGAATAATTTTATCCTTGGAACCATAATAATCAATAATTGGACACTCAATGAAGATCAATTATTATGAATCTATATGTTATAATCCCATTTGAAAGTAAATATTTGGTATAAAATATAATATAAAACCTAATAAATTAAAAATAATATATATAATCAAAAAGAATGTTGAATATAATTTCCTTAAGAGTACCAAAGAAACCAAATGTAAAAAAAGGACAAAATTTTCTAATGAATGGAAATTTAAAGACAACCCATAGAACCAAATCACCACACAGTCTATACTATGTGACCCAACAACTCCTATATATCTTAAAACTTGTACTCGCCAATAAAAAATTTTATGATATCAACATTTGAACATAACCATTACATTGGAAAGATATATAAGAAATGCATACACACACTAAGGTGTGTGTATAATATATGAGATAAATTCTTTAAGTAGGATTACCAAATATTCTATTCAATTTCTTTTATATGATATTTAATGATGTCTAGTTTTAAATATAAAAAAGAAAACATATTTTTAAAAATTATGTCGTTGTTGGTGCAAAAAAAACATTGTTAAGAATGAACTAAATACCTATTGTGCCAAGATGGTGTTATTTTTTCTTTCTATAATTTTTTTTAAGTCGCCGTAGAGCCGAAATAGAAATAAAAATAAAAATTTATGAAATTTCAATGTCAAACTCTCAACAAATGTCCTGTAGTGGAAATTCTAGAATATGGTATAGAATTTTATAAAATCCAAACATTTCATTAATGAATTATAAATAATAGAAACCTATAATTTTACAATTATGGTAATAATTCATGAAATATGCTACAATGAAACTCTAACTGTAACGCCCCGACCCTAGTTACCTAGAGTCGGTGCATTATTACATAACATTGGCATGATCACAAGAAAGATCAAATCTCGAAAGACCGATTGGTTTAGTAGCCTTGGAAACACTAGATATATTCATAAGTTTTACATTACATCATAAAATGAAAAACTACTACAACAACATAATGTCTCCATAATTCACACTCATATCCCCACATAATATCCCTGCAGGTCATTCAAAATTTACTTCTTCACTTGCTGGGAAAAATAAAACATAGAAAAGGGGTGAGCTCAAATGCCCAGTAAGGATAACAATATAGTGGAAACTTTCATAAATAAGAATAAACATTTAAGGCAATGTATAACTAAAACAAAAGCCTTTCAAACTTGAACTTTCAACTTTTTATGGCATAAATAAAATGAAATAATGCCATTTACTCATTCACATGGATATTCTACTAATAGAATAATCACATGCAAAATCACTAACCACTTTCATAATGTTGGAATGCATAATGCCAGACTATCATAACCACATAGTCAAGGCCTCGTGCCAAGACTACAAATAAGATTTTGTCAAGGCCTTGTGCCAAGACACTAGTTTGTCTCATGAGACCTACCGATGCATCGAGGAGCTATAGCGGGCTCCACCCGTCACATATTAAGTCCAATGAATTCCCATATGAAAAGGTTTAAACATAACATAAACATTCGTATTAAAACTAGCATACGAAATGTCAATACTTTCATCATAAACTATGAATGGTATAAAAATAGCACATCCACAGTCAAACATATCACAAAACCTTCAATACAATATAGAAGTTTTGTATCATAATAAATCAACTTCAAATAATCTTAAAATCCATCAAAGGATGTTGACATAGATGAAATCAAAATTCATTTTAAAGAAATATCTCCTTTTAATTTGAAATCATTTGAGATCCATTTAAAATAAAACATTTTCTTTGAAAATATTCTTATAAGCTTGTAAGGGAAGCTTTGAAGATTTTATAACGGCGGAAAATAGCCGCACCCGCCGTATAAGTTAAAAAAACATTCTTACCTTAATTCTGTCGAAAAGGTTAAAAAGGACCTTGTTTTGAAAACGACTGAAAGATTCCTTTATAAACCACTTATAAAAGTCAAAAAGGGTATAAATGACTATAACTCATATTCTAGTAAATAGTAAAAATGTTTTGAAATACATTTTTAAGAAACATGGATGTGGATGATAAAGAAATCCCAGTAGATTATTACGTATAAACAACCTCGGATAATGAAGAGATTGTGAAATAACCCTTACCTTGTACTCTTCCTTTTTTGGGGTAGGTTAACCTCCTGTATAATGGTGAAATAATTTTTATTAAATTATAAAATAATCATATACATTAATATGATATCATATATGATCTTTTAATATTGATTTGATAATAATATCTTAGTATTATCGTTGTTTCAGGTGTTAACTTACTTGTTTTCTTTTATATGTTTTGTTACGTAAGACATGTTTGTAAAGGATAGGTTTTATATTATTCATATCCAGAATGATATCAAGTCCTTAAAAATCATTTTTTTAAATCATCAAATGATAATTATACTTGAATGGATACGATGGAGAATGAATCTCATCGCGTTAGTGGAGACGATAGTCCGTACGTACGCACGAGCGACAATATCATTCTTTTGATATTAAAATAATATATAAATGGATGGTATATCATATATACAGAATCCTTAACATGTTATATTTATTATTTACATGAGTTACACATCATTATTATACCCATCCAAATAATATTATATTGAATAACAATTACACCACGACGTGGAGATGGTAAGTCGTACGTACGCACGTATGGTGACATGTTATTCAAAGGGTGGATAGAATACTGAATATGGTTGTACCATATTTATAATAACATCACATTATATGTGAGATACTGGAGTTATTATTTTAGAATGGTAAGAACAAATAAAGAAGAAGTGGAAGAAGAAAGGAACTTTAAAAGGGGTGGTGAAAACATTACCTCTTCTTCGGGTTCTTCCTTTTGATTTGATCAAAAGGGATCCTTATGTTGGCTTTCTGATCAAACTAAGGCCTCTAGGTTGTAGTGAGGGATGTTGGGAGAGTATTTGGGCAGAGTTTGGCCGAACCAAAATGCTTTTAAGGTGTGAAGAAATGAGAAGGAGGAGTTCCCTTTTATAAGAGGGGTGAGGGGAACCTTTGGAAAAGCTAGAGATATTAGTTTATAATAAATTCTTATTCGGTTTCCAATGGCTCCAAAGTTGACTATTCAAAGTTTAAGGTGGGGATTGGTCGAAAAAAACTCAACCAATATAATTTAGACAGGTTTGGGTACTTATGTTAACCTTATCTTTAAGTATTAACTCTAAGTTAATTAGTTTCACTTTTACAATGTCTTTTTGTATTTTTATATTATATGGTTAATAAACTTACCATATACATACAAGCGACCCACAAGTGGTCCATTAATGATACACCTATCATGATATAAGTCTCTTGGCCAAACCTTAGATTTTTAAGAATTTAATATCAATTAATAATATAATATTTGTTTTAAAAACTCTTTTATGTCAATTTTGACACTATTCAACAGTTGATTTTTGTGAAACTCATAACAGATTGATTACTTCGAACAAAGTCAATTAAATAATTACTAATATATCATATTATCCTAGAAAATTAGTTTAATTCATTAAAAGTTTCATATTATATTTATTTGGGTATTTATAATATCAATTATTTTAATTTTTCACTATTATAGTAATTACTGCATCATCATTGTGTCATAAATAAAATTAATTATTTAATGTCTAAAAATTATAAATAAAATAGAATTATGTAGGAAATAGTTTTATCTTTCTAATGAATATTTATAATCTAAAATCCAACATATATAACCCTATGTAACAATTGTTTTTCTAAAAGATATATGCTTGTGTCGTTTTTTGTATTCATTTTAACTTAATTAAAATAAAGTGTCATTATCACTTACAAGTGGATCCATGGGGTCCCAAAATAGACCCAAAGATACCCATGGTCGACCATGTATCAACCAATGGGGTTAATACACGTTTTAGGGTAATTTAGTATTATTATAATATTATTTGTTAACCCTTATTTACCGGATTTACCCTTAACCATGGTAAATAAAATATTTACCGCAGTAATTATTCAAAATGTCTAAAAATAAAAGTTACCTATTTACACAATTTGAACATCCTGATTCCAAATATGGAATCCATTTTCCTAAATTCAAAACACAGAAGTGGTAGAAATTAATTTAAAATTAATTCCCGCTGTCAAAACAAAAAGCGTGTTTTTAAGAGATAATAACTATCAAAAGATTGACACTTGTTTATGTTCGGTTTAATTGTAAAATTATGTCCAATGACCAACATTATATTAAATGGTAAAAATATATTCTAAATATACTTTAAAACCACTCAAATTCATAATTTATCACTATTAATTATTTTGATTAAAAAAGTTGTTTTTAATTAAAATTTAGTAATTTTCACTATTCATCAAAATATAAAAGTTATCCGAAAAGTACCAAAATTTCACCCTAGGCTAATTTCGATATTCCGAATCCAAAAATGAAGTCCATTTTGAAATATAAAATATATATGATTTCAAAAAGTAGGTATTACTATTCACAATGGCTATTTTAATTATTTGTGGTGTGTGTTAGAACTCGAGGTTGCGTACAACACACGCTATCGCATTATTCGAAGGGAAGCGTACCGTGGAAGCTTGGGGTGTTACATTCTCCCCTCCTTCAAATAATTGCGTCCTCGCAATTTCTAGGGTATTACTGCATAAAAATACTCGGGTGGTTCTTCATCATAAGTTCCTCGGGTTCCCACGTTGCCTCTTCCATCTTATGATTTCTCCACAAAACTTTTAACAGACGCGTCGACCGGTTTCTCAGTACTTGTTATCTTGTATCAAGAATCCTGACAGGCTCTTCACAATAAGACAGATCAGGTTCCAGTTCTAATTCCTCATAGGTGAGTACATGCGTTGGGTCAGGCATGTATTTTCTCAACAAAGATACATGGAACACATCGTGAACTTTGGAGAGACTTGGCGGCATTGCCAATCGGTAAGCTACGACCCCAATTCGTTCTAGAATTTCGAAAGGTCCGATGTACCTGGGACTCAATTTACCTTTCTTACCAAAACGTATGACTCCCTTCCATGGAGATACCTTCAGGAAAACATGATCACCGACTGGAAATTCCAAATCCTTCCTTCGATTATCGGCATAGCTCTTCTGCCTACTTTGGGCTGCTTTGATGTGATTTTGGATTACCTTCACCTTTTCCACCGTTTCCTCCACCAGTTCTGGGCCTACAAGTTTTCTTTCACCAACGTCATCCCAACAGGTTGGTGTACGACATCTCTTTCCATATAACGCTTCATATGGTGCCATCTGAATACTCGAATGGAAGCTATTGTTATAGGAAAATTCTACCATAGGTAAATATTGATCCCACATACCCTGAAAGTCAAGTGAGAAAGATCTCAACATGTCTTCTAAGGTTTGAATAGTCCGTTCTGATTGTCCGTCTGTCTGAGGGTGGTATGCAGTGCTCAAATGAAGTTCTGTATCCAGGTATTTCTGAAGAGTTTTCCAGAATCTTGAAGTAAAACGGGGATCACGATCAGAAACAATTGATAAGGGTACTCCATGAAGTCTCACAATTTCATTAATATATAGTCTTGCTAGACGTTCCAGGGGTAGATCTTCTCTTATAGCAAGAAAATGTGCTGAATTGGTAAGACAATCAACAATCACCCATATTGCATCATTCCTTCTAGGAGTCTTTGGTAGCCCCATGACAAAGTCCATCGTAATATTGTCCCATTTCCACTCCGGTATGGGAAGAGGTTGCATGACTTTTCCAGGCTGTTGCCTTCCAGCTTTCACTTGTTGACAAACCATACATCTTGACACAAAATCAGCAATCTCCCTCTTCATGTTGTCCCACCAAAAATGTTCCTTCAAATCTCTATACATTTTGGTGCTCCCAGGGTGTATAGAGAAATTGGAACTATGAGCATCATCCAGCAATTCCCTTTTTAGATCAGGTAAATCGGGAACACAAAGTCTCTTCCCGAATTTCAAAATTCCATCTTCATACACAAAGTCTCTCAATCTCCCATCATTCACAGCTTTAATCTTCTTTTGGAATTCTTCATCATCGGTCTGAGAACTCTTAATCCTTTCTAGTAAAGATGGTTTGGCAACCATTTGAAAAAGCACTGATGTTTCACCTTCCCTGGTTATTCCCATGTCCATCTTCACTAGATCCATGAAAATTGGATCCCTTTCAATTCTCATATTGTTCAAAACTCCATGGTCTTTTCTACTCAAATCATTTTCCACCTTGTTTGCCTTCCTCGGGTGGTAGTGTATCGTACAATCATAATCCTTGAGTAATTCAAGCCATCTCCTTTGCCTCATGTTGAGTTCTTTTTGTGAGAAAATATACTTCAAACTCTTGTGATCAGTATAAATCTCACATTTTTCACCATAGAGGTAGTGCCTCCATATCTTCAAAGAAAAGATCACAGCTGCTAACTCTAGATCATGAGTAGGATAGTTTTGTTCATGAATTTTCAACTGTCATGATGCATAGGCAATAACTCTATCATTCTGCATAAGGACACAACCAAGTCCTTTCTTCGATGCATCACTATAAATAACGAACCCATCATTCCCCGATGGTAGAGTCAATATAGGAGCATTGACTAATCTTTTCTTCATTTCTTCAAAACATTCTTCACACTCTTTTGTCCAAACAAATTTAACCCCTTTACGTGTGATCTTCGTTAATGGGTTAGCCAATCGGGCAAAATTCTGGACGAAACGTCGATAATAACCTGCCAAACCAATAAAACTACGTACCTCAGTTATACTCGTAGGTGTTGGCCATTCTTGGATTACCTTGGTCTTAAAAGGATCAACAGAGATTCCATCTTTAGAGACAATATGGCCAAGAAAAGAAATCTCCTGAAGCCAGAATTCACACTTGCTAAACTTCCCATATAATTCATGCCTCCTCAGAGTCTTCAAGATAATGCGCAAGTGATTTTCATGATCTTCGTAGGTTTTGGAGTATACCAAGATATCATCAATAAATACCACCACAAATTCATCGAGATACTCCTTGAAAACTCTATTCATCAGATCCATGAATACAGAGGGTGCATTAGTCAATCCAAACGGCATTACGGTAAACTCGTAATGCCCGTACCTGGTTCGAAATGCTGTCTTCGGAATGTCTTCCTTCTTTACACACAACTGATGGTATCCAGATCGAAGGTCAATCTTTGAAAAGTATTGGGCTCCATGCAGTTGGTCAAATAAATCATCAATACGAGGCAGGGGATACTTGTTCTTTATCGTTATAGCATTGATCTCCCTGTAGTCGATACATAACCTCATAGATCCATCTTTCTTTTTAACAAAAAGAACAGGGGCTCCCCATGGAGAAACACTAGGGAGAATAAATCCCTTATTACTCAATTCCTCTAGTTGTTTCTTTAGTTCGACTAACTCTATAGTGGCCATTCTATAAGGGGTCTTCGATATAGGCCTTGATCCAGGAATCAAATCAATGGAAAACTCAACTTCTCGTTCTGGAGGATGTCCAGGTAAATCTTCCAGAAATGCATCTACAAATTCTTTCACAACAGGTACATCCTCTATTTGAACATTCCTTTCCTCACCGACAGTTATTTCATTCTCTTCCTCCCCAATAATTGAATTAAGTTGAGCTACTGCGGGTGGATCTAAATAAGAATTAGGTGGTGACGATTCTGCTCTAAAGATAAGGTGTTCCTTATCATTATCATCAAGAATTGTAACCTCTTTATTCTTACAATAAATCTTCACATCATAGTCTGAAAGCCTGTCCATACCGAGGATTATATCAAACTCAATCATAGGTATGAAGATGAGATCAGCAGATAAAGAAAATTTATGTGCTCTAATGGCGACTGATTCACAAAACTTTGTTGCAATGATACTTCCCTTAGGAGTTTTAACTGACAACTCCCTTATTAAATCAAATTGGAAATATCTAATTTTCTTATCAAACTGGGAAGATATGAAACAATGCGACGATCCAGAGTCAAATAATGCATTTTCTAAACTTGAGGAAACCATTAAATTACCTGCCACCACGTCTTTTGGAGCTTCTACCTCTGCAGTAGTGATAGCATAAGCCTGGCCTTGATCCCTTGGCCGTTTCTGAGGTAAGTTCTCCTGACGCTTGGGACATGCATTTGCATAATGCCCCATCTCCCTGCAATTGTAGCACTGAACGTTGGTAGCTTCCTTCTTCCCCTTGCAATCACGAGCTTGGTGGCCTTTTTCACCACACTTGTAACAGACTCCCATTCCCTTCAAGCAAGTACCAGGATGTTTCTTCCCGCATTTACCTCAATATGGATATTCAACCTTTCCCTTCTTCCCCTTATTTCCATTCCCAGATTGATCAGCAGGTCTCTTCTTCTCTTGCTTTGCTTTAAAGTCATAAGACATAGAGAATTCCTTTTCGGTCTTGATAGCACATGAGACAATGTCTTCGTACGATGAAAAGGATTGTGAGACTAATGCTCGACGGATAAATGGTTTTAACCCATCAAAGAAACGATCAATCTTACTTCTTGGGTTGTGAATATAATCTCCATCATATCTCGCTAACCTTGTAAAGTTAGCCTCATACTTTGTGACATTCTCATCCTCCTTTTGTCTCAGACTCAGAAATTGCCTTTCCATATCTGCTCGATGGTCGCGAGGAAAGTATTTTTCTAAAAACAGATCTTTGAACTCCCTCCATTCCATATTTGATACTTCATCATCTTCCTTCATGTTTTGAATCAATGACCACCATTGATCAGCATCTCCAGTGAGGCGGTAAACTGCCATGATAACATTTTCCCTTTCACTGCTCCCCAAAGCCTGAAATATTTTCTCTAGGGAATTTATCCACTGCTCGGCTACTAAGGGATTTGTACTCCCATTGAACGTTGGTGGTTTTTGCCTCATGAATCGATCTAACATTGATCCTCCACGCTGCGGATCAGGGTGCTCCATACGGGTAAGGTTATTATTCATAACCTGAGTAAGTTGTCCCAGTATGGTGATTAGCTGATCGGCACCAGTTGCATCACCAGCCCCACTATAATTATCTTGAGCAGGAGGGAAATCCCTACATGGAGTGCGTGCATTGATACGGTTTCCATTTCTTCCACTAGGCGCCATTTCTAAACAATGGCATAAACTAGATCAGATTATGAATCAAAATACATAATCCCATACTTATAAAACACTTATAATAAATTGAAATATTTATGGATATAATCCATAATCATAAAAATGTCTCCTTTGAGGATGTATATACTCATAAACCCTTCAAAATGGTTTGTAATGAAAATGAGAATTATCCTAAGCATATCCCCCGGGAGTGTCGTAACCAAGAGTGCAGCAAGGCCCGTTGTCGTGCACCAGTTCCCGTTCGAGTCTAGCTCAAAGCGGTGTTTTCGGGTTTTACCCCTAGGTACATCTGTGCCAGAGCCGCCTCTACCTGCTCGTATCCAGACAGGGATGTATTGCTCGGAAAACTCACAAAATCTCTACAATACCAAAATTCTAGGAAGTTCTTCTATACTAATCCTCAAAGTTCATCTTAGGTCTGCATGCTCTAATCAGAGTTTATCTAAATCTAGCTTCCAAGGTTTGTACTAAAATTCCTCTGATACCAACTGTAACGCCCCGACCCTAGTTACCCAGAGTCGGTGCATTATTACATAACATTGGCATGATCACAAGAAAGATCAAATCTCGAAAGACCGATTGGTTTAGTAGCCTTGGAAACACTAGATATATTCATAAGTTTTACATTACATCATAAAATGAAAAACTACTACAACAACATAATGTCTCCATAATTCACACTCATATCCCCACATAATATCCCTGCAGGTCATTCAAAATTTACTTCTTCACTTGCTGGGAAAAATAAAACATAGAAAAGGGGTGAGCTCAAATTCCCAGTAAGGATAACAATATAGTGGAAACTTTTATAAATAAGAATAAACATTTAAGGCAATGTATAACTAAAACAAAAGCCTTTCAAACTTGAACTTTCAACTTTTTATGGCATAAATAAAATGAAATAATTCCATTTACTCATTCACATGGATATTCTACTAATCGAATAATCACATGCAAAATCACTAACCACTTTCATAATGTTGGAATGCATAATGCCAGACTATCATAACCACATAGTCAAGGCCTCGTGCCAAGACTACAAATAAGATTTTGTCAAGGCCTTGTGCCAAGACACTAGTTTGTCTCATGAGACCTATCGATGCATCGAGGAGCTATAGTTGGCTCCACCCGTCACATATTAAGTCCAATGTATTCCCATATGAAAAGGTTTAAACATAACATAAACATTCGTATTAAAACTAGCATACGAAATGTCAATAATTTCATCATAAACTATGAATGGTATAAAAATAACACATCCACAGTCAAACATATCACAAAACCTTCAATACAATATAGAAGTTTTGTATCATAATAAATCAACTTCAAATAATCTTAAAATCCATCAAAGGATGTTGACATAGATGAAATCAAAATTCTTTTTAAAGAAATATCTCCTTTTAATTTGAAATCATTTAAGATCCATTTAAAATAAAACATTTTCTTTGAAAATATTCTTATAAGCTTGTAAGGGAAGCTTTGAAGATTTTATAACGGCGGAAAATAGCCGCACCCGCCGTATAAGTTAAAAAAACATTCTTACCTTAATTCTGTCGAAAAGGTTAAAAAGGACCTTGTTTTGAAAATGACCGAAATATTCCTCTATAAACCACTTATAAAAGTCAAACAGGGTATAAATGACTTTAACTCATATTCTAGTAAATAGTAAAAATGTTTTGAAATACATTTTTAAGAAACATGGATGTGGATGATAAAGAAATCCCAGTAGATTATTACGTATAAACAACCTCGGATAATGAAGAGATTGTGAAATAACTCTTACCTTGTACTTTTCCTTTGTTGGGGTAGGTTAACCTCCTGTATAATGGTGAAATAATTGTTATTAAATTATACAATAATCATATACATTAATATGATATCATATATGATCTTTTAATATTGATTTGATAATAATATCTTAGTATTATCGTTGTTTCAGGTGTTAACTTACTTGTTTTCTTTTATATGTTTTGTTACGTAAGACATGTTTGTAAAGGATAGGTTTTATATTATTCATATCCAGAATGATATCAAGTCCTTAAACATCATTTTTTTAAATCATCAAATGATAATTATACTTGAATGGATACGATGGAGAATGAATCTCATCGCGTTCGTGGAGACAGTAGTCCGTACGTACGCACGAACGACAATATCATTCTTTTGATATTAAAATAATATATAAATGGATGGTATATCATATATACAGAATCCTTAACATGTTATATTTATTATTTACATGAGTTACACATCATTATTATACCCATCCAAATAATATTATATTGAATAACAATTACACCACGACGTGGAGACTGTAAGCCGTACGTACGCACGTATGGTGACATGTTATTCAAAGGGTGTATAGAATACTGAATATGGTTGTACCATATTTATAATAACATCACATTATATGTGAGATACTTGAGTTATTATTTTAGAATGGTAAGAACAAAGAAAGAAGAAGTGGAAGAAGAAAGGAACTTTAAAAGGGGTGGTGAAAACATTACCTCTTCTTCGGGTTCTTCCTTTTGATTTGATCAAAAGGGCTCCTTAGGTTGGCTTTATGATCAAACTAAGGCCTCTAGGTTGTATTGAGGGAAGTTGGGAGAGTATTTGGGTAGAGTTTGGCCGAACCAAAAGGCTTTTAAGTTGTGAATAAATGAGAAGGAGGAGTGCCCTTTTATAAGAGGGGTGAGGGGCACCTTTGGAAAAGCTAGAGATATTAGTTTATAATAAATTCATATTCGGTTTACAATGGCTCCAAAGTTTACTATTCAAAGGTTAAGGTGGGTATGGGTAGAAAACAACTCAACCAATAGAATTTAGACAGGTTTGGGTACTTATGTTAACCTTATCTTTAAGTATTAACTCTAAGTTAAATAGTTTCACTTTAACAATGTCTCTTTGTATTTTTATATTATATGGTTCATAAACTTACCATATACATACAATCGACCCACAAGTGGTCCATTAATGATACACCTATCATTATATAAGTCCCTTGGCCGAACCTTAGATTTTTAGGAATTTAATATCAATTAATAATATAATATTTGTTTTAAAAACTCTTTTATGTCAATTTTGACACTATTCAATAGTTGATTTTTGTGAAACTCATAACAGATTGATTACTTCGAACAAAGTAAATTAAATCAATCCTAATATATAATATTATCCTAGAAAATTAGTTTAATTCATTAAAAGTTTCATATTATATTTATTTGGGTATTTATAATATCAATTATTATAATTTTTCACTATTATAGTAATTACTTCATCATCATTGTGTCATAAATAAAATTAATTATTTAATGTATAAAAATTATAAATAAAATATCATTATGTAGGAAATAGTTTTATCTTTCTAATTAATATTTATAATCTAAAATCCGACATATATAACCCTATGTAACAATTGTTTTTCTAAAAGATATATGCTTGTGTCATTTTTTGTATTCATTTTAACTTAATTAAAATAAAGTGTCATTATCACTTACAAGTAGATCCATGGGGTCCCAAAATAGACCCAAAGATGCCCATGGTCGACCATGTATCAACCAATAGGGTTAAGACACGTTTTAGGGTAATTTAGTATTATTATAATATTATTTTGTAACCCTTATTTTCCAGATTTACCCTTAACCATGGTAAATAAAATATTTACCGCAGTAATTATTCAAAATGTCTAAAAATAAAAGTTACCTATTTACACAATTTGAACATCCTGATTCCAAATATTGAATCCACTTTCCTAAATTCAAAACACATAAGTGGAAGAAATTAATTTAAAATTAATTCTCGCTGTCAAAACAAAAAGCGTGTTTTTTAGAGATAATAACTATCAAAAGATTGACACTTGTTTATGTTCGGTTTAATTGTAAAATTATGTCCAATGACCAAAATTATATTAAATGGTAAAAATATATTCTAAATATACTTTAAAACCACTCAAATTCATAATTTATCACTATTAATTATTTTGATTAAAAAAGTTGTTTTTAATTAAAATTTTGTAATTTTCACTATTCATCAAAATATAAAAGTTATCCGAAAAGTACCAAAATTTTACCCTAGGCTAATTTCGATATTCCGAATCCAAAAATGAAGTCCATTTTAAAATATAAAATATATATGATTTCAAAAAGTAGGTATTACTATTCACAACGGCTATTTTAATTAGTTGTGGTGTGTGTCAGAACTCGAGGTTGCGTACAACACACACTATCGCATTATTCGAAGGGAAACGTACCGTGGAAGCTTGGGGTGTTACACTAACATTCATTAAAATGGAAATACTTTGTGAAATGTGTCCTCTTATGGACCTAGAATTTATAAATAGCCCCCTCAAATAACCATTTTGGGTGCACCCTCCAGGAAGTGACATCACACACTCAATTTGTAAAACACTAAAGAGTTCAAGAATTTTTCTAACTAGAATTACCTTAAGAGATAAACTCTAAGTATGGGTGACTTCTTAAGTATTTTTTCGAAACTTCAATCCATGAAGGTCACATTTCATATCATATTGTTAGTCTTCAGGACACTATAATTACTTAAAAACTATATATTTTTATGAAATACTATTTTCCATATCCATTTGGATCTATCCTTTCAATTAACAAACTTTTACATAAGTTAATCAACATCAAAACCCTATAATTCATGAAACTCTTCATTAGACCTAGTATATTTAAAACCTTTATTTACCAATATGGAAATAACAGAGTCTTACTATGATTTTTTTTGGTAGGGTCTTGGAGATTTTGTGTTGTGACATATATAACCCCTTTGTCCAAGAGACAAGGAACTCATATTCACTCCATAAAACACCATGAGACAATTTATTCTTCTTGATACATTAATTTCACCATGAATTGAGATACTCATATTGATATCATTGAATATATTCAATTTAAATACTCTATATTGCATTCTTGATATCATCTCACATAATTTATATCCTAGGTTTAACCACAAAGGGTATATTTTTCATAAATCACACACCAGCCATTTTTATCCATCCAATTGGTCCCCACTACATGATGTTAAATAATTGCATACCCTATGTTATAATCAAAGGATGACTCATGTGACAAAAACGGATGGCTAATGTATCTTTCATAAGATTCCTCGTGCGATGTGCATGAGATCACCTCCATAGTCCCTATTACATTAGTCTAAAATGTGTAATACATGGGTCCTAGTTGCATAAAAAAAGAAACATCTTATAATCATGGAAAAATTACAGTAAAAGAAACCACATTGGTCATTGTATTAAGGCCAAAAAAGTAATGATGTGTCAATTTAAGTTCCCTAAAACTACATGGGTTATGATTCCCTTTATTGGGATATGTAGGAATCCCCTCTCGTGGGCCTGATACTACTAAAATAATAGTGTATGCCTATATATATTGATATTAAATCTATTTTTCTTCCCAATGGACATCCTCTTTAGGTTTAATTCTCAATCATATTCTAAAACCAATAACTGTGTATTGATACCCACATGACTCGACCTGAGGTGTAAATAATTGGTAGCCCTAGTGTGTAAGACCCACATGTAGCCTTACAATATCCAAGAACCCCATGATCTTACTCCTCATTTTTTTAATCCCCAATAATATTCCATGACCCATTAGTAAGTCAAGATTCCCCCCATGACCTGACAAATGGAATAGATTTTGAGTTTCTTAATGCATGTTCCATACACATATTATCATCAATTCATAAAGATAAATTATTTATCATAATTTCCATGACACATGTAACGAAAAAGAATTTCAGAAATGGATTTTATTATTAATATTATATCATAAAAAACATACATTACATAGTGAACCAAAAAACATTATTCTCATAAATACATAATGACACATTAGTCAGAAAATAATCTTATAAGAATGCCAAATATTATAGTACTATAATAAATAGAAAAAAGGATAATAAAAATGAAAAATTTTGGATGTGATCAATCCACTAGAATAATATAAATAATGAAAAAATATGTAGAAATAAAACATAATGTTAAAAATAAAATATTCTTTTTCAATTGTAATGTATATATAACCATAAGGGAAAATTGAAGTGAATGAAATAAGATTCATTTATATGAGTAAATGAACCTATATGACCATAATAAATGTGACCATTGGAATATTAATATGACTATTAAGAATATTAATATGGTCATTAGAAAATTAAAATCACTTGTTAAAGTATAAAATAATATTTAGGTATCTTATAAATAAAAATATTATATATTTATATCATGATATATGTTTATAAATTTTTAAAAAATTATAAATTTTTTTTAGTATTTTTATAAAAACAATTTATTTACAGTCCTATTATTAATATAATAATTTAAAATAAAACTAATTTTCCTAAAGAATATTTATCAGGAAATATTATATAATATTACAACTAAAATATAATTTTATTTCACCTTATTTAGTTTTTCAGTGGGTTAAAAATTCAGTTACAATTTTAAAATCAGTATTTTCAAATAAATGATAATATTAATTAAAAATTTTATTTATTATATTTAGAAATTTATTTCCAGAAAATGGATTCCATTTTTTAAATCTAAACATCAAAAAACTATTCTGGAGGATTTTTTTATTTTTAATAAATAGTTGAAATTTTATAAATAGTAAAAAATGGTATTTTATGGTATTTTTCATTATAAGTCAAATATATTCATTTTTTAGTCATTTATGATGTAACACTCATTTTTGAAAACTATCATGACCCACTTACTATATATATTCACATTAATCAATTCTATTTATGGTCTTGAACAAAAATAATAAACTAGTGAATATAATAATCAAAAGCACCCCTCTCCTCCTACTAAAAATAACCCCCATTCTCCTCACAAAATATATGGATTCTATGCTTCAAATATTATTCTAAATTTCTCCCCCAATTATCTTCTATAGGTTCAGGTGTTTTTATTCTCCCCAAAACACCAATTCCTTGTTCCTTAAGGAGGTTATCGAGGAGACGATATTCAAGAGGTAAAATATTCCACTCTCTATTAAATTTCTTTTTTCTCCTATCTTATCCTCACCCCTATCAAACATTTCATGATAACTCAATTATCATATATATATTATTTTATTTTATTTTTTTAATGAAATATCCATCATAAAATATCTTATCTACTCAATTTATTCCTATAAAAATATCATCTATGGTAAGTCAATTCATTGACTTCATGGATGATGAGCTTTCGTTTCCCATTACCACATTTAATGTATTATTAAATTAACTTATAATTTTTTATAATTTCCTAAATATATATATTATAAAAGGTCTCATAATAAGGTACTAATATATTAACAAAATATTAAATAAAATGAAACTAGTTCATGATGATCCAAAAAAATGCCAAAATAAACTAAATGTTTGTCATTAATTTTTTATCAAATGAATCCACCTTATATTTGGAAATAAATTGATATATGAGACCATTTAAACATAATTATATCTATTAATAAAATTTATTTTAACTTATATAATATTATTTCCATTTATCAAGAACTTCCTTAATTATATACAAGTTATCCGACCATGAATGCATGAAAACAAACACTCCTAGAACGACAAAATTGAACTTTATAAGTTATCGAAATTTCCATAAATGAACTCAAAAATATTATAATAAATAAATTAATGTAGAAGTGGCTCTGAATTATGTAAATAAATAATCTAATTGGATTATCCATGACATTTTGTAGAAGTTAATGGCATATTTAAACATGAGGTAAGGGATCTCTTTAAACCTCCAATTTTCCTTTGGGATACTCATTCTCACTCTTTACCCTAATGTATTTATTAATTGTTCTATTATAATTATTATAAATTATGTTTATATATTCCAAATTTATGTATCTAGATCAATTTATCATTTTTTTAGGTAAATATAAGTTTTAAAATGTTCCTTTCCCAATTCCTCAAAATTAAAAAACCCGATAAAAGGGAACACTTCCATTTCCTACCAATTTTCAAGAACACTCCATAAACTATTTTAATAAAAATATGATTTTATAAAATAACTCATTTTATCATGTAAAACTATATTATTTTATATCTATTTTTATGAAAATAATTAGGATGTTATCCTCTTTAATTACATTTTAATATTTTCCCTAAAACCACACTGAAGTATCACATTTTTAATGTTACCTAACCACTCTCATTCATGTTTTAAATTCAGTAGCACATAATTGTCTAGGATAAATTATTATTTTTTCTTTATTAATTAATTATTATTATTTTATCCTTTCTTTCATGGATTTCAATATGATACACCCTTTTTTATTTCAATATGTCATGATTTCAAAACCCATTTTTTTCCATGGGTAACCATTAGGAATATTATTTATATTTTATTATTTATGTACATATATAGTAATGAAAATATTATAATTAGAATTCCCAAATAGTGATAAAATTCATTGGGTAATGTTCAGTCTCAGGACACATAATGTATAGTGATGGAGAGTTAATCAAATCCAATATGTGACTTTTTCCACCATGTGATATAGTCTTGGCATTTGGATTTGACTGATTCATAAATAAAGTTATATATTTATATCACATTTCAATATTTCCTGGAACATATGATTCCATGTTCCATATGTTATTAATCCATATGTTTATTCATGAACAATATTTTTTATGTTAACATGTTGTTCTTTCTAACTCATGTTCCATGTTTTATTCTTATGGTCATTCAAATACCGGTCTATTCATCTCAATCCTTTCATTTGTGTATTCCCCAAGATATCCTATGTAGTTATAGGAGATCAAAGGGATTTAGGTGATCTTTATGGATATTAACAAAATTATTTTTTTTAGTTTCATGTTTTCTAATTATGTACCCAGTCCTCTAAAAACACTGGACTGTTTTATCCTTGTTTGAATTTAATGGATAATTATACTTAATATCATGTAATATAATGTGTAAAAGTATAGGGTGTCTATAGTTGGTCTCATATCATGGTCTAGTTATTTTTTGGGATTAGGACTACAAATTTCAAGTAAAACATAACGATAATACTATCGCCATGGATGAATATATTTTTTATAATTTTATCTCTCAACATTTATAGTTTCCTTTTTATATTTTAATTAGTTAAGTATTAAAGCCCTATGATTTTATCATTATTTTTTTAGTAGATGCATATATAAGAACTTATTCCAACATCCAATGTGATTGTAAATGGGAGGATTGACGTAATGAGATTCCAAACATGCTGGGAATGGGAACTCTTAACATAAGGAATGTACTTGGTCAATATGATATAGACATGAATAATAACTTGAATCATGTGTAATTCCCACCTTCTACAATGAAACATAAAGTTGTAGTTAAATACATTATGTGAAAAGACCTCCTATATTTAGTAGATCTTCTAATCCTCACATCATAGAACAATCGATTAAATCCATTGAGAAGATATTCCTTGTCCTTCAATGATAAAAAAAAGTTAAATTAATACTAGAGTTATATCATTTTGATGGGGATTTTTTTTAGTGGTGTATAGTGATCAAAAATAGAAATTCTAAGGTGTAAATTAATTCCAAGGATTTAGAAGTATGAATGAAAATATTATTCTGTAAATATTTTCCCTAAATTATCTATCTTTAGATGGAGAGGGAGTTCCTCATACTGATGAAAAAACAAAATGAATATATTGGTACATATGAGGAAAACATTACAAATCTTTCATGATGTGGTCCAACTATTTCATAAAAACTTAATGTAATATAGATCACTTGATTAGTGGATTAAATATGAGTCTATGAAAATCCTTCGGGATTAAAGACTTTGATATCTATGATGAGATTATCTGATGTGCCCTAAATGTTGTGATGGATATTGGTTACTCTTAGTGGTCTAGTGGGATTGGAGACAAAAATTGGAAAACTCATTTTTTATTGTAGTATCAAAAGATAAATCCCAAGAATAAAAGAAAACCCAACAACACAGATGTCAATAGTGTGGGAAAGAGAATCCATGGAACTGTATAAAGGGAATTAAGAGATACATAAAATATGGAAGAGAGAGGAATAAGTCTTATCATTGTCGAACATATATAAAGAATATCACAAATACAGATTAATAAATGAAGGTTTAGATAAACACTATGCCTATAGTGCAGTGTTTCAACTACAAGCCGCATGGGAAATATGCAAGCCAATACCCCGATACAAGGATTATTGGAGACAATAAATAATAAAACAATCAATGGAAGAAAACAATGGAATATGTTATAACTATTACAAATGTGGGGCCTAAAAATAATGTGATGAATGGTATGTTGGTTATTCATTGAAGAATAGAGAACATACTATTTGATTCTAGTTCATAGAGTTCATTAAAATCACACAAGTTCAGTATAACTATTAAAACACCACCTCAATATATGAAGGCTGAGTCATTTTTTATAATAATGAAATTAGAAATTATTCCATTTAAAGTATATAACTCCTCCCTGAATAATTATTTTAGACTAAACCACTTCAGAAATACCACATCACTTCCTTTTTTTAGTTTTATGTGATATTATTAATGGAATATATATATTTATATAAATACAACACCATCTATTAGGAATTGTAGATCACTCTTCCAATATTGAAACATCCCCCAAATTTGTATATGTATAAAAATGATTATGGATCTCCTTCAGAACCATCATCTCAACTAAAAATATCATATCATTATAAGAAATCATATCTAGACCAAATGATTGAAAAAATGTATCAGACCATTCTTAAAGAAATTCCCATTGCGAGAGACTATATTTATGTGTTACCTGAATAATTTTCTTGTTTTTCTTCTGACTGATAGGTTGGGTTTTCAATTGATCTTAAACCAATATTTCTACCTATATCAAATACAACTTACAAGATGGACACTATTGAGTTGGAGGAACTGAAGAAGAAATTTCAATAGAAGATAGACAAGGTTTTTATTTGTTAGAGTGATTCACTATAGAGTGTTTCAGTCCTCTTTTCCAATAAGAGGCATTGATCAATTCACCCGTGCATTGATTTCATCATCTTATAAAAATAATGATAATGAACATTATAACCTTCCATAGATATATGACTCGTTCGATCAACTATGCGGGGCCATGTATTTCCCTAAGTTGGACCTTTAGATGGTATATCCTCATTTAATGGAAATTAATGAAGATATTCCTTGGGAATACTTAAAAATGAGGTATGGACATTATGATTTCCTAGTTATAGATTTCATATATACAAATTCTCCAAGAGTATGCATGGAAATAATTAATGGAGCCTTAAGATATCACCTCAATAAAATTGCAGTATTCTTTATAGATCGGATATACTCTAAGAGAAAGGAGGAGTATGATCATAATTTTCATACTATGATATAGACATTGAGTTAAGATAAACAAAATTAAAATTATAGTAAATTTGAGTTTTGGATGAAGGAAGCATCATTCGAGGGGAAAGTTATCACTAGTAAAGGGGTCTTTATGGACCCCTCAATGAAAAAGTCAACTTTGAAGTGTCACATACTAGAATTTGTAAAACAAATCCATAGTTTAATCAGACTATCTTGGTATTAGTGTTGATTTGGGAAGAACTTACCATGATTTTCAAACCCACTAACCATGATGGATCAGAACAGATCAATTTTTTCTAGACTATTGAATGTGAATAGTGATGTAAGGATTTGAAAATGTGGCTTATCATACCACCAATACTTAAACTATAGAAAACTAGGGAATGATTTTTGTATACACGGATGGTTAAAATAAGGTTTTAGGTAATGTAAAATTGAAAAATAAAAATTAGATATCATATACCTTAAGAAAGTTGAAAGTTCATGAGAAAAACTATCTAATTCGTTGTCTGGATTTTGAATCTATGATGTTTATGTTGAAAATATTTCATCATTATCTATATGGGGAGAATTTTGAGATATATACTGATCATATGAGCCTCAAAATATACATTCACAGGGAAGGAGATTAAAATTATCCATTGAATGTGGTTAGAACTCATCAAGGATTTTGAATTATCAATTACCTACCACATTGTTAAAGCGAACAAAGTGGAAGATGCTCTAAGTATAAAGGATCAGGTAATATTATAATAGATTAGAATTGAGAAGGATATAATATTAATTTCCTTGCATAGGATAGACATGGGAATCATATTGTAAGGTACATCATAGTTACTTTCAAAAATGATTCATCAACTATCCCTATTAGTGAAGATAAGGAATGACTAAAGATTTGATGTCTAAATTCAAAAAAATTGTAGGTAATATGAAAGGGTGAATCCTCATAGTTCAAAATTGATGAGGAATGGGTCATGAGATTTGGGTCAAGAATATGTGCACCATCTGTTCCTAAGATAAAGAGGGATATTTTCAATTATTCACATAACTCGGCCTTCCCTATCCACCTAGGGATCATGAAGACACATTGAGGTCTCTTGGAATACAATTGGTTATATATAATGAAGAAGGATGTCATTGAACTGACATCAAAGTTACTCGTATGAAAACAAGTGAAGGATGAAAGGAAAATGTAAAAGGGAATTATAAAACCATTACCCATACCTATAGGGAAATTGGGGATCATCACTATAGACATTGAAATTATACATCAAAATATATATAGAGGAAATAATACTACATGGGTCATTATGGATCATTTTACAAAGACTGGTCACATTATTTAACTTCAAGTGGACTTCTCACTCGAACATCTTTCATAAATATACATTAGAGAGTGGTAAGGATTTTTGGGGTACCATTATCTATTATATTAAATTGTGATATGATATTTACCTCCTTGTACAAGAAAAGTTTTTAGAATTCTATAAATACATGGTTGACCTTCAATATGGATTATAAATGAAAAACTGATGGATAATCAAATTGGACTAATCAAAAACCAAAAGATATGTTGAGAGAATTCTAAATGTTTATTAAATTATTGGATTAGTATATTCCACTAGAGATTTTATATTATAAAAATAGTTTACACTCATGATTACAAATGGATCCATATGAATCTGTTTATGGAAAATGATTTTGAACACCTACATGATGGGATAATGTTTTCGAACATAGCCCGATGGGGCTAGAAATGGCTGAGAAATTGAAATAAAAGGTTAATACCATCCATTAGAATATACAAGATACACAAAATTTATAGAAGATTTATTTATATAATCATCAATGAGAATTATAGTTTCAAGTTTTTGACAAATTATTTCTAGAATATATCCAAAAAAGAGTTTCATGAGATTGGGGAAGAAGGGATTCTAAGTATGAGTTACCATTCCCTTTAATATTATTGATAATTTTGGATCTATGGACTATAAACCATCACCTCCACCAAACTTTACTCAATTATATAGTGTATTCCATGTATCTTTATTGAATAAGAACATAAAAGATCCCTCACATGTACTGAATTCTGAGGTGGTGTAACTATAAAATGATCTCTCTTGTGAGGAGCATCTAGTGAAGATCATGGACTATAGAGACGAGGTTCTATTTAACATGTCCACTCACCTAGTCATGGTACTATAGAAAAATATAAGTATGGATTAGGGATATGGTAATTGAAGAAAGTGATGAAGGATAAATATGCTCAAATTTTCTAACATTATCATATAAAATAATTTATGGGTGATATTTCATAAGGGGAAGAATATAACAACCCATAATTTTACTAATGGAATTACCTTCATATAATTATGTAATAAAAAAACATATATCACATAGGGAACCCAATAAAGAAATTATTACAATGAATTAATAATGTTAAATTATACAATAAATAAACCAATAATAATTTTAAATACTACACTGGGATAATAAATAGAGAATAAGCAAATATGTGAAAACTTGGATCTGCTGGATCCACTAGAATAACCGCAATCACAAAAAAATGTTTGGAAATAAAACATAATGATAATAAAAATATATTAATTTTAAAAATGAAATTATATATAACCTTAAGAGACAATATAATTTTATGAAATAAGAGGCATCTATAGGAATTATGGAACATATATTACCATTATAAAATAGACCACTAAAATAATAATCTGACCATTAAGAATAGTAATTTGTTTGTTCTAATAGTAACCTCACCTATGAAAGTATAAATTAAAATTTAGGTACATTTTATTTAAAAAATGATATATTTAAATCATGGTATAATTAAATGAATGTTTTCAAAATAATAAATTTTATGTTGGTATTTTTGTAAAACATAAATGTTCATTTACAATTTTATAATTAATATAATTATTTAGAAAAAATATTTTCATAAAATATATAAAAAAAATAATATTTTGTTAATTATAATTTTGTGACAATTTTGTGTAACCCTAATTAATTTTTTCAACGGTCAAAATCAATTTTAATATTAAAATCAGAATTTCTCGAATAAACGATGAGTTTATTTAAAATTTTAATTTCCTATATTTATAAAAAAAATCAAAAAATTAATTATATTTATGAAATATACACATTAGAAAATGGTTATGGTAGATTTTTTGATTTTTCATAAATAGTTTAATTCTTTGTGAACAGTAAATTAAGGAAATTTACAGTATTCTATATTATAAGAAAAATACATGAATTTTTGAGATTTGGATGATGTAAGACCCCATTTTTTTCAGATAATCAGAACCATTTACTATATAAATTTAGATGAATAGATATTATAGATAGTATTTTGAAAAAAATAAAAAACTAAAGAATTTAATAATCAAATACCCCCTGCTCTCCCATTATAAATACCACACCTCACAACCCCTTCTCATCGCAGATTCTAAGTCTTTGATTTTTTCAATATTCTTCCCAATTACTCTTATATAACTATTCCCCACAACCTATAGATTTTTGTTCATGTCAAAATTCCAATTTTGAGTTCCTTATTGAGGTTCTTAATGAGATGATATTTGAGAGGTAAAATACATCTTCTTTATCTTTTAAATACTTTTTTTCTTCTACCTTATCCTCACCCTACCCAAATAATAATTATAACTACATTATAATGTATATACTATAATATTATTATGTTAATAGAATATTCATCATAAAGTCTCTTCTCTTCTCTTTTAATTCATAAAAACGAATACATCATCGTGGGTTTTCCAAATCATCACCTCAGTCGATGATGAGTTTTTGTTTCCCATTACCAGTTTTATAGAATGTTTAAATTAAATTTAACTTATTTAAAATGGAATATATATATATATATATAATTTTTATCTAATTTTGAAAATAATATATATACATAATATTAAATAAAATGAAACTAGTTCACGATGATCGCAAAACTTCCAAAATAAACTAACTATTTTTTATTAAGGATTTATCAAAAAAATCATCCTAATGTCCAAAAATAAAATGATATATGGGACTATTTAAACATATATAAGTGTATGAATTAAATTAATATTTACTTTGGTAATATTATTTCTATTTTACAAGAACATCCATAATTATATACAACTAAACCAACTAAGAAACCCTAAAAACAAACGCTCCCAGACCAGTGAAATTGATCTTTCTAACTCATCTAAATGGTCATAAATTAACATAATAAAATTGTAATAAATAAAATTAATGTATAATAGGTACATAATAAATTAAATAATGTAAATTATTTCATTATATATCACATTAAATGCATGTGTCGAATGTATTCAGACATATGGTAAGGGATCTCTCTGAACCTCAATTTTTCCATTGGGTTTCACTTTTTCAATCATTACCCCAATATATTTATACTATATTGTTATGTATTCATTATTAATTATTTGAATGTAATCCAAGATTATTTATCTAAATTTTCTCATCCTTATTTTGTGGGTAAATTCATGTTTTAAAAGGATCTATTCTCAATTCCTCCTGAACAGAAGTCTCGGTTAAAGGGAACATCTTCATTTCATACACATTCTCAATTACACTTCAGAAACTATTTTAAGACCCAAATGTTTTTATAAAATAAACAAATATTATAATGTAAATCTATATTATATCATTTTTGGTTCTATGAAAACTATTATGATGTTATCCTTTTTAAATACTCTTCAATATTTTCCCTAAAACCACACATAAGTGACACATTTCTATTGATACCTAAGAACTCTCTATTATATTTTCAATTTAGTAGATTATAATTATTCAGTATATATTATTATATTTTTATTCATGAATTAATATTAATTATTTAATACAATATTTTATGTGTTCTTTTATGATACACTCTTTCTTTTTTCTAAATTACATTATTATGAAACCCATTTATATTCATGGGTAACCCTTCTATTTTTTATTGTGTTTGATTATTTATATAGAAAACATATAAATAACCAATGTTATGATGGGTAAACCCATATATCACTATAATGAATTGGGTAATTTTTATTCTCATGAGATTTCATGTGTAGGATTAGGGATTAGACCTAATCCATTATGGGACATTGTCCACCATTTGATATTATCTTATTAGTTAGCATTGACTCATGTTTATGTCATATTATATGTCTCTACCAAATTTTAATATTTCCATGATCACATGATTCCAAGTTATGTATTTTATTATTCCATGTGTATATTCATGATCTATTTCTTTTATTTTATCTTTGTTTCTTTCTAACTTGTGTATTATGCTTTATGACCATGATTGTTCCACTACTGAGTTTTTAGCTCATCCTTCTTTTATATATTCTCTATGTTTTTAAAAATATATTTGTATGAGATCAAATAGAGTTAGTATATCATTATGGAGTATAATAAAATGAGGTTTTATTCTAGTTTAATGTTTTCCAATTATATATCTATTCTTAAAAAGTCACAATACATTTCGATACTTTGTTTTTATTTCATGGCTAATTATTCTTAAAATCATGTAATAATATGTGTAAAAGGATAGTTTAAATATAATGCATGAAATTAAACTGCGACATATCCACTATTACATGTATAGTATTCCTTGAGTTCTAGTCCCTAGATTACATGTTTGAAAAGCATAAGATTCCCTTCATTATATGGATCTAGTGGCATGTAATTTATTGATATTTTGGATCCATTAAAATATATACAATGTTCAATAACCTATGCCCCATGATACTCACAAATTATAAAAACCACAACATATATAGAATAAATTAATAATGGTATAATAAACTCTAAGATGATAAATCATTAATAGTCATTAATTTAAGAAGGTAATCAATTGATATGAGTTTGTATTGAAAAAAAATTCAATAAAATATGTTTTATTTATATTATAAAGTTTATTTGAAAGTTTTAAATTTAATAAATTTATAAAATGAATTTTAAAATTTAAATTTTCTTTTTTAATTACTCTAAACAAAAATATTTTGGGATGTATTTTTAGGATTTTTAAGAAATATATAGTTTGAGGTTAATAGTGAAAACACTGATTTTGAAAATACCTCCACTTTCTTAACAAATTTATTTTTTTAAACCATTTCCTATAATATAATATATTATAAATAAAAATGAATAATAACAAAATACTATGTTGAATTTATAAACTCATTCTCATCATTTTGAATATTTATGTACTGATTTAATAAAAAAAATCTATTTTACCATTTTTTAAAATGAAATGTCGATTTTCATTTATTTATTGGTGAAAAGAAATTAATTAATATAAATATTTTAATTTCATTTGGATAAATTAAAATGAATATTTTATCCTACTGATAAGTATTTTTTTTTAAAAACCCTTTAAATAAATTCCTTTTTATACCATGCATTCGCTAAAGTTAAGATTAATTACCCAAAAAATATAATTTTACATAGATTAAAATATTATTATATTTCAAAAAATATTATTAATATTATTAAATATGGGAAATTTAATTTTTTTTTTCATTAAATTAGATTGTTATGATTAATTCTAATTACCATTATAATGGTGAAGTAATTATTTTAAAATTTTAGTTTTATTAACATCAAGAAATTTATATAAAATAAATTAAAAGTAAATAAATTATATAATAAATTTAATTTTAGGTTTAAACATATAAATAAATATTCTGACAACCATTTTTATTTATATATAGTGGATAAGATTAATAAATTATAATCATCAAATTTTATCTTTCTACTAAATTAGTTTTCAAAATATTATCAATTTTAAATTAAAATATTACATTATATTAATTAGAAATTGAATTGAATTAAAATTATGCAAAATTTAGTTCCATAACAACCCAAATTTATTTTATTGGTTCTTTTACATGTTTAATAAATCGTAAAATGTCTTAGTTTAAAACAAGTTACCATGATTAAAAATAAAAGTGTAAAATGTAACAACATAATGGTAAAGACAATATAACATGTCTAATACATGTGAGGAATCACTTTTTAAAAACATTATAAACATAAAAATATCACACACCCCATTATTTCTAAAATTATAAGACAATGACCATGGAATAGTGTCCTGGAACACTTAATATATAAAGGGTTTTTTTAGAGTACCATTTTCATCTCTTATAAAATAGGATTAGTGACACCCCTTCAAGCACACACCTATCATTGGAATTACTCATAGAAAATATTCCATTATACTATAAATATAACCTTATCCCATTAAAAAAATATCTTAGACACTCAAAGTTATCTTATTCCCTTAAATTACAATGTAACTTCCAAGAAAAAAATCAATTCTCCAACATAGGTATTATCTCTTTCATATGTTTTTTTCTTAATATTCCTCTTCTATATATATTGCCTCCCGAATAATATGAATAATTTAGTATCATTATAACTCTTATATGTTTTTATATTAATTGTATAGTATTTATTAATTCATTTTTATCCACTTTGAAGGATAAATAATATCAATCATTTACTTGTACAGACTACCGTCTGCATTAGGAATAGTTTTTTTCATTTTTATTCTAGTTTTTCATTATTTTAGCAAAATTAATAAAGTATTGTTAAAACCCACAAAAAATTAAAGATAATATATTTATAATTCTATTATAATGATTTTAGGTTTAAAGGAACACTTCCTTATCCAAAATCACTAATCAAGTTTACATGGGCATAAGTTTGGGTCAGTTTGATAACCTATAAGAATGATGATTTAAAATTATATTATGAATCAATATAGTAACATAAAAAATATTATTTTTATAATATAATAATTTAATTATTATTTTTATTGTATTTTTAAAATATTATATTAATTATTTAACTTATTAGTAAATTATCATTTTCATTCACTAAAATTTTGAAAATAAGCAATTTTCAATTCGAATTACACTTAACATAACCAAAACACATGTTGAAGGAAATAAGAATATTTTAAATAAATTTCATTTATATATTATTTTATATTAAATAATATAAAAATGGTACACTTTTTATAAAATTATGGGAAATGAAATCAACATTATTAGACATACACAATAAATTTAAAGTTATTAACACCTAATGGTCATAATACATTATAACTAATTAATGTAATAATGATGAAAAATAAAAAACCAATAAAAAAGTGTAATACTTATTATTAAGGTTATTTTATATGCTATTAATTATTTTATGCTTTTATAGGAAGTTATAATGACATCAACTAACAAGGAAACATGTTAAGGGTTTCTCTATCTCAAATTGGAATCCCTTGATAAATGATTTTGTTGTACACCATGTTTTCATTTCAATGATCTAAATATATCCCTATTATATTTTTTATCATCAAAATAGTATATATAATTATATTAAATGTTCTATTTATGTGTATACCTCTCATTATGTTATGATACAAAATTTATAAATGTTGTAAGGGGTTTTGTCGCTCAACAATTTTCTTTAGGAAATAATCACTTTTCATTGAAGATAATATTTAAAAACTACTATATTCTAAACTATTATAGTGTTATGCTATATTTCATAATACATTTCTAGATAAATAATTTTCCCCCCAAATTATTCTATCATTATAATTCTGTTGGTTCATGAAAATTCAATTTTTTTAGATTAATTCTCATTTAATTTAATTTATTTCACATCTCTATGCATTTTCTTACTTTCCAAAAATGTACACAATTACCGAGTGAAAAATAATAAAAATTTATCCCTAATTATCCTTTTTATACCTTTTATTCATATTTAAAAAAATAATCATCATTTTAAAGATTTTAATTTTTAAGAAGATTATTTCAAAATTTCCAAAATGTTTTTTCTACCATTTTAAAATAAATGAACTTATAATACACTCCACATTTTATTTTGATGAAATTTCTTCCCATTTCAAGTTTAAATTAGTGAATATTATATTTAAATTAATAATTTATCAAATCATCTTCAATATCCATTTTTGAAAAAAAAATTATTTTTTTAAATTTCCATTATTAATTATTATTATTTAAATAAAATATTTTCATCATATTTTCACTCTCCCTTTTTAAAACATTATTAAATTTTTAGTTTTCCGTTACTAAAATTTATTTTGGAATAAATATTCTTTAAATGTGTTGTCACATTCCCTTTTTGAATATTTGTTTATTTTCTCATCTTTGCATTATTAAATATTTTTTCCACATGTAATAGTTTCCAATGAATTTTCACATCACATTTTTTTATCATTATATAATATAAATGATATTTTAAAAAGGAAATTTTCAAATAAGTTATTAATTTTTTTCTCTTCATCCATTTAAAAAATTAGTTCTTAATGTAATTAACACTTATTTTTTTATTATAATGCTCTGAAACGTTTTTTGAATAATTTTTTAATTTCACTTATATTTACCCTCCATGGATTATATTTCATTAATTTATGTTTTTAACACCATTTTTATTTTATTAATATATTATTTCTTCATGATATAGTAGATTTTATATCCTATGATTTCTTAATATTATTTTATCTAATGTTTCAGAAAGGATTAAGAAACCAATTATTTCAACATGTGATCATTAAAATATGTCTATGATATATTTTTTAATTTGACACATTTGTAATAATTATGGTGTTTGATGATCTATATCACCATCTCATTCATTTTTTATGAATTTGTATATAACGATAAAAGGATGTTACACATGAGTATTTTGTTTATTGACAACATGAATTGTAGACATTTTGATTTTCCACAATATCATGTACTAGAATTTTTTTGTTTAAAACAAGATGAATGGGAATTTGTTTTAGTACATAAAGTGTGAAATTTTTTATATTCACAAAATGAATATTTGGAAAAAAAATCCAATCATTAACTCTAGGATTTTTTTTCCAAAATCCAATAATTTCTATATTCTTATGGTTATTATATAATTAATTATTATATGAAATCTATATTTCTTTATTCCTCTGATTATGTCTCATTTTCATTATATTCATCCAGTTATTCTAAATATTCAATATGCCTTTCTTTTCTATGATATACCATTTTTTAATGACTATGTTGTATTTAATTTTAAATTATTCTAGACTATTGTATCATACACACATGTTATATGACTATTGATATTATTTTTTATCTATGTATTATCATTTATGATTCCATAATGTTTTTTTATGATCTTATGATACTTTACCATGTTTATTATAATCATTCATGGTATTTTGATCATATATTATGACGTTTATAACCTCCTCATTTTTTTTCTTGTTTTGTATCTAATACATTATTATATTTCCTTCCATTATTGATAATTTTAGATCAAACCTTTCATATGTTTCCAATATTTAGGTTATTAAGATTATTATATCGTGTGAGATATCTATTAAAGGCCTTGGGTAGTAAAATAATATATTTATTTTTCTAATCTCTCTAAGACTAAACCATTCGCTCTTTCAGATATGTGGTTGGTTTTTAGATGTGATATCAAAATCATGAGATTAATGTATTATTTCTATTTATTTCATCTTGGTTCACTACAGTTTCTATCATGATAGGGTTTAATTATTTTATAGGTTAGTATAGTATTTTTAAATTATTATTTAAGATACATTTTTTTTATATACAACCTTAGTGAAAAACCTTGATATGAGTCTAATTATTTGATGATATTTTTAAATAATGGTTAATTAATGAGTAGATTTTTATCCATAGTAATAAATTCTAGTGTAGATACTATAAGGGGATGAAGTAATGGAATAGAATAACCAATGAGAAATCACACAGATAATGGTAAATTGCACATTAACTTGGTTTTCGACCTAATTTATGGTGAATTCCCTAAATATTGTACACATAGAGTGAAGCTCCTATGGTTATTATTTGGTTGATCATATGATTATAGTGACCCTAATTCATCTTAAATTACAGTTACATAATTTTAAAAACAAACAACATAACAATGTTACAAAACCATGATTAAAAAGTTTAGTGTCTTGGAGAAATTAAGAACAGACCTAAGATTTACATAATAAAACATAAAATTATTTAATTTATTCTTCTCTATATTATTATTGTCCCCTGTTTTCTCCTCAGTATATGTAATCACTTGAGGATATTCATCAATGAAATCGGTGATCTAAAATACCAGTAAGATTATAGATAAGAACATGAATTTATATAACATAGGTGAGAATAATCACTAACATCATAAAATAATAATGAGATCCTCATTATAATCCTGAAATGGAGGATTAGATATTGGAATGGAATGTTTGAATGCGTAAAAATGAAACATCATGTCTTAGTGGTAAAATACCACACTTAGTTGTGAACAAATCTAGCTTATTTTTCGCGCATAACATATGTCCATAATAATAACATCAATAATGTAAACAAAGATAAAACAATGTTAAAGAAATTTTTAAATTATCTTAATAGATTCATCACATTATGATATTCATTAGATCGCAATAGAATTGTGGGTGCACTTGTCACATCATAACATTTACATAATCATGCATGCCACATATAACATGTAATAATCTTGGTAATAAAATAACCCATGGAAGATAAAATGGGTTTCATTAAAATATCATAAAGAATAAATTCATGAAAAAACCTTGTGGTTCCCAAAATAAAAAGGGAATAAAAAACATGGAATAAGAACCATAAATCTTGAGTGAAGAAGAAACAATCTCAAGAGAAGTAAAACATGTGTTTTAGAAAGAATATTTCTTTTAGAAAAAAAACCTTTTGTCATAAAATTTGATTCAAAACATATATATCCCAGAAAATAAAATGCTTGAACAAATATATTATATTTAATTAATATTTAAGAATATATCCATACATAAATTTGTAATGAAATATTGAAAACCTAATGAATGGGAGTTGGGTTTGAGAATCCCCTTACCATATTTCTGAATACTTTATTCATATTATTATATATGAAAATAAAATAAAATTTGTAAATTAATTAACCTATAACATCTTATATATTTATTTTGGTTATAATAATTTTATTATATTAATTTATGGACATTACGATGAGTTATAGTGTTTGATTCCATTAAAATGGGAGTGTTCTTTTCTTGGTTTCCATGATCAGTTTTCATGTATATATGTATATTTTATCGTGTAAAATGGGAATAATTATCTAGAATATAAATTATATGTTATTAATGAACTTCCATAACTCTAATTTGTATTATATATTATTTCTTCACATATAATGATTATTTATTAGATTAAATTCTAATGCTAATCATTTATATTAATCTTTGCATTTTTCTATCACAACGAAGTCATTTTGTTTTATAATTTAATATTATTTATATATTTTTGTTCTAGAATATAAAAAAGATATAAAATAAATTTTAAAATCTTTTTAAACCATTATAGTTTCTTTAATACCAGAATTTTTGCTATTAATTGAAAATAAAAACATATCATCCTTGAAGGCGATAAAAAAATATCACACGGACGGCGTTCCCATTTTTAGAATAAAATGGAGAGGATAAGTGGTTTTATGATAGATTTTTCTATAAACATAATAAAACTAGTGTATATATAATATAATGTGATTATAATACCACTATTATAAGGTTATGTGAGGATAATAAAAGAAAAGTAAACAAATTGAAAATAAATTAAAAGGTGACAAATAAGATTTATCTCTATAATTGTTCTCCTTGGGAACCACTTTAGGGGGATTGGTTTTGTTTTTTTTTTGAGAAAACATGATCCACGATGTGTGGGATGGGATTGGTTAAAGGATTACCTAGAAATTATAAAATATTCAATGCTTGGGAGGTGTGCGGAGTAGAGTTAGTGAAAGTGGTATTTATAGGGGAGGAGTGGTGTGTTTTTTCATTATTTTATTATTTTGGATTCAGACTGTAACAACCCAAGGTATTTTTAAAAATAAATGGGAATTCATGAAACTTTTTTTAAGTAGATATTTATAACTATCCTTTAAAAATAATTTTCCACTTCTATGTTTTTAATTTCAAAAAACAATCATCTACAATTGTGTTCAGTATGTTATTTAGATCCTAATAGAACCAATTTGTATTTTTAGTGAATAGTAACATACCCTTATGAATAGTAATATGAGTAGTGATATTAACTTAATGAATATTATATTGTATTAGTATTTTATTTTCTTAAGGCTTTTAGATATTGACATCTTGATTAATTTTTCAATGTGATATAAATCAGTTATAGTTTTTAAATTATAAATTTTTGAATTAAGTATAATTTTATTTAAAAAATAAATTAATTATACTTAGAAAATTATTTTTAAAAAATTAAATTCATTTTTGAATTTTACACATCCAAAAATTGTATGGTTTAATTTTTTGGGTTTTTTTGAAATTCTTGAATTTTCGATGAATAGTGAAATACCATAAAATACCGTATATTCAAATTATCAGTTAAATACACTATTTATGGAAACATAAATTATGTAATACCACTTGGTTAGAACTAATATGTCATTATTACTATTTTCGGTCACATGAATTAAGACTAGTCATAGTCTTGCACAAAGATAATATAATAATGATAAAAAAAATATCTCATCTCATCCACTATAAATACCACCCCCATTTCCCCCTTCCTCCCACACCTCTCAAGCCATGATCCTTACCTATGTTCTTACCAATACTCCTTATAGGTCTCTTCCCCATGTCCTAGAGCTTCTGGTGTCACCAAAAGGCCAAAACCAAAGGCCTTAAGAAGGATCTCAAGGAGAAGAGATCTAGAGGTAAACATCCACTTTTATTTTCTTTCTTTTCTTAAATTTTATGTTATTATTTTAATTTTATTTGTCTTATGTCAGGATATAAAATTTTATTCCCCTTTAATTACCATATTTTTTAATAATTATGTGGTATCCCTTTTCTCTCATTAAAGTTTTTTTTTGAAATTTTAAGTGACGTTGTTAGGATGCTGAAATTTCAAAAGGGATTTCTCAACTCTTCTTTTATTTTTGAGTTCCTTTATTTTCTTATTTATTCCTCAACTCCTCTTATTAAAGAGTAATGAAAGCTCAAAAATCATGAATATTTTGTATGTTCTCATTTTCATGGAAAAAACAACATCATTATTCTTCTCCCCACCCCCCACTTATTCAAGGAATTAAAACATCATCCGGGATGTGTCGATTTACCAAAATTGTGGACGATGTGATTTAAAATTATTTTATTTCCTTCAAGAAAAATCATGAACCCATTTTTATTTTTTAACTAGGTTATGATATATTTATTATGTCTCATACATGGTTATGGATTTAATTTGTATACATGGTTTTAAGTTATAAAACAAAATCAGGTCACAATTATCATAGAACCACTAAAATGATCTAAACGAACATAATTAATGTTTTAACTTATGAATAATCCTCATGTAAGAATTAAAAATGATAAATGGTGGAATATATGAATTCTTAAAATATTTAAATACCATTCCATTCCAATTATGGAGTCTCACTTCCAATCGATAAAAACATCCATCATGAACCAATCATGAAAATCATGTAAATAAATCACCCAAAAACTGTGCATGGAACAAAATACTAATAATTACAGGGTGAAATGATGTAATTAAATGATTATATAATGTATTATAAATATATATATATTTATATAAGATATTATTAACACTCATTTAACCATTATATATGAGGTTTAAATAAGTTTGAAGTAAGACAAACCTGAGGTAAGGGAATTCTTAACCCGATTTCCATTCTTTCAGTTGAATTCTACATTTTTATTTGTGTTGTATTAATTATGTTTTTGTGACTAATTATGTTTATATTATGTTTATTTATATTTATTTATAGTTTATATACATATTACATCCACTAAATTCATTCTCACATGAATTATATGATATTAATAAGGGGCTTTTCGTTAAAAATCCTATTTTAAAATTATATTTTACAAAATTAAAAATTAAGGTTTTTATGCAAGTATTCTTGTTGTATAATTATGTTCTTATTCTTTATAATTGTTTATGATGTATTTTGGGACCTATATCTCCCTCCAATTAATTGGTAATGTGTAAGTTGGAGTTTGGGATTTTGGTTACTCCAAGTGCAACTGTGATGGTTTCACGAATTATAAGGTAGCCGTAATTGTTACAAATTGTATGGTAGCCTAGAGGGTTACAATAATATTTAACTAATTCCCTAAGATACCTTTATAGTTATAATTATGTTATTATGTATTTTAGAAATCTCATTTTTTCACAAAGTATATATATACAAGTGATAAGTATGTCTTATGAAAAATATTTCATACGTTACAAGTATTCGTGGACTAATGTGTTATTTCCTTATTTTTTATCCCTTAATAAGCTTTTGTGCTCATCTCTTGTTTTTAAATGATTTTCACTGGTTATAAGGATGTGTAAGTAAAATAAGGAATCCAAGTTAAATGTTTGAAGAATTGTAACATAAATCATGTTTTATGTGAAAAGTTCTATATTTTTTAAGAAAGGAATACTGTTTTTATGGTATCCACTCTTTAATAATGTGTAATTTTATGAATGTTTTATGTCACAATTCTCTAAATATCTAAACATTAAATGATCCTAAATAATAAAGGAAGTGGATTCTTAACTAAATTCAATATTATGTAATGTAATATGGTTCGGTCCTTATAGTTGGTCTTAGAGAATGGTTTAGATAACTTTAGGGGTTAGGATGATGTTAAAAGAATACCATAAATGGTTTGTAATCTATGATTAATTTGAAATGTTAAAGCATTTAAAGATTACGATGTTGCTTCATCTAAGATATATTATTTTAGAATGGTTTTCTACAGAATGAATAGGGAAGCTGAAGAGAATAGGCACCGACAGAACAACATCCTTCTGAATCTGTAGCCTAGAGTGGTAGGGATTGAAACTGAGCAGTTTGTGATAGTAATGGCTCAGATAATGAAAGAAATAAATGGTGTTGGAATCCATGAAAGAGAAAAACTATAGTTACTACAATGTAATATGACAATAGTGGAATATTTTATGAGACAACAACCTAATTCTTTCAATGTATCTTCTGACCCAGTAGCAGCTAAAGGATGGATTAAATCCCTTGAAAAGATATTTGATGTTATGGGATGTCCAGACAATCAAAAGGTAAGTCTTTCCATTTATCATTTTAAAGGTGAAGCTGATCAGTGGTGGTCAATGGTAAGGAATATTAGTGATAGAGATTATTTTAATTCCATATAATGGGATGAATTTAAAATTATTTTCATTGAATTTTTTGTCCTAAGGTGGTGCGACATAGGATGGAGAAGAAATTACTTGAATTGAAGAAAAAGGAGGAGGATTCAGTGGTTGTGTATGAAGTAAACTTCACCCGACTGGAGAGGTATGCTACAAATGATATTATAGATCTTGATAGAAAAATCAACCTCTTTTACTCATGACTAAAGCCAAGGTATCAAAGGGAATTGGCCTCCCAGGAATTCAAAATTTATTAGAAACTTGTATGATGTACAGAGAGGGTAGAGATGGAGTTTTATGATGATCACATTCACTATAGGAATAGAGAGAATAAGTGGTCTAGATGGAAACAGATGGGTAAGAATCAACCAATGAAATCTGATGGTAAGAAAATCCAGTTTCTATTTCGTGAAAAGTGTGGTAAAAAGAACCCTAGGAAATGTCATACCAAAACTAAGAAGGGTTTTAAATATGTTATGTTTGGAAATACATCCTGAAATTGTAATAAAATGACCCTAAGCCTAATCTTGATAATCAAACTATAAAGTATTTAAAATTTGGTGAGATGGGTCCTTATGCAAATTCCTTCTCCAAGAGAGATCCAAATGATTCAAAGAAGCCAGACTATAAGAACAAAGGTATAGTGAGACCTTTTGTGACTATGTCAGCAGATGTCGAGCCATCCAATGAAGTTTTATTAGGTACTTGGTTTGTTTACTCAAATTTTTTTAAAGTTTTTTTTTTGACACATGGTCTACACATTCCGTCATCTTTGAGAAATTTTTGGGTAAATTGTAAATATCACCTTAAAAAATGAAATTGAGACTTGTTTTTAAAACATCATGAGGAAATATTATAGCCATGTAGAATTATAAGAATCCTTTTATTTTGTCCTATGGAAAGACTTTACCTATGGGCCTTATTTTTTTTACCTTAGTCTAGTTTGATGTTATTCTAGAAATGGATTGGCTTTTGATTTATGATTCTAAGATTGACTATAGAGAAAAAGAAGTTTTTTTAGGAAGAGTTTCAGTTTGTATACAATAATGAACCCATACAATTGATAACATATCAGGAATCTAAGAAACTATTGAAATATAGAAATGAATGTTATCTTTCTCATATTGGTGAAAACAATTTAATTGTTCATATTAATTATGTGCCTGTGGTAAATGAATACCTTAATGTTTTTCTTGATTAGTTACCTTGTGTCATACCTGATCGAGAAGTCAAATTTAGAATTGACTTAGTTATTAATGTTAATACAATTTCAAAACCCCCATATCTCATGGATTAAATAGAACTTCTTGAATTAAAAAATTAGTTGCAGGATTTTCTTGATAAATGCTTCATTCATCCTAGAAATTCACCACAGGGAGATCCTGTTTTGTTCATTAAAAAGAAAGGTGGTTTCAGGAGACTTTGCATTGATTATAGATCATTGAATAACATCACTATTAAAATAATTATTCTATGTCAATGACTTGTTTGATCAGCTCCAGGGAACTCTTTACTTTTCCAAGATTGACTTGAGATTTGGATACCATCAGCTGAAGGTGAAGGAGGATGAAATCCTGAAAACAGCCTTTCGTACTAGATATGGGCATTATGAATCTATTTTTATGTTGTTTGGGAAAATTAATGCACCTACTGTGTTCATAAATCTTATCAATAGAATATTTTATGAGTTCTAGGATAAGTTTGTCTTTGTGCTTATTTATGACATTCTGGTATTTTCTAAAAATAAATAAGAGCATGAAAAACATCTAAGGGTTGTTTTACAAACATTAAAAAAATTGTATTGAAAATTAAAAAAGTATTATTTTTGGTTGCAACAAATTTCATTTCATGGGCACATTATAAATAAGTATGGAATAACAGTTGATCCTACCAAAAAAAGTGGTTTATGAATGGGCAATACCCAAAAATGTTATAGAAATTCGTTGATTTCTTGGGTTAATAGGTTATTATCGACAGTTTTTTAAGAACTTTTCATGGATATCTATCCCAATAACTAAGTTAACACGAAAAAGGTGTTAAATTTTTTTGGGTTGAAAAATGAGATGTCTGTTTTCAGGAACTCAAGAAGAGATTGATAAATTCTCCAGTTTTGGCCTTGCCTTCCCAAAATGGTGATTTTTTCAACTACGGTGATTCTTCTTTGAAGGTACTTGGTTGTGTTTTGATGCGGAATGATCAGAAAATTTCTTATGATTCAAGACAACTTAAACCACATTAGTTAAATTATCCCAGACATGATTTGGAATTTGCAGCTATGGTTGTTTCATTGAAAATTTGGAGGCATCATTTATATAGAGCCAAATGTCAAATATATACTGACCATAAAATCTAACATATATATTCACTAATAAGAAATTAAAAATGAGGTAAAGAATATGGTTTGAACTGATAAAGGATCATTATTGCACGATCAATTACCATACTAGAAAATCAAACAATGTGGCGGAGGCGTTGAGTCGAAAATATCATGCATCATTAACCATGTTACATTTGGAACATGATCCTTTGATTAATGATCTGACGAATTTTTTCTTAGAAGTTGTTGGCGTAATAAATACCTCTGTTTTGTCTCAAGTTTCAGTGTAGTCATCATCATCAGACAGAATTAAGCAGGCGTAGAAGGAAGACCATGAGTGAAAGAAAAAGTTAGAATTGGTTAAAATGGGTAAGTTTATAGAGTTTAACCTTAATAAGTATTATGTTTTAATATTTGGAAAAAGGTTGTGTGTGCCTTGTGATCCTCAGTTGAAGAAATATTTTTTGTGTGAAGCTCATAGATCTCCATTTTCAGTTCATCCTAGAAGTACTAAGATGTACAGAGTCCTTCAGGAGTATTATTGGTGGGATGGAATGAAAAGAGATATTGCTAATTTTACCATGAAATGTTTGACATGTCAAGAGGTTAAAGTAGAGTGGAAGTTACCGAAGGGGATGCTTTAGCCTTTTCCAGTGCCAAATTGGAAATGGTAGATTGTATCCATGGACTTTTTGGTGAGACAACCAAAGACTTCTCGAGGTAACAATGTGATTTGGGTTATTTTTGATTGACTGAAAAAATATGCCCATTTTATCTCTATTAGAGAGACAATGTCTTTGGATTCTCTTTCTCGATTGTACCTCAAAGAGATTATCAGGTTACATAGAGTTTCTCTTTCCATTGTATCTGAACAGAATTCTGGGTCCACATTTAACTTTTGGAAGGGACATTAGAAGTTTTTGTTCACAAAATTAAATTTTAGTAAAACTTTTCTTCCTCAATCAGATGGACAGTCAGAATGAACCATTCAAACTTTCGAGGATATTCTTTTATCTTGTTCAATGGACTACTAGGGAAGTTGGGATCAATATCTTCCTGTAGTTTAGTTTTCTTAGAATCATAGTTTTTATTCCAGTATATAGATGGAACATTTTGAGGCATTGTATGGGAAGCAGTGTTGGACTCCATTATTTTGCGATGAAGTCAGTGAAAGAAAGTTGATGGAGCCAGAATTAGTAGAGGGAGTGGCTGAGAAAGTGATGATGATCCAACAGCACATGAGGACAGCTCAGAACAGGCAGAAAAGTTATCCAGATAACAGAAGGAAAAACTTCTCCTTCGAGGTATGTGACCATGTTTTCCATAAAATCTCTCCTTGGAAAAGTGGTATGTGTCTCGGTAAGAAAGGGAAGCTAAGTCCATGGTTCATCAGTCCTTTTGAAATTTTAGAAAAAGTTGGACCAATAGCATACCACGTACCTTTGCCTCCCAGTTTTTCTCAGATACACAATGTTTTACATGTTTTGATGTTGAGGAAGTATGTGTTAGATTCATCACATGTCTTGATCCTAAAAGTAGTTAAACTAGAAGAGAACCGTTCCTATGATGAGAAACCAGTTCAGATTCTTGATCGAAGGGAATAGTAATAGTGGAATAACTTAATCAACGAGGTAAAGGTTTTCTGGAGAAACCTTATGGTAGAATAAGAAACAAGGGAGTCTGAAAATGCTATGAGAGAATGGTACCCTCACATGTTTAATAAGTTAATTATATTTTGAGGACACAAATTTTAGAAGGTGGGGATAAATGTAACACCCCAAGTTTTTTTTTAAATGGAAATGCATGAAACATTGTTTTAAGTTGATATTTATAACTATTATTTAAAAAAAATTCCACTTCTATGTTTTGAATTTTGAAAAATGGTCATCTACAATTGTGTTCATTAAGTTATTTAGAGCCTAATGGAACCAGATTAGTTTTTTGGTGAATAGTAACATACCCTTATGAATATTAATATGACCCAAATGAATAGTATGTTATATTATTATTTTATTTTATTAAGGATTTAATATATTGACATCTTGAATAATTTTTCAATGTGATATAAAAGTAGTTATTGTTTTTAAATAATTAATTTTTGAATTAAGTATGATTTTATTTAAAATTTAAATTAATGATATCTAAAAAAAATTTCAAAAAATGCGATTCATTTTTGAATTCTACACATTGAAAAATGGTAAGGGTGATTTTTTGGTATTTTTTTGAAATTCATGAATTTTTTATGATTAGTGAAATACTATAAAATACCGTATATTCAAATTATCAGTCAAATACATTTTTTATGACATCATAAGTGATTTAAGACAACTTGGTTCTAACTCACATTCCATTATTACAATTTTGGGTCACATTAATTAAGACTATTCATACTCTTGATCAAAAATAATATAATAATGATTAAATTAATGAATAATACCTCCTCTCCTTCACTATAAATACCACCCACATTTCCCTCTTCCTCTCACACCTCTCAATCCTTGAGACTTACCTAAGTATTTTCCAATACTCCTCCTAAGTCTCTTCCCCACGTCCTAGATATTTTAGTCTCACCAAAAGGCCAAAACCAAAGGCCTTAAGAAGGATCTCAAGGATAAGAGATCAAGAGGTAAACATCCTCTTTTATTTTCTTTATTTTCTTTCATTTTATGTTATTAATTTAATTCCCTCTAGCTTATGTTGGGATATCTCATTCCACTTCTTCCTTAATACCCATATTATGTAAGAATGATGAGGTACCTATTTCCTCTCATCAAAATATTTTATGAAATTTTAAGCAATGTCGTTAGGCTGTCGAAATTTCATAAGGGATTTCTCATCTCTTCTTTTATTTTGAGTTCCTTAATTTTATTCTTCTTTCCTCACCTCCTCTTATACAAGAGGAATTAAGGCTGAAAAAATCTTGTATATTCTGGATTTTATCATGTTTATGGAAGATTCACCATCAATATTCTTCTCCTCACCCACTTTTTCAAAGAATTAAAACACTTTCTGTGATGTGTCGATTTACTAACATTGTGAAAGATGGGATTTCAAATTCATTTATTTCTTTCATGACTGGACATGAAACCATTTTTATTGTTGAACCATGTTTTTATATATGTATTATTTCTCATACATGGTTTTGTAATTATTTTCTATACATGGTTTTAAATTATAAAACAAAATGAGGTCGTTATTATCAAAGAACCACTAAAATGATATAAACGAACATCATTAAAGTTTTAACTTATGAATAATCCTCATATAAGAATTCAAAATGATAAATGGTAAAATTTATGGATTATGTAAATATGTAAATACCACTCCATTATAATTCAATATTCTCACTCCCAATTGAAAAAAAAATATCCATCATGAACCAATCATAGAAATTAGGTAGAGAACTCACCCAAAAACAGTGCAAGGAACAAAATACTAAAAATTAAAGGGTGAAATGATGTTATGAAATGATCATATAAGTTATTATAAAGATGTATATATTTCTTTAAGATATTAGAAACACTCTTTTAACCACTATACAGTATTTTTAAACATGTTTTAAGTAATACAAACCCAAGGTATGTGAATTCTTAACCTAATTTCCATTCTTTGGGTTAACTATCTACTTCATTATTTGTGTTGTATTAAAAATTTTTGTGTATTCAATTCTGTTTATATTATGTTGATTTATATTTATTTATAGTTTGTATATATATTTCATCCACTAAATTCATTCTCACATAAATTATATGATATTTATAAGGGGCATTTCATTTAAAATCTTCTTTTAAAATTATATTTTACAAAATTAAAAAGTAATGTTTTTGTGAAATTATTCATGTTGTATGATTATGTTTTGTTACTTGAGATTTATTCATGATAAAGGGTGGGTCCTATATCTCCCTCCAATTCTTTGGGTATGTGTAAGTTGGAGGTCAACTGTATGGTTACTCCAAGTGTAACTGCGATGGTTACATGAATTGTAAGGTAGACGTAATGGTTACAAATTATAAGGTAGCCAAGTGGGTTTCAAGATTATGTAATTAATGCCCCAGTATACCTTTATGGTTATACTTTTTTCTTATGTATTGTGGAAATATCATGTTTCAAAAAGTATGTATATATATACAAGTGATAAGTATGTCTTTTGAAGATAATTTCATACGTTACAAGTATTCATGGACTAATGTGTTCTTTCCTTATTTTTTTATCCCTTACTGAACTTTTGTTCTCATCCTAAGTTTTTAAATGATTTTCATATGTTATAAGTATGTGAAAGACAAATAAGAAATAAAAGTTAAATGTTTGAAGAATAGTTAGAGAAATCATGTTTTATTTGAAAAAATTTATATTTTACAAGAAATGAATATTGTTTTTATAGTATCCACTCTATAATAATGTAAAATTTTATGAATGTTTTATGTCCCAATTCTCTAAAGCTCTAAACTTGAAAAGATCCTCAATGTGGAAGGAAGTGAATTCTTGACTAAATTCAAGATTATGAAATGTAATAATGTCGGGTCCTTATAAGGATGGTCAGTAGTTTAAACCCTATAAAAATATTAAAATAATTTATGAGTGTTCAAGATTATGGGATTAAATTATCCATACATTATATATAAATTACTAATTCGTGTATTTGAAAAATGACGTAAATTACAATATTTTACTATCCATAAAAAAATCAACTATTTTATAAAAATTATAAGACACGCAAACCATTTTTTGACATATATAAATTAAAAATGGTCCTAATTTTATGAATATAATTTTATAAATATGAGAAATTTATTTTTTTAATAAAATCATCATTTATTCAAAAAATAATGATTCTAAATTTATAACTGATTTTATGACACTTTGAAAATTTGCTAAAGGTCTCCTAAAATTATTTGATAATCATAATACAAAATACTGTTAATTTATGAATATATGTTATGAAAGTAAAATTTATTTTAAATCATCTTATTAATTATAAAATTTTAAATAAACATTTATGTTTTAAAAAAATACCAACCCTTAATTTATCCATTTTAAAACAATTATTTACATATACAATGATATAATTATATAATATTATAATATTATCATTTATAACATGCCTATATTTTATTTATACATTCATATATGATATTACTATCATATTGTCTGAATTACTTATCTTAATGTTCATTTTACTATTCCAATGGAGAAGTTACAATTCTATCTGGGCTGGTTCCTTAAATTCTTTAAATATTACTTATTTCATTCTTCATTTATGATAATGATGTTTTTATTGGTCGATCTAATATGTATATGTTTTTTATAATATATAACATCATTATAAGAAGGTTGAAATTTAATTGAGAAATGTTTGGGTCATTACATTCTTCCCCCTTTTGAAATTCCACCCTCAAAAGTTCATTTTACATGAACAGGTGATGGTATTTCTCCCTCATATCTTCCTCTAATTCCCATATTCCATCTTTATACTTTTATTTCTTCTATAGTAATTTTTCTTGGTAAGTAGTCTTCTTGTGAAAAACATTATCTTTATAATCCAAGATATTCATTGGATGCTCCCCGTATGTGATATCATTTTCCAACTATACCCCGACTAAATTTAGTACATCTAAGGGATCTGGTTTTTACATTATTAGGAGGGATATGTGGAATATATTATGTACTTGATACATAGTTTTTGGAAGTGTGAGTTTATAGGCAAAAACTTTTACATGAACAAGAATCTTTAAGGGTCCAATGTACCTTTGTCCTAGCTTTTCAATCTCCCAAAATATCATGATCCACTTCTATAGAGACTTGTGGAGAAATACCATGTTGTAGACCACAAAATCGAGTTCCCTTCGATGATTGACTCCGTATATTTTTTGTAAAATTTGTGATTCATTGATGTGTTGTTGAATGGTTTTTACCTTCTCTTTCATTCCAATAACCATTTATGGTCTTAACATAATATGCTCACTAACATCAACTCATCATGTCAGTTGCATATTTTATCATAAAGTTCATAATATGGGGACATTTAGGATGCTCAAGTGGAAACTATTGTTGTAACAGAACTCGGGCAGAAGAAGATATTGTTCCTATCTTACTTTCAAGTAAATAAAATATGATCTCAGCATGTATTCTAGTGTTTTAATAGTTCTCTCTAATTGGAAATCATTTTGAGTATGATAATACATACTGATGATCATATCATTGTTTAGATAATGTCAGAGACTTTTCTAAAAACTATAGGTGGATATTAAGACTTGATCAGATACAGTCATTAGTGGAACACCATTTAGCCTTTCCAATTATCTAATTTTTATCCATTTATGTTTATCCAAGGATAATTACATTAATATTATGATAAATTGAGCTGTCTTTGTGAGAAAATCCACAACCACCCATATATCAGTGTTTCATCTGGATGTCTTCATAAGTCCATTGACAAAGTTTCTGGTGATGTTTTTCCAATTCCATGATGTTATGGGTAATGGTTTCATTATCCCATTATAAATCTTTCCTTTCATCCTTCACTTGCTGACTTACTATGCACATTGATGTATATTCAGAGATCTCATTTTAAATATTTTCCAACAAAAAGTTTTCTCAAAGATCTTCATAAATATTTGTGTTCCTTGTGTGAATAGAGAAGGTTGAGGTATGTGCGTCACTCATAATATATTTCATTATCTCTATATTATATGGTACAGAGAGTAATTACCCAAATAATCAAACTCCTTCCTCAACAAATTTTAACACTTTGAATTTCCCCTTTCTCATCGATTCCATCTTCTTCTAATTTTTCACATCATTTCTTTGATCATCCTTTATTTTCTCTATGAGAGATTGTTGAGCAGTAATTTGAGAACTAATTTATGGTTTTCCTTCTTTAATTATTTCCATTTCCATCATTTTTAAATCTAAGATGATTGGTTCCTTCTCAATTCTCATCATTGATGATGTTTCATGATCCATTCTACTTATATAATATTCCACTTTATTTACCTTTCCATGATGGTAGTGGATTGAGGAGTCATAATCCTTGATGGGATCTAACCAAATTTGATGGAATATGAATTTTTATTTCTATGTGAATATATATTTTACACTCTTATGATCGGTAAATATTTCACAAATCTCCCAATAGAGATAATGCCACCAGATATTTAACTCGAAGATCACACCTATAATGTCCAGATCATGCATGGGATAGTTTTTCTAATAAATATTTAATTTCCATGAGGAATAGGCCATCAATTTATCATTTTTCATTAGTACACATCATAATCTATTCTTTTAAGAATCACCTTATTACAAAAATATTTCCCTTCTTATTGGAATTGTGAGTACTATCATGGAGATATGCCTCTTTTTTTAAATCTTTGTAGTAGTCTTCACATTCACTGGTCCAAAAAACACTACTCTATTTTGAGTCATCTTGGTTAATGGGTTTAAAAATCATGATAAATTCTTAGAAAATATTCAGTGATACCTAGATTGACTAAGGAAACATTGGATCTATGTAACAGATATTGGTATAGGCCCCTATTTTATTTCCATTGTCTTGTAAGGGTCTACAAATATTCCTTTAATGGTGATAACATTCCCCAATAATGATACTTCCGCCATCCAGAACACACATTTATTATACTTCACTTAATGTTCCACCTATTAAAATTTATTTATAATGTTATTCAAATGATCATCATGTTCCTCCTTGCACTTAGAGTATATCAAAATATCATTAGTAAAGACTACCAAAAAAATAGGTAAGCTCTAAACACACTATTCATTAACTTCATTAATATCTCTAGAGAATTAGTGAGTCTATAGGGAATCACTATAAACTCATTGTATTTGTACCTCATTTGAAAGGTAATCTTGGAAATATATTTTTCCCTCACCTTTAATTGGTGATATCCCAACCGCAATTCCACCTTATAGGAATACACGGCCCCACGTAGCTGATCGAACAAGTAATATTTATATGGAGTTGGATACTTGTTCATTTACATGATTTTTTTATTATCATTATAATAAATACAGAGGCACATTGAACCATCAATATTCTTGATGAAGAGGAGTGGTTCATCCCATGGTAAACCACTCAATCATATGAAACCCTTATCAAGATTCTCTTGCAACTTATTCATCAATTCCTCCAACTCAATAGTTTCCATTATATAATTTGTCTTTGATATAGGTAGAGGTTTCAGAATAAGTCAAATTGAGAAGTCAGCCTCTCGGTCTTGAGTGAGACCTATCAATTTTTCAGGGAACACATCATTATAGTCCCTGACAATAGACAAGTCCCCAAACATGATTCATTCCTTTTTCACAATCATTTTGACTTGATATGCTTTCTCATAAGGGAATAATATCCATAATTGAGAAAGTAATTATGAAGTAGATTCATCACCTTCTTACACTCACATAAAAATGGAGGATTCCTTAGGGTGTGACGAGTGATATCCCTTTCCTGAAATTTGATGTTGGATTTGTATAATGATAGACAATCCATGCCTAATATTTGATAAAACTATGAAAAATAAAGTAAGAAAATAATTTCTAGGAGTTTCAATCCATAAAAATAGAAAGGGAGGAATTATATAATTAGGATTCAAAAGTTTCCCCATTTTCTATTCTCATAGATAAATCATCCTCCATATTTTGAGGTGGTGTTTGAATAGTTATACTAAACCATCAAGATATGAAAGAATTTATAGAACCAGAATCAAATAGTATGTTTTTTATTCTTGAATGAATAACCAGTGTACCTTTCACCACATGATTTTCATGATCCACATTAGAAGTACTGATGGCCTAATATTTCCCTTTATTTTTTGGATTTTTTTGAATTAAACATTGATTAACTAGAAGGACTCAAGGTTTACTACACTAGATTTCATAGTGCTCTTTCTCCTTACAAGTGAAGCATTGTACCATAGGTGGTGTTCTATTTATTCCACTAAATTTTCTAGATTATTAATATATATTAGGAATTCACAAGCATGGTGGAATTGTCTCCCATACTTGAATTATTTACCCATCCATTTTAAGAGGTCCCCATTATGCTTCTTCCCACATTTTTTACATGTGAGTGGTTGAGTTTTCTTTCCACATTTGCCATTAGATCCTCCAACTTGAAAATCCATCATTCTTTTATTATCTCTATTTCCATGGGACCATTCTCCAAACTCCATCTATACTTTTATTGCATATTTAAAAATATCCTCATAACATTAAAAGTCTAAAATTTTCAGATCATATAAAATTTTTAGTTTTAAGCCAATAAAGAATCTATCACTTTTGTTATGATTTTTGACAAAAACCTAAGGAGTACCTTCCATTCCATGTGCAATTTTCTTCATAATTCATGAAACATTCTGTTTCATTTTTCATCATCTATATAAATCTTCTCTCTATATTTGTATGAAGTGTTATAAATAAATACTTGTTATGAAATATTTTCTTAAAGTATTCCCACTCCATCTCCTCAATTTCATTCTTCAGTATGGTGTTCTTGATCGACAACCACCATTGATCAGCCTCTCCATCCAAATGGTAACTAGATAGGGTCACCTTCACTATCTCATAATAGTATAGAATATAAAACATCTTATCCATTGAGTTGAACCACTATTCTGTGACTAGTGTACCGAAAGATCCATTAAATCTCAGTGGTCATTGCTAAATAAAAGACATGATAGCCAGTTTATCCCTCTTAGGTGAAAGAGGATGTCCCATATTATTTAGGTTATTTTTCATACCCTGAGACATCTAGGAAATCATCACCATTAAATTTTTAACTTTATGTACTACGGAATTTGGGATATTATTTTTGAAATCACCATATTGTTCCCACTATGGGTTGTTGGCCTAATTCTCTTAGTTTCCCACAATTTTATAAAGAACAAAATGTTTGAAAAAAACCTAAGTTAATAAGTTATGAAGAAATAAATTATTCTATTATCTCTGAAGTCATATCATGTTGTATAACAATGTTTATAATTTTTCTAAAACAAATATTCTTGGGTTATTTCATATAATTGGTCTCATTTTTAGGTTTTTCACTAATGTTCTCTAATCCTAATTCCAAAATTAACTAAAATGATCTTTGATACCAACTATATCAACCCTAAATTTTCATACATCATTTTAACGACAAAAAGTAAAATAGTTTTACAAAATAAGGATCCAATAGTTTAGTGTATTTTGAAAATAATGAAAAAAAATAACATTTACATAACAAACCATAAACATTATTTAATTTCATCTTCTGTAGATTCTTGATGGCCCTTGATTTCTCGTTAGTATAAGTAATCACCTAAGAATATATATCATAGAAATGGGTGAGCTAAAAGCCCAGTAATAGGACAGGTAAAACATAAATCAATATAAAATGGCTAAGAATAATAAATATCATTATAACATAAGCATGGGATAATCATAATCCTAAGAGGATGAACTAGATATAGTCATGGAATGTGGAAATGTATAAAAATGAATCATCGTGTCTTAGTGGTCATATACCACAGAATGTTTTGAACAAACATTGCATAGGTTTCACACATAACATATTTTTATAATCATAACATACTCATTGTGAACAAATATATAATAATTTTCACACATATTACACATTACCTCATGAGAATCATCACATTACCCATTGTACTATAGCGATATATAATTTTTGGGACACCCGTAATATCATAACATTTACATAATCATGCATGCCACATAGAATAGATATCAATATTATTCACAAAATATCCCCTTGGATGGAAATAGATTTCATGAAAATTTAATAAAGAATTCATTCATGAATAAACATTATGGTTCCTAAAAAGAAAATAGAATAACATAATTGGTATAATAATCATCAATATTGAAGGAATAAGAAACACTATCAAGAGAATGAAAGAGTGATAACCCAAATAAAGGGAGTTCGGTCTGAGAATCCCTTTATCTTATGTATGAATTATCTCTTCAAATTAATATACTTGATAATCAAATTAGATTATTTAATTGATTAATAGAGATCCTATAACACATGTATTTTATTTGTTATAATTTTATTAAGTTATTTTATATCCATTATGATTATTTATAGAGTTCAATTTTTTCATTTCGAGAGTATTCGTTTCTTGGTTTCTATGATTGGTTCGCTTGTATACATGTATGGAAGATCGGGTAAAATGGAAATTACTATCTAGAATTGAAATTATATATTATTAATGAACATATAGAATATTAATTGTTATTGTGTATTTTTCTAGATAAAAATATGATTAATTAGATATAATATTAAATAAATTCATTTAGATTAATTTTGCAGTATTCGATCATAATGAACTCGTTTGGTTTTATTTTTTAATATTATTTATGTATGTTAGTTCCAGAACATGAAAAAGGTTATAACATATATTTTAAAATATTTTTCAGCCATTAAAATTGTTTAAATAACATAATTTAAGGTGGTAAAGGAAAATTAAATTTTTTCTTTCTTGAAGGAGATAAAATAAAATCTCAGAGACAACATTTCCATTTTTAGAATTGAAGAGAGATGGGAAGAGGTTTTATGATAGACAATTCCATTAATATGAAAATATTATATAAAATATAATATAATAGAGTTATCATGAAACTTGGAAAAATTTAGGTGAGGATATAATGAGAAATGTATATAAATTTAAAAGAAATTAAATGAAAAGAAAAAGGATTTTACCACATGAATTTTTCTCCTTCAGAAGCTAATTTGGTAGATTTTTTGGACTTCTGTTCAGACCAAAGGCCCATTCAAGTTTTGGAGGTAATTAAGAAGAGTATTGGGTAGAAATTGTAAAAAATTAAAATCTTTGGAGGTTTGATGAGAATCAGTGGTGAGGTTGGTATTTGTAGGTGATAAGAGGGGTGTTTTTCATTATTTTATACATTATTTCATTATTTTGGATCAAGAATATCAATATTTTGAACCTTATCACTAAATATAATAAAAATATTAATCAAATTTCGAGATTATGTGCTTACATCATATATATATCATCTATGACTCAATAATTTATGTATTTATTAAATATCATAAATTATTGTATTTCATTTTTCAGAAGAAAAAAAATCAACAATTTTACAAAAATCCAAAAACATCAAAAAACCAATTTTTCATCATGTATAAATCAAATATGAACTCCATTTCATGAAAATAATTTTCTTAATATAATAAATTTAGTTTCTAAAAAAATTACCATTTATTTGAAAAATATTGATTTTAAAACTATAACTGATTTTATGACACTCTGAAAAATTATTTAAGGTCTCATAAAATTATAATATAACATTAAGAAAAAAAATTCTAATTTATGAATATATTTTATGAAAATAAATTTTGTTTAAGTCATTTGACTATTTATAAAATTTGAAATAAATATTTATGTTATATAAGAATACGAATAAATAATTCATCAAATTTAAAATATTTATTTACTTATAATATGATACTATTATATCATATTATCATTTATAATGTCCCTAAATTTTATTTAGAATTTGATTGATGAGTTTAATATTCTATTTGATGGATTACTATTCTTAATGGTAGTATTACTATACGAAAGGCAAATTTATTATTTCATCATGATATGTCCCTTAATTTTTTTAAATATTACTTATTTCAATATTCATTTATGATAATGATGTTTTTATTAGTATATCCCTGATATGAATTGGTTTTATAGTATATAAAATTATTATAATAGTTGAAAAAAATCCATTGATAAATTTGTGTATTGTTATAGTGATCCTCAATATCAATTATAATGGATTGATATCCTACTCATAAGTATTTGGATTATAATCATAATATATACCAACTTAATGTAACCTAGGTATAACCAAAAGTGTTGTGGGATTAACCAAGAAAAGAATAGTTGAATTAATAGTATCATAAGCTGAAATGAGGTTGTTATTGGAGAATATAACTTAGTACTAAACTTTCAAATTCACATACCTTAATTCTTTTGGATATTATCATATCCTTTTTTTCAATTTTGGTTCAAATAATATTATGAAAATAAAATTGTGAAAGGTATATCCCTAAGAAATAATAATATTCATTTTTGGGATGTGTAATTTTCTAGTAATATCAAGGATATTATGGTGGAAAACTTGGTATTAGATACATGTTGAGTTATCAAAGGATCTTTTGGGTCAATCAATTAGTAAATGATAATTAAAATTATGATGTTGAACTTTTCAAGAAGTAGAATGTAACAACAAGAAATATTGAATCATTTAAAAAAAATTCTATATCATTTATCACATTCTATAACCAATTTAAATGAACAAAAAATACAAATAAATAAATTATTAATAAATCTATAATAAACACTAATGTGAATAAAATTAATAGCTATTAATATTGTATGGAAAATAATTAATATGAGTTTACAATTATAGGTTTATTTTCAATAAAAGATATTTTATATTTTATTTTATGAATATAAATATAAAATTTATAATTTAGATTTGAAAAAATAATATTATTTTTTAAATTTCTCAAAAAAAATATCTTATGATGATTTTTTATGATTTTTCAAAATAATTTGTTTTTTTGTGAATTATGAAAATAAGTATTGTGCTAATACCACCAATTTTATAGGAATTACATGTTTTTAAAATATTTTCTTATAAAATTTTATATTATAATGTATAATAAATAATTTTAAATTACTATGTTTATGTTGTAAATCCATTGTCAAAATTTTGAAAATTTCTATAGTTTTTTAATTAAATATGTTTTTCGATTGTTTTGTTTAAATAATGAAATGATTTTTTTTCAATGTCATTTATTTTCAATTGAGTTGTATTTTAATGTAAATAAATGTTTTACATTTATTGGAGTTAATGAAATTTACAATTATAACTTAATCATAAATATTTTTATGAAAAATAAATTTTTTCAAAAAAGGGCTTTATGCGATACATCCCAACTAATAAGATCAATTTTATTACACAATGAAATTTTATTTAAAAAATATTTATTATATATGATATAAAAATTTTAATATTATTTAATATTTTAAATTTAATTTTTAGTTATGAAATTAGATTCTAAGGATTAATGTTAATTACCATGATAATGGTGAAACAATTATTTTAAAATTAATTTTTAATTAATATCAAGGAATTTATATTAAATGAATTAAATTTAAATAATTTAAAAAATGTTTCAAATATTATTTATAAACACATAAAAAATATTAACACTTATTTATTTGGTAATAGATAATAAATAATAAATAATACTAAGAATATATACTGATCACAATGTCATTTTTCTAGTAAAATGGTTTTTATAAATACTCTTTATTTTAATTTTAATGTAAATTTTACAATATATAGAAATTTATTTGGACTAAAGAGGTTAAAAATTTATTTCCATTACACATAATATGGGTTATATGGGTAAGGTTATATGTTTAGTTAAACATAAAATCACATAGTTAAAAATAAGTAACTTAGTTCAAAATTATGAGTAAAATGTAAAAATTTAATTGTAACAATCGTATAACATAAAAAATAGCAAACACTTCATTGATACTTTTTATACCATAAAATACCTCACAGTACATTATTTTAAAAATATATATCCATTTACCTTGTAATCGTGCCGTTGGATTACTAAAATATAAAGGGTGTTTCTATGAGTGTCGTTTCCATCTCTTATAAAAGGGTATCACTTACACCCTTTGGAACACACACCAGTCCTTAAAATTTATCCATGAAACTAGGAAATTTCAGTCAACCTATAACCTTATCCCAAAAAACAAATCCCCCTTATCACTCATATTCTTCCAAATCACTTTAATATCAATAGAATTTATAAGGAAAAGTCATGTCAATAACCTAAGTATTATAAATTTCTAATGTTTTTATTTTTAATATTTCTAATCAAATATATTATCACCATAAAAAATATGATAAATCTAGTATCATTATTATAATTATATGTTTTTTATTAATGGTAAAACAAATAATTATTCACTTCCATCTTCTTATAATAACAATGGAATGGAAATCATGAGTGTGTGTAGACTTCCACCTCCATGCATAATAGTTTTTTTCATTTTACTTATAGATTTTAATTATTTATTAAAACATATTAAAATATTGTTTAACACCATAAATCATGAAAATAATATAATTATGATTTTTTATAATTATTCTATATCAATGTAAATTCCACTATCATCACACTCACTTATCGAGTTAAAGAGAATTAGTGTTTGGGTCAGATTAACAACCAACATGAACGATGGTTTTTTATAATATTGGATGTTCATAGAAACTTAAAAACAAATATTTTTATAATATAATAATAAATTATTTTATATTTATATGATTATAAAAATATTATTTGTAATTATCTAACTAATTATTAATGGAACATTATAATTCTCTAAAATTAAGAAAAATCATCAATTCAGTTTAAATAACATAACAAAATTACATATGGATTGAAATAAGTACATTTTAAATAAAGTTAAGTTATATATTACATAATATTAAATGATATATCAATTTTTATCTTTGTATCAAATTTTTTTTAATGATTTTAAAATTATAAAATATACAAAAAATAGTTAAATTCATTAACACGTGATGGTCGTAATATACTATTAAAAATTAATTTAATTGTGATAAAAAATTACTAAAGTATTATAAAATGGAAATATTTATGAATAAAGAATTTTTAAATTATATTATGATAGTTATTATTTTTATAGAATGTTAGAGTTTCATCATCTATGTAATGAAACAAGGTAAGGGTTTCTTAATATCAAATTTGAATCGTATTAGACATGAATAATTTTTATACGATTTTTCATTTTAGTGGTGTAAATACTGCTCAATTTCCATTTAATTTTAATATACTATTACATGTAATGATATTAAATGTGATATTTAATTTTATTCTTCTAATGTATGTATTATTCAGATATTATAAAGTTTGTAAGGGGTTTTTGTGACTCAAATATTTTCATTTCATCATATTATTATTTATTTCGCTGCAATATTTAAATATTAATCAATTATACCCCCATAATGATTTTATATAGAAACTCCACCAAATTATCTTGGGAAATATTGTTTCTAACTAAATAATTCTACCATTATGAAAATATTATTTCATTAAAATTCATTTTTTGATATAAATAATTCTCATTTATTTTAATGATTTTTTCTTCCCTATCCATTTTATTCTCCCCACCAATTTTCTTATTTAAATAATAGAAACTAATTTTTTTTAAACCCCAATAATCCTTTTTATTTCCTTTATTAATTTTAAAATACTATTTTAATTATATTTTTAATGATGCGTGTTTTCAAGAAGGTTATTTCAAAAAAAAATTAATTTCTTTCTTTCAATTTAAAATGAAAGGTTTTATCATCCACACTACATTTTCATTTCATAAAATTTATTTATTTTTCAATACTTCACCATTAGATATTCTTTTATGAATTAAAAGTTTTTGAATTATTTTCACTACAAATTTTTGATAACATTATGTCATTTTCATGTTTTCATTATTGAAGACAGTTTTTAAAACTAAATTTTCCCAAAGTATTTTCAGACTCTATTTTGGAAAAGTTTATTTCCTTTTTAACTTTATATTATTAAATATTCATTCTATAATTAATACTTTTCGAATTATTTTAACATTTTCTTCTAAAAACAATATTCCTTTATCAATTTTACATTTTTAGATATTATTTATAAATGAAAAAAAAAATTATTTATTTTTACTTCTCGGTTATAAAACCTTAAGTGTTTACAAGTATACAGAATTTGGTACCATGTATATTAAGGTTTTAAAAAATTATTCTCTTCCACTTATAAAAAATGTGTTTTTTATGTAATTTACCCTTCATCTTTTATAACAATGTTTTAAAGGGTTTTACAAAAAAAATTATCTTTTATTTACCCTCCAAGGTATATTGTTCACAAAGAATCATTTTGGACACCCATTATATGTTATTCAGATAAGTTATATTTTTTAAAATGAAAATTTTAATATCCTATGATTTTTTAAGATCATGATATGTAAAAAAAATTATAGGTTTTGGAAACCCATTTATTTTTTATGGGTTCCTTCGGATATTTTTACTATTGATTATTAAATGTCACACATGTGTATGAATGATGATGGGTGGGGCCCATTATCACTCTAAAATGCATTATTTATGGATTAATATCTCATGTAAAAGTTATTTTTAGAGACTACATTTTATTTATTCACAATATGAATCATGGACATTTTTTTTATTCACAACAAGAAGCACTGGTATTTTTTATCCATAGCATAACAATTGGGAAATTTTTGTTCATAACATATACAATGGATATTTTTTTGGCTAATGAATCATGGGATTTTTTTTAACATCATTAATTTTTTATTTTATTTTTACAACATGATGTGTGGTCATTCTATTTATTCATAATGAAATAATTTTCATAAACTTATGTTTTGTTATAATTCATTATTATATCAAATACCATATTTCTACATGACTATAATTGTTCCACATTTACATGATATTTATTAAGTTGTAAAAAAATCAATATTCATTTCATTTTATTAAATTATAAATTTTTATGATTACTTAATATTTCTTTTTTACATGTAACCTACTTTTATATCATGAAAACATCTTATATGATAATTGATTTGTGTTTTGAGCTATATAAGATAGTTATACTAACTTAAACATCCTTTTATGATATTATGTTACTCCACCATGTTTTATTATTATCATTAATAGTATTTTTATGTTTTATTAAGATATTTATTTCCTCCTCATATTCTTCTATAATTTTATAATCTAATCCATTGTATTATTTATTTAACTTACTCAAGGTTTGAGCTTATCCCTATATTTTGTTTCTAATTCCAAGGTTATGAATATTATTATATCATGATTGATATCTAGAATGTTTCTCAAGTTGGATAATTGTGGATAAATTTTTCCAAGTATAGTAAAATGATATATTTATATAGCTAGTCACCAAGACACTAAACCTTTCATTCTTTGGTTTATGCGAATTTTTTTAGGTGTATAATCTAAACCATGAGATAAATATATTGATTTTGTAATATTTATAATGGGGTTCTATATAGAGGGTGTGTAATTTGTCCTATTATATTAGTCATAAAAAATCTATAAGCCCCACTCATACTATCACTAATCATTAGGATCACCCAAGAGAATAATTATGTAAGATCCAAAAATAAAATCATTTCTGCATAAAATCAGGTGGGGAAAAATGCTTTCATAAACCCCACACATGACTTCACAACTCTTTTTTAGCACACAAGAATCACATTCATCTAAGTCACAAACATACCTTCACAACACATTAGAAACACTTAGGAAATACACTCATATAAGCCCCAACCATACCTTCACTACTCTTTCGTAGCTCCAAATAGGAATAAACATGTAAACCCTACTTATACCATCACTAATCATTAGTAGCATTTGGGTATCACAATCATGTAATCCTCACTCATACCAATGAAACTCTTTTTTAGTTCCCAGGAAGTGTACTCACATAAGTCCCACCTATAAAATTGTTTCACCTTCACAACACTCAGGAATAAAACTTGCATAATCCTTGTACATAAAATCACTTATCTTTAGAAAAACATGAGTAGAAAACTCACATAATACCCCCCAATAACATAACTTATCATTAGCATCACAAAAGAAGAATACTAGCATATTTTCTAAACATACAATCATGAATATTTAGTATCATCAAGGTAGTAAACAAGAATTTCCCCACACATACCCCAATTTTATTTTCCATCATCCATGCAGAAACTCTCATAATCCCGAACCATATATTTTATAATCCTTACTAACATATAGTAATATCCCTGTGTAATCCCCAAAACCAATGTGTGGGTTTTATGAATTTTAATATCATATCTTATAGTCAAAGTCACTCAAAGATAAAATACATGACAACATACTCAGAAAATGATTTCAAATTGTATCATTACCCCTTTTATGAGTAATACATTCATTATATGATTAGAATGAGATGAAAGTTTGATATTCATGTATCTTTTTAATCTATTCTGCATAACATACCCTAATGGTTCTCCTTTTTTGGAACAAAGATCCTCATTGAATGATATTAAAATGAATAGAATCGTACTATATTATCAAATTAAACATTTTATTAAAACTATATAGGATTTTATGCATGTTTCCTAACAAGTAATGTAGGATTATTCCCTATAGTATAATCTCGATATCCCAACACTGACATTAAAATCTAAGGTCCCCATTGGACATTAAACATGTTCCTCACCCAGTGTGTGATTAGTGTACATGGTAATTTTCCATAAAAGGCATTAAAATGTGATATAACCCTACCAAATGAGTGTATTTATCGTGTCCCTATCCTTTAACATGTATTATTACATGATTTTAACCATAATTATCCATCAAATACAAACCAAGGATAGTAATATCTAGTGTATTTGAAATTATAGGTACATAAAAATAAAATCATGGAAATGTAATAAAATTTCACTATATTAATCTTCTATAATGAGCTCCAAACATCCTTTTATCTCCAAAATCATTATAGGATATATTGGGGATTACATAGACAAAAGGGATGAGAAAAAACAAAGTAGGGGAATAATCATAAGAATAAAGAATAGTATAAGTGTTATAATACATAACATTAAGTCTTAAAAAGTCATGAAACATGAATAAACATATGGAATCATCACAAATAGAATATAGGATCATGTGATCATGTAAACATAGTAATGTGGTAGAAACATACAAAATGAAAAAAATAATACATGAGGATAAAATGAAAGACTATATCTCATAGCAGACAAAGACACATAATGAATTAGGTTTACTCACTAATCACTTACATGATGTCTCATGAGACTAAAAATTTCCTAATTCAATGGAGAAATATCTGGGTTCACACATCATTATATGTTCATTCATATGTGTTCTACATTAATAATCAAGTGTAATTAAAAAATATAAGGGTTTCCCATGGAATGAAATAGGCGTCGTAATTGTGTCATAAGGCATAACAAATGGGTGTATCATAATGGTGTACATGAAATAATGGATTTAAAGAATACATGAAAATTAATAAGTAAAAATAGGAATATATGATTATAAATGATGTCTATGTAAATAGAAAACATGTAAAAGATTTTTTGGGAGTATTTAGAAATGATCCACTTTAATGTGGTTTAGTGGAAAATATTAAATATTCATTAAAGATAAAAAATGAATAATTATTTATATAAACCCAAAAATGAACTAAGATAGTATTTGATGATAAAATGAGTGATTCTAGAAAAACAAAATTGGTGGATTTAAATTTTTTATGGAGTGGACTTCAAAATCGGTAAAAAAAATGGGAAGTTCCCTTTATTGGGGATTACTTATCAGGAGGAATGGATAAGGGAACCATTTAAAATAGGTAATTAACAATAAAAGAGTGATGAATTGAGATAAATAAATTTCTTTGGTATATAAACAAATAATATTTGATAATTATATAAGAATAATGAATAATTACATTTTGTTAACAGAGTGAGAACGTGTAACCTTAATATAATTTGAGGGTTTGTAGAGATCCATTATCATATGTATAGATGTGTTTTTTAATTAAATATAACATACTAAATAAGAAAATTTGGTAAATTAATTACATAATTCAGAACCATATCCTCTTATATTTTATTTATTATAATTTTATTAAGTGTTTTAATGGTAATTTCTACAAGTTATGGTGTTAAATTTCATTATTTTGGGAGCATTTGTTTCATGGTTTTATAGTTAGTTTCCATTAATCTAATTTTTTGTATTTCTTATAAAATTAATGCAAAACATCATAAGAGGAATTAAATGCAATTCATATACTTATAGAATTTTAAATGGTCCCATATATCATTTTTTTATATGAGGATGATTCATTTTAAAAGAAATTAATGATAAACGTTTAGTTTATTTAGGAAGTTTTTCTATCATCATGAAATAATTTTTTTTTATTAATTATTCTTATGGATATATATTAATTAAAAAAATGAAAAAAATATAATGTAATTTTCAAAATCAATTTTTTCCACTTTAATGGTTTTATAACCATCTTTTAATTCAATAATAAAAAATGAAAAATGAAAAATCTATACTTGTGAAGGCTATGAATCGACAAATCACAAATGATGTTTTCGTTTTCAAGATAAAAGTAAAAGGGTAGAGATTTTATGGTGGGTATTCCATTAGAAAATTAAAATTAAAGAATATATATGATACCAGTTTTATTATGTTGTTTTGGTTAGGTAAGGTGAGTATATGGTATAAGAAAGGAATAATTAAAAAGATAAAGTAGGAGGATTTTACCTCATGAATATAGCCTCCTTGATAACCTCCTTAAGAAACATGGGATTGGTATTTTGTTGATACCAGTAGCTCAATGATGTGGGGAAGGGCCTTGGTTATGGAATTTTAATTAATTTAGACATGCTACAAATCATAGGATTTCTAAGGATAATGAGTTGTGTGTGGTGGTATTTATTGGGGGAGTGGGGTGTTTTTGATTATTTTCTTCATTTGGTTATTATTTTAGATCAGGACTACAAATATTTTTTATTCATATAAATAAATACATTATCTATAGGAAATTAATTCTATATAATGGGTACTCAAATCATACATGACTCAACCATGACTCAAAAAATCATATATTAGTTTATAAGGTAAAATATAGTAAATTTTCATATTTCTCTATTCACCAAAAATTCAATTATTTTAGAAAGTTCAAAAAATCACTCTAACTATCTTTCAATTTTTTGATTTCAAAAATGGACACCATTTTATGAAAATAGTTTTCTAACTTTGATAAAAAAAATTAAATCGTCATTTATTCAAAAAAAATACTGATTCTAATATTATATCTGATTTTATGACGCACTAGAAAGTTAATTAAGATCTATTATAATTATCTTATTGTTATAATAAAACAAAATATTAATTTATAATTCTATTTTGTAAAAATTATTATTTTTTAAATCATTATATTAATTATAAAATTTTAAATAAATATTTATGTCTCACAGAAATACCAACACTTATTTAATTATTTTTAAAACATTTATTTACTTTTTACATGTCTTAAATATATCATTCTTTAATTTATAATATACCTAAATTTTATTTATGCTTTCATATGGGGGGATAATATTCTAACATCCAAATTATTAATCGTAATGATAAGCTTACTATTCCAAAAATTAGATTTATAATATTCATAAGGGTTTACTAATTCCTATAAATACCTCATATTCTTTTCATCATTGACATATATGTTCACAAAAGGTTATATATTCTTTAATGTTTAAAATAATTATGTTATTATTAACATTATGTATTATTTATATATTTTTTTTGGGTGTTTTCAATCTAGTGGATCAATGATATCCATATTTTCTTATTATTATTATCTTCTTTTCTATATATTTTCCCACTATATTATTGGTCATTTTTATTGGTCTATTTACTGATTAATGTTTAATTCTTCATTTATGAGGATAAGGTTTGTATTGGGTTCTATATGTCATGTATGTGATTTATAATACGTACCAAAATTATAATAAGGTAAATCACATAGATAAAATTATGCGTCATTACATTATTTCCCCCTTATTGCTTACAAATTTTTTTTTACATACTATGGTGAAAATAAGGTGAGGGTATATCTCTTTGACTACTTCCTACAATTACCATGTTTCCTTTAAATATTTATGGTTCCTCTTTAGTACTTTGAATATGTGAGTAATATTGTTTCATAGAAATTTATCTCTACGGTTCATGATCTCCACTGGCTTCCCCTCAAAAGGGATATCAGTTTTATGTTTGTACCACCTCTGAGTTTAGTACATGTGAGGGATATAGTATGTACTTTATTAGGATAGATACATGTAATATATAATGTAAATGAGACTTGTTCAGTGGATGGGATAGTTTATATGACAATGCTTCAAAAAAATCAGGAATCCAAAAGGGGCCTTTGTACATGGGACATAACATTCCTTTCTTCCCAAAATTAGTGACTCTCTTCCATAGAGATATTTGGTGGAATACCATGTCACCAACCTAAAACTCCAAGTCATGTTGATGATTATTTGAGTACATATTTTGTTTAATTGTGAATTTACTAATGTTATTTTGAATAGTTTTCACCTTTTATAACATTTTTTCTACCATTTCATGTCCCAGCGGCTTATGTTCACCAACTTCATCCAAGTATGAAAGTGTTCTAAATTTTTTACAATAAATGTATCTATATAGTTCTATTTGGATTCTTTTGTGAAAACTATTGTTGTATAAGAACTTGTCCAGAGCTAGAAGTTGGTCTATCCTCCTTTGAATTTAATATAACATGATCTCAACATGTCTTTCAGTTTCTGAATAGTCCACACAGATTGGTCATCAGTTTGTGGATGATAAGACATATGTCAAAAATCAATGTTTAGAGAATGTTTGATACATTTCTAGGACTTAGATGCAAATATAATATTACAATTGGATATAATTTATAGAGGTAATTCGTACATCCTCACCACTTCTATGATGTATATTTATGAAAGATTAGGGAGTTATAAGTTCTACGGAATTGTGATAAATTGATCTACCTTTGTCAGATAGTCTACAAAACCCCATATAGAATTATTTTCTTTGGAAGTCATCAGATGTCCTATGAAAATGTCAATTGTTATTTTTTCTCATTCTCATGTCAGTATGGGTATGGTTTTAATCATCCCCTTATACTTTTGTCTTTTATAATTCACTTAATAAAATAGAGGGCACTTTTATGTACACTCAGCAAGCTCCTTCTTCATATTGTCCCACTAATAGTGCTCTTGAATATCTTGATACATCTTTGTTCACCCTGGGTGAATAGAGAACGATTATTTTTGTTTATCATTTATAAGTTCTTTCTTTATATCTATAAGTCATGGTACAAATTTTCATGACCCATTTCTTATGACTCCTTCCTAGTCAATTTTAAACTACGTGGATTTCTCTTTCTTGATAATTTCAACCTTCTTTTAAATTTCCACATCATCTCTTTTATGCATCCTTTACCCTCTCTAAAATGGATGGTTTTTCAATCATTTGAGAAAGGAATTATGATTTTCCTTATTTAATTACTTACATGTTCATACATTAAAAATATAAAAATATTTAATCCTTTTAATTTCTCATCATTGATAATGTTAAAGGACCCTTTTCATTATCGAGATTCTTATTGCTTGTGCAGTCAAAATATTGGAAGAGATCTAACCAACCTCACTGGTGCATATTAATATCTTTATGTGTAAATATATATTTTAGAATGTTATGATCAATATATATCTCACACTCTTCCCTATATAGATAATTCCTATAGATTTTCAATGTAAAGATAACAACCACCAAATCCAGATTATGTGTGGGATAGCTTTTCTCGTAAACCTTCTACATCCTTGAGGAATATTCTATACCATTATCATTAGCCATGGTGGTGGAGGCTGAAATACATTTAAAAGTGGGAATTCATGGAAACCAATAGGACCCACGACTAGTCCAAAAATGTGGACCACTCCAAGAAATCATGAAAGCATGCTCTAGGAAAATCCTTAAAAATATGTGTGTAATGAATACTAGTAACGAGCATTGAACATTTTTATTTCTATGTAATAGATCCTTATTAAATGTAATAATTATAAAGTGTTGAGTATTTATTAAATAACTAATTAAAATTATTTAAAATTTAAAAACAATTATGCATATAATGAAAGGATTAAATTTTATTTCAAAAACCATATACTTTATTTTAAATGAATACCTATTTGAAAATGATATGAGGGAAAAATTAAAAAATGGATGGGAAAGAAAAAAATATCCAAATAAATTTTTTAAACCACTATAAATAATAAAAAAAATACCTTGAAGGTATGAAAATAACACAATAAATTATAGATGATATTGAATAAATCTAAATAAAAATGTGACACGTCCACTGAAATGAAAAGGAGGCTCGGTGAATTGAAAAAGATAATGAAAAAATATTATAATAATAATTGTAAGGATAATATAATTTTAATTAATAATTTATAATAGTGAATTCTATATCAAATCATACATATCATGTATGATTAGTAAACAAAAAATAAATAGAATCCCAATCAATTGTTAGTGGTAAAAAATGTTTTAATGTATTACATATTAATGATTTAGATAGTGGGAATGTGTGTAGAAAAAATTATGAATTAATAATTAATAGTTGAGAAATAAAAATGGCGGTAGAAAAAATAATCCATGTCTAAAAAATATTAGGTATCCATAAAAACTTCATAACTACATACATGTTTTATTAGGTACTATCCATTTATATCCTAATGTTTTCCTATGTTGTCAAATACTTACATGGTTTACACTAGCAATGGATGTTCATGAACTAATATGTTTCCATGTTAGGGATGACATTAATGGGATATCCACTATATTTCTCCATAGCATTTGGGAACAAATAAATATCCATTAAACTGATTTTTAATTTTCAAGTGAGATCTCATATCGAGGAGGAATTACTAAGGATGTATAATCCTTATTAATAGGGACTTACTAAAAATTACACCTCACATAATAACTTCAATTTAATATATTATATATCAATGTATCTCAATGACCCATGTGTCCAAATATCATCAAACCCAATCATTCTAAGTTCCGTATATTCCATTATCTACGATTATTCAATTAAAAACTACAAAAAAATATATATAATTAAATAAAACATTGGTATAAAAATATCATCCCAATCAAAAAGGGAAAACACCGTCAGAAAATTTATATGTTAATTATATAATACATATATAAAAATAATCACTAAACTACTAGAGAAATATCATACAAATAAATCAAAAAATTTATAACATGAAAATCTAAAAAGTGAATATAATGAATTTTTCTAATAATATAATACCCAACCAAACAACAATTAATTCATTTAACATACCTCAAGTTTAAGAAATGTATCATATATATACTTTTAGATATTTTTATTAAATTTAAAACATCCAAATTATTTATTAATTAACTATTAAAACCACATTATCTATTTTAAAAAATTATTTATATAACAAATATATTTATAAAAAAATAACCAATAATCCATATGAAATTGCATTTATGTCAAAATTCATAATCATAAAAAATATAAAATATATAAATTTGTCATTATTATCTTATATAAATATATTTTATTGAGAAATTGGTTTCGGAAACCAGAGTGACTCATGGAAATTCATCAAAATTGAATTTCATAATAATTCCACCTCAAAATGATGAAATCTATATTCGTTTAATAGTAAACACTTGATTATGTAAAATGGAAGTTTTTCATTAACCATTTAAATAAAAAAGTTAATATTATACAAAATATTAATAATATATTTGAACACGATGACCTATATGTATTGATATGGAGAAAAAACCTAGATGAGAATAAAGATAGAGAATTGAGTATATGGAATACAATATTATCCCTTAGAAACAATAAATAAAATAAGGAGATGAAACCCAAAATCCAAGAAGGATGAGTGGAGAGGCATTATTAGGTCTCATCATTATTGAGATATGTGAGAATTATGATTATAAGAACTAAATAAGGGTAAATTTAAGAGGGGGTATATTAAATTCCATAACATTTAGAACTTGGTAGCTCACCGGATTTGGATTCATGGTTTGGGAAGTCATACATCAAAAATGTAGTAACCCTTAGATCCAAATATTTTTCCAATCATGGTTATAATATATCATAACTCCTTCCATTTAAATATTATATGGGAGCAACTAGTATGGAATACTTCATGTGATTTATCACCATGATTATTTATAATAATTTTCCAACCATGGACATTCATTAAACTAGAAAACTCACACATAATACTAAATTTTATTAGTTCTAATAACAGTATATTTTTTTAATCGACAATATTTCTTCTGACCATTCATTAAATTTTTTAGTTTACTAATACATAATAAAATTTTCCATGGTTAATATAAATAGTGTACTGGTAGTGTATCTAGGAAATATCTAAAATATTGATAAAATCAAAATAAGACTCCAATAACTCAATTAAAATTAGTGATTACATAAAATAATTATAATAATAAAAATATTAGTTTTATAGAGAGGTTTATATATTGAATATGTTTTATACAATGAGGGAACAATACTTTTACTAAAAAGGGTATAAAATGATAAAAAAATTTAATCCTTAATAACTCTCACTAATCATTGAGCACACAGATTCACCCCTAAAGATTCATACATTTAATGTGGTCTCAACACCCATATTGAGGGAAATTAAATGGTTTATAATAGTTTAATGAGACCCTAACACTTATCTAACCAATGTGGTCTAGGAAATGAATATACTATATATAACATTCTGACCTGAATCTTCGGCTCCAAGCTATAATTCTGTGTGACCTTATGCATTAATCCCCATATTCAAGAGGTTGTTGACTATTCGTGAGGGTCAGAGTCAATTAGTGGGGAGACTATACCCTTAGATTCATGTCATATGATTGATAATCAATAATAACTAATATGTAATAATCAAATTAAAATAAAGAAATGTAAAAATGGCATACATGTTGTATTCATAAAGTTTCTCCCAAAGTAGAAATCATTACTTGTGTAATAAAAAGAATATTATCAATAAAATAATGACGGGGTCCTCTGATGACTCTCTCGGTCTGCTCCAGCTCCATGCTCCAACTAGCCTGTAATTTACCATAGGGCCCTTTCATGTCGTTGAGTCTCTCATGGAATCTTGAAGTGCCTTAAAATTTTTAAGTCTGGTGTGAGTACAAGACTCAGTCACACACCACCAATGTGTCCTTACCTTGTGTAATGAAGTATACAAGTGTACTCCATAATAATAATTGATGTGTAAAAAAATATAGGCATAAAAAATGAAACTGAGTGGTGGTGTACTAACCAATCTTCTATAAACCTCCATTCATACCTAATTTGGATAAATGTAGGAAGATAATCATGGAATTTTTTTCAAGGAGCGTGGACCAACATATGGTGCTCAGAATCTATCTCTCCGAAAAGTTAGTATTTTCCCAAAAAAAGTCACCATACTTATAAATTGTTTCTTGAAAACCTCACTATATCATGTGTACACACAACTTGGTTCACCCTAGGCATCATGTGTGTAATTTTTTTTGATTTCTAGGCGTTGATTGTGCCACTCCCAAATCAACTAGGTATCAAGAATATTGGTCGTAGAACAACTAGGCATCAAGTGAACTAATCAAAGATCAACTAGGCCTCAAGAAACCTCATACTTGGCTTCTAGTTCCCTGATTTCTTCTTCAAAAAATTTCCATGATCATCATATCTTCAATCTCAAGTATGAAATAATACTTTAATGTTAACTAGGCATCGAGTATGCCACTCACAAATCAACTGGGCATCGAGCATGCTGCTAGAAAATCAATCAGGCATCAAGTGCACTCCTTTCAAATCAACTAGGTGTCAATAATCCTTATACTTAGGAAAAATGTACAACTTCAACAAGGAATTCCATTTTATCTCCACCATGTTATTGGTTCCACCATTGTAAAACAACGCAAGTCGGGTATACTCCCTCTCTAAGGGTTAAAGATGTCACGATGGTCCACCTATTCTGAGTACCAAGAATGGTACCTCTAAAGAAATCCAACATACATACATGATATAGCATACAATAACTAGCATATCATAATATATCATCATGATAAAAAAAATTAGAAAACATAGCATCATGCAATAATAATGAAACATGGAAAAGGATACACTAATATCACGCAGAGAATCACAATAGATCTCATTGGCTACTCACACCCACATGTGATAACAATTAAGCATAATCACAAATAATCCAACACATAAATAAAATATATAAAACATGTGTATGTGAGATCCCAAGAGATAAAGACATTCCTACCTTGCCATTTTTCCGAGTCGAAATCAAGGTTTAAAAATTATTTCTTCACTCGAACCATGCCCACACCTAAACGGAAGATGATCACAGGCCAACAAATCCTTGAACCATATCCACTTCAACATTATTTAGAACTATCACTATCTTTGATAATTAAAAATATTTAATTAAATCTGAACAAATTACCCCATCGCCTTCAAAAAAATCATAGGAATAAATTTCTATGCATTGAGATGAATCCAATGATACTAATAGTGCATCAATATGATCAATATCAAAGAAGATATTGAGAAGAGAATTTTAAATGAATAAAATAACATAGTAGATATAGTGATAGGGATGAAGAGAGATGGGAGTGGCCTGAGAAATAATGGGATTCCTACCCATGTCATGTGCACTTCCCCAGATCCAATTTATAATACTTTTTCATCAATAAATTTTGTAACATTTATTAATTACATCACATATTTATTACCTTCTCATATTAATTCCATGTGTCAACCCATAATCATATTGGGTATTTCATGGACATGTACCATGAGACCAAATTAAATATTCAACATCAGTATTGAAATGATCGCCTCAATTTTAGGGTCATGCTTCCATTGACGACGTCTCAATCTGACATTGTATAAAGAAGTTATAACAGAAATGAGGTTTTTACAACAACAATAATAATAATAATAATAATAATAATAATTTAATATTATTATTAATATATATATATATATATATTTTAAACACTACACAAGCCATGCTAGGCTCTCCATGTGCACTACACCCATTTACAGTTTAATTTATTTGATATAATCACTTTTGATTTATTATGATATTATCAAATAAATGGGATATTAAATCCCCACATCTCCAAGTAGTCATGAAGGAGGTGGCACCCCTTCATGTTTTCTATATGATCAATCTACCTCCATGCCCCTCTTTATCCCAATTTAATTAATTAATATATTATTTTATTAATATTGTAAATAATAATAATAACATAACTTTATTATTATTATTAAAAATAATAATAATAATAACAACATTAAAATATTATCTTCTATAATTAAAAATTATTTTTATTTTTATTTTTATTTTTATGATTATTTATCACTAATCATTCTCACCAATTATATTTCATTAAAACTGTCATTAAATACCAAAAATTTAAAATGATCGTTTAATCCATGATTTAATGTAAAGTTAATGGCGGGTTGTCTAAATTCATTCATTAATATAATTTCATATTTTAAATTGGTTAGAATGATCAAAATTGTATGTTTGAAAATCTTTTGGTGGGAAATAATGGAATTTGCTACTTGAGGTTAGAGATGAGTGAAATTCCTTTTAAATAATTAAATAAAATTAATTATTTAACATAAAAATTAAATAAAACCTTATTCCCATTCTGAATAGAAGTTATTCCCAACCTAGTTTAAACCCTACCCCCTATAATGGACATAACAACGGTCTCTTATTTCATAAATGACGCATCCTTTGAGATATATTAATTATTTTTTCTTTAAAACCCGATTAAATATTTAATAAAAAATAAAAAATTATTTATCACATGTGATGTTTCCAAACAACCAACGTGTATAAAATTTATACCTCTCCTAGGGTAAACCCCCATTCCATACCTAACCATGGTCTCTGATTTTTCATATGATAAATCATTTGTCAGATGTTAATTTATTTTTTAAAAAATAATATTTTAATAATATTAAATAAATTATTCTCAAGAGTGACCTAAAATATATTATGCTCACAAATGTAATACCCCTCATAGGGTAAAATCACATCCTTCACCTAACATTAGTCTTAGTTTTCTCAAACACTACCCCTCTTTGGAGTTATTTAATTATTATGAATAAATCACATGTGATTAAAATGATATATTTAATATTTTTATTTCATATGAGCTAAGGATTTTTAAGCCCTAAAATGTTACACTAACTCAGTGTCTAACTCTGAAAATATTTAATTTAATATTAAAACATGTTATCTAGGATTTTACTCTAATGAAAAATCCTTTAATACATTTTTAAGGGATTTTAATTGATAAACATTTAGTTTTTTTCATAGAAAACACTTCTAATTTATCACCAATTGGGGTTTTTATTAGCTTCCAAAATTCAGGATATTACACTATGGTTGGAGCTGTGATCCCCATTATTTTCAACCTACATATTATCTAAACATTTAAACATTTCTTATAACAAAAATATACCCCTTTCTATACAATGTTTTCACAATAAAGCAGTATCTACTATCAAAGAAACTCTATTTATGGTATAAATAAAACCTACCCAATATATATATAAATAATAATGAAAATGGGAAGCCATAAAACTCAATTAAGTAAATTATGAACATTTTTACAACTATTAAATTAGTTATCACATTAAATAAACATCATTTAATGTTTCACATAAACACTATAATAATTAAAAATATTCATGTAAGGACCCAAACATAAATTTACGTATTTTTGAGTTTTTTAATAAGAATTCACATTATAAATATTTATAGTTAATATTTTTCATAAATTAGGATAAATTATTACAAATTAAACCCATAAATAATAGATTGACAAGTATACTTAGTATCCATTTTCACACCAAATGAAACGCTTTTAAAAAAATCTGGTTTCTCTTGATGAAAAATATTCACAATTAATCCTATGATCTAGTCCTTGTATTTATTTACCATTAAATCATGTGAAAAACTTTTTAAAACTTTTAATTCACAAAAAAATCTCATTATGGGTTTTAAAAATAAATAAAAAATCTATTTTTCCCTGAAAACTCAATAAAACATTTTCAAAAAGTTATAATCCTAACCCATAAAACATAATATGTTTAGTATACCTCCTAAAATTATAATTTTCCTATAAAACTCTATATAAAACATAAATATTGAAGGTATATTTTTGCATCATTTCCATATCACATTTACATTTACTATTCCTCACAGAGAAAAATAATGGGTATCCTTCGTGGTTTAATTTTTTATAATGACCACATCATATTCCTATAATCTCTTACAAGAAACCCTAATAGTTAACTCCAAGTCATTACCCAACTAATTAGAGAGCTATAACGGGCTCACCATCTATATTTTTATCACATAACTAACTATAATCAAAATAAATTACCAAGAACCATAAAAAAATCACAACACATAAATTAGGTATAAAAGAAAATTAACTTTTCCACTTTGAAATCACCTTTCATTTTAAAAAATTCGCACACTCAAAAATGAAAAAAAACTTATTAGAAGAGAAAATTGAATAAATAAAAAGGAAGAAAAAAATAAAATTTATAGGAAATTTGTATGTTTCAATTATTTAATATATGTTAAAAAATATTCCTTGTTTTAAAAGTGGTTTTTAAAATAATGTCTCTTACCTTGAGTTTCAATCGTCACATATAATCTTTATCTTTATGAATAATAAACATAGAGTAATTATATACTTTAATGGAAAAATTTTAATATTTATTAATTATTTTATGTCACATATTTTCATGTTATAATAATTACTTAGTTATTTATGTTCATGTCGGACGTTTTGATGATATTCAGTACTTGAGTCCAAAATGAATTTGGTATGATGTCAAAAAAAATATGGTCATTAGTACACCATATCTAGAATAATTTTCATGGAATAATAAAAATTATTAAACATAAATTATACCTTTACATCCATAAATTAAATATATATATTAGAAAATGAACTATGTTACAATCATGGAGATGACAAGTAGTACACAAGCATGAGTAACCTTCCCATTTTTGATGATCATTATGAAAATAAGGTAAATATTATTTTATCTATAAAAATAATAATAATATAATTTATATAATATTAATTGATTAAATATACTTATATATGTCATCCATGTGATATGGTGATGAAAAATGAACCACAACGCATCATTTAAGTGATAGTTCACACATACGCACGAACGACAATATAATTTTTCTATGAATGGAAAGGACAGAACTAAAATGACATATTGTTCTTTCATGATGATAAATAATTCATTAATATAATATATAAACATTAATTCCATTATTATAACTATTTTTTATAGATGACTATAGAATCTTAATTTCATCATTTTTTGAGGCGTTTGTCTACCACACACACGAACAATAACTTATTTTCCCATTTAATGGATTTAAAGATGGATTTAGGTGATTATATTAACATAATAATATATCAGTATATTTAGGATAATATATTTATCATTTCATAACTATTTAATAATATTTTATAGAATTTGATGAAGAAAAAAATATAAATAGTTTATTAAAACAATATATCTTGTTCAAATGACCTCCTTTTCTTAACACCTTAAGAATGATAAGGGTGTTTTTATGACTAAAATAAGAGCTCAATAATGTGTGTTGGGATTATATAAATATATTTGGAAATATATTTTCTTAAAAAATTAGTTTTTTAAATGTTAATAAGATAGAATAAAAGGTTCTCTTTATAAGATAAGAGAGGGTAAATCTTGGAATTCTTCAAATTTTTAAATTAATATAAATTTATTTTATGTTTAGAATTGATCCAAAGTGATTTATTTTTAATATAGGATAATTTAAGATCTAAATCCATTCATAAAATTAAAATTAACATTTTTTATTACTTTTGTAATCCTTATCCTTTTTTTAACCCTTATATACCCTCTTTAACTATTACTGTGATATCATGTAACATACACTTTAGGGGTTAATAAATTTACAATAAAATTCCAAAAGAACCACAATTGTAATATTTATAATATTTGAAACTTTATCCCAATATTTTGGCAAAATTTTATATTTAAATTAATTTTATATCATTTAATAAATATTATTTGTTTTCATATATCAATAATTAAAATTTCGACACTATTCATTGCTTGGATTTTTAAAAATTTCATGAAAAAAATATATATTTTAAATAACTATTTTAAAAAATAAATAAAATGTCCAAGTAATATATAAAATTCTTGGTGGACAATAATTATTTCAAATATATTTATTTTAATATATTTTAAAATATTTATTTGATATTTCCATTAATTAGACAATTACTACATCATCATTGTACAAGAATTTATTTTAGTTTTTTGTTCCCTAAAAATTAAAAATAAACATTAATTGTGAATATAAATATTTTATCTTTCTAGAAACTGTTTAGAGTCTAACATATCCTATAAATAACCTCATATTAAAAAATATCTTTTTAAAAACAAGAGTATGATAAGATTAAAGTTTCTTAAATTAAATAACTATAATCAGATTAAAGTTATCCAAGTAGCTCCAAGAGGTCATAAAATAATTCCATGGATTATATTGGTCAATAATAACCCATATAATAAAATTAGGACATGATTAAAATTCAATATAAAATTGATACCGATGAAAAAAAATTTATTAAATCATATAAATTTTATCTAATTATACTTAAGACCAATCCTAAATATAATTTAACACTATAAAATATTTAGATAAAAGAGTTTTTTTCAATTAAAATCTAGTATTTTTTACTATTTATCATATCAAAAAATTTATCAGAAAAAGACCAGAAATTAAAAAAAGGAAATTTTGATATTAAAAATTAAAATAAAAAGTTATATTGTCAAATATAATATATAAAAGTGTGGGAAAACTAGATTTAAAACAAGTACTCCATCAAAACAAGGCACGACTTTCTTTTTATAAAATACATATTTTATGCATAAAATTGAATTTGTTCTTATATAATGTATGGATTACTCATAGGATAAATGATAAAAATTATATTGAATAATATATTTATATATTTAAATATTATATAAGTTTGGTTTAATTACTTTATTGTTATAAGAACACACTTTTTCACATTTTAAAAAAATTAAAATAATATATATTTTATATTTTCAAAAGCGTTTTACTTTAATTTATAAATAATTTTTCACCAATGAATTAATAATATTTTCATGTTTAAACCGTATTTCCCTAATTTAGTAAATGTTATTCATTATTTCCATTCTAACATATTGGTAATAAATGTAACATTTAAATAATAATATTTAGTTGTTCGCTTAAGATCGATGTGGCGTATCATGTACATTATCGAAAATAATATTTCATTATAAAAATTTAAGATGTTACAAATTAATAAATATTATATTCATGATACTCAAAAATATATTAAAATAAATCAGTTCATATCATAGGTTAAGAAAATACATTTTCACCATAACATTGTAGAGAAATGTCATATCAACTCAAAGTTATGTAAAAAGAAATAAAATAGTGTTCACTAAGGTCTATCACATAAGTTATTAATTCATAGAATGGGTAATATATATGGTATACTAATTAGATTATAGCTATAATTCTAGGTATGGTATAACTTATAAATAGTAAACACCTTTCAGAACCCTTTTAAATAATTAAATATGTCCAATGTATTTAATTTAAAAATAAAATTTTAAAAAATTTAGTTATTACCAAAAATATATTTTCACGACCCATCCCCTAGGACTTGTGTCGTGACTACCCCAAGCCCTCCTTCAATAGGCCAGGGGTTGGGGACTAGCACCAAAGGCGTAATTCCCTGAATCTAGGAAGGCATTTCCTTTATAACCTGTAAACACTCACAACCAAGTACACAACCAAATACCAACACAAGTAAACTGTATAACAAAAAGAGTGATGGAAAGTAAATGGGGCCAGAATACATGCCCAACAGTAAAGGTACAAGGAACTAGAAGTACAAGTATAATTGAGGAAAAAGGAAAAATAGATATTGGGTCCTCCTCCGAGGTTCCTACCTGAAGGGTAGGTAAAGATTGCATCCTTGTCACTCCTTATATGTCTGTCTCCTCTATGTACCGACTCATCATAAGGTCCACCACCGGGTACCGTACAGTCCGGGTAGTCTCAACCTCGATCAGCGTTATCTTTCATCTGCATTCAACACAAAAAGGTGCGAGCATATCCCGTGTAGGGGAGAGTATAACAATACTCAGTAGGGACCCCGATACCCTCAAGGTCTCACAAAATCCATCAAGGATAAACCAAAAAATAGTGAATTCAATAAATAGCCCTACTTAGGTATATGCCCATACATATAACTAAGTTATCATGTGACCCATCTCAATCATGAGTAAAACATAGAAACACTGACTAAGATCAACCAGGATTTTATTATAGAGGTAGTATCAAGTAACATCCCTAGTCACATTGTCGAAACCTCGGCTTCTGGAGAACTCCTCCTCTACCAACTATAGTGGGCCTACCGCAACACCAAGAGCACTTCCAACTAACCTTGGACTGCTGAGGTACTCCTCGTGTCGAGTACCGGGGATCTGTTGCGTCACCAAGTGTGCTCCCCCTCGTAGCCTACTGAGGTACTCCTATTGTCGAGTAACGTTGGTCTGCTGAGACATCAAGGCGCTCCCCACTGTGGGTCTTCTGTAACACCAAGTCTCTCCCCACTGGGCTAGTAGAGTAACTCCGAGTCAAAATGGTCAGCAGCCGTTAGGTCTCACCCAGCTACTAGGTCTCCACACTATGATCGCTCGTCTTCGGGAAGATCTGCTTCACAATATACTAGTCGATACTCCAACTATCACAAAGTCCCACAAAGAAGTATCACAAAGGTCCGCCATGTTATAGGGGTCTTAACGTAATAGATGGAATGTCAATCGAACGCCCGGTCTGTTAGTTATTAGCCTTTCGTACCAGGGGCTCGGTTGGATTCGTGCTTGATCCAACCTAACCATTTCCCATCTCAAACCAAAACTCAGTGGGGTATCACTAAAAAGGACCATCTCGCTGCATGGTTCCCAACTCCACTGGCGGTTCATCAAACGGACATTCGGTGCCAAAGTTATGGCCAAAAGAAGTATACGAGTCATAGTGGGCACAGGTCCGGTCCGACCCGGTCGGAAGGACCTGGCCCGACCCGCAGGGTCAGGCCTAGCCCATAATGTGGCCCAGTCTTCTGGGAAGTTCAGTAGGCTACGAGGGGCCATGGAGCCCGTGGGTGCCGGGGGGCAGCTCGGCCGCGGGGGTACTGCGAGGTCGCGAGGCCGGTTCGGCCGGGGCACCGCGAGGGGCGCAATCCGGCTTGGCCGGGATCTACGAGGGGCGTGACCGGTTCGTCCTGCTAGACCAAGGGGCGTGGATGGTTCAGCTGAGGAGGCACGAGGGGCGCATGACGTTTCGGTAGGCCGACAGGCGGCGTAAGCCAAGGCGGCTCAGTCGACGGACGTCGCGGCCAGGGTGGTGGAGACGGTGGGTGGCGCGGTTGGGGCAGTGCAGCCGGCAGGAGGCGTGGTCGGCAGGTGGCTTGGCCGGTGGGTATAAGGCCGGTTCGGCCGAGAGGATAGAGCGTCGTGGGTGTGGCGCGGGTTACGATGGCCATGGGTGGCGGCGTCATTGCCTTCATCGCCTTCCTTCATTCCATAGAACACCAAAAAGAAGAAAGGTGGAGGGGGTTGGGCCATGTTAGTTTGGCCCTCACCCTCCGCATTTAGAGTGGTAGCATACGTTTCACAAGAATGAAGCAAAGAATGTCAACCATGATCTTCTGTAATTTAATCATTCCCATTCCCGCACAATAGAAGAACAAGTACCTAGAAAGTGATAAACAAATTGAATTAAACCCCTACCTCGGGTTGATACGTCGACGGAGTCATGGGGAAGAAGACGAATCATTGGGAAAAGGATGGACATCGGTGTCATCGGCATTTTCCTAGATCATTAGTTTGTGTGTCAGTTCGTCATAGTCTAAGAAGTCCTACGTCAGAGGAAGTCTTGAAGAAGAAGGTTGAAGTTGGGGTCGGTGTTCTTCGTCAGCGTTCTTCGTTGGAAGAATGTGTTCTTCATTTGGATAAATGGTTCTTCATTGGAGATCTTTTCTCCCAAGGCTCCACCAAAAATAAAATGGCCAACTGATATGTCTCCACCAACTTTATTTATTGGAACAAATTCAAAAATATCCTAATGAAACACCTAGGTTGGCATATTTAATTAATGTGGGTTGGCGTAATTAATGTGGAGGAAGCTCAAGAGGTTCATGCACATTAAACAGGGGGTTGAGTGGTTTCTTCTCCCCCATTAATAGGGGTCAGGTGGTCCCTACCCCTAAATTCAATTTGGGAGGTTATTGAAAACTCAGGTGGTCCCCACAACAATTAAAAATGAAGATGAGGTTTGGTTCTAGTGGACCCCACCCCTGAACATCCACAAGGAGGGTGGTTACAACCAAAATAAAATAAATCATGTGTTTATTTTATTTATTATTTCCAGAAAAAAACCCAAAAACTACGATTCACCCTCGACCATCTATCATCGTGGTGAAAGTATCCTCAAGCGAATACCAGTATTGCGAGTTCAACGGGGCCCTTGGATTTCAATTCTGAGCACCAGTTTAAATGTTAGAAAAACCCACTTTCACTTTTACTAAACTTACCCAAAAAAAGTTCATAAATTCATTCCGGGCACTCCGGGCCTCAGAATCATGCCCCGTCATTTTTCACGGATTCATAAAATTGTTATATATTTAAAAAAATACATGGAAATTCTGGGTCTTTACATATATTTACATATAAATTTTTTTAAAAAGTTATGTGCTTTAGTGAAATAGTAAACATTATTTAAATTATTACCTAAAACTTATACTTTTTTGGAACATGGTATTAAGTTTGTTTTTAAGATGTATAAATTATATAAAACCTAGTGACAACCATTATGGTGTTTTATAAAACTAGTATCAAGTGAAACACTTTATGGAATGTATGATGATAAGGGTTTCAGTGAAAAAAATTACCATGTTTTCAAAAAATTTAAAATTATTTAAAAAAATCATTTATTCCAATATAAATACAATTACCATTTATTCTATGTCGATGAATCTTCTTTTCCCCAGTTAAAAATAGATCATATACTTGTGACTCATAAAGGTTAAAGTAGAAGGTAATTATATTCTTGTTTTATATATAATGGGAAATAGAGTAAATGATTAAAATTAAACATAGATACGATATTTATTCTTATGAATAAACTCAAATTTAATTAAATTTATTTGAAATCTAAATGTATTCTTTTAAAAGATCAATAGGATTTCCTTGAGGTTGTAAAAAGAGTCAAACCTTCTCATAAAAACTAAATTTATAATTCAATGTGAGTAAATTATGCAGATTCTTTGACCTATAAGTGGAACTTAACTAACCACAATATTGTTCAAAATAATTAATAAGTCATAAAAAATCATGTAATTTCATATAAACAATAATTTATTTATTAGTTTCATTAAAAACATGTATTCCCTTTATAGTTCAATACTAATTATTCAAATATTAGGAGTGGTCAAATATAAACAATTTCTATTCAACAAGGATGAAAACTGGTATAATTTTTTAAAATCAAACATTTATAAAATTGTTTAAAGGATTAATTTTTTTTAAAACATAAACAAGTAAAATAAAATACCTACTTATCATCTTATAATCCAATATTATATAACAAAAATTTAAATTCAAAGTAGATATGTTAGAAATTTATTCCAAAAATAGGTAATATTTAATCAAGAATAACACAAGAGAAGACTAAACAAAACAATTCTCTTAAAACCATAAATTAATACCTTATAATGTGTATAAATTCATATTTATTAATTTATGGAAAATGATAAAATTCAAAAATAATGTCATCTAAAAAGGATTCCATTTTTACAAAATATACCATGAAATAGATTGGATAATTCGTACCTCATAATCAGAAGGCATCATAGTATTCCATAAAAACATCAAATAATAATTCATATTTATTTGAAGGAAATTACCTATGTAACAAAAATCACTATATCCAAACTCAAGTGAAAACTATAAAAAACCAATTAAAATCCCATATAATCATTCTAATAATAAATTTATAGGAGTATATTTTTTATATTGAACAAAAATAGATATAAATTATATCCTTAAAATATGAAGAAAAAAAAATATCTAATTTTTTGTGAATTTTTTTTTCCAAAATATCAAGTAAAAGAGTAAATAAACCCATAATGTTCTTCTTTAATCAAAAAAAAAGGGAACCAATGTATTCAAATGGATTTACCCATGATTTTCATGAAATAATATTTTATTGAATCTATTATTTCATGTGAGTAAGAAAAGAAATGAAAATATATAACTGAGAGTGTTATAAGGAAAATTCCTTGATGAAATTATTTTGAATCCATGATCAAACTTGATCGAGGATAAAAACACATGAAGATTGATATAATATAGAAAATGATGGTTGTCCAACCAAAATAAATGAGGGATAGGTGAAGTGTGGTCAACTTATTAAATGATTAAAGGAAAATTATAAGAATTATGTTTCAAATGCATCAATCTAAAATATAAATTCTATAAAACATCAAGAAACCAAAATTACCATTCTCCAAATTTTGTGGCACTAATCCAAAACTTGAAATCCAACTCATTCATAAGATTTTATGAATAATAATATTCCTACTATAATTTAAAACACACATGTAATCCTAAAATACCATGTTATTTTATCCATTATAAGATCTTTATGATTTAACTACTCAAAATTCCCTTCATATTATGGTGCTTCCCACTATATGGCTTACCTGTAACCTTTTATTCCTTATTTTCCACGTGTTTCAATCCATCTAAACTATTTATTTTACAAAATAATATTTAATATTTCATTCCAAATTCTCCATTCATACTCATTATACAAAACACTTTACCTAACAAAAGAATAATCATTTGAAACTAATAAATAGAAAATACTTTTCAATTTCAATTAAAATATTATTTATAACAGTTCTCTAAAATACATCATTTTATGCAAATATTTTCTTTATCAATTTTGAAATTATTACCTATTTCAAATATCTTACCTAGTGAATAATTACTCCATCATCCTAAAACTGAAATTAATATAAAATTAGTATAAACTAAATATTAACCAATTTCATAGTCAAATCAATCATTTCATTTAATATGGAAATAAGAATAAATAATTAAATAGCATAATGGTTAGTTATAAATTAATCACCACCATAGAGAAAATACTTCAAAAAGTAAAATAATTTATGATTTCATAAATTCTATATATTATCATGGTATCATTTTTTCAAAAAATTCATAGAGATGTATTTATTAAAAAATATAATATATGAAATGAACAAAAAACCCAATATCATAATAATAGTAGGGGAAAATAAAGTTTTTTTCTTATAAACCGAGACAAAGGATGAATAAAGTTACACAATAAATGTCATATTATTGATTTAAATCAAATAACATACACTACAATGAATCATTAAATAGGTTAAATATCAAATAATAAAAATAAACAAAGATATCAAATAAGTTGTAAGAATTATTAATTTATATGAACTTAATTATTAGTAATATATATATAAATACATTGTATATATATACATATATATATATATATATTATTTTTTACAAAAAACCTCTAATTGATTCAATCTATAATAATAAAAAAACGTGATAAAGTACAAAATATATCATGTTTCACTATTCTTCTTACCATTAGAAATATACCCACGATACATATACCTACACAAAAATTGACTCTTGATCAATATTTTTATAATTTATAGATTTTCTCTTACTTATGGATGAGGTTCTAAAATCTCTATTTCACCAAAAATGGCAGTTCTTGATTATTTACCATGACATTAATATAAATTCCATCTTCTATAATAAAGAGGTTTTCAATGTATTTTTTGGGGTTACATATCAAGTACTAAATATATTATATCCCATTTAATGTCAATTAGGACCATCCATAATAATCTAAATGGTAAATGATATTACTTCCCTACTTTTATACCACTTCTTAGAAACTTTTAACTGATCTAACGAGTGGTTGAAATTCATACTTCTACAAGACCTCTATACATCCCTTGATAACCAAAGTCTGGTCAAAAGTGATAAGGATCTATAGAATACGTGGGGGAGATGGGTTCTCTAATTTATATGAAATAATAAAGTGTAAATTAATCTAGGAACACAAAAATTAAATACATTCCATACAGTAGAAATGTGTATCCCAATTAGAAATTAATAATAAAACAAAGGTCTCTAACACCCAAGGATAAATGATGATATAATCTCAAATATCTAGTTCCAATTCAAATTAAAACATAAACCGAATAAAAATTGACTATATGAAACTAGAATCATTGATTTATAATTCCACAAATATTTATAAAATCCTATAAAGCAACCTATAAATCAGTATGTCCACTTTAGTACACATGCATTTTATGGGAAAATAATAATTAGTACACAATGATCATGATCCTAGAACATAATAAATTTACTAAATTTCACACATTACATCAATACCTCATCCTTAAATATATATACATATATAATTTTATAAAAAAATTGAAAAAATAAAACCAAAATCTATATATAAATAAACTATATAAAAGAGTTTAACTAAAAATGATAACACCAATTACAAGAAGGGTCCAAACCTCTTAGACATAATTCAAACCTAGTTCCTAAATATGAAACACAGTTGATAATGTTATGATGTAACCCATACAAATAAATCTTTTTCCTTAAGGGATGAATTAGAAAACAATTATCTCAAAGGAAAGGAAATGGTGTATAATTGGTTTAAGATGACGAACATCTTTCCAATCCTAGGGGATATGTGAAAGGGGTGCACTAGAGTTTGAATTTGATACTAAACCCACAATAAACTCTTTAACACCTAAGCCAAATTATAGTTATATAATAACAACAACCTCATTCATGAATTTTTTTTCATAATACAAAAGTATCAATTCTCAAGGAAACCCTTCTAGTGGTTCCAAATAATATTATCAACATAGAAACCAATAGCCAGGAAAAGTATCATCCATCACTCTAATAGATACAGTATATAAACTAGATGAAAACTTCTACACTTTCTATCATATTAAAAAAGCACCATTCTATGTTGAAAAAAATTCAAATACAAATATAGAATATTAAATGAATATAACATTATTAATGCTGATCGAATATATTAAGATCAATCCAAACATAGAATGGGTTATGAAAAACCCACCATAATAATTTTTATGTAAGTCTTACTAAATCCAAGTTTTATAATAAAGGTATAATTAGGTTAAATTATAGTATATCCAAACAAGGACCTAATTATTTGGATGGTTCATATATGGGGTTTAATATTATGATATTAGAAATCATATTATGAATAGTGTAAATCATAACCAATAAACCCCTTTGGTATCCCATGTATAGACCCCATGTTTTAAATTTTATCATGGGATTTTGAAAAAAAATAGGGTTTGTTATAAAATTAGTGCTGTTTTTTAAACCTTTTTAAAATGATAAATTTGTTTAGGTATAATAATCAATAATTAAATTATTCCAACATGAAACATATAAATTTTAGAATCCTGGTAATTATTATTTTTTATATATATAATTCTAAAAAACTATAATATTTAAGTCCGTATATAAAATTGTTATCAAGTTAAGATCTTTATGGAAAGAAAGCTAATGAATGTTTCATGTAATCAAATTTTTCATTAGTTTATAAAAAATAAATTTATTAAAAATACAACATTTCATTCCATATAAATAACTTATCTGATTCCGGATCTTTGATTGAACTCTTAACCTCATTTGAGCATGGATAATTGACTTCAGACTTATTAAGGTTAATACAGAATGTAATTATCTCTAAATTTTAGTTCATTTGGTAAAAAGGAGTGAATATTTATAATTAACCATATCCACACTACCAATTCATCTTCATTTTCAGTAATACAATAAATGGGGCCCTCAAACTGAAAATCTACCCACACAGTTTAAAGAATAAATCTCTGAGGTTATGTAATTATTATAACCCACTTTTGTTAACAAAATTGAAAAGTCAAAATGTATAAATAGTGAAAACTCGTTGGAACATATTAGGTACTTTACCAAAAAAAATTAAATGTTAAAAATGGTTAAAATATCGTAATAGAATCTTCTAAGTTTACAAAAACAATATTTTCATTATTATTATAATTCCACAAAGTATACTCTCTCTTGGTAATAAATAATTAATTAAACTAGACAGAGTGTTCTATTTATCTATAGTATACTTCAATACTTCAATATGTTAATCAATGTGAATAAATATTATAAATAAGACATGTATAGAAAAGTACAACAAGTAAATATGTTTCCAACATAATTGGTACCAAATAATGGAAAATTCGTATGTTAGAATGAACTAATTATTTATAGACCATTTAAACTAGAATCGAAATTTCATAGTGTATTGAGTTAAAATTTTCCAATAATATACTTTTCATTCATAAAATATAAATAAATAGATAACTTATTGACACATTTCTCAAAATCCACAAATTCATTCTTTATAATGTGTTATAATTTTTTTTATTAACTTAAGTAAAATTATTATAGATAAAATAATGAAATAGAAAAGTCATATCATGTGGTTTGGAATCACCTACTATGAAATATTTTAGCTTATCCTTCCCCCAGACTCCACTGGAATCAAATCATTATATAAAACCCAAAAATCCAATTCCTTAATTATTTATGAGATATTAATGATAAAATCAAAATCACTACATCAAAACCCAAACAAATCTAAGTGAAAACCAAGGTAACATAAAACAAAAATCATCTTAATACTTAGTTTATTTAATTATCAAATTAAATTAGATCAAAACAGACCAAAATTAAATCTCAAAATCATGAAAACCATTATTATATATTTTTTTCAATAGAATATTAACATAATTTAAAGAAAATGGGTTGATAGACCCCATTAAGAACTTCTATAATCTATTGAAGAAGAATACAAGGTATTGTAAAATATTTGTCCATGATTTTCATAAAATAAAAAAAAATAGAAAATCAGTTAGAAAAAGACAACAATAAGAAAAGTAATTGAAACAGGGAAGAGAAATGAAAGAGAGGACTACCTTGAATTGTCCTTTAATAAATTTAACTAAATATATTCTTAATAGTAATGGAGTATGAAATAATTATGTATATAGAGAGGATAAATCTCATATAGTTTGTTTTGTTATGTTTAATTGAGGTGGGAGAGAGTTTGGGATGGTGGTTTAAAAGATTAATGGAAAAATATTAGTATTTCAATTAGAAAAATTTTATAAAAAATATTTATGGGGGAGAACTAGAGTTATTGTATCCCACATTGAGTATTCATTTTCACTCTGGTGGCTACATAGAAGCAATGTATCCATTGGACATCCACTAGACTATAAATAGAGTTCCATTATTTCCTAGAACACTAACCCTCATTCATTATTTTCATTGACCATTTATTAATCATATACCCAGATTTAGTACCACAAAATTTAATTCCAAAAGTATATTATATAATTTATAAAACATCCAAACATAGCCTCATCCATAAAATAAATCAATAAAAACATTTAACAAAAAAAATTGTAAGATCCTAGATTATTCCTCAAGGTATGTTTGTGTTTATGCTTTGTTTGAAGTCTCTTATTTTAGTTAAAAATTGTTCCATATGTTCATGAGAAGTCCTAGGGGTATTCTGGGGTTTCCAAACATGATAATGGAGGAAAAAATAGTTTTTGGGCTTGTTTCATGGTTTGGGAACAGTTGGTGTAATCTGTGTGGATCATCCCAGGTAACCATGAAGCCTTTGGTAGAGGCTTTCACACAGTTAAGATAATTGAGCATTATTCCCAAGAAACCATGTAGAAGGGGGATTTTGGGATAGTATCTCTCATATAGTTTGTGCACAGTTTGAAAACCCTTGATGGTATACCTTGTAGCCCAGTAAATTTGAAAAGTTTACAAAATTTACAATCCTCAATTTTAAATATCAACTTGGTATTTCCTCCATTTCTCCTCCCTTGAACCCTATAAATGATCCAAACTTCCAAGATATTCCAAGAGGTGATTCTCCTTTGATTATTGGTCATTTAAAGTGCCATAAGTTATGGATCAAAGATCTGGGTATGGATAATCACAATCTTTTTTATCCTTTTGGTTTAGGGATTTAATATCTTCCTTATCCCCATATTAAAATCTAAAAACATTCTTTTCCATATGGATTTAGGTTAAGGCTTCAAAGGGTGGTTTAATCGGGATATAAGCCCCTGATTAAGAGTGGGTTCAAAATTGGATCCATGGTAGGTGGTTTACATGTTATGTCCCATAGTTTAGTTATAAATTTGTGTATGTGTGTTGTGATTGTTCCTTTATCCCATTTTGTATTGGTTACCTTTAGTATGATTTGGTAAATTAAGTGTCTAAATAACTAATTGAACCCCACATGGTCCTTGTGGGATGCTTGTAGGATGACTTGACCATTTTGGGGACACCCATGGGGTGAGTGGCATTCACAAACCTAGAAAATGGTAGGGCTAAATAAAGGGTTGTTGAGTGATAATTTGAATCCATTTAAAACATTTCTAAATAGTTGATTTAGTTGTAAATGGATTGTTAATGTTTGTGTCTAGGTTTTTGTGTAAATACATAAAGGGTTGTTGGAATGAATTGAAAGTTGGTTAATTAGGTTAAATGGTATTGTGTCGAATTGTATATAAATTATGTTGAAATGCCAAATAGGATTAGTACAAATTAGAGGATTGGAATGTTAAATTGGAAATGTCTTGTGAATTGAGAACATATAAATGGTTTCACATGGGAATTGACGAATGTGGAATGAGCTAATATATGGGAAATTATGGGTCATGCCTAATGGGTTGAATGTGATGGTGTGATTGTACTATGTATTATAAAAATCCAACATGAAATTCATAAGGGGTAAATTCTTGTGAGACGGTTTATGGGATAAATGGTCTAATTTATGGTAATTGATGAATATTGGCTAAGTATGTGGGGTTTTGAACACATATAATGGGTTAAGGAACGAAAATGGGAAGTTAGCTAAATGGCTATGAATTGTAATTTGTAAATGTGTTAATGGGTTATGTAATAGTATTAATTCTAATGTTGTTATGTATTATGAAATGTAATTATGAACAAGATATATCATAACATTGAATTCCATGATGGATTATTTAGAAACATGATTGTTATATTTATTGGTTGTGTTCGTTGTGATGTGGATAAATGTAGGGAATGTATAAATAAATATGTACACGTGGCTTGGTGCTGGGATAAATGACTGATTCTACTCCCATAGTTAGGGTTGAACTGATTCTCTAACCTACCTAGGAATGCATGGTTTGGGGATTCTAACTGATTCTCAATGCCCCTAATGGTTGTATTCAATGAAAATACCTAGACTGAGGCTCCATGGTAAGTGTGGTGATTACATGATATGCTCATCCCCTGTGAGATAGAGACTTTACTTGTTCTCCTATATGGAATGATAAATTCCATGAATATTGTGTGAATAAGGTAAATTTCTAAACCATGAATTACATGATTGATGAAGAACTAGTAATAAAAGAGACATAATTAATTGGCACCCTGTGTAATATAGCCATGTAGATATTGTTAACTAGTGGCCCTAAATTGTATTCCCTTACTTGTTATTTGTTTATACTTTCATGCACTATCTGTTAGACTAGATATTTTTGTAGACACTATTGGTGGTGGCCTACCGAGTTTTACTCACACCCTGCTTGACCCTCCATTGGAAACATGAGAAGATTTTGTGCTTGCAGGTCATGGAAAGGGCTAGGTCTCTATGCTTGGGTGTTGAGTTGGACATGGTACATGCATGGGTGTGGTTACATACTTAGAGTCAAGACCATTTGGATGTTTCTATTGTTTCCTTTATTTTGGGTTTCCTACACTTGTGGAACTACTAGTATGATATGGCATGGTTATATTTGATTTTTGGTTTATACCCTATTTGGGGAATGCTTGGATATGTATGTTCAATGGTTGTTCTATTTTGTTTTCGCTATTTATATTTTTTTGTTGTGGATTACTCTGGTAAAGAGGGTATAGTCTTTCTATGTCTCTCATTATACCCTCTTTGTTAGTCAGAAACCTCTGGTTTACGGGGAGACACGCTTGAGGTCTTGTGACAACTCGGCTCGGAGCACCGGTTTAGTGGATCCCAGGTTGAAGATATTACAAAGTTACATGATATGAGTTATTTCCTCTTTATTAATATGTGTGTATGGTAGATGGGATATTAGGATAGTGGTTGGACTTTGTAATTAGCTAATTTCTAGGAGTATCTAACCCAAGTATGGGAGAAAACTAAGTCATCTAGGTTGGGAATTGTTTTTCCTGATGTGTGTTATTACAGTTGAATGATATTTCACCATTTGGTGAAGCACATGTTGTGTGATTTGACTAATTTATGATATTTCTCTCATGGCTGGAATGGTATGAGTTTGTGCATTCATGCATAATTTTAGGAACCTAAGGATATAGGTGGAATTCATCATGATAGGAACACACAAGATGGGTGTGTGGGTTATAGAGAGTAGAGTGCATTTTATTTTCATGAAATTTAATTAAAATTTTGTCTAATAATACTAATGCAAGTGGGTAAATGAAAAGAATATTAATAAATATATGAGGAATCTTTTAGGTAATAAAGGGTTGTGATGGTGTTAAAATTTGGGGTTGTGATAAATTATAAAGGTTGAATAGAGTCTAAAAGAGAAATATTTCATAGTGATGGTAAAATGGTTAATGAATTTTGCCTAATGAAAGGTGTAAATGAGTTAAATTGATGATTGTAACAAGCTGTGGAAAAAGGGGTTTAAAATTTGAATGTCTTGGTTCAAAAATGGTGATGTTAATTAAGAAGGATTTGCAATGGTGGAAAATTAGTGTGATCTGGATACTAGGTATTCCTTGGGTTATTAATTTTACCCTTTGTACGAGTGGTTGGGGGGTAGTGAGAGTTTCCTAGTTTGAAACCATGGATATTGGTATTGAGGTCTTGGTGGTAATGATAAGGAATAGGAGTTGTGCTTATGGAACCCTCTGTAGGTTGTGTCCTTTGGGTCGTGAGCCGTGTTTTGGTAATGTGAGCATATAAACTCTTTTAGGTCATGACCACAAAAAGTGTAGTCCAAACCTTAAGGATGGTGCTTGTTTTTTGGTGAACTTGTGAGTAGGGACCTTAAAAGTTGGGTTTTTAATACCATATAGGGTGTTTGTCTTGTAGTGTTGATGTATTTGTGTTATTGAATTTGATACCAAACCTAAATTAAATGGTCATTGGTGTGATTTGAACAATGTGTATTGGGATGGGGGTGAGAGATCCATTCACGAACATTGTTTTTTTCATATCTAGATGTTTATGGTTGGAGAGAGGACCAATGGATTTTTCTTTTTGTGAATTTAGTTGCAAATATGATATCATTTGACCTCCAAGGTGACCTATAAGAGAGGTTGGATGGGAATTCTAGTACTTTTGGATGTGCGATGTACAGGTGGATGTTTGGACTTTGACAGTGGGATGCGTAAGATGTTTTCTAGTGTAGGTTTTTCTTTAAGGGATAAGTGGAAGGATTGATATTAGTTGATGTGACTCGAGTTGTGGTCATGCATTGATAGTTTCAGGAAAATAAAGGGTAACATCTTAGGAGGATAGTACAGAGGTGCAGGTGCATTGCAATATAAAGAATGGGAGATGCTTCAAAGGTGGAATCGAGGAATAATGAGTACCATCTAGCTTCAGTGAATTTTATGGCTATAGGCCCTTCAGAGGGGCACCTGAGTGATGGTAGTGGGTTGTAAGTTTTTTTTCAAAGGGTTGTATCATACTAATGTTTGACCCATATATTTGGATGATGATCAATGGATTCCTTGATGTTTTTCTCGATGGGAGAGACAAGAGTGATTGAAGTGTGTTGAGGTGATTTTTTTCTAAAGGTAACATTTAGGTAAGGGTGGTCACATGGATGAGATTGTTGTGTTAAAGGTTTAGTTGATGGGTGAAGTTTTTATAATATATTTTGGTTGGGGACACTGACTAACCCAGAGGCATGGTTTGTGTAAGACAGTGGGTTTCAGGCTATGCTAAGGTTATGGTGATTGAGGGGAATAAAGTCAGTATAAGGATGGTCGAAGGAAAGTGTGAAGCCTTGAGGGTTCTAAGTGGTCCAGATGTGAGAACATGCTGAAAAGGCACAATTTCAAATGGGATAAGTATTTGATGTTCTCTATGAATCTAAAGCTGAAATCATATTCATGTGAGAGACCATTGGTTTTTGAATAGAATGGTAGACCATTGTGTTCATTCGTTAACAGTTAGGGATACACCAAAATAAATTGTGTAACATGGTGGGAGTAGTACCTTGGGGAAATTTTGGTCCATGTATAATTGAAAAATGGTTGTACATTGGTGGTGAGTCTCAGTTAGAAATTATGTTTGAGTGATGGTGGTTAAATGCTGATGAGAGGTGTGTAGTAGGGAAGCCTAAAAAAACTCAACAGATCATGGTGTTCCATCATGGTTGGCGATATTGTAAATAGATAAGTTGGTGGTGGTTCCCTTCATAAACTTCTTAGCATACATCAGCTAATGACGATCATTCCCAATATCTTTACATTGTCCTAGGAACGTTGAAAAGCTCTAGCTTTACACTAAGATATTTGAAGTTGTTTTGGTTGGTTGAGTTACACCATGGAGTTTATTCTCATGGGAGTGGTGTATGTGGAATTGTATGATGGGATGTACAACCTCAATGGTTTCATGTGAGGTCCTCAGAATGGACTGAATGTTGAGGAAGGTTGTTGGTGCCATTCATGGAATCTGGAAATGGGCTCTAGGTGACATTTTTTACCCTTGTTCTGGGGAAATCTAGATAGCCATGACTAAGTCATGGGGCTCATCTTGTGTTTGAGTGTAATATGTATTGTTTGGAATCCCTCATAGAGGGAAATGGTAATTACACTCATAATGTGGAGAGTGATAAGTCTGACATTTATGTGGAGAGTAGATTGAAGATTTGATGTAGTGACACCAGTATTCCAATGAAGAACCTGTGAGGTATATGTTGGGTCCCTTAGAGGGTCCAAGTGGTCCTTGATTATGGTGGTTGATTGAGAAAAACATTGTATTGGGGAATAGGGTGGTTCTGAATGGAATTTGAGATGCTTATATTTAGATGAAAAAAGAGTGTGGTGAGATGAACATCGGTTTGTGGTAGGAGAGTTTGAGTTATATAACTCTAATGGAGATTAAAAGTAGACTTGGGTAAGTTTCCTTCAGTGGTTTGGAATGCCTTGAAGTTTAAAGGCATCTTGGACATATGATGTGGTGGCATGTCAATGGTGAAGCTAAGCATTCTATGATAAGTCAAATGGGGAAACTCAACTCAACTCTTAGCAAGGGATGAATGTAGACAATGGTAAAACACATTTGTTTCATTCCTTGGGAGGAGTAGTGTGTTTTGAGGTTCAGAATGAGCTTGAGTAAGAACTTAGCCTTATTAGGTTAGTGTATGAATGGTAATGGTGAGGGTGTTGGGAATTTCAGTTGGAATGGAAAAGCATGATAATAGTTTGGAAGGAAGTGGTTTCGGGATGAATGGATTATACTGGAGGTCAGGGAATGACCTCAGTGGGTGTGTCAGGTGTGATGTAAAAGCTGATATAAGATTCTTGTGGTCGTTTTTCGATAGTTTAGGTACCAATTAATTGAATAAGGTTAATATAACCATAATAAAAAAATGGTTGGTTGATGATGTGATCATATTTTTTGGGTTGGAAGGACTCTAGTGGTCATCGTTTAGGTGGGTTAGCCCTGGTAGTGTGTTTTGGCACCGGTTTAATCAATCAAGTACCTGAGAGTTTTTCTTCATTTTAAAGTATAGTTTCGGGAAGGAATCATTGGAAAATGTGGTTTGAAGGATTATTTGATTTCCTATAGGTAATATTGGGTTTGGTCACCATTAGAATTTTGAGAATGAATTAAAATAACGCCAAGTGATTCGGGTCATGAGTTGTGTAGGGGATCAGACCAGTGGGGTGCCAATTAGTTCCTCTTTGATGGTGAAATTCTATTTTCAATGATTCTATGTTTTGTGAATTATAAACGGTTGCCTAAGTTTTACTTATGAAGGATAAATGGTTTAGGTATGGTTAATGTTGATGCATCCTTCGAGGAGTGTTCGGCTTGGATGGTGGATTGTGGTGAGAAAGTCCTACGGGGATAGAACATTACCTTGGTTCAAGTCTAATGGAAACACTGTAATGATTATGAGGAAACTAGGGTAATGGAAAATGGATATGTGGGCCTAGTGGAAATATCTATAGTTAAAAAAACTTAGTTTTTCTCAGGAAAAGCAGCTTGAGGGCGAGCCGTTATAAGGTTCAGAGTTTGTAAGATCTCATATTCTTCCTTAAGGTATGTTCTTGTTTATACTTTGGTTTATGTCTCTTATTTTATTTAAATAAGTTTTCCCTATGTTCATCAGAAGACACAGGGGTGTTCTAGGGTTTTGAGACACGAAAATGGAGGAAAACGGAGTTTACAGGCATGATTCACGGTCGGCGCACAGTTAGTAAAAATCGTGCAGATCGTCCAAGGAAATCATAAAGCCTTGGGAAGAGTCTTTCACATGGCCATCACACGGTTAAACTAACTATGCATAATTCCTGTGAAACCATGTCAAAGGTGGATTTTGGGAAAGTATCTCTTTCCCAGTTTTCACACAGTATGGAAAAACATGCGGGTAAATCGTGCAGCCTATTAAAGATGAGAAATTTACAAAATATCCACTCCTAGATTTTAAATCACAACTTGGTATTTCCTCTATTTCTCCTCCCTTAAACCCCATAAATAATCCAATGTTCCAAGATCTTCCAATAGGTTATGATCCTTTGATTATTGGTCGTTTGGAGTGACTTTAGTTGTGGATTGAATATCTGGGTAAGGATAATACCAGTGTTTCTTCCATTTTTGGTTTGGGGATTGCATCTCTTCATTATCTCCATCTGAAACTCATAAACCTTTATTTTTTGGAGAGATTTAGTTAGAGGATTAAAAGGGTGGTTTAATATGGATATAATTCCATGATTAAGAGTGAATTCAGCATTGGATCCAAGGTAGGTTGTTTATAATTTATATCTTATAGTTTGGTTATAGATTTGTGTATATGTGTTGCGATGATTCCTTTATCTTATTTTGTATTAGTTAAATTGAGTATGATTTGGTACATTGTGTGTAATAATGACTAATTTAACCCCTCATGGTCCCCATGGGATTAATGGAGGATGACTTGACCATTTTGGGGCCACCCATGGGGGCACCGGCATTGACAAACCTATAAAATGGTAGGGATAAATGAAGGTTTGTTGATTGGTAATGTGAATCCATTTAGAAAATGTCTAAATAGTTTATTTAGTAGAAAATAGAGTATTTATGTTTGTTCTTAGGTTTTTGGATAATTACATAAAGGGTTGTTGGCATGAATTGAAAGTGGGTTAATTAGGTTAAATGGGATTTTGTTGAATGGCATATGAATTTTGTTGAAATGTAAAAGGGGACAAGTACTTATGAGATGATGAGCATGTTAAATTGGAAATGTATTGTGAATTTAGAAAATTTAAATGGTTTCATAAGGGAATTTATGAATGCAGAGTGAGATGATACATGGGAAATATGGGTCGTACATAATGGGTTGAATGTGATGAAGTGAATGTACTATGTATTATATGAATCGAACCTGAAATTCATAAGGGGTAAATGATTTTGAAATGGTGAATTGGATAAATAGATTAATCTATGGTAATTGATGAATATTTTCTGTATATGGGGGTTGGCGAACACACTTAATGGGTTAAGGCATCAGAATGGGAAGTTATCTAAATGGATATGAAGTGTAATTGGTAAATGTGTTAATGGGTTATGGACTAGTATTAATTCCTATGTTTTTGTTATGTATTGTGAAATGGTATTGTGAATGGGCTTTTGAATAACATTGAATTCCATGATTAATTGTTGGAAAACATGATTGTTATATTTATTGGTTTTGTTGGTTGTGATATGGATAAATGTGGGGAATGGATAAATAAACCTGTTCACATGGCCTGGTGGTGGGATAAAGTATTGATGCTCCTCCCACAAGTAGGGTTGGATTGATGCTCTAACCTACAAAAGAATGAACAGGTGGGGGATTCGGACTGATTATTTATGCCCCCAATGGTTGTATTCAATTAAAATACCTGTACTGAGGCTCCAAGGTAAGTGTGGTGATTACTGGATTTACTCATCCTTAGTGAAATAGGGACTTAACTTGTTCTCTTTTGGGGAATGATGAATTACATTAATGTTGTGTGAATAAGGTAAATATCAAACCCATGGATTATTTCATTGATGATGAACTAGTAATAAAAGAGACATAATGAATTGGCACTATGGATAGTATATCTATGTACAGATTGTTAACTAATGGCCTTGAATTGTATTTCCTTTCTTATTATTTATTTGTACTTGAATTAAATATTGGTTAGACTTGATATTTTTTTATAAACCATCGGTGGTGGCCTACTGAGTTTTACTCAATCCCTACTCAAGCTTCCATTGGGAACCTGAGCAGATTTAATGCTTGTAGGTCAGGATAAGGGTAACGGCTCTATGCTTGGGAGTTGATTTGGACATGGGATATACATGGATGTGGTTTAATACATAAAGTCAAGCCCATTTTGGGGTTTCCATTTTTTCATTTATTTAGGGTTAATTGTACTTGTGTAACTACTAGTATGGCATGGAATGGTAATATTTCATTTGTGGTTGTTACCCTATTTGGGGGACTCTTGGTTATGCATATTCATTAGTATTTCCATTTTTTTGCTATCTATATTGTGTTATGTTGTGGATTACTCTATTAAAGAGGGTATAGTCTCCCCTCATCTCTCATTAGACCCTCATTTCTAGTCAAAAATCTTGGGCGTACGGGGAGGCATGCTTGAGGTCATGTGACGAATCGGCTCAGGGCACCGGTTATGCGGCTCCCGGGTTGGGGACATTAAAAATTTCATGGGTAATTTTTCTAAAAAAACATAATGACCTAGGACATTGTCATTACAAGTATATTGAGGAAAATTACTTCATATATGATAGGGTTTAGTCCTAGTTTATATTACTATGATGTAAAACAAAATTTTTTCCTTTGATAGTTTATAAGTTTATATATATATATATATATATATATATATATTATTTTGGAATTTTTTAGGCTTATCAATAGAAATACTATTGGATTATGTTTCTGATTTAAGGCATGATACTAAACCTATATCATTTCATCCATAGAAAATGTTTGTAACTAAAGATTGAGAGATGAGTATTTCTCAAGGGATTTTAAAATTGAATGTATTTATCATAAAAAGTTTTGAATTAGGTTGATGTAATATTGTTTTCATCTAAATAAAATTATATTTTAATGTTATTCATTGGTTACCAAAGTCTGTATAATGAATAGATTATGAATTGGTATTCATTACCATATATTTAGGATTTTATTGATCTTTAAAGGTATCTCAAAAAATTTTAAGATCTGTCATAAATTAGGATATAATAAATTATGGGCATGGGTTGAAGATATTTCAAAGGCTATATTACAAAATCATTATTCCCATTTTTAGTTTTTTGTATTGTCACTTGGGTCATATAACACTCTTTTAGTGTTAATGGAATTAATAAAAAAACTTTTCATTTATATCTTGATTATTTTTAAATTGTTTTTTATGATTATTGATATATTATGAGCCACAATTGGAGAATTGAGAGAACATGATGTTAATGTTTTCATTATAAATTCAATAAAGATATTAATCACGCTACATCATCATGGATCATACCACAACATGTTTCGCAAAATAATTATGATTTTTTTTCAAAATTAATGGTTTCATAATTAATGAGATGACTACACTATACCAAAAATTAATTATAATTATAGTTTCCATCACAGGGTAATGGGTTATGAATTAAGTGGTAGGGGATTGAATATGTTTTAGTAGAAATTACACCCTATATGAGACATGTGTAAGAACAAAAAAATTTATGTTTCAGAAACCACAGGCTATGAAAGAATAAATTGAAATAGATATTTCCCAAATATTATAGGTTTCCCAATGAATATGTGGTAATATATTTATAGTGTTTCACTAAAATGTAAAGGCTCATGGAATCACATCATAGTATTTTTCCATGTGAGTACTGATAAAGTCTTGATAAATAAGAATTTGTTCACACCTAAACTCTAAAGATCACACCATGACTAGATTTTCTATCTCAATAATAGTAAACCATATATTTTTTGTGTTTTATAATAAGTAAAATAATGAATCTTGAATAGAGGCATGACTCGTGGATGGTTAAAAAATATTATTTCCACTTATTTATCTATATCGTTAATTTAAGAGTTCAATCCATGAATATTTTATGTCAGCTTAACTTCAATGAAATGGAGTTAATATTTCTAAGGTGCTATATAAATTGAAAAAAATATCAGTTTTTTCATTACCAAGTGGTGGAATATATTACATCAGGATACAAACAGTCGCGTAGTAACCAGATTAAGTCACACATGATTTCTAGAATTCAAAGTTCCTATATTTAAATTTATTTGTGTTATATATACTAAGAAAGGTTTAATTGATATTTATAGTGTATTTTTTAGACACATTTAGGTATGATAGAAGGTAGTCTGATTTGGATAAAATATTGAAATAATTATAGGGAAAATAATGAAAAAAATCATGGTTATATTTTAAAGAAGTCATAATGTGGTATTTTCAAAAAATTAATGTAGGATACAGTGATGGAAAGAATAATATGTTGAAAAAATAAATTTTAAAAATTAAATAAATAAATATTTTAAAAATATCACATGCATTGTATTGATGTTATGTGGTTTGATGACATGGATTTATTTTTAAAGAAGGTAGATGGATGAATTTTTCTATCATAATCATGAAAAATAACAATATCTAAAATGATGAAAAGACATAGATTCTCTAGTAAATAGTGAGAAAAATATTCTATAAAGGGAACTTATATAGATATATATCTCTATAATTATGTGGTGTGTTCTATTGTCTATATATTTAATGAATGAATAACTATTTAACGCCTAAAAAAGAAATGGGATTCTAGAAAGAGAATAAATAGGATAAAAAAGTGATTAACACTCATTAAAGATATTTCAGAATAAATATTTATTATTTGAAGAATGATTTATTATCATTAATTAATGTGGAGAAATGTTCCTATTTGTCTTCAAAACATTTTGGTAAAGATGACCATTTATGTGGATATCATTGAGCACCAATTTATACTCAATGAATTAATAATAATAAAAATGTTACTCTTGTATTGGAATGGATGAAATGGTTTTTTATGTTATTAATTAGTGATATAAGATAAGATAATGGGGATTAAACTATCATAGGTAGTATAGAAAAATTATAAATCATGTTAATTTAGTGAACTTTGACCAGGAGTTACTTTTTCGAAACCCACCAAGAAAAAATTCAATTAATGTATTTCTATATATTAGCAAACTTTGTTGTGTGATCCTTTAATGTAACCCAATGGGTGTCAACCATGTAAAATTTCTATGACTTATTTGATTAATATAAATACTTTACACTATAAATCAATATTTTTTTTGGTTTAATTAATAAATGATCAAGTCGGATTAAGGAAAACAAAAACAAAATAATAATTGGATCATCACTAAAAATAAACATAATAGTGAACCTACTAAAAATGAGGTAAAAAACATTTATTGTGGTGAGAGATTTAGGATTAAGTTATTTAAATTAGTACATTTTTTATACCTTGATTCACTAATTTCTAGGATCATTGTTTAATTACACCCTTACTATATTTTTTGTAATACAGTTTTTACAGACATTTCCATCTTTCCTACACCTCTCACATTTCATTTGAATCTCCATTCCACCAGCGAATTAACTTACCATCATCTTTATTATCATCTATTAAATCTTGTATCTTCCCTTTTTCCTCAATATTATTTTTTGATTCCACAATATTTTTATCCTAGATACTTGATCTTCCTAGATAACTATGTATTATTTTATTACATTCTCAAAATTATTCAGTTCCTCTTGATCATTATTTGAAACATTTGAATTTTATACCTTCAAAACGTTTTTTCATCCTCATATTTGTTTCTTCAAAAAAAATTCTTGTCTATTTATCATAGCTCTCCCTTGATTCAAAACTTTTTTTAGTTAGAGTAATATTTTAGTAAAATGAGTAGGATTTTGTCCTGTGTGATTTAGTATAGTATTTTTAAACTCTATTGTTAGTAAATGTGGATGTATATTGAAATTTTTTAGGGATATAATCAACTGACCATTATGCACCCTTTTTCACCAAATTTAAAATATTAACCTTTAATACCAACTTCTATGATGAAGTCATCTTTAATATTCTTTTGATCTTGTTGTGTTGTAAAACACATTTATTTTTTCTTAAAAAACTCTTTATATTTTTTAACCAATCATTCCATAAGATCTTTTATAGTTATATCATGTTCAACCAACTTTAATATTCTTTTATTACTCTCTCTAACAAGTGTAATTTTTTCCTTATTGACTTCCTTCTATCCAGATTTTTTATGATGATTTTATTTATTTTTTTAAGATAATACTGATTGAATATATTTTCTATAATATCATTAAGATAACCCATATCCTTTTTGAAACACTCATCATTATTAGAAGTTATTTACTTATCTTATTTATTTAATTTTGTCAACTCCTACTTGAGTTCTGTAATTTTCCCAACTGCTTCATCAATATTTTTTGATAAAATTAATTTCAAATTATTCTATTTTCACCATTATCATTACAAATTAATTAATAACTTTCCATTGTAACATATTCTAAAAAGTTTACTTTACCATCTGATTCATTGTTGGAGCATAAATCATCCTCCCTTATTTCTCTCAACATATTCACATTCCTATTAAATATTATTTCTAATGTTAATTAAACTTTTGTTTTTGAGACATATTTCTTATACTTATGGCTCATAATGAACAATAATTTTCTTTAGATAGATTCTATAAAAATAAAATCTATTATTTTAATTCCACAACTTATTAATTTTTACATTTTTCTCCACAATTTATCTTTAAATATATCATAGAATGAAGAGAAGTAGTTTTTTTTGAAATCCAATTCATCATCCTTGTTATATAAATAACATAAATCTCCTTCAATTTATTCATCTCTAAAAATAAATTTAAAAAATTTAAACTCTATCCAATACTTAGCCTTCTTCCTAAATACTAGAAATTTTCTCATTTCTTATTTTATGATAATGTCATGAAGTTTATCCAAAGATAGACCTTCTTGAATTTTCTATACTAGAAACCCTAATATTAAACCTATATGAAAAATATCTCATCAATTTCATTACATCATTATATTAAAATAGATTCTCAAAAAAACATCTCATATTTTGGGCAACATAATTAACTCTTATAAATTACTTATTAAAATTTTCATCATCGTCTATTTTGATATCTTCAAACCTTATCCTGATAATTTATATCTTATCCACTTTGACATTCATGTTTACTTCACAACTACTTACCTATTTATCCCAAATCTCTTTATCCATTGGAAGAGATGTAATTGTTTTATAAACCACCTCATATATAGGCATCAGAATGAAATTTTACTCTTTTCTATTAACTTATAGGTTTCTTTTAATAGTAACTATCATATAAAACACACTAAATGGTGTAAATACCACTATATATACATCTATAACATCAAATATAAGATGTATAAGGTAGGGTAACATCCTATTACTAAATCATTGATAGTTTATTACATCAAATATAGAAACACATATTTTATTCATAGATTTTATATTCTCTATCATCTATTCACAGATAGATCTATCATTGGAAACCATAACTCTAGTATCCATTATAGTGCCCAGATTAGTGTAAGTTCATTGAGTGGTGTAGGGGTGAATCATTGATCACTTTAATTTACATATTCATCATATAATGAAACCTAGGAAACATTTTGTATTCTCAATATTCTCAATTATGTCTCAAAAACTCATCATATCTGTATTAAATATATATAAGAATATTATCACATGAAATTTACAAGGTTCAGAATCCTGTCTATATTTTTAATACTCCTCAACTTCACTTATCCACTAAAAATTTATTCTGAATTATAATGGAATTGGTATTAATTGGTTTTAAACCCTATTAATCATTCCTCTAGTCGACCTATGTTCAAACCCAAAAAATTCCAACTCTTATTCCATATTCGATTGTACCCCCAAAAAATCACTTCTTTTATCCCATTATTTTTAGAGTACTTATACTCCCCAACCACAGGGCTCTTCAGCAACAAGTTATACCCCCATCTACATGCTCTTCATTATATTTTGTTAAATATATATATAAATATATTTTTATTTATATTGTCTAACTCTAAAAGAATTTTGGATCTCCTTTTCATATATATAACTTCTTTACGATCTTAAATAGCTCTTGGAAAAAAAATCAGTCGTGAAACATCCTTAAAATCATAAAATAATTGGATATTATCAAACATCATCATCAACTTTCTATATGGTAACACTTTTTTTATATATAATTTTTGTGATAATCTTATGTCTGGCGTACCTCTATCTATTTCACCTTCATTTGGAACTCCTTCCCTCTAATTTAACTATATTCAATTAACCTAATTCCCAGAAAACGTTTTCTAATACTCCTCTATCTAGGGAACCTCGGTCTAATGTTTCTTCTTCATATGGAACTCCATCCATCTGGAACTTCTTTATTTATTGGATCTCTATCTGGAAAATTTTTTCCTAATTCTCTTACACTTCAACTAAATACAAACATGCTTGTTTACTCATACTATGATATCTCAAAAACATATGCAATTTTACATTATACAATAATAACCTCAGTTTCATATTATCATAAATCATCCACAAATCATGGAAGAATCTATGACGAAAATTTAAATTTCCCACTCAAAAACATCCATTTGACTATTGTAAGTACTTTTTCAAAAATGCAGTTAACATTATTTATCAATTTTTCCTTAAATATCAGTGTTAATGAATTCTTAAATGATTCAAAAAATCATGGTAAGATTCCCAAATGATATAATCATATGTGAGAATCATCAAAAAAATTAGAGTATAGAAACATGAAGAAATTACTTTTTATTAAAAAGAAATAATATAATTTTTTGTCAACTATATAGGATCTCCTCTATCATGTAATTATCCTTTGTCTATGACATGAAATTCAACCATTTTTTAAAGCCGTTTTTAAACCATATTTTTTAGGATTAAATGTTTCATGCATCATATTTATCAAGGTCTTATGATTTTTTATCAGTAAATATTTATATTTAGCAGTCACATGATCTTTATTTTTCTCTGTATAGATATATTTATATGTTTTTTTTGTCTAATAGACTCATAAATTTTCATCTGGTGTATTTATAAATGTTGATACAAAAAATAATATATGTTTCTCATTCTAGTAAAACTTTATATTTACCTCCTTCTAATACAAAATTCAATTTTACACCATCTCATATAAAATCATAACTCTCTCCATTCATTAGAGAACATATTTTTTTTCTTCAACTTTATCAATCTTTAGAGCATCACAACATTTTTTATAATAAAAATATATTTCATCATCTTCTAAAATATTTCTCGTTTAATCATCTGATCATATGGAACTATTAAACACAGTCTCATAACCTAGTAAAAATTTTCGTCCTATCATTCTATGTCTAATAATATAATCATAATTTCACATATCATACACATTCCATTAAAATTATATCAAGAATATTTTAGTAGATCTAATCAATTAACCTCAGTATAATGTACATTATATGTCTTCAATTTTTAAACTTATAATTCTTCATAAGCTAAATTTGTTACAATCACTTCTCAAACATTGTAAAGTATTTATCTGTTCAAAAAATCATGAATAAACTCTATTAGAATCATGAACTTATATAATAATTCATGATGTAAGAAACATTTAGGATCAATAAAGAACCATATGTATTTATAATGATTCTACAATCAATGAAACAACTCTCATCTCAAACTATAATAAGAAACTTCTTTTATATAAACATATTTACAAAAAATGAAACCAAAATACTTTTGATAAAAAATATCCACATATGTTTCTTTTTTCAGTATCCTAAAAAATATTTTATGTAAACATGTTCTTCTAATTCATTATCCCCTATACATTAATAAATTTTCATTCTAAATATTATTGAAAATAAAATTCAAATAGATTATAAGGGTCATCTGAAATATACCCCTTTAATCTCAGAATTTAGAAACCTTTCTCCTATAGAAAAATATTATCACTATAATATCTAAAAAATTACCTTTAATTAGATAACTCTATGCTAATATGAGTGAATCTGATATAGAAACCAATGGTGTATATTCTAGGTAATTAATTTTATTCATAAAAATACATTTATGTAATATATTTCTAATTATTTTCCCATTATCTTAATGTTAGGGGATAGTTGAGTAGGTTTGTTAAGATAAAACCAACACCCATATTCATAAAATCATAAATAAAATTCATGTTTATAAACATAACTCCCTATACATCTCATCTTTCTCAACAATCATCACTCCACCTAGAATATCAGTTTTTATGACTAAGAAATTTATTACAGTTATATCCAAACTTCATGTTTTCTACCCCTAAAGGGTAGCACTAAATACTTTAACATGGTTATAATAATGTTCCATGATGCTTATTTATTATTATTTTATAGCTACCAAAAAATATAGCCAACTACAATAATTCTTCTCCTTTAATTCCCTACATTTATGTCCAAATGAACAAGAGTAATGGGAACATGGGAGAATCTAATTTTTATATATAATTAACAATCATAATAATATTCTTGTCTCAGTTTTGACCACTTCTTTTTATTCCTAAACATACCATTGGAAGTAATTTCTTCTTTATGATAATCCGTCATAGTTTTTCAATGGATGTTTTCTCAATTGTTGAGTCTTCCTATGATGTTGTCATTTTATATTAATTTTTCAAAATATATTCATTACCTTGAGTTTGAAAGATCATTTCCATAATTTAATATTAGTTTTCAAATATAGTCATAAATATTTTGGCACTATTCCCATATTTCCCACACATATCACATTTATTTTGAATCTTTAAGACACCATATGAAGATGAAATATCATCAAATTTATTATCCTATTTTGAAACATATCACTTCACATTTTATTCAACAGGTTTATATTCTTATTCTATATTTCTATCCTTGGACAATTGATATAAAAAACAACTAAGAACTCTTTATTTATACTCAAGTTTCCTGAGTTCCTCACATGTACTATATGAAACCTTAGCATTCTTCACTGGATGTACTTTCTTATCTTCCTCATCTTTCATTAATGATATTTTTGTTATTATAATCTCATAATAGCTCCCCCTTGATTAATACCTATTACCTGGTAGAGTCGTATTATAAAAAAAATGTGTATTAATTATCCCCAAATACTATACAACACATGTAACGACCTTTAATTATTGATCTCCTTGACTGATGTTAGTTCTTATCTAATGTTTATTTTTTTCTCTTTAAAAAAATGGGAATCTTTGTTCCATTGGAAAGATTCTTGATTTATTTTACTCGTTATTTGTAGAAGTTGATTTCTAAAAACCTTTTTGGTACTACAAATCATATTATAATATGAAGAACCATAATTTTTTGAATATGTATATTCATATTTATATTTTTCATGTATATAATCAACCTAACTGTGTATACACTTTTTTCATCAACTTGTGATTATTAACTTTTATGATAAACAACATTATTGAAGTATTCTATAATATTATTTAACACATTTTGATTAGTAAGACACATTTATTATATATATAAAAATATTACTTTATTTCATTCAAGCATTCCCATTTTTTTAAAATATTCTAAAATTCATCCTATATCAACTGGTTTTCTTACATTCCTTAAAAAGTGTATTTTATTCAATTTTTAGATCCTTTTATCTAGATGGTTTTTATTCAGGATATTTAAGTATTATTTATATCCCATCCACATTCACATTATGTACTCAAATCTCTTTATTATTTTTTATCATTTTTTGATAGGTTTATAATTATCAAATATTAATTCCTTAGTTTCTTTCTTCATATGTTTTTTCTCATTATTTAGTTGTGTAATTTTCTCAAGAGACACTTCAAAATTTTATTTTAGAATCCATTCTATTTCTTTTACCCTTTCATTATCATCTTCACTTCATTATGAATCTCTTTACCTTTAAAAATTATCAAAAAAAATTAAATCCTCCATCATATTTATTATAGGATTACGAATTTTCATGCATTTTTATACTCACAACATCTCCTTCCTACTAGAAAAGCATTCTTAGGTTTCATTAACATTTATTTTTTATAAATAATTTCGTTTAATTCTAACTCAAAATCATTAAAATAATTTTTTGGATAACATCATACAAAATGAACACTATAATTAAAATTATAGAACTTATGAGATTGTTTACCTTTTCCTTTCTAATTTCCCTTTTGTATCTCTTAAAAAGAAGAACAAATTTTTTTTTGGAAAACCACATTAACCACCTTAGAATATAAATCACATGATTAATCTTCTATTTATTAATCTAAAAATATCTATTTTAACATATCTTTAAAAATTATCTCATCTTTAGTCTTATTCTTAATGACTATAACATTTTTCACTCTATATACTGTGATAATTTTATAATGTTCACGCAAAGACATATTATAATGATCTTCTAGAGATAAAACCATGGGAATAAACTTATCTTCATCTTATACATTATTCTCTTAACAATACTAATGTCTTATAACTTCTATCCAAAACCTATAAATGTTTTGACAATTTCATTGACCCTTGAAAGTTAATCGTCCATATTTTCATTATCATCCATCTATATATATTCAAAATTACTCCTGAAAATTTGTATCTTAGTATCCTTAACTTTTACATTTCCTTCATAACTGCTTCTCAATGTATCTCACTTCTTTTTATCCATTGGTTTCCTAATATGGTTTTTATAAACCATCTTATAGAGAGCCTCCATAATGTAATTTTGATCATTGCTATTAACTTCCATGATTATTTTTTCTAAATATATCATTCAAACCTCATAAAAGAGATGTAATCCCAATATAAGATGTATCTATAACTTCTAGTAAAAGAGTAATAAATAATAATAACATCATATTCCTCTAAATTTTATAGTTCTTACAATTAAATACAGGAAACCCTCTATCTTTCATTGAATTAATATTATATATCCTTAGTAGATGGTTGAATATTTCATATGAAACCTTTACTATAATATGAATTTAAGTTCCCATATTAGTATACGATCAGTAAGAGGTGGAGGTGGTGAATTAGTGATCACTTTATTTTATGAATTCTTCTATGTACTCAACCTTGGAAACTTGTAATAGTTTTTTATCTAATGAATGATATCATAAAACATCACCTTATATTCATTAAATATAAATAGATATTTAATCAAATTATATTTACAAGGTTTTTCCAATGTGAAATTATCTTTTCAGGTTGTTTATAAACCTCAAAAATAATAATTGTCCACTAAACACTTATATAGGATTATATATTCATATGAATATACTAGTTATACACTCAAGCAATTTCTCCTATAGTTTACTCTAGTTCTACCCAGCCCCCTATGACCAACTCTTATTCCATATAATGTTATGCCCTCTAAATTATACTTATTTTATATACTTAATTCTGGAATAGTTATACCTTCCAGCTATGAGTCTCTTTAAATAATGGTTATACCCCTAGTTATAGGCTTATATCTCATCATTTTTTATCCAATATAAAAATAACATTTTTTTCATATTTTCTTCCCCCACAATAATGTTGGTTCAAATTTTCCTGAGAAAAACCTCCCCAATAACTTCAGTAGCTAGAAAAATATTATATTGGCATTAAAATTTCCACTAGATCTAAAATGGACTAAATATAATAAAACCTTACTATAAAATGTTCATCAGGTAATACTCCTTCACGTATTTTTTGTCCAATACTTATATGTTCAAGGTGCCTATATTTGTTTTATGTCTATCTAGAACTCGTTATGTTTGATATTATTCTATACAATGAATTTCTATATAATAAACCTCAATCTGATGATCCTTTTTCTGATGCACATTGGTGTAATTCTACTTCGTTTATGGTATTTTTTATGACTTGTACTTCTACGTCTTATCGATGTCTATCTGGAGCACTTCTATCTAATTTACATCCTATTCAAATGAGTAGAATCTTGGATGCTAAAATTCATCAAGATCTCTAAAAAATATGAATAATATAAATATATGAATCATAAAAATAAGTCCTTAATTATATTGTTATCCTTTATATAATCATACTTCCTCCAAAAATGAAGTAAAAATTTTATGACCGAATTTTATTTTACACATCAAATAAAATTTCATTTTACTTCCTTTAAGTCTTATAAAACATAAATATCTACATTCATCATAAATGTTTCATCAAATCTCTATGTTAACGAACACTTAAAAAGTTTTTGAAACCTTTGATTGATTTAGAAACATTTAATGTACATATTAGAATTGTCACAATTTATAGAGTGTAAATTCAAGAAGACAACTATATCTGGTATGGGGTAAGAACATATCCATCAGGTTCCATTATAATAACTCATATATCTATTAATTTTTCATCTATTATGAATTAATATTCTTATATTTAGTAATTATTTTTCTATACCATAATTTTAATGATCAGCACTATTTGGAAACCAATATCAGATTGACTCAAGATTTCATATCGAATAAACATGACATTTATTATCACATTGGTCTTAGTCTTTATTTATTCATAGAAGCACATTGGATTCCTCCATATGATAAACTAAAAAAAGTTCACTAAAGATTGTATTTTTCTTAATCAAGTATAACTTCATATTTTTCTCTATCTGGTAAATATTTTTATTTTCCTCCAGCAACTAGACGTCATATCTCCCCCATATATTATATTCTATCTAGTGATATTTAAATTTTTTTATTCAATGTGATTCATATAGGATTATTATATAAAAAAGGATTTATATATCTATAATTACTTTTCACTTTTTTATTTTGGACTATCTCAATCCATTATTCAATATTCGATAACCTCATAAAACTATTTATCCAATCATTTTATATCTGATCATATAATGATAACTTCATATATCATACTTTTTCTAATACAATTATGTATAACTTCATCTAGTAGACTTATTCCAATAACCTCATTTTTATTAACTTCGCAAGTATTCATTTTATAAATGTACATGCCTTTATAACTACAACTTTGTATGGAAATATTTATAACAAGGTACACTAATCGTTAATCTAAAAACTTCTTGAATAAAATAATATGAAATCATGAACATATCAAATAAATAGAGAGGTAATATCATTTTAGTATCAGTAAATAATTGTATGACATTGTAATATTTACCTAAACTAAGAAACAACTATTTCCTCATGCCTCAATAAGTAAATTTTTCTTCAATAACATAATGAATTATTGAAAATAACTTCAACCAATACACATTGGTTGAACAAATTCAACAGTAAAAAAATTGTAACACCCCAAGCTTCCACGGTACGTTTCCCTTCGAATAATGCGATAGCGTGTGTTGTACGCAACCTCGAGTTCTATCACACACCACAACTAATTAAAATAGCCGTTGTGAATAGTAATACCTACTTTTTGAAATCTTATATATTTTATATTTCAAAATAGACTTCATTTTTGGATTCTTAATATCGAAATTAGCCTAGGGTGAAATTTTGGTACTTTTCGGATAACTTTTATATTTTGATGAATAGTGAAAATTACTAAATTTTAATTAAAAACAACTTTTTTAATAAAAATAATTAATAGTGATAAATTATGAATTTGAGTGGTTTTAAAGTATATTTAGAATATATTTTTACCATTTAATATAATTTTGGTCATTGGACATAATTTTACAATTAAACCGAACATAAACAAGTGTCAATCTTTTGATAGTTATTATCTCTTAAAAACACGCTTTTTGTTTTGACAGCGGGAATTAATTTTAAATTAATTTCTGCCACTTCTGTGTTTTGAATTTAGGAAAATGGATTCCATATTTGGAATCAGGATGTTCAAATTGTGTAAATAGGTAAATTTTATTTTTAGACATTTTGAATAATTACTGCGGTAAATATTTTATTTACCATGGTTAAGGGTAAATCCGGTAAATAAGGGTTAACAAATAATATTATAATAATACTAAATTACCCTAAAACGTGTCTTAACCCTATTGGTTGATACATGGTCGACCATGGTCATCTTTGGGTCTATTTTGGGACCTCATGGATCCACTTGTAAGTGATAATGACACTTTATTTTAATTAAGTTAAAATGAATACAAAAAATGACACAAGCATATATCTTTTAGCAAAACAATTTTTACATAGGGATATATATGTTGGATTTTAGATTATAAATATTAATTATAAAGATAAAAGGATTTCCTAAATAATTATATTTTATTTATAATTTTTAGACATTAAATAATTAATTTTATTTATGACACAATGATGATGCAGTAATTACTATAATAGTGAAAAATTAAAATAATTGATATTATAAATACCAAAATAAATATAATATGAAACTTTTAATGAATTAAACTAATTTTCTAGGATAATATGATATATTAGGATTGATTTAATTGACTTTGTTCGAAGTAATCAATCTGTTATGAGTTTCACAAAAATCAACTATTGAATAGTGTCAAAATTGACATAAAAGAGTTTTTAAAACAAATATTATATTATTAATTGATATTAAATTCCTAAAAATCTAAGGTTCGGCCAAGAGACTTATATCATGATATTGGTATCATTAATGGACCACTTTTGGGTCGCTTGTATGTATATGGTAAGTTTATTAACCATATAATATAAAAATACAAAGAGACATTGTAAAAGTGAAACTAATTAACTTAGAGTTAATACTTAAAGATAAGGTTAACATAAGTACCCAAACCTGTCTAAATTCTATTGGTTGAGTTGTTTTAGACCCATACCCACCTTAACCTTTGAATAGTAAACTTTGGAGCCATTGGAAACCGAATATGAATTTATTATAAACTAATATCTCTAGCTTTTCCAAAGGTGCCCCTCACCCCTCTTATAAAAGGGCACTCCTCATTCTCATTTCTTCACACCTTAAAAACCTTTTGGTTCGGCCAAACTCTGCCCAAATACTCTCCCAACTTCCCTAACTACAACCTAGAGGCCTTAGTTTGATCAGAAAGCCAACCTATGGATCCCTTTTGATCAAATCAAAAGGAAGAACCCGAAGAAGAGGTAATGTTTTCACCACCCCTTTTAAAGTTCCTTTCTTCTTCCACTTCTTCATTCTTTGTTCTTACCATTCTAAAATAATAACTCCAGTATCTCACATATACTGTGATGTTATTATAAATATGGTACAACCATATTCAGTATTCTATCCACCCTTTGAATAACATGTCACCATACGTGCGTACGTACGGCTTACCGTCTCCACGTCGTGGTGTAATTGTTATTCAATATAATATTATTTGGATGGGTATAATAATGATGTGTAACTCATTTAAATAATAAATATAACATGTTAAGGATTATTTATATATGATATACCATCCATTTATATATTATTTTAATATCAAAAGAATTATATTGTCGCTCGTGCGTACGTACGGACTACCGTCTCCACGAACGCGATGAGATTCATTCTCCATCGTATCCATTCAAGTATAATTATCATTTGATGATTTAAAAAATGATGTTTAAGGACTTGATATCATTATGGATATGAATAATATAAAACCTATCCTTTACAAACATGTCTTACGTAACAAAACATATAAAAGAAAACAAGTAAGTTAACACCTGAAACAACGATAATACTAAGATATTATTATCAAATAAATATTAAAAGATCATATATGATATCATATTAATGTATATGATTATTGTATAATTTAATAACAATTATTTCACCATTATACAGGAGGTTAACCTACCCCAACAAAGGAAAAGTACAAGGTAAGGGTTATTTCATAATCTCTTCATTTTCTGAGGTTGTTTATATGTAATAATCTACTGGGATCTCTTTATCATCCACATCCATGTTTCTTCAAAATGTATTTCAAAACATTTTTATTATTTACAAGAATATGGGTTAAAGTCATTTATACCCTTGTTTGACTTTTTATAAGAGGAATCTTTCCGTCATTTTCAAAACAAGGTCCTTTTTAACCTTTTCGACGGAATTAAGATAAGAATGTTTTTTTTAACTTATACGGCGGGTGCGGTTATTTTCCGCCGTTATAAAATCGTCGAAGCTTCCCTTAAAAGCTTATAAGAATATTTTCAAGAAAATGTTTTATTTTATATGGCTCTTAAATGATTTCAAAAATAGAAAGAGATATTTCTCTAAAAAGTATTTTGATTTCATCTATGTCAACATCCTTTGATGGATTTTACGCTTATTTGAAGTTGATTTATTATGATACAAAACTTCTATATTGTATTGAAGGTTTTGTGATATGTTTGACTGTGGATGTGCTATTATTATACCATTCATAGTTTATGGTGAAATTATTGACATTTCGTATGCTAGTTTTAATACGAATGTTTATGTTATGTTTAAACATTTTCATATGGGAATGAATTGGACTTAATATGTGATGGGTAGAGCCCGCTATAGCTCCTCGATGCATCGGTAGGTCTCATGAGGCAAACTAGTGTCTTGGCACAAGGCCTTGACAAAATCGTATTTGTAGTCTTGGCACGAGGCCTTGGCTATGTGGTTATGATAGTCTGGAATTATGCATTCCAACATTATGAAAGTGGTTAGTGATTTTGCATGTGATTATTCGATTAGTAGAATATCCATGTGAATGAGTAAATGGAATTATTTCATTTTATTTATGCCATAAAAAGTTGAAAGTTAAAGTTTGAAAGGATTTTGTTTTAGTTATACATTGCCTTAAATGTTTATTCTTATTTATGAAAGTTTCCACTATATTGTTATCCTTACTGGGCATTTGAGCTCAACCCTTTTCTATGTTTTATTTTTTCCAGGAAGTGAAGAAGTAAATTTTGAATGACCTTCAGGGATATTATGTGGGGATATGAGTGTGAATTATGGAGACATTATGTTGTTGTAGTAGTTTTTCATTTTATGATGTAATGTAAAACTTATGAATATATCTAGTGTTTCCAAGGCTACTAAACCAATCGGTCTTTCGAGATTTGATCTTTCTTGTGATCATGACAATGTTATGTAATAATGCACCGACTCTGGGTAACTAGGGTCGGGGCGTTACAGTTGGTATCAGAGGAAGTTTAGTACAAACCTTGGAAGGTAGATTTAGATAAACTCTGATTAGAGCACGTAGACCTAAGATGAACTTTGAGGATTAGTATAGAAGAACTTCCTAGAATTTTGGTATTGTAGAGATTTTGTGAGTTTTCCGAGAAATACATCCCTGTCTGGATACGAGCAGGTAGAGGCGGCTCTGGCACAGATGTACCTAGGGGTAAAACCCGAAAACACCGCTTTGAGCTAGACTCGAACGGGAACTGGTGCACGACAACGGGCCTTGCTGCACTCTTGGTTACGAAACTCCCGGGGGATATGCTTAGGATAATTCTCATTTTCTTTACAAACCATTATGAAGGGTTTATGAGTATATACATCCTCAAAGGAGACATTTTTATGATTATGGATTATATCCATAAATAGTTCAATTTATGTTAAGTGTTTTATAAGTATGGGATTATGTATTTTGATTCATAATCTGATCTAGTTTATGCCATTTTTTAGAAATGGCGCCTAGTGGAAGAAATGGAAACCATATCAATGCACGCACTCCATGTAGGGATTTCCCTTCTGCTCAAGATAATTATAGTGGGGCTAGTGATGCAACTGGTGCCGATCAGCTAATCACCATACTGGGACAACTTACTCAGGTTATGAATAATAACCTTACCCGTATGGAGCACCCTGATCCGCAGCGTGGAGGATCAATGTTAGATCGATTCATGAGGCAACAACCACCAACGTTCAATGGGAGTACAAATCCCTTAGTAGCCGAGCAGTGGATAAATTCCCTAGAGAAAATATTTCAGGCTTTGGGGAGAAGTGAAAGGGAAAAAGTTATCATGGCAGTTTACCGCCTCACTGGAGATGCTGATCAATGGTGTTCATTGATTCAAAACATGAAGGAAGATGATAAAGTATCAAATATGGAATGGAGGGAGTTCAAAGATCTGTTTTTAGAAAAATACTTTCCTCGGGACCATCAAGCAGATATGGAAAGGCAATTTCTGAGTCTGAGACAAAAGGAGGATGAGAATGTCACAAAGTATGAGGCTAACATTACAAGGTTAGTGAGATATGCTGGAGATTATATTCGCAACCCAATAAGTAATATTGATCGTTTCTTTGATGGTTTAAAACCATTTCTCCGTCGAGCATTAGTCTCACAATCCTTTTCATCGTACGAAGACATTGTCTCATGTGCTATCAAGACCGAAAAGGAATTCTCTAAGTCTTATGACTTTAAAGCAAAGCAAGAGAAGAAGAGACCTACTGATCAATCTGGGAATGGAAATAAGGGGAAGAAGGGAAAGGTTGAATTTCCATCTTGTGGTAAATGCAGGAAGAAACATCCTGGTACTTGCTTGAAGGGAATGGGAGTCTGTTACAAGTGTGGTGAAAAAGGCCACCAAGCTCGTGATTGCAAGGGGAAGAAGGAAGCTACCAACGTTCAGTGCTACAATTGCAGGGAGATGGGGCATTATGCAAATGCATGTCCTAAGCGTCAGGAGAACTTACCTCAGAAAAGGCCAAGGGATCAAGGCCAGGCTTATGCTATCACTACTGCAGAGGTAGAAGCTCCAAAAGACGTGGTGGCAGGTAATTTAATGGTTTCCTCAAGTTTAGAAAATGCATTATTTGACTCTGGATCGTCGCATTGTTTCATATCTTCCCAGTTTGCTAAGAAAATTAGATATTTCCAATTTGATTTAATAAGGGAGTTGTCAGTTAAAACTCCTAAGGGAAGTATCATTGCAACAAAGTTTTGTGAATCAGTCCTCATTAGAGCACATAAATTTTCTTTATCTGCTGATCTCATCGTCATACCTATGATTGAGTTTGATATAATCCTCAGTATGGACTGGATTTCGGACTATGATGCGAAGATTTATTGTAAGAAGAAAGAGGTTACGATTCTTGATGATAATGAAAAGGAACACGTTATCTTTAGAGCAGAATCGTCACCACCTAATTCTTATTTAGATCCACCCCCAGTAGCTCAACTTAATTCAATTATTGGGGAGGAAGAGAATGAAATAACTGTCGATGAGGAAAGGAATGTTCAAATAGAGGATGTACCTGTTGTGAAAGAATTTGTAGATGTATTTCCGGAAGATTTACCTGTACATCCTCCAGAACGAGAAGTTGAGTTTTCCATTGATTTGATTCCTGGATCAAGGCCTATATCGAAGACCCCTTATAGAATGGCCACTGTAGAGTTAGTCGAACTAAAGAAACAACTAGAGGAATTGAGTAATAAGGGATTTATTCTCCCTAGTGTTTCTCCATGGGGAGCCCCTGTTCTTTTTGTTAAAAAGAAAGATGGATCTATGAGGTTATGTATCGACTACAGGGAGATCAATGCTATAACGATAAAGAACAAGTATCCCCTGCCTCGTATTGATGATTTATTTGACCAACTGCATGGAGCCCAATACTTTTCAAAGATTGACCTTCGATCTGGATACCATCAGTTGTGTGTAAAGAAGGAAGACATTCCGAAGACAGCATTTCGAACCAGGTACGGGCATTACGAGTTTACCGTAATGCCGTTTGGATTGACTAATGCACCCTCTGTATTCATGGATCTGATGAATAGATTTTTCAAGGAGTATCTCGATGAATTTGTGGTGGTATTTATTGATGATATCTTGGTATACTCCAAAACCTACGAAGATCATGAAAATCACTTGCGCATTATCTTGAAGACTCTGAGGAGGCATGAATTATATGGGAAGTTTAGCAAGTGTGAATTCTGGCTTCAGGAGATTTCTTTTCTTGGCCATATTGTCTCTAAAGATGGAATCTCTGTTGATCCTTCTAAGACCAAGGCAATCCAAGAATGTCCAGCACCTACGAGTACAACTGAGGTACGTAGTTTTATTGGTTTGGCAGGTTATTATCGACGTTTCATCCAGAATTTTGCCCGATTGGCTAACCCATTAACGAAGCTCACACGTAAAGGGGTTAAATTTGTTTGGACAAAAGAGTGTGAAGAATGTTTTGAAGAACTGAAGAAAAGATTATTCAATGCTCCTATATTGACTCTACCATCGGGGAATGATGGGTTTGTTATTTATATTGATGCATCGAAGAAAGGACTTGATTTTGTCCTTATGCAGAATGATAGAGTTATTGCCAATGCATCACGACAGTTGAAAATTCATGAACAAAACTATCCTACTCATGATCTCGAGTTAGCAGCTGTGATCTTTGCTTTGAAGATATGGAGGCACTACCTCTATGGTGAAAAATGTGAGATTTATACTGATCACAAGAGTTTGAAGTATATTTTATCACAAAAAGAACTCAACATGAAGCAAAGGAGATGGCTTGAATTACTCAAGGATTATGATTGTACGATACACTACCACCCGGGGAAGGCAAACAAGGTGGCAGATGCTTTGAGTAGAAAAGACCATGGAGTTTTGAACAATATGAGAATTGAAAGGGATCCAATTTTCATGGATCTAGTGAAGATGGACATGGGAATAACCAGGGAAGGTGAAACATCAATGCTTTTTCAAATGGTTGCCAAACCATCTTTACTAGAAAGGATTAAGAGTTCTCAGACCGATGATGAAGAATTCCAAAAGAAGATTAAAGCTGTGAATGATGGGAGATTGAGAGAATTTGTGTATGAAGATGGAATTTTGAAATTCGAGAAGAGACTTTGTGTTCCCGATTTACCTGATCTAAAAAGGGAATTGCTGGATGATGCTCATAGTTCCAATTTCTCTATACACCCTGGGAGCACCAAAATGTATAGAGATTTGAAGGAACATTTTTGGTGGGACAACATGAAGAGGGAGATTGCTGATTTGTGTCAAGATGTATGGTTTGTCAACAAGTGAAAGCTGGAAGGCAACAGCCTGGAGGAGTCATGCAACCTCTTCCCATACCGGAGTGGAAATGGGACAATATTACAATGGACTTTGTCATGGGGCTACCAAAGTCTCCTAGAAGGAATGATGCAATATGGGTGATTGTTGATCGTCTTACCAAGTCAGCACATTTTCTTGCTATAAGAGAAGATCTACCCCTGGAACGTCTAGCAAGACTATATATTAATGAAATTGTGAGACTTCATGGAGTACCCTTATCAATTGTTTCTGATCGTGATCCCCGTTTTACTTCAAGATTCTGGAAAAGTCTTCAGAAATCCCTGGATACAGAACTTCATTTGAGCACTGCATACCACCCTCAGACAGACGGACAATCAGAACGGACTATTCAAACCTTAGAAGACATGTTGAGATCTTGCTCACTTGACTTTCAGGGTATGTGGGATCAATATTTACCTCTGGTAGAATTTTCCTATAACAATAGCTTCCATTCGAGTATTCAGATGGCACCATATGAAGCGTTATATGGAAAGAGATGTCGTACACCAACCTGTTGGGATGACGTTGGTGAAAGAAAACTTGTAGGCCCAGAACTGGTGGAGGAAACGGTGGAAAAGGTGAAGGTAATCCAAAATCACATCAAAGCAGCCCAAAGTAGGCAGAAGAGCTATGCTGATAATCGAAGGAAGGATTTGGAATTTCAATTCCGTGATCATGTATTCCTGAAGGTATCTCCATGGAAGGGAGTCATACGTTTTGGTAAGAAAGGTAAATTGAGTCCCAGGTACATCGGACCTTTCGAAATTCTAGAACGAATTGGGGTCGTAGCTTACCAATTGGCAATGCCGCCAAGTCTCTCCAAAGTTCACGATGTGTTCCACGTATCTTTGTTGAGAAAATACATGCCTGACCCAACACATGTACTCACCTATGAGGAATTAGAACTGGAACCTGATCTGTCTTATTGTGAAGAGCCTGTCAGGATTCTTGATACAAGAGAACAAGTACTGAGAAACCGGACAGCGCGTCTGGTAAAAGTTTTGTGGAGAAATCATAAGATGGAAGAGGCAACGTGGGAACCCGAGGAACTTATGATGAAGAACCACCCGAGTCTTTTTATGCAGTAATACCCTAGAAATTGCGAGGACGCAATTATTTGAAGGAGGGTAGAATGTAACACCCCAAGCTTCCACGGTACGTTTCCCTTCGAATAATGCGATAGCGTGTGTTGTACGCAACCTCGAGTTCTAACACACACCACAACTAATTAAAATAGCTGTTGTGAATAGTAATACCTACTTTTTGAAATCATATATATTTTATATTTCAAAATGGACTTCATTTTTGGATTCGTAATATCGAAATTAGCCTAGGGTGAAATTTTGGTACTTTTCGGATAACTTTTATATTTTGATGAATAGTGAAAATTACTAAATTTTAATTAAAAACAACTTTTTTAATCAAAATAATTAATAGTGATAAATTATTAATTTGAGTGGTTTTAAAGTATATTTAGAATATATTTTTACCATTTAATATAATGTTGGTCATTGGACATAATTTTACAATTAAACCGAACATAAACAAGTGTCAATCTTTTGATAGTTATTATCTCTTAAAAACACGCTTTTTGTTTTGACAGCGGGAATTAATTTTAAATTAATTTCTGCCACTCCTGTGTTTTGAATTTAGGAAAATGGATTTCATATTTGGAATCAGGATTTTCAAATTTTTTAAATAGGTAACTTTTATTTTTAGACATTTTGAATAATTACTGCGGTAAATATTTTATTTACCATGGTTAAGGGTAAATCCGGTAAATAAGGGTTAAAAAATAATATTATAATAATACTAAATTACCCTAAAATGTGTCTTAACCCTATTGGTTGATACATGGTCGACCATGGGCATCTTTGGGTCTATTTTGGGACCCCATGGATCCACTTGTAAGTGATAATGACACTTTATTTTAATTAAGTTAAAATGAATACAAAAAATGACACAAGCATATATCTTTTAGAAAAACAATTGTTACATAGGGTTATATATGTTGGATTTTAGATTATAAATATTCATTATAAATATAAAAAGATTTCCTACATAATGATATTTTATTTATAATTTTTAGACATTAAATAATTAATTTTATTTATGACACAATGATGATGCAGTAATTACTATAATAGTGAAAAATTAAAATAATTGATATTATAAATACCCAAATAAATATAATATGAAACTTTTAATGAATTAAACTAATTTTATAGGATAATATGATATATTAGGATTGATGTAATTGACTTTGTTCAAAGTAATCAATCTGTTATGAGTTTCACAAAAATCAACTATTGAATAGTGTCAAAATTGACATAAAAGAGTTTTTAAAACAAATATTATATTATTAATTGATATTAAATTCCTAAAAATCTAAGGTTCGGCCAAGAGACTTATATCATGATATTTGTATCATTAATGGACCACTTTTGGGTCTCTTTTATGTATATGGTAAGTTTATTAACCATAAAATATAAAAATACAAAGAGACATTGTAAAAGTGAAACTAATTAGCTTAGAGTTAATACTTAAAGATAAGGTTAACATAAGTACCCAAACCTGTATAAATTCTATTGGTTGAGTTGTTTTCGACCCATCCCCACCTTAACCTTTGAATAGTCAACTTCGGAGCCATTGGAAACCGAATATTAATTTATTATAAACTAATATCTCTAGCTTTTCCAAAGGTTCCCCTCACCCCTCTTATAAAAGGGCACTCCTCCTTCTCATTTCTTCACACCTTAAAAGCCTTTTGGTTCGGCCAAACTCTTCCCCAATACTCTCCCAACTTCCCTCACTACAACCTAGAGGCCTTAGTTTGATCATAAAGCCAACCTAAGGATCCCTTTTGATCAAATCAAAAGGAAGAACCCGAAGAAGAGGTAATGTTTTCACCACCCCTTTTAAAGTTCCTTTCTTCTTCCACTTCTTATTTCTTTGTTCTTACCATTATAAAATAATAACTCCAGTATCTCACATATACTGTGATGTTATTATAAATATGGTACAACCATATTCAGTATTCTATCCACCCTTTGAATAACATGTCACCATACGTGCGTACGTACGGCTTACCGTCTCCACGTCGTGGTGTAATTGTTATTCAATATAATATTATTTGGATGGGTATAATAATGATGTGTAACTCATGTAAATAATAAATATAACATGTTAAGGATTATGTATATATGATATACCATCAATTTATATATTATTTTAATATCAAAAGAATGATATTGTCGCTCGTGCGTACGTACGGACTACCGTCTCCACGAACGCGATGAGATTCATTCTCCATCGTATCCATTCAAGTATAATTATCATTTGATGATTTAAAAAATGATTTTTAAGGACTTGATATCATTATGGATATAAATAATATAAAACCTATCATTTACAAACATGTCTTACGTAACAAAACATATAAAATAAAACAAGTAAGTTAACACCTGAAACAACGATAATACTAAGATATTATTATCAAATCAATATTAAAAGATCATATATGATATCATATTAATGTATATGATAATTGTATAATTTAATAACAATTATTTAACCATTATACAGGAGGTTAACCTACCCCAACAAAGGAAAAGTACAAGGTAAGGGTTATTTCACAATCTCTTCATTATCTGAGGTTGTTTATATGTAATAATCTACTGGGATCTCTTTATCATCCACATCCATGTTTCTTCAAAATGTATTTCAAAACATTTTTATTATTTACAAGAATATGGGTTAAAGTCATTTATACCCTTGTTTGACTTTTTATAAGAGGAATCTTTCCGTCATTTTCAAAACAAGGTCCTTTTTAACCTTTTCAACAGAATTAAGATAAGAATGTTGTTTTTAACTTATACGGCGAGTGCGGTTATTTTCCACCGTTATAAAATCGTCGAATCTTCCCTTACAAGCTTATAAGAATATTTTCAAGAAAATGTTTTATTTTATATGGCTCTTAAATGATTTCAAAAATAGAAAGAGATATTTCTCTAAAAATTGTTTTGATTTCATCTATGTCAACATCCTTTGATGGATTTTACGCTTATTTGAAGTTGATTTATTATGATACAAAACTTCTATATTGTATTGAAGGTTTTGTGATATGTTTGACTGTGGATGTGCTATTTTTATACCATTCATAGTTTATGGTGAAATTATTGACATTTCTTATGCTAGTTTTAATACGAATGTTTATGTTATGTTTAAACCTTTTCATATGGGAATGCATTGGACTTAATATGTGACGGGTGGAGCCCGCTATAGCTCCTCGATGCATCGGTAGGTCTCATGAGGCAAACTAGTGTCTTGGCACAAGGCCTTGACAAAATCTTATTTGTAGTCTTGGCACGAGGCCTTGGCTATGTGGTTATGATAGTCTGGCATTATGCATTCCAACATTATGAAAGTGGTTAGTGATTTTTCATGTGATTATTCGATTATTAGAATATCCATGTGAATGAGTAAATGGAATTATTTCATTTTATTTATGCCATAAAAAGTTTAAAGTTCAAGTTTGAAAGGCTTTTGTTTTAGTTATACATTGCCTTAAATGTTTATTCTTATTTATGAAAGTTTCCACTATATTTTTATCCTTACTGGGCATTTGAGCTCACCCCTTTTCTATGTTTTATTTTTCCCAGGAGGTGAAGAAGTAAATTTTGAATGACCTGTAGGGATATTATGTGGGGATATGAGTGTGAATTATGGAGACATTATGTTGTTGTAGTAGTTTTTCATTTTATGATGTAATGTAAAACTTATGAATATATCTAGTGTTTCCAAGGCTACTAAACCAATCGGTCTTTCGAGATTTGATCTTTCTTGTGATCATGCCAATGTTATGTAATAATGCACCGACTCTGGGTAACTAGGGTCAGGGCGTTACAAAAATACTCAATATAATGATGTTGGATACATTATGATTGTTTCTAACAAACAAAAAATGATATTGTTAAATTCCAATGAGGAATTGATGATGTGGTGTTTTACTATTTCATGTGTAGAAGTATATATTGAAATTATTATGAACTATAGAGTTATTATCAATAAAATTAAAAAATATAATGATGATATAGTTGATGATGTATTTTTTATTTTAAAAGAAATGAGGGTATTAATCATGTGTGTCTTTAGATATCACAATATAACATGTTTTGTATAAGAATAATATTTTTTTCTTAGATGAATGGTTTATCTATTTTAGAGGTAACCATTCCAAAATAGTACAAGTGTATGAATAACTCAAGAATGCATTAGAATAAATTCAGGAGCACTATATCATGATAGTAACCATCACACAAAAATAGGTGATAAAGTGAGGATTGTATGATATAATCACAACCAACAAAATATCCCTTGTCATAGTATAGTTTCTTAGGAATAATACAATACTATATAATAGTAATTCATGTATCTAAAATATTATATACTAATTTATCATGCCACAGCAATATGGAATATTTCATTAATAGGTGGTTATTTATTCTTGGAATAAAATTAGAACATTAATCCTGGTATAATAATCACATAAAATGTAAAAAATATCACAACCAAGAGAGTTTAAAATATTATTTATTAGTTCAAATTTTTAATTAATATATCATATAATAAATGTTTCATATGTTCTTTCAAGATATTCCCATAAATTTATTATGTTCTTCTCAAAGACATATGTACACTGTGAAGATAAGATTTCACTGAGGATGGATATTAAAATTTGTTTTCGTATTATTTCACTGAGTATTGATATTAATATTATGATCGATGAATCCTAGAGGTGAAGTGAATTACACTGTAGAGGAGGTAATAAATCTATAGTGAATCCTAAATTGAAAAAATATAAATGTTTTACCTCCAGGTGATGGGAGAGTTACTCCATAATACTAATGGCTACGCAAAAATTGGGTAAAGTCTACAATTATTTATATAATTTAATGTTCTTATGTTTTTGGGATTTTAGGATATCTATATTGAACCTTTTTTACATGATATTTTTATAGTATTTTTATGTTCTAAAAAATGGTGAAACATGGTTGTTTGACTTTGATAAAAAATTTAAAAACCCTGAACTCATACTCCTAGATCTATCTCTAAAATAATAAACACTAAATCTTTGGATTTCATATAAATAAATGTGAAAAACGTTTTTCCTCAAAACCATAATACATTAAAAGAAAATATTTGATCAATTACATACCCAATTTCCATTTGGGTTTATATTTTTAAATAATTAGGTGAAACTCTTCACAATTTCTTTTCACAAAAATCTAGTTCATAAAGGTCAATGTAATTTCCCACTAAGATCATCAAATTTAGTAACTTTTATAGGCACAACATACTAAAAAACATTCATCAAAACCTAAGGAAAAGGAATCATAATAAGGTTGAGGTGAAATGATTAATAAGTGTATACATAATCATTAAAAATTAAATTTTATCAGTGAAAATATGATGAGAATAAGGGTATGTTTACATAATTATAGTGAATTAGAAAAGCATAGGAGACATAATACCCATAAATAATTGGATCATCTATCATAAAACATGGAATAAATATTGATAAAAGTAAATAATAATAGGAATCAATAATCATGAGCCATGTGATTCATGACTTGATCAAATAAAAAATTTATAACCCATAGTAAACATAAGAAGAATGTGTTGGTATTTTAGACCACTTTATTCATAATCCATTTCAAATATATGATAGAAATAACTAGATCCCATTAAATCCCAAGAACATACCCACCAATAATTTTATTTTCCTTCCTCTAAACAAAACTTACATTACCCAATGCACTAAAGTGATATATCAACGATTATATTGTGTAATAAAAATCAATCTCACCCATTAAATATCAATAATTTTTTAAAAACCATTCCTAAATAAAATATTAAGAATCATTAACTTTTCAATCATAAGAATAATCAGTATCTTGTTTTACTAATGGAAAAGAAACAGATTCCCAGACAACATCTTTCAAATAGTCATAATCCCCCAAATAGATAATAAGGATGGTATTATTGTAAAATATCTCCACTAGAGCATATGTAACTTCAAGGGACATAGGTTTTGATGAATGTAAATTCATTTAAAATATTATGAGAACCATTTTTTATGAAAATACCCTCTTCACATTAAAAATGACTTTTAAATACCTAATATTCCCAAATTAATATTATTTTTCTAAAAAATATAGCTTTAGAAACATATAAAGGACATTGTAATAATAATAATGGTAATGATGGTGGGAAAATACTTTCATGTTGAAAATTTTAAAAATAAAATTTATTTTCAGAAACGTTTTAAAGGGAGTATAAAGTAAACCATTTGGAAAATTTCAGAAAAAAGAATTTCTAAATCCATTTAAAATAAGGTCAAACATCATGTAAACTAGCTTTATAAAATCATTTACATTTCTAAAAACTTTTTTGAAAACAAGTATATGGTAGAGAAGGATTCATTATATAAAAGAAGAAACAAAATCTCTAGCACATAAAATAACATTATTGATGTTTTTTATAAAATAATGGGTAGATAGAAACCAAATATATAAGACACATTCATAATCAATGTAAAAGTAAATTTTTGGTTTAATAAAATATGAGTATATTATTTCGTTTCAAGGAGCCATGAACATAAACAATCCCAAAAGAAAAATTTATTTTAATATAAATCATTTCCCACATTTGTAACTCTTCAATCACAATCCCCATAAAATAAAAATGGAAAATAAAACAAAAATATCATTAATATATTGATAATAATGATATATTATTTCTGGTGGATAATATACAAACCTCATAAAATATGAGAGGAGAATATTATAAACTTATGTCCCAAGAAAATAGAATTTGGGACGAATAACCCTTAAAAGATAAAATCATTGAATTAAGAATTAATCAATGAATACATTATCTCTAAAAAATGTAAATCCACAATAAATAAGTCTAAATATATAATAAATCAATTTAGAGTAAAATTCATGCAAAATCAAGGAGTAAAAAAGTCAATTACGAAGAGTTTAAACCAATTAAAGGAAATTTAGTCAGGAAACCCTTTGCCACATGGTAAATTTCAAGTAAAATCTATTTGGATCAATTAATTAAAATTAAAACTCAAAAATACCATGAATTATTTCATTTTCAGGATATAACTTATAAATGTGGTAGTTCATTTACCACATAAAATAAATTAGGTTCATAACAAAAAAAATACATTAAAGAAAGTAGTGTGAGATGAAATTCTTTACCTTTGGTTGAGAAATTTTATGAATGTCCTTTAACAATAGTCTAATAAACTCATTTAAATTATTTGATTCCATAATAATGTGTTACAATTTTAATCTATTATCATTAAACCATTTATATCATTTATCTTGGTGATATAGTTAATTATTTATTGAGTTAATTTTATGTTAGATATTTGGAGGATGTTCAGTCTATAATTTCAAAAAAAACATTGGTGTGTTGACAAGGGTCAAATGGTTCAATGTTCCATCATATAAAGAAAAATAAAAAAATTAATTATAATTTTTATACATTAATTATACTTCTAAAACTAATAATGAAATGTGGCTATGAAAAATTAGCTATATTACAAACATGGAGATGGTATGTTGTACATACAGATATGTAACAATTCCATTTTTCAAAAATCTCTATATAAATATGGTAAGTATTATTTTACATTTATAAAATGATAATTATTTCATAAAATCCATATTATTTCATAATATATACTTATATATCATATTCATATGAGGAAGGGGTGAAACAAATGGCGTTACTTTGTAGACGTGGTAGTCCACACGTATGCACGAACAACGATATCATTTTTCTGTTAGTGGGAAGGAAATAAAGTAAATAATTTCATTTATATTAACATATAAAAATATTTCATGAATATCATATATAAGAATTAATTTCATCATTATAACCTCCTATGAGTGGTGGTGTTGGAAAATTAATTAAATTGGTTTGTGAGGCGTTATTCCTTTATACACACAAACGATGAATCCCTAACCCATTTGATGGAGGTTGGATATTTTTATAGGTTATTATATTAACATAACTATATCTCAGTATATGTAATATACATTTTTTATAATTTTATCAAATTTTAATAATATTTTAAATAGGTTTAAGAATAAATAAAATGAAAATGATCGGTTAAGAACTATATGTATTCTTCAGACAACCTCATTATATTTACATTTGAGCCTTAAAATGTTGGTATTATGACTAAAATAAAAGCTCTATAATATAGTTAGGGATGTTAGGAAGTCATTTTGTTATATCATGGTAGAATAAAAAGGATTTTTATTTGGGAATAAATGAGAATATGTGGTTCCCTTTTAAAAGATATAGGAAAGGTTTCTTTTGGAATTTCTTAAAGTATTAAATCAGTATAAATTAATTATAATATTGAAATGGATCCAAGTTTATTGGATTACAATATAATATTATTATGAGTATAAATACTCTCAAAAAATTAATTTTGATTAGTTTTGACTATGTTTGTACCATCATCTTTTGGTTTGAACCCTCTTTAACCTTTTTCAAACATACTAAGAAAAAAATGTATTTTACTCATCGGGGGTCATTGTAGTTACTATAAATGGATAAAAGGACCAAAAAAGTTATAGGGAAACCATATCCTAATACATTGTATGATTATATAATTTTTAGTAATTTTATATCATTGAATAAAATTTTCTTTTCGTAAAATATAAATAGTGTCAATTTTAGAACAATCCATTTACATTTAATTTTATAACATCAAGAAAAAACTAAAATTTGAATAAAATGTGTAAATATATCTCTAAATTATTATGTTTATCTATGAAATTTATGTTTAAAATTAATAATTTAAAATTATACTACTTATAATATATTTAATATCATTTATTTTATTCTTTTCCATTAGTTGAATAATTACTTCATCAGTGTTGTGTAAGAATTTAAGGTGATTATTTATTTGGTTAAAATTAAAAAAATGATGAAGATTAGTCATTTGGATTTAAAAATAATATTTATAACACCACATGTTATCGAGTAATATGAGTGTTATAAATATAATTTTTATTGAAAATAATAGAGTAATATAATTAAAATTTCTTTATATAAAATATAATAATGTTTATAATCACATCCAAATTGAAAAAGGTATATATAATAGCATCTTGGATAAGTATTGATTAATTTGACTCATTCAGTAAAATAAGGGAAGTTTTAGGTCCATTTTATAATATTTCTCATATTATTTCTTAACCCTCAATTACATGATTTACCATTTACCATGGTAATAAAAATTATGATAATTTCAATTCATATTGAGCAATAATTAAAGTTTCATATACTTGATGCCAATATCATAGAGTCATTTTCTAATTTATTACATTGGAATATGATACTTTTATTTTTATCCCAAATTACTGAATTATTTACTTGTCTCGGTAAACTAGATATTTGCATGATTCCCATATTACATTTGAAAATATAAATTTCAACGTGATTTTTTTCAAGAATATAATTATTCCATCTTGAATATCTATGCTTATCATTCGTAGTAAACTTAATGAATTTATATAAAAGGAAACAAAAAAAGTGTTATCTCAAATAATTGGTAAAGACTATGTACAATGTAATATATCAGGAATCAATAATGAATAATCAATATAGAATGTTAAATAACATAACATACGGTCCATTTAGACAACTTAACAATGATAATGAGGCAAGGAATAATCAATATTGAAAGGTAAATATATAAAACCACATACCATTTTAAAATTAAACCTAGAATGAAATTCATCTAGAGATAATATCATTATGAAAATTTTAAGGACAATGAAAACAAAATTATTAATGAATGAAATGATTAATTACTGGATGTCATGTCACATGGAAATGATACATATATTTTCATGATCTATCCTAAATATAGTTTAAAACAGATGGTTAGAAACTCATTTAACTGAGCATATCCAACTCATTCATCTTATGAGACATGATGATGCATTTAGGGGATATCTATAACCAATCCCTACTCATGTCTGCATGTCTGAAGAATTCCTCATATGTCAATTAATCAATTTTATTCAAGGCCAATGTTCCTTATCATCAAATATTCATATTGAGTGAATAACACAAATTTATAAGTATTTCCCTAGATAAACCAATAAATTTTAATGTTATGAATCTTTTTTATAAAATTTATATGGTTTAATAAATAAACATATACGTGATAAATAATATGGATATATTGGTTAAATTTAATGTCCATAGGAAATTGAATAATTCATGGTAAATTTAATGACTAGAAAAATGAATCAAGGAAGTTAATTTCAGTAATTTACTTGGAAAAAAGGATTATAAACCATCTAGATGAAGACTAAGGATGGTACCAATATTACATATACCCATTATAAAAATATTAAAGGGTTTTTTTCACTGGTGAATAATAATAAAATAAAAAATATTTAAAAATATTCTACTCGAAAATACATTTTTAATTTTGAAAATCACTTTTTAAAACTAAAAGTTCATAAAAAAATTTGAAACTGGTTTTCATTAAAAATAATATTTTAAACTTATAAAGGATTATTTAAAACATTTTATTTGTCATGAATTATTTAAATTCCACTCATGTTGTGTATGTTAAAATAAATATTTTTTCACTTTTTCAATAAATTAAAAATAAGAAATATTTTGAAAAATACATGAACATTTCATTCCAAAAAAAATTAAAAAGTAAAAAAATGAGAAATAATGTACATAATAAATAATTTTTAAAAGTTGAAATCATTTTTTAAAACATTTTTAGAAAACATGGTTTTGGAAGAAAACATATTTCCAACCGAGGAGATTAATGAAGTCATGTTTTCATAAAAACATTTTCATAATCATTTAAGGTACTAAAGAGTGAAAAGATTGTAATATTACTTTATAATATCATTAATTATAAGTGGATAATAAAATTAAATGGTTTTATTATAAAATTATCAAATAATTACCTTTAATTAAAGATCAAGAATAAACAATCTTGATTAGAATGAGACTGTGAAATAAACCCTTACAATGATCATAACATTTAAGTAAGAATTAACCAATGAATTAATTATGTCTATCAACTCTGAATTCATATATATCAATTGGAAATTCAAAACAATATAATTATATTTCATTACACACATAATCTCATAATATCAAAGATGATTAAGAAGTAATATATCCCAATGAAAATAAATTGAGTTACGAAATTCTTTTCCACTTTGTAACTTTTATGTAAAATATATTTGGATAAACAATTAAATATGAAACTCAAAATACAATGAATTATTAGGTATTAATGTTATTAAATGGTAAATGGGAACTCAATATACTATATATAATAAATTTGGGTTTAACATACAAATATGACTCAATGAAAGAAAATTGGGACAAAATCCCTAACCTCACGGTTCTTTTTTTGAACATGATTTAACCTCTTATAAAGTACTTTTAAACATGTTATTAACTTATTTAAGAACTATATAAATGATTATAATTTCATAAATTTTCTTTAAATGACATATTCTCACCATTTTGTTAATAATAAATTATTATTTACATTGTTTTGGGTGTTAATTTCCTTGTTTTCTCATTTGTGGTTTATAATAAAAGTTATGATTCTTGTGAATGTTATACAATTCTACTATATATATTATAATAATAATTAAATATTTATCAAATATTTATATCAATTATAATTATAAAAACAATAATTAAATATTGTTATGAAATATGAAATATGATAAGATCATGGAGTAGGTTGGTCATACGTATGGATGAGTAACATTTCAATTTTCCAATGATCATCATGGATATAAGGTACATAAAATTTTTATCTCTATAAAATTACCATAATTTCATACATGTAATAATATTTCATTAAATATACTTATATATATCCTACTTGAGGTATGGAAATGAAAATAGAGTCATATCTCTTTGTGAGAGTGGTAGTCCACACGTACACAAACAATTTTATCATCTTTAAGTGAGTGAAATGGTAAGAAATAAATTATTATATATCATATTTTAATATTGGTAAATATTGAATTAATATCATAATTATTTCATTTTCATCACATATATTAATTTTATTTATCATTATTACCTCCCATGTAAATCATTAGTAAAAAAATGAATCACATCTCTTTGCAAGGTGGTTTTCCATACACATGAGCGAGGATATTGTATCCCTTATGGAATGGACAGTAAAAAAGTATGTATGATTTAATTAATCAATAGTTATAAATATGTTATAGATATCATATATATATATATATAATTTATATATATCATCTTACTAAACTGTGATGGGTATTAATGAAAAAACAAATAACATTGGTTTGCGAAGCGAAAGTCCGCCCTACACACAAATGATAATTTCATAACAAATTTTATTGAAATATATATGGTTATATATAATGGAATTATAATATAAAAATATAATTATATTCAATATATTGAGGTTATTATATCATCATTGATTAATAATAATTGAAAGAGGTGTGCGAATAAATAAAATAAAAATGTTCAATGAATAATGTTACCTCTTCTCAAGTAACCTCCTTGGGTTTGAACCAATAGCCCTATTTTGTTTGATTTCAATTAAAAATAATCCTTCTAGTATTAGGGAATGATTTTTTTTATTTCGTTAGGTATTTTTTGAACCTAAATGGTCTTAATGTGTGTATTGGAGTGGAGAGTGGGCGACCTTTTATAAATTAGGTGAGTGGTACACTTGTAATTGTTTAAAAAAAATGTGTACCCATTTTTCACATGAGAAAAAAGTAATAAATAGGTAATTTTAAGTAATTATAAATTATATGGTTTAATATGTCCATACAATATATATTTTAAACATGTTTTAGGTCATTTTAACCATTCTATTTTTAGTTCATCCCCCATTAAATTCATTTTTACCTTAACGTTAAATAATTTTTACTATTTTCACTCTTCATTTTGGTCCAAAATTATGTTTACCATATTATATAATATAATTTATTCAAATTCCAAATATTTAATATATTTTTATAAGTTCCATTCACATAAGTTAAAAAAAATTAATTTAAATTAATTCTACACACATTACGATAAATATGGGTTTTAAATTGGAAACGTGCAAAAGTTTACAAAGTGTTTATATAAAAACTCAATATGAAAATGATTTCTATGAAATAAATTGAATTAATATATATGTATAAATAATAAAACTAATCTAACATGAAAAAAATTATAAATTTTAATTAATATTATAAATAATTTGAAGAAAATTGTTGATTTCAATTATAATTCTGTATTTATCACTATTCATCAAAACAATGAAACATTTCATAAAAACTACTAAAAATTCATCCCAATATTATTTTCATATTCTTATTTAGAAAAAGATTTAATTTTTTTTCAAATAAATTCTTTAAAATTGGATAAAATTTATTTTAATTTATGTGTGCAAAGCTTAACTAAATTTTCATTTAGAAAAAAATATTATTTTATGAAAACAGTTATTTTTCATTAAAGTATTTATTATTTAATTATTAATAAATAGATATCCAACGAATTTTTTTCATGTTTAAACCATATAATTTCAATAATTTAGTTACTACTATTCATACGCACCAATTTAATAACTCAGTTATAATAGTACATCATATTATTGTTCATTTAAACTCAGGATTGTGTGTTCTCCAAGCTATCGAAGAGATTAAATTTAAGGAAATAAATTTCATGGATTTTCTAATCTAAGTGATTTGAGTCAAATATAATATATAATAAAAAAAAATTATTTTATAATCTTGGGGTGTTTTATTCACTTAACCATAAATAAATTGCATCCTAACAATTTAAAATTGAACTTGGTAATCAAGGGTGTTTTATTTAAAATTGTTTTATTGTAAAACAACATCGAAAAAAGAGTTTATAAAATATCCTCATAATAAGAGAGAAAGGGTAGGTACATAAGTCTTATAGGATAACACAAAATGATGTTTCTTCATAGGATAAATTTAGTGGTAAGTAAAGATATGTACGTGGAATAAAAGTATAAATAATTATAGAGAACGAGATAGGTCATTGATCAAAAGAAATTAAATGATTAATGGAATGTTAAGGACCTAAAAACCATAAATTTTTAATTATTTAAATGTCTATAAGACTCATTATATACAAAGGTAAGAGGAGAATATTTTTTTCAATATCCATTTTCCAAGACATAATATATTTTCTTAATGTCTATGAATATGAGGAAATAGACATATATGATACATTTATATATCATATTAACAACCTCATCCTTTGTTCGTGCTTCGATAAATTTCCAATTAATTTCATCATCTTATAAATGAATATCAAAAAAATATGATTAAATCACTATAATTTTATTTTAATAAATAATAATATCTATAATATAATGATAAGTCATTATTTTGATATCTAGTTAATATTATAAAAATTAGTTAGCACAGGTTATCTAATATGCATATATATTCATATGATGAAGTAATGTATTAATCTATAAAACATATTACAAAGTTAAACTAAAATCATTTCATAAATAGATAACCTTATGACCCTTATGGGATATTATGATCCAAAACATTATAAAGAAGGTCTCTGATATTCCAAAATGAAATTCTCATTAATTCCCCAACGAACATGAAGTATAATTTAATCATTATATACTAAATGTGTGAATACATTCTTCATGTATCCACTTAAAACAATATAATAACCTAAATTACCATATATATTTTTAAAACATGAATGATTCATTATTCCTTAAGTCAAAAAATTATTTGATATATTCCTTAAATAAAAAAAATGTTATAAAATCCATCAATGATAAAATAAATAACTTTATCATCATATCATTAATCACTTACAATCTAGTTAGTATTATCTAATTTAATATTTTCATTTAAATCATGTGTTTATCCAAACATCATCATCTCAACATTAGGAACATATTAAGGTATATTGCTTCCTCACACATGTTTCTTCCATGAAGTTAAACTTTCCACTAAATCATTTTTCTTGGTCATCAGTACTAGTCAACATAAACATTAAAATCCTTGATGAATAAATACTGAAGTAAAATCCTTATAAATTTCATAATTATAATAACTATTATATCATTTATAAAATACATAAATGACATAATTATTTTATCTAAAAAATAACATTAATCATTCAACTTCTTCCATGGTAATAGTGAATGATTGAAAATGATCCATTATTTTTTTATGTATATTCTTTGGATGTATGAGACAATTATTCTCATCGTGCACCATGCCCTTATAGTCGAATCATTGTACAATAGAAACTTTTTTCTTACCCTTTCAATTATAATCTTGTTATCCTTTCTCTCCACCCATGTATCAAACTCCTTTTTCTTTTATGAATGTAACAAAGTGATTCCTTCCACAAGTTTCACATGTTAGAAAATCATTATTTACCTTATTCTCTTAATCCATATTTTTCCCTACCATAATCATGTTATATTGATTCCCTGTGAAGGTATTGTCTTTTTCACATTAATGAAATTATCATTCTTACTCATTTAATTATATAAATTGATGTGGTTCTCATTCCTTCAACTAGGAGGAATTTCTAAATAGTGGGTTACACTAGAATAGATAATATCATTATGAAACATTATTTATATTCCCAATACTATTGGAATACTTATAATAAATTGAATTATTTATGCATATCTAATCTCATAATAAAAAATATGGTTTCTTTGGGTATATCTATTTTTTCATGTCCTTTATAAGGGTGTGTAACTAAAATGTGAATTATCTAAAGAATATCCCCTAGGAGTGTCAAACCAAGTGAAATGAAATTCCCTTCTTGGGAATCATGTGATGATCGGGTCAAGCCCAAGGAAACATTTTTAGAGTTATTAAACCTAGGTAAATCTATTACATAATGACGTCTACTTGTAGTATGAAGACATGAATGTATTTCAAAGAAACACTACATATTATCTACCTTACCAAAATAATTGGATGTTTTAATATAATTTTCCTAAATTTTTATCATAGGATTATGTTTCTTAATTGTAAGAACCTGAACCTTATTTTCAGGTATGTTTTTTCTTTTCTTGAGTTTTTGAGAAAAGAGGAGTTTTTGGAAATTTTTGAAGTACATGTCGTTTACTTTATGCGTACACACCGTGTACTTCATTGTCGCATGAGGCTGTGTACTAGCCATACAAGGATCACACACACGGTCATGATGGGTGACGTAGAGTCTGCCAAAAGCAGAGTTTGGAAACAGTAAGTACATGTCGTGTACTCCAAAAGTGCACACTGTGTATTTTGTTTTTTTCATTAAACGCACTGAGATTGCGCCCGACGGATAGAACACCCTCCTTTTAGCTTTGGTTCATCTGAGAGCGAGGGTACGGAAGAAGATATTCACTGATCCCCCGAGCCTCTATATGTTCTCTGAATCGACTTTTGTCGATTACATTGGAACCGCAGTGGTAAACTCTTTTTTCTCCTAGAGAATCGTTTTCCAATTCATCCTTTTTTCCAAGTTATCATGGGTTGAACATTTTGTGTGTTTTTGTAGATCTATGAAGTTCTAATAAGATTCAAGTCTCATGGTTCAATTATATTGATCTACAAACTTCAAGGTAGGTGGTTTGTGCCTTTCCATTAAAATTCCTTGAATGTTGTGTGCAAATTCCACCAATACACATGAACGGGGTATTGTGTGTTTACTATTTTACCCACATTGTATACCTACCATACTTGTATGCCTGTGTAGTGGTAAATTTGGACATGTTTTTGGTTGACTATTATACCTCTGTTTCTCTGAACATGCTTCATTCTGTTTATGACCATTTGGTCATGTTATCTTATTTGGTTGTTTACCTGTTTTCCATACCTTTTGATCGTAGGATGGAGTGTTGTTTTCTAACATGCTTTAGATTCTGTAGACTAGCTATCTAAGTAGTTCTGTAGGTTTATTTTGGCCATATAGCATTATTATGCATTGACCTACCCAGGGCTGTGAGAACCTGGTGCTATATACTAAAAGGGGATAGACTGAGTGAGATTCCCCAGAGAGTATTTTCTCTTTAGGCTATACAAGTATTGACCATGTGAGCATCCTTATAGAGCTAAGTATTACTTTGGGCTATAAGTGGATAGACCATGAGAGCTTTCTTAGAGAGTCCTTGACTATTTTAGACTATACGGGGATGGACCATGTGAGCATCATCAGAGAGTCTTTGTTTTGTTTATTGAATCACCTAATTAGCATAGGCTATAGGAGGGATTGAGATTGTGAAATTCCTCAGAGAGTCTATGAATGACCTGGTCTATAAGGGGAATTGACCGAGCATGCTTCCTCAGAGAGTCATTAACCTTGGGTCTATAAGGGGAATTGAATGTGCGAGCTTCCTCAGAGAGTTCTTGACTACCCTAGACTATAAGGGGAATTGACTGTGTGTGCTTCCTTGGAGAGTCTTTATATATACGTTTGACCAAACTAAAGGGGTTAGGCTGAGTACACTGCCAAGAGGGTTGTTGGTTTTTGCTAGGTGGTACTAGAGGGTTACATGTTGTGCTTTGCTACTTGTTAGTTGTTGCTTGACTTTGGAACTGTGGATTGTTTATTGTTCTGTATGTTCTTGTTTACTGTTTTTCTGTACTTTTACTTGCCATATATTCACTGACTGTTAGGTATAGATCTTCAGGTGGTTGCCTATTAGGATTTAGTCTCACATCCTGTTTGGGTCATGCTTTTGGGCCCAAACAGACTATATTGTTGTAGGTATATACAAGGGTAAGCGGCCTTCGACTTTAGGTACATGACTTGATGTGGAGCTGGAGAGCATGGGACTAAGATTAGGTTTGCGATGTTGAAGAGCTATTATCTTTCTTTTGTACTTGTTTTTAGTACTGTTTGTATTTCCAGCATTGTGACTTTTTTGGATGCTTTCCAAGATATATTTTTCATTCATCATATATATGTATGTGTGTGTGTGTGCTCCTGCTGTTTAGCAAATTTAGTCTTCCTCTGTCACTTTTGTATGGATTGTTTACTACTTCTTCTATTTTCTATTTTTTCTCTTTCATTGTGTACTCTTCCAATGAGGGAATAGTTTCCCCACTATCACACCCAAGGCCCTCACTGCTAGTCGGCAGCCTCTGGCATTCGGTGAAATTCACTTGAGACCATGTGACCAACCGGGTACAAGGCACCTCTGGGTGGCTTCCGGAACTGGGGCGTTACAAAGTGGTATCAGAGGAGTTTCTTTTCTCTTGACTTACAGTTTGGAGCCTCTATCTAGGGATAGGACGGAATAGGTACTTGGTAATAATTTGTGCCCAAGAGTAGCTAACACATGTATAGGTAAAAGCCATAGAACCTCGTTTATTACAATTTTACTGGTTTGTAAATTTTACAGTTGATTTGATTTCACCGTTGGGTGATTCACATGATTTTTTCTGTTACCGTTATTGTTATTGCAGTTCTATTTCTATCGCAACCTGATGATATGAGGGTATGTCATCTCATGCATCATATATGCACTTTTTAGAAATCACATGCCATGCATTCTCTCCATGCCATCTATGATGCATTAGCGATTGCATGTTGTTTTGATAGACGCTGTGTAGATTATGCATGTTGTTGTGATAGATTCTTTGGTAGAATCTATGATATTTGATAGAGAAATTGTTTGTATAGTACCTTGCTTAGATGGACACCAAACATTGGTTCTTGAGGTGTTATGGGACCTCATGGACCGGAATTTGGTGGATCATTGCCTGGTTACCTTGTGGTAACTTGTATAAGATGCCAAGATTGGATTCGCGGGGATTATGGGACCTCACGGATCGGAATATGGCATCTTAACATTTTTTTCTATGTTTTCTGGGCTCCATAGTAGTTTATGAGGCTACTGCCTGAAAAAACCCAGAATAAACGGTGTGTACTTTATTAATACACACCGTGTAGTTTTTTAACCATGTCACTGACTGTGTGGGTAGGGACACGGGGTTATGAAAAATCATTCAAGAACATGTCGTGTATGGTACATACATGTTGTTTTGTAGAGACTGTGTGTCTACCCATGTGACTAATGACACGGATGGATGAGACTTCGACTATACATGTCATGTCCTGATCCCACATGTTGTACCATGTAAACTAGGTTCTCGACCATGTCACAAACAACACGGGTTGGGAAAATCCTTCAAGTACACACTGTGTGCACATGAAGCATGCCGTATAGAGTGAACCGTATATCCAGCTGTGTAACTAATAACATGAGTCGGTTGGGACTTTGGTGTACATGCTATGTCCATCTGGAACACGCTATATAGTATTTCCTTAGGAGAGTTGTGTGGATTGACCATGTAGAAGGATTGCGGTAGGGGAAGAGGATTCAAGTACATGTCGTGTGTTATGATAACACGCTGTGTGTTTAGGGTGTTACACAACCAATTATGGAAAGAGTACACGCCCATGCAAATGGCTTAAAAGAACACATAGTGTAGTCTTTATACATGTTGTGTATTCATGTTTGGCAAATTTTGAATGATTTCTTTCCCTTGTTCCCCTCTTACGCTCCTAGTTTTTGGTCCCTGACAATGTGATCTAAGTATGTGTTTAACCTTGTAGAGTCATGGCACCGATACATCCTCCGATTTCATGCCAGTTTCTAGGCAGTGATCAGACGCCAAATATGGCTGATCATAGACTTCCCGCAGATCCTCCTGTTGTGCCAGCCTTGGCACCAGTAGTGATACCGGTTGCTGGAGTCGATGCGTAGTTTAGGGTAGGTTTTCTAAGGATGATGCAGACCTTCTAGGGAGTGCATCCTCTTACCCTGTCGATGGATGATTTGACGTGGGTTTTCCAGCAGTAGAATCCTCCCACCTTCTCAGGGGAAGGAGGACCTCAGGCTGCAGAGTCATGGATCGAATCCACACTGACAATCTTTGAGCATCTCTAGGTACAACCATAGAAAAGGGTGAATCTCGTGGCTGACATGCTCAGAGACTCTTCCAAGAGGTGGTGGGATGTCATCTCTCAGGCAGGATTCTACCAGAATATGTATTGGGAGGAGTTTAAATGTATCTTTTATGATTTATTCTACCCGGATACCTTGAGGGCCGACTGAGCATGGGATTTCATGAGCTTAGAGAAGGGTACTCTTTTTGTGATGGATTACTCCTCTCATTTCACAGAGCTGCATCATTTCACGCCTGTCCCAGTAGGTGATGAGTTGTTCCTGGCTAAGAATTTTGAGGACGGTCTCAGGCAGGAGATCTATTCCCAGGTGAACATCTTCAGGTTGACTTTGATATCCTCTATCATCAACAAGGCACTGATCACTGAGTGAAATCTAAGGTATTCTAGAGAAGTGATCCAGGGAGGTTCGATATCTTGAGTTACTGTTCCTCCTACTGATAGCAGGAAGTGTTGTAGGGAGCTTTCTCGAGGAGATCAGAGTATGAGGGATGCACATTCTGGTAGACACTTGGTGTGCTACCAGTGTGGGAGGAGTGGGCATATGTGGCCAAATTTCCTGAGAGACCCGATGGAGTGTCGATCTTACGACAGTATGGGCCATCTCTAGTGTTTCTGCCAGTTTTCCCTCTAGCAGCTGGAGATAGGGGTTCTTCTATGACTCCGCGTACGAGAGAACCACCACCAGTTTCTCACCAGTCTAGGAACTATATTTCTTCTGACCATTCAGGCCAAGGTGGAGGTCGTAGCTGGGGTGGTTAGTCTATATTTTATCATTGAAAGTTGGTCGGATCAACTCAGAGTAGACAGGAAAGGCCACAGGGCTGTGGAGCATCCCAGACTTTTGCGATGGAGCAAGCCCAGCAGTAGCAGAATCTCGAACCTTCCATAGTTTGTGGTATGATCTTATTATCCTTAGTTTTATCTTCATCTCTTTTTGATACGGGGGCTTCTCATATAATTATCTATGTTGTTTTTTTGGATAACCTTGGGCTCTATATCTTTTCCTCTACTGATACTTTGACTCTAGACATATTATTGGGGAATAGGGCGGTCAGTGTACATCAGTGCAGAGAATTACCTCTTGAGTTTGTGGGGTGTCACTTCTTATGGGACCCCTATGTCCTAGAGATAACGAGCTATGATGTCATTCTTGTAATGGACTGGTTAGTTCCCTTCTAGGTATTCATCGATTTTTATCGCCACAGGGTGAGTTTCATATCACTAGAGGGTGGATATTTTCTTCATTGGGGTGAGTGGGATGTCCAGGAGAGTCGAGCAGGACCCGAGCATCATGGGCTAGGAAGAGTTGCAGCCCATATTTCTAGTCTATATCTAGATGACTAGGGGACTTCACAGTTATACTTTCCTCCAGTGGTGGATCATTTCATAGATGTCTTTCCAGAGGACTTTTCAGGTTTTCCTCCGAAGTGCGAGGTAGACTTTTCAAATAAGCTTGTTCTAGGAGTGGCACCGGTGTACATTCCTCCTTATAGGATGGCTACACCTGAGTTTTAGGAGCTCAAGAAGCAGTTATAAGGGTTGTAGGAAAAGGGTTTAATTTGAACCAGTACTTCTCCATGGGGTTCTCCTATCCTTTTTCCATAAAGGAAGACGGCACCCTCAGGCTTTGTGTGGATTATCGGAAGCTAAACTAGATGACGGTCAGGAACTGATATCCCTTTCCAAGGATCGATGATCTTTTGATCAGCTTTGAGGAGCCCGAGTGTTCTCAAAGATTGAATTGAGATCCGGTTATAATCAGTTGCATGTTAGACCATCTGATATACTTCTTACAGCTTTCCAGAGAAGGTATAGTCTATACGAGTATATGGTTATGTCGCTCGATCTCACGAACCTGCCTGTAGTTTTCATGGAACTAATGAACCGATTGTTCCATCCATACTTGGATTCCTTCATAGTGGTTTTCGTGGATGACATCTTGGTGTACTCTTACACTCAACACGACCGTGGTACCCATCTTGAGATCATTCTGAGTACACTGAGAGAGCATCAGTTATATGGTATGCTCTCAAAATGCCACTTTTAGATGGATTAGATTCACTTCTTGGGTCATGTTATCTCAGAGATAGGAGTATCAGTAGATCCATAGAAAGTGAGGGCATTAGTTTTTTGGGAGCATCCAAAGGACGTCTTTGAGGTACATAGTTTCCTAGGGTTGTCTGGATACTACAGACATTTCATACCAGACTTTTCACACTTAGCAGCACCACTAACAGGTCTGAACAAGAAAGGGGTGAAGTTATTATGGTTAGATTCTTGTGTGTCAGCCGTTCAGGAGCTGAAAGGGAGGTTGACTTCATCACCGATACTAGTCTTGCTAGATCTGGTCAAGGGATACACTATTTACTATGATGCTTCAGGTATCGGACTGGGAGTTGTGCTGATATAGGGAGATTCAGTCGTTGCATATGGGTCTTGGCAGTTGAGGCCACATGAGAGTAATTACCTGATGCATGATCTGGAGTTGGTAGCTATTGTTCATTCCTTACACTATTGGAGAAATTATCTTCTGGTAGAGCATTTTGTGGTTTTCCCTGACCACAAAAGTCTCAAGTACATCTTCACTCAGCATGATCTGAATCTGAGACAGCGCAGGTGGGTCAAATATCTTCAGTCCTTTGACTTTGAGCTTACCTATACAGTTGGGAAAGGCAACGCAGTGGCTAACGTGTTGAGCAGTAGAACTTAGATACAGGTAGTTCAGGAGTCCAGTAGTGAGTGTTATCTTATGGCCCTATTCTCTAAAATGCATTTGGAGGTGCACGACAGACAGGGGTAGACTTTTCTATCTTCTTTAGTTTTTATCTCTACACTTCTTGGTCAGGTATGAATGAGGCACCAATCACATTTTGAAGGCCTAGTCCTATGGGAAATCATGTCACAAGAGGACCCTATTCCTGGGTGGACCGTAGGTGAGGATGAGATCTTGGGGTTCCAGGGACGTGTATGGGTGCCAGCAGATATACATGAGGATCTGATGCGGGATTTCCATTCCTCAATTTGGGCAGTTCATCCTGAAATCACCAAGATGTATCGTGATCTACACCGCCAACATTGGTGGCCAGGTATGAAGAGAGATGTTGCAGGTTTTGTCATGAGGTGTTCCACTTGTCAATAGGTGAAAGCAGAGCATCAGCAACCAGCAGGTCTTTTGCAGTAGTTACCCATTCCCGAGAAGAAGTGGAACAATGTCACAATGGACTTCATGACCAGTTTTCTGAGGTCACCTCAAGGGAATGATGCTATTTGTGTTTTCATCGACAAGCTTACGAATTTTGATCACTTCTTTCCAATCAAGGATACCTTCAGTGTTGATGAGCTGGGACGGTTGTATATCCGAGAGATTTTATGTCTACATGGAGTTCTACACTCCATTGTTTCAGACAGAGATGCGCGTTTTACTTCCCAGGTCTGGCAGGGGCTTCAAAAGGCTTTGGGTACGTAGGTGCTTTTGAGTACAGTATACCATCCCGAGACAGATGGCCAGTCCGAGCGTACGATTTAGGTGCTTAAGGATATGCTCTGAGGTTTCATTCTGGACTTTGGAGGTTCTTGGTAGAAGCATATCTCTCTTGTGGAGTTTTCCTACAATAATAGTTTTCAAGCATCTATTCAAATGGAACCTTATAAGGCTTTGTACGGTAGGCCATGTCGATCACCCTTATGTTGGATGGAGGCTGGAGAGGTAGCTCTGCTGGGACCTTGTCTGGTTCAGGAGACCTAAGAGTAGAGAGAGTTGATTTGGAAGAGGATGTCTATGACACAGTATCGATAGAAGTCTTATGTTGATCAGAGGACATGACCTATGGAGTTTGAGGTCAGGGATCAGGTTTTCCTACATGTTGCACCGAGGTTGGGACACATGGGGATTTGGAGACAGGGTAAGCTTTCACCGAGGTGCGTCGGGCCGTTTGAGGTGTTGGAGATAGTTCGATTGGTTGCCTATCAGTTGTAGTTACCTCAGAGGTATCAGACTATGCACGACATCTTCCATGTTTCTCTACTCCAAAGTTACTTTTCAGACTTGTCTCAGATCATTCAACCTGAGGAGGTTGAGCTCAAAGTGGATGCATCATTTGAGAATCATCCTATCTGGATTGTCAATCGCAGTATGAAGGTTCTCTGTGGTCGTTCTATTCCTCTGGTACGGGTGTTATGGCAGCACGGGTGAGTACAGGATGAGATTTGGGAGAGGGAGGTCGATGTACGATCACAGTGGCTAGAACTGTTCGGGGTTTCTTCTTCTATGCCTTGTTAGGGAAATTCGGGGACAAATTTCTTTAAGGGGGGAAGTTTTTAAGAACACAGACCTTGTTTTCAGGTATTGTTTTTCCTTTTATGGAGTTTTTGAGAAAAGAGTAGTTTCTAGAAATTTTTGAAGTACACGCCATGTGTATTATGAGTATATGTTGTGTACATCATTTCTGCGCGAGGCCGTGTACTGTCCGTGTAAGGACCAGACACATGGTCATGTGGGGTGATGTGGATGCCACCTAAAGCAGAGTACGGAAATAGTAAGTACACGTCTTGTACTCCAAAATTATATGTCGTGTATTTTGTTTTTTTCATTAAACGCATCGGGGTCGCGTTTGATGGACAGAACACCCTTCTTTTAGATTTGGTTCATCCGAGAGTGAGGGTACGGCCGCAGATCTTCTCCGAGCCCCTGAGCCTCTGTCTGTTCTCTGAATCGACCACCGTCAACTGCATTGGAACCGCAGTGGTAAACTCTTCCTTGTCCTAGAGCATCACTTTCCAATTATTCCTTTTTTCCTAGTTATTGTGGGTTGAAATTTTTTTGTGTTTCTGTAGATCTACAACGTTCTAAAGAGATTCAAGTCTCTTGGTTCAAGTAAATTGATCTCATAACATCAAGGTAGGTTGTTTGTGCCTTTTCGTTGAAAGTCCTTGAATATTGTGTGAAAATCCCAACAATACCCTTGAACGGGGTATTGTGTGTTTACTATTTTACCCCCATTGTATGTCTTCCATGCTTGTATGCCTATGTAGAGGTAAATTTGGACATGTTTTTTGTTGATTATTATACCCTGGTTTCTCTGCTCATGCTTCATTCTTTTTACGATTGTTTGGTCCTGTTGGGTCATTTACCTGTTTCTATACCTTGTGATCGTAGGATGGAGTGTTGTTTTCTGACATGCTTGAGATGTTGTAGACTGGATAGCCAAGTAGTTATGTAGGTTTACTTTGGCCATATAGCATTATTATGAATTAACCTACCCGAGGCTATGAGAACCTGGTGCTATAGACTAAAATGGGATTGACCATGTGAGATTCCTCAGAGAGTCTTTGAGCTTTAGGCTATACTGGGATTAACCGAGTGAGAATCCTCAGAGAGCCTAGGATTACATTGGGATATAAGGGGATAGACCGTGAGAGATTCCTCATAGAGCCCCTGACTGTTTTTAGACTATACGGGGATGGATCGTGTGAGCTTCCTCAGAGAGTCTCTATTTTTTTTATTTAATCACCTGATTAGCATAGGCTATATGAGGTATTGACTGTGTGAGCTTCCTTAGAGAGTCTATGAATGACCATGGTTGTAAGGGGAATTAACCGAGCGTTCTTCCTCTGAGAGTCCTTGACCATAGGGCTATAAGTGGAATTGATTGTGCGAGCTTCCTCAGAGAGTTCCTGACTACCCTAGACTATAAGGAGAATTAACTGTGTGTGCTTCCTCATAGATTCTTTATATTTCTGTATGACCAAAACCGAGGGGTTAGGCTGAGTACACTACCCAGAGGGTTGTTAGTTTTTGCTAGGTGGTACCAGAGGGTTACCTGTTGTGCTTTAGTTCATGTTAGTTGTCGCTTGAATTTGGAACTGTGGATTGTTTATTATTCATCATATTCCTATTTACTTTTTTTCTGTACTTTTACATTCCATATATTCACTGACTATTAGGAAGAGATCTTCGGGTGGTTTCCTACTGGGATTTAGTCTCACACCCTATTTGGGTCATGCTTTTGGGCCCAAACAGACTATATTATTGCAGGTATAGACAAGGGAAAGTGCCCTTCGACTCTAGGTACTTGACTTGCTGTGGAGTTGGAGAGCATGGGACCAAGCTTAGGCTTGTGATGTTGAGGAGTTGTTATCTTTCTTTTATACTTGTTTTTTTGTGCTGTTTGTATTTCCATCATTGTGAATTGTTTGGATGCTTTCCTAGACAGATGTATCATTCATCATATATATATATCTGTGTGTGTGTGTGTGTGTGCTCTTGCTGTTTATCAAATTTAGTATTTCGTTGTTCACTTATGTATGGATTGTTTACTGCTTCTGCTATTGTTTATTGTTTTCTCTTCTAATGTGTACTCTACCAATGAGGGCATAGTTTCCCCACTATCACAGCCAAGGCCCTTGCTGCTAGTCGGCAGCCTCTGGCATTCGAAGAAATGCGCTTGAGGCCATGTGACCAACCGGGTATGGGGTGCCTCTGGGTGGTTTCCCGAACCGGGGTGTTGCATTAATAATTGTTTTAGTAAATATAATTCCCATGTAATCTAATAAACTTCATATGATACCAAATATAGTAAACTTAACCCGAGTATCCCAAAGCTAGTGTCTGCTTTCTTATAATGGCGTAAGGTACAAGGATTTTCTTCTTGAAGGCCTAAATATTTTATTAGTCTTCGTAAACACTATACATACATGGTTTCTTTAGAAAATTTGATAACACAAATTTCAAAATAATTTTTTCCCTAGAATATTTTTAATCCCTCCTACATATCCATGCATGTCATTCATAGTACACTTCATAGATTTCTTGGAAAGAAAACAAAATAAGTTTGACCTCAAATCCTTAGAATGGTTTAAGTATTTCAGATTCTATCATTAATAAATAATTAGTAATTAATATGGTATCGTAAATAACTAAATATTGTTCCATTTAATTAACTTTACTATCATAATAAGATAAAGCATAATCTATATGGTGAGGTGAATAACTAAAAAATATATTTAATTAGTAAATTGAGAATGAAATTTATTCATAGATAATATCACTATTAAAATATCATGGATAATCATAACTAAATTGATACTAATGTAAAAACTTAATAATTATATGTCATGTCTTAGCCACATGATCCTTCTAATATCAAGATATTTCATAAATATAATTTAAAACTGATGGTTAGAAACCCATTTAACTAAGTCTATACAACTAATTTATCTCGTGATATATATCGATGAATTGAGGTGTTTTCTCTACCATTACCTACATGTGTTTTCATCTGTAAAGCATTTGTCATATATCAAATCATCAATTTAATTCATGAACATTGCACCATATCATCCAATATCAGTATTTAGTAAAGAATATTGATTTATCAATATTTCACAAGATAAAAATTTACTTTCAATGTAGAACATTGTATGTATAAATGATATATGGTGTAAGTAATAGAAATATCCATAATATATAATATTAATATTATATGAATTTTAATGTCCATAAGAAAGAGTATAATTCAAGGGGAAGTTAATGACATAAAAAATGACTCAAGGAAGCTAATGACAACGCTTTACGTTGTCAATGCGATAATAAACTACCCGATGGAATATTAAAGATTATATAAATATAATATATACCCATTGTAATAAAAATAAACAGTTGATTTCATTTTTGAATTGAAATTCCATAAAATATCTTAAAATTTTTTTGATTAAAATATCATTTTCATTTTAAAAATTAAATTTTAAAACTACAAGTTCACACCAAAATTTTGAAAATAATTTTATTTTAAAATAATATTTAAGAATTATAAGGTAATATTTTAAAACATTGAGTGGTAATTACATCTATAAATTATTTTCTTATTATACAAATTAAAACAAATATTCCTCTCAATTTTTCTATAAAATCCAAATGGAAATTGTTTTGAAAAATACATGATTATCCCTTTAAAATAATTTTATAAAAATTATATATGGTTAAAAACTCATTTAATAAAGAATTTTTAAATTATTAAAAATATTTTTGAAAAAAAAAATTAAATAAAATATATTTTCAAGAAAATGTTTAAAGGGATAAATGAAGTTGATTTTTCTTAAAAACGTTTTATCAATCATTTTAAGTACCAAAGAGTGAGAAAATGGTATTATTACTTGAAAATATCATAAATAATCATATGAGAATAAAATTAAATTGTTTATTGTACATTCATCAAATAATTTACTTTAACTAAAATTCACTAATGAACAATCTCGATAAGAATGATATTGAAAAATAAACCCTTACAATTATCATAACATTGAAATGAGAAATAATAAAAGAATTTATTATGTGTATTAGTTGTAAATCCATATACAACAAGTGAAAATTAAAATAAGATAATAAAAATTCCTTACACATGTAATCTTAAAATATCAATGATGGTGATTAAGTAATATAACTGAATTAAAAGAAATTGAGTTTTGACATTCTTTCCTAATTTATTACTTTTTATTTAAATCTCCATAGTTGAAATAATTAAAATTGCAACTCATAATCCAATGAAATTTTAAATATTCATTATATTTAATTTTAAATGGTTACTGTAAATATCATATAAAATAAATTTAAGCATAACATATAAATGTGTCTCAATAATAGGAAATTGAGAAAAAATCTGTTACTTCATGCTTCCTTTTTGATGAACATGCTTTAACATCATGTCTAGTGGTTATGAACAAATTTACATATTGAATAACAATAATAATATATATAATTTCATATATTATACTTTTATAATATTTAATCACCGATTTTTTAAAATTATTTCATTATATTCATTGTTATGGGTTTTAATTTCCCTGTTTTTTCATTTGTGATTTTCTTTGAATGTTTAAATTCTTGTGAATATGATATATTTACATCATCTTCAAAATAATATTTATGAAATAATTATCATATTTATAAATCAATATTTCTTTTTTAAACCAATCGTGAATATTGGTTATGAAAAATTAATGTTATTATCATGGATGTTGTAGGTCATACGTACGCATGAGTAGTGTTTCTATTTTCCAATGATAATTATGGAAAGAAGGTAAGTAATATTTTAAATTTATAGAATGATCATAATATAATATATATAAATATATAATATTATTTTTTTTATATATATATACTTATATAAATAATATTTGTGGAGTGGTATTGAAAAGAGAGTCATATCGCTTTGTGAAGGTGGTAGTCCGCACATACATGAATGATGTTATCATCTTTGAGTGGAAAGGTAAAAAAGAAAATGATATATATCAACTTTTCATAATGATAAGTATTTCATTAAAATTATAATTATTTCATTTATATCATATATTTTTATTAACATTATTCTTATTACCTTCCATGTAAACCATTAGTGGAAAAAATGAATTTCATCACATCATGAGGTGGTGGTCCTTCGTTCACACGAGCGACGTTATCATATCTACTATAGAACTACAGAATGAAAAGTAAAATGGTTATATATGATATAATGACTATTTAGGTATAATTATGTTATAAATATCATAAATGTACTTTATATCCATTTTCATACCCAACTTTTATAATTTTTAATGGAAAAAACAAATGTCATTGGTTTTCTAGGCGGTAGTCCACCGTACACATTAATGATGATTTCCTAACCCATTTGATGAAAGTAGAGATGGTTATATGTAATTTCTATAACATAAAAATATCTCAATATATTGAATATAATTAAGTTATAATATCATCATTCCTTAACAATAATTGAAATAGATGGTGGAAAAAATAAAAAATGCTCATTGAAGAATGTTACCATGTCATTGAGTAACCTCCTTAGGTTTTTACCAAAATCATTCCTAGGATTTCTTTATACTAAAATTACATCTTATAATATGAGGGTGTGGAATTTGGGGAGTATATTGGTAGTTAGTTTTTGAATCAAAAGGTTTTTAATGTGTGAATAAGAGTGTATAGGGGTCATCTTTTTTAAGTGAGGTGAGTGGCACACTAGTAATTTTTGAGAATAAAAAGGTGTACCCATGCTTTTCACAAGAATAAAGGGTCAAAAAATACTTTATTATTGGGATTGGGGCATGATAATGTCTAAATAAGTCCAAAATGGATTTTAGACATGTATTTAGGTCATTATAACCATTATTCTATAGTTTACCCCAAGTAAATCCATTTTTACATTAATCCTAGAAAACAATGTTTGTTGTTTTCACTATTGATTTTGGTACAGCATTAATTTGACATTATAAGATAATATAATTTTTTTTATTATATTTAAGGAATTAATTTTGAAAAATTTGATTCACATAAGTTAAAAAAGATAATTTGAAATTAATCCAGCAGACAAGATGAGAAAGATGGTTTCCAAAGATAAAATGTTCAAAAAAATTCAAAGTTTTTATACAAAAATTCAATAGGAGAAGAATTATAATGAGATAAATTTTATTAATAGATTTATAATTTGACTAAAATTACTTTAAAACAATTTCTTAATAAAATTTATCATTAAAAATAATTTAAACAAAATGGGAGTTGTCAATTAAAATTCAGTATTTTCATTTTTCATCAAAAACTAAAACTTTTTAGAAAAATCCAAATAAATCACCATAAGATAATTTTGATATTATAATTTCAAAAATAAATACCTTTTTATCAAATAAATTTTCTAAAATTGGAAAAAATTGAATTTTCTTTGGATGGCATGTTTGAGTTTTCTTTCATAAATAATATATTTTTTTAGAAAAAAAAAATATTTTTATTAAAATGACTTTTATTTTATTCAAAATCAGTAGATAATAAATTAATTTGTTTTTATATATATATAAAATATAATTTTCATAATTTTTGTTACTATCCATACCCACCAATTTAATGTATACGTTAGAATAGTATACCATATTATTGTTTATTTAGACTTAGTGTGGAATTTCCTAACATCTATAAAAGATATTAAATTTAAATAAATATATTTAATGGGTTATTTAAGCTTGAGGTTGTGTGTCACATACACTATTTAATACATTATTATTATTTTAGAATCATGGGGTATTATAAAAGGGACCTATTTTCCAAATTTGGGCACATGATTCCAAATACGAAAACTATCTCTCATGATTAAAAATATAAAATTGGAATACTATAATCTAAAATTAAACTAGTGAAACTCAATGAAAATGTATTTTCAAAAAAGTATCTTTTAAATATAAATTGATTTTCTGTAAAATTTATGCGTAAAATGCAATTCAAAAACAATAAAATTATTATTTTTTATCACAAGGTATTAATTTTATATTAAAAAGTTTCTATAATATATTTTGACTTTGTAATTACTTTAAAATATAATATTATCTTCAATAAAAATTAGCATTTTTTACTATTGACTAAAAAACAAAAAACATAAATATTTCACCATAAGAAAAAAATTTATGTTGATTTCAAAAAATATATTTATTTTATAAAATATAATTAGAAAAGTTCCTCAAATTAATTATATCATTTTATAAGAAAAATGAAAATATAAATAAATTTTGATGAAAACAAATATTTGAATAATAAAATGGTTTTTCTAATAGAGTTCTTATTTCATTAGCATTAATAAATAAATTTATAATAGTTATAACTACTCTCTATATATATTTCAAAAATAAGTTAATCCTATTTAAACCCACCAATTTAACAATTGGGATATATTGGTCATATTTAAATAATAATATTTTATAGATCAACTACACTCAGTGTTACGTATTTTTTATGATATCAAACAATTTGGTTGTTTGAAAATAATGCGAAATTAGATAATATACCCTTTAATAAATTCTATCCTCAATATTTTGAACTCAATATCATTATTAAAAGGTTGGTATTTTAAAATACCTTTGTTGAAATACCACATTATAAAAAGTGTTAATAAAATTTAATATTAAAAAAGTTGGAAGGGAAGTATGAAGGTCATTGTGATAGTATATACTAGGTTTCTAAAAAGAAAAACATTAGTGGGGAGTAAAAAATATGGACATGGAATAAAATAATAATATTATAATAATGTATGATAACAATAGAGACCATTGATCACAATAATGTTAATCGTCATGAGATAGTAGATGACCATAAAAACATAAACCAAAGAGATGTAAAAATGACCATATATTCATTGAAAATTAAGGTAATATGATAAAATATTACTTTTTTGATTGTTTTTTCATAAATTATAGTAATTAATTAAACATATAAATAAAAATAATAACGAAATATACTTACTTTAAAAGTGTAATTTCTTTCATTATTCAATTTCTATTATAATATCACCTTTTCCAACAAACTAAGAGTACTTATAATGAATTTTGTCATGCATAGATCACTTCAATAAACTTATAATAGATCCAATAATCCCTAAAAAGGATAAAAAGATATTCCTATTATATTTATACATTACCAAAAACAAAAATTGTTAGAAAAAGATAAGTTAATTCCCAAAATTACTAAACCTTTATAGGGATAAATAATAACTCAACCTCTAAAATTTTGATGCAATACTCAATGTTCTAAATAAATAAATCTATAAATAATTATAAATAAAATTCATTAATATATTCTTAACTAACATTGAAATTTAATGATTAGAATGAATTGATCACTTATTTTTCTAACATTTATCTCAAAATCACATCAATCACTCCTAAAGTCTCATATGAAAATTGTATATGACATAGTAAAATAATCTATTAAATATTCTAATAATTTTGTAACATCACATTACCTTTCTTATATATACATTATAAGTATTTTTTTACTTTCAAATTTTCTGGGTAGGTTCAAGAAGTAATTGGAAGGATACTTATAATGGTGAAGTTCAAGATTTTTTGGATTTTCATCATTAAACTGACTGGTTATGATGCCTGCTAGGGATTTACATGCCATGAAATGTTAATACACAATATTTAAGATATAAAATAATAATAAATTCATTTTTATCAATAGAAGATTAATTTTTCATTAATTTTTAAGATTTTTCAAATACATGATGTGTAATTGGATTACACATCTTGTAAAGTGCCAATGGTTGTTTTTTAAAAGCAAGATTGGATGGATTTTATTTTCCTCCTCTCTAGAATTCTTTTCTCTCAACCCATTATCCTTTTCCAGGTGATTTTGGTGCCCTAAAACCCTTTTGGTTCATTTTTATCAGCAATTGATCATTTTTGCAATTGTGGTGTGACTCACACCAAAAGCATTCTCCATATCTCTTCATCTCTTTCTCTTTCCCTATTAGATTTTGATAGTTCATATTGAGATTGATGGATCTGAGCTCTGTGTTGTTGAATCTTGTTTCTAGGTTAAGTTACTATATCTAATATGCCTATATTATTGTTTGTAGGTTCTTTTGTCGATGTTGGGTTTCTATGAAAGGTATGTGGTTCTATAATGATGCCCAATTCTTTTCAACCCAAAATTGATTGATTTAAATTCAATTGTTGATTTAAATTAAATTGTGTTTATGAATGAATTTTTTTTCAATTGATTGATTAAAACGCCAATTCCATTTAATTAAGAGTTTTTTATAAATATAATTTTGGAAGGCAATTGGGATAACCCCAAATTCTATTGAATTCGGGTGTGATTTTGAAATTGATGGAAAACTGTGGATATTTAAATTGTTGTATATAAATTGTGAAATTGATGGAAATTATTTCAATTATATCTTTGAATTTTATTGTGGACATTGAATATTGAAATTGAATTTTCAATTTATTTTAAATTCTTAAATTTCATAAAATGGGTTTGATGGAAATCTTTGGGCTTTATATTGGAAAAAGGAATGTTTTGATAAAAAAACTTTTTTTGTTTTTAAATGAGAAATTTATTTGTTTGGAATATGAGAATATTATTTAATTGAATATTAAGGTTGTATGAATTAAATTTTCCATCATTTATTTTTACTAGAGCACATTCAAACCAAGATAGTTAGTGAGTTATTTGGGAAAAACACGCTACGATGGGAATTCCCTGGCACGGGATTAAAGTGTTAGAACAGTAAAAGACACCTTTTAACACATATTATTCCTTATAAGTACATAGATACCTCCTCTATTTTTAGCACTGAGGGATGTGTGTACACATTTTGGTTATTATCACATGAGTGAGTGAGGATACCATAACTTAGAACTATTGTACATCTTGTAAGATGACCGTGTTGCTTGCTTGTTTATATGTAATATATAAAGGTGTGAAAATTTTTGTAAACTATTTTAAATTCATTATGATTTATATAAAAAAAATTATATAATGTTTTGAATTAATCTTTTTGTTTAAAATTAATTCCATCATTTGAAAAGTAATTTATGATTTATTTTAAATATGATTTTGAAATGAAAAACATATTTATTTAAAATTCAAAGATCTTAATTTAGTTAATTAAATGTTAGAATATTATTATGGAATCCTTAGTGAGACCCTACTAGGATTTTAGCTCACACCCTATATTTTCCTTCAGGTGTTTGTAGACTATTTCCTTCTATGTTTTAGAAGGGGTAAATCACCACCTATAGGTGGTTCTATTTCTTGATCTGATGAATTTTAGAGTTTTTTCTTTTGGGACTTCAGATTTTCTTTCAGTTTCCTAGTACATTGTTATAGTACATTGTGTTTTTTATACCTTTTTGACTTATGGTACATTTATCCTTGTGTATTTTCTTTTTTATGCATATTGTGTTGTTGACTTTCTTCTATATTGGTTGTGGAAAAACCATTCCCACATTAATTTTGTATGATTCTAGGTTCTAGTCACCAACTCATGGGTATTGGAAATTCCTTTAGGGATATGTCAGTTTTGGCTAGGTTATCACGATACTTGGGTACCCGGGATGGTTCATGAAAACATGGTATCAGAGGTTAGGTTGAGATTATTTTGATATAAGTGGGAATTTTTGTATTGTTGTCAAGAATTTAGTGGTAGTTTTGATTGACTGTCTGACCATCACTCACTATAATAAACCTTATGTTTCCAAGGGTGGTTATTGGAATACATCTAGATGTTTAGTACTAGTATTTTCCCAAAAATTGATTTGGATAGATTGAAAATCATGTCTTGTTTTTATACCTATTGGGAATAATCTCCCATGTTGTTCTATTTTATTATTAATATGATGTCTTCTTTTTTCTATTAATGTTTTGTATAATCATGCCTCTGAGGTGATGTGTGAATTAGATCCAAGAGGAATCTTCAAATAAACCTCAGCATCTGAATCCTCTTATGGACTTGAACCTGGTTTGGGTGATTGTGTGTACTATCCAATCTATGGGACAAGAACCACCACCAGTTACCATTCATGCTCTAGCTATGGAATATAAAAAATATGTTCTCAATAAATTTTCTCAATAACTCCTTCACCATAAGATAACAGTGTTAAATTCCTCAAATGATCATCAATAGTCTAGGTAATGATTGAGTGAGATGGAATGTTTTTTTGGGTTCTTGGTGATGGCTACCAAAAATCAAGGTGAATTGTATCATCATCATGCTTAAAGAACCTAGTTGGATATGGTGGGACATGATGAAGATGATGAATAAACATGAGGGATTATAGTGTGAAGAATTAAAATCCCCTTTTATAGAAAATTTCTATCTGGATTCGATGTTTTTGTACAAGGAAATGTAGTTTTTCAAACTTGAGAATACTGAAATAACCATGAGAGATCATGGAAATAGTTTTGCTGAGGTTGTGTGTTTTTCACCTGAGATAGTATTGAATAATAATATGAAGGCTTGAAGGTTCGAGTTGGTACTATTTATTTATATTTATTATTTTGGTTTCCTAAACAATCTTTCCTCTTATATTGATTTGTATATAGAGCATTGATGGTTGAAATAGACCTTACTGGAAACTTAGGTTTGATGATAATTTTTTCTCCTCACAGTGGAAATGTGTTTTCCATTAATGAGAATATGAATCATGATGCTTCTTATGGTGGCTCTTGATAGTATGATTTTTCTAAACCTCATACAATTCCTGATAGAGGACCTTTTATTGTTTTCCAATTTAGAAATTAAGGGTACTCAAGTAGGGTTTTCACTAAGGCACCCAACGTATGTGGATCCTATGGACTCTTAGGTCACTTGAAGAACTTATGTCATGTTTATTCCATTCTTCCTACTGGCATAATATCATGAGAACCATCAAAAAAATTGGGTAATAAGATGTTTCATGTATAATAGGGTTTTATCCACATGCATCTAGAACAAAGATTCTTTGCATAAGAGAAGAGTCTCTAGAAGAAGCAAATACAGGTCCAGCAATCAAGAGAGGTACCATCATTATAGCTCCATCACTAATGAATTATTTATTCATTACGGGTGAATCTAATTCATTTATTTCAACCTGTATTGTTAATTTATTAAATCTTTATATTGTGAATTTTTCTTATGTGATGGATATCCTTACAGCCCTTGGAATGAAGAGATAGTAGGGTCTCCATAGTCAAGAATGTGTTTTCTCTCTATCTAGGGTAGATCTTTCATGGAGTTTTAAGGTTCTCAACATGAAACATATTTACATCATATTCAAGATGGATTGGATTATTTATAATAACGCTAATATAGATTGTTATCTTTGATGGGTCTCCTTCACTAAACCCTATAGTGTGTGTCGTGACTTCCAAGGAGAATGAGACCCATGGTCGAGTAGATTCAAACCTTTTTATCTAGAGTAGTGTAAAGTAATATATATGTTTTCTCTTGATATAAAGTGGTAATATTTTAGTGATTATACCCCTCCAATTTTCATCTTGTTTCCCAACATTTTTTCATCTGACATCACTGGTTTTCCACCAGTAACGTAGGTAGAGTTTTCTATTGATTTATTTTCTAGTATACAACCAATATCTATTCCATATTACCATATATAACTAGAATAAATGAAATAGATTAAGACTCAATTGGATGATCTTCTAGAGAAATGTTTTATATGCGTAATTGTGTCACCTTTCATAGCATATATTCTCTTTGCTAAAAAATCAGATGGTCGAGTCCACCTAGCCATTGATTACTAGAACTCAATTGAGTTATAGTAAAGAACATATATCTACTATTATGGATTGATGATTTATTTGATCATTTAAAAGTGGATAACAAGTTCATTAAAATTAATCTTTGATTTGGTTACAAATAGTTTAGAATAAAATAATATCACATTCAAAAAACCTCTTTCTGAAGTAGGTATGACCACTGGGAGTACCTTGTCATTCCCTTTGGTCTGACCAAGTATCCTTTAGTTTTCATTATTTTAATTAATAGTATTTTTCAATTTATATCTTGATACCTTTGTGGTAGTTTTTTGATGAAATCCTTCTTTAGTATCAGTCTTAAGGGGGATCATCTATGCCAACTTAGAGAATATATGGAATTGTTGATAAATCATTGGCTTTGTTCTAAGATTTTGAAAAGAGATTTATGGATTGGATAATTGATGTTATTAGGATAGATAGTGTTATAACATGGTATTATATTTGACCATGAGAAGGTAAAATATATTATGAGGTGGGAACAACTGTAAAATTTTGTTGATATTTGAGCTTCTTAGGTTTAACTAGATTTTATAACTAGTTTTTAATGGACTTCTCAATGTTAGCCTCTCTAATGACTGATCAAACTTATAAGGGAGTAAATATTTTCTTGGATAAAAAATGTCAAAGTTATTTTGTTGAGTTAAAATTTATTTTGATGATTTCTCTAGTTTTTACTCCTCTAGAGGTCGGGTAGGGCTATGTGGTCTCTTCTGATGCATCAGGTTCAAGTTTGGGTTGTGTTCTTATACATGGTGATCATGTCATTACTTATGGATCTAGTCAGCATAAGTTACACATAAAAAATTATTTTACCCATCACCTTGAAATTGAATAATTTATTTACGCACATAAGAGTTTGGGTAATTACCATTATGGATAAAGGTTTGTTGTGTTTTATACCATAAGATCTTCAGTTATATCTTCTCTAAAAAGGATTTGAATCTCCAACACAGGTGTTAGGTTTAATACTTAAAATCTCTCGACATTGAAATCACCTATACCCCCAATTAAAAGGAATGTTTTTTCATATTATTTGATACATATAATTCCATATCGGGACATGAAAGAATCATTATAAGAATGGAACTTGATTTATCTCTTTTCTCAGTTGCATGTTGGAGTATAGAAATCGAGGGATGAGGTTTCTTTTTTTTATTTTTCAGTTTACATTCTATGTTATCGAGATGGTACTTTAGGAAAAATAGTTGAATGATGAGTTATGTAGTATTGTAGACTATATTTATGGTGGGGAGAATTTTTTTGAGTGGTCATTATCCAAAGGAGGCATTCAATGCTATCAGAATCACTTTATTGTGTCTTTTTCAGTAAGTAATGTTGTGATAGTGATTTTCATAATTCCCTATGGTAATTGAACCAAGGAAACTCAAATATGATTTATGACATGTGAATAAATCCTAGTCTCTAGGTATGACATGGGACATTGCTAAATTTTTCTCTCATTGTTATGCATGAAATGATTTCAAGGATGAGAACCATAATCCTTTATCTTTTCTTCATTCACTTCCAATCCCTATTTGGAAGTGGGAGGAGATCTCTGTGGATCTTTTATTTGGATATATATAAACCCATATAAAGAAGAATTTCATATGGGTTATGATCGAACGGTTGACAAAATCATATCACTTTATACCCATTCATCATGCAACCAATTTTGAAGATTTGGGTAATCTATATATGAAAGATATTGTTGATTTACATTGAGTTATATCTGTTATAGTCTCTGATAGGGACCCATGGTTCACTTCTCATTTTTAGAGAGGCCTTCAAAAGGCATTAGGACCTCAAGTACATTTGGGTATTGCATAGCATTCATAGTGGTACGGATATAAATAAAGGGCTATATATATTCCTAAGGATATGATTTGTTCTTGTGATATGAACTTTAGTGAATCTTGGGATAACCATATAAGTCTAGGTAAGTTTTCTTATAATAAAAGTTATCATTATATGATCATAATGTCTCCTTTTGAGGCCTTTTATAGCCAACCTTATAGATCTCTATTATTATGGTAGCAGATTGGATAATGTTCATTGGTTTTACTGGGATTGGTTAAAGATATTACATAAAATATTTATTTGATTCATCAGAGGGTATTGACATCTCATAGTTAGTATAATCTTTATACCGATCATCATCTCAGACCATTGGAGTATCTAGTTGGTGATCTGTTGTTATTGAAAGTTTCACCACATTTGGGTCATCTACATATTGGGAGGAAAAGGAATATTTATCCTCATGTTTTTTGGACCTTTTGAGTTTTTTGAGTAGGTGGTTATAGTTTCTTACCATTTAGAACTTCCATAATAACTGACTTCGATACATAACGTGTTCCATGTACCTCATCTATAAAATAAAATATTTGATCTATCTCATGTTATGATCTAGAGTGATATTGAAATTGAAACTGAATTATCTATGAAAGAATGGCCAGTTCAGGTAGTTTATTCTTAAACCAACGTACATTATGGGAGGTATATACCTTTGGTTATAATGTTATGGAAGCACAATTCTAATTTTCATGACACATGGCAGTGCAAGGAACTAATAAGAGAGTAGTGGCCTCATGTTTTTTATATAAAATATTCTTGATTGGGTTTCTGGGGACATAATGTTTTTATTGCAAGAAGGTTCTGACATCCCTTTAAATTTATGATATGTACGTTTTAATTCTTGTTTTGGTTTTCCATTATAATTGAATGGGTATGGCGGAGAAGGAATTGGGAGGATTCATATAATTGTGAAGTTATAAATTTGATGTATTTTCAGAATAAAAACCACTGGTTCTATAGCCCTCTAAGGATTTACATGTCCTATAAAATGGACACATGACATATAAGTTTGAAAATAATAAAAACAATTAACGAAAGGAGGTGGGGTCCTTAGTGATTTTGATATTTCTCAATTACACTGGATACACGTCATGTAATGTCATGATGGTTATTTTTTAACAAATATCATGAATGAGTTTCCTTTTATTCCTCTCCATATTTTATTTCTCTTAACCCAAGATCCTTTTCCAAGCAATTTTTGAGCCCTCAACCCATTTTAAGTCATCTGGATTAGCGATTTAACATTGTTACGATTTTTCTATGACTCATCAGGTAAGTGGTCTCTTTGTCTCTTCGTCTCATTCACCTTTCCTCTGTGGAGTTTGATAGATCATCTTGGGATTAATGGGTCTAAGCTTTGTGTTGTTGAATCTTGTTTCTAGGTTGAGTTCATGGATCTTTTGTGCCAACTTTCTTGTTGGCGGGATCCATTGTGAGATTTTTGTTTCCATGAAAGGTATGTGGTTCCATCCTGATACCCAATTTTTATTAACTCTAAATTGATTTATTTAAATTCAATTGTAAATTTAAATTTAATTTCTATTATGAATGAATAGTTTTTGAATTTATTGATAAAAAACCAAATTTTATTGAATTAGGGGTTTTGGGAAATTAAATTTTGGATTGGAATTTGGAAAACCCCTTAATTCTAATTAATTAGGGTGCGATTGTGAAATTTATGGAAATTTATGTTGATTTAAATTATTGAATTTAAATTGTAAAATTATTGGAAATTGTTTCACTTAAATTGTTTAATTTAATTTTGGTAATAGAATATTGAAATTGAATTGTGAATTGATTTCAAATTATTATTTGGATAAAATATCTTAAATTCATTTTGATGGAAACCATTGGTTTTTATCTTGGAAGATGGAATGTTTTGATTAAAAATATTATTATTATTTTAAAGGAAAATTTGATTATTTTTTTTTTTGAAATTTTAGAATGAGATTTAATTTTATTATGCAGTTGATTAAAATAAATTTTCTACCATTGATTTGTATTAGAGAATATGAAAACCTAGGTAGTTATTGATTTATTTGGGACATACATGTTTTGTTGGAAGTTCCCTATCACTGGATTGATGTTTTATGACATTAAAAATGATTTTTAGATCATCTTATTCCTCAGTTTGAAATAGATGAGTCCTTTATTTTCAGTGTTGAGGGACATGTGTACACATTAAGGGTATTATCACATGACCATGTGAGAATCCCATAACATGTAACTATTGTGCCTCTAGAAAGATGACAATATTGATCACTTTTATATATATGATATATGAATCTATTCCAAAATTTAGGAACTATTATAGATTCCTTGTGATTTATAAAAATTGTTTTATATAAACTGTTGAATTAATATATTTTAAAAAATTATATAAATCATTTGAAATAGAAATCATGATTTGGTAAAATATTCTTTGGAAATTCCAAACTCTTTTATATAAAATTCAAATATCATTATCTGGTTAATTAAATGTTCTAATCTATATTTTGGGTTTGTCTTAGTGGTAAGCACCCCCTAATTCTACATGAAAAATGGGGGTTCAAAACCCATTAGGCGTAGGGTATTGTAGCTGTAATGTAGCTTAATGTAGCAGCGGTGGCACTATAGCAATGGTGGGGACTGTAGCGGCGGTAGGGTACTATAGTAGCAGCGGGTACTATGTGGGACTGTAGCAATGTGGGTATTGTAGTAGTACTATTCGCAAAATGGGGCTTGGGCCAATACAAATGGGCCTACGGGCTATATAATGGGCTAAATGCCCACTGGGCCTTCGGGTTGTGTAATGGGTCTCCCTCTACCCACTAAAAGTGGTCTTTTCTTTGCTTTAATAATAAATGAGTCTTCGACCACAACCTTTTAAAATAAATGTTGTAATCTCATTATGGAATCCTTGGTGAGACCCTAAGGGGATTTTAGCTCACACCCTACATTTTCCTTTAGGTGTCCGTAGATTATCTCCATCCAAGTTGAAGTAGGGTTGAAGCACCACCTGTAGGTGGATCTAGCTATTTATCTATGGACTTGGAGTGTTGATTCCGTTAAGAAATTGGTTGTTTATTCATTTTTATTTTACTTTGATGTAGTATATTAGGTTGTTTATAATTGTTTGACTTCTGGTACACTTCTCCCTATGGAGTTTCTTTTGTATTTATATTGTCTTATAATCTTGCTTCCACAATGGTTGTCGAAAAATCTTTACCACATTAATTTTTTATGATTCCAAGTGCTAGTCTCTATCCCATGGGTATTTGGAATGCCCTTCAACCTATGTGAGTGTTGTATTGGTTATTGTGTTACCAGGGTACCCGAGTTGGTTCATGACACATTCCATTAATGATATCAATCACTATAAAGCAACCATAAATCATAGATGCCTCCAAAATATAATTCAACCTTTAGTATTTAAGTAGAATCCCATAATTATTTGTTTACTATAATAATATAAGGTTCCAAAAATAGAAACTTCATCATAAATAAAATTAATCACATAATCACCAAATCGCTTTTTAATCCCATGTTTATCTCTATGATAAAACAAATATTCCCAAATTGAAGAAACAAATAATTATCTCAATAAAACTAATCATATAAACCCTAATGCTTATAAATAAATTTAAAACATATGTCCATGGAAGGTAAACAATTTCTTCAAAAAATAACAGTTCATGTTAAACTAAAGGTTTTTATATATTTCAACCCATTAAAATGCATTCCAAAATGTTATTAATCACCTCAAAATTCCATCAAAAAAACATGAAAAGGGTTTTCAAAGAACATGAACATATTATCAGCCTTAAATTTATAAACTCATAATAGTATCCATAACTCTTATTAAAACCTTACATGAAAACATTTTAATATGCATACCTTTCTAATCTACTCTCTAATTCCAATGGTAACAGCCAAAAACCAGCACCCTCAGATCCTATGCTAAAAACAAAAACATTGTATTTCTAGATTTGATACAGATAAATTTGATCGAATTTTTTCCATCCAAACCTTATGATATTAAAAGAAAATATTGGATATAATACATTCCCAATATCTCTTCAGGTTTATACTTTATAAAATTAAGAAAAACTCTTAGCAATTTGGATTCATAAACAAATATTTCAAAAAGAACAATGTCATCTCCCCCTATATTCTTCACATTTAGTAACATTATCTTTTATAACATAATAAAAACCATTATTTTAAAAATTGGGAAAAGGAAACATATTAAGTGAGAGATTAAATTTTTATTAAGAGTATAAATAAGAATTATCCATTTAATTTCATTAAAGAGAGCAGGATGGGTATAAGGGATTGTTGAAAAAATAATAGTGCATGAGCATAATATAAAAGAATCCAAACTAATAAATAATTATATCCTTAATAATTAAAAGTGTAATAAATATTAAACAAAGTAAATAGTCATAGTAATTGATAATTATGAACCATGTGACATTAATCTTCATAAAATGAATCATTTATAACCTATAAAATACATAATTAAATCATATTTGTATCTTGTATCATTGTTTTCTTAACCCATTTTAATCCCATGTAAGAAATAATTGGGATATAGTTAAATCCATAGGAGAACCCCTTCATAAAATACCTCCATCTTGCCTCTAAAGATAAGGTACATTACCCAATGCATTTGAGTTCTATATGGTCACACCCATCATATAAATTATTTCACGCTCAACAATTATTAATAAGATATAATATGGATCATCCATTTATATAATCTATATCATTATCACTCACTCATCATAAATAATCTTCATATAAATTTTTTGAATAAAACATTTACATGATTTATCTTTTCAATCATTTCATTAATCATTAGCTTGATATACTCGTGGAAAAGAAAGTGGATCCCTAACAATCTCTTCGAAATTGTAAAAATCCATAATGAGAAGGAAAATATATACTATTATTAAAAAAAATCCCCATTGGAGAGTAAGTGACATCAAATTCTATAGGCATTGATTAATAAAAATTCCATTAAAATATCATTAAAATAATTTTTAGGTAAATTAACATTTTAACTATGAGGATAACTTTTCAAAACTAATAATTCCCAAAAAAATATTAAAATACATTTATTTTAAAGTGTCATAAGAATAATATGAATGAATCAAATAAAATAATGGTTATTATGGTGTGAAAATATATTCATGCTTAAAATGTTAAAAATAATAATTCATTTCAAGCATTTTGTAAAGGGATTCTAAAGTTACCCATTTAAAAAAAATTAATAAATTTCCTTCTTAAAAAACATTAAAATTAGAAAAAAGATGATGTAAAAATACATTAGATAATCATTTACATTTTCAAAAACTTTATTAATAAATGGATATAGAATATATATATTCTCAGTATATAAAAATACATAAGATCAGTAGCACATAATATATATCTTCATGTTTTTATTAAATATGGGGTAAATTAAAAACAAGAATATAAATAAATTCAAACCAAGAGTAGAATAAAACATATATTGTTCATGAAAATAAAATCCTATGATTTTCCCCCAAGTAACCCTGAACATAAAAAAACCTAAAACATAATAGATTGTAACACAAGGCCTCTTTTACTTTGGTTACTCTTTAATCATAATCCCTATGGAATAATGGTCTCAAATGAAACAATAAATATCATGATATAAGAGTAATTGTGATATATTTTTTAAGGTGGATGTATACACTCCTCATAAAAAATATATTTTCATATCAAAAACATGTTCCCCATATAAAAGGAGTTTTAGATAAATAACATTGACAAGGATCATATCATTGAATTGAGAATTAATAAATTAAGATATTATGTGTATAAAATTTAAAATCACACAAACATAGTTAGAATATAGAATAAATCAATTTATAAAAAAATTCAAAAATAATAATTTCATTATAATTTCAATGAAGAAAATTTATAAAGGAATGAAAATAAATTGAGTTAAGAAACCCTTTACCACCTGGTAACTTTCACGTAAAATACTCGTGGATTAAATAATTAAAATTTACAAATAAAATACCATAATTTAGGAATAATTAATGATATAACATGTAAAAGGGTTAGTATATAAATCATGTATAATAAATTAGGTTCATAATAATAAAATAATCCTCAATGAAAGGAAATTGAGTTGAACTCCCTTTCCTCAAGTCCAGAATTACCATGTATTCCCTTAAACTCTTATATAATATACTCATAAAAATTATTTGATTTCATCGAAACATTTTAAAGGTATAAAAACATTTCATAATTCCTATTGTTTCATTTAACTCTATGAAATTTAATACTACTTAGTTAGTTAATTCCACATCAAATATTTTATTGATGTTCATTCATTAATTTTAAAACATCTTTAGTGTGTTAACCAGGAAAAAAGTGGTCATTGTTGCATAATTTTAAGAATAATAATTATGATGAATGAATTATTATTTTTATAAATTAATTATAATTTTCAAACCTACCATTAAATATGGTTATGAAAAATGATCTATGTTGCAATCATGGAGAAGGTATGTCATATGTACACATCAGTAATGATTCCATTTTTCAACATTCATTATATGATGAATGTAAATATTATTTTTCATTATATGATTATAATTATATAATAAATATCATATTATTTGAATAAATATTATTATATATCATCCATGTGATGTGGTGATTAAAAATGAATCACATCGCTTCATGGAGGTGGCAGTCCACACGTACATACGAAAAATGTTATCATTTTTTAGTAAATATAATGGATAGAAATTTAATGATATATTAATTATTAATAATTATAAATAGATCATGAAGACCAAATATAAAAATCAATTAAATCATTTTGACCCAAAATGATATGTCGTGATGTGAATAATATAAATCACATCATGTGGTTGTAGTCTTCCATACACGTGAACGGTGAATTCTATTCAGCTTGGATGGAAGATGGAGATGTATATAAGTTTTCATATTAAAATAAAAACATATGTATATGTAATATAAATATTTTATTATTTAATCTATTTTTAATAATATTTTAAATGGGTGGAAGAAGAAATAAAATGATAATGTTTTGTTAAGAACTATACCTCCTCTTCATACAACCTCTTTTGCTTTACAACTTAATCCCTCTAAGGATTGTATTCTTTTAAAAATAATACCTCTAGAAATTGGGGAGGTATGTTAGGAAATTATTTGGTCAGATCATGGTTTAACTAAAATTATTTTTATATGTATAGAAAAGATAATAAGTTTTGTTCTTTTACAAGAGAGTGTAGGGAAACATTGTAAATTTCTTAAAGTATTAAATTAATATAAATTAATTTGAGAAAAAATGTCTCCATATTGATAATATTAGTTTGAGTATAAATCCTTTAATAAAATTAAATTTGGACAAGTTGTGGCTATTTTTTCCCATATCTTTTGGTTTTGACCCCACATTATCCCTTTCCACACTTATAGTGACAATAAGGTTTTTAACTATTTGAGGGTCATGAAAATTACTAAAAATGGAGAAGTCCCATAAGTATACCATGGTTGATATTTTAAACCATATTTGAATAATTATACATTTTATAGTATTTCTATGAATTTTATATCATTTAATAAAATATTATTTTCATGAAATATCAATAATATCAATTTTAAAACTCTTCATTTACATTGACATTTATAATATAAAGAAAAAAATTAAAATAAAATAAAATATTAAATTACCTTTATAAAATGTTTTTGTATCTAAAAAATTCACGTTTCAAGTTAATTATTTCAAATTATACTACTTTTAATATTTTTAATATCATTTATTTTATTTTTCCATAAATTAAAAAATTACTCCATCAATTTTGTTTAAGAATTTAAGGAAATTGTTTATTCACAAAAAATAATAAAAATTTATTACCTTGATAAATATAAATCATATATATTTTAAAATACTATTTATATCCAGATATATTTTCCATTTATCTCAAATTAAAAAATATCACAGTTATTAAAAACATGTGCGTGTCATTTTTTACTTTTCTTTTTATAAAATATTATAATGGTTAGATTCATATAAAAATTATAAAAATAAGTACATATAACCAAATAATGGTTGAGTATGGATGAAATGGACTCACCCAATAAAATCATTTCAAGTGTTATAGGCCTTTTTACTCCTTATCATAATATTTTTAGCCCATAATTACTCAATTTACCCATAATTGTGGAACCAAAAAATATTATTATTTATATTAATATTAAACAAATAATAGTTAACTATTTAAATTATTTTGAAACCCTGATTAAAATATAGAATCCATTATTCAACATTAAAACTTCATAAATGTAAATTTTTAATTTAAAATTAAAGTGGAAAAACATGATGCAATATGGGTTTTCATAAATAATCCCTTTTTAATGTCAATTTTTGATACAAATTTCATTTATAAAATTAATTTTAAAACAAATAAGTGGATTATTATAATTTTAAAAGAACTAATTAAATTTTAAATATAATGCAAAAAAAAAAGAATTTTACTTTTTAAAATCTTTATAAGAAAATACAGTTTCAATAAACATCATTATTTTTACAATATTTACTAAAAAATATAAGATTTCAGTCAACTTTATAAGATTTCCATCTTATAAATTTAATATTCGGATTTAAATGATATTTATTCTATCATTTATAATTTCTACAAGTTTTATTAAGTAATTATGTCATTTTATCAAAAAAAAGAAATGAAACTAGTTTTTGTAGAAAAATATCTGTGAATAAGAAAATGATTTTACTAAATATTGGGTGTTAATTTATGAATAATTAATGATAAAAAATTTATTGATTACAAAATTTATAAATATATTTTTAAAATTATTTAATCCTATTTGTACCTACAAATTTAATGGCTATGTTAAAACTATCATATTTAAATAATAATATTTTTTATTTTGGTTTTGCTAAGTGTTGCTTATTTTTTAAGATATAAATCATGGTCATTATTTTGAAATATTGGGATATTAAAAAAACAGTGATATTATTATGGATAAAACCATTAAAAATCATTTTTATACTATAAATAAATTCATAAGTGATATTTTAAAATAATAATTAAAGGATACGCTGAAGGAAAAGAGAAGGTTTTTCTAAAAAATGATTGACTGTTAGAGAAAAAGGTATTTGATGTATATATAGATCATTATATAGATAACATGTAGCTTTATTACTTTGAATGAAATTTAAAGTGTATTAATGGATGGATTTTTCATCATTCTTACAGATAGTTGAAGATATAAAATGAGGGAAATAGGGGAAATATCCCTTAAATTTAGGAAATAAGGTTTTGGATGGAAACAATATGGATGTTTTCTTCTAAAATTATATAATGATTTATATTTTACAATATATTATAGAATTCATATATTTTCAAAGAAAAAAATAAATGAAATTCTAAAAGTATATAAAAGAGGAATAGATATGAGTTTAGATTTTTTTAATATATTTTCAATAAAGATTTTTTTCCATCAAGACTGATTATAGATCATCAAGTACAATAGAGTGGTATTAATTTTGGTTTTAATAACATACATGTGAATAGAATCGGTAGAGAATAGATAAACAATAACTTATCAATACTTAATGCACATATAATTAAAAATGGTGTTGTTCTTGTATGGCCTTTCAGGCTAAAGTAGTTTTCTTTCTTGAGTAGTGAGAAAAGAGAGGGGTATGTCAGAGTGACCCTAGGAGTTAGTAAATCATCCCTAATTTTTTTAAAGGGGTGGCCTTGGATTCCAATTAACTTGACTAAAGCTAGAACCTAATGATTTTTTCATGTATATTTTTTTATATTTGAACAATATAATTGTATTATCATTAATGGTTGTATAGGTCAACTAAAACATGAAAATTTATTTTTTATTATGTATAGGCATTACATGTGTTCTATAGGATATAAATTGATGTGTATGGGTTAATTAATCATTTAAAAAATTAGATTATGTAAAAATAATAATATCAGCAAGATCGTTATCAAAAGTGTAAAAGTAGTGTGGGCCTACTAATAATGATGTTAAGGTCAATTAAAAAGGTGATAGTTTTATTATTGAGTTGTTAATATAAGAATAAATTTCCTAACTTCATTCCCCCCTACTCAGGGAATCTCTCCATAAATACCCTTATTGGAATAATAAAAATGATTAAATTATTCATTTATATCAGGTTAGAACCATGGATTGCAATGGTTCTTGAGATATTTTTTATAGTTATTAATTATAGTCTACTAATGAATGCATAAGGTGATTCATTAAATATTATATAGTGTAGGGAAGATGTCTAGTTATACTATGTTAGTTACCTATATATTATATTTTCTTGGATTGATGATGGTCTTAACTCACATGTTATATTCAATTTTCATATTTCTAGATGTGATATTCATCCTAGTTCAGTTAATATGTGATTTCATTTTTAGTTCCAATTCATGTTTAATAGAATAAAAATATAAATTAATGTGTTATTTCATTTCTATACATTTTTGCAGGCAAAGGTATATAATCAATTTTATTTAGGTAAATTTGAATAACTTCATATTATTTTTTGTATTTTATGTGAAACCATGATGGATTTTGGGAAAAAGTTCATATGATATGTTATAGGTAGAGATACCATATGGGTAATTATTAATCATAAAACCAGGGTTTCCCATTTTTTTGCATTTTTGACCCATAACCATTAGATGATATAAGGAGAAAATATGTTTACAAAATTTTTTGATCCTATCATTCTACCATGATTATTGTTTATAATAGATATTTGAGATTCACTTATTAGCTTTAGTAATGCATCATGAAGATTTAGGTACTTAGGTGAAACTGATTATTGTTTACCATTATCAAAAGTATTTTTAATCTAAGTGAAGTATCTATGTTCAAGAATATATTTTTAGAGAATGTATTGTAGATTTTATAAGTTCATGGGAGTAACATGTCACAAATCGTCCTAGTGGGGCCTGTATCACAACTCCCCAAGCCCACCTCCAATAGGCCAGGGGCTGGTGAATAGCACCAAGTTGTCATTTTACTAACATGGGAGGCATTGCCTAATTACCTGTACACAGAAACACATCTCCAATCCCAAAAATGCTAAAATTTAAAAACCCACTAAGGAACAAAATGCATGTATACAACTAAACCCAATAAAAAGAGTATGACGGAAAGTAAAGTATTGAAAGTAAACTGGGACAAAATACAAACCCACCAAGAGAAAGAGTTTGAAAACTACAAAGTCCAGCCTGTAAGCACAAAGAGGTACTCGGACTACTGCTCATAGTCGTAGGAACACCTCAGTCTATAGGGAACTCAGAAAGATCAGTCATGTCCTAGTCCACCCTAGACTCCGTCAAAAGGCTGCTTGTCTGCACAAGACATGACACGTGCGGGAAAATCTCATACAGGGGTGAGTATAACAATACTCAGTAGAGGACACCAAAAACCACAATTCAATACACAAAGGAAAGGAACAGTCATCTCTACTCCATATATGTCTACAGAGCATATAGAAAGAGTAAAAAAATCTAGATATACTCAAAACCAAGACCCGTAGTCTAGAGACAATTCAAACAACAGCATACCCCCTATAGGTCTTCAGTTTGAAGATTCCATGAAGCTCTCATCCGGGAAAACTCACTCCATGAGTCTGATAGCTCTGATAACATCCTTCTAAGAATTACTATCCATTAGGAAAATCCATGAGATATAGATACACTCATTCTAGTAGAACACACTCTTGAGTGGGGAAAGATCACGATACACATATGAGGATCGTTGTCAGGGACTTGGTGGATACTGCGACTCATACGGATTCACCTACTAGGTAAAGGATCAGCACCTAGTGGAAAGAAGTAATGTCAATACTTGACTCTACCTAGGGTCAATAATAGATATAGGATCTCACTTCAGGCCTCTCAGAAGGATACCTGACTCTATCTTGGAAAGTCATGCTGAAGGGATCATAATCCTATAGAAGGAAAAAATACCTGGACTTTAGGGGAATAATAAAAAATCACACTAAAAAAACGAAACATGTCCAAAATATGGTGGAAAAGAAGATCAATCCATGTCCTGAAAAGTACACGGTTTGTAGAAAGGTCACACACCATGTCCTCTTACCCTGCATAATTCCCATGTATAATAGCCTGTGCCGAAAGGCTTGTCATTTAGAAGAAGATATACATAGTGTGTAAGGGAGTTACATGTTGTGTTCCTCTATACGGGAGGACTCCATGTATGCTGGCCATGTGACCATACATGGCTTCAACCCGTGTGTTACAACCCATGTAACTGGTTCATAGAGTAACCCATGCCACTGGTCAGGTCTGGCCGTGTAGTGGGGTACATGGACGTGTACTCCACCCCATGTCCATGTATCCCTTGGATACATTCCAAGTCCCATATAAGGACCCACAAATCATGTTTTTCAGAGAACATGTCGTTTCATTGCTTCCCGCACCACGAAACCCTATCCACCACTTAGCCAAACCTACATGTCGTGTTCTTTGGGATACATGATGTGTGTTCTGGAAATTTCCAAAATCACGAACCTCTTCTGTCTCACCTTGGATAAAGCTATGATCTTCGATCCTATAGTATTTTTTCAACAAAACATGAAGATTAAGGTCGCGCTAATGTCCCGAAGTATCCTCTATTGTTTACGGGCCTCTGATCGTCTCTAAAAATGTGCATTGATCCACATGCATGAAGAATTCTTGAAGAACAGTCTCTCCCAATCTGAGCTGATTTGTCACCTACCATATTTTTCACCCCATGAATAATGTGAATAATGTAATGAAAATAGGAATAAATCCAATAAAAAAAGAATAACGCACCTCTGTCTTCATTCTTTACAGTTTCGATCCACTCTCATTAATAGGTTACACAAGAAAATCAAATTGAAAATTCAAAAATTATCATTAATCAATTCCCAATTCAAAAATCCCAAAGAAAAAGGATAATAACAACCCTCTCGCAAGAACGTATGATCCACGGATCAACCAATTTGTGGGTTGATATGCATTCATCGTTTAATCAAAGAACGGGGAAGAACTAAAACAAAATAACAAACCCCTACCTCAGTCTTCAACAAAGGGGGAGATTGGTCATTGGTTGGGATTTGATCTCACTGCGCAACGATCCACGCGTCTTCGTTCATCAGCATCCATCAAAATTCTTCCAAGGATGGCTCCCCTCCAAATCTCCAAAGGATTCTAGGAATTTCTCAAGTGTTGTGAGTGTAACCCTGGGCTCCTGCTTATTTAAAGAAATTAAGCAATGTGGCGTTATAGAAACATTTAAAATAAAATAAATTAGTAATTTATTTTATTTCCATTAAAATGTCCAAAAAATAACTTTTGCAGCCGACCTGCACCAGTCGATGTTAGGCCCCACCTAAGGTTAATTTGTTTCTATGAACACAACAGTTCATTAAAATTTCTAATCTAGACAACCATTTAAAATTTATTCCACTTTTTATAGGAAAACCTCTCATGCGTGCTGTTTAAAATTTTAACTTATTTCAAACATATATTCTGGGCACTCTGGGACTCAGAATATCATGTCGTCAATAGGCCTAGTCTCAAAATAATTCCATATAAAATTTAAAAATAATACATGGAAAATCTGAGACATTACATTCTCTTAACCTTTGGGATTTACATCCCAGAAATCCAAAACAAAAGGCTACTCCAAAATATGTGTATACTGGGAATGGATATGAGCCTCCCGCTCCCACGTGCTCTCCTAAAGATTCTCTTATTGCCACCGGATTCACACCAATAGAATCGATCTCCCACGAAAGATCATCTCATTCCAATCCTCAATCTTTACTAGGTACTCAAAAAAATTCACTCCATCTTCGATGTCCTTCTCACCCTAGTCGATGACATGAGATGGGTCATGCACGTACCTCCTCAGTTGAAAAATTTGGAAGACATCACGTACCCGATGAAACAGTGGTGGTAGAGCTAGGTGGTACACCACCTCTCCAACATTGTGCAGTATCTGGAAAGGTCTGATGAACCTCGAAGATAGGTTTTTGCCCCAGCCAAATCTCTATAACCCTTGTCGAGGTGAGACCCAAAGAAATATGTGGTCTCATTCCTCAAACTCTAGAGGTCTTCGTCTTCTGTTATCATAAGATTGTTGCTGGATCTGGGTAGCCTTCATCTCCTCCTGAATGATCTGCACCTTCTTAGTGGTAGCATGCACAAACTTTGGACCCATGGGTGTTGACTCTCCAAGGTCGGTCCAGTAAAGTGGTGACTGGAAGGGTCACCCATATAATTCCTCAAATGGTTCCATACCAATGGTGGAGTGGTAGTTTTTATTCTATGAAAACTCCACCAGTGGTAGGTGGTCCTCCCAACTGTGAACAAAGTCCAAGATACAGGCCCGCAACATATCCTCTAGAACCTGAATGGTCCTCTCTGTCTGACCATCGGTCTAGGGATGGAACTCCATGCTCAAGCATAGATGAATCCCAAAATAATCATAAAATCCCTTCCACAACTGATATTCAAAGCAGGAATCTCGATCTGAGACTATTTTCGAAGGGACGCCATGAATCCGAACTATCTCTTGCACGTAGTGGTGTCTCAATCTATCTACGAAACTCTGATCCCTGATAGTTAAAAAGTGGTCCGATTTGGGGAGTCGGTCAACGGTCACCCAGATGGAATCATGGACCTTGGAAGTCTGTGGTAAGCCCGTCATGAATTCCATTGATATTCCATCCCACTTCCACTCTGTAACATCTAGGGGTGACCTAATCCTACTAGAACATGGTGCTCAGCCTTCACCTGCAGGCATGTAAGGTATTGAGAAACAAACTCTGCTACTGACATCTTTATGCCTAACCACCAGAACTATCATCAGAGATCCTAGTACATCTTCATCACTCCAGGATTTACCGCCAAGGGGGATGTATGAAACTCTCTCAGGACCTCTTCCCACAATGCCACTAGTAAAATATTGCATCCTTTAAAAAAATGTATGTTCTCCCCGCCTTTCAAATATTCATCAGGAGCACGTCCTATGGATAACTGAGCACGTAAAGCCTCATAGTCGACATCCCCAATCTGTACCTCCCTAACTCACTATAAGAGTCGAGGGTGACAACCATTGAGTTAAGGTAAGTTTTATCCTCTCTGTCCACGAAGGATAACGGCAATGTGGCTAACAGATATGTCACCTCACTCAACAGTTACAAGATCGACCTTCTGTTAAGAGCATCCACCACCTTGTTCCCCTTCCCAGAAGTATAGATGACCTTGAAATCATATTCCTGTAGTAACTCTAGAAAATTCCTCTATCTTAGATTCAGATCCTTATGCGAGAAGATGTACTTGAGGCTCTTGTGGTCAGAGTAGATGATAAACTGCTCACCCATAAGATAGTGTCGCAACATCTTCAACACAAATACTATTGTTGCCAACTCGAGATCATGGGCCGCATAGTTCTTCTCATGTGGCCTAAGATGTCGTGAACCATAATAAATCACTTCATGTATATACATTAGGACACAGCCAATCCCTTTCACTAATGTTTCTCAGAAAACTACGTACTCGAAACCCTCCTCTGGTAATCTCAAAATTGGGGCGCTCGTCAAACTCTGTCTCAACTATTGGAAAGCCTTCTGGCACTTCTCCATCCACATGAAGGGTTTCCCCTTCCTAGTCATGGTCATCATCAGTGATGATATCCAAGATAAATTAGAAATCAATACCTGGTAATATCTAGCCAACCGAAGTAAGCTCCACACCTCTGTCACACTCCAAGGTGGCTCTCATGCTTACATTGCCTACAACTTGGCTGGGTCTATAGATACTCCATCTTCTGATATGACATTTCCTCAAATGTGGACCTCCTAAATATAGAAATGGCACTTTGAGAGCTTACCATAAAGCTGGTGATCCTAGAGTATGTCTAGAACCATATGTAGGTATCTCGCGTGCTCCTCCTCTAACGTCGAGTACACAAGGATGTCGTCAATGAAGACCACGACGAACTGGTCCAAGTATGGATAGAAGATCTAGTTCAATTATCCCATGAACACTATGGGAGATTTCATCACACCAAAATTCATCACCATGTACTCATAGTGATTATAGTGGAATATGAAATTCATATTTGGTATATCCTCGTCTCGTACTCATAACTGATGGTAACCTGATCAAAGGTCAACCTTCGAGAACTACTATGCCCCACTTAGCTGATCTAAGAGGTTTTCAGTCCTGGGAAGTGGATATTTTTTCTTCACCATTACAAAATACAGGCTCTGGTAATTCATGCATAACCTCAAACTCTTGTCCTCCCTCTTGGAAAACAAAACTAGGGATGCCCGGTGTGAAACACTGGGGCTTCCCAGTGTGAAACACTGGGTCTTATGAAACCCTGGCCCTACAAATACTGCAACTTCACCCTCATCTCGTGAAGCTCTATAGGAGCCATCTGATATGCTGGTGAGTAAATCGGTGTAGTCCTAGTGTGTAATTTGATGCAGAGTCGATTTCCTGACTGGGAGGTAGTCCTAGAACATCTTCAGGAAAGATTTCCTCGTACTCCGCCACTACTACTAGGAACTAGAATCTCACAATATCTACTACTCCAAGGTTAAGTCTATCCAAATCATGAGTGATTAGATGCACCATCATATGAATGATCCCATTTTGTGCTACATGGGTCTCCTTTTCTCTGAAAAAAACCTCATCCCATCACTGCAAACACACTGTACCCTTCGTCTAAAGCATTCTATCAGGGCATGGACTGAAGATAACCAATCCATACCGAGAATGATGTTGTAAGTCTTGGACGCTACCACCAAGAGGTTATAACTAAAACTCTCACCTTTGAGGGTAAGATCACACTACCTGAAAAGGTGCGTAATCATCGAGTGTCCTCCCATAGGTGTCTCCAAGCGTAAGAATCGAGTCAACGGCTCCACCGGAATCTCAAGGTTTCGAACAAGACATGTGGAGAGGAAGGAATGACTAGCACCTATATCTATAAGTATGGAATATAAGGTAGAGAAGACACATATTTTACCTCATATCACCCCTAGAGTCACTGGGTCATACGCCTCGACCGCATGCATTTGACCCTGACCTTGTCCCCCAGCTCCCTGAGCCTGGTGTGGACCTCCTGGGAGTGGTGGTGGAAGTAGATCAAAGCGTCTTCCACCACCTGAAGCTTTCCCTGCTTCTCTTCCATGTCTGTCACCTGGAAAGCCTGTCTGCTCCACTCTTTGCCTCTGCCTCAGTGGTCCATTCATTGCTTATCTGTCAGTATATCGATGGGTTAGACAGTATCTAGTGAGATGTCTCCAACCATTGCAGGAGTAGCACCGCCTATCCCTAGGCTGATTGGATCCCACCTGAGAGCCCTGGACTACCAAACCTCTGACTTGGGTCCTCCTGTGACATCTCCCACATCTTGATCCCTATGCCTGACGTCAGATCCCTACTACCGAGGTCTCTGCACCTTTCTACCTGCTTCTAACTATCATTGGATGTCTCTGCATGGCCAAGAAGCTCTCGATCATCAAGGCCCTCTTGAGTACTCCATCATAAGTCGAAATGCATAGAGGAGCGACACTATCTCAGATGTCCCTTCTTAGACCTCATTCAAATTTCCAAGCTCTTATGTACTGATCCTTGACCATATATGTCGAGCACTCGGTGAGGTTGGTAAACCTCAATGAATAGTCAACCACCATCAAACAACCCTACTGGAGCTAAAGAAGCTCCTAGATAGGCACTACTCTAAGCGTAACTGGAGAGAACTTCTCTCTAAAGAGTTTCTCAAACTCCATCCATGAAATATTATCCTCTTTGTGAGTCTGTGTGGTCATACTCCACCATCATCCCATTGAACCCTAAAGAAGGCTCGCTCCTAGGATCACCATCTGGTCCGCTGGTGTCCTCACTATACAGAAAACTCTAGTCACCACTTCAAGCTAGTCTTTAGCCACATGAGGTTCAGGCTCACCTCGGAACCTGAGGGGTCTCTGTATCGGGAACTCATGGAGCGTGCTCAGCCTACACCCCTCATTTGATGGTATTTTAGGTACCATGGGTTGCTCCACTGGTGGTGATATAGCAGGTGCACCACCTGGAGGCAACACCTGGGGAACTGGTCCCTGTATCAAAGCCTCATCATTGAGGAGGTCATCCCTGTGATTGCACTACTGAATCCTAGCAGGTATGCATCACTAAGACATCATGTAAGGAAATAAGATGTAACAAGTCCAATGAGTATATCTAGATAGTTGACACAAAGTACATGGAAAACAGAACCCATTTCTATATGATGCATGTACCATTCTTTTACTTCCTCTCAAATGGGGTTTTCATGTACCAAGTCAAAAATTAGGTTATCAGAGTCCTGGTGTATGGATACATCGGCCGCCCGCACCAACAATGTAGTCTCTGGCCTAAAAGTCAAGCTCAAAACACTTAACAATGTTTCCCCAAACCAATCTCATAGACTCTTGGTCCTAATGTAGAACCAACCTCCTTTGACACTACTCTTTCATGACCCATACTAGTGGGGCCCGTGCTACCACTCCCCAAGCCCACCTCCAATAGGCTAGGGGCTGGTGACTAGAACCGAGTAGGCATATCACTAAATGTGAGGAATTGCCTAAGTACATATAAACACGCACACATCTCCAATCCCAAAAATGCTGAAGTGTAAAAAACCACTAAGGAAGAAAATTCATGCATGCAACTAAACCCAATAAAAAGAGTATAATGGAAAGTAAAATACTAAAAGTAAACTGGTCTAGAATACAATCCCACCAAAAGAAAGAGTCTGAAAACTACAATGTCCAACCTTTAAGCACGAAGAGGTACTGGGATTGCTGCTCATATCCATAGAAACACCAAATCCTATAGTAAACTCAGAAATCTAATTCTTATCATAGTCCTCCCTAGACTCTATCAAAATTCTGCTTGTCTTCACAAGACATGACACATGCGGGAAAAGCACGTGTAGGAGTGAGTATAACAATACTCAGTAGAGGACCCCAAAAACCACAATGCAATACACAAAGGAAAGGTATAGTGGTCTCTACTCAATATATGTCTACTAAACATGTAGCAAGAGTAACACAATCAATATATACTCAAAACCTATACCATTAGTCTAAATACAAGTCACACACAGCATACCCCCGCTAGGGATTTAGTTCGAAGATTCCACGAAGCACTCGTCCGGGAGAGCTCACCCCATGAGTTTGATAGCTGTGATTATGTCTATATGAGAAGTACTGTCCATTGGAAAAAGACATGATAGATAGATACACTCATTCAAGGATAACACTCTCCTGAGTGAGGAAAGATCACAATACATAGATGAGGATCACTGCCAAGTCCTTGGAAGATACCGTGACTCATCTGGATTCATATGCTAGGTAGAGGATTGGCACCCTATTCAAAATAGTCACATCGATATCTGACTCTACCTAGGGTTAATAATGGATAGAGGATCTCGATCTGGGCCTCTTGGAGGGATACGTGACTCTATCTTGGAAGGTCCTACTAAAGGGATCAAACTCATGTAGGAGGAAATGATACATGACCTTCAGGGGAATGATAAAAAGGTGCACTAACCCAAATGAAAAATTTCCAAAATACGGTGGACAAGAAGACCATGCCATGTCCTGAAAATTACATGGCATGTAGAAAGGTCACACATCATGTCCTCTAACCCTGGGTATTACATGTGTACAACGGCCCATGTCGCAAGGCTTTTCATATAGAAGAAGATATACACGGCGTGTAAGGGAGTGACATGTCGTGTTCCTCTATCCAGGGAGGACTCTATGTACTCTGTTCATGTGCCCGTAAACTTCTTAAACTCGTATGTTACAACCAGTGTAACTAGTGCACGGGGTAACCCATGTATTCAGCCTGGTCTGGTTGTGTGGTGGGGTACACGGTCGTGTACTCCAACCTCTGTTCGTGTATCCCCTGGATACACGCTGAGTTCTGCGTAAGGACCCACATGCCGTGTTTTTTAGAGAACATTCCATTTTATCACTTCACGCACCGCTGAACCCTAGCCACCACTTAGCTGGACCTACACACCGTGTTCTTAGAGATACATGTCGTGTATTTGGGAAATTTCCATAATCGCCAACCTCCACCGTTGTACCTCAATTGAGGCTCTGATCTTTGATATGGCCATATTTTTTCTATGAATCTTGAATATTAAGATCTCCCCAACATTCATAAGTTTCCTCCGTTGTTTTTCGGCCTCTGATCCACCCTGAAAACACAAATTGATCCACTTGTGTGAAGAACACTCAAAAAACATTCCCTCTTGATCTGAGCAGATTCATCGTCTTCCATCATCATTGAACCTCCTCTAGTTATTTGAGATATTTAATCTTAAATTTGGGATCATTACAATGTGAAACGAACGTGCAATGATCTGTTTCTGGTCACCCCACAAAGAACGCAAAGAATGAGGGGAAAAGAGGAATAAATCCAATAAAAAAAGAGGAATGCACTTCCGATATCATTCATCACGGTTTAAATCTTCTCTGGTTAATAGTTTTAACAAAAAAATAAAATTGAAAATTCAAAAATTATCATTAATCAATTCCCGAATCAAAAACTCCAAATAAAAAGAATAATAACAACCCTCCCACAAGAACGTACGATATACGGATCAACCTGTTCGTGGGTTGATCTGTGTTCATCATTTATTTGAATAAAGAGGAAGAACTAAATCAAAATAACAAAACCCTACCTCGGTCATCGATGAAGGGGGGTATCGATCATCAGTCGGGATTCGATCTCACTATGCAATGATCCATGCACCGTCATTAATTAGTGTCCATCAAAAATTATCCAAGGTTGGATTCTCTTTAAATATCCATAGGATTATAGGAAGTTCTCTAGGGTTGTGAGTCTAACCCAGGGCTCCTTTTTATTTATAGAAAATAAGCATCGTTGCATTATGGAAACATTTAAAATAAAATAAATTATTAATTTATTTTATTTCTATTAAAACGTCCAAAAACTAACTTTTGCAGCCAACCCACACAGGTTGATGTTAGGGTCCACCTAAGGTAAATTCATTACTATGAATGAAATGGTTCCCTCGTATTTCTAATTTGGTCACCAAATTAAAAGTTATTCCACTTTTTACAGGAAAAACTCTCACACGCTCTGTTTAAAATTTTAACATATTTCCAACATTTATTCTGGGTACTCCAGGCCTCGGAATCGCACGCTGTTGGAAGCACTACTATCAAAATAATTCCATATAATATTTAAAAATAATATACAGAAAATAAAAGACATTAAAAAACAATTTTCATTTGTTCTGTTTTCTAATAATACCATCAACCAATCTTATTTATAGATAGATCTATTTAATTCTTAAATTTTAGAAATTAAAGTTTACTTTATTATTGTATATATTTTGGGGAATATTTTTATAATTTTGGAAGTAATAGAATAAGAGACACCTGATATAGGTCAGTTGATTAGGAACAATTTTGATATCCAATATAAATAAATGTCTTAGAAATTTTGGAATTCAAATATTGATCCTATGATTTTTTTATCGTTACCTTTATTGGGATATCAATGTTTATGTAATGGAAGTTATCACATTTATTTTTGGCCATTCTCAAATTTTTGAGTAAAATATAGTAATTTATTATTAGATGTATCTTCCCCACATTCCTACAAAATTTGGGATGTGTTTTATGATCCTTTGCTGAGAAATTATGAGATATATTTCTATCTTGTTATGATATTTTATGATATTGAGTAAAATGTCCATACATAATATATTAATTACCTAGAATATATTATGGAATATACTAGGAAGAAGTTATAGAGGAAGACTTTACAATAATATATATATTATTTTATCAGTGCTATTTTAAAGGGGATACCTGGGATTGAGAAATAGAAATCATATCCTTGTGGCCATTATTATTTACTATACAACCTCTATCATTGTTTTATAGGCGAGATACATATTTTGGGGGGTTATTACCATAAATATGTATTATAGGTATATTTTTATTTAATTTTTAGTATTAATGAACATACTTAAGTTTTTATTAATATAAATTTTTATAATCATAGAGGTTTATAGAATCTTTTAAAGGGTTAAATGGTTATTGAACATTGTGTTTATGGAACAACATCTACTGAATGTAATTTTTATCATTACAAACCCAATGTATCATGAATAATTTTATTTTTATAATTTACAATACTAATTCTAGACTGGTTGTACCGAATGGGGCTCCATTATTCTATAAAAATTTTATTCAAGGCCAATTAGAAAAAAGGTGGTTTTCCTAAGGGTGAGTTTAAAGAAGTGATTATATAAAATTTTCTAATACAAATGTTTTTTAAAATAAACACTTTTTCATTGAAATGTAAAATAATTATAGGGGTTTCTAATTAATTTCCATGTTTAATGATTTCCCTCTAATATTATTGGTTCTCAATTTAAATATAATCAATATATTTTATTGGATTTATTATCCAAGGAGTAATTTAGCCCCTTTAAATTTATATGTGATTGAAACTATTTTATTTTTCTTGATATATATTTCAATCCTTGAAATTATAATAATTTATATATTTTTAAAATCCATTAGAAATTAATTATGATTCATTATTTTTATCTTCATTTTATTGTGAGGAGGGTGGCCTCATACTGTCTCTAAAATATAATCAATATTTTTATTGTTATTTTTCTGATGTGAATAAAATATTGACATATAGGATCCCAAAAACCACACTTAAAGGATCTAATTTTTTATGAAAATAATTATTAATTATTTGATAATGATTATATGTGATAAAAAAAGGGATAAATTTAATTTTATTATAATTTATCATGAATGTTTTCTTCAAAAAATTGTTTTAAAAATAAAAAATGTCACAATGATTATGATATACAAGAATGGGTTTAACCACTAATAATAGGGTGTGCAATTTGTAGTTCAGTTTTTATAATTTTATTAAACTTCAACTTAAACTCTAAAACCTTTTATTTTTATTATGTGTTCATGTAAAAATAATCACTATCTTTATAGGAAGAAAAGTAAAAAATAAATTAAAGTTCTAATATTATTAAAATTTATATTCCCATTTTGGGAATATTCCCCTTGCTACACTCATAATATTTTATTCACATATTTTTAGTTATGATCAATCAAAAAATATAGTTTCAAGAAAAGGGATCATCATTTACCCAATAGTGTATTCCAAAAAAATGATTCTTGAATAAATCATAATATTGGTTCCCACCTGTTATAGAATTTTACTTTTCTTATGAGCATCCTAAATAACAAAAAAACTTCTTCTTAAAATAATCACACTTATAAACATTTTCTTTTAATAATCTATATTCAAGTATACCCAACTCTACTATCTCTATATTTGACACAAAATATATTTTTATGAATGGTGGTAGAATTATTTTTGAATTTATTTAAAAAATAATTATCTCTAATAATTGTATCCTAATTAGAAATATTTTTTCAAACATTGCTCAAAATTTATATAACCATACTTTCTCTAATAAATGAGAAAAATGCACAGTCTCTAATTTAAAAAACTCACTTATTACAAGTATTTGGTCAACAGCATTGAAATTTTTTTAATATATCAAATTATTTACTAAATAAAAACCTTCCAAAAATATATCATCAAAATTAATCAAAATACATATAGATCATGGTCAGAATAACACACTTTTAATGTCCTTATAAACATTTTCATAATGGTGTCCTAAACTATTACACTAAGGTAACACCCTAATAAATCTAAAAGAATAAAATTTTAATTGATATCGTATGTTACATGAAATAATGATTTGGATTTCAATTCTCACAACAAATAGTTTCTTTGATGGCTTGCATTATACGCATTGCTGAGTTTTGTTGAAAAAAATAAAATATTATTATTATTATTTAATATAATAGTGATATCCAAGTCATAGTAAAGGGGGGAATTAATGTATTTAAATAAAATATAAAAATATATAGTTTACACAATTTTATTAGATATTTTTTTATTATTAATATAATAAAAAATATTTTAAAGAAAAAATATTCTTTCTCATAAGAAATGTTTTTTCTAAGAGACGGTTTACTCTTACATGGTGTAGATAATTTAAAATTAATTTTTACCACTTTTAGAAAATTTATATAAAAAATTAACTTAATTTTTTAAATTGGTAACCATAAATCATATTAGGTTGAATTTTTTGAATATTTTTTTGAAATGTTACATTTATTGATGAATAATAGAAATACTAGAATTTAATAGAAAACTGACTTTTCATCTGAATAATTTATAATGTTAAATTATTTTTATAATTGGTTTTATAGTCATAATTTTATAATTATTAATTTATTAATCCTATATTTCTAATTTAAAACATTTTCATATTGAATATTGATATAAAAATAATGTGAATTTCTGAACATTTTCCCTTTAAATACTCTTTTTTTATCACATCTGTGGGAATAACATTATATTAAATTATTTCAATTATATGGATTGAATTTGAAAAATGTATTTCATAATTAAAATAAGAATAGTATATATTATATAATAATTTCATACAAAATTTTTATTATATTTATTAATGAAAATAGTTAAAATTAATTAAAATGGTATTAGTAAAAAAAATTACTTAGTGGATAAACTTATAATATAAGGTGTAAAATGACTATCTAATCTTTAGAACAGACATTTTCTATCCATATTTCAATCCTTAGCACCTTAGTCATTATTTTTATGAATAATTGAGAAACTATTCCATAGATGTGACTTATATAATAAGTTTAGTAATAAAAAAGAAAGAAAAGAACCTTCCATAATTTTAATGTCTATAATGATATGGGATATGGAGAAACCAATATTGATATTGTTATAAATTTTTTTAGGAATAAATATTTATTTATCATCCAAATAATTTATCTTTAATTTTTAAAGATTAATTAGTTACATAAAATTCATAAGAAATTCCAAAATAGTAATTATTTAGTTAATAATTAAATAAAATAGATGATAATAAAGATATTAAATGTAAAGTAAATTGAATAAATTTTTATATTATATTAATTATGAAGGTTATAATGTCATTTTAAATAGGTTCAAAATTAATATATTAAAGTTTTATCACTATATTTTTTTATTAAATTTAAATTAAATAAATAATTTCAAAATTGATATTAATATTATTTTATAATAAATGATATTTTATCAAATGATTTAAAATTAATAAAAATACTATCATATCCCAAATGATTTTTAAATTTTAATGAATATAAAATATGTTCCACTAATTTCCCAATTTATCATTTATAATGAACATTTTTACCCTTAAATAGTAAATGATTTGTTAACATGGTTATGGTTAATGTAGTTTTTTTGCGTGTTACATGTGTTTCTGTTAAAATAAATTTTCAAACCACATGGTTTTTTTATTTTGATATGTTGGATTTTATATTATGAATCAATGGGAATAAATTTTATAACAAATTTCACTTTGATTTAGTTATAATGATAAATTATATAGTTTATAACACAAGTAACTATGGTAAAATGAAAATGTGTAAAATTAAGTAAACTTAATGACTAAAGGAAAAAATGATAAAAATAAATTTATTTTTTTATGGTGTTAGTGTGTATTGAGAAAAAATATTTTTGACTCAATTATTTATAAATTTTTGACTCAAATTAGGTAAGTTATACCTCAAAATAGTGAATACTTTTAAGTAATTATGATAATGTCACTCCTCTTCATTTATAAAAGGGCACTCACTCCCCTCACTTCTTCACACCTCTCAAGACATTTGGCTCAACCAAACACTAAAATTATATATTAGAATAGTGATGCATATAAAGTTTATATGTGATATTTATAACATTATTATACCTATTTATTCATTATAATATATATACAATTTTTTATATCTCAATAAGTAAGGGATACGACAAAGTCCTTCATGTGTACGGCTGACTACCGCCTCACAAAGCGATGTGATTCATTTTCAATAACATGTTACATAGAAAGTGATAATGGTATATTTAAGGAATATATGTGATATTAATAACATATTTATCATTCATTATGTATTATATGACATTTTATTTCTTACCTATTCACTCAATGAAAAAGTGATAACATTGTCCGTTGATGTGTGCACTACCGATCCTCGGATCGATGTGATAATTTTTTCATCACTACATCACAAGAATTATATATTGAACTATATATAATTAATTATTATGGTATTTATGATATAATTATAATTCTAGAAAGATAAATGTTACTAACCATCTTTCCATAATGATATTTGAAAAATGGAAACGTTATGCATGCGTATATATAACCTACTATCTCCATGATCATAATGATAATTTATTTTCAATAATTATCTTAAACAAATGGTTTTAAAAGTATAATTTATATATATATATAATAACTATTTTATGATAATTATTTTGTATATTTTTAAATAATTACCTTTTTACCATAGTCAACCTAAAAAATTCATTTTCACATATAAGCCAAATATGGTCAAAACATTTGACATAAAATTAATTTATTAAGTAATTGTATATAACATGATAATAACTTAGATAAAATTAATAATAAAATTTAAAATGGTTCTTAATAAAGTAAATAATAAAACAAAATTTTATTATTAAGGAAGATAAAGACACAAGTGGTGAATCAGACTCAGGGTAAGGGGCTTCGTCTCAATTTCTTTTCATTGAGCCATTTTCTAGTTGTTATGCACCTATATTATTTTATAAGGTATATATACCACCCATTTGAAATGTTATATAATTAATTTATCTGTTATCATGATATTTAATGTTATTACTCATCTTAATCCTTCATGAGTATTATGACCCATGGGTTTCCCAAGTGATAAGGGATGTTTCCATTAAAATGTCCTCTTTTAAGGTTTTCCATCATACTCTCTTTCATTTCTATGTCCACTTTTTTTGGTTATTTTGGTATTGAAAATGGTTTTCAAAATATACTCATGTTTAAGTATTGTAAATGTATTTTTAAAAAGAAATTTTCATTTTTTTTAAAAAAATTGTTTTTATATGGGTTTAAAATAATTTTTCAATGGTATTTATAATGAAATTATACAATCATGACATGGTACTTGAGAGTTATATGAAATTTGTGGGCCTAATAAAACTTATATGAAGGGTTAAATCCCATTATAGATCATGAGTGATCCCCATATATTTTATAATATGGTTTGTTCCCCATTGTAGCTAATAAAAACAAGTGATCTTGATATGGATTATATAAGGGGTTCAGTCTTAATATTGTTCTCAGGTGATCCCAAAATAGCCTATACGAAGTGGTATTTCCATTATTGATCTTAAATGAATTTTTTAATGATTATGTATGAAGTATAATATATGTTAATTATAATTAAAATTATTTTTATGGGTTTTAATGTTTTTACTGAACTAATAGTATATTATCTTTATCTCTTGCTATGATTTTTTCCCATCCCAAGTTATTAAAAATGTTTTAATAGGGTTTAAATATGGGTAAGGGGTAGGATGTAGTCATGTTGAATTTCTTGTACATTTTCCATGAAATGAAATGATACTTTATTTTAAAAGTTTTATATTATGTGGAAAATGGATTTAAATCGAAAGTGTCCACTTTTTATTATATAATTTTTTTATGAATGAGTTATGGACTAATTCTATAAAACTATAAACCTAAAAATATTCTCAAATTGAAAGAAATTAAATTATGGAAAAAATGAGATCTTATATTGTTTAATGATAGGTCCTTATAATTGGTATCAAAAATTGTTTAGAAAATTTTAGAGGATAAGATAGTGTTCATATCATGCCCTATGAACATTTTATATTATGTTTAATTTGAAAAAATATAGTATTTTAAGATTTTTATGTTTCTTCATCTAAAATATTTCTATTCAGAATGGTTTTCTATATAGTAAATAGGATATTTATATTGGGAAGGAAATGAGAGGAATGTATCCTTCCAAATCATCATCCTGAGATGGTTAGAATTGGAAAGGAATAGTTTGTTTCACTAATGTATCAGTTGAAACATGTTATAAATTATATGGGTATCTATGATAGAGACGAACTCAGTCTCCCAGGAAGGAAAACTATATGGATGATAATTTTAGGAGGTAATACCCCCATCATTTAAATGATCATATTAACCAGTGGTGGCCAAAGGATGGATCAATCCCTTGGAGAATATTTTTGATGTCATGGGATGTTCAGAACATCAAAATTTAACTCTTTCCATTTATCATTTTGAAGGTGAAGTTGATAGATGGTGGTATTTGGTTATAAAACCCAATAGAAAAACTATATTGATCCTCTGTAATGGGAAATATATATGAATATTTTCCTTGAGAAATATTTCACTAAAGATATTTAGAATAGGATAGAGAAACAATTCTTATAATTAAGGTAAAATGATAAATATTATGTGGTTTCATATGAAGAAAACATCACAAGATTGGATACATATGTACCATAAATTATTCATGAAAATGATAGTAAAATAAATATATTGTATTAAGATTATTGTTCTCATGATAATTTAAAATTTATGAAAAATTTATTTGTTGTTCTAAGAAAGTTGAGATGGAGTTTTTATACCCCTATGTACAATGAGATAATATGAGTAAGAAATGGTCAAAGTGGAAGGAAACAGAGAACCAACAAACTAGGAATACTAGAGGTACCCACAAAGCTTCTTATAGTTGTGGTAAAATACATTTTGGGGAATATATTTTAGGATCTAGAAAGTGTTATAGGAGTTGTATATTTGGTCAGAGGGTTAGTGACTACAAAGATTAGTATCTTGAGTAATCAAAGAATGACATAATAGATAGCCAATAAATAGTAATATTATTTAGCTTCAATGAGTTGGGAAATTATGAAAAAATGTGTCTGATGTTACTTACTCTGAGTGGAAATCATCATGATCAGAAAATAATGGGTTGTCAAAGTCATTTACTACTTCAGCGGTTGACGTTGGAACATCTGGTGAAGTGGTGACATCTCTAGGGAGATTGGTATTTTTTTAATGTTTGATCATAAGATCAATGATTTAAGTACCCTTATTTGGATGTTCTATATAATTCCATTAACTTTTAAGACATCTATTGAGTTTTCATAAATATCTAAAGTAGACACTTGAGTGGAAAAATTATTCAAGAAATAGTTCCTATACATGTTATAAATATAATTTTAAAGGAATTGATAACCTTTAGAGTTACTATGATCATTAATGACATTTTTAATAACATAAAAATAATATTATTATAAATTGTTGAAAAAAATGATTTCAAAACCTTAGTAAAATGTTATTAAATGATTTATTCTATTTCCAGTATGTTCGTCCTTTGATTACCGAGATAAAGTAAAAATTGTAAGGATATAATTTATTAAAGTGGGGAAGTATCACCCTAAAAATTTCCAAAAGAATAAAATTTTATTCTATATCATTTATTACATGAAATAATTATTTATCTTGTATTTCAAAGGACAAAGAGTTTATTTTATTACCTATGTTATACACAAGGTGGTGTTTTACCAAACGATAATATACTACGAATATTATTTTATAATATGATAGTTATAACATATCCATTAGAATGTCAGGTATGGATATATTTTAATAAATTATACAAATTTATATTTTAAAAATTTTTAAAAATTATCCATTGATTAATAATCAAATAAGAATCATTTTAAAAAAAATGATTGTTTTCTGAAAAATAGTTTTTTTCTAAAAGAAATTTTAATCACTCTTTGTGAACAAAATTTAAAATAAATTTCTACCACTTTTAGATAATTTATATGAAAAAATAACCATAATTTTAGAAAGAGTAATACAAAAAATTTCTTAGGGTTAGTTTCTGTTATTTTTCTAAATTGTCTCATTTTTTGATGAATAGTTAAAAATAATAGATTTAATTGAAAACTTATTTTTAGTTTAAATAATTAATAATGTTAAATTATGTTTTTATTTGGTTTTAAAGTAATAAAAATCTAATTATACATCTAATATAGGTTATTGAAATTTTTTTCATATTGAATTTTCATATTAGAACATTGTGAACTCTTAAACACTTTCACATTAAAAACCCTCTGTCTCATCCCGTCTATGGGATTACTTTTAAATTAAATTATTCCACATATTTGAATTGAATTTGGAAAAATGGATTCTGTATTTTTAATCAGAATAATATATATTAAATAATAATTACAACATCAACTATTAAAAAATCTATAGTTATTATTGTAAAAATGACTTTACTTAGTGGTTAAACATAGAATATAGGGTGGTAAATGACCTACAAATTTTTCCACCACCAATTTTCATCCCTTATTTTGATAATTATCACCATAGGATATATTTTTTGAGTTATTTGGATATAATTTTATGACATTTACAAATTTAATAAGTCATGTAAAAAATACGATAAAGGAACCTTCCTTGATTTTAATATCTAAAATGCTTTGGGATATAGGGAAAATATATTGGTTATCTTATACATATCATTTTTAATATTAAGTTTTTTTTACCATAATAATAAGTTACCATTAATTTTAATAGATGATTTATTTACTTAAAATACTTAAGAAACACTAAAACATTAATTATTTTGAGAATAATAAGCTAAAATAAATGATATTGTAACAAAAAAAGTGAAGTAAATTGAATAAATTATTTAATTACCTTAATTTTTTAGATGAATATATAATTTTAAATAGGTTTGAAATTAACATATTCAAATTATATCATTTTATTGATGTTTTTAAATTTAAATTAAATAAATAATGTCAAAATTGACATTAATGTTAGTTTATAATAAATGATTTATTATTAAATGATTTAAAATTACTAAAAAATATTATTCAAGGATATTTTTAAATTATAATAAATATATTATATGGCGCATTAATGGAAAATATGATCTTTATATTGAACATATTTACCTTAAAATAGTAAAAAATTTGTTATTACGGTTAGGGTTAAAGTAGTGTTTTTACACATTACATGCAGTTCTATTAAAATTAATTTCCAAAAGACATGAAATTTTTATTTTGATAAATTAGATTTCAAATTTATAATCAGAGGGTCTAAATTCATTAATAATTATCACATTTATTTAGTCTTAATGGATAAATTGTCTATGTTAGAAAACTAGTAACTGTGATAAAAAATGTGTAAAATTGAGTAAAATTAAAGACCAAGGAAAAATTATATTTTTTTATTTTTTTGTGGTTTAAGTTTTTATAAACCATAATTTACCTCCAATAAATTATTTTGAAATTTTGGAATCACATTTGGGAAGGCAGACCTCTAAATAGTGACTAGTTTTGAGTATTTACAATAATGGAACTCTTCCTCAACTATAAAAGAGTACTCACTCCCACCACTTCTTCACACAAATCAATACATTTGGACCAACCAAAACCCTCACAAATAACTCTCCAAAATTACTCCACTCATTATAGAATATATAATTTGTGTATAAATTCATCCAAGAAAATACTTTTGTGCAAACTAAATGGAGTTACTTGAGGAAGAGGTGACTTTCATCAACCTGCATTTTTTTATATCTTTATCCACCCATTTCAATTATTATTATACCATAATTATATGATAATATAAATATCATTAATATTATAATATTATTTGATTTTAATAGTATTACCTACACCCACACACACTTCTATCAAATGGGTTGTGAAATCATTATTCATGTGTGCATCGTACTACCACCTCGTAAAATGATGTTGTTTGTTTTTTCATTACCAGCTATCAAGGTTGGGAATAATAATGGATATAAAGTATATATATGATATTTATAAAATTATTATACATATGTATTAATTATATCATATATCTCATTTTATATTCAAATACATAATGGATACAATAACATTGTTTGTGTGTATGGTGGACTACCACTACACGAAGAGATGTGATTTGTTCACACTAATGCTTTACATGGGCGATAATAAGGGTAAATATAATTAATATATTTGATAAAAATTACATATTATGATATTAATGATATATTTATCATTTTATATGTGTAATACGACATTTTCCTTCTTAAATTTTTTCTCACTAAAAAAGTGATAACATAATTCGTGGATGTGTGGACTCCCATATCCTCAAAGAAATATAATTATTTTTTCATCACCACATCACAAGAAAGATATATATAATTATATATAAATAATTATTATAATACTTATTATATAATTATCATTCTATAAAGGTAAATTTTACCTTCCTTATTTCTGTAATGATCATTGAAAAATGGAAATGTTACTCATGTATATATGTGGTCTATAGTCCCCATAGTCATAACGTTGGTTCATTTTTTATAACCATATTTCATAATAGGTTTTAAAAGTATAATTTATGAATTAATATGATAATTATATCATTATTTTTATTATTTATATGTTTAAATAATTTCTTCTCTGACCATATTCCACCTACTAGATTCATTTTGACATATAATCTGAATGTGGTCAAGACATATGATATAAAAATAATTGATTATGTAATACTATATAACTTTTCAATATGTAAAATAAAATTAATAATAAACATGAAAAATTATCTTAAAAATCTAAATAACAAATAGGTGTTTATTATTTGGGAATACAAAAAACACTTGATGAATCGTACTCGAGGCAGGGGACTTCATCTAAATTTCCTTTCATTGAGGAATTTTATGATGGTACTCTTTTATAATTTATATATTCAGACACTTTGATATGTTATATCATGAATTTATATATTATAATGATATTTAAAGTTTTTTTAAGGTTTATATTTCATATGTATTATTATTCAAGTGTTTCATAAGTGATAAGTTATCTTTCCTTTAAAAATTACCCTTTTAATGTTTTCCCAAAAAACTCTATTTCTCTTACATTTCCATGTTTTAATAATGATTTTATTAATTATTTAATATGGAAATAAAAGATATGTAAATTAAATTTTATGCCTCTTTAATTTATTTCATTAGTTTTAAAATAATAATCTTTTTACGTGTTTTATATGGAACTTTTAGACAAATAATAAAAGGGATATATTATTCTTAAAAAACATGGTGATAATACATTTTCTTCCACATTAACTGTAATTTGATTTCTAGATTCCTTTGAAAGAATACATGTTTTCTTAAATTAAAAACCCACTTTTATTTTTTATTTTTATATTTTTATTTTTGTAATAAATTTTTTTCAATCAAAAGAGTGTTTTTCAATTTAAAATATGGTTTTAAAAAATAATATTTTTTTCTAAAAGTGTTTTTTATAATGATTTTGAAGATTTTTTAATTTTGATTTATGGTAAATGTGTTCATTTAGGTTATGGTACTCTAGAATTATGTGAAACATGTGACCCTAATATATATTATAGGTTGGTTTGATCCCTATTTTATCTCATGAGTGGTCCTGATAAAACTTATACAAATGGTTGAGCCCCGTTATAGATCATGAAAAATATTTGATCCTAATAAATATTATAGAAATTATTAAGCACCATTATAGATCATGGGTGAGCCTAGTATAGTTTATAAAATGTTTTCCCAATTATATATGTCAAATAAAATTAGTAAATATTATTTTGGAATTCGATCGAATGCTTATTACAATTAAAAGGGTTTGGAATGGGTTTTATAAATATGATGCTCAAAGTCACCTAAAAATAGATTTAATTTCATCTTATGGATTTTAAATTATTTATTTGATAAAAGAGTCTATGTTTTTTCTTGTTAAAATTTTTTATTTATTTTCTTCAAATAACATTGATTTAAAGGTAAAAAATTTATGGGTTTTCATGTATTTACGGGAAAAACAACTTTTTTATATCTTTACTAAACTTTTATTCTCATCCAATGTTTTTAAAAAAACATTAATAGGGTTAAAGGATAGTTAAGGTAATAGAAGATGTCTAGGGAAAATTAATGGGGATTTTCACTGAAAATAAATCATGGTTTGTATTAAATGATCTATATTGTGGTAAAAATGGGTACGAATCAGAAGTATCCAATTTGTATTATATATTTTTTTTATGATTTATTGCATAATTATATAAAACTATAAAAATGAAAAAGACCTCAAAGTGAAATAAATTATATTCTTCCCTAAAACCCAAGATCATGTAATATTTCAGGATGGGCCCTTATACTACTCTACATTCAAATATTATGGTGAAAATTAATATTTTAATATATTTCAAACTATGGTATAGTAATATAATTTCTATCAAATAACAAATATTCTTCCAACAAAATCATAAAAATTCATCCAATGAACTCAAATATATCCTAACAACGAACATAAAAATATTATTTCAATTAAATAAAAATAATAATTCTTGTTATATCACAACACACCATCTATTAAAATCACAAATAATCCTATATTGAACAAACAAATATTTTTCTATAGAAATCACAAAAATTATTCAATTGAAATCACAAATATTCTTAAAGTGTAAACACTAAACTTCGTATTATTATTTTTTACTTAATGTTAGAAAAACATAGTGTGGGTTTATTTTATTATTCCTTCCAGGAACCATCTAAAATATTTTCTAGATCACCTATAATAAAATTCCATTTCCTTATACCTCAATGAACCTTTTATATTCTCATGAAAACTATTATTGTCATCTATCCATATATACGTAATTTATATCCCAACTCAAAAACATTCATTCAAATGGATTTCAAAATAAATAAAACACCTTGTAAGACCAATGGGAACTTCAATAATGACTTGAATTTTGTGTAAATGGATTTCAAAATGTTGTGTTATATTAATTTTATAAGATATAAAATATTAAAAATATTATAATTTTTTGTGTAATATAGGGTATATTGAAATAATGATGATATTGTATTAGGATATGTAGTGCATATAAAATATCTTTTATGTATATTGAAATTTTTTATTTTATATATGTAATGTGTGATTAATATTACATTATTATATTTAGTTAAGTTATTCTATAATAACAAATAAGTGAAATTTTATGGAATATGTTATTATATAATTTAAAGGGGAATAATATTTATTTTATGCCTATGTGAATGGTAAGTGATATGGTTATGTTATTCCACATATGAATGATGTGGAAATATGTTATATTACATTATATGTTAAAGGGGTAATATAATAGATATATTATACAATGTGAAAAAAGGGTGATATTAATATGTTTGTTATTCCAAATGTGATTAAGGAATAACGTGGATATTTTATGCCATATAAGAATGGAAAATATATGCGTATATGTAAAAATATTATTATAATTGATTTATGATGAGAAATTATATGTTATTGGGTGATATATAATGTTTTAATTAGATATATTATGATTACTTTATGTATATATACATAATTTTTTATGGATTGAAGTATGAATTTTTTTATTTCATTATATTGAAAAATATTGTTTAGTATACTTGTATTGAGATACATACATTTAGGAGGGTAGATTTAAGAAATTACACCAAAAGGGGTATCTTGAAGGCCTTATATTTTGTGGGTAGCATGGAGGACTTAATATTCTATAGGTGGTCTTATGCTAATAGCTTTACATTTAAGAGTATGGATCTAAATGATTATATTATTTCTCTATATTTATACTTATACAAATACATTGTGTCATGGGTGTTTTTTGGTGCCTTTTATGTAACCTTGCCATGTATATATGTATAGATATCATAGGAACATAATTTTTTTAAATATTGGGTTGTTATGGGAACAAAATCTATATAGATGTTTGACCCTTATTACGACATGGGAAATGATTCTATAAAACATACTATTCAGTAGGTAGGGCTTTATTTAATTTTTTATCTTTATATTTGGTTTTTGATATGTGAATCATTTACATGACATTTTAATGGTGTCTTGTTTAGTAATGTAAAATTTATATACATGTGGGAATCATTTATGATTTTATATTATTTATGGTCCTTTCAATTATGAATTAGTATTTATTATGTGATGATCATTTAGAGACTAAATCACTTATCAAAGTGTATTTTTTTGCCCATAGTGATACTGGATGAAATCCACTGATCTGGGAGTAAACATTGGGAATTTCAATGCATTACCACAGTTCTATTATCTAGAACAATTTTTTTAGAATTATTCCTTAAGATCAAATGAAAATAATCTAGTGATACCTTCTATCAGATTCTTCATATCATGTGAGAAATATAGATTCGTAGTGAAACAGAATTCCAACTATATATCATTAAAACCCTCACAACATGAGGTAGTATTTTTATATAGATCATATCTAAATATTAATTCATGAATAATCATAATTAAATATTCATACTAAGAATAAATTTTGGAATTTTATAGCTACTCTAACTTTTCATTAAATGAACTAAAATATAACTATTGTGTTACTTGAATGATTTTTTTTAAATTAGACTTTATTGATTAGACATTAAAAAGGTACTTTTGTAATATTTTCTTGAGATAGTCCTTAGGGTGGGTTGAGGATTTAAATATACAATCACTTAAAATATATCTCCTAGTTTTTTATCTTATAGTTATTTTTAGTTTCATTCACATGATATGATAAGGAGGTCACATGGTCTTAGTGTATGGCCTCACCATACATAGAAAGTTTTTATCCTACCTAACATATTGTCAAATCATCTCTAATTATAGTATATATGTAATAATTTGCGGTCGTTCAACATTCTTCATGTATTATTTTTAAAAATTGACATATCTTAGTTTTTTATAACATTCGTACTCTAATTTCTCATGTGGTATTTTGATGACTTTGTGAAATTTTCTCCATGATCTATTGAATTTACATGGATTCTGTTAATTTTCACATGTAGTAATGTCAACACTTGGTAAATTTTTCATTTGATTGGAATAGCCACTTATTGCAAATTGTGGAATAACTTCATGTGGTGGTTACATATAACATCTGTTAGTTTCCCCTTTATGTTGATCATAAATTAAGGAAAGATAAATTACAAATTTTCTAATAAATTAGTATTCAAATTACTAATGAAAACTTTTTTCAAATAATAAATAGATAACCAACATCATACACTATTAATTACAATAATAATTTATCCCTTTTTTGGATTACTAAAAATGTACAAATATAAATAGATATAAATATAATAGAAATATATAAATTAAATTAATAATGAAAGGAAAAAATGATATAAAATTAGTCTCAATGGTTAAAAAATATATAACTATAGAATAATATATCATACCTATCAAGGATTCCAATCAAAAACATAAGAGAAAGCATCTCTCATGGCCTAAGGATAAATAGAAGATTTAGCTTTTTCTTAATATGAATGAGAGTTAGGATCAGGTGTAGTCTATAACTAAGAAGAAAAAATTCCAGGATTTATAACTCCTATATAAAAAGGTATGAAATTTTTAACTACCTAGAATATAGTAAATAAAAAATTAAATGAAAATTGTAGAAGTGGATATAAGTATAGTGGTATAGGTTTGTTTTACTGATTGTAGAGGAAAAAATAGGGCTTAATTTTTTGTTGTGTGAGATTAAAATAGATAATTATATATAATCAAAGTAAAATAATTCTATTCTAGTGATACTTGATCCATAATTTATAAAAAATTTATGTTATATTTTATAATTATTTCCAAAAGATGTGGTATCAACATCAATTTTCATGAGGTTTTAAATAAAGAGAAAATAGAGACAAATAAAGTTTACTTACTAGGGATCTAAATATGGATTTTAAATCGATTTTGGTTAATAAAATACTCAACTAATATTCAATAGATCTTTTCATGATCTCCATGTATATTCCATCTTATGGTGAATCGTATCTTATAATCTAAAGGGTCTTATATACAATATTTTGAAATCTAGGAATAAATATTTTTATTTTTAAAAAAATAATCTTACACTGATTTGATTTCTTTTCTACAATCCTCTAAAATAATGTCTCATCAATAGTTTCATGTTTAATTGAAATAGAAGTGGGAGGAGTAGAATGAGCAGGTGGAGGTTCATTTGAAGAGGAATATTTAAACATGTAATTCATGTATCACTAATCTAACATATCAATAATATTAATTATATAATCCTAAATAAATCTAATATGACATCTTAATATTTGAATTTTTTATTCATGTGAATAAACTTCAGAAAAAATTAATGTTGTATTTGATCCATAAAAAGTGACATTATCCTATAGATTTATTCTTCTCACTAAATTTCAAATGATTATTAAAATTTTAGTAATAAACCCTTAAACATTGTAATTATATAATAATTGATATCATATAAATCTTCTTTAATAATATTTTAAAAAGTATGAGCCAGATGACAGTTTGATGTTTATTCAGGAGGTGAAGTCCCTTTGTCCATTTCATCCAATAACTGAGTTATCTATATAAAAGATTCCCCCTTATTGTTTCTTTAAAATATTCAAACCTAGAATCTATTTCTATTTTAATAGTTGTTAACTAATTCATTTCAATCAACTACTTATTTCTATATTCTATTAGTTCTTAGTCACTACTATCAACTATTTTTTCCCAGATTTAAAGGAGTAGGGCTAAAAATATTTTCCAATATCCATTGGATAAATAAAATTATTTCCTTCAAGAATTGGTCTAGGTGGAGTGTTCTAAATTATTTTTTCAAGAACAATTTGAACAAAAATATATCCATAAGGATCCTTACATACTGTTGAGTTTGAATGTCCATCTTGTTTAGGTGTATTGAACACATTGTTGTCATTACCACAACTTGAAATTATTTTGTCACCATCATGTGATTATCCCATAGTTAATAACATAGGGTACAACCAATATATATACCCTTGTTAAATGATTCTTCGTGAGATTCAGAATAAGATTTTGGAAGATATTCTACACTCTCACTATCATCAAATCATCTTTCTCAAAAGATAAAGAGACAATAGGTTAAAGAGATCCAAATAAAACACCATTAGGATAATATATTTATGCATCCAATAGCTCATGAGAGTCTCTTTCATCTTTAAAAATATTCTAACTTCTTCTTTCAGGTCAATAACCCCATTCTATACTTCTTATTTTGAATCAATTTTGGACTTAGTGTCATGATCATCCTATTGACTCGAATGGACCGAAGGCCTTCAAATAAATACTCTAAAATATTATTATTTTCCACTATCGAAATGGAATTGCTTTTCGGAACAAAGGGTTATTTACTAGTTTAAATATCTCAAATACATTTTCATCATCCTTAACCAAAAAATTCCTCTAGAGTTTCAAGATCACATTCATCCGTTTAAAAAGATTTTGCCTCAAAAAACCACCACCATAAGTCATATACATATATTTCCCTTTAGTTAAAAATGTTTTGGATTATTATAAATAAAAAATACACTTTTATATGGAAATGAATTCAATCACAAAGAGAAATTACACAACACTTCTAAATGCCTTATCCAATATTCAGTTATAATAATAAATACATCATGATTAATTAACTCAATAAATAAAATTTCATGTTTACTTAGAACACTAAAATCATCTTTCATTGAAAAACTAGATGTTATATGCATTTTAAAAGAATAATACACTCTCAATTCATCTCTATAGGGGTTATTCATTGAGGATTTTTATCTATAGCTAGTTCCTCTCATGATCTTTAAATTTAGAAATTATGATGATTAATTTGATAATATCATTGACATTCCTCATAATTTCCCTTATACAAAATATAAAAACTCATTCCTAATAACATTTAATAATGTTTCAAATAATGGTCATTTATGGTCATTCAAAAAATTTCTTTTCACCCTTTATTTGAACTTCATATTTACATAAAACTCTTCCACTAATATTTGATAAAAAAATAATGTTGTTATTACTTAACTAATCATCATATCCCAATTACATTACATATTTAAAAACTAGATATCTACTAGATCTCATCAACTAATAATTTTCTTCCATTTCAATAAAAACCAAATGATTTAAAAGATGTGGCTTTAGAGGTTCTCAGGGCATTCCAGAGAAGGAATTTCTTTTCATTGAGGATAGTGAATCTATTATAAATTAGAATATAAGTGGATGATTTATCATAAATAATGATCCAAAAAACATAAGGTTGGAGTTTAGTTGAATGTGGAATATTAAGGCAGAGAGAGAGAGATAGATAATTTCAAAATCAAAAGGGTTTAAGATTTAGTGATATATATATAGAGAAGCATCTATTTGATACTTGATTTATGATAACATTAAAACATATAGTTCATTTGAAGCAGTAAATATCAAAAAATAATTAAAATATATATATGAAAGGCTAAAACTCATGAAATTATATACAATATCTTAGATTATTGTAGACTTTTCATCATCTTGGCTTGAAATTGTATCTTAACCTACCATATAATCAAGTTATAAGTTATCATTAAATCATACCATAGAATCACCATTCATAAGAAAAAATCATAAATGGGTTATTAGGGTATTATGAAGGTTTAAAAATATATGGTCACCTGTGATATTTATTATTAATTTACAATAGTTATATGCTCTAACAAAATACACCACTAAATAATTTATGACTTTTCAAATATATGATTGAAATTAATATATTTATCATATCTAAAATATCATATCATTACATTAAAAATATCATGAAAAATATTATTTTATCAAAGAAGAATTAATAGTAATTAATCATTCTTAGTTCATGTATAATATAATTTAATATCTATACATTTAGTGGATTTGTAGGGATGCTTACAAGTTGATGTTTATTCCTAATGAACTCGATATTGATGTCAACTTTTTGATCATGATCACTTAAAAACTGATATCGTATATAAATATGTTTATTCTTGGAATGTGATACAATATTCCTAGAAATAATAATATAAAATATTTATCACATTTTTTAGATAAATTTCTAAATTGATAACTATAATCATGTAATTTATTCTTTGTCTATAATATTTTGTGCACAAAAATTTCTTGTTCTTACACACTCATACTATTTAGTTGAGAGCATGACATCATCATTTATTTTACCGATGCAAGATACAAGATAGTTCTCTAAAAAGTGACATATACCTGAGGTTATATTTAATTTAATAACAATACTTTTATTATTTTTTGACATTTTTTTAACTGAAGGAAGAATTTAAATTTACCCATTATAGTCTTTTGAAATGCTTTTTGAAACAAATTTGAAAACTAATTATAGAAATTATTTTTAGATAAACTATAATTTAATCATTAATAAATATTTCATAAACCCAATAATATTTTGATTTTATTATAATTAAAATTTTAGTATAATATATACCTATTCAAAATCCACTTGGTATTAAGAAATATATAATTCATTCATATGAAGCTCTAGGATATTATTTTAAACCATAATGTTCTTATGAATGTTTGGAAATTTGTATTGGTAAATTGGGTTTTGAAAGGGTTTTGTTAAAAAATGATAATTAATGTAACTATTTAATAATGCACTCTTGGAATCCATTTGATATAGTTTTAAATTTAGATGTGTTGCATAATCTAATAGTATTATAATTGCATCAATTCATGTTATGGGTGAAAAGGTCACTTCATAATCTACACCTTCTTATTGATTATAACATTGTTTAAACTATGAATCTATTATTCTAATATTGTTATAGATCCAACAACTATGTTTCAATATACTCATTAAGTTACAATCAAAAGTTAGTCTTTATTCTTTTCAAAAAGTTCCTAGATTTTATTTCCTTTAAGCTGATTCATTGCTTATTTTATTTCCATTACCTAGTATTTTTCATTAATTACTTTAGTTACATTCTTAGGTTCAAACTAAGATATAATTACTTTATGTTCAACTATGTTTCTAATAGAATTCTGGTTTTGAGTTACCTTATTAAAAATCATAAACTACATCATATATAGGTTGATACTATTGGGTATTAACTTTAATGAGAATTGTTGTACTTGGTTTTACAATTCCTCCTCAAGACCGGGTTGGTCCATTTGGTCATTATTGCATGATATATATTTCCAACTAGCATAAAGGTTAGTATATTCATAGATACTATGTCTATAAAAAGTATACATATTATCCTTAGGTTATTCTATAATATGTTTGGGTTCGTGTGGATTTGTCTCAACAATATTAAATGTAAAATTTCTTCAAAAAAATATTTTTTTTAATGTCTATTTTTATTACTAATGATTTAATAACCAAGGAAAATCACTTGTTAATCATTTAATGAAAATTAATAAAGATTCTCTTTGGAAGTTAGAATAAATACATTACATTTAAAACTCTTAAGTTATTAATTTTGGATTTTTACCATTCTATAATTAATAGGGAGTCTTTATTAATATATTTCTTATCAAACCCCTATTTATAATATTAATAACATCTTCACATAAATTAAACCTAAATATATACACCAATTTCATATTCACTAAGAAATTCTAGAAATTTTACTAAGGAGTTTTATTTCCCCTTTAAAAAAAACCATTTCACTTAGGTGATGGTTTTTTAAAAAATTATAACTATAGACATATTCTAAACATAAATATTCAAGGTATTTATTCTCATATTCATGGATTTTATCACTTCTCAAGGTTTTTATATTAATTCCACTAATTATCTCGAGGTATTTTCAATATTTTGAAAAGAAATTGAAACATATTCACTTTTTGAGAAGGAAAATACCATTTTTAGTTTGAATAATCAAGAAAATATCATATGTATAATGTTATCAAACTATACTATAAACTCTTGAAAGTCCAATAAAATCCATATGAATCAATTCTATATTTTTAGAGGTTGACACTTATTTCTTTGTTTAAAAATTAATTTTTTTATTTCATTTCCTTTTAAAAGGTATTACACAATTTATATTTTGGGAATTCCACTTAATTTATGTCCTTGACTAATAATTTCTTAGTTGGATTCCTAAGTTAGTATTTATTGTAGTGGATTAGTATCTTATTCCACAACAAAAAATTTCTTTAAAAATCACTTACATAGGAAACATTTTTAAAATGTAAATAATCTAGATATATTTTTAAACATTATCCATAATTAAATCATTAAAAAATAATTCTTGTAATAAAAAAATTAATAATTATTTTCAAATATAACATTACTACCATTATCAAACAATTTAGATATTCAGGTAATTTTATATTCTAAACAAAAAAAATTAATATTTTTTAAATTAAATAATTTTATAGGTTATAATTAGTCTGAATCTAGTTATATTTCCTTTTGTATTGTCATGAGAAGGGACATGCCCACAAAATACTTTTCTAAACTTTTTATGGTTAAGTAATATTCTATCGTATGTTAGAAAAAATGACTATTGAGAAACCATATAAATATTATAGAGCTCTTAAAAAATCTCCCCTAAAATTTTAAATCAAGAAATTATTTTAGTACCCAAATTTTATTGTATCTAGAGTTTCCTTTTGGAATCCAAATTTATTTCATGTATTTTTTAAAAACATAATTAAATGATTTAGATAAAAAATACTTTTGGTTCCCAATGTGTGAGGATTATATCAAATCTATAAGTTCTTTTAGTCATATAGATTAAGGTTTTATTTTTTGATTGAGGAAAAGAATAATTTTATTAAACTAATACTTTTTATCCAGAATTATATCCAATTACCGCATCAAACTTTGATGGTATCTGATATCATAAAATCATATTCAATGTATTAGTTAAATTGGTAAATTCCTCGAGATCATTTATTTTATAATTTTAAAACATTATTTTTTATTAATATATTATAAATTTTCTCGTATTCTATTAAAATATTACTTTTATCTGGAGAAGATAAAGAATAAAAAAATTTATATTTTTTATTTATATTTAAGATCATTTATAGTGTCTTCGGGTATTGAGTGGTATTTAAATCATTCTTCATTAGATGTTTTATATTCATATAAAATTTCATTACTATAAAAATTATTGATAATATTATTCTATATATCATTTGTACTCAAAACATTAAAAAATTATCTTATTCATTATAATCCTTTATACCAAAGTTGGAGTCACCAAACTAGTCCTAAAATACACTTCAAGTTTCTTTCATTGAATTCATTATATTATTTTATTTATCATTATAATTTTTTTATTTTAGTTCATTATAATCATTAATGATGTGTGATTTCCTTTTACATTATACTATCTAATATCATCAGTGAATTCATCATTTTTTTTAGTTTCCCCTTCTATCATACTTTCATTAGAAATTCAATTTTATAAAAAGCATTTTCTTTTTTTAGAATTTTTAGAATATTCTATCTTGATGATCAATATATTAACCACTTTTGGAATCAAATTCATTTCCACTTGATTGATAATCCATAATAACTTCTATTAATTTTAAAATATATTTTTGGAGTGTTATGGTTTTCATTTTTAGTTCAGCATATTCTATAGAAACCTAAAGATTTATCAATGAATTTTATTTATAATTATATAAATATGTTATATTTTATAATATAAAATTATATAATGAACATACAACACAAGGAAAATACAAAATAATTTTATTATATTTCCTTGAACACTACATTTAGAGAATAAATATTTCCATAATAAATGAAATTTTTTTAATATTATAAGTATAAAAGAGGATATCTATAATATGAAAATTTAGATCTGATCGATACATTAAAATAGTCACACTGATGAAAAAAATTTAGAAATGAAATAGAGTATTAGTAATGAAATATTAATTTTGAAATGAAAATAAAAAAATATATTTTTAAAAAAAATATAAGTTAATTAAGAGTGAATGAAATATGATGTATGTATGGAACATAGGGAACCCACATAAAAATTACAAATCTTATTATCGGAAAAAAAAATATGACCATTGGATTAGTAATCAATATGTTATTAATAGTAAATTTATAATCAGAATAGTAACTTAACATATATAATTATAAAATAATATTTAGTAATTTTATAAAAATAATATATAAAAAATTCATTTCATGATACAGATACATTCTTTTTTTAAAATACAAAATATGGGTTTTCATGTGTTTAATTTATATTTATATGATAAATTTTATAATTTAAAATAAATTGTATTTTTATAAAATGGTTCTTTTAAAATAATAATTAATTGAATTAGAATGAAAATATATTTTTATGTTCTCATAAGTAATTTTACAAAGGGTTAGAAAACTAATCAATGTATTAAAATTGTTATTTTCTTAAAAAAATATGGATTTCATTTAAAAATTAGTTTTTCCATATATATAAAATTATTTTCATAAAATGGATATAATTTTTGGAATTCACATTCCAAAAAATATATACTGCGAATGTTTTTTATTTTTTTCAAAAATTAATTTTTTGTGAATACTGAAATACGGTAAAATATTCAAATTTGCATTATGAAAAAAAAATACATGAATAAATGAGTCAAGGATGATGTAAGTGACCATTAGTTATAATTAATATAAATTAATTAACTCATTTATGAAAAATATTAAATATTATTTTTTGACTTGATATAAAATAATAAATTAATAAATAATATATTCAAAAAAAGACACTTCCCCTCGCCAAATATATACCACCCATCACAACCCCATGTCCTCACACATTATATGCCTTCATGATAGCCAAAACGTTACCCATTTCTCTCCCGAAACCTCCTCCCAACATTCAAGGAGTCTTTCTCTTACTAAAATTATATTGCAAATATCCTCAGGGAGTAGGATAAAAGGAGACATCGAAAGATGAAGGTAATACTCCCCACCAAAATTTTTAATCCATATTCCTCTTTATATTCCAAAAATATTCCTTTAAAAAATGATGACTAGTTTAATGCATATATTGTAATTTTTTATGTTAATGGAATATCAATTATCTAACATCTTCTATTTTCTTTATAAAATGAAAGTGATTGTTCATACTATGGCGGGTTCACTTCCTACACTAACAACATACTTTACCTTTCACCAAAACCTTCAAGGATGCTTTTAATATATTTTTTATTATTTAAAATTATCTAAATCACTATATTAAATACTTTTTAATATTTTTTATTGGTTAAATAGTCTTTTTATCAAATAAAACAAAGTAATTTCATCATAGTTTGGAAAAAATGACAATGTGAGTTTACCATAATATGTGTGTATTTGAACCAAGAATATTTTAATAATATTTTACATTTACAAAAAATTAAAAATATAGTAACAAAATGAAAAAAAAACTCATAACACATTTTTTGTCACAAAACCATGTGATATGATATGTCATAAATACTATCAAATTAATCTATCCTTGGAACCATGAAAGGAATGACACTAAGACAGTGAATATATCTCAGTATCTCACTTTAATGACTCTACAATAACATAAATACATAATAATAAACAAAATTTAAAATATTTAGGTACTAAATAATATTTTTAATAAATAAAATTTGATTATTTTGGATACTAAGTGAATGTGTAGAGAGAATTCAGACATGTGGGGTAGGTACTCTTTGAACCATCCTTTTTTCATTAGGTTATTCCCTCTCTATCTCTACCTCACATTCACTCTATATATAATGTTATGTAATGATTATTTATTCTATATATATTTCTACCATATTTGTAAATATATTATTCAATCTTTCTTTATGGACTTTCTTTAAAATCAAACCTTGTTAAGGGGAACATTTCTAGCTTATAATCCTTTCATGTAACAATATTTTAATGTCTTTTTTAAATTCATTATTTCATAAAATTAAAACTATTTTATGTTTAACCATTTTTTACCTATGGTTTCAATGAAAATTCAATATTATTTCCTTCTTTAAATTACTCTTACCAATTCTTTAAGACATTGTTTTAAATTTCTATATTTATACCCAATTCTCAACCCTTTATAATTAATTAAAAAAATAAAACCATATTTGTGGCCAAGTATTATTAATTTAAATATAAATGTTTAAAATATTTAATTATTTATTATCTTTGAAATTTTTATTAAATATCATTTTATTATTCTTTAGAGAAAGACTTTGTGACCCATTTCTTACCATGGATATTTCTTATACTTATGACTTATGTATGATTATATTATATGAAACACGTATATAATTACATTTTATGATGGGTTTTCCAAGATAGTTATTCTGTCACGACCCATCCCAGTGGGGCCCGAGCCGCAACTCCCCAAACCCTCCTCCAATAGGCCAGGGGCTGGTGACTAGCACCGAGTAGGCATGATACTAACATGGGAGGAATTGACTATAAACCTGCACACACATACACATCCCCAAGTCCACAAAGATGAAAAGTAAAAACAACCAAAAATGGAAATTCATGCATATACTAAAAATCCCAACCAACAGAGTACGACAGGAATGTAAAGTACAACAAGTGTAAAACCCTGGGCCAAAAGTACAAGCCCACCAAAAGAAAGTCTGTAACAAAGTCCAACATGTAAGAAAAGGTGCTGGGACTGCAATCTGAAGTCGTAGGAACTCACCTCGGCCTGTCTGATCTCACTGAGTACCGTTCAGTCCTGGTCCACCTAAAATCCTATCAAAGGCTCTCTCGTCTGCACAAGACACGACACGTGCCGGAAAATCCTGTGTAGGGGTGAGTATAACAATACCCAGTAGGACACCTCGAAACCACAAAGGAAATATAGCAAGGGAAAATACCTAAAAGGAATTATATATTCATCTCCATACAGTATATGTCTACAGAACATATAACAAAAAAATCCAGATATACTCATACACAAACGACCATCACGATACCACCACTAAAATCCAGCTTTAAGATTCCACTAAGCACATAACAATGAGAACACACTCCTAGGTCTGAAGAGAGAGACTCAAAGTACTTGTTCTAGTAGAACACACTCTACAAGTACTATGAGAACATGACGCTCAGATGAGGATCACGACCAAGTCATGGGGTGATTCCGATAACTCAGTCTGAGCTAATCCTCTAAGTAGAGGATCGATTTCCGCGTAAAGTTGGTCACGTCGATACCAAGAACTCTACCTAGTGTACCATAAATTAATAGAGGATCCGTCTCTAAGTCTCATAGAGGGGATTCCAACAAATCTATTTAGGAAGTTCTGCTGAAGGGATCATACTCCTATGTAAAGGAAATGATACCATAACCTTCAGGGAAAGGACCAAGGGAACGAACCCTAAGAAAACTAGTCTAAGTCACAGAAGGAAAGAAGCTCAAGCCTTGAATAATTTAATACATGGCGTGTAGTATGGTTACAAACCGTGTCCCTTGACCATAGGTACTGACTGTGTAAATGGCCTGTGTCGTCTGTCCAGTCTGTGGAAAACTCAACTACACGGCGTGTAGAAAAAGTACACGTCGTGTTCCTGACTCTGGGTACTGCCCGTGTAAATGACATGTCTCACTCGGCTTGTCGGTCAGAAAGTAACTACATGGCATGTAGAAGGATCACACGCCCTGTCCAAGCACCTGGGGCTCACTCCGTGTACGCTGTCCATATGCCCATACATGGTCTATGCCCGTGTCCATGTCACATGCCCGTGTACCAGTACATGGGGTATCCCGTGTATCTGGCTGGGTCTGGCCGGGGAGGGGTATACACAGCGTGTCCTTGTCCATATACCCTGGCCATGTCCGTGTACTCCTAAAGTACACTCCATGTAATCTTGCTGACGAACACACGCCATGTAGCCCATACTACACGGCGTGTAGTTAGGAAATTTCCAGAAACTCCGTCTCCTTCCTCCCGCTTCGGTCGATCTTCCGGATCGCATTTCTCTGGTCCGTTTTCCATCAAACTCAAGATCAAGGGTCGCCTCGACGTCATGATGCTGAATCCAAGTTCTTTGGGCCTTGAATAGGCTCGAAGAACAACATATGATCTTCTGATGAAAATATGCTTGAAGAGCAATTTCCCACGAATCGCTTAGATCCATCCGTTGTCGTCACAATCGCAGCTCCATTGGTTCATCCCGGTGTCGGATCTAAAATCTTGGATCGTTATGCCGTAGAACGGAGGCGTAATCTATCGTTGTTATTATCCCGCGAAGAACGTAGAACACGCGTGAAGAATGCGAGGAAAGAATCACAAAAATCGAACAAGAGGGACAAACCTCTATTGTTGTTTGTGACGATCCAGGTTCGTCGTAGTAAGATCAAAACAAAAACAACCCCAAAATCCTCGCAAAAACCCGTCCAACTAGAACGATCGATCTGTGGGCTAATATATTCATGGATTAGTCCATGTTCATCATGAAAATCAAAAACGGGGAAGGAAATCCAAAACAAACATCCTACCTGGATTCCACGGTGTTTGTTAGCGATGATCTGGTTGTCGCGTCGTCGTTACCGGAAAAAATCGTCAAAAACATCATCACCGCGTCGAGAGGTCTTCTCCAGAGATCTCCAGAGGGAATCAGAGTTAGGGGGATTGTAACCCTGACCCTCCCTGCGAAATCTCTATTTAAAAGAATAAGAGATATCATTTTAACAAGGATTTAAAGAAAATATTTTAATTAAATATTTTATTACGGTTACGTCCAAAAACCATATTTCACTACCAATATGTGCCGGCCAAAGTTAGGCCTCGCTTAAGGTAAAAACATGGTTTTTAATACAATGGTGGACTTATATTTCTAATCTGAGCACATGTTCGGGAGTTATTCCACTTTTTCAGGAAAACCACACGTGCGCATAATTTAATTATTAAATTAAATTCAAACATTTGTTCTGGGCTCAACGGGCCTCTAAACTGCACGCCATCTCAGAGCCTTGTCTCTAATTAATTACCATATAATATTAAAATAATACATGGAAAAAATTCGGGATATTACATCACACCCACCTTAGGTCTTTTACATCCCCGAAAATCCAAAACAAAGGCTACTCAATAAAATATGGGTACTGCACGTGAATCTAAGCCTCCTGCTCCCACGTGCTCTCCTGAAGATTCTCGTGCTGCCACCGGACACGTACTAAGGGAATAGCTCGCCCACAAAGGATCATCTCCTACCGATCCTCGATCTCTGCTGGGTACTCAACAAAGGTCGCTCCATCATCGATGTCCTGCTCACCCTAGTCGATAACGTTTTATGGATCATGCACGTACCTCCGCTGCTGGGACACATGGAAGAGATTGTGTACCCAGTCCATCTGAGGAGGTAGAGCCAAGCAATACGCCACCTCACCAACTCTACTCAGAATATGAAAAGGTCCAACGAACCTCGGAGATATCTTTCCGCCTCGGCCAAAGCTCTGCAATCCCTGTCGAGGTGAGACCCGAAAGAACACATGGTCTCCCTCCTCGAACTCCAAGGGCCTCAACCTCCTATCGGCATAAGACTTTTTCTGACTCTGCACCGTCTTCATCCACTCCTGGATGACATGAACCTTCTCTGTAGTATCTCTCACCATCTCTGGGACCATGAGTGCTGACCCTCCTGGGTCAGCCCAACAAAGTGGTGACATGCAAGGTCGCTCGTACAGAGCTTTGAATGGTGCCATACCAATAGTGGAATGATGAATTTTGTTATAAGAAAATTCCACCAGTGGTAGGTGATCCTCCTAGCTACGACCGAAGTCAAGAATGCAATATCGAAGAATATCCTCTAGGACCTGGATGGTCCGCTCTGTCTGACCATCAGTCTGGGGATGAAAGGTTGTTATCAAGCGCAACTGAGTCCCAAAAGCTTCATGCAATCCCTTCCAAAACCGGGATGTGAAATGAGCATCACGGTCTGAGATGATCGTGGATGGCACTCCATGAAGTCGAACTATCTCCTGCACATATAGGCGTCCCAATCTCTCTACTTAATTCTGCTCCTGTATGGATAGGAAGTGGGCCAACAAGGTGAGTCGAACCATGATCACCCAGATAGAATCGTGTCCCCTAGACGTATGTGGTAAACCCATCACAAAGTCCTTGGATATCCCGTCCCACTTCTACTATGGAACCTCAAGGGGTTGAGTCAAGCCTGCGGCACCTGGTGCTCATCCATTACTTGCTGACAAGTAAGGCACCGAGAAACAAACTCTACCACACACTTTTTCATTCCTGGCCACTAGAACTGACGTCGGGGGTCCTAATACATCTTTTCTACGCCTGGATGTACCGTCAAAGGAGATGTATGGAACTCCCATAAAACTTCCTCTTGTAACATCACTGGTACTACCGTATGCCCTCTGAAAAGAACAACGTGCTCCCAACATTCTAAATATCTATCAGCCGCAACACCTGTGGATATCTGATCACGTAGAGTCTCACAGCTACCATCCTCGTGTTGTGCTACCCTGACTCGCTGTAGGAGTGGAGGGGTAACAACCATCAACTGAAGTTAAGCCCCCTCATCTCTATCCATGAAGGATAACTGTAAAGATTCCAACTGCCTCATCGCCTCTTCCAGCAACTACGAACTGGATTTCCTGCTGAGAGCATCTGCCACTACATTCCCCTCCCTAGGTGTGTAAACAATCTCAAAGTCGTAATCCTGGAGGAACTCAAGCCATCGCCTCTGTCTCAAATTCAGATCCTTCTGAGAAAATATATATCTGAGAAACTTTTGATCAGATTAGACGGTAAACCACTCACCCATCAGGTAGTTCCACCACATCTTCAATGCGAAGACTACCGCTGCCAACTCAAGATCATGGGTCACATAGTTCTGCCCGTGTGGCCTCAACTAATGTGAGCCATAGGCAATCACTACTTGCCTCTGCATCAAGACACAATCAATCCCGATTCCTGATGTGTCACAGAACACTACGTACTCGACACCCTCCTCTTGTAATCTGAAGATCGGGGCACTCGTCAAACTCTGTTTCAACTGCTGGAAATCTTGCTGGCATCTCTCAGTCCACAAAAAAGGATTCCCTTTTCGGGTCAAAGCTTTCATGGGTGCTGCAATTCTGGAGAAATAAAGGATGAATCTCCGATAGTAGCCTTCCAACCCAAGGAATCTCTGCACCTCCTTCACGCTTCGGGTTGGCTCCCATGGTAGCACTGCCTCCACCTTGGCTGGTTCCACTACTACCCCATCTGCTGAGATGATGTGTCCCAGAAAGTGGACCTCCTATAACCATAACTGACACTTCGAGAGTTTCCCATACAACTGGTGCTCTCGGAGTGTGTCCAAAACCATTCTTAGGTGTCTCGCGTGCTCCTCCTCGGACGCAGAGTATACAAGGATATCGTCTATGAAGACTATTACGAACCAATCTAGATAGGGATGAAAGATCTGGTTCATGAGTCACATAAACACTGTCAGGGCATTCGTCATGCTGAAGGGCATCACCCAGTACTCATAGTGACCGTAGCGGCATCTGAAAGACATCTTCGGTATATTCTCATCCTGTACTCCCAACTGGTGATAGCCTGATCATAGATCAACCTTTGAGAACCATCGTGCCCCTTTCAACTAGTCGAAGAGGTCATAAATCCTCGGTAGTGGGTATCGGTTCTTCAAGGTCACCTGATTCAAGCGCCGGTAATCCCCACATATCCTCAAGCTCCCGTCTGCCTTCTTGGCAAACAGCACTGGGGCCGTCCAGGGTGAAATGCTGGGTCTCACAAATCCCTTCTTCTGTAAGTCATCCAGCTGCACTCTCAGTTCACGAAGCTCTGCAAGATCCATCCGATATGATGATGCTGATATCAGTGTCGTCCCGGGTTGCAACTCAATGCAGAAATCTATCTCCCGACGGGGAGGTAGCCTGGGAACATCCACTGGAAAGATTTCCTCATACTCAGCCACTACTGCTAGAAACTCGTAACATCAGCTGCGCCAAGGGCTAGGCTAGCCAACTGATGTGAAATCAGTTTCTCCCTTCTATGCACGAGTCATTCCTTCGCTGCCTGGGTCTCTCTTTCACCGACAAAAGAGAACCTCATTCCATCACTGTGGACACACCGCACCCTTCGCCTAAAATAGTCAATCTGGGCATGAACTGTGGATAGCCAATCCATACCAAGAATGACATCATAAGGCCTCAACGCTACCACCATGAGGTTCCAACCAAAACTCTCACCTCCAAGGGTCGGGTCACACTGTCTACAGAGGTGTGTGATCTCTAAATCTTCTCCAGTCAGTGTTTCTAAGCATAAGGGTTGAGTCAACGACTCAACTGGAATCTCAAGGTCTCGAACAAGATAAGTAGCTAGAAAGGAATGACTAGAACCTATTTCTATCAGTACGGAAGACAAAGTAGAAAATACACAGATAGTACCTCTAATCATTCCAGGAGTACCTGGGTCATAAGCCTCTACCGCCTGAAGCTATCTCTGCCACTGTCCACCGGCTCCCTGAGCCTGGGGTGGACCTCCTGGGGTGGTGGTGGTAAATGGACAAAAAGACGACCACCTCCAACTGCTCTCCCAACTCCTCTACGACGTCTGCCGCCTCGCAGATCTGTCTGCTCCATATGTTGCCTTTGCCTCGGTGGTCCATCCACTACTCCCGTTTCAGTAGTACGGCGGGTTGGAAAATCTCGAGCGAGATGTCCCCTTCCATCACATGAGTATCATCGCCTCTCTTGAGGCTAGCTGGATGCACCCTGCAAACCATGTACGGCAGATCCCCTGTCCTGGGATCTCCTCTGGAAATGTCTCCCATGCCTGGGTCCCTGACGTCGGCTCCCTGCTGCCGATGTCTCTACTCAAGATTGCCCACTACTAACAACTGTCGGTTGTCTCTGCTCTGTCAAGAAGCTCTCGACCACCAAAGCCCACTCGAGCACTCCAACATAAGTGGGAATTCTCATAGGGATGATGATAGCTCGAATATCTCTGAGCAAGTCCCGCTTGAAAGTCCGAGCTCTAAAGTACTGATCTCTGACCATATCCATCGAGTACCGTGAGATGTCAGTAAACCTCGACGAATAGTCAGCCACCGTCATGGTTCCCTACTAGAGCTAAAGAAGCTCCTGTATATGTACTCCTCTCAGGGTAACCGGTGACAACTCCTCTCTGAAGAGATGCTCAAACTCTAACCATGCAAGAGTCACCTCATTGTGGGTCTGGATAACTGAACAGCACCATCGTCCTGCTGAGCCTTGTAGAAGGCTCGCTGCCAGAATCACCATCTGGTCTGCTGGTGTCCTGACTAAATGGAAGACCTTGGTCACTGCCTCAAGCCGGTATTATGCTTCCAGAGGGTCAGGCTCGCCTCGAAACCTGAGGGGTCTCCGTCTCTGAAACTCATGGAGTGCGCTCAGCCTGCACTCCTCTTCCATTGGTACAACAGGCACTAAACACTACTCCACAGGTGGTGGTATAACTGGCACACCACTTGATGGTAAGACTGGGGGATTCGGACCCTGTATCGAAGCTTCATCACTAAGGGGGTCATCCTCATGATCGAGCTACTGGATCCTAGCGGGTATGCGTCATGGAGGAATCCTATAAAGAAACAAGATGTATCTCAGCCAGTGAGTATATCTGGAGAGCTGACTCAAGAAGGACATGGAAACAACAACCCATTCCTATATGATGCATGTACCATTATTTTTCCTTGCAACTAGTGTCCTCATGATCCATGTCGAAAAGAAGGTTATCGGAGTCTTGGTGTATGGATACGTCGGCCGCCCTCCCCAACACTGGGATCCCTAGCCTGAAATCCGAACTCGAAACACTTAACATTATTTCCCCTACCAACTCACAGACTCTCGGTCCTAAGTTTGAACTGACCACCTCTGATACAACTCTGTCATGACCCGTCCTAGTGGGTCCTGAGCCGCAACTCCCCAAGCCCGCCTCCAATAGGCCAAGGGATAGTGACTAGCACCGAGTAGGCATGCTACTAACATGGGAGGCATTGCCTATAAACCTGCACACACACACACATCCCCAAGCCCACAAAGCTGAAAAATAAAAACTACCAAAAATGGAAATGCATGCATACACTAAAAATCCCAACCAATAGAGTATGACAAGAAAGTAAAGTACAACAAGTGTAAAACCCTAGGCCAAAAGTACAAGCCCACTAAAAGAAAGTATGTAACAAAGTCCAACCTGTAAGGAAAGGTACTGGGACTACAATCTGAAGTCGTAGGAACACACCTCGGCCTGTCTGATCTCACTGAGTATCTTCCGGTCCTAGTCCGCCTAAAATCCTATCAAAGGCTCACTCGTTGCAGAAGACACGACATGTGCGGGAAAAGCCCGTGTAGGGGTGAGTATAACAATACCTAGTAGGACACCCAGAAACCACAAAAGAAATACAAAAAGGGAAAATACTGCAAAGGAAAGATGAAATCAGCTCCACATAGTATATGTCTACAGAACATATAACCAGAATATCCAGATATACTCATACATAAACGACCATCGTGATACTGCCACTAAGATCCAACTCAAAGATTCCACTAAGCACATAACAAGGAGAACACACTCCTAGGTCTGAAGAGAGATACGCGAAGTACTCGTTCTGGGAGAACACACTCTGCAAGTACTATGAGAACATGACGCTAAGATGAGGATCACGGCCAAGTCATGGGGTGATTCCGACAACTCATTCTGAGCTAATCTGCTAAGCAGAGGATCGGTGCCCGAGTAAAGTTGGTCACGTAGATACCAAGAACTATACCTAGGGTTTTAGGAATTAATAGAGGATCTGGCTCTAAGTCTCATAGAGGGGATTCCAACAACACTATTCAGGAAGTTATGCTAAAGGGATCATACTCTTATGTAAAAGAAATGATACCAGAACCTTTAGGGAAAGGACCAAGGTCACGAACCCTAAGAAAACTAGTCCAAGTCACAGAAGGCAAGTAGCTCAAGACGTGAATAATTTATTACACAGTGTATAGTATGGTTACACATTATGTCCCTTCACCCTAGGTACTGCTCGTGTAAACGGCCTGTGTCGTTTGTCCGGTCTATGGAAAACTGAACTACACGGCGTGTAGAAAAAGTTCACATCGTGTTCCTGACTCCGGGTACTGCCGGTGTAAATGGCTCGTGTCACTCGGCTTGTCGGTGAGAAAGTAACTACACGGCATGTAGAATGATCACACGCCATGTCCGAGCAGCTGGGGTTCGCTCCGTGTATGCTGGCCATGTGCCCGTACATGGTCTCTGCCTGTGTCCATGTCACCTGCCCGTGTACCAGTACACAGGGTATTCTGTGTATCTGGCCTGGTATGGCTGGGGAGGGGTATACACGGTGTGTCCTTGGCCATGTACCATGCCCGTGTCCATGTACTCCTGAAGTACATACCATGTAATCATGCCGACAAACACACGCCATGTAGCCCATACTACACGGCGTGTAGTTGGGAAATTTCTAGAAACGCTGTCTTCTTCCTCTCACTTCGGCTGATCTTCTGGATCGTGTTTCTCTGGTCGGTTTATTGAGAAACTCAAGATCAAGGGTCGCCTCGATGACATGATGCCGAATCCAAGGGTTTTGGGAATTGAATCAGCTCGATGAACAACATATGATCTTTCAATGAAAATATGCTCGAAGAGCGATTTCCCCCGAATCGCTTAGATCCATCCACTATCGTCACAATCACAACTCCATTGGTTCATCCCGGTGTCAGATCTATAATCTTGGATCGTTATGCCGTATATTGGAGGCTTAATCGATCGTTGTTCTTATCCTGTGAAGAATGAATAACGCACACAAAGAATGCGAGGAAATAATCACAAAAAATGAACAAGAGGGACAAACCTTGATCACTGTTTGTGATGATCTGGGTTTGTCGTCGTTAGATCAAAACCAAAACAACCTCAAAATCCTTTCAAAAACCTGTCCCGCTAGAACGATCGATCCACGGGCTAATCTGTTCGTGGATTAGTCCGCGTTAGTCATGGAAATAAAAAACATGGAGGGAAATCAAAAACAAACATCCTACTTGGATTTCGCGGCGTTCGTTGGTGAAGATCCAGTGGCCGCGTCATCATTACTGGAAAAAATCGTCAATAACGTCATCACCGCGTTGGGAGGTCTTCTCCAGAGCTCTCTAGAGGAAATCAGAGTTAGGGGGATTGTAACCCTGACCCTCCCTGTGAAATATCTATTTAAAAGAATAAGATATTTCATTTTAACAAGGATTAAAATAAAATATTTTAATTAAATATTTTATTACTGTTACATCCAAAAACCAGATTTCACTACTGACCTACGCCGGCCAAAGTTATGCCTCACCTAAGGTACAAACGCTATTCTGAACACAACGGTGCCCTCAGATTTCTAATCTGAGCACTTGTTTGGGAGTTATTCCACTTTTTTAGGAAAACTGCACATGTGCGTAATTTAATTATTAAATTAAATTCAAACATTTGTTCTGGGCTCACCGGGCCTCGGAACTGCACGTCGTCTTAGATCCTGGTCTCAAATTAATTCCCATTTAATATTAAAATAATACATGGAAACAAATCTGGGACATTACATATTCAATTAATTAGATACTTTTTATATCTATTAAGGTGATATTAATTAGATTTGAGAGCAATATTAATCCACTATAGAACTTTGTCCACCATGTTAGGATGTCTCAGAAGTGAGCCTTAACTTTTTCTTATGATTTTGTGTATATTGATGTTTCCCCATTTCTATGATTCAATGAGCTTATTATTAATTTTTTATTTAATTATATAATGTAATTATTCATGAACAATAAATTTCATGATATCATGTTATTTTTTTTAACTCATATTCCATTCCTTATTTTAATTCTTATTACCTTACTAGCCTTTATAGATCACCCCTTTCCTTTATATATTCCTCAGGTTATCCTATATAGTTTTCTATTCTCAATGGGATTTAGGATCTCATTTTATAGATTAAAATAATGTTTATTTATTTTTATTCAATGTTGATATAATATAAACCTATTCTCCCAATGTTACTAGGATGATATATCCTTTAGTTGGGGTTTATGGATGTTTATGTCAAAATAAAATAATGATATATGAAAGAGGATTTGATCTATATAGTTGCTATCATATAAATTTATTATTATTTCAAGTATTAATAAAATAATATATTAGTAAAACCCCAAGTTATATGTCTATGTATAGGATAATATCCTTAAATTTTAGTAAATTATAGGGAAATTGGATTCTAAGAAATGAATTACCTCTCTAGACACTATAGGTGGATATGGATATGAAACAGATATGGCTAGAGTTAATAACCCTAAAAGGGGTTGATTGGATATTAACTATACCTTGATCATGATAAAGAGACAATTCTACACACGTAATTTGGTATTCCCAGGGGATATGCTTTGGTAAATTCACAAACACATTATGAAAAACTATGAAGGACTTGAATTGATTGTTATATAAGAAAACATAATTGGAAGATTAACATGGATAACAAAGATTGAATCACATATACTCATAAGTTAGGATATACATATAATTTAAAAGTGAATACTTCTATGTTCATTGTTTCCCTATTACATGCTTATTAGTTGTGGATTTATCATCATTAATTCTATTGTAGATTTAAACAATGATTAAAAATAGAACCAAATGGTGAAAGGTGATATTATTATCAATTCATGAACTTCATATGACCCATATGAATATATTTCTACAAATTATTTCATATCATAATAGTTTAGTTGAACTATTAAAAAATAACCATATAATAGGGATGTTGATTTATCCGTGATAATAGAATACATGGAAATTATTTCATCCCAAGTATACAAATCATCTTCATTCAGTGTTTTTAGACTCAAACACCAAGAAATAATAATCATATGATTGTTTCTTGAAATTTATGTTCTAATAGTAAAATATTGGTTGTAATTATAAAAATTTAACATCAAATTGTGTATGAGGATAATCAACCTCCATATCCCAAGTCATTCTTTGATTCAATACAAATATAAGTAGGAGTATAAATCACATCATGAATAATCTTCTCAATAATGGATATTATTAATTTATGAGAATGAATATCTAGATAAAATTATTAATAATAATGAGAGAATCATTCTTGAATACATGACCATTGTTATGGACTATACTAGTGTACCCTAGAGAGTTGTTTGGTCTTACTCCTAACCAAGAGGTTGGGTTCTTAATTGAACATACACTTGTATCTTTACTCACATCCAATACTCCCTTTAGAATTTACACTATTGAGATGAAAGAACTGAAGAATTATTTATAAGATAATATAGAAAAATGTTTTATATTTTGAGTGCTTCACCATTGGGTGTGTCAGTCATCTTCAACAAGAAGAATAATGGGTCAATGCACGTATTCATTAATTATCATGAACTCAACAAGATCGTAATAAATTAAATATATACCCAATACTGGATTAATAAATTTCTAAGTCCTTTAAGTGGGGCCTCGTACTTCTTTAGGTGGATCTCTAACTGGCATATCACCAATTAATGTTGTAGAATGAAGATATTCCCTAAACTACCCTTGAACATGCTTTGGATACTATAAGTTCATATTTTTGACCCATCTAGCTCACAAACTATCTCGAAATATTCATGTACTTACTGAATAGATTCTTTAGATATTACCATGAAAAAATTGGGGTAGACTTTATAGATGATATTCGGATATATCTCAAAAGAAATGAGGATAAGGGGGATAATTTGATTAATATGATAAAGTGGTTATGAATAGTGAAGATTTATGTAATGTAACTAAAATATAATTTTCATATGGGGAAAATATCATTCATGGGGTATATTATCACATAAATGGATATATGAGGATCTTTCTAAGAAAAATTCTATTGAGGAGTTCCCTTTCCAACATCTATGATGGTGATCCATAGTTTATATATAATTTCTAGGTATTAATGACTATTTATATAAAACATATCATGATTTTCAAACCTTTTTTACATGTTATATGAGAATGGATTGAAGCCTATCTCGAATAATGAATGTGAAGAGCCCTTAAAGGAATCAAAAAAGAGGCTTATCACTTCCCTAGTACTCATGCTATGCATATAAGAGAAACTTTTCATGGTATACATATATTCTTCAATAAAGGTCTAGGGTTGTGTAATATTAGAAAAATGATAAATTTATAGTGTAAACACTATGTAAGTTAATATTTCTTGACAAAAAATATTCAACGCATGATAAAGAGTTCACTAAATTGATCTTTTAATTGAATATTTGGTATAATTATCTCTATAGTGAGAAGATTGAAATATATATAGATCATAAGATCCTAAATTATATATACAAAATGAAAAAGATTAATATATTCCATTTAATATGGTTAAAGAAGATCAATCACTTTGATTTTTCATTCCCTTACTATCTTGGAAATATGAATAAAGTGGATTGTTCTCTAAGTAGAAATGATCTTTCAACTTTATCAATGATAAGATTTGATGAGGGTAAAATCTTCAAAGATATGAAAAGGATTTACAAGGAAGTCATAAAAAAAGGAAAAAAATTGTATCGAGATCAAAAGACTAATCAACCACTAATTATGGAGAAGATAAAGGTTTCTCAGATGGATGATGTTGAAAAAAGGAAAAGGTAAATTCTATAAGAAAATAGAAGTCCATGGAATTAAAAAAATGATAAAAAAGGAGATATAAGATTTCATTCATGACTATATATACTACAAACTCCTAAGAAAAAATGTATTGTTGAATGATACACATATATCAACATTCTCCATAAAACCAGGGAGTATGATGATTTATAATGATCTCTGAGAGTACTATTATTTGGAAAATATGAAAAAGGATATTGTAGAATATACATAAAAGTTCTTGTAATTCCTATAAATTACGTAATAAAGGAAAATGTATAAGTGAATGATGCAAACATTATACATATCAATATGTAAATATGTAGACAAAACAATTGACTGTTTAATAGGTCTTTAAAGTACATCAAGGATAAATAATGAAATATGGGTTTAGATAATTGTATTATAAATACTAATAACTTATTTAAAATTCCAGAAGACTTATCAATTGATCAACACACAAGGAAATCCATAGGTGATGTGTTAAGGATGCATGTAACACAATTATATTTTTTATAATTGATATATATATATAATGGTCTGGAATTATTTCCAATGGACCATAATTTATACCTATCAGGGTACTCAATAGTAGGCTAAAACTCTTGGGCTAGACACACCATCGTCCCTATTCGTAGGCCTTTCCTCATGAATCCATTGGGAACAGCTCCATACTTCATCCAGTTCTCAAACGTGAGAGTTCCCAAGGATCATATTTCTTATTTTCTCCTCTAATACCATCTTTAAAGACACCTGATTTTCATATATAAATAACTCATATTTTTAAATGAATATTCAATAAATTTCACAAACATGTTCCCAATGACCATAATATATTACTGTCTTTGGAGACTAGAAAAACTATATTATTATTACATGAAATGTGTTCAAAATATCCCCCAAATATCTTCTCACAATGTACCCATCTAAGGGTTACCCTACCTAATGTATGCATCATAACCTTGGGAAGGAAACATAATAAAGGGTGGTCTCATATGATCAATAATAGTAAACATAAGAGATATCAATATATGATCATAAGAAATAATAAGATAAGAATAAGGGTATTTGATCATGAACATAACATAAAATGTTCATTCTAAACATTCCATAGATTATAAACATGATTCATGGTGTAAAATGTTATCATTTCAGAAAACAGGGACCATAAGAGTGATAAATCAGCATAAATAAATCATCAACCATAAGCAAAGGTCATAAAAGTGTGCCACCATTATAAATATATAAAATAATTTCATATATCAAGGTTAACCACCAATGCCATAAACATAGTTGATCAAGACTTATCACATGTTTCCCATTATGGATCAGGACACAACTATTTCCCAAAGTGGATTTGGACTCCCCTATTTATCATTGTAGGTCAAGCCTATCAACTTGTATCCCGTTATTATTGCATGAGATATAAATATTTAAATAATTCATTAGAGGGAGATATAGGTCCCAAAAGTCCCATAATTAAAACTATACCTATGTGTGTAATAATTTTATAAAACATTTATCATATTATCACATCATTACCCTTGTAAATAAAATGGGTTTCTTAAACATTTCACTAATTCACCATAGAATAACACATGAAAAACAAATGGCTTTTATAAAAATTTCATCAATATATAAATCAAACACTAATTTAAATTATAAGGATGGTATCATTCAAATTTATACCAAGTAAATCATATATAAACTCAAAGGATGTCATATTATATTGAAAATTATTTTTAAAGATCACTTGAAACATTTCTTAAGGAAAATAGGCATTCCACTTTGAAAAAAAATTAAAACATAAAAAAATTTCAATATCCAATTTTTGAAAATAATAATTCAAAATCATAAAGGAATCTATAAAACATTGAGTTTCTATGAAATTGGTAAATTTTGTACATGTATTCTATATTAAAATAAGAATTATATTCAATTTTTAGTAAAATACAAAATGGTACTTATTTAGAAAATACATGAATATTATTTTCAAACAAATTGTGAAAATTTATACATGGGTTTTTTTTAATAAATTATTTTGATGGTGTTAGAATTATTTTTGAAAAAAAAATTAAAAAATTGATATGGAAGAAAAAAAAATTTGACAGAATAGAGAAAGAAAGATGATTTTTCATAAAAAAATATTTTACAAATTTGTGTACATAAATATATGAAAATGAGGGGAAAGAATATATTCTCATGAAATAAACATAGGATAATAAACTTCTTGATTTCTTAAAGACATGGATCATAATTTTCTAACATCATAATAATAATCCTAAACAATCCTGATAAATGATGAGATCATACCATAAAAAACTTACCATATTGACTCATAATCCCCATAAATGAAAAAAAATGAAAATTAAAATATATTGAGAATAAATAATTTTAATATATTAAAAGTCAATGTTTCTTTAAATTCACCTTATAAAATATGATATCTCTATAACAAAATATATGTTTCAAACCAAGAAAATTAATGGAAATCCCTTATTTATTTGGTAACTTTTGAACTGTAAAACTCATTAAAGAGATATCCTAGAATTCATATGAAAATACACATTAATTTGGGAATAATAATATTAAAATAAATTTATTGGAATTATATACACAATATAATAAATATATGTGGTGAATATGGCATGTGTCTTCACAGAAAAGGATATTGTGAAGGAAATCCCTTACTATAAGTCTCGACATCCTTTATACATATTAGATCCTCCGGTATAATAAAAATAATTTTATTATAAATATATTATAAAACTCTACATATATATATTATATGAAATATGATTTACTTATGACCTTTTATTACTTGTTTATTCACAATTATATGTTAAAATCACATTTTGGGTAATAATTGATTTATTTTTCATGCAATTATAGATTTTTTATTTTTTTGTCCTCCTAATTTAATCATGTATACATAATATAAATAATTTTTACCATGATATAAAAAACATAAATATTTTGTATATTCTATTTATAGTCATCTATACAATTTAGTTATAGAAAATCAAATACATTGTTCTAAGAGACGATAGGTCATACGTACGCATGAACAAAGTTTCCATATTCTAAATAGATGAAAATAAAGGAAGATAAATAATATATTAACTTTATAGAATCACATTTATGTCACATATATCACACATATTCATTAAAATTTACCTTATTTCCTTCTATTCCAAGTTCTAGTGAAAAATGAATCACATCGCTTAGTGAGAGTGTAGTCCGGCGTACACATAAATGACATTTTCATATCCCCCATGGAATAGAAAGTAAGAAGGTATATATGAAATTTTTTTTGTGAAATAATTATTTTAAATTTTTCATATGTATTTATTTAATGTATCCTTGTTACCATCCATATAAAACAGAAATGAAAAACACATCACATCGATTCTTGAGGGGTTATTCCATCGTAGAGACGAACGACATTATTGTGTTATAACGGGTCAGAAGGTAAGAAGTTATATGTGTAATTATAATTATATAGTTATATTAATATCATAAATATAATATATAATCATTATATACATCATTACATCCCACTGTGGGAGGCGGTGAAGGAAAACGAATAAAATCATTTCATGAGGCAGAAGTTTTCCATACTCGTGAATGGTGATTTCATATCCAAATTGATGGAAGAGGAGATGGATATAAATAATTAAATTAAAATAATAAAATATAAATATATGGTAGATACATTTTTTATATTATCATAGTTCAATACTATTTTAATGATCTATGATAATAAGTTAAACAAAATTATGAAGTTAAAAAGCATTACCTCTTCTCCATACAACATCATTGGTTTAACCTAAATATTTTCTAGATTGTATTTCTTATATAAATCGGGAATATAATATGTGGCGTGGTATTTAATTAATATATCTGAGTAGGTATTGTCCAAGATAAATATTTTTTATGTGGGAAGAGGAGAGGAGAGGTAGTGGTCTTCTACATGTAAAGTGAGTGGTACACTTGTAATTTTTTAAAATAAAATGGTGTACCAAATTTTTTCACATACCAAAGGGACCATAAATGTTCCATTTTCGAACCTTATATGTTATAAGGCATAAATATATCCATATAATTAGTTTTATACTTGTTTTTTGTCATTTTTTATCAATATATTTTTAGTTTAACCTCCCAATTAACTTATTTCTACCTTAACAATAGTAAATAATTTTTAATGTTTTTACTACTCATTATTGTCTAAAATAATGTTATCCATATCACGTAATATAAATGTTTTTTATTCCAAATATGGAATCCATTTTTTAAAATTACATTCAAATAATTAGAAAAGGGTTATTTCAAATTAATCCCACAGACATGACCAAAAAGTAGTTTTCTAAAGACAAAGTTTTCATAAAAATAGAAAGTTTTAATAACCCAGTTCTAAATGGAGTGCATTATAATGACCTAAATTTTATTAATAAATATAAAATTGAATTAATTTTTCTTTTAAAATAATATTACAATAAAATAAACCTTATACATTTTTTTATATGAGAAGTCATATGTCAATAAAAACTAATTTTCCACTATTCATTTAGAAAATATTCTTTTTTGAAAGTTCTCAAAAATTCACCCTTTGATAATTTCTACACAATGATTTAAGAAATTAATTTTATATTTTAAAATACATTTTATAAATGTTTCAAAATTTAATTTTAGGATAATTTTTAGAAGTAAATAAAACTATTTTAAAAAAAATATTGTTTTTAACAATAAAATTTGTTTTATTCTTATCTAATTATAATAAAATTCATATAATGAATAGAAAATATTTGAATGAATATATGATATATTAATTTCATTAATATCATTAAAAAAATTTATTTACTTAATATATTAATATATCATTTGTTTGTGTTCAAAAAAATAGATTTTTAGAAAATGTTTTCCTTTAATTTCAAATTGGTTTTATCATCATTTGTAATTAAATCAACAATGAAGAATTTATTTTATATAAAAGTGTAAAATATATTTTAATAAGTTAATCTTATTCATACCCTCCATTATAATGTTTAGTAGATAACTTTCATAATAAATAATAATATTTCAATAGTATTTTTTCGTTTAAACTCGATGTTGAATATAACACAAGATAAAGTCAGTGTTACATATAATGCAAGATGAAATCAGTGATTAATGTATCTAAAGATAAAATTAGTGTTTATTTAACTAAATATATAAAAATATATATATGAAAAATATATATGTTCTAAAATCTAAGGGTGTTACAGTAATCCCCCCTTGAAATGAAATTTTCCCTCAAAATTTGTCACTTTGATAGAAAAAGCCAGGATACAACTGCCACATTATATCATTAGGTTCACATGATACTTAATTAAGCTGGTGTTTTTTAAATAATACATTGATCATGTGAGTGGTAATATTTGGTATAAAATTCTCGATATGATCTAAAAACTCCCCTGGTTATTCATCATAAGAATTATCAGGTTCCCGCAGTATAACCTATGAGTTCAGTACATATGAATGGTCAGGTATGTACTTACTCAATAGAGATGCATGAAACAACATCATGAACCAACGATATGTTTAGTGGATAAAACAAATTATAATCTATGGTCCTGATGTGAAAAATATATTCAAAAATATAGATAAAACTAGGTCATATTTTCCCATTTTTTTCTTCCATGAATAAATTCAAAGAAAAACCTTATAACCAAATTCAAATTCATGATTTCACTAACAGTTATATGCATAAAAATTAATTTAAACTTTTACTTCCATGGAATGTTTCTAAATGAATATAACCTTGTATTTCATTTCATTAGCTACCTCAAGTCCCAATATCTTTCTTTTTGTAACTTTATTCCATTATGTTGCAATTCTACATGGATTTTCTTAAAGGGCATCATAAGGATCCACCAAAATTCTCAAGTGAAAGCACTTTTTGTATGAAAACTGAAACATGTAAAGTTTTTTATACCAACCACCTTTATAATCCATAGAATAAGATCATAGCATATCTTTAATGTTTTGAATTTTTCTCTCAAACTGTTTATCTTTCTGAGGATGATGCGTAGTGCTGAAACTCAACTCCAAATGAAGAGCGTGTTGAAGACTTTTCCAAAACATCATGGTAAACCTTAGATCCCAATAATATACAATTTAATGTGATACTCCATTTAACCTTACCACTTATTTTATGTATATTTCGGAAAGAGGATCTATATAGAAATATTCTCTCATATTAATGAAGTGTTCTGACTTCATATGATGATCAATTAAAACCAATAATTACCTCAAAATCAAAGATAAGATAACCCATAAATGTTACAAGTACCTTTAATCATATATAAAAATAGTTTAATTACATTCCACATTAATTAATGTTTTCACTAAAACATATACAAAACCAAATGGTTGTATTGCAATAAATATATTTTAAAATATCCATATTTTTGATAAAATACCCTCACATAAAACATCAAAAGTGGTGTAAATGTATTTGAAATTATTATCAACCTTGGAATTATAAATTGGTGATGGTATACATAACTCTTTATTTAATAATACATGAAGACATATGTGCTTCCAAAATACAATTCACCCATTATTCCTTAAGTGAGATCTTATATCCATTAGAGGGTTGTTTTCATCCTTGAACCAATAGAATATTTAATATCATTTAATTAATTATAATCCATGTGAGGGATATACTCAATGATAAGAATAAAATTTATCTAATTGTTGAACAATAATATTTTCATAGGTAATATTCATACAAAATCTAAGATTTAATTAACAACTAAGGAGTGCGGGATAAGTGTTCCATAAACATCATGATTCCATTAAGCAGTTGTGATTTAATAATCATTCCCTTTTTCCTCTATCTTTATATATTTTGGTCGGTTATCTTAATAATTAATGATTGGGATGGGTAATTGATTCACATAATGTATATACTCCATAAATTTGGTTTATTAGAGATTTAGTGGTGAAAATTGTTTTCAATCAATTATCCTACATTTCATTATCTAGAACTTTCATCACATTTTGACATTCATGGGGTTTATGACCTTCCCTTACATATTTAAAGAAATTACCTATTCTATTTAAACAATTTTATCGATGATTCTTCTTACATTACAAGAATTTATATGGATGGAATTTCTTTACACCCTGTGATTTATTTATTTTTTCATTAGAATCAATCATTAGTTTATTATTGAAGCCATGGGAATGGTGGGAATCTATAATTTTCATTTATATATTTGGTGTCCCTCAGACAGTTTCTTCATATATACTAATTTTTCTTATGGATGACTCCCTTCAGATACGTGGTTTTAAAAACCAAATAATCAATCAATTTTTTTCAGGGGTGATAATTAATCCATAGGAAAATCTTGAAATCATTATAAAATTAGCATCATAGAAACCAATAGATTCATTATTTTTTTATTAAGATAAATGAATTCATTCTCTATCATTCTTCATATAATATATGGGAATTACTTACTATGAAATATCAACTTAAAATATTTCCATTCCATATATTATATTCCTTATTATTATCTTATATTATTAATAATATCCCACCATTAATATTCCATGCCTTTAAATTGATAAAACTCTAAAATTACTTTTTCATGATTTGAACACTGAAAATGGAAAATATATTTTTAGTGGTAATAATATATTACTCTAAAACTAGTGGATATATGGAACCAATAAAATAAATTTTATGTTTTCTCATGAAGGAATCAATAGAATGGTTTTCCATCTTTTGATAATTTGTATTTTCAATATGATTCATAGCTTGATAATATTATCTGAGCATAGAAATGATATTTTTTATTCCAACTCCCATGATATCTAGTTTCTTAGGAGGAAAATCCTTTTAGTATCCATCATACACAACATTAACCTAGTTCTTTTGTGCTACACAAATTAAAAAAATAATTAAGCATTATTTTAGACACACTAATCATTGTGGAAGGCCACATAATCATGAAAAATAATTTATAGGATATCTAAATCATGACACCTTATTTTCAATCCATAAAAAATAGGTTTATCCTAGGGTATTCATGGTCACTATTTTAATATTTCATGATGGTTCGTAAAGACATTGTGAATTTGCAAGGTATATCCCCTATGAGTGTCGAATCAGGTGTGCATTAAGGCATGTCTTTATGAACTATGTGATGATTGATTCCAGATCAATGTTCTCCTTTCAGAGTTATCAATGCTAGGTAACATTGTTCTGGAGCCAAATTTACTTGATGTATATAGATAGGGGTGTAATTTCTTAGAAACCACTAACTCTATTTAATATTAGGAAAAATCATGAGAAAACTTTATTGAGATCTCAAGGGATATGTTTAAGGATATGTCTACAGATATGTATAAGGATGATTAAAAGTATGGTAAAATATACAGATAGGGATATAATTTCTTAGAAACCACTAACTCTAACCTTTTTCAAAATTCTAGGATATTTTACCATACTTTTAATCATCCTTATACATATCTGTAGACATATCCTTAAACATATCCCTTGAGATCTCAATAAAGTTTTCTCATGATTTTTCCTAATATTAAATAAACCTTTCCTCTGATACAAACTATAATAGACTAGAATTAATTCATATTGACTATAATTGATACCTATCAGGGAACTCCTTGGGTGGAAAAACCTCTAGGGTGGGACACCCCACCGTCTTTAGTGGTAGACCATTTCTCATTAAGTCCTTGGGCATAGATACATTCTTCATCTAATGATCACCTGTAAGAGTTCCCAAGGATAAGATTCCATCCATTTCCTTTGATACCAACTATAGGGAATGAGGTATTTCATACACAACTATCACATCATTTTATATGAATATTCAACACATTTCATGAACAAAAACCTAAGGACTGTAATAATTTAGTGTCTTTGGAGACTAGGAACACAATATTCTTATTTCATGAAATATAATTAATATCTCCTATAAATATCTTCTCATATATTACTCCTCTTAGGCATAACCTACATAACTCACTCTTTATAACCTATGTATGTAAACATAAGAAAGGGTGATCTTAGATGCTCAGTAGGGTTAAACATGGGAGATATCAATATAAGAATGTGTAAAATTAGAATATAAGTATAAAGTTATCTGATAAGAAATATAACATACCACATTCACACTAAACCTTTCATAGATCAAAAACATGATTCATTCCATAAAATATAATAATTTTATAAAACATAGACCATAAGTGTGATAAATCATCAAAAATCAATAATTAAATATACAATCATGTCTTAAAAGTGTGGAACCATTATAAATATACAAATTAATTTCACATTTCAAGGTTAACTATCAATACTATCAAAATTTTGGATTATGATTTATCACTTGTCACCTATTATGGATCAGGATTCACTTAATCCATAATATCTCAAAACATTCATCATATCATCACATCATAACACATGTAAGGTAAAAGGGTTTTATAAAAATATCATCAATTCACCATGGCATAAAACATGGAAAATAAATGGGTTTTATAAACATTTCATCAATATAAACATTAACCATCTAGGTAAATACTAAGTATTTTATCATTTAATCTTATACATATTAGATCACAAGTAATATCAAAGGATCTCATCTTAGAATGACAAATGTTTTGAAATATCACTTGAAACATTTGTTGAGGAAAATATCCTTTCAACTTTGAAAAAAATTAAAACATAAAATATTTTCAAAAAAAATTCCGTCAAAATAAACATTTTAACTTATAAACGATTCTTTAAAACATTGAGGCGTCATAGAGGCACTGAATTTTAATCAACTTTACATATTAAAATAAATAATTCCTTTTCATTTTTAGTAAAACCCAAATGATAATTTTTTATAAAATGACATAAAAATTCCTTCCAGAACATTTATAAAAATTCAAACATGTGTTAAAATTTAGTTGATAAATAATTTGGATAGTTTTAAAACACATTTAAAAAAAATAGTAAACATTGATATGGATAAACAAGGGTTTTTATACTGAAGAGATAAGTAAAGATGAATTTTCTCAAAAGAATTATTTTAACTATTGTATACATAAAGAGAGAAAAATGAAGGTAAATAATGTATTATCAGGAAATAACTATAGCATAATAATATAAATTATTTTATTGAGATATGGATTATTATATTTTATCATAGAAATTGTAAACCTAAACAATCTTGATAAATGAGGAGATTATATCATTAAACCTTGACTACTTTTTTGAAATTGAATCATAATCCCCATGAAATAATAAAATTAAATGTAACATGAAATATCATGATAATAAGTAAACTCTTGATATAACATGTTGAAGGGTATGTATATGCACCTCATAAAAAATATAGATGCATAACATAATATAATTCTCAAATAATGAAAATTAAAACAAATGTCCCTTATCACTTTGGTAATTTTTGAACCATAAATCCCATGAAAGAAATATCATAAAATGGATATGTAGATCCACATAATATTAAGTATAATAAACATCAAATAAATTCATTTGAAGTTTCTACACCGCATAAAATAAATATTTTGTGAACATAGAATGTGTCTTCATAGAAAATGAAAGTGTAACAGAAATCCCTTGCTATAAGTATTGAATTCCATTGTACACATTAAAACCTCATTTATAATAAACATATTTATATTATAAATATTTTATATATTCATAATTATATATATCATACCATATATGATTTACTTATGAACTTTTATTACCCATTTATTAATATTTTCTTATTAAAATCACTTTTTGGTTAATAACTTCTTCGTTTTTCATATATACTTTGATTTGATATTTTTGGTCATATTAATTTGATCATGGTTAAATAATCTCCATAATTTTAAAAATTATAAAAATATAATATACACTTTTTATATATTTATTTATAGTAAAAAATAAAATTTAGAGATAGAAAATGAAATACTCCTTTCATGGAGATGTTAGGCTGTATGTATGCATGGAATCTACTACTATTTTCATGATGGATGTTACCAAAGAATGAAAAATACTTTATTAAACTTAAGGAATAATTTTTACTCATATATATCGCATATATTCTTTAAATTTACCCTTATTACCTTCCATATAATGTGTTTGAGAAAAACGAATCACATCGTTTCATGAGGTGGTAGTTCACCAAACACACGAAAGATGTTGTCATATCCCCCACGGAATGGAAGTTAAGAAGGTATATGTGATATATTTATTAAATATGTATATTTAGGTTTCAAATATCATATATATTCCTTTAATATATCCTATTACCATCCAAGTAAAATATAAATTAAAAAAACATCACATCGGTTTATGAGGTGGTAGTCTATCGTGCTCACGAGTAATGTTATTATTTTCCAAAGGGTTGGGTGGTAATAAGTTATTTGTGGTATTATAATTAAATTTTTATAATATCATCATACATATAATATATATAATCATTAAATATATCATTATATAATTTTATTATATTTGATGATGGAAAAATAATAACATAGGTTCCAGAGGTAGTAGTTCTCTATACACACAAATAACGATTATGTATCCCATTTGAGGGAAGAGGAGATTAATATAAGTTATAAAATTAACTTAATAACCTCTAATTATGTGTTAAATACTTTCTTTATTATGATAAAATAATTGAATATGAATTTAATAAGTTAAAATAAGTAAACCAAAATCGTATCATTCAAGACTTTACATCTTCTTCAGAAAACCTCTTTAGGTTTAACCTCAATCATTCATAGATCAGATTTATGAACCCAAAAGGGAATTTAGGAGGTGTAAAGTGGTTTTTTTAAGATATTATGGAATTAATTGGATGATAAAAAATGGTTTTTGAAGTGTTAATATGAGAGGAGTCGGGTTTTCCTTTTATAAGTGAGGTGAGTGACAGGCTTCTAATTTTGGAAAATAAAAAGGTTTACCAACCTTTTCACATGAGACAAGGATAAAAAATTAAACATATCAAAACTTATAGGTTTTATGGTTGAAATATTCCAATAAATATTTTTTGGGAATGTATTTGTTCATTGTAATCTTTTTCCTTTTCATTTAAACCCCTCAGTAAACCCATTTTTACCTTAACAACAGTAAATATGTTGGAAATTTTTACTATTAATTATTCTCAAAAATTAAGTTGATATTATTATATAATTTAAATTATTATAATTCCAAATATATAATGATTTTTTCTAAATTCCATTCACATAATTGGAAAATTTTAATTTAAAATTAATCCCAAAAACGCTCCAAAAAACAGTTTTACAAAGGGAAAATTCATATATGTATATAAACTTTTAAAATCCCAATTAAATATGGAATTGATTAAAATGAACTAATTTTGATTAATAAAAATATAATTTAAAAAATTTAAAATTTCATTACCACATTAAAATAGTATCATCCTTGCACATTCTTTAAATTTAAAGGCAGTATTCAATAAAAACCAAAAAAATCACTATATAACAAAAAATTAATATTTTCAGGAAATTATCAAAAATTAAACCTCGAATAAATTTTACATGAGGATTTTAAAAATAATTATTTTTTTCAAAATTAATTTTTTAAAATTTTCAAAATTTAATTATAATATAATTGTTTAAAAGATGACGAAACTGTATTTTTAGAAAAAATCAATTTTAAGAGTAAAATTAATTCTTTTTCTTATTTCATTCTAATAAAAACGTAAGTGTAATGATAAAAAATTTATTGAACATATCATATATAAATTTCATTAAAATAATTAAAAAAGTGATTTATTTAATGTATTAATATAAATCACATTTTTTTGCATAAAAATAGATTTTCATAAAAAGATTTCCTTTATTTTAAAATAGTTTTTGTTTTTATTTTTAATTAATTGGACACCAGATAATTAATTTTATATACATGTTTTTATAAAATATTTTAATCATTTATTTAAAATTATTTTTACCTTATATTCTAACTTCCAGGAGATAACTTTAAATTTAAATAATAATATTTTAATAGTATTTCATGTTTAATTTAAACTTGGTGTTGCGTATAATGCAATTTGATCTTGGTATTTCATGTAACGCAAGACAAAATGAATATTGATTGAAATGTAGAGAATTGAGAAAATCATAATTTAATATGGGAAAATATTTTATAGAATCCTTGTTGTTAAAATATTTTATGATCTGGAAAATTCCCCAACATGATATCATCATTGAGTTGAACTATAGTACATCTTAGTACCCACAAGATAATATCTAATATATATGTACTTTCCAAAAAGTTTAGAAAATGTTGTAATCATGATTAGTGGAGTTCAAAGGATGATAGAATCAACATCTTCCTCTGGTCAAGTTCTCATACAGTAACAGCTTCCACCCAAGCATCCAAATGGAACTGTAAAAATACCATTTAAAAATTTATATAGTAAACATTTTTTTTAGGATGATTTTATTGAATATAATAATTTGACACCTGAAATGGTCAAATAAATGGTAGAAATGGTTTAGACCATTTAGTAGAAAATCCGTACTAATTAGATTCAATAAAAAAGATATGATGATAATCATCAGAGAGACCTGTAGTGTAAGTTTAGAGATAATTTATTCTTATGAATAACTATATGGATGAGTGTCATGAGATTTGAGAATAATGAAATTATATGTCTTAGATACATTTGTCCTTTTTTTATTCTTGATCACACCAAAGTTGTGACATATCGACTAGAACTCCCACCAACCATGTCTCAAGTATATTATGGGTTCCATGTATCCATATTGGGGATGTATATACAATATCCCTCACATGTATGGAATATATAGGTGGTATATTTTGGAGTGTGTATCACTATTTTTAGGAGAAATTGGTGGAGATATTTCACCTTGAAGATACTATTTTATAAAACAAAAAACTACCCACCTAGTTAAAGTGTGGTGGTGGAACCATAAGTAAGAGGAGATGACATGGGAACCATATGAAGTAATGCAATACAAATTCCCTCATCTGTTTTCATCATAGTAGGTAAAATGAAAATTTTGGGGAATATTTCATAAGGGAGACAATGAAACTATCAATAATTATATCAATGTAATTTTCTAACTAGTTATATAAATGTTTCATATCTCATAATATAGTATTACATAAAGCACATATACTATATGATAGAACCAAAAAAAGTTATTATATTAACTTGAACATTTAATTTAGATAATAAATATGGATATAATAATTTAATGTTTTTCAATGTTAATAAATTAGAAAATATGATAACTATAACATTAAAACATATATCTGCTTGATCCTCTAGAATAATCACACTCATGAAGAACGATATTGAAAGGAAACATAATATTATTAATTTAATGTCAATTTTGATAAGAAAATTAAATGTAACCCTGATAGAAAATATAACTGAATAAAGAATGGAGAAAATAGTGGGTAGTTATAGAAGATAGGGAACACATTCAACTATTACAAATATAACTATTGTAATTGTAATCTAACAATTGGGAATACTAAACTGAGTGTGAAATTAGTAACCTCACTGATGTAATCATGAGACAATATTTATTTATCTTATAAAATGAGAATGTGGTAAAATTATTTCATGATACAAAAAAATAAATGTTCTAATGATAAAATAATTATGTGTTTTTATTTTTGTGAAAAACTTATGTTTATTTACATTTCAATGAAAAATATAAAAATTTAAAATAAATAATATTTTCATAAAATGGGTTTATAAAAATACTTTTATATTTAATCTTAATGATAATTTAATTTTATTAGTACATAAGTAATTTTTCAAAGGGTCAAAAAATGGATCATAATATTAAATTTTAATTTTTTTTAAAATAAAAATGTATTATGGTAACAAATTAAATATTTAACATTTAGATAATTAGTTTCATGAAATTTATTTAACTTATGAAATATATATTCAAAAAAATGGGTAGATTGAATTTTTTGTATTTTTATAAAAAAGTTGAATTTTTTATGAATAGTAGATTACGGTAAAATACAATAATTTTCATTATTAAAAAAATACTTATAGAAATGAGTCATTGATGATGTAAGTGACCATTAATTCAAACTCATATGTATTTATTACAATATATAGACACTATAATCAAAAAAATTGGTAACCTTGAACCAAAATAATAAATTAATAAATATTATATTCAAAAAACACTACCCTCCTCCTTATATAATTACCACCCCTTATCCTAATAGATTTTAGACGATAGAGAAATCCCAAAAGATGCTAATTTATCTCTCTAACCCTCCTCCACACATCTGAGGAGTTATGGTCTTATGAATGGACCTTTCATAGAATCCCTAAGAAGTGGCATAAGAGGATACATCTAAAGGAGAAGGTAGTACTGTCATCTTAGTTTTTTAATAATTCATTATCTCCATCCTCCAAAACATTTCCATCCAACATGACATAATGACTCAAAAATAATAAATATTCTAGAATATTATTTTGTTAATACAGTATCCATTATCCAACCTCTTCTTGATTCATTCAAAATTAAAAATGAGTGTTCATATTATTGTGGGGTCATTCCCTCCATAAAAACATAATTTGTTTTTTCACTATAGTATTCAAGGATAATTTAAATAAATTTATTATGATGAAAAATTATTTAAATATATATATTATATATTTTTTAATATTCGAGATTGGATAAATGTTCATACATTTATATATAACCAAGTAAAATCATCGTGGAAAGAAAAATATGTATAAGTGAATTAACCGTAAAATGAAAAAATTAAACCATGTATATTTTAATATTTTCTCACATTTATATAATTTTAAACTCTAGGAATGGAATGAAAAAAATAATCAAAATTTTGTTTTAATTAAACCATACCCTAGTAACTCTGATAATTACCTAAAAATTAATTTATAAATGGAACCATAAAATGAATGGTTGTAGGATAGTGAATGTAGACTCAGAATCATTATTAAGTGACACAATAATAAGATAAATGATTAATAATAAATGAAATATTTTTTTAATTAGGTTATGAATCTTGTTTTTAATAAATATAATATTATTTTTCTAGATTTTAAGTGAATGTACATAACAAACCCGAACCAATGGTAGGAGAAATCTATGAACCATTCTATTTTATTTTGGTCATGATCGTTCTAACTATATATCTCATTTTCACCCTACAAAAAGTTATAAATTTCATATGAATTATATAAATATTTCTCTTACAAATGTAACAATACTATTATTCCTTTTTTGGGGTTATATATACCTTGCATTCATTATTCATTTCCTTATTTAAAATCAATCCTGCTTATGGAGAATTTTTATTTCCCTTAAAATTTTCATGTGACACTATTTTAAATTCATTTACCAATTTACGATTTATTAATATTAGAACTATTATTGGGTTAAAAATTTTGGTTTACCTCCATTTTCAAAGAAAATTCAATATTGTTACCTTTTTTAAAATTAAGTTATATATTATTCAAAGCATTATTTTAGAGGTTTATTTATATTCCAAATTCATTACCCTTTATCCTAATTTTTTAATTTTAATTCCATAATTGAGTCATATTCATGTCCATTCAAATGTGAATGTGTAAAATATTTTATTTCCTCTTCTCTTTTTAGTATTTATAAGATATCCGTTGAATATTCTTTCATGAATGATTTTATAACCTATTACATTCCATGGGATTTTTTATTATTATTCTTTATGTTTGATTCCCATATGTGGTGCACACCTATGTATATAGTTTATGATGGGTGTTACCAAATATAACTCAAATCCAATGGATAGTTTTTATATATATTTATATGATTTTCATGGGATTTGGGAGTAATCCTAATCCACTATGGGAGTCACTATTACATGATATAATATATTTCCCTTTAGCATTAAAATATGATATTAATTTCATGTATTATGATGTTTACATATTACATTACTTATTAAATCATGTTATTCCATCATATTTATTTCGTTCTACAATGTGATTTTTCATGATCTTGTTTTTTATAATTTTATGTTATGGTTTTTCGATCATATTCTATGCTCTATTATTATGCTGATTCCCTGACTGGGCTTTATATCTCACCCCTTTTCTTTATGTATTCTCTATGTTATCATTTTCATTAATATACCATTGAAGTGATTTAGGAGCCCACTATGGATATTAAAATGAATATGTTTTATTTTAGTTCAAATTTTATGTAATATAAACTTATTCATTCAAATAAATTTTGTCATAATATTCCTGGGATGTTTTTTGGGTATGGTAACATTAATAATCATATAAAAATATGTCTAAGAGGATTTTCTCGTTATATTTTTATAGTCATATTTAAATTCAAATTCATATATCTTTAGTTTTTCAATAAGTTCATTGAATTTCTTTTTGAGAATTTCATGAGATTATTTAATTGAAATAAAATCACTTCCCCATATATCTAGTTATAATATTATTATTGGTATAACATTACACTTTTCTTCCATTTTTTATTAAATAGAAATAATAGCATTAATGATTTAATTAAATATTAAAAAAAACATTAGAAATAGATTCAAAAAGTTTAATATAAAAATAGTTGTACTTAATAGTATATGTACTCAATATCATTTATTTTATATTAGATTTTCTTTTTTGAGAAATAACTAAGTTATCTGAGATTTAATAAGTAATAGAACATGTAGATATTATAGAAAATTCAGCATCTCCCTAAGAAAAAATAATGAATTCCTAGATTTATAATTATATTTCTAGGCATATTTATTTGTTTCATTACAAAACTTTCAAGTAGTCATGATTTTTTTGTAGTTATCTTCTATAGTGACCCAAATATAAACTCCCATGATATATAAATAGATTTTAACTTTTATTTTCCATTCATCATATTTACTTCCATTAAAGAAGGTAGGTTTATTAGTATCATAACTTTCATGTTTAGCATCTAAAATTATAGAGTAATAATATAAAATTAATGAATTATTATTATAAATTGATCAAGTTCAATGTTAGATAGAAAATATAGATAAGTAATTTCTATAATAAAAATGATGGTCCTTGTGGAGTTCTTAAGAAGGTGTTGAAAAGATAATCAATGATTTTCTATGAAAAATAATATATTAACACTTATAAAAAACCCCGAATTTGAAACAAATATAGTGACCCTACTTTTTCTTACATGACTATTACATCATTATCAAGATAAAAACATAATATTGATACAAATAAATTATCAAAAGGTTTAGTGTCACCAGAAAATTAGGATCATAAATCCCTTATACATAATTTAACATAAAAATATATTTAAAATTTTCTTCATTCCCCTTCTATATCTCTCATTTTTTTTAGTACGTGTAGTCTCATGAGGGTGTACATTAAAGAAAGGGGTGAGATAAAAGCCCAGTAATAGGATGAATAAGAAACAGTAATCAATATATCATGGGTGATCTTAATCATGATAACATAATAATAGGACCATCATACATATCATAAGGGAATCATTTGATAAACTCATGGTATGTGGAAATTCATAAAAATAAAGAATCTTGTCATAGTAGTCAAATACCACAGTAGTTGTCAAAAAATATAGCATCATGTCCATACATAACATATGTGCATAGTCAAAGCATCATGTTGTTAATATAAGTAGAAATTTTGGCTATATCCACAGTTCAAAATTGTGGCTATAAGGGTCAAAATATTGGCTATAAGCTTTTGACATGATTTTACTAGCCGTGGAAGCTATTGGAGTGGATATAGAAAGAAGTTATAACCATGATTTTAAGAGTCTATAGCTTAATTTTAAATCATGGCTATAGGGTCTATTACCACGGTTTTTGGAAATTGTGGAAATAGACCACATTGTTGTCCACCATAGTTATAGGTATATAGAAATAATTTAAACCATGGCTATAGGGTCTATTTCCACATTGGAAAATTGTTGCTATAACCCATGTAAACTGTGGATATAGATTTAAAATAAATACTGACCAACCTGATTCGATCTCTTTACCTCTATTATGTGATCATGTCACATTACCACTACTCTACGGATGCCTTTGTGTATATAAATATATATATTATTATATATATTATTATGAACCATGTCTATAGAATGTAAATTGTGTCTATAAACCTTCCCTCCATTTTTTTATGAGTTAATTTTTTTCTCACGTAAGGGAGAGAGACCTATAACCACAGTTTTGATGAACCATGGCTGTAGAAAATAAAAAAAAACCCTATATCCACGTTTTAGGAAAACTGTGGCTATAGCCCTTGAAAAAAACCCTATATACATAGTTTTAAGAGGCTATAATGATGGTTTAAACCATGGATATATGGTCAATTCCCATGATTTTGTAAACCATGGAAATATCTCACACAATTGTCCATTGTGGCTATAGCCCATGTAAAATGTGGCTATAGCCTTTGTATAAATACCTATAACTATGGTTTTTGAAACTGTAACTATAGGTCTGTGGCTATATCCCAGTTTTCCAATATTGAAACAAAGAGAGAATCATGTTCCAATATAATACACATTATCTAATTAGATACATCACATTATACAATGCATTAAAGGGATATTTAATTATGGTCCCACCTTTCACATAATAATATTTACATAATCATGAATTCAAAATAGAACCTATAACAATGATAATCATGAAATTACCTATGGAATTAAATGGGGTTCATAAATATTTCATCAAACATAATGTCATGAATAAACTTCTTGTTCCCAAATGAATAAGGTAAAACATATTTGGTATTATAATCATCATTATTGAGTGAAGAAGAAACAACTCTAGTGGAGTAAAAGATGTATTTTTGGAAAGAATAATTCTTTTGGAAAACCATTGTATATGCCATAAAATCAAGTAGTAAACATGTATATCAACTAAAAAGGTAATAATAATTAATTTATATTCTAATAACATTATTTGAGTATTTATAAAAAAAATATTTCATTAAAGAGAGATAACCCAAAGAAAATCATTTGGGTTTGACAATCCCCAGAGTATAAATCCTACTTCATTTCGTCACTTTTTCACCTCCTAAATACTAAAATAATATTTATTAAAACATTTAGACATAAATGAATTATTTTTATTTATAAAAATATTTATCAATTACGATAATTTTATTATATTTATTAATTTCCATTTATGAATTTAAATCATTTGATATCATGTTTTTTTTAAAAAAAATTGTTTCTATTTACTTTCTATATTACCGTTAAATGTAATTTATAAATTAGTATAATTAATTATAAAAGAATATTATATATATAATAAAATTTTATTTATTTTATATAGTTTTTAATATCCATCCATGATGATGTTTATATGTTTTTACAACGAAATGTCTTTGTAGGTGGTTATCCAACCTTTAACAAGATGTTGTCCAATGAGAGGGAAGGGGGAATGAAATTTATATTTCTCATGATTATGATAATTAAATCAGGTTAACATTTTTAATATAATGTTAAATTATATCATAATTAATTTTTTAGTATTTTCTTCAGATTAATAGGTAAAAGGGATAAATAGAAGAAGAAAATAGGGAATAATTAATTGAGACTTACTCTCTCCTCAGTGTAGCTTCTCTTGTATGGCACTATAACTCTCTTGATAACTGTAGTTAGATTGCTCCATAATGTCCTTGTGTATTCTAAGTGGATTATGTACTATTATTTTGAAATATGTTAGGATTTGGGAAGTGAGGTATTGGTTTTTTTATAAGGGGAGATAATGGAGTTATTTATACTTTCAAAGAGGGGTATGTTTAGAATAAAATATTAAATAAAAGAATATATCAATGGTAAAAAATGTAATAGTGAATTTTTTCAAATATAAATTATATATAAATATAATATAATGGTTTTAAGACTTTAAATATAATTTATAATTCTAATTCATTAGTTTATCAAAAAGAAAACTTGAATAAAAAAAGAAATTGTTATTTTAAGGAATCACTTTTAACTTTAGATTTTGGAAAGTTCTTTTTAGATTTTAAAATTATATTAATTATATTTTAATGACATTTTTATAAAATAAAATATACATTGAAATAAAATCATTTTATTAAAAGTATTATTTCATTATTACATCACAAATGAGGTAATTTAAGATACATCAGTTATGTGAAAACCAATATTTTTACTATTCACTCACTGGGCACAGATTATGCAGGAAAAAGGGCTTGCATATCACAGAGGTTGAAACAGACTCTCTGATAATCCAGAACTCCTTGAAAGGGTATGGTGGCCCTCATTTTTTATTATCTATGTTATCAGAAAGTATAAAAGAATCCTCAACATTAGAACTTGAGTCCTTCATACTTTGAGGGAGGGGAACAAAATAGTGGATCACTTGGTTTCGTTGGATTTTAATGGTTTTGTGGATATTTTTTTCATACTAGATATATAAAGCCTAAGGGGTTTAACTTTATTAAGGGGGATTCCCTTAGTCTACACTATTTTAGGCCTCTATAGAGGATGGTCCATGGTCAGGGGCGAGGGGCGAGGGGGTGTTTCTTTCTTTGTTGCTTTTCTATAATTTTCTCCTTGAATAAAATTATTAATGATGATGATGTATGTATATTTTTACTATTCACCCAAAAATTTATGTATTTCATTATATTACAAAAAAATAACCCTTAAAAAAATTTTATGTGATTATTTCAAAAATTATACTTATTTAATCACAAATAAATTTATAAAATAGGAAATTTCAGTTTTTCATATTAAAATTATGACTTTTACCAAATACTATAAAATATAGTTTACTAAAAATGTGCTTATATTTTCTTTGAGATTTTTTGTTATGGTATTTATTTTTAATAATTATTATATTTATATTTACTTATATTAATCAACATAATTACTGTTTATATCAAAATTTATTATTTTGAGGTTAAATAACTATTTTAACGGTCATGCTAATATTAACAATCGCTGGGTTATTATTCTAACTGCTACATTACTATACCAACGATCACTTTACTATTCCAACAGTCACATTACATCATATAAATACTTATAAATTACTTCATTAATTATTCATATATATTCCTCTCAAGGTTATATATTTTTCATTTACTGAGATATTGGTTGGTTTAATAATATTTTGTTTCATTTATATAGTGTTGGTTGTGGGGGTGATGATTCTATTAGATTAGAGCTATTCATTCCAATTTTTCCTTTTCTATTTTATATTTTTGTTATATTATAATTTTTTAAATTTTAATTTGTTTCATTGATAAGTAATATAACATTATTTAGTGATGAAGAAAAAAATTTGGTTTATCTATATTTTGAATGTGTATGATATTATATATTATAATACAACATAGACTTATTCTGTAAATAAATATTACTAATAATCACTAGGTCATTACATTCTTCCACCTTTATAAATATCATCCCATAAATTTTGATGCATATTTTTTGTTGATAATATACAAGGGTACATCCCTTTTATTTTATTTTTTGGTTCCCAAATCACCACTTCATACATATGGTTCCTCCACAACACTTTGAATAGTTGAGTTTTCATATTGTTTATAACTTTGTCTCAACATTACAATATCTTCACCAAATGTTCTTTATGTGAGAGGTCATTCTCTAGTTTTACGCCTCTAGATATAGTGCTCGTGAGGGTTAGGTATGTACTTCCTTAGGAGATATACATGGAACGTGTCATGAAATATAGCTATGTTTGGTGGAAGTGTAAGACAATATGACACTGCTCCTATATGGTCAAGGATATAAAAGGTGACAATATAAATTTTGTTAATCTTATATTTATTTCCAAAACACATGACTCACTTCCATGGTGATATTCTAGTGAAAACATTATCTCCAATATTGAACTCAAGTCTCTTTGGCGATTGTCAGCATAACTCTTTTTCTGACATTGATAATATTTTATATTTTGTTGGATGGATTAAACATTCTCTTTGATATTATTCATAAGAAAGGGTTCAAGTATATATTTTTTACCAACATCATCACAAAATGTTTGATTTTTACCTCACTTCCCATACAGAGCTTCATATGGAGCCATTTGAATACTCTTGTGTGAGATGTTTTTATATGAGAATCCAATCAGTGGGAGATGCAAAGTCCAACCTTTTTAAAATTCCATTGAGTGGTATCTTAGAATTTTCTTAATAAACTAGATATTTCTTTTAATATTGGATATCAGTTTGGGGTGATAGATTGTACTAAAATTTAATTTAGTACTCGAATCATGTTGAATACTTCTACATAATTTTGAGGTGAACCATGTATCACGGATAGAGGTGATAAAAAGTAGAATAGAAATAATCCTCACAACTTCCTTCAAATATATCATGGAAAGTTTCTCAAGTGATAAATATTACTAAATATAAATAAAGTGGGAAGTCATGGTGAGTTGATCCACCACAACCCATATAAAATTTTTTCCATTGAATTTCTTTGAGAGATAAGTGAAAAAATCTATAGTGACTTTTTATTATTTCCACATTGGTATAGGCAATGTTTTTATCATCAATTTTTTCTTTTTTCCCTACATTAACTTTCTACCATACAAAACACCATGATATATACTCCAAAAACTCATTATTCTTGTCTTACCACATGAAGTGTTCATGAATATCATAGTACATCTTAGAACATACAATATGGATAAATAAAGGTGATCTATTTCATTATACAATAGCTCACTCTTTTTATAAGGTTATGAAGGAACACTAAGACTCTTTCTAATATGGATCAAACCGTCATAATTGATTTGGAACTCATGTAGATTCCCTTTAGTTATATTTTTCACCTTATTTTGTAGCTCTAAATCACCCCTTTGTAACTTCTTGATCTTATATTTGATTGATGGTTGGGAAATAATTTGATAAAGGTAGTATGTATTCCCTCTCATTATGATTTCAAAATACTTCCTTTGCATATCCAAAATATGTGGTCTCTCTTAATCCCCATCATAGATAGAGTACTAGGTTTTTTTCTTTTAAGATCATCAACTACCTTGTTCATCTTTCCTGGATGTTAGTGAATAGAGGAATCATAGTCCATGATTAGTTCTAACCATCTTCTTTGAATCATTTTTATCTTCTTCTATGGTAATATATACTTTAAACTCTTGAAATAAGTATATATATATATAACATTTTTCATTATAGAGTAACTGCCTCTAAATATTCAAACAAAATATCACAACTACTAACTCTATATCATGTTTCGAGTACTTATTCTCATTCATATTCAACTATCATGAGGCATAGGATATCACATTATCATTTTGTACGAGTATGCAACCTAATACATTATTTTTATCATCCCTGTATATCACAAAAATCGTATCCACTTGTTGGTAGTGTGAGTACAATTGTAGTGATTAACCTATTCTTGACCTCCTTAAATATTTCCTCACATTAATATATCCAGCCATACCTTACCCCTTCCCATGTTAACAAATTCAGTGGGATATAAATCCTGAGAAATTTCTCACAAATCATCGGTAGTACCCTTTTATTCTGAGAAAACTATAGATTTTCATGACACTAGTGAGACTGGTTCATTCTTAAATTTCCACTATTTTGGAAGGTTCCACAGAAATTCCCCCACTTAGGACCACATTCCCTAAGAATGTGACATTTTATTTCCAAAAGACACACTTTTTGAACTTAGTTTACATTTTCTCTATCCTTAATATCATTAGAAAAATTATTAGATTCTAATTATGTTCTTCCTAACTCTTATAGTAAATAAGAATATTATCAATAAAGAATATAAAAATTTTATTGAGATATTATCTCTACACATGTTTCTTAAAATCTAGGAATATATTAGGGGAATTATTAAATTTGAAGGGCATAATTATGAACTTATAGAGCCCATACCATGTAAAAAAATTAGTATTATGAATATCTTCCTTATCCACCTTAAATTTATGATATCCAAAAATAATATCCACATTTGAAAATTAATATGTTCATGTAGTTGATTAAAAAAATAATCAATCCTTGGTATAGGATAATTATTATTTATGGTGACCATTTTGAGCTCCCGATAATCAATAAAAAACCTCATTGATTGATCATACTTCTTGAAAAATAGCACTGATGCACCCCAAGGTGATACACTAGGGAAAATGAACCCTTTTTCAAAATTCTCTTAAAGCTACATCATTAACTCCTCCATTTTGATCAGTGTCATCCTTTTGGGAATTTTGAGATATTAGTGGCTACAGGTGTGAGCTCTATTGGGAATTCTACCTCATGATCTAGGGGATGTTCGAGTAATTATTCAAAAAATATATAATTGAATTACCTAACAATGTTAATTTCTTCTAGATTTATACCTTACTTTGACTTAAATAATTTGGCAAGTGACTCTTCTTCATAGGGTATCAACACCCACTCCATTTATGGATTTCCCAAAGGAGATTCATGATCTTCCTTTTATTTTTAGAGTAGCTTTGGGTGGTTTAGAATATTAAAATATATTTAATTTTCCTAAAATTTTATTTGTTCTATATGTAATGAGAGTCAATTAATGCCCAGTATAGTGTTGAATTCCACCAAGGGAAGTATTACTAGATTCCCTAGAAAAATATTACCACATACACTTATAGGAGAAAATTCAAATGATTGGGTTTTAATAATTGCACCACTAGAAGTTTTTACAGATATCTATGCTTTAATTTATTAGGTATTCAATTCATTATATATAAAAAACATGAAGGATATAAAAGAATTTGTAGAACCAAAATCAAATAAATTTTATTTATTCTTTATTGAATAAAAAGTGTACATTGTACGACTTTATTTTCACACTCCACTTTAGTAGTAGTGATTTCGTAATCATTCCCTTTATCATTTGGATTTGGTGGTTGATTAGGATGATTAATCTTAAGGACCCATGGTTTAGTGCACTTAAATCCATAGTTACCTTGTTGACTATAGTTAAATCATTCAAGTGTAGTTAGTGTATTAGGAGGTTCCTTCTTTTCCTCCATCATATTGTTCGACCTCATCAATTCTCTTCAGTTTTCATGATCTAGGTGGCCTTATCTCTCACACTTTAATCATTTCCCCTTAACTTTGAGATAATTCCCATTATGATTCATCCCACATTTAGATATGTGGGTAGTTGGATACTATTTATTATTTTTTCATTTGACCCACCATCTTGAAACTCCATTCTTCTGTTATTGTCTCCACAAAAATGGGTCCATTCTCTGAAATCCAAATCTACATTAAGATCACATAGAAAAACTTCTTTTATAACCCCATATCCTTGGAAATATATATCCTTTTGAAGGTTTGGTTTGAGACTATAAAAAATCTATATATTGTTATATGATTTTTTATAAAAAAATCTTGAGGTTTATCTTGTATACCTTGTGATGTTTTCCACCTAAGATATGATATATTCACCTTTATTTTTTTTCTTCATCTTTATCAATTATCTCTCCATATTTATTTTTATATTTTTATTGAAATACTTGGTATAAAATATTTTATAAAATTCTTTGTCACTTAGATTTCATTTTTCTGTTTGTTGTTCTTTATCAACTCAAACCATTGATTGTATTCTCCATCTAAATGATAATTAGCTTAACTCGCCATATCTTAATCAAAATAATGGATCACAAAAAAGAAATTCTCCATTGAGTTAACCCACTATTCTATGATAAGTTCATAAAAAATTACACTAAAGGTCAATGGTCATCACCACATAAAGTAATAAGTAGATATTTTATCCTTTTGGGTGAAGTTATATGTTCCAAATGGTTCATGCTATTATTCATATCTAGAGAAAACTGGGTATGAATTTCTATGAATTTTTTAACTCCACCTCCCACAAAATTGTGTATGTCATTCGGATAATTGTTTCATTATCCCTCTCATGGGTTATTTGTTTAGTTTCTCATGGTTCCCATCATTACCTAAAATAGAAAATGTTTGAACAATAATAATTACAAAATATAAGGAATAATTTAAACTTTTATACAATTAAAAGTAAATAAATATCTTATGGGATCCCTATATCTTTACATTTTTAAAAAGATTATTCTTGAATGTTTTACCTATACATGGACTTATACTTATGGTTTTTACTCTTGTTTTCTAATCCAAATTACCAAATTCACATAACCATGATCTGATATCAACTATAGAGACCGTAATTTTTCTTACATGATTAATACATCATTTTCAAGATAAAAAACAGCATATATATATATATCTATATATACAGTCAAAATTTTTAGTGACTTGCAAAATTAGGATAATACATCACTTATACATTATAAAAAAGAAAAAATTATTTAAAATATTCATCTTTATCCATATAATTCTCACATTTTCCTTAGTACATGTAGTCACCTAAGGATATACATCAAATAAAGGGCTGAGATAAAAGCCTAGTGAAAGTATGTATAATGAAAATGAATCAATATGAAATGGGTTATATTAATCATCATAGTGTAAGCATGGGATAATCTTAAATATAATGAGGGAAACCTATGATAAAGTAATTGAATGTGTCAATTCATAAAAATGAAATATCATCTCATAATGGGAAAATACCACACATAGTTATGAAAAAATCTAGTATCTTGTTCATGCATTAAATATGTGATAAACCATAACATCATCTTGTAAAAAACTCTAGCATCATGTTCAAAAATTATACACATTATATCATGAGATACATCACATTACCCAATGAAATTTAGGGATATATAATTTTGGTCCCACCAATCACATCATAATATTATATAATCATGCATTCTAAATAGAATGTATGGCAATAATATTCATGAAATAACCCATGGAAATGAAAGGGTGTCATAAGGATTTCATCAAACATAATTTTGTAACTAAACATGGGGATAAAATATGAATAATTGAAAACATATTCTCCATAATAAGCATGATTATTGAGTTATTAATAATCAACTTAAGAGGAATAAAAGTTATGTTTTGGAAAGAAGATCTCTTCTGTAAAATCATTGTATTTTTCATAAAATCAAGTAAGAAAAATGTATATTTTTGAAAATAATAGGTATGAATAATGAAATTATATTTAATGAACATTATAGGATTATTAATATTAAATATGTAGTGAAATATAGATAACCCAAAGAAAAGGAGTTGGGTTTGAGAATCCCCTTACCTTAATTCCATCTTTATTTCGTCGCTTTTGAATATCCTCAAAAATAAACATATATTTATTAAAAAAATTAAAAAAAATTAAATTATATCATTTATAAAACTATTTATCAATTATAGTCATTAAATTATATTTCCTAATTTCTTTTTATTTATTTGAATCATTTTTATATCATGTTTTTCTAAAAAAATCTGTTTTTCTTTGATTTCTCTATTATCATTCAAAATAATTTATACATTAGTATAATTAAATATAGAAGATTATAAAACATATAATTAAATTTTTATTTATTATATATAGTTTATAATATCCGTCCATTATTATGGTTATATGTCTAGATGTGGAAATGTCTCCATATGTGGTTAACCGACCTTTAACGAGATATTATTGAAAGAGCAGGAAATAGAGGTATGGAATTCATATTTGTCAAAAATGTGATAATTAATGTAGTTTATAATAATTTATATAATTTTAAAATAATTCATAGATAATTTTATAGTATATGGATTTTATAGGAAATGGGACAAATAAGATAGAGTATAAGAAAATAGTGAATAGCTAATAGGGACTTACAATCTCCTTGATGCAGCTTCTCTTGTATGACACTATAAATACCATGATGATTGGGGTTTGATTACTCCAAAATTACTCTAGGTATTATATGGGTCTTGAGATGGAGAATTTTGGAAGAGGTTAGGCTTTCTAATGTGAGGTATGAGTAGTTTTCCAATGTGAAGTGGGGTTATTTATACCTAAGGAGAGGGTTATTTTTAGAATAAAATATTAAATCAAATAATATATCAAAGGTAAAACATGTAATTGTTAACTTTTTACAATATAAATCATATATCAACATAATATAATGGTTTTAGGACTTTATATCTTATTTTAACTCTAATTAATTAATTTTTTAAGAAGGAAAGTGGATAAAAATAGTTATTTTAAGGATAAATTTTGAATTTAGTTATTGGGAAGTTCTTTTTAGGTTTGGAAATTATTTTTATTAAATTTTAATGAATTTTTTATGAATTAAAATATATATTGGAATAAATTCTATTATATAAAGGATTATTTCATTATTGCATCGGGAATAATGTAATTAAAGATACATCGGTTATGTGAAAATTTATATTTTTACTTTTCACCTGAAAATTGAAGTATTGTGGAAAATTAATAAAACAATAACCATGGACAAAATTAAAATAATTATTTCAAAAATGATACTCATTTTATCAAAATAAATTTATAAAATAGTGAATTTAAATTTTTAATATTGAAATTATGGATTTTATAATATACTTTAAAATTCATTTTGTTAAAATTGTGTTTATGTTTTCTTTGATTTTTTTGATCATGGTGTTTATTTTTTGGAATTATAATATTTATATTTACTTATATTAATTATTATAATTTTTACTTATAAAAAAAATTGTTATTTTGAGGTAAAATTATTAATCCAATAGTTATGTTGTTATTCTAAAATAGTCAGGTTACAATTCCAATGGTCACATTACTTTTACAACGTTAACATTAATATTAAAATAGTCACATTACCTCATATAAATACTTATAAATTATTTCATTAATTAATCATATCAATTACTCTAAATTTTCTATATTTTTATTTTTTATTATGTTTATTGGTTTAATAACACTTTTCTCTTTTCTAGAGTTTTGGAATTTATGGTGATGATTCCAAGGGATTGGGCCCATCTATATGTTCCCATTTCATATTTTTTATTATATTTTTTTTAATTGTATTGTATAGAATTTTGATTGGATTCATTTATGATTAATGTAAAAATATTTAGAAATAAAAAAATTGGTTTCTCTATATTTAATATGTGTATAATATTATATAATATAATAAAATACAAATTTATTCAAGAAACAAATATTACTAATAAACACTGTGTATCTACAAAAACCCTATAAACTAATATATAAGGTTTATATAATGGTATTTTATAAAATATATTCTCAATTTCATTATCAAAAAATATTTATATTAAAAGAAATTACTTTAAATTTTGAAAATATCTTACTCACATCAAAAGAAAAATTTATCACTAGTAAAAATATACCATCAAACTTTCCTTTTTAGATATAATTTAAAAAATACTCGATTAAAAACATGGAGTATAGTGAGTAGAGTTTTGAAGATATTTATTTTAAAAAATAACAATGCAATGTAAATCACATGGAATAATTGAATAAGATGATAGTTATAAGCTAGATCATAGACCTATCTATTTCATAGTAAGACACTACTAGGAACATTTATTAAGCCCTAAAAGAAATTCCAAAACCTGGATTGTTTTCACACAAAAAATAACTACTCACCAGGAAATCTAGGTAATATATATCATCTTCTACAGTTATATGTGGTGTAAAAATTGTATCAAAATTAATGGTTTATTAGAGTACTTATTTGATAGAATAGTATAAGTTATAATAGATATATAAGAGAATAAAATCTAAACTGAAAAGTAAATTAAATATTTCAGGTGATAGGGAGTACTGAAGTGTGATGTATCTCTATCACTTCTTAGATTTCAATTGATCTATAAAGTTTTTTTATTTTGAACTTTTTTTTAAAACTTATCGTTGAGATTAAATCAAAATGATCCTTTAAATACTTCTCTTAGATCTATAATATCATGATAGATTTATAGGTTCATAGGGAAAAATAATATTAACTTTAGATTAAGAAACCCCACACTGCATGATAGAGGATCTATATAAATATTATTTATAACTAGCCATTGAAGAATAATCATAAGGAAAACATCTTACTAATCATGGAATCAAGAATTATACAGCTACTATATCTTTTCATTAAATTATTGAAATATATCCAATGGAGTATATAAATTACTTAGGAGTAGTTTCTTGAGTTAATATTTATGTTAGGATGAGAGTTTCTTTATATACTCACTTAAAATACTTCTTGCAATCAGTTACATAGAAATATTTTTATCTATGACCACTTCATGAGATCATGTAGTCACTTGATCTCAATGTGTAGTCACCCCAGAATTATAAAATGTTCCACCTATCTAACCATTGGTCTCATGATAAATATATTTTTTCAATTAGTTATAACATTTGTTTGTTTGACATTCTTTATGTGTAATCTTCAACACCTAGACATATCTTTGCTATCTAGAATCATCTCTCTTTTATTACTCATTTAATATCCTTATGTCTATTCAAAAGTTTCTCCATGATTGGTTTAATATCTATTGGGTATCATTATTTTGTCATGTGGTCGCTTCAACACTTCGTAAAAATTCTAGTTGTCTTTCAAGGTCACTTCTCATGATAGGTACCCTACCCTGATGTGGTTTATTTATATAATGTGTTGTAACTTCTAATAATAGACATTTTTTATATATTTATAATAAAAAAAATTACTAACATAAAACTTATAATTTATTATTAATATAATATACACAATTTTTTGTCATTAAAACGGGGAATTTATAGACGAACATAATAGTTTGAATAGCTATAAATCATTTATATTTTATAAATCATTTTCATTTTATTATCAATTATAAAAAATAATTTCAATTATAATTTTAAAAAAAACCCAAAAATAAATATAATTTTAATTTATAAAAAAATTTAAAAAATTTAAAAAAACACAATTCACCCACTCAGGATCACTTAATTACTACTAATGATAATAAATCTTTTTTTATTTTTGAAAAATTTTACTACTTTAATAAATTTGTATTGAGATTTTATAAGAACAAAAAAATTTGTTAACAAAATAAAATAAATACCTTAATATGGGATAAATTAAGGTATTGGATTTTAATCTATTTCTTACTCTATTCCCCTTTGGAAAAATTTTATAAGTTTTTCTAAGATTTATAGATCTTTCTAAGTCTCTATTATTTCAGTCATGAAAATAAAGATAAATCACACTATAATTTTATTACATTATACATTTTTTTATGACTACATTTAGGGGGTAATAATGACTAATTTTCATATCACCTAATTTACAATAATTCTTACTTAATTACATAGATTTTTAAGTTTACTCAAAATAACTAGAACATAATTATAATGAGTTTCTTAGTATATCAATAATTATAACAAAATTTTTGTAAAGAGAAATAAATAAAATCCAACTTCTATAGAATTTTACATGGGATATTATAAGAATATTCACCCAACAACAAATTTCTCCTTTAAAAATTCACTTACTTACTATTATTTATTTTTTATCTATATATGTACCCTAAATTTTAATCGCATATTTTTATGTTAATATAAATTTTCTATATCTTCAAGCCAATAATTCCTTTATTTTCCTATATTCTTTCTATATTCAAATATAGTAAAATATCATTTATATTGTTCCTAATAAATGGAGTTTAATGCTCATATTATCATTCCAAACATTTCAAATTGAAATGAGATGAAAATATTTATAAAAAACACCATCAAAACCACAATGTGGTTTCACTTAACTATACAATGCTAGAGTAAGAAAAATTATTAAATTTTATGTCCATGTAATGAAAAATCTGTTTCCTATCGTTTGGGAATTGACATATTTTGAATATTTTTTTACATACCTTCATTTTCAATCTGGATTGACTAAACTTTGAGTATTTTTTTGATATCAAATATAATGATCCCTTTTTCAATTTATGTATTCAAAAAAATAATTAACATGTTTTTTTCTATCAAATTTCCCAAGGACCTTGAGTTACTCAATGACATTGGGTTCCTAATATATTTATGGAAACTAGTGAGTTTTTAAATAGATCCCCTTGGAACTCTTTACATTTATTTTATATAATAACTTATATGCATATTGTATATTATATATTTTAACATCCTTCTTTCATAATAGCTAATCTAATGACATGGGAATCTAGAACATCATGTTTTCAGTATTATCTAATAGTTACCACTTTTCTACCATTGCATAATTTATAATGATGTTCTAGAATCCAATTATTTTATTACTTAATTAACTTCCAAACACCTTACACCATGGCGTGATTTTATTTTATAAGTTAGAGAGCCTCAAATGAAATTCATTTGATTCCATTATAATAGGGATTATTATTCAACTATGATGTCTTGTACCATGACATTTCACCAACCACTATGTTGTTGTATTTTTATTCAACACTAAATCTTATTGAATTAATTCAAATATAAATTAAATACCTTTAATTTATCTTTAATATGTATCCCATACTCCAATAATTTTTCTAGAATCAGTAATTACCCCCATTTAGTTGAAAACACCACTCATGGAGGAACTTCCTTTCCACCTCATCAATAATGTCTTCATTGTTTTTTCATGAAATAGTGTACTTTGATATTACATTCATTTAACCACAGAACATGTGACTAAAAAATATTATGAGAAACAATTGTCAACCATTTTTTTCACTATAAATATTGAGTTATCAATCCATGGTGTGTTATGAAATCTGTTTATAATCACTCAAAACATTACATCAATATATTGATGATTCTCTAATTTTATCCCCTCTTTTTTTCTTCCTAAATATAAGCCTTTTATCCCAGTTTCTCCACAATATAGTTTATTTAGTCAAAATTATACCACCTTGAAAAAACTAAAGGGTTTATATTTATATAGTAAATGATATAAAATAAATAGAAACATATTATAGACATTAATTAAAATATATAAATTTAGGATAAGGGGTTATTAATTAATATTTTAATTAAATTTAGAGAGGTAAATTATAAGGTCAACTCTATTCTCCTAAACACCAGTCTTAGGAATAGTTTTGTTAATAATTTTTCAAAAATATCTATTGTTTATAAGTAATATAACATTACTAATTTATAATTAATTTCTTCATTAATATAAAAAAAATTCATCTCATTGCGATTAAAGTGGTGGACTTTATTCTTTTTATGATTAATAGTTCTTCTATTATCACACATTATCAATATATGTGATCAAATATCTTCTCTAACATTTTACTATTATTATTTTCTCTAAACTAATTGGTTTCATTATTTAGTTTAAAAAATATTATACCCTTATTTTATATAAGCTAATAAAATCTTACTTAATTACGAATAAATAGATTCATTTTCTTCCATGAATTAAATCCCCTCTAAATGTTGATTTTTTATTATATGCTAAACTGCCCTAATAAATATGAGTAAATTCTAAAAATTAATATCATTTACACCTCTATAGATTAAACAAATGTTCAGTATTCCTTTAATGTATCAAAGTATTCATTTAAATATCAAAAAGTTACTTTTTTTAGATCACCTTGGTATATTATACTTATATGGAAACACATCTTTTTAATAAATTATTTTTAACATAATTCCTTAAAAAATATTACATTAATAACATTGAAGGAACATATAAGTTTAGTGTCACAAAAAATAGGTACATTATAGCATCCCGTCTTTTTATCACATAAACTTTCATTTCATTTTACAAAAAATCGAGGATCTTTAAGGTTTAGTGTCTTGGAAACCAGGAACATAATACAAGAAAAGAACAAAAAAAACACTCTTCTTAAAAACTTGAAAGGATTCTCCTTAAGTTCATCCTAGGTTCATTACTGCATCTCATAACCTGGGGACATACATCAAAAGAAAGGGTGAGCAGAAATCCCAGTAAGGGAAACAAGAGAAACATTTTACATGTGAACTTGAGATACTTCAATAAGGACATGAAAGAACTTTAAGGCATGAGAAAGAAATCATGTGATATATCATAATAAAAATAACATTTTTCATAACTTGAATATGTGGCTACAACATTTAATATTGACAATCGTTTCGTTTCACCAAGGTCCATCCCCAAGGTGTCATTTGAAAATTACCAAGTTTATTCACCAAGGTATCGTGAAAATTGTAATCTCTAGTGGTTACATCATTACCCAATGCATTGGAGCGCTATCAGGGCGCACCCTTAAATTTTCCTTTATTATCATGTGAGACACATATATCATCATCAAACATTTCATAAATAACCCATATAGCATAAAATAAATGGGTTTCATTTCATAATCACAACGTTTTAAAAACTTCTTTAAAGACATGATCTTTACGTCACTTTAAAACCCACAGAAAAGGAAGGTGGGTCTCATGTATGTAAATCCCAGAATTTAAAATAGAACATTTTGGTATATATGTTAATACCCCTTTAGAAGAAAGAGCTTTGAGTATTCACTTAATAATATAAAAGAACTTTAGAAAAAGAGAGAGACATTTTGAGACGTAAATTCTGCAGCATAACGGCTATGTTACGAGGTTTTAGAAGACATTAAAAAGAGAGGGAAAATGGGTAAAACATTCATAAATGACCCATAAAACAGTATATGGACAGAATAATAAGGATACTTGACCATGGTAATGAAATTTTAAGGACATACCATTTGAAATGAAAAACATGGAAGGAAGACAAAAATTAGATTTCTCTTATGAAAGTTCAGCAGCCTAACGGCATTACTTAAACTTCAACCAAAATGATTTGAAAAGATAAAATAGGGTATCTCATCATGTGAACATAAGAGTTCAGTATGATAGATGTAGATATAATGCCCCAACATAATTAAAAATGAACTTGAAAGAATTGACATGAAAGTAAAACTTCAAAACGAGAAGGGTGAAGAACCACTTAAAAATTCGGCAGCCTAACAACGCCACTTAAAACTTCAAAATACTGAATTGAAGAGATCAAATGGGGTATCTCATCATATGAACATAAGAGTCCAGTATGATAGATATATAGATCATACCCCAACATAACAAAAAGTAACTTGAAATAATTTTCATGAAAGTAGAACTTTAAAATGAGAAGGGTGAAGAACCACTTAAAAATTCGGCAGCCTAACGGCGCCACTTAAAACTTCAAAATACTGAATTGAAGAGATAAAATGGGGTATCTCATCATATGATCATAAAAGATCAGTATGATAAATTTAGATATCATACCCCAACATAATAAAAAGGAACTTGAAATACTTTACATGAAAATAGATCTTGAAAAATGAGAAGGGAGAAAGAATCTGTTACAAAAATTTCGGCAGCCTAACTACGCCACTTAAAACTTCATAAAACGAAATAATGAGAGAAAGTGGGGATCTCTCATTATATGAAAATAAAAAAGGGAATTAAGAGGAGTATAAAATAACATCCTCCAACATAATAACATGTAGCATAAAAGGAATGACATAAAAGAGATTACTTGAAATGAAAGAGAGAGGTCGGATCCCTTACCTTAAAACGTAACTCTTAAAACTCAAAGGTTGGGACCCTGAGGGCTTGAGGGAACCTTGGGAGGACTCCTTGGGAGGTAATGATACCAGAACTTCGTTGGGGGAGAGTGAGGAGTCCAAATACATGAGAGGATGGCTTGGTATTTATAGGGAAAGTGAGGGGACAAGGCATTAATGGCCAAGGGACACCTCACATGTGCTTTTCTCAAACCCATGTTCTCTCCCTTGGCATTTATCATGGAGTTAGGCCACATGGGGCCCCCAAAACAATAATTCATCACCCTTGGCCGGAAAACCCTTAAAAGATCTCATGACATCATCATGACACAGTTATGATGTCATTAAACATACCGAAACCCTAAAACTGTATTTTTACTATTCACTGAAAATTCAACTTTCTCAGAAAAATCCCAAAATTTCACATTAACCAAATATAAATGCTATGATTTCAAAAATGAACTCCATTTTATAAAAATATTTTTATAAATATTTTTAATTTTATTTTTAAATAAATACACTATTCACTGAAAATTCATTTTTTTCAGAAAAAACCCCAAAAATTACCTTAACATAATATCGATGCTCTGAGTTCAAAAATAAAGTCCATTTTATAAAAATAATTTTCTAAATATTTTTAATTTATTTTTTTAATTAAAAAAAACACTATTCACCCGAAAAAATTAATACTTGAATAATAATTTATGAAACCATTATTTAACCATTTTATTGAATCACATTACTTAATCAAGGTGCCTAGATTATTTTAAAACTTTCTTTAAGTGAGATTACTAATACATTTGGTCACATTACTAATCCTAAGGGTAAGATCACTATTCACAATTTACTATTAATCAAAAATCAATTTGATCTTATTAGACTCTAAATTTCGTACTGGACATAATTGTAGAAGACCATTTTTTTAAAATCATTACACATTTTAAATTATTTAAGGTTTACATAAACATTTTTTTTAAAATATCCTTTTGAAAATTCATAAAAAATATGCATACTATTTTTATCCGGTCATTTGAAAATTCATAAACTTCATCATAAGAAGAAATCCCAATTTTTATTTAAAACAAGGATTACACAAGGAAGTTACGGTCTCGTTACATAGCCCCTTATAATACCAGCATAGGACCTAAGAGTAAGGTGTGCTAGGGTGATAGAATCTTGGGGCGGCTCAGTCAATATTGCTCGAGTAGTAATTTCTATCAGTTTGAACTTCTCGTGAAGGCGATTCCGTTCTAGCTTCACATGATGAATTTCGGCTTGGATTTGGTCCAGAGCAAAGCCCAATGGTGCTACCTCCTTCCCAATCTCTGTTAGATGGGCTTCGATCGGTCCAAGACTACTAGGTGAGGCCATCAAATCTTCTTTCTATAATAATTTACCAAGATTACTTATATTTAGAGACAATAATCAAAACATTTTGTTCACAGTGGTCATATTGACTGATGGTCATATAACAGTCAAAACCCACTGGTCTCATTTTAATTATAATCATGTTTATCAAACAAAACATTTTTGTTGAGTATAAAAATAAAATAAAATAACACATGAAATTAGGAAACAAGATTTATTCAAAATTTCGGGCCGTTACAATCTTCCCCCCTTAAGAAATTGCGTCCTCGCAATTTTTAAAATTGGGTTTTGAAATTTCATTAAAAGTACCACATCGGAAAAAGAGTTAGTAACACCATTACTTTAAAAGAAAGAAAAGGAAGTACAAAGGCCACCCGAGTTTACTCATACTAGGATTCCATGTAGAAAACATGGACATGGAGGAGAAAACAAAGGGTCACGTTCTAAAGGAGAGTGATAGAAAACATGATTAGGAGGAAGTTAACCACCAGAAAATCCCAAAATTATGATGTGTGTAAGCGGTCTTTGATTACCCAGTAGGAAACGTAAACCAGCAGCGTTTTTATTTTACGTTCCTTTTCATAACTTTGAGGAATTCATTTACAACATAGAACAAAAACATAAGGAAATATATCTATCTTCATGTAGAGTTTCATACTTTAATAAGTTTCTACCAAAACTAATCTTTTCTCCAAATGATGAGCATTCAAAACTACTTGGTCTCATCAAAACACAAGAATCACTTTCTAGAGAATCACATAATCCACAAAAGATCAACTATCTATTTCTTCTATCTTTAAACATTATCCCAAAAATAGAAAGGGTAAGTTAAAACAACTCTTCAAAAAGAATCCCACAGGAATGGAAAATACTTTTAAATATTCAAAGTTCCATGGTACTACCCAAAGTTCATCATAGACCATTCCATAAATAATGGTCCTTAAGATTCTTCAAAATAACCCAAACTAATATTGAAACCCAAATACAAGAAAGATTTGATAACATAGTCTTCCAAAATAAACTTCATTGTTCATCTACAAACAACATCAACCAATCCTAACATCTTATAACAAAAGTAGCTAACCTAAACATATTTTACCCAAGATAGGTTAACCATTCCCGTAAGTAACCTAAATTACTATAAGTCCATCTTAAATTCATCGATTCTTCAAAATATAAGTCAACCTTACTCCTCAATGAAAATACCGTAGTAATCTATTTACCTCGATCAAATATGGTTCCCTAAAATAATGAACATCTTCCAAAATAATAATCAGCTTTTAATCACCTAATCATCTCTTGTATATTAATATGGCAATCATTGCATTTCCTATCACATTGGTTATTGGGACATGTTATTCCATCTCCCACCATTAACTAAGAAGAGAAATTATAATTAGAGGCTTAAATACTTAACCAATAATCATGAAAAGGAGCTTAAAGCATATAAGGATAACTTGTAGAAGAAAAGTATACCCTAACTTGTGATCCCCTAGGTTCCAATCTAGGTTATCCATAATCATATATTCTTATGTGAATCTTTGTTCCTTTAACAATGGTTCATACTAAGCTTATGAATTTACCAAAGCATATCCTCCGGGAGTGTCGTAACCAAGAGTGCAACAAGGCCCGTTGTCGTGTACCAGTTCCCGTTCGAGTATAGCTCAAAGCGGTGTTTTCAGGTTTTACCTCTATGTACATCTGTTCCAGAGCCACCTCTACCTGCTCGTACCCAGATAGGGATGTATTTTCTTGGCAACCCCTTACTCAATACTCACCAAAATACAGGGAATATTTCCTATATTTAAAAATTTCTATAGGGTTCTTCCTAGTGTTTTCATATACTAATTTCCACAAATAACTAAACAATCCTTTGATACCAACTATTGCATCCCGTCTTTTTATCACATAAACTTTCATTTCATTTTACAAAAAACCGAGGATCTTTAAGGTTTAGTGTCTTGGAAACCAGGAACATAATACATGGAAAGAACAAAAAAAACACTCTTATTAAAAACCTGAAAGGCTTCTCCTTAAGTTCATCCTAGGTTCATTACTGCATCTCATAACCTGGGGACATACATCAAAAGAAAGGGTGAGCAGAAAGCCGAGTAAGGGAAACAAGAGAAACATTTTACATGTGAACTTGAGATACTTCAATAAGGACATGAAAGAACTTTAAGGCATGAGAAAGAAATCATGAGATATATCATAATAAAAATAACATTTTTCATAACTTGAATATGTGGCTACAACATTTAATATTGATAATCATTTCGTTTCACCAAGGTCTATCCCCAAGGTGTCATTTGAAAATTACCAAGGTTATTCACCAAGGTATCGTGAAAATTGTAATCTCTAGTGGTTACATCATTACCCAATGCATTGGAGAGCTATCAGGGTTCACCCTTAAATTTGCCTTTATTATCATGTGAGCCACATATATCATCATCAAACATTTCATAATAACCCATATAGCATAAAATAAATGGGTTTCATTTCATAATCACAACGTTTTAAAAACTTCTTTAAAGACATGATCTTTACGTCACTTTAAAACCCACAGAAAAGGAAGGTGGGTCTCATGTATGTAAATCCCAGAATTTAAAATAGAACATTTTGGTATATATGTTAATACACCTTTAGAAGAAAGAGATTTTAGTATTCAGCTAATAATATAAAAGAACTTTAGAAAAAGAGAGAGACATTTTGAGACGTAAATTCTGCAGCATAACGGCTATGTTACGAGGTTTTAGAAGACATTAAAAAGAGAGGGAAAATGGGTAAAACATTCATAAATGACCCATAAAACAGTAGATGGACATAATAATAAGGATACTTGATCATGGTAATGAAATTTTAAGGACATACTATTTGAAATGAAAAACATGGAAGGAAGACAAAAATTAGATTTCTCTTATGAAAGTTCGGCAGCCTAACGGCGTTACTTAAACTTCAACCAAAATGATTTGAAAAGATCAAATAGGGTCCCTCATCATGTGAAAATAAGAGTTCAGTATGATATATATAGAGATAATTCCCCAACATAATTAAAAAGGAACTTGAAAGAATTCACATTAAAGTAGAACTTCAAAACGAGAAGGGTGAAGAACCACTTAAAAATTCGGCAGCCTAACAGCGCCACTTAAAACATCAAAATACTGAATTGAAGAGATCAAATGGGGTCTCTCATCATATGAACATAAGAGTCCAGTATGATAGATATATATATCATACCCCAACATAACAAAAAGGAACTTGAGATAATTGTCATGAAAGTAGAACTTCAAAACGAGAAGGGTGAAGAACCACTTAAAAATTCGGCAGCCTAACGGCGCCACTTAAAACTTCAAAATACTGAATTGAAGAGATAAAATGGGGTCTCTCATCATATGATCATAAAAGATCAGTATGATAAATTTAGAGATCATACCCCAACATAATAAAAAGGAACTTGAAATACTTTACATGAAAATAGATCTTGAAAAATGAGAAGGGAGAAAGAATCTGTTACAAAAATTTCGGCAGCCTAACGACGCCACTTAAAACTTCATAAAACAAAGTAATGAGAGAAAGAGGGGATATCTAATTATATGAACATAAAAAGGGCAGTAAGATGAGTATAAAAGAACATCCTCCAACATAATAACATGTAGCATAAAAGTAATGACATAAAAGAGATTACTTGAAATGAAAGAGAGAGGTCGGATCCCTTACCTTAAAACGTAACTCTTAAAACTCAAAGGTTGGGACCTTGAGGGCTTGAGGGAACCTTGGGAGGACTCCTTGGGAGGTAATGAGACCAGAAATTAGTTTGGGGAGAGTGAGTAGTCGAAATAGATGAGAGGATGGCTTGGTATTTATAGGGAAAGTGAGGGGACAAGGCATTAATGGCCAAAGGACACCTCACATGTGCTTTTCTCAAACCCATGTGCTCTCCCTTGGCATTTATCATGGAGTTAGGCCACATGGGGCCCCAAAACAATAATTCATCACCCTTGGTCGGCCAACCCTTAAAATATCTCATGACATCATCATGACACAGTTATGATGTCATTAAACATACTGAAACCCTAAAACTGTATTTTTACTATTCACTGAAAATTCAACTTTCTCAGAAAAATCCCAAAATTTCACATTAACCAAATATCAATGCTATGATTTCAAAAATGAACTCCATTTTATAAAAATATTTTTATAAATATTTTTATTTTTATTTTTAAATAAATACACTATTCACCGAAAATTCATTTTTTTCAGAAAAAACACCAAAAATTACCTTAACATAATATCGATGCTCTGAGTTCAAAAATAAAGTCCATTTTATAAAAATAATTTTCTAAATATTTTTAATTTATTTTTTTAATTAAAAAAAAACACTATTCACCCGAAAAAATTAATACTTGAATAATAATTTATGAAACCGTTATTTAACCATTTTATTGAATCACATTACTTAATCAAGGTGCCTAGATTATTTTAAAACTTTCTTTAAGTGAGATTACTAATCCATTTGGTCACATTACTAATCCTAAGGGTAAAATCACTATTCACAATTTACTATTAATCAAAAATCAAGTTGATCTTATTAGACTCTAAATTTCGTACTGGACATAATTGTAGAAGACCATTTTTTTTAAAATCATTACACATTTTAAATTATTTAAAGTTTACATAAACATTTTTTTAAAATATCCTTTTGAAAATTCATCAAAAATATGCATACTATTTTTATCCGGTCATTTGAAAATTCATAAACTTCATCATAAGAAGAAATCCCAATTTTTATTTAAAACAAGGATTACACAAGGCAGTTACGGTCTCGTTACATAGCCCCTTATAATACCAGCATAGGACCTAAGAGTAAGGTGTTCTAGGGTGATAGAATGTTGGGGCGGCTCAGTCAACATTGCTCGAGTAGTAATTTCTATCAGTTTGAACTTCTTGCGAAGGCGATTCCGTTCTAGCTTCACATGATGAAGTTCGGCTTGGATTTGGTCCAGAGCAAAGCCCAATGGTGCTACCTCCTTCCCAATCTCTGTTAGATGGGCTTCGATCGGTCCAAGACTACTAGGTGAGGCCATCAAATCTTCTTTCTATAATAATTTACCAAGATTACTTATATTTAGAGACAATAATAAAAACATTTTGTTCACAGCGGTCATATTGACCGATGGTCATATAACAGTCAAAACCCACTGGTCTCATTTTAATTATAATCATGTTTATCAAACAAAACATTTTTTTTGAGTATAAAAATAAAATAAAATAACACATGAAATTAGGAAACAAGATTTATTCAAAATTTCGGGCCGTTACATACATTATACATGAATTGCATAAGTAAAATATAGGCCTAATATTTATTCAATTCTCTTGATATAACCCATTATTATTTTTTCCTCAGACACATCACTACAAGTGATTTCCTGAGGACATACAAAAATGAAAAAGGTTGGGAATAAATCCCAATAAGGGACAAAAATAATAAACTTAATAAGAGAGAATAGCATGGATAAAACATGAGACATAAAATTAGGGAATAAATATAAATATCAATGAAATTTGGATACATCATAATAATGATAGATTCATAATCATATCACAAAATTTCAATACCATGGTGTAATAAAACATATTTCCAATGTTATTTGGTAATGTATAATAAACCATATCTACTCCTGAGATTATTTTTTTATAAATTCAATGTAGTTATATTAGGGATTAACCTTCATATGCCTAAATTAAAGTGTTCCAAATAGATCATACTAAATAATTTCTTCAATAATCTATAGAGGATAAATAATGTGTTTCATAAAAACTCATTAAGTACATAAGTATTTAAATACTTGAACATTTCAACATTTTTATTCCAATAAAAGGGAATTTGGGTTTAATACATGGTAATACCCAATAATAGTAGTATAATAATATACATATTAATATAATTGAATAAAAATAGGGTTCAGGGTTCATAATATAAAAACAGAGGAAAGGAAAACCAAATAATGATTTTGGAAACAAAATGGGTATACAAAGTGGTTTATGGAATGGGAATAATGAGAGATAATGAATATAACTCATTTATAGAATATAATTTGGTAAATAATTTAATAATCATAAAAATGTGATACCATAATACCTTTTAAATTAAAATATTGACTACAAAGTCAGTATATGGATAAAATGGAAAGGAATAAAATCCCTTATCTTGTGAGGTAGCTTCTTAAAGCCTGAGGTAAGTTATATAGAACCCTAGAAACTCTATAGAAAGACCCTAAAAAGGTAGAATGGGGGTAAAATCGTACTAAATGTCTTGGTAGTGAATAAAATTATCTGTAGCGGAGGGTATTTATTATAAATAAGTTAATATTGTTTATTAATTTTTAAATATAAGACGTGGAAATCTTGGTTGTGGAAAATAAAAAATAATTATATTATACATGGTTTTCACACATGTTTTACAAAATTTAACAAGATTGATTTTGAAATATTTTATTTTTAGAATCGAAGATTAAAAATTTATATTAATTTTGGTGTTGAAAAATAATTTCTGGGAAAAATAATGTTTTTAAAATCATAACTTCCATGTTAGATATTTAAAATTTATTTATAGAATGTTAATTCATTTTAATTCATTAAAATATATTATATAAAAAAATTAAAATATTCATATATTTTGGTTTATTTTTATTAATTAAAAATCATTATTTTATATTTAAAAAGTAATAAAACATACGGAAAACACAATACTATATTTTTACTATTCATTGAAATATAAAGAGTTTTAGAAAATATAAAAAAATTTACTCTAACCTAATTTCAACATGTTAGTTTCAAATATAATATTTTTTTATCAAAATAATTTTATAATTATGATAATTTTACCATTTAAATAAGAAAAACTTTATTAAAAAAATAATAGTTTTTATGACATAATCAACTTTTTGACCCTAGTAAAAATTACATGATACATCATAAAACTATATTATCATTTATATTTAAATAAACATTTACTTATAAGACAACTCCATGAAATTAAATATTTTTTAAAATACCTTAATTTATCATAAATGTGAATTTTAATGATTTATTTCCCCAAAATAAAATTATATTTTATTTTTATACAAACATATATTTATCAATTTCATTTTATATTTAAGTGGATTTAATTAAATAAAATAACTTTTAAGATATGATTATAGTGACATCTATTTAATTTCTTAAAATAATATTTTTCTTTTAATAAAATATCTACATATATAATCCCTTATTACACAATAATTTGATCTAAGGGTAAGGTGTGTGATGGTGGTACTCTAATGGGTTATTTTAATAAACATTGATCTAGTGGTGATCTATACTAACTTGAACTTCTCCTATTTTCAATTACCCTTGAGAATTACATGTTAATGCTCTATATAGTCTTGGTCAAGGGTGAACATCAGTGATTCTACACCCCTATCTTTTTTTAATATATAGTCTTTAATAAGTATGATATCGTTGTATGAGGCCATTATTTTACCCTTATGTATGAATTATCTCTCATCATTACCATTTATATAATATAATTTGAACTATCATTGTGTTTTATGGTCATATTGACCAATAGTCATATTAACCAACTATCAGGTAATTTCAAGATCCTAACTATCATGTTTCCCATTAAATACTATATATATACTCCATCATTCTCAAACACCATCTTTTACTACTTCACATATAAAGGTCCAACTCCTTTTTTCATAATGTCTTAAATGTTAATATATCTTTTATATATTTTCACTATTTTAATAGGAGTGTTCATAAAAAGATAACTCAATATTATAGATCTTACATTAGATTGTGCATCGTTCTTTTTCATCTATCTCCCCATTTTATTTATAGTTTTAATATTAAATATTTTTCAAGATATGTAATGAAATTTAAAATTTATTTTATGTTCTTATATTGTAAAACATAATAAAATAGTCATTCTAAAACATGAATTAGTTGATTAATGAAATTTTTTGGTCTGCTACATTCTCCACACTTAAGAAAATTTTTCCTTTAAATTTGTGTCCTCCCTTAAAATACATCGGGGTATTTTCCTATCATTGATTCTTTGTGGTCCTTGGTGGCTTTTTCAAACTTTTTATTTTTAGTAATGATTTTAATGAGTTGTGTCGTCTTATTCTTCAATAATTTTCCCCTTTCAACAATAATCTTGATCCGTTTCTCTTCAAATGATATGTTAGGTTCTAATTCCATACCATTTATCTCTATTATGTGTGTTGGGTCTGAAATGTACTTTCTAAATAGGGACATGTGGATGATTTCATGGTCATGAGAAATATTTAGAGTTAGTGATACCTGATTGGTAATTTCTAGAATATGGTCCAAAATCTCAAATATTATAATGTACCTTGGACTTAGTTTCAATTTCATTTAACATCATATGACCCATTTCTATGGTTATATTTTTAGGAATACATAATACCTGAAATGAAACCCAAATTTCATCCTTAGATTATCATTATAACACTTTTTTAGGCTCTAATAAGCCTTCATAAATTTTAGGCTCACTAGTATCTTATCTATAGTGATTGTCACAATGTGTGGTCCCAATATTTTTCCTTCCCTAACTTCATCACAGAATGTTTGAGTTATACAAATATCCCTAAAAATTGATTTATAAGGATCCATTAGAATACTATAGTAGAAATTATTCTTATAAGTGAATTCAAAATGAGGAAGTTTTTTCTCCAAAAACCACTTATAATTTTGTGAGATAAACCTTAATAAATCTTTTAATGATTAAATAATACTCTAAAACTATCCATTAGTTTATGATTATAGGTTCTTGATGTGTTTATTTATACATTAATTCATTCTTATGGATCCTCTAATATTTATAAGTAAATCCTGGTTCATGGTCTAAAATAATTGAAAGTGGTTTCCAATGAAATACCAAAACTTGTTGAATATATAAAAAATCAATATTATTAATGGATAATTATTATCATGTAGTGATTAAATGAAAATATTTTCATAATATATCTCAGATTAACCAAATGATAATAATTCACTTGGTTGTATTTTAATGGAAAGTAATAAAGTCTATAGTCATGTTATCCAACTTCTATACAAGTGTGGGTAGTGGTTGAAACACTCTTTTGAATATTTGACACTCTTAATTCACTTTTTGAAGTACCAAACATCTTTTAGTATAGTCATTAATCTCACTTTCCATATTATCCCACCAATAATGTCTGTTTTGATCACTATACATTTGGGTGATTCTAGGATGTGTAGAAAACACAAGGATATAAGATTAATCCATCATATATTTCTTTACGATTATTAATATATAGAATATAGGGCCTTGTACTTGACCTTAGTACTCCCTCATGATTAACATTTAACTTCTGAAAAATATCTTTTTCATATATTCTATATTTTTGTGGATCATAGGATTATCACTTTGTTCTTTCTTGATCTTATCCATTAATAATGGTCAGGAAATCATGTGAGATATTTTTTATGAATTCCTTTTACTTATGAATAATAATTATATATTTACTAGGTCCTTTATTGATGGTTCTCCTTTAATCATCATCATCACAAGAACTCTTCGGCCATTCCTACACAATGTATCAAGTGTTTTTTTTATTTTATAGGGAGATAATAAATAGAATAATAATAGTCCTAATAATTTCCCACTATCTCCTTTGTCTAATGTTCTATTCCTTTTATAGAAATATATACTTTAGACGTTAGTAGTCTGTCTATATGTCACACTTCTCCTTATAAAGATAGTGTACCCATATGTTTAATGAAAAGATAACTATAGATAACTTTAAATAACAGATAGGGGAATTCTGTTCATGAGGCTCTAACTATATTGATTTTTTTGGAGCATCATCGAGTTTAAATATCATTCCCTAATAGTGGGTAAAGATATAAAGGGTTCATTGGCCAATATTTTCTTTAGTTCTTATAAAATTTCATGAAATTCCTTTTTTCGAATAAAATTAATTCCCTTTTGAGTTAACATAGTCACTAGACTATAAATAAATGAAATATATTTCACAAACATTATATACTGTCCACCTAGATGAAGGATACTATAAAAATTAGTTAATTTAATAAGTCAATTCCACTCCACCAAAATCATTTTCATTAATAGATCAATATATATTCCTTCACTAGTCATAATGTATCCCAATAATTTTAATTTTTATGACAAAAAATTATATTTTCTAAATTAACCAAAAATATTCACATTCCCTATAGTTGGGAATATATCTCTTAGAATATCACTAACCTCCAAAAAAATTGGAGTATATTATTTTACCACTAATAAATACCATCAAAAAATATCAAGGTAGTACCTAAATACTTTTTTCATCAAATCCATTAATATAAAAGGATTATTATTCATGATAATGGTCATAATTGTAAACTCATAATTTTTATACCTTGTTTGTATGGAATTATATTGGATATCTTATTCTATCACCCTCAGTTGATGATACCCCGATTGAAATTCAATCATAGAGAATAATTCTTCCCCACAAAGTTGGTCAAACAAATGATTAATCCTTGGAAGATGGTATTTTTTCTTCACTATGATCAAATTAAGTTCTCTATAGTCAATTCATATCCACATTAATCTATCAACTTCTTCACAAATTAAGTAGGGTCTCCCCAATGATACACACTTGTTAAAATAAAACCATTCATCAAAATATCTTGAAGTTGATTATTCAATTAATCTAACACTGTATATGAAATTATGTATAGGGTCTTTGATATTATCTTGGATATAGGTATGAGTTCCACTATTATCAATACCTCTCTTTATGGGGTAGATCTAGGTGTCTCTTTAGGAAAGACATTAATGTATTCTGTAATAATGATTACATATATTATCTTTATACATTCTATGTATTATCCTTATTCACCATTAATTATCATAAGAAATGAAATAAGATATTGTTGTTGATAAGGATTGAGTGGGGATATCTCAAATTTTAAGATAATTTTAGGTTTCCCTTTTAATAAAATTATAATTTAATTTCTTATATAAATGATATTTGAATTATACTTTGGGATCAAAAATGTCCCTAGTATTATGTTAAATTACACTATTGTAATGAACTACATGTTTGTAGATATATTTAAGTCATTAAATTTAATAGTGGAATCTCTATATTTAAATTATTATTGAATAATTCTTCTATGATATTTCACCAATAACTCTACCACAAGAAGATTGGGTTTTAACTTATTATTGTTTGGAAACTTGAAAGAAATGAAGGAATTCAAAGAATGTGAATCAGACAATATACTTGATAGTTTTGTTTGTATGATGAGTGTACCTACCACTAAATCATTTAGAGCCTCATATTGATTTGTCATCATGGAAAAATAATGACCTTTATCCATTTTACATTGTTGGGATGATGGTATTTTACCTTCATTATTATTTTATTTGGACATTGACTATAGAAATTTCCATTTTCCTCACAATTAATAATTTATAATAAACTTATTTTTTAACCATATTTATATTTCCATTGGTATTAAGATGTTTATTATTTATATATATAGGTTAGTTTTGTGCTATATATTTAAATCTTTTATTTGTAACAATTTTCAATTCATTACAGATAATTCCCTGAATGATTCTTATCATACTTATGTCATATAAGTACCTATTTCTTATATTCTTATCTTTCATGGTCTAAATTATATTTTAAATTTAGAACCATCCTATTATTATTATCATTCATTCTATGAGACCAGTGTTCATATCCAAACTTCATTTCCACTTTGATATCACATAACATTATCTCCTCATAACACCCAAAGTCTCATATTGCATAATATTTCCATAGATCTTGTCTTATTAAACTAAAGAATTAATCAATATTCCCATTATAATCAATGACAATAATTGATTCATATTATGGTTTCCTTGTAATATCTATCTTATAATTCCCAAATAATTCATTTTTATTTTGTTTTAATTCAATGAATTCCCTTTCAATTTTTTTCAAACTTTATGAGGAAAATACTTTTTGAAAAAATATTTATTTAAAGTCTTATCACCCCATAGATTCTAACTCATAATTTTCCTTTTTTTTCTTAATTAATATACACTATTAATCATCTTCATCCTCTAATAGTTATACAAACAAATTAAAATTATCATACTTGATGAAATGGAAACAAATATCTTTTATATATTATTGATCCATTATTTTGTGATCTCTAGATCATAGGTTCCACTAAAAATTGGTATACATTGATACATGAAGGGTTTAACTTCTAGTTATTCCTTACTTGGTGAAGCCAAATGATACATATGGTTTATCGTATAATTCTAGACCAAAGTTAACGAATTCAGAACCATCATAATGATTTCAACTCAAACTTCCAACATATTAGGATGAATTTTATTTCTTTTCCCATCGTATATGTTATTTACATGAGTCTATATATTTATAAAAAAATATATATGAAAAAAAACTAAGTGAAAATTTTTATACTATTATAAATATTATAATCAAAACTATAAAGGAAATATTAACCCTAAAATATTCTAATATCATTCTTCTAACATGTAATACATAAATATTAAATATTATTTCACTATCTATGAATCTATAAAGATATTATATTCCACTATATATTATCCATAAATAAATACTTTTTTAATATCATGTTTCACATGAAAAACCAAACTAATGAGAGAAACCCTTTGATATATTTTGAGTATTAGACATGATGTTAAAACTTAGTTGATAAATTTGTTGGTATAAATTTATGTAACCTTATCATAAAACTAATAAACGAAGTAAGAAGAAATTATATCATAAAGAAAAACGTGTACTTATAAATATCATATATCCTAAATCATGATGGAGTTATATTTTTTAGTTTTTTCCCTTGACCAAAAAAAACATGAAATTGAGAAATTTCAGTTAGATTAAAGCCATATATAGAAGAAAATCATGCTTGAGGAGATTTCAAAAACACCTATGATAGCTAAACTACCTCAAGATAATGTAACCAGATATTATTAGATGCTTAGGTCTTACGTAGAGATCATAAGGGGTTATGAAATTATAAATTAGTATTATATCAAAATGTAATGAAATATTTTTATGTATATATATATATATAATTTAAAATTCTAAAAAATGTTTTTTTAAAACTCTACATTATGCTTAAAATTTTATTTTTTAGAAATTTGAATTTTATTTCATGTACCTAAATTTAAATTTATTTAATAATTACATGATATACTAATAAAGGATTAATTGGTAATTTATAAAAATATATAATTAATTTTTAAAACGTTTTTTTCGATAAAAATAGTCTCCTCTGCATTTTATGTTTTTTAATTAAAAATAAAATTTATGAATTTAGGGATTTGAAGTTAAAAAAAATTACATAATTAATGGATTTATAATAGATATATTATCTTAAGAATAATTTTGAGAATTTTATAAGAAGTGTTATTTTTAGTCTGAAAATACGGGATTTATGAAAATTATATTCTCTATGATTTTATCACTATGATAGTATAAGCTAGATGATTTTAAAACCATTTAATCAATAAAATAATAAAATAATCACTAACATTATATATTTTTAAATATTTCTTTTTTACAAAAAAAATTATTCCAAACATTTTTTAAATTAAAGGGAAATATAAATTTAATATTAAAACATTATTTTTAGTATTCTCTTCAAATCAAATATTTTCATGGTGAGGATCAATTTTTTCTTTCCATGGAATCCCCATAAATTTTATTCAATTAATAATAAATATATTTATGCCTCTAATATTAGTGAATATGATAAATTTATCATATGTATATTTAAAACCTTAATAATATAATGTTTTTAAAAAAAATATTTTATGTGTTTATGTTTTTTTATTTTATAATTGACTTCTTAGACCTGTATAAGTTTTATTTGAAAAATAATTTTTATAATTTGGAATAATATGGTAAATATTAGGTTATCGTATTGATTTTAATTTTTTTATTTAAATTTAATTACTAAGATATAAAATTAGTTTCCCTAGTAGAAAGGTAAAAATTGGTAAGGAGACTTTTATGGTAGAGGAAAGGAAAAAACGTATTGAAACATGTTTCAAAATGGATAGTTCTGGTGTGGAATGACAAAACATCTCCAATTGTTACCATTTTTACCTTTATGAATCTTTTAACCCTTTAATAACGAAATTTTATTATTGAAATTAAAAGGTAATTTTAAAAACTACTCCTCTCTTCACTTATAAAAATTCAACACTTCAACAATATCATGACGAACCTCTCATTTGAATTCCAAAAAACTATAGAATTTTAATATCACTATAAAAAATTTTCATGTACATAATACCCTAGTCACTCATTATTAGCATAATCTAATAAATCTCAAGGTTAATTCCAAGGAATGATCAATTCTCTGACAATTTTTGAGGATCATCATCTAAGAAAGGGAACATGGTAAGGATCTTTCATCTCAAATTCTCCTCATTGAGAAATGTTTTATTGTTATGAAATTATTTTTTATTTCAATGATGAATATACCACCTCAAAATTTATTTTTACATACTCCAAGATTTAATTCCTAGGAATTATAGAACCACGTGATTTTTTAATATTCCAACATCTTTTGCTTCAAAATTTACTAAATAGGTAGTTGTGTTTTATGACACAATTCCATTCCTTGTGTATTAATCACTCTTTATTCTATATTATCCTTCATTATTTATTAATTATTAACAATACTAATTTAGAGTAAAATTATACATTTTTTCATGGGTAATATTGCTTAACAAACATTCATTCTTCATCGATGATTTTAATAGTTTATTAAAATGAATTTTTGATAAGAATGATTCTCATTTATTTTAATTGATTTTTTATCCATGTCAATGTTTTTACTTCCCACTAATGTTGTCCTTTTTCAAGTATAAGCTAATTTTTTTTACCTCTAATGATCCTTTTTACCCATTTATTCATTTTAAATTAAATATTTCATCATCCTTTTAATGATGTAGTTTTTTAGAAATGTTATTTCAATATGATCAAATAATTTTTTGTACTTTTGAAATAATATTTTGATCATCCACTAAACATATTTTGATAACTTTTAAGTCTTTTACCAGGTTAAATTATTAAATATTATTTTTAAAAGTTATACTTTTTGAATTATTTTCACATTCCTTTTTGAAAACTTTCTATCTTTTTGGAGTCTTCATTCTTAAAGATTATTTTATAAGTAAAAATTTCATAGTATTCTCACTTATCCTTTTTGAAAAATTTATTTGTTTTCAAGTAAAATTTATTTGTTTTCAAGTAAAATTTATTTAAAACACTTTAAATTAGGGCTTTCAAAATTATGTTATTTTCCTTCACAAATAAAAATTAAATTAATTTATACTTCGATTTTGTAGAAAAAAAATTAAAACATTATTATTTACAATTTTATTTTCTCTCTAAGAATTTTTTCATGAAGTGGAGTTTTTATCACATTATATAAATTTATGATATGATTATTTTTGTAAAATTTGATTTGTTTATATTTTATGGTCATTTAATTTTATGTCATGGAATGATTTTGGAATATTTATGAAACCCGTTTTTTCTAGGGGTTTATTAAGACATTTTTTAATTGATATTATGTAGAACACATATATATTGATGATAGTGGGTGTGTTCCCATATCAACCTACAATTTATTGGTTTAATCTTATATCTCAAGAGATAGTTAAGCATGTAAATAATGATTTATTATACACGTGTGTGGGAAATATGGATTTGCACACGTTTTTAAAGTGTGGAAATGATTAATTTATTCACATAAAGGTGTCCATAATGAGTTTTCTCACAAATGTTTTCCTATGATTATGGTTATAAAATATTTCCATATTTTTTATCAAGTTGTATAAAAATTTTAGGATGAATTTTAGGTCATGTTTCCAATATCATGTATTATTTTTTAAGTATTTGACACTTTTATGTCAGTCCCTCATATTACATGACTATTGGGATGTTCTTTGGAATAGGTGATATATTTTATGCCTTATTAATTGTATTTTATAAGGTATTGTGTGGATTTAACAAGTTTTATGATTATTTTATAAGGTATTTTGATCATTTATTATGATATTTATGTGTCCCTTGTGTCTTATTTCTAATTGTTATATGTTTTTTCACTTAATAAGAGTATAATATCACCCCTTTGTTATTATTTTAATCCATAGGTTATTAATATTATTATAGAACATGATATATCTTAAAAATATTCTAGATAATCATGAATATAGAGAAATATTAACCATTATAGTAAAATAATATGTTTATTTAGCTAATTTCCAAGACATTATACCTTTAAGCGTGTGGATTATGTAATTGTTGTGATTTTTATGATATAAACCATGATATAGTTTCATTATATATGTCATGTTTATAATGGGTTAGTAATTTGGTATCATATAAGGATTTAGTTATTTTGGATATTAGTTTAGTTATTTTTTGAAATTAGTTTACAAACCTTTGGTATTAGGGTTAGATACCCTTATTAAAAAACCTAATGTATAGTATAAGTATATGATGATATATTGTAATATTTTAATATACATGAATATATGGTTTTCCATGTAAATAAATTCATATATGGATACTACATTTTGATGCAATATCTATCACATAAGTACCTTGAGTAATAACCCTAAAAAATTTATACTGGATATAAAATCAATCTTAAGTTACTGCATGAAAACGAGAATAAACTGTAGACTAGGATTGAAACCCCTTGGGGATATTACTTTGTTAATCATTTGCACATGATGAACCATTATTTTGGATTTATTTCTTAGTTACATTGAGGTTTGTAAGATAACTCAAATTAATATAACATTGAAAAAAAATATTGATAAATAATTAACTAAATGAAGAATGGGAAAATGTGAAAATGTAAAATTAACGAAATTTATATAGTTTAATTAATTTTTTTAGTAATATAATATCCATGAAATGAAAATTTCTCATCACTCATGTCAACCCATTTGGTTTAAGTAATGGATTGAACTATATGGAACAATACATGTGAGCGATAATGTAAAGATTATCTCAAAGAACAACCCATCAGAATGGGAGATGGAATAATAAATTTACTGATTATGCCAAAATTCATATCATGGAATATTATTAACAATGTGTACTATTCTATGTCCCAAACACACTAGAAAATATATTGTTATAGTCTCATAAAAGATTAAGTGATAAAGATGATATAAGTGAAAATAAATTTCCTATGAATTAAAAAATTTTAAAGAAGAACCAAGGTAATTTCATTAAGGGGACTAGAAGATGCATTAGTTGTGGAAAACTAGGTCATTGAGCATAAAACTATAATAATAAAATGATGATATTGGTTAGCATTATGGGAGTGGAAAATTTGAATACAAATACACCACTAATGGTATGATTCCTTAAGTGTAGAATGCATGTAAATTTCTTATGTCAATTTAATAAATGTATGTAGGATATTAATGATTTGTAGGAAAACCCAATCCAAATAAGGGAACAAGTTTTATCCGACTGAATTATTTCTGATGAGGTGGATTGTGACAACTAAATACCCCACTTTTGAATTTTGAATATGGTATATTTATTCTATCCATACTATGTTATTGGTATTGGTTTCAAAGTGTACTACCCTTATGCTTGTTTAAAAAATAAAATATATAGTTGTATAATGAATATTTTTAAAAAATTTGTCGGTGTGAATAAAAATACTATAATGTGTCTTTTAGATGGATTTTTAATAAAAGATTAACTATTCTAGAATATACTCTTTATTCACTAATCATGGTTAAATTGCCCATAATATCCTCACTATTAAAAAATAAGTGTCAGTAGAAATAGAAACTATTAGCCCCCAAAGAGATATATTAATATCACTATAATATAAGATTAGAAAAATGAAATATCTTTCCTATCATCCATCAATACACTACTATCTCATGAAATCCTTAATTTTACTAGAGAAGTTGAAATAACCATTCCCATGGTGTATAAAAAATAAAATCCACTTCTACCACCACTATTCCCACAAGACATAGTGGTAAGGTAAAAAAGGTGGACACCTAGGGGCCTTATAACATGGATAAATTTGAGAACTGGGTTTGATAACCCATATCACGTGATCCCATGTGACAAGTGTGGGAAAAATATTGGTTCTTCTAATTCCAGGTTTAGAAACCTGAAATCCCACTAAAAGTGGATATGGTGATTTCTCAATCCCCTGGAAACCTTTAGTTGAGAGGGTTTATAGAGTAGGAAGAACCAACACTGGTGCAATAGGTAGGAGAATAAAAGGGTATTTAACACTTAAAGCTAAAAACACATATAAAAGATAATATAGAGAGAGAGTACATGTCAATGCTTTAGATATGGCTACTATAGAGAGGGTGGGGATGGGTCAAAATGGATCTCAATCAGCCTTAAAATTATAAAGACTATTCATGTATGGATTCATTATTGGTCCCAAAATTTTTTCCTATACCTCTAAGTTGAGGAACCAAAGGATATAATATATTAGAGTGTGTGGTGTTGCTATTATAAAAATAGGGATCCATATTTCCTTCCTCAATTCAATTTATAATATATGACTAAACTATAAACTCATAGAAAAATAAAATAGGTTTTAAAAAAACTGAGATAAATTTAACTAAAATGGTAATGAATAATCAAAATATTTGGGTCATGCTTATTATATATAAATAATCATGATTTGTTCTTCCTTTGAAAATTAAATACCATATTTTCTTAAAAATAACCTTATCTAAGTTGTTAATTAATAATTAAAATTATAATGATGTAATTTATTTAATGACAAAGAATATGACAACCAATGATTTCACTATATATTATCATTAAATAAATTATTTTTAATTGCATGATTTATATAAAAAACCAAAATAAAGTGAAGGAAAATTGATATATTTTTGAATATTAGATGTGACTATCGAAACATAGCCATCAAATTATCTATAATAAATGTAAGTGACCATATCACAAAACAAATAAAAAAAAGTAATAAAAATGATGTCTATAAGCACAAGTCTTCCTTATGAAGCATGTTTATCTGAACTCTAAAGATATGAATCTTCTCTAGGGTTTTCCCTTGACCAAACCCAATTCAGAATCAAGAATTAACATTTTTATAAAAACCATATATGTGAGAAGTTTAATATCATAGAAATTTCCATAAGAAAGATACGAGTTAAACTCCCAACTAAAATAGAAACTAGAGAATATATAATTATTAGGTCTTATGTGGTGATCATATGGTGTTATGTAAGTTTATATTATTATTACACTAAAATGTAATAATATTTTATAAGTATAGATATATCATGAATTTATATACTTTTCAAAAGTAATTTTTTCTAAATTATCATTATGTTTAAAAATATATTTTTTAAATGGAATTTTATTTCAAGAAACTAAATCAAATTTTATGGAATAAAAATAGGATATAGTATAACTAGATTAATTATTAATTTATAAAATACTATAGTTAATATATCAAGTGTTTTTTCTATAAAAAATGTTTTTTATAAATTTTATGTTTTTAGTTAAAATTAAAATATATAAATTTTAGAATGTTACATTTAAAAAATCAAAAAAAAATTATGAATTAGAATGTATTTATTTTTTTAATATTATTTTTCAAATAATTTCTAAAAGGCTTTTTTTAGTTGAAAAATTTTGTATTTATGAAAATAAAATTTCAATGATTTTTCAGAGTGTAATCATAACATAGCATATTTATAAACCATTAATGAAATAAAATACAAATTTAAGGAATAAAATTATATACTTTTAAATATTATTTATACATAAAAAACATATGCTCAATATTTTCATAAGGAAATAAAAAAATTACCTTAAAATAAAAAAAAATCGGTCTTCTCTGTAAATCAAGTATATTCAAGGTGAAGATCAATTTTGGATTTCTTAGAATCCTCAATAATTTTATTAAATCTATAATAAATCAATTTATGGCTCTAAAATTAGTAACCATGAAAATTTATTTATATATAAACATAAATGAAAAATAAAGTTGTTTATTTAAAAACTTTTTTACGAATTTAATTGTTTTTATTTTAAATTTATATATAAATACAAATACAAAATTTTATTTTGATAATTTTTATTAATTTTTAAATATTAATGTCAAAATTAGGTAACAAAATCAATTTTCATTTTGTTCATTAAAATTGATTATTAAGGATAAAAAAAATTACCCCTAAAAAGTAAAAATGATAAAAAGTCTTTTTATAAGGGGGAATGGATAAATGGAAAAAAACATGTTTCCAAATGCATGGTGAGGTTTGGTTCTACCAAAACTCACGTAATTTCCTAATATTTCTCTTTTTTAATACCTATAAACATTAAAATTCAAATTAAATATTTTTATATGCAATGGATATTTCCAAAACTACCCTTATATTAACTTATAAAAATTTAACACTTATACACCTTCGAGACTCACATATCCTTAGAATTAATCCTTTAAAACATTAATTTTAATCTCCTTATAACCATCTCCCATGAATATTTTTTTCTTTTCAGTCCTATTTAGCCTAATCTATTTAATTCCTAGGAAACATCCAAGAAAATATCAAGTCTCTAATGAAGTTAGAGATTAATTTACTAAGAAAGGAAAAAAAAGTTAAGGGTTTTTCATCTCATATTATCATAATTGGGACATGTTTTAATTTTATGAAAACAAATTTAACTCATATGTTAAATATATAGAACGAAAATTTATTTTGATATACTAAATTTTTTAATTCATCGAATCAATATAACCATATGATTTTTTGAGCTTCCAATAACTTTTGATTTGAATTTTTCTCAAGTCAAAATAGAATTATGTGACTTAATTCTCTTATTTGGGTTTAATCAATCATATTTGTTTATTATAAATATTGATCTGTTAGGAAATATTGTAAATTTAGTATGTAATTACACTTTCTTTTATGGGGTAATCATGATTCACACCAAATTCCTCCTCCTCTATGATTCTAATTTTTCGTTAAAATTATTTTTTGAAAATAAAAATTCCCATTTATTTGAATGTATTTCTTCTCCATTTTCATATTTTTTTATTCCACCAATTTTATCTTTTTTCTAGTGGTATATAAATTTTTTTTATCTCCAATAATCCTTTTCTACATTTATTCACTTTAAATAAATTTTTTCATCATCATTTTAACAATGTGTGTTTTCAACAAGGATATTTAAAAGATATTAAAAAGGTTTCTCAATCCATTAAAAATAAAAAATTTATAATAAACTGAAATTTTTCTTTTGATAAATTTTATAAATTTTTTATTTTCAATTATTGAAGATTTTTTTTAAATTAAACTTTTGAAAGTATTTTTAGAGACATTTTTATAAAAACTTTATATAATTTTCAAGGTATATTTTTAAATATTTTTTTGAAAATTAACATTTTCAAATTATTTTCTCTTCTCATTTTCTAAAAAAAATTATTTACAAATATATTTTATTTTAAACTATTTATATTTATGTTTTCAATGTATCTTCTTTTCCTTTACAAAATTTTATTGAATATAATTTGAAATTTGATGTAATGAAATTCTTTCTAAAATATTTTCTCTTTTTACTTCTATTTACCCTCCAAGGTTTTTCTTTACTAAAGTGATATTTTTTTACCCTTACTATGATGTTATGATATGATTCCTTTTTTAAAATGAAATTTTTCATATCTTTTGATCTTAAAATTGTGTGTTATGTGATTTTTAAAATATTAAAAAAATCCCTTTCTCTATGGGTTTATTATGATATTTTTATGATTGATTTAAAGTGGAACACATATATATAAATGGTGATTTGAGGGGTTCTATATCACCCTCGAATGCATTATTTTAAACATATATCACATGAGTTAGTTAAACATGAACATACTGATATTTTTATATTAATGGGCATGATGGGTTTTCTCACATTTTTCAGGTGTCGATATAATTAATTTCTTCAAATAAGTGTGGGAATAATGTGTTTTCTCACAAAAGTTTCAATATGATTATGGTTCCTCCAAATTTCTAATTTTTTTATCAATTTATGTTAAATTTTCAAAATGAATTATATGACATGGTATCAATATTGTGTCTCATTTTTAAATTATTCCTTACTCTTAAGCCATGACCATATGTTATATCTATATTAAGATATGTTTTAAGATATTTCATATAGTTCATGATTTTTTAATGGTAATTTTATGATCTAATGGGACCCTAACATTTATTATGATTATAATAAATGGTGTTTTGATCATTTATTAAAATATTTATATCAACCTCATGATTTCTTTCATGTTATAACATTTTTTTTCATACTAAGCATATCAACTCATACCTTTCTTATATTTCTAATACTCAGGTCATAAAGATGAGATATATCTTGAAAATGTTCTCGAGAAGCATGAGTATAGAGATATGTTCAGAAGTGTAATAAAATAATATTTTTATGTAGCCAATTTGAAACATAATAAATGTTTAGGTCCTTTGGTTATATATATGATTTGATATGTATAATCTAAAACATGATATTATTGTATTATTTATGTCATGTTTAGCTTGGGTTTCAATAATAACCTTCATAATGGTTTTTAAAATGTATCTGATTAACCAAATAATATTCAATGGGAATGTTAATCTAGGCTTGCAAAAAGTCCACCTTATTGTTCACCAAGTTATATTGATTTAGTACCCAATGAATCTGTTAATGGTTATTACCCCAAGAAATGTATGCATCATAGCCAACTCCACATATAGTATCCAGAAATGAATTTCATTTCGTAAAAACCAATCAACATATAATCTAAAAAATCTTAACATTTTACTATTTTTTGAATTATACCTTGGGTTATTACTAATGTTTCCCAATACTAATTTCCAAAAATTAAAAAACTATTATTTTGATACAAACTATAGATACATAATGTTTTAATACATGATTTATAACATAATTCCTTAATAAAATATTACATTAATAAATTCAAATGTCCATTTGAGATTTAATGACTTGGAAAAAAATAAAAAATATATATATGAATTAAATCGATAGAGAAAACACATAATCTTTATCAAATTGTCTTAAAAGAATCCTTTATTATTCTATCTGATTTTTCCTCACTATAACTGATTTCCTAGGGGTATACATTAATAGAAATGGGTTATCATAAAGAAAGGTAATTGATAAAAATGAAGGGTAAAATGAGTGACTAACATAGATCAAACAGAAGGAATAACATGATAACATAATGATACATAACCGGAAATTATAGTCACACCATAAAAATGAGACATCCACAATCATATCACCATGTTTCAACACCAGGGGGTTATTAACATTTTTCAGTGTTATTCACCAAGTTATCATAAACCATGTAATATCTAGAGATTTATATTTATCTAATATATAGAATCATTATAAAGGAATACCCTTCATATGATGTAATTCATGTGTACTATATATATCATAACAAATCAACTCATTATTAACCCATGGAGGATAAAAATGGGTTTCATATAAAATCATTCAGTACATCAGTTTTTAAAGGCATTAAATTTTCATCATTTTTAACCCATGAGAAGGGAATGGTAATTTAATTGATGGTAATATATAATAAATTTATATTAATGAAATCAATATTAATACACATGAATTAAAATAAATCAAGGTATTTATAACATAAAAATAGGGACATGAGAAATCAAAGAATGGTTTTGGTAGCAAAATAGGTATATAAATCCATTTATGGAATTATATTAATGAGAGAGAGAGAATGTATCATATTGATAGAAAAAAAATCAATAATAATGGAATTATCATAATTTTCTGAATCATAATTACTTTAAGATTAGAAGACCAACAATAACATAATTCCATTTATAGAAAATAAGTTGAAGAGAATACCTTACCTTGTAAGTTTTATTCTCAAAGTATGAGGATAGTTTCTTAGATCCTCGGAAACTATAGAGATGTAAAATTATAGGAACTTAAGGCTCAATTTCTTGGGAGCCAAAAAAAAGTGTATAGAGGTGGCTATATATTAAAAATATGGGAGGATTGTTTATTAATTTTTAAATATAGGCCTTATAAATCTTGGTTGTTGAAAATACAAAACCATTGGTTTCCCCTTGGTTTTTTTTTGATGGTTTATGAAATTAAGAAAAAAATTACATATTTCAGTTTTAGAACCAAAATTCATATTTTATATTACTTTTGGAATGGGAAAATAATTTTTCTACACAATATATTTTTTAAAACAATAATTTCCCTTTTAAAAAATTGAAATTTATTTATAGGATTGAATATTCTATTTAATTCATTAAAATGAATTATATTAATAAAATAACTTATTCTTCAATGTAGATTTAGTTTTATTTATTACTAAATCATTATTACATATTTATGATATCATAAAATATATATGAAATAAAAAACTATATTTTTATTATTCACTGAAAAATAATGATTTTTAGAAAATTCTAAAAATTTCACCAAAACTAAATCAAAACTTTTGATTTCAAATTTAATATTTATTTTATCTAACTAATTTTCTAACTATTAAATAAACATGATTTTTTTGAAATATAATAGTCTTTTTGAAATAATAAACTTTCTAACCCTTGAAAAAATTATAGAGAACATTATAAAATAATGTTATCATTTATATTTAAAAAATAGTATTTTATAAGACTGTTTTAGGGAAATGAATATTTTTTAAAATACATGAATATACCATAAAATTTTATTTTTAATTATATATTTTCCAAAATTAAAATTTTTTCATATATTTAATACAAAAAATAAATTTTTACTATTCGACCAATATTCAAGTGTATTTTTTTAAATAATATAATATTGAAAATGGTATTGGATAGACCAATATTTAATTTCTCAAAAATACACATTATAATACAATCATCATGATATATAACCCCATGTTACACCAACTAAGGGTATGGTGTGAAATAGTGACACATTAATGGGGTCGACTAGAAAACATTGATCTAGTGGTGATATCTAATAAAATGAAATTTTATAATTTATAGTTATATTGAGCATTAATTTTCGAATATATACAAGATCTTAGTCAAGGTATAACTATAGTGATTATACCTATATCCCATGTTTTGAAAAATGGGTTTCAGAAGGCATGATCCTACTATTTGAGTCCATCATTTCTCCCTCCTATGTTATTTATCTCTCACATCATTATCCATTATAAAATATAATTCCAAGGGTCATAAGGGATATTTTTCATATTAGATAATGAACATATTGACCATTTCCCTATTGACTAATAGACATAATGGTAAAATTTCCCATTACACAATACATATATACTCCACTTTTCTCACACTTCATTGTTCACTACTTGATTTACAATAGTGTGTGCATTCTTCTTTTTGTCTTATCTCTATATATTAATTATAGTTGTTATAGTCAATATTGTTAAATTATATTTAATTAAATTTAAACATTCTTAAATATTATTATGTTATAAATATAATAAAATAGTCACTATGAAACATGATATATTTTAATAATAAAATTTTTGGGGTCGTTACATATTGACTTGTTGTTAACAAAATATCAGTTCATTTCATTCTAAGTAGAGTAAAATTATTAGTATTTTTCAGTTTTATGTCACATTTACATATTTTGAGTATACTATATACTATATAGAAATGTAAATTTTAACCTCCCAACCTGAGTTCCATGAATCGATGCCCCAAGCTGGAGAACTGCATGACCTCAATCGTACCTCCCTATACACCGGAGGCTACCAAATAGCTATGATTGTATAATATCAGTCATGGGGAGACTATATGCTCTTTATTAGAGTAATACACCATTATAAATAAATAAATAATAACCAAATATATTATCAAAACTAGAAAGATTCCAATATCACATTATGACCATGAACTGAAGATACAATATAAAAACTAAAGAATAAAATATTCCATGTTAATGTATGTGTCAAGTGCCTAAAATGAAACCCAAAATAAGACACTGATAGCTCCCCAAGCAGGTCATTAGTCACATCTTGTTCCCTCAGCCAAGCTATATACCAACTCATTCATCTAACATAGGGCCTTTCCCTTAACCTATCTATAAAAAAAATTCTATTTGGGTACTAATCAAGTAGTCCAAGTAGTGTGTGAGTACATCCTAGTAGTCCACCACCAACGGCATCTAAAACAACATCTAGTCAAAATCATGTGTATGGAGTTATATAAATAAAATAATTACAATGCATATGTAAATAGTTATCACATTATCAAATAATATTTATTTAACCATATAACCCTTAGGTTCCCATTGACACCCATGTCACAATCCCTACTTCAGCTCATGCCAGAGCCTGAAGTATTCCCAAGTGATATTAGATATTAAAATGGAATTCTTACCATTATTTAATTCATACTTCAATGTACATGTTTCCATTCACATATTACATAATATAATGACCATGTTCTCGTTATTTAAATCACAATTAAAATGACCATGTTACCATTCATACGTTACACATTAGAATTATCATGTTACCACTCTTTATTTCACAACTAAATAACCATGTTACCATTCATGACTTACACATTAGAATGACCGTGTTATTATTCTTTAATTCACATCAAAAATAACCATGTTACCATTCATCACATAATTAATTCAATAATTAATTATCCACATCAATTTCCATTACTAATTCAATTATTAGTTAAATACAAGAATTATATTAGTTAATATATCAATTTACTAATCACATAAACCCCCTTAATTAATTAACCAATAAATTAAGTATGCCAAACCCATTAATTAATTCATCAATTAATTAATCAATATTCACAACTCAAATCCCATAATTAATTAGACAATTAAATGTCTCAATTATCAATATCAAAAATTCATAATTAATTCCAAAATTAATTATCTCCAAATGAACAATCATTATATCTCATAATTAATTCTACAATTAATTATCTATAAATCCATAATTCCCAAAATACCCAATTCATATCTCCTCATTTAATTATTTCACCAAATTAATCAATTTAAATCAAGACTGGTATTTCTATATATATAATAGAAATCCTAAAATTAAATACACATATTTTAAATAAAAATATGGGATTTTAATTATATACCACAAGCCTCAATTCATTGATTAATGATCTATAAATAGAAATCTACAATTTTTTTAGCACAATGACATATAACAAGATATGGATCTAAACCCCTAAATCAATAACATATAAATAAAGAACTCTATAATCTAGATCCAAAATACTACATCTATATCTAATCCAAAATAGAAAGAACTACCACCAAAAGGATAGTACAGTGAAGGAAGAATAACCAAAAAACAAGTAGGGTAGAATTATATTACTTGGAGGGGTTTTAATCTTCAATGTGGGATTTGAATCACAAATAATGGAGGTCCAGAAGGCTTTTAATTAGTTTTAAGAGCTCCAAAATCCTGAACACCACCTAGGGTTTAATAGGGGTTGAATAGAAGTTAAAATGGGGGTCTAAGTAATTTAAAAACTAATTTTCCGGAGAATTTAATTCTCATGAACAGTTTTCTAGGTAGGGGCGCATAGTATTCCCTAACTGTGAACCTATTTTATAGGTGTTCATTATTAATTCTAATAGGTCACATGGTTAGAAAAAATGTGCACCAAATGTGAAAATCCCCACTATCCTGGGTTGCACAATTTTTTGGGCTCGGGCACATGGTTTTCCCTAATCATGCACTAACCATCCACAACCCTCATTCTTTCATTTTTATCAAATTTTCATCCAAACACGCCCTAAGGTAAAACCCAAATGAAAATAATTGACACTAAAAAAATAATACATGTAAACGACCTTGAGACACTTAAGAAAAGGTCAGGATCTTACAATATCCCCACCTTATAATAGCGTGTCCTTGATCTACACTCTCAAGAACCTATAAGATTTAATGTAAAAAGGGTGGGACACATATCCATCATATCTTCTTCCCTTTCCCATGTTTCCTCCTACACACGCCCATGTTTCCATAATACAATAACTATTGGCATGGTATTTCCCTGTAACACTTTTTCATTGTGATCCAAAACACATATCAGATGATCTTCAAAAGATGCATCTATCATAAGCTCAACATCATCCATGTTGATCACATGAGAAGGTTCATTTTGATACCTCCAATGTTGTGACACATTTAAAATTTCATTCATAGAATTTTATTTATATGTAATATACAATCAGTACACCACTGGACTAATTCTTTCCACAACCACAAATGGTCCAATGATCTTGGGTACCAACTTTCCTTGCCTCTATATCCTATGGTGACCCGACATATCTTACACCTGAAGGAAAACATGATCATCCTATATAAAATGTAGGGTTGTTATATTTTTATAAGTATACAACTTTTTTCTACTCTAAGCCATAGCCATAGGTTTCCCAATCAACTAAACCTAATATGACATCTCTTGCACGAGACTTGGTCCCAACAACTCTGACTCACCTACCTCTATCCAACATAGCATTGATCATTATGGCCTATCATAAAGAGCCTATTATGGTTCCATCAATACCATTTCCTGATTACTATTGTTATAGGAAAATTCCACTATATCCAGGTGCTTCACCCAAGACCTACTAATGTCAAGAGCATAAGATCGAGTCATATCCTCAAGCACCTTTATATATGATCTGACTGCCCATCCATTTTTTGGTGGAAATCCATACTCAAAAAAAATTGTACTAAGTTACTTTTGAAATCCCTATCATAAGAATGAAGTAAAATGTGAATCATAGTCTAAAACTATATTCTGTGACACCACATGCAAATAGACTATCTCCCAAACATATAGATATCCAAGATTCTCCACTAATAAAGTCTCTTGTATAGGAAATAAGTGTGATCCCTTATTCAGTCTATCCATAATAACTCACATAGTTTCAATCTTCTTATGCGTCCATGGGATACCCACCACAAATTATATAGTCACACCATCCCATGAAATTGAAAATGACTATAATAACCATATTGGTTGTTGATTATATGACTTCACCTACTGATAGGTGTATCATCATTTCACTAACCATGATATCTCCTTTTTCATGCCCTTCCACCAAACCTATCATTACAGGTAATGATACATTTTAGTCACACATGGATGTACCTCCCACTTCAAGGCATGAAACACGTGCATTAACACCTCCCACATTCTTGTAGGCACAACAATTTGATTTATGACATAGATGATATCATCCTCATCTATGATTAAATCTGAATGTGTCCCTCATCATCAAGTATTTCCCTCAATTTCAATCATTTTGAATCCTCATACTTTCTATCCCTGATCTGTCTCAAAAGTTTTGACTCCACTGAAATTGATACTAAATTCATCTCCTCCAGACTCTCCTAAACCACAATGTGCATCTCAGTCATCAAAGTCATCATCTTTTACTCAGCACTAGACTTTGGAACCATATGAGCCTATGTTTTCCTACTAAAATCATCAGCAACATGTTTCCCCTTTTCGGGAAAATATGCCAACTCATAATTGAATAACCGTATATAATCAATCCACCTCCACTATCTAAGATTCAAATCTCACTGTGAAAATATGTACTTTAATATATTTTGATTTTTTAAACATAGTAATCCATTCATCTAAAAGATGGTTCCTCCAACACATTAAGGCATAAACCACTGCATCCAACTCTAGTTTGTGTATAGGGTAATTTTGTTCATGAGGACTCAACTACCAAGACCCATACACCATAACACAATCTCCTTGCATCAACACAACTCCATGTCCCATCCAAGAAGAATCACAATATACCATACACTCCACTCATAGCTCATATAGAATCAAGATTTTTGTCATATTCAAATGCTTCTTTAGCTCCAAAAAGGAATTCTCAGAATATTCCAACCATTAAAACATTATCCCATTTTCTCTCAAACCTAAAATAGGCCTTGTCAAATGGGATAATTCATGGATGAACCTCCTATAATATCCATCTAATCCCAAAAAAAAATTGGATATCGAATATGTTCATTTCTTCTCATAAGAAACCACTTCCCAAACCTTCTCAAAATTTTCTAACATAGCTTCATCCAAGATGATGTGACCCAAGAAGTGTACCTAATCAATCCAAAACTGGCACCTAGAAAGCTTGGCATACAGACAGTTCTCTCTCAATGTACTCAGAATGATGTCAATATGTTGTGAATGATCATTTTGAGTCTTGGAGTACACAAATATGTCCTCCAAAATCACCTCCATAATATTATCTGGATACAAATGTAATATCCTTTTCATAAAGTACATAAACACTTATGGTGTGTTCCTTAACCAAAATAGGATTATTAAAAACTCTTATAGGTCATAACTGCTTCTGAAATCAGTTCTTATTATACCAAAAGTACGATCTCTCAACTGATGATACCCCATCCTCAATTCAATCTCCTAGAATACACAATCTCCTCTCAACTAATCAAACAAATCATCAATGTGAGAAAGATGATACTAGTTCTACACATACATTCAGTTCAACATCTGGTAATCAACACACAAGTGTAGAGTCTCATCTTTCTTCTTTACAAACAACACTGGTGAACCCCAAGGCTAAATACTCAGACTGACTAATCCCTTCTCTTCCAAATCCTCCATCTGAGTATTTATCTCTTGATGCTCTAAAGGTCTTATTCTATAATTTGGAGTTGAAACTGAATCATCCTCTAGTATAATATCAATTTTAAATTCCACATCTCTCTTAGGTGGAATCCATGAGAAATAATTTGGAAATGCAACCTAAAATATGTTCAATATATTAAAAAGATATTCTTCTCTACACCACTTTCATTCAATAATAGACTAGAAACCTTGATTATGGTAACTCCTAATTTCTAAGTAATTTTTACTACTCAGGCTACCTAGATATCCCACTCTCCATGATTAATATAGTTTTCACCCTTAGGATATAAAAGGGTCACTCTCCCCTGGTAAAAATTAATTTGGTCTGGGTATGTGACTAGCCAATCCATTCCCAGAATTAGGTTGAATCTCAACATGTCTAGGATGTAGGGATCCCAAAAAAACTATACTCAACAACTTCGAGAGAAAACCCATTGCATAAAAATATGTCTCTCGACTATACATTTAATGGTGTATCTATATTAATAACCCTACTCAAAAACTTCACCACCAAGATTAAACCATTTAAAAGTTTTTCATAAATAATCAACTGAGAGGAAATAGTATCAAATAATGCACTAGCTAAAGTATAGGCTATAAGAATAGTACCTCTCATTACTGATGGTCCAACCTCACTATCCACAAGTTTAATCTGTATCACATGCTAATATATGTCCCCTATTCCCTATGATGAATACTAACTCCCATGTTCTATATTACTCTACTAATGTGGGTGATCATGCCCCAATGTTCCACATCAACCAAATTTACCTCATAATCTTATATAACTCTAGTTTCTAGCCTGATATAGTGTGGAAGATCTACTTCCCATGATCTGATTCTATCTAGATACACCCTCACTATTTGTATATTTCTAGGTCATGTGGAACTTCTGTAGATGTCTCATCTTGCTGTAAGACTGAAACTCTACTAGAGATCCGGGTCACAATCTCTTGAAATTTCCTGAACTACCACATTGGTGACAGATCACTCAAGAAATATCCTATGCAACTGATCCCTCTATCGAGGTACTCCATTTCATACTACCCTAGTTGATGCTCTTATAGAGATTTTTTCTACTCTCTAAAGACGTACCTCCTAATCATCTAGCATAAACCACTAGTCCTACACTAGAATCCACCTTTATCTTCCCCTTAGCTACAATATCTTCATCCACCACCTCAAAAAAACCTATTTAACAAAAAAATGATAACATGGGACTTAATCCCAACTTTAATGCCATCCTGAAAACGTCTCTACATACCTATCTCATACCATACCAACACTGTAGTAAAGCATCGAAAATATATAAAATATCTAGCATAGTCCATCATTGACATACTCCCCTGAGTAAAACTCATGAACTTAGAATCTATATCTATCCTCAATGTATCTAGATTTAAGTGATCCAAGAACCTATCTAAAAATTCATTCCATAACTTACCACCAGCTTATCCAATATATGTCTGAACATCTTACCAGTGATTTTTTGACCCCTGTATCATGTAAGAATCCAACTTGACCATCCTCTATATAGGAGTCTTTAAGTGGTCATGTATAGCCTCTATAGACTCAACCCAAAACTCATCTCCCTTAGGTCCACCCTATCTAGTAGAATTTGGAGGGTACTGCAATTGGAACTCCATCATCATATTATAGAGACGCTTTTCACCCCACCATGGGCCAGTTCTCATGAATTTCACAAATCAAGCAACGTTCTCTTGAAACTTATCCCTAGATTCCTCACCCATTACAAATGGTTCCTCAGATCCCATTACTATAAAATCATATTTATCCATGTTCTCTGATAGTCCTCTTAACAAGAGTCATTGAAGAAGCATACTCTATATAATTACAAACACACACCATAGAAAAAAGTTCACAAATCAACATGTTTACATAAGTGGGAAACACAACAATCGTCAACAAGACTTTTCCCAAATCCTCACCACACTTTCAAAACTGAGGCACTATCAATACCCTTAACCATCTTATACATAAGTCTTGGTTAAAAAGGGTAAAAGAGTAATCATTATTATTTTTTATCATATAGACACTCATTTATTCTCATTTTGCATCATTTTTCAATCTTTTCCATTTTTATGTAAGGCCCCATTTTCATTTCAATTTCATATTCAAGTAAAAACATTTAAATTCCAATAACTTACCCATAACTCATTTTTTGTGTGTGCCTAAAATGATTCTTGTCACAAAATAATCATGAGTTAATAGAATTATTCATTCTGACACAACCCTCATTCCTTACAAGGCCATAATCCAAATCTCAACAAATCATTGAAATAATAATCACACCACACAAAAAGTGTGTCACCCAAGGTGAAATTATATTAAACTGTAATATCAAATAGTACTAATAACAATCCCACCCTGGGTTCTTTGTTTGTCCTTCATACATGGGTTAGTTTCTACCATGAAAAAGCTCACAACCAAGGCTTGACTATTCCTAGTCTCATATCTACCTTTCCAAAATAGTAAGAAAAAAGAAAAATAAAAGAAAAATGCATCTGATACCACTTTGTAACGTCCCGACCCAGGTTCCATGCACCAGTTCCTTGAGTCGGACCTACACATGATGTCTGGTGTTCCTTCCTAAATTACAAAGGATGAAAACTAGAAATGAGGATCTAATATCATTCATAGGGAGATTATACTCTCTTCAATAGAGTAATACACTATCGGAAATAAATAAATAATAACCAAATATATTACCATAACCAGAAAGACTACAATATAAAATGATGAACAAGAAATGAAGGTACAATATCAAAACTGAAGAAGAAAATATTCCATGTCAATGTATTTGTCAGGTGTCTAAAATGAAATCCAAAATAAGACACGGAAGACTCCTTAATCGCGTCCTGAACAATGTTTGGTTCCCTTATCCAAGATTTATCCTAACTCAACCATCTAACACATGTACTTTTCCCTTGACATATCTAGAAAACACAAAGTCTATTTAGGTACTTATCAGGCATCTCTAGTAGGGTTCCAATACAAATCATTAAGCTACCACCAATGATTTCTAAAAAATATATACAGTAAAAATAATGTGTATGTAGTTGTGTAAAAAATAATAATTACAATACGTAATTAAACTATAATAAAATTATCAATTAATCTTTATTTTACCCCATAACCCATGGTTCTTGTAGAGACATGTTCCTCAATCTCTACATTGGCTAATGTCGGAGCCTAAAGTATTCCCAAGTTATATTATATCTCAGTATTGAATTATTCCCATTATTTAATTAATACTTGAATTCCCATGTTACTATTCACACATTACATAATAGAATGACCATGATTTCATTCTTTAATTCACAACTAAATGACCATGTTACCATTCTTACGTTACACATTATAATATCCATGTTACCATTATTTAATTTATAACTAAATGACCATGTCACCATTCACTCCCTACAAAATATAATGAAAATGTTACCATTAATTAATTCACAACTGAATGACCACGTCACCATTTATCACATAATTAGTTAAACAAGTAATTATCCACATCAATTTCCATTACTAATTCAACAATTAGTTAAATAAAAGAATTTCATTAGTTAACATAACAATTAACTAATATCATAATCCCCTTTAATTAATTCCCCAATTAATTAATTACGTCAAACCCATTAAGTAATTCATCAATTAGTTAATCACTATCCACAAATAAAAATCCCAAAATTAATTCCACAATTAATTATCTCAACTATTTATCTCAATACCTCATAATTAATTCTACAATTAATTATCTCCAAATCCATAATTATCAAAATCCACAATTCACATCTCCTCGATTAATTATTTCACCAAATTAATAAATTTAAAATGTGAACAAAATTGCTACATACATTATAGAAATCCTACAATTTCATACACATAATTTAAATAATGACTATGGGATTTTAATTATAGAACACCTACCTCAATTCCTTAATGAACAATCACCCAACTAAAATCCCCAATTTTTGAGTGGCACAACGACATAGAATGAGATCTATATTGAAATCCCAAAATCAAGAGCAAACAAATCAAGATCTCTATAATATATATCTAGATCTATAATCCTAGATCTTGATATATAATACAAGATCTATATAAAATCTAAAATAGGAATAACAACCACCAAAATAAAAGGATAAGGAAGGAAGAAGAACTTAAGACCAAGTGGGATAGAATTCTCTTACTAGAATGGGTGTAGATCGTCAATTTAGGCTTCGAATCACAAAGAAAAGAGGTAGGGAAGGATTGGAATATTCCCAAAGAGCTCCAAAATAATAAAATACCAAATAGGGTCGAATGGGGGTAGAATAAAAGTTAAAATATAGGTTTGGGTAATTAAAAACTAATTTTTGGGAGACTTCAATACATACAAATGGTTTTTTGGGTAGGGGCGTATAGTTTACCAAACCCTGAACCTAAAATATGACCCTCTTTTATAGGGGTACACAATTAATCCTAATAGGGAATAATGATAAAAAAATCATGCACCAACCTTGAAAATCCTCATTATCCTAATTTTTATGGTTTATAAGGCTACGGCACATGGTTTTCCTTAACGATGATCCACTCGTACACAACCCTCTTTCATTCATTTTTCTCAACTTTCCACAAAAACACACCTCAAGGTAATACCCAAAAAAAGTAATTGACACTAAACAAAATAATACCTATAAACAAGCTTGATAAAATTCCATAAAAATTTATGATCTTATATAAATTCACCAATTAAAATCATTTCAAATTCATCTTCAATCAATCAGTTGATATTTTTTCAACTTTCTTATATTAATCTAAAAAATATGATTTAATAAACCTATACTAAAATCATAATTATATTATATAGTTCCTTCTTGAAAAATAATTCATTATAAACTTATCCTTATATGAATACTAATTTCTTTAGAAAAATGAATCCTCGAGTTGTAAGGTCTTAGTAACTATTTTAATCCTTACGAAACCTTTTTAATTGAGATTACCTTTATGTTATCATTATTTAGTACCAATAAATTTAGTATCTAAATATAGTATTATTCTTATAGAAATACATTGATAAAGGATTACTTGACATCCCTTTTAATGAATTTATATTTATTTATACTAAATTTATAATAAAAACCCGTATTTCTTCCAAAATTTCCCCTTTGTGCGAACATTTAATCAATATCAATAACTTTAATTTTGGATTTCCTGTTGCATATGAGTCATGCTTTATTTAATAACTCTTTACCAACTTCAATCACCTTACTCAAAAAAATCATTTCATTCTAATAACATTATATTTAATCAGACAAGTTCCCATGTGTGATTCATTTCAATTTGTTAAATTTCTTCCTTTATCTATTATATGAAAATTTATTACTTAAATTCATATTCATAATTATGATAATTAACAGGTGATATAAAAGTTTTTGGTTGAACAATTTTTATTCATATTATTTTAATTAGGGATTATTTGTTATATATAATATTTTATTAAACAATTTTAGCATAATTGTTTTATTTTTTATTGTGTTTTAGGCATAAAAAATCCCATTAAATTCATTATACTATTCTAAATTAATCACTAAATATTTGTAGTTATCCAAGTAAGCCTATAGAAAACACTTTATATTATCATATTCTTACATATTATTAAATTATTAGGTTGAATATAGATATTTTTTTAATTACAGTTACATATAAAATTTTAACTATACTTCTTAACATTTTTAAGTATTTATATACTTCTCTATTGAAAATAATAATTTAAAAATATATATTCCCCAGCTTTTATATCAAAATTCCACTTCAAACCTTCTTTTAAAGATATAAAAATTTTATCTATTATTATAAGAGTAATTAATACTTACTTTTTATTATATAATATTTTATAGGGATTATTTTAACCACTCGGTCTCAATAAATTGTAGTTTTATGTGTAAATAGTAATAAGGTTATTTTTTTTCCAATAATTTTATGAATGATATTTTATAATTATAATTTTTCACTGCCAATTTTTAATCATTTAGTCTCTCTCCAAAACTCACTTTTTTAGGTGTTCTCAAAATCATGTATGAGTTAAATATTTCATACTTCTTATTGTATTATTTGATATTATGATTTGAGAACTTTATATCATTACTAGATCTCCAAGTGAGGATTTTTTTTCCATTTATTTTTAATTTTTCCTATTATAAAACTGTATTTAATTCAACACTTATATTTTGTGATAAATTCTAAATATTTAATATATACTATTGTAGTAATTAGTGAATAAAAAACTGTCATCAACCTCCTAAGGTATTTTGATGAATGGGGTCAAACCCATATATATAAACCATTATTAAAATCTTGTTGGGTTTCTTCTTATTGTAATGCTTTATTAATATAATCTTGACCTAATTTCATTATAGTGACATATTTTAAATGTACATACAATCTTAACACCTCCAGTGATTATTGATTTATATGAACAAATTTTTATGATACAATATATATTCAACATCATTTGAGAGAGAGAAAATGAGTCTAATAAATTAGTAATTTGATATATATTCTTTATTTTGATTATTACCTTAATTATTATTTCTTGGTTCCATTCATATGGGAAGACAACTCACTATCAAGGATCTAAGTACCATTAATTTCATATAATTTATAGGAAACATCAACTAAATTTTCATTCCTAGTCATTTACCTATTAAGTTAAATTATTTTTATAGGGTTTTTAGTAATAATTAATTTAACTTCTCTATCATAAGATAAGAGAACTATTTTCTCAAGAATAATAAATTGATTTGTATATTTCAAATTCTTATTTTTTTAGTTCTTTATTCATTATTATTTGGACAAGGACTTCTTATTTCCAGTAATGTGCTCCTTGGTATTCATGATTAATAGTCCATGACTTCATAACCATAACCACGACTATATAGGAAATAATCATTGAACATATTGTCCCCTTAAAAATTAATATAATTAAACCTCCACTATTTTTCTTAATAAGCATAATATTTATAACATCTATTTATATTTTAATAAAAATAATTAAGTTTACATTTTTTCTAATAAAATACCTATGATTTGGGATATATTTTATTGATTACACTTTAATAATACTACCATATTTTTATATTTCACCAATTTTGATTTATTCATTAGTATATTAACTCAATTGTATGTTTTTATCACCATATTACCATGATTTATATAATAAAAAACTAATTTTTCTTTTAAATATTTTTTATTAAATAAGGAATTATTCAAACATTATTAATGATTTATATGGTTTTTCATTATTATTTTAATATAATATACATTGTAATTTTATAAAATTGCTGGATGATTTAAAAATATATGCAGAGTTTAATGTTATTAACCAATTTAATTTATTCCATAAAAACATGATATTCAATATCACAAATCCTATTTCAGTTTTATTTCACCATTGTTGTTAAGCCATTAAAATTATTGGATTTCTATTAATCTCGTAGTTTCAACTCAAAAAATCCTTAAATTCTCATAATTACTAAATTTAAGGGATTTCACTTATTTCATCGTTTCACAGATATCTAATTATTATTGCTTCATATAGACATCAAATTCTCTAAAAATTTAATTAGATGAACTTTTTTACCACTCTATACATAAATTGTAACACCATAAGAATTTACAAGTTGATAGAATGCATGGAACATTGAGTCTCTAAAAACACCTATTTGTTATAATCTAGCTAAGTAAACATAATTTTTCCACCTCTGTGATTTGAATTTCAAAAAAACTGACATACACGGTTGCGTTTAGTAAGATATTTAGAGTCTAATAAGATAAACATAATTTTTGGTGAATAGTAACATACCCATAAGAATAGTAACATGCCCTTATGAATAGTAATGAATAATAAATTGGCCAAAAATATAAAAATTTCACCCATGAATGTATAAATACAATTTAGACATCTTTAAAGTACAGAAAATGACCATAGTATAAGTATTAGTATTTTTTATGTCATAAATATATTAATTAAAATTTTATGATTAATTTAATAATTTAAAATGGAAATTTATTTTAATAAAATGAAATCATAAATTGTTATTTTATTTTATTATGGTTATAAAATAATTTTATAGGACCTTGATTAAGTTTTCAAGTTGTTATAAAATGATTTATAGTTTTAATGTTGTTTTTCTCGAATAAATTATGATTTTATTTAAAAATTAAATTAAAATTATTTATAAAATTATTTTAAAAAAATGGAGTTCATTTATGAATTATAAACATTTAAAAATTGTTAGGGTGAATTTTTTGGATGTTTCTAAAATTCCTGAATTTTCGATGAATAGTGAAATACTGTAAAATATCGTATATTCAAATTATCAGTAAAATACACTATTTATGACATCATAAGTGATGTAAGGCTACTTGGTTCAAACTCACATCCCATTATTACTTTTTTAGGTCACATTAATTAATACTATTCATAGACTTGAGCAAAAATATTATAATAATGATTAAAATAATGTTAAAAACCTCCTCTCCTCCACTATAAATACCACCCTCATTACCATCTTCCTCACAAACTTCTCAAGCCTTTATCCTTACCTACTTTCAACACAATAATCCTCCCAAGAATCTTCCCCATGTACTAGAGCTTCTGGTCTCACCAAAAGGCCAAAACCAAAGGCCTTAAGAAGGATCTCAAGGAGAAGAGATCAAGAGGTAAACATCCTCTTTTGTTTTCTTTCTTTTCTTTCATTTTATGTTATTATTTTTAATTTACTTTGGATTATGTTGGGATATGTCATTCCATATCCCCCTTACTACCCATATTATGTAATAATGATTATATAACCATTTTCTCTCATCAAAATATTTTACGAAATTTTAAGCAACGCCGTTAGGCTGCTGAATTTTTGTGAGGGATTTCTCAGCTTTTTTTTTTGAGTTCCTTTCTTTTCTTTTTCTTTCCTCATCACCCTCATCCAAATTATATGATAATTCTAGTACCTTTAATTAACTGGAATTTTATTATTCTAATGGAATATTTCTTCATCATCTCTCCTTTCCCATTCTTTTATACTAAAGATGAAAACACCATCCGAGATGTGCTAATTTACCACATTCAAGGACAATGGGTTTTCAATTTTCTACCACCATATTCAATTATGGTCATGAAACCATTATTATGGTTGAACCAAACTATAATATATGTATTATAATCTAATTAATATTCTATAACTAGTATACATACATATTAGTAAATCATATGACCAAACTAGTTCCTAATAATCAAAATACCGCTAAAATAATCTAAGTGAATGTCATTAATATTTCATATAATGATTCATCCTATTTCCATGTAACCAAATGATATAAATTACCATTAACACGTATGTATGTTCATAAATAATATTTAATTTCAATTTTGGATTTTTACATCCATTACACATGAACTCCTTTGCTTAAAAACAAATGAACCGATTATGAAAATCAAGAAAATGAACACACCGGAAAGATGGAATTCAACATAATAACTTATCAATATGGACATAAATGAACTAAATATAATTATGATAAACTAAATAAATATATAATAGGTTCTTAAATAAGTTATTAATAAGTCTAATTTTGTCACGGCTCGTCCCCTGGGGCCCATGTTGTGACTACCCCAAGCCTACGTTCTATAGGCTAGGGGTTAGCGACTAGCACCGAAAAGGCATATGCCTAAAATGGGAAGGCATTGCCTTTAAACGTGTACAAACACACAACCAAAGTACAAAATAAGAAGAAAACATGAATTAAACAACTATAGTAAAAGTGTGTTGAAAGTAAAGGGTCTTTAATACAAGCCCAACTGAAAAAGTTCAAGTACAACTGACAAGAGAAAAACAGCTTCTGGATAAAGTACAAGTACAACTGAAAAGAGAAAAACAGATCCTAGATCATCTAATGAGGGTCATACCTAAAGGGTAGGTATAACTGATCTCCATATTACACCACATTAGCTCGTCTCCTCTGTGTACCACCTGGTCCTGGCTCCCTGAAGACTCAGCCCAGTTGCTCATCATCTGCATAAGACACAACAAGGTGCGGGTGAAGCCCGCCCAGGGGTGAGTATAACAATACTCAGTAGAGACCCCGAGACCCCCAAAGGTCTCATAGAATTCCACATATTCAAAACTAAAATTATTATCTCAATCAAAAAAACACAAGAAAAGACTCATCTCAAACCAGGTTTAAGTGAAGAATATAAGTACAGATGAATAGTAGTGAAGCTAGATCATCTTATTCTGTCAAGAATGACTTCTTCTGGCCATGAGGAGTCTGACCCACATAGGATCGATAGGTACTAACCCATGTAAGATCAACATAAGATCTGACCTGCCTGGAGTCGATAGGTACTAATCCCTGCTGACCCACATAGGATCGGTATGTCCCTGATCCATGACGGGTCTCTCTAAGGATGGTCCTCGTTGGGTCACGTATTTTTGATCCACACAGGGTCTCTAAACTGATGATCCACACAGGGTTGATAGAATGTTGATCCATACAGGTTCTCTAGGTGTTGATCCACACAGGATCTCTCAGTGTTGATCCACAAAGGGTCGCTAGGTGCTGACCCACACAGGATCGCTCAGTACTAACCTCTGTACGATTAGTCTCCAACCTCCGCCTCACTACCATCCACTAGATTCCCACTCATAGAACGCTTGATTCTAGGAGAACCACTCCTCAATCCATTGGTCTTATTACAACCGGTACGAAGTCCCACAAAGAGTATACCCAAGGGATTGCCCCGTCATAGGGGTCCCAACGTGAAAGACGACGCGTCGTTCAGATGTCTGGTATGTGAGATATGGGCACTATTGTAAAAAGGGCCTGGTTGGATTCAGGTCTGATCCAACTCAGGTCGCACGTCAAACTCTGTCAAAACTCACTTAGACTATCTCCAAAGGAACTCATTGTCACAAGGGTCCTTATCCATATACAGCACGTCGATCAAACGCCCAGTCTGTTAGTTACATCTCTTTCAGTGAAATAGGGGTGATCACACCTCGGTCTGTCCTGGCTCAATCGGTGCTGTCGGAATATTCCAAAGGTATCGCTTCCCAAAAGGGGTCCCAACGCCAAAGACGGTGTGTCAAACGGACACCCGGTCTGTCAGTTATGAGCATTTCTTTATTCGGGGACCAGTTGGGTTTGGGCCCAGTCCGACTCGGTCAGACCGGCCCAACGCAATGGGTCTTGGGTTCTACCTGGCCTCGCCTGGGTCTGGCCCATTAAGGTTCGGCTCAGTTCACTGGATCAGGCCCGCTTGGTTTGGCCCAGTTCGGCTCGCGGGCTCGGGTTTTGGTTGGCCCAGCCCACCCACGCTGGCCCGCTAGGCCGTGAGTCTGTCCCGTGCACCGACCGGTCCACCAGAAGTTGGACTACCTTCTCTGCTATCCTCATGGTTTTGGATTCGTTTAGCCCAACTGGTGGGGCGCTGCTCCACCGCATTAAATGGTCGGTCGTTTGGATGATCGGGTTCCACCAACTCGGCGTAGCATGGGTCCGGGCCATGCCTTCCTATCACGACTTCTCCGAACCACCCCACTTCTGTCGCGGTCACTTTGCGTCGCCGGTGGCCCCTGCAGGCGCCACCCTTGTCCCGCGCAGCTGGCTTAGGCCGGCCAACTTCGGCCACCACAGCGCGCTATCGCGCGCAGCCTTCCACCACCCGCGGCCGGTTGCCGCGGGTCACCTCCATTCGCCACTAACATAGTGCACTATCAGTTTCTTATGCGGGTCATCGGACGTGCTCTGATGTCCATCCTTGGTGTTTTCTGCACCTACTGCTCTCATATGCTGCCTCCGTCATAGTGTGACCCACTATTTCATGTTGCCATCAATCTGAGGAAATTGTCCCCAAAGAACGGAGCAGGAGTGAAGCAGCAGAGGGTCAAGACCTTGTTTGTTTGTCCCGTGCCCTCTGCATTAATGTGATATCAATCAGGAGCAAGTTATAACATCAAAGATAACTTTTAAAACAAACCCCCTACCTGGAAGAGACGTTCATTGATGACGATTGACAGAACCTCCTTCGTTGTTGTCATCGGTTTGTGATTCGGTGGCGCTCGTCACCACTCATTGAAACTGGTCTCATCTTTCAAGTGGTTAGCATTATGGTAATTTTCCAAATCTTTATCGCTTGGTGAATCCATTCCAACACTCCACCCTAATATCCATATAAATAGGAAAGGGGGAGGGTGAGTAACGCACATGGAATTAATGGGGTTCATTTAATTAAGGAAACTTCCAAATTCCAATGGTGCAGTTACACGAATAAAGGGGAGTCAAGCCATTCAATGTCTTGACGTGTCATTGGTCTTGCCAAAACCACTCATCCGTTGGATAAAAGAAATATAAAATAACAATAAAATTTTTATTTTATTATTCTTTAAAAAGGACCAAAAACAAACTTCTTCTCTCGAAAAACTACTGCCAAAGTGAAGCCTTCCTTAAGTGAATCTCAGCGCTGCAGATTCAATGGTGCTCATAGATTTTCGATCTGAGTAACGAGTCAAAAGATAGGAAACTTTGTACGTGCATTTACTGAACATACCCAAAAAAAAGTTTAGAAAATTATTAACAGTCACCCTCGACCCGCGCTGGTCGAGGTTAGGTTCTTCCTAAGGGAAACACATCCCAACAAGCCCAATGATACTCTTGTATTTTTAATTTGAGTTACCATTTAGAAGTTAAATATTTTAATAATAAAATAATTTTCACTTAATTATTTTATTTACATCCAACAACTAACTTCTATAGTTGGCATGTGCCGGACAATGTTAGTATTTGTCTAAAGAAAGTATACCCTCAAGAGCTCAGTTGTGGTCTCATATTTTTAATCTGAGTCACTGTTCATGAGTTATAAGCATTTGAAAAATAAAATAACTTTATTTAATTATTTTATTTACAGTTATTCCATTTTTAGGATTTCTCACCTATGGTCTGCGTCGACTAAACTTAAGTCGCACCTAGGGTAAACCCACTATCTTGAATGCAATGGTGCCCTTGGATTTCTGATCTAGGTACCCGTTTAAGAGTTATTCCACTTTTTCAGGAAAACCACTCACACACGCTATTTTAAACTTAACATTTTTTTATGGATCATTCCAGGCACTCCGGGCCTCAGAATCCCATGCCATCAGATTTCGCGGTCACGAAATAATTCCATATATTTAAAAAATTATACAGAAATTCTAGGACATTACATTCTCCTCACCTTAGGGATTTACGTCCCAAAAATTCAAAACAATGTAAAATTAAACAAATGAGGGTATTGAGCATGAATATGCGCTTCCCTCTCCCATGTGCTCTCCCGGAGGTTCCTGTGCTGCAACCAAACTCACACTAGAGGGATTGACCATCCATAAAGGACTCGGTCATATCGATCCTTTATCTCCACCAGGAACTCTGTAAAAGTCACCCCATTGTCAAAGTCCAACTCACCCTAGATGATAATGTGTGATGGATCATGCACGCATCTCCTCAACTGTGACACATGGAAAACATTATACACTCATTGCATCTGTGGGGGAAGAGATAGACAGTACGCCACCTCTCCCAATCTTCTGAGAAATCTAGAAAGGTATGATGAACCTCGGAGAGAGCTTGTCGCCCCAGCCAAACCTCCGCAATCATCATTGGGGTGAGACATTTAGGAAGACATGGTCTCTTTCCTTAGACTCCAAGGGTCTCTGTCTCCTATCAGCATAAGACTTCTACCAGCTCTATGCAGTCTTCACTTGCTGAAAAGTGAGGCATCGTGATACAAACTCTGCCACTTCTTCCTCTATCCATGGCACCCAGTACGGACACTGAAGGTCCTGGTACATCTTCACTACTCTATGATGTACCGTTAAAGGGTATGTATGGAACTCCCTCAACACCTCCTCCTGAAGCATCATGGGTACCATGGTGCATCCTCTGAAGAGAACGATGTGCTCCCCACCTTCAGAAAATCCTTCAAGAGACTGTCCTAAGGATATCTAAGTATATCGAGCCTCATAGTAAATATCCCGAAGCTATGCCTCCTGAACTCGCTGAAGAATTGGGGGAGTGATAGTCATATACTATAGGTAAGTTGCTCCATCTTTATCCATGAATGATATCTACAGTGTGACTAGCTGCTCTGATGCCTCACTCAGCAGTTGTAGATCAGACCTCCTACTGAGTGTGTCTGCTACCACATTCCCCTTCCTAGGAGTATATATTATCTCAAAGTCATAGTCCTGGAAGAACTCTAGCCATCGTCACTATCTCAGGTTCAAGTCCTTCTGTGATAAAATATACCTAAGACTCTTATGATCATAGTAAATAGTAAACCATTCACCCATCAAGTAGTGTTTCCACATCTTCAGCTTAAATACCTCTGATGCTAACTCCTGGTCATGGGTATCATAGTTCTTCTTGTATTGTCTCAAATTCCATGATCCATAGGAGATCACTACCTACTCCAGTATTAGGAAACAACCAAGTCTGGTCTCTGATGTGTTTCATTAAACTATACACCCAATGCCCTCATCTGGTGTCCTCATGATGGGGGCACCCGTCAGTCTCTATCTCAGCTCTTGAAAGCTCTGCTGACACTTATCCATCCATAGGAAAGTCTCCCCCTTCTTCTTCAAAGCTAAAAATGGAGTTTCTACCCTGCAGAAGTCTGGTACAAATATTTGGTAGTACCCAACCAAAGCATAAGTCCCTCTCTCTTTAGGGAGGTAATCATGGAAATGCCTTTCGAAAATATGTCCCCACACTCTGCCACTACTGTTGGGAACTAAAAACTCAAAACTCAGGTTGCCACGAGGGTAAGGCTGGCCAACTCAAGAGTGATCGATTGCACCCTCCTATGCACAAGTTTATCCTATGCTACCTAGGTTTTCTTTTTCACCGACCAAGGAAAACCCCATTCCAACATAGTAGATATAATAAATCCTTTTTGCCTAAAATAACCAATCTGAGTAAGAATTTTGGATGTCGAGTCCATACCCAAACTAACGCTGTAAGGCCTCGACACTTCCACCAAGAGGTTCCAACCAAAACTCTCACCTCAAGGGTCATATCACACCATTGGCATAAGTGTGATTATCAATTCTCCTCTCAAAGGTATCTCCAGACGTAAAGGTCGAGTCATCAGTTTAACTGGAAACTCTAGGTCTTGAACAAGATTTGTGGAAAGAAGGAATGATTGATACCTATGTCTATTAATACGGAAGTTAGTAGTAGACACAGACCATATCTCAAATCATTCCTAGAGTAATTGAGTCACACTCCTTAACCGCATGCAGCTACTCTCTTCCCTTGTCCTCCATCTCCCTAAGCCTGGTGGGGACCACATTGGGGTGGTGGTTGTAACATGTTGAAATGTATACCACCTCATGCTACTCTCCTAGATCAACTTCCACATCTAATGCCCTGTAGATTCATTTGTCCCTATCGCTTCCTCTTCTCAAAACATTTTACACACTGAAGTCTCTGAGAATGGTGTCAGTTTCCTGCTTTCCCACTACTAACATTCACTGGTTGTATCTGCTCACCCAAAGAACATTTAAGCACAAAGGTTCTCTCTAGCACCCTAACATAAGTAGGAATGGATAGAGGAAAAGTATTGGCTCAAATGTCCCTAAACACACCTCACTTAGAGGTCTAAGATTTGAATCACTGAATGTACTATATTTATTGCGTACCTGGGATGGTTAGTATGCCTCGATGAATACTCATCTACCGACATGTTGTCCTTCCAAAGCTGTAGAAGATCTAGGTAACACTCACCCCTTATCTTTTTATGGCTAGATACCCCCTTATCTGAGGAAGGTTCTCAAGATTGTCCATAGAAAAGTCACCTCTTCGCAAGATCAGGGTAATATAAACCCTATCATTGTCCAACTGAGCCACAAAGAAGGATCTCTGCCAGGACCACCATCTGATCTAATGGTTCCTTGGCTAGATGGAAACTCAGCCACCTCCATAATCCAGTCCTTATCCACCTGTGAGTCAGGCTCGCCTCAGAACCTAAGGAGTATCTGATGCTGAAACGTGTGTAAGGAACTAAGCCTATATGTGTCCTCTACCGGTACTTCTGGTTGTAACTGCTAACCAACGGGCAGTGATATAGCTCACACACTGCCCGAAGGTACCATCTCGGGTAACGGTCCATGTACCGAATCCTTATCACCATGTGGACCATCCTCATGGTCATGCACTAGAAAAGACTAGCAGTTAGGATCACCATCTTCTCTACTGGTGTCTCAACTAGGTGGAAAACTCTAGCCACAGCCACCAGCCAGCCCTTAGTAGCCTGGGAATCTGTCTCGCCTCGAAACCTCGGAGGCCTCTTCCACTAGAATTTGTGAAATGTGCTCAATCATCATGCACCGTCTGCCAGTGCGGCTGGGGGTAACTTCTCCCAAATGGGTTTTGGTGCTGCTGGTACACCACCCAAAAGTGACAACATAGTAAGAGGGCCCTACACCAGAGCCTCATCGCTCGGTGGTCCGTCTTCATGTACTCTCTTAGGAATCCTAGTCGGTTGTCTCGATGGAGGCATCTTGAAAGAGAATCAAGATAAACCATGGTCAAAAAGTTTATACCTAGTGAGATGACTGAAAAGAGATCCAAGTAAAACATTTCCAAAACACACACAATCAGGATTTTTGTGCACCAAGTCGGAAATCAGAATTCAGGGTCCTGGTGTATGGATATGTCGGCTGCCGCACCAACAATAGACTCCCCGAACTAAAAATCACACTCAAAACACTTAACACTGTTACTCCATTGGAAAGATTAAAGTCCTAGTTCTTTAGTAGAACTGACTCCTCTAATACCACTTTATCATAACCCATCCCCCATGGCTCGTGTCATGACTACCCCAAGCCTGCCTTCTATAGGCCAGGGGTTGGTGACTAGCACCAAAAAGGTGTATCTCTAAAATGGGAAGGCATTTCCTTTAAAGGTGTAAAAACACAAAACTCAAGTACACAACAAGAATAAACCATTAAATAAACTATTTTAGTAAAAGTGTGATGAAAGTAAAGGGGTCAGAATACAAGCCCAACTGAAAAAGTACAAGTACAACTGAGAAGAGAAAAACTGCTCCTAGATAATGTACAAGTACAACTGAAAAGAGAAAAACAGCTCCTAAATCATCCACCGAGGATTCTACCTGAAGGGTAGGTATAATTAATCTCCATAGAACACCACACCAGCCCGCCTCTTCTGTGTACCACCTGGTCATGGCTCCCTCAAGTCTCGTCCTAGATGCTCGTCGTTTACACAAGACACAACAAGGTGCGGGCGAAACCCATGCAGGGGTGAGTATAACAATACTCAGTAGGGACCCCAAGACCCCCAAAGGTCTCATAGAATTCCATAAAGGAAAACAAAAAAGTGTGATCTCAATCACAAATCACAATAAAAGACTCAACTCAAACTAGGTTTAAGTGAAGTATAGAAGTAAAAATTATTATTCGCAAAGCTAGATCATCATATTCTGTCAAGAGGTGCTGCTGCTGACCATATGGAGTCTGACCCACACAGGATCGATAGGTACTAAACCCCGTAAGATCCACATAGGATCTGATCCACCCATATTCAATAGGTACTGACCCCTACTAACCCACATAGGATCGGTATTTCGTTGATCCATGATGGGCTTCTCTAAGGATGGTCCTCATCAGGTCGCGTACTGTTGATCCACATAGAGTCGCTAAAATGATGATCCATATAGGGTTGCTAGAATATTGATCCACACAAGGTCTCTAGGTGTGGATCCACACAATATTGCTTGGTGATGATCCAAATAGGGTCGCTAGGTGCTGACCCACACATGATTGCTCGGTATTAACCTCCGTATGATCTCTCTCCAACCTCCCTCTCACTACCAGCCATTGGATTCCCGCTCATACCACACTTGATTCTTGGAGAACCGCTCCTCAATCCATCAGTCTTATTTCAACCGGTATGAAGTCATGAAAAGAGTATACCCAAAGGACCGCCCCGTCATAAGGGTCCCAACGTGACAGGTGGCGTGTCGTTCAGACGTCTGGTCTGTGAGATATGGGTACTTTTGTAAAAAGGGCCCGGTTGGATTCAGGTCTGATCTAACCTAGGTCACACATAAAACTCCATTAAAACTCACTTAGAGTATCTCCAAAGGATCTCCTTGTCACAAGGGTCCTTATTCCAAAAACAGCGTGTCGATTGGATGCTCAGTCTGTTAGTTACATCCCTTTCCGTGAAATGGGGGTGATCGCAACTCAGTTCGGCCTGGCTCAGTCAGGCCCGCCGGAATATGCCAAAGGGACCTATTCCCAAAAGGGGTCCCAAATCCACTGAAGGTGTGTCAAATGGACACTCAATCTGTCAGTTATGGGTGTTTCTTTATTCGGGGATCGGTTGGGTCTGGGCCCGGTCTGACTCAGTCAGACCGGCCTGATGCAATGGGTCCCGGGGTCTACCTGAACCTACCCGGTTCTGGCCCATTAAGGTCATACCAGTTCACTGGGTCCGGCCTACTTGGGTCTTCCCGGTTCACCACCGATATGGCACGCTGGCGGTTTCTTCAGTAGTTCATCGGACATGCTCTGGTATCCATCCTTGGTGTTATCTGTGCCTACGGCTCTCATGCACGACCATTGTCATAGCTTCACCCGCTATTTCGTGTTGCCATAAATCTGAGAAAATTGTCCCTAAAGAACAGAGCATGAGCAAAGTATCTGAGGCTTCAGGCCTTGTTAGCTTGTCTTGCGCCCTCCATGTTAATGTGATAGAAAGCGGGAGCAAGGTAACACATCAAAGATAACTTTTAAAACAAACCCCCTACCTGGAAGAAACGTTTGCTGACACCGAGCGACGGAACCTCCTTCGTCATTGTGGCCGGTTTATGATTCGGTGGTGCTCATCACCGCTCTCTAAAAATGTTCTCGTCTTCAGTGTGGTTGGCATCATGGTACTTTTCCATAGATTCTTCGCTTGGTGAATCCATGCCAACACTCCACCCCGAGCTCCATATAAATAGGAGATCGAGGGAGGGTGAGTAACGCACATGGAATTAATGGAGTTTGTTTAATTATAGAACATTTCTAATTCCAATGGTGTGCTTACAATAATAAAGGGGAGTCAAGACATTTAATGGATTGACGTGTTGTTGGTCCCACCAACGCCGCTCATCTGTTGGAGAAAATAAAGATAAAATAACAATAAAATTGTTCTTTTATTTTTCTTTAAAAAGGTCCAAAAACCAAATTCGTCTCCTGAAAAACTGTAGTCAAATTGAATCCTCCCTTAGAGAATCTTGGTGTTGCAGATTCAACAGTGCTCTCGGATTTTCTATCCAAGAAATGAGTCAAAGGATAGAAAATGTTGTATGTGCGTTTACTGGATGTACCCGAAAAAAAGTTCAGAAAATTATTAATAGTCACCCTCAACCCACATCGGTCGAGGTTAGGCTCTGCCTAAGGGAAACACATCCCAAAAAACCCAATGGTACTCTTATATTTTTAATCCGAGTTACCATTTAGATGTTGTGGATTTTAACAATAAAATAATTGTTACTTAATTATTTTATTTACTACCAAAAACTAATTTCCATAGTTGGGTCGCATAATCCAATGTTAGTATCTACCTAAAGAAAGTATACCCACATGAGATCATCAGTGGTCTCAGATTTTTAATATGAGTCACCATTCGTGAGTTATAATCATTTGAAAAATAAAATAACTTTATTTAATTATTTTATTAACGGTTATTCCATTTTCAGGTTTTCTCATCAGAGGCCTACATCGACTAAACATAAGTCACACATAGGGTAAACCCGCTATCCTGAATGCAAATGTTCCCTTGGATTTCTGATATGGTCACCCGTTTAATATTTATTCCATTTTTTCATTAAAATCACTCATGCGCACTATTTTAAACTTAACATTTTTTTACAGATCATTTCGGGCACTTCGGGCCTTGGAATCGCATGACATTAGATTTCACGGTCTCAAAATAATTCTATATAATTAAAAACAATTATATGAAAATTTTGGGACATTACAAATTTCATATTCCAGGACCTTATGTTCAAGAGCGGAACACATTCGGACTTAAGGTAAGGGGTTTCTTCATCTCACATCCATTTTTGTGAGATTTTCCGTATTCACTACAAATACTTTTGTATGGTATATGTATACTAACCATTTATGTAACATATCATTAATATCTTTATTTTCATGTTATTAAATGTATCATTTGAATATTATTAATTTTGGGTCATACAAATCGATTGATTACAAAGTGGTAAGGGTTTTCCGCCTGAACCCCCATTTTTATTCGGGTTACTCTTATTATCTACTTACCTCAATTAAATTATTATTAACTCATATGTACTCATAATAATTTCTATGTGAATGTTCTATATATGTGTTCCAACTAGAATCATACCTTCATTTATGGGTAGTTATATGTTTTAAAAATATCTTTCAAAAATTCTTCCTAAAATGCAAGCCCGGTTCAAGGAACTTCTCAAATTCTTACCTATTTCCTAAGTTCAATATATAATATGTTTTATGACATATTTATCTCTATAAAATCCAACATTTTAACATGAGAAAGATATTTTTCGTTCATTTCTATTTTTATGAAAGAAAACATTCCTTTGTGCTTTAAAATCCTTTAATATATTCCTTAAACCACACTAAAATGTTTTATTTCTAAAGCTTCATTAAAAACTTTTTTTAAATGATTTCACCTCAATAAGACTTTATTTAAGCCTAAAATATAATTTAAATTACATTCCCTTTTATTTTCTGGTATTTACATGTTTACAATATGATTTCATTACAAATAAAAATGATTTTCCAAAAGAACTCTTCTTTCCAAAGTAAAAAATGATTTTTCTCATCTCACATTAACTTTTTGAGATATATGCCTTGATCACCACTTATTTCATTCTTGTGGTGTATGTACTTCCATTTGGTATATTATATAAAGATTATCCTTATTCTCATGATATTCTAAGGTATTATTATTTGAATGTTTCAAGGTGGTATGGGACACTTTGGAATGTTTAAGGATAATTTTCTCAAGAATTTTTCAATTGTCTCATTTAAAAATATATTTTTCTATGTCAGCATGATTTATTTAATCTTGTAATTAATTGAGGTTTATCTATTATGATATCATCTATGATATTTTGTTGAAGGGTTTCTAGTTATTCTGACTATGTATGTACTATTTTGATATCATTCACCATATTATTTCGAATGGTTAGTGTTTATGTTCAATGATTGGGGAAAGTTATTTACATTTCATATGTTAGTTTCAATATGAATTTATATGTTGATTATGTTCACCCCTTTCATATGAGGAATGAATTGGACTTAATATGTGATGGGTGGGTCTCTCTATAGCCTTTCGATGCATTGGTAGGTATTATTAGATAAATAGATGTGGACTTGGATGAGGCCTTTCCCAATTTGATATATGGTTTTGGCCGAGGCCTTAATCTTTTTTAGACGTCTTGGCCGAGGCCCTAAAGGTATGTTTTATAATGTCTAGAATATTCATTTTACTCATTAGGAATCTATAAATTCATAGTTCATGTGGTTATTCTACTAGTGGAATACCCATGATTATGTTTTCTTATGGAAATATTTACTAACCTCATTTTCCAGCCATATTATGTTTAAGTTTATTTATTCACCATGTCTAATATTTATGTTTATGATATATTCCATTGTATTTCTTACCCTTATTGAGCATCTAAGCTCATCCATTTCATTTTTTTTCCTTCCCCAGGTTATAAAGAAGAGATCATTTTTTGAGTTTTCAAGGATGAAGTTTATTAGATTTTTTTATGTATCTTTTTTTTCTTTCCAAATGTAAAAATGGTTCTATGTATGTATCTAGTTTCTTTAAGACTACTAAATTGATCGGTCCTTAGGGGTTTGATTCCTTGTAATCAGGCCAATGTATTAAAATAATTCACTAGATTCAGGCTTATGGGGTCGAAATGTTACATAAATCCCATCCAATATACTCTATGTTAAACTTTTTAATCCAATTCCCCATTTTAAACATGGTCATTTTCAAGGGCCTATTATTTTTTGGATGATCAATAAAGGAAGTCAAAGAATCTTATTTTCATTAATTAATATATTCAAAAATAATTAACCATGGTATTATTATTATTGAAGGATAATGTTTCTACTTTAAGTGTTATCATTGTGAGAATTTCTTTTATATTCTATCTTTTTGAATGGAATTTCTTCATTAACTAATGGTCCTTAATAAGGTTTCTTCTTCCTCTTATTCAACTTGATACTTCTTTCTAAACTTTAAATCTGGGTTTCTAACTTTTCCAAAATGAAAAAATATTAGTGGAATATTAAATTTTAATTTTTTATTCCCTCAACTAATATTAATGGTTAAGAATAGAATATTCTAAGTAATTTCTTTATCTTTTAGATTATTTTTTATTTTTATTTTTTCAGTTTTTTAATATAATATACTTTTTCTTTATCACAATAGTTTTTTTATATTGATTAATGATCATAATAAATAAATCAATTATTAGTAGTATATCATTGGAAGAAAAAATATTGAGGTCAATTTAGTTGGTCATAAACATTTTTTATTAAAGTAGGTAGGAAATACTTTCAATAGTTTATTCACAATGATAATATATTTAATAACCTTACAATGTCCATTAATATCTTAAAATATTTCAGTAACCTGATAAAAAATCAAATAATTATATATGTGGAACATTAATATCAATATATTGGTTATTTAGAACTTGAACATTTTCTTTCATTCCCTATGAATCTCCATCTAAGATGTTAAGAAACTTTTCTCATATACACTTTAATTATATTTATGAAATAATCTTTGTGTACATAGTATTCAAAATACCTCCCCCTAGGGAATTGAATCATTTTTTGTTTGTATCTAAATTCCTATGGTATTTAAAATTATACATCCAATGATTGTATCTATAATAGTTATTCAATAAGTTACTTTCACAAAAAAAACATTCCATGAGATCAAAATTACTGATGTATATAATTCTTCCATAGATGGATTTTTTCCAAAGGAACACCTTTATGATTTAAAAAAGATATCATGGTATATATTTAGGGTAACCCCCCATAATAAATCTATATTCCATAACACTATATTTTAGCACCAAAAATGTAATACTATATAGAGTGGGTGAATTAGGGTATTAGATTTGAATATTTTTCTCACTCTGTTCCCTTTGGGATCTTTTTTATATAGTTATTTTTTATATGTCAATTTCATTAAGCCTATCCTTTAACCTAACATATTGTAATGAAATAAAAACACATGATAATTTATTTACCCCTAATATAAATATTGTATCAAAATTTCTAAGAACAACACTCCATCACCTTGCCTAAATTATGTTACAAAGAGTTTCAAGTAGACCCACTCTTCCTCAAGGATAACATCCCATAATATTGATTTAATTACTACTATTAGAATGAATATATCTATATACATATAAATAATAATTTTTTTATAATGGTTATGTGAAAAAAAAAATTATCCTTTATTATGGGAAAACAACTTTCATTTCCATGAAATAACTTTATCCCATAAGAGAATCCCCAAACTATAGTAGATTTCTCTCTTATATAACTATATATTCATTCTCCTTATAAACATGTATTTTTTTATATACAATAATTAAATTTTGTAGTTTCTTTAATAATATATCTTTCAAATATCTATAAATTGATATTCAATTTATATTTTAATCTTTTTTCTATGTTCTGGTAATTAAAATTCTAGTGGAATGACTACATTATCTATCCAATATTTTCAAATATAAATTAGGTATAAATCATTAAAATATTTTTTCAACATTTAGTATATATATTGGTTTCAAATTATTATAGTATTTTATTTTATGTTTGATTATTTACTCCATAATCTAGTATGTGTGATTTTCCCCAAAAATGCACTCTAAGAACCTGTGCTAGGATATATTCATTTCAAACTAATAATGAAACCATGATAACCATCTATACATTTAATTTCTATTAATATTATTCACAAATTGGTTAAATATAAATATAATAATGGTTGTATCAAATGATAAGTAAGGTGTATCATATAGTAGAATTTATCATGGAATAAATAAGTTCTGCATATTACAGAAGGAATAAATAGCAATAAAAAATATATAAAACTGTAAACATGATCATATGATATATCATTTGATAAAATAATAATGTAAAAAATCACATATATAAAAATAACTTATTTAATAGTGATGGAATTTATAACGCAAAACATTATAAAAATACAATCATCACCTTTTTCTAAGATATTATACATAAACAGGTAAGGCTTACACCAAATTCCCATGATATCTTTTCTTATGAGTCCTACCAATACATAAAGGAGGTATATAATTTAGAGTCCCACTAATAACTATTAAATTATAATTATTTCATCATATGAATGAGTGAATAAAAAATAAAATATATGTCATCATACCTTATAAATCAATAAATATCCATATTGAAAAAAATGTGCATGGATTGTAAATATTTTATTGGTTAAAAAATAGAATAACATTCTTGGGAAACACCTATAAAACTAAAAATATGTAGACTAATTACTATACGGGTATATCATTCAAAAAAATACAATATATAAATATTATAAGTGATATAATATATATATGAAATTAATTAATATGAAAATAAAGGAGAAAAATAAATTCAATAGAGATATAAAGAGTGATCGAGGGTATAAACCATATATACAAGATGGTGTATGATCTATAAATTCATAATATAATTTAAATGGAAAAAAATAAAACATAACTCCAAAATAGATTTATCTTTTAGAGTTTTAAGATAAATTGGAAGTAAAATTATGAGTAAAATACATCAAAATTTTGGAATATGGTTATAAAAAAATTCTTTTAAGTCACATTCAGAACTCCAATTCAAAGGGTGATATAATAGATCAAAACATGCACTCCCGTATCATCTGCTAAAAATTTGAACTTTCTATTTCATGATTTGATACCGATAATGGTGACCAATTTTTTCCATCTAAACGTTACAACATCAAAATATAAAATCAGATCATTTACATCCTAGAGGACCATTTAGGTTTAGAGTTTTATATAATTAAAAAAACTCTTACACAAATAACTCACATGACTCTAAATGATAATTTCTCCCACTTAACCCATATTTTATTTTTAACATTAATAAATCATCATCATCTATATGAAATCCCATCTACAAATAATTTATTCAACCAATTTCTGTATAACATGGGGAAAACAAAACATAATAAGGGTGATCTCAAATGATCAGTAAGGGTAGACATAAGCATTATAAATTTAATGGAATCAATTAGAATAAAAAGATGATAAAGGTAAGATAGCATAATCAAACTTTATGACTATAACATAAGAATATTTATACCCATAAATACCTAGATTATCAAAAATGAAAACACAGAATAAGGATTTATTAAAAGAAATAGTCATAAGAATAAATAATCATGATACATTTGATATCAATGATGATCAAATGAAACATCATGAACCCATATCAAGCATAGATAAATCATATTGGTGTCCTGGAACATCATCTAATAGAACACTTATATATCCCTTAATAATGGAATAACCATACAGATGACTTCCAATATAATTCTCTAGAGAACATAATTAGTACCCAATACATTGGAGCACTATATGGTTACACCCATCATATATACTATAATGGGCTCACCCGATGCTATCTAGGTGCACTATTATTTTATAAAATCCATGAACTAAATAATGAATAAAGCATAAATATAATTCATTTCATTATAACTCATTGAAATAACCATTAGTCATTTTAGAAAATAATTAATGCGTTGAAATGAAAGAGGTTCCATAAAAATCTCTTTGAAACAAGGTTAACCCGAGGAAAAGAAATGGGTTCCATAACAATATCTTTAAAACTTGAATATCCATTTGAAAAGATAAATATTTCATAGAAATTTTTTTGAAACATGGGTAACCTGGGGAAAAGAAATGGGTTTCAAAGAAATCTCTTTGAAACATGATTACCCCATGGAAAAGAAATGGGTTTCATACTAATATACATGGAAAAATATTATTCCATCAAGATAAATAATTATTATGGTATCAAAATAAAATATCCCTAATGTGGGATAAATAAAAAAAAGGTTTTTAAATGTTGATTAATTGAAATTCCATTAAAATATCCTTAAAACCATTTTGTATAAAATACCCTTTTAATTTTGAAAATCACATTTCAAAACATAAAACATTTTAATAACAATATTCATCAAAAAGAAATGGTAACATATAAATTATGTTTTTAAAATAACACTTAAAAAAATTCATTTGGAAAATTTTCTATCAACTTAAAAAAAAAATTAAAAACATTTTTCTATACAATGATTGGGAAGAAAACCAATTTTCAACCAAAGAGATAAATAATGTATGAATTTTATAAAAACATATTCTCTATTATTAAAAGTACCAATGATTGTAAAAATGGAGTATTTCATAAAAATATAATGAATAACCATAGAATAATATAATTCATTATAATGATAAAATTTCAACATAATAGATCTAATTGTTCACAATCCTAATAAATGATGAGATTATAATAAAATACTCTTACCACTTTGATAATTTTGATTCATAATCCCCATGAGGAAATAACATTAAATGAAACATATAATATCATGATAATAATGATATTCATGATATAAAATTTTAATATAGTATTATATATGCCTCATAAAATAATATAGTTTTACAACATAACATACATCTCAAAGAAGGAAAATTATGGTAAAAATATCTTATCACTTTGTAAACATTGAAACCATAAAACCCATGAAAGATAGATAGTCATATGGGTATTTAATTCCCCATAAATATATGTATAAGTATCATATAATAAATTTATTATATGTATATATGTTGCACACAAAAATACGTGGTGAATACGATATATATCTTCTTGAAATAAAATTGAGATGAGAAAAACCCTTAACTTGAATTTGATTCATCATGATTTTTGTTTATATTACTAAATAATAAATTTATATTAATTATTTGATTCATTGAAACCATTTTCCAAGTTCATTGTTACTTTTATTTCAATTATAAATAAGTTATATATAATTACTTATTTAATTACGTTTAAGTTATAAGTTTTGACCATATTCGGAATGTGTATCAAAAACTACTTAGGTTGGTTGATTATGGCCAAAAAGGTCATTATTTAAATATATCTAGAGTAATAATCATGAAATAGTTTTCATATTTATACATAACTTATAATTTTAAAACCAATCATGAAATATGGTTAGGAAAAATGAACCAACACTACAATCATAGAGACAGTAGGTTGTACGTACGTAAGAATAATATTACCATTTTTCTATGGTCATTAATGAAAGAAGGTGAGTAATATTTTCTCATTTTATAATGATCATAAATACCATTTTAGTTAATCTTATATACTTATAGATATCATTTGTGTGATATAAAAAGTATCACATCACTTATAGTATATATTTTTTCATATATCCACAAACCACGTTATCACTTTTTCAGTGTGAGAAATGGTAAGAAAAAAATGATATATTATATTTTTAGAATGATAATTATGATTTTTTAAAGGTTGAAGTCGAAGCCTCATTTTATTATGAAATCAAAGACCTCTTTTTATCTGGGTAGAGGAAGACCCATTACAAAGCTCGAAGTCCCAAGGCCAAGTGGCCAAAATAAAAGGATTAAAAGCCCATTTTTTTGCCCAAAGGACCCTTTGGTGAATAGTACTACTACAGTACTCTGGCTGTTATAGTCCCACCACTTCTATAGTGTCATTGCTGCTATAGTTCTTCCACTTCTACAATACTACTACAGTGCCCTGCTACAGTGTTGTTATAGTAACCTATAAATTCATCCCTGCCCAGAATCAATCCTGGGTCTTTTGGATGCTAAGCAGGAGCCCGTACCACTTAGGTATAGGCTCGTTGGCTTAGAATGATAATTATATCATTATTATTAATTTAATTTTTCTTTAATATATTTACCCTTATTTCTTTCTATGTTACACGTTTGTGAAAAACACTTCACATTGCTTCGTGAGGCGGTAGTCCACCGTACACATGAGTGATGTATCATATTCCTTACAGAATGGAATATAAAAAGTTTGTATATGATATAATTACACCATAGGTATTATTATTTTATAAATATCATTAATATAGTATATATAAACTATATTTTTATTATTATTCCCATCTGTGAGAGGTTTTAATGGAAAAAACAAATGACATTGTTTCGCGAGGTGGTAGTCTATCATACAAACAAATGTTGATTTTGTAACCCATTTGATGGAAGTGTGTGTGGCTGTAAATAAATACATTAATATAATAACATATTAGTATATTTAGGATAATTTGTTAATTATATAATCATGTTTTAATAATAATTGAATGAGGTGGATAAAGAAATAAATAAAAATTCTTTTAGAAGAATAAGAACCTCTTCTTCAGGTATCATCGTTAGGTTTTTAATAAAACCTTGAATGGTTTTTTTTTTTGCCCAAAATAATGATTCTATAATTACGGTGGGTAATTTTCATGTTTATATGGAAAGGTTTTGGATGATCCAAAAGGCTTGAGAGGTGTAAAGAAGTGGGGAGAGTGAGTGTCTTTTTATAGTTGTGGAGTGGAATTCTTATAAATACTCAAAATTATTTACTATTTAGAGTTATACCTCACCTCATGCTCTAATAAAATTGAATATAAATAAATATTATAGACTATTAAGTTGATAAACACCTCTAACACATAAAATAAATACTATCTTTAAAAAATCCTTAAATCTAAGATTCTTAATTTTTTTAATATGTTCTTTCATTAAGGTAAATAGTTTTCAAACCAATTTAATTAATCCATTAAGACTTAATTAAATTGATAATTATTATAATATTTAAATCCAATTCTATTAAATATTAAATGAAAATTATAAATTATAAATATCATGTGTGTTGGAAATTAAATTTCACAGAAGCGCTTGTAACACACGAAAGTAGTACTTTAACCGTAACTGTGCCAATAATGTTTTTTCTATTTAAGGGCCAATATGTTCATTATAAAATAAAATTTGTCTATTTAATATGAAATATATGATATTTATTAACATTTTAAAAACACTTCACATTAGATAATAGTTTTTTGTAATTTTAAATAATTTAATAAAATATAATTTATTACAAAATAACATTAATGTATATTTTGATATTATTTATTTAATTTGATGTTAATAAATATCAAGAAAATAATGGAATTAAAATATGTTAAGTTAAGATATTTTTATCATGATATATTCATCTAAACAAATAATATTTGACAAAAAATCTTTCTATTTACATTACTTTTAGTATTTTTAGTATCATTTATTTTATTTTATTATTAACTAAATAATCCATGTGTTATAATTTCTTAAGAAATTAATGTAATTATATCATAAATAAATATTTAATATAAACTATTATGATATAAAAAATTCATTTATATTTCAAAATAAATTTATAAAAAAACCTATGTAGTTGTCCCTTATCCCTAAATCTTAAGAAAATTAAAAGGATGAAAGGTATATATTTTTGTCTTTTTATTTTCTTAAATTATTATATTGTTCACTTTTGGACAATTTTTGTTTCATTTTTACACCTTGTATTTGAAGTTTAACCACTAAGTTAATTCTTGTTTACCTTAATTATTGTAATTAATTTTCATTTTTTTCACTAAAAAATATGGTCAAAATTTAAGTTGAACATATTAGATAATAAAAATTATTATTTTTCAAAATACAAAATCCAATTTTTCAAATTCAATTTACATAAGTGGAAAATTTTAATTTAAAATTAATCCCACGGGCATGATGAAAAAATGAATTTTTAAAGTGAAATGTCTCAATAGCTCACAATGTTTTTATATAAAAATTCAGTATGAAAATTATTAAAATTTTCTATATTGGATTAATATATGTATATATAACTATTTTTACATTAAAAAAATCAAAATCAAAATCATATTTTTATATAATTTAGGCGAGAAGATGGTTCTCAACTAAAATTCAGTATTTTTTACTATTTATATAAAATTGAAACTTTTCACAAAAATACCAAAAATTATACCTAAGATAATTTTGGTATTCCATATTCAAAAATTAAGTTTAATTTTTCCAAAAAAATATAAAACTTTTAAGAATAAATAAATAATTAAAACATAAAACGGGAGAAAACTACTTTTTTGAAGAAAAACAATATGGGTTTTTAAGCATAAAATTAGATTTATTTTTCTATATTGTCTAGAAAAGACATAGGAATAATGTTAAAAAAATTATTGAATATATTACATATAAATTTCATCAATATAATAAAAAAATTTGATCTTTTTATTTTATTGTTATAAAACATAGTTGTGTTCATTTAAATAGTTTTTCAAAAAAAATATTTCATTTTATTTTAAAAATGGTTTGTTTTAATTTATAATTAATTAGTTTCCAATGAATTCATTATATATTTATGTGTAAACCAAATTTTAATAGTTTAGTTAATCCTATTCATACACTCCATTTTGATAGTAAGATTATAATTTTAAAATATATCATGGGTCATTTTAGTTTGGTGTTGTGTGTTGAATACACTATCGAGTATGAAAATATCACTATTGTGTGCACCGCAATATCAAATGAGTGTTGTCTATAATGCAATATTAACCTAGTTTTTCATTTCCCTTGCATCATCAAATACAATTTTCTTCTTTTAAATTGTTAGGGGGTTACATCCTCCCCTCCCCCCACTTAATAAATTTCATCCTCACAATTTGAACTTTATATTGGTAATAAAAGGATGGACATTTAAAAATACTTTTGTTGTAAACCCACATTGTAAAAAGGGATATTAAAACATCCTATTAATAAAAGTGAATGTAAACTAAAAATTTCATATGAAATAATATATAATTGGATTTTCAAATATTATAACTTAAGTGAAAATAAAGGAAAAGTGAAAATAATTATAGAGAGTGATTTGGGTCATTGATCATAAGAAATTGAATGATAAATGCGAATTTTAGGGCCTAGAAATCATAAATATGTGATGATCAAAAAGTCCATTGGTTCATCAAAAAATAATCTAATAGGATATAATTTTTATTTCGTGATCCTTTTCCTAGAGTTAAGTAATTTATCATACCATCTAGACGAAGAGAATATGTAAATATACTTACTCGATGACTAGAATTTTACCCTTTAATAAATTTCCACCACAATATCATATTTTTCTCCAGAATATGTGTATTTAGGATTTTTATCCCTAAATCACTAAAATAAAAATTTAAATACCACATACCATAAAAGATATAATAAGATATTCATTGTGTCATTAAATATTAACCAAAACCAAAATAGTTCTCACATGGTAAGATAATACCCAAAATGAATAAATCTTCATATGATCCACTAATATTAAAAATTATATAGTAATATACAAAATTGAAACTAAATAATTCCATAAATAACTATCCTTAAAATCACTCAAACTATTCCAGACTAAAATTTAAACCCAAATATTAAAAGTATTTGATCATATATTCTACTAATATAATTCAACTGGTACTTATTAAATAAAATCCTATATGTTTAAAAAATAAACATAATATTTTCCAATAAAAATTTATTTCTAACTAGGAAATATTATAGTCTAGTGGTAGTCATGAAACCCTTATTATTCCTCATCCATGAGTTCAAGCCTAGCAGCCTTTCCGAATGAAACTATTTGTCACTCGGTCTTCAGGTTTTCCTTTTTCTCTTTAAACGTGGTAAAATAATTACTCACCAACTAACACTTAATGTTTATACAAGGGGTAAAAATACACCAACTGAATAAAATGCCTCCCTAAATGTCCTTAATATTTTTAATATTCATCACTTAAAATCTTAATGAGGTATCTAATACTTTGAAATTATGATCATACGTAATCTTATAGAATGTGAAGGCATCCATAACTATTAAGATAACCTCATATGAAAACATCATAATCTATAATGTTATCTAAACCGACCTTTGATTCCATATATAATATCCTAAAATTGGCACTCCCAAATCTTGCATTGAATACATGAACTTTAAATTTCTGGTTTTTATGCCAATAAGGGTGAAACATTTTTTTGTATCAAAATCATACACCATAAAAATAAAAAATAAAAATGGATCATTTAAATCCAATAATACCATTTAGGATTATATTTTTAGATAATTAGGACAAAATCCTATATAAAATATTCATGTGTCTCTAAATGAGCATTTTTGACACATAAACTAGCTTTTCTTTTTAACATTAAGACATAATCATCTTCTATATAAAACCCCTTCTAGACATAATTCCTTCAACCTATTTATTTATAACATGGGGAAAATGAAACATAAGATGTTTGATATCAAATTCTCTATAAGGTTAAACATAAGCATTGGAAATTTAATGTCATCAAAGATAATAATAATAAAATAAAGGTATGATGAAATAATCAAAGTGTATTTGTAAAACATAAGAATATTGATACCCATAAGTAATTGGATTATCAAATATGAAAACATGGAATATGTATTTTTCAATGGAAATATTAATAAGAATCATTTATAATGATCCATGTGATATCAATCATAATCAAATGAAACATCATAAACCCATATCTAACATAAATAACACATATTGGAATCTTGGATCATAATCTCATAGAACAATTACAGAACCATTAAAATTGGAATAATCATATGTATGACTTCCAATATAATTATATGAAAAACATAATCACTAGCCAATAAATTGGATTGCAATCTGGTCACATCCATCATATAGTCCACAGTGGGACCACACTATTCTATTTAGGCTCACCCATCATTTATAATGTCCAATAAATTATTAATGAATAAAAAAAATTGATAATTAATTTCATCGTAACTCATTGAAACAAATTTTATTCTTTTTAAAACATTATTAACCAATGGAAAGGAAATAGGATTTATAACAATCTCTTTGAATCATGGTAAACCCGAGGGAAAGAAATGGGTTTCATAACAATCACATTGAAATATGATTAACCCATGGAAAAGAAATGGGTTTTATAAAAATCTCTTGGAAACATTGTTAACCGAAGAAAAATAAATGGTTTCCATAATAATCTCTTTAAAATATGATTTACACATGGAAAAGAAATGGGTTTCATAACAACATCTATGAAGCAATCCAATTACATCCAGAGAAATAATGAGGATGGTATAAATTCAAAATATCCCCAGTTGAGGATATATAACAACAAGGTGTGCTGACATAAATTAATTTAAATGATATTAAAACATCATTAAAACATTTTTGAGGAAAATAACCTTTAATTTTTAAAATTAGTTCTTAAAACATACAAAAATATGAAAATTATTTTCATTAAAAAACCTTGGAAACATATAAATTAGGTTTCTTAAAAAATTATTAAAAAAATTCATTATTAAAATTTAATTTTAGCTATAAAAAATTAAACATTTTTGAAAACATGGTTTTGGAAGAAAATGAATTTCAAATAAAGAGAAAAATAAAGTCATATTTTATTAAAAACATTTTCTCAATTATTATAGGTACTACAGAGTGTAAAATGGTACTATTTTAGGAAAACATCCTAAGTTACCAAAGGATGATATAATTAATTATAATTATAATATTTCATCATCAGAGACTTAATCTTTCACTAACCTCATACACAATGAGATTATAACAAAAGACTCTTACCACTTTAGAAACTTTGAATCATATTACCCATGAAGGAATAATATTATAAAAAATATATAATATCATGATAATAATTATATTCATTATATAAAATGTAAAATTACTATTATATACACCTCATTAAATAATATGGTTGTATAACATAACATATATCTCAATGAAGGAAAATTGAGACAAATTTCCCTTATCGCTTTATTAACATTGAAAACATGAAACCCATGAATGATAGTTACTAAAATAGATAATAAAAATACTCATATATTTAATTATAATAATCATACAATACATTAATGGGAAATATATACACCAATCAACAAAAATAAGTGATTAATACGTCATATATCTCACATAATTAAAATTTAGATGAGAAAAACCATTATAATGAGTCAGATTCTTAAAGCTTGTTCTTATACTCAATAATAATAAACATTAGTTAATTATTAACTTTATTTATAACCTTTTCCAATTTTATTATTTAAATTATTTCAATTATAAAAATCTTATATATAAATACTTAATCAATTTAGTCTCAGTGATATTTTTTAAACATATTTGGCATGTGCGCCAAAAGAACTTAGGTAGGTTTATTATGGTCAAAAAGGTCATTATTTAAACATATAAAGAATAATATTAATGAAATAAATATCATAATTATACATCAATTATTTTTTAAAAATTTATTATGAAATATTTTTGTGAAATATGAACCAACGTTATGATTATGGAGGCGGTAGGTCGTATGTACGCATGAGTAACGTTTCTATTTTATAATGATCATTATGGAAAGAAGAGAAGTAAAAAAATTTATTTCTAAAATGATCATAAAAAATATTATATTAATTCATATATAATTATATATATCACACTATTAATGTAAAATAAATAACATTTCTTCTAGGATGTGAAATTCCACACATCCACGAAAGACGTTATCACTTTTTTAAATGTGTGAAATGGTAAGAAGAAAATGATATATTTTATTTCTAGAAAGATAATTATTTAATTAATATCATATTTATTTCATATATATAATATTTATTCATTATATTTACCATTATTAACTTCCATGTAACATGTTAGTGAAAAATGTTTCACATCGCTTCACGAGGTGATAGTCCACTGTACACACGAGCAACATTATCGTACTCCTTACAGAATGGAATATAGAATGGTTTTATAAAAAATAATTACTATAGATTTATTATTATGTTTCAAATATCATAAATATCATATATATATATATATATATATTATTTTCATCATCATTCCCAACCATGAGAGGTGCTAATGTTAAAATGAATGACATCATTTCTGGAGGCGGTGGTTTATCGTACACATGAATGATGATTTCATAACCCATTTGATATAATTTTTTTTGTTATAATTCATAACATTAAAATAAAGAATATAATTATATTGAGGATACTTTTTTTTATAATCATGTTAGAATTGAAATTGAAGGATGTGGAGGAGAAAATAAAATAAAAATGATTTTAAAAAATATTACCTCTTCTTCTGGTATCCTCCCAAGTTTTTCACTAAAACCATTAAAATATTTTCCTTATTACTAAAATAAGGATTCTAGAATGATTTTAGGGTTGTTGGGTGGTATTTCGGGTAGGGTTTTTATGATTTAAAATTCTTTATAGGTGTGAAGAACTAGGGAGTGTGGGTTATTTTTTATAGTTGAGGAGGAGTGGCATTCCCATAAATACTCAACTCTATTTACTATTGGGAGGTATCCCTTACCTCATGATCCTAAAATTTTAAATAATAATGGAGGGGATTTATGATTTTTCATATAAACACCTACACCACTCAAAATAAATACATTTCAAAGAAAATCTTTCAATCATAATTTTTCTTATTTTTTCATTTTTCATTAAGGTAGCTAGTTTTCTAACCTATGTAATCCATACATTAAGATTAAATTAATTTAATAATTATTAATAAATATAGAACCAATTATTTTAAAAATTAAATACAAATTATAAAATAAAAATCTAACATTTTTGGGAAATTAAATTTAACAGAAGCACATATAATGTGAAAAAACTACTTTAAACCTAATCATGTCAATATTGTTTTTACTATTTAGGGGTTAATATGTTCATTAGAAAAGATCAAATTTTCAATTAAATGATCATATTTGATATTTATAAACATTTTAATATCATTTTATTGAAGATATGTTTCTCGGTAATTTTAAATCATTTAACGAAATAACATTTTTTATAAAATAACATTAATGTCAATTTTGAAATTATTTATTTAATTTTAATTTTAATTTTAAAAATATCAATACAATAATGGAATTAAAATTTATTAAGATAAAATATATGTATCATGATATATTCATCTACAAAAACAATGTAACAAAAAAATAATCTTATTTACCAGAATTTTAATATTTGGTGAGGACTCGCTAGGTGCATCCAAGAGACCCGAGATCAGATCCAGGTGGAGGCATATTTCCAGGGGGTATTGTAGTAGTACTATAGAAGTATTGTAGCAGGCACTATAGCAGTACTGTAGTAGGCATTGTTCGGTACTGTAGCAGCTGGAACTATTCATCCATTTGGACCTTTGGGCCACCGGTTTGGTCCTCGGGTCCTGCAAGACTTTTGGGCCACCCAAGGCCTTCGGGCCAGTTGATTATCAAGGCCTTCGGGCCACCTTAAGGCCTTAGGTCCACCCCAAGGCCTTTGGGCCACATTAATGCAGGCCCGAGACACACTACAAAAAAATGAGCAGCCCTAGAAGAGGATTCAGAGCAGGTGTACTCACCAGAGTAGAGCCAAATGGATTGTCAGAATGAGAGGGTATGTCTATGACATTGGTACTAGCCTATGCTTGCACGGTAATCCTAGCTAGATGGTCATGCAAAGGTGGAGAGCTACTATCAAGATGCAGATACTGGGGAGGGGCAGTTCCTTGTAGATAGTCTGGTTGAATTCCCTAAGACCTTCGGGTCATGTAATCTCCTAAGCCAACGGGTCATGTAATCTCTGAGCCTAAGGGCCTTGTAAGGGTTTTCCCTCATCCCTTGAAAGGGGGGTTATCAAAAAATCAATAAAAATGAAGGCCTTCAGGCCATTCAAGAAAATAAAAAAATTGAGAATAATAATAATTTAATGTAGTTATATCATATCTAAAAATTAATTGTAAATTATTATGATAACAAAATTTAAATTATATTTCAAAATAATTTTTATAAGAAAACCATGTAGTTTTTTCCTATCACCAAGTCTTTATACAAATTACAAGGAAGAAAGGTACATTTTTTGTCTTTATTTTTTAAATTATTATATGGGTCACTTTCATGGGAAATTGTAAGATCCTAACCACTTTTGAAGATGTATCAGGATTTTTTTAGGTGTTATATTTTCTTTATTTCATCATAATTTTTTGGGCTTTTCTATTTGGTGAATTTATGTGAAAATTAGAAATTTTGGAAGGAGGATGGGAAGTGCACAGTTAGTGCATGGTTTTCCCAAATCCTGCGCCCTAGCCCAGTAAATAATGTGAACCCAAACTGAGGGTATTCACATGTATGGTGCATTGTTTTTCAAACCATTCACCCTCTTAATAGAAACTGTGAACCCCCCCCCCCCCACTATAATAGGTGCACGGTTAGGGGAAGATGTGTGCCCCGAGAATCAAACCATACTTACGGGATTTTAATCCCCCAAAAAATAGTTTTAAAATTTTATGAGGCCCCATTTAAACCTCTATTCATCCCTAACTTGACCTGTAATTACATTTCATGATTTTGGATCCTCCCAAAGGGATTTCTAGCAATTCTAACCTCCTTTATTCATGATCTGAAGCCTGTATTAAAGATCTGACCCATCCCAGTAAGAGGATTTAATCACATGTGGTTTCCTTCTTATCTATAGTATCTCCATCGTATTTTATAGGGAATTTTTCCACTATATTTTCATATCAAATTCTAGGATTTTTAGATATAGATATATGATTATTGGATCTTTATTTTTTGATCATTAATTAGGGTTACATATCTAAATCTCATTCTACATCATTATGTCAGAAAAATTGAGGATTTCCATTGGAGGATCGCTCATTAATGAATTAATGTAGGTGGGATATTATTCAAATAACATAGTCATGATTTCAATTACATGTATGTATTTTTATAATTTCTAGATTTTTTTAGAAATTTAATTTTCTGATTGAATTAATTAATTTGGAAAATTAATTAATTTTGGAATTTTGATTTGGGGATAATTTATTTTTGAGATAATTATAGAAATACTTAATGATATTTGAGGATAATTAATTATTGATTTAGTTATCATAATATTTAATTTTTAATCGAATAATTAATTATTGAATTAATTATAGGATATTGATTTTGTGGATATTGATTAATTAATTAGTGAAATAATTAAAGGTATTGATTTTATTTATTAATTAGGTAATTAATTAAGGTGATTGGTGTGATAAAATAATTTTTTAATTAGTAATGATATAGAGAAAATTAATTAATTTTCATTTAATTAAGGAAAATTTAGATGCTTAATTAATTTTTGAGTTAATTAATGGGGTTGAGATGACTAATTAATTGTTGAGTAAACTAATTTAATTGAGATTATTAATTAATATTTGAGTTAATTAATAGCATTGAGATGATTAATTAATTGTTTAATTAATAAATAGAGTGATTTTAAATGATGAATGGTAATAATTGCATTCATATGCGATATTGAAACGATGAATGGTAAAAATGGAATTCATGAGTGATTTGAAATGATTAATGGTAACATTTTAGTTCATTATTAAATTTAAATGATGAGTTTTAAGATTGGACTTCATGTGTGATATAAAATAATGAATAGTAATAATAGTATTCATGAGAAAACTAAAATTTTGAATGGTAACAATGGAATTCATATGTGAATTTAAATGGTGAATGGTAAAAATGGAATCTATATGTGAATTATGATAAGGAATGGTAACAATGAAAATATAAGATGTGATATCCATCAAGGATAGTTTAAACTCTGCCAAGGGTCAAAGTAGGTATTGGGGTTTGGGTGTCCTTGGGAAATCGAGGGGTTTATGTAGTTAAATAAAGAATAATTGATAATGTTAAAACTATTTATTTATGAGTTTTATTTATTCTTTTATACAAATTCATACACTATTTGACTGGGTATTATTTTCAAAGTCATTGGTGGTGTTCTATTGAGTTGTAATCACACCCTACTTGGGCATCCTAATCGGTACCTGAATAGATTTTATGTTTGTAGAATAGGATAAGAGAAAGGGTATTGTGTTATATAGGTAATTTGGTATGGATCATGGATGAGGTAACCGAACATAGTTTGGGATCCACTTCATATTTTTCAGTATCTTTAATTTTGAGTTTCATTTTGACACATGGAACGTACTTTAGCATCACACATCTACAGTTTAGTCAGATGTTGTATTTCATATTTTGTGTATCTTGTGATATTGTTATTAATATGGTTGTAATTATATGTCGTTTGGTTATTATTGTTTATTTCTACTATTATTCTACTTTGATAAAGATGGTATAGTCTCCCCATGATTGATATTATACTCTCACTACTTATTAGCAGCCTCTGGTATAGGGGGATGCACACTTGTGGTCATGTGACCAATCGGATTGGGGCACCAGTGTGTGGAACTCAGTGTCGGATATTTCAAAGTGGTGTTAAAGGAATCTTTGTTTTATTTTTATTTTCTATTACTATTTAGGAAATTTATACAGGAGACTATGAAGATTCGATCCATAGTTATGAGCACATACATGAGATTAGCTAACCCATGTCTGAAGGAGAACCCAAGTACCTAGGGTGGGATTGTGGTTATTATTGTTTGTTATTACAGTTGAATATTATTTCACCTTTGGTAACTAAATTATTGTGTGAGGTGAATATTTTTTTCAAATATTTGTTGATATTTGACTCATGGCCTGTTATTTCACGAGAGTTCAGTTTACAAGCATCATTCTTGGAACTCATGATTAATTTTTTACATGAATTATTTTAGTAACGCATGGGGAATGTATTTTGGTTAAGATATTGAACATGAAATGATTTTACATTCTTGTGAAATTGAAATGAAAATATGCCTAATGTAAACTTAAGAAAGATTGTAAAATGATGTACAAAGATAATAAATGGGTGCCTATTATAAAAATTGAATATGAGAATGATTTCAACCTTTTTTAACTATGAACTAGAGGTAGTATGGTTAATGGTAGAGATAGAGCCCCATTTTTGACCATGTGGTGGGGTTTGGGGAAATAGATTATTGTTCCTTATTGTGTTTCCCTCTTACAGAAATGTGTTATAGTTGTTTTATATGTCCTGATATGTGTTTTTATCATTTTTAAGATATTCCTCCATGATGGAAATTTTTGATATGATGATCATGGGTTATATATGGAGATTCTCTACCAAAAGAGGAACATGATGCACCAATTGTGTCGGGTGAGGATGGAGAGAAATTATGTGAGAAAATTTCTCGCTTGATACAGTTTATAAAGAGAGACCCCGGGAAAGTTGTGAAGAACATTTCTAGCCTTACTTGGGATTTTTAGTTATAGAACCCTCCAAATTTTACTAGAGAGGGTGGACCTGAGGTAAGAGAGCTTTGGATTGGGTCTATCCATAAGATACTTGACCATTTAGAGACTCCTACCAAGAAGTTGTTCAAGTTGGCTTCTTATATTCTACAAGGATCAGTGATGTGCTAGTGGTACATTCGAGATCAGACTAGATAGGTTGGTTATATGTTATGGAATGACTTCTTTGAGAAGTTCTTGGAGAACTCCAATCTAGAGAATCTGAGTTAGGATAGTGTATCTGAGTTCATGAGGTTGAATTAGGGGAGTATTTCCATGATTGACTATACTAAACACTTTACATATTTTCAACTCTTTTCTCTAGAATTGTAAGGGAATTAGATAGCTATAGTGAAACTTTTTTAGGATGTACATTCATGTGAGATTAAATCCTAGGTTAACCTCTTTCAGTTAAAGAAGATTGATATGGTAGTGGATCAAGATACCATATTTTAGGGGAACCTATTAGAGGTTTCCAATGCAGGACAGGAAGTTGTTGTTGGAATATTAAGAGGTAAATAATCCAAGAAAAGGAAGTGTCGATATTATGCGATTAGACATGGGGGCAGTGGGAAGAGTTTATAGGGGTAGTCACATGGGACCTTATCTGAATTTTATGTCACTAGTACGGTTGTCAGGGCCACTATCATAGAAGTTTTCCCCAACCACCAGTAGTGTAATGATCTTCCTACAGGATAGGTCTTCTATATAAGTTATATAGGAACCTGAAAATGATAGGTAGTGATGGATTATCAAGACAAAACTAGGGTGTATGAAGGGGTTCTTATATTCCATATCATTCTATTAGTTAGAGTTTTATAGGACAACGTGGTAGAGGAAGTGGACATAGTTCTTCTAGGAAAAGCACCCATATCAGCAGAGTGGTGCAGTACAAGGGACTCCAGTTGCATCATAGGGAAGAGAGGAAGGATATTTTCATGCAATTCAGCCTACACTTATATGGAATGTGGTTGGACTATCAACCATGATAGGTAATATTCTTATATCATTTACATTATCTAGTTCCTTATTTGATATGAATGCCTATAATTCCTTTATGTATACATAAGTTGTGAATGGTTTGATCCTGGAGATGGAGTTTTTGAGGGGGGTTTTGACAATAGATACACCATTGGGTGTATGATCTAGAGAGATCTATTTATGAAAGGGGTGTTCTCTCGAGGTTGGGGTGTATTGTATTCTATGGGATCATTATATCCTAGACATTTCAGGATTTTACTTGATTATGGGTATGGAATTTTTAGTATCATATAGAACCCACATTGATTGATAATGTAGTAGATAGACTTTTATGTCTCCTACTGATCAAGGCTAATTTCTCAGCAATTTAGAGAGCTCATTGCTCAGGTTTCTAGCTTATTACTAGATTATGGAGAAGTGAAGCATGGTATCTTTCCACCCATTATGGAAAGGTTTTGGGATTATTTTCTTGAATACTTCTCAAGGATGACACATAAGAGAAATGTGGAGTCTATAGTTGAGCTCTTGATGGGGGATGATCCGGTTTCAATTCCACTATACAGAATGGCACTGAAAGAGCTTCAAGAGATGAAGACTTAGCTAGATGAGTTTGAGTATAATGGGTTTATCCATCTGAGTACATCACCTTGGGGTTATCTGGTATTTTTTCAAATAATGATCATGGGAGTTTACACTTGTGTGCTAATTATCAGAAGTTGAACTAGATGATAGTGAATAATCAGTATCCACTTCCACATATCAATTATTTATTTGACTAGTTGATAGTATCTTGTGTTTTATCAATGATTAAAATGAGATCACGGTATCATCAGTTGGGATTTAGAACTTCTAATATACCATGGACTATATTCATAAGAAGGCATGGCCTATATGAGTTCATTGTAATGTCGTTTGGGTTGAAAAATTCACCAGTAGTATTTATGGCCTGATTGAACAAAATTTTTCATCCATACCTGAATCGGTTTGTGATGATGTTTATGGATTATATATTGGTGTACTCCAAGACTCGTGATGATCATTCCCAACACCTTGATATCATCTTAATCACACTTAGAGAGATTTAGATATATGCCAAGATTTCTATGTTTCAGTTTTTTATTAATCATGTACACTTCTTGGGTCACATCATCTTGGATGAAGGTGTGTCTATAGACCTAGATAAAGTATAGGTCATGATTTCTTTGAAGAATCCCAAGAATATGTTTGATATCTATAGATTTATTGGATAAGATAGATATTATCAGAGATCAGTTCATGACTTTTCCCATTTGAAAGCACCGCTTTTGTGCTTGACCAAAAAGGGGATAAAGTTTGAATGGTCTATAGAATGTGACAATGCTTTCTGAGATCTGAAGAAGCACTTTCCATCAGCACCAATATGAATCCTAACTAAAATCAACAAGGAGTATATGGTGTTTTGTGACACTTATAGAATAGGAATTTGAGAAGTTTTGATGTAGGGATACTGAGTTGTTGCATACCAGCAGTTGAGGCCACATGAATGGAACTATCACGATCGGTCCCCTAGGACCCGTGTCATAACTACACCAAGCCCACCTCCCATTGGGCATGGGATGGTGACTAGTGATGAGTGGGAATATTCCTCATGTGGGAGGAATTTTCCCAAGTACCTGTACAGACACACCCATCTCTAAAAAAAAGATAAAACTGAAAACAATAAGTAAACATGGATGCAAACCAATATGAAAACTCACTCAGAGTAACAGTACAAACTAAAAAGTAAATTGTATAGAATAAAATCCCAATTGAAAAAGAAAAGTACAAGATATTGGATCTCAACTACAGAAAACTCTACCTTAAGGGTAGGTACAGTAAGCATACTAAATGTTGCTAAAGCAAACCACATCTGTCGGGTCACCCTGAATCACCCCTGTCTCCGACCCACCAAGGACTCCATAAAAGTTTCCGATCATCTGCACAATACACGACATGTATGGGTGATTCTCATGCAGGGGTAAGTAAAATAATACTTATTAGGGACCCCACGCCATAAATTAATTACACAAAGTATACCATAAAGAATATCACTAAGAAATACACCAAGTATACTACTAAAGAGGCACACAAAGTGTATCCTCTAAGAGGTACAGTCAAGAGAGTCATTAGAGTCAGTTTACACCAAGTATAGGTCTATGGTATGTAAACAGTATTATCATAAGAATCCACAGTACCCACAAGTAGTAACACACAATGTTTTTGGTAACACATGGATTGTAGGTAACATATGGAGTGTCAGTAACACACGGAGTGTAGGTAGAACACAGAGTGTAGATAACACATGGAGTGTTAGTAACACACGGAGTGTCATAAAAGGATAGAGGACCCACACCCTGGTGGGAAATGAGAGTATTGAATCAGTCTTATTAAGACACAATGTATAGATAAGACACATAGTCTAGGTAAGACACGCAGTCTAGGTAATCACATAGCTTCAAGGTTTCAGCCAGCCATAGGATTATGTACTTAGCATGCTCATTCTAGGAGCACCTACTCCTCAAGCTAAAAGTAAATATCCCAACTTTCACTAAAACTCGCTTAGAATATTTAAAAAGTACCACCTCATCGTAAGGGCCCAAATTCCAAAAACGGGTCATCAAATAGAAACATGGTTTGATAGTTATGGGATTTTAAATAAAAACGGGATGGTTGTGTTCGGGTTTTAGCCTGACATAGTCAGACCGATCCAACCCAACCCAGGTCCCACCTGACCCGACTCACTAGGTTCGACCCGACCCTCCGAGTCTGACCCAACCCTTTGAGTCGACCTGACCTACTGGGCTAGCCTTCTCATGCTGGGGTCAGCCTGCTGCTGGCCTGCTTGGATGTAGGATAGTTCAATTTGCCGAGACATGGTGGCTGCCACATCCACTCCCAGTGCATGCGGTCTAATGGACACATCTCTCCTGGTAAAAATGGGTGGACCACATTTCACATGGATGGTCCGCATGACCGACTCCACCTGTAGCTCAGCCATGAGTCCTTCGTATGGCATGGTTCAAAGATCTGCATCCTCCCACCACCATGTCTCTCTGTTGTGGCCCTTCACCGCCACCTGGGTTTGTGACCTCATGGGCCCCTCTTCCACCAGCCATCGAGCCAATGGACCTCTGTTACCAAGTGGCCATTCCACCCCTGGCAGCTCTCATTCTACAGGTTGCTAGTCAAACTCTGGTGCTATATTTTTAAAAATGGAAGCACACCTAAGGCCCTCGGGTCGTTTTCTTCATATCCATGAGCTTAAATTCTTATTTCCATTACTCCGAGGGTCTGACCACATTCGGAACCACCCAAAAAAACACACAGCGACCATGAGGGTACATTGACTAAGAACTCAATAATGGGGAAGAGTGATAAGCACTAAAACACACTTATAATGGACCTTATCCTTGTTCTTTTTGTCCTTGTTCTATTCATTTCAGTGGAAAATATGAAAGAGGAAAAAGAATATTTAATAATTAATCCCCTTTAGTCACACATTTTTAACAATCCCACAAGAATTATCGAACCGTGGATATATATGTTCGTGGGTTGGTCCACATTCATCATTCTAAACAAGAGAAGGGGAAAGAATTAAGGAATACAGATAAACCTCATACCTTGAGTATTGGATCGATCAGTGACAAATCATGATTCCTACATAATCCATTCATAAATTTTCCAATGCATTTTCTGAATTCGATCGTTGATCCACCAATGTTCTTCATTCATTGATGAGAAGATTTTCCGACGCATTTTATTTTTTCAGAGCTTCCAGGGATCATGAATCTGATCTTATATCCCTATCAAGAAATTAAATTAAGAAATGTGTTTCAGTGTTGTTGTTTCGCAGATTTGTAGAATTGCCATATTGAATCATTTATAAAAGAAAATATCTTCTTATTCGTGGCATCGTAGTTCCAATGTGTCACTATTAAAAATTAAAATAAAATTTTTCTAATTTTATTTTATTTTTCTTGAAAACGTTTAAAAATAATTTTCCATAGTCGACCCCTGCTAGTCGAATTTAGGTCATGCCTAAGAAAAACCCACTGCTCTGAATACAATGGTTCCCTCGTATTTCAAATCTAAGCACTCGTTTAAAAGATAATAAAATTAAACACAAGTTTAATTTTTAATAAACTTTAAAATAATTTCAACATTTATTCCAGGAACCTCAGGCCTCAGAATCATGTTTCGTCTCAGTGCCTAGTCTCGAAATAATCCCAGTAAATTTTCAAAAAAAGATAGAAAAAATCATACATTACATTCTCCCCACCTTAGTGCTTTACATCCCCAAAATCCAAAACAAGGGATAAAATAACATACGGGGATACTTAGCATGAATCTGAGACTCCCACTCCCATGTGATCTCCTGGAAATTCTCATGATTCCATCAAACCCGCACTAGAGGAATGAATCTCCCACGGAGGGCCTCTCTTGTCGATCCTCAATCTTCACTAGGAACTTCACAAACTTTTCCCTATCATCAACATCCAGACCACCCCATTCAATGACATATTATAGGTCACGTACATATCTCCTCAGCTGGGATACATGGAAGAAATCATGCACCCTCTCTAACTGTAGATGTAGAGCCAAATGGTACACCACCTTGCCCACTCTACACAACATCAGAAAAGGTCCGATGAACCTTAGAGATAACTTGTCACCCCGACCAAATCTATGTATCCCGCATCAAGGAGAGACCCAAAGGAACACATATTCTCCCTCCTCAAACTCCAAGGGTCTCTACCGTTAATCAGCATAAGACTTATGATGGCTCTATGCAATCTTTACCCCCTCCTAGATGACTGGAACCTTCTTCGTAGTGGCCTTTACCAACTTTGGGCCCATGAGTGCTAACTCTCTAGGGTTAATCCAAAAAAATAGGTGTCCTTAAGGGTCTCTCATATAAGTCCTCTAATGGTGTCATACCGATGATGGAGTGGTAGTTTTTTTTGTACACAAAATCTACCAAGGGTAGGTGATCCTCCCAACTGTGGCTAAAATCGAGGATGCAAGCACATAGCATGTCCTCTAGAACCTAAATAGTATGCTCTGTCTAGTCGTCTGTCAGTTGGTGAAAAGTGGTGCTCAAGTGAAACTAAGTCCCAAACTCCTCCTATAATCCCTTCCACAACCAGGATGTAAATCATGCATCTTGATCTGAGACTATTGTCAATGGGACTCTATGGAGTTGAACTATCTTCTGTACATAGATGCATCCCAAGTTCCCCACTAAACCATGTTCCTGAATCGCTAGTAATTGGGCCGACTTGGTGAGTCGATCAATGATCACCCAAACGGTATCATTACCCATGTTCATTCATGGTAAACCCATCACAAATTCCATCGATATTCCATCCCACTTCCACTCTAGAACCTCAAGAGGTTGAGTCAAACCCACTAAAACTTAGTACTCAGCCTTCAGTTTCTGGCAAGTGAGGAATCTAGAGACAAACTCTATCACTACCTTTTTTATCCCCAGCCACCAAAATTGATATTGAAGGACCTAGTACATCTTTTCCCCACCTAGATGTACTACCAAAGAGGATGCATGAAACTCCCTCAACACATCCTACCATAACATTTTTGGTACAAATGTGAAACCTCTAAAAAGGATTCCATGTACCCCGCCTTTAGAATATTCACCAGGGGATTACCCTATGTACATCTATGCACGTGTAGTCTCATAGCTGAAATATCAAATATGTGCCTCTAGAACGCAGTGTAAGAGTAGAGGGGTGACAACCATCGGCTGTAGATAAGATTCTATATCTCTTTCCACTATAGATAGCTAAAGTAATTCCAACTGCTCTGAGGCCTCGTTTAGTAGTTGTGAACACGACTTCTTACTAAGCACATCTACCACTATGTTCCCCTTCACAGGAGTATAGATTTTTTTGAAGTCATAGTCCTAGAGGAACTTAGGCCATCATATCTATCTCAAGTTAAAATAATTTTGGGAGAAGATATACTTGAGACTCTTGTGGTTAGAGTAGATGATAAATCATTCACACATAAGGTAGTGTTGACACATCTTCAATGCAAAGGCCACTGCTACCAACTCAAGGTTGTGGGTCACACAGTTCTACTCATGTGGTCTTAGCTGCTAAGAACCATAGCTAATCACTGCTTTCCCCTACATCAGAACACAACCAAGTCCGGCTCCTGTGGCATCACAGAACACCATATACTTGACATCCTCCTCTGTAAATTTCAAGATAAGAGTGCTTGTTAAACTCTATCTTAGCTACTAAAATCTCTCATAAAACTTCTCCATACATACGAAAGGTTTCCCCTTTCATGTCATGGTTGTCATGGATGCTGCTAATCTGGAAAATTTGGGTACAAACCTTCGATAGTACCTAGCCAACCCAAGGAAACTTCGTACCTCTATAACATTCTTAGGTGGATATCAAGCAAGCACCACCTCTATCTTAGCAAGATCTACTGCAACTCCAGCCTCTGAAATGACATTTCCCTAAAAGTTGACCTCTTGTATCCAGAACTATCACTTTGAGAGCTTCTTGTAAATATGGTGCTCTCAGAGTAAGTCTAGGACTATCCTTAAGTTTATCACTTCCTCCTACTCAAACACTGAGTACACCCGGATGTCATTAATGAATACCACTACAAACTATTCCAAATATGGTTAGAAGATCCTATTCATGAGTCCCATGAACACCACTATTGTTTTCTTCATACCAAATGAAATAATTAAGTAATCATATTGACTGTACCGATATCTAAAATCCATCTTCAGGATTTCCTCATCCTGTACACAAAACTGGTGATATCCTGATCTGAGGTATATCATAGAGAACCCTCTTGATCGCTTCAGCTTATCGAAGAGATCATAAATCTAGGGTAGAGGATACTTTTTCTTCATAGTCATCTGGTTTAGGTTCCAAAATTCCACACATAGCCTCAATCCCTCGTCTACCTTCTTGGAAAACAAAAATGGGGATGCCCATGGTGAAACACTTGGTTGCATGAATCCCTTTCTCTACAAGTCCTCCAATTATACTCTCAGATCCTAGATCTCCATATGAGCCATCAGATATGCAGGTGCATATATCGATGTCATCCTGAGGTACAAATCAATACAGAAATCTACCTCCCTATGAGGAGTTAATCACGGTACATCATTAAGGAATACATCCTCATACTTTTCCACCAATACAAAAAAGTGAGGATTCATCTCCTCCATAGCACTGAGGGTCATCCTAGCCAACTAGTGTTTGATCAGATGCACCCTTCTACATGTGATTCTATCCTACACTACATGCATTTCCTTTTCATAGGTAAATGAAAACCCGGTCCCATCTCCATATACACACCGCACTCTATGCCTAAAATAGTCAATATGAGCATGGATTTTGGACAACTAGTCCATATCTAGAATGATGTTTTAAGTCCTAGACGCCTCTACTAGGAGATCTTTGTAACACCCCAAAACTCGAACCTCATGTATTGATAAGTTATGTTTACTTTTGTTTGAATAAATGAACAAGACATGTTTCTCTTGAGAAGGTAATAATATGGTTTTAATTATAATGCAACCGAGTAAAATACACAAATGGATACAAGATTTTTCATTTAAATAAAAACACTGTAGTGTTTACAATACACCAAAATCAGAGTAATCATGATAACCAAATATACCTATTAAAAACCCTATCATAATTATAGGGAGACCACTTAGAACAATTAGAACCCCAATAAAATAATATGGATCCTTAGAATTTTTCATAATTAATATAAGAAATTTTTAAGCAATCGCGGCCACACTAAGCACTAATGGTATGACGTGAACCATCTTCTTCAATCTCCTTGAGTTTAGGACACCCTAGGGCACGGTTTTATATAAGGAAATGACTTGACCATTTCCTTGGGTGATTGTTGGATTCCAAAAGCTATAATTATAGTTGTTTTCCTCGAGGTTAATTAACTAAAAATATTCAAGTACAACTTACTTTTTCAAAATTTACGAATTGGAGATTAAAAGATAACTCCTTATTATGGTGAAAAATGTTGAATTACACTTTGGGATTTGAAATGTAATAAGGAATTCAAAACATTTTGAAAATATTACAAATAAAAAGTAATGATTTTAACTTCTTAAATAATGTTTTAAACTATGTTTGATTTCTTTTAATTAAACTATATTTTTTATTAAATTAGTTATAGCTACTATAATATTAGTATAAAATATTTTATGTGGATATTTCAAATTTCTATTTATAACCTTGAATATTAAAGCTTTAGTGTTTATAAATAAATTGAGTAATAATATATTTAGATAATTTATATCTAGGTATTAATTAAACTTTTTTTATAAAGGTTATGTTTAAAAAAGATATTTTTTTTATATAATAAGACTTCATATTCTTTTTAGGTTAGTTTTTATAAAAACAATTGGGCCCGCTGGGGCCAGCCCTTTAAGGATGGGCCAAGAGAGGTAGCTCATGCTATGTGGTTGAGCCTAGCCCTCAACCCAAGCTAGGTCCAGCCCAAGTGTGGGCATAGTTTCCCTGAAGGGCGCACAGAAGCAGGAGCACATGAGTGCGCAGCGCGGGCACAAGGCCGCGATGGGCGTGGGTAGGCCGAGGCCTGTGGGGGAAGCGGGAGCCCATGTGTAAGGCCCCCCTATGTGTGTGTTGTTTGATTTATGAATTATTATTTGGAGGCTTATTCTTATAAAGAAGCCACGTGTGCCCCCCATTTCAATGTGAGATGCATTTTTTCAGGTGAAATGAAATCTGGACCGTTGGATTACGTATCGCGCGATCCGGGCCATTAATCTCAGCCCCACGCTCAACCCCCAATAACTGTGGTAAAAAAATACACTTTTTTATATGCCATCAGATTAGGCAAGATCTAATCGCAACCATTCGAGGGTTTTAAAACACAGCTTCAATTTTGGGTCATCCAATTAGACTCGGATTTAATCTGAGCCGATCATTGCCTTTATAAACAGAGAATGCATCTCGATCCTTGAATCCAAGCTAGATCTAATCTTGGCCATCGAAATTCCTCCTGGTTTTCCACCCACAGCACTGTCTTTTTCCCCGCGGTGTTCTATGCACCAGTACCCTACCTCTCTTTTTGCACCATTTTTTCACCCATTTTCATCTGTCAGACCCTCCTCTCACATGGTTTCCACAGAGATCTTTTTCCCTAGTATTTTTATAATCTATGTAGGCCTCAGATCCCTTTAATCTTGCATTAAAATGACCATTGTAGGTATAGTTTATAAAAAAACACACTGAGGCATCCAAAGGACCCCTCGGTTCCTTACACACAAGCCTCCAGTGGACCTCAACGAGTCCTCCGGGTTTTCCAGTGTCTCCCAAGCCCCTCTTCCTACTAAAGCTAAGGTAGGGGATTAATATTTGTCTTGATTGTTGAATTTTAAGTTGTATGAATATATAAATATACACTTGTGATATAAATATACATCATCTTACGGTTTGAGGTTAATTCTCTCTTTTCTCAATTAAGTGTTGCAAGATCTTGAGTTATAGGGTATTAATAGACCCTAAGTATGAACACCCCATGAAAATTTATTTTATGACTTAAATAAATATTCGGTTATATATATACATAAGTATATAGAAGTATATAAGTATAATATACACAGCCTCAGATTTTCATAAACTTCATATTCTAGAATAAAGATTTCTAAGTTTGAGTTTCAAAATTATTGAAGAAAAATAAAATCCATGGAATCATTTTTTAGTAAGGAAAATTTATTTATTTATTCCAAGTTATACTATCTATTTTCTAATTTTTTTAAGGGTTCATTATAATTTATCTTGAATATTTATTTTTATGAATTGTATGGGTTGTGTATTAATATTTTTCATTGAATGTATATTTTGTTTAATTTGATCAAATTACAGTTGTTATATGTGTATATATTTATATACACACATATATAACTTATTATAAGTTAAGGGTTATTTTGATTTATAATTACTTTCTTTTATACACTTAATGTATATTAAGGCATGCACACATAATTCAATCTATTTCTATTTTGTGTTATTAAAGATTTTATTTTCAATATTTAAATAAAGACTTGGAAGTGAATAAAATTTTAGTTACAAGTGAATTTGTATTATTATGCAAAAATTTAGTTTTTATGTATGGCTGTCTAGGCGTTTTTGTACTTTAATCCTAACAAGAGTTTTGGTTTTCAATCCGGTGATATTAACAATTAAATAATGTTATGGAGTATTCATTAATTGTAATGGTATGACATATACATATATTATGTATATATATATATATATAATGTTATATGTATGCACCTATAAGTTTGAACCATAATCTGAAATAGGTTAGCCTAAAACAAACTTCGGTGGTTAAAGTACGTTGTTGATATGCTTAATTAAATTATCATGAATGTATGGATTACATAGAATAAATGTTTGGTTGAACATATATGCTATGTAACATAGGGTATGACCATTTATTAAGACATGACCATTTATCAGCGCATGCTTGTATACAAATGACATCTGTCCTAATTTAAAATTTACCATTTTAAACTATAAATATTCTTTTCCATGAATCAAAGATTTTGAAAATTAAGGAACTATAATTTTATGTTGTAACCCCATCCATTCATTACTTGCATGTTTTAAATTAATATCACATGTGCAAAGAATGTTTACTATTTTATCCATTTCATTGGGAAAATTATCTTTTAAATAATAACTGACATATTATGATTTAGTCTGTTTCCAATTCCATTTATCAGTGCATGAATTGAGCATGAACAATAAATATGTTTTATAATGCATTAAAATTTTATTACCATGGAAGGGTTTGTAAAGTTATTATTTTATGTGATAATCAAACAATTTATTATTCATGATAATTTATGTAATAAGAATTTAATTATTCAAGGTGGTATGGGACACTTTGAATAATGTGAAGTAAGAAACCAATTAATATGTGTACATGGAATGATAACTGATTTAATAAATCAAAGTGGTATGGGCACTTTGATTTAGAGATATGATTAAATGCATTGGACATAGTATGTTCTGGGTTGGGGACCGATAAAAGTAAGCCCTCCTGGTTGGGGTCCGGTTACAGCAGACCCTCTGGGTTGGAGTCCAGTTATTAGAGGCTCTCTGAGATGTATTTCGGTTACAGAGGATCTCTGGGTTGGGGTCCAGTTACAGGTATCACCTAGGTCTTGGCATGAGGCCATGACACAGTCTGGAATATGCACTTTCCTCAGTGTGACTATGTAAATTAATTAACAAGAGGAATATTCGACTAGTAGAATATTATTGGTTAAAGAGCTTATGATTATGAGAAACAAAAGAAGTTTAAGTATGGCATATTATTTATGCAATATTCTGAGACTATATGGCCAGAGTATGTATCAAAATAGTAAATGATGAAATTGAAGTTATTATTTTAAGTGCAGCTCTAATCATGCATTACACTTAGTTATTAATTTTATACTTGCATTTTAACATGAAATGTGTTTTACTCTTTATTCTAAATGAGCATTCCCATAATTGAATCAAGATAATGTTAGTAGGTTTTAAATTGTGCACTTATATCCCTTAGAAAATTGTCATGGTATGTTTAATGTGTTACATCACTTTAAAGAAAATATTTTATGGAAATTTTAAAGAATGATTTTAAAAGTTATTTTGGGTATAGTATGTTATTATTAAACCCCTTACTGGGCATTCATATGCTCACCTTACGTTTCTGAAATAAATTTTTAAGGTATCAGATTTTACAGGAAGAAACATTTCAGAAGTAGCTGGTTTCTCAGAGCCCGAACCAAATTCGACCCTCTGTATGGCATCGGATCCCAGAACTTGAGAGCTAGGGAGTTACAATCTTAACGGAAGCTATCACCCCCAATATTAATCTCATGCTACAGGAACTAGTGTGTGATTGTCAACTCCCCTCCCATAGGAGTCTCTAAATGTAAGGATCGGGCCAACATCTCCACCGAAATCTTCAAGCTCCAAACATGGTATGTGGAAAAGAAAGAGTTACTAGCACATGTTTCTATAAGAACTATAGCTAGGTGGAAAAGACACATATCATACCTATAATCATATATATATAATTGGGAATGTAAGCCTCTATAACCTGAAGTTAGGCCTACCCCTATCCACCAGCTCTTGGAGCCCATGGTGGACCACCTAGGGGTGGTGGTGGTGGTGGTACCTCAAACCTACACCCACTGACTACTGCTCGACCTGCTCTCCTTCTACATCTGCCACCCTATAGACCACCCTGCTTGAACCTCATCCGTTGTGTAAGTGTTCCTTCGATTGTCTCCTGGTTGGTCATACGATGGTTTGGGAAATCTCTCTTTCGATGCCCCCAACTGTCACATGAGTAGGACATTCTATCTTTCAGTTGACTTGTTTTATCCTGGGAGGCTCGCACCGCTGATCTTGTATCATGGGGTTGTCCCTTAGTGTTCTTGACCCACTTTGGTATCTATGTCATCTTCCAGCTACTCGATGCCAAAGACTCCTCTACTTGTCACCCGGTGGTAGCTCCCACTACCGGTGCCTACTCCTCAAAAAAGATCTCTACAAGTAGAGCTCGCTCCAGCACCCAAGCATGCATAGGGATGCTAAGGGATACCATCAATGACCTGATCTCCCATCGTAGTCCTTTATCAAAGTTATGTTCCCTAAATAATGGGTCACATACCATGTCTGTAGAGTAGCGATAAAGATCCATGAATCTCACTAAGTACTTTGCTACTAACTAGCTACCCTGTTTAGGATCAGTAGCTCTGGTATACGCATAGAGCGTAATGTTACTGGAAATAACTCCTCCCTAAAGTGGAAATCAAATTTTTTTTCTAGTGTAGCATCACCTCCTCATGTGTTTGATTTATCAAGCTCAACCATCTCCCCGCTGAACCCTGAAGAAGGCTCACGGCTAGGACTAACATCTGGTCAAGAGGCTTTCTCACTAAGCAGAAGACTCACATCACCACCACCAACCAGTACTAATCTATCTAAGTATATGTATCACCTCGTAACCAGGGAGGTCACTATCTCTAGAACTCATGCAACACACTAAGCCTATGTGCATCCTCTACTGGTAATGCTAGTTTGAACAGTTTCTCTCCGGGTGGTGGTATCATTGTTACACCACCGGGTGGTGCTATCTCTAGAAACGGTCCCTGCACTAATGCCTCATCGCTTGGTGGACCATCCTCATGGTCACACCTCAGAATCCTAGTTGGATTCCTATGTAGAAGCATCTTTAAATAGAAAAATATTTACCATGATCATTAGAGTATAACTGGTGAGCTGAATCTAATTCAAGAAGGACATGAGAACACACTCAATTTCTCTATGATGCATGAACCACTAATTTCCCATGCAACTAGTGTTTTCATGTACCGAGTTGGAAAGAAGAATTCAAGGTCCACATGTATGGATACATCAGTCACCGCACCAACACTAGGTTTTCTTTCTGGAAATACAAACTTGAAACATTTAATATTGTTTCCCCAAAATGAGAGTAAAACTGATCGTCCTTTGATACCACTCTGTCATGACCCATCGCTCAGGGCCCATGCCGTGACTACACATATCCCACCTCTCATAGTCTAGTGGATGGATACTAGTGCTGAGTAGGCATATTAAACAATTATAAAGAATTTTCCCAAGTACCTGTATACACACACCCATCTCCAAGAAAATGATAAAACTAAAAACACTATGTAAACATGGATGAAAACTACTAAGAAAATGTACTCAGAGTAATATACCAAATTTAAAAGTAAATATAACAAAATAAAATCCCAACTGAAAAAGAAAATTACATGATCTTGGATATAATCTATAGAAACCCCTACCTGAAGGGTAGGTATAGTAAGCTGACTGAATGTTGCTGAAGCAAACCACATTCATTTGGTCACCCTAAAGCACCCCATGTTTCCGGCCCACTAAGGACTTCGTCAAATCTTCTTAGCATCTTCACAAGACATGACATGTGCAGATGAAGCTCATGCAATGGTTAGTAAAACAATCCTCAGTAGAGAATCCAAACCAGAAAGGAATTACATAAATTATACTAAAAAGAAGAGAACTAAGAAGTACAGCAAGTAGAATACCAAAGAGGAATGCAAAGTGTAGCCTCTAAGAGGTATAGTCAAGAGAGTCACTAGAGTATGCTCACACCAAATATTGGTCTATAGTACATAAACATGATTGTTGTAAGAATCCACAGTACCCTCAAGTAGTAACACATAGATCATTTTTAACACACAGAGTGTAGGTAACACACGGAGTGTCAGTAACACACGGAGTGTAGGTAACACACAAAGTGTAGATAACACACGGAGTGTTGGTAATACATGGAGTGTCATCAAAGACTAGAGGACCCTCACCCTGGTAGAAAAGGTAAGTACCAACTCACTCTTGGTAAGACACAAATTCTAGATAATACATGTAGTCTAGGTAAGACATGCAATCTTATTAATCACATAGTTTCTAGGTCGCTACCAGCTATAGGATTCCGTCCTTAGCATGTTCTTTCTAAGAGAACATAATCCTTGAGCCAAAAGGATGTATTCAAACTTCCATGTAAACTCACTTATATTATCTCAAAATTAACACCTCATCGCAATGGTCTCAACGCCATAAACGGCTCATCAAAAGGATAAAATGTTTGAGAGTTATGGGCTTTTAAGTAAAAAGGGGTCGGTCAGGTCTGGGTCCGGTCTGGCCCAGTCCGACCGACCCAACCCGGGTCCTTCCTAACCCAACCCGCCAGGTCAACCCAGCCTGCAGGGTCCAGCCTGGCCGAGCCTATAGGGTCCAGCCTAGCCCAGCCTGCTAGCTCGGTCCACCCAGAGGCAGTGGCTGCCGCGTCCATTGGTCGTGTCTCCTCGGGTCAATGTGGTCAGTCCGTATAACCGGATCCACCTGTGGCTCAGCTATGGGTCCTTCATCTGATGCAGCTTGTGGAGTCATGTCCTCCCACTATGACATCTCACTACCATGGTCTGTTGCTTCCACCTGAGGTCACACAACCGCGGTCCCCTCTGTCGGTGGTCATTTACTACCAAGTGGTCGAGTTGTTGTATTCCACCATTGGTGCAGTCACGCGCTGCCCCCAGCGTCTCTCCCTCTACAGGTCGATGGTTACAATTTGTTTCTCTGTTATTCAAAATTTAAGCATGCATGTGACCCTCATGTCACATTCTTCATTGATATGAGCTCCAATTTTTCTCATCATCACTCTGGGGGTCCGACCACATTGGGAACCAGCTAGAAAAACATGCCATGACCATGAGGGTCCGCCAATGGAGAACACAAGAATGGGGAAGAGAGATAAGAACAAGAACACCATTATAATGAACCTTGGACTTGTTCGTGTTGGCCTTGGTCCTTTCATGTTAGTGGGACATATAAAATAAGAAAAAAAGAATATTTAATAATCCTTCCCCATTAATCCTATATTTTTAATGATCTTATAAGAATGATAAAACCATATATCAACATGTTTATGGGTTGGTTCATGTTCATAATTGTAAATAAGTATGGTGAAAGAATTCATGAAGAAAAATAAACCTCTTACCTCAAGGATTAGATTGATAGTTTATAAATCATGAGTCTTGTGTTCGTCATTCGTCTATCTGTTGAAGCTTGTTTTAAATCCGATCGCCGATCCTCCATCGTTCATCGTTCATCGATGAGGGGATTTTCCAATGCGTTTTATTTTTTTCAGAGCCTCTAGGGATCATAAATCTAATCATATATCCCTACAAAGATATTAAATTAAGAAATGTGTTTCAATGTCACTATTTTTCTGAGTTGAAACATTACCATGTTATTTCATTTATGAAAGAAAATAAATTCTTAGTCGTGGTGTCGCAGTTCTATTGTGTCACTGTTAAACATTAAAATAAACTTTTTCCAAGTTTATTTTATTTTCCTTTAAAATGTCCAAAATAGATTTTCCACAGTCAACCTATGCCGGTCAAAGTTAGGTCCTTCCTAATCAAAACTCACTTCTATTAATACAATAGTGACCTCATATTTCAAATTTGAGCACTTGTTTAAAAGTTACTAAAACCGCACATGATCCCTCTTTTTAATAAACATAAAAATAGTTATAACATTTATTCTAGGATCCGTAAGCCATGGAATCATATTCCTTCTTAGAACCTGGTCTCAAAATATTTCCATATAATTTTCAAAAAAATTACATGGAAAATAGGATACATTTTAGGAACTACCCTACACATGGCCTCGATTTCACAGTAATGGGTTATCCTTTTAAGTGTTTGTGGCATTATATGTTGGGAGAAAAGTTTAATATGTATACAGATAACAAGATCTTGAAGTCTATCATTTCATAATGAGATTTGAATCTTCATAAGTGGATATGGTTTGAGTATATGTAGTCATTTTATTTTGACATGGCATATACGCTTGGGAATGGGAATAGTTTTGATGATTCATTGAAAAAGAAAAGTCAGACTTGGGTGGTTCATGAGTCTTTTGTTGAGTGGAAGATGATGACTTTACTGGCTAATATGCATATGGTAGTTCAGAAGAGTTAGGGGAATATGAATCTCTTATTAGTTTTAGTGGAGTCTACACTTTTGATTATGATTAGAGATAGTTAGTTTGAGGATTCTGAGTGATTGACCTTGAGAGAAATCCTTGAAGGTGGGGATTCACCTTTCAAATAGACCATATATGAGGACAAGATCATCTATTTTAGGAGTCAGGATATTATTCCAACAAGTATGAGGGTGGAGACAATGCATGTATTTAATTCCACAAAGTGGGTTTTACATACAATTTTTACTAAAATGTATCATGACCTATGAAGATAGTTTTGGTGGCCATGCATGAAAATGGATATTGCATTATTTGTGACATTAAGTCTACACATGTCAGTATGTGAATATAGAGCATCAATAACCTGGTGATTTACTATAGATATTAAACATTATTGAATGGGAGTGGGATGAAATTAACATGGATTTTGTAGAGGGTCTCCCAATGACGCCTAGGAAGAATGACTTTATCTGGGTGATTATGGACATACTGACGAAGGTATCACATTTTATACTAGTGAATGAGACTTTCTTAGTGGAGTAGTTGGAAGAAATTTTTTTTTTGGAGATAGTCCATCTTCAATGGGTGACACTGACTATTGTTTTAGATTTTGGATCATGTTTTACTTCACTCTTCTGAAAGGGACTATAGAATTCTCTTGGTATGCTGGTTTTGTTGAGTACAGCTTTCCACCCATAGAAATGTGGTTAGTCTAAGTGTACAATATAGTTTCTTAAAGATATGTTATACATGTGTTTTATTGAATTTGGTGGGTCTTGAGAGAAGCATCTATATTTGGTGGAATTTCCTTATAGAAACAATTATTAGGAAACTATTCATATGGAACCACATGAGTCACTTTATAGTAGGCCCTAAGGATCAACACTATGCTAGAGGAAGGAAGGTGAGTGAGAGTTTTTGGGACTAAGTATCGTGCATGAGACATAAGATTGGGTATAGCTGATTCAAAAGTATAAGGATATGTATTAGAGTAGACATAATTAGTATGATGACAGTCATGTATAACCCCTATAGTTTATATAGGATGATTGTGTATTCCTTCAGGTGTCCCCTAGGTTGGTTCACCATAGGATATAGAGACAGGGAAAGCTAGCACCTAGGTACATTAGACCGATTGAGGTTGTGGAGAGAATCGGGCTAGTGGCATACGAATCGGATATTCTATATAGATATAGTGTTATGCATGATTTTTTCCATGTGTCACAACTTTGGTGGGATCACCTTGACCCTTCTAATGTGATTAGTGTGGATGATGTTGAGAATGAGACTAATGCATCCTTCAAGGAGAATCTGATGTGTGTGTTGGATCGTAGTGTGAAATTTTTGTGTGTAAATACCATGTTGATAATTCTTGTGTTGTGGTGGCATGGGTGTGTGTAGGAATAAACAGCGGAGAGAAAAGATAATATAATGTCTCTATGGAATGATCTTTTTAACTTGGAATCTTAGAGATACATGGGAGTACAACTCGAGGATGAGTTGTTATAAGGTGGAGAGATTATAAGATCCTGACCTTTTTTGGAGATATCTCAGGATAGATTCTAGGTATTCATTATTATTTGTTTGACAATACTTTGGTTGGATTTTTCTTTGGGGTGTTTTTGGGTGAAAATTTGAAATTTTTGGAAGAAGCATGGGTAGTGCATGCTTGGAACACAATTTTAAAAAACCATGCACCCTAGCCAAGTAAACCATGAAAACTAAAACAAAGTGTATTCACATGTATGGTGCAGAGTTTTTCAAACTATTCCCCCTTTTAGGATAATTCATGCCCCCCCACACCTAGAATAGTGGAATAGTTAATGTTGGGTTTAGGGGAAACTATGAACCCCAATAAGCAAACCATGTGTAAGAGATTTTAATCCCCCAAAAATTATTTTTAAAATTTCCCAAGCCACCATTTTAACCCCTATTCATCCCTAACTCAACCCCTAACATCATTTCATGATTTTAAAGCCTCCCAAATAGATTCCAATCCATTTGAACTTCTAATATTCATGATCTCAATCCTCAAATGAATATATGCACCCTCCTGATAAGAGTATCTAATCCTGTTTGGATTCCTTATTCTCTCATATATCTCCCTCATATTTTAGAGGAGATTTATTATCTATGTTATTGGATTTAGATCTAGTATTTTCAATCTAGATCTAGGATTATTGGATCTTTATTTTTCAATCTTGAATTAGGGTTTAAGATCCAGATCTCGTTCTATGTCATTGTGCCACACAAATTGGGTATTTTCATTGGATGATTGATCATCAACAAATTGAGTTAGTTATTCTATTATTCAAATCTCACAGTCATGATTTCAATTACATGTATGTAATTATGGAATTGAAAGATTTTGTTTAGAAAATTAATTTACTAGTATATTTAATTAATTTAGTAAATTATTTAATTTAGGAATTATGATTTGGGGATAACTAATTATTGAGTTAATTTTATGAATATTGTATTGGTATTTGTGGATAATTAATTATCGAGTTAATTATTGAAATAATGAATTGTAAATTAAATAATAAATTTTTGAATTAATTATGGGATATTGAGTTTTTTGGATATTTATTAATTAATTGGTGAATAAATCAATGTGATAGATGTGCTTAATTAATTGTGGAATTAGTTAAGGTAATTGATGTGATAATCTAATTGTTGAATCAGTAATGACATTGATGTGATTAATTAATTTTTTAGTTAATTAAAGGAAATTTATATGATTAATTAATTATTGAGTTAATTAATGGGATTGAGATGATTAAATAATTGTTGATTTGATTAATGGAATTGATATTATTAATTGATTTTTGAGTTAATTAATGGAATTTATATGACTAATTAATTGTTTAATTAATTAATGGAATGATTTGAAATGATGAATGGTAATAATGGAATTCATATGTGATATTGAAATAATTAATGGTAATAATGGAATTAATGAGTGATTTGAAATGATGAATGGTAATAATGGAATTTATGAATGACCTAAAAACAAGAGTGGTAAAAATGGAATTCATTTGTGAAATGAAATGATGAATGGTAATAATTCCATTCATATGTGAATTAAAATTATGAATGGTAAAAATTGAATTCATATGTTAATTATGATATCTAATGGTAAAATGGAATTATAATATGTGATATCACTCAAGGATATTTTAGACTCTGGCATGACCCAAAGCAGGTATTGAGTTTTTGGTGCCCTCGAGAACACAGGGTTTTATGTAGTTAAATAAAGAATAATTGATAATGTGACAACTATTAATTTATGAATTTTATGTATTTCTTTATAAAAATTCATACACTATTTGACTGAATATTGTTTTAGACACTGTTGGTGGTGTCCTTCTAATTTGTACTCACACCCTACTCAGGCTGCCTGATCGATACCTGAATAGATTTCATGGTTGGAGGACGTGATAAGGGTAAAGAATCTGTATTAGATTTCCAATTTGGGATGGAGCCTGGATGAGGAAATTTAATATGGTTTGGGAGTAGCTTTGTATTTTTCAGTGTCTTGGATTTTTAGTTTCATTCTGACATGTGAAATGTGCATTAGCATGGAATATCAATGATTAAGTTTGATATTGTATTTCCATTTTTGGTCATCATATGAAACTGGTATTAATTTAGTTGTGATTATATTAAATTTGGTTATTATTTTTTATTTACACGATATTTCTAATTCAATAAAGAGGTTTTTGTGTCCCCATGATCGATATTAGACCCTCAATTCTAATTATTAGCCTTTGGCATACAGGTAGGTGCCCTTGAGGTCATGTAACCGACCAGCTTGGGGCACCATTATGTGGTACTCGGTTTGGGACATTATAAAAAGTGGACCATAAACTCATAATTTAGAGGATAAGTTCATATGGTTCTATTGTGTACATAAAATGGGAATTGGAAAGGTTTTGGGTAATTTTTAAACCTTTTATTCTATGTTTAACCACTAAGTAAACTCGTTTTTACCTTAGTCGTTGTAATTTATTTTAATTATTTTTACTAACCAATTTTGTAAAAATTTAAGTTTACCATATTTGATAATATAAACTATTTTGATTCCAAAAACAGTATCCATTAATCCAAATTAAATTCACAAAAGTGATGGAATTTAATATAAAATTAATCCTACAAACATGATAAGAATGCTGGTTTTTAGAGTGAAAAAGTTCAAATGTTCACATTATTTTTATATCAAAATTAAATATGAAAATTATTCTAATGAACTATATTAAATTGTTAGATTTATAATTTAACTATTTTCTCTTTAAAACCAATTAAAAAGATAAATTAACTTTGTAAATTATTTATTCAAAAATACATTTTTAATTAATATCCAATGTTTTTCTCTATTCATCAAAAATTGAAACTTTTCAGAAAACTACTGAAAAATCATCCTAATATGATTTTAGTATTATTCATTCAAAAATTAAGTTTTCTTTCAAATAAAAATTATAAAATTTTCAAAAATTAGTTTTTAAATAAGTAAACCACAAAAAGGTGACAAAACTATTATTTAGAAAACAAAAATAGGTTTTTAAGTGTAGAATTGAATTTATTTTTTTATTATCTAGAAAAAACAAAGGATGAATGTTAGAAATTAGATTTAATATATTACATATAAATTTAATTAATATGATCCCTAAATGATGATATGTTTATTTTATTGGTATAAAATGCACTTGTACACATTTAAATAGTTGTTCATAAAAATATTTTCTTTATCTTTCAAAAGAGTTTTATTTTCATTTTTAATTAAATTTTCACCAAAGAATTCGTTATATAAACATGTGAAAACCATATTTTTATAATTTAGTTAATAATATCCATACCCTCCATTATAATAGATATCTTATAATGTTAATATATATCATGGGTCATTTTAGTTTGGTGTAGTGTGTTAAGTATGTTATCAAACATAAAAGTCTCAGGGTTTCGTGCATTGGAAGCTAAACTGGGTGGTGCGTGTAATGAAAGATAAAATCAGTTTTTGTGTTTCCATTATGCTATCAAATAAAATTTTATTATTTTAAAATATAGGGGTGTAATAGTTCATAATATGAAATTTTAAACCTTAATTTTGTAATAAATCTAAATATTTAATCCTTTAAAAACAAAATTAAAAAATATAAATATAGACTATAAGGAAGAAATATAAATGAGTGGAAAAAAACCCCTTTATTTATTCTTTTAAATCAATAAACAATATTTTTAAAATGGAAAGTCATCAAACTAAGTGAATCATATTTTCATTGAAACCCTATGAAATATTGGTAAATTGTTTTTATAATAAATAATAGATATGAAGAAAAAAAAGTTATTTGTTCAAAAAATAATAATATAATTAATTTTACACTTTTTAAAAGAATATAAAATTTGAAATTTGTGAAAATTATTAAAAATATTAATGTTAAAAATTTATAAATAATTTTAAATGAAATATAAAATAACCATAACTAGAAATTTAAGTAGGGATAATATAATTCTTCAAACAATATATAGAATATGTGCATGTAAGAAAAATAATCACGGTCATAAGGAAGATATAAGTTCAATCCAAAAAACATGAAACTATTTAGTTGAATTGTGAATGAAATGGAGGTAAAATTTCAAGATGAATTGAAAAAACTATAAAATAAAGATAGAATAAAATTTAATACAATCATAGGGTGGATGAAACTAAACATAAAAGTTCGAATTTCAAGAATAAAGGTTATAAATTAATGAAAGTTAATTAACTTCACAAAAAACCTTAAAAGTTAGGTAATATATAAATCAAAGTATAATAAATATATAAGAATAAGTAATAATTAAACTCCTAGTAGTAGAAAAATATTTAAGGTATAATGTGTCAATAGGGTTTCATTTACACTTTATAATAGTAAATTGGTAAATCATATGAAACATGTATCAAGGAATTGAAATTATGAAAACAAACCCTTACCTTAGATTTTTTTCTTAGTCCAAAATCATATAAAATAATTTATAATTAAATAAGATGCATTAATAATTTATTTCAAATCATTCCACATTAAATTTTAATTTTTTGAGATCCATTTGTTATCATATGGAATTATTTCATTGAATCGTATTTTCTATCATCTACCACTAATATTTCTAAAGTCAATACTTCCAAAACCACTTGGGTACATCGACTATGTTCGAAGAAGATATAATATAGTCTAAAAATCTAGGAAATTTAAGATAAATATGTTTTTTTTAATCCATTATCATAGAATTTATATATCTCAATAGGTTTTTCAAAAATAAATTAAAATTAATAAAAGCATATCAGTATTCTAATTCCACGTGGTCAAATTTATAATATCCTTTTATTATTAAAATGGTTCAAATAACACCTAATTTATCATTCTCTAATATTAATAATTTAATAAATATAACTTTCATTCATTAAATTTACATTTATAAACAACCATATAAAGTGGTGGTGAAAATTTAAATATGTCATTCATGGAGGTGGTAATCTAAACATAACCCAGGGGATGTTTTCTATTTCTAATGGATGAGAGGGAGGTAGATAATGATTATACCATCAATATAAAAAAATTTATAATACTAATGATAATTATGAAATTATATTATTATAGGTATATTATATTTTTTGTATGTGGAAGAATAAAGAAACTTGAAAGAACATGATAAAAAACAATTGCTTCTTTCTTTGATCTCATCATTTACACCACCCAATAATCTTTTTTTATTATACATTTAAGGGTTTAACAACATATAAGATGCAAAAAAAATGTTTGGGAGAGATTTTTTTATATTTTTTTAATCTATGATGCTTTAGGTGTGATGAGAAGTAGGGTGGTGTAAGGGTCCTTTTATAGGTGACAGGGTGGAATTTTTTTAAATATTAATTTATTTATATGAAAAGAGATGTCATAATCAAGGAAATTATATCCAAAGTTGATACTTATAGAGGAAAATATATTTCCTAGTCAATACTTTTCTCTTCATCCCACTTTCAAATTCATTTTTTTATATTTTAAAACTTTACCTCTTGATTTTACATTTTACCTCATTTACCATGGTGACTAATTCTTACCTTAGTATCTATTTTTTTCTAAAAATGAATTCGAACGTATTAATTAATTTAAATATTATGATACCAAATCTGAAATTAATTTTATTTCATTCAATTTCAGAAAAAAAAAATCAACACTAATTCTGATATAATAACATGTTGTGTAGGAAAATAATTTTAAAATATATATATATATACACACACATTTTAAGTATAAAGTGAATTTTATTTTTATTCCATGCAAAGTTGAGTCCATTAAATGAGTTTTAATTTGATTTTTTAATATATTATCAATAAATTTCATTAAAACTATTTTTATATAGTGAAAAAAAATTATTATTAAAGAAATAAATTATATAAAAAATTTAAAATTCTTTAAAAAATAATTATTTTAAAAGACAGTTGATTTTATTCCTACTTTTTTAAATTTATTACTTATTTCCTATGAATTACTATGCATGTTGTATTAAATAAACCTTTTTTGTTTTTTTCAAAAATTTATATTTTTTATTATTTATATAACCCTTACTTATACTAGCAAAACCCCTCAAGACCTCCATATAAATTCTAAGGGTTTGATAAAAAAATGTTGGCTATTATGGGTATTGGTTTAGATTCCATGGATATAATAATGATTTTCATGAGCTTAAACTTCACAAATAGATGATTTCACTCAATTGGTACTTTTTTTTAAAGGTGGAGACTCGAGGTCTCTTATTATAAATTAAGAAAGAAAGTACAAAAAGGGGGATACATCATAAAACATAATCTGAAACAAGACAGATGCGAAAGAAAACTCATCAAAAACCCCGGGAGAGAGTACGCATGCTGTGACATGATGAGCTGCCACTCTTGCCACGAGCACGACGTCCTCTTCTCCCTGCCTTCGCTTGTATCCATGGGCCATTTCTCTCCTCTGAACTAGAGTCAGCATCTAGTTGTGCTCTACCATCATCAAGTAAACAGCCTGCTTTACCTCCATCATCATCCCTGCTTGAAGAAGCAAGCAGTGCAAAAGGGTTATAGGTACATACCTGAACGGTTTTACCTATGGCATGTTGCTTGTTTTTGCATGCAGCTGCTGAATAGCTTGGAATAACATTCCCTGGAGAAGTGGTCCAGGTACACAAGGCTTGACCAACCTTTATATCATTTCCTGGAGTCCCCTATGAAGGGGGAGGAGAACTTACCTGTATTTGACTTCCACCAGCAGAAGGGTTAGTGTCATGCTGTTTGAAAAGTTTCGATACAGGTGGAGTATGAGGGGAATGTTCAATTCCCTGCATTGAAACAGAACCCGAGCAGAGGGGAGATTTACCAGCTAATTTGACCAAATCTGAGGCTGCCAAACTCATTGGAGTTTCAGAAACTTTCTACCTGAGAGAAGGACTGGATGACTTTAACCCCTCTTGGCCCATGGGGGAAGGGGTTTTAACAGCAATAATTTTATCAACTGAACTATCCATACCAGAAATTTCCAAATTTTTTGGAGGTTCAGAGTCCTTCTGCTTAAGAGAAGGATTGAAATCCTTCACAAGGTCCCTCCTGTGAACCTCTTTTGTTATAACTTTCTTTGAAGTAGCAGCTTCCAATGGTATCTTACCCTTTCTATTACTAGCAGCATTATGTTCATTCAAGAATCTATCATCAGCTTCAGCTTGAGCAAATGATTCTCTTTCCACATGACTATCATCAGAATCTGATTCACTATGTTGTGCAGTTATATCTTTGATTAACATATCCTTAAAAGAAGGTTGGTGATCTAGAGTTTCAACATCATCCGCTAGATTGGCCCAGCTTATTTTGGGCAATTTCTGTCACAAATTTAAAGGATCTATTTCCCTAGGATCCTGCTGTCTAGAAATCTGATCAGGGTCACAGCCACTTGTTGCAGTTTGATCATCTTTATGTTGTATAATAGGTTGCAATGCTATCCCTTGTTGGGGATATTGTTTATCTCTCCTTCTACAAACTGATCCCTCATGACCTTTTATATTACAAATAGAGCAGATGATATTCGCTCTACATTTGGATTTTTCATGGCCAATGATGCAACACACCTCACAGTATAAAGGGAAACGTTCATAGGAAATCCTTAAGTTAATGTCATCGTATGTTGTGGACAGAATGACCTTGTCTATAAGGGGCAAACTTAAGTCCACCTCTACCAGAATCCTAGCAAAGTGACCAAAGGACGTTTTTTCAGTGGCCTGATCCATCCTAATAGGAATGCCTATTGCTGAAGCTATATCAAACAAAATTTCAGAATGCCATAAAATCCAATTCAACCCATGTATTCTAATCCAGATCTGTGAAAATGAATCTTTGAAATCATTTAAACTAAAATTTGGATTCCATTCATAAACCCTAAGAGTTCCTGGTTTAAGGTTCACAGATCCAAAACACCATGCTCGGTTTTTGCAATCAGCTGATGGAAATAAAATATGAAAGAAACCTCTACCCAAGGAGACAGCTTTGATTCATGATTTGAAGACTGATTTAATAATCAACAAGACTTCTTAGGGTTATTTATCCTTACTATATTAGATATTTATCCAAGGACCACATATTGTATTCATATGAAGATGTTGTTACTAGAAAACTACAAACTCCTTACATTTCAAAAAATTTAGGATATCTGCATATATTTTGGATTATCCCTAGGGTTTCCACTAATGTATTCTTACCATAATTTTTAAGGATAATTAAACTAAGATATTTTTTACTAAATATTAAACCAAAAATTCATGGAAAACTATGGTGTGTGAATTTAACTTAACCCTTGTCCCAAAGCAACATAAAATCACATATTAGTCAATATATACCTAATTAATCTATAATACCTAAAATATATTAATATTTTACAAAAATAACATGATTTTATGTGACAAAAAATTACATACCCCATAGCCTCACTTGTAGATCTAGTTCTAAATATATATTCATTACAAATTTATTTTGAAACAATTTGAAGTGACTCAAACTTAATCATATATAATTACAATATCAATAAAAATATTGAGTTACTTAAAAACCCAAGACCATTTAATTTTATAGTTTTATTGGGTTAAGAAACACATTATATAATAAACCCCATATAATTAATATCCAGTGGGATGGTTTCCTAATAATCAAACGGTTTCTTACTTGTCAAAAATATATAAACATCTTCCACAAAATTATCCACACATGACACCCATATAGACATTTCATACATCATACTCTTCCTCGTAACCTGGATAAATGGAATCATAAGAAGTGTGACCTAAAATGATCATTAAGGGGTGGTGTAATGCCCCGACCCCAGCTACCCAGAGTCGGTGCATTACTTCGTAACATTGGCATGATCACAAAAGATCAAGTCTCGAAAGACCGATTAGTTTAGTAGCCTTGGAAACACTAGATACATTAATAAGTCTTACATTACATCATAAAGTAAAACAAAACTACAACATCTTCTCTTCATAACCCCTTATATTATCCTTTTAGGTCATTCATAATATACTTCTTCACATCCTGGAAAAATTAAAACATTGAAAGGGGTGAGCTCAGATGCTCAGTAAGGATAACAACATAGCGGAAGCTTTTATAAATAAACATTAACATTTAAGGCAATGTATAACTAAAACAAAAGACTTTTAAACTTGAACTTTAGCATAATATGGAAAAGGTAAAATGAAATAATTCCATTTACTTACTCACATAGATATTCTACTAGTCGAATAATCACATGAAATATCATTAACCACTTTCATAATGATGGAATGCATAATGTCAGACTATCATAACCACGTAGTCAAGGCCTCGTGCCAAGACCACAAATAATATTTTGTCAAGGCCTCATGCCAAGACACTAGTTTGTCTCATTAGACCTACCGATGCATCGAGGAGCTATAGCAGGCTCCACCCGTCACTTATTAAGTCCAATGCATTCCTCATATGAATAGGTTTAAACATATCATAAACCATAACATAATCGTATCACATAAAACATGCATAAAGGAAACATAACATTTCCACATTTCAATCACAAGATATCAATACAACACATTTATATAATAAAAACATTTTCAAAACCATTTTCAATACCAAAATAAAAGAAAGGTAAAACATGGTATTTATTTTTCTTTTAAAAAAAGGTATGGCTTGTAGAGGAAGCCAAAACTTAAATAATGGTCACGGCGGCGGAGAAGTCGTTGTCGCCGCATACGTACGACAAAAACATTCCCTTTTTTTTAGTAAATGCTTCGTATAAATAGATTCCTTTTGAATAAACGTAAAAGTCAAAGGGGTTTATAAACCGTATAAAAGAAAGTTGTGTATAAAACCAAATATGCCTCAATGAAAGGAGATTGAGACGAAGTCCCTTACAAAGATCATTTTTTAAATAAAATAGATCTATTATGTGTATTTACTATAAGTACACATAAATAAAGTACAAATACAAGATATAACATAATAATATCATGACATATTTTGAAAATAGGAGATTAACCCAAAGAATGGAAATTGGGTTAAGAAATTCCCTTACCTTGCGTCCTGTCCTGACTTGACTGTTCTTTAACCTCCTGAATAATAAACTAGAGTTAATTTCTATTTACTTAAGAACCTTTTTCATGTTCATTATTCCTTTTATATCCCTTATTACCATGTTATGAACATTATGTAATTATTTAAGTTTATAACGGTCATTTTGTCGATCTTAGGTACTTGAGTCAAAAATAAAATTCTTATAATTACAAGTTGTTAATGTGGTGATATATCCATTATATCAAGAATTATATTCATGATATAGATATAATATATCTCATATATATCCAGTATATACATGCATTTATAATATTCCATAACGTTTAGAGGTAAGAAATGAAATGCACCGTTTATGGAGACGGTAAGCCGTACGTACGCATGAACGCTACTTTCATTTCTATTTCGTATTTAATGAAATCAAAATGATATAAAGGTATATTATAATTCCAGTATAACATCATATGTAATATCATTTACTCCATCCTTTATACATCCCACATATGGTATTAACGATTCAAATCACTTTGAGGGGGCGGTAGTCCGCACTTCCTAAAATGAAAATATCACGATTACCCATAATGAAAACAATAAAGGTATGCCATAAATGAAAAATAAAGAACCTTAAGTAAAACATAAACATATTATATATCATTTATAAATAGATTTACATCTTAATGGCCACCTTTGAAGGTGTTTTATGAGTGTTGAACAATCATCGTTTCGTGAGGCAGAAATTCGCCATCCACAAAAACCGTATGTTCTTTAACCATTAGATGTAGGTGTGTGTACGTGTAGCTCGAATACTCATTATAAAAAAATCATAGTATATTTAGGATACTGTTTTTGTTACAAAAGAAAGGAATAAAAAGAGTTTAGGGGTTTGGATAAGCAAAATAAAACAAAATAACATAAGAGAAGACATTACCTTAAAATTGGGTAACTCTTTTGATTTGAGCCAAAGGCTTCTTTGGGAAGAATTATGCCCAAAGTGAGGCTTCTAGGATTAAGGGAGGGAAGTTTGGAGAGTATTTAGGCAGAGTTTGGACGAGCCAAAATGCTTTGAAAGGGTGATTAAGGTGGTAGTGGTGGGGGCCTTTTATAAGTGGAGAGGAGGGGCACTCTTGGAAAGTAATGAAATATTACTTTATTATACAATGATTTTCGGATTCTAAAGGTCCCACACTTCTATAATTCTAGGATAAGGTGATAATGGTTTGAAATATACCCATCCAATAGGCTTTGGACAAGTTTAAGCCTTGTATTTTACATTATCTTTTCATTTTATTTAAATCGTTAATTAATGAGGTAATCGCTGCATCATCATGGTGTCATAAATAATTTAATTTATTTAATGTCTAAAAATTATAAAAAAATTATGATGATGTAGTAAATCTTTTTATATTTCTAATGAATATTTATAGTCAATAATATGACTTGTATAACCCCATTTAAAAATTGTTTTAGTAAAATAAATCTTGTTTGTGACCTTTTTATTTTAACATTAAATAAAAAGTTATTTATGTCCTTTTCCTACCAAAGTGGCTCCATGGGGTCCCCAAGTTGACCCATGGATTGTCTTGGTCGTCCATTACACATCCAATAGTGGTTAGACAAGTGTAAAGGTCATTCCATATTTTTATAATACTATTTTTACCATAAATTTCACTAATTACCTTTAATCGCGATTAATTAAACTTAAAAGTTACTATTCACCAAAAAAATTATCTTAATCCCAATGAACCACATTTTACTTCCTAATGGAAACCATGTATGTCATATTTTTGAAAATCAAATCACAGAAGTGTTAATGTTTCATTTAAACGAAAAATCAGTTTTTTAACTACCACTTAGTGGTTTCACTATTCATCAAAAATTGAAGTTTTTCATAACAATGCCAAAATTTCACCCTAAGCTATAATTGATATTCCGAATCCAAAAATGATGTCTATTTTACAAAATTCCAAAAATATAAGTTGCATTAATTAATTTTATAATTAATTCCTGCTGTCAACAACAAATAGCGTGTTTTTAAGAAACAGTATATATCAAAAGATTGACCATTGTTTATGTCCAAATTCAAAGTGAAATTAATTATAATGATCGCCATTGGATAAAATGGTAAAAATATATTCTAATTATAATTTAAAATCACTCAATAGTATAATTTATCACTATAAAATACTTTTATTAAAAAATTTGTTTTTAAGTATTTTTCACTATTCATAAAAATTTGGAAGTTCTCAGAAAAATACCAAAAAATCAACATAGGCTAATTTCGATATTCCGAATCCAAAAAAGAAGTCCATTTGGCAAGATAAAATTTATAAAATTTCAAAAATTAGGTATTACTATTCATAACGGCTACTTTGATTGGTTATGGTGTGTGTTAGAACTCGAAGCTGCGTACAACACACGCTACTGTATTTATTCAAAGAGATGTGTACCATGGAAGCTTGGGGTGTTACATTCTCCCCTCATTCAAATAATTTCGTCCTCTAAATTTCATATAATATCACTGTATAAAAAGACTCGGGTGATTCTTCATCATGTGTTCCTCGGGTTCCCACGTTGCCTCCTCCATCTTATGGTTTCTCCATAGAACTTTTACCAGACGAGTCGTCCGGCTTCTCAGCACTTGTTCTCTTGTATCAAGAATCCTGACAAGCTCTTCACAATAAGACAGATCGGGTTCTAGTTCTAATTCCTCATAGGTGAGTACATGTGTTGGGTCGGGCATGTATTTTCTTAACGGTGCTATGTGGAATACATCATGAACTTTGGAGAGACTTGGCGGCATTGCCAAATGGTAAGCTACAGCCCCAATTCATTCTAGAATTTCGAAGGTTCCGATGTACCTGGGACTCAATTTACCCTTCTTACCGAAATGTATAACTCCCTTCCATGGTGATACCTTCAAGAAAACATGATCTCCTGCCTAAAACTCCAAATCCTTCCTTCGATTGTCAGCATAGATCTTCTACTTACTTTGAGCTGCTTTGATGTGGTTTTGGATTACCTTCACCTTTTCCATCATTTCCTCCACCAGTTCTGGGCCTACAAGTTTTCTTTCACCAACGTCATCCCAACAGGTTGGTGTGCGACATCTCTTTCCGTATAATGCTTCATATGGTTCCATCCGAATACTTGAATGGAAGCTATTGTTATAAGAAAATTCTACCAGAGGTAAATATTGATCCCACATTCCTTGAAAGTCAAGTGAGCATGATCTCAACATGTCTTCTAAGGTTTGAATAGTTCTTTCTGATTGTCCATTTGTTTGAGGGTGGTAAGCAGTTCTCAAACGAAGTTCAGTATCCAAGGCCTTCTGAAGACTTTTCCAGAATCTTGATGTAAAATGGGGATCATGATCCGAGACAATTGACAGGGGTACTCCATGAAGTCTCACAACTTCATTAATATACAGTCTTGCTAGACGTTCAAGTGGTATATCTTCCCTTATAGCAAGAAAATGTGTTGACTTGGTGAGACGATCAACAATGACCCATATTGCGTCATTCCTTCTAGGGGTATTTGGTAGTCCCATTACAAAGTCCATCGTAATATTATCCCATTTCCACTCAGGTATGGGAAGAGGTTGCAATACTCCACCAGGATGTTGCCTTCCAGCTTTCACTTGTTGGAAAACCATACATCTTGACACAAAATTGGCAATCTCCCTTTTCATGTTGTCCCACCAAAAATTTCCCTTTAAATCTCTATACATTTTTGTGCTCCCAGGGTGTATAGAGAAATTGGAACTATGAGAATCATCCAACAATTCCCTCTTTAAATAAGGTATATCGGGAACACAAAGTCTCCTCCCAAATTTCAAAATTCCATCTTCATAAACAAAGTCACTCAACCGCCCATCATTTACAGCTTTAATCTTCTTTTTCAACACTTCATCATCAGGCTGATAACTTTTATCCTTTCTAGTAAAGATGGTTTGGAAACTATTTGAAAAAGTTTTGATGTTTCACCCTCCATGGTGATTCCCATATCCATATTTACTAGATCCATGAAAATAGGATCCCTTTCCACTCTCATCATGTTCAAAACTCCATGATCTTTTCTACTCAAAGCATCTGCAACCTTATTTTCCTTCCCTAGGTGGTAGTGTATCATGCAATCATAATCCTTGAGTAGTTCAAGCCATCGTCTTTGCCTCATGTTGAGTTCTTTTTGTGAGAAAATATATTTCAAACTCTTGTGATCGGTATATATCTCACATTTTTCACCATAGAGATAATGTCTCCATATCTTCAATGAAAATATTACAGTAGCTAACTCGAGATCATGAGTAGGATAGTTCTGCTCATGAATTTTCAGCTGTCGTGATGCATAGGCAATAACCCTATCGTTCTGCATAAGGACACAACCAAGTCCTTTCATTGATGCATCACTATAAATAACGAACCCATCATTCCCTAATGGTAGAGTCAATATAGTATCATTGACTAATCTTCTCTTCAGTTCTTCAAAACATTCTTCACACTCTTTTGTCCAAACAAATTTAACCCCTTTACGTGTGAGCTTCATCAATGGGTTAGCCAATCGGGCAAAATTATGGACAAAATGTCGATAATAACCTTCCAAACCAATAAATCTGTGTACCTCAGTTATACTCGTCGGTGCTGGCCATTCTTGGATTTCCTTGGTCTTAGAAGGATCAATGGAAATTCCATCCTTAGAGACAATGTGGCCAAGAAAAGAAATCTCATGAAGCCAGAATTCACACTTTCTAAACTTCCCATATAATTCATGCCTCCTAAGAGTCTTCAAAATAATACGCAAATGATTTTCATAATCTTCGTATATTTTAGAGTACACCAAGATGTCATCAATAAATACCACCACAAAATCATCTAGATATTCCTTGAAAACTCTATTCATTAGATCCATGAATACAGAGGGTGCATTAGTCAATCCAAAAGGCATTACTGTAAACTCGTAATGCCCGTACCTTGTTTGAAATGTTGTCTTCGGAATATCTTCCTTCTTCATGCACAACTGATGGTATCCCGATCGAAGGTCAATCTTTGAAAAGTATTGAGCTCCATGAAATTGGTCAAATAAATCATCAATCCGAGGTAGGGGATACTTGTTCTTTATTGTTATAGCATTGATCTCCCTGTAGTCAATGCACAACCTCATAGATCCATCTTTCTTCTTAACAAAAAGGACATGGGCTCCCCATGGAGAAACACTAGGGAGAATAAATCCCTTATTACTCAATTCCTCTAGTTGTTTCTTTAGTTCAACTAATTCCACAGTATCCATCCTATAAGGGGTCTTCGATATGGGCCTCGATCCAGGAATTAAATCAATGTAAAACTCAAATTCTCATTCTGGAGGATGTCCAGGTAAATCTTCTGGAAACACATCTACATATTCTTTCACAATAGGAACATCCTCTATTTGAACATTCCTTTCCTCACTATTAGTCATTTAATTCTCTTCCTCCCCAATAATTGAACTTAGTTGAGCCACTGGGGGTGGATCTAAATAACAATTAGGTGGTGACGATTCTGCTCTAAAAATAAGGTGTTCCTTATCATCATCATCAAAAATCGTAACCTCCTTCTTCTTACAATAAATCTTTGCATCATAGTCTGAAATCCAATCCATACCGAGGATTATATCAAACTCAATCATAGGTATGACAATGAGATCAGCGGATAAAGAACAGTTATGTGCTCTAATGGGGACTGATTCACAAAACTTTGATGCAATAATACTTCCCTTAGGATTTTTGACTGACAATTCTCTTGTTAAATCAAACTGGAAATATCTAATTTTCTTAGCAAACTGGGAAGATATGAAATAATGCGATGATCCACAATCAAATAATGCATTTGATAAACTTGAGGAAACCATTAAATTACCTGCCACCACGTCTTTTGGAGCTTCAACCTCAGCAGTAGTGATAGCAAAAGCTTGGCCTTGATCCCTTGGCCTCTTCTGAGATAAGTTCCCCTGACGCTTAGGACATTCATTTGCATAATGTCCCATCTATCTACAATTATATCATTCCACATTGACAGAAACTTTCTTTCCCTTGCAATCATGAGCTTGGTGTCCTTTTTCACCACACTTGTAACAGACTCCCATTCCCTTCGAGCAAGTACTGGGGTGTTTCTTTCCACATTTACTGCAGGACTGATATTCAAATCTTCCCTTCTTCCCTTTATTTCCATTTCCAGATTGATCAGAAGATCTCTTCTTTTCTTGCTTTGCTTTAAAGTCATAAGACTTAGAGAATTCCTTTTCCATCTTGATAGTACACGAGACTATATCTTCGTATGTTGAGAAAGATTGTGATACTGAATCTCGATGGAGAAATGGTTTTAACCCATCAAAGAAACGATCAATCTTACTTCTTGGGTTACGTATATAATCTGCAGCATGCCTCTCTAACCTTGTAAAGTTAGCCTCATACTTTGCGACATTCTCATCCTCCTTCTGCCTCAGACTCAGAAATTTCCTTTCCATATCTTCTCGATGGTCATGCGGAAAGTATTTTTCTAAGAAAAACTCTTTGAACTCCCTCCATTCCATATTCGATACTTTATCATCTTCCTTTGTGTTTTGAATCAGCGACCACCACTGATCGGCATCTCCAGTGAGGCGGTAGACTGCCATGAAAACCTTCTCCCTTTCGCTACTCCCCAAGGCGTGGAATATTTTCTCTAAGGAGTTTATCCATTGCTCATCTACTAATGGATTTTTACCCCCATTAAATTTTGTTGGTTGTTGTATCATGAAGCGGTCTAACATTGATCCTCCACGTTGCGGATCAGGGTGCTCCATACGAGTAAGGTTATTATTCATAACCTGAGTGAGTTTTCCCAGTATGGTAATAAGTTGATCAGCACCAGTTGTATCTCCATCTCCACAATAATTATCTTGAACAGGAGGGAAATCCCTACACGGAGTGCGTGCATTGATACGGTTTCAATTCCTTCCACTAGGCTCCATTTCTAAAAAATGGCATAAACTATATTAGTTTATGAACCAAAATACATAATTCCATACTTGTAAGATACTTAACATAAATTGAACTATTTATGGATATAATCCATAAAATGTTTTCTTTGAGGAAGTATATACTCATAACCCTTCGTAGTGGTTTGTAAAGAAAATGATAATTATCCAAAGCATATCCCCCGGGAGTGTCGTAACCAAGAGTGCAGCAAGGCCCATTGTCGTGCACCAGTTCCCGTTCGAGTCTAGCTCAAAGTGGTGTTTTCGGGTTTCACCCCTAGGTACATCTGTGCCAGATCCACCTCTACCTACTCGTATCCAGACAGGGATTTATTGCTCAGAAAACTCACAAAATCTCTATAATACCAAAATTCTAGGAAGTTCTTCTATACTAATCCTCAAAGTCAATCTTTGGGCTATGTGATCTAATCAGAGTTTATCTAAATCTAGCTTCCAAGGTTAGTACTAAACTGCCTCTGATACCAACTGTGATGCCCCGACCCCAACTACCCAGAGTCGGTGCATTACTTCGTAACATTGGCATGATCACAAAATATCAAGTCTCGAAAGACCGATTAGTTTAGTAGCCTTGGAAACAGTAGATATATTAATAAGTCTTACATTACATCATAAAGTAAAACAAAACTACAACATCTTCTCTTCATAACCCCTTATATTATCCCTGCAGGTCATTCATAATATACTTCTTCACATCCTGGAAAAATTAAAACATTGAAAGGGGTGAGCTCAGATGCTCAGTAAGGATAACAACATAGCGGAAGCTTTAATAAATAAACATTAACATTTAAGGTAATGTATAACTAAAACAAAAGCCTTTTAAACTTGAAATTTAGCATAATATGGAAAAAGTAAAATGAAATAATGCCATTTACTTACTCACATGGATATTCTACTAGTCGAATAATCACATGAAATATCATTAACCACTTTCATAATGATGGAATGCATAATTCCAGACTATCATAACCATGTAGTCAAGGCCTCGTGCCAAGACCACAAATAAGATTTTGTCAAGGCATCGTGCCAAGACACTAGTTTGTCTCATGAGACCTACCGATGCATCGAGGAGCTATAGCGGGCTCCACCCATCACTTATTAAGTCCAATACATTCCTCATATGAATAGGTTTAAACATATCATAAACCATAACATAATCATATCACATAAAACATGCATAAAGGAAACATAACATTTCCACATTTCAATCACAAGATATGAATACAACACATTGATATAATAAAAACACTTTCAAAACCATTTTCAATACCAAAATAAAAGAAAGGTAAAACATGGTATTTATTTTTCTTTTAAAAAAAGGTACGGCTTATAGAGGAAGCCGAAACTTAAATAATGGTCATGGTGGCGGAGAAGTTTTTGTCGCCGCATAAGTATGACAAAAACATTCCCTTTTGTCGTTTATTAAATGCTTCTTATAAATATATTCCTTTTGAATAAACGTAAAATTCAAAGGGGTTTATACACCGTATAAAAGAAAGTTGTGTATAAAACCAAATATGCCTCAATGAAAGGAGATTGAGACGAAGTCCCTTACAAAGATCATTTTTTAAATAAAATAGATCTATTATGTGTATTTACTATAAGTTCACATAAATAAAGTACAAATACAAGATAGCACATAATAATATCATGACATAATTTGAAAATAGGAGATTAACCCAAAGAATGGAAATTGGGTTAAGAAATTCCCTTACCTTGCGTCATGTCCTGACTCGACCGTTCTTTAACCTCCTGAATAATAAACTAGAGTTAATTTCTATTTAATTAAGAACCTTTTTCATGTTCATTATTCCTTTTATATCCCTTATTACCATGTTATGAACATTATGTAATTATTTAAGTTTATAACGGTCATTTTGTCGATCTTAGGTACTTGAGTCAAAAATAAAATTCTTATAATTACAAGTTGTTCAAGTGGTGATATATCCATTATATCCAGAATTATATTCATGATATAGATATCATATATCTCATATATATCCAGTATATACATGCATTTATAATATTCCATAATGTTTAGAGGTAAGAAATGAAATGCACCGTTCATGGAGACGGCAAGCCGTACGTACGCATGAACGCTACTTTCATTTCTATTTCGTATTTAATGAAATCATAATGATATAAAGGTATATTATAATTCCAGTATAACATAATATATAATATCATTTACTCCATCCTTTATACATCCCACATATGGTATTAACGATTCAAATCACTTTGAGGGGGCGGTAGTCCGCACTTCCTAAAATGAAAATATCGTGTTTACCCATAATGGAAACAATAAAGGTATGCCATAAATGAAAAATACAGAACCTTAAGTAAAAAATAAACATATTATATATCATTTATAAATAGAGTGACATCTTAATGGACACTTTTGAAGGTGTTTTATGAGTGTTGAACAATCATCGTTTCGTGAGGCAGAAATTCTCCATCCACAGAAACCGTATGTTCTTTAACCATTAGATGTAGGTGTGTGTAATTGTAGCTCGAATACTAATTATAAAAACATACTAGTATATTTAGGATACTGGTGTTGTTACAAAATAAAGTAATAAAAAGATTTTAGGGGTTTTGATAAGCAAAATAAAACAAAATAACATAAGAGAAGACATTACCTTAAAATTGGGTAACTCTTTTGATTTGAGCCAAAGGCTTCCTTGGGAAGAATTATGCCCAAAGTGAGGCTTCTATGAGTAAGGGAGGGAAGTTGGAAGAGTATTTGGGCAGAGGTTGGCAAAGCCAAAAGGCTTTGAAAGGGTGAGTAAGGTGGTAGTGGTGGGGGCCTTTTATAAGTGGAGAGGAGGGGCACTCTTGGAAAGTAATGAAATATTACTTTATTATACAATGCTTTTCAGATTCTAAAGGTCCCACACTTCTATAATTCGAGGATAAGGTGATAAGGGTTCTAAATATACCCATACAATAGGATTTTGACAAGTTTAAGCCTTGGATTTTACATTATCTTTTCATTTTATTTAAATCGTTAATTAATGAGGTAATCGCTGCATCATCATGGTGTCATAAATAATTTAATTTATTTAATGTCTAAAAATTATAAAAAAATTATGATGATGTAGGAAATATTTTTATCTTTCTAATGAATATTTATAGTCAATAATATGACTTTTATAACCCCATTTAAAAAATTTGTTATTAAAACAACTCTTGTTTGTGATCTTTTTATTTTAACATTAAATAAAAAGTTATTTATGTCCTTTTCCTACCAAAGTGGCTCCATGGGGTCCCCAAGTTGACCCATGGATTGTATTGGTCGGACATAACACATAAAATAGTGTTTGTACAAGTGTAAAGTTCATTCCATATTTTTATAATACTATTTTTACCATAAATTTCACTAATGACCTTTAATCGCGATTAATTAAACTTAAAAGTTTCTATTCACCAAAAAATTATTTTAATCCCAATGAACCACATTTTACTTCTTAATTACAACCATGTATGTAGGATTTTTGAAAATAAAATCATAGAAGCGGTAATGTTTCATTTAAACGAAAAATCATTTTTTTAACTACCACTTAGTGGTTTCACTATTCATCAAAAATTGAAGTTTTTCAGAACAATGCCAAAATTTCACCCTAAGCTATAATTGATATTCCGAATCCAAAAATGATGTATATTTTAAAAAATTCCAAACATATAAGTTGCATGAATTAATTTTATAATTAATTCCCGCTGTCAACAACAAATAGCGTGTTTTTAAGAAACAATCTATATCAAAAGATTGACCATTTTTATGTCCAAATTCAAAGTGAAATTAATTCTAATGATCACCATTGGATAAAATGGTAAAAATATATTCTAATTATAATTTAAAATCACTCAATAGTATAATTTATCACTATAAAATACTTTGATTAAAAAAGTTGTTTTTAAGTATTTTTTACTATTCATAAAAATTTGGATGTTCTCTGAAAAATACCAAAAATTCAACATAGGCTAATTTCGATATTCCAAATCCAAAAACGAAGTCCATTTGTCAAGATAAAATTTATAAAATTTCAAAAATTAGGTATTACTATTCATAACGGCTACTTTGATTGGTTGTGGTGTGTGTTAGAACTCGAAGCTGCCTACAACACACGCTACTGTATTTATTCAAAGAGATGTGTACCGTGGAAGCTTGGGGTGTTATAGGTGGTGTATAAAAAAATATATCATTTAATAAACAATCCATTAATAATATGTTAGGAATAAATAATAATAAAAATAATAGTGTCAGATAATTAAAAATATGAAAATATAGTATATCCATAGATAAAATAACAATGTATAAAATCATATGGAAAATAATAATTATTTTAATAGTGATGGAATGAATAATTTTAAACATCATGATCATACCTTGAGGACCTCATTCCAATACATAATAAACAAATGGGTAAAGTTTCCCCCATATAAATAAGGTAGTATATCTCATAATATTTATTAATGCATCATGGGGATACATAATTCTCAGCCTCATCTATCACAAATTAACTATAATTTTTTCTTTATATATGATAATGAATATAAAATACAGTAAATTGACAGAACTTTTTATAAATCGATAAACATTTGTATATAAACAATATGTGTGTGTATTTTTAATAATTCCCAAGTTAAAAAATCCAATACCATTCTTGGTAAATAAAACTTTAAAATGAAACTGTGTAGACTTAAGGGATTAAAATGTAATTAAATATGTGAAAACACAATATATAAATGGTGTAAGTGATATAGAATACATCAAGTAAATTAAAGAATATGTGCATGGTGGTTAAAAATATATTCATGAGAGAGATAAAGAGTGATAGAGAACATAACTCATATAATCAATGTGATGTTTAAAAAATAATCCCATAAGATCACTTAGAGGGTAATACATGAAACATAAATAAAAAATAGATAGATTATTTATAGTTAGACAATAAATTTGAAGTAAAATTATTGAATAATTTTGATGATTCTTTTTAATATCTATGTAAAACAATCTTCTATATCACATTCAAAAATACATTTCAATGGGAAGAAATGGGACATTAAAAACAATAATTGTAAAATAATTCCAAATATTGAAAACCTGAATTTAAATTAAATTAAAAATAAGAATTTAATAGTTAAAGATATAAATATACATAAGTGGGATAAAATCCCTTTATTTTTTAAAACAATAACTAACCTTTTAAAACAAAAATATCAAAAAACAAGTGGAATGGTATTATCTTTTCATACCCATGGAAAGTTGGAATATAATCATGAATATAAAGTAGAGAAATAGATTTGGGAAAATGAATTCAGGTACAAAATGTTAAAATAAGATAATTTACAAAATTTTGTAAATAAATTCAAAAATGTCCTATATCGAAAAAATTAAAAATCTATTTCTTAAATATTGGTAAATAAATTAAAATTCTATATAAAATATCCATAACAAATATTTAAATTCAATAGGATAATATTTTTACAATAATATAAAAAATATTCACATGGAGGAAATATATAATTAACTATAAAGAAGAGATAATTTCATGTCTGCGTATAAAAAACCGCTCAGTTAAATTTTCAACCAAATGGTTGTGAAATGTCAAAAATACATTCATAGAAATAAAAAATAATTAATATAAAATAATATAATAATATAGTGGATTAAAATTAACCTATATGGATGAAATTCAGGAATAATTATTATTAGTCCATGAATGTAAAGTAAGTTCACAACAACCATTACAATATAAGTAATGTATGAATTGAAGGTCATCGAATTGGTAGATATTAAATGAGTGTCAAACTCCCATAAATAAAGAATAATTTACTATAAAATAATTCAATTAGAATGTATTTATACCATAATAATTTAAATTGGTCGATAATAATAAACTTGTCTCAACGAATTGAAATTGATACAAATAACCCAAATCATTGATTCCCACTTGGTTATACATTCTCTAAACTCATGTATGATAAACTAAGACTTGTTATTAATTTATTCTATAACCTTTTCATGTATAATTCATTTTTTGAGGTACAATTACTTTCATATGTTATTCATTCAATTTATATTCTTTTCTCTCATCAGTCACATGAGTTTCTTTAGTCAATTCCTCAAAAGGTCATCAAAATTAGGTTCAAATTAAGAAAAGTGTCTCAGCCAGCATGTTTTATATAGTTAAATTTATAATAAAAAATTATTATTAAAATTATTATTATTATCCCTAATATATATATTTATAATATTAATCATGTTATAAATATCATATTTATTCATTAAATTCACTTCTAGAACCATCTATGTAAGGTGGTGATGAGAAATGATATACGCCATTCATGGAGTTGTTAATTTGACCATAACACAAGGGATGTTTTCATGTTATAATGGATGGTACGCTAGTATATAATGGTTATCCCATTTATATAAAAATATTTTATTGTAAAAATTAAATGATTTCATTATATTATGATGGGTATTATAGATTTTTTGGAGGTGTAAGAATAATGAAATTGGAAATAACTTCATTAAAAAAATTACTTCATCCATTGATATCCTCTTGTATACCACTCATTAATACATAATATATTTGTCTTTTGGATGTTATGTAACCTCTAGGATGTGATAAATAAATATAGGGAAGTTTTTTGTAAGATTATTTTCATCCTAATAATATTTATGTGTGAGTAGATGTATAGTGAAATAGTGGTCATTTTATAGGTGAGAGGGGTGGCATTTTTTTGTAAATATTAATTTCTTAATAATGAAGGAGATTTCAAAATCAAGTAAAGTGTATCCAAAAGGTATAATTCAAGGATAAATTATATGTTTAGTTTTATAAATCCCTTGTCTACAAATCTATTGGTGATGTTTTGGGTTGTTTCTAAACTTTACCTATTGATTTAACATTTTTACAACATTTTAACCTTTATCATGGTAAACATTTTTAACCTTGGATCTTTATTTGTATAAAAAATAAAATAAATCATATTACTTAATTTATACATAATGTAAAAAAATATGAAAACCATTTTATATTACTCAATTATTAAAAGAGATAAAAATTAATTTTATTATAATAATACTTTTCATGGAACAACAACTTTTTAATAAATGTATTTTTCAAGGATAAAGTGAATTTTGGTCTTATTTCATTCCAAGTAGAAGAAATTAAATGTGTGTTAATTTATATATATATATATATAATATATCAATTTCATTAAATTAATTATTAAAATGTTATTAATTTATTTTATAATCATAAAATTATATAATATATTTATAAATGATATTCTTTGAAAAATATTTTTTTCGAAAATCAATATATTTTATTAAGAATTTATAAAATTAATTTAAAATTTCATTGGAATGAATCAAAAAAATTATGAATAGAAAACTTTTACATTTATTTTAAAATTAAATTATATAAAAATTTAGAAAAATTATAATATATATTAGATTAGTAATTATATTTTTATATCACCCAAATTTCTACTAATAAAATCCCTCAAAACCTCTATATAAGATCTAAAGCTAAGAAAATAAATTTTGGCCATAGTTAGTGGTTATTTATCTAGTCTTGATCTTATAGATATTTAATAAAGCTTTAAATTCTACCATGGATGATTTAAATAAAGTTTTACTTGTTAAAGTTGAGCTTGGGATTCATCTATAGAAAATTAGAGTGATAATACATCCTTTCCAATAATAGAAAAATGGTCCTTGTAGGGAATAATCATTCTTTTTTATGTTGTTTCTTATTCTTTCAAGATATATTTCATAATATGGTTACTTATATTTATTCCCTTCAATTTAAAAGATATATTATAATAGCCATATGTAATAATTATAATTTATATATATATATAGTTTTTTGTTTCAGTTTTTTTTTTGTGATAAAATATATTCAATACAATAATTATTTAAAGGTAAAACATACTTAAATAATAGGATGATACACTATCAAATCCCCACTTACTTGATTTTTTATAGTTTTTATTATTAACCAATCTATGCTTCCATACCAACCACACACCTAACCGAGCTTTTTGTAAGGCCTAAAGGGTGTTCCCAATCCCCAAAAGATGGAAACTAGTTCCTAAACATCAAACATCACATTTGGAAATGATTTATTTCAATAACCAACTATAAACAACCCAAAAGAATAGAATATCACATCATAATCAATAATCATAACCAAAAAATAATACAACTATCACAAGATAACCAATTTAAATACTTAAACAAAAACAAAAATACCAAAACTGGGAGATGAGCCAACTACATAAAAACCACCATGAAAAAGGAGGGGAAACACCCCAATGCCGCCACCACTAACACATGAAAGAGAGGGACCACTAGCAACCAGATCCACCATCACCACCACAGAATAAATTCCCATACATGGGCCAAATATAAAAATGTCTACATACACCTGAGGATGTATATAGGGTCTGAGCCAATTCTCAGTAGGAAACCACAAAAGGAGATTCTACGCTATAACATTAAAAGAAAAGCATTTTATTTTTAATGATAAATAAATAAAAAATTTTGAATTAAATATGATTTGAAATTAAAATAGTGAGGTAAAAATGATAAAAAGGAAAATGAGAAGTGTAGCATCAAATGAGTATCATGGCTAATCCCTAAGGTACTAGGGTTAGTGGGGTAATAGGATCCTCATAAATCGGTAATATTAAGAAAAAAACCATAGTGTCCTTATGCATGGTCCACTAGAGGGAAATCAAATCCTAAGGTCTAGTGATCTCTAATAATCATCATTTTTTTAGTTAGTGTTGTAGTATAAATCCTTCTTGGGGAATTGAGCCTCATCTCTGCCAGACTACCTCATGTACTATACCTATTCTTCCCACCTATGTACTAAGGATTACCTTATTATCAATTATTTTTTCCATGTAATATAAACTATACCTTAAATATAAACACATTAAATAATATAAACACACATGAAACCCCTCTATTTTCATTTGGAAAACCCCTTTCCAAACCCTAATGCACACAAAAACCAATTGAAATCATGATTCGAATCAACCATAAAATCTATATAACTCATTAAGAAATTATATAAAACATAGTATAATAATCCAACAATGTTAAATCATTGAAACACCTACCTTTAGTTTAAAAACTTTCAGAAACTGACTCAAAACTACAAACACCCCCAGAGGAGACCCTATAAAGGGAAGAACATATAATAACCATAAATATGTCACACAAGGAACCAATATTGACCCCCATTATGTTAACCTATGAATTTTAGAAGAAATAACCCATGAAATAAGAAGAATGGTTCTAAAAGAAAAAAGAAGAGAAGTAATGTAGGATCATACTTGAGGGATTCTTGAAGATCTAAGGCCAAATCTTCCAGTAGATGAGTTCTAAGGGACCAAGGGGTAAGTAGGATCCACACCTAGGGTTAAGAAACCTGAATTGCATCATCAAATGGGGATTTATAGTTTAAATTATAGGAGAGTAGAATATAAATTTCAATCTTTTTAATGCTCTAGCAGGCCACATGGTTTGGATGCATTGTTGGGCTTCACGGTTTTCCAAAACGTGTGCCAAATATTAGGTATCTATATCCAAAGGTAAAATAGGTTACATAGTGTCTTGGGAAAAGGTGCGGGGTTGTGTGGTTGACCATGTTCCTCAGATAGGGCCACTAACCTAGTCATATGGTCATCTAACACACCCATGTGTTAATTCACGAATCATGGAAAACCCCACTATCCATAGCACATGGTTTCCATTAGGATAGCCCATGGTTTCTAATAATGATACACCAACAGTTCTCCATCTTCTTCTGATCCAAAAAAATCACAATTTCTCATAAAAACAGCTATAAATTCCAATGAAAAAAATATAAGATGAAAAATAAATGATAAAATAGATCAATACGAAAGCATGGATGTGATATATTTCATATTATAATTATATTATTATATCACCTTTCCATAGGAAGGTTTGAATCATCATAAAAAAATATAGATTATTTTTTCAATCTATCTTACTCCTATTAAACATCTAATGAAACACCACCACACAAAATTTCAAGATGTGAGGTCCAAGATCTCCCTAAAAAATATAGCGAGTTTGTAAATAGATATCCCAAAAACATCATCTAGTAACTATGTTTTAAATCATATCTCATATTTAATTTGATATGTTATCAATAGTATTCATCCACCTTGATTATTCCCAACACATGAGGATCCAAAGAATTCTATTTTAGGTAATAGGTCATCATTAGCTCTCCTCTAACATGACTTAATATAATGACATTATTAATAATGAAATAATAGTGTTTGTTCAGTCTTCACACCCTTCCCATTAAAATTTCTTTCACCATGTCATTATTTTACTCTACAATTCATGGCATCTTGAATGACCCACATTTCATTTCATAAAATTATGAACTTTTCTATAAGTAATGTAGCATGCACTAGATCATCGAATCAATCCCCATAGTATGGTTTTAGTATTACATTCAAAATTTACTTCAAAAACATCTATGTTAGTTGAAATATTCCAAATAATAATTAATCATAAATTAAAACTTCAATTTTCCTTCAATCCTTATAACAAAAATTATCATCCCATTTCCACATTAATCTTGATTTTTTTTAATTTTTTTTGATTTATGAAAAAATATTTTTAACTCACCAAAAGTGAATAATAAATAAATATTTTTAAATATTTTTAAAATTATATTATATTATATAGGAAATTTATCACATATCTTACTTGTGGTAAAATTTAGTTATTATTTATGAAGATATTTATATATAAAAATGAGAAAAAGTTTTTAAAATGAAAAATATTATAGGAATGATTTAATTCAATGATTAAATAGATTATTAAACATTTATATCTATATTAATTGTGGAACTCCTCCCTTCCATGTGTCATACACTCCAATAATTTCTCTCTTACCCACCCTCTATTTTTTCTCCAATCATTATATAAGATAAAATTCATTAAAAACTTATCTTCTCATATTTATATCCCTTACTTCCTCTATTACTTTTCCTCCCAGAAACCATGATATCTTAACCTTACCAACCACCATTAATTATCCATAATCTTTTCCACACCTCCTGCAACTCACCATCCCCTCAGTCATGATTCCAATATCCACCCCACGATCATGTTTTCTTTCTCCTCAAATATAACTCTAAAATCTACAATATTCACTATCATTCACCAATTTTTCTTTGATCTCTATTTTTTTCATTTCTACCTAATACCATAATTTTCAGTAGTTATTACCTCAAAATAAATATTTTGAGTCAAGAAGGAATGTATAAGTGATGGTTTTTTACAAATATATGTATTCTTATAGTTTAAATCATTTTTCTCAGTTTGAATCACTCACCCTTATTTTCTCCATTATGAGTGTCTATTCTATGTATTTTTGGTACATTACCAATTTAAATTATCTTGTTTTTCCTTAAAAAAATTATTTCAATAAAAAAATTAAATTAATACATTATATTCAAACAAATTCAATTTAGATAATTGTATATAGATCAATAATTATAGTTGTGGATTAATTAGATATTTATTAACTTGAATATGGAAGAAATAACACCTATATTATTATATTTTACTCTTAAAAATTTAATTCTTAATTTTATATACCATTTACTTGATTATATCATCATGTTAACACTCAGCATCCTGATGTTTTTTATATTTTTTAAAAAATTTACTTGATTTGATAAACTTGTTTCTTCTATTTTTAATAATTAAATTTTGTTACTAAACAATTTTCTTTTCATTATTATTATTCCAATATAAAAACTAATTATTTTATTGCATTGAATTTTTTAAAAATAAAAAATAAAAAACATATCATCTCATGTTATTATGAATTTTTTGATCTAATGGAATAATTGTAATTACTTTATTTGACGAGTAGAATGGTAAATCTATAAAATCTATAGTTAAATTTTTTAGATAAACTCATACTTTGAATCATTAATTTTTACTTTGTTATAAATGATTTCATTTCACTGATGTAATCGTGGAATTTTTTAAAATTTAACATTTTCTTTTATTTACCAAAAAAAATTCCCATGTAACTATGGAGTTAAAAAGAAGCCTAGTGAATATTTATATTAATTATTTCTATAAAATTATTAGTTTATTGTACAAATTATTCAATATTTTACTGATGAAAAATTAATTTCAAATCATTGATAAGCCCATGTCAATGAAATTATTAGATCTGATTTAAATTGGTAGGTCTTATGAGAGTATAAAAAATCATGATGTATATGGAATTATTATATTCACTTACTTTTCCATTCATTTTTAACAATTTCCTTATTTTCTATTAAAATTTTTGAAACTAAATAAACACATAGACTTTTCATCAATGTAAAAGGAATTTTATTTAAATTCTTTATAATTTATTTCCCCTATCATTTATATATCTTAATGTTATGGATTATTTTTTATTTTTTTGTAGTCTACATTATAAAACAATAATTTTTGAAGTATAGATATTATACAAGAACCTCAAGTACTTCTCTAGAAAATGTTTCCTAGTGTAATTGATAAATAATTATATTGTCTTTAATTAAATTTATAAATAGTTATTTATTTATATACCTTATTAGAAAACAAACTAGATTCTTAAAAAATATTATATTTTATAATAGTTCCTTGTATTTATTGAATTCAAAATACTTCATGGATAGTAACCTTGATATTGAGAATATAAAATTTCATTATTGAGTTCATTCTAATAATGCAATCCAAAATTTAATTTTTTATTATTAATATGATTATTATTTTTTAATATTTATATAGTATGAGTAAAAAAATATGATCTCCATACTAATGGAGTGATGGTATATAATACGCCATCTTTTTTAAAATGCATATAAAATCTCTATATAGTTGAACAGATTTAATTGTGATCGTATAATGTTAAGGGTGCATGTTTATCCAATGAAGTTGGGTTGAAAACCACAGTCTATGATGTTCAAGATTCACTAATAAATCATAACATATTATTATGTTATATCATTCCCATGTTTTTAACATTTCAGATATTATTTTTCAGAGAACACTTTACTACGATGAAATCCATGTAAAGCTTATATAATAGTATTCCAGGTTTCATTTACAAGTTTTTTTTGCTAAAAATATATCCATCTTATTTTTAAAATATTTATATATTTGTTTCTATTGAATTTATTTGAATCAATATGTAAGTTGATATAGTCTTGAGTATGTATGATATAACACATTGAACTTTCCTTATTTATTGAAGAATATGATATTGAAATTTTTTTCATCTATGATTGTTTATTGTATAATTTAAGGTATTCTTATATATTTAGTGAGTAAATGGGGAATCCATCCATTTCATAGAGATTTAAGGTGCTTACCATAATATATTGGTAAAGAATAATTTAGGTGACTACCATTAGAGTTACATAGGACAAATTAAAATGTTATAAATGTAATGGAAGAGTTATAAGCTGTTATAGAGAATATACCTAGTTGGGTTATAATTAAAGCCTTGAAAATAAAATTATTTATGCATTAAACATCATGGAATAAAATAAAATTTCTTAAAGGATTAATTTCAATACATTCTAAAAAAATTGAGTAGATAATGTGTTGGATGTAGTAAATAGCATGAAGAGAAACTATAACCAATGTTAATAGGATTGATAATTAGAGATTTTGAATACCAAACAGTTGGTAGAATGCCATAAAAGATAGATTTTTTACACATATTCTTAAAATAAATTTGTAAAATACTTGGGTGAGGGTTTTAAAATTAATAGTGGTTACAATAAGTGGTATTTTTTATGATATTATGGTTTGAGTGTATGTATTGAAAGTTCATGGGAAGAGTGTTAAAGAGTTTGAGGAACCTTTATAAACTCACCAAATTTTATTTTTAGTGTTCATAAAGTATTGATAATGTATGGAGGTTTTTTTATTAATCCTTATATATTATTAAATACTTTTAAGTTTTTAGATGATTCTTGATGTTGACAGTCAATGCACCAAGTACAGTCGATCCACTGCCTCACGGTTATTCAAAAACATGTATATGCAGTTTGTAAACATATTGTAAAGTTGTGAAATTGATATATCAACCTTATGGTAAATCCTTATAGTAATGAGTTCAATCTACTGACTCATGGTGTATCAGTAGTTTCTTCAGGTGGTTGATCTTTCCATGGTTTTTTTTCTTATCCATGTGGCTAGTATACAGGGTTTTTTCTCATTGTCAGTCATTTGAACATGTAGTCAATTTACATATGATAAATTATACACTTATTCCTTATAGATGATTTGAATAGTCATTATTCTAATCTACCTCATGGTTACTTTTTTCCTAATTATATAGTCGATCCAATACTTAATCAAAAGCTACATTAACATATGAACATTTAATTATCTGAATAATAATCTTAAATGACATTATGAAAGTACATTTCCTCATGTATTTGAAAATAAAAAAACTATATTTGGTTTAAAATTCAATAATGATAAATAGATAAACTAATTATGAATGTTTTATAAAAGGATCAATGTGATGGAGTATTTACAGATGTTTTAAAAAAAGTTAGTGAAGAAAATATAGAATTTATTTATTGTCATTTCTATAGTATCTATAAATATTATAACATTATTAAAAAGTCATAAATATTATAAAATACATTATCAAAGTCTTTTTTGGTAAATATTTGAGGAAAATTAGTATAAGGATATCACATATAAATTTTTTTGAATATTTCAAAAATAATCATTTTATGATTAAATATGAAGATAAATATGAAGATTCTTTTATTCCTCTATTTTATTATAAATATAAAAATGTGAAATGGTATTTAATCTTGATATTTGGTATGATGAGTCAACTTGTACAACTAACCAAATGTATGGATCATTTAAAATGTTATTCCCTATTATTTTATAAAACATTCAAACTTTAATGTGAGTTAATCATTGAGTAATAATGTATTTTTATTTTTTATATTTTAATTGAAAATGTGTGATGTGGAATTTAGTTATAGAAAATAAATCTTGAACCTAATATAGAATAATATAGAATGTATATTGTGCTATGATATTAGGTCAAATAAATAAGATATCAAGATTACCCATTATAAAAGAATTTGATGAATATAAGATGGGATAAGACTTGAAGATACTTGAAGACCTTAGAATACTACATTCTTCATAAGGAAAGGAATAGAAAAAAATAAAAAAGTGTAAATTAAGGGCGCTGATATAATTTCACCTATAATAACCATTTGGGAAGAAAATATAATATTTAAATCATTTAAAAATACACCATATTAAAAGTTTGAGTAAATTAATTATGGGATCATGTGTAACACCTTGAGATTTCAGTATATATTTTCCATTAATTAAATACTTTGTTCAATAGTTTTCCTACACATCCCACACCAAAAAAAAAATATATGAAAAAATATTAAAATCAAAATATTAATAAAACATATATTAAATATAAATATTAATCAATTATATATTCTTATATTTATATGATAAATAATTAACATGATTTGATATTAAAATGATTTTTTACGAAATATTTTTCTACGAGTTTTGTATATTATCTTAAAATTAAATTTATCATAATTAAAATATTATTATGATAATATCTAAAAAAATTATATATAAACTAATATACTAACATTCATTTAAAAGTTAAATAATATGAAATTAGGTTAAGTACACTCAAAGATTAAAGGTCCTTTTTCTATAAAAGTAATTTTTATTTTATTTTTTATTTTCATTTGAAAACAAAATTTATAAATTTTAGATTTTAAGTTTGATAATATTAGATTAATTATTTAATTAATAATTAATATATAATTTATAAAGGAAAACGTTTTTTTTAATAGTGGATTTTTTTGCTGAATATTTAAAAATAATGTTTTTCCAATTACTGTATCTTTCAGGACAATGTTATGACATAAGAATGAGATAAAAATCTATGAAACCATTCTATCGAATAAATATTTACTTAAGAAGTAACATAAATCATTTAAAACTATTTTTTGAATTTGATAAAACTTTCTTGACTTTTTGGAATGTAATTTATATTTTATTCTAATAAAAAAATTCCTTTTAAATTAAATAAGTATTCATAATGATCAATTCATTTCAGGATTTATTTTAAAGTCATTAATTTTTTTTAATGCATAATTCAATAAAATTCATTTTGATCGGTTTTATTCTTTATTTCCTATGAATAGTTTTTTATGCTTAAAAACCTATTTTTCTAAAAAACTATTTCTTATTGAGTTTTATGTACTTATATTAAAAGTAATTTATAACATCGTTAGAAATTAAATTCGATAAAAAATATTCCATATTTTGAATCATTAGGTACTAATTTTTTTATAATGAAAATTTAAATTTTTTTCTATAAAAATAATGTTACCATGGTAAAAAACATTACTCTAAAGGTTAAAATTATTTTAAAGCAATTAAACTAAATGATTTGGAATTTATTATCAAAAAACATAATTTTTATATTCTTTTTTAAATTTATATCAACCTCCCCTCACCTTTGATTAAAAATTTGATTTATTTAGTACCACATTCTATTGAAAATAACATTATATTATTTTAATGATAATGGTATTCATAAGGATGCCACCCCCCTCACTTATAAAAGGTTGCCTCCACTAATAACTTATTTATACACCCCAATATCTCTTATCACCACCAAGCTCAGAAAAAATACCCTAATAACATCATTATCCATGAGATAAAGGTTTTTTCTTCCAAATAACCCATCTAAGAATCATTAAGGTGTTTTCCAAAAGAAATTATCCCATGAAGAGGAACATATTATTATCAGCAATTTTTTAGTTTCTTTACTATTGAACCATAATTAATTTTTATATAAGAATATAAATGAATTAATTTCATATCTTTAATATATTTAAATTTTTTATTTTAATTTTTCAACCATTTTCTATCTCATTTGAAACTAATGGTAAATGAAAATGGCTCTCATACGTACCAGTGGACTATGACCTCCATGAAGTAATGTATTTCATTTCTTATCACTAACTCTATTGGATGGTTATATAGATAGATATAATGAATATATACTAATTTTATAGTATAATTATTATATTTTAAAGATAAAATATTATTTACCTTCCTTTATTTCCATCCATTGACAAATGAAAACATATATTATCTCTATGTGTGGACCAATACCTCCATGAAGTGATATAATTCATTTTAAATTACAAAATTATATGGATGGTCATAAAAATATATTTCATTAATATATATGACATTAAATATTTATAAAATTCATGAACATGTATTTGAAAATATGGAAATTGAATTAATTTTCATTCTAAGATAATCTATTGATAAAGGTAAATTACCAAAAATAAGTTCATAATCGATTTCTTTTTCGTGAATCAGAAATAGAACTCTCATGGGATGATATTGGAAGATTATAAGGAATAATGTTACATAAATTATATTACCTAAAAAATTATGTAATGATGAAATTTGTATCCATAAAATTGGGTTCAACATCATAATTAAGAAACGTGTGTGAAACAATCGAAATTAGTAACATCTGATGATGAAAACAAACATTGACTATCTAATGAATTTATAATTACTAATTATATTTAAATAGTATAAAGGTTAATATATATGAATAATGATATTAAATATTTAATTTATATATATGTTTATTATACATGTGATTAAATAACATTCATGTAAATCGATAGTTAATGCAACAGTTTCTCATCTCACTTCTCTTTCTTTGAGACATATGAAATATTCACCACTTATTCTAAAATGGGTAGTGTATGTAATAACTATGAATGTATTTTATTATAATTATCATGAATGATATAGGTATTTAAAACACAATATAAGGTTTTATATTTATTGAGGTTTTAATTAAAATTTTACTAAATATGTAAGGATTAATGTTTCAATATCACATTTATCTAGATTATTTATGTTTAAATTTAAATTTTGGAAATTAAATTATTTTTATTTCCTAACACTCATATATTTTCTTCTAATAGAATTATTTAAAGTGTTATTAAATTATTCATTCTATTTTCCCTGAGTTGGTAATCAAAATTACCAAATAATTATTTTAATAAACAATCATCAGATTTGTCATTTTATTTCATGTATATTTCTCGTATTTGTATATGTTATATAAAATGATTTATGTAACTTTTCATCCTAAATAAATTTTTTATAAAGGAAATTTATACTGCAAAATTTATTATTTATATCTAATTAAGAGAAATATTTTCAAAAAAATCTATACGACTAAAATTTTACACTTTACAAAACTGAGAAAACAATATTTTTTAAACATTTATTGCTTGAATAAATTTTCCTACCTTTATGACCATAATTCATTATATATATTCCTTTAAAATTTTATATGGTTATTCATGGAAAAAATGTTTTGATTATTTTGTTGTTTTTTAGTTTTTAGAAGTTACCAAAATAAAAGGATGGTCTCTCTTATTTTTCAAAGAATATATATATCACTTTTATAAAAGTCTTTATCATGTATGTTAACTTTATTTATGGATTTTTATACTTCACAAGGGATATGATATTATTATACCTTCCACCTTCTCTCTTAATATCATGTATGATGATGATATTTTGATAGAGTTTTAATGAAACTCATTTCTTTCCATTGGTTAACTAATCTGTGATGAAATTATGACTGATTCCAAGTTCTTTTGGCACTCATATATAAGGATGTTGATGGGTAGGTTCCTATATCATCCTTTGTTTCATTATTTATTTTTTATATCTCACATGATAATTTTTGGTAAATTAGTGTTGAAACTAGATCCACTCTATAAATTACGATTCAATTTCTTCCCTACTATGTTATGGGAATTATGTAGAGATGTATGCTTCATTGTATTATTGGAATTAGGTTTCCATACAAGTTTCATTATTCAATAATTCTATATGACTCTATTTGTGAAACACGCTTTTATAATGGTATATGTATGATAATTTTATATTATATGTACTTTTATTATGCCTTATTAATAATTATTACGGATCATGTTCATTTTAGTATGATATTTCCCCATTTCCCATTCTTATGATTTTACCATTGAGGACATGTTGATATGTTTTCCCCTTACAGAGTGTTTGAGCTAACACTTTTTTTTCTTTTATTCCCAAAGTTATGAATATGAGTATTTCATAATATATTTTAATAATTGGATCTAGTATGGTTTTATTGCATATAAATGATAAAAAAAATTTAAATAATATTATTATACCTGATCTTTAAAGATGCTAAAAATTTACTATTCTAGGTGTGTGTAAGTATTTATATATTTTAATGATTAAATTGTGAAAATATATTTAACCTAATATTTAGAAATATCAATTTGTATAAAATATGACGTAAAAATAATTTTTTTATCATCCAACCTAGGAGTGTGTGTTTTGGGTTTCCCAGTTTGTAATAGAGCAGATTTTAGTTATTTTATGGGATTAATATGAGAAAATTTTTGAGAAAACCCTAGGGATAAGTATTAGCATAGGATACCATCCTAAAATTTTTATAATGTACATAGTTTTTCATTTCATAGAAATGAAAAACATATATGGATATAAAAAATTAGATGCAGTTTATCACCCTGAAGAATATAGGTGTAATAACCCTAAAAATATAGGTTTGGAATTAACTCAATCTACACCTGGTGAATGATAAAGAGTCCTAAATTTGAACATATATTCACAATATAAGGGGATATTCTTTGGTAATCCACATTATCTTTATGAACCATTATGGGGGATTTATTTTAGATAGAGAACCTAAAAGTAAATAACCATATATAACCAAGTTAAAAATTATAAATTTATAAGTTATGTTATATATGTAATTTATATGTTAAATATTCTATATTTTCTATTTACTTTTTAAAATTTATTAATTATATCATAGATAAAATTTCCTTTGTTTATATAGTCATTATATTAAGGATAAAATTAGTTACCAATGGATGTGATGGGAAATTTTGTGATTTCCCCAATTATAAACCAAATAGGCTAGGATCAGTGGTGAAAAATATCATATAAATGGTCTCACAACTTTCATAAGAAATGAATAATAATATGATACATGTTGAGTTACCAAACATACCAATAAAGGATCAACTTTATATTAACTTCTTTATAGAACAACATCCACCCTCTTTTAGTGGGTCTTACAACCCACTAATTTTTTATTAAAGGATTTATACAATATAAATAATCTTTTTCATTCTTTGGTTCATAGACTATGAGAAGGTTTTTTTATCTATTTCTATTCAAGAATTTGCATCTATAAAATGGTGGAATCTTATTAATAATATGACTCCAAAGGAAGAATATAACTTAATGGGATGGGAGGATTTCAAGAAAATATTATTCACTAGATATTTTCCTTATATTATTTGTACAAAAATGCAGAGTGAATTCCTAGAGTTGAAATAGAAGGTGGTTGAATCTGTTGGAAATTATAAAGGAAAAATAAAAAGACTCTCAAGGTAGAAAAGCAATTTTATAACTAACAACCTAAGTATGATAAAAATATTCTTAAGAATCATAAATCCTTGTATTTTAATGGCATTGGATAAAATTGATTTAGTAGCTACTAATAAATTTTTATCTACAAAAATAATGTGGATATATAATCCAGTTAATCTTATTATTCTATATAAAATAAATGAAAAATATATTTTTATAGAACCTAAAATGATAAATTTCATAGAATAAAGAAATAGTGGATAACTATATTCTATGAATTTAGGAAAATCACCCAAGTAATTGTCAAAAAAGAATGATATTATATTTTGTGTATAGTAAGATATATTGCACACTACTATTGAACTAATATAGAATAAACAATAAAAAGAGAAAAATATGGTCATACTAATGGATCCACCCACACAACAGTGTATCAATTATATGAAGTATATTAATTATTCCAATAATTTAACTAATATAAGGGTTAATTGAGATAATAAACATTAAAAACATCCTAATCTAATGGAAAAAAGGGAAATTTTACACTATCATAACTATTGAAGTGGGTTATGAAAATGAATTGGTGTAAGTAACACCCATTATCCATTCAATAAATTCAAATATCCTATTGAATAAAAATTTCACCCATACCCTTATAGAAATTAATTTTTATAATAAATTCAAGGATTTTTTATTTTTGGTGAATAATCCAATACCAATATGGTTTCATATATACTCTATAATATTCTTCAATAGAATTATGTATGTGACTCCTAATAATATTATTCTACCTTTTATGGAAATTGATTTTAAAAACTGATTAGATATCTCTATATAGATCCCATATCAATTTCTAAAGTATATAATTCACATTTCATATAAATTTATTATCATATATCAGTGAAAGGATAACTATGTACTCTTTATCAAGATTTCATCCATTATACAGGTCTTAATTATTTTTCAATAGATGAGTTTACTAGTCCTACATAAGTTAGTGAAGTTGATAATTAATTATAAATTATTTATTTATTTATGAATACATTATGATTATTGTTATTAGTTGGAGAATTAAAATTGTGATCATTCATTTTCTTGTGGGTTTTAATGTAATTCTCTTATATTTTAGTATATATTTTCCATTAATTAAATAATATTTCAAGTAAGTATAAACCACATGAAACAGTAAACTAAAATCATTTATGGAATATTACAATTAAAATAAAAATAAATCCTCTTATAAGTAAAAATATTAATCACTTAAAAGTGCTTATATTTATAGGATAAATAATTAATAGTATTTAATGTCAAAAAATATTCTTTTTAAAAGAAATATTTTTTAAGAGTTGCATTTTTATACTAAAAAATTAAAATTTTCAACTTAAAATTTTTATTATGATAATATTTAATATTTAAATTTTGACATATCATTACCTTAATCGTGTTATTTTTCCTTCTTTATAAGTTCCCTTCTTGATTAAAGTCCTGAGATGTTGTTTTTTGGACTTTCTGCAGGATATAGAGTAGGTACACGCCATGTACCTAAGGTACACTTCGTGTACTAACTGTTATGAACCGGTACACGTCGTGTAGGATTTAAATGTTTGTTTTTAACTTGAGGCGATTGGTTTTTCAGTATAACATATTCAGCATGTACTACACATCATGACCAAGGGGTACACGTTGTGACCTAGCCCGCACCTAGGTTAAATTCACATGTTTAGAAGTTTTGCTCATCTTATTCTTTCCAGAACCCTTGGATCTCAAACCAGAACTCTATCTATGTGGTTTTCAGAGGTGTCTCACCTTCCAGATCGATCTGATCATCTTGGGGTCTATATTGTATCTGTGGTGCATCTATATGGGTAAGTTTCTTTCTGGTTCTTCATTGCGTTTGATCGTGATATCACCCTAGATTTTTATTGTCAAATCCATTAATCTAAGTTGGATGTTTCTTCTTGGTTTCTTCTAGATCTATTGTGAGATATCATTCTGAAGGACTTTTCCTTCATTGGTTGTGGTGTAGTGTGCGTTCTTCCTTGAGGTATGTTGGTTTTCTATCTTATGCCAACCTCTTGTGTTTAGATTTGAATCAATCCTAAGATGTTTGTGGTTGATTCTAGGTCCTTCTTTATCATAATTGGTTTTCATTGTTGTTGTATTCAATTGTGATCATGTGCAACCCAAAATTTGAGGTATGTGGTTTTGTCCCTAGACTATGACAATGATCTTGACTGTTATTGCTTTATAAAATTGATTTGATAAATTGGCATGATTTTTGTGTGGGTTAAAAAAGGGGTTTTGAAAGAAAAATGTTTTCCCTAGCTTTTAATAAATGGATTATAAATGGTTTTGAATGGTTTTCAAGGCATTAAAATGTGTTTGTGAAAAATAACACATGGGTTATCTTGGGTACTTAGGTGGAAGGTTTATCTTGAGGCTATCGTCCATTGATTTATGATTATAAATGTGGTTTTTCTTGGGTATTTCTTCTATTTCATAGGCCTATTATCCTAGGGGACCAATATTAACATTTTGGTGGATTTACTCATGGGTTATTTATCTGCATCCTAGGCTTGTTATTCTAGGATCAGTTTTGTGCACTTTATTATTTTGGTATGAGTAGTATTCTACCTAGACCCATAGTATTCCTTGGAGTGTGATACTTGTGCTTCTGTTTTATATTTCTCGGATTTTTGATTTATCCTTTATATTCATGTTTATGCTTGTAGAAAAATGTTATGGAAAATATTCTTTGAAACTTTTATACCTACTTTTGTTTAGAACTATAGAAAAGGGAAATGATTACCATTTTTTCTATAAAACTACATTATTTCTTATCATGCTATGTTTTCTTTTAAAAATGAGAATACATGAATTTTTATACAGAGACTTGTTATGGAACACTTGGATGAGATCCTACTAATCCTATTAGCTCACACCATGTGCATTTCTTTAGTGGTGTGTAGACCTTTGTTTGTATTCTAGTGTATGGAAAGGCAAGGCATCATAGTGAGGTAGTGAGGTTCATGTTAGCAGTGATGGGTAGCTAGTGGTGAGATTGTTGTAGTTATTACATGTCATCATTGGAGTAGTTTTTTAGTTCTGAGTCCCTTGTAGTCAGACTTGTCTTTTGGAGTTTTTAGATACTATTATAGTTGTTCTATTTCCATTATTTTCCTTGTAATTATAGAATATATTTTGTTAGTCTTCCATTGTTCCTTTATTGATCTATATATGTATTTCATGTGGTTGTTATGGTTTGATTAAATCATTCCCTTGTTTGTCGTTCGATGCCTGGTTTCTTGTCGCCAGCCCATGGGGATCAGGAACACCCTTCGGGTATGTGATGGATGGGGTCGGGTGCTGGGTTTGAGGGTAACCTGGGTCAGTTTATTATAGTTTGGTATCAGAGGAAAGGTATTTCTTCAAGAATCTTTTCTTTGGATGTCTATTAGACTAGATATATTATTTTTGGGACTTGAGAGGTAAGTTTCAATGAGTTCATAGTCATCTCTTATCATAACTAAACTCAAGTTACCATGGGGTGATAGGATATGTGTCTCTAGTGTTAGTTTTTTATTTAAAAAATCTATTTTTTTGCTTATGGGTTTTCTAGTTTGAATTGATATTTGTTCTGTGTTTGATCATTCTTATGTTTCAGTGTGCATCATTATGCCTCTGAGGTGCCTTCTATAGGTTCATCATGAAGGTGGAGCTAATGCCCCTCAAGGAAATTCACCTATGGATCATAATCTCATCGATACTATTGTACGAGTAATCTATGTTATCGATCAGGATGTGCCACGAGTTAAGAATGTATTGGCTAAAATACAACCAGGAGCTCGATGATAAAGAGATCGATTATGGGAGTTCCTGCACGAGAAGCCACTATCCTTTAAAGGGACGACTGAACCTCAAGAAGTGGAGAATTGGATGGATAGGATCGATCAAATCTTTGACTTCCTAGAGACACCTGAGAATATCTGGGTTAAGTTCACATCATTCAGAGTTGAGGGTTATGGAAAGCATTGGTGGGACTCTATGATCAAGGCAGACAAACATGTGGGTTTCCATTGGAAGGGTTTCAAAACCCTATTCTTTCATCAGTTTTTTCTAGTGTCTCTAATATTGGAAAAATATCTATAGTTCCTATCATTACAGTAGGGAGAGTGTTTGGTGTCATCCTACACCAACTATTTTACTAATTTTTTCTGTTCTGCTTCAGACATAGTAAGGAATGTCCAGCTAGAGGTGCGGAAATACCTACAGGGTTTGCGATTAGATCTTAGATCATGGGTGTTTATGTTGAAACTTTCTACCAATTCAAAGACAATGGAAAAAGCAATGATGGAAGAGATAGACATAGTATGAAAATTAAGCTTTACTACCTCTCCTCTTCTAACTAGTGATAGCTTTAGTGGAATGTTTGGGAAAAAGAGGAACTGGAAGGACTGTCATAGGAGTGATGGAGGAGGGTCTTAGCAGCAAACCTCCTCTACACTATTAGTTATAGCTGTTAGGGTGCCTCTAAATTGCTACCATTTTGGTAAGGGGGTTACACCAGACATTCTTGTCCTATACCCATGAAGGCATGCAATAGATATGGACGTGTTGGTCATCTTCAGTGTTTCTATCAGGCTATGAATATGTCATGTTATGGTCAAGGTTCATCATCTCCAAAGGCTACTATGGTGTAGTCATAAGATTCAAATACTACAAAGATCTAGCCACAGGCCTCAGGAGTGAATCATTTACATGAATTAGATGACTGTCTAATGGAAGTTGATGCAGTTCCAGCAACAGTGAGAGTTACACTCCTTATTGCAGCTTTAGTGGATACTGCTTTGTTTGATACTAGTGCCTCCCACTTGTTTATATCAGCGAATTTTATTGATTTTCTTAAAATTCCAATGAATCTTATTACCTTTACGATGTATTTATCGACACCTCTTTGCAAGAGGAAATAGTATGGGTTTTGGTGTCCCTCCTTTTTTTCATGATATCTAAGATGGATTTGGTCTGGGATTTTCTCATTCTTAATCTAGATCTATTTGATGTTATCATCAGTATGGATTGGATTGTCATTCATTGAGCTAAGGTTGATTGTTATCATCATCTTGTTTTGTTTCTTGCTGCTGATGGGATCTCTCGTATATTTTAGGGGGAGTGGGATCCAAGATCATGTCATGAAGGTCTTTCCCACCTAGAGCTCAGGAGTTTTTTGTCTACCTTTGTGTTTGATCCTGATGACGTTTCTTCTATTGGTGATCTTTCTGTTGTGGTTTAAGACTTTCTTGACATTTTCCCAGATGATTTCTCTGGGCTTCCACTAGATATAGAGGTAGAGTTTACAATTGAACTAGTGATGGGAATGTAACTAATACATATGCATTCTTATCGTATGGCACTAGTGGAGTTGAAAGAACTCAAGATTCAATTGGACGACCTGTTAGAGAAGGGTTTTGTTTTACCTAGTGTTTCCCTTTGGGCATCCCATGTTCTCTTTTCCAAGAAAGCAGATGGTTCACTTCGGTTATGTGTGGACTATCAGAAGTTAAACTGGGTAACGGTTAAGAATATATATCATTTTCCTCATGTGGATGATTTTTTTGATTAGTTGAAGGGAGAAAAGTGGTTTTTAAAGATCGATCATTGGTCAGGTTATCATCAGCTCAAAGTTCTGGAGTCTGATATACCAAAGATGACCTTCAGGAGTAGGTATGGCTATTATAAATACCTTGTGATGCCTTCTAGTTTGACTAAAATTACTACAGTTTTCATGGATTTAATGAATCGGATATTCCACCGATATCTTAACACTTTTTTGGTAGTTTTTGTGGATGATATTATAGTTTATTCAATGTTTGAGCGTGATCATGATAACCATATGAGTTTGGTTATGGAGATTCTAATAAATCACCATCTGTATAGAAAGCATTCAAAATGAAGTTTCTGGATTTAGAGAATTGAAGTTCTTAGGGCACAGAATTTCTGATCATGGCTTATCATTTGATCCAAAGAAGGTAAAAGTTGTTTTGTCCTGGAAGGAACCACGTAATGTCTTTGAGATATGAAGCTTCCTTTGTCTTGTTGGATACTACTAACATTTCGTCAATGATTTCTCTAAGTTGGTGTCACCTTTGACTACTCTTACCAATAAAATAGAGAAATTATCATGGGACGAAAAGTTTCAGTATTCTTTCGATGAACTGAAATGACTTCTAACATTGGTGCATGTTCTGATCTTACCTGAGCTTGGTAAAGGGAACGTCATGTTTTTTGATGCATTTGGTGCTAGTTTGGGATGTGTGCCAATGTATGATGATCATGTGGTAGCTTATGTATCTCGTCAACTCTAACTGCATGAGAAGAACTACCTCACTCATGATTTTGAGCTTGCAGTGATGATCCATGCTCTTAAGTGTTTGCAGTGCTATCTCTTTGGAGAGAAGTTCATGGTATTCTCTAATTATAAGAGACTGAGCTATATATTTTCCTAGAATTACTTGAATATCAAACAGAGATTATGGGTATAATACCTTCATATGTTTGAATTTAACATCACCTACACCCTAGTTAAAGGGAATGAAGTTGAAGATTCTTTTAGCAGGAAGGTGCCATCACATGTTGTTCTAGAATCGGAGGAGTGAAATCCTATAGGAATTTTTGCTCAGTTGCAATTGGATACTTAGGAGGATGTATCGGGTATGGTTCTGACCAGTGTTCCATTGTCATCATCTATCTTGGAGTCTATATTGAAAATTCAACAAAAATATGATGAGTTTTAGAAGATTTGGGAAAATATTTATGGTGGGGAGACAGTTCCTAGTTGGTCTCTTTCTTCAGATGGCATACTTTACTTCAGGAAGCAAGTTATCATACCAGCACCTATGAGAAGTTTAGCCTTGTTTTATTTTCATATCTCTTCATGATCCATTCATCCAGGCACTACAAAGATGTATTATGGCATAAGAAGACAATTATGGTATCCAGGTATAAATCATAACACTGTAGATTATGTGTTGCACAGTTACACCTACCAACTGATAAAGGCAAAGCACTTGAAACCTTTTGGTATGTTTTAGCCTCTTCCAATGCCAGTTTGGAAGTGGGATGTGTTATCTGTGGATTTTTTTGTTGTCTTACCATAGACACCCTAAGAGAAAAGGGTATCTGTATGATTGTTGATTGGTTGATGAAGTCTGGTCATTTTATTTCGATCAAAGACACCACTAAAGTTGAAAATCTAAGTAAGTTGTATGTGCAGTAGATCATGAGGTTACATGGGACCCCTTCTTCCATTATTTCAGATAAGGATCCTAGGTTTAACTCAAGGTTCTAGAGGAGTCTTCCAGAGGCAATGGGGACTCAGGGCAAGTTGATAAAAGCTTACCATCCACAGATAGATGGACAGAAGGAGCATGTGATTCAGATCATAGAAGATAATCTTTGTGCATGCCTCTTGGATTTTGGTGGATCATGGGATTTTCATCTGGGATAGGTTGAGTTTATTTACAACAACCATTGTTATTTTTTGATCAAAATGGATCCTTTTGAGGTGTTATATGGTCACCTGTACAGATCACCTATTTTTTAGGAAGAGGTGGGCGAAGTAGATTTGGTTAGACCAAGTATGGTTCGGGAGAGATCATAAAAGATTCAGGAGGGGTGAAAATATTTGGTTATAAAACAAAGTCAATAAAAAACATATGTAGATTGGTGGCATCGTTATTTGGATTTTTCTATTGGTGACTGGGTTTTCTTGAAAGTTTCTCCACGGTTGGGTCACCGTCAACTTGGAAAATATTTAATATTGGCTCCAATATATGTTATACTATTTGAGATAAATGAACATATTGGGAAATCTTCTTATCAGTTAGCATTTATGGATCAATTGATGATATTTCATGATGTTTTCCATATATCTCAGCTCAAGAAGTATCACCCCGATCCTGCTCACGTTCTGAGTTGGGAAGAAATTGAGTTAGAGCCAGATGCTTCTGTTTTGGAGAAACCAGTTGATATCATTGACTCTCAAGGTAAAATCTTTTATGGGAAGTTTATTTCTTTATTTATAGTGTTATGGAAACAAGTATTAGATTCTCACAAGACTTGGGAATGTGATTCGTTGATGAGGGAGCAATGGAATCATCTCTTTCCAAAGGTTACATATTCCATATGACTTCCCGGGGAAGGAAATTCTTTATGGTGGGGAGTTTGTAACATCTTGTTACCTTAATCGGGTTAGTTTTCCCTCTTTATAAGTTCCCTTCTTTATTCACGTCCTTAGAAGCTATTTTCTAGACTTTATGTAGGCTGTAGAGTAGGTACAAGTTGTTTACCTAAGGCACACATCGTGTACTGACTACTATGAACTGGTAAATGTTTTGTACCTAAGGTACATATTTAGTAGGGTATAAATGTCAGTTTTTGACCTGAGGTGATGGGTTTTTTTGTGTAACTTATCTAGAATGGACTACACATCCTGACCAAGGGGTACACATCATGACCTGGCCTATGCCCAGGTTAAATTCATATGTTTAGCAGTTTTTCTTGGTCTATTCTTTCTAGAACACTTGGATCTCAAACCAAAACTCTCCCTAGGTTATTTTCAGAGGCATCACACATTCTAGATTGATCTGATAAGCTTAGGATCTTCATTAAATCTATTATGCATCTCTTTGGGTAAGGGTATTTTCAGTTCTTCATTGTGGTTGATCATGATAGCACCCTATATTTGTGTTGTCGAATCCATTAATCTATGTTAGATGTTTCTTCTTGGTTTCTTCTAGATACATTGTGAGATATCATTCTGAATGCCTTTTCCTTTGTTGGTTATAGTGCGACGGGCATTATTCCTTGAGGTATGTGGGTTTCCACTCTTCCTTCAACCTCTTGTGTTTAGATTTTAATCAATCATAATATGTATGTGTTCGATTTTAGGGTATTTACTGTCATTGTTGGTTTTTTTGTTGGTGGATTCCATTGTGGGGGTGTGCAACTTGAACTTTTAGGTAGGTGGTTTTGTCTCTAGCCTATGATAATGATCTTGATTTTTATTTCTTTATAAAATTGATTTGATAAATTATCATGATTTTTGTGTGTGTTGAAAAGGGTTTTGAAAGAAAAATGGTGTCCCCGGTCTTTTCATAGATGTATTATAAATGATTTTTAATGGTTTTCAAGGCATTGAAATTGGTTTGTGAAAAAAAAAGCACATAGATTACCTTGGGTACTTAGGAGGAAGGTTTAGCTTGAGGCCATAGTCCATTACTTTGTGATTATCAAGGAGGTTTTTCTTGGGTATTTCCTATGTTTCCTAGGCCTATTTTCCTAGGGGAAAAATATTAACATTTTGGTGGGTTTACTCATGGGGTATTCTTATGCTTCTGAGTCCTGTTGTTCTAGGATCCATTTTTTCACTTGATTATTTTGGTATAAGTAGTTTTCTGCCTAGAAAATTAGTATTCCTTGGTGTGTGATACCTATGATTTGGTTTTTTATTGTTTGGGTTTATATGTTATCCTTGATATGCATTTTTATGCTTGTAGAAAAATTTTATGGAAAATATTCTTTGAAACTGTTATAATTGATTTTGTTTATAACTATGGAAAAGGGAAATGTTTACCATATTTTCTATAAAACTACTTTAATATGTATCATTCCATGTTTTCAATTAAAAATGACCATACAAGTTTTTTTATAGACTTTTTATGGAACACCTGGGTGGGATCCTTCTGAGTCTGTTAGCTCACACCCTGCACACTGCTTCAGTGGTGCGTAGACCACTGTTTGTCTTCTAGTGTAGGGAAAGTCAAGGCACCATAGTGATTCAGTGAGGTTTGTATCAGCTGGTTTGGGTATCTATTAGTGATATGGTTGGAGTTTTTTCATTCCATCTTTGGAGTAGCTATTTGGTTTTGAGTCCCTTGCAGTCAGATTTGTATTTTCGACTTTTTATTTGTTGTTTCATTTGTTCTATTTTAGCTATTTTCCATCCAGTTATGGAATATATTTTTTAATTCCTACATTTTTCCTCTCTTTCTCTATATATTTATTCCTTGAGGTTGTTCAGGTTGGGAAAAATCATTCCCTCGGTTTTTCATTCGACGCTCGGGTGTTTGTGGCCAACCCGTGACGATTAGGAACACCCTTCGGGTATGTGACGGATCGGGTTGGGTACCAGGTTTGAGGTTAAACTAGGTCAGTTAGTTACAGAAATTCATAACCTAATATATATACATTCATTTAATTATTAAATGATTGTAAATAATGTTAAGAATACTCAAAGATTAAAGGTTTTTTCAATAAAAGTAGTCTTCTTCATATTTTGTATATTTATTTGAAAGATAAATTTTATAATTTTATAATTTTAACTTCACAAAAATAAACATCATATTGGAATTCACCATGTAAAATTTATATTGAGTTAATTTTTTGGATTTTTTTAATGGATTATTTTTTAGTAAATAGTGAAAAATATCATTTTTTTCAAATATCGTATCTTTTAGGGCATAATTATGAAATAACCCTGAATTAAAAATATGTGAGACTTTTTTTGACAAAATATGTATTTATATAGTAAAATAAATCATTTAAAACTATTATTTTTGAACTTAAATTATATTTTATACAAACAAAAGAACCATTTTGGTCATATTTTTCCTTAATTAACTATTCATAATAATCCATTCAATTTTGGTTTTCTTTTAAAGTCATAAAAATATTTTATCCTTGGTTAAATAAATTTCATGGAGATCAATCCTATACATTATTTTTTTATAAATTAATTTTTATGCTTAAAAATTCATTTCTCTAAAAACTTTTTTCATTGAATTTTACAAACTTATATTAATATAATTTCCTTCACATTTAGAAATTGAATCTTATAAATTGTATTCTATATTTTTTTAATCATCTTGACCAAGTTTTATAATAATGGAAATATAATTTTTTTCAATAAAATTAAGTTACCATGGTAACAAAATTTAAGTTATCACATTGACGATTAAAATGGGTAAAATGCGGTTAAATTAAGGGATAAGGATTTTATTAACACAAAAATACTTATTTATATATGATTTTTTATGTGTATTTAAACCTCCCCTAACATTATATTCATAATAGGATTTATTCTTTTTCTAGTTTACCATTAAAATAAATTTATACTATTTTAATAATAAGGGTATTTACAATGGTTCCACTCCCCAAACTTATAAAAGGGGACATCCTATCATCACTTTTTGACATAACCAAATAAACCTTTGATAGAATTATATCTACCAAAATACCCTCCCAACACCATGATATAATACCTAAATGTTTTTTTCTTTATAAAATATTCATCTAAGGAGTCCTTAAGGTGTTTTCCAAAGAGGATTACCCAATGAAGAGGTATATGTTCTTACCAATATTTTAGATGTTTCTTTCTTCTTAACCCATATAAAAATATGATATAATCATATTAAAAATATTAAATATTATTTTTTACTATAATTAAATTTTTATGTTATTTTTACAACCATTTTATATATCCTTTTAATTTAATAAAAAATAAAAAATGTCTCTCATGCATACATATGAACTACTGCCTCTATGAAGCGGTGTATTTTAAATTCCATAATTTCCTCTCATGGATGGTTATATAGTTGTAATTAATAGACATATAATATTTTTTTATAATAATTATGATTATTTAGTGGTAAATTATTATTTACATTCCTTTTTTACAATGATTAGAAAATGAAAACATCACACATGGGTACGTAGGGCATACCGCCTCTATGAAGTGATGTTATTCATTTATCCACAACACCATACATGGATGGTTATAAAAATGTATTTTTTTAATTATATTAAATAATAGGGAGTAATATATTTCATTAAAATGATTTATTAGGGATAAAAAATTATTAATGATCATTATAAAGTAATATATTGTTAACAGTAAATTACATGAAATAATCTCATTGCTGATTTCATCTTCATAAATAAAATCTAAAACTCTCATGGGATGATATTGGAACATTATCAATCATCATAAAAAATATATTATATAACCTAAAATAATATTGAATAATGAAAATTATATCATATACATGGGTTTGAATGTCACAATTACAAAACATGTGCGGGATAATCGAAATTACTAACATTGGATGATGAAAATAAATATTAACTAGAAAATTAATGTATAATGAGTTATTATAATTAAAGAGTATAAAAGGTAAAATATATGAATAATTTTATGAAATATTTTATTAATGTATTAATTTTTATTATACATGAGGTTAAATCAATTTCATGTATGTCAATAGTTATCGTATGGGTTTCTCATCTCACATTTCTTTCTTTGAGATATATATCATATTCACCACTTTTTTATATTTTGTGTTGCATATAATGAACATGAATGTATTTTCTAATCTATTCCATGAAAATTATAGTAATTTAAAAATACATATAGGTTTTTTCCTTTGATTATAATTTATTTCAAATGATACTAATGATGTAAGGGTTTATGTCCTAATTTAATTATCATCATGATTGATTATGTTTAAATTTATATTATAGAAAATTTTAGATTATTTATCTCTTAAACCCCTTATATTTTATTATCATTTGGTTATTTACAGTTTTTTATCAATTCAATCTTTTACCCCTCCTTGCTAACCAAAATACCAAAATAATGATCTCAGGAAAAATCAATCTGTCTTCCTTTTAGGTCATATGTTTTTCTCCGCCATGTTTGTTCTCATTAAGATATTTTATGGAAGTTTTACCTATACATAATGGTTTAATAAAAGTGTTTTCTAATCCCATAAAATTTCATTACAAATAATTAAAATGAAACTTTTCAATCTTTTTCTATACAACCCACTTTTCTACTTTTACCAAAAGTGTAGAAAGAGTTTGTTTTATTTAACATTTATGGGGAATTTTTTTACAAAAATCATAAACATTATTCATTATCAGGATTACATTAAAAAATTATCTATTTTCTCCAACATAATAAAATATCAATTGTTTTGGGAATTATTATTCTTTAAACGTTACTAATGAAATGGATTTTTGTCTTTTTATTCAAATCACATATATATTACCTTTATAAAATATTTATAATATATTACAACATAATTTAATTATTATTATTATTATATATTTATAAGGATATTATCTTATCATATCATCCTCTGTAATTTTATGGATAGATTATTATGATGTTGTTTTAATGGATTTTTCATGAAGCTCATTTCACCCCATGTGTTAACGAAGTTATGATGACATTATAACATATTCAAAGTTCTTGTGGAACTCATATCAATGTGTATTGATGGGGGGTCTTATATATCCCTCCAATGTATTTTTTATGGTTTTATATATTATGATATAATTTTGGTAAATGAGTATTATTTATCTCTCCACTATAGAAATCAACTAGTGATTCCTACACCACTATGTTATGGGAAACAGGTAGTGATGTCAACACCATTATGTTATGGGAATTATTTTGGGATTTATATTCAACTATGTTTTAATTTCCTCAATCTTTATTTGTCACACAGTCTAATTTTATTGTAAATGTTTGATCATTTGGGATTACAATTCCATTTATTATGCTTTATGAACAAATCTTATTATTGATTTCCTATTTAATAATATATTTATATCATGAAATTTATTATGATATAACCCTTGAGGATATGTTTAAATGTTATTCCCAAACTATACATTTTATTTTAACCCTTACCAATGTTTTCTATTTTATGTGTTTTGAGATGAGTATAAATAGAGAGGTTTCTATATAGGGATCTAGTATGGTGATATTATAGAGAGATGATAAAAATAAGATTTTAAATAATATTTGAAATAATATTTTTATATAATTAATTTATAATTAAGATAAACCTTTATAGTCCTAGGACTGTGTGGATATTTGTGAGATGTAATGTTTAAATTAAAATATATATATATATATATATAAGTGTGTCTTGAGTTGTCTATATTGGAACAAAATAAGATTTTTAAAGAATATTATTTTAGAACTGGACCTGGTTGTGTGAGTTTGGGGCATCTAATTATGGGTGTTGAACTAATTAGATATATATAATATTCCAAATATGTTAACCTAATATTCTAGTGACCTACATATATAAAGAAAAATAAGGATATGGGTGAGTTGTTTGAAATTTTGACAAATAAAGAGTTTGTGTTTTGAAAAAACTATTAAAGATCGCACTTGAATAATAATAAAAATATAAGCATGTGTTGAAGAGTAAGATCATTTGGGCACCAAAGCTGAAGGTAAGGAGAGTTTACTATGACTTTCATAGATTCAAAGGCGTGATAATAAGAAAACTGATAGAGTTTTTGGTCTACTATAGATGATTTAATTTATTAGGGAAGATAATTTAGATAAATATGGGGAGTTTCTAGGTTTTAATATCATAATATCTCAGTAATTAGGGAAGTATATTTATAGTTTCTAAAGATTAATCTAGTTATGTTTCAAGTGGTGAACAATTTTTAGTGTTTTTCTGGAGATCTTCTTTCATTCAAATAAGTTTTTATTAAGAATAATGAAATGGATTTCATTGATGAAGAAGCAACATTTTTAGGACCAGAGATAGACTTCCATCAAGAAATTAAAAAGAAAAATTTTATTATATATGGTGGGATTACAAATAAAATTTATGATTCAAGGTATTCATGGAGATCACAGAGTGAAATTGTTACTATAGTTGGAAGTTATTGTAAAAATTCAAGTGGTGTTCTAGAAAACAAAGTATAGGGGGATTCTAGAAATTAAAGGTATAGTGTGCGTACTTCCCCAGTATTTTTTTGGTTAATTATGATTTTAGTTTTTGTTGTGTACATATTAAAACTATCCTTTTTAATATTGGAGGTACAGAGGTAGATTGGCAGTGTGTTTGAGAGGACCATGATAGACCTATAGCTATAAAAAATCTATAGGTGGTGTTTTATGGGATGGATAAAGCCTTCATATTATGAAAATTCATGGTAAGGAATATTAGGGATATTGAATCAAGCCTTAATAGTGTGAAAGTATCTTTCAATTTATGAATTTATTCTAAGTTTTATTTTTTAAGGGGAAAATTATATTTTCCACTTGGAGCCCACTTAATTTTCCTCCTTTATTATCCTATGATCTCTAAGAAAATGAGTCAATGGGATCAGATCCTCCATTGAAATTTTGGAATACTCCACCTTTTTATTGTTGTTGTAATTTTCATTCATTAAAATTACATATCCTCTATGACTCTATGTTTTTTAATACCCTAAATCCTCTATTGTTCCCCAATGTTTTTTCCATTTTTCAAATCCTAATATCGGAATTATCTCTCCCATTTTTAGGGATTTTTAAATGATTGTAAATTTTTTTTGGAAGTTAATGGTGGTTTAGCTCCACCTAGAATGAGATAAGATGTCATTACCAATTTTTGGATTACATATAAAATGATATGGAAATATTTTTTTATATGGTTTAATCCCCAAGATACCTCTAATTTTGGTGCTAAATATAGTGTGTGAGTTCTACATCGATGGTGTAATCTCTCTAGAGGTGTTCTGTGACATGTGTTCCTCAAAAATGATAAAATGAAGTCGTGTATAGGGAAAATACATAGAGATTTTAATTTGGTATTTTTGGATTTTAATGATTCATTTGTGATTGGTTAAGACTAATAATACATGTTTATGTCGCATAAGTTTTTGGGTAGTGATCCCCCTTTCACGGTTGTCTCAAATCGAAGATATTTAGTCTTCTATTTGAGGAAATCAGAAGGTGTCAATTTTATCATAGGGTATTCCCTTAGTCTGTACTATTTTAGACCTCCTTAATCCTGGGGTTGCATTTTTGTACTCTTTATTTGAATAAAAAATTTACTTAGATGGATGACTTCTATTTGAGGTAATGGTAGGACTCCCCCTTAGGTAAACAAGCTTAGAAAATGTTGTTTGGAAGGCTTGAATGACATGGTGTGATTATGTTTAGGATTTTATGATATTGTAGTCTATTAAAGAGTGATATGGTGTGGATGTATCAATAATGTGAGTATGAACATGAGATATATGGCTAAGTATCATTATTTCCTCCCAAAATCTATGGGGATGGGATGGTGTGTGTTTATTTGGCCTAGTCGAAGTCTTCAGGGAAGGGTTGATGTGATTATATGTGGCATCCCAAGAGCCTATGGGGCTAGTACGTTGTTATTGTATTTGGCCTCTCTATATCCTTCATGGATGATCTAGTGTGCTTGATTGTGACCACCCCGTGTTTTATGGGTATTTTCCAGCGTGATTGATAGTGATATTTCAGAAACACATAGGAATGAATTAGGGTGACTTGATGATTGACCACCCTGAGCACATAAGGATTGGTTAGGGTACTTGAAAAGGTCATGTATATCATGGTTCATTTGATTTTCGTTTTTTTTTTTTTTTTGATATCCTTTTCTTTTTAAAATGAGTTTAAGTAGGTATGGTCGAGGTACATAGAGATCTAGTTAGCTCATGTTGACTCGATGTGTTGTATGAATAATTTTATATTTATTTTTCATCATTGTATACACTTTTTCATGACTATTGGAATTATTATAAGGATGAATTGGTAGTTTCCTAAAAGATTTATACTCACACCATACATGGGAATGTAGATTCATGTGTATTCTATATATCCAGGGATTCAGATGACGAAAAATTCCCCAGTTGTGTAAATTGTGGAGTAGACTCTGTGGAAATATATGGACATGCCTCATTATTTGTTTATGTTTCCTTTTGATATTGTGTGTATATATATACCTTATGTGGATATATCTTTTTATTTATTCTATTTTTTACATGTCATATTATATGGAATGAGATATTTTTATTTTTATTGATTATATATTTAAAATACTATGTTTACACTAATTATTTCTTCTATTACTTTTTGTAAACATTGATGATTATGAGTTATAATGGTAATAGTACCATAGAAATCCTTTTTTCATAACTTCTTATTGTAAATATATTTCTCCCAATGTGGTGTTCATGAGGTCCTTATGGCACTCCCTTAGTATAGGTCTGATTATTTGAGTTTGGATTTCACAAAATAGAATCAGTGACTTCTCTATTGTCTGATAATTTAGGGATTAGTAAATAAGATCTAGGGTGATGTAGAGACTTGTCTTATAACTCATTCCTAGGATTATCTAAATCATGTAAAATGTAATTCCATATTTATTTGGATGGGATTTTTTATTTTTTTTACAGTTGATAGGTTTCACCAATATTAGTGCACATGATTTTGGTATTTATGATTTATTAGATTTTCTCTTAGCCTATTTGGTAAGAATGGGTGTGTTTATCCATCATGGATAAGTACATTGGTTCAAATGTCATATGATTATTTTACTATAGTTCATAAATGGTTAAATTAACTAAATTATAGTAAATATATTTTCATTATTTTCCCAGATTTATTATTTGTTACATTTAAATAATTTATCCTAAGTTTGTAATATTTTATTATCCATAACTGAGACTAATATGGAGGTATTGATAGTATGGTCTTGAGCCTTGAGAATTTTGGTAAATATTTAATTTTTTCCATTTCATTACTTTTTCATGTTTTTTATTTCTTATTCTTTTAAAATGTTTTTAAAATTAAAAATAATTTGTCATAAAAGGTGTTTAAAGTGTTTTCCCACGGGTTTTGGGTTAACAGATGTATTTATAAAGACATGTGTTTTTAAACATGGATTTTTGAATTCTATGTTATTTTTGAAATATTTCAATTGTATTTTTGTAATGTAATTGAAAATTTTAAAAAGTGTTTCGGCCTCATTTCATATGAGGACTATTTTATGTATAAGTTTAATGGAAGTTGTTTCAAATTGTAAAAATGGTCGTGTTTTCTCTCAATTGTTGAAATAAAAGGGAATTATTGTAAAAAAAATTAAAATGGTATAAAAATTTTTTACCAAATTTTTTTTTTAAATTGTGGTTTGGAATAAGATTTAAAATATATCTAAATAGTGTGTCCCCTTGAGCTTGAATTTTAGTAAGGCCTATTTTTTACATTTAAACATGATTTTTATGGTATGAATATGAGAACCCCTAGGCTCCGTAACTTTTTTGATGAGGATATTACACCGAGTTACATCCTTCATGTGTGTTTTATGGTTTGTTGAATAGCCTCCCATTAAGGGATGGACTCAGTGGTGGTTGGCTAGTTTATATTAATATTTTTCTAGGGATGGTATAATGACTTGTACCTTATTCAACGCATAAAAATATGAATTAGAATAAGGGTGAAATTTTATTAAATTTCCAAAATATCTATACTTTACAGTTTTATAGAATTAGATAAAACATTACATAAAAGACTGGATATTTCCACATTATTTTTTACTTTTCCAAAAAAAATATTTACAATGACACACTTAATTAATTCAAGGTGATTACCATATGTATTACTCTAACTATGTTATTGTTTCAACACATCATTAAGCCTTATAAAAAATCATTTGAAAATTTTTGAGTAGAAAATAAATATAAATAATATATATAATAAAATAAACTCATTAATATATTTTTAAATGAAAAAAAAACCATAATTTACTTTTCCTTTTTCACAAAAAAAATATTTGATTCCAAATATCCATTTAATTTTACATAAAAATAGAATAATTTATTAATATATTAAATGAAAAACTATACATGAAATCATAAAATAAAAAATCATGATAATAATGACTTCTTGGGAACTATAAAAATCCATCAGTTACATTCCTTGAAAAACAATCTGTTCACATTTATTTTGAAAAAAAATCATAAACTATATCTAAAAAACATAAGATCATTTTTATAATTTTCAAGTAAAAGTATTTCCTTTATAAATCATTGTAATCATATCATCTAGGTACCTTGGTACATTATACATACATTCACCCTTATAATAACTAATATAAAAGAATAAAATAACCAAATTATTTAACCTCTAACATGTAAACTTCATCACTTTACCCAATTCATTGGAGAGCAATATCATGATCACCGATCATTAGAACTATTTCAGACCCATTAATAATTTATATAAAATTTTAAAGAACCATATTATAAATAAAACCCTTATAATTATTACTTAAATCATAAAAACTATTTTAATTATCATTGAAACCTATAATAAATTACACTTTCAATTATCTCATTGAGATGAGAATTTTTTTTGTTTCTTTATAGATGCATTTTAAAACTAAAAATTTCAAAAAAAATTGAGTGAAAAAATTTCATTTAAAATAAAAAAGGAAAAGTATAATTAAATTTTAATGATGAATAACAATTTTGATGATGGTAAAAATAGGTCAAGAAATATATTTTAAAAAAATCATTTTATCTTTGCTAAAAAATATCAACATGAATTATATACTAAACCATTAAAGATTAATTTTCAATCCTTTAAAAATAAATTAAAAATAGATTAAAATTATTTTTAAAAATCTTTATTGTATAAATAAAAAATTATAGAAACATTTTGAAGAACATTGATATGTTGGAGAAATATTTGAAAATAATATTTTAAAATATGGTTTTGAAGAAAAAACCCCTTACCATAAGTCGCGTCCATATTAATTTATTCTTTAAATCCTAAATAATAAAATTATAAATGTTTTATAATTTATTAATAGTTTTTTTCTTTTTCATTTTATTATTATTATTATTGAGTTATTTCCTTTGTTACAATGAATTATTTAGTTAATAAAATAGTTAATTTCATGTTGGATGTATTTGCCTCATTGGTATCAAAACCAAAAAACAACAGTGGTATATTGAATATAGTCAGAGGGGTTATGGTTCCATTAAATTAATAATATTATTGTTATTATAATTATCATATTTATATATAATATACACTCTTATATAAAGTGGTATTGGAAAATGAACCACGTCATTTCATTGAGATGGTAGTCTGTACAAATTCATGAACGATGTTTTCATTTTTATATAAAGTGGAAAATAAATAATTTAGATAGTATTTGAAATTTATAAAATAAAAAATATGTTAAAATTTTGTATTTATTCATTATTTATAACCTTATGACCATACGTTAAGTTGGATATGAAAAATTAAATATATTTCTTTGTAGAGTTGGTATTCTACATGTACACACAAGCGACATTATCAATTCTCAATGGGAGAAAAGAGTAAGAAGTTAAGTAATATAATATATTTACATAAAAATAATAATTTATAAATCATATTATAAATTCATTAATTCCATATTTATAAACAAATGTGTGAATTGGTTATGGAAAACAAAACACATTAGTTAATGGTGGTGGTAGTCCACATGTATGCATGGGCTATATTTTCATTTTCCAATGGATAGAAAAGAGATATAAAATATTTTTCTATAAAAATAATAAAATTTAGGTATATAGAATATATTTAGGTAATTATTTATAGTGGTTAGAATATATTTTAAGGAGATAGAATAAAAAAACAAACTTGAAATGGGTCTTTTTGGACTTATACCTCCTCCTCAAATATCACCCTTTATCTTTCACCTAAATACCTATAGGATTGGTATTTTAAGAATAAAGAGACATCTAGGGAGTGAGTAGGGATGTAGAGGAAATGCTTTTTAGGTCCTGGATGAAATATATTTCTCAAAAGTTTTAATTTTGGGATGATATTAGGTTACCATTTCTATGTTAGGGAAGTGGTACACTTGTAATTTTTCTAAGAATTTAAAGAATATAAAGTCCTAATCATGAGAATGTGGAGCTTAAAAAACTCAAATTGAAAGATAATTTCATAATGGTAAATATATCATAATATTATAATAATTAAAATAAGATTTAGTGTCCTAATAACTATTTTTTAAACTTAATTAACTAGATTTACACTTTACCATGGTGATACGTTTATGACCATAGTTACTATTCATAACGAAAACAATAAGAGTGAACTTATTACTAAATAATAAATTTTTGATTCCTAGAATGGGATAAATTTTTTGAGATTCAATTTCATGAATTTTTTTATGATCTTTTATTATATAAGTGTGTAAAACCAAATGAAAAACAATTTTTAGAAAAAAAAAATTTTAAGCAAAAAAACATATGCAAAAATAAAATATAAAGTTAATTCATAGGTAATTATTTAAATTATTTTTAAAAAATTTAATCTTATGTAAATTTAAAAAATCAAAAAAATAATGGGGCATTTAAATTACTTTATTTTATGAAAAATATTTACTTTTTCAAAAATCATTAATTTTCAATATTCGGTCAAAGGTCAATCTTTTCGGAAAAAATACCTAAAATTCCCCTAAATCTATATTTGATTTTTTTATTCCAAAAAATTATTCCTTTTATAAAATTAAAATTAAAAAATCAAGAAACTTATCTTTTAAATGAAGCTATGTATTTTATGAAAAAACATTAGTTAAATAAAACTAGTCCCATTAACTAATGAAAAATTATAAAAAAGTCATTTATAAAAATATAATGATTATAACTCTATAAATTGAAATTTAAAAATCATAATATTGATTTAAATATGGAATAAATATGTTTTTTACATTATTCTCCCATAAATAAATTTTTTTCTAAACATTTTACTCATCATTTAAAAATTGAGGGTGATTTTCTCTCATAGATTTTTCAGATTCTCATTTTTATTCCTAAATCATGTGATTCTTCCATAATAAATTAACCTATTGAATCACATTATTTAATTATAAATTATATCTATGATCTAAAATCTAAACCGTATTTTCTTCACATGATAGATCCTCCACTAACTGAACCAATTTAGTGCTAAAAACATGAGATACGTCGTGTACTTACTTCCATATAAATGAAACATAAAACATATAATATACCTAAGATAAAAATTTAAATAAGGGTAATTAATGATAAACTAATACCACTATCTCCATAATTTAATAGGTTAAAATGAATCATTATTCTCAACATTCCTTTCTTAATAGAATACATGGCACCCTTCTAATGAGATATTAAAACAATGATTGATCACCTACCTCAAATGAGTGGACTTTCCTCTTTTTATAATTATAACTCATTTTTATACTCTATTCTTGCCTCAAGTGGTGTTTAATCTTCATTAATTTATCTATCATATATTCTACCAATTTTGGCCCTAAAAAAATTATCTCCCCAACTTCTTCCTAATATTGTGGTGCCTAACATTATTTCCAATCTAATGGTGCAAAAGGATCCATCTGTATACTTGAATAAATATTTTATTATAATAAAAATAAAATAAAGATAGATGTCGATCACAACTTTTAAGATAATATAATGAGAAAGATTTAAGTATATCCTTTAAATTCTAAATTATACATTCTATTTCTTCATTAGAATGAGGATAAAAAAAATTATTGAAATTTAATTTTATACCCATTTACTATTGTAGTCCTTTCCAAAAATTTGATGCAATACTATGATAATGATCATATATAATTGATAGGAAGATACATCAATCATACTATCTTATTAAGATAATTTCCATAAAGTCGATCCAAATTCATTGTATCTAAAATAGGAAGTAAATTCACTGATTTAGTCAAACCATCAACAAAAACCAAATCACATTATTACCTATTATTTTATTTTGTAATACAACCTAAATATATATATATATATATATATTCTCTCATTTCCATTCGGAAATTAGAAAAGGATTATGGATAAAATTTTGTAATTTTCACTATCCTTTAATATTTTTATATTTAAAACATTTCATAGAAACATTAGTCACATCCTTCATCATACCTTCCCTCCAAAAATAAACTCAGAGGTATTAACACATCATATCACTACCATGATGAACAAAAAATATAGATTTATGAGATTCATTTAACAATTTCTTCATCAACTTCAAATCACTCGAAACACATAACCACTTTCCAAATATAATAACACCTTATTTATCCACATTAAACACTAGGAACAATCAATTTTTGATTAATTCTTCACTTTCTTGCAAACCATAATCTATTTTTGATCTTGCTTAATTATTTCTGACAAATATATCTATACTTATATCTGAGTCAAAATAGAAGTATTTTCTACATAAAATATTTTAATACCATCATTTATTAAATCATTTACTATATAATTGTAATCTAGACTAATATTGTTAAAAAGGTATCTGAATTCTCAAACAAAAAATCACCTTATGGGTCAATAGCCATAATTTTTTTTTATCTGCAATCCTAGAGTGTGTATTTTCCACTTTAAAATTATAATTAATTTAAATCATATCTAAAGAAAAATTACCTCATCTTAAGATACGTATTTGATTAAGATATTGTTCATATGAAACATTTTTTCAGATTACAATCGTTCTTCAAGTTGTACCTAAAGTATCACCCCTTTTATGTGGATTTGTACGAGTTCATGTGATCCCTGAACAGAACTAATAGACTTTTGGGTTCTATCACAGTGGATAAGTCATTGTGAATTATTTTTATTAATCACTTGAACACATTTCATCTTGAAGGATTTATTATCATTCTTGAGATGATGATAGAAGGATAAATCTTGATAGAAGGTCATTGTGTGAAAAGATAATCAATTCTCGATTAACCCAACACAAAGTATATACAAATCTATTTAAAGAGATATGATCAATGTTAAAATATTATTTAATTACACAATGTCCCTTAAACAATAAAATAAACATTATATAACCCCATGATAGAAATTATTATTATTATTATTATTATTATTATTATTATTATTATTATTATTATTTTATGACATGTTCTAACTATAACAATGATAAATATTATTCCACTAACTAAAAAATTAATATTTATCACTAAATATATTCTTAGTCATCACATTCTCCTCAGTATTCTATCGAGTATCCAAATAAATATTAAATTAAATTTTTATTTGTAAATATATGTTCTATTCATCAATAAGATAATATATATTTATTAAATATTTTCACAATTAAATACATTATTTATTAATTAATAAATGAATATTCATTTCCATGAAAATATTTGAAATCAAAAAATCATGAATAATATTAATCCTAAATCTTGAGAATAATATTTATTATAATAATTAAATTCAAATATATTTTTATTGATGTTAATAGAAACACATAGTGTGTGACTCACTAGGATTCTTTCACACTAGAATTAGGCATGATTTTATAAATTCCATGATTATTTTCTAGCAATGGTTCAAGAATCCTAATAGAAAGAAGTTAATGATGAAAATTCAATCACAACATATGATCCATTTCTATATAATCCATTTGTCACAATATATCATAAATAATGTTTCAAGCACGTGTCATTAAACTATGTTATTAATAAGTCATTATTTTACTATTTGAAATAATCCCATCATTACACTGTGGCCATAGAATTTATTATGATGGGTCCATTTCATTCAAAGGGATGAGATAATATATTTTATAAAGAGAGAAGAGAAAAATCTTTCCATGAATTATTAATTAAAAACATGTCATTCAGGATGAACCCAACATACCCTACTTCCCATGAACGTATAGTGGCACAACTTTGGTTAATAAATCATTGTATATGGGTCATGAAATGCATTCATAATAATATTACTTTTTCTAAACCTTTAGACACACTCACAGATAGGAACATATTAATACAAAAAATGTGCAGAATTTTATAGGATGCTATGTTATAATAATCTCTCTTCTTAGAGATTACAAATTGTGAAATTCATGAGAAAAACTATCATTCACTTATGAGTACATGAATCTAACATTCAAAATTCTATGTGTCTCACTAAAATATGGTATCCTACTATATAAATAAATTTAATAATATCATCCTAGAATTTAAAGGTTCACATCATATTAGTGAACTAATATGAACTTTTTAATATGGAAGATACTCTATAACATTATCACATTAATGTTATATAGATGAAAAATAAATACTGATAAGGTATTTAAACTAATATTTGGTTCTTTAAATATAAATGAAATAAAAAGAATAAATTAGTTAGTTCTAGGGTACCAAATCTAATTGAACCCAACTTTCACTAGAGTCATGTGCTAATTAATGGTCAGTTCTCACATCATAAAAATGATTCTATTGAGTATAGCTAGATCTTCTAATAATATCTCATTTTTAGGACTATATATGGTAAATTCTTATGTCTGTGAGGAGAATATTCATACTTTAAATTTAATATTTAGAGAAAATACCTCAATTATTAATTTGAAAAATTATCCATATTTTAATACCTCATAAAATTCCTGAAATCCAGACTATTTATATAGTTAATTTTTATCATAAAAGTGATTAAACTCTTTCTTTGGTTGTAACCCAAAATTAAAATAGGTCATTGTTGAACTACCCCTTAAGGAACATTGGAATCCATAACATACTTAGATATTATAGATATGGAGTCAATTATATGTAATAACACATCCTTGAATAATACCTTAGGCATTACTATGATACTAGATCAAATTGAACTAACTAAATTTAGGTGTTCAATTCCCATTATCACTATCACACCTGGGTTTTTTTTCCTTTCATGTCATGGTTTTGATCCGATTCTTTGAAAATCATGATCCTTTTCTTGGGTGTTGGGTGAGATTAATTTTGAGTTTTTAACTACCATATATGTATAATCACCTTAATTTGGGTTCCCCATTTCTTTTTTAGGAGTTTTTGGAGAAAGGGTGGTTATTTTATGATTTGGGCCAACCGTGAGCTCAGTTCCAAATTTTAAAACCAATTTTGTTTCTTTTATAAATCCTCCATTTTTTAACATTTTTCATTAATTATACTTCCCACTTGTCCTAAAATGACATATTAAAACTACCATTTTATTTTTTATATCTTAGAAATTCATGAGCATGGTGAATTTGGGTTACTTATTAAGGCATTGGGCCAGGCCATGGGCCCATTTCCAATTTTAAATAAATATTTGTTTATTTTATATATTTTGTATTTTTTTAATATTTTTCAGTGATTACACCTCCCATTAGAATAAAACATACCTATCCTAACCCCAATTATCAATTTTACCTCTTTTAATTTTATTTTCATCGCATATTAGGGATAACATTCTCAGGTTTCCTCAAAAACGTCCAGAATTGAGAAGGTAAATTGCTTCATCCACAAATCATTCAATTAGTACTCTTTTTCCCACAAATATTTTTTACTTGGTTCTTCTAAACCTTATTATATTATCCAATAATTTTCAATACATTACCATTTCTCTAATGGTGTATATCTAATGGAATATGAAAAGTTTTCTAGGTGGCAAGGTGAGATTCCTTCTCCTTTCTCCTCCCTCTTCCTCCTCATTTAATTATTTCTTGATTTTATCTTCTCTCCTAGTCATTTCAGAACTATATTTATATTATACCATGATTTTTTATTGGGTTTTTGTTTGTTTTGGTCTGTTCATCATAGGTTTAGTGTTTATAAACCCTCAGATGTTGATATTGGGTGTGCGTTTCCATTACGCTAAGGATTTGAGGTACAATATACCTTGCACATGCCTTTATCATTTAAGTTTCATAATTTTCTTATTTTTTAATTTTGATATATATGTTTATTATTTTTTTCATCCTTTTTATAATTTTATTGGTGTGAAAAATGGTTTTTTAAGCCTTGTTTTGTGAAAGGTAGAGTTGTTTTGTCATAAAAGTGCACACCAAGCGTTTGTTTAAATGTTCTGCTATCTTTCGCAACTTTTTTGTGAGTTTTAAAACCTGGTTTATGGTATTTTTAATATTTTATAGTATATATAATAAAATATGGCATGAAATTGGTGTTTTATTCCTTTTCAATTTTTCAAATAAATTGTTTTGTTTAAAAAGGGCATATCATGTGTTCAGTAAATTGCCCGGTTGGATTTTATGTGTGATTTGTGATTATAAATTATTTTTTTGGATTTATAAATTAATTATAAGAATGATAAATGTTATTTTTGGTTCCTTATATGTCCTTACAATTTGTATTTTTTTTTAAACAAATGGGTTTTGATTTACAACATGTTTTGGCCCGAGTTGTTGGAAAATGGCTCGTTTCACATCCTTATAAAAATGGTTGTATTTTGAATATGTAACCTAAGTTATTTAAGGGATTTATAAATGTGTTTTTCTAATTTAAATGGTGTTTATACACCTCCTTAATAAAATTGAAATTTATACCTTGGTCAAATGTTAGTTTTGAGAAAGGCTTAAAGGCCCGTTTGGCATTTTTTTGTAAAAATGGTTTCCATCTGCATTTCATGTTCTATCTTTTGGGGCCATTTTATGGTCCATGAAAGTTATTTATTAATTGGTTTTGGGGCTTCCAAATCTGTTTTTTTATATTATTTATGGGTTTCTGGCCTTAAAATAGCATTTTTTTTAATGGATTTTATGTGCAAGGCCTTGTTATACTCATTGAAATTGTTTTACAAAAAATTTTAGTGGTTTATTGATTTTTGAAAGAAATGTGAAGCATTTTTGTGAGATGTTTGTGTGTTTATGATTTGGTAATGTAATTTTGATGTGAAAAATTTATTTGATAATATTTGTAACTTGATTGAGCACTAAATAGAATCCTGGGTATCTGGGTGGGTGGACGTGTACTAGTATGCTAGTGATCCTATGGGGTTTGGCCCCTGTTTCACATAGAAAGTTTAACGATGACAACACTAACTAAAATATGATGGTGATGATGTTGGGGGACCACTAGTTTATGGTTATTCTCCTTACTAGTGGATCATGTGCACGAGAATGGATATTTATTATGGTTACTTTCACCGAGATACGAGGTACCTAGGTCTCACAACTAACTAGTGCCTAGGGGTGTTCCCGTGACTTGTACTCATTGGATATTTTGTACTCACCATCGGCATACAGTGTGTTTGGTTGGTAAATTAAGTAGTGTCTGTGATTTATTTAAAAGTGTAAATTATTTAAATCATCCCACTTGAAAACTAGTTTCATTTTCAAGTTACACATCTATGAAAATCGTTACTAGCATTCTTGTTTATAAAACAAGAAAGTTTTTGTCTGGTAAGTTATTTATATCATGGGACCTAATTTGGAAAACATACCTTTATATTTGTATTTAAAACTTAAAATTTATGTTTCTTTTATTTTAAATTTTTTGCATTGGGAATATAATATCGGGCTAACCTACTGAGTTTTAATACTCACGCCTATAGTCTTCTTCTATTTTTAGCCCTTTTATGGAGGTTTCATCTTGAGTTTGATCACCTTGGGTGATGTTTGATCATTATTTTGGAGATTGACCAGAAAGGTCACATGGATTTATTTGGTTATCGGGTTTGTTCAGTTGAGTTGTTGGTTTAGTTGTACGTTCAGTTTCTTGTACAAATAATGTTCAGTTCAGTTTTTATATAAATGTAATTTGGGTTGTCCATTTCTTTCTGTTATTTGTTTTATTATTTATATATGGGAGAAATTGTTACCATGTGTACTTTATTGATTCCCTTGGTGCTTATCTCTATCCCGGTAGGATTGGGAACACCTCTTGGGACATGTCGCGGGCTGGCCCTTGTGACCAGTTCAGGGTCGACTAGGGCTGGTTCATGACAAAATGGTATCAGAGGAGGTCGGCTCTTAGCATACCTTAACTTTTAGAGTGCCCTTGTTATTTGGGGGATGTAAAGGTAGATGGATTAGGATTTTTGGGACTTGAGGGGTAAGTGCAGGAAGAGTATTACATACTCTTTCTCATTCTGATCCTCATGTTTCCATGGGAAGTCTGGTTTTATTAGTGTCATTTATTCTTGTTGATTGTTTAGTATTGGGATATGACAAGGGGAGTCTAACTAATTTCCTTCATGAGCTCTCAGGGCCTAACAAGCCATGTGGAGCTGGGGCATGGTCCTAATAAGTCTCTCTATGTTTTTGTTGTGTTTGAAATATGGCTGTCAACCATATGTTCAAGTCACCCACCAACACTAGTTCCTTTTTTGGGTCACTTGGACCTTTCTTGAATTCTGAATTTTTTTTTGAAAATCCTTGTGTGATAATTGTAAAAATTAGTTTTAAAGGAGTGGTTGGATTTTGAAAAGTGGAAAAGAAGTTTTCAAAAATTAAATATAATAATGGTTTTGGAAGGTTGTGATTTTTGTGAAACAATTTTTTGGGAGGAAGTGGAAATGATTTAACGGGATTGGATTTTCCCTAATATAAACTTGTGGTTTGTTGAAATAAAATGCTTTGAAAGTGTGAATCATTTTAAGGTGATTCTGAATATTTGTTTTAAATGGGGTGTTTTGGGATGTTTAAAATTGTTTGAATATAATAAATTAGTTTTGGAAATTGGTTTTGAAAGGTTAGAGTTTTCCTAGAAAGGGTATTGGTCTTAATGGACATCGGATTATGAAAATATACCTTGCTGAATTTCAGAAAATGGGTAGAGACTGTTTAGAGTAGCTTGTTTGTTTTAAATGTTGTTAAAAATGAAAAGGGGTATGTTTTTTTAAGAAAATATTTCTTGATGAAGTGTGGTTTGTTTTGTGAAATATGAAAAGGATTTTTGACTTGGTGGTTAGTGTTCCTTTGGAAGGTAAGTGTTTTTTTGGAATGATGTTGTTTTGTTTTAGCCTTTGGTGTTTTCAGGGGTGCTCAAATGCATGGTTTTATTGATATCTGAAAGGATGGCCTATATGTATTGGTGTTTGGGTGTCATGGTGGCATGTAAATGTGCATGTGGGTGAGACTTGGTGAAACACCATTGGTGAATTTGGAAACCCACCAAATTAGTTTGTTTTTCAAAAAAAAAATTGGCTGAAAAATTATGGCCTTTATTTATAAACCAATGGTTATGTGGATAATTTTTTTCTATGTCATAGAAGATTTGTTTATTCAGTAATGTTCCTTGTGATCTAGAAGCCATGATCTTGTTTTATAATGATATGAGATATTATTGGTGGCTTGGTTTTGGAGTAATGTTCAGTGGGTTTCTAAAGATGTGTTGGATGTTGTGATGTGGCCATATATAGTTCTATGTTTGCAAGATTCCCAATTGATAAACCTAAGGATTCTTTATCATGTGTCAAAATCTATATCCACCTCCTCAAATAATTCCTCATCCTGTTAGTTTAAATAGAGAGCTATTTGGGATCGATTTAAAGTGCTTCTATGTAATAAAAATTCTTTTGGACATAGCAGTTGTGTTCGGTGATGTTGATGTGTTTCGCTGTATTCATTTTCCATTCTACTCCTCATTCATAGTGAGACAAAAAATTTATATGTATCTATGAGTTCCTATTTATATAAAGGTGTTTTTTATAAAGTGAGTTTTTTTTAGTGGTGTGATCCTTAGCACCTGATTGCAGTGCAGTAGATGCTTCAAGAATTAGGTCTCCAACCATAGGCCTCAGAGTGAAGCTTTTCACGCAATCAATAAATCTCTAGAGGTGTGGGGAGCTTGACCAGGATCTTGCCTCCACCATTTTGGTATGGTAGTTTCTATGTATCTATTATGGTTCCTCATTACTGTGAATTTCCCTTTGTTGCAACAATAATGGTGGACTTACCCCTCGAACAGTGTCTATGGTTATGCCTTTATGGATGTGGGTTTTCGATCAATGTCCTTGTGTGGACCACCTGTGAAACTCATGTGTGGTCTTGGTATTACCTATTCATAGGTGGAGAGTTTTGGGTAGTTCCTTTGTTTCTTTTTTGGGTTCAGTGGCCTAATTATTGGGTCCCCTTCCCTCCCCTCCCTGAGTGGTGGGGGTCCAGATCTATGTCATAAGTGTTGGCCCTATTCTTATCCCCTCTGTTTGGGAGTGGTTGGTTTAGATGTTTGTGTTTTAACCCTATTAACTTGGGTTGGTAGATTGTTATGGTATATTTTTGGTGGACTTGCGCAAGTGATGACCAATTATATTTAATGTTGAATTCTTGTTTGTTCGTTGCAAGTTGGGTTCTAATGGTGGGGAGACCCACCACGGGTCTCGTTGATTTTTCCTCCTAAGAACTTATCTAGTGCTAGTTGTTTCTTAATGGTGGGTATTTCATTCCATAATCCATTGTAATATTTGGTTTTTGTGAGTTATCTTTGGTTTGGGTGATTTTTGGGTTCATTGGTAGAAGGCCCAACAACCGGTTTCTTAGTTTGCTTGTGGAGGTAGTGACTCGATCTTTTAGTTGATTCTCCGTAAGTGGTTGAGAGTTGGTGTTTTGGTTGAGGTAAGAGGATTAAGTTCCATTAATGGATGATGGTATTTCATTGTATTAGGAGGCTGGACCATATTGATAAAGAATCCTTAGGTGTTTATCTTTAAGATGGAAGGTGCTATGTATTTCTGGGGGTGGAAAGGTTTAATGGTGGAGAGAATTGTCACACCTGGTTTTTTTTCTTTTCATGTCATGGTTTTGATCCAGTTAATTGAAAAGCCTGATCCTTTTCTTAGGTGTAGGGTGAGATTAATTTTGAGTTTTGAACTAACATATATGTCTAATCACCCTAATTTGGGTTCCCCGTTGCTTTTTTAGGTGCTTTTGTAGAAAGGGTGGTTATTTCATGATTTGGGCCAACCGTGATCTCATTTCCAAATTTTAAAACCAAATTTTTTTCTTTTATAACTCCTTCATTTTTTAATATTTTTCATTCATTACGCTTCCCACTTATCCTAAACTGGCATATTAAAACTACCATATCCTTTTGGACCTCTTATAATTCATGAGAATGGTGAATTTGGGTTACTTATTAAGGCATTGGGCCAGGTCATGGGCCCATTTCCGGTTTTTAAAAAATAATTTTTTATATTTTTTATATTTTTTATTTTTTAATATTTTTCAGTGATTCCACCTGTCATTCGAATACAACATTACTATCCTCACCCCCATTATCGATTTTATCTATTTGGAGTTTATTTTCGTCACATATTACGGTGAAAGTTCCCAGGTTTCCTCAAAACGTCCAGAATTTAGAAGGTAAATTGTTTCATCCAAAAATTATTCAATTTGTACTATTTTTCCCACAAATATTCTTTCCCTGGTTCTTCCAGAACTTAGGATCCTCTCTAATAAGTTAAAATACATTCCCTTTTCTTTATTGGTGCATATCTAATTGAATAGGAAGAGTTTTCTAGGTGGAAAGGTGATATTCCTTCTCCTTTCTCCTCCCTATTCCTCCTCCTTTCATTATTTCTTGGTTTTCTATTCTCCCCTAGTCATGTTAGACCTAGGGTAATGTTATCCCATGATTTTTTATTGTGTTTTTGTTTGTTTTGGTCTGGTCTTCATAGGTTTGGGGTTTATAAACCCTCGGATGTTGATATTGGCTGTGTGTTTCCATTACACCAAGGATTTGAGGTAGGATATCCCTTGCACATACCTTTATCATTTAAGTTTCATCATTTTATTATTTTTAACTTCTGATATATATGTTTATTATTGTTTTTCATCCTTTTTATAATTTTATTGGGGTGAAAAATGGTTTTTTAAGCCTTGTTTTGTGAAAGGTATGGTTGTTTTGTCATAAAAGTGCACACCAAGTGTTTGTTTAAATGTTCTTCTATCTTTCGCAACTGTTTTGTGAGGTTTAAAATATGGTTTATGGTATTTTTAATATTTTATAGTATATATAATAAAATATGGAATGAAATTGGTGTTTTATTCCTTTTCAAGTTTTAAAATAAATTGTTTTGTTTAAAAAGGGCATCTCATGTGTTCAGTAAATTGCCCAGTTGGCTTTTATGTGTGATTTGTGATTTAAAAATTATTTATTTGGATTTATAAAGGAATTTTAAGAATTATAAATGGTATTTTTTGGGTAATTATATGTCTTTCCAATTTGTATTTTTTTTTACAAATAAATGGGTTTTGTTTTACAACATGTTTTGGCCCGAGTTGTTGGAAAATGGCAGGTTTTACATCCTTATGAAAATGGTTGTGTTTTGAATATGTAACCTGAGTGATTTAAGGAATTTATTAATGTGGTTTGATAATTTAAATGGTGTTTATACACCTAATTAATAAAATTGAAATGCATACCTTGGTCAAATGTTAATTTTGATAAAGTCTTAAAGGCCCTTTTGGCAATTTTTTGTAAAAATGGTTTCCATCTGCATTTCATGTTCTGTCTTTTGGGGCCATTTTATGGTCCATTAAAGTGATTTATTAATTGGTTTTGGGGATGAAAAATATGTTTTGTTACGTTATTGTTGGGTTTGTGGCCTTAAAAGATCATTTTTAATGGATTTTATGTGCAAGTCCTAGTTATACTCCTTGAAATTGTTTTACGAAACTTTTTAGTGGTTTATTGATTCATGAAAGAAATGTGAAACGTATTTACAGGATGCTTGTGTTTTTATGATTTGGTAATGTAATTTTTATTTAAAAATTTTATTTCATAATATTTGTAACTTGATTGAGAAATAAAGTGAATCTCGGGTATCTAGGTGGGAGGACGTGTACTAGTATGCTAGTGATCCTGTAGGGTTTGGCCCCTGTTTCACGTAGAAAGTTTGACGATGACAACACTAACTAAACTATGATGATGATGTTGTTGGGGTACCACTAAGTTATGGGTATTATCCCTACTATTGGATCATATTCATGAGAACGGATATTTATTTTGGTTACTTTCACCGAGATACGAGGTAGCTAGGGCTCACAACTAACTAGTACCTAGGGGTGTTCCCGTGACTTGTGCTCATTGGATATTTTGTACTCACTATCCTCATATGGTGTGTTTGGTTGGTAAATTAAGTAGTGTGTGTGATTTATTTAAAATTGTACATTCTTTAAATCATATCACTTGAAAACTAGTTTCATTTTTAATTTTCACCTCGATGAAAATTATTACTAGCATTCTTGTTTATAAGACATGAAAGTTTTTGTCTGGTAATTTTTTTTATAGAATGGGACCTCATTTTGAAAACATAAATTTATATTTGTATTTAAAACTTGAAATTTATGTTTCTTTTATTTTAAATGGTGTGCATTGGGAATAGAATATCATGCTAACCTACTAAGTTTCAATACTCACGCCTATAGTCTTCTTTTGTTTTTAGCCCTTGTGTGTAGGTTTCAGCTTGAGTTTGATCGCCTTGGGTGACATGTGATCATTATATTTGATAGTGACAAAAAATTTCACATGGAGTCATTTGGTTATCGGGTGTGGTCTGTTGAGTTGTTGGTTTAGTTGTACTTTCAGTTTCTTGTACAAATAATGTTCAGTTCAGTTTTTATATAAATGTATTTTGGGCTGTCCATTTCTTTCCGCTATTTGTTTGATTGTTTATATATGCGAGAAATAGTTCCCATGTATACTCTATTGATTCCCTTGATGCTTGTCACCATCCCGGGAGGATTTGGAATGCCTCTCAGTACATGTTTCAGGTTGGCCCTTATGACCAGTTCAGGGTTGACTCGGGCTGGTTCGTGATAATCACTAGTATTCCCACTTCTTTAGACACTATGAACTCCTCTAATTCTATATTTAAAATTTACTATTAGATAGTTTTATCTGAAATTTGATGTTTTTTATTATATCTTTTTGAAATTAAAATATTATGAATCATGAATCTATGATATTAACCATTCATACATATTGTGTCATATGAGATAACTTCCTAGCACTTAAACTTATGAAATTATTTTAATCTTAGTAGTATCTTCTTATTCCCTTGTATGTTCTATGATAAGGATTATATGAAAATAAAAATTCAATATCCAACTATTTAAGCTTTTATTCTTTTTAAGTATATTAATATATGCACTATGAAAAGATTTATCATGCTGATGGATATATTATATAGATCATTTTCCCTATAACACGGTTACTGCTTTAAGTCATACATAGAGAAATTTTATTCCTTAATATTAACAGTCTTACTAGACGCAACATTATTTATCCTTATGTTGTCAACATATCTATCTTGAAATTATATAGTGCTCCCTCTAACCTTTTAGGGACACATGTCACTCACTCATTTTAAATAAATATTATATGATCCATATGCATAATTTATTTATATATGGAATTATATAATCTACATATCTTATTGTAATTTATTAAGGTCACTAAATAATTCTATTTATTCCTCTAGAAATATACCATATGGTATCGTTATTGGACATGTAATATAGGTATATGTTTTTAGTTTTCCTCTAAATGAGGTGGCCCTGACAATTAGTAGCCTAATAATATGATCATAGAAATATTCTTTGAAAAGTGAAATTCGAAAGGATTTTTAGTAATGATGATTAGTGTATATGTTTTTTCATTTGATAAAAATTTCAATAACTAATAATTTTTTATTTATACCATGATGTACCATACATGTTCTCTTTATCTTGAATACTCAAAAGTAGTATCAAATCTTAGAAATATTCAAAATACGGAGTCCCTAAATCTTCATACATATAGTCCATTACATGAATTTATTAATAATTTTCAACCTTATCATATTTTAATTTAATGATTCTTATAGTAATATTTATTTTGATATAATAATTTATGTATCACACACTTTGGTAAAAATAAACCACCTCATTGGTTATAAATTCTTGTGTGGTATGTGTCTTTGCAAATACTTCTCCCAATAAGCTCAGTTGAGTCTAGCATTCACATACTAACCTATGTTAATATACATTATTAACCAATAAAAGTTATTTTCTCTCCCAAAAGAATTAAATATATAGTATTCTATTATGAAAATATATTTTGTATTGACTAGATATTAATATCCTTACTTCATATAGGATTATTAACTCAGAGAATCCTTAGTGTTCGATGTACGTTTGTTGCTAAACACATATTTTAACAAAATGTTTTCAACAAACACTAGTTATAGTTTCCTAATATATTATTATCACATCATAATTGATATGATATATAATAGAAAGAATATTTTCCATATGATTATTTTTTCCAAATCTATATTCAAAACATGTCTTGGAAGAAATAATGGATGATTTTTTATATATATTTATAAGACTCATCATTGATATTCCTTTTACTATCATCATGTAATTTATGTATATATGGAAATGTGATTTTTGGATTACCCTTATTCTAAATGTATGATCAATTAATACTTTGGTAATATATTCTCTGAGAAATCAGCTTGAATATTTTTCAATATTTACCAAGTGCATTCATTTACTTCACTAAGAATTTCTAAAATTTCCTAATAAAATATAATGATGTATATGAAGTTAACAATAGATTTAAAATAGTTCACACAACTATTCTAAACTAAATCTAAAATAATTATGACATAACTTTATCTGTAAAGGTTTATTACCTAAAATATGGTAAATATATTTTTTTTATATCCAACATATTATATCAATTGAGACTAAAATAATTTTATGGTGTAAACAAGTGAACTGATTTCAGTTTTATTTGAAAAATAATTATCATTATACAATCAGTTAATAGCCTTATATTTTATATTCATCATTCATTATGATGTATATATGTGATTCAAGAGTTATTGAACCATTATTATAGTTTTGAATTAAAATAGAAATATGTATTTTAAATTTGAAATAATGACTCATGGTGTCTAACCTGAAACTGATCAAAAAAATTGTAACAATTATTACATACATGATTCAATTCATATTGATCTGAGAAGTAGTGAGATCCCATTGTCTGATTTAATAATCTCCCTTTCTTAGTTTCTTTTTGGTTTAATATATACCATCTCTAACTAGCTACATGTCATGTGTTATGATTTATATTTTTCCACTTAGCCTTCCAATTAACTCTACATGTTCTACCGAAGGAATCACATGGTTTGTACTTAGGATACACATTGATTGTTCCACTTTACCATATGTTTTGGTAACAGACATATTGACTTGGAATATAATTCATTTGTGGGAATTTATGGGTTACATGGTGTATATTATAGCTACACACCATTTTTTCCAATATTTATTTAGGATTTCAGTCTCATGTGGCTATAAAATAATTTATTTAACCACATGGTTAGCATAAATTTCATTGTTGAACCTTGAAGGATACATGAAATTTGCACCATGTACACACCATGTAATCTAAAAAACCATGTATTGGGTTGGCTCATAATACATTCAGTGTGAACCAAATTCCCAATGTTTAATATATTCTTAGCATGCCATGTATTCCAAGACACATCTTGGTTCATTAAACTTCAGCACACAACATGTACTCCAACTACCCACCATATAACCCAATAAACTAGGTAGAAACTTTGGCACTTCATTATGGCATCTCTTATCATTTTTCTTTGGTTATTAGGCATTATGAAAATATGAATCTTGAATAATAAATATTAAAATATTTGAATATTCTTAATTAAACATAGGATTAATAAATGAATAATCTGTAAATGGAAGATCCAATAACTATTCTCGACATAGAATGAAAATAAAATAAATTATAATAATTTTAAATGTGACCACTCTAATACCACTTAATGGTTTATAATGAAATGGAATCACCTTATGGGAGACTAAACATTAACATTCTTTCTTTGGATTCAATTTACCATTCACCAATTGTGTAGGATACATCAATATAATGAAATTTTTCCATCGATTAATGCTAGGAAAATATCATAACCAAAGAGGATATTTTTCACAATAAATTTATAATAAATTTAAATCATATGTGAAGAAATATTAACACTTATTTATATATTTCTTTCATGTATATATTGATCAAATAATACTATTTTTCATCTTAGAATCGTTATGTAGGGAGGACCCAAATTATCACCCCTCTAGTAGTGACCCACATGTGGTTCTTTGATCTTTGAACAACACTGATAGGATTTCAGGTGATAGCATAGTGGGTAGATCATATTTTATTGTTAATATTGATCACTTAAAGATACTTAAATATTAAATGAGTTCTTATCACTCTTTATAATATTATAGAATAATAAATCTTGAGAGAAGTATGGTGTTCACAATGATTATCAATTCTCAATTAACCCTATATAATATATATGAATGTATATTTATGGAGTTAGGGTTAAAGTTAAAATATTATTTAATTTCACAATATTCCTTAAATAATATAATAAACCCTATCTGACCCCATGAAAAAATATTTATAATGTTATTATTTTCTGGTGTGTATTAACTGACATAATGATAAATATTATTTTACCAACTTAAAAAATACTATTTTTCACTGGACACATTCTTGGTTTTCTCATATTTATTAAAATTTTATTGAATATATGAATAAATAAATAATTATTTATTTATTGAAAAATAAATGTCCCATTCAAAGCCTGGTGAATAAATATTTATCAAATATATAATAAACAAAATATTCAAAAAGAATTTAATTGGGATTAACAGAAAAACATTGTGTATGCCCCTATAAGATTCTTTGTCATTGGAATTAGAAACACGTTCCTAAATTTAAAGATTATTATTTAGACATGACTCAGGTAAACCAAGAGAAATAAGTAAATTATGCAATATCAATAACCACATAAGAGTTCTCAAACAGTAATATAATAACTTTTTCATAATATCACATAAAATATATTGAACACTCGTGTAATCAACCTATGTTCCTACTACGTCTTTATTTGACTATCTGTAATAAACCCATCATCACCCCATGCCCATGTAATTTAATATTATGGTTCCATTTCAATCAAAGGGTTGAGATATCAACTTATATAAAGATTCAAGAGACAAACCCTTCCTCGATTAATTGATTATAAACATGTCATTCATGATGCACCGAATATAACCTAATTCCCTTGAACATATGGAACCACAATTTTGGTCAGTAAATCAAAGTTCATGAATAATCACATTAATTGATAATAATATTATATTCTAAGTACCATTACATAAAATTACATATAGGAATATATGATATCACAAAACATGTGGAATTCCTACATATGGGATTATTTTCATAATCTCCCATCATAGAGACTAGCATGTGCGAATATCATGAGAATAATTCTCAACCTCTTATGAGTATTCAAACATAAAATTAATCATTATATGTATCACATCATAGTATTTTATCTGAAAATACAACAATATTTAAGAATATGATCATGGTATTTCAAGGTTCTCATCATTGTGGGGAACTTCTATGAACTTTTCAATATGATAGATACATTAGGACATTATCACATTAATTTTATATGCTAGAAAAATAAATATATGATCATTTATTTAAACTAATATTAACTTATTTGAATACAAATTTAGTCTAAAATAAAATTTAGTTGGTTCTAAGGAACCCACACCAACAGTATTTTATTTTTTACTTGAGAAATCAACTACCTCGTTTACTTTACATGTAAAATAAATAACTCTAAAATCTTAATCCTTAATAAATTATAACTATCATCTCTACATCACGTTAAACTCTTTTTGAGTGAAAATATATATTTAAAATTTAATTAAAAGTATAAATTTAATATTTCTCCCTATATAGATGACGTGTCTATGTTTTTAAAGAAGAAACTACTGCATTCATCTTAAGGTTATTTGTTGGATAATTCTACTCATGGGTTTCCAATTGAAGAGATACATATTGGATAACCTGGTCATTCTATATGAGGAAACAATTAATTCCATTTAAAGAAGTATCTTTGTAAATAAAAATTTCACCATTTCATATTATCAAGGATAAAACTAGATAATTAACCAATGATTGTTTCAATTCCTATAATCATTCATCACATAAATTTGACCAGATGAATTATAATCCTTTTTTAGTTAACTTTTTTAGTCGACTAGATAACTAAGTAATGTTTTCAATTAACCATCAGTAGTAACCCACTTATGTAAGAAAAATGTGAACCTTAGTTACTTTTATTGCTTATACATACCCAATAATCTTGAAAACAATTACCAATTAGTTAAATTGGGAAGGTAGCATGGATATTTTCCACCATTGTGAGGTAATGCAAGAAACATTGAAACTTCTCACCCTTGAATAATCTAAGAAAAGTTGGAGTTTCAAGGAGGTGGTCAATTCAACTACCAACCTTTCCTTCATGGACTTTGGCATCCCTTCCACTGGTTAGTTTATCAAAAAGGGGTGCATCACACATGTCTCTATAAATGAGTTTGTGGTGGAAGAAATGATGAATTTTCAATATCCAACTATTTAAGCTTTTATTCTTTTTAAGTATATTAATATATGAACTATGAAAAGATTTATCATGCTGATGGATATATTATATAGATCATTTTCCCTATAACACGGTTACTACTTTAAGTCATACATAGAGAAATTTTATTCCTTAATATTAACAGTCTTACTAGACGAAACATTATTTATCCTTATGTTGTCAACATATCTATCTTGAAATTATATAGTGCTCCCTCTAACCTTTTAGGGACACATGTCACTCACTCATTTTAAATAAATATTATATGATCCATATGCATAATTTATTTATATATGGAATTATATAATCTACATATCTTATTGTAATTTATTAAGGTCACTAAATAATTCTATTTATTCCTCTAGAAATATACCATATGGTATCGTTATTGGACATGTAATATAGGTATATGTTTTTAGTTTTCCTCTAAATGAGGTGGCCCTGACAATTAGTAGCCTAATAATATGATCATAGAAATATTCTTTGAAAAGTGAAATACGAAAGGATTTTTAGTAATGATGATTAGTGTATATGTTTTTTCATTTGATAAAAATTTCAATAACTAATAATTTTTTATTTATACCATGATGTACCATACATGTTCTCTTTATCTTGAATACTCAAAAGTAGTATCAAATCTTAGAAATATTCAAAATACGGAGTCCCTAAATCTTCATACATATAGTCCATTACATGAATTTATTAATACTTTTCAACCTTATCATATTTTAATTTAATGATTCTTATATTAATATTTATTTTGAGATAATAATTTATGTATCACACACTTTGGTAAAAATAAACCACCTCATTGGTTATAAATTCGTGTGTGGTATGTGTCTTTGCAAATACTTCTCCCAATAAGCTCAGTTGAGTCTAGCATTCACATACTAACCTATGTTAATATACATTATTAACCAATAAAAGTTATTTTCTCTCCCAAAAGAATTAAATATATAGTATTCTATTATGAAAATATATTTTGTATTGACTAGATATTAATATCCTTACTTCATATAGGATTATTAACTCAGAGAATCCTTAGTGTTCGATGTACGTTTGTTGCTAAACACATATTTTAACAAAATGTTTTCAACAAACACTAGTTATAGTTTCCTAATATATTATTATCACATCATAATTGATATGATATATAATAGAAAGAATATTTTCCATATGATTATTTGTTCCAAATCTATATTCAAAACATGTCTTGGAAGAAATAATGGATGATTTTTTATATATATTTATAAGAATCATCATTGATCTTCCTTTTACTATCATCATGTAATTTATGTATATATGGAAATGTGATTTTTGGATTACCCTTATTCTAAATGTATGATCAATTAATACTTTGGTAATATATTCTCTGAGAAATCAGATTGAATATTTTTCAATATTTACCAAGTGCATTCATTTACTTCACTAAGAATTTCTAAAATTTCCTAATAAAATATAATGATTTATATGAAGTTAACTATAGCTTTAAAATAGTTCACACAACTATTCTAAACTAAATCTAAAAGAATTATGACATAACTTTATCTGTAAAGGTTTATTACCTAAAATATGGTAAATATATTTTTTTTATATCCAACATATTAGATCAATTGAGACTAAAATAATTTTATGGTGTAAACAAGTGAACTGATTTCAGTTTTATTTGAAAAATAATTATCATTATACAATCAGTTAATAGCCTTATATTTTATATTCATCATTCATTATGATGTATATATGTGATTCAAGAGTTATTGAACCATTATTATAGTTTTGAATTAAAATAGAAATATGTATTTTAAATTTGAAATAATGACTCATGGTGTCTAACTTGAAACTGATCAAAAAAATTGTAACAATTATTACATACATGATTCAATTCATATTGATCTGAGAAGTAGTGAGATCCCATTGTCTGATTTAGGAATCTCCCTTTCTTAGTTTCTTTTTGGTTTAATATATACCATCTCTAACTAGCTACATGTCATGTGTTATGATTTATATTTTTCCACTTAGCCTTCTAATTAACTCTACATGTTCTACCGAAGGAATCACATGGTTTGTACTTAGGATACACATTGATTGTTCCACTTTACCATATGTTTTGGTAACAGACATATTGACTTGGAATATAATTCATTTTTGGGAATTTATAGGTTACATGGTGTATATTATAGCTACACACCATTTTTTCCAATATTTATTTAGGATTTCAGTCTCATGTGGCTATAAAATAATTTATTTGACCACATGGTTAGCATAAATTTCATTGTTGAACCTTGAAGGATACATGAAATTTTCACCATGTACACACCATGTAATCTAAAAAACCATGTATTGGGTTGGCTCATAATACATTCAGTGTGAACCAAATTCCCAATGTGTAATATATTCTTAGCATGCCATGTATTCCAAGACACATCTTGGTTCATTAAACTTCAGCACACAACATGTACTCCAACTACCCACCATATAACCCAATAAACTAGGTAGAAACTTTGGCACTTCATTATGGCATCTCTTATCATTTTTCTTTGGTTATTAGGCATTATGAAAATATGAATCTTGAATAATAAATATTAAAATATTTGAATATTCTTAATTAAACATAGTATTAATAAATGAATAATCTGTAAATGGAAGATCCAATAACTATTCTCGACATAGAATGAAAATAAAATAAATTATAATAATTTTAAATGTGACCATTCTAATACCACTTAATGGTTTATAATGAAATGGAAGCACCTTATGGGAGACCAAACATAAACATTCTTTCTTTGGATTCAATTTACCATTCACCAATTGTGTAGGATACATCAATATAATGAAATTTTTTCATCGATTAATGCTAGGAAAATATCATAACCAAAGAGGATATTTTTCACATTAAATTTATAATAAATTTAAATCATATGTGAAGAAATATTAACACTTATTTATATATTTCTTTCATGTATATATTGATCAAATAAAACTATTTTTCATCTTAGAATCGTTATGTAGGGAGGACCCAAATTATCACCCCTCTAGTAGTGACCCACATGTGGTTCTTTGATCTCTGAAAAACACTGATAGGATTTCAGGTGATAGCATAGTGGGTAGATCATATTTTATTGTTAATATTGATCATTTAAAGATACTTAAATATTAAATGAGTTCTTATCACTCTTTTTAATATTATAGAATAATAAATATTGAGAGAAGTATGGTGTTCACCATGATTCTCAATTCTCAATTAACCCTACATAATATATATGAATGTATATTTATGGAGTTAGGGTTAAAGTTAAAATATTATTTAATTTCACAATATTCCTTAAATAATATAATAAACCCTATCTGACCCCATGAAAAAATATTTATAATGTTATTATTTTCTGGTGTGTATTAACTGACATAATGATAAATATTATTTTACCAACCTAAAAAATACTATTTTTCACTAGACACATACTTGGTTTTCTCATATTTATTATAATTTTATTGAATATATGAATAAATAAATAATTATTTATTTATTGAAAAATAAATGTCCCATTCATAGCCTGGTGAATAAATATTTATCAAATATATAATAAACAAAATATTCAAAAAGAATTTAATTGTGATTAACAGAAAAACATTGTGTATGCCCCTATAAGATTCTTTCTCATTGGAATTAGAAACACGTTCCTAAATTTAAAGATTATTATTTAGACATGAATTAGGTAAACCAAGAGAAATAAGTAAATTATGCAATATCAATAACCACATATGAGTTCTCAAACAGTAATATAATAACTTTTTCACAATATCTCATAAAATAGATTGAACACTCGTGTAATCAACCTATGTTCCTACTACGTCTTTATTTGACTATCTGTAATAAACCCATCATCACACCATGCCCATGTAATTTAATATTATGGTTCCATTTCAATCAAAGGGTTGAGATATCAACTTATATAAAGATTCAAGAGACAAACCCTTCCTCGATTAATTGATTATAAACATGTCATTCATGATGCACCGAATATACCCTTATTCACTTGAACATATGGAACCACAATTTTGGTCAGTAAATCAAAGTGCATGAATAATCACATTAATTGATAATAATATTATATTCTAAGGACCATTACATAAAATTACATATAGGAATATATGATATCACAAAACATGTAGAATTCCTATATATGGGATTATTTTCATAATCTCCCATCATAGAGACTAGCATGTGCGAATATCATGAGAATAATTCTCAACCTATTATGAGTATTCAAACATAAAATTAATCATTATATGTATCACATCATAGTATTTTATCTGAAAATACAACAATATTTAAGAATATGATCCTGGTATTTCAAGGTTCTCATCATTGTGGGGAACTTCTAGGAACTTTTCAATATGATAGATACATTAGGACATTATCACATTAATTTTATATGCTAGAAAAATAAATATATGATCATTTATTTAAACTAATATTAACTTATTTGAATACAAATTTAGTCTAAAATAAAATTTAGTTGGTTCTAAGGAACCCACACCAACAGTATTTTATTGTTTACTTGAGAAATAAACTACCTCGTTTGCTTTACATGTAAAATAAATAAATCTGAAATCCTAATCCTTAATAAATTATAACTATCATCTCTACATCATGTTAAACTCTTTTTTAGTGAAAATATATATTTAAAATTTAATTAAAAGTATAAATTTAATATTTCTCCCTATATAGATGACGTGTCTATGTTTTTAAAGAAGAAACTATTGCAGTCATCTTAAGGTTATTTGTTGGATAATTCTACTCATGGGTTTCCAATTGAAGAGATACATATTGGATAACCTGGTCATTATACATGAGGAAACAATTAATTCCATTTAAAGAAGTATCTTTGTAAATAAAAATTTCAACATTTCATATTATCAAGGATAAAACTAGATAATTAACCAATGATTGTTTCAATTACTATAATCATTCATCACATAAATTTGACCAGATGAATTATAATCCTTTTTTAGTTAACTTTTTTAGTCGACTAGATAACTAAGTAATGTTTTCAATTAACCATCAGTAGTAACCCACTTATGTAAGAAAAATGTGAACCTTAGTTACTTTTATTGCTTATACATACCCAATAATATTGAAAACAATTACCAATTAGTTAAATTGGGAAGGTAGCATGGATATTTTCCACCATTGTGAGGTAATTAAAGAAACATTGAAACTTCTCACCCTTGAATAATCTAAGAAAAGTTGGAGTTTCAAGGATGTGGTCAATTCAACTACCAACCTTTCCTTAATGGACTTTGGCATCCCTTCCACTGGTTAGTTTATCAAAAAGGGGTGCATCACACATGTCTCTATAAATGAGTTTGTGGTGGAAGAAATGATGAATTTTTTAAAATTCTCCATCATCATAAGGGTGATGATGCAGAATAGTGAGATGCTCTAGAAATTCAATGATTTAACTTCAAGGGTTTTAGAGATATGGGGCTTCTATGTATGGAAGATAAATGTTATGGGTTATGGTTAATATCATGTTTTATTCCTCTAAAAAGTATAAAAGGTGAGGGTATAGATCTATGGATCAATTTCCTTGAAATCTTAATTCCTAAGAATACAAGATTGGGATGGAATATTCTAGAAATGTTAAAAACACCAATATGGGGATATGGATCCACAAATGAGAACTTAATTGGCTATATTATCAATTTCAAAACCTTTTGGATATAAAATCATCAGTCATAAATCCTATTAGGATGGATAAGAAATGAGAAAACCTAATTTTTGGGCACTATTATTGTATTTTGGTGTATGTTGATATATCTACAACTTTGGTTGAAGTTGAGTTCCTTACAAATAGGGATTAATGTATCAAACTTGAGATGTATTATGGGAGTAAGCCAAAATTCTACTTAAATTATAGATTTTTTTATTTCCCACTTATGAGTGTAAAAGGGATGAGGATTTAAGTTTTTGTAAGGTATGGGGGAATGACGATGACTCTTATAGGATTAACAATGGAAATGTAAAGATGATACCAGGTTTCCCTCCTAACATAGATCATGTGGAACCCTCTAATAGTTTGGGAGATAAGGGTCATGATAATGGTATGGTAATAGAGATAAAACCCTATGGATGACTCATGTGGACCAACAATCCTATGTCAAACTACCCAAGATACGTCAACCCTTGATTTAGTTGTTAATGTGTTGGACAATAAATTTTTTTATTGGGATTGTTGTGGTGGAGGAGGCTATAAACCCCTTTAAGGATGACACCCCCTCATAAAATGGTATCTTACTAAGATTTTAGTAGAATAAAAGTTAAGGGATATTATTTTGATCTATGAGGAAATATCAATTTCTATATTAGATTATAATGAGTATACCAACTATATTAACATGATTATTGGAACCTAATCTCAAGAGGTGGCACCTATTTAGGGAACATTGGACTGCACACATGAAGATATCAAGCATGGGGATCTTATAATGTGATAGAAGGATATACCCAAGTCTAAAATGGATCCTGATAAGGTTTCCTAATGCATTGACATTGTTTTTGGAACATCAACTCTAGAGGTGACACCTGTTGAGGGAACACAAGACATCACACATGAAGATATTAGGTAGGTGTATCTCAGAATGAGAATGGAGGTTGCACCAAGTTCTAAATTGGAACCTGATGAGGTTAACAACCATATAGGCATGGTTTTTTGTAACACCCTGAGATTTTATGAGATATATTCTTTTTATTTTCTTTGATGTCTTCTGTTTTATACTACACCAAGATTATCTTGTGTTATACGCAACACTGTATTAGCTTACAGTATATAAAACACTATTCTTGTCTTGTGTTGCACACTATTTCAAGTTATTTTGATATAATTTATTTTACACAAGACTGAGTATAAGTTATAACTAAATATTATAACCTATTCATTATAAAGGCAGGTATTAATAGTATTAAATTCTTTCTAAAAAACTATTTTAATGAAAATAAGTGAGTCTATAAAAATAATAAAATCACTATTTATGAATTTTATTAGTGAAATATATATGTAATATATTAAATTTAAGGTTTTAAATTCATATTATATGTTTTTTAGATATGATATAAGAATAAATTCAATTTTTCATATAAAAGAATTATTTTTCAAAAAAAATACAGTTTTATCACCTTTTTATGGAAAACCATTTTTAAATCTAGTTTTTGATAATTTAATAAGTTATATTTGACATAATAAACTTTTTATTTGAAATAGGTACATCAAAATTTACCTTGGTTAAAATTTTGGTATTTTTTCTGATGAAATTCATATTTTAATGAATAGTGAAAATACTGTATTTTAATTCAAAACTGCCTTTTCATCTAATTAATTTATATAGATAGATTATCTTTTTAATTGGTTTTAAAGTGAAATTGAAATATTTTTTTATCATTTAATCTAATTTTGGTCATTTTAAGTAATTTAAATTTTAAATTGGACATAAAAACATGTTAATCTTTTGATAGTTTTTACTTCTTAAAAACCAGCTTTCTGGTTTTGACAATGGGAATTGATTTTAAATTAATTTTTTCCAATTATGTGTTTTGAATTTAGAAAAATGGATTCCATATTTAGAATTAGAAGGTTAAAATTTTTTAAATAGTTACCTTTTATTTTTTTACATTATGAATAGTTACTTTAGTAATTATTTTTATTTACCATGCTTAAAAGGTAAATCGGGTAAATAAGGGTAACAAATAATATTATAATAATATAAACCTACCCTAAAATGTGTCCTAATATTATTGGATGAGTCATAAGAGACCAAAAAACTCTTAATCTGAATTTTTTGCATTTTATAACCGCTTGGGTGTGAAAATGACATGTTATGATAATTAATTTAAAGTAAAGGGAAATATAACATAAACATGTATATTTTTACTAAAATAATTTTAATGTAAGGTTAAATAATTGATCTATTTGACTATAAATATTCATAATAAAGATAAAAATATTTAATAAATCACGTTATTTTGTTTATAATTTTTAGAAATTAAATAAATTTATTTATTTATGACACAATAATGATATAATGATTACCTTATTAATGAAATATTCAAATAAATGATATTATAAATATTAAAATAAATGTAATTTGAACATTTTGATGATATAAAAAAAATTATGATATTTACATGTGAGGGATGAGTTTATTCCTTTTTTTATAAAGAATAAATATTTTATGACTTTAAAAAAAACCAATTACTAAATAGTGTTAAAATTGACATAAATGAGTTTTTTTTAAATACTATTTTATTAAATGATATAATAGTACTAAAAATATAAATTAGACCAAATTACTTATATAATGTTACAAATTTCATTAATTATTCACTTTTGGTTCTCTTGGAATTTTATAGTAACTATAGTAATCATATATTATGAAAATATAAGAAGACATGGTAAGAGTTAATGTTTTTAACTAAGGGTTAAAGCTAAAAGATAAGGTTAATTTTGTGATATAACTTGTATAAAACCTATTATATGAGATTATTTATACCTATACTCATATTATAATCAAAATTAATCACTTTTTAGTGATTATAAAATAAAAATAAATTTATAACAAATTAATATTTCAAGAAATTTCTAAAGTGCCCTTCACTTATCCTATAAAAGGGAACTTCTCCTTATCTTTTATTCACACCTCCAAAGCACTTTTTCTTGGACAAAACCTACCCAAATCTCCTCCCAAAATACCCCAATTTATCCTATAGGCAAACCTTTATTTATAAAACCATCTTAAGGGGTCCTTTTGTTCAAATCAAAAGGAGACACCTGAAGAAGAGGTAATTGTTTCATCCATTATTTCAAAGTTCATTTCTTATTCTACTTCCTCTTCATAAGTTTTTACCATAATAAAATAATAAATCCAGTATATAATATATTATTAGATGTTGTTATGATTATAGTACAACCATATTCTTATTTTTACCCATCCTATGAAAAATAATATCACCATGCGTGCGTACGTACGGTTTACCGTCTCTAGGTTGTGGTGTAAACTATTTTTCATCTATACTTTATTTTGATGGGTATAATGATGAATATAAATGAATTAAATAATAAATATAAAATGATATAATTTATTTTAAATTAATATACCATCCAATTCCATACCATTTAACTATTAAGGTAATGATATCATCGCTCGTGTGTACATACGGCTTATCATCTCCACGACGCAATAAGATTCATTCTTCATATTAACCATTGAAGAATGATTATAAAGTATATATAATAAATAATCATGAAATATATGACATAATAATTCTACAAGATTTATGTATATATGTGTGTGTGTGTGTGTGTCATTTACTTTCTTCTATTCAATTCAATAAGTAAAAGGAAACAGCGTTCATACATACATACGACCAACCTTCTCCATGAACGATGTATTCCATTTCATTTATATATCTATTATATATATTTATATACTAAATATTTATGATATATAAATCATGTTTTATATTCTGGAAGTATCTAAATCATGATCTATATAATAAGATCAAGAATAAAAAGTCAAAACACGTACGATAAATAAAATGATTATTACCCAAAACATTACTTTAACATGGAATTGATAAATAAATTGGTAATATAAAGTCATAAGTAATCATATATGATATCATAAATATTATTATAATTATTTTACAAGTTAATAATATATTTAAACCCACAATATAGGAGTTTCAGACACATACGGAAGAAATCAGACCTAAGGTAAAGGATAAATTTGCAATCCCATTATTATCTAAGATTGTTTATTCATAAGTATTTACTGGGGTATATTTATCGTTAACATCCATGTTTTCTAAATATATAATTATATTTCTATTCTTATACTATTTTTTAAAGCCAATTTTACCCATTGGTGAATTTTTATTAAACGTTACGGAAGGAATCTTTCTTTCATTTTTAGTACGAGGTACTTTTTGACTTTTTCAGCAAAAGTATGAGGAGAATGTTTTTTTACTTATATAGCATCAAAATATTTTTACATCTTCCTAAAGCATTACTTCCATGAATCTTAATTTACACAATTAAAATTTTATTTTCAACTAAATTATTTTATTTTAAAATTGCATGGAATTTTGAGAAAAGAAAATGTTTTTTAAAAGAAAGGATATTTTCCTCAAGAATTAAGTTCATGTGTTTTATCAAAATTATTTTCCATCTAAGATGATACTCTTTAAATAGGGTTATGTTTCTATCGCTATTATTACTATGATTTTGTTGAATTAATGATGCAATGATATTTTATATTGATTATGATATGGTGTAATGTTGTTTAAGAAACCCATTTTATTTCTTGGGTTATGCTATGATGAATGATTTATGTTTTTTTGTGGAACAGGTAAGAATGATTTCATTATGAGATGGGTGGGAGCTATATAGTCCTACAATTAATTGGGTAAAGATTTATATATCCTGATATATACATGACTAGAATGGAAAGTAAATCTGGTTCAGTAATATAGGGTTGGAATAGCAGGTAAATCAGGTTCAATAGTACAGGGCTGGAATGGCATGTAAATCTAGTTTAGTAATACATGGATGGAATGGAAATTAAAACTGATTCAGTAATTTAAATTGTCCACTATGATGGTCTTGGCAGAAATTCCTTGGCTACTATAGAAATCATATTATGTGATATATTTTTTTTCACAATTCCATGTTTTATGTTAATTTTATTTCATCATGGTTTGTGTTCATTTGTGATTTATTCCTTACGATCTACCAAGATTTATTTCATGACTCACAATTTTGATATTCAAAATTTATGTTCATGTTTTTACATTCTTATGTTTATGTTTTTATTGATGTTCTTCATGTTTACCCTTACTGAGAATTTTAGCTCACCCTTTTTATGTTTTCTTTTCCCCATGATATAAAGAGAGGTTTTAGGTATGAAAACTAATGGGGAAGATCTTTATGAGAGATGTTGAAGATATTTAACTAAGCTAGAATAAGGTGTTCCGAGTTTCCAAAGACGCTAAACTAATATGTTATTTGGGCATCTATCTTCATAATGTATTATGTATTACATAAAATAAATGTTATGTTCATGTACATCACGCTTGGGTCATTAGAGTTGGTATCAGAGCAAAGGTTTAGTCAACCTTTGGAAACTAGGATTCAAAAACTTTAGTTAGATCCCTAGATATATTTTTAATGATATATCTAGGGTTTTACTAAGGATAAGTCTTATTATAGGTTATAATCTTAGGGTTTTTGTGATAATCATGACTAACCTAGGGTTAAACTGAAGATATCATAAATTAAAATATTATAAGTAATTTACCTTAATAATGTGTTTATAATCTATGATATGTATTTATATCACTTTGATTTCTAGTATTAGTCAATAGCTAGAACTATATAGAACAAATTTAACCATTGAATGTTTCATATGTGAAAAGTATGAAAATTATGAAGATCGATTTCTTATGTGGAAACATCATGAAGAGAATCATGACGATGGTATGATTATTGGTCATACTACTGAGGATAAAGAGATTGTAAACGACATGTGAAAGGTATGTTATGTTCTTCCAGTATTGTTTACATTAAACCTATGAAGACTGAGGTTAAGAAACCTTAAGAAATGATTTATATTTTAGAAAAGACAAAGATAATGGATCCTGAGTAATGTTTTAAGAATAATATTGGATGATTGGGGTTTATATGTTTCAAAATTAAAATATTTTTCAATAAGTATCATAAAATATATAAGTGTTTTCAGTATAATTTTTTCATTAAGGATTGTAAAGGATATGTTTAATAGTTATAAGTATCCAAAAAAAGTGATTTAAGGGTAAGATGACATACTTATAGAACATGTGATTAAGGGAAATATAACCCTTATGTTAAGATAATGATGTTTGTATAAAGATATGTTTGATTTAAATAAGTAAATTGGATGATGATAGTTTCTTGGGAACTAATTATAGAGTTGTTGACAAGAGGGTTATGCTATCATGGATAAAGTATAAAACTTTTTAGGACATAAGGAATATATTCAATAAGTTTTGGAATAAATAAATATGTAAAATATTATTATCTTGACAAAAGGGATATGTTTGTGACTTGAACAATTTCCACTTCAACTCTTGTGTTTTATGCTACACCAATATTAGCTTTCATTATACACAAAATCATATTAGCTTGTAGTATATGCAACACTATTCTTAGATTGTGTTACACACAATTTCAAGTTCTTTTGAGAGAATCCATTTCATTAATTTCTTAGTATAAGTGATAACTAAATATTATAACCAAGTCATTATAATGGAAGGTGTGAATAGTGTTAACTTCCTTCTAAAAAACTATTTCAATGAAAATAAGTGAGTCTATAAAAAATAATAAAATCACTCTTTATGGATTTTATTATTGAAATATATATGTAATATATTCAATATAATGTTTTAAATTCATATTATGTTTTTTCTAGATATTATTTAAGAACAAATTAAATTTTTTAAATAAAAGAAGTATTTTTCAAAAAAATAAAGTTTTACCGCTTTTGATGGAAAATCTTTTTTAAATCTAGTTTTTGAAAATTTTATAAGTTATATTTGACATAATAAACTTCTTATTTGGAATAGAGACATCAAAATTTACCTTGGTTAAAATTTTGGTATTTTTTTATGAAATTCATATTTTAATGAATAGTGAAAATACTATATTTTAATTCGAAACTACATTTTTTCTAATTTATTTATATAGATAGATTATCATTATAATTGGTTTTAAATTTAAATTTAAATATGTTTTTATCATTTAATTCAATGTTGGTCATTGGGAGTAATTTTAAATTTAAATTGGATATAAACACATGTCAATCTTTTGATGGTTTTTACTTCTTAAAAAATTGCTTCCTAATTTTGACAACGGTAATTAATTTTAAATTAATTTATGTCAATTATGAGTTTTGAATTTAGAAAAATGGATTTATATTTTGAATCATAAGTTAAAAATTATGTAATTAGGTACCTTTTATTTTTTGACATTATGAATAGTAACTTCAGTAATTATTTTTATTTACCATGGTTAAAAGGTAAATCAGGTAAATAAGGGTAAAAAATAATATTATAATAATATAAAACTACCCTAAAACGTGTTATAATATTATTTTATGAGTCATAGGTGACCAAAACAACCCTTAATCTGAATTTTTGGAATTTTAGAACCACTTGGATGTGAAAATGACATGTTATAATAATTAATTTAAAGTAAAGGGATATATAACATAAACACGTATCTTTTTAATAAAACAGTTTTAATGTAGTGTTATATAATTGATATATTTGACTGTAAATAATAATTATAAGTCTAAAAAGATTTCCTACATCATGTTATTTTATTTATAGTTTTTATACATTAAAAAATTTTATTTATTTATGACATAATGATGATGCAGTGATTACATTATTAATGAAATATTCAAATAAATGATATTATAAATATTAAAATAAATGTATTTTGAAATTTTGATACCATAAATTAATTTTTTGGATTACATTTACATTTTAGTGATGATTTAATTCCTTTTTTTTAAATTAATCAAGTTGTTATGACTTTAACAAAAATCAATTACTAAATAGTGTCAAAACTGACATAAATGGGTTTTTTAAAACAAATATTATTATATTAAAAGATATAATAGCCCTGAAAATATAATATTTGTAAAACTAACTTATATAATGTTATAAATGTCATTAATGATCCACTTATATTTATATTGTCATTTTATAGTAACTATAGTAATCATATATTATGAAAATACAAGGAGACATGGTAAAAGTTAATGTTTTTAACTAAGGGTTAAAGCTAAAAGATAAGGTTAATTTTGTGGAATAAACTTATCCAAAACCAATTTATTGAGATTATTTAGAAAAATACTCATATATACTTAAAATTAATCACTTTTTATTCATTAAAAACCGAAAATAAATTTATAATAAATTAATATTTCAAGACAATCCTAAAGTGCCCATCACCTCTCCTATAAAAGGGCACTTCTCCTTCTCTTTTATTCACACCTCCAAATCCCTTTATCTCAGCCAAACCTGGACCAAATATCCTTAAAACTTCCCTAAATTCATCTTAGAGGCCACCCTTTTGGCAAAAAACCAACTTAAGGAGTGATTTTGTGCAAATCAAAAGGAGACACCCGAAGAAGATGTAATAATTTTATCCCTTCTTTCAAAGTTCTTTTCTTCTTCTACTTCCTATTCTTAAGTTTTTACCATACTAAAATAATATATCCATAATATAATATATTCTGATATTCTTTCATGATTATCAGACAATCATATTCCTCATTTTACCCATCCTATGAAAAACAATATCACCATGCATGTGTGCATACGACTTACCATCTCCACACCGTGGTGTAAACTATTTTTCATATATACTTTATTTTGATGGGTATAATGATGAATATAAATGACTAAAATAATAAATATAACATGATATTATTTCTTTAAAATTCATATACCATCCAATTACATACCATTTAACCATTAAGGGAATGATATTTTTGCTCGTATGTACGTACGGCTTACCGTCTCCATGACGCGATGATATTCATTATCCATGTTAACCATTCAAGAATGATTATAAAGTATATATAATAAATAATTATAAAATATATGAAATAATAATGCTACTATATATAGTTATATATATATATATATATATGTAATTTACTTGCTTCAATTCAATTCAATAAGGAAACGGAAACAACATCTATGCGTACGTACGGCCTACCGTCTCCATGAATAGTGTATTCCATTTCATTTATCTATCTATTATATATATTTATATACTTAATATTTATGATATATAAATAATTTTTTATATTATGTAAGTAATTAAATTATTATCTAAGTAATATTATCAATAATAACAAGTCAAAATGTGTATAATAAATAAAACGATTATTACCCAAAATGTTGCTTTAACAAGGATTTGATAAATAAACAGGTAATATAAAGTCATAAGTAATCATATATCATATAATTAATATTATTATTCTTGTGTTACAAGTTAATAATATGTTTAAAACCACTATACAGGAGTTTCGGACACATACGGAAGAAATTAAACCTAAGGTAAAGGATAAATTTGCAATCTCATTATTATTCTTGATTATTTATTTGTAAGTATTCACTAAGGTATATTTATAATTCACGTCCATGTTTCCTAAATATATAATATTATTTCTATTCTTCTACAATTTTTTAAATTCAATTTTACCCATTGGTAAATTTTTATTAAATGGTATGGAAGGAATATTTCATCCATTTTCTATACGAGATACTTTTTGAATTTTTCAAAAAAAAAGTACCAGGATAATGTTTTTTTAACTTATACAGCATGAATATATTTTTATTCCTTCATAATGTCTTATTTATATGAAGATTAATTTATAAAATTTCGTGTTTATTTTCAACTAAATTCTTTACTTTGTAAATTTCATGGCATTTTGAGAAAAGAAAACGTTTTTGAAGAAAAAATGATATTTTCCTCAAGAATTAAGTTCAACTATTTTATCAAAATTATTTTCCATATAAGATGATGCCATTTAAATAGGGTTATGTTTATATACCTATTATTACTATGATTTCATTATGTTAATTATGGAATGATATTTTATATGTATTATGTTGTGATGGGATTTTTTTTGAAGAAACCCATTTTATTTCTTGGGTTATGCTATGATGAATGATTTATGATTTTTTTTGTGGCACATGTAATAATAGTTTCATTATGAGATGTGTTAAACCTATATCTCCCTCAAATGAATTCGGTGAAGATTTATATCTCGTGATATAGACATTATCAGAACATAAAGTAAATCTAGTATAGTATTACAAGGCTGGAATAGAAAGTAAATCAGGTTTAGTAATACAGGGCTGGAACAGTAAGTAAATCTGGTTTAGTAAGACATGGCTAGAATGATAAGTAAACCCAATTCAGTAATGGACATTATCCATAATGATGGTCTTGGAAGAAATGACTTGGATACTATGGAAATAATATTATGTGCATATTTATTTTCCAAAATTCTATGTTTTATTTCGATGTTATTTTATCATGGTTCGTGTTCATTTATGATTTATGCCTTACAAACTACCAAGATTTATTTCATGACTCGCGATTTTGATATTCAAAATTTTTCTTCTTGTTTTTACATTCTTATATTTATGTTTTGATTGATTTTATTCATTTTTACACTTACTAATCATTTGATCTCACCTTTTTTATGTTTTATTTTCCCTAGGATATAAAGAAAGGTTTTAAATAGGAAAACTAATGGGGAAGATCTTTGTGGGAGATGTTGAAGATCTTTCACCAAGCTAGAAGAATGTGTTATGAGTGTCCAAAGATACTAAACTAATATGGCCTTTGAGAATCTATTTTTATAATGTATTATGTATTCCAAAAAATAAATGTAATGTCTATGTATGTCAATCATGGGTCGTTAGATTGTTGGATCCTTATCACTTGTGATGACACATGATGAGGGCATATATAAGTTATTTTATGATGAAAATTCCTTATCTTAAGAGGATTCCATAGTATTGTTCACTCAGTATAAAGTTTTTTACACCCTTGGTACCCTATAAAGTCCTTTTATATAGGTATATTCTTCTAAAGATGTAAGAAAGATGACCCTTAAGGAAAATACCACTAAAATCATGTAGTCCCCCAAAAAATTAAAACCTTAAATGGTGCATTTTAGGATGATGACTCTGAGGATATCAAACATTTTTTCCAAAACCATGATATTAATGTGTCACCTAATAATAATAATAATAATGTGAGTATTTTGACCCATAAATGGTAAAATTAAAAGAATAATGGTCAAATGAAGAAGGTTGAAAAGTAAATTCCTTAATAATAGAATAATCTAATAAGAGGAAAATTTCTACAATTGAAGATACTATATTGGGATAATCAAGGGAGTGGGAATTACCCTATGGTTACATACCTTAGAAAATTACTAGTGACCTTTAAATAACCACCCTACCCCTAGTAATTGGGATTTTTGTAAAAAAGATGTTGGTTGATAACTGGAGGGCCTTTAATTGGGCATCCCTTGGATACACCATTATTACCCAAAACTCTCATAATAATGGTATGGACCACCTATAGGTCTTTAAATGTGAAAATTTCCATATCCTTTCTTATAGTAAGGGACCCTAGTGTATTTTTTCATCTCTCATATTATAGGGTTAAACCATCACCATTTAGATCATTTATACCTATATCACCTACATCAGTATAAGAGATAAATTAATGGAATTAGGTATATTGTCTAGAAACATGAATCACATGTGGATTATTCTTCAGTATTTCAATATGTTCTTGATGGAGTAATAAAAAAATTGATCCAGTTTCAATAGGATAGCCTCTTATGTTTTCTAAAGGTGCATTGACCAAAGCTAGCTTACTAAGGTAAAAATTGTTAGAGGTGACTCCACTTGGAATAGATATAATCTAAATGGTAGGTAAACTATAAATCTTCATAGATTCCTTAATCAAGATGATGATTGATGTGACGACTCTATTGTTTTTGTATTATTCCTTCTCATGATTCATTTAGATCATAACTATATCATTATTGAGGTATTCATGAAACTAACAGTCTCATCCCCCCTTCCATTCATAGTCAATAATGGTTTTCTATTCACACCAGGCTACTGGGAAACTATCTAGAAGGACTGAAAAATAGGCTCTTTTGGTATCCTCTTCATGTCCTTATAATAAAACCGAAAATCATTATGGGCCTACTGAAGTAATGGAGTAAGAAATCCTTTTCTAGCCTAGATTATGATATAAAAGCTGCTGAAAATCTTGTTACATGCTTTCATATTTCCAATCAAACTTAGGAAACTCTCATAAGGTAGGAATTTCAAAACCTCATTATGCTAGATGAGCTCCAAGTAATAAAATAGTGGTTTAACATAAATCAAAAAAAAAATGTATGGTTATAGATTTTTTATAGGAATACCAATGTTTTCAATGGATGAATAAAGAAAAAATAATCAAGGTAGGAGTCGAGGCTCTCAGTACCAATGGGTCTCTTATAACATCATAAAATGAAATCTCTAATTTAGTGGTTGACAACATTAAAAATCCTTAATTTGGTGATGGGACTGATTGAACCCATAAAATGATTGATAACATATCTATCTGTATTGAAGATAAACAGAATCAAGGTATCGTATTAGCCTATTCTAAAGAGGAAATTATAATGGAACTTTTCTCACTTAACATTGAAAGTTTAGCTCATCTTGATGGGTTCACTAAAAAAATCATTTTATACAGGGACATAATTCATAATGAGGTGATGAATATTGTGAGGGAATAATTTAGGCATTCTCATATGCTTATGTTTTTAACACCATATTTATTTACTTTATTCCCATGAAGGATAATGTTATTGAAATCCAGGAATTTGAGATAGTTGAAATTAGGAACAACCTTACAAAAATTATCAGCAATATATTGGCAGCTAGATTGTGTAACCCAATTAAGGATATCATCATCCTAAATCAGTTTTTTTTTTCATAGTAGGATACTCTAAAATTATATTTTTACTATATTGTAAAGTGTCAATATAATTATGTAGAAATAAATTCATGGTATCATTTCTCTAAAAATTGATATCTCCAGATATTTTGACACCGAAAAATGGAGCTTTATCATTATTTCCCTAATAGATATGGTTTCTTCACTGGATTCATTAAACTAAATAGCACCATTTTTTATTATGTAAGGATATCCATCCTTATTAATATATCCCACATTGGATCCTTTAAATATTAATGGGGTGTTAGTAAAGGTGACCCTCTTTCAGAACTTCTTTTTTCCATGGTGGGGGATTATTTCAATAAATGAATTAATTACATGGTTAATCATGGTCTCTAAAAATGGATTAAGTCTTGGTGAGGGTTTTCCACACCCTCTCGCCTTATCTATGTTGGTGATATCCTCCTTCCTGGGAAAGCTTCCAAAAAAAACATTATCTATTATCAAACACATTTTTGGACACTTTAAAGAATTTTATGGGAATGAAATTCATAGGAATAAATATATAATTTCTTTTAAAAATGCAATCTCAATGAAAAGACAAAACATGACTGATAGGAAACTTGATTTGAGGAGGGGGGCCTTCCATTTACTTACCCTAGTGTCCTCATTTTCTAGGGTAATGTGAGAAGTAGATGCCTTGAGGACACATACTCTGAAATTATTAATCAGTTGTCTAGGTGGAAAGGATGATTTATTTCCCAAATAGGGAGAGGGTTCTTGGTCAATTTGGTGATTACCACTAAATATTTTTATACCTTTTCTCTATAAAAGTGGCACATAATTCTTAATAATAATCTTCAAAATATTATTAATAATTTAATATATACTAATTCTATTCATTAAATTAAACACATCATGGTTTCATGGAAAGATTACATTAATCCCATGGGAATGGGAGGCCTTGGCATAAAGGATCTAAGTATTTTTAATGATTCCCTTCTCACCAAATTCACCTACAATATTTTGACTTCTAATGATTCTTATCATGAGTTTCCTTATAGAAGTTTCAATGGGAAGTTTTTTAATAGATACACTTACTACCATGCCCCATTCAAATGGTCATCTATCAGGCACTCTTTTAGTGTTCCTTTGAATAGCTCAAAATGGAGTGTCTATAAATAGTCTAATATTAATTGTCAGATAATTTCTTGGATTAAAAATACTCTTAAAGAATGCATGGATGTCCCATCCAATAAAAAGAACATATCCATATCTATCTTTATTTCTAGTCTACCAAGCCATGATAAGATTGTTTCCTTTCATATTAATAATGAGTTTCAATGATATGCCTTTATGGATAGGGAAACTCTAATATGGTCTCCAAAAAATAATGACCAATTCAATGATAGGGGGTTATAAAATTTAAATGTTTAAGGATTATTCCACACTTATAAAAGGATTATAAAGTTCATTGCAGCTTTTATTCATCCATAATGAACTCTACTACTGTGGAAAATATTTAAAATAATATTTCCCACCAATTAACCAATGTTGAGGGTTAGTATTTAGATGGCATCTGCATGTCTTCTTTGCATGAAGATTTTAGAATCTATCCAACATATTTTGTTCCATTCTCTTTCATGTAAAATATTTGGGGATATATAAAGGGGTTGTGGGGTATTATAATATTTAGGTAAAACCTATGTAATACCTCTTTCTATTTATTATGGCTAATGTACACAGAGATATTTTGTATAACCTATTGATTGTGGTTGTTGGTTCTTCTATTGTACACACTTTTACATCTATAAAGGTGGTCTCCTTCTACAATCAAACAACACATCATAAAATAGTTATCATATTTATTATCAAGGAATTATTCCCTAACTCTCAAGTTCAAAACGTTTCATGAAAAAATACTATTATTTACTTAATATTCTATGAGTGTTGTCAATACAAGGCTAGGATAAAAGACCATTGGTCTTTAAATATATCTACTATATTCCTCTGATAAACCCATTGATAAAGGTTAACATTGATGGTGTAGATTCTATCAATGCATCCCCTTAAGATATGGTGGTGTGTTCTATACTCATTTTGGATTTGTTAAAGAATTCTTATCTCATTAAATTGGAAATGAAATTGCTTATGAAGATGAATTTTGGGGATTGATTTATGATATCAAGAATGTTGCGCATCACATTTGGAATTATATATGGATTTAATGTGATTAATAACCAGTTTTTGATGTGATTTAGGCACAATATAAATTATTCCATGGAGGTTTTTTCATTATTGGATTTATTTCATTGGTGTCCCCAGGCACCCCAGATTGATGGTTTCACATGCTTAGAGAGAATCCAATCATGTTGTGGGTGCTCCTTAAAAGAGGGAAATCGTGGATATGATCTCGATGTGTTCCTTCTAGATTTTTTACTACTATTTTTCTATTATTTATGTGTATATGCAGGGTGTGATACATTCCCGCATATTTAAAACCCTTGTAACATGTGATCCATTATTCTTAATTTTTATTAATAAATTATAAGACCAAATTTGTCTATATCCTAGTCCTTTTCAATAAATATTCTCAATAAAATATTTTCATTATAACCAAAACTAGAATTTACTAAATATTAAATATAAATTAATTTCTTTTAAATTCATCAAAAAAAATTATAATTGTTTTCATGATAACCATAACTTTTAGAGTAAACTAGGATATCATCAATAAACAGAACCACAAATTTAGCTAAATAATCATAGAAGATGTTATTTATTTGATCCAAAAATATAGCTGGTACATTTTTAAATTGAATGTAATAACTAAAATCTCATAATGACTATACCTGGTATGGATGTTCATCATAATAATTTCTTCCTCCTTTACCTTTAACCAAAGATAATCAAACCTAAGATTAATCTTTAAATAATATTGTACACCCTGGTACTGATCAAACACATCATTGATAAGAGGAAATGGATACATTTTCTTAACATTGGTGTTATTAAGTTCTCTATAATCAAGGAAAGGTAAGATTAAACAATCCTATTTTTTAATAAATAGAATAAGAGCATCCTAGAAAAAAATTCTAGGGTGTATGAAACCATAATAAAGAAACTCATGTAAATTATTTTTCAATTCAAAAAACTCAACTAAATATATTCTATAAATAAATTTATAAATTTTATTAAATTTAGGTACTAATTAAACCATAAATACAACCTCTTGATCAAGAATAATTCTAGGAAAATCAGTAGGAATAACATCCATATACTCATTCACTACTAGCATAACACTAATTTGAATAGTTTCTTTCCATTCAAAAATATGTGCATGATAGAATTCACTTCCATCCTTTATCATTTTATCATCTTCTTGATTTGTTATCAATGTAATGAATTTAATCATATATATAAATAAAACTCATTTTGAAGAATAAATATTTTTATATAAAATCTAATATAGTGTGATATATTAAAATCCTGTCCATTACTACAATAATATCAAACTCTACAAATAGAAATACAGCAAGGTTTATGATAAACACCATTCCATGTATAATAACATGAAGAATTATATAAATTCATGTTTCCATTTTACTACCCTATGAGTTTTTACAAAAAAAATATAACTTAATTTCATGAGATAATATTTCCATTGTACACAAAAATTTCCAAGATATAAAATAATAAATAGATTTAAAATGAAACAAGACATTGGAATAATATAAATAAATAAATAATGTACAGATCAAAATTTTATTTTAGGTTCTTAAATCCACTGTAATAATAACAATAGAATTTTTTTCACCACTCTATTTCTAATCCTAATGATTTCCACCATCAATATCTAAATTCAAACATGCATTATCATAATTTCCAAACTCATTATAATTAAAACATTTCATTACAAATTTTCATTACCAGTAAGAACGTTACTATTTCTATTTTATCTATAGTAATGATCCATGTGTCTATGATCTTGACATTAGTAACACTTCCCAGATCTCATAATACATTCATAAAAAATTTTCTTTCCACACTTATCTCAAGAGAGTAATTAAAAATTTCTACATTTAGGTTTATTTGATGAATTATTCCCTATTTCCTACCACTCAGATCACTTATTATCCTTATTGTAGTAAATTTATGAAAACTTAGGGTTTAATTTCCTAGAAAACATCCCAATTTTCATATAAATTTTGAAATCATGATGAACCAGAGCCCTTCCTAAACATGGATTTAATCCTAAGTGAAATCAATAAATTTTAATACCATGTACCAAAATGAAATTTGGTGTATGCCTGGAAAATATAATAAAATTATCTTTATAAGAGGTAAAATATTATTCCTCATTTTCCTTCAACTTTATGAATTTAAATTATATTCTAATTCAAATAAATTTAGGAAAATAAATTTTCTAGTAAGATATCCTTAAATATCATCCATTCCATGGCACTAATTTCTTCATTTTACCCAGTGTTCTTAACGAAATACCGTCATTGATCATATTCACCATAAAAAAATTAAAATAATGGGTTGCGTTTTTATTTTCAAAAAATCCCATTACTTAAAATAAATTCTCTAGAGAATTAATCCATTTGGTAGATTTCATTGAGTCTAAGGATCTACCAAAAGCTAGAGGGTACTATTTTATGAAATTATCTACTGCTTACATGTTCCTCTAAGAATAATTTTCTCACTACCTTTAATTGTTTCTATCGTAGATATATTATTTAAACTGGGATTACTCTTCAAAAAATTACTCTATTATAAACATTTTGGTTACTCTCTTGATCGGATATTATTCTCCTCATACCTTTCCACCTCAGTAGCTTTTTTTACTCTATAGAGAACCATTATGAAAATACATGTATTAGGTAGAGCAACATAGATATATTCAAAAGGTATTTCATGATAATATGACTATAAATTAGAGTCTATTTTAGGTGTCTTTTAAAATTATTCTAAACTCTATAGTAATCTAAACCTTTTCTCAAGTATAACAAATAAAAAACTATACCATATTCCACCCATGAAAATTTTATTTATAACAATGTTTTCACTTTATTACATTTATAATATCTTTTTGGATTATACTTTTAGAAAATTATGTAAAAATTTACATAAATAATTTTACATTTCCACAAAAATTCCATTTTTACAACAAAAAATATTCTTTATAGAGACATACATTCTTCATTCTGGGTAACTCACATATGTGGAACTATGAATTTATTAACATTTCTACTCATCCTTAACCCTAGTGATTTTTTTTTTTGAAAAAATAAGGTGAGATAAAATAATCTCAATGAACGTAAAATAAAATATGCCCATTATTCAATTTCTAAACCTGAAAATTTTATAAGATTGTTTTTCTTCTTCATGTTAAACATTTTAGCTCAAATATTTATTTACATTTACAAGAAAAAAACTTAATTTCAAAATATATATCCCGAAACACTTCATATGATATCATAATGTAAAAATCATATTCAAAAGGTTTTCCTATAAACCGTGAAATCGCGTGAATAATTTTCTTTAAAAAAACATTTCACCTTAATTTCTTTTAAAAAAATCAAAAACTTTATTTAAAAGCACTATCAAACTTTATTATATTTGGGAGTGAAATAGTTTCCTTTATTTTCCATTGTAAGAATATAAAGTAGGTTCCTTGTAAGATTATCTATACATTCACTCCTATGATATTTGTTGCAATGAAATCACATAACTGGGTAATTCCCATGTATTTTATAAGTAACTTATAACTGATAAACTCTAGTACTTTTCCCCATACATTAGATAGCTATATCAGGCTCCCCCATCATCACATATATCTTAAGCATAATAATAATTCATATCAAAATGTATTTGAACCATTAAATTAATAAAAACCATATTTATTGAAAATTAATCATAGAAAATAGTTTAATAGGTGTTCAATATCATATAAATAACACTTTCAGATATCTCATAAAGATGAGAAAAAAATTGGTCTCTTTACAAAAAATCATAAAAATAAAAAATTCCTAAAATATTGAGAGAATAAATTTATTTTGAAATATCCAAAGAAACTTGTGGATAAATATTTATAATGAATTATGGATATGAATGTGAGAAAAATCTCTCAATACCTATATATTAGTAAACATTATTTTTTCATATTGAGAAAAAACATCAAAATGGCTCATATGGTAAATGTTTAAATATTCATTTATAAATACTAAAAGTAAATTGAAAAGTAGTTGAATTTTTTATTTAATAATCTTTTTTATATAAATAAGAAAAATTTTGGAACATTTTAATAAACTTGGATATAGAGGATAAATACTTGAAAGGAATACTTTAAATCAAGGTTTTAAAAAATTGCCTTACCTTATGTCTTGCGAAGCTTCATGTGTTCTCTAAATCATGAATAAAAAATTATATTAGTTTTATACTATTATAATAAAAAATTTATTGATCATTTAATTATTATTATTCCTTTCATTTCATTTATTATTATGACATGTTATGTTTTAAAAATTTTTATTTCACATTGGGTATTTTAGAGTCATTCAGCTTACAACCCAAAAACAACATTGTTGTGATGATTGTGGTTAAATGGGTTATAATTCCATTAAATACAAAATCTTAAGCATATTATTAATATCTTATTTATACAATATATACACTTTGAAAACCATCTATATAAGGCAGTCATGGAAAATTAACCATTTTGTTTCATGGAGACAGTAGTTCCAATTTATGGATAAATGACGTTTTCATTTTCTAAATGAGTAAAAATAAATAAATTAGATAATATTTTTATTTTAAAAAATCATAAATATTTTATAAATTTGACATTTATTTTTCATTTTCATCCTTATGGACATATTTATAAATTGTAGAAGAAAATGAATTTCATCGCTTGATGGAGGTGGTATTCTAAACGTAAATCTGAGCATCATTTTCAATTTACCATAGAAAAAAAGAGTAATAAGGTTAGTAAGATATTATATTTAAATAATAATAAAAATTTCATAACCATATTATATCTTAATTATTCCCATTTGTATAACCCTTTGTGTGTGGTGGTGATGGAAAACGAAACGCATCACTTCGTGGTGGTGGTGGTCCACACGTATGAATGGGTGATGTTTTCACATCCCATAGGATGAAAAAAGATTGAAAATATTTCTTCCATCAACATAATTACTATAAGGCCCCAGCCTTAAACCTTACTTAATATTGAATTAAATGAATAATTCACATTGAGGATCTTTTCAGGTTTAGAGTTTTAGAGAATTAGGACATAACTATTACATCTCAAAAGATTACAAAGTAGTCACTTCTACTAAACTTCCATAAAATAAAAAAAACTCTTAAAAAGAAACATGTCTAGTTCCATGTTTTAGGTAGCATGATTTTCCCTTGATCCCATCCTTGACCCTATTCCACGTTAAGTCCTGTGAAAAACATTTCAAAAACTTGGGATGAGCATAAAAAGCTCAGTAAGGGATACACAAAGAATGAAAACTGTTAGTTTTTCAAAACAACAAGTAAACCATGTATACTTTATCAAAGTAATACTTTTAACCTTTTCGAAGTAGTAAAAACTCTTCATGGAATAAAAGTTAATTACTTACCTTTATTTAACCAAAAGATTACCATAAAACCCTTATAAGATCACATAACATATAAAGGTAACTTGGGACATAAACATACTTAAGTGGAATAACCATAAGGTCGACTTCCACACATATCACTTAATGGAATAGCCATTCGGCCAACTTCCATACATACTTAATGGAATAGCCATACGACTGACTTTCATACCCAATGCATTGGAGGTTATAACGTAACCACCCATCCTGGTATTCACGGCACCACCCATCATATGGTTTATCACGTAACCACCCGTAAAATGTCCAAGTACCATTATAAAATTATAACACATAAAACCAATATAAAGGAATGATAACATTTCCACATTTCAATCACAATATATCATTTAAATATATTGACAAAATATAATCCTTTATCAAAACCATCTTCAATACCAAAATACATAAAAGAGTATATGGTATTTATTTTATTTTAAAAACATTACGGCCTGTTGAGGAATCCAAAGATCAAATAATACTCGCGGCGGCGGAAAAGATCGTTGTCACCGCGTACGTTAAAAGAAACATTCCTTTTTGTCGTTTAGTAAAACGATTCATAGGAAAAGATTCCTTTTGTATAAAAGTAAAAGTCAAAGGGGTTTATACACCGTATAAAAGAAAGATGTGTATAAAATGAAATATGCCTCAATAAAAGGAGATTGAGACGAAGTCCCTTACAAAGACGGTATCCTTGGTTTAAGGATAAATCAATTACATAATTATGTGTGACAAACGAATACACCAAATATAGGTGGATATTAAGTGTAAAAAAATCATAGGTTATTCACACATATTCATAGAACCACATATTCAAGGAGTATAAGTTTATCCCAAAGAATCAAATTTGGGTTAAGAAGTTCCCTTGCAAAAATTTGACAGCCTAATGGCGTCACTACAAAAATTCAGAAAATGAGTTGATGAGAGATAAAAAGGGTATCTCATAACATGGAAATAAAATTTAAATCAATAAGGATATAGAATAACATATCCCATCATAATAGTATGTGAATTAAAATACATGACAAAATAAATCTTTTAAAAAGAGGAGGGTGAAAGGTTCCCTTACCGACATGGGTATCTTTTGAAACGTACACCCAGTGAAATAAGGACAATACAACATTGATGTAAATACTCATAAATGAAAGTATAATACACAATTAGTAAAATAATGTGCAGTACATACACCACTCAAAGGAAATTGTGTCAAATGTAGCATAAATCCCACAGGAATAAAAGTGAGATGAAAAATCCCTTACGAAAACTCGGCAGCCTAACGGCGCCACTTAGAACTTAAAAAAATGGATTGATGAGATCAAATAGGGTCTCTCATCATATTAACATAAAGTTTACAGAAATAGGAATATAAAATAACATCCCCCAACATAACAAATAGAATCTTAAAAGAAGTGACATAAAGGAGAGTACTTAAAAAAAAGAGAGGTTAGATCTCTTACGAAAATTCGGCAGCCTAACGGCGCCACTCAAAACTTCCAAAATGGATTGATGAGAGAGAATAGGGTATCTCATCATATGAACATAAAAATTACAGTAAGACTAAAATAACATCCCAATAACAAGAAATATGAGCTTTAAAAGGAATGACATAAAAGAGTGTACTTAAAAAAAAGAGGAGTAGGATCCCTTACCTCGGGTCCGACTTGACTCGATCATTCTTTAACGTCCTGAATAATAAACTTGAGTTAATTTCTAATTGCTTAATAACCTTTTTAAAGTTCATTATTCCTTTTATATCAATTATTGACATGTTATAAACATTATTTAATCATTTAAGTTAATAATGTTTGTTTTATCGATATTTGGTTCTTAAGTCAAAAGTGGACTTCTTACAATTACATGTTGTTCGTGTGGTCAAAGGTTCTTTATATACAGAATGACATTCCTGATTTGGATATCATATATATCATATATATCCAGAATATACATGTATTTATAATATTACATAATCATTTAGAGGTAAGAAATGAAATGCACCGTTCATGGAGACGGTAAGCCGTACGTACGCATGAACGCTACTTTCATTTCTATGTCATATTAATGGAATTAAAACTAAATGAGAAATGTGTATATTTTTAATTCTATAATTATATTCATCCTTTATATGTATCATACATTATATATATCCATTATATGTACTTATAATAGTACATTACATTTGAGGATAAGAAATGAAATGCACCGTTCATGGAGACGGTAAGCCGTACGTACGCATGAACGCTACTTTCATTTATATCTCATACTTTAATGGAAAAAAAATAATGATATAAAGGTATATTATAATTCCAGTATAACATCATATATAATAACTTTAAATCCATCCTTTATACGTCCCACATATGGCATTAACGAATCAAATCACTTTGAGGGGGCGGTAGTCCCCACTTCCTAAAATGAAGATATCGCGTATATCCATAATGGAAGCCATAAAGGTATGCCACAAATGAAAAATACAGAATCTTAAGTAAAACATAAAATATTATATATCATATATAAATATAGTGACATATTAATGGACACCTTTGAAGTTGTTATATGAGTGTTGAACAATCATCGTTTCGTGAGGCAGAAATTCGTCATCCACAGAAACAGTATGTTCTTTAACCATTATATTAAGGTGTGTGTAAGTGTAGCTCGAATACTTATTATAACAACATCCTAGTATATTGAAGATACTGGAGTTGTTACAAAAGAAATGAATAAAAATAGTTTAGGGGGTTGGAGAAGCAAAATAAAACAAAAGATCACAAGTGAAGACGTTACATTAAAATTGGGTAACTCTCTTTGGTTTGAGCTCAAAGGCTTCCTTGGGAAGACTTCTGCCCAAAGTGAGGCTTCAAGGAGTTAGATAGGGATGTGGAGATACAAAATGGGCAGGGGTTGTCCGAGACAAAGGCTTTGGAAGTGTGGTTAAAGAGGTAGAGGTGGGGGCCTTTTATAAGAGGAGAGAAGGGGCACTCTTGGAAAGGTATAAAAGGTTACTTTATTTTAAAATGATTTTCGGATTTTAAAGGTCCCACATTGATGTGTTTCGAGTATAAGGTGATAAGGGTTCAAAATATACCCATCAAATAGGTTTTGGACTTGTGTAGGTCATATATTTTGCATTATCTTTCCATTTTATTTAAATCATTAAATAATGAGGTCATCACTGCATCATCATGATGTCATAAATAATTTAATATATTTAATGTCTAAAAATTATAAAAAAACTATCATGATGTAGGAAATTTTTTTATCTTTCTAATGAATATTTATAGACAAAAATATGACTTGTATAACCCCATGTAAAAAAAATTTAGTAAAACAAATCATGTTTGTGATATTTTTATTTTAACTTTAAATAAAAGGCATAAATGTCATTATCAAACCCAAGTGGCTCCATGGGGTACCAAAAATAGACCCATGGGTTGTCTTGGTCGGCCATAACTCATCCAATAGGGTTAAGACGTGTGTCAAGATATTTTCATTTTATTATAATATCATTTTTACCTTAAATCACACTAATTACCTTTAATCGCGATTAATAAAACTTAAAAGTTACTTTTCATCAAAAATTATTTTCATCCCATTGAACCACATTTTACTTACCAATTAAAATAATTTAAATTGGATCTTTTAAATTCAAATCACAGAAGTGGTAAAGTCCCATTTAAACGAAAATTCAAATTTTGTAACCACCACTTTGTGGTTTCACTATTCATCAAAAAATTGAAGTTTTTCAGAAAAATACCAAAAAATCACCCTAAGCTATATTTGATATTCCGAATTCAAAAATGATGTCTATTTTACCAAATTCATAACATAGAATTTTCATTAATTAATTTTATAATTAAACCCCACTGTTAAAACAAATAGCGTGTTTTTAAGAAACAATATCTTTCAAAAGATTGACACTCGTTTATGTCCAGACTTAAAGTGGTATTAAATAAAATTACCACCATTGGATTAAATGGTAAAAATATATTCAAATTTTACTTTAAAAACAATCCAAAAGATAATCTAATAATATAAATAAATTATATTAAAAAGGGGTTTTGAATTAAAATACAACATTTTTCACTATTCATTAAAAATTGAACTTTTTCGGAAAAATACCAAAAATTTGCACAAAGTAAATTTTGATGTCCCGATTATAAAGAAGAATTTTATTTTGTCAAATATAACACATAAAATTGTCAAAAAGTGGATTTAAAAGAGGTTCTCCATCAAAAGGTGGTTAATCGACCTTTTAAATAATATTAGACTGTCTACGCTTAAAATTAGATTCATTCGCATTTTTAATCCTCTAACATTTATTGTAAAGATTAAAATTATTTGAAAAACATATATAATCATTTTTTAGGTAGTTTTGTTCATTCCCACCATTACAACGGCTAGGCATTAACTACCATTTAAAATAATATTATTTTATTATTAGAGTGCAACGTAAGATTCCCAAGAAACTCGTTGTTGTGTATTGGGTACGCCATCGAGCATAGCATCCCCTTTAAAGTAATATTAATATTTTATTCACAAATATGGATAAATATAAAAATTTCATATTCTTTATTTACCTTGGGTGTTACAATTACATTTAATTTTGTATAATATTTTTATGTCATTATTTTCTAATGGTTAGAATATATTTGAATGAGATGGAAGAATAAATAAACTTGAAATATGTCAGTTAGGAATTATACCACCTCCTAAAATATATTCTATTGGATTTCATATTAATGCTTATATGATTGGTATTTCAAAGAGTTTAGTTACACTAAAAAATTGGAGTAATTTTAGGTAGATATTTCGATAGGTTTTTTATGAAATATAGTGCTCAAAATGTGTGATTAAGGGAGGATATTAGGTTCTCATTTATAAGTGAGAGGATTAGAATAATTTTAATTGTTCTAAAATTTTAAATATTATAAAATATAAATCATTGGAATATGGAACTTAAATAAATAAAATAGGGAGATAATTTGATAAGGGTTGAAATAAAATTATATGATAATAATTAAGATAAGATTTTGGGTCCTTACCACTTATTTTTTACTGTAATTAACCTAATTTATTATTTAATATGGTGATACATTTTTTACCATGGTTACTATTAATAGTGTCCAAAACTAAAATAAAACTCATTAATAAATTTTAAAATACTAATTCCAAATATGGAATTCATTTTTTATGATTCAATTTCTAAAATATTTAGAAATTAATTTTAATATAAGTGCACAAAATACAAAGAGAAACAGTTTTTAAAAAAATTTACTTCACAAAAATGAACTTAAACCAAAATAAAAAATATATTTGATTCCTATAGAAGTACTTAGATTATTTTTTTTAGATTTTTTTAATAATGGATGTTTTTCACTCTCTAGATTGGGTAAATAGGGTTAATAAATAAATAAGTTTTGGGATCCCTTGGGCTACAAGTGAACCCCCTATTGGTTGGGTTAGTGTGTTGTTTTTTATTGTAAAGGTTTTTTATCTGAATAGGCTATCATTTGGTGTTTCCCTATAAAAGTTTTAGGTGTATATAGGTGTGATAGTCATATTACTAAAAGTGTAGACTAATTGTTTCACATGTGGTCCATTGGTCCTATACTAGTTCGTGGGATGATTAGAATTCATAGACCTTGAGGGGACTAGTATTGCCTTGTAATTATTACCTTGAGTGATAAGAAGTTGTATTTTTTGGTTCTAGGTGAACTGTAGTGCATAAAATGGGTTATGGAGACCTTATGTGGTTATTATTCATTAATATAGGGATGATCATTTGGGATTTTAAAGTTGATATATCTATTTAGTGGATCATGAGAACGGGAGAGTTTTGGGGGCATGGGTTTAGCTTGGTGGTGAGTTTTGAGAAGTTAGATGGGCTATCATCTGAAGTGTTGTTTTATTTAGTGGTTCACAGGGTGACCCATGATCTTAATACATGAATAATATCCACTTTTGTTTCTTAAGATGGTTAGTTTTTGTATGGTTTAAGTTTTATCTTATGGGTTTGTTTGCAAACCAAATCCAAACCTAAGAGCAATATGAGGTCATTTTTTCGTTTTTTAAGATACCATGTAATAGATGATGATATTATGTTGTGATAGTAAGTTTTTTTTTAGGATAACCATTTTTAAATTCATTTGAGGCTAGGGTTGTAAGGATCGAGGAACTATGGTTTTTTTGAATGGTCAATAGAGAATGGCCTTCGGGTGAGTAGTTAGTGTTAGTATGTGTAATGAACCTTGTTTTTCCTCCTTAAATAAACACTATATTTGATAAAAAGAGGTACTTTATACACCCAAAAAAATAAACCACGTCATATTTTAATAAAGGTATTAAAAAATCAATAATAAAAACAAATATAGTAAACCATTAAAATATATTTTATTTAACTAATAAATAATTAATTAGACTAAATATTAACGAAGGTTCTATTAAATAAAATCAATTTTATTTACATTATAATTTCTTTGAAAATCTATTTTTAAATTTTTTACATTATAAATTACATTAAAAAAATTATTTCTTAAAATCCTCTCATTAAAATCTACGTAGTATGGAATTTGTAATTTTTCTGAAAGGATTCATTTTATGTTGAAAATACATTTTTTATAGAAATAATAATTTTTATGATTTTATAAATATAAAATCATATAAGAAGTTTTAAAGAAAAATTTATGTAATAAAATATTTATTTAAGAAATAAATTTATACATATTAATATATTCTTTTGGATAATAAATATTATGTCAAAATTTTATAGTACTAAAAAAATGTTACTTTAATAAAAATTATTCTCTAAATCCCCTATGAATGAAGTTTTTTCATCATGACATTAAATTATTTAATTTCATGAAATCCTCATACCTTTAATTAGATTTATAATAAATGAATTTATGTCAAATAAAATTAATAATTATTATTATTTTATCTAATAAATAGATATGAAGATGAAAAACTCCATTTTTTAAAAAGTTTTTTTATGTGATTGAGTGGTTTTAGTTTAAAATAAAACTTTAACACATTTAGAAATTTAACATGATAAATTATTTAAAAAAATTAAACTATAAGGTTAAAATAATTTAGTAAGGCTCATTTAAATTTTATTTATAATAATTAGTAACTAAGGTTAATGAAATAAGCTCCCTGTAAAAATTAAAAATGGACAAAACTCTTTTACTATGTGTAAATATCCAAAACATGATGAAAAAATGTTTTAAAATAGGTTTTTGAGATTAAATTTGCTGTTATCATGACCCAAACCCCATTTTATTCCACTTTTTAGCCATTGACCCCTATATAGTGTCATGGAATTATTAAAAAATAATGAGTGTGCCTAAAAGTTACCTTCTCTTCTCTTATAAATGGTTATTACTTCCACCCTTCCAACAAACCACTCATATATAAAAATTTCTCTAAAACCCTTACCAAGTTTCCTTAACTTTATTTCCTTTACATGACCTAATTCTTCTCATCCCCACAAATTATCCAATGTCCCTAAAATCTAAGGCCTTCATTAAGAGGGAATTCAAGGTCTCAATGTAGGTATCGTATCATTCTTAACCTTTTATTCATATTATTTATGCTCTAAACCAAACATAATCAGAGTATAATAATAAAACAATCATCATTATTTCATTTAATTAATACTATAATAATTTCACAACCATTATTTATTCTCCTACATCTACTAAGAGAAACATGAATTGGCGTTAGTGCATATGTGCAGATTACATCCTCTATGAAGTGAAGCTTTTGATTTTTCATCACCATCCCTCATTGATCATATTAATTATGGTATTTTTGAATAAATATTATTCATATAATTTATTTATTATTATAAAATTATCCCTTACTATCCTCCATCACCACTCTTATTTTTTGAGTAGTGTAAATACTAATCATGTGTTGTGTAGACTACTACCTCCATGAATAAACCTGTTTCATTTTCCTTAACTTACAAAAAATAATGGTTTTAGTTTATATTGGATGATTATATATGATATATATTATAAATATATATATTAAATATGGTTTTATTCATATAACGCAAAAATTAACGATCACTGTAAGGTAATCTAACAATATAAGTAATTAACCCAAAATGAGTTCATTACCATTCTAGTTTTCATTAAACACAACTAAAAATCACATGTAATGGAATTATACAAACATAATAATTTATAAAACATAAATTAAAGTGACATAAATGGTATTTAAATGATTATATTTGAGATAAAAAGTAATTTTTTCACCAATATTACATACATAGTTCAAAATGCTCAAGACTATTAACACTCAAGGTTGAAAAGAGGTTACAAAAATCTAATACATTAATAGTATTATTATTAATGGAGGGTATAAAAGGAAATTTTTATGAATAAGTTTATTTAATAGGTGACTAATATTTTTTATCTTTATGATACATAATTTTAAAAAACTTCTATGGAAATAAAGGGTACAAGTAAGACACATGGTAACTCAATCTCATTTCATTGAGTTATAAAATTTCTTATTTGAACTTTGTTCTTCCATGAAAATCCCCATTAAATGATGTTATATTTTTATTTATAGTTAAAATATTTTTGTAACCAAATCCATTTTTAGGAATGGTTCTCTTTTCATTTTTCTTAAAAAATGGGACCTTTTGAGAAGAAACTTATAACCATAAATTTTACAATGATCAATACAAAATGTTTTCTAAAATAGATTTAATGATTTTATTTTTATTATATTTAAATAATATACCTACAATGGAATTATATTCAATGTTTCACTCTATTTTATTCTTTAATTTTGTGATTATTTTCAGTGATCAATTTTTCTCTATTAAGAAATTTAATTAGTGATGTTATTTGAATGTTTGGTTAAAACAATAATATTTCAATGTGTTCCGTTTAAAAATTGAATGATTTTTTTTATTTTTTATGAAGAAAATTTTAATTCATTGGATTATTTATATTATATTTTTTAAATTTCATGATAATCATTTTATTTATATGTGTTATTTTATGATGTGATGATTTTTATCAAGTGGCATACAAATATATGGACTATAAGGTGGGTAGGACCTATATATCCCTAAAATGAATTAGGAAAAGGATAATATATCATGAGATATAAATGTTAAGTAAATAATATATCAAGTAACTTGATTCACAAATGGTGATTGTGATGGCATTTAAATATACCCACAATTTTATGAGTGAATAGGTTGGTGGGTTTCCAAGTTCAAAAATATAATGAATAAAATGATTATGATTGTACCCTATTATTTCCAATGGTCCATGTCCCATTTTATATGCTTTGTGTTTTATTTTTCTCATCCTTTGGTAAAAGTATTATCATCTGAGATGTTATGTCAATATTCCATGCTTATGGTTAACTCTTATTTTTTATGTTTTTTTAAATGATATATTTTTCCTTATATATAATTTTACATATTTTTATGATCTAAACATTATGTTCTTGATATGTTATCCCATATAAAGTGTGTGATCTCACCCATTTTATGTTTTTCCCTTCCCTATAATTTGAAGTTTGTATGTCGCCTAGAATTTTTAAGAGTATATTTAGTTAATGGTGAGGTGATCACAATATATAAAATAATATTTTTTATGTTTCAATTCTGAAGGACACTAAACCTTTAGTTCATTGGGTTATGTAACTATTTTTTGATGTAATAGTTAAATCATTTAATTAATGTAATGTTTATACATATTAATCTAGGGTTGTTGTATTTGGTATATAACAAGGTTTTATTTTAGAGATTATTTAGTTAAATTTGGTGTTAGGATTATAAAACCTTAGTGAAAACCCTTGATTTGATATTATGTATAGGTTGATATCCTAAAATATTGGTGAAGTATTTAGTATATGGTTTTCCCTAGAAATACAGCACTTTATAGATACTAAATATGGATTTTTCTCTAGTAAAGATGGACCTGGGGATTATCATCCCAAAAAGGGTTGGTTTAGAATTGAATTTATCCTCGCCCTAGTGTATGATGAGTGGGCCTAAAACTATAAGACCAGATTGAAACTCTTAGGGGATATGATTTGGTTGATTATATTCTCTTTAAAGTTGTTATTATTGTTTGATTTTACAAGTTACATTGAGGGATTATGTTGATAAGTTTAATATTTCCTGACATAATTTACCTAGTTAAAACTAAGATTTATATAGATATAACAAAAGAAATTATAGGAAAATGTGGTAATATGAAAGATAAATACATTTTACTATTGAATAACTTTTATATTACTAATTAGGATAATTATACTATTAAGTTAAAGTATTATCACTCATGTTAAAATTTTTGGTTTCATTGATGGTTAAAACCAAAAGAAAATAATTTAGCCTTTTTTATGAAGTAAAATGTGATGGTTAGCTCAATAATAAACCCATTTTAATTGGATTTGGATTGATAAAAATTGTGGTTATTCCAAAAAAATCACAAAACATGAATGAAAATGAAAACATAGTTGAAATCCTAACTACACCAAATAATAGAAAAGTGTAGGATCAATAAAATTCAAGAAATGAAGATAACTAAAAAAGTGATATTTATCCACTTATATGTTAAAATTTCCATTAGCGACACCAAGGAAATTACCTCAAGGGGACTGGGTGGAAGATGGGTTCATCGAGCATCAAACTATGGTAGTAATAAGAAGAAGTAGGTTGGCATGATCAGAGAGGGAATCATTTATCCAATAGAGACACTAACAATCTGATTCCATGAGTGTGGAAAGGTTGTACATTACCCAAGTTAGTGTCTATGTTTAAACAGCCACCACAACCAATGGAACAAGGTGGAACTTTTTAAATGACTTCTGATGTGGTGAATTATGATAACTAAATCATCCACTTTAGAATTGGTAGTATAGGATCTTTATTCTATAAAATATAAGTTTCTTATATTTTATTAAAATGGTCCCACCCAGGTGTTTGATTATCAAATAATATAACTAGTTTCATTATTATTACTTATTGAAATTTATTTTTATGAGAATATAAATCTTATTAGGGTTACTTTAGTCATATTTTATGTAATGGATTAACTATTTAAATATAATATCTATATTCACCAATCATGGTTATATTACCCACAAATTTCTTACTATTTAAATGGATAAGTTAGAAATAGAAACCATCAGCCTCCATCAAGAGATCTAAAAATCACTATAATAGAAGATAACACTAATAAATTATCTTCATCATCATCCATCAATGAATTTTCAATCTTTTTAGACCTTGATTTTTCCATAGAAGTTAAAATAACCATTATAATGGTGGATAGAGAATAATATTCCCCTCTACTTCCACTAGTGCCACAATATATGGTGATCAGGTGTAAAACGATTCTACCTAGTTATCTTAGGGTTGGGAGATGTTCAAGAATCTGATTTGATACACTGGTACATGTGATCCCATATAGTATGTTTAGGAATCAATTAAGATCTGTAAGGACCTATTTGGATACATAAAATACCACTTATAGTGAATGTGGAAATGTATCATTTCCCAACAAAACTTTTTTTCAAGGGGGTTTTATGAAATGGGTAGTGGAAGTAAAGGCGTAATATGTAGAAAAATCCATTGATGTTAATCTATTGAAGTTGTTAATGTAGAAAAGACATAAAACGGAGAGGTAATATGTTTTTATTGCAAAGATAGAAACTATGGAAAGTTATAAGAGGGGACTAAATTTGGATCTCAATGAATCTTATAATGAGAAGTATAATTGTTCATTGACATCATCATTTGACCTCAACTGTATGCCAACACCATCATGTTGAGAATCCATGGGGGAAGATGGATTTGTGTATGTGGTGTAGATATTATAAAAATAGAGAATAAAAATTCATTTCTTAGACAAATTTGTGATAGTTTTTCACTATAGTCTCAAACTATGAATTCAAAGGAAAATAAAATAGGTTTTAACACCAAATCATGATAGGTATTTAACTCAAATGGTTAGGTTGAAAATAATATTAGGATTATTCAAATTATAATTAAATATTTTTTATTTATAACTCATTATAAAATTAAATCCTAAAATAACCTTAGCCCACTTTGTTAGTATGTAATAATTAAAATTGTGAGGACACAATTTAATTAAGGTATGGACAATGAATCGACCTGAGTTTCACACCCTAAAATAAATATTGTGTTCAATAATATGTTGTACTAGATACACCCAATATAAATGAACCTCAACATATTAAAAGGGAATTATTAATAAATATAAAATAAAAACTAATATTGTAAACTATTAAAATCTATTACCTTTATCTAATTAATAATTAATAATAGTTAATATCTAAATAGTTTATTTTCAATAAATTTAATTTTTTAATCTCGTAATTTCTTTAAATAAATTAAATATAAATATTTAAATATGTAAATTTGATAAAAATCATATTTTAACTCCTCTCAAGAAAATATACTTTGTATGGATTTTATAATTTTTTCTAAAAATATTGATTTTAGGATGAAAAATATGGTTTTTGCATAAATTATATTTTTTTTGAATTTAACTCTTTTAAATAGTGTTCTATAAGTTTAAAGAACATTATAGGTAACAAAATTTTTATTTAATGATTAAAATTGTGCTTTTTATTTTATTCTTTTGGATTATAATACATTTTCCATCATTTATAGAACTACATAAAAATATTAGTTTGATAAAAAATATTTTTGGTCTCCTATTATAAATAAGTACTTTCAAGGTGGTATTTGGTTTCATATTTCCTTGAAATAACCATACCATTCATTTAAATTATAATGAATCAATTTATTTCATTAAAATTAGTAATAATTATTATATTTTCTTAAATATAAATTTAAACATGAAAGACATCATTTTTATAAAAACTTTTTTTACATGATTAAGTGTGTTTATTTTAAAATTAATTTTTCTCACAATTTTATATTTAATATGATAAATTTATTTTCAAATTTTATTTTAGATGGTTTTAATTAGGTAGTGATTTCAATAATAATTTTATATATCAAAATTAATCACTAAGTTTAAAAAAATAGTTACCCAGGTAAAAGGTAAAAATAGTAAAATGTTTTTTCGATATGGAAATGAACAAAAAAGTAAATTTTTTTATAAAAAAATATTGGTTAGTGGGATTAATTTAGAATTTTTATTTTCCTAAACTTCACTTTTTTCACTTATAATCCATTTACCCTTGAACGGTACCATGAAATTATTAAAAAATGATGTGGGTTTGAAAAAGATTCCTTTTCTTCTCATATAAAAGAATATCACTTCTACCCTTTACTTACTCCACTCCTTTTTCAAAATTTCATTAAAATTTTACAAAATTTACTCTCCTTGAATTTATTTATATTCCATAATTCACCCAGTCACCAAAAATTAGACTATGACCCGCAAATATAAGGCCCTCATCAAGAGGAAGCTCAAGGTCTCAATGTAGGTATCACATCTTTTTTAATATTACTTTTATTTTCATTATTATCAAATATAACCATAACCATGGTATACTATTTAAATAATAAATATTAGGGTGTTAATATATTATTATAATAATGGTACAATAATTTTTTTTAAGGCTCAGGCTGAAGCCTGATTTATTATTAAAGTAAATACCACTATCTGATTGGGTAGAGAGAGACCCATTACATAGCTCGAAGGCCAAGACCAAGTGGTCTAAATATAAGGACTGAAAGCCCATTTTTTAGCCCAAAGGGACCATTGGTGAATAGTACTACTATATTACCTAGACTGGTATAGTACCGCCACCACTACAGTGTCACCGCTACTACAGTTCTGCCGCTACTACAATATTGCTACAGTAACCTGGAAATTCATCCATGCCCAGATTTGATCATGGGTCTTTTGGATGCCAAGAAGGAGCATTTATCACTTTGGTACAGGCTTGTTGGAAATGGTACAACAATTATTCATTCTCTTATCTATACTAATAATAATGATAATCATCATTAGTGTGTGTGTGTGTGGATTACCACCTCCATAAAGTGACACTTTTGGTTTTTCATTATTACCCCTCATAGATATTCTTAATGATTATATTGATGAATAAATATTATTTATATTATTTATATAAAGTATTTATGATTCATAAATGATCTCTTACTATAAACCTTCACCCCTCTTATTCATTGAGTAATAGAAATACTAATCTTACATTGTGCAGACAACCACCTCTAGGAATAAACATGTTTCAATGTCCATTACTTCCATGGTTTTAATTTATGGTGGATGACTATATATGATACATATAATTAATATAAATCATTAGTTCTTTTCCAATAACACAAAAATTAATGATCGTTACAATGTAATCCACCAATGTTGATAAAAACCACAAAACTAGTTCGTCACAATTCTTGTTTTCATAAAATACGGATAAAATTTCCATATAATGGTATTATAACATTATTATTCATTATAAAAGATAAATTAAATTACCTTCAATGTTTTTTAAATGATGATATTTTTGAGAAAAATGATGATCAAGGCCATTTTTATAAACCTAGTTCAAAATAGTCATGATTATTAACACCCAGTTTTCAAAATAGGTTACAAAAATATAAAACAAGAATATATTTCTTATTAATGGAGAGAATATATTAAATTTTATATGAATAATGTTATAAAATATTTGATTAATATGTTTATAATTATGATATAGGATGTTAAAACACTTCAATCGAAATCAAGCATATAAATAGGAGACTTGGTTACTCAAAATCCTTTCATTGAGTGATACAATTTCATATTTCAACTACATTTTCCCTTGAATTAACCTTTTAAATTATGTTATATTTTTTTTTTGGAGAAATTTTTTTTGAAACAATGAATTATTTTCTTTTAATTTTTCTTAAAATAAAATATCCTTTTTGAAAAGTGTCTTGTAACCATAAATTTTTCAACGATGAATAAAAAGTGTTTCAAAAAATATATTTTAAGATATCATTTTCGTTATCTTAAAATGATCTATAATCAATGGAATTACTTTTAATATTTTACCCTATAGTATTCTTTTATTATGTAATTATTTTCGGGTGATCTAGTTTTTGGTATCAAGTGATCTAGTTTATTATTTTATTTGTTTTTTTTATAAAAACAAAATTGTTTCCATGGGTTCCTTATCAAAATTGAATGATTTTCATTTATATGTTTTATGAAATCCATTTTATTTCCATCAGTTCTTTATATTTTTATTTTTAAATATCATGAAACCCAATTTTTTTATGGGTTATTTTGTGATGTGATTAATATTTTCAAATGGAACTCAAATATATGAATTATGAGGATGGGTGGTAACTATAAATCCCTCTAATTCAATGGATAAGGACTTATATCTCGTGAGATAAAAATATTAATTGAATGGTTTATCTATTACCTGTGTTTATAATAAGTTATTTTGATGTTGTTTGGATCTACTCATAATTTTACGAGTGAACGGGTTGGCAAGTAGTCGGGTTGACAAAGATAAAAAACTTATTAGTATGATTATTCCACTTTCTTTCATATGTCCCGTGGCCTATGTTATATACATCGTGTTTTATTTTTATTATTCCATGGTAAAAGTGTTAACGTTTGAGATTTTATGGCTATGTTTTATTCTTATGGTCAAATATTATTCTTTTTTTCTTTAAAATCATATATTTTTTCTTATTCATGATTTTTCATATGTTTTTTATTTAACCATTATGGTATTTGATATTTTATCCCTTACTAGGACTTTGAGTTCACCCATTTTATATTTTCCTATCCCTAGGATTTAAATATTATTTTTTCACCTAGAATGTATGAGAGTGTATTTAGTTCATGGTTAAGTGATTGTAGAATTTTAAATATGTTTTTTTATATTTATAGTTCCCAAGACACAAAATCATTAATTCCTTTGGTTGTGTGACTATTTTTGTATGAAATAATTGGAATATATTATCAATGTGTTATTTATGTATGTATGTATTCTGTTTATTTAGAATGTGATGATGATGGGTAGTTGCTTTTGGATAATTGGGTTCAGTTGGGTGTGTCTATAATGGACATTTCAATGGTAAACTACCATGGGATTGGATGTGTTGTGAATCTCCTAAACTCTCCATGGTGTATTTGTATAGAATAAAGTTGTAGCATGTTATTGTGTTTCTATGAAACATGTTATATGATTATAGAGGGGTGTGGTAAGCCTATTATGATCATCGATAAATCCATGGTTGACATGTTTGTCTTTGTAGAGGGATGGAATTTCTAAAATGAAAATTTGTGTCTCCAAATAGCATGGTTTCATTGGTTGAAAAAAGTTCTAGAGGAATTTTTCTTAGCCATAGTTGGTTTGGATGATGATGAATCATGTTGAGGCCTCTAAAGGAAATGTGTTTTTGGGTATTATGAGTCCTTATTATGTGTGGGTTATAAATTTTTAACCATTGTACTTTTTTAGTTTGGACTTTTGGATGAGTTTGGTTGTTCCTTATGAGTTGTTATGGGTGGTTGGTTATAAGTGATGACCATGATGTTTCTAAAATAATTAAGTATTTATAATTCATTGAAGTTGTGAGGAATGAATTTAGAACCTTAGGTTATAGTTTTTGAGTCTAGTGGAAAGCATTGTGTGAGAATAACCCTTGTGGAATTCTGAACCAATTCTGTAGTGTTTTATAAGAGCTGTGATATGGGAAATACCTTTATGGGAGTTGATCATGTTGATATTGACCCTTATGTAAAAGGGTTAGATATCAGCATCAATATGTCTGGTTCTATGGTTGGATAAAAGTTCAGAGTTTTTCATTTGGTTCTTGGAATTATGTCATGGATGATGCTTTTGTGATGCAGGTGGAGGTGGTTAGTGAGTTTGGTAACTGGTAGGTTTTTTCAAGGTCATTATGTGGTTTTTATCTCAATGTTGTAGTATAAGAATATGAGGATGTGTACCAGAGTTATTTTTTTGGGATTTTGAAAAGGTTAACCCTTTCTATAAATGTTGGTGGTGCTTATGGGTACCAGTGTTTAACAGATACTGAGGATGGTTCATGCTTATGGACGGTTGGTAGTTGAGTTTTTTTTATGAATATCAAGAGTGATGTTTTAGTGAACCTAACACATAGGTAGTGGTAGGTTATATTTTTATGTGTATTTAATTTTTTTAGTTTCATTAGTTAATGAGAGATACTCATGTGTGGGTATTATTGAAAGGAAATCAGTTGTAAATAGTTGATATCAACTAGGGGAATGTCTCATGAATCATCAGAAAAGCTTTTATTGAGATATATTGTAGTTTTGGATTGATTCAGTGGGTGAATTCCATTTTGTTTCATGATTTATAGGGTTAAAACATGTTTTAACATGTGGTTCAAGGGGAAAGACCCTATTAGAATTCATGATTCAATGGTGAATCATGTGATGAAATTTGAAAAAGTATCATTTTGGGGAGTTAATACTTGAGGAATAATCGAAATGTGGTACCATGGATCGTGGGAATGAGTGGGGTCTGGTGTGTGGGTCGGTAGTATGTATTTTGTATTAGAGGATAGTATGTATTATAAGTATTTTCTAGGATGTGTTTTGGAAAACAAGAAAGGGGTATAATGAAAGGTATCTCGCCTTGCTCAGTTGTTGTGGTCACATGGATATCCTTGCGAATGTGTTTTAGAATGGGAAACTAATATTCAGGCTTTGAGGTCATATGTTTTACCCTAATAGTCAAGTTGTTTGAGAGATACCCTAACATATACATCTTGATATTGATAATTATTTCGAGGGGGAGTTATTAATTCCCCTTGATTTTTTAGGTCTCTTACTATTTATTTTTTATTTCTTCTCTATGTGTAAAAACACAACTTTTTTGTATGATAAAGGTATAGGGGAAGCCTAAGAGAAGGTTCAGGAGGACTATTATAGACCTACAGGTGTTCAAAAGCATCAGGTGGTGTTTCAGAACATTAATTAAGATTTCATTCAATTAAAGTTCATTTCATGGATTCCTAAGGGTGTTAGATCAATATTTTACAACATGAATGTATTGTTCATATCATGAATGTCTTCTGGGATGTTTTGTTGGGTAAAATCCATATTTTTTCCCTTGTAGCACATTAATTCACATCCATTATTCAACCCTAGCCTCCACATTAACTAAGAAATTATAGGGGATCCTTCTTGGTGACTTTGGGCTCCTCTCCCACTTCTATTAGGAATTTCAAGATGCATTTGATATTATTCCTTCCTCTTGGTGAGTGTAATCTCATTTATGCCAAAAAAATACTCTTTTATTCAAAAATTTCTTATTTCCCTTGGTATAAAGCCTAATATCTAAATTCCATGATCTATTTTTATGGAATTGTCATGATTTAATTTACATAGTTGGTGGTCCATGGTGATTAATCTCAGTCAAGTTTGAGGTAGTAAGTTCTTACCATTTTTCAACTTATGGATAAAATGGCATGAATGGATTTGTATGTTCATGTGTGTGTAGCATAAGGAGGCCTCTTATTTATGTGTCAAAGGGAGTGGGTGTGGTCTGGATCAATTTATTAGGATCCCTATAAGTGGAGTTTTACATGTGTGCCTTGAAAATGGAGAAAGGATATATATATTAGAAACATGTATAGGATTTTCAGTTTATACTTTTAGGCTTAAAATGGGTAATTTTGTATCAATTGATATAGGTAAGACATGTTTAATTTATATTGGGGATTTAGAATTGTATCCCCTTTATTTGTCTCCTTGAATCACTAAGCGTGATTCCTATATAGGGGGTAAAGGAAGGGTTTTTTTCTTAGGTAAAAAAACATGGAAGGTGTTTTTTTGGTTTGGAAAGGGCTGGAATGACATGGTATAACAATGGTTGAGTTTGGTTGATGATTTAGGATACTCATGTGTGATATAGTATGGCCAAACATGTGATGTGATTATGACCACGAGTGAGAGGATTCGTTCTTATTGTGAAGATAATGGCCAATGTGATTGATACATTGGGTCAAGGTGTGGTTGGGTGAGTTTCACTTACTTATGTTATTTTGATAAATATTGATTCATTTCAATGAATTACTATTACTTTCCTAGATTATATAGGTATGGGTCGATATGCTTATATATGGCCTCCCTGATGTATGTAGGGATGGGATGGTGTGATTTGATGTGGACTCCCTAGAGCTTACAGGGAAGGGCCAGTGTGATTTTATGTGGCCTTCCCAGATCCTATAGGGTTGGGATAGTGTGCTTGACTATGTGATCCAAAGAGTATGAAGGTATGGTATGGATTGATTCACATTAACCTCCCTAGAAACCATCAGGATGGGATTGGGTGACTTGAAAATTGACCTCTCTAACTGCACACGGATGGGTTGGGGTACTTGATAAGGCTATTACCTGTGTGATCGGTGAAGGTCAAGGGATATGTGTTCTTGTGGTTTCAATAGACATTCCTTATATAAAAGAGATAAATTAGGTAGGATCTAGAATTATGGTAGCCTGGTTAATTCACAATGACCTTGATAGATTTATGTTTAATTATGAAAATTTCACTTGTGTTATGGACACATTGGTGATATCATACTAGGTTTATAATCACACCCTACTGGAGTATCCTTATATGTGTGCAGTATTTATAGAAAATGATATAGATGAGGGATGGTTCCCTACATAGGATGGTTGTACAATATAAGAAGTATGGTTGAGGAAATCATGGGACATAATGCATTTTATTCTAGTGAATATACGACATTATTTTCTTATTTTTCCTCTTTTTATTGTATTTATATCTATCGTGTATGGGGATCTCTTAGATGTTGTACAAGTTATTATATGTCATATTCTATATCATGGTATATTGTTATTATTTTTATCTTCACATTTCTTCCATGTTTTTTAATCATATTATTTATTTATTTATTTTATGTGTACTCTGATTCTTATCTATTACCAAGGGTAGCCTCCCTAAAGTACCACTTAGGCCCTCGTTTCTAGTTGATATCCACATGTGAACAAGGTTGTGTGAATGACGCTCATGTGGTTATTCGTGACTTGGGATGGGTTATCTAGGACAATGAATCATTTTATGCACTAAACCCATTGTAATCAACATCATATTATAGTGTATAATCCATTATTGGGAAAAACAAACAATCAAAGAAAGGAGTGTGTCTTTGTTGTAAAACTTATAAAAATATTTTTTATCTTTTACTACTTGATATTCATGATTATTTTTTATGGTTTCTTGGTAAAATATTAAATTTATCCATATGAATTGCATATAAACATATGTTAAATTTGAAATTGGGTTAATGTTTCTAAGAGAATTTGGAATTGGATAAAAATCGGCAACACCAGATTCAACCCCCCCCCCTCAAGAGTCTGGACTGATCTAATTGGTAATTTCAATTGGTGTTATAAAAAAATTTATCCTCTAATTGGTTCTAACATTAAAGACCCATCAAATTTCATTTGGTATGATAATGTGCATGTTTTAAGAGGTGTTTGAAGTTGAGACTTAGATGGAAGAATAAGATTCCTCTCCTATTAATACATAAGTTTAATTCTTTGAAATACTATTAAAAATGGGAAGAATAAACAGAAAAGTAAGATGAAAAAAATATAAATATGATTTAGGAACAACTACTAGTTGATGGTAGTCAAAGTGGTAAGAGTATTGATATATCTGTTGGTTATGTTTCCTATTGTATAGAAACCGAAATTTATAAATATCATGAAGGGATCAAAAAAGTGAAATATTTTTACTCTCCTATCAAGTTTTATTTAAATATATTTCTTGATGAGGTCATCTCAAATATACTTTTATTTATAAAGGATCTATTTGATGAAAAAACAATAAAATAAGAATAAATAGATGCCATATAGATTTCATTGGCTAAATAAGTAGGAATATGAAACACACTCTCATAATAGGTGAATGATAAGGGAGATACAACTACACTTTTCAATGATAACATGTCTATAATTAATGAAAAATTAAAATGAATAGTTTTTATATGGACTGTTTAAGGTTTTTATTACTGCAGTATTCCATGAATTTGATAATATATGTAATATAGCTTTTAATGTCAAGTAAAAATAGTTGAATTTGAATGATAAATAAATTTAAGATCTTGATAGCTCACTACAAGTGATCGATACAATGGGTAAAGTATAAATTTAGAATATGGAGAGTGACTTGGAATTTAGGTTGTTATTACTGGAAGATGAAAAGACCACCCTGAAACTAAAGTGTATCAAGTAGTGGATTAAATCAAAAAAATCTAAAATAATTTCTTGTTGATCCTCCTCAATGTTCTAAAACAAGTCTACTTCCACTCAGGTTTCAGATAATGAGTTTCCTAAAAAAGGTACTCTGAGTGGTGGTAATGATATTTAATGATGTTTTGTGTGATAATACACCTCAATCACATGGAATAGAATCATATATGGTCTTCAAATACATATATACATTGAATTTATTTTGTTAAATATGGATGTTAAAAAAAATATTTACATATGTGTGTGAATTAAAATACTAATAATTCTAACTCAATGTCTAGTGTATATGTGATCATGTGTAGAAATTTATATTCCCCAAAAAAGTCCAAAAGATGGGTAAAACACACCAAAAGTATCATACATATAAATCTAGACAGATTATCATCAAAGAGAATAGAAGGAGGTTTGTTGGATATTTTTTATGTTACAAGGGATTTTGGAATATTTCCATTTATTACTTTCACAACATGTTAAACTAATTCATATAAAATAATTCCTACATGAAAAAGGATAAAATATAATAGTGAGAAAAAAACATGTTGTACTAAATAAAATAATTTCATTTAAATAAAATAATTTATTAAGGAAGAATAGATATGAAAAATTTTAATGGTTAATTGATTCTCACAACATATGTGGTCAAAAAATTGATGAATACTTAGTATGTTATAATAATAAAATATTAATATAATAATGTGAATAATATTCTATAATAGTAGATAGAGACAAAAAATAGTAATCAAAGGGTTCCTTCCTCAAGAAGTTAAGAAGAAAATAAAGTTAAACAAAGAACTCAAAAGATATCATTGAATAGAGTTGGTGAGAAAGGTGTTGTTCCTAATAAAATAATATACTTCTAATATGGTAAGATATGCAACCCCATGGGATACTTCAAACATGACATGGAATGAAAATCCAATAGGAAAAATCTAAAAGCAAATAGGAATCCAATAAAAGAGATGCACAAGATGATTGGAAGTGTGGAAGACATCCCAGATGATGACATTGAGAGGTTAACCAATAATGGTGACCTATTAGATAATAAAGATTTGTGTAAAATTTATAAATATTTTATCTACATTCTAATCAATTATATAACTTGGATACCTTGTCAAAAAAGGATGATGAATTGAAAAAGGTAAATCACCAGTGTCTTATAGTTCCAAATTATTTTTTACGATGATAAGTTTCAAAGAAAATAGTATGGAAGATAATGTGTCTATAGATATTATAATCATAATGAAAAATTATCTAGAAGAATCTAGAAAGTTGGAGGATGCTTCAAAAATTGAAACCACCATGTTAATTAAAGAAAAAAACCCAATTCTAGATAATTTGATAGATGGTAACAAGTAGGAGTCCATATTTTCCAAATGAAAATAAATATGAAAAACTAAATAGGATTCCAAAATAAAGAAGAAACAATACTTCATTTATACAAAGAAGAGGAATCATGGGTTGAAAATAAATTATAACCCCCAATGTTACAATGGAAAAGGTGGCAAGGTGTTGGGAAAAATCCCTCAATGTAATATGGAAATGTTTTTAGGTTGGTTTTTTTGTTGACAAAGTGGGTTTCTAAGGATAGTTGTCGAGGTCCTAAGATATTTTTGATTGGTAATGTTGAAAAAGATTCCAAAAAAATGAATGAGTCCCTGAAAGTAGTGTAGAAAATTGGAAACACAAGTTGACACTATTTACTAGTGTTTTCCAAATTTTTGGGGCCCAAAATTTGAAGTATGCCTAGATTCATGAAAATTGTATTTCCTTGAAGGCCTTATAAAAATAAGGAAAATGAATGAGTTAAGTGAAGGTGATTTCGTCAAGGCACAAATATATTAACGATGATCTGTGTGACTACAGTAAGAATTATAAATGGGATATTCCTAGGAAACTTCACGAGATAGGGAGCATCGCAAACAAAATGAGGGAGCATTTCGAAATTATGATGATGTGGCTGGATGCTTAAGGAATCAGTGGAAATTCCTATAAAGAGGAATTTACCCCTTCAAAAAAGTATCAATACTTAACGAAGATTTTAAGGCTTCGGATTTGAGAAGGCGGTTCGTATGGTGATTACTGTGAAAATTTTTGCAAATGGATTTCACAAAGGCTATAAAAATCTAACTGAAAGTTGGGATCTTCACAAATGCTAACTGAGATTTGCAAAAGAGGTGAGCTTCACGAAGGTAATTAGCATCGAAAAATTAAATTTCTTCATGAAGTATAAGTGAGATTTGTGAAAAATATGGGTATTGCGAAGGTATTTATCATCGTGAAAGTATTTGGAAAGAGATTCCCAATAAATCTATGGTAAATTTGTGTTCATCAATTGGATCAAAGTGGTACTTCAACAGAGAATCTATCTACAACTGAGGATGTATTCATTAGTGATAATGAAGGGACCTAAAATTCTATAATTTGAGTATGAGTCCCTTCTAATAGTAGTGAGAAAATTGAGAGGAAGAAGGTGATCCTTTCCACCAGAAGTGATCCAGAGAAAGAGACTCAGGGAGTGACCCTTCAGAAAGCAGTGAGCTAACCATAAACCTTATAATGGAAGTGAGCCTATACATAGAAGTTATATAGATCAAACCTTGTATTTTGGAAGTGATCTTTAGTGGATTTTTTCTGTTGGAACATCACCATTATGTTCTCCTTCGATGTATCCTAGTGAGGGTGAACCGAATAAAATTGTTGTGTCTCATGTATTATTTCAATTCTATTCATACATTACTATGGGAAAGGGAGGGAAGAGTGTTTTGTTTAATGATGAAAAAGGATTTGAAAGTGGTAGTTGTTTTAATCTTTCATACCCTAATTCACCCCCCACCCCCCAGGGTATTTAACCTAATTGGGCTAACTTAAGGTCCAACTTATTCTCAAATCAAAGGTGTTTATGTTACGATTACAAAAATTAAAGGTGCGATTGGAGAATATAAAATCACCATGGAGTTCATTTCAATTGGTATTCACTTATTATTTTTATTATTTTTTATTAGTATAATAATTTAATGGAGTTTAAATCTTGATGAAAACTTTCATAGTGATGAAGTATGGAATGTGTTCCTTTAGTAGTAACTATCAAAGAAGTTAACAATATCATAAATATATTATTTCCAATACATATAGAACCTGAAAATAAAAAAAAAATATAATGTTTGAGGTATGATATTCACTCTAATTTCTTTTTTATTTTTTATACATGATGAATTTATCAAGTTAGTTTTTATATAAAAAATGGGGAATTAAAATAACTTTCACTTGAACATACTGGGTTTTTTGTTATGTTGAGTTTAGGTTTATGAAATTTATTGAAAATTTTGTTCATAAATCCCATATGAGTTTAATTTTGGTTGGGTATTACATTGAGATATTATTATGGATATCCTTGATTATTTGGTATAATAACACTTATTTTCTCCCCCAATATATCCCATGTATACTTATAACTAATGTACTCAATGATCTTAATAAGAACATTGTGGTTCCTTCTTTATTTTAAGATAGTAAAAGGTCACAGTGAGAAGTTCTTATTTTAAGTGGATAAGTGGACCCTTATATTAAGGGAGGAAAAATATTTTGTCACATTCAATTTATTTTCAAAATGGTGAGTAAAAAAATATTGACTTTGGATGAAATTTGAATTGATAAAAAATACAAATGGGGAGATTAAAGTTCCCTTGGGATTTAAAGAAGTTGATATTTCATTTTTTTTATTGACTATTATTATATCATGTGGAAGTAAACATATTCTTGGATATGGGGTGATGGATTATATATTCCTCACATTATATAGATATTAAATTTTATTACTGTTAAATATGTGTAAATATGAATTGAAGTGACATCCATTATAGTTACATTAGGCCAAATCACATATTGGAAATGTAAAGAAAGAGATACTTCCTGCCTTAGAATATCTATCAAGATATGATATAAGGAAAGCCTCAAAAATAAAATGATTTTAGTTTATATAATTCATTGAAGAATATAACAAGTGTTGAAGGTGGAATTCCAATACAATCTTCAACAGTTTTGAATATAGAAAGTGTTGGATACATTAAACAACATGAAGATTTGTTATAACATGTGGTGAAAGGAAAGATAATTTGAGATTTTAATGACCCAATATTTAGTAGAATCCTATACTAATGTTTTATTTCATATTTATACATAAATCAGTTTGTAAAAAACTTTGTTGAGGGTTTTATAATAGATGGATATTATAATAAATACAGTTCTCGAAGAAACTCAATCTTGAGTATATATTCTATAATTTCTTATAAAGAGTTATGAAGAGTTTGAGGAGGTTTAATAAACTCTCCAAAGGTGATTTTAAGCGTTTATAAGTGATTGGAAAATAAAATAGGTTTTTTGAAAAATCCCTAGATTGTTTTTAAAATTCTAGTATTAGGCTCTGTCTAGAAGTCCAATGTTCATCCTCTATGTATGGTTGATCAATTTGCACTAGTTTAGTTAGTATATTGTATGTGTGGTTGATTGACCTAACACAAATTCATGTAGTTTATTTTCATCCATGTGGTCAATCCTATTAGTTGTGTGTTTGACCAACTAACTCACGGTCAATCAGTAGTTTGGTTATGTGGTCAATCTGGCCATGGTCAGTTTCTTGCTCATGTGGCTGGTCTGTACATTCAATTATCAAGACCAGTCATTTAATCATATATTTTATTTATTTATGGTTACTTTTATTCATTTTCCACAAAATTAATTTATATGGTCATTTTAGTGATCCACATCATGGAAACATTTATTCTTGAGCATACGGTTGATCCAATACTTAAAGAAAAAATGAAAAAACATCCCTGAAAATTATATTTTCCATATTTATTTACCATAATATTAATATTAAATGGGATGATGCAATGACTATTTCTCATGTATTTAAATATAAAAAATCCATTATAGGTTTGTGATTAAACCATGATAAATAGATAATTTATTTATGAATCTTCGAGAAGAGGATGAAAGTACTAGAGTATTTCCAAACGTTTTTAAAATATTATTTAATAAAGACATTCTAGAATTAGTTGATAATTGTTTCTAGTGTTTCTAGAACTATTCTAAAATATTTCAAAGCTAATTAATATTTTAAAAACCAATAACCAATCCTATTTAGGGAAATATTTAAGTAAAATTAGTATAAGGATATTAATAAGTGATTTTTTGGATATTTTAAAATGGAATAATTGAAAATCATCATATGGGGGTTAAAAGTGAAGAGAAATGTGATGATTCTTGTGTTTATTTGTAATGTTATAAATATAAAAAATTAATAATGTGATTTATTCTTGATTTTTGGTAAGATGATTCATGTTCTAATACTACCCAAATGTGAATATCATCTGATAATATCAACATTTTTATTAATTCAAGCACACAAGATGTTAGAGACTCAATCAAAACGCAAGGAAAATTGTGTGATATTTCTTATAGTAGTGGAAAATAATTTATGTGGATTTACTTAGAAGAAAAAAGAGATATATCCAATTTTATAGTAGTCTATAATATCTACAGTATTTTGGGGGTCTTTTGATAAAATAGGAGCTTGAGTTGTCTTAATAAGAAAGAATAAGATGAAGAGAAAATGGGAGAAGACTTAAAGATGTTGGAAGGCTCTAGAATACTACATGAGGCTAAGAGAAAAATGATAAATAAATGAATTATTATAAAGAAAGGTAACTTTATGGATTTTCTTAGATAAAACCATTTGATAAGAAAAGAAAATATTGAGATCATGGGGAAATCCCACATATAAAAATTTTGAGAAAATTAATTATAAGATCATGGGTATATGATTAATTATATATATTTGATATTATTAAATTATTAAACTAATTTCCTATTAACCTATAAATATAATTAAATTTGAGTATATGGGATAGGATTTTATAAATTTTAGAAATCGAGAGCTAGTGTTTTGTGGTAAATGTTAAAGACCACTCTTGAAAACGAAAAAGGATTAGATCCTAAGAGGTAGAAAATTGAGTAAGAGATCAATATTCTATAAATATTTTCATTAATTTATGTTGATAACTTGATGAATGATAGGGTGTTAAGTTTTTTGAAGATCACATGGGATTAGTGATTAAGGAATCTAGGTGAATTGGTTCTAATGATGTGTGAAGTTGTGTTACAAGCACCGGATGAGTTGCTGATCATTCTTGTAGATTTGATGGAATTTTAAGAAGATAAAATTAAGAATAAAAAGATTAATTACTTTGGTATAGTATAATCTAATGTATAACTAGAGATCTACACCTAATAATAAATTCAAATAAGTACTTTTATTTAAAATATGGGATCCATAGAAGCTATGAAACTCATAGTTTGTAGGGAGATCATAAAGAAAACATGTGACAATAGTGGTATGTTTTGGTAAGATTTCATTTGGGAAGCTAGAAAAAGAATCATAGTTGGATTATGGAAATTATAGGTATGGAATATACTAAACCCAATATAATAATCATCAAATAATAGTAGATAATCCTTCATTATGGTAAATAACAAATTAATGCAAGGTTTGGTCTTAGTACTGAACCATGTAAAAATATTATATTCTATTTCATTAATTTAATTGAAATCATGGATTTGATGGTTTCCTGTTGAAATATTAAATAGATACATATTCACTAATCATAAACATATGTTAAATTATAAAAGGGGTTAAATTTTATAAGAGAATTTTTAATGTTTTTAAAATTCGATAACACTTGATTCAGCCACCTCTCTAGTGTTTACATTGAACCTATTAATAATTTCCAACATCTTCATTAATATATATTAATTGTATATATTTCTTCCTATATATTTTAAATTTGAATTAATTTATATTGAACAATATATTATATAAATTTTTATATGTGTTTTTTAATATTGATCTATATATGTATAAAAATTTGTATATGAATATTTTTTCGATATATATACTACATAAAATATATAATAAATCATAAAATTATGTATATTCATGTAATTATACATATATATTCTCTAATACTATTAAAATATTTAAACTATTCTACTATATTAATAAAAAAATTAATATGAATTTGGTTGTGAAATATTCAATTTTTTCTATTTGTATTTTTATTGTAAATATAAAAATTGTATTCAAATATGTTAGTATGAATTACATGAATATGTTTAATGAAATATTATTTGATCTTGAAATTTGTATTCAATAAACATTTTTTACCATCATATTCTAGATATTTTCTTATTTTATTTAAAATCTTTTATTTTCATCTATTCATTCGTTTTTAGGATGTTCTTTAATATATTCATGAATATTATGTTTTATAGACTTACTAAAATAAATTTAAGAGAATTAAATTTAAGGTTGAAATGTTTTTTTTTTTGAATTGTATATATATTTCATCTATTTTATAAAAAAACATAACATCGATTTTGAACCTTTTTAGATGTGAAGACTAAATTTTTTACTTATTCTATATGTAATATTACTGTACCAATTTTCATTTATATAATAATTATAGTGGTTAAATGATGATGATCAAGGGAAGATTTATACATAAAAGGATTTCAAATATGATGTTTTTAGGTTTCAAGAAAAATAGGGAGATGAAGATAAATTTTTTAAACCCTTAAATCATAGATTATTTACATCAATTATAGATGTTGAATATGGTCATATTATCAAAAAAATTAGAACTTCTCAAGATTTTTTACACAAAGAGGTAGTTATAGAATGACTATAGTTGTGTAATAACTCAATCATTTCAATTATTATTCTTCCTAGGGGTGAAAAATCAGAGATTGGATGATCTGATAGACTATTTATCATTAATTTGGGGGTTTCATACTAAAAATGCATTCTAGTTAGACACAGATAAATTAATATTATTCTCCCAAATGGGTAACCCAATAAGAGGGTGTTTTTTTATTCTAGTAACCCTATAACATGTATCACTTATAATTCAGGAATGGAATTTTTTATCAAACTCTTTGAGATTGAAAACTCTTTTTCATAGGTATGGGTCAATATTTTTTTTCTAAATTGTATTTTATAAAATCCAAATATATAATATAGAATTTAACCTTCCATGTGTGTCTCTATTAATATGAATAAGAATACTAAGCAACCTTGATTTTTTTATTTTTCTCATGTTCTTGTCAACGATGATCAGAATTTGGTTTTGACTAATAAAAAGGTATTATTTATCAACTATAATGATCTGAACCTTATTTTTTAAATTAAAAACAACCTCACTTCTATTTTGATTTCAGGGTTATCAAACATACCAAATATAATTTTAGGAAATAAGTCACCTACTATTTTTCTCATTAAAATGGAATGAATCCTTTAATTCCATGAGAAGAATATCAAGGCCTAATCAAATGGATATTGAGGATTTTTTTGGAATAGATGATATATATTCCAGTAGTATTGTTTTAAATGATCAAATGTTAGAAAAATGAACATATTCAAAGAAAGGAACTAATGTAGAAAAGTTTAAAACATAAAAACTTGTTCATTCTATGTAGTATGCATTCCATGTGGAGACTGAATGTGTTATTCTGTCTCCGAAAAACATGAATAATTCTGATAATCAAACTTGTCTGCAAGATACTCAGGTTCCAGGTACTCATAATGTTTAATACTTTCATAATATATCATGTGAAGCTTCTACTATAGAGGGAGTTCTTGCCTTTGGACATTATCTACAATATCTGAAGACCATTGGGGATTTATTTATTGAGCCTGATGCACCTTCTATTATGGGTGTCAGAAGTCTATCTTATACTATGGTTGAATGATGTCGATAGGGAAGTCCCATTTATGTGTAGCGTAACAAAATATAAGTTTCAAGAGTAAGTTATGGATTTTTTCTGGGACCAGGCATGGGAAAATAGGGATAATGTTGTCGATTCATCTTGTAAAGATTCACAATAGGTGATAGTAGGGATCAGTAGGTCTGTAAGTATAGTATATAAGTATGTTTTCACTGATTACAACCATGAAATTTAAGATGAAATGAATGTATCTGTGGTAGTTGGAAAATGGGGAGATATCTCTAATATTGATGGGGGAAGAGGAGTTGGAAATTATCAAAGGATTAGATTGGCCTACTATGATGTTGCTGCTAAAGGTAGTAAAAAAATGATGGTGGATTTTCAAATGTTCCAATGAAAAATTTCAGACCCAAGAAGGATTACACTAGTCTATGTCATACTATGTGAATTAGATCAACCTCTATCAAATAGGGTGGAATTTATCAGCCTAATATATTCAATTTCGATCAGAATAACTCCAATGGTAGTGATTGTGATTAAGAGTATGAAAATGGAATGCTTTTATGGATTCTAATTAGGGGAATTTGTATAATTCTTCCACCATTTCTGAATTATTGATGATATGTTTTGGTTATTCTTTGTTGATGTATTTTTGAATGTTTTTTATTGCTTCATTTCATGGATGTATGGATGTTCTCATGATATGAGTTTCAAATTGATTTGCTTTATTTTCAATTCCTATTTATTTTAACTCTTTAACATGGGTTACTGGTTATGAATTTCTAGTTCACTATCCTATCTATTTTATTTTCCTTTTATTTAATAAAAATGGTAGTGGCTTAGGAATCCATTTTCTTGCCAAAACTTTCTCAACTATAATAATTAATAGTTACATCTTTAATTTTTATACACTAGCATGTTTAATTATTTAGCTTAATGATTTAGTAAATATTTTTTATTTATTATTTTCAGTATATTATCTATGGTTATATTTAAATAAATAATATTTGGATGAATGATTAATGTAATACATCTTCTTCAAACAAAAAAATCATATGTATACTATTTTTTCTATTTTATTCCTTTAATATCTTAAATAATTATTTCATTAATAAAAAAATTATATAAAATTTTGATTAATGTGTGTATATATAATTTCATTTTAATTTATTTTATTAATTATAAAATTATATTTAAAAAAATAATATTTTTTACCAATTTATTCCTTCCACTATATTATGAAGTCAATGTGAACAAAATGAAGACCTAAACAAAATTAATATAAACTTTTTTTTAAAATATTACATGAAATGATATGTGTGTAACCTATATTAATGCACAAGTAGGATATTACTATGTCATATAAATTTTGGAACTCCGTTATAACATGTGTGAAGTAACCCAAACCAATACTCCAAGATCCAAAAACATAAAAAGTAAACATCACATACTCTGATACCGACTGAGATAACCCAAAAACACATAAATTATAATACATCATTACATATGAATATTCATTAAATATAATAATAAATCTCACCCCTAGAACCTAAAATTTTATTTTCCTTGGAGATTAGACACATAAATTACTTATTATTTTACCTAGTGAATAAATACTTATAACTACACCATACCTGAGCCCCCACCCCTTTAAAGATAAATCATAAACCATACTGGTCTTTAAAACCTAGGGAAATGAAATTTAATAAATTGTGAGATTAGATATTCTATAAGGGGGGAACATAAGATTTATCAATCGAATATCATAAGTTAGACTAAGGTAAGTAGTGGGAATGATAACATAATCAATGTATATGAACATAATATATGGAAATTATATCCAATAAAACATAGATCATGAATCATGAATTATTACATAGGGATTTTGGCATAATTAATGAAGAATAAGAATATGGAAACATGAGAAAATATTCATGATCCATAAAATATAACATTAGAGATGGAATAAACAAAAAATAGAGAATAAAAATCATAGAAAATCATTTCTTAGTTAAATTCTTAATACCAAGACTATCATCTCATAGTTGATAGAGTCAAATAAAAAAGTGGATTGGGTTCACTCCCCCTTCCCATAAACATAGTGGAACGGGATCACTCCTCATTCCATTACATGTCTTCTCATGAGAGAAAATTAATTACCCAATTCATTAAATGGACATATAATTCTGATCACACCCAAACATAACGAAAAACCATAGAATTTTGTTCCACATGAAACAATAATAATTCATGGCATGATTATACTTTGAAATAAAATGAATTATATATAAATATTACAGAGGTAAAAATAATCTAATGATTGATAGAGGTGACCTAAGTAAATAACCTTCATCAAAAATAATGAAGTAATGGGTATTTACACCATATATAATAAAAAGGTATGTTGTTAGTACAATTAGATAATCCCATTCAATTGAAAGATATACTTATCTAGTTGTATAGACTTAGATGAAAATAATAAAGTATAGGGTACTAATTATATAAAGGCATTTCCTAAAAAGTTGTCTTTATGTGGTGATATTGATATGGAAAGACAAATGTGGGATGATCAAAATTATCAGTGACCTTATCTCCTCATCCACATTGATACATGTGACAGCCCAAGTAATTTTAATAAAAAATAAATTCTTTGTCTTATTATTATTTAGGATTATATCTTATGAATTGATATTAATTACAAAAAAATAATTTCTCTATAAAATCAAAAAAAAAATAGTTTTATACTAGCTATATTTTTTTCTATGGTCATGAGATTAGCTGTAAAACCAATGAAAAATGAGGCAGATGCAAGGCTATATCTAGTAGTAGTTCAGGAATGTGGGATTCTAGGGGTTCTAGAAACACCTCTGAGTGATATGGTTGAGGTAACTAGTGATTATTTCAAGGATAATAAATTTTACACCTTATAATATCTTAACCATTTGTGGAAACTGGTGGCCTTTGATGGTCTCCAGAAGGATGCAAGGAAGGAGGATGTCGACCTAAAGCTTTTCAAACATTCTAGAGAAGAGATAATTGAGGAAGATTTCAATATCATTATTTCAAAGGAGGATACTGATAGAATATATGATTGATCGATTCAAGTTGATCATAATGAAGATAAAACTAACATGATCAACAGATAGGATCGGACATTGGCATGTGGAATTAATAAAGGGAAAATAAATTTGGAGGAATATGTTTAGACTTGGGAAAATATGGCCAAACACTTCAAGGATCTCATCAAGGACAATCCAGACATGAAGGTAAACTATATCACATAGATTTTACATAGGTTCATTGATTCAAACAGTCTAAATATTTTCTAGAATAGCATGGAAATTTATAATGTTATCTGAAACTTGGTGTTTCATTTTATCTTTTTAGGTTCTCACTTTCCCTTAAATGTGTTTTCTGAAATAAAAAAAAATACACTTTCATGTATTATATGATTATATTTAAAACATGAATGTCTAAATTTTTCAAATTGATTTGGTCAAAATGGTATTCATTTTTAGTATCGGAAAATCAAATATATATTAGGGTGAATATTATATATTTTTATAAAAAGATTAATTTTTGTGTGAATAGTGATAAATAAAATAGATTTTTTTTAAAATGATTATTTATTTTCATGTATTTAAATTTTTCCACTATTATTTGGAATTTTTTTCTAGAAAAAGTTTTCTCCTTTTAATAAACATAATATAATTAATTTCATATGAATCATCATTATTGCTAATGTTGATATAAATTCAATTTTTTAGTATTGAAATATCAATTTTCAAACAACTTTTTTAATTGCATTTGGTGAACTTATATTAAAAGTAATTTCTTATAATTTTATAAATTGATTATTAAAAAATTATTTCATAATGCTAATTTATAGGTCAAAATTTATTAATGAGTTCAATTTCATTTTTGGTCATAATGAATAGTACAATGGTAAAAAAATATCCACGATAAAGGGTAAAATAGATTAATTATGGTTTAAACTAATTGATAAGGTAAAAATATCTTCATAAATATTATTGGATAAGATTATTTATATCCTTATATTACTATCTTAAAAATTTGATAGATTTAGGGCCATGTTATCCTGAACAAGACTTCATATTATTTTAAAACATTGAAAATTTACAAAAGTGAAACTCCCTTCAGTTATAAAAGGGAACTCACTCTTCTCTCTTATTGAGCTATGTAGAACCATTTAACTTTTAAATACTCGAAAAAATACCTTACCATCATCCCTAACCATAAACTAGAGGTATTTATATAACCAAAATTCCAACCTAAAAGGATTATAGTTTAATCTAGAGGGTGTTTCCAAAGAAGATGTATAACTGAAAATCGATTATTTTCATGTTTATTTATTCTTCCACCTCCTTAAAATCCTCCATAACCATGATGATATGATAAATTTTCATCTCCAACATACTAAAGTTTTCTTATGATTTTTTAACCCCTTTTCATAACATTTTCCATCCAATGGGAAACAAAAACACTGATGGTGTGTGTGTGTAGACTACCACCTCCATGAAGTAAGGTTTTTCATTATTCATCAGCACCTTAAAAGGATGATTATTATGATATATTTAATAAATATTTACAATATTCATGAAATAATTTTTATTCTTAAAGATATGATATTACTTGTATTATTACCCTTCCAATTTTTGTAAAATGATAATGTTGCTCTTGTGTGTGGGGACTACCACTTACATCAAGTGATGTGATTCATTTTCTATATCCTCCATTCATGAGGGGTTATAAAATTTTATTTAATTTATAATCATGATAATTATTTCATGATTTATGTTTTAGATATTATAGGATAATTATCCCTTTGACCATGGTCAATCTACCATAATTGTTTTATGATTACAAACTGAACATCCTCAAAACAACTGACAAAAACATCACTGATTTAAAAGATATATAATTCATAGTAATAAAAGAAAAATGTCATGACCCATCCCAGTAGGGCTCATGTTGCGACTCCCCAAGTCTGCCTCCAATAGGCCAGGGGCTGGTGACTAGCACCGAGTAGGCATATCACTAACAAGGGAGGCATTGCCTAAGTGCATGTACACACACACATCTCCAAGCCCACAAATGCTGAAATGTAAAAACCCACTAAGGAACAAAATGCATGCATACAACTAAACTCAACCAACAGAGTACGATGGATGGTAAAGTACTAAAAGTAAACTGGGTCGGAATACAAGCCCACCAAAAAAAGTCTGAAAACTACAAAGTCCAACCTGTAAGCACAAAGAGGTACTGGGGCTGTTGCTCGTAGACGTAGGAACAGCACAGCCTGTAGGGAACTCAGAAAACTCAGTCTGGTCCTAGTCCTCCCTAGAATCCATCAAAAGTCCACTCATATGCACAAGACACGACACGTGCGGGCAAAGCTCGTGCAGGGTGAGTATAACAATACTCAGTAGAGGACCCCGAAAACCACAAAGCAATACACAAGTAAAGGTATAGTCATCTCTACACAATATACGTCTACTGAACATATAGCAAGAGTAACAAAATCCAGATATACTCAAAACCCGGACCCACAGTCTAGATACAAGTCACACAACCGCATACACCCGCTAGGGATTTAGTTTGAAGATTCCATGAAGCACTCATCCGGGAGAACTCACTCCATGAGTCAGATAACTCTGATGACGTCCATCCGAGAAGTATCTCTTGTCAGGAAATGTCACAAGATATAGATACACTCATTCCAGGAGAACACACTCTTGAGTGGGGAAAGATCACGATATACAGATGAGGATCACTTTGAGGGCCTTGGCAGATACCATGACTCATTCAGATTTACCTGCTAGGTAGAGGATCGGCGCCCTGTGGAAAATAGTCACGTCGATAACTGACTCAACCTAGGGTCAATAATGGATAGAGGATCTCACTCTAGACCTCTCGGAGGGATACCTGACTCTATCTCGGAAAATCTTGTTGAAGGGATCATACTCCTATAGAAGGAAATGATACCTGACCTTCAGGGGAATGAGAAAAAATGGGCACTAACCCAAATGAAACATGTCCAAAATACGGTGGACAAGAAGATCAAGCCATGTCCTGAAAAGTACACGGCGTGTAGAAAGGTCACATGTCGTGTCCTCTGACCCTGGGTACTGCCCGTGTACAACGGCCTGTGTCGCAAGGCTTGTAGTGTAGAAGAATATATACACGGCGTGTAAGGGAGTGATACACCATGTTCCTCTATCTGGGGAGGAATCTGTGTACGTTGGCCATGTGCCCGTACAGGGCTTCAACCCGTATGTTACAACCCATGTAACTAGTGCATGGGGTAACCCATGCAGCTGGCCTGGTCTAGCCGTGTGGTGTGGTACACAACCGTGTACTCCACCCTGTGTCCATGTATCATTCGAGATACATGGAGAGTCCCACGTAAGGACCCACACACTTTGTTCTTCGAAGAACATGTTGTGTCATCGCTTTTTGCATCGTGGAACCCTAGCCGCCGCTGTGCCGGTCCCACATGGCATGTTCTTCAGGATACACGCCGTGTTCTTCGGAAATTTCCAGAACTGCCAGTTCTTCGTTCTGTGCCTCCGTCGATCCTTTGATGCCCGTTCTGGAGATCTGAGCATCACAAAACTGAAGGGTTGAGGTCGCCTGATCATCACGAAGCTGATTTCATTGGTTTCGGGCTTCCGATCGGCCCCGAAACGCGTATTGATCCACCCACGCGAAGAACACCTGAAGAACGGTCTCTCTCGATCTTAGACAAGTTGTTGTCCTCCATCGGCATTGCATGTCACGACCCGCCTTCACCAAAAGGAGGGAAGGGTCAGCAGATTGTCAGGCCCTTCCTTCTTTAAGTTTAAGGAGAGATAATGACCCCCGAGACCCGCCTTCAATAGGTCTCGGAGTGGCGACTAGCACCAAGGATATAGAATCACACACATGATGGAAGGCATTACCCTTTTTATTTTAATAGGATAGAGAGATAAGATAGAAACCCCAAAAACACCAAAGCTGAAAGTAAAGGTAAATCCAAAAGTAACCCATTCTCATATGCATGTTTAGTAGTAAAAGACGCAAGCCACAAAACTCCAAAAGTAAAGTACCAAGAAAAGGAAAATGACAACAGCAACCGCCCCAACCGTCTGAGCTAGTACGGCCCAACACGATCCATGAAATCCTCCTGGAAACCTGAAAGCAGTTTTACACATGTAGGGTGAGTATACAAGTACACTCAGTAGGGAAAAACCAAAGACTCTCATGCACAAGTGGAGAGGCATTCTAATGCCCTGTGAGAAAAGAAAAACCAAAGCACCTACCAAGGAAAAACTATCCACCCAAGTCTCACCAAGGCACACTCCCCCAATAACGCAAGGCAAGTAAAGTATAGTAATAGCACATCGATATTTGGGTACCCCACACCACTTTCCCACTGGTTATTGAAGACATCCTATGCATCGAACCAATCCTGTCATTCTCACCGCAGTCCCACTGCCACACCCGCCCGCACACACCTGGGCCACAACAACCACACATAACCATGCCCGCAAACACCTGGTCCAGAAAACTATCGTCACGCCCGAAGACACCTGAGCCTCATCCCGAAGACACTTGGGAAACATCATGCCCGCAAACACCTGGGCCAACCACCACAACTACCCTGCCTGAAGATTCATGGGCTAAAAAAATGGACTTCAGGCCATCACAGCCTGCCCGAAGAGTCTTGGGCTATTCAGGAAAGGGAGCAGAAAATGAGCTAATAATCAGCCACTCATAGGAGCATTGGGGAAAAGCACCCTCCCCATGAAATGGGGTGTTCGGCACTAAATACTCAACTTGGGTGGGGTGCGAATAAGAAACATAAAAGCTACAGATATATGTATAGGTAACAAACACTCATCCCAACCTAGGGGTTCCAAAACCTAAGCACAAACACCCTGGTTGCTATTCATTCACAAAAGAAGCCACGGCACTCACGGACAAGTCGCAACTCATTCCAAAACTAATTTCCCACTCAACCATTCTTGTTTTCATGTTCCAATGATCCCATTAGGTTGAATTCTGCACTACTGGGCAACTAATAGGCACAAGAAATAGCCAAATAGCAATTTAAGCATTCACACCCGGTTCTCTTGTAAATTCACATCAAAGTGAGATCCCTCCAAGTATTGGAACCCAAGCAGGCTTCAAGACATAGCCCCCACATCCTCGGAACTATGGATAGAAAGGTTTCACAACTAAAGAGGATCCCTCCACAATTCGTGATATATGCAGAGCAACCACAGCCCCAGATTCACAACCAGCAACCATGCAACATCAGAGGATCTCATCCTCACCCACATCTCCCATGGGAAAGAAAACAGAACAATTCACCTACTACCAAAACAGAGCAGGAAACCTACGGGTTCAAGCACATCATTTACTAGCTTCCTCTTTCTGTTAGTTAATCGGGGTGGTCACACAGGGGTTCTTGTTTTACTGAACATCCAATCAACCAGCCGAGTGTGAGTGATTAACCAATTCCCAGATTTCAGTTATTAAATCACCACTAGAGTAAAGGTTCATTAGTGCGCAAGGAAAGACCACCAACGGCCATGATTTTCAGTGAGCATAGGCCCGCAAAATTCACAACACATATCAAAATAAAGGAGTACAGCAGAACATCGATCACACCCCCCCTTCATTCTTTAAAAGTATGTTCATTGTCTTCATTAAGTTTGGTTTCATCATCTCCCACAGAGACAAAAGCATACCCACCCCACATGATACACAGAAAGGAGAGGCAAAGGAAAAACCCTACCTGATTGATCAAGGATTGAAGTTTCTCTCCACGTGCCAGGAACAGGGGATGCGCGACTTGAAGGGAAGGGACGTCGAGGACTCCAAGGCTGAGCGGAAAGCTCCAGCAGAGGCGCACCACAAGCCATGGGAAGAAGGGACTCCAGGCGCACCAGGGGAAGAACGAAGTCGGCCAAAGGAAGAAGAGGAAAAAGGACTTCCCGTGTGATATATATTGAAAAGATCCCGTTGTTACGGGATATGGGAATTTTGAACACCTGGAAAGTCGTATCGTGGTTTCCCACACGGTTGGGTGGTTACACACGACGGAATTAATTTTTATTCTCTTGGGATTTATTGGGAATTAATTATGGAATTTTAAATGGATTTGAACCACTTGAAAGAAGAGTTGAAAATCCCAAAAGAGGTGTTACGGGAAAAACTATAGAAGAGAACCTGACAAGGCTGGGTGATAGCGATCGGTCGCGCTGATCGGTCACGCCGATCGGTCGCGCAGTGAAATGACATCCTACCACCGAGACATCACCCCTAGGATCTGGAATTTGGAAAAGGGGTGGGCTATGAGGGTCTGGTTCATCACATCAGATACCTCTCAAAGCATTATCATCCTCGAGAATTTAAAACCAGTCCTGAAGAAAGGAGGGGGGTCCGAACAACCGCCCCCGGAAGATACCTCTCAAGAGTGAACCCGAACAATTACAATCATTTTAAAACAAAGGATTAAACTGTCTGGTCATGTGGTGAGGGGTTTCCCTTCCTCCTTGTTAAGATACTATCCGCTTTGGGCGGCTCTGACTCACCCGCACGGGTTTAGGCGCATCCACTATAATGCGTCTTAACTAGGGATTAGGTCCTCCCCTCCCCACATCTCAGGATACTTCACACACATCCACAGAAAAGGAAAACCAAAAATTCCATAGTTAACAAGGTAAAGCTTTTCGTCACAACAAGTACAAAATAGAACAGCACAAAACTCAAAACAACTCGGGGTACTGGGCATGCATCTATGCTTCCCGTTCCCAGGTACTTTCCTCAAGCTCACCATGCCTCCATAACACACGAACCAAAGGAATGGTTCGTCCACGAAGCACCTTCTCCTCACGATCCTCGATCATCACTGGTCGCTCCACGAACGTTGCATTGTCTTCGATATCTAGCTTTCCCCAGTTAAGGACGTGTGAATCGTCATGCAGATACCGACAGAGCTGGGACACATGGAAGACATCATGTATCCTCAGTAGTGGCGGTGGTAACGCTAGATGATAAGCCACTTCTCCGACCCGCCGCAACACTTCGAAGGGTCTGATGAATCTGGGAGAGAGCTTTCTCCCCCTACCGAACCTCCGTTGTCCACGCCGAGGGGAGACCTTCAGGAACACATGGTCCCTGACCCCAAACTCCAAGGGTATCCTCCTATTATTGGCATATGACTTCTATCGGTCTTGTGTCGCCTTCATCCTTTCCCGTATAAGTCAAACATTCTCTATCGTGCTCTGCACTTCTTCCGGGCCAAGAACACTCGCTTCCCCAACCTCAGTCCAGCACACGGGTGAGCGACATGGCCTCCCGTACAAGGCTTTGAACGGAGCCATGCCAATGGTAGAGTGATAGCTATTATTGTAGGCAAACTCTACCAGAGGCAAGTGTCGCACCCACGATCCCCCAAAATCCAGAATACATGCTCGTAGCATGTCCTCCAGCATCTGGATGGTGAGATTTTTCTGTCCATCTGTCTGGGGATAGAAAGCAGTGCTAAGACGTAGATGGGTTCCAAAAGCATGCTGCAATCCCCTCCAGACTCGTGAGGTAAACCGTGCATCCCTATCCGAGACTATGGACCTCGGAACTCCATGCAACCGCACCACCTCATCTACGTACCTTCGTGCTAAAGAATCCATTGTACCCGACTCCTTGATCGCCAGAAAGTGGGCCGATTTCGTCAATCGATCCAGCACTACCCAGATAGCGTCGCAACCTCCTCGAACCTTGGGTAGTCCCGTGAAGAAATCCATCGAGATTTCATCCAACTTCCACGCGGGAACATCTAAAGGTTGCAACAATCCGCCTGGGACACGGTGTTCAGCCTTCACCTGCTGACACACTAGGCACTTTGCTACAAACTCTGCTACTGCCCGTTTCACCCTGGGCCACCAAAGTTGTTTCCTCAGGCCCTGGTACATCTAGGAAACTCTCAGGTGCACCGCTAGGGGTGAGTTGTGGAACTCACTAAGAACCTTGTCGCGCATTGCCTCTGGAACAAACAGCTTTCCTTGGAAAAGCATCTGGTTCCGGCCATCCTCTGTCCATCCTCCCGGAGCATTGCCCTGGTCAACTCGGTCACACATCACTTCGCTTTCTGAATCCCCACATTGGGACTCCTCTACCCGCCGCAACAGAGAAGATTGCACTGTCATCTGATACAGGCAACCTCTACCACCTTCCATCCTAGCATCCAGGTGCAGGGCAGCCAACTCCTCCATCACCTTCCAAGCATCTGCCGACTCTCGAACAGCATCCTTCTGTGACTTCCTGCTCAAGGCGTCAGCCACCATGTTCCCCTTTCCTGAGGTGTAGGAAATCTCAAAGTCGTAGTCTTGAAGGAACTCCATCCACCTTTGTTGTCGTAAGTTCAGGTCCCGCTGGGAGAAGATATACTTCAAGCTTTTTTGATCCGAGAAGACCATGAAGCGCTCCCCAATGAGGTAGTGCCGCCAAAACTTTAGTGCGAACACGACCGCCGTGAGCTCTAGATCATGGGTGGCATAGTTATGCTCATGGGGACATAACTGCCTAGACCCATAGGAGATCACCCCTTGCTGATGCATCAACACACATCTGAGGCCTTGCCCTGAAGCATCAAAGAACACCTCATATGATACCTCTTCTTCTGGCAACCTCTGCACTAGGGCACTAACCAACTTCTCCTTCAGATAGCTGAAGGCTGCCTCGCATTGCTCGTCCCATACAAAAGCCTGGTCCTTCTTGGTCAAGGCTGTCAAGGGTGCCGCAACTTGGGAGAAGTTGGGCACAAACCTCGGGTAGTAACCTGCCAACCTGAGGAAACTACGAACCTCCACCATGTTCTTGGGTGCTGCCCAAGAAACAACTGCCTCGACCTTCGATGGGTCCACTGCTATCCCCTACTCGGACACCACGTGCCCAAGGAAATGTACTTCTCGCTTCCAGAATTTGCACTTGGACAACTTCCCATAGAGTTGGTGCTATCGGAGGACCTCTAAAACCGTTCTCAGATGCCCCGCATGATCCTCCTTCGATCTTGAGTAGATCAGGATGTCGTCAATAAACACAACTACGAACCGATCCAGGTATTCCCGGAATACGGAGTTCATGAGTCCCATGAACACAGTTGGTGCGTTCGTAACACCGAACGGCATAACCACAAACTCAAAGTGGCCATATCTGTACCTGAAGGCCGTCTTCGAGATGTCACCCTCCTTCACCCTCAACTGGTGATATCCCAACCATAAATCGATCTTCAAGAACCAACCTGCTCCCCACAGCTGTTCGAAGAGATCGTCTATCCTCGGGAGAGGGTAGCGATTCTTGACCGTTACCTGATTCAGTCTTCTGTATTCTATGCACAGTCTTAGACCACCATCTGCCTTCTTCGCAAACAAAACAGGAGCACCCCACAGCGACGCACTTGGCCGAACAAAACCCTTCTTCATCAGATCGTCAATATGGATTCGCAACTCCCGCAGCTCGGAAGGTGTCATCTGATAGGGGGCCATCGAAATCAGATGAGCACCAGGTTGCAAGTCTATCCCAAACTCAAAATCATGTCGAGGGGGCAGATTTTCCACCTCTTCAGGGAAGACGTCCATAAACTCACTGACGATCCCTGGAACATCCACCATCTCCACGTCCACTGACTCCACTGATAGCTCAGCTAACAAGGAGAGGAGGGGTTCCTCTCGTCTGTTGCCTTTCTAGCAAACCCATTCGCCGATGAAGGTCACACGTCGTCCACCCAAGTCTGAAAACATGACCCTTCCTCAGAAGTAGTCAATGATGGCACATGCAGAGAATAGCCAGTCCATGCCTAGGATGACATCGTATGGTTGTATCTACAACAGTAGAAGATCCTTTACTGACTGATGTGGCCCTATCACCAGTCTACACACTCGGAAAATGTGAAGTAAGTCGGTCTGACCTCCGACTGGTGTGCTCAACACCAAGGGTACTAAAAGTCTCTCAGCGTCTAAACCCATAGCATGGGCCATACTGGGTGAAACAAAGGAGTGTGAAGCTCCTGTATCGAACAAGGCATACGCAAGGGTGTTAAACAAACTGATTGTACCTTGAACGACCTCTGGCCCTGCTGGAACTGCTGCCTCCGCGGTGTGAAACTGCCCATGCCCATCTCCTCTGCCTCTCGGCTGTCGGCCACCTCCCCGACCACGCCCTGGTCGAGGTCCCTGAGGAGCGCCCTGAGGTCGGCCTCCTCCTACAACGTCGGTCCTCGACGGAGTGGGAGCCCGTTGCCCCTGCTGTTGCTGCTGAGAGGGCCTAGCCGGGAACTACTACTGCTAAGGTGGGTGCTGGACCTGCCCACCCCCACCGTACTGCACTCTGTCCGGGCACTGGTTCTGAAGGTGCCCATGGTTTCCACAGATGAAGCATCTCGGCCTAGGGCCCGAAAGGAAAGGGCGGGGGCCAGGGGATCGGAACTGGAACTGTTGAGGCCTGCTCCCTGTTGGTCGGAACCTAGAGGGTCCTAATGCTGGAGGCCTGCTGTTGACAGCCTTCCCCTTCGATGAGCCCAACTGGATCCCCTCTCGTGACAGACCTCCCAGCGTGTGCATCCTATCCACCACTTCAGCCTTCTTCTGCACCTCTAAGTATGTTGGTAGGGTGAAGGGAGTAACAGCGTACTGAAGAGAAGGTCGGAGTGCCTCCTCTAAACATCTCGCCCGAGACTCCTCATCCGGAAAGTGGTTTGGAGCAAAGTGAAGGAGATCCTTGAACTTGATCCCCAACTCTCTTACTGACATACTCTCCTGCTGGAGGGAGAGTAACTCCTACCTCTTCTCAGCCTTCATCGTGGAAGAGAGGAATTCCGCCCGGAACTCCTTCTCAAAGTCAACCCACGCAACCTCAGCTTCCCTCTTCTCTCCAAGATAAAGCGTCCACCACTGACGCGCCGCTCCTCGCATCTAGCTCATGGCCAGAGGAACCCAGTACTCCGTCGAAGCCCAAATCAGGCCGAAAGCGATCACTAGTTCCTCGAGCCAGCTCTTCGTCTCCACATCTGAGGTGCTTCCCTCGTACTTCCCGAGGGTCTGTTGTTGAAAGGCTCGAAGCGTCTTCTACCACTGATCATCCTCCTCTTCTTGGTCGGTCCTCTGTCGATCGGTCAAGTCAACCTCCTGGGCCTCGATCACCCGCACTACTCGTGGTCGTCTCCCAGGTGTCATAGCTGCGAGGTAAACAAGGAATGCCTAAGCCCGAGTAGTGTGGAATATTGTTCTTAAATTTTTCTTAGACTCCTTTATTTATTTTGAATCCCTAAGACACCCATGAAACATAAGAACACAATTCATTATGATGCATGTACCTTTCCTAGGGTCTCTACCCTACAATCAGTGTAGCCTCACTTGGTCGTTTGGTAGGTCCAAGGTCCTTACATCGGATCATGGGGGGCCCTAAAATCCCGCATCCTAAACGGTCTTCCCTGGCCTAATTCACGTACCAAGGTCACCCAAAACTATTGCCCTACCACCCCATGCAATCCTCATTGTGCCTAACTCCAGACTTTATCCTATCTCTCAACCTCCGCCTCTGATACCATTCTGTCACGACCCGCCTTCACCGAAAGGAGGGAAGGGTCAAAAAATTTCCAGGCCCTTCCTTCTTTAAGTTGAAGGAGACATAATGACCCCCGAGACCCGCCTTCAATAGGTCCCGGAGTGGCGACTAGCACCAAGGGTATAGAATCACACACAAGATAGAAGGCATTACCCTTTTTATTTTAATAGGATCGAGAGATAAGATAGCAACCCCAACAACACCAAAGCTGAAAGTAAAGGTAAATCCAAAAGTAACTCATTCCCATATGCATGTTCAACAGTAAAAGACACAAGCCACAAAACTCCAAAAGTAAAGTACCAAGAAAAGGAAAACGACAACAGCAACCGCCCCAACCGTCCAAGCTAGTACGGCCCAGCACGATCCCTGAAATCCTCCTAGAAACCTGAAAGCAGTTTTACACATGTAGGGTGAGTATACAAGTACACTCAGTAGGGAAAAACCAAACACCCTCGTGCACAAGTGGAGAGGCATTCTAATGCCCTGTGAGAAAAGAAAAACCAAAGCACCTAGCAAGGAAAAACTATTCATCCAAGTCTCACCAAGGCACACTCCCCCAATAACGCAAGGCAAGTAAAGTATAGTAATAACACATCGATATTTGGGTACCCCGTGCCACTTTCCCACTGGTTATTGAAGACATCCTACGCATCGAACCAATCCCTCCATTCTCACCGCAGTCCCACTGCCACACCCGCTCGCACACACCTGGGCCACAACCTCACCGCAGTCCCACTGCCAAACCTGCCCGCACACACCTGGGCCACAACAACCACACGTAACCATGCTCGCAAACACCTGGGCCAGAAAACTATCGTCACGCCCAAAGACACTTGGGCCTCATCCCGAAGACACTTGGGAAACATCCTACCCGCAAACACCTAGGCCAACCACCACAACTACCCTGCCCGAATATTCTTGGGCTAAAAAAATTGACTTCAGGCCATCACAGCCTGCCCGAAGAGTCTTGGGATATTCGGGAAAGGGAGCAGAAAAGGAGCTAATAACCAGCCACTCATAGGAGCGTTGGGGAAAAGCACCCTCCCCATGAAATGGGGTGTTTGGCACTAATTGCTCAACTTGGGTGGGGCGTGAATAAGAAACATAAAAGCTACAGATATATGTATAGGTAACAAACACTCATCCCAACCTAGGGGTTCCAAAACCTAAGCACAAACACCCTGGTTGCTATTCATTCACAAAAGAAGCCACGACACTCACAGATAAGTTAAAACTCATTCCCAAACTAATTTCCCACTCAACCATTCTTGTTTTCATGTTCAAATGATCCCATTAGGGTGAATTCTGCACTAATGGGCAAGTAATAGGCACATGAAATAGCCAAACAGCAATTTAAGCATTCACACCCGGTTCTCTTGTAAATTCACATCAAAGTGAGATCCCTCCAAGTATTGGAACCCAAGAAGGCTTCAAGACACAGCCCCCACATCCCCAGAACTGTGGATAGAAAGGTTTCACAACCGAAGAGGATCCCGCCCCAATTCATGATATAAGCAGAGCAACCACAGCCCCAGATTCACAACCAGCAACTGTGCAACATCATAGGATCCCGGCCTCACCCACATCCCCCATAAGAAAACAAACAGAACAATTCACCTACTACCAAAACAGAGCAGGAAACCTCCAGGTTCAAGAACATCATTTACTAGATTCCTCTTTCTGTTAGTTAATCGGGGTGGTCACACAGGGGTTCTTGTTTTACTGAACATCCATTCAACCAGCCGAGTGTGAGTGATTAACCAATTCCCAGATTTCAGTTATTAAATCACCACTAGAGTAAAGGTTCATTAGTGCGCAAGGAAAGACCACCAACAGCCATGATTTTCAGTGAGCATAGGCCCACACAATTCACAGCACATATCAAAATAAAGGAGTACAGCAGAACATCAATCACCCCCCCCCCCTTCATTCTTTAAAAGTTCTTTCATTATCTTCATTAAGTTTGGTTTCATCATCTCCCACAAAGACAAAAGCGTACCCACCCCGCATGATACACAGAAAGGAGAGGCGAAGGAAAAACCCTACCTGATTGATCAAGGATCGAAGTTTCTCTCCACGCGCCAGGAACAGGGGATGCACGACTTGTAGGGAAGGGACGTCAGGGACTCCAAGGCTGATCGGAAAGCTCCAGCAGAGGTGCACCACAAGCCACGGGAAGAAGGGACTTCAGGCGCACCAGGGGAAGAACGAAGTCGGCCAAAGGAAGAAGAGGAAAAAGGACTTCCCGTGCGATATATATAGACAAGATCTCGTTGTTATGGGATATGGGAATTTTGAATACCTGGAAAGTCGGATCGTGGTTTCCCACGCGGTTGGGTGGTTACACACGACGGAATTAATTGTTATTCTCTAGGGATTTATTGGGTATTAATTATGGAATTTTAAATGGATTTGAACCACTTGAAAGAAGAGTTGAAAAGTCCAAAAGAGGCGTTACGGGAAAAACTGTAGAAGAGAACCCGACAAGGCTGGGTGACATCGATCGGTCGCGTCGATCGGTCGTGTGCCGAAATGACGTCCTACCACCGAGACGCCACCCCTAGGATCTAGAATTTGGTAAAGGGATGGGCTATGAGGGTCTGGGTCATCACATCACACCTTCTCTAGGTCGTTGTGATGTTAGATATTAAATTTGGGATCGTTGCAATTCGAAACGAACGCGCAATGATCCGTTGTTTGTTGCCCCACGAAGAACGCGAAGAACGTGAGGAAAAGAGGAAGAAATCCAATAACAAAAGAGGAACGCACCTCCGTCGTCATTCATCATGGTTTTGATCTACTCTCATTAATAGGTTTAACAAGCGAATCAAATTGAAAATTCAAAAATTATCATTAATCAATTCCTGAATCAAAAACCTCAAAGAAAAAGGATAATAACAACCCTCCCGCAAGAACGTACGATCTGCGGATCAACCCGTTCGTGGGTTGATCCGTGTTCGATGTTTAATTGAAGAACGAGGAAAAACTAAATCAAAAATAGCAAACCCCTACCTCGGTCGTCAAAAAAGGGGGAGATCAGTCATCGTTCGGGATTCGATCTCATTGCGCAACGATCCACGCTTCGTCATTTGTCAGCATCCATCAAAAATCCTCCAAGGTTGGATCCTCTCCAAAGCTCCAGAGGATTCTAGGGAGTTCTCCAGGGTTGTGAGTCTAACCCTAGGCTCCTGCTTATTTAATGAAAATAAGCATCATTGCGTTATGGAAATATTTAAAATAAAATAAATTATTAATTTATTTTATTTCCATTAAAACGTCCAAAAACTAACTTTTGCAGCTGACCCGTGCTGGTCGATGTTAGGCCCTACCTAAGGTAAACTTGCTGCTCTGAATGCAATGGTGCCCTCATATTTCTGATCTAGGAACCTGTTTAAAAGTTATTCCACTTTTACTGGAAAACCTCTCACGTGCACTATTTAAAATTTTAACTTATTTCAAACATTTATTATGGGCACTCCGGGCCTTGGAATCGCACGCCGTCAAAAGGTCTGGTCTCAAAATAATTCCATATAATATTTAAAAATAATACACAGAAAATCTGAGACATTACGTTCTCCCCACCTTAGGGATTTATGTCCCGAAAAGCCAAAACAAATGGCTACTCAAAAAGATGTGGGTATTGAGCACGGATCTGAGCCTCCCGTTCCCACGTGCTCTCCTGAAGATTCTCGTGCTGCCACCGGACATGCACCAAGGGAATCGATTGCCCATGAAGGATCCTCTCCTATCGATCCTCGATCTCCATTGGGTACTCAGCAAAGGTCATTTCATCCTCGATGTCTAGCTTTCCCTAGTCGATAATGTGTGATGGGTCATGCACGCACCTCCTCAGCTGTGACACGTGGATGACATCATGCACCCAAGGAAACTGCAGCGATAGAGCTAGGTGGTACGCCACCTCACCAACTCTGCGCAGTATCTGGAAAGGTCTGATGAACCTCAGAGATAGCTTTTCGCCCCTGCCAAATCTATGTAACCCTCATCAAGGTGAGACCCGAAGGAAGACATGGTATCCCTCAAACTCCAAAGGTCTATTTCGCCTATCAGCATAAGACTTTTTCCGGCTCTGTGCAGTCTTTATCTGCTCCTGGATGATCTATACCTTCTCGGTGGTAGCTCGCACCAACTCTGGACCCATGAGTGCTAACTCTCCGGGGTCAGTCCAGTAAAGCGGTGACCGACAGGGTCTCCCATATAAGGCCTCGAACGGTGTCATACCAATGGTGGAGTGGTAGCTGTTATTGTATGCAAACTCCACCAGTGGTAGGTGGTCCTCCCAACTACGACCAAAGTCCAAGATACAGACCCACAACATATCCTCCAAAACCTGAATGGTCCTCTCCGTGTGACTATCGTTCTGGGGATGGAACGTCGTGCTCAAGCGTAGCTGAGTCCCAAAAGCCTCCTACAATCCCTTCCACAACCGGGATGTGAAGCGGGCATCTCGATTCGAGACTATCATCGAAGGGACGCCATGAATCCGAACTATCTCCTGCACGTAGAGGTGTCCCAAGCTCTCTACGGAACTCTGCTCCCTGATAGCTAGAAAGTGGGTCATCTTGGTGAGTCGGTCAATGATCAACCAGATGGAATCATGCCCCTTGGACGTCTATGGTAAGCCCATCATGAAATCTATCGATATTACATCCCACTTCCACTCTGGAACTTCTAGGGGGTGAGCTAATCCCACTGGAACCTGGTGCTCATCCTTCACCTGCTGGCATGTAAGGCATCGAGAAACGAACTCTACTACTACCTTCTTCATGCCTAACCACTAGAACTATCATTAGAGATCCTGGTACATCTTTGTCGCTCCAGGATGTACCGCCAAGGGGATGTATAAAACTCCCTCAGTACTCCTCTTACAATGCCATCAGTACAATAGTGTGTTCTCTGAAAATAAGTATGTGCTCCCCACCTTGCGAATATCTATCAGGAGCATGTCCTGTGGATAACTGAGCACATAAAGCCTCACAATCGACATCCCCAAGTTGTGCCTCCCTAACTCACTGTAAGAGTGGAGGGGTGAAAATCATCGACTGAAGGTAGGCTGCATCCTCTCTGTCCACGAAGGATAACTGCATCGTGGATAACTGCTTTGTCGCCTCACTCAACAGCTGCGAGCTCGACCTTCTACTAAGAGCATCTTCCACCTTGTTCCCCTTCCCAAGAGTATAGATAATCTTGAAATCATAGTCCTAGAGGAACTCTAGCCAACGCCTCTATCTCAGATTTAGATCCTTATGCGAGAAGATGTACTTGAGGCTCTTGTGGTCAGAGTAGACGATAAATTGCTCGCCCATAAGGTAGTGTCGCCACATCTTCAACGCGAAGACTACCGCTGCCAACTCGAGATCATGAGTCGCATAGTTCTGCTCATGTGGCCTAAGCTGGCACGAACCATAAGCAATCATTGCCTGTCTCTGCATCAGGACACAACCAAGCCCGGTCCCTGATGCGTCGCAGAAAACTACATACTTGACACCCTCCTTTGGTAATCTCAAAATCGGGGCGCTCGTCAAACTCTGTCTCAACTTCTCGAAAGCCTGCTGACACTTCTTCGTCCACATGAAGGGTTGCCCCTTCCTGGTCAAGGTCGTCATCGGTTCTGATATTCGGGAGAAATTAGGAATGAATCTCCGGTAATATCCTGCCAACCCAAGGAAGCTCTACACCTCCGCCACGCTCCGATGTGGCTCCCATGCTAACACTGCCTCCACCTTGGCTGGGTCTACAGCTACTCCATCTGCTAAGATGACATGTCCCAGAAAGTGGACCTCCTGAATCCATAACTAGCACTTCGAGAGCTTTCCATAAAGATGGTGCTCCTAGATTATGTCTAGAACCATCCACAGGTGTCTCGTGTGCTCCTCCTCTAACGTCGAGTACACAAGGATGTCGTCGATAAAGACCACTACGAACCAATCCAAGTACGACTGGAAGATTCAATTCATCAATCCCATGAACACTGCGGGGGTGTTCGTCATACTGAAAGGCATCACCAAGTACTCATAGTGACCATAGCGGCATCTGAAAGTCGTCTTCGGTATATCCTCATCCCGTACTCTTAACTGGTGGTAACATGATCGAAGGTCAACCTTCAAGAACCATTGTGCCCCTCTTAGCAGATCGAAGAGGTCATCGATTCTCGGTAGTGGATACTTGTTCTTCACTATCACCTGGTTCAAGCGTCAGTAATCCACGCACAACCTCAAACTCCTGTCTTCCTTCTTGGAAAACAAAATTGGGGCCACCCAAGGTGAAACGCTGGGTCTTACGAAACCCTTTCTCTACAAATCCTCAAGCTATACCCTTAGCTCGCGAAGCTCTATGAGAGTCATTCGATATTCTAGTGAGAAAATTGGTGTTGTCTTGGGGTGTAAGTCGATGAAAAAGTCGATTTCCCAGCAGGGAGATAGTCCTAGAACATCTTCGGGAAAGACGTCCCCGTACTCCGCCACTATTGCTGGGAACTGGAAGCTCACAACATCTACTGCTCTGAGGGTAAGGCTAGCCAACTCATGAGTGATCGGCTGCACCCTCCTATGCATGTGCCCATTCTGCGTTTCATGGGTCTCCTTTTCTCTGATAAAGGAAAACCTCATCCTATCACTACGGACACACCACACCCTTCACCTAAAGCAGTCAATCTGGGCATGGATCGAAGATAACCAATCCATACCAAGAATGAAATCATAAGGCCTCGACGCTACCACCAAGAGGTTCCAACCGAAACTCTTACCTCCGAGGGTAAGATCACAATGTCTGCAAAGGTGCGTGATCATTGAGTCTCCTCCCATAGGTGTCTCCAAGTGTAAGGATCAAGTCAACAGCTCTACCGGAATCTCAAGGTCTCACACAAGACATGTGGTGAGGAAGGAATGACTGGAACATGTGTCTATAAGTACGGATGCTAAGGTAGAGAAGGCACATATCATACCTCAGATCATCCTTAGAGTCCCTGGGTCGTACGCCTCGACCGCATGCAGTTGTCCCCGCCCCTGTCCCCCAGCTCCCTAAGCCTGGTGCGGACCTCCTGGGGGTGGTGGTGGAAGTAGATCAAAGTGTCTACCACCACCTGCAGCTCTCCCTACTCATCTGCCACGTCCGCCGCTTAGCAGGTCTGTCTGCTCCACTCTCTGCCTCTGCCTCGATGGTCCATCCACCGATTCCTTGTCAACAGCTCAACAGGTCGGACAATCCCTAGCGAGATGTCCCCTACCGTCGCACGAGTAGCACTGCCTCTCCCTAGGATGACCGGATCCAGCCTGAGAGCCTTGTACTTTCAATCCCCTATCTTGGGTCCTCCTATGACGTCTCCCACGTCCTGATCCCTGTGCCTGATGTCAGCTCCCTACTGTTGAGGTCTCTGCACCTGTCTGCCTGCTGCTAACTATCGTCAGCTGTCTCTACTCCACCAAGAATCTCTCGATCACTAAGGATTGCTTGAGCACTCTAGCATAAGTCGAAATGCATAGAGGCACGACACTAGCTTGGATGTCCCGTCGTAGACCATGATCGAAGGTCTGATCTCTCAAGTACTGATCCCTAACCATATCCATCGAGTACCTGGCGAGGTTGGTGAACCTTGATGAATAGTCAGCCACCATCAAACTTCCCTTCTGGAGCTGAAGAAGCTCCTGGATACGCACTGCTCTCAGCGTAACTAGAGAGAACTCCTCCCTAAAGAGTCGCTCAAACTCTGTCCACAAAAGAGTCTCCTCATCGTGAGTCTGTGTGGTCAGACTCCACCATCGTCTCGTCGAACCCTGAAGAATGCTCACTTGTAGGATCACCATCTGATCCGCTGGTGTCCTCACTAGACGGAAAACTCTGGTCACCACCTCAAGGCAGTCCTCAGCCGCCTGAGGGTCGGGCTCGCCTCGAAACCTGAGGGGTCTCTGTCTCTGGAACTCATGGAGCGTGCTCAGCCTGCGCCCCTCGTCGGTCGGTAGTGCAGGTACCACGGGCTGCTCCACTGGTGGTGGTATAGCAGGTGCACCACCTGGAGGCAATGCCTAAAGAACTGGTCCTTGTATCAAAGCCTCGTCACTGAGGGGGTCATCCTCGTGATCGCACTGCTGAATCCTAGTAGGTATGCATCACGGAGGCATCCTGTAAGAAAACAAGATGTACCATGGTCAACGAGTATATCTGGATAGCTAACACAAAGGACATGGAAAACACAACTCATTCCTATATAATGCAAGTACCATTCTTTTACCTTCCCGCAACTAGTGTTTTCATGTATCGAGTCGAAAAGCAGGTTATCAGAGCCCTGGTGTGTGGATACGTTGGTCACCCGCACCAACACTGGAGTATCTAGCTTGAAATCTGAGCTCGAAACACTTAACATTGTTGCCCCAAACCAATCTCACAGACTCTTGGTCCTAAGGTAGAACCGATCACCTATGATACCACTCTGTCACAACCCGTCCCAGTGGGGCTCATGCTGCGACTCCCCAAGCCTGCCTCCAATAGGTCAGGGGCTGGTGACTAGCACCGAGTAGGCATATCACTAACATGGGAGGCATTGCCTAAGTACCTATACACACACACATATCTCCAAGCCCACAAATGCTGAAATGTAAAAACCCACTAAGGAACAAAATGCATGCATACAACTAAATCCAACCAACATAGTATGATGGAAGGTAAAGTATTGAAAGTAAACTAGGCCAGAATACAAGCCCAACAAAAACAAAAGTCTACAAACTACAAAGTCCAGCCTGTAAGCACAAAGAGGTACTGGGACTGCTGCTCATAGCCGTAGGAACACCACATCCTGTAGGGAACTCAGAAAACTCAATCTGGTCATAGTCCGCCCTGGACTCTGTCAAAAGGTCGCTCGCCTGCACAAGACACGACACGTGCGGGCAAAGCCTGTGCAGGGGTGAGTATAACAATACTCAGTAGAGGACCCTGAAAACCACAAAGCAATATACAAGTAAAGATACAGTCAGCTCCACACAATATATGTCTACTGAACATATAGCAAGATTAACAAAATCCAGATATACTCAAAACCCAGATCTGTAGTCTAGAGACAAGTCACACAACCGCATACCCCCGCTAGGGATTTAGTTCGAAGATTCCACGAAGCACTCGTCCGGGAGAACTCACTCCACGAGTCGGATAACTCTGATGACGTCTGTCTGAGAAGTACCGCTTTTTGAGAAAGGTCACAAGAGATAGATACGCTCATTCCAAGAGAACACACTCCTGAGTGGGGAAAGATCATGATACACAGATGAGGAACACTGTTAGGGCCTTAGCGGATACCGCGACTCATCCGGATTCACCTGCTAGGTAAAGGATCGGCACCCTGTGGAAAATAGTCACGTTGATACCTGACTCTACCTAGGGTCAAGAATGGATAGAAGATCTCGCTCCAGGCCTCTCATGGGGATACCTAACTCTATCTCAGAAAGTCTTGCTGAAGGGATCATACTCCTATAGAATGAAACGATACCTGACCTTCAGGGGAACGAGAAAAAAGGGGCACTAACCCAAACAAAACATGTCCAAAATACGGTGGACAAGAAGATCAAGCCATGTCCTGAAAAGTACATGGCGTGTAGAAAGGTCACACGTCGTGTCCTTTGGCCCTAGGTACTGCCTGTGTACAACGGCTCGTGTCGCAAGGCTTGTCATGTAGAAGAAGATATACACAGCGTATAAGGGAGTGATACGTCGTGTTCCACTATCTGGGGAGGACTCCGTGTACGCTGGCCATGTGCCCGTACACGGCTTCAACCCGTGTGTTACAACCTGTGTAACTGGTGCACGGGGTAACCCATGCAGTCAGCCTGGTCGGGTAATGTGGTGTGGTGCACTACCGTGTACTCCACCCCATGTCTGTGTATCATTTGAGATACACGGTGAGTCTCACATAAGGACCCACACGCCATGTTCTTCGGAGAACACGTTGTGTCGTCGCTTTGCGCATCGCGGAACCCTAGCCGCCACTGAGTCGGTCCCACATGGCGTGTTCTTCAAGATACACGCCGTGTTTTTTGGAAATTTCCAGAACCGCCAGTTCTTCATTCTGCGCCTCATTCGATCCTCTGATGTCTGTTTCGGCGATCCGGTCATCACAAAACTGAAGGGTTGAAGTCGCCTGATCATCACGAAGCCGATTCCGTTGGTTTCGGGCCTCCGATCGGCTTCGAAACGCATATTGATCCACCCGCACGAAGAACACTCAAAGAACGGTCTCTCTCGATCTTGGCTGATTCATCGTCTGTCATCGTCGTCGCACCTGTGCTAGGTCATTGCGATGTCAAATCTTAAATTTGGGATCGTTGTGATGCGAAACGGGCGCACAACGATCTGTTGTTTGTCTCCCCACAAAGAACGCGAAGAATGTGAGGAAAAGAGGAAGAAATCCAATAACAAAAGAGGAACGCACCTCCGCAGTCGTTCGTCACGGCGTCGATCTGCTCTCGTTAATAGGTTTAACAAGCGAATCAAATTGAAAATTCAAAAATTATCATTAATCAATTCCCGGATCAAAAACCCCAAAGAAAAGGGATAATAACAACCCTCCCGCAAGAACGTATGATTCGCGGATCAACCTGTTCGTGGGTTGATCCACGTTCGTCGTTTAATCAAAGAATGGGGAAGAACTAAATCAAAAATAACAAACCCCTACCTCGGTCGTCAATGAAGGGGGAGATCATTCGTCGGTCGGGATCCGATCTTGCTGTGTAACGATCCACGCGTCGTCGTTCGTCGGCGTCCGTCAAAAATCCTCCAAGGTTGGCTCCTCTCCAAAGCTCCAGAGGATTCTAGGGAGTTCTTCAGGGTTGTGAGTCTAACCCTGGGCTCCTGCTTATTTAAATAAAATAAGCATCGTTGTGTTATGGAATCATTTAAAATAAAATAAATTATTAATTTATTTTATTTCCATTAAAACGTCCAAAAACTAACTTTTGCAGCTGACTCGCGTCGGTCGATGTTAGGCCCCGCCTAAGGTAAAGTCGCTGCTCTGAACGCAACGGTGCCTTCAGATTTCTGATTCGAGCACCCGTTTAAAAGTTATTCTACTTTTATAGGAAAACCTCTCACACGCGCTATTTAAAATTTTAACTTATTTCAAACATTTATTCTGGACACTCTGAGCCTCAGAATCGCACGTCGTCGAAAGGTCTGGTCTCGAAATAATTCCATATAATATTTAAAAAAATACACAAAAAATCTGAGACATTACAAAAAAAAGGGTTAATAATATGTTAATTCACCTGAATAGGTTTATTTATCCATTGAATAGTCAATATAATCTTTTTATATAGGAATTTTAGTATGTATGTGTTGAGTTAGACTCGAGGTCATGGATTTTTCATTAAAACCGTATTTTAAAAGTTTTAAAGTTTGTATTCTTTTTTCCCTCCATATCCATGATCATTAAATTATTTTAATAATGTTATTAATATAATGTAATGTATGTTCAAAAATAATTCTAGAACATTTTTCACTTTTTTATGAAGGTTTTAAAAGAATTTTTTAACAATTTCCAAATGGATTATTTTTGACATTTTTTAAAAAGTGTGAAAGAACTATTTTTTTAACATATGCAACTTGAACAGAATATTCTACTATCATGACCATTATTACATAAGATCATTCCTCTACAATTTTTCATTTTTTTACATATAATACTCTATTTCCCATTCATCTAAGAATTTTTTTTTAAGAGTTTTCAATGAAAAATGATTTGTGTCCTTAATTTTATGTGAAGCCCCAATGTGATTATAAAAATGTGTGAAACGATATATTTTATGAGATTTTATGAATGAAATGAAATAGTTTATGTGTTTTATATATATTACAGTCTTATAAAATTATTCAGGATAATAGGTGAGTCTGATATAGCTCTCCAATACATTGGGTAATGATTTCGTTCTCTATGAAATATATATTGAAATTAAACAAGTAGGTTATTCCATTTGTAAGAGTGATTGTAATATGGATATAAATATTATATCCCAGGGTACCTATATTACTTTGCTATGCCTGAAATGAGATTTTATGTATGTATTTTGATTTTATAAGGTATGATAATGAGCTTATTTTTTTAAGGAAAGTGTATTCCCCATTTTAAGGGTGAAAATAATGTTTTTTCACAACAATTTTTGCATGAGTACCCATGTTTTACAAGAAACCCCCATGATTATTACTTTTTTCCTTTAAGATTTATTATGATATGTTTTATAAAAAAATGGGCAATAAAGTTGATTTTATGGGAAATTAATGATCATTTGAGCTTAATGTTTTTTATATAAAAAGGAAAAATGTCTTATTATATTTCATGATTTTAAAAATGGACTAATAGGTCTTTCTTTTAGTATTACGTACTAATATTTTTTTCATCATAAGTTTTAAAATATTTTTTACAAGGCCAAAGGATGAGTAGGAACTAAAGACCTATAGTTTTTCAATGGAGATTTCCTTAAAAGAGGAAAATGTGTTTTCAGTGAAAAATAAGTTTATATTATAATAATCCTATTTTTCTAGGAAAAATAATAGAGTGGAAGTGTCCAATTTCTTTTTTAATGGTGTCATATTTAAGTGTTTTTTTAATTCACTAAAACACTAAACCTAAAATATCTTGTGAAAGTATGAAAATTCAATCCTTTCTTATAAACACGTAATTATTGGTTGATTAATGCATAGTTTGTTATAGTTGGTATTAGATGAAAGGTTTACACAACATTAGAGGTTAAGATGTTATTAAGAAAAGTAATTTATGGCATATTAATCTATAGATTATATCATCATGAGAATAGTTTTATTATTTTCATGTTGCATTATCTAGTCTATGTCGGTTTCTAAATGGTAATTTGTAGAGGAAACATGATAAATTAATTGGAAAGGCGTCAGGAGGATTATTTTATTTTGAATCAGCAACCTTGAATGGTTGGAAATGTAATATAATAGTATTTCTTTGTGTTAACATCGATGACGTGGGATATTAATGGCAGTACCCATGAAAGAGAGCAATTGAACTCTACATAGAGGAACAAGTCTATAGTGGAGAATTTCATGAAATATCATGCATCGGCATTTGGTGGAACATCATATCCAATGGTAGTTGAATGATGGATCAATGATTTAAAAAATTTATTTGAATTGTTGGGTTGTTTTGAACATCAATGTGTAATTATTATAATTTATCATATTTTAGGAGAATATTATTAGTGGTGGTCTAAAATTAAGAATAGTAATGAGAAATATGAGATTGATGCCATAAAGTGATCAATATTTAAAGATATTTTCCTTCAGAAGTATTTTCCTTAGTTTTTTTCAACTTAGGATGGAAAGGGAATTATTGGAACTGAAAAAAACAAGTATGGCTCGGTTTTTCCAAATGAATCCAATTTTACTAGATTGTTCAGGCACAGAATTTCATTCTAGATTATGATAGTAAAATTTAATGGTTTTACACATGATTAAAGAAATTTGATGACCATTGAACTCTTGTGAATTTCAAATATGTGAGAAATTTGTACAAAGTCGTGAGAAGTTTGATGTGGACTATGTTGACTTCTATGAGAACAAAGATAAGAAATGGTCATGGCGGAAAGAAATATGAACTCATCCATCATAGCAATCAAAATGTAAGTGTTCTAAATTTACTCTTATGCTATGTGTGGTATGAAGTGTCCTAGGGAGTGTCTTACGAAATTTAGAAAGAGTTGTTGATGAGGTATTTTTGGAAATTTGAATAGCAATTGTAAATAAAATTATACTGGTAATGGTCATACCAAATATGATAATATGTGAGTGAGATGTTTTAAATGTAATTATATGGGCCATTATGTTGATGTGTTTCTAATGAAAGTAATGAATGATAGTAATAATTAATACCATAAGCATAATGGTGTAGAAATGTCCTTCACAACTACAACAAGAAATACCAAACCATCAAATGAAGTTGTAATGGGTATATTACTTTTTCGGTCAGATTATGTCAATGTCTTATTTAATTTAGGGTCAACCAATTCTTCTATTTCTAGGAGATTTAATTTTAAAATGGAAATATTGCATCAACAAATAGAGAAATAACTTTTCATAAAGTCACGGTCGAAGTATTAAAGAAACAAGGATTTATAGGAATCTTACTACAATTATCTATGGAATGTTTTTTCTTGTAAATATTTGTATCCTTCCCATAGAGTTTGATGTTTTTTCAAGAATGGATAGTATTTCACTATATGAAGATAAGGCGGATTGAAAATATAAGGATTCCATATTCAATTTACAAATTGATTTTGAATTTGTATATAAGAATGATTTTGTAACTATTACAACAAATCAAGGTGGTGAGAAATTGATTAAAAAGGTTGAATGGAAAGTTGGAACTATTTCCAAAGAAAAAAATTAAAATAGATAGTTGATTTGTTTCTTTGAAAAGTGAGATGGTGATGAATGCTTCCTGTGTGAAGCTCGAACATTTAAAATTCTCATTATATCAATTTATTTTATTGACATTGAATTTAAATTATGGTATGGTGAGTTTCCTTTATAGTATGTTCACATTCCATCCTTTAAAAAAATTCTAAATTCTCGTGTTCGGGATTTGATATGCACATTTCATACATATATTTTATGATATTTTTATACACCGATCTCTAATATAATTGCTATTCCTGGATTTTTTTGAATTGTTTTACTTATTTAATGATTTTTGGTAGGATACAAAGAATATTTGGAATGTTGATAAAATAAAGATAAATATAGAAATCTTAAGACACTTCACGCCATTACACTTCATGCCCTTGCATGACAACTGAAAATGGAAACTGGAATGCAGGTGGGGAGAGTTGAAGTAGGAAAATGTCATATTCACGATGTAAAAGGAGGATTTATGGCTTGTTTCAAAGCTATAAATAAGTGATTCATGATATAAATATCAATTTTGAAATAATGTTGGTAAATTGATCCATGTTACAGTGTAATCTAGACAAGTGGGAAGCTATTCCTAGATTATAACTTATTTAATTTATTCATATTGGGTTACTGTAATTTTTTAATCTAAATTCCAATCTCTTTATTTTTATTTTTCAATGACCAATGGGAAAACATTGGTAAATTCACAATTTTAATTGCATATCTAGTTTTATTAGACTATACCATGACCATTTGGTAATCTAAGGAAATTATATTTAAATATGGTATCAGGATAAACTTAAGGTATTGAAACCCAATATTAACAGACAGAGAAATATGGTATTTTTATAATATGCAGGGAATACCCTAACCATCAGATCACCCTCTTGTTGAATCTGACTCCATTAACGAATTAATCAAATCAATTTTAAAATCCAGTTTCACCTAAAACCTAAAATCTGCAAATCCCTAGTACCCCTTTTCCAATTGATTCTCATAACACAATCTGCATGGATTACTTTCTTTCACTTTAAAATCAATCAAACCTACATTTTTTTAACCACAAATAATACTATTTTTATTCATAACACAAGAAACACCAAGACAAGATTGGGGGTCCTAAAATGGTGGAGACCGAGAGCATCGCCCCTAATGATATCTGCACAACTTGGGGGAAGAGAGCCAAGACTAGAGTAATAAATACATGGATTATCATGGTGGAATCTTGAAGCCAAAAAGTCAGCGGCTTGGTTCCTCTCACACCAAGAGTGCAGTAAGGTGGTGCGGTGACCAATCAAAGAAATGCAATGACGAATAAGGTAAGCAATAGAACAAGGCAACTTGATCTGACCTTATAGGGAGTTCAGCATGATTGCAGAGTCAGTTTCCCCTGAAGATAGATCAATATTTTCCCTTTTGCACATTTCCAGCCCATCTCGTAGGGCAGTTGCTTCTACGATGAGAGAATCCCCCAGCCCATAGGAAGCACTAAGGGAAATGATCACCGAACCTACATGGTCACGAACAGTGCCGCCTCCATGCATAAACCCCGAGTAGCAAGACCGATCGACATTGAGTTTGAAGCCGCTGGCGTGAGGGATCCAGCAGATCCAGTGGCCTTGATTGGGAGTTTGTCGCCAGGAAGAAGAGGAATCGTGACCGTGATAGATAGCTCAGAGAGAAGGGAAATAGTCCCACTGTTTAGCGAGGGGCACCAGATTAAGCACCAAACATTTAGTTCAGGCCACCAAAGATTGACACCAGCAAACAATTCCCTTACGACGAGCTGTGTTCCTTGCTTCCAATAAACACCAGCAACCAGCCGCCAAAATAATCACTCGTGCCTTCCTATTGGGTACATTGCCTGTAGCCCCTTTCAACCAGAGGTTGAGAAACTGATCGCTGCTAGAGACATGGGGCTCAAAGCCAGAAAATTCTCCAAATGCCCACCAGATTACAGTTTCCCAGTCGCCAACCAAGAAGAGATGTGCATTGGTATCTTCGTGACGGTTCCTGTAGCAGGTGCATCGTGAAGCCAGCCTGATTCCCTTAGATTTAACAACCTCATCCGTGGGGAGAGCATGGTTCCGTATCTGCCAAATTAGGAAGTTATATTTCAGAGGAATATCTTTACACCAAAGTATACTCCCAAAAGAATCTTGTACCTCATTGGCATGCAGGAGCCGGTGATAAGCCTTTGCAGAAAATGCTCCAGATGAAGAGCCGGTAAACACACAGCGGTCCCTGACCTCATTCATGTGTATGCTGCGGAAAAGAATAAGCTGCTGATGGTTCAGAACATAGTTGATAAAATCTGGGTGTTCACTGGCTTTCTTGAAGAATTTTTGGGAATTCACTGGAGGGCCTTCCCCATGATTGCTTTGGGAACCCCGCAAACTGAGAGAAAATGCATAGGTATGGAGGTGAGAACACAATTTACCAGAGTAATCCTGCCACCAAAAGAGAGGAACTGATTCTTCCAGTTGTTGATGAGATTGGAAATCTTCTCGACGATCCCATCGAAATGGTGAACGTATCCTTCCAGGTGAAATGGGAGCTCCCAAATACTCCATGGGGAAGGCCCTCCAGTGGATTCCCAAAGATTCTTCAACCAGTTTAGAATGCCTCACCGAACAGGTGGTCGGAAGGTAGACACAACTTTTCTCCAGATTGATTACTTGACCGTTCCATCTACAATATTCCTCCATAACCTTATTGAAGCCACATAGGGATCTTTTACCTCTATTAATAAAGAAAACTATGTCATCACCAAACATGAGATGAGAGATACCTAGGTAAGCACCCCTACTTCTAAATGGCTGGATATCACCTTTCAAGCCTGTCATATGCTTTGTCCATATCGAACTTGATGACAATGTTGTTTTCGGGAGATTTCGAATTAATGTCTCCTATAAACTCTTGTGCAATACCAATGGCTCCTTGAATGGGGCGACCTTGGATAAACCCATGTTGCTCCCCAGAAATCCAGTTGGGAAGGAGGCCCGGAAGTCTTTTATTGAAAATTCTTTCCAAGACCTCATAAGTGAAATTACACATACTAATGGGGTGAAAGTTATTAAGAGAGGAGGGGTCATTTACCTTGGGAATAAGCACCAGAGTAGTGGCACTGGCCACCCGAGGAAGACTTCCACCATGAAAATAATCCTGGATCGCCTCAAAAAGATCGTACTTAACCAGGTCCCAAGAAGCCACATAAAAGGAACCCAAGAATCTGTCTGGACCATGGCAACTCTCTGGATTAAGGCTCTTGCCAGCCTCCCATATCTCATTTTCAAGAGGCTCAGCATTATGTCACGGGCTGAGCGTCTCAGCACAGCAGTTCGCCCGTGCGGCACCCCAGCCCCCTCCAAGGCGGGCGGGGTTCAGCCGTCCAGCTCTTCATATGTGAGGTTCACTGGTTTCGTCCTGCTATAGACTCATCAGGAGAGTGGCCCCAACTCCCAACCAGTGGTGTCAAGGTTGACACGCACCATCCTCCTTTTTGTCAGGGCGACTCTCATCTTTTAGATAGGGACAAACCAGATGAACCGCAGTTTTGATGTTCTTGCTGATGTGGGACAGGACCCCCATGATTGGGTCGTGACATTCTCCCACCACCATTCCATGCACGCCCCCATGCATGCAGGATCATGGCCTTCTGTGTGTCCGCGAAATGGTGCTTCCAACTAACCGGCTACCAAGCATGGCCTCAGGGGATGTTCCTTCCTTGTCATTGGCATCAATGGTCCACCCACTCTCTAGGTCGCAAACCACCGTGGTCCACCCTCTCTCTCAGGGTCGAAAACCACCTCCACGAGACCCACCCTTCATAGTGGCGTCTATGCCTCTGACTTCACTCGAGCGCGACCTTCTCTGTCGTGTCACCCCCTCGTGCATGCAGGATCGTGGCCTTTTGTGTGTCCACGAAATGGTGCTTCCAACTAACCGGCTATCAAGCATGGCCTTAGGGGATGTTCCTTCCTTGTCGTTGGCATCAATGGTCCACCCACTCTCTGGGTCGCAAACCACCGTGGTCCACCCTCCCTCTCATGGTCGAAAACCACCTTCACGAGACCCACCCTTCATAGTGGCGTTTATGCCTATGACTTCACTCGAGCGCGACCTTCTCTGTCGTGTCACTTCCGCATGACACCCCGGGACTCCGCTCCCACCACCAAGGTCCGTCCGACAGCAATCCACAACACCACGAGACACATTCCCTCTGATACCACTTGTTACGGGCTGAGCGTCTCAGCACAACAGTTCGCCCGTGCGGCACCCCAGCCCCCTCCAAGGCGGGCGGGGTTCAGTCGTCCAGCTCTTCATATGTGAGGTTCACTGGTTTCGTCCTGCGATGGACTCATCAGGAGAGTGGCCCCAACTCTCAACCAGTGGTGTCAAGGTTGACACGCATCATCCTCCTCTTTGTCGGAGCGACTCTCATCTCTTGGATAGGGGCAAACCAGATGAACCGCAGCTTTGATGTTCTTGCTGGTGTGGGACAGGACCCCCATGATTGGGTCGTGACAATTAGATTCCCTTTCCTATTCTAATAGAACCTCTGAGAACTGTGTTTTTTTTAGCACAAGATCTTCCGAAAGCACATCATCCTAACCTTCTTCAATACGAAACTCCACAAGAAGAATATCCGTCGAGAGAGCATCCAACAAAATCAAGCGAGAAGGCTTTTTATTATTCCAAGCTTGGAGATCCCTTTTCAAGCACCTAAGCTTAGGAACCCATGACCTACCATGTGTGGTTTGGACCCAGGAGGCATGCACTTCTGGAATAATGCTAGGGTCAGAAACCCAACAATTAGAGAATAATAAGTGCCTGCACTCGCCACCCCCACTACCCAACTTGATAAGCAGCGGGGAGTGATCAGGTAAGGCCCGAACAAGGTTGGAGACAGAAGCATCAGGAAACTTGGAGATAGCATGCAAATTGGAGAATCATCTGTCTAGGCGACACCACATCCGCCTGTTGCCCTTCTGATTATTGCACCAAGTAAATCGATCTCCAGTGTACCCCATTTCCACAAGACCATCACGAGAGACAAATCCAGTGAAGTCCTGCCGAGCCCTCCTAGAATAAGCCTCTCCTTTCTTTTCCGAAAGGTCAAGGATAGCGTTAAAATCACCTCCTGAGAATCGTGGCAAAGAACCAAGATCAAAGGAACCAAGATCACTCCACAAACTTTCTCTAGCCTTCACATCACACTTGGCATATACAAAGGAGAAAACAAAGGACATAAAACCATAGCTAACCTTGACAGTTAGATACTAGTCCGAAGCAGTAACCATATCCACTGTAATACTTTGTTTCCAGAAAACCCAGATGTGGTGATTAAGAGGTTCCCCATGTAGATAGCCACTAACACCCAGCCTGCATGCAAAATCCGAGATCTTGGAAGAGACTTGCTTGTGTTCCAAAATAGCAACAAGAGACACATTATTCTTCCGAATATGAGTGACAAGGAAATCAGATTTCACTTGAGCACCGAGGCCCCGGGCATTCCAAATTATAATCAAAATCCTTGTAGAACTAGACTCATAGTGGAGCTAATCATCGGGGAAGTATTGCACTGTGATTGGAGATCGGCCAGTCTTCTTCTGGACTGAGAATGAGTACAGACCCCAGTAGATGGAGAGATCTCTGCACAAAAATTCACTGGATGGGCCTTGACCACCACTGCAGAAGGCTGAGGGTCCTAGAGCACCTCAAAGGCATTGGAAAGAGGTAGAGGAGAATTGACAGAATTACCTGGATCCATGGATGCAACCCCTTCCATATTTGGAGAGATCTTTGATCGGCCTTGACAGGAAGTGAAGTCTGAAGCATGAGGGGATGAAGGCGGAGAGACATCCACGGATGACTGGAAGGCAGGCCGCGGATTGAACACCACCAGATCCATGCACACTTTTCCTTTAACCAGGGGGAGAGAAATGCCAGGTAGAGAAAAATCCGGTAGGTGAGGGAGCACCACCGAAGGAGAAGGAAGTGGTAGATCTGACCTAAAAATAAGGGCTTTCAATAAAGGATCATCCGCGGCCGAGAAACCATTCCAAGCAAGTTCCTGCACCGAAGCTTCTGAGCCGCCCGAGGAAGAGGATCCCTTCAAACCAGACCCCAGCATCGAAGACTGAGGACCACCCGAGGAAGAAGCCTGAGGTGGGACGTGGAGGCCTTGGAGAGACCTTCTACAGACAGACAGCGAATGCCCCTAAAGCTGACATGCGGAGCAAAAGCGAGATGGAGACGAACAAAAGATGTGTTTCCACCAGGAGACCGAGCCACCATCATAGAGAAAAATGCGAGGAGGCGGTTTGTACAGATCCAATTCCACGCAGATCCGGGCAACAGAAGAATCCATCAAGTTAAGCGAGCGATCATCAGCACATTAAAAGGAACTGAGGGCATCTACTATGCTCCGTAGGAAGAGGAGGTTGAGTAAGGGAAGGGGGAGACCAGGAAGGTCCAACCACACCACCGCCTAGGGGGAGTCCCTACCAGAGTGAACCCCCATGGAACATCTGGAGAGTGGGAAGCGATGCCTGCTCAGCACACACGGCGATCGAGCCCAAGCCTGGACAAAATCTGCCCTGGAGGCAAGAACCATGCAAAAGACCTTCTGATGAAGCACAGACACCCGGGCCGCGGAGCATATAAGTCCCATTAGTCGACGAAAGCTTGAAACTCACCAGAGAGGGTCGGTCCATCCCAGAGAGAGCCACCAGAGTCCACTGATAGAAGTCGATAGCCACACCAAAAGCTTCACTCGATAACCTGAGAGCCGGAGAACCATCCACAGAAAAAAGGCGAGGAGACTCCTTCGAGATTTCCGGAATCGTCGGAAGATACGCCTGCCTGGCCACATCGAGGAGAACGTCTTTTGCAGAAGGCCCCAGAGAACCCATTCCAGAAGATTACAACGAAGAAATAAATTTAATTGCTTTATTTTAAAAACATACACTAGTTGTGATTTCAAGTGGTTTCACCCAGGAATGTTCACGATGTACTTGATTTGTATATACATTTCCATACATTTTAACGAGTTTTTAAATTAGGTTTTCACAGGATACAAGTTCTTTTGGAGATAAAATGATGTAATTCGGTGAACATAATGATTTTAAGGTATTTTCATAACAAAGACACAAATCGGGGGAAAGTTGATTAAAAAGTCCAAAATACACGCCGTGTACTTTAATATGCACGTCGTGTACCAGAACCCCGACACGGATTGGCAAGGCCAAGTACATGCCCAAGTTTCCAGAAGCCTGCACATGTCGTGTACATCATATACACGTCGTGTATGATCTTCTAAAAAAGGTTGGTGGCTGAGAAGTCTACACGCTCATGTTGTCAGTTGACTGATACACGCCGTGTACACTAATCTACACATCATGTGGACCTTCTAGAAGCGGTTGGTGGGCGATGAATGAGAGTACACGCCGTATATGGCGGCGCCGTGTTCCAAGCCAAAGACGACATATTAGGCCACCACGGATGGCAAAAGCATGTTGACGAGACTACACAGAGCGTACTTTTAATACACACCGTCTACTTTTGTTTTTTATAAATAAAGGTCTTGGCCTCTGGTTTGAGGGGTCATTAGTGAAAGTCTGAAGGAAGGAGGTTTCGCTGCCCTGCTGTCGTGCTACCATCATTCCACTACTTCGTCATTCCACCATTCTACCAAAGAACTCACCTCTCCTCAAAGTTTCTGCGATGACCACATCAGGTATCGAGGGTTCTATTATCATCCTTTTTTTATGTGCAACTAAACACCCAGTGTGTTGGAGCTATGGATGATGAAAGAGTTATAGTTTGGATTAGTTGTTATAATTGTGTTTGTTCTGGTTAATCATTCTTATTCTTCTTTAATCATTTTTTTATCACTGAAAATTCTAAACCAAATGGCAGAATATTCAGGGACTCAAAAGAAGAATAACAATGAATACTTTCATGATCATTGGAAGTATTCACCAACTCACAAAATGGACTAATCTAAATAAAGAATTGTGAATCACTGACTACCGGATCAAGGAATCAGTTTCCTCAATTCTAGACATAGTTTACTGAACCAAGGAAACCTTGTCAGAATTGAAACCCAGAGTGTTGGGTTATCATGAACAACACAACTTCATAAGCAAAATGAATTAATAACAACTTCTTAAAATCCACAGCCCCGACACATTTTCCTTCAAATTTGCATCAAAACCAAATTCCTGTATTTTTCTTTATTATTTAAATAATTTGCTAAGAAATTAAAATTCAATCACTTTTTCATCAAAAACATTAAAAATCGACTCTAAATTCAGTACGCTTCACTGAATCAAGTACAAACTAGATAAGCAAGAAAAAAATAACTTATTTTCCCTATGGATCGACCCCTTACAGGTACTATACTCATCAGAGTAATACAATTTGGGACACCAATAACATACCTTCAGTGAAATGACAACTAAATTTTGGTGTCGTTGCCGAGGAACTTAAAAGTTAAATTTGTCTTTGTATCAATCAAATTTGTTCCAAATTTTAGTGGAAATAAAAATTAAAAATTCCCAAAAAATTTATTTTCTAATCTCTTTTCTGATTATCTTTCTTCTTCCTCGTTTACGCTTGGTGTGTTTAGTATTGTGCAGGTTCATAGGTGTATGAGCAACTACCTCACTCGTTCCAAGAACACTGAATCATCAGAGTTTCTCTCAATTGACCCAGAGATCGAACATACGCTTTTGAGGCGACGACAAGCACTCATGGATGAGCACAACTAAAACAATCCCAGGGCGCGGAACGAAGAAGGAGATCCAGTTGTTGTCCAAGGAGCTAGACAACCGTTTGGTCCGAATGACAACTGGAACCAGCAAGCTCCACTTGCTCCAGGATATGGCCCGCAACAGCTCCAACAGTTCCAACTTGAGCAGATGCCATTTTTATAGCCAGGTTAGGGGGTCGTACTTCGCCCCTCAGGAACAACAATACATGCCGCTTCCACTCCCTCAGCAACCACCTCCACGCCATACTTTCAAGGAGTACAACCTGCTGTCTATTCACAGAGTTGACATGGGTATCATCCGTCCACCGGTGCAGGCCCAACATTTTGAGATCAAGCCTGCTATCATGCAGTTGATCCAAAACACAGTTCAGTTTGGTGGCCTGCCCAGCAAGGACCTCAATGCCCATCTCTCCAATTTTTTGGAGGCCTACAACACGTTCCGCTACCACAGAGTGTCCACGGATGCCATTTGTCTTCACCACTTCCCCTTCTCTCTAAGGGATAAGGTGAAAGACTGGAAAAAAGGTTTTCCGCAACGATCTATCCTCACTTGGGAGGAGCTAGCCCAGACGTTCCTATCCAAATATCTCTCACCCTCGAAGATGGTGACCTTGCGAAACGAAATACACAACTTCTAGCAGCACGATTCAGAGTCGTTGTACGGGTCATGGGAGCATTTCAAGGAGATGCTACGCAAATGACCACACCACAGACACCCACTCCGGATGCAGGTCCAGACCTTCTACGGAGGACTAATGACGAACACAAAGTGCGTGGTGGATGTTGCCGCCATAGGTACAATTATGAGAATTCCCCTGAAGAGCTTTTCGAACTACTGGAAGACATGTCTGCCAATAACTTCCAGTGGCATTCTGAGCAGGGCACACAAAAACGAGGTATGCACAACATCGATGCTACTACTATGCTCACTGCCCAGTTGGACATTGTGTCCAAAAAGATCGACGCGCTAAATCTGAAGGTCACGTCCCAAGTACATGCGACAAACCATCCGGCGTGCAGCGAATGTAGTGATAACCACATCATGAGAGAATGCTCGGGACCTACAGTCGGCCCTTTGACGAGTGAGGTGAGCTGTGTTGCTCAAAACCGGGGGCCAAACCAGTACTAGCAGTACTAGAACCCGGCATGGTGTGATCACCAAAACCCAAGCTAGGGCCAACAGCAGCAGAATCCTCCACCCCAGCGACCGCCCGGCTAAGGTCAGCCCTAGTATCAGAGCTAGTGCCTGAGGCAACAACAGCCCCAACAGAGCTCTTACTAGCAGCAAGGGTACCAAAACCCTCACCTACAGCAGCCATAACAGCCACTGCCTCCACCAGATGCACAACCACCTCAGCAGGAGAACACCTCAAGGTTAGAGGATATCATGAACAAGTTTATATCTGCTACTGAGACTAGATTCCAGAATCGGGAGACTTCCATTCGATGCCTGGAGAGCCAAATTGGCTAGCTGACAAACCAACTCTCAAGAAGGATGCCCGGTACACTACCAGGTAACACTGAGAAGAAACCGAGGGAGGAGGCTCATACCGTTACACTACGAAGTGGAAAGGAGCTACAACAGAAGGAACCGACACAACCAAGTGCACCTACACCCCCTGCCGATAAAGAAGGTATGGTTACAAACCACTCCTCATCCAAAGGCCCACCAAAAGAGGCTTCACAGGGTAAAGGCCAGGAGGTTGTTAAACCCTTCGAGCCTACCTTACCCTTCCCGAAGAGGATGAAACAAAGAAAGCTAGACCACAAGTTCGGAAAATTCATGGAAGTGTTCAGGAAGCTGAACATCAACATTCTATTTGCAGAAGCGCTAACACAGATGCCCACATATGCGAAATTCATGAAGGAGATACTCTCCAACAAAAGAAATATGGAGGATCTATACACCATTGCACTGACTAAGGAGTGCTCAGAAGTTGTACAAAATTCGATTCCTCCCAAGCTCCAGGATCCAGGTAGCTTCAATATCCCATGAACTATTGGACCATGTGAGTTTGGGAAGGCCCTCCGCGACTTAGGGGCCAACGTCAACCTCATGCCCCTCAGAGTTTTTAAGAAGCTAGGGCTCAATGATCTGAAGCCTACCCGAGTGACCCTTCAGCTTGCTGACTGATCCATCAAATATCTGAAGGGGCTACTGGAGGACGTGCTGGTCAAGGTGGGAAGGCTAATCCTCCCTACATATTTCATCATCCTCGACATGGAGGAAGACTAGGAGGTGCCTCTCATTTTGGGAAGGCCTTTCCTAGCCACTGGGAAGGTACTGATCGACGTACACCAGGGGGAGATGGTTTTTAGAGTATGAGATGAAAGAGTCTCCTATAATGTCCTCAAAGCCGTCAACTAAACATCATTGTCAGAGCATGAGGGCTGCTATGCAGTGACCACTGTGGATGGTCATTCGAGCAGAAAAAGAAACGATCAGGTATGTTCTTTCCCCTCAGATGACTTGGTTTTTCCATACATTCCAATTGATGAAGCACTAGGAGACCTGCAATTCCTAGAAGGCCAGGGCGTCTACTATTGGCAACGTGCTGTTATACCCAACATTTTGGAGTGGGCATAGGTACAACCACTTGTACCTTCAATTATAAAGGCACTTGAACTAGAACTGAATCCTCTTCTGTCTTCTCTGAAGTACGAGTATTTGGGAGACCATTAGACATTGCCCGTCATACTTAGTACATCACTGTCACATGAGTAGGAGTATGCACTTATGTAGGTTTTGAAGAGGCAGAAGCATGCTATTGGGTGGACAATTGTAGATTTTAAGGGCATCATCCCTACCATTTTCACCCACAAGGTGCTGCTTGAAAAATGAGCGAAGCCATATCAACAACCACAATTACGCCTAAACCCCCCCATGAAGAAATTTGTGAAGAAAGGGGTAATCAAGTTACTAGATGCAGGCATCATTTACCCCATCTTAGATAGTCCATGGTTGAGTCCCCTACAAGTGGTACCCAAAAATGGTGGTATCACTATGATTTCAAATGACAAGAACGAGCTTATCCCTACACGCACTGTCACGGGCTGGAGAGTCTGTGTGGACTACAGAAAGCTGAATGACGCCATAAGGAAAGATCGTTTCCCCCTTCCCTTTATGGATCATATGTTAGAGAGACTAGTGGGGCATGATTTTTACTTCTTCCTTGACGACTATTCTGGCTATAATCAGATTTCAATTGCTCAAGAGAATCAAGAGAAGAGTACATTTACTTTCCCTTACGGTGCGTTTGCTTACAGAGGGATTTCCTTTGGCATGTTCAACGCTCCCTCCACCTTCTAGCGATACATGCTGGCTATCTTCCATGACACGGTGGAATAGATCCTGGAGGTATTCATGGATGATTTTTCCATTTACGGAAAATCATTCACCGCTTGCTTGCAGCACCTAGAGCTGGTTCTGGAAAGATGTGAAAATACTAACCTGGTTTTGAATTGGGAAAAGTGTCATTTCATGGTGCAGAGTGGCATCGTCCTTGGTCACAGAATCTTGGTGAAGGGGATAGAGGTGGACCCTACAAAAATAGAATTCATTTCACGACTTCTTATTCTGACTTCCGTCAGAGCCATCCACAGCTTCCTGGGGCATGTAGGTTTCTATAGGAGGTTTGTCTGCAACTTCTTGAAGATAACCCAACTCCTCACCAACCTTCTGACCAAGGATGTCATTTTTGAGTTCGATGAGGCATGTACCATAGCTTTTGAGCACCTAAAGTAGCACCCAGTGGAAGCTCTAGTGATGGTTGCTCTCAATTGGGAGGAACAATTTGACGTGATGTGCGATGCCAATGACTTCATACTGGGAGCATTCCTGAGCTAGCAGCTTGACCAAATTTTTTGACCCATCTATTATGTCAGTAGAACACTCAATGAGGCACAAATGAACTACACCACCATAAAAAAGAAGATGCTGGCAGTGATGTTCACTTTTGACAGGTTCCATTCTTACTTAGTGCTATCTAAAGTTATTGTTTATACTAACTATGCAACACTCAAGTACCTACTGAACAAGAAGGATATGAAGCCACAACTGATCTGTTGGGTACTCCTCCTACAAGGATTTGATATGGAGATCCGAGACAAGAAGGGGAGAGAGAAAGTTGTTGATGATCATCTCCCCCACCTAGAGTTGCCTCATTTGGAGAAGGAGGAAGATCGAGAGATCAGGGAGTATTTTCCTGACGAGAAACTCTTTTCAGTCAAAGAATCACCTAGACCCCGGTATGCTGATATTGCTAATTTTCTGGTTATAGGTACCATCCACCCCGACCTCTCCTTACAGTAGAATAAGAGGTTTCTCTCTGATGTCAAGAGGTACTTCTGGTAAGATCCTCTACTATTCTGATCCTGTGGGGATGGGGTGATCCGACGTTGCATCCCAAAAACTGAAGTTCATAGAGTCCTGAAATTCTGTCACACCTTTCCAGTTAGGGTATATCATGGGTCAGACCGTACTATAGCAAAGATCCTACAATCTGGGTTTTTCTAGACCACCATGCATAGAGATGTCCGAGCCTTTATTTCCCATTGCGATCAATGCCAAAGAACTGGTAATGTGGGGGCATAGAGATGAGATTCCCCAGCACCCCATATTGGAGGTCAGGATCTTCAATGTATGGGGCATAGACTTCATGGGGCCATTCCCCCCATCTTTAGGAAACACTTACATCCTGGTCTGTGTCAACTACATCTCCAAGTGGGTAGAAGCTGCTGCTACAACACATGACACGACCAAGGTGGTTATGGGATTTTTAAAGAAACACATTTTTAGCAGGTTCGACGTTCCCCGTGTACTGATCAACGACATAAGGACCCAGTTCGACAACACATTGATGAAAGGAGTACTATCAAAGTACAACGTGAAGCATCATATGGGGATTCCATATCATCCCCATTCTAGTGGACAAGTGGATCTCTCCAACTATGAGCTCAAGCAAATTCTAGAGAAAATGGTGAACACTTCAAGGAAAGACTGGTCCAAGAAGTTGGACGACGCTTTGTGGGCATATCATACCTCTTTCAAGACACCACTGAGGATGTCCCCATTCCACCTCATCTATGGAAATGTTGGAACCACTTTGTGTATAAGGTTGTATTTGTTGTCAATAGTTGTCAATGAAGTTCAAAATGAAGGAGATCAAGAAGTACTCTAATGAAATGGAGGAATGGAACTTCAGACGATTGTTGTACTGATCATAAGTTCAAAGAACACGTGTCAAAGGTGACACATTATTTACAACAGTGAAGAATGTGAGGTATAATCCATCTGAGGATGATTAAAGAATAATGGGGTTTTGATAAAGATCATGCAATTCATCATGATTTCATGAGAACCATGCAAGAGACTTCTTGAAGAATTGAATCATATGTTTTGCATGAAGTAGAGAATGACGGTTGAAGAAGAAGACAATGTGGGAGGGATTGGAATTCTGAGATGGACATGCACTTCACATTGTCTCAAAAGATGATGATACTAAAGTTGTTCTTTCAAAGGATATATATCACGATAGTGGAGTTGGTGATGAAAGCATAAGAGTTGCTAAAGGATATAAATCACCGAAAAGAAGTGTTTTTGAGGTGATCGTGCTTGTTGAAAAAGCAAACAAACGACATAAAAATTTGTTGAAAAACGATATCCCATGGTGGCATGTTGAGTTCAAGGGCTATGGATAACAATCCATGTTTGAATCAAGAACGTCGACAAAGGAATGGATGATCTGGAGGCGGTACAAAAAGCACAGATACAAGGTGGCGCCGTATCCCAGTGTTTTCCAAATTTTTGTGCCTGAAAATCGACAAATGGAGAGAAGTGTTTTTGGAAAAGAGACTTGCACGCCGTGTACTTGAAGGACAGGAAACTTGCACACCATATGTTTTTCAAGATCAGAACATGGCAAAATGGAAAAGGGATAAGGGCCGTGCAAGTTTTGGGATGGTCGCGCAAGTGAATTGCGCGCCGAGAAAGGACTTGCACGCCGATGACTAGGAGGCTTGGAAACATGCGTTCCAGTTGTCTTTCATGATTAGAACATTAAAATATGGCAAAGGAAAGTAGGTCACACAAGTATTGGTTGGGTCGCGCAAGTGAGTTGCGCGACAGAGGCTAGGTCGGATGAGCTGCGCACCGGAACCTGCGCGCCGAGGAAAGACTTGCACGCCGCCGCGCAGGGTATCCGAATGCCTATAAATAGAGGAGAACCCCTCCTCATTCGGTACAGAGTTCAAGACTTAGAGATTTTTTGAGCTCTCTTCACGTAGTTGGTTGAGCCGCGCAAGTGGTAGTTGGGTCGCGCAAGTAGAGGCTGCGCGCTGTTTGTTGGCTACGCACCCAAGGTAGTTTGGGAGAGAAAGGAAGTGAGTCGCGTAGGTTTGAAGTTGAAGGAGGCGGTGTCGTGCAGGTGGTTTGGTGATACCTGTACACTAGTTTGGACTTGTGCGCCGAAGACTTGCGCGCCGTATTGGGACCTGCGCGCCGGGCTTGGAGAAGAGCGCCAGGTGTTGTTAAAGCCGGTTGGCCTTTTTTGGAATTGCACGAAAGCTGGAAGATTGCCCAATACCTTTGGTGCAAAGTGAGATTAAAGAGTAAATATAAATGATACTTACATGATCTCATGCATACATGGATAACTGATTATGAAAATGCCAAGTAAGCTGAGCTTCATCTATTGAGAAATCACATAAGTGATTGTGATTCAGGAAAATGAAGACAAGAGGATCTAGTGCGTTCAGTCATTGCACTAAAGAAGAAGTATTGTACTGAAAAGAGCATCAACTCAGAACCCTGATGCAAGAAAAGTCTCATGCTAAATAGGAGACACAGAACTTCATGTCTATCTAATGAAGAGACCTTCACGTATATAAACTGAGTGGGACTTCACCAAAGGCAGTGAGCCAGGGGGAGTCAATGGGAGTGACCCGAGGGAAGCAGTGAGCTATCCCTGAACCTTTGCAAAGGTAGTGAGCCTAGGACAGAGTGATTGTACCTGAACCTTTGTAATCCACAACTAGTGAAGATTAGTGGAATTTGTTATGACTGGAAACTTTTCGGCGTATGTTCCTTGGACGTAGCCCTTAGTGGTGAACCAAATAAAAATTGTTGTGTCACCTCTTTGCATGTGAATGTTTCATTACTGATCATATCCATCATACAGGTTTAACTAGTTCCTACCAACGTGGGAAAAATTTCCACAAGTTTAAAAAGAAAAAGTTGACACCCTGATTTACCCCTCCCCTTTCAGGGTGTCCCGGGGCCCTACAGGAAATACATGCCATCTACCAGTAGAGTTGTAGAACAAAGTTTACTGGGCCATCAAGGCCCTGAATTTTGATTTGAAGGCAGCTGAAGAGAAGTGAAAGTTCCAACTATCGGAACTTGATGAAATCCAATTAGAGGCATATGAGAACGTCAAGCTGTATAAGGAGAAGACGAGAGAAATCCACGACCGGATGATTTTACGAAAATATTTTCAACATGGTGATCAGGTACTCCTTTTTAACTCCTATCTTCAATTATTTCCAGGAAAGCTAAAGTCAAGATGGTTGAGGCCATTCCGAGTTATACAAGTATTCCACCATGAAGTGGTAGAAATTGCTAGGAAGGATGGTCAACCGTTCAAGGTGAATCAGACAACGGCTGAAGAATTACCATCACATGGAAGACATAGTGGGAACACTCTCCACCATACATCTTAGGTAAGCAGAGGTAAGTTGGTCAAGCCAACAACCTAAAACAAAGGCGCTTCCTGGGAGGCAACCCAGTGAATACACGCTGTGTACCACCTATATACATGGTGTGTACTGATTCCTTTTCATTTATATTCTTACTATTATAAATATATAGATTAACTAAGTAATATACAAGGATGATTCTAGTGTCGATGGTAAGGTCACTGGAGTTTATATGAGCCGTCAATAGTTCGAATCCCTCCCGACCTACCTTCGGCACGGGGTTCCTCCTTTTTATTCTTGTGTTTTCTTACATGGCATGTGTGGTATTTTTCACATTATATATATATATATATATTTGTTTATAAGAAAACCCATGATGAATATGGATTAGTTGACTAGGGTCGTAACCCGGTTCCAAAAGACCCGGGTTCGAATCCTGACAACCATCCCATTTCCACCATTTTTTCTTTTAATAAAAACCACACAAAATGTATTTCAATATACGTCGTGTGCGCCATGTTTTCATTAATAACTAATTTTTTTTTCAAAATAAAGGAATTCATGTGGGTGAAGTTGGAAGATTGGCAGAGTCTCGGCCTGGGATCCAAAAGACCCGGGTTCAAACTCGGCTAATCTCCCTGCTTCATCCCTTTTTGTCTAATTAAAAACCGCACGTCGTGCCTCTACTCCATCCCTTGTAGTATAGGCCTTGTACATTATAAAATATATAAATTCATAAACATGAGTAGCAGTAAAAAATTTTCTCCAGTGGTTGAGGGCTTCCATTTGGAATGACTGATCGGTGGTTCGAACCTCAACCCAAGCACCAGACCAAAGGTTGTACTTCTCTTTTTCCAATTTTAGAACACACGATGTGTATTTCCCAATACATTACGTGTATAACTTTATTTTTGGTAAATTATATATATATATATATATATTATTTTAAATATGAATATTAATTATTATATAGTTTACTATAATAATTATACTATATATTTCTTTCTAAAAAAAACTACACGACGTGTCTGTTAGGGTACACACTGTGTAATCTAGCTATAAAATCCAGAAACCCTACGCGGACACACCCCATGTCACACGGAGCCCCCCCCCCCTCCATTTTCTTCTCCCAGAAGCCGAACAACTTCCTTACCTATAATCCACCGATTTTGGGTGTTTTCAGTCCAATTTCTTCTACATTATGATCCTCACCTCAGGTATGCCATTCGACACTCCTTATTTCCCAGTTTTCATAGCATTTAGGGTGATTTTCATATCGGTCACTGATTTGGCTTCCGTAGTACACAAGCACGATACCAAGAACCCACGTTTTGTACTTTCAAACACAACCACACATTAGAAAAATCGAAATTTGAAATTACACGGTGTGTATGTTCGGTACACACCGTGTACCAGCCAGAATTGTGCCTGGGTACCTCCTTCACACGACCACACACACCATGTTTCCATGCACAATGTGTATGTTTGGTACACACCGTGTATCCCATTTTCTCTAGGCCAACCTGTGTCCATCACTTCACATGGACATGTGACTATGTTATTATACACATCGTATCATACATTCACATGGCGTGTACTTCATTTTTGGCTTTACTCAGACAGTGGCTGTGTCTTTGAAACACATGACCAGGACCACTTTACACGTACATGGTGTGTATGTTCGGTACATGTCGTGTATCCTTTCCTATCCAGTAACATTCCCACTTGACATGTCTATCTAGAGAACACAGGATGCTAACCCACTTATACTACACGTCGTGTACTCTGGATATACACGCCGTGTTCTTTTATTTTTCTGGGTTTCTCACATTTTCTTCTTTTTATTTTCTTTTCTTTTTCTTTTCTTTTGTTTTCCTTACTTTTTCAGGTTATGGAAGATAGAGACTCTGCGCGTGGGAAGCAGCTTGCCTCCGCTACTTAGGGTGAGAGGCCCACTTTTCGCCGAATACGACTCCAGCCCACGACAACACCAACCCCAGACTTCCTAAAGTACTAGCCTCCTCTGCTGGCCATCATGCCACCACTCACCACCTTGGTAGAGGATGGTCCTAGTGCCACAACACTTGCGCCTGCCTCAATAGAAGTTGATCCCTCTTTGGTCGCCACGTCCAGTGGGCATTCGTCTACTGCGGCCGCTCCGCCACCCGAGCCAGCCCCTACTGTTGTACCACCTAGGCTAGCCCCTGTGGGTGTCCCCTATCCTTAAACGGTATTCCCTGTCATAGACTTGGCGCATGAAAAATTTTGGTGCTTCTCTTGTCACCCAATCCCATTGATAAGCCATTATCTTGACAGCAGCGTGCCTCAGCAGCTAGGTATTTGGGGAGAGTTGGAGGATCTCCTCAGGCACACGCCATTACTCACTATCTTTCAGGTCAACACTCCTATTTTTTGATATTTATTTTTGGATTTCGCTGCATCTTTTGAGTTCAACGGGCCCGAGTACCAGGAGACACCCAGTGATACGGTCCCAGAAGTCCGATTTTGACTAGGTGATCGACCTTTCTCACTCACTATGACTGAGTTTGGCTGAGGGTGCGGTTTATATTCTCATCTAGTAACCCCACCCCCTGTCTCCACTTTGACCCGACCCGAGCGTTCTGAGCTCATCACCATGTGGTGGGATATTGCTGGACCCGACCACTGTTACTCCCCCACTTCCCAGAAGAGTACCCTCATTGCTGACCCTATCCTCTATTTCACCCACCGGTGCTTTAGCGCCATCCTTTTTCCCTGCCACGAGGATATGGGGGTTGTGACCAGTAGTGACATGGAGCTCCTCACCCATGTCATCCAACAAGACTACCCGGAACTCCCCTACCTTGTTGCCTCCTACTTCCATGCCATGTTCACCGGCCATCAAGGAAACCTGAATGGTGAGTTTTATGCCACCGGCCTAGCCCACCACCTCGGAATTTTTTGAGCCTTCCCTTCTTCACGACCGATTAGGTTCCCCCCGGCAGATTGAATTTCTCATGTTTATTCGCATGAGATTGGTCCGAAAGCAGGGGGTCACTTACGTCCTTGCCCAGGCACCACCCCACCCTCTGCCAAACCTCCTTCCTCCACTGATGCACCTGCACCTCCTTCCCCACCCCACCCCCTTCTTTTTCCATTCCTTCTACTGCTCCACCTCTCTCCACATCCTTGGTCGATCTCTCCTTTACCCTCTGCCTAGCTGAGATGGAGTGCCACCAGGATACTACATATTAGACTCCTCGGTAGCTCGAGCAGATGTTGGGGCTTCTTCTTCAGCATCATGGTATCCCACTACCCCCCAGCTCCTGCTCCTCCTTCGGCTCTTGGACCTTCTTCAGTAGCTCCACTGTCGTTTACAACACTAGCCACTGATTCAATTCTCCTCTTCACTACTAGACCAGCTGCTACCACTACTATCACTGGTCCAGAGTTCGCTGTTGAGCCTTTTATCCTGAGTCCAAAACCTATGGATCCAGCTACTATGGCTTCTCTTTCGAGTGCAGCTTCTGAGCCTCCTGTCTCCCCTGCTGCTGATCCTTCTATTCCAGCTACTTCTGTATAGGATGATTCCTCTTCTAAGGAAACCCCCTAACTAGTTTTTGGGAAAATTTCTTCCATTATATATATATATCTTTTTGTGATATATTTTTCCTATGATCTATTGGGTATGCTTGCAGTTTTCTCTCTCCACAACCATCATAGGTACTCTGGCATGCTATGGGCTGTCCTTATCCACCACTTTCCATATTTCTTCACCTAGACATAAGGGGAGTATTGTTTTTTAGATTTCTATTGTTTTTTTCTTTCTGGTTTTACTTCTTCCATTCCTTCCCCTCATCCTGGTCCACTGTTGTGTCCCCACATTACCTTCATGCCTTTCTATGACACTTGGGGGACCATGTTCCCTATTCAGTGTGGGGGAGCCTCTCTACCTACACCGCTCTTTTTTCCCTTGAACTAATCTAGGAGACATCATTAATAGATGAAATATTTTTAAACTATAGAAACTTTTCATTTAATTATAATTGTAAATAATAAAGGCGTAGTTGAGAATTTTAGAAGTTACATGCTTATTTTATAATTATAATAAATTATTTTAAAATGATTGCTGATATGGTTGATTTTATGACTTAAATTCTTGGCTATCTACATTTATTAGACTATTTATTTTTATTCATGCCATGACATGACTGACCCTTTATCTTTTTCCTCATTCTAGAGAGGTATTCTAAACCTTTTTAACATATTCTTTCTTATACCCTCTTTCTTGAGAGATTCTTGGGATATGCATAACTACAAGAATTTTCAAGTTTTTCTCTTCAAATCATGAATATTTTTGAATCTCATTAAAATGATTGAGGCATTTGATTGTTTTTCAACCCCTTTGACCTTGAGACCTACCCTGCATCTGATCTTCGTAAACCCTTAGAAACCATGAACAACCTTGATAGGAAGCTAAATTACAAGCCTATTTTATCTTCCTACCCTAATTCTTTTATAATTTTACATGATTATTCACTTGATATTTAGAGAGGAATTTTTGGTTTTTCATGGTAGATTTTGGTGAGGAACCATAAACTTAAGTGTGGGAGATTTTTTCACTTGTTCAGTTGGGTAAAATAATTCCATAGCCCATTATCCATTGTATTATTGGTGGTCCCTTTTTTATGGTTAAAAAAATTTGTAAAAGAGGGACCAAGTGCATTTATTACACTTTACTGATGGTTTATGGACCCATTTTGGAAAAAGACTATCATGGTGATGATATCCTTTTTAAGAGATCTTTATTAGGGATGGATTTTCATTGATCTATAATTTGTGAATATCATGCATTGTGGTTTAAGAATTTAGCCCCCTTTTTTCAAGCCTCTGAGATTTTTTTCACAATATTACCTACCAACCCTTAGCCTCAGAAACATTTGAACCTTGATGAAATCCCTCGTGATTTTTGTGATTTAAATTTCTAAAGTAGATAATGAGAAAACTTAAAAGCCTATGGATAGAGTGCATATACTTAATATTGAGCACAACTCTAATAAAATGATCTTGAGTGATGAGAGTATTATTTTCTGGTGAGGTAAATCATCAAGTGGCATGTGTAATTGTGAAATGTTGAATGATGTGCATAAAAGAGAATGGAAGTTTTATAATTCAACTATAAAGGAGGCATGATTAAAATATCAATTAAAAATTGAAATATGTTTTTGTGTCTTTTTAAATCCCTTTGCTATGCCTATAGTATTTATAAGTATAATTAAAGTTGAATGCTTCCCTTTTTAGAATATGGATACTATTGATTAGATGTTGAGATTTTGCTTGAGGACAAGTAAAATACTAAGTGTGTAGGAGTTTGATGTACCTAATTTGTGTATATATTTTCATACATTTTAATGAGTTTTTAAAACATGTTTTCACCAGATACAAGTTATTTTGGAGATAAAATGCTGTAATTTGGTGATCATAATTCTTTTCAGGTATTTCCATGACAAAGACACAAATTGGGGGAAAGTTGATCAAAAAGTCCAAAATACACACAGTGTACTTTAATATACACGCAGTGTACCAGAAACCCGACACGGATTGGCCAGGCCAAGTACATGCCTAAGTTTCCAGAAGCCTGCACACACCGTGTACATCATATACACGCTGTGTATGATCTTTTAGAAAAGGTTGGTGGCTAAGAAGAAGTCTACACACCCATGTTTCCAGCTAACTGATACATGTTGTGTGCACTAATCTATACACTGTGTGGACCTTCTAGAAGTGGTTCGTGGATGATAAATGAGAGTACATGCCATATATGGTGGTGCTACACACCGTGTACCTCCACCTACTAGGTGACACTATGTTTCAAGTCAAAGATGGCATATTAGGCCACCCACTGGTGGAGAAAAAGATAGAAAAAGTGTGTTAACGAGACTACACGATGTGTACTTTTGATACACATCGTGTACTTTTATTTTCTATAAATAGAGGACTTATCCTCCGGTTTGAGGAGTAATTAGTGAAAGTCCAAATGAAGGAGGTTCCGCTGCCCTACTTTCGTGCTACCATCATTCCACTACTCCACCATTCCACCATTCTACCAAAGAACTCACCTCTCCTCAAAGTTTCTACGATGACCACATTAGGTATCGAGGGTTCTATTATCATCCTTTATTCTATGTGTAACTAAACACCCAGTGTGTTGGGACTGTGGGTGATGAAAGAGTTATAATTTGGATTAGTTGTTATGATTGTGTTTGTTTTGGTTAATCTTTCTTATTCTTCTTTAATCATATTTTTTATCACTAAAAAATCTAAGCCAGACCAAGGGTAGAATTTTTAGGGACTCAAAAGAAGAATAATGATGAATACCTTCATTATCATTGGAAGTATTCACTGACTAAAAAATGGACTAATCTAAATAAGGAATTGTGAATCACTGACTACTGGACCAAGGAGTCAGTTTCCTCAGTTCCAGACATAGTTTACTGAACCAAGGAAACCTTGTCACAATTGAAACCCAAAGTGTTGAGTTATCATGAACAACACAACTTCATAGGAAAAATTATTTAATAAAAACTTCTTAAAATCCATAGCCCTGATGCATTTTCCTCCAAATTTGCATCAAAACCAAATTCTTGTATTTTTCTTTATCATTTAAGTAATTTGCTAAGAAATTAAAATCCAATCACTTTTTCATCAAAACATTAAAAATCGACTCTAAATTCAGTACATTTCACTAAATCAAGTACAAACTAGATAAGAAAGACAAAAATAACTTATTTTCCTCATGGATCGACCCCTTACTGGTACTATACTCGTCAGGGTAATACAATTTAGGACACCGATAACATACCTTCAGTGAAACAATAACCAGTTGTATACTACTTTTTAATTTACTAATCTCACTTGTCTAAGTTTAAATAAATTTTCAAATTTTGTTAGCCCCATATGTAACTAATGATTCCCAATGTGAGATCAATTTTTGTATGATTAACTTGGTATTACTCTTAATCAATAGGTTCAATTCATTTTTTTCATAGTTCTAAAAGCTAAGAAAATTTGAAAACCCCCCTTATTTAATGGATTTATTAGAGTTATTAGAATTGAAAATGAAGATACATGAGTTGTTTGAGAAGGTTTTTATTCATCCTATCACTTCACCTTGGGATAATCTTATTTTTTTTGTTGAAAAGAATGATGATTCATTGATGATTTTCAATGGTTATAGATAATTAAATAACATTATTTTTAAAAAATTGTATATTTTCTTATATAGATGACTTTTTTGATCTTTCATGACCCCTCCCAAAAAAGATACCACAATGAAGGGAGATAGATAATAAACCCTAGGTCCCACCTCTAGTAGGCCCTGAGTTGATTTCTAGCATTGAGTGTTTAAAACTATCATGATATGGGAGGCATTACCCTATAAAATAAAATATGACCAGGATATAGGATTAATCAACTACAAGAAACTCTATAAAATAATAAAAATAAACCCAAAATTATCCCATAATGAATGAGTAAATAAAATTGATACATACAAAAGTATCTAAATATAAGTACCAAAAAGCTATGGTAGTGACATAAAAACTATCCAAATATCCTAGCTAGTAATATCCGACACAATCCACATAGAAATCCTTGAAACCTGAAAATAGTTTATATATATGTGGTGTGAGCGTACATGTATACACATTAGGAAAACTAAAGTCTCTCATTCACATGTGAAAAGAGCATACTAATTCACCCAAGAGAACATATAATAACCAAAAATACCTAAACATGACATCTAACCCAATCCAGCATCACCAAGGATTGAACCCCAAGTAATTCATCCAAGTATAATAACATAATATACAGTATATCAATGAAGGGTACCCCACACCACTTTCTCACAGATTAGCCACTCTCAAACCCCAATGGAAAATATCATGGTGCTCCCACCTCTTCTTATCATAATACATCACATCACATTCTAGTCACATACACATGAGACACAACATTATATCTCATCATGTAATCAAGGTAGTAGGGTTTCATGAACTTGAAATATATCAACCTCATGCCCTCCTAGTATCTTTGAACGACCCCCAACCTAAGTAATGTCATCCCATATCACCATACCTTTACCTAAGACACCTAGGACATCACACCACATCAAAACACATCTCAATAGCAGAAATTTTGACTTTTTTCCATCATAGCCCATGCATTTCATCATCTCCTAGAAGAGTGAGTGGGGAAGAGTGGGTGACCATCCATCCACCCTCACCACCATGATGTTGGGAAAAACAACACTAAAAATAGTAGTTTTTTTACAATAATAGTTTTTAGATCCTTATGAAAATTAATTTTCACTTCATAAAACTATATTATCATTTATATTTAGTAAATATTATTTAGTAATAATATTTTATTGAAATATCATTTATTTTAAAAAATCACAAATTCATCGAAAATAGTGTCTTGATTGAAACTAAAAATTTCCATAAAACACAATTTGTGTTCTATTATATCAAAATCTAATTTTCATCAAACATTATTATTTAACCATTATAAATTAATAAAAGATAAAAATAATAATTATTTTATTAAATATAAAAATATAAAAATTCATACTATTACATTATAGATATATAGCTTTTTATTGCACAAGTGAATCTCTAAAAGTTAGGTGCGTGATGGTGAGATGTTATAGGGGTGGTCTGATGAATGTGGTTTGGGTCGTGATCATAAAACATTTCACTCATTATTTACACTACAAGAAAAATGATTTATACCAACAGAAATTTATTGACAGATAATATATCTGTTTGTAAAAATGGGTAATTCCAACAGATATTAACTTTTATTGGTATTAATTTTAAGCACCAACACTTATTCTTACCAACATATATATCTATTAATATTGATCATTCAATACCAACACATATTTTAGCAACAGTTAAATCTGTTGCTTTATCATACTAATACCATCAATTTTTTTTACCAACACATGAATTTGTTAGTAATAATAATATTGACCAAAAAATCATTTACCATCAATAATAAAATATTACAATATTAACAACAAAGATTTTATCAATAACCAATTAATAGAAACCAACTGTTTATGTATTATTATTTTTACGACCAGAGTTAATATCCATTTTTTAGGTCTTATTAAAAATATTTCATTCAATAATTTTAATTTTTAATTTTCCCTAAATATAAATAGTGTATATATTTTTTAATCTTGTTAGTTTAATAAACATTAAAATATATTTTTTAAAACAATTAAAATAATTACAATATTTCATATATTTACATAAATGTTTGATAATCTCTATATACACGATAGTTTAATTTTTATATTTAAATTTAATAAATATAATAAAATATAACAAAAATAATTTCAAAAAAATAATTATTTAAATTTAATAATTAAGAAATGTAACAATCAACTGAGTAATATTATTTTATTAATAATTGATATCAACATATTGAAATTTTATTTTATATTATAAAATAAAATTTTTATTTTTTACAACTGTTTTACCATTCAAGCATACATATATTATAAGTTTATTTTTAAATAATGAATAATATTTATTATTATTTTAATTTGATTTTATTTTTAAAAAATACCACCCATATTGAACCCTAATTCCGCACCCACCTGCTTCCTTTGCAACTACCGCTGCCCTCGACCATCCCCACCGCCTCCTCCGCGACTCTTCGCCGATGCCACTCCCCCACTCGACCATGAACCACCACATTCTTTCAAAGAATATCACGCTATCCTTATCTTCCTCACCAGAAGACCCCTACCGTCCCCATTCGACCCCGTCGTCACCGACCTTCATCGCTCGACTCATGCCGTCACCGACCTTCCCCATTCGATTCCAACCATCCTCAGCCTTCCCCACGTGACCTTGCCAGCATTGTTTTCGGCCTCTCCCTCTGGCCTAATCGATCAGTAGTGAGGTATGCCCGAGTATTTATTTAGTTTAATCCCCTCCCCTCCGCCAAGATTAAGAATGGGGTGGAGAATTTTGAAATGATGAAGCTATCTGAGAGATCGAGGTCGTCCCAAGCTCACATCGAGGAAGATATCATCACGCCAAAGACGGAAGCGAGGCTGAGTGAGAATTGGGAAAACGAAAAGCTTGAAATGTCCAGATATAGGTGTGATCTATATAAAATGAAGAAAATTAATTCGGTTCATATATAGTCAAGTGGTGTTGAATGAACTAGAGGGAACTAGATCTATTCGTTGTGGTATCTTGCCGTGTAAACTACATCGAACCAAGGATGTGCCGATTGAATCTGACATTAGCCTTACCAAGGATTGGAATCGAGATGGAGCTTGAGTGAGGTGAAATTTCTCAACAGTTAGCAAATCATGATTTGTAGTTGGTAGAAAATAAGATCTCGAGCAAAAGTTGAAGCTAGATTTGGGGTTTTAGATGTTCCCCATGCGATCACGGTGAGATCCAAATTTGTGAGGTGTGACTGAAGAATTTTAGAAATACCAAAATTACTGAAATCAGAAATGCATGCTTGAAGAGGATTTTGAAGTCAACTGAGCAGTGAATTACTGGATCAGTTTGCCTGATTGAGTAGATTACGCAAGTCATTGAAGTTTGATGTCGCTTAAATGAGTTTTAGATGAATTTTTGAGAAGATGAATGCTCATGGGATGTTCCTTGTGCAGGGTCAAAGTTGGCAAGGTGTTATGCATTCATAGTGCACTGGTTTGAGTATTTAGCATGGAGGAATGATTGATTTGAGGTACAGGTGGTGAGGTAATATTGTTCAAACAGTTCTTGAGTTATGCTTGATAGAGGTGCATTCAATATGTATAGCCTATTATCAAGGTTGGTTGTGATTCATTATTCATGATGATTAACCAGGGGAACGTGTCTTGAGAATTATTGGAAATTAATGATCATGTTCATGTGGCAGTTCTGTGAAGAGTTTTTGAGTAGCAAGGACAGTGACTCAAAGACAATGAATTAGTTATTTTATGTGTCTGTCACACATCATAGGTGATGTTGAGAGGATACGATCTAGATAGAAAATAAAATATGTTCTCTGGACATTCTAGAGGAAGAGACTGAGGTAAGAGCAGACAACAACTCACATCCAGAGCGGATTCATTAGGATCACATCGTGGAGAGATACAACTTCTTCTAAAGGAGATGAAGATCGAAGAAATGCAAAGATTAGTGAATGAATGTGATTTTAAGTTCTTCAAAACATCGATCATTGTATGAAAGGTAAAAAATGATGTTGTAGGTGAATTGAAGTTGGAAGAAAAAACAGGTCAAGCAAAACTCTTCTTGATATCAATGAATGTTTAGAGGTAAGAAAAATATTCATACAATTTTAAATTCTATCAGTGTATGATGAAAAAAGTTGAGTGTAAGCTTTCATTGTTTCATTTACTCTTACTTCAATTCACTCTCTTATTTCATGCTATGTTACTTAATCTGGAATTTTCTATGGCACCATCAAGAGGCATTCCTCATGCTGGATAATTTGTATTTCTTAATTTTTTTGCATGAAAACACTCCCTCTTCACCAATGTTAGATGGTGACAACCATTCCATTAAAATATTTCACGGAAGGCTATGAACACCGAATATCCAACCACCAATAAATTAATTATAAAGGCAAAGTAAAATTACATGCATAAATATATATTTGTCATTCTAGTTTCACTATGCCCTAGATTTAGTGATTTGTTATCTTTGGAAATATGGATTTTGAAGCTCATTAGCACCACACTTAACCAAGCACGATGGTTCTCATTATGTATTGTTAAAATAAAATGAGACAGAGTGGGTTTTTACTTTCAGGTTAAAGTAAATGTTGTTGTGTCGACTAAATGAAGAATAAAAGCCCAAATTTCTCGGTTCAAATCCAAGTGATTTATTTATTACAAATTGCATATTTTTATACATTATACATATCTAATGTATATATCACAAGTTTTTACATACCATCATATGTACAAATTGTATACTTATGCATGCCATCTTCGTCTATCACCCTTAACATTGCCTTTTCCTTATCGTTTAGGGTTCTGAAAGTGGATTGGAGTGAATAAGAGCATGCTCGACATATGTGGATCTCCAGCCACCATAGCCACAGATGCTTCATTGTCTCCTTCATTCACTCAATGTATTTATGTTTAAATATTTTTATTTTATATACATATCTTTGTTTCATTAAATATATGTTTCACTCAATGTATTAATGTATGCATCACAAGTTTGTTCATTTTTTTATCTTATGGTTATTGTTTCCATTGGTTAGATAATTCTTTTGTTGTGGTCACTGGGTGGTATTTCTAACCATGGACTTATTAACGTCTACCATGACTAGTAAAATTTTTCACTAATTTTATTTCCTAATGGTTTGTGAACAAAAATGCATTTTAGGTTGCTAGTTTAGTTTTTGTCTGTTCAAGTTTAATTGTCTCTGTTTTTCTCACTCTGCCCATAAATGATGTTTTTTTGGTAAATGGAGACCGATAGGTGTGAACCATTCACACTTATTCATGGATTTTGTGACTTCATCCATGTTTCCAGCATTGATTCACTCCTTAAGGATCAAGTTTCAGGTAAGAGTAGGAATGTCCATTGCCCAATTCAAGCCAGCTTCCATTTCCCAGGTATGCTTATTGCCCAGTTTGTGCCCATTTCCTTGGGATGCCCATTGCCCATTGCCTAGTTCACGCCTATTTTCTATTTTCCATTTTCCATTTCCCATTCCCAGTTTACACCCATTACTTAGGTGGCCCATTTCCAGGCCATGGTCGAAGATTTGTGTTCGCTATCTATTTAAAGGGTGTTAACCACTGGTAAAAGATTTGAATGTTAATTCTAATATGATTCGATCAAAGAGCTTGGGGTTATTTTCCGTCGCTTGCTCAATGATGCTACAAGGGAGAAAGCGCTTGATTTGGATGAATTTTCTATTTTATTTTATGTTTGTTCCATACGACTTTGAAGCTGGATGCAATGGATTCAGCTGAAGATCATTTGTTCACTGCATTGAAGATGTGGATCAAAGGCACTGATTGTTGTTGGTTTCTTTTGCAATTCCAGATCTGGACCAAGAATTTGGGCTGTTTGTTCTTATTTAGAATTAGGTTTTTTATCCAAAGAGGTACATCTTGTGAAGTTATTGGTGGTTTATTGGATCCAAATTCTAAGAATGGAGATTTTAGATTCATATGGGTTCACATTCTGGTTTTATGTTGCAGGTTACTGCCCTCAATAGTCCTCTATTCCAGGATACTGTTTGGTAACATGGAGATTTGTATGTTTCATGTTTTCATTGCTTTTGAGCCAAGGTAGAGCTGGTATTGGATGTTTGTGTGCTACAATCAATAGACTTTTAGCTTGAATATGCTTTTTAAGGCTCTAGTAAAGATACCACGGTTCAGTGAAAGCTGACTACGCTGACTGAGGTGCGTATTTGAGATATTATTCATTACATGTTCAAGATTGAATGTTTGTACTATAGCATGATGTTTGGAGGCCTAATTTTGATGATGTTTTACAAGCCTTCTCATGTTGTTAATACCAAAGTTGTATGATGTTGAATCTGGCTATTTGTTTAAGAGGTGAAATCGAATGAAGTGAATATGGACAAGAAATATAGACAGGATGTTGCTAATCTAGTGTTAATTAGAAGCATGTTCAAGTGGCTAATTTTTTCAGAGGGTGAAGAAAATGAGACAACAATGGATGCTGAAAGTCAATAGAAATTAATTCTAGGTGAACTCAAGCTGCTATTCAAGGTAAATTCTAGTAAATTATTACTTCACTATTACCTGTTGGCCAACTGTTTTCTTTATTTCTATCCCTCTGTTCTAACTACTTTATTCTATTAAAGTGATTCTCTTGTGATGTTATTTTAATGGTTGTGATATTTTTTTCTTCTCCACATGTTGTGTCAAGGTTCATTTTCCCTCACACTATAAGATCTTCATGTTTTTCTAATTTCTATATGGTTTGACCAAGCTAAAACCCTTGTAGACACATACTTAGCTATAAATATTTTAGTATCTCGGTGTTATTATCTCTTGTGATTGTTCTAAATAATGATTATTTTTGTTGTCTAGAATTAATACAGTTTCTCACTATGCTATTATCTTATTTCCCTCTCATATGTTTAATTCATATACAATGGAATGATTTCTGAAAATGAGTGTAATGTTAAATAAACTTTTATTCAGTATTTAAATTTAAGGTTCTTGATAATAATGCTTGAGAATAGTGAGTTTAGATTGGATCATTTTGTTTAGTGATTGCAAGATTAATAGGTTAGCTCTCTTTGAAACTGAATTCACTCATTGTGATTACAGTGAAAGATTCAATCCATTTAGCAAAGTGATATACATTATAAATGATTTTTTATTGCGAATTCAATGGAATTACAAAGAGGAATCTATTCCCAAACTGTGATTTTGTACTGGAATTGTGTAATGAATCTGATGATCCAAACTACTGCGATCAATCCCTAGATACTATTGTGATATTTTTGGATTCTCTTTCCCCTTTAATTTCTAACATGGTTGCATTCCTTTATGAGAATACTATTGGTGTAATTAATTATTTTTCAATAATCTATTGTGTAGGTGAGTTAAGAAAGAATGTAGGTTGTTTCTTTCAAGGTGGATGTTTTTGTTGGCTCAATGAGGAGGACAAAGCTACACTTTTTAGGGAGTTTTGTTTTTCTTCCTGTACCCTTTTTTTCCCGCTCAATTTCTTAAATCCGTGGAATGCATTTTTTTATACTTTATTATTATTTTTTGGTTTCAATTCATACATATATTTTGATCTGATTTGTTGGTATGCTTTTTTGATTGTGTGCGGTATAGATCTTTTTTTATACTTTATTATTATTTTTGGTTTCAATTCATACATATATTTTTCTCTTATTTGTGGGTATACTTTTTGATTATGTGTGGTGTAGATCTTGGAGATTAAGGGCATGACATAACATCGACTTGAGGTTCTTCAATGGTATTGGAGGTGACTTTGTTTCTTCTAGTGGCCTACATGGGGGGTGATGAATGATCTTTGGAGGAAGTAACTATTATTCTACCATAATGAGTGATGGAGGATTGCATTCAAGAGACGACTTAAGACAGTGATGGAGGATTGCAGTCAAGAGATGACATGGGTGGTGGGGGTGCGGCGATGACAACTGCATAGATAGATCTTGGGTTTTTGTGTTTTTGTGGTCTTATCAATCAAATTCAACTATGTATTGATTCATTTTTTTTATTAAATTCCATTATTAATATAATTAATCTTTTTCTAAGTTTGAAAATATGTGAAAATCATCTTCGACATGATAATTAAGACAAGCCTATTATATATGATAAATTAATAAATATAATATGAAATGTTAATAGAAATAAAAATTTATAATTTTTATTTAAATGTAATTTATAAACATATAATTTATGTTGGTAATATTATTACCAACAAATATATTTTTCATATGAATCTATTGCTAATCATTTTGACCAACACATATATTATCTGTTGGTATTATTATAACAGTAACAGAATTATTTTATCTGTCGCAATAACATTTAGTGACAGAGTTTTTACTGACAGTTTAGTGACGGGACAATTTTTGTTGGTAAAACGTTTTACCAACAGAAAAAGCGCTTTTACCAACAGATATACCCCTATTGGAAAAAACTAATTATTTTGTAGTGTTAGTTGTTAAATATCGACTTAGGATTGGTCAAGGGAAAATACTAGGGATTTTATCTCCCTCAAAAGCTCTAAAATGTTCTTCATAAGTTATGATCCTTTTGGTTGAATCCATCTCTTCCTTTGTCTATGTCAATTGGATTTTTCATAAGCCCATATATATTAATCATATGATTAATGTATAATGGTTATATTATCAATGTCTATAATATTTATAAGTATTTTAAATATAATAGTATATAACTTATAATGGTAAAAAAAACAAAGTAATGCATGTGTTTTCTATTATTTCATTTCTTAATAAGGAATTTACTCATTTAAAAATAGAAATTAATTTATAAATGTTATGGTCATTACTTTATTCCCCCATAAAAAATTTATCCCTTTAAATTTCCATTGAACACTAAAATAGGTTAGGGTAATTTTGTTCCATATCCTTTTCCAGTTCCCAAGTTGATTCTTAAAAAATGTGGTTCCACCAGAGCACATTGACCGAGTGAGTTGTCTTGTTTGGTATAGCCTTGTATCTCAAATCTAAGATCTTAACTACCCTATCCTCTTTTTAAAGATCATTCTTTGATGGCACCACCTCTATATTTAGTACAAGTGGAGGGGGTGGTATATACTTCCTCAATAGGAAGACATGGAACACATCATGTAATTTAAATAGGTTAAGTGAGAGTGTTAGTCAATAGGCCATTGCTTTAATGCAATCAGGGATATCAAAGTGGTTGATGTATCTTTGAGTAATATTTCCCTCTTTCCAAAGCCTCATGACTTTATTCCCAGATGATATATGAAGGATCACATTATCTCTGACCTCAAACTCTAGGGCTTATCTATGATTGTTTACATAAATTTTCTATCTAATTTGGGTAGATTTTATATGTCATTATATGGTTTGAACCTTCTCTATCAAATCTTTAATAAGATCAGGCACCATTAACTTACTTTATCCATCTTCTTCCCAAAATATTGAAGTTTGAAACCTATTCCCATACAGAGACTCAAAGGTTCCATTTTAATGCCAGAATGGAAACTATTGTTATTTGATAACTCTACTAAGGGAAGGTGTTGATCCCAATATCCTTGGAAATCCACAGAACATGATCCCATAATATATTCTAGAGTTTGAATGGTTTTTTCATAATTATTATTAATATGATTGTGGTAATTAGTTTTGAAACCCAGTTCTACATCCAACACATGTCGACAGATTCTCCAAAACATTAAGGTAAACCTAGGATCTCAATTAGATACAATAGTGAGTGGAACTCCATGTAATCTTACCACTTCCCTCACATATATCACGATGAGTTAGTATAGAGATAAATATTTATTAATAGAAAACAAATGTGATGACTTGGTAAGGTGTTCAGCTATAGAACAAATGGAATTATTGCCCTTAGGGTTCTTGAGGATTCTAATTATAAAATCAATAGTTATGTTTTCCAAATTTCATAATGGTATAGGTAATTGTTTCATCATAAACTTAGAAATTTTTCACTCATCCTTGATGTTTTGGCATACCATGAATTAGGATACAAATACTTCAATATCCCACTTCATGTTATCCCACCATATAATTTTCATCAAATCACTATACATCTTAATGCTTCAAGAATGAATAGAGAAGAATGATGTAATTTCATTACCCAGAAGATCCCTATTTAGTTCTATTTTTGATAGAACAAATATCCATGTTCCAATCCTTATAACTCAATTGTTAAAAAATTTGAACTATATAATATTTTCTACTGTTTTCTGTACCACCTCATCATCCTTATGAGACCCCATAATCCTCTTAATAATAGATGGTTGGGAAGTTATTTGAGCATGGTAATATGAAGATATTTTTATTATTCCTAATTACATCCTCTATAATTCTAAGAAAATTAGATTCCTTATAATCCTCATCATGTATAGGGTTGTATGATCCTTTATACTTAGAGAATCTATCACTTTTCTCGCCATACTAGGATGGGAATGGATTGAAAAATCATAATCCTTAATTAGCTCCAATGACATTTGTTGGTGAAAATTGAGCTCCTTTTTTACGAATATATACTTGTGGATTTTATCATCTATATATATGTCACAATTATCCCCATAAATGTAATTTCACCAAATTTTTAATGTGAAAAATCACTGTAGTCAATTCTAGAGCAAGGGTTGGGTAGTTCTTCTAATGGATCATTAATTGCTGGGAGGCATAGTCTGTCACTTTTTAATCTTTCACGAGTACACAACCCAAGACTTTTTTGGATGCATCACCATAGATCAAAAATTCTTCCCCATTGACGAGTAATGTGAGAACAGGTGTAGTGATTAACCTCTTCATCATCTCTTTAAATCTTTCTTTAAATTCATTATTCTCAAATATATACACCCCCTATCGGGTTACCTAGGTTAGTGGGATAGAAAACCATGAAATGTCTATCAAAAATTGATGATGGTACCTAGATAATCTAGGTAAATATATATTTTAATCATGGATATTGGTTAGAGAAATCATTTAATTGCTTCTATTTTTGAAGGATCCATAAATATCCATATTCTGTTCATAAAATTCCCCACGAATGTTAATTTCTCCATATATAACTTTCATTTACTATACTCTGTATACAAATTTTCTTCCTATAAGGGTTTCCATACAACATTCAAATTCTCATCATGTTCCTCTATTATTTTTGATTAGATATAGATGGAATCTATAAATGCTTCCAAAAAATTATTAAGGTAATTTAAAAAGACTATATTCATTAATTCGATGAAAATATTTGGAGCATTAGTGAGTTCAAATGGTATCATTATGATCTTGTAGTGATTGTAGCTTGCATAGAAAGAAGTTTTTGAAATATCCTCCTTATTCACCTTAACATGATAGTATCCTAACCAAAGATTCACCTTATAGAAGTAATGGTCTCCATGTATTTGATCAAATAATTGACCAATACATGGCATATTTTATCATGATCTTTATAAGCTCATGATAATCAATGAAGAGGTTCACTTACACATCCTATGATGAAGAGGACTAGAGCACCCCTAAGGTGATTCACTAATAAATATAAACCCCTTTTCCATATTCTTCTATAGTTACTTCTTTATCTACACTTGTACAATAATGGTCATTCTATAAGGAGTCTTGATATTATCGAAGCTATAGGTATAAGATTGATTGAGAACTCAACATCATGGCTTGGTGGAAGACCTAGAGGTTCTATGGGAAATATAACACCACATTCCCTTAAAATATATATGTCATCACATATGATATTTTCCTTATTATTAACCATTTGATCAAGATACACTTTCTCATAAGGAAATGATATACATCCTTGAGATAATGGTACCAAAGTAAACTCATTCACCTCCTTGAAATTGTATAGAATCGAATAGTGATTTGTGTTATGTAGGGTGATTTCCTTCTCCAAAAAATTTATTTTTACTCTATATAAGGAACACCATTATATACAAAAAATGACATCAAATTTAGTTAAAGGGTGAACCACAAGGTTATATGGGATGTTCATCCCACAAATATGTATTGAGGAGGAGTTATATACTTTGGATGAAATAATTTCACTATTTTTCGTCTTCACTAATAACTTAACTTCCATGTTTTTTAGTGGTGTTTGAATTGTTATACTAAAATTTCATGATATTAAAGAATTTATAAAACCATGTATGATAATACTTCCTTTCACTATTTGATTCTAATTATAGTCATTTACTTCATCCAAAAATTGGCCTATTGATGAGGATTTTCAATATGTTAAGAATATTAAGATAAATAATGAACATTTAAGAGATAACTCATAAATGACATATGTTCCTTAACCTATTAATATATAGGTTTCAATCTAAATTATCCATGATCTATTTCAAAACATAAAGTCTAATGAGAATTTTATTCCCTTTATAATGGTTTGTAAAGATATTATTAATTTAACAATGAGTATCCCCCAGGAGTGTCAAACCATGTGTGTAGAAAGACCTCTTTCTTGTGCACCAGGTGGTGATTGAATTTAGATCAATATTCCATTTTTAGGGTTGTTACCCCTTGGTAGAATTTTTCCAGATCCACTTCAACATATAGGATCTAAACAGGGAAGTATTTTCTTAGTAACCACTTAATATATGACTTACCAAAATTTAGGGATGTTTTCTTATGTTTATTATTATTCATAAGTCTATCACATGACTTTTCTAATATTAATCCACAAAAATAACTAAAATTTTCTCTAATACCAAATATAACAACCCATATCTTTAAAAAAATCATAATTTATTACATAAAGTTATGCATAATAAAATCCCATAAGATCATGAATCCTAGTGTATTTAGGAAGTTAGGTACATAGAAAAATGGTGTGAACATGGATACACCAACATTATTTAAAACTTTACAACATTCCCTTAAAATTCATTTTATCTTTTAAAACTATATGGGTTAACCTGGAGACATACATAAGAAATGGGTGAGCTATAAATTCTAGTAATGGAATAAAAATATGATATCATAATGTAAAGAAATAAATGTGAACTGAGAGGATAATCAAGGTAACATAAGAGGGTTAAGAATCATAATCATGAATAATGAGGCATTATATGACATTATAACATAAAGGAAATGTGGGAATGTGGAAACAACATATAACATGACATTATAAACATAAATCAAGGATAATTTCCAATACATAATAATATAGTTTTCTTTGGATAACCTCCCATAAACCATACATGTAATTTCATTTGATAAAAACATTACTCAATGAATTAGAGGGATATATAATTTTGGGCCCACCGGTCACATTCATATCATGTATATTCATTAGTGTACCATATAGATCATACAACATAAGGGTGTATTTCATAAATTTTAATCCCAAACTAAGTAGTGTGGGTTACATACATGGATGTATAAAATAAATTAAGGGTAAGTACATTTAGTTGAATACTATTGAGTGGAAATGGGTATGGTTATTCACTACACAAATGTTTGACATGGAGAATTATAGGAAAATTTCAGTAGAATAATGGGGGTATATAAAGATTAATGTAAGGGTTTAATGAGAGTTAAAGGGGAAATTTATCATGTGAAAATAATAAAGACATTAATAGTGATCTATAAAAATAAATTCTAAAATAAAAATTTTGGAAATAAAAAGGAGTAATATATAGAATGTGCTTGAATAAGGAGGAGAAGGACATGATCCGTCACCTTAAGAGGGCACTAAAAATGTTTGGAAGGAGATTATTAAGAGCTTGGGGACACCTTGGGAGGGTTATAGATAGGTAAGGGTAGAGTAAATTTAAGAGAAAATGGTTTTTAGTGAAGAGGAATGGGTAGGTGGTTTGGTTTTTATATAAAAATTGTGGGGAATACTTTATTAATTTCTAAACATAGGTTGTGGATCCTATATGAATTTTTTTTACAAGACACAACCCATCACTTGGTTTTTTCCCATGGTTTTTGTAAAATAGTTGTGTATTTCATTATTTTATAATACTAAGGATAGAAACCCTTAAAAAAATCCTTTGGTGACGTAGAAGTGATTCATTTATATAAAGAATTTATTTTAAAACAATAACATATAATATAGCTTTTGGAGGATTTATTAAGGGTATATAAAATTAATTAAATAAATTTAAAACTTATTATGTTAAAGGGGAAGAATGATTTCGGACTTGAATACTTTTTTCTGGATTAATTACATCAATTTTAGGATTTTAATATGTCATAATACATACAGTATAATTACACTATATTTAATTTTTACACAAAAAATCAACCATCTCATAAAGTTATAAAAACTAACCATAATATAATTTCAAAATGATCATTTCAAAACTAATATTTATTTTTTAAAAATAATTATATAAATATGATAATATATAACTTAAAATCCAAAATATCCATTTATTTAAAGGGTTTTCTGGTGAACCCCTCGGCCGCTCAATCTTCTCTGACATCAAGTTCCTATGCGCCTCTCCTAGTCAGATCTGGCACAGTGGTAACAATGATGTTTTGGGATCTGTGGTTCAGTGGACGATGGACTTCATGGTGCTGCCGAATATGGGTTGATTTTATTTTGTTGGATTTTTTTTCCACTTCGTCGATGTTGTCTTCTTGTAGAGGCCTTGGCCGACTTATTCACAACTCTGGCTTCTCGTTCCTCTATTCCTCTCCAAGGGGAATCTGGGATAGGAGAAACTTTGAAGTTTTGGGATGTGTGTTTAGGTGGCTGCTATTTCAGGCATCAGAACTTCGATGTTAGTGATGCTCTGATTTGGCATCGACAACGTTAATTGATGTTATTGGTTTACTGGACTTGTTTGATGCTTCTCCCTTTTTCCTTCATGAAGGTTTTTTGATTTCTTCTACACGTGTTTTTTCTGTTTGTTTCTGGTTCTGTGAGAGGTCGTTTTAGTGTCTGGTTTGGGTGATGTTTGTCGCGGACTATGGTGGAGGCCATTGGCGGTCTAGATGGTGACAAATGAATGTTGGTGGCGTTTTATCAGTCTGGATCCTCTGTGATGGTTGTCTGGTTTTATGGTGAAACTTTGAATTCTGATCTGTGTTTGGCTCCCGCTCTATATGATCTGGTTACGATGGCGAGTTGATGATGGTCATGTTTTGATAAGGTTGGTTCTTCTGTGATGGTGTTTGATGAAGCAGGTGAAGGTTTTTTCTGTAATGTTTTTTGAAGCTACGGAGATGATGGTAGATGGTTTCTCACCGGCGATGTCTGACGAAGGTATTACTAGGGACAACGAGGTGTTTTCTGTTAGGGGCGTGACTCGAGAAGGCTCATGGGTTGAGAATCTGTGTCCCGAGGCATCCTGGCTGGTGTGGATTTTGAATTTTGAATCATAGTGGTTTTTGTGTACGATTTTTTGAATTTGATGTTTTGGTAATTTCGTGTATGGCTCGGTTCCCGCTCACCCATAAAGCGGTTTTAAAAAATCAAATAAAAAATATAAATTTCCGTCATTTATTTAAAAATAATTTTTTTTACAATAATAGTTTTCAAACCCTTATAACAATTACATATGACCTCATAAAATTATATTATAATTTTTCTTTAATAAATATTATTTAATAATATTATTTTATTAAAATATAATTTATTTAAAATTTCTTGAATTCAATAAAAAGAGTTTCTTTATTGAAGCTATATATTTCCCAAAAATGAAGTTTCTGGTTCATTATATCAAAATCATATTTTTATAAAACATTATTATTTAAAATATATAAGATAATAAAATAAAAATATAATAATTATATAATTAAAAATAAAAAAAATAAAATTCATATGTTTAGGGTCTAGATATAGAGAAATTTATTACATCGGTGAATTCCACAATAGTAAGGGGTGTGATTGTTAGATTTTCTTGGGTTCATTCGGTGAATATGGCTTGGTCCATGATCTAGATAAGCTTCAACTAATCTCATAAATGGTTTCCATCATGATTTAGTTATTGAATATCATCTTGGGATTCATCAAAGGAAAATCCTAGTGATTCTATCTCCCTCGAAGGCTTCGATAAATGGGATTTATAGTGTATGATCCAGCTGCTCAAGGCCATCGCTTCATTTGTTAGTGTTAGTTGGATTTATAATAACCATATATATATATTAATAATACTATCACTATATAATAGCTATACTATCAATTATTATGATATATAATAGTATTTTAAATCCAATAGGATATAACTTATAGTGGTCCATAAACCAAAGTAGTCCATGTGTTTTCTATATTTTTATTTATTAATAAGCAATTTTATCATTTAAAGAGATGATTTAATTTATCAATGTCTGGGTTGTTATATCCACCAAGACTTCTAATCTCATGTGAACCATGCCTAGTGTGAGAAATAAAGAGCAGTGAGGATTCCCCATTATCATGTGGGAGGGAATGAAAGTGTGAATAATCTATCTCGGGAATGATCCAAGGATTCTGACTTTCTTGGTCATCAGGAATGAATGCATGGGGGGATAACACCAAGGGTGTTGATTCTCTCCCAAAATAGAGATAGCTGGAAATGAAGGTAAATCACGAATCTTGTGATTTAGACCAAAAAGGGGTAACCTATTGGTAGGGAACAACAATATACAATGTTTTAAACATAGGTTTCTCAACACCACCATTTAAATATGGTGATAGAAAACCTCATATCAACCATTTATCATGATCAAAACAATATAATTTTCATCTTTCACAAAATATATTTCAAGGTGTGTGACCTGGATAGAAGGTGAACTTGTTTTTTCTAGTACCATTTCCATTATGATGGTTGTTCAGATTAGGAGGGTGATAAGGATCCAAAACATAGAAGGAATGAAGAGTGTAATTTAACATGTAGGGATATTTATATGAAGAGGGTGATTAGGATTCAAGCATCATTATGTGTCCCACTAAGAATGGAAATCAAGATGTATATAGTTCCATAACCTGACGTGTTGGTTGATTGACACTTGAAGAGAGTGTTATCTCAAGTGAGGGGTCAAGGTATCACAAAATTTCAATTCATGTGATGGAAACATGGACTATATAGTTTAATATCATGATCCAAGGATAAATGTTACATAGTTTAATATCAGATGGTAAGAATGAGGTTGTTGCAAATTATGGTCACAAAGATTTGACTAAGGTATCGTATAGTTAATCATTTTTTGACTAGGATGTTGTCACATAGTTTAACTTCATCTGAAAGATATGGTGTGATATAACATTATTTTTGTAAGAACCTGGGTTTTTGGAAGGGGTCAAAATCCTGAATCTATTTGAATTTTTAACTGGTTTCTGAGGAAACTGGATTAAATGGGCAATTTCTGGAAATTTCCAGACTACACGCCATGTACTTTAAGTACATGCCGTGTATGTGCAGGCAAGTGGTCGGCCGTGTGCTCGTCGAGTACATGCCGTGTGTGACCGTGTAGTAGTTTCTTACTACATGGCGTGTAGTTTTTAACATGCCGTGAATACCCCGAACGTGTAGTGGCCATAAATGGCGTGTAGGCCGTTGGCCGGGTAAACCAGATACACGCCGTGTTCCCCTAGGACACGCCGTGTAGTCTAGCTGTGTATGAGGGATATACATGGCGTGTGGGCCTGTTGGCCGGGTAGAACCAGAGGTATGCCGTGTTCCCTTTGGACAGGTCGTGTAGTCTAGCCGTGTATAAGGGAAACACATGACATGTGAGTACGTCGGCGAGGAAAGGAAGAGGAACCAAGTACACGCCGTGTACCCCCAAGTACACGCCGTGTAATCATGTTGGCAGGTTCGGAAAGTAAGGCGGCAGAATCAGCCATCTTATGAACAGTTAAATGACATATACACGGCGTGTAGTCCCAAACTACATGCCGTGTACTTTCTTTTTTTCGCTTAAAATGGGCAGTAGCCTCATTTTGAGGTTTTGGACAGAGCCTCCACCCCCAAGATGGCCGAACCTTAAATTGTTTCCCGGTTCTTCGTCCGAAGTCAGATCCGATCTCGGTTAGATGCGTTGGGACCCCCTCGGTAAGGCCTCAATTCCTCTTTGGTCGTTTTATTTGATTTTCGTTCTAGAAAGAGTTATAGGGGTTTGAGAAGGTTTGAATCTTTTGTATATTTACCGCGTTTTAGACCGAATTGGTAGCTGTTACCAGAGGAGTAGCATCATATGAGTCTCAGGTAGGTGGTGCATACCTCATTTTGTGTTTTTGTGGTTGTTTGGGTGACGCGGCCTTTGGCGCATTTACAGGTATTTTGAGCAGGACCCATTTTATCTACTGTTTCATATGGTATTACTTGTTGGACCTATGGGATTCCTTGGTGTATGCCCTGCTACCAGTTTGCGTGAGCGGGGCCGGGTAAGGGGTCGTTGCTCATTGGGGAATTTTGGTCAGGGAACGCCAAAATGGTTTTGACTGAAATGTTAATGTTATAAACTGTTAGTTTAGTTTATTGATGTTTGATATAAATTGTTGGATGCATTTAAGACCTCAGTGATGGTATGGGACAACACCTGGTAGAGTGAAATTCAACTATTTAGTTTGTTTTGCCAATTTATGTTTTCTGTTTAAATATGTTATATATGAAATTGCTGGATTGCATCTGCTAGACCCTTTTGGGTTGTGTTGGGCTTGGCCCGGTTACGCTTGAGTGATTCTGATTACAGGTTGGGGCTTTGCCCAGGTTACTTTGGGTGGTCTTGACCATGGGATTGGGCGTCATGGATGTCGGCTTGAGGCAGTATGACTGTCAGGTTGGGCATGGCCCGGGATACTAGGATGGAGATGCCATCAGACTTGAGGGACATGGTCGTAGGGACACGAGGTGTCAGACGTGTTGGTGGATTAGGACTATTTTGGTGATTACCGCTCACCGGGACTTTGGGTAGTGTGCACATAGAGATACTCCGTGATGAGGTGATTTTGACCACTCGTGTGGGTAGAGGCCCCTGTAGTTGTGGTTAGGTATTTTGGTTGGGGGTGATTGCCGTAGAAAGCCACGTGGGAGGTGAGGAGCCTTCAGGGGATGGGCGTGCCTTCAGGACGTCGGTACTTGAGATACAAGGTGTCAGGAGGCACATGTTGTCGGGTTACTATTTTTTTAGGCGTGCCTTCGGGACGTCGGTACTTGATACACGAGGTGTCAGGAGGCACGTGGTGCTAGGTTACTATTTTTGGGCATGCCTTCAGGACGTCGGTACTTGAGACACGAGGTGTCAGGAGGCACATGGTGCCAGGTTACTATTCTTGGGTGTGCCTTCGGGATGTCAGTACTTGAGACACGAGGTGTCAGGTGGCACATGGTGCCAGGTTACACGACAGAGATTCCGGCATTGGCCGAAGCAGGTGACACTCCATGGTGGCTGTTGAGCACCAGTGGAGTTTTTGTTTAATTGTGCATTTTACTGTTTACTGCTTTCGTTGTAAATGCATGACTGCTTAAACACATATATTTGGTACGCACCGTTGGGTGGTATCCTACTGAGATTTGTCTCACACCCTGCACGGGCCCTTCGGGACGTGTGTAGACTTTATGGATTTACGTGCATAAAAGAATCCAGCTTCAGGAGCTGGACTGAGTTAGTTGTTGCATGGAAATGGTATAGACCTTGAGTTCATGCCTAGCTGGGGTTTACTTTTCTTTGTTTACTTTTCTGTATCAGCATGATTGTTGTAGCTACTGTTGGTTATCCATTGGCGCCCTTTTTATATTCAGTTGTGTATGACCTGCTTTGGATGCATGTTTTACTGTTCAGTAGTAGTTACATGTTATCAGCATGCTGTTGTGTTTATTTCCGCTGCTGTTGTTATCTTTACTACTTCCGCTGTTTATCTATATTGATTATGCTTCCGCTCTGTGGGTCTGGTTCGAGTCTGCTGAGTCTTTCTTTCCGCTGCATCTTTACTGTTATACTTGGACCAGTACCCTTATTATGATCCTCCGAGAGGGTATAGCCTCCCCACTATACCTAATAGACCCTCGCTGCTAGTCGGCAGCCTTTGGCGTTCAGGGGAGGTGCGCCTAAGGTGGTAACACCTGACCCGTTCGGCACTGTTTGGGTGGCTGGCTAGGTCCGAGATGTTACAAAGTGGTATCAGAGGAGTTCTTGACAGGGATTTAGTAGCAGCGTTTTACTGGCTACTAATGAGTTTGAGGATTCTCATTTCTTTCTGCTGGTTTTACTATTTGGGATATGGTAGACTGAAGATAGTTTGTTACAGGGACTGAGTTTCTAGCTTGTTCTTGGGTTCTTGTAGCCCCAGGTACGAGGGATGAACCGAGTTGCCATGGGTGGGAATTACTGGTTTCTTTTGATCAGATTACATTTGATATGATTTCCACCTCGGTGGCTCATTTGATGTGTGATGTTTGTGATTGTGATATGTGACCCTTGACCCGGTGCGGTAAGGGATAATTGGACCTTGGCCCGGTATGGCAAGGCTTGGTTGCTTGGCTTTTGATAGACACGTTTTAGGGTTTTCCAATTTCATAATTGCATGTATGCTTTGTGAAGTGATAATTCCATGTGAATGAAATATCAAATGCCATGCTTTATATGCTTTGAAATGTGAATAGGTGAAACTCCTGATAGAATTGCTTGTTTATTGCAAGATGTATTCCATGATTTATTTCTATAGAATTGCATGTGGCAGGATATTTGGGTCTGACTCTTATGAGAGCAGGCAGGTATGATGGTTGAGGCAGTGTAACTGTCAGGATTGGGTGACTCGGTCGTCGGTTTGAGGCAACGTGAGTTGTTGGGATGGGCATGGCCCAATGTACTTTTTATACTTAGATCTGTTGAGGGCGGGTAAGGAGTCCATGAGGCCGGGATGCCGTGGGGCATGGGTTACGGTGAGGGGGAGTAAGGGTAGTTGTTATGCACTGCCTTTTACTGCTTTCCTTATTTGCATAGAATATATTGTTATATATATATATGGGTTGTCTGACCATTTATGGTATTCAGAGGGTTACTCCTTCATGAATCAATGGAGCGTCAGGCAGGAGATGATATAGTGCCATAGGATCAGGGTCAGAATTCGATACAGGCAGAGCACGAGCCAAAGGTACAGGCTCAGGGATAGGAATAGGTTCAGGATCCAGTGCAGGTAGGACAACAGCTGGGTTTGGCATTGTTCAGGCTGTGGCTTGACGAGCAGCTCCGAGCTATCCTGGTACGTGTCTTGCAGGGGTTTGACAGAGGCGCACATGGTGTAGAGCCTTCTATGGCTTATCTGACGCGGGAGTTCCAGTCGCAGCACCCACTGCTTTTTCAGGGTGAGGGTGGTCCGCAAGCGGCTGAAAACTGGATAGAGAGCATTCAGATGATCTTCGAGAAGCTTGAGACACCTCCAAGGCAGAGGGTCAAGCTGGCGACGTACATGCTGAGAGGACCGGTGAAGCGTTGGTGGGACATACGTTCAGACTCGTAGGCATGAGGGACTGGCTTGGAATGACTTCGAGGATAGGTTTTTTGAGCACTTCTACCTGGAGATGTTGAGGGCAGAGAGGGGTCGGGAGTTCTTGAGTCTTCAGTAGGGAGACATGTCCGTCATGGACTACATGGATACTTTTACTGAGCTATCTCACTTTTCACCTGGTATGGTAAGCGACGACGCAGCTAGGGTGAGGTGCTTCAAGGATGGCTTATGACACACCATTCGGGTCCAGGTGAACATCTTCAGGCTGAGTTCCTTCTCTGAGGCAGTGAACTAGGCGCTCATAGCCGAGGGAAATGAGAGAGAGAAGTCTCACTTGGGCAGAGCGACAGCTTTAGGTGATGGTTTAGACAACAGGAAGCGAGGACGGGATGAGTTCCAACAGGGCAGTCAGGCTAGGGATTCATCTATACCACCTCGTGGTGGTTCTTCAGTGATTTTCTTTCAGTGTGGACAACCGGGACATGTTCAGGCTCAGTGTGATAGGCATCCGAAGGAGTGCCGAGCATGTGGACAGGACGAGAATCTGGAGAGATTTTGCAGGCAGCCTTCTCAGATAGCCAGCAGGTAGTGACCAGGACGAACTGTAGCATCTGGAGTTGGTTCAGGTTCGGTACCCGGAGAGGGTAGTCGGGGTTCAGCTATGCGTGAAGGTCGTGATAGAGACGATGGGACCCAGCTGAGGGTTAGTGGCCGGTGACTGGAGCAGCACCGGTAGGTCAGGCGTCAGGCAGCCGTGTTTCAGGCCAGGTGCACGCTGTGGAGCTGCCAGAGGCTGAGTAGGCTGGTGAGCCGATGATGGTTAGAGGTACACCATAGTGTGGCCGTTATCTCCATGTTTCCTTTTTGGCATGACTTGTAGAGGCATGTCTATTTTGAGTGCACGTGGTGCACAGGAACTATGTGGAACGACTAGATGATAGTCAGTGGGATTGGCACCATATCGGGTGCGTGATATATTCTATATATATGTATGAGATGTGTAGCATCAGGGCATCAAGGATGCAGGTTACTTGAGGTGTCGTGGGCATCGGGGCATCGTGGATGCGGGTTACTTGAGGTGCCTTGGGCATCGCGACATCGAGGATGCGGGTTACTTGAGGTGTTAGGCACCAGGACCTCGTAGAGGCGGACACCGATGCAGTGCGGGTTACGTTGGGTGTTGGGAACGACACATGAGCGCTAATGGGGTGCAGGGGTGACGATGCGTCATGAGAGGACTATGAATCTAAAAAATAGGTTATTAAACCTTGTTTTCTTTAAATTTGGTTTGGTTGAGACTGAGTAGGCAATTCCTAAGGTGGGGAGCCCCTTGAGGAATTTCGCCAGGACCTCTGAGACCGGGGTAGTCTGGGTTACTTTGATCGGGGTGGTATGTATGGTGCCATCTCCGAGTTTCTTTTGGTAGCTCGGGGACAAGCTACGTTAAGGTGGGGAGTTTGTAAGAACCCGATTTTTTGGAACGGGTCAAAATCCCGACCTTGTTTGAATTTTTGACTGGTTTCTGAGGAAACTAGATTAAATGGCCAGTTTCTGGAAATTTCCAGACTACACGCCGTGTACTTTAAGTACACGCTGTGTATGTGCAGGCAAGTGGTCGGCCGTGTCCTCGCTGAGTACATGCTGTGTGTGACCGTGTAGTAGTTTCTTACTACAAATCATGTAGTTTTTAACATGCCGTGTATACCCGACCGTGTAGTGGCCATAAATGGCATGTAGGCTGGTTGCGCCCAAATTTACCCTACTGGTAAAAGCGGTCGTTGAAGTACAAGTAGGGATCGAATCCACAGGGACCGAAGAAGTAACCTTGAGACGCTATGATTTGGTGAAGGATGGGCTATGAAGTAGCCAACTTTGGTTTTGATTTTGGATGGTTTTAAATAACACTAAGAAACCTACGTGAATTCAATTCAATGAAAATGGTTTGATCTAGGATTATGCTCGGGGTGGATTGAATGAATTTTACTTCTTTAAACAATTTTGGTTTTATTAATTCTTGATGAATCCATTCTTCAAAAATAACACTACCTTCATCATTTTCTGGTTTGGTGCTTACTAAACACAATTACTAATCCCCTATACACTTAGAGAACCAAATTCATGATCTCTCCGAGGTATATGGTCATTTAGTAATTGAATTTATTTTTCTCAAACACAGTAAAGATGAAGAGTAGAAATAACTGAAGAATGGATGTCTTAAATTAATTATCCAATTAACAACAATTCGTTCATAAAATAACATTCAATCCAGAATTCGCATCCTCCTAAGATCAACCCATTAAGGTTTTAGTCCTCCATTGATGATATACTCTCAATGGTGGGCGGAAGATGGCTAACAAGAATTGGATTGAAGAAATTAAAACCGCGGAAATAACGAGCACTCCTCCGTGTGTGTGAATGAAATTCACACCTATGTGTGAACTAATTCACAACAACACAGAGATATCACTGTGCTTTGTGATTATAAAGTTTTAATAAATGAAATGGAAAATATATAAGAGAAATAAGTTGATTAAGAACATAAAGATACAAAAAATAAACTTACATGGAAATGGAAAATATTACAAAGGAAATTTGGAAGCATAACCTTACAATGAAACAAGCAACAAAAGATGATACGAAAAATATCCACCCCTATTCCCTTCACCAATAGATCCTTATATAGGCATATTAGGAGCCTTAGGTCCATCCCCCAATAATTAATTCACCCCCCAACAATTAATAGAGTCAAAATGGAGGGTGAATAATCAAAAGGAAATTGATGTTTCGAATTTGACCCGGAAAACTGTCCAGATTTGTCCACCACATTGACGTGTGAATTAGAAATTGAATAAGGCCGAATCCTGAGGGGATGTGGAAGAGAAATATCTTCATCCATCTGTCATCTATGAGCTGTAAAAATTTCAGGAAATTTCTCTCATCCGTTTGGAAGGTATAGTCGAAATGGTGGGACGGATTTTTGAGCATTAATGTCATGTCCACCATTTAAATCTCAACTTCAGATCCCTTTATCATCATGATAACATCAGAATTAGCTCCGGCCACAGTTGAATAAAATGATCCTCATATTTTTATCTTTCTACTGTATAAATTTGAGATTCATTGGGCTTGGTTTCTGGTCCCCACATTTGTTTGATGGGCCTTAGGCCCATTATGCTTTTTCCAGCAAGTTTCTGCTTTTAGGCGCAAAATTCTCCATCTTCCTTTGAGATTCATCCATCGGACCTAAAAGATAAAATGTTCCAAACAAAGTTATCAATCATATACCAAAATTTCAAATTAAAATTATGAATATTGTAATTTCCACAAGCAAATTATTGAGTGGGCTCAAATTGACATTTTAAGCATGAATTGCACAATGATGGGAAATGAAGTTCAATTTCTGAATTGGACTAAAATTGATGTTTATAAACTTTTAAACACATTAATATTAAGAACTTAACAATGAATATTAGCCAATTTAAGTGACTAATAATACCCCCCAACTTGAGTTTTGCTAGTCCCGAGCAAAATAAATTACAAATATGAAATTGAAATCCCCTTTTCCAAAAACATTTTAAATACACATTGCTCACCCAAAAGACCTCATACCAAAAAAATTATGAAACCCATCAAAATAATTTAAAACAAGCTAGGTCCATAAGCATATCCCAAGACCAAGCCCATTCCTTTGTTCAAATTCATTGCCACATTTCATCCAATTCCAATTAAGCATGATAAAGTGTTGTGCATCATAAAAGATATGGGGCCCATTTTATTGTTCAAGGGGAAAAAAATGGAAGCTCTAGGTGGGAATCACATTAAACCTTAAGATGAGTATCCCTTTTTTTTATTTTTTTTTATTTTTTTAACCACAATAGATATGAAAAGACTAACTCTGGGCAAGACAACTATGGAGTCACGATCCCCAAGTGCCGGACACCACACATATTGTCAATTTCATGCTCTACAATAGAGATATAAAGCCTAACTCTGGGAAAGACAACTATGGAGTCACGATCCCCAAGTGCCGGACGCCACGCATTTGGACAAAACATTGCTCTATGTGGTCATTTTTTTGTTTTTTTTTGTTTTTTTTTGTTTTGTTTTTTTGGATACTCAAATTAAACTAAAAGTGACCCCAGAACCCTATGATATAATAAAAGGGACCCAAGAACTCAAATTTACACCCACGATCCAGTAGACGTGCATTGTGGCATTTTTATTAAGAGGATGAAATTGTAAACATTGAAAAATCACATCGGACAACCGTACTTTCCAAAAACTATGCTCATGAACTTAAACTTGCTTTAAAATCAGAATCAAGGCATGCAAAATTTATTTGATATCCAATTTTAGATTTTGCAATGTGTGTTTATCATGTTTAAGGTTAATGGAATATTTCTTTTCATGCATATTTTTATTCAAAAAAAAAATCATTTTTTATCCCCCCCCAACTTAGAATAACACTGTCCCCAGTGTTTAAAGAAAAGAAAAGTTAGAAGGGGGTAGGAGAGGAGTTCAATGAAGAAATTTAAAATGAAAATCATGGAATGAAGTCACCTGGTGGTTGATGATGATAGCGCATGCCATAGTCTCCCTTCAATCCTGGATTTGAGTCTCAGCAGCTTGGATGGTGGTGAATGGATTTTCCTTATGGATTTCAACATGTCCTTTTAATTTTTTTTAACCTATAAAAAAAAACAAAATAAAATGATGATACATTGTCTTCTTTATATTTTCTGGGTAAGGTATTACTCAGAGATCACACCACGTGACACGGATGAATATGGCGCTCCCCTTTCATACCCATCCTTACTCATAAAATAAGAACAGGTCAACAACTTATGGTAATTTATTATATGAAAAATATAATGATTCAAAATGATTGGAAACAAGAAAACCATGGGTTGCCTCCCATGCAGCGCTTTTGTTTAACGTCGTTAGCTCGACTTGTACCCCCCAACTTATCCAATTCCAACTTTCAAAATTTTAATTAACCCATCTTTCTCCACTTCAACAAGATTGAGATTGATTGTTTTTTTGAAATTTGTTTCGTATAAAATCCTATTTTCCACAATGATTGGTAAAATCCAAGGAATATCTGAAATGGTTGATCGATTTAAACTTTTATTCTTTCCTAAGACATCAATGACCATTACAAAATTATTTTCTTGTTTAGATGAATAAACTAAAACTGCAAGGTCTTGTTTATCACCTATGATGGAATTCTTGTCTGGGGAAGGAAGGATAATGATTTTGAGTTCTGGTTGACTGCAATTTCCTAATGAAGGTTGGCAATTTGAATGAAAGTCAGTTTCTTCTCCATAAAATTTAGAAAGAATTGGTTCCGTTTGAAAATATGATTCATCCCCAAAAGTGTCTAGTTGAATTTCATGAGTGGGTATAGACAAAATATTCGTTATATCTCCTAATGTTTCAATGATCGGTGATTCTAAAAATTTTTTATTGGAGCAATATTCCGAACACTCAATCCATAAAGACAAATTTTCCCCTTGTGAATCCATAAAATTAATTTCCTCTTGATTTAAGCACCCATCAACAATTCCTTTATTATCTTCAACTATCCCAAATCCAATGGTTGGTTCTTCAATAAAGACATGAGGGGTTTGTGTGTTATAATATTCTTCTATCAATATTGAGTAAGGGATGGTTTGAGTGGGAATGGGGTCCACACAAGTTTTAATGCATTGAAGTTCTTGTCTAAAACTTGATACCTCTGAATTCATTTTTTCCATTTGTTCACACAATTTTTGAAGAATTGTTTCAGAATTAGGATTTATATATGTTTTGACATCATGGACTTCCTCATTATTCATCTTTTGAATCATTCTTGATAGGTATGGAAATTGATCTTTTAAACATTCAGCATCCCATTGATTGTTCATGTTATCGGGTGTGGGGTAATCATTCAAAGGTTGATTAAAAAAGGTTGGTGATTCCCAATGCAAATTTTCAAACTGATTCCATCCTGAGTTTGTGAAGGGATATTGTTGATTATACTCCATTGTATTTATTTGAAAATTTGGAATTGTGATTTTCGGGGGTCAAAAAAAAAGAAAGGCGAAAAGAGAAGAGAAATGGGGATGAGAAAATAGAAATGAGGGAGAATAGAAAGATGTTATAAGGTGACTTACTTGGTCCCCGGTAACGGCACCAAAATTTGGTTGCGCCCAAATTTACCCTACTGGTAAAAGCGGTCGTTGAAGTACAAGTAGGGATCGAATCCACAGGGACCGAAGAAGTAACCTTGAGACGCTATGATTTGGTGAAGGATGGGCTATGAAGTAGCCAAATTTGGTTTTGATTTTGGATGGTTTTAAATAACACTAAGAAACCTACGTGAATTCAATTCAATGAAAATGGGTTGATCTAGGATTATGCTCGGGGTGGATTGAATGAATTTTACTTCTTTAAACAATTTTGGTTTTATTAATTCTTGATGAATCCATTCTTCAAAAATAACACTACCTTCATCATTTTCTGGTTTGGTGCTTACTAAACACAATTACTAATCCCCTATACACTTAGAGAACCAAATTCATGATCTCTCCGAGGTATATGGTCATTTAGTAATTGAATTTATTTTTCTCAAACACAGTAAAGATGAAGAGTAGAAATAACTGAAGAATGGAAGTCTTAAATTAATTATCCAATTAACAACAATTCGTTCATAAAATAACATTCAATCCAGCCTTCTCATCCTCCTAAGATCAACCCATTAAGGGTTTATCCCTCCATTGATGATATACTCTCAATGGTGGGCGGAAGATGGCTAACAAGAATTGGATTGAAGAAATTAAAACCGCGGAAATAACGAGCACTCCTCCGTGTGTGTGAATGAAATTCACACCTATGTGTGAACTAATTCACAACAACACAGAGATATCACTGTGCTTTGTGATTATAAAGTTTTAATAAATGAAATGGAAAATATAGAATAGAAATAAGTTGATTAAGAACATAAAGATACAAAAAAGAAACTTACATGGAAATGGAAAACATTACAAAGGAAATTTGGAAGCATAACCTTACAATGAAACAAGCAACAAAAGATGATATGCAAAATATCCACCCCTATTCCCTTCACCAATAGATCCTTATATAGGCATATTAGGAGCCTTAGGTCCATACCCCAATAATTAATTCACCCCCAACAATTAATAGAGTCAAAATGGAGGGTGAATAATCAAAAGGAAATTGATGTTTCGAATTTGACCCGGAAAACTGTCCAGATTTGTCCACCACATTGATGTGTGAATTAGAAATTTAATAAGGCCGAATCCTGAGGGGATGTGGAAGAGAAATATCTTCATCCATCTGTCCTCTATGAGCTTTAAAAATTTCAGGAAATTTCGCTCATCCGTTTGGAAGGTATAGTCGAAATGGTGGGACGGATTTTTGAGCATTAATGTCATGTCCACCATTTAAATCTCAACTTCAGATCCCTTTATCATCATGATAAAATCAGAATTAGCTCCGGACACAGTTGAATAAAATGATCCTAATATTTTTATCTTTCCACTGTATAAATTTTAGATTCATTGGGCTTGGTTTCTGGTCCCCACATTTGTTTGATGGGCCTTATGCCCATTATGCTTTTTCCAGCAAGTTTCTGCTTTCAGGCGCAAAATTCTCCATCTTACTTTGGGATTAATCCATCGGACCTAAAAGATAGAATGTTACAAAAAAAGTGATCAATAATATCCCAAACTTTAAAATTAAAATGATGAATATTGTAATTTACACAAGCAAATTATTGAGTGGTCCCAAATTGACATTTTAAGCATGAATTGCACAATGATGGGAAATGAAGTTCAATTTCTGAATTGGACTAAAATTGATGTTTATAAACTTTTAAAGACATTAATATTAAGAACTTAACAATGAATATTAGCCACTTTAAGTGACTAATCATAGGCCATTTGTCAAGTGAACCAGATACACGCCGTGTTCCCCTAGGACACGCCGTGTAGTCTAGCTGTGTATGAGGGATATACATGGCATGTGGGCCTGTTGGATGGGTAGAACCAGGGGCACGCTGTGTTCCCTTTGGACACGCCGTGTAGTCTAGCCATGTATAAGGGAAACACATGGCATGTGAGTACGTTGGTGAGGAAAGGAAGAGGAACCAAGTACACGCCATGTACCCCTAGGTACACACCGTATACTCATGTCGACAGGTTCGAAAATTAAGGCGGAAGAATCATCCATCTTATAAACAGTTAAATGATATATACATGGTGTGTACTCCCAAAGTACATGCCGTGTAATTTCTTTTTTTTTCCACTTAAAACGGGCAGTAGCCTCATTTTGAGGTTCTGGACAGAACCTCCACCCCCAAGACGACCGAACCTTCAATTGCTTCCCGGTTCTTCGTCCGAAGTCAGATCCGATCTCAGTTGGATGCGTTGGAACCCCCTCGGTAAGGACTCGATTACTCTTTGGCCATTTTGTTTGATTTTTGTTCTAGAAAGAGTTATAGGGGTTTGAGCGGGTTTGAATCTTTTGTAGATTTACCGCGTTTTAGACCAAATTAGTGACTGTTACTGGAGGAGTAGCATCATACGAGTCTCAAGTAGGTGGTGCATACCTCATTTTGTGTTTTCGTGGTTGTTTGGGTGACGCGACCTTTGGCGCGTTTATGGGTTTTTTGAGCGGGACCTATTTTATCTGCTGTTTCATATGGTATTACTTGTTGGACCTATGGGATGCCTTGGGGTATGCCCTGTTACCAGTTTGCGTGAGCGGGGCTGGGTAAGGGGTCCTTTCTCGTCAGGGCATTTTGGCCAGGGAATGCCAAAATGGTTTTAACTGAAATTTTAATGTTATAAACTTTTAGTTTAGTTTATTGATGTTTGATATAAATTTTTGGAGGCATTTAAGACCTCAGTGCTGGTATGGGACAACACCTGGTGGAGTACAATTCAACTGTTTAGTTTGTTTTGCCGGTTTATGTTTTCTGTTTAAATATGTTATATATGAAATTGCTGGATTGCATATGCTGGACCCTTTTGGGTTGTGTTGGGCTTGTCCCGGTTATGCTTGAGTGATGCTGATCACAGGTTGGGGATTTTCCTGGGTTACTTTGGGTGGTTTTGACCACGGGATTGGGCGTCATGGACGTCGGCATGAGGCAGTATGACTGTCAGGTTGGGCATGGCCCGAGATACTAGGATGGAGATGCCATCAGACTTGAGCGACATGGTCGTAGGGACACGAGGTGTCAGACGTGTTGGTGGATTAAGACTATTTTGGTGATTACCACTCATTGGGACTTTGAGTAGTGTGCACATAGAGATACTCCGTGATGAGGTGGTTTTGACCACTCGTGTGGGTAGAGGCCCCCATAGTTGCGGTTAGGTATTTTGGTTGGGGGTTCTTTCCGTAGAAAGACACATGGGAGGTGAGGAGCCTTCAGGGGATGGCCGTGCCTTCAGGACGTCGGTACTTGAGACACAAGGTGTCAGGAGGCACATGGTGTTGGGTCACTATTTTTTTGGGCGTGCCTTCGGGACGTCGGTACTTGAGACACGAGGTGTCAGGAGGTACATGGTGCCGGGTTAATATTTTTGGGCATGCCTTCGGGATGTCGGTACTTGAGACATGAGGTGTCAGGAGGCACATGGTGCCAGGTTAGTATTCTCTGGCTTGCCTTCGGGACGTCGGTACTTGAGACACGAGGTGTCAGGTGGTACATGGTGCCGGGTTACACGACAGAGATTCTAGCGTTGGCCGAAGCAGGTGACGCTCCATGGTGGATGTTGAGCACCAGTGGAGTTTGTGTTTAATTGTTCATTGTACTGTTTACTGCTTTCCTTGTAAATGCATGACTGCTTAAACACATATATTTGGTACACACTGTTGGGTGGTATCCTACTGAGATTTGTCTCACACCCTGCACAGGCCCTTCGGGACGCATGTAGACTTTACGGATTTACGTGTAGGAAAGAAGCCAGCTTCAGGAGCTGTGCTACGTTAGTTGTTGCATGGAGATGGTATGGACCTTGAGGTCATGCCTAGCTGGGGTTTACTTTTCTTTGTTTACTTTTCTATATCAGCATGCTTGTTGTAGCTACTGTTGGTTAGACATTGGAACCCTTTTTATATTTAGTTATGTATAACCTTCTTTGGATGCATGTTTTACTATTCAGTAGTAGTTACATGTTATCAACATGCTGTTGTGTTTATTTCCGGTACTATTGTTATATTTACTGCTTCTGCTGTTTATCTATATTGATTATACTTCCGCTCTGCGGGTTTGGTTCGAGTATGCTGAGTCTTTCTTTCCGCTGCATCTTTACTGTTATACTTGGACCAATACCCTTATTATGATCCTCCGAGAGGGTATAACCTCCCCACTATACCTAATAGACCCTCGCTGCTAGTCGGCAGCCTTTGGCGTTCAAGGGAGGTGCGCCTAAGGTAGTAACAGCTGACCCGTTCGACACTGTTCGGGTGGCTGGCTGGGTCCGGGACGTTATAATTTTATGTGATTATAATGTTTGAATTTGTAGTTTAATGTCATACAAATTAGAGTTAAGTGAGGATAATTTGACTTGCAAGTTAGAAATAATAGACCCAACATGAAAAGTGGTCATGGAGGAATAATGGTAGTGAATATGATCTCAACTTGGAGGATAAATGTGTGTATGGCCTGAAGATAGTGGGTCTAGGCATTAATACATATCCCATGAAACTTGGAATTAAACAAATTGTAGTTTAAGGACATTTTGTGGTAGGATACCAACACCAGGGATGGGGAAACCCTCTCAAGTAAAGGTTTGTGTTATCAGATAGTTTCAAATAATGTTATGGGGGAATAGACCAGTCAGTCTAATGTCACTTGGAAAGGAAATATGCTACATTGTTCAATGTATTATGGTAATGATGAATTTTTTAGTTTAAGGTCACATATATTTAACCATGGTGTTGTACAGTTTAACATATTGTGGCTAGGATGTTGTCATGTAGTTTAACATCATGAGATAGAGACAATTTCATAGTGTTTTATGTTATGTGAATATTAAATTGGGATTTCTAGTTTAAACTTATACAACATGTAATTTGGTGAGTTCATATGAAGTACCACTTGAGGAACCTTACACTGGTTGGTGGTGTGATACGCTAACCATCCATGGTGATCAACATGTATACACCATTGAAGTAAACCTTGTGAATGATATACGGTCCTTCCTATTCAAGTTCCATATTTGGAATATTCTTCATGTGTATCATCGTTATACTAAGATCCAGTATCATATCACCTTAGAGGAGGTAGAGAAGGTAGAACTTTTTATTAAACACTCAGGAGACTCAGTTCTGATGTCTTTCTAGGTTATGAAACACCTAGAGAATATTTTCTTCAAGGGATTCTAGACTATCCAAACATACTTCATCTATCTAGTATAGCATCAGTTGGTCATAAATTTCCATTTGAAGTGAGGAAAACTAAACCTCTCTAGGTAACAATACCTTTGTCTCATACACCACAGAGTATCGAGTAGTCTGGGTTTAATTTTGAGCCATCATTTTGCATACCCAAAGGGCATTGAAGAGATTAACAGTCCAACCCTTCATGTCCTTTCTTACCAACTTCTTCTAGATTTTAGAGAGGGATTTTTTTAAATACTTAATCTTCCCATTTTAATGTGCATTATAGTAATAGGTATGACTTGAAATGATATTGTACATAGCATACATCTTCTTTAGCTTGAGAGCTCAAAATTTAGTGTAGTTTTCCATGAGGATAGCCTGAGGAATATTTAAATAATAGATGATGTGGGACTTTACAAACTCGGTAATAGGTTATTTATTGACTTCATTGTGTGGGTTGGATTTTTCTCATTTTTTGAATGAGTTTGTGGAACCCAAAATGAACCTAGACTATCAAGTTTTTGCTACTGAAAGGGGCCCACAACATCAACTCCCCATATAGAAAAGGGTCAATAGTATTTGTTTCCATAGAATAGATTTGTTGGTTGATGTATGAAGTTGGAATGGATCTAGATTTCTTAAAATTTATTGGTGAACCCAAGGTAATTATGAATCACAGTGGTCCAAAAGTATCCCAATATCTGAATCTAGCGAGAGAGCTACAATCTTTCTTGATGGTCCTTACACAAATTGGTGTGGACCACTAGAATGACATGAGGTAACTCCTTACTTTGTACATAGTGGAGGATGATTACATAAAAACCACACCTGTAGAGGGTATACTCAAGGTTGGGGTTGTCTTGGAGGGTAAATCACACTACAAGCTAACAGATTCCCTCAATCTCAGCTTATTCTTGTAGGAAATTTCATCACTAGAGATTCTCAATGAAGGGATTCATCTAATAAGGTTCCTATTCAACTGCCATGACATTTGAGGTTCCTTCAACAGAAGTGTCATTGGCTAGATGATTTACCTATTGGTCTTCATTATAATATGTGATGGGGGAATTGGCCCTCTAATGTGCCACATGAATAACCATTCCTTATTGGTTATGCTTTGTAAGTGATGAAACCATGAATTCCAAAGCATCAGCTCAACCATTATATGATGGGGGAACATGAGTCACCTTTAGATGCTAAGGGAACCAGACCATTAACTCATCAGGGTTCTCTAATATTAGGATGATTTCCTGCTTCATGATATTCTTGATGACTAGAATCAATTCTACCATCACATGCAATTGGCCAACCTTAATATCAATGGAGGGATCAAGGTCAGTGATTATATCCTACCACTTAGCCTTATTTTTTATGAAGGGCTCTAAAAATAGAAATAATTATGGAAAATGGCCTATGTTGGATTTATCAAGACAATCTCAAGTCCCACCATATTTATTTTTGGGTTCTTGAGTCTTCTCCCAGTCAAGTTACGAGAGGCATAGTCGATATGAATTTACTAACATGGCATGGTATGATCCAAAAATATGATGGCCTCATCTGGGTAGTCAATATCTAAGTGTATCTTCTCATAGGTCATATGAAAGGATAGGGAATATTCCAATTCTTATCCCTTCATAGATTTTTGGAGGAGAAAATTTATGTTGAATTGTTGAAGAATCTCTAGTCACTATATCAATCACCCAGTCAATATAGGGTGGTTTAGGGTGCACTTTAGTGGATTGAAATGGAACACCAAATGTTTCTAATGGTGATTCAAGTAGTTCTACAACAATTAAACTGTGAAGTCCAAGGAGAGAAAAATCTTATTTATTATATAATATCTAGAATGTATGTCAAGGAGAATGAATCTGAGGTAGTATAGATTCTTTTACCTTCCCTAATTATTTTTCAAGGTTACAAGGACTTCAAATGATCACTCCAAAGTGGTCATGTAAAAGAACATAAGCCTTTCTAGGACCAGTGACATCAATAATAGAAAATTTAATAAACATTTCTTGATATACCCAAATGTGGTTTGGAAGTATTCATCCCAGTGGTAGATGGTTCCTTCATTATGAACCATGAGAAAGGATAACACTTTACAACTAGATTTACATTGAATCATCAGATGTAGACCATGTGGAATTAGAGGCCTCACAACTCTCGAAAGTTGCATAGAGGAGGCATCTAAATGATAGCCTTGATCTTCTTTGGATATATCTTGATGCCTTTATACCTAATGACGAAGATGAGTAAAGTTATAGAGGTAAATCTGAATACAAATTTTTGGGGATTTATCTTTAGTTTATGGGATCATAGGAAGTCAAACACTTTCTCATGGTACTTGATATGGTCATGATGCTAGTGACATTTGAATACCAAATAATCCATGTATCACTCCAATAATGTCTTAAGTAGAGGATTAAAGTTATAGTGCATGAAACACTAGTAAGAATCCCCAAAATTCTTCAAGTCATAAGGAATCACTCAGTAGCATAAGGTTCCCAGAGGCACTATGAAGGAAGTTGATTCTTCATCTTTAGGGGACATCAAGATTTTATTATATCCGTAGTAACCATCCATGATGTAAAGATCATGGAAGCTAGTTATTTTATCAATAAATAACTATATCACTAGAATAATAAAATCATCTTTCAGGTAATATCAATTGAGATCTGGAAAGTCCATGAAGACACTGATCTAATTATTCTTCTTCCAGACTAGAACAATTATGGCCAACTAATTGGGGTTTTGGACTTCCCTGATGAAGTTGGACATGATCATCTTATCAACATCAACCTCAAACAAGGTATAATGGAAAGGGTTAATCTTTCTATTCGGTAGTTTGAAAAATTGATGACCTGTTATAAGTCCATGCCAATGAAAAATGACATGGGGGTTAATCCCTAAAATTTATTTATAGATCCAGATGATCATATCATTATACTATATCAAGAAATCCACATATTACTACTTGATACTCTAGAGGTATGACTATGTTGATTAGTGTAGGCCTCAAATATTCATCAATGTTAAGATTCACCGGGTTAAAATCATAAATTGTAGGGAATAAAACCTCTTAAATGGTTGGTGGGGCTTCATCCAAATACCATTCATCATCCGATTCATGAGGAATTGAGGAAGTAGGTGACTATCTTTGATCTGAAGATATGGGAGTGGGAATGTCACATATTTAGGTTGGGGTGGAATTCTCCATTAGTGATTCATTATCTATGGAGAACATCATGAAAAAATTTAATGAGATAATCCCATTTTTTAGGACCAAAGTATCTACGTTTTATATACAAGTAATGATGTCAGGTCGACCTTCATCAAGTCAGCCTCGATTTCTGGAACATGTGGCAATGTTGAAGATTAGTGACTAGAGAAAAACATGAGGAATGAAATGGGAGTAGATACTTATATAATTTTCTAAACCAATACCATATATCAGTATGATATAATCTCTGAGAACTCCTTCTATTAGGGGACTATAAATAATTCCCAAGATTTAGGATTCTAGGCTCGAACTGGTGGATCTTCAGGATGAAATAACCTTTTAAATCTACCCAATGATCCATTTATATAGTTTTCAGGTCATTAGTGGAATTGATAAATTCAACCCCATCATTATGGAGCTGTTTTCAATCACTTTGGAAGTATCTAGCATCTAGGAACCATGCTTTACAAGAGTTGAAGGGAGAAGCATCTCCATGGAGTACCCCTGCTCAACTATTGAGGGATCAATTAAGGCAATGATGGTTTGAATAAGGTACCACCACATCCAGAAAGAATTAGGTACTTTCCCAATATATAATTATAGGTATTATTATGCAATACTACTTTGAACTTGGTGCTTGCTATCAAATCACTGAATTGAGTATTCATCAAGATCATTCCATGAGTCTTCTGATCAATCTTTTCATAACCCAAAATCACTACTTTGAAGGGTTTCATATCTTATTTTATGATTCCATTCTTATGGACCATTAAATTTGTAATTATATTGATCCCAAACCTAGAATATACTAGACAGTGTTACATTTCCATTTCATTGAACCAGACTATGACATATTGTAACATCCTAGGAAAATAAAGAATATGACATTTTTCATATTTATTAATATTTTTGAATTAAATATTAATTTTAATTTAAAGGGGATGCTATGTTAAATGGCATACTTTATATGCAACAATGAGTTTATTTGAAAACTTACGTTGCACGTAATGTTGAGTTATACCGAAAAATAATATAATAATATTATTAATTTAAATTGTAGTTAACGCCTAGTCGTTGTATTAGCGGGAATGAATAGAACTAAATAAAATATTATTACATATTTTTGTTAAATGTTTTTACATTTATCCAATAAATTTTATAGTCTTAAACTGTAAATGAATCCAATTTAAAGCATAAATACTCTAATATTCTTTAAAAGGTCGATTTACCGCCTTTTAATGGAGAACCCTTTTTAAATCTAGTTTTTTTTTCACTTTTATATGTTATATTTGACAAAATAAAATTATTATTTAGAATTGGGACATCAAAATTTACTTTGGGTAAATTTTTGGTATTTTTCTGATAAAGTTCATTTTTAATGAATAGTAAAAAATACATTATTTTAATTCAAAACTACATTTTAATCTAATTTATTTATATGGTTAGATTATCTTTTTAAATGGTTTTAAAGTGTAATTAGATTATATTTTTACCATTTAATCCAATTTTGGTCATTGGAAGTAATTTCACTTTGAAATTGGACACAAACAAGTGTCACTCTTTTGATTGTTATTTTTTTTAAAACAAGCTTTTTGTTTTGACAACAGAAATTAATTTTAAATTAATTTATGCCACTTTTGTGTTTTTAATTTGAAAAAATGGATTCTATATTTGTAATTAGGTTTTAAAAATTGTGTAAATATGTAAATTTTATTTTTATACATTATGAATATTTACTTCAGTAAATATTTTATTTACCATGGTTAAAAGGTAAATCTGGTAAATAAGGGTAAAAAAATATTATAATAATATTAAATTACCCTAACACGTATCCTAATCCTATTTTATGATAAATTTCCGACCATGGTAATCCTTGGATCGATTTTGGGATCCCATGGAGCCACGTGGGAGTGATAATGACACTTTATATTAATTAATTTAAATTAAAGACAAAAACGACATAAACATATATCTTATAGTAATTTTTTTACATGGGGTAATATAAGTTATATATTAAAATATAAATATTCATTATAAATATAAAAATATTTCCTACATCATGGTATTTTATTTATAATTTTTAGACATCAAATAAATAAAATTATTTATGACACAGTGATGATGTAGTGATTACCATATTAATGAATGATTTAAATAAATGAGATTATAAATTTTACAAAAACTATCCAAAACCTATAAAATTCTTATTGGATGATTTATTTCGAACAATAGTCATCTTATATTATAATTTAATGAGTTTTGGACCTTTTGAAAAAGAAAATCAGTTTATAATAAAATAATATTTTCAAACTTTCCTACAGATCTCCTCCTCTCCCTTATAAAAAGCCATCACCTATAACCTATTAATCACACCTATCAAGCCCCTTGTCTTGTATAACCTCTACCAAATTAAGCTCCCTAAATATCTCTCTTCCTCCTAGAATCCTTACCTTAGGCAAAAGGAACTTAAAGAAAGCCTTTTGGTTTAAACCAAAGGGAGTTACCTGATTTAAAGGTAACATTTTTTCTTAAGTTCTTTTCTTTTTATTTTCCTTATCCACTCCCTATGCTCTTCTTCTTATTTTTTTAAATAAAAACACTAGTATCATAAATATACTAGGATTTTGTTATGATAATGATTCTAACTATACTTCCACACACCTCCATCAAAAGGATACGAACATACTGTTTCTGTGGACGTTGAACTACTGCATCATGAAACAATGATTGTTCAAATATCACCTACCACCTCTCATGGTGGCCATTATGATGGAACTATATTTATATATGATATATATATATATATATATATATATATTATGTTTATTTTTTCTCTATGATTATGTAATTTTTATTTACAAACATACCTTTATGATTTCCAATATTTGTAAACACGATAATTTCATTTGAGAAAGTGCAGACTACCGCCTCCTCAAGGTGATATGATTCATTCATGACATACATGGAACATATAAAGGATGGAGTTATGAAATTATATAACATATATATTATATGATATTATACTGTAATTATAATATATCTATGTATCATTAAGTTTTCATTCCATTAAATATGAAATAGAAATGAAAGTAGCGTTCATGCGTACGTATGACTTACCGTCTCCATGAACGGTGCATTTAATTTATTATCTCCAAATGTCATGTAATATTATAAATATATATATACTGGATATATATGATTTATATTATATCTAAATCATGAATATCATTCTAGATATAATGGAATTTTGACCACAGGGACAACTTGTAATTAAAAGAAGTTCATTTTTGACTCAAGTTCCGAACATCAAAAAAATGTCCGATATGAACTCAAATAATTAACTAATTATTATAGCAAGGTAATTAGTGATATAATAGGAATAATAAAATTTAAAAATTTTCTTAATCAATTATAAATTAGCTTAAGTTTTTTATTTAGGAAGAACAAGGAACATACAAGACAAGTCAGACTTGAGGTAAGGGGTTTTCATCTCACTTTTTATTCCCGTGAGATTCATGCTATATTTTCCACCATTTCATTTTTTGTAGTTTATGTACTGCCCATTATTTTATTATTTGTATAATATAATTTAATTTATGGGTATTTACATCTTAATTGTATGATCTTTATTTCATGTGGTGAATGTTTCGCAAGTTACCAAATTGGTAAGGGAACCTTTCACCATACTCTTTTAGTCAAAGACTTCTTTTAGGTCATGTATTTAAATTTAAATTTTCAAATGTTGGGATATGTTCTTATATATAATTATTTCAGTACATTTTATTTCCATGTAATGAGAGACCATTTTTCTCTCATCAACTCACTTTCTGAATTTTTAATTGACGCCGTTAGGCTTCTGAATTTTCATAAGGGAACTTCTTAACCCAATTTCTATTCTTTGGATTAATCTTATACTTCTTGATTATGTCATGATATGATTATGTGTGAAATAACTATTTATTTATTTATGTAATAATTTCCACTCCTATTTGTGTGGATATACTTTTGATACACATAATCACTCTATTGATAATTTCTCAAGTCATTGATATGAACTTGATAAGGGCAATCTTAACTCAATTTCCATTCAATAAGTTAAACATCCAAGTCATTGGTTTTTTTTAAAATAACATGTGGGAATTTACTCTAATTTATTTACAATGAATATCCAATCATATTTAGTGTATTTATATTTGTCACACATAATTATTTAATTGATTTATCCTTAATCTAAGGATACCGTCTTTATAAGGAATTTCGTCTCAATTTATATTCCATTGAGACTTCATTATTGTTATGTGCCAATTCACTTTTATATGGTGTATATAATATAATTTGGAATATTATACCTTTATTCTCATGATATTATAAGGTTTTGATTAAATTTTATTCCTCAATTATTTGTATTCAAGCATCTCTCATTTTGTTAAGAACTACTTAACTAAAATATTGTTTTTAAAGATTTATTCTTATGAATATTTCTCATTAATGTCTATATTTTCAAAATGATTTTAAGGATCTATTTATATGGACATTAATGTTTTAAAATTTTAATACCTTTAAAACTTTAAAATTGGTATGGGACACTTTGATTCAAAAATCTCTTCATTAAATGTTTTAAATGGTTTTGAAAATGGTTTTGATAAAGCATTGATTACGTCAATATCTTGAAATGATATATTGTGATTGAAATGTGGAAATGTTATCTTTCCTTCATGATTGTTTTATGTGTTATGATTTATAATGGTACTTGGAAATTTGATGGGGGGTTACGTGATAAACCAAATGACGGGTGGTGCCATGATAAACTAGGAAGGGTGGTTACATTATAACCTCCAATGCATTGAGTATGGAAGTCGGCCGTATGACTATTCCATTTAGTGATATGTGTGGAAGTCGACCGTATGGTTATTCCATTTAAGTATGTTTATGTCCCAAGTTACCTATATATGTTATGTGTTTTTTATATGGGTTTTAGGGAAATATTTTGGTTACAAAAGACTAAACAATGATATTTTATTCAGTGAAGAGTATTTACTACTTCATAAAGGTGAAAATTATTACTTATGAAAAGGTATTCATGGTTTACTTGTTGTTTTAAAAAAAATAACAATTTTCATTTGTGTATCCCTTACTGAGCTTTTTTGCTCATCCCAAGTTTTTGAAATGTTTTTTACAGGACAAAAAGTGGAATAGGGCCAAGGATGGGGTAAAGGAAAAGTCATGCTATATAAAACATGGAACTATAAATATTTCTTTTTAAGAGTTTTTATTATGAAAAAATGGATACTGAGTAGTATTGTCTACATTTAATATTCAAGTTGATATGTAATAGTTATGGCCTAATTCTCTAGAACTCTAAACCTGAAAAGCCACTCAATTTGAATTATTCACTTAATTCAAGATTATGTAATGCTTAAGGTCGGGGCCTTACAGTTGGTATCAGAGGTCAGTTTAGATAACTTTAGAGGTTAGAGTGTTATTTAAGCATAAGTGACATAACCATAATGGTTAGAATATTAGAAAGAGTCATAGTTATTTTAGATAAATTTAATGAGTTTATGATAACATGAATATGTCTATCTTAGTATTTAACCTCCTCATAAGATATTATATTTTTAATGATATACTCACACTGACCTTTTTGGTTTTAGTAAACGGCTGGATCTAGTAGTCCCCAAAGTAATGATTAATCTGACGAAAACTGTGACATTTTTCTGAATAAGAAACCGAATGAAGTATGAGATGAAATGAGAAAACTTTTGGTTATTCCCAACCAAATATTTAGAGTCATGATTGACCACCTGAACCTTGGTTATTTTTATAAGGCATCGTATATGTGAGAAAAATAATCCCTATAGAAGTTTAGGTAATAATCATAAAGGTAAGTATATTCAAAAACCTATGTGTCAAGGATGTGGAAAGAAACACATAGTAAAATGCTTCAAAGGGATGGAAAGATTCTACAGATGTGGTAATTAAGGTCATAGAGCAATAACATGCCATGGAAAAAGGAAGTGTCCAATTGAATCCAGGAAAGGGAAAGAAGTTTTTTCTAAGGGATCAATTGAATGTTATAAATGTGATGTGTATGGTCACTATACAAATATATGTCCTACGAAGAAGGTTTAGGAATGGAACCAGTAGGACCGTAAAAATATATTTTTACCAATACCTAATTACAATCCAATTGAGGATGAGGAAACTGACAATGACCAATGAAAGGTATGGATTATTTCTTAGCTGCTATTTTGACATTATTGAATATTAGGATATGATTCATGATTTTGTTTTTAGGAATGAAGTATTACGAAATAAGTTGTGAAATAATGGTTAATGGATCATGAAGAACATTGAATGAGTAATAAGTCTACACATAAGGGATTGAATAGTTATGCTAGATTTTAGGATGATGAAATGCTTAAAAGTATTAAGACCCTTTTGATGATGAGATTACTTTGGATGATTTTTTCTAGTATGTGTAAACCTTAAGTTTGGTATGTGAAAATGTTATTCAAGGAAAAATTATCTTTTTTTTGATATTGTTATAAAGAACCATTTGGTTTTATATAATCCTTGAATTTGAGGTAATTATAGGTTATTACTTTTTGGGATGAAAATGCGAGGTATGAGATAAAATTTGTGGTCAAAATATGTTATGGTTATTTTGGGGAATTTATCTCATTTTTGGAAATGTTATAAAATTATATAGTTTTTGAAAAAGGAAAACACAAAGACCGTATGACAACCCGTCGCATCGGACAAAGCTGTAGGAATCGAACCCACAACCAAAGTGCAACTGATATTTATCGCTTAGCACTGGACTACGTGAAGTCCCTGGTTAATATAACTAACTCTTTTTAGTTAGATGATTTTATGGATCAAGAATAAGTTTATTTTGGGAATTGTTTTTTATCAAATGGATATCCTTATTGTAAGAAAATTATTTGGTGATTATGTGATAAAGGTTATTTTGGAATACGTTCTCTCTTTTGGGAACACTATATGCTTAAGGAAAATAAAATACTATAGGATCTCATTTGTGGAGTAATTGTTGAAATTTTATTTTGGAAGAATCTATGTTTTTGTATGGACATATAGCAATTTGGGTTATTTATGGAAATGATTAACCTATCTTTGAGAATATTTGACTAGGTTAATTACCTTTCTGTATGAGACTTTAAGAGTAACCGGTTTCATTTAGAGATAAATGTTAAGATTTTTTTGGAAGACTACGTGATCAAATTATTCTGAATTTTGGGTTTCAATCTTATTTTGGATAATTTTCAAGAATTTTAAGGACAATTGTTTATTGAATGGTATTTGTTGAACTTTGGGTTTTTTTGTCGAAATTTGGAGATTAGGAGTAATATTTCTTTTTATAAATGATTATCCCTTTTTGGATTATCTAATATTATACTAACCTTTTTGGTTTTGGTTAATGTCTAAAGAAAAGGGAAATATATACTTCATCTTTTGTAGATTATGTGATACTATATAAGTTTATTCTAGTGCTATTGATGTGACCAAGTCAATTTTAATACTCATCATTTGGAGAAAAGATGAGTTTGTGGTAGGAATTTAGTAAAGGATGAAAGTCTACATGATAAGTAAGTATGTGTCCTTATGTTCTGAGTCAAGCTCATAAATAAATTCCTCAACTTTATGAAAAGGAACTTAAAACAAAAACATGGTCCATTTACATTTTCTACTGGGAAACAAAGGACTGTTTAACCCATCACAAGTTTGTGATTTTCTGGTGGTTAACTTTCTCCTAATCATGTTTTCTATAACTCTCTATCAGAACTTGATGGTTAGTTTCTCTTCCATATCAATGTTTTCATACATGGAATCCTAGTATGGGTTGTCTCGGGTGACAACTATACTTCTCTTTATTTCTTTTAAAGTGATAGTTTTATTGACTCTTTTTCCAATGTGGGACTTTCAATGAAGTTTATTAACCCAATTTTAAAATTGCGAGGACGCAATTTCCAAAAGGGGGGAAGGATGTAACATCCTAGGAAAATAAAGAATATGACATTCTTCATATTTATTAATATTTTTGAATAAAATATTAATGTTACTTTAAATGAGATTCTATGTTCAATGCTGTACCTGATACTCAACAACGGGTTTCTTTGAAAACTTACATTCCACACAACGTTGAGTTATACTGAAAAATAATATAATAATATTATTAATTTAAATTGTAGTTAACGCATAGCCGTTGTATTGGTGTGAATGAATAGAAATAACTAAAATATGATTATATATGTTTGTTAAATGTTTTTACTTTTATCCAATAAATTTTATTGTCTTAAAATGTGAATGAATCCAATTTTAAGCATAAATACTCTAACATTCTTTAAAAGGTCAATTTACCGCCTTTTAATGGAGAAACATTTTTAAATATAGTTTTCGTTACTTTTATATGTTTTATTTGAAAAAACTAATATTCTTCTTTATAATTGGGACATCAAAATTTACTCTTGGTAAATTTTTGGTATTTTTCGAATAAAGTTCATTTTTTAATGAATAGTGAAAAATATTGCATTTTAATTCAAAACTGCCTTTTAATCTAATATATTTATATGGTTAGATTATATTTTTAAATGGGTTTAAAGTGTAATTAGATTAAATTTTACCATTTAATCCAATTTTGGTCATTGGAAGTAATTTCACTTTGAAATTTGACATAAACAAGTTTAATCTTTTGATAGTTATTATTTTTTTTAAAACACGCTTTTTATCTTGACAACGGGAATTAATTATTAATTAATTTCTGCCAATTTTGTGTTTTGAATTTGAAAAAATTGATTCTATATTTATAATTATAAGGTAAAAATTTTGTAAATAGGTAACTTTTATTTTTATACATTATGAATATTTACTTCAGTAAATATTTTATTTACCAAGGTTAAAAGGTAAATATGGTAAATAAGGGTAAAAAATTATATTATAATAATATTAAATTATCCTAAAACATGTGATAATACTATTGGATGATAAATTTCTGACCATGTAAATCCTTGGGTCAATTTTGGGATCCCATGGATCAACTTGGGAGTGATAATGGCACTTTATATTAATTAATTTAATGTAAAGACAAAAATGACATAAACATATATCATATAGTAAAACAATTTTTACACGGGGTTATATAAGTTATATCTTAAACTATAAATATCCATTAGAAGGATAAAAATATTTCCTACATCATAGTATATTATTTATAATTTTTAGACATGAAATAAATAAAATTATTTATAACACAATGATGATGTAGTGATTACCTTATTAATGAATGATTTAAATAAATGAGATTATAAATTTTAAAAAAACTATCCAAACCCCATACAATTATTATTTTATGATTTTATTTTGAATAAGAGTCATATTATATTTTAATTTAAGGAGTTTTTTACATTTTTAAACTGAATATCATTTTATAATAAAATAATATTTTCAAACTTTCCTAAAGAGTCCCTCCTCTCCTTTATAAAAAGCCATCACCTCTAACCCATTAATCACACCTCTAAAGCACCTTTTCTAGTAAACAATCTTCCCAATTAAGCTCCCTAAATCCCCCAGTTACTCCTAAAATCCTTAACTTAGGCATAAGGAACTTAAAGAAAGCCTTTTGGTTCAAACCAAAGGGAGTTACCTGATTTAAAGGTAACGTCTTCTCTTAAGTTCTTTTCTTTTATTTTTCTTCTCCACTCCCTATGCTCTTCTTATTATTTGTTTATATAACAAAAATAGTATACTCAATATAATAAGATGTTTTTATTAGAAGGATTCGAACTATACTTCCACACACCTCCATCTAATGGATACGAACATATTGTTTCTGTGGACAACGAACTACTGCCTCACAAAACAATGATTGTTCAAATATCTCCTACCACCTATCATGGAGGCCATTATGATGGAAATGTATTTATATATGATATATATATTATGTTTATGTTTTCTATATGCTTCTATAATTTTTATTTACAGACATACCTTTATGCTTTCCAATATGTGTAAACATGATAATTTCATTTGAGGAAGTGCGGACTACCGCCCCTCAAGGTGATATGATTCATTAATGACATACATGGAATGTATAAAGGATAGATTTGTGAAATTATGTAACATATATATCATATTATATTATACTATAATTATAATATACCTATGTATCAATAAGTTTTCATTCCATTAAATATGAAATTGAAATGAAAGTAGCGTTCATGCGTACGTACGACTTATCGTCTCCATAAACGGTGCATTTCATTTCTTATCTCAAAATGTCATGTAATATTATAAATAAATATATATATATATATACTGGATATATATAATATATATGACATATAAATCATGAATATGATTCTGGAGATAATGTAATTTTGACCACAGGGAAAAATTGTAATTAAAATAATTTCATTTTTGACTCAAGTTCCGAACATCAAAAAAATGTCTGATATGAACTAAAATAATTAACTAATTTTTATAGCAAGGAAATAAGTGATATAAAAGTAATAATAAACTTGAAAAAGGTTCTTAAGCAATTATAAATTAACTTAAGTTTATTATTCAGGAAGAACAAGGAACATACAAGACAAGTCGGAATTGAGGCAAGGGGTTTTCATCCCACTTTTTATTCCCGTGAGATTCATGCTATATTTGACACTATTTTCTTTTTTGTAGTGTATGTATTTCCCATTATTGTATTCTTTGTATAATATAATTTAATTTATGGGTATTTACATATTCATTTTATGATCCTTCTTTCATGTGGTGAATGATTTGTAAGTTACTAAATCAGCAAGGGAACCTTTCATCGTACTCTTTTAGTCAAAGACTTATTTTATGTTATGTATTTAAATTTTAATTTTAAAATGTTGGGATATGTTCTTATATATATTTATTTCTGTACATTTTATTTCCATGTGATGAGAGACCTTTTTTCTCTCATTAACTCACTTTATGAATTTTTAATTGACGCCATTAGGCTGCTGAATTTTCATAAGGGAACTTCTTAACCCAATTTCCATTCTTTGGATTAATCTTATACTTATTGATTATGTCATGATATTATTATGCGTGGAATCACTATTTATTTATTTATGTAATAATTTCCACTCCTCTTTGTGTGGATATAATTTTGATACACATAATCACTCTATTGATAATTTCTAAAGTCATTGATATGAACTTTATAAGGGTAATCTTAACTCAATTTCCATTCATCGAGTTAAACATCCAAGTCATTGGTTTTGTTTTTAAAAGAAAATGCGTGAATATAATCTAATTGATTTACACTTAATATCCAATAATATTAAGTGTATTTATATTTTTCACACATAATTATTTAATTGATTTATCCTTAATCTAAGGATACCGTCTTTATAAGGGATTTCGTCTCAATTTACATTACATTGAGACTTCATTGTTGTTATGCGCCAATTCAATTTATATGATGTATATACTGTCCTTTGGAATATTATACCTTTATTCTCATGATATTATAAGGTTTTGATTAAATGTTATTCCTCAATTATTTGTATTCAATCATCTCTCATTTGGTTAAGAACTTCTTAACCAAAATATTGTTTTTAAAGATTTATTATTATAAATATTTCTCATTAATGTTCATATTTTCAAAATTGAATTGAGGATTTATTTATACGGACATTAATTTTTTAAAATGTTAATACCTTTAAAAGTTTCAAAGTGGTATGGGACACTTTGATTCAAAAATCTCTTTATTAAATGTTTTAAATGGTTTTGAAAATGGTTTTGATAAAGAATTGATTACGTGAATATCTTGAAATGATATATTGAGATTTCAATGTGTAAATGTTATCTTTATTTCATTATGGTTTTATGTGTTATGATTTATAATGGTTCTTGGACATTTGACGGGTGGTTACGTGATAAACTAAATGACAGGTGGTGCTTTGGTAAACCAGGATGAGTGGTTATGTTATAACCTCCAATGCATTGGGTATGGAAGTCGGCCATATGGATATTCCATTTAGTGATATGTATGGAAGTAGACCTTATGGTTATTCTATTTAAGTATGTTTATGTCCCAAGTTACCTATATATGTTATATGTGATTTCTATGGGTTTTATGGTAATCTTTTTTGTTACAAAAGGCTAAGAAATGATCTTTTATTCAGTAAAGAGTATTTACTACTTCATAAAGGTGAAAATTATTACTTATGATAAGGTATTCATAGTTTACTTGTTGTTTTGAAAAAAAACTAACAGTATTCCTTCTTTTTATATCCCTTACTGAGATTTTTTTATCATACCAAGTTTTTGAAATGTTTTTCATAGGACATAAAGTGTAATAGGGTCAAGGATGAGATCAAGGAAAAGTTATGCTATCTAAAACATGGAACTAGACATGTTTCTTTTTAAGTGTTTTTATTTTATGAAAAAATAGATACTGAGTAGTAGTTTCTACATGTAATATTCAAGTTGATATGTAATAGTTATGCACTAATTCTCTAAAACTATAAATCTGAAAAGATACTCAATGTGAATTATTCACTTAATTCAAGATTATGTAATGTTTAAGGTTGGGGCCTTATAGTTGGTATCAGAGGATAGTTTAGATAACTTTAGAGGTTAGGGTGTTATTTAAGCATAAGTGACATAACCATAATGGTTAGAATATTAGAAAGAGTCATAGTTATATTAGATAAATTGAATAAGTTTAAGATAACATGAATATGTCTATCTTATTATTTACCCCCCTCATAATATATTATATTTTTACTGATATACTCACACTAACCTTTTTGGTTTTAGTAAATGGATAGATCTAGAAGGCACAAAAGTAACGATGGATGTGATGAAAACTGTGATGGTTTTCTGAATAAGCAACCGAATGAAGTGGGAGATGCAATGAGAACACTTTTGGTTATTCTCATCCAACTATTTAGAGTCATGATTGACCACCTGAACCTTAGTGATTTTTATAAAGCATCGTATATGAGAGAAACAAATCCCTAAGGAATTTCAGGTAATAATTATAAATTTAAGTATATTCAAAAACCTATGTGTCAAGGATGTGGAAAGAAACACTTAGGAAAATGATTCAAAGGGACGTGAAGATGCTATAGATGTGGTAATTAAGGTCATAAAGCAAGAACATGCCATGGAAAAAATAAGCATCCAGTTGACTCCAGGAAAGGGAAAGAAGTTATTTCTAAGGGATCAATTGAATGTTTTAAATGTGGTGTGTATAGTCACTATACAAATAGATTTCCTACAAAGAAGGTTTGGGAATGGGACCAGTAGGACCATACAAATATATTTTTACCAATACCTAATGCCATTCCAATTGAGGACGAGGAAACTGAAAATAACCAATGAAAGGAATGGATTATTTCTTAGTTGATGTTTTTGACATTATTGAATCTTAGGATATGATTCATGATTTTGTTTGTAGGAATGATATATTACAGAATAAGTTTGGAAATAATGGTTAATAGATCATGAAGAACATTGAATGAGTAAGAATTCTACACATAACAGATTCAAGAGTTATGCTAGATTTTAGGATGATAAAATGCTTAAAAGTGTTAAGACTCTTTTGATGATGGGATTACTTTGGAAGAATTTTTCTTGTATGTGTAAACCTAAAGTTTGATATGTAAAAATTTTATTCAAGGAAGAATTATCTTTTTTTTGGAAATAGTTATAAAGAACCATTTGGGTTTATATGATCCTTGAATTTGAGGTAATTATAGCTTATTACTTTTTGGGATGAAAATGCAAGGTATGAGATAACATTTGTGGTAAAAATATTTTATGTTTATTTTTGAGGAATTTATCTCATTTTTGTGAATTTTATAAAATTATATAGTTTTTGAAAAAGTACAACATGCATACCGTATGACAACCCATCATGTCAGACAAAGCTATGGGAATAAAACCCACAATGAAAGTTAAATTGGAATGTATTGCCTACCACTGGACTACGTGAAGTCCCTGGTTAGTATGACTAACTCTTTTTAGTTAGATGATTTTATTGATCAAGAATAATTTGATTTTGAGAACTTTTTTTTATCAAATGGACATCCTTCGTATAGGAAAATTATTTAGTGATTATGTGATAAAGGTTATTTTGGAAGATGTTCTCTCTTTTGGGAACACTATATTCTTAAGGAAAATAGAATACTACGGGATATTATTTGTTGAGTAATTGTTGAAATTTTATTTTGGAAGAACCTATGTTTTTTTGGACATATAGCAATTTGGGTTATTTATGGAAATGATTAACCTACCTTTGAGAATATGTGACTAGGTTAATTACCTTTCAGTAAGATACTTTAAGAGTAACCAGTGTTATTTAGAGATAAATGTTAAGATTTTTGTGGAAGACTATGTGATCAAATTCTTCTAAATTTTGGGTTTCAATCTTAGTTTGAATTATTTTCAAGAATTTTAAGGACAGTTGTTTATTGAATGGTCTTTGTTGAACTTTGGGTTTTGTTTGTCGAATTTTAGAGAATAAGAGTAATATTTCTTTTTATAAATGATTATACTTTTTGGAATTATCTGATCTTGTACTAACCTTTTTGGTTTTGGTTAATGTATAAAGAAAATGTAAATATATAGTTCATATTTTGTGGATTATGTGATACTATAGAAGTTTATTCTAGTGCTGTTGATGCGACCAAGTCAGTTTGAATACTCATCGTTTGGAGAAAAGATGAGTTTGTGGTAGGAATTTAGTAAAGGATGAAAGTCTACATGAAAAGTAAGTATGTGTCCTTATGTTATCAGTCAAGCTCATAAATAAATTCCTAAAATTTATGAAAAGGAAATTAAAACAAAAAATTTGTCTGATTACATTTCCTACTGGGAAACCAATTACCATTTAAACCATCACAAGTTTGTGATTTTTTGGTGGTTAACTTTCTCCTAATCATATTTTCTATCACTGTCTATCAAAATTTGATGGTTAGTTTCTCTTCTATATCCATGTTTTCCTACATGGAATCCTAGTATGGGTTGTCTCAGGTGACCTTTGTACTTCTCTTTATTTATTTTAAAATGATAGTTTTATTGGCTCTTTTTCCAATGTGGGACTTTCAATGAAGTTTCTAAACCCAATTTTAAAATTGTGAGGATGCAATTTCTAAAAGGGGGAAGGATGTAACATCCTAGGAAAATAAAGAATACGAAATTTTTCATATTTATTAATATTTTTGAATTAAATATTAATTTTTCTTTAAATGGGATGCTATGTTTAATGGCGTACTTGATACACAACAATGAGTTTCTTTGAAAACTTACGTTTCACACAACATTGAGTTATACCGAAAAATAATATAATAATATTATTAATTTAAATGGTAGCTAACACCTAGCCATTGCATTTGATGGAATGAATATAAATAACTATAATATTATTATATATGTTTTTCATTTTTTTTTTACATTTATCCAACAAATTTTAGAGTCTTAAAATGTGAAAGAATCCAATATTAAGCATAAATACTCTAATATTCTTTAAAAGGTTGATTTACCGCCTTTTAATGGTGAACCCTTTTTAAATATAATTTTTTGTCACTTTTATATGTTATATTTGAAAAAATAAAATTATTCTTTATAATTGGGACATCAAAATTTACTTTGGGTAAATTTTTGGTATTTTTATGATAAAGTTCATTTTTAAATGAATAGTGAAAAATACTGTATTTTAATTCAAAATTGACTTTTAATCTAATTTATTTATATGGTTAGATTATATTTTCATATGGTTTTAAAGTTTAATTAGATTATATTTTTACCATTTAATCTAATTTTTATCATTGGAAGTAATTTCACTTTGAAATTGGACATAAAAAACTATCAATCTTTTGATAGTTATTATTTTTTAAAAAATATGCTTTTTGTTTTGACAATGAGAATTAATTTTTAGTTAATTTCTGCCACTTCTGTGTTTTGAATTTGGAAAAATGGATTCTATATTTGGAATAATGAGGTCAAAATTATGAAAATAGGTAAATTTTATTTTTATACATTATGAATATTTACTTCAGTAAATATTTTATTTACCATTGTTAAAAGGTAAATATGGTAAATAAGAGAAAAAAAATATTATAATAATATTAAATTACCCTAACACATGTTCTAATCCTATTGGATGATAAATTTCCGACCATTTACATCATTGGGTCGATTTTGGGACCCCATGGAGCCACTTGAGAGTGATAATGACACTTTATTTTAATTAATTTAAAGTAAATACAAAAATGACATAAACATATATCTTATATGAAATTTTTTTTATATGGGGTTATATAAGTTATCTATTCAAATATAAATATTAATTATAAATATAAAAATATTTCCTTCATCTTGGTATTTTATTTATAATTTTTAGACATCAAATAAATAAAATTATTTATGACATAATGAGGATGCAGTGATTACCTTATTAACGAATGATTTAAATAAATGAGATTATAAATTTTAAAAATCAATAAAAAACCTATATAATTCTTATTGGATTATTTTATTTAGAACAAGAGTCATTTTATCTTAGAATTCAACTAGTTTTGGACCTTTTGAAACAAAAAATCAGTTTATAATAAAATAATATTTTCAAACTTTCCTAAAGAGCCCATCCTCTCCCTTATAAAAATCCATCACCTCTAACCCATTAATCACACATCTCAAGCCCCTTGTATCGTCCAAAATCTACCCAATTAAGCTCCCTAAATCCCTCTCTTACTCCTAGAATCCTTACCTTAGGTATAAGGCACTTAAAGAAATCCTTTTGGTTCAAACCAAAGGGTGTTACCCGATTTAACAGTAACATCTTCTCTTAAGTTCTTTTCTTTTATTTTCCTTCTCCACTCCCTATGATCTTCTTATTTTTTGTTTAAATAAAAACACCAGTATCCTAAATATAATAGTATGTTGTTATAAGAAGTATTCAAACTAAACTTCCAAACACCTCCATCTAATGGATACAAACATACTGTTTCTGTGGACGATGAACTACTCCCTCACAAAATGATGATTGTTCAAATATATCCTACCACCTCTCATGGTGGCCATTATTATGGAACTATATTTATATATGATATATATTTTATTTTTATGTTTTCTCTATGCTTCTGTAATTTTTATTTACAAACATACCTTTATACTTTCCAATATGTGTAAACACGATAATTTCATTTGAGAAAGTGCGGACTACTGCCCCCTCAAGGTGATATGATTCGTTCATGACATAAATGGAATGCATAAAGGATGGAGTTATGAAATTATGTAACATATATTTCATATGATATTATACTATAATTATAATATACCTATGTATCATTAATTTTTCATTCCATTAAATTCGAAATAGAAATGAAAGTAACATTCATTCGTATGTACGACTTATCGTCTCCATGAACGATGATTTTCATTTATTATCTCAAAATGTCATATACTATTATAAATATATATATATACTGGATATATATGATATATATGATATCTAAATCATGAATATAATTATGGAGATAATGGAATTTTTACCACATGGATAACTTGTAATTAAAAGATGTTTATTTTTTACTCAAGTTCCGAACATAAAAAAAATGCCCAATATGAACTCAAATAATTAACTAATTGTTATAGAAAGGAAATAAGTGATATAAAAAGAATAATAAACTTGATAAAGGTTCTTAATCAAGTATAAATTAACTTAAGTTTATTATTCCGGAATAACAAGGAACATACAAGACAAGTTAGACTTGAGGTAAGGGGTTTTCATGTCACTTTTTAATCCTATGAGATTCATTCTATATTTGCCACTATTTCCTTTTGTGTGGTGTATATACTAACCATTATTGTATTATTTTTATAATATACTTTAATTTATGGGTATTTACATCTTCATTGTATGATCCTTCTTTCATGTGGTGAATGTTTCGTAAGTTACCAAATCGGTAAGGGAACCTTTCACCGTACTCTTTTAGCCAAAGAATTATTTTATCACTACTGGAAATAAGATCTATACTAATGGTTTTGGAAAAAATGTTGGTATAGTTCACTTATATGGACCTATACCAATGGTTTGTCCAAAAACGTTGGTATAGGTCACTAATTAGGACCTATACCAATGGTTTTGGACAAACCGTTGGTATAGGGGGGACCTATGCTAACAGTTTTGGCCAAACCGTTGGTATAGGTCCATAATAGAGACCCTATACCAACAGTTTTCCCCAAACCGTTGGTATAGGTACCAAAATCAAAGAATCTATACCAACGATTCCCAAAATTGTTGGTATAGGTCTATACTAATGGTTAAAACTGTTGGTATAGGTCTATAATAACGGTTAAAACCATTGGTATAGTTACATGTATTTTTTATGGAATATTCTTACAGAGAACATTAAATAAATAAAAATTTAAAATATTTATGATAATAAATATATATATATTTATGAAATTATATTCAAAAAAGTCAAGTTAGGTTAGTTTTTAGGTCAATCAATCATAAATTGGAGGTACTGGGATCAAAACCAATAGAATTCTTCTTTTTTGAAATACATATAACAACAGTTTTGTGGAACCATTGGTATAGATATTTCATATTACTTATACAAATGGTTTTGAAAACCATTGGTATAGGTCTATACCAACGGTTTTTCCAAAACCCTTAGTATAGACCTATCCCCATATCTTACTAGCCAACGGTTCTCCAAACCGTTGGTATAGGATATACCAACGGTTTGGAGGCCTATACCAATGGTTTCAAACCGTTGGTATAGGGTATTTTTCTAGTAGTGTATGTTATGTCTTTAAATTTCAATTTTCAAATGTTGGGATATGTTTTTATATATCCTTATTTCTGTACATTTTATTTCCATGTGATAAGAGACCCTTTTTATCTCATCAACTCACTTTATGAATTTTTAATTGATGCCGTTAGGCTGCTGAATTTTCATAAGGGAACTTCTTAACCCAATTTCCATTCTTTGGGCTAATATTATACTTATTTATTATGTCATGATATGATTATGTGTAGAATCACTATTTATTTATTTATGTAATGATTTCCACTCCTCTTTTTGTGGATATAATTTTGATACACATAATTATTCTATTGACAATTTCTCAAGTCATTGATATGAACTTGATAAGGATAATCTTAACTTAATTTCCATTCATTGAGTTAAATATCCAAGTCATTGGTTTTGTTTTTAAAAGAACATGTGTGAATTTCCTATGATTTATTTACACTGAATATCCAATCATATTGAGTGTATTTGTATTTTTCACACATAATTATGTAATTGATTTATCCTTAATTTAAGGATACCATCTTTATAAGGGATTTCATATCAATTTACATTCCATTGATACTTTATTGTTGTTATGCGCCAATTCAATTTTATATGGTGTATATACTATCCTTTGTCATATTATAACTTTATTCTCATGATATTATAAGGTTTTGATTAAATGTTATTCCTAAATTATTTATATTCAAGCATCTCTCATTTGGTTAAGAACTATTTAACTAAAATATTGTTTTTAAAGATTTATTCTTATAAATATTTCTTATTAATGTCCATCTTTTCAAAATGGTTTTAAGGATTTATTTATATAGAAATTAATATTTTAAAATGTTAATACCTTTAAAATTTTCAAAGTGGTATGTGAAACTTTGATTCAAAAATCTCTTTATTAAATGTTTTAAATGGTTTTGAAAATGGTTTTGATAAAGCATTGATTATATCAATATCATGAAATTATATATTGTGATTGCAATGTGGAAATGTTATATTTCCTTCATTCTTGTTTAATATGTTATAATTTATAATGGTACTTGGATATTTAATGGGTGGTTACGTGATAAACTAAATTATGAGTGGTGCCGTGATAAACCAGGACCGGTGGTTAGATTATAACCTCTAATGCATTGGGTATGGAAGTCATCCGTACAGCTATTCCATTTAGTGATATATATGGAAGTCGACTGTATGGTTATTCCATTTATGTATGTTTATGTCCTAAGTTACCTATATATGTTATGTGTGATTTATATGGGTTTATGGTAATATTTTGGTTACAAAAGGCTAAGCAATAATATTTTATTAAGTGAAGAGTATTTACTAATTCATGAAGGTGAAAATTATTACTTATGATAAGGTATTAATTGTTTACTTGTTCTTTTGAAAAAAACTAATAATTTTCCTTCTTTTTGTATCCCTTACTGAGCTTTTTTTCTCACCCCAAGTTTTTAAAATGTTTTTCACAGGATATAAAGTGTAATAGGTTCAAGGATGTGATCAAGGAAAAGTCACACTATCTAAAACATGTAACTAGACATGTTTCTTTTTAAGAGTTTTTATTTTATGAAAAAATAGATACTGAGTAGTAGTGTCTACATGTAATATTCAAGTTGATATGTAAGAGTTATGGCCTAATTATCTAAAACTCTAAACCTAGAAAGATCATAAATGTGAATTATTCACTTAATTCAAGATTATGTAATGTTTAAGTTTAGGGCCTTAAAGTTGGTATCAGAGTTTGGTTTAGATAATTTTAGAGGTTATGGTGTTATTTAAGCATAAGTGACATAACCATAATGGTTAGAATATTAGAAAGAGTCATAGTTATTTCAGATAAATTGAATGAGTTTAAGATAACATGAATACGACTATCTTAGTATTTACCCTCCTCATAAGATATTATATTTTTACTGATATAATCACACTAGCCTTTTTGGATTTAGTAAATGGATAGATCTAGCAGGCACCAAAGTTACGATGGATGTGACAAAAACTGTGACAGTTTTCTGAATAAGAAACCGAATGAAGTGGGAGATGCAACAAGAACACTTTTCGTTATTCTCAACCAACTATATGAACTCATGATTGACCACCTGAATCTTAGTGATTTTTATAAGGCATAGTATATGATAGAAACAAATCCCTATGGAAGTTGAGGTAATAATCATAAAGTTAAGTATATTCAAAAACCTATGTGTCAAGGATGTGGAAAGAAACACTTAGGAAAATGCTTCAAAGGGACATGAATATGCTATAGATATGGTAATGAAGGTCATAAATCAATAATATTCCATAGAAAAAGGAAGCATCCAGTTGACTCCAGGAAAGGGAAATAAGTTCTTTCCAAGGGATCAATTGAATGTTTTAAATGAAGTGTGCATGATCAATATACAAATCGATATCCTATGAAGAAGGTTCAGGAATGGGACCATTAAGACCGTATAAATATATGTTTACCAATACCTAATTCCATTCCCATTGAGGATGAGGAAACTCACAATGACCAATGAAAGGTATGTATTATTTCTTAGCTGATGTTTTGACATTATTTAATCTTAGGATATGATTCATGATTTTGTTTTTAAGAATGAAGTATTATGGAATAAGTTGGAAAAGAATGGTTAATGGATCATGAATATAATTGAATGATTAAGAAGTTTAAACATAAGGGATTCAAGAGTTATACTAGATTTTAGGATGATGAAATGCTTAAAAGTATTAAGACACTTTTGATGATGGGATTACTTTAGAAGAATTTTTCTAGTATGTGTAAACCTGAAGTTTGATATGTGAAAATGTTATTCAAGGAAGAAACATATTTTCTTTTTTTTGGGTACAGTTATAAAGAACCATTTGGCTTTATATGATCCTTGAATTTGAGGTAATTATAAGTTATTACTTTATGTAATGAAAATGCAAGGTATGAGATAACATTTGTGGTGAAAATATGTTATGGTTATTTTTGGGGAATTTATCTCATTTTTGGGAATGTTATAAAATTATATAGTTTTTAAAAAAGGAAAACACATAGACCATATGAAAACCCATCGGGTCAGACAAATCTGTGGGAATCGAACCCACATCCAAAGTGCGATTGGGATTTATCGCCTACCACTGGACTACGTGAAGTCTCTAGTTAGTATGACTAACTCTTTTTAGTTAGATGATTTTATGGATTAAGAATATGTTGATTTTGGGAACCTTTTTTATCAAATGTATATCCTTAGTATAGAAAAATTATTTGATGATTATGTGATAAAAATTATTTTGGAAGATGTTCTCTCTTTTGGGAACACTATATGCTTAAGGAAAATAGAATAATATGGGATCACATTTATGAAGTAATTGTTTAAATTTTATTTTGGAAGAATCTATGTTTTTTTGGACATATAGTAATTTGGGTTATTTATGGAAATGATTAAACTATGTTTGAGAATATGTGACTAGGTTAATTGCCTTTTAGTATGAGACTTTAAGAGTAACCAGTGTTATTTAGAGATAAATGTTAAGATTTTTTTTGAATACTACATGATCAAAATATTCTGAATTTTGGGTTTCAATATTAGTTTGTATTATTTTGAATAATTGTAAGGATAATTGTTTATTTAATGGTCTTTGTTGAACTTTGGGTTTTGTTTGTTGAATTTTGGAGATTAGGAGTAATATTTCTTTTTATAAATGATTATCCTTTTTGGTATTATCTGATCTTGTACTAACCCTTTTGTCTTTGGTTAATGTCTAAAGAAAAGGGGAATACATAGTTCATCTTTTTTGGATTATGTAATACTTTATAAGTTTATTATAGTGCTGTTAATGTGACCAAGTCAGTTTGAATACTCATCGTTTGGAGAAAAGATGAGTTTTTGGTAGGAATTTAGTAAAGGATGAAAGTCTACATGACAAGTATGTGTCCTTATGTTCTTAGTCAAGCTCATAAATAAATTCCTCAACTTTATGAAAAGTAACTTAAAAAAAAATTGTTGTCCGTTTACTTTTCCTACTAGGAAACCAATGACCGTTTAACCCATCACAAGTTTGTGATTTTATGGTGGTTAACTTTCTTCTAATCATGTTTTCTATCACTCTCCATCAGAACTTGATGATTAGTTTTTCTTCCATATCCATGTTTTCCTACATGAAATCCTAGTATGGGTTGTCTCAGGTGACCTTTGTACTTATATTTATTTCTTTTAAAGTGATAGTTTTATTGACTCTTTATCCAATGTGGGACTTTCAATGAAGTTTCTGAACCCAATTTTAAAATTGCGAAGAAAAAATTTCCAAAATGGGGGAAGGATGTAACATCCTAGGAAAATAAAGAATATGACATTTTTCATATTTATTAATATTTTTGAATTAAATATTAATTTTACTCAGAGATGCTATTTTTAATGGCGTACCTGATACGCAACAACAATTTTCTTTGAAAACTTACATTTCACACAACGTTGAGTTATACCGAAAAATAATATAATAATATTATTAATTTAAATGGTAGTTAACGCCAAGTCGTTGTATTGGAGAGAACAAATAGAATTAACTAAAATATGATTATATATGTTTGTTAAATGTTTTTATATTTTTCCAACCAATTTTAGAGTCTTAAAATGTGAATGAATCCAATTTTAAGCATAAATACTCTAATATTCTTTAAAAGGTCGTTTTACTGCCTTTTAATGACGAACCCTTTTTAAATATAGTTTTTGTCACTTTTATATGTTTTATTTGAAAAAAATAAAATTCTTATTTATAATTAGGACATCAAAATTTACTTTGGGTAAATTTTTCGTATTTTTCTGATAAAGTTCATTTTTTAATGAATAGTGAAAAATACTGTATTTTAATTCAAAACTGCCTTTTAATATAATTTATTTATATGGTTAGATTATCTTTTTAAATGGGTTTCAAGTTTAATTATATTATATTTTTACAATTTAATCCAATTTTGATCATTTTAAGTAATTTCACTTTGAAATTGTACATAAACAAGTGTCAATCTTTTGGTAGTTATCATTTTTTTAAAAACACACCTTTTGTTTTGACAACGAGAATTAATTTTAAATTAATTTCTTCCACTTTTGTGTTTTGAATTTATAAAAATGGATTCTATATTTGTAATTATATGGTCAAATGTTTGTAAATAGGTAACTTTTATTTTTATACATTATAAATATTTACTTCAGTAAATATTTTATTTAACATGGTTAAAAGGTAAATCTGGTAAATAAGGGTAAAAAAAATTATAATAATATTAAATTACCCTAACACATGTCCTAATCCTATTGGATGATACATGTCCGACCATGGGATTCCTTGGGTCTATTTTGGGACCCCCTGGAGCCACTTGGGGGTGATAATGACACTTTATACAAATTAATTTAATGTAAATACAGAAATGACATAAACATATATCATATAGTAAAACAAATTTTACATGAGGTTATATAAGTTATTTCTTCCATTATAAATATTAATTATAAATATAAAAATATTTCCTACATCATTTTATTTTAATTATAATTTTTATACATCAAATAAATAAAATTATTTATGACACAATGATGATGTAGTGGTTACCTTATTAATGAATGATTTAAATAAATGAGATTATAAATTTTAAAAAACTATCCAAAACCTACCCAATTATTATTGTATGATTTTATTTCGAACAAGAGTCACATTACCTTATAATGTAATGAGTTTTGGACCTTTTTAAATATAAAATCAGTTTATAATAAAATAATATTTTCAAACTTTCCTAAAGAGCCCCTCCTCTCCCTTATAAAAATCCATCACCTCTAACCCTTTACTCAAACCTCTAAATCCTCTTGGATCATCCAAAATCTTACCAATTAATCTCCCTAAATCCCTATATTCCTCCTATAAGCCTTACTCTAAGAATAAGGCACTTAAAGAAAGCCTTTTGGTTCAAAACAAAGGGAGTTACCCGATTTAAAGGTAATGTCTTCTCTTAAGTTCTTTTCTTTTATTTTCCTTCTCCACTCCCTATGCTCTTATTATTATTTGTTTACATAAAAACACCAGTATCCTTAATATACTAGGATGTTTTTATGATAAGTATTATAACTACACTTCCACACACCTCCATCTAATGGATACAGACATACTATTTCTATGGACAACGAACTACTGCCTCACGAAACGATGTTTGTTCAAATATCTCCTACCGCATCTCATGGTGGACATTATGATGGAACTTTATTTATATATGATATATATATTATGTTTATGTTTTCTCTATTCTAATGTATTTTTTTTAGAAACATACCTTTATGATTTCCAATATGTGTAAACATGATAATTTCATTTGAGGAAGTACAGACTACCACCCCCTCAAGGTGATATGATTTGTTCATGAAATATATGGAATGTATAAAGGATGGAGTTATGATATTATGTAACATATATATCATATGATATTTTACTAGAATTATAATATACCTATGTGTAACGTCCCGAGTCCGGAGCCCCTCCACCGGTGCCCCGTACCTGGTTCGCCACATGACCTCAAGCGCGTTTCCCCGAACGCCAGAGGCTACCGACTAGTAGAGAGGGATTTGGTGAGTCGGTGGGGAAACAATTCCCTCATTTGGTTAGGTATACAAGGTAATAAAACAATAATAGATAGCGGAAGCAGTAATCAAAATGCATAACAAAAGAAACCAGACAGTGGAAGCAATGTAGATATCCAACAATAATGACAATAATGCAGCAGGTACAAGTATCTATGGAAAGCAGCAAACACAACAACGTGCTGGAATACAACTAAAACCAAGTGAAAAAGAAAAACAAAGAAATCTCCTCATCATCGCGAGCCACGGCTCGGTCCCATGCTCCCCAGCTCCTGATACAGTCAAGATCCTGAAGTAGAAGGGCGCTTGCCCTTATCTATACCTGCAGCAACATAGTCTGCTTGGGCCCAAAAGCATGGCCCAAACAGGGTGTGAGATACAATACCAGTAGGAAATCACCCAAATATTTGTGCCTAATAGTAAATGAATACATGGAAGTAAATATACAAGAAGCAGTAAATAAGAAATCAAAAGCATCTACAATCCACAGCTCTAACAAGTAAAGCACACAAGTAAGCAGTCAACAACAAGAAGAAAATAAGTAACCCTCTGGGTAGGTCTCACATTCTAACCCCTATGGTTCAACCTCTAAGTACTAGAAACCCTCTGGGAGGCACACACAGTCTCACCCCTCTGGTTCAGCTACGTAATTAAGCAGACTCTCTGGGGAAGCACTCACCGTCAATTCCCCCTATAGTCTCATATCATACTAAAGGCTCTCTGGGGAAGCACTCAACGTCAATTCCCCCTGTGTCCCGCGTCGTAGTTAAAGACACTCTAGAGAATCCCTTCCCTCAATTTTCCCCTTGGTCCTGCATCGTGATTAAACAGACACTCTGGAGAATCCCTTCCGTCAATTCTCCCTTTGGTCTACTACTCTAGGTTCTCACAGTCTTGAGTATAACTAAACATGCTCAGTGCGTGCATATCGTCCAAGTAAACCTCAAGAACTACTTGGCTATCAACTAAGGCTCAACAGCAATACTAAAACAACAGTCCAAAATCCAACAACTAGGCATGGCAAAGCAAACTGAGCACAAAAAAAATACTCTAATCACAAGCAATAACCTCTACTAAAGCAATCAAGCAAAGCAGGCAAGTAACAAGGACAAAACATAAAATACGCAATACCACATTCAAGGGTATTGGTGGAAATTGCAACAAATATTCATCAACTTTCTACAGAAAGGCACAAAACACCTACCTCGATCCTAGTATATCGATATACGTGACCCTCGATGACATATTCCCCTTGGAACGACGTAGATTTGAGAAAATGAAAAAAATCTCATCCTACGATAACTTGGAAACCAGGAGGAATCAAGAAACAAGGATAAAGCAGAAGGAAGAACTCACCGCTGCGATTCCAACGCAACTGACCGTTCTCGAATCGGAGAACGGATGGCGGGGCGGGAGTTTGTCGAAGATCTGGCCATACGGTCTCTCTCGGACGGTTGAAACCTGAAGACGAAATGGATATGGGGGTTAGACGTGACCCCGTTCCGTTTAATGAAAAAAAATAAAGTACATGGCATGTACTTTTGGAGTACACGGCGTGTACTTTGAATTTTCCGTACTCCGAAATAACCGGCCTCCACCTCAGCCTTACACACCATGTGTGTGGCCCGGACACGGCCAGCACACGGCTTCGAGCTGGGGAAAGATTACACAGCGTGTACTCAGAAAGTACACAACGCGTACTTATGAAATTTCCAGAAAATTGATTTTTTTTCTCAAAAACTCCAGAAAAAGGAAAAACGTACCTGAAAATAGATCCGGGTTCTTACAAACTTCCACCCTTAAAGAAATTCGTCCCCGAATTTCCCTAACGAGATGGAGAAGAAGAAACCCCGAACAGCTCCGGCCACTGCGATCGAACATCGGACTCCCTCTCCCAGGCCTCGTCCTGTACTCACCCTTACTACCACAGTACTCGTACCATAGGAACATACCACCCGTGAAGAACCTTCGTACTAAGATCGATAATCCAGATAGGATGCTCCTCGAACGACGCATCCGCTTCAAGCTCAACTTCCTCGAGCTGAAAGACATGAGACGGGCTTGGAAAGTAATGTCGGAGTTGAGAGACGTGGAAGACGTCATGCATGGACCAATACCTATGAGGTAGCTGAAACTGATAGGCGACCGACCCCACTCTCTCCAAGACCTCAAACGGCCCGACGTACCGCAATAAAAGCTTACCCTGTCTCCGAATCCTCTTGTGTCCCAACCTCGGTGCGACACGTAGGAAAACCTGATCACCGACCTCGAACTCTAGAGTTCATCTCCGCTGATTAGCATAAGACTTCTGTCGAGACTGCACTGTAGCCATCCTCTTCTGAATCAGTTCTATCAGCTCTGAAGTCTCCTGAATGAGACGAGGTCCCAGTAAAGCTGCCTCTCCTGCCTCCAGCCAGCATAAGGGTGATCGGCATGGCCTACCGTAAAAAGCCTCGTATGGCGCCATCTGAATGGTCGCCTGGAAACTGTTGTTGTAGGCGAACTCCACCAGAGGAATATGCTTCTCCCAAGAACCTCCAAAGTCAAGGATGCAAGCTCAGAGCATATCCTCAAGCACCTGGATCGTGCGCTCGGACTAGCCATCAGTCTGGGGATGATATGCTATACTCAAAAGTACCTGCGTACCCAAGGCCTTCTGAAGTCCCTGCCAGAATCGAGAGGTAAAGCGCACATATCTGTCTAAAACAATAGAGCGCGGAACTCCATGCAGACGAATGATCTCCCGATGTAAAGTCGTCCCAGATCATCGATACTGAAGGTCTCCTTGATCGGCAAGAAGTGATCAACCTTCGTAATTCTGTCGACGACAACCCAAACTACATCGTTCCCTCGGGGTGATCTCGGCAACCCGGTCACGAAGTCCATCGCAACATCATTCCACTTCCACTCTGGAATTGGTAATTGCTGTAAAAGCCCCGCTGGTCGCTGATGCTCTGCTTTCACCTACTGACAAGTAGAACATCTCATAACAAAACCAACAACATCCTTCTTCATACCTGGCCACCAGTATTGGCGATGAAGGTCCCGATACATCTTGGTGATGCCAGGATGAAGTGCCCAAACAGAGGAATGGAAATCCCACATCAGCTCCTCACGTATGTCTGATGGCACCCATACGCATCCTTGGAAACAAAAGATCTCATCCTCACCCACTGTCCATCCAGAAAGAGGGTCCTCTCCTGACACACTCTCCTGCAGGACTAAGCCTTCCGAGTCTGATAGTTGCCTCATCCGTACCCGATCACGTAGCGTGGAGGTAACAGCTACAGAAGATAGAAAAGTCTGTCCCCCTCTATCGTGCACCTCCAGATGCATCTCAGAGAACAGAGCCATCAGCTGCCACTCACTACTGGCCTCCTGAACTGCCTGAACCTGAGTTCTCCTACTCAACGCATCTGCCACGATGTTTCCCTTTCCCGACGTATAGGAAAGATCGAAATAAAAAGACTGAAGATACTCGACCCACCTACGCTGCCTCAGATTCAGATCACACTGAGTGAAGATATACTTGAGAATCTTGTGGTCAGTGAAGACCACAAAGTGCTCTCCCAGAAGATAGTGTATCCAACAGCGCAAGGCATGAACAACAGCTGCCAACTCCAGGTTGTGCGTAGGGTAGTTCTTCTCATGTGGCCTCAACTGCCAAGACCCATACGCAACGACTCCATCTCCCTGCATAAGCACAGCTCCCAGCCCGATAACCGACGCATCACAGTAAACAGTGTAGCTCTTGCCTGGCTCTGGCAAGACTAGTATCGATGATGACATCAACTTCCCTTTCAGCTCTTGAAAGGCTGACTCACAAGAATCTGAGCATAAGAACTTTTCCCCCTTCTTGGTCAGACGTGTCAAAGGTGATGATAAATGGGAAAAGTCCCGAATGAAGCGTCTGTAGTATCCAGCCAGCCCTAGACAACTCCGTACCTCAAAGACGTTCTTTGACTGCTCCCAGGAAACTACAACTCTCAATTTCTCTGGGTCCACTGATACTCCTTCCTTTGAGATGACGTGACCCAAGAAGTGAATCTGATCCATCCAGAAGTGTCACTTCGAGAGTTTAGCATAAAGCCGGTGCTCTCTCAGTATACTCAGAACGATCTCAATATGGGTGGAATGGTTGTGTCGAGTGTGAGAGTACACCAAGATATCATCCATGGAGACCACGACGAAGGAATCCAAGTAAGGATGGAACACTCGGTTCATCAGTGCCATGAAAACTGTAGGCGCGTTCGTGAGACCGAACGACATGACTGTATACCCGTATAGACCATACCTGCTCCTAAAGGCTGTCATAGGTATATCTGATGGTCTAACTAGCAACTGATGATAACCGGACCTCAAGTCTATCTTAGAGAACACCTAGGCTCCTCGAACCTGATCGAGATGGTCATCAATCCTCAACAAGGGATATCAGTTCTTGACCGTAAAGTGGTTCAGCTTCCGATAATCCACACAAGCCGAAGGGTACCGTCTGCCTTCTTCGCAATCAGAACAGGCGAAACCCATGGAGAAGTACTGGGTCAGATGAAACCCTTAGCCTGTAACTCCTCCAACTGCTTCTTGAGCTCTTGAAACTCAGGTGTGGCCATCCTATAGGGAGGAATGGACACCGGTGCCGCTCCTGGAATGAGCTCAATAGATAAGTCTACCTCACACTCCAGAGGCAAACCCGAAAAGTCCTCTGGAAAGACATCCATGAAGCGATCCACCACAGGAGGAAAGTCCAACTGTGGAGTCCCCTGATCATCCAGATAAAGACTAGAAATCTGGGCTATCACTCCTCCTAGACCAAGATTCTCGAGTCCTGCCCGACTCTCCCGAACGTCCCATTCACCTCTATGAAGGAAAGATTCACCCTCTGGTGAAATGAAACTGACCCTGTGGCGATAACAGTCAACAAATGCCTGGAAGGGAATCAACCAATCCATTCCAAGGATGAAATCATAGCCTATCATCTCTAGGATATAGATATCCCATAAGAAGCGATACCCTGTAACCCCAAGAGGGCACTCTCTACACTGGCGTACACAAGATGTCCTCATCCCCAAAGGTGTGTCTAGTGTCAACAAGTCGACAGAAGAAAAGATGCAGAGTCCAGGGATCTCCACAATAACAACGGAGATAAAAATATGAGTAGCACCAGTATCAAAAAGGGTTGAAGATAAAACTGAGGATAATAAAATCATACCTCGAACAGTAGAAGGGTCGGGATCCTTCTCATGATAAGTTTGCTCCACGGTGAAAGACTGTCCTGTACCGTGGCCCTGCACCCCTGGCTGACCACTCTAAGCTGAACCTCCCTACTGGTGCTGGGGAACTGGTGGCTGACTGCCATGACCTCGACCTCCACCTCAGCCCGAACATCCGGAATAACTCCAGTTCCCCGACTGGTGAGAAGATGGCAGTGCTGCTCCTGAACGAGGAGTCATAGAAGAACCCCGGTCACCAGCCACTGGTGAGAAAACCTGGCAGAACTGCTGAAGGTGACCCATCTTGCCGCAAGATCAGCACTCTATGGGGTCCCTCTGGCACTGCGGCCTCGTGTTCCCTATCTGGCCACAATGGTAACATGTCACCTGGCTACCTGATGATGCGTCTCGCTTCCTCAAATCACCACGTGTAGGCTCCCTATGGCGCTTCTTGCTGTCATCTGAAGGAAAACTAGCTCTGGAAGCAGAACCGCCCTGAATCGTAGCTCTAGAGTCTCTCAGATTGCGCTCCGCAATTAGTGCCTGGTTGACAATGGAAGTAATGGAAGTCTGCTGGAAGATGTTCACCTGCGAGCAGATCTCCCGCCTGAGTCCATCCTCAAATTTCCCCACCAAGAACACCCCACTCCCATCTCAGATGGGTGTAAAACGCTGCAGCTCAGTGAAACGAGAGGAATAATCCATGACAGATAGAGTACCCTTCTCTAAGCTCATGAACTCCTGGGCTCGATCGGCCCTCAGGGTCTCCGGGTAGAAGTAGTCGTAGAACACGTGCTGGAACTCCTCCCAAGTCATAGCCTACTGCTGACCCACCTGTGAGATCACGTCCCACCACCTCTTGGAGGAGTCTCGGAGCATGTAGGTGGCGAGCATGACCCACCTCTCTAGAGGCATCTCTAGATGCTCGAAGATAGTCATCATGGATTCCAGCCATGACTCTGCAGACTGAGGTCCTCCCTCCCCCGAGAATGTGGGAGGATGCTGTTGCTGGAAAACCCGCGTCAAGTCTGCCATAGACAAGGCAGAAGGCGGTGCTCCCTGGAAGGCCTGCATCATCCTCATTAAACCTTCCCTGAACTGCGCATCAGCTCCCACGATTGGTACAACAACCGGTGCCAAGGCTGGCTCAGCTGGGGGATCGACAGGAAGTCCTTGATCATCCCTGTTTGGCGTCTGATCACTGCCTGACGACAAGCGTATGACCGGAGGACGTCTCGGAGGCATAGCTCTGAAAGATCAAAAGCACACCTTAGATCAAGAAAAATAAGGACAGAGAATACAAGAGCACAAAACGGGAACAGGGGAAGAAAACACATAAGATTGGAAAACATGACTACATGGCGTGTATAAAACTACACGGCGTGTCTACTTAAACCACCGACATGGGCGTGTACTCTCACCCTACAAGTCGTGTACAATTCAAACTACACGGCGTGTTGGACACCCCACACGGCGTGTACTTGAAACTATTCCCCTGCCCGAGTCTCCTTACATGGCTAACCCACACGGTCCGACTCAACCCGAGACTACACGGCGTGTTCGAAATAGACACGACGTGCACTAGACAAGGCTTCGGCGGTCCATGTTGTTGAGTACATGGCCGTCTACACGGATGGATCTTACACGGCATGCTCTGAACAAACAAGGCATGTAAAGGCGAAGGTGACACCGTCCTGTGTTGTCCGTGACACGGTCGGGTACCTGGACAAGACTACACGGCGTGTTCCGAACAAACACGACGTGTGGAAAAAAAGGTCACGCCGGCCCGTGTTGGTTGTGACATGGCCGGGTACCTAGATAGGACTACACGGCGTGTTCCCTATGGACACGACATGTTCTACCCAAGCTTCCCCGACCCGTGTTGTTAGTGACACGGCCGGGTACGCGACTCCGAACTCACACAGCGTGTACCAATGGTACATGGCATGTTCTTGAAGTTACTCCCACGACACCATGTTCTGCTCACACGGTCAGTGACATGGCCTGAAAACTACACGGCGTGTATCTAAAAAGTACACGCTGTGTATTCTGGGTTTTTCTGGGTAGTAGCTCAGAAGCTGCACAGAATTTCAGAACACAAAAACAAGGAGAAAAGATGCCAAAATCCGATCCGTGAGGGCCCATAACACCTCAAGAACCAAATTTTTGGAATTCACTTTAAACAAGAACAAAAAAACAGTTTCTAACATAACAACAGAGAATCTATCAAGCGTCTATCACAACAGCATGCATAATCTACACAGAGCCTATCACAACTGCATGCAATCGCTAATGCACCCTAGATGGCATGGAAAGAATGCATGACATGTGATATCTATAAGTGCCTATATGATGCATGAGATGGCATACCCTCATCTCATTGGGTTGCGACCGAAATAGAACCAAAATATCAAAACAATAACCCCACAAGTCATGCGAATCACTCAAGGTGAAAACATATCAACCATAAAACTCAAAACCAGCAAACTGCAATTAACGAGGTAGTATAGCCTTTCCCTGTACACGGGTTAGCTACTCCCAAGAATAGATTAATAACATGTACCGAATCCATCCTATCCCTGGATAAAGTCTCCAAACAGTAAAGTAAGATAAAAGAACCCCTCTGATACCACTTTGTAACGTCCTGAGTCTGGAGCCCCTCCATTGGTGCCTCGTACCCGGTTCGCCACATGACCTCAAGCGCGTTTCCCCGAATGCCAGAGGCTGCCGACTAGCAGCGAGGGCCTTGGTGAGTCGGTGGGGAAACTATGCCCTCATTCAGTAAGGTATACAAGGTAAGAAAACAATAATAAACAGCGGAAGAAGTAATCAACATGCATAACAAAAGAAACCAGACAGCGGAAGCAATGCAGATATCCAACAATGATGACAATAATGCAGCAGGTACAAGTATCTATGGAAAGCAGCAAACACAACAACGTGCTGGAATACAACTGAAACCAAGTGCAAAAGAAAAACAAAGAAATCTACTCAGCATCGCGAGCCACGACTCGGTCCTATGCTCCCCAACTCCTGATGCAGTCAAGATCCTGAAGTAGAAGGGCGCTTGCCCTTATCTATACCTGCAGCAACATAGTCTTCTTGGGCCCAAAATCATGGCCCAAACAGGGTGTGAGATACAATACCAGTAGTCAATCACCCAAAGATTTGTGCCTAACAGTCAATGAATACATGGCAGTAAATAAACAAGAAGCAATAAACAGGAAATCACAAGCAGCTACAATCCACAACTCTAATAAGTAAAGCACACAAGTAAGTAGTGAACAACAAGAAGAAAATAGGTAACCCTCTGGGTAGCTCTCATAGTCTAACCCCTATGGTTCAAACTCTAAGTACTAGAAACCCTATGGGAGGCACACATAGTCTCACCCCTCCGGTTCAGCTACGTAATTAAGCAGACTTTCTGGGGAACCACTCACCGTCAATTCCCCCTATAGTCTCGTATCGTGCTAAAGGCTCTCTGGGGAAGCACTCAACATCAATTCTCCCTGTGGCCCGCGTCGTAGTTAAATAAACTCTGGAGAAGCCCTTCCGTCAATTCTCCCCTTGGTCCCATATTGTGATTAAAAAGACACTCTGGAGAATCCCTTCCGTCAATTCTCCCTTTGGTATACTACTCTAGGTTCTCACAGTCCTGAGTATAACTAAACATGCTCAGTGCATGCATATCGTCCAAGTAAACCTCAAGAACTACTTGGCTATCAACTAAGGCTCAATAGAAATACTAAAACAACAGTCCACAATCCTACAACTAGGAATGGCAAAGAAAACTGAGCGCAAAAAAAATACTCTAATCATAAGAAATAACCTCTACTAAAGCAATCAAGCAAAGCAGGCAAGTAACAAGGACAAAACCGGAAACATGCAATACCCCGTTCAAGGGTATTGGTGGGAATTGCAACAAATATTCGTCAACTTTCTACGTAAAGGCACAAACCACCTACCTCGATCCTAGGAGATCGATATACGTGACCCTCGAAGACAGATTCCCCTTGGAACGACGTAGATCTAAGAAAACGCACAAAACACTCATCCTACGATAACTTGGAAACCAGGAGGAATCAAGAAACAAGGCTAAAGTAGAAGGAAGAAATCACCACTACGATTCCAACGCAACTGACCGTGTTCGAATTGGAGAACAGATGGCGGGGTGGGAGTTCGTCGAAGATCCGGCCATACGGTCTCTCTCGGATGGTCGAAACCTGAAGAAGAAGACAGATATGGGGGTTAGACGCGACCCTGGTCCGTTTAATGAAAAAAAAGAAAGTACACGGAGTGTACTTTTAGAGTACACGACGTGTACTTAGAATTTTACGTACTCCGAAATAACTGGCCTCCACCTTAGCCTTACACACCGTGTGTGTGGTCCGGACACGACCAACACACGGCTTCGAGCCGGGGAAAGAGTACACGGCGTGTACTCAGAAAGTACACGGCGTGTACTTCTGAAATTTCTAGAAAATTTATTTTTTTCTAAAAAACTCCAGAAAAAGGAAAAACGTACCTTAAAAGAGATCCGGGTTCTTACACTATGTATCATTAAGTTTTAATTCCATTAAATATGAAATAGAAAAGAAAGTAGCGTTCATGCGTACGTACGACTTACCATCTCCATGAACTGTGCATTTCATTTCTTATCTCCAAATATCATGTAATATTATAAATATATACATATACTGGATATATATGATATATATGATATCTAAATCATGAATATAATTCAGGATATAATGTAAGTTTGACCCCAGTGACAACTTGTAATTAAAAGAAGTTCATTTTTGACTCAAGTTCCGAACATCAAAAAATGTACGATATGAACTCAAATAATTAACTAATTGTTATAAAAAAGTAATAAGTGATATAAAAGTAATAATAAACTTGAAAAATTATATTAATCAAGTATAAATTAACTTAAGTTTATTATTCAGGAAGAACAAGGAACATAGAAGACAAGTCGGACTTAAGGTAAGGGGTTTTCATCTCACTTTTTATTCCCGTGAGATTCATGCTATATTTGCCACTATTTACTTTTGTGTGGTGTATGTACTACCCATTATTGTATTCATTTTATAATATAATTTAATTTATGGGTATTTACATATTCATTGTATGATACTTCCTTCATGTGGTGAATGTTTCATAAGTTACCAAATCGGTAAGGGAACCTTTCACCGTACTCTTTTAGTCAAAGACGTCATTTATGTTATGTATTTAAATTTAAATTTTAAAATGTGGGGATATGTTCTTATATATCCTTATTTCTGTACATTTTATTTCTATGTGATGAGAGACCTTTTTTCTCTCATCAACTCACTTTATGAATTTTTAATTGACACCGTTAGGCTGCTGAATTTTCGTAAGGGAACTTCTTAACCCAATTTCCATTATTTGGGTTAATATTATACTTCTTGATTATGTCATGATATGATTATGTATGGAATAAATATTTATTTATTTATTTAATAATTTCCAATCCTCTTTATGTGGATATAATTTTTATACATTTAATCACTCCATTGATAATTTCTCAAGTCATTGATATGAGGGGTGGTTGAGGGTAGTGATAACATCTAAGTTCTGACCATGTGGTGGGGAATGGGGGTTGAATTTTTATATATTTATATGATTACTCATAAATGTGATAATTTCATATAATGTGTCCCACAACATGTGTTTGGAATTATAGATATATGCCTCCATGGATACGCTTGTTGATAGGATGATAAGAGGAAATGGATTTAAATGATTCTCTAGTAGTGGAACCTAAGGTGTCGATAGTTTTGGGTGAGGAAGTGGGAGAGTTGTTTCATGATAACTTTACTCAATTTGTGTAGTTTTTGGAAATATAACTAGGGTGGGTTGTGAATAGTATGTTATAACTGACATGAGATTTTTAGTTGTTGTGCCCTCCAACATTTACTGGAGAGGGTGGACCAGAGGAGGCTGAGTTCTAGATTGATTCAATCCAAACGATTATTAACAACTTAGAGACTCCTGGTGAGAAGAGATCCAAAATAGCTGATTATATGTCACATGGTCAAGGGAAACATTTATGGTACATCTATAATTAGGATGGACAACTTTAGAATATGGAGTGTAAGGAGTTTATGGAGAAGTTCTTTGAACACTTTTACCCTGAGATGCTCATATGGGAGAGGGAAGCTGAGTTCATGCGACTAACTCAGGGGAGCATGTCCATGATAGACTATTCTAGTCACTTTACTAATTCACATATCTTTTTTCAGTATTGTTAAGGGATTAGGATACTATGAAAAACAGTTTCAAGATGGGCTTAAATGTGAGATCAATTCCCTGGTTAATATCATTAGGCTGAAGAATTTTTTTACGGGGGTGAATCAAGCTCTCATATATGAGGGGAATCTGAATGAGGCTTCCAGTTATGGAAAGGTGGGTTCTACTAGATGAGTAGGATTTAATTCATATAATAGTAGGAAGAGTATCTTCTATAATGTTAACTGGGGAGATATAAAGTTGAGTGGATATTGGAAAGGGTTAGTTACTCATGACATTTCCCGAGTGTTCTCTAGATAATGGAGTAGTTCAGTTATTATTCATAGATATTTCCCTCGAAGACTAGTATAGTGTCAAGATTTTGGAAGGATGGTACATCTATAGTGGTTCTATAGGAACCCATGACAGGAGGGTAGTGATGGAGGATTTAGGAAAAATTAGAGTGATATAAGGGGGTCCTCTAATCCATATCAGTCTAGCAATTGGAGTTCCACTAGTCATGGCGGTCGAGGTAGTCGACATGGTACGTCAGGTAAAGAGCATCCGTACTAGAATAGTGGTAAAACTCAAGGAAAATAGAGTAAAATCCAAGGAAGATGGGGAGGATAGTTTCATTCATTCCAACCTTCACTTGTGGATAGTGATGCGGGACCATCGACGATAGATATACTATTCTTGTATCTTTTATTCATTATAGTGCCTTATTTGAAATTGGTTCCCCTCATTCATTTATATCTATAAAAATGTGAATGGATTGAGCCTCATGGTGGAGTTCTTAAGTAGGGTTATGATAATAGATACACCTTTGGGAGTACGGTCAAGAGACATCTATTTATTCAATGGCTATTCTCTTGAAAATGGTAGTATTGTTTTCTTTAGTATCTCTACATCCTTGATATGTCTTTCTTTGACTTGATTTTTGGTTTTTACTATTTTGTAGCATACCAATACCACATGGATTTTCACTATAGGAGAGTGAATTTACATCTCCTAATGGTGAAAATTATGTTCACTATCGAGAGTGGGATATCAAGGTGGTCCATGCAGGGCCAGTTCTTCATCAATTGGGGGAGATCAAAACCCAGTTTCAATTATATTTTTGGAATATTAAGGTGTGAATCATGATATATATCCACCCATAGTATACCGGTTCTAGGATTTATTTCATGAGGAATTCTTAGGGATTCCACCTGAAAGGGATGTGGAGTTTACTATTGAGAGCATGCCTCGATCTTGCTAGTTTCTATTCAACCTTACAAAATGGCTCCAAAAGATATTCAAGAGCTCAAGACTCAACTGGAAGAGTTGATGGATAAGGGATTTATCCATCATAAAATTTTACCTTGGGGTTATCCAGTCTTTTTTTTTTCTAATAAGGATGATGGAACATTGCCTTTATGTGTTAATTACCAGAAGTTAAATTGGATGACAGTGAAGAACCTATATCCTCTTCCATATATCGATGATATATTTGACCAGTTGAGGGGAGATTCTATTTTATCTAAGATTTACTTGGGATTAGGGTATCATCATTTGAGATTATGACCTTCTGATATACCACATATAACTTTAAGATGTAGTTATTTCCTTTATGATTTCTTCATGATGTTATTCGGACTGACGAATACACTTTCTTTGTTTATGTCCTTGATGAATAAAATATTCCACCCATACCTGGATGAGATTGTGGTAGTTTTTGTGGATGAAATCTTGGTGTACTTCAAGAATCATGATGATCATTCCCAAAATCTTGACATCATCCTGAGTACACTAAGAAAGAATTATATATAATCCAATCCATCTAAGTTTAAATTATGTATTGATCATGTATATTTACTGGATCTCATTACCTTCGAGGAAGGTGTGTTGGTGGACCCAGATAAGCTGTTGGAAGTGGTTTCATTGGAGTATCCCAATAATATTTTTTATATACAAATATTTCTAAACTTAGTGGGAAATAATCGAAGGTTCATCAAGGAATTTTCCTACTTCACATCACCACTTTTGGGCTTGAATAATATGTTATAATTTTTTTAAAGTTCTGGAGCATGTAAAAATTCTTTCTAGGTGTTGATCAATAATCTAAAAACTGCTCCAATATTGATCCTACCCAATCCATGGTAGGAGTATATAGTTTTCTTATGCATAGGGTATAGGACTTGGATCAGTATTGATACAGGTAGAATGAGTTCTAATGTATGGGTTACAGAATTTGAGGCCATATGAATGGAATTACCCTATAAATGGCCTTGAGTTAGATAAAATGGTTTATGCTATGAAGTGTTAAAAAATGTTTTGGGAAAATATTACTGTGTACATATATCAAAATATCTTAAAGTATATCTTTTCACAGTGATATTTGAATCTCTGACATTGGAGGTGGGTTTTGTATATGCAGTCTTCTGATTTTTATCTAGCATATACACCTAAGAAGGGAAACATTATTTTTGATGCTTTGAGTAGGAATATGTATACTTAGGCAGTTTAGGAGTACATATTTGAGTGTAAAATGATGACCTTGTTGGGTGAGATTCATGTTGTGGTCCTAGAAAGCTAGGAGAAGATGACCCTCAACTCAGTTTCAGTAAATTCCATGCCTTTGATCTAGATTATAAAGAGGTAGTATGAGGATTCTGAGTGTTTTTCCTATATGGAAAGCCTTGAATGTGGGGATTCAACTTCTAATTGGACCATATATGTGGATAAGATCATCTATGCCATGAATTTTATTGTTGTGCCTAAAATTATTTGTGAGGAACTAATGCTTGAGTTTCATTCATAGAAATGGGAGGTTTATCTAGGTTTGACCAAAATTTATTGTGACTAGTGTCGATAGTATTGGTGGTCGGGTATGAAAAATGAGATTTTAGGGTTTCAGACATTATATTACACTTGTCTACATCTGAATTCTAAGAATCAACAACCCAATGGGTTACTATGTCAATTAACTATTCAATAATGGAAGTGGGATGAAGTTACCTTGGATTTTATGGTGGATCTCCTTAGTACGCCTTGGAATAATGATGCTATTTGGGTGATTGTTGACTGATTAACGAAGGTGGAGAATTTTTTTCTATAAAGGAGGCATTCTCAGTGGATCGCTTGGGAGAATTTTACATTTGGGATATAGTTCATCTTCATGGGATTACACGGATTATAGTTTTAGATCATGAATCAGGTTTCACTTTGAACTTCTAGAAAGGCTTGCAGAAGGTTCTTGGTAAACAGGTATTTTTGAGCACATATTTCCACCCAAAGATAGATGGGATGTCAGAACATACTATTTAGGTACTTGAGGATATGCTATGATCTCGTGTTTTTGACTTTGGTGGTTCTTGGGAGACACACACAGAACTTTTGGATTTATCCTATAATAACACTTATCAAGAAAATATTAATATGAAACCATGTGAGGCTCTTTATGATAGGCCTTGTAGATCACCTTTATGCAGGATGGAGGTAAGTGAGTTAGAGTTGTTGGGAACAAGTCTTGTGTAGTAGAAATCAGAGTAGGTTTAGATAATTTGAATGTGTACAGATATGGATCATAGTAGGTAGAATTAATATGCTAATAGATGTTAACGAACCCTTGATTTACAATGGGTGATCATGTGTTCCTTCAGGTGTCAATTATATTGGGTCACTGTAGGATCTGGAGGCAGGTCAAGTTATTGCCTAGGTTTTTCTGACCTTTTTTAGGTTATGGAGAGGATCAGATATGTGGAATACTGATTGGATCTTCCATGGAGGTATCATAATTTGCATGATATTTTTCATGCATCAAAACTTCATCAGTATCACCCCAACCCTTCTATTATGACTAATGTGGAAGATTTTGAGCTTTTGTCTGACGCATCCTTTGAGGAGAATCTGATACGTGTTGGGGATCATAGTGAGAAAGTGTTGTGGGGAATGATAGTGCTGATAGTTCATGTATTGTGAAAACATGGTAAAGTTTAGAAGGAAACTTGGGAGTGAGATAAGAAGATATGTGGGCTCATTTAACCAATCTTTTTTACCTCAGAAACTTAGAGATTATTGGGAGTGAAACTCAAGGATGATCTGTTATAAGGTGAAGAGACTATAAGATCTTGATCTTTTCTAGATATGTCTCAATATTGTTTACTAGAACTCATTTAACTTAATTTTTATATATTTAAGGTGGGTTTTTTTATGTATTTTAGGAAAAATTTGGGGATATTGAAGGTAAAAGGGGTTGTGTATGGTTGGCGCACGAGTTTCCCTAACTGTGTGCCTACCCCCAAAAAATCATGCGACCCCAAGATGAGGGGGATTGTATGGTTGGTTCATAGTTTGTCAAAATGTGTTCCCTCTTAACAAAAACCATTCACCCCTAAGAAGAGGCACATGGTTAGGGAATGTAGTTTGGAAAATTGTACGCCCCTACCCAGGAAATTGTGTATACTGAGTTTTTTTATCTGAAAATTTTATTTTAAATTCATGAAACCTGCAGTCATTACCCCTAAAAATCCTACTTTGACCTAACATAATATTATTTTAATTTGGATGCTTTTTAATGAATTCTAAGGCCTTTAGAACCCCATTATTTATTAATCAATGATCTTTTTGATGGATTTGCACCTCTTCTGATATGTGATCTCTTTCTGTATGTATTTCTCTATTTGTTTTCTCTCTTACTAGATTTATATGAATGTTTTATTCCCCATTATTATTAGGTATAGATATAGATTTTTATAGATCACAATTAGTTTGATATTGATCTATGTTTTGGTTCAAGATCTTATTCATCATTGTGAAATTTGTTGTTCTATTTAAATTTAGGGATTTTTGACTTGGTGAATGATCATCAATGATCTTGAGGTGGGTGTTTGAAATGTAAATTCCCATAATCTTTATTTAAAATTCCATTAATGTAATTTGGGAAATTAAATTTACAATATTGGAAATTGAATCTTGAATTGAATTCATCAATTGGTTAATTAATTAATGGAATTGTAAAATTGGATTGATTAAATGAAAATTCCATGTGATAATGAAATGGGTTTAATTTTGAGAAATTGGAATTAGTAGAATTATGATTATGGAATTGGTAGGATATCAGGATTGTGTAATTGGTCAATTAATGAGATATTGAATTATTTGATTAATGGAAATTAATGAAGTGATTGGATTAACCTAAAAGAGAAAATGGTTTATATGATTAAAGGTTAAAAAATTGTTTAATGGTGAATTTTACATATTATTCCATGTGATTAAAATTAAAGATACATGACTGATTTGAGAATTTAAATGGGAAATTTTGATGAGAATTTTTGATGAGTAGGTTAATGATGCTTAACATTGGTGTATATGAAATTGTGATTTATGTGATATTGTGATATTCATGTGTGAGATATGGACTGATGCTTCAAAAATCCATATTTTATTGATTAATATACAAGTTTGGGACATGAAATGATGCTTCAAAATTCCATCTATGATTTAATGATAAACATTTCACGGAATACAGAATGATTCTTTAAATACCCACTAGATACTAGAAATGGAATTTTATTCCCAAAATGTGGGCATTGGACTATGGTTCCAAGTAACCGTAATATGAAATTTAATTTTTAATTGATAATGGGATCCAATTTTATAACGAATTGTGAATCCATTTGTGATATGTTTCAGACTTCAGAATGGTCTAAACAAAGTATTGGTGGTTTGGGATTCATCATGAACCTGGGTAAATTATATGGTTAATTAAAGAATAATTGAATTAGTAAAATTCTTATTTTATCACTTATAATTTATTCTTTCTACAACTTCATACACTATTATATATTGGATATTTTTTTATACACCATTGATGGTGTCTTACTGAGTTATACTCACACCCTACTCAGGTTTCCTGATCGGGAACCGAATATATTTCATGGTTATAGGACAGGATAAGTGAAAGATACCTTTTTTAGATGGATAATTTGGGATGGATCATGGATTAGGTAACTGAACATGGAATCAAGGACATCATGGGAGTTTTTTGTGTCTTTGATTTTGGGTTTTTCATTTGAAACTTGACACATATATGACATAACATATCTACTTATTTATCTGAATGTTTTTTTCCTATTCTGATTAAGTATGAATTTCTATTTTTTATTAGTTATGGTATTATTTTGAGTATTGTTTATTATTTCCTTTATTATGTTGATACTCTGATAAATAGGGTATAGTATTCTCATGTTATATATTAGACGATCGATGCTAGTCAGTATCCACTAGCATGTAGGGAGGTGCGACTGAGGTCATGTGACCCGCCGGGTTGGGGCACTGGTATGTGGCACCTAGGTTAGGATGTTAAAATTTCCCATATTCCATGTGCACTATGGTTTGTGTCACAGTTAGGTCCCCCATGATAGTTTTTTTCATCCCACCCTATGATAGATATTCAATGCAAGGAAAGTCTTCAACATGGAGAGGACCACTGTATTCAATTATGACGCTGCTTAGTGGACCTATGTTATGGAATTAACCATCATGAGATGTCCCATTATGGTTTCTAATTTTTTGAATTATGGGGTGAGTCAACCTGGCCAGTCAAGTAGGTGATTAGGGTCTCGATCCCAATCAGGAAAATAAGGGCACTCGTGCTGTGGATGTGAGGGATGGATTAGGTACACTGATGGTGGTAGGGTGTGCTGTATCAGAGGGAGCGACCTCCTATCATGTAGGGTTTTTAGCCTACCTAGGAATCAGTGTTGGGTATTCTATATTGGGGCTGGTAGAGAAAGTTGAGATCGACCTACTCTTCTATAACGACCTGAAATTTTGAATAATTTTTTGTTTCCTAATTTTACGTGTTATTTTATTTTATACTCAACAAAATTATTTCATTTGATGAAATGAGTATAATTAAAATGAGACCGTTGGGTTTCAACTGTTATATGACCATTGGTCAATATAACCACTGGAAACTAAATATTGCGATTATTATCTATAAATACAAGTGATCTTGGTTAATTAATACAGAAAGAAGATTGGATGGCCTCATCCAATAGTCTCAGGCTGATCGAAGCCCATCTGACAGAACTTGGGAAGAAGGTATCACCACTGGGCTTTGCTCTGGACCAAACCCAAGCCGAACTTCATCATGTAAAGTTGGAACGGAATCGCCTTCAGGAGAAGTTCAAGCTAATAAAAATCACCACTCGGGTAATGTTAGCCAAGCCACCCTAGGATTCTATCACCTTAGCACACCTTACACTTAGGTCCTATGCTGGTGTTATAAGGGGCTATGTAACGAGACCTTAACTGCTTTGTGTAACCCTTTGATAAATAAAATTGTTATTTCTTCTTATGGTGAAGTTGGTAAATCTCAAATGTCCGGATAAATATAGGATTTATATTATTGATGAATTTTAGAAAAAGGATATTTTAAAATATTTATGTAAACCTTAAATAATTAAAAATGTGTAATGATTTTCAAAAAATGGGCTTCTACAGTTGTGTTCAGTATAAAATTTAGAGTCTAATAAGATCAAATTAATTTTTGGTGAATAGTAAATTATGAATAGTGATTTTATGCTTATGATTAGTAATGTGACCAAATGGATTAAGTAACCTCACTTAAAAAAGTATTAATATAATTTAGGCACCTTGATTAAGTAATGTGATTCAATAAAATAGGTAAATAACTGTTTCAGAAATTCTTGGTTAAGTATTAGTTTTCTCAGGTGAATAGTGTTTTTTTATTTAAATATTAAATTAAAAATATTTATAAAATTATTTTCATAAAATAGAGTTTATTTTTGAAATCAAAGCATCAATATTTGGTTAAGGTGAATTTTTGGGATTTTTCTGAAACAGTTGAATTTTTAGTGAATAGTGTTTTTATTTTAAAATTAAATTAAAAATATTTAGAAAATTATTTTCATAAAATGGAGTTCATTTTTGTATTCAATGCATCGATATTAAGTTAAGGTGATTTTTGGGGTTTTTTCTGAAAAAGTTTAATTTTCAGTGAATAGTGAAAATACAGTTTTTAGTTTCGGGTGTTTAATGACATCATTAAGGATGTAATAATTATGAAATCATTCTGGTAGAATTATTAATAGTAAGATAAGGTATTAGGTTTCCCAAGTGGCCAATACCATGGGAAAATACCATGGACAAGCCCATGGTTTTTCCAATACCATCGATGAGGTGTCCCTTGGCAATTAATGCTTTGTTCCCTCACTTATTCTATAAATACCAAGTCTTTACCTCATTCATTTAATTTCCAAATACTCCCAATGAAGTTATGGTCTCTTTACCTTCCAAGGAGTCCTCCCAAGGTTCCCTCAAGCCTCCCAAGGCCCTGAACTTCAATCTTTTGAAGTTACTCTTCAAGGTAAGAGAATCTTTCACCCTCCTCTTTTAAGCCATGACTTCCTTTATATTGTGTCTTCAAGTTTCCATCTATTTTTGTTGAGGGTATGTTCAAATATGTTCTAATTACTATCCATTTCATTTATAATTTTTGAGATACCCTTTCCACTCTCATAAATTTGTTTTTTGAATTTTTATGTGACGCCGTTAGGCTTCCGAATTTCTCGTAAAAAGAATCGCGTCTTCTCTTTTCTTTTATGTTTCCTTTTCATGTGGTATGTCATTAAAATTTCCATACCATGTTCTTATCTCCATGTTATTCTGTATTTATTCTGTATTATAAGTTATTTATGAGTGGGTTACTCTTGTACCCTCTCTTTTAAATGTTTTCTAAAACCATGTTATATAGCCGTTATGCTGCATAAATTTCGACTCAAAATTTCTATCTCTTTCTCTCCAGAAATTCTCTTGTTTTATTTATGTGAATACCCAGACCAATTTCATTTATTTGGGTGTTCATAAATATATAAAGATGATGTATTTTATTCTGTAATTGACATACATATAACCATCACTCCCTTTCCATGGGTTATAAATGACATAATGATCTTATTTTTTTTAAGAACTTTTAAAACATCACGATCTTGAAATGAAACCCATTTCTTTTATTCTCCATGGGTTATTTATGAAATGTTTGATTATGATATATGTGGATCACATTAAATTAAATATATATTAAGGGTGTTCCCTGATAGCACTCCAATGCATTGGGTAAATAATTAATCTCTAGAGATGACAAGTTTTACGATACCTTGGTGAATAACCTTGGTAATTTTTATGACACCTTGGGGATGGACCTTGGTGATATGTTCATGAATGTCTAAATGAGATGTTGTAGCCACATATTCAAGTTATATTCCAAGTTCTTTTCATTATGATATTCCTATACTTTCATTGGTCATGTCTTTATGTTTTTATTCAAGTTATTATTGATATCACAAGTACATTGATTCCCTTGTTTACCCTTACCAGGCCTTCTGCTCACCCTTTCCTTTGATGTATGTCTCCAAGATATGAGATGCAGTAATTGTACATAGGATGAAACTATTATGAATACTTACAAGTGGTTTAGAAGAATTTTTTATATTGCTTTCATGTATCATTTTTCTGATTTCCAAGACACTAGACTTTAAAGATCCTCTTTTTGTAAAATGTAATGAAAAGTTATGTAATAAAAAAGAGGGATGCCATAGTTGGTATCAAAGGATAGTTTAGTTATTTATGGAAATTAGGATATGAAAACTTTAGAAATAACCCTATATAAAAGTTTAAATATAGGAAAACTTCTTGGTATTTTGGTGAGTATAGAGTTAGTGGTTTATCAAACAAATACATCCTTGTCTGGATATGAGCAGGTATAGGTGACTTTGGCACAAATGTACATAGGGGTAAAACCCGAAAATACTGATTTGAGCTAGAATCGAATGAGAACAAGTACAAAACAATGGGCCTTGCTGCACTCTTGGTTACGACACTCCCGGGGGATATGTTTGGTCAATCACAAGCTTTTTATGAATCATTATGAAGGAATTATAGAGAAAAGTAATTGTCTAAGCATGAAGTTTTAAGACATAAAATTCTTTATAGTTAAAAGATTCATAAATGAAATAAGTTTCTCAAAAAGGATTTATTATTTTAGAAAATGGAGAGCAATAGGAGAAACCATGAAAATGGTGACCGTAATGGACCATGCACCGATGGCCCTCTGATGGAAGCTGGAATGGAAACATTCATGTGAATGATGAACCAACTGACTCAAGTTAGGGGAAATAACTTGAATCAAGCTGAGAGAATGATCTCACCATGAAGGGAACAACATTTTGTTGAGTCCTTTATGCATCAATGATCACCAAACTTCAGTGGATCAATTGACCCATTGATTGTTGAACAATTGATCAACTCTGTAGAGAAGATCTTTTCTGTGCTATGTTGTTCAGAGCAAGAGAAGGTCACCCTGGTTTTCTATCACTTAGAGGGAGAATCTGATCAATGGTGGGAACTGATCAAAAACATGAGGCAAAGAGTGGAAGTTGAAGCTATGAAGTGGGAAGAGTTCAGAGGGATCTTTTTTAGTAAGTATTTCCCTCATTCCATGAGAACAAGAATGGAGAAGGAGTTTCTCGTGCTGAAGCAGAAGGAGAATGAATATGTGGGAAGCTACGAGATGAACTTCACAAGGCTTTCACGATATACCTACAGCTTTTTCATGGATCCAAATGTAAGGTTGATATATTCTTCGGTGGATTGAGACCTCATCTATGGAAGAATCTAGCCAACCGAGACTATGATAGCTACGGGGAGATCGTGTGGAGTGCGATGAAAGTCGAGCTAGAGTTTGGTGGGACGCAGTGGCCTCATAAATAAAAAAACAAGAAGAGATCATTGGAGCCAAGCTTAGGGAGGAGCTTTGATAAAGGAAGAGGAGGCAAGCAAGTACAACTTCCCCTGTGTAATAAATGTAGGAAGAAGCATTCGGGGAACTGCCTGATCGGGAGTGGGAAGTGATACAAGTGTGGTAAAGATGGCCACATTGTGAGGAATTTTCATAGTGAGGTGAAACCTCAGATTCTAAATACTAACGACAAGGGGAAGATGGTGCAGGCCCTACCTGATGTCCAGTGCTTTAAGTGTGGAAAACTTGGGCACTTTGACAATCACCGTCCAAATCCGAGGGAAGTGGAAGGGAACCACTATCAGACTCAGCAAAGGCCAAGGGATTAAGGCCGTGATTTTTCTATCACAACAGCTGAAGTTGAATCTCTGAATGATGTGGTAGCAGGTACTCTTATTTTTCTCTCAAAGCTATAAAGTACTTTGTTTGATTCTAGTTCTACACATTCCTTTATTTCCTCCAAGTTTTCAAAGAATTTAGAATCAACCCCCAATTTTCTAAAAGCAGAGTTATCAGTCAAGACTCCTGGTGGGACTATCCAAGCATCGTCAGTGTTTAGAAGTTGTAGTATTTACTTTAGTGAGCACAATATTATCACAAATCTAGTAGTCATTCCCATTCTAGAATTCGACATTATACTAGGGATGGACTGGCTCTCAAAGTATAATGCTAAGATCAATTGCAGAAGCAAGGAAATATCAGTATTATTGAATGGAAAACCTACAGTTATCTTACAAGGAGAGATATATCAACCTCATATTTGTCTAAAAGAACCCCCTATATCCTTCTTTATGGAGTTGATCAGTGAAGAAGAAGAAGGATATGAGAGTTTGAGGATAGAAAATGTCCCCATCGTCCAGGAATACGTTGATGTATTTCTTGAGGAGTTGCCTAGACCTCCCCTAGAAAGATAGGTAGAGTTCTCCATTAAACTCATACCTAGATCTCATCCGATATCAAAAACCCCGTATAGAATGGAAAATTTGGAGCTTTAAGAATTAAAGAAACAACTCCAAGATCTTTTGGAGAAGGGGTTTATCCGATCGAGTGTGTCTCCTTGGGGAGCGCCTGTTCTCTTTGTAAAGAAGAAGGATGGATCGATGCGGCTATGCATTGATTATAGAGAACTAAACAAGATCATAGGAAAGAAAAAATACCCTCTTCCAAGAATTGATGACTTATTTGACCAACTTTTTGGGGTTCAATTCTTCTCTAATATTGATCTTCAATCTTGTTATCATCAATTGAGGGTGAAGAAAGAAGATATTCCCAAAACTGCCTTCCGATCGAGATATGAGAATTATGAGTTTGTTGTTATGCCCTTTGGACTGACTAATGCACCTGATATTTTTATGGATTTGAAGAATAAAGTCTTTAAGGACTACCTTGATAACTTTTTGGTAGTTTTTATTGATGATATTCTGATATATTCCAAAATACAAGGGGATCATGAAGATCATATAAGGGTTATTTTACAAACTCTATGGAAGGAGATGTTTTTTGGAAAGTTCAGTAAATGTGAATTCTGGTTACAACAAGTTTCTTTCTTGGGGCACATTGTTACCAACGAATGAATCATAGTTGACCCTACAAAGAAAAAAGTTGTAGAAGATTGGCCTCAACCTACAACAATAACTGAGATTCGTATTTTTCTTGGATTAGCGGGATATTATAAGAGGTTTGTGAAGAACTTTTCATGACTTTCTAATCCATTAACCAAGTTAACTCTAAAAGTGGTCAAGTTCATCTGGACAAAGGAGTTTGAGGATAGTTTCCAAGAGTTTAAGAAGAGATTGGTTACTGAACCCATGTTAATTCAACCCTCAAGTAGAGAGGATTCATTCGTTTTAGCAATGCATCTCTGAAATGGCTTGGGTGCGTCCTCATGCAAAATGACAAGGTCATTGATTATGCATCTCAACAGTTGAAGAATCATGAGAAGAATTATCCTACACATGATCTGGATTTGGCTGCGGTCGTTTTTGCTATGAAGATATAGAGGAACTATATTTATGGGGAGAAATGTGATATATACACAGACCATCAAAGTTTGAAGTATATTTTCATACAAAAGGAATTGAACATGAGACAAAGGAGATGGTTGGAACTTCTTAAAGACTATGATTGTTCAATTCATTATCATCCCAAAAGAGAAAACAAAGTTTCTGATGCATTAAGTAGGAAAGACCTAGTTGTTCTTTCCATGATGAGGATTCAAAGATATACTTTGATCAATAACCTAGTAAATATGGACACGAGAATTATAAGGGAAGGTACATCATCAAACCTAACCCAAATTATTTCTCAACCATCATTACTGGATAAGATCAAGAAAGCTCAGAAAGAAGATCCTTTGTTACAGAAGAAGTTTGAATCTGTGAAGGATGAGAAGTTTCTCGAGTTCAGTATTGATCAAGAAGGTGTACTGAAATTTTGTACAAGACTATATATTCCATTTATTCCAGAAATAAAGAAGGAGATGATGGATGAAGCTCATAGATCTACTTTCTCTATACATCCAGGAAACAAAAAAATATATAGGGACCTTCGTGATCATTTTTGGTGGGATAATATCAAAATGGAGATTGATGACTACACTTCAAGGTGCTTAGTATGTCATCAAGTGAAGGCAGAGTGACAACTTCCTAAAGGGGTATTGAAACCACTACCCATACCAGCATGGAAGTTATACAATATCACAATGGACTTCGTCACTGGTCTTTTGAGAACTTCCAAAGGAAACAATGTGATATGGGTTATTGTGGACCGTCTCACCAAGACTGCCCATTTTATCTCCATTTGGGAAGATTTATCTCTTGATCAAATTGCCAGGATTTACGTGAAGGAAGTGGTAAGGATGCATGGAGTTCCACTTTCTATCGTATCTGATCATGATCCAAGGTTCACATCAAAATTCTATAGAAGTCTTCAACATGTATGCACTGAATTGAAATTCAGTACGACCTATCACCCCCAAACTGATGGCCAATCTGAAAGGACTATTCAAACACTCGAGGACATTCTAAGAACATGCTTAATGGAATTTAAAGGTGGATGGGATCAACATCTCCTGTTATTTGAGTTCTCTTAAAACAATAGCTTCCAATCGAGCATTCAAATGGAACCCTATGAAGCTCTCTATGGGAAGCAATGTAGAACTCCTACTTTTTGGGATGAAGCTGGTGAGAGAAATCTTCTTGGGTCTGATCTTGTGAAAGTGATGATAGAAAAATTCCATGCCATCAAACAACACATTAAGGCTTCTCAAAGTCGATAAAAGAGATATGCTGATAATAATCAAAGGGACTTGGAGTTCGATGTTGGTGAAAAGTTCTTTCTTATAATTTCACCTTGAAAGAGAGTCATGAGGTTTGTGAAGAAAGGGAAGCTCAGCCCTAGGTACATTGGCCCCTATGAAATCCTTGATCGTGTAGGAGCAGTGGCCTATCGGCTTGCACTCCCTCCAAATATAGCAGAATTTCATGATGTCTTCCATGTATCTCTCTTGAGGAAGTACAAACCTAACCCTTTACATGTACTAAACCCAAAGGTGGTACAACAGGAACCTGAAATCTCTTATAAGGAGCAGCCGATGGAGATCTTGGATCGTAGAGACAAGGTTTTACATAACAAGACTACCCACCTTGTTAAGGTGTTGTGGAGGAACCACAAATATGAAGAAGCCACGTGGGATCTAGAGGAGTCTATGAGGTATAAGTACCCACATATTTTCTATTCCGAGGGTATGAGTTAAAAATTTTGAGGATGAAATTTCTTAAGGGGGGAAGAATGTAACCACCCGAAATTTTGAATAAATTTTTGTTTCCTAATTTTGTGTGTTATTTTATTTTATACTCAACAAAACTATTTAATTTGATGAAATGAGTATAATTAAAATGAGACCATTGTGTTTCAACTGTTATATAAAAATTGGTCAATATGACCATTGGAAACTAAATATTGCGATTATTATCTATAAATACAAGTGATCTTGGTTAATTAATACAGAAAGAAGATTCGATGGCCTCATCCAGTAGCCTCGGGCCAATCAAAGACCATCTAACAGAACTTGGGAAGGAGGTATCACCACTGGGCTTTTCTCTAGACCAAACCCAAGCTGAACTTCATCGTGTGCGTAACATCCCGAGTCTGGAGCCCCTCCATTGGTGCCCCATACCCGGTTCACCACATGACCTCAAGTGCGTTTCCCTGAATGCCAGAGGCTGCCGACTAGCAGTGAGGGCCTTGGTGAGTCGGTGGGGAAACTATGCCCTCATTCAGTAAGGTATACAAGGTAAGAAAACAACAATAAAAAGCGGAAGCAGTAATCAACATGCATAACAAAAGAAAACAGACAGCGGAAGCAATGCAGATATCCAACAATGATGACAATAATGCAGTAGGTACAAGTATCAATGGAAAGAAAAAAACACAACAACGTTCTGGAATACAACTAAAACAAAGTGAAAAAGAAAAAAAAGAAAACTCCTCAGCATCGTGAGCCATGGCTCGGTCCCATGCTCCCCAGCTCCTGATGCAGTCAAGATCCTGAAGTAGAAGGGCGCTTGCCCTTATCTATACCTGTAGCAACATAGTCTTCTTGGGCCCAAAATCATGACCCAAACAGGGTGTGAGATAAAATCCCAGTAGGCAATCACCCAAAGATTTGTGCCTAACAGTCAATGAATACATGGAATTAAATAAACAAGAAGCAGTAAACAGGAAATCACAAGCAGCTACAATCCACAGCTCTAACAAGTAAAGCACACAAGTAAGCAGTCAACAACAAGAAGAAAACAGGTAACCCTCTGGGTAGATCTTACAGTCTAACCCCTATAGTTCAACCTCTAAGTACTAGCAACCCTCTAGGAGGCACACACAGTCTCACCCCTCTGATTCAGCTACGTAATTAAGTAGACTCTTTGGGGAAGAACTCACCATCACTTCCCCCTATAGTCTCATATCATGCTAAAGGCTCTCTGGGGAAGCACTCAACGTCAATTCCCCCTGTGGCCCGCGTCGTAGTTAAAGAAACTCTGGAGAATCCCTTCCGTCAATTCTCCCCTTGGTCCCGCATCGTGATTAAAAAGACACTCTGGAGAATACCTTCCGTCAATTCTCCCTTTGGTCTACTACTCTAGGTTCTCACAGTCCTGAGTATAACTAAACATGCTCAGCGCGTGCATATCGTCCAAGTAAACCTCAAGAACTACTTGGATATCAACTAAGGCTCAACAACAATACTAAAATAATTTTCCACAATCCTATAAATAGGCATGGAAAAGAAAACTGAGCACAAACAAAATACTCTAATCACAAGCAATAACCTATACTAAAGCAATCAAGCAAAGCAGGCAAGTAACAAGGGAAAAACAGGAAACACGCAATACCCCATTCAAGGGTATTGGTGGAAATTTCAAAAAATATTCATTAACTTTCTACAGAAAGGCACAAACCACCTACCTCGATCCTAGGAGATCGATATACGTGACCCTCGACGACAGATTCCCCTTGTAATGATCTAGATCTGAGAAAACGCACAAAATGCTCATCCTATGATAACTTGGAAACCAGGAGGAATCAAGAAACAAGGCTAAAGCAGAAGGAAGAACTCACCACTGTGATTTCAACGCAACTTATCGTGCTTGAATCGGAGAACGGATGGTGGGGCGGGAGTTTGTCGAAGATCTGGCCTTATGGTCTCTCTCGGACGGTCGAAACCTGAAGAAGAAGAAGATGGATACGGGGGTTAGACGCGACCCCGATCTATTTAATGAAAAAAAAGAAAGTACACGGCGTGTACTTTTGGAGTACATGGTGTGTACTTCGAATTTTCCGTACTCTGAAATAACCGGCCTCCACCTCAGGCTTACACACTATGTGTGTGGCCCGGACACGGCCAACACACGACTTTGAGCCGTGGAAAGAGTACACGGCGTGTACTCAGAAAGTACATGGCGTGTACTTCTGAAATTTCCAGAAAATTCATTTTTTTCTCAAAAACTCCAGAAAAAGGAAAAATGTACTTGAAAAGAGATCTGGGTTCTTACAAACTTCCCCCCTTAAAGAAATTTGTCCCCGAATTTCCTTAACGAGACAGAGAAGAAGAAACCCCGAACAGCTCCGGCCACTGCGATCAAACATCGGCCTCCCTCTCCCAGGTCTCGTCCTGTACTCGCCCGTGATGCCACATTACTCATACCAGAGGAATAGACCGCCCATGGAGAACCTTCGTACTACAATTGATAATCCGGATAGGATGCTCCTCGAACGACGCATCCACTTCAAGCTCAACTTCCTCGGGCTGAAAGATGTGAGACGGGTCTGGAAAGTATCGTCGGAGCTGAGAGACGTGGAAGACGTCTTGCATGGCCCGATACCTCTGAGGTAGCTGCAACCGATAGGAGACCTACCCCACTCTCTCCAAGACCTCAAACGGCCCGACGTACCGCGGTGAAAGCTTACCCTGTCTCCGAATCCTCTTATGTCCCAACCTCGGTGCGACACGTAGGAAAACCTGATCACCGACCTAGAACTCCAGAGGTCGTCTCTACTGATTAGCATAAGACTTCTGTCGAGACTGCGGTGTATCCATCCTCTTCCGAATCAGTTCTATCTGCTCTGAAGTCTCCTGAACGAGACGAGGTCCCCTCAAAGATGCCTCTCCTACCTCCAGCCAGCATAAGGGTGATCTGCATGGCCTACCGTACAAAGCCTCGTATGGAGCCATCTGAATGGTTGCCTGGAAAATGTTGTTGTAGGCGAACTCCACCAGAGGAATATTCTTCTCCCAAGAACTGCCAAAGTCAAGGATGCAAGCTCGGAGCATATCCTCAAGCACCTGGACCGTGCGCTCGGACTGGCCATCAGTCTGGGGATGATATGCTATACTCAAAAGTACCTGCGTACCCAAGGCCTTCTGAAGTCCCTGCCAGAACTGAGAGGTAAAGCACGCATCTCTGTCTGAAACAATAGAGCGCGGAACTCCATGCAGGCGAATGATATCCCTGATGTAAAGTCGTCCCAGATCATCAACACTGAAGGTCTCCTTGATCGGAAAGAAGTGAGAAACCTTCGTAAGTATGTTGATGACAACCCAAACAACATCGTTCCCTCAGGGTGATCTCGGCAACCCGATCACGAAGTCCATCGCAACATCGTTCCACTTCCACTCCGGAATTGGTAACTGCTGTAAAAGCCCCGCTGGTCGCTGATGCTCTGCTTTCACCTGCTGACAAGTAGAACATCTCATAACAAAACCAGCAACATCCTTCTTCATACCTGGCCACCAGTATTGGCGATGAAGGTCCCGATACATCTTGGTGACGCCAGGATGAACTGCCCAAACAGAGGAATGGAAATCCCGCATCATCTCCTCACGTTTGTCTGATGGCACCCATACGTGTCCTTGGAAATGAAAGATCTCATCCTCACCCACTGTCCATCTAGAAAGAGGGTCCTCTCCTGACACACTCTCCTATAGGACTAAGCCTTCCGAGTCTGATAGCTGCCTCATCCATACCCGATCAAGTAGCGTGGAGGTAACACCTACAAAAGATAGAAAAGTCTATCCCCGTCTGTCGTACACCTCCAGATGCATCTCAGAGAACAGAGCCATCAGCTGCCACTCACTACTGGCCTCCTGAACAGCCTGAACCTGAGTTCTCCTGCTCAACGCATCTGCCACGGCGTTGACCTTTCCCGGCGTATAGGCAAGCTCGAAATCAAAAGACTAAAGATACTCGACCCACCTGCACTGCCTCAGATTCAAATCACACCGAGTGAAGATATACTTGAGACTCTTGTGGTCAGTGAAGACCACAAAGTGCTCTCACAGAAGATAGTGTCTCCAACAGCGCAAGGCATGAACAATAGCTGCCAACTCCAGGTCGTGCGTAGGGTAGTTCTTCTCATGTGGCCTCAACTGCCAAGACCCATACGCAACGACTCCATCTCCCTACATAAGCACAGCTCCCAACCCGATACCTGACGCATCACAGTAAACAGTGTAGCTCTTGCCTGGCTCTGGCAAGACTAGTATCGGTGCTGACGTCAAGTTCCATTTCAGCTCCTAAAAGGATGAATCACAAGAATATGACCATAAGAACTTTTCCCCCTTCTTGTTCAGACCTGTAAAAGGTGATGCTAAACGGGAAAAGTCCCGAATGAAGCGTCTGTAGTATCCAGCCAGCCCTAAGAAACTCCATACCTTAAAGACGTTCTTCAGCTGCTCCCAAGAAACTACAACTCTAACTTTCTCTGGGTCCACTGATACTCTTGCCTCTGAGATGACGTGACCCAAGAAGTGAATATGATCCATCCAGAAGTGGCACTTCGAGAGTTTATCATAAAGTCGATGCTCTCTTAGTGTACTCAGAACGATCTCAATATGGGTGGCATGGTTGTGTCGAATGTGAGAGTACACCAAGATATCATACACGAAGACCACGACGAAGGAATCCAAGGAAGGATGGAACACTCGGTTCATCAGTGCCATGAAAACTTCAGGCGCGTTCGTGAGACCGAACGACATGACTGTATACTCGTATAGACCATACCTGCTCCTGAAGGCTGTCAGAGGTATATCTAATGGTCTAATGCGCAACTGATGATAACCGGACCTCAAGTAGATCTTCAAGAACACCCGGGCTCCTAGAAGATGATTGAGAAGGTCATCAATCCTCGGTAAGGGATATCGGTTCTTGACCATCAACTGGTTCAGCTTCCGATAATCCACACAAAGCCGAAGGGTACCGTCTGCCTTCTTCACAAACAAAATAGGCGAAACCCATGGAGAAGTACTGGGTCGGATGAAACCCTTAGCCTGTAACTCCTCCAACTGCTTCTTGAGCTCTTGAAACTCAGGTGTGGCCATCCTATAGGGAGGAATGGACACCGGTTCTGCTCCTGGCACGAGCTCAATAGAGAAGTCTACCTCACGCTCTGGAGGCAAACCTGAAAATTCCTCTGGAAAGACATCCCTAAAGCGATCCACCACAGGAGGAAAGTCCAACTATGGAGTCCCATGATCATCCAGATAAAGACTATCAATCTGGGCTGTCACTCCTCCTAGCCCAAGATGCTCAAGTCCTGCCCGACTCACCCGAATGTCACATTCGCCTCTATGAAGGAAAGATTCACCCTCTGGTGAAATGAAACTGACCCTGCGGCGATAACAGTCAATGAATTCCTAGAAGGGAATCAACCAATCCATGCTAAGGATAACATCATATCCTGTCATATCTAGGAAATAGAGATCCCATAAGAAGCGATACCCTGCAACCCCAAGAGTGCACTCTCTACACTGGCGTACACTAGATGTCCTCGTCCCCAAAGGTGTGTTTAGTGTCAACAAGTCGGAAGAAGAAAAGATGCAGAGTCCAAGGCTCTCCACAACAGCAACAAAGATAAAACTATGCATATCACTAGTATCAAAAAGGGCTGAAGATAAAACTGAGGCTACTAAAATCGTACCTCGAACAGTAGAAGGGCCGGGATCCTGCTCATGATAAGTTTTCTCCACGGCGAAAAAATGGCCTGTACCGCGGCCCTGCGCCCCTGGATGACCACTCTGAGCTGAACCTCCCTACTAGTGCTGGGGAACTGGTGGCTGACTTCCACGACCTCGACCTCCACCTCGGCCCGAATGGCTGGAATAACTCCAGTTCCCTGACTGGTGAGAAGCTGGCGGTGCTGCTCCTGAACGAGGAGTCATAGAAGAACCCCGGTCACAAGACAATGGTAAGAAAACCTGGCAGAACCGCTGAAGGTGACCCATCTTTCCGCAAGATCGGCACTCCACAGTGTCCCTCTGGCACTGCGGCCTCATGTGCCCTGTCCGGCCACACTGGTAGCATGTCACCTGGCTGCCTGATGATGCATCTCGCTTCCTCAAATCACCGCATGTAGGCTCCCTACGACGCTTCTTTCTGTCATCTGAAGGAAAACTAGATCTGGAAGCAGAACTGCCCTGGATCGCAGCTCTATAGTCTCTCAGATTGCGCTCTGCAATCAGTTCCTGGTTGATGATGGAAGTAATGGATTTCAGCTGGAAGATGTTCACCTACGAGCGGATCTCCCGACTGATTCCATCCTCACATTTCCTCACCAAGAACAACCCATTCCCATCCCGGAGGGGTGTAAAACGCTGGAGCTCAGTGAAACGAGAGGAATACTCCATGATAGATAGATTACCCTGCTCTAAGCTCATGAACTCCCAGGCTCGATCGTCCCTCAGGGTCTCTAGGTAGAAGTAGTCGTAGAACATGCGCTGGAACTCCTCCCAAGTCATAGCCTGCTGCTGACCCGCCTATGAGATCACGTCCCACCAACTCTTGGCGGAGTCTCGGAGCATGTAGGTGGCGAGCTTGACCCACCTATCTGGAGGCATCTTCAGATTCTCGAAGATATTTAGCATGGCTTCCATCCATGACTCTGCAGCCTGAGGTCCTCCCTCCCCCGAGAACATGGGAGGATGCTGCTGCTGGAAAACCCGCGTCAAGTCTGCCATAGACGAGGCAGAAGGCGGTGCTCCCAAGAAGGCCTGCATCATCCTCATGAAACCTTCCCTGAACTGCGCATCAACGCCCGCGATTGGTACAACAACCGGTGCCAAGGCTGGCTCGGCTGGGGGATCAACAGGAAGTCCTTGATCAGCCCTGTCTGGCGTCTGATCACTGCCTGATGACAGGCGTACGACCAGAGGACGTCTCAGAGGCATAGCTCTGAAAGATCAAAAGCACACCTTAGATCAAGAAAAACAAGGACAGAGAATACAAGAGCACAAAACGGGAATAGGGGAAGAAAAACACATAAGATTGGAAAACACGACTACACGGTGTGTATAAAACTACACGGCGTGTCTACTTAAACCAACGACATGGGCGTGTACTCTCACCCTATAAGTCGTGTACACTTCAAACTACACGGCGTGTTGGCCACCCCACACAACGTGTACCTGAAACTATTCCCCTTCCCGAGTCTCCTTACACGGCTAACCCACACAGTCCGACTCAACCTGAGACTACACGGCGTGTTCGAAATAGATACGACGTGCACTAGACAAGGCTTCGGCAGTCCATGTTGTTGATTACACGACCGTCTACATGGATGGATATTACATGGCGTGCTACGAACAAACACGGCGTGTAAAGGCGAAGGTGACACCATCCTGTGTTGTCCGTGACATGGCCGGGTACCTGGACAAGACTACACGGTGTGTTCCGAACAAACACGACGTGTGGAAAAGAAGGTCACGCCGGCCCGTGTTGGTCGTGACACGGCCGGGTACCTGGATAGGACTACATGGCGTGTTCCCTATGGACACGACGTGTTCTACCCAAGCTTGCCCGACCCATGTTGTTAGTGACACGGCCGGGTACGCGACTCCGAACTCACACAGCGTGTACCAATGGTACACGACATTTTCTCGAAGTTACTCCCACGACACCGTGTTATGCTCACACGGTCAGTGACACGGCCTGATAACTACACGACGTGTATCTAAAAAGTACACGCCGTGTATTCTGGGTTTTTCTGGGCAGTAGCTCAGAAATTGCACAGAATTCCAGAACACAAAAACAAGGAGAAAAGATGCCAAAATCCGATCCGTGAGGGCCCATAACACCTCAAGAACCAAATTTTTGGCATTCACTTTAAACAAGAACAAAACAATAGTTTCTAACATAACAGTAGAGAATCTATCAAGTGTTTATCACAACAGCATGCATAATCTACACAGAGCCTATCACAACAACATGCAATCACTAATGCACCCTAGATGACATGGCAAGAATGCATGACATGTGATCCTTACAAGTGCCTATATGATGCATGAGATGGAATACCCTCATCTCATCAGGTTGAGACCGAAATAGAACCGAAATATCAAAATAATAACCGCACAATTCATGCAAATCACTCAAGGTGAAAAGATATCAACCATAAAACTCAAAACCAACAAACTCCAATTAACGAGGTAGTATGGCCTTTCCTTGTACACGGGTTAGCTAATCCCAATCACAGCTTAATACCAAGTACCGAATCTGTCCTATCCCTGTCTAAGGTCTCCAAATAGTAAAGAAAGAGAAAAGAAACCCTATGATACCAATTTGTAACGTCCCGAGTCCGTAGCCCCTCCACTGGTGCCCCATACCCGGTTCGCCACATGACCTAAAGTGCGTTTCCCCGAACACCAGAGGATGCCGACTAGCAGCGAGGGCCTTGGTGAGTCGGTGGGGAAACTATGACCTCATTCAGTAAGGTATACAAGTTAAGAAAACAACAATAAACAGCGGAAGCAGTAATCAACATGCATAACAAAAGAAACCAGACAACAGAAGCAATGCAGATATCCAACAATGATGACAATAATGCAGCAGGTACAAGTATCTATGGAAAGCAGCAAACACAACAATGTGCTAGAATACAACTAAAACCAAGTGCAAAAGAAAAACAAAGAAAGCTCCTTAGCATCATGAGCCACGGATCGGTCCCATGCTCCCCAACTCCTGATGCAGTCAACATCCTGAAGTAGAAGGGCACTTTCCCTTATCTATAACTGCAGCAACATAGTCTTCTTGGGCCGTACGATCTCTCTCGGACGATCGTAACCTGAAGAAGAAGACGGATATGGGGGTTAGACGCGACCCCTGTCCGTTTAATGAAAAAAAAGAAAGTACACGGCGTGTACTTTTGGAGTACACGACGTGTACTTCGAATTTTCCGTACTCCGAAATAATCGGCCTCCACCTCAGCCTTACACACCGTGTGTGTGGCCCAGACATGACCAGCACACGACTTCGAGCCGGGGAAAGAGTACAGGATGTGTACTCAGAAAGTACACGGCGTTTACTTCTGGAATTTCCAGAAAATTCATTTTTTTCTCAAAAACTCCAGAAAAAGGAAAAAGGTACCTGAAAAGAGATCCGGGTTCATATAGTGTAAAGCTGGAACGAAATTGACTTCAGGAGAAGTTCAAGTTGATAGAAATCACCACTCGGGCAATTTTGGCCAAGCCGCCTGAGGATTCTATCACCTTAGCACACCTTACACTTAGGTCCTATGATGGTGTTATAAGGGACTATGTAAGGAGACCTTAGCTACTTTGTATAACCCTTTGATAAATAAAATTGTTATTTCTTCTTATAGTGAAGATGGTAAATCTCAAATGTCTAGAAAAATATAGGATGTATATTATTGATGAATTTTGGAAAAAGGATATTTTAAAATATTTATGTAAACCTTAAATAATTAAAAATGTGTAATGATTTTCAAAAAATGTCCTTCTACAGTTGTGTTTTGTATGAAATTTAGAGTCTAATTAGATCAACTTAATTTTTGGTGAATAGTAAATTATGAATAGTAATTTTATGCTTATGATTAGTAATGTGACCAAATGGATTAATTAACCTCACTTAAGAAAGTATTAATATAATTTATGCACCATGATTAAGTAATGTGATTCAATAAAATAGGTGAATAACTATTTCATAATTTTTTGGTTAAATATTAGTTTTTTTTGGGTGAATAGTGTTTTTTATTTAAATATTAAATTAAAAATATTTAGAAAATTATTTTCATAAAATGGAGTTCATTTTTAATACCAGAGCATCGATATTTGGTTAAGGTGAATTTTTGGGATTTTTTTGAAAGTTGAATTTTCAGTGAATAGTGTTTTTATTTAAAAATTAAATTAAAAATATTTATAAAATTATTTTCATAAAATGGAGTTCATTTTTTAATTCAAATCATCGATATTAGGTTAAGGTTATTTTTGGGGATTTTTCTGAAAAAGTTGAATTTTCGGTGAATAGTGAAAATACAGTTTTTAGTTTCAGGTGTTTAATGACATCATTAAGGATGTAATAATTATGCTATCATTCTGGTCGACTTATGAATAGTAATATAAGGTATTAGGTGTCCAAAGTATCCGATACCATGGGAAAATACCATGGGAAAGCCCATGGTTTTTCCAATACCACTGATGAGGTGTCCCTTTGCAATTAATGCTTTGTTCCCTAACTTCACCTATAAATACAAAGCCTTTCCCTCATTAATTTCATTTACAAATCCTCCCCAATGAATTTATGGTCTCTTTATCTTCCAAGTAGTCCTCCCAAGGTGCCCTCAATCCTCCCAGGGTCCCGACCTTCAAGATTTCTAAGTTACTCTTCAAGGTAAGGGAATCTTTCACCCTCCTCTTTTAAGCCATGATTCCTTTATGTTGTGTCTTCTAGTTTCCATCTATTTTTGTTGAGGGTATGTTTATATATGTTATAATTACTATCCATTTCATGTATAATTTTTGAGATACCCTTTCCTCTCTCATCAATTTGTTTTCTAAATTTTTATGTGACGCCGTTAGGCTGCCGAATTTTTCGTAAAAGGAATTGCGTCTTCTCTTTTCTTTAATGTTTCCTTTTCATGTGGTATGTCATTAAAATTTCCATACCATGTTCTTATCTCCATGTTATTATGTATTTATACTTTATTATAAGTTATTTATGAGTGGGTTACTCTTTTACCCTCTCTTTTCAATGTTTTCTAAAACCATGTTGTATAGCCGTTATGCTGCATAAATTTCGCCTCAAAATTTCTATCTATTTCTCTCCAGAAATTCTCTTGTTTTATATATGTGAATACCCAGAACTATTTCGTTTCTTTGGGTGTTCATAAATATATAAAGATGATGTATTTGATTCTGGAATTGACATACATATAAACCTCACTCCATTTCAATGGGTTATAAATGACATAATGATCTTATTTTTTTAAGAACTTTTAAAATGTCACGATATTGAAATGAAACCCATTTCTTTTATTCTCCATGGGTTATTTATTAAATGTTTTATTATGATCTATGTAGTTCAAATTAAATTAAATACATATTAAGGGTGCCCCCTGATAGCGCTCCAATTCATTGGGTAAAGAATTAATCTCTAGAGATGATAAGTTTTACTATACCTTGGTGAATAACCTTGGTAATTTTTATAACACCTTGGGGATGGACCTTGGTGATATGTTCATGAATGTCTAAATGAGTTGTTGTAGACACATATTCAAGTTATGTTCCAATTTATTTTCATTATGATATACCTATACTTCCATTGGTTATGTCTTTATGTTTTTATTCAAGTTCTTATTGATATCACAAGTACATTGATTCCCTTATTTACCCTTACAGGGCCTTTTGCTCACCCTTTCCTTTTATGTATATCTCCAGGATATGAGATGTAGTAATTTTACATAGTATGAACCTATTATTAAGACTTAAAAGTAGTTTATAATAATGTTTTATGTTGTTTTCATGTATTATGTTCCTGATTTCCAAGACACTAGACTTTAAAGATCCCTTTTTTTTTTGTAAAATGTAATGAAAAGTTATGTAATAAAAAGGTGGGATGCCATATCTTTTGTCTATGGAGTTGGTATTAATTGTTGGTATGACCCAGTTAGATCCCTCCATGATGAATCCAATGTGGTGGTGGCTATGGGAACAAACTGAATGACCCCTACCTCTTCATCGTAGGGGAATGAACAATTATAATGTTCTAATGAGTTTCACCAAAAATGGTATATTTTAATGACCAAGGGTTTTAACCCCTACACTCCCCTTAAGGGATCCAATGTGGTCCTAATGCTTCTAGGTCATGAATAAACTTTACTATGGTTAGGATGACCCCTTTTTATTGGGTGATGAACACAAGTAATCCTATATCTTCTAGAAGGAAACTTTCATCTCAGATATTAGTCATCCTAGGAGCGATGCCTATGATATCCCATGTATAATAAATGAGGTAGAAATTATTATGTAAGAAGAGATTCCATTTTTTTAGTGTCTTATAGATACAAGTTTTTCATAGGTTTAGTATCTTATGAGGATAGGTTGGTCATAGGTTTAACGTCTTGTGGGGATAGTTTGGCCATAGTTTTTGTATCTTGTAGGGACAAGTTTTTTATAGGATTAAATTATTTTGGAGAAAGGTTTACACAGTTTTAAAGTCTTATAGGTAAAATATTGTCACAATTTTAGTGTATTTAGGGGATAATTTGTTCTTAGTTTTAACATCTTGTGGGGACAAGTTGTTTATAGGTTTAACATCTTGTGGGGAAATTTCCTATTTATAAGTGTTGCGTACTAGGATGACTATAGTTTATCCTCATAATGAAATGTTGAGGTCTAGTGGGGACCTTTAGTATGGATAGTGATATTGATTTTATTTTCAGGGAAAATGATCACACTTTGGGGTTGTCATCCCTAAGGGGAAAGATAGAGAAAATTTATCATGATGTTGGTAGACTAGGATTAAAACTCAAGGTGGTATCCTATGTACCCTATTAAAAGATACATATCAAAACCCATGTAATTAAAGTACATAGTTTAATCAAGTGTCATAGGATTATCCTATGGGGTTTAATTTCATGTGGTAAGGATACCGATGTAATGAAATGAGAAATGGAAAGGGATGGTGTGAGGATTATGCATAGTGGATACAAAGTAGGTGAAGTATCTTCCCATGCGAGTCTTACATGGGGAATCCTATGTTCATCCCATAAGGAAAGTATATAGTTTAACATCATGTTATGAGGATGTTCTCTTGTATTTTAACATAGTACCACTAGGATATTATCATCTAGTTTAAAATCATATGATCAAGATGATATGATTTGAAGTTTAAAATCATATAGATCATAGTATGGAGGGAATATACCCTGAGAAACCATTTTTAAGTATGATAGAAGGTTAAATAAAAATACTTCTTCATAGGGAAAATTAAGTGGTTACCTACAGCGATGATAGTCTCAATCCTTATGTGCCCACTACACTAGTGCATTTGGGTAGAAAAATGAGTAAACACTACCATGGTGAGGTGATATGCGGGGGTTCCAACATTTGGGTTTCTATGCTTAGGAGAAAGAGGTGAGGTTATTTAAAGTTTTTTCTTGAAAAATAAAGGGCTTGGATATAAGGGTTAGTGATATCAGTCATGATGATGATTGAAGCATGAATGAATCGGGTTTGAGTAGGTACTGGGAACTTAAACACTCAACTTTATTATAACTATTTTTAGTGGAAGGAGGCATTCGGTTGGGGACCTGGATATTTTTGTGTGAAAATTTGTAGTTTTTGTGCACAAGTAGGGTTGTGAGATCCATGGGCTAGAACACAAGGATATGACATGGATATTTTGGGAAAAGGTGTGTGAAACTTTTGGGGTATCATGAAGTTTAGGGTTTCATAAAGGGAACATATCTTCTTCAAACTCAACAATACTTTAAGGGAATTTATGTGAGAATATAAAAAATATAATAAAATAAAATATAAGGCCTATGTGAGCTCTTTCATGTATGTTATATACCTTTGAGAATCCATTAGATTCTGTAGTTTCATGTTGCTATGAAGGATTGAGTTGTGTGAATGAGATATCAACACTTCAACTTCCAGATGTCCATCCTCGAATATGGGGGGGGGGGGTGATGTTTTTTAATATGAAAGGTCTCCCATAGTGTCATTTCATAAAAATCCCCAGTGTCACACAATCCCGTGCTTAGTTTTTTCACCTACAAGTTTCATGATTCTCATTCATTTTCCATCAAAGGTCGGATGTGTAAGGAAGTGATTTAATGGATCCTTTCTCGCACAAATCTAGGGAAGTTATGAACCATTTGGGGTGTTTCGGATATCCTTTCCTCTTTTAAGGGAATTTTTGGCATGTAATAAAGATAATATTGTTGATATAAACTTTTATGATAAATTGAATTGTGTACCAAGATGGGGAGTTGTGTGAAATGGAGAATAGTTGTGCACAAATGATCCATCATCTCTAGGATAATCCCCTAAGAATAGTCGTGCCCTAGTTTTTTGGAAAAAATTCATGTTATATAACTCAAGACATGTTTTTTGGAATTAAAACTTTCCCAATTAAATTAATGAGATTTGGGTTTTAGAACTCTAAAATAAAATCATGATGTTGGGGAAAGTGAGGAAGAACATCAGGCTTAGATATCAGAGCATATTGAACTATTATCCTAAGAAAATCATGATCAACCAAAGTGTCCATTAAAATTTGAATTCGAGAATGCCATAAATATAATAAATATAAACATAATCAAGATAAACTCAAAATCTCAAAACCCATGATATAATGCATAAATCAATGGGAAATATCAAAAACTCCATTTAAATAAATCTCAAATATAACAAAAATGAAATTCAATCCAGTAAATCCAAATATTTATTTCACTTAATAAGTGAAAAAAAATCATCTACCTAACCCAGGTGGATTTTATTAAAACTCATTTTAGAAAAAACATTCAATAATAAATCAATTTTTTTTCAAAAATATTTTATAAAACATATTTCAAAAAAGAACCTTCTTTATTTTGGTAACCATTTATAAGTATTTAGAGATTTTGGTAAAACTATTTTAACATTAAATTAATCTAAAACCAACCACTAAAAATAATATATAACATAAATATTCTAATTGAATTTCTTTTAACATCACTTAAAAATCAAAAAAATAATTAGCAATTCCTCTTTTTCAAAATGTATTAACCAAAAAATCAGAAACCAACCTTCATTTTGAATCCAAAACATATCACAAAATTTACTAAAACCATATACAATTTTTAATTCAATATTTTTTAGAAAAATTTGTAAAGTATAATTTTATTTATATTCCAAAACATTTCTAACAAATTTAAAAATTATTTTATATTTATTCCCAAATTGTTTTCTTAAAAAGTTGGTTCTAATAGAAAAAATATTCATACAACCCATTTAAATTATACATTTTATATAACTCTAAACAATTAAACACTTATATCACACCACAACTCACCATAATTCAATCATTAAAGAAAAATAAAATATCTAAAATTCCCTAAAAAAATAAAAATTACTATATCATGGAAACACATGAAAATTTAATGATTAACTACATGATCTGGATAATTATATGCAAACCATAAAAAGTACAATTGAAGTCACTTAGGTCACATATTCTACACATGATTTTTCCAACCCTGTATAGATAAATAATTCCACTGATATCCTCTCTATTTACATTATAACTAAAAAATCAACAAAAATAAAAGACCAACATTCTTAAAATAATTGAGAAATGAGTTCAATAAAAATACAAAAACATCTAAGACAAATATAGACTCTCAATTCTCATCATTGAATGTGATTATCAAGAACCTATTCATGATATACATTATAATTTTTGAAAATACATGATATTGACTACTAGACTTACTAAGTAACAAGTAAAATCATTCCTTTTGATACTAATTTTTCTCAAACTGACCTGGGTAAACCCTAAGCTCGAAACCTTAACTGGCCCATGGTAAGGTCCATAAATAATTTCTGATCCCTATAGGATAGAAAGAAGTTATGAGTCTTCAACAAGAATTCATTTTGAATCATTACAATGAAAAATAATTATAAATAAGTAGCATAAAGATAAAATTAAAACTTATAAATGAGGAAATCAAATAAAATAAATAAATAATCATGAATACAATATCCTGTAATTAAAGATTTATTAACGATATAACAAATAATGAGGGAAATTAAAAAATAACTTGACCACTTATCAATCTTCATATACAAATTAATAACTCCACTTGCACCACCATCTACCCAAACTAATGGTTTTATAAACATATACAACATCCAATAATCTAGATAACCTATAGTACATATGTGTGAGCTATAAAGCTCAGTAGGTTACCACCCACCAACCAAAAGAATAAAACTCAAAATGAAGATCAATTTTATGAATATTTGAAAATAGATATGTAAAAATAGTATTTATAGATTTCCTTATTTAAAATAAGTATCAAATAATTTCCCTTGAAAAAAACCCATTTTCAAATGCTCAAGGTTATTTCTGAATAAAAATAATATACTTTTAATAATGTCTTTTATAAATTTCATTTAAAATGGTTTTAAGAAAAACATTTAAGGAAAATAGAAACATTGTTCAATAACAAATCCAAATAACTATACTTTGAAAAATACATATATATCATTGTCATGAAATCCTAGGTGATCACAAGAAATAGTCTATTATAGAATAACATGGTCATTAATGAATAAAATTCCATGCATTATAAAAAAACTAAACATCAATCGACCATTACCTAACATGAGGTCTTACCCTTCTTGGACTAACTAAGGGGAATGATCTGATATGTTGACCCATGTCCTTCCTAGGTCCACTAGACAAAGAATAATTCTAAATTAGTGCACATATTTTCCAAAACATACCATCTAGTCAACTGGGTATTAAAATTATATAAGAAAGGTGGTGTTTATTTAAATGAAATAAGAATACTATATGATCATATTAAAAACAACCATTAATTTATTTATCTTGCTCACACCACTAAACATCAACATAAGAACATCTCCTTTATTCATGTATAATGATATAACATAAATACCACTAAAGGGGTTGTTATCCCATAGAGTAAAAAACAACCATGATTTTTTATTTAATAAAATACATATGGGAATTTCCTATAGCTTTTATTTTCCAATTAAACCATTAAAAGTGGAAATCGGGCCTTGTGATCATTCTTAAAAAATATAGGTGATGAAAATCCCCTAGTAAATCAACTGCATATTCATTATTTAATCATGTTACCAAATTCAAACATTCAATGAATTTCACAATAGTGACAACCCACCCAATACATAAAAAATTCCATAATTTTCTAAATAAACATTGTAAACAATTCAATAAAATTATCAAGATCCAATTGGGAATTAAAATTCTCAAAGTAAAGGCATATTACCCAAATGATATGGGATATGAATTGGCAACCCAACCCATATACCTCCAAAAATTTATTAAACAAAAAGAAAAAGTTAATGATTACATGAGGTGTAATGAACTTACACCAACTTGGAAATGAAAGGAAGGAAAAACATATGATCCAACATAAGAATACCTTGTTCAAACCACTGTAGTAGCTTCAGAAATGACAGGCCAACAAGTATGTGAACCCTGGATCAACCCTCAAAGAACCTGCTAAATAGTGCTGCCAAGAGGTAGTGCTGTAGTGATGACTATGTGCGTCAAACAGTTTCAATGCAACTCTAGATCCAGATCAAGACAAACACAAAAATCTAATGGATGCAGGTCTGACAAACAATGCAGAAGACCTACACTATTTTCAGCACTGTATGTTCCAGCAAAAAACACAACTTCAAACCCTTCAAGAGTAAACATAAAATCCCCAAAGCACTCATAATTGATCTTGAGGCTCCTAAAAACCATCCCTGTAATTCCATGGGATATACCCCAATTCCCATGACTAAAAAGAAAACAAAAAATCTGAAAACAACATGACAGATTGAATATCACAAATCAAAGACCCTATGAACTTCATATTGCAGGTTATGGCCAAAGACTCTCAAAGCACCAATGTAACTAAGATGAGAGTTTACCATTTCCTCTTAGAGCTGTATAAATTTGTCTTAACTTACACCAAACAACAAGAATCATCCCTGACAAACCGAAAAAAAGTTATTCCCACCAAAGTTTAAGATAGTCAAAATCAGAGTTTCGATCAATCTCAAGTTCCACTCTATCAAACATACTCTCCCTGATATCGAGATAATCATCAACAAATATTTATTTATTATGATATATTCCAAAATTAAACCTTTCTTGTTCCTCAATCCAAGGGTATAAGTCCTCCTTGTATCCTTCCTTAATGATAAGAGTACAATTTATAAGATTAATTAAATCTTATTATACCTCAAATCCAAGATTATGGGATCTATTCATTTGATAAGGAGGATCCCTCTTCCTCAGCAGATGTTGTAGTAGATGGATGTTCATTTAACACAGGTTGTGGAGGAATATTAAATTTTTTCATTCTAAGCCCTGAGGATCTAGTGAAAATGGTTCTCTCCAAATTAGAGTAATCAATGCATTTTTGAGTCTTCTTAGGATGCGGAGCAATAAATCCATCAGGATCAGTAAAATGTTTCTTACCTTTCTTGGCACTTGAGTAAAAATAAGCATCCTCAATTTGATGTGGTTGCTCATTATCAACATAATTAGAATCATCAACATAATGTGATTGGCTGGAACGGGTCTTGAATTTTCTACCATAGGTTAAACATTCTTGACCAAATCCAGAAACCTAGAGAAAGTATCATCTTGGCATTGGGGTTGTGCTAGGTAGGAATCCGGGGCATATGAAGACATAAGTGGGATATTAGCATTAGAGGGTTCAACGTTATCATCAAGATGCCTTCTCTCTTTCTCAGTCCAAACTAATTTCCCTTTACATGGTGGAGGTTTCAAAATACAATGAGTGCTCATAGAGTCCTTCCTAGAACTATATTCTCCAAGGTAATGTCCAAGATGTAGGCAATTTGAGTAGTAGCTAGGTACGTTTTCATAAACCACTTCTTGAAAAAAACCAACATCACCATTTTGAATCCAAATTACTGAAGGCAGGTGCTACGTAAGATCAACCTCAACACACACACGTGAAACTGATGACCTTGTAAGGTTTTAAGTAGCAGAGTATAACTTAATGGAATGACATATAGGTTTAATGATAGGGAAGAGGGAAATTTGTTTGAAGAAATTCAATGAAAGACTTAGTAACCCTAACCAAATAGAGGATATTGGGGGTTTAGTATAAAAATCAAACACAAGGGACCATTTGAGGACCTTCATCACACAACCCCCAAATATCCACAAACCCATAGACCAAAGCTGATAGTATTCATCTTTAAAGGAGAATAAAATCACAATATTCAGCGAGTTTAGCAAGCCAAGTTCCAAATCAAAAAATCCAATGGATTCGAATGATTTCTGCAAGAAGAATAGTGAGAGAATATGCTTAAAAATTTTACCAACAAGGAAAAATATGAGATAAAAAGATAGAAAATGAACCTATTCCTTCATAAACGCAATGACCACATGACCTCTTTAGAGAAACTATTTTTTATAGAAGGAATCATTAGGTGTCAGAGAGATAACTAGAGAAAAAGATCTGAAATTCCCTACAACCACATTAGTGAAGCTTCATGAGTCTTGTCGCTCGTGTGTATAGCCCTCTCTCATCCATGCATCTCCCTCTATCAGACGCCCCATCCAGATCATGTGAAGGCATATTACTTTAAAATATATTTGAAGATCATTTCATATGAAAACCCCCCCTTTTCCCACTTTCATCAAAATCTCAAGATTTTTTTGATATAGACACTATATATAATATGCAATAATAAAATAAAATCAAAGTCCCACCATGAAAGATAAATCAATTATAAATTAGATTTTAAAGAGAGATGAATGGGACATCTACCTCCAACACCTTGATTTTTCAATGACCTATTGGGATCTATAAGAAAAATGGAAATAGGGAAAATAAAAAGAAATAAAGATCCCCAATACATGAAACTAAAATCATCAAACTTGAATTAGATAAAACATAAATCATTTACCATAAAACACATCAAAATATCCCCAATAAATATAATGATAGATCCAAGATATTCTTCTACTCCCTTCAGTAGATCCATAGTAAATCTCATTAGATCCAGTTATAAACCATATATAAATACATAATATCCTAGATATATGATTATTTTATATAATAAGATAGGAGATACAAAAAAAATGGATAACAATAAAGAAAATATCCTTTCCTTTTACTTATGTTATCCAAAACCTTCAGATCAGTTCGAATATATCTCGGGAAGGGTTTATATCTCCAAAAATCTCCAAGAGGAAGCCATAAGGTTGAGAGAATAAGATATAGGATATATAGTGAGGTCAATGGGATAATTTTTATCTCTTTAAATTAATTTTCAAATTTATTAATTTTTTTCTTGGATTATCCACATTGTTTGAAAATTCATGCACCAATTGTACACCTGGTTCAATTCTCTAGGGAATCCACATAGTTTAGTCACATTATTTGACTGAACATGTACTGACCATATGAAATTAAACTATCCCAAACCACCATAAAAAATGATTTCCTAGGATTATAGCATGGTTTCCCCTAATCAAGAAGAAATAGTGCACATGACTCCAAAATTCCACAAAACACCCAAAAAGGATGAAAAAGAAATATAAAAAAATAAAAAAAATATGAACATTCTTACCTAAAAATGAATTTGGGGCATGAAATGGGATATTCAAAGTATGAAATATAAAATAGATTTTCTATAGATAAAAAATCCATCATTGGAAGATAATAAACTGTTGAATATTTAATAATGAACTTCACTGTCTTTTATAAAATGTTAAAATATTCATTAATGTGGAAGATCAGGAATTTAAATATCATTTAAATAAATATACTATTATTTTGTTATAAAAATATATTAATTTCACTAAAAATAAAACATTATTTGAATGAATTTAAAACAGAAGTGTAATAATAAATTAGATATCATAAACATCTAGGAACTAACCTAAAAAAATATTAAATTCACTTTCAAAAGGTTAAAAAAGAATAAACACATATTTTAAGAGTAAATGTCCCAAAAATGGAACCATGAAAAGGAAATAAATTTTAATTTATAATAAATATATAGTGGATAAAATAAAATAATTGTCAGTATAAATAAATACCCTCTTTTAATATTTTAACAATTCAAAGTCACCCACATTGATAAAAGAACTAAAATATTCCCATTTAAAATAGAGATAAAGGGAAATTTTAATGGTATATAAGATAACACATATATACCTTTAGAATAATAAAAGAAAAATTTTTGGGTAGGAAATCATATGTACATGGAATAAAAATACCTAAAATTGAATGTGAATCTTTTTACTTTATAATAAAACATCTTTATCAATAAAAAATTTTAAAAAATTATTTTTCTAATAAAATGTATTTTCATCAAAAAGAAGGATAAAATACCACATACTATAGACAAATGATATAATATAAAAAACGTAAATGAATATATCCAAAGAAAAAGTTACATGACTCAATTAAAGGATATTGGGTTAACAAAAACTCTTATAACTTTGGTAATATACGAGTAAAAAAAATGAAAATTTAGATTAGGATTTTTTTTAAAATAAATTGGATCAAAATTAAATTATTATTAAATAATTAAATTGGAATTATATACACCATTTAAAATAATAACAGGTTTATAATTTTAAATATTTCATAAGGAATGGAAAATACGACAAATAATCCCTTATGAACACCATAATTAATCAAGTAAGAATTATTATATAACAAGATTATATAAAATATATGAAAATTCATAAAAATGAGGAAATATAATATAATATAATTAAAGGATGGTATAAACCAATCATAGAAAAATATATCCAATTAATACATTATATGACCAAAATAAGTAATATTGAGTCATTAAAAATACAATCTTTTGATTCCTTCCTGCTCGAGCATACTATAGAATCCTATTTAAAAATCATAGGCTCATTAAAAAACTATTTTATAAAATTATTATTATGTATTAACTTTTATTAATATTTTTATTCATTTACCATAAATCTATTACTTATTTTTAGTTTATATTAATCATCATTTGTTAGTAGTTTCAACATTACCTTGTCTATTTTCATATTTCCGTCTCAATCACCATTACATGGTCATGATTTGAACATCTAAAAAATATAAAATTTTCTATAATAGTAATTAGATAATGAGTTATAAAGGGAAAGGTTCATTCCATGTGAGTTTTGGGTATGATTCGTTAATATGAAATCAATAACGACCTTATTTTGGTAGCTTTTGACAAACATAAGTTTTTATATTAATAATGTGTTAATTATCAATATTAACATTCCAAAACCATGAATAAAAAATTATTTCATTATTAATATAATATATTACTGATAATTATTTTTTATAGACATCCATGTTATATATTTATTACATAATCTATGTAGGTGGTTAAATCCATCCAAACAAGAACATGATATAATCAATGAATGAGTGTGATTGTGAATTTATTTTTTAATATTATAAATATTATACAAGTATATTGATATTTATCATATTTTATTAATGTATTAAATCTTAATTAGTAATATTTATATATTTAAAATAAATGAAAAATAAGGATAATAAAGCATTACTTATAAGGAAGAAATTGTATATTATCTTGGAATCCTTCTAATTTTTAAAGGAATTGGTGAATTATCTGTAGAATTTAAGATATAAAAAGTGGTATAGGATTATTCAAAACACAATTTAAGTAGAAATATAAAACTAAAAAATTGAAATGTGTGGGATGAATAATTATACGAGGGATACTTTTATAGGTGAAAAGTTGTGGAAATTTTGTAAATACTCATTTCGTAATGTGTAATGAATGTCATTTCACATAGAAAATGGATTTAAATTCAAAAAAATAAATTATATGGGAATATAGGAGATTAATAATTCCCTTATCCATGTATTAATAGATTATTTTTTGTGGTATTTTATGACTTCACCCCTCATTAACACATTTACCTCATTTTACCATTTATAGTGGAAACCAACTTTTACCACCATAATTTAATCTTATACCTAAAAATAAAAATAAAAATATTACCTAATATGTTCATGAATAATTTAAATATGATATTTATTATATTTATTCAATTAAAAAATGTTGTAAAAATTAATTTTAATATAAAAATTAACGAGGAATATTTTTTAAAAAAATATATATTTTTAAGAATAAAATGAATTTATTCTTATTCCATGCCAATTAAAATTATTTATATTAATATTAACTTGTTTGTTTATATATAAAAATAATACATTTCATTAAAATAATTACTTATTAGTGATTATTTTTATTTATTATGATATAAAAAAATTCACATGTTAATAAACTATTCTTTGAAAAATATTCCTTTTTAAATTAAATGATTTTATCTTTATTTATAATAAATAAAATATCAATTTATAAAAACAATTCAATAATGGGGTCCTTTGTTAAACAATTTTAAGGATAAAAACACTCTAGATCAGGTATCTATTATTGTACTTGGAATTAATTGGTTCTACTGCCATCCTGGGATTCTACGAGATGTTGCTTCATTAGTTGGAGTACCAATAAAAATGGATAAGGAAACTAGAAATTCTATATTTAAAAATAATGCCCATATTTTAGTTCAGGTTGATTTATTATCAACACTCTTTAATTAGGTGGTTTTATCTACTTATTATGGTAACTTAAACATGATTTGTTTTATCATAGGTTGCCTACTTTTTGTAAGGCTTGAAAAACTGTTGGGTGTGATGTTAATTTTTGTTGAAGGAATAGTTATATATTTTTTATATCCTATAATTTTTTTAGCTATCTAGAAGTTTATTGTAAGAATAAATTGGGTGTCTAAATAAATAATGGTATGAAAGTTATTGAAACTGATGGTGCTAATGGTCATCATATGAGTTTCAATAAAAATAATATTGACAGGACATTTGATATTGACCCTTCAAATGGATCTAATTTCATGATCTCCACTGAGTGTCCAGACTAGGATAAATAGAGGAACCTATCCTATTTTTTTGGTTTAGAAATAGCAGTAGAATTTTAAAAGGAATATATACCCATTATAAATTATATGGATAGTAAGATGACCATGAATGTTGGGTATATTTTGGAGGGTCAACTTTAAGTCCTCTATAATGTTTAGGGAAATCAATATGATTATAAAAATTATGAATCTAGTTCCCATGTGGTTCACACATATGATGATACCAATGATTCTATGTCTGATTATTTCAGGGACAATGATGAAATTTACTTCCATTCATGCGATTATAAATGTAATAATATTCAAGATGTTGGTGGATAATTCCCTTTTAAAATTAATATTTTAATAATGATTACCATCACTTGAAGAAATATATAGTATAAATATCCTCCAAAGAAATATCTATAATTTTTCATAGCATTTTTATAGAAGAAGAAGACAAAAAAATGAAAGGACTTGTGCCCCTTCAGATTGAGATCAATGATTATTTAAATAAATGGATTTATGAGAAAGGTGAAAGGAAAGTAAATATTAATGATGATGTAATGATTAATTTTGATAAATATATATTTATTTGGAATATAAGGGTATCTATGATTCATAATGGTCTTACATGTTATCTAAATTTGGATTAAAAGACCCCTACTTATGCTTGAATTTCCTGCTGCAAGCAGGTAGCATGATTCAGGTCTAAGGGGTGGTTATGGGTGAATTTGATTGTTTTTCAATAAAATATAGAAATAATAACAACCTATTGGTTATTTATATTGGTTAAATGAGAAAAATTATATAATTTTAGAAGTCTAGGATAAGGACCCATCCTTAAACATTACATAATCTAGTTAATTAAACTAGAATTCACTTTCTTACATTCCCAAAGATTTTTTTAGTTTAGAGTTTTAGAGAGTTAGTTAATAATACATACATAACATACCACATTCATACAAAAATTATACTAAAAAAACAACACCCATTTTTTTTTCAAAATATAAAACATTTAAAATTAATCATGGTTCATTTTCTTTTTCATTGTAAATATTTATGAAATTAAACATGACTTCCTTATTTCATTTACCCATCTTTATAACCTGTGAAAAAAACTTAAATATTTGGATGAGAAAAAAAATCATTAAGGTATATAAAAATAAGTAAAGAAACCATTAGTCCATAAATACTTTTAAATATATGAAATCATTTCCACAAAGACAAACTTCTCACCCATAAAGTATCGCATATACATACTTGTGAAAAAATGATATTTCCATGAAACATAGAAAAACATAAATAAACCATATAGGTTAATTGAGGAATTAATGACTTAATATTGAAACCCTCATAGGTACCTTATGATTTTTATCACTTGCAAATGTAACCCTCATAGTTACCTTATGATGTAACCCTCACGACAACCTTATGGTGTAACCATCACAATTACACTTAGAGTAACCACACGACCGATCTCCAAAATAAACATACCCAATGCATTTGTAATAACCCGGGTTATTGGAATGGGTCAAAATCCCAACCCTGTTAAATTTTTTGACTAGTTTCCAAGGAAACTGGATTAAATGGGAAGTTTCTGGAAATTTCCAAACTACACGCCGTGTACTTTAAGTACACGCCGTGTATGCGCAGGCGGGTAATTGGCCATGAGCTCCCCGAGTACATGCCGTGTAATGACCATGTAGAAATTTCTTACTACACGGCGTGTAGTTTTCCACATGCCATGTATCCTTAACCATGTGGTGGCTATACATGGCATGTAGGCTTGTTGGCCGGGTAGAACTAGGAGCACACCGTGTTCCCTCGGGACACGCCGTGTAGTCTAGCCGTGTAGCAGGGAAACACATGGCATGTGAGTACGTCGGCGAGGAAAGGAAGAGGAACCAAGTACACGCTATGTACCCCTAGGTACACGCCGTGTACTCATGTCGGCAGTTACGGAAAGTAAGTCGGCAGAATCCTGCCATCTTATGAACAGTTAAATGACCTGTACACGGCGTGTAGTCCCAAACTACACACCGTGTACTTTTTTTTGCATAAAACAGGCAGTAGCCTCATATTGAGGCAAAACCTTAATACTTTGGCCGGGTTTAGCGAACCAAGTCATCCGGATCTTCAATATTCTCTCTGTTCTCCATCTGAACTCCGATTAGTGCATTGGAACACCCTCGGTAAGGCCTCGATTCCTCTTTGGCCTTTTTGTTTGATTTTCGTTCTAGAATGTGTTATAGGCGTTTGAGAGGTTTGGATTATTTTGTAGATTTACCGCATTTTACACCGAATTGGTGGCTGTAATCGGAGGAGTAGCATCGTATGAGTCTCAGGTAGGTGGTGCATACCTCATTTTGTGTTTTTCGTGGTTGTTTGGGTAATGCGGCCTTCGACGCGTTTTTGGGTATTTTGAGCGGGACCCGTTTTATCTGTTTTTTCATACTATATTGCTTGTTAGACTTATGGGATGCCTTTGGGTATGCCCTGTTACCAGTTTGTGTGAGTGGGGCCGGGTGAGGGACCATTGCTCGTCGGGGTATTTTGGCCGGGGAACGCCAAAATGGTTTAAATTGAGTTATATTGTTATAAACTGTTTATTTTAATTTATTAATGCCTGTTATAAATTTTTAGAGGCATTTAAGACCTCAGTTCTGGTATGGGACAACACCTTGCATGGTGCAATTCAACTGTTTAGTTTGTTTTTCCTGGTTGTGTTTTCTGTTTACATGTGTTATATATGCAATTGCTGAATTGCATATGCTGGACCTTTTGGGTTGTGTTGGGCTTGGCCCGGTTACACTTGAGTGATGAGAATCACAGGTTGGGGATTTAACAGGGTTACTTTGGGTGGTTTTGACCACGGGATTGGGCGTCATGGACGTCGGCTTGAGGCAGTACGACTGTCAGGTTGGGCATGGCCCGAGTTACTAGGATGACGATGCCATCGGACTTGAGCGACATGGTCACAGGGACACAAGGTGTCATACATGTTGGTGGATTAGGTACTATTTTGGTGATTACCACTCACCGGGACTTTGAGTAGTGTGCACACAGAGATACTCCGTGATGAGGTGGTTTTGACCACTCATGTGGGTAGAGGCCCCTGTAGTTGCGGTTAGGTATTTTGGTTGGGGGTGCTTGCCGTAGAAAGCCACGTGGGAGGTGAGGAGCCTTTAGGGGATGGGAATGACTTCGGGACGTCGGTACTTGAGACAAGAGGTGTCCGGAGGCACGTGGTGTCGGGTTACTATTTTTGGGCGTGCCTTCGGGATGTAGGTACTTGAGACACGAGGTGTCAGGAGGCACGTGGTGCCAGGTTACTATTCTTGGGCGTGCCTTCGGGAGATCGGTACTTGAGACACGAGGTGTCAGGAGGAACGTGGTACCAGGTTACTATTTTGGGTGTGCCTTCGGGACGTTGGTACTTGAGACACGTAGTGTCTGGTGGCACATGGTGCCGGGTTAGACGATAGAGATTCTGGCGTTGGCCGAAGCAGGTGACGCTCCATGGTGTCTGTTGAGCACCAGTGGAGTTTGCATTTACTTGTGCACTGTACTGTTTACTGCTTCCCTTGTAAATGCATGACTACTTAAACACTTATATTTGGTATGCACCATTGGGTGGTATCCTACTGAGATTTATCTCACACCATGCACGGGATTTTCGGGACGCGTGCAGACTTTATGGATTTACGTACAGGAAAGAGGCCAGCTTCAGGAGCTGGGCTATGTTAGTTGTTGCATGGAGATTGTATATACCTTTAGGTCATGCCTAGCTGGGGTTTAATTTTTATTGTTTACTTTTCTATATCAGCATGCTTACTTGTTGTAGCTACTGTTGGTTATCCATTGGCACCCTTTTATATTCAGTTGTGTATGACCTGATCTGGATGCATGTTTTACTATTTAGTTGTAGTTACATGTTATTAACATGCTGTTGTGTTTATTTCCGCTGCTGTTGTTATATTTACTGCTTTCGCTGTTTATCTATATTGATTATGCTTCCGCTCAGCGGGTCTGGTTCGAGTCTGCTGAGTCTTTCTTTCTGCTGAATCTTTACTGTTATACTTGGACCGGTACCCTTATTAGGATCCTCCGAGAGGGTATAGCCTCCCCACTATACCTAATAGACCCTCGCTGCTAGTCGGAAACCTTTGGCGTTCAGGGGAGGTACGCCTAAGGTAGTGACACCCGACCCGTTTGGCAGTGTTCGGGTGGCTAGCTGGGTCCGGGTCGTTACAACATTAGAGGGAGATATAGTTCCCATCATTTATAATAAACAATTCCCAAGAACCATAACATAATAATAAAACATGTAGACTTTCATAAAAACATTCCTTTTTAATTTTATAAAAATAGAAATTTGAAAGAGTATTTAAAGAAGAGTCCCTTACATATACCATATCATTGAAGAAAGAATTAATAAGATGTAAGGAATATGTATACTAATAGTAAATAAACATAATAAAATATATTATAATAAAAATTCATTTCACAAATAATCTTATCATGAAAAAATCAATGGAGTATAAGGTTATCCCAAAGAATTGAAATTGGTTTAAGAATTCCCTTACCTCAGGTTCATCTTACTTAAAATATTTTTAAACATCCTATATAATGGTTAAAAGAGTGTTATTATTATTTTAAAGAAATATATTAATTTTTATAACACCTTATATGATGATTTTATAACTTCATTTCACCCATTTTATAATAATATTTTGTTATCTCCATTGTTTCAGGTGCGTTCTTTACATGGTTTCTACGATCAGTTTGTAATGGATTTTCATGTTGAATGGAAGAGAAACAACAAAAGTGGAATTAAATGGTATTAATTTGTTTATAGAATATTAAATGATGCCATAAATATTTATTTTTTCAGATATGTTGACAAATAATTAGATAAAACATTAATGATATTTGTTTAGATCATTTTGGCGATTCTTCGCAAATCATGAACTAGTTTCATTATATAATTTAATATTATGTATATATGTTATTTCAAAAACAAAAAATAGGTTATATCATATAATTTAAAATCTATTTCAACCATTAAAACGGTTTTATGAATTTCCATGAAGGTGGTAATATAAAAATAAAAACACACCGTCCATGATGTCGGTAAATCAACACAGCACGAATGATGTTTTCATTTTTAGAATAAAAGAGGGAGGAGAAGGATTTGATGATGATTTTTTCCATAAACATGATAATATTTCAGTATATATAAGATACTGGAGTTTTCATGCTTCTTTGATAAGGGTAGGTGAAGTGATTATCAGAAAATAAAAATAATTGAACAAGAAGAAAAAGAAAATGAAGGATAATTTTTACATCTTGATCTCTTCTCCGGGAGATCCTTTTTAAGGCCCTTGGTTTTGGACTTTTAGTGAGATCAGAAGGTCTCAGATGTGGGGAATAGACTTGGGAAGAGGATTGGGTAAAATTTGAAAAATTATAAAATATTGATATGTGTGACGATAAGAAGGGGTGAGGGTTGGTATTTATAGTGGAGGAGAGGAGGGTTTTTCCATTATTTTAATTATTATTTTATTATTTTTCTCATGATAAGCATAATTTTGGTTCTTGTGAATAAATATAGTAATTAGTGCATGTGAGTTAAAACCCAGGGTGATTAACTTAGCATAACATCATCCATGACTCAATAATTTATGTATTTAGCTTATTTTATTAATTATCGTATGCCACTATTTACCAAATTTTCAACTATTTTTGAAAAATCCCAAAAATTCACCCTAATAATTTTTCAACATGTAGAATTTAAAAATGAACTCCATTTTTTGGAAAGTAATTACCTAATATTAGAAATTTAATTTTTAATTAAAATCATAATTTATTCTAAAAATACAAGTTTTAAAATTGAAACTGATTTTATAACACTTTGAAAAATTAATTAAAGTCTCATAAAATTATATTATAATAATAAGAAAATAAAATATTAATTTATGATTAAATTTTTCTTAAAATAAATTTTATTTTAAATAATTAAATTAATTTTAAAATTATAAATAGACTTGTATATTTTACAAATATACCAACACTTAAGTTATAATTTTGAAAACATTTATTTACTTATTCCATGATATATATATATATAATATTTTATCTTTTAATATGGATAAATTTTATTTATACTTTTATAGGTAAGGTTACTTTTTTATTGTCTAGATTATAATTCCTTAGGGTCATGTTACTATTCTTAAGGTTAAGTTACTATTCATAAAAAATGAAACTTATTAGAAAAATATGAAAAATTTTACCAAAGAAAATATTGATTTTATTCTTTAAAAATAATTTTTATTTTATCAATTATAATTTATAATAGTTTCAAAATTTAGTTTAAAAAAAAGAGCACCACTAAAAGGTGGTAAAATTTATTTTTTAGAAAAATATGCTTAAATTTGGTTTTATTCTTATCTTAAGCATATCAAACTTATTGAATGAATTTAAATTAAGTTGTTTTAATATATAACATATATATTTCATTAAGACCTTTAACAAATAGTTATTAATTTAATTTATTAATATAAAATTTCATTGTGGGAATAAACATAGTTTTTATAAAAATACATATTTTATGTTAGATTGGTTTTCATTTCTTATTAATTAGTAAACAAAATAATAAATGTTATAAACGTGTGTAATATTTTTTTCATAATTTAATTAATCTCACTCATTATCACTATTCCTAATATCTAGGAGATAACTATAATAATTTTTTAAGCTAATAATCTATCAAATAAGTTCAATTTAAAATTAAGCATACCATATAATATTAGGGTGTTACATTCTCCCCTACTTTAATAAATTTCATCCTTACAATTTAAAATCGAGATTCATTACTAGGGGTCGACTGATCAAAACACCTTTGTTGAAAACCCACATTGTTAAAATGATTATTAAAACATCCACTTAATAAGATATAAAAGAAAGTATGAGAACCACATGAGGTATCATATATTAGGTTTCCATGTAGGAAAACATATACATGGAATAGAAAAACAACTCTCAAATACTGATAGTGACTGAGACATAACATAGTCATGATAATGTTAATCACCATAGAACCATAAATCTATGATTGGTTAAAAATGATATTAATTTGATAGTATGAAACAAAAATGGATAATGTTTTTATTTCAAGATCCCTTTTCCTATATTTTGAAGAATTAAATTGACATATATAGGATGAACATATGGATATGTACTTACTTGAAAAGTAGAGTTTCATCCTTTAATGATTTTCCCCCACAAAATCATCTTCTTCTCCAAATTACTACCATGAGTCTTTCATTATTATAGCACTATAATAAACTTGTATGGGTCTATAAATCCATAAAAAGGAAATAATATATTCTTTCTGTCTTTAGGAATTAAGAAAAACAAAAAGGTTAGGATAAGGTAAGATAATTCCAAAAAATAATTAATCACCAAAAAAAGTAATTATCTGAGTTCAACATGGATCATTCCAAAAATAACCATCAATAAAATTCCTCAAAAATATTCTAAACCAAGATTAAAACCCAAAAATCAGAAGTATTTGGTATCATATACTTTTAAGATAGTAATTATATTTATTGAAAAATAAAATCAATGAATCTTAAATTCTCACTTCACAATGTATATCCCCAAATCATAAATTCTCTAGGAAATGATAGCCATTATAATAAATCACTATAATACCATAAAAAAATATTTTCCTCCAAAATATAATTTAACCTTTATTCCTTAAATAAAATTCAAGGTATTATATTTAACTTATTCATGTAACATTTACCAAAATTATAGTTATCCTTTTCCATGGTAATATTGCTCACTGATTCAAATTCCAATAAAATACATTTTCCAAAATTATAAAAAACAAAATTACCTATAAATTAATGATCATATGAATCCTAAAGTTATCTATATATTTAAAATTATGTCCACATGAGATTTTTTTTCTTCAAATAACATAACAACATAAGGATTTCATATAAATAAAAATCAATAAAATTCTCCCAAAGTACTCCCACATAGAAAGAGTACTAGTAATTTTAAACACTTTATCATCATTAAATCTACCATAACTCTTGAATCCATTATATATAGACATATTAATCTTTTAATGTTCTTCATAATCCAATAACTATGAATTTACAACTTATTTATTAATAATGTATTCTTGCAAATCAATGATATGAATTATATCCTCATGATTCATAAATATCAATCTAATCATGTTTCATACTTTAAAGATAATAAAATAAGTCATACCTCGAATCTAGATTTTAGGATCTTCTTGATGTCCCCTTTTTCATTCAATATGTTGTATTACTATCTAAAATTAAACATACACACCACTCATGGTATTTATCTTTCTAGAAGAGTTGGAATAGTTGATATCTTGAAATCAAATGAAAAAATACAATGACCCATAAAATTTTTATAGAAAACTATTGGTGTTGGATCACTCAAATAATTTCCTACAGGTTGTTTAAATACTCAAGAATCTACCAAAATCATTTAAACAAGCATTTATAATAACAGTGATAATAAAACCATCAGGAAGGGATAAAAAGGTTTTGCAAGATCTCTTTCCTTCCATCTTGAAAAACGATCCTTAATCTGTTGAAAAGAACATCAATTAAACATGAAATGAATTATTAAATAAAAAATACTCTATAGTATAAAGATAATACAATAAATTATTTATAATACTCAAATCCATCAACCTCCTTATATATCATTTGATTTAGGTTTTTATCCACTATATCTAGATTACCATAAACCTAAAAAAATCCGTATGATAATAACCATTTTGGTTATAAAGTATATCTAATTAACATCCTAACTAATAAAGTTATCTAAATCATGCTTTGATACCAACTATAAGAACCCATCCTTAAACATTATATAATCTGGTTAATTTAACTAGAATTCCCTTTATTAAATTCCCAAATATATTTTCAGTTTATATTTTTAGAGAGTTAGGACATAATACATACAAAATGTACCACATTAAAACAAAGAGGATACTACAAAAACAATATCCACTTATTTCAAAATATAAAACATTTAAAATTAATAATAGATCATTATCTTTTTCATCACAAATATTTACAAAATTCAATATAACTTCATTCTTTCTTTTACCTATCCTTATAACCTGTGAAAAAAAAATTAAAACTTGGTATGATAAAAAAATCAATTAGGTATATAAAAAGAAGGAAATAAACTATTATTCCATAAATAATAACAAATATATGAAATCATTTTCACAAATACATACTTCTTACCCATAAAGTATCATATACATAGATGTGAAAAACATGAGATTTATATGAAACATAGAAAAACATAAATAAACCATATTGGTTACTTGGGGAATTTCTTACTTAATATTGTAACCCTCATGGATAACTTATGATTTTTAAACCTCATAACTATCTTACAACGTAACCCTCATGGATACCTTATGATGTAACCCTCACGTCTAACTTATGGTGTAACCATCGCAGTTACACTTGGAGTAATCATACGACCAAACTCCAAATTAAACATAACCAATGAATTGGAGGGAGATATAAGTGCAAATATTAATCATAAAAAATTCCCATAAACTATAACATAATCATAAAACATGAATAATTTAATAAAAACATTCCTTTCATATTTTGTAAAAATAGAAATTTAGAAGAGGATTTTTAAAGAAGAGTCTATTACATACACCATATCATTGAAGTAAAAATTAATAAAATGAAAGGAATTTGCATAATAATTATAAATAAACATAATAAAACATATTATAATAAAAATTCATTTCATAAATAATCTTAGCATGAAAAAATTAATAGAGTAGAAGTTTAACCCAAATAATAGAAATTGGGTTAAAAATTCCCTTACCTCAAATTCATATTAAGAAAAATGTGTTTAAACATCCCATATAATGGTTAAAGAAGTGTTATTAATATTTTAAATAAACATATTAATTTTTATAACACATTATATGATCATTCTATAACATCATTACACCTATTTATTAATAATATTTTGTTATTTCCACTATTTTGGGTGCGTTCTTTACATGGTTTCCAGGGTCGGTTCATAATGTGTTTTCTTATTAAATGGAAGTGAAACTTCAGAAGTGGAATGAAATTGTATTAATATGTTTATATAATATTAAATGATACCACAATTTTTTTTTAAAATACGCTGATTAATCATTATATAAAACATTAATGATATTCATTTAGGTTATTTTGGCAGTTCTTCGTTAATCACGAACTAGTTTCAATATATAATTTAATATTATGGATATATATTAATTAAATTAAATAAAAGAGGTTATATCATACAAATTAAAATATTTTTTTAACCATTAAAATTGTTTTATGACCATACATGAAGGTGGTAATAGAAAAATTAAAACACGTCATCTACAATGTTGGTAAATCGACACATCACGAACGATGTTTTCATTTTTAGAATAAAATAGAGAGGTGAAGGATTTGATGATGAATTTTTCTTTAAACATGATAAAATTAAAGTATATATAGGGCAATTGAGTTTTAATTTCTTTTGGATAAGGGGAGTTTAATAGAGTATAATAAAATAAAAAATAATTGAAAATAATGTAAAAGAAAATAAAAGAGGATTTTTACCCCATTGACCGCTTCTCTTTGAAATCCTTTTTAAGGAACTTGGTTTTGGAATTTTGGTGAGAAATTTTTTTTTTGGATGTGGGTAATATACTTGGGATGTAAACTGGGTAGAATTTGGACAATGGTAAAATCTTGAGAGGTGTGATGAGAAGAGGTGGTGAGGGGTGGTATTTATAGTGGAGGAGATGAGTATTTTTCCATTGTTTCAATCATTATTTTATTATTTTGCTAATGACAAGAAATAGTGATGGTTATTGTGACTAAATAAAGCAATTAGTGCATGTGTGTTCAGACTAAGGGTTATTACCTTATAAAAATATCATCCATGACTCAATAATTCATTTATTTAGCTTATTTTGTAAATTATCATATTTCACTATTCACAAAAAATTCAACTATTTTAAAAAAATCCCAAAAATTCAACCTATCCATTTTTTGATGTATAGAATTCAAAAATGAAGTCTATTTTTTGTAAAATAATTTTATAAATATGAGAAATTTAATTTTTAATTAAAATCATAATTTATTCAAAAAATATAAGTTTTAAAATTAACACGGATTTTTTAACACTTTGAAAACTTAATTAAGGTCTCATAAAACGATTTTATAATCATAATACAATAAAATATTTATTTATAACTCTATTTTATCAAAATAAATTTTCTTTTAAATCATTAAATTAATTATAAAATTATAAATAAACATTTAGGTTTTACAAAAATACTAACACTTAAGTTGTCTTTTTGAAGAAATTTATTTACATATTCCATGATATAAATATATCATATTTTCACTTTTAATATGGATAAATTTTATTTATAATTTCATAGGTGAGGTTACTATTCTATTTTCTATATTATTATTCCTTAGGTTCATTTTACTATTCTTAAGGTTAAGTTATTATTCATCAAAAATGAAACTTAAAAGAAAAAAATAAAAAAAATTATCCAAAGTAATTTTTGATTTAATGCATTCAAAAATAATATTTAATGTGTAAAATATAATTTATAACAGTGTCAAAATTTAAATTAAAAAAATTACACCATTAAAAGCTGGTAAAATTTCCTTTTAGAAAAATATACTTAAATTTAGTTTTATTCTTATCTTAAGCATATCAAACTTATTGAATGAATTTAAATTCATTTTTTTGAATATATAAAATATTAATTTAATTAAGATCTTTCAATAATAGTGATTAATTTAATTTATTAATATAAAATGTCATTTTTTGCATTAACATAGTTTTTATAAAAATATGTCTTTTAAGTTAGATTTTTTTCATTTATAATAGATAGCAACCAAAAGAGTAAAATTTATAAACATCTATATTATATTTTTTCATAATTTACTTAATATCTTTTATTCCCACTACCCCCAAAATCTAATAGATTACTATAATAATTTTTTTAATCTTGTAATCTATCGAAGAATCTAAATTTAAAATGCGGTATACCGTAAAATCTTGGGGTGTTACATCTTTCATTAAATTATTTGATTTTATTATTGCAACCATATATTCCTATAGGTTGGTATGATGTTTGTAGGTGTGACTAACCAAATTTATAGTGGGCATGGTGGTTTTTTTATGATATTGACTTCAACTATATTGGGGGGTTCTTCCCTAAAAGGTGGTTAAATACTGATATTTTGTTTATTTTCATCTAGTAGGGGCATATTTTTGTATTTTTTTGGTCCAGATTTTGGTATTTTCTACCTTGTAATCCTCAAACATTTTTCTACATTTTCCTTTTTAGTAAATTTTTCCTTGTTCATGGATTCTGTTCTCCACATTCATGGATTAATCTACTTTATTATAACAAAAATCATTGAAAAAGAAAAACATATTTGTTTTACTTTTAATAATTAAATTATTGTTTCATAAAATTACTTAATTAATTCTTAGATGTTATTTAGTTATTTTATTAACAATTCCTTAAATTTCATCAATCCATTTTATTAATATTAATATTTTATTGTAATAAATTTATTGAAAATACAGAATTCATAAGAACAATTACACTAAATAAAAATTCATTTCCAGAGTGATTTTTTTGTAATTTTATTCCAAAATTATTTATTTTATTGAAAATAATATATTTATAATGAAAATATAAATTTTTATTATCTAAAAAAACATTTCTATATCAACTTCATACTGATAATTCTATTCTCTAATTTTTTTATGGATATTATACTCAATAGTTATATATAATTTTATAATGGTCAAATTATTGTCATATTATCCCCCTTATATTAAATAAATCAATTCTATTCTCACTTCCCAAATCACTTTTCTCATTCCTATAATTTTTATTTATAATTTTATAAAAAAAATATCATTTCATGACATTTTTCTCATTATTTGTTTAGTACAATTAAAAAATACTCTCAAAGGTGAAGATGATCTAGTGGATTTCCTATATGTTTAAAATAATAATTCCTTTCTATTTTTGTCCCATTTTATTTTGTAAACTTTTAATGGATTTAATCAACCATGTTATGTAATAATCCATGGAATTTAAGACTTAGGTTCATGTGTTTTTATTATAATGTTCTATTATGATTTAATAAAGTGTTGAAATTTGATTCATATCATGTATGATTATTATAAAATAAATTTTGTAATCATTAAAAAGAATAAATCAAGTAAGTCAAGGATTGAAAATTCATACATAAATTTGGGATGTTACCTGCATACCTTATTAAATAAAATTTCACCTTGAAATGTTAATTTTACCCCACTATGAAAAATATATAAGTGTATCAAAAATATATAAATTACTTAATATATAATTCCCAATAACATATCAACCTTAATATATAGGGTAATACTACGACACTCATCATCTCCATTATAATAGGATTATATTGAGTTTTTTTATTTATATCAACCATTTACTCCAAATATGATTCCTTAGTTTGCTATAAGTCATAGGAGTTTATATAGCCATGCCTTTCATATCTTTATTTTAATGATCCTATTTCTAACCAAATACTAGAACCAAAATGTTTATGATAATATCAGATAAAATTATATTAAATAATAGTTAAAATAATATCATATAAAATAACAAAAAGTAGTCATATAAATGTGAAAAATAAGCCCTAAGATGTATCACTCTAAGAAACCTTTATTTCAACCTATGAATCTTTTGGTTCCACGAAGGTTTATTTAAGATAAATTCTCTTATAATTCTTAATAAAATCCAAATAAATAACTAAACCCCACTATGATACCAACATAGGTACCCTTGACCCGCAATCTTAGATATTATGCAATGAATAAAAAAACATTAAACACTTACTTTGATAAAAACATCGATATCCCAAAAACTCATACATCATTACATGTGAATATTAATTTTATATCACAATAAATCACTACCCAAGAACCTAAAGGTTTAGTTTCATTACATAATAGATATATAAAAGGATTATTTTATAACCTAGTGAACATTTATTAATAATTTACCATATTTAACTCTCCCTCCTTATAGACATATCACATGATACACACATATTCATAACTAGGGGATGGAAACATAAGAAAGGGTGATCTCAAACCCTCAATATGCAGTGAACATAAGATATTTCAATTAAATATCATAAGTGAGTATAAGATTAATGTTTGGATATGAGAACATTATCAAGGTACATGAACATAACGTAAGTAAATTATACCTAATAAAACATAGATTATAAATCATGAAACACAATATAAGTATTTTAGTATAACATAAAAAATGAGGAATAAGAATATTGTAACATTAAACAATAATCATGACATGTGATACATAACATAGGAATATGGAAAAAATAAAAAAACATGGAAAAGAAAGTATATAAAATCATTTACTATCTCAATGATTATCATTAACACAATCATTATAGAGTGTAAAAATTCCCCTAAAAAAGAGTATTGAGTTAACTCACCATTCCAATTAAAATGGTTAGTTGGGTACATTACCTAGTCCCTTTCATTCCATTTCATAATATATAAAACTTTTACCCAATGCATTCATAGGATATATAATTTTATATCCACCTTACAAATAATGAAAAAACATAAACTTTTGTTCCATATGAAGTAATAAAAATTCCTATCATGATTGAACCATGAAATTAAAACATTATTCAAATAAAAATTTATTAAGTGAAACTCATGAAATAATAATAGGGGAATCCTAAGTTAAAATTGTTCAATTAAAATGATGAAGTAATATGTATGTGCACTATAAAGAATAAAAATGTATATGGTTAAGAAAATAGATTTCAAAATTCAATGGAATGATATAATTTTCTAGGTGAATCACCATTAATCAAAATAATTAAGTATAGTGAACTCATGTTGGATCAAACTTCACAAAGTGATTTTATTTCCTCATCACCTTTGATACATGGAAGTTTTGATAATGATTCAAAGGAAATCATTATAATAATAAATTTCTATGAAAACGGTATAATGAGAGGAAATATAACAAAAGGATTGTTTATTGGATTAAATATCAAATAATATTTAAAAACATGAAAAATATATGTACGAAATATAATAAATTATTTAATATTTAATAATGCACTTATTGTATTTTACAAAACATTGAAATATTCATAAATAAGAAAAATAATGAATTTAAATTTACTTTTAATAAAGTTAAGAATATTTTTATAAAAAATATGTTAATTTTATTAAAATTAAACCATTATTATAAATATAAGATAATGGAAGGGAAACATGAAAATGGATTTCTTAAGGTTTTGAAAATTAACAATAAAACAAATATTAAAGTCACTTCAAAAAGGTGAAAAAATAAATTTAAAAATTATTTTTAAGTTTAAATTCCCCAATAATAGATCCTTTAAAAACACACAAATCTTAAATAATAAGAAATTTAGAGTGGAATATATAGAACATATATTAGTAGAAAAAAAATTCCATCTTAGGATATTTTAATAGTTTAATGACACCCACATAGATAAAAAAAATATAAAATATCATTTAGAAATAGAGATGAAGATAAATATTAATTTTATATAAGATAGAAAATATATATCATTAAAAATAAGAAAATTAAAAAAAAAATGGAAGAAAAGAATATAGGCATGGAAAAAAAATACCCAAAATTGAAAGTGAATGTTCTTTTCTTAAAATGAAAAAACTTTATAAAGTAAATATCCAATTACCAAGAAAGTTTTAGTAATGATATGTATTATACTTATAATGAAATATAAAATAACACATAATTTAGGGAAGTTATAGAATATAATAAAAATTGAAGAATACAGTCAAAGAACAAGGTGCATGACTAAATGATAAGAGATTGAGTAAATAAGAAACCCTTACTGATATAGTAATGTATGAATCAATAAACATGAAAATGATCATGAAATAAACTTCTAAATAACATGAATAAAACATTATTTATGATTAATGACTCAATGGTACAATATATAATCCATTTAAAATAAGAAGAGATGCATAATTTTAAATATGTCTTAAATAATGAAAATTGATACAAAGAAACCCCAATAGACCTCATAGTTTATGAAGAAATAATCATTTAAAATTGATGTTATAATCAATAAATATAAATATCTATAAAACAAGGTGTAAATAAAATATAATAAAATCATAGGAAAAATTAAACTAATCATATGAGAACTTATTCAAAGGTAAAATTATATGACCCAATGAAAGAATATTGAGTCAAAAAAACATTTTTCTTGGATTAATGGTTTCTCAGAAATGCTCCATATTCTGATATAATAATAATAAATCACTAAAATATTACTTTATAAAATTATTAAAATTTATTTCCTACTATATTAATATTTTAAATTAAATCTTTATATAGTTATTAGTTTTTAAATTTATATAGATCATCGGTTATTGGAAGTTTGAACTGTTCCCTGTTTATTTCAGTATGGAGGTCATGATCATCATTCCATGTTCATGAGTTAAATATATCTATAATATTAAGTGTATTGGAGTAAATTTTTTATATTTGTTTATGAAGTCATAGGTTCATTCCATGTGAGTCTCGGGTATGATAAATAAAAATTAAATCCAAAAAGAGCTTGTTTTATACATTTTTAACAAACCTAAGGTTTTATACTAATAATGAGATAAATAATAATATTAATATTATGGAACAAAAAATAAAGCATTATTTTCAAATTAATATCACATATTATATGTAATTATGATTTCATATTTATCCATTATAAAAATTTATAGCATTGTCCATGTAAGTGGTTAAACTGATGTAAAAAAGAACATGTAATTTTCAATGGATGAGTATGATTATGAAGTGATTTTATTATAATGTTATTCTAAAATAAGTATAATTATATTGATTATATTTTTATTATTTTCATAATCTATAATTGTTAATAGTTATAGGCATAATAAAAATAAAATAAAAGGAAAAGAAGTCATTACTTATAAAGAAGAAATTACATCTTCCCCTAGAAGACTTCTTAGTTTTGAGGAAATGGGGGAATTATATTTAGGCTATCAACTTACCTAAGTGGGATAATATTATTAGGGAGGTAATTTGGGTTGGTAATAAATATAATTTAATAGGAAAAGTTTGGGTTGATGTTGGTATAATAGGGGTCCTTTAATAGGTCGAAAGGGGTGGATTTTTTTAAGTACCCATTTCCTAATGTGTATAGAATATTGTTTCTCATGGAAAGTTTATCTAAAGTGGAAAAATATTTACTATGGGTTGAATATAAGTTTTTAATTCCCTTATACACACATTTATAGACAATGTTTAGTTATACTTTATGACATTATCCCTCAATTTAAAAGTTTTAACTCATTTTACCCTTTAACATGGTAACCCAACTTTACTTTGATAAATTACTTTTATGTTTAAAAATGAAATTGAAATTATTGAATATTTTGAAAATTATGATTAAATTTATAAAATACATATTATTGGATTAAATTTATAATATTTATATAAATTAATTTTAATATTAGAACATATTACACATTTTTTTTGAAAACGTATTTTCAAGTATAAAAATGATTTCATCCTTATTTCATGCCAGTTAATAATATGCACATAAATTTTAACTTATTTTTTTCATATTAAAAAAATAATTTTTTTATTAATAATATAGTAGTGATTAAATTAATTTTTTATGATTAAAATACATTTCACATATAAAAAATAATGTTTTCAAAAAATATATATTTTTAACATTAAATGATTTTTTCATTGTTTCTAACTAATCAATAATGTTGTATACATGTTAATTTATATATATATATATAAATATTTCATTTATCTAAATTTAAAAACCCAAATATGAGAAATTTGAGAATATATAATATGAAAAACAATGTTTTAGAATGAAAGATATTTTTTTGACCCTGAATTTTTCATTTATTGACTTTGGATGTTATTTATGTCTTTTAATGATCATTCCTTTAATTTAATCAATCCAATTTATTTATATTATTATTTTAAAGTATTAAATGTAATGAAATTACTTATTTTAAAAAAATTAGGTCATGGAGTTTCTATGTGTATCGTAATATCATGTATAAGTGGCCTCTAAGTTACTGTTGATGGGATTATTGATACAGTTTTATAAAATATGGCTGTGTTCAGCCATTATTAGAAGGAACATGGGATCATAATACCTCATGTATGAATCCTTTTATACAATATGCTTCCAACTAGAATCAAGGGTCTGAATATTTTCAGTGGTGAGATGCACCCTTGGTAATCATATCCTTAAACCATAAACATAAATAATAAAACTATAAAAATATCAATAAGAACACTAAGTGACATAACATATTAATATAAGACACATGTTTCATATAAATAAATAAACCATGTTCATAAAGTGATGATCCTAACTAGAGTATAAATTTTCAAGAAGATAAATAAGAAAAATGCTGTGGAATCCTCTAGAGTCTATCTTGGTACCACTACCAACTCCATGCTCCTCAATCACATATCTATTATGGGCCCCTTTTTCATACCTAGATCCTGAATCATGAATTATACATGTAAAAAAATATTATCATATTGTTTGTGAGTAATAAAACCTATTAGGGCACTACCAATAAATTCTTAACATGTATGCAGAGGTATAAAAGTTGTATTCCATGATATAAATAAATGCATAAGAAAAATTAAATAGTTACAAGTTAAGAACTTGTGTTCTAACTAAACCACCATGAGCCCTAAACATACCTAAATCAGCCCTATCCAGTAATGAATAATCATAGTGATGTTGGAAGTAATAAAGATCTATCCCCAAGGCTAGTAAACATGTGTCTCAGTAGACACAAGGAATTAGATCAGATCAGACCATAGGGTTGTCACGTCTCTCCAAAATTATAGTTTGAGCTTCAAGACCACCACATCCTATCAATTCATTATCCCAGGTTCATTATCATTATTATCACAATTCATTCACACTTCCCCTATAATACATAACCATATCATCATGGTCAACCTTTTCTGAGTATCATGATAGTACCTCCAAATGACATGGTAATTACATATAACAAGGAAATGCATACTAAGGAAGAACATATCAAGGATTCATGAGAATCAGTAGTAACATGCATATTCATGTGATAAAAATAAAACATAGATAACAAGATACATAATCATACACATGGAATCAAACAACATATATTGGTCTCAAAATCTACAAATGCACAAATATATGATCACTATCAAGATTAGTCAAACAAGATATACAAAAAAAGATTCATATAAGGGAAAAATTGTATATAAGGGTTCTAAAATGTAAGATTCTTCTTACCTCAATTTTTTTTGATGAATAACCCTAATATTTTTCAAGGATCAAAGTAAAAAACATATTTCTCACCCACAAAAAATGAGACCACATGTCTAGGATGTCTATATCTAGTTCTCTTTCATCAAAGAATATGTTTAAGAATGAGAATTAAGGAGATTCCATGCCAAGAAGGGTAGTTCTAAAAAACAAATACCTAATGGAGTCTATCAATGAAACTAGTTTAAATATATATGAAAGAAGAGGACACTTATTCATGAGATCAGTTGGGGACTAAATAATGGATTGTGACTTCTTCATCAAATTTATATTAGAACCTCGAGTCTAGTTAATAATGATCAATACACTAATAATAAATAATCAATATAAAGTTTAAAGATTATGTTTATGAAGAATAAGGTATCTCTATGATCAATATATGATAAACTTTCTGGTGGTTCCCATTATTCATTAAATACTTAGCATTAGTCAAAGGGATATCATAAACATATTGAATCCACCACCCATCTAAGGAGGGAATAAATCACCATCATATATTCAAATAATTAACATATCCATTATTTATCTAAGTACATCTCTCAAGTAGGAAGAAGAATTTGGTTTATATCTAGAAAAAGATTATTGATCAAGCATCATCAGAGTGATCCAACATTAAAAATCCAAGGGGATATTAACGGGAGAGATCAAGATTCAAGGGAGGTGGTATCTTATTTTAAAAGGGAGTTAAGGTCTAATTTCGGTTTTAAACAAGGGTAAATGAGCATAATTAAATATATACTATTTTTATTTAATTTATACTCATCCATACTCCACTGGTGAGTCGGTGGACCCCACCAGCTAACCAATGTGCAAGGAAAATCCACTAGTAGTGTTTAGTTTTATGCATACCTACTATAACCCCACCGTATAACTACTAGACCCCACTGATGATCTTATGGTAGTTTACATTCATTATAATTTTAAGACTCAACTCATCTCTCGAGTAATAAATTTAAAATCCTCTTATAAAAAAAACTAACCTCCAAAGCACACATAACCGAGATAAACCAAAAGAGAAATGTAAAATTCAATAAACAGAAATAATTTTATAACTTTAATTAATCAATTAGGTTACAATTTTTAAAGAACATAATTAGGATTTTGATCAGGTGTAGGATATAGTCAATATATTGACATAGGGATTGAGTTTCTTTGGGTGTAATCCAAGATTGATTTATATTGTAAGTTTTCTAGTTTATGTGGAGAGATAATTATAGAGACTTTTGTTAGTTTATGATCCTATCATTGAATTACATTTAGTCTTTGGTTTAGACATTGTTGCAGGCATGTTGAAAATTATGTGATACCTACAGGATTTAAGGAATCATGATTTGAAAATGGGATAATGTGTTGATAGGTATGGTTTAGCGTTTTTATGAAAAGTTATCCAAAGTAGGATAGATTTGTGTTTTCAAATTGAATTAGATTTGGTGTAGTAGAAACAGAATTAACCCCTCAACGGGCCACTCGATGTTTGTTTCTAAAAGAAATTTTTACAGTGGGGAGGAGTATGGATTAAGATTAGTTTTCATGGGAAGATAATTCAGGTAGAGAGAAACATAGGCATAAGTATGAATCATTTATTGAGATATTGGTGTCTTTGGGTAGATTTCTATGATTGAGAACTGTTTCATTGTTGGCTATGGGGGCAAGCTGGTTGCTCAATTCTTAGTGAATAATGTACCTTGTTATTTGGAGTTGTACAATAGAAGCCCATTTAATGTTTGAGGATGGATCGTGAAAGGTTATATAATAATTCATGATTGAGAAAATAGTGACTCAGGACTCTCAAACATGAATATTACATCTTTTTATATGAATATTCAATACATTATGAAAACACACACCTCAGGACCATAATAGTTTAGTGTCTTTGGAAACATGGAACATAATCAACTTATCTATTGAAATATATTCAATATTTCCAACAATTATCTTCCAAATTATTAATCTTCACATACGTACTATACAAAAAAACCTTTCTTCATAACCTAGGGAAATGAATCATAATAAAGGGTGCACTCATATTCTTAGTAAGGGTAAACAAGGGAAATATGTAAGTAAAATGTTAGAATAATTGTATGAGAATGTGAGAATAACATATGAAAACCATACCATTAATATAAATCATAATTAAATAAAAGAACACGAGTCTTGAGATCATATAATTGGAATAATATGTTTAATTTTGGCATAATCATAAGCATAGAAAATCTTATGTCGAGGCTACCCACCAAGACATCCAGCACAAGTTAGGCTTGGGCTAACCACCCATGTACCTACTTTAAATTGGTCTAACCACACATATACCCTATTTTTTAGGCTTGGGATATCCACCCATGTACCCTATTATTAGATCATTGAATATTTATCATTACCCAATGCATTATAGGGATATATAGGTCCCATCTATCTCATAATTAAAACCATATTTATGTGTTCCACAAGATCTTAAAACATTTATCATATCATAACCCATGAAATTAAATGTGTTTCATAAAAATTTCATCATATCATAACTTGTGAAAAAGAGATAGGATTCATAATCATTTCATCATTTATTCATTGCATGACCCATGTATAAATAAGTGGATTTCATAAGAATTATATCATTGTATAACCAATGGAATAGAAATGAGTTTCATAAACATCATTCCACCATAAACTTAAACCATTGAGAGAAATAATAAGAATTTTATCCTTAGATAACATCCACAGTAATGAGTAAGTAACATAAAAGAATTTTATATTAGAAGGAGAATGATTTTGAAATATGTCTTGGAATATTTATAAGTAAAATATCACTTTTAAAATGAAAATAATTTTTTAAAATATAGAACATTTTCAGAATCCTTTTACATAAAAAATAAACTTTCAAATTTATTTTAAAAATTATTAGGGAAAATATAATTTTCACTTGAAAAACAGTTTTTAAATAATTTTATTTTCAAAATAATCTTCAAAACTTATAAATGAATCTTTAAAAATCATTTAAATTTTTCCTAAGGAAAATATAACAATACGAAATTCTAAAAGAATAATATTTTATTCAACAACATATGTGACACACAACACCTATCAGATAATAGAATATAAAAATTAATTAATTAAAAAAATATATCTTTTAGAATAAATTTAATTTCTTCGATAGCTTACAATGCACACAAGAATGAGTTTCTTCAATAACTTGCATTACATGTAAGACCGTGTTTTACCGAATAACAATATAATAATAATAATATTATTATTTAATATGATAGTTATCACCTAGAAATTAGAATGGTGGGTATGAATATAATTAAATAACATATGAAAACATATATTTTACACATGTTTACTAATTATACATTTATTTGAAAAAATAAGAATCATTTAAAAGAAAAAGAAATTCTTTTTGAAAAATAGTATTTTTTTTCAAAAACATAGTTTAGTCGCACTTTGAGTGCATAATTTAAAATTAATCTATAAATTTTTTGTAAAATTAATTTTAAAAAATAAACTATATTTTTAAATTGGAATATTGAATTTATCTTAGGTTTATTTTTTTATTTTTTTGACAATTTCAATTTTTTGATGAATAAGAAAAAATACTGAATTTTAATTTAAAGATACCTTTTCATTTAAATTATTTATAATGATAAAATATATTTTGAATTTTTTTATTTTAAAAATATTAAAATTTTATATCAATTAATCAAATTTAGTAAATTGTAATCATTTTCATATTGAATTCTGATATAAAAACTTTGTAAAATTTTGGGAATTTTCTCTCAAAAATCTGCTTTCACATCACGTCTGTGGGGTTAATTTTAAATTTCATTTTTTAATTATGTGAATTAAATTTTGAGAAATAAATTAAATATTTAGAATAATAATAATTCACAATTTATAAAAATTTCAACTTAATTTTTTTCCAAAAATAATTTTAAAGAATGTAAGAAATATTTACCGCAGTTAAGGTAAAAATTGATTTACTGTTTGTTAAACTAAGAGTATAAGGATTAAAAATGACCTAAATATTTTTACAAAAACCATTTTATGACCATATTTATACCTTATATCTTATATTTTTTATAATTTAAATTTTAAAATCTTTTTTTTATGATAAAAATGTGGGTATGATTGATTATTTTAAAAAAGATTAGTAGTGTGCTACTCACCACACATATAAAAGGCCCCCCTCTCTTTTCCACTTCACAAATAAAAAAACATTGATTTAGAAAATAAATATCCAAATAACTTACCATATTACCCTACCACTTCCTAGAATAATTTTTTTGGGCATAAATATATCTTAATAAGGCTTGAGTGAAAACCTAAGGAGGATACCTGAAGAAGAGGAAACACTCTTCAACGAGCATCTTTAATTTTCATCTATCTCTCCCTCCTTCAATTTTTTTAAACATAATTATATAATAACTTCAATATATTCAATATAATGGGATTTTTTTATTATTATTCCATGACCTAAAACAATCTCCACTTCTATCAAATGGGTTACGGCATCATCTTTCGTGTGTACGGAGGATTGCCTCCTCACAAAACGATGCCGTTCATTTTTCTATTTATGACTCTCATTGTTGGATATGATGATGGATATAAAGTTTATATATTATATTATTAAAAAATTTATGATTATTTATTCAATATATCATATATATCTTTTTTACCTTTAATTCTATAGGATATACGATAATGTCGCTCATGTGTACGGCAGACTACCGCCTCACGAAGCGATGTGATTCGTCTTTCACAAATACATCACATGGAAGGTGATATAGATAAATTTAATGATTATAAATGATATAAATGAAGTAATTATTATATTCATGAAATATTTTTAATTATGAAAATACAATATATATATATATATATATCATTTTCTATTTTCCTTTTCACTTGCATAAAAATGATAACATCGTTCGTGTATGTGTGGAAAACCGCCTTCAAGAAGAGATATGATTATATATTCATCATCACACCGCATGGATGATATATATATATATATATATAAAATTACATAATATGGTATAAATGATATTATGATAATTCTATAATGGTAAAATATTCCTTACTTTCTTTCCATAATTATCATTGAAAAATGGAAATGTTACTCATGAGTATGTACGACCTGCTGTCTACATGATTGTAATATACTTCATTTTTTATAACCATCATTAATGATATGTTTTAAAAGTAAAATTTATGTAAAATTATGATAATTTTTTCATTATTATTATTATTATGAATATGATAAAAATTTATAATATGTAAAAGTATTAGATCTCTCATTAGGAAACACGGATGAGAAAACAAGGCAATTAAAACCCAAAACAATGAAAGTAATGAATGATTATTAATGAACAGGTAATAAGAGGTTATAATGTGATTATATATGGTATTATAAATATTAATTTAGTTACATAATAAGTTAATAACATGTTTAAAATCACTATAAAAAGTTTAATGCACTTTTTACTAAAAGGGGGCGTAAGGTTAGGGATTTCATCTCAATTTCATTTCATTTAGGATTATTGTAATTTTATACACATAATTTATTTTATATGGTGTATATACTACTCATTTGGAATGTAATATCATGAAAAAATCATTATTAATGGTTGTTAAGTTTAAATTTTAATTATTTCATATTAGGGGATTTGAATTAAAAGTTACCAAGTGGTGAATAATTTCATAACTCAATTACTTTTCAATGGGATATATTACTTTTTTTTGTCATTGATATTATATAAACATGTGTATAATTACTTTTTATTATATTATTTTGTATTTACAATTATATTATGTGGATTTATATTTGATACACATAATCTATTCATTGTTTGATTCCCACTTCAATGTTATGATCTTTGAAAGGGTTTACTTCATAATCTCATTTTAATCGAGATTGTTTATTCTTGAATTTAAATTAAAGGAAATTATTTGATAATTATTTAATAAACCCTTTAATTTTCTTCTCATATGGTCATTTAGGATATTTTCAATTAATAGTATCATTTTTTCTACTCTTTGGTTCTTAAAATAATTGATAATTTTTTTAATAAAATCTGACTTAATTTCTCTCTTCGACCAGAAATATATTTCTTCCAAAACATATTTTATAAAAATGTTTTAAAAAATTTACCATTTAAAAACAATTTATCAAATATACTACACTCATTTTTAATCTTTACAAAAGATATTTCAAATATATCTCATTTCATTTAAAAAAAATGCATATTTTACTTTTATTGAAAATGTGAAAGGAATCTACTTGTCATTTTCTAAACAAAGAACTATCCTATATTTTTTATAGTGAAAAAGTAATGTTCCTTTCATCTTTTATTTCATGTATGTAATTTTCCTCCATCATAACCATTATTTATTTAAATATTCCTTTCTAAGTTTATTATGATATATTTAATGAAAATGTTATTAAAATTTATTTTCAAAGAAAATTATTTTCAAAAGGTTTTTAAAAATGAAAAGGATATTTTTCTCATGAATTTTTTGAAAGATATTTTTATGGTATTTTTATTCATAAATTATAACAATAATTTATTCTTACATAAATGGTTATATGTTAATACCATCCTTATTCTTCCTTTGAATGTTTTATAATTATTCTGACCAAGGATAGTATTGAAATTCACTTCCTTGTTTCATTCTTTATTAATTAACTTTACCTTCAAATATTCACTTTCCTGCAATTGAAACTGTTTATGGGATAATTGCAAGCTCATCGAGATCACAACCCAAACCATGTACGTTGAACAACCCCATGAAATTCTCACCATCACACACCATACTCTTAAAGTGTTTTATGGTGTATTAAAGGTATATGTATCAAGACCCTAGAATTATGAGTATTTACAATATTTATTATAAAATGATTAAAATATTTTCATCTTATTATGGTTACTTTATAAATGATTGTTATTTCAATATCATAAAGTACAAATAGTGTTTTGGGTAATATTCAAATTCAATTAATGTATTTATTTTGATAAATTAATGGATTTTATAAATAAATAATATTTTAATAAAATATTATTATTAAATAATATTTATTAAATATAAATGATCATATAAGTTTTATGAAGTCAAATGTATTTTTTATAATAGTTCAAAAACATTTTTTGTTAAAAACCCATCATTTCTCAAAAAATGTGGATTGCTATTTTAAAATTAAAAATTCATATATATAGAAAATTGTTTATATAAAATGTATATTATTTTTGTAATCAAAATATCAAAATTACCCAATAGTGAATTTTTCATAATTTTCTAAGGTAGTCAAATTTTCAGGTAAAAATTAAATACCGTATAAGTATACTTTGTTTTTTATGACATCACAATGACCCAAACGTGATGTAATAAGTAATATTAAGGGTATAAAATACAAAATATATTTTTTAACTTTAAAATAATTTAATTTTATGTTTATTTTATAAATTTTATAAATCCCTTTTGAATCCCCAAAAACATTAATATATTTAAATGCTTTAAAATCATTTCAATAAGAGTATGACTCACTTCCACAAAATAAATTGTATTATTTTATTAATTTCATACCTTAGAAATAAAAATAATGAGAACCACTCCCATTTTTTAGAAAACATGTTCAAAGTATATGGTATGGTTTGTGGTTTTTTGTTATTTTATTATGTAGTTCCAAAACCTAAATAATAAAGAAATCCCCCTATTTTCCTATATCAACCCACCCAAGCTCCAATTTATTTTAACTAAAACTACTCAGAGGATATAAATAATCTTATATATACTCTCTAGAGTCCTCCCAAGTCTCTCAATAATCCCAATCCAAGCATTTGGAGTCACACACTCAAGTGAGGCATCTTTTCCTTTCTCCTCTTTATTCAAGTATCTTCTTTACCTTTTATCCTTTATCTTTATATCCATATGATAAGATATGTTATTACATATACCCTTTGTTGTAAAAATTATTTAAATAGGATTATAGAACCCTTTCACTCTCATTAACCCATTTTATGACTTTTTATGTGATACCGTTATGCTTTCAAAATTTCACTGTGATTTTCCAGGAAAAACATTTGTGTAGTGAATACCATACCCATTTCTTATCAAGGGAGTTCACCTTTAAAAATTATACCTATTTTAATTGGGAATTAAATATATTTATTTCAAACTACTTATTATAGTAATAAAATATTATTATGAATGAATCCATGTTGTATGATCTTTGTGGCACACTTAATCCTAAGAATGAAATGAAAGTGACGGGTGCACCCAAAATTATATAATTCTACAATGAATTGGGTAATGTTTAGTCTCATGAGATGTCAAGTTGGAATAATAAGTGAACCAGATTCCTTTATGGGATATTTTCCACCATGAGGTATTTGAAGTTTATCCTTGGCCAATGTTTATGATGTAGTGTTTTAAGTTGTTTCCACATTTCCCATATTATGATTATCATGTTATATCATGTCTCATTGTTCATGTTTATGATTCCTACTCTTTTTATTCACCATTTATATACCTATTGTATAACATGTAACACTTTATTCCATGTTTATTCTCTTATTGGGATTTATATCTCACCCGTTTCTTATGTTTGACCTTAGATTATTTCATGCAGTTTTAAAAGCAATGGAATTTTAGAGGCATGTTAAGGAAATTTTCAATATAGTTGTTGTATCCCATGTTCAAGATGTTATGATATGTACCTAATTATCAAATACACTAGAAATATTTTAGGTTTTATTATGTGTACTTTTATGTAATAAATATAGTATTAATGTGAAACAAAGAGCATGGTTGTTATAGTTGGTATCAAAGGAAAAGTTTAGTTAATTTTGGGATGAGGATTATAAAACTCTAGTGAAAGACTTAGGGATAATAATAAGTATAAGAAAACATACCTAAATTTTGGTAAGTATATATTTAGTTATTTATCAATAAAATGTATCCTTTTCTAAATACTACAAGTCGACGTGGTTCTGGAACACATACACATAGGGGTAACAACTCTGACAAGGTGTGTTAGGCCTAAATCGGTGTTACCTCATACCCAACAATGGGCTATAATATGCACCCAGTTTGAAAATACCAAGGAATATGCTTTTATAAATTCATAATATCATTATGAACCATTACTAAGGGAACAAAAAAATTCCCATAAGAATATATGTTTAGAAATAGATCATGTATAACATTGATTGAAGCCTAGAAATTAATAAGTTAAGTAAATAAATTTAAGTTAAAAGTTACCACTCTACTGTCATTAAATTAATTTTTATGTGTTTAATATTTTAAAAATAATAATCATTTTTTTCTTTTATTCTATCTAATTGTTGTAAATAGTAGGAATAAGGTAAAAAATCAATGTGAAGGTCAATGTGATGACTTCCCTAAGAAGATACCCAACTCGATGAGAGTAGGAATTGATAAATTCATGGTGATACTCTCTCAGCTGACTCAGGTTCTGAATAAAAAAATGATAAAGAGGAGAATCCAAATCCCCATAAGATATAAAAATATTTGATTGAGACCTTTATAAAATAAGGTCCTCTAACTTTCAATGGATCATCTAATCCATTAGTCATGTAACAATGGATCAACCCAATTGAGAATATACTATCCATCCTTCAATGTTATAAGAAAGACAATGTTCTTCTAGATGTTTATCATATGGAAGTAGAATCTGGTCAGTGTTGGACATTGATCAAGAGTATCAAGATTCAGGAAGAGATCTAAGCTATGGGGTAGAATTAATTCTAGAAATATAATTTTTATAAATAATTTCCTCAGACTCTCCATTTAAAATGGAAATTTATTTCCATTCCCTCATGTAGAAATACGATGAATCTATTAGGGTGTATGATGAAAAATTCACAAGATTTACACAATATTCCTTTGGCTTTGTCATTAACCCAAAATTCAAGGTTGACTACTTCTTTGGTGGGATAAAACCTAGTCTTGAAAATATCTTGTGATTGAATAAATTGTCCGATGTGAACTTAAATTTTAAATAGATATTAGAAAGTATCAAGGGTATCATAGAGATAAGAAGTGTAAAGTGGAGTTTACTTCTGGTAGTCCAATGGAAAAATATAATGGTTCCAATAAATTTCAATATCCCACTTGTCAAAGGTGTCACTAGTGCAAAAAATGTCATTTACGTCGGTTAATTTTTATTTTTTGTGTCAGTTTTTAGCCGAAAATAATACAGACAACGTTATAAATATTGTTTTTTACATCAGTTATTTAAAAACCAACATAAAAAACATAACATCATGGTTTTTATAACATCGGTTATTAAATAACTAACGTGATAAACCATTTCCCAGGCTTTTATCATGTAGGTTATTAAATAACCGACGTGAAAAACCAGGGGGGAGGGTTTATCACGTAGGTTATGTAATAAACGATGTGATAAACCAGTTCGGGGGGTGTTTATCAAGTCGGTTATTAAATAACCAATGTGATAAAGGGCTGGAAAATGTTTTATCACGTTGGTTATTATATAAATGACGTGATAAACCATTTTCCAAGGGTTTATCAAGTCGGTTATTTAATAACCGACGTGATAAATCGGGGGGAGGGTTTATCACGTCAGTTATTAAATAACCAAAGTGATAAACCAGTGGGGGTGGGTGTTTATCACGTCGGTTATTTAATAACCGACGTCATAAACACCTGGAAAATGGTTTATCACGTCGGTTATTAAATAACTGACGTGATAAACCAGTGAAGGGGGTGTTTATCACGTCAGTTATTAAATAACCGACTTGATAAACCATTTACCAAGTCTCTATCACGTCGGTTATTAAATAACCGACGTGAAAAACTATTTTTTTTAAAATAAAAAGCATTCCTCTTCTCTCCCCAGAAACAACCAGAAACCAAACCAAGAATTTGTACCAGAAAAACAGAAGTAGACCAAAACAAGAACCAAAGAAAAATTAAGCATTTACATTGACAAAATTTTAAACTTACCCCACTAGACATCCCCCACCACCCCCTGGATAGCTCCCCTTACCCCACAGGAAAGCCCCGCACCACACCCCTGGACAGCCCCCCTCACCCTACTGGACAATCCCCACCACACCCCTGGACACCCCCCACACCCCTGGACTGGCCTCGACCCCCTAGACAGCCCCAAACAACCCTGGACATCCCCACCACCCCCTGGAAAACCCCCACACCCCTGGACAACCCCCCACCCTCATGTAGACCCCCAAACCCTGTACAACACTCCCACACCCCTGGCAGCCCTCCCACACCCCTAAAACAAGACCAAAAAGTTACCAAAAATAGAGCACAACCCCCTCACCCCACTGGACTGCCCCCACCACACCCCTGGATGCCCCCCCACACCCCTGAACATCACCACCACCCCTAGACATCCCCCACCCTCCTGTATACCCCCACCCCCTGGACAACACTCCCACACCCCTGGACAACCCTCCCACACCCCTAAAACAGACCAAAAAGTTACCAAAAACAGACTAGAACCCCCTCACCCCACTGGACAGCCCCCACCACACCCCCACACCCCTGGACTATCCCCCCCACACCCATGGACATCACCACCACCCCTGGATATCCCCCACCCTCCTGTTTCCCCCCCCCCCACCCCCTGAACAGCAGTCCCACACCCCTGGACAGCCCTCCGACACCCCAGAAACAGACCAAAAAGTTACCAAAAATAGACCAGAACCCCATCACCCCACTGGACAACCCCCACCACACCCCCACACCCCTGGACTTCCCCCACCCCTGGACATCCCCCAACACCCCTGGAAAACCCCCACCCTCCTGGACACCCCCCCACACCCCTGGACTACCCCACCACCCCTGGACACCCCTAGATTTCCCCCACCCCCTGAAAAGCCCCTGGACAGCCCCTGGACAACTGTTTTTGGGAGAGGAAGTGTCGCCATCCCTCGGGGGGAATGCCGCTGGAAGGTACTCATCACTCCCACATGCGAAGCTTGAGATCTCAAAATGTTTCACATGTTGGAGTGATGAGTACCTTCCAGCAGCGTTCAGCCCCCCCGAGGGATGGCGGTGCCTCCTCTCCCACCCCCTGGATTTCCCCCATCCCCATGGACACCCTGGACCCCTCCCCCCACCCCACTGGACATCCCTCCCATACCCCTGGACACCCCCTGGACAGCCCCCCACTCCCTTGGACAGCCCTTCCACCCTCCTGGAAATGCTCCCACCCCCTGGACTACCCCCCCCCCCCACTCTAATGGACACCCAGGATACCCCCCACCCCACCAGACAGCTCTCCCACACCCCTAGATACCCCCACCCCATTAAACACCCCCAACCTTGGAACCCCTCCCCCCAGACTAGAATCCATACCAGAAAAACCATCATATGTAGACCAAAACAAGAAGTAGAGAAAAATTAAACATTCACATATATAAAATTCAAAACTTACAATGTCAACTTAAAAAAAACTAAATCCAACCTAAATGACTACCAAATACACAATTACAACGACAGTATTCAAAATTACATTTTACACTACAAACAACTAAAAATCAATCAAACCAGTAAAATAATTTGACCATTCCACTTGTAAGTGTTTGACGTCTTCAGCACTATAGGGTTGAGGGTTATCAAATAGCTACAAATTAAAAGGATATAAGTTAACATGTATAATGAATAAATCAAATGAAATATTATGGAAAAGTTTAAAAGGAAATCTTACCAGGTCAAAGTTCACAACTGTCCCCATTGTTATTATTTCATACATAAATCTTAACATATAATATCCGCATTCGATGAGGCCTTGTTGTTCATGAAAATTATTTTTTAATGAGTGTAAATTAAATATATTATTTTTATATAATAAATCAAATATTACAAATTATAAATGTATATTTACCTTTACATTTACATATTTGATCTTCGTACTCCTTTTCTTTGTGTTTTTTAGAAAGTAAACCCATCCCCTATTAGAAAATAATACGAATGGAATAAATTTTAAATTCATTATAATATAGAAAACTATTGAGAAATTGAAACTTACTTTTCCAACATTTTCATAAAACTTTCCCGCACATCACCATGGACAGAGCATATCCAATAAAGTGTCTTCTCCCTTGGGAAAAAAACCCCTAACATCTAATGATCACTGATAAAAATTTTTTAAGGTTCATGGTTTTTTATGTTAAAATATAATGAACTATTTGAGAGAGATGTGTTTCATACCTCTCACAAAAAGGCATCATCTAACATTGTGTGACTATATTCTATTCAAGTCTTTCAGAAATATAAACCATTCTTTGTTCCTCATCCAATGCACATGCTTTAGGGGAAATCAAATGCGGGTCCATGAACCCATATACATCTGTCCACTCATTCTTCTCACAAATGTTATAAAGATACCTAATTCAAAACATACATAAGTACACATTTTTAATAAATATAACGCAGGGAAAATGTGTTAATACTTACATGGAAAAAATCTGCACCACGTTGATGCCCAACTTATCTCCAGTAACAAGCTCCATGATATCAGATTTCATAATCCACACAGTTATTGAACGTCCACAAACATGAGCTTCCATTGGAAACTCATAATGATCCGCCAACAAATTTGAATATCTTGACAATCTGTCAAAACCACTTGAATATGTATCTGATGTAATAGCCATTTGTCATTGTTGTGGTCTATACAGTATTTCTTTACCTTTGAAGTATTCCTGTAAAAATAAATAGAAAAATATATTAGTTTTAAAATGATAAAAAAACTTTAATAAAAAAATAAAATAGAAGATATAAAATGCATACCTCTATGGTAATGAGTCGAAGAAGTCTGGATGGCCAAATTAAAAAATGGCTGATACTATGTCCAACTGTCATCACCTCATATGTAGGTAATGGTACTCGAGCTGATCTATCTATAATATCCTATACAGTGACCCTCTGATTCTTTACCTCTAATTATTGATGATGATCTGTATCTCCTATACAATATACTAATCCATATGAAACTATATGATGTTAAGGATCATCAGCATACAACTCGAAATATGTAGAAAGCTGTGGTGGAGGAGTAGGATAAAAAATGGGGTCCACGGGCTAAGGTGGGGGAGTGGGAGCTACTGGAATAGGTGGAAGATAAATAATGGGGTCTGCAAGGGGAGGTGGAGGAGTGGGAGCTACTATCTGAAACTGTCTTTGCATGTCTGCAAACATAGACTGTACCGACGCTCTAATCTTTTCCTCCATCATCGCATTAATATTATTAACTTCGGCTTCCAAGGATTCTATTTTTTTTATAAACACCCTCAATATAAGTAGTTTAGGAATGTGGCAACACTTTTCTTACCGATACACCTTCCGGATATCCTCGTACACGACCAGGATGTTCAGGCTTTCCCAATGCTGCAAATAAAATATCTTGCCTCCCAATAGGTGTAAATACCCCCTGTGAGCTCTGCTCCTCAAGAGAATCCTGTATTAATTAATTGAACATTTCTGTAATGATTGAAATTATATGAAGAAAATTGTTAACTTAAATAAATAAAATAGATATCTTACAATCCTCTCAGCTACGATTCTAAAATATTCTGAAAGATATTGCCCTTTTTTCCCATCTGAGCTCTCTTCCATTTTTCACGTCTAGAAGGACTGGATGGAGGGGCCACCTCTCTAGGTCTTGAAGACTCATCTCTTAGTTTTTGTAATTTTTCTGCCATCATTTGTTCTTCCAATAATGTATACCCTCCCCGAGATAAACTATGAGGGTATACATTTTTAGATTAGATCTCCTGATGAGATTTCCTTGTTTTCTATAAATTAAGAATAATAAATCATTAACAAAATAGTAATAAGATCATTTATATAAGAAATATTATAAAAGTTTACATTGCCCTTACCAAAAATGATTATTTTCTTCTACTTTCAACAAACTGTCTCCATGTGTCTTCATCTATGAAAGGATATATACGACGTGGATTGTCATGACTCCTATGACCAAAAATGAAATCAGATGTGAGGGTTGATTTAAAATCCCTCCATCTCCTGGCAGCCATCGATAATAATTTCTTCCTAACTCCTCTAGTGTCAATAATATAAATGTCATCTGATAAAGAAGAGGTTAAACATATTATATATACTATAAACATTTAAAGAATAGGAAAACAATAGAAAAATATCTTACCAAAATCGTCTCCCACAACTGAGAGATTATCGCTTTGTCCACACTTCTCTAGTCATCATACAAAATACTTACTTTTCTCTTACCCTGAGTGGAGACAAAACTCTTAAAATATTTTGCATTTGGACCACTAGGAATATCATCCTCATCAAACTCAATGGGTATCCTCTGATCCTGTGTATGAGCAACTGATAATTTTGGTAAACGTGTGTACCCACGTTTACCAACTCTTGAACTCTTTGTAGTAATGGGAGAACATGAGGAAGATTGGGGAACATCAAGAGGAGCATGTGAATGTTCCTCCCCAGAGGTATGACCAATATGATCATCTCCAGAATCATGTGGTTGATCAACTGATTGATATGTAATTATCCTTCAAATAAAAAAAAACAAAAATTAGTTAAAAAATATACAAATTTGAATATTTTAATACTATTATAATCAGAAAATAGAAAACTGTACTAAGTTACGTAATAGTGAACATGGTTAATATGGTAACCATATTAAACAATGGTAAATATGGTAAAGATAGTGAAGATGGTAAACATGGTAAACATGGTAAACCTGATAAACATGGTAAACATGGTAAAGTAATTGTCACTGAAAAAAATAATAGATATATAATTTATGTAATGGTAAACAAGATAAAGTAAACTAAACAAAATTAAAACATGGTAAACCTGGTAAACATGGTAAACATGGTAAAATAATTGTCACTAAATAAAAAAAATAGATATATAATTAATGTAATGGTAAACATGATAAAGTAAACTAAACAAAAATAAAACAAACAAAAACTTATACTTATTTTGTTTTAATACATGTTTTAATAAATAAAAAACTAACAATATCTACCATTTTATGAAAATAATAAATGTAAAAAAGAAATAAAAAAATGTTACCTGTAATTTTAGGAATGTACAAATGGATTGTTTTCCCAAATTCCTTCTTTATGATCGTTCCTTATGGCACAAACCATGTCTTCAACATGATCATCATTATGTTCTGTTAATATTTCCATGGAAGTAGGGATCTGAAATAAATCAGAATCTTCATCAAGTTCATCCTCACCAACATATTGTTTTTTCCCTTGTAAAACAACAGCCCACTGCATATCTGATAAATATACTACATAGAATTTTTTTTGCAGGTGTTTCTATTATAAAAGAATCAGCCGTGTCTTCTAATCTATTCAGATTAACAACTGTCATTCCAAATTCATCGTGTCTGACACTGTTGTTACTGATAAACCATTTACAGTTAAAAATAGGAACTTTAATTTTAAAGTAATCCACCTCCCATACGTCTTCAATCACTTAATAATATGAACTTGATGAAGAAATTGGTTTTTTTTCATAGCACTTGAAAAATGTATTGCTTCTAAAAACACTAATACACCACTATTCTGAACTGCACTTCTGTTGTCCTGATCTTTTGTATGAAATGTATAGACATTAATGTCATAACCGGACTATGTTATCACATTTAAACATGGACCACCCACTGTCCATTTTAATGTCTTTGATACATCTGATCTACCAAGCAAGGTCTTTTTAAACCATGAAAAAAATGTTTTATTGTGCTCATTCAAAATCCACATTTCTTTCTTCTTTGGATGACATTGTTTCAACTCATTAATATGCAATGTGATATAAGTTTGCGAATCAACTATGTTATTCAAGATGTATGATTCTAACTTATTCATCTATTCAGCTGATAAAGATTTGACTTTCAAGCCACTAATCCCCTTTCCCCCATTATTAACACGTTCATGGCGAGATAGAGGCAAACATATGTGTTGCGCCACAACCAAGTAGCTCGTACAAAACTCTGCAACCTCCTTAGAAATATACTTTTCAATAATGGAGGCTTTAGGTCGATATGGATTCTTAACATACCCCTTCAATATTTTCATATACTTTTCAAAAAGATACATCCAACGAAGATATACAGGTCCACAAAGCTTTATTTCTCGAACCAGATGAATCATTAAAGTCACCATTATATCAAAAAAAGTTGGAAAAAATACATTTCCAATTGACAAAGTATAAAAATTGCATCCTTTTCCAAAATGTTCAAAGCATTCAGATCAATCACCTTATTACAAATTGAATTGAAAAAATAACACAACTTCATTATAGTATTTCTGACACGGATGGGAAATATTCCATGCAATGCAACTGGTAGAATTTGTTGCATCATAACGTGACAATCATGAGATTTCATACCAATCAACTTCAAGTCCTTCAATGAGATTTTTTTACATTTGAATAATAACCTTGAGGATCTTTGATATCATGAAGACACTGAAAAAATATAATTTTCTCCCTCTTTGATATTGTATGACAAGTCGGGGGAAGAAATGTTCATCTTCCATTAGGAGTGGGAGCTAACTCCAAACATATTCTCATTGATAGTAAGTCTAATATTGTATTCAACCCATCTTTTATCTTTCCTTTAATATCTAACAATGTTCCAATCAAACTATCACATATATTCTTCTCCACGTGCATGACATCAGTATTATGTTTAACTTCATGATATCTCCAATATGGTAGCTCAAAAAATATTTACCTTTTCTTCCAAATATGTCTATCATTACCAGATTTCTGTGTCTTTCCCAATGTCACATCAAGGTTTTCACCCTCTCAAAATACAGATTAGGGGATAAAGGTTTTAGAGAAATATAAAATTATTGTAGGCCATTGAATGCCTTTTTTAGTCTTCTATAAGAGTGATCCATAGGAAAAAATTTTCGATGACCCATGTACACTGTTTTCCTCCCATGATGCAATTGACAATATGACGTCTGTTGTTCGCAAATTGGACATGCTTTATGACCTTTAACACTGTATTGAGACAAATTTACATATGATGGGAAGTCATTTATAGTGAACAAAAGCACTTTATGCATTTGAAAATATTCCATTTTATAAGAATCATACACCCTAATACCACCCTCCCATAAAAGTTTCAAATAATCAATCAACAGCGACAAGAAAACATCAATATCATTTCTAGTTTTCTTCGGACCAGAGATCATTATAATCAACATAACATATTTTCACTTCATACAATCTTCAGGAGAGAGGTTGTAAATTACCAATAAAACAAGCCATGAACTATGTGTGCTACTGAGGGTCCAGTATGGATTCATTCCATCTGTGCACAACTCTAGTCTGAGATTTCTAATTTCATTTCCAAATGTAGGATACTGATTATCAATTTTCTTCCATTGTGGACAATCATCTGGATGACATATTTTTCCATCACATAACCACTCATCATCATGCCATATTAACCTTTTTTCATCATGTGAATTATCAAATAAACGTTTGAAATGATGAATTATAAGAAGATACCAAAATACCTTTGAAGTGATCTTTGTAATCTCTACATCAGCCTGTGATTTTTCTTTCACCTTATATCGTGATGTCTCACATTTAAGACACTCTAACAAAAATTCATATTCCTTCATATATATCATATATTCATTCGGACATGCATGTATTTTCTTGTATCCTAATCCCATCGGGCATAATATTTTCTTGGCATTATAATGTGAATCTAGAAGATCATTATCTTTTGGAAGAATGTCTTTCATCAATTGTAGCAGCTCTGTAAAACTTCTATCACTCCATCTATGTTTCGCCTCCAGGTTAATCAATCATAACACTACCGAAAAAACCATAAAATCTATACAACCAAGATATAATGGTTTTTCAGCATCACTATATAGACGTGCAACTGTCGGTTCTATCTCAATTTGTTCTGCTGCAATATCACGAATCATTTCTTCAATTCCATCAGAGTCACCATCTTGTAAATCATCATCATCAGTGACATTCCATCCAGTTTCACCATACCAAATCCAAGGGCTGTAACTCGGATTAAAAACATGAAAAATCAGATTATCTTTTATCTCTCTACTTTTCAACTTCTTCATATTCAAACATTTCAAGCATGGACAGAAAAAAATGTCACTACTTGGAACATTTCGTTTATCAAATTCCAAAAAGGCATCAACACCTTCCTCATATTAATTGCTCATTCGATGTGCCGTAATCCAACTTCAAATCATTATTACCTATAAAAAATATCAAAATTATACATCTTTTTAAGATAAGACAAATATATGTTTATATGAAAAAAACCATAATTTGAATGTAAAACAATTTTGAAATATAAAACAAATCTATGCGTATTTAAGAAACATGCTTGAATATGATTTAAAAAAATATATAGTTAGGTATAACAGTTTTAAATTCCATGGAATCAAAGAAAACCATGGGACCTCCAATGGTTGATAGAAAATTAGAGAAATGGATTAAACCTGAGAATCAAATCAAATTTAAAATAAAAAACACAGATGGAGAAAATCACAATGTAAAGCCAATCATCATGGCACAATGGTGTCAGGATAACTACACATATTTGAAAACCACGACATGGTATCCCCCATAACCGATAATTTTATCATATTCGATGACTGGTCAAAATATATATAACCAAATAGAATCATATTGCAACACTAATATCCATGAAACAATACAATCATCATGTCATAATATCACAAACCAAGATGCAATAGTCAATCCCAACTGACACTTATCCACCACCCCCTTGGACACCCCTTGGACACCACCACCCCTTGGATAACCCCCCACCCCCCGGACACCACCCCCACCCCCTTGGCCACCCCATGGACACCACCACCCCCTTGGATAGCCCCCACCCCTGGACACCACCCCCACCCCCTTGGACACCCCCTGGACACCACCACCCCCTTGGACAACCCCCACCCCCTGGACACCACCCCCACCCCCTTGGACACCCCTTGGACACCACCATACCCTTGGAAAACCCCCACCCCTCAGGACACCACCCCCACCCCCTGGACAGCTCCCACCCCCTTGGACATCCCCCACCCCTCCTGGACACCACCACCCACCTCCTACCCCCTTGGACACCCCTAGACACCCCAACCCTCTAGACAGCCCCCCAAGGACAACCCCAAAACCCTCTCGATATGCCCCCACCCCCTTGGACAACCCCCCACCCCCTTAGACAACCCCCACCCCCTTGGACCCCCTACACCCCTAGACTACCCCCCCCCCCCCCCCACCTCCATGGACACCCTGGACACCCCAACCCTCTGGATAGCCCCCCGAACCCTCTGGACACCACCCCACCCCCTTGGAAACCCCATAGACACCACCACCCCCTTGGACAGACCCCCACCCCTATGGATAGCCCCCACACTCTAGACAACCCCCACCCCTCTAGACAGCACCCCCACCCCCTTGGACACCCCCACCCCTCCTGGACACCACCCCTAACCCCCTACCCCCTTGGACACCCCCCATGGACACCCCCAACCCTCTGGACAACCCCCACCCCCTGGAAAACCCCCCAAAACCTCTGGGTAGGCCCCACCCCCTTGGACAGCTCCCACCCCCTTCTACACCCTCCACCCCCTTGGACCCCCCACACCCCTAGACTGCCCCCCCTCCCCCCCACCTCCATGGACACCCTGGACACCCCCAACCCTCTGGACAGCCCCCCAAACCCTCTGAACACCACCCCACCCCCTTGGACTCCCCCATCCCTCCTGGACACCACCCCCACCCCTACCCCCTTGGACACCCCCTAGACACCCGAACCCTCTGAACAACCCCCACCCCCGGACAACCCCAAAACCCTCTGGATAGGCCCCACCCACTTGGACAGCCCCCCTACCCCCTTGGACAACCCCTCCATGACTTCAACACCCCCACCCACTTGGACCCCCCCACACCCCTGGACTTCCCCCCACCTCCATGGAGATCCTGGACAGCCCCCAACCCTCTAGACAACCCCCAACCCCTTGGATAGCCCCAACCCTCCGGACAACCCCCCAGAACCATGGGATTTTAATATCAAGCTACCAGTTTTGGAAAATCTATGGATTTTAACATCAAGTTAATAGTTTTGGTATTATGCCATTATTCAAAATTAGAACCATGAACTGTATCTCCTACTAGTCTAAAATTCTCTATTGTTCAATAAATCAGGTTTTAATAGCATATGAAGACTTATAATAGTCCATGAGAATAAGCGACATAAATAGTTGATTGAACAAAAAAAAGTGATACCCAAAATAGAAACAACCAAGGATCCAAAACAAACATTCCACCATGAAAAACCATATATACTTATAAAATAAATCACAATAGTACACAGAATGGGTGTATCACAATGGTTTAGATATAAATTTTAGTAATATAGGTGAATGAGATCATTAGTTATCAATGATAACAAATATTAATATAAATGTAGGACATCCGTGAAACAAAAACAAACAAAATAGAAGTAGGTGAGGATTACTTGAATATTGCGAGTCTATCTAATAGATCGGGTGATAATAAATAATATGATGATGGAAAAATGAGGTAAGAGGGTTCAAAATCAAAGAATCTTAGCTAGTTTAAACAAAAAAAATAGAAAAACGTAAATATAGACTATCCGAAAAAAAAACGAACGAAATAAAGTCATGGGAGGATTACCTGAGTGTTGTGAGTGGAGATGATAGATCAGAGGTGAGTAAAGATGATAAAAGATGATGGAAAAATGATTTTAATGAAACGAGATCGAAGAGTCGATTCTAGGTTTTCCACGCGAGAGAGACGAGTCGTAGGTCTGTCGATCGAAAAATCAGAAAAGACAATCCACGGGGCGTGATAAATTTTTTAAATGTTTTATAACGTAGGTTATTTAATAACCAACATTATAAACTATTTTATTACATTTATAACATAGGTTATTATAATAACTGGCGTTATAAATGTATCAGATACCGCATTTTTTAGGTCAGTTATTTTATAACCGAAGTAAAAAAAGCCACGTGTTGGTTTTTTACGTCGGTTATTCTATAACTGACGTAAAAAACACATCAGAAACCATAGTTTTTACATCGGTTATTTTATAACCTACGTAAAAACTTCCGTGTGATGATTTTTTACATCGGTTATAATATAACCGATGTAAAAACTTCTGCAGTTTGAATTTTTACATTGGTTATCAAATAACCGACGTCAAAAACACCTCAGCTGCCGCTTTTTTATGTCGGTTATTAAAATAACCGATGTAAAAAATCACATATCAGAGATTTTAACATCGGTTATATATAACCAATGTAAAAAATGGTGATGTTAAAAACATTTTCTGCACTAGTGTGTGGAAATAAGCACCTCAAAAATTGCCTAAGGAGAAAGAGGAAATGCTTTCGGTGTGGGAAGGAAGGGCACCAAGTTAGCGATTTCTGATAGGATAACCCCATTAATGTGATGGGGTAATGGAATGATTTAGTCAACCCTCAATGAATTTTTCATTGATTTAACTGCATGGAACCATTGAAATTTTCAAACCAATACCTAAAGATAAGGGTTTTCAGTGACAACTAACAACCTCCAAGGAAGAAAGGCGGAGCTTTTTCCACCACAAATATTGAGGTGGATCCATAAAATGAAGTGGTGATAGGTAATCTAGTTATTAATTCAATAATAGATAATTTTTTTTTCTAGTTCTACACACTATTAAATATCATAAATTTTTTATAACTACTCAAACACCACAAAAAAATCATGAAAGTAGAACTGTCAGTGAAAATAGTAAATGGGGAAATTATTGAATCCCAAGTATATAACTCCTCCCATATCACAATTTGTGGGATAAAATACCTAGAAAACCTTATCATACTACCTTTGGTGGTATTTAATGTACTTATATGTATGGATTGGTTTTTCCTATATAGATCCAACATTAATTTCTATGAGAAGGAAATCACTCTATGTATTTCGAATCAACCCCTGATTCTAGACAAGTACAAAGAGAAGGATGAATATTATTTAGCATCTTTATCTAAATCATGGATATTATTTCACTATGATCAAGCATATATAGATAAAATTATTGATTCTTAGGAAATAACCATCCTCGATGACATTCCCATTTTAAGGGAATATGATGATGTGTTTCTCAAGGAATTTCCTGGTCTTCCTCCTAGTCGAGAGGTTGAATTTTCAATTGATCTTATCACTTGGATGCTTTCATTATCCAAGGCTCTATATATAATGGTTGTTGTGGAACTTGACGAGATTAAGAAAAATCTAAATGAAAATTAGGATAAAGGGTTCATATGCCCAAATGAGTCACCATGGGGTGCACCAGTCCTCTTCGTCAAGAAGAAGGATGAGTCAACACACCTTTTAATTGATTATCACAAGCTCAACAAGATCATGATAATGAAAAAGTATCATCTTCCATGGATTGATGAATTTTTTTATCAGTTATGTGGATCACAATACTTCTACAAGGAAGATATTTTGTAGGTATATTATGAAGTTAGGGTGAAAGAGAATATTCCCAAGGTTGCTTTTCATAAAAAGTACGGGCACTTTGAGTTCATAGTAATGTCATTAAAAATCTCCAATGCTCTAGAAATATTCATAGAATTTATGAATATAGTCCTTATATATTACCTCAAATTTTTTTTGGTTGTATATGTAGATAATATTATAATATACTCTAAAACTAAGGGGGATCATGAGGAGTATCTAATCACTGTTCTCAATATATTATGAAAGGAAAAGCTTTATGCAAAGTACATAAAATGTGAGTTATTATTCATGGAAGTCTCATTATTAGGGCATATCATCATAATAAATTGGATATTTATGGATCCTTAAAAGATATAAGTAATTAAAGGATGGTTAAGGACAATATTTGTGACAAATATTTACAGTTTTCTTGCTTTAGCTGGGTATTATTGTCAATTTTTGAGAAATTTATCATGAATCTAAAACCATATAACCAAGGTAACTTGGGATGGAGTCAAGTTTTATTAGAATGACGAATGTATAGATATATTTAAATAGTTGAAAATTAGTCTTATCACTGCACCTCTAATTCCAGAACCCACAAGTGGAGAACTTTTCAGAGTATTCAACAACACTTTAAAGAATGGATTGAGTTGTCCGTTAATAAAAAATGGAAAAGTAAAATCCAATGATTGAAGGTAGTTGAAAGTTAATGAATAGAACTACCCAACTAAAGATCTAGAATTCACTAAAGTAATCTTCACATTGAAAATATGTAATAATTATCTCTTTAGGAAGTAGTGTGAAATATATATGGATCATAGAATCCTCAAGTATATATTCACACAAAAAGAGATGAATATGAACCAACAGAGATGGTTAGAGCTGATCAAGGACAATGAATGCTCAATTCACTACCGTCTTGGGAAATAAAATAAAGTAGCTGATGCTCTAAGTTAAAAGGATCCATAAATTATATCATTTATGAAAATTAAGAGGGGTCTGATCTTCCTAGATTTAGAAATGATGGACATGGGAATCATAAAGGAAATAATATTATTAGTCCTTCCACAAATCTTTTCTCAACATTCCCTTATAGGGAAGATAATGGATGCTCGTAGAAATGATTTAGGAATTCAAAATAAAGTGAAAAATATAAGAAAATTTAAATCCTCAAAGTTCAATGTTAATGAAGAATGAGTTGTGAAATTTGGGTCAAGACTATCACTACTAGAAATACTACCTATACCAATGCATACATATCAACATTTTGTAAAAACTATTGGTATAGGTCCCCTTTCCCAAGGGTTTTGCTAAACCATTGGGAGAAACCCACTTTGAGACCACTTTTCTCAATGGTTTGGGAAAAACATTGGGAAAATACCACTTTGAGACCACTTTTCCCAACAGTTTAGTAAAACCGTTGGGAAAATCCCACTTTTAGACCACTTTTACCAATGGTTTGAAAAAACCATTGGGAAAGGGTATGGCTTTCCCAATGGGTTTTCCAAACCATTGGGAAAATACTACTTTGATACCACCTTTCCCAATAGTTTTTTTCCAAACCATTGGAAAAAACCCACTTTGAGACCACCTTTTCCAACGGTTTTTCTAATCCATTAGAAAAAACCCACTTTGATACCACTTTTCCTAATGGTTTGGAAAAACTGTTTGGAAAGGGTGGGTACCTATCCCAACAGTTTTCAGAACCATTGGGATAGGTACCTTTATTTTTTATGAATTATTTTTTCAAATATCATCAAATAAATCAATATATAAATTACATATAAATATAAATATATATGTATATTTATCCATATATATTAACAAATATAATTGTAGGATAGTGGTAAAATCTTTTATATACAACCCACTGTTTGTGGGTTCAAACCTCCACTGTATCATTTTTTTAAATTTACCTATACTAATGGTTTGGGCAGCCGTTGGGTGATTTGGCATGGGGATAGACCTATCCCAATGGTTTTGGGGAAAAGCATTGGGAATGACCTATCTCAATAGTTTTCACCAAACCATTGGGATAGGTCTATCCCCATGCGAAATCACCCAATGGCTACCCAAATAATTGGTATATGCTATACCAATGGTTTGGGGACCTATTCCAATGGTTCCAAACCGTTGGTATAGGTAATTTTTCCATTAGTGTATGCGTACCATCAAATCCTGAGTTAAAGGAGTTATTGGATGATGTACATAGATTAACATTATCTATCCACCTAGGAAGCACAAATATGTATCGAGATATCTGAGAGTAATATGGGTGGGAGAATATGAAGAAGGATATCATTGAATATACATTAAAGTGTCTGGTATATTATCAAGTGAAGTAAGAAAGGCATAATTCTAAGGGGATAATACAACAATTACCCATACCAACATGGAAATGGGGAAAAATCACAATGGACATTGTAATCAAACTTCCGAAGACATACAAGGGAAAAAATTCTATATAGGTTATTGTGGATCACCTTACAAAGATATCCCACTTTATCACAATTCAAGAGGACTTCTCACCGGGTCAACTTTCATGGATGTACATCAGAGAAGTGGTAAGGAAACATGGAGTACCACTATCGATTGTGTGTTATCGAGATCCAAGATTCACCTCTATATTCTATAAAAGTCTTAAAAATTCTCTAAACACTTAGTTGAACATTAGAACGACTTATCACCATCAAATTGATGTCCAATCTGAGAATACTATTCATACACTAGAATATATGTTGCGATCATGTTATATAGAATTTAAAGGAGGATGAGACCAATATCTACCCCAGGTTGAGTTCTCATACAACAATAGTTTCCATTGAACCATCCAAATTCCCCCTATGATGACCTTTATGGGAAGAGGTGTAAAACACCTACATGTTGGGATGAATTTAGGGAATAAAAACTAATTGGCCCTAAAATGGTTGAGGTAGTGGTAGAAAAGGTTAAGACCATTCAACAACACATCAAGGATGCTCAGAGTTAACAGAAGGGCTATAGTGCAAATCATATATGAGACCTATAGTTTGATGTTAGAGACATGGTATTCTTATTCATATCTCCATGGAAGAATGTGATGATATTTGGGAAGAAAGGAAAGCTTAATCAAAGATACATCATCCCCTTTGAGATCCTTGATCACATTAGAAGGGTTGAATACCAACTTGAACTCCCACCTAACCTATCTCAAGTACCTAATGTATTCCATATATCCCTCTTGCTAAATTATATACCATACCCCTCCCATGTAATCAATCCGTAGGTGGTACCGTTTGAGAATGATATTTCCTATGAAGAATAGCCAGTGAAGATCTTAGATTGTAGAGACAAAGTTTTATGAAATAACACAATGCACCTTTTCATAGTCATGTAGAGAGATAATAAGTTTGAAGAAGTGATGTGGGAACTAGAGTAGGTGATGAAACATATTTAACCTCATATTTTTTACTTTAGAAAATGAAAATTTCTAGGGTGGAATTTCTTAAGGGGGAAGATTTTAATGACTCAAACAGTTACGAATAAAATTTCTATATTTTAAATTAAATGTCTTATTATGTGTTGTGGTTATAGAAAAAACATTCAATTAATTTTTTTTATATCCTGTTGGATTTAAAATACTATTAAGAATTATAACCATTGATAATATAGTTTTTTAATAGTAATCGCATGATTATTATAAATATATGGTTTTAAAAAATCAAATTAACAGAGACAAAGGAAGTGATAAACTCAACCAATATGATTATACCCTAGTAATCCCATTTATCATATCTTTAGAGGGAGATAGAATCACTAGATTTTTTTTCTTAATAAAGTCCAAAATGATATCTAACAACTTAATCATGAGAGAAACCATTTATAGTATAATTTTAAGATCATCGAGATCATAGCCCAATCCATATACGTCGAACCACACCTTGAAAGTCTCACTATCATGCACCTTAATCTTATGGAATTTTCTAGTGTATTAAAGGAATATGTATTAAGACACTAGAATTATGACTATGTACCTTATTTTTTATATAATTATGAATATATTTTTATCCTATTATGGTAACTTTATAAATTTTATTTATTTCGATATAATAAAACATAAATAGTATTTTTGGGTAATATTCAAATTCAATTAAGAAATTTATTTTGATGAAATAATGTATTTTTGAAATAAATAATATTTTAATAAAATATTATTATTAAATATATATTTTAAAATATAAATGATCATATAATTTTCATGAAGTCAAATATAATTTTTATAAGGGTTTAAAAACTATTATTGTAAAAAAACCCATTTCTCAATAAATGTCAATTATTATTTTAAAAGTGAAAATGAACATATTTAGAAAATTATTTATATAAAATGAATATTATTTTTGTAATTAAAATGTTTAAATTATCCAATCGTGCTTTTTTCCTTATTTTCTAAGACAGTAGAATTTTTGGGTTAAAATTAAGTATCATATAAATATAATTTATGTATTATCACATCATAATTACCAAAAAGTTATATAATAAATACTTTAAATGGTATCCAAAAAGAAATATATTTTTTTGAATTTAAAATAATGTGATTTTATTTTTATTTGATTAATTTTATAAAGATTATATGAATCCTCCAAAACCATTAATATATTTTAAGTTCTTAATACCATTTCTCTAAGAGTATGACTCACATCCACGTAAGAAATTTCATTATATTATTTATTTAATCTATAAAACCTATAAAATAATTATAAAAAATCATATTTGGAAGAAATAATTGAAAAAAAAACATGTTACGGTTTGTGGTTCTGGTTATTTTGTTATATAGAGTCCAAAACCTAAATAATAAAGAAACCCTCATATTTTCCTATATAAACCCACCCAAGATCCCATTTATATTCCCTAAAACTCTTTGGAGCATGAACATAATATTCCATCCACTATCTTGAGTCCTCCCAAGGTTACCCAAATCTATCAAGAATCCCCTCCCATGCATTTGGAGTTACACACTCAAGTAAGGGACCTTTTTCATTTATCCTCTTTATTCAAGTATCTTCATTACCTTATTTATTTTATCTTCATTTACATATGATAATATATATTATTTCATATCCCTTTTACTATAAAATTTATTTCAAAATTATTATTGACCTCTATACCACTCATAAACCCATTTTATGAATTTTTATGTGATGTCGTTATGCTGCTGAAATTTCACCTTGATTTTCCATGCCAAAACAATTGTATTGTGAATATCATACCCATTTTCTATAAAAAATATTCACTTTTATACAATTATACCACTTTGAAATGGGAATTAAATGTAATTATTCCACATATATTAATCATGGAATAAAATATGATGTAGTTTTTAAAGTTATTTCCACCATTATGTCTTGGAATTTTAGCCTTGACCAATATTTATGATGCAATGTTTTAAGTTATTTCCACATTTACCATGTTATGATTACTATGCTATATCATGTCTCATTGTTAATTTTTATGATTACTACTATTTTTATTCCAAATTTATATGCCTATTTTATAACATGTATTACCTTATTCCATGGTTTATCCCTTATTGAGATTTATAGATCACCCTTTTCTTATGTTTTCCCTAGGTTATCTCGTACAGTTTTAGAATCCATGGAATTTTAGAAGTGTGGTAAGTATGTTTTCAATAATTTTATTGTATCCCATGTTAAATATATTATTCTATGTACCTAATTCCTAAATACACCAGTCTTATAGATCATTAGGGTTTTATTATGTGTAACTTTATGTAATAAATCAAGTGTTAGTGTGAAATAAAGAGCATGATTGTTATAATGTTTACATTGAAAGTTATTTGTTCATCTATGGAAATATGGATAAATATATATTCTTTATTCAATATTCATATTTACTGATAAGGCACATTTTTCATGAATTAAATCATTTATTTGATATATTAGTTATTCTTTGGACATGAATGACATCATTTGGGGACTATTTATAGAAAACACCTCAATGTATCGATAGTATCATGGGTTGAATCATTTGGATAACCTCATTTAAATGGGTTTTCACCTAGTATGTTCTAAATAATATTCTAAAAGGAATTGATGGTAAATGTATCATATTCCTGGGAAACATTACGTCTAATATCTAAGCATTAACTTCATTAAAGTTTTTTTATCATTATCCATTATATTTTTTCAATGATATTATCTCTGAATGAATTTCATTCCAAGTTATTGATTAACGAAATTGTTTTCTATTATTTACCTTTCCATATTGATTATACCTTATCCAGTTATGAATATAAATTTATTGATTAAATAGAATATGTTTTTAGTTATTTACCTTTCTATTGATTATGATATTCAATTACATAAATGGAATGCGTGATAAAATATTTAACTTTCAAAATTGTTCATTCATTATTAATAGTGATTCAGTTATTCATGATTACTTATTTTTTACATAAAACTTACCGAGCATTTGAGATCACCATTATTTTTTCCCTTTCACCAGGATTCACTAAAGAGTACAATGTTTTATATTATAATATATTCTATATATAAAAATTTTATTCTAAAAAAAAGTAATATTGTAATTTTTTTATTCAATTGTAATTCAAGACTCAAGTATATATATATTTTACCAAGACTACTAAACTATTTGGTCATTTTGGACGAAATTCCTTTTATATTATACCAGTTTAATAAATCATACACCGTCTTCATACTAGTGGGTTCGGGGTCAATATAGTTGATATTAGAACAATTTTGGTAGAAACCTTGGGAACTAGATTAAGGATAACATATATTAAGGAACATAAACCTATAATAAACATTGAGTATAAGTATATAATAACATACTAAAGTTTTAATATGGTATATAATATGTAGTATATCCTAAAAATACATTATTTTCTAGATACTTCAAATAGATGTGGTTTTGGTACAAATGTAACAAGAGTTAATAACTCTTAAAAGGTCACATTGGGCTTGACTTGATCATCACAAGGTGCATAAAAATTGGCCTTACTGTGCACCTAGTTTAACACTCCCAAGAAAAATGCAAAGTATTATTTACACATTCATTACAAAATATTATGAAGGATATGAATATATGATGAAAATTAATGACATAGGTTAAACCAAAGTTATCTTATATTGAAAATAACGTGTCATGATTTAAACATTTTAAAAACGATTATATGGTTTTCCCACTATGACTATGGGTTATCACACTATACTTTTTGGTTTTATTCAGTGTCTAAAATCCAAATAAACCATGTTAATATTGAATATGAAGGATGAGGTGGTGACTATGAGAAACCAAATGGGATGATGAATGGATTGAAATACATTTTCATTACTACTAATCAGTTTTCATGAAATATAATTATCAATATAATACATTAACAAACTCTCACACTCCCCAAATAAGATAAATATGGAGTTATATAATAAATATAGTGGTGGATATCATAGAGGAAAGAAGGCTCAATTTACATCATGTAAGAAATTTATAAAACGACACCCATGAATGTGTATTGAAAGAACAAAAAAATGATTTTATGTGTGGAAAAGAAAATTATAAAGAAAATAATTTATGAAAATAAATTAAGAGTATTATGGAAGGAAATAAATATCATCATCGAGATACATTTATAGTATGTTGTCTTAAATGTGGTGAATCTAGTAATTATTCAATACAATTATCACTTATAAAGGAAAAATCCAAGACCAGTGAATGACTAGTGTTGAAATAAAAATGCGGAAGTATTTTTGTGTTGGTGTTCAATAATTAAATTGCATAATTGTTTTTACCAATTTTATTTTGGTATAATAACCATGAAATGTCTAATTATTATGTTAAAATTTAAAATCATTAATGTATTAATTAACTTATGATTTATGGATACCATTATGGGTTAATTATTTTAAGATTAATCTTATGTTTAAAGTCTTAAACACCTCCTTTTATGATTAATGTGATGGGAGTATACTAGGATAAATTTAATTTTGGGAAACTTTATGGAAAATATATGTTTTAGTGGAAAAATTATTTGAGGAATAACACCTTCACATTTTATAGATATGAGTTTAAAGGTATTCACATACTTTAGTGTTAATATAATCAATAATGAAATTTTAATAATAGTCAAATAATATTATTAGACATTGTGAACAAATAATAATTTGTATCTAAAACCAAAGTAAAAAAGGATAACTAAGTATTAATTTTATTTCAAGGATGTCCATAATATTATTTTAGGAATATTATAGAAAATATAATAATATAGTTCATAAAAAGGATATATTATATGTTGGGTGAAAACCCATATCATCAGGTAGGGCCATGGGGAATAAACTGATAACTAAAGGATGATAAGGGTTTATCACCAACCACTAGCCTACATGAATTCCTAGTTAATGTTCATTGTTTTTAGCTAATTGTTTTTAAAAAATAAATATTATTTATGAACTAGTAGTGTTGCTTATGAGGTTTAGATATTAATGTATTAGATAGATTATGCTAACCATATTGGTTTTGGAAAATAGTTAGAGATAGATGTAAAGGCTTGTTTCATTGATCTTAAGATCCCTTAAAAGTGAATTTTAGTGCTTCAGGCATAAAAAATTCAAATTTTGATATTAATTTCATGGATTAAGGGATGATTTATAAATTCATTAAAGCATAACCAAAGGGTGAAATTGTGATTACAAATTAGAAAAATATCAAGTAATTATATTTCCTTATGTTCTTATACAGTAAACAAATTCCTCAACTTTATGAAAAGGATCTTAAACAAAAAAATTTTCCTATAACCTTTATACATGATGAATCCTATAGACATTTAGACCATAAATTATTTATGGATTTTAGGCCCTTAACTTTCCATTAATAAATCTCTTACTTATAATTAATTAACTCAATCACTATCCATAATTATTTACTAATTTCTTCCATTTCCATGTTTTCATTTCCCATTTATGTTCTCCTACTTGGAAATCTAGTTATGCACTAATAAAAACCCATACTTTACATACATTTATATTAATTTAAATTTTAAGAATATTCATTACAAAATATAACAATGCCATTACAGGACCATATAGGTATAGTTTCTTTAGGAACTAAGAAACATAAACAACTAGTTCATAAGACAACTTTATTATCTCTCACTTATTTCATCATAACTTGAACCCTTTTTGACATATCTTACTTAAAACCCTTATTCATGAATTGGAGAAAAGAAATACAGCAATACAACCTTTTATTACATTACTATTAAATAATTTCAAAGATAAACAACATAATAGTATTACACAAAGAGGATCCAAAGGTTTAGTGTCTTGGGAAAACTAGGACCATACATAACAAATACACAATAAGCATGAACATTTATTTAATTTCCTCTTCTCTAGCTTCTTATTGGCACTTGTCCTCTCCTTAGTAAATGTAGCCACCTAAGGATATACATCAAAAGGGGTGATATAGAAGCCCAATAATAGGATAGATAAGAACAATATATCATGGGGTGATCATAATCATAACATAGGCAAAAGATCATGAACATGAGAGGAGCATAAATAAAAGACTTGAAATGTGGCATTGCATAAAAATGAAACATCATATCTTGGTGGTTAACTACCACACATACTTGTGAAACAAGCTAGCATCTTGTTCACACATAATTTAACATTTACTCATGAGATTCATCACTTTACCCAATGCATTGGAGCCCTGTATAATTCCGGGCGCACCCGTCACTTTGAAACATTCATATTGCGCTATATAATTCCGAGCGCACCCACCACATCATAACATTATCATTATCATGCTTGACACATGGAACATACATCAAAAGTGAACATAACTAACCCATGTGAAGGAATGGGTTTCATATCATAAGAATACATTCATAATATTTGGGTTCCCAAAAGAAAGAGGGAACAACATACTTGATACAAGAACCATCAACCATGAATGAGAGGTAAAAGTTGAGTCCTTGACAGAAGAGTTCTTTTGAAAGACATTTGGATTGACATAAACTTCATTAGAAAACATGTATATACCAGAAAATTAAAGACAATGATGAACAAATGATCCTTAAGGAGTAACCATATAAAAAATGGAGTGAAAGAGGGAGAACCTGAAGAAAGAAAATTGGGTTCGAGATTTCCCCTTACCTTGTACCCGAATGCTTCCTTCTCTTTAATGTCCTGTATAATGACAGTATATTAATTAATTAGAAATAAAGAACCATTTGTACATTAATAGAGTTCATTCTGGTTTCATTATTTCATATTATGTTCCTTTGAATGACTTATAGAGTTTAAAAACATTGTTCGGGGATGTTCGTTTTTATGATTTTTCTTGGGTGGTTCACTTGTATTCTTAAATTGAAATTGGGGTAGAACATGAGTAAATATCCAGAAATGATATTACATGTCATTAATGATATTACGGGATTTTTAATGATCTTATAATGAATTATATTAGATCCATGTGTATGAATCATTAGATAAGAATTAAATGATGGTTATTTGGGTCAATTTAGGCGGTTTTTGGATCACAATGAACTTTCTTTAACTTATCACTTAGTAATATGGACATAGGTTATTTACAGAACTTTAAATAGAACATAATACATATAAAATATTCTTGTTCAACCATAAAAATGGTTTCATTACCAGATACGAAGCTAGAAATGGAAGAAGAAAACATGTCGTTCTTGAAGGTGATAAATTAACACCTCACGAACAACGTTCTCTTTAATAAAATAAAAAGAAGAGGGAATGGGGGTTGGATGATATAATATATCATTATAATCATAAAATTGAATTATTTTTATAATACTGGATTTACAATACAATTTTTATGAAGATAGGTTGGGAGAGATCAAGAAATGAACTTGAACATGAAATGAAATTAAAGGAGAAGAGGGAGGGAAATTACCTATAGAATCCTCCTCTTGAGAACCTCCTTGAGGGCCTAATCTTGGTCTTTTGATGAGACCTGAAGCTATTAGACGTTGGGGAGGGGCTATTTAAGGTGTTTGTTCAGAGTTTAGAGAAGTATTGGAGCTTGAGAGGTGTGAGGAAATGAGGGTGTGAAGGGTGGCTTTTATAGTGGAGGGGAGAGGGGTTTCCTTAATATAAAATTCATTAGTTTAATATTTCCCCAAAAGACAAGGAATAGTGAGTATTGAATGAACAAGAATAGTAATTTTATAATGTAATCCCGAACCAAGTGGGATTACATCAGCAAAACATCACACATGACCCTATAATTAGCTTATTTAGCTTATTTTGTAAATTTCGGTATTTCACTATTCATCAAAAATTCAAGTATCTCAGAAAAATCCCAAAAATTTAACCCAACCATATTTCTACGTGTAGAATCCAAAAATGAAGTAAATTTTTCTAAAATAATTTTCTAAATACTATTAATTTAATATTTAATTAAAATCATAATTTACTTAAAAAAACAGTTTTTAAGATTAAAACTGATTTATAGTGCTTTCAAAAATTACGTAGGGTCTTTTAAAATTATCAAAAAACTATAAGGCATTGATTAAATAATTTATGAATACATTTTAGGGAAATAAATATTCTTTTAAATTAATTAATTAATTATAATTAATTATTTATGACTTACTAAATACCAAAACGTTTACTAAAGTCAAATTGTCACTTTCTAAGATGTCTAAATTTTATTTTATTATTCATAGGTAATTTTACTCTTATGTTAGATGATTTACTATTCATAATGGTCATATTAATATTCATAAGGGTATGTTACTATTCCTAAGGGTATATTACTATTCACTAAAAATTATTTTTGTTTCATTAGACTCTAAAAATCATCTTGAACACAACTGTGTGTGTCAGATTTTCAAAATTTCTAACACAGAAGTGAAAAACTTATGTTTAAAGGTCACTTATCACTTATTAGTTCATTATGTTGTGATTTCATGTTATTTTATAAAATAAATATAATAATGGAATTTTCCATTGAAAAACATTGGGTCGTTACATTCTTCCCCCCTTAAGGAATTTCGCCCCTAAAATTTCACTTTACACAAATAGGTGAGGGTACTTCTCCTTCATTGCCTCTTCTGGTTCCCAAGTTTCTTCGTCAAACTTATGGTTACTCTACAACACTTTGAAAAGATGGGTTTTCTTGTTGTGTAGAACCTTATCTCTCTGATCCAAAATCTTTACTGGCTACTCCTCATAGGAGAGATCATCTTCCAACTGCACCACCTCTGAGTTTAGTACATGTGAGGTGTTTGGTATGTACTTCCTCAGTAGTGATACATGAAACACATCATGAACTTGAGCCATATTCGGTGGAAGTGCAAGACGATTGGCCACATCTCCTATGTGGTCAAGGATCTCAAAGGGGCCAATATACCTTGGTCTTATCTTCCCTTTCTTCCTGAATCACATGACTCTCTTCCATGGAGATATTCGAAGGAAGACTTTATCCCAAATGTCAAACTCCAAGTCCATTCGATGGTTGTCAGCATATCTATTTTGCCAACTTTGAGCAGATTTGATGTATTTCTGGATGACTTGAACCTTCTCTGTCATCTCTTGAACCAGATCAGGCCCAAGTAGCTTTCTTTCTACAACTTCATCCCAACAGGTTGGAGTTCTACATATCTTCCCATAAAGAACTTCATACAGAGCCATCTGAATACTTGAATGGAAGCTATTGTTGTATGAGAACTAAAACAATGGAAGATGCTAATCCCAACCACCTTTGAATTCAAGAGAGAAGGATATTATCATATCTTCAAGTGTCTGAATAGTCCTTTCAGAATTGCCATCGGTTTGGGGGTGATAGGCTATGCTAAAATTTAATTCAGTACTCAAAGCATGTTGAAGGCTCCTCCTGAATTTAGATGTGAACCTTGGATCACGGTCAGAGACAATCAAGAATGGAACACCATGAAATCTCACCACTTCCTTCACATATATCTTTGCAAGTTGATCAAGCGAGAGATCTTCCCGAATAGCAATAAAATGGGTAGTCTTGGTGAGCCGGTCAACCACAACCCATATAGAATTATTTCCCTTTGACATCTTCGGAAGACCCGTGACAAAGTCCATCGTAACGTTTTACTATTTTCACATGGGTATAGGCAATGGCTGCATCATACCCTTGTACTTTTGTCGCTCAGATTTAACTTGCTGACATACTAATCACCTTCATATATATTCCACAATCTCCTTCTTCATGTTATCCCACCAGAAGTGTTCTCGGAGATCACGATACATCTTGGTACTCCCAGTATGGATAGACAAAGTTGAGCTATGTGCATTGTACAATAGATCCTTCTGTATCTTGGGGGATGAAGGCATACAAAGCCACATTCCAAACCAAATCACACCATCATCATCGATATGGAACTCTTGCAGCTTACCTTCCTTTACTACATTCACCCTCTTTTGTATCTCCACATCATCCATTTGTGCTTCCTTAATCTTCTCTTAGATGGATGGTTGTGCAATCATTTGGGAAAGGTAGGATGTATCCCCTTCCCTTATGATTTCCAAATCCATTCTTTGAATATCCAAGAAGATAGGGTCTTTCTTAATCTGCAGCATGGATAGAGTAGCAGGTTCTTTTCTACTTAGAGCATCATCTACCTTGTTCGCCTTTCCAGGATGATAGTGAATAGAGCAATCGAAATCCTTGATTATCTATAACCATCTCCTTTGACACATGTTGATATCCTTTTGTGTGAATATATACTTTAGGCTCTTGTGGTCGGTGTATATGTCACACTTCTTGACATAAAGGTAGTGCCGCTAGATTTTCAAGGCAAAAATCACAACTGCCAGCTCAAGATCATGCGTCAGGTAGTTCTGCTCATGGATCTTCAACTATCGTGAGTTGTAGGCTATCACATTATCATTTTTCATGAGTACACAACCCAAGCCTTTCTTTTAAGCATCACTGTATATCACAAAACTTTCTCCACTTTTTGGTAGTGTGAGTACAGGTGTTGTGATCATCCTTATCTTTAGCTCCTTGAATCTTCCCTCACATTCTTCTGTCCAAACATACTTTACCCCTTTCCTCATTAACTTAGTTAGAAGGCTTGACAATCGTGAGAAGTTTCTCACAAAACATCGGTAGTACCCAGCTAATCCAAGAAAAATACGGATTTCTGTGACACTAGAGGGCCTAGGCCATTCCTCAATCACCTTTGTATTTGAAGGATCTATAGAAATTCCCTCACTTGTGATCACATGTCCCAAGAACGTGACTTGATTCATCCAAAAGTCACACTTTCTGAACTTGGCATACAACTTCTCCTTTCTAAATATTGCCAACACAAGTCTTAGATGTTATTCATGTTCCTCCTTGATCTTGGAGTAGATGAGAATATCATCGATAAAAACTACCAAAAATTTGTCGAGGTAATGTCTAAAGACTCTATTCATCAAATCCATGAAGATTTCAGGGGCATTAGTAAGTCCAAAGGGCATTAAAAAAAACTCATAGTGCCCATACCTTGTACGAAAGACAGTCTTATGAATATTTTCCTTCTTCACCTTTACCTGATGATATCCAGAATGAAGATCCACCTTTGAGAAATATTGAGCTCCTCTTAACTAGTCGAACCAATCATCAATCCTTGTGAGAGGATACTTGTTCTTTATGGTGATCTTGTTGAGTTCCCAATAATCGATACACAGCCGAATTTTTCCATCCTTCTTCTTCACAAAGAGCACTAGCGCACCCCAAGGCGATGCACTAGGGCGTATGAACCCTTTGTCTAGATGCTCTTGCAACTACTTCTTTAACTCCTCCATTTTGATAGGATCTATCCTATATGGGAACTTCGAGATATGAGTAGCTCCGGGTATGAGTTCAATTGAGAACTCTACCTCATGATCCGGGGGAATTCCGGGTAACTCTTTGGGAAATACATCGTCGTATTCCCTCACGATGGGAATTTCCTCAAGGTTTTCACTTTCCTTCGACTCAACCATTTGGGCGAGGTATGCTTCTTCATAGAGAATCAACACCCACACCATTGAAGGATTTTTCAAAGGAGATTCATGATCTTCCTTACATTTGTAGAGGAGCATGGGATGGTTTGGAATATAAAAAGATATTTACTTTTCCCGACAATTGATATGCGCTCTATATAAAGAGAGCCAATCCATTCCCATTATAGTGTCGAATTACACCAAGGGATGTATTACGAGATTTTCTGGAAGAATCTTCCCACATACGCCAACAGGATAAGAGTCAAACACTTGGGTTGTAATGATTGCACCACTTGGTGTTTTTATAGATATCTCTACTTCAAGGTTTCGGGACTTTGATTCTATAGTTCTATCAAACTTGCAAGATATAAAGGAATGCGTAGAACCAGAATCAAATAAGACTTTTTCCATTATTGAGTTAATAGGAAGTGTACCTTGTACGACTTCATTATCATGATCCACATTTGCAGTAGTGATGGAATAATCCTTCCCTTGTTCCTTTGGATTTGGTGGCTGCTGACGCTGATTACCCTCAATAATAGGAGGTTTGGTGCACTGGTTTTCATAGTACCCTAGCTCCCTACAATTGTAGCATTGAACCAAGAGTGGTTCTCTCCTTTCATCAGCTACATTCTTCTTCCTTTTTGTTTCTTTTCGACACTCTTGAGCATGGTTTCCTTCTTTCCCACACTTGAAGCATTTCCCCATCCATTTGAGGTAGTTCCCATTGTGAAACTTCCCACATTTTTGGCAAGTGGGTCGTTGATTTTTCTTCCCACATTTATCATTAGATCCACCATCTAGAAACTCAATATTTCTTTTCTTATCACCATAGCCATGGGACCATTCTCCAAACTCCATCTCCACTTTGAGAGCACACCGAACAACTTCTTCATAACTCTGAAATTCTCGAATTGCAAGAGCCTTTCAAAGGTGTGGTTTTAATCCACTAAAGAATCTATCAATTTTGCTATCATTGTTGATAACAAAACCCGGAGCATACCTTGAGAGCCTTGTGAAATTCGCTTCATAGGTTGTGAAAAATTCTCCTTCTTTTTGATTGAGCTCTATGAATCCTTTCTCTATCTTCGTGTGAAGAGTTCATGGGATATACTTATTAAGAAACATTATCTAAAAGTCTTCCCATTCCATCTCTTCAATTTCCTCCCTTGGATTGGTGTTCTTAATCAAATCCCACCATTGATCAGCTTCTCCATCTAGACGATAAACAACTAGAGTCACCTTCCCCATCTCAGAATAGTGAAGCATAGAAAAGATCTTCTCCATGGATTTGACCCACTATTCCGCAACTAGTGGATCGGAAGATCCACAAAATGTCGGTGGTCGTTGCCTCACAAAACATTCGATAGCCACTTGCTCCATCTTTGGTGAAGGAGGACGTTCCCCATTATTATGGTTATTATTTATAACCTGAGATAATTGGGTAATCATTTCCATGAAGTTTTGATCTCCACCTCCCAAATCATTGGGGATGTCGTTCAGGCAATCGTTGAATTGGCCTTCGCATGAGTTGTTGGCCTGATTTCTACTGGTTCCCACCATTTTATAAAATAGAAAAGGATAGAACAAAACATAAGTAAACAAGTCATGAATAAATTATCCATTTAAACATTTTATACCAAAAACAAAACATATGGGATCCCTAGGTAAATATTCTTGTGTGCATATTTGTACTTAGTCTCATGCTGTTGGTTTTCCCTAGGGTTCACTAATCCTAATTCCCAAATTAACTAAACATTGCCTCTAATACCAACTATAGCAACAAAAACTTTTCTTACATTAATATTACATCATTTAAAAGATAAAAAACATAATAGTATTACACATAGAAGATCCAAAGGTTTAGTGTCTTGGGAAAACTAGGACCACACATAACAAATACACAACAAGCATGAACATTTATTTAATTTCCTCTTCTCTAGCTTCTTATTGGAACTTGTACTATCCTTAGTAAATATAGCCACCTGAGGATATACATCAAAATGGGTGAGACAGAAGCCCATTAAGAGGATAGATAAGAACAATATATCATGGGGTGATCATAATCATTACATAGGCAAAAGATCATGAACACGAGAGGAGCATAAATAAAAGACTTGAAATGTGGCATTGCATAAAAATGAAACATCATGTCTTGGTGGTTAAATACCACACATAATTGTGAACCAAGATAGAATATTGTTCACACATCATTTTACATTTACTCATGAGATTCATCACTTTACCCAATGCATTGGAGCACTGTAAAATTCCAGGCACACCCGTCACTTTGAAACATTCATATTGCGCTGTATAATTCCGGGCGCACCAGTCACATCATAACATTATCATTATCATGCTTGACACATGTAACATACATCAAAAGTGAACATAACTAACCCATGGTAAGGAATGGGTTTCATCTCATAATAATACATTCATAAGCTTTGGGTTCCCAAAAGAAAGAGGGAACAACATACTTGATACAAGAACCATCGACCATGAATAAGAGGTAAAAGTTGAGTTCTTAAAAGAAGAGTTCTTTTGGAAGACATTTGGATTAAAATAAACTTTATTAGAAAACATGTATATCCTATAAAAGTAAATAAAATGATTAAAAAATGATCTTTAATGAGTAACCATATCAAAAATGGAGTGAAAGAGGGAGAACCCGAAGAAAGAAAATTGGGTTCGAGATTTCCCCTTACCTTGTACCCGAATGATTCCTTCTATTTAATGTCCTGTATAATGACATTATATTAATTAATTAGAAATAAATAACCATGTGTACATTAATAGGGTTCATTCGGGTTTCATTATGTCATATTATGTTCCTTTGGATGACTTATAGAGTTTAAAAACATTGTTCGGGGATGTTCGTTTTTATGGTTTTTCTTGGGTGGTTCACTTGTATTCTTAAATTGAAGTTTGGGTAGAACATGAGTAAACATCCAAAAATGATATTACATGTAATTAATGATATTAAAGGAGTTTTAATGATCTTATAATGAATTATATTAGATCCATGTGGATGAATCATTAGATAAGAATTAAATGATGGTTATTTGGGTCAATTTGGGCGGTTTTTGAATCACAACAAAATTTATTTAACTTATCAGTTAGTAATATGGACATAGGATAGAACCATAACTTTAAATAGAACATAATACATATAAAATATTATTTTTAAACCATAAAATTGGTTTCATGACCATATTAGAAGGTATAAATGGAAGAAGAAAGCATGTCGTTCTTGAAGGTGATAAATTAACACCTCACGAACAACGTTCTCTTTAATAAAATAAAAGGAAGAGGGAAAGGGGGTTGGATGATATAATATCCCATTAGAATCATAAAATTAAAGTATGTGTATAATAATGGAGTTACAATAAAATTTGGATGAAGATAGGTGGGGAGAGATCAAGAAATGAACTTGAACATGAAAGGAAATTAAAGGAGAAGAGGGAGGGAAATTACCTCTAGAATCCTCCTACTGAGAACCTCCTTGAGGGCCTAAGATTGGTCTTTTGATGAGACCAGAAGCTCTTGGACGTGGGGGAGGGTCTAGGTAAGGTGTTTGGGAAGAGTTTAGAGAAGGATTGGAGCTTGAGAGGTGTGAGGAAATGAGGGTGTGAAGGGTGACTCTTATAGTGGAGGGGAGAGAGGTTTCCTTAATATAAAATTCATTAGTTTAATATTTCCCCACAAGACAATGAATAGTGAGTCTTGAAAGACCAAGAATAGTAATTTTATAATGTAATCCCAAACCTAGTGGGCTTACATCAGCAGAAAATCACACATGACCCTATAATTATCTTATTTAGCCTATTTTGTAAATTACGATATTTCACTATTCATCCAAAATTCAAGTATCTCAGAAAAATTCCAAAAATTTACCCCAACTATATTTCGACGTGTAGAATCTAAAAATGAAGTCCATTTTTCAAAAATAATTTTATAAATACTATTAATTTAATATTTAATTAAAATCATAATTAACTTAAAAAAACATTTTTTAAGATTAAAACTGATTTATAGTGCTTTCAAAAATTACGTAGGGTCTTATAAAATTATCTAAAAACTATAAGACGTTGATTCAATAATTTATGAATAAATTTTAAGGAAATAAATATTCTTGTAAATTAATTAATTAATTATTTATGACTTATAAAATACCAAAACGTTTACTAAAGGAAAATTATCACTTTCTAAGATGTCTAAGTTTTATTTTATTATTCATAGGTAATGTTACTCTTATGTTGGATGATTTACTATTCATAATGGTAATATTACTATTCATAAGGGTATGTTACTATTAATAAGGGTACATTACTATTCACCAATTTTTTTTTGTTTCATTAGACTCCAAAAATCATCTTGAACACAACCGTGTATATCGGATTTTCATAATTCCTAACACAGAAGTGACAAACTTATGTTTAAAGGTCACTTATCACTTATTAGTTCATTATGTTGTGATTTAATGTTATTTTATAAAATAAATATAAGAAGGGAATTTTCCATTGAAAAAAATTGGGTCGTTACAAGAAACATATGAAAGGGTGATATCAGATGCTTAGTAAGGGTAAACAAGGGAGATATCAGTCATATCATAATCATAATACATAAGAACATAACATTTGAAAATCTTATCCTAGATATGAAATATCATGATATCATGCCATGGGATAAATCATGAATGTTTATAAGAATTAATGAATGTAATACCAAAATTCATAACAAAAGACATGAAGTTTTTTGGCACACACATAAGCATAGAAAATAATTTCATATTAGTCAAGGCTCATTTCCAAGACCATCAAAGTTGAAAAATTCCATTATTGAAATGAGTTCACTACTCGTTCCAGCCTTGTATTATTGAAACTAGATTATTTACCATTCCATCCATGTCTATCTCATGAGATATAAATCTTTACCAAATTCATTGGAGTGAGATATAGTCCCCACCCATCTCATAATGAAATCATTTTTATGTGTTCCACAATAACAAAAATCATTAATTATAATCCAAGAAATAAATTGAGTTTCTTTAAACATTATTCCACTATAAAATAATCCATGTAAAACATATGAATTTCATAAATAGAATTACAATATAAGCACAATAAAATCATAGGAACAATAAGGATATTATACTTGAAACATAACACAATTAAATAATTCCATCTTAGATGGAAAATAATTTTGATGTATCATTTTGAAAATAATTTTGAGGAAAATATCCTTCCTTCTCCAAAAATGTTTTCTTTTCTAAAAATGTCATGAGATTTTAAAAGAAAAGATTTTAGTTTAAAATAAACATGAAATCGTATAGAGTAATATTCATAGAAATAATATGTTATGAAAACGTAAAAGTATTTTCATGCCATATAAGTTAAAAAAACATTATCTTCTTACTTTTTCTGAAAAAGTCAAAAAGTATCTTATGTTGAATAACAACAAGATATTCCATTAATATTGTTTAATAAAAAATCACCAATGGGTAAAATTGGCTTTAAAAATTTTTAGAATAAAAGAAATAATATTACATATTTTGGAAACATGGATGTGGATGATAAATATACCCTAGTAAAAACTTACATATAATCAATCTTGGATAAAATGAGATTGTGAAATTATCCCTAACCTTACTCTGATTTACTTTGTATAATGAACCTCATGTATAATAATTTATATAATGTCATTGACTTATTTCATAATCATATTAATTTTTATGATATCATATATGATCATATTATCATCCATTTGTTAATAACATTTCATTCTTACTTGTTATTTCAGTATTAAATGCTTCATTTTCTTATGCAAGTTTTGTCGAATAAGTTTCAGTTCTCCTTAATAGGTCATAGTTATATAATTAAAAAATCATATTAATATTATATATATCATATTTAATCACTCTATACATTTATATAATGATGATTTAATGAAGATCACATAGAATGAATCACATTGCATCATGGATATGGTAGGTTGTACGTATGCATGAACGATAATATCATTCCCATAATTGTTGAATGGTATTGAATTGAATGGTGTATAATATTTCAGAATAAATATCATGATACAATATTAATAGGATAGATAGAAAGTGGAATATTAGTTTTCAATAATAATAATAAAATCTCAGTATTTAATTGATATTGGAGTGATTAATCTATGATGAAACAAATCATGAAGACGATGTAGAAGAAGAAATAAGTTTTAAAGAATCGGTAGAGGAGATTACCTCTTCTTTGATGCATTTCCTCTAAATATCCTCTTAGAGAACTAGATTTGGTCGTTAAAGAAGACCAGAACCTATATAATGTAACTAGCGAAGTTGATAAGGGATTTTTTTGGGGATTTTCTAGCTTGAAGTTTCAAATTGAAGTGAATAGGAGAGGGAGGATGTGCCCTTTTATAATTAAGGTGAGGGGCACTTTTGGGATCTCCAAAAATATTAATTTATAATAAAAATAGACCCCATCCAAAAACCTCAAAAATTTCTCAATTTCTAATATGATATGAGATAAGGTTTTAATCTCATCAAATAATATATTTTATAAAAGTTTTAATCTCAATTTAAACCTTATCATTTTAATTAACACTTAGTTATTCTATTTAATTTTTAACTACGGTAACAAATATTTCAATATTAAAAGGGTGAAATATTTAATTATCTGATGTAAATTAGATCATAAATAAATACCTTAGAATATTTTATATCATATAAAAATTATTATCTATTTTTAAAAAAATGATTTATGATTTTTAAATAATTTAACAAAACACTATTTTAATAAACAGTCAGTAGTGTCAATTTTAACACTATTCAATTCATTGATTTAAAAAAATATTAAGATAACAATTTAAATTCAAACGAAATAAATTATTATATAACTAAGAGTCTAAGGTAATTTATAAAATTAATTATAAAAATTAATTAGACCAAATTATATTTATTTTAATATTTTTAATAACATTTGTTTGTTATCTATGTTAATAAATAATTTCTACATCAATTTTGTGAAATTATTTAATATACTTATTTTTTGAATAAAAATTAAAAATTAAATAATATGATTAATATAAATCTACTATATTTTAGAAGAATATATTTAGTTGAATTTATATTCTGGAAAATACAACATTTATAAGGTTATACTTATTAAATTATGAATGTGACAACTTTAAAATCACTTTAAATAAAATAATATAAGCATTACAATATCTTATATAAGGATACAAATGGTTACTAACTCAACCCCTGGATGTTTATGGTCGATATATACTCATCTAATAAGATATTTTCAAGTTTTTGGGTCTTTTGATGGTTATTATCATTTTAATAAAAATTGTTTTATTGATTTCTCATTAATTAATTAATTTTTACATCATCAAAGTATAAGTCCTTAAGGTAATTATTTATTTCATAAAAATTAAAAATAAATTACCATGATAAATAAAAACATTTTATATTTAAAATGATTATAATCTGATTTATCTTTTGTATAACCTTATATAAAAAATGATTTAGTTATTAAAATTTGAGTGAGACATATTTAACTTTTCTTTAAATAAAATAAATTAAATGTCCTAATCTCATCTAAGTGGCTTCCAAAGGACACCATTTCAACCCAAGGATGATTTAGGTCTAAAAAAAAATCATCCAATGATATTAATACAAGTTTTAGGTTAATTTAATTATATTATTTTTACCCTTAATTTCCCGATTTACCCTTTTACCGTATTAATGAAAAATTACCGAAGTTACTATTCATAATGCCAAAAAAAGTAAGATATTTACATAATTTAGAAATTATGACTCCAAATATGGAATAAATTTTTCAAAATTCATAAAATATAATTTTTAGTAATTAATTTAAAATTAATCCCATTTTCGGAAAGAGAGAACGAGTTTTAAAAGTCAAATCATTGTAAAAGATTAAAATGTTTTTACATTTAAACTTAATGTAAAATTAATGATAATGACATAAATTATACTTAATGATAAAAATATATTATATTTATACTTTAAAACCATTAAATATTATGATTTAACCATATAAATTAATTCAATGAAATTTTTTTTCTAATTAAAATTTAGTGCATTTTTACTATTCATCAAAATTTGAAAGTTATCAAAAAAATATTAAAAACTAATCCAATGTAATTTTTTATATTCCACTTCTAAAGAGCATGTTTATGTTTTCATATAAAAATTATTAATGTTCCAAAATATAAATTTAAAATGGGCTCTCCATTAGAAGGCAGAAAATTACCCTTTTGTAAAATATAGGTTTTTATACATCAAAGAGGATTTGTTAATACCATATAACAAAAATATATATTAGATTAATATAAAAAATATTTTATTAATTATATAACATATATATTTCATTAATTTCATTTACTAATAGTAATTCACTCAATTTAGTAATAAAAAATAAAAGTATATAATTGATTAATATTTTTCATGAATAATTGTTAGCGAATGACTTCACCATACATTTTCATAAGTTAGTTATATTTATTTCTGATAACCTAACGTCTAGGTTAAAATGGTCATTTCATACTAAGGGTGTCTTACGGTTTTCTTAAGCTCAAGATTGTGTGCAATTCAACCTATCAAATATTTAAAATTATTCAAAGAAAATATTTCATAAAAACATTGGGGTGTTACATTCTACCCCCCTTAAATGGATTTTCCCTCGAAATTCATCACTTGGATACAAAAAGATGAGCATATATCTCCCTCATCATATCCTAAAGTTCCTACATATATTCCTTAAATTGGTAGTTCCGCCACAAAACTTTAACCAAGCGAGTGGTCTTGTTTTGCAGAACTTTTACACTACAATCTAGAATCTCTATCAGTTATTCTTTATAAGAAAGATTTTTCTCTAGTGGTACAAATTCTTAGTTTAGAACATATAAAGGATTAGATATATACTTTATCAAGAGATATATATAGAACACATTATGAACTTGAGAGAGATTCAGTGTAAGTTTCAATCGATAATCTCCTTTCCCAACATGATCCAAAATTTCAAAAGGACCGATATACCTAGGGCTCATATTTACCTTATTTCCAAATATTATTATTCCCTTACAGGAAGATATTTGTAGAAACACCTTATCACCCCCTTCAAAATCTTGGGTTTTTATTCAGTTTTTAGTATACATTTTTTGTCAACTCTGAGCTTCTCTTATGTGTTGTTTAAAAGATCTAATATTTTATTCCATTTAATTAACATGATCAGGTCCTAATAGCTTTATTTCCCCAACTTCATCCCAAAAAGTTGAAGTTATAAACATATTTATATATGGGTCTTCAAAAGGATCCATCTGAATATTTTAGTGAAAGCTATTATTGTAATAAAATTACAACAAGGTTTCTGTTGATTCCAACAACCTTTGAAATCTATAGAGTAATCTCTCAACATGTCTTCTAGAGTTCAAATTTTCCTCTCAGACTGATCATTTGTATGAGGATGATAAGTAGTGTTAAAACATAACTCTATATCCAGATCTTGCTTAAGACTTTTCTAGAACTTCAAGGTAAACCTTGGATCCCGATCAGATATACTTAAAAGTGGTACTTCATGAAATCTTTCCACTTCCTTTACATATATCCTGACAATATGATCCAGAGAGGAATCCTATATAATAGTAATTAAGTGTGTCATCTTCAAAAGGAGATCATCTATAACCCATATAGCATTATAGACTTTAGATGTTCTGGGAAGTCTGATGACAAAGTCTATAGTGATGTTTTCCCATTTCCATTCTGGTATGGGTAAGGGTTGGAATATCACCTTAGACTTCTATCTCTTAGCCTTAACTTATTGAAAAACCAAGCACTGAGAGATATATTCATCAATATCTCTTTTAATGTAATCCCACCAGAAATTCTCTTTTAGGTCACTATACATCTTTGTGCTTTAAGGATGAATACAAAATGAAGAAATATGAGCCTCATATAATAACTCCTTTAATTATTGTATGAGAGGAATACAAACATGGTTCCTAAACCTTATTATTACATCCTAATCAAGGTTGTATTCAGGAACTTTTATCACCTTCTTTTGTAGCTCTACATCTTCCTTCTACACATACTTAATCTTCAGTTTTATATATGGTTGAAAATTCATTTGAGAAAGATAATATTTCTCCCATTCATTTAAAATTTAAAGATCCATCCTTTGAAAATCCATAAATATCAGATCATTTGTGGTCATCATCATGTATAGCCTAACATGGTGATTTCTACTCAAAGAATCTTCCACCTTATTCACTTTCCCAAGCTGGTAATGTATTGAGAAGTTGTAATCATTTATCAAATCAAACCATATTCTTTGGTGCATATTCAATTCATTTTATGTGAAAATATACTTTAAAGTTTTATTATCTGTATAAATATCACACCTTTCACCATAAAGATAATCTCTCCATATATTTCATGTGAATATTATCGAAACTAACTTAAAATCATGAGTTGGGTAGTTTTGTTCATGGGTTTTCAATTTTCTTGAGGTATAAGAAATAACTATATAATTTTCCATGAGAACACATCCCATCACCTTCTTAGATGAATCACTGTAGATTACAAACCTTTCTCTACTACAGGGCAGTGTGAGTACAGGTGCATCGACTAATCTTATTTTTAGCTCTTTGAAATCATCTTCACATTCCTCCATCCACACAGACTTAATTACTTTACAAGTCAACTTGGTGAGTGTATTAGATAATCATGAAAAATATTTCACAAAATGTTAATAATATCCTGCCAAACCAAGAAAACTTTGGATCTCAATTACTATTGTTGGTCTCAGACAACATTCAATTGCTTCTGTTTTTTCTAGATCCATAGATATCCCCTCGCTTGAGATTATGTGACCCTAAAATGAAACTTTTTGAATCCAAAAATCACACTTAGTAAATTTTTCATAAAGTCTCTCCTTTCTCAGGGTCTTTAGTATAATTATCAACTGATCTTTATGTTTTTCCTTGGTATTTGAATATAAAAGAATGTCATCTATAAAGAATACCACAAACTGATCAACATATTCTCTAAATACTCTATTCATTAAATCTATAAAGATAGTAGGGGAATTATTAAGACCAAAAGACATCACTTTAAATTCATAATGTCCATACCTTTTATGGAATGTCGACTTTGGTATATCCTTCTTCTTGACCATTAATTGATGATATCTTGAATGAAGATCAATCTTGGAAATGTATTAAGCTCCATGTAGTTGGTCAAATAGGCCATCAATGTGTGGAAGAGGATATTTGTTCTTGATACTGATCTTGTTAAGTTCATGATAATTAATGCAGAGTCTCATTGATTCATCTTTCTTCTTAACAAATAGAACAGGTGCACCCCAAGGTGATGCACTAGGGAATATGAATCCCTTTTCAATATTCTCTTGGAGTTTCTTATTCAGTTATGGAAACTCAATTGGTGTTATTCTATAAGGTGTATTTGAAATAGACATATCACCTGGTATGAGTTATATTGACAACTCAACTTCACGATTTTATAGAAGACCTAGTAATTCTTCCAGAAAGACATTATAAAACTCCCGTATAATGGGTGTATCTAAATTGTGAGTTTCTACCCAACCATTTAAGATATATAACCTTAATTTATAGGGATCAAGACCCATAATATGAAAAAAATTTCTATTGTAACGTTATATTCATCCTTGCATCGATAGAAGATCATAGATTGATCTAGAATATGAAATGTAACTTCCCTTCCTTGGTAATTAATATGAGATTCATATAGAGAAATCCAATCCATACCAAGAATCACATCAAATGACACTACAAGAAGGATCACAATATTTTCAAGAATCAATTTCCTACAAAATTCAACTAGAGAATAATTATAAACTTTTGATGTGACCATTGTGCCATTAGAAGTTGTCACAACTAACTCAACATGTAATTTTTAAGGCAATACAGGGATATCCTTTGAAAATTATTCAGAAATAAAAGAGAGTGTGGATCCAAAATCAAATAAAACATTTTATACCATAGAGTGGATGGTAAGTGTACCTTTCACTACATTATTATCAAACTCCACATCCCAATAGTTATCACATGTGACTTGCCTTTGTAATTTTCCTTAAGAGTTTTCTTACGTCGATCATCATCAATAAACCTTGGATTAGGGCCTTGATTGACATAATGACCCATTTCCTATAACTTGTAGCATTGATGTTTCGGAGGTTCATTTTGTGTATCCTTTTCTCTATTAGAATCATTAGATATCTTTTTTCCATCACTTCAGCATTCAACATCCCGATGACCTTATTTTACACACTTAAAACATTTATTAGTCCCTATAAAAAAATTTCCTCCATGTTTCTTTATGCACTTTGAGCATAAGGGAAAACACATATTCTTTTCACAGCAGTCTTTAGATTTTCCCTTGAATTCCATTTTTATCTTTTTATCAAACCCATAGACTGATGGGTTACTCCAATCTCCATCTCAACCTTGAGAGCACATCGAATAATTTATTTGTTGATATTAAAGTCCCTTGTGGATAATTCCCTTCAGAGATTTGGTTTTAATACACTAAAAAATCAATGATTTTTTCTATCAGTTTGGATAATAATTCCAAAATATTACCTAGTAAGTATTGTAAAATTTTCTTCTTAGGTACCAATGGATTCATCATCCATTTTCTTAAGCTCAAGTTACTAATTCTCCATATTGTTCAAAGAATATGAGGAAAGTACTTATTGAAAAACAAGTTCTTGAACTCATCCCATTCTATGGATTCAAATTCATCTCTTTGCCTCATATTCTTGATAAGGTTCCACCATTGATCGTCTTCAACTTACAAAATGATATACTACTAAGATGACTCTATCATGTTCTGAAAATTGGATAACTACAAATATATTTTCAGTGTTACTAATCCATTGTTCATCCACTAAAGGATTAGAAGACCCACTGAAATAATGTGGAAACTACCTCGTGAAGGACTCAATAGAATATTGTTCCCTCATTTTCTTGCTTGGATGTCCTGCATGATTCATAGCCTGAGAAAGTTTTGTGAGCATGGCTACAGTATTTTTCATTCCAACTCCCATAAAATTTGGTTTCTCATGAGGAAAATAATTTCATTTCCCATTTTATTAAACATTAACGTGGTTCCTTCCGGTTCCAACCATTGACTAAAACCCTGAATCATAGTGTGAGAAACACTAATCATAATGGAAAAACCACATAATCAAGAATAAAATTTAAATTTAGGACACTTTATGTTTTTTCCTAGGTTATTCATGATAATTTCTAAAACACTAGGATTTTAACCTATACTTCAATATATCCTTTGGGTTCTTACTAGGGTTTTCTCATCCTGGTTTCTAAAGGTTAACTATACCTTTTCTTTGACACCAACTATAATGACCCATAATTTACATACATGGATATTACTTCCAAGTTAAATAATATTCATTACAAAATATAACAAATCCATGACATGAATGTATAGGTATAATGTCTTTAGAAACATTAAAACGCAAACAACTGATTCATAAGACATCTTCATTATCTCCCACATATTTCATCATAACTAGAACCCTTTTTGACATATCTTACTTAATACACTTCTTCACAACCTAGAGAAAAGAAACATATGAAAGGGTGAGATCAAATTATCAATAATGGTAAACAAGAGAGATATCAATCATATCATAATCATAATACATAAGAACATAACATTTGAAAAATTTCTTCAGAGAGACTCTTCGTTTAGATTTCTCATGATGCTTCTTCTTATTCTCATATTTAGAAAAATTTCTATCTTCACACTATGAATTGTAATCCTGAGCCTTTGAACAAAATCTTGATGTATTAACATGAATCCCACAGAAATAGCACAATTTATCACTACTTCTTGTAAATTCCCTCTTAGGTCTGTCTCCAACACCTACATAATTTTATCTATTTTTGGAACTCTTCACGTCTCTCTTTTTGTCATGCACATGAGGGGATTCATAAAATCCAATACCAATTTTTCCTAAACTTTATGGTCTTTGAGATGAGAAAATATGTTGTTTTTTCTCTTAAGAAATAGAATATTTGTTTTTCATTTTATTATCACTTGCCGAAGGATAATCAAATAGTAAGTGCAAGGTAACCTTCATGTTAGGCTTTCCATTGGTATTTGATTTCTCCACTTCTTTCTTCACTAAATCTAGCTCTTATTCAAAATTTTGAATCTTCATATCCCTTACTTCAAGTTTACCATTGAGTTATCTATCAAGATTATTCCTTCTACTCATTACATCCTCTAACTCATGTGTGGGCTTATCCACTATGTCACATTGCTCCTTTACTTTCAACTTTTCTTGAGCAATAAAATCAGCATAACAAGCAATCTCCTATTACAGTCTTTGATTCTCCTGAACTAGTTCAGATAGCTGTGTAGAAAGATAATCATTTCTAGATTTTAGATTATGAATTTCATCTGAATTTAGATTCTTTTCTTTGACATTAGCTTTGATATATTCTCCATTTTTAGAAAAAAATTTCAGTTCTTCATCTTAAGAATCATTCTTCTCCCTCAGATCAATGGCCACATCAATAAGCCTTTGATTTAATCCTCTTATGTCACGAACCAAGTCAAGTCACCATCTGAACCAACGCACGACCTGGCCCGCGGCAAGGCCTGAAGGGCGTTCCCGATCCCCACGTGCTGGAACAAGTGCCCGGGTATTAAAATAAACCTTGTGAACGATTTAACCGAGTCAACAAATATAAAGCAGCCAAAACAATTAACCAAACATAAGTAAAAGTTGCAGGTAAACAAGTCTTTAACTAAAACCAGATTTTTGAGTCACATGTAAATTCAAAACCCAAAAAATACTAAAAGTATGGTGAACAAAAACCAACCTAAAAACTGTTGCAAAATTTTTAAATGGCAAGAATTCAATCAAAACCCCTTTCCAAAATAAAACATACTATGAAACATGCCAAAATATAAACCGTGTCATCCACACTTCCTAACTCACACACCTCATAATTTACAAGACAATAATAAATAATCCAAAGTGGGTTTTCACAATAAAAATCGACTAACATTAATTAAATATACTTCCAAAAAATTAAATGCACATTTTAAATGTAATCAAAACTAATTTTTCAGCATAGAAACTAATTATAAAGGTGCTAAATTAATTAAGGAAACATGAAAATGATCACTAGATAATAATTGTGTGTAGAATCACCTATCGGTGTGTTGTAAGCTTCGCGAAATTGATGCGCAAAAGCCACCACACCCAGAGCACCTCAAACAAACTCAAAACGCACCCTAAAAATAAATCACAACATAAACGCTTCAAAATTAAATCAAATGAAAACTAAAACTTATTTACAACATCACCAAAAATAAAAGTATGAACAAAGAGGGACTCTGCACCTATGGAGAGGAGTCCGGGAGGTCGGACGAAGGTCGACGGGGCTGTCCGGGCTTGCGTGATGCCAGAAAATCAAGAGGAGAGCCACAGGGGACAGGCACAACCAAGGGAGGGGTGTGCGTGTGGCTGAAAAAATGAATGTGAGGTAGTGGAGGAGTCCGACACTGGAAAAAAATGGAGCCGCTAGAAGTTTGGCCAGAAAGAAAAAGAAGAAGAAGAAAGGAGGAGGCTACGGGAGAAGGGGGTACAACCGAGAGGAGGTGCGAGTTCGGCTGGGCAAGACAGAAGGTTGTAGGGCGGTCATAGAGGAGGCTGGGAATAGGGAGGTGCGACTTCTACTGGGCAAGTAGGAGAGCAGCAAGGGCGGTCGAAGGTCTCTGAAGAGTGGGAGGGAGGTGCGGCTTCAGCTTAAGTCAATGGGAGGGTGTCACGACTGGGTGCTTGGGGGAGGCCGGTGCGAGGCAGGCCAGGGCGAAGCTGAGTTGGTCCGGCAGGAGAGGAGTTGTGGCGCCTCGGGTTAGGGGGGAGCCGTGGATGAATAGTTCCTGTGGGGAAGGAGTGTGGGGGAGATAAGGGAAAAAAGAAGGGGAAAAGAAAAGATAAAAGATAATAATAAATAAAAAATGAAAGGAAAACATAAAAAAAAAGAATTAAATTAACCTAAAACAAAAATTATATTTAAACTAATCTGAAATAATAATGAAAATATAATGAAAAATATAATTATAACTATAAAATTTTATTTTCATTAGGTTAGTTAATCATTCGTGTAGTGAGTGAACCACACGTTAAACTGGTGAAGCCACACGGCTTCGCCCGTGCCCTGCCCGCACGTCGAGCGATGTCAAGCCAATGCTCACTTATCAGCACTAAAGAGAAAAACTCACATTGGGTTCAACCCACCCTTTAACCAAACAATTTAAATAAAGGGAAATGAAATTATGGGATAAAAATTAAAAATTAAAAACATACCCCAAACGAAGTCCGGGTGTGACAATTCTCCCCACCATGAAAACTTTCCTCCCTCAGAAAGTCAATTTGAAACCTGATAAGAGAATAGAAAAGGGTACTCCTGCTCAACCCAAGGCTTCCTCTCCCAAGTCTCATGCTCTTCATTCCAATGATGACAAAGAATACGAACCAAGGTAGTGGAATTTCCACGAAGCACCTTCTCCTGAGAATCCACTATACACAATGGCCAGTCAAACACTGATAAATCTGGCTCAATCTCCAACTCCTCCCAATTCAACACATGTGACGAGTCAAGATTATATTTTTTTAGTTGGAAGACATGGAATACGTCGTGAATCGATGTCAAATGTGAGGGCAAAGCTAACCTATATGTCACCTTTCCAATCCTCTCAGTAATCTGGAAAGGCCCAACATACCTCAGTGTCAGCTTCCCTTGATTCCCCAAGCGGCGGTGAACCAAACGAGGGTCCACCTTTAAGAACACTTTGTCCCCCACTGAAAACTCAAGATCCCAATGCCTCTGATCTGCATAAGATTTGTGGAGACTCTGAGATATCAACAACCACTGTCTAATCAACTTGACCTTCTCAAACGTCTCCTGAAGAAGTCTTGGTCCCAAGAGTGAGGTATCGCCTACCTCATCCCAACACAAAAAAGACCGACAAGGCCGACCGTAGAGCGCCTCAAAGGGGTCCATCCTAATAGAGGATTGGTAACTGTTATTATAAGAAAACTCAACCAATCCCAAATGGCTATCCCATAATACTCTAAAATCCAACACACATGCGTGAAGCATGTCCTCCAGAATCTTATTTTCCCACTCCATTTGGCCATCCGTCTGAAGATAGTATGCTGTGGTCAATTTAATCTATGACCCGAAAGCCTTCTAGAGGCCTCCCCAAAACCAAGAGGTAAAGCGGGGGTCCCTATCAGAAACAATCATTGACGACACACCATGAAGTCTGACCACATCCTGAACATACAAATGGAATAGCTCCTCCACCTTCATTGTATCTCTGATCAGGATAAAGTGAGCTGACTTGGTCAAACAGTCAATCACTTCCTAGATAGCATTCCTCCCCTGAGGTGTATGAGGCAATCGAATAATGAAGTCCATGGTGACATCGTCCCACTTCCAGGTGGGAATGAGTAATGGATGAAGTAGGCCAGATGGTCTCTGATGCTCTGCTTTCACCTGATAACAAGTGTAGCATCTCGATACAAATTCGGATATGTCCCACCTCATACTTGGCCACTAGAGTTGGTGACGAACATCGTAATACATATTGGTAGTACTAGGATGGACAGCCCACTGAGACTAGTGGCTATCCTGCATCACCACCTTTTTCAGAGACAATGACACCACTACTCAGACCTTTAAGAATAATATCCTCTCGGGAGACAAAGACCAATCTGAAGGAGTCTCCCCACCATGAAAAAACTGCATATATCACTGGCACAACTCATCACCATGCTGCTCCCACTGAATCAACTCCATAAGAGTGGGAGTCAACTGAATACTAGCCAAGAAAGCACCTTCACTATGCTCCCTACTCTCCAAGTGCATCTGAGAAAAGAGCCCCATCAAAGTCCACTCATCACTGGACTTCCTCAATGCCTGCACTGGTACCTTCCTGCTCAAAGCATCAACCAACTCATTTCACTTTCCTGGAGTATAGACAATGTTAAAGTCAAATCTCTATAGAAAATCGATCTGGCAGAGCTACCTCAGATTGAGATCCTTCTGAGAGAAAATGTAGTCTAGGTTCTTATGGTCAGAATATACCACAAATTTCTCCCCAAAGAGGTAGTGACGACAAGTCTTTAGGGCGTGCATAACTGCTGCCAACTCCAAGTCATGTGTTGGATAATTCTTCTCATGCGGCCGGAGCAGGAAAGAACCATAAGCCACCACATGGTTATCCTGCATGAGTACACACCCAAGGACCATACCTGACACATCACAATAGACCACGTAGCCCTTCACAGACTTTGGTAAGATCAGCACAGGTGTGGTGTTCAGCTGATGCTTCAACTCCTCAAAAGACACCTGGTACTGTGGGCTCCATTCAAACTTCACCCCTTTCCGAGTGAGTGCGGTCATTGAGGAGGCAAGCTGTGAGAAGTCCCGAACAAAACGCCTATAATAACCTGCCAGACCAAGAAAACTCATGATCTCAAACACATTCCTTGGTTGTTACCACAACATAACTACACTTATCTTCTCAGGATCCACTGAAACCCCTTGTTCTGAGATGACATGCCCCAGAAACTTCACTTACCTGATCCAAAAAGTGCACTTCGAGAGTTTGGAATACAGGCGGTGATCCTGCAAAGTTACCAAAACAATGCGCATGTGATGCTCATGCTCCACCTCAGATCCAAAATAAACCAGGATGTCATCCACAAATACCACGAAAAATGAGTCAAGATATTGGTGGAACACCCTATTCATGAGTGTCATAAAAACTATAGGATCATTCGTTAATCCTAAAGGCATGACTAGATACTCAAATGGACCATACCTGCTTTGGAAAGTCGTCTTTAGAATGTCTGATTCTCCCACCCTGAGTTAGAGCTAACCCGACCGCAAGTTGATTTTGGAGAACCACTTTTCCCCCTTCAGTTGGTTGAACAAATCTTCAATCCGGGGCAAAGGGTATTTATTCTTGATGGTCACCTTATTCAATTTCTGGAAATCGATGCACAACCGGAGGGTTCCATTAGCCTTATTCACGAATAAAACTGGGGTGGACCAAGGAGAGTTTCTAAAACGAATAAATCCTTTTAATTCAAAATTTTCTAGCTGTATCTTTAATTCCATAAATTTGGTGGGGGCCATGCAATATTGGGGTAGATATGTAGGCTAATTTCCCGGTGCTAACTCAATCGAGAACTCCACATCACACCCTGGGGGTAAGCCTGAAAAATCATCTGGGAAGACCTCTGGAAACTCATCCACTACATGAGGTAACCTGCTCTGAGAGACACCACCACCATCCTCTAGTGTGAGCAACAAAAACTGATAAGCAATATTCCCCAACTCAGGGAGTGGAGGTCCCGCGCGGCCCGACCGAGGATCCCATTCTCCATGAAATAACTGAGGACTCCCATCTGGTTCCATAAAGCTGAATCGGTGCTGATAGCAGTCAATATGTGCTTGAAAGTGCACCAGCCAGTCCATGTCGAGGATCACATCAAATAGGTCTATATCAAGGACTAAGAAATATCACTTCATCTCGACTCCTGATATAGAGAGCATGCACAACAGACACCTAAGGACTTTCTCCCTATTTTTCCCCAATGGTGTTACCAAATCCATGGAAAGAGAGAATAGTTCAGTTGGTAGGTTTAGCAGGTTCACAAGATGGGAAGATATAAAAGAAACTGAAGCACCAGTATCAAATAAAACTGTAGCTATATAAGATGCAATCAGAATGGTACCTCAAATAGTCGAAGGTCCTGCATCAGATCCCACTGGTGCCTGATCCACATCATGAAAATGTCTGGTCCCTGCCTGAGAATGACCGCTCGTCTGAGGCTCTTCCCTGATCTGGCTCTGCCCTGAAGACGATCCGATCCTACCACCATGGCCATCGAACCTAGATCCTGTCATCCTAGTCGGATCTGACTGAACTGATACCTCTATGGAAGACACAGATCCAGTCCCACTCTGGTAAGGGTGTACCGTCCTACAGAAGCATTGTAGATGTCGCACAACTCCACACCCATGGTAATGTCTGGGAGGTTATGGGAAAGCAGGTCAGATGTTCCCTACCCTTCCGCACTGATGGAACACTATATACCCTGCACCAGAAGCCCCAGATGAAGTCTTCCTGGGTGGATGACCTGATTTGCCACCACTCTTCTTCCATTTCTTATCACACTTCCTCTTCTTCTTGGATGAACTTCCACTGCCAAACCCTGAAACTGATCCAGAAAACCATGAATTTCCTATTTGGTCAATCTTGACCATGCAAGCATGATCGACCACCTTGGCATAAGTTCCCAGCTTGAACAAGAAGACCTGAGAGTGGATTTATTGTTAAAGGCCCTTCTCGAACTTCCGAGATTTCAAATATTCACTTGAAACAATTTCAAGTGCATACCACACTAGCTCAGTAAAGAGGTTTTCATACTCCATCACTGTACGATCCCCTTGTGAGAGATCTATGAACTCCCAGGAACTGGCGTAGGCTAGGAACTCAGGACAATACTGCTCATTGAAGATAGCTTTGAAATCCTTCCAAATCATCTGCTCATGCTTCCTAGCCAGAATCACTAATTCCCACCACTTGCAACTGAAACCCTATAGATGGAATGAGGAACACTTTATGTTGACTTCCTCTGGAATGTCAAGGAACTCGAACATATGCTCTATCTTTTCAAGCCATTCCTCTGCCTCTTGAGATTCTGAGATACCTCAGAGTGAAGAAGGTTTATTATTCAGAAATTCTTGAGCTTTATCCCTCTTGGAGACAAACTCATCTCCTCTAGCTGAAATAGGGGTGGGGGCAGAAGTCACCCCCTGTCCTAAAGCCTGAACAGCTCGGACCATGTCTTCTACAATCTCTAATCAAGCAGCGAAGGAGAACTCTCTCTAGCTTCCTCCCGTGGGTGCGTGTAAGCTCTCCAGGGAGGCATCTTGCTACTAAGAGAAACAATCATAAAGGAACATCATCAATATATCATATCTAAAGAAAAATAAAATTTCTAGAAAATTATGTAATCAAAAGTAAACCAAACATGAAAAAGTAACATCATGTCTAAATTCTTCTCCCCCACCCGATGTCCACGCACAGTTTGCATCCTGCACGCCCCACCTGGAAGAGAATTCAAACAAGCACTCCAATATCCCATGGCGACTCAGGGTCTGTCACGAGGTGTGCTAGCCAGGAACACTACTCGCAACCAGAATTCTGAGCCCCGACACTCTTAGCTCATGTCTAACCAGACTCATCCCAAATAAAATAACTCAAAAAAAAAAACCCAACCTACCTTTGATACAATTTTTTCATGAACCAAGTCGGGTCACCATCTGAACCAACACCCGACTCAGCCCGCGACAAGGCCCGAAGGGAGTTCCCGATCCCCATGGGCTGGAACAAGTGCCTGAGTATTAAAATAAACCTTGGGAACAATTTAACCGAGTCAAAAAATATAAAGAAGCCATCAAAATAAATCAAACAAAAGTAAAATTTGTATCCAAACAAGTCTTTAACCAAAACCAGATTTTTGAGTCACTTGTAAAACCAAAACCCAAAAAATACTAAAAGTATGGTGACCAAAAACCAACCCAAAAACTGTCGCAAAACTTTTAAATGGCAAGAATTCATTAAAAACCCCTTTCCAAAATAAAACATATTATGACACACACAAAAATATAAACCACGTCATCCGCACTTCCTAACTCACACACCGCACAGTTTAAAAAACAATAATAAACAATCCAAAGTGGGTTTTCACAATAAAAATGGACTAACATTACTTAAATATACTTCCAAAAAATTAAATGCACATTTAAAATGTAATCAAAACTAATTTTCAGCATTGAAACTAATTATCAAGGTGCTGAATTAATTAAAAAACATGAAAATGATCACCAGATAATAATTTTTTATAGAATCACCTACCAGTGTGTCATAAGCTTCACAAAATTGGTACGCAAAATCCTCCTCACCCAAAGCACCTCAAACAAACTCAAAACACACCCTAAAAATAAATCACAACACAAACATGTCAAAATTGAATCAAATGAAAACTAGAACTTATTTGCAACATCACCAAAAATAAAATTATGAATAAAGAGGGACTCTTCACCTACGATGAGGAGTCCGAGAGGTCGGCCGAAGGTCAACAGGGCTGTCTGGACTTGTGCGGTGCTAAAAAATCAAGAGGAGAGCTGCGGGGGACAGGCACAACCAAGGGAGGGGTGCACGCGTGGATGAAAAAAAATGGAAGCAAGGTAGCGGAGGAGTCTGGTGCTGAAAAAAAAGGGAACAACTGGAAGTTTGGATGGAAAGAAAAAAAATAAGAAAGGAGGATGCTACGGGAGAAGGGGGTGCAGCCGAGAGGAGGTGCGAGTTAGGCTAGGCAAGACGGAAGGTAGTAGGGTGGCCGCGGAGGAGGTTGGGAATATGGAGGTGCAGCTTTGGTTGGGCAAGCGGGAGAGTAGCAGGGCGGTCGACGATCTCGGTAGAGCAAGAGGGAGGTGCAGATTCAGCTCAAGGCAGTGTGAGGGTGTCACAGCTAGGTGCTAGAGGGAGGTCAGTGCGAGGCAGGCCGAGGCAGAGTTGAGCTGGTCCGGTAGGAGAGGAGTTGCGACGCCTAGGGTTGGGGCAGAGCTGAATAGTGCCCACAGGGAGGGAGTGTGATGGAGAGAATGGAAAAAAGATGGGAAAAATAATAGATAAAAGATAATAATAAATAAAAAAAATTAAAGGAAAACATAAAAAAAGAATTAAACTTACCTAAAACAAAAATTATATTTAAACTAATCTGAAATAATAATGAAAATATTATGAAAAATATAATTATAACTATAAAATTTTATTTTCATTAGGTTAGTTAATCATTCGTGCACCTAGTAGACTGCACGTTAAACTGGTGAAGCCACATGGCTTCGCCCGTACCTTGCCCGCATGTAGAGCGATGTCAAGGAAACACTCACTTATCAGCGCTAAAGAAAAAAACTCACATCGGGTTCAGCTCGCCCTTCAACCAAAAAATTTAAAAAAAGGAAAATAAAATTATGGGATAAAAATTAAAAATTAAAAACATACCTCAAATGAAGTCCGGGTGTGACATATTAGCTTGTTAACCTCAATTTCCATTGCATGGATCAAGATATCTTTAGATTTATTCTCTTCATCCAACTTCTGATCCAATTACTTTGTTTCATGGACAACTTCCACTTTTTTCTTTCTGAAAGTTTCTTCATCATCATTAGTTCCACATCAATTGGAATATTAGTCTCTTCCCTAATTCCTTATACATTATTTAATGTGTAATTATTTTTACTATATGATTTATCCAAATCATTATTCTATTCACTACTTGATTCATTTAGCTGAATCATACTCTTTCTATAGATACTTCCACTCTGAGTAATTTCACCAGACTTTTGCTTCTTCTTTGAAGTTATACCCTTGGCCACGACACACCAATGTATGATTAAACTAAGATTTTAATTACACTAATAAACTAGACCAAGTTAGGGAAAAAATATGATAAAAGAAAACTTCCCTTTGATAGCAATTGTTAGGTCCAAAAGGAGCCTAGATACCCTGAGAGGGGGTGAATCAGGGTATGGATATTATATTGTAAATTATTCTTCCTACCCTATTGGATCTTGATCTCTTTGTTATAAGGGTCACATTTTTATTCAGACCATCGATCTCCCTTTTCTGTTCTTCAATCTTGAGCTTATGTCCATCAACCTTTTCTGATCTCTCTGGCTTGGAAGACTTAAGGTTTTCAATTTCTTTTACCAGCTCATACTTCTCTTCTTTCTGTTGAATGTAGAGTTTTGAATTATGTACCACTTTGTTGGATTTATTTGTTTACGTGCATCAAAGCTTGGATCTTCTCTAAGTCTTGAGATCCTTCTAATGAGGGTGTCACCTCATATTTATAGGCAAACATGACCCTTATACGAAAAACTCTCCTTGAGTGCGTAATCCTCTTTGAGCATGAAAAACACATCTTCCATGCAACACTGTATTTTGCACACTACTCCAATATTTCATGCACCTCACGAACTTACCAATTTTTAAGATTTTGATCTCGAAACACATCTTGTGCGAAAAACTCCATTTCTCTATTTCACGCAACACTCTAAAATTTTACGCACCTTCCTTTTCCAAAAACACATCTCTCTATTTTCCGTTTCTTATGCCCAGAAATTTGGAAAATACTAGAAAATGACGCCACCTAGTATCTGCTCTTTTCGTACCACCTCCAGATCATCCATTCCTTTGTCCAGGTTCTTCTGTCAATCTTGGAATGTCAGCAACATCTCTTGAACCCGAAAAATCACCATGGATGCCCCCTTTGTCAACAAACTGAACTTAGAAACCCAACTTGTCAACAAAAAAAACATCGAGGCCCACTTTTTCAACAAACACAACCAACCCAAAAAATATTCAATAATGACTTAAGGGATTTTTGCCCAATAATCTCCCCCATTGGGTTTGTTGACAACTATTTCATAAAATGATACCTTTTTAATGCTTTAGTCACCATGCACCTCTTGAGATTTTTATAGTGATCAAGGATTCACTCAACACATACTCTAAGCCCACATAACAAATGCTCGGCATGAGAAAAAAGATTAAATGAAAAGTTCATAAATGAATCACTTCATTTCTAACACCAATTATTGATACCAAACTGATACTAATTTCTGATCACTGGAAACCTTCTGGCACCATTCTAACACCACAATTATTCTTTTATCACAATCCTCAATTGCCGTGATATCTATTTCTTTGATCGATCACTTATAACATCATCAGATTTAGAACTCCTCTTCAGCTTTCAACTCCCCCTATGTTGTTGCTCCACTTGTCATCTTCTCCCCATATCTTTCATTATTTCTCAAATAGCCACACTGTCTCCCCCTTGAACAATTACTATTTTCTCCTCTTTTGTCAATGAACCCAATGGGAACTCCTTTGTGATCTGTAACAGGGTAAAAACACATATCGGTACATTAGAAAAAAAAAACACAGTATACCTTAGGGAGAGGGGGTTTCCCACATCCAAAATTTTTCAAGTGAGGGGAGTTGACTAAATTCCCAGAGCTAGTCGATTCCTCTCAAAAGCTTCCTTGGGTAAGGCCTTTGTTAGAATGTCTACAACCTGTAGTTCTATAGACACATACTCCAACTTCACGATTCCCTGCTCAACCTTCTACTTGATAAAATGATACTTTATCTCAATGTGCTTTTTCCTTGAGTGATGGATGCGATTTTTCTAAGGTTTATAGCACTTGAGTTATTACACTGGATTTCGATTTGAGACATCACTTCAACTCCCATATCATCAAGCTAGTGTTTCATCCAAAATAACTATGTGCATGCTTGAGTAGCCACAATATACTCAGCTTCTACATTGCTCAATGAAATGTAATATTGCTTCTTGCTTAGCCAAGAAATACACAATCCACAAAGATAGAAAACACCTCATGATGTTGATTTTCTGTCATCTACTAAACCGGCCCAATCTGCATATGTATATCCCAAAATCTCTGGATGAGAATTTTTAGTATACCTCAAACCGAAATCCAAAGTTCCTTTGATATACCAAAGTAATATTTTCACTGCAAGCATGTGGATTTCCTTGGTATTGATTTGATATCGTGCTGGTTGGCATGTAGAAAAAATAGTATCAGGTCTTGTCACTGTCAGATACAGTAAACTCCAAATAATATGTATGTATTCTATTATATTAATTGCCTTTACATCATCATATTTTGATAATTTCTTCCGGGTAGTAACCAGAGTCTTTATATCCTTGTAATTTTCCATTACAAATCTTCTCAGAACCTTCTTAGTATATTTGTATTGAGAAATATATGTTCCATTATTTCCTTGTGTCACCAATGATATTTTTCCTACAAATTTCAACTCGACTCTTTGGGTTCTTCACAGATATAGACTTGATTTCCTCATGATCATTATCTGTATTAGCTTCTGAATCAGAATTTTTAACTTCTTCTCCCCCTAAGTCTCTTACCACTTCATCACTTTAAACAAGAATCTTATCACTATGTCATTGTACAATGACATGATTTTTTAAGCTTCTTTTCTTGGTTTCTTGTCGAAACATTATTGATATTCTCAAGCAGCTTCTTGGTATCCTGAAAATAGTCAGCTGATACCACATTATTAGAACAAAATAGATAATCATGAAATGCATGATTGGTGATACTTCACCACAATCCATCTTTTCTTAGAAAACAACTAACACCTAAACTATGGAATGATATCAATTTATATATATTAAATTCACCTTATAACCACTGGATCACCCATGTATAGCATTGGAATATCTTTATTTTGAATATAGACTCTTCATCATATCATCTCTACTTTACATAGCACACAAACTTCTTACAAAGATTTGAATAATAGAACTATTGTGCAACATCACTTATTGAATCTGATATCATATATAAAATTCAACTATTTATATTATTCTCTTCTCACGTAATTTCATCTGATTAGTAATATAATTCCCCCCTATGATTTCCAACTCTTCTTATTATCAGGCCCACTATTTAAACCCATAAGCATTTTTCTCCTCCTATATCATTTATTATCATATAGCACTTGGCATTGCAGCATAAAGAAAATATCCAAGCCTACTGAGTTGGAACTCAATGTAGTAGACAAGAGATAAAGTTAATAACACAATCACTTTATATTGTGCCCAATTGATCCCTTTTTTCTTCAACTCTGGTACCTTATTTTAGTCAATTGAAACAATGAATCATATCACTTCATCACTTTTCATCTTTAGATTCCACTTCCCCTTGGATAATATCTCCCTAAAACCTAAAACACATGAATCATCAGTTAATAGCATTTAAACACATAGAGAGAAGGATTTTTATAGAATCCTCAATAAGAGGATTGTGGTTTATTTAGATGGGTCAACCCATTGATCCTTTCTTAAAAATCATCGCACTCTTTCCTTGATTGTTCTAACTGCCTAGCTAACTTCAACTTTTCTGGCCATATGACTAGGAATTCTTTACCCACATTCTGAGTCTTCTTTTGATATTTAGATTCTGGATGCTTGGCCTTTTTAAAATTTTAGAATTAATCCCATACATATAAATTCCCTTCTTTGATGCTCCACCAATATTCCATTTTTTATTATTCTTTATCCAAGTAGGAATCTCTCCACTAACCATCTGCTCTTTATTTTTCCTCTATTGATGAGCTCTTTTTATTGCCTTCACTTCCCACTGTGTGGTATGACATGCGAATTTTCTATGAAATCCTTTAGTTATATTTATTTTATGAATTTTTTGAGTCAAACCACATTTTATTGTTGGGGTTTAGTCTTAAATTGATTTTAAATTCTTCTTAATTACACTTGGGTAATCTCCTCCCTTTTTCTTCCAAGATATTCCATATCTATTACTGGTGTGTTTTTGTGAGTGTAACAAAGGATGTGATTGATACAACTTTTGTTGAGCTCCTTCTGATTCTTCTGAGGCTGTATACCTATTTTCTATTTAACCATTTTGTATTCTAGTATAATATTTTTTTTATACATTTCATATTATGAGGATCTCCTTCTGGGTTCCATGATTTTATGTACATAAACAAATACATAAAGGGAGTTGTGCGAATTTTTTTTTGTTGCACGTAAAAATTGATGTTGCACTTAAAAAGTTAAAATTGCACCTAAAATGAAGGTTGTACATAATTATTGAGGTTGCACAAAAAGTGGAGTTGGGATTACATGAAAAAAGAGATATTTTTTGCACAAGACAAGGGAATTACTTGTAAGGTGCAGTAAGGGCTGCACATAAAATTTGAGGTTGCCCAGTTCAATTCTTTGGTAAAGAGGTATTTATCTATGGATGAAATTTGTACTTCAATAGAGCATCTATCAATAGTTAAGGATGCTGAATTCATCAGTGATAATGAATATATCTACAGGTCTATAAACTGTGAGTTGATCTTCTGAATAAGAAGTGATCTCACTTCAGTTGATAGAGTAGTGAGTTCTCAAATTGTGAGTGGTTGTAAACCAGGAGGGATAGTGAGTCTGCTCTGAACTTTTTAAATAGAAGTTCACTTTTAGTAGATTTGGTACATCATCACATTGCTAGTGAATGATCCTTGGAAGTAGCCCAGTGAGGGTGAACCAATTAAAAATTAATGTATCCTATTCATGAATTAATTTTTGTTTATACTTTGCAACAGAAAATATAGTTTTTTCTTAGTAGTGAAACAAGATCAATAGGGGAAGTTGTTTTAATCTGTCATACATTGAGTCACCACCATATTAAGGTATCTAACCTAGTGTACCTAACATTAAGAGAAAATACAGGAAGGAAAATCATTTTGGGAGAAATAGAAAGAAGTATTTCCAAATTAAGGCTAATAATGTTTTGAAAGCAAATGACACCTTGAGTGCCAGTAGTGGTGACTCATATGATGAATATTTAGAGTATGAATCTTCTAGACAGAAGAATATTGGTTTACTAGCCAAACAACCCATTTAAAATCATTTTATAATGGCTAAGGCACACAATTATGAATCTATTATTAACGTATCTTTGAATGAAAATTATACTGATGATAAATATTATGAATCTTCAGATGAATAATCTTATTCCGATGAAGATAATTATTTACCTTCTTATGAATAAATATCTATATTTTCTATGCTTCTTGAGAATGAAAATTATAAAATAAAGAATAAGTTAGAGAAGGAAAATTCTATAATTTCTGTTTTAACCAAAGAAGTATCATATCTTTCTAAGGATCTTGATCAATTTTTTTTTTATTTTGAAAGTGTTTATAAAAACCTTAAGGAAGTTAATTCCATGAATGAAAAACTATATAAGGAACTTGAAAATGTTCTTTATAAGAAAAATATTTTAGAGGCTAACTCTATTTATAAAACTAATAAACTTTAGGATAAAAACTTGGTTATTAAACTAAAGTCAAAAATATTTTCCTTAAATAAATGCCTGTCAAATTTTAACTCTGGTAAGGAAAATTTTGACAAGATGTATTTCCAAATTTTTCCTTTAAGGAATAGTTATGTATTTGGTTATACTCACTAAAAACCAGTTTTTAGTAATAACTATTTTTTCCTCAAATTGATCCATTTTGTACTAAATACCAATGTGGTGGAAATTGGGGGAAAATTGTTCTTTAAACAAAACTAAATCTTTAGGTTTTTATACAGCTTATTTTTCTAAGAAAATGTGGACTCCTAAAATATTACTTTCTGAAATTTCTGGATCCAAGAAAGTTTAGATTCCAAAATTATAACACTTTTATTTTTAGGAAAATAAGGAAAGTACAAAAATTAATACATGCTACATAGATAGTGGATGTTCCCAGCATATTAATGATAACCAAAACTTCATTGAAAAGATTATCAAGACAAAAGGAGGGAAAGTAAATTTTAGAGATAATTCTCATGGAGAAATTATTGGTATAGGTAACATTGTTATTCTTGAAAAAACATTTATTTCAAATGTTTTATTTGTTAAGGGTCTTAATCACTACCTCATTAACATAATCCAATTATGTAAGGGAGGTTACCTTGTGAATTTTATGAATGATAAATGCTTAGTAAACAATTCCAAGGAAGAGTTTATTCTTTTTGTCTATAGGTAAGAGAATGAATACACACTAAACTTAGAAGACCTTATAAGCCAAGATCTACCTTGACTTAGTGAAATGTAAGATCAATCTTGGTTATGGAATAGAAGGTTAGGACACTGTAACCTTAAAAACCTATGAAAAATCTCAAATAAAAGATTTTTTAAGGATCTACCAGATCTTAGATTTGATTCTTCAAAAGTTTGTGATCCTGGTAAATATGGAAAGCAATATAAATCAAGATTTAAATCAATTGTAAAAGTCTCAACATATGATGAATTATAGTTAGTGTATATGGATCTTTTTAGTCCAACACTAACCGGAAGTATTGGAGAAAAATATTATATATTTGTCTTAGTTGATGATTACACTAGATTTACATGGGTCTATTTTCTAGAAAATAAATCTAAAGTGTTTTCTTATTTAAAAAATTTTAGATCCCAAGTTAAAAATGAAAAAAATCTTCCATTGATAACTATTCATAGTGATCATGGAGGAGAATTTCAAAATTCAGATTTTGAAACTTTTTGTAGTAAAAAAAGAATTACTCATAACTTCTCAGCTCTAAGAACTCCTAAACAGAATGGTGTTGTTGAAAGAAGAAATTGAATTCTTAAAGAAATAACTAGAACCACGTTGAGTGAATATTCTATTGCTAAACATTTTTGGGCTAAAGTTGTAAGTAATACTTGTTATATTATAAATCGGGTTTTAATCAAACATTTTCTTAACAAAATTCCTTATGAATTATAGAATGGTGGAAAACCAATACTTTATTACTTCAAAGTTTTTGGCTGAAAAGTATTTATCTTGAATATTAATGATAATTTACATAAATGTTTACTAATATCTGATGAAGGAATCTTCCTAGGCTACTCCACCACTTATAAGGCTTATAAAAATTTTAATAAAAAAACTTGTACTGTTGAAGAAACAATACATGTCAAATTTGATGAAACTGATCCTTTTGTTTTTAAAAAACCCCCACCAATATCTTAGGATTTATTTTCAAAAATTGATTATCAACCCTTGATAAAAGATCCTTCTGATAAGGAAAATTTTCAAGAAAATATTTCTGAAGCATTTACCCTAGAATATTTCCTACTATATGTTGATGAATAGGTTTTACAAAACCCAAATCAGTTGTTTCTTAAGAATCATTCTAGTGATAGTATCATTGGTGTTGTAAATCAACTTGTAAGAACTCGAGATTCCTTAAGAAATGAAGTAGAAAATATAGCATTCCTTTCCCAATTAGAACAAAAAATCATTGATGAATCTTTAGGTGATGATTATTGGATTAAATCCATGAAAGACAAGATAAATGAATTCAAAAAGAACAAAGTATCGACCTTGGTTGAAAGACCTAAGGAAAGATCTGTAATTGGAGCAAAACGGGTATTCAGAAATAAGTGTGATGAAAATGGAATCATATTAAGAAATAAAGCTATATTAGTTGTTAAAGGCTATAATCAACTAGAAGGAATAGAATATGAATAAACCTATGCTCCTGTTGTTAGAATTGAATCTATTCTCATTTTAATTGCCTTTGTAGCATTTGTTAATTTCAAACTATTTCAAATGGATGTAAAATGTTCTTTCCTTAATGGATATGTTCAATATAAATTTTATGTTGAACAAACTCCTAGTTTTGATGACACAAAACATCCTAAACAAATTTTCAAACTTACAAAAGATTTATATGGACTTAAAAAAGCCCCTAGATCCTGGTATGATAGAATTAAATGATTCTTGTTGCAAAAAAATTATGTTAAGGGAACTTCTGATCCAACTATTTTTATAAATAAAAATAATAGAAATGTTTCGATTGTTCAAATTTATGTTGATGAAATTATATTTGGTCCAACTCAACAATATTTAACTGATTTGATTTCAAATCTAATGAAATATGAGTTTGAAATGAGTATGATGGGTGAGTTAACATTTTTCCTAGGTTTTCAAATTTCTCAAAAACCAGAAGGAACTTACATATCACACCATAAGTATATTAAATATATTCTAGAAAAGTATGGATATGACAACACTAAAAGTATAAGGACTCCAATCGGTACCTCAAATTTTCTTGATCTTGATGAAGCTGGGAAACCAGCAGATCAGAAATCATTTAGAGGTATGATAGGAATTTTACTATACTTAACAGGTAGTCATCCAAAATTAATGTTTTTAGTATTATGATGTGCAAGATATAAATCTAATCTAAAGGAATCTCATTTAAAATAAGTGAAAATAATTTTTTTCTATTTAAAGGGAACCATGGATTTAGGAATCTTCTATACTTCTGGAAGTGATTTTGTTTTAAAAATCATTTCAGATATTGATTTTGGTGGATGTAAAATGGATAGAAAAAGTACATCCAGAACTTGTTATTTCTTAAGAGATTCATTAGTTTCTTGGTTATACAAAAAGCAACACTCAACAACTCTTTCCACTGCTGAAGCTGAATATGTAGCTGCTGGAAGTTGATGTGCCCAAGTGTTGTAAATGAAACACACTCACAGACTATGGTATGAGTTTTACCAAAATAAAGATAATGTGTGATAATACTAGTGCAATTTTCCTAAGAAAAAACCTTGCATATCAATCTGATGCAAAACACATTGATATTAGGCACCACTTTCTTAAGGATCAAACATTAAAAGGAGATATCCTTCGTCAATTTATCAGAATTCAAGATCAACTTGCTGATATTTTCACAAAATCATTACTCTTCGATAGATTTGAATAGATTAAAAAAAGTTAGGAATGATAATTGTAAGGTAATATTCCATATTAACTTTTTTTAAACCTATATCCATACATTAAGTAACTCCATTTCATAGGGGGAGTACATTTTCTTTGTTAACCAATTTTTTTTCGTAATCAAAATTTTTCTTTCCTTAATCAAAATTTTCATAAACATTTTTTTTCATCAAAATTTTTGGGAAACCAAATTACAGAACTCCAAATTTTTATTTACTTAGAAATTTTTCCAGTTTAAAAAATTTCCTTTCCTTAACAAAATTTGGGAATTTAAAAGTTTTCCTAAAGAATTTTTTTTGGAATATAAATTTCTTCATTACTGAAAATTTTCCTAGAAATTCAGAAGTTATGTTTCCTTACTTAAATTTTAGTAATTGAATATTTTACTTGCTGGTATATTTATATTGTTTTAAGAAAAATTTTCGGGTTGACTTTTCTTAAATCTGAATTTTTTATCTTAAAAATATCAAAAGATCAAAACCTACAAAAATCCTTCTTCGACTTTCATCTCAACTGTCAGATAATATCGAGCTTGTTTCAACTATTGGATCAATATGGTAATATGAACCATCACTTAAATCCCTATATAAAGGCCTCCTATTCTTTATCCTACATCATTTTTCAAGATTTTGCGTGCTGAAGCTCTACCTTTCTACTTATGGGTCTTTCTACTTTCCTAGTTTTTCTTAACTATGGATGTCTTTGGAAGCATCTCCTTAGAAGAAAATGTTATCAGTTAAGGATATTTTAGAATGTAAAATCTATTGATAAGGTTAGTAGATCCTAAGTTCTTTTCCAAGTATGATTATTTCATTACGAAAAATATCAAGTTGAATAGATGAGAGAGTCTCTGTGTAGCTAAACCAAAAGGAAAGGTTCCAATTTATTCAGAGTTTCTTGTATAATTTTATGATTCTATAAGTTTTTTTAATGAAGGTGGGAGAGATAAATTCTCATTCAAAAGTTATAGGAAAACTAATTCCCATTCTTTTAACATGGTAGCTAATATCATTGGAATTATATATGAGGGTGAAGTAGTTTTCTGTACCCATAAATTTCCCAATGAATCCAGATGTTCTTAGAAGTAAAAGGCTCTAGAGTGACTTAGTTTGATAGAAGTGAAGACACCATAAATGAATCATCTCTATATGAATCTCTGGATCCTATAATTATGGGATTAAGGATTTCTCATTCCAAGAAAAGGTGATAAGGCCAGTTTAAAGAAAAGTGATATATATATATTATGGATTTCATGGTGAAATTGAGAAAGATAAATTTTCTATATTATATTTTTCTAACTATCACCAACATTAATAATGAGACCCTCAAATATCAAATTATTATGTATCTGATAGTTCTTTCCAAGATCAATATCCCTTTCCTAGATTCGTTCAAAATCCCATGCAATTTTAAGTCAAGAAATTTCAAGGTTTGGTTGTTGAGTGATGATATCCTAAGGATGATGAAGGTTAGATTTAATAGAAAATCTAGAGAATTATATGACTTATCAGAAAGTGAAATAGAAGCCTCATCTAAGAAACTTAAAGTAGCTAAGATATCCAAGAAGGGTGGGAAGAAGAGAAAGTAGAAGGAACTAGAAGTCAAAGGAAAAATTTCTATAGTTTGGGAAACTCAATCTGCACCCCCAAAATATAAGAAGTAAAAAACCTACCCTGATGAAGTGGTTTCTAAGTGGAGATAAGAGAAGAAGAATAGGAATGAAGGAGATCCTAGCTCTGGACTAGATCCTGCTGAGGAAAAATATTTGAATATTAAGGCTGTTGAGGAATATGAGAAGAAAGAAAAACAAAAGAAGCTAAAGAAGAAGATGTTCGAGGCAGAAATAGTTCAAGATCTTCTCAAAGACACTGAGAAATATTTCAAAAAAAATCCAAGTACTGGAATCCTTTCTACAAGAATCAATACCTGTTACTCTAGGAAAGAAGATGGTAATTCTAAATCTAGTAGAAGAGGAAGAGATTGTTCAGGAAGAGGAAGAGGAAGTGGAAGAAGAAGAAGAAGAAGGAAGTGATGACACTAATGACATGATAAGGCAACACTCATTCAATCAGAGTATTGAATCGAGGTGTCAGATGGTACAACACTCATTCAATCAGAAATCGGATTTTGTTAGCATGCTTATGGATAAATTCATCAATCTTAAGGTTGACTTTAAAACTTTTTATATCTATTATGATGATCACAAAAGGTATTGTAAGGAATTAACTAAGTTGTCCAAGAAGATGATTGAAGATCTGAGAATTATTGATGAATTTCAAGACTTTGTGAATGATTATTTTGATAGATTAGTTAACAGGATAAAGGATCTTACAAAAAGTTTTTCAGAAAAGTTGAACCTAGAACAAGAAACCTAGAAGTAGTATGTAAAAGATCTGAATGGGAAGATCAATTCAATTGCTTTGAATTTAAATAGGGAAATAGATCTTATAATTAATTTTGAATAGAATTTCAACAAGAAAGAAGAGATTTTGAAGTCTCAAGAAGAAATCCTAAAGTCTCAGGTTGAGAATATCAAAGCTCTAGAGAATAAAAATAAGGACCAGGAACAGTTTCTCAAGAACTTTTATGAAGATCATAAGGAGATTAAAAAAATAAAGACCATATTAAATAAGTTCATACCAAAGTAAAAAGAAGGATGAATTTTCCCTTAATTCCGGTCTTTTTATGTACTTTCCTTGTACTAATTTTTCCAACCTTAATGAAAGAATCTTGTTGTTCTTCATTTGTTTTGTTGTATGTAGTTCTAATATTTTAGGCACCATATATTTTTCTCATTCTCTTTATTCATTTTTTAAAATCACAAAAGGGGAGAAAGGAATGATAAAAAAGAATACTAAGTAAAGAAGAGGATGCCCTAAGTAAGGGGGAGTCTATCTAAGGGGGAGTTTACTCAAAGAAGATTTACTTATGCAAGAAAAAGAAAAATCTCTTTAAGGAAGTAAATTATATGATCCTTAGATATTTCAAAACCTAAGGGTGAGTTAATCATATTCACCATTATTCATAAGTAAAGGGATATAAGTTTTTCTTTTAAAGTTCATAAAGAAAAATTCTTATTTTTCATATTATTTTTTGCATGGATGTTTGTGCTTTCTAAAAAGGGAGAGATTATTGAGTCAATAAGGTTTCCTTATGAATTTTCCATTCCTCTATGTTTTTAAAATCACAAAAACTTTATCTTAAGGCAAATTATTTTTCCATAAGGATTATTTTCGTAAGGAAAATTTCCCTTCTCTAGGGAAATTTTTATCCTTACCCTTGTTTTCATTGTTCATTTTATAATCTATCTAAATCTAACTCATTTTATTTATAATTCTAAAATTCATATTCATATATAAAACGTCATAATCTCATAATTACTTGAAAATTGAGTATTCCATTTTTAGGTTATGAATTCTATGAAATTTAGACTCCGAATTCTTTGAAATTCAGGTTCCAAATTCACTAAAATTCAAGTTACAAATTCTTTAAAATTCAGACTCCAAATTTTCTAAAATTCAGGTTTTGAATCCTCTAAAATTTAGGTTCTGAATTATCTGAAATTCAGGTTCTTAAATATCAGAATTCAGAATCCAAATTACTTAGAATTCAGACTCTAAATTCCACAGAATTCAGGCTCGGAATTCCTTAGAATACAGACTCCGAATTCCTCAAAATTCAGACTCCAAATTTCTCTGAATTCAGATTTTGAATTCATGGGAATTTAGACTATGGAATCTATATAATTCAGATTAGAAATTCTTTATAAAATATAATCCGAATGTATATACCTTATAGACTCTGAATGTTTATTTGGTTAATACTTCTAATTCTATTTTTCCTTAGACTTCAAAAAATTAGATTTGGTTAAGCTATTTCATTTTCCTTACACATGATATTATTATGAAATAATGTATTGAAATATTTTTCTAAATAACTTTTGTTTGAGTGACACATGTACAGGTCCCTCTAAAATTCAAGGAAAAATATGACCATTGGAGGAGGGATCCGACCATTGGAGTTGTGCCTATAAATAAGATCTCACTTGAACTAGCTCACAACCATTCCATAAATCTAGAGATTACATGCTATGAAGTGATTTTTATAGAGAGTGACTCTATTTACTTGTGAATTTTGAACACTTTATTCATATTGCTTTGTGTGACTTCGATTATTGCGGAGTACAATCAAGGGCTTCTGGGGATAGGAAGACAAAGGGGCAGACAACTTTAAAGATCAAGGGCTTGCAGGGATAGCAAGACAGATTCCGATATTCCTATCGAGGGATTACCCTGATATGGGTAAGATAGAATTTCTTGAAAGTATAAATCAAGGTACCTTTATCCAAGGTTGTTTTATACCCTACTCTTTAGGTTAAAATATTTCCTACTTGTTACTTTTTTTGTTTCAAGTTTTATTTCCGCTGCTTTTTGATAAATTAATAATGTGTAACTTTATTATAAGTTCTTGTACTTTTTTATACTCTGATAAATAAGATTCTATATTTTCTAAGGTAGAATATTCCTTAAGTAAACTTTTCTTAAGTTTCATTTCTGAAACCATATTTTTGGAACCTAAGCAAGTTAGTTTAGTAGAACTAAAATATTTCTTGTGAATTTACCTTGTTTAACTTTGTTAAAAATAGTTTTCCTTAAGGTTAGAAATGAATGTTTTTAAACATAAAATTCACCCCCTCTTGTAATTGATCATCTACATACACTATTTAGATCCTATAAGATATACTCTTTAGTCAATGTTTTAGATGCTTTCATCAGGATCTACCCATGAATTAGCATAGATGCACGCACTGTATCTTCTATTTCCCTACATTCACAATTTCCAAAGGTGGTTTGTTTCATCACTATCATTGATGATGTATACTCCTTGATTCAAATAAGATAAAGGAATTTTAGTTTCTCATTCTGTGGATTCCTCTATTGAGATTGTTTCATAGTTTGGGGTTCCCTAACAGATTTAATTCATGTTCATGTAACTCATTGCTGATTCCATCTCTTTGTGGATTCCAGTTAATTACACTACTTTTGGATGTATATTATGTTTTTTTCTTAATAAGGAAGTAACCTTCAGTCAGGAGAGTAGTCACAATGGGCATCGATGTGAATGTCTAGATGTTGGCTTCATTGGTCGCTTGTATTCTTCCTCTTAGGAGGGGATCTCATGTGAGGAATCTTAAGGAGTAGAACCCAAGGAATCATGTGTTGATCATGAGGTAATTATGCTAGAGTCTTAAGTATTCCAAGGATTTTTACCTTAGTAATACCACATTTATGCATGGGGTGGATGTTTGGGTTAGGTCACAAGTTCTATGTCCTGTGGAGATGCATCAAAATGTCTTGTTGAGATAGATCAAAGCATGAGTTTAATGTATTATGGAGATGGGCACAATGTTACTATATTGTGGGGATATGATGGGTGGATTATAATGCCCCTCGGATGGGGATTTAGTTGGTGTGTCTATAGTAGAGAAGATGTCACACCTTGGTGGATGGATTAGAATCCCACTTGAGGTGGATCCTAAAGGTTGACCAAACCATACCATGAGGTGGATCAGGTAGGTGTGTCCCTATTAGGGAACATAAATTTTTACCATTGGATGGGATTCCCCTTTAGGTGGACCTAGAAGTTTGATCATACCACCCCTTGAGGAGGATTAGGGAGGTTCATCCCTAGGAGTGAAAATCAAAGTTTTCCATTAGTCCGAGCACCCCTTAAGGTGGTCTCGGAAGGTTGATCATAATTCCACTTGTGGTGGATCAGGTAGGTGTGTCCCTAAGAGGGAGAACCAATTTTTACCATTGATCAGGATACTCCTTGATGCAGACCTATAAGTTTTATCAGAGTGCCCCTTGAGGTGGATTAGGGAGTTGTGTTCCTATGAGGGACCACCAAGGTTTACCATTGATCAGGATGCCCCTTTAGGAAAACCTGAGATATTTATCAAAACGCCCATAGAGGCGAATTAGGGAGGTGTGTCCCTAGGAGGAAACACCTAAGTTTACCATTCATAAGGACACATATTTATGTGGACTGAGGATGTTGATAAGAATTCTTATTGAGGAGGATAAGGGAGGTACGTCCCTTGGGTGGACTAACTTGGTTTACCATTGATCGGGACTCCCCTTGAGGAGGACATGGAAGGTTTATTTGAAGACCCCTTTAGGAATATAAAGGAGGTACATCCCTAGGAGGGAGCACCTAAGTTTACCATTGATCATGACGCCACTTGAGGCGGGCCCATAATATTGATTAAAACACCCCTTGGGGCAGATCAGGTCGGGGCATCCCTAGGAGGGAGAACCTATGTTTACCATTGATTGGTATTCCCCTTGAGGTCGACCTAAAAGGTTGATAAAAATTCCCTTTTAGGTGGATCAGGGAGGTTTGTTCCAAGGACATAGAACATAAGTTCACCATTGATTGGGACATCCCTTTAGGTGGACCCAAGATGTTGATCAGAATTCCCCTTGAGGCAGATCAGGGAGGTGCATCTCTAGGAGGGATCACCTATGTTTACCTTTGGTTGGGATTGAACCTCAGAGAGGTAACCTACATATCCGGTTTAGAATAAAGGGATCAAAACTAATGTTTTTTGATGCCATAGTATAATGTCATGTGGTAGGACCTATCCATGTTGTTTAACATCATTTGATAAGGATGCTCATACTGTGAAAGGAGAATCAATTAAGGATGGTGTAGGGATTATGCATAGATTCTTCCCATCTCAATAAGATTTATCTTGGTTGGATTGGTGTGGAGATTATGCATTGAGCTACCCTGGTGATTATAGTAGTAGTGATGATGTGGATGGGGATTACACATGGAATATTCCTAGAGGATCTCATTCCATGTGAGTTAGACATGGATCATCTCATGGGTAGAAGGTGTGGGATTTATCCCATTCCACTCATACATGGGGCATCCTATGTCTATCACATAGGGTAAGACTAAAGTTTTACATCATGTGATGAGGAAATTTTCATGTTGTTTAGCATCGTACGACTAGGTCATAGAGCTAGGCATTTTTATGTCATGCAACTCGAATGTAGGGGTACTAACTCCTAACCCCTATGTATTATGTAATCACTGCTCATAGAAACCTTGGTAGGGGCATGGTGTTGGAACTACTATAGAGGAGTGGTCAATCATGAGGTCAACGTTTGGTTCCTTATTCCTAGAAGAAATAGGGTTTAGGGTAAATATTCTTAGAGGAAAAACATTAGTGGGAGGCTCAAGACACACTTGGGGTGGAGTGGTAAGACATAGGAGTGTGTGGTATAGGTCACATGGGGACTAGAGGTGTAGTTGAACCAATCCTAGATGGGTCTTAAGGCCATGGGAACTCTACCTTCATGAAGGAGGGTCAGTAGAAGGGAGGCACCATGGAGAGTCCTAAGAGAAGAGTTTCGAAAAAATTATGGCCTCATAGTGACGTGATTCATGAATCTTGGGTGCATTGTGGAGGTCAAGGGCTGCAAAAAATATTTTTCTTCTTGAAATTGGGCGAATTTGCCTTAAAATAATGTTTTGATTCAAAGGGGGAGTGCTTCATGAAGTCTCAATGCTTCGTGAAGCCTCAAGTGACTCAAAGGTCCTTCTTCCTTCACAAATGGTGTATGGCTTCATGAGAGACATCCCCACCTTAAGTGGAGGATTTGAAGAACACATTGGAGGAGGATTATCAAATATGAGATACCTTGGATGATCCATTTTCTATTTGGTTCATGGATCTTAGAGGTTCACAAATTAAGAGTTATTTGGGAAGATGAAAGGTCATGAACTATCCCTAAAATGTAGGAATAAAGTGGTTATTTATTATAAAGGGGTTTCATGAATATTTTAGGTGCTCACAAATACTTACACGATTCATCAATGGGAGAGGTTATGAGAGTCTGAAGCAATTTTTACGAATACAATTTCTACATTTCACGCATTCATAAAGAACTCTGCAACTATGGATGTCATTACACTGAGGTATCATCACACCTTCTTGCATTAGTGAATGAAACATGTGAGAAGGGAGCATCATGAGCTATGGTCATACATGAAGGAAGTATAATTCACTAAAGAGACCCATTGTTGGGATTCTGGGCCATTTTATCTTAGATTTTCTAGAAACCAGTTGTGCCTTATTAGAGCATTCGCGTGTCATGCATATTTTAGCATAAAAAATACCCCCTCATAGTGGGAGATGGTAAGGAAAATGAGGGTCAAATTCTGATGGAGAATCACTAAAAATTGGAAATAAACTCCATTTCATGAAGTTTGCACATGAATCTCATTAACAATGATCATATCACGAAACCCTATTTGTAGAGATCATCGTAAACCCGAGGTATGCCATACACCCATAAATAGAATATACCCCCCCTCAAATCCACTAGAATATTTTGAGAATAAAATATTTTTATCCCTTTTTATAAAGACCCAATCCATCGTGAGCACTTTTTTTATTTTGACCCCCATCGCTCATAAAGATCACTGTCTATATGAACTCAAATACATGAATCCTTATTAGTGAATTTTATTCTATGAAACCAGTCTTTGGGAAGAGACCTTTGTAAACCAAATCTATATGAATGATCTCCACGATTGACCTTCATAAACTAGACTCTAAAATCATTTAATTATTAAATCAAATTGCATGCTTGTGATTCAGTGTTTTTGCTAATCTTAGGGAATATATGGTTTTGAACATCAAGATTAGGGAGAGAATTCAAATCACCTCAGACCACAAATCATTGATCGCACTACTAAAAAAGGATTAGAATGACTACCACTATGAAATAGACTACTCCTTTATGAACTTAGTTTGAGGGATGAAGTCTTTATCCTAGTAGCGAGCAAGGAAGAACCATCCTACTGGTTCAGAGGTATTTTAGGGAAATACCAATAGAATTGAGCTACTAGAGGGCACATCTGGAATGCCCACATTCTAGTTACAATATAAGTTCTCTAAAAAAACATCAATAACATTGACATGGGGAATCTAGAGTATTAGGAATCCCTTCCATAGTATGAGAATATCCTCAAAGAGTGTTTGGGGGATCCACTGAAGGGATGAAACCAAAATTGGGATCTACTTCCAGGTGGTAACTTTACCAAGGAATGGGAATGGGCCTATTAGGAATTTATGTGATGTTATGAGTTTAAGGAAAATATGAAACCAATAGAACACTATGAGGAATAATGCACATAACAATTTTATGTCTACCTCCAACATAACATTATGTCAGAGTTTCTAAGCAGGTGGTCTCTAGGGACTAACGCGTTCCATCTGCTTCATGGGGAGATCAACATCAGCCTATGGGACCTTTATCAAATTTTTGGGTTCCTAATCCTGGGTGCTATGTATGATGAGTTCCTCCCCATATAGAATGTGTGAGGGGACCAAGAGCTACTACCATCCCAAGAAAAGGTGCTAATAGATCTGGTGTGGGGAACCGTGGAAGAGAAGCGAGATATGAAGGTTGTTTCTTTCAATCAATGTTTCAGTTATTTTCTAAAAAAACCAATGGATATGATACCGGGGAGACCATGTACATTCCCAAGGTAATTATAATGGGGGAAGTAGTATACCAACTGAAGAATCTTGGAGGAGATCATGTGGTAGCATTTGGGATACATTATTAAGCCTAAAGATCAACATGTATTCATGATGGCAAGGTTGTGGCCGCATGCTCCCTATGATGGATTCATACATGGCAGTTAAGTCAAGCCCTTTATAATGGAAGTGATGCTGGATATGGGGTATCATATCAATTTTTTTCCCAAAATGGAAAATTTGTATAGGGTGCTCCATTGCATTAGGAAATGTGATACATCACTTTGTGTATGTGGGTCCCTTTACTTCCTGTAAAGATGAGTGGTTGCACGTATGGGGGGATATGAGTACCCAAACCCCATTTATAATAAAAAAACTTTCATCTAGAAATCTTGAATATTTTAGGAAGTATCCCTCTAAAACTGGGTTTGATGGATGTGATGAAGAATGTCAGGCTGGTATATCACTTTATATTTCACATGTCCCCCTTCCAATGGGGATAGTGACTGATAATGATACATAGATTATGGTATAGAAATAGTACCTCCTATCCTTTTGATGAAGGGTACTAGTATTTAGAGTTCACTATGAGACAATTTTTGATTTGTAAAACCTACATCAATTAATAAGGAAATTCGGGTGTCTGTAGTGGCTGACACTGAAGATATACACGAAGGTGACCTGTGAGTTCCAACCATCATTTACGAGGTATGTATGGAAAATTTTTATGCATGAGTAAGAAAAAATTCAAAATTAGTTGTCTCCACCTATAGTTGTGTATGACTCATCCCTGAATATGCACAAAGTCGGGATATCGCATACCCCATGGAGATTCTGAGGAAGTGATCCAACAAATCCTATGAAGGGGTATACCTTCAACAATGGGTCTGAAGATGAGTGGTGGTTGGTTCATGTCATGTCAAAAGATATGGCCCTATGGGCAGGGTAGTAGTAGTGCATCCAGTAGTTCATGGACCTAAATAGGCAAGAGATGCTGGGAGAGTAGCAACACCAGGCTCGACACTCCTAAGAAAGAGGCACCATGAATAAGGATATCCCTCAGGGGAGGTCCGGATGACTAGTGCGAGAAATATTTTCTTGATATACTATAAAAAACTAGTGCAAGAAATCTTTTATTGATAGGTGAGTGTTTGGTCTCTATAACAAGTATAATATGACTAAGATAGTATAAACTATTATCACTTCCATCAATGTTCTTCTAGGAGATAAAGGGAATAAGGTAGCATTCCTGAGTGGTCATGTAGAAGACTAGGGGCTTCCCTGAGACAAGAAACATCAGAACTAAAGGTTGTAGAAAATACTACTTGATTTCCTAAAAAGTGGAATAAAATTCATCATCCCAAATTTATATGGTTTCGATCTTCATGATACTTGAAAATGGATTACACTTGTCAGATATATTCATGATGAATCAAAATATATAGGATTAGTGGCCTTGGAGGCCTCAGAGCTCCTAGAGGTTTCTTGGGGGAGGCATCTAACGGGTAGAATTAATATTATTTGGGTTGTTCATGATGCCTATATATTTGATAATGATGTCAATAAACTTCCCAGAGGTAACCTTGAATGCACACTTCAAGGGGTTCATATTTTAATGTAATTAGAGAATAAGACGAACAATTTCTCATGGTCTCTGATATGGTCTTGACACTTGCGGGATTTGAACACCAAGTCATCAATTTATAATTGTACAAATATCCCAATAATCAGTTTGAAGATGTGGTGCATGGACTACTGATAAGTTACCCTATATTCTTCCAGCCAAAGGGAGTCACCTGATAGAAAAAATTCCCTTGTAGTGCCTTGAAGTTGGTAGACAGCTCATCCTCAAGGTATATCCAGTTATGGTTGTACCTGGAGTATCCATCCATAAATGAGAGGGCCTGGAACCCATCTGTATCATCGATCAATATCTCTATCATTGAAAGTGGGAAATCATACTTTGGCCAATGGTGGTTGAGATCCAAAAATTCAATACAGATATTGATCTACCCGTTCACCTGCCAAAATGGGATGATTTTGGCTAGCCACTTGGGGTACTAGACTTCCTTGAAAAAATTGGCTTTGATACTCTTATCAACCTCAACCTCAAACATGTCTTTATGAGAGGGATACATCTTTATGGTAGGCTTATTAAACCCACTATGACTCCTCAAGAAACAAAAATGGTGGAAAGTGACCTGAGGGTCTAGTCTCGATATCTCATCATATCTCTAGGCAAAGACATCACAATGCTACTTCAATAAATCCATATACTACTGCTACCCCTTTAGAGGAATAACCACACTAATAAGAATTGGCCTCAAATCTTCCTTGGTACAGAGGTCCACTTGGATCAACTAATCAATGGTGGTGGTGACACCCTCTTCTAATACAGGAGGAGTATCTTCTAAATTCTCTCCATCCTACGAGGTAGAAGAATCAATCGATGGAGGTTACTCTTCTAGGCTAGATGACTTATGGGGGAATCAATACCTACTTGGAGAATAAAAAATCTCCAGTGAGGGGATCCTTCTCTACTGAAACCATGTCCATAGTGGTTGTCGATCCAATTCCATTAGGCCTTCGATCTTGGGGTCCATTCTTGAAGTTAAAGAAATGGTGTTGAGTTGGATTCAGGTGATTCAACCCTAATCTATGTAACATGTGGGAGTGTCCTGAAATGGTGGAAAAAGGGTGAACATATCGATACATTATAGGAGTGGTGGATTCTGATATCACCCATGCATATCTTATGTATGTGTATGAGTTGACCCATGGACATTCCTTCCTTTTAGGTTTGTTGCGACCCTTTTTCTCAGAAATGACAGAACAACTTCCTAGGTATAGTATTGTAGGATCTAGCCAATGAATCAAGAGAATGAAAGATTCCTTAAAGTCTTCCCAAGGACTATACTCAATGATTATTCACTCAACCTCATTGGTTTAAACCTTTTTTCCATCCATCTTGTAATAGTTAACATCCAGATTGTGATCTTAAGAGGAGTCAATGGGTAATGCATCACCCTAGAGCACCCCTACTCACCCTTTGAGGGAGTACATGAGGCACTGGTGATATAAGGAGGGGAATGTTAATTAGAAATTAATTTAGGGCCTAACTAATAATGCATTTTAGGAGTTGTCTTGTGAGACTACCATGAATTCAGCACTTGAAATCATGCCACTATATTGGTTCTTCAACCGAATTATACCAAAATATTTCTACACGGTCATGTTATAAACCTGAATATTCAAGTTGGAAGGACCTATATTCTCTTCGATCATTACCAAATTATGGAGTGTCCAGTTTAGGATGAGATTAATTCTAGAACCTATGTCCACTAGAAAATAAATTATCTCCATTCCATTAAACCATCCTATGATTTAAAATAGGTTTATGTTCCTCTACATGATGTTTCCCTCATCTTCCCCAAAGAACAATATATTGTCTCGGAAATCCTCATGCTTGAATACCTTTTCATATTAGGCTACTATAATATCTTACACTACTTTAAACTAGAGGGGGATCCTCAAAAATTTTTTAAGGTCATAATGCATTTATTTTGACAGGAAGAGGGACTCAAGGATTAGGAGTATTTTAGGTATAATGGTGAGGTGCTTTATCACATCATACTTTTGCATCATATTCTTGTTTCATCCCATAGGGGGAGTTTCTAGGAAATAGACATAATGGGTGCTACTAGCTATACTACTGAGTTCAGGTTGGAACTAGCAATATCCTATTTCTGATTAAATAATCTTCTCTAAACCACTATTGAGTGGATTTTAATTGGATAAGGCTAAGATATGTATGGATACGGTTGATAATGGTGTATTCAGGGCTAGTCTTCTCATTTAACTAACACTATCAGTTGTGGTGGTATGTAAGATAGAGCAAGATGAGAGAAAATTTCAAGTTAAGATATGTGGAACACCTATTTTCTGGTCTTGGTAGCATGCATGGATTGGTCAGGGGAATTTTTATGAGAATTCTGGTAGCTTTCATTTCCTCAGCCTCTCCTTATAGGGAATCATCTAGAGGAACCTGGGGATTTAAAAAATATTCCTCACTATAGAGCACCGTGAATTGGTCAACCAGTTCAATTAAATTCACTGAGTCATATTTATTCTCTTCATCATATGGTTCTTCTAGTGCAAGGTGGTCCCTGGGGTTGATTCCCAACTCCTGAGGCATGAATTCACTGAGAGTTTTTGGTGGTTTTGGCACTGGTGGGGGACTCTAATTCCACTTGTTCCATCAACACATTCTCTTTGGAGATTTAAAATCTTGTAAGATAGATGTAGAAGCAACAAATAGAGGGGTAAAGGCAACCATATGAGGTTTATCCTACCTAAACAGGCATGGTTAATGCCATGGTTGTGAGTGACTGCTCTGTAAGCCAACCAATCGTCATATTTCTTTGTTCCGTGGTTGGAAGCAGTATTCCATTCACCTAAACCCTCACTGTCGATGCTGGGAAAGATAGAGATATGTGTTACTTGTGTCGGGACATCACCTAACTTGACTAAACCATTATCCACTTGGACATGGATCCAATCCTTGAATACATAGACTTCATTGAAAATATGTATCAGGATCCTGTGGTAAGGGAAATGGTCAAGGTGATTAGTTCATTCGTCTTCCGGAGGCCTCCTCTATTCTGAAAAATTCAAAATACCCTTATATGAGGAACATAGGTATAGACTTGTAATTGTTTATCCTTGAAAGAGTAGGTCTAGTTCCTTCTATCTATGAATTAATGTCTAGGATAATAGCCTTAATGAGGGACTGTAGTGATGTTTTCTTGTCTTGGAAACGAATATTGGTGTGGAAATGCTTTTCGATTCTACATTGGGAGAGGCTATGCTTGATAAATCTTCACATGAAGAGGTTCATCAGGAAATGGGCCTAAAAAATATAGCAGTTTGAGGGATTTTACTGGTACCATGTAAGTAGTCTCTGCTTTATCAAGCCTTCTCATAGGAGATGTAATAGGCAATGAGTGTTGTTATTTTTTCTGCTACAAGGCTTTCTCTAGATGTTGTGCCATATCAAAAAATTCTCAAAACCCTCCAAGAATGTTCTTGGTGATGAGGTTTTTGACCAGCTCAATCTTGACATTCAACATGCACATCATTATCAACTCCTCTTAATTTGGTGGAATGTTGAGTGAGTACGTGAGACCTTTCCACTGGGTAAAAAATTATGTGACACATTCATCCAGATTTTTTTACTTGAAGAGGTCAAAAATAATTTTCTTTTACATTGTGGATATTAACTAATAAAGTAACTATCTATGATGTTCTTCCCAACCCACAATGGACCCTATGGGTTTCTGTTTGTACCAAACAAATGCAGGTCCTTCCAATTTCTAGACAAAGTACTGAATATTAGTTGACACCTTCTACTCTAGGCTTCCCAACATGGTTCCAAACCTTGAGATGAAGTGGGAAAAATGATACAATGGGTCACCCATCCCATTTAATGGGGGAGAATATATGGTTCCCAAACTCCAAGGGTGATTTCAAGTCATCTATCCATGCCAGGTATGTCTTTCCATCAGGTGGGATTACCAGTTATCACATCTCTAGGGACTCGAGATGAGTAGTGAGAGTGGGTATCAAATTATAATAGCGAGGATCTCTATCTTGATGAGTATTCCTAACTACCAATGTGTTGAAAGGATGATCAACTTAGTAAGAAGGCTTGGCAGCTTATGGAGTGGCATGACCTAGATCCCAAGGAGGGTAGTAATAATGATTGAGAGGGTTTGGTGACTCATAACTTAGTTTCTTATCATAAAAATATGCCTCTACTATATTTGGAAGAATAGGCTTGACTAGGGTCATTTGGATAGGGAGGAATTTTTGACCAACTAGGGGAAAATTGGATCCCATTGGGTATTCCATAATCTAGGCAATGATCAACATTGATCTCATGGATAATAATTTTCTAATTTGTTTCTTGCTGAAAAAATATGGGTACCATGGGATCTATCTCTGTCTTCAGCACCAAATTGAATGGATCAGAGGGCCCAACATTCTTCTCACCCTTATTGATGTTCTGACAGCTATGTAATGTTTCCTCATTAGCGGGATACCCATGTTTGAGAACCTACCTTTGATGGTTGGTACAAACACTTGTATAAGGATTGATCTGGTACTTCACTACCCCTTTTGGTAGATCTTCCTTGTGAAAATCTACCTCGATGATCCTATTCTCATGCAGCTTAGGAACAATCATTTTTACTATAACTATACTCAGAGGAGAATTTTCATCATTAATGGGTAAGTTAATTTGTCACATGATAGGGAAGAATTACAGAGCTTTGTACTATACCCAACCCTTGATATTCATATGTAGTGATGAATCTTCCATAATACAACAAAGAAATGTTAGGATCTTGACTTTAAATTTTTGGATGTTCTAACGATATCTAGGAAACTCAGGGCACTGAGCCATTAGGAGTGCTGCCAACTCAACCATTTTCACTAGTGTTCGATATCCTCAAGCTTCTCATATATCCCTAGGTAAACCAAATGACAATCACAGAGGTATTGAAGCATCAACCAAATGGTTTCGTATAAATACATAGCTTTACCCTTGGTTAGGGACTCTATTATGTCAATTTTTGGAGTTTTAGATGGCTATAATACTATATGAAACTAGTCAGAAGCTAGAACTTCCCACAATACCTCTTGTTTAGTGTCCTATTCTTGGTCGGCCCATGTTCGGATCGGTACTGGCTAATAAATCTATAGTGGCACTGATGTGGATTGGTTTGGTGGTAGTTTTAATAGTATAGTAATGATGGTACAATTAACCTATTCACTACACATCATGAAATCCCTCTGGGGTGGGACCAAGTGTAGAATCACATCCCTATAGGATGCAGTGTTCACTACTTCTTCTTGTCAAAGGGATGTAGTGCTCATCTATGGGGTCGGTGTCTATAGATTAGTATCTAGAGTAATCACCCTAGATCATAAAAACTCTACATTATCTTGGGTATAGGTTATAAGGGATACTAGTGATATTGGATATTGCTACACCATGATCCCCTAGAAGGGGGGAAAATCTTCCTCCACTTGCAAATACCTATGGAGCGCTCTGAGGATCCTGTGGACCTCAGTTTCCAATATAAAGAACTTGATCTATCATACCCCTTAAATGGAATCTATTATTAGGGATATAAACTCCATTATTGAGTCTTCTATTTCCTTAGAATTATATATGCCAAAAAGGTTGACGATGACTTGGCATTTCCCCAGATTTCACCTTCGATGGTCAGTGTTCTCCCTTCTTCCCTGGGATAATTTGTTAGGGTAGGGTACCTTTTCCACATGAGGAGTACATTCATTTTAGAGGTGGAAACATGGAGAGAACCTTTTCATTGGTTGGTTTGATCATAAGGAGGACCTTCATGAAGGTTGAATTGGACATGGGGAGGACTTCTATTTTGAAAATTGGGAGTACATATAGGACCTCTGTACTCATTGTCAAAAGATAAGGGAAGACCTACACTCTAATTATAGATGAAGTGGGGAGGGCCTCTCTCTGAGTTGGTTCCATCATGGGAGAAACCCCCGTGCTACATCTCATCATTACAGGTTGGACCATAATGGATGTTAGTGGTGAAAATGACTAACTGAGTCAACCCAATCTTCCTAAGATGCAGCTGGGGTCTTGATACCAATTGGGAAAATATAAATCACTATTCTACTATTGCAGGGATTTGGTAGGATGTTTCAGATTTAGTGGAGGCCATGGAGCAATGGAAGATGATTTCTCTTGTTAGGAATTTTTCTAGGTCTACCCCCAACATTGGCATCAGGTCGTCCTAAACAGGGCTGGTAGAATTGGTGTAATGTCCATATGTTATTCATCCTTAGGGACCTATCATTACTAGTGTTGGCATAGCTTGGTGGTTACCCTCTTGGTGTCTCTTAGGTCATAGTTGCAACTGGGGTGACTAGAGAATCCCCCACATCCTTGGGTTAGGGGATAAATTCATAGGACCACTCTAGGGAGAGACACACAAAATGGTCTGATGTTGGAATGAGGAGTGGCTTCCTCTTGCATAGCCCTTGGGGGAACTGGTTTTGGTGAGTCATTGATGCCTCCATGTCTATGTGGGACACATACCTTGTATGAATGACCACCTCCTGGTTGTACCAGAGAATGAGGACATTGATCAAAATTTGTTGGATAATTTCTAAGGGTGATGTGGGGATTGGGTGCCCAGTAAATGAAGTAGCATTGGAATTCGTGGCAGGGTTGGTTTTGCATGGGGTTCCCACATCCATGATTCTCTTTCCCCAGTTCTTATGGGAATTGGGTTAATTGTTTCTTTCCATTTTAATCCTCAAAGTCATTTTGATTTATCTATCATCATTGGTATAAGGAAAGTGATTCCCAATGTACAAGCATCACCCAATCTTCTAAGGATAGAGAGAGATCCATGTTAAAAATATTGGAGACATGTAACGACTAATTAACCCAATTCTGGTGAGTTCCATGCTAAGACCACTCTTTTCTTGGTGGGACGTTGCACTAAATATCTAAAATCTCATGAAATTCACATTTTATGATGCCTGAATGCCACCAGTCACCACATTTAGGATAGTAGTTTCACATTGGGTTCTCTATTTTGGTTTATGATTCTTTCACTAAGGAACGCCTCCGCGTCTTTATGGATGCACCTGCTGGCTTTTTTGTTCCCCCAAATTCTAACTTTCCAAAGGTGGGTAGATTTAATCACTTTCATTGGTTATGTCTCCTCCTTGATCAAAACTAGATGATTGGATTTCAATTTCTCCTTCAATGGATTCCTCCTTGGAGATCATCACATAATCTAGGTCTCCCTCATCAATTTAGTCCATGTCTATGGAACTCATTCCTTGTTCCATCTATTTGGGGACATCAGTTAATTAAACTACTTCTTTATGGACATTCTTATTTCATCTTGATAGGGTGTAAACCTTATATTAAGAGAGTAGTCACATTGTGAAGCACTGGGCATGTCTGCACATTGGGCACATTGGTTATATGTATTCTTCCTCTTAGTATGGAATCCCATATGATGAATCTTAAGGTGCAAAACCAAATTCACCTCAAGTTGATCACATGGTTATGATACCAGAGGAATAGTTCTTACAAGGCTTTTTACATCAAGAATACCACACTTATTCATGGTGTGGGTGTTTGGGCCAGGTCACAATTTCTAAATACTGTGGATATGGATCCGAATTTTAGGTCCAGATGGATCAGGGAATGAGTTTAATGTATTTTAGATATAGTCACATGGTTAATATTTTGTGGGGACCATATTAATGGATCAAAATTCCACATGGAGGCGGATCTGAGAGGTGTTCCCCAATGAGAAAAGATGTAACACCATAGTGGATGGATCAGAACACCCCTTGAGGTGGATCTAAAAATATGAATAGAGAAAAGAATAAGGAAAATTATGGAGGTTTGTCCCTAATAGGTAACACTTATGTTTACCATTAGTCAACACACACCTTCAGGCCGACCCAAAAGTTTGATAAAAAATCCCCTTGAGATGTATTTGGAAGGTGAATACCTAAGAGGGAGAACCAAGTTTTTCATTGGTTAGGATGTCCCTTGAGACGAACATAAAAGGTTTATCTGAACACCCTTTGAGGTTGATTAAATATGTTCATCCCTATGTGGGAGAACCTAATTTTACCATGGATCAGAATTCACCTTGAGGTATACCCAGAAGTTTGATCAGAACACCCCTTGAGGTGGATCAGGGAGGTGTGTCCATAAGAGGGAGCACCTAGGTTTACCATTGATTAGGATACCCCTTGAGGCAGACCCAAGATGTTGATAAAAAATTCCCTTGATGAATATTAGGGTGTTGTATCCCTATGGGGGAGCACATAATTTTACCATTTATTATAATTCCCCTTGAGGAAAGCTTGGGATGTTGATCAAAATGCCCCTTGAGAAAGATCAGGGATGTGCATCCCTATGAGAGAGCACTAAAATTTACTATTGAACATGATACCCCTAATAGAAAACCTGGAAGTTTGATCATAAATCCCATTGAGGTGGATCCAGGATGTGCATCCCTATGATGGATCATCTAAGTTTACCATTGATCTGGACTCCCCTTGAGGCAGATCTGAGATGTTAAACAGAATGCCCCTTGAGGTGGATCAGGGAGGTGTGTCCTTAGGAGGGAGCTGCTAGGTTTACCATTGATTGGTTTTACCCTTGAAGAGTACCTATAGTGTTGACCATAATTCCCCATAAGTTGGACTATATAGGTGTGTCCCTATGTGAGATCACCTAACTTTACCTTTGATCGGGACTCCCCTTGAGTCAGAACCATGATTTTGATCAGAACACCACTTATGGTGAATTAGGTAGGTGTTTCCCTTACAGGGAGCACCTAAATTGACTATTGGTATAGATTAAACCTTATAGAGTCTTCCTACATACCCTATTTATAAAATAAGGATCAAAACCCACATAGTTCAATGTTGTGGTTTAAGGTTGTGTGACTAGATAGATCCATGCAGTTTAGGTCATGTGGTAAGGATGCTCATGTCATGAAATTAGTGTCGACGAGGGATGTTTTGGGGCTTACAAATAGAATATTACCTTTGGAATCTGATTTATATTGGTTATAATTGTTTCGGGATAATGAATTGATATGATTTGGTTATTCTAGGAGTTGTGATGATGTGGATGGGGATTACACATGGATACTTCTTGGGGGATCTCTTTCCATGTTAATTTCACATGGACAATCTCATGGGTTGGACATGTGGGGGTTATCCCATTCAACTCATACATGGGTTATCCTATGTTTATCACATAGAGTAATAATAAATTTTTACATCATGTGTTGAGGACATTGTCTTATAGTTTGACATCATACAACTAAGACACGGAGCTAGGAAATTTTACGTCATGCAGCTCAGACATGGGGGGACTCACATCAAACCCTAGGGATTATGTTACCACTGCTCATGCGAATATAGAAGGGTAATGGAATTGGAACTTACATAGAGAATTTTTTAGTCATGAGGTCAATGTTAGGGTCCCTATTCTTAGATGTAATAGGGGTTAGGGTACTTATGCTTAGAAAAACAATGTATATCAGAGGCTCAATCCACACATGTAGTGGGATGGGTAGATATAGGAGTGGGTAAAACTGGTCATAAGGGGACTTGAGGAGCATATTAACAAATCCTGGATGGGTGTGGGGCCACTGGGCACTCATCCTTTAAAAATTAGGGTCAGCAGAAGGGATTCACCAATTAAAGGCCCAAGAGAGGAGTTTTAGGAAGCTTAGAGCATTATAGAGAGATTCATTGTGAGGCATAGGTGATTCATGGTGGTCAGGGGATTCAAAAAAGGAGTATGATTCATGAAATAGGGTGACCCTACCTCAAAGGGTAGTCCTGATTCAAAGGGGGAGTTCTTTAAAAAGGTTTAATTCTTTGTTAATCCTCAAGTTTCTCAATGGGAATTATTCCTTCTCGAAGGGGATATGCCTTCAAGAAATGAATCCCCACATCAGGTGGTGTATTTCAAGAACACTTGGGAAGAATTTTTATGAATCATGGATACCTCAGATGATCCATTTTTGATTTATTTTCTGAATATTGGAGGTTTTGAATTGGGAGTGATTTAGAAGGCTGAATGGGCAGGAACCATCTATAAAATGTTGTACTGAAGGGGGTATTTATAAGAAAGGGGTTCCATGAGGATTGTAGGATCTTCAAAAGATTAATGTGATACATGAATAGGAGCAGATCCATGAGTCTGAATGTCATTTTCATGAAGACACTATCAACATTTCTAGAATTCTCAAAGTTATCTCTAACTATGAATGTCATTATGTGAAGGTACCAATACTCTTTCACACGATCGTGAATGAGAATCATGAATAGGGAGCTTCACGATATTTTATCATTTGTGAAAGAAGTGAGCTTCACAAAACATACCTATTTTAGAGATTTTATGCCATTTTGGCTCAAATTTTCTCTGAACCAGTCATGACTTATTCAACCATTCCCACGACACACATATTTGAGCATCAAAAACCACATATTCTAAAGGCTTTAAATATTTGGGACTTTGGAACTTATAAATAAGTGGGTTGATTTTCTATTAAAGTAAATATGGTCTTCACAGATTGGTCCTTTATACATGGGGATAAAAAATAATAGAGTTCCAAGATGGTGGGTCAAATGACAAAGGAGGAAAGAGGATCCAACGACACACATATTAAAAATGTATGAATAGGAATCATGATAATTTCATCAAATGGAGATAGAAATGATTCAAGTGTGGGAGAGAAGGCCACCAAGATCATGAATTTTGAAGATAAATGAATAATTCAACCAACATGATGGAGTAAATTAATCCACCTACAAATGAACCACCCACAGTTCTATAATTTTAACTATAGGGATAAAGAGAAATATACAAGATAGTTCACTAAACCATGGGTCCTTAAGGGTAATCAATGCTAGCATCCACCAAATATAAAGGACAAAGGGAAATCTTATTCTATCACTAATTTTGAAGTGGATCATGAAAATGAATTCATATAAGGTACACTTACTATTCACTCTAGAATGGAAAAAATTATTTGATTCTAGTTTTTCACATTCCATTATATCCTAAAAGTTGTTTAGAACTATTGAATCAACACCCCAATACCATGAATTAAAGATATATATAAAAACAACTAGTGGTGGGATCATTCAAACCTAGGAGTTGGACTCTTATCTTATTAGTATATTGTGGAATATTCTTCCAATGAATCTCATAGTCCTTACCTTGGTGGAATTTTATGCTATAATGGGAAAGGATTGTCTCTCTTTATATAGATCACAAATAAATTTTCAAGAAAAGAAAATCTATTTTTATAATATGAACCATCCCATGCTACACTACAGAATCTTGGAAGATTATGAATCCCCTTTGGATAATCCATCAATGGTGAGGGTGTTTATACCCTCTAAAGAAGAATACCTGGCCCAAATTTATGAGTCAAAGTAATGAATCAACCTAGAATAAATTCTCATTGTGATGGAATATAGTGATGTATTTCCTAGATATTTACCAAAAATTCTCCCAGATCGTGAGGTAGAGTTATCAATACACCTCATAAATAGATATACTCTTATCTCTAAATTCTTCTATAAGGTGTCCCTTATTGAAGTTGAGGATTCAAATAATTATCTTCAAGAACATTTGAAAAAAGGGTTTATATGACCTAGTGCATCACCTTAGGGTATTCTAGCACTCATTGTAACGAAAAATGATGGATAAATATATCTATGTATCGATTATAAGGGGCTCAAAATGTTCATCATAACGAGAAAGTAACCCATTCTAAGGATTTATGAGTTTTTGATCAACTACGATGAGATCGATACTTCTAAAAAGTGGATCATCATTATGGATATCATTAGTTGATGGTGAAGAAGGAATATATTAAGAAGATATCCTTTTGTAAAAGTTATAAACACTATGAGTTCATATTGATTCCCTTCATACATAATCATTTCTTATTAATCTTCATGGATTTTATTAATAGAGATTTTAGAGACTATATCAACAGATTTTTGTTAGTCTTTATCAATGATATCCTTATTCACTCCAAAATCAAGAAGGAACATGAAGATAATATAAGGATTTTATTTTCAATTATAAGGAATGAAAAATGTATTCTAAGTTCATAAAGTGTTTCTTTTGAATGTAAAAATTCAAATTATTTTGGCATGTGATCACACGTGAGGGAATTTATGTGGACCCTTTATAGAAAAAAGTAATTGATTAATGACATAGACCAACAAGTGTCTTGGATTATTGTAGTATTTCTTTATTAAATGGTCAATACTGAGGTTTTTTGAGAAATCTATCATGATTTTTACCCCAATAACTAATTTCACATAGAAAGCAGTGAAGTATGTATATATAGAAGAATGTGAGGGAAGCTTTATGGGACTCAAGAAGTGTTTAATCACTGTGCATGTAATTACGTAACCAACAAGTTGATAAGATTTTGTGATATAAAAAATGTTTCAAATAAAGGTTTGGGTTAGGTGCTCATGAAAAATGATAAATTGACTTCCTATGCCTCACTAATGTTGATGATCCATTATTATAAATACCCAATTCACGATCTTAAGCTAGTATTTGTGATATTCACTTTGAAGATTTGGCAGCACTACCTTTACAGAGAGAAGTGTGAAATATATACCGATCATAAGAGTCTAAAGTATATATTCACACATATGGATCTCAACATGCATCAAAGAATATTGTTAGAGGTAATTAAGTTGTATGATTTATATGTTAAATACCATATGGGAAAAGACAATAAGGTAGCTAGTTCTCTTAGCAGGAAAGATTCTTGTACTTTATCCAATATGTGGATTAAGAAAGATGCTATCTTCATGTATATGAAAATGATAGATCTAGAAATCATAACAAAAAAAATAATACATCCTACCTTTACAAAAATATTTTCCAACCAACTATCCAAGAGATGAACAAGGAGGCACATAGGAATGATCTGGAGTTATTAAAGAAGGTAAAAGCAGTGGAAGAAGGGAAGCTACATGAGTTCCAAAATGATGAGGATGATGTCCTTTGATTTGAAAATAGAATTTATGTGAATGAATCACATGAGATAAATATGGAGCTATTGGATAATGTGCATAGATCATCTTTCCCCATCCATTTTAGATGTACCAAGATGAACTATGATATTTTAGAGAAATCCTGGTGGGACAAGATGAAAACGGATGTTTTTATCATATCTTAAGATTATTAGTATGTAAACAAGTTAAAGCAGTGTGACATATGTTCAAGGGGTTTATCCAACCATTTCCTATAATAATGTGAAAATGGGAGAACATCACCATGAATTTTGTAACTGGTCACTCAAAGACATCCAAAGGAAGGAATTTGATATGTGTTGTGGTGGATCAACTCACCAACACTACCCACATCATTATTGTTCTGGAATATTTCTCACTTGAAGAACTTGAAAATATATATGTAAAGGAATTAGTGAGGCTGCATAGGGTTCCACTTTTGGTCATCTCTAATCATGGTCCATGGTTCACATATAAATTCTAGAGAAGTTTTTAACATGATTTTAGTACTGAATTGAATTTTAGTATGACCCATCACTTCTAAAAAGATGGACAATCTGAAAGGACTATTTAAAAACATAATAAGAATACTGAGAGTCTACTAAATGAAATTTAAAGTATTATGGGATCAAAATCTCCCATTTGTTGAGTTCTCATACAAAAACATCTTCCGCTCAAGTATTCAAATAGATCCATAATAAGATCTGTGTGGTGTGCGATATAGAACTCTTAATTATTTGAATAAAGTTAGATAATAGAATCCAATTGGACCTAATATTGTATAATAGATGAAAAATAAGGTTCAATCCATCCAACAAAATAAAAAAACTTCTCCTAGTTGGAAAAAAATCTATGATTAAAACCATAAAATATGTTTGGAGTTTGAAGTTGGAGACACAGTTTTCCTCTGAATATCACCATGGATGAAATTCATGCGATCTAGAAAGAAAGGGAAGCTTAGAAAAAATCACATTGGACACTTTGAGATCTTTAATAGTATTGGAGTATTCGACTATCATCTTATACTTACATAAAATATGGATCGAGTTCATGATGTGTTCCATATATCTTCCTTGAGTAAGTACACACCCAACCCCTCACATATACTAGATCCAGATTTGCTAAAACTAGAGAATAACCTATCACATGAGGAGTAGTTGATGATTATATTATACTGCAAGGAAAAAGTTTTTTGAAAAAAGGGAACTCACCTTGTTTAAGTGTTGTGGAGGAACCATAAATATGAAGAGGCGACATAGGAATCAGAGAAAATAATAAAACATTAGTTTCCTTACCAATTCTCAACTGAGAAAATGAGTTGAAATTTTAGGGGTAAAATTTCTAATGTGGGAAAGAATGTAACAACCTAGATTTTTTATATAAATTTTTTTCCCTAAATAAATATGTGTCATATTATATTATTTAAAAATTTTATGTATATGGAACATAGAGAAACCAAAAAAACATTAATTATTTAATGAAAATTGTTACACTATTCAACGAAAAAATCAATTAAAATGAAAAATATTAAAAGGGGACAAAAAATAGAAAATAAAAAATCTACAATTGAAAGGTTTGGATCACTCTGAACAGCTTGAATCATCCCTACCATGAACACCATTATATAAATAAAAAATATTAGTAAAAAAATTAACATTATAGAAAATGAAAATGTAGAACATTGATAGGAATTTAGGTAAATAATGAATTATAGAATTAAGAGGCGTTTAAAGAAGTTAATGTGACCATTATAATGGTAATGTGACCATTCTAATATTAACATGACTATTGGGAATAATAACCTAGCTGCTAGAAAAAGTAACATGACCATTGGAATAATAATTTAAAATAATAACAATAAATTATTACATAAATAATATTTAACATGAGTAATTTAAGTAAAAATAAACATTATAATTCCAAAAATATAAATATCATGATTTAAAAACTCAAAGAAGCGCATTTTTTAAAAAACTGTATTTTAAAGGATTTAAAAAAAATCATATTTTTTGTATTAAAATTACAATTGCCTATTCTAGAAATTTATTTTGATAAAATGAATATCCCTTTTTAAATCATGACAACAAAAATTCCTATGGGTTATTTTTTTGTAATTTTATAAAATAATTCAATCTTTAGGTGAATAGTAAAAATATAGTTTTTTTTTCATAATTAGTGTATCATAAATTACACCATTCGTAATGTAATAATGACCTAATATTTTATAGATCTTTATTATATAACAAAAAATATTAAATTTGATTAATGAGTCATTAAAATATAATAAATATGATTTTCAAACCTAAAATGAACTTTCCAAAGTCTAAAATTTAAAGTGTTACATTAAAATAATATTTACTAATTTATTCCACCTTTAATTTTGATTAAACCAATGCATTTGAATTTTAAAGTGATTAAAAGTATTAAAATAATTTTATTTAATTCATACATGGTTTATTGAGTTAAAAATATCACTATTAAAAGTTTTCCTTAGATATTATATTCTATTCAATATTTTTACTCAAAAATACTCCTCTCCTCAAGTCCCTCTCCCTCCATTTGAAACCAATTCCCCACTCACTTGAAAAATCTTAATATCTAAAAATATACTCTCTATTAAGACTCTTATTGTACCTAGGGACGTTTGGGATCCATCCAAATCTAATAATAAAAGGATTTTATTATTGTAGAGAAGAAGCAATATTGAGAAGAGGGTGTGTTCTCATCAATTCACCCTCTCATTCTCCTATACTCTTTCTCTTTTCTCCATACGTTTTTGAACTGAAGTGTTATAAGGATATTTAATTAGTATTTTATCATTATATTAATAATTTTATCCTACTTTAAGTATTTTATTTACAAAATATTAAAATTTTATACTTCTCATTCCCTCCCTTTTGACAGTGTCGTGTTAACAGTCGATTGATCACCAATATGGACATTAACAATTCATTTATTATAACCAATTTTATTGATGGTTATAATAAATTATTTATGATTTATAAATTTATAATAATAAATTTATTTAAATCTTCTAAAATTAATTCTACTAATGTATAAATGACCTTGGAAGAAATAGAGAAATCAAAGAAAAACTGAAATTATTTTAGATAAAAATGATATCAAACTTCCTACCATCTAACCAAGGAAATTAAGAAATATTAAAAAATGATTATGATTTTTATTTTTTATAAGAATGATAATAACTCAATTATGTTTTAATTTTTTAATAAACCTAATTTTATTATTTATGAGGTTTAAATGAGATGAAATAAAGTGGGACTTATGGTAAGGGGATTCTCAAACCCAACTCCCTTTCTTTGGTTTATCCATATTTCAAATAAATTTTAGTATGGATATTCATCAAATGTTTTTTAAATATAAATTCATTATTATTAACTTTTATTTTATGTATATACATGTTACCACATTGATTTATAATCCAAATACAAATATTTTTGAAAAATAATTTTCTTTCCAAAACACATATTTTACTCCTCTTGAGTTGTTTCTTATTCACTAAAGAATGATTATGCTTATGCCAAATATGATTTATATAATAAATTTGAAAAAACAAAGTATAATGATTGAATTTTTCTTTATGGAATCCTTATGAAACTATTTCTTTTCCATGAGTTATTTCATGAGTATGATTGTTATACATTCTATGTTTCATGAATGAATATGTAAATATTATGTTGCGAAAAGTGGACCAAAAATTATATATCCATCAAATTCATTGGTTAATTTTATTTATCCCGTGATATTATATTTATTATGGATGAAAATAATTCAATATTTGTTAGTAATTATTACTTTATGATTTATGAACATATGTTATGTGTAAACATAATGCTACTTTGATCACAACTATGAGTGGTATTTGAAAACTATGAATTGGTGTTTCATTTTTATGAATCACTACATTACATGGATTTTTCAAATTTCATCATCATGATTATGATTATGGTCCCATTATTATGAAATGATTATGATGATTATGCTCACCCATGTACTATTTATTCATTCCTCTTATTTCAAGTATGTTTTCCTTCCCCTTACTTGGATTTTAGATCACCCATTTCTTTGATGTATATCATCATGTGACTATATGTACTAAGGATAATGTGAATGATTTTAAGTTTATATAGAAGAAATATTTTAGTAATTTTATTTTTTATTACATATAAGTGATTTGTGATCCATTTTTTCCTAAGATACTAAAACTTTTGATCCATGAGTGTATAACTATTTTTTTGTAGTTCATTAAAATAATGTAATAGAAATGTAAGAAAATGTTTAGTTACTATACTAGAGATGAATCTAATGGATTTTATTCTCTAAATAGATTGGTTGGAAGCTTGAAAATCTCTCATTGACTATTATAATTGGCGGGTAACCTTTACTGCACCTGACGGGGAGTTATATTTTTTAGGTAGAATGGGACCCAAAGGATAGTCTGGATATATTTCCTCTTTGGGAGATAGGTAGGATCATATAAATGTTTTATACTAAACTAGATTATGAAGTATCTAGTATTAAACTACCTCCTGTAACAAATGAATTTATGGAAGTGTTTCCATCCGAATTTCCTGGTATACCACTAGAGAGGGAGGTGGAGTTATCTTTTGACTTGGTTCTATGTACTCAACCCATATCCATTCCCTATTACCGCATGGAATTAGATGAAACAATGGAATTAATTACTCAGTTGGATGATTTTATGTCCAAAGGATTCATTTGACTTACTATGTTACCTAGGGAATCAGTGGCGCTTTTCAATAAAAAGGCTGATAGAACTCTTTGCTTATGTCTTGATTAAAATAAGTTCATTCAGGTTTTGGTTAAGAACAAGTATCATTCTCTTGGTATTGATTATTTATATTATTAGCTGAAAGAGGTGAAGTGGTTCTCTAATATTGTTCTTTGATCTGGTTACCACCATATCAGGGTCAAGAAGTTTGATAACCCAAATACCACTCCAGGAATAGGTATTCCTACTATGGGTTTCATGTTATGACATTAATCCTAACCAATTCTCCAATCATGTTTATGCTTCTAATTAAAAAGTTTTTCCACAAGTATCTTGACTCTTTTATTGTAGTATTCATGGATAAAATCTTGGTTTACATTAAAATGAAAGAGGATAATGTGTTTCACTTGAGAGAATATTTGAATATCTTAAGTAATCAGAAAATTTATTCCAAGATTTCTAAATTCCAATTTTGAATTAAAGCGTGTCTCCTCTGAACACGGTATCACAATTGATCTTGAAATGGTGAACATTTTCATGCTATGGGATGGACCATAGAATGTCTTTGAGATTCGAAGATTCTTGGGTTTAACATGGTATTAACGCTGTCTCATTTCTATAAGAATTATTCTCTTTTAACTAATCTCCCTCAAAATTTAACACTCATAAAATTTAGTTTACAATAATTATAAGCTTGATATCTTTCTTAACATGAAACACTGGGCTTTAAGAAAATTGTGATATACTATAGAAATATAATTATTTTAATGTAACCATTATAACCTAGCCACTAAATTGGCAGGAATGAATATGAGTAACCTCATTAAAAAATGTATGGATAACTTTCCTGCTCAATAAAAATTTGTTTATTAATCCTTATAAAATAAGCACCCAATTTATTGTAAACTCATTTTACGCGTCAAAAGTATTTTTTCTTCAAAAAATAATTTTATTTATTTTTGTGAGTCAATATTATATTAAATTTCATGAAATTTTCAAAATTTAATTTTATAAAATTAACATCATTTTGGAAATCATCATATAAAAAATTAACTTAGGGATAAATTCTTATATTTTTCTGAAATGATTAATTTTTCATTGAATAGTAAAAAATATTGATTTTTCAAATACTATCAATTATTTTCATTAAATAAACTAATTTGAAAGCCCCAATTTATTTTGAATTTGTTATTAAAGTGAAATATGATCTATTTTATTTATACTAATATTAAAAATTTATTTTTAATCAATAATATTAATGATTTTTATATAAGTTAATTTTTAGGCTTAAAAATGCATTTTCCTAATTTTTTTTTCTTTCATTACATTTTATAAATTTATATTAAAATTAATTTCTATCACTTCTATAAATTGAATATTTAAAAATTGACTTTATATTTCGGATCAGTAGGTTATAATTTGGTAAATATGTCACTTATTTTTTATTATTATGATTAGTAAACATGTTAAATATTTTTTAACACAATAAGGGTAAAACATGTAAAACGGGGTTAAAAACATGGAATAAGACTTTAAAATAACCCTCTCACATGAATTTAATCTATGTTTTGTGTTTTTATCAACTACATCTATCCAAAACTCATGTTTTTGGCAATTTTCTACTATTTTTCTTTGATAAGGACTTATATATTATTTAAAGTATATAAAAAATACAAAATGTCACTATCCTATCCCATTTAATGAGTTTTTTTCATCATATGTCATATTTAATTCAAAATTAATCCAATTTTGGACAACTTGGACCTGAATTTTAATTTATATTATTTTAAAATATTGAAAAATTACAAGACTGCCTATCCCTCCTTTTTAAAATCACACCCCTCCTATCTCTTTTTTTACACATATTTTAGCCACCTATATCATAAAAAATAAATAAAATTATATTTAAAAGTTATATATTCATTAATTATATGGTTTTATCTTCTTAAAAGTCTATTCCAATGGTCCTTAATAAGGGTTTAAAGGAGAACTATTGAATAATAGGTAATCGTCCTACCAGAACTCTTTCAATTTATCACTTCTTATAAATCCTATAAATCTGTGTTCTTCATCATAAAATAATTAATTTTTTAGTATAAATATACTTAAATGTTATTATTATTATTTAACCACCATTATTCATCCTATTTTCCATCAAATGGGAAATGAAATTATTTCTCATGCGTATGTGTGGACTACCGCCTCCGCATAGCGATATAATTCATTTCACATTAACATAAATAAATGTTAGTTAATATGACAGATTTAATATTTATATATTATATTTACAATATAATTATGTATCTGAAATTATAATATAATTTTTTTTATTCTTTATTTATTTTCATTATAAAATTAAAACAATGTTCATGTGTACATAAAGACTACCATCTCCATTAACGGTGTAATTAATTTTTTTATAAAAACATTTTATGGATGATTATAAATATTCATATAATGAACATATATGATATTTATATCATGATTAAAAAAATTATATGATTTAATCACTATAAAAGTATAAGGTTCGAAACTATCGAACTGAAACATTCATGATAAACAAAACAGTTAACACATAGAAACTGTGATTTTAAGAAGGAATATAAATAAATGGATGTTATAATGTTATAATTGGGCAATATATGGTTTTATAAATCTTTAAATTATTATTTTGTAGAGTTATAATAAACTTAAATTTATTATATATAAGGTTAAAGTGCTTATGAATCAAGTTAGATGTAATGTAAGTGTTCTTCATCTCGATTTTGTTTCATTGATACATGTTTGATGTTATGAACCTATTTATGTTATGAGGTGTATATAAAATTACTTTTTCTTTTTTATATTAGATCCTTCCTAATTAATGGTATTTAAATTTTCAATTCAAAATATTTCATCCTTGTTTATTTTATTTTAATGTTTCTAAAATGGTAAGGGTTTCTCATCTCACTTTTATTTTTGTGATACAAATTCCATATTCACCACTTGTTTACATTGTGTGGTGTATATAATACCCATTAATTTATTTTATTATGATATTAAGGAAAATTATGGGGATTTAAAAATATATAAGGTACTATATTTCATTAGGTTTTGATTTATATATTACCAAAGTTATAAGGGTTGTTCAACTCAATATTATTTCATTGAGACGTCTTTTATGTTATTCAATTATCTTCTTTTAAGAGGTGTCAATAATTCCCCTTGATATTTTATATCCTAAATATACTCATGAATATTATATTTAATGTTTTATCTCATGAAATTATTTCATGAGTCTTACAATTCAAAAGTTACCAAAATGATAATGGTTTTACGTTACAATATCATTTTTACCTGGATTGTTTATGTTTGAATTTATAGTGATGAAATTATATGATTATTCACTCTAAAATATAATGAATTTTATTATAATATGGTTATTTCTAAATATTTCACAGTTTATATTCATTTTCCACTCTTTAAGTACTCGAGAAACTGAAATAATTCTTTTAAAAAAACAGACATTATTTCCCTCTTTGGTCGGGAATCTTTTTCTTCCATGTCCCTAATTTCATTAATATGTTTTCAATAATTTGTTTAATATTATAATATGGTTTTTTGTATTAATATTTACCCATTTTTTAATTTATATAAAAAATATTGGAATTTTCTTATTGTTATCCAAATAAGGTACTTGTGATTTTTCACAAAAAATAAGAAAGAAATATTTGTTTTAACATACTCAGCATGAACATAATTTTCCTCTACCATAACCACTTAATACATCGAATCTTTTTTTATAATTTTCCAAGTTTATTTTAAAATAAAAAATTTTCCTTAATATTTTCATAAATTTTGTTTTATAAATAATTGATTTCAAAATGAAAAGGGTGTTTTCTTTAAGAAAATTTCCCAGTGATATTTTAAAAGAATTTTTTATATATGATTAAACATTTTGATGTAACTTATATTACATTGGTATTATTATTCTATGATACCATCCTTATTCTTTCTCTGTATATTTTATAGTTATGAAGATACAATATTGATGAATCTTTTTTTTTCTTTTTCATGGGTTATGTTATGATGAATGTTTCTATAATGTTCTGGCATATATGTGAGTGGATTTTGAATATGTGAGGGGTAGGAATGGAATTATATGTCCCTCTAATAAATCGGGTAATTATTAATGTTTTAATAGCTCAAAAAGGTACACTAGAGGTTGTCCCAAGCCTAAAAAATAGTACATAAGAGGTTATAACATAACCAAAAGTTGGTACACAAGTGGTTATCTGAAGATTGAAAAAAGGTACATGAGAGGTTATCCCAATCCTGAAATAGTTTCATAGTCGTTTATCCCTAGCCTATCATGTGATGAATACCATGGTGGGTAGAGTTGACATAACATTTCTACGATTATGATTATGACACACTTTATGACACTCTTTTATGATATAAAATTATTCAAATGTTATGCCCTCATGTATCATGTTTGTGGATACCTTTATCATTCATGTATTAAAAACTACCAATATTTATTCTAAGACTCATGATTATGATATATGAATTATTCGGTGTGGTTTTCCAAGGTGAATCCTATTTTATCATACCCTTATGCTCATATTATACTTAAGTGATCATTTATATCTTCCTTGTTTACCCTTACTGAGTATCAAAGCTAGCACATTATTACGTTTCCTTTTTCCAAAGGTATGAATAAAGGTTTTATGTGTGATATGTTTAAGAAGGGTTCTAGTTGTGATGATCTAGTGGGAGATGATGTAGATTTTTTACGTACCCATTTTTTATGTATCTAATTTCTAAATACACCAAACCTACATGGTTCTAGGATGGATCAAAATTTTATGTAATGAATATCTATCTAATAAAATTTGATATTTATATATGAAATTTATGGGTCGCTATAGTTGGTATTAGAGAAAGTTTTAATAATTTTTGGAAACTATAATGAGAAAACAATGGTCATAACCACTATTTTACATCAGATCCTACGAGGACTCCCCTAAAGGCTAGTCAAGGCTACATGGAATTTTTTGATGCTTCATATTCAGGTTTTGACTACTTTCTCATGTAGTTTGATCACACAGTAGATTACATCTCTCACAATTCATCCTCATTAGAAGAAATATCCCACACTTGAACTAGTACTCGAAGTTGTGATGAAATATCTTAAGAGTTGGAAGGAATACCTTTTAAGGGAAATTTTTATTGTTTACTCTTATCACAATAACATGAGATATATATTGTCATTGAAGGATTTTAATATTCATTAGTCTTAGTGAGTGGAGTACCTAAAAAAATTTTACTTTGACTTTTCCAACACCCCTAGAAATAAGAACATTTTTTCTGATGCTCTAAGATGAAATCTACCATCTCGGGATATGAATGAGTTGTTAGAGAAGTTTAATCTCGATGATCTATTTTCTTTCATGCATTTGGGATTATAATATTATGTAATTGTGGTTGTTTTGGAAAGTGTTAAATGGATATACAAACTTCTAGATAACATCCTCCAGGAGCATCGGTATCATGATGAGTTCTGAGGCATTAATTATTCTATATATGCTAGAGATAAAATCCGTGAATAGTCTCTATCAGATGATTTAATCCTTTAATTCATGAAATGTTTTATCATTCTATCACCTATGGGAAAGGTTGTGAAGGGATATTTTCATCATTTACTTGTGGGAGTTACACCCATGAATGAATAATATGTTCTATGATATGAGGTGGCAATTCCGGTGGCCAATTATGAAATGGAAAATCACATATATTTTTCTAATTGTTATACCTTTATGTAAATTAAAGTTAATTCGTAGATTCTATATAGTTTTCTTTAACCCCTTACCATGTCTATGTGGAATTGGGAAGATATATCAATATTTTTTTTCATTTACTCATTGAGGAATGAATTCAATTTGGGTGGTGAATGACTGATTAACCAAATCAGATCACATTATTTTTGTTCACGACACCACCAAAGTTGAATATTGAGGAAATATCTAGGATATAATATTTTCAAGTTTCATGGAATTACATATACCATTATTTATTATAGGTATCACTGGTAAACATCTTTATTTTTTAGAGGACTCCAAGAGGTCATGGGATCCAAAGTTATATTGATCACTACATACCATCCTCAGACTGATGGTCATATATAATAGGATATAAAGGCACTTGGTATCATGGTTATTTCATTATACTTAACTTTTAATAATAATGGGATTTTTTCTTTGGTTTATTTGATTTTTCCTACAATAATTGATACTATTTGTTTTTTAAAATAGAAATCATTGAGACCTTTCATATACGGCCTTGTAAATATTGGTTTTGTTGGTTATGGGAAACTAGCTTAGTCCAAGAGACAATGGAAAATAGCTAGAAAATTATTTATAGTTTGGTAATGAATTAGATCTAGTAAAAATCATATGAAGATCATCATCGACATCCTTCAGTGTTTTCATTTGGTGACCTGCTGTTCTTGAGAGTCTCAACTCAGTTGGGTCATCGACGAATCAGAAAACATGGGATCATAGAACCAAGATACATGGTACCATTTAAGGATAATGAGTGGATTGGGAATGTGTAATATAGTTTTTCCCTATCAAATAATATTATTTAAATCCATAAATTATTTCACATGTCACAACTCTATAAATATGTTTTCCACCCATACCATGTTTTAAATTGGGATGACCTTGATGTGGAACCTAATATGACCAAGATTGATAGACCAATTTGAATTGTTTAATTTTAAGTGAAGGTTATTTATGGGAATTATATATCTCTGGTTTGGGTTATGTGGAATCATGTATCAAATTATCATAATACTTGGGGGAAAAAATATCCAATGAGAGAGTAGTGGACTCTTCTCTCTGTGGACCGGTCTTATTGACAAGGCTATATTGGGGGTAGAAATAATTATTCTGGGGAGAATTATAACATCCCAACATTTTATTTTATGTATATTCCTTCATAATTATAGATTTTTAAAATAATTAGATAGTTTTGGTGTCATAAAAAGAGGTTTTTAAGCCTTTTCCAATGCAAAATGGCTTGGACCACACCCTAGTCCAAGCCATTTTTCACATGGGTTTAACCTATGTGATACAAGTTGTGTTAAATCTATCAGTACTTAGCGTGGTCTAGAGCATGGCATGTTACAGGTCACCCAATCCATTGTGTCCAACAAATCTCCACTATGGCATGGAAGATGACTTTTATAGGGCCATAACAACTTGTACTCTTCAATTAGGGCATATTGATGGGGTTTTAATGTTTTAAATGCATGAACAATGCTTAATCTTCCAGGTTCAGTTATTATAACTATGTGCAATGCTAAAAGATGGTTTTCATTAATATTTAAACTTTTTTACCAATATTAAGATGATTGGTCCATTTATTTTTTGTTGAATATCATATTGTACATGTTCTAATATGGGTTTTTGAAATTCAAGCTTTTGTAAATTTTGATTCGGTTCCTCTCAGTTTGGTTATAGTTCTTCCATGTGGGGAGATCAATGTAATGGAAATAGAATTTGTATTTCCTTGATCATTGCGTGGGAATCATTATAAACCTTAATTTATCACTGATTGTGGATCCCTTATTGGGTGTTTGAGGAAACCATTATTGGGGAAGGTGGTTTCATAATGTAACTCTAATCTACTAAAATCATTGTTTCTTACTTTATTTGAAGTGGAATTAAAATTAATTTTTAAATAATGATTTTATATTATTGAAATATTTTTTTTTCAAAATGGAATGGTGTTTTATAAACCTCTTTTGTTTTAGGTTTTAAAATAAAGTCTTTATTTTTAGAAATGGTTTGAAAATAAAATGAATGATTTCAAGGATGATTATGATGACGATTCTTGATAAATGAATTCATGAAAAGTTTTATAGAGTTGAAATGAAATAAAATGTTTTGAAAGGAATTATTTTTTATGAAACCCATTTTATTTTTGTTTTTGAAATTATGTGGAATCCACGAAACTTGATTTAGGGATGCTTGAATTAATATTTATGTAATACTTTTGAGAGGAATGTTTTTACCAATAAATTGATTTATGTACCACACTTGGTATCTAGGGTAGTTATAAGGAGAATATTCACTCTATGAATTTACTATATCTACCTAATAATGTATTGATAATGTCAACACTAACTATACTTGAAGAGGAAATATAGTTTATTCATTATAATAGACTCCAATTCCCCCAAGGCTTGATATCTAGGGAAGGGTGAAAATAAGGATCCATATTTCACTGACATTATGTGAAAACTCATGACATGACCTAACTAACCCTAAGGATTTTTACCATGGTGTATGATTGGAAATGTTTTATACATGAAAATGTTTATGAAATTATTTTTTTATTCATTTTTGAAATTTTTTCTTATTCACAAATGTTTTGTACTATCCATTAAAATGATTTGAAAAGCATGTTTTATTATTAATAGTAAAATGACTTAAATTCTATACTTTAACTAAAATTAATACTATTTCGTTTATTTGACATTTAATTCATATGAAATTCCTAGTGGTATCCTATTAGGCTTGTGTTTCTCACACCCTACGCATGCCTCTGGTCATGTGTAGACTTTTTTCATGACAAGGAAAGGGGAAAGAACTACTTTGAGATGGTGGGTATTATTGACTTATAGGGCCTTTGGGGATAGTGGTGATGGGAAGATTGTGGTATCTACCAATTATGTGGACATATTGGGGTGATTTGATCATCAAATTTGTGAATTTATTAGATTTTTGTTCTATTTTGGATTTTTTACTTATCTATATTGTGTAGATTTTATATTGATAATCATTTTGGTATATTGAATTTTTATGATTTCTTTCCACTATTTACTTTTTATCTGGTTATCCTTATGGATAAATCATTACCCATGGTCATTTATTGATGCCTAGGTTCTATTTGTCAACTCATGGGGACCAAGATTTCTCTTCGAGCCATCACTACTGGAAAACTAACCTATACCAACGGGTTTGAACTGTTGGTATAGGCCTCCAAACCGTTGGTATAGCCTATACCAACGGTTTGGAGAACCGTTTCCAAGTAAGCTGTTGGGATAGGTCTATACCAATGGTTTTCCCAAAACCTTTGGTATAGACCTTTACCAATGGTTTTGGAAACCGTTGGTATAATTAATATGAAAATCTATACCAACGGTTATGGAACCGTTGGAATATGTATTACAAAAAAAAACATCTGCTGGGATTTGATCCCAGGACCCGTAGATTATTATTCAACGACTTAACCACTAACCTAACATGTCTTTTGTGAATATAATTACATAAATATATATATGAATTCTCATAATGATTTTAAATTTTGATTTATATAATGTTCTTGGTAAGACTAAATGATAAAAAATCAAACAATATATACCAACGGTTTTCAAAACCGTTGGTATAGCCCTATACCAACGGTTTTGACAACTGTTGGTATATATTTTGATTCTGGTACAAGTTTGATTTATGGCGGACCTTTCCCAATGGTTTTGGCCAAACCGTTGGGAAAGGTGGCCACAATGTGGGCTTTCCCAACTGTTTGGCCAAACCGTTGGGAAAGGTGGCCTCAATGTGGGATTTCCCAACGGTTTAGCCAAACCGTTGGGAAAGTGAACCTATACCAATGGTTTTTATGAAATGTTAGTATAGAAGTGTTGGGAAAGGTCAGATTTACAGTAGTGCATGTGAGGGAAGGCTTATGTTTTGGTTTAGTAGGTTATCTGGGTTAGTTCATGAAAACTCCTAAATACTATATAATTGGTTTAACCCATCATATAATAAATATATCATTATTGATATGATATTTTATAACCTTATTTTTATGAATTACCTTTCATAATATTTAATTATAATCATTCACAACACATATATTATTTATTAAATGGTTATGATTGTAATTTAAAATTAGTAATATTGATTATTTCATACATGTTTCATAATATAAATATTGGTCTCCATTATTTGACACAAATTTTATCATTTTAGGATTACTAAAGGTACTAGAATCATTTTATTTCAATTATTTATGATATTACTTATTAATTTAATTGAAATTATGGGTATGCATCACATGAATGGAATCAACAATGAACCTTTTTCTGGTAAGTCATCAATAACAATGAGTTACTTTTTATTGATCATTAATTTTGGTTTCATATTTACATAACCATATTCATGATATATATTATTGTTTAAAATCAAATATTTCCAATATTAATTTCTTTAAACTAATTCAAGGTTAAAATGATGATGTTGGTATATCATCATTCATGTTTTTGGTTGAACCAACCCATACAAGATCATTTTGTACTAATGAATGAGTAATAGTTTATAGTTATATAATAGTATAATAATTTTCTCATAAGAATAATGATGTAAATATAAGATCATTAATATGGTGAATTATATTTATAAATAGTTGAGATGATAAGGTAATTGAAAATGTTAGATATAAACTTAGATACTTTAGAAAATTTCTCCTCCTTGATACAATTTCCTTTGGAATGAAGGATTTATGATTCCTTCGTGTAAAAAAAATCCAAATATATATGAATGATTTGGTATATGGTAAATTTGAATGCATTTAATAGAGAACTGAATGATTTGAGTGGTTCATGAGGACTATATAAGGGATCCTTTATTGATGAGTTTTATTGGAATTTCAGAAAATATTTATTCCCTAAGGTATAATGTAGTTATTTTAAATGGTAATTAGATAAAAAATGCACAATAATGGATATGAGTTAAGTTTTGTATGATAAGTTTGTCATTTACACATTTATATATATGGATTTTATAGCTACCAAAACCTTAAACACATATAATTACAAGATTCATAAAATACCTTTCCAAAAAAATAAAAACCAAGGATTAAGAGTTCCATTTCCTTTTGATGATTGAAAAAATAAATACATCTTATTAAACATAAACAAATCATATTTATTTAAAACAAACCATATTTCTCCTAAATCCCATTGATATTCTAAAACTTTATAAGATACACAGGGGAAAATACATATTGAAAATGATAAGATAGAAAGCCTGATAAGGGACTAAACAAAGAAATAAAGCATAAAATGAGATACGATAGGAATGACATGGAATCATAAAGATAATGTTCATAATAATAGAAACATTTAATAATTAAATGAAATAATAATATCATGGGTTCATGGAATAATAGTCAAAAACATAAGACATTACATCATAATCACGATTCAATGGTCACATCTCAAGACCACCATCATTAAGTGGATGGAGTCACATAGTGTATTGGGTTCACCCTATATTCCCATATTTATAGTGGATAAAGTCCCATGGTGGATTATGTTCACTACCAAATCCCTAACTTAGTATCTAATGGGGAATAAATCATTACCCAATGCCTTAGAGGGATATATAATCTTGGGCCCACCCATCATATAGAATATTTTTCTTAGGCCCACACCTCGTACACCATACATAGTTGAAAAAGTCACATAGTGGATTATGTTAACTCCCTAATACCATACATAACATCCCATGAGATATAAAGATATACATAATACATTAGAGATATATATGATTGAAGGCCCACCCATCACATAATGAAAACCATGCTTTTTTTCCCATATGAAGAAAAGAAACCATACATTAATCATAATCATGTATGGTGATCACATAGTAGATTACGGTTCTCACCAAATTTATCCACATTATAAGAACTATCCCACGCATGATCTAGAACTGAAATTTGTGATGCATGCTCTTAAGATTTGGAAGCACTAAATTTTCAGGGTAATATTTACCATTTACTCCAATCACTAGAGTTTGAGATATATCATTTCATTGAAGTATTTGAATCATCATTAGTTTTTGTGGATAGAGTACCTATAAAATTTTGACATTGACATTTCCTACACCCCTTGAAAAAGGAACATTGTTTCTGATGCTCTATGAAAGAAACTACTATCCCAGGATGTGGATTTATCAGAGGAGTGTAATCTCGAGGCTCTCTTTTCTTTTATGAATTTTAAATTCTAAGAGGATGGAACTGTGGTTAATTTAGAAATTGTTCAATATATATCATCACTTATCAAGAACATCAACCTAGAGAAGTAGTATCATAATGAGTTCTGAGGTATTAAGTATTCTATATATAGTGGAGAGACCATCAGTGAATAATATCTATCACTAGATAAAATCCTATAATTTAGATATTTTTTCCATTCTCTCACTTATGGGAAAGGTTGTGAAGGGTTATTGTCATCATTTACATGTGTAAAGTACACCCATGAATTAATAACATGTTCTATAATATGAGGCATAAATTCTGGTGTCCGGGTATGAAATAGGAAATCAATTATTTTTTCTCTCACTATTATACCTTTCTGCATATCAAAGTTAAGTATTAGATACTATATTGTTTTATTTAACCCCTTCCCATATCAATGTGGAATTGGGATAAAATATTTGTGTAGTTTTTTTTGTTGTGTTTTCATTAAATCCTAGAGTAATTAATTTTATTTGGGTGGTGATTGATTGATTGACAAAATAGAATCACATTATTCCTATTCGTGATACCAAAAAATTTGAAGATCCTGGAAATATATAGGATAAAATATTTTCAAGTTTCACATATTTACATATACCCTTATTTATGATAGGGATCACTAGTTAACATCTCAGCTTTTTAGAGACCTCGAGGAGGTCATTGGATCCAATGTTATATTGATCACTTCATACTATCCTCATAATGATGGTCAAATAGAATGAGATATACATATTTTTGAAGACATTGCTCATTCTTTCATCCTTAACATTGAATGATCATAGGAGTTCCTATTAGGTCTTGTTTATTTTCTCAACAATAATAGCTACCATTTTTTTTATTAAAATGAAACCCTTTGATGCCTTTTTTAGTTATCCCTGTAAATATTTTTTTGGTTGGAGTTTGGTGAAGCTTCCCTAGTGGAACCTATCTTAGGCCAAGAGATAATGGAAAAGATCCCAATAATTACTTAGAGTTTCATAATTAATTACATTAAAAATAAATCTTATAAATATCATCATCAACATTCTTTGGGGTTTTCAGTTGGTGACCAGGTGTTCTTGAGAGTCTCACCTCAGTTGGGTCATCGATGGCTTAGAAAACAAGGGAACCTTGAACCAAGATATGTGGGACCATTTAAAGTTGATCAATAGATTGGGAAGGTCTGATATATTTTGGACTTTTAAAATCAGATGATTTAAATCCATAATGTATTTCACATTCTGAGACTCTAGAAATTTCTTTTCAAACCATAACATGTTTTAAACTTTTAAGACCTTGATGTGGAACCTAATATGGCTATGAATAATCACCCTGTCTGAATTATTGACTTTTAAGTGAATGTAATTTATGGTAAGTATATAACTTTGGTTTGGATTCTGTGGAATCATGGATCAGATTATCATAATACTTGGGAGAAAAAATCACCAACGATAGAGTAGTATACTCTTATCTATGTGGTCCAATCTTATTGATAAGTCTATCTGGGGTAAGAAATAATTATTTTGAGGAGAATTATAAAATCCCAATTTTTTTTTTGTACATTAATTGGAAATTATAGGTTTTTAAAAGAATTAGATATTATTCGTGTGTTAAAAATAGGTTTTTAGACATTTTCCAATGAAAAATGGGTTGTAACACACCCTGGTCCAAGACTTTTTTCAAATGGATGTCACCTGTGTGATACAGGTTGTACTAAAACTGTCAGTACTAGGAATGGTCTAGAGTGTGGCATGTTGTTGGTCACCCAGTCCACCGTGTCCATTAAGTCCCCACCATGGCATGGAAGAGGAAGTTTCTAGGGCCATAATATCTTTTACTCTTTAATTAGGGCATGGTTAAGGGAATCTTGATGGGGTTTTAAAATTTGAAATGCCCAAACGGTTATTAATCTTCTAGTTTTGGTTACTCTAACCAAGTGAAATATTAAGGGATGGATTTTAGGAATCTTTATACTTTTTCAAATATTAAAATTATTGATCCTGTTTTTTTCTTAAATATAATATTGGACATATTCTAGGAAGTTTTTTTTTGAAATTCAATCTTTTTAAAATTATGATTCGATTCCTCTCATTTCCGTTATGGTTATCCAATGCATGTATATAAATGTAAGGAAAATAGAATTTGGATTACCTTTATCATTGTGTGAAGATAATTGTAAATTATTCTTTATCATTGATTTTCGGTTCCCTTGTTGTGGGTTAGAAAAAATATTTCTTGGGGTATGTGGTTTCATGATGCAACTCAAATTAACAAAAATCTATGTTTCTTACTTGATTTGAAGTGGATTTCAAATTGATTTCTAAATCATGATTTTAGATTCATGAAATATGTTTTCAAAATGGAATGATATTTTTTTAACATCTTTTGTTTTGGGTTTTAAAATAATGTGTTGATTTTTGGAAATTTTTTGAAACTAAAATGAATGATATAAAGGATGATTATGATAACTACTCTTGAGAAATGAAGGCATGAAATTTTTTATGGAGTTAAAATGAAATAATTTATTTTAAAGAAATTATTTTTATTAAACTCATTTAATTTTGGTTTTTGAAATTAAATTTCATAAATGACACTTGATTTGGGTCTTCTTGAATGATGATTGATGTAATACTTTTGATATGAATATTTTTACCATTACTTGATTTCCATGAATCACATGGTATCCTAGGTAGTTAGAAGGAGCATATAAAATCTAGGAATGTATTATTTCTACCTCAAAATTTATTAAAAATTTCTATACTAACTATAATTGAATAGGGAATTGAGTTCATTCATATGGGTGGACTCTATTCCCATTATGGTGAAACGAGGATCCATATTTCACAAAAATTGTGTGGAACCTTGTGACATGATCTAACTATACCTAAGGATTGTAACCCTAGTATATGATTTATAATGATTTATACATGATAATATTTATGAAATGATTTTTTTCATTACTTTTTGATAGTTTTTCTTATTCATGAATGTTTTTTTACTTTCAATTGAAATGATTTTAAAAGAAAGCTTTATTGTGAATAGTAAAATTATATTAATTCTATTTTTTAACAAAAATTAAGCATATTTGGTTTATTTGATATTGAATACATATCAAATTCCTGGTGTTATCCTACCAGGATAGTGTTTTACACACCCAACATATTACTTTGGGAATGTGTAGACTTTTTTTAGGACTAGTGTAAGGGAAAGTACTACTTCGAGATGTTGGGTGTTTTTTACTAGGTCCTTGGGGGATGGTGGTGATGGGAAGAGTTTGGGATCTACATATTATGAGTATATATTGTGGTGATTTTATCATAAAATTTCTAACTTTCTAAGATTTTTGTTCTATTTGGGTTTTGTGTTTATCTACCTTATGAGGCTTTTCTCTTGATGATCATTTTGGCATATTAACTTTTTATGATTTTATTCCATTGTTTACTTTTTATCTAGTTATATTTATGGATAAATCAACCCCCTTGTTCATTTACTAATTCGTAGGTGTTATTCATCAACTCATGGGAATCAAGAATTCCCTTCGAGCCATGTGAGGGTTGGATCGAGTTTTGGTTTTGTAGGTTATTTGGGTTAGTTCATGACAACTCCTAACCTCTATAGAAGTGGTTTAACACCTTATATAATAAATATATCCTTATTGATCCTTTATTTTATAACATTATTTGTATATTTTAACTTTCATACTCTTCTATTATAATCATTCACAACACATATATTTGTTAGTTAATGTTTATGTTCATAATCAGATGTTAGTGATATTGATTATTTCATACATCTTTCATAAAATAAATATTGGTCCCCATTATTTGATACCAAGTTCATAATTCTAGGATTAATCATTGTAGTATAATTGTTTTATTTCAATGATTTATGAAGTTACCTTTTAATTTTATTGAAATTATGTGTATGCTTCACAATAATAGAATCCATGATGAACATTTTTCAGGTAATTCACTGATAAAAATGAGTTACTTATTATTGATTATTAGTTTTTTATTTATAATTACATAAATATATTCATGATATGTATTATATTTTAATTAAAATATTACTAGTATTAATTTTTTGATACTAATTCAAGGTTAAGCGATTATGTTGGTATAGGATCCTTTATGTTTTTGGTTGAAACGAACCAAACAAGAACATGTTGTACTAGTTAGTGAGTATGAGTTTATAGTCATATAATAGTAGGGTCATTTTCTCATAAGAATAATGATGTAAATATAATACCATTAAAATGGTTAATTATATTTATAAATAGTGGAGTTGATATGGTAATTGAAAATTTTAGATAAGAACTTAGATACTATAGAAAATTTCACCTTCTCGGTACAAGTTCCTTTGGAATGAAGGATTTAGGATTCCTTTATAAAAATAGAATCCAAATGTCTAATAAGGATTTTATAGATGTAAAATGTGAATTGATTAAATAGATAATTGAATGATTTGAGTGGTTCATGAGGGGTGGAGGAGGGGTCCTTTATAGATGAGTTTTTAGTGTAATTTCTACAAATTTTTATTCCTTAAGGTGTAATTTAGTTATTTTAAATGTTAATTGGATAAAAATTACACAATAATGGATTAGTGTTAAGGATTTTTTGATAAGTCCCTTATTCAAAAATTTAGATATATATATTTTATAGATACCTAATAATTAAACACATATTATTTTGGGATTATTAAAATACATTTCCAACAAATACAAACCAAGGATCCGGAGGTCTAGTGTATTTTTATGATTAGAAACATAAATACATATTATTAAATATAAAAATATCATGTTTATTTAAAACACAACATATTTATCCTAACTCCCATGGATATTTAAAAAGTTCATAAGATACCCTAGGGTAAATATATATTGAAAAAGATAGGTTTGAAAGCTCAATAATGGAATAAACACAGAAATAAATCACAACATAAGAGTAAATAGGAGTAACATGATATTATAAAGAGAATGATCATAATCATAGAAACATAGAATAAGGAAATGAAATAATAAGATAATGGATTCATTGAGAATGAGGCAAAATCATAAGACATTACATCATAATATTGATTCAAGTGTCACATATCAAGACCATCATCATAAAGTGGACAAAGTCCCATGGTGGATTTGGTTCACTGTAGATTCCCATAAGCATAATATAAAATGTCCCATGGTGGATAAGGATCACTGTATAATCCCTTACATAGTATCTAATGAGGTATAAATCTTTACCCAATGCCTTGGAGGTCTATATAATCTTGGGCCTATTCATCATATGTGTAGTATTCTTAAAATAACACCTCATACACCATACATAATTGAAAAATTCCCATAGTGGATTAGGTTCACTCCTTAATACCATACATAACATCTCATTAGATATTAAGACATACACAATACATTATAGAGATATGTGATTCAATTCCCACTCATAAAATAATGAAAATCATGCTTATGTTTCCCATATGAGGAAAAGAAACCATACATTAATCATAATCATGATCAAACCCATAATAAGGAAGTGGGTTTTAAAATTATAATTAAATTAATAACTGAAGTCTAAATCATAAGGATTCCTAAGAGAATAAGGAATTAAATTGTTTTAGAAATTTAATTAAAAAGTGATATATTTCTTGTAAAATGATTTCCATTATATAATATTCATGATAAATATATAGAGAAAAGAGAATAAATATGAAAAAATTTGGTGGAGCTTCTGTGAAATAACTAAAGGATACTTTAAATAAGGAAAGACATTATTATTTTCCATAAAACTATAATTTTACCAAGATGTTTCTCCATGAAAAAATTATGGTTTAAAAAGTATATTCATGGTTTAAAAACATTTTTTGGGGGTAATTCTTGACATGAATAAAAAATATTAAAGTTCCCATAATCAAGTTTTCTTAAAAGTGGGAATTCTGAAGGGGAAAAACATTTATAACCCCAGAAATTAAAAGGATATTTTACTAGGTACATTTATAAGGTACATATATAAAAAATGAATAATTTTATGATAGTAATATTTCATAAATAGGGACAAAAAGAATATGAGTGTGTAACTAAAAGGTAATATGGGTGGTACATAATATCTCTTGCCTAGTGTATGAATATTATGGGAACATGTGCATAAATTCTTGAATAACCAAATTATATTTATGAAATAATTACTTATTGTAATGGCCTGGACCTCTCTGGTTTATTCCTTCCTGAAAATCTGGTGTTTGAGGTGTTCTGTGAGGTCAAGGTGACTTATCCCCAACACTTTTCCAAATTTTGAGTTCGTGAACAATGTTTCTAGAATGGTGAGGTTCCAACGGTAGCCTCTTTCCTTTGCCAAATTTCAAGTTCATGAATAGTGTTTCTATAACAGTGAGGTTCCAATGGTAGCCTCTTTCCTTTGCCAAATTTTGAGTTCATGAACAGTGTTTCCAGAATAGTGAGGTTCCAGAAGTGAGGTTTCAACAGTGAGGTTCATGAACAGTGTTCCCAGAACGGCGAGGTTCCAATGATGAGGTTCATAAAAAGTGTTTCCAGAATGGTGAGGTTCATAAATAGTGTTCCTAGAATGGTGAGGTTCCAACCATGAGGTTTCTATGGTGAGGCTCCAACAGTGAGGTTCATGAACAATGTTTTTCCTTTTCCAAATTTCATGTTCATGAACTGTGTTTCTAGCTTCCTAAAATTTCGCCCCTCTGACGTTTCCTTTGATGTAAAATACATTTAAAGCCTTATTTTAAGGAATCTAAGGCCGATTCAAAGTCCGTAACTCCTATATTAATTTTCATAAGGCTGAGGATGTTTTTACTTGGTCAAACTGCATGGTTTAATGTGATCTATATTTAATGGAAAATCCAGCATATCGTAAAGTACTGCTCCGTTAATTTTTCTAAAGGGATGAGATATCTTGCTCCCAAATTATTCTTCCTTGTTCTCAGCTGTGATATGCTCAAACCTTTAATTCCATCCCATAGGATTTGTGAAATCAAAATTTCCTCCATAGATTGGTTCTACTCTTTTCTGATTCAACCAAGTGGTATCTATCAATCTTAGATATAAGGTATGATCTATCATCATTATTTTGGGTTTATCTCTTTCTTTTTCTCCTTTCCATTTTTATGGAATACAATATCCATGTTCCTAATGGTATTTTATTGGGTGTTGACCGGTGTGGTGGTGTCTCTGATCCTTGGGTGGATACAGTTGTCACAGGGGGAGGAGATCGTAACCCGTTGTGTGGCTCGTTCTCATATAAATAATGTTAAGAACTGTTTAAGGTGGGGGATTTTTTTCTTCTCTTTTGTTTTACATGAAAATATATAGTTATCATGTTTTATCCCATTGGATCACAATGGAATTGACATAATAAATATTTAAACTGGATAATTAAATTGATATCGATCGTATGTTATTGACTCTTAATTTTATAGATAGTGTGATATCTATGATTAATTTGTTTAGATTTTTGTTTTGATGGAAATTGATAAAGAACATAAAGACGGAATTAATTGATAATTGTTTGGATAAAGATAAAGAGGCATGTGAATGAATCTGATGGTTGTTGTTGTAATTTTATGTTAATCAAATTGATACAGAAAACATATTTAATCAATTTGTGATAACCTACTGTTTAGGTTTTCCAATTTTGAAACATATGAATAATAAATCGGTTAATTAAAGATGGATTAAAAAACTGATTTTTTATAAAATAAAATCCCTTATAGGGTTCTGAGTTACCCTCTTTATTGTTCAAGGGCCAAGAGACCAATTGATATGATGTTTGTTTTCCTGTTTCTTATGTTGTGATTTGAGTCTGGATGGATTTTGTGATATGTGGAGGAATGAAGGCCTATTTATTATGGCAGAAGTTGATGCCTAGAGTGGCGAGATGCATCCGTTTATGCATGTGGGTATCAGGAAGGACATTGAAGATAATGAAATGGGTTGGATGTGAATGTTTGGATGCTTGATGATTCTTGTTGGTTGTTTATCTACTTTACATTCCCCACTACTCAAGGCATCTAGTTTTTATTACCCTCCTTCCAAAAGGGGAAAAGATGCATGGGGTATGCCACATGCTTTCTGTGTTTAGTTCTTGAGGGAGGATGGGTCTATGCTTTTGTTATAGGCAGAAAATACTCAACGGGTAGTTCATCTACTCACTGTGTTGAGCCCCTTATGTTTAGTATCTTAGAATGTTTTTCTAGAATGTTTGGGAATATGGGAAAGCAATTCTGCAAATAAATGATTGAATAAATGAAGTTAACCTATGGGGTTGGAGATTGCTGGAGTGAAATGCTGAGATTGAAATTTAAAGGAACAATGAACTTTGGGTGTGATACTAATGAAATATAATGTGTAAATTGTTAATGGTTATTTAATGTTTAAAGAATTAATTAACATAAAGTTCAACTGATAAAAATGGAATTAAGTAATGCAATTAAGCTCTTTAAATGATTGTGTGCTTATATAATACATAGTCTTAGAAGTGGAAGCAAGGAGTTAGAGAGACGTTAGCTGCTGTTGTGTCTAAGACTAGGTTATTCTCAAAGTGTGGTTGTGAGATATTGTATATTATATAAATTTTTTGTTTCTATATGCTACTCCACCCAATTAGTTAGGGCAACTGACACCCTTGGGATTCTATGCCCTAGGGGGATGTTTTCCCCAACATTCTGGTGGGAGGATGGATGACAGACTACCCCCTTTGGCCCTACTCTCTTCTCTTGGTAGTTACTTGTGCTGGTAGGAACAATGGTTAGTTTTTCCCATATATGTGTGTAGAGGGATGTACTGTCTTGTGGTTATTCACACACATATATTTAGGATATAGTTTCCTAGGGACTACTAAAGGTGTAACGTATGTCTAATTCCTTATGAATACTTGGTTTCAAACCACTAAATAACTGATTAATTTTTATTTCAAGCTAGATAATTAAACCTAAATCATACCTTTGAAAGTATTGTAAAAATTTCACCACAATTAATGATGGATAAATAATCCTTATACTTAATCTCAAGGGATTAATTCTCTATTTTTGTATGTAGAATATGGGTAAAGTACTTACTAAAAAATATTCCCTTAAAATAAAATAATTACATGGAGTCAATTTCATTCTCTTGCCTAACATTTCTAATAATATTCTACCATTGACCCGCTCCATCTTCCAAATGATAAAAGGATAGGACAACCTTTCCATGGTCAAAGAACTAAAGAATATAAAATATATTTTTCATTACATTAATCAATTTCTCAGCAACCACTGGACCAAAAGTCCCATAGAAGGTGGGTAGACACTATTATATAAAATATTTAGTGGAATCTTTCCCCTTCCATGGTAAAATCACAAGTTTAATATGATGAATGTTTCCACTTATAACTTGATAGAGTTGAGTGATAATAGTCACAAAATATTTCATCCTAGTTTCTAATCAATTTGGTTTTACATGAGGGTGATTGTTTCAATGACCACTACATTTTTTGTTCACATGATTACTTTCGGTTCCTATCATTATATAAAACCAAAATTCATAGTGTGAGATACAATATTCATAGTAGGAAACCATAAAATAATAAATAAATTACTTATAGGGTTTATAAATCATGATGCCTTATTTTCAATATCTGAAACCTCAGGATTAACCTAGGTCATTCATGGTCTTTATCTATTTTAATCCTTCATGGTGGTTCATAAAGAGAATTTTAATTCCATAACATATCCCTTGGGACTTTCAAACCAGGTGTGTAGTAAGGCCCATTGTCATGCACCATGTGAAGGTCAAGTCAAATCCTAATGTGCACTTTGTGGAGTTATTACCCATAAGTACAAATGTTCCATATCTATATCCACTTATAGTATCTATACAAGGATGTAATTGCTTAGAAATAACCTTCTCCATCCTTCACCAAAATTACTGTATATTTTTATATACTTAGACTTATCCCAAGACTTATTCATATGGTTCCTAATAAATTTTTATTATCACTGTTCCAAAGTTTGACTAAACCTTTCCTTTTATAACAAATATAGTGACCCAAGATTTTCAAATATATAAATTATATTTTTTTAGATGAATATTTGATACATTTTAAAAATAAATGCCTAAGGACCATAATGTTTTAGTGTATTTGTAGACTAGATACATAATATTTTGATTTCATTAAAGATCTTCAATATATATAAAAAAGATAATGGCATTTAGTATACTTCAGATATATAACCTACTTAAACCTTTCTTCATAACCTAGGAAAAGTAAATATAATATATGGTGAGCTCAAGTGCTCGGTAAAGGTAAACATGGTAGATATCAATTGTTGATCATAAAAAGGCATAAGATAAGTATAAGGGTATGAGATAATGAACATAACTTTCATGGTTCATACCTGATATATGAAAGATCATAAACTTAAGTCATGGAATAAAACATTATAATTTATAATTCATTAATCATATGATTGATAAATAATTATAAATAAATAATGAACCATAAGTTCATGTCATATTAGTGTGGAAACATCATAAGTATAGAAACCATTATATATGTCAAGTTTAACTGTTGAGACTATCAAATCATAGTGGATCAGACAACCCTATATGTTTAATATAACGTAATGGATCAGTAATCATCAGTTATTTACCATAGTTTATCAATAAAATTAACTTATTTCCCATATTGGATCAAGCACATCAGACTTTTCCACTTAGCTTATTATAAAAACCTGCTTGATTCCCATAATTATCTTATGAGATATAAATCATTACGAAATTAGTTGGAGGGATATATAGGTCACACCTATCACATAATACATAAATTTTTGTTCCATTTTATCATTAACCATTCACCATATCCTCATACCATAACTCATGCAAAGAAATTAGGATTCATTAACATTTATGCAATCCATCATAGCACAACCCATGCAAAAATAAATGGGATTCGTAATATTTTCATAATCATAATCCTAAACCATCTAAATAAAAAATAATTATGGTACCATTGGATTATATCCCAATCAAAACATAAGAAAAAACAAATGTTCTTGTCATTGATGAATATATATTGCATTAAAATATCATTAAAACATTTATGAGGAAAATATCCTTCCATTTGGAAATCACTTATTTAAGGTCAAAAAAAATTCACAAATATTAAAAAAACTTTTTTATTTAAAATGAACCTTTAAAAATTATGTTATAATATTCTTATATTGGAGTGGGAATTGAGGTGGAAATTTTTTTCATGGAGTACACGTTAAAACAAATATTTATTTCACATTTTCGGTAAAAAGTCAAAAGAGCCATGTTTGGAAAATAAAAAAAAGATTCTTATTAAACCATTTTATAAAAATTAAAAAGTGGGTTAAAATGACTTTATAAAATAATTTTATAATTTTAATATATTTATTTAAAACATTTTTAGAAAACATGGACATGAAATAAAATGGATTTTTTGTCCAAAGAGATAAATAAAGTAAATTTTTCTTAAAAACATTATTTTGAACTCTCGAGTAAATAAAGAGAGGCTCATGAAACTAATATATTTATTTTAATGAAATAAAAAAAGTGTACGAAAATTAATTAGTTTATTGAGTGATAGATCTTAATATTTTATCATCAGAAATATAATCATAACCAATCTCAATAAACAATAAGATTATAACATATTTTTTTTACTATTTTAGTATCTTTTGAATCGTAATCCCCTAGAAAGAAAGAATATTATATGGATATTTATATCCCATAATTCCATTATAATAATAATAAATTATATTAATGGGTAATATATAATCTCCCAAAAATAAATGATTGGTGAATATGGTATGTGTCCCACAGAAATAAAAGTGAGACAAAAAACCCTAACCACTTTAGTAATTTTTGAATCATATGCCTCCTCAAATAATAACCTCAAATGAAAATTTAAATATATTTAAAATAATTATAATAGTTATATAACATTTAAAAGGGGAAGTATATACACCACAAAAAATAATTTATGTGCATAATAATAAAATATGTCTCCATGAAGGAAAATTGAGACCAAATCTCTTACCTCGAGTCTCGACTTTCTTTGTACAGGTTTGGAACTCCAATATAATAAATATAGGATTATTATAAATATGTTTTAGAAACATACTGATTTAAATAATACCATATATTATTTACTTTAGAGTTTTTATTACCCATTTGATAAAAAATCCATGTTAGAATCTTGTTTTGAGTAATAACTACTTTGTTTTTCAAGTATGTTTTGGATTGGTATTTTGAGTAATTTTAATTTGATTATGGTTAGAACATATCTATAATTTTAAACATTGTAAAAATATCACATATATTCATTATATTTTTATTTATTATAATCTATAAAATTTATAGAAAAAAATAAATTACATCATTCATGGAGATGGTAGGTTATACTTGCGTATGAACGATGTTTCCATTTTCTCAATAGATGGAAAGAATGAAAGTTAAATATTAATTAAACTTTTTAAAATAAATTTTATATCATAAATATCATATATATAATATATATTAATTAAATTTATCCTTATAACCATCCATTTAAAAATAAAATGAAAAATGTATCACATCGTTTTCTGGAGGCGGTAGTCTACATATACGCACAAGCGATGTTATCATTTTCCAATGGATTGGAAGGTAGTTAGGTAGTTTTGATATTTTAATTATTCAACTATAATTATTTCATAATTATCATATAAATATTTTAAATTCATCATTATATCCTACCTTTAGAGGCGATGCAGGGAAACAAATTACTTCGGTTCACGTGGCAGTAGTTCACCGTACACACGATCGAAAGTTGTGATTCCCATTTTGAATAAAGAGAAGATGGATATGGGTTATTCCATTAACATAATAAAATATTATATGGTTGAAAATTATGTTATCATATCATAATATTTTTAAATTATTTAAAGTATGTGGAAGAAGAAGAAAAATTCTCGATTAAGAACGATACCTCTTCTTAGAAAAACCACTTTAGGATATCACCAAAATCAGTCTTCTGAGGTTTTAATAATCCAAATATAGCCTCCAGAACATGGTTAGGTAAGTAAATAAAAGTTTTGGGAAGTAATTTTCTGAAACAAAAGGATTTTAGAGTGTGAATAGGATAGTATAGGGGGTGTCTTTTTGTTAGTGGGGAAAAGAGCCCACTTGGAGAATACTTGGAAATTTCCCAAAAGAATCCAAAACAATAAAGCCATTAAAAAGAAACATGATTAAAAATGACCATATATTTTAAATTCATATATTATATGGTGTAAATATAGTCATAAAATAGTTTTTAGATAAGTTTTATTAGAAAACATAACTTTATTTTCTTAGTTTAACCGCCCAGTAAACTCATTTTAACCTCAACCAAGGTAATTAATTTTTACTATTTTGAAAATTCATCATTAAAAAAAATATTTACTTATTATATAATATTAATTATTCAGATTTAAAATATTTAATCCATTTTATCTAATTAAATTCACAAAATTGGAAAATTTTAATTTAAAATTAAACCTGCAGATGGGGGAAAAGAAGTTCTCCAAAGAGAAAAATTTAAAAAGTATAAAGCATTTTAATATAAAAATAAAGTATTAAATTAATTATAATGAACTAAATTATATTATTTATATGATAATTTAAATATTTTAATTTGAAACTTTTTTTAAATTTTTTTTTAAATATTTTAAATGAAAGATTGGTTTTCATTAAGAACTATTATTTTTCACTATTCATTAAAAAATTCAACTTTTCAGAAAAATAAAAAAAAATAATCCAAATATAATTGTGGAATTTCTATTCCAAGAATTATGTTCATATTTTAAATATATTTTTTAAAAGTTGAAACATAAATTTTATTATTTGTTTACAAAAATAAATAAAACTCATTTTTTGAGAAAATTATATTTTCAAAGTGAATAATGACTTTGAAAAAAAATATTAAGTGCTTATATATTAATATATTTTCATTATCTAAAACCTCAATACATAAATTTAAAATTTTGGTTATTCTTATTCATAACGCCAAGTTTAATGGCTCAGTAATAATGATCCGATTTAAATAATAATAATAATATTATATTGTGGTTCTCTGAAATTTGGTGTTGTGTGTAATGCAAGATATTAAAGAAATTAAATTTATTTGAAAATATATATTTAATAAAATATAAGGATATTACAAACAACATGCCAAATAATTTCTATTATGTGGAGTTTTATTTTAGGAGTATATGCGGATATGATGATTTATTATCGAGGAGTTGCCACTGTGAGCAAGAGGCTAGGGAATCAGACCATAATAGAGGTATAAAGGGTGTATTCACTATGATGTGGTCATGAGTTTAGTGGAAGTTCATTAATTAACCACTACTAAATACATATTTGGTGGTGTATTTTTAATAACTTCCACGAAAAATTAATTAGTGTCTATAGGAAAATTCCATCATTAAAGGATGAAAAATATTTAGATTTCTCTTATTAGTGGTGGTTACATGAAACTGTAGCTAATAAACCACTATTATTTTGTATTTTTCCTATAGTGGGATATGTGATCGTACTAATTGAGATTTTGGAAACATTGAGTGTTTTTCTATGAAAAAAAGTTATTTATGTAGCAAATTCAACTACGTGATCATTCTCCACAATTTGATATGTCACCACTTGGTAATGTGAATTTCATCTATTTGGAGGTTATAACATATATTTGGTTATATGGAAACTTTATTTCTATGAAATCAGTTTCATATTAATTCAACTACATAGAAATATGGTTACATCAATCTCAATTTGGTTATAGAGCTATCATGAATGGAAATTCGGTTATGTGGCCAACTCACTTATAGATATTCACTTATGTCAGCTGCTTTAGAAATAAATTCTACCATATATGAAATAAACCATGAAAAATCACAAAAGATATAGTCCATTAAAATAAATGGAAAATTATGAAAAATATTGTTCCAATAAATCACCAAAAGCAATTGATTTTTTATATGAAATTCAAATACTTACAGAATTTGCACCAAATTAAAAATTATAAAATAATTTCACAATTAAATCACATTTCATCTTTCAAAACACAATTAATTAATAAAAAATGTGGAAAAATGAAATAAAATGTGGCCACATCATGCATCCCCAATTCCTCATACTTTTTCCATAAAACCTATAATTTAGATTATTAGAGTTTTGATTCACCTTCAAATATATTAATCAACTTTTCCCATATGGAATGTGAGGATTTATGCAACATCACCTTTGTGTAGACTGTACTAGAAAAATCTCCCCTTAAATAATTTATTCCTTTATAGCCATTATCTGGTTCATTATGGAATGCTTCTTATAACACCCCACATTTCATATTAACAGAAATCACATATATATCAGTTGTATATACATCCATGCATAATGATAAAAGGTATTTATACATCTAATTCATCCATAGCTGAAAGTTTTTCGTTTAAATATTAGAATGCATTTATGATTAACTACCATCATAGCTTCCAATATGAGAATTCCACTAACATTAACCATTATCTTTGATAATAATTGTTAGACCCATTAGGTTAAATACCCTAATATGGAGAGCAAATTAGGGCATGATATAGTAAAACAACTTCCCCTTTAATCAGGTTTCATCGTTAAACAAGACTCTCTTCAATATTTTTCATAAGGAAATATATAAATTTAAATGAGGGCATTCATGAGACACATAAATTTTACATGGTTCACTCTAAAATAATAATACAAGGACCATAAAAAGGAAAATTTTCAATGTTACAAAAATCAATAATGTTCACTAGTGTTATAATTTTCATAGTGGACTTAATGTAACTTCTAGTTTATAGACAATCACACTTGAAAATTCACTGATCTATCTCTTAAAAACAACTCATTGGTCCTTAAAATAATCCTCTGATGACCTCTATAAACTTTTATTTCGTTTACACTAAAATGGGTGTGACATGAATCTCATCTTTCATCTGAGAGAATAAATCCACTTTACTATATATGATTTCCTTCAGAAAAAAAAACTTCATGAATAATATTTTTCAGGAACTGCTCCTTCACACACTTGATTCAGGGAACACTATTCACTATGCACTATAATCCTTCATGAATTTCTCATGATATGTGATCTAGTTATGCATTAACAACTACTCTTACATCATGAATTACCTCTCCTTCATAAAAACCCAAATTTTGTAAACAAATTATTCTCTGTGAACTAACCTCTTTATAAACTATAACTATGGCTTATGCTTTATAGACTATTCTGTGAACTTCATTACATATTTGAACAAATTTTTAACTTATAAAAATTCTTCATTATCATTCATCTATTATTTTTTATCCCTAATTAATTAGGTGATTAGAGATACAAATATATGTAAAGAAACTCAAAAATCCTGCTAATCATTAAATTTCACTTAATCCCTTCATGACCTTCCTCCTCACATACTAGTCCTATTATAAGTCTTATATAGAAAAAACAATATTTCATGGTGTCCATTTAATCACTACCATTCTTCCATAATTGGTGATCCCTTACCCGAACTCCCTTTACCCACACCAAGAAATCACAACCACTTTCTCAAAAATAGCATAACTTCTACTACGTAGCTTTATGTACTTATAATGCTATTCACATAGAACATCTCATACATGAACTCTATTCCTTTTCAAAATTTTCTCCTTTTTAATTTTTATGTGGTCCTCAAACTATTGAAATTCTCCTTAATGGTTTCACATAAGTGCTATTGAGTTTTTGTGGTTTCATTTTGAACATTTGGAAAAAAATTCTACTTTATATGTGCAATATTTGAACACATCTAACTTCTTACAAAACCACTTTGTCAAATTTATTTTTCAAAAAACACCAAAAAAATTAATAAACCTTATGAACAAACACTAATATTCCCGAGACATGAGATCCTAGGTGTAATTTTAAAAAAAATCATTTACATACTATCTTTGATTCCAAGTGATATGATCTAAGCATAGAACATGTATAATTTACATCATTTCCATAATCTAAACATTTCATCTCACTAATTCAAAGAATAATATAACTAAAAGATCAGTGACTTTATAAATTAGGTATATGATCTTCATATTTATAATAATCCTTCATCATATCAAACAAATATTATTTTCATGTGATACCTAAATTAAAACACCATACATAATACCCTTATTCAAAACCTAGGGAATGGAAACATAAGAAAGGGTTGGTTAAAATTATAAGTAAGGAAAAAATTCAATGATTCGTGAAGGAGATATATCATAACCATGGGAGAAATATGTGATTTAAAGGAACATGGAATCATAATATTTGTCTATAATACTTGATCAAAGAATATATAACCTAAAAATGAATCAAACATATATCAAGGAATAAGAAATAAAAAACATAAGAAAATAATCACGAGGCATGGAACATAACATAGGAATGTAGTGATCATATAAATGTCACACAAGAATAATCATATAAAATCCTAACTTTTTGAACATAACAACCCATATCTAGGTTTAAACATGAAGTTCTAAGCATATTAATATGGTGAACTATATCATTGTGAACATTTTTATAAGTCCCATGATTATCATTATTAACATTTAAACATGGTTTATTCTTAACATTTTGAACATTTAAACAAGTTCCATGCTTAACACTGTGAACATTTAAACAATTTTCATGCTTAACATAGAAAACATTTAAACAAATTCCACGCATAATAGTGTGAACATTTAAACATGGTCCACACAAATCATTTTGAACATTTAACAAGGTTCATGATTAAGATTTTGAATATTTAAATAAATATCAAGTAGGGAATTATGAATATTTAAAAGAGTTCCACCCTTAACATCATGAACATTTAAACAAGTTCCATGCATAACATTGTGAACATTTAAAAAATTTCCACACTTAACATTGTTATCTATTGAGACATTAAACTTTACCCAATACAAAGTATAGTGATACATAACCTCTCTTATCACATAATGATAATGAATATTCATGTTTTAAACATAAAAAACAATAATGATGAATAACTCATGAATACAAAATGGGTTTCATAATATTTCAAATGGTATCACATAATTAGGGCATCAAGAATTCGATCAAATGATACCATAATTCAATCACTAAAGAAGGTGTATTTAATAGGAGAATTTAGAGGTTATTTCATGGAAAATAACCCCAAATGAGATTGATATTTTTTATATGAATGGAAATAATTGAATTAAAATCATAAATAGATATTTTATAAAACATTTTGGACATTTTTTGTAAAAATTTGAAGTCATGAGTCACTTTCAAAGTTATTTCCAAGAATTTGACATGAAGACATTTTCAAGCATTATTTAAAAATAAATACCTGACCTAAAAATTACTTTTTTATTTTAAAAACATTTAAGGGGAAGTGAGAACCCATTTTAGTATAAAATACAGTGAATCAAATGGAAAAGGAGATAAACTAACCATTTAAATCAAGTTTTAGTCTATTAGATGCATTATTCCAAAATAGTTTCTAGAGAAGTCCATTTAACTCTAAATTAGGATCATCTTTGATATGGTCCTTGGACCAAAATACTAAATTTTCCCACATCTATATGAATTAATCCATACTTAAATTCCATGCATTAAATCCTCTTTTCAAAATATGATCTTGCTTATTGATCCACTCTGTATGCACCTTGTTAGTCTTCACACGAAGAGATCTCTTCTACATCTTGTCACCATCCTCTTTTGAGGTGTTGAATGGAATCGATTTCTACAACATTTATTCCTAGAAATTGATAATAGTTTCCCATAGCTCCCATTCACACTATTGTTCAGGAGGTTATGTGTCCTCCTTCACCAACACTACATCCTCGAAGTGTAGTGGTATCTCCCCGAGCTAAACCTCCAACCTCTTATCTGCATCCCCCAAATGGTTCACCAAAATGTCTGATCTACCCTCTATATTTAAAAATGAATTACCATGTTATGGAGACCTAGAGTCTCCAACGTGATGGGCCCCCTTATCTTACACTATCTAGACCTCATTTTCATTGGATTCGCCACCTTTTTTGGATGGTCGTGTCTTCATTATACTAGGGATATATGAGTAGTCTTTGCACCCCTTTGGTTTCTTATTCCCGGAAGAAATACAACACCTCGGGTCTCTGTTTTCATTACTTCCCTTATTCCTCCATATACTATGTAGGACTTTACTGATATCTCTAATAACATTTTTCATCTGAGTTTTTTCCTTCTCCATCAAACTCAGCTTCTCAGGGATAAAAGGAGCATCATTCAACCCCTCTATCAGAACACAAACACTCAAAGTGGTTGTTTAAATTGATATAGGCTTGATTCTTCCTCATATTGGATCCCCTTTTGGGACTTATCTGAATTGTTTCTCTAATAGTATGTGCCTCCCACTCTTGACCATCCATATAATTTCCATCACCAGTCAATTGTAACACCTTTTCAAGGCAGTTACTACTTCTTGCACACACATCCATAGCATAGGTGTTGGATATTGGGAACACCTTGCCCTTAGAAATTAAAACCTCAGCTCCAATTGGATCAATCAGAGCTTGAAATTCAACCTTGAGCATATCCAGATTAACATATTCCATTTCACTAGGCTGTGTAGCCCCTATAATCATAATGATGCCCAGAGGACTTTCCAGGTCTCTTCTCAGCCTGTTAAAAATCCCAGTTACACTCAACTCAGGAGGTAATAGCTCATCTTGCTTTTTATTCACCACTTTACCCAATCATATAGTACCATAATTCTTACTAAGATCTAAAATATATCTTTCCCTACCATCAATAGACTTATCACCATTCAAATCTAGACTCTTTCCACAATCATCAAAAGAAACACCTACGACCTTATTCACATCAGAGTCAGGTTGTGTCAACTCCTTCTTCCTCGAATGATAATCATGTAGTGAGTGTCCCAAATGATAACACAATGAGTAGTAGTTTCACCAAGAATCGAACACCACTACATGATGGAATCTGATTTTTTCATCCACCTCAATCCATACAGAATCCTGATGAGGCTTAAAAACATCAATTTCAATGCAAATGCGAGGGGCAATGGGGTGGCACATGGATCAATATTTTCTATTAAATGATAAAAAAGTTCTAATGAAATTGCCTGATATTCAGAGGATATAAGGGTTTTTAAAGGAAGGGGTAAACTTGGGAAACTTACCAAAATCACCATGGTCAGAGGATCCTGATTCTAGTGAAATTCATATCCCAATATGATTAGAAAGAAGTGATATCCCTCGAACGACTGTTGGCCCTTACACCAAGCCGTGGTGAGTTCATCCTCATTATTTAAACAAATAAGGAAGTGGAAAGGATCCAACAACCCTACGGTGACTTGCTCCTTCATAAACCAGGAATCATTGATGAATCAATCGAAGCTATCAAACGGGGGATGTATCCGACCAAAACAAGAAACCAGGGAGAGGCCAAAGAGGGTTGCTACCTTAGAGAATTCATGGAGGGAGAGGGGAAGTGATGGAAACATGAGGTGAAGAGAGGGTAAATTCGGGTCAAGGGGGATTCTGGGAAAATTAGGGTGAAAGGTATGGTTTATAAAGGGATAAAATGAAGGAGGTGTCTTCCCCCTCTATAGAGAAGAGAGGGCGGTCGGAGTAGCTACCGCCGCCACCCATAGCAGGATGAATGACACCATATAGGGTTTATAGTTTTTTCTTCTTTCTATTTACTACATCTCAAAATATGTTTTAAGCCTACCAATTTGGATTAGGAGATAAAAGTTTTTATCATGAACATACAACATTTTTAAATTTTGTAAAATACCTTTTTTGAAATCAATATCATAAAAGGATAATAAAACATTATTTTTAAAAGCAGTAAAGAAATATAATAATATCACATGAGATAATACATATTTGGATTTTAAAATAATAAAGTTAAAAATTTGTTGAAATAAATAATATGGACATGGAAGAGAAACAACCATCAAAGAGGATGTGTATTATTCTTAGAAAAATTTCATTTTTATGAATAAAGAATCTTGTCAATGAAGATGAATTGAGGTAGAAATCAATGTATAATGAGTTTTTGAGAAGGAAGTTAAAATCCCCTAGAAAAATGAGATTAAGTAAGATATAATTCAATAATTGGGTATATTATACCCAAATTATAAGAATAAAGTTCAATAACAAATGATTGTAACTCAATTAATAGAAATTTAGTTAACAAAAACCCTTACCTTGGACTTATTCTTGTGAAAACACATTCTATCCTCCTATATAATAAATTTAAACTTATTTTAAATATATATGAGAAACATATTTTTTATATTACTATATACCATTAACTTATAATTTGTTATTACTTATGTATCAATAATTCTTTGTTAAAATCAGTATTTTATAATAATTATTCTACTTTCCAAGCATGTTTTTCTTTGGAAGTTTCACTCCTTACAACTTGTTCATGGTTTTATCATCTCCAAAATGTTCAAGATATGGTGATAAATTTTTTTATTATATTGTTTGAGTCCCATTTAAATTTCAAGTGACTTATATTGGTGGTTCATGTGGAACTCTTAAATATTCCCTTATTAGTGATTGTTGAATTAACAAAAGAATTAACTTAATTGGTTAATGTAATTTTTAATATTACCACTCCATAATTATGAAAAAATATGAAATTCATCATTATTACACCTTATTACCAACAATTACATTTTCTTTATCATTAATGAGATAAAAATTATAGCAATGTTCATGTAAGATAAAAAACAGAACAAAATAGGAACATGTTATAACGAATGAATGAGTAAGAACATGTTATTATATAATGATAATATGAATTTTATGAAGATTAATCTCATGAACCAACCAAAATAACCCACCTAAATTGTACTTTAACCATTCTTAACATGGCCGTAAGGGTGTTCATGATCCCCATGAGCAGATACCTAGTGTCTGGGTATCAAGTACATTCAAGACAGAACTATTTCTCCACAAGAAAGACCAATCAAGAAAATGTAGCAGATAAGAATCAATAAATAGTCAGTATGCTAAACACTTATCAAGATAAAATTTTAATAAGTATATATATAAAATTCCCAATAATGGAAGATAAACCCAAGTCATCATATAACCATCAAGATATCATCACAAGATCTCCTCATAATGGGAAGATCTTGTGCTCCACCAGTCACCACCAACTCCCAAGGAACAACTATTAATAACACCCACTCTTATTGAGCGGTGATTTCCTTTTTTTTATACCTAGCATAAGAATGTATAAAAATTACCAAAGGAAAAACTAGGGTGTGAGAAACAAATCCTAGTTGGATATCACCATGTATTCCAAAAGAAATATATATCAGATAATACAAATATTCTAAATTTTAGGTAGAACATGGAATGGTAATCATTTCATAGCTCATATCAAAATATGGATTTCAAAAACATTTAAATAGCCAGTATAAAAAAGGTATTAAAGAATATTTCTGTCAAAATAGGCATATATAAGAATCTTTGTCAAAAAGACATGAATAATCATTTCTATCAAAATAGGCATGAATAATCATTTCCATAAAACATTGGAATGTATAAATAATTACAATCATATCACCATGGTTAAGAGTCTTTGGGTTAGGTTAGTACATGGATTCTCACACATATCAATGAAATAAATCTCCATGTGTGTACACTTTCCTAGATCCCAAGACTAGGGGGAGTATGAGAACACTGCAAATAATGAAATCCATGACCTCAATATTTTTATTCATCATTGTTAACATCAATCCATTTCTAGGTAGTTCTAATACATGACTATCATGTATTCTTCCCACGAAACTACCTAATATCCCATGTTATTCAAGTAAATCAACTATATTCTGGGTATCATTCACTTCAATAAATCTCAAATCATTTCAATTTCCCCCTTGTTCAAGTTTCAAAACACGCCAATTCATTTCAAAAACCAATTTCAAATGCTTTACATCAAAAACTCATGACTTTCAAATCAATTCATTTCATTTCAATTCAAAAAAACATTTCATTACATCTCTTCTCAAAAATCATCATCAAAATCATGTTTCGAATAATTCATTTCAATTCAAAATCATTTTCAAAAATCAATACTTTATTTCAAAATCCCTTATCAAAGAGATTTCATCGCACACACCATGCTATTTAAAATTCATTTCTCAAAACACTCAAGTAAATATTTGGAAATAAATTGGAAATATATTTCAAATTAAGCAAGAAAAAATAGTTTCAAATGATATGAATTTATTTATGAAACCACCTACCTTATTTCATGTCATCAATGAACACCCACCATAGGATTCTAAAATAGAGAGTCAAAGCGATATAACTGATAAAATACCTACTACCTCCCAGAATAAGCCTCAGCCTCTCAAAAAAGAATCAACACTTACCATTGACCGTTAGAAAGGCTCAAACAAGTGCTAAAAACCAAGAATCAGAAAAAAAACAATCAGAGAAAACCTCATAAAAGAATGAGAAAAAATAAACAATGGATTGTACTTTAAATCATGTGTTGATATGTTACAACTCACCCCACAATAATTGATTTCTACCCCTAAAAACCCTCTCAGGATGACTCCATAGAAAAGAGGTGAGTTCATTACTCTCTCATCAATGCCTCACACTCCCACAATTCACTGGAATCTGAAACATGTTTCCACATATACCAAACTGGAGGTATGTGATGTGGCAGTTTTTCATTGCACTTTTCCACCTCATTTATTTTATTTTATTTTATTATGAATATCAAAATAATTTATTTTAATTAATAATTTTCAAGTTTTTTCTTTTTTGTTTATAAAAAATAAAATAGTGATTTTTGGTTTAAATTTTTTATTTTATTGTTTTTTAGTTGTTTTGGAATAATTTAAAATTAATAAATCAATTTTATTTTAACTATTTTTTATTTATTATTTTGTACTTGGTCATGGTTTTATCATCTCCCTTCAGATCTGAATCATATACCCATCCCCAAAGACGAAGTTGGCATCGTCCCTTCTACCATGGAGAACCAGTGAATCTCAAAGCCGCTCCACCAATGTCACTGCTCACTACCGATGAACGCCATTGGAGGACCAGCCCTTGCTATATATGAAGAATCTAGCCACCATGAGGAAGAACTTGAGCCACCTTATAAAATTCCCACCATAATTGTTGAAGATCCATCGTGGACCATAGAATCTCCAAGTCGGTGCAATAGTGTCTCCACCCTCTGCCATGTATGGAGAAGTCGACTGATCTAAGGACCTTCTGGCTGTTGACGACTTCCTTCCAAAGCCTTGGAACCCCCACCCCTTCTTCGTACCGAGAACCCCCCACATTTACTTATGTTTATTTAGTATTTATTAATATATATTATTAATAAATATAATATATATATAAATTGTTAAAAATATAATTTATAATTATTTTAATAATGATATTTATATATAAATATAAATACATATATTTATGTATATATTAATATAATTAAATTAAATAATATATTTATAATATTAAATAAAAATAAATACATATAATAGTAATTATATATATATATTTGGTTATTTCTAATAGTAATAATAATAATAATAATAATAATAATAATATGTTTATATAAAAATATTAATAAGTATTTTTTTGGTAATTTTTTTTATATTTTTATGAAAAAAATAATATATATATTAATATTAAAAGTATGTAAATATAAAACCACTTGTGTGTGTATATATATATATGTCGGACTAATATTATATAATTATGTAATATATACATTTTCTTAGAAATTCTTGTTTTTTTACTGAATCAGTTATAGGAGATTGTTGATTGCAACATGGATTGGAGCATTGAGTGGTTGATTATTTAGTTTGGGGGAGTTTGTGCTTGGGTATCCAACAAGGAGGAATAGACACTGGGAACATGAAACATGGAGGTGAGAGAGGATATTGGAAAGCTATGATAAGAGATGGAATTTTCTTGGTAAGAGAAGAATAGTCTAGAAGACTCAAGGGGGAACCATTCTGCTCTCTATCAGCAGGACCACATCAGCACTTGGGGAATATGAGAACCAACCATTGATTCCAGACACTTCAAGACTGGGATAATAACATAACCTTTCAATCAATTTCCATACTTCCATTCCACGAATATTCTAGGAGCGATAATTCCAAGAGTATAATCATATTCTATTCACTATAGGAAGCAGGCATAGAATAGAGAGTTGGGGAATTCTGAGTTTTTTGGACATCAACTAAGGAAAGAGAACACTCTTATCTTTGTTTTATTTTTTTTCTTCATTTATTTCAGCATGAACTCCTTGGTTTCAAAATAATTTAATATGTTTAATTACATTATAATTTTTTCCTAATCATTTCTTGGGGAATAGGATATCTGGTTAATCCATTTTACATTGTTCATGAAATTTTATTCTACTGGATAATTCTCTCTCTCTCTCTTCGCATATTAATTATTTACAAAACATAAAGAATTAGATACAACTAATATTGATTGGCCTTAAATTAAAATTGTTTTCAATATAATAATATAATATAAAAGTGAATCAAGATTAAGAGATATAATCACACTAAAATCAAATGACAATTTAAACTCAGTGATCATTGATTGGTTCTCAATTGGTGATTGAATGACTTTTGTAGGTGATAAGCTGTAGAGGTCATTCAGTCATAGGTTGACCTCAGTAAAAATCTGGTATAACTCTTTCAATCAGATATAGATGTTTAAATTCAAAAACATGAACACAATAAAATTATTATAAAAACCTTCTAGCCTATTTCCCTATGTTCATCAATTGGTTTTTCTCAATGTTTGTGTTGATCTTTTCTCTTCATGTCTATTTAACTTGCACTCATTTCACACTCACACAAACATAATAATTCTATTCATTTCTCTGTCACCATCCACCACTATTACTTATTTTAATTTTTTTAATTTCTGTTTTTATTTCTTTTGTCCAGTAGCACAAATCATTCCTTCCCAATGGTTATATCCTCTTACCACAATACTAGTTATAGGTAATAATTAGGTTTCTAAATATAAATTTACATGTGTTCAATGACACGTGTTTCAAATATTATCATCTTTTTTAATTAAGGAACATGGGATCACGAACCAAAAACAAAACAAAAATAATATATAAAAAATAGAAAAACATAAAATATAAAAAAACCATAAAAATAAAACTATTGAAAAAAGATGAAAAAAAAACTCAAAAAATATTTTGAGCCTATGATTGTATGATAACTATTACTAAACCAAATCCCTTTGAACCTATAATTCCTAAAATTGAAAAACACTTTAGAAAGTTGAAAAGGTAAAAGGGAAATTCAAAATGGAAGATAATATGGAAGATGATAACATTAATAGTCCACCACCAAGAAATTAAAACTACTCTTATAATGGGATGATTGAGAGAGATATTTTGGTGGAGTTATTGTTGCCTACTATTTCTATAAATCCATCATAAATTAGGATCTCACCAAGTTATAGGAATTATGAAATTAAGAAATCAATGTTTTCCAAACTACTGACCTTCAATGGAATTCCTAGTGAAGAATCCCTTGACTTCATTAGGGACTTCTATTATAGTGTCCAATAGCTACTACTGAGAGGGCTGAGTGAGGAAGAGATTAATCTAGGAGTGTTCCCTTTCTACCTGAAATTAAATTCCCTGTCTTGGTTTCAACAGTTACATGAGGTAATATTTATCACCTAGGATCAATTCTATAATTCCTTCACTTTGAAATTTTATCCTAGGAGAATGACTTATGAGATTAGACACAATATCACTAGTTTCTTTCAAGATGAGGGAGAGCTATTCCATGAATCTTAGTATAGATTCAATGGATTACTTATATAATTTCTAAAACACTATTAGACTTCCTAATTCATCATGGAAACTTTCTATAATATTTTTAAACCATACCACCAAACCTTGGTGAACTAGTCTCCTGGAGGGCATTTTAGTGATGGTACTTCAGAGGATATGAATTAAATCTTTAATACTTTCACACAAAACTTGAAAAATAAATTCTTTATGACAAGAACCATTGTTAGGTAAAAAACACAACCCTTTTCGACAATATGAATCCCAATCTACTATGTTTTTCAATGAAGATACTTAGAATACTCTTAAGGAGAAATGTCACTACTGTAGAATGATTAGGCACTTAAAATCTTGTTATACCAATTTTTACATGTCTTCACAAGATCCTGATAATTCCAATTTTGATGTATATGGTCCTAGGAAGTATCCTAGGCATTACCCTTTTTTAAACACCTACAATAAGGGTTATAGGAACCACCCAAACCTCTCTTAGAGGGTGCAGGGAGTTCTTCGACTTTCTTCTCCCCTTGATTTCACGCAACAACCTAGGAAACAGTTCTATCCCCAACCCAAACCTAAATTATCCAATGAAACATATGAATTTAAAGTTATTTTCTAATATTTGATAGGTAGGTTTTATGAATAATAGACTAAAAATTATATACACAAAGTGAAAATGGATTTAAGAATGAAAAACCTGGAAATTAAAATGGGGAAGTTGGATAGGGGGTTGGAAGTATATAAAAAGGTAATATTTCAAGTACCACTAAATCCAAAACTATAGAAAATTAAATGGATGTGACCAATACAAATATTATTGAAATACACCAATAATCTAAGGATGTACCAAAAATGGTTAAAAACAAAAACTAGTTGAATTTGGGAATCCAAATCTGGAAACCGTTGAATCTAAAAAATTTGAAAGAGATAGTGGAAACACCATAAATATTACTCTTCCAACCTAAAAACAAAACAAAAATAAATTTTTAAAAAAATAAAGTAAATAATAATCTTGAAGAGGAAGTTTAAGGGATACCCAAAATTGTGAGGAACTTTTCTCCTACAATTCATTTTCCACAAATATTTATAAAGGAAAACCATCATTCTGAGATGATGAAATTTCTCAAAGTTATTAAAAAACTAAACATTGAAATTACCTTCCTGTAATCCTTGAATAAAATATCATATTATCTCAAATCCCTAATTAAAATCTACTGAAATAAAAAATCCAAAAAAATCCACTTACAGTTTGATAGAGGAGTGTAGTGTTGTGTTGGAGAATATGATACCTCTTAAACATCAATACATAGGGAGATTTTCCATCCCTTTCACATTTGGGGATAGAGGTTTTCAGTTTAACTCTCTATGTAATTTGGTAGCTAGAATTAATTTAATTTCATCGTATCTATTTTAGAACATGAGATTATGAGTTCCTCAATCCACCACTATTGTGTTACAAATTTTTGATCAATTAATCACTCGCCTAGTGGGTAGGGTAGATTATTTGATAGTGGGAGTAGGAAGACACTCTCTTCTTGTTGAATTTCTCATAATGAATATGGAGAGTGAATTGGAGGTACTTATCATCCTTGGTAGGTAGATTCTATCCATAGGGGGAGCTGTGGTAGATATATAAAAGGGGGAATTAGTTTTCAACATGGTTGAACAAAAAGATGAATTTAATGTTTTCAAAAAAACAAAGAACCCACCCACCAAATATTTTCTATAGATGAGATATTAGTAGCTGAAGAATCTATTGATGAGGAGTATGAGGAGTTTTTAAGGATCTTGGAAGAAATTAATGGTTCACCTTAGATCCCTGCTTCAACCTACATGGGGATCATCTCTAGTAAGTAAAATATCCTAGAGATGATTTTGAGGAGGATTTTTTAGAAATCCTTGATGATTTTTCTTTAGAACACATCCTCTCTAAAAAAGATTTTAAATGTGAGGAACATTTTACTAGAAGTAATAGTGATGAAGATGACTCATTATACACTGCCTTATTTAAGAGGCAGTGTAAGAACAGAAATTTTCATTTCAGGTATGGATATTTATTTTGGGTTGTTTTTTAGAAAAAAAGGAGGATTTGAAAATTTACTAAATACACGACATGTACTCCTGAGTACACGCCGTGTATCTGGTTATTGCAGGTAGCCGTGTACTGGCCATCTAACAGAAGATTACATGTCCGTGTGGGTGACCTAGAAGCTCTCCTAAAGTAGGGGCCACTTAAGGCATGTACACGACAAATACATTAAATGAGCATGATGTGTACTTTTCTTTTTATTTGATTAATCGGACTGGGGTTGTGTCTAATCTCTAAAAGCTTCTTTTTCTTCACGTGTCTCATATAGAAGAGTGGCATACGGTCGCAAATCTTCAAGCTCCTCGTATTCCTCCATCAGTGCTTCGATTGAGACACCACCAGTGAGTTTTCTCTTTCCCTAGAGCCTCTCTTCCTGATTTATCCTCTCTCTTGAGTTATCCATGGTTGAACTTTTTTACCTTTTTGTTGAACTACAACATTCTAGGCCGATTCAAGGGCCGAAATTCAAGATTTTTCCTTGTACAATGTGAAGGTAGGTGGTTTTTGCCTTTATTTGATCATATTTGAATTATATAATATTAAAGTACCGAATACCCATGTTTGGGGTGTTTCGGGTTTTGGTATTTGACCTTGTGTAGTGACTGATATGGTTTTATTGGTTAATTAAGGGTTTTTTGCCTATGCATACGTTTGCATAACCTTTTTTATGGGACACCCCATGGGTGTATAACCTTTTTTGACTGTTATTGGTCATTTTCCTAGGTTACCTATGCGGCATACCATATTTCCATGCCTTCAGTTGTTTAGGATGGAGTTGTTTGGTTATATATGATGCTTGTTTTATGCTTTGATTAAAGTTGATCCATGTAATATTTTGAATTTCATCTAGAGCCTTTAATGAATTTTGTATGCACAATGATCTTCCTTGGACCATGAGATCCTTGAACCATGAAAACTATGGGGGTTTCCGGGTTTATTTACACAGGACCGTGAGAGCATCGATATAGATTTTGACCCAGGGGGTATTGACCGTGAGAGCTACCCGGAGGTCGTGTATAACTTTTATTGATGCCATGTGGACCAAAGGGGTATTGACTATGAGAGATTCCCAGGTGGTTATTTTTTTATTAGTGCTATGTTAAACCAAAGGGTTTAGACAGTGAGAGCTTTCCCAAAGGGTTGTTATGAATAATTTAATGACGATGATGAGTCTTCCAAGCCAAAGCACAAACTGGACTTCATTTTACTTGTTTGTTGAAAGGGTATGATGAGACATATGTTGATACTATTATACACAGGGATACATAGCTTAGTCCAGATACCAGGATTAATTATTCAACGGTTTGAATAATTAATAATGAAATTTAATGTAATAAAAAAATGTGGGTTTGTTTACTTTTGGGTACTTCCTAGTTTATTACTTCATTTCTGTATATTTCCTTCTATATATATTCACTGACTATTAGGCACAGATCTTTTGGTGGTTGCCTACTGGGATTCATATCACACCCTATTTGGGTCGTGATTTTGGGCCCAAACAGATTATATGGTTGTAGGTCTAGATAAGGGCAAGCACCCTTCTTCATCACGTACTTGATTTCTGTGGAGTTGGAGAGCATGGGACCAAGTTGAGGCTTGCAATGCTATTGGAGTTTACTGTTTTATGTACTTTGTTTCAGAATTGTATTACCAACGTTGTGACTTGTTTGGATGCTTTCCTAGATACATGTGACATAAATAATTTATTTATATATATATATTTATATTCTGTAGTATTTTATACTATTAGTCTTTCACTGTTTATTTCTATTGTATATTATTACTGCTTCTGCTACTGCTTACTATTTGTTTCCACTATTTTACTCTACCAATGAGGGCATAGCTTCCCCACTATCACACCCAGGGCACTTATTTCTAGTCAGAAACCTCTGGAGTTTGGGGAAATGTGCTTGAGCCCATGTGACCAACCGGGTATGGGGCACATTTGGGCGGCACCTGAAACTAAGACATTACAAAGTGGTATTAGAGGTAGGTTTCTTTTTTTGCTTTGCCTTACTATGTGGAGCCTATAGAAAGGTATTTGAAAGAATAGTTAGTTGGTAATAAGTTGTTCCTGAGAGTAGCTAACCCATGTACAAGGGAAAGCTAATTTACCTCGAATATTTCAATTTTCTCATTTTTCAATTGTTACAGTTGAAATGATTTCACTGTTGGGTGATGCACTTGTTTTTTGCTGTTATCATGGATTTTATTGAGGTTATATTTCTATTTAAACTTGATTATATGAGGGTATACCATCTCATGCATCGTATAGGCACTTTCTAGAGATCACATGTCATGCATTCTTGTCATGACATTCAGGGTGCATTACTGATTGCATGATGTTGTGATAGATGTTGTGTAAGATATTCATGTTGTTATGATAGATTCCTTGATAGAATATCAAATATTTTGATAGGGTATTGTAATATGAATATTTTCATTTGGATGGATTCCAAACTTCAGTCCCTAAGGTGTTATGGGCCCTCTTGGATCGGAATTTGGTGGATCATGTTTGAACTTTACTTGAATTGTGTTTTAAGTTATGATATTAATAATGATTCCAAACATTTATTCATAGGAGTATAGGATCTCAAGGGTCATAATTTTTCATTACTTGGACAAAAATTTATGTTTTTAAGGGTTCCAAAGAAGTTTCAGTGGTTTACTTTCCAAAAACCCAAAAAACACGGTGTGTGTTGTTATGAACACATGCCATGTGTTCTTATATTCTGGAAGAAACAACTTTTCTTTATTACACGATGTGTACTATATGTACATTTCATGTAGACTTTAACCATGTGACTGATTATGTGATCAGAGACATGGGGTTGGGAAACTTTGGTAGAACACATTGTGTACCCGAAGTACACATCGTGTCGTAAGGACCGTGTGTCCGACCATGTGACTAATGACATAGGCAGTAAGAAATTAAGTAGAACATGCCATGTCTAGTGTGAAAATTTCATGTAGTGTTACCCAGGATAGAACCTTGTGGTTTAGCTATGTAGAATAATTTGGGCAGGAAGAAAAATTCAAGTACACACTGTGTCTCAAGATGAACACGTCGTGTGTAGGGATGATACACGACCAGCTTTGGTAGGGGTACACACCATGTTAAAAGTTTAAGGTAACATGACGTGTAGAGTTTATACACGTTTTTCAACTATGTTTTGTAAATCTTGAATGTTTCCCTTATCTTATTACTTTCTTTCACATCTAAGTTGTTTTCCTTGATAATCTTGTGTTGAGGTGTGCACTTGAACTTGCAAAGTCCTACCACCGAGACGTCCTATGGTTGTGTTCCAAGTGTAGGGTGATGACTAGACACCAAAAATGATAGATCAGGGAATACCAACAGATCCTCCCATCATTCCTGTCTTGGCACCAACTGTTATACCAGACATAGGTGCTGATGCACAGTTCCATGAAGGCTTTATGAGGATGATGTAGACTTTATTGGGAGCACCACATCCTTCTCCAACCATGGTAGAGTTTATGAGGGTGTTCCGGCAGCAAAATCCTCCCATCTTTTTAGAGGATGGAGGACCACAAGCTGCAGATTCAGGGTTGGATTCCATGCTTTATATCTTTGAGCATCTGGAGATGCATCTGGAGAGGAGGGTGAAGCTTGAGACTTACATAATTTGTGATTCCACCAAGAGATGGTGGGATGTTATCACACAGGCAAGAAGTCATCAAGATATATCTTGGGAAGAGTTTCAAAGGACCTTCTATGACTATTTATATCATGAGATGTTGAGGTCTGATTGATCCCTAGAGTTCATGCATTTGGAGTAGGGTGCTCTTTCAGTGATGGAGTACTCTTATCGTTTCACAGAGCTTCAGTGCTTCGTACCTGCTTTGGGAGGTGATGAGTTATCACTTACTAGGCAGTTTGAGGATGGTCTCAGGTATGACATTTGATCGCATGTGAATGACTTTAGGCTAACTTCAGTGATGGATATATTGAATTATACACAGATTACAGAGCACAATCTGAGGGTGTTGGGAGCTATGAGATAGGGAAGTTCAACATCCATGGTTGGTACTCCTTCAACTGATAGCAGGAAGCGCCATAGGGAGCTTTCATGTGGTGATTCTAGTAGCAGGGATGTATCTACCAATAGCCAGGTGATGTGCTACCAGTGTGGGAAGAATGGGAACATGAGACCTCAGTGCCCGTGAGACCCAGGGGAGTACTGAGCTTACAGAAAGATGGTTCATCTTCAATATTTTTTTTCTGATTCCTCTCACTAGCAGCTAGTGATAGGGGATCAGTTATGAATCCATGTTTAGGAGCAGGACCACCATTTTATCCTAAGTTACGAAACTAGAGTTTTTTAGGACATTCAGGTTAAGGTGGAGGTCGTGGTCATGATATCTAGTCAGCAATATTTTGGAGACAATAAGGTGGATCAGCTCAGGGTAGTTAGGAAGGGTTACACAGCTGCAATACAGGTCAGTCTTTTTTAGTGGAGCAGCCTTAGCTGGATCAGGATCCCAGACCCTCTACGGTTAGTGGTATGATTCTAGTTGCCTCAGTTTTAGATTTTTCTCTTTTCGATATAGGGGCTTCCCATAGTTGTATATTTGTTTCTATTGTGAAGATCCTTGGTCTATGTATCTTTAATTCTGAGGATGTTATGACACTAGAAACTCTGTTAGGGATTAAGAAGGCTAGTGTATGTCAGTGCAAGGAGTTCCCTCTTGAGATTGGTGGGTGTCACTTCTTATGGGATCTCTATATATTAGAGATGACAGTTTATGATGTAATTTTCATAATGGAATAGTTAGTATCCTTTCAAGCCTTTATATACTGTTATCATTGTAGGGTGAGTTTCACATCACCATAGAGTGGGTTTTTCTACAAAAGGTAGAATGGGATGTCTAGGTGAGTAAAGCTGGGACCGAACATCATGGGTTGGGAAGAATTATAGACCGTCTTGCTAGTTTAAATTTGGATGACCCGGGGACTTCACAAATGGACTTTCCTCCAGTGGTGGGTCATTTCAGGGACATCTTTCCAGATGAATTTTTAGGTTTACCTCTGGAGTAAGAGGCATATTTCCCTATTGAGCTTGTTCTAGGAGCGTCGCCAATGTCCATTCCTCTATATAGGGTGGATACACCATAGTTACAGGAGCTCAAGAAGTAGTTAGAGGAGTTTCAAGCAAAAATTTTCATCTAACCCAGTACTTCTCTTTAGGGTTCACCTATTATTTTTTCAAAGAAGGCATACAATACCCTTAGACTTTGCATTGATTATCATAAGTTGAACCAGTTTATGGTCAAGAAACAATATCCCTTACTGAGGATTGATGATCTATTTGACCAGTTTTGAGGATCCCTAGTGTTCTATAATATTTACTTGAGATCTGGTTATCATCAGTTGCACGTTAGACCATTTGATATACCTCCTATAGCCTTTCAGAGCAAGTATGGTATATAGAATTATTTGGTTATGTCGTTCAGTCTTAGGAATGCACCAACAGTTTTTATGGAACTGATGAACCGAGTGTTCCATCCTCATTTGTATTCTTTTATGGTAGTCTTTGTGGATGATATATTGGTGTACTCTCACACTCAACATGACTATGCCACCCTTCTTGAGATTTTTTTGAGTGCACTGAGAGAGAATCAATTATATGTTAATATCTCAAAATGAAACTTTTGGATGGATCAGATTCACATCTTGGGACATGTTATCTTAGAGATAGAAGTATTAGTAGACCCAGATAAGGTGACAATAGCAGTTTCTTTGGAGTAACTAAAGAACTTCATTGAGGTACTGAGTTTTCTGGGGATGGTTGGTTACTACAGGCACTTTATACAGGACTTTTCATGCTTAGTATCACCACTGATGGTCTTGACTAAGAAGGGTGAGAATTACTTATGGAAAGATTCCTGTGATTCAGCCTTTTAGGAGATAAAATAGAGATTGACTTCAGAATTGATCCTAATTTTGATAGAGTTGGGAAACAATTACACCGTTTATGAAGATGCATCAGGTATCAGGCTGGGATCAGTGATTATCTAGGGGGAAGGGGTCATTGGATATGCTTATCTATAGTTAAGTACACATGATAGGAATTACTCGATGCATGATCTCGAGTTGGATGAATTGTTTCATGCTTTACGTTGTTGGAGACATTATCTTTTGGGAGATCATTTTTTTCACTGACCACAAACGTCTCAAGTATATCTTTACTCAGTGTGATCTGAATTTGAGACCGTGATGGTGGGTTTAGTACCTCTAGTCCTTTGAATTTGAGCTTGCCTACATGCCTAGGAAAGGCAACGCAGTTGCTGATGCGCTGAGCAGGAGGACTTAGATACAGGTAGTTCAGAAGTCTAGCAGTGAGTGGCAGATTATGGCTTTGTTCTCTAAGATGCATTTGGAGGTGTATGATAGATAGGGGAAGACATTTATTTCTTTTGTATTTTTCACCTCCACTCTACTGGATCAAGTGTTAATGAGGCAGCTATCATATTCTTAAGGCCTAGTTATATGGGAGAGTGTGTCTAGAGAGGAACCTACTCCTATATGGACCATAGGTGAGGATGAGATCTTGCATTTTCATGTGCATGTATGGGTCTCAGCAGACATACGTGAGGAACTTTTGAGAGTTTTTTATTCCTCATTTTGGACAGTTCATCCTAGCATCATCGAGACGTATCGAGATCTACATTGTTAGTACTATTGGCTAGGTATGAAGAGGGATGTTTCTGGTTTTGTTATGAGATATTCTACAGTCAACAAGTGAAGGCAGATCATCAATGACCAGTATGTATTTTATAGCAGTTACCCATCCCTGATTGGAAGTGGAATGATGTCACAATGGATTTTGTGATAGGTTTACTGGGGTCTCCTTGAGGGAATTATTCAGTTTGGGTTGTCGTTGATAGACTCACAAAGGTTGCACACTTTTTACCGATTAAGGAAACCTTCAGTGTTGATGAACTAGGAAGGTTGTACATACATAATATTGAACGTTTGCATGGGATTACACATTATATAATTTTAGATAGGGATGTCTATTTTACTTCTCTTTTCTGGAAGGAACTACAGAGGGATTTGGGTACATAGGTCATTTTGAGTACAACTTACCATCCCCAAACAGATGGCCAGTTTGAGTACACGATTCAGGTTTTGGAGGACATGCTTCGAGCATGCGTCCGGAATTTCAGGGGTTCTTAGGAGAGACACATACCCCTAGTGAAGTTTTCCTACTATAAAAGTTTTCAAGCAATGATTCAGATGGTACCTTATGATGATTTTTATGGTAGGCCATGCCGATCACCCCTATGCTGGATGGAGGCAGGAGAGGCAGCAATGATGGGACCTCGTCTTGTCCAGGATACCACTGAGCAGTTGGAGTTGATTTGGAAGAGGATGGATACAACATAATCTCACCATAAATCTTATGTTGATCGACGAAGATGACCTCTAGAATTCAAGGTCAAATATCAGGTTTTCTTACATGTCACACCAAGGTTGGGACACCAGAGGATTATGAGACATGGGAATCTAGAACTGAGATACGTCGGACCGTTTGAGGTTTTGGAGAGAGTTGGGCCAGTTTCCTATCATTTTCAATTACCTCATAGGTACCAAGATATGCATGACTTCTTCCACATTTATCATCTACAATATTAATTTTCTTACCTGTCTCATGTTTTCCAACCTGAGGATGTTGAGTTAGAAGTAGATGCATCCTTCAAGGAGCACCCTATTAGGATTGTGGATCACAGTACGAAGGTCCTTCATAGCCAATCTATTCCTTTGGTATTGGTGCTATAGCCGTATGAGAAAGTATATGACGAGACTTGGGAGAGGGAGACTGATGTATGATCACAATGGCCAGAGTTGTTTGAAGTTTCTTCTTCACCACCCTTAGAAGGTAAATTCAGGGATGAATTTATTTAAGGGGGGAAGTTTGTAAGAACTCGGATTTCCATTTTAGGTATGGATCTTTATTTTGGGTTGTTTTTGAGGAAAATGGAGGATTTGGAAATTTAATAAGTACATGTTGTGTACTCCTGAGTACACACTGTGTATCTGGTTGCCACAAGAAGTCGTGTACTGGCCGTGTAACTGCTGAGTACATGGCCATGTGGGTGACCTGGAAGACCACCTAAAGCGAGGGCCGGTTGAGGCTTGTATGTGGCATGTACATTAAATAAACATGCTATTTAATTTTATTTTTATTTGATTAATTAGACTGAGGTCGCATATAATTTCCATAAGTATCTTTTTCTTCCTATGTCTCATATAAGAGAGCGACATATGACAAAAAACTTTGAGTTTGTCACATTCCTTCGCCTGATCTCTGATGGAGACATCGTCGGGTGCTTTGAATTCCCACCGGTGAGTTCCCTCTTTCCCTAGATCCTATATTCCTAATTTATCCTCTCTCTTTAGTTATCCAAGGTTGAACGTTGTTGACCTTTGTGTAGATCTATGATGTTCTAGTCCAAATCAAGTGTCGAAGTTCAAGTGTGTTCCTCGTACAACATCGAGGTAGGTGGATTGTGCCTTTTCTTGATCATCATTGAATTATACAAGCTTATTGTGAATAACCATGTTTGGGGACTTGTGGGTTTTAGAATTTGACCCTATGTAGTGCTTTCTGTGGTTTGATTGGTTGATTAAGGGTTTTTGCCTATGAATACGTTTTTCTAACCTTATTTATGGGACACCCCATGGGTGTGTTCCCTTATTTGACTATTATTGGATATTGTCCTAGGTTGCCTATAAGGCATACTGTATTTCCACGTCTTGAGTTGTTTAGGATAGAGTTGTTTGGTTATATATTATTCCTGTTTTATTCTTCGATTAAATTTGAGCCATGTAATAGTTTTAATTGCATGCAGAGCCTTTAATGAATGTTGTGTGCACACTGATCTTCCTCGGACCATGATATCCTTGGACCATGAAAAATATAGGGGTTTTCATGTTTATTTACACAATACCGTGAGATCCTCAGTATAGATTTTAACCCAGGGGTATTGACCGTGAGATCTACCCAGAGGTCGTCTATGATTATTTATACTAAGATGACCTAGGGGGTATTGACCATGAGTGCTACCCCGAGGTAGGGTATAATTTTTATTGATTCCATGTGGAACTAGGGGTATTGACCGTGAGAGCTACCCAGGTGGTTGTTTGTTTTTGATTAGTTATATGTTAAACTGAAGGGGTTAGACTATGAGAGCTTTCATAGAGGGTTTTTATTAATAACTAAATGACGGTAACGAGTCTGCTAAGCTAAAGCACAAGCATGGACTTAGTTTGAGTTGTTTGTTGAAAGGGTCTTCTGATACATCTGTTGATACTATTACATGGATGGATATAGAGCTTTGGCTAGATCTCATGATTAATTAATCAATGGATTGAATAACTAAAAATTAAATTGAATGTAATTTAAAACTATGGGTCTGTTTACTTTTGGGTACTTCCTAGTTTATTACGTCATTTCCACATATTTCTTGCTATATATATTCAAAAACTGTTTGGAACAGATCTTTTGGTGGTTTCATACTAGGATTTGTCTCACACCCAATTTGGGTCATGCTTTTGAGCCCAAACAGATTATATGGTTGCAGGTATAGATAAGAGAAAGCACCCTTCCTCATCAGGTACTCGATTGTTGTGGAGCTGGAGAGCATGGGACCAAGCTAAGGCTTGTGATGTTGTTGGATTTTATTGTTTTTTATACTTTACTGTTTTTTATACTTAGTTTCAGTATTGTATTACCATCACTGTGACTTTTTTGGATGCTTTCCAAGATACATGTGACATGAATCATTTATTTATATATATGTTGTATCTGTTTATACTTTCAGTCTTCCGCTATTTTTTGTTGTTGTATGGTACTACTATTTTTGCTACTGTTTACTATTTGTTTCCACTATGTTACTCTGCCAATGATGGAATATTTCCCCAACATCACACCCAATTCTTTCACTGTTAGTTGGTAGCCTCTGGTGTTTGGGGAAATGTGCTTGAGGCCATGTGACCAACCGAGTACGGGGTACCTTTGGGCGGCACTCGGAACTAGGATGTTACAAGTAGCATGAGAACCTTCATCCACCCAGACCTACGTTTCTCCCCTCAAGCCAATCACCACCCCATGTGGATCTCAAACCCCTCTATTCCCATTTAAAGTATTATTTTTTATAAGATAGATCTACATTGTTTGTGATTATCTCGTTGAAAATAGATGAAAGTTATAAGGACAACCTGTAGAGTTTTTAAAATAAATAAAATGAATTTATTATATGGTCAACTTTTGAAATAAAGTTTATAACTCCATCATTATGCATGCAAAAAATCTCCATGGAACCTGAGCGGTATTCAATAGTATAATCCTAAAAGTGATTTAACTAAAAAAATAAGGAAGTGTTCTGAGAGGAGGATATCAGATTGCTTGATGTTGGGATAATAATTCTAATTTATGTTGGTCCTTGGGTAAGTCCTACATAGTTAGTCTAAAAAAATAGTGGTGTGAATGTGGTAATAAATGAAAAGAATGATAATATTCAAACAAGATATATGAACAAATGGAGGGTTTGTATCAATTATATAAAACTCAATGTTTTCAAAAGGAGGGATCATTTTCCCATGCCATTTTTTGGAACCAAAGCTAGAGAGGCTAGCTAGTAATAAATATTTCAATTTTTTATAGATATATTGGCTACAACCAAAGTCCCATCTCTATTAAGGTTCTAGAGAAGTCCACCTTCACATATCCATTTTGGAAATTTTACTACCTGTAGATTCCCTTTTCTTGTGTGGTGCTCTAGATACTTTTCAGAGAGGGATGATGGTAATTCTCTCAGACATGATTTAAAGGATTATTGACCTTTTCATGGATTATTTTTCAGTTGGGGAAGTAATTTTAAAAACTTCCCAGAAAACCAGAAAACTATTTTCTAAATATTTCAAGAGACAAATACAGTTTTAAATTGAGAAAAGTTCTAGTTCCTGGCTATAGAATTTACTGTGTTGGGTCAAAATGTTTCTAATAAGGGGATGGAGGTTGATAATTACTAAATTGTTGTAATTCAAAAGTTTCCCCCACCTGATAACATTAAAGGTATTGTAAGTTTCTTAGGCCATGCTAGATTTTATAGGTGGTTCATTAAGGATTTTTTTCAAGATTACAAGGTCTCTCTTCTCAATGCTCATTAAGGACACACCTTTTGTTTTTAATGATAAACATTTGGATTCCATTAATAATCTTGATTATAAGCTAACTACCTCAAAAGGGATCACTTTCCCAGAATTGAAGCTCCCATTTGAAGTATTGTGTGATTCTAGTGACCTAGAAATATATGTTTTTTTGGGAAAGATGAATGATTGGAAGCAACATGTTATTTATTATGCTAACAGGCTATTAGATGATGCTCAAAATAATTAATAAACCACTAAAAATGAATTAGATGTTGTGATGATTTACCTTGATTTTTTTAAATTTTACTTTATAGGGTCTAAGTTGATCATTTTTACTAACCATTAATACCTCAAGAACTTATTGGATAACAAGGACTCAAAAACCATATTCAAGAGGTGGAAACTAAAATTGGAGGAATTTTATATGGTTATCAAGGATAAAACAGGGGATAAAAATATGGGGGAAACCCACCTTTCTATGATTCCCAACACCCAAATTGAGGATCCAAGAGAGATTAATACCTCATTTTATAATGAGTAGTTTTTTTCTACTTCTATGAAGAAATCTACTTGGTTTACATATTATGATACTTAACTGGTTGATGGTATTATGCTCGGTGACCTTTTATAAAACCAAAGGAATAGGTTAATCTTAGAGTTGAAATTCTATTTCTCAAATGACCCTCTTATTTTCATAATATGTGAAGATAGTATTTTGAGGAGATGTGTGGCTGAGGAGAAAATTTTACCCATACTTGAGAGATTCCATTCATCACCTTAGTGTGTCCACCATGGAAGGGAAAATAATAATCAGAATGTTATATAGGCTAGTTTCTACATGATTTTTTTTGAAAATATGCTAGGAGTTTAGTTATTAGCTCTGATAAGTTTTAAATTTATATAAATGTAGGTAGAAAGTGGGAGAATCTACAAAAAATAAGTCTAGAAGTTGATGTTTTTTATGTTTGGGTCCTGGATTTCATGGGACAATTACCATCTTCTTATGGAAATGAATATATTCTTATGGTTATATATTATGTGTAAAAATGGGTTGATGAAGTGGCTATACCCAATAATCTTGTAGGTAGTGTGGTGAAATTAATCAAGAAAAACATTTTTCTAGGTTAGGATTGCCTCAAGAATTCATTACAGACAATGGAACACATTTCAAAAATTAAAAGTTTAAGAATTTAAATGAGAAGTATTAATTTTCTCATTGAATAGGTACCACCTACCATCCATAATCTAGTGGTAAGGCTGAAGTGCCAAACAGAGATCTCGAATGGATTTTGGGAAATATAGTTTCCAACCCATGAAAGGATTGGTTATTGAAGTTATATGAGGCACTATGGGACCATAGAACTACTTATAAGACTCCCATAGGGTTGTCCCCATACAGTCTCCACTTTGGTAATACTTTCCATATACTTATGTAATTACATTAAAAAAACCTTTTGTGTAGTGAAGGACCTTAACTTTGAATTCAATTATGATGGTGAGAGTAGGTTTTTAGACTTCATTGAGATAGAAGAAATTAAGATAAAATCAAATGAAAGTATTTATATTTATAATGAAATAAAAAAACTTTTCATGACTTGATAATTCAGAATAAGGATTTTAAACTTGGTTATAGAGTTTATGTACTCAATTCTAGGTTGAAATTTTTCAAAGTAAAATTAAAAACCAAGTGGTCTAGCCCCTTCACTATTCTAAGAGTTCTTGTTAATATATATATATATATATGGAGATGGTTAGAGAGGAAAAAATACCATTATTAGTCAATGGTCAAAGGATCAGACATTTATTTGAATGGAAGCCAAAGGGAATGGCTTTTATTTCTTTGTTTGAAGGATGATTTTGTATTAAGTATAACTGAGGAATATACACTTAGAGTTTCATGGGAACTAACCCAAGGTTTATGTTCTACAATCCTTTTATTTATATTTTTTTAATAAATATAACTCTTTTTTCTAGATTCTTCAGTCTACTATTGTGATTGTATAATAGTGTCATATGATTTTCTACCACTAGAGTGTTACTGCTACTAGAAACTCAGAAAAGGAAAAATAAGGGAGAGATCCAAAAAATCATATGGATAAAACCTATCTAAGTCATTATTTGGTTAATTTTTTTTCATAAAATTAAAATTCTGAATTCTTCTGCCTATTTTCTTAACTTTGAAGAAAATTGAGATGACAAACCCAAGAACTTCACTTAGTTCTACATAAGAAAGAAAATTTTTAATGAACAATAATATGAAAAGATCTCATATTCAGGGAAGTTTTATTTATTTCACATCTATTTTATTTTTGTCTTTTATTCCCTGCTGGTATGAATTAAGTATAGAGGAATACCCCCATAATCTTGTGAGAATTGTGAATATATTCTTGGTGGGTGTTATCTTTCCTGAATCTAGTGATTTGAAATTTATGTTGAGATGCATTATGAATCCTACATGCACACATTGAATTTTCTTTTATTAAACTAAGGTTATAAAACTATGGTCATTATTATACTATTTGAAATACATTGATTAAAATCTTTTGTCTCTTTATGAAAATTAAAAGCACAAAATTAAAAAAAAGAATAATTTTTTCTTGATATTTCTATGGTGGTTGATGGGGTTCCTTTTTTCTATTTTTTTTACTACTGTTTGTGTGGAAAAATTATTGAACTTCCCTTATACCCATTAACACAAAACATTATTTATTATTTTTTTCACATATATTTGAATAAAACTATTTTTATTGTGTCTCTCACTCTAATATTCAACATTAGGGACAATGTTTGGTTTTAAGTATGGGAGAGAGGGGTCTTTGTTCTGTGTTAAGATCTGATTTAAATTATAGAAACATAAAAATTCCCCTTTGATTTTTTTCAAAAAAATGTTCAAAATTTTTAAAAAACTTTCAAAATATATGGGTCTTAGGATTACAATTTCACCTTAATTGAGTCATTTCTAAAGGATAATAACATAATATTTGATAAGGGTTTCACTAAATTTGAAATTGTAGGGGATACATGATTATTGAGTAGTGTTTTAGACTATTTTTATGGATATCCTATTTGAGAACTAAGAAAGGGAGTGATATATGATAGATATTTTTGGAATTGTGATCATAAAATTAGGTAACTAGAAATTTGAACTCAAACCTAGGGTTACCATATTTTGAAAATTAACCACATTAAGAACCAAACTCAAATAATAATCATAGAAATCCTTAAAACAGGAGTAAAATGGTCAAATGGGATCTCATGGTGGACATATGAGAATATAGTCACTAGGTGTGTGTGTGTGTGTGTAATCCCTCAATACATATCAAATAAGTGCATTTTCACAGTGCTCTTCACATACATGGATGGGTAAAAAAAATAAAAAGAGAGATGAAAATAATAAAGTGCTTAATATTCAAAAATGAGATCATTAAGGTGAGAGAATGTTTGAACCTAGATGAATAAGGATACAACCGAATTACATGAATATTATTTGAATTGTATCAATGAAGTTATTTAAAAAAAACTGAACTTTGATTTTTTAGAACCTAGTAAAAAGTACAAATGGAATATGCATGTTGTTAAGATTTTATTTCCACATATTTATAACCTATAATCACTCATATAATTGGAACTTGAAGTGGAATTTATGTATGGTAGTGTGTGACATCATATAGGTGGCATGGAATTTTAAATGATAAATGAGTTTATGCTTCATTGATTTCCAATGGGTATATGGATTTAGGAAGGACTTTCTATACACAGTTCGTTTGAAAAGATTGACCAACCTCTCATTCTTCTCCTATGTTTATTTAATTAAGACATTCTAAAATTGAATTGGCTACGATAAATCATGTCTTTTATATTATAAATACAAAAGCATGAATTGTTTTTAGAACAAACAATATTTAACTGTGGGGGAGTTTGATATTGATGTTTTTTAATTGACTTTAAAACATCATTTTTTGTATTTTATTGTATTATTAATATCAAAATAATTTATCTTAATTAATAATTATCAAATGTTTTATTTTTTATATATAATTAATAAAAAACATATTTCTTTAAAAAAATTACATTTTATTGTTTTTTAGTGGTTTTCGAATAATTTAAAATTAATCAATCAATTCTATTTTAAATATTTTCTTTATTTAATATTTTCTTTTCGTTTAAATAATAATTTTTTCTTCTTCTAATTGTTTCCATATTTCATTTTTTTTATTTTTTCAAAATAATTATTTCATTTAATATATTTTTTATAAATTATTTATTTAATTATTTAATCGTTGTTTTTTAGTTAATCTTCTAATTTAGTGGTTTTATTTATAATAAATATTTTATTATTTAATTTAATTTTTCTTATGTATTAATTATTTCAATTTAATTCAATTAATTGATTCATTATTTTTTCATTTAAATTTGAAAATAAATAATTTGGTTGTTTTAATTTTAAATTTGTTTTGTTTTGTAATTATTTTTTTATGCACTTTTAATTTTTACTTAATTCACTAATTTAATTAATTTGTTATTTTAATTAGAAAATTAATAATTCCAAATTGTTTCATTTTTATTTTAATTTTAAATTTGTTTTCTTACATTTTAATTTTAACTTGTGATTTTAATTTATTTATTATCTTTATTGTTTTTAAAGAGAAATACCCACTACCAGCATCTCATTAGCAGTGCTTCTGCCAGAAGGAATTACCACCAGCATAGTTTCTGGTAGCAGGGTCCACCACTAGATCTCTTCCCTATTACTTCCACTAACTACCAAGAACTCTACTAAGCTACCACCAGAAAAGAGATCGGTGACTTAACTCACCACCAGTCTTACACCCACCGCCAGAAATAAATCCCTTGACTCACCATCACCTTGACTCACCACCACTCCACGCACCACCATGTTCCTATAACTATTCACCCTACCAGTTTTACCATTTCTAACCACCCAATGGTGGTATCAATCCCACCCCATAGGTATCACAACTATAAGCCACTATCGCTCCCACCACAGAACCAGAACCGAGCAACAAATAGAAATTTTAAAAAACCAAATACAGAAAATCCAATATTTATCAAATAAAAACAAATTGAATTGAAGACTTGAAATACCTAAATTCAACACAAACTATATCCCTCTGAATTTTAAGCACAAAACCACCCACGCATATCAAGTTGGTGTTGTCCTTGTTGTTGCTGAGGACTACTGAAGCTTAAAATCACACCTCCAAGGCCACCACTCACGACCACCACACATCATTAGAGGATGAAACCTTTCTAAATATGATGAATTTATTCAATGCAAATAAGAACCCTATCCACCTTATATAATACCCACCATTATGGTTAAAGATCCATTAAGAGCCACTAAATCCTAAAGCCACTATCGACGTGTCTCCACCCTCCACTATGTCTGGAGAAGTCGTAGGAGATTAGTATTCATTGCCTGTTGAAGGGGTCCTTCTGAAACATTGTGACCCCCTTCTTCATGCCAAACACACCCCCTAATTTCTTATATTTATTTAATATATATTAATATATAATAGTAATAATATATATATATATATATTGAAAAAAATATAATTCATAATTATTTTAATAATGATATGTATATATATATAAATAAATATATTTATATATATAATAATTTAAGTAAATTAAATAATATATTTATAATTGTAAATATAAATAAATCATTTAATACTAATTATATATATGTGTGTGTATTTACTCTAATAGTCTTAATAATAATAACAATAGGTTTATATAAATATATTAATAAGTATTTTTTGTTTGTAAATAATTTTATAATTTTATGATAAACAAAATATATATATTAATATTATAAGTATGTAAATATAAAAACACTTATGTATATATATATATATATATATATATTAGACTAATATCATATTATTATGTAATATATATGTATATATATTCAAAACTGCTAGTTTCTAATTTTCTTTTTTTGATTGAATCGGGTAAATGAGATCATGGATTGTTCCATGGATTAAAGCATCAAGGGATTGATTATTTAGTTCTAGGGAGTTTGTGATTGGGTCACCAATAAGGAGGAAAATTCATAGTGAACATGCCATGTTGAGGTGAGAGAGGAAATTGGGAAGCAGTGACAAGAGCTAGAATTCTATTGGTTAAGAGAAGAACAGTCCAGAAGACTTGAGTGGGATTATTTCTACTCTCTAGCAGTAGGACCACCTCACCACTCAGGGAATAGGAGACATCCAACCATTGATTCCAGACACTTTGGTAGTATGATACTAAAATAATCATTTACTCCATTTCCATACTTCCATTCCATAGACATTATAGGAGGGGGATGTCTTAGAGCATAACCACATACCATTCACTATAGGCAGTAAGTAATGAATAGAGAGTTGGGGAATTAGGAGTTTCTAGAGATCGATCCAGGAGAGAGAACACACTTCTATCTATTTTTATTTTTCTTCTTCATTTATTTCAGCATTAGCTCCTTGATTTTAAAATTTCTTAGTATGTTTAATTCAATTATGATGCTCTGCTAATCATATTTGGGGGAATATAAAATCCAGTTAATCCATTTTATTTTCTTCATGCATTTTTCATTCTACTAAATGATTCTCTCTCTCTCACTTTAAACAATAAGTTTTTACAAAACATAAAAATCAATGAAAACTGATCTTGATCTGGCTTAAAATTATTATTTTTTCAATCTATGTATTTAGCTGAAAAGTGAATCAAGATAAAGAGAGATAGAATCACATTGTGTTCAATAGGAAATTTTAACTCAGTGATTGTTGATTAGTTATCACTTCGTGAATTAAGGTATACTATAGTTGATAAACTATAGAGGTCATTTAGTCACAGGTTGACCTGAGGAAAAATCTAGTCAGCCTCCTTCAATCAGATCAATATTTTTTAATTCAAATGCCCGAACAAGGGAAAATTATTATAAAAACTAGCTAGTTGATTTCCCATATTCATCAATTGGTTATTCCCAATTTTTGTTTTCATATTCTTTATTCCTATCTATTGTCACTTTCACTCACTTTCACACTCACACACAAATCACAATTCTCTTCACTCTTTCATCACCATCCACCTCAATTACTTTTTCCATTTGTTTTATTTTCTATTTTTTTTTTATTTTTTTCATTGGAACAAATCAATCCTTCCCTCTGGTCTAACTCTCTTACCACAAAACTAGTTATAGGTTGTAAGTAGGCTTATAAAAATTAAATTTACATGCATTTGAAAATGTGTGTGAATGTATGGACTTCCCAAAAATAACCAATATCTAAGAATCAATATTTTGAATAGGCTTCTCAGTCATGTTCATATTATGTTCCGCATTAATGTCCTCCCATCTAAAAACATGATATGGATATGCATAATTCTTATTGAGATGTGACATGTGAATCACACCATAGATATACATCATTAGTGGTGGAAAATATAAATGGTCTTCCACCTTTCAAATTTACTCAACAACCTCAATCTTCCCCATGTATGTAGGTGTTAACTTCCTCTATTTTACAAGTCATTATGATCCAACTGAGGCGAGGACCTCAAAAGTACATGGTCATTGACTGATAACTCCAAGAAAATTTGATAAAGATCTTATTAAGACTTATCCCAACTCTATTACATTACCATTCTCTCATGAATCACTTGGATCTCATTTTCATCTCTTGGACAAATTTTTGTTCCACATGGGAAGCTTCACTAATCTCCTACCAAAAAAGTTTATATTTATGATGTCGTAAATACAAGGCCTAAAAGGGTTCTATTTTAAATGATGAATGGAAACTATTTTTATAAGAAAATTAAGCTATCCCCAAAAGGAAATCCTAATCTCCTCTAAAATCAAGGTCACAAGCACAAAGAATGCCCTCCGGAATCTGTATAGTACATTCTATCTAACCATCTATTTGAGGATGGTATTTCATGCTTAAATAGACCTAGGATCCCATAACCTCCTAGAGGCCTCTCCAAAACCCTTATGTCAATAAATGATCCTTATCAGAAACAACATAAGATGAAAATATATGAAATCTAACGATATATTACACATACAAATTTCCTAATCCCTCAACTTTGATGATATCATGAATGGGAATAAAGTGAGCTGATTTGGTCAATCGATTTATCACTACCTCATTCGCGTTATTCCCTTAATAAGTATATAGAAACCCAAAATATATTTCATTGATATCTCAGTCCACTTCCAAGTTAACATGGGAAGATATTGGAGTGGTCCAGAAGGCTTCATATTCTCAGCCTTAATCTATTGAAAAGTATAACAATGAGAAACAAATCAACAATGTGTCATTTCTTACCAATATACTAGAAATTATACCTCATGTCATAAAACATCTTCATTGTGCCTGGATATACCACCCAATAGATATTATGATAACCACCCATCATATCCTTTCTCATAGGTGATGAAATAATATATTAGTTTTTGAAGAAAAGGATACCCTCTAAAGATAGGGAACATTTTTAAATGGGCTCCCTGCTATATAAATAAACCTTAATTCCTTGGAACTCTTCAATATGTTGATTCTCCTGGAGAATCATCTCAAGAATGTAGTACCCCAACTGAGCACTCATAAAAAAAACTCAGTCCCTTCCTCCCAAACTACCAAATTCATGCAAGTAAAGAGATCTATGAGATTCCATTTATCAAAAGAGTATTTCATGGTATGTGATGAAAGATTCATACATCGAGAACCAATAAAAAAATTACCTTATAGGGGGTGTATAAAATATAAAATTAAAAATATTCCATGTACACCACCCATATCCATTAACGAATATTTGAATATTTTTTGTGAGAAGATATAAATCAATATTTTATGATCAGAATAAACATTAATCCACTTTATGAAAAGTTAATGTAGTCAGTACTTAAAAGTTTTCATCACATCCATGAGTTTGAGATCATGTGTGGGATATTTATTCTAATTAATTCGATAAAAACAAGAACTATAAGATAGTATATGATCACTTTTAATGATAATGATACCAAAACCTAAACCTGATGCATCATAAAAAAACACATATCCCTACCTATCCTCTAGAATAGTCAACACTAGAGTAGAAGTAAAAAATAAATTCAACTCACCAAATGAATATTGATATTTGAAATACCAAATCAACTTCACTTATTTATGAGTACTCATAATCAACAAAGATTCTATCTTTGATAAATCTTTTAAGAACTAGCAGTAATACCCAACCAAACCTAAGAAGCTCTAAAACTCAAAGATATTCCACAGTTCTACCCAATATATAACATCTTTCACCATTTTAGGATTAACTAAGATACAATGTTCCAAGACCAATTTCCCTATAAAATTCACCTCCCAAGTCCAAAAATTTCAGTTTGATAGCTTGGCATAAAGTTAGAGATTTATCAAGATTTCCATAATTGATATCAAATGATGCACATGATCTTCCTTAGTTTTATAGTAAATAAAATTTTTATCTATGAATACCACCATGAAACAATAAAGGATTTTGTGGAAAATTATATTCATCAATATGATAAACACAGTATGTTCATTTCTCATAAAAATAGAATAATATTATAATCATGGTGTCCATACCTACTTCTAAAAGTGTTCTAAAAAACATAGGACTCCTTGATCTTGAGTTAGGGATAATAAGACTAAAGTTTAATTTTAGAGAACCGCTTTAACCCATTCGTCTAATTAAAAAAATTATTAATTTTGGGTAATAGATTATTATTCTTGATAATAAATCATTAATCTATCATTAATCAACACTAAGTGAAGGGTTTTGTCTCTATTATTAAAAAAAATCAGTTTCCCAATGTGACACACTAGGTCAAATGAAGCCTTTGGAAATAAAGTCATCCAACTGAGTATTTAATTCCTCCATCTTAACTGGATCTATGAGGTTAGAAGGAATAGTTATATGATGAGTAACTAACACTAAGTCTAAAGAAAACCTCACCTTTTTTACTGATAGTAAACTAGAAAATTTTGATGGAAAATATCTATAAATCTGATAGCTACAGGAGAAAGATCACTAGAAAAAGATTCACATTTGAGTTTAATAAGAATACATGGATATCAACATACCCAACTATAGAATAGGAGGTCCATCTTGACTTGACCTCGGTTACTATTCCCCCTAAAAAACATAAGACTACCCATCAAGGGTAGTAAATGAGGCCTATCTAAGATAACGGTCCATATAACCTTTATAAGCCACCAACCAATCCATCCTGATAATGATATATAGATTTTTCATATCTAAAACCAAAAAAAACTAGACCATCTCTATTTTTAATAATGATAATGTGAATGAGGGGAAATTAAGACCCTTATCTCTATTTATCCCGAGAGGTGTATAAATTTCCATCAAATAAGGCATTACCCTCATAGGAATATTCAACAAGTCCATAGTGTGGGTATATATGAAATGATAAGAAGAACTAGTAAAGTATAATATAGTATCTAATGGTGACACAATAATAATGGTACCTATCACTATCATAGGACCGACATCGGTTCCCACAAGAGAATCATCCATTATATAAAGAAGGTTATTTCTTAGTTACTATAGCTAGAATATCTTGGTTATTGAATCATATGATAGCACTGTAGATCCTCCCAATAATTTTGAGCCCATACCAATACACTAAGTCGTAAAAACATGGAAACAATCTTTTAAAGTTTCATGAGAATCTAAAATATCTACAGATCCTCAGTGCCTTCATGCAAGCATTCATAGAATACCCAAATTTTCCACAATGGAAACAATTTATTCGTCCTTTAATAGATAATAAAGATGATTTAGATAAATTACTCTATCATGTACCAGAACTATTGTTTCCTCCATGAGACTCATTCTTCTTTATATTTCCTTTAATAGAACCACAGAAATTTCCATAATGAATTGGAGGAACTCCTATCAACCCTAACATACAAGCCATGTAAATTTTATCCATTAGGGCCCAATCCAAAAAATTATAATTTTTATAATACTTCAACATAAATACCTGATATTAGTTATCTAATCGAATAAAAATAATAATCATCTAGCCCTCCATCTTCTAATTTTATACTACCTTAGGTGAGAACTGGGAAAGTTCCGAAAAATAGTTTGTATATTGAGTCATCATCTTATCTCCTTCATGAAGGTCAAAAAAATCCATGGAGTTTTCCAAAACCATTTAATCTATATAGAATTTCTCCATCAAAAGGGTTTTTAAGTGTTTCCATTATAATCATTTATTATTTTTTTCCAAAACCATAGCATGTCACCACCTCCTTCTAGTAACTTCATGTTTGAAGATAAATAATTTCATCCTAATGAAATTTGGAATATCCAAAAACAAAAATAGTTACTCAATATTTTTCAACCAATACTATGACTCATAATGATCATTACTTACCTAAAAAGATGTTGGATTATAATATAGATACTTCTAGTAAAAAGCATCATTCTCGATCATTTGAGGTATAACCCTTACATCCCGAATAAGAGTAGGTGCAACTACTTGGTCCAAAGATTAAACTAAACACAAAAAAACCACTACAAGTTTTTGATCAGCTTGATGGTTCTATGGTTATATTTAATTATTATCACCCACTTAAAGTATATTCAAACTTATTCTTAGGGGAATGGTATTACAAATCATCAACAGATAACAAGGAAACATCATTCTAGTGACATAGTTTCATCAACTCTATCAATAATAATTCATCTTGGAAACAAAAATATCATATAAAATATTAATAAAAGTATAGGTTTATATTAAAAACTCTCCAATGAAACTTTTCCCTAACAACCCATATCAATTTAAGGCTAATTATAATGAGATATGGATATAAACTTGCTCATAACATACCCATTAAGTTCTGAGAATCATATCTCTTATCTACCAAGATATCTCAAAATGTATACTGATATCCAAAAAAGGAAACTACGCCTTTGATACAAAATTGACCTCAAATAACCTAGATAAACTACCTAAAAATTACCCTAACCAATCATGACATAGTATAAATGGAATTAATGATGACTATGGGTTCATGACTAGCACCTTGGAATCATGTACAAGAAAGGGGGAATTATTTCTCCATAATAAAAACCAATAAAGATAATGTAGTGGATAAGAATAAATAAATAGTTGGTATATCAAACACACATCAAGAAAAATTAACACAATATTTCCTCATAATATAGGGATCACATACTCCATCGGTTATTGAAAACTCTTATGGTCCGACTGTTGAGAACACAAACCACATATGGAAATGATTTCCCTTTTCCAAAAATTGCCATAATAAAGTCTACATATTCCCAATATAAAAATTAGTGTGAGAGTAATAAATCCCAACAATATCTCACTAATTCTTCCAAAATAAATTTGTATCAGATAAACCAAATATACTCAATTTTAAGTAAAACATGGAATGGTAATATTTTCAAAATTTATATCAAAACAATATTTTCAAAAACATTTCAATGGATAGTATAAATTGGCATTAAATTGAATTTACTTAAAATAGTAATTTATAAGAACCTTTTTCAATATAGACATGAATAAACCTTTCTATAATAAATAGGAAAGAATATTCATTTCTATCAAACACTAGAATATATAAATCATTACAATTGTTGCATCCTGGTTAAGAGTCTCAAGGTTAAGTTATTGCATGTATTTTCATACACAATATTGAAATATATTTCCAAGTGTATAGAATCCCCTATATCCCAATCCTAAGTGGAATAAAACAACAACATAAAGAATGAAATCCCAAACTATAATATATTTATCCATCACTGTCAATGTTAATCTATTTCTAAGTATATCTAATATATGACTAGTGTTTTTTCTTCCCACCTAACTAATAAAGATCCCATGTACTTAAAGAAAATAAATCATACATGGGTATTCCATTCATTTCAATAAATGTTAAATCATTTAAATCGACCCCAAGTTCAAGTTTCAAAACATTCCATTTTATTTCAAAAACTAACATCTAAGGGTTTTAATCAAAACTAATTCCTTCTAAATTAATTAATTTCATTTCAAATACTAAAAAAATTTCATGCTATCACTTCTCATAATTAATCATCAAAATCATGATAAAAATCATTAATTTCAATTAAAGATCATTTTTTAGAAATCTATAATTAATATCAAAATTCCCAGCCAAAGATATTTCATCATAAACACTGTGACATTTCAAATTAATTTATAAAAAGTATCAAATTAATATTTAGAAATAAATTGGAAATTAATTTCAAACTAAAAAAGTCACAATGGTTTTAAATTATAGTAATTCCATTATGGAACCACCTACCTCAATTAAGTACATTGACAAACACCAAACATGGTATCCTAAAATGGAGAGTCAAAAGGCTATAACTGATCGAGTAAGAAAACTATAATTATAATCCCTAGAATCAGTATCCACTCCCATTAACAACATGAGAATACACCACTATCAAATAAGGAGAGAGAGGAGGAACGGATAATTTACAATCATATTGAGATCACACTTACTCTAAGATAATTAATGCATCAACCTGCACTTTGATCCATTAGGAAGAAAGGTTGGAATGTACAAAACATCTCTAATGAGTTTCCAAGATTGAGGAGATTAAATTAATATCAGTATAAGTGATATTAGAAATAAAAATGAATATTTATAACAAATAAATATGATATTTCCTTTCCTAGACTCACTCACTTTGGCATCACTGGATAGTTGGTGGTGTTAAAAGATATTTTATGGGTACCTGGGAGAACCACCAGACATCCCACTGATTTGTTTATGGGGTTACTATAAGAAATTTATACTATTAGGATTCTACTGGCTAGATGGTGGCCCTCACCAGTGAGCTGGTGAACCTCCTATAGCCATTTTGGCTATAGGATCCCATCCACTATAAATTTAAACTCTTAGGTACCTCTCAAAACAACCCCTGACCTACAAAATAAGAATAAAAACACACCCCAGACCCCCAAAAAAGGATCAAATAAGCAATAAAAATGAATAATCATTAAAAAACTAGATATCACCTCAAAAAATACGAAACAAAAAGGAAAACAATAACTCAAAAATAATAGATAGTGTCGAGATATTACCCTTAATGGTTTCAAAAACATTTTTTTAAATGGATAAATCAAATTAAAATAGTAAAAGTTGAATAAAATAAATTAAATAGAAAGGTAATAACTTATTACTTACAAAGTGTCTTGGTATCCTTATTTTAGGCAATTAAATTTTATGATGACCATTTACTATTAATATTATTAATGTAATGGATAAATAATCTTTTGAAAACCATAAAAATGTTATAAATTTTATATTTATTCATTCAATACATTTTTAGAACCATGATGTAAGATGATGATGAAAAATGAAATACAACATTCATGGAGATAGTAGTCCTCACATAACACAGTTCCATTTTCATTTTCCAAATGGTTGGAAGGAAGGTGGAAAACATATATTTAATTAAGATAATATTATTTTATTATATTATATATAATTATGTAATTATTTCCTGTTTTATGGAATAAATTTGGAGGAGTTGATAGAAAAAAATATTAAAATATCTCAATTAAGAATATTACCTCTTCCTTTGGATGTCCTCTCTTAGAGTACATCTTAAGGCACCATAAATTGGTCTTTTGGGGAGTATAAAACCTAAAATATGTTAAGAATAATGTTGGTGACAGATTAATTTAGGGATTTGTATAGATACTAATCTTATATTGTGAGGAGGAGAGTGGTGGTGAAGCATTACATTTATATGAGGGAGAGGTGGAACTTTTATAAATATAATTTTTTAATTTAAATGCTAATGCCATTATTAAGGAAAGTGGAACCTAAATTTATAATTAATGTGAATAATATTAGGTAAGGATATGAAATACATCATCCATACATTTATATATTGAGTTTTTTTAATATTTAAGTCCACGTTCCTTTTAATTTTAACCCTTTTACCCTATTTTACCTTTACTATAGTAACTCATTTTTTACCTTGGTAACTTATTTTTGGACCTAGAAGGAAATTTACATTAAATTATTTAAAAATAATAATTTAAAAAATAAATTCCATTTTACATTATTTAATTTCTAAAATTGATAAAAATTAATTTTGGAATAAAAAATGTATAACACATATAAACAGTTTTTAGAAATGATATAACTTAGGTTCCAAAATGTTGAACATAAATTTAAAATTTTAAAATAATATTTTTAAATAAATAATATAATTCTCTAGATAAAATATTTTTACCAAGAAAATGGATTCAAATTTTTTTAACTCATGATCATTTTATGTTTATGTCATGAAATTTAAGTTATTTTCAAAAATAGTAATTTCACTATTCACTCAAAAATCAAATTTTTTCAGAAAAATCCAGAAAATTAACTATAAGATAAATTTAAAATTATTATTAAAAAATGATGATAATTTTTTCAAATTGAAATTATAAAATTCATAAATTTATCTTTTAAATAAAATATATATAATATGCACTAAAATCTTTCTTTTAACAGAATATTTTTGTATAGTTATGCAAAAATTAAATTAACATTTATAATAGTTGATTAAGTGTTTCACGGATGTTCTTAGTTTATTTTAATAATTATAACTTAAATATTTATCAATAAAATTTATTTTTATCATTCTGTAAATGTATTAAATATAATAAAAGTACATAATTCATCAAAACTATTCAAATCGGTTTATATCAAATAAATGACATTTCCTTAAGTAAATTAGTCCACTTTTATTTTAAAAAGTCATTTATTTTATCAATTTATTTTAACTATCTTGGAATGTATTTTTTTCATAAATATTTATTTATTTAAGTTTGATGTTTTGTGTGAAGAAATCTATTTTAAATAGTATTTATTTAATTATAAATTAATACTAAAATATATTGTGTTACAAACAAAACAACCCAAAAAATATGAAAATGTCACCTTAATGGATTTTTCCCAATAGAACATAATAAAGATATGTTTTCATAACATAATATAATCATACATAATAAATAATATATCATAAATAATGATTCATGACAAATGGATTTCAATATAACAAGAGACATGAGTCGTAGGAGAGTGGAAATATGAATCAATAATCAGGAGATATGAGAACATCACATAAGAATTTTATATAACATAGGTATGTGTAACAAATATAAGTATATAAAATCATTTCATTTGTCACAAATCTCTTCTAAGACCATCATCACATAGTGGATAGAGTCCCATAATAGATTGAGTTAACTCCCTATTCTCATAAATATAGTGGAGAGAGTCCCATATTGTATTGGCTTCACTCCCCAGTTTCACACATATCAACTCATAAGATATAAAACATTACCCAAGGAATTAGAGGGATATGAAAAAACCACTCATCAAATAATGATAATCCATACATATGTGTGCCTCGTGGCAATGAAAATATTCATAATTCCATTATATCTTAATTAACCCATTAAAAAGAAGTGGGTGTCATAAAAACATTAAAAACATAATTTTAGAACATAAAAATAGATAAGGTGGATGGAATCATTATATTATATTACCAATTAATTATAAGTGTCATAAAAGGATATAAACATACATAAAAAACCTTTTATAAGATCATTAAATAATTACTTCAAAAAATAAGAAATATCCTTTTCTTTTAATAAATTTTATATTAAATGAAAAAATAAAAAACAATTTAAATTGATATTAAATTGGAATCCCATAAATAAATGGATAGGAAGACTCATTGTTAAAAATGGTTATAAAGGAGATAAAAATTGTTTAAGCAGAAATCGTTAAAAAGGAATATTCTTTTCAAACTTTTTTAAAGAGATTCGAAGTTAGAGGAAAACAACCACAACAAAAAATTTAAAGGAAGATTAATTTTTTAAAAAAAGTTAGAAACAATGAAAATTGACTTAAAATAATATAACTAGAGAAAAGAAAATCTATAAAATAAAATAATTTATATGAACGTGGAAGAAAATGATTCTCAACTGAAAAGAATCGGTAATATTAGTTACTCTTACAAAAATTACTTCAGGTAAATTATAAACCAGAAAGGGAAGTGAAATTTTAAGAAGTCAAGAAAAATTCATGATTAATTATATTATAATAAAATATAGGTAGTTTAAGAGATAAATATCGTGAAATTTATTTAAATTTAAATTTGGTCATAATGATCTAAAATTCAAAGTGAGATTGGAAAGAAAATCCATACCTATACTCATAACTTCCATGGAAGCTCTTTAAACTCATGAATAATAAACATTAAGTTCTTAATCAAATATTTTATAACATTATTTATATCAATTAATTTTCATAATATTCAGTTATAATAATTTATTTCACATATATTACTTAATGTTTATTTTCATCATTGAATGTTAGTGATATTGATTATTTTGTACTTGTTTCGTAATAGAAATTATGGGTCTGATTAATTAATATGAAGATAATAATTCCTATATTATTCAAGGTAATTAAATAATTTTTTAAATATTTATATTTTCCTCTATTCTTTTGATGTAAATTTTAGTTATGGTTCAAGATAATTGAATCCATAATGAACATTTTGTAGGTAATTCATCAATAATAATGTGTTAGTTATTATTGATTATTAATTATTGTTCTACCCTTATAAAACCATATTCATGACATATATTAATATTTAATATCATATATTACCAATATTAATGTGTTGATACTTACCCATGGTTAAAATTATGATGTTGGTATAGTAACATTTACTTATGTGGTTGAGCCAACCCAAAAAAGAACATCTTTTACTAGTGAGTGAGTAATAGTTTAGAGTTATATAATAGTAGAATAATTTTGTTATAGTCATAATGTTTTTAATATAACATCATTATAGTGAATAATTGTATTATTAAATAGTGGATATTAGAAGGTAACTGTAATTTTTTTAGTAGAACTTAGATAATTGATGAATTTACTATTTCTTGACACGGGTTCCTTTGGAATGAAGAATTTAGGATTCCTTCTTAGAACAGAAGAAAAAATTATAGGAAAGAATTATTAGAGGGTAAATGGGTTTTGGATTCAAAAGTCAAATAAATAGTTTGAGATATTTTGGATGGGTAGAGGAGGGGGATTTTATAGGTGAGTTTTGAGTTTCACTTCAATAAATATTCATTCCTTAGTATATAAGGTAGTCATTTTAAAAATAGTGGATGGAAAGTGAAAAATATTGGTCATTGGATAATATTTGTTAGATAAATCCCATATCCACACATTTAGAGTCTGGGTTTATGATATTTTATGGTTTTACCATTTATTTTTACCCCTTTTACCTCTTTTTACCTTTACAGTCGTAACTCATTTTTTTTATGTTAGTAACTTATTTTTATACCAAAAACATTGACCTAATTACGTAATCTCAACATGAATATTATAAATTAATACTCTATATTTAATTTCTAAATATGATATATTTAAATTTAAAACAAAAACATAAAATATAAAAAAAATATGAAAAATGTTTTTTTAATTTCTGAGTTCTCAATCCTATTTCAAATGAATTTCCAATTAAATGAGTTTTAAAATTTAATTTTATTCATTACAACATTACATTAGATTAATCATTAAAAAGTGATAAATTTAATTTATAAAAATACTAAATAATTTAGAAAATATCATTGAAAATATCATTTAAAAACATTAAATAATTTTAACCACATCCTATTGAAATTGTTTATTCAAATTATAATATTTTTTTATAAATATGTTATTAACAAAAAAAATATTTTAATTTATAAATAAATTAATGGATCTACTAGGTTAAATACCCTAGGAGGGGGTAAATTAGATATTACATATTAAAACCCTTCCCTGTTTCCATATTGTTTCATTGTTAAACAAATTACTCCTCTCTCCCATTACCATAGAAATATATGAATAGAAATAAAAACATGCATTAGGAACATCCATTTTACTTTATATTCATTAAGAAAAATACAAGGAGAACACAATGAAATTATGTTGATGTCATAAAATCCACTAATCTATAATAGTCATGTGGATATAATTTTTTACCTATAGTCACTCCATGCCAAGCTCCCCGTATTTACAGGATTTAGGGTTTAACACGCAATCACCCATGGATCCTTACCTTCAAAATATTTATGGTTTGTCTCACTACCATCCAAACCTCACTGCCATCTCCCTCCTCCTTTACTCACTGTTCTATGATAGGACTTCATGATATCACTACTCCCTCAACTAAAGTGTTATCACTACTTATTTAGGAAATTATTTCATTTATCACTTGAATCAATATTCTTTACACCTAATTTGGTGCATCATGAAGATTAGATTTCATCTACTTTATGAATACCACTTTATCATAGAATTTATGGGAAATTTTTTATGATTTGAATAATATTAACTTTCTTGAAACCATTTCTCAACTTTCATGAAATTTTCCAATTCCTGAATAAAATTACCTCTCCTGTGAAACTGAGAAACTTTTACAAAGATATCCAAACTTTCACGAAACTACCTTGGTTAGATTAAAAAAGGTTATTTATTTATGGAACTGATTTCTTATTAATTCTTTATGAAATAAAATCATTCAAAAAATCATTTCATGAATTCAAATACTTTAGATATTTTTTAAGGATTTATCGATAAAAATTAAGGGTAACCACCTAGTTTTACACATTGTCACCCATTTGCGAAACCTTCTCGCTTACCCATTAATTTTATGAAACTTTTTACTCTATTTTTGAATATCACTTTATTAATGAAACTTCTAAAGGAATATCCCTTTTTAATACACCTCTAAAAGACATGTAATCTTCACAAAACTCACCATATTCATGAAACATACCACCTTCATGAAACATAATTTCATTAAACAAATAATCTTTTGTGAATCAATCAGTATTTTTAAAACTTCATGCATCTTCCATATTTTCATGGGGAAATCCTAAAACTATACATTTTCAAAAAAAATTCCCTTTCTATAAATTTTAGGCCCCAAAAATTTTGAGAATAGTGTGGAATGACACTACCTTATAATAATAAATTCATGAACCACTTCCAAAGCTTCCATACCTCTATATTAGAGGTTTTTCAACATATCTTGTCAATAATTTCACTTGAACATCAAAACTGACCATGTAAAACTTGTTTTTCAAGATACTTTGTTAAAAATAGAACCAATCCAAATATACTATGAAGTAACTTATAAGGATCTTGGCCCAACAATACCTCTCTTTATATTTGTTGACAAATATTCACCCTTTGATACTGATTTAATACTTATATTACCATATTATCGAGAAAACATTACATTCCTACCTATTTGACCAAAAATTGTATCCTAAAACTATATATAAAGAAATAATATTTATTCAAGATAAACTCTAATCCCACATGGGTCATACTTAGTGTGAGAAACAATAGTATCATGAAATGTTAATCAGTGAGTCGCTTAATTCTCGAAACACCCCATCATGGGAGTCTACCATTATAGTAGAAAACATTTATCAACTCTTGAGATTAATGATGAAACTTGAGAAGATCAACTCTTCAGACCAACTAGGAAACTAATTTCTTCACAAACCCCATAGGTTAACTATTGTGATATTTATAATTTGAATGAAAAATTTTAGCATAATAAGATTTTAAAACTCTATTTTTTTATTATCTTCTTCTAAGTTTCTTATCCTTTAAAGAACACAATTTATCCTCTTTTTTCAACAAACCCAATGGTTGCTTATTTCTTTTATCCAACAAGGTAAATAATATATATAAGTACATAGGGAATAACACATCATACCATAAGGAGTGTGTGTTTCACATCCACACTTATTCAAGTGTATAGATTACTTTGGCCACCAAGAACCAATTGATGATGTTCACATACTTGTTTGTGTAGGGGATTCATTATAATGTTTGTAAAATAAACTTCTTTGGTCATATACTCCAACTTTACAAGCCCATGATCTACCTTCTCCTTGACAAAATGATACTTGATTTCAAGTTTATTTGTTTGTGAGTGATTGATTGTATTGTTTCTTTGATTTATAGCACTTTAATTACCACAATACCCTCTTATTAGAGATTTCACTTCAAATCACATATCTTCATGTTGGTTCTCCATCCATATTAACTACAATAAATCATGGGTGGATAAAATATACCATCTTACTTGGTGATATGGGTAAATAATTCATATTTATTTCTTAGCAAAGAAATACACAATCTTCCAATATATAATGCACCACCTGACATTGATTTTTTATCATCTATTGAACTGGTGTAATATGCATCTATAAAACCCAATAAATATTGATAAAACTTGTCAGTGTAAAGAGGTAAAAAATCTATCACCAATTGGATATACCAAAGTGTTCTTTTAACAAAATGTAAGTGGATTTACATGGGATTTCTTTGATACTGCATCACTTTCCATGTGGAAAAAAATATTAGTTCATGTCATTATTAAGTACAATAAGCCTCCAATGATCTTCTTGTATTATATATCATTTATCGCTTTGCATTCATCATGTCATGAAATCTTTATCTAGGTTACAACTATAGTTTTCATCTCCTTAGAATTATCTATTACAAATAATCATAGAACATCATTTGAATATTTATATTGAGAGATAAACTTTTCATTCCCTCATTGCATCACCAGTAAATCAAATAATAACGACAGATCATCAATAAATGACATTTTAACTCACTTTTCATTAGTTTTATGAACTTTTTTTACTATGCTTCATCTAATACACCAAAGATTTTGTCATTAAAATACACAAGAACTATCATCCTTTGATAACACTCATTTTTGACATGGATATTGTAATCAACTCCTTCACAATGAAAATTGGGCTTCATAAAAAACTAATCAAATCTTGAATACCACACTCTTAATACTTTCTTCAACCCATATAGTTCCTTCCTTATCTAACAAGCATTTATATCATCTTCTTGGAGAGGAAAACCATCTGGATTTTGGATGCGAACTTCTTCCTCCAAAACCCATTTTGAAATGATGAAAATACACCCATTTAGAAAACATTCAACTTTAGTTGCACTACTATGGATAATAATAGGATAATAGTCCCCATCCTTACAATAGGTTCAAATTTATCATCGACATTGATTCCCTAAATCTAATAGTATCCCTTACACACTATTCATTATTTGGCTCAAATTACCATGTTGTATTTATTTTTTATTTCTAAAAGTCCAATGTGGTCATGATGATTTTCTTATCTATAATCATTGAAAAAATTCCCACATTTAGTTTGTTTTGATTTGGTAAATCTCTTAATTCATAAAATGAACACAGTCTACATACCCAAAAACTTCTTTAAAAAACTTCAACTCTGCTAAGATAGAAATGATGTTTCTATAGATAATTCATTCCCCTTATTTGAACCAGTGTTATCTAATCATCGATGATGTTCTATATATAAATTTCATCTTGAATCTTCAACTTTCATGTTGATACATGTCTAACATCATCTAGACCATCACCAATATCTTATTCATAATTAGAATTTACCAAATTTTCTCCCCCGGAATCACCTACCACCTCATCACTATCATTAGAAAACTATTCATTATGTTGTTAACTATTCTGTTCATTTTCAATTATAGTGACATCATTAATATCAATAAACTTTCCTAGAATTTTGTTAAATCATTTATAAGATTTGATTTTCCCTGAGAAATGAATTTCCCTTCATTGTCACAGGATTCAAACACCCTGTGATTCTTCTTATTGAGAATAAAACACTCATTAATAAAGATTTAAAGGTATTTCAATGTCGAATTCCTTCCATACCAGAGCTCATATAGATACTATTTTCCTTTTAGACACAATAAGGATCTCTTGTAAATTTATACCAATAATAATACTACTTCCTTCCATAATTTCTATTGTAGCTTCTCTTTAATAAGAATTATTATATCTATGGTTTTTATGATCTGATTTCTCCTCTCAAATACACTATTTTTATGAGGAGTTATTATTGAAAAAACTTGATACCTTATCCCGAGTTTCTTGATATTATTTTCCACTTGGATACTTGTGAATTATATACCATTTTTAGTTTTTAATATTATAATCTTAAATATAAGAATCATATTATCTTCACACTGATATTGTGTTAGGCAACTTAACACTTCATAATTGTGAGAAATGATAAATATCCATGTCTTTCTACTAAAATAATAAATGAAAATAACATAATACCTCTTTACATAAATATATCATGGTGAGATAGGTCCACACACATCCATATAAACCAGTTAAAGCACGCTTTTTTAATTCTATTCTTTTTCCATGTACATCTTTCAAATGATCTTCGCATTTTGGAAATCATTGTGTATGTGTGTATGATCACGCGATATATACGGTTGATCTCAAGAAACGTAGTATTTCACTAGATCTTTAAAGTTAGGTTTGAATAAATTTTTAATCCATTTATTCTACAACCTATTTTCTTCCTCCTTGGAAGGAAAGTAAAAATATTTTTCCATAACATACAAGGTAGATATACGCCTTTATTCTCTTTCCCAAAAAATGACTACACCTTATTTTACCTTAATGATAAAAAACTTCTTGGTAAATCTTATATCATGCCTCAAGTTAAATAGTTGTCTAAAAATTAGTATGTTGTCACTAAAACTTTCAATAACCAAGACATCAATTCATCTCATATCTTTACCTCTAAACATACATTTTCCTAGTCTAATAATATTCAAGTCGTCATCATTTTCAAATTAGACAATACGTTTATTTTCATACTTGATGTCTTCCACCAAATACATATTTACCATCTTATGGGAGGTGAATCCTATAAAAATGATCTATATTCCAATATGATTTAATGCTTTGAAATAAAACTCTATAACTATTTCTTACTCATCTCTTTTATTTTTGACTCATGTCTTTGGCATTGTACTTGATGTTGAATGGTATTATGAATATTTCTGAGAGTGTTATGAAACAACTTCATCTTGAAGATATTCAAATGAATTTTTAATTTTAAAATCATTTTATGATTCCTTAAGATACTACTTATAACTAATTTGGGTATAGTTCATCACATTTAGTTTTATTGTTAATGAGAAATATCTAGTCATGTGTCCAAATACTCTACCCCATAAATATTGACCATCAAAATTGTTCCTCAAATACTTAAACATGTGTGGATTTCATTATTTCTATTATTCCTTATGTTATCTATTGGCTATGGAATATAAAAATTAGGAATACACCCTCTTTACACAATAATAGAAACTTATATGATGTGTGTTATTATGTGGCATTGTTATAGGACCAGTTGTTTGTTGGGTTCTCTAAAACATCTGATTCTAATTCATTCCCAGATAAAATTTTAACCTTGAATTTAGTTCTCATATCTAGAATCAATCATCACTACTTGATGTTAAATATCATCCCTCATACCCAATGTGTCATTTTCTTCTCCTTACAAATATTTAATTGTTTTTTTATACCTATTAATTCAAAATTCTTTTTTCCATTTCCTTTTTTGGACTTATTTCCCAATGTCATTCCAAGAGTCAAGAGTCTCTCCTGATCATCAATTTTTTTCATGGGCCATCAACTTCATCTTCCATCTATTTGATACATTTTACCCTATATTTCACTATCTTAGCCAAACCATTGATCACCCTAGTCTATTAATCAACTTTTTGATTGTACTTAATGAACTTTTCTATGTTCTATTTCATATAAGAGTTAATATTTTCAATTTCTACCTTCAACTCATATTTATATTCTCCCTACTACTGTATATAGAGTTTGGTCTCATTTATGAATTTATTTTATTTCATTATTTATACTCTCCAAACATATATCTCCTTAAAAATGGATTCTAATTCATCTAGGATATAAACTCTTCCATCTACTTCTATTTTTTCATTTTCACTCTCTTCACTTGTTTGGGAATTTCCTATAACTACAAATATAATTTTTTCCTTGTGTTATTTTCAGCCTTCCTTTTCTTTTACTTAATTATATTCAGAACAGTCATTCTCTTGTGAATGTAGTCTCTTATTCTTGGATAATTTTTTCTTAACACTTTTCCTACCTTTAACATTGGTTAAATACATGTTCACGGGGATTACATATTTATCCTCATCATCATCTTGAAACTTCTTGGGACACCATACTATAACATGTAAAACTTTTCCATATTAAAATAATGTTAGTGGAAGTTTCCATTTAAACTTTCCTCTTCCCCTGTGCATACTTAAGGAAATGAATGGAATGAATTAATCCACATATTATTATTCCTAGCCATACCCTATGGTGAGATTCTTCATGGCCTTTAATGCAACCTATTTGGATTTCCCTTTATACACAGCCTAATAATCATCATTTCATATCTTATACACTACAAGAGTGATGTGTCAACTATCCAATGTCATCTTATTGGGATATTTATTCTCATGTATATATACTATCATATTTAACAGAGGTATTAGTCTTCTTAGTATTCACTTGATGGTATTTACATCATTAAGGATTTATCTAAGACCACGCATATCCTTCACAACAACATTCACTCAGTCAAAGAATGCATCAACTGAATTATTAGGGTGTATTATTAGGTCTTCATATTTATTCCATAGAACCTTCAATTTTTTTTATCAAACTATTGAATCACCTTTATATATATTTAAAAAAAATCCATCATTTCATGTGATGACTTAAAAAACATCACCTTCATGAAAATTACTTTGGATAAGGCTCCACATAATGCATTGATTCCTCTAGTTTCCACATCCAATTCTCTTAGGTAAACTTAGGATAAATCTCCAATGTTAATACTGGATGAAATACCTTGCACCACATCTATAAAGATGTACATACCTAAAAATTGGAAGTAGTTTTTCATCTGATTCTTCCACAATTGAAAACCATTTCTATCAAATATTGTAATCCTATTGTGATTAAAGACCTCAATTACATCCATTGAGAGAGAAATGTTGATTTTAACCCCTCTCTATGATACCAATTATTGGTTAAACTTTGTTAAATACCCTAATATAGGGGTGAATTTGGGTATGAAGTATAAATACCCATCCCTTTTTTGATCCTGTTTTACCATTAAACAAAACACTATTATCTCCCCTTCTTATAGAAATTCATTAGAATATATAAAAACATGCATGAAACATAATATTTTTACTTGTTTCACCTGTATTTGAATACATCTAAGGATCACAAACCGATGTTTTTTTGATGTTTCAAAATCCACTAATCATCACAATTCCTATAGATATAATTTTTTCTATGGTCACACTGTTCTAGGATAACTTACTTTAATATATTTATGGTTTATTTCATTTCCACCCAAGGATCACTACCTTTACAATATATATGTTTTGGTTCACAACCACCCAAAGTTTATTTCCTTCTTCTTTCTCTTTTTCTCACTATAATGGTATAATGCTTCACCATCTCACTTTACTCTCAACTAAAGGGTTCTAAGTATTTCCTCAGGATGTTCTTCCATTGATTACTAGATTAAATATTTTTTACACCTCATTTGGTGTGTCATGAAGCTCAACTTCCATATAATTTATAAATACCACTTTATTGCATAATTTATGGTCAATTATTTCTTCTTAATGTAAGATTAACATTCACAAAACCATTAATCAAAATCACTAAACTTTATAATTATTTGAAGAACAATTTTCTTTTGTTAAACCCACAACCATTCATGAAGATATTTAATAATTAATAAAACTGCATTATTTTGATTGACCTAAGTTTTTTCATCATGAAACAAATGTTATTATGAATGCCTCATGTAAGAAAATACTCTATGAAAATATTTTTGGAATTTAGAGCCTTTGGATAATCATTAAGGCTTCCTCAGTACAAAGAAGGGGGCAACCTCTTATTTATAAATATTATCACCCCTTCACAAAAATTTCTACCTTACCCCCACATTACATGAAACTTTTTATTCACTTCATTAAGATCTATTCCTTCATAAAAATTCAAGGAAAATATTCCATTTACATATGATTATGAAGAACATGGCATATTTATAAAACTCATAATATTTATGAAACTTGATTTTCTTAACTAAAATTACTTTTTTAAAATATTAAATCTTTAATGAATCATCATATCTTATTTTAGTTTTATGAATATTCCCAATTTTCATGGGGAAGTCTAAAAAATCTAAATTTTGAGAAAATATTCTCTTTCTCTAAATTTTAGACACCAAAATTTTAGAAACACTATGAAATTACACCACCTTGCATGCACATATTTTTTTCACTTCTAGAGATTGTATACCTCTTTCTTGAAGATTTTTACATATACCCTATCAATAACCATATAAGAACTACACAACTGACCTTTTCAACCTAATTTCTCAATAAACACAACCAACTCAAAAATACTATGAAGTTACTTAGATATATTTTTCCCCAAAATACATTCAACCATTTTCATAATAATAATAATAATAATATAGCGTATAAAAAATATAGTTTCATAATAGAATATTTTAATTGAATATTTTCTTTTTATTCCATTCAAATATTATATTATTTCTAATTACAATATTTACACATTGTATACACCCAATCATAATATATCTAGTGGCCATTTTAAAATAGTTATACATCAAATGGATATATTTCTTTTTATCATATGTTTATATAGAATAATTAGATTCCATTACTATATATATCCTTATATAGATACTTATAATCATCCATTATACTCATTTACTTCTCTCTAAACATGTCTATTATATTTATAATTCTCTACATTATTTCCATATTTTCAATCTAGGTGACGATAATTATTGTAAACCATGAGGATAAATATTTTGTTTTTTGATTTTATATTTACCTGTATTTTTATTCCTATTGTAATTTTCTTAACGTTTTTTCATATTTCATTCTCATAATATATTAATTTTTATTATGATTTTTTATATTTTAACTTAATAAAATAAATCATGGTTCATTTTAGTTTGATGTTATGTGTAAAACAAAATATTGAAAATGATATTTATTTAATGGAAAAATATATAATAAAATCATGGGGTGTTACATTATCCAACCCAGAAATTATAGGTACAGTTAGCCGAGTAGTCTATCAGTGGAAGTTGACCATTTTATTGAATATCTGATTGAGTTGTTCGATGTGGAAGTCAAGGCTAGTTAGAAATTATGCAATACTATGAATAGAAATTTTTACCCTGGGTAGTATAGGGAAGTAAGTAGTATTTATGTTGTGGTGAAACCTTCAACCAGTGTTATAATATGTATTTCTACTATTATAGGTACAATTCTAAGATATATTACTTTATCATGTGTTGTTTCATTCATAGTAAATCACATTATTCCATTTATAATCAATTTCAATTAATTATTTAGTTCAAGGTGTAAGAATTTCCCTTATAAATGAGCCTTGATACCCCTTTAGGAAAGAGGATTAAATAAACTTGAAAGTGCTAATCGTATTCTTTGGTAGTGACATACTTTGTGAATATATAGGATTTTTTCATTATTAATATAGACTCACTAAATATAAAACTAGGAATGAACTATTCAACACTATTATGAAACTTTATTGACTTTATATTAGGTGAGTATACTTCTCATCTTGTATTGTTGTTCAATAAACTCTTTGGTGGGAGTTGGGGTTCCAAGCGAGTTGATTTAGTCCTAATCAAGAGAAATTTACGGTGATCACTGCATATATTTATATCATTTCCATCATATTAGTTTATTCAAAGGATTGTCAAGTCTTTAACCTTATAGTTGATTTATATCGTGATGTGTTTCCTAAATAATTTTTTAGAAAAAATCCTAAAATAATGGTGGAATTTAGTATATATTTGGTTCTTGGGAGTAAAATAATATTTATTCCTTAAAATTTAATCTCAACAACTATGTTAAGGGTGCTAAAGATTATATTTTAAGATATTGGAGATAAATAATTTATTAGTTGGAACTCTTCTCTATGGGGTACTATGGTCCTCATTCAATAATAAATCTAATAGTATTCTATATTTATTTGTGGGATATCAGAAGATGATTCAAGTATTAATCATTATCCATAATATATTTCCTAGAATTGATGATATTTTTTATCAATTTAAAGGGGATAAGTGTCTATATAAAATTGATCTATACTCAGGTTACCATCATCTTTGATTCAGACAAGAAGATATTCCAAAGATGGATTATTGAAGTTGGCATGGTCACTACAAGTATGTGGTAATATCCATCATCTTAATTAATGTTATTTTTTATTCATGGATTTAATGAATAGTGTCATTAAATAATTTTTATACTCCTTAATAGTAGTCATTTTGGATTATATACTTATATATTTGTGATCCTATGATGAGTACAGTCAGAATATTTATATAATTCTTGATATTTTAAGGGAGCATTGACTCTATTCCAAGATTTTCAAACGATCCTTCATGATTTTAGATTTCAAGTTCCTCATGCTTGTAATCTCCAAAGGTTGAATCTCAGTAGTTCATGTGATAGTGGAGTAGATGATGTCTATGAAATTACCCATGAATATTTTTATGATCATGGGTTTTCTTTGACTAATCAGGAATTATCTCTACATCATCTAGGAATTCTCAATGATTGAAACTCCAATATTCACCATAACCAATTAAGGAGTAAAAAAAATTGATATATTGATATGAATCAGCATTCTAAGAATTGAAGGATCGTTTAATCATATATCCTGTTCTCATTCAACCTCAAATAGATGAGGGATTTTAGGTGTGTTATGATATCTCAACAATTTTCCTATACTGCACTCCTATACATGATAATTTGGAAGTAGAATTAGATTCTATATAGATGAATTCTTGTGAAAGGAACTATGCTACCCATGGTTTGGAATTAGATGATGTTTTCAATGCCTTTATGGTGTTAAATGCACTATTTATATGATAAACATATTGTGGTTTTCATATCTATTAGACCCTAAAATAAATATTCTCTCAATGAGAATTTAATATTAAGAAATTTAATTGGGTGGAATAAATTTAGTCATTTGGTTTTGATATTCAATACACTCTGTTAAAGGAAATATAGTTACTATATCTCTTGGTAGGAAAATTATCCCTCAAAAGGAAAAAAGATCCATGGATAAATGGTGGTTGATGTCACCAACAGATGAACTCCATTTGTATGTTCTAGAAGATCAAATTGGAATAAATTTATACCACACATTCTATAAATATTATTTGTGTAGCATGTTAAGTAATCCTAAATATCATATCCTGATTATAGTATTATTAAAGAGAAACTTTATAGTGGGGAGATAATTCATAGATAGTTTCAATATTTATCATTATTTTTATATGTTTATGGAATGTAGGTCATTTAAACTATTATAAAATAAATTGTGATGAAATAATATCATTCTTATCATTAGTCTATGCACCATGGAATCAAAAAAGATGTATCGTCACATTTGTCACCAATTCTAGTGGCCTTGTATGAAGAGGGATATTTCTATGATTTTTGATGCCTTACCTATTGGTAAGTAAGTTTAGAACACAAAAGGATTATAGGTACTCTTTGTAAACTTCCTTTTCTAGTGTGGAAATGAGATGAGATCATGACAGATTTTGTGATCAATCTTCCAAAATCCTATGGAGATTTGTATATAGTTTGGTCAATCATTGATCATCAAACTAATATGAATCAAATTTTAACAATTAAAGAAGCATCTTCAATGTATGATCTTGGAATAATTTGTAATGAATCATGGTGTACCAACTAAAATTATTTCAAAAAAGGATCCCAGGATAAAATCTTGGTTCTAGAGGGACTATGATTGGATTTGGGTTCTCTTGTCAAGCTTAGTACTACATTTCACCCAAAGACTGATAGACACTCCAAATAAAGCATTTTTATCCTTAAAGATATTATTAGAACCCATATTATTGATTTTTGTGGATCATAGGATGATTGAATCTCTTTTTTATAATTATATAACAAGAATAGATACCATTAATCTATTCAAATGGTGTCATTTGAGGATCCTTTTGAGATACCAAGACATTATTTTATCTGTTGGAAAAGGTAGTTGAATCATCAATGATGGAACCTAGAATAATCATGGAGATTATGGATTGGGTAAAGATGATTAGAAATTAACTTATAACCACTAAACTTAACCAAAATTATTCTATCGATAGTCAAATAAGACCCTTAAATTTCATATTTAATGGCTAAGTTTTTCTCTAAGTCTAGCCAAGGTTGGGTTATCGATGTGTTCGTAAATAAGTGAAGTATACTTCAAGGTTTATAGATCCTTTAAAAATACTCAAAAAGTTTGGGGAGATATTCTTTCAATTTTTCTTACCTCTAAAATGTAATACCATGTATAACACCTTCCTTGTTTGCCAATTGAGAAAGTATATACCTGACCCTATACACATGATTCGGTATAATGATATGGAGTTTAGGGATGATTCATCACATATAGATTATCTTACCTATATGTTATATTTAATTATAAAGGTGTTATGGGAAAATTTAATTACTATTTATTGGGTTAACTAGTAACATGGAAATCTCTAAAATGAAAATTTTGAGTAAGAGGTTTAAATAATGATGCAATAACTATACTTTTTCCCTTAGGAATCTAGTTGAATCTTCTCGGGGATGATAATGCTGATATTGAGATTTTTATAAATACCCTAGCCTATATGGGTTGATAATTTTCATTAATTTTAGTATTTTATATTTTTTATAGTGTAATTTGAGATAAAGGATTATTATAGGAATTTGGGAGTAAGTTTGGGGAAGGGAAGGGGTAGGGTGTAGCATTGAATCTGGTACCTTGTGGTCTAGTATCAAGTACCCAATGGGGTGAAAGAAGTGTTAATGACTTTATTTGATCCAATAGGTACTCAGTGTATTGTTTTAGGTACCTAGTATACATCAAGTCAAAAAAACCTTAAATAAAGGTAAATTTCATCCTTTCATGTCCAAATTTTAACCCCCTAAGTTAACCATTATAATTTAATCTCACTTTTAAATTGTTTCATCCCCTCTCAAAATATATATTTCCGATCCTTCCATCTCAAGAATTTTATCATCAAATCTTGATTCATACACCACCATACAGTTATTGAATCTCATTCTTGGAAGGGTAAAGACACAACTCAATATTAATCTTTATTATTCCATTATATTGTTGTAATAATTTTTGTCCCTTATTTACCTAACCTAGGGATCCTAGAATTTATTAAGAATCTTAGATCCCTTTCAATCTAGATTTTATGGGGATTTCAGTATAGAAAATCTAAGGTAATTTCATGATTTTTTATTTTAGATTCACTCTCCTTGGATGGAAATGGTTGTATCCTAATTATCACCTCTTAATAAGTGTTATATATAATCTTGTGAGTACAGTCTCCAATTAATTATAAAAAAAATTATATGATTAGTTTGGTAGGTAAACTACTTACTCTTATCATATTCATAGAGTGTTATCTTAGAAATGTTTTGTAGGCAAGTGAAACTAATTAAAATAAATATTTCTTAGGTAATAAATGTTTAAAAAAATTTAAAAAAATATTAATTTTTTGAACAATTCAAAATTATTTTTTTTATGCTAGTGTTTGTACTATAAAATGAGTGGCGAACACTTTTTTAGGAATCCATGATAAAGTCTTTATTTAGATAAAATAAGTTAGTTGTGGTAATTAATGTAACTTTTTGTATGAAGAAAAATTAAATGGGATATCTATGCGACTCATTGTTGTTTAAACACCAAGGAATGGAGATTCCCCATAAAATTTTCCCAGTCTGGTGATGTGGTAGAGAGAACCTCCCATCTAGAGTAAGTTATAGATTTTATCCATTCGTAGTTAAAAGAGGTTTAAAAACTAAAAAACCCATTCTTGAGTTTCTTTTGGGAACTGTTTTGCCTCTAAAAACACTTAATATGGGGGGAAATTATAACTAGTGGCATATTTCCTTTCAAAGGCTTTTATTTGACTAGCCGTTGGGCCCAAATAGATACCCAAATCAAAATTATAGACATTTTAAGTTAAAAGGTTTTTTTCCGATTTTTGGTCTTGCATCGAAGAAAAATATGTACAAACTCCCAAGGTCATGTACCCAACCTCATGTGATCAACCATGTGAAAATATCTCTCCCGACATCCAGGTCCACATACCTAGGTCCATATTCCCATGTCCAAACACCCAGGTCTACCTCTATAGTTTTGTGACCCTCCCCTCTCATACCTCGGTACCTACTTGATATATCATGCCCGGATTCTTGGTAGTATGTAAATAAACCCCCTTAACATCAATTTTTGGCATGAATTAATGGATGAGGAATAAAGGTATAATCTATTTTCACCCAATCTATTCTGAATCCACACATAATAGGGTGTAATGAACCTTAGTCATCTCAAAGATGATATACAAGGGTGCCACTCAACCTAGTCATCCATGGAGATTTATACCTAAGAGAGACTTCACCTAGGTATCCTACATGGGAATGAAATCACCTAGGTTTAAAACCTTAGTGTGACTTCACCCAGGTCTCCTTATTCATTGTGACTTTTCCTAGGTCCACATACCTAAGTTCATATGCCCAGGTCCAAACACCCAGGTCTTCCTGTATAGTTTTGTGACCCTCGCCTCCCATACCTCGGTACCCTACTTGTGATATCATGCCCTGATTCTTGGTAGTATGTAAATAAACCCCCTTAAATTCAATTTTTGACATGAATTAATGGATGATGAATAAAGGTATAATCTATGTTCACCCAATCTATTCTGAATCCACACATAATTGGGTGTAATGAACCTTAGTCATCTCAAAGATGATATACTAGGGTTCCAATCAACCTAGTCATCCATGGAGATTTATACCTAAGAGAGACTTCACCTAGGTCTTCTACATGGGAATGAAATCACATAGGTTATATACCTTAGTGTGACATCACTCAGGTCTCCTTCTTCATTGTGACTTTTCCTAGGTCCCCTACCTGGGCACGAATTCTCCCAAGTATCCTACCTAAGTATGAATCTTCCAAGATTTCTTACCTAGGCATAAAATTGCCTAGGTATACTACCTAAGAGATACTTATTCCAAATCTCTTTCTTGATAATGACATTTCTAAGGTCTCTTTCCTAGGAGTGACATTTTCTAATTCTCATAATTGAGTGTAACTTTACCCAAATCTCCAACATGAGTGAAATGTTTCCCAAGTTTCCTACAAGGTAGAAACTTCGCCTATGTACCCCCACTATAGAAATACTTCACTCTATATACATAAATAGGGTTAAAATTCGGCCAGGTACCTATACATAGGCTTTAGTTCACTCAAGTCCCTATACATAGTGTGACATCTTGAGACCCACGCTCCCATATCTGGTTCTGAAAAAGTGATGTATATTTTCTTTTTATAAAAATTAATTGAAAAATATAAAATACTTTATACAATTGAAAATATATTCAATTTAGGTTTTGTATTATTAGGAAAAATGTTACATTATATCATAGTTTAATAAAATTTATCTAGAAACATTTATTTTAATTCACTCATGCTAGTTCCTTAATGAAAAAAAATACCTTTGAAACTTCTAAAGTACTTTTGAAAAACATTTTAAAAAATGGGGTGAACATAAAAGTTCATAGTAAGGGGTTTTAAAACCCAGAGTAAAATGTATTTATAAATACTATTTGAAAAAAAAATTGAAAACATTTATTTTTATATCAAATTCCAGACATTTGATATAATAAAAGTATGTTTCCCAAAATAATAATATAGGTTTTTCGTAAAAAAAACTTATGAAAACACCTTTCAAAAAAACCCCTAAAATATATATCATTCTTAAAACCCATTTAATTTCAAAATAAATAAGCTTTGAAATAATATTTACATTTCTCTATTAAAACATTAAATCATTATTTTGAAAATAATAACATTTTATGTATTAAAATGAAACTTTAAAACACTTAATAAATCCATGATTCCAATCATAGTATAAATTTTAGGAAAACATCCCCTTGAGGTCATGAGTTAACTCCCTATTCTCCATCATCCCATTTGATACCCAAGTGACATGTTTTATTTTAATAAAACATAATTATTTTACTTTCATTTATCATATATAATCCATTAATTTTTTTTTAAAAACTACACGAATTGTTTTCAAAGAATAAAATAATTTTATATCACATATGCCTTTGCAAAAAAATTACCCTTAAGAAAACACCATTCATTCATAATGATTTTTTGAAATCCATAATTTACATATAATACTTTTCGAATATATCCTATAAAGGTATAACTGAACTTTTAAATATTATACTATATGGCCACACCTATGATCATGTATGACATTCATAAATTTTAAATAAAATTTAACGAATAAATTGATAACTTTAAAAACCACCTGAATATTTTAACTATTATTCTGAATATAATCACTTTTTTAAAAGGATTTTTAAAATAGAATTAAATAATTTCTCCTATAACTAGGGTCTGAAATCCAAAAATAAATCTTCTTTAAAATAAGGGTTTTGAAAATAAAACATGAAAAATGAGTTTTTAAAATCTATCACACTTTCAATCATAAATTAATAAATATTAAAATAGATATCCCCTTATATTGGGTTATTTTAAAAAGAAGATGAAAAAAATAATAGATTACCATACATAAAAATTGGTTTTTAATAAGAAATATAAGCTTAAAAATTATTTCCAAGATAAATCACCCTTACATAAAATAAGAATTTTCAAAATATAATCATAAATTAATTTTCTATAAAAATAATCCCATTAAAATAAAATAGAATTTAAAAATACATTACTCTTATAGGATGGTTATGGAAACCATGTAAGAAATAAAATTCCCTTACAAAACGGTTTTTCTAAAATAAAAAATAAATTTGTAACATAATTTTTCCTTACCAAATAGAAGGTGGAACCATATAATTCCTTTAACAACTTATTATTTTTTGTATTATCTCACATTATATCTATTTCATCCTTATTATCCCACAATTTTTTCTAAATTTAATTCATACAGTGATGGGTCTATCTTTATATGTTTTCATATTTTCACTATTTATTCATATTAAATAATAATAATGTAAAATAGTGACTCTAATCTATAGATTTAAAGTGACCTAATTATAATTAAGTTTATATAAAATAATATTCTCATGATTTCCATTGGGATTTCAACCATTTAATATTATATAAAAAATAAATTTAAAGTTTCAAGGAGTTTGAGACCCTCTTGGATTTAAGTGGAATATAAGAACGATTTTTAATATTGATAGAGAATATATATATATTTGTGTGTGTGTGTGTTTATTACAACTGGTATTACCTGATGATGAAGATAAGAAACCTAGTGAATATTAGATTAAATTGTGATAATATATTGTATTAAATGCATCATTTTTTATGATGAATTGCAAGGTCACTATTGATAAATAAAGGTTAGTGAATTATGTAAGATTTAATTTTTATGGTTGGAGTTTATATATGTATAGATTTTATAAATCATTTAAATAAAATTTTAAGAATATGAAGACATCCCATGTTAAATCTAATATCTATCTGGGTCGTAAGATCTTTAGGGATAGAATCATCATCAAAGAGAGAAGAACAAGTTAGTATAGGGATACCTAGGTGAGAATCGAGAGGTTGAAGATAAACACTTAGACAATCCGACATCATCCATTGATCAAATAGATTAAAGGTGAAATAAACATAAGTTTTAACATAGGATAACATTGAAATGAGAACGCAAATCCCACATTAAAAATTCAATCATTCATTAAGCCTCTTATATATCAAACACTCCCACAACCGGGAATGATAGGGAAGCATGGGCTCGGTACCCGAATACACTCACAAACCATTCTCCCACCACGTTTCATATCATACGGTCCACGGGAAACCTATGTGTGCCTTCGGGAACACATTATGGGAACTACGTGCTAACCCAACCAGCTATATAGGCACTCATCTCCTACTTTCCTCCATGTGGGTTATCCAGGGCTAGCACTTGTGGTTAAGCTTTCACCTATAAGGGTGATCAAGATGGCCCTAGCTAGCTATCTAGGTTGGTACATTTTTTATATATCTAATTTTAAAATAACTAAATATAAAATTCACCAATTATGTATATAATACATGCTATATTTGTTAAATATGTACACCTTGAATTATTTTGACCGAAATAATATATTAGGTTCATTATTTTTAAAAATAAATATAATTGATATTATAATGACTACATTATGTAATATAAGTTTTATCAAATTGGTATTTACTAACAATATTGTATAACTTCATCAAATACTTATACATTACATAAAATAAGTGGAATTAATTAATATCATACGTTATCCATGAAATATCATATCTGGTAAAAAAATTGTAATTAAATAAACCTTTTCATAAGTTTTTCAATGGTAATAGTATTAAAAATGTTAGATTTTGAAAACTACGAATTTCTATATAAAAAAGAATGTGATCGTAAAAATTTATTACTCATTTACATTTTAAAATAAACTTATATTACTAAAAGATTATAATTTATGAAAATTTATAAAAATTATTTTTAATTACTCTTATAAATAATAATGAAAATATATTCTAGTTTTCTTAATTCCGCCATTTTTTGAAATTTTATTATATTTTCATTAAGAAAATAAAATAACATTTCTTGGAAAAATAAATTTAATATTTTTATAACTTGATTATTTTAACTCAAAATTAAATTTTTTTTATAAAATAATTTAATTTTAGACTAAATTATACATTTTGTATTTTATTTATAAAGTAAAACATTAAATTTATATTTACTAAAAAGGAAAAAAAATATGCTTAAAATTCTTAGGTTGTTACACCTAAGTAATTAATATAGGTATTCTACATGGGATTAAATTCACTAAAGTCTCTATACTTGGGATAAAATTCTCATAGGTCCCTATACCAGGTCTCCAATCCACCCATGTCTCTATACCTGGGTGATAATTTTCCCAATTACCTAAAATTGGGATCCAATTCACCATGGTCTTTGAACTAGCCAGAATTTACTCAGGACCCCTACCTTGACGCCTGGCCCTACCAATTACAAATTGAGTTAAGATAATTCTCTTGGTTTTCTCATACACCTTGATTAAAGATTACCATCTTGGATTTCTCATACACCTTGAGTTAAGATACTCCATTTATTTTTCTCATACTCCTTCATCCAAGATGCTCTTCTTGGTTTTCTCATAAACCTTAATTCATGATATTTATATTTTTTCCCATAAAACATCATTTTAGATACTCCTCTTGGTTTTCAAAAATTACTTTATTTGAGATATGCCACTTAGAACCCAAAAATATCTTCTTCTAACTCAATTTAAAAAGTAAACCAATATGATAATCCTACATGGTGTAGGGCCTAATATTTCTAGTATTCCTTCATTATCCAGTTAAAAAAATAGGAGGTGTATATCCTATATAGGCTTCCCACTAAGTGTAATACCCAACCATATCTTCTCTTTTCTAGTTACCAATAGACATGATATTTCATAAGGGTATATCAGGTGTAATCCCTACTTGGTACTTATTTATTACCCCTTTTATAGCATTGGAATCCTATACATGTCTCCTACATTGTTTAAGACACAACCATGCCTTCACCTATTTAGTAACCAATAACCAAACAATCCATGAAGTTCCTCTCATGTGTAAGTCCCACATGAAACATTTCTAGTCATCGTTCACCTGTTAGTCCTAATCGCATGTCATTAAACTATATGGAATTTAACCTTACTGCATAATGTTAAACTACACTATATGATCTTGTCACATGTCCTTAAACTATGCAACCCAAAATAAATTATCTTTGATTCTTATTAACCATGACACATAGTATGCCTCTTTGAGGTTCAATCCCAATACTTAATTGGTCTTGAATATATGACCAAAAAAGGAACTTCACCAGGTCCTGCTTGCACAACCATAAAATGTACCATGATAGTACTTATCACATGACCTTAAAGGTATGACATGTACCATTAAGAATCACTAAACTACATGGATTATAATTCCCTTCATAGAGACGCATTGGATGCCCCTATCAAGGGCTCGATCCCAATTCCATAACACCTACCGCCTCCTTAGATAGCGATAAACTTCATAGTTACTAGTTTTATGTTTTTAAACTATAGAATCACTAACTAATATGAGAAATATTAGAAACCTATCATATATATATATTCACCTAAACACACATTTTTTATCAATAATAAAACTATTGTAAAATTTTCCCACACAAGGATATCGGAAGAATTCATGAACATGTTTTAAATCTATAGGAGAGTCTTGAAGTTGGTAATAACCCCCCTCAGAGGGTGTGATGGGCATGTCCTACCACCCTTTCAAACAATTAACATTCTAAATCATTGATAGTCAAAATAGATCTTTATCAACTCAGAACAAATTAGGGTCAAATTTGTGCATTTGGGGTTTCCTTTGTGTACAACTAGTATTCCATATCCATGATCCATGTGATTTATGTTTTATTCATATATTTTCTTTACATGCTTAGTTCTTAGTATATTAATAATGAGATATGAAGGGGTGTATTTTCATTGCATAGTGTTTTCCATTATATTTTTGTGTCAATTTAAAGTTTATTTATCATTTTCTACCTACTAATCATGTCATATGGCCTACTATCTAAGCAGGTGTCCATGTCAGGCATGTTCAGATATACATACATACATACATACATACATACATACATACATATTTATATATCATTATGATTGAGTTTGAATAGTAATTCACATGTTGATGAAAAAGTCTATGGAATGTGATGGGCTCAAAACATCCCAATTTTTGTCCCAACAATGGTGGATATGGATGGTGAAGAACACTACAAGAGGGTGTTGAATTGAAGGAAAAAATATGTCTAGAAATTTTCATCCCACATAATATTTAGTTTGATCAGAAGTTGCATGGACCAATAAAATAAAAGTAAACAAAGTATAAGCACATAAAGAAATAAATATATCAATATTTATACACTTAGCCAATATGATTATAAATAAAGAGGAAATTAAATCTATATAAAATTAAAGTATCATTTAAAAATTACTAAAATAAAGTATAAAAAAATTAAAAAACATTGTAAACTAAAACAATGCACAAATTATCAGATAACAAAATAAATACCACAAAAGGATATTATATATCAAAAACATATATAAACGAGATAACCATTCACTTTTAGACTAAAGAGGATTGTGGCTTGTCACCTGAACCAAGTTATCCCAAGTAAAAGAGAGAAATATCCTTGAATGTAAACCTTTTAGTAAGTATCAACATCATATCTAGGAACACATTGGCTTCCAGTCCCCATAAACTCTGAATAAACTAGATCAAGCAAAGGTAAGCTCAAGCACTATAATCTTCAACTACTATAACTCGATTGGAATGTCTTTGTCTTTTAATCCTCACGAACCCTCGATATTAGAAGATCATAAAAACTAACTTATGTACCCAAATATCTTTGATCTTAATGATCAAATAAAGAGGGATTAAAATAATAAATACTCAGAGAATTTAAAATGAAAACCTCATATAGGTTCTAAAATAAAATATCTATGAGGAAAATATAATCAAAAGTTATCAACAACAATAAGACAATTCACAAATTCAAAATGATTGAAAACTCTTAAACATTCTTCAGTAATATTATCTGATCCCCAAATCCTTGATTTAAATTTTTAAAAATTCAGATAACAAAATCCAATGGTTGGATTCCATGTTCTTTTGGTTCAGTCTCAATAGTATCAAATTATATACTCCATCATTCAATGAATGTAGCTCAAAACTACAACATTTGATGAGTTTAACTTATATGATCCATTAGAATATTCAATCATGTTTTGGTAAATGTACAAAATCATTTAATTAAATAGATCAATACAAGAATATAATAAAACTATATAACAAAAAATCAAAACATCAAACTCAAAGCTAAATCAAATTTCGATAGGCGTATATTTTTATTTTAAAAACCAAGATACAATGAATCTTGTACTCAAAATTATCCCCCTTTCAAAAAATAAAAAACCTAAATAAAATATTAATTTTGATATAATTTTAAAACAAAACTCTTTATAAAATTCTAAAAAATTCTAATTAAAATATAAATGTCTTTAAGTTTTAAAAATCCATCCATCCATTGTGAAATAAAAATTAATCTTATCAAAATTCTTGAAATTCTAAAACTTATCCCTAATGGAAAAATTCTTCCCCATTTTGAAATAAAATTAAAAAATAGTTATAGAAAAAATAATATTTTCAACCTTATCCCACTTTTTATTTTCTAAAACAAATCCATTTAAAAATAAGTTGAGTAATAATGGGATTATTATGTATTTAGTTATCTATTTTTATAAATTAAATCAATAAATATCTCCCTTTATTTATATTCAATAAATGTGTGATAGGACCAATTTTTTATGGTTTAACATCCCTTAATCACCCTAATCTAAAAAGATATAGTAAATAGTAAATAAAAATTACTAGACAACAAGTGTTAAAATAATTAACCTTTTAGAAGTTATCCCACGATCCCTATGGGTGGTCTTATTCTAAGGAAGTTGGTTTAAAAAATTATTCTAAACATTTCCTTCTATATTATAGAGAAACAAATATCCTCATACAAAGTAAATAACATTTATTATACTAAGAGTTTGTAATATCATAGTATAGAATAGTAAAATGAATATTTAAAAGGAAAATAAAAAGATAATCATATACCATAAGTTGAGAAATAAATATCTAGTGTGTCAGAATAAAAAGTATAATTTAGTAAATAAGTATATGAGAAACATAAGAAATAGAGTTTAAAATTTGACCAATATTTTAAAAATGTCAAAGCATAGAATAGTTAACATCATGTGCATAGTTCATATGAAGCATATTAAAAATATTTTTCAAATAAAATTAGTATAGAATAAATAAGAAATGAAAATAGGGAATATTTTCAAAATAAGTTTAAGTATGTTATACCTTATATAAATTATTATCCATTAAACTTAACTAATGAAGTAACTTCTGGCCGGTCTAATTCCAGTAATATTTTATATTTTTTCTATAAGTTTTGTCAAATGAACTTATATTATTTGAAATCCTTGATGATATAAAATACATATCTAAAAATTTAGTACATTTTTTATAAAAAAAATTCATCTAAATTTCTTGAGGGGTTTTTAAATGTTAAGAGATTGTTGAAATAAGAAGTGGAAATTCTGATCAATTTTCAATGATCATACCTAACTACTCCTTAATTTTTTAAATCTATTAGAATTTAAGGGTTTTCTAAAAATTTTATAAAGCTAGTTTTCATTTCTGATAAACTCAATAAAAATATATCATTTTTTGCGTGTGATACTAAAGTAAGTGGTGAATTATGTATATAAGCTTTATATTTGAGGGATGTGTTGTCTTTCTATACAAAGATATAGTGTTAGTGATATCACAAAGAGTAACAAATTTAATAAAACTCAACCCAAAATTTATGAGATTGTGCTATATCTATAATAACTTATCAAAACATATTATATCCATAAAATATTGGTATTTGGTATTGGAAAGTGAAATTGAGTATTCTTTATTGCCAAACCATGAAAATAAATACTCACTAAGTTTCAGAGGTTCTCTTCCAATCCATTTTACATATACCAAAATCATTGTTATAATAATGATTAAGTGAAAAGTTAATACTGGGTAAATAAAATAAACCAAGTTCTGGAGTACCATTAAGCTAGAAAAATATTCACTTTAGTGATTCAAGACATTATTCCTTTAAATTTATTTGTAATCTCATAAAGACACCAAAAAGGTAAGAACTTATAGTCACCTAGTAGTCAAGAAGAGTATGATTATGATCATCCCTTTTAATAATTTTTTATCAACTTGATTCCATGATGCATCAAGATCATCTTTGTAAAAGTAACTACCAAAGTACTTATACTAGTGGCCTTGAAAAAATAAAATAGTTTAAGTAAATATCTTATATACATATATTTATTTAAAGTTATTCCGTATAATTTCTAAATTATTTATAAACAAAATATTGAGATTATCTTCACCCAAAAAACTCATATTGAACTCACTATGAATATGTTCTGAGAACCTTTCAGTGAGAGATTTTTGAGTTAATATAATATAATTTAATCGATATAAATTTGAACAATTATAGTTTCCTTAAAAAACATTATTTTTAAAAATATTTGGGTTAGTCATTCCTTAAAAATATTTATTTCGAATAAGTAAATATTGAAATTGATCATACTAGGATCTTAGAGCTTGTTTAAGTCTATAAAGAGCTTTGGTGAGTTTAAAATAATGTTTTAGTGAATATGAATTTTCAAAATCAGGGGGTTGTTCTACATAGACTTACTTTAGAACATATTTATAAATAAAGGAACACTTAACATTCATTTTATATAGAGTAAAATTAAGATGACAAGTAATGGATAGAAGTATCTTAATGGACATGGGCCTAGATACTAGTGAAACATTTTCTTTATAATCTATAACTTATTCTTGAAAATAACAATCAACAACTAGTATTCCCTTATTACATAAAATAATACCATTTTCATTTCTTTTTTTTAAACCCCATTTCACACCTATAAATTATAGATCTTCTATATGCTCAAACAAGGTATAAATTGTGTTTCGTTCAAATCGATTAAACTATTCTTACATAATGAGTATCTAATATTCATCACCCAAGGATTCATCCACCATTTTAGGTTCATGTTAGGATAATAATTAAATATACACTTATTTATTTTATAAGTAATTTATAGTTTTAACTGGTTGGATTACATCACCAATGACTTAGTGGTTTGATTCCTTATAAATGTTTGGTTCCTACGTAAAAAATGACCATTCATGTTCATTTACCAATGAGTTAATTTCCATTAAACTTGTATTCAAATTGTATTTTTCTATTATTACAATTTCTAATAGATTATTCTATAGTTTATGTGACTCAACATATAGTAATAAAATAATATATATTTCTAAATATCAATCTAGAAATGTAACTTCCATATGTTTTAGATTTATATTTGGATCAGTTTCTTCAAAACTGACATTTAACATTTCTTTAATAGTTTATGTCTAATTTTTGAAAACTCAATATTATTTACTTGTATTGGATTAAATAAGAAATATTCCATCATCTATTTTTGGATCAAATTTATGAATATTTTCATTACAATTAAAAATGAACACTTTATATCCAAAATTTCTCTCATAACTAAATTTAGGTTTTCTTATGGTTTAAAATTTATAAGGGGCATTATAAATTACCAAATAAAATAAAAAATGATTTATAGTGTATAATTTTGTACTTATGTCTTTCAACTAAAAATATTTAGCTGTAAAATATTCACACAATATTTTCTATATAATTTGATAAATGTTTTTGTTCCTTCATTCAAATGTGATCTTTAGTCATGGGGTTCTTGAGGAATAAAAAATATGTGTTATAAATTTTTAATTGAAAAAGGTTGTAACACGTGAATTTAAAAACTCACCACCTCAATCACTATAGATAGTAACTATATCTAGGTTTTTTAATTTTTGAACATAAGCAACAATTTTTTTAAAAAAACTAGTGCTTTTAATTTAAGTGATATAAAATAATTCCAAGTGTATCAAGTATACTAATTAATAAGAATACACATAGAGTGTTTTCCTCTAATACTCACTATTTTTGTAGGACTAAAAAGATCCACGTGTATTTATTATAAACAAATGGATGTTTATACTTCGTTAAAAAAACTTAAATCATGACTTATGTTTCTTTCCAAATTGGAAAAGATCATAAACCATAGTGGAATTAAATTTATGTTTTGGTAGGTCCGTAACCATTCTACTCCAAGATAACTTAGTTAGAGTTTGTAAATTATAGTGTGTTAATCTTCCACACCAGTACCATAAAGAGTATTCTACCACACTAAAAAAATTTAAATTCTACTTACAATAGTCTTATAATTTTATTGTGTAAACATTATTATACCTTTCAATAGATAAATTGTGAACTTCATATAATATTTTAATTATACATCTATTATTCACAAATTTTATAGAGTAACCTTCAACACATAGTTGAATAATGATAAGGAGGTTGTGATTTAATTATATTAATATAATTAAAATTCAAAATTATTGTCTTACCATAGAAAATAATGTTACTCATACCACAAATACTAAATTTCACATTTTCTCCAAAATTTAATTTCCCTCTCTTTTAATATTTTAAGTTCAAAAATTTGGTTATTTCACAAATCATATATAGATAATATCTATTTTATATGTACCATATTTTTTGATTATTGGAACTAAAATTTTCTTCCTGAAAATTCTAAGACTAAGGATTTGGCACCCAAACGTTCTTGGATATGTTATTAATAGAAAACAAACATTTGTAAGAATACATCTCTCAAACTCATTTTTTATTGAACAATAGTAAACTACTTTGAAATATATTCCTTATGATGTCTAATTTATTACAAATTGTTCAAAAAACGATATTTTTTATAATTTATTCCACTTTAACATTTATTAAAAAAGGGTGAATAATTTGGTATTATGTAATTATTTTGATAAGAAGGTATTTTGGTGACTTTTTGAAAAAAATTAGATGGTTTTATCTTGGATTTCAATTATCGAAAAAAATTTCCAATGAATTTATTCCCATTTTAAAATGTGATATTATATCTTTTAACTTTCAATTTTTGATTTCATTATTACATTTACGTCTTTATATTATCACCGCATTACTGAAATTGTCTTAGTTTTTGATTCAATAGTTTCATTGGAAATTTACCATTCATAATTTTTTAACTTATTCAAGTGTTTAAACTTATGGTTATTCATTCAAAAAAATCACATATTTATTATTTAACTCTGAATAAAATTTAGAAACATAATATGAACGTTTACAAAATATATCTTTTACATTAAAAATACTTTAATTAATGATATTTAGATCTATTATAAAATGTTTATTATTATTTTTAAGAAAATTAATATATTTGGTCATTTATATCACTGATGGAATATAATCATTATCTTATAATAAAGTATAACTAATTTCATAATCCAAGGAATTTTAAAAATTAGTGAATACTGATAATTTAGTGAGTGTGTTAGGAGTGACCTTTCCCATTAATTAGAGATGATTTCAAGGGATATTTGAATATAAACTAATGATCTTATGATTATCATCCTCCAAATATATGTTTTTATCATTTGATTAATCCTCACTGACACTCCACATATCATTTTTCAAATGGAAATCCTTTCTTTCATTCCTCTTTGAATATTTTCTATAATTATTTTTTTATTTTACACTGGACATTTTGGTCTAATTTGTATGTGTTTCTTGCACTCATAATAAATAAATTTTAGAGATTTTTTCTTTTCATACTTATATTTTATATTCTTTCGATATCCATACCAAAATATCTTTAATCTGGTAATATTATTCATTATCCTCATAAGAGTTCTCCATCCCTTTCTCAAATACTACAATCATCTAATTTATGTTTATATTTCTTATTCATATTGAAATATTTGGATGTATGATAAGTGGAAGTTAATATTCTACAAATATAAGAAAAAATAAAAACCATTATTTATTTTCTCTTTCTCAGCATATCTTTTTAAATGATTCTCTTATTTTATTTAGATGTTGATGAGATAATCAAGGCTAAACTTCATTAGTTGTCTAGGGCCATCTATAGTTCTTATATTTGATTCTCGTCCCTTATGTAAAATATCTATAAATATTTATACAAGTTGTTCATTTTTTATTTCCTTATCTCCTAAATATTGATTTCTATTAACAATGTTCATAAATAATTTAGGAATTTGTTCCACTAATTCTCCTAGAATAAAATAAAAGGCCTGGTAAACAACTCTCAATATAGCTCTATGAGTTTCAAGAACTCTAGAAGTTCAAAAGTGAGTAATATATAACTTCTTGAAAATTCAATTTTTTGTCTCGTATAATGAGATTTGACTATAAATATTATATAAAATTAAGAATGGAAATGTATTATGTACTTTATAGTCTTCTTGATACTATATTTTTCATCCAAAGTAAAAGGTAGACAATTCTTTCTCTGAAATTCTATAATTATTTTCATCATAATAAAATAACCAACTCTCATGTTTATACTGAAATTATTCATTCTAGAACTCTAATATTTATAGTCTACACCACCAAAGATCAATTATCACCTAGGATTGAAATTATTTAATGTTTTGATACGAATTCAATCAATGTAAAAACAAAAATACCTTTCCTCATATAAACCATAGTGTAAGGAAACTGTTATATATTCTCATGAAACAAATGGAAAATATAGAGAGGTTAATTTATGATATATTATATCATAAAAATTTATAAATCCACCTAATTTAAGGTACTAATATAAATTTTTATTGTAAAAAAAATAAGATATGGTCTCTAGTATCAAGTTTTTGGTATTGTAAAAATAATAATAAATAGCTTCATAACTAGGAAGAAACTTTCATTCATAACCAGGGGTTTTCCCAGTAATTCTGGATATAGTTGGTGAAAATCACTTCAATAAGGGTTTAAATGAAGTTAAAAAAATAAAAATAAAAATCCACTGAAATTATAAGTTCATCGAATGCTACACTATTATATTAAATTAGATTAATCAAATTATAAACATAGTGTAAATTAAATCTATTGATAGTTTTATAATTAATCAATATAATCATAAATTTAGTGGTAAGTAAAATTTTAAAATATTATAGTATTTTTTGAAAATTAAAAAAATGAACCAAGGTGTGAATTAAAAACCATTAAAAGAAGAACAATGCATGGAGTCTAAAATAACAAACTAAATACACTAGAAGGATATTATTTACCAAAAACAAATTCCAATTAAAGAACCCTTCACTTTTATACCAAATTAGTATGTGGTTCATCACATAAACCATGGTATCCCCATTACAATAACAAAACATCTTTAACTAAAAACACATTGGTAGTAATCATTGTCCTATCCATGGACACTCTATATTCCTATCCCCAAAATCCCTTAATCAATAAGATCATGCAATGGTAATCTCAAGCACGTTAATCTGCATCAACTATAACCATATAGTTAAGGATCTCTCTTACTATCCTCAAAAATATCTTGATCTCAAATGAAAAGAAAACCCAGATTCTAACCTAGAATATATTTGGTCTAAATGACCATATGAAGAGAAATTACAATAAAAGAAATTAATAGAATTCATAATAAAAACTACACACTGATTATCTATGTAAATCTATTTAAATAAAATACAATATAAATTACTCAACAACTATAAGATGATGGAAAACTTAAGAATGACTAAAAACAATTTATATCCCTTTAATAACATATTTTTATCCTTTGAAACAATTTTTAATTTATTTATGTACATGTAACAAACACCAATTGTCATATTCCGAGTACATTGGGTTCAGTTGCAATAGAATCAAATTTTTTACTCCACCATCTAATGGATTTAGCTTCAAACTAAGTCATCAAATTAACTTTTTCACTTCACTATAATGTAAAATAGTGTTCTTATTTATTTAAGACTTTTTTCACTTCAAAAAATCATTCTTGGTAGATATAAAAACATTGTAATAATAATTAAAAACAAAAAAAAAACAAAAGTTAATTTTTTTTAAAAATAGTGTACTTTTATTTTCAAAACCAAGGAAAATGTGAGTCTCCAACTAAGTACAAATATCTTATATCCATAACCCTATTCCATAAGGTAAGGATAAAAAATCCAATAATTGAGTAAACATAATCTTATTTCCCCTAATGGGATGGTTCACTAGGACCTCTCTGTAACACCCCAGGTAAATAAAGAATATGAAATTTTTATATTTATCCATATTTGTGAATAAAATATTAATATTACTTAAAAGGTTATGCTATGCTCGATGGCGTACCCAATACGCAACAACGAGTTTCTTGGGAATCTTACGTTGCACTCTAATAATAAAATAATATTATTTTAAATGGTAGTTAATGCCTAGCCATTGTAATGGAGGGAATGAACAGAACTAACTACAAAATGATTATATATGTTTGTCAAATATTTTTACTCTTTACAATAAATGATAGAGGATTAAAAATGCAAATGAATCCAATTTTAAGCGTAGACAGTCTAATATTCTTTAAAAGGTCGATTAACCGCCTTTTGATGGCGAACCTCTTTTAAATCCACTTTTTGAAAATTTTATGTGTTATATTTGACAAAATAAAATTCTTCTTTATAATCTGGACATCAAAATTTACTTTGTGTAAATTTTTGGTATTTTTTCGAAAAAGTTCAATTTTTAATGAATAGTGAAAAATGTTGTATTTTAATTCAAAACATCTTCTTAATCTAATTTATTTATATGATTAGATTATATTTTTAATTGGTTTTAAAGTGTAAATAGAATATATTTTTACCATTTAATCCAATGGTGGTCATTGAAATTAATATCACTTTAAGATTAGACATAAACGAGTGTCAATCTTTTGAAAGATATTATTTCATAAAAACACGCTATTTGTTTTAACAGTGGGATTTAATTATAAAATTAATTAATGAAACTTATATGTTATGAATTTGGTAAAATAGACATCATTTTTTAATTCAGAATATCAAATATATCTTAGGGTAAATTTTTGGTATTTTTCTGAAAAACATCAATTTTTGATGAATAGTGAAACCACAAAGTGGTGGTTACAAAATTTGATTTTTTGTTTAAATGGGAATTTACCACTTCTGTGATTTGAATTTCAAAAATCTAATATAAATGATTTTAATTGTTAAGTAAAATTTGGTTCAATGGGATGAAAATAATTTTTGATGAAAAGTAACTTTTAAGTTTTATTAATCGTGATTAAAGGTAATTAGTGTGATTTAAGGTAAAAATGATATTACAATAAAATGAAAATATCTTGACACTTGTCCTAACCCTATTTGATGAGTTATGGCCGACCAAGACAACCCATGGGTCGATTTTTGGTAACCCATGGAGCCACTTGGGTTTGATAATGACATTTATGCCTTTTATTTAAAGTTAAAATAAAAATGTCACAAACATGATTTGTTTTACTAAAACAATTTTTACATGTGGTTATACAAGTCATAATTTTGAATATAAATAGTAATTGGAAAGATAAAAAGATTTCCCACATCATATTATTTTGTTTATAATTTTTAGACATTAAATAAATTAAATTCATTATGACATCATGATGATGCAGCGATGACCTCATTATTTAACGATTTAAATAAAATGAAAAGATAATGAAAAATCTAGGACCTACACATGTCAAAAACCTATTGAATGGTTGGATTTAGAACCCTTATCACCTTATCCTCGAAACAAATCAATGTGGGGCCATTAAAATCCGAAAACCAATTGAAAATAAAGTAACATTTTATACTTTTCCAAGAGTGCCCCTCCTCTCCTCTTATAAAAGGCCCCCACCTCTACCACCTTACCCACACATCTCAAAACTTTGGTTTGTCCAAACTCTGATAATTTTGTCTCTAAACATCCCTCTCCTCATCCTAGAATCCTTAAATTAGGCAGGAATCTCTTCAATAAACCCTTTTGGTTCAAACCAAAGGGAGTTACCCTATTTTAAGGTAACATCTTCACTTGTGCTCTTTTGTTTTATTTTGCTTCTCCAACCCCCTAAACTCTTTTTATTCATTTCTTTTGTAACAACTCTAGTATCTTCAATATACTAGGATGTTTTTATAATAAGGATTAAAGCTACACTTACACACACCTTCATCTAATGGTTAAAGAACATATTGTTTCTGTGGATGGTGAATTTCTGCCTCACGAAACGATAATTGTTCAACACTCATATAACACCTTCAAAGGTGGAAATTAAGATGTCACTATGTAACAGCCCAAGATTTTATAAAAAAATATTCTTTTTAATTTTATTAATGTCTTGTGTTGTACGCTACACAAAAAGGAGCTTTCACAACACGCATCCTTGACTTGCCTTGCATTACACGCAATCGCGACCTTCCTCGATAGCGTGTGTAGTACGCAATAACGAGTTTCACTAAACAGCGATATGTTATTAAAATGTTATTAAAACTAGCCGTTATGAATAGTAATAACCACTTTTTAAAATTCTATAAATCTTATTTTTCAAAATGAACTTCATTTTTGGATTCGGAGTATCGAATTTAGCCTAAGGTGAAATTTTGGTACATTTCGGATAACTTTCATATTCTGATGAATAGTGAAAATTACTAAATTATAATTAAAAAACAACTTTTTTAATCGAAATAATTAATAGTGATAAATTATTAATTGGAGTAGTTTTAAAGTATATTTAGAATATATTTTTACAATTTAATACAATGTTGGTCATTGGATGTAATTGCACATTTAAACCAGACATAAACAAGTGTCAATCTTTTGATAGATATTGTTTCTTAAAAACACGCTATTTGTTTTAACAGCGGGATTTAATTATAAAATTAATTAATGCAACTTCTATGTTATGAATTTGGTAAAATAGACTTCATTTTTGAATTCGGAATATGAAATATAGCTTAGGATGAAATTTTGGCATTTTTCTGAAAACCTTCATTTTTTGATGAATAGTGAAACTACTAAGTGGTAGTTAAAAAACTGAATTTTTCATAAAACTTAATTTTACCTCTTCTGTGAATGGAATTTCAAAAATCCGAGAGACACAGTTGATGTCAGTAAGTAAAATGTGGTTCAATGAGATGAAAATAATTTTTGGTGAATAGTAACTTTTTACTTTTATTTACCACGGTTAAAAGTAAATAGGGTAATTAAGGGTAAGAATGATATTAATATTACCCTAACACATGTACTAATTCTATTGGACAAGTGTATCTCGACCAAAAACAACCTTAAGTGTAAAATATTATCATTTAGGCCCACTTGGATTAGATTTGGACATTTATTATTATTTAATTCAAAGAAGAGTTAAAAGAGTTAAAATCAAAGTTTATTCACTAAAACATTTTTAATATGGGGTTATACATAAGATAAATTCGACTATAAATATTAATTAGAAAGATAAAAAGATTTCCTACATAATTATATTTTATTTATAATTTTTAGACTTTAAATAAATTAATTTATTTATGACACAACGATGATGCAGTAATTACCCTTTTAAGGAAATATTAACATAATTGATGTTATAAATACTCAAATGAATGTAATTTGAGACTTTTTATGAATTACACTAATTTTATAGGTTACTATGATATATTATTGTTGATTTAATCAACTTTTTTCGAACATATAATTCTGTTATGACTTTCACAAAAATCATATATCAAATAGTGTCAAAATTGACACAAAATAGTTTTTAAATCAAATATTATATTATTAATTGTTATTTTATTCCTAAAAATCTAAGGTTAGGACAAATGACTTGGATAAGGATATATATATTAATAATAAACAATTTGGGGTTCGTTTGGCATGTTATAGTAAGTGTATTAACCATATAGTGAAAGAAAACAAAAAGACACGGTAAAAGTTAAATTATTTAACTTAGAGTTAAATCTAATTGATAAGGTTAAAATAATAACCTAAACTTGTCTAAATCCTATTGGTTGATAGTATTTCGACCCATCCCCACTTTAGCTTCGAAATAAGACCCTTTGGAACCATTATAAACCGATTTTTACTTTAATATAAAATAATATTTTGAGATATTCCTAAGGTGCCCCTCTCCTCCCTTATAAAAGGGCACCTCCTCCCCCTCCTCATCACACCAATTTGAGCACTCAAGCTCAGACAACCCCTGACATTTTCTCCTCTCCACTTCCCTAGAATAATCCTATAGGTCCTGGTCTTCTCCAAAGACCAATCTTAGTTTCTTAAGTGGAGGATTCAAAGAGGCGTTCCAAAGAAGAGGTAATATCCATTACCGATCTTTTCAATTTCTTTCTTCTTCAACTTCTTCTTCTTTAGTTGTTTCATGATAAAGTAATAACATCAGTATTACTTACATACTGATATGTAATTATAAATATGAAACAACCCTAATTCACCTTTTATCCATCCTACGGAAAAATGAAGTCACCGCGCGTGCGTACGTACAGAATACCGTCTCCACGCCGTGGTGTAATCTATTTTTCCACCATCACCTTACAAGGATGGTTATAATGGTGTAATGAGTAACTATATATGATTATTATGAAGTAATATTGATACTGAAATAATATATATATATACTCCAATACAATTCCACGATCATAGGAACGATATCATCACTCGTGCGTACGTACGGAATACCGTCTCCACGATGTGATGCGACTCGTTCTACATGATCTTCATTTCATAATGATTATATAAATGAATTGAATGAATGAATATGGTATATACTACACTAATACCATTCTGTAAACGAATTATCTATAACCTAAAGATAAGAATAATAATTTATTCGACAAAACACGCATAAGAACAAAAAGTTATAAAGACCCGAGTAACAAGTAACAATGAAATATTACTAACAAGAAGCTAATAATATGACCATATATGATATCATATCAATATGTATGATTCTGGAATAAGTCAATAACATTATTTAAACCATTATACAGGAGCTTCGGACACGAACAAAGCAAATCGGACCTAAGGTAAGGGAAATATCACAATCTCATTTTTATCCGAGATTGTTTATTCATAAGTATTTACTGGGGTGTATTTTATCATCCACATCCATGTTTCATCAATAAGTAATATTATTTCCATCCACCTACAATTGTTTAAATCCATTTTTACCCTTCGGTGAGTTTTAGTAATATCTATGAAAGGAATCTTTTGTCATACGAGGTACTTTTTGACTTTTCCGACAAAAGTACGAAGAATGTTTTTTTTAACTTATACGGCACGAACGGATTTCTACTGTTTTATAAAGCCTCATTTTCATGAAGCTTCCTCTAAAAGATTTCATGACTATTTTCAATAAAATCTCTTTCTTTTAAAATTGCATGATGTTTTGTGAAAAGAAATTGATTTTGAAGAAGAAAGGATATTTTCCTCAAGAATTCAATTCAAGTGTTTTATCAAAATTATTTTCCATCTAAGATAATAAAGGGTTCTGTTTCTATCTATATTTTTACATTTATTTGACTATGTTGTAATGGAATTATGTTTATGAATTCCTTTATCTTATATTAATTGATTTATGATGTCATGAGGTTTCAAGAATCCCATTTTTGTTACATGTGTTATGCGATGATGTATGTTTTATGATTATGTGGCACACATAAGAAAGGATTCATTATAAGATGGGTGGGACCTATATCTCCCTCCAATGCATTGGGTAAAGATTTTATATCTCATTAGATAGACAGGGCTGGAACGGTAGGTTATACCGGTTCAGTGAAACAGGACTGAAACGAGGGTTACTCGATTCAGAAAGGGACTTTGTCCACTAAGATAGTCTTGGCAATGAGTCTTGACTAACAAGAAATGATTCTCTATGATTATGTGTGTATGCCACAAAGTTTCATGTTTTAAGTTATGATTATTGTGATTATATTTCACTGCCATGATTTATTCCATGTTATGAAATTATGATCTCTTTTGCAGGTTAAGATTTCCAAAATGTTATGTTCTTATGAATATGATGTGATTGATATTTCTTTTGTTTACCCTTACTGATCATTTGAGTTCACCCTTTTATGTTTTCTTTTCCCCAGGATATAAAGAAAGGTTTTAGGTATAAAAAAAAGGAAGATCTTTATGGGAGATGTTGAAGATCTTTCACCACGATTAGAAGATTTTATTCCGAGTTTCCAAAGACACTAAACTATTACGATCCTTGTGTGTGTGTTTTTGTTATGTACTAAGTATTCCGCAAAAGTAATGTAATGTCAATGTACGATAAGCTTCGGGTCTCTACAGTTGGTATCAGAGGCAAAGGAGGTAGGAATGTATCCGATCCTTGGGAACTCTCACATGTGAGCGTTGGACGAAGCATGGCTCTCCGCCCAAGGGCTTCATGAGGAAAAGGATGCCACTGGGGATGGCGGTGTGTCCCGCCCAGGGGGTGTAGCCGCCCATGGAGTGCCCTGATAGGTATCAATTATAGTCCACTGGAAGTAATTCCAGACCGTTACAGTTGGTATCAGAGGAAAGGTTTCGTCAACCTTTGGAAACTAGGATGCGAAAACGTTAGTGAGATCCCTAGAGATATTTCTAAGGTATGTCTAGGGATGTCTCTAAGGTTAAGTATACGTATAGGTTATAGTCCTAGAATTGCTCTAACGATCTTAGAATTTAACCTAAGATGTTAGATATTGAGGTTACTACCCCTTTATTATGTTGTTTTCCCTAGCATGATTTTTGCCTCTCACACTATTCTTTTGGGGTTTTAGACGATGGCTGGAACCCGAAGGAACCGTGTTAATGCGGAATGTGATGGGAAATGCAATGATTGTCCCCCTGAGCAACCAAACGATATAGGAGCTGGAATGAAAAATCTTGTAGCCATGCTCACACAACTTTCTCAAGCTATGAATCATGCAGGACTTCCAAACGAGCAAAGGAAGGAGCAACATTCTGTTGAATCCTTCATGAGGCAGCGTCCACCTTCTTTCAGTGGGTCTACTGATCCATTAGTTGCTAAACAATGGATTAGTACTACTGAAAAGATATTTTCAGTTCTTCAATGTTCTGAACATGATAAAGTCATCCTAGCAGTGTATCGTTTGGAAGGAGATGCTGATCAATGGTGGAATCTTATTAAGAATACAAGGCAAAGGGATGAAATTGAGTCTATGGAATGGGACGAGTTCAAGAACTTATTTTTCAATAATTACTTCCCTCGTATTCTTCGAACAAAGATGGAGAAGGAGTTTCTTGAACTAAAGCAAAAGGATGATGAATCTGTTGGTATATACGAAGCGAATTTTACAAGACTTGCAAGGTATGCAGCTGGCATTATCATCCAACCTGAAAGTAAAGTTGATCAATTTTTCAGTGGCTTAAAACCAAGTCTTCGAAGGGCATTAGCTATAAGAGACTTCAGTAGCTATGAAGAAATTGTGCGTTGTGATATCAAGGTAGAAATGGAAGTTGGTGTTACATATCCATCTCATGGTTTTGACAAGAAACGAAAGATGGAGTTCAAGGAGAAATCTCAGAATAATGGTGAAAAGAAGATGAATGTTTCCTTATTCACAAAGTGTGGAAAGAAGCATGGTGGAGATTGTCTTAAAGGGACTAGAAAATGTTTTAAGTGTGGAAAAGAAGGTCATCGAGCAGCTGAGTGTCGAAGTAATGGAAAAAGGGATTCTAATGAAGTGAATAAAGCAAACACTGCAGAGAACGCACAACCAACACTTCAATGCTTCTAGTGCAAGGAGATGGGACATTATGCCAATAAATGCCCTAATCCAAGGGTTAGTGATGATCGACATGAGCAACCGCTTAAGGAAAAGGACAAAGGAAAGTCACATGCGATCACTATTGGCAATGTTGAATATGAAAACGATGTGGTGGAATGATTAAGTGTTTAGGTAATGGGATTCCAAAATAATGTTGTATCATGGAATATTGGAATATTTATGTATTGGTCTAATGTGGTATTCAAAGTGATTGAGATATTATGCGCATAATGAAGGGAAAACAAGAAAATGAAATGTTTAACAGTATTCATGAGCTCATGATTGATATAAGGACTAAGTTTGAGTATATAGAATTTTGAGGATTTTTGTATGTGAAAAGTGTTAACTTTTAACTGCATTCATGTTTTCACTAAGGTATTCAAGAGAATACACGATTAAGGACTTTGAATGTTTGGAATGTGACCAACAAAACATATCTTATGATATATGGGGATCGACGATGGTCTTAAATCTCTGGTAATCGTTTTCACTATATTATGAGAGTCGACTGCAGTATTATGGATAAGCCTAAAGATTGGAATGGATTATGTTGGACATAAGTTAGTATTTTTTGTTTTTTCGATATTATTGATGGGATGTTATATAGTTTTGGAAAAAGGACAACCTGCAGGACGGGCGACAGCCCATCGCTTCGGACAAGGCTGTGGGAATCGAACCCACAACCGAAGTGCGACTGGCCTTTATCGCCTACCACTGGCCTACAGGAAGTCCTTGTTTAGTAGAAACTAGTTTTATTATATTAAGCAGTATGATATATGAAGTATAAGTCCATTTTAGGAACCATATATGATTAATCTCACTATAGATCGACTTATGCATATAATTTTTTCTAACCTTTTGTTTGAGACAGATGGAATGACCCGTCATTCTATCACATGATCTGCTAACACTTCAGGAATAACAAATTCAACTTCATTTATTTAAGAGATGAAGTGGAAATTGTTCAAGGCACGAACAATAGTGAGATTGTACCAAAATAAAGAAAGTATTTATTCCAATTCAAATTTTCAACTTTAGGGAAATGATCTTGAAAACCAAAAATGTTGTCCTAGTGATCTTATACCTGATGAATCGGATGGTACCTTAGATCGTCACAAATTTATGGATTTGTGATTATTGGCTTTTCCATAGCCATATTCTCTACCACTCTCCACCAGAACATGATGGTTAGATTTCTCTTCCATATCCATATTTTCACCTATGTGGAAACCCAATGATTAGTTTATTTGGGTAACCGTTACGTTTCATACTTTTGTTTTTAAAGATTGGTTTTGATATTCCTTTTTACGATGTGGGTTTCTATTAAAGAAACTTTCAAATAGTAAACCATTTATAACCCCGACGAATTTCGAGGGCGAAATTCATTTTAAGGGGGGTAGAATGTAACAGCCCAAGATTTTATAAAAAAATATTCTTTTTAATTTTATTAATGTCTTGTGTTGTACGCTACACCAAAAGGAGCTTTCACAACACGCATCCTTGACTTGCCTTGCATTACACGCAATCGCGACCTTCCTCGATAGCGTGTGTAGTACGCAATAACGAGTTTCACTAAACAGCGATATGCTATTAAAATGTTATTAAAACTAGCCGTTATGAATAGTAATAACCACTTTTTAAAATTCTGTAAATCTTATTTTTCAAAATGAACTTCATTTTTGGATTCGGAGTATCGAAGTTAGCCTAAGGTGAAATTTTGGTACATTTCGGATAACTTTCATATTCTGATGAATAGTGAAAATTACTAAATTATAATTAAAAAACAACTTTTTTAATCGAAATAATTAATAGTGATAAATTATTAATTGGAGTAGTTTTAAAGTATATTTAGAATATATTTTTACAATTTAATACAATGTTGGTCATTGGATGTAATTGCACATTTAAACCAGACATAAACAAGTGTCAATCTTTTGATAGATATTATTTCTTAAAAACACGCTATTTGTTTTAACAGCGGGATTTAATTATAAAATTAATTAATGCAACTTCTATGTTATGAATTTGGTAAAATAGACTTCATTTTTGAATTCGGAATATGAAATATAGCTTAGGATGAAATTTTGGCATTTTTCTGAAAACCTTCATTTTTTGATGAATAGTGAAACTACTAAGTGGTAGTTAAAAAACTGAATTTTTCATAAAACTTAATTTTACCGCTTCTGTGAATGGAATTTCAAAAATACGAGAGACACGGTTGATGTCAGTAAGTAAAATGTGGTTCAATGAGATGAAAATAATTTTTGGTGAATAGTAACTTTTTACTTTTATTTACCACGGTTAAAAGTAAATAGGGTAATTAAGGTTAAGAATGATATTAATATTACCCTAACACATGTCCTAATTCTATTGGACAAGTGTATCTCGACCAAAAACAACCTTAAGTGTAAAATATTATCATTTAGGCCCACTTGGATTAGATTAGGACATTTATTATTATTTAATTCAAAGAAGAGTTAAAAGAGTTAAAATCAAAGTTTATTCACTAAAACATTTTTAATATGGGGTTATACATAAGATAAATTCGACTATAAATATTAATTAGAAAGCTAAAAAGATTTCCTACATAATTATATTTTATTTATAATTTTTAGACTTTAAATAAATAAATTTATTTATGACACAACGATGATGCAGTAATTACCCTTTTAAGGAAATATTAACATAATTGATGTTATAAATACTCAAATGAATGTAATTTGAGACTTTTTATGAATTCCACTAATTTTATAGGTTACTATGATATATTAGTGTTGATTTAATCAACTTGGTTCGAACATATAATTCTGTTATGACTTTCACAAAAATCATATATCAAATAGTGTCAAAATTGACACAAAATAGTTTTTAAATCAAATATTATATTATTAATTGTTAGTTTATTCCTAAAAATCTAAGGTTCGGCCAAATGACTTAGATAAGGATATATATATTAATAATAAACAATTTGGGGTTCGTTTGGCATGTTATAGTAAGTTTATTAACCATATAGTGAAAGAAAACAAAAAGACACGGTAAAAGTTAAATTATTTAACTTAGAGTTAAATCTAATTGATAAGGTTAAAATAATAACCTAAACTTGTCTAAATCCTATTGTTTGATAGGATTTCGACCCATCCCCACTTTAGCTTCGAAATAAGACCCTTTGGAACCATTATAAACCGATTTTTACTTTAATATAAAATAATATTTTGAGATATTACTAAGGTGCCCCTCTCCTCCCTTATAAAAGGGCACCTCCTCCCCCTCCTCATCACACCAATTTGAGCACTCAAGCTCGGCAAACCCCTGCCATTTTCTCCTCTCCACTTCCCTAGAATAATCCTAGAGGTCCTGGTATTCTCCAAAGACCAATCTTAGTTCCTTAAGTGGAGGATTCAAAGAGGCGTTCCAAAGAAGAGGTAATATCCATTACCGATCTTTTCAATTTCTTTCTTCTTCAACTTCTTCTTCTTTAGTTGTTTCATGATAAAGTAATAACATCAGTATTACTTACATACTTATATGTTATTATAAATATGAAACAACCCTAATTCACCTTTTATCCATCCTACGGAAAAATGAAGTCACCGCGCGTGCGTACGTACGGAATACCGTCTCCACGCCGTGGTGTAATCTATTTTTCCACCATCACCTTACAAGGATGGGTATAATGGTGTAATGAGTAACTATATATGATTATTATGAAGTAATATTGATACTGAAATAATATATATATATACTCCAATACAATTCCACGATCATAGGAACGATATCATCACTCGTGCGTACGTACGGAATACCGTCTCCACGATGTGATGCGACTCGTTCTACATGATCTTCATTTCATAATGATTATATAAATGAATTGAATGAATGAATATGGTATATAATACACTAATACCATTCTGTAAATGAATTATCTATAACCTAAAGATAAGAATAAGAATTTATTCGACAAAACACGCATAAGAACAAAAAGTTATAAAGACCCGAGTAACAAGTAACAATGAAATATTACTAACAAGAAGCTAATAATATGACCATATATGATATCATATCAATATGTATGATTCTGGAATAAGTCAATAACATTATTTAAACCATTATACAGGAGCTTCGGACACGAACAAAGCAAATCGGACCTAAGGTAAGGGAAATATCACAATCTCATTTTTATCCGAGATTGTTTATTCATAAGTATTTACTGGGGTGTATTTTATCATCCACATCCATGTTTCATCAATATGTAATATTATTTCCATCCACCTACAATTGTTTAAATCCATTTTTACCCTTCGGTGAGTTTTAGTAATATCTATGAAAGGAATCTTTTGTCATACGAGGTACTTTTTGACTTTTCCGACAAAAGTACGAAGAATGTTTTTTTTAACTTATACGGCACGAACGGATTTCTACTGTTTTATAAAGCCTTATTTTCATGAAGATTCCTCTAAAAGATTTCATGACTATTTTCAATAAAATATCTTTCTTTTAAAATTGCATTATGTTTTGTGAAAAGAAATTGATTTTGAAGAAGAAAGGATATTTTCCTCAAGAATTCAATTCAAGTGTTTTATCAAAATTATTTTCCATCTAAGATAATAAAGGGTTCTGTTTCTATCCATATTTTTACATTGATTTGACTATGTTGTGATGGAATTATGTTTATGAATTCCTTTATCTTATATGAATTGATTTATGATGTCATGAGGTTTCAAGAATCCCATTTTTGTTACATGTGTTATGCGATGATGTATGTTTTATGATTATGTGGCACACATAAGAAAGGATTCATTATAAGATGGGTGGGACCTATATCTCCCTCCAATGCATTGGGTAAAGATTTTATATCTCATGAGATAGACAGGGCTGGAACGGTAGGTTATACCGGTTCAGTGAAACAGGACTGAAACGAGGGTTACTCGATTCAGAAAGGGACTTTGTCCACTAAGATAGTCTTGGCAATGAGTCTTGACTAACAAGAAATGATTCTCTATGATTATGTGTGTATGCCACAAAGTTTCATGTTTTAAGTTATGATTATTGTGATTATATTTCACTGCCATTATTTATTCCATGTTATGAAATTATGATCTCTTTTGCAGGTTAAGATTTCCAAAATGTTATGTTCTTATGAATATGATGTGATTGATATTTCTTTTGTTTACCCTTACTGAGCATTTGAGCTCACCCTTTTATGTTTTCTTTTCCCCAGGATATAAAGAAAGGTTTTAGGTAAAAAAAAAAGGAAGATCTTTATGGGAGATGTTGAAGATCTTTCACCATGATTAGAAGATTTTATTCCGAGTTTCCAAAGACACTAAACTATTACGATCCTTGTGTGTGTGTTTTTGTTATGTACTAAGTATTCCGCAAAAGTAATGTAATGTCAATGTATGATAAGCTTCGGGTCTCTACACACTATGTTTATATATGATATATAATATTTTTATTTTTTTACTTAAGCTTATGTATTTTTCATTTGTGGCATACCTTTATGGCTTCCATTATGGGTATACGCGATATCTTCATTTTAGGAAGTGCAGACTACCGCCCCCTCAAAGTGTTTTGATTCGTTAATGCCATATGTAAGACGTATAAAGGATGGATTTAAAGTTATTATATATGATTTTATACTGGAATTATAATATACCTTTATATCATTATTGTTTTCTTTCCATTAAAATATGATATAGAAATGAAAGTAGTGTTCATGCGTACGTACGGCTTACCGTCTCCATGAACGGTGCATTTCATTTCTTATCCTCAAATGTAATGTACTATTATAAGTACATATAATGGATATATATGATGTATGATACATATAAAGGATGAATATAATTCTGGAATTAAAAATATACATATCTCTCATTTAGTTTTAATTCCATTAATATGACATAGAAATTAAAGTAACATTCATGCGTACGTACGGCTTACCATCTCCATGAACGGTGCATTTCATTTCTTACCTCTAAATGATTATGTAATATTATAAATACATGTATATGATGGATATATATGATATATATGATATCCAAATCAATAATATCATTATTGAGATAATGGATATTTGACTACGTGAACAACTTGTAAATATAAGAAGTTCACTTTTGACTTAAGTACCAAATAACGACAAAATAGCCGTTATTAACTTAAATGATTACATAATGTTCATGACATGGTAATAAGTGATATAAAAGGAATAATGAACTAGAAAAAGGTTCTTAAGGAAGTAGAAATTAATTCAAGTTTATTATTCAGGAGATTAAAGAATGATCGAGTCAAGTCGGGCCCGAGGTAAGGGTTCTTACACCTTTCTTTCTTTTTAAGTACTCTCTTTTATGACATTTCTTTTAAGCTCATCTTTCTTATTTTTTGGGTTTTTCTTTTATATTCCTCATACTGTACTTTTTATGTCCATATGATGAGATACCCTATTCTCTCTCATCAATCCATTTTGTAAGTTTTAAGTGGCGCCGTTAGGCTGCCGAGTTTTCGTAAGGGATTTTTCATCTCACTTTTATTCCCGTGAGATTTATGCTACATTTGCCACAATTTACTTTGAGTGGTGTATGTACTGCCCATTATTTTAATCATTTTGTAATATACTTTCATTTATGATTATTTACATCAATGTTGTATTGTCTTTCTTTCACGGGGTGCATGTTTCGAAAGATACCCATGTCGGTAAGGGAACCTTTCACCCTCCTCTTTTTAAAAGACTTCTTTTGTTATGTATTTTAATTCACATAATATTATGTTGGGATATGTTCTTATATATCCTTATTGATTTAATTTTATTTCCATGTGATGAGATACCCTTTTTATCTCTCATCAACTCATTTTCTGAATTTTGTAGTGACGCAATTAGGCTGTCAAATTTTTGCAAGGGAACTTCTTAACCCAAATTTGATTCTTTGGGATAAAATTATACTCCTTGAATATGTCGTTCTATGAATATGTGTGAATAACCTCTGATTGTTTTACACTTAATATCCACTTATATTTGGTGTATTCGTTTGTCACACATAATTATGTAATTGATTTATCCTTAAACCAAGGATACCGTCTTTGTAAGGGACTTTGTCTCAATATCCTTTCATTGAGGCATATTTCATTTTATACACAACTTTATTTTATACGGTGTATAAACCCCTTTGAATTTTACTTTTATACAAAAGGAATCTTTTTCTACGAAGCGTTTTACTAAACGACAAAAAGGAATGTTTATTTTAATGTACACGGTGACAACGACCTTTTCCACCGCCGTGAGTATTATTTGATCTTTGGCTTCCTCAACAATCCGTAATTTTTTTAAAATAAAATAAATACCATATACTCTTTTATGTATTTTGGTATTGAAAATGGTTTTGATAAAGGATTCTATTTTGTCAATATATTTAAATGATATATTGTGATTGAAATGTGGAAATGTTATCATTCCTTTATATTGGTTTTATGTGTTATAATTTTATAATGGTACTTGGACATTTTACGGGTGGTTACGTGATAAACCATATGACGGGTGGTGCCATTAATACCAGGACAGGTGGTTACGTTATAACCTCCAAAGCAGTGGGTATGGAAGTCGGCCGTATGGATATTCCATTAAGTATGTATGGAAGTTGGCCGAATGGCTATTCCATTAAGTGATATGTGTGGAAGTCAACCTTATGGTTATTCTACTTAAGTATGTTTATGTCCCAAGTTACCTTTATATGTTATGTGATCTTTATATGGGTTTTATGGTAATCTTTTGGTTACAGAAGGGTAAGTAATGAACTTTTATTCAGTGAAGAGTTTTTACTACTTCAAAAAGGTGAAAAGTATTACTTTGATAAAGTATACATGGTTTACTTGTTGTTTTGAAAAACTAACAGTTTTCATTCTTTGTGTATCCCTTACTGAGCTTTTTATGCTCATCCCAAGTTTTTGAAATGTTTTTCACAGGACTTAACGTGGAATAGGGTCAAGGATGGGATCAAAGGAAAGTCATGCAACCTAAAACATGGAACTGGACATGTTACTTTTTAAGAGTTTTCATTTTATGGAAACTTAGTAAAAGTTTCTACTTTGTAACTTTTGAGATGTAATAGTTATGTCCTAATTCTCTAAAACTGTAAACCTGAAAAGATACTCAATGTGAATTATTCATTTAATTCAATATTAAGTAAGGTTTAAGGTCGGGGCCTTAGAGTTGGTATCAAAGGTCGGTTTAGATAACTTTAGAGGTTAGGGTATTCTCTAAGCATAAGTGGCATTACCATAATGGTTAGGATTTCAGAAAGAGTCCTAGTTTTAGATATAGTGAATGAGTAAGTATATCTTAGTGTTTATCTTCCTCAATAGTACATGAAGGTTTTGTTGATATACTCACACTGACCTTTTTGGTTTTAGTAAATGGCTGGATCTAGCAGGCACCAAAGTAACAGTGGATGTGAAGGAAACTGTGACAATTTTCTGAGTGAGCAACTGAATGATATGGGAGCTGCAATGATAACTCTTGTGTATATCCTAAACCAACTATCTGGAGTCATGATTGACCACCTAAACCTTCGCAATTTCTATAAGGCATCATATATGCGAGAAACAAATCCTTACGGATCTGCAGGTAATAATCATAAAGGTAAGTGTGTTCAAAAACCTATGTGTCAAAGATGTGGAAAGAAACACCTAGGAAAATGTTTCAAAGGGACCGAAATATGCTATAGATGTGGAAATGAAGGTCATAAAGCAAGAACCTGCCATGGAAAAAGGAAGCATCCAGTTTACTCGAGGAAAGGGAAAGAAGTTCTTTCTGAGGGATCAATTGAATGTTTTAAATGTGGTGTGCATGGTCATTATGCAAACACATGTCCTATGAAGAAGTTTCGGGAATGGGATCACCAAGATCATACAAATATTCTTTTACCAATACCTAATGCCATTCTGATTGAGGATGAAGAAACTGAAAATGACCAATCAAAGGAAAGAAGTATTTCAGAATAAGTTGGAAAGGAATGGTTAATAGATCATGACGAATGTTGAATGAGTAAGAAGTCAACATATAAGGGCTTCAAGAGTTATGGTGAAATTCTTAAGAGTATTAAGTCTCTTTTGATGATGGGGTACATTAGAAGACTTTTTATAGTATGTGTAACACTGATGTTTGATATATGAAAATTTTATTCAAAGAATAGTAATCTGTTCTTTTGGGGACATAGTTATAAAGAACCATTTGGGTTTATATGATCCTTACTTTTGAGGTAATTATGGGTTACTATATGTAATAACGGAAAGTGAAAGTCAGGAGATAAAATTGAGGTTCAATTACATTATGGTTATTTTTGAATATTTTATCTCGTTATTGGGGAATGTTTTAAGAATTATGTAGTTTTGGAAAAAGGACAACACGCAGACCATGTGACAACCCATCGCGTCGGACAAAGCTGCGGGAATCGAACCCACAACCAAAGTGCAATGGGTATTTATCGCCTACCACTGGACTACGTGAAGTCCCAGGTTAGTATGACTTATTATTTTTAGTTTTCTGACTTTATGAATTAAGAGTAAGTTGATTTTGGGTTTTTATGAAAATGATTAACTTATCATGGAGGATATGTGATTAGGTTAATTACTTTTCAATGTGAGACTTTAGGAGAAACTGATGTTTTTTTGGAGATAAATGTTACGACTTAACTTGGAAGACTATGTGACTAAATCCTTCAAATATTTGGGATTTAATCTTAGTTTGGTTTACTTTGAAGAATTTTATGGACAAATTGTTTATCGAATGGTCCTCGTTGAACTTTGGGTTTTTTTGGTCAAATTTTGGAGATTAAGGATAGATTTTCTTTTTATAAAGGGTTATCCTTTTCTGGATTATCTGATCTTGTACTAACCTTTTGGTTTTGGTTTTGGTTAGATTCTAAAGAAATGGGAAGTATATAGTTCTCTTTTGTGGATTAGGTGATTCTCTAGAAATTGATTATAGTACTCTTAATGCAAACAAGTCTTCCTAAATACTCTTCTTTTGGAGAAAATATGAGTTTGAATAGGGAATCTAGTAAAATTTGAAAGTCTACATGACAAGTAAGTATGTTTCATTATGATTTAGTTAAGCTCAAAAATAAATTCCTCAATGAAAAGTAACTTAAAACAAAAATGTTGTCTGTTAACTTTTCCTACTGGGGAATCGAATACCGTTTAACCCATCACAAGTTTGTGATTTTCTTATGGTTAACTTTCTCCTAGACATGTTTATTATCACTCTCCATCAGAACACGACCCTTTGTTTTTTCCTCCATGTCCATATTTTCATACTTGGAATCCTAGTATGGGTTAACTCAGGTGACCTCTGTACTTATCTTTCTTTATTTTAAATTGATTGTTTTACCGACTCTTGTTCCGATGTGGGACTTTCAAGGATGTTTCCAAGCTCAATTTTAAAATTGCGAGGACGCAATTCCCAAAAGGGGAGAAGGATGTAACACCCCAGGTAAATAAAGAATATGGCATTTTTATATTTATCCATATTTGTGAATAAAATATTAATATTACTTTAAAGGGTATGATATGATCGATGGCGTGCCCAATACGCAACAACGAGTTTCTTGGGAATCTTACGTTGCACTCTAATAATAAAATAATATTATTTTAAATGGTATTTAATGCCTAGCCGTTGTAATGGTGGGAATGAACAGAACTAACTACAAAATGATTATATATGTTTTTCAAATATTTTTACTCTTTACAATAAATGATAGAGGATTAAAAATGCGAATGAATCCAATTTTAAGCGTAGACAGACTAATATTCTTTAAAAGGTCGATTAACCGCCTTTTGATGGCGAAACTCTTTTAAATCCACTTTTTGAAAATTTTATGTGTTATATTTGACAAAATGAAATTCTTCTTTATAATCGGGACATCAAAATTTACTTTGTGTAAATTTTTGGTATTTTTCCGAAAAAGTTCAATTTTTAATGAATAGTGAAAAATGTTGTATTTTAATTCAAAACATCTTTTTAATCTAATTTATTTATATTATTAGATTATATTTTTAATTGGTTTTAAAGTGTAAATAGAATATATTTTTACCATTTAATCCAATGGTGGTCATTGTAATTAATATCACTTTAAGATTGGACATAAACGAGTGTCAATCTTTTGAAAGATATTGTTTCATAAAAACACGCTATTTGTTTTAACAGCGGGATTTAATTATAAAATTAATTAATGAAACTTCTATGTTATGAATTTGGTAAAATAGACATCATTTTTTGATTCGGAATATCAAATATAGCTTAGGGTGAATTTTTGGTATTTTTCTGAAAAACATCAATTTTTTATGAATAGTGAAACCACAAAGTGGTGGTTACAAAATTTGATTTTTCGTTTAAATGGGACTTTACCACTTCTGTGATTTGAATTTCAAAAATCCAATTTAAATGATTTTAATTATTAAGTAAAATTTGGTTCAATGGGATGAAAATAATTTTTGATGAAAAGTAACTTTTAAGTTTTATTAATCGCGATTAAAGGTAATTAGTGTGATTTATGGTAAAAATGATATTACAATAAAATGAAAATATCTTGACACTTGTCCTAACCCTATTGGATGAGTTATGGCCGATCAAGACAACCCATGGGTCGATTTTTGGTACCCCATGGAGCCACTTGGGTTTGATAATGACATTTATGCCTTTTATTTAAAGTTAAAATAAAAATGTCACAAACATGATTTGTTTTACTAAAACAATTTTTACATGTGGTTATACAAGTAAGAATTTTGACTATAAATAGTCATTGGAAAGATAAAAATATTTCCTACATCATAGTAGTTTGTTTATAATTTTTAAACATTAAATAAATTAAATTCTTTATGACATCATGATGATGCAGCGATGACCTCATTATTTAACGATTTAAATAAAATGGAAAGATAATGCAAAATCTAGGACCTGCACATGTCAAAAACCTATTGGATGGGTGGATTGCGATCCCTTATCACCTTATACTTGAAACACATCAATGTGGGACCATTAAAATCCAAAAACCATTTGAAAATAAAGTAACATTTTATACTTTTCTAAGAGTGCCCCTCCTCTCCTCTTATAAATGGCCCCCACCTCTACCACCTTACCCACACCTCTCAAACCTTTGGTTCGGCCAAGCTCTGATCATGTTTTCTCTCCACATACCTCTCCTCATCCTAGAATCCTTAAATTAGGCAGGAATCTTTTCTTTCCATTAAATTTTGATATTGACTTGAAAGTAGCGTTCATGCGTATGTACGGCTTACCGTCTCCATGAACGGTGCATTTCATTTCTTATCCTAAAATGTAATGTACTATTATAAGTACATATAATGGATATATATGATGTATGATACATATAAAGGATGAATATAATTCTGGAATTAAAAATATACATATCTCTCATTTAGTTTTAATTCCATTAATATGACATAGAAATGAAAGTAGCATTCATGCGTACGTATGGCTTACCGTCTCCATGAACGGTGCATTTCATTTCTTACCTCTAAATGATTATGTAATATTATAAATACATGTATATGCTGGATATATATGATATATATGATATCTAAATCATGAATATCATTATTGAGATAATGGATATTTGACTACGTGAACAACATGTAAATATAAGAAGTTCACTTTTGACTTAAGTACCAAATAACGACAAAACAACCGTTATTAACTTAAATGATTACATAATGTTCATGACATGGTAATAAGTGATATAAAAGTAATAATGAACTAGAAAAAGGTTCTTAAGGAAGTATAAATTAAATTAAGTTTATTATTCAGGAGATTAAAGAACGATCGAGTCAAGTCGGACCCGTGGTATGGGATCCTACCCCTCTCTTTCTTTTTAAGTACTCTCTTTTATGACATTTTTTTAAGCTCATCTTTCTTATTTTTTGGGATGTTCTTTTATATTCCTCATATTGTACTCTTTATGTCCTTATGATGAGAGACCTTATTCTCTCTCATCAATCCATTTGGAAGTTTTAAGTGGCGTTGTTAGGCTGCCAAGTTTTCATAAGGGATTTTTCATCTCACTTTTATTCCCGTGAGATTTATGCTACATTTGCCACAATTTCCTTTGAGTGGTGTATGTACTACCCATTATTTTACTCATTGCGTAATATACTTTCATTTATGAGTATTTACATCAATGTTGTATTTTCCTTCTTTCACGAGGTGTATGTTTCGAAAGATACCCATGTCGGTAAGGGAACCTTTCACCCTCCTCTTTTTAAAAGACTTATTTTGTTATGTCTTTTAATTCACATACTATTATGTTGGGATATGTTATTCTATATCCTTATTGATTTAAATTTTATTTCCATGTTATGAGATACCCTTTTTATCTCTCATCAACTCATTTTCTGAATTTTGTAGTGACGCCATTAGGCTGTCAAATTTTTGCAAGGGAACTTCTTAACCCAAATTTGATTCTTTGGGATAAACTTATACTCCTTGAATATGTCGTTCTATTAATATGTGTGAATAACCTCTGATTGTTTTACACTTAATATCCACTTATATTTGGTGTATTCATTTTTCACACATAATTATGTAATTGATTTATCCTTAAACCAAGGATACCATCTTTGTAAGGGACTTCGTCTCAATATCCTTTCATTGAGGCATATTTCGTTTTATACACAACTTTCTTTTATACGGTGTATAAACCCCTTTGAATTTTACTTTTATACAAAAGGAATCTTTTTCTACGAAGCGTTTTACTAAACGACAAAAAGGAATGTTTCTTTTAATGTAAGCGGTGACAACGACATTTTCCGCCGCTGCGAGTATTATTTGATCTTTGGCTTCCTCAACAAGCCATAATGTTTTTAAAATAAAATAAATACCATATACTCTTTTTATGTATTTTGGTATTGAAAATGGTTTTGATAAAAGATTCTATTTTGTCAATATATTAAAATGATATATTGTGATTAAAATGTGGAAATGTTATCATTCCTTTATATTGGTTTTATGTGTTATAATTTTATAATGGTACTTGGATGTTTTATGGGTGGTTACGTGATAAACCATATGATGGGTGGTTACATTATAACCTCCAATGCATTGGGTATGGAAGTCGGCCGTATGGCTATTCCATTAAATATGTATGAAAGTTGGCCGAATGGATATTCCATTAAGTGATATGTGTGGAAGTCGACCTTATGGTTATTCCACTTAAGTATGTTTATGTCCCAAGTTACCTTTATATGTTATGTGATCTTTATATGGGTTTTATGGTAATCTTTTGGTTATAGAAGGGTAAGTAATGAACTTTTATTCAGTGAAGAGTTTTTACTACTTCGAAAATGTGAAAAGTATTACTTTGATAAAGTATACATGGTTTACTTGCTGTTTTGAAAAACTAACAGTTTTCATTCTTTGTGTATCCCTTACTGAGCTTTTTATGCTAATCCCAAGTTTTTAAAATGTTTTTCACATGACTTAACGTGGAATAGGGTCAAGGATGGGATCAAGGGAAAGTCATGCAACCTAAAACATGGAACTGGACATGTTTCTTTTTAAGAGTTTTTATTTTATGGAAACTTAGTAAAAGTTTCTACTTTGTAATCTTTTGAGATGTAATAGTTATGTCCTAATTCTCTAAAACTCTAAACCTGAAAAGATCCTCAATGTGAATTATTCATTTAATTCAATATTAAGTAAGGTTTAAGGCCGGGGCCTTATAATCTCCTTTAATACACACACACAAAGATATATATAAGATTTCATTATGTAACACCCTAAGATTTTACAATACATTTCCTCTTAATAGATAAATGTGTTTGATATCTTGTGATTCACTCAAAAAAATAAACTTATAATAATAATTCTAATACATTATAAAATAAATCACATTATACAGTATTTATATGATATGTAATTGTTGAAAATAATCTCTGATTCACTTAGGAGATATTATTCATCCTTAAAAACAATTTTGAAATATTTTGTTATAGAGCATTGGTTTTTTCATTTATGTTATATTTAAAAATTAACATTGAGTAAAAAAAATTGAAAAAAATATTTTATATGCATTTATAAAATTAATACATTGGTTATCAATTGGTTACAAATGAAAATAAAATCATTTGAAGGTAAAAATTGACATTTTTATGAAAAAACTACTTTTATGCATGCAATGTTTTTTCATATTAGTTAATTAAACTAAAAACAATTTATGAATAAATTTAATGAAATTTAAAGATATTATATTCAATTAAATATTTTCAAATTCATTTAATTAATGTTACTACGCAAGGAATGACAATAAATTCAATTTTATACTTAAAAATGTATTTTTCTATAAAAAGTTTATGTTTAATTTTTACTTCTTATTTTAAAATAAATTTATCCAACCTATAGAAATTTAATATTTTGAAATAGTTTCCAAAATTTTAATCAACATGCCAAAATTTATTAAAAATATTTTTGTTCATTATGAATAGTAATCATGGTAAAACATTTCCACCATGGTAAGGGTCAAAAGGATTAATGGGGGAAAACATAGAGATAAGGCATAAAATATATAAAAACTTGGATAAATTTTATTTGTTAAGTGCATTTCAACACAACCTTAAGCTATGTTAAAAAAATTACATTCATGCAACTTTCACATGAATACAATTTTCATTTATTTTAATGTTTTCAGTATCTAAAAGAGTGCATCCCCCCTCACTTATAAAAAGTTTTCATATTCCCCTCACTAATTTATACCTATTTATTTATATATATCATCCATGAACTACCCAAATATCTTCCTAATTTCCTACCAACTTTCTAGAGCACCTATTATTCCCAAAAGACCGACCTTTGAGGTAATTTTCTTACCTGGTCTATTTCATGTTTCTTTCTTCCTTAACCACCTCCAAATATTATATAAACATATTAAAATGAATAAATAATTATAATTACTATATTTATGTATTTTTATGTTAATGGTATATTTATTTTCTACCTCTTTTCAAAGCTATGAGAAATAATAATGTTCTTTGTGCATACGTGTGAACTACCACCTCTATAAAGAAATGTGATTTTTTTCATGTCTGATATAAATATCTATTATTATATATGGAGTTAATAAATATATAATATATTTATCATATTATTATGATTATTTAAATATATAATACTATTTACCTTTCTTTCTTTCCATTCACTTTTAATGGAAACATTACTCGTGTGTATGTATGGACAACCATCTCTACAAAGTGAAGTAATTCATTTCTCATTAACAACATATATAAATTGTAATAAAAGTGTATATTATGAATAAATGTGATATTTTTTATATTATTATGATTTTGGATATGATGAAACTATGAACAATGTGTAAGGACTAGAACCGTTAAACTAGAACATGCATGGTAAACATAATAGTTAACACTCGAATGTTGATTTAAATGAACAATTGTTAATAAATGGGTAATTGAAAATTATAATTGAATTATATATTTCAAGAAAAGTATGAATATATTTTTAGTATAGTTTTATAAGAAATCTAAGTTTATTATATAATAACTTGGGAGTACATATGACGGAAGCCAAAACTATAGGTAAAGAGTTTACATTGCAATCTTGTTTTCAATTGGGATTATTTATGCTTTAATATCTTATGGGGGGTTATATTCTATTTATATATTAAACGAGATATATTTTATTCTCATATAGTTTTTTCTATGTTTTTTAACTTTTCTTTTCTTACTTAACTCTTTGGTACTTAAAATGATTGAGAAGATTTCTTTAAGAAAAGTCAGCCTTATTTCCTTTTTGGACAATGAACTTTTTCGTCCTCATCCAAATTCTTTAAAATATTTTTAATAATGCTTTTTTATCTGATCCAATGATAATTTAAATTCATATTCAACCATATTTTACTTTCTTTTCAATGGATTAAAAAATAATTACTAATTTTTTTGAACTGGTTATTTATGCCTTTTTACAAAGTGTGAAAGTAATCATTGATTTAACATTTATCACATGAATAAATTTTCCCACTATCATGAATGTTCTTTTCATTGAAGTTTTATTTATAATTTTACACGGATAATTTCAATTAAAATAATTTTATTAATATTCTAGGAATTTTTATTTAAAATTTTATCAAAAGAAAATGATATTTTTTTCATGCTTTCAAAGAAAGGATTGAATATTCTTTTAAAGGAGTTTTTAATCTATGTCAAAATAATTTTATGTTTTGTACGTTTCACTAGGGATATTATGTAATAAAACCATCCATGTTATTTCTTTGGAAGTATTATGAAATACTCATTTTATTTTATATTTTTTAATAAAATTTCAAAGAAAAATCAATGATTAAAGACATGATTTTCAATGTTTTAATTAAATATGGTAATTTTTAGTTTAAGTAATGAAAATATTTTAGAATAATGAGAGATACTTGATTTTAAATTTGAGTATTAATTATGAAATTTTGATTATTATCTTGGTTGTTATTTTAATTTTTCCTAACTCTTTTTATAGGACTTTATAAAAAAATGCCACATAGTCTGCCTTTAACTAAGGAGATCACACGCCACTTAGGCAACCCACGGGGTCACCCAACCCTGGAGGCCCTCAAGAGGTCCATCCTATTGTAAGGTTTCACATGGGGAATCACTATTATTTAGGGGGATCATGGTGATCAAATCCATGGGTGGCATAGGTTGGCCAAAGTAGAGCACATAGGAATGCGGTGTTCAAGCCCACACGGTCGTGGGAGGAGAGTCTCACCAGGATGGTGTGGTCTGCAGTGGCAAGGGGTTTCCTTTGACACCCCCATAAACTTCATTGAGTAGATGAAGCCGTGATTAGTCTTATAAAGTCTATTCCCCCCCCCCCCACATCTCATTTTTATGTATGATTGAGGCACCATCATGACTTCGACATGCTACATCGCACTCCACCATACTCCACCCGCTCTATCGCCTGACATCACCCCACCAACACTTGTTAACAGAGAACTCCATTGGAGCTCTCCCAAAAATTGGGGTTGAAATCCAACTTAACTTCTTCTACCTTCTCTCACCTTTACACCCTTGAAAAAATCCTATATCATTATGAGGGAACCTCCTCCGGCCACTGTAAAGTATATAGGATAATAGAAGTGTCATTTCCTTCTATCTTCCATGGTTTCACTTTTTTCTACCACCAAACACCACTGCACTTTCCTAAGAACCACCATAAACACTACTGGACAAGATTGGTCTCGATCCAAAGTCCACTACCTCCTTTCTAAAGCATCTTGGACCACCTCGTCACCACTAGCTGACACCAAGAAGCCTTTTCCAACTACTTCAATGGTCGGATGAGATGAAGGATCATCCTACCACTACTATCTATTGCCCATGCATGCTCTCCACCACCAATGCCACTCACAAGTTCTAATTCCACCACCTTGATTTGACCTGAGCCAATGCTTTCCAAAACTACCAATGATTCTATCCATATGCAACATTTAAACACCCATATAATATGGGTGTTTCATATTTTACACCTCAAGTCTCATGGGGAAGTTTTTTAATTGAAGGATATCTTCATGGCTCTCATCTGAGAATCCTTATTACTTCCTATATAAAGAGGCATCCCACTGCCTCAAAGGATTATCTCGATCCCCTGAAGGAGGGATTCCATCAAAAGGAAGTTGGGCTTCATTTTGTAAATATTTTTTCTATTTATTTTTTAATTTTATTTTAATTTTTATTTTAATTTTATTTTAATTTTAAATTGTAATTTAAAATATTTTTTAGTTAGTTAAATAAATTTCATGCAAGTTTTTACAATTTTTTTTCCAAGTAATTCACCGCTCTTCTTCTTCTTCTTATCTTCTTCTTCTTCTGCTTCTTCTTATTCTTCTTCTTATTATTATTTTTATTCTAATTATTTTAATTATTATTATTATTATTTTAAAAATATTATTTTATTTTATTTTCTTATCATTATATACCAATTCATATTCTTTTTTATTTTATTTTATCTCTCTCTCATCCTAATTCTTTCTAAATTTGTTATTTTGTTTTCTCAACCTCATTCTTTTTATATTTATTCCAAATTTTACTCTATTTTATCTTATTTTATTCTTCTCCCATCCACCAAAGTGGTCTATTAATCTTCATAATGGGATTCTATCTTGAGTCTTGGCCTGGGGGAGGTCACGATGTTCTTGACTTTTTTTGGAGTTTATTTTATGCTTTTAGAAGATTTGAGTAACATGCATGGGTGAGGAGAATGTTCCCAGTGTGGTGACTGAACTTAATGACATGTAACTCAATCTATTTATAATAATTTTTTTAATATATATTACCTTTTTCCATTTGATAACTCTTAACACGATGGAGTTGAGTGACTCAATGGATGAAACAGAATCAATAGAGTCGGGTCCTAGAAGATGGTACACCGCAGACCAAGGTGTGTCATTTACCTTGATTAAAAGTGGAGGAGTAATTGATATTGATTTGGCATTCAAATATTTCACAATTTATAAATAAAAATAATAGTAATTAAACATGTGATTTCATGTTTGTATTGTCAAACTAAAATCAAACATATAAAGGAGAATAATTATTGAACCCAAAACTGAACCCAAAACCAAGTTATTTATTCCTTAATTTCATTATGTTTATCATTGCATGTTAGCATAAATTTCCATATTTTATGTATTTTCAAAAATGAATCAAAAACAAAAAACATTCTCCATTTATTTTCATAAAATAATAAAAACTAGAAAAAAAATTAGCATAGGTGATTTAGAATAAATGAGTGTAAGAACAGAGAACCTCATCAAGTGAGATTACACTGGTTATCCACTATGTTGCATTATAAAAACTAAAAAGAATCCATGAGGTTTTGAAACAAAAAATTCTCCAATTCATGGAATAATTACTCTCAGGTGAAAAAAAATAATTATTTAGAAAATTTTAAGAGGTGTATATCCTAAAAAAGATTGATAAAATCACTAAACTAGACAAGATTATGATAAATGTGCATAACACCAAAATTTCATTTCAGATACTGAAAGATATGGTTGATAAAGTTAAAATTGATTGTCAAAGAATAAATACCAGAAAGGAAGTCCCACTAGAGCTGTACAATATTAATGAAGACATCAAATAGGTTGACACCCATCTTGAGGAGTATCCATAGCCTAACCATCTAAAGATACAAATCCAAAAAAGACCATGATGAGATAGCTTGGATTCATGATAAGGAAAGCTTTCCTACTGAGATAACCATGGTAGATAAACAAGATCTATATGACTTTCGGAATGAGTATGTGGTACAACTTAATATCCATTATCCATACCAATTAGAAGAGATAGTTCCATAGCATGTCACTAAATCCATGGAATATGAGGAATATATCCAAATGATAGAATTTTAAGAAAATGTGGAGGATCCAAACCACCTTCCTCCATCTACTGAGAATCTATCCAAAGTGGCAATCACCATGGAATAAGAGATTGAAACTAAACCAACTAATGTATTTGAAACTTTATTTGACTCTATATATTTTAATTTTATTGGAACTAAATTTTTCATCACTCCCTACTATTTTTATTATATATATTCATACCAAATTTTCTATGCCTTAGAGGAGGATAGATAAATTTAAAATAAACCTGATGAGGAACACATGGAGATCCTTGATTTCAATGAACATGAATTTGAGGGAGATTATGAGAAAATCCAAGTTATTGGTCCTGAGGAAATAATAATATAGGTTACTCATATTAAAGGGGATAAATTAATTATTAAAAATTCAAATTCAAATTTTCCTTAGTTAAAAATACATATTTATTTCCCCTTTGAACATTCAATTCATGTATCCCCTATGAATACAACATTGGAAGAACAATAGGAGGTTATACAAATATAAAATAAAGAGAATGATTCATACTTCATCATACCCCCTCCATGAAATCTATACTTAATTGGGAATCAAGAGGATATGGTATAGTCTATACAGGGGTCATTCTTCACCAATAAGGAATAATCTCAAGCTGGGAAAAGCCACATGTGGTACTTCAAATCAAACAAGCTTAATCCACCATTAGACTTTGGATAATTGCTGGTACTACCCTCTATAGGAAGTTAAAATTCAAGGCCCACTTGGGGGATCATGCCAAGACTTATCCGTTTCATTTGGTTTATAGGAATTTAGATTTCAATTTCATGTTTTAGGAAGTAGTCCAACATGTATCCCACTCCCTCTTATCGTTTTTAGCATAAATGACAAAATCATTGTTATTAATTGATTAATTTTATTTTATTAGTTCATTATGGAATAAAGTGTCCCTAACAGTGGAGGAGTAAAGAGGACTAAACTTCATGAAAAAGGGAATTCACTTTTAATGTTTACCTTTTAGACACCCTACATTTTTTCCAAAACTTATTTTGAGATTGAAAGTTGAAATTTCATGTCCATTCTTGAATTATGCTTTACTTGACCAATCTTGGAGACATGAGTTTCATTGGAATCATGTGATTCCATGTTTTAGATTTCAATATTAATGAGATTTAATGAGTAAAAAATATAACTGTATGATTAAATGGAATCATGGAAATAAAAATGAAGACTCGTGATTTGAGGGAATTTATTAATTCAAGTAAATAAAATTTACCAACCATTTTTCATGATTTGAATTTATGAAATTCAAGTGAATTGATTTTTTATTATTAATCATACCTTGAGTTATTTTCCAACATCATATTATCATTCCAAAGAGTACTTATAGACCAAAAAATCATATTTAATACAGACCATATTTCTTGAGTGATATTCAAACATTTTACTAATTAGAACTTGCATTTGAACTTGTCAAAACTTTGACTATACAAAATCACATTTAAAATTATTGTGGTATCTTTTGAAAAATACTTTATCCTTAAAATATCACAATTAAATCCATCCTTCATTAAACCATAGAAATCATGAATGACCTTATTAGGGATGATCCAAATTTCAAGCCATATTTATCCATTCTTTCCCTCCTCTATATAATTGCATGGTATTTTAAAGTTGAATTGTTGTATTGAAGGGAATCATGGTGAAAGGGATGATTTTTACTGTAATAAATATTTTTAGGGGTTATTATTGTGGGGATAATGTAAGGTTTTTGATTAATGAATGATACTATATTATTTTCTCCCAATTAGATATAAAATAAGTGAAAATGAAAAAAAAGAACAAAAAAATAAAAGAAAATTTGGTTGTGATTTTGGAAAACCAAAAATCACCATGTTTAGAACTATGATTTCTATCATATGAGGTTGGGTGGTGAATGTGAGGTTTATTATAAATAGTAAAATTAATGAAATAAAAAATTGAATAGATTCTTTAAAAAAGAAAAAATTATAAAAGTAGAGAAAATTTCAATAGGGTGCAAAAAACATTAATTATGCTTAATTTGATCATTATATTTACTTTGAGTTTTTGGGATGCTGGGATTTGTTACAAATTCAAGGGTGTGATTTCATTAAACTTTTACTTTTAATATCATTCTTTATGCATTATGAGATAAAATTCATCCTTAAGATTTAATTTCAAACATAAATTCATATCAATATTAATCCTTAGAAACATTTTAACCCTAATTGTAATCCCTCGTGATTTAATGTGATTTTTCCTTTATAAAGAGGTGAAAGTAGTTCATTTACAAGCCTATAGATAAGGATCATGTATTCATGATATTATCATAAATCTACTATAATTTTATCTTGAGTGATGGATGAAAATATTATAAAGTGAGTTAAATCATGATTGACATTTTTAATAATAATAAATTGAGGAACTTGAATTAATTAGAAGAGAAGTTTCACCATTTTAAAAAGGGGAAAAGTAAAATTCTTAATTTTGTTGTTTCTTATAAAATTGAGAAATTGAATTAATATTTTATGTGGAATTTAAAATTTTTATTTAACAATGATAATTATTTAATTTTATTACTTTCAAATTTGATCATTGATAATATTGATGTCCTCTGATTTTTAATATTGAGATTTTATGCTTAAGGAAAATTATGGTCTAAGTGTGGGGGTAGCTGAGACAATCATTTTATGAGAATTTTTTAAATCAAATTTTAATGATTTTTAAATGATTTTCAATGATTAAACCCATGATTTTCAATGTTTTAATTAAATATGGTAATTTGTAGTAGAATTAATAAAAATGGTTTAGAAGAATGAAAAAAGGCCTATTTTAAATTTGAATCTAATTTTTGAAATTTTTATTATTATATTGGTTTGAGATGAATTTTTCTTAACTATTTTTTGAGGAATTTATCAAAAAAATAGCCACATGGGCCAGCCTTTAGCTAAGGATCCCACATGCCACTTAGGCAACCCATAGGGTCACCCAGCCATGTGGTCCCTTAGGAGGGGCTGCCTAGTGGAAGGATACACATAGGGAATATGTCTCATGAAAGGGGGTCATGGTTATCAAATCCATGGGCGGTATAGGTTGGATGAAGTTGAGCACACTAGCATATAGTGGTAAGGCCCGCATGGCTACGGGAGGAGAGACTCTTCAGGATGAAGCGGTCTACGGTGGTGAGGGGTGTCCTCCAACACCAGATCGAATTCACTGAGAATATGAATTCACACTTAGGATTATAAAGTCATTTCCCCTCACATCCCATTTTGATGTAGGATTGAGGCACCATCATGGCTCCACCATGCTCAGCCACCTGACATCACCCTACCACTCCTCCTATCACCCAAGAACTCCATCAAATATCTCATAAAGCTTGAGGTCAAATGAAAAATCCATTTTATCTACCTCTTCTCACCTTTTCACCCTTGAATAAACCCCATAGAATCAAGAGGAAACCTCCTCCAGCCACTGTGAAGTCCATAGGAGAAGAGGAGGGTTGCTACCCCTATCTGAAATGTCTTCGCACCGCTCCACCGCCCGCCACCACTGCACTCACCTGATAACCACCATGACCATCACTGGACGATCGTAGTATTGATCTAAATTCCACTATCTCATTTACAAACCAATGTGGACCAGCTCGGCACCCTTGACCAACCACCATGAAGCCATATCCGACCACTTTGAATGTTGGATGAGATGAAAGAGTTGCATGTTGCTGCTCGCTATCACTCATGCATGCTCGCCATCTACACTACCACTCATGAGCATTGTTTCCACCACCATGAAATGTATCGATCTCATGCTTACCATTATTGTTGTTTATTATTTCAATGCACAACATTTAAACACCCAAACAATACGTGTTTTTCATATTATACACCTTGAGTCTCAGGGGGAGTTTTTGAATTAAATTAGATCTGTGAGGATCTCATCTAAGGATCCACCTTGCTATCTATATAAGGAGGTATCCCACTTCTTTAAAGGGTCATCTCAAGCCATTGAAGAATGGATTCCTCCTGAAGGTGGTTAGGATCAATATTATCCATTTTTGTTTTCTATTTCTTTTTTTGTTTTATTTTCATTTTTTTAAATTTTTGTTTAATTTAAAATTGTAATTAAAATTTTATTTTAGTTAATTAAATAAATATAATACAAGTTTTCTAAAAAAATCAACCTAATTCACCATTATTCTTATTCTTCTCTTATTCTTCTTCTTCTTGTTGTTATTTTTATTCTTCTTATTTTAATTATTATTGTTGCTATTGTTATCATTAATTGTTATTATTATTATTTTAAAATTATTATTTTCTTTTATTTTCTTTTTTTATTATTTTCTTCCTATTGTTATTCTATTTTAATTTATTCTCTCTCTCTCATCCCAATTATTTTTAAATTTATTATTTTATTTTATCAACGTAATTATTTTTATATTTCTTCTTTATTTTACTATATTTTATCATATTTGATTCTTATATCATCCACCAAACTGATCTATTACTCTTGATAATGGGTGGGTGAACTAAGTCATGGCCTAGGGGAGGTTATGGTGTTCTTTAATTTTTCTTAAAGTTTATTTTAAATTTGTGGTAGATTTACAGAGAATTATTGGGTGGAGAGAATTTCCCTGATGTGCTGACTTCTCTCAATGACACGAAACTCAATTTATTTATATTATTTTGTTTAATTTATTTTCCTTATCTAAATTGGCTAACTCTTTACATTATGGATTTAAGAGATTCAATGAATGAAACGACATCAATAGAGCAGGGTCTTAAAAGATGGCACACATTAGACTAAGGTGTATCATCAACCTTGATTGAAGGAGCATGTGGAATTGAGAATTATTAGGCATTCAAAGATTTAACAATTTATAAATAAAAAATAATAGTAATTCAAAAAGATATTTCATGTTTATATTATCAAACTAAAATCAAACATATAAAGGATAATACTGATTGAACCCAAAACTGAACCCAGTTCTTTCTTCCTCAATTTCATTTTTTTTAAATTGCATGTTAGTATAAATTTTCATATTATATGTTATTTAAAAATGTAATCAAAAACAAAAAAAATACCCTCTATTTATTTTCATAAAATAATAAAAAACACAAAAATTATTATCTTAGGTGATTTAGAATAAGTTATTGGAAAAATTGAGGAGCTTATCAAGTGAGACGACCTTAGTCAGCCATTGTGCTACACTAGAAAAATACTTATTTTTTAAGGCCCTATGATAGGTGTGTGTATTAGATTATGATTGTGTGATGTTTAAATATCTATGAAATACTTTTAATTTCTATGGATTATTCCATGATTAATTTATGAATGTTTTTATGATTTTCTGGAACATATACATATGGTTTTCATTATATTATGATTGGGTCTATTAAATACATAAAATACATTTAGTAAAGATTCATATCTCATGAGATAAAATGAAAGAAGATGGGGAGTGACCCCATTCTAAGAATGAATAGAGGTGAGAGAGTGAACCCAGCCCACTATGGGAATTTTTTCACTAGGTGGTGATGGTCGTGGTAGTGATCCTTTACTAATGTAATGATATTATATGATTATGATTATTCTAAAATTACTATGACATGTTATTAGGTTTTGGATATGCTCTCATGGATCATAATTTATTAATGATGATTCCATACATTATGACTCGTGTCTTTTAAATTTCTAAAGTTTTCTACAATGACCCATGATGTATGATCAATGACCAATTTAGTATAAAATTTGTTAGTTATGATCATGATATCATACCCTTATGATTATCTTATATTTATATACAATCATCAATTTAAATATCCCATGTTTACTGATGTGGAACTTTTTTTAGTATGTTTTCCCACATTAATTTTGGAAATTTTATGGTGTTTAATGTCAAACTGAGCTTTAACTAGAATATTACTAAATATTATAAAAATAGGAATTAAACTTTAAAATTATTGCATTATTTCATGAAAACATGAATTTTATGTATTAAATTGTTGATTATCCTTTGAATTAATTTTATTTTAATTTGGATAGTCAAATTTTCCATTAATATTATGGAAATTTTTAATCTAATATGAAAATTAACTCTAAGTATTAATTGAAAATTTAAGTTCAAAATATAAAAAAAATATTTGGTAAAATTTATAATATTTGGAGTTAGGTATCAATGTTTGGAATTATTTGAATTGAATTTTTTATTTCTATATTTTTTTAAATGTGTAGTTTCTCCCATATAATAATTATACCATGAGATGTTTCTAAAGCCACATATGATACCATAGAGTGTCACCATGAGATAAGGGGTTTTATATTATGTGGTTCTACTATCACATCCTTGCTACCATGCGTTGTTCGACTATGAGAAGGTAGACCTGTGACTATTTATTCCACCTTATGACCATTCCAGTGAAATGTTATTGTGATTTCACTTCCATGAAGACAATTTGTGCTATGAAAATTTTCTACCATGTTAGTAGGGTGCTTCTACCATGATTATATGGAATTTTCAATTTATTGTGATTGAGAACCAGAGACTAAAACAACTAAAAAAGAAAATGTGTTAAAACACTGTTGAAGTAGGAATACATATTTATGATGAAACATAGGCAAAAATTCATACCCATACTAGGGTTAAATCCTTCTCAACTCTGATGATGGAAGGCAGTGGATGAAGCTAAATTCCTGAAAATAGGGGTGAATAATCAATTTTTTCAAGGTGTAACTAAGGAATACAACTTGAAGCCTAGAATATTATCATGCTTGATTATCCATTTGAAGGTTATATTTTCTAGGGAAATATGAAACATGCATGTAAATATTTTGGGTTTTGAGGTCATAATGACTCTAGTTGAATGAAGATGATTTATATATGGGTTTCAAAAGAATAAAAAGATAGATGATGTTAATGATGAAATTGTGTAAAAATAATTATGAATCATTTAAATCCTTATGAATTTTTATATGATAAATCTTGAACAATAAAATCCTAATAGAGTGGGAGATGTAAGAAGACAAATTTGGAATAAGAGGGTTCATCTACTTCAAGGTTGATATCCAAGGCCAATTCTAATAAGTATAATTTCTATTGAAGTTAGTCATTGTCAATCCATGGTTGAATAGGGATCAAAAAATAAATTTAGTGAATCATAAGTGTATTAAATATTTATAAATTATTTGGTTGAGGATGAAAATGTGTTTTTCAATGGTTGTTCAAGTATTTTGTAGGATAGATCAAGGAGATTTAGTAACGTTGTTTTGAATTTATGGCTTGAAAGTGTAAGAGTTAAGAATATCACATGCTCAATTTTTTTCCATAATGAAGTGACTAATACAAGAGGTTGGTGAGGCAAGTTATAAAGGATATGATTGAAGAATATTGAGATAGGGTGAGTCAAGAGTTGGACCATGATACATTCAGCCTCAAAAATGAAATTTGTAAAGGCCTAATATCATTCCAGGCATAAAAGTAATTAAATCACATGAAGCCCTAAATTCTAATTGAATATATAAATCAAGGATATGAAATCTTATTCCATAGTTAATTATTTATTTTTTAAAGATTCAAGAGTTTAACTTACTTTCTACTGAATCATGTCCACATGTTTGTGTTGTATTATGTTGAAGATATTTGTCGGAGTCATTAGTTGAACAATCATGGTGTGCCATGTGGTGAATTTAAATAATAAGTATAATGAAAATATACATTAATTATCACACAAGTTAAATAAATAAATATAAATCATATTAATGGGGGAGAATTTTGAAGAGAGTGGATATACAAACCATAGGTGAGAGTGCTCTCAAATTATGAACCAATGGAATTGAAGCAGAAGATCAAAGGTGATCTCTTTAAATAAGATCCATTCTTCTTTCTTCTCTTCCATAATTCCTTTATTGAGTTTCTTAAATTGAATAAAATTATTTTTTCTTTTAAAATAAGTATGTAAATTCTTCTTGGGGAATAATATTTAATGAATTTAATGCTTTATATACTCTCTCTTACTTTTACTATTTTTTCAGTGTGATTTAAAGATCAAAATTATCAATTACATTTTTAAATAATATTAATTCAACACCACTTTAAGAACAAATATGTGATGATGGTGGATACCTCACACTTTATAATTAATAAAAATATAAAAAATTAGAAAAGGATGATGTCTCTCTTTTATATTAATGAAAAAATTAATTTCTAAGTTTTGGTCAGTGGATCATTACTAAGGAAATTTCACTGATCTATGTTAAAACTTAAGTGATGCATTGGTGAATCAGCACCTCTTCTTATAAGCATTGAAATTTTTTTAAAGACTTGAAAATGATAATAGAATATCTAAATCCGGTTCAGTACACCCTAGTTCACTAACTATAAAATCCTGAGTTTTTTAAGGAAACAAAATTTTCAATAGCATACATGATACACCGCGTCGAGCTTAAACGAACAACTAAATATTATTTTTTAATATAGTAGTTATTTCATAGCCATTAGAATGGAGGGAATAAACAATGTCAATTTAATTATTAAAATATGGTTTATATATTTTTATATAATGATTCATTGGTTACTAAATTATCTTAAAATGAAACTAAAAATCAATTGAATTTAAAGGTTGTATTTTTATGAAAGAAAAAAATAAATGTAAATAATTATGATTATAAAATAATCAAATCACAATTTTTTTTTATATTAATGAAATATAAATTCAATATAATTTTTAAAATTAATCATATTGATTTTCTATACATGATATATGAACAAATTTGATTTTACGAATAAATGGAGAATTTTTATAAAAATATAGTTTTACCGCCTTTTGAAAGGGAACTAATTTTAAATATAGTTTTCATCACTTTTATATGTTATATTTGAAACAATAAAATTATTCTTTGGAAGTGGGATATAAAAATTTTCTTTGGTTAAATTTTTGGTATTTTTCAAAAAAAAATCGTTTTTTAATGAATAGTGGAAATACTGCATTTTAATTCAAAACTGCCTTTTTGTCGAATTTATTTACATAGTTAGGCTATCCTTTTAATTTTTTTTAAAGTTTTATTTAAATAATTTTTTATAATTTAATAAATTTTTAGTCATTGTAAGTGATTTCACATTAAAATTTGATATAAACACGTGTCAATCTTTTGATGGTTTTTACTTAAAAACGTGTTTTCTTCTTTCATCAACAGGATTAATTTTTAAAAGAATTTCTTTCAATTATGTATTTTGAATTTGAAAAAATGTATTATATATTTGGAATCATAAGATCAAAATTATATAAATTTCTCCATTTATTTTTGGACATTATAAATAGTGACTTTGGTAATTATTTTTATTTTCCAAGGTTAAAGGGTAAATCATGTAAATAAGGGTAAAAAATATTATAATAATATAAAACTACCCTAACACTTGTCCTAACCTTATTTAATGAGATATGGAAGACCAATAAAATCCTTGGACTGAAATTTTGTCCTTTTGACTCCACGTGGTTGTGATTATGATATTTATAACATTTAATTTAAAGTAAAGGCAAAAATTTCATAATCATGTCTCTTCTTACTAAAAAAATTTAAATTTGGGTTATATAAGTGATCTATTTGACTATAAATAGTAATTATAAATATAAAAATATAATATATATCATAGTTATTTATTTAAAAAATTTATGAATTAAATAATTAAATTTAATTATGACACAATGATGATGCAATAATTGATTTATTAAAGGAGGAATCAATAAATGATATTAATAATAATAAAATAAATATAATTTGAAATATTTGAGGCCATAAAATAATTTTATGGATGACTATTACATGTTAATATTGAGTTAATGTATTATTTTTAAAGTAATAAAGTTATTATGAATTCTTTAAAAAAAATCAAGTATGAATAGTGTCAAAATTGACATAATTCATAACTTAAAACATAAAATAGTTTATTAAATGTTATAAAATTCATAAAATTTAATATTTGACTAAATGGTTAGGATAAGTTATAATATTTCATAAATGAAACTTTTTTTGGTCTTTTGACATGTTGTAATAATTACATTAACACACAAAGTATAAATAACATGATATCACGGTAAGATTAAAAAGGATAAAATAAGGGTTAAACCAAAAATATAAGGATTAAAAAAATATTATAAACTTGTATAATTTTAATTGGATAATGTTTATTCAACCTAGAATCATATTATCTTAAAAATAAATTATTTTAGGACCATTTCGAACTGAAATTGAATTTATATCAATTTAACATTTTGAGAGTTTCCAAGGGTTCCCCTCCCCTATCCTATAAAAAGGTACCAAATATTATATAATACTCACACTTAAAAAGCCTTTTGGTTCATCCAATCTCTTACAAAACCCTTTCCTAGAATCACTCCTTACATTCTGGAGGCTATGTTTTAGGCAGAACACCATTCTTAGAGGTGTTAAGGTGTTCTTTAAATGTGAACAACTGAAGAAGATGTCTCATTTTTTAAGTGTTTAATTTTTTTTTATTCTTACACTTACTTAAAAATCTCATTCATAAATGATGAACTAATAACTCAATTATTCTCCATATACTAATATGTTATTATGTTAGTATCATCACCTAAATCCATCTCCAATTTCAACACATGGGAAATGAACATTTTGTTCGCATGTACAGTGGACTACCGCCTCACAAAACGATATAGTTTGTTTTTCATTACCATCTATAAATACTGATTATAATGATGAAATAAATGTTTATATATGTTATTAATTACATATTTATCATTTTAAAATAATAATATTTTAATTATGTTCTTACCTTCCAAGAATATAAAAAACGATAATGTTGTTCGTACGTACGTGTGAATTATCACCTCCACAAAGAGATATGAATTGTTTCTATTCACCACATCACTTGTATGATATATATATATATAAGTATATTTAAATTATTATTATAATTTTAATAATTTTAATATCATTCAATAAAAATAAAATAATAATTAACATATTTTCATAATGATCGATGAAAAATGGAAAACGTTACTCATGCGTATGTATGGCCTACCATCTCTATGATTATAACATTGTTCATTTTTCATAACCATAATTAATGTTTTAATTTAAAAATTATGATTAATGTATTAAAAATTATTAATATTTTATGAATACTATTCATGATATGTTGGACTTATGACCACATGGACAATTTACATCGTAACAAGTTCATTTCTGACTCAAGTACCAAATATTGACAAAACGTCCAATATGAACTTAAATAATTATTTAATTTTTGTAACATGGTAATAAGTAATATAAAAGTAATAATAAACTTTAAAATGTTTATCAAGCAAGTAGAAATTAACTTATGTTTATAATTTAGGAATATAACGATTGTACGTGATGATTCGGACTCAATGTAATAGATTCCATCTCAATATACTTTCATTGAGGTATATCAAGATGTTATGTACCTTTATGATTCTATAATATGTATATACAAACCTTTAACTCGTTATATCATGAATTATTATATTATCATGACATTTTAAGTTTTTTTTATGTTATTCCTTAATGTTTTTTACTCAAGTGTTTCTTATGTGTTAAGGGACTCTTTAATTAAAACATCTTTTTAAATGTTTTAAAGATTTATTATTATAAAATAATCTATTTCATGTCCATGTTTTTAAAATGTTTTTTGATAATTTTATTTATATAGAAATTAATGTTTTAAAATTTTAATTTATTTCAAAAGTTTTAAAGTGGTATGGGACACTTTAATTCAAAAGTACTTTTATTGAATATTTTAAAAGGTTTTAGAAATAGGTTGAGTATTTAAATATCTTGAAATGATTTAATTTGATTGAAAATAAACTTTTATGGATCAAATGTTGATATTTTTAATCTTTTATGTGTGATTATTATATAATTTTACTTGGAAATTTGATCGGTGGTTATGTGATAAACCAAATATGGGTGGTTATGTGATAAACCAAACATGGTTGGTTTTGTGATAAACCAAAGACGGGTGGTCCTATGATAAACCAAGAATGTGTGGTTCTGTTATAACCTCTAATTAATTGGGTATGGAATTCATTCGTACGGTTATTCCATTTATAAGAGTGACATGCATGGAAGTTGGCTGTACGGTTATTCCATTTAAGTATTATTATGTCCCAAGTTTCCTTTATATGTTATATGTGGTTTTTATGGTTTTTATTGTAATATTTTTAATTAAAAAAAGGGTAAGAAATCATCTTATTATTCGAAGGAAATTATTTACTACTTCATAAAGTTGAAAAGTATTACCTTATGATAATGTATTCATAGTTTACTTGTTTTCACAAGGCTAATGGTTTACTTTATTTTTGTATCCCTCACAAAGATTTTTGTGCTCACCCCATGTTTTTGAAATATTTTTCACAAGATTTAAGGGTGAATAGAGATAAGGATGGGACCAAGGAAATAGTTTTGATGAATAAACATGAAAATAAACAATGTTTCATTTTAATAGTTTTTGTTTTATAAAAAACATTGAAGGCATGTACACTTATCTACTTTGTAATATTTGAATTTTTATGTAAGATTTTGTCTTAATTCTATAAAACTCTAGACCTAAAATATCTTTGGGAATGAAAGAAAATAAATTTTAGTGAAAAGTCATGAGAATAAGTTATGTTTAAGGTCGAGTACTTATATTTGGTATCATAGTAGGTTTTAGACAACTTTGGAGATTATGATGTCTTATTGTGAGATATGGATATCATCATGGGTTTATAAGCTTAAGGTTTATCCTAAGTTTAATTTCTTAGAAACCCTTTTGAGGCTTATGTTATGAAATTTCAAGGTGATTAACATTATTTCTGGAAACATTTATTTTTTAGGTATTTATGGTTTATTACTTTTTTGGATGAAAAATGAAAGGTATAGAATAATCGTTGAGGATAAAACATGTTATCGTTATTTTGGAGGATTTTATCTCTTTTTTTAATGTTATAAGAATTATATAGTTTTTGAAAAAGGACAAAACAAAGACCTTATTCCAACCCATCACATCAGAAAAGGCTATGGGAACCAAACCCATAATCAAAGTGCGACAAGGCTTTATTGCCTACCACTAGCCTACGTAAAGTCCCTTGTTAGTAAGAATTTTTCTTTATAGTTAAACAAGTAATAAGAATTTTATTTTGGGAACTTAAATTTTATCAAATAGATATCCTTGGTATTGGAAAATGATTTGGGGATTAAGTGATAAATGTTATTTTGGAAGATGTTCACTATTTTGGGTACTTTATATGTATATGGTCAATAGAATACTCTGGGATTTTAATTAAGGAGTAATGGTTGAATTATATTATGGATAAATATATGATTTTAATTGTAGAGTTATGGGGAATTAAGTTATTTATGAAAATTATTAACCTATAATGGAGAATATGTGATTTGGTTAATTAATTTTTGGTCTGAGATATTAATAGTAGTTGATGTTATTTGGAGATAAATATTAAAATTTATCTTAGAAGACTGTGAAAAAATCCTTCTGAAATTTCGGTTTCAATCTTAGTTTGGATTATTTTGAGGAATTTTAAGGATAATTATTTTATGAATGATCTTTGTTTAACTTTGGATATTACTGTTTAATTTTGGAGATTAAAAGTAGTTTTTCTTCATTCAATGGTTTATTCTTTTTGGGGAATTATCTGATCTTGTACTAACCATTTTTTTGGTTTTGGTTAATTTTTAAAGGTATGATAAATAGATAGTTAATATATTATGGATGATGTGAGTTTTTAGAAGTTTCTTATAGTGCTTCAGGAGTAAACATTCGTCTTGAATACACATTGATTGGAGGAAAAGATGAGTTTATTGTAGAAAGTGACTAAAGGATGAAACTATACTTCTCAATTAAGTATGTTTCTTTATGTTCTTATTCAAGGAAGTAAATGAATTCCAATAAAGGTATTTTTGAAAGGTCATATAGTAGTTACTGACCCTACATCAAAATTTTGAGGATGAAATTTCCAAAATAGGGATATAATTTAACATCCCTAGTTTTTTTAAAGGAAACACATTGTTTGATAGCAACATGATACACCACATCGAGATTAAACGAATAATTAAATGTTATTATTTAATATTGTAGTTACCTCCTAGCCGTTAGAATGGAGGGAATGAATAGTGTTAACTAAATTATGAAAATATGGGTTATACATGTTTATGTAATGATTTATTGGTTACCAAATTAACTTGAAAGGAAACTAAAAAACAATTGAATTTGAAGGATGTAGTTTTATGAAAAAAAAAACTAATTTAATATGACTAATAGTGATTATAAAATAATCAAATCACTCTTGTCATATTATATTAATTAAATATAAATACAATATAATGTTTAAAATTAATCATAAGTATTTTATAGACATGATATAAGAATAAATTCAATTTTACTGATAAAAGGGGTATTTTTTTAAAAATGCAGTTTTACCACCTTTTGATGGAGAACGCATTATAAATCTAGTTGTTGTAACTTTTATATGTTATATTTGAAAAAATAAACATATTATTTGTTATAGAGACATAAAATTTTACTTTGGATAAATTTTTGGTAGTTTTATGATAAAATAATTTTTTTAATGAATAGTGCAAAATATTACATTTTAATTTAAAATTGTCTTTATGAACAATTTAATTATATAGTAAGTTTATACTTTTAATTGGTTTTAAAGTTTAATTAGAGTAATTTTTTATAATTTGATAAAATTTTTGTCATTGGAAGTAATTTTACATTGAAATTTTATATAAACACGTGTTAATATTTTTATGGTTTTTACTTAAAAAAAACTCATTTTCTTATTTCGTCAATGAGATTAATTTTTTAAAAAATTTATGCCAATTATGTGTTTTTAATTTTTAAAAACGTATTCTAAATTTATAATAAAAATATCCAAATTAGGTAAATAGCTCCATTTTATTTTTTGATATTATTAATGGTAACCTTGATAATTTTTTTATTTACCATGGTTAATGGTACATCAAGTAAATAAGGGTAAAAAATAATATTATAATAATTTAAAACTTCCCTAGAACTTGTCCTAACCTTATTGGATGAGTCATGGACAATAAAGACCATCCTTCGTCTGAAAGTTTGGCTGTTTTAAGCCACTTGGGTGTGATTATGACATTTATAACAATTAATTTAAATGAAAAGGCAAAAATGTCATAATCATGCCTCTTATTACTAGAAAAAATTTAATTTGGGTTATATAAGTGATATATTTGACTATAAATAGTCATTATAAAGCTAAAAATATTTCCTACATAATGGTTATTTATTTTTAATTATTTGGAATTAAATAATTAAATTTAATTATGACACAATGATGATGCAATAATAGATTTATTAAAGGATGAATCAAATAAATTATATTAATAATATTAAAATAAATATAATTTGAAATATTTGATGTCACGCACAAATTTTTTGGATGGATATGATATTTTTATATTTATTTAATTTTGTTTAAGGAATCAATTTTTTATTAATTAAAAAAAAGTCAAGTATGAATAGTTTCAAAATTGATATAATTCATAACTTAAAATATAAAATTGTTTATAAAATTTTATAAAATTTATAAAAATAAAATATTTGACCAAATTGTTAGGATATGTCCTAATATTTTATAAATGATACTTATTTGGTTCGTTTGACATGTTATGGTAATTAAATTAACACACAAAGTATAAATAACATGAAATCACAATAAGATTAAAAAGAGTAAAATAAGGGTTAAACCAAAAAGATAAGGATTAAAAAATATTAAAAACTTGTATAATTTTGATTTTATGATGTTTTTCAACCCAAAATCATCTTATCTTATAAATAAATGATTTTAGGACAATTTGAAACTGAAATTTAATTTATATTAATTAAATATTTTAAGAGTTTCCAAGTGTCCCCCTCCCCTATCCTATAAAAAGCTACACACTCTTCTCTAATAATCACAATTAAAAAGCCTTTTGGTTCATCAAATATCTTCCCAAAACTCTTCCTCGAATCCCTCCCCACATTCTTGAGGCCTTATTTAAGGCAGAACTCCCTTCTTATAGGTGTTAAGGTGTTCTTCAAAAGGATCAACTGAAGAAGAGGTATCATTTTTTAAGTATTTCTACTTTATTTATTCTTAAAATTAATTTAAATATCCCTCATACATGATGGGATAATAACTAAATTATTAAACATATACTTAGATTTTATTATGTTAGTATCATTACCTAAATCCATCTCTAATTTCATCACATGGGAAATGAACATTTCATTGGTTTGTACGGCAAACTACCGCCTCACAAACTGATATATTTAATTTTCATTACCATCTATAAATACTGGTTGTAATGATGAAATAAATTTTTATATATGATATTAATGACACATTTATCATTTTAAAAGAATAATATTTCAATTATATTATAACCTTCCATGCACATAAAAAATGATAATGTCTTTCCTACGTACGTGTGAACTATCACCTCCAAGAAATGATGTGAATCATTTTTATTCACCACATAACTTGTATGATATATATAAGTATATTTAAATAATTATTATTATTTTAACAATGTTATGATAATTATTTAAAGATAAAATAATAATTTTCTTATTTTCATAATGATCGACGAAAAATGGAAAACATTACTCATGCTTATGCACGACCTACCGTCACCATGATTATAACATTGTTTATTTTTCATAACCATAATTAATGGTTTTATTTAAAAATAATGATTAATGTATTAAAAGTTATTACTATTTCACTAATACTATTCTATAGATGTTTGAATTATGACCAAATGGACAATTTACAACATAACAAGTTCATTTTCGACTTAAGAACAGAATATCAAAAAAACGTCCAATATAAACTTAAATAATTGTGTAATTTTTATAACATGGTAATAATTCATATAAAAGGAATAATAAACTTGAAAAAGGTTCTCAAGAAATTAAAAATTAACCTATGTTTATTATTCATGAATATAACGATTGTACATTACGAGTTGGACTCAAGGTAAGGGATTTCAACTCAATCTTCATTAATTTAGGCATATTTGGATGTTATATACATTTAAGATCCTATAATGTGTATATACAACCCTTTCACCCATTATATCATGAATTAGTATATTATCATGATATTTTAATCTTTTTTAAATTTTATTCCTTAATGTTCTATATTCAAGTGTTTCTCAGGTGGTAAGGGACTCTTTAACTAAAACATCATTTTAAATGTTATAAAGACTTATTATTCTAAAACATTATATTTCATGTCCATGTTTTAAAAATTATTTTTAAGAATTTATTTATATGGACATGAATTTTTTAAAATGTTAATTTATTTCAAAAGTTTCAAATTGGTATAGGGAACTTTGATTCAAAAGTCTTTTTATTTAATGTTTTAAATGGTTTTGGAAATAGGTTTAGTATTTAAATATCTTGAAATTATTTCTTGTGACTGAAAATAAACATTTATGAGTGAAATTTTGGTATTTTTAATCTATTGTGTGTGATTATTATATTATTGTTCTTGGAAATTTTATGGGTGGTTACGTGATAAACCAAAGAAGTGTGGTTTCTTGATAAGCCAAAAATGAGTAGTTATGTGATAAACCAAGGATAGGTGGTTACATTATAACATACAATGAATTGGGTGTGGAAATTAGCAGTATATCTATTTCATTTGTAAGAGTGACATATATGGAAGTTATCCAAATAGTTATTCCATTTAATTATGATTATGTCCTAAGTTGCCTTTATATGTTATATGTGTTTTCTATGATTTTTATGGTAATCTTTTGAATTTAAAAATGGGTAATAAATGTGCTTATTATTTAAAGGAAATTATTTACTACTTCATAAAGGTGAAAAGTATTACTTTATGATATAGTATTCATGGTTTACGTGTTTTATCAAGGATAACGGTTTACCTTATTTGCGTATCCCTTACTGATCTTTTTGTGCTCATCCTATGTTTTTGAAATGTTTTTCACAGAATTTTTGGGAGAATAGAGATAAGGATGGGATCAAAGAAATAGTTGTGATGATTAAACATGAAAAGAAACCATTTTTCATTTTAATAGTTTTTATTTTATGTTAAAAATGAAAGGTGTGTAGACTTATCTAATTTGTAATATTTGAATTTTTATGTAAGAGTTTGTCCTAATTATCTAAAACTATAGACCTAAAATATCTTTGGGAATAAAAGAAAATAAATTCTAGTAAAAATTCACTATAATATATTATGTTTAAGGTCGGGTCTTTATACTAACTCAATCACTTGTTCAGTTTTTGTGACATCAGCTTCCTTACATTTTAATATCTATCACTTTTCATCCTTTAACTATTTCAAAATTACAAAAAAACATCAACAATTTCCACTATTTTTAATATTGAATATGTTTTATTTGTTTGTTATTTATTTAATTTGTCACAAACTTCCATTATCCTTTCTAGTGGATTTTATACCCCACTCATTGCAATATTATATGTTTTTCACATATCAATTACCTCATGTCAAAAAAATCATTGTTGTTGGGGAAGTAATTTGAAACTAGTTAAAAATAAATATTCAAAAAAATATTAGAAAATATAAATAAAAACTTATAATAGAGTTGTTCAAAAAAAATATGAACATTGAAATTCTATTTGATTTTCTTTATTAATTTGTGTTGCTTCTATCATTACTTTTTCTTAATACCAAACACAAACTAGGGACACAACATCTAAATATGATCTTGAAATTTTAATTACATAAATTGAAAAACACTATAGTGATAATTGGAAAATTAAAAAAATGAAATGGAGAATTTGGAAGATCAGGAATATGGAAACTTAAATAATAATATGAATATACCCTAACTCATGATTTGAGTATGTGAGTGGTCTATACATAGAGAATTTTAGAAACCAAATATGCATATAAATACTTCATTTATAAGGATTACCCCTAGTGTGAAAACCCATATAATAGAAGATAAATTTCATAATTTATTTATATTCATGAATTAGATTCATTTTAATAATATTAAATATTTCTTCAATCAAAAATGTAATTGTTCTATTCTTACTAATTTTATTTTAATGTATTATATGGTTTTATGTAAAATCATAAATTATAAATTGTAGAGTTTTAATTTTAAAAAATGAACTCTAAATTTGAAATCATAACGTCAAAAATTCTTAGAATAATTTTTTTTTATTTTTCTAAATTTTTTTTACATAAATAGTAAAAATACCAATTTTTTAAACCTATTATTTATTCTCATTAAATAATTTTAATTTAAATTATTATTTTGTTTTAAAGTAATATATGTTTCCTTTAATTAAAAATAATATAATTAATTACATAAGAATCCACAAATACATTATTTTGGGATAAGTTCAATTTTGGGATTTAAAAATAAATTTTACTAAAACCTATTTTTCATTTATTTTGAGTTTTTATCATAAAATAATTTATTCAATATTTATAAATTTAATATTTGATATTTTTTTCTATATTTTGAATAAGGAGGTTAAAATTTATTAAATAATTCTATTTTATTTTTGGTCATTATGAATAGTAGCCATAATTAATATTTGTCACCTTAGTAAGGGTAAAACAAGAAAAACAGGGTTCAAATGATGTGATAATACATTAAATTCATCCAAACACTTTCCTTTATCTAATTGGATAATTTTTTTAAAACTATTATTAACCAAGGTTCAAAAACATGGAAATTTATTACCACATTCATTTGATAAAGGCCTTAATATGATTTTAAGTAGAGAATGAAAATAGAATTCTAGTATCTTTGTTTTAATATATCTATTACTTTGACATAAGTATTAAAAGAGGTTATTTTTAGTTCTAAATGGTTATTTAAAATGTGAATGATTTTTTTATCATGCTAATTTGAAAAACCCATGTGGATAGTTGATGAGTATGGTTGTATTTGTTTTCAATGTATAAGAAGGAATCAAACGTTAATGTATGTGAAGTCCTTAAGAAGGTTCGGGATGATACTTGGAGAATTTTTATGGATTCATTTAATGGCATTTGATTTCATTCTTGTAAAATTCTTCATGTAATTGTGATGATCTTAATGATAAAGGGATGTGTCAAATTATGAAACATTTATTATAATATGTTGAAGAATAAAGCAGACCATGAAAATAAATGTGTGCATGAGGAATTTTAAGATCATGAAAATATGATTCAATAAAAGGTAATGAGGATTTATTATGGCCCTCCAAATTAATGTTTGCATGAAGGATTTGAAGATGATGCAAATTAAGACCATGAAAAATATTATTTTTCATTAAGATTCATGAGTAAAATGAATATTGGTTCCTTGGAATTTTATCTTAAGAAGGCTTGTGATTCCTATTATAAGAATTTCTTTAATGAGAATCATATAAAAAATGTAGTCCATCCCAAAAGCCTACCTAGGATAGCTTGACCAAGGGAATATGTGGAAATAAGGTCTACCACTCCCAAGGGAACTAGCCCGAGAAAGCCCAAGGGCGACAAAAGGGTGGGACCATGTATAAGGCTCATGGGACTACATAAGATCAGTGGAATTTCCACCATGTAGGGAAGAATAATGGTGGAGAGATCCATCACAAGGTGGTTCTAGTGGGGGTTTGGGAGAGGACCCTGGTACATGCTTCTGACCACTCAATGTGAGATATTGGTTATTAAATTGTGGCCCTAATAGAAGAAATAATTGATGTGGGATGCATGAAGTGTGTCTACTTTTCCTCATCTATTAAAATTATAGACATTACCACAGTCGAATGATGCATCTTATATGCACATTATGATCTCACTCGGTCAAGGGTTTAAATAAACAGTGTCATATTCTTCCTTAAACGATTCTCAAATGGTTCTACATCCTATAGTAGATGGTCAGCAGATTATTGAATAAACTAAAAGAATTCATGATCAATCTAAGACCGATAATTTAGTATGATGAGACTTTGAACCACCATGAATGCAATCACCATCTTCCATTCATGTGGTTATCTTAAAGAAGTTTCTACTTCTAGATACACAACATAGTTTCAGTATGTAGTTCAAGTGTCCACCATTGATGGATGCTTTCTAAATTGAAATATATGAGATGCATGAGAGTGTTATCGCTTGCACGTAAGGAATCAAACGTGATCTCACATAAGTAAAGACTCTAGGATTTGCAGCATAAGTTTACATGATAAATACTTAATAATTTGGTGTATTTAAATGTTGTGACATGGATTTATTAGTAGATATTTGAATACACACTTCACATGGAATTAATTTTTTAGGAGGAATAACATTGAACTATCAAGAGGGATCACGTGAAGAATAAATACCTAAAACAGTTAGGTATTTATTAATAGTTGAAGTAGTTGTTATAAAGTGTAAAGAAATAGGTAACTCGGTCATCTATGGTGTTTAATTAGTCCTAAATATACTTGAATATTGAAGTCGAGTGATTAAACATTACATATATAAATAGAGGCAAGATAAGGGGAGAGAAGTCTCTCTGTCGCTCCAATTATCAAGAAAAATGTCTTTTTTTAGAAACAAAGCAACTACAAGAATGTATAAAAATAAGGATAGAAGTCTTAAAAATCACACTACTTGCATAAAGAATAAGAAGATCCATGTGAACCAACCACTTGAAGAAGAATAAGAAGAACTCATGGACTACTCTAGTATTATAAAGATAGACAACATCATGTGAACCACTTCACATGAAAGAGATTATCGCATATTTTTTATGAGATATAAAGAAAGAGAAGACCCCACATATGCATATGGTTAAGTGAAGAAGGATTTTTATTTTTTCAAATATTTTACATAAATAATACATGAGATAATATTTTCATATTACATGATATAAATCCACACCTATTCGATTTGTGCATAAACAGTGCTTGAAAAATAAGGAGTCGTGTATTTTTACATGAATATGTGTTCCATGAACTATTAACCATGAATTCCAATTTCATAAATGAAGGTTGATTGATGATTTTTTTAGGTCAATAAATTTATTCAGAGAAGAATTGTCTTCCTGAGAAATTTAAGAACTAGATTATCTAAATGTTGCAAATGCATCTAGTGTAAGAGAGAGATCTTGTTCAAATTGATTATTGAATAATCATGAATAGCTACTGGTTATAGTATAAAAATTCCATTTAAGACTGATGGTACTATTATAAATATCCTTATCTATCATTTATAGGGTGTGTATTTCAAATATCTAATATTTTATTCCACCTCCAAAAAATTTTAAAAAATTAAAATTTACAGTGATAAGAAAATTTATGAGATAACCACAGGTTGATCACAGCATAGTGTAGTTCTTAGTACCAAACCTTGTAAAAATACTTGGGCAATATTGTCTCTTTTATTATCTATATTTCATGTGTATGTAAAAATTTATAGAACACAGCGATATTCATTCCTTTAATTGGGGTTGAGGTATGAGAATAATAGGGGCTAATTTAAAAGAAATTAAAACTCAGTAAAAGTTTGATACACTGATTCACCCCCCCCCCCCAGTGTCCCTACATAATCCATATAATCTCTAAGAGTTTTATAATAGAGATGTTTTTCCTCTACTGGATCAAAGTCTTTTATCCAAAATTTTTTATAGAAGGTGTATATGAAGTGTATATTTGATGTCAATGATAAAGTACCCCAAGTGGAAGACATGTTATATACTCTTATTGAAGAAGACATGAAATTATTTTCCAATACTCTAAAAATAGTAAGAATAATGAAGTTAATATATTGGGGTAAATATCAATGAAAGTACAAAAGTATCAATATTATCTTATTAAATTAGTTTACAAAAATACTTTTGAAGAAACTAGCTCTATATGGGAAGAGTATAAGTTGAATATATAAAATTAATTTAGGTCTTCCACTATCAATTTGAAATATGTATGTAGGAGGTTCCTAAAAAAGATATTTCAATATATAAATTTTTCTTTCAATGAAATTTTTTATAATAGATAATAGTTTAAAGAGGAAATAAATATACAGTAGGATTCACTTGCAAAGAGATTTAGATTACATTGATCTCACAAACCTATTTGAAGAAAAAGAAAAATCTATGACACTTTACAATAAAAATATTTCATTAATTGAAGAATAATTTAAATATAATGTTTATGAGATCATAATAAGTAAATATGTTTTTTGTAAAGTAATACAGGATCTTGAAACCTTGTTAAATGTTTCCATGAATTTCAAAGATGATCAAATTAAAGAAAATACATGTAAGGTCAAAGAGCTTGAAATTTTAGTGGAAGAAAAGATCAAGTTTGATGAAGAGTGTATTATGACGATCTATGATCTAGAATAATCACATCAAGATTCTATCAGTGTAAATGAATACCAATTATAAGTTAAATCAAGAAGAATCAAATACCTTGAAAACTCTATGATTTAAGATAAGAAACAACATGAAGACCAGATTAATAAGTTTAAAAGTGAATGAGAAGGAAAAATAACATCAGTTAAAAATTATAAGTTTTACCTCATCTTGAAATGTATTGAACTGAACATGAAATTGATAGATTTGAAGTGTTCATGTGTTGGAACTTCCCATGTTTTTTAAAAGAAGAACTCTTCTACTCAAACTTATGAAGAGAGTCAAACTCCAAAAAGGGATGCTTTAATTCAAACTGTTAATATGACTCGTGTCTATAAATATATTCATATTGTTGGAAATAAAATCTCAAAATTATCTCTTTATCAACATTATACATGTTCTTATAAGAAGGAAACTCATAACCTAGTTAATTCTGTTTCTACTAATGCATTCTCGTCTACTAGTGTAGGATCAAAGCTAAAATATGAAAAGATGTGGGTTGATAAAAATTATAATAAATCCACTAAATAACAAAAATTGGATACTGGAAATATCAAGTACAATAACCCCAAATATTATCCTTTAAAAGGGGAAAGGAAAATCCAAAAACAATTATTCACTAAATCCATCCAAAGTGGTGCAGCAAGAAAACTAAGATGATTTTTTTGCTGTTGTTGGCGCTGTTAGAAGTTTGGGCATTAATTTGGTGAATGTTTTCACAACATGAGAAAGTATGAAGACTGTATAATTCCTATATTCATGGTGATTATAAGTTAAAAAAATAAATAAATATATAAAATAGAATTATATTCCGCATAAATGAATAAATACATACACTAGAAATAGAATCAAATGCCTTGAATAATTCCGTGAGTACTGAAATATGAGTGGTCACATAAAAGAAGAGTGTTGGTATGCACTGGTTGGGTAAAAAAATTATATTAATATAAATCTAGAATCTATATAGAATCTATTTAAAATGAAAATATAACTAGCTGCATTGGGAGATAAAAGGGTTGTGAAAGATGTTAAATAAATGAAAACTAAGAAAAAACTCCAAATAAGATTGAAAATATTGATTCCAAGAATATCATGTTAACCAATAAAATATGATTCAACTATAGAAAGAGAGTTTATAACATGGACCACTACTAATAGGCCATGGAAAATAAAGCAATCAAGCTAAAATAAAAAATATAATTAATCCAAGAAATAAATAATAAAAAAGGCTCAATTGAAGATATTCCTGAAGAAGATGTTAATAAGTTAACCAAAAAGGGTAACTAAAAAACATTAAATAAGCCATGTGGAAGCTCCAAAATAGAATATTTTAGGAATTAATGCACAATAATTTTTCCAAAACAATTTTAAACTTCTAGAGAAATGAGAAAAAATAAATATGAATAACTAGCTAGAGAAAAGGCAAAGGGAAATTGATTTTTCCACATGAAGAAGAATTTGAATTTTATGAGATGTCATCAACAAATGACAACTCTAGTGTCTCGCAAAAATTATATGTAATGTTCAATCATAATGGATATAATGAAATTAATTTCACAACTCTTATACCTTTTCAAAAGAAGATGATAACTATAGAAAAACAGGTATCAAGGTAACCTATTTCACTACTAAAAGATGTGAAGATAAACAATCCACACAAGATGAAGTTGAATAAAAGAAAATTTTTCATTCTATTAAATAAATATCATAATGTGAAATATTATGGATACATAAGCATTAAGAGTACCATAAACTTTATAGTTATAAGAAAAGGAGCCATTGGGTTGAGAGAAACTTCTCTTCCTAGTTACACTTATTATTAAACATCATAAGTGTTCCACATTATTCCATTATTCTTGTGTATTATTTGTATGCTTACATTAAAGGGTATTGAAGGTGAATTTCATTCTTAACATGAGAAATGAGTAAACAAATTGTAAGATAACAAGTTGGAATATCAATTAAATATATGATAAAATGTGAATTTTTTACAATGTTGGATCATTAATATGAACATCTTGAAGTCCATCAGATGAAACTATCCCACAATTGAAATGAAGAGAGTGCACCCCTTGAGAGTGAAAAAACAGAAAGGATATGTTATCATGTCTTATTTCATGAAAATATGGAAATTCATGTCACCTTTACATAATTTTAAGATATAGGTAAACCAATTACACTTATTTCCCTTGTCCTCGTTATATAAAATAGGAGCATCAAGGGGGAGTGTTGGTTGATGAGTAAGCTCATAGAAAGGGGAAGTAGGATATTCTTGCACTTGAAATTTATTATGTGTTTTCTGAAGTGTGTAGGAGAATATATTAATTGATAAATCTATTTTATATATCCCCCTATTTGAGAAATAAATATGTTATGGGAATGATATCACATGCATGGTTGTTAATGGATAGGATAGACAACCTTGGTTATATCAGTCTGGTTTTCTAAACTGGGTTATCCCACATAGAATTATATTTGACTAACTAAAGGCTCATTGCTAAGTAAATCAAGTGGTATTGTCCTTATTTTATAAAAAGTAAGATTAATTTTTAAATTCCTTATAGGGCATAATAAATACCCTACATTAATCCTTGGCATTTATTTTTAATAAGGGGGAGAGGATACATTGAATTTAAGAAAATGGTATTGATAAAAAAATTCAAAGGAGGAGATTTAAAATCCCATATGGATGGTTTATGGGTATGTTTTTATTTTTTCGATATATAAGAAGGAATAAAAAATAAATTTATGATGAATTCCTCTATGATTAGTGATTAATCATAGAAAGAAAAAGATGGAATGATTTTGAAAAATACTCAAGAAGGCTGGTGATGATTCTAATATAATTGTTATACATTCATCTAATGGAAATGAATGTCATGCTTGAAAAATTATCCTTATAATTTTTATTATTGTTAATGATACTCTTAGTGATAAATATATGTGTCAATGAATGAAAAATTTGTTGTAAAATGCTGAATAAAAATAGAATACCCTAAAAATAATTCTGTTCATGAGGAATTTAAAGACCATGAAATTATTATTAGATTTAAGGTCATGAGGATATATGAAGGCTATGAAAATTAATTTTTTCATGAGTAATTTGAAGATGTTTCAAATGAATACCACGAAAAATATTTTATTTAAGATAATGCATAAAGAAAATGAAGAGAGGTGTTTTGAAATTTGATTTGAGGATGGCTTGTAATTCCTATTTTAAATATTTTTTGAATGATCCACAAACAAAAATTTAGGCCATCCAAAAAACCTACTTAGACTAGCTCGACCAAGGTCACATGTGGGGACAATGTCTACCATTCCTAAGAAGGAACTACACCCGGAAAGCCTAAGGCAAGTAGAGGGGTGGGCCTATGTATAAGGCTCGTACGAACATAGGAGAGTAGGTGTGGAAACACTATACAGGGTAGCATGGTGGAGGATAGAGCCAATGTAGTGTGATTCCAGTGGGGGTTTAGTAAAGGAACCTAGTATTATGGCCACCCAATGGGAATGATTGGTTATTAAACTATGGCCCTGACACGTAAAAGAATTTTTGTGGGATGTGTGTAGTGCAGCAACTATTCCTCCAATATTAAAATGAAAGATATGAACATGGAAGAATGATGTGTCTTATCTTTGGATTCCTATCTCTATCACCTATGGGTTTAAATGAATGGAATCTTCTTCCTCCATAAGAGAGGCATTAAGGGTTCTGCATGCCGGAGTAGAAAATCATACCTTCTTCGAATGAACCTGACGAATCCATAAATCCAAGTTGAAGATTTTGGGATGATGAGACTTTGATCCACCATGAATGAAATATACCTCTTGCATGCATGCATTTATCTTGAATAAGTTTCTACTACTAAATACAAAATGGACTTGTAGTAGGAAGTTCAAGTTCCCATTATTTGTGGATGAATTTATGCTTTAAATAAAGGATATTCATGTAAGTATTATCTTATGCACATGATGAATGAAATGTGATCTCATGTAAGTGAAGAATACATGATTTACATCAAAAGTTTACAAGAGAAATACAAAATCCTTTAGTATTTTTAAATTGCATGGCATGGCATTTTTTTCATATATTTGAATACACACTTTACATGGAATTAATTATTCAGGAGAAGACCCTTGAGATATCAGGAGGCATTACATAAAGAATGAATACCTAAAAAAATTGGTATTTATTAAGATTTTTGGTATTTTTTATACAGTGTGGAGAAATAGGTAACCTAAACATATCGAGTGTTAAATGAATCCTCAAAATCCTTAAATATTGAAGGTAGGTGGTGAAAACATTTCTATATAAATAGAGGCAAGTTGAGTGCAGAGATATATATCTATCATTTTAATTGTGAAGATAAAGCTCTTATTTCAAAAAAAAAATAGAGAAACCACACAACTGTATAATAAGGAGAGATTTTAATTGGATAACACTACTTTTTAAAATAAGAATAATATTTATGATATCCTCTCACATGAAGAATAGGAAGAAGAAACTAGGAACAAATTTTGTCTCACAGAGATAGCAAGCATCGTGCGAACCTCTTCACATGAAGGATATTATCACATACTAGTTTATAAAAAAAATAAAGAAGGACAAGGCCTCGTGTATACATACTATTATGTGAAGGATCCTTATTATTTTCACAAAGGTGTTACACAAAGAAGATATGAGATATTGTTCATATTTTTTCATGACATCAAGCCTCAACTATTCGATTGGTGCATAGATAGTGCATGAATAACATGGAGACATATATTTTTACATGTATATGTGTTCCATGGACCATGAAACATGCATTTAACTTATATAAATTAAGGGATATTGATGATTTGTTAAGGCCAAGAACTTCACTGAAAAAAGGAGTAACTACCCAAGTAATTGAGGAAGAAGATTATCTAATAGATTCAAATGCATCCAGTATAGGATAGAGATATTGTTCAAAGTGATTATTGAATAATATTGAATAATTGGTGGTTCCAGTATAAAAAATTCCATTTAATGCTGGTGATACAAGTATATATAATTTCATCTATCCTTTATAGGGTGTGGATTTTACCTGTCTAAAATTGAATTCCAATTTTAGGTACTTATAATCACTAAAAATTTATAGTGGAAATAAAATCCATGAATCAAACACATGTTGATCATTGAAAGGAGTATGTTTAATTAAAAAACCTTATAAAAATCTATGTGTGTTGTTGTTTATTTTATTATCTTCATTGCATGTGTATATGAAGATTGATTGCACACAACAAGATCCATTCCACTTAATTAAGGCAATATTTCAAGAGTAAGAGGTTCGAATTGAAAATAAAGTAAGACTCAATAAAAGTTAGTAAACTAATTCACCCCCCCCCCCCTCAGTGTCCCTTCCCAGTCCATCTGGGCTCTATATAATTTATTTTTAATTTTTAGTGATGGAATAATTTCTATAAATGCTTACGCAATGCCGACGCTGTGCTTATTCAAGTAATAGAAAATTCAAGTAAATGATTTTTAAAACATTTAAGTAACAAAATTTGGATGAATTATTAGGTTATAATAATTTATTATTTAAATATATCATATTAGTGATGCTTTAAAAGTTTATATTATAATTCAATTTCTATCTTGATGTCATTAAAGTCAAACTATGTGAATAGTATAGAAAATGACTTTGATTGTATATTATGTTAAATAATATTTTATTTAATGATTTAAAATTCCATAAAAATATTATATTTGAACAAGTGAATGTGATATGGTATATAATATTTCAATTTTCCTTTCACAATAACTTTCATGACTCATATAGAGTAAAAAACATTGATATTTTGGTAATTGTTAAAAGCGTTAATGGGGGTCAAAACTAAGAGATAATGATGAAAACATAACCTAAATATGTCCATATTTAATTGGATAGGAATATTTCAATTAAAACACATATTAGATTCAAAATATATCAGTTTGGTTCCACTTTTACCATAAAATATATTTATATTAATTTAATAATTTATGTAATTCCAAGAGTTCCCCTCTCCTCACTTTTAAAACAGAACCTTATCTCTTATCTTCCTCGAACCTTTTGAGAAATATAGTATAGAAAATACCTACCAAAATCTATCCCCAACAATAGTGACCAAGTTTTAGGGTATTTTATATCACTAAAAGATCAAACTCAGAAGGATTAAGGTGTAAGACAAAGAGGTTATTCGAGGAGAATGTATAAATCATAATCGACATATTTTAAGTTTATTTATTCTTATACCTCATTAAAATCCTCCTTAGAAATGATTAAATAATAAAATATGTATCCCAAATAAACTCAAATTTTATTATTTTTATGTTACAACCCCATTTAATCTCTTTTTTCATTCTATGGGAAATGAAAATATTGCTTGTGTGTATGTACAGATTACCACCTCCATGAAGCGATGTTTTTCATTTTTTATCGCCACATCACAAGGATAGTTATTATGATGAATTTAATTAATTTATATTATTTTAATTAATTAATAATAATTTTTTAAAGATAATATAAAATGTATTTTCTTACCTTTCTATTCATTGAAAAATGAAAATGTTGTTCTTGCGTATGTGTGGACTACCACCTCCACGAAGCGATGTGATTACTTTTTCATATACATATTTCATGGGTGGTTATAAAATTTTATTTAATTTATAAAAATGATAATAATTTCATGATTTACATTCTAGTAAAAATGGAACAATGATCCCTTTGACCTTGGTCACCCTACCAAAGTTGTTTTGGGGTTATGAAATGAACGTCCTAAAAATATCTTATATAAACATAACATATTATGTAACTGTCATGAACCATTCCCCGGGACCCATGATGTGACTACCCCAATCCCACCTTCCATAGGCCAGGGGCTGGTGACTAGCACCAGAAAGGCATATACCTAAAACCGGGAAGGCATTTCCTTTTAACCTACAAACTCACGCAATCCAATCAGAAATAAAGATACAAGAACAAGGTTAACTATATAGAAAATTGGGTGAGAATAGTAAGTAAAGGGGGAAGAATACAAGTCCAACTAGAAAGTACAAGTAAAACTAAAAACATCTCTTATGAACACCCACCAAGGATCCCACCGGAAGGGTAGGTACAGCTCTCGAATGGTCGTCTCCGCAGTTTGTATCGTCTAATGTTCCACCTCCGAGCAACCTCCAATCCTGGAACCCTCAGCCTTGATCAATGATGTCTGTCATCTGCACAAGACACATCAAGGTGTGGGCATATCCTGTGCAGGGTTGCATATAACAATACTCAGTATGGACCCTAAGACCATCGAAGGTCTCTCAGAATCCACAAAGGATAAACCACAAATCAATATCACAATCACAAAGCCCAAAAAAACAGTCAAACCTACTTAGTTATATGCCCATACATATACCTAAGTTATCAAGTATTCCTATCTCATTCATGAGGAAACACAAGGCCCAACTCTTTAGCCAAAAGCACAGCTGTTCCATGAAAGAAAGAATGCCACGAAGGTAACACCGTGAAGGTAAGTACCACACAGAAGAATACCATGAAGGTATCACCACATAGAAGTGTACCATAAAGGTAAATACTCAGATCACACTAGGTATAACTTAAGTATGTAAGTGTAGATTATTAGCTATATTGCTAGATCATCTTACTTCATTGAGAAGCTTTGTTGTTGACCCACACAGGATTGAAGATGACCCACACCGGATTCGAAGATTCTAACCCACACAGGATCCAAAGATGACCCAAACAGGATTTGAATATGACCCACACAGGATCTGTAGATGACCCACACAGGATCGGTAGATTTTGAACCACCCAGGATCCAAAGATTCTTCAAGTACAACCAGCCATAGGGTTCCCTCCCTAAGCATGCTTAATTTTGGGAGGATTCTCTACTCAAGCCAAAGGTCGATAATTCAACTTCAATGAAGTCTCACAAAGAAGTATCATGAAGGTCTATCACGTCATAAGGGACCCAATGCGACAGACGGCGTGCCAATCGGACGTCTGGTCTGTAAGTTATAAGCGTTTTAGTTCTGAGGGCTCAGTTGGATTTGGGTTCGATCCAACCCGGTCGTACTCCAACATTATCAAAAACTCAAGTGGATTAAACCAAAAAGACCATCTTAATCCAAGGATTAGAGCATTGTAGACGGTTTGTCAAATGGACGTCTGGTTCTCAAGATATGGCCAAAAAGATGTAACTAGGTCCAGATGGGCCTGGGTCCGGCCCGGATGGGCTGGACCACAGCGGGCCCAGCCCACTGAGCTGTAGTCAGGCCCGGCCCGCAAAGGGGCAACTCGCTCAATGCGGGCCATGGACGAGGTGGCCCTCCATGGCGGGGCCTGCCCTAGCCACCACCCGAGGAAGGCACCCCCTGGGATTCTCGAATGGCCAAAGGGCCGTTCGGTTCTGGATGACCCGGCGGTGCCACGTGGCGCCGCCTTCTAGCACACGGGACCTACCAAAGCAGGTCCTTCTCAGCGTGATGTGGACGGAAGGGATTCTTAATGACACCCCTTTCAGCGGCACGATGGCGCCGCTATTCCTCCCATGGCTGGATGGGTGTCTACCACCCTGGTGCATTGTTGTGGATCAACAGCTACAGCCTCCTCCTCTATCGGTGGTGCGGATGCACGCCACCCTCCTTCCATGTGGCTGGTTGGCATGCCGGCAGCCACCCTCCTCTGCCATGGCTAACGGGTCGTGGCCTACTTTAGCGGCACGGTTCTACCGCCACTGCCATCACGGCCGGCCAGTGTGCCAGCCGCCACCGCCATCGTAGCCGGCCAGTGTGCTAGCCATCGCATGTACCCTTTCAGTGTTAGTCATCGGTGGACTTTCGTGGGTCACTGGGTGAGCTCTGGTAGCCCATTCTTCAATCCAAAGGAATTGTTGTGTGTCCTGAGACGTCGCCTTTGCATCTATGCCGATGTGGTTGGGTTCTGCTCAACCCAAAGATCCGCCCGTGAAGAACACATCAATCCACGAGGTAGCAGAGGGATCGGGGCATGTTCATTTGGCCCACACCCTCTGCGTTAGTTTGATATCATGTGACTCAAGAATATTTAATCAACATAAAATTAATGAAGAACAATCAAGAGAAAACCTTATCTCGTTTGTTCGTTGGAGGTGGCGTCAGGAAGAAGATGATGCATCCGCACTTCTCGAACGTTGGTTCCCCATTACTCACTCAGAGGATGTTCTTTGTTGGAGGATGTTCTTCCTTCAAGAGTTCTCCAGAAAAATTCTCCTCCACTAAGATAATTTAGCAACCCAAGAGGGATAATAAAGGTGGGGAGCCAATATAATTAAGTTTAAGTTAATTAATTGATCAATTAATGTTGGATCATTAATTGGGGGGGTTCCAAGAGTTACATCACATTAAATGAGGGGTTCATGGTCGAGTGGTCCCTACCACCAATATTCAAAAGAGAGCTTTTGATAAAAAATAAAACAATTTATTTTATTTTATTCCTCTGCAAAACCCAAAAATTAACTTCCACCGTCGATCTACTGTAGTTGAAGTGAAGGTCTTCTTAAGTGAATAACGGTGGTGTGAGTTCAACGGTGTCCTCGAATTTCAATTCCAATAACCAGTTCAAAAATATAAATTCCCACTCTCATGTTAACTGAACATACTTAAATAAAGTTTGGAAATTCATTTCGGCCACTCAAGGCCTCAGAATCACGTGCCGTCAAAATTCATCCACTCATAATATTTCCATATAATTAAAAAAATACAAGGAAAAATCTGGGACATTACATTCTCCCCACCTCAGGGATTTGCATCCCCGAAATCCACAATACAATCTAGGGAAACAAGTGGGGATACTGTGCATGAATCTGAGCCTCCCACTCCCATTTTCTCTCCTGGAGGTTCTCATGCTTCCAAAGTATGTGCACCAGACGTATCGATCGCCCACAAAGGACTATCTCCTTTCGATCTTCAATCTCTACTTGAACCTTTGAAAAAGTCACCCCATCATTGATGTACAGCTCTCCCTAGTCAATGATGTGTGTAGGACCATGCATGTACCCTTTCAGCTCAGATACGTGGAAAAGCCATGCACCCGGTGCAACTGAGGGGGAATGACTAAGTAGTATGCCACCTCACCAACTCTACTGAGGACTTGAAAGGGTATGATGAACCTTAGAGATAACTTCCCACCCCAGCCAAATCTCTACAAACCTCATTGAGGTGAGACCCGTAGAAGACATGGTCACCATCCTCGAACTCCAGAGGTCTCTGTATCCAATTAGTATAAAACTTCTGCCTACTCTGTGTAGTCTTCATCTGCTCCCGAATGATCTGCACCATCTCTATGGTAGCCCGTACCATCTCTGGTCTCATTAGTACTGACTCCCCTGGGTCAGTCCAGCACAGAGGTGATCTGCAAGGTTGATCGTACAATGCCTCAAATGATTCCATATCGATGGTGGAGTGATAGTTGTTTTTGTACGTGAACTTCACCAAGGGAAAGTGATCCTCCTAGCTGCGGTTGAAATCAAGGACACAAGCATGGAACATGTCCTCGAGGGTCTGAATGGTCTGCTCTGTCTGACCATCCGTTTAAGGATGAAAGTTGGTGCTCAATCTAAGCTGAGTCTTGAATTCCTCCTACAATCCCTTCCATAGTCGGGAATTAAAATGTGCATCACGATCAGAGACAATCGTCGAGGGCAATCCATGAATCTGTACAATCTTCTACATGTAGAGGCATCCCAAGCCCTCTACTAAAACCTACTCTCTGATAGGTAGGAAGTGATCCGACTTGGTGAGTCGGTCAATGATTACCCAGATGGAATCATGTCACTTGGACGTGCATGGGATTCTGGTCACAAAGTCCATGGAAATTCCATCCCACTTCCACTCTGGAACCTCTAATGGCTAGACAAAGCCTACTGGAACTTGATGCTCTGCCTTCACTTGCAGACAAGTGAGCCACTATGAGACAAACTCTACTACTGCTTTCTTCATTCTCGGCCACTAGTGCTCACGCCTAAGGTCCTGGTACATCTTTTCCACTCCTGGATATTTCTCTAGAGGGGATGTATGGAACTCCCTCAACACTTCCTCCCGAAACATCACTGGTACCATTGTACGCCCATTGAAGAGGATGACGTGCTCCCTACCTTCAGAAAATCCATGTGGTGAATGTCCTATAGATATCTGATCATGTCGAGCCTCACAGTCAGTGTCCCCAAGTTGCGCCTCCCTGACTTGCTGAAGTATTGGGAGAGTGACTATCATAGACTGAAGATAAGATGCTCTATCTTGATCCACGTTGGATATTCACAAAGCGGCTAGCTTCTCCATTTCCTTACTCAGCAACTGTATAATAGATCTCCTGTTAAGTGCATCTGCTACTACGTTCTCCTTCCCAAGAGTATAGACTCATAGTCTTGGAGGAACTCAAGCCAATGACGTTGTCTAAGGTTCAAGTCCTTCTAAGAGAAGATATAACTGAGATTTTTGTGATCATAGTAAACTGTAAAACGTTCACCAATCAAGTAATTTCCCCACATCTTCAAGGAAAATACCACTTCTACTAACTCCAGGTCATGCGTAATGTAGTTTTGCTTATGTTGTCTCAGTTGTTGAGAACCATAAGTGATCACTGCTCGCTCCTGCATCAGGACACATCCAAGCTTAGTCCCTTATGTGTCGCAGTAGACTACGTACCCAACTCCCTCCTCTGATAGCCTCAAGGTGGGGGCACTCATTAATCTCTACCTCAGCTCCTAGAAACTCCACTGGAATCCCTCCGACCACACTAAGGGTTTCCCCTTCTTCGTTAATGTTGATAAGGGTGCCATAACTTTGGAAAATTTAGAAACAAACCTTCAGTAGTAACCTTCCAAACCTAGGATAATTTGCACCTCTGTCACACTCCTGGGTGTCTCCCAAGAAAGCATAGCCTCAATCTTTCCTGGATCCATCGTAACTCCAGCCTTTGAGATGATGTTTCCTAGGAAGTAAACCTCTCAGATCCATAACTAGCACTTCAAGAGCTTACCATAAATCTGGTGCTCTCAGAGTGTGTCTAGAACTATCTGCAGATGATAGACATGCTCCTCCTCTATAGCTGATATACCAGGATGTCGTAGATGAAGACTACCACAAAGCGATTGAGGTATGGATATAAGATTTTGTTCATGATTCCCATGAACACGGATGGGGAGTTGGTCATGCCAAATGGAATAACCAAGAACTCATAATGGCCATACGGACATTTGAAGGTTGTCTTCTACACATCCTCATCTCTTACCCTGACCTAGTGATACCCTGATCTGAGGTCTATCTTCGAAAACCACCATGCTCCATTCAGCTGATCAAAAAGATCATCAATCCTTGGTAGTGGGTACTTGTTCTTTACATTCACCTGGTTCAGGCGCCGATAGTCCACATAGAGTCTCAAACACCCATTCGCCTTCATGGAGAACAAAATCGGAGCTGCCCAAGGGGAAACATAGGGCCTAATGAACCCCTTCCTCTACAAGTCCTCCAGTTGTACTCTTATCTCTCGAAGCTCTAAAGGATCCATCCAATATTCTAGTGTAGTTATCAGTGTTTTCCCGGGGTACAAGTCGATATAAAAGTCCACCTCTCTACAAGGAGGTAGACCCGAAACATCATCAAGGAAGAAATCAGCATACTAGTCCACCCCTACAGGATAGCTCAGACTCTCAACATCAACTGCTCTGAGGGTAAGGCTAGCCAATTGATGTGTGATCAGTTGCATCGTCCTCCGGGTAAGTCCATATTGTGCTGCAAAGGTTCCTTTCTCATCGGTGAAGGAAAACATGGTCCCATCCTCGAGGAAAAACCACACTTTGCACCTAATACAGTCGATCTGAGCATGGACTATTGATAACTATTCCATACCCAAGATGACATTGTAAGGCCTAAATTTCACTACTAGAAGACCCCCGAGGAATCTCTCACCTTCTATAGTAAGCTCACACTATCGGAACGAGTGTGTAATCTTTGAATCCTCTCCTGTAGGAGTCTCTAGCCATAAGGATCGAGCCAACGGCTCCTCTAGAATCTCCGAGCTCTGAATGAGGGTCAAGGCAATAAAAGAGTGACTGGAACCTATGTCTATAAGTAATACAGCTAAGGTGGAATAGATATAGATCATACCTCGTATCATCTTCAGAGTTCCATGGTCATAGGCCTCGACTGCCTAGAGCTGAGCTCGTCCCAATCCACCTGCTCCCTGTGGTTAGGGTGGACCACTTAGAGGTGGTGGCAGTAGAACCTCGAATCACCACCCACCGCCTACTTCATGGCTAGCACCTCTACTATGTCCAGCTGATGCCTGTGGACCTCCTCGATCGAATCTTCTCCTCCGCCCAGGTGTTCCTTCGACCGTATTATGATCGTCTGTATGGTGGGTCGGGCAGTTGCGAGCCATATGACCATACCCGCCGCATGAGTAACACTACCTTCTCCTCGCTTATCCTGCTCTGTCTTGAGAGCCCCGCCAAACCAACCATATATCATGCGGTCGTCCACCTATAGGTCTGGTCCTCTTGGACCTTTGCATCATCTGTCTGCTACCAGCTATAGATGACTCTACTACATAACTTCTGGTGGTGGGTCTCACTACCGGTGACTACTCATCAAGGAATCTTTCCACTAAGTGTGATTTCTCTAACACCTCCGCCTAAGTCAGGATGCTGAGAGAAATCACCAAAGATCTAATCTCTCTTCTGAGCCCCTGCTCGAAGGTTCGGGCCTCGAAGAAAGGGTTTTGCACCATATCAGTGGAGCAGTGCGAGAGGTCAGTGGACCTCGCTGAATACTGAGCCACGATCATACTTCCCTACTACAAGTGGAGAAGCTCGTTTATACGAACTGAGTGTAAGGGCACTAGGATGAAATATTCCCTGAAAAGGCTCTCGAAGTCTTCCCAGATGAGAGTCACATCGTCGTGAACCTGGATCATCAAGCTCCACCATCTCCCCACTGCTACTTGAAGAAGACTGGCTGCAAGGATGACCATAAGATCGGTCGGTGTCCCTACTAGTTGGAAAACTATGACCTCAGCCTCCAGCCAGTCCTCAACCGCCTGTTGATCCATCTTGCACCGGAACCTCAATAACCTGTGGCGCTAAAACTCATGCAACGCGCTCAAGAAGCATGCACCCTCTACTACTGGAGCTGGTGGAAATAGTATCCCAACAGGTAGTGATGTTGCTGGTACCTCTGCCGTAATAGGGCCCTACACCGAAGCCTCATCACTCGGTGGGCCATCATCGCATACTCTACCCAAAACCCTGGCTGGCTTTTTGAGTGGAGGCATCCTAAAAAGAAACAGGTGTGCCACAGTCAATAAGTTATACCTGGTGAGATGACTCAAAGAGATCACAAAGAAAACTTTTCAAAAACACACACACAGTCTTTGTTTTCATGCACTGAGTTAGAAATTAGAAGTCAGGGCCCTGGTGTATAGATAGGTCGGTCGTCGCACCAACACTGGATTCCCCAAACTGATTACCACACTCATAACACTTAACACTATTATCGATTAAAAGATCAAAGTCCAAGTTCTTCAGTATAACTGACTCCTCTGATACTAATTTTTTATGACCAGTTCCCCAGGACATGTGTCGTGACTACCCCAATCCCACCTTCCATAGGCCAGGGGCTGGCGATAAGCACCGAAAAGGTATATCCCTAAAATCGGGAAGGCATTGCCTTCTTACCTGCAAACTCGCACAATCCCAGAACACAGTAAGATACAAGCACAAGTTAAACTATATAGAAAATAGGGTGAGTATAGTAAGTAAAAGGGGAATAATACAAGCCCAACTAGTAAGTAAAAGTAAAACTGAAAATAACTCCTGTGAACACCTGCCAAGGATCCTACCTGAAGGGTAGGTACAGCTCTCTAATGGTCATCTCCACGGTTCATATCGTCTAATTTTCCACCTCCGAGCAACCTCCAGTCCTAACACCCTCAGCCTCGATCAATTTTGTTCATCGTCTGCACAAGACATAGCAAGGTGCAGGCGTAACCTATGTAGGGGTGAGTATAACAATACTCAGTAGGGATCCCAAGACCCCCGAAGGTATCTCAGAATCCACAAAGGATAAACCACAAAGAAATGCCATAATCAAAAAGTACAAAAACAACATTCAACCCTACTTAGGTATATTACCATACATATACCTAAGTTATCAAGTATTCTCATCTCGTTTATGAGGAAACACAAGGCCCAACTCTTTAGCCAAAAGCACAGACGTTCCATGAAGTAAATAATACCATGAAGGTAACACCATGAAGGTAAGTACCACAAAGTTAACGCCACATAGAATAATACCACGAAGGTATCACCACACATAAGTGTACCGCAAAGTTACAAACTCAACTCACACTAGGTATAACTTAAGTATAGATATATAGATGATTATTTATATTTATAGAAGATCTTACTTCGTCGAGAAGCTCTATTGTTTACCCACACAGGATCGAAGATGACCCACACAGGATCCGAAGATGCTGACCGACACAAGATATGAAGATGACCCACATAGGATCTAAAGATGAACCACAAAGGATATGTAGATAACCCACACAGGATCGGTAGATGCTAACCCACACAGGATCTGAAGATTCTTTAAGTACAACCAGCCATAGGGTTCTAATTCTAAGCACGCTTTATTTCAGCAGGATCTGCTCCTCAAGCCATCGTTCGATACTTCAATTTCCACTAATTCCAATGAAGAAGCATCAAGAAGGTCTGTCACTTCATAAGGGACCCAATGTGATAGACGGCATGCCAATCAGACGTCTGGTCTGTAAGTTATAAGCATTTTAGTTCTGAGGGCCCAGTTGGATTTGGGTTCGATCCAACCCAGTTGTACTCTAGCATTATCCAAATATTAAGTAAAGTACACCAAAAGTACCATCTCGATCTAAGGATTCCAGTGCCATAGATGGTTCATCAAATAGACACTCGGTTCTTAAGATATGGCTAAAAAGGCGTATCTAGGTCCACATGGGCTCGAGTCCGGTCCAACCCGTCCCGGCCCGCAAAGGGGACGGCCCGGCCCACTGGGCACAGACCACGGATGGGGTGGCCCACTGAGGTGGTCTTCCATGGTGGGGCCCGCCCTAGCCTCTACCCGGGGGAGTCGCCCCTTGGGATTCCCAAACAGCCAAAAGGCTATTCGGTTCTAGCCAACCCAGTGGCGTCATGTGGTGTCGCCTGCTAGCACACGAGACCCATCGGAGTGGGTCCTACTTAGTGTGACGTGGTCGGTCAGGATTCCGGTCATCACCCCTTCTAGTGGCACGACAGCGCCGCCGCTCCTCCCGCACTGGACCGGGTGTCGGCCGCCCTGGTGCGCCGCCGCAGCTCGACAGCCACAACATCCTCCTATACTGGTGACGTGGATGCACGCCACCCTGCTTCCAAGCGGCTGGTCGGCATGTCAGCCAGCACCCTCCTCCGATGTGGCTGACGGACTACGGCCTCCTTTGGTGGCGCGGTTGTGCCGCTGCCCATACCCTGTCGGTGTCGGTCGCTGACGTCGGTCACCGGTGGACTTCCGTGGGTCACCAGGTGAGCTCGGGTGGCCCGTTATTCAATATGAAGGAATCATTGTGTGTTATGGGACGTTTCCTTTTCAACTATTTTAATGTGGTTGGGTTTTTCTCAACCAGACGATCCGCCCGCAAAGAACACATCAATCCACGAGGTAGTGGATGGATCGGGCCGTGTTCGTTTGGCATGTGCCCTCCACATTAGTTTTATATCATGTGGCTCAAGAAGATTGAATCAACGTAAAATTAATGAATAACAATCAAGATCAAACCCTACATGATTTTTTCATTAGAGGTGATGTGGGTAAAAAGATGATGTGTTGGCGTTCTCGAACATCAGTTCCTCATTCCTCGTTCAGAGGATGTTCTTCGTTGGAGGAGGTTCTTCCTTCAAGAGTTCCCCTACAAAAGTCTCCTCCACCAAGAGAGTTTTCCAACCCAAGAGATAGAATAAAGGTGGGGTTCCAACATAATTAAGTTTAAGTTAATTAATTGGTCAGTTAATGTTGGCTCATTAACTGGGGGGATTCCAAGAGTTGCATCACATTAAAATAGGGGTTCAAGGTCGGGTGGTCCCCACCACTAAGATTCAAAAGAGAGGTTTTGAATAAAAATAAAACAATTGTTTTATTTTATTCCTCCATAAAACCTGAAAATTAACCTCCACCATCGACCTACTGCAGTTGAAGTGAAGGTCTCCTTAAGAGAATAACGGCCCTGCGAGTTCAATGGTGTCCTCGGGTTTCAATTCCGAGAACCGGTTCAAAAGTTACAAATTCTTGCTCGCATGTTAACTGAACATACTTAAAGAAAGTTTGGAAATTCATTCCATCCACTCTGGGCCTCATAATCAAACGCCGTCAAAATTCACAGACTTGTAAAATTTCTATATTATTAAAAAAATATTACATGGAAAAATTAGTTTCTTCAGAGTAACAAAATATAAAATGGTAATAAATGACATAAACGGTATAATTATCATTTAATAAACATTCAAAATTTAATTAATCATTTAAATAAGTAATATAATTTTATTATTGAGTATTTAAACAACGTATGATGCTAGACAAGATTTATAATCACTGTTTTTTCTTTAAAACCTTATTTTAAAAGTTTTAAAGTCTATTTTTCCTCCATGTAAATGTTTAAAAAATGTCTGAAGAATATTATAATTTATATTTAAAATCATTCTCAAAGTCATTTTCATATTTTAATTTCTTTAAAAGTTTTAAAAATGAATCATTCTATTATTTTTTAATGAGGTACTTTAACCGAAGGTGTGAAAGGATTCATTGTTTTAAATTTTATGACATGAATGGAATTTCATGAAATCATGACTTTTCATTTCACCAACGATTCATCTAAAATTTTTATAGTTATTTTTAAATGAATTCATTTCCACAAAATTTTAAAAAAAAATCATTTTAAAGAGTTTTTAGAAGAAAGTGTCATTTATCCCAATTTTTATAAGAAAATGGAAATTATTTTGCTTATGGGTTCAAAATATCTTTTAAATGGTTTTATGATAAGAATTTGAATGCATAAGAAAATATTTTTGTTATTGTACTTGATCATTATATATAATGATATGTGATACCAATATAGCTTATATGATGGGTGATCCAGATATAGAGTATATGATGGGTGAGCCAGATAGGACGTATATGATGGGTGAGATCGATGTAGCTCTATAATGAATTGGATAATATTCATTGTCTTCACATGAAAAGATGTAGCGATAAACCAAAGAGTTTTATTTTATGTATTTAACTTTCTCTATTTATTTCTAACACGAGTGAACATAGGTTATTAAAATAATAATATAATATTCCTACAAGGTTTTCTATTTTCTTGTTACGGGTTTAAAAGGTTTTATCTGATAAAAATGTGTGTTTTCTATGTAGATATGGTATATATTATATGTTAAAATAATAATTTTTAAAATGTAAACATTTAATGGGTTTTCATGTTTTTAAATGGACTAATGAATTTTGTTATTTTAGGTCCCTTATTGAGAATTTTGTGCTTATCCTACATTTTAAAATGTTTTTAAAAATCTTTAAAGATGATTAGAAACAAAGAAGAAGTCAAGTTAAAATACATTAATATTTTTATTGAAAATAAAATGTGTCTTATTTCAAAAGTTTTATATTGTGGAAAAAATGGATACTGAGTGTAAGTGTTCACTTTGTTATATAAGGGTTTTTTATGAAAGAGTTATGACCCAATTATATAGAACTATTAACTCTAAATATCTTTGATATGTAAGAAAGTTAACTCTTATAAAAAAACTCAAGATTATGCAGTGTTCTAAGGCTGGTTACTTATAGTTTGTATTAAAAGAAAGTTTTAGATTACTTTAGAGGTTAGGATAATATTAACAAAATTCCCTTGAGATATTATAACATATGTTTATGTTTAAGTGATATAGAATTTGAAGATTACTATTTTGATTCCTCTGATTTATGTTTGTTAAGAATGGTTTTCTATAGTGGAAACAATGAAACTAATTTAGGAAAGTATTAAGAGGAAAATATCCATCTAAATCAGTTGCCTAGAATGTTTAGAATTATAATTGAGCAGTTTTGTATAGAGATGGCTTAGTTGTAATAGTATATAAATCATGACATTATCCATGTCATAGAGAAACCATATTTAAAATAGTAACGAGATGATAGTTGATAATTTTATGAAATATCACCCCTAAATTTTGGTGGAACATTAGATGTAGAGGTAGCCAAAGGAAGGATAAATGCTTAATGAAATATATTCAAAGTCATGGGATGTTTATAGAATCAAAATATAACAATTTCCATTTATCTTTTTGAAGGTGAAGATGATCAATAGTGGTCATTGGTTAATAATACTAGATATAAAGATAAGATCTTGATTATAAGTAATGGGATACATTTATGATTATTTTCCTGTAGAAATATTTCCCTAATGAGATTATACTTATAATGGATAAAATTTTCTTGAAATTTCGGTAAAATGATGAGGATTAGGTAGTTGTGTATGAATAATATTTTAAATTATTTTCTATGTACTTGCATAATTGTATTTGAGGACTTGATAGTAAAATTAATATATTTTACTCAGAATTAAAACATTGTTTTTTAAGATATTAAGATGCATGATAATTTAAAAGTTATGATAAAGTTGTTCATTATTATGATAAAGTTGAGATGGAGTTTTTTTATACTTATGTTCCTCATGATGAAAAGAGTTATAAGCGGTCAAGATGAAAAGCAATGGTGAAGTAGTCAACTAAGAAATTATGAAGCAATCCCACAACAAGTTCTAAGTGTGGTTACAAAAAAATTAGGGATTGTATGAAAAGATCTTGAAAGTTTTACCAGTGTAGTTAGTTTTCTAATATAGATATTTAATGAAACGATAAGAGTCACAATCAATCAAATAATGGGGTATCAAATATCCCACCAATGGTGAGATGTTTTAATGGAAATGATTTGGGGAATTATGATAATATATGTCTGAATGTAGTTAATTAGGGTGGAAATCCTCTTGATCAAAAGAAAGAATAGTGTGGTAAAATAATTTTTTATTATTAAAATTTATTTTTGTCTATCTAATGAAGTGGTGACATGTACATTACTTATTTATTCAAATTATACCAATGCATTTGTTGACTCTATATCATCACATGCCTTAAAATATGTGGAATTTTCAAGTAAAATTGGAATATCCCCTTATGAAAATAAGATAAAAATATGTGTTAAAACTCCTAGTTAAAGTGTTAAAGAAACAAATATTTATAGGAATCTTCTTATTTTTATGAGTGGGGTGGTTTTCCTGAAAATATTATTGAACTACCCATAATATAGTTTAATGTTGTTCTAGGTATGGATTTCCAATCATTTTATAAAGCTAAGATATATTATAGATAAAATAAATTTATTATCAATGATTGCATACCCTTTATAACATATCAATAAGATTGGAAAATGATTAAAGATAACGATTAAAGTTATATATCACATGTTATTAAAAAAAGAAAATTGTTCAGAATAGTGATGTGCCAGTTGTAAATGAATATATGGATGTATTTTCTAGTGATTATCCTAGTACAATTTTTGACCAGGAGGTTGAATTTACTATTTACATAATTCCTTATTCTAAACCAATTTTAATACCCCCTTAACAAATGTATCAAGTAGAAATTTTGGAATTCAAAAGGAAGTAGTAAGTATTTCTTGATAAAGGTTTTTTAGTACCCTTGATTTCTGGTATGTAACCCTTAATTGATAATTTTATGGTTATAAAGTGTAAGGGTGGAGGTTGGGAGAGTTTTGAAAACTTTCTAAGTGTTTTGGGGACTAAATGAAGTTTGCACGGGTAGCACATGGTTTGTCCAAACCGTACGGAATTCTTAGGAGAAACTATACGCAGTTTTCTTCATGAAGAAGTAGCTCCAGCACAGTTAGAGCATGGTTTTGAGAGACAATTAAAGGGTATACTATGCAGGTAGTGGATACCACATTGTTAGCACACATTTTTCCTAACTTTGTGGCCAAAATGTGCGCAGAGTCAAATCTAGATCCTTAAAAATAAGATCTCACTCATTTTTTTCCATAACTCGCTCATTTTTTTACCAAATCAGCTCTAACACGGGATTTTGATGCTACAAATGTCTAAGAGGGTTATCCCACCTGTTTTGTGGAAATCCTAAGGATTCCCTTGGTGATTTGAAGCTGAATTCTTGAGGTATGTGAGCGTTCTTCACCGTTCTTGATCAGTTTATTAGATCTACTTCTCCACTCTTTTTGGTTTCTAATATCTACACCCATTATGGGTATATCTATGAGTTTAGATGAAAAATAAGTTGATATTTATTATTTATCTTTCTATTAGAAGATATTTAAGAAGTTTATGTGAATAATTGACTCGTTTTTCTTAAGTGTTCTTCGCCTGTTGCCAAGTTTTGTCAAAACCTTTGAGGTAGGGGGTTTCTCTCTTGACTCAACTTAGTAGAAATGATGGGCATGATTTAAAATTTATTTCCTTGTGATGAATTTATCATGAATTGTATCGTCATAAATTTTTGGAAACCTTCTTTGGTGATGGTTTGGTAAATTTTATAAATTTGAAAAATTTGGCGTTTTGAATAAAATGATTTTGTTCTTAGTTTTAAAATATGGATTTTAAATTGGGGATTTTCTGAAATTTTGGAACATGGATTTAATTAAATGTTTTCAATAAAAAAGGGTATGTTTTATTGATATAAAATGGTTGTTTTCAAATTGGTTTGTTCTTTGGTTTTCAATAAAAGTACAGTTTTATTGAAATGGTTAGAATTGGTTATTTGGAATGGTTTTGGAATACATTGGGTTTTGTGTGAGTTCATGTTTTGTGTGCCTCTAAATAAGGGACATATACCATTGGGGTACAACGTGTGTGACCCTAGATTGGGGACGTGTGTCATTGGGACACAAGGTAATTGGATGAGAGACCTCTCACGAGTATGGAACTATCGAACGAAGCTTGCATGTATAGGTGTGTTGTGAACTATGGAATGGGTATGCCAAAATGATGATAAGAATTGGTTATAAAGCCTTGATTAGTTATTTTATGGAAAAATAACTTGATAGAAATTGGTTTCATTTAGTTTTGTTTTCACTTGGTTGTAAATGGTTTTTAGAACTGGTTTATATTTTGTTATAAACTGTTTTGAGAGATTGTTTTATATAAACTATTTTATGTAAATATCATTAACTCTTATATCCTAGTGGTGTGAGTAGGGAATTCATTTGGGGTAAACCTACTAAGTTATATACTAACCCCCTTCTTTGTAAATTTGTTTCTTTTGTAGATTCTACCTTCTGGGACTTGATTAAAGGTAAAGTATCACACTTCTTTCACACCACGTCCTAATACTTTGGACTACTTGGTAATATTGGAGTGTGGAGCTTGTGGAGCATGGAGTCTTATATTAATATTGGATTTTATTTGTTGTTTTTCCACTATTTACTTTTATGTTTATTTTTATTCTATTGTAGCATACCTTGGTTTATTGTTTTAAAGAGAATGATTTGAAATGTCTTAGTTCATTTCTTGCATCATATAGTGAGCTGTTTATGGATGGTTTATTGGGTTTTTGATTTTAGGAATTAAAGGGTAAATCATCCCCAACTTGCTTTGAAACCGTTAGGCATTTATTTCCATCCTTTTTCATCTTAGGTATGTCACTTAAGGCCCAATAATGACTCATTGTACTCTCAAGCCAATGAGAATTAGCAGGTCATTACAAATAGTATCATCTTGTTCGGTCCTTGCCTAACAAGTAGTCATCAATGTTCTTGGTCTTGGAGTGGAAATTACTTCTTGTATATTCCTTGGATTAGAATATTAGAAAGTAGTAGTATTTAGGAACATTAAATGTATAGAATAAATGGATGTAGATAACCCTTTTATGCAAAACTTCAAGTTACCAGGGAGCTGGGTACATAAGTGTTTGGCAACACTTCTAGGATTTGGGAATCTCATTGTCATGGGTTTATTCAATGAGATGAGCATGACATTAATTGTAAAGGAATAACTTCCCACTAATAGTGAATTCATCATTTCAATTAATGATTCATGTTGTGTATAAACTGTTGATTTTTGAAAAAGTATGAAACTATTTTCAAAAGAAAGACTTTGAAAAATAATGGTTGATATATTTTGAAAAAGGTCTGATTTTCAAAAACAAGAATAAGATTTTTCAAAAATGGTGGAAATGGAAAAGGATTGTTTTTGGAAAAAAAATATTGTAATATTTGATGTGATAGAATTTGAAATGTTGAGCCATCAGTTTCTAGATAGTGATATTGATACAGTTTGTTGTTGGTTTAGAAAATGGAACCCGGTAGGCATCAGCGAAACCAACCCGAATAAGCTGCAGAGAATGTGGTTGAACTTGAACCACAGGTGAACCAAGAGCTGGTTTAGAGTATTTTCGAGACTTTTCCAGCTATGGATATGGGGAACCAGAGGAATAAGCCATGGTATGTGGATTATACCATCCAGTTCATGAAGCAGAATCCACCTAACTTCTAGGGTGATGCGGAACCCGAAAAGGCAAAGGTGTGGCTAAGTAGGATGAATCATATCTTTGATTTCATTGGCACACCATCAGAACTAAAAGTCAATATGGAGACTTATATGCTCGATAATCTTGCACACCAGTGGTGGGATTTAGAAGTGCGCACAAAATTGGATGAAGGTCTTACCTGGGAAGATTTTTAATAATTGTTCAACAAACAATTCTATCCTCATATGTTCAAAATCCAGAAAATGACGGACTTATTTAGCCTGAAGTAGGATAATCTCTCAATCATGGAATATGTGTCTAAAATCATGAATTTGGTTCATTTTTCACCAGAAGTTGTGGCAAGTGCATCCTTAAAGGCACACATCTTTGAATCAGGACTAAGCCAGGAGATTCGATCAAAGATTGTGATGCTCTATATTATAGATTATATAGAGATAGTGAATAGAGCGATGGTTGATAAACATGATATCTCAGGATATATGTAAGGAGGTATGATGATGCCTACAGGAAATGGTGGGAACTCAACCGCTGGGAGCAAGTATAAAAGGAACACCTATTTCCAAGGTGGAAGTGGAAATCAGAATTAATTGGTTGGATCAGTGAACCTTCCTTCATGAACCAAGAGAAAACCAGGTTGTTTTCAATGCGGTTATTTTGGATATATAAAGAAAGAGAGTATGGTACAACCTAGATCATGCCATAACTGCAAGAAGATGGGGAATCTTCAGTGTTATTGTCCCAGTGCTCCAAGGTCAGGTTTTCGAGACACTTCTTAGGCATTACAAGCGTCATATGCTTCGACTGGTCAAGGATAGAAGAATTATTCTCGTTAGTAGATAAGATCTATCCTTGGTTATTCTTGAAATACCATGACTCCTTAACTAGGAAAACATCAGCAAGGAAACAAGGAGAATGGTGCAATGATGAATAAATTGTATGAAGATGATTAGATGATTTTCAATGATCAGGATGGACCATCTATGGTGATAGGTACGATTCTTTTGAATTCTACCCTTATGCAAGTGATATTTGATACTAGTGAATTGTATTATTTCATTGTTTCTCATGCTGTTGATTTGATATGTTTAAAGTTGTAAATGATTTCTTCTATTTTGAAACTGCAAACTCAACTCGATGAAAGAGAATTTAAATCCTTTGCGTGTAGAGCATGTGATATAACAATTGATGGATCTGAGCTAAAATGGGACTTCTCATTGTCGGACATGGATGTCTAAGATGTAATCCTAATTATGGATTGGTTGAAAATTTTTAAGTCTCACATAGACTGTTATAGGAGAACAGTTAGTTTCATGACTGAGGATGACATCAAGCATCTTTTCAGAGGAGAAAATATGGTAAAGGAACGTGAAAAGAGCTTGTTTTCACTAATGGTGGGAATGATCTCTTACTATTTGGTGGCCTTTAATTTGGAATTAATGGAAGAGATCAAGGAAAATATTTTTCCAGCAGTTATGGATCAATTTCAAGATGTCTTTCCTAAAAACTTCTTAGGGTTACCACCTCTAAGGGAAGTGGGGTTTACGATTGATCTCTTTCTGGGGACCAGTCCTATTTCCCTTAGTCTTATAGAATGGAACCAATAGAGGTATGGGAATTGAAAGTGCAGTTAGAGGATCTATAAAGAAAGTGTTTCATTTAGACAAGTATGTCTCGGTGAGCAGCACTGATCTTGTTCGTGAAGAAATAATATAGAACTCTTCGGTTGTGTGTTCATTATCATCAGTTTAACCAAGTTACGATAAAGAATAGGAACCCACTTCCACATATTGATGATCTATTTTTTCAATTAAGGGGAGCTCAGTGGTTCTCTAAAATTGACTTGTGATCAATATATCACCAATTGCGAGTTCAGAAGGAAGATATTCTAAAGATAACTTTCAAAAGTAGATATTCCACTATGAATATGTAGTCATGCCTTTTGTTCTAATGAATGCACCAACATTATTCATAGATTTGATGAATAGGATATTTCAGTGATATCTAGACTCATTTTTTGTGGTGTTTGTCAACAACATCTTGGTGTATTCAAAGGCAAGGGCTAACTATGAGGAACACTTGGAAACAGTGTTACAAATCTTGAGAGATCACCATTTATATTCCAAATTATCGAAGTGTACTTTTTTGATATAGGAAGTACATTTTCTTGGACATGTCATTTATGAGAAAAACGTTTCTATTAGTCCAAAAAATATAGAATTTTTTATCTCATGGATACCACCGAATAATGTCTTCGAGATACGAAGCTTTCTTGGTCTATCTAGTTACTACAGACGCTTTGTGCATGATTTCTCATGACTAGATTCACCAATGATAGATCTAAAAAGAAGAATGATCCATTCCAATGTACATAGAAATTCCATAAACTTTCTAGGAACTAAAATTTGGTCTTATAATGGTACCTTTCTTTATTTTTCCAAAATTAGGATAGGGTTATGTGGTTTACTATAATGCTTCAAGATCAGGTTTGGGTTGTGTTCTCATGCAAGGTAAACATGTGGTTTCTTAGGGTTCATGGCAGTTGATGAAGAAAAATAAGAATTATCCAACACATTATTTGGAGTTAGATGAAGTCATCCATGCTTTGAAAACATGGAGACACTATCCCTTTTGTGGTAAATTCAATGTGTTCATAGACCACAAAAGCTTGAAACATATCTTCTAAAAACAAGATTTGAATCTGTGGTAAAGGAGATGGATGGAGTATCTCTAGATTTTTGACTTTGACGTGATGTATATACCAGGAAAAGGGAATTAAGTGGCATATTCATTGAATATAAAGTCATATGATCATTTGGTAAAAGAATCTTTAGATTAATGGTAGTTGATATTCATCTTAGATGAAATACATGTGGAATGTGAAGACTGAGGTGATATTGCAATTTTATTTTCAGCTACTCTTGTTCCTGGTTTAGTAAATATATTTAAAGAGGCACAAACATCTGATGAACAATGTCTAGTTATGAGTTCAAAAACTAAATGGTGGGAAGACCATTGAGGGATATAAACTTGATGGGAGTTCAGTTTTGTGTTTTAGAGATCGAATGGTTGTACCTAGGGATTCTCAAGAACAAATCCTTCATGATTACCACCATTCGAGATGGTTTGTACATCTAGGAACACAGAATATGTATTAGGCATTGAAGGCGTAGTTTTGGTAGAGCATCATGAAAAGAAAGGTGGATAAGTTCATCTCGTGATGCTTAACTTGTCAACAGGTTAAATCAGAGCATCATAGACCTACATTTATATTGCATTCTTAACCTATCCCACTATGGAAATTGGAGCATATAGTGATGTATTTTATTACAGGTCTCCCAAGAACGGTTTGGAAACACAATTCCATTTGGTTGATAGTGATTAGCTTACTAAGTCGGCCAATTTCATCCCTATTCATGAAACTCAAATGGTGAAGGATCTACCCAAAATTTATATCCAAGAAGTGGTAAAGAGATATGGAATTACAATTTCAATCATCCCATAAAAAGATCTAAGGCTCACATCTCATTTTTAGAAATCCTTACAAAAATTCCTTGGCACTCAGTTGAATATGAACACGGCGTGTCATCCTTAGATAGATGGGAAATCCAAATGGATGATACAAACATTGGAAAACCTATTATGGGCTTGTGTAATGGATTTTGGTGGCTCATGGGAGGATCAATTCCCTTAGTGGATTTCTCATATAATAAAAACTATCAGGGCTAGATACATATGGATCCCTTTAAAGTATTGTATGGGTGTCCTTGGAGTTCTCCACTATACTGGGTGGAAACATGTGAAACATCACTACTTGGGACGAGCCTTGTCCAGGAAATAATGGAGAATATTAAGTTAATTAGAAAGAGGATGGAGACTTCTCAGAGTCATCAGAAATCTTATGTGGTTCATCGTCGAAGGTCGTTGTTATTTTTCGTGATTGATCATGTGTTCTTAAGGATCTCTCCAAGAATTGGACATCATCATTTTGAGAAGCAAGTTAAGTTATATCCTAGATACATTGGCCCTTTATAGATACTAGAATGGGTTAGAGAGGTGGCATATTGGTTGGAATTACCACCATGGTTCAGTTCGGTGCATAATGTGTTCCATGTATCTCAGTTGAAAAAGTATCAGCATGATCATGACCATCTGATCAGATGGGATCACGTTGACCTAGAACTGAATTCTTCGTTGATACATATCCCAATGCATATTGTGTATAGGAAAGAGGAATTATTTCATGGAAAAATAATTGGTCTAGTATGTAGAGGACAGCTGTGTTTTTACTCCGTCCAGCTCAGGAACCTTCTCTTACAAGGACTTTCACCGTGTCTCAAATATTCTCCCTCCATCAGATGGTGGGAATAAAACCCTATGGTGCAAAATGGTACCAATGAAGTTTAACTTCCTCCTCTGGCGAATCAGGAACAATGCGCTTCCCTCGGAGGCCAATATCAAATGTTGCGGCATCAACTTGGCATCCAGGTGCTGCTGTTGCAAGAATCACCGGGAAGAATCTGTGGTGCACATTTTCTTTGAGGTTGATTGGGAAAATGAGGTATGGCATTATTTCGTCCCATTCGCCTCTTTCTCGACTTCTTCCAGAACTGAGGCCTCCTTTCTGGAGTCCTGGTACAGTGGCGCGGGTTCTGCTGGTGTGGGGAAGACAGCCCGCACTCTGGTGCTTCATTCGGCCTGCTGGTGTTTATGGAAAGCTCTGAAAAAGATGGTTTTTGAGGGTATCCAATCCTCTAGTAGTTCCATTATTGTGCGTATCAAGAAATTTCTTCTGGATATGGTCAACCTTTTTACTGGATGGCGGGAGGCACCCACCTTGAAACACCTTCTTCTCAATGTACCAGTGCCTCTTCAGCCATGTAATACTCCTAGATCCCTTTGGGTGCGGTGGAATCCTCCAGCTTGCGGTTTGAAACTTAATACTGATGGATCATGTCGCTCGGGATCCATTCGTGGAGGTGGGATTGTTTGGGACTCCAAAGGCGCAGTCATTATGGCCTTCTCTGCCTATCTCAGTAATGGTTCCTCCATCCAGGCAGAGGCCAAAGCCACTCTCACTGGCCTCACCCTTTGACAACAGGCCAAAATCACTCTCTCTGAGGTGGAGACTGACTCCCTCATTCTGCATAATGCTCTCAAGGGTATAGGTTCAATCCCATGGTCAATATCCTATATCATTAGAAGGTGTCTGGGTATGCTTCTCAATAACAACACCAAAGTGCTTTACATGTGGCATGAAGGGAACAAAGTGGCGGATCACCTTGCCTCCGTGGTCGAGCCCAACTCCAACATTTACTGCGTCTCGAATGTGGATCTCTTGAAACCAGAGAGTGTGGCTCTCATTCAGGGGGATGCCCTTAAGTTACATTATTTCAGACCTCCTTAGGCTTGTGGTTGTCTTTTTCTTGTCCTTAGGGGTGCTTGCCCTCCTTTTTTTATCTCTGAATAAATAAATAAATGATGATGATGATGGTAGTATGGTAAAATTCAGGAAGAGACTTGGGAATGTTAGAAGGGAATGAAAGAGCAGTGATGGGAACTCATTCAGGGAAACACATGTTTTTTACTTTTTAGGGTTGGAAATACCAACGGTGGGGAGAATTTAGTACCCATAGTTTCTAGTATGTAACCCTTACTTGACACTTATATGGTTATAAAGTTTAAGGGTGGAGGTAAGTAGAGTTTGGAAAACTTTTTAAGTGTTTTTGGGGATAAATAAAGGTTGCACAGGTAGCACACAGTTTGTCCAAACTGTGTGGAATTCCTAAGAGAAACCATGAACAATTCTATTCATGAGCTAGTAGCTCCAGCATAGTAAGAGCAAGGTTTGGGGAGACAATTCAAGGGGAGTCCATAAAGGTGGTGGATACTGCATGGTTAGCGCACAGTTTTCCTAACTGTGTGGCCAAACTGTGTGCAAAGTCAAATATAGATCCTTAAAAAATGATTTCACTCATTTTTTCCATAACTCACTCGTTTTTTAATAAAATCAGCTATAACTCAGTATTTTTCTTCTCCAAAGGTCTAAGAGGGTTCTCCCATCTATTTGGTAGAAATCCAAAGGCTTTCCTTAGTGATTCAAAGTCAGATTCTTGACGTATGTGATCATTCTTCACTGTTCTTGATCGGTTTCTTAGAACTACTTAGAGTTACTTCTCCTCTCTTCTTGTTTTCTTAGACATACACCTGTTATGGGTATATTTATGATTTTTGATTCCAAATAAGTTGATATTTGGTCTTTATTCTTCTAAGAGAATATATCTAAGGAGGTTCCATGAAGAATCGACCCAGTTTTCTTAAGTGTTCTTCGTTCGTTGCCAAGTTTCATCAAAACCTTTAATGTAGGGGGATTCTCTCTTGAATACACTTAGTAGAACTTATGGTAATGATTTTAAATTTATTTCCTTGTGATTAATTGATCATGAATTTTCTGGTTATAAATTTTTCGAAACCTTCTTTGGTGATGGATTGATAAATTGTAGAAATCTAAAAAATTGGGTGTTTTGAATAAAGTGATTTTGTTCTTGGTTTTAAAATATAGATTTTAAATTGAGGATTTTTTGGAATTGTGGTACATGGATCTTATTATATTTTTTCAATAAAAAGGATATTTTTTATTGAAATGAAATGTTTTTTTTTGAAATTTCTTTGTTCTTTGGTTTTCAATAAAAGTACAGTTTTATTGAAATGGTTGGAAATGGTTATTTGGAATGGTTTTGGCATACATTGGGTTTTTTTGTGAATTAATGTTTGACATGCCCCTGAATAAGGGACGTGTACCATTGGGGTACAGGGTGTGTGACCTTGGATTAGGGGCCTTTATCATTGAGACACAAGTTAATTGGATGAGAGACCGCTCATGAGTATGGAACTGTCGAATAAAGCATGCATGTGTGGGTGTGTTCTGAACTATGGAATGGGTATGCTAAAATGATGATAAGAACTGGTTCTTAAGACTTGATTAGTTATTTTTTGGAAAAATAATATGCTGGAAATTGGTTACATTTAGTTTTGTTTTTACTTGGTTGTAAATGGTTTTTTAACTAGTTTATAATTCGTTATAAACTATTTTGAGAGATAGTTTTATATAAATTGTTTTACGTAAATGCCGCTAACTCTTCTGTCTTAGTGGTGTGAGTAGGGAATTCATTGGCTAAAACCTAATGAGTTATATACTCACCCCCTACTTTGGTACTTTGGTGATTTTTTAGATGATACCTTCAAGGACTTGGGAAAAGGTAAAGTATCACACTTCTTTGGCACCGCATCATGATACTTTGGATTACTTAGTGATGTTGGAGCATGGAGACTGTGGAGCATGGAGTCTTGTTGTCATCTTGGAGTTTATTCATTATCTTTCCATTGTTTACTTTGATGTTTATTTGTATTCTGATATAGCATACCTTGGTTGATTATTTTAAAGAGAATGATTTTAAATGTCTTAGCTCATTTCTTGCATAATATAGTGATCTGTTTGTGGATGGTTTGTCAGGTTGTTGTTTTTAGGAATTAAAGGGTAAATTGTACCCCACTTGCTTTGAAACCCTTCAGTATTTATTTCCAACCATTGGAATCTTAGGGTTTTCGCTTAAGGCCCTATAATGACTCGTTGTACTCTCAATCTAATGAGAATTAGCGGGCCATTACAGGTTTCATTCACCTGATCACTTCACTGAGGGGTGATCCTTTTTAATTTATTAAAAAGAAGCTGGTTCAATGAGGCTTTTTATTGATTATATATCCTTTAATAACATAAATGTTAAGAAAAAGTATCATTTTCCTCATATCAATGATTTTTTTTATCAGATCCAGGAAGTATAATATTTTTCAAAGATTTATCTCAGGCCAGAGTGCCATCAGTTGAAGGTGGAGGAGGAATATATTCTAATGACAATATTTTAGACTAGATATGGACTTTATCAGTTTTTGGTTATTTTCTTTGGGTTGTCTAATGTACTATATGTATTCATAGATCTTATGAATAGAGTTTTCCATCACTATTTGGATTAAATTTTGATTATGTTTATTATCAATATTTATTTTTATTCTACAGTTCATGAGGATCATGAAATATTCCTAAGGAGTGTTTTAAGAACCCTAAAATAAAATAAGTTATATGGAAAATTTAGTAAATGTGAATTTTAGTTGCAGTATATTTCATTTCTTGGGTATATTGTTTATAAATATAAAATAACTATTAATCCTACTAAAACTAAAGTGGTTGACGAATGGCAATGACCTAAAAATGTTATAGAGATTTATAGTTTTCTTAGATTATCATGTTACTACTGGTGGTTCTTTGAAAAAAAAAATACTCAATTATCCATTCCACTAGCTAAGTTAACTTGAAAAGGAATTAAATACATCTGGGTGAAAGAGTGTGATGAATGTTTCTAGGAGAAAAAAATAAGATTGATGAATTATCTAGTTTTTTTCCCTTCACTCTAGAAATTGTGTGTTTTTAATCATCGTCGATGCTTTTATGAAGGGTCTTAGTTTTGTTCTAATATAGAATGATCTAGTGATTTCTTATACTTCACATCACTTGAAACATCATGAACTAAATTATCCTAAAAATATCTAGAAAAATATGTTGTGTTTTTCCTTTAAAAATATAAAGACATTATTTATATGGAATAAAGTGTGAAATATATGTATACTATACAATTCTGCATAATATTTTCACACAGAGAGATTTGAACATAAGGAAGAAAATATGGCTAGAACTAATAAAGTATTATGATTACATGATTCATTACCATCTAGGAAATGAAGAAAAAAATACTCAATGTTTTTTAGCTAAAAGGATAATGAATCATTAATCTTACTATATTTATAACATTATCCTAGAGTAAGTTATTTGATGAATGATTTCCTAAAAATTTCCCTTACTGGAACTTCCTCTATTTTCTTCCAGAATTTAATATAGGCATCATTTTTAGGTAAAATTAAGTAATCTCATAAATAAGGTTGTGATTTTCAAGGAAAGGTGAAATAGTTGAAGGAATCTATGTTAAATGAATTTAACTTTAAAAAGGAAGGTTTTTTTATAATTTTAATAATATTGTGTGTGTCATTTATCTCTTAGTTGAAAATGAATTATTAAGTAAAGCTTATATCTCTCCCTTTTCTCGTCATCCTGATAGTAATAATATCTATAGATACCTTTAAGAATAATATTGTTAGGATGGAATTGAGAAAGATATTGTATAGTTTAAAAAAATGAATTTTCAACAGGATGAAGTTGAATGATAATTACTAAAAGGTGTGCTTCAACCTTTTCCAATGCCAAAGTGGAAGTAGAAATTTATATCCATGGATTTCATGGTTGGATTTATAAATAAATATCTAGGTAACAATGTGATTTTATTTATTGTTAATTTATTGAATAAACATGAAAATTTCCTTCTTATTTAAGATATTATGACTTTAAATAAGCTTTCAAAACTATATCTCAAGGTGATAGTCTAGTAATATGAATTTTCTCCCTCCATTGTATCTAACCGTGATCCCATGTTTACATATAATTTTTGGAAAGGCCTTTAAAATTCATTGAGTAATAAATTAAATTTCAAAACATATTTTCATCCTCAATCTGATGGAAAGTTAAAGTGAACGGTTCTGAATTTAGAAGATATGATTAAATAATTTTCAATGGATTACTAGGGAAGTTGGAATTATCATATTTCATTTGTTGAATTTTCTTAAAATAATTATTTTGATTCCATTACTCAAATTTAACCTTTTGAGTATTTACATAGAAAGTAGTAATGAACTCTAGATTTTTGGGATGAAGTAGGTGAAATATTGGAACCAGAGTTGGCAGAAGAGATGGATGAAAAGTTAAAGATGATTCAACAGTATATGAGGGAATCTCATAGTTGATAAAAGAGTTATGTAGATAACTGGAGAAAATATTTTTCATTTGAGGTAGGTGTTCATATTTTTCTTAAAGTATATCTATTGATAAGTGTTATATGTTTTGGTAAAAAATTGAAAGTTAAGTCTTTGGTTCATTATAATATATAAAATTCTAGGTAAAATTAGACTATTTTCCTACTGAGTGGCCTTTCCTATGAGTTTATCCTAGTTATATGGTGTGTTTCAAGTTTCATTGTTAAGTCAGTATCTCTCAGATGTATCTCATGTTTTGATCACTGAGGTAGTATAGTTGGATGAGTGTTTTCTATATGAAGAACAACCATTTTAGATTCTTTATTATAGAGAGTAGGTACTGCAAAATAATTTTATTCATCAAGTTAAGGTTTTGTGGAAAACTATATGATTGAAGAACCAATATGGGAATTAGAAAATTTAGTGAAAGAAAAATATCCCTACTTGTTTAAGTTGTGAATAAAATTTTAAGGATATAATTTCTAAAAAGGGATAATATTTTGAAAACCCAAGTAATATAAGATCAATTTCATGTTTTAATAATATTCATGAATTAGATTTATTATAATAATAGTAAGTAATTTTTCAATCAAAAGGGAAATAGTTTTATTCTTAATAAATTAATTTTAATGTATTATAAATTTTTTTAAATATTAGTTTATAAAATTTTGAATTTAAATTTTAACAAATTAACATCAAATTTGAAATCCGTAAGTCAAAATTATCTTAAATGAATTTTTTTAATTTTTCTGAAAAGATTTATTTTTAAGTGAATAGTTGAAAAACCAATTTTTGTAATTAGTATATAATTTATTTTTGGGTATAATTAATTTTTGGGCTTAAAAACGCATTTTTCTAAAAACAATTTTTCATCGCATTTTTTATTGTTATCCAAAATTAATTTCTACAAAATATAGAAACCGAATATTGAAAATTGAATATATATAATTTGAAACAATATGCTTGAATTTGGTAAATATGACCCTTTTATTTTTTGTCATTATGAATAGTATCTGTAATAAATATTTTCCACCTCAGTAAGGTTAAGATGGGTAAAACATGGTTAAAACTATAGTATAAGGCCTTAAAATAATCCAAAAATAGTAATTTATTTAATTTGATAAGCTTTTTTCTACCATAAACACCCAAGTGTTGAGAATTTGGAAATTTATTTCCACTTACCTTTGATAAAGACTTTAATAGGATTTTTTAAGTAAAGAATAAACAAATGGCACTCTCTTTGTTTTAATATATCTAATATTTGGAAATAGGGATTAAAAATGGTTATCCTCGGTTATAAATTTTTATTTAAAATATGGATTAATTTTTTTATCATGGTTATTTATTTTTAATTTTTAGTGATGTAATAATTACCATAAATTCTTATGTAATGCTAACACAGTGCATGCTCAAGTAATAGAAAATTCAATTAAATGATTATTAAAAACATTAAAAGTAATAAAATATGGAATAATTGTTGTGTTCCATAATTTTTTTAGATAAATATTACATATTAGTGATTTTTTAAAAGTTTATATTTGAATTCCATTACTATCTTGTTGTCATTAAATTCAAATTAGGTGAATAGTCTTGAAAATGACTTTAATGGTATGTTATGTTAAATAATATTTTATTTAATGATTTAAATTTCATAAAACTACAAAATTTATGGGATATGATTTCTAATATCATACCTTTTCCACATAGGGGTCATTTTTCCTTTTATAGTAAATTTCTTAAATCCTATAGAGTAAAAAACTATGATATCTCAGTAATCATCAAAATGTTTAATGAGGGTTAAAACTAAGCGATAAAGGTGAAAATATTAACTAAACTTGTCTAAATTTTATTGGATGAGATTATTTCTAATTTTAATCATACTATATTCAAAATATATAAGTTTTTTCACTTAAATAAGAAAATTAATTTATATTAATTTAATACTTTAAGTAATTCCAAGAGTGCCCCTCTCCTCACTTATAAAAGGGTACCTCCTCTCCTTTCTTCCTCACACCTGTTGAGAACTATAGTTTAGAATATATAAGGAAAATTATCTCCTCAACACCACTCCCCACACTATATAGGTCCTGGTATCACCAAAATATCATACCTATTAGGCTTAAGGTGTAAGCAAAATAGGTCACTGAGGAGAAGGTATAAGTCCTAACTGACCTATTTCATGTTTATTTCCTATTATACATCTTTAAAATATTCTTTAACCATGATGAAATAATAAAATAAACATCTTAAATATAATTCAATTTATTATTATTATTTTATAATACTTTTTAATCTCTTTTTCCATCCAATGGAAAATGAAAACATCATTTGTGAGTACGTGTGTATTACCACCTCCACTAAGCGATGTGTTTTGTTTTTCATCACCACCTAAAAAGGATGGTTATTATGATGGATTTAATTAATATATATGATATTAATGACATAATTATCATTCTATAAATATAATATAACATTTATTTTCTTACTATTCCATCCATTTGAAAATGATAACGCCATTCATGTGTATGTTTGGATTACCACATCCATGAAGAGATGTGATTATGTTTTCATATATATATATATATATCATGCATGGTTGTAGAAATTTATTTAATGTATAAAAATTAAAATAATTTAATTATTAATATTCAATAGGTGATGTAACAATGTCCCCTTTTACAACATTCATCTTATTGAAGTTTTTTTGAGATTATGAATCGAAAGTCCTCAAAACATCCAATATAAACATAACTTATTATGTTGCTAGATAAAATACGGTCATAAATGAAATAAAATGGATATTTATAACTAAATAAACATGAAAAATATTATTAATCAATTAAATAACTAATTTAAATTTATTACATAAGATTTAAAGCATTTATGATGTTATATGGTATTTAAGGTAAGGGATTTTTCTTTAAAACCTTCTTTTAAAATTTTAAATTATATTTTCCTCTATATCCATGTAAATTAAAACGTTTCAAAAATGTTATTATTTATTATTAAAAAATTTATAAAGGTAATTTTAAATATTTAGTTTCTTTAAAATGTTTAAAAATGAAACTTCGTGTCATTTTTAGAATGAGTTACTATTACCAAAGGTGAGAAAGGAATCATTATTTTAAATTTTAAAATATGAAAAAAAATTCCCACCATCATGACTATTCATTCATTTTAAGACTCATCTATAATTTTCCATAATTATTTTAAAAATTAAATCATTTCCAAAATATTTTTGAAAATTTTAATTTTAAATAGTTTTCAAAAGAAATGGGTATTTGAACCTATTTTTATGCGAAAATGGAAAGTTTTTTTAATTTGTTCAAAAGAGTTTTTCAAGGATTTTATGATGATAATTTGAATTCTTAAAAAAATTAGGCCTTTAAAAAGAAGGAAGGTCTCGTATTGTGATACCCTAGCTCAATTTCTCCTCTTCCCTAATGGCTTCCTCTTGTCATTCTGTATCTAGGTATCCTATCAACCTCCTGTTGTCCAAGTTCTATAAGTCCAAACCAAAATAAAATTCTTCCCACACCTATATCATTAATTGTCATTACCCAACACTCATAAGTTTTTTTATGATAATGGTATCTCCTTTTTCTTTGTTTCCCCTTCACTTTTTCATGGAATCCACTTACCTCACTTCATGACTTGACACTAGCTCAGTGAGTTCAAGGTCATTATCTTGGGGTATGATCTACTGTGAAAACCCAAGGGTTTGATTTGATATCTCAAATGTTTTCATTTTCATAAATAATTGGGTCTCTATGTTCCACAATGAGAGTTTTTAGGTAGTGTAATCACTTGGTGGGGTTTTGGAGCTTTCAGAGGCAGAAGAATGGTGAGGAAATCCATCTTTCCCCATTAATTTTTTTTTATTTTAATATTTTTACTAAAATACACTAATCCACATAATCATGTATTATAGTTCATTTCATGTAATTAAATTGGATTGAATATCATTCAATTTTATGATCTTTTATGGTGGTGTTTATATATATATATAATAAATTTATCTATAAATTCATTTTTGATAAAAAGGTTTTGTTTATGATATGGTACTTGATCATTAAAGATGATCGTGGGTTATCTTGATACAAATTATATGATGGTTTATCCTGATATAACTCCTCAATGCATTGGGTAATGTTCCCCATCTTCAAAGTAAAGAAGGATAGAGTTAACAAGAGAGGTTTCACTTATATATTTAACTAGGATCTAGTTATTAATGGCATGAGTGAAAATCGGTTATAAATATAATGGTTTATAATGCCTAGAATGGTTTTCATTTTCTTGATATGGGTTTTAAATGTTTTTATTGAGAAAACATTATGTTTTCCATTTGTATATGATTTATCTTATAGGATCAAATAATAATTTGGAAAAGATAAAAATTTTATGGGTTTTCATGTTTTTCACTAGACTAATGGATTTATTTCTTTTATATCCCTTACTAGGACTTTCTGATCATCATATATTTTATATGTTTTTCATAGGGATTAAGGATGAGTAGAGATAAAGAAGAAGTTAAGTTGAAATTCTGGAGGATTTTTTATGAAAACAAAACATGTTTCATTTTAAATGTTTTATAATGTGGGAAAAATGGATACTCAGTGTAAAAGTTCACTTTGTAATATATGGGTTTGTTTTGTAAGAGTTATGACCTAATTATCTAAACCTATAAATATTAAAGATACTTGAAATATAATAAAGTGAATTATTGTATAAAAACTCAAGATTATGTAATGTTTTAAGGTTTGTTCCTTGCACCTGGGTCAAGAAATTATTTAATCAAGTAGTCATGCCACTCCATGCTTGCATCAATTAATAGATTTCCCAATAATAATTAATTAAAATTTATTATATATCTCTATATTTCTATAAATAAATTTCCCATGTGTGGGTTGTGTAATGAGGAGTTTTGGTTGAGAGTATTTCATTTTTACCTCAAGGGTGAGGATAGGAGCTAGTTTTATAACCTCGATGAAGAGATTTTTTATTCCTATGATAAGTTATTCAATTATTTTTGTTTCAAAGTTTAATACTTGAAATACCAAAATTTAAGTAAGGAATAATATTACAAGATTTTTTCACGATGAGGGATAACTTTTACACAAATCTTCAGATAGGGTTAGAGGTTTACTTAGACAATATTCTAACCAAAAATTGGCTCCCCACCTACTTGTGGATACTTTATACAATAGTCTTACATCATATAAGCAAAATATTTTGGATCAGTCTTATAGTAGGGATATTTTTTACATAACTACGCTTGAGATAAAATATATATTTGATAAATTAGATAAAAAATCACAACAAAATTGAACAAGAAATATATTTATTCATAGGGATAAACCAAACACTTAGGATATTATAGTTAATGAATGGTCACTTAGGGATTAGTGTTTCCAATTAGGATATATGGTCTTACTCAAAAAAATTGTCCCAATTTTGATCTTTCTATCCATTCCAGTGAGTGTGATTAGTTTTTAGATTATAAAATTAGTAATTGGGGTTCCCAATAACTATTCTCAAACCAAAATAATAATAGTTATAAAAATCACCCAAATATTTTTTGGAAAGAAAAAGGCATGTTGAAACCTATTATTACACCTAGTCACTCATATCAACTAAGGAATCAATTTCAAAGTAGTTTTTGACCTTAAAACTCTATTTATAATATAGGGGGACTGGATAGGATGTGGATATTTAAGGAAGATTCCCATGAAACTTTCATTAATAATCATAAAACACAAATGGTCCAAATTACTAAAGATATGGGTGGGGAAGACAAGGGGAAACTTCACAGTAGAATAGAACCAAATTGGAGAGAAAATTTCATGGTTGTAACCACAAGAATATACTTAAAAACTCAAGAAAAAATTAGTTAACAACCAAGGTAAGTTAAAATTGATGAGCAAGATGAATCAAGAATTGAAAAATTAGGAAAACTCTAAATCTAGAAATCTGGACAACAATGTCCAACTGAAATAGTATGATCATAATTCACATGAAAAAGATAAACAATGAAGAATAATAAAATGGGAACTCATCAAATATGAAAATAATAAATAGTAGTTTTATGATGGGGGGAATAATCAAACTATTTTGTAGAGTTATGCCCCTCCCATCCCTTTTCCCTAAAGATTTAAAGAGGGTGATTAACCTAATTATTTGAAGTTTCACCATATGTTTAGAACTTCTAGTTTCAATATTCCCTTTTTGAGACTCTAAATAAGATTCCATCATGTGTGAAATTCCATAAAAAAAATTTAACCCACAAGAGTGACTAGGTATAATATAAACCCACTAATATCATTGAGTATTGTATTAAATTATTTCAAAAAGAAATTACCTACAAAATTGAATGGCCTTAGGATATTCTTCATATATTGAAGAATATGATAAAGTGAGGGGATTAAATGTATTTGTGACTTAGAATCTAGTATCAATTTTATGACTTACTCATTATTTCATAATCAGAGTCTAAGGGAGTTGAAACCAACTTTTGTTTCTCTATAATTAGATAAAATGTCAATTTCTTATCCTTATGGAATAGTGTATGACTTGTTAGTTAATTTAGTAAAGATCACACTTTCCATTGATTTCATTGTCCTGGAGATGTCATGTAACAAGATAGTTCTAATAATTTTGGGGGGATAATTATTAGCCAATATTGAGGATATTATTTACATCTCTAAAGGTAAAATAACCCTTCATGTTTATAGGGGTCAATAAGAGTTTCATGTTTTTATGGAGTTGCCACTTTTGGGGAGTTTCAAATTAACTGATGTTGCTAAATAAGATTTTAGAGCTGAGGGTAGGAAGGAAAATCATTAAACCTATTATGATTTAATCAAATAATTAGTTTATGGGTATTTTAATGCTTGTTTTTTTGAATATAAATACTTATAGGAGCTTCAAATATTTGTGAAGGTTGAGAGTTAGATTAGAAAATTTATATGTGGGGACTATAAAGTGGTCCAACTTAAACCATGATTTATTTTTTATAGTGTTTCTCATGTTTCTAGTCAATTTTCACTGCCTTAACTCATTCCCAACCAAGATTTAGTTTCTTATTTCTTATAACCTGATGAGTGTAGTTAGTTTTAGTTACTTTTTCAACAAATAATGTGTGTTTTGTGTCTAGGGAAAAGTTTATGTTAAGTTCTATCCCATTAGGACACAAAAATAAACATTATCTATATTATGATATCATGTCAAAAAAAATTATTGATAGTTTACTAGATAAGGTGATAAAGTTTGTCCCTTATCACATGGGTTCAACAGATAATGAGTTTTTAGTTAAAATACTTAAAGAGTTATTAAAACTTCAAGGTATTCTCCACCTGTTACACACAAGGTTATTGAATTTAATATATTTTCTTAAAGTTATTAGGTTATTAGATTCTTTTACTTTTCTTCGAACTATTGAATTTCCCATGTGTAAGGGAGAATTTGGAGAGTAATTTTGGTTATTATAGGGATAATACTTGGTTAATATATTCTATATACTAGACAAGCCCATCCAGAAGCAAAGATTCTGAACATTTATTAAAGAAATAAAAAAAAGTATAGTAAAGAGATTTGTGGGGTCAAACAAATGGATTTCTCATTATCTAAAACAAAATAGACAAATATATTAAATATCATAATAATCCATGTCATTTCCCACAATAAGAATCACCATCAGATTCCCATTCATATTTATATTAACCTTGATTGAAAATTTTGAGAGAACATGAGAAAGTTTTCACACCAAATAGTTAAATTAAAAAGATAAATGATTCATACTCACTTAATTATCATGGATATAGATTTAAGTATATTTATACCTAAATACTCAAAAACTAGAACCACATTAGAGGAAACCCATTTTTTTAATCTTTGAATCAGTCTTTCTTTTCAATTAAATGTCTCTAAATTGGTTTCATTACAGATATAAATATAACTTTCCTTACCTTCACATGGTTAATATATAAAACTTTCACAAATAGATTTATGATTTTTCTTCACTTTTATAAGGACATATAATGATTAAACTACTTACATCGTTATTCCTTGAACTCTAACTCCAGTTAAATGATTCATTGTAAATTAATTGCTAGATTATTATGTTTTATATTTTAATCTTTTTGGTACTCAATATTGGTGGCTAGATGGATTTATCATAGAGAAAATAACAGAGTATTTAAAATAAAAAGTAATTATAAAAAAATTATATACTAGGGGAGTAATTGTTTTAATTTCATTTTCATTAATTCTCAAAAAAAATGATGTTATTAATTTGTGAGTATAAATTTTTGAAAAAGATTTGGCATTCTATATTGCATGATGTAATCTTAGTAAATTATTTTGGTCATTTCCACTTTTAAATATCTTATTGTTATGAAATAGTGCATGTGAATTTTGTTTTTTATAATCCTTTTTAATTCATTATTGAATTAAAAAAGTGTAACCATATGCCATTTATAAATTTTATTTTCTATACTATTCTATTTTTTTGTGAAAAATGGAATTCTTATACATAATCTAAATTTATGTGATTGTTGATTTGTGTGTAAAAATAATTTTTTAACTTGTTAAACCTTAAAACATTTTATGAATTGTTTCATTGCTAAATCTGTCTTGACAATTAAAATCTATTAAATTTTTATTACACCTAAGGATTAAAAATTTGTGAAAGTGTTGGGTTTTAAGTGTGTGATATGGGTTTTAAATTTTCTCAATTTTACTTCATTAAAAAAACACATAAACCACCAATTAAAGTTTTTCAAAATTTCCATATTTTCAAGTATCTCTTATGAATTTTTCATTAGGTAATAGTTTTTCAAAATTTTCAAGGTTGTGATTCCACTTTAAGGATGTTAATATTTATTACCCCATGTATTTAATTGGGAATATATTTTTCTTTTACCTATGAAAAAACATGAATTTAATAAAAATTTGAATAATTTTATACAATCATCATTGGATTTTAACATTTAAATTCTAATTTAACTTATAATATATGAAGAAAAATTGACTATGAAATAAAAATCCTAATCCAGGTTTAACTCATTATACTTTATTTATTTATTCTTTATTAATTAGATATTGGGTAGATTATTTATTACACCAATAAATTTTCACTCAACCCCATCCAATATAGGGTCTATTTATTTTGTTATATTAAATTATTTGAGTCTATTTTCCTAGTGGTAAAGAGAATATTGAACATTCAATAGGATGAAAATTTAAGTGTGTAAAATTATCTTCAAATTTTTGAATATTAAACATTTTTGAAAAGTGGTTAGAAATTTTTTATAGGAAATATTTAGTTTTAAGTGGGTAGTCACTTTGAGAACATAAGAGGATCCATAAGGGAAAATATTTATGAAAATCAATACTTAGTGTAATTTCATTATTTTTCCTTCAGAATTTGTTTCTTTCAGTAAATTTGACTAATTGGTGACTTGAGGATAAGTAAATTCATATGTATGGGGAAATTTGATGTGGCTCTTATTTCAATATGTTTCTACACATAAATTTGGTAAATTTTATGAGGTTTTAATTTCAAAATGGTATTTAACTGGAGTATTACTAAATATCAGAATAAGTGGAGTTATATTTTAAATTAATTTCATTATTTCAAAAAAAAATTGAATTTTATATGTTAAATTTTTTACTATCCTTTTCATCAATTTTATTTTATTTTGGATATACAAATTGTTTAATGATATTGTGGAAATTTGAGATATTTTTGAAAATTAATTTTGGGTATTAATTAAATATTTATGTGTATAATATATAAATTAAAATTATGTTGAATTTATAATCTATAAAGTTGATTATTGTTACTCAAAATTATTTAAATTGAATTCTGATTTCTGGAAAAAAAATCATGGAGTTTCTTCCATGGACTCCTGCTACCATGAGGTTCTCTTACTACCATATGTTCTATTATAGTGTGGTAACATGAGATAATTCTACTAGTATAATGAGGTTTTACTATCACAACCTTGCTACCATGCTTTATTCAACAATGAGATGGAATTTTCAGCCATGATAAATCATCTCTCTAACTGCCTTCCACCTTGTGACCATGTCGATGTAGAGCTACCATACATTTTCTTATGTGAATCCAATTTATACTACCATAATTTTATATCATGATAGTGTGTTGTTGTTTCCCATAGGCTAAAAAACTATTCATTCTACTATTCATGAGAACTAGAGACCAAATCATCTAAAGAAGAAACAAAATCTACAAATCTATTGAAATAATAATGAAAATTTATAATATTGCACTGGCCAAAAATCATGTTAAGACCAAGGCCAAATCTATATCAAATAACATGGTGGAAAAAAACTAATGGAGGCTAAATTCCTGATATTGGGGGTGATGAATTTAGTTTTTAAGGTGTAACTAAGGAATAAAACTCAAAAACCAAGAATAGGACAGTGCTTGAGAATTCCTTTAAAGGTGTGTGTCATTAGTGAAATCCAAAGATTACATGTAAATCTTGTGAGTTCCATGGTCGTATCAACCTTTTTTGAACAAATATGAGTTTTATTGGGTCTCAGATGATGAGAAAGATGGAAAATATTAAGGAAAACACTATTGACATTTAAAGATAAATAATTTTGAGCCCTTTAAATCCAAATATGATAGATCTTGACTAATCGAAGCCTAGGAGAGTGGGATATTTATGAAGACATCTCAAAAACAAGATGGTTCCTCTACTACAAGGATGATATTAAAGGATAATTCTAATCGACGTGATTTTTATTGAATTTAATTATTTTCAATACATGGTTAAAAGGGATTGATAAATTAATTTGGTGAATCATAGGATTTAAAACTAAGACTAAATTATTTTTTTGAGCCTAAAAAAATTAGTTTTCTGGAGTGTTTGCAAGTTCAATAAAGGAGATAGAGTTTTGGTGTTCTGATATCGCAACACGAGAGTAGAAGAGGTTCGAATACCACATACTTGATTGTTTCCCTCAAGGAGGTGCCCAAACTGAGAGGCCTATGATTCATCCTGGATATGATATAAATTAGATCGGTCATTAGAGATTCAACACCTAGTAATCATTACATTGGGCCTTGAAAATGAAATCATTATGGGCCCAATATTATATTAGTATTCTATGTAATTAAATCACTTGAAGTTGTAAATTCTAATTGAAGATATAAATTGAGAGTAAGGAAGCCTAAGATTAGGTTGATTATTTGGTTTCAGAAGACTCTAGAGTTCAACTTACTTGTTGTTAAAGTATGTTTATGTGGAAATTTTGTATTCTATAGAAGATATTTGTTTGATTCCTCGATTTAAGAGTCATGGTGTGCGATGTGGTAACTCTAGAGAGGAAGTACAATGATTTTGACTATGGTTTTAGAATTATAAAAGAACATAAATTAATAAATATAAATCATAATCAATGAGTTATCACACAATATATAGTAGATATCTGAACCAGGGGTGAGAGAACACTTGAAGAAGGAAATAGTGGAGTTGGATCTAGAGATCAGTGGTGTAAGACCCTAGACTTACTTTAAGGTATGTTCTTATTTTAATTTTGGTTTTAATCCCTCAAAGTTAGTTGATAAAATGTTTACTATGTTTATGAAGAGGATAAGGGGTGTCCTGATGGTTTGGGGCATCAAAAAAAGGGAAATAGGGGCCATCCAATGCAGGTTGAATGGTAGGCACATAGTCAGTAGTAATCGTGCGCCAAAGTTGTTCTTAACTGTAGGAGGAGGTGCGAAGTTGGTGAAACTATGAAAGGGGGAGGTTAACCCAATTGGGAATGTACAGATCCATCATGCATGCTTACCATATGGTTATCGCACATTTTTTTAAATTGATCAGCTCCCCTGGAGACTGTACAACCCAGGTCCCCTCCTGAACAGAGGGTGGCGCATGGTTGGTGCACGGTTTGGCCAATCATTCGGCCAAATTGTGTGCCTTAATAAAGATATAAAATTTATTATTTCCCCCCTTATAATTTAAGTTTTATTACCCAATTTTACACCCTATTATTCCTACAATAAACAAGGTTGATTAACCCTTCCTCCCAAACATCCAAAGGATCTATCTCCCTCGTTTCTAAGTCGTTTGGAGCACTTTTGCAAGAGAATCGAAGATATGGGTGAGTATAATGCTCCTATTATTTTATTTTTCTATATTAAGTATTGTATAATTGTTCTTATTATTATTAATACCTAAAAACCTATATTTCTTGTGGATTCTAGGTTGGGGCTTTGAAGGGTGTTTTATTTCATATCAAAGGCCAAGGTTGAGTGAGTGTTTGTATATGGAATCAAGGTATATAGTCTACAAGTTATATCCCATAGTCTTTATGTTTTTTTATGTGTATGTGGTTATGATATGGTACCTTCTTGTTGCTCATTTTATTTCATTAGTAATAATTGATAAATTGGTTGGCTAAATGACGGATTTAACCCCTCATGATCCCCAAGGGATGCATTGAGTTTGATTTGACCAGGATGGAAGCCACCCATGGGGTGTTCCATATTTGTGAACATGGGTTTGGGTTAATAAATATGAAATTGTAGGTTTTATGAGATAGAACCTATGATGGTTATATTTATCATGTTAACATGGGTTTATGAAGGAAACCTAATGAGATTTCTTTTTAGTTGTTAACATGGATTTGTGTAATGAAATTGATGCCAATCGTGTCTAGTGGTTGACATGACACAAGGGGGTGTTTGGTATAAAGTGAATGTGTTAAATGAATTATGGGTTATAAATGGTGAATTTTTTAAATGGGTTAAGTAATGTGAATGGTAAAGGTGTTAATGGGTTAAGGTGTGAATATGGTATATGTGTTGGATGAACTATGGTCTCTAAATGGTAAATGTGTTCAATGAGTTATGATTTCAAATGGTATGTGTGTTAAATGATTAAATAATCTTGTAAACATATAATAGTGGAATGTGTGTGGTATTAGACTTGAGTTTCTATTCCCATATGTCAGGTTAGACTGAGGTTTTAATCCCCACCCCTAAATACATGGGTTATGGAGTCATGATGAGGCTCTATTCCCCTAACGAATTTATGGGATGTGAATACCTGAACTAAGGCTCTAAGGTAAGTGTTAGGTATTGTTTGTGTAATGTTTACCCTGGTGAGGTAGGGACATTTACTATTTCCAAATTATGCATAGTTTATATGACTAGCATATGCTGAAGTGAATTTGAGTAAAAATGGATAACCCATGGGACAAATGATGAAAGTGATTAAAGTAGAATTTGTTAATTAATAGAACTTATTTATTCTTCTATTTATCTTTTTAATATTTATTTACCAGCCAATGAGCCTATACAAAAGTGGTAGAGGCTCTTGCGTGGAATCTAAAAGACCTAGGATCAAATCTATGCAAGGGATGAATTCCTGAGACTGTAAAAGCACTATAGCAGTACTGTAGTAGTATTGTAGAAGTAGAGGTACTGTACAGTGGTGGAACTGCAGTGGCAGTGGTACTGTTGAAGAAATTGTAGCAGAAGTGGTACTGTAGCAGTACTATAGCATCCTAGGTACTATAGTAGTACTATTCACCGAAGGTCCCTTTGGACCAAAAATGGTCTTTCAAGCCTTTTTTTCAGGCCACTTGGCCTTGGGACTTCAGGATATGTAATGGGTCTCCCTCTACCCAGACAAAAAGAGGTCTTTTCTTTAATAATAAAATGAGGCTTCAGCCCTAACTTTTTTAAAAAAAATATGTACCTCGTGCACTATCTATTTATACTGGATATTTTTTATATATAATTAGTGGTGTCTTATTGAGTTATACTCACCCAACTCTCGTCTTGATTGGGTACCTACGTAGACTTCATGGTTGTAGGTCAGGATAAGGGAATTAGACCTATGCTAGAGGGTTGATATGGGGCTTAGGGATGTGCATGAATGAGGGATCTAGGCTTGGAGTAAGGATCAGTTTTGGAGATTTTTCAGTCATATTTTTTTTGAGTTTACCTTACACTTGTAACTATATGACATGACATGTCATATTTACTATTTTGTTGTGGGCTTGTACCTAGTTTTGGAAAATGGATTTGTGATGCATGTTTGTGGTTTAACTTTTTTTCTTTATTTAGTATTTTATCTATTGTGGTTTACAATGATAAAGAGGTTATAGTCTCCCCACATGTTTTAATAGACCTTCATTCCTAGTCAGAAGCCTCTGGTGTACAGGGAGGCAGGCCTAAGGTCATGTGGTGAACTAGCTCAGGGCATTGGATAAGTGCCACCCATTTCGAGATGTAACAAAGTGGTATTAGAGTGGTTTTTCTTTTATGTTATATTATTATTTTGGAATAGTATATAGGATACTAGGATGTGTTGGGCCTTGTGAATGAGCTCATTCATGGGAGTAGTTAATCCATGTATGAGGGAAATCTCAAGTACCTAGGGTGGGATTTTTGTTCTTGATATTTGTTGTTATGTTTGGATGATATTTCACTTTGGGTGATGCACTTATTGTGTAATGTGACTGTTTTATGGTTCTTTTCCTATATCAAAAAATATTAAGAGGTTCTTCATACATTCATCATGTCAGGAACCAAGGGATAAATGTGACATGCATCATAGTAGGAACACACGGTAAATACCTGTGGGATGTGAGCGATTGAATGATTGTCGTTTTCCATGAAATTTGAATGAAATGGGGTATAATAAAGATGTTTCAATCGAGTAAATTTAAATAATTTGAAATAATGGTTAAATAATATCACCTAATGAAGAGTCATTAATGGGATAAAAAAATTTATGATGAGTTTTAAAGATATAAATGTGCCTAAATAATAAATATTTGTGTTGTGAAGGTAAAATGGTTAAAAAGTGTGTCTAATGAAAGTCTATTGACAATGTAAGTTGGTTTACCCCATGTTGACCATGACTTGTGGTTGGGATGATTGATGGTAGTGATGGATATTTGACTATATCTTTTGGGATAATGTATGAAGAATTGGTTGTTTATGGCTAGTATAGAGCCTTATTTTTCTCAACTATAGAAGTTTTATGTTATTTGTTTTAAGATATGTGTTTTCCATTGTAGAGAGATTCCACCATGATGATGTGTGTCATTTTGGAGACATGATTATATATTTGATAATTCTTCTCCATTAGTGGATTAGGAAACCTCATTGATTTAGGGTAATATATTGGAGGAATAGTTCCATAAGAACTTTACTCGTTTTATGTAGATGATAGAATCAAGCCTAGGGTGGGTTGTGTCATGTATGTTTGACTTGACTAGGGATTTTCAATTATAAGACCCACCAATGTTTACTGGAGAGGGTGGAACTATGGTAGTCAATTTCTGGATAAATTTCATACAAAATATTATAGAGTAGTTGTAGAATCCTTCTAAAAAGAGAGACAATTTGGTGGCTTATATGTTATAGGGACTGGAAAAGCGTTGGTGGTATATTCTATTAAACACTGAGCAGGAAAAAGGTATGTTATGGAAAGATTTCCAGGAAAAGTTTCTAGAACATTTATATCCTGATACCATGAGATAAGATAATGTTGTATTGTTTATGAGGTTGAACCAGGGGACTATGATAGTGACAGATTATGTTGGCCTCTTCACCGACTTTCAATTTTTATTCTAGTATTGACAGGGGATGATGCAGCTATGGAGAGATGTTTTTAGGATGAAATTAAACATGAGATCAAGTCCAATGAGAATATATTTCATCTAAATATCTTTGATTAAGTGGTGGATCAGGACCTTATCTTAAAATTGAACCTAAAAGAAGAATCAGTGGTGGACACATGGTTCCATTTGGGAAACCCGGTGGCATAATTTTTGGTAGTAGGAAGTTCTATTTGGAGTTTGTTCACCAGTGAGGTGGTAGAAAGGGTACCTAGGGAAGAGGTTTGGCCTCCAAGGGTGGTGACCAGGTGTTATGTTACCATGGTAGTAGGCTAGGATACATGTGTGATAGTTCCCCCGACCATTAGTTGAGTGTAGAGTGCATGGAAGGATAGGGCATGTGCAGAAGTTATGTAGGTACCCTTAATAGATTGGAAATGATGGAGGATAAACATTGATGTATAGTGTAGGTAGGGGGTCAGTTTCCCCATACCAGGAAGGAAGTTGGAGCTCTATCATCTGTACTGATTGGGATAGCAGACATGGTGCTCCAAACAAGAGAGTCCTTATCAGCAGAGTAGTGTAGCACTAAGACATATACTAGAGCCTAGGGTAGGGGACAAGATCAATCCATATAGTTCAGCCTTCACCTAAAGGTAGTGAGGTTGGGCCACCGACAGTTCAAGGTATGATTCTCATTGATTCCATGCTTGCTAGTTCTTTATTTCATACAGGTGTATTACACTCTTTTATATCTATTTGGTTTTTTAATGTATTTGGTCTAGCGGTAGAGTATATATATGGTATTATGTAAATTGATACACTGTTAGGAGTGTGATTAGAAAATATTCAGTAATGTAAGGAGTGAACCCTTGAGTTTGGTGGGTACCATTTCCTAGGGGACTTTTTTATACTCAAGATTTTATGTTTTGATCTAATATTCAGGATGGATTGGCTAGTATTGTATCAGACCCATATTGAATGTTACCTTTTTAGTGTAATTTTCATATCCCTTAAGGGGGATATTTATATTCATCATGGGAAATGGGATATCTAGGAATACCATGAAAGTCATGTTCGTCGATAGTTGGGTAAGCTCATATCCCAAGTGGCATGTCTTACACTTGATGATGGGGGAGTATAGTATCTTGTCTTTCCCATTGTGGTGGATCAATTTCAGGATTTCTTTTTGAGTAATTCTTGGGGTTACTTCCAGAGATAGATGTTGAGTTCATGTTTGAGTTATTTCCTAGAGTAGAACCTATTTCTATTCCACCATATAGAATGGCACTAAAATATATTCAAAAACCTAAAAATTAGTTGGAGTAATTATATAATAAATATTTTATTCATACGAGTACATAACCTTGGGGATCTTCAGTTTTATTTTACAAGATGGTCGATGGGACATTTTGGTTATATGTCAATTATCGAATGTTTAATTAGATGATAGTTATGAATGGATACCCTCTTCCGTGAATTGATTGTCATTTTCACCAGTTGAGAGGTGATTCTGTATTCTCCAAAATTGATTTAAGATCAGGATATCATCAGCTAAGGTTGATAACTTCTGATATATATTGTGGACTACTTTTAGGAGAAGGTATGGTTTATATGAGTCTATGGTGGTGTCATCCTAGTTAACCAATGTGCCAAAAATGTTTATGGACATAATGAACTAAATATTTCACCTGTACCTGAATCATTTTGTACTCATTTTGTGGATGACATCTTGGTGTACTCCAAGACTCATGATGATCATTCCAATCATCTTAACATCATCCTAAGTACACTAAGAGATCATATTCTATATGAAAGGATGTCTAAGTGACATTTATGTATTGATCTAGTACATTTATTGGGTTATATTATCTTTGTGTAAGGTGTGTTAGTAGACCCAAATAAGTTGAATGCGGTGGTATCTTGGGAGTAGCATAAGAATTTTTTTGATATTTGAAGTTTCCTAGATTTAGAGAGCTATTATAAAAGGTTCATCAAATAATTTCCCATTTTAAAGAACCATTTTTGGGCTCAACCATGAAGAGAAACAAGTTTGAATGGTTTGGGAAATGTGATAATCCCTTCTAGGATTTAAAAGAAATAGTTGACTACTACACCGATTTTGATCCTACCCGAGCCAAGTAAAAATTATAACTTATTTTTTCATGTTTCTGGAGTTGGTATCAGATAAATTTTGATTCAAGATAATAGGGTTATGAAATATGGATCATGGAAATTGAGGTCTCATTAATGAAATTATCATACACATGATCTTGAGTTGGTCATAGTGGTTTGTTATTTAATTTTTTTGTTGAATTACCTATTGGTAGAAATGTTTACTATGTATATTGATCATAAAATCATTAAATAAATATTTTCCCGGCATGATTTTAATCTTTGGTAGTGAATATGGGTTGAGTACATGCAGTCTTTTGATTTTGAGCCATTTTACACACCAAGAAAAGGGAACAGTGTTACAAATGCTTTGAGTTAGAAGACTCAAACTCAGACTATTTGGGAATCCAATTTCAAGTTGAGTATTAAGGAATTTTTTGGTGGGATGCATATATAGGTTCAATATAGACAAGGGATGATGAACCTTGAATCCTTGGAAGTTGATCCCACACTTATATACTAGATCAAGTAAAGTTGGTATGAATATCTAGAGTGTTTTTCCTTGAGGGAAATTCTTGAAGGTGGGGAGTCACCTTTTAGTTGGAATATTGATGATGATGATATTATTGATGTTCATATTTGTGTTATTGTACCTAATTCTATATAGGAAGAGTTGATGTGTGAGTTTCATGCTTCAAAGTTGGTGTTTCATCCTGATTTAAAAAAATATATTGTGATCTTCATTGATAGTATTGGAGGACAAGGATGAAGGAGGTTGTAGGTTTTTTGATGCGATGCTACACCTGTCATCAATTGAAGGCCAAGAATCAGTGGCCAAGTGGTTTTTCACATCCATTTCCCTTTTCTAAATGGAAGTGGGATGACGTTATAATACAGTTTTTAGTGGTTCTTCCAAAGATGCCTCAAAAGAATGATATGATATGGGTATTTTTGGATTGGATGACCAATGTGTCACGTTGCTTACCGATTCGAGAGACCTTTACCATGGACCAGTTGGGTGATTTATATGTTTGTGAGATAGTATGGTTACATGGGGTTCTGTGGACTATAGCTTCATATCATGATCTGTATTTTACTTCACACATCTAGCAGGGGTTACAGAAGGCATTCAGTACCCAGGTTTTTCCAAGTATGGATTTCCATCTACATATAGATGGGCAGTCAGATTATACTATTGAGGTTCTAGAAGAACTATTGAGGAAATGTATCTTAAAATTTAGTGGATCTTGGGAGAAATGCATGGAACTTATTTATTTCACCTACAATAATAGTTACCAAGAAACGATTCATACAGAACCATATGAGGTTTTCTATGGTAGGTAGTGTAGATCTCCATTATGTTGTATAAAAGATGAGGAATTATAGTTTTGGGGGTTGAGTCTCATGCTGGAGATGTCGGAGAAATTTCAGTTAATTTAGAAATGTATGACTACGAATTATAGTAGGGAGAATCCATATGATTATATAAATCATTGACCTATTTATTTTATGGTTGGTGATTGTGTGTTCCTTTATCTATCTTTGATGTTGGGTCACCAATGGATTTAGACATAGGGTAAGCTAGAACCCAGGTATGTGGGGCTATTTGATATTGTGGAGTGGATTGGACTGGTGGCATGCCAATTTAATTATACACAGTGGTATAGTATCATGCACAATTTTTTTCATGTGTAATAGCTTTGGAAGTGTCACCCTAACCCTTACCATGTGAAATATGTTGATGATGTTGATCTTGAGGATGATGCGTCCTTTGAGGAGCATCAAGTACATATTGTGGATTGCAGTGAGAAAGTCTTTTAGGGAAAAATTGTGATGTTAGTTCATGTGTTATGGTATAATGGTAATATTTAATAGGAAAATTAGGAAAGAGAAGAAGATGTTCAGGCCTAGTGGCCCGATCCTTTTACCTAAGAGACTTAGTAATTCTTGGGAGTACATCTCGAGGATGAGTTTTTATAATGTGGGGAGGTTGTAAGATCTCAGAACTCTTTTAAGGTACATCCTTGTTTGATTTTTGGTTTAGATCCCTTAAACATGGTTAATTAAATGTTTCCTAAGTTTATTAGGAGACTCAAGGGTGTCTCAGGGGTTCAGGACATGAAATAAGGGGAAAGGGGGTCATCTAGTGCAGGTTGAATGGTTTGCTCATGGTTAGTAGTAATCATGCACCAAAATCGTGCTTTCCTAGAGGATGTGGTGTACTATTGGTGAAACCATGAAAGGGGGAGGTGAAACAATATAGTCTTAGATAGAGACATCTTACACTATTACCGCATGTTTTTTTAAATCATTCATCTCCCCAAGAGACCATGTGACCCATGTCCCTGCTTGGACAAAGGGTGGTGCATGGTTTGCCCAACTATTCTCCAAAACCATGTGCCTTATTAAAGATGGTAAATTTACCATTTTACCCCCTTAATATTTACGTTTTATTACCTGATTATCCTCCCCATATTTCCTATATAAGATATGGGTCATGAAACCTTCCTCTCAAACTTTCCAAGGATCAATCTCCCCCATTTCTAATCCATTTGGATTGTCGTTGTGTGAGGATCTAAGATCCAGGTGTGTTTAAAAATCTTATTCCTTCAATTTTATTGATTAGGGCTTGTAGAATATATCTTCTTATTTTGAATCCCTAAAACCCTATTTTTCTAGTGGATTCTAGGTTAGGGATTTGAAGGGTGTTTGAGTTCAGATCAAAGGGAAAGTTTGAGTAAGCGTTCAACTATAGAATCGAGGTAGGTGGTATACAAGTTATATCACATAGTATTGATGTATGGTTTATTTTCATGTGGTTGTGATATGGTACCTTCTTGTTTCACATTTTATTTCTTTAGTAATAATTGACAAACTGTTTGGAAAAATGATAGATTGAACCCCTCATGATACCTGAGCGATGCATTGAGGTTGATTTGACTAGGAAGGAGGCCACCCATGGGGTGTGCCATATTCATGAACATGGATTTGGTTTAATAAATATTAAATTGTAGGGTTTATGAGATCGAACCTATAGTATTTATTTTAATCACTTTAGAACTAGTTTATGAAGGAAACCTAAGGAGATTCATGTTTAGTTTCAAACATGTATTGTGAATTGAAATTGATTTTAATTGTTTCTAGTGGTTAGCATGGCATAAGGGGGTGTTTGGTATAAAGTGAATGTGTTAAATGAATTATGGGTTATAAATGGTAAATGTGTTAAATGTTTTAAGGAAGTCAAATGTTAAATTTTTAATGGGTTAAGGCATGAATAATGTGTATGTGTTGAATGAATTGTGATTTGTAAATGGTAAATGTGTTCAATGAGTTATGATTGCAAATGGTATGTGTTTTGAATGATTAAATAAGCATGTGCACATGGATTAGTTGTATTTGTGGGGTATTATAATTGAGGATCTATTCATGTGGGAAAGTTTAGACTAATTATCTAATCCTTACCCTAAAATTCATGGTTTAGGGAGTCAAACTGAGGCTCTATGCCCCTAATGAATCCATAGAATATGAATACCTGGACTGAGGCTCTGAGGAAAGTGTTATATATTGTTTGTGTAACATTTCCCTTAGTGAAATAGGGAACTTGAATCTTTCCCCCTTATTTATAGTTTATATGAATGGAATATACCTAAGTGTATTTGATGATAATGGAAAACCCATGGAATAAATAATGAAAGTGATTAAAGTGAACATTTCTAATTAATAGAATCCAGTTATTCTTCTATTTATCTTGTTATTCTTTATGTACGTGCATGCACTATATATTTTGAATATAATTTTTGTAGACACCATTGGTGGTGTCCTATTGAGTTGTAATCACACCCTTCTTGGGCCGTCATTGGGTACCCGAGTAGACTTCATGATTGCAAGTCAAGAAAAGGGAAAATTCCATATGATGGAGGGTTGATCTGAGTCATAGGGATGTGTATAGATGAGGGATCCAAACTTGGATTCAGGACCCATTTTTGTGAAATTTTAGTTATCTTAATTTTTGGGTAACCTTACACTTGGCATTGTATGGCATGACATAGAATATTTACTATTTGGTTGTGTTCATGTACCCAATTTTGGTAAATGAATTTCTAATGAATGTTTTTGGTTTAACTTGATTCCTTTATTTCATATTTTATCTATTATGGATTACTTTTATAAAGAGGGTATAGTCTCCCCATGTGTTTTACTATACCCTCGATGTTATTTGGAATCCTATGGAATATGGGGAGGTGTGCCTGAGGTCATGTGGAAAATCAGCTCGAGGCACCGAATAAGTGGAACCTGGGTCAGGATGTTACAAGAGACAATCTCTTTAGAGAAACTTACTTCTTCTCTCTTATCTTCCTAAATTATTTTATTAATATTTTTAAATTTAATAAAATTATTTTTAATTCTATCATGATTATATAAATTTTTCTAGGGTGATTATATATGGTGGATTTATTACTTTATATATATATACTATTTCTTTTACAATTTTATTAGTGTGATTTAAAGATCAGATGTCTCAATTCTATTTTTAATAAGTATTAATTTTACACCACTCTAAGAACCGATGGGTTATTAGGGTGGATACTTTACTCCTGATCATTAACTATTGTATCAAAAATTTAAAAGGGATAATTTCGTTCTTCTCCATTAATGAAAAAAATAATTTCTAAGTATTGATCAATGGATAATTACGATATAAATATCACTTTTTTATTTTGAACATTAATCGATGTCTTGGTGAATTAGAACCTCTTATTCTAAGAATTGATATATTTTTTATTTACCTGAGTATGAGAATAGAATATATTTAAATGAATTAAGTACTGTTTGGATCCCTACTCAATCACTTATTCATTTTTCTTAGCATCCTCTTCCTTAAATTTTCACATCTATCACTTTGCATCCTTTCATTATCTCACAATTCCATGAACACATCATCAATCTACACTATTTATCTTTTGTTTTTGTTATCTTTTTTTGTTTTTTAGTGTTTTATTCACACACTTCCATTATACTTCCCTATGAATTTAACACCCCACTCACTATAATATTAATAGTTTATAGGTTTTATATATAATTAAATGTTCCACTTATCAATGAACTCATGTTAATTACCCTAACTGGTTATCTGATCTCACCCTTTCCTATGTTTCCATTATACTCGAGTTATAAAGAAATATTTTAAGTAGGATATTTTTAAGAAGGGAACTAAAAAAGAAAAAAATTAAGGTATATATTGAAGATATTTCATGAGATAAGTTGATTATGTATCTAGTTTACAAAGAAACTAAACCATTATGGTTCTAAGGCATGAATTATTGTGTAATATATTATGTTTTATTCTAAAACAATGAAATATATATGTGAATTTTTTATTATGTCACCTCAGTTGGTAATAAATTAGGGTTTAATAATTTCTAGAGATTAGTTTATAACTAATATAGGGATAGAACTTCAGACAACCTTTAATGAACTAAAAGAGATATAGGGTAAACCTATAAGTTTACTTGGTTGACAATAAGGTGTCATAATTTAGGACATCTTATGAATGATTTTCAGGATTATATTATTTCTCACTCTGATTACTATAGCTTGATGCTTACACTATGCTTTTTGGTTTTAGTTCATGGCATTAACTATGATAAATCATGTTAATAATGAATGTGGTGGACAATGAAATGATTTTACTTTTATGTAACTAAATGGAATGGGAAATGGAGCATAAAATATTGTTGTTTTTTAAATTAAACTCTTTCAAGAATTGAATAATGTTGAGCTTCCAAATGAGAAAAGGATGGACCAATAAACCATTGTGTCTTTCATGTGGCAACATCGACATTAATTTAGTGGTTCCACTAATCCACTAGTGGTTTAGAAATAGTTCAATACCATTGAAAATATATTTTTAGTTATCTAGTTCTAGAAGCATGAACTTTTTTCATGGTAGTTTATCATTTGTAAGGTGAAGTAGATAAATGGTGAAATATTATTAAGAATATGATGCAAGAGGAATAAATTGATACCATATAAAGATATGAGTTTAAGAGGGTATTTTTTTAGTAATTATTTCACTCTTTTCATGAAAATGGAAAGGGGATTCCTTGATCTTAAGAAGAAGGATGAGAAGTCTATTGGTAACTATGAGGAAAAGTTTACAATACTTTCAAGGTATGATTATGGTTTTATCAACAACCCTAAAACAAAATTTTATTGGTTCTTAAGTGGATTATAACTAAGTTTTAGAAAGGTATTAGACATAAGAGAATTTGGTATCTATAAATAAATCATCCCATATAATCTCATGGTAGAAATATAGATTATATGTTCCCATCATTCTCATGGTTCTAATATTAAAAGAAAGATAGATTTTTGAGGAAATTATAATATTAAAACACATAGAGGAAAGAAAATTAATCTTCCATTATTATAGAAGTGTGGAAAGAGGCATAGGGGATATTTTTTCCAAGGGATTGGAAAATATTTCAAGTGTGGAATGGAATTCCATAACTCAGGTGAATACTGGAGAGATTTAAAGAGGAAATATAATGAAAAGAATGGGTCGAAAACGTAGCTAAATGCACCACCCACTCTCTGATGATAAAACTGCAAGGAGTATGGGTTCTATGCTAACCAGTGTATGAATCCAAGGGTTAATGAAAAAAATCGGTGTCAAAAATCCTTTTAATTCAATAGATAAAGGAAAATCTCATGAAAGTATAACTACCAAAGTGGTTCATGAGAATGAATTGGTGAAAGGTGCAGTTATCATCTACTCTATAAATAAAAATGTATTATTTGATTCTAGTATTACCGAATCTATTATATATAAAAAAAATTAAAGGTTACACATCACCACCTAATTTATTAGATGTTCAATTCTCATTGAAAACTCCTAATGGTGTGATGATTTTATCTCAAATCTATAGATCCTCTCTGATAATATTTCATGGGAATGTGTTTCAAAGAAATCTTGAGATTCTCTATCTAGTTGAATTTTATTTGATTTTGGGAATGGATTGGATTTATTTATATAGATCCCATATCAATTAAAAAGTTAAGTCACATTTCATATTCTAAATGAACTAGTGATTGTCTATTAGTGTGAGGGTGAATATAAACTTCCACTAGAAATTAATTCCATTGTATGTGTCTTATACCTATTTATAATGGGTATATATCTTATATGGTTGGAGAGAAACTCAAAATTGAAGATATTATAATTTTTTTGGAACATTTAGATTTATTTTCTAAAGAGTTTCCTAGTCTACCCCTTAAATCATAAAGTTGAGTTCTTAATATAAATCATACATGTTGCTATGATAATTTTAAAGACTCCTTATAGAATGGCCCTAATTGAGTTGCTATAATTAAAGAAGAAACTACAGTAGAATATTTTTAAGGGATTCCTTTGACCAATTGCATCACCATGGGGTGAACTTTTTCTTTTTGTTAAGAAGAAAGATGGATAAATGTGTCTTTTCATTGATTTTTAATAACTTAACAAGATTATTATCAAGAATAAGTATCATATACCCCATATTTATGATTTTATATCAAATAAATGGAGATTAAAACTTTTAAAATATTAACCTAAAATATATATATCATTAATTGAGGTTCAAAATAGAGGAAATATCCAAGAAAACCTTCCATATGAGGTATGGACACTATGAATTTATAGTGATTCCCTTTGGACTTACCAACACCCTTGTTATCTTCACGAATCTAATGAATAGAGTCTTTAGAGATTACCCAGATCGGTTTGTGGTAGTATTTATAGATTATATTCTTATATATTATAATATAATGGAAGAGTATGAATATCATTTGAGGATTATTTTGAATACCCTGGGGAAGGATAAGTTATATTCCAAATTTAGTAAATGTGAGTTATGGATACATAAAGTATCATGCATAGTTCATGTGATCATAAGAGAGGTGATATTTATGGATCATTTAAAGACAAAAGTTATTGAAAATTGGCCCTGACCAACCATAGTGACCAAAATCTATTGTTTTCATGGGTTATCTAGATATTACCAATTCTTAGTGAGAAATTTTTCAAGACTATCAAATCCGCTAACCAAATTGAAGTGGAATAAAGCCATGTGCCCATGGAAAAATGAATGTGAAGATAATTTCAAGGAAAATCAATTCCTTAAAAACTATTCCAATTTCAAGATGTGTTCCCTATATATATTTTTAAAAATTACATGCCATATCCTTTATTGTACTAAACTCATAGGTTATACCACTGAAGCATAATCTTTCTTATGAGTATAAATTATTAGAAACCTTATATCATATAGATAATGTGCTATATAATAAGACTAATCACTTGATTAAGTCTCTCTAGAGGAATCATAAATTGATCAATCAATTTAGTAACCCAAGGGTGTGATGAAGTAAATATTTCCATATTTATTTGAATTAGAGTAACAAAATTTCATGGGTGAAATTTGGGGAAGAATATAATACCATGACAGTTTAGAATATATTTCTATTTAATAAATAAATTTTTTTATAGCTTTTGAATAACGTAGCCCTAAAAATATGCGAATAATTCATATAAATTATAAAATTAATCATATTATAGGGTATTTAAATGAAATAAAATTTCTGAAAATGATTTTCAATTCACTTAAGAAATATTATTGATCTTAAATAACTATTTTTAAATATTTGGTTTAAGAGAATTTTCTCTCATATATACTTCATTTAAAAATTAATTCAGATTATTAAAATATTTAAAATGTATTTTTACACATTTATAAAATTAATTCATTTTTTATCAATTGGTTATAAATGAAAATAAAAGAATTTAAAGGTGGAAAGAGTTGTTTTTATGAAATGCCGCTTTAATGCATGCAATATGTTTTTATTTGTATAAATTAAATTAATAACTATTAATAAATTATTTTAATGAAATTTATAGATAATATATTCAATAAAATATTTTAAAATTAATTTAATGGATTTTATTAGTCAAAGAATGTGAATAAATTATGTTTTATTCTTAAAAATATATTAATCCAAAAAACAATTTTGGTTGTGTTTTGTGCTTTTATTTTAAAATAAATTTTTTCCATGTATAGAAATTGAATATGGTAAAATGGTTTCAATATTTGGGATCAAATTTTCAAAATTAATAATAAGTTTAGTTTTATTTTCAGTCATTTTGAATAGTAACTATGGTAAAAAAATCACTATGGTAAAGGTTAAAAGGGTTGATAGGGGTTAAAATTAAATATATAGCATAAAATATCTCTAAAACTTCGATAAATGTGGTTGGATAAGTGTATTTAGACCCATATTTATATTATCTTTGAATTTTAGTTTCCTTGGTTATACTTTCACTTCAGAGCAACTTTATTATATTTTAGTGTTTTTAATATTTACAAGAGGGTCACTCCCCTCACTTATAAAAGGAGGTATTATTCCCCTAAATCCATTACACATTTTAATCCATACATCTCATAAAATACCTAACCAACTATCTTCTTAAATACCTTCCTACTGTAGTGACACAGATTTAGCCCTGTTAGACTTTAGAATATTTTTATAGATAATTCTAGAGCTATGCGTTGAGATGACGTGTGATTTCATGGACTGGTGTGCCCAAAATAAATTTTATAAAAATATTAAGTATTTTTATACTATGAACATGGCTGAAATGGGTTATCTATAAAACGATAACTCGGATCTGAAATTTGATGGAACGGTTGTGTCCGGAGCATGTAGTTTACCCTGGGTAGGGTGTAAGTTTTTTCGGTGTGGTTCTGATGTAGAAAAAGTTATCGAGGGTGTTTTTGTAAATAGATTAAATTAATTTATTTTGGAATTCGGCTTGAATAACTTCTCAGTGGAGTCTCGGATCAAATTTATGAGAATGTGGTTGGGTTCATATCATCGTGTTTACCATAGGTGAGACATAAATTTTTCTACATAGAGTGTTGGGTTGGAGGCGAGTGGGTGGTGGGCTGTTAAATAAATAAGTTTTAATAATGAAAAAATCCTCACCCCTCTTCTCTTGCACACGGTGGACAACACCCCCTCCCCCCCCCCCCTCTTTTCCTCCTTCAATGAATAATTTCTAAAATCAAAGAAACGAAACGTTGTTGAGCTCTGATCTTGAAGGTGATTTTCTCTGGATTGTGCAGCAGCAGCACTAGAGTGAGGATCTATCCTTGAAGCTTTAGCAATCAGTAAAAAGGTAGGAAATTTTGAGTTTTAAGCATGTTTCCCTCTTTAAGCTTTGTTTTTGTTCGATTGTGTCATCGTATCGTATTTTGAAGTTCGTGTTTGTGCAGATCGGGCCTCAAGATTTTCTAAACATCTTTTGGATAGATTTTTAGACCATCTGAGTGCTCCTGGTGGTCTGTACATGGAGGTGGTGGTGCGAGTCATGGGTCCGACAAGGGGAGGCAGATTCCAGCGATGGTGTGGGTTTCCGGAGGTGAAAGGCAGCGGCTGGGCGGTGGAGGCCGCGGTTGGGCACGACAATGCGGCAGAGGCCGGCTGGATGGGTAGTGGCGCTGGGGTGTCGGAAAAGGGACGGTGGTGCAGCTGGGAACCGGTGGGCTAGCGGGTACCATGTCAAGCCAGTACGGTTGAGCCAGCGGGATAGCTAAGCGAGCCGGACTGGCCGGTCCGGACCGGTCTGGTGGTTTTAGGCTGGGGTTTTTATTAAAAACCCTATAACTATCAATTCAAAGGTTTGTTTTTTATGTCGTTTGTGGCAACACGACCCCTTACTTCAAGAAAAACCTTTTGAGGCCACTTTGAGAACTTTTTAACTCGGGCTCGATTCTCAGTGGCATGAAATGTCCAAAATTAATAATAATATTTTAATTACTATTATTTGGAAAACCTTGAATCAGACGTATCTTCTTCATATGATGTCTGATTGACACATCGTCAGTGGAATTGTGACCCTGATTTAAAGGTGGATATTTTAAGACCAATTTTGAGTACTGAAAATGAAATCGGGGTGCTGGCCCCATGAGTCCCGGTTGAGAATTTGCGGTGAAATGTGACTTTTTAACCGCATGTCCATCTTGGATGAATGAGTAGTCAATCTTAGGTGTTTTTTTGAGAGGATCATAATGGCATAATCAATTTTATGTGTTCTAGGATTTAGGTGTGGGACCCATGTGGACTCGTTGCTGTGAATAGTATAATTTTCACCAGCTGTCCTTTTTGGGTGAGTAAATAGCCTATCCTGCATGTTTTTTCATGTAGAACGTGATGGTGGCCACTGTTTGGGCATAATGGATTTGGTGTGCAGGTGATTTCATGTGGGTCACTTGGGTTAGTGATGCAATCTAGAAAGGTAATGTGGGACCCCTGGTCTCTTGGTGATGTTACTACTAGATGGGTTGAGTGGTTCCCCCTAGTCTTGGATGACGACATTATGACTAGATAGGTTGAGTGGGTCCCCCTGGTCCTTTCACTCTGAGGGTTTTTGATATCACGTCCTCTTCACCGGATTGTGACCCCACTTCGGCTGCTTTGCATATGTGCAGGGTAGTGGTGCTGCCCTACCATGCTAGGCAGTGGGATCACATTTCCACTTTCTAGAGTGAGTTGTCTTAATCTGCTTTGACAGTAGACTCAGCGAATTTGGAGCATGTATTTCCCCAAGAATCCCAACACAATATTCACGCCCCTCTGTGTTTTCTTAGTAGAGATATAGGAATTAGTGTGGCCAATATTTACAAAGGTATAAATCCTCTACCCAGGATGTTCCTGTAGGGGACGGAGACCGAGTGAGCCTTAGGAGATGACCTTCTAGTTGTGCATCGATATCTGTTCATTTAGATTTCTACGGTGTGTTCTATAAGTTACCAAGTGTGGTGTTTGGTATCATCGTGACTTGTAGTACATGGGATATGATCCCCTATCTGAGCGATATGATCTCCAATGTGTCGGATTGAGATTGTGAAGTTTTCCTCAGTGGAGTTATCAGTATCGACATGACCAACACTACTTGGGCACTGATCCTATATGAGATGAGTTGTTCCAAATTTGGGTTATTGCGTGATACCCTTTCTGATTTTGGTGTTCTTTCTAGGGTTTTAGGTGTCTCCCAGTAAATCGTGGGTGGGATCCCCTACCTGAGGAGTGGGATCTAGTTCATTCACTAGGTTAATTCTTCCAGGGCATTGTCCATCGAGCGTTTCCTTGCAGACATGCACCATGAGGGTTGTCCAGGTTGTGTTGTTAGTTTGTTTACCAATGGAGTGAAATATCTTAGTGGAGTGCCATCTAGGATGGTGTGGTTAGCTCATCAACTTCAGTCTATTTATTTTTTTTCCCTCTCATTCTATGGGCCATTAGGGATGGTTGTGCTCTCATTGTGTGTTCTTTGAGGTAGGTTTCTACCTTCACCTCGAGTTAGATCCCTTTTCTATCTATGAGGTTCGTACCTCATGAGACCAATGTGAGTGTTGCATTGTAATCTCATGTTGTTCACTATAGAAAGTCTATGGTCCGGACCATGAGACTTGGTGATAGTGCTGAGTATATCTAGGTTTTTTTCTAGGAGTCTCGTGGTATGTGTCATTTTTGTTGACATTCCAGGGATGTCGAGCTGACTAGTCATGTATTACCGAGGATGTTCTCTATATAGAGCTTCTCTATTATTTGGGTTCCCTCATACTAGGTCTATTTAACTGAGTTTTATCATTTTATACCTTTTTTATTTGGGTTTTTGGGGATCCTACTAAGTATTTTTTTACTCACCCCTACACGGGTTTTTTCTGCACATGACTTGTGTCTTTTTTAGAACATAGGTCCTTCAACGGAGTCCTAGTTAGAACTAGAGAAGGTAGAGCTTAGATATCTATAATTACTAGAGTTTTTCACTAGAGATTAGTTGAGGAGCTTACAATTGGGTGTTTTTCAATGATTCCCTCATTTAGAGTAGGTTGGATGCTTTTGCATTTTTCTTTTGGTGGGCCCTGTATTTTCCCTTTTTGTAATTCTATTTCACTCTGGTTTGGGATAGATGTTTTCATAAATTCTAGTTTTTATTTTATATATATATATAAATATATATATATCTTTTCACTTTTTCATGGAGATGTATGTGGGTGTGTGTGTGTATAGGTACTTTGGGCTAAGGCCTCTCATGTGTGTGATAGCCTACTCAGCACTAGTCACCATCCCCTGGATTATTGAGGCAATATTGGGGATTTGTGGATCGAACCACATTGGGTCAGGTCATGACAGAATGGTATTAGAGGAAGTTCTACCTTTGGGACCTCAGAACATATTTGGTCTAACTATAATCTTGGTTTGGGTTGCATAGCATTAGTGTTATAGAGTGTTTTGAGTTTGGATTTCTGGATAGGGACTCCATTGTTGGTATGGGTAGCCAATGTATCCATACACTAGGGCTCTGATAACCTACCATTCTACTTGATACATCAAGACACTGGTCACAGGGGAATAATGGTACATGCATCATATAGGACTGGGTTTTGGGTTTTTCCTATCCTTCTTGAGTCAGCTCCCTAGATATTCTCTTTGATTGTGGTGCATCTTGAATTTTTTTATGGAAGACTTAGAGGGTTACATATATGAGTTTGGTGCATGACCCAATGAATGATGAGGTCACCTTTTAGGGGTTTAGTCACGATGCATGTTCTCTTTCAGTTGTGAAACTGGTGAATCCACCACCCATCAATCAACGCATTGACCCGACTCCGAGGGTTCATGTGGATGCAGCCTGTTATACTGAACCATGGATGGATCTATTAGTGTTGGTGTTGTTCGATGTAACTTTAAAAACATGAGGAGGAGAGATCCTTCCCCCACTAAGACGCATCCTTGAGGCGTGACCCAAAACTGTGTGAGCGATTCAATGCCATCCAAATCAAATTGTGTTGAGATGCAGTGGATGAGTTCCTTAGACCAGTGAGTTTGAGGTCAGTTTTGTGCTTTAGCGGTGGTTTCGTAAGGGCTTCTAAGACCCAGTGTGTACGCTTGGGTGATCCCGTTTGTTCTTCAGGTGGCGGGGATGTTTTCCTTGAGGTGTTGTGGTTTTTTTGTGAGGTCCACATGATGAGATATACAGTGGGTGATGGAGTCCCATTAAGGTGGGAAGTGCGTCAACCTTATGAGGTTTGGCATTAGCACCAGTTATGTGGCGAGATGGGGTGTTGAGGTAGTCTTTTCCTTAGAATCATGTTGGTTTTGGAACAGACCGTTTGGAGCTGGTTAAGGTTTTTTTGGGCTCATTTGGGGTGGTTGTAGAACAATGAGGGTGGCCCTGGGTGTTCATTAATAAGGTATTGTGTTTTTTTGGATCTCTTTGAGGGTTCAGAGTGTTAACTAGGGATTCAGGCTACCTCTGAGGTTTGTAAACCCTCTCTTCCATTATTGGTGTTGTGGTTCTTCCTCGCTGGAGTTTGTTATAGAATAGGAACCTTTGGTGAGCTCACTAAGATTGGATTCCCAGTGGATAACACAGGTCATTTTCTATGTTCCAAGGCTTTTTCTTTTTAGGGATGAAAAACATTAAGGAGGGGAGGATGTGGTGACTCGGGTTTATCTCTGTCATACTTTGGAATATTTTTAATGATAATTCCAAAGCTAATCACTGAGACGAAATGCGATTTTGTGGCCCAATGTGACTGTAATAAATTTTATAAATATATTAATTATTTTTATACTATACACGTGGTCAAAATTGGTTATCTCTCAAACAGTAGCTCAGATCTGAAATATGATGTCACAATTGCATCTAGAGTGTTCTGTTTACCCTAAGGGGGGTATAATTTTTGTCGGTGTGGAATTTCTGTAGAAAAAATTATCAAGGGTGTTTCTGTAAATAAATTAAATTTATTTATTTTTGACGTTGCCTTGAATAACTTCTGAGCGGAGTCTTAGAATGAATTTATAAGAATTTGGTTACGTTAATAACATCATTTTTACCCTGGGGGAAACATAAAGTTATTCGCGTCGGGTGTCGGGTTCGAGGTGAGTCGAAGGTGGACTGATAATGAATAAGTTTTAATAATAATAAAAAATAATCACCCCTCTACTCTTGTGCAAAGCGGACAGCATTCCCCCCTCCCCTCTTCCTCCTTCAATGATGAACTACAGGAATTGAAGAAACGAAGTGTCATTGAGCTCCAATATTGACAGTGATCATCCATGGATCATGCAGCAGCAGCACCGAAGCATGGATCTAGCCTCAAATATTCAACGATCCGCCAAAAGGTATGAGATTTTTAGTTTTAAGCCTCTTAACCACTTTAAGCTTTGTTTTTTTTCAATTGTTCTGTTGGATCATCATTTGGAGGTTGTGTCTATGTATATCTGGTCTCAAGATTTCTTAAACTTCTTTTGGATTGAGTTTTGGACCACCATAGTGCTCCCAGTGGTCCGTGGAACGAGGTGGCGGTGTGGGTTCTGGATTTGATGAGGGGCAACATATTCTGGTGGAGGCAAAGTAGAGGTTGGGTGATAGTGCAGGGGTTCTGGACCAGGGATGGAGGGCACATCCAGGAGCCATTAAGCCAGTGGGTGCTACGGCGGGCCAGTAGAGTTGGGCCGGTGGGCCGGCTGAGCGATCTGGACCGGCCAGTTTGGGCCGATTCAGATGGTTTTGGACCTGGGTTTTTATTAAAATCCCCACAACTCTCAATTCAGGGGTCTATTTTTCATACCTTCTACAGAAACACAACCCTTGTTTTGAGGCATACCTTTTGAGGTTGATTTGAGAACATTTTTAGTTGGGATTGATGTTTGGTGGAATGAAATGTCCAAAAATAATAATAATATTTTAATTATTATTATTTGGTGAACCTTGAATCAGACGTATCTTCTGTGTCCGATGTCTGATTGATGCACCGTCATTGGTGTTCTGACCTTGACTTAAAGGCGGAAGTTTTAAAACCAATTTTTAGTGCTGAAGCAGAAATCAGGGTGCAGGCCCCACAAGGCTCAGTTGGACATTTGTAGTGAAATGTTATGTTTTCACTGAGTATCCATTTTGGATGAATGAGTATTTGATCTCATGTGTGTTTTTTTTGAGAGGATCACAATAGCACAATCCATTTGATGTGTTCTGAGATCGAGGCATGGGCCTCATGAGGACTCATTACAGTGAATTGTACCTTTTTCACTGGTTTTCCATTTTGGGTGAGTAAATATCCAATCTTGCGTGTTTTTTCACGTAAAATGTTATGGGAGCCACGGTTTGATCATAAGGGATGCGGTGTGTAGGCGATGTCATGTGGGTCACTTGGTTTAGCGATACTAACCAGCAGGGTTGTGGGGGACCCCATAGTCTCCTTAGTGATGTTACTACTAGCTGGGTTGAGTGGTTCCCCTAGTCTTGGATGAGGATGTTACAACTAGTTGGGTTGAGTAAATCCCCCTGGTATTTTCACTATGAGGGTTTTTAGTATCATGTCCTCTTCACTGAACTATGACCCCTATTTGGATGCTTTGCATACATGCAGCGTAGTGGTTCTATCCTACCATGATAGGGGATGGGATCATGTTTCCACTTTCTAGAGTTATTATTCTCAATCCTCTTCGATAGTAGACTCAGTGTATTTGGATCATGTATCACCCCAAGAGGCTTAGTGAGATCCTCACATCCCTTTGTGTTTCCCTGGTAGAGTTCTCTAAATAGGTGTAACCAATATTTATGCTCACATCGATCCTCTATCTAGGATGTTTCAGTAGGGGTGGATCCCTAGTGAGCCCTGGGAGCTAACCCTCTAGCTGTGTATCGATATCTATTCTTTAAGCTTTCTGCGGAGTGTTTTACGAGTTACCGGGGGGGTTTGTGGTATCTTCATGACTGATAGTACACGAGTGATGATCTCCTATCTGAACCATATTATCTATAGGGTTTTGGATCGAGTTCGTGACATTTTCCTCGGTGGAGTTCTTGGTATCGGCGTGACTAACACTACTCGGGTTTTGATCCTCTATGAGATGAGTTGTTCTAGATTCACATGGTTGCATGATACCCTTTCTTCTATGGTTTTGTCCATCGATCGTGTCCTCGCAGACATGCACCATGAGGGTTGGTCGAGTTGTGTCGTTAGTTCGTTTACCGATGGAGTGGCATCTCTCAGTGGAGTTCCATATGGTATGGTGTGGTTAGCACATCAACTTTGGGATATTTATGTTTTTACCCTCTTGTTCTGCATGCCATCTGGGATGGTTATGCTCTCACTGTGTGTGCTTCAAGGCAGATTTCTAACTTCACCTCGAGTCGAAGCCCTTTTCTGTCTATGATGTCGGTACCTCATGTGACCAATGTGAGTGTTGTATTGCAACATTGAGTTGTCCACCAAGGATAGTCTATGGTCAGGACCATGAGACTTGGTGATGGTGCTGAGTATATCTAGGTTTTGTTCAAGGAGTCCCGCGGTATCGTCAAGCATGGTCTCGAGATAGAGCTTCTCTTTCATTTTGGTTCCCTCAGGCCGGGTCGATTTAATTTATGCCTATCAGTTTCTCCCTTTTTGGTTTGGTTTTTTGGGGTGTTCAAGGAGTATTTTTATACTCACCCCATCACGGGCTTTTTCCACACATGTCTTGTGTCTTATGTAGACCATAGGTCCTTCGATAGAGTCCCAGTTGGACCCAAACTAGGTAAATATTAGAGATCTAGACTGACTAGATTTTTTAACCAGATCTTGGATAAGGATCTTACCAGTAGTTTTTTATTAGTGATCCCCTCCTTCAGAGTAGGTTGGATGATTTTTTAGTTTTCTTTTGGTGGGCCCTATATTAGCCCTTTTTGTACTTCTGTTGTACTTTTGTTTGGGATAGATGTATGCATGCATTCAATTTTTTAGTTTATATATATATCTCTTCACAATTTCATTAAGGTGTATGTGGTTGCATGCATATAGGTACTTTGGGATAAGGACTCCCATGTGTGTGATAGCCTACTCAACACTAGTCGTCATCCCCTAGCCTATGGGAGGTGGGCTTGGGGAGTTACAGCTCAAGCCCCATTGGGTCAGGATGTAAAACCTACATCCTAGATCTTCTTTTCTTCCCAAAAGACTAATCATTAATGTCTTAAGGTGAAATCAAAATTAAGTTTCCCAAAGAATAGGTAATTTCCTTTATTGATCTATTTTGAGTTTTTTTCTTCCTTAACCTCCTCTAAATATTCAAAAACCATATTAAAATAAAGAAAAAATTATCATTAGTCTAAATAAATTTATTTATTATAATGGATTATTTATTTTCTACCTCAATTATATTGTATTATAAATGATAATGTCATTCATATGTACATGTGGACTACCACCTCCATGTAGCGATGTGATTTTTTCTTTATGTATTCCATACATGGATGATCGTATGAATGTATTTAATAAATATATATTACATTTATGATATTATTATGATTTTGGAAAGATTCATTTTCATTTAACTTTCTTTATTTCCATTTATTAGAAAATGAAAACATTACTCATGTGTGTTTATGGACTATGATCCTTAAAAAGTGTTGTAATTCATTTTTCATTACCACCTTATATGAATGGTTATAAAAGTGTATATAATAAAAAAATATGATAATTAAAACATGATTAATATTATTTTGATTATGAATATAGTGATCCTAGACTTTTACATATATAATTACATGATTTTAGGTATAATTATACATTAGAATACAAGACAAGCATCGTGAAGTCTAGTGACTTTGAAGACTAGGTACGTAAAACTGAAAACATGGGACTACAAAAACAATTCATTATTTAATATTCGTAAAGAGATCATAACTTACTTAGATCCATTAGATCTGTATAGGGTACCCTAGGGATCACATGAAAAAAGGGATGATCTAAAATCCCAATAAGGGAAAAACATAAGAACAAGGTTTTAGAACATGGGTTAGAGATCATGACATAATAATATAAAATGGAATATAGAATCATAACATATAAACATGGGATCATATAAACATTGAATCATAGAAATGTGGTAGAAACATAAATCATGACTTTAGAAAAATTAAATCCCTATTGCACATATAGGAGCACAAGTCAAGGTTAACCACCAAGACTGTTGCACATGATAGCATGAGTCAAGGCTAACCGCCAAGGCCATTGCACATAACATCTCATGAGACTAAACTTTACCCAATGAATTGGAGTACTATCTAGGAGAACCCATCTTAATAAGTTCATTAATATTCTTTCCACGTATATAATCATACACAATCAATCATAATCATAAGGGCACCCATGGAAATAAATGGGTATCATAATCATGTCATAAACCATAATGAATGGTTGTATCGTAAAAGTGCCCATGAGATAAAGGAATTAGAATATACATGGACATTAATAAGGTAAAATATGAATATATCATGGTAAGTGATGTCAAATATAAGTGAAACCATGTAAAAATATTATTTACGAATTTTTAGCATTAAAACATTTTAGTGCAGTTTTAAGGAAAACACTAACAAGTATTTAAAATAGAAAAGGGAATAATATTTTGTAAAAAAAATAGAAGTTATCCAAGAAGGTTTTCATAAAAACACTGGTTTTATAAAAAATGGTGGCTTAAAACATATGGTAGAGTGAACTTGAAATTGGGTACGAATTTGGGAAGTTCCCTTAAAACGGGTTTCCTCACCGAGAAGTATTGAGGAGGGATTTATTTAAAAGCATGTATATCCCCGAAAGATAATGATTAATAGATCTTGATACATGAGTTTTCAAATATAAAAATCAATTAGAGTATTTAAATAAACAGAATATAGGATTTCATTTGGGTAAAAAGGGATTAAGAATAACCTGAAGGAGTAATAGAGGTTTGGGTATAATCCCTTACGGAATATTGGCATGGTATCGGGTGTACTTAAAATGGATTAATGATAGATAAATGGGTTTAACATCTATTATACATCATGAGGGTGGTATGGGTAAGGTTATAAATCATTCCCCATCATTATTAATTACACATAAAAGGTTATAACATAGAGGAGATTCTTGAATAAATGTGAGAAAGAGAGGATCCCTTACCTTAAGCTCGATGGTGTTCTTCGCTTGATCTTAATGAACTGAATAATAAAATTAGGTTCATTAATTAATAATTCCATAATTTACACTACATTTTATTGATTTATTATAACATTATTAATTTCATTCATGTCCTATTTGATGAGTTAATAGGTTCAATTACATTGTTTGAGAGCGTTTGCTTCCTTGGTTTTAATGATCGGTTCACTTATATTCATGTTCAGATAAACATATATGATGAGAATGGTTGTACATAATTGAAGTTATATAAAATTAGTGAACATCCAAAAAATTACATGGTTATAAAATTAATTTGTTTATTTGGAGTGGAGGTGAATCATTATATAAAACATTAATGATAAATGCTTGGATTAATTTGGCAATTCCACTCATAATTAACTTGTTTTGTATTATTATTTTACATCATGTGTGAAAAATAATTAAAGAACATCACATAAGATAAATTGAATATTTAATAGTCTATTTCAACCATAAAAATGGTTTCATAGACACAATTTAATATGGTAATAGAAATTGATAACCCGTCATCCTTGAATGTGATAAATTAACACATCTCGGACGGTGTTTCTGTTTCTTTCGTATAAAAGAAGGGGAAAGGATAGATGATTAGGAATTATCCCATTAGCATAACAAAATTACAATACATTTATGGTACAGTATTTTTTATTCCATTTTGATGAGTAGATTTTAGGAAATAAAAGAGAATAAAGGAACACGAAAATAAAATGAAAGAAAAGAGAAGAGGAATTTACATCAATCTTCCTTGAGAGCCTTTTAAGGGGAGAGTATTTAGTCTTTTGAAGAGACCAAGGGATACTGGACATGGTGGAGGAGATTTGGGAGATATTTGAAAAGAATTTAGGAATGTAACAAGGCTTGAGAGGAGTGAAGAGAAGAGGGGAGTGTGGGTGGTTTTTATAGTGGAGGGAGGAGATTTTTCTTAATATTTTAATCAGTAGTTTATTATTTTTCCACAAGACAAGAAATAGTGATGATTCCATGACCAAAAATAGAAATAAGTGCATGTGAATTTGAACCAATGGTGCTTACATCATTCATGATACTATAAATAGTCTATTTAGATTATAATGTATATATACAGAAAATTATTGTATTTCACTATTCATAAAAAATTCAGGTATGTTAGAAAAATCCCAAAAATTCACCCTAACCATTTTTCAATGTTTATAATTTAAAAATGAACTCCATTTTTCAAAAATAATTTTATAAATATGATTAATTCAATTTTGAATTAAAATCATAATTTACTAGAAAAATATAAATTTTAAAACTATAACTGATTTTATCACGACCACAAAAATAGTTTTTCCCAACGCCACACTTTTATCAGCACTAAAAAAAAGAGCTGATGAAGGGGGGTACCTTTATCAGCTCTTTTTTAGCACTAATAAAGGTACCCCCTTTAAGAGCGCTTTTTTTAGCGTTGTTAAAGGTACCCCCCTTTATCAGCGCTTTTTCGTTAGCGCTGATAAAGGGGGGTCTTTATCAGCGCTTTTTTTAAAAACACTGATAAAGGGTCTACTTAAAAGAATAATCATTAAAAAATATATTAATATTTAAATATATAGATATAGTTATATTGATATAAATATAATATATATTTTTTAAATATAATTTTAAATATATTTTAGATAAGTATAAATATACAGTTACACTTAATATATAAGATATTTAGTGAAAATGGCTTATAAAAAAATTAAAAAAAATATATTTTTAATTAATAATTTGATAATTATTATGGAGTAATAGTGATTTAATAACAATCTGAAGATTAAAAAAGAAAAAAAATTTAAAAAAAGATCCAAAATATGTTGAAAACGCAACTCGAACTTCAAGCGGCCATAACTTTTGATCCGAGTGTCCGATTGAGCTCTACCACATATCAAATCAAATCCTGCAACAAGCTCTACATCACTAATACTGGGGGGAGCCCCAGTCAAGGTTTTTTTTAGGCCAAAAAAGTCCCAGAATACCTCTAAAACTGAGTTTTTAGTCGGGGTACCCTGAATTTTTAACATTTTGTGGATTTTTAGCCTCGTTTAAGGGGGTATTATTGGATTTTTTTGGTGGGGACTTAATTTATTCCAAGTTATTACATTCATATTGATATTATTTCTTTGAAATTTTATCTTTTTTTATAATGCACTACTATTTACAATCAAATATATAACAATATATGCATATTTTTTATATATTCACACATAAAAATTTAATTATAAATATAAATAATAAAATATATTTACATATAAAATATATTGGATTTATCTAAATAATAACTAATTCCCATTTTCTTAAAAATACAAATATATGAATATTTATATACCTATATATTAATCTAACTATATATATATGTTAATCTAAATATATATATATTAATATAACTACATATATATATTAATATTACTATAAATATATATATTAATATCACTATAAATATATATATTAATATCACTATAAATATATATATTAATATCACTATAAATATATATATTAACATAACTATATATATCTATATTAATATAAATATATATTACTATACAAATAAATATAATTATATATATATATATATAGAGAGATATATATTAATATAACTATATATATATATATATTAATATAAATATATATAACTATATGAATAAATATAACTAAATAAATATATATACAGAGATATCATGAAATGTAAAACAAATCAAAGTAGAGGAGTGGTAAGGGCTTAGGCGCGTATGAGGGAGGTCTCGAGTTCAAAACCTGGTGGAGGTAGGGGCGCGCGTGCATGGGGGAATATGGGAGCTAGAACTGATAAAGGGTGGAGTGGGTGTGTGGGGGAACTTGAGGGTGGTGGAAAAGAATTGTAAAAGGGGTGGCTCAAGCGCTATAAAAGCCCTCCCGATTGGTAGGACTTTTTTATTTTTTTTTAATTCTTTTTTTATTTTATTTTTAATTTTTTTTATTTTTTTAACTTTTATCAGCGCTTTGTTTTAGCACTGATAAAAGACCCCTTTTATCAACGCTTTTTTTTAGTGCTGATAAAAGGTGTCTTTATCAGCACTTTTTGAAGTGTTGATAAAGGGGAACCCCCCCCCCTTATCTTCGCCAGCTTTAACAGCACCTTTCTAGTGCTGATAAAAGGGGGTTTTTAGCGCTGATAAAGGGGGTATTTTTAGTAGTGTATAATGCTTTCAAAAATTATATAAGGTATTATAAAATTATCTTAAAACTATAAGACATAAAATTGTTAATTTATGAACCCATTTTAGGAAAATTAATTTTCTTTTAAATAAATTAATTATTTATAATTATTTATTTATGACTTACAAAAATACAAGTACCCTTACTATGGTCATATTATCACTTATAAGATGCCTTTTATACATTCATGGGTGAGGTTACTATTCTTTTGGAAAATTTACTATTCATAAGGTTCATATTACTATTTATACGGATAACATTACTATTCACAAGGGTATGTTACTATTCACCAAAAATTATGTTTGTATTATCAGACTCCAAACATCTTATTAATCACAATCATGTATATCATATTTTTAAAATTCAAATCGCATAAGTGACAATATTATGTTTAAAATTCACATAGTACTTATTAGTTCATTGTGTTGGGATTTCATGTGATTAAATGACATAATTATAAGAAGGGAATTTCCATTGATAAAACATTGGGTCGTTACATTATTCCCCCATTATGAAATTTCACCCTCGAAATTTTGTTTTAAATTATAATCCATAAACAGGTGTGGGTACTTTTCCTTCATTACCTCCTCCAATTCCCATGTTGCCACTTAGTACTTATGGTTCTTCCATAATACTTTGACCAGTTGAGTAGTCTTGTTACGTAGAACTTTTATCTCTACAATATAAGATCTTCACTGGATGCTCCTCATAGGAAATATCATTCTCCAACTATACCACCTCTAAGAGAGTACATGTGAAGGATTTGGTATGTACTTCTTTAAGAGGGATACATGGAATACATCGTGTACTTTAAACATGTTAGGTGGAAGTGCCATTTGATAATTCATAGCCCCGACACGATCAATTATCTTGAAGGGTTCAATGTAGTTGGGACTTAACTTTACTTTCTTCCCAAACCTCATGACCTTATTCTATGGAGATGTGCATTAAAATACCATGTCTCCAACTTTGAATTCAAAGTCTCGTTGACGATTGTCTACATAACTCTTTTGTCAACATTGGGATGCCTTGAAGTTCTACTAAATGATTTTCACCTTCTCCACCATTTCTTCAACCCTTTCAGGTCCTAGTAACTTATTCTCACTAACTTCATCCCAATATGTTGGTGTTCTGCACCTTTTCCCATAAAGGGCTTCATATGGTGTCATTCGGATGCTTGAGTGGAAACTGTTGTTGTAGGATAATTCAACCGGTAGAAGATGTTGGTCCCATACTCCTTTGAAGTCCATAGAACATGATCTCAACATATCTTCTAATGTCTGAATATTTCACTCATATTGGCCATTATTTTGAGGATAATAGGCCATACTGAAGTTTAGTTCAGTTCTTAGATCAGGTTGGAGACTTTTCCATAACTTCGAGGTGAATCTCTAATCTCGATCGGATATAATAGATAGTGGTTCTCCATGCATACTTTCCACTTTTTCAATATATATCCATGCAATTTTATCTAATTAGAAGTCCTCTCAGATCACAATAAAGTGAGTTGTCTTCGTAATATGATCCACAATGACCCATATAGCATTATTTCCTCTGGATGTCCTTAGAAGTCCAGTGAAAAAAGTCCATAGTGATGTTCTCCCACTTCCATGTTGGTATGGGAAGTGTTTGCATCATCACCATAGACTTCTATATTTTATCCTTCACTTGTTGACATACCAGGCACTTTGATGTATACTCAACAATCTCTTTCTTCATATTGTCCCACCAAAAAATCTCTTAGAGATCTTGATACATCTTTGTGCTCCCTGGGTGAATAGAGAAGGTTGAGTTATATGCAACATTCAAAATATCCTTATTTATTTATGGATCATATGGTACACATAATTGTGACCCAAATCTTAAAACTCCTTTCCAATCAATCATAAACTCAGAGGATTCCCCATTTATAATGGCTTCCACCCTTTTTTGAATTTCCACATCTTTTATTTGAGCATCCTTTCTTTTCTATATGATGGATGGTTGAGAAATAATTTGATAAAGGATTGATGATGTTCCTAACTTAATGATTCCAATTTCTATCCTCTAAAAATCCAAGAAGATTGGATCCTTTTAAATTCTCACCATTGATAAAGATTTTGGACCATTTCTACTTAGAGCATCTACCACCTCGTTTGCCTTACTGGGATGATAATGGATTGAGAATTCATAATCCTTGATGATATATATCTATCTTTACTAGAACATATTAATCTCTTTTTATGTGAATATATATTTTAGACTCTTGTGATCAGTATATATCTCACACTTCTCTCTGTAGATATAATGCCACTAGATTTTTAACACAAAGAACATAGCCGCCAACTCCAGATCATGTGTATGATAGTTTTGATCATGGATTTTCAACTGCCTTGAGGTGTAGAAAATTACTTTATAATTTTTCATCAGTACATATCCTAATCCCTTATTTGAAGCATAACTGTACACCACAAAGAGTTCTGCACTTATTAGGAGTTTGAGTATTGGCGCAGTGATAAGCCACTTTTTCAACTCCTTAAGTCATTCTTCACATTCTTGAGTCCAGAAAAACTTCACTTCCTTCTGTTTCATCTTGGTCATTGGGTTTGAAAATCGTGAAAATTTCTTCAAAAATCTTTGATAATACCCGGCTAGACCTAGAAAGCTACAGATCTTGATTACAGAAGTTGGCCTGGTCTACTCTTCAATTGCCTTTGTCTTGGAAGGGTCCACTGATATCCCTTTGCTAGTGATAATATGCCCCAATAATGATACTTCCTTCTTCCAGAAGTCACATTTACTATAATTTTCATATAGATTCTCCCTTCACAAAGTCTTTAGAATAGTATTCATATGCTCCTCATGTTCCTATTGGATCTTGGATAATATCGAAATATTACCAATAAATACTACCACAAATTTTGACAAGTAATATCTAAATAATATATTCATTAAATCCATGAAAATTGATGGAGCATTAGTGAGTCTGAAGGGAATAACTATGAAATCTAGTGTCCATACCTTTTTCGAAAGGCAATCTTGGGAATATCTTCATTCCTCACCTTTAATTGGTGATATCCTGACCGAAGGTCCACCTTAGAGAAATATCAGGCCCCACAAAGTTGATCAAAAAATTCATCTATCCATGGAAGGGGATACTTGTTCTTTATCGTGATTTTATTGGTCTCATAATAATAAATGTAGAGGCGCATTGATCCATCCTTCTTCTTGATGAAGAGGACTGGTACACCCCATGGTGAAGCACTCGGGCATATAAAATCCTTCTATATATTCTCCTATAACTTCTTCTTCAGCTCTTACAGCTCAACAGTGACCATTATCTAAGGTGTATTTGATATAGGTAGAGATCCAGGAATAAGTTCAATTGATAACTCAACCTCTTGGTCAGTAGGAAGACCAGGAAACTCTTTGGGAAATACATCAGTGTAATCCCTTACGATGGGAATATCTTCGAGTGAGATTCTCTCCTTTGTCTCAATCATTTGGGATAAATATTCTCACTCATAAGGCATAAATATCCTCACTTGATAAGATGATTATAATGAAGATTCAACTTCCTCCTTACACTTGTAAAAAATTAGATGATGCCTCAGGATGTGAAGGGTGATCTCCCTTTCCCAACAATTGATGTTTTCTTTGTATAAATATAGTCAATCCATGACCAATATAACATCAAATTCCAAGTAAAGGAAGTATAAAAAGATTTTTCGGGAGGTTCAATACACAAACATTAACTAGGGAGGAGTTATAAACCATGGATGCAATAATTTCCCCATTCGTTTTTCTCACAGATAACTTATTCTACAAATTTTGAGGTAGTGTTTGAATAGGTCTACTAAACTTGAAAGATATGAAATAATGCATAGAACTAGAACCAAATAGTACATTCTCTATTCTTGAATGAATAACTAGTGTATCTATCGCCACATCGTTGTCTGAATCTACCTCAGAAATAGTGATAGCATAAGCCCTTCCTTGTTTCCTTTGAGGTTGTTGTTTATTTCTTCCGAGAACCCTTGGATTAGGGAAATTATTTTCATAATGATCATGTTCCTTGCAGTTGTAACATTGCACTACAGGCTAAGTGTTGATCTGAACCTTCCTTTCTTCTTCTACATTAGTGAGATTTTTCATATCTTTTTAGTAGTTTTTATCCAGATATCTTGAATTTACTCATTTAAAGCAATTCTTAGTTCCCTTTAGATAGTTCTCAGGATACTTCTTTCCATAATTTTTACACATGGGATGATCAGGCTTCTTTACATCATGGAATTTATTTGCAGAACCACCCACATTAGATTCCATTTTCCTCTTTTTTTCATTAAGCCCATTATACCACAGAGAGTATCCTATCTCTATTTCAACCTTAAGGGTACAATGGAAAATCTCCTCATAGTTTTTGAAGTATTGAATCGAAAAAACTTTTCGTAGACTAAGTTTTAGTCCACTAAAGAAGAGATCCACCTTGCTTTCTATGTTCATGAAAAATCTATAGGAATACCTTGCACGCATTTTAAAGTTTTCTTCATACACCCTGGTTAACTCATCTTCCTTCTGCTTGAGTCTGAGGAACTCTGTTTCTTTCTTGAGATATAGGGTTTGGGGAAAGTATTTACTGAAAAAAATTATATTAAATTCCTATGAATCCACAGAATCAATGTCTTCTATGGGATTTATATTCTTGAATAGTATCCACCACTGATCAACTTAAAAATCAAAATAATATACTGTTAGTACAACTTTCTCTTCTTCTAAGCACTGGAGAACAAATAATATATTTTCAATGGAGTTAATCCACTGTTCCATGAGGAGGGGATCAGAAGGTCCACTAAAAATGGGATGTCTTTTCCACGTGAAGGATTCAACGGTAACTTTCTCTTTCCTTAGAGTATGATGGTGTTTCACATGATTCAAGTTATTATTCATAACTTGAGCCAGCTGAGCAAGTATTGTCAGGAATTTTTGAGCACCCTCTCCCATCATATTTGTCATATCATTAGGGAAATATTTACATTCTCTATCAAATTGACTATTGTCATATGTTTTTCTATTTCTCACCATTAACTAATAAAAATAACATACAATTAGAGGTATTTAATACTTAACTATTGAGCATTAAAAGGAAACTTTCAACATAAGAGGATAAACTTGTAAAGGAGAAGTATATCCTAACTTTTGATTCCCTAGGTTTCAATATAGGTTATCCTTGATCTATTTATTAACTTATATTCTTATGGGATATTTTTTTATTCCCTTAAAAATGGTTTTTACCAAGCTCATGATTTACCAATTCCTGTCCCCTGAGAGTGTCAAACCAAGAGTGCATCAAGGCCCATTGTTGTGCACTATATCCCGTTCGAGTCGAGCTCAAAGTGGTATTTTCATGTTTTACCCCTAGATACATATGTGCTAGAGTCACCTCTTCCTATTTTTATCCATATAGGAATATATTTTCTTGATAAACCACTTACGCTATACTTACCAAAATTTAGGGTGTTTTCTTATACTTAGTCTCATCCTTACGGTTCTTACTATAGTGCTCTATTCCTAATCGCAAAAAATAACTAGACCATCCTCTGATACTAACTATAGAGACCCTATCCTTTTAAATATATAATTACATGATTTTAATCATAATTATACGTCAGAATACAAGCCAAGGATCGTGAAGTATAGATCCTTTGAAGAATAGGTACATAAAACTGAAAACATGGGACTAAAAAACACTTCTTTATTTAATCTTCATAAATAGCTTCTAGATTACTTTAAGACCTTACATCTATATAGGGCACCCTAGGGATCACATAAATTAAGGTATAAGCTAAAATTTCAGTAAGGGAAAAACAAAAGAACAAGGTTTTAACACATGAGTTGTAGATCATGACATAATGATATAAAATGGCATATAGAATCATTACATATAAACATGGGATCATATAAACATTGAATCATAAAAATGTGGCAGCAACATAAATGATGACTTTATCACGATTCAAGGTTCATTGCACATAGAGGAGCATAATTTAAGGTTATCCACCAAGACCATTGCACATGGTAGCACAAGTCAAGGATTACCACCAAGATCGTTGCACATAACGTCTCGCAAGACTAAACATTATCCAATGAATTAGATCTCTATTTGTGCATATCCATATTAACATATTCATGAATATTATTTTTACATATATAATCATACATAATCAATCACAATCATAAGGGCACCCATGGAAAGAAAATGGTATCATAATCATGTCATAAATCATAATGAATGGGTGTATCATAAAAGTGTCCATGAGAGAAAAAAATTAGAACATACATGGAAATTCATAAGGTAAAGTAGGTATATATCATGGTAAGTGGTGTCAAATATAAGTGAAATCATTTAAAAATATTATTTAATAATTTTTAGCATTAAAACATTTTAATTTAGTTTTAAGGAAAACACTAACAAGTATTTAAAATAGAAAAGGAATAATCTTTTGTATAAAAATAGAAGTGATCTAAGAATGTTTTAATAAAAACACTAGTTTTATAAAAAATGGTGGTTTAAAACATATGGCAGAGTGAACTTGAATTTAGGTATGAATTCAGGAAGTTTCTTTAAAACGGGTTTGCTTATCGACAAGAATTGAGGAGGGAATCACTTAAAAGCATGTATATCCCCAAAAGAGAATAATTAATGGATATTGATACATGAGTTTGGAAATATAAACAAAAATTAGAGGATGTACATAAACATTATATAGTAATTCATTTGGGTAAAAAGGGAGTAAGAATAACCCAAAGGAGTAATGGAGGCTTGGGTAGAATCCCTTATAGAATATCGGCACGGTATCGGGTGTACATAGGAGGGATTAATGAGAGAAAAGGGATTTATAATATTTTATAAATCATGATACCAGTATGGGGAATGTTTTAAATCATACCCCATAATTAGTAATTACACATAAAAGGACATAACATAGAGTATATTCTTAAATAAATGTGAGAAATAGATGACCCCTTACCTTAAGCTTGACGGTGTTCTTCGCTTGATCTTAATGACCTGAATAATCAAATTAGGTTCATTAATTAATAATTAAAGAACCAAAACTACATTTTATTAGTTTATTATAACCTTATTAAGTTCATTAATATCCCCTTTGTTGAGTTAATAGGTTCAATTTCCTTGTTTGGGAGCGTTTTCTTCCTTGGTTTTAATGACCAGTTCACTTATATTCAGGTTCGGATAAACATGTATAATGAGAATGGTTGTCCATAATTGAAGTTATATGACATTATTGAACATATTTAATATTACATGGTTATAAAATTCATTTGGTTATTTTTAGTGGAGGTGAATCATTATATAAAACATTAGTGATAAATTCTTGGATTAATTTGGAGATTTCGCTCATAATTAACTTGTTTTATATTATTATTTTACATCATGTGTGCAAAAGAATTACAGAAAATAACATAAGATAAATTTAATATTTAATATTATGGTTTAACCATAAAAATGGTTTCATGACCATAATTGAATATGGTAATAGAAATTGATAACCTTTTGTCCTTGAATGTGATAAATTAGCGCATCTCGGATGGTGTTTTCGTTTTTTTCGTATAAAAGAAGGGGAAAGGAGAGATGATAATGAATTATCCCATTAGAATAAAAACATTACATTAAATTTATGGTACTATATTTTTCATACTATTTGGATGAGTAGATTTTAGGAAGGAAAAGATAACAAAGGAACGTGAAAAGAAAATGAAAGAAAAGAAAAGAGAAATTTACCTATTGATTTAATCTTCCTTGAGAGCCTTTTAAGGGGAGAGGATTTGGTATTTTCAGGAGAAGAAGCTCTTATAGAAATTGGGTATGATCTTGGGGAGATATTTTGGGTAGAATATAGGGAAGTCACAAGGCTTTATAGGAGTGAAGAGAATAGGGGAGTGTGGGTGGTTTTTATAGGAGAGGGGAGGAGGGTTTTCTTAATGTTTTAATCATTAGTTTATTATTTTTCCATAAGACAAGAAATAATTATGATTCCATGAAAAAAATATATTAATAAGTGAATGTGAATTCTAACCAAGGGTGATTACATCGTCCATGATGTTAGGAATAGTTCATTTAGCTTATAATGTATAATAAACGGTAAATTATCATATTTCACTATTCATCAAAAATTCAAATATTTTAGAAAAATCCAAAAAATTCAACCTAACCATTTTTTGATGTTTAGAATTCAAAAATTAACTCCATTTTTCGAAAATAATTTTCTAAATATGATTAATTTAATTTTTAATTAAAATCATAATTTACCTGAAAAATAAAAATTTTAAAACGATAACTAATTTTATAATTCTTTCAAAAATTATATAAGGCCTTATAAAATTATCTTAAAACAATAAGACATAAAATGGTTAATTTATGAACCCCTTTTTGGAAAATACAATTTCTTTTAAATTAATTAATTAATTTTAATTAATTATTTATGACTTACAAAAATACGAATACTTTTATTATGGCCATATTATCACTTATAAGATGCCTAAATTTTATTTATACATTCATGGGTGAGGTTACTATTATTTTGGATGATTTAATATTAATAAGGGTCATATTACTATTCATAAGTGTAACATTACTGTTCATAAGTGTTAGTAACAATTCACCAAAAATTAATTTTATCTTATCAGACTCTAAATATCTTACTAATCGTAACCGTGTATGTCAAATTTTCAAAATTCAAATCCCATAAGTGACAATATTATGCTTAAAGGTCACATAGTACTTAGTAGTTCATTTTGTTATGATTTCATGTGATTATATGACATAATTATAAGAAGTTAATTTCCACTGATAAAACATTGGGTCATTACAATGAAATTCTAAAAAAGGATCAAGGACTAGAATTATTGAACCAAAACATACATAGGAAAAAACGTTAACACCTAAATGTTGATTTTAATGAAGAATTATTTATTAATGGGTAATTGTAAATTATAAGGGAATGATATATTATGATATAATTATGAATATGATCTAGGTGTAGATTTATAATAAATATAAGTTTATTATATAGAAACTTATGATCACGTATAAATAAATTCATGATCTAACATAAGGGTTTATGTTGCAATATCGTTTTTAATCAGGATTATTTATACTTGAATATAATTTAGAGGAATTATATGATAATTATCTCTTAAATACCATATATTTTTTTCTCATATTTTTATTTATAGGGTTTACATTTTTTCTTATCATTCTCTTCTCTTTGGTACTTAAAATGATAAAGAAAATATTTTTTAAGAAAAGTTGAACTTATTCCCCCTTTGGTCGGTGAACTTTTTCTTACATGTATCTGTTATTTAAAATATTTTAAATAATTTTATTTCCTATAATCCAATTAATATTTAAAATAGTTTTCAACTATATTTTAATTTTAAAAATATAATTTTACAATTTTTCCTGAACATGTTTTTTATGCCTTTTTATAAAAATTGTGAAAAAAATATTTTTTTAAACATTTACTGAATGAATAGTTTCTTCCACTATCATGACCATTATTTTCATTGAAGGATTATTTAGAATGTTTCCATGGTTATTTTTAATATAAATAATTTTATCGATATTCTAGTAATTTTTATTTAAAATTTTATTAATAGAAAATTATATTTTTCATATTTTTAAAGAAATTATTGAATATTATTTTAAAGGTATTTTTCATACATATCAAAATAATTTGATGTTACTTATAATTAACTAGGTATATGATGTAATGATATCATCATTGTTCTTTCTCTAGATGGCTTATGATTATGTTAGGTTGAAATATTTATGAAACCTATTTCTTTTTCATGAGTTATAATGTAATGAATTGATGAATGTTTTTATGATCATGTGGAAAAAATATGTATGGTTTTCATTATTGGATGAGTGCCTCTATTAAATAACTCAAATTAATTGGGTAATGATTGATATATTAATATATAATATGAAATAGGATGGTAAGTGAACCCATTTCAAGAAGTTAAAGAGGTTGGGAAGTAAACCTAGTCCATTATAGGGCTTTTTCCACTATGTGATGATGGTCTTGTCAGTGATCCTTGACTAATGAAATTATTTACTATGCTTAATATTTTAGCACAATTACTCTAAAATATTATTATGCTTCTGATATTCTCTCATGGATCATAGTTGATTAATGATGATTTCTCACTCTTATGATTCATATTTTTTGAAATGCTAAATTTTTATGCTATGACTTGTGATTTATGTTCTATGACTAATTAGGTATAAACTTTGTAAGTTATGATCATGATCTAATACCTTTATTATTATATTATGCTTTCATATGATCATTAATTGATATCTTCCATTTTTACCCCTATGGATCATCTGAGCTTACCCTTTCTTATGTTTTTGTTTTCCATAGGTTATAAAGAATGGTTTTTATTAGGATGTGTCTAAGAAGGGTACTATGAGAGAAGAAATTTAGGGGATATATTAAAGATATTTTATGAAATAAGTTGATAATGTATCTAGTCTCCAAATACACTAAACCTTTATGATTCTGTGGCATGAATTATTGTGTAACATATTAAGTTTTTATCTAAAATGATGAAATATGTTTGTATGTTTTTTGTTGGTCACCTCAATATATATACATGTGTGGTGGATTTACATGTTTTAGTACTATCGCCCATAGTATATGGCATAGATATGGTTTAGGAAATTAATCCCAGAGAAGATAGCACTAATATGTCATCTCGGTTATGATTTAGGCTCAAAACCATAAATTTCAGAATGGAACCTCCCAGTATTTGGAATTATGTGTTGCAAAATATTAATCATTTTTATATCTCTTATAAATCATGTTTTTGGTTTTGTATACTTTTCTATCCTTACATTTCTTCATTTATACTCTAGATTTTTATTGGTGGTTAAAGAGTGGAATGGAGACCAAATACAGAGTGTGGGTGCACTCACACCCTATACATTACCCTTTGGGACAATTGAATACTCTTTTGTATATGATTTAAGAAAAAGATAAGGCCCCTAAGAATGGGATCAAGTGCATGTTGACTGTGGAGTATGATCATTCAATTTTTATGAATTTTATGAATAGACTAGTTGAAGAAATAAGGTTTATCTGAAATGTTCATTGAGGGAGATTTCACTTATGGGAGTTCCACCTTTTGATCCTTAGGCCGCATTTGTATTTTACCATTGATGTATATATGGTTTTTTCATAAATCGTATACTTTTTATAAAGTTGAATTCTTTTGAACCTATTATATATGGGGTTTTATTTTCAAATCAAACCATGAATTTTAGTTATTTCACATTTATCACCCATTTCCATTTACAATTGGTTACACACTTTTCATAACCAAAGATTGGAAAAGTTATGACACATATAGGTATGTACCTTTAATATTTTTATTCATCATTTTAAGGGTGGGAAATATCTCCCACTTGTGTATTACCCAACCCTAGGTGTTTATGCTAGCCTATAGAAATCGAGAGGTTGACTTGATATGTTTTGATAATTTTATTTGGGTGCCATTTGAGTATTTAGGTCATGAATGTTATAAAATGCATCATGAAAATATTTCCTCAATGTAGGAAATAGAATACCATGTTCCATTTTCATGTGCTATATTAAAATAGTCTTTCCAGGCTATATAGTAAATCTAATATCCAAACTTACATTTATACCTCTACTTAATGCTCTATTATAACAAAATTATCTCTTAATAGACACAACTAATCATTACTAGTACAATAAATGTGTTTTATTCATGTAGAAGAGCCTTGGATATGATTATAGATTTCATAACATCTAAACTAACATCTCCAACATCTATACCTTTAATTATTAGAACTATACTTCTAGAAAATTAAATATTTCTTCAAAGAATGTGATTTATTTACTCCTTTTAGAATTTATCTAGTGTGGTATACACCAATTCATAACTGTATAATCTATCTAATATGATTGATCTCATTTATATAGTGGGATAATGCATTTTAAATTTTGAAAAAAAATTAACCAATATAGTATGAAAAAAATATTTTATTTCAACAACTAGAGACGTATGACGACATATTATTTTAGATCATTATCCTACAAATAATAAAAAAATCATAAAATTATTAAAATGATGATTTTTTTGTAATTTTTACCTATTATCTATATTCTTACACTTTTAAAAACTATTTATAGATTAAATTACATTCATCGCTATCATGATTTTAAAATCGTCTATTAGATTGAATGAATTTATTCTAAATGTACATTAAAGATAGACATATTTCAATATTATCATGCTTTTAAAATCATTCCTATTACATTTCTTTTACATTGTTGTTACATATATAATTTTAAAATCAATTGGTGAATTGAATGAATTTATACCATTAGTGTACATTAAAATATATCCTACTATATTGATCTTAATTCTTACATGTGATTTAAGTGGAAATGGATGAAATGCCTTCAGTTAAACTATTTGAGAAAATTAATTTGATACATATATTTTCTAAAATGATTACTCTAAATAAATAATTAATTTTCTTTAAAATAGTATTTTTTTTATATAATAATTTTTAGTAAGTTGTGTATATACTCTATATTTTTTGTTATATTCATTTTAATTTCATGTTGTAATGTTAAAATATTGGACACCATATTGAAATTGGTCTTATAAATTGAATTAAACCATCACCTTTTGTCACTAAATTTTTTTGAAAATTTAGTTTCCACACTAATATTATATATTAATTTTTTTGGGATCATGATAAAATCAGTTCAATCCCAAAAAAACTAACATATATATATTAATATCATTTACAGTGCTTTGAAATAGGATTATTACTTATTGGTAGAGTACTATGAATTCAAACATGATATTTATTGAGTTTAGAATCTAATAATTAATAGAGGATAGAGAAATGGTATGTTGATTCACTTATTGTATTCTTTCTCCAAATGGGTACTACTATTTATGCATTTTTATCTAAAGAATTTTTAGATAATTCCATTGGATAGTAGATTCAAATTTTAACAAACAATATTTATTTTCATTTTCATTTGGATGCATCTAATTAGAGAAGTGTGTTTCATGATTTTAACTAGATAATTAATTTTTATGATAATTTTAATTAAAAAAATTATTACTTGTACACTATAAGACTCTTCTTCACAATAATGAAGTTGTTTTTCCTTAATTAAATGTATTAAATTTAATAGAATATGTATCTTTTTATTTTTATATTAATATCATTCCTACCATTTTTTTATTGTTTCATTTTTTAGTATATGTCATCAAAAATATAATATATGATTCAAGTTTATATTCAAATATATGGTAGAAATTCAAAACCCAAAAATCTATTGATTATTCTAGTAAATAATACATGATCCTTTTTTCCTTTCACTAAAATTGGAAATTTAATGGATAAATTACTTATTTATTATTGGTTTTTGTAAAAAATTCATTTTATTAGTGGAATAACATTTATTTATTAATATTTTACATTATTCCTCAAGGATTTTCTTATGGAATCCCACATTTTTATTACATAACTTTTCATTACATTTTACAAATAGAGGATCTTTAAATTCTAGTGTCTTGGAAATTAGGAACATAATACATGAAAACATAAAACATTATTTTAATCCTCTTGAAAGAATTATTTAAATGTTAATAATAAGTAAAATTATGGAATCTCATAACCTGTAGACATACATCAAAGGAAAGGGAGAGCAGAAGGCCCAGTAAAGAAAACACGTGAAACAGATTACATGTGATCTTGAGAGATATCAATAAGAACATGATGGATATCATAAAAGAATGATAAAGAGGAATATCATAGAAATAATAACTTGGATAATAACTTGAAAATGTGGCTACAACATTTAATTTAGACATTCATAAGCATATCACCAAGGTATATCCCCAAGGTGTCATAAACATTACCAAGGTTATTCACCAAGGTATCATAAAACTTGTCATCTCTAGAGATTAATTCTTTACCCATTGCATTGGAGTGATATCAGGGAGAACCATTAATATGTCTTTATTTTCATGTTATACACATATATAATAATCAAGAATTTCATAAATAACCCAAAGAGAATAAAATAAATGGGTTTCATATCAAAATCGTGACGTTTTAAAAAGTGCTTAAAAACAAGATCATTGTGTCATTTCTAACTCATGGAAACGGAATGAGAGATCTGTGTATATAAATTAAAAAATAAAATATATAATTTTTATTTATTAATGAATACCCCTATAAATTAAATAGTTTTGGGTATTCACATAAATAAAATAAGATGATTTCTTGAGAAAAAGAGAGAGATTTTAAGATGAAAATTATGCAGCATAACGGTTATATACGTGGTTTTAGAAAACATTAAAAAGAGGAAGGAAAAGGGTAAACCACTCATAAATAAATCATATTACAGTATGGGGATATAATAAAAAATAAATAAGATCATTTTATGGATATTTTAATGACATACCATATGAAAAATAAACTTGAAAGAAAAGAGAAGATGTGATTTCTTTTACCAAAATTTTGCAGCCTAACAGCGTCACTTAAAAATTTATAAAATCATTTGATGGGAGTGGAAAGGATATATCATAATTTGGACAAAAAATTGAAATAAATAAGGATATATAATAACATACCCCAACATAATAAAATGGAAACTAGAAGACATAACATAAAGGAAGTCATGACTAAAAGAGGTGGGTGAAAGGTTCTCTTACCTTGAAGAGTAACTTCAAAAACTTGAAGGATGGGACCTTGGGGGGCTTGAGGGAACCATGGGAGGACTCATTGGGAGGTAAAAAGGCCAGATATTTATTTATGAGTAATTGGTAATCAAAATAATGAAGGAATAGGTTGGTATTTATAGAAAAAGTGAGGGAATATTTTATTAATTTCTAAGGGACACCTCATTAGTGGTCTTTGAAAAACAATGGTCCTGTCCATTATATTGGTCAATTGGGACACCTCATAACATATTATACTGTAAAAAATTCAACCAAAATTATTACATCATTATTACATCATTAATGATGTCATTAAACACACCGAAACTCAAAACTATATTTTTACTATTCACTAAAAAACAAAACATTTTATAAAAATATCATAAATTCACCCTAACCAAATATTGATGCTCTGAATTTAAAAATGAACTCCATTTTATGAAAATAATTTAATAATTATGATATATTTAATTTTTAAGTAAAAACACTATTTACCTGAACAAATACTAATACTTAACCAATAATCTCTGAAATAGTTATTTACTTACGCTATTATATCACATTACCAATCAAGATTCCAAAATTATATTTATACTTAATTAAGTGAGGTTAACATTCCATTGGTCACATTACTATTCATAAGGGTAATATTACTATTCATAATTTACTATTTACTAAAAAATTAAGTTGATCTTATTAGAATCTAAATTTCTTATTGATCACAACTATAGAAGACCATTTTTTGAAAATCATTTTATATTATTAATTATTTAAAGTTTAAAAAAACGTTTTAAAATATCTTTTTCCAATATTCATCAATAATATGGAACTTCTATAAATTTATCCTATATTTATCTTGACATTTTAAATTCACAAATTTTACCATAATTAGAAATAAAAATTTTATTTATATAAAAGGATAACACAAAGTAACTAAGGCCTCTTTACATAGCCCATTATAACACCTCCATAGGACATAAGAGTAAGGTGTGCAATGGTGATAGAATCTTGGGGCGACTCGGACAACATTTCTCAAGTGGTGATTTCTATCGGCTTGAACTTCTCCCGAAGGTGATTATGTTCAAGCTTAACATGTTGAAGCTGGCTTGGGCTTGGTCCAGAACAATGCCCAGTGATGCTACCTCCTTCCCAAGCTCCGACAGATGGGCTTCGTACGGCCTGAGTTTATTGGATGAGGCCATTGAATCTTCTTTATGTATTAATTAACCAAGATAATTTGTATTTATAAACAACAATCATAATGTTAAGAGTATAGTTTCCAACAGTCATATTGACCAATGTTCATATAACAGTCGAAACTCAATGGTCTCATTTTAATTATACTCACTTCATTAATAAAAGAATATTGTTTTCTTGAGTACAAAATAAAATAACAAACAAAATCAGGAAACAAAAAATTATACAAAATTTCGAGTCATTACATTGCTTATATTTAACTATTAAATATAGAATTATCTCTTTATTATGTTTTGTTGAACAATCATTTTTAAATTATAAAATTATAATATTTATTATGTAAAATTATAAGAAGAATATTACATATATCTTTTCAATACTTTATTATTTATATACAATCAACCATTTTTCCCATATATAATAATTTATTGAAGGTCTTTGATGAAGAAAATTCTCCCAAAACTAAAAAATGAATTATTGAATAGGATTATCACAACTTACAATCAAATGAAATTCTATTTTAGTCGTCATTTAATTTCAATATAAAAACTAAAAATTGATTTAAATTATGATTCCAATTTTCTTTTTTTACTACATATCTCATACTATTATGATTGATTAATAGAGAAACTTATATCAATATTATATTTTTTATTTTTTATTTGATACAATAAATTCCTAACATACTATTTTCGCCACTGAAATATACCCTTTTTAAATTATTTTAAAATCATTATAAAATTTACGTTTGATATATGTTGGGTACTTTTATTAATGATAATTAATTTATCAATTCAGGAATCTTGCATTGATAAAGTGTATTTTATGACAAAAAATTCCATAACCACATTGAACATCTAAATCCACCAAAAAACGAGAAGGAGATGAAGAAAGAAAAGTTGAAGAAAAATATAATACTGATAAAGAATGTGGATTATAAGAAAAAAATGGATCATACAAGAAATGCATATTAAACTCCCTTTAAAAAAACATTGAAAAACGATTAAATCTGCACTCTAAAATTATAAAAAAAATAGTTTAAAATAAGTGATGAATGCATGATATTACGAACTAGATTTGTGCATCATTTTATAGATGACACTAATGAAGAACATGTTAGAATCATAATTCTGATAGGCATAATTTTTTTAGACCCATACCCAAAAACTCCTAATAGATATGCATATTTTATGAAATACAAAAACAAAACACATAAATAAAAAACTGACCTATATTGATCACTACAATTTAATTAAGAATGGTTTTCACTCATTTTATCTATAAGAGGAGATAGAGACTTTTTTATTTTAGGTTCAGGGTTTTATCTTCGTAGGAAGAAGAAAAATTGTGCGGTAAAGTTTTCATAAGTATCTTTTGGGGGAAAGAGGTATATTTTTAGACTTCCTTGATATCCCAAACACACATCATAAAAATATAGTAATAAGTGGGACCAGACCATATTAAATACAATTACTATTCCACCAATCAAGGTCTATAAATTAGCCCTTAAGTTATTTTTATTTACATTAATACATTTATTTTAACTATATCAATTCATGACTAATTTAGTTATACAAAACAAAGTATAGATTAGGTCCCATCAAATATAACATTATCCCATATGGAGAAGGGATATAAATATTCTAATGTCAGGTTACTACTGATAGGTTTACATCCGTTAATAATAACCATGTTCATCTAAATCACATAATCCAATCAAGAAAAAATCTAAAAATAATATTCATAGACTCATTACTTGGTCAAAAAATTAATACCATCAAAATAGTCAATCGAAATAACTTTAAGATCATGAATATACTCTAAATAATATAAAATTTATCCTTGTGTTCTAACATAATATTTTTTCTATAATTATTAATCATAATGAACTTTCTCCCATATACCTTCATAAATATGCACTAGTTGACCACATTTTCTTTAAAAAACATTCACCAATTACACCATAAAATTTTAAATACCATGAATATTCAAGATAAATCCTTCTTAAACTTTGGAGATAAGGTCTCATAATAAACAATACCTTCCCTTTGAGTGAACCCTTTTGAAACCAATCGAGCCTTATAATATTCAACCATTATTTAATAATCAAATTTTTTTTAAAACCCAATCAAGGTCCAACAATTTTTTATCATTTTTATAATTCTACAAGTTCCCAAACATCATTTACATTCATTAAGTTCAACACATGCCTCATAATTTTAATTTAATGAGTTGACTGATTTCTCACAATAGAATCCTTGGAGATTGTAAGATCCCTTCCTATATAGGAATCATAGTCATATAAATATATATAATAATCATATAATATTGGCCTTCTCACTTGTTCTTACCACCTAAGTAGTGATCATTAAATAGGAAATTGGAGCAGGTTCACTATTTTGGTTATAAACATTAGGTGTTGCCTCATTCATATTCACATTTCCCATAGAAGGGGTATATGTTGGTAGGTATAGAGTTATAGAAACATGCAAATGATCACACTCTTCCTCAAGGATAGTAGTTCAAGGTATGTAACCACCACATGTGTCAATATCCTCCAAAAATATAGTATATATAGTCTCAATAATTCTAGTGGTATGAGATAGAAAATAAAATTGAAAACCTTTCAACCTTTCAGGATGTCCAATAAATTATAACTTATGGTCTTAGGATTGAGTTTTATAAAATTTTGGTTGTAAATTGTATCCTCTGCATGACAGTCCCATACATGAAAATATCCAAATTTTGGATTCCTTTATACCCAAATTTCATATGGAGTATTAGTCATAGACTTACTTGGAACCCTATTAAGTATATGTATAGTTTTCTTAAGAGCCGTAACCCATATAAACTTATTTAAAGATCTTTGGAATATCATACTCAATACCATGTTTATAAGGGTGTAGTTTCATTTCTTAGTAACACTATTGTTCTGAGATGTTCCTAACATAGAAACCTTAGAAAAAATTCCACTTTATTGGATTAAAAAAAAGGCACGAGTTTGTGACCAGAATGAAAGATTTTTCCATAATATTATCCTCCTCTATCAGACCTCACAACTTTAATCATATGATATAGCCGGTTATAAAATTTGTATTTATAAGTTTTGAATACCTCTAAAGCCTTATATTCTTCATAAGGAATATAAATATACTCATAACATAAATGGTAATTATTATAGGTAATAAATTACCCATTCCCAATAATTCTAGGTGTATAAGGACTATTAATATCAATGTAAATTATTTCTAATAGTCCTTTACTTTTAATAGAACCTTATTTATTTCCTTTTAAAAATTTACCTTTTATGTATTTAATACATGTATTATAATAAAAAAAAGTAGATAGATAACTCCATCCTCAATGAGAAATTACATTTTGTCTCTAGATATATGGAATAAATACTCATTACATAACCTCAAAGAGTATTCATTCATTTTTTTTCATTTTTTCATGGGTTTTCACTACATTAATCCCATACATAGATTCCAGTGATTTAATAAAATAATAATTTAACTATAATTTATAGAGGTTTCCCTCTTGAATACCAGATCTAATGACTTTAGAGTCTAAGGAAATTGTGAAACATTCATTCTCAAACTTAAACAAAAAACCATAAGCATCATGTTGAGAAACCAAAATAAGGTTTCTAGTAATATTGGGTAAATAAACTCTATCTATTAAATCCATAATCAAAACAATATTCAAGACTAAATGAAGAGTTTATAATTTCCTTATAAAATGATCTTGTCTCCCTTATTTATCCTCATTACATAATGGAATCCCTTTAAATAACATGTTATATTAACATACACAATAGTGTCAACCCACAATTTTTTTAAAGGAATGTTTTTAAGAAATGATTCATAGTAGAAAAAATTAAGTATATAATCTTTTTTCAATCCATTCATTAAATTTTGGACACTCCTTTTGAATATTTTTTTAGCCTATGAGAAGTGATAAATAGGTGATCTGTGATCCTTAGTGTTTTAATTACCTCCCTTCATGACAAAGGAACTTATCCTATTGTTTATATCAATCAAATTTTCCTTACCAAAACTTTTTATCTTATTCTTTCTCTGAATGGTGAAATGAGAACTTTGAGGAGATTCATGTATTAACCTTTATTCTTCTTGACCACACTTGTTTATTAACTATCTTGTTTTCCATTTATACCTTTTTGCATTATTATTGATCATAAAAAGACAAAACTGAGAAGGGAGATATTTAATAATAAAATAAACAAGAAAACCTTTTGAAATATCTATATCCATGGTCTTAAATAAAGAGTCCATATCATTAATTCTTAAGATGGTCCCACAAATACCATCGATGCCATTATACATCATAGTGACCATTTTAGTGATTAATGTAGTAACATGAATTTTGGAAGTACTTTGGAATTATTCTTCAACTAAAGTAAGAAAGTTCTTAGCATTTTCATCTTCTTTATCCTTTTTTAGAATCAACAGTGGTATCAGAATCAGTAAATCCTCCTTGAATATCTAATATTATGGATCCCTTGATAATCATAAGTGAAAATCCTTAGATAGCTACTAATTTTCAAAATCAGTTTTTTTTTCTCAAGGGAACTTTGATATGTAAGTAGATTAGGTTTATCATTTTGCATGGAATAGTGAAGTTCCATAACATCAAGGAGAAGAAGAACTTGTTTCTTATATTTCTTAAATTTTATACCAAATAGGGACATAATGGATGAAACATAGCTTGTGAGTGAATCTGAATAGTCATAGAAATAAGCATTCATAATATCAATAATCATGAAAATACGTATTAAAAATTAAGAAACTGTGAGTACACAATTTACAAAAGAAGATAAAATACACAAAATTTTCCTATATGAATAGTTGTATTATTTATAACTTAAGTTGGGCTGAATAAAAATGTACGCATAAGTTTTCTATTTAAACATTAGTAATGATATAGCATAGAATTAAATCACATCATCATTTGTAAAAGAATTAATTCTATATTACATTGAAAAATTATGCTTAGAAAATTAAAATCACAATTATATATTAGGATAATTATTAATTTTAACTTATATAGTATAACATCATTGTGGTTTAACTAATTCATGATTCTTTAAATAATTTTTTTTTCATTGGACTAGCCATTGATCAAATAACATGAACTGTGTATTAAATTAAATTTTTCATGGGGATACTCAAATGATAATTTATATTAATTAATAATTCAAATTCAAAAATACAATATAAAAGTAGCTTTAACTAATATCATTTATTTTCATGAAGAACCTCATATGAGTGATTGTTATTCGAATAAGCAAGAACCACAAGCATAATTAAATTTATTTATTCATGTAAATTTTATGTTCTATACACATAATAATTTAACTCAATCTAAATTAGTTATTGAAATTAGTACTCCTCACATAATAAATAACTAATCAATTGTCTCAATCCATCATAAAATACATAATTTAAATTTGTGAAACATAAATTCAAGAAATTATTCTTGATTAAATTGAAAAAAAATTAAATGTAGAAAATGAATAATTTCAAAACATTATTACCATAAATAATTAGTCTGAGAGTATAACAATATCTTGAACATATAAAGAGAGTATGTATGAATGTATTGATTAACATAATTTATTATGTAAGTACTCAAAATACATAATTTATTTCATCAAAAAGTATTAAATAACTCTACTAATCATAATAATTATATAATAATTACATCATAATAATTATTCATGAATATATTTTTTTTTAAATCCAATACGTGAAAATTGGAAGATTGTTGGACTATCAATTTCATTAAAACTGATTTGATTTAAATCAATTTAATTAATTTTTTAAAATTAATTTTGAATATGTATTTAAAATAAAAATGTGATATAATACCAACTATTCAAATCATAATTCTGATGGGTATAATATTTTGGGTATCATACCCAAAAATTCCTAACACTTTGACTACATTGATATCCCTAACACGCATCATAAAAATAGAGAAAGTGGTGAGACTGACCCATATTAAATAAAATTACAAGCCCATTCGTCAATGTCTAGAAATCAGGCTTTAAGTTATTTGGATGTTGACACATTAATTTATTTGATAATGGATAATTTAATACTATAATCCAAATTATGGATTAGACCCAGTTAATTCTAACAGAAAATAGAGAAAATATTATTCTTTATATCATGATATCATTCTTGGTGTTTATCATATGGAGAGATTTTCTTGTGGTTCCATGATATAAATAGATATTAAGGGTTTCAATGGGTAGTGGGAAATGAAATCCATGGTGGGAAATTTATTTTTAGATTATTATCCTGTTTAACATTTTTAATATTCATATATACAATTCAATTTCAACTTATGATAAATTTTTTTTTACTATACTCCATTTAAATATATTATGAACACATGGGAAAAATTTTATATTTAAAATTTTCAATATCAAATTTATTTTACATTCTAGATGTGAAAAATTTAATCATGAGGTTTTATAATTACCACATAATTAATTTTAAACACCTTATTTCACACACATGAAAAACAAAATTTTATCTCCTAATTTATTTAAAAAAAATACATTTGTAAAGATAAAAATAGATCAACTCGTCCAAATTTTTCATTTTTAAAAATAACATTTGGGTATTAACAAGAAAATGTAAAATGTTGTATTAGCTTTTAGAATAAATGATTTAGTCATTTTAAATGGATTACTAGGGAAGTTGGGATCATCATATTTCATTAGTTGAATATTATTATAATAACCTTTTTTATTCCATTATACAAATGGAACCTTTCGAGGATTTACATATAATGCGATGATAGAATATAGTTTTTTGGGATGAAGTAGGTGAAATATTGGAACTAGAGTTGGTAGAAGAGATTGTTGAAAAGGTAAATATGATTTAATAGTATGTATAAGGCCCCAGCCTTAAACCTTACTTAATCTTGAGTTATTACAAGATTACACATTGAGGATCTTTTCGGGTTTAGAGTTTTAGAGAATTAGATCATAAAACTTGCATTACATTCCACATATAAACAAAGTGGTTACATAAAGATAGTATTCTTCTTTCCCATCAATGAAAACATATTTAAAAATAAAACATGGATTCTTTCTTGACACTTCCTTGACACTATCATCATATCATGTACCTTTCCCTTGACCTGTGAAAAACATTTCAAAAAAAACTTGGGATGAGCATAAAAAGCTCAGTAAGGGATATAAAAATATGTAAAGGAAACATGGGTACATATATACATAAGAATGAAATCATACTTTACCCATAAAACATAAGCACTTTAACATACCTCATCAAATCATGAATAAATCATAGAAATCATAAGACATAAAGGTAACTTGAGGCATTCATAACATTCTTACGTAGGGAGTAACCCTCTTGGTTATGTTTGGAATACCCATCACAGTATATTCCCTAAATCTCTTCGGAGAAACCTTAACATTTCACTCCTTCGTGTTACCCAATGCATTGGAGAGCTATATCGGGCTCACCTGCCCTTAGTTTATCATGGAACCACTCGTCTTCATAATAATTCCCAAGAACCTCAACATAATTGTATCACATAAAACATGCCTAAAGGAAACATAACATTTCCACCTTTCAATCACAAGATATCAATACAACACATTGATATAAAAACATCATGAAAACCATTTTCAATACCAAAATAAAAGAAAAGTAAAACATGGTATTTATTTTTCGTTTAAAAACAAGGTATGGCTTGTAGAGGAAGCCGAAACCCAAATAATGGTCACGGCGGCGGAGAAGTCGTTGTCGCCGCATACGTACGACAAAAACATTCCCTTTTGTCGTTTAGTAAAACGCTTCGTATAAAAAAGATTCCTTTTGGATAAACGTAAAAGTCAAAGGGGTTTATACACCGTATAAAAGAAGGTTGTGTATAAAAACAAAATATGCCTCAATGAAAGGAGATTGAGACGAAGTCCCATACCTCGGGTCCGACTTGACTCGATCGTTCTTTAATGTCCTGAATAATAAACTTGAGTTAATTTATACTTTATTAAGAACCTTTTTCAAGTTCATTATTCCTTTTATATCACTTATTACCATGTCATGAATACTATGTAATTATTTAAGTTAATAACGGTCATTTTAACGATCATTGGTACTTGAGTCAAAAATAAACCCTTTATAATTACAATTTGTTCATGTATCCATTATATCCAGAATGGTATTCATGATGTAGATATCATATTTTTCATATACATCCAGTACATGCATGCATTTATAATATTACATAATCATTTAGAGGTAAGAAGTGAAATGCACCGTTCATGGAGACGGTAAGCCGTACGTACGCATGAATACTACTTTCATTTCTATTTCATATTTTATAGAATGGAATCATAATTATATAAAGGTATATTATAATTCCAGTATAATATCATATATAATATCATAGTTCCATCCTTTATACGTCCCACATATGGTATTTAACGAATCAAATCACTTTGAGGGGGTGGTAGTCCGCACTTCCTTAAATGAAGATATCGCGTTTACCCATAATGGAAACCATAAAGGTATGACCAAAAAGAAAAAAACAGAAGCTTAAGGAAAACATAAACATATTATATATCATATATAAATATAGTGACATATTAATGGACACCTTTGAAGGTGTTAAAATAATGTTGAACAATCATCATTTCGGGAGGCATAAATTCACCATCCACGGAAACAGTATGTTCGTTAACCATTAGATGTAGGTGTGTGTAAGTGTAGATCGAATACATATTATAACAACATCCTAGTATATTGAGTATACTGTAGTTATTACAAAAGAAAATAATAAAAAGAGTTTATGGGGTTGGAGAAGCAAAATAAAACAAAAGGACTCAAAAGAATACATTACCTTAAAATCGGGTAACTCCCTTTGGTTTGAGCTCAAAAGATTTCTTGGGAAGACTTATGCCCAAAGTGAGGCTTCAAGGAGTAATAGAGGGAAGTGTAGAGACAAAATGAGCAGGGGTTGTCCGAGACAAAGGCTTTGGAAGTGTGGGTAAGGAGGTAGAGGTGGGGGCCTTTTATAAGAGGAGAGGAGGGGCACTCTTGGAAAGTAAAGACAAGTTACTTTATTTTAAAATGAGTTTCAGATTCAAAAGGTCCCACATTGATATAATTCAAGTATAAGGTGATAAGGGTTCTTAATCCACTAATCCAATTGGTTTTGTCCATGTGTAGGTCTTAGATTTTACATTATCTTTTCATTTTATTTAAATCGTTAAATAATGAGGACATCGCTGCATCATCATGATGTCATAAATAATTTAATTTATTTAACGTCTAAAAATTATAAAAAAATTACTATGATGTAGGAAATATTTTTAGTTTTCCAATTACTATTTATAATCAGAAATCTGACTTGTATAACCCCATTTAACAATTGTTTTAGTAAAATAACTCATGTTTGTGTCATTTTTACTTTAACATTAAATAAAAAGTTATTTATGTAATTTCCCAACCAAAGTGGCTCCATGGGGTCCCCAAGTTGACCCATGTCTTGTATCGGTCTTCCATGACACATAAAATGAGGGTAGGACATGTGTCAAGCTCATCTCATACTATTAAAACATTATTTTTACCTTAAACTACACTAATTACCACTAATCGCGATTAAAAACATAAAAGTTACTATTCACCAAAAAATTATTTTAATCTCATTGAACCACATTTTAATTATTAATGACAACCATGTATGTTGGATTTTTGAAATTCAAAATACAATGATGGCAAAGTTTCATTTAAACGGAAAAATCAGTTTTTATAAGTACCACTTAGTGGTTTCACTATTCATCAAAAATTGAAGTTTTTCAGAAAATTACCAAAAATTAACCCTAAGCTATATTTGATATTCCAAATTCAAAAATGAAGTCTATTTTAAAAAATTCAAAACATATAATTCACGTTAATTAATTTAATAATTAATTCTCACGGTCATGACAAATAGCGTGTTTTTATGAAACAATAAGTATCAAAAGATTGACACCAGTTTAAGTCCAATTTCAAAGTGAAATTGATTCCAATGACCACCCTTGGATAAAATGGTAAAAATATATTCTAATTTCACTTAAAAACCAATTCAAAAGATAATCTAATCATATAAATAAATTAGATTAAAAAGAGGTTTTGAATTAAAATACAACATTTTTCACTATTCATTAAAAAATGAACTTTATCGGAAAAATACCAAAAATTCACACAAAGTAAATTTTGATGTCCCAATCATAAATAATAAGTTTATTTTGACAAACATAGCTTATAAAAGTTTTAAAATATATATTTAAAAAGGGTTTTCCATCAAAAGGCAGTAAAACAATCTTTTAAGAATATTAGTGTATTCCATGCAAAAGATTGCATTTATTTTAATTTTAAGCCTCTAAAACACTATCTTAATCATTAATAGACATAGATAAAAATATCTATTATTAATTACTTACTTGGGATGTTACATCCTTCCCCCCTTTAGAAAATTGAGTCCCCGCAATTTATTTACTTATCGAATAAATGGGGGTAATTGTCCCTCATTGCATTTTCAGATTCTCATGTCGCCTCTTCCATCATGTGGTTTTTCCACAAAACCTTTACCAGATTAATCACCTTATTCCATAACACTTGCTCCCTGTGGTCAAGAATCTGGACCATTTTTTCCTCATAAGATAGGTTCTCTTCCAGCTGAACTACCTCTGGACTCAAAACATGAGATGGATCTGGCATCTAATTTCTCAACATCAAAACGTGAAAAACATTGTGTACCTGAGATAAACTCGGAGGTAAAGCCACTCGGTATGCAACTGATCCAACTCTCTCCAGAATTTCATATGGTCCAATGAACCTTGGACTCAACTTTCCTTTCTTACCAAATCGCATCACACTTTTCCATGGTGATACTTTGAGAAAAACATGATCACCTACCTCAAAAGAGAGATCCTTCCTCCTGTTGTCCGCATAACTCTTCTGCCTGTTCTGAGCTGTTCTCATGTGTTTCTGAATCAGCTGAACTTTTTCTGCCATCTCTTCTACCAATTCTGGTCACACCAACTTCCTTTCACCCACTTCATCCCAGAAAGCTGGAGTTCGACACCGCTTCCCATATAATGCCTGAAATGGTGCCATATGTATACTGGAATGAAAACTGTTATTATATGAAAATTCAACCAAAGAAAGATGTTGGTCCTAACTTCCCTGATAATCCATAGAGCAAGAACGTAGAATATCCTCCAATGTCTGAATTGTTTGTTCTGACTGCCTATCTGATTGAGGATGAAAAGCTGTACTAAAATTTAATTCAGTACCCAACGACTTCTGAAGGCCTTTCCAAAAGTTAGAAGTGAACCTGGGATCACGATCAGATACAATGGAGAGAGGAACTCCATGTAACCTGACTATCTCTTTAAGATACAAACGGGAAAGTTGATCTGGGGAAAAATTATCTCGTATAGAAAGGAAATGAGCAGATTTAGTTAAGCGATCAACAATAACCCAGATTGCATTATTACCTCGAGATGTCTTCGGTAATCCCACAACAAAGTCCATGGATATGTTTTCTCATTTCGACTCTGGCACTGGTAAAGGTTGAAGCATCCCTTTAGGTAACTTCCGCTCTGCTTTAACCTGTTGACATGTCAAACACTTCACAGTAAAATCAGCAATATCTCTTTTCATTCCATCCCACCAGAAATACTCTCGCAGATCTCTGTACATCTTAGTACTGCCAGGATGAACTGAAAACGGAGAACTATGAGCTTCACATAACAAATCTCTCTTCAATTGTGAATCACAAGGCACACACAATCTCTTCCCAAATCTCAAAACGCAATCATTATCAATGTTGAATTCAAGCAACTTACCTTTCTGAACCAGCTCTACCTTTTTCTGCAACTCACTGTCTTGCTTCTGTGCTTGCTTGATTCTATCTTATAGAGATGATCTCACTAATACCTGAAACAAAACAAAAGAACTTCCTGCACCAACAAATTCTATGCCAAAGTTCATCAAATCCTTAACCAAAGGATCACGTTCCAAACGCAACATTTCTAATGAAGCATTACTTTTTCGACTCAAAGCATCAGCCACTTTATTTACTTTTCCTGGATGGTAATGAATTGTACAATCATAATCCTTGATTAATTCTAGCCATCTCCTTTGTCTCATGTTCAATTCTTTCTGAGTGAATATATACTTTAAACTTTTGTGATCGGTATATATTTCACACTTTACTCCATACAAATGATGCCTCCAAATTTTTAAAGCAAAAACAACAGCAGCTAATTCCAAATCATGTGTAGGGTAATTTACCTCATGAGTTTTCAACTATCATGAAGCATAAGCAATTACCTGATCATTCTGCATTAGGACACAACCAAGTCCTTTCAATGAAGCATCACTGTAGATAACAAACTCACCATTCCTGGAAGGAAGTGCCAAAACTGGAGCATTCACCAATCTTCTTTTCAACTCCTGATACTACTTAATTCGATGGCCCAACATCTGCTGACGTAGTTGCAAAGGATTTCACCACCCCTTTCTACTTGTAGTCTAACTGCTTCCCATCACTCGAGCTCTTTGTCGGACACTCGTTTGCATAGTGACCCATCTCATTGCACTTAAAACATTTCACTAACTGTAAATAAAATTTGGTCTTACCTTCACCTTGATCTTTTTCAGTGCAATCACAAGCCTTATTTCCCATCTTACCACATCGGTAGCACTTTCTAGAATTCAGAAGACATTCCCCAGCATACATTTTTCCACATTTATCACAAACTAGAAACTTAGTTTTCTTACCATCAGAATTTTTTGAAGAATTCTTCCCTTTCTCATGCCACCTCGGTCTCTTCTTCTATTGGTTGTTATAGAACACTTGGTCATCGGGAAACTCCATTTCCACCTTCTCAGCACATCGAACAAGCTTTTCATAACTTTTAAACTCACGAGAAGCTAATGCCCTTCGATATTTTGGCTTTAATCCTGAGTAAAAATGATTGATTTTACTATCAAGGTCTCGGATAAAATTTGGAGCATACCTTGCCAATCGAGTGAACATTTCTTCATAGGTAGCCACTGAGTCTTCCTCTTGCCTCAATTCCAAGAATTTATTTTCCATCCTAAGTCGAACAGCCTTAGGAAAATACTTCTCAAGAAACATACCTTTGAATTCATCCCAGTCAAGAGCATCAATCTCATCGGAGTCCCTGATATTTTTAACCATAGACCACCACTGATCTGCCTCACCCTCAAAACGGTAAATAGCAAGACTAACCTTTTTATTGTCTGAACACCCCATGACATCGAAAATCTTCTCAAGTGCTTTAATCCACCCTTCATCTAACACAGGGTCAGATGATCCTCTGAATGATGGGGGATGTTTCCTCATGAAATGTTCCACCACTGACATGTTCCTCTGCAGTTGATCTGGCTGATCTTGTGCATGGATACCACCACCATTTATCGCTTGAGTCAATTGTGCCATTACTGCAACAAACTGTTCAGTTCCAATTCTGACCATCTCAGGATTCTGATTCGGAAGGTTATTTCCTTCTGTATTCCTTCCTAGCACTACTTCCTTGTTTTCTCTGCGGAAAACCATTCTAAACAAACATGTCTTTGATGAAGCAACATGTTAATCTTCAAATGCTACATCACTTCAAAAAAATATTTTTGGATAATCATTTAATAGAATTATAACTCCTAAAGTTATCTAAACCGACCTCTGATACCAACTATAAGGCCCCAGCCTTAAACCTTACTTAATCTTTAGTTATTACAAGATTACACATTAAGGATCTTTTTGGGTTTAGAGTTTTAGAGAATTAGATCATAAAACTTTCATTACATTCCACATATAAACAAAGTGGTTACATAAATATAGTATTCTTCTTTCCCATCAATGAAAACATATTTAAAAATAAAACATGGATTCTTTCTTGAAACTTCCTTGACACTATCATCATATCATGTACCTTTCCCTTGACCTGTGAAAAACATTTCAAAAAAAACTTGGGATGAGCATAAAAAGATCAGTAAGGGATATAAAAATATGGAAAGGAAACATGGGTACATATATACATAATAATGAAATCATACATTACCCATAAAACATAAGCACTTTAACATACCTCATCAAATCATGAATAAATCATAGAAATCATAAGACATAAAGGTAACTTGAGGCATTCATAACATTCTTACGTAGGGAGTAACCCTCTTGGTTAAGTTTGGAATACCCATCACAGTATATTCCCTAAATCTCTTCGGAGAAACCTTAACGTTTCACTCCTTCACGTTACCCAATGCATTGGACAGCTATATCGGGCTCACCCGCCCTTAGTTTATCACGGAACCACCCGTCTTCATAATAATGCCCAAGAACCTCAACATAATCGTATTACATAAAACATGCATAAAGGAAACATAACATTTACACCTTTCAATCACAAGATATCAATACAACACATTGATATAAAAACATCATGAAAACCATTTTCAATACCAAAATAAAATAAATGTAAAACATGGTATTTATTTTTTGTTTAAAAACAAGGTATGGCTTGTAGAGGAAGCTGAAACCCAAATAATGGTCACGGCGGCGGAGAAGTCGTTGTCGCCGCATACGTACGACAAAAACATTCCCTTTTGTCGTTTAGTAAAACGCTTCGTATAAAAAATATTCCTTTTGGATAAACGTAAAAGTCAAAGGGGTTTATACACCGTATAAAATAAGGTTGTGTATAAAAACAAAATATGCCTCAATGAAATGAGATTGAGACGAAGTCCCATACCTCGGGTCCGACTTGACTCGATCGTTCTTTAATGTCCTGAATAATAAACTTGAGTTAATTTCTAATTGATTAAGAACCTTTTTCAAGTTCATTATTCCTTTTATATCACTTATTACCATGTCATGAACACTATGTAATTATTTAAGTTAATAACGGTCATTTTAACGATCATTGGTACTTGAGTCAAAAATAAACCCTTTATAATTACAAGTTGTTCATGTATCCATTATATCCACAATGGTATTAATGATTTAGATATCATATTTTTCATATATATCAATTACATGCATGCATTTATAATATTACATAATCATTTATAGGTAAGAAATGAAATGCACCGTTCATGGAGACGGTAAGCCGTACGTACGCATGAACGCTACTTTCATTTCTATTTCATATTTTATAGAATTTAATCATAATGATATAAAGTTATATTATAATTCCAGTATAATATCATATATAATATCATAGTTCCATCCTTTATATGTCCCACATATGGTATTTAACGAATCAAATCACTTTGAGGGGGCGGTAGTCCGCACTTTCTTAAATGAAGATATCGCGTTTACCCATAATGGAAACCATAAAGGTATGACAAAAAAGAAAAAAAAGAATCTTAAGGAAAACATAAACATATTATATATCATATATAAATATAGTGACATCTTAATGGCCACCTTTGAATGTGTTAAAAGAATTTTGAACAATCATCGTTTCGGGAGGCATAAATTCACCATCCACAGAAACAGTATGTTCGTTAACCATTAGATGTAGGTGTGTGTAAGTGTAGATCTAATACATATTATAACAACATCATAGTATATTGAGGATACTGGAGTTGTTACAAAAGAAAAGAATAAAAAGAGTTTAGGGGGTTGGAGAAGCAAAATAAAACAAAAGTACTCAAAAGAAGACATTACCTTAAAATCGGGGAACTCCCTTTGGTTTGAGCTCAAAAGCTTCCTTGGGAAGACTTATGCCTAAAGTGAGGCTTCAAGGAGTAAGATAGGGAAGTGGAGAGACAAAATTATCAGGGGTTGGCCGAGCCAAAGGCTTTGGAATTGTGGGTAAGGAGGTAGAGGTGGGGGCCTTTTATAAGAGGAGAGGAGGGGCACTCTTGGAAAGTAAAGATAAGTTACTTTATTTTAAAATGATTTTCGGATTCAAAAGGTCCCCATTGATATAATTCTAGTATAAGGTGATAAGGGTTCTAAATCCACTCATTCAATTGGTTTTTTCCATGTGTAGGTTTTAGATTTTATATTATCTTTTCATTTTATTTAAATCGTTAAATAATGAGGTCATCGCTGAATCATCATGATTTCATAAATAATTTAATTTATTTAATGTCTAAAAATTATAAAACAATTACTATGATGTAGGAAATATTTTTATCTTTCCAATGACTATTTATAATCAAAAATCTTACTTGTATAACCCCATTTAACAATTGTTTTAGTAAAATAACTCATGTTTGTGTCATTTTTACTTTAACATTAAATAAAAAGTTATTTATGTCATTTCCCAACCAAAGTGGCTCCATGGGGTCCCTAAGTTGACTCATTGCTTGTCTTGGTCGGCCATGATACATCCAATGAGGGTATGACATGTGTCAAGCTCATCTCATACTATTAAAACATTATTTTTACCTTAAACTACACTAATTACCACTAATCGCGATTAAAAACATAAAAGTTATTATTCACCCAAAAATTATTTTAATCTCATTGAACCACATTTTACTTCTTAATGACAACCATGTATGTTGGATTTTTTAAATTCAAAACACAATTATGGAAAAATTTCATTTAAACGGAAAAATCAGTTTTTATAAGTACCACTTAGTGGTTTCACTATTCATCAAAAATTGAAGTTTTTCAGAAAATTACCAAAAATTCACCCTAAGCTATATTTGATATTACAAATTAAAAAATGAAGTCTATTTTAAAAAATTCAAAACATATAAGTCACATTTATTAATTTAATAATTAATTCCCGTTGTCATGACAAATAGCGTGTTTTTATGAAACAATAAGTATCAAAAGATTGACACCAGTTTAAGTCCAATTTCAAAGTGAAATTGATTCCAATGACCACCACTGGATAAAATGGTAAAAATATATTCTAATTTCACTTCAAAACCAATTCAAAATATAATCTAATCATATAAATAAATTAGATTTAAAAGAGGTTTTGAATTAAAATACAACATTTTTCACTATTCATTAAAAAATGAACTTTATCGGAAAAATACCAAAAATTCACACAAAGTAAATTTTGATGTCCCAATCATAAATAATAAGTTTATTTTGACAAACATATCTTATAAAATTGTCAAAAGATATATTTAAAAAGGGTTTGCCATCAAAAGGAAGTAAAATAATCTTTTAAGAATATTAGTGTATTCCATGCATAAGATTGCATTTATTTTCATTTTAAGCCTCTAAAACGCTATCTTAATCATTAATAGACATAGATAAAAATATCTATTATTCATTACTTACTTGGGATGTTACAGTATGTGTGGGAATCTTAGATTTGATGAAAGAGTTCTGAAGATAACTGAAGTAAATATTTTTCATTTGAGGAAGGTGTTCATGTTTTTTTAAAGTATCTCTATGGACAAGTTTTTTATGTTTTCATAAAAAAGTAAAAGTTAAGACTTTGGTTCATTAGAACATATGAAATTATCTATAAAGTTAGATCAGTTTCCTACTGAGTGGTCTTTCCTTTGAGTTTATCCCAGGTACATGACGTATTTCATGTTTCATTATTAAGTATCTATGAGATATATCTCATGTTTTGATCATTTAGGTAGTATAGTTATAAGAGTGCATTTCTTATGAAGAACAACCAATTTAGATTCTTCACCAGAGAGAGTAGGTGTTTCAAAATAATTTTATTCATTAAGTTAAGGTTTTTTAGAAAAACTATATGATGGAAGAGGCATTATGAGAATCAGAAAATGAAATGAAAGAAAAATATCCCTAATTGTTTTAGTAGTGAATAAAATTATGAGTATACAATTTTCAAAAAACGAGAATAATGTGACAACCTAGGTAATAAAAGATCAATTTTATGTATTATTAATATTCATTAATTACATTTATTATAATAATAGTAAGAAATTTTTCAATCAAATGGGAAATAGTTTTATTCTCACTAAAATAATTTTCATGTATTATATATTTTTGTTTAAAATATTATTTTATAAATTTTATAATTTCAATTTGAAAAAATGAACTTGAAATTTGTAATCAGCAAGTCATAATTATCTTAAATGAATTTTTGTAATTTCTCTGACAAAATTTATTTGTAAGTGAATAGTAAAAATACAAATTTTTGTAAAATTATAATTTATTTTCATTGAACAAAGTAATTTAAATGTCCTATTATGTTTTAAAGTAACATAATTATCATTTAATTATAAATTATCTCAGTAATTATATTGTAATCAGTATATACTTGATTTTTTATATAAGTTCATTTTTTGTCTTAAAGAATGCAATTTTCTAAAAACTGTTTTTCATTACATTTTTTGTTTTTCATTCTATATTAATTTATTCCAAATTTAGAAATTGAATATTGAAAAATAGAATCCATATTTTGAATCAAGATGTTTAAATTTTGTAAATAGGACCCTTTTATTTTGAGTCATTATGAATAGTAACTATAATAAATATTTTTCACCTTAGTAATGTTAAAATGAGTAAAACAAGGTTAAAAAATAGGATAAGACCTTAAAATCATCAAAAAACTATACTTTATTTAATTGGATAAGTTTTTCTACCATAAACACCCAAGGTTCTTAAATGTGGAAATTTATTTCCACATACCTTTGATAATGACCTTAATATGATTTTAAGTAAATAATAAAAAAAATGCCACTCTCTTTGTTTTAATATATCTAATATTTGAAAATAGGGATTAAAATGGTTGTGTTTTGTTATAAATGTTTGTTTTAAATATGAATGAATTTTTTTTATCATGGTAATTTATTTTTTAACTTTTATGGATGGAATAATCTCTATAAATACTTACACAACACCAATATATTTTCTATTCAAGTAATAAAAAATTCAAGTAAATTATTATTAAAAACATTAAAAGTAATAAAATATGAAAGAATTATTGTTTATTTAGTCAATAAGGTTTAAATATGAATTTTACATTCCTTAATCTTTTTAAAATCACAAACACAATTTCTTAAGGTAAATTATCCTTCTCTAAGAATAATTTTCTTAAGAAAGATTTTCTTTCTATAAGAAACTTTTTATCCTTACCCTTGGTTTTCAATGTCTTATTTAATTTATTCTAAAGACAAGTATAACTATTTTTCTTCTTAATCCAAATAATTAGATCCTTACCTATCTTAGAACCTTATAGTTTCTTAGACTTCGAATTCTCTAAAATTCAAACTCCGAATTCTTTGAAATTCAAACTTTGAATTCTCTAAAATTCAGACTCTGAATTATCTGAAATTCAGAATCTAAATTCTATAAAATTTAGACTCCGAATTCTATGAAATTCAGACTCTAAATTCTATAAAATTTAGACTCTGAATTATTTTAAATTCAAACTCTGAATTCTATAAAATTTATACTCCAAATTATTTAAAATTCAGACTTTGAATTCTCTGAAATTCAGACTCTGAATTCTCTAAAATTCAAACTCTGAATTATCTAAAATTTAGACTCAAAATTCCTCAAAAGTTAGACTCCGAATTCCTATGAATTCAGACTCTGAATATCCATTTTTCCAGAATCTGGTTATTTATATTTTTAGACTCTGATTATTTTTCTATATTCTAATTATTCATATTTGTTAAAGTTACTTTAATTTCCTAACATATTGTTTCAATTTTATCAGATCCTAGTTTCTTAAACATAATATTAATTTCCTTACATATTATTGTTTCTTAAGTATGATAATGTTTAACAAGTTTTACTTACAAAAAATGATTTTTTACAATTTGTTTTTAACTAACTATTGGTTGGGTGAAACACGTACAGGTCCCTCCAAAATTCAAGGAAAAATATGACCATTGGAGGAGGGAGACGATTGTTGAAGTTTTTTCCTATAAATAGGATCTCATTTGAACAAGATCAATATAAAACTATAGATTACATGTTTTGTTGTTTTGAAGCGATTTCTAGAGAGACAAACTATCATGCCTTGTGCGATCTGTGAACATCTTGTTCAACCGTGAAAAACTTGTTCAAACTTTCTTAGTACAACTCTGATTATTACTGAGTACAATTAAGGGATTATAAGTATATAAATACATAGGTACCAACTACATTAAATTTCAAGGACTTATAGGGATAGGAAGACAGAGGTTTCGACTACCTTAAAGTTTGAGGGATTGTGGGGATATCAAGATAAACTCCGATATTCATATTGAGGGATTACCCTGGTGTGTGTAAGAAAAAATTTCTTGAAATTATAAATCAAGGGACCTTTATACAAGGTTATTGGATACCCTTCTCTTTGGGTTAAAATATTTACTACTTGTTTACTTGTTATTGTTACAAGTTTTATTTCCACAGTATTTTGTTAAAGAAAGAAAGTATAATTTTCTTATATTTTCTTATACTTGTTTAACTCTGATATAAATAAGATTCTATACACTTTAAGGTAGAATATTTCCTTAATTAAAACCCACTTAAGTTTCCTTAATTTTAACTTTTTTAAGTTTAAGTATTTTATAATTGGGCATGGGCCCTTCCAATAGTATCTTTAAGTTAGAACCAAAGAGGGTTTGTGAATTTACCTTGTTTAACTTTGTTAAGCATAGATTTTCTTTTAGTCATAAAAGGGAATGTTTTTAAAACTATAATTCACCCCCCCCCCCCTTTTAATTGATCATCTATATCTATATTTTGATCCTACATGTTTTCTATGAATTTTGTAGATAAATATTACATATTAGTGATTTGTTAAAATTTTACATTCGAATTCCATTTCTATCTCAATGACATTAAATTCAAACCATGTGAATAGTCTGGAAAATGACTTTAATGGTATGTTATGTTAAACAATATTTTATTTAATGATTCAAATTTCATAAAAATACAAATTTGATGGTATTTGTTCTATCATATCATACCTTTCCACTTATGGGTCACTTTTCCTTCTATAGTAAATTTATTGACTCCTATAGAGTAAAAAATTTTGATATCTCGGTAATCATCAAAAGGTTTAACAACTGTTAAGACTAAAATATAAAAGTGAAAATATCTACTAAACTTGTATAAATTTTATTGTATGATATTATTTTAACTAATACTCATCATATATTCAAAATATATCATTTTTCCCTTAAACAAGAAAAATAATTTATATTAATTTAATACTTTAAGTAATTCCAAGAGTTACCCTCTCCTCACTTATAAAAGGGAACCTCATATCCTTTCTTCCATGCACATTTTGAGCACTATAGTTCATAAAATCCCTAGAAAAATATCTCCCCAACACCACTCCCTACACCCTAGAGGTCTTGGTCTCACCATAATATCGAACCTATTGTGATTAAGGTGTAAGAAAAAAGGTCATCTGGGGAGAAGTTATAAGTCCTAACCAACTTATTTCATGATTATTTCTTCTTATTTATCCTTCAAATATTATTTAAAAATTATTAAATAATAAAATTAATATCTTAAATATAATTAAATTTTATTATTATTATGTTATAAACCTTTTTCATCTCTTTTTCATCCTATAGGAAATGAAAATATCCCTTGTAAGTATGTGTGGATTACCACATCCACTAAATGATGTGTTTCGTTTTTCATAACCACCTCTAAATATTTTTTATTATTATGGATATAATTAATATATATTATATTAATGACATAATTATTATTCTATAAATATAATATATCATCTATTTTCTTACCATTCCATCCATTTAAAAATCATAACGATATTCATGTGTATGTTTGGACTACCACCTCCGTGAAGCGATGTGATTTGTTTTCTTATATAAATTTCTTGGAAGGTTTTAAAAATGTATTTAATGTATATAAATGATAAAAATTTCATTTTTAAGATTCTATAGATAATGGAACAGTGACCCCTTTGACCATGTTCATCTTATTGAATTTATTTTGGGATTATGAATAGAATGTCCTCAAAACATCTAACATAAACTTAACTAATTATGTAACTAAATAAAACATGGTCATAAATGACATAGAATGGATAATGATAATGTAATAAACATGAAAAATATTATTAATCAAGTAAATAACTAATATAATTTTATTGTATAGGAGTGAAAGAATTTATGATGCTAGATCGTATTTAAGGTCAGGGGTTTTTCTTTTAATCCTTCTTTTAAAAGTTTAGATTATATTTTCCTCTATAGCCATGTTCATTAAATAATTTCAAGAACAATATTATTTATGCTTAAAATTTTTTAAAATTTAAATTTAAACATTTAATTTCTTTAAAAGGTTTAAAAATGAAGCTTCTTGTAATTTTTTGAATGAGTTATTGTTATCGGAGGTGAAAAGGGAATCATTGTTTTAATTTTTACAACATGAATAAAATTTCCCACCATCGTGAATTTTTATTTATTTGAATATTATTCTATAATTTTCCATCATTATTTTAAAAATTAAATCATTTCCACAATATTTTTGGAATTTTTCATTTTGAAGAGTTTTCAAAATAAAGGAGTATTTCACCCTATTTTTGTGTGAAATTGGAAAGTGTTTTTCTAATGGGTTAAAAATAGTTTTTCAAGGGTTTTATGTTGATAAGTTGAAATATTAAAAAGGTTTTTTAGGTTGTTAAAAAGAAGGACTATCCCATCTTATGATATACTAGATCAATTTATCCTCCTCCTCCCCCCAATGGCCTCAATCTTTCATTACATATCCAAGAATCCTATCAACATCTTATAGTCCAAGTTATATAATTCCAAGACAAAATGCAATTCTTCCCACCCTTATACCGTTACTTTTCATTCCCCACCACTTATAAGGTTTTTTTCTATACTGGAATCTCCTTAGTCTTTGTTTCCCCTTTACATGGTCATGGAATCTTCTCACCTCACTTCATGCCTCAACACCGGCTTAGTGAGTTTAAGGTCATTGTCTTAGGGTATGATCTATAGTGAAAACTTGGGGGTTTGATTTGATATCTCCAATGTTTTTATTTTAGTATCTAACTAGGTCTTTGTGTTCGATGTCGAGAAGTCCAAGGTAGTCTAATCACTTGGTGGGGTTTGGGGGGTTTTATAAGAAGAATAATGGTGTTGAAATCTATATTTCCCTTTTGAATGTTTTTTATTTTACTATTTTATCTAAAATTTTTTGATCAACATAATCATGTAGTATATTTCATTTATTTTAATTGAATCGGAGGAAATATCATTCAAGTTTAAGGTCTATTTTGGCAGTGTGTCAATATATATATATAATAAATTTATCAATAAATTCATTTTTGATAAAAAAAAATTTTGTTTATGATATAGTACTTAATCATTATAGATGATAGTGGTTGATCTTGACATAGATTATATGATTGGTGATTCTGATATAACTCCTAAATGTATTGGGAAATGTTCCTTTTCTTAAATGGAAAGGAGGGGGTTAACAGGAGAGGTTTCACCTATGTATTTAACTGGGATCTATTTATTAATTACATGAGTGAACATGGGTTATGATTATAATGTTCTATGATTCCTACAAGGGTTTATATTTACTTAATATGGGTTTTAAAGGTTTTCATTTAGAAAACATTATGTTTTCCATGTTGATACAATTTATCTTATATTCTCAAATAATAATGTTAAAAAGATAAAATCTTTATCAGTTTTCATTTTTCTCACTAGAATAATGAATTTATTTCTTTTATATCCCTTGCTAATATTTTTTACACATCCTACATTATAAATTTTTTCATAGGGATTAAGGATGAGTGGAAATAAATAATAAGTAATGTTAAAAGTCGGGAAGATTTGTCATGAAAAGAAAACCTGTTTCATTTTAAAACTTTTATATTGTGGAAAAAATGGATACTGAGTGGAAGTGTCCACTTTGTAATATATGGTTTTGTTTCATAAGATTTATGAACTAATACTCTAAAACTCTAAATCTTAAAGATACTTAAAATGTAAGAAAGTGAATTATTGTCTAAAAATCAAGATTATGTAATGTTATAAGGTTGGTTCCTTGTACTTAGGTCAAGGAATTATGTCCTCAAGTAGTCACACCTCTCCATTCTTGAATCAATTAATGTATTTACCACTAAGGATTCATTAAATTTTATTATATATTTATATAGTTCTATGAAAAAATTTCCATGTGTGGGTTTCATTTGGAGAATATGAGGTTGAGTTTGTTTCCTTTTTACCTCAAGGGTAGGGATAGGAGCTGGTTTTAGAACCTTTATGAAGATATTTTTGATTCTTGGGATAAGTTATTCAATTCTTTTTGTTTCAAAGTTTTATCCTTAGAATACCAAAATTAAAGTGAGGAATAATATTAGAATATTTTCTAAAGATGAGGGATAAATTTTACATAAATCTTGGGATAGGTTTATAGGTTTACTTAGATAATTTCCCAGCCAAAAAATGGATCCCCATCTACTTGTAGATACTTTATATAGGATTCTTACATCAAACAAGAAAAATCTAGTGGATCAGTCTTATAGTGGGGATTTTTTACAAATAACTGCTGATGATATCAAACAAATATTTGATAAATTAGCTCAAAAATAAAAACATAGGTTCACTGGGAATAGATTCATTTATAGGGATAAACCAAACATTTAGGTTATTGTAGTTAATGAACAGTCACTTAGGGAGTACTTTTGTCAATTTGGATGTATGTTCATACTAAAAATTTTGACCCAATTTTGATCTTCCTATCCATCTTAGTGAGACTGCTTATTTTTTAGATTATATGAGTAGTAATTAGGGTTCCCATGATCCATTCTCAAACAAAAATAATACTAGCTATAAAAATCACATGAATATTTCTTAGAAAGAAAAAGGCAAGTTGAAACCTGTTATTACCCCTCATTACTCATATCAGCTAAGGAATCAATTTAAGAGTAGTGTTTGACCTTAAAATTCTAGTTCTAATTTAGGGGGACTATATTGAATGTATATAATTAAGGTAGATTCCAAAAAATCTTATATTAATAACCTACAAACACAAATGGGACAAATTACTAAAGATCTTGGTGGGGGAGAGAAGGGAAAACTTCATGGTATAATAGAACCAAATTGGAGATATAATTTCATGGTTGAAACCACAAGATCAAGATTAAAAACTCAAGAAAATTTTAGGGAAAAACCAAGGGAAGTTAAAACTGATGAACAAGATGAATCTAGAATTGAAAAATTGAGAAAACTCTAAATTTTTAAATATGGACAACAATTTCCAACCAAAACAAGATAATCATACTTCACATGAAAAGGTTAAAGTATGAAGGTTAATGAAGTTAGAACTCTTCAACTATGGAAAGAAGAAGGTGGTGTTTGATGATGGGGATAATAATCAACCTACTTTTAAGAGTTATGCACCTCCTATCCATTTTCCCCAAAGATTTAAAGAGTGTTATTAACCTAATTATTTAAAGTTACACCATATGTTTAAAACTTCCAATGTCAATATTACCTTTTTGGAGACTCTAAATAAGATTCTATAATATGAGATATTTCATAAAAAAATTATCCCACAAGAGAGACTAAGGAGAATATATGCCCACTAATCTCACTAAGGTTTTATTAAAATTGTTCAAAATCAGTTACCTCCAAAACTGAATGACCTTAGTATCTTTTTCATATCCTTAATAATTATATAAATTGTGGGATTAATTGTATTGGTGACTTAGGATCTAGTATCAATTTGATTAATTACCCCTTATTTCTTAATTGGGGTATTTGGGAGCTAAAAAAACTATTCTCTATAATTATCTAATATATCAATTTCTTATCCATATAGAAGAGTGGATGACTTGTTAGTTAATGTAGGAAAGACCAAACTTCCCATTTATTTCATTATCCTTGAGATGTAATGTGAAATGTATTTCTAATTATTCTAAGGATATCATTATTAGCCAATGTTGGCGCTATTATTAACATCTCAAAAGGTAAAATAACCCTTCATGTTTGTGTTGATCGAGAAGAGTTTCATGTTTTTAAAGAGTCTCCACTTGTGGGGAGTTTCAAATTGATTGATATTTTTGAAGAATTTTTTAGAGGTGAGGGTAGGAAGGAAAATCATAAACCCTATTATGAATTAATAAAATAATCAGTTGATGGATATTTTGATGCTTGTTTTTTTTTTTGAATCTAAATACTTGCAAGAGCTTGAAATATTTGGGAGGATTGAGAGATGGATTAGGAAATTCATTTTTTGGGATAATGAAGTGGTCCAACATTACCCATGATTTCTTGTTAATAGAGTTTCTCATGTTCCTGGTTAATTTTCACAACATTTACCTATTCCCAACATGGATTTAGCTTCTTATTACTTATAACCTGATTATTGTAAGTTAGTTTTAGTTACTTTTTCAACTAATGATGAGGGTTTTGTGGATAAGGAAAAGGTTGTGTTTAGTTTTTTCCCTTTAGGACATGAAAATAATATTTATCAATATGAAGCGAGCATATTAGAAAAATTTATTGATAGTTTACCAGATAATGTTTAAAATTATATCCCTTATCACATGGCTTCATCAGATAATAATTTTTTAGTTAAAATACACAAATATTTCTTAAAAAACTATGGGATTATCTACCTACTATACACAAGGTTTTTGAATTTAAGAGATTTTTTAAAAGTTATTAGGTTATTAGAGTGTTTTTACTTTTCTCTAAAATATTGAATTGCTCTTGTGTAAGGGAGGATTTGGAGAGTAATGTTTTTTATTATGGTGATAATACTTGGTTGGTATATTCCATACTTGGATCTGTGAGTGAAAAGTTTTTCCCCAAAGCTACTGGTGATGGACAACATAGAATTAGAGCCCTAGAATATTTAGGGAGAATTATTCAAGTTGTTGGTGTTTTAAAAAATTTGAGAGAACATGAGAAATTTTCCATAAAAAATAGTGAAATTAAAAATATCAATGATTCATACTCACTTAATTATCATGGATAAATATTTAAGGATATATCTAGCTAAAGACTCAAACCTTATAACCACACTTGAGGGAACCCATTATTTTTAATCTTTTCATCAATAATTATTTTTATTTAAACATCTCTAACTTGGTTCCAATCAAACTGTGGAGCTAACTTTACTTCCCTTCATGTTATTTAGAGATGAAATTTTCAAAACTAAATTTATGATTGTTCTTCACTTAAATAATAAGATAAAATTATTAAACTACCTACATCAAGATTCCTTTAAATTTATCTCTAGTTACATGCTTTATTAAACATTAACTATTAAATTCTTATGTTTTATATTTTCATATTATAAGTAAACAATCTTAGTGGCCATATGGATTTCTCATAGAGAAAATAATGGAGTATTTAAAATAAAAAATAATGAGAAAAACTTTTATATAATAGGGGAGTAATTGTTTTAATTTAATTTTCATTAATTCTTACAATATTTTTCAATGATACTACTAATTTGTGAAAATAAATTATTGAAAAAAAATAGATTTCTATGTTACATGTTATAATCTTAGTAAATTATATTGGTTGTTTCTATAAATAACTTCCATATTGTACTGAAATAGTGTATGTGCATGTTATTTTGAATGTTCTTTTTAAAATAATTTTTGAATTTAAAAATTGTAATAATGCATCATTTATAAATTTTATTTTATTTACTAAACTATTTTTTTCTGAAAAATATAATTCTTATACATGCACTAAATTTATGCGATTTCAGATTTGTGTGGAAAAATACTTTTTAAAATTACTTGTTAACACTTAAAAAATTTCCTGAATTGTTTCATTGCTAAATCTGTCTAGTAAACTAAAATTTCTTAAATTTTTCTTCCACCTAAGGATTCAACATTGGTGAAAATCTTGGCTTTTAAGAGTGTGGGAGGGGTTTAAAATGTTATTAATTGTACCCCATTAAAGAACCCATAAAAATCACTTAAACTTTTTTCAAAAATTTTTTATTTTCAAATATCACTTAGGGATTTTTCATTGGGTAAACGTTTTTCTCAAATTTCAAGGTTATAATTCTGCTTTGAGGGGGTTAATATTTATTACCCCATAAATTTAATTGAGAATGTATTTTTATTTACCCTATCTAAAAACATACATTTTCTAAAAAAATTAAGAATTTAATACAATAATCATTGGATTTGAACTTTTTAATTTGAATTTAACTCATAAGATATGAATCCAAGTGGACTATGAAATGAAAATCCTAATCTGGGTTTAACTTTTTATTATTTATTTTTTTATTCTTTATTCATTAACTATTAGGCAGGTTATTTATTCCACCAATAAATTTTTACTCAACCTCATCCAATGTTGAGTCTATTTATTTTGATCAATTAAATTATGTGAGTCCATTTTTCTAGTATTAAAGATAATATTGTACATTCAGTTGGATGTAAATTAAAGTGTGTAAAATTCCCTTCAAATTTTTCAATATTAATTATTTTTGTAAAATAGTTACTAAAAATTCACTTGAACCATTTAGTTTTAAGTGGGTAGTCACTTTGAGAACTTAAGATGATCCACATGGTAAAATATTTATGAAAATCAATATTTGGTGTAATTTTGTATTTTTATCCTTGAGAAATTTTTTATTCCACTAAATTTGACTAATTAGTTTCTTGGGGATAAGTAAAATGACAAGTATATGGGAATTTGATGCATCTCTTATTTTAGTTTTTTTCACATAAATTTTAGACATTTTATGAGGTTTTCATTTCAAAAAGGTATTTAACTGGAGTATTACTAAATATTATAATAATTGGAGTTTAATTTTCAATTAATTTCATTATTTCATGAAAATGTGAATTTTATGTGTTAAATTTTTTACTATAATTTTCATCAATTTTATTTTATTTTGGATGGAAATTTTTCTGCTGATATTTTGGAAATTGTGAAATGTGTTTTGAAAATTCATTTTGGGTATTAATTTAATTTTTATAAGTAGAATATAGAAATTAAAATTGTTTTTAATTCATAATATCTAGAGTTGGGTATTAATTCTTGTAATTGTTTGAATTGAATTTTGATTTCTAGAAAAAAAAATTGCATGTAGTTTCTTTCATGTACCCCTACTACCATGAGGTTATGTTACTACCCCTTATGTTACTGTAGTGTGGAACCATGTGATAAGTATACTACAATCATGAGGTTCTACTATCACAACCTTGCTACAATGCTTCATTCAACTATGATAAGTCATTTTTAACCGTGATAAAGCATCCTTGTGACCACCTTCCACCTTGTGATCGTGTTGTCACAGAGCTACAATACATTTTATTTTGTGAATCCAATTTATGCTACTATATTTTTTTACCATGCTAGAGTATTTTTTATTTTACCATTAGGATATGAAATTTTCAATATACTATTATTTAGAACCAGATACCTAATAATCTAAAGAAGGAAAAACTATCAAACAATATTGAACTATGAATGAAAATTTCTAATACCACACTGGCCAAAAATTATGTCAAGACCAAGTCCAAATATAGCATGAATAAGATGGTAGAAGACACTTATATAGGAAAAATTCCTAAAATTTGGGGTAAGATTCCCCTATATACCTCTTGGGTAAGCTTCCCCTATCTACCTCTTCCTTTTCAAAATCCCGCCATTCTGAAGATATTGGGTAACCTCGTCAGGAGGTTCCAAGACTTTGATGAGCACTCTCGCTCCCTTTATCACCTGATTTTTTCCCTCATCTTTGTGGAAGTTGATATTTAAAAAACTCTAGTGGAAATTTTTTGGATTGACGTTGGTGAATAATCCATTATCAACAATCAGTGGTCTTCGAAAATTGGTTTTATTTCTACAGTTCATGCTTTCGTCTCTGTCATATTCATTTCAGTTGTCATTCATCTCGTAGCTTGCCTAAGTCAATCAGTTTTGTTCCCCTTTGGTTGGAGGTGCGTCCATTTCTTCCTGGCTCACTGATGAATCCAGTCACGATGGAGGGGGATGCCTGTTTCTCCCCTACCATTGTTAGCGGGAATCTGGAAGTTGCTTCTCCTGTTACTGAAGGTCCAACTGGTGTAAATGTAGGCTTGGTCTCAGCCTTGGTAAAGGGACTTCAACATGATTCTACAGGGATTAATACCTTGTTTTATAATGTCTTCAATCATTTTAGGTATGATTTGGGTTTCCTCCCACCTGTTGTGCATGGTTCAGTGGGTCTTGTTTAACCTGGCGCGGCTAAGGATGTTGAAACTATTATTAATAAGGGAGTGGTGATTCCAAGTCCAGTGGAGGAAGGTGAATGTCATAATATCTCCTCTTATGTGGAGGATATACGTATAGGGATTGATGACACTGGAAGTGAGGGGCCCCAGTTTGAGCCAAATCCTTTGATCATTTCAAGACCGAGAAGAGTGGTATCAACTATGAAATTGAGTAACCTTTTTGAGAGCCTAGAGAACGAAGGGTTTGGTGAGGAGGTAGACCAGGAGGAAATCCTCAATAAAGAGTAGGGTATTCCATGGGAGGAGTCTAGGGATAACTTATCTAGTCAGCTTTCAGGGGTTAGTGCTCAATAATTTCAAGGAAGTGATGCCTACAGTCCGAGGAGGGGGAAGGGACGGTGAGGAGGTAAGAAAGACTGAAAGGACTAATCTTATCTACCTTCTCCAATGAAGACCCAATCTTCTAGTAATTTTAATGCCCAAGTGACAAATTTTACTCCCATATATAAGGGTAATACAGTAGGTGCAGAGGTTGCGATCTCCAGGGCTGATCCCAATAGGCTTTTCCTACAAGATCAAGGCAGCGTAGCTGCATAACCAGTGGAGCTGCTTCTGCATTCCAAAGAAGTTATGGAGGAGGAATCCCTTGTGCTCAATGCTTTAAAAGAAGATGGTGAAAAGATGATTTTTAGGTCCATTAGGGTGGCCACCAATAGAGATCAGAGGGATTGGATTTCCAAGCAGAATTTAATCTTAGTTAGAGGCTTCAGCGTGGGGAAAATCAACCAAGAGGATTTCATTCCAGCGTGGGATAGACAGGCACACCACTTTGAAGACCTTATTTAGGATGATCTAGAAACATCGTTAACATCTCTCTCCTAGAATATCCTTAATGATAAACATTCCAATAGGCTCAATTTGTCCTTCAATAACTTTGTTTTCTCCTAGGGTTTCTCACTTTTACCTTAAAAGTGGCTTTTGGTTAATAATAAAAATATGAAGTTAGAAGTGGGTGATGAAATGAGTTTTTGAAGGTGTAACTAAGGAATAAAACTCAAAACCAAGAGTAAGATAGTGCTTAATAATTCCTTTGAAGTCATGCCTCACCAATACAAGCCAAATATTGTGTGTAAGTCATGTGGGTGTCATGGCCATATCGACCTTGGTTGAACAAATATGAGTTTTCTTTGGGTATTGGATGATGAGAAAGCTATATGATGTTAATAAAAACACTATTGACATTTTAAGATAAATAATTTTTATCCTTTTCAAGACACGTATGATATATCTTGACCAATCGAAGCCTAGGAGAGTAAGAGATTTAGAAAGACAACTCAAAAATAAGAGGGATTGTCTACTTGGGAGCTAAAATCAAAGGCCAATTCTGATCAAAATGGTTTATATCAAAGTTCATAATTGTCAATACATGGTTAAAAAGGGATTGAAAAATGAATTTGGTGAATTGGAGGAGTTAAAAATAAGTCTAAATTATTTTTTTGAGACTAAAAATTTCTTTTTCATTAGTTTTTTATAGAATTTACAAGTTCAATAAATGATATGGAGTTTTGGTTCTAATATTGTGGCGTGAGAGTTTAAGAGGTGTGAATTACACATGCTTTGTTTTTTTCCTCAAGGAATCACCCAAACTGAGAAGATTTTGAGTCATCCTAGAGATGAACTAAAGTAGGTCTATATTTGGAGAGTCAACACCAGGGCATCTTTACACTGGGCCTTGAAAATTAAATCTATACAGGCCCAATATTATATTATTCTTGAAAGTAATTAAATCACTTGAATCCCTAAATTCTATTTGAGGATAGAAATAAAGGGTAATGAATCCCAAGATGAGGTTTATTATTCAGTTTTAAAAGACTCTAGAGTTCAACTTACTTGTTGTTAAAGTATTTTCATTTGGATATGTTTCATTCTATAAAAGATATTTGTTGGAGTTAAGGTTTGAAGAGTCATGGTGTGCCACGTGGTGACTCTAGAGAGGAATTATAATGATTTTGACTGTGATGCTAGAATTATCACTAAACTTAATTTAATAAATATATATCCTAATCAATGAGGAATCTCACAATAGATAGTAGAGATCTAAACCAAAGGTGAGAGCACTCTCAAAGTAAGAACTAGTGGAGTTGGAGCTGTAGATCAGTGGTGTAAGATCCCATACTTATTTTAAGGTATATACTTATATGAATTTTTTTTAATCCCTTAAATTTAGTTTATAAAATGTTTCCAAAATTTATGAGGATACTCGCAGGTGTCATAGAGGTTCTATAGAGACCCTAACCTTTTATATAAAACATTACATGATTTTAAGCATAATTATACATTAGAGTACAAGCCAAGGATCATAAATTCTACCATCTTGGAAGACTAGGTACATAAAACTGAAACCATGAAACTAAATAAAACATTTCTTTATTTAGTGTTCATAAAGATCCCCTAACTTCCATTTTTATCATACATCATCATAGGATAACCTGGTGATAACATGAACAAAGGGATGAGCTAAAATTCCAGTAAGGGAATAAGAATAAGAATAATTCCTTAGCAAATGGGTTAGAAAACATGACATAAAGAAATAAAAAGTCATGTAACATAAGGGGTCATAACATATAAACATAGATTCATATAAACGTGGAATCATAGAAATGTGGCAGCAAATTAAAACATTACTTTAGTATGAGTCAAGTCTAACCGCCAAGATTGTTTCCCATAGTAGCACAAGCCAAGGCTAACCGCCAAGACTATTGCACATAAAATCTCATGAGACTTAATGTTATCCAATGCATTTTAGATCTATATGGGTGAACCCATATTAACATGTTCACGAATATTCTTTCCACATAAATAATCATACATAATCAATCATACATAAAAGTAAGGGAACCCATTGAGAGAAATGGGTATCACATTCATGACATGAAGCATAACGAATGGGGGTATCATAAAAGTGTCCATGAGATAAAGTAATTAAAACATAAATGGAAATTAATAAGTTAAAATAGTAATATATCATGGTAATTTATGTAAAAAAAATTGACAACATGTAATAAGAGTATTTAGGAAATTTTTAGCATTAAAACATTTTAATGTGGTTTTAAGGAAAACACTAAAGAGATTTTAAAATAGAAAAGAGAAAAATCTTTTATATAAAACCAAAAGTAAAACAAGAATGTTTTAATAGTAAAATTACATATTTTATAAATACAATGGTGTATTAAAATAGAGGATAGAGTGTACTTGGAATTTGGTAAAAATTTGGGAAGTTCCCTTAAAACGAGTTTGCTTATTGGGAAGTATCGAGGAGGGATTCACTTAAATTCATGCATATCCCCAAAATATAATGAGTGTTGGATCTTGAAACATGAGTTTGGATCATATTAAAATCATGAAGAAGTTGTACATAAAAATAAAATACAACTTCATTTGGGTAAAAAGAAAGATAGAGCAACCTGAAGGAATAAAGGCGGTTTGGGTAGAATTCCTTACGAACTATCAGCATAGTATCGGGTGTACTTAAGAGGAATTAATGAAAGATAAAGGGGTTTATAATCACTTATAAATCATAAGGAAAGTATGGGGGAGGTGTGAAATCATACCCCATCATTATATATTACACATAAAATGTCATAGCATAGAGGACATTCTTGAAAAGTGAAATGAAGAGGATCCCTTACCTTAAATCTGGTGGTGTTCTCCACTTGTTATTAATTACCTGAATAAACAAATTAGGTTTATTAATTAATAATTCCAGAACCTCTTATATATTTAATTGATTTATTATAACCTTTTTTAGTTCATTCAAGACCTTTTTTATTGGTTATAAGGTTCAATTTCATTGTTTGGGTCTGTTTGTTTCCTTGGTTTTTAATGATCAGTTCATGTTCGGATAAACATGTATGATGAAAGTGGTTGTCCAGAATTGAATTTGTATGTTATTAGTGAACATACAGAATACTACATGTTTATAAAAAATTTATTTGGTTATTGGCAGTGAAGATTAATTATTATATAAAACCTTAGTGACAACTGTTTTGGTTAATCGGTGGGTATTGATTACAACGGACATGTTTTGCTTTATAACTTAATACCATTTGTAAAAAAGGATTAAACAACCTTAAATAGGATATATTACATATATAATAATATATTTCAACCATAACACAAATGGTTTCATGACCAAAATTAAATATGATAATAGAAATTGATAAACTGTTGTCCTTGAATGTGCTAGATTAACACATCTCAAATGGTGTTTTTATTTTTTTTCAAATAAAAGGTGGGGAAAGGAGAGATGATAATGAAATATCCCATTAGAATAATAAAATAAAATTAAATTTATGATACTGGATTTTTCATACCATTTGGATGAGTATAGGTTATGAAAGAAAACAAAACAAAAGAACTTAAAAATGAAAGAAAAGGAAAGAGGAATTTTACCTCTTGAATCAACCTTCCGTGAGAGCTTCTTAAGGGGAGAGGATTTGGTATTTTAAAGAGACTAGGGGATATTGGACGTGGGAAAGGATATTGGGAAGATATTTGGGTAGAATTTTGTCAAGGAACAAGGCTTGAGAGGAGTGAATATAAGAGGTAAGAATGAGTGGTATTTATAGTAGAGGGGAGGAGGGTTTCAATAATATTATAATCATTAATTTATTATTTCTTCACAAAAAAAGAAATAGTGAGTATTCAATGACCTAGAATAGTAATAAATTCATGTGAGTTCAAAATTTTGGTGCTTACATCACTTGTGATGTCAATAATAATGGATTTTAATTATAATGTATTTATATGGTAAATTAATGTATTTTACTATTCACTAAAAATTGAAGTATTTCAGAAAAATACCAAAATTTTACCCTGACCATTTTTCGACATGTAGAATCCAAAAATGAAATCCATTTTTCAAAAATAATTTTATAAATATGATCAACTTAATATTTAATTAAAATCATAATTTATTCTAAAAACAGTTTTAAAATATTTATTTACTTATTCCAAAATATAGGTACATCATAATTTCACTTAAATATTATTTATATACTATAATAGGTAAGATTTATATTCATTAGATTATGTCACTATTCATAATGATGAAATTACTATTCATAAGGTTATGTTACTATTCACTAAAAATTTAGTTGGTCATATTAGACTCCAAATATCTTACTAATCGCAACTGTATATGTTAGATTTTCGAAATTATGATCAAAGAAGTGACAAAATTATGTTTAGAGGTCACATAGAACTTATTAGTTCATTATGTTGTGATTTCATGTGACTATGACATATTTATAAGAAAGTAATTTCCATTTTTAAACATTGGATCATTACATTCTTCCCCCCTTATGAAATTTCACCCTTGAAATTTTGTTTTACATTCTAAGCCATAAATAGGTGAGGGTACTTTTCCTTCATTCCCTCCTCCAGTTCCCATGTTTCATCTTCATACTTATGGTTTTTCCATAATACCTTGAACAGGTGAGTGTCTTGTTATGTATAACTTTATCTCTACGATCTAATATTTTCACTGGATTCTCCTTGTAAGAAAGATCATCCTCCAACTATACCACCACTAAAGAGAGTACATGTGAAGGGTCTCATATTTAGTTCCTTAATAGGGATACATGAAAGACATCATGTACTTTGTCCATGGTAGGTGGAAGTGCTAGTTGATAGTCCACGACTCCGACACAATCAAGGATCTCGAAGGGGCTGATGTACTTAGGAATTAACTTCCCTTTCTTTCCAAACCTCATGAACTTCTTCTATGGAGATATGTGTTGAAATACCATGTCTCCAATTTTTAACTCAAGGTCTCATTGACGATTGTCTATATAACTCTTCTATTGAATTTGAGCTGCCTTAATGTGTTGGTGAATGGTTTTCACCTTCTCCACCATTTTTTCGACCATTTATGGTCCTAACAACTTACGCTCACCGACTTCATCCCAACACGCTGGTGTTCTTCACCTTTTCCCATAAAGGGATTCATATGGTGCCATTCGGATGCTCGAGTTGAAACTGTTGTTGTAGGAGAATTCAACCAGTGGAAGATGTTGGTCCCATCCTCCTTTTAATTACATAGAACAAGCTCTCAACATGTATTCTAGTGTCTGAATGGTTCACTCATATTTTCCATCAGTTTGAGGATGATAGGTCGTACTGAAGTTCAGTTCAGCGCTTAGAGCATGTTAGAGACTTTTCCATAACTTTGAGTTGAATATCAGATCTTGATCAGATACAATGGATAGTGGTACTCCATTCAGACTTACCACCTCTTTGATATATATCCATGCAAGTTGATCCAATGAGAAGTCCCCTATAATTGCGATAAAGTGAGCTATCTTTGTAAGATGATCCACAATAACCCATATAGAATTGTTTCCTATGAATGTACTTAGAAATCCAGTGAAAACTTCCATGGTAATGTTTTCCCACTTCCATGTTGGTATGGGTAGTGGTTTCATTATCCTCTTATAATTTTGCCTCTAATCCTTCACTTATTGACATACCAGGCACTTTTGTGTATATTCAGCAATCTCCCTTTTCATATTGTCCCACCAAAAATTTTCTCAGAGATCTTGATACATCTTTATGCTCCCCGGGTGGATAGAGAAGGTTGAGCTATGTGCGTCCTTCATAAGCTCCTTCTTTATCTCTGGATCACATGGTGCACATAATCGTGACCCAAATCTTACAATTGCTTCCTCATCAATTGTTTACCCTGAGGATTTCCCATTTTAATAGATTTCACCATTTTCTGAAGTTCCACATCTTTTCCTTAAGCATCCTTTATTTTCTAAATGAGGGATGGTTGAGCAATCATTTGAGAAAGGACTGATGATGTTCCTCCCTTAATGATTCCTATGTACATCCTCTGAAAATATAAGAATATTGGATCCTTTTCAATTCTCATCATTGATAAAGATACAGGATCCTCTCTAATTAGAGCATCTGCCACCTTATTTTCCTTATCAGGATGGTAGTGGATTGAGCACTCATAATCCTTGATGAGCTCTATCTATATTCTCAGGTTCATATTAAGCTATTTTTGTGTGAATATATATTTGAGACTCTTGTGTTCAGTATATATCTCACACTTCTCTCTATAGAGATAATTCTGCCAGATTTTTAATGCAAATATCACTGTCATCGACTCCAGATCATGTGTAGGATAGTTTTTCTCATGTATTTTTAGCTTTCTTTGAGGCATAAGCTATCACTTTATCATTTTCCATTAGCACACAACCTGATCCATTCTTTGAAGCATCATTATACACCACAAAGAGTTCTCCACTTGTTGGGAGTATGAGTATTGGCGTACTGATGAGCCTCTTTTTCAACTCCTTGAAATAGTATTCACATTCCTGAGTCCAGACAAACTTTACTCCCTTCTATGTTAGCTTGGTCATTGGGTTTGAAAATCTTGAAAATTTCTTTACAAATCATTTATAATACCCTATTAGACCTATAAAGTTGTGGATCTCTGTTATAGATGTTGGCTTAGGCCACTCTTCAATTTCCTTTTTCTTGTAAGGGTCCACATAAATCCCTTTTTTGGTGATAACATGCCCCAAGAATGATAATTACTCCATCCAAAACTCACATTTACTATTCTTTTCATACAACTTCTCCCTGTTCAAAGTCTTTAACATAATATTCAAATGCTCCTCATATTCCTCCTTGCTCTTGGAGTATATCAGAATATCATCAATAAAGACTACCACAAATTTGTTGAGGTAATCTCTAAATACTCTATTCATTAAATCCATGAAAATTGTTGGAGAATTAGTGAGTATGAATGGAATCACTATGAACTCATAGTGTCCATACCTCATTCAAAAGGCAGTCTTGGGAATATCTTCCTTCCTCACCTTTAATTGGTGATATCCCAACCGAAGGTATACCTTAGAGAAATAACTAGCCCAACAAAGATGATCGAACAAGTCATCTATTCATGGAAGGGGATACTTGTTCTTTATCTTGATTTTATTGAGTTCACAATAATAAATGAAGTAGAGCATTGATACATACTTATTCTTGATGAAGAGGACTGGTGAACCCCATGGTAAAGCACTCGAGAATATAAAACCCTTCTACAGATTCTCCTGTAACTGCTTCTTATGCTCTTCCAACTCTACGGTGGCCATTTTTTAAGGTGTCTTTGATATAGATAGAGATCTAAGAATAAGTTCAATTGAGAACTCAACCTCTCAGTCAGGAGGAAGACCAGAAAACTCTTCAAAGAATACATTAGTGTAATCCCTCACGATGGGCATGTCTTCAAGCATGATTCTCTTCTTTGTCTCAATCATTTGGGCTAGATATGCTTTCTCATAAGAAATAAATATACACACTTGATATGAGGATTCTAAATAATATTCATCTTCCTCCTTACACTTGTAAAGAATTAGAGGATGCTTAGGGATGTAAAGAGTGATTTTCCTTTTCCAACAGTTGATATTTTCTTTGTATAAAGATAGCCAATCCATGCCCAAGATAGTGTCAAACTCCACTAAAGGAAGTATGAAGAGATTTTTTGGGAGGTTCAGTCTAAAAATGTTAACCAGGGAGGAGTTATAAACCATGGACACAACGATTTTCCCTTTCTCTATTCTCATAGATAACTTTTCCTCCAGATTTTGAGGTAGTATTTGAATAGTTCTACTAAACTTGAAAGATATAAAATAATGCATAGAACCATAATCAAATAGTATGTTTGCTAATCCTAAATGAATAACTACCGTACCTATCACCACATCATTTTTCAGCTCCACCTTAGCAATAGTGATAGCATAAACCCTTCCTTGTTTCCTTAGAGGTTGTTATTGATTTCCTCCAACAACCCTTGGCTTAGGCCAATTGTTTTTATGATGCCCATATTTTTTACAATTGTAACATTGCACCACTGGCAGAGTGTTGATCTGAACCTTCCTTTATTCTTCTACATTAGCAGTATTTTTTATATCCCTTTGGTAGTTCTAGGCCAGATATCCCAACTTTCCACATTTGAAGCAATTCATGGCTCCCTTTAGACAGTTCCCAGGATGCTTCTTCCCACAACTTTTATAAGTGAGATATTCAGGATTCCTTCCATCCTGAGATTTGTTTCTTGAACCACCCATGTTGTTCTCCATTTTACGCTTCTTGTCATCGGGCCCACAAGACCACTGAAAGTCTCTAATATCCATTTTAACATTGAGGGAACAATAAAAAATCTTCTTATAACTTTCAAAGTCTCAAATCACCAAGACCTTCCGTAGACTTGGATTTAGCCTGCTAAAGAATAAATACACCTTGCTTTTGGTGTTCATGACAAAGCCAGACGCATACCTTGCAAGTCTTGTAAAGTTTTCTCTATACACCCTGATGGGACTCATCTTCCTTCTTCTTGAGGATGAGGAACTCTTTTTCTATCATGATATGGATAGTTCAAGGAAAATATTTATTGAAAAACATCCTCTTGAATTCCTCCCAATCCATGGAATCAATTTTTTCTTGGGGATTCATATTCTTGATTAGTGTCCACCACTGATCTGCTTCCCCATCAAAATGAAAGACCACTCGTACAACTTTCCCTTCTTCCAAGCACTAGAGGACGGAGAATGTCTTTTCAATGGATTTAATCCATCGTTCCATGAGGAGGGGATAAAAAGATCTGATAAACATGGGAGGCCTTTTCCACATGAAGGATTCTATGGAAAATTGCTCTTTCTATGCAGTAGGAGGGCATCCCACATGATTTAAGTTATTATTCATAACTTGATCTAGCTAAGAAAGTACTTTCATGAATTTTTGAGCACCCATTCCCATCATATCAGGCATTTCATTAGGAAAATCTTCACATTTTCTATCACATTGTTTGATGGAACATGTTCTTCTATTTTCCGCCATTAACTAAGAAAAATAATGTACAATTAGAGGTCTTGAATACTTAGTTATTGAACATAAAAAAAGAAACTTTTGAACATAAAAGGATAAACTTTTAAAGGAGAAGTATATCTTAACTTGTGATTCCTTAGGTTTAAATCTAGGTTATCCTTGATCTATTTATTAGCTTATTTTTTTATGGGATTTTCCCTTAATAGTTGTTTGTACTAAGCTTATGAATTTACCAAATCATATCCCCCAGGAGTGTCAATAACAAGAGTGCAGAAAGGCCCATTGTCGTGTACCAGGATACCCCGAGTCAAGCCCAAAACTCATTGTCGGAGTTTTCACTCCTAGGTACATTTGTGTCAGAGCTGCCTCTGCCTGTTTGTATCCAGATAGGAATGTATTTTCTTGATAAACCACTTACTCTATACTTGCTAAAATTTAGGGATGTTTTCTTATACTTAGCCTCATAATTAAGGTTCTTAATAAAGTGCTCTATTTCTAATCTCCAAAAATAACTAGACCATCCTCTGATACCAACTATAGAAACCGTAAACTTTTACATATAACATTACATGATTTTAAGAATAATTATACATTAGAGTAAAAGCCAAGTATCGTAATGTAGCGACTCGGTTTTTGGCCCTATCATAATTTAGAATATTTCTATGAATAATTTTAGAGCTAGGCGTGAAGATGACGTGCGATTTCGAGGCCCGGTGTGCCCAGAATTAATATTATAAAAATATTAATTATTTTTATACTATGCATGTGGAGGGGTGTGATATCTCCTAAACAGTAGCACAAAACAGGAATCTGAGGGCACAGTTGCGTCTAGAATGTGTCGTGTACCCAAGGCGAGGTGTAAACTTTGCGGGCGCGGGCCTGTAGTGGAAAACGCCACCAAGGGCGTTTTTGTAAATAAATGGAAAAGTTTATTTACGAGCGTTGGCTCGAATAACTTCTGAAAGGAGCCTCGGATCGAAAATATGAGCCCTCCATTACGTTCAGAACAGCGCGTTTACCCTAGGGGTGACCTAACTTCTTCCACGCAGGGAGGTCTGGTCAGGGGTGTTTTTGTTAAATGGAGTTTTTAAATAAAAAAACAGAAATCTCAATCCTCTACCCTCCCTCACCTCCTACGTGCAGCGACGAAACCCCACCCCTCCCCTCATCCGTTCTTTGCTGATTTGAGCCTCGATCATCCTTTTTCTGTGTCGATCGTCAGCAGATCAAGTTTCAGGGCGTCGTCGGCGTTGTTCTGCACCTGAAGCTTCGGCGTTTCGCCCGCGAGGTAGGTGGTTTGAGCTTTTTTTTCGATCCCATTTTTACTGCAAATTGCTTCGTTTTATTGTCGTAGCAGGGAATATCGCGTCCCGAGGGTCGCACCGGTACCTTCGGATCATAAAAAGAACCACTGGGGTGCCCCCGGCGGTCCGCGGAAGGTCCGCCATCCAGGGCGGGCCGGCGGTGGTGGCGTCCAGGTTGGCCGGGGTGGGCCGGCAGCGGCCGGGTTGGCCGGTGCAGGCCGGTCCGGCCTTCTTTTGTACACGGGGGTTTTAAAACCCTCGTTCCTTGCAATCCGGGGGTCGGATTTACGTGTTGTCTGTGGTGACGCGACCCTGGAAACGAGGAGAACCCTTCAGTATGGTTTTAAGAGTTTTAAGTTTCAGAATCGCGGCCTGAAGGCTTGAAACGTCGAATAAAATAATAATATTTTATTATTATTCGATTTCGGATCGTCGTATCATCTACCCGGAGCGTCCGATTGACGTGTCGTCTTTGGCATTGAGATCCTGATGGTATGGAGGACTTTTCTTGATGGTTTTCAGGTTTTGGGACTGAGTTTGGGGTGCGGGCCCCACAAGGCCGGGTTTTGGCGTTTTCGTAGAAACGTAACTTTTCCACTGGGTGTCCATTTTGGATGAGAGAATAGTCAATCCTGTGTGTTTTTCCAACAGGATCGCAGTGGTGTGATCCACTCAATGAGTTTTGGGATCGAGGCATGGGACCCACCCAAGCTGGCTTCAGTGAATAGTACCTTTTTCACCGGGGGTCCGTTTGGGACGAACGGGTAGTGGATCCCATGTGTTTTTCTGAGGGGATCACAGTGGTATGATCCACTTGTTGAGTTTCGGGATCGTTGTGTGGGCCCCACATGGGCTAGCTATGGTGAATAGTGCCTTTTTCACTGGTTGTCCGTTTTGGGTGAGTAAACAGCCTATCCTGTGTGTTTTTTCGTGTGGATCACGATGGCGGCCTCAGTATCAGCCTTAGAGGTGTGCGGTGTGGCGTTGTTGTGGGTTACTCGGGTTAGCGACGTTTGGACCAGCAGTGGTTGAGGGTACTCCCTTGGTTCGTTCCTATGAGGGTTTGCACATCATCACAACCCTAGTATAGGCTTGTGATCCTCTCAATGGGATGTTTAATCTGTTATAGTTGTGGCATCCCTCTGGTGGGCTCGGAGGAGGATCCTCTAGCATCGTTACCCTAGATCGGGTTCTTGGTATCGCTGTGACCGCTTATCCACGGGCGGTGATCCCCTATCAAGCAGGTTAACCCCGTAGGGTTTGTGGCATCATTGGGAATATGATCTCCTAAGCAGTGGGCCGTGCTCAGTAGGGTTGTGACATCATATAGTATACGATCCCCTACTCAGTATGTAGATTATAGTAGGGTTGTGGTATCGTTGGTTATACGATCCCCTACTCAGAGCGTGGTTTCAGTAGGGTCGGTGCATCGTCGGTTCGATCCCCTACATCGTGTGTTATACCAGATAGGGTTCTGGGATTATCGTGACCACCTTTATGTGGGTGAAAATCCTCTATCTGAGTGACGTGCTTCTGTCGAGTGTCAGATCGGGTTGTGGTATCCCCCAGCGGATCCAGGGAGTGATCCCCTATCTGGGAGATCTACAAATGCCAGATCGGATTGCGGTATCCCTCATCGGACCCTGGGAGTGATCCCCTATCTGTGAGATCTTTGTATACCGGTGTGGGTTCTGGTATCCCCTAGCGTACCCTAGCAGTGATACCCTAACCGAGGAGTTTGGTGTTTATGTTGTTTGAGCATGGTTTTCTCAGTGATGATATCCGAGGAGAGTGATCTCTTGGGTGAGCGTCTGAGATATTTGTGTGGGACCCGATAGAGTGTATCTTTCAGACGAGTGTCATCTGGGTTGACAGTGATCATGAAGTGTGTTCTCTTGGTTGTGAATAGTTGTTGGTGATGAGGTAGGTACCTCATGTGGCTTGGTGCGTGAGCTGAGTATATCTGGATGTTCAAGGTGTGTGTATGGGCATACACCTGGATTAAGCTGACTGGTTTTGTTTAGCTGAGGATGGTCATGAGATGGAGTTTCTCACTCATCTGGGTTCCCTCTGGCTGGGATGAGTGGACTGTTTCCTTTCAATTTCTCTCTTTTGTTTTGGGTTTTTTGGGTGCCTATTGAGTATTGTTACACTCACCCCTTCACGGGCTTTGCCCGCACATGTTTGTGTCTTGTGCAGACCACATGCCTTTCAACGAAGTCCCAGGAGGACCCGGAGTAGGTGGGGCTTAGTGAGAGGGTTGACCGAGGTGTTTATCAGAGCTGTGCCGAGGAGATTATCGGCAAGTGTTTTGGCAGTTTTTTCCCTCCTCCTGAGCAGGTTGGACACTTTTGTAGTTTTATTTTGGTGGGCCCTATTTTTTCCTTTTTTTACTTTTGTTGTTGCACTCTGGTTTGGGATAGATTGTGTGCATGCATTTTCTTTTCAGTTTATATATCTCTGCACTGTTTCATGGAGGTGTATGTGGGTGCATGTGTACAGGTACCTTAGGCTAATGTATCTCATGTGTGTGATAGTCTACTCGGCACTCGATGCCATCCCCTGGCCTATTGGAGGTGGGCTTGGGAAGTCACGGTTTGAGCCCCGTTGGGTCGGGTCGTGACAGATTGGTATCAGAGGAGGTTCCACCTTTGGGATCTCAGAGCATAGCTGGTCTTGCTATGGGTTTGGTTTGGGTTTCATAGAGGTAGTGTTATGATGTTTCGAGTTCGTATTTCAGGCCAGGGACTCTAGTGTTGGTGTGGCGGCCGATGTATCCATTCACCAGGACTTTGACAACCTACCTTTCGACTCGGGACATTTGTACAGTAGTCGTAGGTACATAATGGTACAAGAATCATATAGGAATGGGTTTTGGGTTTTTTCTTGTCCTTCTTGAGTCATCTCTCCAGATAAACTCTTTGAATGTGGTGCGTCTTGAATGTATTTTAGGATGCCTCCATGACGATAGCCAGTGAGGGTTCTGCAGCGGGATTGTGGTGAAGATCCACCTCATGTAGAGGCTGTGGACCAGGGCGTAGGTTCTGAGGATGGACCTCTAGGTGTTCTTCTAGTTGAGCCACCACCAGTCGAGCAGCCGGTTGTGCTGGTAGTGCAGGATGAGGTTGCACGCGGGCTGAGTGCGTTGCATGAGTTCCATAGGCAGTGACCTCAGAGGTTCCGGGGTGATCTAGACCCCCAGGCAGCCGATGACTGGATCGAAGCAGTCACCTAAGTTTTCCTCCAGTTGAAGACACCCCCAGATCAGATGGTGGTCCAAGCGGCGAGCCTTCTGCATGGTTCGGTCAGGCGATGGTGGAGTTTTGTGACGCAGTACCATGATTAGAAGGTGCTCACGTGGGCAGAGTTTGATCGGATCTTCAGGGAAGAGTTCTATCTGGTGACGCTAAGGTCAGTGTAGATCCAGGAGCTTCTGCAGCTTCGGAAGGAGGGCATGACTATTTCAGAGTACTCAGTGAGGTTTACCGACCTATCTCACTACTCCCTAGATATGGTTCGAGACCCGTTCTATAGGCCTCGGATCTTTGATCAGGGCCTACGCAGAGACATCTGGGTAAGTATGGTTTCTTTGTGTCTGCCCACCTATGTCAGAGTGTTGGAGAGAGCGTTGGTGGTAGAGATATTTCTGTCTGAGCAGGTCCTGCCGGTTAGTTCTGGGCACACGAGAGCTGAGACTTCATCAATCGGATCAGCATCTGGTATTCGGTGGCAGGCGCAGGGGTATGGGCATGGACAATGTTTCAGGAGGCAACCCCAGGATGGAGGATCTAAGGCTCAGGGCTCACAGGGCTCAAAGGCCAATTTTGGTCAGCCATAGGAGAGGTGGTGTTATGCTTGCGATGGTCGAGGACATCTTGATAGAGAATGTCTGACCCGTTGTGCTGCTGAGAGGGAGCCAGTCAAAAGACCGCCTTGGCAGAGGCAATGTCTCGAGCAAGGAGGTCCGTAGGGCAGCAGACGTGGTGATGGAGCTGGTGCAGGAGGAGGAGGAGGTAGGGGTATCAGTTGCCACCCCCCCCCCCACACCCAGGTGGTCCACGCCAAGCTCAAGGAGCTGGTGGGCGAGGGCGAGGACAGCCGCATGCCCTGGAGGTTGTTGACCCAGATGCTCTGCGGATGGATAGAGGTACACCTTGTGTCCTTTCTACTTTATATAGTAGTTTTATAGACATTGTTTAGTGGTACTCTTCTATTTCTGTTGCCTGCTCGAGTTTTGTTTAGGGCGTTGGTAAAACCCTATGTGGGTGTTGTTCAGCTTGCTTCGAATGCGTGAGGAAGAGGGATCCTTCCCCCACTGAGACATGTTTTTGTGATGCGATTAAAATTGTGCGGGTGAGTCACTGCCGCCCAAAGTGGATAGTTTTGAGGTGTGGTGGATGATTCCCTCTGACTTATGTGTTCGGGCATGGGTGTTTGTTGGCGAACTCGGTGGCATGGAAGACATAGTTGAGAGTCCAGACGCTTTCTTTGTGCTTATGACTTTTCGGGGACGAAAATTTATAAGGGGGGAGGATGTAGTGACTTGGTTTTTGGCCCTGTCAGACTTTGGAATATTTCTATGAATAATTCCAGAGCTAGGCGTGAAGACGGCGTGCGATTCCGAGGCCCGGTGTGCCTGGAATTAATTTTATAAAAATATTAAGTATTTTTATTCTATTCACCTGGAGGGGTGTGATATCTCCAAAACGGTAGTTCAGAATGGGAATCTGAGGGCACGGTTGCGTCCAGAACGTTACGTTTACCCAAGTCAAGCTGTAAACTTTGCGGGCGCGGGCCTGTTATGGAAAACGTTACCTTGGGTGTTTTTGTAAATAAATAGAAAAGTTTATTTATGAGCATCAGCTCAAATAATTTCAGAACATAGCCTCGGATAAAAAATCTGAGTCTTCCATTGCGTTCAGAACAGTGCATTTACCCTATGGGTGACATAGCTTTTTTCGCGCTGGGAGGTCTGGTCGGGGGTGTTTTTGGTAAATGGAGTTTCTAAATAAATAAAAAAAGAAATCCCAATCCTCTCCCCTCCCTCACCTCCTATGTGCAGCGACAGAACCCCACCCCTCCCCTCATTTGTTCTTCACCGATTCGAGCCCTAATCATCTTTTTTCTGCACCGATCGTCAGTGGATCGAGCTTCAGGGCATCGTCGATGTCGTTCTGCACCCGAATCTTCGGCGTTTCGCCCGCGTGGTAGGCGGTTTGAGTTTTCTTTCAATCCTATTTTTGATACGAATTGCTTCATTTCATTGTTGTATCAGGTAATATCACGTCCTGAGGGTCACGCTGGTACCTTCGGATCATAAAACGGACCTCCGAGGTGCCCTCGGCGGTCTGCGGAAGGTCCGCCGGTTCGGCTCTGGCGCGGTGGAGCCAGCGTCGGTGGACCCGCGGCAGTCTGCGGCGGTTGGCCGCCCGGGGAGGTAGCGCGGGGTGTCGCACGGCAGAGGGCCACCAGCCAGGGCGAGCTGGCAGTAGCGGCGGCAGGGTCGGCCGGCGCGGGCCGGCCCAGGCCGGTCTGGCCTTGTTTTGTACAAGGGGGTTTTAAAACCCCCATTTCATGCAATTAGGGGGTCAGATTCACATGTTGTCAACAGCGACATGACCCTGGAAATGAGGCGAACCCTTTCGTATGGGTTCAGGAGTTTTAAGTTTCAGGATCATGGACCGGGATCTTGAAACGTCAAATAAAATAATAATATTTTATTATTATTCAACTTCGGGTCATCGTATCTTCTACCTGGAGCGTCCGATTGACGTGTCGTCAGTGGAGTTGAGACCCTGATGGTATGGAGGAATTTTCTTGATGGTTTCAGGGTGTTGCGACTGAGTTTTGGTTGCGGGCCTTACGAGGCTGGGTTTTGGCATTTTTTGGAGAAACGAAACTTTTCCAATGGGTGTCCGTTTTGGACGAGCGAGTAGTCAATCCTGTGTGATTTTCTGAGAGGATCACAGTAGTGTAATCCATTCGATGAGTTTCGGTATTGAGGCATGGGCCCCACCTGAGCTGGCTTTGATGAATAGTACATTTTTCACCGGGGGTCTGTTTGGGATGAATGAGTAGTGGATCCCCTACGTTTTTTTTAGGGGATCGCAGTTGTATGATCCGCTTGTTGAGTTTTGGGATCGTTGTGTGGGCCCCACACGGTCTAGTTATGGTGAATACTACCTTTTTCACCAGTTTTCCCTTTCGGGAGAGTAAACAACCTATCCTGCGTATTTTTTCGCATGGATCGTGATGGCGGCCTCGGTATCAGCCTTAGAGGTTCACGGTGTGGCGTTGTTGTGGGTCGCTCGGGTTAGCGACGTTTGGAGCAGTAGTGGTTGAGGGTACTCCCTTGGTTTATACCGACGAGGGTTCGTGCGGTCTCACAACTCTAGTATAAGCTTGTAATCCTCTCTATGGTATGTTTAATCTGTTAGAGTTGTGGCATCCCTCTGGTGGGTCCGGAGGGGGATCCTCTAACATCGTTACCCTAGATCGGTTTCTTAGTATCACTGTGACCGCTTATCTAGGAGTAGAGATCCCCTATCTAGAAGCTTAACCCCGTAGGGTTTGTGGAATCATTGAAAATATGATCCCCAACGTAGTGGGACGTTCTCAGTAGGGTTATCGCATCGTCAAGTATATGATCCCCTACTCAGCATGTAGATTATAGTAGGGTTGTAGTATCATTGGTTATATGATCCCCTACTCAGCGTGTGGTTTCAGTAGGGTTGGTGCATCGTTGGTTCGATCCCCTACATCGCGAGTTATACCAGATAGGGTTTTGGTATCATCGTGACCACCTTTACATGGGTGACGATCCTCTATCTAAGTGGCGTGCTTCTGTCGAGCGCCAAATCGGGTTGTGGTATCCCCTAGCAGATCCTGAGAGTGATACCCTATATGTGAGATCTATGAATACTAGATCAGGTTTCGGTATGCCCCAGCAGACCTTGTGAGTGATCCCCTATCTGTGAGATCTTTGTATACCAGTGTGGGTTCTAGAATCCCCTAGCAGACCCTAGGAGTGATCCCCTATCTGAGGAGTTTGGTGTTTATGTTGTTTCAGCATTGTTTTCTCAGTCACGATATCCAAGGAGCATGATCTCTCAAGTGAGCATCTGAGATGTTTTTGTGGGACCTGATAGAGTGTATCTTTCTAATGAGTGTCATCTGGGGTGACAGTGATCCTGGAGTGTGTTCTCCTGGTTGTGAACAGTTGCTGGTGATGAGGTCGGTACCTCATGTGGCTTGGTGCGTGAGCTGAGTATATCTGGATGTTCAAGGTGTGTGTATGGTCATACACCGGGATTGAGCTGACTGGTTGTGTTTAGCCAAGGATGATCACGAGATGGAGTTTATCTCTCATCTGGGTTCCCTCTGGCTGGGATGAGCGGACTGTTGCCTTTCAGTTTCTCTCTTTTGTTTCGGGTTTTTGGGGTGCCTACTGAGTATTGTTATACTCACCCCTGCACGGGATTTTCCCACACATTTTTGTGCCTTGTGCAGACCATAGGCCTTTCGACGGAGTCCCAGGAGGACCCGGAGCAGGTGGAGCTTAGTGAGCAGGTTGACCGGGGTGTTTACCGGAGCTGTGCTGAGGAGCTTATCGGTAGGTGTTTTGCCAGTGTTTTCCCTCCTCCTGAGAAATTTGGACACTTTTGTAGTTTTCTTTTGGTGGGCCCTGTTTTGACCTTTTAGTCCTTTTGTTGTTGCACTCTGGTTTGGGATAGATTGTGTGCATGCATTTTCTTTTCAGTTTATATATCTCTGCACTATTTCATGGAGGTGTATGTGGGTGCTTGTGTACAGGTACCTTAGGCTAATGCCTCCCATTTGTGTGATAGCCTACTCGGTGCTAGACAACAGCCCTTGGCCTATTAGAGGCAGTCTTGGGGAGTCACGGCTCGAGCCCCATTGGGTCGGGTCATGATGGAGTGGTATTAGAGGAGGTTCCACCTTTGGGATCTCAGAGCATAGCTGATCTTGCTGTGAGTTTGGTTTGGATTTCATAGCGGTAGTGTTATGATGTTTCGAGTTCGGATTTCAGGCCAAGGAATCCAATGTTGGTGCGGCGGCCGACGTATCCATTCGCCAGGTCTCTGACAACCTTCCTTTAGACTCGGAACATTCTTACACTGGTCGTAGGTACATAATGGTACATGCATCATATAGGACTGGGTTTTGGGTTTTTCCTTGTCCTTCTTGAGTCAGATCTCTAGATATACTATTTCACTATGGTGCATCTTGAATGTATTTCAGGATTCCTCCATGACGACATCCAGTGAGGGTTCCACAACGAGATTGTGGTGACGATCCACCCCATGTAGAGGTTGTGGACCAGGGCGAAGGTTCTGAGGCTGGACCTCCAGGTGGTCTGCCAGTTGAGCCACCACCTGTCGAGCAGCTGGTTGTGCTGGCAGTGCAGTATGAGGTTGTGCACAGGCTGAGTGCATTTCACGAGTTCCATAGGCATCGACCTCTGAGGTTCCGGGGTGATCCAGGCCCCCAGGTAGCTGATGACTGGATCGAAGTAGTCGCCCGAGTTTTTCGCCTGGTGAGGACACCCCCAGATCAGATGGTAGTCCTAGCGGTGAGCCTTCTACATGGTTCGGTTGGGCGATGGTGGAGTTTGGTAATTCAGTCCTATGATGAGGAGGTGCTCGCATGGGCAAAGTTTGAGCGGCTCTTTAGGGAAGAGTTCTATCCGGTGATGCTGAGGTCAGGGCGGATCCAGGAGCTTCTGCAGCTTTGGCAGGAGGGCATCACTGTGTCGGAGTACTCAGCGAAGTTTACCGACCTGTCACACTACTCCCTATATATGGTTCAAGACCCATTCTTTAGGGCTTGGACCTTTGATCAGGGCCTACGCAGGGACATCCGGGCAGGTGTGGTTTCTTTGTGTCTGTCCACCTATGTCGGAGTGTTGGAGCGAGCGTTGGCGGTGGAGAGCTTTCTGGCTGAGCAGGTCCCGCCTGTTAGTACTGGGCACACGAGAGCTGATACTTCGTCAGTCGGATTGGTATCTGGTAGTTGGCGGCAGGCGCAGGGGTCTGGGCGTGGCCGACGTTTCAGGAGGCGACCCCAGGATGGAGGATCTGAGGCTCAGGGCTCACAGGCCAGTTTTGGTCAGCCGCATGAGAGGCGGTTTTATGCTTGCGATGGTCGAGGACATCTTGTTAGAGAATTTCCGACCCATCATGCTGCTGAGAGGGATCTGGTCAACAGACCGCCTTGGCAGAGGCAGCGTCTCGAGCAAGTAGGTCCGTAGGGTGGCAGACGTGGCGACGGAGCTAGTACAGTAGGAGGAGGTGGTAAGAGGTATCAGTTGTCACCACCCCCACCCCCAGGTGGTCCACGCCAAGCTCAGGGAGCAAGTGGGTGAGGGAGAGGACAGATGCATGCCCTGGAGGCTATTGACCTAAAGGCTCCGCGGATGGATAAAGGTATGCCATGTGTCCTTTCTACTTTCTGCAGTAGTTTGATAGACACTGTTTAGCGGTACTCTTCCCTTTCTGTTGCTTTCTTGAGTTTTGTTTAGGGCATTGGTAAGACCCTATGTGGGTGTTGTTCGGCGTGCTTCAAATTTGTGAGGAAGAGAGATCCTTCCCCCACTAAGACACATTTTTTTGACACGATTAAAACTGTGTGGATGAGTCAGTACCGCTCAAAGCGGATAATGTTGAGGTGTGGTGGATGAGGCCCCCTGACTTATGTGTTCGGGTATGGGTGTTTGTTGGCGAACTCGCTAGCGTGGAAGACCTAGTTTAGAGTCCAGTCGCTTTCCTTGTGCTTATGGATTTTTAGGGGTGAAAAGTTCTAAGGGGGGAGGATGTAGCGACTTGGGTTTTGGCCTTTTCAAACTTTGGAATATTTTTATGAATAATTCCAGATCTAGGTGCGAAGACGGCGTGCGATTCCAAGGCTCGGTGTGCCCGGAATTAATTTTATAAAAATTCTAAGTATTTTTATTCTATGCACATGGTGGGGGTGTGATATCTCCAAAAAGGTAGCTCAGAATGGGAATCTGAGGGCACGGTTGCATCCGGAACTTGTCGTTTACCATAGGTGAGGTGTAAACATTGCGGGCGTGGGCTTGCTGTGGAAAATGCCACCTTGTGCGTTTTCATAAATAAATAGAAAAGTTTATTTATGAGTGTCAACTCAAATAACTTCTGAACAGAGCCTCGGATCGAAAATCTGATTCTTTCGTTACATTCAGAATGGCGCGTTTACACTAGGGGCGACCTAACTTCTTCCGCGCCGGGAGGTCTGGTCGGGGGTGTTTTTGTTAAATGGATTTTTTAAATAAAAAAAATAGATCTCAATCCTCTCCCATCCCTCACCTTCTATGTGCAGCAACAGAACCCCACCCCTCCCCTCGTACTTTATTCGCCGATTCGAGCCCTGATCATCAGTTTTCTACGCTGATCGTCAGCGGATCGAGCTTCAGGGCGACGTCGGCGTCGTTCTGCACCCGAAGCTTCGGCGTTTCGCCCACGAGGTAAGCGGTTTGAATTTTTTTCCCCGATCCCATTTTTGCTGTGAATTACTTCGTTTTCTTGTCATAGTAGGGGAGATTGCATCTCAAGGGTCGCGTCGGTACCTTCGGATCATAAAATGGGCCCCCGGGGTTCCCTCGGCGGTCCGCGGAAGGTCCGCTGGCGCGGCTCCGGCGCGGCGGCGCCAGCACCGGCGGACCCAGGGCGGCCCGCGGCGAAGCGCAGCGGCCGGCCGCCCGGGGAGGCGGCGCGCCAGCCGTGCCGGTGGAGCGTGGCAGCGCGGGGCGCCGCGCTGCGGAGGGCCGCAGGCCAAGGCGGGCCGGTCTGGCCTTCTTTTGTACACGGGGGGTTTTAAAACCCCGGTTTCTTGCAATCTGGGGGTCGGATTTACGTGCCGTCTACGGAGACATGACCTTGAAAATAAGGTGAACCCTTTGGTATGGTTTCGGGAGTTTTAAGTTTCAGGATCATGGCCCGGGAGATTGAAACGTCGAATAAAATAATAATATTTTATTATTATTTGACTTCGGGTCGTCGTTTCTTCTACCCGGAGCGTCCAATTGACGTGTAGTTAGTGGCGTTGAGACCTTAATGGTACGAAGGATTTTTCTTGATGGTTTCCAGGTGTTGGGACTGAGTTTTGTGTGCGGGCCCCACGAGGCCGGGTTTTGGCGTTTTCGGAGAGACGCAACTTTTATGCTGGGTGTCCGTTTTGGACGAGCAAATAGTCGATACTGTGTGTTTTTCCTAGAGGATCGCAGTGGTGCAATCTGTTCGATGAGTTTCGGGATCGAGGCATGGGCCCCACCCGAGCTGGCTTCGGTGAATAGTACCTTTTTCAATAGGGGTCCATTTGGGACGAACGAGTAGTGGATCCCGTGCGTTTTTTCAAGGGGATCGCAGTGGTATGATCCACTTGTTGAGTTTCAGGATCGTTGTGTGGGCCCCACATGGGCTAGCTATGGTGAATAGTGCATTTTTCACTGGTTGTCTGTTTCGGGCGAGTAAACAGCCTATCATGCATGTTTTTCTACATGGATTACGATGGAGGCCTCGGTATCAGCCTTGGAGGTGTGCGATGTGGCGTTGTTACGGGTCGCTCAGGTTAGCGACGTTTGGACCAGCAGTGGTTGAGGGTACTCCCTTGGTTCGTACCTACGAGGGTTCGCGTGGGATCACAACCCTATTATAGACTTGTGATCCTCTCCATGGGATGTTTAATATGTTAGAGTTATGTCATCCCTTCGGTGGGCCTAGAGTGGGATCCTTTAGCATCGTTACCCTAGATCAGGTTCTTGGTGTCGCTTTGACCGCTTATCCACGGGCGGCGATCCCCTATCTAGCAGGTTAACCCCGTAGGTTTTGTGGCGTCATCGGGAATATGATCCCCTATGTAGTGGTCCATGCTCAGTAGGGTTGTGTCATCATCGAGTATATGATCCACTACTCAACATGTAGATTATAGTAGGGTTGCGGTATCGTTGGTTATACGATCCCCTACTCAGCGCGTGGTTTTAGTGGGGTTGGTACATCGTCGGTTTGATCCCCTACATCACGAGTTATACCAGATAGGGTTCTGCTATCATCGTGACCACATTTATGTAGGCGACGATCCTCTATCTGAGTAACGTGCTTCTGTCGAGCGCCAGATCGGGTTGTGGTATCCCCTAGAGGATCCTGGGAGTGATACCCTATCTGTGAGATCTACGAATGCCAGATCGGGTTACGGTGTCCCCCAACGGACCCTAAGAGTTATCCCCTATCTGTGAGATCTTTGTATACCGGTGTGGGTTCTGGTATCCCCTAGCAGACCCTAGGAGTGATCCCCTATCCTAGGAGTTTGGTGTTTATGTTGTTTCAGCATGGTTTTCTTAGTGACGATATCCGAGGAGCGTGATCTCTCAGGTGAGCATTTGAGATGTTTGTGTGGGACCCGATGGAGTGTATCTTTCGGACGAGTGTCATCTGGGAAGACAGTGATCATGGAGTGTGTTCTCCTGGTTGTGAATAGTTGCTGGTGATGAGGTCGGTACCTCATGTGGCTTGGTGCGTGATCTGAGAATATCTGGATGTTCAAGGTGTGTGTATGGGCATACACCTAGATTGAGCTGACTGGTTGTGTTTAGCCGAGGATGGTCACGAGATAGAGTTTCTCTATCATCTGGGTTCCCTCTATCTAGGATGAGCGGACAGTTTCCTTTCAGTTTCTCTCTTTTGTTTTGTGTTTTTGGGGTGCCTACTGAGTATTGTTATGCTCACCCCTGTACAGGCTTTTCCCGCACATGTTTGTGTCTTGTGCAGACCACAGGCCTTTCGACGGAGTCCCAGGAGGACCCAGAGCAAGCGGAGCTTAGTGAGCAGGTTGACCGGGGTGTTTACCGGAGCTGTGCCGAGGAGCTTACTAGCATGTGTTTTGGTATTTTTTTCCCTCCTCCTGAGAAAATTGGACACTTTTGTAGTTTTCTTTTGGTGGACCCTATTTTTCCCTTTTTGTACTTTTGTTGTTTCACTCTGGTTTGGGATAGATTGTGTGCATGCATTTTCTTTTCAGTTTATATATCTTTGCACTGTTACATGGAGGTGTATGTGGATGCATGTGTATAGGTACCATAGGCTAATGCCTCCCATGTGTGTGATATCCTACTCAGCGTTGGACGCCAGCCCCTGACATATTGGAGGCGGGCTTGGGGAGTCATGGCTCGAGCCCTGTTGGGTCAGGTCGTGACACATAAAGTCTAGTGTCTTGGAATACTAGGTACATAAAACTGAAAACATGGAACTAAATAAAACATTTATTTATTTAGTCTTCATAAAGATCCCTTAACTTCTATTGTGCTCATACATCTTCATAAGATAACATGGGTATAACATGAACAAAGGGATGAGCTAAAATCCTAGTAAGGGAATAAGAATATGAATAAATCCTTAGCACATGGGTTAGAAAACATGACATAAAGAAATAAAAAGGCAAGTAACATAAGGGATCATAACATATAAACATAGAGTCATATAAACATAGAATCATATAAATGTTTCAAAAACTTAAAATCATGACTTTAGTATGAGTCAAGGCTAACCGCCAAGATTGTTTTCAATAGTAGCACAAGCCAAGGATAACTGCCAAGACCGTTGCACATAACATCTCATGAGACTTAACTTCACCCAATTAATTGGAGCACTATCTCGGTGCACCCATATTAAAATGTTCATGAATATTATTTCCACATTAATAATCATACATAATCAATCATACATAAATGTAAAGGAACCCTTGGAGAGAAATGGGTATTACATTCGTGACATAAAGCATAAGGAATGGGGGTATCATAAAAGTGTCCATGATAGAAAGGGATTAAAACATACGTTGAAATTAATAAGGTAAAATAGGAATATATCATGGTACGTTATGTAAAATATAAGTGACAACATGTAATAAGAGTATTTAGGAAATTCTTAGCATTAAAACATTTTAGTGTGGTTTTAAGGAAAACACTAAAGAGATTTTTAAATAGAAAAGGGAACAATATTTTATATAAAACCAAAAGTGAACAAAGAAGGTTTTCATATTAAAAAATACTGATTTTATAAAGACATTTTTTTTTTAAAATAGAGGATATAGTGCACTTTAAATTGGGTAAAAATTTAGGAAGTTCCCTTAAAATGAGTTTGCTTATTGGGAAGTATTAAGGAGGGATTCACTTAAAAGCATGTATATCCCCAAAATAGAATGAGATATGGATCTTGAAACATGATTTTGGAGCTTATCAACAGCATTTTTAAGTTTTACATAAAAATAAAATACAACTTCATTTGGGTAAAAATAAAGATAGAGCAACCCAAAGGAATAAAGGCGGTTCAGGTAGAATTCATTACAAACTATCGGCATGGTATTGGGTGTACTTAAGAGGGATTAATGAAAGATAAAGGAATTTATCATCAATTATAAATCATGAGGACATTATGGGGGAGGTGTTAAATCATACCCCGTTATTAGGGATTACACATAAAATGGCATAGCATAGAGGACAATCTTGAATAAAAGTGAAATGAAGAGGATCCCTTACCATAAATCTGGTGGTGTTATCCACTTGTTATTATTGAACTGAATAAATAAATAAGGTTTATTAATTAATAACTAAATAACCTATTATATATGTAATTTATTTATTATAACATTTTTTTATTTCATTCAAGACCTTTTTGATTCGTTATAAGGTTCAGTTTCATTGTTCGGGTCCGTTTGCTTCCTTGGTTTTCAATGATGGTTCATGTTTGGATAAACATGTATGATGAAAGTGGTTGTCTAAAATTGAATTTTTATGTTATTAGTGAACATACAGGAGATTAAATGGGTATAAAAATTCATCTGGTTATTGGGAGTGAAGATGAATTATCATATAAAACCTTAGTGACAACCGTTTTGGTTAATCGGTGGGTGTTGATTACAACGAACATGTTTTGCTTTATAACTTAATACCATTTGTAAAAAATGATTACACAACCTTAAATAGGATATATTACATATATAATAATTTGTTTCAACCATAAAACAAATGGTTTCATGACCAGAATTAAATATGATAATAGGAATTGATAAACTGTTGTCCTTGAATGTGCTATATTAACATATCTCAAACAGTGTTTTCATTTTTTTCCAAATAAAAGGTGGGGAAAGGAGATATGATAATGAAATATCCCATTAGAATAGTAATATTCCAGTACATGTATGGAACTTAATTTTTCATACCATTTGGATGAGTAGATGTTAGGAAATAAAAGAGAACAAAAAACTTAAAAATGAAAGAAAAGGAAAGAGGAATTTTACCTCTTGAATCAACCTTCCTTGAGAGCTTCTTAAGGGGGGAGGATTTGGTATTTTTAAGAGACTAGGGGCTGTTAGACATGGGGAAGGAGCTTGGGAAGATATTTGGGTAGAGTTTTGGAAAAGCACAAGGCTTGAGAGGAGTCAAGATAAGAGGTAATAATGGGTGTTATTTATAGTGGAGGGAAGGAGGGTTTTCATAATATTATAATCATTAATTTATTATTTCTTCACAAGACAAGAAATAGTGAGTTTTCCATGACCTGTAATAGTAATAAATTCATGTTAGTTCTATATTTTTGTGCTTACATCACTTTTGATGTTAGGAATAGTGGATTTGAATTATAATCTATTTATACGGTAAATTAATGTATTTTACTATTCACGAAAAATTCAAGTATTTTAGAAAAATACCAAAATTCCCCCTAACCATTTTTCAATGTTTGGAATCCAAAAATGAAACCCATTTTTCAAAAATAATTTTCTAAATATGATTAATTTAATATTTAATTAAAATCATAATTTATTCTAAAAAACAATTTTAAAACATTTATTTACTTATTCCAAAATATAGGTACATCATACTTTCACTTAAATCTTATTTATATACTATTATAGGTAAGGTTACTATTCATTAGGTTATGTCACTATTAATAAGGGTAATATTAATATTCATAAGGGTATGTTACTATTCACCAAAAATTTAGTTGGTCGTATTAGACTCCAAAATATCTTACTGATCGCAACCGTGTATGTCATATTTTTGAAATTCAAATCACAGAAGTGGAAAAATTATGTTTAGAGGTCACATATCACTTAGTAGTTCATTATTTTGTGATTTCATGTGATTATGATATATTTATAAGAAAGGAATTCCCATTGATAAACATCGGGTTGTTACAGGTTCAGGACATGAAATAAAGGAAATAGGGACACCCAATGTAGGTTGAAGGGTTGGTGCATGGTTAGTAGTAACTATGTACCAAAAATGTGCTTGCCCGAATGAGGAGGGGAATGGTTGGTGAATCAGTTAAAGGGGGGAGGTGAAAACATGTGGGCTTGTACATATCCATCATGCATGGTTCTCGCATAGTTATTGCATAGTTTGTTAAACTATGCGGCTCCCTAGGATATTGTGCAACCCAAGCCCCCTTATAAATAGAAGGTGGTGCACGGTTGGTGCACAGTTTGGCCAACCATACATCCAAACTATGTGCCTCGTTAAAGATGGTAAATTTACCATTTTACCCTTTGGAATTTAAGTTTTCTTACTCGATTTTCCTCACTATTCTTCTTACAGCAGTCAAGTGTGATAAACCCTTCCTCCCAAATTTTCCAAGGATCGATCTCCCTTATTTCTATGGCGTTTAGAGTACCTTTGGGTGTGAATCAAATCTTCGGGTGAGTATAACACTCCTCTTCCTTCCTTTTTTTGGATTAGGGCTTATGGAATTGTTCTTATTATTCCAAATCCATAACACCCTATTTTTCAGTGGATTATAGGTTGGGGATTCAAAGGGTATTTTAGTTTTAATCAAAGGCCAAGGTTGAGTGAGCATTCATCTATGGAATCGAGGTATGTGGTTTACAAGTTATATCTTGTAGTCTTGATGTTTGGTTAATGTGTATTTGGTTATGCTATGGTACCTTTTTATTTCACATCTTATCTCTTTAGTAAGAATTGATAAATGGGTTGGATAAATGATGGATTGAACCCCTTATGATCTCCAAGGGATTCATTGAGGTTGATTTGACCATGAAGGAGGCCACCCATGTGGTGTTATATATTTGTGAACATGGTTTTAGGTTAATAAATATGAAATTTTAGGGTTTATGAGATGGAACATATGATAGTTTTGTTTATCATGTTAATATAGGTTTATAAAGGAAATCCAATGATATTCATCTTTAGTTGTTAACATGGATTGTGTAATTAAATATATGTTAATTGTTTCTAGTGGTTGACATGACATAAGGGGATATTTGGTATGAAGTGAATGTGTTAAATGAATTATGTGTTTTAAATGGTTAATGTGTTAAATGGATTACGGAATTTTAATGGTAAATGTGATAATGGGTTAAGGCGTGAATATGGTATATGTTTTTAATTAACTATGGTTTGTAAATGGTAAATGTGTTCAATGAGTTATGACTGCAAATGGTATTTGTGTTAAATGATTAAAGAATAATGTGAACATGGATTAGTGGTATGTATGGGGTATTTAAATTGAGGATATATTCCCATGGGTTGGTTTAGAATGAGTTTATAATCCCCACCCCTAAATGCATGGGTTAGGGAGTCATATTGAGAATCTATTCCCCTAATGAATGAATGGGTCATAAATACCTATGCTAGGGATTTGAGGTTAGTGTTATGTATTGTTTGTGTAAAATTTTCCCTAGTGAGGTAGGGAACTTGAATATTTCCCCATTATGCATAGTTTATATGACCATAATAGGATGAAGTGAATTTGATGAAAATGGATAACCCATGGAATAAGAAATGAAATCAATTAAAGTGAACTTTGTAATTAATGTCATCTAGATATTCTTATATTTATCTTGTTATTATTTATATACTTGCATGCACTATCTATTTAGAATGGATATTTAGTATACATATTTTGTGGTGGCCTATTGAGTTTTAATCACACAAATATTGGGCCTCCATTCAGTACCCAAACAAACTTTATGGTTGTAGGTCAGGATAAGGGAAAACTCCCTATACTGGAGGGTTGATCTGGGGTTTAGAGATGTGCATGGATGAGGGATCCAGACTTGGATTCAGGACCTATTTTGGGGGTTTGAATTTATATTTATTTTGGGTTTTCCTTACACTTAGAATGTATGACATGACATATAATATTTACTATTTGGTTTTTGACTTATACCCAATTTTGGGAAATAGATTTTTGATGCATGTTTGTGGTTTAACTTATTTCCTTTATTTAATATTTTATCTATTGTGGCTTACTCTGGTAAAGATGTTATAGTCTCCTCACATGTTTTATTAAACCCTTTTTTATATTCAGTAACCTCTAGTGCATGGGGAGGAGTTCATGAGGTCATGTGATGAACTGGATCGGGGCACCGGATAAGTGGAACCTGGGTCGGGATGTTACAAAGTGGTATTAGAGCAGTTTTTCTTTTCTGTTGTCTTACTATTTGGGAATGGTATATGGGAAACTAGGATGTTTTGGTCCTTGTAAATTATCTCATTCATGGGATTATATGACCCATGTATGAGAGAAAACCCAAGTACCCTGGGTGGAATTGTTGTTCTTGATGTTTCTTATTATGATTGGATGATATTTCATTTTGGGTGGTGCACTTGTTGTGTGATGTGACTATTTTATGGTATTTTTCCCATATATTAAATGGTATGAGGTTTTGTATACATACATCATGTTATAAACCTAGGGATATATGTGGCATACGTCATGATAGGCACAAACGGTAAATAGATGTGGGATGTGATGGATAGAATGATTTTCATTTTCCTTGAAATTTAGAAGAAATGGTGTCTAATAAAGATAATGCTATTGGGTAAATGGAAAGATTGTGAAAAAAATGGTTAAATAATAGTGCCTAATTAAGATTCATAAATGAGTTAAAAAAAATTTATGATGATTTTTAAAGATATAAAGGTTCTTAAATAATAAAGATTTATGTTGTGAAGATAAAATAATTAAAAATGGTGTCTAATAAAAGGCTTGTGACTACATAATTTGGTTAACCCCATGTTGACCATTACCTATGGTGGGGATGGTTGAGGGTAGTGATGGAGATGTGACTATATATTTTGGGATATTTTATGAATAATGGGTTGTTTATGGCTAGTAGAGATCCTTATTTTACTTAACTATGGAATTTTTATGTTATGTGTTTTGAGAAATGTGTTTGGAATTATAGAGAGATTCTACCACAATGACGTGTGCTAGTTGGGTGAGAGGAGGATATCTCTGAGAATGATCCTCCCATAATGGAGTAGTAAACCCCATTAATCCTTGGTAACAGAGGGTAGTAATAGTTTTTTGAGAAATTTTCTCATTTTATGCAGATGACGGAATAGGACCCAGGGTGGGTTGTGCTGAGTATGTTTGGCTTGACTATAGAGTTTCAATTATAGCACTCTATAATGTTTAATGGAGACAGTGGACCTAAGGAATCTTATTTATGGATAGATTTCATCAAGAATATTATATATCACTTAGAGACTCCTCCTGATAAGATATTCAAGTTAGCATCTTATATGTTATGGGTACTGGAAAATCATTGTTGGAATATTCTGGTTTAGACTGAGAAGGAAGAAGGTATGATGTGGAAATATTTCCGAGAAAAGTTTCTAGAACATTTCTATCTGAAGACCTTGAGACAAGAGAAGGATGTAGTGTTTATGAGGTTGACCTAGGGGACTCTGAAAGTGATGGATTATGTTTTCCTCTATATTGACCTGGAACACTTCATTCCAACATTGGAAGGGGATGAGGCTGCTACGGTGAGACATTTTCAGGATGGCTCGTGCTATTTGGGTGTGATGTGTGGTGGCGGTCTTGTTTGTGATGGAAAAGGCTATGTTCTTATTATTATCTTGGATTCTTTTGGCATGGGTGACTCACTTTAGGAGAATCCAATGTGGTGTTTTTTGGTCTTGAGATGTGTAAAAATAAGAGTATTAGGCTTACAGTGTTAGAAACCGACTGCTTGATCATTTTTAACTCTCTCTAAGGTAATTCCCCTAATACTTGGTCTATTAATTACTAGTTCCATAGGTGTAAGAGCTTAATCAATGGTGACATGATTATTTCCCTTACCTGGAATGAGGGTAATAAAGCGGATTACTATCTTACCTTTTGGTCTTTGCTAGATGATTCTATTACCTAATTCTCTGTCTTGGGATATTTTCTTCAAGATGGTTCCATTTTTGTCATTAACGATGCCCTGGGGCCACATTACTATAGGCCCTTGTGACTTTTTTTACTCCTCCCTATCCCTAGATTTTTGGGTTGGACTTCTTCATTTATAAAATTCTTAATGTTTTGTATGAGATAAACTTCTTTTTTGAGTGTTTTCACCAGGACGGTGGTAGAAAGAGTATCCAGGGAAGAGGTTTGACCTCTCAGAGTGGTGAGTATGTGTTCAGTTACTAGTGCGGTAGGTCAGGACACATGTGTGTCCAGTTCCCCTGACCACCAGTTAAGTGATGAGCGTGTAGCAGGATAGGGAATGTGTAGAGGTTATGTAGGAACCCTCTACATATGGTCAATGATGTAGGATCAATGCTAATGTAGAGTGCATAAAAGGGGGTCAGTTAACCCATACTAGGAAGGCGGTCGGAGCTCTACTGGTAGTACCGGTCGGGTTAGTAGACATGGTGCTCTAGGAAAAGAGTGTCTTTATCATCAGGGTAATACAGCACCATGTACTCATATTGGAACCCAGGTTATAGAGACATGCTAGTTTCATGTAGTTTATCCTAAACCTATAGGTAGAGAGTCTAGGTCATTGATAGTTTGAGGTACGATTCTCATAGGTTCCACACTTTATAGTTCTTTATTTGGTACAAGTTCCTTAAACTCTTTAATATCTACCTATTTTGTAAATGTATTGGGTCTAGCTATGGAGCATATGTGTGGGGTTATGTCAACTTATACACTCTTAGGAGTATGAGAAAAAAAATATGGTAATGTAAGGAGTGTACCCTTGAGGTTGGTGGGTACTATTTCTTATGGGACTTGTCTATACTCGATATGTTAGGTTTTGATCTAATATTGGGGATGGATTGGCTAGTATTATATTAGGACTATATTTATTGTTACCATTGTAGGGTGACATTCACGTCCCTTGAGGGGGATACTTATGTTCACTATGGGGAATGGGATATCCAGGCAAGCTGTCTGGGTCCCATTCATCAATAGTTGGGTGAGCTCACAGCCCAAGTTTCGTGTATTGTGAATGATGATGGGGGAGTAGATTAGATTTTCATTCCCTCTATGGTGGATCAATTTCAAGATTTTTTCTTGAGGAATTCTTGGGGTTTCTACTCGAGAGAGATGTTGAGTTCATGATTTAGTTTCTTCCTAGAGAAAAACCAGTTTCTATTATTCCATATATAATGGAACTAGAAGAGAATCAGAAACATAAAACTCAGTTGGAGGAATTAGAGAATAAATGGTTTATTCATCCAAGTATTTCACCTTGGGGATCTCCAATTTTTTTCCAAGAATTATGACAGGACATTGCGGTTATATTTCGATTATCGAAGGTTGAATCATATGATAGTTAAGAACTGATACCCTCTTCCATTAATTTATGATCTTTTTGAATAGTTTATAGGTGCTTCTATATTCTAAAAAATTGATTTAAGATCACCATATCATCAACTGAGGGTGAGACCTTCTGATATACCATGGAATGCTTTTAGGAGTAGGTATGGTTTATATGAGTTTTTTGTGATGTCATTTGGGTTGACCAACACACCAGTAGTGATTATGGTTCTAATGAACCAAATCTTTCACCCTTACCTAGATTAGTTTGTAGTAATTTTTTTGGATGACATATTGGTGTACTCTAAGACTCATTATGATCATGTCAATCATCTTAACATCATCCTAATTACACTAAGATAGCATAGGATATATGAAAAGATATCTAAGTTTCATTTATAGAATGATTGGGTACATTTCTTGGGTTGTATTATCTTTGTGGAAGGTTTTTTAGTGGACCTAAAGAAAGTGAAAGCAGTGGTATCATGGGATAAGTATAATAATGTTTTTGATATTCGAAGTTTTTTGCTTTTAGTGAGCTATTTTAGAAGGTTTATCAAAGACTTTTCCCATTAGGAATCACCACTTTCAGGCTTTACCAAGAAGGGAATCAAGTTTGAATGGTCTGGGTAATGTGAGAATTCCTTCTAGAAGTTAAATAAGTGGTTGAAAACTACATATATTTTGATCCTACCTAATCCAGATAAAGAGTATAACTTGTTTTTTTTATGCATCTGGAGTTGGTATTAGGGAATTTTTGATGTAGGATAACTGAGTTATGAACTATAGATCATGGTAGTTGAGGCCTCATGAATTAAATTATCCTACACATGATATTGATTTGGCTATGGTGGTTTATGCATTAAATTTTTAGTGTAATTACCTATTGGGAGAAATGTTTACTATGTATACTGATCATAAAATTCTTAAGTACATATTCTCCCAGTGTGATTTGAATCTTCGACAATGAAGATGGGTTGATACATGCAGTCTTTTAATTTGTGTCATTCTTAGTTTTCTCCATAGTTTCTAAGGTAGGTGGAACCACTCTCAAATCCTATTATTTTAACTTGAAGTATTGATTTCAAATTGGTTTAATTTATTTTTTTTAATTGTGAAATCGCTATTCAAAGATTTATAGAAACCCTCTTTAATGACGGTTTGTGGATTTTTTAAAATCAGTTGTTTTGAAAAGTTATTTGTTTATGGATTTTAAAATGATGATTTTAAAGTGTGAACTAATTTTGATTCATGTAAATGTTTTGATAGTAATGTTTTAAATAAAAGAAATTTTTTATTGAAATGGCTTGAAATGGTTGATTTGGGATTGGTTTTTTAGCACAATTGATTGGCATGTGTTCATTTTTATTGATGTGACCCTGTAGAAGGGGTGTGTGCCATTGGGGCACTGGTTTATGGTTACCTTGTGATGAATTGGTAGATCGATGAGATCCCACTCAAGAGTATAGAACTGTCACCTGTTCATGCATGTGTGGATGTGTGGATTGGAATGGGTTATGCTAAATGGATTAGTGAAATGGTTTGAAGGACTTGTTTGGTGGTTTTCTATGGAAACTTTTTTGTTAATAAAATTATTAGATTTGATATAAATTGTTAAAAATGTTTAAAGTGTTTTATATAAATTATTTTATGTAAATGTGATAACATGTTTTATCCTAGTGTCGTGAGTATGGAGGTCATTTGGGTAAAACCTACTGATTTTCATTACTCACCCCCTTCTTGGGAACTTTGGTGCATTTGTGGATATTTTTTATTGAGACACAGGTAAAGGAAAATTATATCATTTCTTTAGTGATGTATCATGATAATTTGCGGATTGATTGGGGTGTTGGATCTTAGAGCATGTTGGGATCTTTGGAGTTGGAGTATGTGGAGTCTTTGAGCTTTGTTGGTTTTGTATTCCACTTTATAATCTAATATTGGTATTATTTTCTGCATTTTACTCTAGTATGGTATGTTATTGGTTTGATTACTTGAGTTGTATACATTTTTCACATGAATCATTTAATGGTTGTTCAATTATGGTTATCTTGGTTGTGTTTTCTTTATTTTCAAAGGTAAAATCATCCCCTAATTGTATTGAATTCATTGGAATTTATTTCTATCCCTTGGAATTTTGGGGATGTCTCCTAAGGCCATGTAATGTCCTTCCACCTTCTCAAGCCAATAAACAGGGGTGATATGTTACAAACACTACCTCCTTATCGGCTGACAAGAACCATCTTGAGAGCCCTAAAAAACTAACCCTTAAATCTGGGATCATCTCATGAATCATCTCAAACGTCTATATCCCTACAACTACCATCGACTACTAAACACCAAGGTCTCAACTTCTATGTGTCTACTACTAGTACCAGTTTTTGGCGTATGCTCATCCATAAATCTCTCCACCACTAAGGCTCACTCGAGCACTCCACCATAGGTGGGAATGCAAGGAGATATTACCAAAGCCTTGATATCTTGATGTAGACCCATCTATAAGGTCTATTATTGAAAAAATGGATCCCAAACCATATATAGAGAGTATTGTGAGAGGTCAGTGAACCTCACTGAATACTTTTTCATAGTCATGCTTCCATACTATAAATGCAGAATCTCCTAAATGCATTCCAATCACAACATGGTCAGATATAATTACTCCCTAAAGTGATGCTCTAAATATGAATATGAGATAGTTTTATCATCATGAGAGTAAGTCACTAGACTCCACCATTTCCCAGTGGATTCCTAAAGAAGAATCACTACTGGGACCACTATTTAATCTGTATGTTTCTTTATAAGGGGAAAAACTCAGGAGATCACCTCTAGCTAGTCCTCTGCTACCTGGAGGCCTGGATCACCTTGAATCATCATAGGTCACTACCTTTTAAACTCATGGTGTGAACTTGGTCTGTACTCATCCTCAATTGGTATTTCCAGCATAACCAACTACATAACAGGTGGTGGAAAGACTAAAAAACCACTCGAAGGTACCACATCCTACATAAGACCCTGTACTAAAGCCTCGTCATTCGAGGGATCATATCGATGATCCCATAGTGGAATCTTGGTTAGTTGACTTCAGAGGCATTCTGAAATAAACAAGACACACCATATTCCATGAGTATATTTGGGGAGCCGACTCAAAAAAGGACATGAAAACCACAAACCATTTTTATATGATTTGTGTGTCAATGTTTTTTCCTACAACCAATGCCTACATATACCAAGTCAATAAGTAGGTTATCAGAGTCCTTGTGAATGGATACATCAAATGTCGCACCAACACTGGAGTTCCTAACCTGAAATATAGACTCAAAACACTTTAACACTATTACCATAAATCCCAAACCAAACCTCTCAGCTAGACAATTTGCAAGCTCTGGTCCAAATGTAGAACTGAATACCTATAATAAAACTCTGTCATGACCCAACCCACCAGGGCCTGCCTGGCTGGCAGTAAGATGATTATGACATCCCCAATCTAGCCTCAAATAGGCTAGGGGATAGTGACCAACACTAAGAAGGAATATCACACATATGGGAGGCATTATCCTAACGAACTTTTACACACTCGTATATATCCAAACCCATACAATGATAAAAGTAACATACAGTTGATACTAAATGTATGTATACATCTATATCCCACAATCAGAGTATTTTAAAGTATTAGAAAACATAAGGGCCAAATACAAGCCCAAAAAAATTATAAATAAAGTCCAACCTTATTAGAATGAGGGGAATGTTGTCAAATGCTACACTAGAATGAACCTTGGTCTGTCTAGCCCAAACTATACTCTACCTACTTCGGGTCCTCCCTATTGGAGTTTGTATCCTAGAAACAACTATTTTTACTCTGATTACATGAATATTCGATGTATTTAATATTAATAAAACTTCTTATTACATATTTTTTGTTGTTCTGTATGACTCTAATGTAATAATGTCCTATAGTATGTGTTGCATTGATAAGGTCATAGTAGTTCCCCACTATGATAATAACCTTGATGTTCTATGATGATATTCTCAAATAATGTTTTGTGGTTTGATAATGTACTATAATGGGACACATATTACATAGATTGTCTTGTGTGAGTACTCATAAGAAAATGAGGCTTTTTCTCATGACGTTCACACTTGGTAATCTCTAAGATAGAGGATTATAAGAACAAACCTTCTAGTAAGAATTCTGCATGTTTTGGTGTCATAGAATATTTCTATATATGAGCATGTGTGATGGTTCCTAGACTTTAATATTATTATTAATGCATGTTACAAATCACGTACATAGATGTATTTTATAAACCATAATGATAATAGTTCATGGAGAAGTTAGATACATTGGGTGCATCACAAGTGATATTTCATTAAGGAATAATTTGAGGAAGGATTTGTCTCTTCCACCTTTATGGAAGATGATATCTCTTACCTTTGATTGGAATAGAACTGTTTCATTAAATTTCATGGTCATGGTGCCATGACATGTTTATTTCATATAGTCAAAGAAAGACATATCGAGCATATATGTTGGTGACAAGGATGTGAAACCTTCCTGATGAGATATTGTGACAAAGGTATTATATTACACAGTGAGCATTCATTTATGGTTTTCAACATTGTGACATTAAGTTATTTCTCTTGGGTGCCTTAACCCATTATTAGACAGTAATCTTGGACTTTAGGCAAGCCCGCCTAATGCCAACGAGAAAGAATCCTAGAGGGTCACACACTAAGTGTTTCCATTGATCACGATTAAATTCTATTTGAGTTCAATTAATGGAATAAATATTATTCTCAAGTTCAAGGAATAATTTTTTTCAAGTTATATTGTTCACATAAATTAAATAAATATTTATTTTCTGGCATGTAAATAAAATATCTATTTTATTTATTGACTATTTTAATAAATATTTATTCACTTTATTATGAATAAAATATTTATTTGGTTATTAAATAAATGCTATAGGAGTTCAAATGGACCAAGATCGAGTCTGGTGACAAATATTAATTAACAAGACCATTACATAATATTTGTTATTGTGCAAGTTGGTACGTGCCACAAAATAAAAAATATATAATTATTATGTGTCATGGGATTTATTAAAAGTAATAAATGTTATTTAATGGCTGTTATTCAATTAAATAATATTTTAACTCAAATCTTAACTATATAAATAGACGTCTATGTATATTGTGTAGAGCATCCAAAATTGAGAATAGATAATTGTTGTGCACAACGAATTCTCTCTCAACTCCTCCTCCTCTATCCCTCTCAAGAAAGAGAAGTGCAAGAGATATTTCTTCAAGATCGAAGAATGACCAATCAATAACGAATAATGAAAGACATTAGACTCACCAAACAAGAACCCATAGATCAAGTGTTGTTTCTTGGAGATTATTGGAGCACATGTGGATAACCGCTAGATGGATTCCATCCTTGGGTACTTACAGTATAATGAAGGTAATCCAAAAGGTTCTTTTTGGATGATCAAATTCACCAATGAAGAAAGTTCCTAAGCCCGAGTATTCAATTTCTTTTATTTAATTATAAATTTGGTATGCAATATCCCCAGTCTTGGTTTCAGGAAATGACAATTAAAAGAAATTTTAATATATCCCCCACCTATGCATGCTTCTGTTGTGCCCAGAACCAACAAGTGATATAAAAGGGATCACATTTAAATTTATAATTATTTATTTTATTGTTGATCTATGCACAATTATGGTTATATTTTCATTTCATGTTATTCATTATTTAATCCAATTTGAATTAACATGTTATCGACATGTAAATCATATTTGTTCAATGTTTTATTTTCTTAAAGGTTTAAGAAAAATGAAGAATGACCAGAGATGACATTGGGAAGTTCCAAATCATTGACCAGTAAAACTGGGCTACATGATGTGTAGCCGGAGCACACGTTGTATACCCATGTGCATTGTATCTTGATGCATCGAGAAATTAATTACACATGGTGCTTTTATTGCACATCGCGTGTTGACTGGGCCAACTTGGCACATGGAAAGAAGATACAGGGTTTGTAACTTTCATGTACACGCCATTTATTTAGGATGAGTCAACACGCTAAAGCCCCATGTGTATGACTTGGATATACGACAATCGAGGTATATTTTGTGTAGCTGCATGTACACGTCGTGTAGTCTCCCATTAATGGAAAAAATTAAAATTAAATTAAATTTAAAATTTCAGAATTGAAACTATATTTCATTGATTGGCACATCATTGTGTGTTTGACAATTTAATAATGGTTTTAAAGAATTTTAAATGCTTAATTAATTTATTATAATTAATATGTCATTATTGGTCCTACCGTTTATTTTCCATTAATTATATTAATGATGAGTATCTCCAAATAAGATCGAATTATCATTAAGATGAAAGGGAATAAATTAATTAATTAATTAAAGCACATTTATCTTAAATAATAAAATAACGAATAAATAAATGAATACTAGTAGTTTACTTTTGTGAATTCATTGTAGGTATGATCGTTCATGATCTTGAAACAGAGATGTATATGTGTTGGATGTTTTAAATTAATTTATTTCATGAGTTTGAAATTATTTAATATTAAATTAAATGATGGAATTCAAGTGAACCCTCCCTCCATTATTATGTAGGACATGTGTGTCTAAAGATATTTATGTAATCCCCTTTAACCTATCCTTTGGTTCCCCTCACCTGTATGTGAGTAATAAATATTTGTAATAAATGGAGCATCCCAAGGCATCTAGAGGCAGTTAAAGATGAAACCATAATTATTCCAACCCAGGTGATATACAGGTGGACATATGGAATGTTGTGAATCATTCCTAGACCAGAAATAGGATTTATTTCTCCTTGGTAAAAGGTTGATTTAGTATATGATCATTAAATCAACCATTAGATCAAGTTAATGAATGGTTTATTTAATTATTTATTTATTTCTATCTATGAAATTATTTATTTTATGGATTCAAGGTCACGATCACATAAATAAATGAATTAATGTGTAAATATGGAAATTAAATAAATGAGTTATGTGTAAATGTATTATCTAACATGGTTAATTAATTAAGTAATGTCCACTTAATATTAAAAATATGTGTAAAGGAAAAAAAAAGATAAAAATTACGCATGATAAATTAAAATCCATCAATTAAATATTAATCATAACTAAAATTTCCATTACTTGATTGGGAATGAAACGATAGAACTAAGTGTAGTACATGGCCAAAGTCTGGACACTTACTTTTACTAGGGAGTTCTCATGAGAGTTTTAGGTTGGATTAATCGAAATTGTATTGAGTTTGACTAACAAATTTTGTTCAATACAAATTTTGAGGCAAGTATTGAGGAAATCCAAGTCATGATTTTAGGATAGGGGAATCCACTCAATGTATCAAGGTGGTACAAGTATGCGGTTGGTAAGACCGCCTACCTAATTAATTTATTGTTGTTTTAATGGACAAAGTCTGGATCATTAATAAAAGTAATAGGGATTCTTTACACTAGAATTTTAAAGAAACTAGACATTTCTATTTGAATGGTGGGGGCTATTGAGACTTGATAAAATAGTGGTATATTAAATAAATAAAATCATTTAATTTATTATATCTCACTTATTTTGTAATCACACAAAGTACTAATAATATGATCTTTCTAATTGTAGAATAAAATGAAAATTTCATCATACACTCCATCTTTATGATCAATATTGGAGAAAGATATCCTTTTAACTAATAGTAACAACGATAAGTGGTTTAGACTCCTTTGGGTTATGCTATGCCATGAATATAAATCTTACGTGCTAGAATCCTCAATGCCTGAACTTCCTGCTAAAGAGGAGAGTGATAAAGAGTTCCTTATCTATGAAAAATATTTGAGAAACGTGGTATACATTCAATTTTTGATGATTTCATTGATTTTTATTAAATTAATGAAGTGTCATAAAAAAGGATGCATATAGAATGTTTTAGAACCTTTGTGGTCTTTACTAAGAGAGATATGGACATAAAAAGTTTGATATTTACAGGTAATTGTTTCAAAAAAATCATGGAGAGGATTCCCTAGTTGGGCCTCATGTAGTCAAGATCATTAGCTACATTGAGCACTTAGAGGTTCTAGGGTTTAAACTCCCTGAAGAACTGGGCATAGACCTCATTTTGGTATCACTTCCTTAGAGCTTCTCTGGATTTTTTGTGAATTTTAATATGAAAAACATTGAGAAGTCTCTATTATATCTTCTTACTCTTCTTCACCAAGTAGATAAGGATATGAATCATGAAAAACCTTCCATCCTTATGGTGAAAAAATAGAAATGGAAAGCGAAGAGATTTAAGCCTAAAGCTGCTTCATAACCTTCCAAGAAGAGGAAGATCAAGGTGAAAGTAAGGGAATTGGATGTTGTCTATTTTACATGTGGCAAGAAGGGCAACTGGAAGAAAAAATTTACCCAGCAAGAAGTATGGGGAAGATTCAGTTGAATTTGTTATCGAGTGAAATTTATTTGTTTCTACAAATTAGGTATTAGATACAGCTTGTGTTGCTCACATATGTATTCAAATACATAAACGAAGTATATTCATAAAGATTGACTATGGATAGGTTAATCTTAAATCATCCAATGGAGCTAAACTTTCTAGTGTCTCTATAGGGGACTACCACCTCATGTTTCCATCTGTAATGATATTGGCTTTAAAGGGTTTTTATTATGTGACTTCAGTTAAAAACATTATTTCTACATCTAGACTTGATATGGATGGATTAATTTTTAAATTTGGGAATAAATGTTTCTTATTTTATAAAGATATAATTTGTTATGGTAAGGAACATTTAAAAAATGGTATTTATTTTATGGATTACATAAACCAAATAATGTTAATTGATAACAAAATTACTTCACATGACTCATACCACACCCAACTTTGGCATCACCAGCTAGGTCATGTAAATGAAAAGTGCTTGACTAAATTACATCAAGATTAATATTTATATTATTTTGAACTAAAACCACTTGGTGTATAGCATGCATGTTTACAAGTAAAAATAGCCAAACCCCATTTAGTGGGAAAGGTGAAAGAACTAAATAAATTCTTGAATTAGTTAATACTGATGTGTGTAGTACATTTCATGTTGAAGAAAGGGGTGTGTGCTCATACTTCATAACTTTTACTAATGATTTTAGTAGATATGGATATGTATACTTAATGAGGTATAAGTCAGATTCTTTTGAAAAATTCAAGGAATAAAATAATAAAGTTGAGAAACAACTTGGAAAGAAGATTAAGAAACTTCACTTAGAACATGGTGGATAATATCTTAATCAAGACTTCATTTATTATCTATGGGAGTTTATAATTTTATCTCAAATCACTCCTTAGTATACACCTCAATGTAATGGTGTAAGTGAAAGAAGGAACTACACCTTTTTGGACATGGTGTGATCAATGATGAGTCATGCGAGTCTTCCATTATCCTTTTGGGGATACACATTATAAACAGCATCATACACACTAAACTAAGTTTCAAATAAAGAAACAGACGGTATACCATTCTAATTATGGAATGGAAAGAAATTTGTGTTTTCTTACTTACATGTGGGGTTATGAAGCATTTTTTAAGACCTATTTAGGTAAAAAACTTATACCCCTAGGCCCAAAGTGTATCTTTATAGGATATCCCAAAGAAACAAAGGGATGCTACCTATACAATCCTTTAGACAAGATTGTCATGCCTCGACTCCAGGCTTCCCTGGAGCTTGTGAATTAATAAACATGGTGTGTAATTTTATTTATAAAAAAAGGAAATGATGAAAAATTACATAACATGTTCCATACAAAGGATCTTTTTGGTTTAGGTTCTTGAAAACCAGATACAAATATTACAATTCTTCAATAATGAATGGAAAAGACTCCACAAAGCATCCACCAATCAGTGTATCTCAATTATACTAAACCTGTAAAAAAAATTGAAAACATAGGGTGAGAATAAAAATGCCCAGTAAGGGGGTTTTTGAAAATAGATAATGTTTCAAATAAAACCTTTTGAAAATTTCCCTTTAAAAATATTCATAAAACATTTTCTTAAAGAAAACTGCAATATATTAAGCATAAAATAATAGTTTCTCAAGAATTACCAGTGAAAATTTTAAGGAACATTAACAGGGATACAAAAAAAGCATGTTCCAATCATAAGCATGATTATACAAAAATGCATGGTGTGCAACATATTATTCAGGATTTAATTAAAAATGCAAAGTGAATCATGCAAGGATTCGGGTATATAATTTAAACATGAAAATAGTACATGATCAAAGTTGCGCATAAACAAAGTCACAATTAATTTATCACATAAAATTAACATCATAAAATAACTGGTAAAGAACTATAACTTGTATTAAAGTTCAGGAGATGGGTGCCGAATAAACATCTGGTCATGTGCATTTACTTCTTCTGATACTGATAAGTACAGGATCTTAACCAATTATATTTTCTAGTTGAATACACACTTGATTAATTAAATATTATAAACATAATAAGGGAATGTATAATTCTAAACTATCTCAAGGGATCATTCCATAACCAGATTTGTCTCATGTGATATACAAATTCATAGTGGGGCTTTCATTAACCAGTCCCGAACCCATAGGGCTTGCATTAACTGGTCCCCAACCCATTATATACTGAGTCCAATACATTCCTCATATGTCTAGTAAGGTCATATATTCAAAGTGTCCCATACCACTTTGAATATTTAATTTCTCAATCCATATTATTCAAAGTGTCCCATACCACTTTGAATAATTTAGTTTCTTAATCCATAAATGGTTATAATAGTTAAATTTAATTCTTTATAAATTATATATATAAAGTGAATCATGCATAAATTGTCAATAATAAAAACTATATGGCTATAAAAAATTAATCAACGACATGTATGGATAGGCAGACATACTATAGTACATGTGATGATAACTAATGCACATAAAAATAAATGATTATTCATGTTTTTCACATATAATGATAACCCTTAAATTATAAATTCCATATTTCATGAAAATAAAAATTTTATATTTTAAAATGAATAATTTTTTAATTCAAGACAATTGTCATTTATATTCAAAGCATACGCTGATAAATGGCTATGTCAAAATAAACTATAATAACTGAAATAATTTATAATAGTTGCTTCTTTATGAATTAAGGTGAAATATTTTAGATGGAAAAAAAGTTGTTTCATATGATGTACACATGCATGAAAATATAATTAAACATATTTCCCTATATGTTCTTATGCATGTCTATTTATTCATGTGAAATCAAAAGTCTATTCCAACCTTCTAAAAATATGAGTGCATGCATATAAGGTCAATTGTATTAACAAAGTGATCAAAACATGACTTTGGGGGATTTTGTTCCTCATACATATTTAAGTTGTCTTAAACAAAATTGTATAAAACCATATAAACACAAGTGTATACATGAGATCTTCACTGCCAAACCAAGGTTCAATATAACTTTATAAATATTACACACCTCAAAAACATAATTGAATCACCAAAAATTTGTTTTATGAAAACTTAATTTGGTTTATGGTTAAAACCCATAGGCATATACATATAACCGTATATATATAAATTTGTATAATACACTTAAACACAATAATAAAGGATATTTACATGATTTACATGTATATAAAGAATATATTTTCAACATTCAAAAAATCACTTAACAGCATTGGTTTGTTTCATAACTAAGCATATGTATATACATATATACATATATACAAAAAGTGTATATATGGGTTTTATATAACAAAACCGAAACTAAAAAATAACATATACAATTGCTATACATTTTAAAAACGTGATTTAAACAGTGATAAACAACACTTAGAAGACTTAAAAACCAATTTTAAAGGGGAATTATATAAATCGTATGATTATATACATATATAACCATATATACAAAGTGTGTGTGTAGGTTTTTCACAAATAAGGCAAGGTATATTAAACCCTTACAAGCTTAAGGACGAGGTAGAGTTAAGGAGAGATTCACTGGAGGCTTGAGAGGAAGAAAACCCGAGGGGTTATGTGTGAAAATCAAGTTTATATAAGTTGTATATATAAAATATATATATATATTATAAAACTCATGGACCAAACCCGAAAATAATAAATAAAGACTTGAGGGAAGTCTCAGGAAAGATAAAACAAACACTCCAAATATGAGATGCTTGAGTAGTTTGGCTGCCTTAATAAAATATATAACTATATATATATATATAAATGGAGATTTATGTTGGATCCATGGGGGTTGGGTCATTAAAAAATGAAAATTATTGTCAGATCTGTGGAAAAAAAAGAATAAGGGGCCGCAGATGGTGATAGGAGGTGTCACGGGGGAGGTTGAGCAGTAGAATAGGGTTAGGCAGTGGCTGGCACAGCACTAAGTGGGAGGAAGAAGAAGAAGTCACGAGGAAGGAGATTTGTAAAAGGATGGATGGATGGGATCAACCGAGACTTGATCAGATGTATGAGATTTGATTCAGTGTTTTAAAAAAATGGATGAACGGTTGTGATTAGATTGGGGTATGATCGGACGGCCCAGATCACATCACTTAAGAAAGTTAAACATCCCACATCAAAATGTTCTAGGATTATGGCCTTCCATATAAGGCTCGGTGTCCTAGAAGCTGAGCAATAAGCTCCCCCCCCCAAGTACTTCCTCGTACTGGTTATGTGGGTGCGCTTTTGTGCCCACCCCTACCGTCGTGTTGCCTTGCAAGGTGGCATGGTCTATGGTTCCTTCACACCTTTGCGGGCACCTGTAGACCTGGATGGATGGCTGGATGTGGAGCTGAGGCTCGGCTGCACCCTTGGTGTGTGTTGCCTCCCTCAACTGGCAGGCTAGCCACTATGGCCATTTTTTTATTTTTTTCATATATAAAAATATAAAAGGTTATAAATGCTTAAAATGAAAACTATACAGAAAATTCATTGTATTCCAAAAAAAACATTTTTATTATACCATTATAATATTATGATATAATAGTTATGAAAGACTTCTTAAAACTCTTATTAGAAGTATAATGGCTTCATAATTATAATATACACCTTCTATGATCACAACTTTAAAATATTTAAAGAGTTTTTGAAGTACTTACTAAAGTTTTGAAACCACATTAAATTTCATAATAAAATGAATATGATTTTTAATTTCAAACCATGATATAAAGATAAAAGTTAAAATATTTAAAACACATCAAAATTCTTGAAATGCTTAAGGAAGTTGTATATCCTTTATAAAAATGAAAAATTATAAAATGTATCTTAGATTTTTCACTTAAATTATTTTGGTTTAATAAAATATCAACAGTCACTCCATTTTAAACTCTAATGGCTATAAAAATGGTCACATGTATTTACAATGGTCAAAAAGACCCTTATAAATACATGTTTAGGTTATTTCATATATTTTAGAAACATCTTGGTGAAGATGGTGCTCATCATACACCTAATGCTCAGTTTAGTCACCATAGCTCTGGCTAAAATATTCTTTGTAGTGGTAGAACCAAAGGACTTGCACTATTTTCTAGGTATTTTTGTTGTGTTTGGTGGTCTCCCTGTTATTTTGATAGGTCTCTTAGTAGGCATTCCAGGTTATTATATTCTTTTGGACTTGTTGTAATGTAATCGTTTTTAGTGTTTTATTGAATAAAATATGTCTTGTGTTTATTTTACAAGTATTATTTTGGATAGTATGGAAATTAAACAAAGTAAAACCATACAATATTATTATTAAACATGAAATATGTCTACGGTGTCACATTATCCCCCCTTCAAAGAATTGCATCCTTGCAATTCTAACATACTTACACAAATTACCAAAAACACCAGACAAACTTCACTCTTGAGGTTCCTTCACCAAGATCACCACCATGGATAGGCCACTGACAACCTCAGGTGGATTCCTAGGGAAGTATTTAGCTCCTCTACTTCTTTGGTCCAAATACGTTGTGAGCGGTTAGGGTCAAACCTATGCATAAAACACTCGACCTTCCAAAGAGAGGAATGAGAGTTGTTGAGGTCAGAGATTTCAAAGTGGACTCATTCCCTATAAATCCCTTGAACTATATCATGCTTGAGAGATTTAATTTCATAGAGTTCCCCATACATACTAAAATTTAGAACTTGGAACAGATAGGTTGCTCGATGGTCACCCTCCATTGCAGCTTCTCAAAATTTTCCTACGGATTAGTAGTTATCAGTCAAATTGAAACATAGAAAGAGACCTTTAGGATACTTTCCTTTTTTCCTATATTCTAAAAATTGTGTATTTGCAATACGGTAATACACAAAACTTTCTCCTTGGTATAAATGAAGGATACTTGCGGTTCAACACATAGTGGAGTTGTTTGCAAGATAGACATATGTTTTCATAGGGCTAGTATTCTTTGGAACACGTCCTGATAATTATAATCGTTATTAGTTTGGTAGAAAGTGACAAGAGGTTTGTTGTTCAACCCCCACCTTCCATCTGAAAAATTTTAAGAGAAAGTTCTCAGTAAATCATAACTGTATTTAAAACAAAAATGTTATTTCACAAATTCATATTAAAGTACCAAAACATAAAATATAACATTATCCATTTAAACAAGGTTCAAAAAACTCAAGGTGTTAAATAACCATTTTCTCCCTCTCACAACTCACTGGTATGGATTTCCTGATATCCACCACGATGTCCCATCACAAGTACCATTGTCGTCGATGATTTCCCCAATTCTTAGTTAAGAATATCACAAAAACGGTTCCAAACTCTTCAATCTATTTGGATAGATGCAGCACGGGAAACTTGGATCAATCACATGTGGACATATAAAGTTCCATGAGAGAAAAGCATGAAGTGTGATAAGTTGGGTGACATTAGCATGAACTTGATATCTATAACATAAATAGGTAGACTCATCCTCAATAATTTTTAAGTCCATAACTTGACCAGAAAGACTGTAGGTCAACATTTGGAAAAGATACGCCACTTGGAGGTCACCCTCTTGTAAAACCTCTTTGAAGTCCTCTAGGTATGAAAAATTATCAACTAGGGTAAAGCATTTAAACAGACCCTCAAATTCATTTCCCTCACGCGCATAGAACAGAAATTGAGTATGCATCATAAGGAAATATTTGAAGCCTAATCCTCGGTGGAGTTGAAGTACATGAGGAGATTTTGATACACAATAGAGATGTTTACATGATAGATGAAGGTTTTTAAAAGTTTCATAGCCTTCTAAACATGGCTTGGAAACTATATTCTATAGTATTTCTGTTAGAAGATACAAGAGACTTGTTTCGTCTACCATATTAAAATTTGAAGAAATAATTCTACTTAGTATGACAAAATTAAATTTTTAGTGTTATTCGAATTTTCTAGAGTTTCCTAAACCAACCTCTGATACCAACTATCAAGCCCTGACCCCAGACTTCCCTGGAGGCAGTGCATTAATAAACATGTTGTGTAATTTTTTTTTTATAAAAAAAGAAATGTTGAAGAATTACACATCATGTTTCATACAAATGATCTTTGCGGTTTAGGTTCTATAAAACCAGATACAAATATTACAATCCTTCAATGCTGAATAGAAAAGACTACACAAAGTAGACACAAATCAGTGTATCTCAATTCTACTAAACCTGTAAAAATAAATTGAAAATGTAGGGTGAGCATACGAATTCCCAGTAAGGGGGTTTTTTAAAATAGATAATGTTTCAAACAAAACCTTTTAAAAACTTCCCTTTAAAAATATTCATAAAAAAAATTCTTAAATAAAACTACAATATGTGAAGCATAACATAACAGTTTTTCAATAATTTCCAGTGAACATTTTAAGGAACATTAACAGGGCTACAAAAAACACATTCCAATCATAAGCATGATTATATAAAAATGTATGGTGTGCATCATATTATTCAAGAGTTAATTAAACAATTCTAAGTGAATCATTCAAGGGTGGGGCTACATAATTTACACATAGAAATAGTACATGATCAAATTTGCACATAAACAAAGTCACAATTAATTTATCACATAAAATTCACATCATAAAATAACTAGTAAACTACCAACACTTGTATTAAATTTCAGGAGATGGGTGTCGAATAAACATCATGCCATGTGCATTTACTTCTTCTGATACTCATAAGTATAGGATATTTGTCACGACCCATCCCTCGGGGCCCATGCCATGACTACTCCAAGCCCGCCTTCCATAGGCCAGGGGCTAGCTACTAGCATTGGAAAGGCATATCCCTAAAATCGGGAAGGCATTGACTTTATAACCTATAAACTCACAGAACCAAGCACACAGCAAGATACGGGCACAAAGTAAACTGTATAGTAAAAAGAGAGTGTACAGTAAGTAAAGGGGCTGGAATACAAGCCCAAATGAAAAGTATAAGTAAAACTAAAAATAGATCATGTGAACACCTTCCAAGGATCCTACCTGAAAAGTAGGTACAGCTCTCGAACGGTCTTCTCTGTGGTACGCCTCTTCTAAGGTCCACCTCCAAGCAGCCTCCAGTCCTAGAACCCTCATCCTCAGTCAGCGATGTTTGTCATCTGCACAAGACACAACAAGGTGCAGGCATAGCCTGTGTAGGGGTGAGTATAGCAATACCCATTAAGGACCTCGATACCCCCAAAGGTCTCTCAAAATACACAAAGGATAAACCAAAAAGCATGGAAACAAAATTCAACCCTACTTAGGTATATACCCATACATATACTTGAGTTATCAAGTATACCCATCTCATTCATGAAGAAACACAAGGCCCATAACCTTATCCAAAAGATCAAATGTTCCACGAAGGAAAGAATACCATGAAGGTAACACCACAAAGGTAAGTACCACAGAGGTAAAGCCTCACAGAATAATACCACACAGGTATCACTGCAAATTTAAGTACCACAAAGGTAACTCAATATAGAAGAATACCATAAAGGCTTCACCACACATAAGTATACCACAAAGGTAAAGACTCAGCTCGCACCAGGTATAACTTAAGTACGGAAGTATAGATGATTAGTTGTATTTCTAGATCATCTTACTTCATCAATAAGCTTTGTTGTTGACCCACACAGGATCAAAGATGACCCAAACAGAATCTAGAGATGACTCGCACAGGATCGAATATGACCCACATAATATCTGGAGATGACCCACACTGGATATGGAGATGACCCACAAAGGATCGGTATGTGCTGACCCACACAGGATCACTAAGTACTAACCCACACAAGATCTGAAGATGACCCACATAGGATCTGAAGACTCCTCAAGTTCATCCAGCCACAGGGTTACCGCACTAATCACGCTTGATTCCAGGAGGTTATGCTCCTTAAGTCGTAGATCGATACTTAAACTATCACGAAGTCCCATGAAGAAGTATCCCAAAGGTTTTTCACATCATAAGGGACCCAACACAACTGATGGTTCATCAATTGAATGCTCGGTCTGTATGTTATTAACTTTTTAGTTATGAGGTCCCCGTTGGATTTGGGTTCGATCCAACCTAGAAAAACCCCAACATTATCCAAAACTCAAGTGGAGTATACCAAAAGGACCATCTCAATCTAAGTATTCTGGCGCCGTAGACGGTTCGTCAAACGGATGCTCGGTTCTCAAGATATGGCCAAAAAGGTGAAACTAGGTCCGGATGAGCCTGGATCTGGTCCGACCTGGTCTGGACAGGCTGGGCCGCGGTCTGGCCTGGTCCATGAAGGGGGTGGCCTGGCCAGCTGGCAAGACCAGGCCCACTTTGGGCATGGCCCGCTGGGTGCGGCCTGCTGGACTGGGTGCAGTCTGTTGTGGCGGGGCCTATCCTAGCCGCAACCCAAGGGAGAGATTCCCACTGGTATTCCGAACGGTCGGTGGACCATTTGACTGGTGCCTGCTGGTGTGTAGGACCCGCCGAAGCAGTCTCGCTTGGCGCGTCACGGTCGGCCAGTTTTCGACCGACTTGGTGCGCTGTCGCGGCCTTCAGGTCACAGCCTACTCCTCTAACGGTGGTGCGGATGCGTGCTACTCCTCCTTCATGCAGTCGACCGGCATGCCAGCTGCCGTCCTCCCACCACCATGGTCGATGGTCCGCGGCCTCCTTCGCTACCAGTGGCACGGACACACATTCCCAGTTCCATGCAGTCGGCCAGTTTTTGACCACCACCTTCCTCTACCGCGACCAATGGGTTGCAGTCTCCTTTGGTGGCGCGGTTGCGCCACCGCCGTCATCGCGATCAGTCGGTGTGTCAACCTCCACCCACGAAGAACATGTAAATCAATAAGGACTGCAGAGGGATCAGGCCATGTTTTTTTGGTCCACACCCTCTGCATTAACTGATAGAAGGTGGTTCAAGAGAATTGAATCAACGTAAAAACATGAATAATGATTTAAACAATTCCCTACCTCGTTTTTTGGAGATGGCGTGAGGAAGAAGATGAAGACAATGAGAGCACCAACGTTTGTCCCACAACATGCTTCTGAACCACGCTCTAATGTCATCATTCTTGATCTGAAGGTTTGTTCTTTGTTGGAGGATATTTCTCCAAAGGTTCTCCCAAGCTCTCATTTGCCAATGATTCCCCCAACCTTAAGAAAGGTGAGGATCCACTTAATTAATTTAAGTAAATGAAATCAATTAAGTTGGCTCATTAAATTAGGGAAGAAACCAAGGGTCACCTCCCATTAAAAGAGGAGTTTGGGTGGTCCCCACCACCAAGAATTCAAATGGGAGTTTTCAAATAAAAATAAAAGTTATTGTTTTATGTTTATTATTTTTCTTTTAACTCTCCCACGAAGATCTGAAAAACTAACTTCCACCCTCGACCTAATGCAGTCAAGGTGAAGGTCTCCTTAAGTGAATATCAGCGTTGTGAGTTCAACAGTGTCCTCATATTTCAATTCTGAGAACCGGTTTAAAAGTTACAAAATTCCACTCACATGTTTACTGAACGTACCTAAAAAAAGTTCAGAAATTCATTCCAGGCACACCGGGCCTCAGAATCACATGCTGTCAATTTATGAAGACTCATAATATTTCCAAAGAATAAAAATAAAAAAAATTACATGGAAAATCTGGGTCTTTACATTCTCCCCACCTTAGGGTTTTTCATCCCCTAAATCCACAACAAAAACTATGGAAACAATTTGGGGTACTGTGCACGAATTTGAGCCTATCGCTCCCATGTGCTCTCCTAGAGGTTCTCATGCTGCCAACGAATGTGCACCAGAGGTATCGACTACCCATAAAGGACTCACTCCTATCGATCCTCAATCTCCACTGGAACCTCAGAAAACGTCACCCCATCGTCGATGTCTAGCTCACCCTGGTCAATGATGTGAAAAATATCATATACGTATATCCTTATCTAGGATACGTGGAAAACGTCGTGCACCCATTGCAACTGAGGTGGAAGATCTAAGCGGTTATCCACCTCACCAACTCTATTAATAACCTAAAAGGGTCTGATGAACCTCAGAGATAACTTTTTTCCCCATCCAAATCTCTACAAACCTCATCGAGGTGAGACCCGTAGAAAGACATGGTCACCATCCTTGAACTCCAGAGGTCTCTGTCTCCTATCAGCATAAGATTTATGCCTGCTCTGTGCAGTCTTCATCTACTCCTGGATGATCTTCACCTTCTCTGTGGTAGCCCATACCATCTCTAGTCCCATGAGTTCTGACTCACCGGGGTTAGTCCAGCACAAAGTTGATCTGTAAGGTTGACCATACAATGCCTCAAATAGTGCCATACTAATAGTGGAGTGATAACTATTGTTGTATGCGAACTCCACCAAGGGAAAGTGATCCTATTAGATATGGCCAAAGTAAAGGACGCAAGCATGCAACATGTCCTCGAGGGTCTGAATGGTCTACTCTGTCTGACCATCTGTCTGAGGGTGGAAGGCAGTGCTCAAACGAAGGTGAGTCCTGAACACCTCTTTTAACCCCTTTCATAGCTGGGAAGTAAAACATGCATCACAATTAAAGACAATCGTAGATGGAACCCCATGAATCCATAAAATCTCCTATATATAGAGGCGTCCCAAGATCTCTACTGATCCCTTCTCTCTAATAGGTAGGAATTAGGCCGACTTGGTGAGTCGGTCAATGATCACCTAGATAGAATCATGACCCCTGGACGTGCGTGGATGTCCTGTCACAAAGTCCATGGAAATTCCATCCCACTTCCACTCTGGCACCTCTAGTGGTTGAACTAAGCTTTCTGGAACATAATGCTTTGCCTTCACTTGTTGACAAGTGAGGCACCAAGAGACAAACTCTACTACTGCTTTCTTCATTCTCGGTTACCAGTGCTAACATCAGAGGTCCTGGTACATCTTCACCACTCCTGGATATACCAATAGAGGTGATGTATGGAACTCCCTCAACACTTCCTCCCTAAGCACCATAGGTACCATAGTACATCCTCTGAAGAGGACGGTGTGCTACCCACCTTCATAAAATCCATCAGGTGCATGTCCTGAGGATATCTGATCACTTAGAGCCTCATAGTCAGTGTCCCCAAGATGCGCCTCCCTGGCCCACTAAAGGAGTGGGGGAGTGACTATCATAGATTGAAGATAACCTACTCCATCTCGATCTATGTAGGATATCCACAAAGTGGCTAACTGCTCTGTCACCTCACTCAACAACTGTATACCAGATCTCCTGCTAAGTGCATCTACTACTACATTCGCCTTCCCAATAGTATAGACTATCTCGAATTCATAGTCATGGAGGAACTCAATCCAACGTCATTGTCTTAGGTTTAGGTCCATCTGGGAGAAGATATACCTGAGACTCTTGTGATCAGAGTAGACCATAAAATGTTCACCCATCAAGTAATGTCGCTACATCTTCAAGGCGAAGACCACTGCTACCAACTCCAGGTCATGGGTAGCATAGTTATTCTCATGTTGTCTCAACTGTCGAGAACCATATGTGATCACTACTCGCTCCTACATTAGGACACATCCAAGACCGGTCCCTGATGTGTCGTATTAGACTATGTACCCAACGCCCTCCTCTGGTATCCTTAAGATGGGGGCACTTCTCAGTCTCTGCCTCATCTTCTGAAAACTCTACTGGCATCTCTCCGACCACATGAAGGGTTTCTCCTTCTTCGTCAACGCTAATAAGGGTGTCGTAACTCTGGAAAAGTCAGGCATAAACCTCTGGTAGTAACCGGAAAACCTAGGAAACTCTGCACTTCTGTCACACTTCTGGGTGGCTCCCAAGTAAGCATAGCCTCAATCTTCACTGGATCCACTACAACTCTGGCCTCTGATATGACGTGTCCCAAGAAGTGAACCTATCAGATCCAGAACTAGAACTTTGAGAGATTACCATAAAGGTGGTGCTCTCAGAGTGTGTCCAGAACTATCTCCAGATGATAGGCATGCTCCTCCTCTGTAGCTGAGTATATCAGGATGTCGTCAATAAAGACTACCACAAAGTGTTCTAGGTATGGCTAGAAGATCCTGTTCATGAGTCTCATGAACACTTTTGGGGTGTTGGTCATTCCTAATTGCATAACCAAGAACTCATAATGGGCATACCGAAATCTGAAGGTCGTCTCCTGCACATCCTTGTCACGTACCCTGAGCTGGTGATATCCTGATCTGAGTTCTATCTTCGAAAACCATCGTTCTCCCTTCAACTGATCAAAGAGATCATAAATTCTTGGTAGTGGATACTTGTTCTTCACGGTCACCTAGTTTAGGCATCGATAGTCCACACAGAGTCTCAAACTCTCATCCACCTTCTTGGCAAACAAAATTAGGGATGCCCAAGGAGAAACACTGGGCCTAATTAACCCCTTGCTCTATAAGTCCTCTAGCTATACTCGCAGCTCTCGTAGCTCTGTGGGAGCCATCCGATATGTTGGTGCAGATATCGGTGTCGTCTCAGGGTAAAAGTTAATGTAAAATTCCACCTCTTTTCAAGAAGGTAGACCTGGAACATCATTAGGGAAAACATCAGCATACTGGTCCACCACTACAGGATAGCTCAAACTCTCAACATCAACTGCTCTGAGGGTAATGCTAGCCAACTGATGTGTGGTCGGCTACATTTTAGAACCCCCTATTTGAGGTATGTGGCCTTTTTTATGCATTTTTATGTATTTAAAGTGTATGGAATGAGTTGGGAAGAGGTTGGGAGAGTTTGGAATGGTTTTGGATGAGTTTGGAGGCTTTTTAAGGGGTGCACGGTTTGAGCACGGTTAGTGGAAATCGTGTAGGTTTCCCAAGAAACCGTGCAGACCCTTGTTCTCGAGACAGTTGGCCTCACACAGCCTGCACTTGGTTTTCCAAAACGTGTGAGGTAACCGTGCATACCCTGGATCTCTAGGCAGTGGCGTGTGCACGGTTAGCGCACGGTTTGCCAAACCTTGTGGGCTAACCGTGCGGCCACTTAAAGTTAGGGTTATAAGTTCTGGGCTCACTTGGTATTGCCTCATTTCACTCCTCTCTTCCTCCCACTCGATCCTCACTCGGGTTTTTGGGTTCTCAGGGGTTAGGGGTGCTCTCCCACTCATTTTGGAAGCGATTCAAAGGGGTTTTGAGGTGGTTTCAAGGTGGTTTCTCCCAGGTAAGTCTCTCCTCTTGCTTCTCTTGTGTTTTCCTCAAGATCTACTTCCCCCTATTTCTTGGTTTTCTAGATATACAGTTATTGTGTGTATATCCAGGGTTGGGGTTTCCTTGGATTATGATTTTGAGGCTTGTTATGGTTAGGTAAGGGGATCTAGAGAGGTGTCGGTGGTGCATTCGCCAGATTTGAGGTGCGGTTGTTCGTGGGTCGATTTCTCAGGAACCCTAAAGGTAGATTGATTCTCTCTTGACTTCACTTGGTTAGAGCTATTGGTTTTGGTTATAATTAAATTTTTTTTCTTGAAATTAATTGTGTTTTGATGTGTGAAATTGGTTGAAAATCCCTTGGGTGATGTTTTGGGGATTTTTTGGGAAAAAAGGGTTTTGTGGTCAAATTCTTTTGTTGTGGATTTTAAAATGGAGATTTTAAAATGAGATTCTATGGTTGATTTGTGAAAATGATTGATAGATATGGTTTTCAATAAAATGGTTGTTTTATTGAAAATAGGGTTTGGCATGGAAAATGGTTTTCAATAAATGGGTGATTTATTGAAGGGAATTGACATGTAATGGAATTGGTTGATTACATGATTTTGTTGTGACCGTGATGGATTCTATGATGGGTTTTGATTGGTTAAATTGTTGTGTGGAAGTGGGAGGGAAGTACCACTATAATAAAGGGGGATGGATAGTGGACGAAAGGGATGCCATCAATGATAAGTGGACGGGAAGAGCCACTAGTTGTAAATGGATGAAACGGGTTGGATGGAAGCGCCACTGTTATGATTGTTTTGTTTTGTACCGCTTTGCAAGATTGAATTGTTGTTCCAATGGGTAAATGTTGGAAATTTTGTGGCTTGTTGGTTGGTTTTCCTTTGATTGCTTAGGTTGGGTGTGATGGATTGGTAAGAGCATGGTTAGCTTATGGTAATGGTTGCACTTGAGATTATTTTATATGAAATGTTTTATATAAATGTGCTAACGGTTTTATCCTAGTGGTGTGTGTAGGGAAGTAATTTGGGGAAAACCTACTGAGTTTTAATACTCACCCCCTACTTTGGCATGTTGGTGTCTTTACAGATGTTGTGTACCGTGATGTGGGAAAAGGTAAGGCATCAACCTCCTTTAGTGGTGCGTTGAGATGGCTTGGTGGAACTTGGAGCTTGGAGATTGGTGTGGATCTATGGTGGTGTCATGGATCGTGGTGTTCTTGATGAGTCTTCCACTTTGTACTCTAATGTTGTATTGGTTTGTGTTGGCATATGAGATTATGGATTATCTGGTTGTCTTGGGTAATGTATGAGTTTGGTTTTGTCGACATGCATCATTTAGTTGTGGTTGTTTGGTTGGTTTTTTCTTAAGGGAAAATCATTCCCCAATTGTTCTCGGATCCCTCGGCATTTATTTTCAGCCTTTAGCGCCTTGGGAACGTCGCTTAATGCCAAGTAACCCTCACCACCTCCTCAAGCCAATGAGGTAGGGGCGGGGTGTTATAAGTGGTATTAGTTTGTTCGGTCCTTTGGAGTTGATTCTTGGATTTGGTCCTTTGGAGTTGATTCTCATATTTGGTGTTGACATTCCTTGTGGTATACTCCTTGAGTTGGGATGGTAGCGAGGCATAGGATTGTCGGAACTTGGAATGTATAGCATAAAAGGACTTAGATAACCCTTTTATGCTGAAATTCAAGTTACCAGGGAGTTGGGTACATAAGTGTTTTGGAGACACTTATAGGCATTGAACATCTCATTGTCGTGGGTGTAGCCAATGAGATGAGCATGACATGCATGGTAGAAATGAATTCCCTCTAGGATGTGTATTTCATTGGGTTATAATGATTTATAATTAAATGCGAAATTGTAATGGGAATAAATTGGTATTTTGAAAATGGTTTGGTTTTCAAAATAGTGAAACATGGAACATGTGGAAAAATGTGAATTGGTGGAAAGCCTTGTTGTGATAGTTTTGTGTAATGTAATTTGAAATGGGATTTCTTGATGTTTATGGAAGTGAGACTCATGATTTCTTGTTTTATGTTTATAGAAATGGAACCGAGTATGTGTCGTAGAGACCAATCGTAGGAGGCTGCTGAGAATGTGGTTGCACCTTAGCCTCAGGTGAACCAACAGCTAGTGCAAAGTATAGTGCAATCTTTCCAAGCTGTGGGAAGTGGAAACAGAGGGGATGAACCAAGTCATGTGGATCATGCGGTTCAGTTTCAAAAGCATAATCCACCCATCTTCAGGGATGATTTAGATCCAGAAAGGGTAGAAGCATGTTTGGATAGAATAAAAAAGATCTTCGAGTTCTTGGGAACACCGGTAGATTTAAAGGTGAAGTTGTCCATGTATATGTTGGAAGATCTTTCCCTTAAGTGGTGGGAGTTGGTAGTCCAAGCTGGGACAGACCAGGGTATGACGTGGGAAGGGTTAGAGGAATTTTTTAACAAACAATTCTACCCACATACGTTTAGAATTCAACGTATGACTGATTTCTTTAGTTTGAAGCAAGAGATGATGTCGGTGACAGAGTATGCAGCTAAGTTTATGAGCTTAGTGCGGTTTGCAACCGAGGTGGTGGGTAGCACATCATTGAAGGCAAGGATCTTTGAAGTGGGGTTGAGGAAATAAATCCATTCAAAGATAGCAGTGCTGTGTATATATGATTGCACGGAGATGGCGAATAGAGCCTCGGTGGCTAAGTGGGATCTGTTGGTCACTCCGGGTGGAGGAAGCATGGTGGTACCCATGGGGAATAGTGGGAACTCTAACGCTGGGTTCAAGTGGAAGAGGGACACTTATTCCCAGGGTAGGAATATAATATATAATCCGACGACAGGATCGGTGAATCTTCCTCTGAAGCCCCAGAGCAAGTTGGGATGTTTTCAGTGTGGTTCTACAGGCCACATCAAGCGGGATTGTATGGCACAACCTCGAGCATGTCATAATTGTAAGCAGATGGGCCATCTGTAGCGTTATTGTCGGAATGCTCCAAGGTCGAGTGTGTGTGACACTCCTCAGGGATCGCAGACGTTGTATGCTTCGATGGGATGGGGGAAACAGCATACCCCTCGACAGCAGAGTAAAGTGGGTCATGGTGATTCTAGGAATACCAAGACGCCTCAACAGAACAATAAAGAGCAGATTGTGGCAAGAAAACATGTGTTTGGAGCTGAACAAGTTATGGTGGATGATCAGTCGGGACCATCAATAGTGTGAGGTACTATTCTTTTAAATTCTACCTTTATGCAAGTGTTGTTTGATACGAGTGCTTCACACTCTTTTATTGCTGAATGTGTGGTTGATTTGTTGGGTTTAAGGGTAGAAATGATGCCCGCTATTTTGAAACTTCAAACTCCTCTGGGTCGAAGAGATTGTCGATATGTCTTGTGTAGATAATGTTGTATCGTTGTGGGCGAGGTTGAGATAGTGTGTAACTTCTAAATGCTTGAGATGAATGGTTATGATGTAATCCTGGGAATGGATTGGCTGGTGGCTTTTAAGGCCCACATCGACTGTCATGCGCAGACAGTAGATTTTACGACACATGATGGTGTTAGACATCTCTTTAGAGGAGAGAAGCATTAAAGGTAGGGTGCAACGGGTTTGTTGGCACCAACAGTGGGTAAGTTATCATATCAGTTGGCAGTTTTGTCGTTTGAATCGGTAGAGGGTGTTGAGCAGAGTGTTCCTCCAGCAGTGGTGGATCAGTTCATGGATGTTTTTCCTGATGAATTCTTTGGGTTACCTCATGTAAGAGAAGTGGAGTTTACGATTGATCTCCTTGTGGGGACTAGTCTTATCTCACTTCCGTCTTATCGGATGGCACCAGCTGAATTACGGGAATTGAGAATCTAGTTGTAAGAGTTAGAAAACAAAGGTTTTATCTGGCATAGCACGTCTTCGTGGGTAGCGCCAGTGTTGTTTGTGAAAAAGGAAGATGGGACCTTGAGGCTATGTTTTGATTATCGTAGACTTAACCAAGTTACAATAAATAATAGATATCCACTTCCACGAATTGATGATCTATTCGACCAGTTGAGGGGAGCCCAGTGGTTCTCCAAGATTGACCTGAGGTCGTGATATCATCAATTGCGGGTGAGGAAGGAGGATATTTCTAAAACAGCTTTCAAAAGTAGATATGGCCATTATGAATATGTGGTTATTCCCTTTGGTCTAACGAATGCGCCAGCAGTGTTTATGGAATTGATGAATCAGATATTTCAGAGATATCTAGATTCATTTGTGGTAGTTTTTGTTGACGATATTCTGGTGTATTCAAAGACAAGGGTGGAGCATGAGCAGCACTTGGAGACAGTGCTGGGGATCTTTAGGGATCATCGATTGTATGCCAAATTGTCAAAGTGTGACTTTTGGATACAGGAAGTTCGTTTTCTTGGCCATGTGATTTCTGAAAGGGGTGTTTCAGTGGATCCAGAAAAGATAGAGGCTGTTATCTCGTGGAAACCTCCAAAGAATGTGTTTGAGATACACAGTTTTCTTGGTCTATCTAGGTATTATCAGAGTTTTGTTCGCGATTTTTCACGTTTGGCTTTGCCAATTATAGCTTTAACAAGAAATAATGTTCCATTAGAGTGGAATGAACAGTGTCAATAGTGTTTCGAAGAGCTAAAGGGTCGTCTTACATCAGCACCAATCTTTGTTTTTCCAGAATCAGGAAAAGGGTATGTGGTGTATTGCGATGCATCGGGATCAAGGTTGGGGTGTGTTCTCATGAAAGGGAATCATTTGGTTGCGTATGGATCACGGCAGTTGAGTGTTCATGAGAAGAACTACCCAACTCATGATTTGGAGTTGGCAGCAGTGGTCCATGCTTTGAAAGTGTGGCGTCATTATCTCTTCGGTGAGAAATTTACGGTATATACAGATCATAAGACCTTGAAACACATTTTCTCACAAATGGATTTGAACTTGAGGCAAAGGAGATGGATGGAATATCTCCAGATGTTTGATTTTGACTTGATGTACACACCGGGTAAGGGAAATTCAGTGGCGGATGCATTAAGTAGAAAATCATATGATCAGGTAGTGAAACAGGCATCAGACCAGTGGCAATTGATGTTGTTTATAGCTGATATGAGGTTGGAATGTGAGGACCAGGGAGATAGAGTGGTCTTCTTTCTGGTTTTGTTGATTCCTGACTTGGTTGGCCTAGTTAGAGAGGCACAGATATCTGATTCTGAGTATGTGATCGTGGGGTCGAGACTCAAGGGTGGGGAGACCATTGAGGCTTGGCAATTGAATGGATATTCAGTTTTGTGTTTTTGGAATTGTATGGTTGTACCAGTTGCTTGTCAGGAGGATCTTCTCAGAGCGTATCATTATTCCAGGTGGTATGTTCATCCTAGAATTCAGAAGATGTATAAAGCGTTGAAATCACAGTTCTGGTGGGCTGGTATGAAGAGAAGTGTGGTTGAGTTTGTTTCAAGATGCTTGACTTGTCAACAGGTCAAGGTAGAGCATCAGAGGCCAGCGGGAATGTTGTAGTCTTTACCAATCCCTATTTGGAAGTGGGAGTAGATAGCGATAGATTTTGTCATGGGTCTCCCAAGAACGGTCAAGAAGCACGATACCATTTGGGTGATAGTTGATCGGCTAATGAAGTCGTCCCATTTCATCCCAATTCGTGAATCTCATACGGTGGAGGATCTGTCCAAAATCTATATCTGGGAGGTGGTAAAGAGGCATGGTGTTCTAGTTTCGATTGTATCAGATAGAGATCCAAGGTTTACATCTCGTTTCTGGAAATCCTTACAGCAAGCCCTTGGAACGCAATTGATGATGAGTACGGCATATCACCCTCCGACAGATGGTCAATCCGAGAGGACGATACAAAATATGGAGGATATTTTGCGGGCTTGTGTCATGGATTTTGGTGGCTCTTGGGAGGAGCACTTTTCGTTGGTTCAGTTCTCTTATAATAACAGTTACCAGGCATCCATACAGATGGATCCGTTTGAAGCATTGTATGGGAGGTCGTGTCGTTCTCCACTATGTTGGGTGGAAACGGGTGAGTCTTTGATGGTTGGACTGAGTCTTATCTAGGAGACTTTGGAGAAGATCAAGTTGATCAGGAAGAGAATGGAGACAGCTCAGAGTCGTCAGAAATTGTATGCGGATGATCATCGATGACCATTGTCGTTCCAGGTGAGTGATCATGTGTTCTTGAGGATCTCTCCTAGGTTGGGACATCGTCGGTTTGGGAAGCAGGGAAATCTATCTCCGAGGTATATTGTACCTTTTGAGGTTCTTGAGAGGGTTTGTGAGGTGGTTTATCATTTGGATTTTCCACTATGGTTTAGTGCGGTGCACAATGTGTTTCATGTGTCGCAGTTGAAAGAGTATCAGCCAGATCGTGACCATGTGATTCGATGGGATCATGTTGAGCTAGAACTGGATGCTTCGTTGGTGCACGTGCCAGTGCAGGTGGTGGATAAGAAAGAGAAAGTCTTGCATGGTAAAAGCATCAGTTTAGTTTTTGTTTTGTGGAAACATGGTCAGATTCAAGAGGAGACTTGGGAGCGGGAGAAAGAGATGGTCGAGAAGTGGCCCGAGCTCTTTCAGCAAAGGGCGGGTTCACTACTTTCCGAGGATGGAAAGTCCAATGGTGGGGAGAATGTAGAACCCCCAGTTTGAGGTATATGGCCTTTTTTTTATGAATTTTTATGTATTTAAAGTTCATATAATGAGTTGGGAAGATGTTGTGAGATTTTGGAATGGTTTTGGATGAGTTTGGATTCTTTTTAAGGGGTGCACGGTTTGAGCACGGTTAGTGGAAACCGTGTGGGTTTCCCAGGAAACCGTGTAGACCCTTGTTCTTGAGACAGTAGGACTCACATGGCCTGTTCACGGTTTTCCAAACCGTGTGAGGTAACCATGCGTACCCTGGATCTTGAGGCAGTGGTGTGTGCACGGTTAGCGCACGGTTTGCCAAACCGTGCGGGCTAACTGTGCGGCCACTTAAAGTTAGGGTTATAAGTTCCGGGCTCACTCGGGATTGCCTCATTTCACTCCTCTCTTCTTCCCACTCGAGCCTCACTCATGTTTTTTGGTTCTCAGGGGTTAGGGGTGCTCTCCCACTCATTTTGGAAGAGATTCGAAGGGGTTTCGAGGTGGTTTCAAGGTTGTTTCTCCCGGGTAAGTCTCTTCTCTTGCTTCTCTTGTGTTTTCCTCTAGATCTACTTCCCCCTCTTTCTTGGTTTTCTAGATCTACAGTTTCTGTGTGTAGATATAGGGTTGGGGTTGCCTTGGATGATGATTTTGAGGCTTGTTATGGTTAGGGGAGGGAATCTAGAGAGGTGTTGGTGGTGCGTTCGCCGGATTTGAGGTGCGGTTGTTTGTGGGTCGATTTCTCGGGAACCCTAAAGGTGGGTGGATTCTCTCTTGACTCCACTTGGTTAGAGCTATTGGTTTTGGTTAAAATTAAATTGTTGTGCTTTAAATTAATTGTTTTTTGATGTGTGAAATTGGTTGAAAATCCCTTAGGTGATGTTTTGTGGATTTTTTGGGAAAAGAGGGTTTTGTGGTCAAATGATTTTTTTGTGGATTTTAAAACAGAGATTTTAAAATGAGATGCTATGGTTGGTTTTTGAAAATGATCGATAGAGATGGTTTCCAATAAAAGGGTTGTTTTATTGAAAATAGGGTTTGGCATGGAAAATGGTTTTCAATAAATGGGTGATTTATTGAAGGGAATTGACATGTAATGGAATTGGTTGATTACATGATTTTGTTGTGACCATGATGGATTATATGTTGGGTTGTGATTTGTTGAATTGTTGTGTGAAAGTGGGTGGGAAGTACCACTATAATAAAGGGTGATGGATAGTGGATGGAAGGGCCACCATTAATGATAAGTGGACGGGAAGAGACACTAGTTGTAAATGGATGAAACGGGTTGGACGGAAGCACCACCGTTATGATTGTTTTGTTGTGTACTGCTTTGCAAGATTGAATTGTTGTGCCAATGGGTAAATGTTGGAAAGGTTGTGGCTTGTCGGTTGGTTTTCCTTTGATTGCTTGGGTTGGGTGTGATGGCTTGGTAAGATCATGGTTGGATTATGGTAATGGTAGAACTTGTGATTATTTTATATAAAATGTTTTATATAAATGTGCTAACAGTTTTATCCTAGTGGAATGTGTAGGGAAGTCATTTGGGGAAAACCTACTGAGTTTTAGTACTCACCCCCTGCTTTGTCATGTTGGTGTCTTTGTAGATGTTGTGTACCATGACATGGGCAAAGTTAAGGCATCAACCTCCTTTAGTGTTGCGTTGAGATGGCTTGGTGGAACTTGGAGCTTGGAGCTTGGTGTGGAGTTGTGGTGGTGTCATGGCTCTTGGTGTTCTTGTTGAGTCTTTCACTTTGTACTCTGATTTTGTATTGGATTGTGTTGGTATATGAGATTATGGATTATCTGGTTGTCTTGGGTAATGTATGAGTTTGGTTTTGTCGACATGTATCATTTAGTTGTGGTTGTTTGGTTGGTTTTGTCTTAAGGGAAAATCATTCCCCAATTGTTCTCGGAGCCCTCGGCATTTATTGCCAGCCTTTAGCGCCTTGGGAACGTCGCTTAAGGCCAAGTAACCCTCACCGCCTCCTCAAGCCAATGAGGTAGGGGCGGGGTGTTACATGCACCCTCCTCCGGGTAAGTCCATCTTGTGCTGCAATGGTTCCCTTCTTGCCGGTGAAGGAAAACCTGATCCCATCCTCGCAGACACGCCACACTTTGCGCCTAATACAGTCGATCTGAGCATGGATTGTAGATAACCAATTCATACCCAAGATGACATCGTAAGGCCTAGATGCCGCTACTAGAAGATCTCAACCTAAGATCTCACCTCCTAGAGTAATCTCACACTATCGGTACCAATGTGTAATTGTCAAATCCTCTCCCGTAGGAGTCTCTAGCTGTAAGGATTGAGCCAACTACTCCTCTGGAATCTCCAAGCTCCGAATGAGGGTTGTGGAAATGAATGAGTGACTATCACCTGTGTCTATAAGTACTGCAGCTAGGGTGGAGTAGACATAAATCATACCTCGTATCATCTCCAGAGCACCATGGTCATAGGCTTTAGCTTCTTGATGTTGAGATCATCCCTATCCACCTACTAATGTGGTCGGGGTGGACCACCTAGTGGTGGTGGTGGTAGAACCTCGAATCACCACCCACCACCTGCTGCACGGCCATCTCCTCTACCACATCTGCCTCCTGCCTGCGGACCTCCTTGGTCGAATCTTAGCCACTGCCCAGGCGGTCTCTTGACCATCTGTTGGTCGTCTGTACAGCAGTTCGGGTAGTTGCGAGCTATGTGACACTGCCCGTCGCACGAGTAACACTACCTGCTCCTCACCTGTCCTACTCTATCTTAAGAGCCCTGCACAACCAACCCTGTATCCTGTAGTTTTCCACCTATAGGTCTGGTCCTCTTGGACCTATGCATCATTTTTCTGCTACCAGCTGCAGATGACTCTACTACATGATGTCTGGTGGTGGGTCTCACTGTCGGTGAATGCTGAGAAAGGAAACTATCCACTAAGAGTGCTCTCTCTAACACCCCCACCTACGTCGGGATGCTAAGAGAAATCATTGAAGCTATAATCTCCCATATTATCCCCTTATCAAAGGTTTGGGCCCTAAAGTAAGGGTCTTACACCATGTTAGTGGAGTAGCGTGAGAGGTCAGTGAACCTCACCGAATACTGAGCCACGTTCATGCTGCCTTGCTGCAGGTGGATAAGATCTTGTATATGCACTGAGCATAAGGTTTTTGGGATGAAATATCCCCTGAAAAGGCTCTCAAAGTCTTCCCAGATGAGAGTGACCTCGTCGTGAACCTGGAGCATCAAGCTCCACCATCTGCTCGCTGCTGCCTGATGAAGACCGGCAGTAAGAATCACCATGAGATCAGCTGGTGTCCCTACTAGTTGAAAAACTCTAACCACGGCCTCCAGCCAGTCCTCAGCCACCTGTGGATCGGTTTCTCCTCGGAACCTCGTTTTCCTCTGGTTCTGAAACTCGTACAACACGCTCAAGTAGTGTGCACCCTCTGCTGCTGGGGCTAGTGGTATCGGCTGCCCAATGGGTAGTGGTGTTGCTGGTACACTACTCAATGGTACAACTGTCGTAAGGGGGCCCTACACAGAAGCCTCATCGCTCGGTGGGCTATCATCACATAATCTATGTGAAACCCAAGATGGCTATCTACTTGGAGTAATCCTGAAAGAAATAGGTGTGTTTCGGTCAATAAGTTATACCTAGTGAGCTGACTCAAAGAGATCACAAAGAAAACTTTTCAAAAACACACACGCAATTAGTGTTTTTGTGCACTAAGTTAGAAATCAGAATTCAGGGTCCCGGTGTATGGATACGTCAGTCGCTGCACTAACACTGGATTCCCCAAACTGATAACCACACTCATAACACTTAACAATATTTCCACACAGAAAAAGATCAGATTCCTAGTTCTTCAGTAGAACTGACTCCTCTGATACCAATTTGTCACGACTCATCCCCTGGGGCCCGTGTCGTGACTACCCCAAACCCGCCTTCCATAGTCTAGGGGATGGAGACTAGCACCTGAAAGGCATATCCCTAAAACTGAGAAGGCATTGCCTTTATAACCTGTAAACTCACACAACCAAGCACACAACAAGATACGAGCAAAAAGTAAACTATATCATAAAAAGAGAGTGTACAGTAAGTAAAGGGGATGGAATACAAGCCCAACTGAAAAGTACAAGTAAAACTAAAAAAATCTCCTATGAACACCCACCAAGGATCCTACCTAAAGGTTAGGTACACCTCTCAAATGGTCATCTCTACGGTACGCCTCTTCTAAGGTCCACCTCCAGGAAGAATCCAGTCCTGGTACCCTCATCCTCAATTAGCGTTGTCTGTCATCTACACAAGACACAACAAGGTGTGTTCATAGCTCGTGCAGGGGTGAGTATAACAATACTCAGTAGGGACCTCGAGACCCCCGAAGGTCTCTCAAAATACACAAAGGATAAACCACAAAGTATGGAAATAGCAGTCAACCCTACTTAGGTATATTCCCATACATATACCTAAGTTATCAAGTATACCCATATCATTCATGAGGAAACACAAGGCCCATAACCTTAGTCGAAATCTCAACTATTCCATGAAGGAAAGAATATCACGAAGGTAACACCACAAAGGTAAGTACCATAAAGGTAACACCTCACAGAAGAATACCACACAGGTATCACCACAAAGGTAAGTACCAAAAAGGTAACTCCACCCAGAAGAATACCACAAAGTCTTCACCACATAGAAGTGTACCACAAAAGTAAAGATTCATCTCACACCAGGTATAACTTAAGTACGGAAGTATATATTATTAGCTGTATTGCTAGATCATCTTAATTCATCAATAAGATCTGTTGTTGACCCACACAGGATCGAAGATGAGCCACGTAGGATCTGGAGATAACCCACACAGGATCGAAGATAACCAACATGGGATCTGGAGATGACCCACACAGGATCAGGAGATAACCCACACGGTATCGGTATACACTGACCCACATAGGATCGCTGAGTGCTAACCCACACAGGATCTGAAGATGACCCACAAGGGATCTGAAGACTCCTCAAGTTCAGTCAGCCAAAGGGTCCCCGCACTAATCACGCTTGATTCCGAGAGGTTCCACTCCTCAATCCATCAGTAGATAATTAAACTGTCATGAAGTCCCATGAAGAAGTATCCCAAAGGTTTTTCATGTCATAAGGGACCCAACGCAACTGACGGCGCGTCAATCGGATGCCCGGTCTGTAAGTTAGGCCCGGTTGGATTCGGGTTCGATCCAACCCGACCATACTCCAACTTTATCCAAAACTCAAGTAGATTATACCAAAAGGACCATCTTGATCAAAGGATTCTGTTTCCACAAATGGTTCATCATACGGATTCCTGGTTCTCAAGATATGGATAAAAAGGTGAAACTAGGTCCGGATGGGCCAGGGTCCGGTCCGACTTGGTTGGACCGACCCGACCCAACCTGACCCGATTTGGGTCATCCCGGACCTATCTGGGTCTGGTCCAAATAGGTTGGGCCATAGTCCGACCCGGCCTATGAAGGGGACGGCCCAGCCCGCGCTGGGCGCGGCCCGCTCGACTGGGTGCAGTCTGTCGTGGCAGGGCCCGACCTAGCCGCAACCCGGGGGAGAGGAACCCCCTGGTATTCCGAACAGTCGTTGGACCATTTAGCTGACACCTGCTGGCATGCGGGACCCACTGGAGCAGTCCCACTCGGTGTGTCACGGACGGTCGATCCTCCTCCCAGCGGCGCAAGCCCTCCTACGGCCGGCCAGTTGCTGGCCACCTTGGTGCGCCACCGTGGCCTTTGGGCGGCGGCCTCCACCTCTACCGATGACGTGGACACATGCCACCCCGCCTTCACGTGGCCGGTTGGCATGCTATCCGTCGTCCTCCCACCGTCATGGCTAACAGGTTGTGGCCTCCTTCGCTACCGGCGGCACAGACGTGCCACCCCAGTTCCACGCAGCCAACTGTCACCTTCCTCCACCGCAGTCAATGGTCTGCAGTCTCCTTTGGTGGTGCGGCTGCGCTTCCACCGTCATCACGGCTGGTCGGTGTGTCGGCCACCACCCGCTAAGAACAAGTAAATCAATAAGGATTGCGGAGGGATCGGGCCGTGTTTGTTTGGTCTGCACCCTCCGCGTTAACTGATAGTAGGCAGTTCAAGAGAATTGAATCAACGTAAAAACATAAAGAATGATTTAAACAATTCCCTACCTCATTTTTTGGAGATGACGTGAGGAAGAAGATGAAGATGATGAGAGCACCAATATTCGTCCCCCAACACGCTTCTTAACCATGCTCCAATGTCAACGTTCTTGATCTGAAGGGTTGTTCTTCGTTGGAGGATATTTCTCCAAAGGTTCTCCCAAGCTCTCCTTTGCCAACGATTCCCCCAACCTCAAGAAAGGTGAGGATCCACTTAATTAAGATAAGTAAATTAAATCAATTAAGTTGGCTCATTAAATTGGGGAAGAAACCAAGGGTCACCTCCCATTAAAAGAGGAGTTTTGGTTGTCCCCACCACTAATAATTCAAATGGGAGGTTTCAAATAAAAATAAAATTTATTGTTTTATTTTTATTATTTTTCTTTTTACTCTCCCACAAAAATCTAAAAAAACTAACTTCCACTATCGACCTACTATAGTCGAGGTGATGGTCTCCTTAAGCAAATATCGGTGTTGAGAGTTCAACAGTGTCCTTGGATTTCAATTCCAAGCACCGGTTCAAAAGTTACAAAATTCCACTCACGTGTTTATTGGATGTACCTAAAAAAAGTTTAGAAATTCATTCCGGACACACCGAGCCTCGAAATCGCACGCCGTCAATTTTTACAGACTCATAATATTTTCAAAGAATAAAAAAAATACATGCAAAAATCTGGGTCTTTACACTCTTAAGCATGCATATTCTCCAGTTTAATACACACTGGGTTAATTAAATATTATAAATATAATGAGGGAATGTATAATGCTAGACTGTGTCAAGGCCTTGTGCCATGACCTGATTTGTCTCATGAGATCTACCGATGCATCATGGGGCTTTCATTAATTAGTCCCAAACCTATATGTCTTGCATTAACTGGTCCCCAACCCGTTATATACTAAGTCCAATATATTACTCATATGTCTAGTAAGGTCATATATTCAAAGTGTCCCATACCACTTTGAATATTTAATTTCTCATTCCATATTATTCAAAGTGTTCCATACCACTTTGAATAATTTATTTTCTTAATCCATAAATGGTCATAATAATTAAATTTCATTCTTTAGAAATTACATATATAAAGTGAATCATGTGTTAATTTTCAATACTAACAACTGTATGGATATAACAAGTTAATCAATGACATATATGGATAGGCAGACATACTATAGTACATGTGATGATAACTAATGCACATAAAAATAAATGATTGTTCAAGTTTTCTCATATAGAATGATAACCCTTAAATTCTAAATTCCTTATTTCATAGAAATAAACATTTTATATTTTAAAATGAATAATTTTTTAATTCAATATAATTTTCATTTATATTCAAAGCATACACTGATAAATGGCTATGTCAAAATAAATTACAATAAATGAAAGCATTTATAGTAGCCAATTCTTTATGAATTGTGTTGTAATAGGTTAGATGGAAAATTTTTGTTTCATATGATGTACACATGCATGAAAATATAATTAAACATATTTCCCTACATGTGCTTATGCATGTCTCTGTATTCATGTGAATTCAAAAGTTTATTCCAACCTTCTAAAAATAGAAGTGCATGCATATAAAGTCAATTGTCTTAACAAAGTGATCAAAGCATGACTTTGGGGGATTGTGGTCCTCATACATATTTAAGTGGTCTTAAACAAAATTATATAAAACCATATAAACACAAGTGTATACATGGAATCTTCACTACCAAAATAAGTTTTAATATAACTTTATAAATATTACACACCTCAAAAACATAATTGAATCACCAAAAATTTGTTTTATGAAAATTTAATTTGATTTATGGTTAAACCCATAGGCATATACATATAACCGTATATATATACATTTGTATAATCCACTTAAACACAACAAGGATACTTACATGATTTACATGTATATAAATAATATATTTTTAGCATTCTAAAATCACTTAACAACATTGGTTTGTTTCATAACTAAACATATGTATATACATATATCCATATATACAAAAAGTGTATATATGGGTTTTATATAACAAAACCAGAACTGAAAAATAACATATACAATTGCCATACATTTTAAAAACATGATTTAAACAATGATAAAAAACACTTAGAAGACTTAAAACCCAATTCAAAAGGGGACTTATATAAACTGTATATTTATATACAAATATAACTATATATAAAAAGTGTGTATATATAGATTTTTCACAAATAAGTAAAGGTATATTAAACTCTTACAAGCTTAAGGATGAATTTGAATCGAGGAGAGCTTCACTGGAGGCATGAGAGAAAGAAAACCTGAGGGGTTATGGGTGAAAATCAAGTTTATATAAGCTTTATATATAAACTATATATATATATATATATATTTTGTAAAAGTCACATACCAAACCTGAAAATGATAAATAAAGACTCGAGGGAAGTCTCGGGCAGGAGAAAACAAACACTCCAAACATGGGACGCATGAGTGGTTCATCCTCCTTGATAAAATATATAACTATATATATATATATATATATATATATATATGGAGACTTAGGGTTTGGGTCTTTAAAAAATTAAAACAAGTTTCAGCTCTGTGGAAAAAAAAGAAGAAGGGGCCACTGATGGTTATATGAGTTGTCACAGGAAAGTTTGAGTGGTAGAATAGGGCTAGGCAGTAGCTGGCGCGGTGCTGAGTGGGAGGAAGAAGAAAAAGTCATGAGGAAGGAGATGTGTAAAAGGATGGACAACCAGGATCAACCAAGACTTGATCAAAAAACTGAGATTTGATTCAGAGTTTTAAAAAAATGGATGAATGGCTGTGATTAGATCGGGGTTTGATCGGATGGCCCAGATCGCATTACTTAAGAAATCTTCTCATCCCACATTGAAACGCGCCGGGTTTACATCCTTCCTTGTAAGGGTCGATGTCCCAGCAGCTGAGCAATAAGCTCCCCCCCCCCCCTAGTACCGCCCCGTACCGATTCTGTGGGTGCACTTCTGCACCCACCCCTGCCGTCGTGCCGCCCCGCACGGTGGCACGCTCTCTAGTTCCTTCACGCCTCTACAGGCGCCCGTAGGCCTGGTTGGCTGGATGGCTGGGGACCTGAGGCTCGGCCACACCCTTGTTTAATGCTTCCTCCCTCGGACGGCAGGCTGGCCACTATGGCCAAAAAAAATCTTTTTTCATATATAAAAAAAAGGTTATAAACACTTAAAATGAAAACTAGACAGAAAATTCATTGTATTCCAAAAAAACATTTTTATTATACCATTATAATATTATGATATAATAGTTATGAAATACTTCTTAAAAATCTTATTAGAAGGATAATGGCTTCATAATTATAATATAATCCTTATATGATCACAACTTTAAAATATTTAAAGAGTTTTTGAAGTACTTACTTAAGTTTTGAAACCACATTAAGTTTCATAATAAAATGAATATGCTTTTTAATTTAAAACCATGATATAAAGATAAAAATTAAAATATTTAAAACATGTAAAAATACTTGAAATGCTTAAGGAAGTTTTATATCCTTTATATAAATGAAAAATTATACAATGTATCTTATATTTTTCACTTAAATTATTTTGGTTTAATAAAATATCAACGGTCGCTTCATTTTAAACTCCAACGGCTATAACAATGGTCACATTTATTTCCAACGGTCAAGAAGACCCTTGTAAATGTATTTTTAGGCTATTTCATATCTTTTAGAAACAACTTGGTGAACATGGTGCTCATCATACCCCTAATGCTCAGTTCAGTCATCATAGCTCTGGCTATAATGTTCTTTGTTGTGGCAGACCCGAAGGACTTACACTATTTTCTAGGGATTTTTTTTGTCTTTGGTGGTCTCTTGGTGATTTTGATAGGTCTATTAGTAGGTATTCTAGGTTATTATATTCTTTTGGCCTTTTTGTAATGTAATTGTTTTTAGTGTTTCATTGAATAAAATATTTCTTGTGTTTATTTTGGAAGTATTGTTTTGGATAGTAATGAAATTAAACGAAGTAAAACCATAAAATATTGTTATTACACGTGAAATAGGTTCAGGGTGTCACAAAAATGGTTGTGTTTGACAGAAGTCCCACATTTCCTGAGGTATATATCATCCTTAAAGAAGATATTGCAAGTGATATAAACTTTGATGAAGTCTAGGCTCAATATACACAAGATTTGGCACAAGAACAAATTTCACAAAGCCCCATGGAAGAAAAATTATTCTAGAGACACAATTACTACATAGAAGTACTAGAGAGGTTAGAGAACCAAAACGGTATGGTTTTCTAGTCACTGAGAATGGTGACACCTTATTATTTTATAATAATGGTCCTCTAACCTACAAGGAAGCGGTTAGTAGCCCAAATTTTTTCCAAGTGGCAAGAATACTTGAATTCTGAAATGGATTCCATGTACCAAATGAAGTATGGGTTTTGTTATACCATCCATTAGATGTAAATGCCATTGGTTTCAAATTGTTATTCAAGAAGAAACTGGACATGGAAGGACAATTCATTACCTATAAGGTGTGACTGGTTTCAAAAGGTTTTAAATAGCATCAAGGAATTAACTATAATAAAATATTTTCACTTGTTACAATGTTTAAATCCATCAGAATTGTACTTTACATTGTTTCTTTCCATGATTATGATATTTGGAAAACATATTTCAAAATAGACATCCTTAATGGGAACCTTCATGAATATATCTATATGACACGGCCTGAAGAGTTTGTGACTCAAAAGGATTCTAACAAGGTATACAAGTTTCAAAGATCCATTTATGGATTAAATCAAGAATCCAGGTTATGGAACATTAATTTTTATGAGGCCATAATGGAATTTGAATTCATAAATAATGAATGTGATCTATGTGTCTATAAATGATTTAGTGTGAGTGTATTCATTTTTTTAATAGTATATGTTGATGAAATATTACTCATTGGAAATGAAATACCAGTCTTACAGTCTGTTAAGGAATGGTTGAATGAATTATTCTCTATGAAGGACTTGGATGAGGCATCATATATTCTTGGGATCAAGATCCATCATGATAGATCCAAGAGACTTCTTGGCCTAAGTCAAAGTACATGAATTGAAAAAATACCGAAGAGATTCAGTATGGAACAATCCAAGAGGGGATTATTTTCAGTGTCATGTGGAATTAACATTTCTTGGAAAATGTTTCCTCAAATAGATGAGGAAATAAACAAAATGATAAGGATAACATATGAATCAATGATTATCTTAGTCATGTATACTAGGCTAGATGTCTCCTACTCATTAAGTGTGGTAGGAAGATATCAAGCTGATCTAGGTGACTGTCATTGGATAGTCGTTAATACTATTCTTAAGTATCAGAGGCGTACTAAGTATGTGTTTCTGGTTTATAGAGGAGATGAGGAACTAGTCATCAGAGGATATACAGATTCTAGTTTCCAAAGTTTTCAAGATGACATGAAGTCATATACAGTATACATCTTCTCTTTTAATGGAGGTGTTGTGAGCTAGAAGATCTCAAAGCAGGTTGTGGTTGCAGATTCTATAGTAGAGTCTGGGTATATTGCATCTTTTGAAGTAGCTGAAGAAGCATTATGGATGCACAACTTCATCTAAGAGCTTTATGTGTTACCTTGTAGTAAAGATCATATCACTCTCTATTATGATAATATTACACTGGTGAATCTTGAAAAAGATCCAAGGTCACATAATCATATGAAGACATACTTAGAAAGTATCATATCTTGAGGGATTTTTCTCATATAGGTGAAGTTTCAGTGAGTAGTATTTCCACATAAGATAATGTGATAAACCCCTTGACTAAATCCTTAACTCAACAGAAACATTACTATCATGTGAGGTTTAGCGAACTGAAGGTTATAAGCAGTTGGATCTAGTCCAAGTGGTAGTTTGTTGGATTTTATGTCCTGGGACAAACTATTTGTACTCTAATTACATGAATATACGATGTATTGAATATTAATAAAACTTCTTATTAAATATTATTTTTTGTTCTGCATGACTATAATGTAATAATATCCTATAGTATGTGTCACATTGATAAGTCCATATTTGTTCCTCACAATGATGATAACATTGATGTGCTATGATGATATTCTCAAATAATTTTCTACATTTGGATAACATACTATGATGGGACACATAGTGAATAGACTATCAGGTGCGAGTACTTATAATCAGATGAGGTTTTTTCTCATGAAATTCGCACTTGGTAATCTACAATATGGGAGATTATGTGAACAGACCTGCCAGTAGGAATTCTGTATGTTTTTGTGTTATTGGATATTCCTATCTACGAGCATGTGTGACGGTCCTTGGACTTTAAGATTATGATTAATGCATGTTACAACTCATTTACTTAGATGTATTTCATAAACTATGATGATAACAGCTCATGGAAAAGTTGGATATGTTGGGTGCGTCATGAGTGACATGTCATTAATGAATAAGTCAAGGAAGGATTTTTCCCTTCCACCTTTATAGAAGCTGATATCTCATCCCTTTGATTGGAATAGAACTGTAGCATTAAATTCCATGGTCATGGTGTAATGATGTGTTTATTTCAAATAGTCAAAGAAAGACATATTGAGCATATAGGTTGGTGACATATATGTGAAACCTACCTGATGAGATATCGTGACAAAGGGATTATATTACATAGTGAGCATTCGTATGTGGTTTTCAATGTTGTGACATTAAGTTATTTCTCTTGGGTGTCTTGACCTGTTTCTAGACAATAATCTTGGACTTTGGGCAAGCCCACTTAATGCCATTGAGAAAGAATCTTAGAGGGTCACACTCTAAGCTTTTCTGTTGATCTCGATTAAATTTTATTTGAGTTTAATTAATGGAATAAAAATTATTATCAAGTATGAGGGATACTTTTATTTAAGTTATAATGATCGCATAAATTAAATAAATATTTATTCACCGACATGTGAATAAAATATTTATTGTATTTATTGAATATTTTAATAAATATTTATTCTCTAGATTATGAATAAAATATTTATTCATGAATAAAATATTTATTCAGTAATTTAATAAATACTAGAGGATTTGGAACAGACCAGGATCGAGTTCGGTGACAAATATTAATTAACATGACTGTTACATAATATTTGTTATTGTGCAAGTTGGTGCGCACCACAAAATAATAATTATATAATTATTACTATACAGAATGGAATTTATTAAAGGTAATAAATGTTATTTAAAGGCCAATTTTCAATTAAATAATATTTAAACTCAAATATTAACTCTATAAATAGACGACTATGTCTATTGTGTAGAACATCCAAAATTGAGAATATAGCATTTTTGTGCACAATGAATTCTCTCTCAACACCTCCTCCCCTCTACCTCTCAAGAACGAGAAGTGCAAGAGATATTTATTCAAGATAGAAGAACGAATGATCAAGAATGAAAAATGTAAGACATTCAATGTAGAGACCCGAAGCTTGAAGTTCATGGACATTACATTACTTTTGAGAAATATCTAATACATAACAAAAACAGACACACAAGGACCGTAATAGTTTAGTGTCTTTGGAAACTTGTAATATAAACTTCTAATCATGTTGAAAGATCTTCAACATCTCCCATAACGATCCTCCCCTTTTTGTTTCCTTACCTAAAACCTTTCTTTTAATCCTGGGGGAAAAGAAAACATAAAAAGGGTGAGCTCAAATGCTCAGTAAGGGTAAGCATGGATAAAATAAAACATACCATATACATTTGAACTTAAAAACATGAACATAATGTTTAAATATCAAAAGCTTCAGCAATGACATAAAACATGGAAGTACGTATGGCATAGATCATAAAGAAACATTAAGAATGATAAAATAGCATGGGAATAAAACATGTAATTGTGGAAACCATTAAGCACATGATATGATTTCCATATTAGCCAAGGCATTACTGCCAAGACCATCTTAGTGGACAGAGTCCCTTTCTGAATCGAGTTCACTCCTTGTTCCAGTCCTGTATTACTGAACTGGTTTAACTTGCCGTTCCAGCCATGTCTATCTCATGAGATATAAATCTTTACCCAATTCATTGGAGGGATATATAGGTCTCACCCGTCTCATAATGAAATCATTCTTTTGTTTTCCACAAAATCATAAATCATACATCATAGTATAACCCATGTAATAAAATGGGATTCTTAAAAATCATGCCATCATAATATAATCCATAAAAAATTGATATCATTTCATCATAAGAAAATTGAAACCATTTAAATCATAGAGACATTTTACTTGAAACATACACATATGAAATAATGTCATCTTAGATGGAAAATAGTTTTGACAAAGCACTTGAAATGAATTCTTGAGGAAAATATCCTTTCTTCTTAAAAATCATTTTCTTTTCACAAAATTCCATGCAATTTTAAAATATAAGGGTTTTGTTGAAAATAATCATGCAATATTGTAGAGGAATATTCTTGAAAATGAGCCGTTATGAAACTGTAAAAATCCGTTCACGCCGTATAAGTTAAAAAAACATTCTTCTCGTACTTTTGCCGGAAAAGTAAAAAAGTACCTCATATGGTAAAAAAAGATTCCTTACATACCATGTAGTAAAAGTAAAAAATGGTTAAAAAGGACATTAAACATACATGAAAACACTTTTATAAAACATGGACATTGATGATAGATATAACCCCAGTAAATACGTACGAATATGCAATCTCGGATAAAAATGAGATTTGCAAAATTATCCCTTACCTTAGGTCTGATATGCTTCGTACGTATCCGAAAATCCTGTATAATGATTTAAATAATGTCATTTACTTATTATAGAATCATATTCATTGTTATTATATCATATATGGTTCAATTATGACTTTATATTACCCGTTCTTTTGTAAATTCCATGTTAAAGAGTGTTTTGGGTAAAATCGTTTCATTTGTCGTCCATGTTTTCACTTGTAATTATTCATATGATTACTTAGATCATGATTACTTAATTACAGAATATAAAAAATGATTTATATATAATATATATTCATAATATACATATATATAATATATCTATAAATGAAAAGAAATACACCGTTCATGGAGACGGTAGGCCGTATGTACGCATGAACGCTGTTTTCGTTTCCTTATTGAATTGAATAGAATTAAGTATATGAAATAAATATATATATAAATAAATCCAGTAGAATTATTATGTCATATATTTTATTATTACTTATTATATATACTTTATAATCATTCTTGAATGGTTATCATGGAGAGTGAATCTCATCGCGTCGTGGAGACGGTATTCCGTACGTAGGCACGAGCGATGATATCATTCCCATGATAGTAGAATTGTATTAAAGTGTATGTATAACATTAAAGAATCAATATCACTTTAAAATAATCATATATATTCATTACTTTCACCATTATACCCATCCAAGTAAGGTGGTGGTGGAAAATAGATTACACCACGGCGTGGAGACGGTATTTCGTACGTACGCACGCGCGGTGATTTCATTTTCCATAGGATGGATAGATGGTGAAATATGGTTGTTTCATACTTATAATAACATATCAGTATATGATTGATACTTATGTTATTACTTCATAATTAAACAACTAAATAAGAATAAGTTGAAGAATAAAGAAAATTGAAAGAATTGGTAACGGATATTACCTCTTCTTTGACACGCCTCTTTGAATCCTCCTCTTAGGGTACTAAAATTGGTCTTTTAAGAAGACCAGGACCTCTAGGATGTTTCTAGGGAAGTTTAGAAGGGAAATGGTCAGGTTTTGGACGAGATTAAAGGCTCAAATTGGTGTTAGCAAGAGAGGTAGGAGGTTCCCTTTTATAAGGGAGGAGAGGGGCACCTTTGGAAATCTTAAAAATATTAATTTATAATAAATCTTACCCCACTTAAAAACCTCCAAAAATGACTCATATTCGAATATTACATGATATAGGGTTTTAATCTCATCAACCAATAAAATTTAGACATGTTAGGAATTTATTTTCAACATTATCAACTTGATTTATCCTTATTTAATCAATTTAAATTTATTTGTGGTAATAAAATTATAAATTTTAAATTATAACAAATAATTACTTATTTTTTGTGAATTATCCATAATTGGATACTTCATAACATTTTATACCATATAAATTTAAATTTAAAATTTTTAAATATTTTTGTGATTTTTAAACAATTTTATAATATGTTATTTTTATAAAATAACAATAGTGTCAATTTTGACACTATTCATTTATTTGAATTTAAATAAAATATATACAGAAGATATGTTCGAACTAAAAGCTTTAATAGATTCATAAAAGGTCATATGTATCTAAAAAATTAGTGGAGAACATTAAATAGTTTATATAATATTTATTTTATTATTTTTAAAACCATTTATTTGGTTTATCTCTTAATAAAATAATTACTACAAAATTTTTGTATAATTATTTAATATACTTATTTGTTTCATAAAAATTAAAAATAAAATCCTATGATGATGATAAATATATTACCTTCCACAATAATACTTTTACTCTAATTTATCATCTTAAAATCACAATATTTAAATTGTTATATTTATTAAACTATGAAGGTGACAACTTTGGCATCATTTAAAATAAAATAATATAAGTGTCATAATCACTTTTATAAGACTCCAAACGGTTATATATTAGGTAATTATATGCTTATGGTATAGATATATACTAAAAATAAGTTTTGGTCAGGTTTGTGGGCCTTTTAATGGGTATTACTATTTCAATAAAAACTATATTACTGATTTTTCACTTAATAAATAATTTCTGCATCATTAATGTATCACCATTAATGATAATTATTTAATCCCTAAAAAATATAAATAAATTATCATGATGTAGATAATTTTATTATATTTCTATAGACTATTCATGTTTGAAGTTTTATGATATTTATCACTAAATTAAAATTATTATACTTATAAGATTTAAGAGAGTGACATGTTGTCACTTTCTTTGGTTTTAATAATAATTAAATTATTTTCATGGTCAAAAGTCCATAAAATGAATCTAATCTGACCCTTAGGTGATATGGGTCGACTTTTAGTCATCTAATAGAATTTTGGCATGTGTTAGGATAATTTTATAATATTATATTCACCCTTAATTACCCGATTTACCTTTAACTATGGTAAATAAAATTTACCATAGTTACTATTCATAATTCCCAAAAATAAAAAGGATCCTATTAACATAATTTGGACCCACTGATTCCAAATATGGAATCCATTTTTTTAAATTCAATACACAGAAGTTGCAGAAATTAAATTAAAATTAATCTCATTGTCGAATGAAAACGGGTTTTTGTTTAAAACATTGCAAAAGATTGAATTGATTTACCCTACGAATTCAATGTAAAATAAATGATAATGACATACAATATATTAAATGGTAAAAATATATTCTATTTATACTTTAAAACCATTCAATATTATAATTTAACCACATAAGTTATTACGATGAAAAAAGTTGTTTTTAATTAAAATATAGCGTGTTTTTACTATTCATTAAAATATGAAAGTTATCAGAATAATATGAAAAATTTATCCAAGGTAAAATTTTATATCCTGATTCCAAAGAATAATTTTATTTTGTAAAATTGAACTTATAAACATGTCAAAAACTAGATTTAAAGTGGGTGCGCCATCAAAAGGCGGCAAAACTGCATTTTTTGAAAAATACTTATTTTACCCGAAAAATTTATTTTGTTCTTATACCATGTTCTAGAAAATGTGTAAGATGAATAATAATGTTATAAAATTCAAAATTTAGTTAATATTATTCATAACAGCTAGTACATAATAATATTATAATAATATATCATTTTTTAGTAAAACTCGGTATTGCGTACAACACACGCTATCGAGGAAGGTCGCGATTTCGTGTAATGCAAGCCAAGTCAGGGTTGCGTGTAGTACACGACTCCTTTGTTTCTACGTATAAAAAAATACATTGAATATATATATATACTCAATGTTTCATAGAATAACTACTATCAAACAAATATGAAATTGTGTGTAACACGGTCCAGGATTAGTGTTGTGTATACTGCAAGCCAATAGGGTGTTGCGTATAGTGCAAGATAATCTTGGTGTATTGTACAACAGAAGATATGAAAGAAATTAAAAATAATATATCTTATAAAATCTCGGGTTATTACATTCTACCCCCCTTAAAATGAATTTCGCCCTCGAAATTCGTCGGGGTTATAAATGGTTTTCTACTTGAAAGTTTCTTTAATTGAAACCCACATCGTAAAAAGGAATACCAAAACTTATCTTTGTAAACTAAAGTATGAAACGTAACAGTTACCCAAATAAACTAATCACTGGGTTTCCACATAGGATAACATAGGTGAAAATTTGGATATGGAAGAGAAATATAACCATCATGTTCTGATAGAGAGTGGTAGAGAACATGGCTATGAAAAAAGCCAGCAATCACAAAGCCATAGATTTGTGATGATCTAAGGTACCATATGATTCATCGGATATAAGGTCACTAAGACAACATTTTTGGTTCTCAGGATCATTTCCCTAAAGTTAATGAATTAAAAGAAATACTTACATGATTTTGGTACAATCTCACTTTTGTTCATGAATTGAACAATTTCCACTTCATCCCTTAATGAAATGAAGTTGAATTTGTTATTCATGATATGTTAGCAGATCATGTGATAGAATGATGGGTCATTCCATCTGTTTCAAACAAAAGGTTAGCAAAAGTTATAAGTCCATAATATGGTTAGATTAATCGTATATGGATCCAAAAATGAACTTATACTTCATATATCATACCGCTTAATAAAATAAAACTAGTTTCTACTAACCAGGGACTTCCTGTAGGCCAGTGGTAGGCGATAAAGGCTAGTCGCACTTCGGTTGTGGGTTCGATTCTCATATCCTTGTCCGACGTGATAGGTTGTCGCCAGTCCTGTAGGTTGTCCTTTTTCTAAAACTACATTACTATAACATCCCATCAATAATATCAAAAAGAGTTATATCCTTAAACAATACTAACTTATGTCCAACATAATCCATTCCAATCTTTAGGCTTTTCTAAAATACTTCGGTCCAAGCTCATAGTATAAAGAAAATGATTACTTGAAATGTCACATAACAATCATGTTAATGCCATCATTTATCCCCCATATATCATAAGATATATCTTGTTGGTCAAATTACAAACATGTGAATACCTTAATCATGTATTCTCTTGAAAAATGAATACCCATTTAACCTTAGTGAAAACATGAATGTTGTCAAAAGTTAACTCTTTTCACATACCAAAATCCAAAAATTTCTATATAATCAAACCATAATATCACTTAGTCCTTATATCAGTCATGAGCTCATGAATACAATCAAACATCTCATTATCTTCTTATCGCTTCATTATGCGCATATCATCTACTTTCCAAAAATATCTGAATAACCTTCCATGGTTACCGGTACCATTCAACATATACTTTCACATAGTTTAGGAAAAACAACAGTGTAACAATCCTTAGATGGTTCTTTATTCCATAGTACCACACATTATTATTTATAAACATACAATCATTCCACTAACTTCTTAAAACACTAGCTGATCTTCATCATTTATTTCATCTCATATTTCATTTGTAGTCTCTTCATCATTATCCACATAAATACTACCCGTATGACCATGCTGATTATCTTCATGAGATTTACCCTTAGGGAATTGGTTTTCATAATTCCCATGCATTCCACATTTAAAACATCTAATCATTGTTGATGTCGTAGCAATACCATTATCCTTGTCCATGGTGTTAACTGAACCTTTTCCTTTGCACTTCCTGGCTTTGTGTCCTTCTTTTCCACACCCAAAGCATCTTCTAGTTCCTTTGAAACAATCTCCCTGATGCCTCTTCCCACATGATTTACATGAAGGAAATTGAACTTTCTTTCCTCTATGATCATCATGAAACTCCATCTTTCTCTTATTATCTGAGTCGAGAAACTTACCAAAGTTGAGATTATTGATCATATTATGAGATTTCTGATTAGGAGTAATAATGATGTTTGGACTTCCAAATCCCGTTTCATTTGGTTTCTCATGAAGAATATCATTCCATTGTCTGTCATATCCTCCATTATCATGAATCTTCCTGTTTCCAGTCATTTTCTAAAACCCAAAAAGAATAGTGTGAGAGGCAAAAATCATGCTAGGGAAAACAACATAGTAAAGGGGAAGTACCCTCAATATCTAATATCTTAGGTTAAATTCTATGATCGTTATCGTAGTTCTAGGACTATATCCTATACGTATACTTATCCTTAGGGACATCCCTAGACATACCTTAGAAATATCTCTAGGGATCTCACTAACATTTTCGCATCCTAGTTTCCAAAGGTTGACTAAACCTTTCCTCTGATACCAACTGTAGAGACTCGGAGCTTGACGTTCATGGACATTACATTACTTTTTCAGAATATCTAATACATAACAAAAACATACACACAAGGACCGTAATAGTTTAGTGTCTTTGGAAACTTGGAATATAAACTTCTAATCATGTTGAAATATCTTCAACATCTCCCATAACGATCCTCCCCTTTTTTTCCTTACCTAAAACCTTTCTTTTAATCCTGGGGGAAAAGAAAACATAAAAAGGGTGAGCTCAAATTCTCAGTAAGGGTAAGCATGGATAAAATAAAACATACCATATACATTTGAACTTAAAAACATGAACATAATGTTTAAACATCAAAATCTTCATCAATGACATAAAACATGGAAGTATGTATGGCATAGATCATAAAGAAACATTAAGAATGAAAAAATAGCATGGGAATAAAACATGTAATTGTGGCAACCATTAATCACATGATATGATTTCCATATTAGCCAAGGCATTACTTCCAAGACCATCTTAGTGGACAAAGTCCCTTTCTGAATCGAGTTCACTCCTCATTCCAGTCCTATATTACTGAACCGGTTTAACTTGCCATTCCAGCCATGTCTATCTCATGAGATATAAATCTTTACCCAATGCATTGGAGGGTTATATAGGTCCCACCCATCTCATAATGAAATCATTCTTTCGTGTTCCAAAAAATCATAAATCATACATCATAGCATAACCCATGTAATAAAATGGGATTCTTAAAAATCATGCCATCATAACATAATCCATAAACAATTGATATAATTTCATCATAAGAAAATTGAAACCATTTAAATCATGGAGACATTTTACTTGAAACATACACATATGAAATAATTCCATCTTAGATGGAAAATAGTTTTGACAAAACACTTGAAATGAATTCTTGAGGAAAATATCCTTTCTTCTTTAAAATCATTTTCTTTTCACAAAATTCCATGAAATTTTAAAAGATAAGGGTTTTGTTGAAAATAATCATGAAATCTTTTAGAGGAAGCTTCTTGAAAATGAGGTGTTATGAAACTGTAAAAATCCGTTCACGCCGTATAAGTTAAAAAAACATTCTTCTCGTACTTTTGCCGGAAAAGTCAAAAAGTACCTCGTATGGTAAAAAAGATTACTTGCATAACATGTAGTAAAAGTCAAAAATGGTTAAAAGGGAAATTAAACATACATGAAAACACTTTTATAAAACATGTACATGGATGATAGAAATAACCCCAGTAAATACGTATGAATATGCAATCTCGGATAAAAATGAGATTTGCAAAATTATCCCTTACCTTAGGTCCGATATGCTTCGTACGTATCCAAAACTCATGTATAATGATTTAAATAATGTCATTTAATTATTATATAATCATATTCATTGTTATTATATCATATATGGTTCACTTATGACTTTATATTACCCGTTCTTTTGTAAATTCCATGTTAAAGAGTGTTTTGGGTAAAATCGTTTCATTTGTCGCCCGTGTTTTGACTTGTAATTATTCATATGATTAATTAGATCATGATTAATTAATTACAGAATATAAAAAATGATTTATATATAATATATATTCATAATATACATATATATAATAGATTTATAAATGGAAAGAAATACATTGTTCATGGAGACGGTAGGTCGTATGTACGCATGAACGCTGTTTTCGTTTCCTTATTGAATTGAATGGAATTAAGTAGATGAAATAAATATATATATATAAATCCAGTAGCATTATTATGTCATATATTTTATGATTACTTATTATATATACTTTATAATCATTCTTGAATGGTTATCATGGAGAGTGAATCTCATCTCGTCGTGGAGACGGTATTCCGTACGAACGCACGAGTGATGATATCATTCCCATGATCGTCGAATTGTATTAAAGTGTATTTATAACATTACAGAATCAATATCACTTTAAAATAATCATATATATTCATTACTTTCACCATTATACCCATCCAAGTAAGGTGGTGGTGTAAAATAGATTACACCACGGCATGGAGACGGTATTCTGTACGTACGCACGCGCGGTGATATCATTTTCCATAGAATGGATAGATGGTGAAATATGGTTGTTTAATAATTATAATAACATATCAGTATATTAGTGATACTGATGTTTTTACTTCATAATTAAACAACTAAAGAAGAAGAAGTTGAAGAAGAAAGAAAATTGAAAGAATCGGTAACGGATATTACATCTTCTTTGACACGCCTCTTTGAATCCTCCTCTTAGGGTACTAAAATTGGTCTTTGAAGAAGACCAGTAACTCTAGGATGTTTCTAGGGAAGTTTATAAGGAAAATTTTCAGGTTTTGTCCGAGCTTAAAGGCTCAAATTAGTGTGAGGAAGAGAGGGAGGAGGTTCCCTTTTATAAGGGAGGAGAGGGGCACCTTTGGAAATCTTAAAAATATTAATTTATAATAAATATAACCCCACTTAAAAACCTCCAAAAATGACTCATATTCAAATATTACATGATATAGGGTTTTAATCTCATCAAACAATAAAATTTAGACATGTTAGGAATTTATTTTCAACATTATCAACTTGATTTATCCTTATTTAATCAATTTTATTTTATTTGTGGTAATAACATTCTAAATTTTAAATTATAACAAATAATTACTTATTTGTTGTGAATTGTCCATAATTGGATAATTTATAACATTTTATACCATATAAATTTAAATTTAAAATTTTTAAATATTTTTGTTATTTTTAAACAATTTTATAATATGTTATTTTTATAAAATAACAATAGTGTCAATTTTGACACTATTCATTTATTTGAATTTAAATAAACTATATAAAGAAGATATGTTCGAACTAAAAGCTTTAATAGATTCATAAAATGTCATATGTATCTAAAAAATTAGTGGAGCACATTAAATAGTTCATATAATATTTATTTTATTATTTTTAAACCCATTTATTTGGTTTATCTCTTAATAAAATAATTACTACAACATTTTTGTATAATTATTTAATATACGTATTTTTTGCATAAAAATTAAAAATAAAATCCTTTGATTATGATAAATCTATTACCTTTCACAATAATACTTTTACTCTAATTTATCATCTTAAAATCAAAATATTTAAATTGATATATTTATTAAATTATGAAGGTGATAACTTTGGCATCATTTAAAATAAAATAATATAAGTGTCATAATAACTTTTATAAGACTCCAAACGGTTATATATTAGGTAATTAGATGCTTATGGTATATATATACACTAACAATAAGTTTTGGTCAGGTTTGTGGGCCTTTTAATGGGTATTAGTATTTCAATAAAAACGATATTACTGATTTTTCACTTAATAAATAATTTCTTCATCATTAATGTATCACCATTAATGATAATTATTTAATCCCTAAAAAATCTAAATAAATTATCATGATGTAGATACTTTTATTATATTTCTCTAGACTATTCATGTTCGAATTTTTATGATGTTTATCACTAAATTAAAATTATTATACTTATAAGATTTAAGAGAGTGACATGTTGTCACTTTCTTTGGTTTTAATAATAATTAAATTATTTTCATTGTCAAAAGTCCATAAAATGAATCTAATCCGACCCTTAGGTGATATGGGTCGACTTTTAGTCATCCAATAGAATTTTTTCATGTGTTAGGGTAATTTTATAATATTATATTCACCCTTAATTACTCGATTTACCTTTAACTATGGTAAATAAAATTTACCGTAGTTACTATTCATAATTCCCAAAAATAAAAAGTAGCCTATTAACATAATTTGGACCCGTTGATTCCAAATATGGAATCCATTTTTTCAAATTCAATACACAGAAGTTGCAGAAATTAAATTAAAATTAATCTCCTTGTCGAATGAAAACGGGTTTTTGTTTAAAATATTGCAAAAGATTGAATTGATTTAACCTACGAATTCAATGTAAAATCAATGCTAATGACATGAATTATATTAAATGGTAAAAATATATTCTATTTACACTTTAAAACCATTAAATATTATAATTTAACCACATAAGTAATTACGACGAAAAAAGTTGTTTTTAATTAAAATATAGCGTGTTTTTACTATTCATTAAAATATGAAAGTTATCAGAATAATATGAAAAATTTATCCAAGGTAAAATTTTATATCCTGATTCCAAATAATAATTTTATTTTGTAAAATTGAACTTGTAAACATGTCAAAAACTAGATTTAAAGTGGCTGCGCCATCAAAAGGCGGCAAAACTGCATTTTTTGAAAAATACTTATTTTACCCGAAAAATTTATTTTGTTCTTATACCATGTTCTAGAAAATATGTAAGATGAATAATAATGTTATATAATTCAAAATTTAGTTAATACTATTCGTAACATCTAGTACATAATAATATTATAATAATATATCGTTTTTTAGTAAAACTCGGTATTGCGTACAACACACGCTATCGAGGAAGGTCGCGATTTCGTGTAATGCAAGCCAAGTCAGGGTTGCGTGTAGTGCACGACTCCTTTGTTTCTACTTATAAAAAAATACATTGAATATATATATATACTCAATGTTTCGTAGAATAACTACTATCAAACAAACATGAAATTGTGTGTAACACGATCCAGGATTAGTGTTGCGTATACTGCAAGCTAATACGGTGTTGCGTATAGTGCAAGATAATCTTGGTGTATTGTACAACAGAAGATATGAAAGAAATTAAAAAGAATATATCTTATAAAATCTCGGGTTATTACATTCTACCCCCCTTAAAATGAATTTCGCCCTCGAAATTCGTCGGGGTTATAAATGGTTTTCTACTTGAAAGTTTCTTTAATTGAAACCCATATCGTAAAAAGGAATACCAAAACTTATCTTTATAAACTAAAGTATGAAACGTAATAGTTACCCAAATAAACTAATCATTGGGTTTCCACATAGGATAGCATAGGTGAAAATTTGGATATGGAAGAGAAATCTAACCATCATGTTCTGATAGAGAGTGGTAGAGAACATGGCTATGAAAAAAGCCAACAATCACAAAGCCATAGATTTGTGATGATCTAAGGTACCATCTGATTCATCGGATATAAGGTCACTAAGACAACATTTTTGGTTTTCAGGATCATTTCCCTAAAGTTAATGAATTAAAATAAATACTTACATGATTTTGGTACAATCTCATTGTTGTTCGTGAATTGAACAATTTACACTTCATCCCTTAATGAAATGAAGTTGAATTTGTTATTCATGATGTGTTAGCAGATCATGTGATAGAATGATGGTTCATTCCATCTGTTTTAAACAAAAGGTTAGCAAAAGTTATAAGTCCATAATATGGTTAGATTAATCGTATATGGATCCAAAAATGAACTTATACTTCATATATCATACCGCTTAATAAAATAAAACTAGTTTCTACTAACCAGGGACTTCCTGTAGGCCAGTGGTAGGTGATAAAGGTCAGTCGCACTTCGTTTGTGGGTTCGATTCTCATAGCCTTGTCCGACGTGATAGGTTGTCGCCAGTCCTTTAGGTTGTCCTTTTTCTAAAACTACATTACTATAACATCCCATCAATAATATCGAAAAGAGTTATATCCTTAAACAATACTAACTTATGTCCAACATAATCCATTCCAATCTTTAGGCTTATCTAAAATACTTCGGTCCAAGCTCATAGTATAAAGAAAATGATTACTTGAAATGTCACATAACAATCACGTGAATGCCATCATTTATCCCCCATATATCATAAGATATATCTTGTTGGTCAAATTACAAACATGTGAATACCTTAATCATGTATTCTCTTGAAAAATGAATACCCATTTAACCTTAGTGAAAACATGAATGTTGTCAAAAGTTAACTCTTTCCACATACCAAAATCCCAAAATTTCTATATAATCAAACCATAATATCACTTAGTCCTTATATCAGTCATGAGCTCATGAATACAATCAAACATCTCATTATCTTCTTATCACTTCATTATGCGCATATCATCTACTTTCCAAAAATATCTGAATAACCTTCCATGGTTATCGGTACCATTCAACATATACTTTCATATACTTTAGGAAAAACAACAGTGTAACAATCCTTAGATTATTCTTTATTCCATAGTACCATACATTATTCTTTATAAACATACAATCATTCCACTAACTTCTTAAACCACTAGCTTATCTTCATCATTTATTTCATCTCATATTTCATTTGTAGTCTCTTCATCATTATCCACATAAATACTACCTGTATGACCATGCTGATTATCTTCATGAGATTTTCCCTTAGGGAATTGGTTTTCATAATTCCCATGCATTCCACATTTAAAACATCTAATCATTGTTGATGTCGTAGCAATACCATTATCCTTGTCCATGGTGTTAACTGAACCTTTTTCTTTGCACTTCCTGGCTTTGTGTCCTTCTTTTCCACACCCAAAGCATCTTCCAGTTCCTTTGAAACAATCTCCCTGGTGCCTCTTCCCACATGATTTACATGAAGGAAATTGAACTTTCTTTCCTCTATGATCATCATGAAACTCCACCTTTCTCTTATTATCTGAGTCGAGAAACTTACCAAAGTTGAGATTATTGATCATATTATGAGATTTCTGATTAGGCGTAATAATGATGTTTGGACTTCCAAATCCCGTTTCATTTGGCTTCTCATGAAGAATATCATTCCATTATCTGTCATATCCTCCATTATCATGAATCTTCCTGTTTCCATCCATTTTCTAAAACCCAAAAAGAATAGTGTGAGAGGAAAAAATCATGTTAGGGAAAACAACATAGTAAAGGGGAAGTACCCTCAATATCTAATATCTTAGGTTAAATTCTATGATCGTTATCGTAGTTCTATGACTATATCCTATATGTATACTTATCCTTAGGGACATCCCTAGACATACCTTAGAAATATCTCTAGGGATCTCACTAACATTTTCGTATCCTAGTTTCCAAAGGTTGACTAAACCTTTCCTCTGATACCAACTGTAGAGACCCGGAGCTTGACGTTCATGAACATTACATTACTTTTGCGGAATATCTAATACATAACAAAAACAGACACACAAGGACCGTAATAGTTTAGTGTCTTTGGAAACTTGGAATATAAACTTCTAATCATGTTGAAAGATCTTCAACATCTCCCATAACGATCCTCCCCTTTTTTTCCTTACCTAAAACCTTTCTTTTAATCCTGGGGGAAAAGAAAACATAAAAAGGGTGAGCTAAAATTCTCAGTAAGGGTAGGCATGGATAAAATAAAACATACCATATACATTTGAACTTAAAAACATGAACATAATGTTTAAACATCAAAATCTTTAGTAATGACATAAAACATGGAAGTACGTATGGGATAGATCATAAAGAAACATTAAGAATGATAAAATAGCATGGGAATAAAACATGTAATTGTGGTAACCATTAAGCACATGATATGATTTCCATATTAGCCAAGGCATTACTTCCAAGACCATCTTAGTGGACAAAGTCCCTTTCTGAATCGAGTTCACTCCTCGTTCCAGTCCTATATTACTGAACCGGTTTAACTTGCCATTCCAGCCATGTCTATCTCATGAGATATAAATCTTTACCCGATGCATTGGAGGGTTATATAGGTCTCACCCATCTCATAATGAAATCATTCTTTCGTGTTCCACAAAATCATAAATCATACATCATAGCATAACCCATGTAATAAAATGGGATTCTTAAAAATCATGCCATCATAACATAATCCATAAACAATTGATATCATTTCATCATAAGAAAATTGAAACCATTTAAATCATAGAGACATTTTACTTGAAACATACACATATGAAATAATTCCATCTTAGATGGAAAATAGTTTTGACAAAACACTTGAAATGAATTCTTGAGGAAAATATCCTTTCTTCTTTAAAATCATTTTCTTTTCACAAAATTCCATGAAATTTTAAAAGATAAGGGTTTTGTTGAAAATAATCATGCAATATTGTATAGGAATCTTCTTGAAAATGAGGCGTTATGAAACTGTAAAAATCTGTTCACGCCGTATAAGTTAAAAAAACATTCTTCTCGTACTTTTTCTGGAAAAGTCAAAAAGTACCTCGTATGGTAAAAAATATTCCTTAAATACCATGTAGTAAAAGTAAAAAATGGTTAAAAAGGACATTAAACATACATGAAAACACTTTTATAAAACATGTACATGGATGATAGAAATAACCCCAGTAAATACGTACGAATATGCAATCTCGGATAAAAATGAGATTTGCAAAATTATCCCTTACCTTAGGTCCGATATGCTTCGTACGTATCCAAAACTCGTGTATAATGATTTAAATAATGTCATTGACTTATTATAGAATCATATTCATTGTTATTATATCATATATGGTTCACTTATGACTTTATATTACCCGTTCTTTTGTAAATTCCATGTTAAAGAGTGTTTTGGGTAAAATCGTTTCATTTGTCGCCCATGTTTTGACTTTTAATTATTAATATGATTACTTAGATCATGATTAATTAATTCCAGAATATAAAAAATGATTTATATATAATATATATTCATAATATACATATATATAATAGATTTATAAATGGAAAGAAATACACCGTTCATGGAGACGGTAGGCCGTATGTACGCATGAACGCTGTTTTCGTTTCCTTATTGAATTGAATGGAATTAAGTAGATGACATAAATATATATATATAAATCCAGTAGTATTATGATGTCATATATTTTATTATTACTTATTATATATACTTTATAATCATTCTTGAATGGTTATCATGGAGAGTGAATCTCATCTCGTCGTGGAGACGGTATTCCGTACGAACGCACGAGTAATGATATCATTCCCATGATCGTAGAATTGTATTAAAGTGTATGTATAACATTAAAGAATCAATATCACTTTAAAATAATCATATATATTCATTACTTTCACCATTATACCCATCCAAGTAAGGTGGTGGTTGAAAATAGATTACACCACGGCATGGAGACGGTATTCCGTACGTACGCTCGCGCGGTGATATCATTTTCCATAGGATGGATAGATGGTGAAATATGGTTGTTTCATAATTATAATAACATATAAGTATATTAGTGATACTGATGTTTTTACTTCATAATTAAACAACTAAATAAGAAGAAGTTGAAGAAGAAAGAAAATTGAAAGAATCGGTAACGGATATTACATCTTCTTTGACACGCCTCTTTGAATCCTCCTCTTAGGGTACTAAAATTGGTCTTTGAAGAAGACCAGTACCTCTAGGATGTTTCTAGGGAAGTTTATAAGGGAAATTTGCAGGTTTTGGCCGAGCTTAAAGGCTCAAATTGGTGTGAGGAAGAGAGGGAGGAGGTTCCCTTTTATAAGGGAGGAGAGGGGCACCTTTGGAAATCTTAAAAATATTAATTTATAATAAATCTAACCCCACTTAAAAACCTCCAAAAATAACTCATATTAAAATATTACATGATATAGGGTTTTAATCTCATCAACCAATAAAATTTATACATGTTAGGAATTTATTTTCAACATTATCAACTTGATTTTTCCTTATTTAATCAATTTTATTTTATTTGTGGTAATAACATTCTAAATTTTAAATTATAACAAATAATTGCTTATTTGTTGTGAATTGTCCATAATTGGATAATTTATAACATTTTATACCATATAAATTTAAATTTAAAATTTTTAAATATTTTTGTTATTTTTAAACAATTTTATAATATGTTATTTTTATAAAATAACAATAGTGTCAATTTTGACACTATTCATTTATTTGAATTTAAATAAACTATATACAGAAGATATGTTCGAACTAAAAGCTTTAATAGATTCGTAAAATGTCATATGTATCTAAAAAATTAGTGGAGAACATTAAATAGTTCATATAATATTTATTTTATTATTTTTAAAACCATTTATTTGGTTTATCTCTTAATAAAATAATTACTACAACATTTTTGTATAATTATTTAATATACTTATTTTTTGCATAAAAATTAAAAATAAAATCCTATTATTATGATAAATCTATTACCTTTCACAATAATACTTTTACTCTAATTTAACCTCTTAAAATAAAAATATTTAAATTGATATATTTATTAAATTATGAATGTGACAACTTTGGCATCATTTAAAATAAAATAATATAAGTGTAATAATAACTTTTATAAGACTCCAAATGGTTATATATTATTTAATTAGATGATTATGGTATAGATATACACTAACAATAAGTTTTTGTCAGGTTTGTGGGCCTTTTAATGGGTATTATTATTTCAATAAAAACTATATTACTGATTTTTCACTTAATAAATAATTTCTGCATCATTAATGTATCACCATTAATGATAATTATTTAATCCCTAAAAAATCTAAATAAATTATCATGATGTAGATAATTTTATTATATTTCTGGAGACTATTCATGTTCGAAGTTTTATGATGTTTATCACTAAATTAAAATTATTATACTTATAAGATTTAAGAGAGTGACATGTTGTCACTTTCTTTGGTTTTAATAATAATTAAATTATTTTCATGGTCAAAAGTCCATAAAATGAATCTAATCCGACCCTTAGGTGATATGGGTCGACTTTTAGTCATCCAATAGAATTTTGGCATGTGTTAGGGTAATTTTATAATATTATATTCACCCTTAATTACTCGATTTACCTTTAACTATGGTAAATAAAATTTACCGTAGTTACTATTCATAATTTCCAAAAATAAAAAGTAGCCTATTAACATAATTTGGACCCGTTGATTACAAATATGGAATCCATTTTTTCAAATTCAATACACAGTAGTTGCAGAAATTAAATTAAAATTAATCTCGTTGTCGAATGAAAACGGGTTTTTGTTTAAAATATTGCAAAAGATTGAATTGATTTAACCTACGAATTCAATGTAAAATCAATGCTAATGACATGAATTATATTAAATGGTAAAAATATATTCTATTTACACTTTAAAACCATTCAATATTATAATTTGACCACATAAGTTATTACGATGAAAAAAGTTGTTTTTAATTAAAATATAGCGTGTTTTTACTATTCATTAAAATATGAAAGTTATCAGAATAATATGAAAAATTTATCCAAGGTAAAATTTTATATCCTGATTCCAAAGAATAATTTTATTTTGTAAAATTGAACTTGTAAACATGTCAAAAACTAGATTGAAAGTGGGTGCGCCATCAAAAGGCGGCAAAACTGCATTTTTTGAAAAATACTTATTTTACCCGAAAAATTTATTTTGTTCTTATACCATGTTCTAGAAAATGTGTAAGATGAATAATAATGTTATATAATTCAAAATTTAGTTAATACTATTCGTAACAGCTAGTACATAATAATATTATAATAATATATCGTTTTTTAGTAAAACTCGGTATTGCGTACAACACACGCTATCGAGGAAGGTCGCGATTTCATGTAATGAAAGCCAAGTCAGGGTTGTGTGTAGTGCACGACTCCTTTGTTGCTGCATATAAAAAAATACATTTAATATATATATATATATATACTCAATGTTTCATAGAATAACTACTATCAAACAAACATGAAATTGTGTGTAACACGATCCAGGATTAGTGTTGCGTATACTGCAAGCTAATACGGTGTTGTGTATAGCGCAAGATAATCTTGGTGTATCGTACAACAGAAGATATAAAAGAAATTAAAAAGAATATATCTTATAAAATCTCGGGTTATTACATTCAACTTGTCGCACTAGCACCCGAGGATCGATTGGTGTTTCTTGGAGATCATAAGAGCATGTTTGGATCACCACTAAAGGGATTCTATCCTTGGATCCTTACAGTACAACAAAGTTAATCTGAAATGGTCTTTTTTAATGATCAACATTCACCAATGAAGAAAGTTCCTAAGCCCGGGTATGTATTTCTTCAAATATTAAATAAATTATTAATAAATTTAACATGAAAAATCCTCTCTCTTGGTTTCGAGAAATGATTATTAAAAGAAATTTTAATATATCATCCACCTCTGCACACTTCCACTGCACCCGAAACCAATACTCCCAGGACTCCGTCAAATAGTCTGTCATTTTCATAAAACATGGTGTGTGCGAGAAGAGCCCATACAAGGGTGAGTATAATAATACCCATTAGGACATCCTAAAATCACTAAATAAAAAGCATCAATAGTAGTAAACTCATCAATACACAGTTATGTCAATCAAGATATGAGACATAATGATAATAACAACCAAGATATACTCATAAAAGAGTCCAAGTCTCAAGAGGTCTCAACTATACTATCAGCCAAAGAATTCTTCTCGACGTTTCAAGGTAAATCTTGTCCTGAAAAATCCACTCCACAAGCTATGTTGTTATAGATGATGCTCATTTGAGTGGTCATACTCATCGGGCCTCGTTAAGGAATTACTCACTGTAACTCTAAAGATATTGATATCCAGGTAGGGGATCACACCCAAGACCACTGGGATATGACACAAACCCGACCAGATCAATCTTCTAGATAGGGGATTGATGCCTTATTCATAGTGGTCATGTCAATACCATGAACCCTATATAGGGAAGAATATACGATAGAGGATCCCACTCTATTCCTCACAAAGGGATACCATAAACTCTATCTGAGTAAAAACCTATAGAGGTTATCAAAATCATATGCTCGATGTTGGAGTTGGTGTCCTAAAACCAACTACTTTATACTTTATTCATTAATAAATACCTTATCACATCTTGATTGTTCTTTTGTGTGACAATACATGTGATAATGTCCTAAGGATAGTTTTTGCATTAAAGGGTCATAGAATATCCCTACTATGATGAGAACCCAGAAGTACTATAACATTATTCTTGAATATATGTTCTATGGACAGATGATGTTATTTTAGGGACACAAATAATATAGGCCATTAGGGGTGAGGACTCATAAAACTTTGAGGCACCTTCTCATGGTGTGTGCCCTTGGTAATATCCAAGAGGATATTATGAAAACGAGACACGCCAGTAGGAAATCCATATTTCATAGTGTCGTTGGATGTTCCTATCTACGGATATGTGTATTGGTTCTTAGACTTTAAGATTATTATTAATGGGTATTACAACTCACACACTTAGATGTATTGACGAAAACTGTGATGACACACTATTCTCAGAGAGGTAGGATACGTTGGGTGCGTCACGAGTGATACTGTATTAATAGATAATGTGAGAAAGGATTTGTCCCTTCTGTTCCATAATGGAAGTAGATATCTCAGGCCCTTTGATGGAATTTATATAGCCTAAATAAATCTATGGACATGGTGAGGAATGGTCTAGTTCAATTCCAGAAAGTCAAAGAAAGAATAATCGAGAACATGGGTTGATGGCACTAGCATGCAACCCTCTTGATTCGAGATATCGAGACAAAGGGATTATATTACACAATAAGCATTCGTAGGAGGTGACACATCATTGCGGCATTAACTTCTTTCTCTATGGATGTCTTGGCATGTTTCTAGATGCTAACCTTGGACTTTAGGCAGGATCCGCCTAATGCCACTGAGAAAGAGGCCTAGAGGGGCACACACTAAGTGTGTCCAAGTATCTTAGTTAAATAAAGATTATTCTCGATTGTGGTTTAATAATTATTTAAGGATGTATGATCGCATTTATTTCGACACTAGTTATTCGAGAGAATATATTGTGGGCGAAATAATATATTTATTAGTGAGTAATGCATTGACATTTATTTTAGAAATAAATAGCCATAATTCAAGGTCTAATAAATGTGGTGGAAGAAATAAAGAAAAATGGAAAAACAAAAGTACACGTCGTGTATATTAAATATACACACCATGTATTTTTTTATGGGAATTTATGAGAAATAATATTATTTATTTAATTAAATAATATTATTTGTAATTCGTTGGGCGCATGTCAGGTAATAATAATATTCAACTGTTGTTATTAGACATGGTGTATTACTAAGAATTAAATTAAATGAATAAATGATTTCGGGTAATTAATTAATTTTATTATTTTATGTAATTAAAAATCTCAATTATATATTTCTCATTAGCCTAGCCATTTTTGTGTGGTTGTGCACAACGGATTTGGAAAAGCTCTCAAGCCAAGAGAGAATTCTTTTTCCACCGAGAACGCTCTCAAGCTATGAGAGAGAGATCCACCTCCACCAGATCAAGGTGGTCGAAGGCGGACATCGCAAGTGAAGTCTCCTCTGTGCTAGCACCCAGAGATCCCTTTGCCGATGTCCAGATATACATGGAGCACATGTGGATCACTGGTAGAGGAATCTTACACTTGGATTCTATGACGCAATGACGGATCACATTGGATCGTGACCAGAAACATCAACGAAGAAATAATTCCATCAAGGTAATTCTTTTCAATTAATTAAATTAATTATAACCAACATATGATGATCCTATTTATGGTTACAGGACTCCCCTCTTTATTTTTTGTTATTTGTTATATTCCAAAGATCCTACGTTTTATTATAGTGACGGATCTCAGATTGATCGTTGTAAAAGCTAAAATTAAAGTTGGGTAAACCCACCAACACACTTCTGTTGAACCTAGAACCTACAAGTGGTATTAGAGCAGTCATATCATTGGTTATAGTTATTTAAGTTTTTTGTTGGTGATTTACACATTTAATAATTTAATTGTTTAAATTCAAGTTAATCGTTCTTTAAAATCTGAATCTCGAGATCTGTTCCTCCTCTCACGTTTCTCGTTCACCTTATAGAAACTAATTTTTCTTTTAATTTTGATTAAAATAAAATAGAGGATCTCATCCAGAGGTGTCAAACTTTCCTAGACATACAACACCAGAATACACGGCATGTATTCAGAAGTACATGCCATGTAGTCTAGGTTCAATGCATCGGACTGGTCCGCTAAATCAGGTTGTGTGTTGGAGTATTCCTAAGTCATAAATGACACCATGTGTTGACTAGGAACAGGTGGCACATGGTTTCTAGATTACATGTTGTGTGATCCACTGAACATAACCTATAGTACCTTCAGGATAGGGTTGGACCATGTACCCCATACACAGCTTGCCCGACTAGAAACCGTATAACGTGGATACTATACGGCATGTGTCCCACTGAACACGTCGTGTACTCCGAAAATTTCTGAAGTACATCTACACACCATGTCCATGGGAATGTACTTCGGATGGACGGTGAACAAAAGTACACACCGTTTAGTTATAACCACACACAGTGTACTCATCCAAATTACGTAGATTTATTAAAATTTATTATTATATTATACAAACCCTTGAGACATGTACCATAGTGTAGGTGTAAAGATGAGGCACAACACGTGATTGGTGTTTTATATATATATGTTTAATTTAACATCTGTGTAATATTAATTTCTACTCATTGGGTAGTTATGAACGGGAATTCACTGGGTTTCCTCCAAGGTACAAGTTACATACAAAGATAATTTTAAATGAATTTATTTGTTTAAAATTATGATGGATGAGAATCTCAAGGAAATTCAGAAGAAGGGTTTAAGATAAAAGGATTAATTAATTAAATATAATTAATTGATTAGAGTGTGATTTATCTTAAACAAGAACGATTATATGCATAAATATCATTGCATGCATGCATGATCATGAGCTAGACCAAGACCTTTGTATGTGAATAGTTTCTTTTAATTTATTTATTTAAATTTGTTGGCCTGCGAGCCTTCTCCTCATTAATTTGTAGGGGTTGCATGCCCAAGGTTTATTTTATGTAAAACCCCCTTTTACCCCTCCCCTGCATGTGAGATAAATGCATATATAATGGTGGAGCTCCCAAGCTAGTGGAGGCGGCTCAAGTCAGGAGCCAAGGTGAAACCAATCCAAGGAGATACAAAGGTGGACAGGTGGAAAGTTGTAAACATGAACCCAAAAGGTTCAAGGTGTTTCTCCCCTAGGTCTTGGGTTAGTTTATCAACCGCTGGATAAACTAACCAATAGAACAAGCTCGTGATCATACCATTTATTTTATTTCTGTCAGTTTCATGGTTTATTTATTGTGGGTGTGTTTTCACGATCACACAATTAATGAATTAAACAAGCATGCAATATGGAACTAAAATAAGACCAGCTTATGCGTAAAATATTATATTACACATGGTTAATCACTTAAGTATATCCCACTTAATATTAACAAGAATGTAATAAAATGTGATAAAATGGAAATTTAATTATAAGTATAAAATCCTTCAAAGAAATATTAAGTCGATATAGCCTTCCATAATCTTGGTTAGAATCGAACCATAGTTCAAAGTGCTTGACCAACCCTAGTTGGGGTGCTTTCAATTATCGGGGAATTATAATTAAAGTTTTTGGGTTTACTTAACTTGGTTCACATCAAGGGTTAACTTCCACAGCAGGAATTGGTGTGACCAAGAGGCAAAGGTTGAGGAAATCCAAAATAAAAGGATTTCAGGATTGGGGAGTCTACTCAATGGATCAAGGAGTTGCGAGTTAATGCAGTTGGTATTTGAAATGCCTACCTAAAACCCTTCAAGTTGCTTGACCAACCCTAGTTGGGGTAATGTGAAGGGCAATATGGATCCTTGCCACTAGAATATTCAGGCAATAGAATATTCTGAAGTCAATGGTGAGGGCTATTGAATTTCGATAAAATAGTGGGAGACTAATAAGTGTTAATTTATTTATTTGTCTCAGTTTTATCATAATAAAGTACTAAACCTTTTCTCATATTAATTTTTAGAAATGGAAAGAAAAATGACTTCAAACATATCATTGTGAACCATACTCGAGAAGGAAAACCTTCTCACCGGCATCAATTTCTAAGAGTGGCGGAGGCATTTATGCGTCATCCTTTGCCACGAGGGGAAATTGTATGTGCTTGAAGATCATGTTCTAGTTACACCAGGGAAAGAGACCAGTGATGAGGAACTTCCCCTCTATATGAAACATATGGATGATGCTACATATGTCCAATGTTTCATGTTATCGGTCATGTCTAATGAGCTCTTGAAGCAACATGAAAACATGGACGTGTATAGCATGATGTCTCACCTTAAGGATATCTACCAAGAGAAGGCGAGATAGGAGAGATATGATATCTCCAATGCTTTATTTACAACTAATCTTGGAGATTATACGCCAGCTGGGTCTCATGTAGTCAAGATCATTAGCTACATTGAATTCCTGGACATCTTAGGGATTAAGTTTCTGGATGAGTTGCGTACAGATGTCATTCTATCATCACTTCCCAAGACCTTATCTAGATTCATTTTCAAATACAACATGAGCAACAATGAGAAGATTATATAGGAACTTCTTGCCTTAATTCTCCAGGTAGATAAGGACATGGGACATGACAAACCCACAGTCCTTATGGTGAATAAGAAAAGGAAGGATAAGGCAAAGGGTCTAAAGACTTATAAATGGTTTGTGTAGAGGCCCAAGCTTGAAGTACATGGACATTACATTACTTTTGCAGAATACTTAATACATAACAAAAAATGACACCCAAGGACCATAATAGTTTAGTGTCTTTGGAAACTCGAAAAGAAATCTTCTAATCATGGTGAGAGATCTTCAACATCACCCATAAAGATCTTCCACTTTTGTTTTCTTACCTAAAACTTTTACTTATATCCTGGGGAAAAGAAAACATATAAAGGGTGAGCTCAAATGCTCAGTAAGGGTAAACATGGAGAACTTAAAATTAATCCATAAACATTTGAACGTAAAAACATGAACATAAAACATCAAAATCTTGAGCAATGACATAAATCTTGGAAGTACATAAGTCATAGATCATAAAGAAACATTAATCATGATAAAATAGCATGGGAATAAAACAAGTAATTGTGGTAAACCATTAAGTACATGATATGATTTCCATAGTATCCAAGGCATTGCTTCCAAGACCATCATAGTGGACAAAGTCCCTTACTGAATCGAGTTTACTCCTCATTCCAGTCCTGTATCACTGAACTGGATTAACTTATCATTCCATCCATGTCTATCTAATGAGATATAAATCTTTACCCAATGAATTGGAGGGAGATATAGGTCCCACCCATCTCATAATGAAATCATTCTTACTTGTGCCACAAAATAAACATAAATCATTCATCATAACCCAAAGAATAAAATGGGTTTCATAAACATCATCTCATCATAACATAATCTATATAAAACAAATGGATATCATTTCATAATAAGAAGAATCAAACCATGTAAATAATATAGACATTATACTTGAAACATAATCATACTAAATAATGTAATCTTATATGGAAAATAGTTTTGACAAAACACTTGAAATTAATTCTTGAGAAAAATATCCTTTCTTCTTCAAAATCATTTTCTTTTCATAAAATTCCATTCAATTTTAAAAGAAAAGGATTTTATTGAAAATAATCATGAAATCTTGTAGAGGAAGCTTCATGAAAATTAGGCATTATGAAACCATAAAAATCCATTCATACCGTATAAAAAAACATTCTCCTCGTACTTTTCCCAGAAAAGTTAAAAAGTTCCTCATATGGTAAACAAAAGAAAGATTCCTTCCATAACACAATGTAAATGTCAAAGAGGGGTAAACATGACTTTAAACATACATGGAATAATAGTAAACATTTTATAGAAACATTTTTAGAAAAACATGGACATGGATGATAAACATAACCCTAGTAAATACTTACGAAGAAACAATCTCGCATAAGAACGAGATTGGAATTATTATCCCTTACCTTAGGTCCAATTTCTTCCGTACGTGTCCAAAAATCATGTATAGTGGGTTTAAACATATTATTAACTTGTAACATAACCATAATAATATTTATTATATCATATATGATTCACTTATGACTTTATATTACATGTTTTTTTATCGATTCCATATTAAAGCAGCGTTTTGGGTAAAATCATTTCATTTATCGTACGTGTTTGGACTTGTTGTTCTTGATATTATTAATTATATCCTGATTTACTTAATTACAGAATTTAAAACATGATTTATATATAATATATATTCATCATATAAATATATATTATAGATTGATAAATGGAATGAAATACACCATTCATGGAGACGGTAGGTCGTACGTACGCATGAGCGCTGTTTTCGTTTCCTTATTGAATTGAATGGAATTAAGTAAATGAAACATATATGTACATAAATCCAGTATCATTATTATGTAATATATTTCATGATTATTTATTATATATACTTTATAATCATACTTGAATGGTTAATCATGGAAAATGAATCTCATCACATTCGTAGAGACGGTAGTCCGTACGTATGCACGAGCGACAATATCATTCTTTTGATATAAAAATAATATATAATTGGATGGTATATCATATATACAGAATCATAATAATGTTATATTTATTATTTATATCATTTATACTCATTATTATACTCATCCAAATGATGAAATGTTTGAATAACAAACTACATGATGACGTGGAGACGGTAAGTCGTACGTATGCATGTGTGGTGAATTTTTCATTCATAGGATGGATAAAATAACTCATATGGTTGTACAATTTTTATAATAAAATCACAGTATATAGAAGACTCTGGAGTTATTATTTTAGAATGGAAACAACAAAGAAGGAGGAAGTGGTAGAAGAAAGGAACTTGAAATAGGTGGTGAGATATTTACCTCTTCCTCGGGTTCTTCCTTTTGATTTGATCAAAAGGGCTTCTTAAGTTGGATTTCTGACTAAAGTAAGTCCTCTAGGATTAAGGGAGTACAGTTGAGAGGGTATTTGGGTAGGTTTTGGCTGATCCAAATGGTTTTGGAGGTGTGAATTAGAGAGAAGGGGGAGTGCCCTTTTATAAGAGGGGTGAGGGGCACCTTAGGAAAAACTTAAAATATTATTTTATAATAAATTTATATTTGGTTTATAATGGCTCCAAAGTGACTTATTTCGAGTCTAGGGTGGTTATGGGTCGAAATTATCTCAAACAACAGATTTTATACAAGTTTAGGTTACCATTTTAACCATATCATTTAGATTTAACTCTAAGTTAAATAATTTAACTTTTAACGTGTCTTCTTGTATTCTTACACTATATGGTTAATAAACTTATTATAAACTACCATTAAAATCCTAATTGGTTCATTAATGTCATATATATTATTATATAAGTCTTTTGGTTGAACCTTATATTTTTAGGAATAGAATATCAATTAATAATTTAATATTTGTTTTAAAAACTCTTTTATGTCAATTTTGACACTATTTGGTATTTTGTTTTTTCTAAATTCATAACAGCATTATTACTTAGAAAAAAAATCATCCAACCAACCCTAATATGTTATATTAACCTATAAAATTAGTGTAATTCATAAAAAGTCGCAAATTGCATTTATTTGGGTATTTATAATATCAATTATGTTAATATTTCATTAATAAGGTAATTACTGCATCATCATTATGTCATAAATAAATTAAATTATTTAATGTCTAAAAATTATAAATAAACTACCATTATGTAGGAAATATTTTTATATTTCTAATGAATATTTATAGTCGAATTTATCTTATGTATAACCCTATATTAAAAATGTTTTACTTATTAAACTTTGATTTTAACTCTTTTAACTCTTCTTTGAATTAAATAATAATAAATGTTCTAATCTAATCCAAGTGGACCTAAAGGGTAATATTTTATTCCTAAGGTTTTTTTGGTCGAATTACACTTATCCAATAGAATTAGTACATGTGTTAGGGTAATAATAATATCATTTTTACCCTTAATCACCCTATTTACTTTTAACCGTGGTAAATAAAAGTAAAAAGTTACTATTCACCAAAAATTATTTTTACCTTATTGAACCACATTTTACTTACTGATATCAACTGTGTCTCTCAGATTTTTGAAATTCCACTCACAGAAGCGGCAAAATTAAGTTTTATGTAAATTTGTAAATTCTCCTAGGAGGTGGGTAAAAGACGGTAAAAAGTTCAATAAAATTTTTATATATCTAAAATTATTATAAAATGACTCTAATAAATTACATTGAACTTATATAGGTATTATGTATCTATTTTGACCTAAAATAAATTTAAATAAAATAAATTATTATTTAAATAAAAAGTCAGTTTTAACCAATAACTCAGTGTTCTCACTATTCATCAAAAATTGAAAGTTTTTAGAAAAATACAAAAATTCACCCTAGGATAATTTTGATATTCCAAATCCAAAAATGAAGTCCATTTTGAAATATATAATTTATAAAATTTCAAAAAGTTGGTATTACTATTCATAATGGCTAGTTTATATAATATTTTAATAACATATCGTTGTTTAGTGAAACTCGGTATTGTGTACAACACACACTATTGAGGAAGGTCACTCTTGCGTGCAACACAAGCCAAGAATAGTGTTTGTGTATACTACAAGCTAATACGGTGTTGCGTATAGCACAATCTAATCTTGGTGTAGCGTACAACACAAGACATCAAAGAAATTAAAAAGAATATTTCTCATAAAATCTCGGGGTGTTACATTCTACCCCCCTTAAAATGAATTTCGCCCTCGAAATTCGTTAGGGTTATAAATGGTTTTATACTTTAAATTTTCTTTTATAGAAACCCATATCATAAAAAGGAATACCAAAACTTAATTTTAAAAACTAAAGTTTGAAACGTAACGGTTACCCAAATTAACTCATCATTGGGTTTCCACATAAGAGAACATAGGTGAAAATTTGGATATGGAAGAGAAATCTAACCATCAAGTTTTGATGGAGAGTGTTAGAGAACATGGATATGAAAAATCCAACAATCACAAATCTATAAATTTATGATGATTCAAGGTACCATCTAGAAAAATGTTTTTGGTTTTCAAGATCATTTCTCTAAAGTTGAAAAAAAATGGAATTAAAAGAAATACTTAATTGATTTTGGTACAATCTCATCGTTGGTCATTACTTGAACAATTTCCACTTTATAACTTAAAGAAATGAAGTTGAATTTGTCATTCGTGAAGTGTTAGCAGATCATGCGATAGAATGATAGGTCATTCCATCTATCTCAAACAAAAGGTTAGCAAAATTTATTAAATATACATAAGTCCATCTATGGTGAGATTAATCATATATGGTTCCTAAAATGAACTTATACTTCATATATCAAACCACTTAACAAATTAAAACTAATTTATAATAATCAGGGACTTCCTGTAGGCTAGTAGTAGGCGATAAAGGCCTGTCGCACTTCGGTTGTGGGTTGGATTCCCGCATCCTTGTCAGACGCGATGGTTTGTCGTCCATCCTGCAGGTTTTCCTTTTTCTAAAACTTCACCATTATAACATTCCAGAAATAATATCGAAAAAAAAGGTTCTAGCCTTAAACAATACTATATGATGTTCAACTTAATCCATTCCAATATTTAGGCTTATCCAAAATAATTATGTCCAAGATCATAGTATAAATAAAACGATTACTAGAAAGGTCATCTATTGATCATATGAATACCATCATTTACCCCCTGTATATCATAAGATATATCTTGTTGGTCACATTCCAAACATGTGAATACCTTAATCATGTATTCTCTTGAAAAATGAATACTCATTGAACCTTAGTGAAAACATGAATCCTGTCAAAAGTTAACTCTTTCCACATACCAAAATCCCAAAAATTATATATACTCAAACCATGATATCACTTTGTCCTTATATCAGTCATGAGCTCATTAATACTATCAAACATATTATTTTCTCCTTATCCCTTCATTATGCGCATATCATCTTCTTTCCAAAAATATTTCAATCACTTTTCATGGTTACCGGTACCATATAATTATTGAAAACCACAACAAACCAATACATAGATATTCCAATATTCCATCATACTAAAAATGAGATTCCACAACACTATTTTGGAATCCCGTTACATAAACACTTAATCATTCCTCCACATCATTTTCATACTCAACATCGCCAATAGTGATCGCATGTGACTTCCCTTTGTTTTTTTCCTTAAGAGGTTGTTGATGTAGATCATCATTAACCCTTAGATTATGGAATTGGTTAGCATAATGCCCCATTTCCCTGCACTTGTATTATTGAAGTGTTGGTGGTGCGTTCTCTGTAGTCTTTTTTTTATTCACATCATTAGCTACCTTTTTCTCATTACTTCGACACTCAGCTGCTCGATGACCTTCTTTTCCACACTTAAAACATTTTCTAGTCCCTTTAAGATAATATCCACTATTCTTTTTTCCACACATTGAGCATAAATAAACATATGTCTTCTTTTCACCACTGTTTTGAGATTTTTCCTTGAACTCCATCTTTTATTTCTTGTCAAAACCATGAGATGGATATGTAAATCCAACTTCCAGCTCTACCTTGATATCACAACGCACAATTTCTTCATAGCTATTGAAGTCTCTTATAGCTAATGCCCTTCAAAGACTTGGTTTTAAGCCACTGAAGAATCGATCAACTTTACTTTCAGGTTGGATGATAAATCCAGATGCATACCTTGCAAGCCTTGTAAAATTCGCCTCGTATATACCAACAAATTCATCATCATTTTGCTTAAGCTCAAGGAACTCATTTTCCATCTTTGTTCGAAGAATATGAGGGAAGTAATTATTGAAAAACAAGTTCTTGAACTCGCCCCATTCCATGGATTCAATTCCATCTTGGGGCCTTGTATTTTTAACTAGAGTCCACCACTGGTCTGCTTCACCTTCTAACCGGTAAATAGCCATAATGACTTTTTCATGTTTCGAACAGATAAGTGTGGAAAATATCTTTTCAATGTTACTGATCCATTTTTCAGCAACAAGTAGATCTGAATACCCACTGAAATAAGGTGGACGTTGCCTCATGAAGGGCTCAATAGAATATTGTTCCATTCTCTGCTCATTTGGAATTCCAAAATGATTCATAGCTTGTGTAAGTATAGCAATAATATTTTGCACTCCATCTCCCATAACAGTGGTTTGTTCAGGAGGAAAATCATTGCATTGTCTATTATATTGATCAACACGGTTCCTTCGGGTTCCAGTCATCGTCTAAAACCCAAAAAGAATAGTGTGAGAGGCAAAAATAATTCTAGGAAAACAACATAATAAAGGGGGATTACCTTCAATATAAAACATCTTAGGTTTAATTCTAATATCTTTACCATAATTCTAGGACTATAACCTATACTTATACTTAACCTTGTAGACATCCCTAGACATACCTTAGAAATATCTCTACGGATTTCAATAAAGTTTTCGCATCCTAGTTTCCAAAGGTTAACTAAACCTTCCCTCTGATACCAACTGTAGAGACCCAATCTTGACGTACATGGAAATTATATTAATTTTACGGAATACTTAATACATAACAAAAAATTACACCCAAGGATCGTAATAGTTTAGTGTCTTTGGAAACTCAGAAAGAAATCTTCTAATCATGGTGAAAGATCTTCAACATATCCCATAAAGATATTCCACTTTTGTTTTCTTACCTAAAACCTTTCTTTATATCATGGGGAATTGAAAAAATATAAATGGTGAGCTCAAATGATCTGTAAGGTTAAACATGGAGAACTTAAAAACAATCCATAAACATTTGAACATAAAAACATGAACATAAAACATCAAAATCTTGAGCAATGACATAAATCTTGGCAGTACATAAGTCATAGATCATAAAGGAACATTAATCATGATAAAATAGCATGGGAATAAAACAAGTAATTGTGGAAAACCATTAATCACATGATATTATTTCCATAGTATCCGAGGCATTGCTTCCAAGACCATCATAGTGGACAAAGTCCCTTACTGAATCGAGTTCACTCCTCATTCCAGTCCTGTATCACTGAACCGGATTAACTTATCATTCCAGCCATGTCTATTTCATGAGATATAAATCTTTACCAAATTTATTGGAGGGAGATATAGGTCTCACCCATCTCATAATGAAATCATTTTTACTTATGCCACAAAATAAACATAAATCATTCATCATAACCCAAAGAATAAAATGGGTTTCATAAACATCATCCCATCATAACATAATCTATATAAAACAAATGGATAAAATTTCATTATAAGAAGAATCAAACCATGTAAATAATAGATACATTATACTTGAAACATAATCATACTAAGTAATGTCATCTTATATGGAAAATAGTTTTGACAAAACACTTGAAATGAATTCTTGAGAAAAATATCCCTTCTTCTTCAAAATCATTTTCTTTTCAAAAAATGCCATTCAATTTTAAAAGAAAATTATTTTGTTGAAAATAATCATGAAATCTTATAGAGGAAGATTCATGAAAATTAGGAGTTATGAAACCATAAAAATCCATTCATGTCGTATAAAAAACATTCTCATCGTACTTTTGCCGGAAAAGTTAAAAAGTTCCTCATATGGTAAACAAAAGAAAGATTCCTTCCATAACACAATGTAAATGTCAAAGAGGGGTAAACATTACTTTAAAAATACATGGAATAATAATAAACATTTTATGGAAACCTTTTTATAATAACATGGACATGGATGATAAACATAACCCCAGTAAATACTTACGAAGAAACAATCTCGGATAAGAATGAGATTGGAATAATTATCCCTTACCTTAGGTCCAATTTCTTCTATACGTGTCCGAAACTCCTATATAGTGGGTTTAAACATATTATTAACTTGTAACAGAACCATAATAATATTTATTATATCATATATTATTCACTTATGACTTTATATTACATGTTCTTTTATTAATTCCATGTTAAAGCAGCGTTTTGGGTAAAATCATTTCATTTATCATACGTGTTTGGACTTGTTATTCTTGATATTATTACTTATATAATGATTTACTTAATTACAGAATTTAAAACATGATTTATATATAATATATATTCAGCATATAAATATATATGATAGATTGATAAATGGAATGAAATACACCGTTCATGGAGACGGTAGGTTGTACGCACACATGAACGCTGTTTTCGTTTCCTTATTGAATTGAATGGAATTAAGTAAATGAAACTTATATGTACATAAATCCAGTATCATTATTATGTAATATATTTCATTATTATTTATTATATATATACTTTATAATCATACTTGAATGGTTAATCATGTAAAATGAATCTCATCGCGTTCGTGGAGACGGTAGTTCGTACGTATGCACAAGCGAAAATATCATTTGTTTGATATTAAAATCATATATAATTGGATGGTATATCATATATAAATAATCATAATAATATTATATTTATTATTTATATCATTTATACTCATTATTATACCCATCCAAATGATGAAATGTTTGAATAACAAACTACACAACGACGTGGAGACGGTAAGCCGTACGTACGCACGTGTGGTGACTTTTTCATTCATATGATGGATAAAATAACTAATATGGTTGTAAAATTTTTATAATAACATCATAGTATATATAAGATACTGGAGTTATTATTTTAGAATGTAAACAACAAAGGAGGAAGTGTAAGAAGAAAGGAACTTGAAATAGGTGGTGAGATATTTACCTCTTCCTTGGATTCTTTCTTTTGATTTGATCAAAGGGGCTCCTTAAGTTGGATTTATGACTAAAGTAAGGAATCTAGGATAAATTTAGGACAGTTGAGAGGGTATTTGGGAAGTATTTGGATGATCCAAATGGTTTTGGAGGTGTGAATTAGAGAGTAGGGGGAGTGCCCTTTTATAAGAGGGGTGAGGGGAACCTTAGGAAAAACTTAAAATATAATTTTATAATAAATTCATATTCAGTTTATAATGGATCCAAAGTGACTTATTTTGAGGCTAGGGTGGGTATGGGTCGAAATTCTCTCAACCAATAGGTTTTAGACAAGTTTAGGTTACCATTTTAACCTTATCATTTAGATTTAACTCTAAGTTAAATAATTTAACTTTTACCGTGTCTTCTGATATTCTTACGCTATATGGTTAATAAACTTTCTATAAACTGCCAATCAAACCCCAATTGGTTCATTAATGTTATATATATTATTATATAAGTCTTTTGGCCGAACCTTAGATTTTTAGGAATAGAATATCAATTAATAATTTAATATTTGTTTTAAAAACTCTTATGTCAATTTTGACACTATTTGGTATTTTGTTTTTTCTAAATTCATAACAGCATTATTACTTCGGAAAAAAATCATCTAACCAACCCTAATATGTTATATTAACCAATAAAATTAGTTTAATTCATAAAAAATCTCAAATTACATTTATTTGGGTATTTATAATATCAATTATGTTAATATTTCATTAATAAGGTAATTATTGCATCATCATTGTGTCATAAATAAATTAAATTATTTAATGTCTAAAAATTATAAATAAAATACCATTATGTAGGAAATATTTTTATATTTCTAATGAATATTTATAGTCGAATTTATCTTATGTATAACCCTATATTAAAAATGTTTTACTTATTAAACGTTGATTTTAACTCTTTTAACTCTTCTTTGAATTAAATAATAATAAATGTACTAATCTAATCCAAGTGGACCTAAAGGGTAATATTTTATTCCTAATGTTGTTTTTGGTCAAATTACACTTATCCAATAGAATTAGGACATGTGTTAGGGTAATAATAATATCATTTTTATCCTTAATTACCCTATTTACTTTTAATCGTGGTAAATAAAAGTAAAAAGTTACTATTCACCAAAAATTATTTTTATCTTATTGAACCACATTTTACTTACTGATATCAACTGTGTCTCTCGGATTTTTGAAATTCCACTCACAGAAGCGGTAAAATTAAGTTTTATGTAAATTTGCAAATTCACCTAGGAGGTGGGTAAAAGACGATAAAAAGTTCAATAAAATTTTTATATATCTAAAATTATTAAAAATGACTCCAATAAATTACATTGAACTTATATAGGTATTATTTATCTATTTTGACCTAAAATAAATTTAAATAAAATAAATTATTATTTAAATAAAAAGTCGGTTTTAACCAATAACTCAGTGTTTTCACTATTAATCAAAAATTGAAAGTTTTCAAAAAAATACAAAAAATTCACCCTAGGCTAATTTTGATATTACGAATCCAAAAATGAAGTCCATTTTGAAATATAAAATTTATGAACTTTCAAAAAGTGGGTATTACTATTCATAACAGCTAGTTTATATAATATTTTAATAACATATCGTTGTTTAGTGAAACTTGGTATTGCGTACAACACACGCTATTGAGGAAGGTCGCTCTTGCATGCAACACAAGCCAAGAATAGTGTTTGCGTATACTACAAGCTAATACGGTGTTGCGTATAGCGCAATATAATCTTGGTGTAGCGTACAGCACAAGACATCAAAGAAATTAAAAAGAATATTTCTCATAAAATCTTGGGGTGTTATAGTTTGAAGCCCCAAGCGTCGTCCCTCCAAGAAGGGGAAGATCCAAAGGCAGGGTAAGGAACGGGAGGTGGTATATTTTTCATGTTCCAAGCAAGGCTACTGGAAGAGGAACTACACCCAGAAGTGTGGGTACACTAAAGTTTCATTCGTTATCAAGTGTAATCTTTCCATTTCTACACATTGGGTATTAGATACAGCTTGTGGGGATCACATCTGTATTCAAATGCAGGAACCAAGTAGATTTAGAAAGATTTCCATAGGAGAGGTGGATCATCAAGCTGCCAATGGCACGAGGCTGGCTGCATTAGTCATTGGCGATTACCACCTCTCATTGCCAACTGGGATGATTTTGGTTTTACATAACTTTTATTATGTGCCTAGTGTTACCAATAACATAATTTCTTTATATTGTTTGTATATGGATAGATTTATTTTCATGTTTGGAAATAAGGGTTGTCTATTTTATAAGAACAATGTATGTTATGGTATGGCGAAATTAAATAATGGTTTGTATGTATTAAATTACGAAAACCAAGTGTTGGTAATCGATAACGAAACAGACTCACATGAATCATACATCACCCTATTGTGGCATCACTGTCTCGGACATGTAAACGGGAAGTGCTTGAAAAAGCTCTACCAAGATGGCTATTTAGACTCTACTGAGATAAATCCACTTGATAGATGTCACACTTGTTTACAAGTTAAAATGACCAAGCTTCCTTTTGGTGTACAAGGTGAAAAGGCCACAGAGCTTCTAGGATTGGTACACACGGATGTGTGTGGACCATTTCCAGTATAAGCTAGAGGTGGATATTCTCACTTCATTACTTTTACTGATGATTTGAGTAGATATGGATATGTCTACTTAATGAGGTATAAGTTATAAGCCTTGGAGAAATTTAAGGAATTCAAGAATGAAGTAGAGAATCATCTTGGTAAGAAGATAAAGAAGCTTCGATCAGATCGAAGTGGAGAATATCTGAACCAAGAGTTCATCGATCTTATACAGGAGTCTGGGATTCTATCTCAGCTCACTCATACTTATACACCATAGTTGAATGGTGTTAGTGAAAGGAGGAACCACACCTTGTTGGACATGGTGGGGTCGATGATGAGTCATTCAGATCTTCTATTATCCTTTTGGGGATATTCATTACAAACTGCAGTATACACATTAAACCGAGTACCAACTAAGGCAGAAAATGGAATTGCCTCCGAGTTATGGAATGGAAAGAAACCCATTTTTTCATACACACATGTATGGGGATGCGAGTCATTTGTTAAGGCCTTCTTAGGAAACAAACTAGCACCCCGTGGCACAAGGTGTATCTTTATAGGATATCCTAAGGAAACTAAAGGATATTACCTATATAACCCTTCAGATAAGAAACTAATTATCGCCAGACAAGTCATCTTTCTTGAGAGGGAGCACATCCTCAAAAAGGATAGTGGGAGTAAGATTGAATTCGATGAAGTTGATGCTCAAGATACACAGGAGTTGGTACAGGAACAAGTTTCACAGGTCCCCATGGAAGAGGTTCCAGAAACACAAGTACTGCGTAGGAGCTCAAGAGAGGTAAGGGAACCAGAGATATTTGGTTTCCTAGTCACCGATGATGGTAAATCATTATTGTTATATAATGATGAACCTCTATCCTATAAGGAATCAGTAGAAAGTTCAGAAGCTCCAAGATGGCTAGAAGCTATGAATTTTGAGATGGATTCCATGTATCAGAACCAAGTCTAGGTTCCAGTCGATGAGCCAGTTGATGTAAATCCTATTGGATGCAAATAGGTATTCAAGAGAAAAATGGACATGGAAGGTCAATTTAGCACCTATAAAGCAAGGATAGTGGTTAAAGGATTTAGACAGCATCAGGGAATTTAATATGATGAAACCTTCTCGCTAGTTGCCATGTTTAAATCCATAAGAATCATACTTGCTATAACAGCTTACCATGACTACGAGATTTGGAAAATGGATGTCAAAACAGAATTCCTTAATGGGAACCTTCAGGAAAATGTCTATATGACACAACTAGAAGGTTTTTTGGCACCAGGTAAAGCCAAATGGGTTTGAAAGTTGCAGAAATCCATTTATGGATTAAAGCAAGCATCCATGTCGTGGAACACTTAATTTGATGAATCCATAAAGGAATTTGGTTTCATTAAGAATGAATGTGAGCCATGTGTTTATAAGTGGTTTAATGGGAATGCGATCATTATCCTAATAGTATATTTTGATGATATATTTCTTATTGGAAATGATGTACCAGTCTTACAGTTAGTTAAGGACAGGTTGAACAAGTGTTTCTCAATGAAGGACTTAGGTGAAGCGGCCTACATTCTAGGGATCAAGATAATCCGTGATAGATTCAAGAGGCTGCTTGGACTAAGTCGGGGTACATACATTGACCAGATACTAAAGAGATTTAGTATGGAACAATCCAAGATGGGATTGGTTTCAGTGTCACGTGGCCTATATCTTTCTAAGAAAATGTGTCCTCAGACACAACAAGAGAAAGATAGAATGAGTAATATCCCATATGCTTAGGCTATTGGATCCATTATGTATTCCATGTTATGTACCAGGCTTGATGTTGCCTATGCACTTAGCATAGTAGGCAGATATTAAGCAGATCTAGGAGAACAACATTGGACTGTTGTTAAGACTATCCTTAAATATCTGAGAAGATCTAAAGATATGTTCCTGGTGTATGGAGGAGATGAGGAGCTTGTCATCAGAGGTTATGTTGATGCTGGTTTTTAGACAGATAAAGACGATCTGAAGTCGCAATCTGGATATGTTTTCTGCCACAATGGAGGATTTGTAAGCTAAAAGAGTTCAAAGCAGCCAGTTGTCACCGATTCTATAGCAGAGTCCAAATATATAGCATCTTCTGATGCAGCCAAGGAAGTCATTTGGATTCGAAACTTTGTCCAGGAGCTTGATGTGGTGCCTAGCAGTAAAGATCTTATAACGTTGTATTGTGATAATACTACAGTGGTGGATCTTGCAAAAGAACCAAGGTCACATCAACAGACAAAGCACATACTTCGGAAGTATCACCTCTTGAGGTATTTCTATCAAAGGAGTGAAGTTGCGGTGAGCAGAGTGTCCACAGAGGAGAACATGGTGGACCCCATGAATAAAGGCCTATCTCAGCAGAAGCATGAATACCATGTGAGATCTAGTGGGTTAAAGGTTGTTAGCAGTTGGCTCTAGTACAAGTGGGAGTCTGTTAGAGTTGGTGGCCTAAAACCAACTACTTTGTACTTTATTCATTAATAAATACCTTATCACATCTTGATTGTTCTTCTGCGTGAAAATTCATGTGATAATGTTCTAAGGATAGTTGTTTCATTAAAGGTTCATAGCGGATCCCTACTATGATGAGAACCCGGAAGTGTCATAACACTGTTCTTGAATATATGTTCTATGGCTGGATGATGTTATTTGAGGGACACAAATAATACAGGCCATTAGGGGTGAGGACTCATAAAACTTTGAGGCACCTTCTCATGGTGTATGCCCTTGGTAATATCCAGGAGGATATTATGAGAATGAGACCCGCCAGTAGGAAATCCACATTTCATAGTGTCATTAGATGTTCCTATCTGCGGATGTGTGTATTGGTCCTTAGACTTTAATATTATTATTAATGGGTATTACAACTCGCACATGTAGATGTATTGATGAAAACTATGATGACACACTGTTCGCAGTGAGGTAGGATACATTGGGTGCATCATGAGTGATGCTGCATTAATAGATAATGCGAGAAAAGATTTATCTCTTCTGTTCCATAATGGAAGTAGATATCTCAGGTCCTTTGATGGAATTTATATAGCCTAAATAAATCCATGGCCATGGTGAGGAATGGGCAAGTTCAATTCCGGAAAGTCAAAGAAATAATAATCGAGCACATGGGTTGATGGCACTAGCATGCAACCCACTTGATTCGAGATGTCAAGACAAAGGTGTTATATTACACAGTAAGTGTTTGTGGGAGGTGACATGCTATTGCGGTGTTAACTTCTTTCTCTATGGGTGTCTTGGTGTGTTGCTAGATGATAACCTTGGACTTTAGGTAGGCTCTGCCTAATGCCACTAAGAAAGTGGCCTAGAGGGTCACACACTAAGTGTGTCCAATTATCTTAGTTAAATATTAATTTAACAAGTTAAATAAAGATTATTCCCGATTGTGGTTTAATAATTATTTAAGGATATCTGATCGCATTTATTTTGATGCTGGTTATTCGAGAGAATATATTGTGGGCGAAATAATATATTTATTAGTGATTAATGTAGTGATATTTATTTTAGAAATAAATAGCCATTATTCAAGGTCTAATAAATGTGACCAACTAGAAAATTGAGCTACTGTCACGGATCTATAGCCACGGTTTTAAAACCGTGGCTATAAGTGGCTATAGCCACGGTTTTATGGCATATAGCCATGATTTTAAAACTGTGGCTATAGGCCTATTTTCTGTGGCTTATAGCCACAATTTTGTAGTCTATGGCCACGGTTTGCAAAACCGTGACCATAGGCCAATTTTTTCATTACCCTATGGCCACGATTCTCCAAAACCGTGGCGATAGGGTTCCCGCGCTTCTGTGGGAAAACAAAACCCCGCCAAAAATTTGGCGGGAATCCCTATCACCACAGTTTTGATTCTATTCCCACGGTTTTTATTAATATATATATCATAATATATATATATATATACCCAAATTGTGGCATGGTTTAGTGGTAAGTGCATTGGACTTCATAGTGGAGGTGTAGGGATCAAAACTCGTTGGGGACATTTAAAATTTTGGTTATTGCCACATTTTTCCGAGGCTATTGTCATAGTTTAAACCGTGGCTATAGGTCAACTTCCATGGCAGCGATTTTGAGGCATATTGCCATGGTTTTCAAAACCATGGCAATAGGTCAAGACCTACTTCCATGGTGATAGTGGCCACGGTTGGCCAAAACTGTGGTCGTAGCCTTTGGCCATGGTTTGGGGGTTTTGGGGCCTATTGCCACGGTTTTGAACCGTGGCATATCCCTTTTTTCTAGTTGTGGTGGTGGAGGAAATAAAGAAAAATGGAAAAACAAAAGTACACACCGTGTATATTAAATATGCACACCGTGTATTTTTTTTCTGGGAATTTATGAGAAATAATATTATTTATTTAATTAAATAATATTAGGTGTAATTCGATGGGCGCATGTCAGGTAATAATAATAGTCAAATGTTGTTATTAGACCTAGGGTATTAATAAGAATTAAATGAAATGAATAAATACTTTCGGGTAATTAATTCATTTTATTATTCTATGTAATTAAAAATCCCAATTATATATTTCTCATTAGCCTAGCCATTTTTTGTGTGGTTGTGCACAACAGATTTGGAAAAGCTCTCATGCCAAGAGAGAATTATTTTTCCACCGAGAACGCTCTCAAACTACGAGAGAGAGATCCACCTCCACCGGATCAAGGTGATCGAAGGTGAACATTGCAAGCGAAGGCTCTTCTGTGCTAGCACCCGGAGATCCCTTCGGTGACGTCCATAGATACATGAATCACATGTGGATCACCACTAGAGTAATCCTACACTTGGATTATATGACACAACGACGGATCATATCAGATCGTGACCAGAAACATCAACAAAGAAAGAATTCCATCATGGTAATTCTTGTCAATTAATTAAATTAATTATAACCAACACATGATGATCCTATTTATGGTTCTGGGACTTCCCTCTTTCTTTGTTGTTATTCGTTCTATTCTGAAGATCCGGCGTTTTATTATTGTGATGGATCTCAGATTGATCGTTGTTAATGCTAAAATTAAAGTTGGGTAAACCCACCAACGCGCTTCCACTGTGCCCGGAACCTACACTCGATATGTAATGTCACATTGTACCCTCATAGGGATGGACCACTAAATAACACTCAACTAAACTTGATTTATACTAAAGAGACGGATGGCCTCCAACTACTCTAGTAAAAGTATACAGCGTGTACTGTCAGTACACGATGTGTCTCGTCTGCTTTGGGTATACATGTGTACCATAGCCTATGATCATGTATCTTTAGTCATACCCATGTAATCTGGCCATACCCATGTACCTGGTTGTGTCCAGGTCATCTAGTTGTGTCTGAGTACATGGCCATGCCCGTGTATTTTGCCCATGTATGTGTGTCTAGTCGTGTACGTTCTTGTGTACCTTCCAGGGTACATGTTGAGTTGTCGGCATCAGGTCACATGGCGTGTGATACATGTAACATGGAATGTGATATTTTTCTCCTCCAAAACCCTAGCTACTACTGTCAGGGTACTACATAGTGTATGTTCTTCGGACTATACATCGTGTAGTCGGCAATTTTACATAAAGACATAAACGCTTCACGTGTTCTCCTGCGTTGTCATCACCTCTGGATATGCCTCTAGTCTTGCCCAAAGATTGCAGATCTCAATCAACCAAAACTATCCATCATCGATGGCCAGAATCTAGCCTTCAATCCACTCAAATTTCCATCGTCGTCACCTCGCGCTATCACCGCACGTCAAACCGTGAACCGGGAATCACTTATTCGATCCCGGTCTACCTCTGATCATCCACCGTTATCTTCGCACCTTGATCTTACCCTCAATAATGAACCCATACTCACAGTATTAATTTTTTGCACTAAATAATGATTTTGAAACGATCGAATATTGGGTAATCGACGAACCTCCGGCCAAGGAAATGCCATCGATGAATCGTGTAAATAATGGGGAGAGAAATCCAATAGACACAAAAGAGGAATGAACCACGGTCTTTTTTCAAGTTTCCTTAATTCACTATCATTAAAATGATGAATGAAGAGAAACATAAACAACAAATAATATTTTCCCCAAATCCTAGGTAAATAAACCTACACCCGCAACATGATCGACCTACGAATCAATCTATTAGTTGATTTGATTCACATTTTTCATGGGAAAAACCGGTAAATAAATAATAAAAAACAATGTCCTGCCTTGGGTTTGGATCGATCGTTGATGAAGAATGAATCTGTGTTATCATCATTGGTGAGATCCTCGAGTTCTGTTGGTAAAAATGATCCTTGATCTGTTGTCGTTTTCCAAGATCCTCAACGCCACCCTCTCAATTCTTAGGGTTATGTAGCTAATCCTATGAATTGGCTATAAACATGATTATATAGGAGTGAGTTAGGTCGTTGCACCATAAATAAAAAATAAAATTATTTATTTTATTATTTTATTATTTGTGCCCACGACTGCACTTTATCAAAATGTCTGATGATGAAAAAGTTTATATCGCGTCTAGGGTAAAACTCACATTCCAGAATCAACGATGGTCTCAGATTTCCTATCCAAGGCCTCATTAGGGAGTTATTCCATTATTCCACAAAAACTGAGTGCATGTGATATTGATATATTTGATATTTATATAATATCAATACCGAGCATCTTTGGGCCTTAGAATCTTATGTCGTCTCAGTGTTTGGCTCTAAAAATATTATTAAATGTATTTTAAAGCTTTACATTGAAAAAAAAGTGACATTACACAATATTATCATTGGTTCCTTCCAATAACTACATATATAAATCAAATACATATGTCTTGGATATCTGAGGTTGTTTGCTTTTACAGACCTCCTTGGCTATATCTTCTTTAGATACTCTTTTATTTGAGATAAATTTATCTATTTGGACTTTATTAAGTGAAGAGGTAAACCTAGATTCATCAAAAATAGCATCTCTTGATTCAATAATGTTATTAACAATTACTAAATCATTTTATTCTAGAACCATGAATCTATAATCCTTTGAATGCTCTGCATATCAAAGAAATATGATATCATTACCTCTTTTATCCAATCTTCCCTTTTAGGTTTAGGTGCTATTACAATTACGTGGCAACCCCAAACCTTTAAATAATTTAGTTTTGGTTTCCTTGTGCTTCCATAATTCATACAGAGTCATAAACTTCCCTTTTGTGGGAACCTAATTTAGGATGTGACATGTAGTTAATAATGCCTCTCCCCAAAAACCTTTAGAGATACCTGAGATATACATTGTGGAATTAACCATTCCCATTAATGTTTTATTCTTTCTCTTAGAAACACCATTTTGTTGAGGTGTATAGGGAGTTGTCACTTCATGTTTGATCCCTAGGGATAAAAACAATAAAGGACTATAGTATTCACATCCCATGTCAAGTCTGAGGCATTTAATTATAAGCCCACATTCGTTTTCAACCTCATTTTTATAGATACTAAATTTATCTATAACTTCATTTTTAGCATGTAAAAGATAGACATGGAAAAATCATGAATAATCATCAATAAAAGTTACAAAGTGCCTTTTATTACCAATGGTAGGTGTGGCATGAAAATCGCATACATCGCTATGTATTAAATCTAAGAAATTGCTTTTCCTTTTTATGGTGGGAAATGATTTCCTAACTATTTAAAAAAATATTTACAACGCACACAAGGAAAGAAATCCCGACCGGGGACTCGACCCCACAACCGCCACCCTATTCCCCAAACCCCCCGGCCACCCCAGCCACCTACGCGGGGATTCCTAACTATTTTAGTTTGTATGCAAGTTACACATTTATTATCATTTTTATCCATGCTAGGTAATAATTCCATTTTTCAAATATCATATATTTTCTTAAAATTAATGTGACCAAAACGATTATTCCATTAATCAAAAGACTCTAGCAAGTAAGCAGAAACAATATTTGTATTCAATTAGAATAATCCATCATAAAGGCGACCCTTTCCCACAAATATACCACCCTTGGATATAACAATGTCATCTGCCTCAAATATAAGCTTAAACTTGTGCTTGTTTAACAAGCTTCTTGAGAATAAGTTCCTATGAATTTTGAACACTTATAAGTCATCATTGAAGATGAGGATCTTTCTCAAGGTAAACTCAACATCAACCCTTCCTTCCCTTGTGTGTTTATGCTTGCAGAGTTCTCCATGTAGAGCAAAATATCATATTTGATTGATTCCATCCCCTTGAAGAGAGATTTGTTGTTGCACACGTGTCGTGTAACACCATAATCGATCCACCAAACAGAGTTATCCTTGAGCATACTCACTTTGAAGATCATGGTCACAAAGTACTCTTTGGAAGTGTTTTTGTCATCATTCTTCTTATGAAGATTATGGTTCAGTTTTAAGTGTCTCAATTTGTCACAGAAGTAGCATGTTCATTTCTTCTTCATGAATTGCACCTTTCCTTTTGAAGGATGGTCCAAACATTTTTTTCCCTTTGAGGACCCGAAGGGAATCACTCCCTCCGTCATAAGGACCTTGGATTTATTATCCTTATACTCATTTGTCTCCTTATTCTTTTTATATCCATCCTCAATTTGTAGGTAGTTTAGTAACTCATTGAGGAAAATATATTATTTCTTATGTTTTAGAGATTGTTTAACATTCTTCCAAGAAAGATTAAGCTTATCGATAATTGACGTGACAAATAGCATCATTCATGTTCATCTTTTTTTGTTTAAGGTGTTGTGAGATGTGTTGTATTTCATAGAATTTTTCTACGATAGATATATTATCTACCATTTTGTATGAAATAAACTTGATTACTAGGATTTTTTTCCGCATCCTCGGTGATGTACTTTTTCTCCAAGGCGTCTCATATATGTTGGTATGTGTTGAATAGGTCATCGGCTAAAGTGATAAATAGGTTCCCTTGACACAAGCGATCAACGTTCGCCCATTTTTGTCATGTGCGGGAAACCTGAAGCATCTCATCTTTGGATGTGGGGGGCTTTGAAGTTGAAAGCACGTACATCACTTTGAGAGTTGCAAGTTGCAAGTGCATCTTTTTTTCCCACCTCTTAAAGTTGTTGTCATTGAATTGCTCCACCTTCATCACGTTGTTCAGCATCACCGTATTCATTTTGATGGAATCTACTCTTAAGATTGTTGGAGATATATTGATGGGTAATGGATATAGTTTTTTTTACTTTGGATGGTAGTAGAAGGAGCTCGTCGAGACACGTTACGTTGTCGCTCTCCTTAAGAGTGGATTCGCCCCCACCAAATCGATGGTACAAAGAGTTGTCGGCAAATCCTTTTTAGGATACAATGATGACTCGATATTCGACACAATTACTTTGTGGAGAATATCACATGAAGAATCTTTGAAAACAAGAGTAATAAGAAGATTTTGTTGTTGCGCACCAACAAAATTCATTTGATATTTGTTGAAAGATTTTAGAGGAATCTGAATTTGAAGGAAGGATTGAAGTGTTTGAGAAAGTTTGGAGTTTGTTTTATGATCAAATGTTGACTCTATTTTATAGGCATGAAACCAACCCTCCGAATAAATCAACATACCACTTAGAATTGTGTTGATAACTTTCCTGAAAATGCATGTTTTTGCCAAATTTATTCCTGCCCATCAGATCACATCTGATCAAATAATTGAAACAGAACGCACCCGCTAGCAAACAGACGTGTCGGCTAGCGAACGGAAATGTTCATTTCAACCCATTTTTAAATTTGAGATTCCAAAATAACCTCCCCTTAAAAAGAAACTTAAAATAAAACATTTTAAATATGTTGAAAAACATTAAAATCCAAAGGACTCATCCAATCTAGCATCACAATGGAAATTTCCCTGGAATCTGAAGTGAGCATATATGAATTTCATTTTAGTCACCAACTGGCATAGGGATCGTTAAAATCTAATATTTGTGTTTTTTAATACATATAAATTTGTCTTAAATTTTGTATAAAAAATGAAAAATATTATGAATCAAATTTAAATTGATTGATTAGGATGGTCGCCGTGGGGGACCGGCCGTCAAATACCGCGGGCGTATTGTGCGGGGATGGTTTTGGGATCAAGAGATTGACGTTATTTATTATCCGATTTACCTAATTCCAATAAAACGGTGGGCAGCTGTCCCCTGGTTTCTGTCGTATCCCAATTCCGTGTACCAACAGTCGTACAAATCAATTCACAATCCTCCTCAAATTTATCAAACTAAATTGTGTATTTTTTTTTTTAACAATCAATCGTAGTAAAATTATTTTAATTTTTCTAAAATAAAAAAATATATTTTAAATACACATCGATGTTTAAATGACTTATGTGCCCTGAAGCTCATATCACAACAAGTGACATGAGTTGTATCACTATATGCAATATGCACTATCATACAATTTAGGTACATGGTTTGGTGAAATGCAATGTGAGATATTTCATACCACTCCCCCTTAATCTTGATATTAGATATCATGCATGATTGGTTAAACAATATAAAATGATACTTAAAAGGAGTTATAACGATTATTTAAATGTTTAACAATAAATGAAGAGTGCATCGAGTTCACAAGAGTGACAATTTGTTTTAACATGCTGTACAAAAAAGAAATGTTTGGCATACGCAGACCGTTGGAGCACCCAACATAAACGATGGATGCTTAAGTAAATGGAAGCCTTAAAGATGGAGATGATATCTTAATAGAAACTTCTTGAGATGAAGATCGCTTTCTTTCCATTCTTAGTGAAGATGAGGCACTACCATATCATGAGATAAATGAGACCCTTCCAAACCATTTGTAGATTTACATTGATGGTGTATTAACTACAGTAACATGAGTCTTGATTGTTGCTCACAGGTGTTCCTCACACACATTGTTGTAGAATACTCAGCCAAACAATAAAGAGGCATGTTCTTCATTTTAATTTAATTTCTTCCAAACCTCTCATGGCGATATCACAATTTGAGTTTTGTTTTTCGCTGAATTATATTCTTAAGAAGTCCATAAAACCCATCAGTGGTATCAGAGTTGAATCCATGATGTTTGGAATATTTTTTTGATAAAATTTTCAAAATAAGAAGAATCACTATCACAGATCAGATCTTTAACAATGTGAAAAGGGGGCTTTAACTGCGTTAAAAAGTGATGTTGTCCTAAGTGCTCTTAAAAGGGGACCCCTTTTATCAACATTCAAAAAAACTATGATAAAGGGCATATTTATTAGTATTTTTGTTAGCGCTCATAAATAGCGACCTTTATCACCGCTAGAAATAAAGACCATACACCTCCAATGTCGCTACAGGGTAAACAGATTTCGCGACGGTTTTCAAAACCGCCGCTAAATATTTTTCAGGAAAAAATTATTATTTTTTTATAAATTTATTTTTAAAAAAAAATTAATTTATTTTTAGTTGCGGTTTTTTAGAAACCGTTGCGAAATATCAGTGTTTTTTTTAAAAACTGCTACTAAATTAAATGAAAAAATATAAAATATAAAATATTTAATTATGATTTATGATTTATTATTTATTATTTACTATCATATATTGTTTATTATTTACAATTTTAATTAATTATAATACGTTGATTAATAAATATTTTTAACTATTAGTTAATAATAATTTAAAAACTTAAAATAAGTATTAAATAAATTGAAAATCAGAATTCAACATCAAATGGACATAACTTTTGATCCAGTAGTCCATTTTAGCTCCACAACTAGTCAAATCTAAACTTACTAAATGAACTAAAACCACATTAGATAATATTTTTTGTAATAATTAAAAGAATAAAGTTTATTATAGTTTTAAGAAAATTTGGAAATCAACTTCAACTTCAAACGACCATAACTTTTGATCTGGGTGTTCGTTTGAGCTCTACCACACATCAAATTGAAGTCTGCGACGAGCTCTACGCCATATTAATCTAGGGGCACCCCAATCATTGTTTTTTCGAGGTCAAAAGGGGTTTAGAAGACATCCAAAACTGAGTTTTTTTGTTTAGATATCATGATTTTGAACATCTGATGAGATTTCATCTTCGTTTCAGGGTGTCTTCATATGATTTTTATGTCATTTATGATTTTATTCCATTGAATCGATGATGTTGCACTTATTGTGGTTTCCCATCTTTTGGTGATTTATTATTATTATATATATATATGTGTATTTATGAATATTTGCGTATATTTATATATATTTTTAAATATTTAAACATATTTATGTTTATATATTTTTATATCTTGTATGTGTGAATATATATAAAGATATTTATATTTAACTGTCACTACCACAAAACAGGGCAAAGGAAGCGCCGCCTTTTATCAGCGCTAGCTAAAAGTGCTGATAAATGTACCCTTTATCAGCGCTATTATTAGCGTTGATAAATTTTTTTATCACCCCTAAAGGACAGATAAAATAAGTATTTATCAATGCTATAATTTTAATGCTGATAAATAGATGTTTTATCAGCGCTTTTAACTAGCGCTGATAAAGGTTCTAACGGTTTTTATAAAATAACCCTAATATGCCCCTCCTCCGTCGCCCCCATTCAAGCCTTCGCGGAAGCTAAACCTTGCACCGCGACCCCTCCTCCGCCGCGACCCCTCCTCCTCCACTGCCGCTGCATTGTCCTCCTCCTCCACCGCAACCGTCCTCCTCCTCCGCCATCGCCGGTGCCTTCTCCTCCTCCTCCGCCGCGATCCCTCCTTCGTCGCGACCCTGCTTCTCCTCTTCCTCCGCCACCGCCTCCTCCTCCTCCTCCGGTAGCCGACTCATCCTCCTCCACCGCGGCCGCCTCCTTATGTGTTTCGAAAATGGATGATGGATCTTGATCGAGCCCGGATGAGCTTAGGATATGGTGGTTGAGCATTATTAAGGGGTCAACTTCACTTTGAGGTTGGTGGTTTCAAACCATTACCAATGTTTTATGTATTGTTTCATGCATAGGGTGCACTATGCAATAGACCCTTAGGCTACACCATAATGTGCCCTATTCTTGAATTGAAAAGAGATTTTTTAGTCTTTTTAATGAGTTCCCCCTATTCTTTATTAGTCACTTGACCCCATCACCCAAACTCCTCTTCCCAATAATTTTCCCCTCTCATTATTCACTCTAGGATCTGTAATGGTCGTTTCATAGTGGACAACCCACCCCCTCCTTGGACAACCCACACCCACACCCCCTCCCCCACACCCCCTGCAACCCCCCCTAGATAACCCACCCCTCCCTGGACAGCCCACACCCCTCCCACACCCCTTTAGCCCCCTACCCCCTGGATAGCCCACCCCTTCCCCTTTGAACCTTTTATGTTTTACTGGATTTCCCCCCCCTTTCTCATCCAGAACCCCTCCGCACTACGCCAACCTCCCCCTCCTCTCCTCTTGGGTGGTTCTCCCTCACCCGGTGTATGTTTCATCGTTCATCACTTGTATTGGAGAGCCTATGATAATTTTTACCTCTCTTATTCCTTCTATATATTAGTGTTTGACCCCCCCCCCCAAATCCTATATTTAAATGGACATGTGTCAATTACAATTGGAAATGTAATGATACGGGCCATAATGGTATCATAACCAACAACTGACCTGACTTTCCACTAACCTAAGAGGCGTTCATGATCCCTACAGGATAGAAACGATCCCCTAGGAAAAAAATACATTTAATGTGGAATATTTTACCCCTAAATTATAGTAAATTAAAAATTATCTTTTCCCTAAAAAGCAGACATGTCCCATTCATAAGTTGAACATCTAGGAAAATAGTAGATATGCAAAAAATAAATAAACAGGGAGCAAATATCATAGATCGAAAATAAAATCCCACTATTGACCAATAAAACTGTTTAACATGTGAGTTCTCATTTTATGTTTTCTTTTTAGTTGGAAATATCCTTTGCCGCGCACCTCTCCTCTGTCGCGAACGCACCTCTGCTGCGCGCTGAACAACACCTTCGCGGTGAGTTTTCTCTTCTTACTCATTGGTTTCCTCTTGTTCGTATGTTATTACTGTTTGATATTGATGGTTATGTTGTGAAATGTACGAGCTAAATGCCCCGCTGAAAATCGTGGCTGTTGGTGGTCCTTGTTTGCGCACTAAATGAATTGCATGTTGGTTGGTTCCTGTTGAACATTTGAATATAAAATTGGTAATTTATGTATACTGACTAATGAATGAATGCCTCAGGATGATAAAACTTCTATGATAACCCCTAAATTAACAAACAGAATTGAATAAGGGATGCTTTGTAAAATCAGAAATTGTGATTATTTGGTTTGTATGGTGTTGCGATTGTGAGCATGATTGTGTGTTTGTATGGTGTTGCGGTTGTTGGCATGATTGGTATGCCATTTGTTTTCCATGTTGTAGTTCTTCCACAATTGAATATCAATCCAAACTTTACCCATTTCAATGGCACCACCACTTTGTTACTAGTGCAATTCCACTAAATCTTAGAAAACTACTTCATTAGAGGACTCTATGAGACACTTTATGGACACCCTAGTCAAATAACCATAACAACACATTTAATGAATCCTTCCACCCACAAGCACTCTATTGAAAATCATACCATCTATTAGTTTAGTACCATAGTTCTTGACTAGAGACATTATGTTTCTAGAGAAACACTAAAAAATCGGTTTACAACAATGCATATAGATCACATGTGGGATACTAAAACATTCTAGTGCAAGGGCTTCTCATAGCTAGTTCCATTGATCAGGTGGTTGGGAAGATGGGTGTGATCTACTTTGGTCCTGAGTAATGCATGGAGAGGTAAGGGTATTTCTTACCATAGCTAGTTCCATTGATTATAGTTGGATGATGACCCTAGTTGAACATCTTTTGTGTAATTATTTTGTTAAATATTAATATTACTATATCAAATAAGATGAATATGAATAAAGAATGGATGAATTCCAATCAGTTGACAAAAGAGTATGAAGATGGCATGAAAGAGTTTATCAAGTTTGCAAAAGATCATGCATACGACCCTTCTCAAATCCTTTGTCCGTGTTTACACTGTTGTTATTCAAGACAAATTAATCCAGAGGAGTTTGAAGAATACCTGATCTATCACGGAATAGATCAAAGTTATACATGTTGGAATAAACACGAGGAAAAAAACAAATACAGGTAGTGGCTGGGATAGCACTACGTTTTATGGATCATCTGATATGATTACAAGCGTGAACAATGAAGACGATCATATGGAGGATGTGATTACAGATGTGAATGATGATGATGATCGTATTGAGGAAATGACAAGGACAATTGAAGATGAACTTCATGATTGCCCAAAATTGTTTGAGAATTTAAAGAGTTGTGCAAATACGCCATTGTATGCTGGTTGCACTAAATATACAGCATTGTCAGCCGTACTGAAGTTGTATAATTTGAAAGCAGGCAACAGGTGGAGTGATGCCAGTTTTATGGAACTACTTTCTCTCTGGAATGACATGCTCCTAGAAGATAATGAGCTCCCGAGCTGAACATACGATGCCAAACGAATGCTACACTCGATGGGTATGATCTCTAAAAGAATACACACCTATCCGAATGACTTTATATTGTTTCACAAGGACCACAAATCACTTAAATAATACCCAAAGTGTGGTGCTTCTCGATACAAGAAAGATGAATCCAGTCCTACGAAAGTTGTATGACACTTTCCAATCATTACAAGGTTTAGGTGCTTATATGGAAGTGAGGAGACTACAAGACAATTGACATGGCATGCAGATACAAGAATTAAATATGGGAAACTATGTCACCTGATAGACTCTCATCAGTGGAATAGAATTGATCATGAGTATCCTGAATTTGAAAACGAGCCAAGAAACCTTCGTCTTGCATTATCTACAGATGGAGTGAATCCTTTTGGTTTTCAAAGCAGCAATTACAGTACATGGCTGATTATATTGGTAAATTATAACTTACCACCATGGTTATGCATGAAATGAAAATACATCATGTTATCTATGCTTATATCAGGACGAAAACAACCGGGTAATTATATTGATGTTTATTTGGCTCCATTGATCGAGGATTTAAAATTATTGTGGGATTTAGGTGTTATGTTGTATGATGCTTACAGAAATGAAGATTTCACTTTGGGAGCCATGTTGCATGGGACGATAAATGACTTTTATGATTATGGAAATTTGTTAGGATATAGAATTAAAGGAACTCAAGGGTGTCCCATTTGTGAACAAGGTATACAATCAATTATGTTGAAACATTCATCGAAAACCATGTTTCTAGGACATCATAGATTTCTACCCCGATGACATAAGTACAGGTATTGGATGACATAATTCGATGGAAGTTTAGAAGAACACGCAACACCATCTCCACTAATAGGTGATCAATTGTTTGAGAAAGTAAAATATGTTGACACTAATTTTGGTAAACCATTTTCGAAGAACCTTACGAAAACCGATTGGAAAAAGAGATCAGTTTTTTTTTGAATTACCATACTGGAATTGTCTGTATGTCAGACATTTTCTTGATGTTATGCATATTGAAAAAAATTTATGTGATAGTGTCATCAGCACATTGCTAAATGCACCCAGCAAAACAATGGATGAAATTAAGGTTAGATTGGACATGGTTGAGATGGGAATATAAGAAGAGTTGGCACTAGTGAAGGGTGAAAAATGAACATTTCTTCCTCCTACTGCTTACACTCTTTCCAGGAAGGAGAGATATCAGTTTTGCAACTTCTTGAATGATGTAAAGGTTCTAGAGGGGTATTCATCAAATATCAAGAACATCGTTTCAATGAGCAATTTAAAGTTAAAGGGTCTGAAATCACATGACTTCCATGTTTTGATGAAAGATCTAATTTCTATAGCTTTACGTTGATTTTTTTCCAAGAATGTCTGCCATACATTAACGAAGATCTATTTCTTCTTCAAAGCTATATGCAACAAAGTTATAGACCTGGTGAAATTGCCAACTATGGAAAGAGAAATTGCCGGCATATTATGTGAATTGGAAATGTTCTTCCCATCGACATTCTTTAATATAATGGTTCATTTGATGGTTCATTTGGTGAGAGATATTTGACTATGTGGTCTTATACATTATAGATGTATGTATCCCATTGAACGGTATATGAAGATTTTGAAATGGTATGTCAAAAATCGAAGTTGGCTATGGTTGTAATGCAAAGCAATATATTGTTGAGGAAACCATTGAATTCTATACTGAATAACTGTCTGGTGTGGAAATAATTGGCCTACCTAAATCTCATCACACTGGGTGGCTTGAGGGTGGAGGAATTTCTGGAAGAGAGGTTGTCACAATCAATATTACAGATCGAGAGCAAGCCCACCTTTACGTTTTTCATAACAGTTTCGAATTTGACCCATAAGTTCAAACCCACAAAGAAATTCTTAGGCATTTGAATCCATCTAGGGATGAAAAATGGATATCAGATAAACACAATAGACAGTTTATAGGATGGTTTCGGGACCATATTTTTTAGAAGTTAGATAAAAATCCAGACTCAATTTTAGAACGACTTCGATGGCTATCCGAAAGAGCAAGTTTGTATGTATTATATTACAATTCTTATATAGTTAATGGTTATACATTCTATACTAATGAATATAATGAAGACAACACCATGCATAATAGTGGGGTTACACTTGTGGATGAAGCAATGCATGTTTCCGGTCCTAAGGACAGAAATCCAATTTATGCGAATATGTCATACTTTGGCATCATCAAACAAATATGGGAGTTGGATTATATGAAATTACAAGTGCCGATTTTTCAATGCAAGTGGGTTGATAACATGAGTGCTGTTAAAATAGATGAATTGAGTTTCGTGAAAGTTGATTTTAGTAAGGAAGGGGAGAAAGATGAACCATTTATAATGGCATCACAAGCATTACAAGTATTTTATGTTCCAGATCCCGTAAACCAAAACTGGTCAATTGTTCTGTTATAGACCAAAATAACTGAAGGGTAAGATGAAAGTTCAACAGAGGATAACCCTTTCATTAGGACTTAACAATCATTTTGCAGTGGTCCCAATGTATATGGCGTTTTTTATGTTAGAGGAGACCACAATGAAGGGATTTACATAGTCAATAGAGGGGTCAAATCTCTTCAGCCTTAAAAAAGAGTTCAATAATCAGGTTGTTTGTTTATTGTAATATACATTGTGTTACGTTATGTTATTATCTGTTCGCTGCTTCTTTTATGTAATCTAAATTAAATGTTAAACCACTTATGCAGATAATGACTTATGTACCTGCTGATGCACCCAATCCCAAGGCACAATAGGTCTCTCAACCTGCTGCTATTGGTCCTAGTGCAGAGCAACAACAGGTTTCTCAACCTGTTACTGCTGGTCCTAGTGCTGAGGTACAATAGGTTTCTCAACCTATTTCTACTGGTCCCAGTGTCGATCCTAGAGCTCCAGATGTACATAATGATGATGCTTCTGAGGAAATGGTAGGAAATGAAACCTTGACGGAATAAAAAAACAAGAGCGCTGTAGTTTGATAGTATTAGCCAAAATCCTTAAAGAAAAAGCAAAAGACATCAAATTTGAGGTGGGATGGAATAACCAAGGCCAACATATTAACCCCAACAAAGCCATCTTTAGTAGCTACATTGGAATCATCACTCAGCAACACGTGTCTATTGATATACAGTCATGGAACCATGTTGTCACCAGGCTTAAGACACTAATATGGGAAGAGATTATGGTAACATTATGATATAATTTCTTTAATTTATTAAAATAAAATATTAAAACATTTACTTACTCTTCATCATACATTATAGAGTGCATTTATAGTAGATTCCTCGCACAAGGAATATATATTAAGAGTTGCAGGAATGATTCATAGAGGCTTCCACACAATTTTAATGAAATATCATCTTAAAGATGTTAAAGGGAAAATCAAGCCGCACCCACGTCCTCTTTATGCACACTTGATATCCTAAGAAGCGTGGGATTTGTTTAGAAACCGTCATGGGGAGCAGACTTTCCAGGTACATTGTGTCTAGTAATATGTTGTTTGACGTTTCTTGTATTCATCAATTTTATTGATAGTTTTTTATTTATGAAACAACAACTGAGTGCTAAAAATAAAGAACAAGCAACAAAACCAGTGTATCCCTGCAGTAAAGAAAGTATGGGGTACACTTCACTTGAGAAAAAATTGGTACGTATTTTAAATCTACCGTAATACTTTTATGAGACATAAAACAACACCATAACCATGTTCCTCTATTTATATGCAGATTGATGAATCCAAATCGAAAGCCACTTCCATCCCACACCATGTGCTATGGAAGGAGTCTCATGTAAATAAAGAGGGGATACTGATAGATGAAAATACACAAAAAGTGTGGGAAACATGTGTAAGTATGACATAATATAAATTTTATTTTCTTTAAATCACTATTACATAACAATGAATACTTATTTTCCTATATTTTCTATCTGATATAGTCACAGGAATCAACAACACCCGCACCAGATGCAGACATACTTTCAACAGCCTTGAAGTAGCCAGAACAGTATGGCCGCATCAGAGGTGCGGGTTTTGGGGTGCCACCTCGAACATATTTTTAGAAATAAAAACAAGCGAAGGATCAAACTGATGAAATGAAAAAGATGAGAGAAATAATAGATATATTTTAAGAAGAATTACAATAATAGAGAGAGATGATAACAAGTTTGATGGGGGGGAGGCAAAGAGAAGAAACAACTCAACAACAACCCATGCATGAAGATCCCACCCCACCCCCCACTAGCTTTGAGGTGAGACATTCCCCTCAAAAACCTGACTTAGCTGAGGTAATCAATGTTATATTAATTTTCCTGTGAAATTTGAATCACATAGACACTGATACCTTTCTTGTGCTAATATTATATAGGGTGAAAATGACTGTGATTTATATATATCAACTCCCACCTATCGCCCTGTATCGAGGGCTACGATGTTCAATATGCAGAACAACATGCTACACAATAGAAAAATTCCAACAGATCATGTCAGAGTTTCGATTAATGTATCTAATGAGCCAAGTGTCAAGCTACCTATTCCAAATGATGGTGAAGACATTCATACAGTCGAACAAGCTGTTGGAACATTCATCGCATGGCCGTCAATTCTTTAAAAAAAACATGTCAACAAGGAGGTATCCATTTCCAATTTATTTTTCAAGCTGAACCTTTAACATTTAATGAAAAAATGTCTAAATTGATGAATGTTATTACAGAACGACAAAGGGAAGGGGGTGAAACAAAATATCAGCTCAAAACTATCTCAAGGATCAACCAACCGATTGAAACAATCTACTGAGATCACCTTCACCCTGCCCGTTCTATATCCACATTTAATATCATTGCAGACTCATGTGGATACAAAATTGATAGACGGTAATGCTCACATAGTTGATTTTGAAAAAAAATATGTACGGAGAGGAAAAATCAGATTTCATTAGTGATGAAAATGTAAATGAAATCTTCAAGTATGAATGGCTAGATGCCTCAGTTGTAAATGTATACAAGAGATATGTTTTCATGATTTGATTTTACAAAAGCTGATATACTATGATAATTATGACTAAATACGTTTCATATTTTTCGCAGGCGTATATATGAAAAACAATTGAAGAGATTTACCCATGAGACAAAAATTTGGACCCGTTAGTCCTCACATCACCTCTTTAAAAGAAGAAATAATTGAAAATAAAGATGATGAAATAAAGTCATCTCTGCTCAAATCATTTGAAAAAAAATTACGGATGATAGACTCTTTTTAATACCAATGATTCAGGGGTAAAACTCTACAATTTAATCATATCAACTATATTTTCATTTCTTTCATTACTTATTCCTTTTTTTTGTATTTTTAGGGAGCATTAGATGCTGATTGTAGTCAATTTGGCTCTAAAGATTTATTTTATAGATTCAATGCATGGATATGCAAAAAACTAACCATGAATTATGGAGTTTTTCAATTTTTAATAAACTACATCCAACATTTTAGAACTAAACATCGAGTTATATAATTTATATTATCTTTTAATGAGGATTCTGTTATAATAGGGCAGTGCATCAATATCGTCTACTTCATGGAATGAATCCAGGGCCTAAGGACAAGAATGCCTAAAAGATCTATAACTGGACAAATATCCTTGTATATATAATAATATTTCACTATTAGAACAAATATCAAAACAAATTACTTATTTTTTATTGATGTTTCTACAGTGTCCAAAACAAACAAATGGAAAGGACTGTGGTTATTATGTTTGTAAATTTATGAAGAGATCATATTTCATCAACAAACTACCATAATTGAAGAGGTATTTTTGAAAATAATTATGGGTTCATTTAAAATATTTATTAATCCTTTGTGTATTTATATTTTTTCAGTACTACCATGACTGTCACAAAAACTCATATTCACAAGATGATATAGATCTATTTAGAAACGAATGGGCAGCATACCTGATGGAAGATTATACACAAATAGGATGAATGTGAATTCCTACCAATGTTATCCTTATATGATCATTGATATCTCCCTTGTTTACACTTATTGAGAATATATGATCACCCTTTATTATGTTTTATATCCTTAGGATATGAAGAATTCTTTTAGAAATGATCTGTATTTCTAGTAAAGCATAACTTAATGAGAGACTCTTATGAACTAGTTCTTTATGTTTCCATGTTTCCAAAAGCACTAGAACTAAACTATTATGACATGGATCATTTATAATTTGTATTTTGGTCATTTATGCAGTTGTTTCTACTAATGCAGTGTGTTGGAAGAATATTGGTTATGCACCACTCACAAATTTAATAAAAAAACTAAGGATTCTTGTAACACCCCAGAATGATAAAGGGTTAAATGACTAAATGATATGACTCATGTCAACAAGGTGCACCTTCCTTTTCAAGAGCCCATCTGATTAGAACTCCACAGTTAAGCATGCTTGACCTGGAGTCCTAATCAGGATGGGTGACCTTCTGGGAAGTTTCCCATCTGATTAGAACTCCATAGTTAAGCGTTCTTGGACTGGAGTAGTGATCAGGATAGGTGACCTTCTGGGAAGTTTCTTAGGGTGTGTGCAAGTGAGGATAAAGCACACTGGAAAGGACATGTGTTGGCCTGTGGGGACATTCATTAGTCAGATGGACTGTTCAGGCATGTGGGTGGACCCTGGGGTGGGTCCCATGTGTCGGTGGGGCAACTGGTGGTACCTGGTAGGCCAGAACCTGACGACCATGTTAAGTCGGGGTGTATGTCCTGTCACCGTGACTTGGTTGTCACATTTGGTATCAAAGGTGGTACCCAGCCTTAAGTGCAGTGCACTGCCTGGGTTGAGATTTAGGACCCACAGCGAGGAAGTTGTGCTCTAAGGGGGGGGGGGGGTGATTGTAACACCCTAGAATGATAAAGGGTTAAATGGCTAAATGATATGACTCATGTCAATAAGGTGCACCTTCCTTTTCAGGAGCCCATCTAATTAGAACTCCACAGTTAGGCATGCTTGGCCTGGAGTAATAATCAGGATAGGTGACCTTCTGGTAAGTTTCCTAGGGTGTGTGCAAGTGAGGATAAAGAACACTGGAAAGGACATGTGTTGGCCTGTGGGGATAGTCATTAGTCAGATGGCCTGTTCAGGCATGTGGGTGGACCCTGGGGTGAGTCCCATGTGTCGGCGGGGCAACTGGTGGTACCTGGTAGGCCAGGACCTGACGACCATGTTAAGTCAGGGTGTATGTGCTGTCACCATGACTCGGTTGTCACATTTGGTATCAAAGGTGGTACCCAACCTTAAGTGCAGCGCACTGCCTTGGTTGAGATTTAGGGCCCACAATGAGGACGTTGTGCTCTAAGGGGGGAGGGGGGGGGGTGATTGTAACACCCCATAATGATAAAGGGTTAAATGGATAAATGATATGAATCATGTCAATAAGGTGCACCTTCCTTTTCAGGAGCCCATCTGATTAGAACTCCACAGTTAGGCATGCTTGGCCTAGAGTAATAATCAGGATAGGTGACCTTCTGGGAAGTTTCCTAGGGTGTGTGCAAGTGAGGATAAAGCACACTGGAAAGGACATGTGTTGGCCTGTGGGGACAGTTATTAGTCAGATGGCCTATTCAGGAATGTGGATAAACCCCGGGGTGGGTCCCATGTGTCGGCGGGGCAACTGGTGGTACCTGGTAGGCCAGGACCTGACGTCAATGTTAAGTTGGGGTGTATGTGCTGTCACCATGACTCGGTTGTTACATTTGGTATCAAAGGTGGTACCCAACCTTAAGTGAAGCGCACTGCCTGGGTTGAGATTTAGGGCCCACAGCGAGGACGTTGTGCTCTAGGGGGGGGGGGGTGATTGTAACACCCCAGAATGATAAAGGGTTAAATGGCTAAATGATATGACTCATGTCAATAAGGTGCACCTTCCTTTTCAGGAGCCCATCTGATTAGAACTCCACAGTTAGGCATGCTTGGCCTGGAGTAATAATCAGGATAGGTGACCTTCTGGGAAGTTTCCTAGGGTGTGTGCAAGTGAGGATAAAGCACACTGGAAAGGACATGTGTTGGCCTGTGGGGACAATCATTAGTCAGATGGCCTATTCAGGGATGTGGATAAACCCTGGGGTGGGTCCCATGTGTCGGTGGGGGCAACTGGTGGTACCTGGTAGGCCAGGACCTGACGTCAATGTTAAGTCGGGGTGTATGTGCTGTCACCGTGACTCGGTTGTTACATTTGGTATCAAAGGTGGTACCCAGCCTTAAGTGCAGCGCACTGCCTGGGTTGAGATTTAGGGCCCACAGCGAGGACGTTGTGCTCTAGGGGGGGGGGGTGATTGCAACACCCCAGAATGATAAAGTGTTAAATGGCTAAATGATATGACTCATGTCAATAAGGTGCACCTTCCTTTTCAGGAGACCATCTAATTAGAACTCCACAGTTAGGCATGCTTGTCCTGGAGTAATAATCAGGATAGGTGACCTTCTGGGAAGTTTCCCATGTGTCTGTGGGGCAACTGGTGGTACCTGGTAGGTCAGGACCCAACGACCATGTTAAGTCGGGGTGTATGTGCTGTCACCGTGACTCGGTTGTCACATTTGGTATCAAAGGTGGTACCCAGCCTTAAGTGTAGCGCACTGCCTGGGTTGAGATTTAGGGCCCACAATGAGGACGTTGTGCTCTAAAGGGGGGGGGGGGGTGATTGTAACACCCCAGAATGATAAAGGGTTAAATGACTAAATGATATGACTCATGTCAATAAGGTGCACCTTTCTTTTTAGAATCCCATCTAATTAGAACTCCACAGTTAAGCATGTTTGGCCTGGAGTAGTAATCAGAATGGGTGACCTTCTGGGAATTTTCCCATCTGATTAGAACTCCACAGTTAAGTGTTCTTGGACTAGAGTAGTGACCAGGATAGATGACCTTTTGGGAAGTTTCTCAGGGTGTGTGAAAGTGAGGACAAAGCACACTAGAAAGGACATGTGTTGTCCTGTGGGGACAGTCATTAGTCAGATGACCTGTTCAATCATGTGGGTGGACCCTGGGGTGGGTTCCATGTGTCTGCAGGGCAACTGGTGGTACCTGGTAGGCCAGGACCCGACGACCATGTTAAGTCGGGGTGTATGAGCTGTCACCGTGACTCGATTGTCACAATTCTTTACTACAGTTGGTTAAATACTTATTAGCATAACATCTGATCTAAACTTCCGATCTAGTGTCCCTGTGATGCTCTCTTTCGACACCATCTCTATGATATCATCATTCAACATTCACTTTCCCTTCTCTTCCTACACCCATTGGGCTTCTATTTTTCTTTTAGTATTCTAAGATACTCTTGGTATTCTGTAAAATTTCTTATATATGGGAGAGTAATGGGAAATCTATTTCACTAATGACTCAATATTTCATATCTCTATGAGAAATATTAGGTTTTTTCTCTACTTCACATAAGCCTCTTCATGTGACCATGTCACATAAGCTCCTTTGCATGAATGCTTCATGTGAACTGATCGTGTGATCTCATCACATGATCAAATCACATAAACAAATCACACAATCAAAGCAATTCACTTGAACCATGATTCATGTATTCTTATCTTATTTACATGATCACATAAATATTCAAGGATCATGTAATCATATAAATATCCTAGGTTCATTTGATCACATGATCCTATTATAGTCATGTGATCACATGAATTTGAACAAGTCATGCACTTAATATGATATTTCTAATTAGTCATGTGCCCCTGTATTACTCAAGTCTATTTTGTATCCCAAAATCCTCCATTTTCATAATTAATCTAAATTTTCTCTTTCTTATGATACAAATGAATTCAAGAATTGAAGCTGAGGAGGATATAGTTCATTGGACTGCAATGTTCGATAGTGTGGAAGTAGACCAGTGCATAGTCATTCAGTCCACTCACGAGCATCTTAAAATCTTGATGGGAGTCCACCTCATGAAGTGATCATGCCTCCCTCCTACATCCTTAAGACTAATAATATGTTCAGGGAGAACATATCATATGTGTGTAATTTCATATCCAAATAATACATCTATAACGGTTAAATTTGAAGCCTATGTGGATTGATTTTAAAGGATTCTAACATGATTTAGAGCTTAAAACCCATATTTATAGATAAAAAATGTAGAATTATATATCAAATTAGAAGTTTGGGTGGTTATTTGGCTGGGATATTAGATCAGGTGGAAGCTTTGGGATGAACTGGGGTTGTCCCTTCTTGGTTCAGTGTACTGCCATAGAGTTTGTGGTTGAGCTGAAAATGATAGGATTTTATGAATATATTTAGGCTTAAAAAACCCTTACTTATTGCAACAAAATTTTGATGGTATACTTGTTCAGTTTATAGAGTCAATACATGAACACATTTCATTTTATGTATGGTGAGTTCGACATCAGTATATAGGACATTAAGATGATCTATGGTGGCTTGCAAATTGTTCAGTGCATTCAGATGAAATTACCCACTCCTCCCCACATCCATTCATAAATGAATCCCATGGTGGCTCAAAAATTGTGTATAATGTTCACTTGATAGGAAACTTAGGTTCGGGTGACCTTCCCTCTGGATAGTGTGGGTTTTGGCCTCTTCAAGGCTTATGTCAATACTTTGGTCCGATCATACTCGAATGGTCAGTTGGCTCCATTGGTGATAAAGCACATAAATATTCTAAAAGTGGATGAGAAAGAGGACATAGGGGCTCTGGAATCATCAAAAAGTTAGATTCCAGAAAAAATATATTCTAGAAGACCCACAACTCTTTAGATGTCTTAGAAGCAAATGAGGCACTTAGATCCAACACCATCAACAAGGAGGGTGCCAACGGATTTGGTAACAATGTATGGGGTTCTCGTGAAAGAAGTTCCAATCAGTGGGAGATCTTCTCTAATTATGGTGGTGTTTCCCATCGTATTCTAATACCGGGACAACTAGAGGAGGGATACATTGAACATAGAGGTCTGGAGAGTGTTGTGTCAAGTGGAAATTGAGCTAAAGGGATTTGGGAGTGTGATCGCTCCCAAAGGAATCTTCTATGAACAACAACCCATTAAAGTCAAATCACTTCTCCAAGAACTCAGTGTGGTGATTCATTCTATCAAATGCCAAGTCCATTACACACCCCTAGCTTAGAGAATGATTATTCTCATCACAATGGTAACTAGTGAAGATAAGGGAGACTGGGATGGCACTAGTGAAGAGGTAAGATAAGTTTTATCATTACTTTCATATATTCTTTGATATTGTTAGGACTATGGTGAAATTTCTTTTCTCTTGGATATTTCAAGAGGCTGGTAAAATTTGGTCACCTCCCACCTCTCTAGTTTACTTTCCCAGGGACACGGTGGCCAAAGTTGGTTCAAAAAGTGGCTGAGAGGCTGACAACCAGGGTTGTCCAAGTCAAATGGAGCTGATGGATGTGGTTGTTTCCAATCTAAAGGAAACACCATTTGTGCCTCCCTCATCACCACCTTTGGCACCTCAAGTTATCTTTTGAAGTTCCTTCCTCTAAGAGGACTAAGAAGAGAAAGTGGGCAAGTCCATACACTAAGAAACCTCTCAAAATCATTAATTGTAGTACTTTGTGGATTTTTTTCCTTTTAATTACTCTAGTAGCTTATCATGGATGCTTACCCACCCATATCAAGGATAAGTATCAAGTATCATCTAGTCTTATGGCCCCCTACCTAGCCAAATGTGTCTTTTTTTATTAAAAATCGACATTTTATTAATGTATTCTTTCATATTAATATTTAATTTATTTCATTATTGTATTACTAACATAATATTTATTTTCTTATATAGGTGGAATTTTTTTCTTGAGTTCAAATGCTTTGTTCGACAACTAATACCATGGAAAACAATTTTTGAGAGGGGATCATGGATGAAAAAGGGATGAAACATTAATGCCTTTAACTGTTTGTTGGATAATAGTAATTGTAACCATATAAAACATTGTTTGAAATGTATATAGCAATGTTTTTTTATATTAATCATTTCAAGTGAATGTATATAGCATTGTTTGCGAAACACTTGTGCATGCTGTTTTGTTCTTCTATACTTTGTTTGTGTGTAGGTGTTGTTTTGTGCAACTGTTTTGTGTGTAGGTGCTGTTTTGTGCTGTGTGTGCTGGTGTTGTCTCAAGTGTGAAGGGGTTGTGCAGGTTCGGTGTTTGCCTAGGAAACTTGGCCTTTATCAGTGCTAATTAAGCGCTGATAAATTGGGCCTTTATCAGCGCTCAAAATAGCATTGATAAATATCAGCGCTCAAAATAGCACCGATAAAGGGAGCCTTTAACAACACTAAAAAATAGTGCGGATAAAGGGGGACCTTTATCAGTGCTTTTTTTAGCATGGATAAAGGGGGCCCTTTATCAATGTTTTTTAGCACTGTTAAAGGGGACCCCCCTTTATCTTCGCTGCGATTAACAACACTTTTCTAGCGCCATTAAAGGCGGTTTTTAGTGCTTTTAAAAGCCCTATTTGTAGTAGTGCGTGTTTATATATATTTATGTAATTTTTTTATATGTATATGTATTTATAGATATTTATATTCATTTATTATTTATTATTTATTCAATTATTTTTTAATATGTATTATTTTAATATTTATTTATTTCTGATTTATTATTTATTGATTTATTTTTTATTATTAAACTATTATTGAATTAATATTTTATATTTATTTATTATATATTATATATTATATATTATATATTATATATTATTACATATTATTTTTAATTTATTTTTTTTAATTTATTAATAATTATTTATTATTAGTTTATTATTTAATTATTATTTAATATTATTATTTAATATTTAATATTTAATAATTATTATTTATTAGTTATTACTTATTTATTATTTAATTATTTATAATTTATAATTTACAATTTATTTATTTATAATTTATTATTTAATTATTGTGTATAAATTAATTATTAATTTATAATTATTTTATTATTAATTTACTATTAATGTCTTAATTATCATTTATTTATTTTTAGTTATTATTTTATTATATATTTCTTATTTATTTATTTATTATTTGTTTGTTTTTCATGCATTAATTATTAATTAATTATTAATCAATTATTAATTAATTATTAATTTATTTTTATTTTATTATTAATTCATTATTAACATATAATTTATTAATTATTTATTATATATTCATTATATATTCACTATTCATTTATTCATAATTCATAATTCATTGTATGTTATTTATCAATTTATTATTTATTTATCATATATTAATTTATTTTTTAATTAATTTAATATTTATTCATTACTTGTATATTATATATTTATTATTTATTTATTACTTACTAACTATTAATGATTATTTATTATTCATTATTCATTATTTATTATTTATTATTTACTATTTATTACTGTATTATTTATTTATTATTCATTTATTTGTTATTTATTAATTATTTAGTTCATATCTATTTTTTATGTATTATTTGTTTTCTTATATCAATATATATGTGTGTGTGTGCGTGTGTGTGTACATTAAATTTTGTTTACTCAGCACATGAATAGTCTAGTGGAGTGGTAAAGTCTTAACAAAATAACAAAGAGATAAGGGGTTTAAATCCCACATAACACAGAATTTCTACATGGCATGTGCATGATAATAAGTAATAAATTAAGATATAATAAATAAATAAAAAATGATAAATAAAAAATTTTAAAAAATTAAAAAAAATTAAAAAAATAAATTGCCATGGAAAGATTTAGCGGTGGTTTAAACCGCTGCTAAATCATTCCATCACGATTTTGAAAAAATGTCATTAAATGATTACCAATACACGATTTAGTTGTGGTTTAAACCGCCGCTAAACACTTACTTTGACATAGCGTGTGCTGTAGAAATTACAATACACTGGAATAAATACTCATGTATGCAAATTCATAATTTAATTGAAATAAAATTTATATCACAAATAAAAATCACTATATTATATACATTTCAAATAATGTTTTGTACAATTATATTACCTATTACTATTACAAATATTCAAAAACATCAATGTTTCATTGTCTTTGGCACCCACAACCCCATCTCAAAAAAGCCGATAATGGTATCTATTGCCAAACAAACCACCCCAACCTGAGCAAAAGAATCCACTTATATAAGAAAATAATTCTTTTGCTAGTAATACTATAAAGAAAAAAAATAAAACATAAATATGAAATAATACATTAATAAAATACCAATTTTAAATAAAAGGACACACATGGAGTCATACCAATCACACTGTGAATTAGATTGAGGTGTGGCTAATTCCTATATGTCCCAAATGACTTATGGATCATTTTTCTAAAATATCAAAACAATCCAAATGCGTTTGCTCAGTTTTTGAGTATGTCACTTGTAGTTTTTACTAAAATGTCATTTTAAACTGAAAACATGTACTTTGAGTTATACCAATCAAATCACGTGTCATTTTGATGTGAGATTGATTCCTATATGTCACAAATTACTTATGAACCATTTTCCTAAATTATCAAAACAATCTGAATGTGTTTGCTTGATTTTCAGTGAGTGACACATGTTTTGAACTAAAATATCAATTTTAAACTAATGACGAACACTTTGAGTCATACTGGACACATCGTGTATCATATTGAGGTGAAACTAATTCCTACACATAAAAAATGACTTATGGATCATTGTTATAATGTATCAAAATAATCGAATATGTTTTCTTTGTTTTGAGTATGTCACTTGTCTTTTTTTACTACAATGTCAATTTTAAATAAAAAGGTACACTTGGAGTCATACCGGTCACACCGTGCATCAGATTGAGGTACGACTGATTCAAACATATCACAAATGACTTATGAATCATTTTTATAAAGTATCAAAACAATCCAAATGTGTTTTCTCAGTTTTGATTATGTCACTTGTATTTTTTACTAAAATGTCATTTTAAACTGAAAACACACACTTTGAGTCATATCGGTCACATCGTGTGTTGGTTTGATGTGAGACTGATTCATAAGCATAAAAAATGACTTATGAATCATTTTTATAAATTATCAAGATAATATGAGCGTGTTTTATCTATTTTTAGTGTCTATTTTTAGTGAGTGACACACGTTTTGAACTAAAATGTCAATTTTAAACTGATAACAAACACTTCAAGTCACACCGAGCACACCGTGTATCAGATTCAGGTGTGGCTGATTCCTACGCATAAAAAATGACTTATGAATTGTTTTCCTAAAGTATCAAAACAATCTAAACTCATTTTCTTCATTTTGAGTATGTAACTTGTTTTTTTACTAAAATATCAATTTTAAATAAAAGGTTACACTTGGAGTCATACTGGTTACACCGTGCACTAGATTGAGGTGCTGTTGATTCCTACACATAAAAAATGACTTATGGACCATTTTTATAAAGTATTAAAACATTCCGAATGTGTTTTTATTAGTTTTGATCATGTAATTTGTGTTCTTTTACGAAAATGTCATTTTAAACTGAAAACATGCACTTTGAGTCATACCAGTCACATCATGTGTCGGTTTGATGTCAGAATGATTCTTACACATCACGAATGACTTATGATTTATTTTACTAAATTATCAAGAAAATAGGAGCATATTTTCTTGGTTTTCAGTGACTGACACATGTTTTGAACTAAAATATTAATTTTAAACTTATAACAGACACTTTGAGTCATACCAGGAACACTATGTATCAGATCGAGGTGTGGATGATTCCTACACGTCACATGTCATGAACCAGGTCGGGCTTCCATCCGACCCGACACCTGACCCAGTATGTGACAAGGCTTGAGAGGCATTCCCAATCCTCTCAGGCTGATGACTAGTGTCAGGCATCAATGATCATACAAGAGGGACCACCTCTCTGGCCTTGCTGTAAAATGAGTCAGGTGTCAAGTTAGATAGAAACCCAACCTAGTTCATGAAAAAAAGGTATCAGAGGAGACATTTTTTATTTGGGGCATCAAGTAGACTGTAGATTAGGAATTTCGAGACTTGAGAGGTAGGAACGAGAAGAGTGTCTCAAACTCTTAATCATTCTGATCCTCGAGTTTCTAGGGGTGGTCTGGGATTTGATTATTTTGTTTTAGTTTTGGGTGTATGAATGGGGAATAAAAATGGAGGTGAACCGATGATGTGTGGTGGGATTGCGTGGAGTAGTGACCCATGTGGATCCCAAGTGCATGGTTCAAGGCCCTCCAAGTGGTTGGTGATTTCCTAGGGCATGGACCACTAACTATGTCACTGGGTTAAGCATGACCATTAGTTCCCTATTTCTAGAGTTATGATCAAGGTGATTTGTGCTTTGGTTTGATTTCGGTCGGTGTGTGTGGATTTTGAAATGCGAAGTGATTTTTGGGAAAAATGTGTTTTAAAAAGGGAAAATGATTTTGGGGTTTGATCTTGTATAAATAGAAGTATTTGGTATTTGAATTAGATTTAAAAGTGAGTGGTTTTTTTTGAAAAGTACCAAAAAGGGTTTGATATTGAAAGGTAAGTGGTGTTTTTGAAAGAGGATTTTGGTTTCATTTTGCAATGCTTGGTTTATGAGTTTATGTTTTGGTGTGGAATGTTCTTTTGGTTGAATTTTGGGTTGGTTTTGATTTGGATGTGTATTTATTATATTATTTAGAATATGTAGACCTGAAGGGTCCCCAATGTTTCTAGTGGGTCTCTCCCAACCATTGGTTATACCCAGACTCCTGATGGGGTGGCAGAGACGAATTATTCTCAGTCACTACCCATTTTTTGTGGTGATTGAGGTTCATTAGAGGTTGTGGAATGGCTTTAGAAAGTAAAATTTGTTTTCAATTCTTGGGTGTTCAACAAGGACAATGGATGTTGAAGGCATATGTTTATAATTTTAAAGATATGGTTCCTTTTTCTCTTATGGTAGCGTCTGGGGATTAGTTGAAAACTCCTCTTTTCATTCAGGGTCTTCATCTCAAGATCAAGGAGCGAGCTCCCTTGTATGGGAAAGTTTTGTTCAGGAAGCTCTTGGATGAGGATTTTATATCCAAATTGGTTCCTAGAGAATATTCGGTATAATTTGGCAGTCCATTTCCCCTTAGCACTCATTAAGGCTCCCTATTTGGCAAGAGATGTGTGCTAGAGGAACTTTTTCCTGAGGAGTCTCTCTTTTCAGTTCTAGTTTCTTGTTCACTGGGATATCCTTTCATGTGGTTCTAGTGTGTCTTGTTTGGGAATTCGAAGCCATCTTATTGAAATCATTCAAAGGATTTCTATCGATGTGTCCATCTGGGACACTTAGAGAAGTTCTGGAAGTAGGATTTCTAGAGAAAGAAGTATCGATTAGATTTTGTTAGCTCATGACTGTAGGGAAGTAGATGCTTCAAGACATCATGAATCCATCCATAGGACCTAGGGTGAAGCTCTTCACGCACTCAGGAATCATGGGTGTAGGGAACCATAGAATATATTTTTCCCTAGTGTTGGAGTAGGAAAGATTTAAGATTCTCAGTTATAGTTTTCCATATTTTTGTAGGTTCCCCTCTTATTGTAAAAGACTTGGTGGCCCTGTTTTCCTGTAAGTCTTTTGGTTATGTTTTGTTTTGATAATACCATGTGGTTATCCTTTTAATACCCATAGTTTCAAATAAAAAACCCTCTATTTATGCATTTTAAGTATGTAAAGTGTTTGGGTGATGTTTTTGAGGTTTTGGAGTACTTTTGGAATGTTTTTAGGGTTTTTTTGTAGGTGAATAATTAGTACAAATTGTGAAAATCCTACAAAAAAATCATGCAAAGTGAGGAAATGGAATCTAGGTAGGAATAGGGTTAGGCACACAGTTTTTCCAAACTATGTGTCCACCTAGGAGAAACCATTCATTTGAAGATAGATGAATTTTCACAGTTAGCGCACAGTTTTCCTAACCGTGTGCCCTAACCATGCACGAAAAAAATTAAATCAAAAAATTATATATCTAATTTGTTTTTGCTACTTAATGGATTGTTTTTACCCTATTTTTGACCTAACATGCATTTTTCACCTCCCAAAGGTCGTGAAGACCATTTCTCTTGATCTATGGGTGATTCCTTATGCACTGGAGGCCCAATTTCCTTGGTAAGTCTGCATTCTTGGTTGTTTTCCTTATATATCTTCTTATTCCCTCTCTTGGATTCATAGATATGATCCTTTAGGGATATATCTATGTTTTTTGATGCTAATAAAGATGATATACAACTTTTTTGATGTTAGGAACAATATATAATGTGAAGTTTTGTATTTTCAACCCGATTTTGTTGAGTAATTTGTGTCATTCTTTGTTTCTTCCATAGTTTCCAAGGTAGGTGGCTTCAATATCGACTCCTCTTATTAAAACTTGAAGGCTTTATTTCAAATTGATTGTTTTTATTGAAATTTATTAGGATTTTTTTTGTGAAATTATTTTTTGGAAACCCTCTTTAGTGATAGTTTACAGAATTGTTGAAATTAGGTGTTTTGGTGGAAAGTGAAATTGGTAACATGATTTTAAAATGGTTTTTTAGTTTTGATTCATGAAAATTGGTTGTAAATTGTTTTCAATAAAAGGTTTTTTTTATTGAAATGGTTTCTAAAATATTGGTTTGGCTATGTTGTTGGATTAAATGGTTGAGTGTGAGTTGAATGGGATGAATAATGGTTGTGAAGTACCACCATCAAATTGAAAATGTATAGACATGAAGTTTCAAAATTAATAGTAAACACCAAGCTTGTGTGGTTGAGTGTGTGTGTGTGTGTGGTTGTGTGAAATGGAATGGGTAATGCCAAATGAAATATCATAATGGTTGGAATGAATTGTTTTCCTGCTTTCCTTGGAAATGGTTTTGGGTTGGAAAATTATTTTGGTATGAAAACTATTTTTCTTAGAAATGATTTGGCTTTTATATAAACTATTTTAAAGTGTTTTATATAATTTGTTTTATATAAATGTACTAACATGTTCTATCATAGTGGCGTGAGTAGGAAATTCATTTGGGGAAAACCTACTGAGTTTCATTACCCACCACTACTTGAGAACTTTCATGTGTTTGTAGATATTTTTTATCTGGACATAGATAATGTAAAAGTATCACATTTCTTTAGTGATGAATCATGATACTTTGGTAATGGATTGTGGAGTTGGAGCTTGGAGTATGTTGGGAGCTATGGAGTTATGTTTTTGGAGTATTTGATCTTTGTTGTTTTTGTCTTCCACTTTGTACTCTGATATATTTGTTGGTTTAGTTCAGTATTGTTGTCTTTTGGTATTACATTGAGTTGTATTACAATGTTCTCATGCATCATATAGTGGTTGTTTTGGTTATGGTATACTAGGTTGTGGTTGTTTTATTTTCAAAGGGAAAATCATCCATCAATTGTATTGAAGCCCTTGGAATTTATTTCTAGACTTTGGAATCTTGGGGATGTATCCTAATTACAAGTAATATCCTACCACCTTCTCAAGACAACGAGGAGGGGGTGAGATGTTACAAATGATATTATTCTTGGTCAGTCAAGTGTATCTTTTGGAAAAAATGGTACTAGTTTTTTGGTCATTGAGTTGACAATAATTCTCGATCATTCCTTGAGTTGGTATGGTAGAAAGGAGTAGGATCGTTAGGACTTGAAATGAAGAGCATAAAAAGGAATAACTAAACTATTTATGATGAACTTCAAGTTACCAGGGAGTTAGAAACATAAGTGTTTTGAGATACTTATAGGAGTGTTATATCATTTTCATGAGTTTATCCAATGAGAAGAGAATGATATTCATTAATATAAATGACTTCCCACTATAATTTCATATTTCATTTTGAGTAATGATTTATGATTTCATGAAAAAATGTTGAAAAATTGTCAAATGTGAGATTTTGAAAAGGCATGGTTGCTGTATTTTTAAAATGGGTTGATTTTCAAAAGCATGGTGAAATATAAAATATGGGTTGAAAATGGAAAGTGTTAAATTTTGGAAATAATTATTTTGATAGTTGGGATGTGGTAAATTTTAATTTTTAAGTCTCCAATTTCTAGAGAGTGAGAATTATGTAAATTGTTGTGTTTATAGAAAATAACACCCGATAGGCATCATAGAAACCAATCAGAAGAATCTGCTAAGAATGTGGTTGCACCTAAGCCACAGGTGAACCAATAGCTGGTTGAGAGTATAGTGAAAGATTTTTAGGCTATGGATAGAGGAAAGTGAATCATTCCATTTTATTCTAAAAGAATAATCCACCCATGTTTCAGGGTGATTCGGAACCAGAGAGAGTATAGGTGTGGATGAATAGGATGAATCGAATCTTTAATTTCCTTAGCACACCAACAGAGTTTAAAGTCAAGTTGGTGATGTATATGATGAAAGATATTGCACACCAATGGTGGGATTTATCAGTTCATGATAAATTTGACCAAGGAATTTCATGGGAGGATTTTGAAGAATTTTTAAACAAACAAATCTATCCCCACACATTTATGATTACTAGAATGATGGAATTTTTTATCTTGAAGTAGGGGAACCTCTTAGTGATATAATATGTGGCTAAATTCATGAATTTAGTCTAATTTTCACTTGAATTTTATACTAGTACATCCTTGAATGTATTAATTTTTGAATCAGGGATGAGGATGGAGATCCGCTCAAAGATTTTCATGCTTTGTATAACAAATTATACAGAGATGGTCAATAGAGTGATGATGGAAGAAAGGGATATCTCTGGAGCTTCAGGTGGAAGGAGCATGATGATACCTATGGGAAATGGTGGGAACTCTAATGTTGGTAATAATAGTAAGAGGGACACCTATTTACAAGGTTGTGGGATAAAAAAAAATTAGACGATGAGATTAATGAATCTTCATCCTAAACCCAAGAGCAAGCCATAATGTTTTCAATACAGTTCATTGGATCACATGAAGCGATATTATATGTAAGAACCTTGAGAATGCCACAATTACAATCATACGGGACATCTACAACACTATTATCATAGTGCTCTAAGTTTGGATGCTTGGTACACATCTCATATTTCATAGATGTCATATGATTCAACATGATGAGGGCAAAAGAATACCTCTCATCAGTAGAGCTGAGATAGCCATGGTGATTATAGGAATACAACGACTCCTCAACAATGGAAATCTAAATAGGGTAATAAATAGCAAAGTGCAGTGACTAAGTAGTTATATGGAGCTGAGAAAGTTATTGTGGATGATCAATCTAGACCATCGATGTTGAGAGGTACAATTCTTCTGAATTCTACCCTCATGCAAGATTTGTTTGATACGGGTGCATCCCACTCATTCATTACTTCTTGTGCTATTGATCTTCTGGGTTTTCATATTAAGATGATGCCTTCTATTTTGAAACTTCAAATTCATCTTGGTCAAAGAGAATCGTAACACCCCAAGGATTTATAAATAAATTTTATAAAAAATTTGATGCACAAAACACTGAGTCTTTGCAAAACAATACTTTTTTATTAAAATTTCCCAAGAAAGATAGTTATAAACTATCCATGAAACTTAATTTTTCCACCTTTATGAATTGAATTTTGAAAAAAGGACATACACGGTTGCATTCAGTAAGATATTTAGAGCCTGATAGGATCAACTTATTTTTTGGCGAATAGTAAATTACCCTTATAAATAGTAATGTTATCCTTATGAATATTAATATGAACATTATGAATATTAACCTCACCCATGAAAGTATAAATAAAATTTAGTCACCTTATAAATGAAATAGAATATTTAAAAAATTAATAATTAAGTGTTGGTATTTTTGTGAGTAATAAATATATAATTACAATTTTATAATTAATAAATTTATTTAAAAGAAAATTAATTTTCATAAGATGTATCCCTAAATAAATATTTTATTATCCTATGATTTTAGGATAATTTAATGAGACCTTATTTAATTTTTAGGGTGTTATAAAATCATTTTTAATTTTAAAGACTATTTTTTTGAGTAAATGATGATTTTATTTAAAAATTAAATTTCACATATTTAGAATTTTTTTTGATAAAATAGAGTCAATTTTTGAATTTTATACAATGAAAAATGGTTAGGGTGATTTTTTGAATTTTTTCTGAAATACTTGATTTTTTGGTGAATAGTGAAATTTGACAATTTAAGAAATATGTTAAATAAATGAATTCCTATATCATGATTGAGTCATGGATGATGTAAATGGCCATTAGTTCACACTCAAATGAACTTATTACTATTTTACTCACAATAATCAAGACTATTCATAGTCTCAATCCAAAATAATAAAATAATGATTAAAATAATGGAAAAACTCTCCTCTCATCCACTATAAAAACCACCCCTCGATCCCTCTTCTCTTCACTTCTCTAAGCCTTGAAGCTTCTCAAAATTATGAAAAATACTATTCCATAGTCTCTCACCATGTCTAGGAGCTCTTGGTCTTTCCAAAAGACCAAAACCCATTCCCTTAAGGAGGTTCTCAAGGAGGATATTTCAAGAGGACATCAAGGTCAAGTGTATAACATGTTCAGACATAAGGCAAGGGTTTCCTCATATCACTTCCACTTTTGTGAGATATTTATTATTCATCGCTATTTATTGTGTATGGTGTATATATAATTACCATTTATTCACCATATCATGAATCTATTTATTTTCATGGTATTGAATGTATCATTTGATGATTATTAATTTTGGGGCATATGATTCAATTAATTACCAAGCGGTAAGGGTTTTATACTCCTCCAAATATATTTTTTTCATTTTCTAAAAGCCAATTTTTGGATTAGTGGTAACCAAAAAATTAAAAATTCAACTACAACAACATTACATACTTTAAAAATAAGAACTTCAGCAGATAAAATGCACAATACCCAGATTTAGAAAAAAGTAGCAAAAGACCAACCCTCCATTAACACCTCATTAGTATCACCCAGCCAAAAACCATCTGTGAGAACTTTGAAAATTTGAATTTTAAAATTGAAAATTCAAATAGCCACCATAACGCCTCAGTAGATGCAACACCTCATGCCACACACCCTAACCACTATCACTTAAATCTCACCACCATCAACTGCATATCCTCTGCACACCCTGACCACTGTCACTCGAACCTCCATTTTCATTCGGGTTACTCTTATTCTCTACTTACCCCAATGAAATTATTATTTATTCTTATGTACTCTCCAAAAATTCTATGTGAATGTTCTATAAATGTGTCCTAATTAAAATCCTTCTTTATTTTATGGGGAGTTACATGTTTTAAAAGGATCTTTCAAAAATTCTTCCCGATAAACAAGCCCGTTTCAAAGAAACTTCTTGAATTATTACCTATTTTCAAATGAACTTTATAATCTATTTTAAGACACCATTATTTTTATAAAATAACTAATTTTATTATGAAAAAATTCCTTAATTCACTTATAATTTTATTACAAGATTTTTCCAAAATAACTATTCTTTTCAAAGTTAAAGAGTATTTCTATCAAGAATTGCATGATAATTTTATTAGAGTATTTTTCATCTATTTCAACAATATTATTGATTAATATGTTTAATTGGTATAAATATTTTATGATACCATATACCATGTTTTATTTAATGGTTTATGATTAGTTTGACTATGGATGTGCTATCTTGAAACTATTCACCATATTACTTTGAATGGTTAGTGTTATATTTAATGATTGGGGAAAGTGACCTAGATTTCATATGTTAGTTTCAATATGAATGTATATGTTATTTATGTTTCACACCTTTCATATTAGGAATTCATTGGACTTAGTAAGTTACAGGTGGTACCTTCTATAGCACCTCAGTGCATTGGTAGGTTTCATGAGACAAACTAGATATGGTTTTGGATGAGGCCTTACCTATTTAATAGATTATTGGAATGGGGCCTTGAAAATAATATATTATTTGAATGTAGACATGAAAATAATATATTATATCATGAATCCTTGATAGATTCTTAGCATGAAGCTTTGAAGGTATGTTTTATATATCCATTTTTATGCATTTCCCTCATTATAAAACTAGTAATTGACAGTCCATGTGATTAGTCGACTAGTAGAATATCCATGGTTATATTTTATTATGGAATTATTCATTCATATTTTATTCCTACCATATTAAGATCAAGTATATTTTTAAAGGATTGTGTTTTTAGCTTCTAAACATGCCTAGTGTTTATGTTTGTTATTAATTCTGCTGTATTACTTACCCTTACTGATCATCTGAGCTCACCCCTTTCTTATGTTTTATTTCTCTCAGGTTGCGAAGATGAATATTATAAATGACTTGCAGGGATAATCTAGGAGTTATGGATGTTTTCAATGGAAATGATATATTCCCTTTCCTTTCAAAGTTGTAATTTTAAACTTATGTATGTATCTGGTTTTCCAAAACTACTAAACTATCTGTTCCTTCAGGATTTGATTCCTTGTAATCATACCGATGTATTAATATAAGGAACCAGCTCTGGGTAACTAGGGTCAGGGTATTTATAGTTGGTATCAGATGAATTTTAGTAGAAACCTTGAAAACTAGATTTAGAAAACATAGATTAGGGAAAATAACCCTAAGATATACTTTGAGGATAATAACAGAAGAAAATCCCAGAATTTTGGTAAAGTAGTGATTATGTTGATCTTCTTAAAAATACATCCTTGTTTGGATACTACAAGTGGACACGGTTCTGGTACATATGTACCTAGGAGTAACAACTCTGATAGGGTTTTCCAGGCCTGAATCAGGGTAACCTGGTACACGACAACACACTACTACAAAACCGGATTTATCCAGCGCTAGGGCTTTAACAACGCTAGCGAAAAATACTGTTAAAGACCCCCTTTGTCAACGTTAAAAAATCACTCTTAATGGAAATATTTAACAGTGCTAAAAAAGAAATGTTAAAGGGGTACCTTTATCATTGCCTTTTTACAAGCGCTGATAAAAGTATACTTAAAAAAAATATTTCACAAAAAATAATATATTAATATATTAATATATTTATATTGATATAAATATAATTTATATTTTTTGAAATATGTTTTAGATAATGTAAATAGGCATTTACACTTAAAATATAGGATATTTAGTGAAAATGGATTATAAAATAACTAAAAAAATATTTTTAATCAATAATTTTCTTATTATTACTAATTAATATTCATTTAATATCAATTTTAAGATAAAAAAATCAAAAAAAATAATAATAATAAAAGATCTCAAATAAGTTAAAAACGTAACACAAACTTCAAATAGCCATAAATTTTGATCTGGGTGTCCGTTTGGGCTCTACCACATATCAAATTGAAGCTTGTGATGAGATCTACACCTTCATGACCTGGGGGACCTTGGTAATTATTTTTTGGGGCAAAAAAGTCCCAAAAGGCCTCCAAAACCGAGCTTTTAGTCAGGGTACCCTAATTTGTTTTTAACTTTTGATAGATTTTAAGCCTTTTTATGGGGGTATTTTTGCCCTTTTTCAGTGGGGACTGAATTTATTCTCAGGTATTACATTTATATTGATATTATGGATTTTAAATGTTATCATTTTTTATAGAATAATTTTATTTTTAATCAAATATATAATAATATATACATATTCTTTATATATTAACGCATAAAAATTTAATTTTATAAATAAATAAATAAACATATTTAAATATAAAATATATTTATTAATATTTAAAAATATATATAAACATATATATAAATATATGTATAAAAAAATGTGATGAAATATATATAAATATATAGATATATCATAAAATGTAAAAACTCGCTAGAGGCAAGGGTGCGTGCGGGTGGCTAGGATTATCTAAATCCCTGATAAAGGGGTGGGGAAAGCATTGATAAAGGGGTGGGTGGGTGGGAAGCACTGATAAAGGGGGTGGGTGGGGTGTGGGAATTTTTTTTTATATACCCTTAATTAGAAGAGGCTTTATCAACACTTTTTAGTGCTATTAAAGGCCCCTTTAGTAGCGTTAAAAAAATTGCTGATAAAGGGGGCCTTTAACAGCGCTTTCTTAGCGATGATAAAAGTTTCGGGCTTTTAACTGTGCTTTGATTATTAGCAATTTTTTAGCACTAATAAAGGCCTTTTCTAGCACTATTAAAGGCCAGTTTTGTATTAGTGATGGGCCTTACTGCGCACCTGGTTTGACACTCCTGGGGGATATGCATAGGATAATTCATATTTTCTTTACAATCTATTATGAAGGATTTAAAAGTAAAATTTTCCATAAAGAAACCATGTTTATGATTATGAGATTACCTATACATATAATTTCAATTTATGATAAGTATTTTTCTATTTGAGATTATATATTATGATTTATAACCTAATCTACTATATGCCATTATTTAGAAATGGATCCTAGTGGAAGGAATGTAAACAACATGAATGTGCGTATCCCATTTAGGGATTTCCCTCCTATGTAAGATAATGATGTTGGTTTTGGAGTTATGACTGGTGCTGAGAAACTTATAAATATAATGGGAAAGATAAATTAGGTTATGAACAATAACCTTACCCATATAGAGCATCCTAATCCACAACGTGGATGAGTAATGTTAGACAGCTTCATGCGACAACAACCTCCACCATTCAATAGGACTACAAACCCATTTTTAGTAGAATAATGGATAAGTTCCTAAAAGAAGATATTTTTAACTTTGGTATGTAACGAATGGGATAAGGTTATCATGGTGGTATACCATCTCTTAGGAGATGCAGATCAGTGGTAGTCATTAATTCAAAACACAAAGGAGGAGGACAAAATTGTAAATATGGAATGGATGGTTTTTAAAGAAATTTTCTTGGAGACATACTTCCCTCACGAATAGCGAGATAATATGGAGAGACAATTCATAAGTCTAAGATAAAAAGAGGATATAAATGTTGCTAAGTATGAATCCAACTTTATAAGGTTAGCAAGGCATGCCATAGACTACCTACGTAATCCAAGGTGCAAGATTGATCATTTATTTGAAAAACTTAATACAATTATACAAAGAGAATTAGTCTCCTAAACATTCTCATCATATGATGATATAGTATATTGCACTATAAAAATAGAGAAAGAATTATCTAAGTCTTATGGTTCTGAAGGTAAATAAGAGAAAAAGAGGATGGCATAGCAAAAAATGGATAATGGGAAGAAGAGAAATATGGATTTCCCAACATGTGATAATTGTGTAAGGAAACACCTTGGTACATGCTTAAAAGGAAAATGAGTTTGATTCAAGTGTGGAGAAAAAGGCCACCATGATCAGGATTTCAAGGACAAGAAAGAATTTTCTAATGTCTAATGCTTAAACTTTAAGGATATGAGGCACTATGAAAATTAATGCCCTAAACGCCAAGGGAATATGTCCCAAAAGAAGCAAAGGGATCCAGGCCAAGCATATGCTATTACTATAGTCAAGGAGGAATAATTAAAGTATTTGTTTCCTTTAGATTCATGAATTATGTTGTACCGTAGTACTTCTTTAAGGTATTAAAAGAATGCATGTTTTATAATGTTTTAAAGGTGATCAAGGTATTCAAATATTTTGTTTAAGCGATACATTATGTTGTTTTGGGGGAAAATATGATATTAAGTGACCTTTCTTCTAAATATTTGGACTTTAAATTTTTGATAGAAATAATTTAGATGAGTCTTAAGGTTAACTATTTATGGAATGGATTAAGACTAAATTATGATTTTTGATAAACTGTTCTAACATTTTTGGTTTTTGTAAGCATTTAAAGGCTGAGGGAATGCCTTATAGATCATTTGATCAAAGTTATTCACGTATAAAAATTCATCTTGAATATCCCTCTTTTGGTTTAAGAAGTGAAGTATATAGATAGATCGAAGCACAACCAAAGGATGAGATTATAAAATCAAGTAAGTTTATTTTCTAAAGTGCTTCTATGGATAATAAAAGAAACTCTCATCTCTAGGAAAATAATTTTGGAACAAAAACATCATCCATTTACTTTTCTATTTAAGAAATCAATGGTATTTTAACCAATCATAGATTTATAGATTTATAATTTTTAACTTTCTAATGATCATATTCTCAATCACTCTCTATTAGAACTTGGTGGTTAGATTTCTCTTCAATGTCTATGTCTTCACTGTACGCTAATGTTATCTTATTCGAAGGACTAATTTTGTGGTTAAATTCACATTTTTTCCTTTCCCTCTTATTAATGGTATTTTTTATTAACCCTATTTCCAATGTCGGTATCCCACAAAGGAATTTCCAACTATCAACCTTTAACTTTTGAAGTAAAAATTTTGAGGATTCAATTTATTAAAGGAGGGGAGAATGTAACACCCTAAGGATTTACAAATAAATTTAATAAAAAATGTGATGCACAAAACACTGAGTCTCTGAAAAACAACACTTTGTTATTAAAATTATTTAATCAATATAGTTATAACCTATCCATGAAACTTAAATTTTCCACCTCTGTGAATTGAATTCCAAAAAATGGACGTACATAGTTGTGTTCAGTAAGATATTTAGAGTCTGATAGGATCAACTTAATTTTTGGTGAATAGCAACTTACCCTTATAAATAATAATGTTACCCTTATGAATAGTAATGTACCCCTATGAATAGTAATACGATCCTTATGAATATTAACCTCACCCATGAAAGTATAAATAAAATTTAGGAACCTTATAAATAAAATAAAATATTTTAAAAATTAACAATTAAGTGTTGGTATTTTTGTTAGTAATAAATATTTAATTAAAATTTTATAATTAATAAATTTATTTAAAGGAAAATTATTTTTCATAAGATGTATTCCTAAATAAATATTTTTTTGTACTATGATTTTAGGAGAATTTAATGAGACCTTAGTTAATTTTTTGGGTGTTATAAAATCAGTTTTAATTTTAAAGACTATATTTTTTGAATAAATGATGATTTTATTTAAAAATAAAATTTCACATATTTAGAAAATTATTTTTATAAAATAGAGTACATTTTTAAATTCTAAACATCAAAAAATGGTGAGGATGAATTTTTGTTATTTTTTTGAAATACTTGAATTTTTGTGAATAGTGAAATTCGATAATTTATGAAATATGCTAAATAAATGAGTTTCTACATCATGCTTGAGTCATGGCTGATGTAAATGGGAATTTGTTTGAAATCAAATGAACTTATTTCTATTTTTAGTCACAAGAATCAAAACTATTCATAGTATTTAGCCAAAATAATAAAATAATGATTAAAATAATGGAAAAACCCTCATCTCCTCCACTATAAAAACCACCCCTCACTCCCTCATCTCTTCACTCCTATAAGCCTTGAAGCTTCTCAAAGTTATACCCAAATAATCTTCCCTAGTCTCTCCCCACATTCAGGAGTCCTAGTTATTTTCAAAAGAACAAAACCCCTTCCCTTAAGGAGGTTCTCTAGGAGGATATTTCAAGCGGACATTAAGATCAAGTGCAGAACACGTTCAGACATAAGGTAAGAGTTTCCTCATCTCACTTACACTTTTGTGAGATATTCCTCATTCACCACTATTTATTGTGTATGATGTATGTATAATTCCCATTGATATACCATATCATGAATCTATTTATTTTTATGGTATTGAATGTATCCACTACTACAAACACGGCCTTTATCAGCGCTAGAAAAGCGCTGATAAAGCCAGCGTAGATAAAGGGGGGGGGGGTCCCCTTTATCAGCGCTCCTAAAAGCGCTGATATAGGACCCTTTTATCAGCGCTAAAAAAAAGCGCTGATATAGGACACTTTTATCAGCGCTCAAAAAAAGCGCTGATAAAAGTACCCCTTTATCAGCGCTTTTTTTAGCGCTGATAAAGGGGTCCTATATCAGCGCTTTCGTTTTAGCACTGATAAAGAACCCTTTTATCAGCGCTTTTAAAAAACTGCTGATAAAAGTTAAAAAATTTTAAAAAATTTTAAAAAAATTTAAAAAAATTAATTTTTTTTTAAAAAAACTGCCAATCGGGGGGGGGGGGGGGGCTTTTATAGCGCTTGAACCCCCCCTTTTACAATGCTTTTCGGCCCCTATACAACACCCCACGCACCCCACGCACCCCCCTCCACCCTTTAACAGCGCTTGCTCCAATATTCCCCATGCGCGCGCACCCCTGCCTCCACCAGGATTTGAACTCGAGACCTCCCCCCTGCGTGCCTAAGCCCTTACCACTACTCTATTTTGATTTGGTTTCCAATTCATGATATCTATATATATATATATATTTATATATTTAGTTATATTTATTCGTATAGTAATATATATTTATATTAATAGATATATATAGTTATATTATAATATATAGTTATATAATTATATTATAATATATATAGTAATATTAATATATATATAGTGGTATTAATATATATCTATATCTATATATCTATATATATATTTATTTATATTTATTCGTATAGTAATATATATTTATATTAATATATATATAGTTATATTAACATATATATATTTATATTAACATATATATAGTTATATTAACATATATATAGTTATATTATCATATATATAGTTATATGAATATATATGAATATATATTTATATAGTTATATTAATATATATATAGTGATATTAATATATATATTTATGGTGATATTAATATATATATTTATAGTAATACTAATATATATATATGTAGTTATATTAATATATATATATATAGTTATTAGATTAATATATATATAGTTAGATTAATATATATATAGTTAGATTAATATATATATAGTTAGATTAATATAAAGGTATATAAATATTCATATATTGGTATTTTAAATAAAATGGATGTTAGTTATTATTTAGATAAAGCTAATATATTTTATATGTAAATATATTTTATTATTTATATTTATAATTAAATTTTTAGGTGTGAATATTTAAAAAATATGAATATATTGTTATATATTTGATTATAAATAGCAGTGAATTATAAAAAATGATGAAATTTCAAAGACATAATATCAATATGAATGTAATACCTTGGAATAAATTCATACCCCACCAAAAAAATCCAATAATACCCCCTTAAACGAGGGTGAAAATCCACAAAATGTTAAAAAATTGGGGTACCCCGACTAAAAACTCAGTTTTGGAGGCCTTCTGGGCCTCTTTTGGCCTCGAAAATTGCTTGACTGGGGTCCTCTCGAGTCACAGTGATGTAGAGCTCGTCGCAGGATTCGATTTGATATGTGGTAGAGCTCAAACAGACATCCGGATCAAAAGTTATGGCCGTTTGAAGTTTGAGTTGCGTTTTCAACATATTTTGGATATTTTTTTAATTTTTTTAATTTTTTTAGTCCTCAAATTGTTATTAAATTACTATTACTCCATAATGATTATCAAAATATTAATTAAAAATATTTTTTTAATTTTTTAAGAAGTCATTTTCACTAAATATCTTATATATTAAGTATAATAAGTGTAAATGTACATTTATACTTATCTAAAATATATTTAAAAATTATATATTATATTTATATAACAATATAACTATATTTATATATTAATATATTAATATATTTTAATTTTTTTTTGAAGCCGACCCTTTATCATCGCTACTAAGCAAGCGCTGATAAAGGGGGTCCCTTTATCAGCGCTACTAAGCAAGCGCTGATAAAGGGGGGCCCTTTATCAGCGCTTTTTCGTTAGCGCTGATAAAGGGGGGCGCTGCGAAAAACTGTTTTTGTGGTAGTGATCATTTGATGATTTTAAATTTTGGGGCATATGATTCGATTGATTAAAAAGTGGTAAGGGTTTTCTACCTGAACCTCCATTTTCATCTAGGTTAATCTTATTCTATACCTACCTCAATAAAATTATTATTTATTATTATGTACTCCTCATAAATTCTATGTGAATGTTTTATATATGTGTACCAATTAGAATCTTTCTTGATTTTATGTGGAGTTACATGTTTTAAAAGGATCTTTAAAAAATTTTTCTTGATAAACAAGCCCATTTTAAAATAATTTCTTGAATTCTTACCTATTTTCAAATGCACTTCATAATCTATTTTAATGCATGATTATTTTTCTAAAATCACTTATTTTATTATGAAAAAACTACCTTAATTCACTTCTGGTTTTATACAAATATTTTTCCAAAATAACTCTTCTTTTCAAAGTTAAAGAGTATTTCTACCAAGAATTACACGATGATTTTATAAGAGTATTTTCATTTATTTCAACACTATTGTTGATTCATATGTTTAATTGGGGTAAATATTTTATGATATCATCTACCATGTTTTATTGAATGGTTTATGATTATTTTGAATATGAATCTGCTATCTTATAACTATTCACCATATTACTTTGAATGCTTAGTGTTATGTTTAATGATTGGGGAAAGTGACTTAGATTTCATATGTTAGTTTCAATATGAATGTATATGTTGTTTATGTTTCATCCCTTTTATATGAGGAATATACTGGACTTAGTAAGTGATGGGTGGGGCCCACTATATCCCCTCGGTGCATCGTTAGGTCTCATGAGACAAACTAGATATGGTTTTGGATGAGACCTTACCCATTCAATATATTCTTGGAATAAAGCCTTGATAATAATAGATTATTGACATGTATTCATGAAAATAATAGATTTTGGCATGAAGCCTTGATAGATTATTAGGATGAAAACTTGAAGGTATGTTTTAGATATCCATTATTATACATTTACCTAATTATGAATCTAGTAATTGATAGTCCATGTGATTAGTTGACTAATAGATTATCCATGGTTATGTTTTATTATGAAATTATTCATTCAGCTTTTATTCATACCATATTATGCTCAAGTATATTTTTAAACAAATGCATTTTTAGCTTCTCAACATGCCTTGTGTTTATGTTTATGATTAATTCTACTGTATTACTGACCCTTACTGAGCATTTGATCTCACACCTTTCTTATGTTTTATTTCCCCCAGATTGCGAAGATAAATATTATGAATGACTTTTAGGGATAATATAAGAGTTATATATGTTTCCAATGGAAATGATATATTATTTTTCCTTTAAAATTTGTAATTTTTAACTTATGTATATATATAGTTTTAAAAAACTAATAAATTATCCATTCCATCAGGATTTGATTACTTTTAATCATACCAATATATTAATATAAGACACTAGCTCCAGGCAACTGGGGTTGGAGTCTTTTCAAGAATGTCGATCCTTTATATAAAAATTATGTTCTATAACAATCGATGGAGTTGAGTTGAAATGGTATTTATCTATACTTAAGATAGATGTTTATGAAATAATCTTGGGTATGGATTGATTGACAATGTTCAAAGCTCACATCAATTGATATACCTGAAGGGTTAGTTTTATGACTGATGATGGCATTGAGTATCTCTTTAGAGGATAATAGAATATAAAGGCAGGTGCAACATGTTTGTTGGCACCAAAATTTGGAACTATCTCATATGAGTTGGCAGTGTTGACTTTGGAATCTATGGATGAGATTATGGGTAACGGTTTTCTAGCAGTTATGGATCATTTTTTGGATGTTTTTCTTGAAAATTTATCAGGGTTTTCACTCACAAGAGAAGTGAAGTTCACAATTTATCTCTTACCAAGGATCAACCCTATCTCACTTCCATATTATCAGATGACGCTAAAAGAATTAAGTTAATTGAAAATTCAGTTGGAAGATTTGGAAATCCAAAGTTTCATTTGGCGTAGCATGTCTCTATGGGAATCATCGACCTTTTTTGTGAAAAAGGTTAATGTAACTCTTCAAATTTATGTAGATTATAGTAAGCTTAATCAAGTTACAATAAAGAATCAGTACCCATTTCCATGCATTTATGATCTATTAAATCAATTGAGGAGAGTATAGTGGTTCTTTATAATTGACTTGTGATCATGATATCCATAATTACAGGTTTAGAAGGAGGATATTCCAAAGACAACTTTTTGGAGTATATATGGCCATTATGAGTATGTGGTCATGCATTTTGGTCTTATGAATGCTCCAATAGTATTTATGGAATTGATGAATCAGATATTTTAGTGGAATTTGGATTATTTTTTGGTGGTGTTTGTGGGTGACATACTGGTGTATTGAATGATAAGGGCTGAGCATGAGCAATACTTGGTGATATTGTTGGTAATTTTGTAGGATTATTATATGTATGAAAAATTATAAAAGTGTGATTTTTGGATAAAAGAGGAACATTTCCTTGGCTATGTTATCTATTAAAGTGGTGTTTCTATAGATCCATAAAATATAGAAGCTGTTATATATTAGAATCCACCAAAGAATGTCTTTGAGATATGCAGTTTCCTTGGATTAGCTGGTTATTACCAATGTTTAGTTCATGATTTTTCATCACTAGCCTCACTAATTAAAACTTTTACAAGGAAAGGTATTCCATTCCAATGGAACAAAAAATGTAAAAAGTCTTTTCAAGATCTCAAAGTTCACCTGAAATCAGAAAAAATATTGATTTTTTTGAAATCAAGACAAGGGTATGTGGTGTATTGTGATGCTTTAGAATCTGGGTGGGGATGCATTCTCATGAAGATAGATCATGTTGTTTCTTATAGCTCACGATATTTACAGTTTCATGAGAAAAAAATACCCAACACACAATTTGGAGTTAGCTACCATAGTACATGCTTTGAAGACTTGGCATCATTACCTCTTTAGTGAGAAATTCATGGTATTTATAGATCTAAGAGCTTTGAAATACATTTTCTCACAGAGGTATATAAATATGAGACAAAGAATATGGATGAAGTATATCTAAATTTTTATCTTTGAATTGATTTATACACTAGGTAAAGGAAATTCGGTGGTATATTAATTAAGAATAAAGTCATATGCTCAGTTGAAAAAAGAGGCTTCACAATAGTGGCAGTTGATGTCAGTGATAGTTGACATGCACTTGGATTGTGAAGACCAAGGCAGTGTTACACTTTTCTTTCTAGTTTATTTTGTTCCTAATTTTGTTAAGATGATAAAAGATGCACATAGATACGATTCAGAATGTATTTCTATGAGGTCAAAACTCAAAGGTGGGGAGACCATTGAGGGATTAAAATTGGATGGGAGTTTAATTTTGTGGTTTCAAGATCTGATGATCATACCCATGGCTTGTCATGAACAAATTCTTTATTCATACCACCATTTGAGATGATATGTTCATCCTGGAATACAAAATTTTTACAAGGTGTTGAAATCACAATTTTGGTGGGTTTTAATGAAATGAAAATTTGTTGAGTTTGTGATGAGATTCCTCACCTGTCAGTAGGTTAAGGTAGAGCACCAATGAACAGCGGGTATGTTGCAGTCTTTACTTATTCTTGCTTGTAAATGGGAGTAAATAGCTATATATTTTGTGGTAGGTCTACCAAAGATGGTTCAGAAACATGATTTCATATGGGTGATAGTGGATCAACTCAAAAATTCGGCTCATTGAATTCATATTCGTGAATCTCATATGATGGAGGACTTGTCTAAAATCTATATCCAAGAAGAGGTAAAGAGTAATTGAATACCATTTTAGATAGTATAAGATCAATATTTGAGTTTTATGTATCATTTTTGGATATCCTTATAGAAATACCTAGGGACTCAGTTGAATATGAGTACAACGTATCATCCTCAAATGGATATAAAATACGAACGAACAATACAAATGTTGGAAGACATGCTTTGATCTTGTGTAATGGATTTTTGTGGCTCATGGGAGGATCACATATCATTAGTGGAGTTATCATATAACAATAGTTTATAGGACTCAATAAATATGGATCCTTTAGAAGCATTGTATGGGCGTCTATGTTATTATCCACTTTATTATGTGGAAATAGGCGAGACTTCACTATTGGACTGAGCCTTGTCCAAGAGATTACAAAGAAGATTAAGTTGATTAAGAAGCGGATGGAGATGGATCAGTGTCATCTTAAATCATAAGAAAATCATCATCTATGGCCATTTTCATTCACGATGAGTGATCATGTGTTATTAATAATCTCTCCAAGACTTGGGCATCGTCATTTTGGGAAGAACAACAAGTTATCTCCTCGATACATAAGCACTTTTGAGATACTTGAATGGGTTGGTGAGGTGGAATATCAGTTGGATTTTCCACCATGGTTCAGTGTAGTGCACAATGTGTTTCTAGTATATTAACTAAAAAAGCCTCAGTCTGATTTTGACCATGTAATTCAATGAGATCACATTGACATAGAGCCATATTCTTCGTTGGTTCATATTCCGGTACAAATTGTGAATAGGCAAGAAAAAGTCTTGTATGGGAAAAGCATCAGTCTATTGTATGTTTTTTGGAAAAATGGTCGGATTTAGGAAGAAACTTGGGAACAAGAGAAGGAAATGGTTGAGTAATGACTTGAACTCTTTTAGGGAATGGTGGTTTTATAATTTCAAGGGACAAAAAGACCAATGGTGGGGAGCATTTAGCATCAAAAGTTTCAAATAAGTAACTATTTATTTATGTATTTTATGTATGTAAAGTGTTTGGGTGACATTTGGGAGGGTTTAGAGGATATTTGGATTTTTTGGGGCTTTTCTGGAGGTGTATGGTTTGAGCATGGTTAATACAAACCATGAAAATCCTATAGAAAACCATGAAAAGTGAGGCAGTGGGATCTGGGCAGGCACATGATTAGGTGCATGGTTTGTAAAAACCATGGGGCCACTTAGGATAAACCATTCATTTGGGTATAGTGGAATTTTCATGGTTAGTGCACAGTTTTCCTAACTGTGTGCCCTAACTGCGTAAAATAAAAATTAGATAAAAAAATTGTAGAACTAATTCGGTTTTGCTTCTCAATGGATCATTTCCCCCCCTAGGTAAACTATAAAATGAATTAATCTCTTCCCAAAGGTTGTGTAGACCATTAATATTGATTATGGAGTGATACATTGGTGATTCCTTATGCATTAAAGGCATGATTTCCTTGGTTTCGGTTCTTGGTTTTTTCTCTTAGATCTCTTATTCTTCCCTCTCTTGTATTCATATATCTGATATGTTTGGGATAGATCTATGTTTTTATGCCAATAATGATGATATATGGCTATTTTGATGTTAGGAACAAGATCTAAGCTGAAATTTTGGAGTTTCAACCGAGTTTTGTTGAATAATTTGTGTCGTTCTTTGTTTCCACCATAGTTTTGGAGGTAGGTGGATTCAATATCAACTTCTATTATTAGAAATTGAAGGATTTATTTTAGATTGATTGTTTTTATTTAAATTTATTGGGAAATTTTTGTGAAATTTTTGATGGAAACCCTCTTTAGTAAAGGCTTATGGAATTATAGAAATTAGGTGTTTTGGTGGAAAGTGAAATCGGTAACATGATTTTAAAATGGTCGTTTGGATTTGTTGCATGGAAATTGGTTAGAAAGTGTTCAATAAAAGGTTTTTTTTATTTAAGTGGTTTGGAAAATATTGTTTTGGCAAGGTTTTTTTGGTTTAAATGGTTAAGCGTGAGTTGAATGGGATTGATAATGGTTGTGAAGTACAACCATCAAAGGGACGAAGTATGGACGTGAAGTTCTACCATCAATGGTAAACACCAAGATTGTGTGGTCAAGTGTGTGTGTGTGGTTGTAAAAAATGGAATGGTTAATTCCAAATGAAATATTGGAATGTTTGGAATGACTTTTTTGGTTTCTTTCCTTGGAAATGGTTTTGGTTTGTAAAACTGTTTTGGTATGAAAACCGTTTTTCTTAAAAATGGTTTGGCTTTGATATAAACTATTTTAAATTATTTTATATATTTTGTTTTATATAATTGTGATAGCATTTTTTATCCTAGTGGTGTGAGTAGGTAATTCATTTGGGGAAAACCTAATGAGTTTCATTACTCACCCCCTACTTGGTAACTTTGGTGCGTTTGTAGATATTGTTTATCGGGACACTGGTAAAGGAAAAGTATCTCATTTATTTAGTGATGTTTCATAATACTTTGGATATTTATTGTGGATTTAGAGCTTGGGGAATGTTTTGAGTTGTAGAGTTATGCCTTTAGAGTCTGAAAGAGCACTGTCGTGGGATCCATCAAATGATTAGTTGTTTTTGGGTTACTTAGGTGCAATAGAGTGGCTGACCAAGGTCGTCTCTCAAAGGAGGAAGTAAATTTAACAACTTATTAAGGGTATTTTGAAATTAAAATAAAAGGAATTTAGAAAACTACTTGAAATTATGGGGGTTGTTTATCATTTATAGAACTATAAGAAGTTTTCTGTAAGAAGAGTGCATATTTTTTTGTTTTTAATTTTGAAATGTAAGTTGATTAACAAAGCACAACTAGAAGATGTTTTTTTAGAAAACTATTTTTAGAAAGTGTAATCGATCCAAATATACCTATTAAATCATTTATTAATAATTATCATTTAAATTAATATCCACTTAATTATGATCCCTTAATTTGTTAAATCCCAAACCCTATGAGAATTAACTTTACCACAAAGATGAAGTGAATTTAACCCTAGGGTAACTTCGGAACATGCAATCGCAACACCCTACTTTGATTGATGTTATAAGGTTATATTATGGTCAGTGGTAAGTTAAGGAACATATACTCTCTTGAAATTATAATTAATTGAGTTTAGGGATTATATTTGAACACTAAAATTGATCCTGTGTGGTTTTGAATTACCAATTAAGTTCGCGCTCTCACAATTCACACAATTCTCGACCTCGCGTAATTTGTGTTTATTGTTAAATTACTTTCTTAGTTTCATTTAAATTGAAAAAATAATTAATATATCATATTAAGTGAATTACATTATCTTATTGATTCAAAATAAATTAATTAATAAGGTAATATATAGATCGATTACTAAAAAGACTACTCTTCCATGGGTGGCGTAATCATCGTAGAAGTGAATTGCATTTGCAACGGTTTATAATGGGTATAACCCAATAAAACTTATACTAAATAATTCCAGACCAAATATTAAGATTAATAGAATAAGAAATTTGAATAAAACATAAGAAAATATAAGAAATAAAATAATAACAATGAAGTTTAATACACAAATGAAAATATTACCACATGAAGAAGAGAAGGAGGCTTCGATGAGGGGATCCTTGCTTCAAGAGCTACCCCTCTTACAATGGTTGGAAAATTTGAGTGAAACCAATTATACTATGTATAAAATCTTATAATGCACGTCCCAAACCCTCCAAATGAGAAAAACACTAATTTATAGAGTAGAGGGGAGGCTAGGTTTAAAGAGGTTTCAAGTGTAAATGGGGAATCTCAGCCAAATATTTTAATACAACTTGAACCACTCATTTGACCTTCACAAATCATGAACCATCTCTCCATCAAGAAGGATGATTTTTTAGAAAATGAATCCCCAAGATCCTCTCAAAATTTTGGCCTAATTCAAGCAATTATAAAGAAGTTATGGCCCAAATACGGAACCTATGTCCATTTTGGTGAGTCCATCCCAAATTTGACTTCATAGCCCATTTGCACTAACCAAATGAACTCTTTAGATCTAGTGTCCTGAATAAAATTTGTAAAAAAATTAAGTGAGGAACACTGTTACAAAAATTTAAGTTCAAATAATTCATATTAAAATATTTATGTGTGAAATACTACAGTTCATTTTAAAAGGGTAAAACTGAAATTTTAATCAAATTTTCAAATGAATGATCTAATCTCAAATATTTAATAAATGAACATATTTATCACAATGTGAGAAAATTATGTCATTTATTATCAATAAAATATTCAAAAAAATAGTGTTTTATCAATTCCTCCACACTTACCGTTTTTCACTCCTGGGAAAAACCTCATATCAAGTAAAGATCAATATTAAATTAAAACAATTTTAAAACACATATCCTTGAGATCCAATAATTCCACACCAAGAAAGAGAAGATATCATGCCTCATAAAAACTTTTCTTCTAAGTTCTCCATTTATATCATTCAATATATTTCCACTTCATTTATCCTCCCATTCACAAAACACTTACCTCACTTGAATTTTCTCTTATCACACAAATGTCATTTTTTTTGAAATGTATTTCTCATACAAAATCATACAAGGGTCACCATAGGCTTGATAAATTCCTACATCGCCACCCGATCTGAGTCAAGGACATATGTTTATTATGAGGAATTTTAAGGGTTGTTCTGTGGATTTCGGTTGGTAGGAATTAGATGTGAAAAACTCTAAGGCTGAATGAGGAGGGCTTGACTCTTTTTGAAGAAAAATTGCATTAATCTAATTTTCACTTAAATACGGTCTCCTCCTAAATCCCCATAGTATAAATTCAGATCCAGCATTATGAAATGTCATGGAAAGTTTACACTATTCATCATTCAACAACAAAAATTTCAATCTTCTCAAACATGATTTTCTTGAAAGCTCCAGATAAGCACAACTTTCTACCTATATTAGAAGCTACAAAAAAGGCACAACTTCACTTATCATAAAAGCTCTAGGAAAGGCACAACTTTAAATATAATGATTTTCTTCAGCAACAAATACATCTCTTCAGAATTTAATTTTCCACCCAAAGTATCACAGAATGTGGCAGCACAACACAAGACAACTTCCCCCATACTTAAGTTCAACTAGATTATGCAATTTCACTTCAAGAGTTGGTTGGATAGGGAAAATTGTCTTGTAATGTGGCTAACCTAATAGGCTGTTCATGGCTTCTAAGTGCTACAAGGATTAAATATTCATGGTAGGCCATTATAAAAAAGGATTCTTTGAAATAAGGGCTTTAATACCAAACAAATGCCTCAATCATTTAAACATAAGTATCTCAAACCCTTAATTTTTGACATGAATAAATCAAATTATAGTTAAATAAATCATGGTTTGGTTCTCTCAAGAAGTGAGTTGAATTTTAAGAATATGAAAATAATGGTTCAGAAGCCTCACAGGAAAGTGATTTCAAATATAAAGACAGTGAGATGTGGCGTGGGATTCAAAATTCAGTGTACTTTTCATGAAATTACTAAATATTTGAACTTGAAACAAAGTCATTTCAGTATTCATTTAAGTTTAGTTTCAAGGGATAAATTGTTTCCCTTATTGATATGGATTTAAAAATGGTGATGAGAATCATTTCATCTCAAAATTTTCAAAAACACACAGAAAAATGAAAAATAAACACACAAAATTTGAAAAATAAACAATTTTTTTTAAAATAGGAAAACTATTGAAATTACTAAACTAAAAGGTTCCCTCCCCCATAATTAAAATATTGAATTGTCCTCAATGTGAACCCATGAGATGAAATATGAACATAAATGTATAATTTTAAATAGGACAAAGAATAAAAAAGTTAAAGGTTTAGGAACAACCTGATGTGTTCAAGTGATGATGGGGTCATGCAGTGTGATAAAATCCACTGCATCAATAGGAATTCCCTTAATGTATCTCTTCAAACATTTCCCATTGACTGTAAAGATCCATCTTGTGTCCTCTCGTGTGATCTCCACTGCACCATAAGGAAAAACATTAGTCACAACATAAGGACCTAACCATCTGGAATGCAACTTACCAGGCATCAGCTTCAGTCGTGAACTATAGAGAAGGACTTTCTATCCAACATGAAACTCCCTTTGTTGGATCATTTTGTCATGAGTTGATTTTGATCTTTCCTTATAGAGCCTTGAGTTGTCATATGAAGACAACCGAATCTCCTCAAGCTCTTGAATTTGCAACTTCTTTTGGATTCTAGCTTAGGCCAAATCCATGTTTCATTTCTTTATATCCCAATAAGCCCAATGATCAAGTTCTCTGGGGAGATGAAACGTTTTCCCAAAAACAATCTGAAATGGGGACATACCAATGAGTGTCTTGTATGCTGTCCTATAAGCCCACAATGCATCATCCAAGCGCTTACTCCAATCCTTCCTATTTGGCTTCACAGTTTTCTCTAAAATATTTTTAAACTCATGATTTGAAACCTCAGCCTGGCCATTTGTTTGGGGGTGGTATGGTGTTGATGTTTTGTGTGCCACCCCATACCTCCGAAGGAGGGAAGCCAAATTCTGATTGCAGAAGTGTGTCCCGTGGTCACTGATGATGGCCTTCGATACTCCAAACATCCAAAATATTTGTTCTTTGAAAAAGTCCAAAACAACATGAGAATCATTAGTCCTGGTGGCCTTATCCTCCACCCATTTACTCACATAATCAATAGTAACCAAAATATATAAAAATCCAAATGAACTAGAAAAGGGACCTATAAAATCAATTCCCCATACATAAAAAATCTCACAGAATAGTATGGGTTGTTGGGTCATCTCATGTCTCTTAGAAACGTTCTATGTGTGTTGGCAACGAGAGCATGACTTAAAAAACACATGGGCATCAGGGAATAAGCTAGGACAATATAATCCAGAGTCCAAAACTTTCCTAGCAGTCCGTTGGGGTCCAAAGTGTCCACCACAAGCAAGTGTATGACAAAAATGTAAAACAGACTCTAACTCATGATCAAGAAGACACATCCTAATAAATTGATCACTACACACGCGCCATAGGTATGGATCATCCCAAACATAAAATCCATACTCATTCTTTAACTTTTGGACTTGATGTTTCTTTAAATTTGTTGGGATTTTAGATGCAACAAGGTAGTTAACTAAATCTGCATACCAAAGACGCGTATGACAGAGCAAATTTACGTGCATATTTTTGATAAAATAATGAGAATTTTTTAATTTTTTTAGATTATAAAACCCATTTATTTCATTGTTTTATAAAAATAATGGGTAATTTGAGTTTTATAATGAAAAGGAGAAAAATTGTGAAAAATGACTAATTCTGGATTTTTGACAGATTTTTACGTCAAGGTCATTTTGGTCATTTACTGAAAAATATAATTCCAAATTTTTTGATTCAAATTTTTTTAGAATCATTATTTTATTTCCTTCATTTTTGTCTTCTGGACCAGGAGATGATTCGGCCATCTAGAGGGACTAAAAATTCATTGAAGTTGAATATTTTTCCGGGCGGACAGCATGGATACCACCAATGTAACAGAACCCAAACGCGGCCTAAAAACATCCCAATGAGGTGTTTCCACCTGGGATAGAACGAAGACATATAGTAAAGACTCTAAAAGAAATTTGGGGAAGTTTGGAAGTCATTAAGGCGTCCATTAAATGACATACTTTTGGAGGAACCTTCCTGGAAGCTTCGTCAAGAAACAGAATACTTCAATGAAAAATTCATAACTCCTTCATATGTCATCCAAATGCTCTGAAATTTTGGGGGTGAACGGATAAAACATTTATAAACAACATTGAATAGGGGGTACACACATGAATCAGCCATTTATTGGGTAAAAAACGCGCAAAAGTTTAGAGGATAGAATGCCGCCTATAAAAGGAGGCCCTCCCCTCCTTCCAAAATCATCAGCTCGACACCCAAATCCAAGGAGGAATCCCACCGGGGCACGGGCCACTGCTGCTCCTCTATTCCCACCCCATTTCATCTTTTTATTTTATTTTCATCTTAGTTTTATTCTAGTTTTAATTTTCATTTGTAATTTGAATTTCTTTTCAATTAATCCATTCATTTTTATTTTGGTTTCCACCATTTAATTTCTTCTATAATAATAATAATAATAATAATAATAATAATAATTAAATTTTATTATTATTATTATTATTATTATTATTATTATAATAATAATTGTTTACAATATATCAATCTTAATTTCAAATTATTTTACTTTCTTTCTCTCTCCTTTTTCGAAAACTATTTTCTTAAGCAATAATAATAATAAGTTATATTATTATTATTATTATTATTATTATTATTATTTTCACTTTCATTATAAATTATTTAATCTTCCTATATCCCTCTCTACTCTCTCTATTTCTATCTCTCTCTTCATCCATCCACCATTATGATCTTCAACTCTTGGAAATGAGAGGCTGGCCCCGAGGCTTGGCTCAGGGGGAGGTCAAGAAGTTCATGAGTTTTCTTTAATGTTTATTCTAAATTTGTGATAGAATTGAGTTGTATTCTTGGGCGAGGCAAATGTCCCCAATTGGGTGACGGTCCCCAAAAACATACAACTCAAGCTATTTCTATTCTGGAAAAGAACAATAATTCAAACATGATATTTCATGTTTGAGTTATCAAAATAGAATCAAACATATAAAAGAGAATAATGATTGAATCCCTGGCTGAACCCCAAACCAAGTACTTTCTTCCTAACTTCATTCTGTTTAGACTTGTATCTAAGTATAAATTTAGAATTATTACATTGAATTTCATTGTTCTAAATAATTAAAAAACCACAAAAATAGATATTTTAGGTGAATTAGAATAAAGTAAGTGAACCAAACCTAAAGGCTCCTCAAGAGAGACGACCCTGGTCAGCCACTATGCTGAATTAGGAAAAATATAATTGTTTTTGTCCACGCCCCGTGACAGGCATGCGTCAAAACTAGCACCATTGCCGTGGAGCCAATAAATTGTTCATTTTTTTCTATTTTCACATCTTAGGTAGATTTCATTTAAAAAAAAAATTAAAAAACTAAAAAAACATTCATGATGGATTCAAATTCAGATTATTATACATGAATAGATTACTCACAGGTGCATCAACAACAATAACAACAAGAAGATTTTAGAAAGACTCAGGTGAAAGAACTTAGAGAAAGTGATTAGCCACTAAATGAGGCTAATATTCATTGTTAATATACTTAATTTTCATGTTCTTTGTTATTCATAAACACCATTTTAGTGCATTTTACACTTTGAACACCATTTCACATTATGATTGTAATACCTTCTTAAAATGCACTATTATGTGGTACATTTTTGAACATCATTTAAAGTACCCAATGATTCATCTGATTTTAAGGAATTTAATTTTACATATTTTAATTTGATATTTTTTGAAATTGATCTACACTTAAATATGAACATGTTTGATTCAGGGATCAATGGAGAATTCATGGAGGATGATGGAGATATTTGGCAATGAAAGGAAGCAATTCTGGAGAAGGCAGATTGGACACCAGCCCACTGATGAGACTGTGGGGCCCAACATACAGGCCCAATTAATCCCAAATTTCTTGGGATGATATAAGACATGTACAGGAACAAATCACTCTTCAGGAGTTAATGCTAATTCGGCCTCCATGTTGGTCATTTAGGCGGCCCAAGTTAGAGATAAAATTCTGGGCCAGATTCTGCGGCCCAGAAAAACAGTCCACCAGTTTGATCATATCTCGGAATACACAACTCCAAATGGGCCCAAATTTTACAGGCGGTTAGCAGACATCCGGAGCTCCATTTTCTTCTTCTATGGCCCACCCTGATTCGGCCATCTAAAAGGTCATCCAAACGCGTCTGTTCGGTGGATGAAATCTGGCTGCCACCTCGGGTCAAATGTGGAAAATTCCAAATTCCACAAACTTTCCACCACCCTAGGCCTACCATACTCAAGTGGGATGACTTGTACTGTTGAAGGCTCGACCCAAGGCTCCCACAATGCCTATTTAAGACAGTGGTGGTGAAGGAGTTGAGGATCTTGGATGCTTTGTTCAATTGTAATGTTATGCTGCATTTTTGTTGCCTCAATTTTGTCTTTCACATGTAAGTTGTTCAATTCACTTTAGTTTCTTAATAAAAGTTCTTCTTCTACTCTTATTCTGTTGTTCTTAATATCACTTTGATACCATTGGATCAAGGTGTGAATTTATTCACACCAAACCTTGTGAAATTATTCACACAACGGTGGAGTGATCATTTTATTTTTTGTTGTTTTCTTTACTTCTCCATTTTCTCCCTTATGAGTCTACTTTCCGCTTCCATTGAAACCATGGGATCAATGGAGGGCTAACCCACTTATGGGTTGATACAAGGGAGTAGCAAGGGGCTGGATTGGATGTTATTTATCACCTAATTAATGTATAATCACTTCTTTAATTGGGATTGTTATTTGATGATTTTTAAACTCCATCGTCCTTGTTGAATTTAAGGCCACACACTTCAAGTACTAATACGATCCTTTACCTTGAAGTGCTCAAAACTTTGATCCTTCAAGTGTATAGGTGATTAGTATTAGAGGGTGTAGGCATTAAAACAGTAAGTGATGATGTTGTTTTCTCTCCTTAAATGAACCCATCTCAAATTTAAGAAATTGAAATCATTAAAAAGAAAATACGTCCAATCCACCCCGAGTGATAACCTAGGATCAACTCATTCTTTTAATTTGAATTCACTTAAGTATCTTAGAGTTCACTTAAACCCATCTAAAATCAACCCAAAGTTGGCCACTTCATAGCCAAAAATCCATCCCTTAGGTTTTGTATCTTAGGTATCTTCTTAGGTCTCTGTGGAATCGACAACCCAAGCTACACTACAAGGACCGTTCTACCCTTCTTCTCTTGGGTAAATTTGGGCGTGAACCAAATTTTGGCGCCGTTGCCGGGGACCAAGTAAGTACCTTAGATAAAAAAAACCTTCTTTCCTCACCTCCATTCTTCTACTCTCACCCAAGATCTCTTATCTTGTCCCTTTCTCGCTTTTTTTTTTGGCGCATGTCCGCCTACACCCGCGATTTCTCAAACAGACTAGTTAGGGTGGAAAGTCCTAGGATAGGGGAGTCAAGTGCACCTAAGGGATTGTTTAAATCAGATTCAAATATTCTTGAAACCCCAAAGTCAGAACTTGAAACAAGTCCAATGGAGGGTCATCCACAAAATCAAATTGTAAACCCTGGGGCGAATCAAATGGGAAACCAAAACCAAGAAGCTCCAAACTTAGGGAATGTAGTTGATCAAACCATGAACGACTACCTCACTCCATCTTGGACCAATGACCCCTCATGCATTAGACACAATTCCATAGGAGACACCAACTACATATTCAAACCCCATGTCCTAAACCACCTTCCAACCTTTCATGGGATGGAGTCAGAAATGCCATACCTTCATGTCAAAGAGTTCAACGACATTGTTGAAACCATGTGTCCCCCACATCAACTAGAATCCGCTAAGATGAGGCTATTTCCTTTTTCACTAAAGGATCGAGCTAAAAATTGGCTAAACAACTTGAGACCTGCGTCAATCCACTCTTGGGACCAACTGCAAAGAGAATTCTACAAAAAATACTTCCCTCATCACAAAACAATTGCACTTAAAAAGAGCATCCAAAACTTTTTTGAAAAAGAGGGAGAGTCATTTTATGAAACATGGGAGAGGTTCAAAGACACCATAAACATGGTTCCACACCATGGGTTTTCCATACCTGAACAAGTGAGAATTTTCTATGAAGGGTTGGGTCCGGGTAATAAACAATTCATTGACATGATGTGTAATGGAACCTTTAAAAACAAGGCCCCAAATGATGCTTACGAGTATCTCGAAAGTCTGGCTGAACAAAACCAAACTTGGGGAACTTCACCTTATTCTGAAAAGCCACAAAGAACCACTGGAATTCATACACTTAGAGAAGAGGAAAGCCTTAGGGCTAAACTCGCAGCACTCTCTAGGAAGGTTGAAGAGATAGACCTTAGGAAAGTCCATGAAATCCAAAATGTAGACCTTGTTTGCACAATTTGTGACAAACATGACCATAAAACAGACAACTGCCCAACCATTCCATCCATCAAGGATGTTCTTCTAGGAGGACCCCCAGCGGAAGTCAATGCCCTAAACTTTCAAAAGCCCCAATACCAAAACACCTTCAATCCAAGGTACAATGACCACCCAGGCTTCCGCTGGAAAGATAACCAACAACCTAGCCAACCACAGGGACAAAATCCTTACCCCCATCAGAACTACCAAAACCATAACCAGTTCCAAACCCAACCTATCCAATACCAACAACCACCGGTCCATTTTCAACAAACCATCCCACCTCCAAAATATCCCCCTGGGATAAACCAACCTACTCAAGCACCAACCCAAACTGTTCCACAAAGCCTACTAGAACAACTATGCAAACAAATGGAGAGGATGAACTCAGAAGTCTCTTCCCTAAAACAAGAACTTCAAACCATCAAAACAGGAAAGGCACCCATGCCTACTCAGGCGGTGCCATCCTCAACTTCAAGGGGAGAGTCAAGTTGTGCTCAAACAACTCATGAACAACTAAAGGCTGTGACTGTTTTAAGAAGTGGGAAATCAATTGAGAAACCTGAACAACCAATTCAGAACCCACCTGAAGATTCAAACTTGGATGAAAATTTAAATGAACCACAAGATCAAACTGATGAAACTGATAACAATGTGAAAGAAACAACTCTTCAACAAACAACCCCACAACCTGCACCATTTCCTCAACGCATGAGGGGGAAATCCAAGCCTGAACTGAGTGAAACATTGAGGGAAATCTTCTCACAAGTCAAGTTGAACATTCCTCTTCTCGATGCAATCCAAACCATACCTTCCTACTCAAAGTACCTTAAGGACTTGTGCACTTTTAAAAGAAAATTTTCACATAAAAACCAAGTCCTTTTGGCTGCTAATGTGAGTACCACCATTCAAGGGACCATTCCTCCTAAGTTGAAAGACCCAGGTTGCCCTTACATTAATGTTGAACTAGGAGAAAGCAAAGTTGTCAAGGCCTTGTGTGACCTAGGTGCTAGTGTCAATCTCATCCCATATGCTGTGTACTGCCAGTTAGGCCTAGAAGAGCTCCAACCCACATCTGTCACACTTCAGCTTGCTGATCGTAGCATTAGGGTTCCCAAGGGGATTTTAAAGGACGTTCTGGTAAAGGTTGAAAACTTCATCTACCCTGCTGATTTCATTGTACTTGACAACCATCCAAATTTAGGAAATAAGGAACAAACCCCAATCATCCTTGGTCGTCCTTTCCTTGCAACAATCAACTCTGTTATCCGAGTCCGAAATGGGAACATGACCATCACCTTTGGGAACATGAGTCTAGACTTGAACATCTATAATGCAAGCTCACAAATAGGGGATGACGAGGATATTCATGAAGTAAACATGATAGGAAGCATTGATAATGAATCCATGGAACATCAAGGAATATTTGATGAATGTTTAAGTCAGAATGAGATTGATTTCCTTTGTTCACATGAAGGAAGTTTATCTCCTTGGCTCGAATCATTTTCAAATTGCTCCTATAATGATGTCTTAGGACCAACAATCAGTGAAACCTTTCAGGAAAACACATTCATGGAGACAACTCAAACTCCCTTCCCTAACCCAGGTCAATACAATCTTGTGGCTGAAACTTCTACACATGGGGAATCAATTCAATCTGAAAATCTAGGAAACAAATTTGATCTTGATCCAATGCCCCAATATTCTGCTGAAATTCTGAACCAACCAGATCTTGAATTGAAGGAAATTCCTACTTCCCTCAAGTATTCCTTCCTAGGGGAAAATCAAACACATCCTATAGTCATATCTTCTTCTCTTGAAGCCAATCAGGAGGGGATGCTTCTAGATGTCCTTAGGAAACACAAGAAAGCCATTGGTTGGACCCTGTCTGATATTCCTGGGATTAGCCCACTTATTGGAACTCATAGGATTACTCTTGAATCTGAATCCAAACCATGTCGTCAACCTCAGAGGAGACTCAATCCAAATCTTATGGATGTGGTAAGGAAATAACTTCTTAAGTTGTTGAAAGCTGGTATCATCTACCCCATAGCTGAGAGTGAGTGGGTAAGCCCAATTCAAGTTGTCCCAAAGAAAGCTGGAATCACTGTGATCACTAATAAGGATGGGGAAATTCTTCCAACTAGGGTGAGTAGTGGCTGGAGAGTCTGTATTGACTATAGGAAGCTCAACTCTTGTACCAAGAAGGACCATTTTCCCTTGCCCTTTATTGATCAAGTCCTCGAGCGAGTGGCGGGTCATCAATTCTATTGCTTCCTAGATGGGTACTCAGGTTACAATCAAATTGAGGTCTCCCTAGAGGATCAAGGGAAGACTACATTCACATGTCCTTTCGGTACCTTTGCCTTTAAACGCATGCCGTTCGGGTTATGCAATTCCCCTGGAACCTTCCAGCGGTGCATGATGGGAATCTTCTCAGACATGGTAGGGGATTTTCTTGAGGTCTTCATGGATGACTTCTCTGTGTTTGGGGATACCTTTGAGGGATGTCTGCAGAATGTGGAGAGAGTCTTGTCAAGATGTGAAGAAAAAAATCTGGTCCTAAACTGGGAAAAATGCCATTTCATGGTTAAAGAGGGACTTGTTCTAGGCCATCTGGTCTCGAGTAGGGGGATTGAAGTTGATAAAGCAAAGGTTGACATCATTTGTCACCTTCCATCACCCAGAACTATTAAGGAAGTGAGGTCCTTCTTAGGACATGCTGGTTTCTATAGAAGATTCATTAAGGACTTTAGTTCAATCTCTCGCCCTCTTTGTGCTCTCCTAGTAAAGGATGCTCCATTTGTTTGGACAGAAAGCTGTGAGGGTTCATTTTCAACCCTTAAATCCGCTCTCACCTCTCCTCCCATTATGAAATCTCCAAACTGGGACCTTCCTTTCGAACTCATGTGTGATGCCAGTGACTTTGCTGTAGGAGCTGTGTTAGGACAACGGTGTGATAAAACTCCATATGTCATTTCTTATGCAAGCAAATCCTTAAATGATGCCCAAATCAATTACACCACCACTGAAAAGGAGTTACTTGCTGTTGTTTTTGCCTTAGAGAAATTCAGGTCCTACCTCTTAGGATCACCCATCATTGTATTCACCGACCATTCAGCTCTAAAATATCTCTTCCAAAAACAAGATGCAAAGGCTAGATTGATTAGGTGGGTCCTTCTTCTTCAAGAGTTCGATTTAACCATTAAGGATAAAAAAGGTGTCGAGAATGTTGTAGCTGATCACCTCTCTAGGTTGGAATTCAAGGACAAATCACATCACCTTTCTGTGTCTGATTCATTTCCTGATGAGAACCTCTATTCTGTGAGTGATTGCCCTTGGTATGCTGACATAGCCAACTTCTTAGTTTCAGGGGTCATTCCAAAATTCTTAGGGACCCAAGCTAGAAGAAAATTTCTTTCTGATGTCAAGCATTATGTGTTTGATGATCCATACCTATATAAGCTCTGTCCTGACCAAGTTATTAGGAGGTGTGTGCCAGAATCCGAACAAGAGTCCATCCTAATGTTCTGTCATAGTGAGGCTTGTGGAGGTCACTTTTCCTCTAAGAAAACTTCTGCCAAGGTTCTTCAATGTGGTCTCTTTTGGCCCACCCTCTCAAGGGACTCCTACACATTTTGTCAAAGTTGTACTAGGTGTCAACAAGTAGGGTCCATCACAAAAAGGAATCAAATGCCTCTCACTCCAATATTAGTGGTTGAAATCTTTGACTGTTGGGGAATTGATTTCATGGGTCCCTTCCCAAACTCTAGGGGATATCTTTACATTCTCTTGGCTGTCGATTATGTCTCAAAATGGGTTGAGGCCATTCCTACAAAATCCAATGACCATCAAACTGTGATTAGATTCCTTAAAGAAAACATCTTCTCTAGATTTGGGATTCCTAGGGCTATCATTAGTGATCGTGGAACTCATTTCTGCAATCGCCCATTCTCATCGCTCATGGAGAAGTATGGAATTTCTCACAAAGTGTCCACTGCTTACCACCCACAAACCAATGGTCAAGCTGAGTTAGCCAATCGAGAAATCAAACAAATTCTTGAGAAAACTGTTAATCCATCTAGGAAAGATTGGTCGAGCAAACTCTTAGATGCTCTTTGGGCATATCGAACAGCATTTAAAACTATCCTAGGAATGTCCCCATATAGGTTGGTTTATGGTAAAGCATGCCATTTTCCAGTGGAGATTGAGCATAAGGCCTTTTGGGCAATCAAAAAAATGAACTTTGACATTTCTTTGGCCGGAATAAAGAGGAAATTGGATCTAAACGAGCTTGAGGAACTTAGGATGGAGGCTTATGAAAATTCAAGGATCAATAAAGCTAGAGTTCAAGCCTACCAGTCTAGGAATCTTAAAACTAAACACATTGAACCAGGGAAACCTGTGCTTTTGTATAGTTCTAAACTTCATTTGCACCCGGGAAAGTTGAGGTCTAGATGGTCCGGTCCATACATAGTGCATAAGGTGTACCCCCATGGGGCTGTTGAAATTCAAGATCCCACCAATGGTCAAATATTTAAAGTTAATGGTCATAGAGTCAAACCATTCATAGAACCATTCCAAAAACATGAAGTTGATGAAGATCTGAGTGAACCTACCTTTGATGAAAAAAAACAACAATTAATCAATAAGGGGTTTAAGTCGAGCTAACGACGTTAAACAAAGCGCTGCACGGGAGGCAACCCGTGGTTTTTATGTTTCTAATATTTCTGAATCATCTTTATTTTTCAAATAAGATTACTTAATCATTTTTATATTTAAAAATAAAAAAAAATAGACTCTTGACCTGTTCTTCTATTATGAGTATGGATGGGTACGAAAGAGGAGCACCATATTCATCCGTGTCACGTGGTGTGATCCTTGAGTAATACCTTACCCAGAAATTTAAAAAGAAGACAATGTATCATCAGTTTATTTTGTTTTTATTATTCAATGGGTTAAAAAAAAATATAATAATACAAAAAAAAAAAGTCCACGCCATAGGCCATGGGGCAAACCCCATCACAACCGGCGAAGCCGCGGGGACTCGAACCCGGGACCGAAGGGAGACAGGGGCGCGCGCTTACCACTGACCTGCGACTTCTTGTGCTACCTTATTCTATAATTTTTATATATATTCTTATATTTTACTTCCTTTATTATATAAATATATATATATATATTGTTTGTTTTGTTTGTTTTGTTTTTTTTCCTTTTTCCACTAGGGAACTTTGCAAGAGACATGGATATCAAAGGAACAAATTCAAGCTGCAAGAACTTCCAACTTCAACCACCAGGTGACTTCATTCCATAACCCTCATTTTCAATTTCATTTTTTAACTTTAATTCTCTACCTATACCCCCTTATAAATTTTCTTTTCTTTAAACACCGGGGACAATGTTGTTTTAAGTTGGGGGGGAGATAAAATAAAAAAAAATGCTTTTGTGTCAAAAACAAAAATTGAATGATTTGAAAAAAAAAGTAAATGGAAGGAAAAATTCCTTTAACTTCGAACATGGTAATACACATTGCACACTTTGAAACTGAATATCAAATAATTTAGCATGCCCTGATTCTGATTTTAATCCTTGTATAATTTCATGAGCATAGATTTTGGAAAGTGTGGCTGTCCAATGTGATATGTCATCATTTATATTTTCATCCAAATAAAAAAAAATGCCACAATGCACGTCCTCTAGACTGTGGGGTACTAATTTGAATTTTTGGGGTCCCATAATAAATAGCATAGGATGGTTTTATTTTTATGAATAATATGAGTACTCAAAAAAAAATTATTAAAAAAAAAATTATTAAAAAATAAAAAATAAAAAATAAAAATAAAAATTTGCGTGTAGAGCAATGGATTGATAAAATGCGAGGCTTTCGGCACTTGGGGATCGTGACTCCAGAGTTGTCTAGCCCTGAGTTTTTCAATCTATCTCTATTTATGGTAATATGACTTTGTTTTTGATTAAGTTAACTCGAGACGATGCCCGAGTATGTGGGCTTCACTTGGTGCCCTAAGGCCTTTGAGTCTGGGAGTCATCGGCAAAGTCTTGCTACATGGGTTAATTTGATTAATTGCAATCTCAATTACTATAGCAATATTGCAAAAAAATCAAAAAAAAATAGGGATGAAGAATGCTCATATTAGGATTAAATGTGATTCCACCTAGCGTTCCATGATTTCCCCCTTGAATGAAAATGAACCCCATATCTATTGTGATTCACAACACATCATTACGCCTAATTGAGTTGGATGAAGTATGATGATGGATTTGATCAAAGGAATGGGCTTGGGATTGGGATCTGCTTATGAAACTATCTCTTATTAAAATATTTTGATGGGTTTCATGATTGTTTGGTATAAGGTTTTTTGGTGATCATTTTGTATTAAAATGTTTTTGGAAAAGGGAATTCGAATTTCATTTTTGATGAGATATATTTTGCTCGGGACTAGCAAAACTCAAGTTGGGGGGTGTGATTAGCCACTAAATGAGGCTAATATTCATTGTTAATATACTTAATTTTCATGTTCTTTGTTATTCATAAACACCATTTTAGTGCATTTTACACTTTGAACACCATTTCACATTATGATTGTAATACCTTCTTAAAATGCACTATTATGTGGTACATTTTTGAACATCATTTAAAGTACCCAATGATTCATCTGATTTTAAGGAATTTAATTTTACATATTTTAATTTGATATTTTTTGAAATTGATCTACACTTAAATATGAACATGTTTGATTCAGGGATCAATGGAGAATTCATGGAGGATGATGGAGATATTTGGCAATGAAAGGAAGCAATTCTGGAGAAGGCAGATTGGACACCAGCCCACTGATGAGACTGTGGGGCCCAACATACAGGCCCAATTAATCCCAAATTTCTTGGGATGATATAAGACATGTACAGGAACAAATCACTCTTCAGGAGTTAATGCTAATTCGGCCTCCATGTTGGTCATTTAGGCGGCCCAAGTTAGAGATAAAATTCTGGGCCAGATTCTGCGGCCCAGAAAAACAGTCCACCAGTTTGATCATATCTCGGAATACACAACTCCAAATGGGCCCAAATTTTACAGGCGGTTAGCAGACATCCGGAGCTCCATTTTCTTCTTCTATGGCCCACCCTGATTCGGCCATCTAAAAGGTCATCCAAACGCGTCTGTTCGGTGGATGAAATCTGGCTGCCACCTCGGGTCAAATGTGGAAAATTCCAAATTCCACAAACTTTCCACCACCCTAGGCCTACCATACTCAAGTGGGATGACTTGTACTGTTGAAGGCTCGACCCAAGGCTCCCACAATGCCTATTTAAGACAGTGGTGGTGAAGGAGTTGAGGATCTTGGATGCTTTGTTCAATTGTAATGTTATGCTGCATTTTTGTTGCCTCAATTTTGTCTTTCACATGTAAGTTGTTCAATTCACTTTAGTTTCTTAATAAAAGTTCTTCTTCTACTCTTATTCTGTTGTTCTTAATATCACTTTGATACCATTGGATCAAGGTGTGAATTTATTCACACCAAACCTTGTGAAATTATTCACACAACGGTGGAGTGATCATTTTATTTTTTGTTGTTTTCTTTACTTCTCCATTTTCTCCCTTATGAGTCTACTTTCCGCTTCCATTGAAACCATGGGATCAATGGAGGGCTAACCCACTTATGGGTTGATACAAGGGAGTAGAAAGGGGCTGGATTGGATGTTATTTATCACCTAATTAATGTATAATCACTTCTTTAATTGGGATTGTTATTTGATGATTTTTAAACTCCATCGTCCTTGTTGAATTTAAGGCCACACACTTCAAGTACTAATACGATCCTTTACCTTGAAGTGCTCAAAACTTTGATCCTTCAAGTGTATAGGTGATTAGTATTAGAGGGTGTAGGCATTAAAACAGTAAGTGATGATGTTGTTTTCTCTCCTTAAATGAACCCATCTCAAATTTAAGAAATTGAAATCATTAAAAAGAAAATACGTCCAATCCACCCCGAGTGATAACCTAGGATCAACTCATTCTTTTAATTTGAATTCACTTAAGTATCTTAGAGTTCACTTAAACCCATCTAAAATCAACCCAAAGTTGGCCACTTCATAGCCAAAAATCCATCCCTTAGGTTTTGTATCTTAGGTATCTTCTTAGGTCTCTGTGGAATCGACAACCCAAGCTACACTACAAGGACCGTTCTACCCTTCTTCTCTTGGGTAAATTTGGGCGTGAACCAGAAAGTATTGTACAACTGACGAGAAAAGCAGAAAGAGCATTTGACTATGTTCGTGCATTAATGGAGCATCCCAACCCTGAGTAGGATCAAGAACCTGATGCAGAAAAGGGGGATGACTTACCTACTGAGCTACAAGTGGGAGATCAAGAAGGATTGGATGATTTTTTGATTAAATTTGAGGAACTACCTGATCTCCCCATACAATACAAGGAAGAAGACCCAAGACCACCGAAGGAAGACACCACCCAAGTGGTGGAATTTGTAGTCAAGATAGAGGAGCCCGGCTACCTGCCTCCATCTTCTAAGAGTCTACTCCAAGAGGCACTTACCACTGAGGCAAAGATTGAAGCTGAACCAACTCAGGGAGTTAAACCATTATTGGAATCTATATCTTCTAATTTCATTGAATCTGAATTCTACATCACTCCTTATGATTTTGATTATATAGAATCAGACAATCTCTGCTATGCCTTGGAGGAAAAAGATGATGCTATATGTGCACCTACTGAGGAACATATGGAGCTCCCTAGAAAAGTTGAATATTTATTGAAGGAAGCTCATGAAGAGATGCTAGTGGATTTCCCTAAGGAGACCATGAAAAAATCTACTTACTCTGATGGGGAATAATTTTATCTTAATACTTCTTGTTTTAATTTTATTTAAATAGAATTAAATTCTGACTTTCCCATTGACTATTCTTTTGATGCAGGATACCTTGAGGAACCACTAGACATAGAAGAAGAGGTTTCACAAGTAGCAACCAATATAGAGGATGATTCATACTTCATCCTACCCCCACCATTCAAGCTATACCTCATTGTGAAGGGGGAGGATATGGTGTACTCTATACATGGATCATTCCTCAAGAACAAGGATGAAGAACAAGATTGGAAAAGCCACATGTAGTGGTTCAAATCAAAGAATCTTCATCCACCATCCGACTTTGGATAACAGCTGGTACTTCCCTTTGGAGGCAGTAAAAATTCAGGGCCCACTTGGGGGATCGTACCAAGATTTATCTTTACATTATTTCTCAGAATTTAGATTTCAATTTATTTTCTTAGATTTAGTGCAGCATGCATCCCACTACCTATATCTTTTTGAGATTTAATGACATGATCCTTGAGTTTAATTGAGTTTTTTTGTGTAGGATCATGACAGTAGAAGGAAGACCCAAACATCGAAGGATGAGAACCGAATATTTATTTTCAAAAGGGAGTTCATTTTAATTGTCTATCTTTTTAAAACTCTTTACATTTTTTTCCACAACATATTTTGAGCTTTAATGATAAAATTGAATGCCCACACTTGAATTCATGTTTTACTTGAGTTATCTAGGAGACATGAGTTTCTTAGGAACCTCATGATGCCATGTTTTAGATTTCAATGTTTATATGATTAAATGATTGAAATATAGAATTGAATTTTTAAATATGAATCATAGATATTGAAATTATGACTTATGATTTGAAGGAATTAGTTAATTCATTTAAATGAATTTTCCCTACCATCTTTCATGCTTTGAATTTATGAAATTTATGTGAATTGATTTGTTATTATTAGTCATGCCATGAGCGATTGTACAATGTTGTATTTCTAATTCCTAGGAGGATTTCTAGACCAAGTACTTCCTATTTATTCTTGAGCATATTTCTTGAGTGATCTTGGGACATGTAACTAACCAGAACTTGTATTGAAACTTGTCAAAGCTATGACTATACAAAAACACATTTAAAATGATTGAGGAATCCTTTGAAAATAACCTTATCCTTAAAAGACCACCTTTACATCAATCCTTATTTTAGCCCATAGAGACCATGAATGTCCTTTATAGGGATGATCCATGTTTCAATCCATTTTTATCCATTCCTGCCCTACTCTTGGTATTTTTATGATATTTTAATGTTGAAGTGTGGGGGTAAAGTGAATCATGGTGGATGGGATGATACAAATTGTGAGGAAGAAGTGTGGGGGTTTTATTGTGGGAATTGTAAAAGGTTGTAAAATCATTCATTATACTCTATTGTTTGCCCCTCTTGAATTAAAAAAAATGACAAAAACGACAAAAAGATCCAAAAAAATAGAAAAATGGGCTTTGATTTGGGAGAACCAAAAATCACGATTTTCCAGACTGACAATATTATTATCGTATGTGGTTAGGTGATGGATGTGAGGTTTGATCTAATCATAAATTTTGAAAAATAAAAAAAAGTACTAAATAAAAAAAATCAAGAGGGTGCACAAATCATTCATTATGCTTACATGATCATAACTTTTTTTGAGTTTTGGGAAGTGGGTGTTGCTATTTTTGAAGGGGAGAATTTCATTTCAATTTTAATTTTAATATCATGCATTGTAATTCAGAGATTAGCCTCCTCCTTGAGCCTTAATTTTTAAAGCATAAAATCCTACCAACCATAAGCCTCAGATTCATTTGAACCTTTATTACAAGTCCTCATGATTTTATGTGTCTTTTGTCTTTACAAAGTGGAGAAAGTAGTTTATTTACAAGACTATGGATAAGAAGCATGTTCTCATGATATGAGCATAACTTTACTTGAATTGTATCATGAGTGATGAGAGAAAAAAAATAAAAAGTGAGGTAAATCATGACATGACATGTTTAATAATGATGAATCAAGGAGCTTGAATGAATGAAAAGATAAGTTCCATCAGTTTTCAAATGGGAAAAGTAAAATATGTGAATTATTGGTTTCTTTGAAAAATGGGAACTTAAATTGATATTTTATGCAGATTTTTTAAAGTTTGATTTTACATTGAAAATTGTTTTATTTTATTGCATTGAAATTTGAATATTGGTAACATTGGTGTCCTATGATTTCCATGTTGAGATTTAATGCTTGAGGACAAGCATGGTTTAAGTTTGGGGGAATTTGACAGAGCAAATTTACGTGCATATTTTTGATCAAATAATGAGTATTTTTAATGTTTTTCAATTATAAAACCCATGTATTTCATTGTTTTATAAAAATAATGGGTAATTTGAGTTTTAGAATGAAAAGGAGAAAAATTGTGAAAAATGACTAATTCTGGATTTTTGACAGATTTTTACGTCAAGGGTATTTTGGTCATTTACTAAAAAATATAATTCCAAATTTTCTGATTAAATTTTTTTTAGAATCCTTTTTATTTCCTTCATTTTTGTCTTCTGGACCGGGAGCTGATTCGGCCATCTAGAGGGTCTAAAAATTCATTGAAGTTGAACATTTTTCCGGGCGGACAGCATGGATACCACCAATGTAACGGAACCCAAACGCGGACTAAACACATCCAAATGAGGTGTTTTACCTGGTATAGAATGAGGACATATATGGACAACTCTACAAGAAATTTGGGGAAGTTTGGAAGTCATTAAGGCGTCCATTAAACGACATACTTTTGGAGAAACCTTCCTGGAAGCTTCATCCAGAAACAAAATCCTTCAATGAAAAATTCATAACTCCTTCATATGGCGTCCAAATGCTCTGAAATTTTGGGGGTGAACGGAAAACACATCTATGAAAAACATTTAATAAGGGGTCCACACATGAATATTCTATTTATAGGGTCAACAATGCGAAATTTTTCAGAGGACAGAATGCTGCCTATAAAAGGAGGCCCTCATATCCTTCCAAAATCATCACCTCAACACCAAAAGCCAAGGAGGAATCCCATCGGGGCACGGGACACTGCTGCTCCTCTATTCCCACCCCGTTTCATCTTTTTATTTTATTTTCATCTTATTTTTATTTTAGTTTTAATTTTCATTTGTAATTTGAATTTCTTTTCAATTAATCCATGCATTTTTATTTTGGTTTCCACCATTTAATTTATTCTATAATAATAATAATAATAATAATACTTAAAAACTATTATTATTATTATTAATATCATTATAATCATTATTTACAATATCTCAATCTTAATTTCAAATTATTTTACTTTCTTTCTCTCTTATTTTTCGAAAACTATTTTCTTAAGTAATAATAATAATAATAAGTTATATTATTATTATTATTATTATTTTCACTTTCATTATAAATTATTTAATCTTCCTCTATCCCTCTATCCTCTCTCTCTTTCTCTCTCTCTCCTCATCCATCCACCATTGTGATCTCCAACTCTCGGAAATGAGAGGCTGACCCCGAGGATTGGCTCGGGGGGGGGGGGTCAAGAAGTTCATGAGTTTTCTTTAATGTTTATTCTAAATTTGTGATAGACTTGAGTTGTATTCTTGGGAGAGGTGAATTTCCCCGATTGGGTGATGGTCCCCAATGACATGAAACTCAAGATATTTCTATTCTGGAAAAGAATAGTAATTCAAACATGAGATTTCATGTTTGAGTTATCAAAATAGAATCAAACATATAAAAGAGAATAATGATTGAATCCCTGGATGAACCCCAAACCAAGTACTTTCTTCCAACTTCATTCTGTTTAGACTTGTATCTAAGTATAAATTTAGAATTCTTACATTGCATTTCATTGTTCTAAATAATTAAAAAAACCAAAAAATAGATATTTTAGGTGAATTAGAATAAAGTAAGTGAACCAAACTGAAAGGCTCCTCAAAGAGATGACCCTGGTCAGCCACTGTCTAGGAAAAATATAATTGTTTTTGTCCACGCCCTGTGACAGGCATGCGTCAGCGTACCTGAGATGGAATAAATATGCTCATTGGGGAAAGTGTCCCGAAATGGTACTTGGTCTAAGGTGTCATCCTCTAGTGTGTGAGTAAGCCTACTGATGTGGTCCACCACCAAGTTTTCTGACCCCGTTTTTCCTTTATCTCAATATCAAATTCTTGAAGAAGGAGCATCCATCGGATCAGCCTGGGCTTTTCATCTTACTTCTTCAAGAGGTACATCAAAGTTTCATGGTAAAAAAAACAACTAATTTAGAGCCCAATAAATATGAACGAAATTTATCTAAAGAAAATATGATAGAAAGAAACTCCTTTTCCATGGTTGTGTAATTTGATTAGGCTGAATCCAATGTCCTCGAAGCATAGGTGATCACATGTGAACGTCCCTCCACCCTCTGAGATAAGACAACTCCAATCACGAAGTTGGATACATCACACATAAGCTCAAAAGGAAGCTCCCACTATGGGGGCTATATGATAAGTGGAGTGGTAAGACATTGTTTTAGCTCATCAAAGGAATTCTTACAAGAATCATCAAACACAAAATTAGAATCCTTTTGAAGTAATAACGACATAGGAAGAGAAATCTTACTAAAATCTTTGATGAAGTGCTGATAAAATCCTGAATTCCCTAAGAAAGATCTAATATCACACACACATCAAGGATAGGGTAAGGATGAAATAATGTCTATCTTAGATCTATCAACCTCTATTCCATGTTTTGACACTACATTCCCTAAGACAATACCATGCTCTACCATGAAATGAAACTTTTCAAAGTTCAGGACCAGATTATTCTCAATACAACGATTCAAAACCTTTCCCAAAATACTTAGACATTCATCAAATAAATACCTATACAATGTAAAATCATCCATGAATACCTCCATGCAGGTCTCAATAAAATCAGAAGAAATACTCACCATGCATCTCTGGAAGGTACCTGGGGCGTTGCAAAGTCCAAATGGAATTCTTCGGTAGGAAAACATACCGAAATTACAAGTGAATGTTGTCTTCTCTTGATCCTTCAGAGCAATAGGTACCTGAAAATATCTAAAAAATCTATCCAAGAAACAATAATGTTTTTTCCTAGAAATTCTCCCAAGCATCTGATCAATAAATGGGAGGGGGAAATGGTCCTCGTGAGTAGATTGATTTAGTTTCCTATAATCAATACACACACACTAACTATTTTTCACCCTCATTAGAACTAAATCATCTTTGTCATTTTTAAAAATAGTGACACCACTTTTCTTAGGCACAACCTGAATAGGACTTACCCACTGAGAATCTGAAATGGGATAGATTATACATGACTCGACCAATTTTTCAACCTCTTTTTTAACAACCTCTAGAAGGGTTGGATTGAGTCTCCTTTATGGTTTCCTTATAGGTTTATCTCCATCCTCCAAAATAATCTTATTCATGCAAATGGAGGGGCTAATACCTAATATGTCAGCCAAGGTCCACCCGATTGCCCTGATGTTCTCCCTCAAAATATTCAAAATATTTTCTTCATGTTCAAAAGGAATATTGTTAGAAATGATAATAGGTAATTTCTCACCACTTAACAAGTATGAGTATTTGAGATTTGGTGGCAATGGATTGAGTTACAGTGTAGGGGGTGGTGTATGGATGGAGACATAGAAGGAACTAAAATATGTGCACAAAGAGCATCAATATCAGAATATACATCATCAAAATCAGAGAATAAAACATCAAATCCATCAACATACTCAATATCCATGTCATAATTAGAGTTCACATGATCAAAATCATAATATGATTCCATTTCAAAATAAAATCTAAGAGAGTCTTTTGCATTAGAAATAGGTGTCTAAGTACTCTTAGACATCAATCTAGAACCAATAATCATAATTTGCCTAAGCATAGGACAATCAAATTACATGGGGGTTTTACTTGGTGGTTCAAAATGGGAGATAAAAAAAGTAGAATGGTCCTCTAAGGGGTATTTCATGGAGTCCATAACATTAAATATCACAAATTCATCCCCAAATTCCATGGAAAGTGTACCCTAGTTAACATTTATGATAGTTTTTGCAGTTTTGAGGAAGGTTCTACCTAAGATAATTAGAGCATGAGAACTTACCTGATCATCCTACATGTTAAGCACATAGAAATCTGCTGGAAGGATCATGTATCTTACCCGTACAAGTACATCCTCAAGGACTCCCTTTGGATATGACTTAGCTCTATTCGCCAACTGCACCACTACTCTCGTCGGCTTCATCTCACCAACCTGCAAAGAAGAGAATATAGAGTGAGGCATCACATTTATAGAAGCTCCCAAATCAAAAAGTGAATCAGAAAAGTAAAACTCCCCTATGGTGCATGGGATGTTGAATGTCCCTCGATCCTTGTAATTTGTTGGCATTGCTAGAGTTGGTGTAATGAGTACTGACACATTCCTTCCAATATTTATCCTTTCATTTACGTTGAGGACTCTTCGATTGGTACAAAGTTATTTTAATAATTTCACATACCTTATAATTTTCTTAATGGATTCAAGTAGAGGAATGTTGATCTCCACACACTTGAATGTGTACAAAACCTCCTTTTTCATTGCTTCTTCAGCCATCTTCTTGGTTTGAACAACCCTGTTTGGAAAAGGAAGGGATTTAGGAGGAACATCATTAATATTTTTCTTACCTTTATCTTTCTCCTTGGGTTGCCCATCAGTTGACGTGGAATTGGGATTTTTTGGAGTTGAGGTGAATCCCAATGGAATGGTAGGTGGAGAAGTATCATTTGTTTGCTTCCCACTTCTCAATGTGATGGAACTGACATTCCCCTTCAAATTTGGAGTGGGTTGGGAAGGTAGATTTTTAGAATTATTACCTACAAGTTCATGGAGGGCGGTGGCAGTCTGGCTCATTTGAGTCTTCAACTCCCTCAGCTCCGAACCTTGACTCTTCAGCTCATTCTGTTGATTAAGAACAATTTGTTTCAAAAGATCATCAATATTAGAATCTACCTTGGGTGGGGGATTCCATTGTTGTTGGATTATTGATGTCTGGGCTTCAAATATTCTTTGGGGTTGTTGGAATCCCTACTGGTAAGGCAGAGGCTGCTGGAAGTTTTGTTGAAAGGGTGACCTTTGTTGTTGTCCAAAGCCATAACTCATGTCTGATTGATCCTTCCAACCTTGGTTGTATGTTGGTGCAAAGTAATCAAGCTTTTTTGGGGATATGGTTGTTGCTGCTAATAAGGTTGCCTAGGAAACACTGCTGCACAATCTGCTGTTTCTTGTAGTTGGGGCAACAGTCAGTTGGGTGGATTGTCTCAGTGAAAATTCCACAAGGCCTTGAAGGAGGGGGTTGGGATGTCTTTTGAGCCAAAGAAATCTGTCTCACCATAGTTTTCAATTATTCAAACTTGGTATCAATCAAATGACTTTCAAGAGAATATGGACTTACCTGATGTACTCCCCTAACATGTGGTGTTCCTCGATCACCAAATTGTTGGGAGTTTTGGGCCATTTTGTTGATCAACGCACATGAAGCTACTGGTGTCTTATCCACCAATGCTCCTCCAGCCGCATCATCCACCTTGCTTCTCTCCATAGGTGTGATTCCTTCATAGAAGTACTGGATGAGTAGTTACTCACTGATTTGGTTATGTGGACAGCTTGCACACAACTTCTTGAATCATTCCCAGTATTCATACATTGACCCCCCTTATGCTTGCTTTATCCCAGATATCTCTTTATGAATGGAAGCGGTCTTTAATGCTGGAAAAAATCTCTACAAGAAAAGACGTTTTAAATCATTCCAACAGGTTACATCTTCGGGTTGTAAATAATATATCCAATCTTTCGCAGCTCCATTAAGTGAGAATGAGAATGCTCTTAATTTGATTTAGTCTTCAGATACATTTCTTGGTTTCAATGTTGATCAAACCACATTAAATTCTTTGAAGTGTTTATTGGGATCCTCACTTGAGAGGCCATGAAATTTTGGAAGAATATGAATTAATCTAGATTTCAATTCAAAGTCTGAATCAAGATTTGGGTATGCAATATAATTTGGTTGATATTTAATATCAGGTGAAACTAATTCTTGAATGGTTCTATTAAGTTCATTTACATTATTTTCAGCCATTGGTTCTTGTTTTATGGTTGAATTTGAATTGCTTCCAATTTAAATGTTCTGAAAGTGGAGGAATTCTTCTACTGGTTGAATATTGAAAATTCTGGTAGACTGAGAATGTTTGATTCGTGCCTAAGGCTATGTTTAATCTCAGTATCAAGATCTAAGAGATATTTGGGATTAGTTTGTGTCATAAATTAATGAAATATGAAAAGGAAATAAAGAAAAGTGGACCATAATAAAAATGAAATAAGTTTGAGTTTGTTCTATAAAAATAAAATAAGAGAGTAAGAGAAAAAAAACATGAGAAAGGGGAAAGAAGAAAGAAAGAGGAGAAGAAAATAATTAAATGAAAAATAAAATAAATTACTATAATTCATTGAATAAATTACTTGCCTCCCTAGAAATGGTTCTAATTTGAAAGAGCACTGTCCTAGGAACCCTCAAATGATTAGTGGTTTTTGGTTTACTTAGGTGTAGCAGAGTGGCTGACCAAGGTCGTCTCTCAAAGGAGGAAGTAAATTTAACAACTTATTAAAGGTATTTTGAAAATAAAATAAAAGTAATTGAGAAAACTAATTAAAATTATGGGGGTTGTTTATCATTTATAGAACTAGAAGAATTTTGCTAGAAGAAGACTGTATATTTTTTTTTGTTTTTAATTTTGAAATGTAAGTTGATTAACAAAGCACAACAAGAACACATTTTTTAGAAAAATATTTTTAGAAAGTGTAATAGATCTAACTCTACCACTTCAGTCATTTATTAATCATTATAATTTAAATTAATATCCACTTAATTATTATCCCTTAATTTTTTAAATCCCGAACCCTACGAGAATTAACTTTACCACAAAGATGAAGTGAATTTAACCCTAGGCTAACTTCGGAGCATGCAATGGCAGCACCTATCTTTGATTGATGTTCTAAGGTTAGATTATGGCCAGTGGTAAATTAAATCACATGTCATCTCTAGAAATTATAATTAATTGAGTTTTGGATTATATTTGAACACTACAAATTTATCCCGTGTGGTTTTGAATTACCAATTAAGTTCACGCTCTCACAATTCACACAATTGTCGACCTCACGTTATTCGTGTTTATTATTAAATTGCTTGCTTAGTTTCATTTAAATTGAAAAATAAATTAATAGATCATATTATGTGAATTATAGTAGCTCATTGATTCAAAATAAATGAATGAAGAAGGTAAGAGATAGATCGATTACTAAAAAGACTACTCTTCCATGGGTGACGTAATCATCATAGAAGCGAATTGCATTTAAAACGGTTTATAATGGGTATAACCCAATCATACTTCTACTCAAGAATTAAAGACCAAATAGTAAGATTAAGAGAAGAAGAAATTTTAATAAAACATAATAAAATATAATAAATAAAAGAATAATAATGAAGTTTAATACACAAATGAAAATATTACAACATGAAGAAGAGAAAGAGGCTTCGATGAGGGGATCCTTGCTTCAAGAGCTAACCCTCTTACAATGGTTGTAGAATTGGATTCAAACCAAAAATACTCTTCCTACAATATCCTAATTCACTTACCAAACCCTTAAAATGAGAAAGAAAACTAATTTATAGAGTGGAGGGGAGGCTAGGTTTAAAGAGGTTTCAAGTGTGAATGGGGAATCTCGGCCAAATATTTTAATACAAATTTCACCGCCCATTTGACCTTCAAAACGCATGAAGTAGCTATTATTACAGTAGGATGATTTGTGAAAAAATGAATCCCAGATCTCCTCTCAAAATTTGGGCCTAATCCAAGCATTTATGAAGAATTTATGGCCCAAATACAGAACCTATGTCCATTTTGGCGAGTCCAGCCCAACTTTGACTTCATGGACCATTTGCACCAACCAAATGCACTCTTTAGCTCTCGTTTCCTAAATAAAATTTGTAGAAAATTAATTTAGGAACACTGTTACCAAATTTTAAGTTCAAATAATTCATACTAAAATATTTATGTGTGAAATACTACAGTTCATTTTAAAAGGGTAAAACTGGAATTTTAATCAAATTTTCAAATGAATGATCTAATCCCAAATATTTCATAAATTAACATATTTAGAAAAATGTGAGGAAATTATGTCAATTATTATCAATAAAATATTCATTAAAATAATGTTTTATCAACTCCCCCACACTTACCCTTTTGCACTCATGGGAAAAACCTCATATTAAGTAAAGATCAATATTAAATCAAAATAATTTTAAAACACATATCCTTGAGATCCAAAAATTCCACACCAAGAAACAGAAGATATCATGCCTCATAAAAACCATTATTTCAAGTTCTCCATTTATATCATTCAATATATTTCCACTTCATTTATCCTCTAATGCAGAAAACACTTACCTCACTTGAATTTTCTCTTATCACACAAATGTCATTTTTTTGCAATGTATTTCTCATCCAAACACATAAAAGGGTCACCATAGGCTTGATAAATTCCTACATCACCACCCGATGTGAGTCAAGGAAATATGTTTATCATGAGGAATTTTCAGGGTTGTTCTGTGGCTTTCGGTTGGTAGGATTTAGATTTGAAAAAATTTGAGGCTGAATGAGGAGGGCTTGACTCTTTTTGAAGCAAAATTGCATTAATCTAATTTTCACTTAAACATGGTCTCCTCCTAAATCCCCATAGTATCAATTCAGCTCCATCATTATGAAAAGTCATGGAAGGTTTACCCCATTAATTATTCAGCAACAAAAATTTCAATATTCTTAAACGGTTTCAGAACCGTTTCCATACTCTGTCGAGCATACTCTATATACCAATGGTTTGCAGAACCATTGGTATACATCTTATATCCCCAAAATTGGATAGCCTGCATGTAAATAGCCTGCATCCTGCATGTGGACAACCTGCATGTAAAAAACCTGCATGTAAACCCCTGATTCCAAAGATGTAAACCCCAACCTGTAAAACTATAAACCTTCACCTCTTTAATATATTTCCCAACATGTAAACCCCAACCTGTAAAACTAAAAACCTGCACCTCTCCAAGACACAAAATTGTTGTTAAACTGATCTTTAAGTTAAATACACAGTGTTAATAATTTAAATATAATTGTTTACAAAAGGTTTGATAAATGTTGAGAAGCCAGTAGTTGGAGAGATTGAAAATCCAAAGGAAATTTTGGAGATATATTAAAGAAACTGGTTGGTTAAGAGAGATTGAAAATCCAAAGGAAATTTTGGAGATATATTAAATAAACTGGTTGGTTAATAGTAACTAGGAGATCATTAAATTCAATGGCCAATTTCTTTCCTTTATTCATTCCATTCCAGTAGAAAAATGTTGGTTTCTCATCCTATTACTCTAATAAAGTCTGATAATTCTTAGAAGGTTCAATTGCTCCTTCTTGAATCACTGAAAGTTTCTCGTTTTTAAAATTCCCAGCCTTCTTGGGATTTCTGTTACCAACCCTTTTCCACTCCCTGAATCATCATCATATGAAGGCCCTTCACCTACATCTAAGAATCTATTATGAAGGGGAACTCCCTTGGAAATGGATCTGCCGACATCACCCTCCTTCTAGGCCTCTGGTTCTTCTATGTTTTGTGAACCTGCATGGTATGCCTCTTTTTTCCCAAGATCCAAGCCAAAAATACCATATCTGTAGGTCAGAGATGAAGGACCAAATCCCTAACCCACTGGTTGTCCTCAAGCCACAAAAAACCTGCAGGAGTTTTCAAAACATCCAAAGTTAAGCAGTCAGAGGATCTCGATTCCAGTGAAATTCATAGGACCACTAAAAGAAATGGATTGAATCTGTTTGGTGAGTTCGAAACCACTAAGAGAAATGGATGCCACAGAAAGGGGTACAAACAGATTTCTCCCCAATGATTTTAGCCGTCTTCAAATCGTCCCAAAATCGGGATGAATTTGGTTAATTGACTAACTAGAAGTCACACACTTTACTTTTGAAGGTTGTATAAATACTGAGAAACTATGGTCATAAAAATATGAAGAAAATAGGATGATCGAAAGAATAGAACACCTTAACGAATTGAAAATTTCCTTAAGATTGATTCCATAAGATTGATTCCTGAGGAATTTAAGGTTAAATTCACCTTATGAATAGAGTTTAAATAAAAAAATATAGAAAAAACATGGTGTAGTAATCACTGAATAAATTATGAAATGTTAAATTGAAAATACTTTTCAATAAATAAGAAGAAAATATGGTGTTTAAGGCTCTCTAAGAGAATGATAAAATGAAAGGAATAAATGTGTGATTACTTCAGAAGTAAAATTAGTCTTAGATAAATGCATCAGAAGATGAGATAGGTCAAGTAGTCTATGTGTGATTTTGTGTGTGTGACATCAAGATGGATTTTTTGGACCTTTGAAAGTAGTACATGAATGGTGAAACCTGGTATGGGTTTTGGAATGTAGGGTGGGTTTGGTTTTGAGGAAGAGAACTTGAGTGCTTGTGGTTTACCCTTGTAGTTGGATTCTAGAGGGATAGACATGTTTGGGTGCCTAGACCATGTAATGTATATTAAAATGGCTGGTCCTTATACTTATAGATTTGATCATGAGAATAATAGGTGATCAAGGAAATGTGGTTGATGTGGTTTTATGTGAAAACTTTCTCTTTGGGTGGAGAATGTGCGTGGGAGATTTGGTTTTGGTAGGAAGCACATGGAGGTGCCTGGTTTTCATTAAATGAGAATAGCTTGGAGTGTTGGTGTTTTTCTAGTGCATGTGGTTACTAGGGTTAGGACTAGTTAGAGGGCGTAGGCTGAGTTTCTTGAGTAGGGAAGAAAACTATGAGTAGGCGGATGAATGATTTTGATGTGATGATATTATCATGGTTAGGGATGCCCAAGACTTTTAAATGACTTTGAAATGTCCATGTAGTGATTGGAGACATCTGAAATAGATGAATGTTGGTGGTATTCATCGATAAAATCATAGCATACAATTATTTAGTGATGATCATTCCAAAAACAATAATATCTTCATTAGAATAATGGGGGGAAATGGATATATGTCTAGATACCCTATTGTTTTTTAGACAGATATGAAACATCTTAGGGGTTATGATCATGGAGAGTTTTTGTGAAGCCACATGGTGGAAATTACACCGTTGACTATTTATGGGCGAGGTCCTCATAGTGGATCAAATATTGAATAATACCTTGGGTTTCATTCAAGGATGTAGGGAATGAGTGATAGTTGATGTTTCATTTGGTTGATCAGGTGTAGGAAATATAGACACGTCTAATTCTGTCTTTAGTAGTGGTTAGAGAGTTCAAAAAACTGGTTGAGGTTTTTTGGGTGAGTTGATGATGATGAAACTTATATAGTGGGGAGTGATGTATTTGTTGCAAAGATATAATCCTTGTTCTAGAAGGCTCATAGGTTTGTGGAACTGGCTTTGGATTGGTTGGGGTGGCATTGTGATTAGATTGGTTGGGGTGGCATTGTGATTCTAGTGAGGAATCCTTGATGTGCGCAATTAGTTTTCATAGGGTGTTGAAATAGAAAATCATTTAGGGTATATGATTGAGCAGATTGTGGGCATGGGATTGGGGTGTTTTCAAAAAGAAATATGAGGTGTGGGTATCTGAAGTGAGTTGTTGGGTGCGGTAGGAAACAAATGTGGTTTTGAGTTAGTAGAGTATTTGACACACAACTACATACACCAACAAAACCACTGCACACTCAACTACATAATCCTTCATACACTATTAATAGCAACAAACACCTGCTATATCACACAAAAGCACATAAAAATAGGATACTCTTATAACCATGGAATGTAACATAATTATAATCATGTATATGAACCCAATTACCTTATGCAATATAGAATTCATAATTGAATTCTCAATTGAATACATGTAGAATGAATTATGTAATGAATTCTGAATTATGAATCAATAACACATACAAAATGAATTATGTTGCATATAGAATTCTGAATACGTTTGGTCGGTTTTCCGTATACCGGTTGTTTTTACTTAAAGTGATGTCCATTTTAAAAAAAAGACATACAATTGGAGTGATACCGGCCACACCGTTCCCTAGATTGAGGCGGGTTTGACTCGTACACATCACAGATGACTCATGAATTATTGTCATAAAGTATCAACAGAATCTGAATGCGTTTGGTCGGTTTTTCGTATGCCAGTTGTTGTTTTCACTTAAAATGTTTTCCATTTCAAATAAAGGTGAGACACTTTGAGTGGTGTCAGCCACACCACGCCTTGGATTGAGGTGGGGTTGACTCGTGCACATCACATATGACCCATGGATCGTTGTGCTAAAGTATCACCACAATCCGATTACATTTGGTCAGTTTTCCGTATGCCAGTTGCTTTTACTTAAAATGATGTCCATTTTAAACAAAAGAGAGACAGTTCGAGTGATACCGGCAACACCGTGCCTCAGATTGAGGCGGGTTTGACTCGTAATGTCACATATGACCCATGAATCGTTTTCCTAAAGTTTCAATAGAATCCAAATGCGTTTGGTCGGTTTTCCATATGTCAGTTGTTGTTTCACTTAAAATGTTATCAATTTTAAACAAAAGAGAGACACTTTGAGTGGTGTCAGCCACACCATGCCTCGGATTGAGGCAGGGTTGACTTTTACACATCACATATGACCCATTGATCATTGCCCTAAATTTTCAACAGAATCCAAATACATTTGGTCGGTTTTCCGTATGTCATTTGTTTTTTTCACTTAAAATGATGTTCATTTTAAACAAAAGAGAGACAATTTGAGTGGTGCGGGCCACACCGTGCTTTGGATTTAGCCGGGGTTGACTCGTACCCACCACATATGACCCATGTATCATTGTCTTATTATTTCAATAGAATCCGAATGCGTTTGGTCGGTTTTCCGTATGTGAATTGTTTTTTTCACTTAATATGATGTCCATTTTAAACAAAATACATACACTTGGAGTGATACCGGTCACACCGTGCCCCGGATTGAGGCAGGGTTGACTTTTACATGTCACATATGACTCATGAATCGTTTTCATAAAGTATCAATAGAATCTGAATGCGTTTGGTCGGTTTTCTGTATGCCAGTTGTTGTTTTCACTTAAAATGTTTTCCATTTGAAATAAAGGTGAGACACTTTGAGTGGTGTCCGCCACACCGCACCTCGTATTGAGGCAGGGTTGACTCATAAATTTCACATAAGACCCATGGATCATTGTGCTAAAGTATCAACACAATCTGAATACATTTGGTCGGTTTTCCGTATGCTAGTTATTTTTACTTAAAATGATGTCAATTTTAAACAAAAGAGAGACAATTAGAGTGATACTGACCACACCGCGCCTCTGATTGAGGCGGGGTTGACTTTTACATGTCACATATGACCCATGGATCGTTTTCATAAATTTTCAATAGAATATGAATGCATTTGGTTGGTTTTCTGTATGCCAGTTGTTTTTACTTAAAAGTGTATCCTTTTTAAACAAAAGAGACACACTTTGAGTGGTGTTAGCCACACCGCGGCTCATATTGAGGTGGGGTTGACTCTTACACATCACATATGACCTATGTATCGTTTTCCTAATTTCTCAATAGAATCCTCATGCGTTTGGTTAGTTTTTCATTTGACAGTTGTTGTTTTCACTTAAAATGATGTTCATTTTAAACAAAAGAGAGACACTTTGAGTGGTGCCAGCCACACCGCACTTCAAATTGAAGTGAAGTTGACTCGTTCACATCACATATGACCCATGGATCATTTTTCTAAAGTTTAAATAGAATCCGAATGCGTTTGGTTGGTTTTCCATATGTCAGTTGTTGTTTTCACTTAAAATGATGTCCATTTTAAACAAAAGACATACAATTGGAGTGATACCAGCCACACCGTGCCCCATATTGAAGATGAGTTCACTTTTACACATTAAAAATAACCAATGGATCGTTTTCCTAATGCATAAACACAATATGAATGCATTTGGCCAGTTTTCTGTATGCCGGTTGTTGTTTTCACTTAAAATACTGTCCATTTCAAATAAAAGTGAGACAATTTGAGTGGTGCTGGCCACACCGGCCCTCAGATTGAGACGGGGTTGACTCATACAAGTCACATATGAACCATGAATCCTTTTCCTAAAGTTTAAACAGAATATTAATTCCTTTGTCGGTTTTCCGTATGCCAGTTGTTGTATTCACTTAAAATGATGTCCTTTTGAAACAAAAGAGAGACACTTTGAGTGGTGTTAGCCACACTGCACCTCATATTTATGCGAGGTTGACTCGTACACGTCAAAAAATGACCCATGGATCATTTTACTAAGGTATAAACACAATCCGAATGCGTTTGGTCAGTTTTTCGTATGCCAGTTGTTTTTAATTAAAAGCGTATCCATTTTAAACAAAAGAAAGACAATTTGAGTGGTACCGGCCACACCGTTCCTCGGATTGAGGTGGGGTTGACTTGTACACATAAAAAATGACCAATGTATCCTTTTCCTTAATTATCAACAGAATCTGAACGCGTTTGGTCAGTTTTCCGTATGATAGTTGTTGTTTTAACTTAAAATGTTGTCCATTTTAAACAAAAGGGAGACACTTTGAGTGGTGTCAGCCACACCACACCTCATAATGAGGATGGGTTGACTCTTACACATAATATATTACCCATGGATCGTTTTCCTAAATTTTCAATAGAATCCTAATGCATTTGGTCAGTTTTCCGTATGTCATTTGTTGTTTTCACTTAAAATGATGTTCATTTTAAACAAAAGAGAGACACTTTGAGTGGTGCCAGCCACACCACACTTCAGATTGAGGTGGGGTTGACTTGTAAACGTCACATATGACCCATGGATCATTTTTCTAAAGTTTCAACAGAATCCGAATGCGTTTGGTCAGTTTTCTGTATGACATTTGTTGTTTTCACTTAAAATGATGTCCATTTTAAACAAAAGACATACAGTTAGAGTAATACTGGCCACACTATGTCTTTTATTGAGGTGGGGTTGACTCATACACATCATATATGACCCATGGATCGTTTTCCTAAAGTTTCAATAGAATCCGAATGCGTTTGGTAGGTTTTCCGTATGTCAGTTGTTGTTTTCACTTAAAATGGTGTCCATTTTAAACAAAAGAGACACACTTTGAGTGGTGTCAGCCACAACGCACCTTGTATTGAGGCGGGGTTGACCCGTACACTTCACATATGACCCTTATATCATTTTCCTAAATTTTCAATAGAATATGAAAGTGTTTAGTCGGTTTTTCGTATGACAGTTGTTTTTTTCACTTAAAATGATGTTCATTTTAAACAAAAGAGAGACACTTTGAGTGGTGCCGGACACACCACACTTTTTATTGAAGTAGGGTTGACTCATAAACGTCACATATGACCCATGTATTTTTTTACTAAAGTTTCAATAGAATCCTAATGCGTTTGGTTGGTTTTCCATATGTCAGTTGTTGTTTTCACTTAAAATGATGTCCATTTTAAACAAAAGACATACACTTGGAGTGATACCGGCCACACTGTGCCCCGGATTGAGGTGGAGTTGACTCATAAAAGTTAAAAAGGACCCATGGATCATTTTACTAAAGTATCAACATAATCTGAATGTGCTTGGTTGGTTTTCTGTATGTCAGTTATTGTTTTCACTTAAAGTGTTTTTCATTTCAAATAAAGGTGAGACACTTTGAGTGGTGTCGGCCACACCATGCCTCAAATTGATATGGGGTTAACTCGTACATGTCACATATGACCCATGGATCATTTTCCTAAATTTTCAACAGAATATTAATGCGTTTGGTTAGTTTTTCGTATGGTACTTGTTATTTTCACTTAAAATGATGTTCATTTTAAACAAAAGAGAGACACTTTGAGTGGTGCCGGCCACACCACACTTCAGATTGAATCAGGGTTGACTCGTACATGTCACATATGACCCATGGATCATTTTTCTAAAGTTTTAATAGAATCCTAATGTGTTTGGTTAGTTTTCCATATGTCAATTTTTGTTTTCACTTAAAATGATGTCCATTTTAAACAAAATACATACACTTGGAGTGATACCGGCCACAATGTGCCCTGGATTGAGGTGGGGTTGACTCGTACACATCAAAAATGATCCATGGATCTTTTTCCTAAAGTATCAACACAATCTGAATTCATTTGGTTGGTTTTCCGTATGCCAGTTGTTGTTTTCACTTAAAATCTTGTCCATTTCAAATAAAAGTGAGATAGTTTGAGTGGTGTTGGCCACACTGTGCCTCAGATTGAGGTGGGGTTGACTCGTACATGTAAAAAATGTCCCATGGATAGTTTTACTAAAGTATCAACATAATCTGATTGCATTTGGTCGATTTTACGTATGCCAGTTTGTGTTTTCAGTTAAACTGTTGTCCATTTCAAGTAAAAGTGAGACACTTTGAGTGGTACCGGCCACACCATGCCTCGGTTTGAGGTGGGGTTTACTCATACAAATAACTTGGGTGTTTAGAGTTCCGTCAAGTGAGGATTGAAGATCCGGGTGAGTATAATACTCTCCTTGCTTCATCTTTTCACTTAGGGTTTGCACTATTATCTCATCTTCTTACGAAGCTCTAAAACCCTCTATTCCGTTGGGATTTAGGGTGAATCTTGAAGAGATCTTAGATTGGGATCAGGGGTCCAGGGAGGAGGGTTGGGGGGGATGTCTGGGGGGCTATCTGGGGGACTGTCTGGGGTCCAAAAAGGAGGGTGGGTAATGTTTTTAAAACTATATCTAGGTATCATACATCGAATTCCAATAGGACTGTGAACCGCCACGGGGTGTCATCCTGGAGCAGGGTCAAATCACGGAATTACCGCGGTGTTACCTTGGCATGACCGCGGTGTGACCATGGCGTATTGGCCTGGTCCAATGACATTCGCGGGGCAGCATCTTCTAGCTAGGAGCAAAGGGAGTGGGAGGAGGCGGGGCAACATTCCGGCCGTCGCCTCACTCCCCATTAACTATGGGTGGGTAATGTATCTAAAACTATATCTAGGTATCATACATTGAATTCTGACATGACTGTGAACTGCCATGGGGTGTCATCCTGGTGCAGGGCCAAATCACGACATGACCGCGGTGTGACCGCGGCGTGACCGCGGCCTGACCGTGGCATGTTGGCCCGGTCCAACGACATCCGCGAGGCAACATCTTTTAGACAGAAGCGAAGGGAGCGAGAGGAAGCTGGAAACAATTCCGGTCATCGCCTCCCTCCCCATTAACTATAGATGGGTAATGTATCTAAAACTCTTTCTAGGTATCATACATCAAATTCTGACAGGACTGCAAACCACCGTGGAGTGTCGTCCTAGAGCAGGGCCAAATCACGACATTACCATGGTGTGACCGTGGCGTGTTGGCCCGGTCCAGTGACATCCGCGAGGCAACATCATCCGACCATGATTCAAATAAATGATATGTCGTTTTCCTTCACATTATAGAAACCAATCTTATGTTATAAAAAATAGACTCTTGATTCAGGATTGTGGTATTATAAAGATATATATTTTATATTCATTATTTTTAAAAGTGGTACTAGGTAGTTGAAACTACTGATTGAGAGTCAAATTATGTAGGTGTATTACTTAACAATGGTATATTCATTTCCTTGAACTGTAATAATAAAACTTTTGTCACCTTGAGAAAAATAGAATTTGAGTATGTTTTAACATCTCAGGATGAAACACAAATCTTATGGGAGAATTAATATATGTAAAAAATTAGATGTGCATTGAGGCCAGGAAAACACCCCAAACAGTGTTAAGATGAAGCTTATGGTGGGGAGCACCATAAGACTGACATGTGTTAAATAATGACACCATCTGTGTTTTTATATATATAGGCTCGAGTAAACACCCAAAGGGGTGGCCAAGAGGCCAGGAGAACACCCGACATGGGTTTCTCCATAAGATAAGGTCACAACATACATGATAGAACAAATGAACTATTTAATATGTTATAACAAGGGATCGTCAGAAGGTTGCATTGATTTTCATAATGACACAACGTCTAAAGGGAAACAAAACGATGGAAAAGAATCATACACCCTAAACTATCACTGTGAGTTTTCACAGACAGCGCACCTCCGTTGGAGGGGTTTTATTATAAAAACATGACTTTATTTATCAAATGAAACAATTATATTAAAGAACACTTATTCAAGATATGCAATTCAATATAATTAATCATAATTAAGAAAGAACCTAAATTCAATTTAAAGCATTCTTAAATTAAAGAGGCTACAAGAGGGAATCTACCTTAAGGTGGAACCAAGTCGTCCACTTCAACTCTTGGAGCTTTCTAACTAAAAGCTTCTACTCCTCCACTGGGTATACACACCTTCACACACATGCAAGGACACCTAGCCCCTATGCACACACCCGCATAGCCATGAGCATGTGCAAGGGGATCCTTGCACATATTCTTATATGCATATATCAGTCTCCACTCACCTGCATATGCATTTATATATATATATATAAATGGGAACACCTAGCTCCATACGTGCATAATCACTGACATGGGTGACTATACACGTAACGGGGGAACCCACATATATATACTTACTTACTTATGCACACGCAGGCGAGTCGCCCTTGACTTGGCAACTCGAAACCAATGAGCAGGGATCAACGCACTACACAAAGGATATTAAGAACCTTAAAACACATGAAGGATGCTACATAACCAGTGAGAAACCAACCAATGGCATTAAAGCCTTACCTAGATTGGCAGCAGAGAACCAAATCCACTTGAACTAACACAAAACGATCCAAAGCCCCACCGAAAACATAATATGGAGTAAAAAACACTAAATCCCCAAATAAATGAGGAGTGAGACAAGTAGTAACCATAGAATCTTACCTCAGATCAAATCTGGTGGACTGAATCAATCTTAACTCCTTCTGGCACCCTTCGTAGAATATAACTCCCCTTTGTCCATATAAAGTAGTCAAAGATCTATGTGACCAATGTGATAAAGAAAATAAAATAAAAACTAAACTAAAACATACCTATCTCCTGTGACTATACCTGTCACCGCCCAACATATAAGCACCATATCACCCCATGGGTCAAATCATGTTCCTGCAAGAAAAGGGGAAACAGATCAATTTTCAAAATGATACTATCAAATAGTACATTCCTATTAATTAACAAATACTCTTCCAATTAATGGTATATAATCAATTTGGCCCGAGTTTCAACTTAGTTTGGTTTTGTTTGATACAAGGGATGAGGTCTTATTATTCTTGGTTTTTATGTTTACACTTGGTTTTTTATGTTTACACTTGTGTAATGGAAGGATGAAAACATTATTAGAAGTGATTCCAACTAATCTTCAATGAGCAAAACTTCTTAGAGGAGATTAAACAAGCTAGATCTTGAGATCTCTTAGATATTGAGTAGGAAAAATTGTTAGTGATTGAATATGAATCAACATTCACTAATATGGTAAGTATATGTCAAATCATATTATTAATATAAGGCTTAAGGAATGCGGATTTGTGATGAAGCTATGACTAATGATGTGATCATGGACCGGTCTACTGATTTTTCTCACCTATATATTTGTGGAAAGTATGATGTCTTTGGAAAATATAGGTTTTACATGAACATGGAAGGGGAGTTATTTAATTCCTCATTCTGGTGGAGGGAATACATCATTTAGAAGTTAGAAGATGAAGTATAAGCACCTCCATGGGTGATCAAACATTACTTAAATTAATTTTTTCTTTAAATAAGAATTCTTATGTATATAAAGACAGTATTAAGAGCCTCGATAGACCCTTAAACACTAACTTGGTTATTCAATCATAGATTGCCAAGGGATTGATTATAACTATGTTCCATGGGAGTCATGGAGTCTAAGGATGGTAAATGAAAGTAAATAGATTAACATAGTAGACCTATATATATGGTGTTCACAATCCACCTAGGTTTAGATAAAATTATTTAGTGATTTTATGGAAATGAAATCACCCTTTCACTAGGTCTCCAAGTGGATAAGATATCGATTGGGATATGAGTGGTCTAACATATGTCTTATAATTTGGATGATATATGTATGGACTGGATGAGGGTTTAGATCAAGTAAAATATTCCTAAGAGGATTGGGCCTTATGGTGATAGATGTGGCAATTGTACGTCTAGTGTTTGATGAGGGAATACTTATGAGGATGGATTGGAATATTGGTGGGTTCTTATAGTGGGATGGTCCCTTAGAGTCTATAAAATGTAGTATGAAAGGTTTTAATCCATTTAATGATTCAAAAGTTCAACTAAAGAGATCAATTATGAGATGCTAGTGTGAGTATTGGGTATTTTCAGACATATTGGCATTATAGTTCTAAGAGGCTTGGTATGTTTGTGGGGCTGGGTTATAATACATGATTTTAATGAGGTTCTTGACCAGATTCTTGAGAATATAATTAAGGAATGATCGATATGCTGAGAGAAGACTATAGCGCATGGGATGATGATTATGGGATAATCCTCGAGAGATGAGTCTATACTATGTGACTGAGAGGATAGAATATGATATGTTTGATATGATTGGGTGAGTGGACAACCCATGTGAGGAGGATACAATGTATGGAGACACTTGGGGTTATTTATGCTATCTCATGGAGACATTTGGGGTCATTTAATGACTCTAACATACTCTAGAAATGTTCTCACATAATGTTTTAGAAAAACATATCCATCTCATAGAAGACCCAAAGAATACTCTAGCTTCTAATGTTTCCTCACAAAAACAAGTGATAAACCTCACCAATTGACCATAAGAAAAAAATAGAGATTTTATAGTCAAATAAGGGGTGCAAAAAACAAACTAGTAACTGCATAATCATACAAGTTACCACATGGAAAAGAAATCAAATGCATGATTAAATAAGTGACACCATGAATAAAATTATAATTTGAAAATTTAAAAGGCTCTAATAACCCTCTTGAAACCTAAAAACCTCATAAAACACAAAGGGTTTTATAAATTTGGGACCCTATAACAGATATCTCTCAAAAAATTAATGTCATTTAGAATTTAAAACAAACTTGAAAAGGAGAGAAAGGGGCCTGAACATCCACCCTATGAGATGACTCCCAAGGATCTCATTATATAAATAACATAGCTTCACATCAGATGAACAAGGTTTGTAACCATGAAACATCATTAAATAACCAAAAAAAACACTCTCATGTGAGATTCCTCTCAAAAAATGGCAAATCCATTAAAAAGGATCACATCGAAGAAGAGAAACAATATCATAAAACAGTATAAAGTCAAACACATTATATCAACAGAAAGGAAACAAGAAAGGAATATAAATAAGGAAGATCACCCCTCAAACCAATTGGGATACTGATTATAATACACATGTCCTACAGTTATTGGGTTTCACATATGCAAATGTGTAATCAAAAAACATTAATTCAATGTACAAGTGAACTCAATGATGTATTGTTGAATCACCCTCCTTTGGATAATTTTGTAAAGGCAGGAATCATCAACAGAGCTAAAATAAATCATATAAAACATTGGAAATGACTGGTATATAGCCTGAATGAATCATATAAATACTAATAATAACTCATAATTAACCTAAATTCAAGCTTACAGAGAGTTAAAATTGATGCTTACACAGCAGAAGGGGGATTCGTGAGAGACCATGAGCGGGGAGCTACGAGCAGCGAGTGGGAGTTGGGATGGGAGGAGGGGAACTCAAGGGGGATGAGAGCGACGACAATGATGGGAGGAGTGAAGTGGCCCTGTAGGGTTTGGATAACTATGGCTTGAAGGGAGATGCATGAGTGATGATGAGTGGGGAGCGGCAAGTAGTGAGTGGCGAGCGACGATCGGTGAGCGGTGAGCGGCGAGAGGTGGTTGGGATGGGAGCGGCAGTGAGGGGTGGTCGGTATGGGAGTGGCGGTGAGGACGAGAGGAGTATGTGAGTGGCGCCAAGGGTTTGGAGAAGTGCAGCTTAGGGATAGGAGAATAATCACGAGGGAGAAGTGATTTTAGATTGATATATCCCAACGGTTCATTTAAAACGTTGGGGAAAACCGGTCCATATGATCTATATGACAATGGTTCATATGAACTGTTGGCAAAGGGTCTTTTTCCCAATGGTTTGTTAAAATCGTTTGGAAAAAAGCATTGGTATAGGTGGAATTTCCACTAGTGTTTCTACCTCTATTAGAAGCTCCAGAAAAGGCACAGTTTCACTTATCATGAAATCTCCAGAAAAGGCACAACTTTCAATATAATTATTTTCTTCATTAGAAAAAACATCTCTTCAGAATTTAATTTTCCACCCAAAGTATCATAGAATGTGGTAGCACAACACAAGACAACTTCCCCCACACTTAAGTTTAACTAGATTTTTCAATTTCACTTTAAGAGTTGGTTGGATAGGGAAAATTGTCTTGTAATGTGGCTAACCTAACAGGCTGTTCATGGATTCTAAGGGCTACAAGGTTTAAATGTTCAAGGTAGACCATTATAAAGAAGGATTCTTTGAAATAGGGGATTTAATACCAAATTCCTCAATCATTTAAACACAAGTACCTCAAACCCTTAAGTTTTGACATGAATAAATCAAATTCTGGTTAAATAAATCATGGTTTAGTTCTCTCAAGAAGTGAGGTGAATTTAAAGAATATGAAAAAAATGGTTCAGAAGCCTCACAGGAAAGTGATTTCAAATATAAATACAGTGAGATGTGGCATGGGATTCAAAATTTAGTGTACTTTTCATGAAATTACTAAATATTTGAACTTGAAACAAAGTCATTTCAGCATTCATTTAAGTTTAGTTTCAAGGGATAAATTGTTTCACTTATTGATATGGATTTCAAAATGGTGATGAGAATCATTTCAGATCAAAAGTTTCAAAAACACAAAGAAGATTGAAAAATAAACACACAAAATTTAAAAAACACACAATTTTTTTTCTTTTTTTAAAAATAGGAAAACTATTGAAATTACTAAACTAAAAGGTTCCCTCCCCCACACTTAAAATATTTCATTGTCCTAAATGTGAACCCATGAGATGATATATGCACATGAAATGTATAATTTTAAATAGGATAAAGAATAAAAAAGTTAAAGGGTTTGGAACAACCTGATGTGCTCAAGTGATGATGGGGTAATGCAGTGTGATTAAATCCACTGCATCAATAGGAAGTCCCTCAATGTATCTCTTAAAATGTTTCCCATTGACTGTAAATCTCCTTATTGCGTCCTCTTGTGTGATCTCCACTGCACCATAAGGAAAAAAATTAGTCACAACATAAGGACCTAACCATCTGGAATGCAACTTACCAGACATCAGCTTCGGTCGTGAACTATAGAGAAGGAATTTCTCTCCAACATGAAACTCCCTTTGTTGGATAATTTTTTCATGAGATGCTTTTGATCTTTCCTTGCAAAGACTTGAGTTCTCATATGAAGATAATCGAATCTCCTCAAGCTCTTGAATTTGCAACTTCCTTTGGATTCCAGCTTGGGCCAAATCCATGTTGCATTTCTTTATAGCCCAATAAGCCCGATGCTCAAATTCCATGGGAATATGAAACGCTTTCCCAAAATCAATCCGAAGGTGTCTTGTATGTTGTTCTATAATCCCACAATGCATCATCCAAGCACCTTCTCTAATCCTTCCTATTTGGCTGCACAGTTTTCTCTAAAATCTATTTCAACTCACGATTTGAAACCTCAACCTGACCATTTGTTTGGGGGTGGTATGGTGTTGATGTTTTGTGTGTCACCCCATACTTCTAAAGGAGGGAAGCCAAATTCTGATTGCAGAAGTGTGTCCCTTGGTCACTGACGATGGCCTTCAGTACTCTAAAGTTGAAAAATATTTGCGCTTTGACAAATTCCACAACAACATGAGAATCATCAGTCCTGGTGGCCTTAGCCTCTACCCATTTACTCACATAATCAAAAACAACCAAAATATATAAAAATCCAAATGAACTAGTAAAAGGACCTATAAAATCAATTCCCCATACATAAAAAATCTCACAGAATAGTATGGGTTGTTGGGGAATCTCATGTCTCCTAGAATTGCTCCCAGTGTGTTGGAAATGAGAGCATGAATTAGAAAACACATGGGCACCATGGAATAAGCTAGGCCAATATAATCCAGAGTCCAAAACTTTCTTAGCTATCCCTTGGGGTCCAAAGTGTTCACCACAAGCAAGTGTATGACAAAAATGTAAAATAGACTCCAACTCATGATCAGGAACACACCTCCTAATAACTTGTTCACTACACATGCACCGGAGGTATGGATCATCCCAAACATAAAATCTAGACTCACTCTTTAACTTTTGGACTTGATGTTTCTTTAAATTTGCAGGGATTTAAGATGCAACAAGGTAGTTAACTAAATCCACATACCAAGGATGTGTACCTGAGATGGAATAAAGATGCTCATTGGGGAAAGTGTCCCGAAATGGTACCTGGTCCAAGGTGTCATCCTTTAGTGTGTGAGTAAGCCTACTCATGTGGTCCGCAACCAAGTTTTCTGATCCCTTTTTTTTCCTTTATCTCAATATCAAATTCCTGATGAAGGAGTATCCATCAGATCAGCCTGGGATTTGCATCTAGCTTCTTCAAGAGGCACCTCAGAGCTTCATGGTCAGAAAAAACAACTACTTTAGAGATGTATAAATATGAATGGAATTTATCTAAAGAAAATATGATATAAATAAACTCCTTTTCCATTGTTGTGTAATTTGATTGGGCTGAATCCAATGTCCTCAAAGCATAGGCAATCACATGTGAACGTCCCTCCACCCTCTGAGATAAGAGAGCTCCAATCACAAAGTTGGATGCGTCACACATAAGCTCAAAAGGAATCTCCCACCGTGGGGGATGTATGATAGGTGGAGTGGTAAGACATAGTTTTAGCTCATCAAAGGAATTCCTATAAGAATCATCAAACACAAAATCAGAATCCTTTTGAAGTAATCACGACATAGGAAGAGAAATCATACTAAGATCTTTGCTGAAGCACCGATAAAATCCTACATGCCCTAGGAAATATCTAACATCAAGCACACATGAAGGATAGGGTAAGGATGAAATAATGTCTATCTTAGATATATCAACATCTTTCCCATGTTTTGACACTACATTCCCTAAGACAATTCCATGCTCTACCATGAAATGGAAATTTTCAAAGTTTAAGACTAGATTATTCTCAATACAAAGATTAAACACCTTTCCCAAACTACTATTACATTCATCAAATAAATACCCATACACTATAAAATAATCTGTGAATACCTACATGAAGGTCTCAATAAAATCTGAAAAAATACTCACCATGCATCTCTGAAAGGTACCTGGGGTGTTGCAAAGTCCAAATGGAATCCTTTGGTAGGAAAATGTACTGAAAGGACAAGTGAATGTTGTCTTTTACTGATCCTCCGGAGCAATAGGAACCTGAAAATATCTAGAAAATCCATCCAAGAAACAATAATGTGTTTTCTGAGAAAGTCACTCAAGCATCTGATCAATAAATGGGAGGGGGAAATGGTCCTTGCGAGTAGATTGATTTAGTTTCCTATAATCAATACATACACGCCAACTGTTTTGCACCATCATTGGAACTGACTCATCTTTCTCATTTTTGACAACAATAACACCACTGGCACAACCTTAATAGGAATTACCCCCTGATAATCTGAAATGGGATATATTATACCTACCTCGAGCAATTTTCAACCTCTTTTTTAACAACCTCCAGAAGGGTTGGATTGAATCTCCTTTGTGGTTGCCTCACTGGTTTAGCACCATCCTCCAAAAGAATCCTATGAATGAAAATGGAGGGGCTGATAACTGGTATGTCAGCCAAGGTCCACCCGATTACCCTGATGTTCTCCCTCAAAATATTCAAAAGTTTTTATTCATGTTCAAAAGAAATATTTTTAGCAATTATAACATGTAATTTCTCACCACTTAACAAGTATGAGTATTTGAGATTTGGTGGAAATGGCTTGAGTTCTAGTGTAGGGGGTGGTGTATGGAAGGATACATAGAAGGAACTGAAATATGTGCACAAAGAGCATTAGTATCAGAATATACATCATCAAAATCATAGAATAAAGCATCAAATTCATCAGCATACTCAATAGCCATTTCATAATTAGAGTTCACATGATGAAAATCAGAATATGATTCCATTTCAAAATAAAATATAAGAGAGTCTTTTTCATTAGAAATAGGTGTTGAAGTACTCTTAGACATCAGACTAGAACCAATACTCATAATTTCCCTATCTTTAGGACAATCAAATTCCATGGGGTTTTTACTTGGTGTTTTAAAATGGGAGATAACAAAAGTAGAATGATCCTCTAAGGGGTACTTCATGGAGTCCATAACATTAAATATCACAACTTCATCCCCAAATTCCATGGAAAGTATACCCTTGTTAACATTTATGATAGTTTTTTCAATTTTGAGGAAGGGTCTACCTAAGATAATGGGAGCATGAGAACTTACCTGATCATCCTCTATTTTAAGCACATAAAAATCTGCTGGAAAGATCAAGTCTCTTACACATACAAGTACATCCTCAAGGACTCCCATTGGATATTCCGTAGCACTATTTTCCAACTTCACCACTACTCTCATCGGATTCAATTCACCAACCTGAAAAGAAGAGAATACAGAGTGAGGCATCACATTTATGGAAGCTCCCAAATCGCAAAGTGCATTAGAAAAGTGCAACTCTCCTATGGTGCATGGGATGGTGAATGTACGTGGATCCTTACACTTTGTCAGAATTGCTAGATTTGGTGTAATGAGTTATGACACATTCCTTCCAAGATTAATCCTTTCATTTCCATTAAGGCCTATTTTATTGGTACAAAGGTCTTTTAAGAATTTCACATACCTTGGAATTTTCATAATGGAATCAAGTAGAAGAATGATGATCTTCACATGCTTGAATGTGTCCAAAACCTCCTTTTGTATTGATTCTTCAACCATCTTCTTGGTTTGAAGAACCATGTTTGGAAAAGGAAGGGGTTTAGGAGGAACATCATTAATCTTTTGCTCACCTTTATCTTGCTACTTGTGTTTCTCATCAGTTGATGTGGAATTGGGATTTTTTTGCAGTTGAGTTGAATCCCGATGGAATGGTAGGTAGAGAAGCATCAGTTGTTTGCTTCCAACTTCTCAATGTGATGACACTGACATTCCCCTTTGGATTTGGAGTGGTTTGGGAAGGTATATTTCCTGAATTCTTACTTACAAGTTCATGGAGGGTGGTGTAAATCTGGCTAATTTGAGTCTTCAACTCCCTCAGCTCTGAACCTTGACTCTTCATCTCATTCTGTTGATCAAGAACAATTTGTTTCAAAAGATCATCAGTATTAGAATCTACCTTTGGTGGGGGATTCCCTTGTTGTTGTCTTGTTGATGTTTGGGCTTCAAATCTTCTTTGGGGTTGTTGGAATCCCTACTGGTAAGGCGGAGGCTGCTGGATGTTTTGTTGAAAGGGTGGCCTTTGTTGTTGTCCAAAGCCATACCTCATGTCTGATTGATCCTCCCACCATTGGTTGTATGTTTGTGAAAATTAATCAAGTTTTTATTGGGGATATGGTTGTTGCTGCTGATAAGGTCGCACAAGAAACACTGCTGCACAATCTGCTATTTCTTGTAGTTGGGGGAAACAGTCAGTTGGGTGGCTTGTCTCAGTGAAAATGCCACAAGGCCTTGAAGGAGGGGGTTGGGATATCTTTTGAGCCAAAGAAATCTGTCTCACCATATTTTTCAATTCTTATAACTTGGTATCAATCAAATGACTTTCAAGAGAAGATGGACTTACCTGATGTACTCCCCTGACATGTGGTGTACCTCGATCACCAAATTGTTGGGAGTTTTGGGCCATTTTGTCGATCAACGCGCGTGAAACTACAATTGTCTTGTCTACCAATGCTCCTCTAGCTGAAAAATCCACCATGCTTCTCTTCATAGGTGTGATTCCTTCATAGAAGTACTGGATGATTAGTTGATCACAGATTTGGTGATGTGGGCAGCTTGCACACAACTTCTTGAATCGTTCCCAATACTCATACATTGACTCCCCTTGTGCTTGATTTATCCCAGAGATCACTTTATGAATGGAATTTTTCCTTAATGATGGAAAAAATATCTGCAATAAAATACGTTTTAAATCATTCCAACAAGTTACATCTTTGTTTTGTAATTAATACATCCAATATTTCGCAGCTCCATCTAGTGAGAATGATAATTATATTAATTTGATTTGGTCTTTAGATACATTTCTTATTTTAAAGGTTGATCAAACTACATTAAATTCTTTAAAGTGTTTATTGGGATCCTCACCTGAGAGGCTATGAAATTTTGGAAGAAGATGAATTAATCCAGATTTCAATTCAAAGTCCGATTCAAGATTTGGGTATGCAATACAATTTGGTTGATAGTTAATATCAGGTGCAGCTAATTCTTGAATGGTTCTATTAAGTTAATTTCCATTATTGTTAGCCATTGGTTCTTGTTTATGGTTGAAATTTAATTGCTTCCAATTTCAATGTTCTGGAAGTGGAGAGATTCTCCTACTGGTTGAATATTGAAACTTCTCGTAGAATGAGAATGTCTGATTCGTGCCCTAAGGCTACGTTAAATCTTAGGGTCAAGATATAAGAGATATTTGGGATTAGTTCATGTCATAAATCAATTAAAGATGAAAAGGAAATAACGAAAAGTGGACCATAATAAAAAGAAAAGAAGTTTGAGTTTGTTCGATAAAAATAAAATAAGAGAGTAAGAGAAAAAAAACTTGAGAAAGGGGAAAGAAAAAAAAAGAGGAGAAGAAAAGAATTAAATGAAAAATAAAATAAATTAATATAATTAGTTGAATAAATTACCTTCCTCCCTAGAAACGGTGCCAATTTGAAAGAGCGCTGTCATGGGCACCCTCAAATGATTAGTGGTTTTTGGGTTACTTAGGTGCAACAGAGTGGCTGACCAAGGTCGTCTCTCAAAGGAGGAAGTAAATTTAACAACTTATTAAAGGTATTTTGAAAATAAAATAAAATGAATTAAGAAAACTACTTGAAAGGATGGGGGTTGTTTATCATTTATAGAACTAGAAGAAGTTTTCTGGAAGAAGACTGCATATTTTTTTGTTTTTAATTTTGAAATGTAAGTTGATTAACAAAGCACAACGAGAACATGCTTTTTTAGAAAACTATTTTTAGAAAGTGTAATCGATCTAACTATACCTCTTCAGTCATTTATTAATCATTATCATTTAAATTAATATCCACTTAATTATGATTCCTTAATTTGTTAAATCCCGAACCCTATGAGAATTAAATTTACCATAAAGATGAAGTGAACTTAACCCTAGGCTAACTTCAGAGCATGCAATTGCAACACCCTACTTTGATTGTTGTTCTAAGGTTAGATTATGGACATTGTTAAATTAATGCACATATCTTCTCTAGAAATTAGAATTAATTGAGTTTGGGGATTATATTTAAACACTACAAATTGATTCCGTGTGGTTTTTAATTATCAATTAAGTTCGCACTCTCACAATTCACACAATTCTCGACCTCACGTGATTTGTGTTTATTGTTCAATTGCTTGGTTAGTTTCATTTAAATTGAAAAATATTTTAATAGATCATATTAATTTAATTAAAATATCCCATTGATTCAAAAAAAATGAATGAATAAGGTATGGGATAGATCGATTACTAAAAAGACTACTCTTCTATGGGTGGTGTAATCATCATAGAAGCGAATTGCATTTGCAACTGTTTATAATTGGTATAACCCAATAACACTTCTAATAAAGAATTACAGACCAAAGTTTAATATTAATAGAAGAATAAATTTGAATAAAACATAAGAAAAGGGAAGAAATAAAAGAATAACAATGAATTTTAATACACAAATGAAAATATTACAACATGAAGAAGAGAAGGAGGCTTTGATGAGGGGATCCTTGCTTCAAGAACTAACCCTCTTACAATGGTTGGATAATTTGGGTAAAACCAATTCTCCTCTTACTCCAATATCCTAATTCATTTCCCAAACCATTAAAATGAGAAAAACACTAATTTATAGAGTGGAGGGGAGGCTAGGTTTAAAGAGGTTTCAAGTGTGAATGGGGAATCTCGGCCAAATATTTTAATACAAGTTTCACCACCCATTTAACCTTCAAAATGCCTAAACCAGTTCTTCTTCCAGAAGGATGAATTGTGAAAACATGAATCCAAGAGCTCCACTCAAAATGTGGGCCTAATGTAAGCATGGATGATGAAGTTATGGCCCAAATATAGAACCTATGTCCATTATGGCAAGTCCAGCCCAACTTTGACTTCATGGACCATTTGCACCAACCAAATGCACTCTTTAGCTCTAGTTTCCTGAATAAAAGTTGTAGAAAATTAATTTCGGAACACTTTTACAAAAATTTAAGTTCAAATAATACATATTAAAATATTTATGTGCGAAATACTACAGTTCATTTTAAAAGGGTAAAACTGGAATTTTAATCAAAATTTCAAATGAATGATCTAATCCCAAATATTTCATAAATGAACATATTTAGCACAATGTGAGGAAATTATTTCATTTATTATCAATAAAATATTCAATAAAATAGTGTTTTATCAACTCCCCCACACTTACCCTTTTGCACTCTTGGGAAAAACCTCATATCAAGTAAAGATCAATATTAAATCAAAACAATTTTAAAACACATATCCTTGAGATCCAACAATTCCACACCAAGAAAGAGAAGATATCATGCCTCATAAAAACCATTATTTCAATTTCTCCATTTGTATCATTCAATATATTTCCACTTAATTTATCCTCTCATGCACAAAACACTTACCTCACTTGAATTTTCTCTTATCACACAAATGTCATTTTTTTGCAATGTATTTCTCATCCAAACTCATAAAAGGGTCACCATAGGCTTGATAAATTCCTACATCACCACCCGATGTGAGTCAAGGTCATATGTTTATCATGAGTACTTTTCAGGGTTATTCTGTGGCTTTCGGTTGGTAGGATTTATACGTGAAAAACTCTAAGGCTGAATGAGGAGGGATTGACTCTTTTTGAAGCAAAATTGCATTAATCTAATTTTCACTTAAATACAGTCTTCTCCTAAATCCACATAGTATCAATTCAGCTCCATCATTATGAAAAGTCATGGAAAGTTTACACCATTCATCATTAAACAACAAAAATTTCAATCTTCTCAAACATGATTTTCTTGAAAGCTCCAGACAGGCACAACTTTCTACCTCTATTAGAAGCTCTAGAAAAAGGCACAACTTCACTTATCATGAAAGCTCGAGAAAAGGAACAAATTTCAATATAATTATTTTCTTCAGTAGAAAACACATATCTTCTGAATTTAATTTTCCACCCAAATTATCACAGAATGTGGTAGCACAACACAAGAAAACTTCCCCCACACTTAAGTTCAACTAGATTATGAAATTTCACTTAAAGATTTGGTTGGATAGGGAAAATTGGCTTGTAATGTGGCTAACCTAACAAAATGTTCATGGATTATAAGGGATACAAGGATTAAATCTTCATGGTAGGCCATTACAAAAAAATATTCTTTGAAATAGGGGCTTTAATACCAAACAAATGCCTCAATCATTTAAACATAAGTACCTCAAACCCTTAAGTTTTGATAGGAATAAATCAAATTCTGGTTAAATCAAGCATGGTCTGGTTCTCTCAAGAAGTGAGGTGAATGTAAAGAATATGAAAATAATGGTTCAAAAGCCTCACAGGAAAGTGATTTCAAATATAAAGACAGTGAGATGTGGCATGGGATTCAAAATTCAGTGTACTTTTCATGAAATTACTAAATATTTGAACTTGAAACAAAGTTATTTCAACATTCATTTAAGTTTAGTTTCAAGGGATAAATTGTTTCAATTATTGATATGGATTTCAAAATGGTTATGAGAATAATTTCATCTCAAAAGTTTCAAAAACAAACAAAAAATTGAAAAATAAACACACAAAATTTAAAAAACACACAATTTTTTTTTGTTTTTTTAAAACAGAAAAAATTGAAATTACTATACTAAAAGGTTACCTCCCCCACACTTAAAATATTTCATTGTCCTCAATGTTAACCCATGAGATGATATATGCACATGAAATTTATAATTTTAAATAGGACAAAGAATAAAAAAGTTAAAGAGTTAGGAACAGCCTGATGTGCTCAAGTGATGATGGGGTCATGCAGTGTGATAAAATCCACTGCATCCGTAGGAAGTCCCTCAATGTATTTCTTCAAACGTTGCCCATTGACTATAAATATCTTTCTTATTTCCTCTTGTGTGATCTCCACTACATCATAAGGAAAAACATTATTCACAACATAAGGACCTAACCATATGTAATGCAACTTACGGGGAGATGACACGCTTTTCCAAAAACAATCCGAAATGGGGACATACCATTGGGTGTCTTGTATGCTGTCCAATAAGCCCACAATGCATCATCCAAGCACTTGCTCCAATCCTTACTATTTGGACGCACGATTTTCTCTAAAATCTGTTTCAAATCATGATTTGAAACCTCAGACTGAACATTTGTTTGGGGGTGGTATGGTGTGGATGTTTTGTGTGTCATCCCATACTTCTAAAGGAGGGAAGATGAATTCTTATTGTAGAAGTGTGTCCCCTAGTCACTGATAATGGCCTTCGGTACTCCAAACCTGCAAAATATTTGCACTTTTACAAAGTCCACAATAACATGAGAATCATTAGTCCTAGCGGCCTTATCCTCCAACCATTTACTCACACAATCAACAGCAACCAAAATATATAAAAATCCAAATGAACTAGGAAAAGGACCCATAAAATCAATGCCCCATACATAAAAAATCTCATAGAATAGTATGGGTTGTTGGGGAATCTCATGTCTCCTAGAAATGTTCCCAGTGTGTTGGAAATGAGAGAATGACTTACAAAACACATGGGCATCATGGAATATGCTAGGACAATATAATCTAGAGTCCAAAACTTTCCTAGCTATCCATTGGGGTCCAAAGTGTCCACCACAATCAAGTGTATGACAAAAATGTAAAACAGTCTCCAACTCATGATCAGGAACACACCTCTTAATAACTTGATCACTACACATGCGCCAGAGGTATGGATCATCCCAAACATAAAATCTAGACCCACTCTTTAACTTTTGGACCTGAGGTTTCTTTAAATTTTCAGGGATTTCAGATGCAACAAGGTAGTTAACTAAATCCGCATACCAAGGATGTGTACTTGAGATGGAATAAAGATGATCATTAGGGAAAGTGTCCTGAAATGGTACCTGGTCCAAGGTGTCATCCTCTAGTGTGTGAGTAAGCCTACTCATGTGGCCCGCCACAGAGTTTTCTGACCCCTTTTTTCCTTTATCTCAATATCAAATTCCTGAAGAAGGTGCATCCATTGGATCAGCCGGGGCTTTGCATCTGGCTTCTTCAAGAGGTACCTGAGAGCTGCATGGTCAGAAAAAAAAACTACTTTAAATCCCAATAAATATGAACGGAATTTATCTAAAGAAAATATGATAGAAAGAGACTACTTTTCCGTGGTTGTGTAATTTGGTTGGGCCGAATCCAATGTCCTCAAAGCATAGGCGATCACATGTGAAGATCCCTCCACCATATGAGATAAGACAACTACAATCACTAAGTTGGATGCGTCATACATAATCTCAAAAGGAAGCTCCCACCGTGGGGGATGTATGATAGGTGGAGTGGTAAGACATTATTTTAGCTCATCAAAGGAATTCCTACAAGAATCATCAAACACAAAATCAGAATCCTTTTGAAGTAATCTCAACATAAGAAGAAAAATATTACTAAAATTTTTGATGAAGCGCCGACAAAATCCTGCATGCCCTAAGAAAGATCTAACATCACACACATATCAAGGAAAATGTAAGGATGAAATAATTTCTATCTTAGATCTATCATCTTCTATCCCATGTTTTGAAACTACATTCCCTAAGACAATGCCATGCTCTACTATGAAATGACACTTTTCAAAGTTTAGAACCAGATTCTTCTCAATACAAGGATTCAACACCTTTACCAAACTACATAAACATTTATCAAATGAATACCCATACACTGTAAAATCATCCATGAATACCCCCATACAGGTCTCAATAAAATCAGAAAAAATACTCACCATGTATCTCTGGAAGGTACCTGGGGCGTTGCAAATTCCAAATGGCATCCTTAGGTAGGCAAATGTACCGAAAGGACAAGTGAATGTTGTATTCTCCTGATCCTCCAGAGCAACAGGAACCTGAAAATATCTAGGAAATTTATCCAAGAAACAATAATATGTTTTCCCAGCAATTCTCTCAAACATTTGATCAATAAATGGGCGGGGGAAATGGTCCTTGTGAGTAGATTGATTTAGTTTCCTATAATCAATACACACACGCCAACTGTTTTGCATCCTCGTTAGAAATAACTCATCTTTCTCGTTTTTAACAATAGTAACACCACTTTTCTTAGGCATAACCTGAATAGGACTTACCCACTGAGAATCTGAAATGGGAAAGATTATAACTGCCTCGAGCAATTTTTCAACCTCTTTTTTAACATCCTCCAGAAGGGTTGGATTGAGTCTCCTTTGTGGTTGCCTAACTGGTTTATCCCCACCCTCCAAAAGAATCTTATACATGCAAATGGAGGGGCTAATACCTGATATGTCTTCCAAGGTCCACCCGATTGCCCTGATGTTCTCCCTCAAAATATTCAAAAGTTTTTCTTCATGTTCCAAAGGAAGATTATTAGCAATGATAATATGTAATTTCTCACCACTTAACAAGTATGAGTATTTGAGATTTGGTGGCAATGGATTGAGTTCCAGTGTAGGGGGGTGGTGTACGGATGGAGACATACAAGGAACTTAAATATGTGCACAAAGAGCATCAGTATCGGAATATACATCATCAAAATCAGAGAATAAATCATCAAATCCATCAGAATACTCAATAGCCATGTCATAATTAGAGTTCACATGATCAAAATCAGAATATGATTCTATTTCAAAATCAAATATAAGAGAGTCTTTTGCATTAGAAATATGTGTCGAAGTACTCTTAGACATCAAACTAGAACCAATACTCATAATTTTCCTAAGCATATGACAATCAAATTCCATGGGGTTTTTACTTGGTGGTTCAAAATGGGAGATAACAAAAGCAGAATGGCCCTCTAAGGGGTACTTCATGGAGTACATAACACTAAATTTTACAACTTCATCCCCAAATTCTAGGGAAAGTGTACCCTCGTTAATATTTATGATAGTTTTTGCAGTTTTGAGGAAGTGTCTACCTAAGATAATGGGAGCATGAGAACTTACCTGATCATCCTTCATGTTAAGCACATAGAAATGTGCTAGAAAGATCATTTCTCTTACCCATAAAAGTACATCCTCAAGGACTCCCGCTGGATATTCCATAGCTCTATTGGCCAACTTCACCACTACTCTCGTCGGCTTCAGCTCACCAACCTGCAAAGAGGAGAATACAGAGTGAGGAAACACATTTATGGAACCTCCCAAATCGCAAATTGCATTAGAAAAGTGAAACTTCTATTTGGTGCATGCAATGGTGAATGTCCCTCGATCCTTTCACTTTGTCGGCATTGCTAGAGTTGGTGTAATGAGTGCTGGCACATTCCTTCCAAGATTGATCCTTTTATTTCCCTTGAGGCCTCTTCGATTGGTACAAAGTTCTTTTAATAATTTCACATTACTTGGAATTTTCTTAATGGCTTCAAGTAGAAGAATGTTGATCTCCACATGCTTGAATGTGTCCAAAACCTCCTTTTGCATTGCTTCTTCATCCATCTTCTTGGTTTGAATAACCCTGTTTGGAAAATGAAGGGGTTTAGGAGGAACATCATTAATCTTTTTCTTACCTTTATCTTTCTCCTTGGGTTTCTCATCATTTGATGTGAAATTGGGATTTTTTGGAGTTGAGGTGAATCCCGGTGGATTGGTAGGTGGAGAAGCATCAGTTGTTTGCTTCCTACTTCTCAATGTGATGGCACTGACATTACCCTTTGTATTTGGAGTGGGTTGTGAAGGTAGATTTCTGGAATTCTTACTTACAAGTTAATGGAGGGCATTGGCAATCTGGCTCATTTGAGTCTTCAACTTCCTCAGCTCGAAACCTTGACTCTTCAGCTCATTATGTTGATTAAGAACAATTTGTTTCAAAAGATCATCAGAATTAGAATCTAACTTTGGTGGGGGATTCCCTTGTTGTTGGATTGTTTGTGTTTGGGCTTCAAATCTTCTTTGGGGTTGTTGGAATCCCTGCTGGTAAGGCGAAGGGTGCTGGAAGTTTTTTTGAAAGGGTGGAATTTTTTGTTGTCCCGATACATACCTCTTGTCCGATTGATCCTTTGACCCTTGGTTGTATATTGGTGCAATGTAATCAAGATTCTTTTGGGGATATGGTTGTTGCTGCTAATAAGGTCTCCTAGGAAACACTGTTGCACAATATACTGTTTCTTGTAGTTGGAGTAAACGGTCAGTTGGGTGGCTTGCCTTTGTGAAAATGCCACAAGGCCTTTAAGGAGGGGGTTGGGATGTATTTTGAGCCAAAGAAATATTTCTCACCATATTTTTCAATTATTCCAACTTGGTATCAATCAAATTAATTTCAAGAGAAGATGGACTTACCGGATGTACTCCCCTGACATGTGGTGTACCTCGATCACTAAATTGTTGGGAGTTTTTGGCCATTTTATTGATCAGCGCATGTGCAACTACTGGTGTCTTGTCCACCAATGCTCCTCTAGCTGCAAAATCCACCATGCTTCTCTCCATAGGTGTGATTCCTCCATAGAAGTACTGGATGAGTAGTTTCTCACTAATTTGGTGATGTGGGAAGCTTGCACACAACTTCTTGAGTCATTCCCAGTACTCATACATTGACTCCCCTTGTTCTTGCTTGATCCCAGAGATCTCTTTACGTGTGGAAGTGGTCCTTGATGCTGGAAAAAATCTCTTCAATAAAAGATGTTTTAAATCATTTTAAAAAGTTACATCTTCAGGTTGTAAATAATACATCCAATCTTTCACAGCTCCATCAAGTGAGAATGAGAATGATCTTAATTTTATGTGGTATTTAGATAAATTTCTTAGTTTCAAGTTTGAGCAAACCACATTAAATTCATTAAGGTGTTTATCTGGATACTCATCTAAGAGGCCATGAAATTTTGGATGAAGATGAATTAATCCAGATTTCAATTCAAAGTCTGATTCAAGATTTGGGTATGCAATAAAATTTGGTTCATAGTTAATATCAGGTGCATCCAATTCTAGAATATTTCTATTAAGTTCATTTCCATTATTGTTAGAAATTGGTTCTTATTTTATGGTTGAATTTGAATTTCTTCCAATTTCAATGTTCTGAAAGAGGAGAAATTATCATACAGGTTGAATATTGAAACTTCTCATAGACTGAGAATGTCTGATTCGTTCCCTAAGTCTAAGTTCAATCTCAGGGTCAAGATCTAAGAGATCTTAGGGACTAGTTCATGTCATAAATCAATGAAAGATGAAAAGGAAATAAAGAAAAGTGGACTATAATAAAAATAAAAGACATTTGATTTGGTCTGATTAAAACAAAATAAGAGAGTAGGAAAAAAAAACTTTAGAAAGGGGAAATAAGAAAGAAAGAGGAGAATAAAAGAATTAAATGAAAAATAAAATAAATGCCTATAATTGGTTAAATAAATTAATTGCCTCCCCAAAAACAATGCCAATTTGAAAGAGCGTTGTCGTGGGTGCCCTCAAATGATTAGTGGTTTTTGGGTTACTTAGGTGCAGTAGTGTGGTTGACCAAGGTCATATCTCAAAGGAGGAAGTAAATTTAACAACTTATTAAAGGTATTTTGAATATAAATTAAAAGGAATTAAGAAATCTACTTGAAAGTATGGGGGTTGTTTATCATTTATCGAACTATAAGAAGTTTTCTGGAAGGATATTGAATATTTTTTGTTTTTAATTTTGAAATGTAAGTTGATTAACAAAGCGCAACGAGAATATGTTTTTTTAGAAAACTATTTTTAGAAAGTGTAATCGATCTAACTCTACATATTCAATCATTTATTAATCATTAAAATTTAAATTAATATCCACTTAATTATGACCCCTTAATTTGTTAAATCCCAAACCCTATGAGAATTAACTTTACCACAAAGATGAATTGAATTTAACCCTAGGCTAACTTCATAACATGAAATCGCAACACCCTACTTTGATTTATGTTCTAGGGTTAGATTATGGTCAGTGGTAAATTAAGTCACATATCCTCTCTAGAAATTAGAATTAATTGAGCTTAGGGATTATATTTTAACACTACAAATTTATCCCATGTGGTTTTGAATTACCAATTAAGTTCGTACTCTCACAATTCACACAATTCTCAACCTCGCGTGATTTGTGTTTATTGTTCTATTGCTTTCTTTGTTTCTTTTAAATTGAAAACTCAATTAATATATCATATTAAGTTAATTACAACAGCTCATTGATTCAAAATAAATTAATGAATAAGGTAAGAGATATATTGATTACTAAAAAGACTACTCTTCTATGGGTGCTGTAATCATCATAGAAGTGAATTGCTTTTGCAATGGTTTATAATGGGTATAACCCAATCACACTTCTACTAAATAATTCCAGCCCAAAGAGGAAGATTAAGAGAAGAATAAATTTGAATAAAACATAAGAAAAGATAATAAATAAAATAATAACAATGAAGTTTAATACACAAATGAAAATATTACAACATGAAGAAGAGAAGGAGGCTTTGATGAGGGGATCCTTGTTTCAAGAGCTACCCCTATTACAATGGTTGGATAATTTAGGTGAAACCAATTATCCTCTACCTCAAATATCCTAATTCACTTCCCAACCCCTTCAAATGAGAAAAAAAGTAATTTATATAGTGGAGGGGAGTCTAGGTTTAAATAGGTTTCAAGTGTGAATGGGGAATCTCAGCCAAATATTTTAATATAACTTGAACCACCCATTTTAACTTTACAAAGCATGAAAAATCTATCCTTCTAGAAGTATGACTTGTGAAAAAATGAATTCCAGAGATCCTCTCAAAATTTGGGCCTAATCCAAGCATTTATAAAGAAGTTATGGCCCAAATACAGAACCTATGTCCTTTATGGAGAGTCTAGCCCAACTTTGATTTCATGGACCATTTGCACCAACCAAATGCACTCTTTAGATATAGTGTCCTGAATAAAAGTTGTAGAAAATTAAGCGAGAAACCCTGTTACAGAAATTTAAGTTCAAATAATTCATATTAAAATATTTATGTGCGAACTACTATAGTTAATTTAAAAGGGTAAAACTGGAATTTTAATCAAATTTTCAAATGAATGATCTAATCCCAAATATTTCATAAATGAACATATTTAGCACAATGTAAGGAAATTATGTCATTTATTATCAATAAAATATTCAACAAAATAGTGTTTTATTTGAGTCATTGAGATTTTTTGGTTTTGTCTTGCACTTTGTTCTCTGATATAGGTCTTGGTGTAGTTTGGTATTTTTGTCTTTTTGGTATTACTTTGAGTTGTCTTACACTATTCTCATGCATCATATAATAGTTTTTTTTGGTTATGGTATACTGTGTTGTGATTTTTTTATTTTCAAATGGAAAATAATCCACTAATTGTATTGAATACCTTAGCATTTATTACCAGCCTTTGACATCTTGGGGATGTCACCTACCACCTTCTCAATCAAATGAGGAGGGGTGATATGTTATAAGAATTGTGGATTGGTTTAGTTTTCTGGTTTTATTCTCTTTTTATATGCTCATGTCTTGTGGAAATAATGAATTTCGGTTTGGTTTGCCACTTGGTTTAGAGGTTTCTCAATGAGGACCCATGATGTGGGGGGTTGATCTATATGGGAAATTCCTAGTATTTGTGATGTTGGTTCATGTTGGGAGTTCTAAGGTGGGTTTAATCTAGCTGATTCTTAATTGGTGTGGAGACCCACCATAGATCATGTTGTGGTTTATTCCCTTGTTGGTGTTGTGGTGTTAGTTGGTCTCTTATGGGGGGGGGGACCCCATATTCTTTTCCACTTGGTTTCTGTTGTTATGTTCCTCCCTAGATCTCTTCAGGTGAGACTTGTGGAGTGAAAGGTCACATTGAAAATAATGGTTTCATTTAGATTCATTCATTTTGAGCTCAAGTCAGGTTCCTTGTTCGGTTGGGTGAATTTCTGCTGGTAGAATGTTTTTGTGGTGGGGAGAATTATCACTCCCCAAACATTGTTTTTATTTTATTCTCTTATTGGTGTTGGATCTTTTGTTTGAAGTTTGGGTCAAGTTACTGGTGATAATTTTTGAGTTTTGGAGGATCTGGGTGTGTTTTATCCCTATAAACATTTTGAGCACAGTTTATCCCAAACCATGCGATTCCCAGGGAAAACCGTGCGACGCGTGGTTAGTTTCTGAGACAACGCACACAACTTTCATATAGTTAGAGGAAACCACGTGGAAAGAAAGTAGGGAGGCTCTGCAATTTGAGAAATCCATTTTTCCTAGTTGGTGGATGGTTTCCCAAACTGTGCAACCAACCCATGCGAGTGTCCTCCTCCACTAGTAGGGTGTGCACAGTTGGTGCACAGTTTTAATAACCATGTGGCCAAACTATGTGACATTTCTAGGTTCTTAAAAAGTTGAAAATTACTCTTTCCCACTTCCTTTTTAACCCATTTTTGGGTTTCCTCCCCTTTACTTAACCTAGGCACATGATAGGGCTCCCAAGCTCCTCTCCCTTGGATCCTCCTACCTTGGTCCTCCCTCAAGATTCTAAGGTGAGTTCTTCTTGGTTTTTACAGTGTTTTCCTCTTCTCTGCTTCTACCTTCTCTCATTCTTGGTTCTTCCTCAGTGGGGTTATCTCTTGGTTGAAACCTAGGGTATATGTTTGATGTGTGGCTTGTGTTTCTTGGATTTTAGAGTGTGAGGATCATATCCTGGGATTAGTTCTTACCTCTCTTGGAGTTTCATTGCATGCACACACCATTGATGTAGGTGTTTCTGTCCATTTCCTTTATGAAGAATTACATTTGATGCTTGAGCTTTCTTAAATAATTTATAAAAGTGATATTCATGTTTGTGATGTTCTAGTTTTATTTTTATGTTGTTTTTATGTTTTAAATTTAGTGAAAATGTGTTTTCAAAGGGTTTCCTTAATTACGAATATATATATATGCATGTAAAGTGTTTGATAAAATTCCACTTGGACCTTAAATAAAACATTAGGTACTTTGGGTTGTATTTGGATGTTCTTAAGTTTGGGAAACATGGTTTTTTTTTGTGAATTGTGTGTTGTGTATGGATTTTTGTGACTTTTAGGGTTTGGTGTGTATGTGTGGACTCTTGTAATGGGTAGTTAAGCTCTTTTTGATTCCTAAATTGAATCTTTTGCTATTTTATGGTTTTCAATAAGTGTTCCATTGGATGTGGTAATATCCATGTGTGCACTCCATGCACACATGGATAGACACACAAATGATAATGTCTTTACAAAGTGATGATCACCTTGAACCCCATATTTCAAAACAATTCCTCTCCCTACTTATCTACCTTAGTTACCCTCTTTCCAAATGGTTCTTGGTCACTTGGTTTACAAAAAAATTTAAATGTGGCCTAAATTTTTTTCCCTAATTATTGTCCCATTTGGAACCTTGGGTTGTAGTTTGGCAACTAAATGATATAGAGGCCCATTTGGCACCATTCAACCTTTGATGGTGTTTTTCCTTGGAAATGGAAATGATTTTGGAAATGGATTTGGTTTTAGAAATGTAAAATCCCGATTGATATTTTATATTGATTTAGAAATTGGTTTTAAAACTCCTATGATGTATAGGCCTGGTTGGCACCTTAGATGATTTGATGTGTGATGGACACCCCTACGGTAGTCCCTATAAGGAGAGATTCATTGCATAGGTAGTGTCGGTGTTTGGGCTAGGAATGCATGGTTACATATGTGTGTTATCGATTTATGCCACACATGTGGCGACCACCTCATTCACCACGTACTATTATCATGGTATTTATAGGAATCATCTAGAAGGTTGAGTGGCAGTTTCTTTCTCACCCTGATTAGATGGGTTGGTACCCCTAGATTTATTGAGAGGCCAAGTGAGATGTTCCACTGGTGAGGCTAGTTTAGAGTATCCAGGTTGGTTATTGACTATGGAGCTACACCATATGCGGATAGGTGATTCCGAATTGAGTGCATCCATGGATTGATTAAAGATATGTTTAAGAAATTCCCATGATTATTACCTATATGTTCCTATTTTACTTTTTAAGCACTTTAGTTATCTTCCCTGCTAGTATTTTCTTGTTTGTAGTGTTTCCATTAGTCTAAGTACGATTCTTTAATGACCTTGTTTGTTTTCTTATTTGGGTTTTGGTTTTATAAACTAGGTTTTGGAATGGAAAACCATTTTAAAAAGGAAAGTTGTGTTTTTTTCTCTAAAATGATAAAACCCTAATTTCTAAATGTACTTTAAACTAGAGTTTCTAAACTATTTTAGGAAAGGAAATGTATAGATTTGGTGGTGTTTACCTACTGAACTGTTGTATACTCACACCCCACTTGTTCCACTCAGTATCGGTAAACCCGAGCTATTTTGTAGGTTTATGTTTTTGGTTTTGGTTTCCTTTGGATCTGGTTAGTCTTATAGTTGGTGGTGACCAAGAGGTTACATAGATATCATGTCATTCTATTTTGGGTTTAGTTTCAATTCATAGTTTCTTATTTGTTTAGTTATCATGGTATTTGGATCCTATTATATATTTATTGAGATTCAGTGTTTATGGATCCTCTTTGTTTTTCTATGTGCTTTGTTTGGTTTATTTATTTAAGTGTTTTATTTGGAAAAATCATTCCATTTTGTATGATCTTTGATTCATGATGCTAGTCACCATCCTAGGAGGATCGAGAATGCCTCTCAAGCCTTTTTACAGATTGGGTTGATTGTTGGGTAGAATGGAAGCCTGACCTGGTTCGTGTAAACAGAAAATACTTATGGATTTCCCCCACTAAAGTATCAAAACAATCCAAATGTTTTTTATTTGTTTTGATTATGTCACTTATATTTTTTTACTAAAACATCAATTTTAAATAAAAATGAACACTTGGATCCATACTGGTCACATTGTGCATTAGATTGAGGTGTGAATAATTCCTATACGTCACAAATGACTTATGTATCATTATCCTAAAGTATCAAAATAATTAGAATTAATTTTATCTATTTTGAGTATGCCACTTTCTTTTTTTATTAAAATGTCATTTTAAACTGAAAACCTGAACTTTGAGTCATACCGGTCACATCGTGTGTTGGTTTTAGGTGAGATTGATTCTAACACATAAAAATGGATTATGAATAATTATCCTAAATTATCAAGACTATCTCATCACATTTTCTTGGTTTTCAATGAGTGACACATGTTTTGAACTAAAATGTTAATTTTGGACTAATAATGATCACTTTGAGTGATACCGGGCACACCATGTATCATATTGAGGTGCATTTGATTACTACACAAAAAAATGAATTATAAATAATTGTACCAAATTATAAAAATAATATGAATATGTTTGATCTATTTTGAGTATGTCACTTATCTTATCTACTAAAATTTAAATTTTAAATAAAAAGACACACTTGAAGTCATACCGGTCACACCGTGTGTCAGATTAATGTGAAAATAACTCATACACATCACAAATGACTCATAGATCATTGTAATAAAGTATCAAAACAATATAAATGTGTTTTATTAGTTTTGATTATGTGATGTGTGTTTTGAAATAAAATGTAAATTATAAACTAAAAAAATATAGTCTGAGTTATACCGAGCACACTGTGTATCAGATTGAGGTGCAATTGATTGAGATGTGGTTGATTCTAACACTTCTCAAGAAAATGTTCATGAAAGTTATTTTAGGACATCATAATTTTCATTCAACTATTATAAAATACCTTAGTAGATGCATCCTTATGATTCACTTCATGTTTCAGGAAGCATGGGGTTTCTTATTCCATACAAAAGAAACATGTTCTCTTTTTTATGGATTGTTGCAGATAATTGAAAAAAATATGACTTCCCAAAATATCCTTGAAAAAAACTAAATAAGTATTAGATAAAAATGACTAGGAAATTAACTTAAAAACAATAAATAAAATAATGAAAAAATTAACTAAATTAGTAGGAATTACCCTTTTCATTCAACTGTTAAAAAATCTATTGGTAGATGAATCCTTATGATTCAATTTATGTTTCAGACAACATGGTGTTTCCTCTTTCATATAAAAGAAACATGTTCTCTATTTTCCAGCTTATTACAGATAGTTGAAAGAAAAATAAGACTTTACAAAATATTTGTGAAAAGATAACTAAATAATTATTAGACAAAAATGATAAGTAAATTAACTTAAAAATTGTATATAAAATGATGAAAAAATAAACTAAATAAGTAGTAGAAATACACCATTGCATTCAAATGTTTTAAAATAATTCAGTAGATGCATCCTTATGATTCAATTCATTTTTCAGGCAGCATGGGTTTTCCTCTTCTATCTAAAAGGAACATGTTCTTTCTTTTATGGCTTGTTGCAAGATAGTTGAAAGAAAAATATGACTTCCCAAAAGATCTGTGAAAAGAACTAAATAAGTATTAGATAAAAATTATAAGGAAATTAACTTAAAAATGATATATAAAATGATGAAAAAATAAACTAAATAATTTGTAGGAATTCACCTTTTCATGATGTCTATATTCAGTCTTAACCCATTTTCCTATTACCATTATCTGAGTTGTAGACTCAAAGTCCATTCTCTCACGAGCATAAGCAGCTTCAAACAAACCACTCCAACTAGAGTAAAAGAATCCACCTGTATAATAAAAATATTATTATGTTACTAATATTATAAATAAATAAATAAAACATAAATATGAAATAATACATTAATAAAACATCAAATTTTAACTGAAACCACACAATTTGAGTCATACCGAGTACACCATGTATCATATTGAGGTGTGGTTTATTCCTACACGTCAAAAATGACTTATGGATCATTGTAATAAAGTATCAAAAAAAAAATACAAATTCATTTTATTAGTTTTGATTATATCAGTTTTCATTTTTACTAAAATGTCAATTTTAAATAAAAATACACACTTGAAGTCATATCGATCACACCATGCATTAAATTAAGGTGCTACTGATTCCTACACATAAAAAATACTTATGTATTGTTTTCCTAAAATATCAAATCAATTCAAATACATTTGATCAGTTTTGAGTATGTCACTTGTATTTTTTTTACTAAAATATCATTTTAAACTGAAAACACACACTTTTGGTCATATCGGTCACATCGTGTATCGCTTTGACGTGAGACTAATTCCTACATGTTGAAAATTACTTATGAATGGTTTTCAAAATTATCAAGACAATCCAAGTGTGTTTAATCATTTTTCAATGAGTGACACACATTTTGAACTAAAATTTCAATTTTAGACTGATAATGGCCACTTTGAGTGATACCAGACACAATATGTATCATATTGAGGTGTGGTTGATTGCTACATGTCACAAATAAATTATATATCATTTCCCTAAAGTATCAAACCAATTCGAATGAGCTTGATCAATTTTGAATATGTGACATGTTTTTTGTACTAAAATGTCAATTTTAAACTAAAAAAATAAACTTTGAGTCATACTAGGAATATAATGATGATAAAATCAACTAAATAAGTAGTTGGAAGTCACATTTCTTGATGTCTGTATTCATTCTGACACCAGATATGCTTCCCATTCATTTATAAACAAATCTATTTCCTCTTGTGAATATGATTACTGTCGGTAGTCCTAGTAATATTAGAAAAATATAAATAAATAATGGATTAATAAATATTTTAAATTAAATTGTAATTATATTTTAAAATACCTATTTAGATATGCTATTTTGTTTATGACATATGATATATTTGATAAATTTTCAAACATAATAACCACAATCTTTTCCATTAGTTTTTTTCAGACACTATAGAAGCATTGAAAAAAATAAGTAATTTGTTTTGATATATATTTTGATAGTTAAATATTATTATATGTACCCTAATACTTATCCACTTTTAGAAGTAGATAGCCTCCTTGTATTCATGGACTAACCTCATTCCATGATTTTGATGATATTTAAACACCACCCTATCATAATAAAATTTTCATTAAAACATAATATAAAATGTATAACTTGAAGTGTAGTTGTAAAATGTTGCATGTGGTGTGTTAAAATTGATAAAAATCATCAAGTGTGGTCATTTTTTTGGGTATCCATTCATTTAATCTGGAAAATAGATCTTTGGATTATGCCAATTGACTATAATGAGTAACTGATGCTCCATAAAAAAATAAAATGGAATAAGTAATTAAATGAATGCAAATATATTTGATATGATTAAATTTTAGAGTTTTACCCCTGTATCATGGGTATTAAGAATATTCTGTCATCTGTAAGTTTTCTTTCAAACACTTTGGCCAGTCTTCCCTCTATTACTTCAATTTGGGTTGGTTCCAATTTGAATTCTTATGTATAAGTGATGTGAGGACTAATTATTCTAAATTTATTTTCACAAGGTTTTCTATTAAAATAGTATTCATATATACAACTATAATTTTTTTAATAGTATTCATTCTTAATTAATACAGTAGATTAGCTATTGGATAGAGAAATCATGAAAACACACCTCATATATACATTTACAACTGAGAATCCTAGCCATTTATGTGCAAGGATTACATTTAAATTATCAAGACCAATATAAACTATAATAGACTCTCTATACATCTATTATTCACAATCAACTATGGTGGTGGAATCATTTTCTAACGTTGTATCCACATGAACCATTAATGTTAGTAAATTTGGAAGTTAAAAGGGAAGGGTAAAGGGTCTTTATGACGATATTTTTGATTGGTTGGTTGATCCTTTAGATCATTTTGATTAAACCTTCTATTTCACCCATTCCCTTTGTCCATATATAATAAAATTCATTAATTCAAACCCTTTTCATTAATTGTTAAAGATTTTTCATGAAAAATAAATTGGAAATGAATACCCCCATATCGATTTTTTTAAGATTTAATGGCCATTCTATGAATGTTCCAATAACTTGATTGATCATATGAATATCCGCATAATCAAGAAGAATAAGTATCTTGGTTTTCAGATCATGAGCTAGATTAATCCCCACTCTCACATGACTTATGAGAAGTTTTCTATTGTGTAGATTATCTTCTTGGATATTGAACAAGGTTTCCCTCACAATAAGGCGATAGGTGGGTGTAGATAGATATAAATCCCAATCATTTTCACCTCGTATAATATCAGTATAGTAAAGGTATCAATATATTATTGATTCACATTTCATAGAAATAATTATGAGAATACTGATTACCTCTTCCAAGATAGCTCTTTGAGGGGAATGGCACTTCTCAAATATGGTGGGGGGTGGGGGATCTTCATGTAGTGGTTGATCTTATGTTGTTTCTTATATTTGATTCCTTCCCATAACATTTTATAACAACTCTATCTATAAATTAATTTTTCTTCTAGATAAGATAACTATTCTTGCAACTCTTCCATTTTCTTATTTTTATCCCCCTTTTCATTTTTTTCTTAAAAATATGTTCAGGGTGACACCCCAAAACCAGTGTTACCTTTTTCAAACTTAGTGAACTCTTTCAGCCCATCATCATACTATTTTTTATATGATTGGAATCCATCCATTTTTGATTCATACCCATCCTATTCAATTTGATAATATTAATATTTAAAAAATAAATAAATCATAAAAACTATTTCATATAAAAATTCCATCTTATGATTAAAATATTATTGTAAGGTAATACTTTTAATGGTTATGGTTTTAAAAATATAAATTGGTTTATTAATGGTTATGATTTAACAAATGTGGGTTATCGTTTATCTTTTCTATATTATATGAACCTAATATACCATATCTTGCACTAATTTAGGTCCCAATAGAGACCTCTTCCCTATGATAACCCAATATATAGGTGATCAACATATGAACTTTAATACAAAGCTTCAAAACTAGCCATTTATATCAATGCTTGATAAGTGGAAAGTTATTTTATGGTGTACAACTATGAGCTCCATGTAATTAGAGTGAGAAAAAATTGTGAATGAGTGAAAATGAATATGAAGGCGAGGGAGAGGATGAACCAACAATGGCTTGAGGAAAGAGAGATTATTTGGAGAATTAGAGAGGTAGATCGAGGACAAAAAGAGCACTTATGGACGTGCTGTTCAAATAATTTAGGAAAATTAAAAACCAAAAAGATATTTTAGGGGAACAAATGGATCAAAAGTTATCACATACCTTGATTTTAATATATCAATATAATTTCAAGACAAAAAATTACATAAACTTTAAAATAAGTCAAATATATTGATTTTTTTTTTAAAATTTAAAAAAAATGTTTAAACAAAGAAATGATTGAAATTTTAATTTCTATTCATTTTGTTTCAATGTGAAATTTAGTAAAAGAAAAGAAATGATTATAATTTTTCTTCATCTTTTTTGGTAAAAAATTTTAAAAGAAAAGAAAAGAAATGTTTGGAAATATAACAAAAATAACCCTTATTAAAAATACAATTTTCTAATACTCAAATTTTCCAAATAAAAAAATATTATAATTTTAAGTTGTATCTTTTATTTTTAAATAAATAAATAAATATATTTTATAAAATATTTATATAATAGTTATTAATTCAAAATTATTAATTCAAAATTATTAATTCAAAATAATTAGTAATTAAAAAGATCTAAATAATTCAAAATTCCTCTTTTTAAACCATTTGAATCTATTTACTCTAATTTCAAATCACAAAACTCCTTTTTAAAGTCAATGTGAAGTTTCAATGATCCTTTATTATGATTATAATTGAAATATAAAGTATCATCCTCATTCCAAAACATCATAGAAATCCAATTTATTAACTTTACAACCAATAATTTACCCTTAAAATCACATTTACATTATTAAAAATCGATGAATCTTGTCCTAATAAATCACTAGGAAAGTTTTTATTAGTTTTTAAAAATGTTTTCTACTGCTAAAAATCACATTACCCTTTATTTAAAATCACTTTTTAATAAAATTTTCACCATTGAAAAAACATTTTTTTGGAAAATCAAACACTGAATTCATTTTCAAATTTTCTTAGAAAACTCACTCACTATTTTCAAAACCAATCCTTTTCCATTTTGAACCAAGCTTTAAAACTTTTAAAATCATGCATCACCTAAATAACATAAGCATTCTATAATCTTGATCATTTGGAAACAATGAAAACCTGACACAAAATCCTAGGATAATTAGTGATCGTAATAGACTAGGACACATTACTGGAAATCCATGTGCCAATCACATTGATGTCACAAGTAGCCACTCAAAACTATATATAAGAGCTCGACAAGGTTTACTAAACTCTACCAGCTCACCATGTGTCACCGGTTTAACTCCCAATTCACCCACTAAGATGAATATATTTATAAACAACAAAAATAATATTTAAACAAAGAGAAATCACAATCAATATAAGTTCAAGTCACCAATAACAGATTAGGAAAACTCAAAACTCAAGAATTGACACAACTTTTCATGCAAACTTGAGGTTTAGAATAAGTAAGATCTCATAACACATGAGTGATCTAATTTGGAATGTGATGGTTATATTTTGAGAATTAACTATGGATTATCGAGGAAAAATTAGTGTGCTCAATCATGTTGTGATGGGAGTAGGGTGGTTTCAAGCAGTGAGAAGTGTATCTTCAGGAGATAAAGAAATAAATTGGCATATACCTTAGATTTGGAAAGGATCGATTCACTGAGAAGATCGATGAAGAACAAGAGCAGCAACGACAATCAGGTTCTATGAGAGTTTGAACAGTACAAGAGAGGAGACTCAGTTTGGGTTCTTTTTAAAAGAATGAGTAATGATTTTATCAAAACTTTGAAAAAAGCGATGATAAAGATTATTTTTATCAGTGCTAAAATAGTAAGCACTGATAAAACTACTCTTTATGAGCACTAATAAAGCATTGATAAAATGTTTCCTTATCAGTGCTAAAATTATAGCACTGATAAAGATTTAAATATAATTAATTTTTTTAAATGTATATAATTATAAATAAATATTTAAAGAATTTCAATCATGTATTTATAAAAATTATTATAAATAAATATATTTATTATCTAAATATATTTATTAAAATTCTATAATTATTTAAATATATATATATATATATATAATTATAATTATAATTATAAATAAATATATTTATAAATATATTTATACAATTACATATATTTTTAGTATATAAATATATATATATAATTATAAATATAATAATTATATTTATTGTTTAAATACATTTATTGTAATTTTATAATTATATATATATGTTTAATTATAATTATAATTATAAATAAATATATTTAAAATATATTTATATATGATTATAAATATATTTATATAATTATATATAATTATATATATTTATACAATTATATACTAGGAAGGTTCAGGATCTGAGCATCCTCAGTCTTAAAATTTATTAAAGAAAATAAAAATGTTGAAAAAGACAGAAAATCAAAGCATAGGATGTAGAAAGCACCATGAAATACGGTCAGGTGCATGTGATCATCAGGATTTGGTAGCTGCTGGTAGGATTTTGGATGCAATAGTCAGTGTTGATGTTTGAGCCTTTTGGCCTTTTTTTGTGGGTCTTTGGGCCTTTCTTTGAGTATTGGGACTTCTCCTTTGGTTTTGTTTTGGATGGTGTCTTGTTGAGTTTTTTTGTTTTGGTGGCCTTTGACGTGCCACATACGTTGTCTATTATGTACTCTTTTTTTGATTAATAAATTTTTAGGGTCAAGCACGCTCAGTACCTAAACTTTCCTGGTATATATATATATATATTTATAATTATAATTATAAATAAATATTTCAAAAATGTATTTATATATAGTTATACTTAAAACGGTGCAAACCATGGGTTAAAACTCATGGTCCCAGAAAATTTATTAATAAAAAGAAATTACACAGTCACAAAAAGTGAGGAAAATTAATACAATCATTATGGTAATGACACAAAAGAGAAAAAGACCATTTAGTCAGCTCCTTTTATTTCTTTCGCCCCTTCCTCAGGAGCCGCCCCATCCTTTCGAATGTTTTCCACACTTCCATTGCTTAAGAGCTTTCTAGGCGGTGTCATGCTCATCCACACTTAGTGAACCATCATCCTCAAGATGAGATTCAGTATCAAAATGATCTCTAGTGGAAACATTATTTAAAAGCAATCTAGAGACATCCCAAGGGTTACTTCAATTCTCATGAACGATACCAAATTCTTCACGGAACACATCCCTACTCATGAACGATACCAATATATTTATAAATATTTATATATAATTATAAATATATTTATAAAATTATATATATATTAATATATAATTATATATATTTATTATTTAATTATATTTATTATAATTTTTTAATTATTTAAATATATATGTTTATTTTTAATTATAATTATATATAAATATATTTAAAAACTATTTATATATAATTATTTATATTTATATAATTATATATATTTATATAATTTTATAATTATATATAATTATATAATTATATAATTATATAATTATATATATATCTATTAATATATAAATATTCATAATTATCAATATAATAAATATATTTATTATTTAAATATATTAAATATAATTTTATAATTATTTAAATGTATATTTATTTATATATTTATAATTTTAAATAAATTTATTTATATATATATATATATAGGTGCTTGGGGGTACAATTACAGTGAAACACACACCCACACACCCACAGGCTGATGGGCAGGTCATAGTCCCCAAGGGATAACCCACCTAATGAGCCCTCTTATTTAAGTAAATATAGTTCCATGGACCCTTGATAATATAGGCCCAAAGACCCCATTCATAACAGCTCATATAGCCTAGACCACCATCACCCGTAGGCCCCAACTTTACAACCTAGATCACCAGTGCCACCTGAGCAATCGTCATCACATGCCTTTCCCTGCTTTATCGCCGATAAGAATGCCACATCACCAGGCCAACACCGCCACTTCCGTGGACCACCACCACCACTAAATGATGCCCACCATCCATCACCATGCTCACCCAGTGTTGATTTCACCTTATGCACTGGCATACCGCATAGAGACCCATCCACAATTGGACATGAGGCCTTGACAATCTCAGTGCTTGAGGAAAGTCTACAAACATTGCCAAACTTCTCATGGAAAACCTCCTTGATACGATATCTGTTTAAGATTTCAAGCAAGATAAATCTATTTTTACTAGATTTTAGTGGTCCCTGGTTTTTAGTGACCTCAACATCTAATTTTTTCTTTCCTTTTCTATATTTTGAAGCAATAATCTTCTCCAAAAAATTTTTTAATCAGTAAATTCTTGTTCCATAGCTCCATCAGCTGAGTGTTCCTCACCGACTATCTATTTAGTGACAAAATTCCTGTATGAAGGTGACTTACTATGAATTATATCATCTTTATTCGAGATATTACCCCACTTTTTAGTAGTTACAAAGGATTTCATCACCTCCTAGATGACTTTATGACATTTAGCTGGCTACTACATCTCCTTCCCTTGAGGAGTAACTGAATCCAGGACCTACACTAGAAAATTAGAGCCAAATCCATCCTTGAATGGAGTCTAGTTGCCTCGATCCTAAATTTCAGGCTACCCCCTAAGTGGATATAAAGGCCTAATATTCCCCTTTCTTATGACCTGGTTCTGATCAATAATAAGAGCATTCAAGGGGGAATCCCCCATGCTTATATAACCATGATCAAGAATGGCCACACCATCCTCACAAGGATTCATGCCAACAACACCAGAAATAATCCCATTCACATTATCCTGATGCTTCACACTATTTTTAGAGAACACAACTTTTGTCACACCACACAGATTGACTTGTTTATTAATTTTAGCAGGGTTGAACCATTCAATAAATCCCTTGGAGAGTCTTCCTGGATAACCAGATTAGATTTATCTGTGTCAACATTGAAAAAACCTTGGTTTTGGAAGGTCTTCCCAAAAGATCAATCAGCCTGGAGATCCCCTGCCACCCCCACCATGATGCCCTATCCCCCTCATACCAGTAACACTAGTATTAGCATATTTTTTCTGGTTTCTATCATTGTTTTAGTTCTGTATTTTCTTGAAAACTACAACTTAATGTACATTAATTAAGTAATAAGCACAAAAAATATCCCTTTGACAAGATTCAATGGAATTACCAATAATTTTTCACTTAGAACAAAATGTTGGAAGCTTCTCATACTCAATTTGTTAATTCAATTCATCTATTTCAGTCGATAAGACCAATTTATCAGTTAATTTCATACTAAGGTCCACCTCTACAAGCACTCTATAAAAATACCAATATATATCTTTTTTAGTCTCCTTGTCCATTTTGACAGGGACCCCTATAGAAGAGGAAATATCAAACCGAATCTCAGGGTGCCAAAAAATATAGTTAAGAGAAAAAATTTTGACCCATACTTGTGCAAAGGAATTCCTGACCTCAAGAAGATTGAAGTTGAAATTCCATTCATAAATTCTAAAAAATACATGCTTTAATAAAATCATTCTGAATCCATAGGCATGCCTTTTAAATTCCTCATTTGGAAATGGAATATGATAGCATCCCCTAACTATCAAGATACACTTCCAATTAGAGAAACCCCAGATCAGTGAAAGCCTAGAAATTAGATCTGAAGTTTTCCAGACACGATCTTCGTTAGAAAGGAATATTTTTGCAATAATCGAATACCTATAGGACTCTAGATGATCTATAACTGCATCCTTTCTTACAAAAATGTGCGCCACACTACCCTTTTTGAAAAATCTACTAGATTAGGAACACTAAAGCATGGAAAATAACATGTGATTTTGTTTTTTACCTTCATTAATGAGCTTCGTTGCTTCGTTTTCTTCACAATATTTGACCCTACCACCGAAATCACAACCTCCAGGAATAAGCCTCCCCATTTATTAATATATAAGTATATATAATTTTCAATATAATAAATATTTTTTTATTTAAATATATTAATTTTAATTTTATAATTATTTAAATATAATTCCATTTATTTTTAATTCTTATTATAAATAAATATATTTATAAATGTTTGTACATAATTATAAATATATTTATATAATTATATATAATTATATATTTATATATATTTATATAATTATATATATTTATTAATATATAAATATATATAATTATAAATATAATAAATATATCAATTATTTAATTATATTTATTATAATTTTATAATTATTTAAATATATTTATATTTATTTATATTTATAATTATATATAAATATATTTATAAATATATTTATATAATTATATATATTTATTAAAAATATATATTTATATAATTATATATATTTATATAATTTTAAATATATATTTATTAATATAGAATTATATATAATTATAAATAAAATAAATATATTTATTATTTAAATATATTTAAATAATTTTATAATTATTTAAATATATAATTATTTATTTATAATTTTATAAATAATTTTTTAAAAACATTATATATATTTATAATTTTATAATTAATAAGTACATGTCATACATACACATGTACACATGATATATATATATGTACATCCCACATACATGTGCACATATATATACATACACATACATACATCTGTACATGTACAACATCCTCACACACACACACACAACATAATGCATATATGCACATAGACATTGATATTGATATTTTAACATATATATGATAATTTTATATATATTAATAATATTTTTTGTTAAAAGTTTTTATAAGTTTTGAGAAAAACAACTTATAAAGATGAAACTTTATCTACTCTAAAAAAGCACTAATAAAGGGTGCAATTTTATCAATATTTTTGTAGCGCTGAAAAAAGTTACCTTTATCAACGCTTTTAGCCAGTGCTAATAAAAGTTACCCTTTTATAAATGCTTTAGTTTTAGCATCAATAAAACCCAGTGCTAGATAAAGTTTGATATATGGTGGCGAATAATCAATATTGTAGGCAATTATATAATGATATCGATATATAAAATATTTCATAACCTAATCCAAGCTGTTTATTGTTGTATAGAGACAAAAAGGATGGGACACCACTACCCATGATATGAAAGGGTTTCTTGCTAAAAAAACATCGCATTATTTCAATGATATACATACATCATTAGTATCAACACATTTCAAAATAACAACTTTTGGTTTATCATTGGGAGTGATATAGAGATATCAACAACCTTGAAATTAAATTCAACCAGTTAAATGAAATAACTAAGTTTTGATAGTTGCAATCATGTATATTATAAGATGTGATATATAATATCCTTATCCACACTATACAACAATAATATAGGATATCACTATTATGTTATGTCCATAATATATGATTGGTTTATATAACACATAACGATATGATGATATCACAACATGTGATATATGTTTATTTATTTTTATTATTGAATTGAATTAGTAATTTATAAAGTATATAAAATGTAAAATAAAGAAAATATAAAATATTTATATTGATATTAACAAAATATTAATATGTTTTTCAATAATGAAATGTTCATAATATAAATTTTATTAATTATGAATTGTTTATAATGTAATTATTAAATATTTATTAAATATATAAATACATATGAATTACTCATACATTAATGGCCCGAAGGCCTTTTTTTTTATTATTTTTGATAATCCACCTTTCAAGGGGTGAGGTGGAACCCTTACAAGTCCTGAAGGCTTAGAGATAATTACATGACCTGTAGGCCTTAAAGGGAATCACCCAGACAAGACAACTTAAAAATTATCCTCCCCAACATATGTTATGATATGTCAGCACTCCACCTTAATAGGGCTCGTCGGCTAGATGTCCTTCATGCAGAGCTTCACAGGCACATACCCAATAGAAAATCCATACTCTCTCGTTCTTCCAATTCTGTTTAGCTCTTCTCTAGGGAAGTGCCCACTCTGAATCCTCATTTGGAGTCTAGTCCCTTGTAGTCTGTCTGGTACATCTACATCTTATTGTAGCCCAAAGGCATTGGGGTGGACTAGAGGCCTTGAAGTGGCCTAAAGGCCTTGAAAGACAATTGGATCGAAGGCCTTGAGTGGCCCGAAAACCTTACAGGACCCGAGGACCAAACCTGTGGCCCAGAGGCCCAGATGGATGAATAGTTCTGACTGCTACAGTACCGAAAAACACCTTCTACAGTACCTACTACAGTACTACTACAATACCAGAAATATGTCTTCACCCAGATTTGATCTCGGGTCTCTTGGATTCACTTTCTGAGTCCTCACCAACTGGGATGAGGCTCATGTGCATATGAATTACTCATATTATTGCTCTATTTTAAAAATATTTAGACTAATAGATTATTTCAAAATATAAGATTTAAATCTAAAAGGGTTTTATAAGGAATAATTATTAAAATATATACTATTTTGACTAATGTAAATAGTTTACATTATAATTTATGAAATATGTTGGTTAGAGTGGATACTCAAGAGGGGGGGGGGGGGTGAATTGAGTTCCAATAAAATTTCTGTTAAAAACTTTATGATTAAAATCCCTAATTAAAAAGGGACCAGTTAATTAAGGCAATAGAGATATAGATTTTTAATTGCTCAACAAGTTTCTCTAAGGTTGATTAGTCCTTAGTTGAATAAATGTAATCACTAATTCAACTTTTGAAATAGGTTTACTAAATTAAGCACATATACACACTAACCAAAACTAACTATCAAAGTGAATGTGAAAAAAATTTTCTATCTTTGAAAAATATAAGCAGTGGATAAAATAAAATAGAGTACTTGAAGATTAGAACAACAATGTAAACAAGAGGTTCAGTCTCAAGCCGAGACCTAATCCTCTCAACTTGGTGATCACTTGCCACCAAGCAGTTTATATAAATAAACTTGATACACAACCTGTATTAGGATTTACAAGAGTTTGTACAAACTATCCAGGTTTTACAACCTCTACCACAGTTCTTCATGGGAAAAAAAGTAACCAATCCACACAAGGCTTCTTCCACAGTTATGCATGGGAAACAAGAGTTGAAAGAGTTTTGAGTGGGGATTTTCAGTATCCCCCAGTTAAATCACAAGATACAGTGTGTGTGTAACAAACACACACTGCTCAGAAATGTAAAATAAGGTACACAGTAGAGCTAAAGAAATTAGGGTTGAGTTTAGAATGCTCTATGTGTTTGAAGATCAACTTTGGACTTCTTGGAGTTGAAGAAAATGAAGGTTTTGTTCTTCTCTCCAAGTTTCCTAAAAAAACAGAGTGTCACAACTTTTAGGTACTAGCTTCCAGATACTGAGATGTTAAACTTCTTGGTACAATGGAGTTGATGAAGCACAATAGGAAAACCTTGAGTATGTTCTTCAATATGATCTTCGTGAGGACCTTTGATTATCAGAGTGAGAACTTGTAGAGTTCTTATTTGTTCCCTTTGTTTTCATATGGTGTATGATAGCACAGTTTTCTTCGCACCTTGGCATCTTTATTCTTTTGCTCAGTTTCCCTTTTTAATTGCACAGAGCCCTCTTAAGGAATGACGATACCATGCTCAGTCTTCCTTGTACCTCATATGGTTTCTGACATGTCTAAAAATAATATTAATGAGTGTCAGACGCATTAAATTATCCAGATGTAACCGTTATAATATTCTTAAGACAATGGACAAAGTTGAGAGTATGATATCAGTAGAAACATAAAAATAGCCTATCAATCAGTATAATATTTAACAACAAGATTAATCAGCAGTATACTTCCAACAGTAGGCTTATCCATCTGTAAAATTTACCAATGGTAGACCTATCTAGCGATAGACATTACCAACGGTAGACTCATCCAGTGGTAGACTTTACCAATGGTAGACTTGTCCAGCGGTAGACTTGTCCAGTGGTAGACTTTTCCAGTGAGCACTTTTGCGGTAGACTACTTAACAGTAGACTTCCAATAATAAGTTTGACAGTGGACTTCTAACAGAAACTCTTTGTAACAGTAACCTTGTCACAACAATGACCTATCACATTGACTCAGCATCTGTATGCTTCAGTAAGTACACCAACGGTAGGCTTTACAATAGTGAGCTTGTACTAGTGACTTCCAATAATTACTTTATAACTATAACTCTTATAATGGTAATGTAATGCCCTGACCCCAGTAACCCATAGTCGGTGCATTATTACATAACATTGTCATGATCACAAAAGATCAAGTCTCGAAAGACCGATTAGTTTAGTAGGCTTGGAATTACTAGATACATTCATAAGGTTTGCATTACATCATAAATTGAAAAAAAAACTAAAACAACATTATTTCCATAGACCACACTCATATCTCCTTAGACTATCCCTACAGGTCAATCATAAAATACTTCTTCACATAATGGAAAAAATAAACCATAGAAAGGGGTGAGCTCAAATGCTTAGAAAGGATAACAATATAGCAGAAACTTTCATAAATAAGCATAAAAATTTAAGGCAATATATAAGACTAAAACAAAAGACTTTTAAACTTGAAATTAATCATAATATGGCAAAGATACATGAAAATAATTCCATTTAATTATTCACATGGATATTCTACTAGTCTAATAATCACATGAAATATCAATAGCCACTTTCATAATGATGGAATGCATAATGCCAGACTTTCATAACCACATAGTCAAGGCCTTGTGCCAATAATACAAATAAGATTTTTTCAAGGCCTTGTTCCAAGACACTAGTTTTTCTCATGAGACCTACCGATGCATCGAGGAGCTATAGCGGGCTCCACCCGTCACTTACTAAGTCCAATGCATTCCTTATATGAAAAGGTTTAAACATAACATAAACATTCATATTAAAACTAGAATATGAAATGTCAATAATTTATCCATAAACCATAAATGGAATAAAAATAACACATACATATTCAAACATATTAAAAAACATTCATTATAATAAGGAATATTTTTATCATAATAATTCAACTTCAAACAAGTTTAAAATCCATCAAAGGATGTTTCCATAGAAGAAAATTATTTGTAAAACTCTTCAAGAGAAATATCCCATTTTAAGGAAAACATTTAAAAGTCACACAATTTAGAAATTAAGACATTTAAAGAATTTTTTTAATCAAAGTTTCCCATACCACTTTGAAACTTTTGAAATGAATTAACATTTTAAAAACATTCATGTCCCTATAGATAAATCCTTAAAAACCATTTTGAAAACATGGACATTAATGAGAATGTTTTAGAAGAATAAATATTTAAAACATTTAAAATTATGTTTTAGTAAATAATTCCCTTAAAATAATCCCTTTTAAAACTCTTTCATGAAACATGTACATGGATAATAAATATCTCTCAGTAGATACTTACATAAAAACAACCTCGGATAAAAAAGAGACTGTGAAATGAACCCTTACCAATTTGGTAACTTACAAAACATACACCCCATGAAAGAAGTATCATAAAATGAAGATGTAAATAAACATAAATTAAAGTGTATTACACAAATAATACAATTATGATAAGTACATACACCACACAAAAGGAAATAGTGGCAATATAGCATGAATCTCACGAGAATAAGGAGTGAGATGAAAACCCCTTACCTTGCACTTTCCTTTGGCCGAGGGTACGTTTAACCTCCTGTATAATGACCATTGTATGTTATTAGATTATACCATAACGATATTCATATTTATTATATCATACATGATTCATTTATGACTTTATTATACTACCTATTTAATGATTATTTTCATGTTAAATTAACATTTCGGGTAATAATTGTTTTCTTTATCGTACATATTTTAACTTGTTATTCTTGATCATATCATTTAAAACATGATTTAAATAATTCCATAATATAAACCTTGATTTATATATCATAAATATTTAGAATATAAATATTTATAAAAGATATATATATGAAATGGAAAACACCGTTTATGGAGACGTTAGGCTGTACATACGCATAAACGTAGTTTCTGTTTTCATATCGTATTGAACAGAAGTAAGTGAATAAGATATATGTAAGTACATATATAAATATATATATCTCCAGTATCATTATTATGTCATATATTACATACTTATTAGTAATATATATTTTTATAATCGTCGATGAATGGTGAACATGGAAATGAATCTCATCACGTCGTGGAGACGGTAATCCGTAAGTACGCACGAGCGACAATATCACTTCCTTAAAGGCATGGAATTGAATGGTATATTAATTTTATAGATACATTATCATGCTATTTTTAGTATTTATATAAATATTACCCGTCATTATATCCATCCAAATAACATAGTGTTGAATAACAAATTACACCACGGTGTGGAGACGGTAAGCCGTACGTACGCACACATGTTGACATTATCATTCATAGGATGGATATAATAATGAATATGTTTGTGCCATATCTATAATAACATCACTATATATATAAGATACTGGAGTTATTATTTTATAATGGAAACAACAAAGAAAGAGAAAGTGGAAGAAGAAAGGAACTTGAAAGAGGTGATGAAATATTTACCTCTTCTTCGGGTTCTTCCTTTTGATTTGATCAAAAGTAATCATTAGGTTGGATTTATGAATAAAGGAGGGACTATAGGATGAAGTCAGGATAGTTGAGGGGGTATTTTGGTAGGGTTTTGATGAGCCAAATGGCTTTGAAGGTGTGAATTTGAGAGAAGGGGAAGTGCTGTTTTATTAGAGGGGTGAGGGGCACCTTAGGAAAAGCTTAAAATATTATTTTATAATAAAATAATTTTCAGTTTTTAATGGCTCCAAAATCTATTATTTAAAATATAATGTGGGGATGAGTCTAAAACCACTCAACTAATAGGTTTTAGAGAGGTTTGGGTTACTATATTAACCTTATCTTTTAGATTTAACTCTTAGTTAATTAGTTTGACATTTACCATGTCTCTTTGTATTTTTATATTATATAGTTAATAAAATTAATATATACTTCCAAGAGAATCCCAAGTGGTTCATTAATGATACAAATATCATTATATAAGTCTTGGATGAACCTTATATTTTTAGGAATAGAATATCAATTAATAATATAATATTTGTTTTAAAAACTCTTTTATGTCAATTTTGAAACTATTTGGTATTTTGTTTTTTCTAAATTAATAAAAGCATTATTACTTCAAAAAAAATTCATTTAATCAACCCTAACATGTCATATTAACCTAGAAAATTAGTGAAATTCCTAAAAAGACTCAAATTACATTTATTTGGGTATTTTTAATATCAATTATTTTAAAATTGTTCTTCGAAAAATAAAAGGTTGAAAATAGAAAATACCTTTGTGGGAAAACCAAATAAAAAATTGGGTTAATAAAATTTATTCTTAATAATAGGTAAATGGAAATGAAAAAGGTTACCACTAAATTATGATCTCGAATAGGAGAACATTGGTGGCAATTAGAAACACATAATTAGAGGGAAACGTAAATATTTATAGGGAGTGATTGAGGTCATCAATCACAATATATCATTTAAATATATTGACATAAAAAATCAATTATCAAAACCAATTTCAATACCAAAATACGTAAAAAGAATTATGGTATTTATTTTATTTTTTTTAAAAAACATTTTGGCTTGTTAGGGAAGCCAAAGATCAAATAAAACTTGTGGTGGTAGAAAGGTCGTTGTCACCACTTATGTAAAAAAATATTCATTTTTATGTCATTTAGTAAAAAATTTTTTAGAAAAATATTCCCCTTTAAATGAAAAGTCAAAGGGTTTTATACACCATATAAAATAAAGTCGTTTAGAAATCAAAGGATGCCTCAATGAAATGAGATTGAGACGAAGTACCTTAACTAAAGTTTAAGAATTAATTTATTCATAAAATAAGAGGGAAATTATATATCTATATATACATACTTGAAAAGTAGAGTCACATCCTTTAACTAATTCCTACCACAAACTCATCTTTCACTCCAAGAGATTTCAAAAAATATATATTCTATTTCTCCTAATCTTATAGGGTTCAAAAAATAATGAATTTATAATTCACCTATCATTCCCTTTAAAAAAAATACATTATACAATCCAGGGACTTCACGTAGTCTAGTGGTAGGGGATAAATCCCAATCACACTATGGTTGTGGGTTCGATTCCCATAGCTTTGTCCGACGTGACAGATTGTCACATGGTCTGTGTGTTGTCCTTTTTATAACAATCAAAAAATAACCTTAACAATAGTATCCGATTTCAAACTTAATCCATTCCAACCTTTAGACTTATCCAAAATAGTTCTATCCAAACTCACAATCCAAAATTTATAAGGAAGTTAAACACAATGAAGATCCTTTTTGCCACGTAATAACATGTGAACACCTTCATCATGTAACACCCTAAATTACCATAAGACCTTATTGATTAAATTCATGCTCTCTTATCCTTTATATAATATTGGATATATTCCTTATATCCAATTTTTTTGAATATTCCAACAATGATGAAATAAACAAACTATTAATCAGTTCCAAGGAAGTCAAGAATATCCAATATATTTTATCCAAACCAAACATCTCTTATTCCAAAATCACTACCTCATTTTCAGGACCATATTAAGGATTACCTTTCCTTCAACCATGTATTTTCCAAAAAGTTTAGCTTACTATTAGGCCAATTTTCTTAGAACCATATAATCTCAAATCCTCAATAAAATAGTACTATAGTACAATCCTTATTTATCTCCATAATTTATATAACTAGTATATTGTTGATACAACACTCAAATGAAATAATTATATAATAACAACATAAGAACACTAGTCATTCCTCTTTATATGAGGTAGTGTCATAACTTGATTATTATCCAATTTCATCATTTGTAGTATACTATGATGATTGGGACATTGATTCATGTAGTGTCTCAATGCTTTGCAGATGAATCATTTTACATTTGAAACCTTTTTCTTACCCATGAAATCATGTACTTGGTTTCCTTTTTCTCCAAAATTATAACAATCTCCCATTCCCTTCAAGAATTTACCAAGGTGATTATTTCCACAATTATATGGGAAAATCCTTCTTTCCCCTCTTCCCTTTATCCATATTTCTCTCTACCATCATTTTCTTCTCTTGCTTCCCTTCAAAGCCATAGTACTCAGAGAATTCTTTACTTATCATACTAAAACATGATACTATTTCTTCATATGTTGAGAATACTTGGGAGACTATTTCCCTTCTAGATGTTGGCTTAATACTAGGAAAGATATGATCCTTTTTACTTTTTGGATCATACATATTGATGGATTTCTCATTCCTTCTACTAGGCGCCATTTCTTAACAATGGAATACACTAGGCCAGTTTATGAATCGAAATTCATAATTCCAAACTTGTAAAATACCTAAAGTAAATTGAATAGTGTATGGATATAATCCATTATCATAAAAAAATTTTCTTTGAAGAAGTATTTACTCCTAAATCCTTCATATTATGTTGCAATGAAAATGTGAATTATCCTATGCATATCCCCTAGGAGTGTCATAACCAAGAGTGTAGCAAGGCCCGTTGTTGTGTACCGATTCCTGTTCAAGTCCAGATCAAAGCAGTGTTTTCGGGTTTTAACCCTAGGTACATCTATGCCAGAGCCACCTCTACCTGCTCGTATCCAGACAGAGATGTATTGCATAGAAAACTCACAAAATCTATACCTTACCAAAATTCTAGGAAGTTCTTCTATACTAATCCTCAAAGTCTATCTTATGGTATTGTTCTCTAATCAGAGTTTATCTAAATCTATTTCCAAGTTTTTTGCTAAACTTCCTCTGATACCAACTGTAACGCCTCAACCCCAATTACCCAGAGTCAGTTCATTATTACATAACATTGGCATGATCACAAAAGATCAAGTCTCGAAAGACTGATTAGTTTAGTAGACTTGGAAGTACTGGATACATTCATAAGGTTTACATTGCCTCATAAAATGAAAAAAACAACAAAAACATTGTTTCCATAGACCACACTCATATCCCCTAAGAATATCCTTACAGGTTAGTCATAAAATAATTCGTCGCATCCTGGAAAAAATAAAACATAGAAAGGGGTGAACTCAAATGCTTAGTAAGGATAACAATATAGCGGAAACTTTCATAAATAAGAATAAATATTTAAGGAAATGTATAAGACTAAAATAAGAGCCTTTTAAACTTGAACTTCAACATAATATGGAAATGATACAATAAAATAATGCCATTTACTTATTCACATGGATATTCTACTAGTCAAATAATCACATGCAATATCAATAGCCACTTTCATAATGATGGAATGTATAATGCTAGACTTTCATAACCACATAGTCAAGGACTTGTGCCAAGACTACAAATAAGATTTTTTCAAGGCCTTATTCCAAGACAATAGTTTGTATCATGAGACCTACTGATGCATCGAGGAGCTATAGCAGGCTCCACCCGTCACTTATTAAGTACAATGCATTCCTCATATGAAAAGGTTTAAACATAACATAAACATTCATATTAAAACTAGCATACGAAATGTCAATAATTTATCCATAAACCATGAATGGTATAAAAATAACACATCCACAGTCAAACATATCACAAAACCTTCATTACAATATAGAAGATTTGTATCATAATAATTAAACTTCAAACAAGTTTAAAATCCCTCAAATAATGTTGACATAGATGAAAATGATTTGTAAAACACTTTGAGAGAAATATCCCTTTTCATTAAAACATTTAAAAGTCACAAAATTTATAAAGGAATGCATTTAAATTCATTTTTGAATCAAAGTGTCTCATACCACTTTGAAACTTTTGAATGGAATTAACATTTTAAAAACATTCATGTCCATATAGATAAATCCTTAAAAACCATTTTGAAATCATGGACATTAATGAGAATGATTTAGAAGAATAAATATTTAAAAAATTTAAAATGATGTTTTAGTAAAAAATTCCCTGAAAATAATCCCTTTGAAAACTATTTTATGAAACATGAACATGTATAATAAATATTTCCCAGTAGATACTTACGTAAAAACAACTTCGGATAATAAAGAGATTGTGAAATCAACCCTTACCAATTTGGTAACTTACGAAACATACACCCCATGAAAGAAGTATCATAAAATGAAGATGTAAATACACATAAATTAAAGTGTATTACACAAATAATACAATTATGGGCAGTACATACACCACACAAAAGGAAATAGTGGCAATATAGCATGAATCTCACGGGAATACGGAGTGAGATGAAAACCCCTTACCTTGCACTTTCCTTTGGTCGAGGGTAGGTTTAACCTCCTGTATAATGACCATTGTATGTTATTATATTATAAAAGAACCATATTAATATTTATTATATAATACATGATTCATTTATGACTTTATTATACTACCCATTTAATAATGATTTTCATGTTAAATTAACATTTTGGTTAATAATCTCTTTCTTTATCATACATATTTTAACTTGTTATTCTTGATCGTATCTTTTAAAACATGATTTAAATACCTTAATAATATAAAAATTTATTTATATATCATAAATATTTAGAATATAAATATTTATAAAAGATAGATATATGAAATGGAAAACACTGGTTATGGAGACGGTAGGCCGTACGTACGCATAAACGCAGTTTCTGTTTTCATATCGTATTGAAGGAAAGTAAGTGAATAATATATATGTAAGTACATAAATACACACACACATATATAAATATATATATCCTTTTATCATTATTATGTCATATATTACATACTTATTACTAATATATATTTTTATAATCATCGATGAATGGTGAACGTGGAAATGAATCTCATCACGTCGTGGAGACGGTAATCCATACGTACGCACGAGTGACAATATCACTTACTTAAAGGTGTGGAATTGGATGGTATATTAATTTTACATATACATTAGAATGTTATTTTCATTATTTATATAAATATTACTCATCATTATATCAATTCAAATAACATAGTGTTGAATAACAAATTACACCATCGTGTGGAGACGGTAAGCCGTACGTTCGCACGCATGGTGACATTATCATTCATAGGATGTATAGAATAATTAATATGGTTGTGCCATATATATAATAACATCACTGTATATATAATATACTATAGTTATTATTTTATAATGTAAACAACAAAGAAAGAGGAAGTGGAAGAAGAAAGGAACTTGAAAGAGGTGATGAGATATTTACCTCTCCTTTGGGTTCTTACTTTTGATTTGATCAAAAGGGCTCCTTAGGTTATCTTTCTGACTTAAGTAAGGACTCTAGGATTAAGGGAGGAAAGTTGAGAGGGTATTTTTTCAGGGTTTGGTAGATCCAAATGACTTTGAAGGTGTGAATTTTAGAGAAGGTGAAGTGCCCTTTTATAAGAGGGGTGAGGGGCACCTTAGGAAAAAATTAAAATATTATTTTATAATAAAATAATTTTCGGTTTCTAATGGCTCAAAAATGTATTAATTAAAGTATAAGGTGGGTATGGGTCTAAAACCACTCAACCAATAGGTTTTAGAGAGGTTGAGTCACTATATTAACCTTATCTTTTAGATTTAACTCTTAGTTAATTAGTTTGACATTTACCATGTCTCTTTGTATTTTTATATTATATGGTTAATAAACTTACTATATACTTCCAAGAGAACCTCAAGTGGTTAATTAATAATACACATATCATTATATAAGTCTTTTTTCTTAACCTTATATTTTTATCAATAGAATATCAATTAATAATATAATATTTATTTTAAAAACTCTTTTATGTCAACTTTGACACTATTTGGTATTTTGTTTTTGCTAAATTCATAACAACATTATTAATTCGATAACAATTCATATAATCAACTCTGACATGTCATATTAACCTATAAAATTAGTGGAATTCATAAAAAGACTCAAATTACATTTATCTGGGTATTTGTAATATCAATTATTTTAATATTTCATTAATAAGGTAATTACTGCATCATCATTGTGTCATAAATAAATTAAATTATTTAATGTATAAAAATTATAAATAAAATAAAATTATGTAGGAAATATTTTTATCTTTATAATGAATATTTATATTCGAATTTATATTATGTGTAACCCTCTATTAAAAATGGTTTAGTTATTAAACTTTGATTTTAACACTTTTAACTCTTCTTTGAATTAAATAATAATAAATGTCCTAATCTAGTCCAAGTGAACCTAAAGGATAATATTTTATTCATAAGGTTGATTTTGGTCTAATTACACTTATCCAATAGAATTAGGACATGTGTTATGGTAATTATGATATCATTTTTACCCTTAATTACCCTATTTACTTTTAAGTGTGGTAAATAAAAGTCAAAAGTTACTATTCACCAAAAATTATTTTCAGCTTATTGAACCACATTTTACTTACAGATATCAACTGTTTCTCTTGGATTTTCAAAATTCAACTCATAGAAGCGGTAAAATTATGTTTTATGCAAATTTTTAAATGCTCCTAAGAGGTGGGTAAAAGACGGTAAAACGTTCGATAAAATTTTATATAACTAATTTTATTAAAAAATGACTCCAATAAATTACATTGAACTTATATAGGTATTATATATATATTTCTACTTAAAATAAATTTAAATAAAATAAATAATTATTTAAATAAAATGCTGGTTTTAAATAATAACACAATGTTTTTCACTATTCATCAAAAATTGAAAGTTTTCAGAAAAATACCAAAATTTTACCCTAAGATAATTTTGATATTATGAATTCAAAAATGAATTCAATTTTACCAAATTAAAAACATAGAATCTTCATTTTTTGATATAAAATTAATTCCTGTTGTCAAAACCAAAAAGCGGGGTTTTAAAAAAGTAAAAACTATCAAAATATTGATATGTGTTTATGTCAAATTTAAATGTGAAATTACTTATAATGAACTACATTGTATTCAATGATAAAAATATAATATAATTATACTTTAAAACCATTCAAATTCACAATTTAACAATATAAAGTATTTCGATTAAAAAAGTTTTTTTCAATTAAAATTTAGTATTTTTAACTATTAATCAAAATATGAAATTTATCAGAAAAGTACCAAAAATTTATCCAAACTAAATTTTAATGTCCTTATTCTAAATAATAAGTTTATTTTTTCAAATTTAATATATAAAAGTGTCAAATATTAGATTGAAAAGGGTTCTCCATTAAAAAGCGGTAAAATTGCATATTTTTTGAAAAATAATTCTTTTATCTGAAAAATTGAATTTGTTCTTACATTATGTCTAAGAAACTAATTATATGGATTCTAAGTCGTGGTGCGCATGAACTCGGTGTTGTGTGTAGTGCAAGTTATTGAATTACTTTGAAGAAATAATGTAATATGAAATATTGGGGTGTTACAGGTAACCTTCACCTGTAAGGTCTTTAATAGTGACCTTTTCACCAATGAATTCAAGTGGTAAGGTTCAGCTGTAGGTTTGTCAATGGTGACCGTGATAGTGGCTTAAAATAGTGACCTCTTACCAGTAACCTTCAACAGTGACCTTTGACTTAGAGACTTTTTATACTGTAAGCTGATTTTAGAAAAGTCATGAGATTAAAATAGATTAAAATAGATTTCCAAATAACTAACCCATTATAGAATTGAACATGATTTAGGATTATCAAAATAGGTGAGTCCAACAATCTCCTCGTTTTTGATAATCACAAATTATGCCATTAAACTTTAGAATAATTATAAGATTATCAGAGATAATAAAAATCATAAGTAAGTTAATAAAATAAATAGGTGTTATAGATAAGACTTTCACACATCTATCACACATGTAGTAGCAGAGATTAATGTGATATGGATATTTCATTACTTTTATTGTATTTTCTACCCCTTTGTGATTAGAAAAAAGAAATACAATAAGTGACAAAAGAGAATATTTGTATTAATGAAATATCATTACATGATTGAAAGATTATTACAAAATCCCTATCAAAAGATACAACCACACTCAATCTACATCAGAAATAGGTAATGAATCCTTACCTTTGGAATAGGAAGAGGGAGGGTCTGCAGGTGGAGGTGGAGGCCGAGGGATAGCATCAAGGATGGTAGGAGAAGCTAGAATAGAAGATTCAATGTATCTGGAGGGAGTGAATCTCTGAGGAATCATTAGAGTCAAGATTCTGATGGCTTGAGTAGGAGACATCCTAGGAGCAGAACTGGCCGAGGATGAGGAAGTGGAGGCAGAAGGTAAGTCTGGAGGAACAATGATGGGTGTACAATTCACATGGAGGAAGGGTAACAGAAGATTCCTGATGTCTATGATGATGCTTCCACCTCTCTCCATGGATGAGATAAATTCATCCTTATTCTCCTTAAATTTCTCCAAGGTAGGAGTCAACTGTCCTAGTCTACTGATCTGATCTTTAAAAGATCTGGTGACAGGAGGAATCCTCAGGTTTTCCAAGAGCAACTTAAACTTCCCATCAATCTCATGCTTGGTATAAACCCTTTTGTAATAGTAATAAACTTGATCCTTGATGGCCTTCTGATCTTGAGCAGCTTCCCTTACATAATTTCCCACAAGGGTATGAATTTCCCTAGTAATAGAAATGACTTGAGAGTCTGAGGTACTAACACCAGAGATCTTTTACACTTATTCTCTAATAATGTATCTTAAAGCTTCGATGTCAACTGGAGGAGAGGATGAAGTGGAAGTAGATTCACCTAGAGGTACCACAGTGAATGCTACTGTCTTCTTGAAGGACTTGGTCAGACCACTGATCAACCTCTTCATATCATCATCTTGGTTCTTCACATGAGCTTTCATGGATGTCTTAAAGTCCTCAAAGATAGAAACCATCTACAACAATACACCTTTGACATATTAAATATACGTTTTCACTTGATCCCTAGAGGTCAGAAGAGAATTCAAGCTCATCACTAATTGCTTTAGAAGCTCCACAGACTCTGACAATTCACCCATTTGACTCTGACACTTCTTTACTTCCTGAAGCAGATTAGATTGAATACTAGAGAGTATTTTGGATAACTCAGATGCTGAATGTTCCTGAACTAGAGCGACAACCTAGTCCATCTCAGAGGACCTATCCTTAGACATTCTCTACAGGTCGTGTTGAAAGTTTGTTCCCTAGACCCAACTTGTTTTTTTACTTTGATTACCACTACATGTATTTAGTTTATTATAATACATGTGTTTATCTTTCCATAATAGTGTAGACACTTCTGCATACACTTTGTTTATGGAATTGTCCTTAGATTACCTGTCGCATCAAAGGGTTATAGTAGATCCCAGGCTATAATGAGAACCCTGAGATGCCATGACAATAATCTTAAAGTAACTTCCTATGGTCGAGTTACATCATTCTGAAAGGACATAGATGATGTGTGACCATGAGGTGTTGAGGACTCATAAGAATTGTGACTTTTTCTCATGAAGTCCGCACTTGATGATATCTATTAGTCAAGTCATGAGGAAAAACCCACATAATAAGAATACCACATGTTTTAGGTGTCATTGGTCATTCCTATCTATGGATATGTGTAATGGTCTTTTTACTTGAGATCATTTTCAATGGATGTCATTTAATTACATACTTTTGATGCAAGGTGAATACCATGGCAAAAAAGTCATAGTGAGGTAGTTTGTATCAGGTACGTCATTAATGGAATGGCATTGATTGAATGATCGAGAAAGGATTTGTCACTTCTGATTTCAGGAAGAGATATCTTGGGCCTGGTTGATTAGGATGGTTGAACCTTCATTAAATCCATGGCCATGGTAGTGGAAGGTAATACTGTTCAGACAAATCAACAAATAAAATAAATAAAAATAAAGAATGATGACACTAGTGTGCATTCTGATTTATTGAGATATCGATGACTAAGAGATTATATTACACGAAACGTGTTCGTAGGAAGGAAGTCATTGCTTTGAATTTTCCTTATCTCTATAGGGGTCTCAATGGGTTGCTAGAAACCACTCTAGGTTAGTGAATATTATTCACTGCTATTGAGGTAAGGTCCTAGAGGTTTACACACAATAGCGCCTTGAGAATATGACCTATTCTAGGAATAGGAATATAGAACTTGGTGGGTCCTTCCAAAGGGCTGAGCACTATCCAAGTTCTATGGATCACCGAATAATAAATAAATTCATTAATTATTCAAGTTTAGAATAATTCGTTGAATTTATTTAACATGTATTTACAAGTTATATAGTAAATACAAGTATTAATATTATTCGAATGGATTTTAATATCTTAGGTTCGTTTAACATTAGTAGGAGGTGTGAGTCAAGTTAAAGACTCAAATTTATCACGTAATATATTTATATATTACAAGTAAGTGATAAGTTATAAATTTTATTTATGGTATAATTTTATTTGTCATAAATAATTATTTATAACACTTATATAGAAGACATTTATTACACGGGGGCCGGGAATCCATAACGTATGTTTTAAACACTCCCTATTTAAGTGAGAGAGAGGCTCTCCCATGTTAACTATTCATGTGTTGGGATTGAGAGCTTCTCTCTCCTCATGGAATCTAGAGAGAGAGTCTCTCAAGTGATTGAAGATCTTCAAGTTCATTCATCACAGATTGAAGGATCTTGCCTTACGGTGATCATCGCTACACTGAAGTGATCATTGAAGATCTGCGCTAGCACCTGGATCTTGATGAATGGCACACGAGCAGATTTGAGAGGCGTGTGTGGACTATCTAGAGGGCTTCGACATCGGAGTCTTCGAGCAATGATCGCCGGTGTCCTGCGGTGGACTTGTACACATCAATTTTGAACTTGGTACATATTCAATTTCTTTTTGTTCTCTGTTTAAACCTTATGAGATCCTTGGACCAAACCAGGATAAGATCACCATGTCGACAGGGTTATGTCACTTTGGTGATGGAGAAAATTTTAAATTCTCGGCCCACCGGCTTCCGCTGCGCCATCTCGGTACCTTACAGTGGTATCAGAGGGATCATAAGGTTTTTCTGAGTCAAAAAAATTAAGATGCATTAAATTTAAGTGCGGGGTGTTAAAACGGTTCATTTGGATCCGACCGCACGTCATTTAGTTTTCAAATGATCAAGCTACGATCATTTAAATTTTTTTTATCGGATCGACTTCATAGTTTATTTTTCGTTCATTTGATGTTAATATCAATCATTGTTGAGATAAAATTAAAGGTAATATTTTATTATTATAAAATATTTTCCACAAAGGTGTGCGGAAAATATTTTTTCACAAAAAAGGGGGAGGGATACCAAGACCCCAAAATGGGGTCTTATTCCTTTTATTTTAAAAAAGGTGTGACATTTTTTCTAAGGACAAAATTTAAAAAAAAGGAGAAGACCCAAAGGGGTCATCTCTTTCACGCAGTGCACAAGGGAGCACCTCCCCTTAGGGAGAAACCCTAGCTGACCCTGTCTGCCTTCCCTCTGCATGTCAGACTGCCTGGCCGCACCGCTTCCCTTCGCACCGGACCGCCGCCTCCTGCCGAACCGATCTACGCCAGACTGCCTGGTCATGCCGCCCCGAACCGCGCTGGGCTGCCTCGTCGTGTCTCCCAAAGCACCACCGGACCACCTGTTCGCACTACCCTGAGCACTGCCGGACCGCTGTGCCGCGCTACTCCCGCTCCCCAGCTTCACTCTCGCTGAACCATCCCGACCACGCCGGACTGGGCCACCACCCCACCGGCTCGCTGGATTAGCGGGATGCCAGCTATGCAGCTCGCCAGAATGCTCCCCAGCCTCCTACCACTCCCTTCGAACCTCTTTGAAAGCTGCTGCCACCGTGGGAGTCGCTGAACCGAGCGGTCACGCCGCGGTCACACCGTGGTCACACTACGGTCACGCCGCAGTAATGCTGTGATTAGGGCCTGCTCTAGGACGACACCCCACGACAGTTCGTAGTCCTGCCAGACTCCTCCTCAGCTAGAGTTAACCCTGCTTTAAATTAATTTTAATAAATTAATTTTTTTAAATTAAATTAATTAGAATTAATTTTAGGGGTTTAAATTATTTTAATCTGAAATATTAATTTAATTTAAGATTCAAATTAAATTAATGATTTAATTTAATTTTTAGAATTAAAATTTAATTAAATCAATGAAACCGATAAATAAATTATTTTAATTTAATCAAATTCATTTAATTTATTATAACACCCTTACACTATTTAAATTTATTTCAATTTAATTTTCTTGCGCATATTTTACCCCGACTGGTCTTGAGCAAGCGACTGAACTATGTATGTTTGGTGTTTATTTAATTATTTAATTATTTATTTAATGCGTGCGATGTTTGTAATAATTAATTAGATAAATGAAAATCTACGAATCATCCTTTTAATTTCAAATATGTATAAGGGTCTGCGTGTCCAATTCACAAGATGTATTTTGTACCCCTAGACTCCCTCGCCTACGTGCAGGTATATTTGTAATTAAATGATGATCCGAGACACAGACCCCGCCAAGACGAGGTGGTAAACTAGACGAGAGCTAAGCACATTACACTGGGAAAGCTATGACGTGAGTCAAGTCACGACTCTGGTATGGATGCCCCTAGGTCAAGATTGATCCGTTATGGATCTATCATTATAGAATTCTCAATAACAGTCAGATTCCATGATTTAATTTATGCATAGTTTATTATTTTATGCGTCTGCATGATTATTTCATGATCACATATAATTGTAAACAAGATAAAATTCATAAAGATGTGATGAATTATATTCTATTTCATGTTCAGTTGTGAGCGTGAAAACCCAGTTTGAACATAATAAATAGAAAAGGATTATATTCATTAATAAATATAAAAAATCCCTCAAAGATATATTAAGTCTAAAATCCTTCCATTTCTCCCATCTAAACAAAACCGGCTATTTGGGGTTCTCTTCAGCCATAGTTGAGAGTTCCTCTTACTACCGAGGCATTTTCATGAGAGAAATAGGCCGACTTAACTAAAGTGAGTAGTCAAGGATTAGCCTTAGCTAACTTGCCATCACTTTAGAGGCAAGATGTTGAGGGAATCAAGTTCAGATTCCAAAATCTAGGACTTTTCTCAATAACACAAGGAACCACAGGAACAAGTGGTTGGCTAGTCTAGTGCCTACCTTGAAACCCTCCAAGTAGTGGTGTAGACCTAGCCTGTAGACTACGAGAGAGGTTTTGAGGATCCTTTCCACTAGAATACTCAAGCGATATATTATTCCGAATCTAATAGTGAGGGCTATTAAGGTTTTATAAAATAGAAGGAGACATTAAAATAATATAATCATAAATGTCAAATGGTAATCAAGACAAAGTACTAACTGCTAAATGTTTATCTAATGTAGATTCAAAATGGAAATCACCAACACCACAAGTAATTTATCACTGCGTTTGATATTGGATAAAGAAAATATCCTGACCGACAAAAACTTCCAGGAGTGGTACATGTGCTTGATCATAGTACTACGCCAAGAAAGGAAGTTATATGTTCTGGAATCGCCAATTCTTGCTGAGCCTCCTCAGGGAGAAAGTAAGGTAGAAAAAGATAAATGGAGAAAGCATGTAAACAATGCGCTTGATGTACAATGAATCATGTTTTCATCAATGTCCATCCAATTGAAAAAAATACACGAGGATGAAAGATGCTTTCACATATCCAAGAACTATATGAGGATAGGGCTAGGCAAGAAAGGTATGAGATCTCAAGTGCACCTTATAAGTGCAGGCTAGCAGAAGGGAACCAAGACGGTCCTCACATACTCAAGATGATTGGGAATATTGAGAGGTTTGAAGCCCTTGGGTTCAAACTGAACCAAGAACTAGCAGTGGATATCATTCTTGCCTCTTTACCGTTAAGCTTCTTGAGTTTTATTATCAATTATAATATTAATGATATGAAAAGTCACTCCCGGACCTTTTGTATTATTTCACCAAGCTGATAAGGATATGAAAAATACCAATTCATATGTCCTTATCGTGAAGAAGAAAAACAAGGGAAAGGCAAATGGTTATAAGGACAATTCTAGGCCTAAGATACCAATGAATCATCCTACAAAGAATCCAAAGATTTAGATGAAAAGTAATGAGTAGGAATCTATCTTCTTTGGATGTGGCAAGAAAGTCCACTAGAAGAAGAATTGCAGAGTTGGGATGAAGAAGCAGGCTTATGCTTCTACTTCAGGTATTTTTTTTATTGAATGCAATCTATCTGTATATAAAAGTTAGGTATTGGATATGGCATGGGGGTCACACATTTTTATTCATATATAGGAACCAAGTATGTTCAAGAAGATTGCAAAAGGTCAAGTGGATCTCTGAGCTGGAAATGGTGTAAGTCTGGTAGCCTTGGCAGTGGGAGACTATCTGTAAGAACCCGGTTTTTGCTGTGAAAGACTTTGGAATATTCTTGATGATATTCCAGAGTAGCGCCTTCAGACGACGTGCAATTCCGAGCCCTGGATTGGCCGGAATTAAATTTTCAGTGCGTTCACACTGAAAACGCCGAGTAAATGTGATAACTCCTAAAATGTGATTCAGATTAGAGATCTGAGTATACAGATGGGTCCGGAATGAGGTGTTTACCCTAGGAACGACATAAAACTTGTCGGCACGGGACGTTTGGACCCCTCGCCCACTTCTGGAACATTAAATGGATTAATTAAATAATTAATTTATTTGTTTAATGTTGAAACGCAATTATCTCTTAAACGGTGGCTTGGATTGAAAAAACGAGGGCACCGTTGAGTTCGGAGCGTGCTGTTTACCCTAGGAGGGGTATATGTTTCGCGGGCACGAGCCGTCTGTGAAAAATGGCCCCAGGGGCGTTTTCGTAATTTCGTGGCCTCGGGCGCTAAGTTTAATAACATTTGAACGGGGACTTGGATTAAAATTTTGAGACCACTGTTGTGCTCGGGATGTGGTGTTTACCCTAGGGGAGGCTTAACCTCGACCCCGCTGAGAGTTTGGGTTCGGGCCGACGGGCGGGTGGTTAAGCGTTTTCTATTTAAACGCTTAACTCACCCCTCCCTCTTCTTCTCCCCCACCTGGACAGCAGCAAGGAGGAAATCCTCCCTCCCCTCCTCCAGCTTTGGTGAAACAGCTCCGGCAAGGCGCGGCGCAGCAGCGGACTCCCCGTGAAGCTCTGGGCATCGCCCAAGAGGTAGGAGGTTTTCTTTTGTTGCGTTTTTATTCCCGAACCTCCTTTGAATCCAAATTTTAGCATCTAATTGTTGTTTGATTTTCGAAAAAACCACATGAATGCATAGTAGAGTTTTTTATCTTTCCATTGCTTGTTTCGGTTTATAAATCCGAGTTCCGGGGACCCCGCAATCATTCGTCGAAGATTGCGGGTTTAAGGCTGTTTTCCGGTGGTTTTTGGGGCGTTCCGGCGAGGTATTGCTGCGCTCCGGCGAACCGGCGCAGCGGCGCGGCATCCCGGCAGTGGTCCGGGCTTCAGGAGGCTGGCGGCGGTGAGCTCCGGGCTTCAGGCGACTGGCAGCGGGCTCCGGCTCCAGGCGGCGACGGTGGGTGCAGCCCACGGCACGGAGGAGCGGACAGGGGTTGCAGCACGCGATCTCGCAGGGAACAAAGACCCGCGACATGCGGGTCTTCACACGGCGGACCGAACGACCCTCGTAGCTGGTCTGAGCGTGGACCGCTGGCCCACGGCCGGCCCGCGCGGCTAAGCTGCGGGTCGGCGCTGTGAGCCGGACCGGCCGGCGTGGACCGGTCCAGGCCGATCCAGCCCAAGGGGTTCGCCCCCCTGGTTTCGGATGCCCGTATTTACCACCACGGGTGTCCGATTTGCACGCCGTCTGCGGCGGTGGAACCTTATCGACGAGGCGGGATTTTTGATATGGTTTTGGGAATTTTTTAATTCCCGAAACGAGGGGTCTCGGAGGCGCGACACGTCTTTAAGTGAGTTGTCGTTCTTCCAGAGGAACTTGTTTTGGACGGCGCGGACGCGTCCGACGTCCAATTTAAGTGCCGTAAGTGGCATTGGAACCCTGGCGTCGAGTATGAGGTTTCTAGGGTGGTTCCGGGCATTGAAGCCAGAGTTGAGGCGTAGGCCCCACAGCCCGTCTTTTGAGCTGCGTGCAGCTTTTAGCGACTTTTTCCTCGGACGTCCGTTCAGGGCAAGTGAGCAGTCATTTTTGGGTATTTTTCCGAGGGGATTGCAATGGTGCAATCCGTCCGCTCTAATTTGGCATGATGGTGCGGGGCCCACGGGGGGCCGTTTGGGCATCAACGATGATTTTCCATCTTTATCACCGGGCGACCGTTTTGGACAAATGAGTAGTCCATCTTGTGTGCTTTTTCGAGAGGATCGCAACGGTGTGATCCGTTCGTTGAGTTTCGGGACTAGGATGCGGGTCCCATGTGGCACCGCTCGTGTGCGGTGCGCCGGAATGCATCTTTTTCTCCAGATACCCATTCCATGCAAGTAAGCAGTCAATTTGACATGCTTTTCCGAGAGCATTGCGATGGCGCAGTCCGCCCGACCTTTTCTGGGGATGTGGTGTGGGACCCACCCGACCTGGTTACGGTGAATAGTACCTTTTTCACCGGTTGACCGTTTCGGGCTACTAAGTAGTCTATCTCGCATGTTTTTCCGCGAGGATTACAATGGTGTGATCCGTTTGGTTGTGCAGAGCCTCTTACACGATCTTATTAAATGTGGAGCATGAAAGGTGCTACAGTGATGGTTCGTCCTACCTTGTTTGTAGTGGACCCTTGGCGTGTGGTCACACACTCTTGGGAGAGTGATATAAATGATTCACAAGATTTGGTTGGCCGTGCCTGGGCCTTTGAGGTGGAGTTGTTACGTCAGGCCTTCGCATTGACGCTGGGTGTCGTGTGCACGATAGCCTTTGGGCTGGAACGTGGTATACTCTGGGAGTATACAGGAACCCTTGGAGGTACATATGGTTGTTTGTACCTGAGGAAGTTTGTGTGTTTGGTTGGGGTTGACTTGGGGCCACACATCGTGTGGGCCCCATGTGCGTGCCATGCTCTGCTTTGCATACTTTGACCTCTTGCGACGTAGAGGGTCCCTCTTTGCTCGTTTGTTTGACCATCAGGGTGGAGTTTTTACCCTAGCTCGATGCTCGTTGGTTTGACCAGCAAGGTTGAGTGGTCTCCCCATAGCTTCATTCTCTATGGATCGGCCGGTAGTGGTGCTAGTGACACCCAGTGATGGAACAGGCACTGAACCTCTTTTGGTGAGTTGTTCTGGAGTTGGGTGGTTGCGCGATACCCACTCCGTATTCGATTGGATAGTGTTGTACCCTCCAGTAGAGATGGCCAGAGCAGTTCTGAGTTTTACCCTCCAGCGGGGCTGGGCAGTGGGTTACTCATCGACTTCTTCGGGTTTACCCTCCAGCAGGGCTGGGTAGTGGGTTGCTCACTGACTTCTAGGGTTTACACTCCAGCAGAGACTGGGTAGTGGGTCACCCAACGCTCTTAGGATCTACCCTCCAGCAGAGACTGGGCAGTGGGTCACCCGACGACTCTTTAGAGTCTACCCTCTAGCAGAGACTGGGTAGTGGGTCGCTCGTCATCTAGTTCCAGGTCTACCCTCCAGCAAGGCTGGGCAGTGGGTCGCCTGTCAACTTATTCCATGTCTACCCTCCAGCAGGGCTGGGAAGTGGGTCGCTAGATGATGTATTAGGGTTTACCCTCTAGCAGGGTTGGGCAGTGGGTCGCCTGATGATGTATTATGGTTTACCCTCCACCAGGGCTGGGCAGTGGGTCACCCGATATCATATTATGAATTACCCTCCAGTAGGGCTGGGCAGTGGGTCATCCGTTGGCATTCCAGGCTCAGTCCTTTCTATTAGGCTAGCCTGTGGCTTTCCTCCGTGATTACAGGAGTGGGACCCTTGGTTATACGGGTCAGTGTTGTGACGACTTTGACTTTGAGAAGACCTCTCGACTGCGGGGTAGTGACGATTTGTGGTTTGACGTTCCCCCAGAACTCTCAAGTATGAGGAGCACTTTCCCCCACCGAGACACATCCTTGTGACGCAACCTAAAACCGTGTGGGCGATTCAGTGCCACCCAAAGTGGATAGTGTCGAGGTGTGGTTGTTTGAGCCCCTTGGCTTGCGGTTTGGGGCAGACGTGCGGGATGCTGGGCATCGATGGAGTTTACTTCTGGGACTGTTGGAAACTCAATTTTCTTGGGCTGAGCTACAGGACGAATATCCCCTTACGACATTGTTTGGGCTTCTTGTTTGAGCATAAGGATATGTATATACCTTGTTCTGGTACCCACTTCTTGGGTTTGGTTACTCTCCTTCTAGGTGAGGCGAAGACACGCGGGGTATGCCACGTGCTTTCTGTGTCTAGATTCTCGTGGTTGGACGAGTCTACTCTCCTGCTATAGGTAGCGAAGACTCGACGAGAAGTTCATCTTCTAACCGTTTCTAGCTCCTTGTGTCTGGATGAGTCTACCTTCTTGCCTCTTGTTGGGTTGAGCTGGACTCTTTACTGCACTCTCTGTTGTACACTTTTACTTTTCCTGTTCGCTCTATTGATCACCCTTCGGTACCTTCTTTCTTGCTCCCTCGAGCCTTCGGGGTATCCTACTGAGTATTTTTATACTCACCCCTACTTGGTCTTTGCCCGCACTTGGTGTGCCCTTGCAGACGACGGACAAGTTGGTCATGACTTTAGTAGAGCACAGGAGTTCGGGAGTTTGGACCGCGTACGGTGGTCGTAGTCGGGTTCCAGGTGGGGGACCCTTCCAGCTGTTTTCTTTTGTTCACCTATTGCCGGGTTGTGGCACTTTTTTTGGTTGGGCGCATGTTTTTCCCCTTTTATTTTTCAGTTTACTTTTATCTTGTACTTTGTACTGTTTAGAGGTCGATGCACATTTGTGGTTTTTATATAGCAATTTCTCTTTTACCCTGCTTGTCTTTTCTTTTACTCTGCACTTTTTCATTGAGTGTGTTGCGTGTGTGTGTACAGGTTCTTAAGAAAAGGCCTCCCCGAGTTTTTGTGCCTTCGGTGCTGGTCGCCAGCCCCTAGCCTATGGAGGCGGGCTTGGGGTAGTTGCGGCTCGAGCCCGGGTAGGGTCGGGTCGTGACAAAGTGGTATCAGAGGTGGTTCGTTCCTTGGGACGTTGTACGGACGTCCCTAAAAGATCAATTGGTTGGGATATAGGGCAACAATGTTAACATTTCTCAAGAGAGGCTCTCAGGCCAGGGAGTCCAGTGATGGTGCAGCGGCCGAAGTATCCATTCACCAGGACCTTGATAACCCGCTTGTCGACTCGACATGCTGAGACACTTGTTGCAGGGAAAATTTGTCTATGCATCACATAGGATTGAGTCTTTGACTGTCCTTCTTAAGTCAGCTCCCCATCGTTGTTATTGGTATATACATATATGCCCATCTAACTGCGGCACTCCTTGATAATATTCAGGATGTCTCCTCGAGGACAACCAGCCAGGATACCAGCTTTGGTGCATGACGACGACCCTGTGAGCTACGAGGCCACAGTCCAGGACCCATCATACAAGCCCCTTTCTCCGGGTGGGCCGATAGTAGCACCCCCACCTTTTGAGAAGCAGGTAGCTTCAGCAGAGCAGACGGGGCTTGAGCGCAGGTTGAACGCACTCCGTGAGTTCCAACGGTAGAGACCGCTGAGGTTCAGTGGTGAGCCAGACCCTCAGGCAGTAGAGGCTTGGTTCGAGACATTGGTTTTCCTTTCTAGGCTTGTTTAGATGCCGACAGATCAGAAAGTGGCTTTGGCAGCCACCCCTTTTTGTGGAGTAGCTTGGCGTTGGTGGAGTCCGGTGACCGAGTTTCTTGGCGAGTCGTCTCTTTCGTGGGGAGACTTTCAGTTGTTGTTCTGTGAGGAGTTTTGCCCCTACTTCTTGCACTCCTTTCAGATTCAGGAGCTCCTACAGTTTCAATAGGGAGGGATGATGGTGGCTGAGTATGCGACTAGTTTTGCAGACTGTGCATGCTTTTACCCGGACTTGGTCCATGACGACAACAACCGAGCGCAAAAGTTTGAGCAGGGTCTCCGCCGAGAGATTCATGCTATCATAGTACCCTTGGGAATTTCCACATATGTCGAGGGGATAGAGCAGGTTCTGGTGACAGAGAGCATCCTGTCACGTTCTAGAGTTGGTGGTTGCAGCATGCACATTGGAGCCGAGACGTCTGCCGCAGCTAGCGGGCATCGACAAGCAGAATCTCGACGCATGTGGATTTCTGACAACTGGACTTAGGGGAGTGGTCGTAAACCACAGTGGTTCCAGAGGGAACCAGTGCAGCCCGGAGAGAGTCGGTGCTATGCTTGTGATGGGCGAGGTCACTTGGCACGAGACTGCCCGACCCAAGTTGCGGAGAGCTTCGGGCAGGCAACAGGTGCACCACCACGACAGAGGCGACGCCGTGATCGGGGTAGCGCCCAGAGAGGTGGTTCTAGCAGAGGAGCGGGAGGAGCTGGTAGTGGGGGGGGGAAACTTTACAAGGTCTTCTCATCACCACTACGCGGTCCACGTCAGGCTCCGGGAGCTGACAGTTGGGACCACAGACAGCCACGAGCTTTGGATGTCTACGATCCTGTAGATCATGAGGTGATACAAGGTACGCTCTACAGCTCTTCTAATTCTTGCAGTAGAATTGACAGACTCTGTGTGTGTAATTATTTCCTCCCTGCTCCTTGCTTGAGGTGTTACCAGGGTGACGCAGGACGTCGGTGTAACCCTGTGTTGGTAAGGTAAAAGGCATGGGACCTTTTTCTTTAGTCGATAGTGTCAACTCCATCGCTTTCCGAGCGTGTAAGAGAGTCTTGGTTGTGAGACATAGACTGTGAAATCTCGCATAACCAGATATCCTTGGGTGCCTCACAATATGGATATTCTGAAGGAGGGAATCACCAGGACTTGTTCCAGGTGCGGGCGGTGATTCCAGTCGTGGCGTGTGACGTAGAGGTTCGATCGGGGAGTTGAGCTACCCCCGAGGTCCTCCGGACCGCTTGAGAATGTGCAAAGGGATGGCGAGGTTCCCTACCGCCTTGCCCTAACCCCAAAGTCTGGAGTGGGTGCACGACATCGGCAAGGGACGACCTCGCGTGAACGGATCAATCCTTTGGTCTGTGTGCGGTGACGCAGAGCTGTTCGTGGGTTCTTCTGGGTAAGGGAAAGCCAGGTGTGGGCTTAGTACGTTGTGTTGATCCCTAGTTTTACTTTTCGGGGATGAAAAGCTTGAAGGATGGAATGATGTAAGAACCCGTTTTTTGTTGTGAAAGACTTTGGAATATTCTTTATGATATTCCAGAGCAGCGCCTTCAGACAGCGTGCAATTCCGAGCCCCGGAGTGGCCGGAATTAAATTTTCAGTGAGTTCACACTAGAAACGCCGAATAAATGCGATAAATCCTAAACGGTGATCCGGATCAGAGATCCGAGTGTACGGATGGGTTCAGAATGGGTTTTTTACCATAGGAATGACATAAAACTTGTCGGCACAGGATGTTTGGACCCCTCTCCCTCTTCTGGAACGTTAAATGGATTAATTAAATAAATAATTTATTCGTTTAATGTTGAAACACAAGTATCTCTAAAATGGTGGCTCAGATTGGAAAACCTAGGGCACCGTTGAGTTCGGAGTGTTCCGTTTATCCTAGGAGGGATATAAGTTTCACAGGCACGGGCCGTCTGTGAAAAATGACCCCAGGGGGCATTTTCATAATTTGGCGGCCTCGGGCGCTAAGTTTAATAACTTTTGAATGGGGCCTTGGATTAAAATTTCGAGACCACCGTTGTGCTCGGAAGGTGGTGTTTACCCTAGGGGAGGCTTAACCTTGACCCCGCTGAGGGTTCGGGTTCGGTCCGACGGGCGGGTGGTTAAGCGTTTTCTATTTAATCGCTTAACTCACCCCTCCCTCTTCTTCTTCCCCACCTAGACAACATCAAGGAGGAACTCCTCCCTCCCCTCCTCCAGCTCCGGCGAAGCAGCTTCGACAAGGCGCAGCGCGGCGGCAGACTCCCCGTGAAGCTCCGGGCATCGCCCAATAGGTAGGAGGTTTTCTTTTGTTGCGTTTTTATTCCCGAACCTCCTTTGAATCCAAATTTTAGCGTCGAATTTTTGTTTGATTTTCGAACGAACCACATGAATGCGTAGTAGAGTTTTTGCTCCTTTCATCACTTGTTTCGGTTTGTAAATCCGAGTTCTGGGGACCCCGCAATAATTCGCCGAAGATTTCAGGTTTAAGGCTGTTTTCCGGTGGTTTTTGGGGCGTTCCGGCGAGGTATCGCGGCGGTCCGGCGAACCGGCGCGGCGGCGCGGCATCTCGGCGGTGGTCCGGGCTTCAGTCGGCTGGCGGCGGCGAGCTCCAGGCTTTAGGCGGATGGCGGCGGCAAGCTCCGGGCTTCAGGCGGCTGGCGGCGGGCTCCGGCTCCAGGCGGCGACGGTGGGTGCAGCCCGCAACACGAAGGAGCGGACAGGGGTCGCGGCACGCGACCCCGCGGGGAACAAAGACCTGCGACATGCGGGTCTTCGCATGGCAGACCGACCGGCCCTCATGGCCGGTCTGAGCATGGACCGCTGGTCCACGGCCGGCCCGCGCGGCTAAGCCACGGGCCGGCGCTGCGAGCCGGACCGGACGGCGTGGACCGGTCCAGGCCGGTCCAGCCCAAGGGGTTCGCCCCCTGGTTTCAGACGCCCGTATTTACCGCCACGGGTGTCTGATTTGCATGCCGTCTGCGGCGGTGGAACCGTATCGACGAGGCGGGCTTTTTGAGATGGTTTCGGGATTTTTTTAATTCCCGAAACGAGGGGCCTCGGAGGCGCGACACATCTTTAAGTGAGTTGTCGTTCTTTCGGAGGAACTTGTTTTGGACGACGTGGACGCGTCCGACGCCCGATTTAAGTGCCGTCAGTGGCGTTGGAACCCTGGCGTCGAGGCGGAGTTTTCCAGGGTGGTTTCGGGCATTGAAGACGGAGTTGAGGCGTAGGCCCCACAATCCGTCTTTTGAGCTGCGTGCAGCTTTTAGCGACTTTTTCCTCGGACGTCCGTTTGGGGCGAGTGAGCAGTCGTTTTTGGGTATTTTTCTGAGGGGATTGCAATGGTGCAATCCGCCCGCTCTAATTCAACATGATGGTGTGGGGCCCACAGGTGGGTTATTTGGGCGTCGACGGTGATTTTCCATCTTTATCACCAGGCGACCGTTTTTCACAAGTGAGTAGTCCATCTTGTGTGCTTTTTCGAGAGGATCGCAACGGTGCGATCCGTTAGTTGAGTTTCGGGACCGGGATGTGGGTCCCACGTGGCACCGCTCGTGTGCGGTGCACCAGAATGCATCTTTTTCTCCGGATACCCGTTCCACACAAGTAAGCAGTCAATTTGACGTGCTTTTCTGAGAGCATTGTGATGATGCAGTTCGCCCGACCTTTTTCGGGGACGTGGTGTGGGACCCACCCGACTTGGCTATAGTGAATAATACCTTTTTCACCGGGTGTCCATTTTGGGCGATTGAGTACTCAATCCTGTGTGTTTTTTCGAGGGGATCGCAGTGTCATGATCTGTTTGTTCAGTTTCGGGATCTTGGGGTGGGCCCCACATGGGTTTGGTTACGGTGAATAGTACCTTTTTCACCGGTTGACCATTTTGGGCGAGTAAGTAGCCTATCTCGCGTGTTTTTCTGCGAGGATTACAGTGGTGTGATCTGTTTGGTTGTGCGGAGCCTCTTGCGCAATCTTATGAAATGTGGAGCATGAAAGATGCTCCAGTGGTGGTTCGTCCTACCTTGTTTGTAGCGGACCCTTGGCGTGTGATCGCGCACTCTTGGGAGAGTGATATAAATGATTCACAAGATTTGGTTGGCCGTGCCTGGGCCTTTGAGGTGGAGTTGTTACGTCACGCCTTCGCGTTGACGCTGGGTGCCGTGTGCACGATAGCCTTTGGATTGGAACGTGGTATACTCTGGGAGTATACGGGAACCCTTGGAGGTACATATGGTTGTTTGTACCTGAGGACGTTTGTGCACTTGGTTGGGGTTGACTTGGGGCCACATGTCCTGTGGGCCCCATGTGCGTGCCATTCTCTGCTTTGCGTACTTTGACCTCTCGCGACATATAGGGTCCCTCTGTGCTCGTTTGTTTGACCAACAGGGTGGAGTTTTTCCCCTGGCTCGGTGCTCGTTGGTTTGACCAGCAGGGTTGAGTGGTCTCCCCCTGGCTTCGTTCTCGATGGATTGGCCGGTAGCGGTGCTGGTGAAACCCAGTGGTGGAACAGGCGCTGAACCTCTTTTGGTGAGTTGTTCTGGAGTTGGGTGGTTGCGCAATACCCACTCTGTATTCGGTTGGCCAGTGTTGTACCCTCCAGTAGAGATGGCCAGAGCAGTTCTGAGTTTTACCCTCCAGCGGGGCTGGGCAGTGGGTTACTCATCGACTTCTTCGGGTTTACCCTCCAACAGGGCTGGGTAGTGGGTTTCTCACTGACTTCTAGGGTTTACCCTCCAGTAGAGACTGGGCATTGGGTCACCCGACGCTCTTAGGGTCTACCCTCTAGTAGAGACTGGGCAGTGGGTCACCCGACGACTCTTTAGAGTCTACCCTCTATCAGAGACTGGGCAGTGGGTCGCTCGCCGTCTAGTTCCAGGTCTACCCTCCAGCAAGGTTGGGCAGTGGGTCGCCTGTCGACTTATTCCAAGTCTACCCTCCAGCGGGGCTGGGTAGTGGGTCTCCTGATGATGTATTAGGGTTTACCCTCCAGCAGGGCTGAGCAGTGGGTCGCCTGACGATGTATTATGGTTACCCTCCAGCAGGGCTGGGCAGTGGGTCACCCGATATCATATTATGAATTACCCTCTAGCAGGGCTGGGCAGTGGGTCATCCGTTGGCATTACAGGCTCAGTCCTTTCTATTATGCTAGCCTGTGGCTTTCCTCTGTGATTACCAGAGCAGGATCCTTGGTTATACGTGTCAGTGTTGTGATGGCTTTGACTTTGAGAAGACCTCTCGACTACGGGGTAGTGACAATTTGTGGTTTGATGTTCCCCCAGAACTCTCAAGTACGAGGAGAACTTTCCCCCACTGAGACGCGTCCTTGTGACTTGACCTAAAACTGTGCAGGTGAGTCAGTGCCGCCCAAATCGGATAGTGTCGAGGTGTGGTGGTTTGAGCCCCTTGGCTTGCGGTTCGGGGCAGACGTGCGGGATGCTGGGCATCGATGGAGTTTACTTCTGGGACTGTTGGCGACTCACTTTTCTTGGGCTGAGCTACGGGATGAAGATACCCTTACGACGTTGTTCGGGCTTCTTGTTTGATCATAAGGATATGTATATACCTTATTCTGGTACCCACTTCTTGGGTTTGGTTACTCTCCTTCCAGGTGAGGCGAAGACGCGTGGGGTATGCCACGTGCTTTCCGTGTCTAGATTCTCGTGGTTGGACGAGTCTACTCTCCTGCTATAGGTAGCGAAGACTCGATGAGAAGTTCAGCTTCTCACCGTTTCGAGCTCCTTGTGTCTGGACAAGTCTACCTTCTTGCCTCTTGTTGGGTTGAGTTGGACGCTTTACTGAACTCTCTGTTGTACTCTTTTACTTTTCCTGTTCACTCTACTGCTCACCCTTCGGTACCTCCTTTGTTGCTCCCTCGAGGCTTCGGGGTATCCTACTAAGTATTTTTATACTCACCCCTGCTTGGGCTTTGCCCTCACTTGGTGTGCCCTTGCAGACGACAGACAGGTTGGTCGTGACTTCAGTGGAGCACAGGAGTTCGGCAGCTTGGACCGCGTGCGGTGGTCGTAGTCGGGTTACAGTTGGGGGACCCTTCCAGCTGTTTTCTTTTATTCACCTATTGCCACGTTGTGGCACTTTTTTGGTTGGGTGCGTGTTTTTCCACTTTTCTTTTCAGTTTACTTTCAGCTTGTACTTTGTACTATTTAGAGGTCGATACACATTTGTGGTTTTTATATAGAAGTTTCTCTTTTACCCTGCTTGTCTTTTCTTTTACTCTGCACTTTTTCATTGAGTGTGCTGCGTGTGTGTGTACAAGTGCTTAGGAAAAGGCCTCCCCGAGTTGTTGTGCCTTCAGCACTGGTCGCCAGCCCCTAGCCTATGGAGGCGGGCTTGGGGTAGTTGCGGCTCGAGCCCGGGTAGGGTCGGGTCGTGACACTATCACTTAACCTTTCCAACTGGTTTGGTTCTAGTTTTAAACAGTTGCTATTATGTACCTTTTTTTACTAGAAACATTATGTCTATGTCGAGTCTAGACACTATGGGTTTTTATTTCAAGTTTGGAAATAAATGTTGTCTTTTTTATTGGGATAACATATGTTATGGTATGTCACATCTTAACAATGGTTTATATATGTTGGAACTAGAAAACTCAGTAATGGAAATCAATGACAAAAACAACCAACATGACTCAAATATCACCTACCTATGGAACTTTAGGCTTGGTAATGTATTCGATAAGTGATTATGAAGATGACATCCAGAAGGGTATCTAGACTCGGTACAGTTTGAACCCTTAGATGTATGTCAAGCTTGTTTATAAGGAAAGATGACCAAAACACCTTTCTCAGGAAAGGGAGGAAGAGCCAATGCAGTGCTGAAATTAATAAATACTGATGTATGTGGTCCATTTATAGTAGAGGAAAGGGGTGGTTTTCTACACTTCATTATTTTTACCGATGACTATAGTAGGTATGGATATATCTACTTAATGTAGTATTAGTCATATTCCTTTCGTTTCTTTAAGAAATACCAAAATGAAGTCAAAAAACAACTTGGTTAGAAGATAAAATCACTTTTTTCAGACTGAGGTGGAGAATATATTAACTAAGCTTTCATTGATCACTTGAAGGAGTGTGGGATAGTATCCCAACTCACTCCTCCTTATACACCACAATGGAATGGTGTTAGTGAAAGGAGGAATAGAACCTTGCTTGACATAGTTAGATCAATGATGAGTCATGCAACCCTTCCTTTATCCTTTTTGGGATACACCTTGAAGACATCAACATATACCCTTAACCGAGTAGAAACTAAAGCTGCAGATGGGATTCTATATCAATTATGGTATGGAAATAAATCCAACCTAACACACATGCATGTATGGGGGTTTGAGGCATTTTTCAAGACTTTACCAAGTGACAAATTAACATCTAGAAGCACTAAGTGCATATTTATAGGTTATCCTAAGGAAACTAGAGGATACTACCTATATAACCCTTTATATATAAAAGTCATTGTGGCAAGATACACCACATTTCTAGAAAGGGAAAAAATTTCTATTGGAAATAGTGGGAGCAAGATTAACTTCAATGAAGTTAATGCTCCAGATACACAAGAGTTGGTAGAGGAACAATCTCCACAAGAATAAGTGGAAGAAGAAGTTGTTCCTAAGACATAGATACTGCATAGGTCTACGTGAGAGGTTATTGAACCATAGCGATATGATTTTCTTATCACTGAGTCAGGTGACACATTAGTCCTTGAGGATGATGAACCTCTAACCTACAAGGAAGTAGTAGAATGCAAAGAAGCTTCTAAATGGCAAGAATCCATGAATTCTGATATGGAGTCCATGTACTAAAATATAGTTTGGATTTTGGTAGACCCTCAAACTGATGTAAAACCCATTGGATGAAAATGGGTATTTAAGAAGAATCTGAACATGGATGGTGAGGTTAATACCTTTAAAGCAAGACTGGTTGCAAAGGGTTTTAGGCAACATCAAGGCATTGACTATAATGAAACCTTATCACCAGTAGCAATTCTTAAATCCATCAGAATATTGCTTGTAGTCGCAGCCTTTCATGATTATGAAATTTGGAAAATGGATGTCGAAAATGCTATTCTAAATAGGAAGTTGGTTGGAGATGTCTATATGACTCAACCCTAAGAGTTTGTTAAGTCAAAGAATGCCAATAAAGTATGAAAGCTGCATAAATCCATTTATGGATTGAAGCAGGCATCAAGATTATGGAATGTTCATTTTGATGAGGGCATAAGATATTTTGGTTTTTTCAAAAATGAAAGTGAGCCTTATGTCTATAAAAAGGTTGAAAGGAATGCCATCATTTTTTTAGTATTATATATTGATGACATATTAATTATGGGAAATGAGGAACAAGTCTTACAATCAGTTAAGACTTGGTTAAATGAATGCTTCTCCATGAAAGACTTGGTGAAACAACCTACATCCTAGGGATCAAGATCTATCGAGATAGAACTCAAAGGTTGCTTGGGCTAAGTCAAAGTTCATATATTGATAAGGTACTCAAAAGGTGATTGTTACCTGTGTCACATGGTGTAAATATCTCCAAGAAAATGTGTCCAAAATATAGGAGGAGATTGACAGAATGAGTAGAGTCCCTTATGCTTCGGTAGTGGGTTCTATCATGTATGCCATGCTATGTACTAGGTTTGATGTCACTTTTTCTTTAAGCATGGTGGGTAGATATCAAGCCAATCCAGGAGAGCTGCATTGGATATTTGTTAAAACTATCCTAAAGTACTTGAGGCGTACTAAGGATATGTTCCTGGTGTATGGAGGAGATGAGGAACTAGCTGTGAGGGGATACACTGATGCTAGTTTCCAGATAGATCATGATGATATGAAATCATAGTCAGGCTACATCTTTTTCCTGAATGGTGGTGTAGTGAGATGGAGAAGCTCGAAGCAAGATGTGGTTGTTTATTCTACAATAAAGTCTGAATATATTGTAGCTTCTGATGTAGCAAAGGAAGTATTATGGATACAAAGATTTATCTTAGACATTGGTGTTGTACCTAGAAGTGCAGACCCAGTACCAGTATATTGTGATAATACTGCTGTAGTGGTGCTTGCTAAGTAGCCCAGGTCTCACCAGAGAACAAAGAATATTCTTTAGAAGTTTCATCTCTTGATGGATTTTACTCAAATAGGTGAAGTGACAGTTAGAAGAGTATCCACATACGATAATGTGGTAGACCCCCTGACTAAATCCATTTCTCAGCAGAAGCATGATTCACATGTGAGAGCTAGCAGATTGAAACTTTTTTGCAGTTGGCTCTAGTGCAAGTGGGAGTGTTGAAAGTGGGTTCCCTAGACCCAAATTTTTTTGTACTTTGATTACCACTACATGTATTTAGTTTGTTATAATACATGTGTCTATCTTTCAATAATAGTGTAGATAATTCTACATCCACTTTGTTTATGATAATGTTATTAGATTACCTATCGTATCAAAGGGTTATAGTAGATCCTAGTCTATAATGAGAACCCTGAGATGCCATGACAGTAATCTTAAAGTAATTTCCTATGGTCCAGTTACATCATTCTGAAAGAACACAGTTGATGTGTGACCATCATGTACTGGGGTATCATAAGCATTGAGACCTCTTCTCATGAAGTCCTCACTTGATTATCTCTAATAGTTGAGATCATGAGGATAGACCCACATAATAGGAACACCACATGTATTAGGTTTCATTGGTCATTCCTATCTATAGACATGTGTAATGGTATTTTGACTTGAGATCATTATCAATTGATGTAATTTAATTATGTACATTTGATGCAAGAGAAAAACCATGGCGACAAAGTCATGGCGAGGTAGTTTGTATTGGGTATGTCATTAATGGAATGACATTGATTGAATGATCGATAAAGGATTTGTTGCTTCTGAGTTCAGGAAGAGATATCTTGGGCCTGGTTGATTAGGATGATTGCACCTTCATTAAATCCATGGCCATGGTAGTGGAAGGTAAGACAGTCCAGACAAATCAAAAAATAAAATAAAGCAAAATAATGAATGATGACACTAGTGTGCATTATGCTTTATTAAGATATCGATAAAGAATAGATTATATTACACAGACCATGTTCATAGGAAGGCATTCGTTGCATTGAATTTTCCTTTTCTCTATAGGGGCATTGATGGGTTGCTATACCCGACTCTAGTTCGGTGAATATTATTCACTGCTATTGAGGTAAGGGCCTAGAGGGTCACACACAATAGCACCTTGAGAATCTGCCCTATTCTGGGGATAGGAATATAGAACTTGGTGGGCCCAGCCAAAGGGTCCGAGCACTATCCAAGTTACATGGATCCCCAAAGAATAAATAAATTCATTAATTATTCAAGTTTAGAATAATTCTTTGAATTTATTTAACATGTATTTACAAGTTATTTAGTAAATACAAGTATTAATATTATTCGAATGGATTTTAATATTCTAGGTTTGTTTAACATTAGAAGGAGGTGTGAGTCAAGTTAAAGACTCAAATTTATCACGTAATATATTTATATATTACAAGTAAGTGATAAATTATAAATATTATTGATGGCATATTTTATTTGTCATAAATAATTATTTATAACACTTATATAGAAGACGTTTATTACACGAGGGTAGGGAATTCATACCGTGTGTTTTAAACAGTCCCTATTTAAGTGAGAGAGAGGCTCTCCCATGTTAACTATTCATGTGTTGGGATTGAGAGATTCTCTCTCATCCTAGAATCTAGAGAGAGAGTCTCTCAAGCGAAGGAAGATCTTCAAGTTCGCTCATCACAGATTGAAGGATCTTGCCTTGCGGTGATCGTCACTGCGCTGAAGTTAGCATTGAAGATCTGTGCTAGCACCTGGATCTTGATGAACAGTGCCCGAGAAGATTTGAGAGGCATGTGTGGATGATCTAGAGGGATTCAACATTAGAGTCTTCGAGTAACGATCACCGGCGTCTTGCGGCGGATTTGCACATGTCAATTCTGAACTAGGTACATGTTCAATTTATTTTTGTGCTCTGTTTAAACCTTGCAAGATCCTCGAACCAAACCGGGACAAGATCACTGGATTTGATAGGGTTATGTCACTCTAGTGATGCAGAACATTTTAAATTCCCGGCCCACCGACTTCCACTGCACTGTCCCGATACATTACAGGTTGGATTTCAAGGATCCAAGGTTTGCATTATAGACATAGTCTTGAGGGAAGGAGACTACTGGAGTTACCAAAATGAAGTCTAAAATAGAAGGTACTGAAGGTCTTTTGGTGAGAATTTCATCTTCTGAGTCATCATAATCTAGACACAACACCAGAAACCCAGGGTCCTTAGACCACCCCTCAATGTCATGAACAACAGATACTGACCCCTCTGTAGAAGCATGCTCCACCTCACTTGGAGATACTTCCTGAATGTTCACCTCTGCTTCTTCAATTCTTTTAACCTCTTCTATTTTTTCCTGATTTATTGACTCACCGGTAGAGTGATCCACTACCTCTATTGAATCATCCACAATCTCTATTGCATCATTAACAGACACAACCTATTCTTCTTGATCACTTACTTCCCTTTATGTAATGCCTATCAGAGGACTTAGACTGAGATCCTCTCCTTTACTATCATCAGTGGCTGTCCCATATTCCTCATGGTCAGAATGACCAGATTCAGCAGATTCTTCCTCTTCTGAGGTATCTCTAACAGTTATATAAGCCTCATCAAAAGCTTTTTCACTAGTTTCTTCATCCTCATTGTCCCTTAGGACAGATTCTCTCCTCAGTAACTCTATTGGAGGACTAGGCTCTCCAAAAGCTATCATTCAAACTAGAGGACTGGTGGGTAGATCCGGATCACTCCTATCATCTATATGAGTAACCTATTTCTCAAGTTCCACAGCCTCCTCTACTTCTTCATCAGAATATACAGGTTCTACCTCATCATGCTTCAGACCTGGATCCCACTTATCCTTTGGCCTAGAAAGATTATTTAGAGGGTCAAACTTCTTATAAATATTCACTTCATAATTTACCCATTCTCTTCTCTAGGGATTCCATCTGATCTTCATGAACTTTCAGATTATCTTAGAGACACAAAAATTGTTCTTGGTTATAATTTTTTCCTCTTTATCTCCAACAATTCCCTTAAAATTCAGCATCACAGAAATTAGTTTGGCATGAAATAGAGCATTTGATTTAGAACTTGGCTTAGTCAGGTCTTCCAACTGATCTATAAGCAAACTACACAGGTTGATCTTATGTCCATGCTTCAAAAAATACATTATGAATATGTCATGATACTTCAACACAACGAAGGTCCCTATCCTGGGACTTACCACATGTTGGATAAACTTGAACATAAGTCTATCCTCTCCATTCATTTTAGTAGCAATAATCTTCCTTGAGGTCCCATTTCCTGTCAGCACTTCTAATGCTTTATCATACCCAAAAATCTCACTGTCTGGAGGAATAACTCTAGAGTAGTAGTCACATATACCCTCATGAGGTAACCTTTGACACTCATCCCACTTAGCAGATGAAAAACTTACCTCATTTCCATTTACTCTTGACACTAGTCGGTTCTCATCATCTAAATTTTCAAATTTCAGATTGTTGTAAAATTCTTTGACTAGCCTCGGGCAATACAACCCATTATTTTTTGCAAAACACTCCACCCATCCTTGATCCTCTCGTACCTCCATCACTAAGTATTTTCTCAAGAGAAACCAATCTTTTCTTAACTCATTTTTAGCTTCAATCGTTCTCTTTGAAAGATATGGGTTAATAGGCTCTGTTGATATATTACTGCCACTACTGGACTTGGCTCGGGGTCTCTTTGGCCTTGGTGCATCTCCATCATTAGCTGAAGGTCACTTGACTATTTCCATTGAGGTTTGAATTGGTTTGAGGGTTTAGTGGAAAGTTGGTGTTCAAGGATTTTGAGAGCAGGGGTTCGAGAGTGAGGAAGAGAGTGGATCAAAATGTGTTTGTGATCTAATTTTATCATTTAGGGATCGAAACAAAATAAATTGAGAAAAAATATATTAATAAAATGGTTCAGATTCCCACATAAAATACGAAGTAATAGTAAAGTTCAACAGTGAGGTACCCAACAGTGAGGTTCTAATGGTGAGGTTCTAACAGTGAGGTGTAATAGTTAGGTTCTAATGGTGAGGTGAAATAGTGAGGTTCTAACAGTGAGGTGCTACAGTGAATTGCAACAGTGAGGTTCTAAAAGTGAGGTGGGACAGTGAGGTTCTAATAGTGAGGTACAATGGCAAGGTTCTAACAGTGAGGTGCAACAACGAGGTTGTAACAGTGAGGTGCAATAGTGAGGTTCTAATAGTGAGGTGCAATAGTGAGGTTCTAACAGTGAGGTGAAATAGTAAGGTTCTAACTGTGAGGTGCAACAGTGAGGTTCTAACAGTGAGGTGCAATAGTGAGGTTCTAACAGTGAGGTGCAACAGTGAGGTTTTAACAGTGAGGTGCAACAGTGAGGTTCCAATAGTGAGGTGAAACAATGAGGTTCCCTATACTGAAATTAATCATCCCTAATTCATGTTTGATGTAGTTTAACCTTTCAGAATTCAAGGGCTTTGTGAATATATCATCCAATTGATGTTCAGTGCCAATGAATTCAAGAGTGATATCACCTTTTTGATAATGATATCTCAAAAAAGTGATGTCTCACATCAATATGCTTTGTCCTAGCATGAGATACTGGATTTTTAGAAATGTTAATATCACTTTTATTATCACAATTTATTGAGACATGTTTGAATTAATATCCATAGTCTAGTAAAGTGTGTTTCATCCACAAAATTTGAGCACAACAACTACCAGCAGCTATATATTTAGCTTCAGCAGTAGATAATGCAACAAAATTCTATTTCTTACTACACCATGATACTAGTGACTTGCCTAAAATATTACATATTCTAGAGGTGATTTTTCTGTCTAGCTTGTAACCAGAAAAGTCAGCATCTGAATAACTTATCAAATCAAAAGATTGTTCCTTTGGATAAAATAGTCCTATGTTGGGAGTATATTTGAGATATTTGAAAATACATTTAACAGAAGTTAAATGAGATTCTTTAGGATTAGCTTGAAAATGAGCACACATGCATACACTGAACATAATACCAGGTCTGCTAGCTATAAGGTAGAGCAGACTCATTTCAAATTAATTTTCCATTATCTTTTAGAAATCAGTACATAAAGAGTTTTTAGAGGATTAAAAAATTATATCATCTATATAAATTTTTACTATTAAAACATCTTTGTAAATCCTTTTAATAAACAAAGTTGGATCTGCTATCCCTTTAGTAAAGCCTTTTTAAATAATAAAGGAAATAAGTCTATAATACTAAGCTCTTGGATATTTCTTTAAACCATATAAAGCTTTAGAAAGTTTAAAAACATGATTTTAAAACTAGGGATTTGTAAATCCAGTGGGTTTTTCAACAAACACATCCTCAACTATATACCCATTTTGAAAATCACTTTTAAAATCCATTTGATAAAGTTTAAAATTCAGATGAGCTACATAAAAAAGTAGTATCCTAATGGACTCTAACCTAGCTACAAGTGAAAATGTCTCCTCATAGTCTATTCTTTCCTATTGACTATACCCTTGTGCAACTAATCTAGTTTTGTTTCTAACTATATTTCCAGACTCATCAAATTTATTCCTAAATACCCATTTAGTGCCTATTGTCAAAGTGTTCTTAGTTCTTTCCACTAATTCCCAAAATTTGTTTCTTTCAAACTAATTTAATTCTTCTTGTATAGCCATCATCTAAAATTCATCATTGATAGCATCCTTGATATTTTTGGTTTCAAGTTGTGAAAGAAAAGCTTGATGTTCAACCTTGTTCCTCAGAGAAGCTCTAGTTTGTGTTCCCCTATTTCGATCACCTACAACAAAATCTAAAGGATTATTCTTAAGAGTCCTGATGCCTCTAGAAATGGTTGAACTAGATTCCTCAAGGTTGTCTGTTGGTTCAGAATCAACAGATGCAGATTCTGGAAGATTCCCAAAACTGGTAACTTTCACAAGGGGTTCACCATTTTTATCATTAAGGTCTAAAATTGACATATCTTCCTCAAGATATTCAAAATAGGTTTTAGGTTCACGTGGATCAGTCTCATCGAATTTTAAATTAACTAACTCTTCCACACATTTGGTTTTCTTATTGAATACTCTTTAGACTTTACTCAAGATTGAGTAACCTAGGAAAATTCCCTCATCACTTTTGGGAGCAAATTTGTCAAGATTATATTTAGTGTTAAGGATAAATACTTTGCAACCAAAAACACTAAATTAATTTACCTTAGGTTTCCTATTGTTCCAAAGATCATAAGGGGTCTTCTTAAGAATAGGTCTAATCAAGAATCTATTGATGGTATAACAAGCTGTATTTACAACTTCAGCCCAAAAATAAATTGGTAGATCATATTCATTGAGCATTGCCCTAGAAATTTCTTGAAGGGTCATATTTCTTCTTTCCACGACTCCATTCTGTTCAGGTGTTCTAGGAGAAGAGAAATTGTGACTATAGCCATCATGTGAGCAATAAGATTCAAACTCTTTATTTTCAAACTCACAGCCATGATCAATTCTCAAGGTCTTAATTGTAAGTCCACTAAGATTTTCTAAAGACTTGGAATACTTAATAAAGTAGGAACAAGATTAACTTTTGTGATAAAGAAAGTATACCCAAGTATATCTAAAAAATCATCTACAAGAACATAAACATAGTGTTTCCCATTTAAACTTGAAACTCTTGATGGTCCAGAAAAATCCATGTGAACCAAATCAAGTGGTTGAGAAGTAGAGACTTCTTTCTTTGGTTTGAAAGAAACTTTGTGTTGTTTTCCCTTTTGACAGGGATTGCACACTTTGTCAAGTGGGAATTCCAATTTAGGTAAGTCTCTAACTAAACATTTCTTAGATAGTTTCCTAAGAGAGTGCACAGTATAATGTCTTAATCTTCTATGCCATAACCAAGATTCCTTATGAAAATCATTTAATAAGGAAACATTTTTCTTGGCTAAGGAATTTAAATCAACAACACACACATTTTCATTTCTATAGGCAATTAATACTAAATCATTTTTGGAATTAAAAACATTACATGCATCATTTTCAAACTTGAAATTAAAAACATCATCACAAAACAGAGAAATGCTAAATAAATTATACTTTAATCCATCGACAAAGAGTACTTTGGAGATTAATATTGTATTAGGGTTACCAATCTAGCCTAAGCCGATGATTTTACACTTTGCATTGTCACCAAAAGTTACATGTCCACCATCAAATTTGATTAGGATCTTGAAGAAAGAGTAATCTCCTGTTATATGTCTTGAACATCCACTGTACAATTACCACAAGGTCTTATAGGAACTCTTTAGACAACTTACCTACAAAACAGATTAGGCATGGGGTAACTTTGGTACTGAGATTTTCTTGGGTCCAGAGAGGTTAGAAAGTAAAACTTTGGGAACCCATATTTGATTTATAGGTTTCCTAACATCAACAAACATATTCGGAGGCATAAATACTTTGTTAGGCCCTTAAAAAAATTGTGTCTCAAAATATGGTCTAGAAATGGAAATAGCAGTGAACTGTCTAGATTTTGGAACAAATTTGGTTTTGCTAATTTTTCTCTATCCTCGTTGATATCCTAGAATAGTTATATATTTTGGGTCAATTTGTTTTCCTAGAAACTGAGTCAGGGTATCCCTACCGGTAGTAAACTTCTCAAGATCTTTTATTAAGTGCTCATTGGATAATTTTAATTCTATATTTTCTTTTAACAGTTGGGAGGATTTCTCTTTTTCAATATCCATATTTGAATTTTAATTTTCATTTAAAGCATGCTATCTCTTTAATAATTTATATTTTTCCTTGAGATCATTAAAGGTATCCTTAATCATTTCACAGTATTCAAATAATTCATCCTTAGTCATATATTCATCATTATGTGACTCACTCTTATTCCCATAATAATAAGAATTATGTATAGGATAATTAAGTGTTACCTTAGATGTTTCTGTCATGAAACATAAGTTGGCATGATTGTTCCGTTCACTATCAGAAGCATCAGATCCACTGGAGCTATCTTCTGAAGCACTCGAAGTAGCTTTCATATATTTTTTATAACCATTGCCCTTATCTTCATATTTATTCTTAAATATCAGCTTGGGGCAGTCTGCATTCACATGACCTTTTCGTTTGCACTCATAGCAGATTATTTCATTTGAGTTGTCATGCCATTTTCTGTATTTCTTCCATTGTCCTTTACTATCATACTTTCCCTTGTAGTTTGACTTCCTAAATAATTTATTCTTTCGGTAGAACTTTTTGAACCTTCTAGAAAGATGAGACATCTCATCATCACTATCTAAATTAGACTCTTCACTAGTGGAACTGTCTACAAGAACTTGAACTTTTTCTTTGTCTTTGCTCTTTGAGGTTGAAGTCTTGAATGCTACTGACTTCTTCCTTGGTTATTCTCCTACTTATTGATTCACCTTAAGCTCTTATTCATACATCATAATCTTTCCAATTATATCCTTTACTGTTATCTTGCTTATATCACATGATTCTCGGATGGAAACAGAAGTTCCCCTCTATCTGTCAGGTAGGAATCGAAGCAGTCTCATGATTTGGTCCGTGTTGTACACTAGTTTCTCAAGCAGACTCGTGGTGTTCAATATTTCATTGAACCTGAGATACATTTCAGAGATAGGTTCATCAGGCTTCATTTTAAAATTATCATATTTAACAGTTTATGTATTTAATCTCATTTCTTTAACATTAGTTGTTCCCTCATGAGAAATGGCTAAAGTATCCCAAATTTCATATTCAGTTTTACAAGAAGATATTCTGTTGAATTCATCATCACCTCAAGAATAGTACAGAGCATTCATTGCTTTACAATTATTATTATATGCATATTTAGTCAACTGAGACCATGGGTCACTAGTGGTAGCAGACAATATATGTTGTTTTTCAATTGTGTCCCAGATTTCGGGTCCCATGCTCTCTAGATACATTTTCATTTTTAATTTCCACCGAGCATAGTTATTACCATTAAAGAAAGGCGGCCTGTTATTAGCAACACCCTCAACTCTAGTTTCCATAGTTTCTTAGAATTTAAAGAACTCAAAATTTAGATATGACAGAAATTTTTGAGATCTTCAAGATACAACTAAAATAAAAATTGAAAAGAATTTGAAAACTTAAAAATAAAAACTCCTCTGATACCAAATGTTTTTCAGAGTGGATACTCAAGAGGTGGGGGGGGGGGTGAATTGAGTTCCAATTAAAACTTCTGTTAAAAACTTTATGATTAAAATCCACCAATTCAAAATGGCCCAGTTAATTAAGGCAGTAGAGATATAGATGTTTAATTTTTGAACAAGTTTCTCTAAGGTTGATTATTCCTCAGTTGAATCAATGTAATCACTAATTCAACTTTTGAAACAGATTTACTGAATTAAGAACATATACACACTAACCAAAACTAATTATCAGAGTGAATTTGAAAATAGTTTTCTTTATTTGAAAAATATAAGCAGCAGACAAAATAAAATAGAGTACTTGAAGATTAGGAAAACAATGTATACAAGAGGTTCAATCTAAATCCAAGACCTAATCCAATCCACTTGGTGATCACTTGCCACCAAGAAGTTTATATAAATAAACTTGGTACCCAACCTGTATTAGGATTTACAACATTTTGTCCAAACTGTGAAGGTTCTATAACCACTACCACAGTTCTACATGGGAAAACAAGAAACCAAGCCACAAAAGTCTTCTTCCATAGTTATTTGTGGGAAACAAGAGTTGAAAGAGTTTTGAGTGGGGATTTTCAGTATCCCCCAGTTAAAGCATAAGAGACAGTGTGTGTGAAATAAACACACATAGCTCAGAAATCTAAAATAAGGTACACAGTAGAGCTGAAGAAATTAGGGTTGAGTTTAGAATGCAATATGTGTTTTAAGATCAGCTCTGGACTTCTTGGAGTTGAGGAAAATGAAGGTTTTTTTTCTTCTCTGCATGTTTTCTAAAAAAACAGAGTGTCGCAACTTTCAGGTACTGGTTTCTAGATACTGAGATGTTCAACTTCTTAGTTCAATGGATTTGATGAAGCATAACAGGAAAAACTTGGGTATATTCTTCAATATGATCTTCGTGAGTCCCTTGGATTATCAACGTGAGAACTTAGAGAGTTATTCTTTATTCCCTTTGTTTTCGTATGGTGTATGATAGCACACTTTTATTCTCACCTTGGAATCTTTATTTTTTACTCAATTTCCCTATTTAATTGCACAGAGCCCTCTTGAGGAATGATCACACCACGCACGGTATTCCTCATACCTCATGCAGTTTCTGACATTTTTATAAATAATATTAATGAGTGTCAGATGCATTAAATTAGCCGAATGTAACCATTATAATATTCTTAAGACAATGGAAAAAGTTGAGATTATGATATCAGTAGACTGGTAACGGTACCCTGTCAATCAGTAGCATCTTCAATAGCAAGCTTAATCAGCAGTAGACTTCCAATAGTAGGCTTATGCAGCAGTAGACTTCCCCAACGGTAGACTTGTCTAGCGATAGACTTTACCAACAGTAGACTCATCCAGCAGGAGACTTTACCAATGGTAGACTTGTCCAGCGGTAGACTTGTCCAGTGAGCTCTTTCGCGATAGACTACTTAACAGTAGACTTCTAGTAATAAGTATGATAGTGGACTTCTAATAGAAACTCTTTGTAATAGAAACCTTGTCACAATAGTGACCTATCACATTGACTCAACATCTGTATACTTCAGTAAGTACTCCAACGGTAGGCTTTACAATAGTGAGCTTATACTGGTGACTTCCAATAGTTACTTTATAACTATAGCTATTATAATGATAACCTTCATCATTAAGGTCTTCAACTGTGACCTTTTCACCAATGAATTCAAGCAGTAAGGTTCAGCTGTAGGTTTTTCAACGGTGACCGTGACAATGGCTTAAAATATTGACCTCTTACCAGTAACCTTCAACAGCGACCTTTGACTCAGATACTTTTTATATTGTAAGCTGATTTTAGCAAAGTCGTGAGATTAAAATAGATTGAAATAGATTTCAAAATAACTAACCCATTATAGAATTGAACATGATTTGGGATTATCAAAATAGGTGAGTCCAACAAAACATTATAAGGAATGAAATTGGAAAATTTTATTTTTCTTAGTTAATTATATATTTTATAATTATAAAGGAGTTTATATATGCTATGTAATTATATTAAGTGTTAATATAAATATAAATTTTTTATATTTCACGAAGGTCCATATTTTTATTTTTATGAATTATAATGGTTTCAAATTATATGAATTATTTATATACTATATTCTAAAATTATGAATTGTTTATAATTCTCATGTTTAAAATTTTGATTTTTTGATTCATTTATCTATTTTATATAGTTAAATGCTCTTAATATGTTAAGTGTTCCTATTTTTATATTTTCATGCTAAATTTAAATTTTTTAAATTGATTTTATATATGTCATACCATTCATTTAAGGAGTTTCATGCTTAGCATAACACACAGTTTAATTAAAATCAACTAAGGTTAGTGGTTTGTTAGCTATAATTCCAATGTAGGGGTTTATTATAATAATTCCTACATATTTGGAATTAAAGTTATATTATAAATATAAATTTATATTGAGTATTAATCTAAGAATAATGTGACTTTTGATTAGACTTCTCATTGGTCGGTGAGATGAGGCTCTATCTAGTATGGTCTGGGTTGATAACCAATCACACCATACATGTTCTTGAGTAGTATTTTTAGTTCCATATGGTTTAATCCTTTACATGAAATGGTTTCATGTTACATTTTCATGTGTTTCATATGGTTATATTTATAATATTGTAATTAAAATACTTATTATATATGAATAATATAAATCAAAAAATTTATATATCTAAATATTAATTTTATTGAAATTTGATAATTTGATAGATAACGACATGACCCATACTTGGTTTTACCCCTCCATGAATAAATGATGATAATGAGAGTGCCACCCAAATATTTTCTTTGAAAAGTCATGGATTGAAAACTAGGGTTGAGAGTTTTTAGTAATTAATTAGAAACAATTCCCTCTAGAGAACATAATAAAAGAATTTTAAAGAAAATGGTAACCCTAAACCATGAAAAATAAAACAACCTCAATAAAAAATGATCAATTTTAAAAATAAAAGAATTTCATACAACATCACAAATTGAAAGATAACTAAATCCATGAACAAAGAACCACAATACCTAACAAATATCCTTAAAATGGAAACTCTAGTATACCTCAGTGATATACAGAAAACAACAACCAACTATGAAGATCCTGCTATCAACCTCAACTATCATGATATAATCTCTTAACACCTTTACCAATAAAATCTCATAGAACTATAATAATACTGATGTCACCACAAACACAAGTGCATCACTTCACAACTTCCCACTTTGGGTGAGTATAACACAACCTAGTAGGATATCCAATGAAATGAACACCAATGCCAATATCATGTATGGGTGATATTGAAAGAAGTGAAACCATAATATATATTATCAAACCCCCCCACCAAATACCACTAATTGGTTAAAAAATTAAAGTAGTTCAAATCCTAAAGTGAGAGAACACCTCACCTTATGAACTTGTAATTCATCACCTAGAGTCTAGTCCATTTAGGTAATATTCAACTAAGATAAAAAAAATCACATAACCCTAAAATAAATAGTATATTTAGTATAGAATACTCTGTAAAATATAGAAAGGGAATCTATAAATCAAGTCCCACCAACTTATACCAACATCTATGATGTCTATCATATTTCCACAAACCCACTATCATAACCATAAAAAATATGTATCCATAATTGATCCTCCATATATTCAGTCCATACCAAAAAATTAGGGTGAGGGATTATATACTGATATGGATATCTAGTTATCCCACTCACTAATAGGATATCAGCTCATACATAAGAAAACCACCCTTGGATATTGGATTCAAAATGAATGATACTCCTATCACTAAAATAAAGTTAAAATTAAATAAGGATAAACACATTTAATCCTAGTTCCCATAATTGATTCATAAATAAAAATCATCATCATACCATCAAAATCATAATTATCTTTCAACTTAAGGATATAATGAGGATAAGGAACTCATGTTAACTGGGTATCATGGTGATATCACATGATAAATATTCCACAAGGATCTTGGGACTTCCAAAACAAGCTAAGTACCATGAGTATCTTCTCTCTAACTCATCATAATAATAAAAAATACTACTCTACTTAGTATAAATTTCTTGGAAGATATAATTATCCAGGTCAATCCTCTATAGTCATACAAGCTTATCAACGAAACATTAAGTTATTGTCATTAAAAAGTTAATTATCCATCCACAATTATATATTCAACAATATGATAATACCCCAACTATCATAGAACCACACTTTATATACATTACTCTCATATAATACTAAATAAGAGAGATACAATTATAGTAATTTATTCTATTGCATTACATCAAATTTCCAAGCTCATATTCCAGTAAAAACATTTTCTATCTTAAGATACTCACTAGATGATTATATCATGAATAATTATTGAAGGCTCCCACCATCAATTGAAATAAATAATTTCATAAAAATATCAATTCATGTTGAATCATTAATGCCAAGGGAAAATTATATCCTTACCCAAAGTCCTAGGCTATAATGAGAGATCATCACGATGTTATTTAACAAAAACTACTAGACATTGTTTGTATAATTCAATGTATAAAATTCTATTTAATAAATTTCACCGTCTTGTAAGCTCAAAATGATCCAAATAAAGACAATATTGTGTTTATAAGATAAAATTAACAAAATAACACACATCGAATTTTCCTAGGCTAAGTTATCATAGATATCAGGTTACATATATTTAGAATGATAAAAAATCCTTTAAATTATCTCCAATATCCTATGAAACATCACTTTAATAATTTAGCAGGGAAAATAAGTAATATTGATTACTTACTTATCAATATTGAACATCGAGCATAAATGTTACATTTTCTCAATACATGGACATCAAGGGCCTACTAGAATCCCATGAGGGTTCCATGTAGTTCAACATTGTTATTCCATGTAACTAACCATGTGGAATATGTGATTCATATTCTTAATAGGCATGCCTAATGTGGAAGTTATTCTTTGATGGGGTTCTATTTGTGGGTTTAATTTTAGTGATAAATGGGATGTACCCCTATGGATTCCCCTCTCCCGATCAAGTATTTCCCAATAAAAATTGATTTGATATATTCATATGTAAAAACCATCCCCAAATGGATGAACCCACTTCTCCCCAATTTTTAGCCTATGTTCCACCATTCTAACTTGTTATATTCATCCAATCAAGAGATTAGAAAACCACCCTTATTTCTCCCCCAACCAACACATGTCCCAACTATAACACTATTATTATCATGGTCATTTCACACAAACCAAATTGTGGTACACTAGTGTCACTATTTGTGTAAAATTTTGTAAAATAATTTTTTCCTTGTATTTTGAGGGGTTTGATATTTAAATTACATTAAATTTTGGATTTTTAGAAGGGATCATTATTATCCCATGGGTAGTAGTAACTATGAGACCAAAAAAATCATGGGGTGGAGTCCTTATCTAGTGGATTCCACATAACTATCTCATGGTTTAAGAGACCATTAAAACTAACCAAGTTTTTATAATATCTATTTCATGGTCAGTGCATGGTTTGGTAAACTGTGAAGCTTGTAAAGAATTTTTATTTATTTAAATTTCCTATAATACCCCAGGAAAATTAAAACCCCCATTTGGATTTATTTCACCTTTCATTTTTATATCTTATACAAAGAGGGACCCCAATAGACTTTCCCTTACCCTTCCATGGTTACCAAGCTTCTCTAATTTGGTTTCAAGTGGGGTTTTTTGGGTTAGGTCTCATTTTCTCTCATTTTTCTCTACATTTCTCTTCTATTATTTAATTTTCTTTTCTTTTTACCTATATGGGGACATAGTGTCCAAAACCAAGGTTAGGGTTTGTTTAAATATTGATTTTATTTATTTCTAGGGTGTATAGATTGCTTCTTTAGTCCCTTTCTCTTCACATTTGAATGTTTCATACCATCCATGTAAGACCTAATTAGTTTTTTCTATGAAGAATTATTTATATAAAAATTAATGGGTGATTACTAATTTTGGAACCTATTTTTCTTTAGTAATATAATTATACATGGTATACTTAAGGAATTCAAAAAATTAATATCTTATTTTGGTGTTTCTCCTTTGTGAAATAGATGTGATTTTTATGGGTTATTGCTCTTAAATTTTTGTAACTAAAACTTACACTTTCCAAGTGTTTGATAAAATTCCTAATGGGGTTTTTATAAGAATAATTATAGTTTTAAAGGGTATTTTTCCTAAATTATTTTTAAGCATTATGTCTCATATAATTAAGGTTTGTTTTATAATTTAAGGATGTGTTTGGCTACCATTAAATTATTATTGATCTCTATATATTCATTTGATATATTTATAAGATATTTACACTTTTTTTTGGATTCAAAATTTATACTTAGATGATTTAATTGATGGTTTATATCATCAAATGAAATATATTGGATATATTGAGGAAATGATTGAGTTTCATTTTGGTTTCAATGAAATTTATAGTCTCTTTTGTTTCTTAAAAGAATGATTTTATGTTTTTAATTATTGGATTGATGATTTAGGACCATTTAGAAAGCGGTAAAATGTTTTCATAGTTTAATATTTAATAAATATTAAAGTATTATTTAAAAAAACATTTTAAATTTTATTTCTTGGATAAATTCTTAAATAATTACCAAAGGCCTAGTTTTCAACTTTAATAAATTGTTTTCTTTCTAAAAGCCACACCATTGATTTGAGGACCATTATATCATATTTTATATGAACTTTTGGATATATAATATAATCATTTTTTTGATTATTATGTTAATTGAAAGGGGATATTTATAAAAGGGGTGCGTGTAGGTGAGAAAAATAATTAAATATTCTATTATCTGAATTGTGTTATGTTATTGATATATAATAAAATGTTACCTCACTCCCTTAGTTAACTTCGTAGGAACCCCTTGTATCTAGGTTGGAAATCAAGTGAGAGTTTCTATGCTAGTTTTTTATACACACTAACTAGTATCCCTTAGATAATTATGTGACTATGCCTATAGGTAGTTCCACTAGGTTAGGCTAAGATGAGTATGTTGGGGGTTATTTATAAGAGACACTCCAACTGCCCGATAGGTTCTAGTTATCCCTAAGTATATCTAGGATTGTCACATTAAAGCCTAAGGATTTTATCATGATGCATATTTCTTTATCTAGTTTCCCTTAATATTAATCCTTGATCTTTGTTCTATTTCATTTTCATTTACTATTCTACGATGATATGTTTTACTTAGCTTTATTTCCTTCGTTAGTGTGATTTAATTGTACTTATCAATTTAGTGTTATATATTTTTGTTTATTATTTCCACATAAACACATTTTTATAGGTAATTATTCCCCTATATTTATGTTTTTCATTATATTTTTGTTAAATATTTACATGGTTTTTCTCTTATATTCAATTGGAATTATTTCTTGTTCCAACTTTTGAAATATCATATCTTGTTTATTTATGTTTACTATTGTTATTTTTATTTCATATTATTAGTTTTGGATCTATTATCATGATGTTTTAAATTGGATTATAAAAATGTTTTTGAAATTTTCTAGAAAATAATGGAACTTTAACTCAATTAAAATTTTATCATGGAATGAATGAACTACTTTACTTTCATTAGAAAGGGATTTTTATGCAATTCTCTTTTTGGAACTAAATAAATTCATTTTAAAATCACCATTTTTATTTGAAAATAAATTTAAGAGATGATAAAGTGTGCATTTTTCCAAAAATAATAAAAATATTACTTTTATATATTTTAGTTAAAAATTTTATAATTTGAATCTACTATAAAAATAATTACATAGAATATTTTGAAAAATATCACTAGAAATGTTTTTCTTAAACCATATTTATAGCACTTAGTGTTAGTAGACTTGGTGAATTTTATAGGTTCAAATAAAGGTTATTGGGATGTTCCTTTAGGATTGTCTCCCCAGTCTCTCATGTAGAAAATCATTTCATTGATGTTTGATGGTGACCTTAGGTTACCAAGAGATTCTTTGTTCAGGATACGGGAACCTTGGTTTATTTTGGATTGTGTATATATCATCCATTTGGTACTTTCCTTTAGTTTTGAGATATTTTTTGTCCTCTTGAATGTCTTCATGATTTATGTCACATAAAAAGAGTATGATATTTATTTTGGTTATTGATAACTAAAATTAGTATATATAAAATTTGAATGAATTTCATTGATTCCTGGACATAATACAATCTAATTCCTTTTATTTATAATGATTTATTAGAGGATGAAAATTATTGATGAATTTGGACATGTTTGGAAGATTATAAAGAAAAATGGAACAACTCATTCCATAATACACTCAATTATGAAATGGTTCTTTTGAGATGAATTCACAACTATAGATCCTGAATAAATGAGATCAAATCCCATGAAATCATGCTTAAATTCACTATCATAATAATAACATATAGGAGATAATGACGAGGGTTGTGTCCTAATGAAAATAACTATGCCACAAATAGGTTATTAATGATTAAATAAGACTATGAATCTGTATAACTTGGTAATTCAAAGGGATTGATCGAGATACGATGAGGATCTACGAGATATGATGCATTAAATAAGACTATTTATTAGTTGAACTTTGAGTATCTGAGAGTTGATCTCACCACAATGAAGGCATCACAATTGAGGCACCGTAATGTTGAGGGTTGTGAAATGGTAGAAGCTCAATATTTTTGCTATAGGACCTTCACACTGCAACAATAATTCCACACTAAAATCAAGTCATGTGAATATAAAGTAAAGTCAAACCACAAAAAAATCTAGAGTTCATGCAATGATCATCCCATGATTCTAGGGATAATATATTTTATGATGCAATGAAGTTTGTTACACCATAATGGAGTCAATCTTTGTAAATATTGGGAAGATCACACAATGATATTCAAGGATTCTAAATTGATATTTTTTTCAATATTTTTTGAATCTATGATTGACTCGAGGATCCTAACATGATGGAGGCCACCATACTATAGTCAAAATATTTTGAACATTACTATGATACCACATCGAGAATCATGTTGTAATTTTCTAATTTCTAAAGATTTTACAAATTTCGTCAACATTGAGTTTATGGAGACTAAGATATCTTTTTTTGGGTTTTACAAGACCATGTTTGGATTATTTTGAGTACCCATTAATGAGAAGGTCATGTAATTTTTACCTATATAAAACCATGGAGTCTTTTTTGGAGGATATCATGGAACATCCTTATTAAAAACCATAGTGAATATTAAAGGTGAGGATTCAAATGGTTTTTTTGAATTAATTATAAGGAATTTATCATGGAATAAATAGGTATAAAATTAACCATTATAGAGCTTTGGCTTGGTGGAAAATGATAGAGACTATATAGATTCAAACTTTATGGATCCATATTTGATGAAGATTTATGTGGTCAAATTTTGAAGTTCTTAGAGATTAATAGACATGTGACATTTAATTATCTAGTCAATAAATAATATTAGTCTATATATTTTTGTATATATTATTATTTGATCCATAGAATAAGATAATGGAAGATATTTATTTTTTTAAAAGGATAATGAGGGTTAATTGAAATAGATCAACCACTAGGGGATCAAACTGGATAATAAAAACTAAGGATTGATGACCAAGAGCAATATAAATAGGATTTATTTTCCCTATTAATCTTAATTATGTAATTGGGGGATTATTTTTTTGGATTATTAGAAATGAAATTATTTTGTCTATTAATGTTCAATATTTTTTATCTATTTTACTTCCATTCCATCCTTTATAATTTATAGTTCATTCGTGGTTAATGAACATTCAACTATGAGTGGATAAACTTATAGAAAGGACCAGTTCAATGGAAAATGATGCTTGTGTCATATTTTAAATTATTATTCACTTATGATTTGGTATTTTTAATTATTAGCACGTTGATCTTAATTAAGATATTATCCATTATTTACATAGTAATTATGATTGTTGTTAAAAAAGGATGAATCCTAATGTGGTAGAGAAGAGTGGTATTTTTAGAGCCAACATTATTCTTCAGTTGTCTTTGTGATTGGAACTTAATAAAATTTAATTATTTTAATTCTTACGACCATCATAATTTGATATTTTATGGTATCCTTGATAGAAATTGAACATAGTAATATCAATTATATTTTCAATCATACAACTAACTATTTTTATTGATTTCATGAGTGGATTTGAATTGCATATAATAATAAAAAACCATCCATGGAATTTTATTTTCATCTCTTAATTCTCCTCATTTTTAGTTTAATAAATTCACTCATTAAATTATTTTAACTTAGTTTTATTTATATTAAAACTCACATTACTTAATAATTTTGTGAATATTTAACAATTGGTTTGGATATTGTAATTGGGATTCCTTATTCCTCTATGGATCGACCTTTTACTTACAATATATTATGCTTTTTGGGTTAGTATTAGTTCAAGAAAAATAAATTCTAAAATTTATCCTCTATGAGGAGTAATTATGTTACAAATAGTCAGTTATGATAGCTTTGGTTTGTTTTATTGTTTTAAACTGCTTATTAGATTTTTTATGGAATTATAACTTATGTGTGCACAATTGTCGATTCTCAAAAGGGTCTATTAGTTGTTTTTTGTTTTTATATGGTGAAATAATTTCCACTATGTTTTATTTTATTCCTTGGTGCTTGTAATTAGCCCGAGGAGATTGAGAACATACCTTGATCATTGTGACCGATCAGTTCAGGTGATGCAACAAGTTGACCTAGGCTGGTTCATTACAAAATGGAATCAGATCCCACTTTTTATTTTGGGAGTAATACTATATATAAGATAGTATTTTCAAAACTCTATAGGTAGGTGAAGAGATATACCATATAACTCTTTCTTGTTCCAAGCCTTGAGTTACCATGGGTATCTAGGTTTGAGTCATGAATTTTAAACTAATTTACATTTATTTTTCATATATTTTGATCTATGTTGATGTTGATCTAAATTATATTGAAATTATATGGATTATTTTTACATTTTTAAGGTTTTGTTGTGGAATTTATTGATGAAATATAGATGCATGGATAGCTTTTATACCCTAAAAGACCATGATAATCCTATGCTCATGGTTCTTGTAAATTTTTAGTGGCTATTTCATGGTCTCCCCAACCATGTGATCAAACCATACATAGTCATAACCCCCTTTAAATTTTTTGTTGGACCTAACTTTGGTTTCCTAATTATTCCTATTTATCTTTATTTACTATTTATGATTAATTAAAGAGAGTTTTTATGATGTATTGAGGTTATTATGCCTGGATTGTTTTATATTTCATGTTGGAAAACATGGTTTAATTTATAAAAGCTAATTCTTGGATTTAATAAATTTTACTTCAAGAATGGGTTGAAATAAATTTAATTACTTTGATTTTAAAGCGACTTAAATTATGAATTTATGAATTTGAAAGATAATTTTGAATAATATTTCATAATTTTAAAACTAGTGTGAATGGTTTGGTACTTCACTATAAAAGGATTAAAATAAAAATGAGGTTTTGATTTGTGATTTAATGTTAATGATGGATTTCTATGTTTTATAATTACTATAAAATATTTTCATAGTTTATTCACATCAGTAAAACCAACATTTTTATTTTTATCAAGAGTTTTTATAATAAAAAACGTCTTCTATGTTATATATATGAATTATTTTTGTTAGTTTTTATTTTTACCTATGATTTATTTTAATTGTGGTGATACCTCTAATGTTTCTAATTTGATTTCATGTTCTTTTTTATTTTAATCATGCCTCATAGATTTTTTTTGATGAATCTGGGGATGTCCTTATCCTAGGATGTTCCTTATATTAGTCTATATTATGATTCAAATGAAGTTATTCTAGTAATAAACTCTACCTAGAATATATATAGAGTGGTAGATATTAATCCTTATAAGTTATTAGACCATATTAGAGACTTTATAACTCAAAATTATCTCATCTTACATAATGATCAAGTTAATCAGGAGTCTATGGAGTAGATAAAGGTGATTTAAGGAGTCATTAATGTGCTAGAAACTCTTAAAACCTTAGGAGTGAAATCCACCTTAGGCTTATTTGAAGGACTTAGTGGGGAATGGTGGGAGACATCGATCCCAATTTGGTTGAATATTTATATTTCTTTGGAATTCTTTGAGACCACATTTATTCATTATCATTATCCTAAAAAGGTGAAGGTGGAGAAGGTGATGAATCTTTTATGTCTTAAGTAGGGTGACTGAATGGTGAAGAATTATGCTAACTATTTCACTGATCATGTACCTTTTATCATTGATATAGTCATTTATGACTCATTGGAAGGTCAATTCTTTGAAAGGGGTATTTATTTAGACCTCAGTTCAGAATTGTCTTCATATATCTTGTCTTTATTCAAGAATGTATTTAACATGGTTATTATGGTGTAATTAACTTTCACAAGGTAGAATATAATGGCCTATGCCTCTATTCCATTCAGAATAATTTAGGGTTCACTATTTCATGAGAACCAGAAGTAATATGAACCCAAAAAGGGGAATCAAGATGATTTGGGAAAAATATTCTTATTATTGTTTCTTTTCTCTTATAAAGAGGCCATCCATTGTGTACTTCCACTATGGTCAGTCTACATAGTCTAATACCTATTACTTGAAAAATCTAAATAATTATCATTGTTGTCCCAGATTGGGTCTTCTTTGATTTTTTTAAATTGAAGTAGTGAGAAAGGAATAAATCCCAATTGTAGACCAAATATAGATAGTAGTTCACTCGATCCTATTTAAGGTACCCTTATTTTCTTCTTATTTTATAAAATTATGCTTTTCCATTAATACACTCCATTATCTTTTAGTGTATTATATATCTCAAACTCATTTATGAAGTTTTACATATGTTCCCTTATGATTATGTGCATTTTACTTGGGTGGATGATTATTATCCCATCCCAAATTCTTAAGTTGTGAAATTTTGTTGTGTATCATAGTGATTTCCCTAAGGAAGCATAATTTATATTATTCCACCATGTTATATAAACCTTAAATTGTGGGGAGACCTATGGTAGGTCTTGAATTCTAATTTTCTCTTAGAATTTATTATACCTTGTTCAAATATTTCTAGGGAATTAAGTTATTATATATCATTTGTGGTTTTTGGAAACTATATTGGATTAAAAGTTGTTTTCAGACATATTCTTAGTTCTAAAATGGTTTTGAAATAGTATCAACAAGTGCTTCATTTTTTCTTAAATCATTAGTGACTTTCTGGGGATATAATGTGGTATGGTGGGGATAATTGTGACACCCCAATTCCACTATTTGAGTATTTTTTTTATTTAATTATGTTTTCCTTTAATTTTGTGGGGTATGATTTTACATTGTTTATATTTTAGATTTTTAACAGGGAGCACAGTTGGCACATGGATCATAATATCCATGTAACCAAACCAGACATGGGATGGAGTCTATATTCGATGGATTCCTCATAGTTATCACATGGATTGGAGGACTATGTAACCCAAATTTGTCTATGATTATCAGTATTTCATTAACTATTTCATGGTTAATGTATTGTTTGGTAAACCGTGTAGCCAAACCATGTAACATGCCCATTTTTTTTGTGAATTTTCTATTCCACCCCTATAAAATTAAAACCTCATTTATCCTTATTTATCTTCCCATTCATGTATCTCAACAAAAGGGTATCCCTAACCATCTTCCCATTTCCCTCCCATGGTTCTTTAGTTTCTATACTTCAATTTTAAGTGGGGTTTTAAGGATAGATCTCATTTACTTTTTTCCCAACACCATTTCTATCCCCATATTCTATTTTACTTTATTATTATTTATATGGGGTCATGGTTAAGTTCACTTGGATTTGAGGAATATTTAGTTATATTTTATTTTAAAATTAATTATGTCAATGTGTGATAACTTGATAAAGTGAAAAGGTTGGTCATCATTGAACATGAAAAGAAGATCCTATTTCATGTTAGAAAATAAATTTAGTTTAGTTGGATATTACATGACAATACCTTACATTGGAAGATTGTATAGATGATTGTTAGTTCAAAAAAAGTACTAATGATAAGAAGTAGTATTTACAATAACTTGGAGAAGTTTTAAGGAAGAAAACTAGTGGGGTTATTCTATACTTAATTAAGGTGTGAGGAATTATGAGAAACCATAAAAATTGCACATCATATGAAGGCTACAAAATATTGAGTTGAATAAAACCTGGATGAATTCTTGGGAAGAGTGTAAATGACCTAAATTCATTTGAATTTTCTTGGAATTTATTTTAATAATTCTAGATTTTATATGTTTTAGAGAATTTGACAAAGTCCAAAACCATATGGATGAAATTTGTGAAATGTAAGGATGATTCTATGACCTTTTTAAGGATCAATGGATACTTTGTAAGGATAGTATCCCACTTCATAAACATAAATATGACGTGTGTAAGGATCATCTGGTGCAATTTAGTGGACAAATTAAAAAGTCTTAAGCTATATAAACATCATCTAAGAACCATGTAAGGATTATTCCTTTTATGTGAAATAATTATGGCTATATGTGTAAGTATGAAGTTATCTATATAAGCATTAATCCTTAGCACATATGTATCATATGTATTCATAAGTATCAACACATAGGAAAATTTAGATTTCTATAGACTGAAACATGAAGATTCTATAATTAATTCTTTAATGAGTAGATTAAATATGATGATTACAATACTATTTTTCATGGATAAAAACATCATAAATAAAATGTTATATAATCCAAAGAGTTAGGATAATATGGTCTTAAATTTTTGGAAAGGAAGATCAAAGAAATATGAAGTTTGTGAGGAATTTTAAAGTATAAAAAATGAGTTTATTGAATTTAATTATTCTGATGAAAATTAAATATGATGATATTTAAGATATTATTTCAAGATCAAAATATCACGATGCATGGTTATTATTATCCCAACCAGGTTAAATTAACTAATAGGTAATGGGGATGAATTAGGGTATGAAAGATGACAACAAATTCCCCTTTGGACCATGTTTCATCACTAAAAAAAACACTCTTCTCTCCCTTCCTCAACTGAAATGTATGAGTAGAAATGAAAGTATGCATGAGATACAACAATATTACTTGGTTCACCTATACTAAGATACATCCAAGGAGAATAAAAATACAATGTGCCTATCTACCAAATACACTAAAGCACTCCACTATTATAATGTTCAGAGTAGAATCACTATCCCTCCTAGTTTACAACCAAACACAGTTTGAAAGCTCACTACTCTCTCAAATAAAGTGCATTCACTACTCCTTCAAATGATTCTTATTTTGATCACTTGAATCAATATATTTTAAACCACATTTTTTTATCCAATTGACGAATACCACTTTAATGCATATTTATTGGGAAATTTGTTTTGGTTCTCAAAGATCACTACCTTTTCAAAACTAAGAAATTATTAACAATAATTCATTACTTTCATGATGCTCCCAACTTTCAAGAAGATCCCTAATTTCATGAAGATAATTTATCCTTAACAAATATCACTTAGCCGTTATGAATCTTTCAACTTTCATGAAGATTTGATAGCCTTCATGAAATTCCTTTCTCTGGGAAATAGATAATATTATGAAAACCTTCACGCAAGAAAAATACTTCATGAACCACCTTCACCTATTCAAATCCTTTCAATTTTCGTTAAGGATTACATGCATTCAAATGAGGGGTAACTGCCTATTTATAGGAATTTCCTCCCTTTTACAAAGATTCCAAGCTTGACACCATATTTTAGAAATGATGTTCAAAATTATTTTCCTCCCTGTCTTTGTGAAGAACTGGGTAAATTTTCCCATTTGAAAATATTTCTCATAGTTGCTAGAATACCGTCTTTCCATCATGCATTCATGAACCTTCAAACCTTCATGACACCATATTCCTTTGTGAAGATTGAAAACTTTGGGAAACTCTATTTTTTTTTCAAAACCTTGCCTTTAACATATGTAATAAGAGCCAATCCAAGAGATCCAACTTTCTCAAAGATTGAGTCATCCTCTAAATTTTAGACCCCAACAATTTTTCATAGACTGGGAAGCGATGTTATCTTGTATATGCAATTTTATACACCACCTCTACAACGTACATTCCTTTTTCTTGGATCTTTATCAACATACATTGTAAAAAATATCTATGGAACTACAAAACCAACCTTAGAAACCTGATTTGTCAATAAACACACACTATTACAAAACTGATTTTATCTAGTGGTAGGGCTTTAACAGTGCTAGCTAAAAATGCTATTAAATACCCCCTTTGTCAGCACTAAAATAAAGACTGTTAAAGGGGGTCTTTAACAATGCTAAAAAAATCGATGTTAAATGGGTAACTTTATCAAAACTTGAAAAAAATCATTGATAAATGAGGTCTTTTAACAACGCTTGTAAAAAAGCAATGTTAAATGTGTGTGTGTGTGTGTGGGGGGGGGGGGGGGGTGGGGGTCTTTATCAGCACTTTTTTAGAAGCGCTGATAAAGACCCCCTTTATGAGACCTTTTTTAGTAGCACTAATAAATGTATACTTCAAAAAAATCATTAAGAATAATATATTAATATATTAATATATTAATATATTTATATTGATATATATATATAATATATTTTTTAAAATGTGTTTTAAATAAGGTAAATATGAATTTACACTTAATATATAAAATATTTTGCGAAAATAGATAATAAAATATTTTAAAAAATATTTTTAATTAATAATTTTTTTATTACTCATTAAATGCCATTTAATATCAGTTTAGAGATAAAAAAATAAAAAATTAATAAAAGATCTAAAATAAGTTGAAAATGAAACTAAAACTTTAAATGACCATAAATTTTGATCCGAGTGTCCGTTTGAGCTCCCCCACATATAAAATCAAAGCATGTGATGAGATCTACACCCTTAGCGACACAAGTAAACCTCTTTCACATTTTTTGAGGTTAAAAAATTCCCAAAAGGCCTCCAAATCTGAGTTTTTAGTTGGGGTACCCTAATTTTTTAACTTTTGATGGATTTTCAACCTCATTTAAGGGGGTTTTATTGACTTTTATTGGTGAATATTGAATTTATTCATAGGTATTACATTCAAATTGATATTATGGTTCTTAAATTTTATCATTTTTCTTAATGTAACTTTATTTATAATTAAATATATGCATGTTTTATTATATTTAGTTATAATAAATCAGTCCTATAAATACATATATCAATATATTTATGTAAAAATGTATATTCTAATATATGTAAAAAAATACATATTCTAAAAATGTATTTTAAAAAATATCTAACAATTTTTTACATTATATATACATATAAATATGTGTGTATTAATAAAGAGTTATATATTTATATTATATTATAATATATATAAATGAATATAATATATATTATATTTAAATAAATATAAGTATATATATATATCACACACACACACACATATACTGTATAAATTTATTTTAAAATAATTATATAAATATATGTAAATATATATATAAATAAACATAAATATCATTAAAATGATAGCAAAACAACATGATATAGTGGTAAATACGTTCAATCTTCGAAGGAGAGGTGCATGGTTCAAATCCAGGTAGGTGCACATATGGTTGGAAATCTTCAAAGCACTGTTAAAAGGTGGTGGGGGTGAAAAGCACTGATAAATGTGGGGTAGAGTGCTATTAAAGGTGTTATGGAAGCATTGATAAAGGGGGTTAGGCTCATAGGTGTCTGAAAAAATATAATTTTTCCCCATTTAACAACGTTTCCTTTATTAGTGCTAAAAAGTACTATTAAAGGCCCCCTTTAACAACGCTAAAAAAGAACTATTAAAATGGTCCTTTAATAGTGTTTTTTAGTAATATTAAAGGGCACTTTTAATACAGCTTTTTTAGCACTATTAAACATTTCTGGCTTTTAACTATGCTGAGATTGTTAGTGCTTTTTAGAGCTAATAAAGACATATTATAGCACTGTTAAAGACCTATTTTGTAGTAGTTATAATCAACCCAAAAATACTGAAAAGTTACCTTGATGGATTTTTTCACAACAATATCCCCTTTTGGGTTTGTTTACAACTCTTCACATTGTGGTACCATGTTATAGATTCTTCTATATTCAACCAAAATTCACTTCTTGCAATTCAGATAATGATAAAATATTTAATAAAAAAGCGCTATAAGCCCACCCGATATATTGTCAGTATGAGAAACAAGAGTAGCATGAAATGTTCATAAATGAATCACTTCATTCCAAAAGTAGTTAAATACTTTCATCACGAACCTCATCTGTCGTGATATATATCATTTGATAAATTATATTTAGTATCAACAAATTTAAAACTTCCCCTACTTCACTACTCCTCTTATCAGCTTCTTCCCCTATCTTGATCATGATATTTTCTCCCCATTTTTCAATGAACCCAAAGGTTAATCCTTTGTGGATACAATATTTTAAATAATACATATAATCACATAAGGGAAAAACATGCCATACCTCAGGGAGAGGGGATCCCACATCGACTGTAATGACCCCAAAATTTTATCAATGGAAATACCCTTATAATAATTATTTCATATAGTATAAATCACATTAATAACACAAAAAAATTTATAAATGATGAAAGAATGAAATAAGAGTTATTTCTAGAAGTTAAGAAGCATATACCGAAGGAATAATAGCTTGAAATTTGGAATAGTAATACAAACATTATGAATAGTAAACTGAACAATATAATTGTAACCTCACTCATGAAAGTATAAATTAAATTTAGGCAACCTATAAATGAAAGTATGATATAATTATATCATATTATAAGTAAATAAATGTTTTAAAATTATTAATTAAGTGTTGGTATTTTAGTAAGTAATAAAAATTTATTTATAATTTAATAATTAATATAATTATTTAAAAGAAAATTTATTTCCATAATAAATTTTCATAAATTAATATTTTGTTATATTATGATTATAATATAATTTTATGAGACCTTATTTAATTTTTCTAAGTATTAAAAAATCCGTTATAATTTTAAAATTAGTATTTTCCAAGTAAATGATGATTTTAATTAGAAATTAATTTTCTAATATTTAGAAAAACATTATCATAAAATAGATTTTATTTTTTAATTATACACATACAAAAATGTTTAGTGTGAATTTTTGGGATTTTTCTAAAATAGTTGAATTTTTGGTGAATAGTAAAATACAATAATTTACAATATATATACATTATAAGTTAAATACACTATTACTTGAGTCATAGATGATGTAAGAACCATAATATTAAAATTATATTAATTATTTTCTTATATTTGGTGATAATTCTCAAACTATTCATAGTCTTGTGCTAAAACAATAAACTAATGAATTAAATAATGGGAAAACATCCCTCACCTCCCCTATAAATACCACCCTCGCGACCTCTTCTCCTCACACCTCTAAAGATTTGATACTTATATATATTCTACCAAAATATCTTACCAAGTCTCTCCCCCACATCAAAAATCTCTTGGTCTCATTAAAAGACCAAAACCTTTGCCCAAATGAGGTTCTAAAGGAGGAGAAATTCAAGAGGTAAATTCCTCATTCCTTTTATTTTATTTTATTTCCAAGTTCTTTTATTTTCGTATTATATTATCACATCCACACATAAAAATTTCCTAAAAAATATATTACCTAACATATAATATAATTTTATTATTCTAATGGAATAATCCATCATCAAACCCCTTCTCCTCTCCCTTTTGTTCTAAAAATGAAAATGTCATTCATGAGGTGTTAATTAATTGTCTTCAAGGATGAAAAATTTTCATTTTCCATTAACACCTTAAAGTCTCTTAATAAAACAATTTTTATGGTTAAAAAAATTATTATATATGTATTAAAGCCTATTTAATTTTGTATAATCATTATATAAACATGATGTTAAATAATAATGCAAAACATGTTCATTGTTGGAAAAAACCGCCCATTGTAATCCAAATGATTATCACTAACATTTTATCTAATGATTCATACTCACACCATATAACCAAATAATTTATAAGATAATTTAAACTTATTTATATTCATTAATAAATTATAACATCAATTCCAATTTTCTCTTTCCATTTTACATGAACTTCCATACTATTATATAAGAGAACCGACCATGAAAACTAAGAAAACGAGCACTCCCTAATGATGAAATTGAATACTATAACTCATAAAAAAGGAAATATATGAACTTAATAAAATTATAATAAATAAATTAAATGATTAAAAGGTTATTTAATTACTAGTTAATTAATCTAATTCGATAATTCATGATATAAAGATCACGTACATAACTGTTTCTAACATAAGTTAGGGGATTCTGCCTGAACCTCCATTTTTTCCTTTAGGTTAATCTTTATATATCTTTACCAAAATTAAATAATTGTTTAATTTGTATACTTATTTTAAATTCTATTTAAATTTTCCAAAATTATGTATCTAGATCAGATCATCCTTCTTTGGTGGGGTAATACATGTTTTAGAAAGGTCCCCCTTTTAATTCTTCCCGATAAGCAAACCCAATTCAAGGGAACTTCCTAATTTCTTATCGGATTCCAATTGCACTCCATAATATATTTTAATTCACCATTATTTTTCTAATATAACTTGTTTTATCATGTAAAATTTTCTTCATTCATATCTTGTTTTATGAAAACAAATATTCCTTTTCTGCTTTAAATATTATTTAATATTTTCCTTAAACCGTACTAAAATGATTCATTTATAAAGTTTCTTAAACACTATTTTTACATGTTTTCACTTTAATTGGACATAAATTATATGTATCCATTCATATTTTCCCTTATTAATGTCCATTTATGTTTTGAATCCATTCTTTTATGGGATCATTTTTGATATACTCATTTTTTATTCCTTGTGACATGATTATGATACCCATTTATTTCTATGGGTAACCTTTATATTTATTATTCATGTGGAACAAAAATTCATGAATATGTTATGATGGGAGTTCCCAGATAGTGATCCAATGCATTGGGTAATGTTTAGTCTCATGATACATTATGTTGGGACATGGAGTGAACCTGATTCCTTTATGGGACTTTGTCCACCATGTTAATAGTCTTGGAAGTTATCCTTGACTCATGTTTATGTCTTGTTATATTTTGTTTCAAAATTCCTATGATGTCATGATTATATATTCCCATGTTATAAATTTTATTCTTTATCATGTTTGTTCGTGTTCCATGCATTTTATTCCATCATGTTATTCCTTCTAACCCATGTGATATATTTTATTCCTATTATTATTTCCTTTTTGGGATTTTTAGCTCATTCCTTTTGTTCATGTATTACCCAGGTTATCCTATGTAGTTATAAGAGCTTAATGGAAGTTAGGAGCTCAATATAGAGATTAAATAAAATATGTTTTCATGATGTTTAATTATGTACCTAATCTTTCAAATACACTAGAATTTAAAATCCTTGGCTTGTAATTTGATGGTTAATTATGCTTAAAATCATGTAATGATATGTGTAAAAGGCTAGGGTTACTATAGTTGGTATCAAGGGAAAAAATTATTTATTTTTGGTATTAGGAGTATAAAACTCTAGTGAAAGACTTATTTATAAGACTAAGTATAATAAAAAATCCTTATATTTTGGTTAGTATAGAGTAAGTGGTTTGTCAAAAAAATACATCCCTATTTGGATACTACAAGGGGAAGTGGTTTTGTATCAGATGTACCTAGGAGTAACAACTCCGACAAGGTGTTTTGAGCCTAACTCAGGTTAACTTGGTACAATAAAATGATCCTTACTATGCACATGATTTGAAACTCATTGGGGATATGATTTGGTAAATTCATAAGATCATTACATACTATTATTAAGGGGAAAAAATCCCATAAGAATATATGTTAGGAAATAGATTATGGATAACCTAGATTGAAGCCTAGTGAATCAAAAGTTAGTATATATTTTTCATTTACAAGTTAATCCTTTTATATTTAATGTTTTATTTTTATATTCTTATTAGCTAAGTTTTCAATCCCCCTAATTGTACTTTATGTTTCTTAGTTAATGGATGGAAATAGAAGAACCCATGCCAAAAATAAATATGATAGACAATGTGATGATTTCCCTAATGATATGCTAAGTATAATGGGAACAGGTGATCAAAATTTTATTAAAATACTTGATTAACTAGATAAGGTTATGAATAATAACTTGAATCATGTGGAAAACCCTCCTTATTTAAATAAAGATCAATTTTATGTTGAATACTTCACGTAGAAAAGGCCTCCCATGTTTAGTGGATCTTCCAATCACCTCCTCAGATAATAATGGATTAACTCCATTGAGAAGATATTCTCTATCCTCAATTTCTTAGAAGAAGTGAAAGTTTAGCTAACGATATATCATTTTTATGGGGAATATAATTAGTGGTGGACACTGATCAAGAACACAAAGTCACAAGAGGAAATTGATTCCATGGAATGTGAATATTTGAAGAAAGTATTTTTCAATAAATATTTTCCTAACCCTCTATCTCAAGATGGAAAGGGAATTCCTTGGACCAAAGCAGAAGGAAGACAAGTCTATTGGTGCGTATGAAGAAAACTTCACAAGTCTTGAAAGATACACCTTTGACTTTATTATGAACACCGAAATCAAGGTGGATCTCTTCTTTTGTAAACTAAAGCTAAGTCAATGAAAATAATTCACAATTTGAAACTTTGAAAGTTATAAGGTGATTGTCTTTGTTGTTCCTTCAAGGTTGAAATGAAGACTGGATACTCTCAATGGTCTCATGGGACGGATGAAAAAAAAGGAAAATGGAGTTTAATATAGGTGATAAATACCATTATGGAAAGAATACCCTATACCCCACGTGTAAAAAGTGTGGGAAGAAGCATCCTGGAAATTGCTTAAAAGGAACCAAGAGATGTTTCAAATGTGGAAGAGAAGGCCATATGTCTAATAACTACCAAAGGGATATGAATAATCCCACTAATGAGGAATAATAAAGGAAGGTTCATATCAACACTCAACCTATAATATAGTTTTTAAACTATAAGGAACATGGAAATTATATAAACCATTTCCATAAGCCAAGGGTTGTTGGATGAAATCAACAATAACAACCTCTGAGGAAGTAAGGAAGGGAATATGATATCACTACTACTAATGTGAAGCCTGATATTTCATTCAAGAATAGATAACATACTATTTTATTACGATTCTACACATTATTTCATATCTTGCAAGTTTAGTATAACTATTAAAATGACACCACAAAACTTAGAGGTTGAGTTATCTGTGAGAATAGAAAATGGGGAAATTATTTCATCCAAAGTTTATAACTCCTCCCCAGTTAATTTTTGTGGACTAAACCAACCAAAAAATCTTTTCATACTCCCTTTGGCAGAATTTTATGATATTTTGGGAATGGATTGGATATATTTATACAAATCCAAAATATACTTTTAGGAAAGGGAGATCACTCTTCACTACCCAAAGAACCCTTCAATTCTGTACAAGTGTAAGGAGGAAGATGAATCTACTTTAGAATAATCATCTCAATTATGGATATTTTTTCCTTATGAGAAATAATATCCTGCTCAAATGATTGAGACAAAGGAGATAATCATGATCAAAGACATGCCCATCATGATGGATTACATAGATATATTCCCTAAAGAGTTTCCTAGTATTCCTTCTGATCAAGAGTCCAAGTTTTCAATTGAACTTATTCCTAGATATCATCCTATATTAAAGAAACCTTATAGAATGACCACTGTTGAGCTAAAAGAACTAAAGAAGAAGTTACAAGAGAATATGGACATGAGTTTTATACACCTGAGTACTTCATCATGGGGTGCGCCAGTCCTCTTTATCAAGAATAAGGATGGATCAATGCGGATATGTATTGATTTTCATCAACTCAACAAAATCAAGATGAAGAACAAGTATCCCCTACCATAGATAGATGGATTATTTGATCAACTATGTAGGAAAAATTATTTCTCTAAAGTTTACCTTTGGTCGGGATATCACCAATTAAAGGTGAGGAAGGAATATATTCCCAAGATTGACTTTTGAACAAGGTATGAACACTATGAGTTCATAGCGATTCCCTTAGGACTCACTAATTCTCTAAAAATTTTCATAGACTTTATGAATAGAGTATTTAGATATTACCTTAACAAATTTGTGGTAGTCTTTATTGCTGATATTTAGATATACTCCAAGAGTAAGGAGGAATAGGATGAACATTTGAATATTATGCTGAAGACTTTGTGAAGGGAGAATATATATAAAAAGGATAGTAAATGTGAGTTTTGGATGAAGGAATTATCATTATTGGGGCATGTAATCACCAGAAAAGGGATATTGGTGAACCCTTCTAAGGAAAATGTAATCAAAGAGTGGCCTTGGACAACATCTATAATAGAGATCCATATCTTCCCTGGTCTAGCTGGTTATTACCGATGATTTGTGAAGAACTTATCATGATTTTCAAACCCACTAACCTAGATGACTCAGAAATGAGTAAAGTTCATCTAGACTAGTGAATGTGAAGATTACTTCAAAGAGTTGAAGATAAGGCATTTCACTAGACCTGTAATCACACTTACAAAAGTGGGGAAATATTTGTGGTGTACAATGATGCTTAAATGAAGGGATTAAGCTAATTATTTATGTAAAATGATAAAGTGATAGCCTATGCATCAAGTTAATTGAAAATTCACGAGAAAAACTATACAATGCATGATCTGGAGTTAGTTTCTATGATACCGTGATTGAAAATATGGTGGCATTATCTCCACAGAGAGAAGTGTGAGATATATATCAATCATAAAAGTCTAAAATATATATTCACATAGAAGGAGATTAATATGCGCCAGTGAGGATGGTTAGATCTTATCAATTATTATGACTACTAAATCCACTACCATCCTAGAAAGGAAAATAAGGTAGCTTATTATATAAGTATAAAGGATCCTAAAAATTTATCAATGATTAGAATTGATAAGGATATAATCTTCCTAGACCTACAAAGGAAAGACATGGGAATCATTAAGGAAGGAATATCATCAATCATTTCTCAAATGATTTCTCGACCACCCCTTGTAGAGAAAATAAATGATTTTAAAAGAAATGATGTGAAACTCTAGAAGATGATGGAATCTACGAGAAAGGAGAAATATTAAAAGTTTAAAATTGTTGAGGAAGGACTTTTCAGATTTGGGACATGACTATGTATACCTTCCAATTCAGATATAAAGAAGGATATTCTAAATTACGCACATAGCTTAACCTTATCTATTCACCTAGAGATAAAAAATATGTATCGATATCTCTGAGGGAATTATTGGTGGAAAAATATAAAAAATGAGATCGATGAGTATACATAAAATTTCTTGGTATATTAGTAAGTGAAGGAAAAAAGGAGAAAAGTATAATAAGATGATGAAACCACTACCTATACCAAAATGGAAGTGGGAGAACATTACCATGGACTTTGTTACTATACTTCTAAAGATATCCAAAGGAAAAATTCTATATGGGCGGTTGTGGATCATCTTACAAAGTCAACTTACTTTATTTCTATTCGAGAGGATTTATCACTTGATAAAATTGAACACATTTAAATAAGATAAGTAAAAAGGATAAATGGATTACCATTATCGATTATATTTGATCAGGATTCAAGATTCACCTCAAAGTTTTATAAAATTATCCAAAATGCTCTAAGCACTAAACTGAACTTCATTACAGCCTATCATACTCAAACTGATGGCCAATCTGAAAGGACTATTCAAAAACATGAAGGCATGTTGAGAACGCGTTCTATGGATTTCAAAGGAGGTGGGATAAACATCTTCCAATGGTTGAATTCTCATAAATCAACAGTTTCTACTCAAGCATCCAAATGGCACCATATGAATCCATTTATGGGAAAAGCTGAGTACACCAACATGCTGGGATGTAGTCAGTGAATGTAAGTTTTTAGGACCTGAAATGGTTGAAGAAATATTGGAGAAGGTGGAACCATTTAGCAACACATCATGGTAGCCCAAAGTAGAAAATAGAGATATAAGGACAATCATCAGTGAGACCATGAGTTTAAGTACAGAGACATGATATTCCTCCACATATCTTCATATAATAGGATCATGATATTTGGTAAGAAAGGGAATCTATGTACCAGTTTCATGGGCCACTTTTAGATTATTGATCATGTTGGAACTGTGGCCTATCGACTAGCACTTTGTCTAACCATTTTTCAAGTACACGATGTATTCCAAATACCCCTCTTAAGGAAGTACATACCAGATCCTTCACATGTATTGAATTTGGAGGTGGTACAGTTGGAAAATTATCACTTATATGAGGAGGTGACAGTGAAGATCTTATATCATAGAGATAAAGTTCTATATAACAAGACTACTGACCTGGTAAAAGTACTATGGTAGAACCATAAGTATGAGGATAAAACATGAGAACCTGAGGAAGTGATGAAGGAGAAGTACCCACACCTTTTTTTAAACATAGAATGTAAAACAAAATTTTCAGGGTGAAATTTCATGAGGGGCGAAGAATGTAACGATCCAAAATTTTTATCAATGGAAATTACCTTATTATAATTATGTCATATATTATAAATCAGATTAATAACACAATAAAAACTTTATAAATGAGGAAATAATGAAATAAGAGGAATTAATAGAAGTTAAGAAATATATAACAAAGTAATATACCTTTGGAATAATAATATGGATCATATGAATAGTAAAATGACCAATAGAATAGTAACCTCACACATGAAAGTATAAATAAAATCTAGTCATCCTATAAATGAAAGTATGATATAATTATATCATAGTATAAGTAAATAAATGTTTTAAAAATTATTAATTAAGTGTTGGTATTTTTGTAAGTTATAAATATTTAATTACAATTGTACAATTAATATAATGATTCAAAAGAAAATTTATTTTCATAAAATTTATTCATAAATTAATATTTTTTTATCTTATGGTTGTAATATAATTTTATGAGACCTTATTTAATTTTTCAATGTGTTACGAAATCAGTTATAATTTTAAAATTGGTATTTTCCAAGTAAATGATGATTTTAATTTAAAATTAAATTTATCATATATATAAAATTATTTTCATTAAATAAAGCTCATTTTTAAAGTCTAAACATCAAAAAATGGTTAGGGTGGATTATTGGAAATTTTCTAAAATAGTTGAATTTTTGGTGAATAGTAAAATACGGTAATTTAAGGTATATATACATTATAAGTTAAATAAACCATTCCTTGAGTCATTACTAATATATGCACCATAATCTAGAAATTCCTTTTGTTATTTTATTATATTTGGTGATAATGCTCAAAATATTCATAGTATTGAGCCAAAATAATTAACTAATGAATTAAGTAAAGAGAAAACGCCCTTATCCTCCCTTATAAATACCACCCCTCATCACCTCTTCTCCTTACACCTCTCAAGCTTTGATACTTATCCAAATTCTGCTCAAATATCTTCTCGAACCTCTCCCCTTTGTTAAAGTGCTATTGGTCTCATTAAAAGACCAAAACCTTTCCCCAAAGGATGTTGTCAAGTATTAAAAATTCAAGAGTTAAATTCCTCCTTCCTTTTCTTTTATTTTCTTTTCAAGTTCTTTTATTTTCTTATTCTCTCCTAACCTCCCCTCATCCAATTGGAATGAAAACTAAATTACCTTACCTATACTATAATTTTATTATTCTAATGGAATAATCCATCATAAAACCCCTTCTCTTATCCCTTTTATTCTAGAAATGAAAATGTCTTTCATGAGGTGTCAATGTATTACCTTCAAGGATGAAAAATTTTCATTTTCCATCAATGCCTCAAGGCTGGTCATAAAACCCTTTCTATAGTTAAAAAACATATTATATTTGAATTATAGCCCATTTAATGTTCTGGAATCATTATATACACATGATTTTAATTAATAAGAAAACAAGTTCATTGTGAGCAAAAACCACCCAAGATAATCTAAATGATTATCACTAACATTTTATCTACTGATTCATCCTCATACCATTTCAGACAAAGCTATGAGATTCTACAAAAACCTCCATTTTTCCTTTGGGTTACTATTTCTCTCTCTTTACCCCAATGTAATGCTTATTTATTTGTATATAATTCTTATACATTCTATGTTTATGCTCCAAACTCATGTATCCAGATCACATCATCCCTCTTTGACAGGTTAATATGTGTTTTAGAAAGGTTCCATTTTTAATTTGTCCTGATAAAAAATCCCAATTCAAGGGAACTTCATGATTTCTTACTTTCTTCCAAGTGCACTCCATATTATTTTTTAATACACCATTTTTTTTAAAATCATTCATTTTATCATGAAAAAACTATCTTGGTTCATTAATGGTTTTATGAAAAAAACATGCCTTTTCTACTTTAAATTCTCTTTAATATTTTTCTTAAACCTCACTAAAATGTTTCATTTATAAAGTTTATTAAAAACTAATTTTATATGATTCCACTTTAATTGGAAATCACTTATATGATCTATACCTATTTTCCCTTATGAATTTCCATGTATGTTTTGAATCCATTATTTCATGGAGTTGTTTATGATATACTCATTTGTTATGCTTTGTGAGATGATTATGATACCCATTTCTTTCCATGGGTAACCTTTATGTTTATTATTCATGTGGAACACATATTCATGAATATGTTATGATGAGTGATCCAAGATAGAGATCTAATGAATTGGGTAACGTTTAGTCTCATGAGACATTATATTGGGATAGGGAGTGAACCTGATTCCTTTACGAGACTTTGTCCACCATGTTATATAGTCTTGGTGGTTAGCCATGAATCATGTTTATGTCATGTTATATATTGTTTCCACATTCCTATTATGACGTGATTATATGTTCACATGTTATAAATGTTATTCTTCTTTATATTTATTCATGATCTATTCCTTTTATGCCATCATGTTATGCCTTTTAACCTATATGCTTTGTTTTATTCCTATAATTATTTCCTTACTAGGATTTTTAGATCACCCCTTTTGTTCATGTATTCACCAGGCTATCTAATCTAGATATAGGAGCTCAATTTCAGTTATCATATCAATATGGATATTAAATAAAATATATTTTCATGATTAATTATGTACCAAATCTTCCAAAGATACCAGACTTTACGATCCTTATTTTTTAATTTAATGGTTAATTATGCTTAAAATCATGTAATGATATGTGTAAAAGGCTAGGGTCTCTATATCGACACTCTTTCAAGTATGGGGTGTCAAATGAACTCCAATACCTAGTCGACATCACTCAAACACCTCTTTGGGTAAGGCCTTTATCATAATTTCTATAACATATAGTTTTGTAGGAACATACTCCAACTTCACAAGCCCATGATCCATCTTATCCATGATAAAATGATACTTGATTTCAATGTTCTTTGTTTGTGAGTGATGAACTATATTTTTTCTAATATTTATAGCATTTGAATTATTATAATGGATTCTAGTCAGAGGCTTCACTTCAAGCTGCCGCTTCATCCACAATAACTATGTACAAGCTTGAGTAGCCATAATATATTCAAATTGTATGGTGCTAAATGAAATTCAATCTTGTTTCTTGATTTCCAAGAAATACACAATACTCCAGGATAGAATGAACCACCAGACATTAATTTTATATCATCTTCTAATCCAGTCCAATCTGTATATGTATAGACCAATAACTCTTGTTAAGATTTTCCATTGTACAACAAATTGAAATCCACTATTCCCATGATATAATGAAGTATAATTTTTTACTAAAAGTATGTGGATTTATTTAGGATGGATTTTATACCATTATTCTTGGTATATATATAAAAATATCTAGTCATGTTTCTATTTAGTACAATATACTTCTAATGATTTTCCTGTATTATGTGATATTAACTACTTTGACTTATCATCTCGTGATAGTTTCATCTAGGCAGCCATAAAATTTGAAATATCCTTGGAATTATCCACTGAAAATAATCTTAAAACCTCCTTGTAATATTTGGATCAAGAAATAAATGTTCCATTCTTTCCTTATACCATCTATAAAATAATAAAAATAGTCAGTTCCCTAATCAATGACATTTCGAACTCATTTTTTATGAATTTCTTGAACTATTTTCACTGTGGTTCATCTGATCCACCAAAAATTATATCATCAACATACACCAACAACATTATCCTTTTATTAATATCATTTTTTACATAGAGATTATAATCAACTCCACCACTTTGAAAACCAATATTTTTCAGAAAATGATCAGGTATTGAATACCAGGCTCTTAGTGCTTTCTTCAACCCTTATAGAGCCTTACTCAGTAGAAAAACTCTATTTTCATCTAGATGAATTATAAAACCATTTGGATACTCGATATACACTTATTTTTATAGAACCACTTTCTCAACATTGGTTCGATGTCCATTTGGAAAACTTTGAACTTTATTTGCACTACTATAGCTAAGAATAATCATATTTTCTCTAGCCTCATAACAGGTGAGAATGTTTCATCAAAATCGATACCCTCTATATGGGAGTACCATTTTCAAACTAGTCATTCTTTGTTTCGAATCACTATACCATCTTTATTCAGATTTTTATGAAAGACCCATTTGATCTTGATGACATTCTTTTCTTTTGGTATCAAAACAATCTCCCATGTCTGATTATTCTCAATTTGGTCAAGCTTGTAATTCATATACTAAACCCAATTTTCATCTATAGATACTTAATTGAAAAAATTTATTCTCTACCTGAGATATGAAATCTATCTGTTATAATGATTTCATTCTCCATGTTTGAACTTGAGCTGCCTGATCATTAATGATATTTTTCCTATCAATTTTAGCTATACTCTTCAACTTCTGTGTAGATACAGATTTTAATTCCTCATACTCATCATTTGTATATTATTTTGAATAAATATTTTATACTTTTAATCCAACTAAGTTTTTACCTCCTCGTCTCTCTCATCAGGGAACTATTCACTATGTTGTTGAAGATTCTTTTCATTCTCTACTACAGTGACATCATCACTTTCAATTAATTTTACTAGTATCATGTTGAAGAATTTGTATGCTTTGATTTTTTTTTGTAAATATCCAAGGAATATCCCTTTATCATCACATGATTCAAGTTTCCTTTTTTTTTTCTCTCTTTATTGAGAATAAAACACTTACTTCTAAAGATTCTAAAGTATTTAAATATTGGATTATTTCTGTACCATAGCTCGTATGGAGTATTTTCTTCCTTCAGACATAATAGAGTCCTATTGGATATGTAGATTTATTTTAGAACTACTTCCTTCCAAAATTAATCTGGTAGGTCCTTTTCAATATGTATTGTTCTATCCATCTTGTTTATGATTTGATTTATCCTCTTAACAACTCTATTTTGTTAAGGATTTCTCACTACAGAAACTTTATGCCTTATCCCATGTTTCTTTAGATATTCTTCCACTTGGATGTTTGTGAATTCCATACCATTATTAGTATTAAAATTCAGAATCCTCTATCCAAGCATCCTTACAGGTTCTATCTAATATTTTTTTTATGCAACTGAATATTCAAAAATTCTAGGAAATGTAAAATACCCATTCCATCACGATGAAATACTCAATGAAAAGAACATAATACCTCTTCTTATTAATGTTTATTGGAGAGATAGGTCCACACACATATGATTGCACCAATTCAAGCACTATAGTTTATTTTTATTCTTTTTTTCCTTGTATTTATTTATGATAATATTCCCCCATTGACAAGCATCACACATGTGAGAACAATCACATGATAGTTTGGGGATGTCTCGAGTTGCGCCACATTTAATAAAATTTTCAAGGTATTTTTGGTATAGATGGATAATCTATTTATGAAAAAAACTATTTTCTTCCTCTCTAGATATAAATAACATATCTTCTTCTACACTCAAAAGTTAGAGATTCCCCTTCACACACTTTTCCTATAAAACAATTGTACCAACTTTTCTATTTACAATACATAGCTTCCTGGTAAATCTTATAGCGTGAAACAAGTCAAACCATTTACTAACACTGAGAAATTTGTGTTTGAGACCTTCAACAACTAATATATCAGTACATCTCATATCTTTACCCCCATATTTTTCTTTTCCCAAGACATTAATCTTCAGGCCTTCATCATTTCCAAATTTGAAAACACTTTTCTTTTTATTTTTGATGATTGTAAAAAGATCCTTATTTCCTATCATATGGTATGTTTATACACTATTAATGATCCATAAATCATCAGTATATAATGATTTATTGGAAATATTCTCAACCACTTCCTGCTCAGATATTTTCTTTTTAATCCATTATACTGACTTCATACCTTTTGTGGACTGATATTTATGATCTTTCTCAGAGTATGATGGACCAACTTCATCTTGTAGAGATCTACATTGATTTTGTGTTTTCAGATCACTTTATGATTCATTGAGTTACTGCTTACAACCAATTTATTCCTTATTCAGTATATTCCTCTACATTGTAGATGAGAAATATCTTTCCATGTGTTCGAATCCTCTACAATAGAAATGGTGACCCTTGAAATCATTCCTGAAATATTGAACTATATCTAGCCTTATTTTTTCCTCTTATTCCCTTTAGTAACTTTTGACTATGGAACATTCATTTTAATAATGTCCCATATTTCCAAAATAATAACACTTTATATGAGGTTTAAGACTATAAATTATTATAAGAGCATTTATTTCTTAGATTTTATGAGTCTTCTGATTTTTATTTGTACCCAAGTTCATTTTCAACCTCGGAGTGGGTGCTTGTGGCCTAACATCAGTCACCAAAAAATTCTATTTATGATTAATCCCCATATTATATTTGTAATTTAGATATGGCTATTGATTCTGTATTGCTGGGCCTCTTTTATCCACTTCCATATTTTCTATCACCCTAGTGATCTTGTTTCCTGATGTCATTCTGAGAATCCAGAGTCTCTCCTGACCTTTTGATTTTATTCATAGGTCAACAATATCATCTTCATGTTATTTAATATTTTTGATTTGATATTTTTCTATGTTAGTCAAACCATCAATCATTTTTTCTATTCTTCAACTTTGATCTTGTAATCAATAACCTTTTCTGAGTTCTTTAGCATTAAAGACATGATATTTTCAATTTATTTCATTATCTCAGTCTTCTCTTCTTCTTACTACTATATATAGAGTTTGAAATCATGAACCATTCTATTGGTTTTTTTCATTTTGGATCTCAAAACATCTATATTCTCAATATAAGCTTCTAATTCATCCTAAAGACCGACTCTTCCTCTCGGCCCATCTTCTGGGGTTTTGGCTTTCTTAGGCAGTGATGGTTCCTCTGCTCCGCTCTTCTCGGTCTCTTCTTCTCTCTTGCTCATGCTGGGATATTATCTCATTTGAATTTTCATTATCTTCTACTCAACTCCCTCTACACTGTTACGGAGATCTGTTTTTTTACCTGCCCGTCTCTTTACGCTCTGTTCTTGCAGTCCTTAGCTCCTCTCTAGGTCGGATTTGGAACATGGGATACACTAAGGATCTGGGAAATCAATTTGGAAGACGATATATTTTCAGGCGTTACAGGAGTTGTTTCCTCTTCCTAGGGTTTCATTCCCATTATCCATTTCAAGTTTTGTCCCAGTTTCATTTTTTCTGGTTCAGGTTGTTTACTGGTTACGACACTCCCTCTATGTTCGTTCTAGGGTTTCAATCCAATTTTTTTTTCTTCCTTGTTCCATGGTGCTATAGTTTGCAATTCTATTTCCGTCGAGTGGATGGTGATGTTGGCCTCTTCGGTGTCTTGTGGCAGTCATGTGTCTGGGTGGTTTTTCGGTGTCGCAGATGACATTAACTTGCTGCGGAATGCTTGCGTATGTTATGGTTTCATGCTTGTTCAAGGTGAAGGGCTCAATTATCTGTGGGGGATTCAATCACACAAATCTGCCCTATCCTCGAGTCCCATTTCTCCTTCCCAGGTTGTCCAGGTGCAATGGTTTTTTGGGGCTTTGGGAAGTGATGCTTGGGTGGCCAAGAGATTTCCAAAGGATGAGTTATTCTCTCGGCAGTATGATGTGATGGAGTATGTCCATTCTGATGAGTCTTACAGGTTTTCTTTTCTGATGGTTGGCGATAGTGTGTTCATGAAAGGAAGACTGCGAGGGCATGACTTAGATGGTGATTATTCTTCGATCCTTGATGGTGAGGCTGTGTCGAGCGATGAGGATGAAGACGATGGTGTTGGAAGCTCTGGCGATGTATACGGTGATGATGAAGGTGGTGGTTTCTGAGAAGCGATGGTGACAGAGATTTCTGGTCGAATCGAGGCAGGTGACTGAATAAACATTTTTGAAATTCAAGGTGGCTCTTGGATCAAGTCATGACGGATGGACGACTGGTGTGATGGTTGTGATCTCGAGGCAGGCGCGTGAATGATTAAAGTTTTTGAATTTTGAATGTTGTGTTTTTTGGAAGGCGGCGATGCAATATAGGTCGGGGTTGGCTGCAATGTTTGTTTGAATTTGAATGTTGTATGCTGTAATTCTCGTGATGGGTTGAATCTTGTGGTATTGTGAGGGTCTACACTTACCCCTTTAAAAGTTTTATTAGAAAATACAAAAAAATATGGATAGTGGATTGTGGATTGATTTCTTCCCTTTTTTAAGAGCTACCTACAACTGCCACCATATCATTTTTGTTGGATCAGGTTATAACAAAATATACACAATAGGGGGGTGAATTGTGTGTATTATAATTTCTTCATGAGATCATGATATGTCCTTTTAACTTTATCAGAATGATTAATAAGTGGAAAATAAATATCAAAGGATGCACGATGTATAGTGGTTCAGGGAATAGAAGACCCCTAGTCCACTCCCCCAATGATATACTCCATGATCTTGGTGATTTTCACTATCTGGTCCTCTTATCAATAGATAATTCCACAACTGAGTGCGGGAATTTGGCACCTTTACAACATTATGGCTAAATAGAGCCTTATGGTTCATACAAATAACCTAACACACAACTTAGTATGAGAATTTGTTCACTCAAAGTAGAAGAGTATTTGTTCTTTGAAATAATTTCCAGTTTTTCTTCACAATTGTAACAACACACAATTGACAGTCGATGGATCATCATCTTCAGAAAGAATGATCTTTAGGTACAAGAGTTCTGAGTCGATCCAGTTGTAGTAGATCTTGAAATATAATTTGAAACTTTAATAATAATCGATTCAAAAAAGATATTTGATGTAGAATCGGTAAATCTTCAATCGTGTTTCTTCTTCTTTAGAAAACAGAGTTTGATAGATCATGGTAGCACCAGATCTTTAAATATCAAATGTCTCTATAAACTATAGTAGTGAAAAACTCAAGAATATATTCTTCTCATCTCTTTCACAATGATCTATATCGTATCCACTGTAATTAAAAATAACACATATATATATAATAAAGACCATCGTTTTCCTTTCAAATTTAGATCCACAAAAGTCACCTATAGAATCAAAATATTCAAATATTTGAATAACAGAGAAGTCATGACACCCCTTAAAATTCTCTAGGAAAATATCCTCTTAAATTGATCCTTTGAATCATAAATAAACAAATTTGAATCAGTCAAATATGTGCTTTAGATTCAGGCTTTTAATATGGCTTGAAATTTGCATGATAATCTATATAATGACTGTTACTCAATAAAGCTGTGTTTGAATCTACGACGCCAAATGCAGGGTTGAACTGCATAACATACACTCTCTGAACGTAAGGTTCACAACGTAAGGTTGATAAACCGTACTTTTCACTTCAACTTTCAAACATACAGTATATAATCCATAATTTTATCAGCTTCTAAACCTAAGGTACATGATCCATACTTTTGGATAAAATGTAAGGTTTTTCACAAAAGTAAGGTTGATGAACCATAATTTTGAGAAACAAACATAACATTCCATACTTTTTTTGATATCACAAACTTAAGGTTCCTTCCAAATGTAGTGTTCTTCTTCCATAATTTGTTGATAGCATATGGTTGCTTAACCATACTTTTCTTGTAACGCCCTGACCCTAGTTACCCAGAGTCGGTGAATTATTACGTAACACTGGCATGATCACAAAAGATAAAGTCTCGAAATACCGATTAGTTTAGTAGCCTTGGAAACACTAGATACATTAATAAATGTTACATTACATCATAAAGTGAAAAAGCATAATAACATAGTCTCTATAGTCCACACTCATATCCCTTTCAGACTATCCCTGCAAGTCAGTCATAAAATATTTCTTCACATCCTGGGAAAAATAAAACATAGAAAGGGGTGAGCTCAGATGCTCAGTAAGGATAACAATATAGCAGAAAATTTTGTAAATAAACATAAACATTTAAGGTAATGTATAACAAAAAAAAGACTTTTACACTTGAACTTCAACATAATATGGAAAAAATAAAATGAAGTAATGCCATTTACTTATTCACATGGATATTATACTAGTTGAATAATCACATGCAATATCAATAACCACTTTCACAATGATGGAATGCATAATGCCAGACTATCATAACCACGTAGCCAAGGACTCGTGCCAAGACTACAAATAAGATTTTGTCAAGTCCTCGTGCCAAGACAGTAGTTTGTCTCATGAGACATATCGATTCATCGAGGAGCTATAGCGGGCTCCACCTGTCACTTATTAAGTCCAATGCATTCCTTATATGAAAAAGTTAAAACATATCATAAACCATAACATAATCGTATCACATAAAACATGCATAAAAAAACATAACATTTCCACATTTTAATCACAAAATATCAATACAACACATTGATATAATAAAAACATTATCATAACCATTTTCAATATCAAAATAAAAGAAAAGTAAAACATGTTATTTATTATTCATTTAAAAAAAATTATGGCTTTTAGAGGAAGCCGAAACCCAAATAATGGTCACAGTGGTGGAGAAGTCATTGTCGCCGCATACGTACGACAAAAAAACATCCCATTTTGTCATTTAGTAAAACGCTTCGTATAAAAAAGATTCCGTTTGAATAAATGTAAAAGTCAAAGCGGTTTATACACCGTATAAAAGAAAGTCTTGTATTAATACAAAATATGCCTCAATGAAAGAAAATTGAGAAGAAGTCCCTTACAAAGATCATTTTTTAAATAAAATAGATCTATTATGTGTATTAACTATAATTACACATAAATAAAGTAAAAATACAATATAGGAAATAATAATATCATGACATAATTTGAAAGTAGGAGATTCACCCAAAGAACGAAAATTGGGTTAAGAAATTCCCTTACCTCGTGTCCGACTTGACTCGATCGTTCTTTAATCTCATGAATAATAAAATAGAGTTAATTTCTACTTGATTAAGAACCTTTTTAAATTTCATTATTCCTTTTATATCACTTATTACCATGTTATGAACATTATGTAATTATTTAAGTTAATAACGGTCGTTTTGTCGATCTTTGGTACTTGAGTCAAAAATAAACTTCTTATAATTACAAGTTGTTCATGTGGTGAAATATAAATTATATAAAAAATTATATTAATGATGAAGATATCATATATATCATATATATCCAGTATATACATGCATTTATAATATTGCAAAACATTTAGAGGTAAGAAATGAAATGCACTGTTCATGGAGACGGTAAGCCGTACGTACGCATGGACGCTACTTTCATTTCTATTTCATATTTAATGGAATGAAATCATAATGATATAAAGGTATATTATAATTCTAGTATAATATAATATATAATATCATTAACTCCATCCTTTATACTTCCCACATATGGCATTAACGATTCAAATCACTTTGAGGGGGCGGTAGTCCGCACTTCCTAAAATGAAATTATCGCGTTTACCCATAATGGAAATCATAAAGGTAAGACATAAATAAAAAATACAGAAGCATAATGAAAACATAAAAATAATATATATCAAATATAAATATAGTGACATTTTAATGGCCACCATGAGAGGTTTTAAAAGAAGATTGAACAATCATCGTTTCGTGAGGCAGTAATTCGCCACCCACAGAAACTGTATGTTATTTAACCATTAAACGAAGGTGTGTATAAGTGTAAATAAAATCCTTCTCATAACAAAATCCTAGTATATTTAAGATACTGGTTTTGTTACAAAATAAAGGAATAAAAAGAGTTTAAGGGGTTGGAGAAGCAAAATAAAACAAAAGAACATAAGAGAAGACATTACCTTAAAATCAGGTAACTCTTTTTGATTTGAGCCAAAGGCTTCCTTGGGAAGACTACTACCCAAAGTGAGGCCTGTAGGAGTAAGAGATTGAAGTTGAGAAAGTATTTGGGTAGAGTTTGGCAGAGCCAAATGGATTTGAAGGTGTGAATAAGGGGGTAGAGGTGGGGGCCTTTTATAAGAGGAGAGGAGGGGCACTCTAGGAAAGTCAGGAAATATTACTTTATTATATAATGAGTTTCAGATTTTAAAGGTCCTAAAATTATATATTTTGAGGATAAGGTGATAAGGGTTCGAAATATACTCATCCGATAGGTTTTTGACAAGTGTAAGTCTTAGAGTTTACATTATTTTTTAATTTTATTTAAATTGTTAATTAATGAGGTAATCGCTGCATCATCATGGTGTCATAAACAATTTAATTTATTTAATGTCTAAAAATTATAAAAAAATTACCATGATGTAGGAAATATTTTTATCTTTCCAATGAATATTTATAGTCAAAAATATATCTTATATAACCCAATGTAATAATTGATTTAGTAAAACAACACATGTTTATGACAATTCTATTTTTACTTTAAATAAAAAATTATTTATGTCATTTTCTTACCCAAGTGGCTCCATGGGGTCCCCAAGTTGACCCATGGATTTTATTGGTCATCCATGACTCATCCAATAAGGGTCAGACAAGTTTAAAGGTAATTTCATATTATTATAACATTATATTTACCTTAAATTACATTAATTACCTTTAATCGCGATTAATAGAACTTAAAAGTTACTATTCACCAAAAATTATTTTAATCCCATTGAACCAAATTTTACTTCCTAATTACAATGATGTATACCAGATTTTTGAAATTCAAATCACAGAGGTGGTAACATTTCATTTAAACGAAAAATCAGTTTTTTTAACTACCACTTAGTGGTTTCACTATTAATCAAAAATCGATGTTTTTCAGAAAAATACCAAAAATTCACCCTAAGATATAATTGATATTCTGAATTCAAAAATGATTTATATTTTACAAAATTCCAAACATATAAGTTTCATTAATTAATTTTATAATTAATTCCTGTTGTCAAAACAAAAAGCGTGTTTTTAAGAAACAATATATATCAAAAGATTGACAATTGTTTATGTCCAATTTCAAAGTGAAATTAATTATAATTACCAACATTGGATAAAATGGTAAAAATATATTCTAATTATAATTTAAAACCACTAAATATTATAATTTATCACTATAAATTATTTTGATTAAAAAAGTTATTTTTAAGTATTTTTTTCTATTCATAGAAAATTGGAAGTTCTCAGAAAATTACAAAAATTTCAACTTAGGATAATTTGGATATTCCGAATACAAAAATGAAGTCCATTTTGAAATATAAAATTTATATAATTTAAAAAAGTGGGTATTACTATTCATAACGGGTACTTTGATTGGTCGTGGTGTGTTAGAACTTCAAGGTTGCGTACAACATACGCTGCTCTATTATTCAACATGAAGTGTACCATGGAAGCTGGGGGTGTTAAATTTATGATAACCTATAAGTGACAGTTTTCATCCTTACACTACACTCCTCAACATAGGATATGAACTGTATTTCTAGAACACGCTGAAGTGATTTATGAACACGTAGAGTTTGAATGGTGTTTCTAGAACATGCTAAAGTGATTTTCTAACACTTTGTCAAATATTCTATGTAGATTAAAATGCTTAAATATTATTTCAAAAAATAGAGAAATAAATAATATTAATTTCTTTAAATATACTAAAAGTAAAATCATTAGAATAACAAATAAGGGTATTTGTGAACATCAAAATAATTATAAAGAGATGGAGTGTTGTTCTCAACAATCTTCCCCTTAATAAAATAGACTGTTGTTGAAGATCACACTTGTTCAACAATATCTGCCTTTTTGATGATCAGAAAACCCATGAAATAACCAATAAAATTATCTTATAAAATTAATTGCATATAATTTAGAATTTTGAAAAGATAAAAACAATATTTTATTTTAACAAAATTATTTCCTAATTTTTAAATTTTTTCCTGCTTTATAATGTAAAATAATATCTCATCCTTTATAAATACTAAATTTTTTGTTTATCAAAAAAACAAATTCCTAAAAAAAATATTATGTTTATCCATATTTTCCCCCTTTTTGTGATATCAAAAATAATGATAGAAGAAGGAATGTAACACAATTTAATGTATCACTGAACTTAAGTAAATGCTATGATAAAGTAGTTATGAATATTTTAATATGGATTACAGGCATTCTAACATAGACTGTACAGTAAAACAAATTAATGACACATAAACATGTAATTCAAATATATGTTATTGAAAATATAAGTACAAGAACAATAATAAAAATGAGAATCAAGGTTGAGCTAAAAAGGCTTGAGGAACGAGTTTCAGTGCCTCTGAATGATTTCCTTGAGCTTTGAAATCTGTAGTCTCAACCTTTTCATCAATCCATTACCTAAATAGACTATGAGATCTCTTCCTTCCTAAGTGAGATGGATATCTTCAATCAAATTGACTCTAAAAAACTCATGTAACCTCTCTTCCTTTTCCATAAAAAGAGTTAACATATCAGTGAACTGATTCATCAAAACTCTGATTCCAGGTTCTTTCAAAGTCAATTGCTCAATAAGAAACTTCTAATTATCCAACGACACATATCAAGGAGCACTATTGCATTGAAGGTCCTGCAGTTTGTCATTCACATTGCTCATATATACTGTAATAGCCTAAAATCTTCTGATCAGATCAGGTGAAGTACCTGATGTACTGGCTTCACTATGTCTGATAGCTATGAATTTTTTCTCCATGAAAGATTTAAACTCTAGTAAATATAACTTCATCACTATTTCAGATTTGATATTGGAACTTCAGCCAACATTTCCTTCCTGAAAATTTCGACTTATTTCTTATAAACAGAGCTGGCTTTTGGTCTTTGAAATTTCAGATGTTCCTTTTCTAATTCTCTTCTTAAAGAAGAATTTTCAGCTTGAACATTATCAAATTTTCGAATTAACTACTCCACCTAATTATTATCAGAATCAAAGGCACCTGGTACTTTATTCTCAGTCTGAGTTTCCACTAGATTTATCAGTGCTAGTGGTAGGGATTCAATATATGACTTCTCTCATCATTACTCTATACTGGCTTCTCCACTTATTTTTCCTTCGATTCCTTTCTTTACTCATCCATATAAAAATATTCACCAATAATTTCAGTTTGAATTTCAGAAAGGTTCTATGCTTGATTCATATTCACAGGTTCTTTCTCATCTTGAGCATCCTCTTCATTGAGTTTTTCCAAGGCTAGATTCTCTAAAATAGGTTCCTCTTGGGATAATTCCTTTGGAACAATCTCAGTAGGCTTTACAATTTCAGTTCTAGACACTTCAACTTCTCTGGGATTTTCAATAGTTGGATGCACAATTTCTTTTTCTACTTGAGGAGTCACCTCAATATAAGAAATTATTGGTTGGTCAACTTGCTATAATGTATATTCTCTAATAAATTTGTAGTTTAAAAGTGGTTCAGTTGTTCCAACATTTTCTTAAACAGGTTCCTCATCAGCTTGAGCTACTCTTTGCCTTCTTCTCTAAAGTGCTTCTTGACTTTCCTCATTAGTAGGTGTATCAACTGTCTCAAACCATATCCTCCTTGATACTCCACTAGTTCTAGATTCAGCTACTCCTTCCTTTGATTTTTTACGTAGCTCCAGAGCACTCTCTTGTACTTATTCTACTCCAACAAGCATGAGTTTTCCTTTTATTGTGCTCTAAAAGAAACCAATATTCCTTAGTGTTCTAGAATTAAAGATGTTTCTATGGTGGCATCTCACTCAGGCATCCACCTTCTTTATCATATCTGTCTTAAATAAAATCTTTGAAATGAACCTTACAATGGGGTAAAAGTTCATCCTCGCTTCTAGTTGGCATAAATAATTAAGATATATCACAATATATCTCATTAAATTCAACTTAATATCACTCATAAATAGAAACATTATGTACATATCATGGTACAATATTTTATCCATCTTTGAAATACTGGGTGCAATATCTATTTGCACAAATTTAACTAAAATCTTATGGTTAGGATCTAGATATTTCACTAACATCTTCCTTATGTTTGTAGAGCCAAATAGAAAAGAAATAATGTCCACAGACTTATGGACATCATCACCAATATTCTTTAAATCAAAATGGAAAACTCCCTCATGAGGGAAATTAAGAATTTTGGCTATCTCCACAGATGAAATTGAAAAAACTTTGTACTTGATCTTACCTATTATTGAATCTTCATCTTCTCCCTGACTAAAATGAACTAATTTAAAAAAGTGATGAAGTTATACCTCATATAGAATCTCTGTATAGTCTTTATTGAAGGTTTGATCAAGTTTTTGAAATGATAGGGCTTGCCTCAGCATCAGATTCGTCTGGTATAACCATTCAAGATCGATCACTTTTCCTTGCAAAATCTTTCGTCCTGCCGAGCGCTGTCACTTGGCGTTGCTAGTTTCTAGCTCATTAGTCCTTTTGATTTTGGCCATTGCTGTCACATATTTCTAAAGGTTGTAAAAGCTTGGGTTTCAATGGTTTAGGTGCTGGTAGAGAAGAGCGATAAAAGTTCTTAGGGTTTCGAAGGGTTTTAAGAAAATGAACCCTTTTTTAATTGGAAATGGTTTCTGACATCCTTGATTCCCTTGTCGTTACGTACATAGTAATTATTACATTATTTAAAAGTAAAAACCGACGCGACAAAAGTTTAATGCAGAATTGACAAAAATTTTAAATTAATAAAGACAAGTAATAATGAAAACAGATAAAATAAGAATTAAAATAAATAATTTAAAATTAAAAAAATTAATTTAAAAATAAATAAAACTAGCTCTCCCTTAGTAAAATCAAACCTTTCAGTGAGAAGTGGTTTAGTAAAAATATCAACTAATTGAATTTCAGTGCTTAAAAATTCTAAGAATATATCATTTTTAAGAACATGATCTCTTAGAAAGTGATGTCTGATATCAATATTCTTAGTTCTAGAATGATTAATAGGGTTTTTTGAAATATTTATAGCACTATTATTATCACATAAAATAGGTGTATTATTAAAATTTAGTCCAAAATCCATAAGAGTGTTTTTCATCCACAAAACTTATGCACAACAACTGCCTGCAGATACATATTCTGCTTCATCTGTTGATAGGGAAACTGAGTGTTGTTTCTTACTAGACAATGACGCTAAGGATTTTACTAAAAAGTGGCAAGTCCCTGAGGTGCTTTTCTATCTAACCTAAAACTTCTAAAGTATGCATCTTAATAAAAAATTTAATTAAAATTAGAAGTTTTTGGATAGAGAAGAGATTGAAAAATAATTCCTTTTAAATATCTAAAAATTCTTTTAAGAACACTTAAGTGAGATTATTTTGGATCAGATTAAAATATAGCACAAAAACATACTAAATAAATTATATCTGGCTAGCTAGCAGTAAGATATAATAAACAACCAATCATACCTCTATATAACTTTTTGTCAACTTATTTTCCAGTTTCATCCAAATCAAGTTTTATATTAGTACACATGGGAGTTGAATATGACTTGCTGTTTTCAAGTCAAAATTTATTTGGTAAATCTGTAATGTATTTTTTTATTTAAAAAATTTCCAAAATATTTTTGATAAATTTGAAGTCATAAAAAGAAATTTAATTCTCCCATCATAATCATTTCAAATTATTTTTGCATTAAATTTGAAAAGTCATGACAAAGTTTTTTATTTTTTGAACCAAAAATTACATAATCAACATAAATTTGAATGAATAAAATATTAGAGTTGACAGTTTTATTAAAAAATGTTGGATATTCCATCCCACCAATAAAATAATTTTTTAAAAGAAAATAACTTAACCTTTCATAAAAAACTCTAGGTGCTTGTTTAAGGCCATAAAGAGCTTTAGTAAGTTTAAGAAGAGAATCTGGATTTTGTGAATTTTCAAAACCATGAGGTTTCTCAACATAAAATTCCTTCAATAAGTAACCATTTAAAAAGGCAGACTTAACATCCATATGAATTAATTTAAAGTTTATATGAGACTTAACATCCATCTGAAATAATTTAATGTTTATATGAGATGCATAGGCTAAAAGGATCCTAATGGCTTCTAATCTAGCTACAAATGCAAAGGTCTCATCATAATATATACCTTCTTCATGATTATAACCTTTAGATACTAGTCTTGCTTTATTTCTAGTTATTATTCCTTGATAATCTTGTTTATTTCTAAAGACCCACTGGGTTCCTATAACTGGATTGTTCTGAGGTATTTCAACTAAATTCCAAACTTCATTTCTCTTGAATTTGTTTAGTTCTTCTTGCATTGCTATCATCTAACTTTCATCAACTAAGTCTTCTTCTAATGTATTAGGTTTTAATTAGGATAGAAAGGCAGAGAATTTGACAAGATTTACTATATTTCTTATGGTTTTTATTCCAGTGTTTAGGTCTCCTATAACAATTTCTAAAGAGTGATTCTTTAGGGTTCTATATTGTGTAGGTAGTACACTATTAGGTTCTTCAATGTCATGTTCTTCTGAATTGGACAGAATTTCATTTAAATATTTTTTAAAATTATCTTTTAAGTTCTCAAGTATCATGTTATAATTAGATTCAGATTCATCAATTTGATGTTTCCTTTTCTCAAAGGGATCCGATTCATCAAATTTCACATGAACTGATTCTTTAACAATCTTTGAATTTTTATTAAAAACTCTATAATCTTTGTAAATAGTAGAATATCCTAAGAAAATACCTTTATTATATTTTGGATCAAACTTACCAAGATTGTAATTAGTGTTTAAGGTGTAAAACTTGAATCCAAAAACTTTAAAGTAATTTTCTTTAGGGTTTCTATTAGTCCAGAGTTCATAGGGTGTCTTTTTAAAAATTGGTTTGATTAAAAATATATTCATTATATAATAGGATGTGCTTACAGCTTTTGCCCAGAAATAGGTAAGAATACTGTATTCATTTAGCATAGTCCTATCCATTTCTTGAATAGTACTATTTCTTCTTTAAATAATTCTATTTTTTCGGGGTGTTCTTAGTGCAGAGAAGGTGTGTTTAATACCCATATTTGAGCAGAAGGAATTAAATTCCAGATTCTCAAATTCTCTACCATGATCACTTCTTAATAAAATTATTTTAGAATCTTTTTCATTTTTAATATCTTTGAAAAAACTTTCAAATATAGTAAAAATCTCATTTTTATATTTTAGAAAATAAATCCAAGTAAATATAGAATAGTCATTAACTAAAAAATATACATATAGTTTACCAGCCAAGATTTCTATTCTTGAAGGTTCAAAAAAATCCATATGGATAAGTTATAGAGGTTTAGAAATAGAAATTTTGTTAACATATTTGAAGGATGATTTATGTTTCTTGCCAAGTTGACATATATCACAGAATCTATCACTTTCAAATTTGAGACTAGGAAAATCAGAAACTAATTTTTTCTTAGATAACTTTTGTAAAGCATATATATTGAAATGCCTAAGTCTTCTATGTCAGATCCAAGATTCATTTATCTTATCAGTTAAGTAATTTATCTTTTGTTTACAAAAGGAATTTATGTTCAGGGTGTAAACATTATTAGTTACGGGTGATCTAAATTAAAGTAATTAATCTTTTAAAAACAGAACAACATTTATTGGAAAAATCAACAAAATAACCATCATCACAGAGTTGAGAGATACTTATCAAGTTGTGTTTCAATACTTGTACATAGAGTACTTTATTGATTGAGACTGCTTCTAGATCTATAACTGTTCCAATGAAAATAATCTTACCTCTGGCATTGTCACCAAATGTGACTAGACCATCATCCTTTTGAGTTAGTGTTCTGAAATTTTATGAGTTTCCACTCATATTCCTAGATCAGCCACTATCCATATACCATATTTCTGTTTTTCTGCTTCTGTGACCTATTTCCTGCAATGGAATTTAAATAAAGGTTTGTTTTGGTACCCATATTCTATTGGGTCTAGTAGTGTTAGCTAGCAAAGACCTGGGAATCCATACTTACTTTGTTTTTCTATAATCAATAAAATCATATAGACTTATTGCAATAAAGTCTCTATTAATCCCACTTATTTTTAGTTGCCTTAAATAACCTTTTTTAGATATGTGACCTATTGTTCCACAGTAGTTACAAATTTTACCTTTTGCAATTGGGAAAAACAATTCTTATATAGTTTCAGTTTCTCACTTTTGCTATCTATTCCATATCTTTCCTTTTTAATCACATTCTTTTCAAGTATTTCATTTAGTATATTTTCTCCTTTTGTAAAAATAAGAGCATAAATTTTGTATTTTATTAATTCTATTTGAAGTGTTTTTATTTTAGTTTCATTATCTATAAAGTTTTTTTGATGAGTTATATTTTTTAATTAACTATTGATGTTGTTTTAGCAGAGTGTATTTCTCCTAAAACAGTTGTATGAATATTTTTTAGAGATTTATGTTTCTTAAATAAGGAATCATATTTCTCTTCCAGTATATTACAGTAGGCTGTGAGTTTATTATTTGAACAAATAGAACTAGACTCAGAATCAGATGAGTAGTAATATTGTACCTCATCAACTTCTACCATAATGAACATGTTTGCTTTTAGATTTGATTATTCTTTTTCCCAGTAAGACTTTGATGAGATGCTGGAGTCCTCAGAAACACTCCAGGTGGATTTCATTGCTCTTTTTTCTTTCTTTTCATAATCATTGTTTTTGAAAAATTTCTTCTTCTTTTCTCCTTTTAATTGAGGAGAATCAAGTCTGATGTGACCCATCTTTTTTCATTCATAGAATCTGACTTACCTTGTCTCTTTTTCATCCTTTTTGAAGTATTTCATGAATACCCTCTTCTTTCTATTGAATTTTCTAAACTTTCTGGATAGCTGAGCCAGTTCCACATCAGAATTTTATGAATCAGAATTTTATGATTTTAATTTGATTTCATTATTCATTTTATTGTACTTCCTTTGGGATGTTACTTTCAAGGAAGTATTTTCTCTCTTGATCAATACTTTATGGTCATTTTCATCATCTTAAATATCATCTTCATACATCATAAGAGTTCCAGTTAACTCTCTTATTGTAAGATTTTTGACTGGTGATGATTTTCTAATGGCAACCGAAATTTCATTTCATCTTGGTGGTAGTACTCTTAGAACTTTCAGGGCCTGATTTGATAGGCTCACCCAAGGCAATGATGTTATTAAAATTTTTTATAAGCCTTCCATTCATCTGGGTGATACTTTCTCCTTCAAACATTATGAATATGTTGAATTTCAATTTTGCAGTGGCATACCTCATCTGTATGACATTGTCAGTTCCTTCATAGGCAACTGCAATCGTCTTCCACATTTCATAAGCCGTTAGGCACTAAGATACTATGTTGAATTCATCTGGTCTAAGACCACAGATGGTAGCATTCATAGCTTTGGATTTTATGTCGTACTCCGCTTCTATATCAGTACTCCATGTTTCAGGTTTCTCTGGAATCACATAGGGAGTTAGAATTTTTTGAGGAGACTCTGTATCCAAGGTTCTTTAAGTAAATAATCATCCTAGATTTCTAGCATCCATAATTTTTACTGTTGAAGTAAAGAGCACAAACCATTGACATACCCTCTCTTCTATCAGCCATTGTGCTTTTCAAAATTCAAAAACTTTCATCTTGTTATAGCTTTATCAAAATAACTACCTTTGATACCAATTATTGGATCTGGTTATACCAAATATACACAAAGGGTGGGGGGGGGGGGGGAGAATTGTGTGTATTACAATTTCTTCATGATATCATGATATGTTCTTTTAACTTTTTCAGAATGATTAATTAGAGGAAAATAAATAGAAAAGTATGCATGATGTATAGTGGTTCGGGGAATAGAAGGACCCTAGTCCACTCCAAAAATGCTCTACTCTATGAGTTTGGTGATTTTCACTATCTGGCCATCTTATCAACAGACTATTTCGCAACTAAGTGCAGGTAGTTGAAACCTTTACAACTTTAAGGCTAAACAGAGCCTTCTAGTTCATATACAGAACCTAACACACAACTTAGAATGAGAATACGGTCACTCAAAGTAAAAGAGTATTTGTTCCTTGAAATACTTTCTAGTATTTCTTCACAATTTGAACATCACACAATTTACAGTCGATGGATCATCATCTTTAGAAAGAATAATCTTCAAGTAAAAGAGTTCTGAGTCGATCCGGTTGAAGTAGATTTTGAAATATAATTCACAACTTTAAAAATAGTCAATTCACAAAAGACATTTGATGTAGAATTGGTAAATATTCAATCGTGTTTCTTCTTCTTCTTCAGAAAATAGAGTTTGATAGATCATAGTAGCAGTAGATCTATAAATCTTGAATGTATCTGTAAACTATGGCATTGAAAAACTCAAGAATCTATTCTTCTCATATCTTTCAAAATGAGCTATATCATATCCACTGTAATTCAAAATAACACAGATATATATAATAAAGATATTCATTTTACTTTCAAATTGAGATCCATAAAAGTCGCCTATAGAATCACGATATTCAAATATTTGAATAACAAAGCAGTCGTAACTCCCCTTAAAATTCACCATGAAAAGGTTGTCTTAAATCGATCCTTTTAATCATAAATAAACAGCTTTGAATCAGTCAAAGATGTGCTTTAGATTCAGAATTTTAATCTGGCTTGAAATCAACCTGATAATCTGCATAAAGACCATTACTTGATAAAGCTGTGTTTGAATCTCTGATGCCAAATATATGGTTGAACTGTATAGCATAAAATCTCTAAGCGTAAGGTTCACAATGTAATATTCACAACATAAGGTTGGTAAACCATACTTTTAACTTCAACTTTAAAATATATAGTATATAATCCATACTTTTATTATCTTCTAAATGTAAGGTACATGATCCATACTTTTTGATGAAACGTAAGGTTGCTCTCAAAAGTAAGGTTGATGAACCATACTTTTGAGAAAAAAAATATAATATTCCATACTTTTCTGATATCCCAAATGTATGGTTCCTTTGAAATATGTGGTTCTTATTAAATAATTTTATGTTAATATATGGTTTCTTAACCATACATTTTTGATAACCCATAAGTGATAGTTTTCATCCTTACGTTACAATCCTCAACATAGGGTATGAACAGTGTTTCCCGAACATGATAAAGTGATTTCTGAACACGTTGAGTAAGAACAGTGTTTCTAGAACACGCTAAAGTGATTTCTGAACACTTTTTCAAATACTCCATGTGGATTAAAATTCTTAAATATCATTTTAAAAAATAGATAAATAAATAATATTAATTTTCTGAAATATACTCAAAGTAAAATCATTAGAATAAAAAATAAGGGTATTTTTGAACATCAAAATCATCACAAAAAGATGGAGTGTTGTTCTCAATAATCATCCCCTTAATAAAATAGAGTGTTGTTGGATACCACACTTTCTCAAAAAATTTCTCTACAATCATTGGTGTTTTACATTTATTCAACCTCATATTCTTCTGAAATTTCATTTTCTTACGAAATAGATTCTTTTTTGAAGAATATTATCTTAAAATTTTTCTTACATTTCACATAAGCTGAAGAATGTTTCATGGGAATTTTGACTTCATCTTCATCATTATCTTAAAACTTCTTAGGGAACCTTGATTCAATATTTCCAACCTTTCCATATCAAAAATAGGCAATTGGGTGTTTCCCTTTGAACTTTCCTTTTCCTCTTTATAGATTTGAGTAAAGGAATGACATGACGTTATCTATCTCTTCTTCTTTGAGAACATATTCAATGGTGAGCCTCTTTTGGTCCTTGAATGCCACATATTTGGAATTCCATTTTTCTACAGACTCAATATCTTAATTTCTCATCTTGTATGTGATAAGAGGACTATTCAATATATCCAATGTTAGCTTATTTGGATATTTATCTTATAGTATAGATATATTCATATTAAATCGAGGTGGGAGTATTTTCAATATGTGTTTAAAAATAATTACATATTCAAGAGTTTATCCGAGATCACACATGTCTTTCATAACAACATTTAACTGAAAAAATAATGCATATACAAACTCATTGGGGTTTATCCTCAGGTCCTCATATTTGTTCCAAAAAACCTATAATTTTTCTTCTCTAATAGTTGAAACACCTTCATAAATATTTGAAAGTTTTTCCCACATAGAATGTGTTAACTTACATGACATCATCTTTGTATAGATTTCATTGGATAAGGTTCCCCTTAAAGAATTTATTCCTCTATAATTAGCTTCTAATTCCCTTTGGCCAGCTTTTGATAAAGCACTACTATCTATACTGCTGAGAATTCCATTAATTGCTGTTGTAAATGTATCCGTTCATAATAATCAGAAGTAGTGCTATATACAATTCTTACACAATTGATTTTTTTTCCAATGAATATTGAAATCCATTTATGATTGAAAAACCCCATTAAAACCACTTATATAGAAACACTAAAATTAACCTTTCCCTATGATACCAAATGTTATCCTAAATAGGTTAAATACTTTGAGAGGGTGGGGTGGGGGTGGGGGGGGGGGGGTGAATCAGGGTATGACATATTAAAATAACTCCCTATTGGGATCTTGTTTTGTTGCTAAAAAAACACTCTTATATTCCTTCCTCACAACAATGTATGAGAAGAAATGAGAGTATTCACAATACATAGAAATTTTACTTAGTTCACCCACACTGGACTATGTTAAAGTAGCATACAAATTTAATGTGCCTATGTTCCAAATCCACTAAAGTGAACTACCATTATAAGGGTTGGAGTGGGATCACTATCTCTACTGGTTTACAACCAAATACAATTTGAAATATCACTTCTCTCTCAACAAAAGTGTGCTCAATTCTCCTTAAGATGATTCTTATTTTGACCAATTTAATCAATATGTTTCACACCACATTTGGTGCATCGTTAACTTCCAATTTCATCCACTTGATGAATAACACTTTCTCATAGATTTACTGGGAAATTAATTCTAGTTTCTGAATCTCACTATCTTCGTGAAACTACTTAATTATTAATAATAATTCCCTTCATGATGCTTCCAACTTTCATGAATATCAATACTTTCACAAATATCATGTAACCTTCATAAAGCTCACTCCTTTCATGATACTCACATAGCCTTCGTGAAGCTCTCAAATTTCATGAATCTTAGATAGCCTTTGTGAACTTCCTTTCTCCCTGAAATGGATAATCTTATAAAAAACTTTACTTAATAAAAATCCTTCTTAAGATAGATTCTCAAATTTAGAGCCTTTCAATTTTCATTAAGGATTACATGAATTAAAATGAGTGGTAGATACCTATTTATAGGTGTTGCCTCTATTTCATGAAGTTTCCAAGCTCACCAAAATCTTTTTGAGAAGCTCTCCAATCCTGTTCATGAACATCCCAATCTTTATGAATCACCAAGGAAATTTTCCCATTCACCAATCTTTCTAATATTCATGAGAATACCATCTTTCTATCATTCATTTATGAACCTTCAAACCTTCACGACACCAGCTTCCTTTGTAAAGCTCAACATCATCGCAAAACTCTAATATTTTCAATAAAATAACTTTACTATATACAATATGAGTCAGTCTTGGAGATCCATCTTCCACAAATATTGGGTCATACTCTAAATTTTGGACCCCAAAAAGTTGGAAAACACTGGGAAATGACACCAAGTTATACATAAAATTTTCTATAACACCTCCAGAGAACCCATTACTTTGTCTTGGATCTTTAGAAATATAAATTGTCAAAAATATCTTTAGAACCCCACAAAATTGCTTGGAAAAATAGTTTCTTAACAAACAAAATAACTCCCAAAACAATGAAAAGTTACATTAAGGAATGTCTTCCCAATAGTTATCTATAATTAAAGAATGAATTTGATAAGATCAAGTGAATGAGTTAATTGATTAAGAAATAGAAACTTAATGGGTTTTCAATAATAATTAAAATAAAGTTTATTCAATTCTTGGTCTATTCATCAGTGTATTATATCTTTATGATATTATCTGAATGATTTAAAAGAAGTTATATAAAGTGTGGAGAAGGAGATCAAGCTAACTAAGATGGAAGGTTAAGAATTTTTCAATCATAAAATGAAGAACTTATTAATTTGGTTAAATCTTGAAATTAAAAAAAACGTATTGATAGAAGTGATGATCTTATATTGATTATATAAAACATAAATAATTGTGATTAAATATTAAGAAGATGAGTATGAAGATGAGATACTATTGGTGTGTAAAAATTTGAATAGAATTTTTATTGGTCTTCATGGGATGCACTCAAGATAAATAAGAAGAATTCATATCCATGAGTTACTTCTATAGTATTTGATATAGTATGTGAATAGTTTTTTTATAGTAGATGTGGTGTAGCGACCCCAACTCTAGTAGCCCATAGTCGGTGTCTTACTTTATTATATTAGTATAGATACAAAGAGTAAAATACCAAAGGAACAATTAGTTTATAATTTTTGGGGAACTAGATACAAACATGATATTTATTTTACATTGGGATTAGAAAATAAAGCATAATACAAAATAAAAACAAATGAACTAAATCATTGAAAACTCATTTAATGATTATTTCTTCATATCCTGGGGAACAAAAACAAAATAAGGGTGATCTCAAATGATTAGAAAGGGGTACGTACCATAGAATATATAATGAATCAATAAGTTAATCAATATGGAGAGGTAAATATATGAACAAACATTCCATTTAAATAAATTTACTATCATGTTAAGATAATACATAATCAATATGGAAAGGTAAATAACTAAAATCATATGCCATTTAATCAATAAACATATAATGAGATGCATACATATATAATATAATATAAAAAATCTCATGGATAATTATAATAATTTAATTCTCAATGAAGAAAATTATTAATCATTAGAATTAATGTTTCTAAAGAACATGATACTTTTACGACAAAGATCTATACTCAATAGAGTTTAAAACTACTCTGTAAAAACCCATCTGATTTGGCCAACTAATTCATCTCATGAGACTCCCAATGTATCAAGGGGCTATTTATAATTGGGCCCCACCCATTTTCTATATGATCAAATAATTCTGGATATATCAAATAATTGATTTAATTCATAAACAATTTTCTTTATCATCAAATATCTGTATTGAGTAAAGGATACACATTTAGCAGTTTTTTTTACAGTTAATCAAATAACTTTAAAAGTAAACAATGTATGTAAAAATTGTATAAAGATTATTAAATAACCATATTCATCATATAATAATATTTATATTTAAGTGAAATGTAACATTCAATGAAAAATTATCATAAGAAAGTGATTTTTAAGAGAAAGTTAATAATCAAAGAAGAATGTGAGATTAAAAAATAAATTTTACCACTTGATGATTTTAAAGTAAAATCCACTGGGAAGAAATAATTAAAATTGAAACTTAAAATACCATGAATTATGAATTAATCATGATATTACAAGTCAAAGGGTAGTATATAAACCATATAAAATAAATTAGGTTCATAACATTACAATATGCCTCAATGAATGGAAATTGAGGCAAAGTCTCTTACCTTGAGTCCGACTCATCATGTTCATTCTTTATCTTCTCTAATAATAAAATTATGTTAACTATTTAATTTCTTAAGAACCATTTTAAAGTTTATTATTCCTTTTATTAAAATCATTACCAGGTTATATACTATTACTTAATAAATTTAAGTTTATATAAGTTGTTTTGATGATATTTGACTTATGTGTCAAAAAATGACTTCAGATGGTGACTATTTCTCTAAGATCTCATTATTTCAATATCTCTAGAATAATAATAATAAAACAATTATCATATTTATACATCAATTATAATTTTAATACCAATCAAGAAAGTTGTTTTTGAGAAATTAAGTACGTTACGATCATGGAGACAGTTGGTCGTATGTACTTAGGAATAAAATTTCCATTTTTGAACGATCATTATAGAAAAATGGTAATTAATATTTTTTATTTAAATAATTATAATAGTATCATAAATACCATTTTTCAGAATAATAAAGAAAATGATATATTATGAGATTAGGTAATTTCATAATTGATATTGGTAAGTATTGGTCCAACCAAAAGGGTTTTAATGTGTGAAGAAGAGAGGATAGGGAGTGGCCTTTTATAGGTGATGTGAGTGACACACTTTTAATTTTTTTGAAAAGAATAAATTTTACCTATGATTTTTTTCATCTCAGATGGCTCCAATAATAAAAAATTATTAAGAATATAATGTATAAGGTATAAATATCTCCACAAAATAGATTTTATATTAGTATTCAAATTATTTTAACCCTTATTTTTTTTAGTTTAACCCTCATTAAATCCATTTTTACCTTTACCATGATAATTAACTTTTACTATTTTCACTATTCATGTTAAAATTATTAGACACTATACATTATGATCATTAAAAATATGGAATACATTTTTTTAAATTAAATTCCTATAAATGGAAAAATTTAATTTAAAATTAATCCCACAAACATGATGAGAAAGCATGTTTTCAAAGAGAAAATGTTCAAAAGTTTAAAATGTTTTTAAATAAAAATTAAATAAAAAATATTACGATGAACTGAATTTTATTAATTAATAAAAAATTGGTATAATTTTCCTTTTAAACCAATAATAAATATAATTTAACATTATAAATAACATGAATGAAATGATAGTTTTCAATTAAAATTCAGTACTTTCACAATTCATCAAAAAGAGAAACATTTCATAAAAATCTAAAAAATCCACCTTAAGATAATTTTTATGTTATTATTTCAAAAATGATGTTTAAAAAAAAATTTCTAAATTTGGTAGAAATTAGTTTTAAATTATGTGTGCAAAGCATGGTAAAACCATCTTTTAGAAAAAATACAGTTTTTAATAAAACATTTATTTTTATTTTAAATGATTCTTATTTTATTTTCAATCAATAGATAAACATGATTTTCATAATTCTTTTAGTAATATTACTGAACTCCAATTTAATGTCTAGGTTATAATGGTACACTTTATTATTGTTTGTTTCGACTCGGGGTTTCCTGTTTTATAAGCCATAAAAGAGATTAAATTTAAAGAAATATATTTCATGGGTTGTTTAAGATTGATTTTGTGCATCATATAATCCATAAAAAATATTATTATTTTAAAATATAGAGTTTTTATATCCTATCCACCTTAAATATATTTTATCCTCATAATTTAAACTTGATCTCAGTAATCAAGAGTTTGGCATTTGGAAATACAATTGTTGAAAACCCACATCGTAAAATGGTTTAATAAAACATCTTATTAATAAGAGGGAAAGGGAAGTAAAAAGTTCCAATGGAATAAAACATACTAGGTTTATAAATAAGATAACATATGTGGTAAGTGAAAACATATAAAAATAAGAGAAAACTGACATTCAAATACTGATGGAGAGTGATAGATAACATGGTCTGGTGGAAGTTAATGACCACAAATCCATAAACTAGAGGTGTGAAAAAGGACATTGATATCATAAAAAATGATGATAATAGGAATTTTTTTTCAAGATCCATTTCCTCGAGTTGAGTAATTATTTCACTCTCTAAGAAAATAAGTAAATATACTTACTTGGATATATTTTTATTTCATAGGACCAATTTTATCCTTTGGTTATACTTCGATAAATTTATACTTCAGCTCTTACTCCAAGAAATGAATATCAAAAAATTATTTCTTTATTACTAAATCACTAAAAATAACCTTTAATGGATCAAAAGATCCATAAAATAGCAACAATATATTTTTACTATCTTTACTAAAACCAAAATGGTTGGAAAAAGTTATTCAATGATATCCAAATCTCAACATAACCTTAAGGCTTTTCCAAAATATGTCTGACCAACTTTAAAAGGATGTTTAATAAACAAAATTATTTTCCCCAAACAATATAATGTGACTATTAGTGTCACATTACAAATATTTGAATACCTTTATCACCAAAAAACCTTAATTAAAATGTGCATGCTTCAAAAAATAAGACCTCAGGTTTTCAAATATATTTCATAGATATAAAGATGTTGTAAACTCTAGAAAAGGTAACATAAACCATTAAAATAGTAACCAATTTAATGGTCCCTAATAATATCCCATAAATATATCATTTCTTTATTATCTCAACATAGAGCACATATTATGGGTTATCTTTCCTTAATCAAGTGTTTTCAAAAAAGTTCAACTTGCCACTGAATCACTTTTCTTGGTACCATTCGACACATGATTTCAAATCCTTTAATAAATAGTAATATTATACAATCCTTATACTTTTAATTAATCTTATAATAATAATATCATCAATAAAATAATTTTATAACATATTTCTTGGACCAAATACTCAATCACATTAATCATTCCACTTTAGTTTTATCAATAGTATAACCTTGACCTTGAACCCTTATATTCTTCTGAGGTATATTCTATTGATGATTGGGGCATTAAATTGTGTAGTTACCCATATAATTACTGTATAAGCATTGTAAATTTTAAATTTATTAATTTTCATTGAAATCATGAGCAATGTGGCCTTTCTCTCTATAGTTGTGGAAAACATCCATTCACTTCAAGAAAGTACTAGGGTGTTTCTTTCCACAATTATCACATGTGGTAAATCCTTCTTTACCTTCTTCCCTTTATCCATTTTTTCTATTACATCCTATTATTATCTTATTTCCCTTTGAAGCCATAATACTTGGAGAATTATTTCTCTATATTTATATCACATAAAACTATTTCATCATATGAATTAAATTTTTTTGAGGCTTGTTCCCTTCAGATAATTGGATTAATCCATTCAATTAAATGTTCAATACTGCACTTTGTATTGCATATGTAATTTTTTAATACTTATATAACCATATAAAGGAATATTTATACTTCGCAACACTTTTTTCTTTTTTTATTAAGCTAAGGAACTTTCTCTTCATATTAGTCTGTTGCTCATGAGGGAAATATTTTTCAAACAATTTCTTCTTAAAATATTTCTATTCCATAATTTATATTTTCTCTTCCTATATAGTATTCTAGATCAATTACCACCATTGATCAACATTGACTTTGAAATAATATACTATAAGTATAACCTTTTCTTTATCAGTATATCCCAACACTATAAATATCTTCTCTAGAGACTTAATCCATTTCTTAGTATCCACCGAATCAGTGGTCATACCAAATTATGGAGGTTTATGATACATAAATAGATCTAATATAGGATAATATCACTTTGGAATAGGTTTTCCATTCGAGAAAGGTTATTTTTATAACCTGATTATTCTTCCCTAATATAGACTTAATTTTCTAAGTTTAAATACTAGTGGTATTGGATTCCTTATTAGAGAAATATCTACATTTTACATGAGTATTGACACCCTTCTTCCTTCTAGGCACTATTTATTAAAAATGGTATATACTGTATTAGCTTATAAAATTGTGAACTTTAAATCATAATTTATAATTATAAATATGATGTAACACCTAATATAAATTAAAATTTATTCATTTATAATCTGAAAATTATAAACATGTTATATTTGGGGATTTATTTATTTTCAAATCCTCTATAATGGTTTGTAAAGAAAATGTTTGGTATCATAAGTATATCCCACAGGTGTTTCAAACTAAGAAAATGGTAAGGTTAATTTTTGTGTAGTAGGTGATGATCAGGTCTATCCCAATATTCCATTTTTGGAGTTATTACCCTATGGTACCTCTATTATATAACCACGTCTACTTATAGTATCTAAACTGGGATGTATTTCTAAGAAAACCCACATAGTCTCTTAAATTTTTTTAATATATTCTTCTATACTATCCTTAAAGTTTTTCATATGATTATGTTCTCTAATCGATGTTTTCCTTATTCTATCTCCCTAGGTTTCCACTAAACTTCCACTGATATCGACTGTAGTGGCCCTAAATCTAATAGCCCAAAGCTGATGTCTTACTCTATTACATTGACATATATATAAATAATTAAATCTCAAAGGACCAATTAATTTAGCATTTTTGGAGAACCAGTTATATACATGATACCCATTTTACATTAGGAGTAGAGAATAAAGCATAATACATAATAACAACAAATGAACTACATCATTTAAAACTCATTCAAATACCTCTTCATCATATCTTAGAGAATATAAAAAAATATTAGTGAGGTAAAATGCTTAGTAAGGGTTATGTACCATAGAATATATAAAAAATAAATAATGACAATAACTATAGAAAGGTAAATAAATGAACATATATTCCATTTAAATAACTTTACTATGATGGTAAGATAAGGCATGATCAATATGGCAAGGTAAATAACTGAAGAAACATTCCATTTAATCAATTAAATAATAATGAAATGCATACATATATAATATCATAAAAAATATAATGGATAATAATAATAATTGAATTATAAATGAATTAAATTAGTAATTATTGGATTTCATGTTTCCCAGGAACATGATACCTTTACCGTTAAGATCTACCCTCAAGACAGTTTAAAAATACTTGGGAAAAAGCCTTCTGATTTGGCCAAATGATTAATCTCATAAGACTACCAATGCATCAAGGGGATATCTATAACTAGGCCCCACCAATGTATTGTTTTCCCCAATCATTTCTCATATATCAAATAATCTATTTAATTCATAAACAATGTGCCTCATCATCAAATATCTATATTGAGTAAAGAATATAAATTTATCAATGTTTCACGAGTTAATGAAATAAATTTCAAAGTAAACATCATATGTAAAAATGGTATATGTTTTAGAAAATAATCATATCCATCATAAAATAATATGTATATTTATTATAAATTTAATGTCCAATAAAAAATGATCATAAGAAAGTTATTGTTTCAGAAGAAAGTTAACAATCATAACAAAAATTGATATTGCATAATAACTTTTACCCATTGGTAATTTTCATGTAAAATACCCTTGGATGAAATAATTAAAATTAAAGCTTAAAATACCATGAATTATTAATGAATAACAATATTAAATTTCAATGGTAATTATATACACTATATATAATAAATTAGGTACATAACATTACACTATGTCTCAATGAAGGGAAATTGAGACGAAGTCCCTTACCCTGAGTCTCACTCATCACATTTTTTCTTTATATTCATGAATAATAAACATATGTTAATTATTTAATTTATTAAGAACATTTTTCAGGTTTATTATTCCTTTTATTTCACTCATTACCATGTTATATATGATTACTTAATCAATTTAATTTTACATCGGGTGTATTGATGATATTTTACTTGTGTGTCAAAAATGACTTTATAAAGTGAAAATTGGTCAAAGAGGTTATTATTTAAATATATATAGAGTAATAATAAGGAAATAATTATTATATTTATACATAAATTATAATTTTAAGATCAATCATTAAATATGGCTTTGATAAATGAAGTACGCTACGATCATGGAGATGGTAGGCCATATATAAGCGTGAGTAACCTTTCCATTTTTAAACGATCATTATGGAAGAGGTAAGTAATATTTTGTATTTATATAATTATAATATTATCATAAATGAAATATTATTTAGTTAAATATTATTATATATAATATTCATGTGGTGTGGTGATGAAAAGAGTCACATTGCTTTGTGAAGACAGTAGTCCACACGTACATGAGCAACACTATCATTTTTCAGCGCAAGAAAGAAAATGATATTTTATATTTTAAGAATGATAAATATGTCATTAATATAATAATTATTTCATTTATATCACATTTAATCATTAAATTTATTCTTATAATATTCCATTTAAATCATTAGTAAAAATGAATCACATCGCTTTGCGAGATGATAGTTCTTCGTACACATGAGCGACGTTATCATATCCTGTAAAGAATTGAAAGTAAAAAGGTATATATGATATAATGACTAAATAGGTATAATTATGTTATAAATATCATATTTTTACTTTACATACATAATAATACCCAACCATTAAACATGGTAATGGAAAAATGAATGACATCAGTTCGTGTGGCGGTAGTAAGCCGTACACATGAATAATGATTTTGTAACCCATTTAATGAAATTGGAGGTGGTTATTGGTCATTAACTTAACATAAACATAGATAATTATATTTAAGATAGTGAGGTTATTATATAATAATGTTTTAAATATAATTTATGGTGGTGGAGGAAAAAATAAAATAAAAATGCTCATTGAAGAACGCTACCTCTTCTTCTGGTATCTTCTTTAGGTTTGCACCAAATCCTTACTAGGTTGGGTTTATTACCAAAATAAGGATTATAGAATTATAGGAGGTAATTTCAGAAGTAATTTAGTTAGTAATTTTCAAAACCAAAATGATTTGACGGTGTTAAGAAGAGAGGAGAGAGGGTGGCCTTTTATAGGTGAGGTGAGTGGAAAACTTGTATTTTTTTTAAAACGAACGAATTATACCGACATTTGTTTTCTTGTAAAAATGGGAAAATAATGAAATATTATAGATCCTAAAATTTATTTTGTTTAAATATGTCCATAAAATATATTTTATTCTTTTTTTAGGTTATTTTAATCCTTATATTTTTAGTTTAACCCCCGATAAATCCTTTTTTACCATAACTGTGATAATTAATTATTATTATTTCCACTATTCAATTTGGTAAAAAATTAAGTTTAACTTATTAGAAATTTTAAATGATTATGATTATAATTATGTAATCCATTTTTATAAATTCAATCCACACAGGCAGAAACATTTAATATAAAATTAATCCTGCAGACATGACGAGAAAGCGAGTTTTCAAAGAGAAAATATTTAAATGTTTAAAATGTTTTTATATTAAAATTCAATATGAAATTTATCCCAAGGACATAAATTGGGTTTATTGATATTAAATTTATCTAATTTTACTTTTAAACCAATTAAAAATATAATTTAACGTTATAATTAATTTAAATGAAAATTTTAATTTTAATTAAATTCATTATTTTTCATTATTCATCCAAAAAATGAAACATTTCATAAAAAAATTAAACCTAAAATAATTTTTATATTATGATTTAAAATATTAAGTTTATTTTTTAAAATAAATTTTCTAAAAGTTTTTGAACTTAATTTTAAATTATGTTTACAAAAGCCACTAAACCGTCTTTTAGGAATAGTATAGTTTTTTCTGATTTTTTTTCTTTTAAATGATTCTTATTTTATTTATAATAAATAGATAACCATAATTTTTATAATTTATTTATTAATATTCATACCCACCAATTTAATGTCTAGATTATAATGGTGCTCTATATTATGGTTCATTTCCACATGGGGTTGTGTGTTCAACAAGCTATCAAAGAAATTAAATTGAATTAAATATATTTCATGGGTTGTTTAAGATTGGTGTTGCATGTCACGTATGCCATAAAAAAATGTTCTCATTTTAAAATCTCAGGTTGTTACATGTTTATAGTGTATTATGAGGAAGTTGAAGTCAATCCTGGTGGAAAATAAAGAAGATGACATATTCAACCATGAGATTCAAATGAGAAGAAAAAAGAAAAAAATATTTTTGTAATACCCCATGAGAATGTGGTTTAAGTAAAATAATCATGGGAGCACTTCCATGTGCAGTCATTGAAAAGTAAATGAGAGATCATTGGGAATATTGTGTGCATGCATGAAGTTATTTCTTTACAAAAATTTTCATTAAAAAAAAGTGATAAGTCCACCAAAAAAAGAAATAGAGATTCCTATATAATTTAAGTGTGTGAGAATCTATATATATAAAGATATATGAAATAATATACACTATTTAAGAAAATAAGGATGATATAATTTGTACTGGTTAGTGTGATGAGGAAACAATAAGTGATCCTGAAGAAGATGATCTAAGTCATACTTGGGGAAGAAGAGGTTCTCTTGGGGAAGAAGTGGATCTGTAGAGACTGTTATAAAGAGTTACTAACAGATATTTAAAAAAAAATAATATGATAAATAATATAAAAGGAAGAAGAAGACCAGGTCTGTATAAGCATAACTAGCGAGTCTTGGTTTATTGAGAAAGAAGAGAAAAATATATGAGTTGGAAACACTTATCATGAGTTTTAGTTCTTATTTTCAAGGCGATTCACTTGGTAATATTGTTCGAGGGATGTGTTATTGAAGACCAAGAGATAGGCCAACTATTATTTTTTATTGGAGAACTGGGTGAATGTAGAGAAGCATAAGTTGAGTTTTATGTTCTGACCATAATAATATTCTGTAAGTCAAAGACTCTCTATATTGAGAAGAATAAGGTTAGTTTGTGGGTGTATAGACTTACATAGATAGTGTTTGCTAATCTTCTTAAATAAAAGAAGGAAGTTGAGAAGAATTTCTGGTTCAATTCTATATTGAAGAGTAGTTATGGTATGTAACTCATTGCTTTTATGTGTAACATTGTGAACCCTCACCTATGTAACATGGTGATAGTGTCTTAGGATAAAAATAACTCAAAATAAACTTTTATTGATAATAAGATTCATTAAAGAAAATCTATAGACCATGATACTAATTGTAGGAAACATGGTTTCTGATTCTTTGGATGGGCCAATCCTTATAAAAATACCAGTGCCAATTTACTTATTTATCTAAATTTTATAAGGGTTTATTCTTGGTTAAATAATAAAATATCCCATATTCTTAATCAAAATTTGAGGTTAAAAGTCTAAATGGGTTGAAAGGTTTAAAGAAGAAACTGTAATTTGGTAAAAGATAGACAACACTTGATTCACTTTCCATCTTAGGCATATCTGCACAGATCCATGAAGACTCTTAATTGGTATCTGATCAAACTTCCCCTTTGATTATTGTAAGATTATATGATTCTATCTCTAATTTGTTCTCAAAATTTTTTCTTATTTATTTTTAAAACATTACAAAAATTGAATATTTGAATTGTTTGAGAAAATAGTACCTTAGATGGAAAAAATAGAATCTATCCCTATTGATAATGATTTCAAAGTTCTAGATAATACCCTGAGAAACAAGAAGAAAAAGGATGAAAAAATTAGGGAAAATTGTTAATTTTTTTAAGGAAAAGTCTCAAAAAGAAAATAGGAACAAACACTATCTAAAGGTAATTAGAGTGGAATTTTTCAAGATAAATCTATTTATGTTTATTCCTATGATGAAACAAGTTGGTCTAGCCATGAAGAAGAGGATTTTGATGAGTCACTTAGTTATTGTTATTCTAAAATTAAGGATCATCTGAATAAAGTCACATAGAAATTTATCACCTATATATTTTTGTATATCAAGGTACTAATTGATAAAAAGTCTTATCTATAAGAAAAATTTGATGCTATAGAGGATTAATTAACAATAAAAGTGAGATATTGTAACACTCTCAGAAAGATTATAAAACTAAAATAAGAAATTACCACACTTTTCAATAAAAGGATTTATTTAGTTGATGAATAATTGTAAAGAGATTTATTTGAGAATAAAGTGTTTGAAAATATTTTTAAGGAAGTTTTCCATTATTCAGATAAACTTCATGAAGTCTCTATGGATGTCAATTCTACCTAGATAGAGGATAAATAAAAAATGATAAAAGAACTAGATAAATAATTATTATATTAAATTGAAATGTATGAGGATAAAATTATAAAACTTAAGAAATAATGGAAGGATATGATGAGAATAACTGAGTATGAGAAGAATAATCTCAATATAAATTTCCTTAAGTAGTAAGTGAAACTAAAAAATCAATAAGAAGCCAAACTTGGAACTTCCCTACAAGGTGATAAAATGAGTGCTAAAACAAAAACATAAGAGATAAGTTTTTCTTCTAATAATATTGATAATTGTGGGCCAAATATCTTGATATCATCTTGAGAAGTGTCCAACTCAATCACATGGAATAAGGTATCCTATAACACTAAAAAAATCATTTTGTACTAAATTTTTTTCAATTTAATATATATATTTTAACTCAAAAACAATATAAATTTGGAAGGATAAATATTATAATAAATTTATCATAATATTCTGGGTGAGTATAGGCATGTCCAAGAAAATAATATCCCTAAAAGTATCATAAAAAATTAGTGTTTCCACCCAAAAAAAGTAAGGCATAAAATCTTAAAAATTTGGACAACATAATTCTAAAGATAAAAGAAGTTATTAATTGAAAGATGATGGTACTGTTAAATTTTTTGGCATAGGGATATTGAATGTTGGCACAAAATGTCTAACTATGGAGATTGAATAATCTTTGAATAAATTAGGAGGAAATTAGATAAAAAATTAAAAATTTTTGGTTCAAAGTAGTCACACAATAATAGAGGGAATCTATCCTTGAATAATAAATTTGAATACTTTGAAATTATCTATGAGTTTTGTAAAAAAGTTTTCCATTACTATGAGTTGTGTTTATATCTATAATATCATTTAAAATCTTGAAATTATGAGAAGATAATTCTACACTAGAAGGACAATAATCAAAGTAAAAGAAACATGTCTACCTTGGGACAAAATCAAAATAAGAAAAAAGTCGAACCAAATATTCCTAAGATGTTAGTGAAGAATACTCAGAAGGTAATTAAACCTATAAAGAATATATGATTCCATTGTTGTAAGATAGGAAAAGTTATAAATCATTTATTATTTTCCATAAATTCCAATGTAAATGGAATCAAGCTATAATAAAAAATTTAATTCATCTAAGAGAGATAGTAGGATTAGTTTGGTGGTTGACATTCCTTGTGAAGAAGTTATAAAGCAACACATGAAGGGAAAGTTAAAAGTAGATAAATAGGTGTGCGGAAGGTTCTAATGGGCTATAAATATTTCTACAAGGTGTATAACTATCGATCATGGAAAAATAAAAAATAATGAGAAATTTATAATGACTCCTAACTCCAATAAATCTATTGCAAATAAATTGTCCCCAAATTTGAAGAAGTATGAGAATATAAAGAAAGAATGCCTTACCATATGGACAAACCTATTGGAAAAGGACAATAGGATTTATAAAGAGAAAAACAAGGAAATTTCTCTAATTTATAAGGTTATTAAGTCAAATTTAGCTAAGGTTAAAGTTTATAATAAAATAGAAACCATACTTCCTAAAGGTGAACAAATTTGGAAACCTAATGAAAATGAAATCATAATGAAAATAAAATATTTTATAGCATTAATGAAGAGATTTTTAGGGTTGGTTAATAGTTATTAGGCCTATTGCTCACATTAAAGTGCCGATGTAAATCCACCTTATTCACATATTTCATTTTCTATGCATTATTTAATAGGGAATTGATGGTAAATCTTAAAAAGGGATAAATGGTGAAATCTATAATTTATAGATAGCCTGAAAGATTTTCCATCATGGAATATCTCAATTGTAATTAATATTATTTTTGTAATTATAGCCTTAATGAACTGAAGGCCTGCATTTTTATTGACTTTTGATAACCCCTCTTTCAAGGGATGAAGGTGAATCCTTACAAGGCCCATAGGCTCAGAGATTACTTGGCCCGTAGGCTTAGGAGATTACATGACGTGAGGGTCTTAGGGAATTCATCCAGAAAATCTACAAAGAACTACCCCTTCGTACCATCTACATCTTGATATTAGCTCTCCACCTTCTCATGTTCATATGGCTAGGCTTCCCATGAAAGCACAGGCTGGTCCCGATGGCATAGCCATACCCTCTCATTCTGAAAAATCCATTTGGCTCGGCTCTGGTGAGTGCACCTGCTCTGAATACTGTTCTGGGGATGGTCTTTTTTTTGTAGTGTGTCTAGGGCAACTGCATGTAGCCTGAAGGCCTTGAGGTGGCTTCAAGGCCTTAAAGGTGGCCCGAAATCCCTACTGACCGAAGGCCTAGGTGGCCCGAAAGACTTAAGGACTCTAGGCCCAAGCCGGTGGCCCAAGGTGAATAGTTCTAGCTGCTACAGTACCAAACAATACCTGCTACAATACCCACACAGTGTATAGTTCTGGTACAGTACCTGTACAGTGTATAGTTTTGTTACAGTACCCGCACAATGTACATTACTGCTACAGTGCCTATTATAGTACCCCCAGAAATTTTCCTCTACCTGGTTTTGGACTTGGGTCTTGTGGATGCACTTAAGGATACCTCACCAACTGGGATAAGGCTCATGTGCTTTTTGTAATCATACATATCAACTAGCATCATACATTATTAGAAACAAACATGATTAAGTGTGATGATAAACCTTTTTGGGGATCTATAAAAAGGGTAAATATTCTATAGATTTAATATTACCCTCAAATATAGAATTTTGGAAAACCCCTTTAAAAGTTGAATTTTGAGGTATGATTTTCAATATCTTAACTCTATTTTGGTTTATGTTGAATACTATCATTAATATGAAGTGATTATCTAACCAAATAGGGAATAAGTCCCTTTCACATGAATGTGTTTTTTGTGTGTGTTCAAGTGAGTGTAGGTTCTTGAAAACCTTCTCAAAAATATGTTAAAGCATCCCCAAATAATAAGTTTCAGTTGTGGTATCACATTGAGGATTCTATATTGGTAAATTTATTGTACAAAGTTGCTAATATTTTTTATATAAATGGTTATTCCATATGGAGTTATAGTAAGGGTGTTGATGGAACATTACTAATACAATATAGTGCCACCCTTCTCACATTAAATCAGTTAAATCTATTAAGAAAGGGGGTAAAGTTGAAAAGTGAAAAAAAATAGAGAATGAGACTCTTAAATTTAGAAGAGTTAGCTAGAGATGAGAAAAAACATCCTATAGTGTCAATTATGGGGAAAAACTTTCACACTTTTCATTTCTTATCAATAAAAAGGAGAGAGAAGTTTCATTTAATTTGGAATAAAAATGGTATTGAAAAAAACATATAGGGGGATGTTGAAGTGCCTTGGATTTATATAATCTTGATTTGTGTTTATTTTCAATATGATTTAATTCAATGTGTGCTAAAGGGGTAAATTGAAAATTTGGATACCATTAAACATGAAAATGATAGATTTTATTTTATCAGTAAAGGAATTTATAGAAGTTGGATACTAATTGAGTAACCCTTACATAAAAATATTAGAGACATGATACTCAAGTTAAGACAAGTACAGTGGGTACCATCTAAAATAATTTTGAAAAGTTTGAAATAATCCATCTAGGGGGTGATTCTATACAGACTGAGAATTTATAATAAATTATTCAATGTGTACCATACACGAATATAGTTGAATAATGAGATTAATAACACTTAAATGAAGTCTTGAGAAGAAAGGAGATGGACTGATTTCATTTGAAGTGTATTAGAATTGATTTAAAGAATTTTGTATTTTACTTATCTTGGAGAATTTAAAAAGTAAAGAAATATAAGAAAAAATATGTTCAGTGTAATAATGACTAAATGGACAATGTAATAATCAATTTAAATTTCATAAGGATCATATTCATCTATTTAAACATCAATCTGGTGTGCTTAAGGAACATCCAATGTAGTTGAGTGGAAAAATGACAAAGTATTGAGCTATGTAAACATCATCAAATAACTACATGATGATTATTTATTTCATGAATAAAATTATGGTATTATTATAAAGGATGAAGTGATTAGAATAATCATGTATCGTCAGTGTGTAAGGGTAATCTATCTATCTAATCATCAACACTTAAGAAAAGTTTAGATTTTTGTTGACTGAAAACTAAAGATTATATAATTAATAATATAATGGATAAATTAACTGTGACGATTCCAATTATATTTATCATAGATCAAAACATCATGAATATAATGTGACATATGTAGAGTTATTAGAAGTTGACCATCATCTTATGAATGTAAGATAAAAGAAAGAGGGAGTTTGAGATACTTTAAAAGTATAAAAATATGAGTTTTTAGAATTTAATTATTTTTTATGAAAATTAAATCCAAATATAATGAATCTATGAATTCAAGATCAGAATATCATGATTATTGTTAATCCAGGAATCAATCATGTGTTTTATAAGATCAAGTGGATCAGTTACTTGATTAAGAAAAATAAATTCCCTAGGTTTTCAAGAATAATGCAGATGATGTTGAATCCATGCTTGAGATGTTCATAATTATATTAAATCATTGTGATATAAGTTGAATGAGTTATAAGAAGATAATTAAAGTGATTAGAATGAGACCAAGTTTGAATGAGATAGAATGTTAGTAAAATTTCATGCCTGAAATGAAGAACTTCGAGATTTGCTTAAATTTGGAAATGAAAAATTAAATGTGGCGATGCAAGTGTTGATATTAAATGGAATAAATATCAAATAAATAATAATTATTCAATATTTAAAATAGGTTTTTAATGTTGAGATACTACTGGTGTGTATATATTAAACTATAATATTTATAGGTCTTTATGGGATGGAGTCAATGTAATGTCTTGAGATTTTAGATCCTTTAAATTAATACTATCTTCAATAGCGTATGTCACATGAAACAATGAACTAAAAAAACACTAAATAAAATGAACCATGACATATTAAAAATACATGAATAATATAATCCTTATTATATAAAACAATAATAATTAATTAATATAATTATATATTATTATTCTCTTTGATTAATATTTTAAAAAGTTTTCCGTTTGAAGAACCATTTAAAAATAGAGAATTATATTTCAACATAATAAATTTAGTTAATCATAGTTAAAATTTTATCATAATAATTAATATATATGTTTATTAAGTAATATATCAATATTAAATTATTTGTAAGTTTATATGAAATGTGATTAAATTCACTTGGAGTTTAAGAAGTCATTTTTTAATAAAAACAAATTTTATTTACAGTTTGTATTTTTATTTAAATAACTAAATTTATAAATATTATAATATGAATTTTATAAAAATAAAATCATTTTTTAATTTATGATTTCAAAATTATCTTAGGTTTAATTTTTGATATTTTTTCGGAAAAGGGTTATGTTTAGGAGAATAGTGAAAAATAACATTTTTACATATGACAAGAATTTTATAAAATTGTTGTAATATAAGTATTAATTCTAAATTAAGGAAACATTTTTACAATACCAAATATATATTTTATAATTTTAATAATATTGGTTTAAAAACCCATATTTGATTTTTTAGAACATAAGTAATATTTTCTCAAATATTATTTTTAATAAATTGTATATTTTAATTTAAAATTAAATTTTATCACTTTTATAAATTGAATAAAATGGGATTGATTTTAAATTTTAAATTAGTGTTTCCAAATTATCTAATATGTGTAACTTTATTTTTATACATAAATATTAAGTTTTATTTGGGAAAAATTTGTTATCTTGGTAAAATATAAAATGATAAAAATAATAATTCAAAGGGGAAGGGCATGATACAGGATAAAAAATTTCTATAATTGAGTTTTTGAGGCATGGAATAACCTTATCTTTTCTCCACTCCATTATATGTTTAATATGGTGTGATTAATACCTAATGAATTTATGTTACCATATTCTCAGGGTTTTATGATCCATTTCATGTACTTGATTTAAAAGGGAATTAATTCAAATGATACCCAACTTGAAGTGGTTATGATCAAAATGTAACTAAAAACATAAGGGTTTCATTGCTAATCATATTTTAAAATCTATTTTTTGAAAGATAATCTATATAGGGAATTTTATTCTTTGTAAAACCTCTCATCATTTCATTTATATATTCATTGGGTTTTTTATATTATATCATTTTTTAATTTCCCATTGACTCATATTTTACCCAAAGTGTTTCTTACAAGTGGAACTAAAACCATATCTTCTTTTTGGTTAGGAACCCACTTTTTCCATATCCCAATTCATTGGTTGATTTTGAAAATATCCTTATCTATACCTCAATAATTTATCGAGGTTATTTATTTCTAATTTACATTTTTCAAAAATCATTAAATAAATTTTAACATTTTTCATATGGGTCATTTTCATAAAAAATAGAAAATAAGATCTTTTTAACATTTATGTGTGAATATATAATTCTGTTATCCTTTTCATTTTATATTAATCTTTATCTATATGTTTTCATGGTTTAAAAAGAAATTATTTTTCTATTGGACTTATAAAATATTTCTTTTAAAAATGTTTCAAAATATGGAGAACATTTATTATTTACAAATTGGTTTTTATTAAACTTTTAAAAAGTGGATTTTATTTAAGTCATTTTCCTTTGATACAATATTCTACTTAATCATGGATATTATTCAAATGATAGCATCCCACTTATCTATATGGATGGATTATTAAATGTTCTTTTATATCATGTAAATTATATATCACTTCCTTTTTCTTTACATGTCGTAAATGGTTTAAAAACCAAATTTTCTTCCAATGGATTCCCTTTTTGAATACCCTATTTTTGATTCCTTTGATTAATCAGTGTTCACATAGATTGAACACATAAATTTATTGAGGAAAATGATTAATGTAACCATATACCATTTATATTTTTAGTGTAAATACCATATTCTTTATTATCCTGATAGAATATTATTTACATTGTAAGTTACTTGATGTCATTAGATACCCATTTATTTTCCATGGTGTTATCATGTTATTATTATTGATGTAATTAATAATGATTTCCTTATGTGAATCATTATGAAACTAATTTTCATCCATAATTTCTTTATGATGTGCATATTAAAACCCATTTTCATTCCATGAGTTATTTATTCTATAAAAGTGAATGATTATCATTTTGAAAGTTTTATAGAACCCATTTTTTTACCTGGGTTATTTATGATGTGATAAGTGGTTTATTTGAAGTGGAACTCATAATTATGAATGATGATGAGTGGGGTCCTATAGCTACCCCCTATGAAATTGTTAAAAGTTGATATCTCATGAGATAATTATTCATGATTAATTTTTTATTAGTGCTCATAGTAGTGGGAACTGATGGTGCGGATCATGAAATTGTTGTTCTCTTTACTAATGTTTTTTCTAATTTTGAAATATGTTTTTTAGTTTTTTTCTTATTCACATGACTATGTTATTTTCTCATGAATCATTTCTGTTGATTCACTATTTTTATCCATGTATTATTTTTTGTCAAAATTTATTCCATTATTTATGACCTAAGATTTGTTAGGTATTATTTTATTATCTATATTGATTATAACCATATGCTAATATTATTATCACTTAGGATATTTGATTATGTTAACTTATGTTTACTCTTACCAGCCATCTGAGCTCACCCCTTTTTTATATTTCCATTTAACTAGGTTTTTGAGAAAGTTAGTACTTAATATGTGTCTATAAGGGTACCTTATTAGAATAATTTAATGGATATTTTAAATAATTTTTTGGGATTAAGTGGTTCCTCTCACAGTGGAAAGAAAAAACGTCCATTAGTGAAAAAAGAAAATTGTTTTGTTAGTAAATATTTTTTCTTAATTCTCTAAATCACTAAACCTAAAAGGTCATAAGAATATCTTGTAATTAAATATTCACTTTAAGTCATGAATTTACTGGATGATTAGGTTTGGGCTGTCATACTTGGTATTTAATTAGGTTTTTAATAAATTTGTAGATTATGATGTTATAATTTGAGGATAATTTTGAAGATATAAATGTCAACAATGTTTTATAACTGAAGGTTTATCCTAATTTCAAAGGTCTAGGTAACCCTTTAGGCTGGTTGAGATAATATTAAATATTTTGTGGATTATGATAGGAGAACATTAGTGAAAAACAAAGGGATAATTATAAGGGTTACATTTAATTAAAAATAACATTCTAAAATTTTGGAAAAGTAGATATTGTGTGGTTTTCCTAGAAAATAAATTCATTTCTGGATACTGGTAAGTGGATGTAGTCTTTGTAATAGTTGTAACTAGGGGTAATAAACTTTAAGATGGCATGTTTGGTATTCAATTAACTATGAACTGGTTCATTATAAAGAGGCCTAACTTCACAGTAGGTTAGAAAATCCTAAAAGATATTCTTTGGTTAATTGAAATGTTATTTATAAACCTTTATGAAGGATTTTAATATATTATTAATAGATATTATGATGAGTAACAAATAGAAACATTATTATAGAACACCAAGTATTGAATTAATAGATCAATATGTTGAACCCAAAGTATAATATGTTAAAAAAATGTGTTGTTGGAGAATATATAATTTTATTATGATTTTAAAATTTATAATTTGTGTATTTTCATAATAATTTTGGTTTTAGTTTTTTGTTGCAACATGATCACAAAAATAAATCTGATAAAGGTATATATTTAGAAAACCCAATTTATTATTTCCAAACATGTGATCATACTTAGATGATTAAATATTAATATATGATTTAAAATTGAGTCTCCTAGTATTACTTAAGGTTGTCAGGATAATATCTTAATAGAAGTTAATCTTCATGATTTTATCAATTTTCATTAGTTAGTGATATTTTTGTGTATTAAGAAAGTTATTAAGTATTATATGAAACATCTAAGTATTATTCTTCAATAGTTTTACTTTAATGGTTTGTAAGAATTTATTAAATAGTATTGGTACCCTGAAGAGTGATTTAATGTCATGGTGATATTCTCAAAGATAACTATTAAAAAAAAATGTTTATGGATGGATAACTTTTAGGTTTAATATATTCTTGATTTTAAAAGTAATAAAGAGTTGAGTGATTTTGGAAGAAGTAAGTTATATTTTTTTTGTAACCTTGGTATTTATAGTTGATTATATTACAAACTAGTTGTTAATTCTATTTGAGGAATAATGATAGAATTGTTTTTTTGAAAGAATATGTGATTTTACTATGGATTTATAACTTCAAGTCTTAGGTAGGTTTTTTAATGGTGTACTCTGGATAATATATGATTAGGGTATAAACAACCAATGTTGATTTTGGAATGATAGGTATGTTGATAAAGCTTATAATAGTAAGGTAGATTTTACATTTGTAGTTATATATATAATAATAAATATGATAAGAATACTATATATTAATTTTGTGGTCCAAAAATAATTAAAATTTCAACTACATAATTTATTTAAGGTGGGAATAATGTAACAACCTATGATTTTGGATCCTTTAAATTAATACAATATTTAATAGCCTCTGTCACATGAAACGCCAAAATAATACAACACTAGACTAAAAAAAACTAAAAATACATGAATAATATAATAATTAGTAGATAAAAGTATACTAATCAATTAAAATAATTATATACTAATATTCTCTTTGATTAATATTTTAAAAACATTTTATTTTGAAGGATAATTTAAAAAAATGGGTATGTATTTTAGCTTAATGAATTAAATTAATAATAGATGAAATTTTATCATAATATGTAATATTTTGATTTATTAATGAATATATATATATATATATTGAATTATTTATAAATTTATATGAAATATGATTAAAGGCACTTGAAGTCTATGAAGTAATTTTTTAAATAAAAACATTCATTCTTCATTTTTTATAATAATTTAAATAAATAAAAATAAAATTTTTATCATTTTAATTTTATAAAATGAACTTAATTTTTTAATTGAGTATTTTAAAATTAGATAAGGGTTAATTTTTGGTGTTTTCCTAACATGATTGATTTTTAGGTGAATTGTGAAAAAATATCATTTTTACAAATAACATGATTTTATAAAATTATTAGTATATTAGTATAAATTTTTTATTAAGGAAACATTTCTATAATACCAAATATGTGTTTTAAAAGTTACTTTATATTTTTAAAAATGTTGGTTTATAAATCCATATTTAATATTTTAGAACATATGTAATATTTTCTTAAAAAATATTTTTAATACATTATACATTTTTTAACATGAATTTTTATCACTTTAATAAATTGAATCAAATAAAATGGATTTAAAAATTATAATAAATTGATCCAGATTATCTAATAATTACCACTTTATTTTTAGATGTAAATATTATGTTACCTTAGGTAAAAACTAGTTACCACGGTAAAAGCTGAAATGGTTAAAGTAATAATTTAAGGGTTAATGGGATTGAAACATGGTAAAAACATATCTATAATTTTGTGTATGTAGTGTGGATCAACCATATATATTCCCCACTCTATTATTTTATATTTTTGGATCCATTTGAGACATTTAACATGTTCTCTATTTATATTAAGTTGAAATACTTACAAAGATTCTATTTCCACCACTTATAAAAAGAGTATATTATGAACCATTCAAAACACTCTTAAAAAATAGATTTCCTCCTAAAACTCTACCCATTTTAATTCCACTATAATAATATTTCACTCTCATGATCTTCTGGTCACAATATATTATCACATTCCATCCATTTCCAAGGGATCTTCCAAGGAATTCTTATAGTGCTCAATGCGAGTAATTATTTTTACTTAACTTCTTTATTTTTTTTTTATTTTCCAATTTTAATATTCAAATAACTATTTAATGAAATAAATATTGGTTATATACTTAATTTTATAAGGATATTGGAATAATAATTAATCACATGTTTCCTTTTCTATTAATAAAAAAACCAAAATTTGTTTATTATACGGACTACCGCCTGCACAACACAACATGTTTTTTGCCTCAAACAAATTACTTGGATTGTAATAATGTCGAATTTAATAAATATGAATGATATTTATAATCACTACCACAAAATAGGGTAAGGGAAATGCTTCCATTTATCAGTGCTAAACATAAAGTGCTAATAAAGGGGTGTGCCTTTACTAGCGCTAGCTAATAGCATTGATAAATGTAACCTTTATCAGTGCTAAAACCAGCACTACTAAAGGTGTACCCTTTATCAACGCTTTTTTTAGCGCTGATAAAGGGTACATTTATTAGAATTATTATTAGCACTGATAAAAGTTTTTATTATTAATTTATATAAAATTATTATATTTATATTAAAAATCTCGTTTATTTGTATACATTAAATAAAAAAAATTGTTTATATTTAATTTAAATTTTTTAATAATTCAAAAATATATATATAATGTTTTAATTGAAAAGGTATTTCTATGATTATAATTATATATATATAATTAAATAATTATAAAATTATAATAAATTAAATTAAATAATTAATATATTTATTAGATTTATTAGATTTATTATATTTATTAGAGATTTATTAGATTAATTCATGGATTTTTTTATATTTGTTATATTTAATATATTTAATATATTTATTTTATATATAAATATATAATAATTTTTAATTTATATGTTTATAATTATAATTATTGAATATATATGTGTTTTCCAATGAATTTGGTCAAAGAATATATGCATATATGTTATGTATGCATGAATGTTAATTTGTATATTACATGATGTGGTATATATTGATTAATTCATAATATTACCCATATGAACTGTATATGTTCTAAAAATGTACTTATAAAATTAAATGAAATATATTTAATTAATAAATACATTTTATTATATTTTTAATGTTATATATAAATAATTTTCAAATACATTTGTAATTATAATTTTATTAATATATATTAACAATTATATACCAATATTTCTAAATATATACTATTTATAGTTATAATTATTAATAAATAAATAAATATTTATCCTATATATAATTTTAAATAAATATAAAAAAATATAAATAAATTATTAAAATTATACTTTTATAAAATAAGTATTTATCTGGGGTATAATTTTAGCGCACATAAATAGGTACTTTATCAATGATTTTTTAGCGCTGATAAAGGTCTATCTTTATCAGCGCTAAAAAAAGCGCTGATAAAGGTATGTTTTATCCGCACTTTTATTTTAGCGTTGATAAAACATACCTTTTTCAGCACTTTTAACTAGTAATGATAAAGGTTCCAGCGGTTTTTATAAAAGAACCCTAACAGGCCCCTCCTCTCTCGCACCCGTTCAAGCCTTCACGGAAGCTGAACCCGAGCCCTCCTCCACCGCGACTGTCCTCCTCCTCCTCTGCCGCCGCTGCCTCCGCCACTGTTGCCTCTGCCACCGCTGCCTCCACCACGATCCCTCCTCCACCGCTACTGCCTCCGCCGCAGCTGTCTCCACCGCTATCCCTCCTACACCACGATCCCTCCTATGCCATAATACCTCCTACTTGGTAACCCTTAATGGTTGATAATTACATATTATGGCTTGGTTTACCATTTTTAATTGAAAGAAGAATCATCCTTCTTTTTTATATGTATGTTCCATATGATAGAATAATTTTTATTTCTAGGAGGTTTTAAAGCCTTATTATAGAATAGGTTAAGTACCAATTTTATAGAAAAATTCCTAAGTGGCCTTCAAAGTGTGAAAATATTTTAAAAATTCAAATTCTGTACTATATAAAGGCTTTTAAATGGGATTTTTACACCTATTGATTTCTAAATAATGTGTTTGGGGGGTGTAACGTTCTTGAAGTGTCCTAAAGGGGTTGTTAGATTTTTAAAGGGTGTGTTAACCCATATGAGTTATATTTTAAACATTGCTATATACTTTCACTATTAAAAATGATATTATTTTGGATTTTTTGATCCCATGTGGTTTTATAAAATTAAATTCATAATATTGGTTTTAAGAGTTTATTTGGAAGATATTTTAAATCATTTTATTTGGATCTTCACCCATAAAATGTTTTTTGTACCTTTGGGACATTATGAGAAATGTTTTTTTATAAAATCCTTTTGATCAAATTATTCCCATTTTTGTTTTGTTCTAACTAATGGGTGGTTCTCTATATATGTGGTGTTCTTGTGATATAGAATTGTGATGTTTCTTTCTATGGAATTTGAGATTTGGTGATCATTTATTTATAAATGTGTTCAATTTGGATGATTCTTGATGCATTGAATTTATTGGTTTCTAACCACCTAGTTTGATGTCTTACGACCCTTAAGAGACTAGGTATTTATCTGAATATGTGTAAACAATTGTATAGGATGTCTATAATATTTGGAGGGTGGCCCACTGGATCGAGTGAGATAATAGATCAAAGAGTGATCATTAGATCATGGAAGGTAAAGAGATATAATCTTATGTCCCATGGTATTTGTGTTCTCCTAAGATATTTATCCCTCGACCATTCGATTGGGGGGATGCCTTGGTGGGTACTAGTGATGGAATAACCAGTGGGTAGAGATATATCAAGGATTATTTTAAATATTATATCTTTTTAAGTACATGGTTTGTATTGATTTTCCCACAGAAAATATTTATCATAGCTATATGAAATTGTGAAATCTCCCTTAAAACCCTTATGGGTACAGTACATGGTGTGGGGTTTATTATGATGTTAGTGGAAATGATAATGTGGATTCCTTATGACCTTAAGGGTAGGGGAAATCCACACATGGGGTGGTGTAGGTTGGTAACTAAATATGAATAAAGATATTTCTTGTTGATATATTGTTACCTATAGGTCTTGGGATTGTCATGATATATTTTTTATCTATAGTATATGTTAATGATGGATATGTTTAGTGAGGCTGGTTAGGATGCGTCATGTATGAGCTTATTATATAATAACCTCTTGCTTGATGCTAGGTATCAATCATTGGCTAGCTAAGATCTAGGATGAGGCTTATCTTCTATGCTTGTTCATTATTTCTTAATCGTTATTATATATCGATGATGAGGATGCGGCCTAGAGGCCCTGGGATTGTAATGTAGAGATACTCCACCAAGGTGAACATTATTTCAAATTTTTTAAAGTTTATGTTTGACTATACATCATGGGGTATATACGGGTTTCCACAAGAAATAAATTATTTTATTGATTCAGATTGTGTTGGAGGTTATATTGGTTATTTCTATTTTTGTCCTCCTTTTTGTATGTGAGTTTATCCATGGTACCCGCCTTATGTTAATGGTTTGGATCATGTGATAGGTTTTCTATGTTATGACCTCCATAATATTTTTTGGGGGGTGGATATTATTCCATGAGGCATATAGTCACATCACAATTCATGATCAAGATTTAATGGTTCTGCCTAGGGGATGAGTGTTGCAGTGTATACCTTGTGGTAATTCAACAATGTGACATAATAGGGTCCACTATGCAATAGACCCTTAGGATACACCATAATGTACCCTATTCATGAAATGAAAAGAGATTTTTTAGTCTTTTTAATAAGGTTCCACTATTCTTTATTTGTCACTCGACCCCATCACCCAAACCCCTCTTCCCCATAATTTTCCCCTATCATAATTCAATCTTTAGGATCCCTAATGGTCATTTCATAGTGTAAAACCCACCTACCTGGATAGCCCACACCCCCTCCCCCACACCCGTGTACCCCCCACCCCACCTGGGCAGCCAACCTCCCCACCTAGACAACCCACACTCCTCCCCCACACCCCTACAACCCCCTACACCCCAAATCCTATATATTAGTATCTTCCCCCCATAAATCTTATATTTAAATGGACATGGGTCAATTACAATTGAAAATGTAATGATATGACACAGGCTGGTATCATAACCAACAACTGACCTAGCTTTCCACTAACCTAAGAGGCATTCATGATCTCTATGGGATAACAACAATCCCATGGAAAAAAGATACAATTAATGTGGAATATTTTACCCTAAATTAGAGTAAATTTAAAATGATCTTTGTTCTGAAAAGTAGAGATGTCCCGTTCATAAGTCGACCATCTTTGAAAATAGTATATACACAAAAAATAAATAAACAGGAAGCAGATATCATAGATGGAAAATAAAATCCCACTATTGACCAATAAAATTGTTTAACCAGACATGTACCATTCCAAAATATCATTAGACCTATTTTGGATAGGTATAACATATTAGTTCTCATTTTTTGTTTTCTTTTCAGTTGGAAGTATCCTCTGCCGCGCGCATCTCCTCTTCCACGAACGCACCACTGCCGCACACTGAATGACACCTTCGCGTTGAGTTTTCTCCTCTTACTCATTTTTTTCCTCTTGTTCACATGTTATTACTATTTTATATTTATGGTTATAATGTTAAATATAGGGGTTAAACACCCCACTGAAAATTGTGGCCGTTGGTAGTCCTTGTTTGTGCACTAAATGAGTTGCATGTTGGTTGGTTCCTATTAACCATTTGAATATAATTTTTTTTAATTTACATATACTTTAATAATTAATTAACACCCCAAGATGATAAAACTTCTGTGATAACCCCTGAATTAACAAACACAATTGAATAAGGGATGCTTTGTAATATCTAAAATTGCGATTTTTTTTGGTTTGTATGGTGTTGCGATTGTGAGCATGATTGTGTGTTTATATAGTGTTGTAGTTGGTGGAATGATTGGTATGCCATTTTTTTCATGTTGTAGTTCTTCCACCTATGAATATCAATCCAAACTTTACCCATTTCAATGACACCACCACTTTTTTACTAGTGAAATTCCACTGAATCCTAGAAAACAACTTCACTAGAGGACTCCATGAGACACTTTATGGACACCCTAGTCAAATAACCATAACAAAACATGTAATGAATCCTTACACCTACAATAAATCTATTGAAAATCATACCATCTATTAGTTTGGTACCATAGTTCTTGACTAGAGACATTATGTTTCTAGAGAAACCCTAAAAACATGGTTTAGAACAATGCATATAGATCACAAGTGGGATACTAAAACATTCTAGTGCAAGGGATTCTCATAGATTGTTGAACATTTTTCTATTATTATTTTGTTAAATATTAATAATACTATATCAAATAGGATGAATATGAATAAAGAATGGATGAATTCCAATCGGTTGACACAAGAGTATGAAGATAGCGTGAAATAATTTATCAAGTTCGCAAAAGATCATGCATGTGACCTTTCTCAAATCCTTTTTCCATGTTTATGATGTTTTTATTCAAGAAAAATTTGTCCATAGGAGTTAGAAGAACACCTGATCTATCATGGAATAGATCGAAGCTATACATGTTGGAATAAACATGGGGAAAAAACAAATATAGGTAGTGGCTTAGATAAAACGACATTTTATGGATCATCTGATATGATTACAAGAGTGAACAATGAAGATGATCATATAGAGTATGTGATTACAGATGTGAATGATGATGTAGATCATAGTGATGAAATTACAAGTATAATTGAAGATGAACATCAGGATTACCGGAAATTGTTTGAGAAGTTAAAGAGTTGTGCAAAAACACTATTGTTTGCTGGTTGCACTAAATATACAGCATTTTCCGCCATACTGAGGTTGTATAATTTGAAAGTAGGAAATGGGTGGAGTGATGCTATTTTTATAGAACTACTTGATCTGCTAAATGACATGCTCCTAGAAGATAATGTGATCTCGAGACGAACATATGATGCCAAATGAATGCTAAGCTCGATGGACCTGATATCTGAAAGAATACATGCCTGCCCGAATGACTATATATTGTTTCACAAGGACCAAAAATCACTTAAAGAATGACCAAAGTGTGATGCTTCTCAATACAAGAAAGATGATTACAGTCCTATGAAAGTTGTATGATAATTTCCATTCATTCCAAGGTTTAAGTGACTATATGGAAGTGTGGAGACTGCATGACAATTGACATGGCATGCAGACACATGAATTAATGATGGGAAACTATGTCACCCGTCATACTCTCCTTAGTGGAAGAGAATTTATCATGAGTATCCTGAATTTGGAAATGATCCAAGAAACCTTCTTCTTGCGTTATCTACAAATGGGGTGAATCCTTTTGGTTTTTAAAGCAGCAGTCACAATACATGGCCGGTTATGTTGGTAAATTATAACTTACCACTAGGTTATGCATGGAACAAAAATACATCATGTTATCTATTCTTATATTAGGACCAAAACAACCGGGTAATGATATTGATGTTTATTTGGCTCCATTGATCAAGGATTTGAAATTATTATGGGATTTAGGTGTTTCGTTGTATGATGCTTACAAAAATGAAGATTTCACATTGAAATCCATGTTGTTCAAAACGATAAATGACTTTTCTTATTATGGAAATTTTTCAGGATATATCATTAATGGAAGTAAAGGGTGTCCCATTTGTGAACAACGTACACAGTCAATTAGGTTGAAACATTCATCTAAAACCGTGTTACTAGGACATCACAGATTTATACCCCGACAACATAAGTACCGATCTTGGACGACATGATTCGACATAAGTTTAGAAGAACATACAACACTGTCTCCACTAACAGGTGATCAATTGTTTGAGAAATTAATATATTTGGACACTAATTTTGGTAAACCGTTATCGAAAAACCATATGAAAACTGGTTGGAAAAAGAGATCAATTTTCTTGAATTACTATACTGGAATTGTCTGTATGTCATCCATTTTCTTGATGTTATGCATGTTGAAAAAAATGTATGTGATAGTGTCATCGACACGTTGCTAAATGAACCTGGAAAAATATAGGATGGAATTAAGGCTAGATTGGACATGGTTGATATGGGAATATGAGAAGAGTTGGCACCCGTGAAGGGTGAAAAACGAACATTTATTCCTCCTACTGCTTACACTCTTTCTAGGAAGAAGAGATATTAGTTTTGAAACTTCTTGAATGATGTAAGGGTTATAGAGGGGTATTCATCAAATATCAAGAACATTGTGTCATTTAGAGTTTTAAAATTAAAGGTTCTCAAATCAAATGACTGCCATGTTTTTATGCAAGATCTAATTCCTATAGATTTATGTTTCATTTTTCGCAAGAATGTCTACCATACATCTACAAAGCTCTGTTTATTCTTCAAATATATATGTAACAAAGTTATAGACTCAATGAGATTTCCAACTATGGTAATAGAAATTATCTTTATATTAAGTGAATTGGAAATGTTCTTCCCACTAACATTCTTCGATATGATGGTTCATTTGATTGTTCATTTTGTGAGAGATATTCGACTATGTGGTCCTATACATTATATATAGATATACCCCATTATACGGTATATGAATATTTTGAAAGGGTATGTAAAAAATAGAAGTCATCAAGAGGGTTGTATTTCGGAGCAATATATTGTTGAGGAAGCCGTTGAATTCTGTAACGAATACTATTCTGGTGTGTAAAATGATGGCCTAACGAAATATCCTCCCACTGAGAGGCTTGAGGGTGAAGGAATTTCTAGAAGAGAGGTTGTCACAATTAATATTATATATTGACAGTAATCCCACCTTTATGTTTTTCATAATAGTTTTGACGATGACCCATATGTTCAAACCCACAAAGAAATTCTTAGGAATTTGAATCTATATAAGGATGAAAAATGGATATTAGATACACATAATAAATAGTTTATATGATGGTTTCGAGACTATATTTTTAAGAAGTTAGATAAAACTATGGACTCAATTTCAAAACAACTTAGATGGATAGCCGGAGGAGGAAGTGTGTATGTATTATCTTACAATGCTTATGCAGTTAATGGTTATACATTCTGTACTAATGAACGTGATGAGGACAATACCATGAAAAATAGTGGGGTTGGAATTGTGGATGAAACAATGCATGTTTCCAGTATTAAGGATAGAAATCTAATATATGAGAATATGTAATACTTTGGCATCATCAAACAAATACAGGAGTATGATTTTACGAAATTCCAAGTGCTAATTTTTCAATGAAAGTGGGTTGATTACATGAGTGCTGTTAAAATAGATGAATTGGGACGTGTGAAAGTTGATTTCAGTAAGGAAGGGAAGAAAGAAGAACCATTTATAATGGAATCACATGCAGTATAATTATTTTATGTTCCAAACCCAGCAGACCAAAAATGGACAATTGTTCTGTTATCGACCAAAACAACTGAAGGGTAAAATTAAAGTTCAATGAAGGACGACCCTTTCATAGGGACTTCACAATAATTTTGCAGTAGTCCTAATGTAGACGACGTTTTGTATGTCAGAGGCGACCGCACTTAAGGGATTTATATAGTTGATAGAGGTGTCAAATCTCTTCATATTTAAAAAAAAGAATTCAATAATCAGGTTATTTGTTTATTGTAATATGCATTGTGTTACGTTATGTTATTATTTGTTTTCTTCTAATTTTATGTAATCTAAATTAAATGATAAACCACTTATGTAGATAATGACTTTTGTGATGGCTTCTACACTCAATACTGAGGCACAACAGGTCTTTGAACCTGCTGCTGGTCCCTGTGCAGAGCAACAACAGGTTTCTAAACCTATTACTGCTTGTCCCAGTGCTGAGGTACAACAGGTTTCTCAACCTATTACTGTTGATCTCGGTGCCGATGCTAGCACTATGAAGGAACATAATGATGATGCTTCTGAGGAAATGGTAGAAAATAAAACCCTGATAGTTTAAAAAGACAAGATCACCATAGTTTGACAGTGTTAGCCAAAAACGTTAAGGAAAACGAAAAAGGCATCGAATTTGAGGTGGGATGAAATAACCGAGGATAACATGTTAACCCCAACAAAGCCATAATTATTAGATACATTGGAATATTCACTTGGTAATGCATGCTAGTTGATGTATAGTCATGGCACCATTTTGTCACTGGGCTTATGACACTAACGTGGGAAGAGATTAAGGTAACATTATGATATCATTTTTTTAATTTATTAAAATAAAATAAAATACTAAAACATTGAATTAATCTTCATCATCCATTACAGAGTACATTTATAGTAGATGAATCACACAAGGAATATGTATTAAGAGTTTTAGGAAGGATTCATAGAGGCTTCTTCATAATTTTAACGAAATATCATCTTAAAGATGATGAAGGAAAAATCAAGCCGCATCCACCTCCTCTTTATGCACACTTGATATCCCAAGGAGCATGGGATGCATTTAGTAGCCTTCGTACGGAGCATACTTTTTAGGTACATTTTGTGTGGAAATACTTTGTTTGACATTGCTTGTATTCATCACATTGATTGACATTTTTTTATTTATGAAACAACAATTGAGTGATGAAAATAAAGAACGTGCAACAAAACTAGCATACCCCTACTGTAAAGTAAGGATGAGGTACACTTTACTTGAGATAAAATTGGTACATCTTTTAAATCTACCATAATACTTTTATGTGACTTAAAACAACACCATAACCATGTTTCTCTGTTTATATGTAGATTGATGAATCGAAATCGAAAGCCAAATCCATCCCACCTCTTGTTCTATGGAAGGAGGCTCATGTAAATAAAGAGGTGATATTAATAGATGAAAACACATAAAAAGTTTTGGAAACATGTGTAAGTATGACATAACATAATTTTTTTTGATTTAAATTGCTATTACCTAACAATGACTACTTATTTTACTATATTTGATATCTGATATATTTACAGGAATCAACAACACCCGCACCAGATGAAGACATACTTTCAATGGCCTTAAAGCAGCCAGGACAATATGGCCGTGTCAGAGGTGTGGGTTTTAGGGTGACACCATGAACATATTTTTAGAAACAAAAACAAGTGGAGGATAAAACTGATTAAATGAAAAAGATAAAATAAAAATTATATTTTTTTCAAGAATAATTACAATACCATATAGAGATGATATAATGTTTGATGGGGGATAGGAAAAGAGAAGAAAAAACTCAACAATAACCCGTGCGTGAAGATCCCGACCCACCCCCACCAGCTTTGAGGCGAGCCATTCCCCTAAAAAACCTGACTTAGCTGAGGCAATCAACGTTCAAATAATTTTTTTCTATGAAATGTGAATAACATAGAAACTGATACCTTTCTTGTACTAATATTCTATAGGGTGAAAATAACTATGATTTATATCTATAAACTCCCATCTATCACCTTGTTGCGTGGGCTATGATGTTCAATATGTAGAAGGACATGCCACACAACATATAACTTCCAAAAAATCACATAAGAGTGTCAATTAACATATCTAATGAGCCTAGTTCCAAGATACTTGTTCCAAATGATGATTACAACATTCATACGGTTGAAAAAGCTATTGGAACATTCATCGCATGTCCGTCAATTATTGTAAAAAAACATGTTGACAAGGATGTATCCATTTCCAATTTATTTTTCAAGATGGACCTTTAACATTTAATGAAAAAAGGTATGAACCGATGAATGTTATTACAGAATGACAAAGAGAAGGGGTTGAAATGAAATTTCAGCTCAAAAAATATCTCAAGGATTAACCAACCATTTGAATGGTCTACTGAGAGCACCTTCACCCTGCCCATTTTATATCCACAGTTAATATCATTGAATGCTCATGTGGATACAAAGTTGATATAAGACAATAATCACACAATTGATTTTGAAAAAAATATGTACGGAGAGGAAAAATTGGATTTTATTGGTGCTAAAAATGTAAATGAAATCCTCAAGTATGAATGGATAGGTGCCTCAGTTGTAAATGTATATATGATGTATGTTTTTATGATTTGATTTTACAAAAGATGATATACTATGATAATTATAACTAAATAAACTTCATATTTTTCACAGGTGTATATATTAAAAACAATTGAAGGTATTTCCCCACTAACAAAAATGTGGAGTCGTTAGTCCTCACATCACCTCAAAAGAATAAATATATTCTGATAAAGAGGCTGCAATAATGTCATCCCTACTCAAATTGTTTGAAAACAAAATTATGGATGACAGGCTCTTTTTAATACCAGTGATACAATTGTAAAAATCTACAATTTAATCATATCAAATATAATTTCATTTCTTTTATTACTTATTCCTTTTTGTGTTTTTTGGTTGCATTGGATGCTGACTATAGTCAATTTGGATACTCCAAAAATTTATTTTCTGGATTCAATGCATTGATATGAAACAAACTGACCATGCATGATGGAATTTGTTAATTTGTAATACAATAGATCCAACATTTTAGAACTAAACATCTAGTTATATAATTTATATTTTCTTTTAATGAGGATTCTGTTATGATAGGGTAGTGTATCAATATCGTCTACTTCATGAAATGAATCCAGGGACTAAGGACAAGAACTCCTACAAGATCTACAATTGGAAAAGTATCCTAGTATATATAATAACATCACACTATCCAAACATATATCAAAACAAATTACTTATTTTTATCGACGTTTCTACAGTGTCCAAAATAATCAAATGGAAAGGTCTATGGTTATTATGTTTGTAAATTCATGAAAGAGATCGTATTTCATCAGCAAACTAACATCCTTGAAGAGGAATTTTTGAAAATAATTACGAGATAATTTAAAATATTTATTAATCCTTTGTGTATTTATATTTTTCCAGTACTACCTTGACTATCACAAAAACTCATATTCACAAAATGATATAGATGTGTTTAGAAATGAATGGGAAACATACCTGATGAAAGATTGCACAAAAATAAGATAAAGACAGATTCCTACTACTTATGTTATCTTTATATGATCATTGATATCTCCCTTGTTTAAACTTATTGAGAATATATGATCACCCTTTATTATGTTTTATATCCTTAGGTTTTGAATAATGGTTTTAGAAATGATTTGTATTTATAGTAAAGCATAACTTAATAAGAGACTCTTATGAACTGGTTCTTTATGTTTCTATGATTCCAAAATAACTAGACCTAAACTATTATGGAAAAAATCATTTATATTATATATTTTGGTCATTTATACTATTTTTTCTACTGATTTAGTGTGTTGGAATAATATTGGTTGTGCAACACTCACAAATTTAATAACAAAACTAAGGATTCTTCACTAATGTTGGTTAACTACCATTTAGCAAGACATTTGATCTGAACTTCCGATCTCGCTTCCCCGTGATGCTCTCATCGGACACCATCTCTATGATATCATCATTCGGAATTCACTTTTGATTCTCTTCCTGCACCCATTTACTAGGTAAATGGGTGCTGGAAGAGAAGGAAAAGTGAACACGGAATTATGATATCATAGAGATGGTGTGGGATGAGAGCATCACCGTGACACCCGATCAAAAGTTCCAATGAGATGCTATGGTAAGTGGTAGTTAACCAATAATAGTAAAGTGCACAAAGAATAATTAGTTTTGTTATTAGCTTATATTTGGACCTAAGAAACCATTTGGAAAGATGTAAAGGTAATTTTATGATATAATATTTCTATTTTAACAAAAAATTATATAATGAAACCTTGAATTGATTTTCATTATTCCTTGCAGGGTTAATTTATTTTAGAATATTTCTGTCCATGTGACATGCCTTTGCAAGAAGAGCAATGACACTGTGTATTCTCAATCACAAAGGTAATGGGAAATCTATTTCACTAATGACTCAACATTTCATAGATCTATGAGAACTCTTACGTTTTTACTCTACTTCACATAAGCCTATTTATGTGATCGTGCCACATAAGCTCCTTTGTATGAATGCTTCATGTGAAATAATCATGTTATCTCATCACATGATCAAATCACATAAAAAAATTGCATAATCAATTAAGGTAATCCACTTGAACCATGATTCGTGTATTCTTGTCTTATTTACATGATCACATAAAGTTTCAAGGGTTGTGTAATCGTATAAATATCCCAAGTTCATTTTATCATGTGATACCATTATGTTCATGTGATCACATGACTTTAAATAAGTCGTGTACTTAATATGCTATTTCTAATTAATCACATGCACATTTCTTACTCCAGTCTATTTTTAACCCAAAATCTTCCATTTTCATAATTAATTGAAATTTTCTCTTTCTTATGATACAAATGAATTCAATAATTGAATATGAGGAGGCTATAGTTAATTGGACTAAAATGGACGATAGTGTGGAAGTCGACCATTGCATAGTAATTCGGTCCACTCACGAGACTCTTAAAAGCTTGATGGGAACCAATATCTTGGATTTTCAATTTTCTAATTAGTTTCCCTTATAGGTGGGTGGGGGTGTTCAGGAGGGAGGGGGTGTCTAGGGGTGGGGGGGGGGGTGTCCAGGAGGGGAGGGGGAGGTGTCCAAGAAGGAGGGGGTTTCCAGGAGGGTGGGGGCTCTCCAGGTGGGAGGGGGGTGGGTGGGGGGTGTCTAGGAGGGAGGGGGTGGGTGGGGGGGTATCCAGGAAGGAGGGGGTGTCCAAGAGGGAGGGGGGTGTCCAAAAGGGAGGGGGTGTCCATGAGTGGGGTGTCCCAAAGGGGAGGGAGGGGGTGTGTCTATAAGGGAGGGTGTGTCTCAGAGGGAGGGGGTGTTCAGGTAGATATCCATTCAATTCCAGTAAATACTGATAATATAAAATGAGTAGATCACTTCTAGAGTTACCTAAAGTGGGTCCGTAGTGAGGCCTCAAAAGTTACAACCAACCAAACCAATTCTATGCCCATGTAAAGGTCCAAGAATTATATTCTAGTTCAATTTGAGGCCCAATATATTATATTTAATGACATAAAGACCCAATATACACATCATTTACGTTTATCACATTAGATTTCTAAGAAACACACTTTTTCTCTTCACCAAAATTGTAGTAGAATACATATACTGGAAAAACTATTGATGACATGTGAGTTTGATGGAAGCAATAATTTATAATCTAGAAGATTTGTGAGGAAACTCTCAACTAAATCAATTTTGACCCTCAATCATGACATGTGGATGAAATCTACGAAATGCGATGTTTTTTACTAGAGACTAAATACTAGAAGATGTATCCCTACTACTTATATATATATATATATATATATATCCCTTTTCCCACTTTCCATAGGATTTTCATTCTCCGGTTGTGTCATAAGATCTCTATGTTTCTACTTTATGTATTTTTAAATTATATTTTTGTTAATGTTATGTAAAATTTCATTCTTATTCCTCCAATATATTATTTGTTTAGTGTTTTTCCTTGATTTTTTGTACTGTATCTCTTCAAAAATCATGAAATTGGAGTACTAATCCAAGTTCATGAATTCCCAAGGGAGGAAACTATGTACTCTAATAACTTTTTTTAGTTTGAATATCTTATTCAACTGAGAGGAGGCAGAAAAGTTTTTTCCTGTTTGGTTCAGAGACCAATAAATTTCTCTAATGATCTTCATGTCACTTTATAAACTCAGAAAATCCATTATCTACCCCTTGTTCTAGCTCTCATTATACCCAATGCGATAGAGGAAGTTAGGTTCATGAAAAAAAGACGATGGATTTGGGTGGATTTTTATTATTTATCTACGATTATGGACTGATCAATATTCAAAACCATGTAGGATTTGAAATTTAGTACACTTTGGATATTTATAAAATTATTTATGATTTTATAATTAATATTAGTTAATGGTGGTGTATGAATAATATTTATTCCATTATCAAATAGATGATGAAAATATAGTTGAATAAATAAGGTTATTAATGGGTATACATTGAATTCATCCCCTTCATACTAACATCATTTTAGGATTGTCTGATACTTTATTTTAATTGTCTAATACTTTATTTCTAGTGGGGTGGGAGGGGTTGGGGGTTGTCCAGGGAAAGGAAGGGGGGTTGCAGAGGGGGGGAGGGCTATCCAGGGAAAGGGAGGGGGGCTGTAGGGGAGGGATGGGGGGTTGTCCTAGGGGAGGGAGGGGGCTATAGGTGGAGTGGTGGTGTTGGTGGTGGTTGGGGGGGGTGCTGTCTAGGGGGGATGTCTTGAGGAGGGGAGGGGGTGGTCTGGCTTATGACACTAAAGAACTAGGTGGGAGGGGTTGTCGAGGAGGGATTGGGGTGTCTAGGTGGGAGGTTGGGTGGGGGGTTTCCAGGAAGGAGGGGGTGTCTAGGAGAGAGGGGGTGTCCAGAAGTGAGGGGGGGGGGGAGGGTGTCCAAGAGTGGGTGTGGGGTGTCCAGGAGGGGAGGGGGGATGTCCAGGGGGTGGGAAGGGTCATGTCTTGGGGGTGGGAAGGGGGATGTCCCAGGAAAGGGAGGGGGCTATAGGGGGGGGGGGTAGGGGGATTGTCCAGGAGGAGGGAGTGGGGTTGCTAGTAGAGTCGTGGTGGGGGGGGGGGGGCTATCTAGGTGTAGGGAGGGGGCTATCCAGGGGGGCTGTCTTGGGGAGGGGAGGGAGGGGGGTTTGGCTAATCAAACTAAAGAACTAGGAGATCCAGAGAAAAGTGAACTGGTATGATCATGGCCTATCTAATTGTGTCGGTTCTCATTAGGAAATCTCTAAAAATGAGAAATACATTCCTTACATACCTTCAACAAGACCTTATATATTGTATGGGGTCCTTGGAGAGGCATAAGTGGTCAGGGTCCAAGGTGGGTTGGGCCTGATGTATAATGCAGACATGCTAACACTCATTCACTTTGATCTGGCATGGGAGAGTACATTCTTAGAGTCTCCTAATATATGTAACTATTTGGTTTATAACTTATATAGGATGGTGGTATCACTAGGAAAATGATAAAATTTATTCTCAAATTGAATACTCCTATGAAATTGAATACACCATCATGTATGTGTCATATTTTATACCCTATGGAGATTCTTCCCATTTTTATAATCAATAAATGAAACCTTTTGGATTCCATGTTGTTGTTGAAATTTCATCTTCTTTTTTTCTCATCCATGTAATCTTAACAAAACAATATTTATAATTCAATGAATCATGTTGAGCCTCTTCTAAAATATTAATTCAATCCAAGGAAATATGGACATGTAAAGGTTGTAAGGTGTAACAATTGAAATTTTATTAATGTATTCTTTTATATTAATATTTAATTTATTTCATTCTTGTATTACTAACATAATATTTGTTTTCTTATATAGGTGATTTTTTTTCTTGAGTTCAAATGCTTTTTTTGGTAACTAATACCGTGGATGACAATTTTTGAGAGGGGATCAGAGATGAAAAAAGGATGAAACCTTAATGTTTTTAACTGTTTGTTTGATAATTGTAATTCTAACCATATTAAACATTGTTTGAAATGTATATAGTAGTGTGTTTTATGTATTTATGATTTCAAGTAAATTTATATAGTATTTTTTGGGAAACTCTTGTGCGTTCTGTTTTGTCCTTCTATGATATGTTTGTGTGTAGGTGTTGTTTGTGCTGTGTGTGTAGGTGCTGTCTCAGATGTGCAGGTGCTGGGTTTCCTCATGAAACATTTCTTTTATCAGCGCTAATTAAGCACTGATAAATGTGTAATATATCAATGCTTAAAATAGCACTGATAAAGGGGGTCTTTATCAACGCTCAAAATAGTGCTGATAAAGAGAGCCCTTTATCATTGATAAACAAGCACTGATAAAGGGGGACCTTTATCAGTGCTAAACAAGTGCTGATAAAGGGGGAACTTTATTAGTAATTTTTTAGTGGGGATAATGGTGACCCTTTATCAGCGCTATTTTGAGTGCTGATAAAGGGCACCCCCATTTATCTTCACCGTGATTAACATCACTTTTCAAGCGCTGTTAAAGGATTTTTTTAGAGCTCTTAAAAGACTTATTTTTATCAGTGAATATATTTTATATTCTTAAATTATAAACTATATTACTCATTTCTCCCATTATATGGAAAATAAATTCATCAACCATGAATACATGTGGATTAACGCCTCTGTGGAATAATAGATTTCCACTTTTCTTTCCATCACCACCTTACATGTCTAGTCATGGGGATGTGATTAAAGGATAAATATTATTTTTATAATATCATTAAGTTTATGGTATAGAGAATTTTATAACATATTAATGATATAAACAAAAAATGATTATCATTAATTGAATTTTTTAAAATTAGTGAACTAAGAGGAAAATGTTCACTTCTTCCTAAGTAATGGATTTATATAAATTATCTTCTCTTTATAATTGTTAAAAATTATGAAATATTATACTAATAAGAAGAAAATAACATTATTATACTTCTGTATCAATTATTTCACTACTAAACCACCTCATAATTATCCATTAATCATGGTAGGTTTGTGTTTGGGACAGATAAACCACCTATGTAAACAATAATATGCATTTATATCATGGATTTCTATGAGAATTAATTAACTATTATAATATGATATAAATATATAAATAATATATTTTTTTGGATTATGGTAAGGTTATATCAACATTTAACTCATTAATTAAGAAAACAAATTTCATTCCTTAAGATTCACTGAAACATTATCATCAACGATTACATATTCATAGTTTGTAACAAAAACCACCATATAATGAAATTGTATCTTTATAAAATATCATTTAATACATATTAAAATACATTATATGATCTAATAATGATGTAATTTGTAAATATAACAGATAACAACATCATTTATATGAAATTAGTTTAAAGTGATAAAGATTACATACACCATATATTTAAAATAGGTAAAAGATAACTAATATTCATGTGTATAGAATAGTCATAAATAAAGAGTGTAAATGGTTATATTTATGAATATAATTCTTGGGTATGTATTTAATGAAATTAATTTAATTATTCAGGATTTTTTTGATAAAGTATAGAATTAATCAAGACTGAGGTATAAGGTTCTTTGTCTCAAAATAAATTTATTAAGACATATTTCTTAATGTATACCATGATTACATTAATTTAGTGTGATTAATACTAAATGAATTTTGTAATAAACCTGACTCCTATAACCAAGAGATGGTGATTACTATATTACATTACCATAAATATAAGGGGTCTAATCCCCATGTAATGATCAATTTATTAGTTTTGGAGAGCCAAATACATACACGATACCCATTTTACATTGGGAATAAAATATAAAACATAAAAAAATAAAATGTTATGCATCCTTGAAACTCATTAAAAGAATTATTCTTCATAACCTAGAGAAATTAAACAAAATAAGGGTTATCTATAATGATTAGTAAGGTTATGTGAAATGGAATCTATCATGATTAGATAAAGAATAATCAATAATGAAATGTAAATAATTGAAAACAAATTAAATTTAATTAATAAATTGAGAATGAAATTCATCTATAGATAAATGAAATATTCTCATGGATAAAATATATGAATTATAGAAAAAGGAAATTCAAAATATTAGATGTCATGATCTCATACATCATGATATCTATTCTGTCAAGACATTGTGCCAAGACAATTTAATCAATGGGTAGGTAAACACCAAAAACCCATTTAATTTATCCAAATGATTTTCTTATGAGACCTATTGATGAATTTTGGGGATATATATAACTAGAACCCACCTTTAACTATATATTTAATTCATTCCTCACATATTAAATGATAAATTCAATTAATAAATAATATTCCTTATCAATAAATGTTTGTTTTGAATAAAAAATAGAGAATATCAATATTTCACAGTCAATCAAATAAATTTCAATGTAAAACACCACATGTAGAAATGATATACGGTTTAAGAAAAAATAATATACAAGATAAATAATATATATATTTAAGGGAAATGTAATGTCCAATGATAATAAGAAATTGAATCTATCAAGAGAAAGAAAATGAACATAAAATTACTAAGAGATAAGAGTTGGCCATAGATTCATAAAAAATATAGGTTTTGAAATAAAATCATGTCCTTTGGAGAAATAAATAAAATAGAAGTAAAATATAAAAATAATATTTCATTTATGATTTTTATTTCTAAAACCATTGGAAATTTTTAGAATCAGAAAAATATCCGAAAATGGTTATAATGGTTGGAATGTTTGTTAATGCTGTATATGTTAAAAAAGAACATTCCTTTTGACTTTTGTAATGAAAGTTGAAAAAAATCGTTAAAAAAAATAAATATTCCATTAATACCTTTTTAAAAAGTCACGTATAACTTATAATTTTTTTAATAAATCATTTTAGTAATAAAAATTACTTTTGTAAAATAATTTTGAAAAATATGGATATGGAAGAAAAATATACTCCATTAAATGAGATATAAAATAGTTTTTATTCTAAAAATTTTACAATTTTATTCCAGATCCAAATATAGGAAAGTTTGGAAAAAATTAAAAATCATTAAATATAAATAGGATGAGAAAATTATTAGAGATTATGAAGGATAAATGATAATATTTTTTCAATAAAAATATAAGCAATCCCAAAAGAAATCATGATTGTAAAACAAATTCTCACATCTATGGTAGTTTTTTAATTCTATCCCATTTAAAGAATAAACTTAAATTAAAACATTAATAATTATGAATAAATATGTATTTGTGTTTAATATATAAAATGAGATTCATATACACCATATAAAATTGAAATGGTGTATAATAACAAATATAACTCAATCAAATGGAAATTGAGATGAAATCCATTACCTCACACTTCCCTTTAACTGATCATGATTTAAACACATTTATAATGGTTTTAAACATATTATTAATTTTTACTAGAATAATATTAATATTTATAACATCACATATTATCCTATTATAACATCTTATTAGCCGTTCGTTAATAATATTTCATTATTACCATTGCTTCAAGTGTTAACTGCTTCAATTTCTCATGCACGTTCTGTTATGGAAGTTACGATTCTTGTATATAGGATATATTCACATCATGTAAATAATTATATTAATTTTATAAATATAATATTTATTCATTAGATATATTTTTATAATCATTCTTAAAATTTAAAGATGAAAAATGAATCATAATGCTTCATAGAGACGGTAGGCTAGACGTTCACCCGATCGACGTTACCATTTACTTAATGGGTGAAAGGGTAAATAATTTGATGATGTATTAATTTTATGGAATCAATATAATTTTATAATTATAATATATATTCATTATTTTCATCATTATGACCGTATATGTGAGTCAGTGATGGAAAACAAATTACATCAGTTTGCATGCTGGTAGTCTTCTATATACATGAGCGATAGTTTTATTTCCCATTTGATTGAGAAGGAGGTGGATAAATACTATTAAATAAACATAATAAAAACATAATATATGCTATATATTTATTTAATTTAATTTTATATGTTAATACATAATTTAACGAGGTAAAATATGATGTAAAAATAAAGAGCTTGGTGAAGACAATTTACTTTTCTTAGAAGAACCTCCTTTGAATATCTTATTAAGAACAATAGGTATGGAATTTTTGGAAGAAAAGAACCTATATAAAGTGAATAAATATTTTTTGGAGATATTTTTATTGGTTTTTTGAGATAAATCTATTTATAGGTGTGAATTAGTGATCAGAGGAGGTTCCCTTTTATAAATGAGGCAAGTGACATTCTTGTAATTTTTCAATGTTTTTCAATACTTTCATGTCACATTCTTGGAAATATGGATTAAAATGGTTCAAATTAGAAGTTTATATATATAAGGTTTAAATGTAACCATAAAATTTTGTTTAATAAAGTGTTTAGGTCATTTTTAATCTTATCACTATAGACTAACCCCTGATAAATGCCTTTTAACCTTAACCGTGCTTATACATTTTTACTATTTTTACTATTCAATATGAGTAAAAACTTTGTGGAAAATATAAAATAATATTAATTATGATCATTCCAAATATTAATTCTATTTTATCAATTTCAATTCACATAATTTATGTAATTCAATTTAAAAATAAACCTATAAAATGTGACAAAAACATGATTTCAGGAAATGTAATTTTCAAGAATAAGATGATGTTATATTATTTGTATAATAAATAATAATAATTATATGGATTTAAATACATATAGATATATATAATCTATAAATATAATTTTAATTAATTATAATGGAAAGATATTATCCATTTTTTTAAAAAAGTTTTCTAAAAAAACAGTTTTAAGAAAAAATATCCCTTTTCACATCCAAATGATATTATATTTTTTATATGAAATTTATATTAAATAAATTTTTAATTATACATATTATAAAACATCATTATTAATAACTATTTATATATTTAATTACTTCGTTTTCAATTATTCATAAATTCTTTTTTCTAAGAGAAAATTTCAAAAAATTCATCGTAGGATTATTTAGATCTATTAATTTTAAAATAAATATTAATTATATTAAATTATATTTTTTTCAATGAAATACTAAAATTTTTATTTTACTATATTTTTATTAAAATATAATTTTTACTTACTATAATTGAAGATCATGTGTTACATTCTCCCCCTAATGTTTTTCCTATGAAATCCTCATGGATAATACTTCATAAAAAAAATGAGGGTGGTTCTTCTTCATAACATCTTATAGTTACCACATTTCATCCTACATTTTATGATTTGTAAAAATAATCTTTACCAATAATTTCATATCATTCCCCAATAATTTATCTATAGTGTCGATAATACAAATATACTCTTTACAATAAGATATATCAGGTTCCAATTCTATTTATTTAGAGGTGAGAACATGTGTTGGGTATAAGATGTTATTAATTAAAATTTATATATAAAATACATCCTGTACTTTAGAGAGGCTTGGTGTAATTTTAAAATATAAATCCATAACTCCATTTAATTCTAGAATTTCAAAATCTTTGATGTATCTGGGGCTCAATTCCCTTTTCTTATAGAACCTTATAACACCTTTCCATGGAGATACGTTTAAGAAAATGTGATCACCCACATGAAATTCAAAACCATTCTTATGGTTATTGAAATAAATAATTTTCTTTCTTTGAGATACTTTAATACGAGACTAAATAGTATTTACCTTTATAGTTGTCTCCTCAACAAGTTCATGGCCTACAAGATTCCTTTCACCAACTTAATCCTAACAAGTTAAAGTACGACATATATTTCCATATAATGCTTAATATGATTCCATTTGAATATTTTAATGGAATATATTATTATAGGGAAACTATACCAAAGGTAAATAATGAGACCATATACCTTGAAATTCACATGATAATGATCTCAACATGTATTTTAATGTTTAAATAGAACTTTTATACTATCTATTAGTTTGAGTATGATAGGTGGTTCTCAAATGAATTTTGGTATCAAGATATTTATAAATATTCTTAAATAATTTCAATGAAAATTTGTTATCATAACCATACACAATTAAAATAGGTGTTCCAGGAATTCTTATAACTTCATTAATATAGAGTCATGAAATGGTTTTAAGAGGTAAATCTTCTCTTATAATAAGTAAATGTGTAGATTTGGTTAGTTGATCAACAATAAACCATATTGAATCATTATTTCTTGGAGTATTTTTTAATCGAGTAAAAAATTCTAGATTAGTTTCATCCCATTTCCACATAGGGATAGGTAGGGGTTGTATGAATCCTCTAGGATGATATCTCTCGACCTTCACCTAACAACATACCAATGAACTTGATACATAATCATCAATTTACCACTTCATGTTATCATACTTTAAAAGGTCCCCTCAAAGACCTATATATCTTGGTGATACTAGGAAATATAGAAAAATTTGAGCTATGATCATCATCCAATAATTTCTTTTTTAGATTAGGTATATATATAAAAAATAGACTCATCCAAATTTCAAAATTCCACCTTCACAAATGAATTTTGCTAATTTCCCATCATTGAAGAATTTAATTTTCTTCTAAATATTATCATTATCAAATTTTTTTATACTTTTTAATAAATATGGTTTGTTATTAATTTTAAAAAGGCGTGATATCTCCCCTTCCTTAATAATTTCTATATACATCTATACTAAATCCATGAACATATGATAAATAGAAATCCTCATTTTGGTCATAAATCCATGATATTTCCAAGTAAATTAACCCAATACCTTATTTTCCTTCCTTGAGTGGTAGTATATTGATTAATCATAATCCTTGAGTAATTAAAGCCGTCACCTTTTCCTCATATTTCTCTATTTATATGAAAAGATGTATTTTATGCTCTTAGGGTTTGTGTATATCTTACATCTTGCATCCTAGAGATAATTTCACCATATCTTCTAAGTAAAGAATACATATTACAATACAAGATAACAGGTTTGATAGTTTTGTTCACGAGTCTTTAATTACCTTGTTGAATAGGTAATAACTTTATCATTATATATAAGGAAAAAACCAAGTCCCTTTTTTGATGAATCACTATATATCTCAAATCCATCATTTCCAAATTATGGAGTCAAAATCAAAGCATTGACCATTATCACCTTCAATTATTCAAAATAAACTTCACATTCCTTTTTCCATGTGAACTTAACCCCTTTATGTGTAAGCTTAGTTAATAGATTTTCCTATTGGGGATTTTTTTGAATAAATTTGAAATATTAACACTCCAAACTAATGGAACAATATATCTCAGTTATGTTTATTGGTGTAATCCATTATTTTATTACATTTTTATTCATATGGTAAACTGAGGTTCAATTGTTGTAGAAAATATATCCAATTAAAGAAACTTTCATAAGATAGAATCCACACTTTCTAAATTTCCATGTAACTCTTTTCTTCAAAATTTCTCAAGAATAATATGAAAATGATTGTCTTGTTCTTAATTTATTTTAGAATACACCAATATATCATCAATAAATAAAAATAATCATCAATATATTCTTTGAATACTATATTAATTAAATCCATAAAAAATTTGGCACATTAGTCAATCCAAATGGAATTACTGTAAACTCATAATGTTCATACCTTGTTCAAAAGCTTATCTTTGGAATATTTTCCTTCTTTACTCAGAACTTATGATACCTAGAATGTAAGTAAATCATTGAAAAATATTTATCTACATCAAGTTGATCGAATAAGTCATCAATGTGTGGAATAATATACTTTTTATTTATCATATTAGAATAAATTTCATTATTATAAATGCATAACCTCATAGAACTACATTTCTTCTTAAGTAAAAGAATATGGGTTCCCTAAGGTGAAATACTAGGGAGAATAAATCCATGATCAAAAAAATACTATAGTTGTTTCTTAAACTCTTGTATTTACCCAGTGGATATTATATAAGGAGTCTTTGATATTGGTATTTAATCAGGGATTAAATCAATGGGAAGTGAAACTTCACAATCTGGTGGATTTATATGTAATTATTTGGGAAATAAATAAATGAATTCCTCTAAAATAGCCACAAAATCAATTTTTAGATTACCTTTTCTATTTGTAGATTTTGGATTCTCTTCTTCACAAAGAATCTAATTCTGAAGTGCTACTGAGGATGGATATACACATGAATCAGTTGATTAAGTCTCCACTTTAAAGATAAGTAATTCCATATCTTCATTAAGAATTGTAATTTCCTTCTCTTTACAATATTTTTTGCATCATATTTTTGAAATCTAGTCCATACCAAGGATTTTATCAAAGTAAACATTAAGTGTATATATAAATTCTTTAAATAGGGCACATTTATTTGTCATAATGGGAATATCCTGACACATCTTTATTACAATGAGATTTCCAATAAATGTTTTAACTGATAACTCCCTTCTTATGGTGCTAGGGAAATATCTATTTTTTTTTTGGAAAAAATAAATGATATAAATTAATGTGAAGATCCAGAATAAAATAAAGCATTATATAAATTTTTGGTTATGATTATAGTACCTACCACCAATTTTTTTAAACTTCAACATTGGATATAATGATCACATAAGCTTGGTATTGTCCCCTTTGCCTCTTTTGTGGTAGATTCACTTGATGTTTGGGAAATTTGTTTGAATAATGCCCTATTTTTTTATAGTTAAACCACTGGATAATAGTGGTATATTTCTTTTCATTACATCCATGAGCCATATGACCCTTGTTTTCAAACTTATAACACACTTCCATTCCATTCATGAATTTTCCAAGATGTTTCTTTCCACATTTTTTAAATGATAGACATGGATTCATTTTATTCTTATTTTTCACTATGTTCCATTTTTCTTGGTGTTCATATGAACTTATCTTCACTTGATTCCCCTTGAATATAAAGTATATAGAAAATTCCATCTCCATTTTTATGGCGTTTAAAACTATTTTATCATATGATCATTTTTTTGAGAAACTAGTGCCCTTTAGAGACTAGCCTAATTTTTCTTTTCAAAAATGGTGAATATTTCTATCCATATTATGTATGTAATATATATAACACCTATAAATTATTTTAAAGGTATCATCATACATATCAACACTTTATTCATCATTTTTCTTTAATATGAGAAACTTTCTATTCATTTTAGTTAATTTCCATTAAGGGAAATATTTATCAAAGAACGTTACATTAAAATTTCTCTATTACATGTGTTATATTTCATATTCATCTTTAGTATTATAGATCAACAACCATAATTGATCAACATAACCCTTTATATAATATACTATAAGTATAACCTTTTATTTATCATGACATCCCAAAGCTAGATATATCTTTTCAAGGGACTTAATCCATTGCTTAGATACCACTTGATTAGTAGTTCTACTAAATTATGGGTGCTTATATCACATGAAATGATCCACTATAGATTTATCATGCCATTAAACATCATTTTACTCTATATTTTTAAGATTATTAGTCATTACCTCGGTCATATTCTCTAATATATCCATGATCTAATATTCTCCGACACATGTTATATGGACCTGAATAGCAGGGAAATTTATACATTGAACATAAGTGTTGATAACACTATTTCTTAGAGGTTCCATTTATAAATAATGTAAGATACTATATTTTCTCATAAAATTAGGAATTTTAAATAATAATATATAAATATAAGTCTAATGTAACACTTAACATAAATTGAAAAATTTTGCATTCTTATTCATAGAATCATAAACTTGGTTTCTTTTGGAATAACTTTAAATCATAATAATAAAATCCATCATAATATTTTGTAAATAAAGTGTTAATTAACAAAATAATATCCTTTGGGAGTGTCAAACCATGTGTTTAGTAAGTTTACACTCATTATGAAACAAAATGATGTCAAAAATATACTCAAACTAACTCTTTTTAGGGTTATTACCGCCTAGATGCATATATTCCATAACCACATCTACTTGTAGTATCCATAACAAGTTATATTTCTAGAAAAATCCACACAATATATAAAATAAATAATATTTTTTGATATTATCATACAATTAGTTATATCATCAAAGACTCTCATTGGTTTATGTTCCCTAATCTATGCTTTCATAAATCTAGTTCCCAAGGTTTCTACTAAACTTGCCCTGATACCATCCTTAACATGCTTGAATCCAGTAGCCAAGAGATGGTTGTTACTTTTCAACATTTTCATAGATAAAAGGGGTTTAATACCTAGGTACCGATCAGTTTATTAGTCTTGGAGAGATAAATACATCATGATGCCCATTTTACATTGGGAATGAAATATAAAACATAACAAAATAAAATGTTATCCATCCTTGAAATTTATTCATTGAATTATTATTTATAACACAAATATAGGAAAAAAATATGGGTGAGAACAAATTCTCTATAATGTTATGTACAAAACCAGTTATCATGTGTAGATAAGGCCTAATCGTATGCAAAGATAAATAACTGAAAAAAATTCCATTTAATTAATAACTTGAGTATGAAATGCATGCATGGATTAATGAATTAATCTCATGGATACTAATTACTAAATTATCAATGAAGGAAATGATTAATATTGGAATTCATGATCTCAAATATCATGATATATATGCCATAAAGACCTTATTATAAGATATTTTAGTTGATGGGTAGGTATCCACCAAAAACCCATTTAATTTGGATAACTAATTTGTCTCAGATTCCCTATTGATGCATCAATGTAATATCTATAACTAGGCCCCACCCATCACTTCTTGTACAATACATTCCTCATTTATTTAATAATAAATTCCATTTATAAATAATATTTCTTATCAATAAATGTATGTATTTAATAACGAATATGAAATATTAATATTTCCCCAATCAATCAAATAACTATCAAAGTAGAAAACCATCTCTAGAAATGACATACCATTTTAGAAATAAGCATATCCATGATAAATAATATGGATATTTAATGAAAACATAATTTATAATGATAATAATATAGTCAATGTGTTAAGATAAAGTTAATGTGTACAAAATTTATAATAGATAATAGTTGACCATAGATTCATTAGAAATATAGGTTTTGAAGTACAATAACATGATTTTGAGACATAAATAAAATGAAAGAGAAATATTATAATAAGATTTCATTTAATATTTTTCTTTTTAAACCATTTAAAATGTATAGAAGAATCTGAATATCATAAAATGATTATGATGGTGGGAAATGCTGTTAACACTGTATAGGTTAAAAAACATTCCTTTTGACCTTTTTAAGGAATGTAAAAAAGAAACCCTTTCAAAAAATTTATAAATATTCATTTCATATATTATAAGAAAGTCACGAAAAACTTAAAATTTACTTAATAAACTCTTTTATTAATAATTTTTTTGTAAAATTATTTTAAAAAATATGGATATGGAAGAAAAATATACACAATTAAATGAGAAATAAAATCAGTTTTTCATCTAATAATCTAATTTCTTGATTTTAAAGAAAAAGAGGATAAAATTAAAAGGAAAATATGGAAAATCCTTAAATATACAAAGGATAAGAAAATTATTGGAGATTATGAAGGATAAATGATAGTATTCCTTTAATAAAAATATAATAAATCCCAAATGAAAGAGAGATAGTAAAATCCATTCTTACCACTTTGGAAACTTTTGAATTATAAACCCTTGGAAGAATAAATTTGAATGGAAAAATTAATGAACATGAATTATTAGGTATTAATGTTAAATATATAAAAGGGTTAGTATATGAACCACCTAAAAGTGAATAGGTTTATAATAAAAAATGTCTCAATTGAATGGAGATTGAGACAAAATTCATTACCTCACACTTACATTTAGTTGAAAATGAATTAATCTACTGTATAATGGATTAAACATGTAATAAATTTATAGGAAATCCATATTAATATTTCTAATATCATATATAATCCTATTATAACATCTTATCACATGTTCATTAATAGAATATCTTTATTACCCTTGTTTTGGGTGTTAACTCTGTTTTCTCATGCAAGTTTTGTCATGGATATTCCGATTTTTATGTATAAGATACAGTTAAATAATTTAAAATATTATATTAATGTTATAAAAATAAAATTTATTCATTTGATACATGTTTATAATTATTATTGAAATTTTAATATGAAAAATTAATGATATATATTCATGGAGATGGTAGGCCGTACGTATACAAGAGCAACATTATCATTTCCTTAATGGGTGAAAGGGTAAGTAAGTGGTTGATATATTAATTTTAAATAATCAATATCATGTAATAAGTATCATATATATTAATTATTTCTATCATTATGTCTTTCCATGTGAGTTGGTGATGGAAAAAAATTACATCCGTTCACAAGGTGGGAGTCCTCCATACAAACGAGAAATAGTTTTGTTATTTATTTGATAGAGAAAGAGATAAATAAATATTAAAAAATAAGAATAATAACATATAAGTATATGTTAGATACTGGTGTTATTATATTATAACTTTAAATATATAATTTAATGTGGTAAAAAATATGTAAAAAAGAAATATCTGGGTGAAGGCAATTACCTTGACTTAGAAGAACCTCCTTTGGATCTCCTATAAAAAACTCCAGGGTTAGTTTGTTGGTAATAAAAATGTTAAGACCCGACCCCAGTTACCCGGAGCCAGTGCCTTATTACATTACATTGGAATGATTACAAGAAAGTTTTATCCCAAAGTAATGAATAGTTTACTATATTTAGAAACAAGATACATATATAATTTCAACATTACATAATGAAAGGAAATACAATACTAATTAATTCCAGTAAAAACATCCATGCCTCATAGATTATGCCTATAAGTCATTCATAATTTAATTCTTCATATGCTGGAAAACTGAAATATAAGAAAGGGGTTATCTCAAATGCTCAGTAAGAGTAAGCAATATAGTGGAATTTAACATAAACATTAGGTATAGTGAATAATTTAAAACACATGCGTTTACAAACAACATGAACATAATATGGAATGAATATAAGATGAGTAAATATTTCCATAAAAAAACATAAGCATGGGTATAACCTCATGAAACTTGAATTTCTTTCTTCAAAATGAGGGAAATTCATATACCGGATATTATGAAACATACCGTCAAGGCCTTTTCCAATATGTCTAAAAATGATTAAGGCCTCAACCAAAACCATTTCTCAAAATGGGCAAGGCCTCAGCCAAGTCCACGTCTATTTGGCTTATGAGACCTACCGATGCATCAAGGGGATATAGTGGGCCCCACCCATCAAATATTAAGTCCTATTCATTCCTCATATGAGTGGGGATAAAAATAAACAACATATACATTCATATTGAAACTAACATAAGAAATGTAAATAACTTTCCCCAAACATTAAGCTTAAACACTAACCATTCAGAGTAAATTGGTGAATGGTTTTAGGATAGAACATCCACAATAAAACTAGACATAAAACATACAATTAAATATAGTATATTATATCATAAAATATTAATCCCAATAATACATAATAATCAACAAGAGTGTTGAAATAGAAAAAAATACTCTTATAAAACCATTAAGTAATTCTTGAGATAAAATACTCTTATATTTTGAAAATAATAGTTCTTTTGGAGATTTCTTTGAAGAAAACTAGAAGTGAAGTAAGATAGTATTTTCATAATAAAATGAGTTATTTTATAAATATAATGGTTTCCAAGAATATATTATAGAGTTCCCTTGAAAATTGGTTAGAATTTGAGAAATTCCCTTGAATCGAGCTTGTTTTAAGGAAATAATTTTGAAAGTTCCTTTTAAAATGTGTAACTACACATAAAATAAAGATGTATTCTAGTTGGTAAACATACATATATTTCTCACATAGAATTTATTATGAGTAAATAATAATACATAATAATTTAATTGAGGTAATTAGAGAATAAAAGTAACCTGAATGAAAAAAGAGGTTTGAGTGGAAAATACTTACAACTTTGTAATCAATTGAATTGTATACGCCAAAATTAATAATCATAAAATTATAAATTGAATTAAAATAAATATATTCATGATATTATATATCAATGGGTAGTTTAAATACACTATACACATCTAATAGTAGTGAATAGAGAATATCTCACAAAAATGGAAGTGAGATGAAGAAACCCCTTACCTTAAGTCCGGTGGTGTTCTTCACTTGATCTTAGTGTCTTGGATTACCAAATTAAATTCATTAATTAATATTTAAATAACCTATTATTTATTTAATTTATTTATTATATCATTATTAAGTTCATTTATGGTCTTCTTGATGAGTTTAAGAGGTTCAATTTTATTGTTTGGGAGTGTTTTATTTCTTGGTATTCATGACCGGTTTACTTATATACATGTAAAGATAAACATGTAATATGAGAATGGTTGTACAGAGTTGAAGTTTTTTTTTAATTTATTAACATACATAATATTATGTTGTTATAAAATTAATTTAGTTATTGAGAGTGGATATGAATTATTATATAAAATTTTAATGATATTTGTTTGGGTTAATTGGTGGTTTTTGATCAGAATGAACTCATTTTGATTTATAAAATAATATCATGTGTAAAAAAATATTCTAGAATATTAAATAAGTTATAATATATATATATATATATTATAGTTTGTTTAAACCATAAAAATGGTTTCATGACCAAAATTTAATATAGTAATAGAAATTGAAAACTCATTGTTCTTGAATGTGATAAATTAACACATCTCAGATGGTGTTTTCATTTCTAGTATAAAATAAGGAGAAATGATAGATGATGATGAATTATTCCATTATTATAAAAACATTCCAGTACATGTAAGGTACTGGAGTAATCATAAAATTTGGATGAAATGAAGTGAGGAAAGAAAAATAAAATAAATGAACTCGAAATAAAAGAAAAGTTGAGAAATCCATTATGAAAATTCGGCAGCCTAACGGCATCACTTAAAAATTAATAAAATATTTTTATGGGAGAAAAGGGGTATATAATAATTATTACTTAATATGGATAGTAAGGGGGATATGTAATGATATACCCAAACATAATACAATTGAAAATAAAAGATAATTACATAAAAAGAGTGCTTGAAAAAGAGAGATTTTGAGACGAACATTTTGTAGCAATACGACTATGCAACATGGCTTTAGAAAACATTAAAAGAGAGGAGACATGGGTTTACCATTCATAGAAGAATCATAATAAAATATAGAGACATATTTAAATATAAATAAGAACATGGTTTAAAAACATTAAATACATACCACATAAAATATAACTTGAAATAAAAGAAATTAAAAGTGGTGTTTACCTCTTGAATTAATCTTCCTTGAGAGCCTCTTTAGGGAAGAGGTTTTGGTATTTTTATGAGAACAAGGGCTGATGGACGTGGGGTAAGATCTTGGGAGGAAATTTGAGTATAATTTAAACGAGGAGAAAAGCTTAAGAGGAGTAAAGAGAAGGGGGAGTGAGGTGAGTTTTTATAGTGGTGGAGAGAAGTAATTTTTAATATCTTATTCATTATTTTATTATTTCCCTCAAGACCACCAATAGTGTTGATTTACGTGACCCTTAATTGTAATAAGTACATGTGAGTTCTAAAATAGTGGTATTACATCATCCTTACATCACCTATCACTCAATAAATCATGTATTTATCATTTATAGTAAATTATCGTATTTTAATATTCATCCAAAATTCATGTATTTTAGAAAAATCTCAAAAATTCACCCTAACCATTTTTCGACAGGTAGAATTAAAAAATGAAATCCATTTTTTGAAAATAATTTTCTAAATATTTTTAATCTAATATTTAAATTAAATCATAATTTATTCAAAAAACAACATTAAAACTATAACTTGTTTTATAACACTTTGAAAAATTAATCAAGGCCCCATAAATTTATCTTATAACCAAAAGATAATAAAATATAAAATTATGATTACATTTTTTTAAAATAAATTTCCATTTTAAATTATTAAATTAATCATAATATTTTAATTAAAATATTTATGACATACAAAAATACCAATACTAATACTATGATCATTTATTCACTTATAAGATGTTTAAATTGTATTTATAAATTCATGGGTGAGATTTCTATTTTTTTTGTGTAATTTAATATTCATTAATATTTATAATATTCATAATGGTATGTTACTGTTCATAAGGGGATGTTACTATTCATAAGGGTATGTTACTATTCACAAAAAAATTAAGTTTGTCTTATTAGACAATAAATATCTTGTTGAACACAACCGTGTATGTCAGTTTTTCAAATTCAAATCACAACGGTGAAATAATTATGTTTATTATCTAGGTTATAAAAAATTGGTGTTTTTTACAAACTTAGTATTTCATGAATTCATTATTAAATTTATGTGCTGGAATTTGGGGTTTTACATTATACCCTCACAAAAATTTTATCCCAAAAATTTGAAATTGAATTTCAAAGGTTAATGGTTGATACTTGAAAATTCCCTTGTGAGAAACCCACATCAGGAATACGGTTAAAATATCCTCTTAATAAGTGGGAAATGGAAATGCATTAGTTACTACAAAACTAAGCATTCTAATTAGAAAATATGGTCATGTAATAATAATCAAACCATCATGTTCTGATGGAAACTGAAAGAGAACATGATCAGATGAAATATCATTACCACTAAACCATAAACTACAGTTATGAAAAAATTTATTGATATCATGAAAAAATTGATAATAGGACAAATTTTTTATTTAATACTCTTTTCCAAGAGTTGAGGAATTATTACACTCTATAAGAGTATAAATATATGTTTCTAATTCATAAACACAATATTATCCTTTGTTTTTGCCTTGAACTATCTATACTTCATCTCTTAGCATAGGTTGCATCATGTAGTGACATTAAACTCTAAAACATATTTAAATGATCAACATAGACCTTTTCAAAAATGGTTTAACTTTCCAAAATATCACAATCCAATACTTTAGAATCATTCCCATATCCATCCTTTCTAGATCCATGTTCACGGTGTCCCTAGAAATCCTTATTTTGTTTAGAACTCCATGATCTATCCTGCTCAATGCATCTACTACTTATTTTCCTTTAATCAACATAAAGCAGCCCAAAATTTTCACATTACAAATATGTGAATATCTTCATTAGGTGTCCTCTTGAAATATTGTAATAACTCAAATTACCATAAAACCTTATTTGAAGAATGTATTCATCCTTACACATTCTTTTGGATACATTCCTTAAATAAAAAAGTGTTGTAACTCTCTCGATGATAGCATATATCACTTCTCAAAAAGTCAAAAATTAGTTTTGAGGTAGTCAGTACATATCTAAATGAATCATTTATTCATCATTATATTCATCATTAGAAATATATTTAGGGTTGTCCTTCCCTCAATCATGTGTTTTCAAAAAATGTTTACCTTTCCACTAAATCATTTTTCCTTTGTACCATTCATTATATGACCTAAAATTCTTAATGAAATAATACTGTAGTACAATCCTTATGTATCTAATAATTATTATAATAATAATATCATAACATATATCTTGAATCTGAAAATATAAATACATTATTCATTCTACTTCAACCGTAGTAACATCATAAGCTTGATTTGATCCCTTTTATTTTTCAAAGCTATATTTCCATTATGCTTGGGACATTAATTTGTGTAGTTCCCCATATCCTTATAGTGGAATCATTCAATATATGAAAATTATTTCCTTCACTTTAAATTATGAGAATATTGGATTTTTTCTCCACACTTTAAGTAAAATCCTTTTCCTCTTAAGAATATACCAATGTGTTTCCATCCACAATTATCACATGTGGGAAAATACATATTTCCCTTATTCCCTTTATTCATCTTTTTCTCAATTGTCCTCTTCATCTCCTACTTCTTTCCAAATACAAAATACTTAGATAACTATTTATCCTTATTATTTGAACATAACATTATCTCCTCATATGATGAGAATGTTTGAGATATTATTTCCCTTTGAAAGACTGGCTTAAAGACATTGAAGAAATGATCATTCTTACTCTTTGAATTATTTAGTTTTTTTGTGGTTCTCATTTCTTTTGGTAGGATCCAACTCTGAATAATGACATAAAATAAATTAGATTATGAATCATAATGTATAATCTCAACTTAGAAAAATACTTAGCATAAATTAAAATCCTATCCATAACTAATCTCATAATCATAAACATGATTTCTTTGAACAAATTACATCTAATTCATTCATAATGTTTTTTAAAGAAAATGTGGATTATCCTAAGCATATAACCTAAGAGTGTCAAACCAGGTTCCTAGTAAGGCCCATTTTTGTGTACTAGGATACCCCAAGTAAAGCTAGAAACTCCTTGTCGGAGTTTTCACTACTAGGTATATCATTGCCAAAATGACATCCACTTGTAGTATCTAGACATGGATTTATTTTCTTGAAAGATCCACATAATCTATTCCTTTAAAAAAATTCTAGGATGTTATTTTATGTGTATAATCAAGTCTATCTTAGGGGTTTGTTCCCTAATCTATATTTTCTAAATCTAGTTTCCACGTTTCTACAAAACTTCCTTTGATACCAACTGTAAAGACTAGACCCTAGTTTCATGGAGCCGATTCCTTATTAAATTACATTGGAATGATTACAAGAAAGTCATATCATGAAGGAAAAAATATTTTAGTAGATTTGGAAACAAGATACATATATAAGTTCAACATTACATCATGAAAGGAAATATAACACTAATTAAATCCATTAGAAACATCCATGTATCATAGATTATGCCTACAAGTAATTCATAATTTACTTCTTCATATCCTGGGAAAATGAAAAATAGGAAAGGGGTGAGCTCAAATGCTCAGTAAGAGTAAGAAATACAACAAAAGATAACATAAACATTAGGTACATTGAATAATTGAAAACACATGCCTTTAAAACTAATGTGAACATAATATGGAATGAATATGATTTGAGTAAAAATTGCCCTAATAAAACATAGTCATGGGTATAACCTCATGAACCTTGAATTTCTGGCTTCATAATAAGAGAAATTAATATATAGGACATTCTAAAATATACCATCAAGGCCTCGATAAAGACGTCTGAAAATGATTAAGACCTCGGCCAAAACCATATATCAAAATGGGCAAGGCCTCAGCCAAGTCCATGTTTATTTGTCTCATGAGACCTATCGATGTATCGAGGGGCTATATTAGGCACCACCCATCACATAATATGTCCAATTAATTCCTCATATGAGAAATAATAAACATAAACAACATATATATTCATATTTAAACTAATATATGAAATGTAAATAATATTCCCCAAACATTAAGCTTAAACACTAACCATTATGATTGAATTTGTGAATGGTTCTAGGATAACACATCCACAATCAAAGTATTCATAAACCATCCAATTAAATAAGGTATATGATATCATAAAATATTAATCCCTATAATACATAAGAATCAATAAGAGTATTGAAATAGAAAAAATACTCTTACAAAATCATTGATCAATTCTTGAAATAAATACTCTTTTATTTTGAAAAGAAGAGTTCTTTTGAAAAATTCTTTGTATAAAACTAGAAGTGAATTAAGATAGTATTTTCATAATAAAATTAGTGATTTTATAAAGATAATGGTTTCTAAAAACAGATTATAGAGTGACCTTGAAAATTGGTAATAATTTGAGAAATTCCCTTGAATCAGGCTTGTTTTAATGAAATAATTTTTCAAGTTCCTTTTAAAATTTGTAACTACCCATAAAATAAATAAGGATTCTGGTTGTTAAACATATATATAACACTAACATAGAATTTATAGGGAGTACATAAAAATGGAAGTGAGATGAAAAAACCCCTTATCTAAAGTCCGATGGCGTTCTTCACTTGATCTCAGTGTCCTAGATAACTAAACTAAATTCATTAATTAATATTTTCATAACCTCTTATTTATGTAAATGATTTATTATAGCCTAATTAAGTTTATTTATGGTCTTATTTATGGGTTTAAGAGATCAAATTTTATTATTTGGGAGTGTTTTCTTTCTTGGTATTCATGTCTGGTTTACTTTTATACATGTAAGGATAAACATGTAATATGAGAATGGTTGTCCAAAATTGATGTTTTATTGCATTTATTAACATCCAGAAGATTACATTATTATAAAATTCATTTGGTTATTGAGATTGAAAATGAATCATTATATAAAATTTTAATGATAATTGTTTATATTAATTAGTGGGTTTTGATCACAACGTACTCATTTTGATTTATAAAATAATATCACGTGTAAAAAAAGATTCCAAAACCTTACATAAGTTATAATATATATATTATAGTCTAGTTCAACCATAAAAATGGTTTCATGACCAGAATTGAATATGGTAATAGAAATTGAAAACCCACCATTCTTGGTCAAAATGGTCCGAAGGCCTTCATTTTTTATTATTTTTGATAATACACCTTTCAAGGGGTGATGTGGAACCCTTAAAAGGCCTCATGGAATAGAGACAATTATATAACCTGTAGGTCTTAGAGAGAATCACCTAGACATGGAAACTTGAAACTGCTCCTCCCCAATATATGTCCTGATATCAGAACTCCACCTTCACAGGGCTGGTTAGCTAGCTATCCTATGAAAAGCTGCACAAGCCTAGTATCTATGGCAATGTGATACCCTCTCTTTATTCAAATTATAGTTAGTTCTGCTCTAGCGAATACGCCTGCCCTGAATCCTCATCTGAAGCCTTGTCCCTTATAGTCTGACTAGTACATATGCATTTATTTGGAATAACGGACTTGGGGAAGCCCTAAGGACTTAAGGTGGCCCTAAGTCCATGAGAAACAACTATCCTGAGGGCCTTGGGTGTCCCAAAAGCCTTGTAGGACCCGAGTACCAAACCGGTGGCCCAAAGGCACAGATGGATGAATAGTTCCAGCTACTACATTACCGAACAGTGCCAGCTATAGTACTACTACAGTTCCTACTACAGTGCTGCCATAGTAATGCTACAGTACCAGAAATATGCCTCCACTAAGATTTTATCTTATAAATATACCTCCACCCACTGTTCTTGAGTGTGATAAATTAACACATCTCCAATGGTGTTTTCATTGCTAGTATAAAAAAATGGTAAAAGAGAGATGATGATCAATTATTCCATTATCACAACAAAATTACAGTACATGTAAGGTAATGGAGTTATCATAAAATTTGGATGAAAGTAGGTGAGTAAAGAAAAAGAAAATAAAGTAACTTGAAATAAAATAAAAGTTGATAAATCCTTTATGAAAATTTGGCAGCCTGACAACGCCACTTAAAAAATTCATAAAATATTTTGATGGGAGAAAATGGGTATCTAATTATTCATACATAATATAAAAACTTAGGGGGATATGGAATGATATATCCAAAAATAGTACAATTGAAAATAAAAGATAATAATATAAAAAGAGTGCTTGAAAAATAGAGAGATTTTGAGACGAAAATTCTGCAGCATAACGACTATGTAACATGGTTTTAGAAAACATTAAAAAGAGAGGGGATAGGGGTAAACCATTCATAAAAGACTCATAATATATTATAGAGATATAATAAAATGAAAATAAGAACATGGTATAGAAACTTGAAATAAATACCACGTAAAATTGAACTTGAAATAAAAGAAATGAAAAGTGGTGTTTACCTATTGAAGTAATCTTCTTTTAGAGCCTATTTAGGAGAGATTTTTTTGTCTTTTTATGAGACCAAGGGATGATGGAAGTGGGGGAGGATATTGGGAGAATATTTGGTTAGAATTTATAAAAGTAATAGGGCTTGAGATGAGTGAAGAGAAGGGGGAGTGTGGTGGGGGTTTTATAGTGGAGGAGAGGAGTAATATTTGAATATCTTGTTCATTATTTTATTATTTCCCTCAAGACAACCAATAGTGTTGATTCATGTGAACCTTAAAAGTAATAAGTTCACTTGAGTTTGAACCTAGTGGTATTACAGTATCCTTACATCAACTATGACTCAATAAATCATGTATTTAGAATTTATAGTAAATTATCATATTTTATTATTCACCTAAAATTCATGTATTTTAGAAAAATCCCAAAAATTAACCCCAACCATTTTTCTACATATAGAATTAAAAAATGAAATCCATTTTTTGAAAATAAATTTCTAAATATTTTTAATTTAATTTCTAAATAAAATCATAATTTATTCGAAGAAAACATTATAACTATAACTCATTTTATAACACCTTGAAAAATTAATCAAGACCCCATAAAATTATTGTATCACCATAATACAATAAAATAAAAATTTATAATTACATTTTATGAAAATACATTTCCATTTTAAATTATTAAATTAATCATAAAATTGTAATTAAAATATTTATGACATACAAAAATACCAATACTAATACTATGATTTTTTTTTCACTTATAAGATTTCTAAATTATATTTATACATTCATGGGTAAAGTTTCTATTTTTTTGCCCGATTTAATATTCATTACTATTCATTAGGGCATGTTACTATTCATATGGGTGTGTGAATATTGTAACGCCCCGACCCCAGCTACCCAGAGCCGGTGCATTACTTCGTAACATTGGCATGATCACAGAAGATCAAGTCTCGAAAGTCCGATTAGTTTAGTAGCCTTGGAAACACTAGATACATTCATAAGTCTTACATTACATTATAAAGTGAAAAACTACAATAACAAAGTCTCCATAGACCACACTCATATCCTCTTCTGATAATCCCTACAGGTCATTCATAAAATACTTCTTCACATCCTGGAAAATATTAAAACATTGAAAGGGGTGAGCTCAGATGCTGAGTAAGGATAACAATATAGCGGAAGCTTTCATAAATAAACATTAACATTTAAGGCAATGTATAACTAAAAAAAAGCCTTTTAAACTTGAACTTCAACATAATATGGCAAAAGTAAAATGAGATAATGCCATTTACTTCTTCACATGGATATTCTACTGGTCGAATAATCACATGCAATATCAATAACCACTTTCATAATGATGGAATGCATAATGCCAGACTATCATAACCACGTAGTCAAGGCCTCGTGCCAAGACCACAAATAAGATTTTGTCAAGGCCTCGTGCCAAGACACTAGTTTGTCTCATGAGACCTGCCGATGCATCGAGGAGCTATAGCGGGCTCCACCCGTCACTTATTAAGTCCAATGCATTCCTCATATGAATACGTTTAAACATATCATAAACCATAACATAATCGTATCACATAAAACATGCACAAAGGAAACATAAAATTTCCACATTTCAATCACAATATTGTCAATACAACACATTGATATAATAAAAGCGCTTTCAAAACCATTTTCAATACCAAAATAAAAGCAAGTTAAAACTTTGTATTTATTTTTCAAAAAAAAGTGATGGCTTGTAGAGGAAGCCGAAACTCAAATAATGGTCACGGCGGCGGAGAAGTCGTTGTCGCCGTATAAGTATGGAAAGGAAAACATTCCCCTTTTGTCGTTTAGTAAAATGCTTCGTATAAAAAAAGATTCCTTTCGAATAAACGTAAAAGTCAAAGGGGTTTATACACCGTATAAAAGAAAGTTGTGTATAAAACCAAATATGCCTCAATGAAAGGAGATTGAGACGAAGTCCTTAAAAAGATCATTTTTAAAATAAAATAGATCTATTATGTTTATTCACTATAGGTACACATAAAGAAAGTAAAAATACAAAATAGGACATAATAATGACATAATTTGAAAGTAGGAGATTAACCCAAAGAATGGAAGTTGGGTTAAGAAGTTCCCTTACCTTGTGTCCGACTTGACTCAACCGTTCTTTAAACTCCTGAATAATAAACTAGAGTTAATATCTACCTTATTAAGAACCATTTTAAATTTCATTATCCTTTTTATATCACTCATTACAATGTTATGAACATTATGTAATTATTTAAGTTAATAACGGTCGTTTTGTCGATCTTTGGTAACTTGAGTCAACAATAAACTTCTTATAATTACAAGTTGTTCATGTGGTAGAATATACATTATATCCAGAATTATATTCATGATTTAGATGTCATATATATCTTATATATCCAGTATATACATTCATTTATAATATTACGTAACATTTAGAGGTAAGAAATGAAATGCACCGTTCATGGAGACGGTAAGCCGTACGTACGCATGAACGCTACTTTCATTTCAATTTCATATTTAATGGAACTAAATCATAATGATATAAATGTATAATATAAATCCAGTATAATATAGTGTATAATACCATTTTCTTCATCCTTTATACATCCCACATATGGCATTAACGATTCAAATCACTTTGAGGGGGCGGTAGTCCGCACTTCCTAAAATGAAATTATCGCGTTTTACCCATAATGGAAATCATAAAGTATGCCATAAATGAGAAATACAGAAGCATAAGTAAAACATAAACATATTATATATCATATATAAAAATAGTGACATCTTAATGGCCACCTTTGAAGGTGTTATATGAGTGTTGAACAATCATCGTTTCGTGAGGCAGAAATTCACCATCCACAGAAACCGTATGTTCTTTAACCATTAGATGTAGGTGTGTGTAAGTGTAGCTAGAATACTTATTATACCAACATCCTAGTATATTGAGGATACTGGTGTTGTTACAAAAGAAATGAATAAAAAAAGTTTAGGGGGTTGGAGAAGAAAAATAAACAAAACAACATTAGAAAAGACATTACCTCAAAATCGGGTAACTCTTTTTGATTTGAGCCAAAGGCTTCCTTGGGAAGAGTTATGCCCAAAGTAAGGCTTCTAGGAGTAAGGGAGGGAAGTTGGGAGAGTATTTGGGCAGAGGTTGGCCGAGAAAAATGTCTTGAAAGTGTAAATGTGGTGGGAGAGGTGGGGGCCTTTTATAAGTGGAGAGGAGGGGCACTTTTGAAAAGATTGAAATGTTACATTATTTCACAATGCTTTTCGGATTCTAAAGGTCCCAAACTTATATAATTCGAGGATAAGGTGATAAGGTTTCGAAATCTCCTCATCCAATAGGCTTTGGACAAGTGTAAGCCTTGGATTTTGCATTATCTTCTCATTTTATTTAAATCGTTAAATAATGAGGTCATCACTGCATCACAATGATGTCATAAATAATTTAATTTATTTAATGTCTAAAAATTATAAAAAAACAACTATGATGTAGTAAATCTTTTTATCTTTATAATGAATATTTATAGTCAAAATTTGGACTTGTGTAACCCCACTTAAAAATTGTTTTAGTAGAATAACTCATGTTTGTGTCAAATTAATTTTAACATTAAATAAATATATATTAATGTCATTTTCCAACCAAAGTGGCTCCATGGGGTCCCCAAGTTGACCCATGGGTTGTCTTGGTCGGCCATGACTCAACCAATAGGAGTAGGACAAGTGTCAAGCTCATCTCATATTATTAAAACATTATTTTTACCTTAAACTACACTAATCACCTCTAATCGCGATTAAGAACTTAAAAGTTACTATTCACCAAAAAATTATTTTAATCTCATTGAACCACATTTTACTTATTAATGACAACCATGTATGTCGTATTTTTGAAAATCAAATCACAGAAGTGGTAATATTTCATTTAAACGAAAAATCAGTTTTTAACAACCACTTAGTGGTTTCACTATTCATCAAAATTTGAAATTTTTCAGAATAAGGCCAAAATTTCACCCTAAGATATAATTGATATTCCGAATTCAAAAATGATGTCTATTTTACAAAATTCCAAACATATAAGTTGAATTAATTAATTTTATAATTTATTCCCGCTGTTACGACAAATAGCGTGTTTTTAAGAAACAATTTATATCAAAAGATTGACAATTGTTTATGTCCAATTTCAATGTAAAATTAATTCTAATGACCAACATTGGATAAAATGGTAAAAATATATTCTAATTATACCTTAAAACCACTAAATAGTATAATTTATCACAATAAATTATTTTGATTAAAAAAGTTGTTTTAAAGTATTTTTCACTATTCATAAAAATTAGAAGTTCTCAGAAAAATACCAAAAATTCAACATAGGATAATTTCGATATTCCGAATCCAAAAATGAAGTCCATTTTGAAATATAAAATTTCTATAATTTTAAAAAGTGGTTATTACTATTCATAACGGCTACTTTGATTAGTCGCGGTGTTTTAGAACTCGAAGTTGCGTACAATGCAAGCTATTGCATTATTGAATGAGAAGCGTATCGTGGAAGCTCGGGGTGTTACATTCTCCCCTCCTTAAATAAGTTGCGTCCTCGCAATTTGAAATTTTTCTTTGAAAATAAAAGGTTGAAAATAGAAAATACCTTTGTGGAAAACCCACATCGGAAATAAGGTTAATAAAATTTAGCCTTAATAAGAGGGAAATGGAAATAAGAAAGTCACCACCAAATTATGATCTCGATAAGGAGAACATTGGTGGCAATTAGAGACATATAATTGGAGGAAAAACGTAAATATTCGTAGGGAGTGATTGAGGTCATAAATCACAATCAACTGTCAAATTGAGGGCCTCAAAGCCTTCAATCTATGTTGATTTAAAATATCATCAGTTCAAAAACACATAAGGTATTAGGATAACACATTTTTTTTTGTTTTAATATCCCTTTACTAAAGTTTAAGAATTAATTTATTCATTGAATAATAGATAGGTATATATATATATATATATATTTATGCTTGACAATTAGAGTTTCAACCTTCAACTCATCTTTCACTCAAAGAGATATAGAACTAAAAAATATTATACTTATCCTAATTGTATAAGGTTCCAAATATTAACACATACCATTTAGATTAGTAAAATTATTTTTTAATAACCAGGGACTTCCTGTAGGCTAGTGGTAGGAAATAAAGGCTTGTCGCACTATGGTTGTGGGTACGATTCCTGCAGCTTTGTCCGACGCGACGGGTTATGCCCCACCCTGCAGGTTGTCCTTTTCCTAAAACTATAGTATTATAATATTCCAAAAATAATATTCAAAAATTCTTTAACCTTAAACAATACTATCCAAAGATCAACTTAATCCATTCCAACCTTTATAGTTATCCAAAATACTTCTGTCCAACTCACAGTCCAAATTTTATAAGGAAGGTAAACCTAATGAAGATCCTTTTTCCCACGTAACAACATGTGAACACCTTCATCATGTATTCTTTTTAAACATACTGAATTACCATGATCCCTTATTCCTTATAGAATACTAGATATACTCCTTCTATCCAAAAATGTATACAAAACATCAATCAGTTTCAAGGAAGTTAAGTATATCCAATATAATTTATCCAAATCAATCACGTCCTATTCCAAAATCAAAATCTCAGTATCAGAACCATATTATGGTTTATCTTTCTCTCAACCATATATTTTCCAAAAATTTAACCTACTGTGGAGTCACTTTTCTTGGTTCCACACAATCTCAAGTCCTTGTTGAAATAGTACTGCAGTACAATCCTTATATACTCCATAATTATTATAACCAGTACATCATTGATACAACGCTCAAATGACAAAATTCTTTAATAACAACATGAGAACACTAGTAATTCCTCCTCATCTGTGGTAGTATCATAACTTGATTATTATCCAACAACATCATTTGGGGCATACTCTGATGATTTGGACATTGGTTTGCGTAGTGTCCCCACTCCTTGCAGATGAAGCATTGTACATTTGAAACCTTTTTCTTACCCTTGTAGTCACGCACTTTGTGTCCTTTTTCTCTACACTTATAACAAACTACCATTCCCTTTAGGCAAGTTCCATGATGTTTCTTCCCACAATTACCGCATATTGGAAAATTCTTCTTTCCCCTCATCCCTTTATCCACCATTCTCTCTTCCATCCCTTTCGTCTCTTGCTTCGCTTCAAAGCCATAAGACTCAGAGAATTCTTTACTTATCTTATTAACACATGATACTATTTATTCATATGTTGAGAACACATGGGAGACTATTTCCCTTCGAAATGTTGGATTAATACCGTGAAAGATACGATCCTTCTTACTCTTTGGATCATACGTACTGCTGGAGTTCACATTCCTTCTACTGGGCGCCATTTCTATACAATGGCATAAACTAGATTAGTTTATGAATTAAAATTCATAATTCCATACTTATAAAATACTTAACATAAATTGGACTATTTATGGATATAATCCATAATCATAAAAATGTTTTCTTTGAGGAAGTATATACTCATAAACCCTTCATAATGATTTGTAAAGAAAATTAGAGTTATCCTAAGCATATCCCCCGGGAGTGTCGTAACCAAGAGTGCAGCAAGGCCCGTTGTCGTGCACCAGTTCCCGTTCGAGTCTAGCTCAAAGCGGTGTTTTCGAGTTTTACCCCTAGGTACATCTGTGCTAGAGCCGCCTCTACCTGCTCGTATCCAGACAGGGATGTATTGCTCGGAAAACTCACAAAATCTCCACAATACCATAATTCTAAGAAGTTCTTCTATACTAATCCTCAAAGTTCATCTTAGGTCTACGTGCTCTAATCAGAGTTTATCTAAATCTAGCTTCCAAGGTTAGTACTAAACTGCCTCTGATACCAACTGTAACGTCCCGACCCCAGCTACCCAGAGCCGGTGCATTACTTCGTAACATTGGAATGATCACAAAAGATCAAGTCTCGAAAGACCGATTAGTTTAGTAGCCTTGGAAACACTAGATACATTCATAAGTCTTACATTACATTATAAAGTGAAAAACTACAATAACAAAGTCTCCATAGACCACACTCATATCCTCTTCTGACAATCCCTGCAGGTCATTCATAAAATACTTCTTCACATCCTGGAAAATATTAAAACATTGAAAGGGGTGAGCTCAGATGCTCAGTAAGGATAACAATATAGCGGAAGCTTTCATAAATAAACATTAACATTTAAGGCAATGTATAACTAAAACAAAATCCTTTTAAACTTGAACTTCAACATAATATGGCAAAAGTAAAATGAGATAATGCCATTTACTTCTTCACATGGATATTCTACTGGTCGAATAATCACATGCAATATCAATAACCACTTTCATAATGATGGAATGCATAATGCCAGACTATCATAACCACGTAGTCAAGGCCTCGTGCCAAGACCACAAATAAGATTTTGTCAAGGCCTCGTGCCAAGACACTAGTTTGTCTCATTAGACCTGCTGATGCATCGAGGAGCTATAGTGGGCTCCACCCGTCACTTATTAAGTCCAATGCATTCCTCATATGAATAGGTTTAAACATATCATAAACCATAACATAATCGTATCCCATAAAACATGCGTAAAGGAAACATAAAATTTCCACATTTCAATCACAATATTGTCAATACAACACATTGATATAATAAAAACTCTTTCAAAACCATTTTCAATACCAAAATAAAAGCAAGTTAAAACTTTGTATTTATTTTTCAAAAAAAAGTGATGGCTTGTAGAGGAAGCCGAAACTCAAATAATGGTCACGGCGGCGGAGAAGTCGTTGTCGCCGTATAAGTACGGAAAGGAAAACATTCCCTTTTTATCGTTTAGTAAAATGCTTCGTATAAAAAAAGATTCCTTTCGAATAAACGTAAAAGTCAAAGGGGTTTATACACCGTATAAAAGAAAGTTGTGTATAAAAACAAATATGCCTCAATGAAAGGAGATTGAGACGAAGTCCTTAAAAAGATCATTTTTAAAATAAAATAGATCTATTATGTTTATTCACTATAGGTACACATAAAGAAAGTAAAAATACAAAATAGGACAAAATAATGACATAATTTGAAAGTAGGAGATTAACCCAAAGAATGGAAGTTGGGTTAAGAAGTTCCCTTACCTTGTGTCCGACTTGACTCAACCGTTATTTAAACTCCTGAATAATAAACTAGAGTTAATATCTACCTTATTAAGAACCATTTTAAATTTCATTATCCTTTTTATATCACTTATTACAATGTTATGAACATTATGTAATTATTTAAGTTAATAACGGTCGTTTTGTCGATCTTTGGTAACTTGAGTCAACAATAAACCTCTTATAATTACAAGTTGTTCATGTGGTAGAATATCCATTATATCCAGAATTATATTCATGATTTAGATGTCATATATATCTTATATATCCAGTATATACATTCATTTATAATATTACGTAACATTTAGAGGTAAGAAATGAAATGCACCGTTCATGGAGACGGTAAGCCGTACGTACGCATGAACGCTACTTTCATTTCAATTTCATATTTAATGGAACTAAATCATAATGATATAAATGTATAATATAAATCCAGTATAATATAGTGTATAATACCATTTTCTTCATCCTTTATACATCCCACATATGGCATTAACGATTCAAATCACTTTGAGGGGGCGGTAGTCCGCACTTCCTAAAATGAAATTATCGCGTTTTACCCATAATGGAAATCATAAAGTATGCCATAAATGAGAAATACAGAAGCATAAGTAAAACATAAACATATTATATATCATATATAAAAATAGTTACATCTTAATGGCCACCTTTGAAGGTGTTATATGAGTGTTGAACAATCATCGTTTCGTGAGGCAGAAATTCACCATCCACCGAAACCGTATATTCTTTAACCATTAGATGTAGGTGTGTGTAAGTGTAGCTCGAATAATTCTTACAAAAACATCATAGTATATTGAGGATACTGGTGTTGTTACAAAAGAAATGAATAAAAAAAGTTTAGGGGGTTGGAGAAGAAAAATAAACAAAACAACATTAGAAAAGACATTACCTCAAAATCAGGTAACTCTTTTTGATTTGAGCCAAAGGCTTCCTTGGAAAGAGTTATGCCCAAAGTAAGGCTTCTAGGAGTGAGGGAGGGAAGTTGGGAGAGTATTTGGGCAGAGGTTGGCCGAGCCAAATGGCTTGAAAGTGTCAATGTGGTGGGAGAGGTGGGGGCCTTTTATAAGTGGAGAGGAGGGGCACTTTTGGAAAGATTGAAATGTTACATTATTTCACAATGCTTTTCGGATTCTAAAGGTCACACACTTATATAATTCGAGGATAAGGTGATAAGGTTTCGAAATATCCTCATCCAATAGGCTTTGGACATGTGTAAGCCTTGGATTTTTCATTATCTTCTCATTTTATTTAAATCGTTAAATAATGAGGTCATCGCTGAATCATAATGATGTCATAAATAATTTAATTTATTTAATGTCTAACAATTATAAAAAAATACTATGATGTAGGAAATCTTTTTAGCTTTATAATGAATATTTATAGTCAAAATTTGGACTTGCGTAACCCCACTTAAAAATTGTTTTAGTAGAATAACTCATGTTTGTGTCAAATTAATTTTAACATTAAATAAATATATATTAATGTCATTTTCCAACCAAAGTGGCTCCATGGGGTCCCCAAGTTGACCCATGGGTTGTCTTGGTCGGCCATGACTCAACCAATAGGAGTAGGACAAGTGTCAAGCTCATCTCATATTATTAAAACATTATTTTTACCTTAAACTACACTAATTACCTCTAATCGCGATTAAGAACTTAAAAGTTACTATTCACCAAAAAATTATTTTAATCTCATTGAACCACATTTTACTTCTTAATGACAACCATGTATGTCGGATTTTTGAAAATCAAATCACAGAAGTGGTAATATTTCATTTAAACGAAAAATCAGTTTTTAACAACCACTTTGTGGTTTCACTATTCATCAAAATTTGAAATTTTTCAGAATAAGGCCAAAATTTCACCCTAAGCTATAATTGATATTCTGAATTCAAAAATGATGTGTATTTTACAAAATTACAAACATATAAGTTGAATTAATTAATTTTATAATTAATTCCCGCTGTTACGACAAATAGCGTGTTTTTAAGAAACAATTTATATCAAAAGATTGTCAATTGTTTATGTCCAATTTCAATGTAAAATTAATTCTAATGACCACCATTGGATAAAATGGTAAAAATATATTCTAATTATACCTTAAAACCACTAAATAGTATAATTTATCACAATAAATTATTTTGATTAAAAAAGTTGTTTTAAAGTATTTTTCACTATTCATAAAAATTAGAAGTTCTCAGAAAAATACCAAAAATTCAACATAGGCTAATTTCGATATTCCGAATCCAAAAATGAAGTCCATTTTGAAATATAAAATTTCTATAATTTTAAAAAGTGGTTATTACTATTCATAACGGCTACTTTGATTAGTCGCGGTGTTTTAGAACTCGAAGTTGCGTACAATGCAAGCTATTGCATTATTGAATGAGAAGCGTATCATGGAAGCTCGGGGTGTTACAAATATTCACCAAAAATTAAGTTTGTATTATTAGACTCTAAATATCTTACTGAACACAACCGTGTAGGTCAGTTTTTAGAAATTCAAATCACAGAGGTAGAAAAATTATGTTTATTGGATAGGTTATAATAAAGTGGTGTTTTGTAGAGACTTAGTGTTTCATGCATTCAATATTAAATTTATGTGATGAAACTTAATTTGTTACAAAATATGTATATAGAAAGTGGATAAATATATTGGGAAGTTATTTATGTTGGTTGTTTTTGATATAAATGGCTTTAGAGTTATGAATAAGTGGGGGGGGGGGGGGGGTAGGTACCTTTTATAAATGAGGTGAGTGGCACACCTAAAAATTTTCAATGTTTTTCAACAATTACATGTTAGTTTCTTGGAAATATGGCTCCAAAATGGATCATATTCTAAGTATAGAATGATAAGGATGAAATAAAACTAACCAATAGGGTTTTAAAAAGTTTTTTGTTCATTTTTACTCTTATCATTATAGATTAACACCCAATAAGCACGTTTTAACCTTAATCACATAAACTAATTTTTACTATTTTTACTATTCATTATGACCGAAAAATAAGTTGTAAATATTACCTAATAGTAATTATTCTTATTAAAAATATGTAATATATTTTTTCAAATCAAATGAATATAAGTGGAATAATGTAATTTAAAAATAAACCCACAAAACATGTTGATAAACAGTTTTTCAAGAAATGTATTTTTTCAAGCATAATACGATCTTATATTATCTATATGACTAATACTTATCATTATATGGATTTAAATTCACATATTTAAATATATAATCTATAATTTTAATTTAAATAAGTCTCCATTAAATTTTATTTCAATTAATTTAAATGGAATGACATTATGACTTTTAAAAATATTATTTTATAAAAAAACCATTTTCTTAAAAATATCCCAATCTACCTCAAGATGATATTATATTTATTTTTATAAAATTTATTTTCAATAAATTGATTATTATACATATTATAACACATTATTATAAATAAATTTTGGAATATTTAAATACTAAACTTTCAATTATTCATAAAAGTTCATTTCTAAGGTAAAATTTCAAAAATTCATTCTAGACTTATTTTGACGTATTAAGTTAAAAAACGATATTCATCATATCAAATTATAATTGTTTTCCACAAAATAATAAAATGTGAATTTTATTATTGTTTTATTAAAATATAATGTTAACTTACTCTAATTTATGCTTGAATGTTATAAATGTCATTTAATATATTCATGTGGTTTGAAGATCCATATCATGTACTTTCATTAAATTCCCATTAATTCAAATGATACCAACTTGAAAGTGGTTTTGATCAAATTGATACTCAAACCATAAGTTTTTTTCCTATATTATTTTAAAATCAAGATTGTTTTTTATATATAATCCATCTAGATATTTTTAATTCTGTATAAAACCTTTTATCATTTCCTTTGTATATTCATGGTGTTTTATATGTTCCCTTGATATTTTATTTCCCATTGACTCTTATTTTACCTAAATTGTTTCTTGTCAATGGAACTGACCCCATATATACATTTTATTTAAGGAACTACCTTTTTCCATATCCTAATTCAGAGGATGATTTTGAAAATTTATTTATCTATACATAATTAATTTATTGAGCTAGTTTTCTACCACTTTACCATATTTGAAAAGTTTTAAATAAATTTTAATGTTTTTTGTACGGGTCATTTTTTTCAAAATTTGAAAAGATTTTACTTTTATTGTTCATATGTGCACATTTCATTCCATCACTTTTTTAATTTTATATGAATCTTTCTCTCAATGTTTTCATGGGTTCCAAAGAAATTATTTTTCTCTTAATATTATAAAATATTTATTTTTAAATATTTTGAAAATATTAGAATATTTACTATTCCCAAATTAGTTTTTCTAAGAATTATATAAAGTATTTTAATCTATTTCATTGTCCATTGATACGTCTTACGATGGATAAAGGATATAATTTAAATGATACAATCTAAATTTTCTCTCTAGATGAATTATGAAATGTTTTATTCTATCATGGAAATGATACATCACTAAAATTTTCTTTCCTAGCAATTGAAGGTTTATAAGAATAATTTTTCTTTAAATTACTTCCATATATGAACCAATATTTTTTATTCCATTGATTGAAATGTGTTCACCTAGATTCCATATATCAATTGATTGTAATTTTTTTGACTTAACTATCTACCATTTATCTATACTATGTTAATACCCTATTCTTAATTATCTTAATCGAATGATATTTACTTAGAAAGTTACTTGATATCATTATATACCCATTTATGTTTCATGGGTTTATCATGTTAGACTACTGATGTAATCACTAATTATTCCATTATATAAATCCATATGAAATCAATTTTTCTTTTCATAGGTTATTTATGTTGTTTGGAATGAAAAAAATTTCTTTCCATGGGTTATTTATGTTATAAAAGTGACTGATTGTCATTTTAAAAGATTTATAGAACCCATTTTATTTCAATGAGTAATTTATTATATGACAGGTGATCGATTTCAAGTGTCACTCATAAGTATGGATAATGAATGGTGGGGTCTTATATCCCCCTATAATACATTGGTTAAATGTTGATATATCATGAGATAATGAACTCTTGAGTACTTTATTTTGTTTCTTGAAAATATGCAGAATGATGGTGTGACTATGAAAGTAATGTTTCCTCTATAAATGTTTATGCCAAAGTTAAAATATGTTTCATGGTTTTGTCCTTATTATCTTGACTATGTTATATTCTCATGACTCATGTTTATTGACTCACTCTTTTGAATCATGTCATATTTTATTTCATGATTGAGGATATGATTTATGACCTATTATTTGTTTAGTGTAATTTTATTATGTATCTTGATTACACCAATATGATAATCTGATTCTCACTTATGATCTATTTTTGTTATTTCTTATATTTTCCATTTCTAATAATCTAAGATCACCCCTTTCTTATATTCCAATTTACCAAGGTTATAAATAAGGGTAATACATAATAATTGTTTAGAAGGGTATATTATGAAATGAATTTATTGAATATGTTGAATAATTTTTATAGATTAGAAAATCTATATCATATTGGAAAATAAAAATTAACATTAAATAAAAAATAGATAAGTTTTGTTAGATGATGTTTTGTATTAATTATCCAAAACTCGAAATTTAAAATGCATTAGGAATGTGTTGTAATGAAATTTTCACTTTATGTCATGTAATTACCTGATGATTAGATCTAGGATATCATACTCAAAATTAAGAATAATACTTCACATCTATATGCTATTACTATAGTATATGATATATCCAATGATGAGTGAATTGTAATAAAAACTTTGGAAATTATATTTTGAGTATGATGAAGTTGAGTACAGTTTAAAATAAATAATAATACATATTAATATATTATTTTAAAATTATAATAATTGATGAAAATTTTATTTCTTTATTACACTATGAGATAATAGTTTAAATAAAATAATCATTATAACTCTCCCATGTGCATTCATTGAAAAGTGAATGAGAGATCATGAGGGGAGATTGTTTGTATGCATAAAGTTATATACAAACTTATATTTCTATTTTTAGAAAATTTTATAAGAAACCATAAAAATAAATAGAGCAGTTTGTATAGTTTAGGAACATGAGACTCTATAGAAGTGAAGTTTTTCCTAAATAATACTCACTTATTTAGAAAATAAGGATGAAATAAGATGTATTAGTTATCATGTTGAGAGAAAAAACATAGATATTGAAAATAAATATTTGAGTCAGAAAATAAGGAAAGGAGGTTGTATTGAGGAATGAATAGATATTCTAAGAATATGCTGAAGAGTTACAACCTATTGTGTTTTGAAGAAAAAGAAGATAATGAGAATAAGTGAAAGAAGATGACTAGGTTTGTATGATCTAGGATGGTGAGTTGATATGGATTGAGAAAAGAGAGAATAATATGTGAGTGAGTAAGAACATGACTATGCTGTAGTGATTATTTTCTAGGTTATTATTCGTGTAATATTGTTTTGGGGCTATGTTCTTTATATCCAAGAGAGAGGACAACAATCTGTTTCTATTCAAGAGTTGTGTGGAGACAAGGAAACAGAGGTGATGTAGCATGTTATGACATTGAATATTTTATAACAGGTGAATAATATCTATGTTAAGAAGAATAAAACATATTTATGGTTGTAAATACATACCTATATAATATTTTTTAAGAAACTTTAAAGTAGAAAGGAAGTTGAGAAGTTAGGTGGTGAAATTCCATCATGAAGGGAATATATGGGATGTAAATCATTGTCACCATGTGTAATATTGTGAACCATAAAATATTTAATACAACATTGGTGGGTTAAGATAAAAAAATCCCTTAATCCACTTTTATTGATAATTATATTCATATTGGAAAATACATGGATCAGGATAATAACTAGATCTAGCAAGGACTATGATTCATAGGAGGGGATGAACCTTGTAAATACACAAGTGATAATTTAATACTTTATCGTCATTTCATATATGTGTATGCTAGGTAAAAATAAAATAATATCCACAATTCTTAACCAGTATCAAAGTTTCAAAGTCCAAAGAAGTTGAAAGGCTTAATGAATAAATTTGAATTTGGTAAAATTTGGATAACACTAGATTAACCCCACCTCTTAGATGTGTCTGCATAGTTTTACTATAAATATTACTAGTTTCCACACCCTAGGTAATAAATTTTATAAAACTTGAGTGTAATTATGTATATGGTGTGAATATCTCTTTTTTGGGCCCCTTCTCTAATTTTTTTTAGGTTTCATACCATTATTATAGTACCCATGTATGTTTTTCCATACAAACTTCTAAATATGAAAATTTATGGGTTATTTGTCCTTTTATAACCCCATTTTTTTTAATATTATAATTATATGTGATATCTTGTGGAATTATTAAAAATAATCTCATGTTTTTGTGGTCTTTCTATTTTTTTGGTTTCTTGATCTTATATTTTAATAACTATAATTTACACATGTTATGTGTTTAATAAAATTATTAAGAGGGTTTTTTTATATGAAAAAGTATATTTTTAAAGGGTGTTTTTCCAAAATTATTCTTAATCATGATGTATTATAGAATTATGGTTTATTTTATAATGAAAGGATGAGTTTTGATAGTATTAAATTCTTATTTATATATATATATAGAAATATATTAATTTTCTATATGTCTAATATGTTTAGATTTTTTTTACAATCAAAATTGGTATTTCAATGTTTTAATTGATGATTGAGGCCTTTAAATTAAATATATTAGATATATTGATGTGATTATTGAGTTTTATTTTGGTTTAAATGATATTTTAACTCTTATTTGAGATATTTTAAAATATATTTCGTGGTTGGATTCCTAAATAATTATTAAAGTCTTAGTTGGAACCTTTTACAAAAGGTTTTTATACTATATGATACACTATTTATTTGAGTACAATGATATCATGTTTTATATAATTTTTTTTATTTTATGAGTAAAATGTAATTATTTTATGGTTCTTACATAAATCGAAAGGGAATAATTATAAAATGGGTTTGTGGAGTTGAAAAAATGGATTGATTTTGTGATGATTTTTCTTATGATATATTATTGATATATGATAAAATATTCTTCCACCTACCTTGTTTAACATCATGGTAACCCCGCGTACCTATGTGGGAAATCAAGAGATGAATTTTATGGTATTTATATTTATAGATTTACTAGGATCCCTTTTATAATGATGAGAATCTTATTATAGGGAGTCCTACCTAGTGAGGCTAGTAAGATTAGTTTGGGGGTTATTTGTTAGAGACACATCAATAGGACGATAGGTGCTAATTCTCATCAAGTATTTCAAGGATATCCTCACTAGAATCTATGGATTAACCCATTATATGTATTACTTTTCCTTTTTTTCCTTTTTACCAAGACTTTATCTTTGTCTAATATCATTTTCATTTACTATTCTATAGTGCTATGTTTTATATGGCTTCATTTCCTTCTTTTATGTGATTTAATTGTATTCCTTTATTTAGTGTGATTTATTATTGGGTTTTTTTCTCTTAAGAACCTTTGTATAGTCAATTAATCCCCTGCATTAACATTTTAAATTCCATATTTATTACTTATTTACAAGTTTTTGTATATTAATTTTGATTGATATGAATTCTTGATCAAACTTTTAAAATATAATATATTAGTTATCTATATTTAATCTTATTCTTGTTATTTCATATTTTAAGTTTTGGATTTGTTATCTTGATGTTTTAAATTGGGTATAATTTTCTTTGATATCAATCAATAAATAATAGAACTGCAACTCAATTAATGTTTTCTAATAAATCAAATAAAATACTTTAATTTCATTAAAAATGGATTTTGATGTGGTATATATTCAGGAACTTAATGAATTTAGTTTAATATCTCCATTTTGGATTAGTAAGGGATTTAATACAATATCATATATTTTTTCCTAAAATTTTAAACATATTAATTTTATATATTGTATTTAAAACTATAATTTATGGATGTCTTACCAAAGTAATTACACATAATATTCGGTGGAATTATACTGGGAAAGTTGTTCCCACACCCAAGTTACATCATTAGGATTGGTAAAATAGATGGATTTTGTAAGATTAGATAAAAATTCATGGGATGGTTTATTTATATTGTATTTTTGGTTTGTCATTTAGAAGGCCATGTAATTTATGTTTTTAAGTGACCACGAGTCACAAGAGACCTCTTGGTTTTGGATTTGGGAACCTTTGGTTTATTTTGGACCCTGTATGTATCATTTATTTACACATTTTATTTTATTTTAAGATCTTTCCATTATCTTATTTTATGCCTTCATAATTTATGTTATGTAAAAAGTGAGTTGGATATTTATTTTGGTTATGATTTTTTGTATTTTTGCTATTTAAAACTACTAATTTGATTTTTCATAGAAATTCAAATTATGTGCGAACCATGTTGAATTTTTGATAAGAGTCTGCTGGATGTTTATTATTTTTTATATGGTAAAATAATTACCACAAAGATGTGTTTGATCCCATACTACTTGTTTCTAGCCTAGAGTGATTGGTAACATGCTTCAGGACTTGTGACAGATCAGATCATATGAGAATGAAGGTTAACCTTATCTAGTTAGCTATACTCACCACCATCATTTTAACTACCAAATATGATCTTCAAGAACTTACTTATTCAAACTATTGATTCAAACTAAAAATCCACCTTTTCTAGATTGAAAGTCATATATTCTATACTGTCTTGTCCTCCCCATTTAATAATCAGACGAAACCACTACCCCACTCACCATTCTTCTTGTATCATTGGATACCACTATGAACAATGGCTAGTTATTGTTTACAACTTGACTTTATATAGATCAAGTAGAAACCTAATATCAATGAGGCCACAATGTCTACAACACCACCATAGAAATTAGATAGAGATGGATGATAATTTTAAATCCATTTCCCTAATTATAATAATAATGATTAAATAAATATTATTCTAATAAAAAATAACACTCTATATAAATAAATTATTTTGATTTAAAATGAATGAAAATAATTGATAGAGTAGTTCATAACCCCACTTCGGGGGAACTGATATAGTCTCTATTTTTTTTCAAATCCTATGAATAACATTCCCTTGATCCATGTCCCATATTGAGTTTTATAATGTTAAAATATAATATTTATAGAAAAAATATAAAATGGGATCCTAATGACCCTGAAATACTATAAAAGATTACACCACCACTATATAAAACGTAGTACCCTAAGATATACTTCACTAATGGGTTATAATACAAGATTTCATTTAAAAATTTTTAAAGGTGAAAAATCCTATACAATGGTTACAAAAAACAAACCACCAAAACTATGGCATATCACATTTTTATTACATAACTTTACATAGCATTTTACAAGAAGAGGATATTTTATAGTTTAATGTCTTGGAAAAGAGGTACATAAAACATGAAAACAAGAAAAAAATATTCTAATACACTTATACGGATTCATTATATGTTCATTATAAGTTCAATTAATGCATCTCATAACTTGGGGATATACATCAAAGTAAAGTGTGAGCATAAGGCCCCGTAAGGGAAAAAAGGGAAATTCTTTACATGTGATTATGAGATTTATCGATAAGAACTTAAGGAATATCATAAAGGCCTGAGAAATGGTAAAACAGAAATATAATAATAAAAATAACAAGAATCATAACATATAAATGTGGATAAAACATTTAATTGAGTTATTCATAAGTATATTAACATGGTTTATCACTGATGTGTCATAAAAATTGTCAAGGTTATTCACCAAGGTATCGCAAAACATGTCATCTATAGAGACTAAATTATTTGCCCAAAGCATTGGAGATATATCAATGTTAACCCTTAATATATTTTAATAAATTTGAGAAATACATATCTTAATAAGTATTTCATAAATAATCTATAGAGAATAAAAGAAACGAGTTTTATATAAAAATCATGGAGTTTTTTGAAAATGCTTAAAAACAAGATCCTTTTGTCATTTTAAAACCATAGAAAATGAAGGTGGGTTTCATGTATGTTAATACTAGAATAAAATAGATAATTTTTACATCTATATGAAAACCCCTATAGAATAAATATTTTTGGTTATTCAAAAAATAAAAGAAAATAATTTCTTAAGAAAAGGAGATAAATTTTGAGAAAAACATTCGACAATATAATGGGTATGAAACATGGTTTTAGAAAACATTAAAAAGAGTGGGGGAAAGGGTATCTAATTAAGGAAAGGATATTATTAAACTATAGGGATAGAATAAAATATAAATAAGAACATAGTATGAAAATTTGAAAGTCATATCACATAAAAAGATAACTTAAAAGGAAAAGAGAAGTTTTGATTTCCCTTACCTTGAAGAGTGTTCATAAAACTTAAGGATCAAGACCTTGGGGGATTGAGGAAATCTTGGGAGGACTAATTTGGAGGTAATATTATGAGATATTCTCGAAGGATTAATTGGTAATGAAATCTAATGGATAAATGGGTGGGTATTTATAGAAAAAGCAAGGGAGTTTTTTATTAATTTCCTTGGACACCTCAGTAGTGGTGTATGAAAAACAGTGGGCCTGAAGTTGGTATTGGACACTTGGGACACCTATTAAATTATTTTTATCCAAAAGAGTCGACCAGAGTTTTATATTAATTATTATATAATTACCATGTCATTAAACATATTGAAAACACAAAACTGTATTTCTGCCATTCACCAAAAAACATAATATTTTAGAAAATTCTCATAAATTCTCACTAACCAAATTTTGACCCGATGATTTCAATTTTTTTTAGTTTATCATAATAATTCTCTAAGTTTGATAAATTTAACTTTAAAATATAAAAAATACTTATTTATTAAAAATAATAGCAGACAAAAAATGCATAGTAAAATGAATAGTAAAATTTCTAACACTTGAAAAAAATAAAATTATTTTTTTCATATTTAAATAATAGTGTTTCAATCATAATATTTAAATAAAATAGAAATTATTAATAATAACTTAGTTTATTATAATAATTAACTTTTTTTGAAAAGATTATTTTTCTGAAAAAATAAAATTATCAAATTCATCATATTTTTAAGAAAAACTAGACTCAAAACAGAAATTGACGGAACCAAAAATTTTATTTATAAAAAATGAATTATATAATAAGTAACTAAGGACTTGAAATATAACCCCTTATATCACCCACATATGACCTAGGGTGATGTGTGTGATACTGATAGACTCATGGGGCGGCTTAGCTAACATTGCCCAAGTGGTAATCTCTATTAATTTGAACTTCTCCAAAAGGTGATTTCATTAAAGCATAACATGTTGAAGCTTGACTTGGGTTTAGTCAAGAGAGAATCCATGTAATGCTACCTCCTTCCCAAGCTACAAAAAATGGGCTTTGTATGACATGATTTTACTAGATGAGGACATTAACACTTATTTCAACATTAATTAACCATTATCATTTCAATTTATGATACTAATTATAACATTAAAATTATTATTAAGAGGATTATTTCCAACGATCATAATTGACCAATGGTCATGTAATGGTTAAAAAATAGTGGTTATATTTTAATTATACTCACTTAATTAGTAAAAGGATATAGTTTTGTTGTGTAAAAAATAATATAACACACATTTTTAGGAAACAATTATCATTCAAAAAGTTTAGGTCATTACATTCTTCCCCCATTAAGAAATTTCATCCCTAAAATTTCATATCCTTACCTTTGTTGAGAAAAGGTGTGGGTACTTTTTCCTCAGTGTCTCCTCTAGTTCCCACATGGCTTCTTTATATGTGGGGTTTCTCCAAATGTCTTTAACAAGGTGGGTAGTATTGTTCCATATAAACTCATCTCTATAGTCCAAGATTTCCATCAATTGCTCCTCATAAGAGAGGTCATGTTCTAGTTTTACCTCCTTAGGATTTAGTAAATGTTAAGGGTTAGGTATTTACTTCCTCAAGAGAGATATGTGTAAAACATCATGTACTTGAGCTAGGTTTGGTGGAAGTGCAAGATGATATGTCATTACTCCTAAACGATCAAGGATTTCATAAGGGCCAACGTACTCGGGGGTGAGCTTTCCTTTCTTCCCAAACTTCATGACTCTCTTCCATGAAAAAATTCAAAGGAAGAATTTGTTACCAACATCAAACTCTAAGTCCCTTTAATGGTTGTTAGTATAACCATTCTTCTGACTCTGAGAAGACTCTACGTGTTTGTTGGATGACATGAACCTTTTATCTCAAATATTTCACAAGATAAGGCCCAAGAAGCTTTATCTCACCAGTTTTATCCCAACAAGTAGGAGTTATACCTCACTTCCCATATAGAGATTCATAGGGTTCCATTTGAATACTCCAATGGAAGCTATTTTTTTATGATAACTAAACTAATGGGATATGTTGATCCCATCTACCTTTAAATTCCATTGGGTATGTTCTCAACATGTCCTCGAGTGTCTGAATAGTCCTTTCAGATTGGCCATTAGTTTGTGGGTGGTAGGCCATACTAAAATTCAATTTAGTATATAGAGAACATTGAAGAATTCACCAAAATTTTAATGTGAACCTTGGATCATGATCTAAAATGATAGAAAGTGGCACTCCATGCAACTTTGACACTTCATTTATGTATATCTTGGTGAGTTGGTCAAGAGAGAAATCTTCTCGAATAGAGATAAAATGGGAAATCTTGGTGAGATGGTCCACTATAACCCATGTAACATTATTTCCTTTTGATTTTTATAGTAAACCAATGAAAAAATCAATAGTGATATTATACAACATCCATGCGGGTATGGGTAGTGGTTTTAATACCCCTTTAGGAATTTGTCACTCTTCCTTCAATTGTAAACACACCCAGAACCTTGTAGTGTTTTTTGCAATATCCCTTTTCATGTTATGACCCTAATAATGATCATGAAGGTCCCTATATGTTTTAGTGATTCTAGGATTTATATAGAATTTAGAGTTATGAGATTCATCCATCATATATTACTTTATTTCCAGAATAGATGGAACATATAACCTTTTACAGAATTTTAGTACACCTTCTTGATTTATATTGAACTAAGGAAACTTCCCATTCTACACAACCTCCATATTCTTCTATAACAAATGACATTTTTTAAATTTATTGATATTTTATAGTAATAATGGTTGAGAAATCATTTGAGATAGGGTTGATTATGTCCCTTTCCTTACGATTCCCATATCTATTTTTGCTAGGTCTTTGATCAAAGAATCTCCTTGAATCCCCATCATTGTTAAAACAACTAGGTATTTCCTACTTAATGCATCAATTTTTTTTATCTACTGGGATGATAATGAATTGAAGAATCATACTCTTTAATAAATTCCAACCATCTCCTCCATCTCATGTTAAATTCCTTTTTCATGTAAATATAATTCAAAATTTTATGGTCTATGCATATATAACATTTTCCCCATAAAGATAGTACCTCCATATCTTCAGAGAAAAAGCATCTTCAACCCACTCTAGGCCATGCATAAGATAGTTATGCTCATTAGGATTCAACTGTAGAGATGTATAAGAAACCACCTTTTCAATTTTCATGAGGATGCACCAAATCCCTTTTATAGATGCATCACTAAAAATAAAAAATCATTCTTCAATAGACGGTAGAGTTAACACAGGTGGAATAAACAATCTCTTCTTTAGCTCTTGTAAACTTTCTTCACACTCCTTTATCCAGATGAACTTAAACCCTTTTTAAGTTAACTCTTCATTGGATTAGAAATTCATGAATAATTTTTTTCAAAAACCTCCTATAATATTCTGTTAATCCAAGGAAACTACGAATCTCAATTACTATTGTAGGATGAGGCCACTCCTCTACAACCTTTTTCTTTGGAAGGTAAATTGAGATTCCTTCATTGGTTACAATGTTCCCTAAGAAAGAAACTTTTCCGAAATAAAATTCATATTTTCTAAACATTATAAATAGCCTCTAATTCTTTAGAGTTTTAAGTATAACCGTTAGATAATCCTCATGCTCCTCATAACTTTTAGAATATATCAGAATATCATCAATAAAAACTACCAAAAAGTTATCAAGGTAGTCCTTAACGACTATATACATCAAATCCATAAAAATAGTAGGAGCATTATTCAATATGAAGGGCATAACAATAAACTTGTAGTTCCCACATCTTGATCATAAGGAAATCTTTGCAATATCTTCTTTCTTGAACCTCAATTGATGATAACCAGATCAAAGATTAATCTTGGAGAATAAATGACCCCCATGAAGTTGGTCAAATAAATCATGAATTCTTAGAAGAGGGTACTTGTTCTTCACTATGATTCCATTAAGTTCTATATAATCAATGCATAACTATATTGATCCCTCCTTCCTCTTCACAAAGAGAATAGGTGATCCCCAAGAGACACAATTGGCTAGATAATCCCCTTATCCAAAAGATCTTGGAGTCACTTATTTAATTTCTATATCTCTACATTAGCCATTCTATACAGGGTATTTGATATAGGATTGGATGCTAGCATATGTTCAATGGAGAACTATACCTCTCTTTTTAGGGGAGTTCCAGGTAACTCCTTAGGAAATACAATAATATATTCTAGAATTATGGGGATATTCTTGATTTGTATACTTTTATTCCCTTATTCATCTTAACTGATCATTTCCATAAATAAATCTATGAGAGATGATTCTAGAAAAAACTCAAGTTGAGATATCTCTCCTTTTAAAAAAAAATTGTAGTTAGTCTATTCTAGAATAATGATATTTCCTTTCTTCTACAGTTTATATTTGAATTATAATTTGAGAGATATTCCATATCTAGTGTAATTTAAAATTCCTATAGGGGAAGGACTACTAGATGTATGATTATATTGTGCTCCTTAAAGTGAACAATAGAGTTTCTATACAATGTTGATTCTTGGGAAATCTATCCTAGAGTCATGAAGATAACTCTACTTTTAGTAGTTCATGGATGAATTCTATATTCTCTTCAAACATGGAGGAAATAAAGGAATGAGTAGAACCATAATCAAACAAAGTAATTGATATCTTTTAGATAACAATGATATTAACTTCCTTGACATCATTTAGAGCTTAAAATTTAGATGTTGTGATTTAAAAATAACTACCTTTCTCCCTTGGCCTATGCTGGGGTTGATGGGGATTCCCCTCTATTAACATCAGATTTGGAAAGTAATTAGAAAAGTGCCCAAGCTATCTATACTTGAAGCATTGGACTTCAGGTATGAATTACACTATCTTCCCCTTCTCATAAGTTTTGAGAAGTTGAGGCTTCGCCTCACTACGACAGTTCTGAGAAATATGGATTTATCTTCCACATTTGTAATATTTAATACTACCAAGAAAGTAGTTCCCTTATTACTTACTCCCACACTTATTTCATGTGGAAAGTTTCACTTTCTTTCCTCCCCTTCCTTGATCAAATCTACTCCCTACTCTTGGATCAAAATATATATTCTTTTCATTGGATTTTTGAGACCACAACATCTCACTGAACTCTAGTTCAACCTTCATATCACTTCGTAATATCTCATCGTAGATTTCATAGTCTCAATTAGAAATATTATTCTGTATATGAGGTCATAGTCCACCAAATAATTTACCAACCTTTCCATTAGATCCATGACAAAGCTAGAGGTGTATCAAGAAAGTCTTGTAAAGTTCATCTCATAGATTCCCACAAATTCATTCACCTTATACTTCAGATCTAGTAATTCCTTCTATATTTTCATTCGCATCTAAAGGGGGATTTTTTTGGAAAAAGTTTCCCCTAAACTCAAACCACTCCATAAATTCAATATCCCCTCTTGGATTCGTAATTTTGATCAGAACACACCACTGGTCTACTTCTCCCTCTAAGCAGTAAACAACTAGGGGGACTTTCTCTTATTCTGAAAAATAGAGTACAGAAAAAATCTTTTTGATAAAGCTTATCCATTGTTCAAAAATCAATGGGTCAGTAGATCCACTAAAAGAAGGTGTTCATTGACACATAAAGCACTCAATAGAAAGTTGTTCCCTTCAGAGAATAACATTTCTCTCAGTTTTATTCAAGTTATTTCTCATAACTCGAGTGAGTTGATTAATAATTTTCATAAAGTTTTCCATTTCATATTCCATTAGAAGGTCGTCAGCACCTGGTATGTTGTGATAACTATTTACATGGTTTCCCCTGTTTCCCACTATTTTATAAAGGAATAAATCCTTAATGAGAAATGTGTTTAATTTAATAATCTTATTATTATAAATGAATTTCATGTCTTAAATCATCATTATTAAATATTTTATTCTTTAACAATGATTCTATTTTCTTTGAATCCTTCATAATGGTTCATAAAAATCTTGTGATTAAACAAAAATTTCCCATGGGCGTGTCAAAATTGGAGTGCATTCAAGCCCATTTTTGAGCACCAGTTCCCATTTGAGTCTAGCTCAAAGTGGTGTTTTTAGGTTTTACCCCTAGATACATATTTTCTAGATCGACATACACTTTTTTTCATTTTGTCTGGGATTTATTTTCTCGGAAACTGCTTACTTAATATTTCACCAAAATATCAGGATGTTTTCTTATATTTTAACTTATCCATAAGGTTCTTCCGAATTTTTATTATCTTAATTTCCATAAATAACTAAACTATACTTTGATACTAACTATGGAATCCTACTATTTTATTACATAACTTTACATAGCATTTTATAAATAGAGGATCTTTTAAGGTTTAGTGTCTTGAAAAAATGAACATAATAAAAGAAAACATGAAAAAATTATTATAATACACTTAAAAGGATTCATAAAATTTTCATAATAAGTTCAATTACATCATATCATCACCTGGGGACATACATCAAAGGAAAGGGTGAGCATAAGGCCCAATAAGGTAAAGTAAGGGAAACATTTTACATATGATTATGAGATTTATTGGCAAGAACCTGAGGAATATCATAAAGGAATGAGAAATGTTAAAATATGAATATAATATTGAAAAGAGCACAATTAATAACATATACATGTGTCTATAATGTTTAATTGAGTCATTCATAATCATATCACCAAGGTTTATCACTGAGGTGTCATAAAATTTACCAAGGTTATTCACCAAGGTATCAGAAAACATATCATATCTAAATATTAAATTATTTACCCAATGCATTGGAGTGATATAAGGGTGAAACCTTAATATTTATTAATTAATGTGATATACATAGATCATAATAAACATTTCATAAATAACTTTTGGAGAATAAAAGAAATGGGTTTCATATAAAAATCATGGTGTTTTATAAAGTTCTTAATAACAAGATCTTTTTTTCATTTTAAACCCACAGAGAAGGAAGGTGGGTTTCATTTATTTTAATAACCAATTAAAATATACCACTTTAAAATATATTTGAATACCCCTAGAGAATAAAGAGTTTTGGGTATATAAAAAATAAAGTAAAATAATTTCTTGAGAAAAAATAGAATTTTTTTTGAAGAAAATTCGGCAGTATAATAGGTATGAAACATGGTTTTAGAAAACATAAAAAAGAGAGGGGAAAATGGTATATAATTCATAAAATACTCTTAGTAAATTAGAGTTATATAATAAAATGTAAAGAATAACATAGTATAGAAATTTTAAAGTCATACCACATAAAAAGAGAACTTGAAAGGAAAAGAGAAGTTGAGATTTCCCTTACCTTGAAGAGTGTTCCTAAAACTTGAGGATCGGATCTTGAGGGATTGATGGAACATTAAGAGGAATATTTTTTAGGTAATACTATAATAGCTTCATGGGGGATGAATTGGGAATGAAATATAATGGATAAATGAGTGGGTATTTGTAGCAAAAGTGAGGGAGTTTTTTTTATTAATTTCCTTAGACACCTCAGTACACTACTACAAAAACAGGCAAGGGAAGCGCCACCTTATATCAGTGCTAAGAAAAAACACTGATAAAGAAACCCTGTATCAACGCTAAAATTTTAGTACTGATATAGGGTAACCTTTATCAGTGCTAAAAAAGCGGTGAGAAAAATACCCTTTATCAGTGCTAAAAAAGCACTGCTAAAGAATCCCTTTATCATCACTAAAATGTTAGCGCTAATACAGGAAGGATTTATCAACACTTTTGTAGCGCTGATAAAGAGGGCCATTATCAGCGCTAAAAAAAGCGCCCATAAAGGATACCTTTATCAGTGCTTTATTAGCGCTGATAAAAACGTAGTCCATTTTTTTTATAAATTCAGTTGTATAGTGCCCTCGTTTTATTGCGACCTAAAGCTCTCACGATATTTGAACCCTAAGACTCCCCTCCGATGCCCACTGAGCTTCGCATTTCCAGACCTCCGCTGTCCTCGAGCTTCTCATTGCCGGACCTCCGCTTCCCGCTAAGCTCTGAATTGACGGACCTCCGACGCCCTCGAGCTTCGCTTTGTCGGACCTCCGCCGCCCACTGAGCTTTGCATTGCTGGACCTCCACTTCCCTCAGGCTTCACGTTTCCAGTCCTCCCCCACCCATTGAGCTTCACGTGCCGGACCTCCGATTCCCTCGATCTTCGCATTGCCGGACCTCTTCCGCCCATGATCTTCACATTGCCGGACCTCAAAACAAGGTTCTAGATATACCTTAAATAAGTTAATGATATGTTTAAGGCATGTTTTCCAAATCATTTTTTGATTTTGGTATTTTACTGTTGATGATTGTGATGAATAATTTTCTTTATGTTTGGTAGTTGGTACATGGGAGACCATACATTTGTGAGTAATCAAATGGGTTCTACTCTAGTTACCCTAGAGGTGATCAGATGAGTCTATTTTTGATATCCCCAAGAGGACTCGTTTATATTGATTGTCTGGTCATATAACTAGGTGGTGTTCCGTGAGTGATTCAATTTACATTATAACCTATAGGTCAGATATCATCCTATTTTTCTCTAATTAAAATTAGTTTTTTTCCCATAATTATTTTAATGGTTGATTTTGTGATTATGAGTTACTCCCATTGATTACCTTTATTATTTACTTTTTTTACAGTTTAGTTTTTATCTATCCTTGATTATTTATTTTTTCTTTTATCATTACTCCATTATTCTAGGATTTTCTATTAGTATAGTTTTTTTTACTGTAAATCAAAATGTGGAATCTTTGGGGAATGTTTGACATGGGTTGATTTTCTTTAAAAGGGATTTCTTAATATGTGTGTTGTTATTTTTATAAAAGTAGATTAAGTTAGAAAAATATAATTACTTTTAATTTTTTCATTTATAAAAAATGAAATATATATTTTAAAAAATAGTTGACCACAATGTTTTGTTTTTTTAATAAATTGAATGCAATTTTTTAATAGATGGAGTGCATTCGTGAGTGAGAGAAAAACTTGTTTTCATTGATGGAAGTGTTTAGGTAGTTCAATGAGTGAGGTGAGCCCATGATATATAATTTTTTAGTATCTTGATATCCCATGATATTAAATGGGAATCAATCCTTATTTAGTTCTTCAACATGGTGTGGTAAGTGATCGGCATCAGAAAGAGGGAGCCCTCTCGGTTGAAGGATAAATTTATTTCAAAGTTTTATATCATACAATAGGGACATGAACCATGTTTTTTAACTTAATGAAATGAGAACATTGAAAACACATTTTAATATCATGTGATTAGGATTATGATAATGTATTTTAAGGTTGAATATATTTTACCAAAATGTCACACAGTTTCATATCATGAAACTAGAACATATAGTGAGGGTAAGGTGAATTTTCCATCCATAGAGTCCCTAAACCATGTGAAATATGGGTAGATGATGAAAAAGATTTAAGTTCATGATTCATGGACCAAAGGGGGTGTGTCCCAGAATTTTTGGCGTGTCATGCAAGAATAACGACCTGATGTGAGAAGGGGCTTGTGGCGGCTCAACACCACACGAAACAACATATAACTAGGATGTTGGATTTTTAGTTCAAATCCATATATCTCAGACTAAAGGGATGGTTTATTCATTTAAAATATCTCCTAAGAATCCTAGTATTGGTGGAAAGATTGATATGGTCATCATCAATGGTGATCAATGAGTTTACCCTATAAGAGTGAAGTTTATGAAAAATTTAAGGTCCTTCCCACTTGGATTCCAGTTTCACTAGATTCCTCCTAGGTATCATCGATTCCCTTAGATCCAACACCATGTCACCGTAAAGTAAGGAATGAAGGATAACCTTTTTCTTTAAGGACAACACTACCCCGGTTCTGATGCATTTCTAGGTCATCCAATGCTTGAACCCTATTTTCTTCGAGGGGTTCCCCCCTTATTTCCTTCATGCTATCTAAGTGACTTTTTCTGGAAGTGAACTTGTATGACATGATGCCCAGACCACCAAGCTTTCTAGCCTTGCCACCCATACCCCCATCTCTTTCCTTCTCCCTCGCTGAGGTTACTGACTGCTTCTCTGTAGTGGCCATGCCCTTCCTAGAAGTGTTTGTTTTGTCTCCCTTGGATCTGAGCCTGTCATCCAGCTCCAAATACTTATTGATCCAGAGAGAACTCCCTCACCATCACCCAAGTTTCATTACCGATCCTTCCCCTTCCCCTTTGGATCCTCATCTCCCACTCATATGAAGCTTACCAACAAGAAGGGATTATGAACATGTTCAAAATCAAGGGACCTCAATGAGAGATCATCCTCCCACTTCAATAAGTCTACTAGCTCTAGATCCAATTCTAGAGCCCTGTCTTACCCATCATTATTATCTTCATATATAATTATCATGGTCTTAGTGCCCATGTTAAATCAGACTTCCTCACCATTGAAATCAAAAATCGTAATTTCATTGTTGTTGTTGTCAAATAACACAAAAAACCCTATAATAATCATAGAGTTATCCTAGAAGATTAAGTTGAATGGATTTCTACACTCTGACCCCTCCAACAGACACAAATGGGTATTTTGGCACAATAAATATGTTGTCGAGACTATTCAAGATTGTAGTTAATTCATCACTGCCAAGGTGTCCAACAGTGACACCTCCTTTCTTATGACTTTTGTTTTTGGAATCTATGACCCTCTTCAAAGGGAATCTCTATAGTGTGAACAAAATACCTTCGATCCTGAGCAATATACATTGTTTGTTGGGGGTGAATTTATTGTCATTTCCAACCCAAAGGAAAGGAAAGGTAGTAGCCCATTCTATAGGAAGGCCATCATGGTGTTTGTTCAATTCATGAATGGGAAGGGCCTCATTGATCTCAACTTCTCAGGTGATAGTTTCACCGGGTACAACAACTGTAGGGGCCATCACCGCTTGTGGAGTCTATTGGATAGGTGTCTAGCCAATATGAAAGCCACTAACCTATTCTCAAATACCATGTTTTTCCATCTTGATTGAGGTATTTTGAACCACTCTCCCCTCTTGGTTTCCATTTCTTCTTTGCATGATCATCAGGAACAGTTTCACTTATACTAGCAGTGGGTTAACATCCCATGGTATAAGGATATGGTTTGTGAAATATGGAATTAACCCTTGTAGGAGTATCAGGCCACCTTCAACCTCAGTGACCTAACCTCAAACCCCGATAGGTGCGTGTTCGCCCCATCCTCCTCATGAACCTTCACCACCTGGGAATACTATCACATATGGGCTCCTTCAGAGTATTCTGATAGATGGAATGATACCTCAGGTTTATTGGATTATTAACACCAGTTTGAGATTTATGTGTGACTATATACTAATTATATTTTCTTATTATTTATTACACACCACCACTTGAGTCGAGTAACCTGATTTAAATCCATATTGGTACTTTGGTTCTGATGTGGATATGGTTTTTTATGTGTTTGTGACATGTGTATGTGTGGATATATGGGTATTTAGGCATGATGATATTAAATGTAGGGCAGAGAACTAGGAGTGGTAGATGTATCATTCTTGATTATTCTTGTGTTTTTTCTAGGGTGATTTTAGGAAACTATAATGAATCTAAAGTAATTATATTTAATGAAGATGAATAAATACTAATGGTTACACTCTATTAATCTCTATTTTTATAAGGAAGTGGTTCTCTTGTACTATATTTAGAAGTATTGTTTTGTGTACTTGAACCATAAACACTAATATTTGATATTCAAATAGGATGAAGATGCATAAAGATTGGATGGATGCTAAAGAACATTTGATATGTCACAAAATACATTAGAGTTATAAATGTTGGAATAAACACAGAGAAAAAGTTAATGTAGCTACTGGGTGGGATAAAACTATGTTTTATGGATCATCAGATATGAATACAAATATGGATAATGAAGAAGACCGTATGGAGGATGTGATTATATATGTCAATGATGATGAATATATTATTGAGGAAATGAAAAAGACAATTGAAAATGAACTCCGTGATTTCCCAAAATTGTTTGAGAAGTTAAAGAGTAGTGAAAAGACGCCATTGTATGCTGGTTGCACCAAGTATACAGCATTGTCAGCTATACTGAAGTTGTATAAATTGAAAGCAGGCAACAGATGGAGTGATGTTAGTTTTACGAAACTACTTGCTCTCTTGAATGACATGCTCCCTAAAGATAATGAGCTCCCAAGCCGGAAATATGAAGCTAAACGAATACTACACTGAATGGGTATGATTTATGAAACAATACATGCCTGCCCGAAAGACTATATATTGTTTCACAAGGAGAAAAAATCACTTATAGAATGGCCAAAGTGTGGTGCTTCTCAATACAAGAAAGATGAATCCAATCCTAAGAAAGTTGTATGGTACTTTCCAATCATTCCAAGGTTTAGGCGTCTATATGGAAGTTAAGAAACTGCAAGACAATTATCGTGGCATGCAGATAAAAGAAATATAGTTGTGAAATTACATCATCCAGCCGACTCTCCTCAATGGAAGAAAATTGATCATGAGTATCCTGAATTTGGAAAAGAGCCGATAAACCTTTTTCTTGCGTTATCTATAGATGGAGTAAATCCTTTTGGTTTTCAAACCAGCACTCATAGTACATGGCCTGTTATGTTGGTAAATTATAACTTGCCACCCTAGTTATGCATGAAGAAAAAATTCATCATGTTATCTATGATTATATCAGGACCAAAACAACTAGGTAACGATATTGATGTCTATTTGGCTCCTTTTATCGAGGATTTTATGTTATTGTGGGATTCAGGTGTTATGTTGTATGATTCTTATAAAAGTGAATACTCTATGTTGAGAGTGATGTTGTATGGGACAAGAAATGATTTCCCTACTTATAGAATTTTTTTGGCTATAGCATTAAAGGAACTCAAGGGTTTCCCGTGTGCGAAGAAGATACAGAATCAATTAGGTTGAAACATTCATCAAAATATTTTTTTCTAGGACATTGTAGATTTCTACCTCATCAGAATAAGTACCGATCTTGGACGACATTATTCAATGGAATTTCAGAACAACGCGCACCACTGTCTCCACTAACTAGTGATCAGCTTTTTGAGAAAGTAAAAGATGTGGACACTGTTTTTGGTAAACCATTTTCGAAAAACCTTACGAAAATCAGTTGGAAAAAGAGATAAGATTTTTTTGAATTACCATACTGGAATAGTTTGTACGTCAGAAATTTTCGTGATGTGATGCATGTGAAAAAAATGTATGTGACATTGTTATCAGAACGTTGTTAAATTCCCCTGGAAAAACAAAGTATGAAATTAAGGCAAGTTTGGACATGGTTGACATGGGAATATAAGAAGAGTTGGCTCCCGTGAAGGATGAAGATTGAATGTTTCTTCCTCCAGCTGCTTATACTCTTTCTAGGGAGGAGAGATACAAGTTTTGCAACTTCTTAAATGATGTAAAGGTTCTAGAGGGGTATTTATAAAATATCAAGAACATTGTTTCAATGAATGATTTGAAGTTAAAAGTTTTGAAATCACATGAATTCCATGTTTTGATGCAAGATCTAATTCCTACAGCTTTACGTTGCATTTTTCCCAAGAATTCTCATCACAAGTTAACCAAAATTTGTTTCTTTTTCAAAGATATATGTAGAAAAGTTTTAGACCCGACGAAATTACCAGCTATGGAAAAAGAAATTTTCATCATATTATGTGAATTTAAAATGTTCTACCTTCCAAAATTCTTTGATATGATAGTTCATTTTATGATTCACTTGGTGAGAGAGATTCGAATTTGTGGTCATGTTCACTATAGATGGATGTATCCTGTTGAACAGTATATGAAGATTTTGAAAGGGAATGTCAAAAATCGAAGTCAGCCAGAGGGTTGTATAGTGGAGCGATATATTGTTGAGGAAGCCATTGAATTTTGTACCGAATACCTATCTGATGTGGAAATAATTAGTCTCCGGAAATCTCATCACACTGGTTGCATTGAGGGTGAGGGAATTTCTGGAAGAGATATTGTGACAATCAACATTACAGATTGGGAGCATGCCTACCTTTATGTTTTACATAACAATTGGAAGGTTTCTACATATATTGAAACTCACAAATAAATTCTTAGGCAGTTTAATCCATCAAGGGATGAAAAATGTTTATCAAATACACATAATAAAAAATTTATAGGATGGTTTCAGGACCATATTTTTAAGCAGTTGGATGAACATCCGAATTCAATTTCAGAACGACTTCGATGGCTAGCCGCTGGACCAAGTGTGTATTTATTGTCTTATAGTGGTTATGTAATTAATGGTTATACATTATATACAAATTAACATGATGAATATAGTACCATGAAAAATAGTGGAGTTACACTAGTGGCGAAAGCGATGCATGTTTATGGTAGTAAGGACAAAAATCCAATTTATTCAAATATGACACGCTGCATAATAGACCACTTCAGAAAGGTCATCTGATAGTGACAATTACTGTAGCTCATGAGCCAAATGAAGAGCTACCTATTCCACTTGATGATGATGATATTAATATGGCCGAATAGGCTATTGGGACATTCATTGCATGGCTCTCACAACTTGTAAGAGTACATGCAGCCAAAGAGGTATTTGTTTCCTTTTTTTTCAAGCCAAACCTTTAATAATTAATGAAAAAAGGGTCTGAACCAATGAATGTTATTATAGATGGAGAAAGGGAAGGGGGTGACAAACGTCAGCTCAAAACCATCTAAAGGATCGACCAACAGATCCCAAGGAGCTACTGAAAGCACAATAACTCCACCTATTCTTTATCCACATTTACTAGAATTGAAGACTCATTTGGATATGAAGCTAAGAGTTGGTAGTATTCATATAGTGGTTTTTGAAGAGAATATATACGACGTGGAAAGTCAAGATTTCATTTTTGCTGAAAATGTAAATGAGATCCTTGAAAATGGTTGTCTAGGCATCATAGTGGTAAATATATATATGAGGTATGTTTCCGTGAATTGATTTTCTAAAAGCTGATCTAATGTGAAAATTATGACTAAATGCATTTTATATTGTTGACAGACGTAATATATAAAAAACAGTTGGAGGAATTTTCCCATGAGCCAAAATTTGGACTCATTAGTCCTCATACCACATCATCACATCTAACGAAAATAGAGCCATAAAATAATAATGAAATAGTGAATGGCTTGCTGAAAACATTTTAAAGAAAGATTACAGATGACAAACTCTTCTTAATACCAACCATGCAGGGGTAAAACTCTACGATTAAATCATATCAATTATATTTTGACTTATTTTTTTTACTTATTCATTTTTGTGTTTTTAGGTAACATTGGATGATAATTGCAGTGAACTTGGATACTCCAAAGATTTATTTTCTGGATTCAAAGCAAGGATATCCATCAAACCGACCACACATGATAGAGTTTGTGAATTTGTAAGACACTACATCATACGTTTTAGGTCTAAAAATCAAGTAATATAATTTATATTATCTTTTACTAAGGACTCTGTTATGTTATGGTGGTTTATCATTATCATCTAAAAAAGGAATGAGGACAGGGGCTAAGCATAAGGAGGCGAGCAAGTACTACATCTGGACAAATATCAGGGTATATATAATAAAATTTCACTATCCAAACACATCTCAACAAAAGTTACTTATTCTCCTAATGATCATTTTTTTGCAGTGTCCAAAACAAACAAACGATAATGATTGAGGTTATTATGTTTGTGAATTTATGAAGGAGATCATTTTTTCATAAAGAAACAAACATCCCCAAAGAGGTATTTTAAAAAACAACTACTAGTTTATTTAATTAATTAATTAATTCTTTATTCTTATATTTTTCAGTACTACACTAACTGCTGAAAAGCATCATACTCACAAGACGATATAGATATGTTCAGAAATGAGTGGGCCGCATACCTGATGATAGATTGTACACAAATAACATGAAGATATGACTTGGGGATGTGTACAATTGGTGGTCATTTTTGAGAGGGGTTTAGTGGATAAAAAGATTAAATATTGTTGTATGTAAATGTTCATAGGAATATTATAATTGTTATTAATTAAAAAATCCTTTCTCCAATGAGTCAATTTCCCATTTTAACAGATGATATGCACTAAAAACATGCAAGAATGACGAACCTATAAAAGGGTCTCTCTTTTGTTTAAAATAGACAGTTTTTTAAGTAAAAACAACAACTGACCAATGGAAATCTGACCAAACGCATTTGGATTGTGTTGATGCTTTAAGAGAACAATCCACGAGTGCATTGGGGATGTGCACGAGTCATACCCGCCTCAATAAGAGGCACAGTGTGACCGGTACCACTCAAAGGGTCTCTCTGTTTAAAATGGACACAATTTTAAGTGAAAACAACAACTTACCTACAAAAATCCAACCAAAATCACTTTTATTGTGTTTATCCTTTAAGAGAACGATCCATGGGTGCATTGGGGATGTGTACAAGTCATCCCCACCTCAATACGAGGCACGGTGTGGCCGGTACCACTCATGGGTCTCTCTTTTCTTTAAAATGGACAAATTTTTAAGTGAAAACAACAACTGACCTACCGAAATCCAACCAAACGCATTCTTATTGTGTTGATACTTTAGGAAAATGATGCACAAGTCCTTGGTGATGTGTACGAGTCATCCCCGCCTCAATCCGAGGCACGATGTGTCCAGTACCACTCCCAAGGTCTCTCTTCTATTTAAAATTGAATTTTTTTTAAGTGAATACAACAACTGACCTACAGAAATCGGACCAAATTCTTTAGGATTGTGTTGATCCTTTAAGATAAAAATCCATGGGTCCTTTGTGAAGTTCAGGAGTCATCCCCACCTCAATCTGAGGCACGGTGTGGCCGATACCACTCAAAGGGTCTCTCTTTTGTTTAAAATGGACAAATTTTTAAGTGAAAACAACAACTGACCTACGGAAATCTGACCAAATGAATTCTGATTGTATTGATCCTTTAAGAGAACAATCCATGGGTGTGTTGGGGACGTGTACGAGTCAACCCTGCCTCAATTCGAGGCATGGTGTGGTTGGTACCACTCAAAGGGACTCTCTTTTGTTTAAAATGGACAGATTTTTAACTGAAAACCACAACTGACCTACAGAAATCTGACCAAATACATTTTTATTATGTTGATCATTTAATAGAATGATCCAAGGGTGTGTTGGGGATGTGTACGAGTCATCCCCGCCTCAATCTGAGGCACGGTGTGGTCGGAACCACTCAAAGGGTCTCTCTTTTCTTTAAAATGCACATATTTTTAAGTGAAAACAACAACTGACCTAAGAAAATATGACCAAAAGAATTTGGATTGTGTTGAACCTTTAAAATAACAATCTAAGGGTGCGTTGGGGATGTGAATGAGTCATCTCTTCCTCAATCCAAGGCACGGTGTGACCGGTACCACTCAAAGTGTCTCTCTTTTGTTTAAAATGAACCTAATTTTAAGTGAAAACAACAACTGACCTACGGAAATCCAACAAAACACATTCTAATTGTGTTGATACTTTAAGAGAACGATACGCAGGTGCGTTGGGGATGTGTACGAGTAATCCCCACCTCAATCCGAGGCATGATGTGGTCGGTACCACTCAAAGGGTCTCTCTTTTCTTTAAAATGGACCAATTTTTAAGTGAAAACAACAACTGACCTACAGAAATCCAACCAAACGCATTCAGATTGTGTTGATACATCAGGAAAATGATACAAGGGTCCTTTGTGACGTTTACGAGTCATTCCCACCTTAATACGAGGCACTATGTGGCCGGTACCACTCAAAGGGTCTCTCTTCTGTTTAAAATGGACAAATTTTTAAATGAAAACAACAACTAACCTACGAAAATCCAACCAAACTCATTCAGATTTTGTTGATCTTTTAGGATAATGATCAATAGGTCCTTTGTGATGTGCATGAGTCATCCCCACTTCAATCTGAGGCACGGTGTGGCTGGTACAAAGGGTCTATCTTTTCTTTAAAATGAACAAATTTTTAAGTGAAAACAACAACCGACCTTCTTAAATCCAACCAAACACATTTGGATTGTGTTGATCCTTTAGGAAAATGATCCAAGGGTCATTTTTGACATGTAAGAGTCATCCCTACCTCAATATAAGGCACGATGTGTCCGGTACCACTCTAAGGGTCTCTCTTTTCTTTAAAATGGGCACAATTTTAAGTGAAAACAACAACTGGCCTACGGAAATCCAACCAAACTCATTAGGATTGTGTTGATCCTTTAAGAGAACGATCCAAGGGTTCACTAGGAACGTGTATGATTCATCCCTGCCTCTATCCGAGGCACGGTGTGGCTAGTACTACTCAAAGGTTCTCTCTTTTCTTTAAAATGGACAAATTTTTAAGTGAAAACAACAACTGACCTACAGAAATCCAACCAAACGCATTCGGATTGTCTTGATACTTTAGGAGAACGATCCATGGGTCATTTTTGACGTGCATGAGTCATCCCCGCCTCAATAAAAGGCACGGTGTGTCCGGTACAACTCAAAGGGTTTCTCTTCTGTTTAAAATGGGCAAATTTTTAAGTGAAAACAACAACTGACCTACATAAATTCGACCAAACGCATTCTTATTGTCTTGATATTTTAGGAGAATGATCCACAGGTCCTTTTTGATGTGTAAGAGTCATCCACACCTCAATCCGAGGCACGGTGTGGCTGGTACCACTCAAAGAGTCTCTCTTCCGTTTATAGATAAATTTAAGTGAAAACAACAACTAACCTACGGAAATTCAACCAAACGCATTCGTATTTTCTTGATATTTTAGGAGAACGATCCAATGGTCCTTTTTAACGTGTAGAAGTAATCCCCAACTCAATCCTAGGCATGATGTGACCAGTACCACTCAAAGGGTATCTCTTCTGTTTAAAATGGACAAATTTTTAAGTGAAAACAACAACTGACGTAAGAAATCCAACCAAATGCATTTTTATTGTGTTGATCCTTTAGGATAACGATCCACGGGTCCTTTGGGATGTTCAAGAGTCATCCCCGCCTCAATCCAAGGCATGGTGTTGCTGGTACCACCCAAAGGGTCTCTATTTTATTTAAAATGGACACAATTTTTAGTAAAAGCAACAACTGACCTACGAAAATCTGACCAAAAACATTTGTATTGTCTTGATCCTTTAATGGAATGATCCAAGGGTGCTTTGGGGATGTGTAAGAGTAATCCCCACCTCAATCTGAGGCACGGTGTGTCTGGTGCCACTGAAATGGTCTCTCTTCTATTTAAAATGGACATATTTTTAAGTGAAAACAACAACTGATCTACGGAAATTCAACCAAATGCATTCGGATTGCCTTGATCCTTTTGGAGAATGATCCACAGGTCCTTTGTGACATGTAAAATTCATTTCCTCCTCAATAAGAGGCATGGTGAATCCAGTACCACTCAAAGGGTCACTCTTTTGTTTAAAATGGACAAATTTTTATGTGAAAACAACAACTGACCTACGGAAATCCAACCAAACACATTCGTATTGTCTTGATACTTTAGGAGAATGATACACGAGTCCTTTGTGACATGCATGAGTCATCCCCGCCTCAATCTGAGGCATGTTGTGGCTGGTACCACTCAAAGGGTCTCTCTTCTATTTAAAATGGAGAAATTTTTAAGTGAAAACAACAACTGACCAATGGAAATTTGACCAAATTCATTCGTATTGTCTTGATATTTTAGGAGAACAATCCAAAGGTCTTGTGTGATGTGTACGAGTCATCCCTGCCTCAATCCAAGGCATGGTGTGGCCGGTACTACTCAAAGGGTCTCTCTTCTTTTTAAAATGGGATTTTTTTAAGTGAAAACAACAACTGACCTACGTAAATATGACCAAACGCATTCGGATTGTGTTGATACTTTAGGATAATTATCCATGGGTCCTTTTTGGTGTGGAAGAGTCATCCCCTCCTCAATCCAAGGCACGGTGTGGTCGGTACCACTAAAAGGGTCTCTCTTTTCTTTAAAATAGACACAATTTTAAGTGAAAACAACAACTAACCTATGTAAATCAGACCAAACACATTCTAATTGTCTTAATCCTTTAAGATAATGATCCACGGGTATGTTGGAGACATTCACGAGTCATCCTTGCCTCAATATGAGGCACAGTGTGTCCGGTACCACTCAAAGGGTCTCTCTTCTGTTTAAAATGGATAAATTTTTAAGTGAAAACAACAACTGACCTATGTAAATCCGACCAAACGCATTTGGATTGTATTAATCCTTTAGGATAAAGATCCTTGGGTCCTTTTTGACATGAACAAGTCATCCCCACCTCAATCAAAGGCATGCTGTGGCTGTTACCACTCAAATGGTCTCTCTTTTCTTTAAAATGGGCACAATTTTAAGTGAAAACAACAACTGACCTACAGAAATCTGACCAATGCATTGGGATTTTCTTGATCCTTTAAGAGAATGATCAACGTGTGAGTTTTGGACATGTATGAGTAATAAATAACTCAATCCGAGGCACGGTGTGGCCGGTACCACTCAAAGGGTCTCTCTTCTGTTTAAAATGAACAAATTTTTATGTGAAAACAACAACTGACCTACGCAAATTTGACCAAATGTATTCGGATTGTCTTGATATTTTAGGATAATGATCCCAGGGTCCTTTTTGAAGTGTAAAAGTATTAAATGCCTCAATACAAGGCATGGTGTGGCCGGTACCACTCAAAGTGTCTCTCTTTTGTTTAAAATGGACAAATTTTTTAGTGACCACAACAACAGACCTAAGGAAATCTGACCAAACACATTCGGATTTTCTTGATACCTTTGGAGAACTATCCACGGGTCCTTTGTGATGTGAAAAAGTAATCCCCGCATTAATCGGAGGCATGGTGTGGCTGGTACCACTCAAAGGGTCTCACTTTTGTTTATAATCGATTTTTTTTAAGTGAAAACAACTACTGACCTATGAAAATTCGACCAAACGCATTCAAATTGTCTTGTTCTTTTAGGAGAATGATCCACAGGTCCTTTGTGACGTGTAAAAGTTATCCCCGCCTCAATTCGAGGCACGGTGTGGCCGGTACCACTCCAAGTGTCTCTCTTTTTTTTAAATTTGACATAATTTTAAGTGAAAAAAAACCTGGCCTACGGAAATCTGACCAAACTCATTTAGATTGTCTTGATCCTTTATGAGAACAATCCATGGGTCCTTTGTAACATGTAATAGTCAACCCCACCAACCCCCTAGACTGCCCTCCACCCCCCTGGACACCAACCCACCCCTGGAAACCCCCACCCCTCTGGACACCCCCACCCCTGGAAAGCCCCCTCAACCCCCATGACACCCCCACCCCCAGGACATGCCCATGGATAGCACCCCCCACCTCGGACAACCCCCCCCTCGGACACCCCCACCCACCTGGACAACCACCACCCCTACATGACACCACCCCACCACCTGCATACCCCCAAACCCCTGGACACCCCCACCCATGGACGACCACACCCACCCTCCCAGACACTATCCCACCCCCCTTGGATATCCCCACCAACCCTGTGGACCCCCCGGACATCCCCCTAACCCCTAGAAATCCCCCCGAAACCCTGGAAACCAGCCCACCCCCATGGAAACCCCATAGACAACCCCCACCTAGACACCCCCCTCCTTGGACACCACCCCACCCCCTTGAAAATCTCTACCAACACCCTAGACCGCTCCCAACCCCTGGACACCCCCACCCCCTGGATACCCCGATCCCCCTAGACTCCCCCATCCCACCCTCCTGGACACCACCCCACCCCCTTGAATTGCCCCACTAACCCCCCGTACTGCCCCCACCCCCTAGATACCCCACCCACCACCTGGAAAGCCCCCCAGACACGCTGGACACCCGCCCACCCCCTGGACAACCCCCCCTCACCAGGACACCCCCCTCCTAGACACCAAACCACCACCTAGAAACCCCCACACCCTGGACACCACCACCCTCCTTGTACAGCCCCCCAACCTCCAAGACCGCCCCCACCCCCATCCCCCTGGACACCCCCTACCCCCCTTGGAAAACCACCTGAAACCCCTGAACAACCTCCCCAACCCCTTGAATTCTGAATAGAATTCTTTATGTATTTAATTAAATTATGAATTATGTGTTAATGGTGTATGGGTATACTTGGTGTAATTAGCTTATGATTTATGTGTTAATTTTGTATGGGTATACTTATTGAGATGCTAAATTATTTGCAGGTGCTGTTTGGGTGTGTTGCGGTAGAATTATTTTTTGCAGCAGACATGGCATTTATCAGTGCTTTTTTAGCACTCATAAAGGAACCCTTTATCAGCGCTAAAACAACGCTGATAAAATACACATTTATCAGCACAAAAAATGTGCTGATAAAGGGGACCCCCCTTTATCAGTGCTGAGCTTTACAATGCTTTTTTAGCATCGGTAAAGCCCGTTTTGAGTGCTGATAAAGCCCATTTTTGTAGTAGTGGTAGTGGTATATGAAAAACCATGGGATTTCCCATGGAATTGGCCACTTAAGACACCTATTACGTAAATTTGTTCCAAAAGAGTTGACTAGAATTTTATATTACTTATTACATCATTATGATGTCATTAAACATACTGAAAACCCAAAACTATATTTTTATTATTCACCAAAAAACAAAAAAATTTAGAAAATTTTCATTAATTCAACCTAACTTAATTTTTACCTTATGATTTCAAAAAAAAAATTATTTTATCATAACAATTATCTAAGTATGATAAATTTAACTTTTAAATATAATAAAACTTATTTATTAAAAATAACAGTAGACATAAAATGCATAGTATAATGCAAAGTAAAATTTCAAACACTTGAAAAATATAAAATTATTTTATCATTTAAATTAAAATTAGAGTGATTTAATCATTCTTTTTCATTAAAATAACCATTATTAATAATACCATAGTTTATTATAATAATTACATTTTTCTGAAAAGAATTTTTTTTTTCAAAAAAATAAAAATATCAAATTCATCATATTTTTAGGAAAAACTAAACTCGAAACAAAAAATTTTATAACAATTTTTTTATTTATAAAAAAGGAATTATACGATAAGTAGTTAAGGACTTGACACATAACCCCTTATAACATCCACATAAGTGATAAATGTGAGTTGTGCAATAGTGATGGATTCATGGTGCGGCTTGGCTAACATCTCCCTAGTGGAAATCATTGTTAATTTGAACTTCTCTAGATGAAGATTTCATTCAAGCTTAACATGTTGAAGCTTAGATTGTGCTCGGTCAATAGAGCAGATCAGTGACATTACCTCTTTCCCATGCTCCAAATGTGGGATTTTTATGACATGATTCTACTAGATGAGGCCATCTACTCTTCTTTCTCCATTAATTAACAATTTTCATTTCTATTTATAATACTAATTATAATGTTAAAATTATTATTAAGAGTATTTTTTCTGATGGTCATATTGAAAAATGGCTATAAATGACCAATGGTCATATAATGGTCGAAACTCAATGTTCACATTTCAGTTATACTCACTTCATTAGTAAAGTGATATAGTTTTGTTGTGTACAAAATAATATTACACACATTTTCAGGAAATAATTATCATTCAAAAAGTTTGGGTCATTAAAAAAATACTTTTATAATAAGATCTAACAATTCATTTTAATAGAATTAGTATAACCAAAGAATGTACCATTTCTATGATGAAACTTTTTAGTCCAACCTCTTCTTATGTGATCTTTATGGAGATCCATTATAAAAAAAAGTTTCCCTCTCAGAATGTAATCTATGAGATAGTATACATCTCTCAATGCTTAGGAAGGATACCCCTACCTTACAGTTTTATGTAACCATTATTAGAGAGATACAAAGTGGAATTTAGATTTTTAGTTTTTTGGCTCAAGAATCCAAAACCACACACAACCATTATTCATGGTTTGAAAACTTTATACATCCCTCCATAGATGTTCCATAAATCTAAAAAATTTCTTAAATATTCATCCAATACATGTGACTTCAAGTCTTGGGTGATGGTGGAAGAACCCACCCACTCAAGAAGATAAATACACTACTCATATATTAATGGATAAATAAGATTGAAGATCATATTTCATGACAAGCTCTTATATCCAATAATTTTTGAGTTGAACTTTATAAAAACTTAGACAAGTGATTCTTTAAGAAATAACAATGTCTATAATAGTAGAGAGAAGCTTAAAAAGTGATAGCTATAGAACAAATAGAAAATATATACTAGAGAAGATATTAAAAGTAGTTCAAGGTTTTGAATAATGTCTAGTTTAAGTGTGGAGAAACCATCCAATGATTTAGGTATAGGGGTTTGAAGATGATTACATTGTAGAGAAACCGTCATAGTATTTTCTATCATGGTGGTTGTTACTAACAGTATCTAAAATCACTCAGATAAATGTTGGTGTTGATTGAGATTATAGATGGAATTAAAGAGGTTGTGAAGATACTTGTAATATACACAATTGAGTATTTCATATGTTTCAAGTATTTGGAAATAATTTTAAAGAGATTTAAAAATATTCATTTTTTTTCAAAATTCATTTGAAGTTGTTTAGATTTTTTTTAACATTATATGAGAAGACCTGAGAAGATTTGAAGAAGTTATGTGATTATATGGGGAAATATGGAATTCTAAAGCAGAGGCCAAAAAATATATAAGTCTTAAAGGCTTTTAAAGGATCATCTAGAGTAGATAATCTGAAAAATGGAAAATGAATGAGTTATTAAAGATGATTCACGACTTTTAAGGTTCATAACTAATTTCATAAGGATTATTATAGGTTCATAAGAATGATCATTGAGTTTGTAAGGATGTTTTATGAGTTCAAAAAGTGATTCCTAATTTTTTAAGGATCATCCATAACAACATATGGATCATTATCAAATTTATAAATATTATCATAATATTCATATGGATGATTTATAAGTTCATAAAGATGTTTTTTGACATTGTAAGTATCATTTTTGTCTTGAAAATGTTCACCCATATGTATAAAAATGAAAAAGTAGAAATTTATAGGGTTAAAGTTATACTTTGTATGGTTGTTTTCTAATATTCATTAGGTTGCCTAAAAAATTCATAAGGTTCCTTGATGACATGATAAGGTTAATTGAACCTTATTAAATTAGTACTAAAAAATATTTGAAAATGACATGGACTAATATGGTACTTCATAAGGTTCATTTACTTATCATATTACAGATGTTTGAAATATTTGATAATTTACAAAATGAAATATTTTAAGTGAACTTAAACATGGTGATTCCCAAGATGATATTTAGTGGATTAAACATCAAAAAATAATTTTTTTATTCAAGTTAGTTATAGTGATAAATTTAAAGAGATATCACTACTCAAATGGTTTAAAAAATTTAAATACATTTATTTGAAAAAATATCAATAGTGATCGAAGCTGGATGAATTTATGAAATATCAGATGGGGTGTTTTTGTCTTGTAATAAATTTCATAAATTACATGAAAATCATAGAGTTGTGATTCAATATGAGTTATATTAATTATTATTCATAATCAATTGTGTCACGCTATAAATAAAATTAAGAAGCAATCCAACTGCGTACCTTGAGATGCACTAAGAGGGGAGAGGTGAATCATAGTGGAGGGGTGAATCAATGAATCAAACTTCTCTTTTGACAAAAAGGATCTTTTCACCACATTGTTAAGAACTTATTAAAAGTTTTTGATTAAAATTATCTTTCAATAAGAAAACACATGAATAAATAAAAACAAATCATAATAATTTTTTCAATGTTCCCCAATAAGGTATTTACTGAATAGCATACATCGACAATGTGTCAGTCCAACCATAATCTAAAAAGATTCACTAGGTTTTATGGATTAAAATTAGTTATTTATTGTCAATTTATGCCAATATCACTACCTTTATAAGAGTTTATAGAGTAACAAACTACGTCCCTCAGATCAATTCTATTGAACCTCCCTATGTACTACTATAGATAAAGTCTTCCTTGGATTATCATCTTTAAGGCCTCTTCCATATCCTAAAGAACATATGATATGACTTGAATCATGGTTGCATGATTATGATGATCTAATGAAATTATTCATCATAAGAATATCCACTTTAAAGTGATTTATGAGAAAACACACTTAAAATTGACTTCCACATACGTACTTCATGAACAACTATTCACTATACAATTACCGTGTGTTCCACTATCCAATAGTCACTAATTTCATGAACAACCTAGGTGATCAATTTCTCTTTTTGATACCTATGTGGGACTCCTCTATGAAGAACCTTCTACATGAATCACCTGTATACTAACCATGTACACATCCATCCCACACACAAACTATGTTAAAAACCCTCAGGTAAAATCTCCCCACACACTATGTTCATATAATCTTTCTCGATATAATTCACATACATGCCATGATTACCATACATTTTCCATGTGATATCTTCTTTAAGCATTTATAAATCTCTAAGATTTCTTATTATGTTTTTCTACCTATCTAATGACGTATATTATGGGGTATTTTAGATAAAGTCCTCTAAAAAACCAACCAAACACTAAGATTACTATTCAACCATTCGCTAAAGCCCACATACAGACTCCCTTTATAGTATTAATATCTTGAACCTACCTCATGGAGAATCCTACTTCATGATCTCACTACCACATGAAAACCATGCATAACATCCTTCATGGTCTACCTAAAATCACCACCTTCAGACCATCAACCACTTGCACAATCTATATACTCCCTATGTGGTTACTCTTTCATGAAGCCCTCTCCATGTTCTCCCTGTACATGTTTCATGAGAAATGTATTATCACCACCCTCCTAAGTGGTCTAACCAACATGAACTCTTATAGACTTACCACATGGTCAACATAACTACTCTATGATCCATGCACCTACCACACCGAAACCTTCCTTATACGTGAAAATTTTGTACTAAAAAATTATTAAACATTGTGAAAATACGAATTAAAAATAGTATTTCAGGATTAAATCTTATTAAAACTACCTCCCATAATGTTAAAAAGACTTTATTAACCCAAAATGAATTAAAAAATACACAAAAAAACATCAAACACCATTATAGAACACCATGTTTTTAACATTCTCCACCTTTGTGTTTTTTTGGAAATCCAATGTGAAAATTTTCTCCACTCACAAAATTCAAACCTTTAGGATTAAAGTCGAACAACACTTCCATCAATCTATGTTTTCATGAGCAATGATTGGTGTAGAAAACAATATATCAAGGGAGGATTCCATTCCTCATTTCAGAACCCCCTATATTCATGCATTTCCCCATCAATCATATACCACCCAAATTTTAGAACATAAAATCTCCTTGTAGGAGATAGTGATTTTAGCGAAAAAAACATTTGATGAACACTTGAATTTCATGAAATATTCTCCCCCTTTAACAATAATCCCAATGTAAGAGAACATACCAATCACAAACAAACATGTAAATAAATATATACAGTAAAGTGAGGGTAACTATCTAAACCTACTCAATTAGAGGTAGGTGGTAGAACACCATGGTTGAATCAGTGTTTCTTAAAAACCAAAGTGGCCAATGAATTTTTCATGATGTATCATACTTTTTAGTTAGTTTCAACATGCTCCCCTATGACCATTAATTGATCCACATTTTATTTAATGAATTGATTCCTAATCTCATTATACATAGTACAAGAGTGTTTTATAGGATTTTCCATGATATCAATCAAACTATTTTTATTATAGAAAATCACCATCTACTACTACACCTCTTCACTAATATATTCCTTATATTTTTTAATCCAAAAAATTTTCGTGCATTATTTAGTTAAAAAGATATATTATACTTCTTCCATAATTAATGAAGTGCATTCACCAATACATTTACTACTAAAAAATAATACACTACCACTCATCGATTTGCAATCCACTACATCACTAAACCATTCATTTTCAGATAAAATTTCAATTAATGAACCTTTCCAACATCAAAGAGAATTTAAAAATTGAGAGTACCATGTATGTACATCATGGTTCATTAAAAAATTATAAGATGGAATTACTTTGTATTACACTATAAATTAGTTGCCAAGCATTTTTCAAAAACAATATTCAGTTGTGTTACAATCAAACAAATAAATCTTCAAATTACCCTCCTGTAGAAGGTGTGATACACTTATTTCCCATCCTCATGACCCCCAAGGAATATTTCAACCACAATCAAAGTCGACATTAATTTGGAATCATGCATGTTAAACTTATTTAGTATCTCTCTTGCATAATTTTCTAGAGATATAAAATCATCTTCCTTAATTTTTATAACCTGTAGCCCAAAAAATTATGAGATTTCATTAATCATAGTTATTTAAAATTCTACGTAAATGTGATTAAATATTATTCCATTTATTTCTACTTGATTATAAAAAATATGATACCATCCACATACACAATCACTATAAACTAATTTTTATTTTATTTTTTCACATAGAGATTATGGTTGTCACTAACCCTTAAGAATTACAGATTCTTCAAATATAAATCCATCCAATAATACCTTTCTCATGGTTCCAAATTTAGAATATATAATGTCTTTATTATTATATAAAATTTTATTTCATTATAGACAATCTAAAATCCCACTGAATATTCAATATAAACTTTTTATTCGAGAACACCATTTAAGAATACAATTTTGGCTTCTAACTGATAAACTTTGTATCATCTCTGAATTTTCATTACCAAAAAATCCTGATAGACTCCTATCAGGATATTAGACCAAAAGTTTATTTAACATCAATTACTATAATATATACATAGCCTTTACTAACTTAGAATATTTTTTTTTCACATTTCCAATCTTGTCAAATTTTTTCTTGAAGATACACATTGTTCTAATGAAATTGTGATTTTATATTCTTTAAACAAGCTCCCAAATCTCGTTTTTGTTAATCAAATTAAATTCTTCATTCATAAATTTAACCCATTATTCAACATTCTAAAATTCTTTAAATGAGGTTTGATCTACTATTTAAAGAATATTATTATGATCTATATTTAAAATTATACATGTTTATATTGGTATTGATCTATATCACATTATATTAGAAGGATATAACCTATGTTATTATATTTATTATTTGTGGTATAGATTAATCTTATTTAGTAAAAATCACCTCTTTAGATATGACCACATAGTCTATATCACTCATACATCTTTTTACAGATTTAGGAGTTACACTGGATTCATTTTTCATATTCTTATTTATTGAAAAAATTAGTGTTTGTGCCTCTTGAGTTATTAAAAAAAATTTCCTCAATGAAATTGATGTAACTACTCTCTAAAATTTTACTCACTCTATTATTGTATCATTTTTATGCCTTAATCTTTGCTGAGTATCCTAGAAATACTCTTTATTTTTGAATATCTCTACACTAGACCTGATTTCCATCTTTATTTCTGATGTAACACTTACTTCTAAAGATATGGAATGGTTTAAATGAAGGATTCCTTCCATACAAAATTTTATATAGGATCCTATCCTCATTAGGGAATAAGAGTGTTTGATTTTGATTCTAAACTATAACATGTACTACTAATTTCTAATAGTGGTGAGAAATTCCACCCTCAATAAGTAATGTTTTGGAAATATTATTCATAGTCTTATTTCTTCATTCAAAAACTAGATTTTGTCATAAAGATTTCAGGGATGAAACTTCAATAATAATTACATGTTTATTGAGATAATTATCCAACTAAATATAGGTATACTCTATTCTACTATTAGACTATAATATCACAATTTTTCTCCAAGCCTTATTTTCAACACTTCTCAGATACCTCTTCATGCATCCAATGAAAACTTTATTTCATTACATAAACATGGATTATGACATTATTCTATATTTATGAAAGGAAAGAATGAAATATATTTATATATAAGTTCCAAATATAATCACTAAACCATAAATGTTAGTGTGGAAAAGATCAAGCTGATTATATGTCCTCTTTTTCTTTAACTAATAATGATTTCTCAGCATTTCCCCCCACATATTTTTTCATGGACCCTTTTCAAACATGGAATTCCCACTACACCTCTTATCATGGGTATGTTTTCCATGTTTTCTTGGTGAATATGACCTAACATATGATTCTATAAGTTTTTTTCTTTATCCACTATAAGAAGACATGTATTCTTATGATCCAAAAATGTATTCAATAAATAGATTACATTATAAAGGTTGAGTGCCTTATGTATAATGTGGTGAATTGGAAATGTATTTGAATTTTAAATATGGGAATTTTCCCCACACAACCCTATATGTGATTCTTCCCATTTTGGTGGCCTCATCCTCTATGGCAGCACCAAAACCCCAGATCACCCTCCCTGAAAACCCCCTCCAATGCCAGTAGAATTTTCTTAGTCAGTAGTCTAGGTGAATCTCCTTGGTCTTCCACTTACCTTCCATAACCAAACCTTCCCAGAGAATATTGGTGATTCCTTGTGTGATTTTATCTGTGTGGACGATCGAAATATTCTTCTTCGAGATTCTATGATTGCTCGAATTTGTGTCGCTATGGACCTATTATCTCCCCCATATTAGATGTAGATTTGAGTTGAACGAGTTAAGGATTGGTGTCAGCTTCTTATATATTTTTTGGTACCTGGATTCTGTACAGAGTGTCGACTGTTCATTCATGCACTGTCAGTTTGTCGAAAGCATACATCCCGTCCTATGGAACAATGACAGGTGAAACCTGAGGTCAATTTTGACTCCTCGCCTCCGTTAGAAGGCCCTTTCCATCCACTAGATTTCTCATTCCACCCCCTAATTAGTCTTCTGATTTACCTTCGATACTCCCCCCTCCTTCCTCGACCCTCCCCCTGCTTTTGGATATACCCATCATTTCCCCATGAAAATCGATAGTTCTGTTCATACCTTATGCCCCCTCCATCTTTTAAATTTCCCCTGCTTCCCCCTCTATCCCCTAGACATTTCCATCCAAAGGAAAAGAACTAGTATTTGACTCCTCTCCCCAAGGGAACCTTCTCTATAGACCTCACGTGCTTCTACTTTTCAAAAGCTATAGTGAGTTATCCCTTGAGTCAGCCCCTCCAACCTTGGTCGTCACCCCAAAAGTGTATGAGTTTTTCCTCTCAAGCCAATGATAGGGGATCTTGGTCCTTTCCATATCCTAACTCTTCTGATAATGGGGTATGAACCCAAGATAAATCTATAAGAATGTTTTCCTTTTATAATATGCAAGGTAATTATCTTTTCACATCTTGGTCCAGTTCCAGGTGTACAGTTTACTAATGATTTTAGTGATCATTTGGAATTATCAGGGATTAGGAGCTCGGTTCAAAATTGGAATCTTCTCCTATGAGGAATCCAATCATAAATCCTCTATTATAGTTATTATGGAACTGATGTAAAGTCCCTTAAAAATAGTGGAGTTCACAAGATGAATTTGATTAAGGAGATGACTCCATCAAGAACCTATCAACCACCACATATGGGTGTTCTGAAACTCGGTTTATGTTATAGATAAGCTTTATGTATCAGATTAGCAAATTTTGGTTAAATTATAAATTACAAGAGAGAAATGTCTCTTCTCCATTGTTTATGAAAAATGTGAAGCTATGATATGGGAGAAACTCTGGATCGACATGAATTCTACCAACCTCGGTGACTATTCTTGGTTGTTGGGGGTGATTTTAATATAATAATGGAGGTTTCATAAAATAAGGGGGATGATCTCTCTATCTTTAAGGGTCACAGCAGAGGTGTGTGGAACCACAAATCACACAAAAACAAAAGAAAAATGGAGAAACATATAATTTTAACGCGGTTTGTCTTGAAGCCTACATATATGGGAGAAACAAGGGGGAAGCACTCTTTATTTCACTATTCTCCATATAAAACATGACAGAGGATCACAAACTTACACCACCTATTACAAACAAAGGGAATAAATCCCATTTTAAAGATAAGGAAAACCGGAAAATCTTAGATTGATTTGGGTAGCTCATCTACCCATGAGAATCTTTCGCTACCAGTTGATCAATGTTACCAGCTTCAGCAATATTTTTTGCCCACCATACTGCCCATCAAAGGAGACCTGGTGTAGTTGTTACTGATAAAGGAGACTCCTCCCACTACAAAATCTCCCCTATTTGTGAGTTTCCCCCAAAAATCTCCCCTTCATGGCCTATTTGGGGTAGACACTAGACCTGTAGTCTCCTTGCAGGTGTTGAAAACTTCATCAACAAATCAAACATGCTTCTTCATGCCATATGACATGGCACTTCCACTTTATTCACTCAATCTTGAGCTGACTGCAATCTCTATCCAATGATACAACCCTTGGGACTTCTTCCCAGTAAGCATTTCTGCTTCACCACGTTAGACTTCCAACACTCCACTTGCTATGGAAATCTTGAACCCTTCCGCATGAAGCCTAATTAATGATACCAAGTTCCATCTCATCATCAGAATGAATTTCACGTCGGCTAGTTTTCATACTCCTATATCAGGTGTCTTAAATTTCACCATCCCAACTCCTCGAACCACACACATTCACCCATCACAAAGTATCACCAAATTTCACATCTGCTGAAAGGTATGAAACACACATTTGGACATGCATATGTGTGCCAAGCTCCCCAAATAAAAAACCCATAATTCTTCTTTTGGATTTTGAGCCCACCCATTATTCCTTTTTAAAAAACAACATTCTCTCTTCATGTTTCCATATCTTTTAGAGTTATGACACTGCACTTTCACATCCTTCTCTTCAACTTTATCTTTCCCAGCAATGTACCATTTGCGATCTCCATAGCCTCTTTTATAGTGACTCTTTTTCTCGCACTAGAAACACATGATTTATCTAGGATTGAATCCCCTAAATTTTGGCCTCCATTCATTACCTATTATCTTCTGATGTCAGCTCCTCCCATGTTGATCATCTCGCAGAACCATGGTTTCCTCACTTGAATGTGTGAAAGGTCTTCAGAATGCCTCCGAATCTTGAAGCGATTCCATCACCTCGTCAATATTCAATGTTTCATTCCCCATGAGAAATGCTATTAAAATTCCATAAAATTAACTTGTTAGAGATGACAAAAGAAAAAGTGATTTGTGTTCCACTCCAAACTTCACACTGAGCCCCAATAATTACATTAGAATCTTATTGAATTCATTAGTGTGATCCAACAAATTTTATCTCTCATCCATCCATAATTGGTACTATTTATTCTTTAAGAATAATTTTTTGGTGAGAAAATTCTCCATATATCACTACTCCAACTTATTCTAAATCTCCTTTAGTGAGGTCTCATCCAACACCGTGTATTTTACCTCATTCGCCAGATATAGTCGAATTGTGTTGACGAACCACATCTCGAGATCTTCCTAATCATCATTACTGATTGTATCTAGATTTTATCTGATCAACAGTCTGATCATGCCCTAATTCACTATAATATCTTTCACTGTTCTTTGCCATAAGATGAAATTTTTTTACCATCAAACTTCTCGATATTAAACTTTGGTAGTGCTCTGCCACCATCCATCATCGTTGTCACAAAATGTAATCACCACCGTCGACGTTTCACACTTCTTAAAACACTTGATTGTATTCGAATTTTTAAAAACTAATCACACAAATGCATCCGGAACGGTCGAAATAGTTGGAATCGACTCCTGGATAGTCGAAATCAAACACCGATTGGCCTAGATATCACGAAAACAAGTTCAACAGTCCAAATTTCCTGTTGACGCAACACACCATAGTAGCTGCCGGATTCTCACCAGAATTTTCACTGGCTATGTGAATAGTACCACCTTCTCTAGTACGAGGTTACTATTCACCTGTAGGTTTTACCAAACTTTGACTGAGCTTATCTCCTTCATTTCAGCTTTTTTTTAACGTAGTTTGCGCTGTTGGTATCGTCTCGTTATCCTCTTCATGAATTTGGCCTCAGAAAAATCTTCCAACCACTTTTAATTTTCCAGTCACTAGAAAACTTACTGCCCATTTTCTTTGTTGACTCTAATCACTCTGACTCCCTATGATACCACTTGTAAGGGTCACAAAGGAGTTTCGTGGCACTGTAAATCACACAAATAGAAGAAAAACATAGAAAAATAGAATTTTAATGTGGTTCATCTTGATGCCTACATCCATGGGAGAAACAAGGGGGTGTCACTCTTTATTTCACTATTCTTCATATGAAACTCGACGGAGGATCACAAAATTACACCTCCTCTTAAAAACAAATGGATTTGATCCCATTTAAAAAATAAGGAAAGCCAGAAAATATTTGGTTGTTTTGGGTAGCACATCTACCCACGAGAATCTATCGCTATCATTTGATCAACATTGGAAGCTTCAATGATGGTTTCTACCCACCATACTTCCCATCAAAGGAGACCCGGTGCAGTGGTTTTGGAAAAAGGAGAATCCTCCTGCTGTAACATCTCCCCTGATTGGGAGTGGCCCCCACACTCTCGCAGTGATAGGAAGACCTTTGTATCCTTTGCTGCCCAGGAGGGCTTAATGGATTTAGGGTACTCAGGGGACAAATTTACCTAGTGCAATAACCATAAAGAAAAACTAAGGACCTTGTGGAGAGTGGATCACTATTTAGGTAACCTATAGGCTCTCTCCTCATTCCATAATATAGATGTCATCCACCTGGTGTATTCACTATCGGACCACTATCCCCTCCTCTTCAACCTGAAGGTGGGTAATGTGGGTAGAAGGTGGTTCTTCTTCTCCAAATTCCATATGTCTTAACTTGACTTTCTTTGAATTGTGAAACAATCTTATGATACCCCCATCCAAGGGGAAAGGTATATCATATTCCAAAATAAACTACATTTCCTAAAGTAGGACCTCACATCCTAGGCCATCTCTCTCTCATAGAATAACAAGAGACTATAAATAATACAAAGAGAAATATTCAATGTAGAAGTTAGATTAAAAGAATCCTAGGATGAGGATCTCTTTGTTAATTTGGTTCTCAAAAAATATCAATACAATGAATATCTTCTGGATAATGAGAGACATCTTTGTGAGTGGGATCAGTAGACCTGGATCAAAGAATGTGACCGTAACTCGGCTTTCTTTCATGCTATTTTGACGGAGAAAAGTCTGGACTTCACTCCCAAAATTCAGCATGAAGATTGTTCATTCACTAGTGACCTTGAGGAGATAGAAGATACTGTCAATTTACACTTCAATTCCTTATTATGCAAGCATAACCCCTATATGTAGAATTGTTTCCCATAAGTACAGATGGCATCTTAAAATCTATTCCAAGGTTGGTAGTGTATTAGGCCATCATAGTGGTCATTAGTGTCCTAGTCGCAGATAAGGTTTGGGATTCTGTCAACTGTCTCAATAGAGAGAGATCTCCAAGACTCGATGGATTCCCCAGATAATTCTATGTTACCACTTGGGAAATCATTAGGAAAGACCTTGTTGCTTCCATCCATGACTTCTTCTGAGGAGGACTCCTTCCCCAGGTTGCTTTCCTCACAACACTGGTACTCATTCCAAAGGTTAAATAGCCCTCCTTAGTCAACCAGTTTCAACTGACAAGCATGTGTAACTTATCATAAAAAGTTATAGACTCCATCATTAGTAAGATATTATCTCAGTTCATCAACTCTTGTATCTTAGAGGAATAACAAACTTTTATTAAAGGAAGGTCAATCCAAGGGGAGATCGATATTTCTCAAGAAATTGTTAGCAATATCAATAATAAGGTGAGGGGTTCTAGTCTGATCATTAAGGTGGGTATGGATAATGCCTACAATTTCATTGTGCGGGGCTTCATTTTTCTTGTGATGAGGTGTATAGGCTTCTCTAAATTGGCCATATATCTTCTATTTTAGTGTTATAGATTTCCCTAGATTAACATCTTGTTCAGGGGGTGGTAACGTGGCTTCCTCATATCAGTTAGGGGACTCAGGAAATGTGATCCTATTCCCCCATATAATCTTTATTTTGATCTCAAACACTCTCAATAGACTTATTTTGTCATGCATGAAACAAGGTCTCATCAGTCCTTACCATTAATGAGGCCACTTCCCAGAGGTCTCTCACCTCATGTTTGTTGAAGACCTGATATATTAATGGGCACAACCCTTCATTCAGGATATTCAATAAGATTATAGATGAATACACAATTTGGAGTGGAAAAAGAATTAACTAGGAAAAAAGACTAGTCTTATTTTTATCCTCTTAATCGATCAAGAGAAGGACCAAAATTGAATTAATCCTGGGTATCAAAGGGAAACACTTACCTATGGAGTACTTGGGTACCCCCATTTCCCCTAAAAGAGTCTAAGACAGACACTTTATATGAATGAAAAATAAGACCATCAATTGAATAAACAACTGGGAAAATATCTTTATCTCATTTGGTGGTAGAAATACCCTCATCAATTGTGTGTTTTCTTCCATACAAATGAACATAATTTTAGTTCTCAAGGTTCCAAAATCCATTCTCAAGGATATTTATATCCTCCTGAATTCTTTCATTTGGGATGTGCAAGGGGAAGAAAGGTTCCACTAGGCCTCTTGGTCCAGACTTTCAAAATCAGTGGAGAATGGGGGTATAAACATATGGAATGTGGGGGAAGCTATGCATTATCTTCAAGGGAAGTTGGTGTGGGTGGTAATTGAGGAAAAGTCTTTATGGATAAATTTTATCAGTGGTAAGTATAGATATAGCCCTAAAGATAAAATAATTTAGCTCTCCCCCCTTTGGAAAAATTTATGGGGACACATCCTAGTCCTTCAACATCACTCCATATGGATCCTTGGGAAAAGATAAATCAACTTCTAAAAGATTAAATGGGTTGAAAATAAACTTGGGTATTCAGGCTGTCCTACCCTGGACCTGACCTTCAAGAATGCCATCTCTCACCCCTCTTTTATCTAGGTCATCTTGAACCCAACCCATTTGAGCCCTTTGAAGAAATTAAGCTGGAGCAGGGCCCTAGTCAGTACATATTATTGGGATCACCTTCCATAGGATTCAAAACCAAGAACTATAGTTAGATAATGTAAAGGGATCTAGCTAGTGACCCTTGGGGAAGAATGATATGGTGTAATTATATTCCAATAAATTATATATTTTTGGTTTGGAGTGTTTGGAATTATTCAATCCCCACGGACATGGAGGTGAGAAAAGAAATCCAATTGGCCTATAAGTTCTCCTGTTGTTTGGTTCCCAATGAGGAGACCACTTTGCAACTATTATTTCAAGGTGAGTAGGAAAGAAGGATCTGAGGTAGCCTAGGGGAGTTCACTACTCTTCCTGGCATGGTGGAGTCTGCTGAGGAGTTCCTATAGGCTTGGTTAGAGGGATCTAGTAGGAAAAACCATGATGAGGTAGCATGGTCGATTATTATTATGGATGGATGCTGGTCCATATGGAAATATTGTAAAAAAGATCGGCATATCAGAAATATTCCATCAGGAATGGCCCTAGTGGTGAAGGATCACTGCCTTGTGGAAGATATTGAAATCCTACTGCATCACCAGGACTTAGACCCCTCCATCAGACTCTTTGATTCCAGTAACTCTACAGTTCCCAGGTCAGTGGAGAGGGGAAGATGGGTGTGCTAGTCACCTCCTTCCCAGGGCCTTAAAATGAATACTAATGGTGTATACAAACAAGAGGTGATTTATGGGGGAGGAGTGGTGCATGATTCCACTAGTTCCATGGTGTGTTCATCTCATGCATCATATTGACTTGGAGACTCTCTGACAGTGGAGTAGATCTCCATGATTAATGGCCTAAATATTTTCCATTCTCTCCAAATCCCTATATTAACTATGGTAACCAATTCCAAGATCATTTGGTCAGCTCATAAGGATTTATCAACTACCCATAGCATATTACTTACATGATTTTCAGAATAAAGGCCTACAAATCTAGTGATATTGAGTCCATCCACACATTTAGGGAAGGTAACTGAATTGATAACTTCTTGGCCTCATAAACTTCCCCAGACACCCATCTTATAGAATTCCATACCACTTTCTCCCTTATCTCAGGTCATGTTGACATTGTTACATGATATTCCCTAGGGATTCATTATTTTAGAACCCTATAAAGGATTCTGTACTCTTCCTCCATAATATTAATAACATTCTCTATTTTTTTTATTCTCATGATTATCCACCCGAAAGGAATACAATTAGTTATCCTTCCTATTATAAGAGAGTTTCAATATATAATCTACAATTAATTATTTTTCATTTACAAAATTAATAGTTTCATAAAAAATACAATTAACATTTTTAAGATATCTAAATTTAATTTAATGTGATATGAACACCCGCTATCAAGAATCTTGGGGCTACTATTCTTTATTTCTTTGATAACAATTTCTACCAGATTGACCATATAATATTATTCTTTTCCTTTTATGAAATAACCATTCAAGTATATGCATAATATGACCTCTCCAATTTCTCCTCTACAAGTGTGATAAAATCATACTTTTTTTCTTATAATAGAGAGCTCCTAAAATTTATAGGTATTTTTCTTAGTTGAACTATTTTTATTTGTTTCTGAGTTTTTTAGATAATGTTTCCACTTCCCCTTTTTTTGTAGTCAATAAATTTATTCCTAAAGATATAAAAATAAAAAAATATCCATAGAAATTATTTCTTCTATTTAATGAAGGATATGGATTCATTCTCCTTTGCTAACAGTTGGGAGCTTCCTCATTCAAAAATATTCTTTTCACTTTATAGTATGGCATAGTGTGGCTGAGGTATCCACAAAATTGATACTTTATAAGAAGAAAATATTTTCCCTTCCATTGATCCACATGTCCCTAGCCTTCATATTTCACCTTAGTTTTTGGAATGTATACAAGGATTATATATTATTTTCACCCCTGTGAATTCCTTTCTTTGGAGGGATCATTTTTTAAACATATAGTGACTTAAATTTAATTCTAGAATCACCAATATTTTTCATTACCTTATTAATATTTTCATTTTAGCTACTATTGATGTCCCAATATCCTAATAAATCCAATTTCAACCTTAAAATACAGATCTATTTTAATTTAGAATGTTTTTGACACCATCAGATCCTAGATTGACCCTTTTCATCAATTATCCATCCAGAAACCTTCCCAAGTGTAGGTTATTCTGTGAATCACTTTATTTCACTACTGATTCATGTTTCATTATAAATGAAATTACCTCTTCATCAAGGGACTAAAACTTCTTTTATCTATCTTATAGGATTACATTAAGTTCATCAATTAGCTTACTATTTTCTTAAATCATCATCTTGAAACTCATAACTTCTTCTAAATTCACCAGAGCATATATCTAATTATCTAAATATTCTTAAATATGGTCAGTCTATATTTTGATCTAATCCACATACTCATAGGATTCTTTTAAAAATATTTTTATCTTTCAATTGTTCATCTTTTGAATATTATGTTCTACAAGAGATCCCTCATGTTCTACATTGATATCAATTACTCTTTTTAGGTTTATTAACCTTTTCAAGTTCAAGATATTCCTTCTCAATAGTATCCATAAAATAATATTTCTTATCTGATTTGATTTCTATTTTAACTTCCTCTAAATTTTCTTTATTTTTATTTTCTTCTTTCCAAACAAATATCTTTTTTGAAATTTTATTCCTGATTAACTTCTGATTTTGGAGTCTCGTATAAGAGGGAATATTCTGCATGAATTATATGTAACTTCAAATTCAATCTATCTATCATGAAAGATTATTGGGAACCTAGCAAAATATACTTGATTTTTCTGAATTATAAAATAGAAAAGTGGAAACTTGAATTTGAATATACCTTTCCACTCTTGAATTTTATGGCCACAATAGAGATAATTTTATCATCTACATCATATTCACAATTTATGCCTATAGAGATGTCAATATTCTCCATGTTTTTTAATTTCATCTCCTTAATTGCATGAATTGATGCCCCTTCTAGATTAAATCATGTTTATTAAGTATCCAAACATATTAACAGATTGGTTGTAGTGAGGTTAGATAAATACCCATCTTTTAGAGTTGAAAATTTTGGATTGTATTGAGGTGGAATAAATCATAAAATCTTCTTAACAACATCTATTTCCTTTATATCATCCCCAAGTCTTCAAATAGATTCAAAAAATTTAATAATTTAGTTGAATAATCTATTAATATTCTCATCAGAATTAATTTTTAAATCATAAAATCTATTATTAAGGGCCTATAGCTTATCTTCCTTCACCATACTGTCACATTCATATATGTTTCAATATTTCTCCCACATGACCTTTATATTAGTGTAGCTCATCAATTTCATATAGATATTATTTGAAATAGCATCAAATTAATAATTTTGAGATTTTAAGTCAACATCTAGCCATTTTTTTTATGTTTCAGTCATAGATTACTCTATTCGATCACTGAATTCAATCCCATATAACATAAATACAGAACTTATAACCCAAGATATCAAAATGTGATATGAAATTGTTATTACAAATTTAGCAGTTTCCTCCATTAAATAAAAGAAATTATTTTGTATTTATGTAATTCTATATGAAAAAAAATCATGATGATAGATTTAAGACCTAAAATATTTTGATACCTCTTTTTATACTCTAGGATTCCTTAGGAGGGGAGGGGTGAATCAGGATCTAAATTTTTTATTTGGAAAAAAGGATCTTATACTCACATTGTTTGGAATGTGTTAAACCTATCCAATTGTAATGAAAATTCATCCAACATATAAATTCAAAAATAAAAATAGAATATAATAATTTTTGAATTAGTTCACCACTAATGTATAGTCCTAGTAGAATATGCTGATAATGTGTCAGGTGTACTAGAATCCACAAAGTTTCACTAGTTTTTTGGATTATAATTGTTCTTCCATGTACACTTAGTTCTAGGATCACTGCATTTATTTGTGTTTATCGAATAGGACACTAAATCTATCATATCACTTCCATCGACACCTTCTTGCACACTTATCTGGATTAATTATGCCTTGGTTTATTAATTTAAAGGTATCATCCATATCATCAAGAATGTATTATTTGAATTACATCATGATATCTTGTGTATGATCCTCCAATGTGATCATCCATCTCTAGAATACCCACTGGAAAATACCACTTGAGAAAACCCCCTTAATTCTAATTTATGTATATGTACATCATGAACCACTTTTCACTGCACACTTAATTCAATTTCCACCATGCACCACATATTAACCATACCATGTTCTATATAAACATGAATATTCCATGAAAATCCTTTGACATAACTCCTCCACATAATACCTTCATATGCACTGACCACATGAACTTCCTTTTAACTCAATTACCATGTGAACAACCCATGCCTGAAAATTCTCTATGCAACGAGTTCACAGAATCATACTCTATAACCTTCCTATGCAGAATTTAATTACCAGGAATTTACCACATAATATATCCTTCATAAAAGATTTAATATGCAAGATTTAATCTTAATTTATTTTCTCTATCCAATCTTGTGAAAAAATGGGGTATTTATAGGCAAAATCCTTTGAAAAACCCACTAAACATAGATGTTACTATTCAACCATTCACTAAATCCATTGTGTAGACTTACTTTGTGGTATGTAAACTATAAACCTATATCATAGAATATCTCGCGTCATAAGATCTCCATCACATGAAAACCACATGAAGCATCTTATTTATTCCACCTAAAATCAATACCTTTTAACTTTCAAGCTCATACATGATCCGTGTACTCCCTACACAATCTCTCCTTCATAAAACCCTCTCCACTATCTTCCTACATTGTTCACTCTAGCACTCTTCAATCACTATACTCCCATGAAGTACTCTTCACTAAAAAATCCTACAACACACTTACGACAATGTTAGCATAGCTACTTCATTATCCATAAACCTACGACAGATAAACCTTCATTATCACTGAAAATTTCACACCTAAAAAATTATCACACCCAAAGAAACATTACTACTAAAAAAATGTCTTCAGGATTCAATATTATGAAAAATATTTCCTTTAATATTCAACCTCCTTGATAAACCCATATGGGATTAAAAAAAATCAATCAAATTATAGTACAAATCACAATGTTTTCAAAACCAATCAAAGTTGTTACAATGAAATGAAAAGGAAATATAACTACTAAAACTCTCTAGAATTCTCAAATTCATATTTTTTTAATTATTTTAAATAATGATCGTTATTAAATAAATTTTTAAAGATTTTATTTATTAATATAAATGGGAAGAAATGATAAAAAGGGGAGTAACTAAATATCACTAGAGATAATGATTGTGGTAGATGAGATATTCATGATCAATGGGACACAACCATATGAAGAAGTCAAAGAAGAAGTTATAGGATCACTACACCATGATTTATTAATATTATATATATTATTTATATAGAAAAAAATTTATTTTGTGATTCAAAAATTTAAAAGCTGATAATATGAATGAAAAATAGAATATAACATTCCAAGAGAAGTGGGAGTAAACCTAATACTACACTATGTAGAATAACCTTATTGGTATCATGGAAGAAGAAGAAGCTAATTATAATATAAAGTAAGATCATATGTATTGAAGAATATTTTATAAGAAGAATAATATAAGAATATTCTATGGTTATCTGTATTATAGGAGTCATAGATAATGAATAAAAAAGGATAATGAAAAATAGATAAGAAGATATTCACAAGTATTGATATTGATCACTTATGTCGATTACTCTAAGTGATTATGGAGCTATTGGGAATAATGATCATAGTTGGGACAAGTATTGAAAGAGGACAATGATCAGATTCTGGACAAGATATGAGAGTAAGTATTATTATCGAGACCACATTTTATGCTATTTTCTTTAATATATTAAGAATATGATGGGTAATGAGATAAAATCATGATGATGTAGTGACACCCTAAGGTGATTGGAGATCCAATTCATTATGTTAGAAGGAATTTTGTATACCAATCAAGAGAATAAAGACTATTGGGTTTAGTATAAATTTTTCGGGATACTATAAGAAAAGTGGGATATTATTTATGTGTAGGGTACACTAATAGTTTAGAGTATTCCCTACCATATTTCACACTTTATGTTATATAGTATATAATCTATGGATAAAAATGATAATCAGAAAAATCAAGGAGTATGTTTCTTTTGATCGAGTCGAAACTTTTAAAAACACCATGTATTTATATTTACATTATTGAGACAAATTTTCATGCTAAATAATGTTTGAAAAGAATATTTTTAAGGGATATTTTTAAATACCCAAGGTAAAGGTGTTGTGGCTTGATATTAAAGAATATTCTCTAAAATATTTCATTTATCCAAATTTTTTTTAAATAAGGTTTAAATATTTAAGTGTGTATATTTATTGTGTTTTATTTTATTTTCAATACAGAAATAAAATTCAATATCACATATTTTGTTGAAGCGAATGATCTTTTAAAGTTTAAAGGTGGTTAGAATAGGTCTGAAGGTGCTTGGAAAAAATATAGATTAATTTCAATAAAATCATATTTTTTGGATCTCGTGATGAGGAAAAAAGGTTAAGTAAATTATCTTATGAGGTAAGATATTTTGAACATAATATATATTTACTAGTAAAATATATTTCAACTATGAGTTGATAAATTTAGTTACACGTAATTTATTTCTGAGCCAATAAGATATTTTCCACTTATAATTCAATTCAAACATGTGTGTTCCTTGAGATAATTCAATTATAAGATAATTCACCTACACATGCATTGCAATAAAATTAAACTATGAGTGTTCCATAAGGAAACTTAAATATATTTTCATCGTAATAAATTTTTATTATACATAAGTAAATTTAGTTACGCATGATCCATAAGGGAATTTAATTTTTTATAAAACCAATAATTCCATAATTTCAATTTTCTAAGGATTTCAAATATCATAATTCCATTTATATGGAGATCTCAAGTATTCAAATATCCTAATTCAAAAAATCATGATTCTACCATGAGGTTAAGGAAGTAGAATAATAGTAAAGAAATTTGTACCCCAAAAGAGGAAGACACAACCATAATTTTTTTTGGATTATCTGAATGTAATAACTAAGATTTGTAGAAGTTTTAAGAAGAGAAGATGATGTGATATAAGGGTGGGAATTTCGAATTGAATATTTGAAATTAAAATCTATGAAAAATATGGATATGGTTTTGGGATCTATTGAACCAAATTATGAAGAGACTTATGTTATCGGTAATTTCTATAATTAATTATGGATATAATATTCCTATAGTTTAGGAAATATGAAATACAAAAAAGAATAGGAAGAAAGGTGTTTAGAATTTTTTATAATAACTGATACACTTCTAAATTGGTCATGTTTTTGAAATAGATAAATGAAGAATAGAGGGGAAGTGGTTATTAATAACTTTTGTGAATGACATTTAAGAAGAATAAGAAGTGAAGACTCGTGACTTTACATTTTTAGAAGAAGGATTCAACATAGTGAAATCAAATTTGAAGTATTAAGAAGTGGAAGAATATCTTTTTATTGAAAAACTCTCTAAATAATTATTATTATATGGGGTATAAACACACTATTGGGAGACTATAATGTATTGAAAGTTAATGGTTATCCAATGATTTCTATAATTCATGGGGTTTTTTCTAGTGTATTGTATAATATTATGTGTTTTTAGATTATTCTAATGGTTAGTAGTTTTTATTTAGCAGTGACTATTGTAATTTATTTTATGACTGGTCTATGTGTGCATGTGGGTGTGTTATTTTGGCCTATTTAATATGGAAAAAATGGTTTGGTGAGGGGTGGGGGTGAACAAACATTTTCGAAAATTAAATAATATTATTGAAAATAAATAAATACATTAAAATAATCAATCAATGTTATTATTTCATGCGATGAAATTTTCACACAATTAAATGAGAAAAAATAAAAATCTTCTAGATATAAAAAAAATCTGGACATCAATTTTTTAAATTAGTTCAGATCCAATGATCATATATCTACTCTTAACTCTTCTCTACATGGTGAGAAGAATATTAATCATTATAATTTTACCTCAATTATAAAATATGTGACAAAATTATACAATTACTTTGTATTTCTCACTTGGATATTCAACTGAGAAATTCCACCTTTCATTAGACCAAGTCACAACCAATGAAACACTGACTTCGGTTGAGAGTTATAAATTAATAGACCTATATTTTTATCTCGTGGTATAATCAAGTCATGCAAGTGTATTTCTATTTGGTAAAAGAATAAACTAACTACTATAGCTCAAGTAAATGTTAAAAATATTACAAGGATAAAAATATAGAAGAAAATGAAGAACATATGAGCAATGAAGATTTAGAATATTAATACATCTCTTCGATGATAATAGAATACAATTTAAATTTGAGTTACTTTGTTATTGTAGTAATGGAACAATATTCGTTAGAGTAGAGAGTTAATACTTCATAATTATTGAATAAATATCACATATCACATATATACTCTTGAATAATATATTTTTATCTTTTATCAAAATTCCTTGATAAAAAATATCAATGGATAATTGCTTGTTATTAAAACCCACATATTTTCCCCATGGTTGTTTCTTGATGACCAATCACCACAAGCCATATATTAGAAATAATAATAACAAAAAAATATCATTACCTATACCATTAATGGTTTAAAAACTATTCTCACACTTAATAATTTTATAAATAATTCAAAAACACTTCATACGTAATCATTATTATATATATGTATTGTAAATTATAATAAAAAAATTAAAATAAATCATATAAAAATAAAGTAAATAAAAATATTAAAGTTGAAATAAAATAGGGTATCATATTTCTCTTAAAGAAAAACATCAGTTTCATGTATTTAATGAAGGATTTTACGTATTTAAAGAAATTTTACAAATGTTCAATCATCCGTCTTTAAGTACTAATCACATGAATTTAATAATTTATAAGACTTTGAAATTGTATGACTTCAAAATCATATGAAATTATAATTATATAACTTCAAAATCATAAAAATGTAAATATAATTTCTTATAAGTCCATCCTTCCCTTAATAATTTCCAAAACATATATCTACTTTCCAACAATAGAACATAGAAACTAACCAAAGACACTATGATGACGTGACCTTCTATATCAACCTATTTTGACATATTGTTAAAAACATGATGAACTACACCATAACTAATTAAAATACCTAGGTTGGGAATCTCATTTCTCATAGTAATTTCTCTTACTGAAATCACTATATACTATAGAATAGTCTATAATCACTGACTATTTTAGGGGATAAACTCTTCCTCCTAGATTCATATCAAATTCTGAAATTCCTAAGGCCATTGAAAATTCTCAAGGATGAATTGCCCATTTCTTTTAGTAATTTTATAGGATAAAAATGTTGTCCACTACATCATGGTAAACAATACTAATTTTTTGGATGGTGATAAAATATTCATTTCACAATTACTTTTAATATTATTATTCTACACACTACATAAAGGTAATCACCAAATTCCATAAGCTATGTAAATTTAATGTTCAAGTTTTATAATGTCTATAAAGTTAATATTCATGTTCTACAGGGTGCATAAGGTAATATGTATATCAATGTCAATTTAATCCTAAAATTACATAGGTTTTGTAAAGGTAATAACTATGTTTCATAAAGGAATTACACAAGTTATGTACAGGTAAGATACAAGATTTCACATTGAATAAAGTTATGCTAATTTCACATAAAGGTAAACTAGTTTCACATAAGATTTAATAATGGTTATGTAAAGGTATTTTAAATTGATATAAAGGTAAAATTAAACTAATTAAGTGTAAATTATACTTATGTAAAGGTGAAAATGTTTACCAAAAACTTAAAAACTTAGTATTCACATGATTAAAACTCAAACATTATAATCATATGAATGTTTAATGATTGGTTATTAAATATTAAATGACTATGTGGTAAATTAATTAATAGAAAATAAATAACCAATTAATAAACTAAAAATTTATGTAAGTTAAAACATCAACTATCTCCCTAAGATTAAACATTAAAATATTACAATTTTTATAAACTATAAAATCAAACATTTAGTGATATTTAAAATATTTAGATAATCTCAATAAATTCACTATTTAATTCATCTTCATTTTTTGAAATTTATTAAAAAATAAGATATTATTTTATTAATAATTCTCCCCTAGTATAATGAAAACTGATTTTTCATGTTGAAACAATCTAAATGATTTAAGAACCAGAGTCATGCATAAACTATCATGGAATAAAAAAAATTTAAGCACCTCCTAAATTAATGTTCATAAAACATTAAAGTGATCAAAATATCTCTAAACCAATAAATATATTCTTAATTATATATTAAGTATAAATATAAAACTATGATAAATAGTAAATATGTTAAAATCTAATTCTAATAATCCCCATAATCATAATTATAAAAATTATACCAGTAACCTTGATTGCATCAAGTTTGTTCATGAAAACAATTTTATCCAAATCTATATAACAGATCAATTAATACATGTAATTGGAAATAAAAATTTAAAAAGAGTAATATTTATAGATAAATATCCGTCATTAAAAGTTTAAAATTTATTTTTACAAACATTATAATATATAATTTCTTAGTAAGTATATTTTATCAAGTTAATTTTCCATTGAAATAAGTTATAGAATAATATCCCCTTTATTAACATGATCACTCATAAAATAAAATCTAACATAAATGTGATTTATAATATAATATTGAAAATAAATTTAAGATATTGAAATAATAAAATTATTATCAAAGTATATGGTAATTCTATTAAAATAATCTTTGAAATCTGTTAAATTTTGTTTTATCCATAAGCCGTGTGCACATAAACTTTTCGCAACAGTATACTCTACCTCATATGTCAACAATGAAACTAATATTTTATTTTTAGATTTCTAAGAAATTAATATTTTACCAAGTAAATGACACATTCCTGATGTAATCTTTTTGTCTATCCTACAAGCTCAAATTTTTTTAATCAAAGTAAGATAAATAGTCAAAATAGTTCCGTTTAGAGAAAAATATTCTAGTATTAATAGTTCCTTTAATATATCTAATTATTATTTTAAACACAATTTAAATTATTTTCCATTAGATTATATTAAAACCTAGTATATATGAAAACACAAAACATTATATCATTTCTAGATACTATAAATTAAATTATGCTTCCAATCATCCCTCGAACTAATTTTTTATCTATATATTTTTAGGATTCATCTAAAAAAATATTTAATTATTAATAATTGGGTTTTTTTATAATTTTATAGGAATAAAAATTAAATATTTTAACTAACTATATAGAATATTTATATTGAATTAAAAAAAATTCCATCATGGGATTGAAGGATTTTCAATCCAAGAAAAAATTTCAGTTCACCCATTAAGTTCATTATAAATTCACTTGTTATCAGATTAAATAAAAAATTGCATAAAAAATCACTTGAAAAATAAAATAATATTTCATTAATATATATTTTCACAATCAATATATTATTAGAAACATTATTTATAAATATATTTGGATAAAAGTTTCCTTTGTTAGAATCATTTTTCAATAAAAACATATTTAGTTTATCTTACAAAGATCTAAGATTTTTCTTTAGACAATATAAATCTTTTGATAGTTAAAAAAATGATTTAGAAAATTTTTATTTTTAAATATAGGTGGTTAATTAAAAATAAACCTCTTTATAAATTAGACCATATAAACATTCACTTTCTTAATCCATTTGAAACAATTTATAATTTTGAAATAAAGAATAATTTAATATAATCTGAATGGATTCTATTCTATATATTGGCACAAAAAAATTAAAATAATACATTCTTTTTTTAATAGCATTTTAAAACTATAATATACCCTTTTTAGTTTTATGACTAGATTTATCCATTTTATTATAAAAAATCAATTTAATTACTATTGCATATTTATCTTTAGAAAATTCAACTAGATTTTAGACTTTATTTCCTTTAAAATGATTAAGTTTTTCAAGTATTAAAATATTCCAATTTTAATCATTCAATGCTTAAATAACATTAATATACACAAAATTAGTAACAAAATTATAATTAGAATGAATTTTTAAAAAATATTTTCTTTTTCTAATTGCTAATTAAACATTTACAATTATATTTTCTAATGAATTATGTCTATGATTTTTCTAATTTTTGAAATCAAATATAAAATTAATATTCTCCCCTTAATTGATACATTATCATTTTTTGGTTTATATTCACCAAATATAAACTATTTAATTTATTCTCCATGATCATCTACAATTCATTTTTATTATTTTAATTGAATTTTATATGCACATATTATTTAACTACTATAGTTTTATTATTTTATAAACTATAAGATTTACTATTATGAGAGTATCCTAGAAATATTCCTTAATCAATTTTAGCATCAGAGGGTATTATTAAAAATATATTTAAAATGTAACAAATTTTATTAATAGATTCTTCCTAAAAATATTTGGACACATTAAATTCATTAATCAGGTCTCTTTCAAATTCTTGGATACTACCATTTTCCTTTCTATAACACCATTTTTTATTAATTCCCTTGGGAAAGAAAAATTATGAATGTATCCATTATCTTCATTTTTTCTCAAATTATAAATTATAAGATTCACTTCCTTTATGTCAAATAATATAAATTATTAAATATCCTTTTTTATTTTGAATTAGTTTACAAAATATATTAAAATTGTTTAAATTTTAACCTTTATGAGTTAAGAAGTATATATAAGTAAATATACTATAATCATTGATAGTCACAAAAAAATAAATCATACCTCATAAACTAGTAGTTTTAATAGGTCTAATTAAATCAAGTTGTAATAGTTTTAAACATTTAACTATATGCACCATATAAATAATTATGAATGTTTCTTTGTGTTTCATACCTTTTAACCAATAATCACATAAAAATAACTTAATAATATTAATCTTGATTAGTTCAAGAACCTATACCTATTTGGAAATAATGTGTAGTTTCAAAAAATGATCATGTACCAACATTTTATCCCAAATAACATTTTGTGTTTTTACATCATTTAAACAATCTACATTCTACTCGGATGGTTTATGAAAATTAATCAAATATATGTTATCATTTTTATTTTCATAAAATATGAAAAAATTATCTTAAAAAGACATTTATTATTTTCAAACTTAACATTCATTTTATTATCAGAAATTTATTATTTACTAATTAAATTTTTTTAAGGTCTTATATATATAATTTCTTTGAAATTTAATCAGATTTAAATATTTTTACCTCTCCAAAACCTATGAACTTACCTTTATTATTATGAATGAATGTTAAAGAGCCTACATAATGTGAGTTAAAATATAAAAAGTTATAAATATCATAGTTCATGTGCATCAAGAATCTATTGTCTATATACCACGTGTCATTAAGAATCAGTAAGAATATTTCCTTAAAAAAATTAACTAGAAAAATGTTTTGGTACCCACACTATTTTGGGTCTAACCTAATTAGTATTAAAGGTATTAGTAAATAATACCTATTTAAGACATTTATGATATGGTAATTTAGTGTCTAAATTCTTTGAAACCAAAGTTATAATGAGTCACAATGATTGAGTAAATCTCTTTGAGAACTCATTTTCAAAGTGAACTTTCAATAAAAATATAATCCTAGTAAAACTAGAAACGTTTCCTTTATATATTCTAACAAATTAAGTACTACACACATTTGTAATTTGAAAATTATAACCAAAACCAATTTTTATCAATATTAAGTTTATTTATAACCATCATCATATCAATTTTTTTTACCTTGAACAAATAAAGATAAGGTTTATTTTAATCTATTAATTTTATTTTTTGGATTATCATTCTCATTTTGAATAGCTTATAAGCCATCAAAAAGTTTCCTATTTGAACATTAAAATGTATTTTTTAGTTTATTATTTTCATATTTAATATTCTCATAATCATTCAAAAATTTATTCATGTCATCCAAAAGTAAGTTAAATCTTTATTCTTGATCTTAATTATTTTTTGAAATAAAATATTTAATTCCATAATTCTCATTTTATGTTTCAAAATTTCTATTTTTAAATTCTATCTTTATCTATAAAAATAAATATCATCATTTGAATATCTAGTTTTTAGATTTACATTTATCATGTATGATAATTATTTTTTTCAACCAATTTTATATTTTTATCGTTTAGTTCTATATAATTCGGTAAATCTTAAAATATACTTCCCAATATTTTCATTCTATTTAGTTAACTCTTTAAGAAAAAATTTCAAAATTAGATTCATAATCACAACAAGAATAAGAATCAGTGCTTAAATAATTCATAATTTTTTATATTAAACAAAGTTTGGATGATTCTCTCTCAATCTCAAAATTACCACTACTTGAGTTAGACACTTTAGTGAAACTCTATTCCACTTAAAAATCTCTATTCTCTTCCATATTATATGTTTTTTCTTTACTACGTTGATTAAATTATGGAAAATATTTCTTGATGCATCCATTTTTCCTATATTTATATCATGCTAATTCAGATTCATTATTGTATTTCCGATCATTAAATTTTTTATATTACTTTTTTCTATCCTTATCGTAATATCTTCTAGATTGCTTCTTAAAATATATCTATATTATTATATATTTATAAAAACCTTTAGAGATATTGGATTTTTCATATTTTTCTCTTTACTATAGATTAGAGTTAGAATCTTATGTAGAAACATCAATATTATATTTGAATGTAATATATAATGAACTTAATCTGGAAGACCTGAAATGTCACCCGAGACAGTCCACCATAAGGCCTAAAGTGTGTTCCCAGTTTTCCTAGGTTGGTGACAAGCACCTGGATATAAAAAAACGATTTTGAAAAATTTAACTGTGAACACATGTCTCATGTACCAAAGGAAATATATAAGAATATAAATAAAAAACAGAGTACAAAGTGGAAGTTTGAAACAAACATGGGGAAAAACATGACAAAAGATCAATTCTCCATAACACATGAAAAACCATGAGACAAGAGTCCATCTCTATATGATAATTAGTCACCTACATTCCAAACCACATGAATACGCAATCGACTAGAACCAGTAAGAAATCTACCTGACACCCTTCCCTTTACCCAAGACATAAAAAACCAAGTCTACATACACCCGAATACATATTTAGGGTGTGGAGAAATGATTAGTATGATACAATCATGAATATATTAAAATTGATTTAGAATATAATCATTAGTTCTAGTTTTAAAAACAAAACTATCTTTATAAAGAAATATTTATGAATACTCATTTTTTATAGAATAGTCCTTTGATTTCTTATTTTTTAAAATTCCATATCCCAAACCATAAGGACATGGATGTAAACAATGATGGATTAAAATAATGGTAAATAACCAAGAAAATATATACATAATAAAATAAGTAGTCAATTAAAGCATAATAATTTAGGTAATTTCTACTTATAATGTGAAATTGGGATAAAATATAGGGTCTATAATACTAGGACATCCCAAGTCTCAAGATGACCTAATATAGGTCACTAAAAACTAGGACTCCCAAGGTCTTCCCCAAGTTCCAAAGTTTTACAATATGTGAAAGAAAATCCAAGCCTATATTTTGAAAATTTTCTTTTGTCATTTCATCAAACACATAAAGTTTATAAAACTATTCTAAAATCAAACACCTTTTTAATACATTTCCTATTTCCACCAAAGATCAAATAAAAAACATTGAATTCAATTGATCTCTTATAAGTATCAAACCGATAATTTTCATATACCACAATAAAAGGATTTCATAAGAACATTAATGTTTTACAAGAGAAAAAATCAATTGGATAGAGACAACTACCTCACCAATGGAGGAAACATTAACTACTAATTCAATGATTAATTAAAAAGTGATTTGGTACTCATGATCATAGATCTATAAAGAGAAAGACCAAGAAGAAGATAATTACCCTAATCCACTACTTGATGAAATATGATCACACAAACCCTATACTAGAATATGATAATTCTAATATTGAAGCCAAAAGATATATATTAATAAGTTTAATAGAGGGTAATTAAGTTAGAAGATTCATTATAACACCTCATTAAAATTTCATATGGCTATAATAACCACCCCCAAAAGATCATCAATTCATTAAGGTGTTTTAAATTTTGATACAACCATCACCTTGGATTTGTGTATTCCACCGCAACACAGTTGATTCACCATGAATATAGACCACAAGGACCAGCCATGGTGTGGTACCAAAATCTAATTAATTTTGGACTCATGGTTTCCTCTACCATGACATGGTGAGGTCCCTCTTATCGTGGTCGATATGAATACTCTCTACACATTCCACACAAGACCATGCCTATCCACCGAGTATTTTTCTATTACATGTTTCTCATAGGAGACCCATAGTTACAACATGTCCTACACTATAGTAGTGGTCCTTCTTGTATTACACATTTAAATGCCAAAAACCATTTTAATCCACCATTTACCTTTAACACTTTTGAAACAAAAATTAACCAACTTAATGCTCAAAAGAAATCATACTAGTAACCCTATGGGAATCAAAAACCCCCAACAAGAAGAATAATTTCCTCAAAAACATCTCAAGTTTATCAACTCATAAATAGATAAGGCCATTATCTCCTCATAAACACTTCCTGCACCCACGTCTCTGGACTATTCCATTTTCTATGCTACAAAATATAGAGAAAAGGAATAATTTTATCATGAAAATCCATATCTTTATGATCTATAATATGGAATTATTTCTCAACCACTGATGTGTCTAGTTAAATCTCAACATCATACTATTCAATCAGATGGGATAGATCCTATTAATACTTCTTCAACAGGGAAACATAGAATACATAGTGAATAAATCTCAAGAGAGATGGTAAGTTCAACTATTATTCCACCTTTTCATGTGGCTCAATGACCTCGAAAGGAAAAATTTACCACATAACCAACTTACCCAACTTACCCAAGAAATGATTCCCTAATCAAGGAGAAACCCTGATTAAAACCCGATCACCAACCTCAAATTACATTGACTGATGTTGATGATCAATACAATATTTTTGTTGACTCTGAGATTTCGTTAATCTACATAAAAAAACTCTAGATATTTTATAATATCTTTAATAAGAATCAGTTCTACATTGGGACACTCACCAATCTATACACAAAAAAGAGATTTACATGGATCCCATAATACAATTCAATTGTATCCATTTTAATCAAATCCAGATAACTATTTTTATAAGGAAATTTTATTAATTGCATATGATTATATCATGTACCACTGAATTCAAGTATGCATGCTAATGTGGTATTATACTATCAAACATTTCCATATATTTTTTTGGGGTAAAAAATGGGGTTGTGATATAAAACTAAGCATATAATAGAGTATCATTGAATTATAAATAAATTTTCTTGAAATTAAAATTCATTGGAAATTTTAATTGAAATTTATATTTTTGGAGATTAATTTATTAAATGTTATGGTATATGTTCTCATTACATTTATCAACTATTTTATGATTTTTAATTGATAATTTGAAGGATTATTATTTCAAAAATCTATGTGTTTTTATGGTTTGGTAATTAAAATCTTATAAAGGGCCAGATATACCATGGGATTTTTTCAATCGATTGCTAAAAAATTAAATAGATTGTGAGTTCAAAATGGAAAATGGATTGATTGAATGAATGACCATTCCAATTGACTAAAATAATAAATCTAAAAATCTAGAAAATATATCAACTACATAAACTAATTAGCCACATGAACAATGGGAATGACCAAAAGTTCAAATAGAGTGACTAAGTCATGCCAAAGTGAATATGGGAGTAATGTATTCAACTGCAACAATAAATTTTCAAGTGACCACAAACTCAAAATTGAAAAAAAATTACTCATTAACCATTCTAAGGCTAAAAAAATTGACTGAGACACCTTCCATTCAAAAACCAAGATAACAACTCCATACCTTTTCAAGGTTGATGGCCCCAATCAATTGCACAATAATTATTTCCCAAGAACACATGGAAAATAAATTTTAAAGATGGGGAAAGATTGAAATAGATGATAAACAATGCCAACATCCTCCACTCAATCAGTTCTAGAAGTACCAATAACCGAACTTGACTATATGAGATCTGCTGATGTTGAATAGAATAAGTCTAATGCCACATATGTCGATGCCAAGATTACAACTGGGAGATGGAAATAAATCAGAGAGAATCCCAGAAAGTGAAATATGATGCCACACCCAACATTTAATCCAAACTAAGCTGAAATTTCTGACTAAAAAAACCAAAGGCTGAGTGTAGATTTATCAAAATTTGAGTCAAGTTGCTATTGAGGAGCATGAGTTAGCACCCTTATTTAATGGCTGATGTTGAACCTCCCATGATCATCGAGCATAGAAATTTGGGACTCTACCTGTGCAGTTTAAATAATTAAATCGTAAGGACCATGAATTTTGTGTTTGAGCTATGAAATATCACTCAATAAGATAACCTACTAAATATTATGATTCCTTTGACACATGAAACTTAACATTTGATGGAAGGATGTGCTGGAAATGAGTTTGAGTTTATGAAACCATCAAAAAATGACCAATTTTGAATCATAATAATCAAAACCCACACCCAATCGATAAAAAAACAAGAAATAATTCAGAATAAAATAACATGATAAATGAAACCTTCATAGAGGAGGCTAATTTCTCTAAAAAATATCATCAAAATAATCGACACAAAAATCTATCTTGTAAATCCTATTGGGATATGAATTTGGGGAGTCAATAGGGTGTATAGGGTTATATGGAAAAAGACTCCATAGCTATTAGGGATCTAGTTTGAAAAAAAAAACGATCTAGAATTTATCTATATATGAAATGAAAAATACAAAAATAATAAAGATATTATCTTAGAGTGAACTAATATTGAGGAGTAGGAAGTATAAAATATGTAAATTGATATGGAATTTGGATGAAGTTAAGAATATCTCATCTAGAGAATCTTTGTTTGTTTATTTTCTCCATTTTCTTTGTATTTGTAGAACTATTTTGTTTTAATTTCATTGAATTTTTTATAGTTATTGGATAAATTAAATATATGGGAATGAGATTTAGTTGGTAGGAAATTTTACTTCATTATTATGGTAAGTGTGGCTGGAAAATTCTTTTTTCTCATTTTTCAAGTATTAGATACCCTTCTACTATCAAAAATTGATGAGAAATATTTTTTGTTTTTTTGGTTTCTATCTCACTTTCATCTAGAATATTAATTAAGAAGATGAAAATTCATGAAAGGGTAGCTCATTAGGAATAATTGAGATATTGTTTCTAATTTTTCCAACCAATTTCCACCAAACCAAGAAAAACCTATGTAAGAATGAATATTAAAATAAAAAAAAACAATTAAAAAGAACCATCCAATCAAATTTACATATTCACCTTTATAAAACCTCTTTATTTCTTGAGATCTCTATTCTAACTCTTGTGATATCGATTATTCTCCAACTTCACAACTGTTCTCTCCCCAATAATTTCATCACCACAATTTCTCCAATCATTTAAAATTTTGTTTCATTTTTATGGTTTGGATTAATTTGTTTTTACTATTACTTGGTCTCACAAAACACACATTTATCAAAAATACATTCTTGTAGATCTACCCTCATTCACTAATATAGTAGTTTTAGGTAGGGATTATAAATATTTAATTAATTAAACACCTAGAATATAAATTTCCATTAAAATATCCAATGAGAATCAATTTCAACCATATTTTTCAGGATTAAATTATTATAAAAAATATTAATGGAAACTATCAAGAATAAGAAGCATCCATTACCCATTTATAGGTCTCCTTGAAATTCTATAAAAAAATATCATGAAAAATAAAGAATCATCCCATAAAAAACATCAACTAAGAAATAAAAATTTTCTTCTAGTTCTAAGAAAAATCCTTAGGCATAATTCTATCAGTAATAATGCTAAAAAATTATAAAATCATGGTACCTTTCTTGAAAAAATAGGAAGAATATTTTAGACTAGAAATGATGATTTTATCTCTCTTTGGTCATTATTTTAAGCACTAAGAATCCTAGAAATATGATCAACCAAAAAATTCCCAGCCCTATTATTATATTTGATTACGAAGTAAAACATTAATAATAACTGAAACCATATCATTAGTCTTGTTTTAGCATCTTTATTGGAAGATATATATTTAAGACCCAAATGATCTATAAATGAAGTTATTTTGGATCCTACAAAATATTGCCTAAGTTTTTATAAAGTAAAAATCACTTCCAAAAGTTCATTCTATATTATAGTGAAATTCATTTGATCCTTATCAAGCAGTCTTCTAGAATAGTACACTACAAACAACATCCCATCCTTCCTATGGTCAAAAATATATCCAACTTTCATATCAATGGCATAAAAAATAACCTCAAATTGAAGTTTCCATTCAGGGGTAGTGATAATTGGTGATGAAATGAGATTTCCCTTAAGTAAACTAAAGGATTATAAAAATTTATTATAAAAAATGGTGTGTCCTTAGTAAGAAATAAAACACAATGTCTTAGTTATTTTTAAAAAAATCATTGATTATTCCCCTATAAAATCTTTTATTTCATAAAAATATCATAATTCCTGTAAAATTTTAAGGTGGATGTAGATTTTGGATTACCTCAAATTTATGATTATAAGCCTATAATTTGTTGTTGAAAACCTTATAACCCAACAAGATTCGTTCAATAAACATGCAACGACATTTTTACTAATTTAAGACAAAGTTTTTCTCTACATACATTTCAAAATTAGTTTCCATATTTTTCAAAATAGCTTTTTAAATAAAAAAATACAATGAAAAATTCACCCATGTATAATTTTAAAATTTTCATAATAATATCAGAAAACATAGCCTTCACACACAATTGAAATGTAGAAATATCCCCAGAAAAACCAAAGGGAATTAACCTATAAGATAATGTCCCAAATAGATAGGTGAAGGTTGTTTTTTCTGGGTCTTATAAGGCTATGATAATTTGATTGTAACCCCAAAATATATCCATAAAGAAAAAAAATTATTCCTAACCAAAAATTCAAGAATTTGGTTAGGAAATTGCATTATAAAGTGATATTTTTTAGTGGTAGAGTTATGTGTTTTATAATTAATACAGACTCTCAAATTGGTGGTTTTATTATATTAAATTTACTCATTCTTCTCATTAGTCATAATTGTGAGACCTCTCTTCTTTGGTAAAACTTATACTGGACTAACCCATGAACTATTAGAGATGGAAAAAATTATGCCCATATCAAAAAATTTAATGAATTTTTCTCTAAATACATCCTTCATGTTTGGGTTAATGACAAACTTAAACTTCCCCAAGACACCGAAAAAATTATCTGCTTGAGTGCCTTTGAATTTGGATGAGAAAAATATTGGAAATGTTGAACCCTCTATTAAAAATGAATATATAAGAATAGATGAAAGGGATTTGAGCTCCAAATTGGGTGGTGCTTGGCTCAAAAGAAGATATTTAGGTTTGGGGGTCCAAGGTACACATTTTTCTTCTCAATGAAGGCAGTGTAGAAAGATTCTGGATTATGACTATTATTTAGACATGTGGTCCTCATATCTAAATTCCTTGAGTGGGGTGAAAATGTTTTATATAAAAAATTATTCTAAGTGTTTCAAGAATTCCACCTCAAATTCATCTAAAGGTTCTCTGTACTTAGAATGAATAATTCTAATATAGGTATCTATTAGTAACATTGGTGAACCATTATTTTTTTTAGCATCCTAAAAAACACCTCTACCCCCTCATCAACACATTCTGCATCTTCTAACTGCTCATATTTTGGAAAGGTTTTCTCTTGTGTGGGTTCTTTATTTTTTGAAAACATTGAATTCCTCTCTCCATTTAATAAGATTAATAATAAATTATCACTTTGACATATCAGTGAAAGATATATCTATGGAAATAAAGGGCCTAAAAAGAATAATATATAACTCCTGGCCACATTCTGTATCCAAAATGTAAAAATCAGTAGGGAAAAAGAGATTTCCTACACCCACTAACAAGTTATCCCCCTAAATAAATGGATGAGTAATAGATTGATCTGCATGTTGTAAAACAATAATAGTGGGTTGTGGAAATCCTAATATCAAGTGCTAGAATAAGGATAATAGAATCAAATTAATACTTAATCTAAGATCATAAAGACAATTAAATTCAAAAAATATATCACCAATAGTGTAAGGGATTACATAGCTCCTTGGATCTAGAAATGTGAGATATATCCTATTATAAAATACAAAACAAAAATCATATGTGAGATTATAAGTTGAAAATTATTCCAATAAATTATTGTTTTAAAAAAGTTTCTTGAGTGACTTCAGATAAGAAGGAATTTCAATTAAATCCTCAAGGAATGGAATATTAACATTCAATTTATTTATAACATTTAGAAATTTGGACAGTTCAGAATCTTGATTTACCTTTTTGATTCTATGCAGAAATGAAATTATTATGAAAAGGTTCCTCACAACTATAGGCATCCCATTAGATTATTCATCAATATTTTTATTTCCTTTATTTTACTTGATTTCTAGGTCTTTTTCTTATTGTTTTTAGTAGGTAAAATAATTCTCTATAGAATTTCAGTGGGGGTATTTAGATTTACATATTATTCATATTACTGATTTTAGTTTTAATTTTCATACATATTTTTATTGCAGAATATTTTAGATCCTTCCTAGATTCTTATAGAGTTTGGAGACCACTCATAGTTGTGACTACCATGAAGTTATCCCTTGGATTTAACTCAGTTTGGTTGGGTAGTTTATGCATATCTCTACATCCTTAATTTCTAATAAACATCCCAATTTATTAGTCTATATTTTTAAACCTTTTATATTATAAGACCTTCTCAAAATTATTATGATATTTTTGTCTATTGAACTAACCAATCTGTTGTTGTAACATACACTTAAATTTATCATGGGAACTTGGATTATACACCAATTTTTGGGGATATAATTAGTTCCTAGCTGGTTTCTAGAAACCATGGTGAGCAGTAGGTCTCAGTTCACCATTATATCACCGAGAAAAGTTTTGATAGTTCCAGTAGAATTGGTTGTAATTATTTGAAAATGGTTCATCTATTGGTTTCATTCTAGGACTATACCACATAGGATTTTCATTATCTGGAACTTGGGTTGGAATAGAAAAATTAGGGGAGTATGACTGTGAGTAGCTAATCAGGAAACAAGGGTAATATTTATCCTTGAGTGCTTGTTTAGTGTTTTTTGTGTAAAAAGTAGAATCTTTTACTTTTTATTGGGGAGTGAGTTTGGTTTCTTTCATAATAACGGTTCACCTATTGTAATATTTGTGTTTGGAATTTTATTCCAAATTATTGTATATCTTCTTGATCTCATCAGAAGTTTTATCATAGAAATTTCCTCCTTAGGATCAATCAATTAGTGTTTGATAGTGTGGTGTGATACTATTGTAAAATGTATCTCTGAGGAATTTCTATATACATTGGTGTTTGGGACACTACATTAGAATCTGTTTGATTTTTTCCAATTTTTTTGGAACACCTCTCCATCATCTTGTAAAAATTCAGTGGTTTTGTGGGAAATATTATAAATCATCATCCTTAGGTAAAATTTCTAAATAATTTTTTTATTACATTTATTGGATCTAAAATTTTGAATTACCTTTCAAGAAAAATCGAATGAATCTCAATTTTAACTCTTCCTCGCTTAATCCACTACGTTTAAATTTATATACTATTCAATAAATGTCCCTAATGAATTCTGATCAATATTCATTAGGTAATCCATGTTACGATGTAATCATATATAAGGGAAATTTATTAATCTCATAGTTTCAAGACCTAGGGGTTTTTTTAATACATGATGGGTTATTTAACACTGTAGGTACTTGAAACTCCCCAAGTCTAACGCTATCTATAAACTCAATACCCATTTGGGGTAGGTTGAAATTTTTAGCTTGGTTGAATTTTTTATTTTATTGAGTATTATGATATTCAAAAATATTTTCCATTATAAGCTTCTTATTGATTTTTAAATCACTCAGAATATTTTTTTTATTTCAAGTATAATGTCGTCTATGTTTTTAGTTGATGACCTAGTTTACATTCCTAGAATCTTCAGTATATATATATATTTTTTTGTTTGGGATTTTGATTTTAAATATGTTGGGGAGAGAATAATGATTGAATTGAGTGAATTTAATGAAATCTAGAGATACTCTTATGAAAATTACTAAATTAATAAAGAAAAAAAATATATTTTCCTGATTATATAATTTAAAATAAACACTTTCAATTGGGTCAGAAATTTATTCTATCCAATACTAGAATTTAGTTTTTCCTTGGAAAACTCCAATCCAAGGGGTCTATCCCATTAATAATTATGAGAGTTTTAATAAATGAGGATATTGAGTTCTTCAAGAAAGATAAGATTCTATTTTTGGTCATTGGGAAAAGATTGAAGCATTATTTTTAGGGTAATGTTAATGTCTGGTCTACAATATCCTTCCTTATAAGTTAAACTATTTCTAATTTATAACTACATATTATAAACTTAGTGCTTAATGGGAGTCAATCCATTTTTATTTTTTAATTTTTTATTTCCATGAATAAAATTTTGACAACCTAATTTTATTCATGTTTCAATTATATAGGAGTTTAGGACGATTAAAATATAATTCTTTTCAAAGATAAACATGGAAGTGTTTTTTTATTAATTCTAATTATCTGAGATCCACATTCAGGGGAGAAATATTTTTTACTTTTTAAGATTTAAATATGTTCATATCATTTTTCATACTATTTAATATTATGTGCGGGAGAACCCCCTTATTTTTCTTATGATTTATTTTGAATATGCTTCTCTTGCATGGGTGTCTATCTTTTATATTTATAGACTATTGAAAAATAAATTTGAAATGAATTTAAAATAAAATCAGGACCCTAAAAAATGTTACTACCATGTTCTTATCACTCATTATTCTACTCAAACTAATTTGTAATTTTTTTGTCTGTACATAATAAAGAACAAAAATCACTTAAAAAACAATGTTTTTTGCAATCTATTTAGATGTGTGGTAAGGTGAATTTTGAACTTCCACTAACCCCATAAACATTATTTTCACTACTGAATTTTCAATTTTTTGGGAATTAAACTGTATTCCAAATTAGGATTCAACATGAGGGATAATTTTGAGTTTTATATGTTGAGGAGTGGGTAATTTCAGTAGGCCTTAGTTGTGCTTTAAATCTTTACACTTCAGAAACACCCCATTTTTTTTTTCAAAATTCCCTTATATATTTAAATTAAATAAGTTTTCTCATATAAATTGAATTTTTTTAGTAAAGGAACATAATAAACCCTTATGTATTTTCTACGGGAAAATGTCATGCCCATTTAAGAGATTTTATAGAGTCTGAAGCTGTGAGTACTGAGTTATTTCTGAGTGATGTGTCCTCTACTCTTTCAGAGATACTATTTGAAAACAAGGAAAAGGATGTTTTATAGGTTAGATAATTATGGAATTTGAACTATATATTGAAAAATATTGACTTTTATCTTGAACCAAGTTACGTAGCCTCAGTGAAATGAAACAACTTAGGGGGCTAACTCAATCAAGAGTAATTTGGATCCATTAAATTTGGAGAGAAATGGACAATTGGGAACCTATGGTGAGTCTTTGAGAGAAGGTATCTTAGTTCATTTCTATAAAAAAATAAAAATTCAATAAGTTTATTTCAAAGTTCTACACACAAATTTACATTCACTACTGGAAAATGGACCTATCCCCACAGTTTTCCCCAAAACCGTGGGGATAGGTCCTCAAAAGTGTCCTATACCCACGGTTTCCCAAAACCGTGGGTATAGGGGTACCTATCCCCAATGTTTTGGGGAAAACCGTGGGGATAGTTCTGGACTAAAATACCTATACCCACGGTTATGAAAAACCGTGGGTATAGGTCACATTTGTGTGCGCGGGAAATTTTTTTTTTCCGCGGGAAGGAATTTTTTTTTGGCGGGAACCCTATACCCATGGTTTTTCAATATATACCCACAGTTTTTATAACCATCTTTAACTATATATATATATATATACATAAAGGTGATGTTAGGGTAGTGGTTAGACGCGGTTTTTTCAGCAAAGAGGTTGTGGGATCGAAACTCGGCGCCTGCATTATTTTAGGACCTATACCCACAGTTTTGAAACCATGGGTAAAATCCATTGACACCGTGGAAATTGGCTATGTTTCGGGGACACAGTGGCAGGACACCTATACCCATGGTTTTGGAAAACCGTGGGTATAGGTTGGGGACCTATACCGACGTCGTTCCAGCCCACGGTTCCCAAAATCGTGGGTATAAGTTATACCCATGGTTTTGAACCATGGGTATAGGCTGTTTTTGCAGTAGTGATTTGAGAAAAATTCAAATAATGTTCCTGAGTTACATGCTTGAATAATATATTCTAGAATAGGGATGGTTCATTTAGTCTGACCATCCACCAGGGGATAATATTTTATGGTTAACATCAGTTCGGTACCAATCACTTCTTAAAATCCCTTATAAAACTGGGATGTAAATCATGTGTGTTTATCATAAATAATCATATGAAACACCCCATGGAGTTTTATGATCACTCAAACGTACAAGTTCCTAATTTCTTTTACCCTTTTCAACTTCTTAATTGGAAGGAAGTGAGTTGATTAATTGATCTGATCAATGATCAACCAAATAACATCATATACCCTAATGTATGAGGTTGTAAAATCATGAATTCCATGGATATATATTCCCATTTAAAAACTATAACTGGTAAGGGATGTAATAAACTATAAAGTTTCAGGTTCTTTTCTTTAATCTTCTAGAAATTAAGGAATAGTGACACAAAGTCTATAATCGATCACTACATACCTAGTCACCAATATTGATGTCCCATGTCATGATAAATTTTGGTAGCACCTAGATGGATGGAACAACTCGACCAATGTCTACTATCCATAAATTCTTTCCTTAGAGCTATCAATATGTCTAATATGCCTAGGAAAAGAAAATATCCATCTAGAGACTATGACCAATCACCCTAGTTCTCCTCACCACATAAGATTTTATGAAAATTATTACGATAAGTGTTAGTCAGTTACTTAATGTAAATTTGATCATTAAATGACGAGTCATCTTTTACACAAGTTAATAACACCTTCCCATCTTGCTATATCACTTTTAATCTCGTCTTAGGAAATTGAATCAGCAGTGACCACTCTATTGATTCCTTCATGTCTTGAGTCGATAAATTTTTTCTCAACACATTGGTGACCAAATTCCATTTTTTAGCTGTATATGAAATATCAAAATCAAATTTCTGATGATATTTAACTCAATATACCTATCGTAAGTTCATGTCTTTTAAGGTTAAAATATAATTTAGTCATTTATGATATGAAGACACTATGAACCATTCACAGAAGATATATTAACACAAAGTTGTGAGAGAATTCATCATGAATACCTACTTAAGGACATGGGTTGTATAGTTATCCTTATGAGGGTGTAATTGGTTGGAGTAATAGGTCGCCACCTAATTCCCCTAAATCAGAACACATCATAATCACTTACATGAGGCATTAGAGTAAACATAAAATTTCAAACATAGCTCTAGGAGAATCAAATTTGGAATCGAAGTCAATATCACCTTTAGATGCTCAAAGGATATTTGAAATTTGTCATTCCATAAAGACTTAACACTATTGTAGGTTAATTCTTTCAATGGATATATGAGCATGGATAGGTTATAAACAAAATTTTTGTAATAGCCTAATAAACCCAAGAATATCTAAAACTCAAACACATTTCTGGGATTTTCCCAATGCATAACTTCCCAAATCTTATAAGATCCACATAGAAACACCTCTTAGATATCACATACCCTATGAAATTTATTTATCAAATCCAAAACTCAAATTTAGATAGATTCCCATGTATATTATGTTCTTTCATGGTTCTAAGGATTATATCTAAATGACCCTTGTGTTCCTCCTCTAATAAGAAGTACACGAAAATATAATTCGCAAACACCACTAAAAATGAATCCAATAAACCATGAAAGATATAGTTCGTCAGTGCCATAAATACCCTAGGATTGTTATAATGATTTAATGACATAACATGGAAGTAAAAATTACCATTCAGGATCCAAAAAATTTTCTTAGCTATATATTCTTCACATACTCTCAATTGATGGAAGCCAAATTTTAGGTTGAAATTATAAAACCATGAGGCTCATTTGAGTTGATGAAATGTATCATCAATACTAGGAAGGGATATTTATTCATAACAGTCTCTTTATTAAGCTTCTAATAATCAATAAAAATCCAAGGGAATCTATCCATCTTCTCTAAAAAGAGAACTGGTGAAGCCCAAAGTGAAATGATAGGTGGAATAAATCCATTGTCCTCAAGATCCTATAGTTGAAGATTAAGACCATTCAACTCAGTAGGTTCCATTTGTTAAGATGGTATAGAAATGGGTCTCATCCTAAGAAGTAGGTCAATAGTGAACATGACCACTCTATGGGGTGGTAACCAAGAAAAATCATTAGGAAAGACCTCAGAGTACTCACTGATCACTATAGAAAGTGGATTTACTAAATATGGGTAAATGTCATCAATAAAAATCTCTAAAAACTATAAATAAATCATTATAGCATAAATGACAACATGCACTACACTCCACGATCTAGGATCCCACTCACCCTGAAATATATGAGAGAATCCATTAAGGGATAGAAACACAACTTGATAATCATAACAGTCGATATACACCTTAAAATTGATCATCCAATTAATTATACTTAGAACAAAAAGGATTTCATGATCAATAACTAGGAAATAAACATTTGAATCCCTATTCATTCCTCTTTAAAAAGGGAGTATAAGGATCCATCATGAATGAAATAAGATCTTAATGAAATACCAGTATATCAATAAATATAGATGATATAGTTCAATAATATGCACCTATATAAAATAATGATAAAACTATTATAGATGAAATATGCACTGTACCTCTCAGAATAGCTTAACCTACTTTAGTTTCCTCTTTTATATACTCCACTACATAAAGATGACCAGGTAAAGACCCCTTGTACCTTCTTCGCAAAATATGTATCCCATTTATAGTAAGAGTGATATAAACCTATGTTCACTACATCAAAATTGAATAGAGAGACTTTAGTAACCATGGATCCGTCACTGTATCCTTGAGGTTACATTCCATATAAGTTATAAGGGTGACCATACTAACCATAAATATGGCATGCTATAGGTGCTATTTGAAAATTTGGATTAGTGTGGCCATATCTCCCATACTAGATAGAGATCACAAAATTATTGTATGATTTATAACTTACACAACTACCCCTACCCTAGCATGGCTCATCTTGCTTCCTATTCTTGAAAAAAAGAAACACCATGGATTCCCCTGGTGGTCACCAAAACTCCAATGAGACCGATCTTACAAACTATGTTTTCTTCCACCATAGCTACTTTATCAACCACCTCAGAAAATTTCAGCAGGGACAATAGAATTGGCATCGACAAAATATTTACACTTAAAACCAAATCATAAGTATGATCTTTCAGGTACTCATTAGAAATAATTTTGTATGATTCATTAACTAACTTGATAAAATGAGTAGCATACTCCATGTTTGAGTGTTCCCCTTTCTTTATGGTAAAAAATCCATGGGTCTTCACCACCCTCAATCCTTTGGGACAAAAATACTGATTTAAATCCATATTTAAAGTGGTCTAGGTAGGATCCCAATGAAAACTAGCTTGCACAGTGGGTTCCTAAAATTTTTTCGCCAATAATTCAAGTATATATGTAGAGAAACCCACCTTTGAGTCCTCCAATGTCTTCAAGAAGTAAGAAATCCTTTAAATTCGTTCAAGAAACTCCTTGGTTTTTTGGGATCTTTTATCACCATGAATGATAGGTGGATTATTCTTTGTAAACTCTGAATCATGGTTCACCACTCATTCCTGGTTTCCAACACCCACCTGACCTAGATTCTAGATTTTTTAGATCACTAATTCCACCAACAAAGTGTTTATTGATGGATTAGCCTCTAGAAATTTTCTTGTATCTTATGCTCCAAGATTTAGAAGATCCCTTCATAGAGGAATTATCAATAAAATATAATGTAACAACTGATTAGTAAATAAAAAAAAACTTTTAATAAAAATAAATATCCCAAGAGTCTATATTAAATACATTAAACAAGAAACATTTAAGGAAAAAAAATATCCATTGATAAAATATGGAACCATTAGAAACCCTCATAAGTTAATACAAGGTTAATTTAAATAAACCCCAAATCTAGTTTATTTAAATCCATAAAAAATAAACCTAAAGGTTGATAAAAAATCCCTAACCACACAAGGTAACACAAGATCTAATACAAAAGTGAATTGGCTAGGAACCCTTATGCACATACTACCTGAGTTCATATGGTCCTAATAGAGTCTACCAAAATCCCCCAAAAGATCCTAGGTAGTGTCATCAAAATTTCATATGAGTATTTTATATGATAAAAATTTGAAATGAACCAACCTGATTGATCCTAACAGGTCACATGAGAAATCACACCACAAGTCCATAAGTGCATTCCGAATCACTATAGGCTAGTGAAAAGTATCTAGGTATAAAAAAATAAAATAAAGGTAATGAATTAAGACTAAAAACATGAATCATATACCAAATAAAATATATAACAATATAAATCCAAAAAACATGTAGAGTAAGTCTGAAAAAAACATGAGAAAAAGTGTGTCAAAAGCCTAACGGTCTAAAAAATAAGAAAAACTATGATCCAAGAGTCAATCATCATGAAACAATTGATCACCACCTTTCCAAACAACCCAAAGATGATGTAAACTAGGATAAGCCTCCTAGATCACTGACACCTTTATTTTTTATCTCTAAAAAAATAAATTTTGAATATTCCTAAATACATATGTTGGGTGTGATGAAACCCTTAGTAGGATACCACCATGAATGTATATAAAATATTTCTCCATGAAATCTTTAGTTCTATTAAAAAAACCACTTTCATAAAGTATTATGTACGAAGATATATATTTTTATAAATCATTCCTTTTATTTTCCTTTTTAAAATAATCCTTATCTATATCCCTAATAAATTGTAAGTAAAACATATTTTATTCAAATAGAGGGAAATAACTAAGAAAATCCATTCATATTAAAAAAATTAGGAAATTAAAGCATAAGAATCCAAGTAAAATTAACTAACATTGATAAAATAGTCCATAAGGCATGGACTATAATATCAAGACATCTAACATCTCAAGTCACTCTAGCTTAGGTCCCTACAAACCCCATATCCCATGGTATTCCCTAAGTTACCTAGATTACCATTATGTTCAAGAGAATCCAAGTCCATATTTTGAAAATTTTTTTGTGGTATATCCTAAAACACATATTGTTTATGAAATAATTAAACAAACCCATTTTAAGGCATTTCCCATTAACACCAAAAATCAAGTAAAAAATCATGGAATTAAATTTATCTCGTATAAATATACAACTAATCATTTTCACATACCAAAATAAATTTATTTAAAAAGAGTATTCAAGTTATCTATGATTAAAAATCCATTAGATAGAGATACCTACCTACCCTATAGAGGAAACATGAATTCCTTCAAATTCAGTGATCAAAGAAAAATATATTTAGTGTACATGGGACTATTTATACAAATGGAATTTCCAAGAATAAGGTAATCACCCTAAGATATTTCTTCATGAAATATGAATTCCAAAACCTCTTACTTGAACATGATAAAAATAAAATTTGAGCGAATGGAAGGAGACATGCCATAGGGATTTTCCATGCCGTGTTGTAGAAATCTAATCTCTTCCAAACCCAGTATGACCCCAATATGATAGGGTGAGGTCCCTCTAGCATTATTCGATAGGAAAACACCCACCACGTTCCACCCAAGATCACACCTAGACACTGGGTGTTTTAGACCTATTCATTTCATACATGTGACTCCCTAGAACACCATGACCACTACCCCAACCATGATCCTATCCATGTTGTGAACAGAATGGGAAAAAACTTTCTTATGCAACCGTTCAACTCCAACACTTCCAAAAACTAAATTGACCAACTTAAGGCTCCAAAGAAAACATACTAATGACCCAAAGTATGTCACATAATACATTTCTTCTTTAAAACCTCATCATCAACAATATTATTCAGTTCATGTTCATACCATAAAAAATAATTTATTAGTACATCTAAATTATACTATTTAATGTCCATACATTGATAGATTTCTACTTTCATCATATTCTCATTCTTATGTATTGATATAAAAACTCTCTGTACTATAACCATGTTTTATAAAGCCTCTTTAAGAAAATTTATACAATTGATAATACTTCTAAATCTATAGAAATTCTGGTTCATAGATTTATCCACTCCCATATTAGAGTCTTATTATTCTATAGATAGAAATCCCATCCTTGATCTCTTGTGATTTTCTAAGATATAGTGATTTTATTAAATTATTATCTATAAGTATTGAGGTATCTTAAAAGATGATACATGGATAAAAACATTATGACTGATCTCATAGTATAATATATTCATTACTTTATAATTCCAAATATTTTTTACAATATCATTATCTGTAAGAGCATCTCAATCAACATTAAGTAGACTATATAGTTTCACCTTGAGAATTAAATAATTAACAATTTATTACTTTAGGTATAAACCTATTAAATCTTTCCAATAAATATCATAATTTTTATCTTAATATTCTTGATTTTTTTGTATCCAACCACTATTTAAATTTATTCCTTCCATCATAAAAAATCATCCTTAGACTGTTAGGTCTAAAATATACTCTTTAGCATAATGAAGATAATAAGCAATGAAACTGATATCAAAATTAATTAGCTCTGATACCCACTATTGTCCCTGTTAATATGATTTTTTTTTCATTAAGTAGGGGGTGGATATTCCTTTCTAAAAATTAACTCTTATTATTTAAACGGAATTAATCCTTTATAAGAAATAATCAAGTAGTGTTATTATTGCTTGTAGTAATAGTGTAATTTAGTGTACTGTTTTATAATAAAATGTAGTATAAATAAAAACTATATAATCATAATATTATTATAGTAATTGCAATCAAATCATACTATATTTACTCTTCATACTTCTCTACTCGATGAGAAGAATTTTACTCATTAGAACATGAACTAAAATTTGAATGTTTTAAAAACCATTTATAATTGATACCATTTTCTCACTTAGAGATATAACACAGACAACCTACCTTTCTTTAGACCATGGAGCTACAAAATAACTATTTTTTTATAAGAGTCACAACTCAACAGACCTACTATTTGATTAGGAGGTATAACTGATGAAAAAATATATTATTTTTTTTGGGATAAGCATAAACCAACCAATTCATCTCAAGTAAATTATAAGTTTTTTACAATGATAAAAACTAGGAATACAATAAAGAGAAGAAGATTAATGAATATCTTAATATTTATGTAGCACTTAGATGAATTCATCAAAAAATTAATGTTTTATTTCCTTCTTGATCACAAAAATTGAACAATAATCATGAGGGCATAGACTAAACACTTATCAATTTTTAAATTAATATCAGGTGTCACAAATATACTCTCAAACAATATTTTTTGAGAATTTATTGATGTTATGTGATTAAAAAAATCAATAGCTAATTACTTTTCATTAATACAAAGCTCTTATTCATGTGGATGTTTCTTGATAAAAAATCACAACAATAAATTAATTAGAAATAATAATAACAAGAAAAAATCATTACCTATATTTTATATGGATTAAAAACAAATAACTTGCTCAATTTATACCTAAATAATTAAAAAACACTTAACATGTAAGCATTAACACACACACACATGCACACACACACACACACACACACACACACACATATATATATATATATATATATTAAAAAATAATAAAAAATTTGAATAAATGTTATAAACATGCAGTAAATTGAAATATTAAAACCGTAATAACATATAACATTGAATTACATATAAAACTAAACTTTATCATCTATGTATTTATATCCTGATCGTATGAATTTATTGAAATTGTAAAAAATTTAGATCATATGTCATTAATTCATTATCATAATTATAAGAAATTTTAATCATGTGACATAGAAATAATATAACATCATAATTAAATGATTCAAAAATAACATGACTTTAAAAGTTGTTTTGTATAAGTCCACCAAGCCCAACATAATTCCCACAATGGGAACATCATTTTAAAACAAAAAGAATATAGAAAATTATCACAGACACTATGATGATATATTTTTCTTTATCAATCCATTTTGACAAAAAATGAGAAACCTAGTGAACTAAACCTTGACTAATTAATATGACTAGGTTTGGAAGTCTTTTTATTAAAAGCATTTATTCAACTCAAAACAACCTATGATACAGTTTACTTTAAAATCAATGACCATTTTGGGTGATTAAATATTCCATGTTGATTATTATTTGATTTTGATATACACAAGACCATAAAATGATCACGGATTAATTTCCCATTTATGATACAAATTTTTCAATCTCAAAAACTATCACACATCTATTTAGAAAAAATAATAAACCATTTTGAATAGAGATATAATATTACATTCACTATGCCTTGTGATATTTTCATTTTTAAACTTTTCATAAATGTAATAATCAAATTATATAAGTAACATAAAGGTAATATTTATATTTTGTAGCTTTTGTAAAGGTAATATTCATGTTTTATAGGGTTTATAAATGTAATATGTATATCTTGGTAAAAGAAAACAAAAACGTTTCTAGGCCTCATAAACGTAAAAACAAATTTTCTTAGACATGTTGCATATGTTGTGTAAAGGTAAAACATAATATTACACACTATATAAAGGTATGCCAATCTCACAAAAAGGTAAACTGGTTTCTCCTAAGGGTTAATTCATATTATGTAAAGTTGAATTAAATCTATATAAAGGAAAATGAAACTATTTTATAGTAAATTATATATTTATAAAACGTAGAAATGTTACCAAAAACATATTAAAATAAAATTAAAAGAATTTAATGTAAAAAATTATAAACATATGAATGTTTAAATATCATTGATTAAGTATAAAATGAATGTGAGGTAAATTTATTAAGAGAACATAAATGAAAAATTAATAAACTAATAATTTGAGGATGTTAAATATTAAAAAATATACCCATGTTCAAAACTAATATGTTGTAACATCGATGTCAATTTCTAAAATTGATAAAGAAGTTTGTTTAAAATGGAAAAAATAAAATGTATTAAATCAATAATTCACACCCTTCTAGTGATTTCACTGATCTTATGGTTGGATATTTAATTGGTATCCTAGTGAGGATACCTTCATTGGAATAACTATTGATTAATAGATTATGTGAATATGTTTATATCTAGTTCATGATTTAGTAACCAAGTTATATTCCATAGATTGTTAATAACTAAAATTTATAAAATAGAAATGGGAATTCCATGTTTTATGGGATGAATTATCACATTTGGAGTGATCATATACTGCCCTATAGTTTATTAGTTTGTTTGTATGTTTTGGGGGATGCAACTGACGGTTTTACTCATCTTAATGATGGTATTTCCATAGAAGGAAATGATATAAGGTGTATTGAGAATGATAGGTGAGATTATAATTCTATATTGTATTCTTTATCTAAGAATTAGTTTTCAAAATTTAATGGGATAACTCAAGCTAAAGGTTTTTGGTGTAAGAATAAAAATATTTATGAAGGATATACTAAAGTGAAGTGAGAAAAGATACAATGCTGGGAATTTGAATATAAATATTTGAAGATAAAGGATGATGAAATCATAGTTGATTTTTTCACAAGATCAAATTAAATAGTGAGAACTATAACAATATTTTGTTAGAAGGTAAAAGATTCTCCGATGGTTGATACAATTATGTGAATCATTCTAAACATGATTAATGCTAAATTCAAATCACTTGAAGATATAAATCCTACTATACTTCCTCTTGATGATATACATAGTATTCTTATAGACTATGTTTTGATTAATAACAATTATACAAATATTAATGGAAATAAAGAAAAATTACTCTATTATAAATCATTAATACAAGTGAAAAGAAAGAAAAATGGTGCAAATGATGAATTTGATAGTTCTAACTTAAAATAAGAAGTGAATGAAATTTTTGTTGAACTTATGTCTATTTTATTTAGAAATGTTAAATAGGGAAGAAAAATTTATAAGGGTAAGATTCCACTAAAATGATTCATGTGTTGTACTATTATAAATTCTTTAGTAAATAGTTCAACATTAAAGGAAGAAGAAACCAGTTTTGATGAAGATGAATGATCTAGATTACCCTTGAAGAAGAAGAAAAACATGTAAAAGACTAATAAAAAGGGAAGGTTATTAATTTATCTAAATATAAAAGGAGAAACTTCTTTACTATGTATAAAGGAAGTGATGATAGTGAAGGTGTACAAAAATTTGAGTCTTAAATTGATCATAATTAGAAGCTACTTATTTCTATGTTAAATGATGAATGTTTAACTATTAAAGAGACAATTAATTCTATAAGTGGAGAACAAGAAGCATATATGGTTTTTATATTGGATAGAGAGTTGAAATAATGTCTATCAAAAATTTTAAATCTTAGAAAAGAGAATTAATAGATGAAAAAGTATGATCAACATAATTATAATAAGGAATATGATTACATGGATGAAAAGTTCAGGTTTATGAATGAAATTTATGATCTTAAGAATTTTCTCAATAAATAAAATACTATGAACATCTGGAAGTAATAAAAATTAAATATAAGGAGAAGTAGCTTGAACTTATTCAATATAAATTGTTGATAGTTGAAAAAGAACTTGATAAATTCAGATTCAATTTCTTAAAGTTTACTTAAGAAGTTATAGGAAGTTAGAAGAAATAAGGGGCTCAAGTAGGATAACTAAAATCTCTCTCAAAAGAAGAAAACAAAATTGAATATATTGTTATAATGTCTGATAAGAATGATCATATTATTTAGAAAAAGTTTGTGGCTAAATCTGATAAATCAAAACTTTTTTAAATGTATGGGAACCTAAAATTAAACTAAAAAATACTATAACTAATGTATCTTAATAATATGATAATAATAATATATTCGTAAAAATATTTCAAGAGTTTATAGTAATTTTTCTTTACAAAAGAGTCCATGATTGTTGAGAAAATTAAGGAGGAAAGGAAAGTTTTATATTTTATACGACAAACTACTTAAAGGGGAAAGTATGCCTTTTATGAATACTATTTCAATAATGAATGATTTTAATATATAAAAAAAATGTTTTGATTTAATCATAAAAAAATCTATGAATATTATATGTTTGGGAGGTAGGCCACAAGGAGGGGTTGACCCACTCAAAGAAAATAAATCTAGATGAAACTTGAAAAATATGGGTGGAAAGTTGTGAATATATTTCAACCTTTGAAATAATTTTTATAATGATTTGATAAGCCAGGTCATATTACAAATATTTTCCTCACTATTCTACCGTTCCTAACGAGTAAAGAAATCAATGTTTAGAATCCTCAAGAGAATGAGGATATAGGAAATGAAAATGATCCTATTTTATGAGTTTCACCTATATCATCAAAAGAAAAATATCCTTAGATATTGTATAATAGATTTTATTCACATATGACATGATACATGATGCTGTTGAATAATATCAAAGTTCATAAGGAATTTTTAGTAACATTTGGGAATGATGTGTCACTAAAGATAAACAGATTTGATTCAAATGTAATTGATAAATAAAATATGGATTCAAACAATACCTTATTTTTTATGGGATAAAATACAAAAAATCGAATTTTTCTCTACAACATGTTGGAAGGAATGAAGGAATTTTCAAGAAAAATTATTTATTCATGATTTTTTTGAATATATCATGATAATGACAAGAATACATTGAACTAATGGGATCCTATTTCAAATATTTGATGTTCAGAACATATGTTACCTTCATTTGAATGAAGAAAAATGCTATTAGTTTGAAGGATTAACCATATATACCAAAGGAATATGAGAAATATCTCCCAAATATAAATTTTTCAAGATTATTCTCAAATACCTATAGAAAGGGAGAAAATATGTTCTACATTCCAAAAGGGTAAGAACCAATTCTTTACATAACAAAGTTAAGATTTATATATCTCATCCCTTAGATCTTGTTCATTCTGAAATATATGGACCCATGATATATAAATAAACAAACTAAGATAAGTTTTTTATTTAATTTATTGATGAATTAACTCATATTACTTGAGTTATGTTCATGCAACATATATTATACAATGTTTATATGTTTAAGATTTTTAGTAGAAGTTTTGAAAAGGAGTCTGGTTACTCCTTAAAGAAGATTTAGATAGAAAATGTTATTGAATATGCTAATTAAATATTTTGAGATTACCTATATAAGAATTATATTAAAAAAGAACTCAATGTACTATATACACACAAAAAAATGGTGTGGTAGAATGTTATAATAGAATATTAGTGGAGGTTACTCGAATAATATTGATAGAGTATGATACTTCTTAGTACTTTTGGATACACGCTATTGGAGCAACAATTCATATTCAAAATCATTTCCCATATAGATATAATTATTAAATATCACTATATGAGATGTATTACATGAATACCCTTTGTTTTAAGTATATAAGGGTATTTAAAATACCAGATATTATCACACTCAAAGGTAATAATCTAGGGAAGTTTTGTAGAAGTGGGGTTAATAGTATCTTTTAAAGTTACCCTCAAATTGGAAGAGGATATTGATGCTACAATAGGGTGTCAAAGAAGTCCATTGACATTGTTGATGTTAAATTATTAGAACATAAAAATAAATAATAAAATCATAGAATATCATGTTCCAGTGGTGATAAAGATGAATCAGTTTTAGTTTAACTATTAGATAAAGTTGGAGAGAATAGTGGAAGTTTTGAAGACATTTAGGCTATAAATGATTATTTATCCAACTCAAGTATTGAAAAGAAAACCAACTCATCTTATCCATGGTTTATAAGATTGGTGGAGGTCTAAAAAATAATTATAGACCAAGTAATGTAAGTTCAAACTAGGATAACATTGAAGAAAATATCACATACCTCACTATTTTCAAAAGTTGTACCGAGAGATGTTGAAAAATATTTGGAGCATCAATAATGGGTTTATTTCATGACTAAATAACTAGAATTTATATAGAATTATTATATATGGAAATTGGTACCCAAACATAAAACAATAATGTTATTGTAACTAAATGGGTATCCCAAAACATGATGAATGAAAATGTGAAATGATTATAAACAAACAAAGACATGTTTGCAAAGGGAATTCTTAGGTCAAATGAGTGGATTTTGATGAAAAATTATTACTAGTTACTAATATTGAAACTATAAGAATATTTATTATTATTTCCACCCAAAGGAAATAAAATATTTTCTAAATTGATTTCAAGTAATCCTTATTCAATAGTGAGATGGAATATAAAGTTTATATTAATAAAAATTATGGGGGTTACATAGAGAATTATAAAATCATGTTTTAAATTTTAAAAATTATTTACATTGGTTTAAATATGCCTTATAATATGGTTTTTATAATATATAAAATTGGTTTTGGAAGTTTAAATTTAGAAAAGTAATAGTAGACTAAAAATTATACATCAAAGATGATAATAATTTATCTCTTATTGTTAGTGTTTATCTTGATGATATAATTTTTATTTTAAATAATGAAGAAGAATGCAAATAGTTTTCAATGGAGATATAGTAGTTGTATGAAATAAACATTATTTTTGAGATGGGTTACTTTTTTAGTTTTCCAATTTTTCAAGGGAGAGATCACATCTTTCATTCTCAATAGATGTTTACAAGGTAACTTATCAAGAAGTTTAGAATGGTGGATTGAAGTATGATTTCTATACCTATCTCTATAACACCCTATAATAAAACACACCCATAATTATATGATTTATAAAAATGGTTTCACTTTCATACATTTCCAAGATATTTTTGGTTTAAAATTTTAGATAATAAGGAAAACCAATATATAACATAACAAAACTTTCCATATAGTATACATTTTTGAAAAAAATAGGTTACTATGTTTAAAGTCCTATTTTATTTATGACACTTTTGATAAATTCTTAATGTGTCACCATTAAGCATTATATAAACTATAAACCTATATAATCCCTATAATTGTTTTTTGAAATTTTGGGATGAGAAAAATAAATCCCATTAATGGATATAAAAAGAAAGGAAACCCATGATTCCTTTTCAAAATTACTAAGAACCCATAATTAAATTTGTGTTTTTAAATAATAAAATTTAATCTCAAGAAAATCATTAGGTTCGCCTAACACCAAATTCATTGGAAATATTTTTCATAAATGTTTTTATAAGAAATAATAAATTGAAAACCATAATCATGAATATTACATGGGAAACTAAGAGAATGCCTGAAGATAAACATTTTACCTTTAGAATATCATAAATATCCCTTTATTCATGAGTTTATTATCTTACCTTATAAAATAAAATAATTTCCTTTAATACCCATAGAAATAATTGAAAATCCATGTTTTTATATTGGGACAATATACTTACATTCACCCTTATAATAAACCACAAAAAATGAATAACCATAATAGTTAATTATAATATATTCCATAGGATTAACATAATTACTATTACATTCATAACTTTACCCAATGCATTTGAGAGATATATTAGGATCATAGGTTATCAGATTTATATCGAGACCACCCATTATTATATAAAATTCAAAAGAACCATATCATGATAAAAAATATATTTCATTTACATTATAAAATGAATAAAAATAATCATTATCAACCAATAAAAAGTCCTATATTAGTTATCTTATAAATATGTGAAGAAATACCTTTTTTTGAAAACATATTTTTAACTAACAATTCATAGAAATACAAGAATATTTTATTTTTTGAAAAAAATAAAAATATATATTGTAATAATGATGATGAATACTGTATATGATGATGGAAAATTACATTCATGTGCTAAATGTTAGAAGAAAGTTATTTTTCACTTTGATAAAAAGAGTCAAAACATGACCTATATAGAAAAACTTTAAAATTATACTTTTAAAATCCATTTTAAAAATTAAAATATAGTTGAAAATGAATTTTTAAAAATAATTTGTGTATGATAAATATAATTATTGAAGAATTTCCAATAAAAATGATATGGAAGAGAAAGAATTTAAAACATTAAAAATTTGTTTTATAAAAAATTACCTAGCTTATCTCCCAACTCACCAGGTACTTCCTTTAATTTCTGAAATAATAAAATTATATTAAATTTATAATTTATTACAAATATTATTTATTTATTTATTAACTTATTATAATCCATTTTATTTCATTTTTATCATGTAGTATATAGTTACTAAATTGGTTAATTTCACGTTGCGTGTTTTAAGATAGTTTTGTTTATAACCTAAAAATAACTTTGGAACATTGTTCGTTTTCAAAGGGTTAATGGTTTAACCATATATAGAATATTAATAATATTATAATTATCATGTTTATATATTTAATATACTTTTATAAGAATTCATGTAAAATTATATTGAAAGATGTTGCATATTGCTTCCTAGAGATAGTAGTTCGTACACACTCATGAACAACATTTTCATTTTTATACTAGGTGGAAAATAAATAAAGTAGAAAATTATTTACATTTAAAAAATAATAAAAATATTATAAATTTCATATATATTCAGTATTTTTATCCTTATTACCATACATAAATTGTGGAAATCAAAAACGAACGACATCACTTCATGGAGGCGAAAGTCTACACTTAAGTATGAGTAACATTATCATTATCCAAATGATGAAAATGATAAGAATTTACATAATATCATATATTTATGGAATCATAATAATCTCATAAATACCTTATATATTCATTAATTTTATCTTTATAACTAGTCGTGTGAGGTAATGATGGAAAAAAATACAACGTTTTATGGAGGTGGTAGCCCACATGTACACACGAGCGATGTTTTCATTTCACATAGGATGAAAAGGAAGATAAAAAAGTTTTTCAATTAAAAATAATAAAATTTTATAATATTATATATGTGGATTTTATTACATAAGAGTGTTTTGGATTTGTTTTATGGAGGTAAAAGAAGAAATAAACACAAAATAACTTGAATAAGAGTTATAAATATTCTTTGTAAAACCTCAATTGGCTTACACATTATGTAAAAACCATGGAAATGTTAATAATAAATAAATTTTATACCTTGTTAATATTTATTATTTATATTTTATAGATTTATATTCACTATAAGAATACTATGTAATTTTATATTAAAAAAAGAATTAGTTGTTGTTTTACTCAACTTGTTTTCATGTATTATATGATTTATTTTTAATGATTGATTTAATAATTTTTTAATAATAATTTGAAAAAATGAGCTTCATTTATTATATCAAGAATGAAAAATTTTCTTACAGTGGTTTTCTGAATTTTCAGAAAATGTTGTTTTTTGGGTGAATGGTTGAAAATACTTCTTTTTATTGAGAACTATATTTTTGTTTTAAGATTTTAAAAATTTATATATTGTTTTAAAGTTTTTTCAAAGTACCATTAGTCCATTTATATTTTTAATAATTCATTTAAGATAATTGGAACCAATTTTATTCTTTAGTTTTGTATAAAAACGTAATATACTAAGAATATATGTTTTTTTCTAGAAAACTGCTTTTCATCACATTTTGGGGGCTTAATTTTAAATAAAATTCTAGAAATTTTAAAAATTTAATTTTATAAAATAGACTAATTATTTTGAATTGGAATAAATAAAATAATCTAATTTCTTTAATTTAATTTTTGGTCATTATTAATAGTAACCATATTAAATATTTTCACCTCTATAAAAGCATAAAAACTAGGTTAAATATATTAGGAAATGATTAAAAATATCTCTAACACATGAATATTTCCTATTGTAAGAGTATTTTTCCACAAAATATGTGTTTAAAGAGTTAAATATTGTATTTTAAAAAATTATTTTGAATTTGGGAAATATAAGTTATATTTTAATCAAATTGAAAAATATTATTGGGTATTTTCATTTAATGGTATGGTTGGAAGGTGAAATTCAGATTTATCTTGATCCAAAAGTTTAAAAACCTTCTTTATTTATTTAAAAAAATTCTTTTAAACCAAATTTTTACTTGATTACAATGAATTTTTGTGTGTGTTTAATTTGGTTATTTTCCTAAAAATTGTTTTTCATGCATTTTGAGTTCTTATTTCAAAATTGATTTATTATACCTATATAAATTTAATATTATAAAATGGATTCTAAATTTGAAATCAGAATTTACATATATTGTTATAAGGACACTTTTATTTTTGGTTATATAATTAAGTTATTGTGGTAAAATGTTTAGTTTTTATGGTTAAGTTTAAAATGAGTTAAAAGTGTTTTAACATAGATATATGGATTAAAATATTTCCAACTCTTGTATAAATGTGATTGAGTGAGTTTATTTTGAACTTATGAAATATTATATTTCAGTTTAGGGTTAATTTTTCAACTTTTCAGGGTTATTATATATATATATATAAATCTTTTATGTAAAACAGAGTGTGTCCTTTTCCTCACATATAAAATGGTACCGCATCTCCTCTCTTCCTTACACATTTTGACCACTCTATTTCAGTGTAGATTGAAAAAATCCATTCTTAAAATCCCAAACCACATAATAAAGGCTATGGTTTGATTAGAATATATAACACCTTGATATTTTTTAATATAGTTCTCTATAAATAGATTTAATTTTTTTGAAATTTAATATTTATGATATAGTCTTGTGGTGGTTTCTAGGGAGGTCTCAGTTTCAAGCATATCTCGGTGAAATAATATAGGTTCTCCTTTGTTTCAATGTAATGAATTTGATTTTTTATAGCTTACTTTACACAGCTCACCAAGGTTAAATGGACCTTGATTGAGATAGTATTATTTAATGTGATAGTTATCACCTAGATATGGGATTTGGGGGGATAAATAGGACTAAATAAATTATGAAAACTTTACGGTTTACATTTGTATAAAATGAATTCATTTATTATAAATTTATTATAATTGAAAATAAAAAACCATTTGAAAGTAAAAGATATATTTTTCAAAAATTTTGTTTTTATGCATGAAATGTGTATTTATATTAATAAATTAAATTAATCACTATTGGTGAATTATTTTAATGATATATATATATATATATTCAATAAAGTTTTTTAATATTAATATAAATTTTTTCTTGTCATGAGACAAGAATAAATCCATTTTTATGCTCAAAAATGTATTTTTACAAAAAAATAATAATATTTGTCGTGTTTTAAAAAGATATTTTAATGAGAAATTATCCCACTTATAGAAATTGATTTATAAATAATGGATCATATATTTGGAATTAGTGGAATTAATTTTTTTTAAATAGATCCCTTTTATTTTTGGTCATTATGAGTAGTAACTTACGTAAATTTATGTCACATCATTAAGGGTAAAACATGTATAATGGGGTTAATTTTTTTGGATAAGGGTTTCAAATTCCATTAAAAATTTCCCTTGTCCTATTTTATGGGTTTATTTTGATTATTCCCATAAAATTATTTAAAATATGGCCACTTGAAAACCGTATTTCATTAATTATGGTCTTTATATTATTTTAAGAAAAGTTTTAATACAAAATGTCACTCTATTTACTTTAAAAACACTAATTTTTATGTAGATTAAAGGAAGATAATTTCAGCTATACATTTTTATTTTAATAATTTATTTCTAATTTTTTATTGAATTTTTACTTTAAATTCTTATTCAATATCGCCTTAGTTCCTCTACAAAGAGTAGAAACATCAAGAAAATAATTTTAAAAAGTATAAAATTAATATTTTATGGTTGAGTTAAAATGTACCAAGAATTTTAAAGACAAATGAAACATATTATAGATGTTTTTAATGTTTATATTTAAAACTTATTGTTTTTATATTTTTTTTTAAATAATATTTTTTAAAAAAATTCAAAAATAAAAAAAAAATTACAAGATGAAAAATTAGGATGAAAAATTATTTAAAATTATATCCATTTACCATTTCTATACCAATTTAAACCTTATAAGTAAAATTATAACCCATTAATTTTGGAAATTTCATTATTGCTGTTAAGGTTTACATTGGTTAACCGATGTGTTAATAAAAAATATAAGGCCTAAAATGATATCAAAACCGATAAAAATTTGATTGGGTAAGTATATAAATAACATATACTAATTATATTAATATAAATTTCATTTTGAATAATTTTACTTTATTAAGTCAAATATCATATTATAATATTTTTTGTATTTTTAGAACTGATATTAATGTTATTTTATAGTAACAATATTTATTAAAGTATTTAAATTTAAAAAATACTATTTTTCCTACATAAATGGGATATGTTTGAAAATATCAACCATGGTCCATTTATTGGTCAATTTTATTTTTATGGTAACATTATTTAAACTTAATGAGTGAAAAACTTTGATATTGTGGTAATTGTGAAAATAGGTATTGATGGGTTAAAGAAAAGAGATTAGGGTTAAAACATCAAAATAAATTATCCAAATTTTATTGGATATTGGTATTTCAAATTATCCTCACTATATATTCAATATTTATCAAATTTTTCCTTATAAACAAGATAATTAATTTATATTAATTTAACACTTTAAGTAAGTCCAAGAGTTCTTCTCTCCATACCTTCAAAATGGCACCTCTTATTCTCAATTCCTTTGACCATTTACGCCATATAGTTTGAACATAAACTTCAAAATTATATTGTTAACTTCCCTATCATTGAATTATATTTTATATTATTCTTAAAATACCATTATAAGCATTCTTAAAAAGGGATCTAATGGAAGACTATTGAAGAAGTGGTAATCGTCCTTACAGAATCTTTCAAATTTACATATTCTTCTACTTATTATAAATATATTATGCCCACCATAAAATAGTATCCAATTTATCATAAATATTCTGATTTTTTTATTTGTCTAGGGAAACCATTTTATATCACTTTTTAGTCTTACAAAAAGTGAACATGTCATTTGTTCGTATGTGTGGACTACTGGCTCCACAAAGTGATGTGATTTGTTTTTCATTTATAGTTTACATGGATGGTAATAAGGATATATTTAATGAATATTATATATATATATATACAATCTAATAATTATTATGAAAAAGTGAATTATTTATACCTTGTTTTGTTCCATCTGTCGAAAAGTGAAAATAATATTCATGACTATGTACGACCGACCATCACCATGAATAGTATAATTCATTATTCTATATATAACTTTTCTGGATAACTATAAATATAAATGTAATGAATATATATAATATTTATATCACTATTAACATTTTTTAGATTATGAATCCATGATTAATGAGCAAGGACCATAACACTGAACTAGAATTCTGATGAAAAAAAATAATTAACACCCAAAAAGGATGATATTAATAAAATTTTATTAATAAATGGTAATTTGAATGTTATAAGTAGGTCATATTTGATATAATATGTATTTATATGATTTTTATAGAATTATAATAAATTTAATTTTATTATACCAGAGGTTAGAGTGATTTTAAAACAAGTTAAAATTGAGGTAAGAGATTTTCATATCAATTTTACTTCTATGAGACAAATGCCAGATTACCCAAATGTTTCTTTTATGTGGTGTATAAACTAACCATGAATGTATTTTATTATTATTACCATGAAAATTATGGGGATATACATTTCCATCAAAGGTTCTAACTTTCATGAGTTTTTTATTTGAATGTTATCAAATAGGATTAAATAATAAATTGAGGCTTCGTCCCCAACCTTTTAAAAAACGTTATCAAATAGGTAAGGGATTTATATTGCAATCACTTGTTTATTAGGATAGTTTATGATTAAGTTTTTAATGATAAACGTTAATGATATATCACTCAATAATCTCATGAATTTTATTCTTCTCTTATTATTTATTAATAATGCAATTTTTATTTTCATTTTCCTCACATTAAGGACTCGAGAGAAAAAAATAAAGGAAAAAAACTTTATTTCTCAATTTTGTGAAAAATAATTTTTCTTCCATAATCATTTTTTCAAAAAAAAATTCAAGAATATTTTTTATATTTTAATATTATTTTTTTAAGTAAGTTTGAAAAATTATTGAATTTTTACAAAATGTTTTAAACGAAATATTCTTGTCATTTTCTGAATGAGGTATTTTTGACTATTTACCAAAAATGTGAAATAAATCCCTATTTTTACATACATGTCAAGGAAAAACCTTCTTGTCATCATAAAAACTCAAATATTTGAAGATTAATTTACAAGTTTACAAGTTTTCTTTTAAATATATTTTTTATTAATAGTTTGTAAATTTTCATATTTTAAATAAGTGAATTCAAATTGAAAAGGATTTTTTTAAAGAAATGTTTTTATGATATTTTAAAGAGATTTTTTTATCTATGATAACATTTTTTTATCTTACTAAAGATTTACTAGTTGTAATATCCATTGATATCTTCTTAATTCTTTATTTGGATGGTCTATGGTTATGATGATCAAATATGTATGCAAACCATTTTAATTTCCATGGGTTAAGTTATAATGAATATTTTTACGGTCTTTTGTAATATATATGTATAGATTTATGATTATGTGATGAGAGATACTGAAAATAGATATGCCTCAATAAAATTGGGGAATGATTACTATTCTATTATCTTAAAGGGAACACATAAGGTTATCCCAATACCAACAATAGGGTACTTGAGAGGTTATCCCAATCCTAAAAGAGGATATATGGGAGGTTATCCTGAGCTTGATGCAGGTAAATGGGTGGTTAACCCATGCTTGACATATTAAGAAAATCTTTTTGGGTAGCCTTGAGACAATATTTCTATGATGATTATTTTACCATACTTTATACCACTCGTTTATGACATGATCTTATGCCAATGTTATTTTCTCATAGCTTATGTTATTTGATCCCTTTATGATTCATATTTTATGAACTACTTAGATTTATTCCATAACTCATGATTATGGTCTAAGAGTTAATGGGTATGATTTTAAAAGGATAAGACTAAGTTATCATACATTTATGCTCAAGTTATGATTAAATTATCATTGATATATCCCTTTTATACAATTACCAATCATCTGATCTCACCCTTTAATATGTTTTATTTTCCCTAGGTTATAAATAAAAGTTTTAAGTATGATGTGTCTAAAAAGGGTTCTAGTTATTAATTACTTAGTAATATATGATGTGGATATTTTATGAACTCATTATTTATGTCTCTAAACATCTTAATACGATAAACATTTATTGCTTTTTCACAGATCATAATGTTATATAATAAATATTCATATAATAAGATGTAATATTTTTGTTTGAAAAGTATGGGTTGGTATAGTTAGTATCAAAGTAATGTTTATTTAAATTTGGAAATTAGGATGAGAACAATTTAGTGAGAACCCTTAGGGTAATACTATGTATATGAGAACATCCTATGTTATGGTATATAATAGAGTGTAGTTTTCCTATAAAAACATCCCTATATAGATACTACAATTGGATTTGGTTTTAATATATATTAATAATGGCATAATAACCCCCAAAAGAGTTAGTTGATTATATCTAAATCATCATTTTGGTGTATAATGAGTGTCACTACAACAAAACCGTCGTTTAGTGGCGGTTCTAGGAACCGCTGCTAAACCTTTTTTAAAAAAGGTTTCCCGGTGGTTTATAAAAAACCGCCACAAAACAATTTTTTTTAGTCCCGACCCTTCCCCCTAATCATTCTCAACTGCTCCGTCCCCCGCTTCCCCCGTTACCCCGGCCTCCCGTGACCCCCACCCCCCGCGACCTCAACTTCCCCACGACCCTGACGACCCCGCGACCCTGGCCACCCTGCGACCTCGGTGACCCCGGACCCCTGTGACCCCGATGACCCCGCGACCCCGACGACCCTGCTTCCCCGATGACCTATACAAACCCTAGGGTTTGATTTCTAAGTTTTTCTTGTTTTGATATTAGTTATTTCATTATTATTATTTATTCTTATAATAAATTGTAATGAATCGATTTGTTTTAAATATTTACATCCATTAAATTTAAATCATGATTTGTTTTAATTTTTCTAGGAAATTTCATAACCAGGATAGATATGGAATTATTTTTGTTGATTCAAGAGTAAAATTAATAAGTGTGGAATTTAGAGATGTACTTTACAAATATTTAACAGTACACAACATGATTTTTCATCCTATCTAATAGTATTATTGATAAATTTTTTAGTTTATGGAAACTCCATGTATGGAATAAATGGGAAATCATAGTTTTAAAAAGTTATAAAGGGATAATATAATGTGCTGTCAATGTTGAAATGGATTTCAGTTATTCCCATTAGACTTATGGATAGAATGATAAGAATAAATTGATAAATAATTATTTAGAGTAATTTAGACATTGAATGGGTAGGAATAAAGTAAAATAATCCATCTGAATCTAATATAGAAAAATTCACATGGGTAATTGTGTTCTTGAATGTGTAAAGTGATACAATTTTAGAAGAGATAGACATATATCATGAAAATTTTAAATAGTTTTAAATAATTAAAATTTGAATGACATTGACATATGGATGACGGAGCATTTATAATGATACAAGTGTAGAGTGTATTTAAAATTTTATTATTAATTTTTATATAAGAAGAAAATGGAGGTAATCAACCATCAACCAAAGTATAGGCTAGTAAAACAATTTTATGGTATGTAAATTTTAATAGATTAATGATAAGGATATAAATGATATTGTGGTAGTCACAATCACAGTACACTCACATATAGAATGTATATTATTTTATTCTAGTTATATGTATTCATTAATTTCATTAAATCTTACAGCGAAAAATAATTAAACCCCAAGTCTTCTAGTAGTGGATTTATCAGTTAAATCTCATAGAGTAACTATCCAAGCATCAAAGATATATAATGATTACCTTATTATCATTGGTGAGTATAATCTCTCCAAAAACATGGTGGTAATTCTAGTGGTTTTATTTTACATAATATCTTACAAAGATCCAACATAATAATAAATAACCAATATAAAATATCATATGCAGAGTTAGAGGAATTAAAGAACAAAAAAAAGATCTTTTAGAGAAGGATATTATTCAACCAATCAAATCATCTTTGGGAGACCTATTCTCTTTGTGAAAAATTTGGATGTATCATTACAGTTATTCACTAATTTTATAGAATATTATGGGATCATAGTGAAGAAAAAGTAACCAACTCCAAGTATTGATAATTTTTTTGATTAGCTAAATGGGGATCAATTATTCACTAATATTGACCTTTGATAAGGGTATCATTTGATGAGGTTATTGAAAAAATATATTTCAAAAAGATCCCATTTAATATTATATGGACCTTATGATTATTTTCTACATATTTTGGATTGAAAAATTCTCCGTCCATAAATATATATTTGATAAATAGAGACTTTATGGAGTATATTGATAAATTTTTAAGTAGTCTTTATTGATTATATTCCAATATATTATGAATTTAATAAAGGTAAAGAAGATAAACTAAGGTTGATATTAAAAACTCTAAGGAAAAATCTATTTTTTTGTAAATTCATGTAGTGTGAGTTTTTCTTACAAAAAGTCACTTTGTCTTGATTCATTTTGACTAGTGAAGGAACCCTAATAGACCTAGTAAAGTCACTGAACCTTTCGCTAAAATGGTTCCGCGACTGTTTATTATAAACCGCCATAAAACCCTCCATATTTTTTTACGCTGCCGACCCTTCCCCCCTACCTTGACTCCCCTTGTTCCCCCGACCGCCCATGACCCTGTGTGACCCCGTGACCTCTGCGACACCCCGTGACCCCCCGCGACCCTGCGAGACCCCGCAACCCTAGCGACCCCTTCAACGGTGACCCACGACCCCACAGCGAACCCCTCTTCACATCCAATGTGATTTTTAGTGTTTTTCCCATTTCCCTCTTTCTGTCTCCCCCTTATCTATTTCATGTTTTCCTTTTAGGTATTGGCCAGACCCTAGATGTTAGGGTTGATGTTTAGTTCATTTTTATTTGGATCTAGGGAATTTGGTTGGTATGTGGGCCCTTGTTCTCCCTCCTGTTGAAGTTTTGTTGCATTCACACTCAAGCAGTGGTAATTTCCCACCCCTTTCTTTATAATTCAATCCATATGATCCTTGGGTGTTACTAAATAATTTTTAAAACATGATTTACACCTTGTTAATGTACATGGTTAAATTATTATGCTGTTTCTTGGTGATATGATTTGTTAAAAATAGCTTTCAAAATGAATCTTAAATTATGCCTATGTTTTCTTATTCCTAATGTGTGTGGTTAAATGTTAATTGTTCTTTAATAGTTAAATTGGATGATTTATATGGTTCTTTACCTTATTAATGTTTTATTTAATTGATTAGATGGTGTTTGGAATTTGTTATGTGGAACATGGTGATTTTTATAGTATGGTTAAAGTGTTGTTTGGAAAGCTCTCTTAGTTTTTAAAGATAATAGTTGGTCCTTCAGAAATTAAATGAAATGGATGAGTTTAGTTTGAAAGGAAAGTGATGATTCTAAAAATATTTTTGGGTGTCTCATGGATGTTAAAGGGTTTCATTGGATGTGGGAACATCCATGGGTAAGTAGAGGATGGTGGTGAACTTGAGGTCACATGGTGATTGCGGTAGTAGTTTGGTTTAGTTTTGGTGTGTTCAATGACATCACTTTATGGTGCATCTATTATTTCATATTTTTTCATTCTGTTAAAATAATATGCACTATCATATTCAATGAACATAAGTGTTATCTTACATATTCCTATTTGATGGGCCTATAGGGTATACCATGACTTTTTTCTAGGGTTGAGTTGTGATTTCTAGTAGGTTTATGTCTTTTGAATTTATCCCTAATATTTCTCTTAGCAGTGAATTGTAAAGGACCTAGGGGGAAGAAACTTTGATTTTTCCTAGTTCCCCCTTTGAATGTTTTCAACCTGAATTTTTTTTTCCTTTCAAAATTTCAGATGATCAAAATGATTCCCTATCTGTACAAGGTAAATATCTTGTGAGTGGAGACTTGATTTTTCCAATGTCACCTATTATGGGTTTTTGACGTCGAGAGTTCCAATTATCTTTACATTAGTAGATTATGGACTTTTAAGGTGTACCAATGTATTTTATGTCTAATTTCAAACATTGTAGACCAATGTGCGGTTGAGGCTTAACTTTATAAAGATTTAAAGAAAGTATGAGGTTTTATCTACAGTGGTAAGTTTAAGGTAATCCCAAGTAAGATTAAGAGCCTAATACTATTACAAAAAGACTCAATTATGGTTCACATAGATTAAATTAATATTTCTTAGACAAAAATTTATATCGGGTTATAGTTCTATAGCTTAGACCACAGAGGTGAGGTCGTATATTCAACATAGAAAAAAAATGTCCCTAAATAAATTGTTTTTCCCCATACTAATTCATATTACCCCTAATAGATGAGTATTCAATTTGTTTAAGGACTTAAAATATACATAAATGTTTGAAGTGAAAATTGGACATGTCCTTTGTATTATATCAAATCCAAATTTTATGGTTTACATGATTTTTTAAAATATGAGTTGTTTGAAATATTGAAGATAATTTTTTATAGTACTAAACACAAAACATATTTAAGTGAAAATAACATATATCATTCATTAGTTTTTAAAATTGATTTTAATGAGAACCCCACTATGGAAATTCAAGTGGATGAATTAAAATTTCACAACCTAATGATATAATGAATAACAAAGGTCTCTCCAAATTCAAGGAAATAAGAAACAATATCAAATTCAAAGAGAGAGGTAAATTCAAATAGATAGTGAAAAGATTGAAAAACATAAAGAGCAATGAAACATGACCAATTTTCATGAACTGACCTAGGATACCCATAATGCAGGTACCCAAGCTAGCCTGCGATAAGTCTCAAAGGGTTTCATATAAGGGCTAAATATTTCTAGTAATTTCATTGTACTAATGGTATGAAAATCATGCACCTTTGGTGTGTTCAATGACATCACAATCAATGGGGTGTTGTTTGAGGCAACATAATTGTGTGATCGACAGTGTTATGATAAATGTGTAACCCGATATTCTTATTGCTCCTCAATGAGGTCTTGACGCTGTCTCCTAGGAACCATACTTGTTCGGTTATTTTGGGCATGCTAAGTGGTAAATGTGATCAATGTATCATCTTTATTATACTATGCATACTTTATGATCAATGGGTCATCTTTATTATATTATGTTTCTGTAATCTTACACTATCATATATATGAATCTCTTTTTCTATTTAGTAGTAACTATGTGTTTTAATTTTTTTTATTATTGTGTTGGCACATTTTGATATATATGGATAAAAGCTGGATCACATTACTGAGGAACACACCTCAGTATGTTAAGGGTTTGAATGAGTTTTTGGATTTTGCAATTTCTAATCGATCCGTTGAAGGGAGAATAAAATTTACATGTCCTAAATGTAAATTTAGAACATGGTTGAAGAGAGATAAGGTTTATGAACATTTAATACTGAATCAATTCCATGGTCAATATTTGTGTTGGATTTGTCATGGAAAATCGAACGTTACAGAAAGATTGAGCACTGATGTTAATCCACAGAATGAGGTCCCAAGTTCGTCGACAATGGAAAATGAAATGCAAAACCTAATAAATGATGCATTCAGCACTACAAGACACCACTATTAGCATCAAAACATATCAGAACAACCAGAAGAGGGTGCTACAAATTGCAACATGACATGTGATGTTTTTGAGACTATAACACAGGCATATCAAGATTGTCACATATCATTGGATCCTCCTCTTGATTCTATGGAGCCAAATTTAAGAGAAAAATTCACTGAGGAAAATGCATTTCATGATTTTTTTGATGATGGAAATCAAGATTTGTATAGTGGGTGTTTGAAATATTCAATGCTTTCATTTCTGCTGGAGTTGTACCATAACAAATGTCTATGTGGAATTACAAATAAGGCAATTTCCATGATATTGGAATTGATTCGTGATGCATTTCTTGAAGAAAAAAATCTCATAATACTTTTATGATATGAAAAAAGTTGTTAACATGCTTGGTTTGAGTTATAAAAAAATACATGCGTGTCCTAATGATTGTATGCTTTATTGGGGAGAGGATTCAAGTAGAAAGAATTGTAAGAAATGTTCTTCTTCTAGATGGCAGGAAAATGGTGACATTGGAAGTCTGAGTGAACATAATTTCATGGAGAAGAATAAAAGGAGCACACCTGCAAAGGTTTTGCGTTACTTTCCTTTGAAGCCTCGATTGCAAAGATTATTCATGTCATCGAAAACCGCCGAACACATGAAGTGACATTCTGTAGATAATAACAATGATGGGTTAATGAGACATCCACAAGATTCCCAATCGTGGAAGACATTTGATTCATTAAATCTCGATTTCTTAGCTGATACTAGGAATGTTCGATTGGGATTGGCTGCTGATGGATTCAACCCATTTGGGACTTTGAGTACCAATTATAGCATTTGGCCAGTTGTTTTGATCCCTTATAATCTGCCTCCGTGGATGTCTATGAAACAAAAATATTTTATCCTTTCGATGATTATCCCTAGAAAAAAATGCCTTGAAATGATATTGATATATACTTATAGCCTTTGATTGAAGAATATCAGGAGTTATGGAGCAACGGTGTTGAGACATTTGATGCTTCTTCTAAAACAATGTTCAAAATGCAAGCTGCTTTAATGTGGTCCATTAGTGACTTCCTTGGGATTGGGAATTTATCTGGTTGGAACACTTACATGGGTTTGGATTGTCCCGTTTGTATCTTTGATTTTGAGCCCAAACGACTACCTCACAGTAGAAAATGGTGCTTCTTGTGTCATTGAAGATTTCTCAATGCATCTCATAGATTTCGACTGAACAGATCAAAATTTAATGGTTCCATTGATCGTAGACCACATCCAAAGTTGTTAAATTGTTTTGAAATATTGGAACAACTTGAAAATGTTGAAACAGAATTTAGGAAGGTTCATCATTTGAATGATAGTGGAAAACGGGTCCGAAGTGCATCGTGAAGCGAAACCGAAATACAACAATGGAAGAAAAAAAGTATATTCTTCAAACTTCTGTATTGGGAATTTAATTTGTTGCGGCATAATCTTGATGTGATTCATATTTATAAGAATGTCTGTGACAATTTGATTTTGACATTGCTTAATAAGCATGGAAAGTCAAAGGATCATCTTAATGCTCGCAAAGACTTACAAGCAATGAACATAAAACGTGATCTCTGGCCAGATGAGAATGAAAAGTATCCTCCAGCAATTTTTGCAATGAAAAATAGGGATAAAGATACATTCCTTTGAATGTTAAAGAATGTTAAGGTATCTGATGGGTATTCAAATAACATCTCGAGGTGTTTTGACTTGAAGAATCGTAAGTTACATGGATTGAAAAGCCACGATTCACATATTTTTTTACAACAGTTACTACCATTTGCATTGCATACATTATTACCTAAAAAAATTACTGCAGTTGTACTTCAGTTCGACACATTTTTCAGAAAACTATGTGAGAAATCTCTACATCCATTTCATCTTGACAACCTCCAGGAGAGTTTTGTGTTAACCCTTTGCGCAATGGAGATGATCTTTCCTCCGTCCTTTTTACTGTAATGATGCATTTAACTGTGCATTTGGTTGAGGAAGCTAAATTAAGAGGCCCCATTCATTATCGATGGATGTATCCAATTGAGAGGTACTTTATTTATATGTTTTCCAGTTAAGTAAACAATTTTTGGTACTCAATTAAATGCATAATTATGTTTATTTTATTTTAGAGATATCTTGGGCATTTGAAATCATACGTTAGAAATAAAGCTAAACCAGAAGGCTCAATTTCTGAATGCTATGTGGATGAGGAGTGTCTTACCTTTTGTTCTCGATACTTGGATGATATCAAGACAAGATTTAATCGAGTTGGACGTGTTGAAGACACATCGACTCAATCTCAAATACATCAGAAATCCAAAATATTTCCTACTATTGGCCAATCAGTTAGGAGGACCTCAAATGTGACACTGACTGAATTGGAATTATTACAGGCACATAGATATGTGCTGCTGAATAGTGAAATTGCGGATCCATTTATTGAAGAGTTTAGGATACAAACAAAGAGAAAAATGAGAGGCCGAACACGAAATGAGAAATATATAATGAAAGCTGTTAATAAAGAGATTGTAGAATGGTGTGCACGACGTGTAAGTTCATAAATATTGCAATAAATACAAATATTAGTTTCACACATACATTTTGTAAATATGATAAAGTATATTTCTTATTTCAGATCATGAATACTGATACTCGAGCAGAGGTGTCAGAAGATTTGAAGTTTCTTGCGAGAGTTCCTCTAAAAGAAGTTAGAAAGTTCGAAACTTATAATGTGAATGGATTTAGATTTCGTACAGTCGATCGAGAAGTGGGTTTGAGAACACAAAATAGTGGTATATTTACATTTGCTGAAGTGGAATACTATGGAAATCTGCATGATATTATTGAATTAAACTACCACGGACATTTTTCAGTTGTTTTATTCAAATGCAAATGGGTTGATATTATCAGAGGTGTTAAAAGAGATTCCTTGCAATTTACTTCTGTGAAATTCTCTCGCTTGATGGATGTTAGTGATCATGAACTACATGATCCATATATGTTAGCATCGCAAGCAGAAATGGTATATTATGTGAATGATGTTGCCAATGAAGGGTGGAGTGTAGTTTCTCACATAATACAAAGAGATTTGTATGATATGGGTGATGAAGTGGAAAATTTGACCTCTGAAATTGAATTTAACCAGCAACAGGAAGTAGAATTATTTGTCCATCCTGATATTGAAAATATTAGTCTAGCAAGGATGAATGAAGTGGATGAAGCAATGGAGCAGGAAATCGACATGATTTAAGGGGAAAATGATTGTATATAGAATTTTTTATTTATTCAGCAACCACTTGTTTAATTTCTTCTATCATTCATTATCATTTTTATATATATTTTGTCTGTTAGTACTCCATCTGTTATCATTTTTATTTTATTTTTCTGCATATTGTTTTTGAAATATATATTCGGAACTAAATTTTATTTGATTAAATGACAGGAATGCCAAGGAAGAAGCGGTACATTATTTCATCCAGTTCTACGACAGATGACTATCCATCTGGCTCCCTCCCCATGACATCTGAGGCACTAGCTACCGACACCCCTGCACCATCACCCCTTGCACCATCTCTCACACCATCTGTGGATGTCCCAGTAGAGGTTGAGTCATCGACTCCCCCTTCAAGAGCCTCAATAGTGGGGAAGCGACGCGCCCCTTCCAGTTCATCCCGGACATACTGGAGTGTCACTATCATAGGTACACATTTTAATTAAATAAATTTATTCCATTTTGTTTATACTAATTGTTTTCTCATTGAAGATGAAAAAATGCAACCGTGGAGAAAAACACAAAAACTTTAGATGTTTGGAATCTGAATGACGAGAAGATTGTTGTGCCATTTGATTCTTACGGGGTCCCTACGGATGATGGCATGGGGTTACTTGGCCAAATTCTAGGCTAGCTGGTTGTAGAGCCCATTTCCCTTACCATTTCATATGATGATTGGAGATATATGACTCCAAGCTAGAAAAATGAAGTGTTTGATTCTCAAATCAAGGTAAATTTACTACATTATGGTTTAATTGAATGTCATGTTACTAATATGTTCAAAATGAATTTCTGTATATAGATGTTATCAAATCAAGTGTTTGATTCTCAAATCAACGATGCTTCATTGACCGCGCTGCAAATGTATGAGAAGCTACCCAGTGGGGTACCGAAAGAGTAGTGGAAAGTGTTTGGTGATAGGCATCAGGATCAAAAGCAGATGGTATTAAAATATATATTATTATATTATTCTCATTTTACAGTTATACATGTATATGAAAAGGACATGAAATTCAATACATCATTATTTAATTTAATTTAATTTATTTCAGGATCTCTCAAGACAGAATGCGTCAAACCGAGCGAAGCAAGTCATCCCGCACACTGCGGGCTCAAAAAGTTTTTCTTGAATTAAAATGACATTGGTAATATTTTAATATTTTAAATATTTATAAGACAATATTATTTGTTTAATATATTGAATTGTTGATTTATCTTTGACTAATGCAGTCACAGAGTTTAGGTCATGAAGCATCCAGAACTGAACTGTGGTTGGATGTTCACATGAAATCAGATGGATGTTTTGTTGATGAGCCTGCTAAAGAAGTTAGGGTATGAAGTCAATTTTTTATCATAATAACTTATTATCAGTTTTTACTGTGTTAATATATATTGATATTTGATTTATAGGTCAAAATTAATGAACTATGGGATGCCTATCCTGCGCATTCCTACTCTGTCTCCCAGGATGACCCGGTTTCTAAAGTCCTTGTGAAGGAGCATCTTGGGAGGGTGCGCGGGATTGGTTTGGGACCTGTTCCATCTGAGGTTTTTAGCGGGCCACTAGGGATAGCTATTGCATCTACTCCTGACTTTAGTCAGCACATACCCAGAGATGCTAAGAAAGAGATTGTTTCTTTACGAAACATAGTTCACCAGCAGGGGGATCAGATATCTGCATTGCAGAAAGAGTAGACTGAAATACGTCAGCAGATGAGCAGATATTCCCCCGGTGGGAGTGCATCGATTGGCGGTATGTAGGTAAATCACAAAAAATCAAAATCATTTAGTTTGATAACTTTCATTGGTTTTAAGTTTTAATATAAATATGTAACCGTGTATAATTTTCAATATAATGTTCTTACAGGTGACAACACAAAGTGGAAATGAAGGTGGAGAGGGTGACAATGCATCATCAGACCTTGAGTAGTTGTATTGTTGATGTGTTGAACAAAAATGGAAATAGTTGGTTTGTATATGTAACATTTGTGGCACATAGTTTCCACCACACAGTTTCATGTCCTAAAATTTCCTTGATTTCTCATGTTTCTTTTTATGCATTTTATTGATTTCTGGTGTTTCTTTTTATGTTTTCATTTCTCGAGTGTGGTATATATCATTCCATTTAGGTCTGTGTTTGATTTAGTAGTTGAGATTTTGGATGACTAGGAGTTAAACCCATTGTTGATGTGGGTAAAACAGTTGCATGTAGTAGAGTCTTATACAACAATAGTTATCACTATACCATTAGAATGGCCATTTTATGACTTTTATGGAAGGTCGGGTTGTTAATAATTGTTCTAGATAGGCATTGGAAAATCAGGTGTTCTTGTTCTAGAGTTAGTGCATAGCACAACAAAGAATTTTGATATCATGCAAGATATGATGAATGCAGCTCAGGGTATAAAAGGTTTAGTAAGGTGAGAAATCTCTCTTTCACATTCATTATACCTTTTTAAGTGTTTGGGCAAGTTGGTGTGGTGGCATATCAGCTGAAATTTACAACTCATTTGGGGAGGATCCATGATGTTTTCCAAGACACCTAGATCTATCAGTATCTACATGATACCTCTCACGTCTGATACTTGGGAGATCCAGATGTTGAGAATGATGCAATATTCATTAAAAAACTGTAAATAATCGAGGATCATAAGGATAAAGTGCCATGTTGATGGATGATTCATTTAGATCATGTGTTGTGGAGGAATGTTTTCCATGAGGAGAGTACTAGGGAGTGAGAAGTGAATATGCGTTCTCAGTACACTAATCTATATTGAGTTGATGTTCTGAGCATTATTTTGATGTTTTAATTTTTTAATTTTCATTGAAGTGATATCTGACCTTGTTTTGCAATAAGATATGTTGTATATTGAAATGGAGGAAGGATCTCTCTAATCCATGTGTCTAGATGGTGTGAGCATATGTGATTATATGGTTGTTAGGTGTAGTGTGGGGCCTTGGGGATTACACAATTGTTTTGGAGAGAGATAACTATTGAGGAGGGGTTCTGGGATGTTGAGGTTTTCATTCTAGCTTTAGAACAAATCATGGTGGTTTATACCTGATAGGTATGTTACAGGGTGGTTGTTCGGACTACTATCTTCTTGGGTAGTTTTGCATTCTATAGGGTGAGGCTGTTTTGAGAGCTATATGATGTAATGGAGTAAACCTATTAGATTAATTACATTGTGAAAATTCTGTGATTAGGGTGTTCTAGGGGATGTTTTTCACTCATTCTAGGAGTTTTTCAAAAATACAGTTTTTATGTAACTCCCTGACCCCATTTACCTAGAGTCGGTGCATTATTTTAATACATTAGCATGATTTCAAGGAATCAAGTCCCAAAGAACCGATTAGTTTAGCAGTCTTGGAAAATAGATTACATACATGAATGTTACATTACACTTCATAACTTACAAAACAACATAAATAATCCTTTATGAATTTCATTACTCCCTTGTCTTAAACCTGCATATCAGTCACAATACACTTCTTGGAATCCTGGGAAAAATAAAACATAGAAAGGGGTGAGCTCAAACGCTTAGTAAGGGTAAGAAACAAAGCGGAAACTTTCAAAAATAAGAATAAACATTTAAGGCAATGTATAAAACTAAAACAAAATCCTTTTAAACTTAAACTTAATCATAATATGGCCGAAATAAAATGAAATAATGCCATTTACTTATTCACATGGATATTCTACTAATCGAATAATCACATAGAATATCACTAACCACTTTCATAATGATGGAATGCATGATGCTGAACTTTAATTTCTATGTTGAGGCCTCGTGCCAAGACCTAAGGGATAACTGTAACCGGAAACCAACCCGGAGAGCCTCTGTAACCAGACTCCATCCCGGAGTGCCTCTAATAACCGGGCACCAACCCGGAGTGCCTCTAATAACCGGAAACCAACCCGGAGTGCCTCTAATAACTGGACACCAACCTGGAGGGCTTACTTTTACAGGTCCCCAACCCGGAACATACTAGTCCAACACATTCATCTTAAGAAGAGGATAAAAATATAACATAAACATTCATATTAAAACTAACATACAAAATGTCAAAACTTTAATCATAAACGATTAATGGCATAAAAATAACTCTTCCATAGTCAAAAATATCACAAAACCTTAAATACAATATGGATGATTTGTATCATAATAACTCAACTTGAAACAAGTTTAAAATTTATCAAAGGATGTTGACATAGATGAAATCAATACTATTTGAGAGAAATATCTCTTTTTTTGAAATCATTTAAAAGTCGCATAATTATAGAGAAAAAGGTTATTTTGAAAATATCTTTATAAGCCTGTGAAGGAAGCTTCAAAGGTGTAATAATGACAGAGAATAACCGCACCCGCCATATCAGTTAAAAAAATAAATTCTTACCTTAATTTTGTCAAAAAGGTTAAAAAGGACCTTGTTTGGAAAACAATGGAAATATTACTTTATAAACCTCTTATAAAAAGTAAAAAAAGGGCATAAATGTCTTTAACCCATATTCTTGTAAATAGTAAAAATGTTTTGAAATACATTTTTAAGAAACATGATTGTGGATGATAAAGAGATCCCAGTAGATTATTACGTATATACAACCTCGGATAATGAAGAGATTGCGAAATACACCCTTTCCAATTTGGTAACTTACGAAGCATACAACCCATGAAAGAGGTATCATACAATGAATATGTAAATACACATAAATTAAAGTGTATTACACAAAGAATATAATTATGGGCAGTACATACACCACATAAAAGGTAATGGTGGCAATATGGCATGAATCTCACGGGAATAAGGAGTGAGATGAAAACCCCTTACCACGTTGTAATCAACTGAGTCGTATAACCAAAAGTTAATAACCACCAAATTATTCACAGAATAACATGAATATAAAGAGAATCATGATAATATATATCAAATGGAAGTACACAATACACCACTTTCAATAAATTAGTGGCGAACAATGGAAATCTCACGGAATTGAAAGTGAGATAAGAAAATCCCTTACCTTGCACTTTCCTTTAGTCGAGGGTACATTTAACCTCCTTTACGAAGATCGTAGTATGTTATTAAATTATACCAGAACCATATTAATATTTATGATATCATACATTATTCATTTGTGACTTTATATTACCCATTTAATAATAATTTCCATGTTGAGTTAACATTTCGGGTAATAATCACTTTCTTTATTGTACATGTTTTAACTTGTCACTCTTGGTTGTATCACTTAGATCATGATTTAAATACTTTCAGAATATAAAACATGATAAATATATCATATATATTTAGAATATAAATATTTATAATAGACATATATATGAAATGGAAAACACCATTTATGGGGACGGTAGTCCGTACGTACGCATAAACGTTGTTTCTATTTTCATATAGTATTGAACGGAAATAGGTGAATAAGATATATGTAAGTACATAAATCCTTATATATATATATATATATATATATATATATATCCAGTAGCATTATTATGTCATATATTACATACTTTTTAGTAATATATATTTTTATAATCGTTGATGAATGGTGAACTTGGAAATGAATCTCATCGCGTCGTGGAGACGGTAATCCGTACGTACGCACGAGTGAAAATATCATTCTTTTGATATTAAATAATATATAATTGGATGTTATATCATATATTCAGAATCATTATCATGTTATATTTATTATTTACATGAATTAAAAATCATTATTATACGCATCCAAATAATAATATATTGAATAACAATTACACCACGACGTGGAGACGGTAAGCCGTACGTACGCACGTATGGTGAAATGTCATTCAAAGGATGGATAGAATACTGAATATGGATGTACCATTTTTATAATAATATTAAAGTATATAGGAGATACTGGATTCATTATTTTAGAATGGTAATAACAAATAAATAAGAAGTGGAAGAAGAAAGGAACTTGAAAAAGGGTGGTGAAATCATTTCCTCTTCTTCGGGTTCTTCCATTTGATTTGATCAAAAGGGCTTCTTAGGATGGATTTATGACTAAAGGAAGGCCTCTAGGATTAATTGAGGGATGTTGAGAGAGTATTTGGGCAGGATTTGGACGAACCAAAAGGCTTTGAAGGTGTGAATTAATGAGAAGACGAAGTGTCCTTTTATAAGAGGGGTGATGAGCTCTTTAGAAAAAACTTAAAGTATTAATTTATAATAAATTCATATTCGGTTTATAATGGCTCAAAATTGGATTATTTAAAGGTTACGGTGGGGATGGGTCGAAAATCACTCAACCAATAGAATTTATACAGGTTTGAGTTACTATATTAACCTTATCTTTAAGTATTAACTCTTAGTTAATTAGTTTCACTATTACAATGTCTCTTTGTATTTTTATGTTATATGGTTAATAAACTTACTATATACATCCAAGAGACCACTAAGTGGTCCATTAATGATATAACTATCATGATATAAGTCTCTTGGACGAACCTTATATTTTTAGGAATTTAATATCAATTAATAATATAATATTTGTTTTAAAAACTCTTTTTTGTCAATTTTGATACTATTCAATAATTGATTTTTTTAAAACTCATAACAGAATGATTACTTCAAAAGAAGTTAATTAAATCAATACTAATATGTCATATTATCCTATAAAATTATTTTAATTAATTAAAAGTCTCAAATTTTATTTATTTGGGTATTTATAATATCAATTATTTTAATTTTTCACTATTATTGTAATTACTGCATCATCATTGTGTTATAAATAAATTAAAATATTTAATGTATAAAAATTATAAATAAAATTCCATTATGTAGGAAATCGTTTTATATTTCTAATGAATATTTATAGTTTAAAATACAACATATATAACCCTACGTAAAAATTGTTTTTCTAAAAGATAAATGCTTGTGTCATTTTTGTATTCATTTTAACTTAATTAAAATAAAGTGTCCCTATCACTTAAAAGTGGCACCATGGGGTCCCAAATTCGACCCAAATATGACCATGGTTGGACAAGTATCAACCAATAAGGTTAGGACACGTTTTAGGGTAATTTGTTATTATTAAAATATTATTTTTAACCCTTATTTACCGGATTTACCCTTTAACCATGATAAATAAAATATTTACCGAAGTAATTATTCAAAATGTATAAAAATAAAAGTTACCTATTTACACAATTTTAACTTCCTGATTCCAAATATGGAATCCATTTTTCCAAATTCAAAACATAGAAGTGGCAGAAATTAATTTAAAATTAATTCATGTTTTCAAAACAAAAAGCGTATTTTTAAGATATAATAACTATCAAAAGATTGATACTTGTTTATGTTCGTTTTAATTGTGAAATTATGTCCAATGACCAAAATTGTATTAAATGGTAAAAATATATTCTAAATATACCTTAAAACCACTCAAATTCATAATTTATCACTATTAATTATTTTGATTAAAAAAGTTGTTTTGAATTAAAATTTAGTAATTTTCACTATTCATCAAAATATTAAAGTTATTCGAAAAGTACCAAAATTTCACCTTAGGCTAAATTCGATACTTTTAATCCAAAAATGAAGTCCATTTTGAGATATCAAATTTCTAAAATTTTAAAAATTATGTATTACTATTCATAACGGCTACTTTGATTGGTTGTGGTGTGTGTTAGAAATCGAAGTTGCGTACAACACACACTACTGTATTATTCAAAGAGAAGCGTACCATGGAAGCTCGGGGTGTTACATTCTCCCCTCATTCAATAAATTGAGTCCTTGCAATTTTATATTGTTCTTTGAAAATAAAGGTTGAAAATAGAAAATATCTTTGTGGAAAAGAAACCCACATCAAAAATTTGGTTAATAAAATTTAGTCTTAACAAGAGGAAAAGAGAAATGAAAGGGTCACCACCAAATTATGATATCTATTCGGAGAACATTGGTGGAAGTTAGAGACATATAATTGGAGAAAAAACGTAAATATTTATAGGTAGTGATTGAGGTCATAAATCACAAACAAGTGTAAAATTGAGGGCCTTAAATTCATCAATCTATGATGATTTAAAATACTTTCAGTTCAGAAAAACATATGGTATTAGGATAACACATTTTTTTGTTTTAAGATCCCTTCACTAAAGTGTAAGAATTGATTTCTTCATTGAATAATAGAAGAATAAAAACATATACTTGACAAGTAGAGCCTCATCTTTTAACTAAGTTCTTCCACAAACTGATCTTTCACTCTAAAAGCTAATAGAACTTAAAAATAATATCCTATTTATCTTATTCGTATAGAGTTAAAAAAATGAATTTATAATTCATCTAGAAGAACTATTAAAAAAATGACATTATTCAATCCAGGACATCACGTGGGTCAACGGTAGGTGATACACCCTTTTCGCCCTTCGGTTGTGGGTTCGAGTCTCGCGGCCTTGCCGGACACGACAGGTTGCCACCTGACTTCCCGGTTGTCCTTTTATGGCAATCCAAAATAATCCAAACTAGTACTATCCAAAATACTTTAGTCCAAATTTTATAAGGAAGGTAAACACAATGAAGATCCTTTTTTCTGCATAATAACATGTGATCACCTTCATCATGTATTCTTTTAAAACACTAAAACATCCTGAATTACCATAAATCCTTATCGATTATATTCATGATCCCTTATTCCTTAAAGAATAATAGATATACTCCTTCAATCCAAAATTTTTTTAAACCCCAACAATGATGGAATATACAAATCATTAATCAGTTTCAAGGTAGTCAAGAATATCCAATATAATTTATCCAAATCAATCATGTATTATTTTAAAATCACTACCTAGGTATCAGAACCATATTATGGTTTATCATTATCTCAACAATATATTTTACAAAAATTTAACCTGCTATTGAGTCACTTTTCTTTGTTCCACACAATCTCAATTCCTTAATGAAATAGTACTGCAGTACAATCCTTATATACTCCATAATTATTATAACAAGTACATTGTTGATACAAAAATGAAATGTCATAAGAACTCTGATCGTTCCTCTTCATCTGTGGTAGTATCATAACTTGATTATTATCCAATAGCATCATTTACGACATAGTCTGATGACTGGGACATAGGTTCACGTAGTGTCCAAACTCCTTGGAAATGAAGCATTGTACATTTGAAACCATTTTCTTACCCTTGCAGTCACGTACTTTGTGTCCTTTTCCTCCACACTTATAACAAACTCCCATTCCTTTCAGGCAAGTTCCAGGGTGTTTCTTCCCACAGTTATCACATATGGGAAAATTCTTCTTTTCCCTCTTCCCTTTATCCATCTTTCTCTCGTCCATCCTTTTTTTCTCTTACTTCCCTTTAAATCCATAGGACTCCGAAAATTCTTTACTCATCTTATCAACACATGATACTATTTCTTCATATGACGATAATACGTTGGAAACTATTTCCCTTCTAAATTCTGGATTAGGACCACGAAAGATATGATCCTTCTTACTCTTTGGATCATACGTATTACGGGAGTTCACATTCCTTATACTGGGTGCCATTTCTATACAATAGCATAAACTAGTTCTGTTTATGAATTGAAATGAATAATTACCAAACATACCTAACACAAATTGAATAGTTTATGGATATAATCCATAATCATAAAAATGTTTTCTTTGAGTAAGTATATACTCATAAGCCCTTCATAATGGTTTGTAAAGATAATGAGAATTATCCTAAGCATATCCCCCGGGAGTGTCATTACCAAGAGTGCAGAAAGGACCATTGTTGTGCACCAGTTCCCGTTCGAGTGTAGCTCAAAGCTGGGTTTTTGGGTTTTACCCCTAGGTACATATGTGCCAGAGCCGCCTCTACCTGCTCGTATCCAGACAGGGATGTATTGCTCAGAAAACTCACAAAATCTCTACAATACCAAAATTTTAGGAAGTTCTTCTATACTAATCCTCAAAGTCTATATTAGGGCTATGTGCTCTAATCATAGTTTATCTAAATCTAGTTTCCAGGGTTATTACTAAACTTCCTATGATACCAACTGTAACTCCCCGACCCCAGTTACCTAGAGTCGGTGTATTATTTTAATACATTAGCATGATTTCAAGGAATCAAGTCCCGAAGAACCGATCAGTTTAGCAGTCTTGGAAAATATATTACATACATGAATGTTACATTACACTTTATAACTTACAAAACAACATAAATAATCCTTTATAAATGCCATTATTCCCTTGTCTTAACCCTGCATATCAATCACAATACACTTCTTGGAATCCTGGGAAAAATAAAACATAGAAAGGGGTGAGATCAAACGCTGAGTAAGGGTAAGTAATACATCGGAAACTTTCAAAAATAAGCATAAACATTTAATGCAATGTATAAAACTAAAACAAAAGCCTTTTACACTTGAAATTCAGCATAATACGGCAAAAATAAAATGAAATAATTCCATTTACTTATTCACATGGATATTCTACTAATCGAATAATCACATGAAATATCACTAACCACTTTCATAATGATTGAATGCATGATACTAATCTTTAATTTATGTTTTGAGGCCTCGTACCAAGACCTAAGGGATAACTGTAACCGAAAACCAACCCGGAGAGCCTCTGTAACCGGACTCCATCCGAGAGTGTCTCTAATAACCGGACACCAAACCGGAGTGCCTCTAATAACCGGACACCAACCGAGAGTGCCTCTAATAACCGGACACCAACCCGGAGGGATTAATTTTACCGGTCCCCAACCCGGAACATACTAGTCCAACACATTCATCTTAAGAAGAGGATAAAAATATAACATAAACATTCGTATTAAAACTAACATACAAAATGTCAAAACTTTAATCATAAACCATTAATGGCATAAAAATAACTCATCCATAGTCAAAAATATCACAAAACCTTAAATACAATATGGATTATTTGTATCATAATAACTCAACTTGAAACAAGTTTAAAATTTATCAAAGGATGTTGACATAGATGAAATAAATACTATTTCAGAGAAATATGTCTTTTTTTAAATCTTTTAAAAGTAGCATAATTATAGAGAAAACCTTTATTTTGAAAATATAATTATAAGCTTGTGAAGGAATATTCAAAGGTGTAATAATGGCGGAGAATAACCGCACCCACCGTATAAGTTAAAAAAAGACATTCTTACCTTAATTTTGTCAAAAAGGTTAAAAAGGACCTTGTTTGGAAAACGACGGAAAGATTCCTTTATAAACCTCTTATAAAAAGTAAAAAAAGGGTATAAATGTCTTTAACCCATATTCTTGTAAATATTAAAAATGTTTTGAAATACAATTTTAAGAAACACGGATGTGGATGATAATGAAATCCCAGTAGATTATTATGTATATACAACCTCTGATAATGAATAGATTGCGAAATACACCCTTACCAATTTGGTAACTTATGAAACATACAACCCATGAAAGAGGTATCATACAATGAATATGTAAATACACATAAATTAAATTTTATTACACAAAGAATATAATTATTGGCAGTACATACACCACACAAAAGGTAATGGTGGAAATATGGCATGTATCTCACAGGAATAAGGAGTGAGATGAAAACCCCTTACCACGTTGTAATCAACTGAGTCGTATGACCAAAAGTTAATAAACACCGAATTATTCACAGAATAACATGAATAGAAAATGAATCATGATAATATATATGAAATGGCAGTACACAATACACCACTTTCAATAAATTAGTGGCCAACAAAGGAAATCTCACGGAATTGAAAGTGAGATAAGAAAATCCCTTACCTTGCACTTTCCTTTAGTCGAGGGTACGTTTAACCTCCTGTATGAAGATCTTAGTATTTTATTAACTTATAACCGAACCATATTAATATTTATGATATCATACATGATTCATTTATGACTTTATATTACCCATTTAATAATAATTTCCATGTTGAGTTAACATTTCGGGTAATAATCACTTTCTTTATCATACGTGTTTTAACTTGTCACTCTTGGTTGTATAACTTAGATAATGATTTAAATACTTCCAGTATATAAAACATGATAAATATATCATATATATTTAGAATATAAATATGTATAATAGACATATATATGAAATGGAAAACACCGTTTATGGAGACAGTAGTCCGTACGTACACATAAACGCTGTTTCTGTTTTCATATAGTATTGAACGGAAATAGGTGAAGAAGATATATGTAAGTACATAAATCCTTATATATATATATATATCTCCAGTAGCATTATTATGTCATATATTACATACTTATTAGTAATATATATTTTTATAATCGTCGATGAATGGTGAACTTGGAAATGAATCTCATCGCGTCGTGGAGACGGTAATCCGTACGTACGCACTAGCGAAAATATCATTCTTTTGATATTAAATAATATATAATTGGATGTTATATCATATATACAGAATCATTATCATGTTATATTTATTATTTAAATTAATTAAAAATCATTATTATAACCATCCAAATAATAATATATTGAATAACAATTACACCACGACGTGGAGACGGTAAGCTGTACGTACGCATGTATGGTGAAATGTCATTCAAAGGATGGATAGAATACTGGATATGGTTGTACCATTTTTATAATAACATTAAAGTATATAGGAGATACTGGATTATTTATTTTAGAATGGTAATAACAATGCAATAAGAAGTGTAAGAAGAAAGGAACTTGAAAAAGGGTGGTGAAATCATTACCTCTTCTTCGGGTTCTTCCATTTGATTTGATCAAAAGGGATCCTTATAATGGCTTTCTGACTAAAGGAAGGCCACTAGGATTAGGTGAGGGAAGTTTAGAGAGTATTTGGGCAGGGTTTGGCCGAACCAAAAGGATTTTAAGGTGTTAATTAATGAGAAGACGGAGTGTCCTTTTATAAGAGGGGTGAGAGGCTCTTTAGGAAAAACTTAATGTATTAATTTATAATAAATTATTTTTCAGGTTTTAATGGATCCAAAGTGGATTATTTAAATTTTAAGGTGGGGATGGGTCTAAAACCACTCAAACAATAGAATTTATACAGGCTTGGGTTATTATATTAACCTTATATTTAAGTATTAACTCTTAGTTAATTAGTTTCACTATTACAATGTCTCTTTGTATTTTTATATTATATGGTTAATAAACTTACTATATATATCCAAGAGACCCCCAAGTGGTCCATTAATGATATAACTATCATGATTTAAGTCTCTTGGCCAGACCTTAGTTTTTTAATAATTTAATATCAATTAATAATATAATATTTGTTTTAAAAACTGTTTTATGTCAATTTTGATACTATTCAATAATTGATTTTTGTAAAACTCATAACAGAATTATTACTTCGAAAAAAGTTAATTAAATAAATAATAATATGTCATATTATCCTATAAAATTAATTTAATTCATTAAAAGTCTCAAATTATATTTATTTGGTTTTTTATAATATCAATTATTTTAATTTTTCACTATTATGGTAATTACTACATCACCACTGTGTCATAAATAAATTAAATTATTTAATGTCTAAAAATTATAAATAAAATACCATTATGTATAAAATATTTTTATCTTTCTAATTAATATTTATAGTCGAAAATCCAACATATATAACCCTATTTAAAAATTGTTTTTCTAAAAGATATATGCTTATGTCATTTTTGTATTCATTTTAACTTAATTAAAATAAAGTGTCCCTATCACTTACAAGTGGCACCATGGGGTCCCAAATTCGACCCAAAGATGTCCATGGTTGTAAAATTATCAACAAATAAGGTTAGAACACGTTTTAGGTTAATTGTTTATTATTATAATATTATTTTTTAACCCTTATTTCCCGGATTTACCTTTTAACCATGGTAAATAAAATATTTACCGAAGTAATTATTCAAAAAGTCTAAAAATAAAAGTTACCTATTTACACAATTTGAACATCCTGATTACAAATATGGAATCCATTTTTCGAAATTCAAAACACAGAAGTGGCAGAAATTAATTTAAAATTAATTCTCGCTTTCAAAACAAAAAGTGTGTTTTAAAGATATAATAACTATCAAAAGATTGATACTTGTTTATGTTAGGTTTAATTGTGAAATTATGTCCAATGACCAACATTGTATTAAATGGTAGAAATCTATTCTAAATATACTTTAAAACCCCTCAAATTCATAATTTATCACTATTAATTATCTTGATTAAAAAAGTTGTTTTTAATTAAAATTTAGTAATTTTCACTATTCATCAAAATAGTAAAGTTATCAGAAAAGTACCAAAATTTCACCGTAGGCTAAATTCGATACTCCGAATCCAAAAATGAAGTCCATTTTCAGAGATAAAATTTATAAAATTTTAAAAAGTAGGTATTACTATTCATAACGGCTACTTTGATTGGTCATGGTGTGTGTTAGAAATCGAAGTTGCGTACAACACACGCTACTGTATTATTCAAAGAGAAGAGTACCGTGGAAGCTTGGGGTGTTAAATTTTAACTATCCATGAGTCAGCCTATCAATGAGTCAGGTTTTCAGTGAATCATCCTATCAGAGACTCCGGGATTTTGTTTTGGTGAGTCAAGGGTGTCAGTGCCGATGAGTCATGGGCGTCAGTGTCAGTGCCATGGTGTTGGTTCCAAGGCATCGGTATAAGGGTTTTGCTCAAATGGAATCAGATCTAGGGAATCGATGCTAGGGTGTTGGTTCCAGGGTGAAAATTTCATGGCATCGGTGATAGGGTATCAATGAGCCACCCATCAGTGAGTCATTTCATGTTTTCCCCAGACATCCCAGTCTCTCCCTTATAATTTTCTTTTGACAAAAAAATGTTACCTACTGAGTTTGACTTTTCTTAAATATTTTCCCACTGTATTAAAGGATAATTATTGTTTCTCCAAACCGTAATCACCCTTAAATTTCGAAAAACCAAATTAACGATACGTGGTGTTGACCATAACATGTATTTCAAGTATTTTGAAGTCACCTCTCTAATTTTATAGTTATATGTTTTCAAAAAACCGAGTTTGATGATATCTTTGGGTGGTTTTAAAAGTTTTTTGAAGGATATTTTTTATATATTTAATTTCCTAATGTCCTCTAAGATTTGAGATATTCAAATAGCATGGTCAATCCATGATTTGTTTTATCCAGTACATTGAAATTATATCCCTTGTTATTAAGATCTCACTCATTCTTAAGCCAAGATCCTCTAATTTCCAGTGGATTCTTTTCCTTCTCCCAAGGTGTGGAACGGGTCCTTCCTCCTTAGAAGGGGTTATAGTACATTTACTATTTCTACTTGTTATCTTTTTTTATTGTTCTGACTTGTTGTGGATGTGTGCCTTATAAAAATTATGGAAATTGGTGGTCTTTTCTTACACACTATTAATATTTTTATTGGTTATAATGCTGGGGAAAAATGTTGTAATGTGGAAACTGATTAATCATGTACACATGGTTAATTAAATGGATGATTGTGGAATAAGAACCATTATGTGATACCCCAGTAAAAAAAATGTAATTCAAGAACAATGTTGGCTAAATCTGAATTTACCCCTGTTTGATGGGTGTGGTCATGTAATGTGTGTTATGGTTGGGTTTTATGGTTTATGTGGAATGTTTGTGAATTGAAGTGACAGTTCTATCTATGTTTGTGGGATTTATTTTTGAATGGAAGAACTTGTAGGAAGTTGAACTGCCTTTGGTTGTATTGTGTCCATCAGATAGGATTCTGTATGGGGACTGCAATGTGGCATTCGTGGTGTTGTGCAGTGGGACTACAAGATTGTTTTCATTCATTTTTGAGTTGGTTAGGGATTTTATTTTTTTGTATTAATGGAATATATAATGTGAATCCCTTGAATAAATGAATAAAATGTGGTTAAATAAAAAGTGGCTAGATTATTCTTTGGAAGTATCTGTTGTGTGGGTTTGCATTTAGCGGTAGCAACAAAAGTGTTACTATTGGGTTTTCCATTTTTTGGTTGAAACTTATAGGTTGGGATACTATTTGATTATCTATATGTATATGAACATATTGTTTTTTGTGATTTCTATACACACCTCACCGTCATTTACCACCATACTATTTTTTGTGATTTCTGGTTTTATTTGTTTTTCAGGGTAGTGGTGCAGTAGAAGCATATAATTATTATTTTTATTTTGGGCAGATTTTCGCCGTGGTTTTAACCACCGATACATGCATATTCGCGATAGTTTCACCGTGGTTTACACCGCTTCTAAATAGTGAAAACTGCTGCTAAATAGGAGCATCGTGGCTGCCTCATTCCGTGGCAGTTACTGTGACTTTATCGGGGGGTTTTACGGCCGCTGGAATTTGAGTTTATTCGCAGCGGTTATAACCGCCGTGAATAAAGTGATATCCAGGGCTTGTAAAACCGCCACTAAATTCAGAAAAACCACGGCGAAATGAGGCAGCTACAATGCTTTCCTGAAACCGCCGCTAAATGTAAATAACCACCGCTAATAGATTGGCGACGCCCTATTTCACGGAGGTTTCTATAAACCGCCGCCAAACAAAGTAGCAGCGGTTTAAACAGCCACTAAACGCAAAAAAAAAACCACTGCGGAAAGGCGATTCTATTGTAGTGTGTTCCCTTACTGGAATCTTGGTTTGATACTATCAGGGGATATGCTTGGGTTAATTCACATTTTCTTTATGAACTACCATACAAGATTTGAATAGATAATGATCATCGATGACCTAGGATAAACTAATGTTTCATAGATTAAAATGAATTTGATATGATTTTAACATCCTATAAATTATTTTTCATAATTATATAGATTCAAACTATGATAATTTTTTCTCAGACAATGCCTTTTGGATTTCATCAACGGATAAAACCCAAAGGAACCATGTTAATATTGAATGTGATGTACAATTTAATGATTTTTATTATGAGAAACCAAAATTTATATGGTATGGAATGAAAATATCATTTCAAGGATTATGATACTTTCACAAGCCATGAATCATATTTATATTCCAAACAAGAAAAGGAGGGAATAATGTTCTATTGTGTCCTTCATGAGGAAACATCCACCATTTTTTAGTGAATCTACTGATCCACCATTTATAGAGCAATTTCCCAGAACATTTGAAATGATATTTTCTATTCTATATTGTTTGAATCAAGAAAATACATTTTTTCCATTTTTCATTTAGAAGGTGAAACATATATATGATGGACTCTATTCAAGAATATGAGGTAATAAGAAGAAATTTAATCCCTAGATTGAGATGATTTTAGAAGATTATATTTCAAAAATTACTTTCCTTGTTTCCTTTGTATGAAAATGGTGAAGAAATAACTTTAACTAAGGTAGAAGTATAATGAATCCATTAGTTTATGTGAGGAAAAATTTATAATACTTATGAGGTACACTTTTGGTATTATTATTAAACAAAAAAGTAAGATTGATTAAATCTTCAGTGGCATAAAATCAATGCTCTAAAGGGTGTTAACCATAAGGGACTTCCATAGTTATGAATAAATCATTCAATGTGATACTAGGGTAGAAATTGATATTTTATTTACCCATATATCTAATGGTTTTGATAAGAAAATAAAGATAAAATTGAAATTAAATTCTAACAGTAAAATCTATATGGGGAATAAGATGAGTGTTCAGTTATTCTTGAAGTTTATAAGGATACATGGAGGAAATTATCTTAAGGGTACTAGTAAATACTATAAATGTGGATAGAAAGGTCATTATAAAATAAAATAATGAATTGAGGGGAATAAGCTGGATAATGACGGGGGAATACAACAACAAAATGAACCACCCATACTCCTATTTTGCAAATGTAAGGAGTATGGGAATTATACTAACCAGTGCTAAAAATTAAAGGTTAATGATGATTAAATACATCATCGACCCTATAAACTGATATACAAAGAGAAATATCATGCTGTTACTATTTCTGATGAGGTAATTATGTGGAAAAATGTACACTTACCATCCACTCTAGAACTGCTATTGTTTTATTTGATTATAGATCTACCCACTATTTTATATCTAAATAATTTTTTAAGGGAATAATAATACCACCTCAATAATAAGTTTTTTAATTAGTATTGAAAACCCCTAATGGTATGATAATAACATAACACAAGTATATTATTTTTCATTAGTTAAATTTTGTGTGAATGTGTTTCTTACAAATACAATTATTCTCCCTCTAGTGGAATTTGATTTTATCTTTGGTATAAAGTAAATTTATTTATATAAACCCTATATAAAATTTCTATGGAATGAAATTCATGGTTGATATTCCCAAACATCATGTGATCATCTTTTAGTGTAAAGATAAATATAAAATTTCGATAGAAATTACTTCCATTGTATTGGTATTGATTCCTATTAAAAGGGGTGTCTATATTAGATAGTTGGAGAGAAAATAAACATAAAATTTATACATATTTTTTGGGAGTTTTTCTTATTTTTTGGAATAATCTCCCAATTACCCTTCAAATAATGAAGTTGATTTTTAATTGAACTCATACCTGGCACTACACCGATTTCAAAGAATCCATATATAATGGACCTAATTGAGTTGCAGGAACTGAATAATAAAATCCAAGAGAATATTTAATAGGGATTAATTCATCTAATTATACCCCCTTTGGTTACACCTATTATTATTTTTAAATAAAAAAGTCGATCATTATGACACCACATTGATTACTGGGAACATAACAAAACATCCATCAAGAATAAAAATCATGTACCCTATAATAATGATTTTTTTGACCATGTATGTTGATCACAATATTTTTCCAAGACTTACCATAGTTATGGATATCATGTATTGAGGTTCAAAAAGGAGGATATACCTAAGATAGTGTCTGTAAAAGGCATGGACACTATGAATTTATGGTGATGCCATTTTCTCTTACTATTTTTCCTGTTATCTTCATAGATTTGATGAATATATTTTTTAGATATTACCTTGATTAGTTTTTGATAGTTTTTATAGATGATATTATTATATATTCAAAGATAATTGAATACAATGAAGAACATTTGAGGATTGTACTAATGAACCTTTTGAAGGATAATATGTTTGAAAAATTTAAAAAGGTGAATTTTGGATACAAATATTTTATTTTTTAGGTCATGTAATATCAAGGGAGGTTATATCAGTGGGTCCACCAAATACATAAGTTATTAAATGTTGGAACATACCAAATAATGTGACTAAGATTCATGGTTTTCCTTGTTTTGATGGTTATTATGAATGTTTTTTGGAAAATTTCTCCAAGCTATCTAATCCATTTACTAAATTAACTATGAAGGGAGATATTTTACTTTAGATAAATGAATGTAAAGAAAATTCCAAGGAAATTAAGATATGGTTAGTCAACGTACCCACTCTTACATTAAACTATATTATATAAGGGTTTGTGATCTACAATGATGAATCAATGAATGTACATGGATGAATTGTCATATAGAATGATATAGGGATAACTTATGCCTCATAATAATTAATGGTTCATGAGGAAAATTACCCAAGTTGTGATTTGGAGTTATCTACGGTATTTTTTACATTAAATATATAAAAAGAGTATATTTATTTAGAAATGTGTGATATATATACTGATCATAAAATCTTTAAGTATATTCTCACTCAAAAAGAGTTGAATATGACCTAAAGAATATGGATAGATTTGATTAATGATCACGACTGGTCAATATATTACCACCCTTAAAAAGAAAAAAAGGTGGTAGATTATTTGAGCGAAAAAGATAATGACATCTTATATACGATAAGGATCACATAATATTTAATATTTATGGATTTGAAAAGGATGAATCATGAAATATTGAAGGAATGGGAGAAATATTATTTTTTAAAAATGAGTGTTCAACCATCAATCTATGTGAGGATTAATGTGGAGGAGAAGGAATATTTGGATCTATAGAAGAAGATTAGTAATGTTCCTGAGTTATACCATGATTATGATGTAATAATAAGGTTTAAGAACTGTGTATGAGTTATATCAATTCTAGATATGAAGAAGATTCTACAGGATGAGGCTCATAGTTTGTCATTCTATATTAATCCTGGAAATATGAAGATGTATATAGATTGGAAAGGGTATTTCTGGTGGGATAACATAAAGAGAGATATTAAAGAGTATGTGTATCGATGATTGGTATATAATAACATTAAGGTAGATAGATAAAAGTCTAAGGGTATTTTACAACAATTACCCATACCAGATTGGAAATGGGAAAACATCACCATGGATTTTGGTGTCAAACTCCCCAAAATGCCTTGTGGCCATAATTCTAGTTATACTGTAGTCAATCACATTATGAATTCAGTAAACTTCATTTATATTAGTGAATATTTCTATATTAATTAACATTCCAAAATAGAAATTCAATAAGTGTTATGGTTTCATGGATTACCACTTTCTATTGTATCTGATCAGGATCTGAAAGTTACCTTGAAGTTCTAATGAAGTATTCGGTAGGCTCCAGATAAAGAGTTTAGTTTTAGTTATGATTATCATCCCTAGATATATAGTGAGTCTAATATATCCATTTTAGCCCGATATAATATGCTAAGATCATTTTCAATAGAATTAAAATAGTTTTGGGATCAACACCTTCTACTAGTCGAGTTTTCTTATAATAATAGTTTTCACTAAAGCATTTAGATGGATCCTTATAAAAAATCTATGGAAAAAATCATAAAAATCCAATTTTATGAGATACAGATTGGTATAGAAATCTATTTGGACCTAAGATATACGAGTAAATAGAATTTAAATTTAGATCCATTTAGTATAATATCAAGGTAGATCATAGTCGATATAAAATTTATGCCAACAGGCATCGATGTAATTTGCAGTTCGAAGCTAGTGAGAATGTGATTTTGTGAATTTTTCCTTGGAATAAGTTTATGAGATTCAAAAATAAAAGGAAGGTTGAGACCTAGGTAAATTGAACCCTTGAATATTCTTGATCATGTAGGGATGATATATTATTATTTGTCACTTCCACTAAACCTCTCCCAAATTCACGATGTGTTACATATACCTCTCTTAAGGACGTAGATACCCAATCCATAACATGAACTGAAATAAGAGTTTTTACCACTAGATCATGATAATTACTATAAATAAAAATTAGTATAAATACTATATCTTAGTTTTAAAGTGCTATAGAACAAGGCTACTCACCTAGTAAAAGTTATCTAGAGGAATCAGAAATTTGAAGGAGATACTTAGGATCCCAATGATGTAATGAAACCGAGATGTACTTATTGGTTTATATATAATTGAATACATTTTAAGGGATAAATTAATTTTAATGGGTAGAATTTAACACCCTAAGATTTTATGATATACTTCTCTATAAATAAATTTTATTTCTTTGATAGTTTTCTTTACAAGCAACATTGAGTTTAAAGAAACTATGATTGGAATATTATTATTCAATGTTGTAGTTATCTCTCAGTTTCTCTATTGGAAGGTATAAATAGGAATAAATAAATTATAAAATAATTATGCTCTATAAATGTATAAAATTAATTCATTTATTATCATTTTACTAAAAATAAAAAATAAAAATCATTTCAAATTAAAAGAGAAGTTTTTTTTGGAAAAATATTTCTATGTGAATAAATAAGTTTTTATATTAATAAATTAAATTAATAACTATTAATTAATGATTTTATTGGAATTTATATATTATATATTCAATAAAATGTTTTAACATCCATCTAATTTTTTTCTAGTCATGGGATGAAAATAAAACTAGTTTTATACTTAAAAATATATTTTTATAAAAAATAGGTTTCATCATGATTTTCAAACTTATTTTAAAATGAAAATATTCCACTTATATAAATTGAATCATAGAAAACAGATCCCATATTTTTAATTAGGATATTCAATTTTTTTAAATAGGACTATTTGATTTTTTATCATTATGAATAGAAACCATGGAAATTTTTTGTCACCTCAGTAAGGATAAAACAGGTAAAATAGTGTTAAAACTATGTGTTTAGGATTTACAATTCTTTGAAAACGTTAATCTATTTTTCTTTATGAGTTTATTTATACAATTATCATCAAATTCAAGAAAATATGGCCACATTGTTGCATTTTTTTATTATTACCTTTATATTATATTATAAAAATGATAAATACAAAAAGTCACTCTCTTATATTTAATAACCCTAAATTTTTATTATAAGAATAAAAAGTGGATAAGTTCAGTTATAAATTATTAATTTAAATAGTAATTATTTTTTTTCATGGTAATTTATTTCTAATTTTTAGTGATTTTATAATTATCTTCAATGCATATTCAATACAGACTCAGTGCTTGTGAAAGAAGTTGGAAAATCAAGTAAATAGTTTTAAAAACTATAAATGTAAAACTTTTTGGGTGGTTTAATGTTTGAAATGAATTATTAATACAAATATAAAATAGTATATTTGTGTTATAAGTTTATATTGGAATTATATTATTTTCATGTTGTTTTCAAAGTCTAATTATGTTAATAGGTCTCAAAATGACATTAATAGTTTTTTATGTTAAATAACACTTTAATAAATTATTTAAAAATAATTTAAATATTTAAAGAGGATAAGTATGATGATAAATGGTATAAAATTTCATTCCTTATCCATTTATGAGTCATTTTTAACTTATATATAAAATTGGAATGCTTTAATATTGAAAAAGTCATTATGTTAGTTAAGGTAAAAAATGGTTAACCAATCGGTTAATCCAAAAGATAAGATCTAAAATGGTATCCAAACGTGTCAAAATTTTATTATTTAATTATATAAATACCATATCCTCTTTATAATCAATTATATTTCATTTTGGAACCATTTTTCATGAGCTATACACGTATTACATTATAATATTTCATTTATTTTCAAAAATGAAATTAATGATATTTTATAATAAAATTATTTTATTAAATGATTTAAAAATTATAAAAAAATTATTTTATGCTAAGTGAATGTGATATTGTTTAAAATATAAACCATTATTCATTTATTGGATACTTTTATTTTTTATGGTTAAATTCATGACCTTTAAATAATAAATTTTTTTGATATTGTGGTAATTGTCAAAAGGGGTAATAGAGGATTAATATAAATAGATAAGGGTAAAAATCACCTAAATATGTAGAAATTTTATTTTATGATATTATTTACAATAATAATAACTATATATTATAAATATAATAATTTGTTTCTACATGAACTTGAAAATTAATTTCTATTAATTTAATACTTTGTGTAATTCCAAAAGTTCCCCTCTCCACACTTATAAAAGGGAACCCATTCTCCTCTCTTCCTTACACACTTTGAGCCATATAGCTTAGCCAAACCCTAAAAAATCCTATTTTCAACTTCCCAATCCATGAATTATATGTCCTTATCTTCTTTATATTCCATTATAAGGGTCCTAATGAAGGGGTTTAAAGAAATTCTACCAATGTAGAGGTAAGAATCTTTACCGACTATTTAAAATTTATTTATACATATATTTCCAATAAATCTGTTATAAAAATCCTAAAATATTATATATAGTATAACAAATCTACTTATATTTTATTATTATTATGGTAAAACCATTTTCTATATCTTTTTCATCCTATGAAAATTGAAAACATCACTCGTACGTACATAGGGACTACAACCACCATAAAGTGATGAAATCCATTTTTTATTTCTATTTTATATGGATGGTAATAGGGTTATATTTAATAGATATATTTTTTTATAATAATTATCTTGGAAGGTTGAATTATTATTTAACTTTCTTTTGCTTAATTTTCTGAAAAGTGAAAACAATGTTCATGCGTACGTACGACAAATCGTCTCCATAAAAGTTATAATTAATTTACCAATATATATGTTTTATGGATGACTATAAATATATAAATAATGAATATATATGATATTTAAATCATGAATAAAATTATTTACTTGATTTCACTATGATAAAATAAAGAGGAACCAAACTAACGAACAAAAATTCTCATGAAAAATGAAACCATTAACACATAGAAACAATGATTTTAACAAGTATTTATTAATAAATGGTAGTTATAATGTTATATGTAGGTAATATTTGACATTTTAATAATGTAAATTATTTTGGTATTGAATTATAATAAATTTAAATTTATTATACATGAGGTTAGAGTGATTTCAATGAAAGTTGAACTTGAGGTAAGATATTTTCATCTCAATTTTACTTCTATGAGACACATGCCATATTCAATAATTTTTTCTTTTACGTGGTGTATATACTACCCATTAATGTATTTTATGATTATTATTTTGAATATTATGGTGATATAAATGTACATATTAAGATATCTCTTTTAGGGTGTTTTTATTCGAAAGTTACTAAATTGGTAAGGGATTTATGTTTCAATTTAATTGTTTAATTGGATTGTTTATGATTAAGTTTATGATGATGAAAATTCATGATCTATCAATAAATAATATTATTAATTTTATTATAAACTATTTATTTATTTATTATACCATTTTTCCTTTAATTTTCCTCACTTTATGAACTTAAGATACCAAAAACACATTTTTAAAGAAACCCGACTTTATTTCTCTCTTCAGTAGAACATCATTTTTCTTATATATCCATGTTTTTGATTTTTTGAATATAGTATTTACTAATCTTATATGCGTTTTAAAGTAATTTTAAACAATTATTAAGGTTAAAAAAAGGGTTTAAAATCAATAATCTTGTATTTTTTGAATGGGGTACATTTGTCTATTTACCAGAAATGATAATACAATCATTATTTTAATGTACCCAACATGAAAAAAGTTTCCCATTGTCATAACTATTCAAATATTTGAATCTTAATTTACAATTTTACAGCCTTATTTTTAAATAAAATGTTTTACTTAATATTTTCAAACTTTTTGATATTTTAAATAAGTAATTTCCAAGTGAAAAGGGTACTTACTCAAGAATGTTTCCAATGATCTTTTAAATGAAATTTTTATCTATAATGACACCCTTTTATGTCAATCAAGATTTACTGAGGATATAATCTAATAATAATATCATTTTTATTTATCTTTATGGTTTGTGTTTATAATGATGAAATATCATTGAAACCTATTTTTATTTCCATGAGTTAAGTTATGATAAATGTCTTTATGATCATGTGTCATAAATATGAATGAATTTATGATTATGTGATGGGTGGTACTAGAATTACATATCCCTATAATTTATTGGGTAAAGATTAATGTTCTATGATCTCTAAGGGTATACAATAGGTTATCCTAAGCTCAAAATAGGGTATAAGGGAGATTAGTGTAGGAATAACTTGTTATAAATGTCTTGATGGTTATCCTTGACATAAGATTTATATGATTATGATAATTACACACTTTAATCCACTATTTTATGAAATAATATTATACTAATTTTATGTTCTTAGGGATCATATTTTTAATACCTTTATGATTCACATTATTTCATTATTTATTCCATGACTCATGCTTATGATATAAGAATTATTGGTTATGATTTTCAAATGCTAAGATGATATTCTCATACCCTTTATGATCAAGTGAATATTAAATGATCATTGATATCTAACTTCTTTACACTTAATGAGAATTTTATATCATCCTATTTTATGTTTTATTTTCCCTATAATTTGAATAAATGTTTTTTGTATGACGAGCCAAAGAAGGGTAGTAGTTATGAGAAACTAAGTGGGAGACAATGTAGACATTTTTTGAACCATTTTTTATGTATCCATGATTCCAAAGATACTAAACATTTATGATTATGGTGAATATTATAATGTTATTTAATGAATATTCATTTAATAAGAGGTAATATTTATGTGTTAAAATTATGGGTCACTATAGAATACCCACCTTAGGATGTCAAAGGTGTACACTTAAAGAGGTTATCATAAGTTATAGCAAAACACTTAACTATATGTTTTTATTTTAATTATTATATTATCTTCATAAAAAATATCCTAACCATTCCAATATAATAAAACAAGCACCCATATACTTAGATGCTATTATTTTGATGTTATAACCTTAATACATTCCCTCTTCCATCAAATGGGAAAAGAATCTATCGTTAATGTGCACAGTGAACTGCAACCTCTAGAATCATTGTAATTAATTTTTCATCACTACCTCAAATATTTATTTATAATGATGTGTTTAATGTATATATATGATTGCAATTAAATAATTAAAAATTTTGAAATAAAAGTTATTATATATTTTATGAACTTTTTATTCATTGAAATGTGATAATTCCATTTATGTGTATGTGTGGATCACCTTCTCCATGAAGTGATGTGACTTAATTTTCATCACCAAATCACGTGGAAATAATATATAAGTGTATTTGATAAAATAATATAATACTTATGATATAATAATAATTTTGAAAATCAAAATTTATACTTACATTTTTCCTCCATGTTTGTTGAAAAGAATAAATGTTACTCTTTCATATGTACGACCCACCATTTCCATGATTGAAATAGAATTCATTTTTCATAACCATATTAAATAGGTAGTTATAAAATTATAATTAAGATATAAAAACTACACTTATAGCATGATTAATATTCCTGAAATGATATAACCATGATGCATTTGACCAATTTCAACCTATCAAAGTCATTTTGGACTTATGAACCAAAAATCCTCAAAACATTTGAAGAAAACATAATCAATTAAATTATTTATTATAAAAAGTTTATAAGTGAAATAAAAGTAATAATAATATTTAAAAAAGTCATTATGTAAGTTATTAATTTACATAATTTTATTATTTAGTAAGATAAATATCCATTATTACAAGTCGGACTCGTTGTAAGGGAAACTTTACCTTAAGAAATCATTTTAAATGTTTTAAAGATCTAAATTTTAAATATTTTTATTCCATATAAAATTATTTAATGTATGTATTTATATGAACATAAATTAATTATAAAGGAAAATTTATGTCACTTTTTTCTTTCAAAGGCTTTCAAAATCATTCATTTTATATATTTTATATGGGATGTTTTGAGATTATTTACAAAAGGAATATATAATTTTATATTTTAACGTATACGGACTTTATAGATTTTCCATCAACCCTATCCATTATTTGATATTTGGATTATTTTAGAAGATTCATTGTTTTATTCATTGGAGATCCCCTATTCCTTTGTTCTGGGTATTTTATTTTTGAAAATTTTGGTTTAATAGAAAGGGATATATTGATATCAAGAAACATTTTTCTTATGGGTTTAAAAGTATATTTTTAGGAGTTTAATGATGAAAATATTAGATTTTAGGTGTTTTTTATGTTATGGTCCTTGGATGTTATTTATGAATGAATGGTGATCACTATATAGTTTTGATGATGGGTTAACCTGATATAACTCTACAATTAATTATATAATAATTATGTTCTTGGAGAAATATGTTTTAATTAACCTAGTAGGTTATTCCATTTATAAGGGTAGTTATATGTGTCTTTGTAAGGGTTATATAAAGATTATTTACTAAGTAACCTACATGAATTATTTACACTTTCTAATGAGTTTTCAAATATATATTTTAAATTCAAAAGGTAAGAGAATGATATTTTTCTTTAAAGAAATTATTATACCCTTTTATGGTGCTTTTATGAAATTATTTTTATGGGGTTATCATTTTTTATAAGAAACCCTCATGATTATTATTTTTCCTTTATGTTTTCCAATAAATTTTTTTATAAAAATATTTGGGTAGTAAATATAATTTCATGTATAAGTGAATGATTATTTGACCTTAATGTTTATTATGTTAAAGGAAAACACTATTTTATGATATCATGATTTTGAAATAGACTAATAGGTATATTTATTCCTTTTTAAATGTCCCTTAATTTATTTTTTGTGCTGATCAAAATTTTTTAAATGTTTTCTTTGTGTATAAGGATGAGTAAAAATAATGGTAAAGTTAATTTGGAAATCATAAATATTCTTCAAAAAAATAAAATGTGTTACATTTTTAAAAGTTTTATATTGTGTGAAAACTGAATAATAAGTGGAAGTACCCAAATTATAATGTATGAGTTTTTTATGTGACAGTTATGACTTTATTATCTAAAACCCTAAACCTGAAAAGTTCATTAGGAATTTATTAAAATGATTTCTTGTTTAAAAATCAAATTTTGGTTTGAATAAGGTTACAGGTCTTTATAGTTGGTATTAAAGTAGGGTTTAGAAATTATTAGAGGTTAGAATATTGAATATTAGTGGTGGTTGTAACATCCCAGGTAAATAAAGAATATGAAATTTTCATATTTATCAATATTTGTAAATTAATAATTAATTTTACTTTAAATGGGATGCTATGTCCGATGGCGTACCCGATACACAACAACAGGTTTCTTTGAAATCTTATGTTGCACACAATGCTGAGTCATACTGAAAAATAATAATATAATATCATTTTAAATGGTAATTAACGCCTAGTTGTTGTATTGGTGGGAATGGACCGAACTATCTACAATATGAATATACATGTTTTTTAAATGTTTTTACATTTATCCAATAAATTTTATAGACATAAAATAAGAAAGAGTCCGATTTTAAGCATAAATACTCTAATATTCTTTAAAATGTTGATTTACCGCCTTTTGATAGAGAGACCTCTTTAAATAGAGTTCTGGTCACTTTTATATGTTCTATTTGAAAAAATAAAATTATTTTTTAGAATCGGGACATCAAAATTTACTTTGGGAAATTTTTTGGTATTTTTTTGATAAAATTCAATTTTTTATGAATAGTGAAAAATACTGTATTTTAATTCAAAACCGCCCTTTAATATAAATTATTTATATGGTTACATTATATTTTAAAATATTTTTAAGGTATAATTAGATTAAATTTTTTCCATTTAATCCAATGTTGGTCATTGGAATTAATTTCACTCTGAAATTCGACATAAACAAGTATCAATTTTTTGATAGCTATTGTTTCTTAAAAACACGCTATTTGTTTTGAAAATGAGAATTAATTTTAAATTAATTAATGAAACATATATGTCTTGAATTTTGTAAAATAGACATAATTTTTGAATTTGGAATATCAAATATAGCTTAGGCTGAATTTTTGGTATTTTTCTAAAAAACATCAATTTTCGATGAATAGTGAAACCACTAAGTAGTAGTTAAAAAACTATCATTTTCATTTAAATGAATTTTAACTACTTTTGTGAATTGGATTTCAAAAATCTGACATATATGGTTCTTATTAGTAAGTAAAATTTGGTTCAATAAGATGAAAATAATTTTTTGTGAATAGTTACTTTTGACTTTTATTTACCATGATTAAAGGTAAATAGGGTAATTCAAGGTAAAAAGAAAATTATAATAATAAAAAAATTTCTTAACACTTTTACTAACCTTATTTGATGAGTCATGGACTACCATGGTCATACTTGGGTCTATTTGGGGACCCCATGGAGCCACTTTTAAGTGATAATGACACTTTAGATTAATTAATTTAAAGTAAAAACAAAAACATCACAAACAAATATTTTTTTAGTAACTTAATTTTTTCATGGGGTTATATAAGTTATTTTTCCGACTATAAATATTAATTGTAAAGATAAAAATATTTCCTACATCATGATAATTTTTTTATAATTTTTAAACATCAAATAAATAAAATTATTTATGACAAAAAATGATGCAGTGTTTACCTCATTAATAAATCATTTAAATAAATAAGATTATACATATTAAAATGACATCAAAAACCTGTCCAATTCTTATTGTATGATTTTATTTAGACCATTAGTCATATTATATAATAATTTAATTAGTTTTTGGTCCTTTAGAAACCAAATATAATTATATAATAAAATAATATATTCACACTTTCATAAAGAGCCCCTCCTCCCCCTTATAAAAAAGCCCTCACTTATAACTCATTCCTCACTCCTCTCATGCCTCTTGGATCATAAAACACCTGCCCAAATAAGATATAAATATCCAAATATTTCTTCTAGAATCCTTACCTTAGGCATAAGGCACTTCAAGAAGTCCTTTTGGTTCAAACCAAAGGGAGTTACCCAAATTAAAGGTAACAGTTTCTCTTTACTTCTTTTCTTTTAATTTACTTATACAACCCCTAAACTCTTTTTATCACATTATTTTTTACAAAAAAAGTATCCTAAGTATACTATAATTTTTTTATGAGAATTTTTCTAACTACAGTTACACACAACCCCATCTAATGGGTGAATAACAAACAATTTTTGTGAATGGAAAACAAACACCCCATGAAACAATGATTGTTCGATTATCTCCTACCTCCTCTCATGGTGGACATTAAGATGAAAATATATTTATATATGATATATATTATGTTAATTTTTTCTTTATGCTTCTATATTTTCCTTTTATAGCACACATTTATGGTTTCCATTATGGGTAAACGCGATAATTTCATTTGAGGAAGTGCAGACTACCGCCCCCTCAAAGTGATATGATTCGTTAATGCCATATGTGAGACATATAAAGTATAGTGTTAATGATATTATATATGATATTATACTGGAATTATAATATACCTACTTATCATTACTTTTTAATTCCATTAAAATAATAAATAGAAATGAAAGTAGCGTTCATGCGTACGTACGACTTACCGTCTCCATGACCGGTGCATTTCATTTCTTACCTCAAAATTTTATGTATTATTATATATAAATGTATATACTAGATATATATGACATTTATTATATCTAAATCATGAATATAGTTATGGATATAATGAACATTTGACTATGTGAACAACTTGTAATTATAAGAAGTCCATTTTTGACTCAAGTACCAAATATTGACAAAACGAACGTTATTAACATAAATGATTACATAATGTTTATAACATGATAATAAGTGATATAAAAGGAATAATACACTTGAAAATTTTTCTTAATCAAGTATACATTAACTTTAGTTTACTATTCAGTAAAAATAAGGAACAAACGAGTGAAGTCAGACATGAGGTAAGGGATTTCTTATCTCACTTTTAATTCTGTGAGATTTCCATTGTTCGACACTAATTTATTGCATGTGGTGTATTTTGTACTGACATTTGATATATATTATCATAATTCTATTTATATTCATGTTATTCTTTTATTTATTTTGTGGTTATTAACTTCTGGTCATACGACTCGATAGATTACAACGTGGTAAGGGATTTTCATCTCACTTTTTATTCCTGTGAGATTCATGACGTATTTTCCACAATTTACTTTTGTGAGGTGTATGTACTGAACATGATTGTATTAATTGTGTAATATATTTATGGGTATTTATATATTCATTTTAAGATCCTTCTTTCATGGGTTTTATGTTTCGTATGTTACCAAATCGCTATGGAATCCTTTTAACCCGATTTCCATTCCTTGGGTTAATCTTATAATTCTTAATTATGTCATGCTATGATTATGTGTGGAATCACTATTTTTTTATTAATGTTGTAATTTCAACTCCCCTTTGTTTGGATATACTTTTGATATACATAATCACTCCATTGATAAACTCTCAAGTCATCGATATGAACTTGATAGGAGTAATTTTAACTCAATTTCCATTCATTGAGTTAATCATCCAAGTCATTGGTTTTGTATTAAAAAGAACACATGTGAATTTACTATGACTTATTTACACTGAATATCCAATCATATCGAGTGTAAATATATTTTTCACACATTATTATGTAATTTATTTATCCTTAATCCAAGGATACCGTTTTTACATGGGATTTCGTCTCAATTTACATTCCATTGAGGCTTCATTGTTGTTATGCACCAATTCACTCATATATGGTGTATATATTTGTCATTTGGAATTTTCTATCATGAATACCTTTATTCTCATGATATTATAAAGTTATTATTCAATATTATTCCTCAATTATTTGTATTCAAGTGTCTCTCATTTTTTTAAAAACTCTTTAACTAAAATATCGTTTTAAATGTTTTAAAGATTTATTCTTCTAAATATTTATCATTTGTTTCCATGTTTTAAAAATGGTTTTTAAGATTTATTTATATGGACATTAATATTTTCAAATGATAATTCATTAAAATCTTCAATGTGGTATGGGACACTTTGATTCAAAATTCTCTTTATTAAATACTTTAAATGGTTTTGAAAATGGTTTGATAAAGAATTGTTTATTTCAATATCTTGATTTGATATATTATGATTAGAATATAGAAATGTTATCTTTCCCTTTTTCTTGTGTTATGGGTTATGAATATGTTATGGTTATTGGGCATTGTTTACATATATGAGTGGTTCTGTGATAAACCTATGGCAGGTGAGCCCAAGATAGATCTTCAATGCATTGGGTAACGTGATGGAGGTAAACGTTAAGGTTTCTCCTAAGAGATTTAAGGAATATACTATGATGGTTATTCCAAATGTGACTCCCTATGTAGTTATGATAGCTACAATGTAAGTATGTTATGAATTCCATAATTTTCCTTTATGATTTATGATTTCTGCATGTTATTCATAAATCTTATGATTTCATGAGGTATGTTTTGATTGAAAAGTATGGTTTCATTGATTTGTATTTATTGATGGACTAATGTTTATTTTAATTATTTTATAACCCTTATTGAGCTATTTATGATCATCCCAAGTTTTGAAATGTTTTTCACAAGACATAAAGATGAATATTGTCAAGGATGAGATCAAGGAAAAGTCATGTTGTCTAATAGATGGAACTAGACATGTTTCTTTTTAAGAGTTTTTATTTTATGAAAAAATGGATACTAAGTACTAATGTCTACATGTAATTTTCAAGTTGATATTTAATAGTTATGGCCAAATTATCTAAAACATTAAACCTGAAAATATCCTCAATGTGAATTATTTATTTAATTCAGGATTATGTAATTTTTAAGGCCAGGTTCTTAAAGTTGGTATCATAGGTCAGTTTAGAAAACTTTTGGGATTAAGAGCTTTCCTTAGACACATGGTTAGTCCCTATGTCTATTATTTCCGCTAAATCCTTGTTTTATAACTTTTTCAGATCAAGGAAAGTAAGTTACAAATGGAAGGAGGAGGATCTCAAATGACATTCCTATCTCTTCCTGATGACTTTCTTGCAATAATTATTGAAAAGTCAAGTTTAGATGACTGTGAAAGGTTTTCTAGCATACAACTCACTTGCAAGCAGTTGTTTGAGATATCAAACACCTACACTATACCTCATTATCATTCTGGATCATGGGTTGTATTTAATAAAATCCTATTTTCAAAATATTTTCATATTGGTAAGAAAGGTAAATATTATCAAGGAATTTTCAAATATTTTACCTTATCACAAGATTTTGAAGCATATTATGATTTGGAAAGGGGTGCTGAAGAAGGTGACCCTTGCAAAAACTATTTATATTTGCTTTTACAATATATCCTCTCAGTATAAACATATGGTATTTTAAAAGGACCATTAATTGAAAGTTTCAACTCAAATTTGGTCCGTCTGTTTTATAGAAATCATGTTTTATTAGATGTTTTGAAATTATATGTCATGCATAATTATTTTCAAAAACCATTTTTCTGTGAACACCCTTATGACCTGTGTTGTACAAGGTGTATTTAGATGAAGGAAGAAAATGATTTTGAAGGATCTATAAATCATTTTTGCAATGCATGGAAATTCTACCTACGTGAATATGATGGCAATGAAACCAAATGGACCCCATGATCAAGGTATATTGTTCTTAATTTTGGGGATCATTTTATTTTATCATATGGTGGTGAAATAAAAAAAATGGCAATATATATAAGACTTCAAGAATTAAGATGTTGAGAGCATAATGAATTGGGATGAAAATGAGAGGTATAAAGAAACCATTGAGGTTAAAACATGTTAGGATTATTTTTGAGTTTCATAAAAATGACAACACGCAAACTGTGTGACAACTCATCACGTCAGACAAAGCTTCGGGAATCGAACCCACAACCAAAGTTAAATTGGGATTTATCACATACCACTTGACTACGCGAAGTCCATGGTTAGTATGACTTATTATTTCTAGTTAAATTATTTTATGGAATAATAATAAGTTGATTTGGGGAACTTTTGTTTTATCAAATGGATAAACTTATTATATGAAAATGATTTGGTTATTATGTGATAAAGTTTGTGGTGGAAGATGTTCTCTCTTTTGAGTAAACACTATATGTCCAAGAAAGATAGAATACTATGGGATTTCAATTGTGCAATAATGTTTGAAATTTTAGTTTGGAAGAATCTATGTTTTTATTATAGACATATGACGATTTGGTTTATTTAGGAAAATGATTAACCTATCATGGAGAATATGTTATTAGGATAATTACTTTTCAATATGGGACTTTATTAGTAACTAATGTTATTTGGAGATAAATGTTAAGATTTATCTTGAAAGACTATGTAATTAAATCCTTATGAGATTTGGGTTTCAATCTTAGTTTGGATTACTTTTGAAGAATTTTATGGACAATAGTTTATTGAATGGTCTTATTTTTTAGATTATGTGATTCTCTAGAAGATTATTCTTGTGCTTTGGATGTGACCAAGTCTTTTTTAATTCTCATTGTTTGGAGAAAAGATTAGTTTTTTGTAGAAACTGATTAAAGGATGAAACTCTACTTGAAGGTAAGTTCATTTCTTTATTTTCTTATTCTATGCAGTAAATGAATTCCTAAAAATTATGAAAAGGAATGTGAAACAAAAATGTTGTTGGTTTACTTTTCCTACTGGGTAATCAAAGACAGTTTAACACACCATAAGTTTTTGATTTTTTGGTGGTTAACTTTCTCCTAATCATGTTTTATATCACTCTCCGTCAGAACTTGACAGATTTTTTTCTCTTCCATATCCATGTCTTCCGACATGGAATCCTAGTATGGGTTATCTCTGGTGACCTCTGTACTTATCTTTCTTTATTTTAAAGTGATTTTTTTATTGATTTTTTTTTCAGATGTGGGACTTTCAATGAAGTTTCCGATCCCAATTTTCAAATTGTGAGGAGGCAATTCCCAAAAGGGGGGAAGGATGTAACATCCCTTGTAAATAAAGAATATGAAATTTTCATATATATTAATATTTGTAAATTAATTATTAATTTTAATTTAAAGGGGATGCTATGTTCGATGGCGTACCCGATACACAACAACAAGTTTATATGTTTCACACAATACTGAGTCATATTGAAAAATAAAAATATTATATTATTTTAAATGGTAGTTGATGCCTAACCGTTATATTGGTGGGAATGAACTGAACTAATAAAAATATGAATATACATGTTTGTTAATTTGTTTTATATTTATACATTAAATTTTAGAGGCTAAAAAAACAACGAATATGATTTTAAGCATAAATACTCAAATATTCTTTAAAAGGTCGATTTACCACCTTTTGATAGAGAGAAATCTTTAAATATAGTTTTTTAAATTTTATATGTTATATTTGACAAAATAAAATTCTTCTTTAGAATTGGTACATCAAAATTTACTTTGGGATTTTTTTTTGTATTTTTATGATAAAATTCTTTTTTTATGAATAGTGAGAAATACTATATTTTAATTCAAAACTTGATTTTAATATAACTCATTTATATGGTTATATTATCTTTTTAAATGATTTTAAAGTGTAATTAGATTAAATTATCACCATTTAATCCAATTTTGGTCATTGGAATTAATTTCACTTTGAAATTGGACATAAACAAGTATCAATCTTTTGATAGTTGTTGTTCCTTAAAAACATGCTATTTGTTTTGACAACAAGAATTAATTTTAAATTAATTAATGCAACATATATGTTTTGAATTTGGTAAAATAGACATCATTCTTGAATTCAGAATATCAAATATAGCTTGGGCTGAATTTTTGGAATTTTTCTGAAAAACTTCAATTTTTGATGAATAGTGAAACCACTAAGTAGTTGTTAAAAAACTAACTTTTTCATTTAAAAGAGATTTTACTACTTATGTGAATTGGATTTCAAAAATCCAACATAAATGGTTCTTCTTAGTAAGTAAAATTTGGTTCAATAAGATGAAAATAATTTTTGGGGAATAGTGACTTTTGACTTATTTACCGTGGTTAAAGGTAAATAGGGTAATTCAAGGTAAAAAGAATATTATAATAATAAAAAAATTATATTAACACCTGTACTAACATTATGGTATGAGTAATGTCTGACCATGGGAGTCGTTGGGTTGATTTTGTGACCCCATGGAGATAGTTGGGAGTGATAATGACACTTTAGATTAATTAATTTAAAGTAGAAACAAAAATGACACATACAAATATTTTTTAGTAAATTAATTTTTACATGGGGTGATATAAGTTATTTTTTCGACTATAAATATAAGTTTTAAAGATAAAAATATTTCATACATCATGGTACTTTTTTTATATTTTTGAGACATAAATAAATAAAATTATTTATGACACAAAAATGATGCAGTGTTTACCTCATTAATAAATCATTTAAATAAATAAGATTATAAATATTAAAATAAAATCCAAAACCTGTTCAATTATTATTGGATGATTTTATTTCGACCATTAGTATCTTATCTTAGACCTTAATTAGTTTTGGACCTTTAGAAACTGAATATCATTATATAATAAAATAATTTTTTCACACTTTCCTAAAGAGCCTCTCCTCCCCCTTATAAAAAGACATCACTTCTCACTCATTACTCACACCTCTCAATCCCATTTTCTCATCAAAACTATACCCAAATAATCTCTTAATATCCCTATCCACCTCCTAGAACCCTTACCTTAAGCAGAAAACACTTCAAGAAGTCCTTTTGGTTCAAACCAAAATTAGTTACCCAAATTAAAGGTAACGACTTCTCTTTATTTCTTTTCTTTTATTTTACTTATAAAACCGCTAAAATATTTGTAATCCATTATTTTATAACATCACCACTATAATAAGTATACTAGAATGTTTTTATGAGAAGTATTTGAACTACAGTTACCCACACCTCCATCTAATGGGTGAAGAATATACTGTTTTTGTGAATGACAAACTAACACCTCACAAAAAGATGATTGTTCAATTTTCTATTACCGCCTATCATTGTGGCCATTAATATGACACTATATTTATATATTATGTTTATTATGTTTTTTTTCTTTATTATTCTGTATTTTTTCTATAGTATACCTTTATGGTTTCCATTATGGGTTGACGCGATAATTTCATTTGAGGAAGGGCAGACTAACGCCCCCTCAAAGTGATATGAATCGTTAATTCCATATGTGAGACGTATAAAGGATGGATTTAATGATATAATATATTATATTATAATTTAATTATAATAATACTATGTATCATTATGTTTTAATTCCATTAAAATAAGAAATAGAAATGAAAGTAGCGTTCATGCGTACATACGACTTACCGTCTCCATGAACGGTGTATTTAATTTCTTACCTCCAAATGTTATGTAATATTATATATACATGTATATACTGGATATATATTATATATATAATATCTAAATTTTGAATATAATTCTGGATATAATGAACTTTTGACTATGTGAACAAATTGTAATTATAAGAAGTCCATTTTTGACTCAAGTACCAAATATCGACAAAACGAATGTTATTAACATAAATGATTACATAATGATTATAACATGGTAATAAATGATATAAAAGGAATAATAAACCATAAAAATTTTCTTAATCAATTATAAATCAACTTTATTTTATTATTCAAGAAGAATAATGAACAAACGAGTTAAGTCAGACACAAGGTAAGAGATTTCTTATCTCACTTTTAATTTTGTGAGATTTCCATTATTCACCACTAATTTATTGCATGTGGTGTATTTTGTACTTCGATTTGATATATATTATCATGATTCTATTTATATTCATGTTATTCTTTGATTTATTTGGTTGTTTTAAAGTTTTGATCATACGACTCGATTGATTACAGCGTGGTAAGAGATTTTTATCTCACTTTTTATTCCCGTGAGATTCATGCTATATTTCCACTATTTCCTTTTGTGTGGTGTATGTACTGCCCATGATTGTATTAATTGTGTAATACACTTCAATTTATGGGTATTTATATCTCTATTTTAAGATCATTCTTTCATGGTTGTATGTTTCGTATGTTACCAAATCGGTACAGAAACCATTTAACCCATTTTCCATTCCATGGGTTAATCATCTCATTCTTAATTATGTCATGCTATGATTATGTATAGAATAACTTTTTATTTATTTATGTTTTAATTTAAACTATCCTTTGTTTGGATATACTTTTGATACACATAATCACTCCATTTATAAATTCTCAATTCATTGATATGAACTGGATAAGAGTAATTTTAACTCAATTTCCATTCATTGAGTTAATCATCCAAGTCATTGGTTTAGTATTAAAAAGAAAAAGTGTGAATTTCCTATGATTGATTTACACTAAATATCCAATCATATCGAGTGTATCTATATTTTTCACACATTATTATGTAATTGATTTATCCTTAATACAAGGATACCGTTTTTATAAGGGATTTCGTCTCAATTTACATTCCATTGAGAATTTATTATTATTATAAATAAATTAACTCTTATATAGTGTATATAATATCCTTTGGAATATTATATCATGAATCCGTTTATTCTACTGATATTATATAGTTATGATTCAATATTATTCCTCAATTATTTATATTCAAGAGTCTCTCATTTTGTTAAAAACTCTTTAACTAAAATATCATATTAAATGTTTTAAGGATTTATTCTTTTAAATCTTTATCATTAGTGTCTATGTTTTAAAAATGGTTTTTAGGATTTATTTATATTGACATTAATGTTTTCAAATGATAATTCATTAAACCCTTCAAAGTGTTATGGGACACTTTGATTCAAAAATCTCTTTATTAAATGGTGTAAATGGTTTTGAAAATGGTTTGATAAAGAATTGTTTATTTCAATATCTTGATTTGATATATTGTGATTGGAATATAGAAATGTTATCTTTTCTTAATTCTTGGGTTATTCGTTATGAATATGTTATGGTTATTGGGCATTTTCTACATATACGGGTGGTTCCGTGATAAACCTAGGGCAGGTGAGCCCGAAATAGCTCTCCAATGCTTTGGGTAATGTGACAGAGGTAAACATTAATGTTTCTCCTAAGAGATTTTGGGAATATACTATGATGGGTATTCTAAATGTGACTCCCTATATAGCTGTGATAGCTACAATGTAAGTATGTAATGAATTCCATAAGTTACCTGTATGATTTATGGTTTCTGTATGTTATTCATAAATCTTATAATTTCATGAGGTATGGTATGATTGAAAAGCATGGTTTCATTGATTTTTATTTATTGATGGAATAATGTTTATTTTCATTATTTTATATACTTAATTGAGCTTTTTATTCTCATACCATGTTTTAAAATGTTTTTCGCGGGACATAAAGATGAATAGGGTCAAGGATGAGATCAATGAAAAGTCATGTTGTTTAAAACATTGAACTAGACATATTTCTTTTTAAGAGTATTTATTTTATGAAACAATGGATACCGAGGACTAGTGTCTACATGTAATTTTCAAGTTGATATGTAATACTTATGGAATAATTATCTAAAACTCTTAACCTGAAAAGATCATCAATGTGAATTATTCATTTAATTCAGGATTGTGGTATGATTAAGGCCGAGTCCTTATAGTGGTTTTATCTATTCCATAGAGAAATCATGTTCACTATGGAGAAATATGTCTAAAGAGGATCATTTCATGAAACAAAACTCTTTAATATTAAATAGATCATCTAACTCTGGGATTTATAAAGGTTTTATAAAATCTTTAGATCTGTTATGTGAAGTAATGGGTTGTTCAAAAAACAAAAAGGAAGCTCTTTCTATTTACTATTTCGATGATGAATACAATCAGTAGTGGTCAACAGAGAAGAATATAACATAAATAGAAGTGATTTATTCCTTGTAATGGGATTAATTTAAGAATATTTTCCTTGAGAAATATTTTTATAAAGCTTTCTAACTTAGGAAGGAAAAGTGATTCTCGAAATTTAAGGATAAGGAGGAAGATTTAGTGGATTCATATCAAGAAAATTTTATCATCTTGGAAAGGTAAACACCAAATTATATCCAAGATATTGATAGTAAAATTAATTAGGTTTAATTAGGATTGAAGCCAAGATATCAAAGTTAATTGGATTATTATAAATTTAAAAGTTACAAGAAACATGTTTGATGTGATGAGAAGGTAGAAGTGGAGTTTTTCAATAATCATGTGTCCTATGAAAATAATAAGAGAATAAGGTACAAATAGAATGGAATAGAGAAACATTAATTGATGAAAACCAAAGGAAAGAAAACAAAGTATTCTTTTTGTTATAAATGTCGTAAAAAGTACCTCGATGAATGTATTAAAAAATGTGGAAGGCGTTTCAAATGTGGTAAGAGTGGACATTTGGATCACAACTAGAAAGAAAAGGATCATAGTAATGATCTGAAAAAATAATAAAATACTAGGAATAAGTTGATTAAATTTTAATGAAATTGTTCATTATGAAATTAATTTTCTAGATATAGGAGTAAAGGATGGAAGTAATCATGATCAAAAGTAGAAATGTGTGGCTAAATCCTATCCATATACTATAGAAGAAGTTGGAACATCCAATGATGTGGTTTCAAGTAATTTTTTTTATTAATATTATTCTAATGTATTGTATTATTTGGGGTTTATGCAGTCTTTTAGTCTAGAAAAATTTATAGATAAAATAGAAATTTCCCCTCAAGAAATAAATTTAGAACTTTTGGTTATATTAATTGGGGGTAGTGTTAAGGAAAAATAATTTTATTAGAATATTATTTTTGTTTTCTGTTGAAGGACTTTAACTTTATTTTTTATGTGTCTTACTCATTATAGAATTTTATGTTATTCTAGGTATGTATTGTATTTCTATTTATCATGCTAAGATATATTATTGAGATAATTTTTTTTTCAAAATAAGTTTCAATTTTTATAGAATTATGGATTCATACATTTATAACATATCATGAAGCTGATAAAATGGTTAAATATGGAATTAAATTTATATTGTATATGTTTTTGTGAAGGATACTATTCAAATTATCGATGTACCTATCATAAATAACTATATTAATATCTTTTCTGATCAATTTCTTGGAATTATACCAAATCATGAGATTGAATTTACTATTTAATTAGATCCTGATGTAAGGAAAATATTATAAAATCCTTATTAAAGAGCCAACTTTGTGTTTGGGTTGTGTTTTTTTTAATGAAAGATATTAGCTATTAGTGGTTGTCAATGAAAGATTTAACTGATATCAATATGTTAAGTATATAATGAGGAATAAGGTGTTGGGAATTTTGGTTGATGTACCCAACTATGGAAATAATGTATCTGTAATTTGGATGAATTAATGAAGAATAAAGAAAGTGATCAAGTATTTTTATCTCCAGAACAATGAGATTAATTTTGATGAATTTTGAATTTACTTATGATGATTGATGGGTTAATATTAATGTATCAAACATGTTCCTGTTTTTTGGAGAAGTATATTTGTTATCAATATTATGAATTTCCCATAAGGAGTTTATTTAAGAATCTTGAAAACCAAATATATGTAGAAGTTTGTGATGAATGAAAGGTAGAAGAAGATAGCATAGGTACAGGAGGCAGTTTCTAGCATACCAAGGTGATCAAAAAAAGTCAATTAGACTGAGGTAATTATAAAAAGGTTTCTAGGAATACCCACAAATTAGAGGTTTATAAATTGAGATTGTATGGATTATCCGTTATATATACTTTTATAAATTTATAAAAACATATCCAATTTGATAATTTTTTTAAAATCACCTAACCTGGTCTATTCGATGGAAAAATATTTGAAGTCAAATCAAATAGAAGAAATTTTGAGACACCACTAAAGGAACATTCATACTGAAAATTTATTGATGTGAATAGACTGAGTTGATCCAATGATATGTCGAAATAAATGTTTGAACAATAAAATTATGAATTACATAGATAGATAATTATTGGGAAAATCATATCAGATCTTGTTAAGTGATGTGCTATTAATTTATAAAATATCAAAATTCCTTGTGGAATTGATTCAAGCTGATGTTTAGAAGAAGAGAAAAGTCACTGAAATAGAATTAATTCAGTTTATGTCCAAAGGATATTGAGGAGTGGATATGTAATGTTCATTTTTTGGAGTTGTGGTGGAATTCACTAGAACTATGTTTCCGAATCATTATAAATTACAGATTGAAGTTGAATGAAGAGATGGAAAAAGACCATCAGATGGAATTGTACAATGAGAGATATGTTATGTGAAGAAGTCATTATGAATGAATGACACAAGTTTTGATGAGTTTTATTTGGATAAATTACAAAGTCTTTCATATAAGGATGTTGAGTCATTATAAACACTTTACTAGAAAGAAAGTTATTAAATGATCCAGCACAAGTTTCTTATCAATGTTATCAGAAAAAGGAAACATGTGATGATAATTTAATGAAGAGATTATTGAATGAATGAAGAGGAGTTTTCGAATAATCAAACATAGATGAAGTTGTTTACTAGGGTCATCAGATAGAAGAATGGTTGTGAATATAGTTGATAATTTTTTTTGAATGATATCAATAATGTTTCCTAAAAATGTTATTGGAAATATATGAAGATCATCAGATATAGGGTGTTGATGTTTTCTAAGTGGTTGTATCAGATAAATTTTTATATATGATGTCAGAGGATAAGTGTCTCTATGTGAGAATTATTCATACTAATATCTCAAATTATTAGCATTAGATATATTATTTTGAATGGAGAATAAAGGTTTTGTGTCTAATGAATAAACAATTGTAGGATCATCAAACAAATAGTCTCAAATTATGTTTATTAGTTGAAGGATTCCAATCCAAGTAAATGAATGAAGGATTGAAAAGAATGTCATCGGTAAGAAGAAGAATCTTGAAAAATATTTCTTGATGTTCCTATAGAGTGATGAATGAACACCGAATGATTTTTTAGTGAAGAAAATACATGTTAAGAAGTTTTATCAGATAGAATTTTCAAATTCATTTAAAAATATTTTGAAAAAATATTAATCGTTTCGATGTTGAGCTTGATGTTCAATGTTTCAATAACCATGAAAAGAATATCATGATTCTAGTTGATATTTTAAGACCTTTTAGGAAGAAATTTAATGTTGATATCTAAATATATTTCATTTGAATATTGGTTAACTCTATTTTAGGAAGTTTTAAGGTGGTTAAACACTGAAAAATTTTAAAATATTCTCAATGTTTTGGTGGATAGTTTGAATTTAAATCAAGTGCATCAACCTAAAATTTTTGGAAACCACTACCTATATAAAGGGGTAAAGATACTTTCTGAATGTGAGATGAGAATATAGTTGCAAATCCATGTGTTATTATAAATAATTTAAGTTCCATAAGAATGTTTTGGTTATAAATAATGAGAGAAATTATCATTTGGGGTGACGTTTTGAGAGAAGAGGTACCAAATAATATAGGGGATACCAAATAGAGAGGAATAACCAGGTAGATAAATAATGAATTTTCCAAAGGAAAGAATATGGGATCAAACAAATAATAAATGGATATTATTTATTAATTTTTTACCAGAAGAATATGGTGTAGAATAATTAATTGGATATATAAGTACCATACTGAGAAGAAGATATCAAATAGAACAATAGCCCTGGATAAATAAGTATCAGATGTTCAAGAAGAAGAAAAAGTGATCAGACAGACATCTAACAATGTTTTCCTATTGATTAGAGATCAAAATAATATGTTTTATAATAAATATAGGAGGAAAATTAATTTAATGAATTTGCATCAGACAAATATGATTAGATAGAAAGATCAGATGGAGAATTTATAGATGAAAGTTAAGAGGAATAAAGAATAGATTTCAGTTTTCTATTGTAATTAATAAGAGATTTATGTACACTAATATATAATTAATAGAAGAAAGAAGTTTAGAAAAATAGAAAAAAATGTGAAATCCATAAAAAGTCTCAACAAGTGGAATACTTTATTTGTATTTTAAATTTTCTCTTAAATATGATGGAGACTATGTACATAGGTTGTATAAAAATCTAGTATAGATCTTCAAGGTGGAAAAATTCATCACTATTATAGGGATGAAGAATTTTTTATCCCCCTACTAATGTTTAGAGACCCCCACAATAATGAATTCCTTTGATAGCTTTCATTTCATAAAAGCTTGAGTTTTACTGAACAATAATATACTATTAGTATTATTATTTAATATGATAGTTATCACTTAGACATTGGAATATAGGGTATGAATAGGACTAAATAACATATAAAAAAAATAAATTTTACACACATTTATTTGTTATCTATTTATTATAAAAAATAATGAGAATCATTTAAAATAAAAATAAACCACTTCTAAAAAACTGTATTTTTTCTACAAGGAAGTTTAGTCTCCCTTTGTGTAATTAATTTAAAATTAATTTTTACCACTTGTAGAAAATGTATTTGAAAAAACATAAATACTTTTTGAAAACATAATACCACAATTATTTTAGGGTGATGTTTTGAGATTTTTTCTAAAATGATTCATTTTTTGATAAATAGTGATATATACATAATTTTAGTTGAAAACTGCATTTTCATTCATATTATTTATAATGTTAAATTATATTTTAAATTATTATTAAATTAAATTTATTTAAATAATATATCAATTAATACAGTTTATGTCATTGGAATCATTTTCATACTGAATTTAGATATAAAAACTTTATAATCTTTTGAACATTTTCATTTAAAAAATCCACATTCTTGTCACATCTGCAGGATAAATTTTAAATTAAAAATTAAAAATTATGTGAATTTATTTTATAAAAATTGATAAAATTTTTGGAATCATCTTTATTTATAATTTATATTATGGTTAACTTAATTTTTATCCAATATTAATAGTGAATGTAGTAAAAATTAATTACCTCGATTAAGGTAAAAATTAATTTATTGGGGGTTAAAGGAAAATGATCAAGGTATAAATGAAATATAAAGTTATAAAAAAACTATTTTATGTCCCTAATTTGACCATGAAACATATAAGGTTTCATAATGGTCTATTTTGGACCCTTTTGGCATGTTAAAATTGTGGGAGCAGTCAATTATTTTCAAAAATACCAAGTGTGTACTCCCCACAGCTTATAAAAGGCCACCCCTTCTCCAATATTATCCACAAATTCAAACCTATTTGGTTTATTAAATACATACCAAAATCAGTTATAAAATTATCTCCCCTCATAATATAAGCCTTATTTTTGGAATAAAAAAACCATAAAGTCTTTAGAGTAAACATAAGGAGGATACCTGAAGAAGATGTAATGTTCTTCAGCAAGAATCTTTAATTTACTTCTTTCTCCACCTCCAATTATTTTTCCCTACAGCATGATGATATAATAATATCAGTATATTCATATAATTGGTTGTTTTTATAATAATTTCATTACCTAAAAACATCTATAGTTCAATGAAATGTGTTATTAAATCATTATTCGTGTGTATGGAGGACTACTGCTTCATGAACCGATGTCATTCATTTTTTCATTTACACCTCTCAAGGTTTGGTAAGATTATTTATATAAATATTATATATGATATTTATCGTATATTTATACCAATGAAGTAAGTATATCATATATATCATTTTTATTTTCTATTCTGTAGGAGATATGATAACTTTAGTAGTGTGTACGAAAGACTATCGCCTTACGAATCGATATGATTCATCTTTCATTAACACTTCACTTGGAAGGTGATAAATATCAAGTTAATTATTAAATGTGATATAATGAAATAATTATGATATTATTGGCATATTTATCATTCTTATAAGATAATATATATCATTTTATTTATTTCCTTTTCACTCATATAAAGATGATAACATCATTCGCATATGTGTGGACAATCACCTTCATAAAAAGATGTGAATCTCTTTTCATAACCAAAAATATGGATGAAAAATATAAGTATATAAATTTTATATATGATATTATGATAATTATTTAAAATCGAAATATTACTTAACTCCTTTCTAAAATTATTATTGAAAAATGAAAATGTTACTAAAGTGTACGTATGGTCTACCATCTCAATGATTATTACGTACTTCATTTCTCATAACCATCATTCATGATTGGTTTTGAAAGTAAAAGTTTTCTGAAAATATAATAATTATTTTTTGAATATTATTCAGGAGATGATATAACTACATAATTTAAACATTATCCAGATCATTCATGAAAAAAACGCATGAGGAAACATGCCAATTAACACCTAAAATAATGAAAATAATGAATGATTATTGATAAATGGGTAATAAGATGTTATAAAAGGATCACATATGATATTATAAATATTAATATGGTTCTTTTATAATTTAAGTTTAAATAATATTCAACCAAAAGGGAGTATAAGGTAAGGAATTTCTTAACTCAAGTTGTTTATTGGGATAATCTTCTAATTCATAGATTATTTCAATCTATGATTATGTGTATAATGTATTTCTATTACCTTATATTTTATTTACAATTATTTTATGTGTATTTATATTTTAAACACATAATATATTCATTTATTTATTCTCACTTCAACGTTATGATCATTATAAAGGTTTATTTCATAATCTCATTTTAATTGAGATTGTTTACACTTGAATTTTAGTTGAAGGAACTTATTTGACAATTTTCTAGTAAAAAACTTTTATTTGTTTATTTTATATTTATTAATGATATTTTCAAGTAATATTACCATTTTCCTACACTTTATTACTTACAATGTTTTATAAAATGTTTTAAGTAAATTCGAGTTTGTTTCTCTCTTCGGTCAAAAATCAGTTTTCTTCCAAAATCTGGTTTTCCTAAATTGTTTCAAAAAATATTTTCAACCTTTTAAAAAATATTTATCAATTCTATTTCCACCCATTTTAAATATTTTATTTTTTTTCGAATTATTCTTATGTCATTATCTAAAAAAAACTCCTTTGGTTATTACCTAAAATGTGAATGGAATCTTCTTATCATTTTCTAAATAAGGAACCTTTTCTACAATTTTTAAATAGAAAAAGAATGTTATTTTTTACTTTTATAACATTTATGAAATTAACCCCCATCATTACCATCATTTATTTGAATCATACTTTATAAGTTTATGAGTAACTTTTTGGAGATTTTTTTTAAAATTCATTTAAAAAAAACAATTTAAAAATGTTTTTTAAAAATGAACATCATATTTTTCTCTAGAATGTTTATAAAGATATTTTTCATGTTAATTTTATTCATAAATGACAAAAAAATATTATTACTCCAATGGTTATATTATGATACCATTATTATTTATCCTCTAGTTGATTTATGATTCTTTTGACCAAGGATATTATTGACATTCACTTCCTCGTTTCATTTTATAATAATTAAATTCTACTTGAAGTATTCACTTTCCTATGATTATTCAAAGTTAAAATTATCTAAAATATATATAAAAGTTATCATGGATATGTTTATTTCTTAAAATTCATATCATTTTTACATATAGTATTTTCCATTGAATGAAATTTTTTTATATGGGAAAATGTTGATAAATATGTATTCTTTAATCAATATGAATATTTTAATAGGTACACTATATATGAATTAAATGGATTATTAAATATATGAGTAATAAATTGGATGGGTATGGTATAGTATGGGTGGTGTCTGGTTATAGATAGTCCCCTGAATCTTCAGTATTCTCAAAGGGTAAACTAGTTGGGAGAGTTTAGTTAAATTGGTTTTTACCTAGTATGTTTTAAACTATATTGTCAAATGTAATGATGATAAATGTATCATGTAATTGGGAAATTGTTTGACTAATAATTAATTATTTCCTTTCTTCATTATTTATTTATTACTATGCATGAGATTTTTTACTATGAAATTTTCTCTGTATGAATTTCATTATCATTTTATCGATAAATAGAGTGTGTTTTGAGTTATTTTGCTTTCCATATTTATTATTCCTTATACAATTACAATAGTGATGTTATTGATTAAATGGAATGTTTTTTCATTTATTTATCTTTCCCTTTTGATTATTATCCATGAGATTTTTACATTGATATTATCTCTAGTTTCACACCATTTTTAGTTTATTGATTATATGAAATATGTGTTCCATTATTATCTTTCCTTATTGTTTTGTTATTGATTCATAAATTCTTCCTATATACTTAAACCTTACTGAAAATTTGAGATCACTCTTATTTTATTCTATTTCCTTCGGATTCCATGATTTTTACTATGAAAAATATTCAAGAATATTCAAGAGGGAATCATTATATTCTAAAAGAAAAATATTTACGTTGTAAATCATGTATTAAACTTTAATATAAGACCCATGTATGTATGTAGTTTACCAAGACAACAAAACCAATCTATCCTTTGGGATGAAATTATTTGTACCTTATACCAATATAAAAATGCAGGCACCATCTCTGGGATATAATGGAAAGTATTTCTATAGTTGATATCAGAAAATGTTTTGTAGAAACCTTAGAAACTAGATTTTAGAAAACATAGATTGGGGAATATAACCCTAGGACATAATTGAAGGGTAAGTATAGAATCAAATCATGAAGTTTTGGTAAGAAATATATTATGTAGTTTTTACTATAAATACATACATATAAGGATACTAAAAGTGGACATGGTTCTGTTACATATGTACCTAGGTGTAATAAATTTGATAAGGTGATTTAGGCTTGACTTGAGCATTACCTGATACACAAAAATGAGCTTTACTGCCCCACCTTATTTGACACACTTGGGGGATATGATTAGTATAATTCACATTTTATTTAAAAACCATTATAATGGATTTGAATAGATTATGAAAATGAATAAACTAGGTTAAAAATAAGGTGTTTAATATTTGAAATAATGTGTCATGATTTAGTCATTCTATGATCATTATTTTATTTTCCCACTATGGTTATCGTTGCTCACACAATAATTTTTTGTTTTATTCAATAGATGGAACCTGAAGTAATCTTGTTAAATTTGACAACAAAAAAAATGCGGTGACAATGAGAAACTAAATTGGATGTTGATTGGAGTAAAAAATGTCATGTTTATGCCTAATTAGTTTTCCCAAAATATTATTAATAACCTATACATTAATCAACTTCTAGAATCACCAAAGAAGATAACGATGGAAGTTTCTATGAACTCGAGTAGTGGAGACTATGAATTAAAGATGGTTTTATTTCCATCATGTTAGGTATTTTGAAAGAGACACCCAAGAAAGATTCTCAAATGATTAGGAAAATTATTTATGATTATAAAATAAGGACATAAAGAAAATAGTTTCTAAGTAAAAGTGAAGAGTATGATGGATGAAAATAAATATCGTCCTAATGATCCATTTATTGTTTGTTATCTTAAATATGGGGATCCTGGGATTTTTTTTGAATCAATTACCTCATCTAAATGTTAACTCCTAGATTATGTAAGGACCTACATATAAATAAAATGTATGAATTATTTATGTATTAGTATTTAAAAATTAAATTTTTTAAGTATTTTACCAATGGTATTTTGTTTATAAGAATTATGAAACATATAAGTATTGTGTTAAATTTTAGAAGTTCATGTGAATTAATTAACATAAGAGTTATGGATACTATCATGGTTTATGAGTTTATTATTTGTCTTAAGTTTATAGTCATAAGTACCCCTTTTAAAAAATTAGTGTGGCAAGAATGCCACATGGTTAAGGATATTTTGGGAGAAATTTATGCTAATAAGACCCATTGTTTTAGTAAATGTTTTAGTGGAAAATTTATTTAAAGAATAATGCCTTTACATTTTGTAGACATAATCTTAATGTTATTGAAAACCTTTAGGGTAAAATTGTTCATTAATGAAATTGTAATAATAGTCTAATAAGATTATTATACTATATAAAAAATAATTTGTAATGAAAACCTTAGAAAAATTGTTATTTAATGATCAATTTTTTATTTCAAGGATGTACATCATATTTTTTGGGAATGATATAGTAATTTTATTAATATAATTTATAAAAAGGAAAACTAGTTTGACATGTGACAACCCATCATGTCCAGAAATACCATAAGACTTGAACCCATGACTAAAGAATGATATGGTTTTAATGCATACCACTACCCTACATGATGTATTGGTTAGTATGTCATTAATTAAATTATCTGAGAAATAAATATTAAGGATGAACACGTAGTGTTAATTTTGAGTCTCAAATAACATTTTATTAGATAACTTGTTTTAACCATATTAGTTTTAGAAAATATTTAGTGACATATAGAAATAATTTTCGCTCTTTTATGGATCACACCATCTGTTAAAAGTGAGTTTTTATGCTTTAAAAAAGAAATTGGATATTAATTTCTTGGAGTAAGAAATAAAATACGAACCAAATGATGAAATTGTGTTTATAGAAATGTATGAAGTAGGTATATTTATTTATATTCTTAAACAGTATAATAATTCCTTGACATTATTAAAATGGTCTTCAAATAATTTTTTTTACCCTCTATAATTCATATAAAATGAATTAGGTGGTGTTTTTAATCATCATTGATTTATGGTTTTTAGACCCTTAACTTTTTATTGATCAATCACTTTCTTATGATAAATGACCACTTTCACTCTCTATAAATAATTTTATTTTCTTCCATGTCCACATCTTCCCTTACCAAAAATGATTTCCTATGTCGAAACCTAGTTATGTGTTATTACATATGAAATTTTAACTTACCTATCACTCTTATTAATTGGATATTTTACTGAACCTTTTTTATGTGGGTTTTTTTCAATAAAATAATTTTCAAATATCAAACCCTCTATTACTGAGATCAGGCTTTAATTGTGAGAGTGAGATTTATTTAATGCAGGGAGAACGTAACACCCTAAAAATTATTTAAGTATACATTTTTATTAGATATCTTATGTTACAAATAATACTATGTTATCTTTAATTACCCACAATAACAAATTTATTTGATATCTTACGTTACATGCATGACTGAGTTTTAACAAATAACAATATACTATTAATATTATTATTTAATATGATAGTTATACCCTTGCCTTTGAAATGTAAGACATAAAAATTGTTAAATAACATTTTAAAATATATAGTTGATACACATTTATTTTTTATATATTTATTATAAATAATATTATAATAATTTAAAATAAAAAAATGTTTTCTGAAAAAATGTTATTTTTCTAAAAGGTGCACATGAACCTTAGCCCAGTTGGTGAGGTATCCTTAAGTGCATCCACAAGATCCAAGTTCCAAACCTAGAAGAGGCATATTCCAAGGTATTATAGCAGTATATAGCAGGCACCGTAGCAGTACTGAACACTGTAGCAGTACTGTACATTGTAGCAGTACTATACGTTGTATGGGTACTGTTGCAGGTACTGTTTGGCACTATAGAAGCCATAACTAATCACCATGGGCCACTGGTTTGGGATTGGATTCATTAAGTCCTTAGGGCCACCCAGGCCTTTGGGTCAGTAGGAATTTCAGGCCACCTTTAAGCCCTTCGGGACACCTCACGGCCTTCGGGGCACATGCAATTTTCCCAGACAGACTTTACAAAAAAAGAGCAGCCTAGAAGAGAATTCAGAGTAGGAACACTCACTAGTAAAAAACCAATGGATTTGGAAGAAGTAGAGGGTATGGATATTCCATTGGGACCATCTTTGGATTTCATAGGAAGCTTAGCCAGAAGACCATGCAAAGGTGGAGAGCTACCATCATGATGCAAATACTAGGGAGGGGCACTGCCATGTAGTTATAGTCTAGTTGAATTCCCTAAGACCTTAGGGCCATGTAATGTCCATTAAGCATCAGGTATATATAATAACTAATCCTACTATCCTTGTAAGGGTTCCCCCTCATCCCTTCAAAGGAGGGTTGTCAAAAATCAATAAAAATGAAGGCCTTCTGGATATTCAGGTTACTTTTCTAAAAGGTTGTTTAGTCTCCCATTGCGAAAAAATATTACTATTAATTTTTAACAATTTTAAAAAATTTATTTTATAGAATAAAATTAAATTTTTAATTTGGAATACCAATTTTATCTAAAGGTGAATTGTTGGGATTCTTTATAATCGTTACATTTTTCATTAAATGGTGAAAATATGCAATTTTAGTTGAAAACATGATTTTCATTCAAATTATTTATAATGCTAAATTATATTTTTATTTGGTTTTAAAGAAAAATTAGTTAAATTATATATCAATAAATCGTATCTAGGTTATTGTAATAATTTCCATATTGAATTTAAATATAAAAACTTTGTAAACTTTTGAACATTTTCACATTAAAAACATGATTTCTTGTCACGTCTACAGGATTAATTTTAAAATAAAATTTTCTAATTATAGTAATTGAATTTGGAAAAATAGATTAAATATTTGGAATCATAATAATATATATTTTTTAATAAGGTAAAAATAATTTTTTATCAAAATGAATAGTGAATGCATTAAAAATTAATTATCCCGGTTAAGGTAAAAATTGATTTACTAGAGGGGTTAAACTAAAAATATAAGGGAAGAAATGATCTGTAAACTAATAAAAAACTATTTTATGACCCTATTTCTACTATTATACCTATAAAGTTATATAATGATCCATTTTTACTATTTAACCATGTGAAAAACAAGAGATCACCGAATTCATTTAAAAAATACCAAGTGTGTCCTCTCCCTCACTTATAAAAGGCCACCCTCTCCTCTCTTTTTCAAACCTTAAAACATATTTTTTCATACACAAACAACCCAAATAACATCTCAAATTACCAAACCTCATCCTAGAGTACCATTTTTTTGATTAAATCCTACCTAATAAGGCTTTAGTGAAAACATATGAAGGATACCCTAAAGAGAGGTAATGTTCTTCAACAAGTGTCGTTATTTTACTTATTTATTCACCTAATTAAATGTTTATTATAACATTATTATATAATAAAATCAAAATATTAAATTTAATAGGATATTTTTATAGTAATTTTATTACCTAAAAACTTCTCCACTTCTATCAAATGGGTTACAAAATCATTATTCATGTGTACGGTTGACTACCACCTAACAAACTGATGTCGTTCCTATTTTCATTTCCACCAATAAAGGTTAGATTTGATGATTAATATATAGTATATATATAAGATATTTATAAAATATTTATAACTATGTAGTCACTATATCACATATGTCATTTTCCCTTCCATTTTCTAGGAGATATGATAAAGTCACTCATGTGTATGGCAGACTACTGCCTAGTGGAGTGATGTGATTCATCTTTCACTAACGCTTCACCTGAAAAGAGATAAAGATAATTTTAATTATTATATTGTTGGAACCACTTTGTGTATAAGGTTGTATTTGTTGTCAATGGTTGTCAATGAAGATCAAAATGAAGAAGATCAAGAAATACTCCAATGAAATGGAGGAATTGTAATTCAGACGATTGTTGTACTGATCATAAGTTCAAAGAACATGTGTCAAAGGTGACACATTGTTTATAACAATGAAGAATGGGAGGTTTAATCCATCTGAGGATGATTAAAGAAGAATGAGGATTTGATGAAGACCATGCAGTTACTCATGATTTTATGAGAACCATGCAAGAGACTTCTTGAATAATATAATCGTATGTTTTTCATGAAGTAGAGGAAGATGGTTGAAGAAGAAGACACTGTATAAGGGATTGGCATTTTGTGATGGCCATGAACATTGGACATATGTGATCACCATGCACATCACATTGTATCAGAAGATGATGATTCTAAATCTGTTCCTTCAAAGAATACATATCATGATAGTGGAGTTTGTGGTGACAGCAGAAGAGTTTCTGAAGGATTCAGATCACCAAGAAGAAGGGTTTTTGAGGTGATTGTTCTTGTTGACAGATCAAACAAACAACATACAAACATTTTTGACAAAGGTGATTCCATGGTGGCATGCTGAGTTCAAAGGCTGTCATTAAGGATCCATGTCTGAATCAAGAATTTCGACAAAGGAATGGATTATGAAGGAACTGATGAGAAAGTGGCTGACATCCTGACGAAGCCATTGTCAACAGCTGTGTTTGAAAAGCATCGGTTGAACCTTGGTGTTCAGCCACCTCCTAGTGCATAAGGAGGATCCGAGATACCTCTATCCCAGATTATGATAACTGTCTTTATCTGCTTATGGATGTGATGCATGTTTGTGGGGGAGATACTATCCATGGGGAGTATGGTTTGAGTAGAACGTTGAACACTTTACCAGTCTTTGGGATTGTTGTCAATGGGGGAGAATGGAATAACTTCAGCGGAAGTTCAGAATGTGAACCAGCAGAAGGTGGCACCGTTTCCCAGTGTTTGCCAATTTTTTTGGGGTCCAAAATTTGGAGGTTGGTGAGCATCGCGAAAAGTGGATTTCCATGAAGATCATAATTAAATAAGGCAAAGGCATGAATTTCGCGAAGATGGGATGCATGTATTGGATTTCGCGAAGACCATAAGAATGGAGGCAGTGATTTTTTCGTGATTACGTCAAGGTTCGCGAATGGTAGAGGCTGGAGAGCTTCGCAGCGATGAAGGGATTTGCAAGGGAGCTTTGCAGCGATAAAGGTCTTTGTGAGGGAGCTTCGCGACGAAGGTGCAAAGTAATTTATGGGATGCTCCATGATTACGATGAGCTCCGCGAATGGAAAATTTCCGTTGTGCTTCGTGATTTTGAGAGAGTTCCGATGGGAACTTCAGAGCTTCGCGATTTGAGCTGACGTGGCATTGACTTCGCGCGAAAGGCTCGAGGGTCAGTGGAATCACCTATAAATAGAGGCTGACCTACTTAAGAGAAGAAGAGAGAATTTCAGAGAAAATCCTTTGCTCTCGGTTCGCAAAGGTCACTGGCAAAGGCAGTGTGGTTTGCGAAAGAGGAGCTTCACAGCGGCTATTCTAGCTCCACAAAAGTCGTGCGCCCCACGTTGGCTCAGTGATCTTCATGAAGAGGCAGGAGCTCCGCGACATCCAAGCATTGCGAAGACTGGAGCATCGCGAGAGTGCTTCACGATTGAGCTTCGCGAAAAGGCAGGGACTCCACAAAGGCTTGATTGAGCTTTGCAAAATTGGGAGCCTTGCGAAGTAGGGTACTTTGTGAAAGCCCTTTCCAAAGGTTGTTCGCCCAGTGGATAGGGGAAAAAGGGGTATTCATCAGTGGATGAAATCTGGATTTCAACAGAGCATCATTTGTTGTGCAATCATAGAAGTGATTGTGATTCAGGCAAATGAAGACAGGGGGATCTAGTGCATTCAGTTATTGCACTAAAGAAGAAGTATTGAACTAAAAAGAGCATCAACTCTGAACCCTGATGCAAGAAAAGTCTCATGATGAAAAAGAGACAATGAACTTCATGTCTATCTAATGAAGAGACATTCATGTCTATAAATTGAGTGAGACTTCACCAACGACAGTGAGGCAGGGGGAGTCAACGGAAGTGACCCGAGGGAAGCAGTGAGCTATCCCTGAACCTTGGTAAAGGCAGTGAGCCTGTGACAGAGTGACTGTGCCCGAACCTCTATAATCCATAGCAAGTGAAGATTAGTGGAATTTGGTACGACCGACAACTTGTCGGCGTATGCTCCTTGGACGTAGCCCTTTGTGGTGAACCAAGTAAAATTGATGTGTTATCTCTGTGCATGTGAATGTTTCATTACTGATCATATCCATCATACAGGTATAAGTAGTTCCTACCAACGTGGGAACAAGATCCACAACTTTAAGAAGAAAAATTTGACACCCTGATTCACCCCTCCCCTATCAGGGTGTCCCGGGGTCCTACAAGTGGTATCAGAGCTAGGTTGATGTATGTTGGATATTCTCCAGTAATTCTATTTAGAAGAGGATTTGAGTTTCTTTCCTAAAGTCAAAAATGAATATCAGACTTGATGAAGATTCAGTCATTTCTGAGCAAAAGTCTACATCTAGCAAGACCATGAAAAATAGGAAAAAGAAAGAGAAGAAGCAGCTGAAGAAGTCCCCCATATCCAAAGAAGATACTGTGTCTTTTTCTCCATGCCATTACAATAATGAAGAAACATCAATCTTGGAAAGTATCGAGCAGGTGGCTCATAATTCTTCCAGAGGAAAGGATGACTTCCCTAATTCAAGCTTTCAGGAAAATCTCAAAACATATCTGCGTGATATTCCTGAAGAAAGGGTTGCTATTATTTGTAGCCTATTCCAATCTATGCAGGTTGAGATCACTCGACTAGAAAGAGAAGCTGAAAATATGGAAAAGGGGTTGGAAAGAAAAGTTCTGGAAAGTTTGAAGCTCACCAAACAGGTTAATGTCTTTGAAGAAAATGAGGCAGTCAATAAGACTCTAAAAGAAAAGATCCATGCACTTGAAGCTGAGCTGAAGAAGAGCAATGAAGTCAAGAGTTTTTGTTTGGAAGAAACTTCCATTAAATTCAGGGAACTTGACTCCTTGTTAGAAAACAAAGTTAATATGCATGAATATGAGGTTGAAAGATTGAAGAAGACTTGTGAAGAGAAGATGATCATGATTGAAGATCATAAGATCATCCTCAATATTGAGGGTCAAAAATTGGAAGCCCAGTTGACCAAGATTGAGAATACACATATTGAGATTTCACAAAAGAATGAAATGAGTGATGATTGTACTCAATGTTCATTTGGGGATTCTAAAGCAGAAATACGTCAAACATGTGACAAGAAGATTATGACAACTCTTGATTATCCACATCATGAACCAGTTTCAGCTAGTACTCAATGCTCACAGGAGGAATCTATTTTCGAAAGTCCTCCAACATGTGATAAGAAGATCATGACTTCACTCATTGATCTATCACAAGCAACTGAGAAAGTGAAGGTACCATCCAAACCATCTTGTACTCATGTTTCTAAATACATTCCTACAATCAGTGCAGGTTGGAAGAAAAGTTCTAAACAAGTATGGATGAGGAAAGGTGAGAAGAAGAGACCTACCACCATGGATAGGGTGGATGGGAAGAAAAGGAGGAATTTGGTTCCTCAAAGAGAAAAAAATATTAAGCAGATGGGCCAACAAACTAATATAGAAGATACAAAGAAGAAAGGATTTGTGGGTCAATGTTGGTGCTGAAATAGATTTGGGCACTGTGCACTGGATTGTTTTTACAATACCTTACATGGAAAAGCACAGGGAAATCCTATATCAAATCGTAGGAATCCAGAGAAGAAGAAACAACATCCGCAGATCCAGAAGCATCTGTTCACCGCAAACAGATTTGGAATTCTTGATAACATCTGTGATGTATGCAACGGCAGAGGTCACGTGGCAAGTACATGCCCACATCAATATGCTTTCACTGTTGATATGAAAAGAATACCTCTGATGTCGGAAAAGAATGAAGCAGTGACCTTGGGAAGAAATTAGAAGAATGTTTTGAACACACAATTTCCCAGGAAGATCTCAATCAGGGAAGCTGAGAAGACCTAGGATTTTAGATCCATGAAATTGAAGGGTCATTCATCCAAAAAAAACACTAAGTGGGATGAAACACAGATGAACCCATGTGGAAGACCCAAACTAGCTGCAAAAGTTCCAAATGACATGTTGGTCATCTGGCCAGAAGATTTGAAAAGAATGAGGAATCTTGAAGATGAAAAGGCCAAGGATGGTGACAAAGGAAAAAGAAAAATTTCACGTGATGAAGATAGAGTTCATGAGAGATTGCAAACCAAGAGAATCACACATGTCAAAGAAGTTTTGTGTGAGAGATGCAAGAAATCTGGTCACATTGCAAAAGGTTGCCTAACCTTAATACCAGAGCAAGAAGCCTTCCTTAAGAAGAGTAAGAATGTATCATTCATGATGGCTGTTAGGAAGAACAATTCTTCACACAAAGCAGAAGAGAATGTGAAAAGAGTCATGCCACATCAACACATATCAGAACATATGTTGAAATGTTCAGGCATGAAGACTAGAGTGAACAGAGGAACTTGGTTGAGAAAAACACCTCAACCATGCGGCTCAGATTGATGAAAAAAGGAGGAACCACCTTATTCCCTTAATCATTTGTGTATTATATTTGTGCTAATAATGCATGGAATTGAAGGTGAAGCATGCTCTCAGGGGGAGAACCTGAGAAGTACTGAATGCTGTCAACTCTTGATAGCTAAGCTGAAGTAGTTTCCATCCTTGGATGGTTCTTCAATGGATATTCAATGATTAAGATGAAGAAGGATCACTCTTGATGAAGATAATGAGGAGTGTTTCCCCTGAGGGGGAGAAAAATGAAGAAGCTTCCAAAATCACTGTGTCAATCAATATCAACTCCAGATGGACTCAAAAGCAGTTACTCTGTGAATTCCTTGAAGAACATGTCAATGGAGAAGGTATGCCATTTCTCAATCTCTATCCCTTGGTTACTCAGATCAAATATCATTCTACAAAGGGGGAGTAACTGAATTGATCAGTGACATAAGAAGAATGGATGTCCCCCAAGGTCACTTATCCTGCAGATATCATGTGAATGTTTTTGATCAGTTTTCTGATGTAAGTGCAGGAATTTTAGGTTGATCATTCCCTATCCCATTTTATTTCTTATGCCTGAAATAAAAGTGGTAAACCCTTGAAGAAAAAATACATGAGTTCTCATCTCATGTTGGTATCATGATATGTGAATAATGGACAGCCTTGTTGACTTAATCAAATCACTCTTGTTTTCTACCCTGAGCATTGCTTAAGTAGACTTAGAGTGAAATGGTTGATGACACACTGCTTAAGTATAGGATGATACCCTCTCTACCAGGTGCTTTGTATTTCTTGTCAATAAGCGGGAGAGAAAGTGAAATGAAAGTTTGAAGAGAAGTAAAAAGTTGATTGAAGAGAAGATTCTCATTTTGACATTGACAAATTCATTTCAGAAGATGTATAAGGTATTGGCAACAAAATACAAAGGGGGAGATTGTTGGAACCACTTTGTGTATAAGGTTGTATTTGTTGTCAATAGTTGTCAATGAAGATCAAAATGATGAATATCACGAATTACTCTAATGAAATGGAGGAATGGTAATTCAGACGATTGTTGTACTGATCATAAGTTCAAAGAACACGTGTCAAAGGTGACACATTGTTTACAACAATGAAGAATGGGAGGTGTAATCCATCTGAGGATGATTAAAGAAGAATGGGGATTTGATGAAGACCATGCAGTTACTCATGATTGCATGAGAACCATGCAAGAGACTTCTTTAATAATAGAATCATATGTTTTGCATGAAGTAGAGGAAGATGGTTGAAGAAGAATACATTGTGTAAGGGATTGGCATTTTGTGACGGCCATGAACATTGGACTTATGCGATCGCCATGCACATCACATTGTATCAGAAGATGATGATTCAAAAGTTGTTCCTTAAAAGAATACATATCATGATAGTGGAGTTTGTGGTGACAACAGAGGAGTTGCTGAAGGATTCAGATCACCGAGAAGAAGTGTTTTGAGGTGATTGTTCTTGTTGACAAAGCAAACAAACGACACACAAACATTGTTGAAAAAGGTGATTCAATAGTGGCATGATGAGTTCAAAGGCTGTCATTAAGGATCCATGTCTGATTCAAGAATGTCGACAAAGGAATGGTTTATGAAGGAACTGATGAGCAAGTGGTTGACATCCTGACGAAGCCATTGTCGGCAGCTGTGTTTGAAAAGCATCGGTTGAACCTTGGTGTTCAGCCACCTCCTAGTGCATAAGGAGGATCCGAGATACCTCTCTCCCAGATTATGATAACTGTCTTTATCTGTTTATGGATGTGATGCAAGTTTTTGAGGGAGATACTATCCATGGGGAGTATGGTTTGAGTAGAACATTGAATACTTTACTGGTCTTTGGGATTGTTGTCAATGGGGGAGAAAGGAATAACTTCAGCAGAAGTTCAGAATGTGAACCAGCAAAAGGTGGCGCCGTTTCCCAGTGTTTACCAATTTTTTTGGGTCCAAAATTTGGAGGTTGGTGAGCATCGCAAAAAGTGGATTTCCATGAAGATCATAATTAAATATGGAAAAGGCATGAATTTCATGAAGATGGGATGCATGGATTAGATTTTTCGAAGACCAGAAGAATGGAGGCGATGATTCTTCGCAATTACGTCAAGCTTCGTGAACGGAAGAGGCTGGAGAGATTCGCAGCGATGAAGGGCTTTACAAGGGAGCTTCGCGGCGATGAAGGGCTTTGCGAGGGAGCTTCGCGGCGAAGGTGCGAAGTAATTGACAGGATGCTCCGCGATTATGATGAGCTCCGCGAATGGAAAATTGCCATCATGCTTCGCGATTTTGAGAGAGTTCTGGTGGGAACTTCAGAGCTTCGTGATTTGAGCTGACGTGGCATTTACTTTGTGCGGAAAGATCGAGGGTCAGTGGAATCGCCTATAAATAGAGGCTGACCCCCTCAAGAGAAGGAGAGAGATATTTAGAGAAAATCCTTTGCTCTCGGTTCGCAAAGGTCACTCACAAAGGTAGTGTGCTTCGCGAAAGAGGAGCTTCGTGGAAGCTATTCTAGCTCCGCGAAAGTCGTGCGCCCCGCGTTGGCTCAGTGAGCTTCGCGAAGAGGTAGGAGCTCTGCGACATCCAAGCATTGTGAAGGCTGGAGCATCGCAAGAGTGCTTCGCGATTGAGCTTCGCGAAAAGGCAGGGACTCCGCGAAGGCTTGTTTGAGATTTGCAAAATTGGAAGCCTTGCGAAGTAAGGTACTTTGTGAAGGCCCTTTCCAAAGGTTGTTCACCCAGTGGATAGTGGCAAAAGGGGTATTCATCAGTGGATGAAATCTGGACTTCAACAGAGCATCATTTATTGTGCAATCACACAAGTGATTGTGATTCAGGAAAACAAAGACATGGGGATCTAGTGCATTCAGTTATTGCACTAAAGAAGAAGGATTGAACTAAAAAGAGCATCAACTCTGAACCCTGATGCAAGCAAAGCCTCATGCTGAACAAGAGACAATGAACTTCATGTCTATCTAATAAAGAGACCTTCACGTCTATAAACTGAGTGAGACTTCACCAACGATAGTGAGCCAGGGGGAGTCAACGGGAGTGACCCGAGGGAAGCAGTGAGCTATCCCTGAACCTTTGTAAAGGCAGTGAGCCTGGGATAGAGTGACTGTGCATGAACCTCTATAATCCACAGCTAGTGAAGATTAGTGGAATTTGGTACGACCGACAACTTTTCGGAGTATGCTCCTTGGACGTAGCCCTTTGTGGTGAACCAAGTAAAATTGTTGTGTTATCTCTATGCATGTGAATGTTTGATTGCTGATCATATCCATCATATAGGTATAAGTAGTTCCTACCAACATTGGAACAAGATCCAAAACTTTAAGAAGAAAATTTTGACACCATGATTCACCCCTTCCCTCTCAGGGTGTCCCGGGGTCCTACATATATATGATTTACAAGAAATAATTATGATATTCAAGAAATATTTGTTATTTTTTAAAGTTAATATAAATAATTTTATTTCATTCCTTTTCACTCACATAAAGATGATAATATTGTTCGTGATTGTGTGGACTACCGGCTTCATAAAGCAATGCAAGTCTATTTTCATCAGCACACCATATAGATAAAATATACATGAGTTGGATCATAACATACTTAATTTTTCATAACCATCATTCATGATTATTTTTAAATGTAATTTTTTTGTTAAAATATTATAATTATTTCATTAATATTTATATTTAAAATATTTTAATATATAATATACACATGATTTGGATCATTCATGATGAAACATGTATAAAAAAACAAGAAAATTAACACTCAAAACATTGAAAATAATGAAATATTATCAATGAATGGGAAAAAAGATGTTATAAAATAGTATTATATGATATTATAAATAATAATATGTTTCTTTTTATAATTTAATAACTTTTTTAAAACAACTTTACACGAGGAAAAATTACATTCAACCAAAAGGGATCATAAGGTACATAATTTCATTACTCTATTTTTGTTCATTGGGTTAATCCTCTAATTCATTGAATATGTCATTCTAATATTATGTGAATAATTAATTTTGGTTATAGTAGGTTGTATTTATAATTTTTATGTGGATTTTAATTTCAAACACATAATATATTAGTCTTTTAATTCTTACTTCAATGTTATTATCATTGCAATGGGTTATTTCACAATCTCATTCTAATAGAAATTATTTACTCCTGAATTTTAGTTGAAGGATATTATTGAACCATTACCTAATAAAAAATTTTAATTTTTTAATAAATTTATTATTTATGATATTTCTATGTAATATTACCATTTTCTCCCTTTTCTACTTAAGAGTTTTTAGATTTTTTTTTGATAATATGACTTTATTCTTGTCTTCAATCGAAAATTTGTTTTCTTCAAAAATCTTATTTATAAAAATGTTTTCAAAAATGTTTTAAACATATAAAAATGATTTTTTAATATAATTTTAACCCATATTAAATCTTTAAAAAATGTTTTCTAAAGTTTCTTTTGTTATTTTCAAAACAATGCCCATTTGTCTTTTACTAAAAATTTAAAAGGAATCTTCAAGTCATTTTTTAAACAAGGAATATTCTTAACCTTTTTTACAATGAAAAATAAATGTTCATTTTAATTTTGTAACATGTTTGAAATTAACCACATTCATTAATTCCATTTCTTTTAATCATCCTTTTCAATTTTGTAAGGATGTTTTTATAAAAAATGTTTTTAAAAAGTGATTTTCAAAAAAAGTACTTTAAAAATGTTTTTAAAAATAAAATTGATATTTTACTCAAGAATGTTTTAAATATATTTATATGGTAATTATATTAATCAATGACAACAAAAATTTATTCTTAGACTAATGGTTATATGTTTATACCATCCTTATTCATCCTATATAGGGTTTGAGATTATTTTGACCAAGGATAGTATTTGTATTCACCTACTTATTTAATTTCGTAGTCATTACCCCATTGAAATATTAACTATTTTTTTGTGATCATTGAACATTAAATTTCCCATAAAAATACATATTATTTATCATGAATATGTTTATTTATTAAACCGTATATCATTCTTAAATATGATGTTCCCCATTGAATGTCCTCTATTTATTTGGGGAAATATTGATAAATTTGTATTCTTTACTTGATATAGATATTTGATAAAGCACATTTTTATGAATAAAATTAATAAACTGATATATGAAGAATTATTTGGACAATTATGACATTGGTGGGTCCTAGTTATAGATATCCCCAGAATGAATTGGTAGTCTCAAGGGACGAACCTGTTAGATAACCTTAGCAAAATTGGTTTTCACCTAGTAAGTTTTAAAATATTGCATGAAAGGTATTAATGGTAAAGGAATCATGTACCTAGGAAATATGGAATCCAATAATTAAGCATTTCCTTCATTCATTATTCATTTATCATTATCCAAGATATTTTCAGTCTGAAATTATATTTGGATGAATTTCATTATCAATTTATTTATTAAATGGAATGTGTTTTTAGTAATTTACTTTTCCATATTAATTATACCTTATACAATTGTGATAGTAATGTTATTGATTAAATGTAATATGTTTTTAGTTATATAACTTTATGTATTTATTATTATCAATGATATTTTTATATTATTATTGTCTTTAGTTGTAATTAATTTTTATTTTATTGATTATATGTCAAGTGTGTTAAGTTATTACCTTTCCATATTGATTATATTTATTGATTCATGAATGATTCTACAATACTTAACACTTACTAAGACTTTGATCTCACACTTATTTTGTTTTCTTTCCCCATTATTTCATGATGCTTACTATGATAGATATTAAAGAATATTCTAGAAAGAATAATGATATTATCAAAAAAATCATGTTATAATGTGTGCATTAAAATGTAATGTAAGACTATTTTATGTATATAGTTTACTAAGACTACATAAATAATCAGTGATTCAAGATGTGATTCCTTGTACCTTATGAAAATACAATAAAGAAACTATCATCTTTGAGCTATTATGGTTAGTTTCACTAAAAAACTTAAAATTTTCATATTTTGAATTCTTTCTTATACTTGCATATGATAAGGAAAATAAAATAGAAAAATCTAGACCATAACGGGTCTAAGAGGTAAAGGGATAAAAAGTTATAATTTGCTAAAATGTTCCCAACACAAATTAAACCCTCCCCTCAGTATTTAGTATATCTCTAAGTGTTCATATCAATTGGTATCATAGGGTAGGTTCACATATATTGTATTCTCTACATTGATGTTATTCTCTTTTAATGGTTTTAGATTCTTTCATATATTAACAATGAAGTACAGTTTTGATGAAGGTATTTATCTTTGAGAAAAATTCTATTTCTATCAAGACAATAATGAACTTCATAAAAAAATAAAAAGGAATAGTAAATTAGAAATCCCACTTTTCTAAAGAAGTTAAAGTATCAGTTTCTCCATGACATGATAAAAAATAAAGAAAATATGGCTTTGAATGTCAATAGTAGGTGGATCAAGTTTCCACCAAAGATAAGGACAAAATTTATTCCTTAAGAGAATCAAGTTTGTAAAGTGATCATGTGATATGTGAAAATTATTATAAAAATTATCCTCAAAGATAATATCCTAGTATAAGTTGTGATGATGATCTATCTTCAAATTCTAAAGATATATCTATTAGTATATTGAAATATATTCTGAAATGAATTCCTGAATAATTTGTTTCTTATTTGTGGTGTCATTAAAAGTATGTAAGAATAGATCACCCAACAATTATAAGAAGACAAAAATATGGAGATGTATTTTTAGAAAAATATTCTTGAATGTATAAAGATCTCCAAGGAAGTTAGGGTGTTAGAGACAAGAAATGTGGATCTTGAAATAAGTTTATAAAAATTCGAACAAAATTATTTCAAGGAATTTAATGTGAAATGAGTGAAGAAAAATGTGGAAGGAAAGATCCATGAACTTAAATAAAAGTTTAAAAATTAAAATGATTTTGAGGATTTTATATTGGAATTAAAATCCAATAATTTCAAGGAACATGACTCTTTGTTACAAAACAATGTTAAGTTGCAAGAAAAGGGAGTTGGAAGAATGAATAATACTTATGAAGAGATGGTTATTGAGATTGAAAATTAAAAAAACACCCTCAGTATAAAATGTATAAAATTTGATGTTAAATTGGAAAATCTTGAGAAGACACATATTGAGACTTCAGAAAAAAAGAGAAAGTTTCTGTAGCTACTCAGTTACCATTGGAGGATTCTAAAGAGAAAATACCTCAAACAAGTGATAATAAGATCATCACTTCATTCAATGATGTATCTCAAGAATATGTGAAAAAATAGTACCATCCATACAGTATTTTATTATTGTTTCTATTTTTTTCACGAAGAGTAAATTTATAAAAACAAAATATGTAAAATTATGGATGATGAAAGGTGATAAGAATCCTATAACTATAACTACTGTGGATATGAAAAATAGCATGGAATATGATTCACCTTGAAGATCCCAAAAAGTTATAAAGTGGAACAAAAAATGTTATACAAAAGATATTATATGATCATGTTTTTTCAGTTAGTATTAGTGATATAATAAATTTAGGCCTTATGCATTGGATTATTGGAACCATACAAAAAATTCAAAATAAAAAAGGAATACCATTCCAATGGTGATAAATCTAGAGATTAAGAATAAAAATAAATAGTATAATAAAAATCAGAAAACTTCCAATAGATTTGAAAAGTTTGAAAAATACCTGTGATGTTAGAAATGATTGTGGTCACAAGATTGTTATAAGATCAAATTGATATGTGTCAATAGATGATAAGAAAAATATACCATAGAAGGTTTTAAATAAACAATAAACATCCTTGGGAAGTAACTAGGATATATTTTTTAAAACAATCTCCCATGAAGATATTAATGAATAAAAGTGAGAATACCTTATATTCAAAACCCAAGAAGTTAAAGAAAAGTGAATCATCTAAAAGAAATAATAAAAATGATGACACTAAAAATAATCCATGTACAAATTACAAACCTATTGACAATATACCTAATAATATTTTTTGTAATTTGGATGGAATATTTGGAGAAGTTGAACAAAAAGTAGGAAGCAAAATAAAAGGATAGTGCTAAAGAAATATAAAAGATTCCACATTAAGGTAAATAAGATCTATGTGTGAGGTGAAGCTTGGTTGATGCACTCCTAAAGAGTGTTCAATAATAATTACATCATAATAATAGTTCTCAAAGAATATGAATGTTATACCAGGTGATACATGTTCTTTAAAAGCTCATGGGAAGAGAAAGTTCACACACAAAGAAATTAAAGAAGTGATAATACCCACACAGTCCCAAAAATAACAAAAGTTCAAATGTGTAAGCATGTAGAGTGGAGTAAATAAAGAAAATTTGTTCAGAAAATCATCTCAACCTTGATATTCACATTAATAATAAAGGGAGACCCACCTTATTCCCTTTACATTTTTGTATTTTATTTGTTCTTTAAAAATAAGGAATTAAAGGTGAGACATGTAATTTGGGGGAGAACCTAAGTTGGAGGAATGATTGTTAACTACATATATCTAATATATGTAACTTTTCACCCCATAATTTTAACTATGTTGGTTTAATAAAGATTTCATAAATGGATCCTCCTCGGAGAAGATGTGGAAATAGTCATGTCTAGACATCTACATATGAAAAGATCCATTTTGGTTCATTCTCAACATGAATATCCAAAAATTTATTTTAAATATATTTATCATTATAAAGATCATAAGAACAAAAATTGAAAAGGAATGTGTTTCCTTAATATCTCATTCATGATTATTCATGTTAAAAATTAACAAAATGGGCTAGAAATTTAATTAATCAATGAAATATAAAAAATAGAAGTGTTGAAGTGATCTAAGGACAATTATCATACTTGCTGTAGTTAAAAGTTTTTAATATATTTGTTGAAGTGAGTGGAGTACCTTCAAGTTTATTTATCTTACAAGTGTTTCATATATCAATTAGTATCCTCATTTTTGAATAAAAGTATACAACCCTTGAAGAAAATTTTATCTGTTATCATTCTATAGGGTATCAAGATTAGTTGGTAAAGACCATCCTTTTTATCTAAATCAAATCCTCTTGTTTTTTGAACTGATCATGGATCATGTAGACTTAGTGTAAAATGATGGCTGGTGTAATGCCCCGACCATAGTTACCCAGAGTTAGTGCATTATTATATATCATTGGCATGATCACACAATATTTAGTCTCGAAAGACCAATTAGTTTAGTAGCCTTGGAAGTACAATATACATTCATAAGGTTTACATTACATCATAAAATGGAAAAATACCACAAAATTGTTTCCATGGATAAAACTGAGAGCCCATAGACTATCCATGCAGTTCATTCCTAATATACTTCTTCACATCCTAGAAAAAGTAAAACATAGAAAGGGGTGAGCTCAAATGCTCAGTAATGATAACAATATAGCGAAAACTTTTATAAATAAGAATAAAAATTTAAGGCAATGTATAAAACTAAAACAAAAGCCTTTTCAGCATAAAATTATTCATAATATAGAAAATATAAATCAAAATAATTCCCTTTACTTACTAACACGGATATTCTACTAGTCTAATAATCACATGCAATATCAATAGCCACTTTCATAATGATGGAATGCATAATGACGGACTATCATAACCACTGATTCGTTTTCCTTTATATGATTTGTTATGTAAGTAATGTTTGTTATGGATAGAATGTATCTTATTCATATTCATAATGATATTATGTATTTAAAAAATTATTTTTAATCACCTAATGAAATTTATTCTTGAATGGATTATGATGGGGTATGAATCTCATCGCGTTTGTGGAGACGGTAATTCGTACGTACGCACGAGCAACAATATCATTATTTTGATATTAAAATAATATATAATTGTATGTTATATCATATATAAAGAATTATTATCATGTTATATTTATTATTTACATCAATTAAACATCACTATGATACCCATCCAAATAATAATGTATTGAATAACAATTACACCACGACGTGGAGACGGTAAGCCATACGTACACAAGTATGGTGACATGTCATTAAAAGGATGGATACAATAATGAATATGGTTGTAGCATATTTATAATAACAACACAGTATATAGAAGATACTATATTTAATATTTTCTAATGGAAACAACAAAGAAAAATGAAGTGGAAGAAGAAAGGAACTTGAAAGAGGTGATGAAATATTTACATCTTCTTCGGGTTCTTCCTTTTGATTTGATCAAAAGGAATATATAGGTTGGATTTTTGACTAAATGAAGGCATCTAGGATGAAGGGATGACAGTTTAGAGGGTATTTGGGCAGGGGTGGACGAGCTAAATGGCTTTTATTGTGTTAATTAAAGAGAAGGGGAGTGCCCTTTTATATGAGGGGTGAGGGGCGCCTTAGGAATAGCTAGAAATATTATTTTATAATAAAATCATTTTCAGTTTCTAATAGATATAAAATGAATTAGTTAAAGACTAAGGTGGGTATGGTTGGAAAACCACTCAACTAATAGGTTTTAGATAGGTTTTGGTTACTATATTAACCTTATCTTTTAGATTTAACTCTTAGTTAAATAGTTTGACATTTACCACGTCTCTGTGTATTTTTATATTATATGATCAATAAACTTACTATATACTTCAAAGAGAGCCCCAATTGGTTCATTAAGGATAAAAATATCATTATATAAGTATTTATTCCTAACCTTAGATTTTTATAAATATAATATCAATTAATAATATAATATTTGTTTTAAAAACTCCTTATTGTCAATTTTTTCAGTATTTGGTATTTTGTTTTTCCTAAATTCATAAAAACATTATTACATTGAAAGAAATTCATCTAACCAACCCTAATATGTTATATTAACCTATATATTTTTTTAATTCATAAAAAGTCTCAAATTACATTTATTTGGATATTTGTAATATCAATTATTTTAATCTTTCATTAATATGGTAATTACCGAATCATCATTGTGTCATAAATAAATTTAATTATTTATTGTATAAAAAATATAAATAAAATACCATTATGTAGGAAATATTTTTATCTTTTCAATGAATATTTATAGTCGAATTTATCTTATGTGTAACCACATATTAAAAATGGTTTAGTTATTAAACTTTGAATTTAACACTTTTAACTCTTCTTTGAATTAAATAATAATAAATGTCCTAATCTAATCCAAGTGCACTTAAAGGATCATATTTTATTACTAAGGTTGTTTTTGGTCTAATTACACTTATCCAATAGAATTAGGACTTGTGTTCGGGTAATAATAATATCATTTTTATCCTTAATTACCCTATTTACTTTTAACCATTGTAAATAAAAGTAAAACGTTACTATTCACCAAAAATTATTTTCATCTTATTAAACCACATTTTATTTACTAATATCAACCATTTCTCTTTTATTTTTTAAATTCAACTCACAAAAGGGGTAAAATCAATTTCTATGTAAATCTAAAAATGCTCCAAAAAGGTGGGTAAAAGACAGTAAAAAGTTCAATAAAATTATTATATATCTAAAATTATTATAAAATGAATCCAATGAAATAAATTGAACTTATATAGGTATTTTTTATCTATTTTGACCTAAAATAAATTTAAATAAAATAAATAATTATGTAAATAAAAAGTTAGTTTTAAACAATAACTCAGTGTTTTTCACAATTCATCAAAAATTGATAGTTTTCAGAAAAATACCAAAACATCACCCTAAGCTAATTTTGATATTCCGAATCCAAAAATGAAGTACATTTTGAAAGAAAAAATTTATAAAATTTCAAAAAGTGGGTATTAATATTCATAACGGCCAGTTTGATTGGTTGTGGTGTGTTAGAACTCAAACTTGCATATAACACATGCTATTGTATTATTCAAGGAGAATCGTACCATGGAAGCTTGGGGTGTTATAGATTGAATATTTCTTAAGAATGAACTAATACAGTTTTCCGAAGAAAATTTTATATCTTTTCTATAAGCAGGAGAGAATGTGAAATGAATGTTTAGAAAATTAAAGGAGAGAGAAATAAGATGAAGACTCTCATATTGACATATTCATTTGGAAAGTAATTTTAATAATGCCAAAAAAATAAAGGGAAATGTTGAAGAGTCCCCATTGTGCATGAATTGAGTTTGTTTTCAATAGAAATTATTGGTATTAAATGTTTGCCAATAAAATATTTCCTTGATTTTAATATATTGATTAATTTTTAAATAATATTTTGTTGGAAAATTTGGTTGAAGTATCCAATATTGACAAAAAAATTTATATAGATCAGATGAATGAATGATGAAGAAATGAATTCCTTAAGCCTTATTATCTCAAGAAACTTTAAATTTATTTTTATGGAATTGGGTTTAATTATAATGATTGAAAATATGATCTTAATATCATGAACATGTGTTTGTTGTTTGGAGAAGAATGTTTGTTATCAACACTATGAAGTTTACTTAAGAAGTTTGTGAACTAAAAAATAGATAAATTTGTGATTCATAAATGGTGGAAGCTGAGACTAGTTATAACACCCTAGGTAAATAAATAATATGAAATTTTTATATTTATCCCTATTTGTGAATAAAATGTTAATATTAATTTAAAGGGGACGCTATGCTCGATGGCTTACCCAATACGCAACAACGAGTTCATTTGAAATCTTATGTTGCACTCTAATAATAAAATAATTTTATTTTAAATGGTAGTTAACACCTAGCCATTGTAATGGCGGGAATTAACAGAAGTAACTACAAAATGATTATATATGTTTGTCAAATATATTTACTTTTTACAATAAATGTTAGAGGATTAAAAATGCGAATGAATCCAATTTTAAGCGTAAACATTCTAATATTCTTTAAAAGATCGATTAACCACCTTTTGATGGAGAACCTCTTTTAAATCCACTTGTTTACAATTTTATGTGTTATATTTGACAAAATAAAATTGTTCTTTAGAATCGGGTCATCAAAATTTACTTTCTGTAAATTTTTGGTATTTTTCTGATAAAGTTCATTTTTTAATGAATAGTGAAAAATGTTGTATTTTAATTCAAAACATCTTTTTAATATAATTTATTTTTATGATTATATTATCTTTTGAATTGGTTTTAAAGTGAAATTATAATATATTTTTACCATTTAATCCAACAGTGCTCATTGGAATTAATTTCACTTTGAAATTGGACTTAAACTATTGTCAATCTTTTGATATATATTGTTTCATAAAAACACGCTATATGTTCTGACAGTGGGAATTAATTATTAAATTAATTAATTTAACTTATATGTTTTGAATTTTGTAAAATAGACATTATTTTTGAATTCAGAATATCAAATATAGCTTAGGGTGAATTTTTGGTATTTTTCTGAAAAACTTCAATATTTGATGAATAGTGAAACCACTAAGTGGTAGTTTAAAAAATGATTTTTCATTTAAATGAAACTTTACCACTTCTGTGATTTGAATTTTAAAAATCTGACATACATGGTTTTCATTAAGATGTAAAATGTGGTTCAATGGGATTAAAATATTTTTTTTGGTGAATAGTAACTTTTAAGTTTTTAATCACGATTAGAGGTCATTAGTGTAATTTAAGGTAAAAATAATATTTTAATAATACGAAATGACCTTGACACATGTCTTACGCTTATTGGATGTGTCATGGAAGACCGATACAATCCATGGGTCAACTTGGGGACCCCATGGAGCCACTTTTGTAGGAAAATGACATTAATTACTTTTTATTTAAAGTTAAAATTAAAATGTCACAAACATGTGTTATTTTACTAAAAAATTTTTTACATGGGGTAATACAAGTCATATTTTTCACTATAAATATTCATTAGAAATATAAAAATATTTCTTACATCAGGATATTTTTTTTAGACATTAAATAAATTAAATTATTTATAACACTATGATGATGCAGTGATTACCTCATTATTTAACGATCTAAATAAAATGAAAAGATAATGTAAAATCTAAGACCTAAACTTGTCAAAAACTTATTGGATGTGTGTATTTCGAACTATTATCACCTTATCCTAGAAATATATAATTATGGGACCTTTAAAATCTGAAAAACATTTTATAATAATGTTACTTTTCAAGACTTTCCAAGAGTGCCCATCCTCTCCTCTTATAAAAGGCCCCCACCTCTACCACCTTACCCACACCTCTCAATCCTTTGGATCGGCCAAACCCTGCCCATTTTGTCTCTACACATCTCTCTATTACTCCTACAAGCCTCACTTTTGGCAGAAGTCTTTCCATGGAAGCCTTTGATCTCAAATCAAAAAGAGTTACCCGATTTAAAGGTAGTGTCTTCTCTTGTGCTCTTATGTTTTATTTTGCTTCTCTGACCCTCAAAACTCTTTTTATTCCTTTATTTTGTAACAAAAACAGTATATTAAATACAATATGATGTTGTTATAAGAAGTATTCTAGCTACACTTACACACACATCCGTCTAATGGTTAAAGAACATACTGTTTCTGTAGATGGCGAATTACTACCTCACGAAACGGTGATTGTTCAATATTCTTTTAATACCTTTAAAGGTGGACATTATGATGTCACTGTATTTTATATATGATATATATGGTATTTATGTTTTCCATATGCTTCTGTATTTTATATTTAGACATACTTTTATGCTTTGTATGTTTTGCAAATGCGATAATTTCTTACAAGGAAGTGTAGACTACCGCACCCTCAAGTGATGTGACTCGTTCATGCAATACATGGGATGTATAAAGAATGAAATTATGTGACCTATAAAACATATATATTATACAGTAATTATAATATATATATCTCTCAATTATTTTTAATTCCATTAATATGTCAATGAAATGAAAGTAGCGTTCATGCGTACATACGGCCTACCGTCTCCATAAACGGTGCATTTCATTTCTTTTTATCTAAAAATGTTATGGAATAGTATAAAATGAATATTTACTGGATATATATTATATTTAAATCATTAATACTATTCTGGATATGATTTACTTATAACTACATGGACAATCATTTTCAAACAAGTTCATTTTTTACTCATGTACCAAACATCGACAAAAACGTCTGATATGAACTAACATTATTAAACAATTATTATAACATTATATTATGTGATATGAAATGAATAATAATCTTTAAAGGAGGTACTTAATCAATTATAAATTGACCAAAGTTTATTATTCAGGAATATAAAGAAATGAACAAGACAAGTTAGACTTGAGGTAAGGGATCCTAACTCTCTCTTTATTTTTAAGTACTCTTTTTATGTAACTTACTTTAAGATCCTATTTATTGTGTTAGGGGATGTTCTTTTATATTAATCTTGCTGTAAATTTTATTTTAATATGATAAGAGACCCTATTTATCTCATCAATCCATTTTTGTATGTTTTATGTGGCGCCGTTAGGCTGCCGAATTTTCATAAGGGGATTTTCATCTCACTTTTTATTCCTGTGAGATTCATGCTACATTGGCCACTATTTCCTTTTGGGTGGTGTATGTACTGCCCATTATTTTACTATTTGTATAATATACTCTAATTTATGGGTAGTTAAATCTTCATTGTATGACCCCTTTTTCATGGGGTGTACGTTTCGAAAGTTGCCCAAATCGGTAAGGGAACCTTTCACCCTCCTCTTTTTAAAAGACTTATTTTGTTATGTCTTTTAATTTACATATTTTTATGTTGGGATATATTCTTATATATCCTTATTGATGTAAATTTTATGTCCAAGTGATGATATATCATTTTCTCTCACATCAACTTATTTTATGAATTTTAAAGTGACGCCGTTAGGCTGTCAAATTTTACCAAGGGAACTTCTTAACCCAATTTCGATTTCTTTTGGTTCAACATGTAGTTGTTGAATATGTCATCCTTTGAATATGTGTGAATGAAATTTTATTGTTTACACATAATATCTACTTATATTGGGTTTATATATATTTGTCACACATAATTATGAGATTGATTTATCCTTAATTTAAGGATACCTTCTTTATAAGGGATTTCATCTCATTTTACATTTCTATTGAGACTTCATTGTTGTTATGAACCAATTCACTATTATATGGTCTATATATTGTCCCTTGGAATATTATATCATGAATCCATTTATTCTCATGATATTATAAAGTTTTGATTAAATGTTATTCCTCAATTATGGTATTCAAGTGTCTCTCATTTTGTTAAAAACCCTTTCACTAAAATATCATTTTAAATTTTTTAATGATTTATTCTTATAAATATTTCTCATTAATATCCATGTTTTCAAAATGTTTTTAAGGATTTAATTATATGGATATTAATGCTTTAAAATGTTAAAAACTTCAAAGTGTTATGGGACACTTTGATTCAAAAATCTCTTTATTAAATGTTTTAAATAGTTTTGAAAATGGTTTTTAGAATTGATTCATTATCATAAGATGTTATATTATTATTGAAACGTGGGAATGTTATATTTCATTTATGATTAAGTTATGTGTTATGATTATGTTATGGTTCTTGGGCATTGTTTATGAAGGCGGGTGGTTCCGTGATAAACTAAGGGCGGGTGAGCCCGATATAGCTCTCCAATGCATTGGGTAATACGAAGGGGTTAAACGTTAAGGTTTCACCGAAGAGATTTAGGGAATATACTGTGATGGGTATTCCAAACATAACCATGAGGGTTACTCCCTACTTAAGAATTTTATGAATGCCTCAAGTTACCTTTATGTATTATGATTTCTATGTGTTATTCGTAAATCCTACGCTTTCATGAGGTATGTTAAATTTCATATGTTTTATGAGTAAAGTATGATTTCATTGATTCTTATGTATACATCGACTAATGTTTTCTTTCTGTATTGTTATAACCCTTACTGAGCTTTTTATGCTCATCCCAAGTTTTTTTGAAATGTTTTTCACAAGACATAAAGTTGAATAGGGTCAAGGATTGGATCAAAGAAATGTCAGGTTGTCTAAAATAGGGAAATAGACATGACTCTATTGTTCAAGAGTTTTTATTTTGTGAAAAAGAGAAAGATGAGTAGATGTGTCTACTTTGTAATCTTTGAGATGTAATAGTTTTGTCATAATTCTCTAAAACTCTAAACCTGAAAAGATCCTCAATGTGAATTATTCATTTAATTCAATAATAAGTAATGTTTAAAGCTGGGTCCTTATAGTTGGTTTCAAAGGGAGGTTTTGATAACTTTAGAGGTTAGGGTATTCTTTAAGCATAAGTGGCATTACCATAATGGCCAGGATTTCAGAAAGAGTCATAGTTTTTAGATAAAGTGAATGAGTAATTATATCTTAGTGTTTATCTTCCTCATTAGTACATGATGATTTTGTTGATATACTCACCCTGACATTTTTGGTTTTAGTAAATGGATGGATCTAGCAGGCACCAATGTGACAATGGGTTTGAAGGAAACTGTGGTGGTTCTCTGATTAAGAGACTGGAGGAAATGGGGGATTCAATGAGAAATATCATGGTTATTCTAAACCAACTATCAGGAGTCCTGATCAACCACTTGAACCTTGGTGAGTTCTCTAATTCATCTTGTATGAGAGAACTAACTCAACGTGGAAGTTTAGGTAATAATTATAAAGGTAACCATTAGGGTTTATATGATCCATACTTTTGAGGTAACTATGGGTTACTATATGTTATGATGGAATATGAACGACATGAGATAAACTTGAGTTTAATTTATGTTGTGGTTATTTTTGAATATTTTGTCGCCTTTTGGGGAATGTTATAAGAATTATATTGTTTTGGGAAAAGGACAACACGCAGACCGTGTGACAACCCGTCGCATCGGACGAAGCTGCGGGAATCGAACCCACAACCAAAGTGCGATTGGTATTTATCGACTACCACTAGACTATGTGAAGTCCCTAGTTAGTTTGACTAATTATTTTTAGTAATATGATCTTATGAATCTAGAATAAGTTAATTTTGGGTTATCTATGGAAATTATTAACCTATCAGGGAGGATATGTGATTAGGTTAATTACTTTTCAGTATGAGACTTTAAGAGTAACTGATGTTATTTGGAGATAAATGTTAAGATTTATCTTGTAAGACTATGTGATTAAATCCTTCAGAGATTTGGGTTTCAATCTTAGTTTGTTTTACTTTGAATAATTTTATGGATATATGTTTATTGAATGTTCTTTTTTTGAACTTTGGGTTTTGTTTGACAAATTTTGGAGATTAAGAATAGATCTTTTTTTATATAAAGGATTATCCTTTTTGGGTATTATCCGATCTCATACTAACCTTTTTGGTTTTAGTTTTGGTTAAGGCCTAAAGACATGGGAAGTATATAGTTCTCTTTTGTGGATTAGGTGATTCTCTAGAATTTGATTATAGATCTCTTAATGTGAAGAAGTAATCCTAAATACCCATCTTTTGTAGAAAATATGAGTTCGTGTAAGAAATCTAGTAAAAGTTGAAAGTCAACATGACAAGTAAGTATGGTTCCCTATGTTTTAGTTAAGCTCATAAATAAATTCCTCAATGAAAAGTAACTTAAAACAAAAATGTTGTCTGTTAATGTTTCCTACTAGGGAATCAAATACCGTTTAACCAATAACAAGTTTGTGATTTTCTTGTGGTTAACTTTCTCATAAACATGTTTTTGATCACTCTTCATCAGAACATGACCCTTTTTTTCTCTTCCATGTCCATGTTTTCCTACATGGAATCCTAGTACGGGTTAACTCGGGTGACCTCTGTACTTCTCTTTCTTTCTTTTAAAGTGATTGTTTTACCCACTCTTGTTCCGATGTGGGACTTTCAATGAAGTTTCCGAGCCCAATATTAAAATTGCGAGAACACAATTTCCAAAAGGGGGGAAGGATGTAACACCCCAGGTAAATAAAGAATATAAAATTTTTATATTTATCCCTATTTTTGAATAAAATGTTAATATTAATTTAAAGGTAACGCTATGCTCGATGACTTACCTAATATGCAACAACGAGTTCCTTTGAAATCTTATGTTGCACTCTAATAATAAAATAATTTTATTTTAAATGGTAGTTAACACCTAGCTGTTGTAATGGTGGGAATGAACAGAACAAACTACAAAATGATTATATATGTTTTTCAAATATATTTAATTTTTACAATAAATGTTAGAGGATTAAAAATGTGAATGAATCCAATTTTAAGCGTAAACATTCTAATATTCTTTAAAAGGTCGATTAACCACCTTATGATGGAGAACCTCTTTTAAAACCACTTGTTGAAAATTTTATGTGTTATATTTGACAAAATAAAATTATTCTTTAGAATCGGGAAATCAAAATATACTTTGTGTAAATTTTTGGTATTTTTCCGATAAAGTTCATTTTTTTAATGAATAGTGAAAATGTTGTATTTTAATTCAAAATATTTTTTTAATATAATTTATTTATATGATTAGATTATCTTTTTAATTGGTTTTAAAGTGAAATTAGAATATATTTTTACCATTAAATCCAATAGTGTTCATTGGAATTAATTTCACTTTGAAATTGGACTTAAACTAGTGTCAATCTTTTGATATATATTGTTTCATAAAAACAAGCTATATGTTCTGACAGGGGGAATTAATTATTAAATTAATTAATGTAACTTATATGTTTTTAATTTGGTAAAATATGCATCATTTTTGAATTCATAATATCAAATATAGCTTAGGGTGAATTTTTGGTATTTTTTTTTGAAAAACTTCAATATTTGATGAATAGTGAAACCACTAAGTGGTAGTTTAAAAAATTATTTTCATTTAAATGAAACTTTACCACTTCTGTGATTTTAATTTTAAAAATACTACATACATGGTTGTCATTAGGATGTAAAATGTGGTTCAATGGGATTAAAATATTTTTTTGGTGAATAGTAACTTTTAAGTTATTAATCGCGATTAGAGGTAATTAGTGTAATTTAAGGTAAAAATAATGTTTTAATAATATGAAATGACCTTGAAACATGTCCTACCCTTATTTTATGTGTCATTCCAGACCAAGAAAATCCATGGGTCAACTTAGGGACCCCATGTAGCCACTTTGGTAGGAAAATGACATTAATAACTTTTTATTTAAAGTTAAAATTAAAATGTCATAAACATGTGTTATTTTACTAAAAAAAATTACATGGGGTTATACAAGTCATATTTTTGACTATAAATATTCATTAGAAATCTAAGAAGATTTCCTACATCCTGATATTTTTTTTATACATTAAATAAATTAAATTATTTATGACACCATGATGATGCAATGATTACCTCATTATTTAACGATTTAAATAAAATGAAAAGATAATATAAAATCTAAGAGATACACTTGTAAAAAACCTATTTTATGTATTTATTTCGAACTATTATCACCTTATCCTAGAAATATATAATTATGGGACATTTAAAATCCGAAAATCATTTTATAATAATGTTACTTTTCAAGACTTTCCAAGAGTGCCCCTCCTCTCCTCCTATAAAAGGCCCCCACCTCTACCACCTTACCCACACCTATAAAGCCTTTGGATCGGCCAAAACCGACCCATTTTGTTTCTCCACATCCCTATCTTACTCCAAGAAGCCTCACTTTGGGAAGAAGTATTTCCATGGAGGCCTTTGAGCTCAAATCAAAAAGAGTTACCCGATTTAAAGGTAGTGTCTTCTTTTGTGTTCTTATGTTTTATTTTGCTTCTCCAACCACATAAACACTTTTTATTCATTTATTTTGGAACAACATCAGTATCTTTAATATACTAGTATGTTGTTATAATAATTATTTGAGCTACACTTACTCACACATCCGTCTAATGGTTAAAGCACACACTGTTTCTGTGGAAGGCGGATTACTACCTCACAAAACGATGATTGTTCAATATTCTTTTAACACCTTTAAAGGTCTCCATTATGATGTAACTGTATTTTATATATTATATATATGGTATTTATATTTTCCATATGCATCTATATTTTATATTTAAAACATACCTTTATTCTTTTCATGTTGTGCAAATGCGATAATTTCATACGAGGAAGTGTGGACTACCGCCCCCTCAAGTGATGTGACTCGTTCATGCAACACATGGAATGTATAAAGAATGAAATTAATGAAATTATTTGACCTATAGAACATATATATTATACTGGGATTATAATATATATATCTATCAATTATTTTTAATTCCATTAATATGTCAATGAAATGAAAGTAGCGTTCATGCGTACGTACGGCCTACCGTCTCCATGAACGGTGCATTTCATTTATTTTTATCTACAAATGTAATGGAATAGTATAAAATGAATATTTACTGGATATATATGATATTTAAATCATTAATACTATTCTGGAGATGATTTACTTTTAAATACATGGACAATCATTTTCAAACAAGTTCATTTTTGTCTCATGTACCAAACATCGACAAAAATGTCTGATATGAACTAACATTTTTAAAAAATTATTATAACATTATAATATGTGATATGAACTGAATAATAATATTTAAAGGAGGTCCTTAAGAAAGTATAAATTGACCAAAGTTTATTATTCAGGAATATAAAGAAACGAACAAGACAAGTCAGTCTTGAGGTAAGGGATCCTACCTCTCTCTTTATTTTTAAGTACTCTTTTTATGTAACTTACTTTAATCTCATCTTTCTTATGTTGGGGGATGTTATTTTATATTAATATTTCTGTAAATTTTATTTTAATATGATAAGAGATCCTATTTTATCTCATCAATCCATTTTTGGAAGTTTTATGTGGCGCTGTTAGGCTGCCGAATTTTCATAAGGGGGTTTTCATCTCACTTTTTATTCCTGTGAGATTCATGCTACATTGGCCACTATTTCCTTTTGGGTGGTGTATGTACTGCCAATTATTTTACTATTTTTATAATATACTATCATTTATGGGCAGTTACATATTCATTGTATGACCCTTCATTCATGGGGTGTACGTTTCGAAAGTTTCCCAAATCGGTAAGGGAACCTTTCACCCTCCTCTTTTTAAAAGTCTTCTTTTGTTATATCTGTTAATTTACATATTTTTATGTTGGTATATGTTATTATATATCCTTAATGATGTAAATTTTATGTCCAAGTGATGAGATACCATTTTCTCTCTCATCAACTAATTTTAGGAATTTTAAAGTGATGTCGTTAGGCTGTCGAATTTTACCAAGGGGACTTCTTAACCTAATTTCGATTTCATTGGGTTCAACATGTAGTTGTTGAATATGTCATCCTTTGAATATGTGTGAATGAAGTTTGATTGTTTTACAATTAATATCCACTTATATTGGGTGTATTTATATTTGTCACACATAATTATGAGATTGATTTATCCTTAATTTAAGGATACCTTCTTAATAAGGTATTTCATCTCATTTTACATTTCTATTGAGACTCCATTGTTGTTATGCACAAATTCACTCTTATATGGCGTATATACTGTCCCTTGGAATATTATATCATGAATACATTTATTCTCATGATATTATAAAGTTTTGATTAAATGTTAGTCCTCAATTATGGTATTCAAATGTCTCTCATTTTGTTAAAAACTCTTTAACTAAAATATCGTTTTAAATGTTTTAATGATTTATTCTTATAAATATTTCTCATTAATATCCATGTTTTCAAAATGGTTTTAAGGATTTAATTATATGGATATTAATGGTTTAAAATGTTAAAAACTTCAAAGTGGTATGGGACACTTTGATTCAAAAATATCTTTATTAAATGTTTTAAATAGTTTTGAAAATGGTTTTTAGAATGGATTCATTATCTTAAGATGTTATATTGTTATTGAAACGTGGGTATGTTATATTTCCTTTAATCTTAAGTTATGTGCTATGATTATGTTATGGTTCTTGGGCATTATTTATGAAGGCGGGTGGTTCCATGATAAACTAATGGTGGGTGAGCCCGATATAGCTCTCCAATGCATTGGGTAACGCAAAGGGGTTAAACGTTAAGGTTTCTCCGAAGAGATTTAGGGAATATACTGTGATGGGTATTCCAAACGTAACCATGAGGGTTAATCCCTACGTAAGAATGTTATGAATGCCTCAAGTTACCTTTAGGTCTTATTATTTCTAAGTGTTATTCGTAAATCCTAATATTTCATGAGGTATGTTAAATTTCTTATGTTTTATGAGTAAAGTATGATTTCATTGATTCTTATGTATAAATGGACTAATGTTTTCTTTCCATATTTTTATAACCCTTTCTGAGATTTTTATGCTCATCCCATGTTTTTTTTGAAATGTTTTTCACAGGACATAAAGTTGAATAGGGTCAAGGATGGGATCAAGGAAATGCCGGGCTGTCTAAAATAAGGAACTTGAAATGACTCTTTTGTTCAAGAGTTTTTATTTTGTGAAAAAAATGGAAGCTGAGTAGATGTGTCTACTTTGTAATCTTTGAGATGTAATAGTTATGTCCTAATTCTCTAAAACTCTATACCTCAAAAGATACTCAATGTGAATTATTCATTTAATTCAATAATAAGTAACGTTTAAGGTCGGGTCCTTATACTAGTGGTGTTATACATAGAGGCCAATATACCAAGGTGATAAAATAAAGTTGATTAGACCTAGGAAATTAGATGATGGTTTCTGAGTAGGAATTTTAGTCATATGTTTCTAAAATTTTGATTAGATGGAGTATCCATCATACATACTTCTAAATGACACCATTATAGAGTATATTAGATGAAACTTTATAGATTAATTTAAAATATCTCATTAAAAAAATGTAAAGTCCAATAAGATAGGGAAAAGTTTGGGAGGCCATCAAAGGAAAATTCACCCTGGCAAGGGACTGATGTGAATGGATTGAGTTGATCAAAAAAATAGTTGGAAGCTAATGTTTGACTAATTACATTCACAGTTAATTTGGACAAATAATTATTAAACAAATGATACAATATGTTGCTATGTGATTCATTATTCATTGATCAAACATCAGAAAGCCTTGTGGCTATGACTCAAGATGAGTATTTTAAGAATAAAAAAGTCTTTCAAATAGAATTCAATCAGTTTAAGTCCAAAGGTGATTGAGTAATGGCTATACAGTATTCAAGTATTGGTGTTGTGGTGAAAATAAGTATAACTATGCTTCCCAAACATTGTTAAGTGATTATTGAAGTTGAATTAAGAGATCAAAAATGTCATAATACGAAATTGTACAAATAAAGGGATGAAACATGAATAACTTGTGATGAATGAATGAAGAAAGTGTGGATGAGGTTATAGATAAAAATGGAAGTATAAAGTCTGTTGTATGACCTTGGTGAGTAATTGGACATATTATACTTGAAAAAAGTATCCAAATGATCAAGAACATTTTTCTTATAAGTGTAATCAAATTGAGTAAAAATGTAATGAACATCAAAAAAATATATTTCTGAATGATTAGAGATGAATTTTCAAATCATTGGAAAAGAAAACATTTCCAAATTTGTCCATCAGATAGAATAATGGTTATGAAGTTTGTGGATAAAGTTTTTAGAATTATTTGGAAAATGTTTACTAATTATGTGAGAGAAAATATTTGAATATCATAAGACATTAGATGTTGGAGGTTTTTGAGTTGTTGGATTAGATAGAAGATTCTATATGAATTCTTTAGATAGGTGTCTCAGATTGATGACTCAATAGACCAAAGTTTTTTTTACCATTGGCATAATAATGATGATTTTCAATGAATAAAGAAAGTTGTGTATCCATAGAATTAATATTTAAAAGATTATCGGACATATAGTCTCAAATTAAGTTCATTATTCAACTTTTTCTAATCTAAGGTAACAAAAAAACGTCTTCAAAGAATGTAATTGGTTAGAGGAAGAATTGTGAAAATTATTTTGATATGTTCTTACAAAGTGATGAAGGGAAACCAAATGATGTTTCACTAGATGATAGTCCTGTTAAGATGTTTTACGAGATAAAATTTTCTAAGGTTTTTATATTGATTTTGTAAATATACAAATTGTGATGATATAGAGATAGAAATTTTAAATTTAAATAATAACTAAGGAAGAATTTTGTTTCTAGATTATATTTTAGGGTGTTTGAATAAAACTTTTACATCGAGATCTACAAAAGATTACTTTGAAAAATGGTTTAATCCTATCTTTTTAAAAGTTTGAATGTTGTTAAATAATGAATTATTTGAGAAGGATTTTAAAAGTTTATGTGGGATGCTTAAATTTTAATTATTCACATCACCCTAAAAATCCAGATATCCAATACTAATATAATGGGGTTATTAATGCATTGTGAATACATGAATGGAATATAGTTGTTCCACTATGCGTTATGACGAATAAATGAAGTTTCATAAGAAAATTTTGATCATGAAGCTTGAGATAAATTATCATTTTGGATGAAGTTTAGTTATAATATGGAGTAAACAAAGAAGTGGGTACCTGATAGAGAGAAAGCACCGAATGGATAAATCATGCATTGGGAGAAGTATATAATAAGGTATCAGCTTGATAATTGATGAATTTTACTTTCAAATTATAGATTAAAAAGTGGGTTTAAAAGAAGTGATCAGATGTACACATACCACACTTAGTAGAAGATATCAGATGAAGAAGAAGTGCCTAAAAAACATGTACCATATGATCATTATGAAGAAAAAGGAATTGAAAAATTTTTTGATAAATTTTTCATGTTGATTATAGATCAAACAAACATGAGGAAGAAGAATGATCAGATAAAGTATCAGTAAATTAATATTCATTGTATATACATGATTAGATGGAAATATCTGATAGAAAAGTTCATAATGAAAGTGAACAAGAAGAAAGATAATATTTTAGTTAGATGATGTGAAGAATAAAACATTTTTTATTCTTCTATACAAGTAAGAGAAGAATGAAGAGAATAAAAAATCAAAAATTGGACATAAATCATAAGTCTCAATTAGTGGAAGAATTTCTTGGTGTTACAAAGTTACTGTTAAAGAAAAAGGAGACAATCTGCATAGGTTAACAAAGAACCAATGTGGAGTGGTATGTTGGAAAATTTCATCACTAGTCCAATGAGGAAGTATTGTTTTATAATCCCTCTCATAAATTCTAGGGACCCAAAATTAGGCTAATGATATTTTTCTAGCTAAAACACTATACAAAGTAACTCATTATATCATAGAATCCATGTATAGGTCATAACCATACATAAAAGGACTAAATACTCTTAATGAGTAGTGAAACCTGTAAAAATTCTATATTCCAAATTTTACCCACTTTTATATATATGTATATGATAAGGAAAATATAATAAGAGAATAGATATCCTAAAGGGTCTAAGAGGCAAAGAGATAAAAATTTATAATTGGGTGAAAATTTCCCAATACTGATTGACACCCTCCCAATGTTGAGTATATCTCAAAGTAGTCATCTCACTTATCAATAGATTAAGTGGATATTTTGTAATGTAAAAGGTAGTTACAAGAGTTTCTTGATAAAATATTCATTCATTATAACACTTCACTATAGGATGATCCTATTTCATTTGTTAAAAATAAATATGGTTCCCTATGACTTTGTATTTATTATAGAGTTTTAAATAACTTATTTGTTAAGAATATGTATCCATTTACTCATATATATGAATTTTATGATTAGTTCCAAGGAGACCAATATTTTTTAAAGGTTTCTCCTAGTTTTAGGTACCATCGGACAGGGGTAAAAAAGCATGAAACTCCAAATATAGTAATATAGACTAGGTATGGGAATTATGCATTTGCTGTTATGAGATTTAGATTAAAAAATTATCCAGTTGCATTTAAGGATCTTATGAATAGAGTTTTCCCTGAGTTCTTAGAAAAATATGTATTTTTTCTTATTGACGACATCCTGATATATTCTAAATGTTATGAGAAACATGAGAAACATTTTTGAGTTATTTTGAAAACCATGAAAGAAAAGAGATTATATGAAAAATTTAGTAAACATGAATTATGGTTTTAATAAATTTATTTCCTTGTATATATTGAAACTTAATTTGGAATAACTATTGATACAAGTAAAACTAATTTGGTTGATGAGTGTCCAATACCTACAAATGTCACAAATATTCATAGTTTGTATAGTTCAGTGAGTTACTACCAACTATTTGTTGAAAACTTTTCTTAGTTATATGGCCTAATAAATAAGTTAAAATAAAAAGGTGTTAAATTTTTCTTGATGAAATAATATGATGAATGTTTATAGGAATTAAAAAGAATATTTTTAAATGTGTTATTTTTGGACCTACCATCCAAAAAAGGTGACGTGTTTTTATCTAAAATGATGATTATTTGTAGGGACTTGGTTTTTCTCCATTAAAGAATAATCTATTTGTTTTCAATGCTTCATCTTAATTGAATCATCATGAGAAAATTCATCCCACACTTGAAATTAAGTGTAATGTAGTGTTTTTTCTTAAAAAACATGGATAGATAATTTATATAAAGTAATTTGTGAAATATATATTGATCATGAAATTTCAATGTTTATATTCACTCGGAGAGTGATTAAAATGAGATAGAGATGATCGTTAGAACTAATTAAGGACCATGACTACATGATTTATTGGTATCCATGAAAGAAAAACATAGTAAATTATGTATTATGTTGAAAAGATAATGAATCATTAACTATTATATATTTGGAAAATGATCCATTGGTAAATGATTTGTTGAATGTTGGTCTAGAAATTGTCCTTTCCAGAACCACCACTATTTTATTTCATGTTTTGTTACAACCATATTTGTAAAAAAAATATGAAAGCTCATAATGAGGATCATGTTTTATAGGAAATGATAAAATCAGTCAACAAGAGTGATTTTTTAGAGTTTAATTTTGATGAAGAAGGTTTTATTATATTTGTAAGATATTATTTGTACCTTGTGATCCCCAATTGGATAGAGAGTTATTGAGTGAATCTCATAGTTCCATATTTTCCATTCATTCAAGAATCAAAAATATGTATAAAGACCATTAGTAACATTTATGGTGTTTTGGAATGAAAATAGATATCGATTAATGTACCATGAAATGTTTGAATTAATTATAGATTAAATTAATATAAAAATGAATAAAGGGGATGCTTCATCATTTTATAGTTCTATAATGGAAATGGGAAAATGTATATATAGATTTCATGGTGGGAATGACAAATAATCTCATGGTAATAATACAATATGACTTATTATTGATCATTTGACTTGATCTTTACACTTCTTTTCTATTCGAGATGCAATATATTTAGATTAGATATCTCAATTCTATATCAAAAATATAATCAAGTTACATAGAGTTACTCTTTCAATTATATCTAACAATGATCCAAGATTTTTCTCATATTTTTGGAAACATATTTCAAAGTTATTGGGTGTTGAATTAAATTTCAATCAAAAATTTAATCTTTAATTAGAGGGTTAGTTAGAGTGAACGATTCAGAATTTGTATGGCATGTTTCAAACTTATTTAATACATTACCAGGGAATTTGGGATCAACACAGTTCATTGTATAAATTTTCATATAGTAAAAGTTTTTATTCCAACATACAGATGGAACCTTTTGGGGAATTATATGAATAATGGCATCAAAATATAGTTTATTGTGATAAAGTAGGTGGAATAAATATTGTGGGACCAAAATTGGTATAAAAATAGTTGAGAAGGAAAAGATAATTCAGTAACATATGAGGATGGCTTAGGGAAGGAAGAAATTTATTGAGATAACTAGGGGAAAGATCCTTCATTCAAGGTAGAAGATCATTTTTTCATAAATTATCATAATTGAAAAGTGTTAAGTGATTTTATAAGAAGGGAAATTAAGACTATACTTTATTGGAACATATGAAATTCTAGATAATATTGGATATATTTCTAACTGAGTGGACATACTTTTGAGTTTATACAAGGTACATGATATGTTTCTTTTTTCCTTGATAAGAATGTATGTGCTCTATGGATTTCATGTTTTTATCCCCAAAGTAGTATAGTTAGAACAAAATCCTTCATATGGGGACAAAATATTTGGATTCTTGATTATAGAGAGCAATTGTTGCAAAATAATGTGATTCCCCTGGTTAAGGTTTCATGAAAAATATATATGATTGAAAAATAAATATGGGAATCATAAAATTAAATGAAAGAATAATATTACCACTTTCTTAGGAAGTGAATAAAATTACGATGATGTAATTTAAAAAATGTAAGAAGAATGTTGTAACGCCTTGACCCCAAATGCCTAGAGACATTTCATTACTTTATTACAAAGAAATGATTACATGATAAAATATCTTGGTGGATCAATTTGTTTAGTAGTATTGAAAAAACTAGATACATACAGGGAACCCATTTTACATTGGGAAGAGAATACAAAATATAACACTTAACAGAAGCTAATGAACTCTATCATTGACAACTCAAGAAATGATCTCGTCTTTATAGCCTAGGGAAAGAAAAAAAATAAAAGGGGTGAGATAATATATTAAGTAAGGTTTAAATATAGTTAAATCATGAAACAACAATAATTTAATCATAATTAATCTGACATAATTAATAAGTGGTGAATAATTAAAAAACACACACCATCAATAAACTGAGAATGAAAGTGCATCCATTGATTTTTTCGTAGTAAAAACCTCCTGGAAAGTAATAAATTAATAATGAATAAAAAGAATGATTATTATTTTTATGAAATTTATCTGGAACATGAACCATAATACAATCAATATGGTTTAAGTCTGGGGTTAAAAACCCGTTTGATTATGTTTTGGAAGCAAACTCGAAGGGTTTGTCGCCAACTATTTTTGTCTCATGAAACCAGTCGGTGCATCCAAGGGATATAGAGGGCCACACACATCACTTAAAGTCCTAATAATTCTATAAAAATATATTTAATACAATAACAATATACATTTTCAATATCCGTATTGAGTAGAGGATAAGAATTCATCAATATTTCCACAGTTAAATAGCATTTAAAATAAACACCATATATTAAAAAATATACGACTAAGACAATAATCATATCCATGAAAATATAATTTTCTTATTTAATATAATTATATTTATTAATTAAAAATTATCTCAAATGGGTAGTATACACACCACATAAGAATTATTAGGTTCACAATACCTAGTAAGTCTCAATAAAATGGAAATTGAGACAAAGTCCCTTACCATATTCTAATCAATTGAATAGTATGTCCAAAAATTAATAATCATCAAATTAATCATTAAATACCATTAATATAAAGATAATAATGATATTATATATCAAATGGAAGTAAATAAACACCAAGTATCAGAAATAAGTGGCAAACAATGGAAATCTCACAAAAAAAGTCAGATGAGGAACCCCTTACCTTATGCCTGAATGTGATCTTCAATTGATCTCAATGTCATGGATAATCAAATTAAATACATTAAATAATTTTTTTATAATAATTTTTAAATTTATTTGATTCATTATATTTTTTTTATGTTCATTTATGACCTTTTTGATAAGTTATAAGATTGAATTATGTGATTCCAGAGTGTTTGTTTGCCTGCTTTCAGGATTGATTTGCTTGATTATAAGTAACAGAGTTCGTGTAAAATATGTTTTGTTATTCAGAATTGGAATTACATGTTATTAATAAGAATAAATAAGTGTAAATTTGTTTATATAATTTAGTTACATGGTATGAGGATGAATCATTAGATAATTCATTTAGTGGTAATAGTTTAGATTACTACGGTGGTTATTGATCATAACAAACTCATTTTTTTATCATTTAATATTATGAAAATATGTTACTTCAAGAACATAAAAATGGTTATATTATATATTTAAAAATATGTATAAACCATGAAAATGGTCTCATGAAATGTTTTGAAGGATAATTTTAATAACAAAACTTCATCGTCCATGGATGTTGTAAATTGGCACCTCCCAGAGAATTATTTCATTTATAAAATAAAAGAGGTAGAGTAAAAATACTGAGAATGGTTATTACATTAACATGATGTAATTATAGTATATAGATGATACTATAGTAATCATGATCAATTGGATATAAGATGTTAGGATAGAATAAGAAAAGAAGATAAATTGAAATGAAATTAAATGAAAAAGGAAGATGATTTACCTCTTGAAAAAACCTCCTTGAGAACCTCTTTAAGGAAAAGGGTTTTGTTATTTTGGCAAGACCAAGGGATCCTGAAAGTTTGGAGGGACCAGAGAAGACTATTTAGACATAATTTTGAGAATCTGAAAGTCTTAGAGTAGGGAAGAGAAGAGGGAACGAGGGGTGGTTTTTATAGTGGAGGAGAGGAGAGGATTTCTATTATTTTAATCATTATTTTATTATTTTGGATCAAGACAATGAATAGTCTTGATTATAATGATTAAAAATAGAAATAAGTGCATGTGAGTTCAAACCAATGGCAAATTACATCATACATTACTCAATAATGATGCATAAATTCATTTATTTTCACATTTCGTAAATTATCAAATTTACCTCTTCACAAAAAATCTAGTATTTCATAAAAATACCAAAAAATTCCCCAAACATTTTTAGATGTGTAGAATTAAAAAAATGGAATTAATTTTATTAAAGTAGTTTTCTAAATATTAGAAATTTAATTTTTAATTAAAATCATTCTTTGCATAAAAATACATATTTTTAAATTATAACTGATTTTATAAATTCTTGAAAAATTATGTAAGGTCACATTAGATTATCCTAAAATCATAGGAAATTTTTTTTATGAAAATTAATTTTCTTTTAAATAAATTTATTAATTTTAAAATTGTAATTAAATATTTATTACTCACAAAAAATACCAACACTTAATTATTTTAAAATATTCACTTTAAATTATAAGGTGACTACATTTTATTTATACTCTCATGGGTGGCATTACTATTCATAGGGGTAACATTGATATTCGTAAGGGTATCATTACTATTAATAAGGGTAAGTTACTATTTACCAAAAATTGAGTTGATCCTATTGAACTCCAAATGTCTTAATGAATGTAATCGTGTATGTCCATTTTTTGAAATTAAAATCACATAAGAGGAAAAATTTAGTTTAACAACTAGGTTATAACAATATCCTATGACAAAGTTTTCTTTCATAGAGACTCAATTTTTCATGTATAATAAGATATCTAATGAATTATAATTATCTAAGATGAAACATACCATAAAATCTTGGGGTGTCATATTAATTATGAATATATTCGTAACATAATTCATTATTTATCAAAATAATTATAATTGTCAATATATATTGTTCTTATTAATTTTAAATATTTAATTTAATAACATTTTGATAATAATGAATTTTTTAATAAAAATAATCAAATACATATATTGATATTAAAATATTCTTTTAGATAAAATAATACAATAAAATAGTATTTGTTTTTAGAAAATTAATTTAAAATTAATTATAAAGTTATACATTTGAAATGTAATTATTTAAATGTATCATTATTAATTAAAACAATTAATTTTAAATTATTATATTTCATAACTTAATGTATTTAAAATTATAAAAAAAATCACTTGGTGTTACAAATGTAAAAACCGAGTTAATATTAATTGTAAATAAATTTCATTACTTATTAATATTCATTATTTAGATTTTATAGAGTTATATTCACTATAATAATATTAAGTAATTTTACAATAAAAAAGGAAATAGTTTTTTCTTACTATATTTGTTAGATATATTATATGGTTTTATTTTAATTCATTATTTATAAAATTTATTAACTTAATTTGAAAAATTGAACATAATTTTTGAAACCATTAAGTCATAATTATCAAAAAAATTATTTTTTGGTATTTTTTTGGAATTTTTTTTTGTGAAAAGTAGAAAATAATGATTTTTATTGAAAATAATATTTTTATGTTAAGAATTTTGAAATTTAATTTTTTTTCAAATTGTTTGAATAAAAAATTAGTTCATTTATACTATGAATAATATAATTATGATTAATGCAATCTGTTTTATTCTTGATTTTGTTATAACAACATTTTTTACTTGAGAATGATTTTTTTCTAGATATCCTTTTTCGTCTCTTTTTTAAGATTAATTTTAAATTAAAATTTTCCACTTATGTGAGTTAAATTTGAAAAAATAGAGTTCATATTTGGAATCATAATTATTAATATAACGTAATAGGGCCAAATTATGTTTTTTCAATATGAATATTTACTCTATTAAATATTTTTCACATCAGTAAAAGAGGTAAATATAGGTTAAAACTATGTGGTAATGCTTTAAAATATCCCTAATACTTTAATTTATCCTATTATATGAGTTATTTTCTTCTAAATATTTGTTTAATGAGTTAAATAATTTACTTTAAAACATTATTTTGAATTTGGGAACCCAAGATTGTCTTCTGTGTATGAAAGTAATATTTTATTCAAATTTAAAACTATTTTAGGGTCTTTGCAATTAGTGGTATGGTTAGAAGGTTACATTAAGTTTTGGATTAATAAAAAAGTCTATAAACCTTTATATTTTTATTAAATAACAAAAAACATTCATGTAAACCAATAGTTTTATTTATTTTAATATACAATTATGTTTACACTTAAATATGGAATTTTCATAAAAAATGTTTTTAATGCATTAGTTCTTATATTTAATATAATTTATTAAACCTATATAAATTCAACAAGAAAAATTTAGATTCAAAAATTTTAATTATAGTTTAAATTTTTTTTTATAATCCCCTTTTATTTTTGGTCACATAAATAAGTTATCATGGTAAAAAAGTAAGTTATCACAGTTAAGCTTAAAATGTGTTTAGAGTGTTTTAACTTGAAGATAAAAATTATTATATATCCAAAACTTGTTTAAATTTTATTGGTTGATTTTATTTCAACCCTATCACATATTATATTATAATTTGGAGTGCCTTTCTTCAACTTTACATGATTGTGACATATATATTATTTAATATTTTATGTAATTCTATGTGTGTCCTTTCATTCACTTAAAAAATTAATCCTATTATAATCTCTTCCTTACACCTTTTTGAGAACTCTAGTTCAAACAATAACTTACCAAATATATTTATAACATCCATAAAAAGTAGTTTAGGGACTTGTTTGATCAGAATACTCACCTTAGCAGAAAAAATGTGTAAATAAAAGAAGGTTGTCTGAAGAAGAGGTAAAGGAGTTAACAAAGTGTTTTTATTTTAATTATTCTTTTATCTCATTTAAACCTATCTTAACTAATACAATATAATAAAATTATTATATCCAAAATAATTAGATATTATTATTTTTATGTAATAACCTTGATCAATATAATATTCCATAAATTGGGAAATGAAACCATTATTCTTGTGTATAACGGACCACCGCCTCATGAACCGATGTGAATTGTTTTTCATCTCTGCTTCTCATGAATAGTTCTAATGATGGATTTAATATATATATATATATATATTATATTCATGACATAATTATAATTTTTAAAATACAATATATCATCTATTTTATTACATTTACATCCATTTAAAATGATAATGTTGTTCATACGTACGTGTGGAATACCATTTTCATAAATCGATGAGATTTTTTTTCATCTCTTCCATACATGGATAGAATATATAAATATATTTAAAAAATAATATGATAATTATAACATAATCATAAGTCTTTAATGATAAAATTATACTTACCTTATGTCCCTTATGTTCATTTAAAATGTAAATGTTACTCGTGCATATGTACATCATACGATCTCCATGATTATAACATAAAACATTTTTCTTAACCAGCTCACGTAATGTTAAAAATGATAATTATAACATGAGTAATATTTTTGGAAATTATATAATAATGACCCATTAGACCAAATTCAACCTACAAAATTCATTTTGGACTTATGAAAAAACAACCTCAAAACATTTGAAGTAAATTTAATTAATTATGTAATTATGTGTAACATGGATATAAGTGGAATAAAAGGAATAATAAACTTGAAAAATATTATTAATAAATTAAATAATTAATAAGATTATATTATTAATTAAGATAAATAATGTACAAAATAAGTTAGACACAAGGTAAGGGACACTTTAACTTAAATTTTTCATTTTATATGATTTAAAGATCTATATTCAAAATATTTTTATTCATCATACATATTATTTTATGGATGTATTTATATAAATATAATCAAATTATCAAGTTAATTTTATGTCTTATTTTATTTTATAGGTTTTCAAATGGAATCCTTTTATATATTTTATATGGGACACTTTAGCATTATTTATAGAAGGGAAAAGTAATGTTATATTTTAACAAATATGGTTTAAATAAGTTTTCCAAACACCAAAATAGCTATTTGATATTTGGATCCCTTTACAAGATTACTTGTTTTATTCCAAGATAAACCCTTCTTCCCACTTCTATAAGAATTTATTTTTTGTTTTTTTAAAGTAAATGGATATATCAATATTCAAAAATATTTTTCTTATGTGTCAAAAAGTATATTTTTATGAGTTTGATGAGGTAGATGAAGTTTTATTTTGTGTTTCATGCATTTTATAGTTGTAATAACTAGGTCCCTCTAATAGTACAACCACCCTACCTTAACATGGCCATTGGGTCCTGGCCCGCTAGGTACCACTAATTTCCCTATAGACATGTGGTCCCCTACCTTGGGCCCACCCACATGACTAAACAAATCATTAAACTAATGAATATCCCCATAGGACAAAACACATTCTTTACAATGTGATTTTCCTCACTAGATGATAGCATAACCACCCTCCTTAAAATGGCCATCAGATCTTGGCCCGCTAGGTACCACCAGTTTCCCCATAGACATATTATCCCTTACTCGGGGTCCACCCACATGCCTGAACGGATCACCAGACTAATTAACATACTCATATTCCAACACATGTTATTTATAGTGTGTATTTTCCTCAGTCGCATAGACTTTGGGAAACTTCCCATAAGTTCACCCATCCTGATCACTACTCTGGTCCAAACACACTTCTCTATGGAGTTCTAATCAGGTAGGATCCCAAAAATAAAGGTTCACCTCATTAACATTTGTCATGTCATTTAGTCTATTAAATCTTTATCATTATATAGTGTTACATTAACCCACTTTAGGGAAAAAATTCCTCATTTTGGGACCTACATACCAACCTAGAAAATGCACCACACTTAAGGCTGTGTTCCTCCTATGATACCAATGGAACAATTGGGCCCCACTGATATTAAAACCACCCAACGTTAGCATGTACGTTAGGTTTGAGACATGTAAGTACCATAATTTTCCCCACATACATGTGGTCCTTCACCTGGGGACCACCCATGTTCTTGAATGGGTCATCATACTAATAAATTTCCCCATAATCCAACAAAATTTCTTTCCAGTCTGATTTTTCCTCACTCACACACACTCTGGGAAAATTCCTTGAAGGTCACCAATCCTAATCACTACTCTAGGCCAACACACATCACTGTGGGGTTCTAATTAGGTAGGCTCCCAAAAATAAAGACACACCTTGTTGACATGACTCATATCATTTATTCTTTTAACCCTTTATAATTATGGGGTTTTATTATGGTTTTTAGACATTTTTACTGAATGAAGGGTGAGATTAATATATGTATAATGATGGGTGACCATGATATATGTATCCTATGTGTTGGGTAGTTATTATGATCTCCTATTAATCATGTTGGAATTTATTATATAGGTTATTCAATTTATAAGGGTTTTTGTAAGGGTTCTTTGAGGATGATTTTTTAAGGAACCTACATTTTTTTTATTCTTAATAATTATTATTCATGGATATATTTTTATTTCACAAGGTAATCTAATGATATTTTATATTAATAGAAAGTTTATTCGCATTTATCTTGAAAAGGTATGTTTTTAAGAAATTATTTTTCAATGGTTATCATGATTTTTATGAAATCCTCATGATCAGGATTTTGGATTTATGTTTTATTATAATGATTTTTATGAAATAATTTTGGTATTAAAGCTAATTTCATTGTAAATGATTATTTAAGATCAAGTTTTATTATGTTAAATAAAAATATACTTTTATGATCTCATGTTTTTGAAATTGACTAACTAGCTTATTTATTCCATTTCATACAACTCTTAATGGTATTTTTTACTAATAACACATTTTCAAATGTTTTATACAGGGTTTAAGAATGATTAGGAACAATGATGAGGTCATGTTGAAAATCATTAAGATTTATCATGAAAAGAAAACATGTTTCATTTTAAAAGTTTTTTATTATTTTAAAAATGGTTACTAAGAAGATGTGTTTAAATTTTAATGTATGAGTTTTTTATTTAAGAGTTATAACCAAATCCTACAAAACTCTAAACATGAAAAGATATTCAAAAATGAAAGAAAAAAATTCTTGTTTAAAAATTAAATTATGGGTATAATAATGATTAAGTACTTATACCATAAGAATTATAGTTTATTACTTTAAAGACTTCATAATATCTAAGACATGGGGAGGGTTGTTTAGAGGGGTTTTGAGTACGGGTTTTCCAAGATAGAGTGATTAATTTTTATGAATATGTTAGGATATGAGTTTCTCTTTTATTAGAGATGAGTGTGTCACTCTTTTAATCATTCAAAGTTTTATTATAATATTATTTCACTATATTGTTAAAGTGGAACTAAAAAAATCATGTTCTAATTTAATATTAAAAGGGTCAACATACTATCAAAAAATAAGAATTTAGATGAGATTTTGTGCCCTTATAACTAAGTTTTTACCTTAATTAACTCCTTTTACCCTTTAATATAGTAACTAATTTTTATCATGGAAACTATTTATTTTGATCATAAATGAAATTAAACTCATTATTAAATTTTATACTAAGATTTAAAAAATATTTAATCCATTTTTAAGATTAAATTTACTGAATTAGCATAAATTAATTTTAATATAAGCATACAAATTGCAATAAACAACAATTTAAAAAAATTTAATTTTAAGTTTAAAATGAATTTATACCAAAATAAAGAATAATTTTCATTCCTATGACATTTTTTTTATTTTTTTATAAAATTAGACTAATTTAAATTTAAAACCAATCCAATACCCAACTATACATTGTAAATACTTGAAAATAATTGATAATTTTTTAAAAAAATCATTATTTTTCTTATTCACCCAGAGTCAATTTTTCCTAAAAAATAAAAAAAAAATCCACATAAAATATATTTTATATACTAAAATAATTTTTATAACTTTTATCTAATTAAATTTATTTAATTTAGAATTTTATAATTTAAATAAAACCATATTTTTCATGTAAAATAATTCAATTAGAATAAAACAATTTATTTTTTGATTGAAAACATTCTTGAAATATTTATATTTAATACGAATCCATAAATTCTAATAATTATTATTAATAATATATGAAAAAAAATATTATTAACATTACCTATGTTAGAACATTCTTTACCCCTTTAATAAATTGCATCCTCATAATTTTATTCTTTATATAAACAGGTGATGGTAATTTTTACTCACATCCTTAGCTAATTCCAATGTTGCTTCTTCAATCATGTGGATTTTCCAAAAAACCTTAACCATGTGTGTCAACTTATTACTAAAAACTGTTTATTTATGATTCGTAATATAAACCTTTTTTTCCTTATAAGAACTATTCTCTTCCAACTAGACAACTATAGGTCTCAAAACATGATATTTATCTTGTACATATTTACTTTAAAAAGAAATAAGAAATACATGATGTACTAAAGATAAAATAAGAGGTAAGGCCATATGGTATATAACTAATCACACTTTTTCCATAATAAATCATTAACCAATATATCTTGGACTTATATTTCCTTTCTTCCAAAACAAACAACACTCCTCCATGGAGATACATTAAAAAATTATGATCTCCTACCTAAAATGAGAGATCTTTATTTCAGTTAACTACATAAATCTTTTGCATACTCAAAGATACCCTCATATAATGATGAATCATATTTACCTTCTCAACCATATCTTCTACCGAATATGATTTCAATAAAATTCTCTCACTAAATTTATCCCAACATCTTGGAGTTCTTCACCGCTTTCAATATAATTGCTCAAATAGATCCATTTGTATACTAAAATTAAAGATTCTATTATAATAACATTGAATGAAAAAAATGTTGATTCCAACTTCCCTGGTAATCCAAAGGGAAATCCCGAAGAATATTCTACAGATTATAAATTGTTTAATTTTACTATTCATTAGATCGAGGATTAATATATACACAGAAATGTATCCCAGTGCCCAAAGAATAATGAAGTCCATTATAAATATTTTATGTAAATATGGGATCATGATTAGATATAATAGAGATAGATATTTTATGTAAAAATACTATATATTTAACCATAATTCTTTCAATGAGATCTAAAATATATTATCTAAGATATAAAAAAATCATACATTTAGTCAAATGATCAACAAAAACTAAATTAAAATTACTACGAAAAGAATTTTGGAGACACTATAATAAAATACATGGATAAATTCTCTCATTTCTATTCATTAATTTGAAATGGTTAAAGTGTCTGATTCTATAGTTGTATCTCTTCTTTAACCTATAGAAAAGTCAAACATTTCATATTAAAATCAGTAGTATCATTTTTATTCCTTCTCATTAGAAATTCCCAAAATTTATATATATATTATCATTACATGGATGAATGGAAAATACAGTGCTATGAGTCTCACTTAGTAATTATTTATTAAAATGAAGATCACTCGGGACACATAACCAATTTACACATCTAATAATAACTTCTTTTTCTGCATATGTGTTAGTAAATTTACCTTTTTTAACTAATTATACCTTTCTTTTTAAACCATGATATTATATGTAAGTCTTTTAATTTTTTTTCAATAGATGATTTCATTGATAACAGATCCAAAGGAGAAAAGTTTTCAAAATACACAAATTCAAATCCTAGATTCAATCAATCATCAATGTAAAGATAATGTTCTAAAGGTATCATCGTTAATGATGTATTTTATTTTTGACTCAAGGCATCAACTACATTTTTTTATTTACCTAAATTCTAGTGAATCATGTAATCATAATACTTTATCCGTTTGAATGATCTTATTTGATGTATGTTCAAATATTTTTGAGTTAATATATACTACAAAATCTTATGGACATTATATATTTCACATTTTATTCCATATAAAAGTCGCCTCCAATTTTTTAAAGAGAAAACCAAAACTTCAATATCAAGATATTGTGTTGGATAATTCTAATCCTGGAGTTTTAATTTTTGTGATGAATAAATAATTGTCCAATATTCTTGCATCAAGACACAACCCATGACCTTCAATAAATCGTCATTATAAATAAAAATATTTTCCTTCTTGATGAAAGGCTTACACTATTAAAATAACAAATATTATTTTCATTTCATGAAAACATTCATCACATTTTTTTTATTTAAGTTTAATTCATTTTTAGTTAACTTGGTCAATGGTCTAGATAATCAAGAAATGTTTTCAAAAATTTATCAATAGTAACATGATTATCTAAGAAAAAATTAAATCTTAGTGACAGTTTTTGGTTCTTTACACTCTATCACTATATTAGTTTTAGAATGGTTAATAATTATGGAATATTTAGAAAACATATGCCCATGGAAAGGGATATTTTTTATCCACAATTCACATTGATAGAAATATATGAAAAAATTATTTAAATTTAATGTTTTCAAAATAATCCATAGAAGTTTCTCTTGATATTCATTACTTTTATAATATTCATGATTTCATTGATGAAAATAAACACTATTTTATCCAAATAATCATAAAAACTCTAATCATAATATCTATAAATATAGTGGTTTCGTCTATTAACCGAAAATTCATAATTGGAAAATCATAATGGATATACCCAATACAAAAGACTATCATAAAAAATCATATTCCATCACTTTTAGCTCATAGTATCTATATATAATATCAATATTTGAAAAATTATGATCACCATTGAGCTGATAAAACCATTTATTGAATTAAGGTAACATATAATTATTAATAATTGTAATGTTATCGACTAATCTATAACAAATTCAAATCATTATTAAGCCATCGTTATTTTTATTGAATAGAAATAGGATCACCCTAAGGTGAAGTGCTAGGGAGGATTAAAACCTTTTTAAGTAATTGTTATAACTAATTTTTAAATTCTAATAGATCTATTTTATAAATTCTATAAAGTGTTATTAAATTCAACTTATCATTCAAAACTAATTCTATAGTAAATTTAAAATCTTGATTAGGAATAACACTAATCATATCATTAGAAAATACATCCAAAAAACCATTTACCACAAACACATAATCAAGATGAATAATTCCTTTATTTTTAATGACATGTTTAGCTTTTATCCCCACAATTAATCAATTTATCATCTTCATAACATATTATCACAGGTAGAAAAAAATTATTATATATAAATTTAAACTCACTCCTAGAGTTGAATATAAATTATTTAGCTCTATAGTCTATCTTCGCATGATATACTAAAATCCAATACATACAAAAAATGACATCAAAATCCACTAAGGTTAAAAAAATAGATCTATAGGAAAAATAATTCTCAGTAAGATGATAGGCATGTTCCTATAAATCTATGTTTCTTTAATACATCCACCAAGATATTTTACAAAAAAATTATATTCATTAATTGAGGTTATATTTTACTTTTAATAGAAAAATTCAAAGAAATAAAAGAATTCATGGATCTCGAATCAAATAAGAAATTTGTATATCTAAGTAAATATGAAGTTTTTCATTCAACACATCATTTTATGGCCTTATATTTCCCAAGGGGGTTATTCTATATCGGTCAAAAACTGTCTATTTATGATCTTCATGATATTTATATTTGATATTTTTCTCTATACACCCACTAGAATAATGGCCCTTTTCATTACAATTAATACATTTTATGGATAACTTATCTTAATTTGCAATGGACCGACCTCTCTGGTGTATTACTTTAATGAAATCTATCATCTAAGGTGTTCTTGGAGGTCAAGGTGACTTAACCATAACACTTTTCCAAATTTCCAGTTCTGTGAAAAGTATTTCCAGTTTTGTGAATAGTGTCACTGTTGAGACTGATGTGAATAGTGTCATCGGTGAGACAGATGTGAATAGTTCCATCGGTGAGACCGATGTGAGCAGTTCCATCAGTGAGATTCATGTAATCAGTTCCATTGGTGAGACCAAATTGAATAGCGACATTGGTGATACCGATGTGAATAGAGAATCAGTGAGACCGTTGTGAACAGTGTCATGGGTGATACCGATGTGAACAGTGCCATCAGTGAGACTAATGTGAACAGAGCCATCATTGAGACCGATGTGAACAGCTCCATTGGTGAGATCGATGTGAACAGTGTCACTAGTGAGATCGATGTGAACAGTGACATCTAGAAGACCGATGTGAATAGTGGCATTAGGGAGACCGATGTGAATAATGGCTTTGGTGAGACCGATGTGAACAATGTCATCAGTGAGTCATTTTCTGAATAGTTCCATCAGTATCGGTGAGTAATTTTGTGAACAGTGCTTCCATCATCAGTAGGTGTATAGTGTTTCCAGTATCAATAAGTGTACAATGTTTCAATCATTAATAGGTGTACAATGTTTCCAGCATCGGTAGGTGTACAATGTTTCCATCTTCCTATAGTTTCAACCCTTTAATGTTTTATTTGACATTATGTGCATTCAAGGCCTTGTTTTAAGGGATTTAAGGCTGATCCAAATACCGCAACTCCAATATTAATATTTCTTAAGGTTTGGAAAGCCTTTACTTGGTCAAACCGTGTGGTTTAATGCAATCCAATTTTAATGGAAAATCCAGCATATCCTAAACCACTACTCCATTAAATCTTCTAAAGGGATGTGATATCTTCCCCCCTGTTCTGATTTCTTGTTCCCTAGTGTGATATTCTTGAACTTTTACTTCTTCCCATAAGAGATATGTGATCAAACCTTAATCCTTGGATCATTTCTGCTTGAAGTTTTTTCCTACTGCATGCACACCCCAATTTTGGTGCAGGTAGTAAGTATTGATACATCGTCGAAAGAAGGTATGATCTACCTCCGTTATTGTGTTTTATTCAATCATTTTCCCTTGTTTTCTCCTTTCCATGTTATGTAATGTGATCTTTATGCTTCAAATGGAGTTCTCTTGGCTGTAGGTTGGTGCGGTCATGTCGCTGCGTCCTTGGGTAGATGTAGTTGTCCCGAGGAAGGGGATCTTAATCCATTGTGTGGATCCTTCTTGTATAAAGAACATCAAGAAACTTTTGAGGTAGCGGATTTGTTTCTTCTCTATTGTTTTACAAACATTCCTAGAGTTATCATTATTTAGCCACTAGATCATAATGGAATTGACATAACAACTATTTGAACTAGATAAATCAACTGCTATCAATTGTATGTTATTGCCTTTTTTTGCTAGATAGTGTGATATCTATGCTTTCCTTGTTTAGCATGTCATTCTTGATGGAAATTGGTAAAGAATGTAAAATGGGATTAATTTCAATTTATTTTTCAAACATTAAGAGGCATGTAAATGAATCTGGTTATTATTGTTGTTGTTGTAATTTGATGTTAATAAAATTGGTGCAGTAAGCATGTATAAATTTGTGATAGGTATAATAGATTTCTATTTAGTTTACCCATAGTTGGAACGTACTATTAATGAACCAGTTAATTCAATTTGGATTAAAGAAAATGTTTTTTTATAAAAGATAATTCCATGTAGGGTTCTAAGTTACCCTCTTACTTGTAAAGTCCAAGAGCCTTATGCTTGGAGTTGGGAGAGATCATTGCATGTGAAAGAAGAATGGATTGTTTAAGGGCCAAGATCCCTGTTGATATGATGTTTGTTTCATTCTTCTTGTGATGTGATATGATTCTAGATGAATGTTGTGATATGTGGGGGAAGGGAGGCCCATTGGTTGTGGCATCAGTTGACACCTAGAGTGGAGAGATGCATCAGTTTATGAATGTTAGTGTTGGGGAGGGCACCAGAGATGATAAAACAGGTTGGATGTAAATGTTTGGATGCTTGTTGAATCTTTTTGGTTGATTGTCTACATTACTTACCCCACTTCTCAAGGAATTTTTTTTGCTTACCCTCCTTCCAAAAGGTCTAAAGACGTTTAGGGTATGACATGTTATTTACGTGTTTAGCTCCTTGAGGGAGTATGTGTCTATGCTCTTACTATAGGTGGAAAATACTTGACGGGAGTTCAACTACCCACCATGTTGAGCCCCCTTGTGTTTAATAGATTATAATGTTTTTCTATAATGCATGGGAATATGGGAAATTAATAATTTTGTTAATATATTATTGAATAAATGATGTTAACCCATGGGGTTGGAGCTTGCAGGGATTCAATGCCAAGGTTTCAATTTAAAAGAATAGTACATTTTGGTTGGATTTCTAATAAAATATAATCTATAATTTTTAATGGTTAATTAATACTTAAATAATTGATTAACATAAAGTGAAATTGATAAAAAGAGAATAAATCAATATAATAAATCTATTTAAATGATTTTTTGATTATTGGATACATAGTCTTAGTAGTGGCAGTTGGGAGTCTGAGAGACATTAGATACAGTAGAGTCTAATACTAGGTTATTACCACGGTGTGGTTGTGAGCTATAGTGTATTATATAATTTTTTTGTTTCTATATGCTACATCACCCTGTGAGTCAGGGAAACTGACACCCTAGGGATTCTGACCCCTAGGGAGTGTTTTCCCCAATATTCTAGTGGGAGGATGGATGAATGACTACCCTCTTTGGCCCTGCTCTCTTATCTTGGTAGTTACTTCTGGTGGTAGGAACAACATTTATTTTTCCCCATATATGTGTGTAGAGGGATATAATGGATTGTTGGTATACACACACACATATTCTAGACATAGTTTTCTATCCAATAATATAGGGGTAACGTGTATAGGCTATGATGTCTTGAGGATCCTTAATAAGTGTATGGGATATAATGGATTAATGTTTAACACCTGACGTATGATACACATTATATGATCTATGGTGGCTCCTAAAAACTACCTAGTCACTTTGGTTACGTGGACATGGTGGTGCTGCTGCATGAGGTGCATATTTTGGTGCTTCGCCCAGGTGTCTGTAGGCAATCCTTTTTGGAAAGAGATGGATTAGGACGTGCAATGTTGGGGAAAAGCAGAAAACTAGTGGGGAAGTGGTAGCAGGGAAACCTTAATTTTATTTATTATATTATATACTCTTGTATGCGATACTTGGTGAGAGTATCCATGGTGATTTTGGGAAGATAACATACCTATTTAGGTGATTAGTTAGTTTCACTTATTGTTCAATGTGATTTTGCATTCTTTCATTACTTTTTCATGAGAGGATCTAGGGAGGATCCTATTGAGTATACTCTTATAATCAACCTACAAAAATATAAACTTTTTTCAAGTCACTTGGAGTAGGTTGGAGATCAGGATAGTTACTACTATCTTGAGGTTGTAAGAGATCTTCGGGCTTCATAGTCACTGGTGTTTTTTTACATTCCTTTGGTACTTTCTATTTTTCCTTTTAGTTGTAGTAGTTCTTTCATAAAATTACATATCTATACATGGGATTTATTTTATATTTCAGTTAGAGTTGAATTTGTTAGGTGTCTCTCATGTGTCTCTCTTTTTCATGTGTTATCTTAGAGGGTAATGACCCCCATTTGTGTGTTTACTATACCTTTGGTGATAGTCTCCAACACAGTGACTACTGGAGGCAAGACTTTGGGGTCACAATCTCCCTTCTCACATGTCTAGTCCAGGTGGGGTACACCTTGTGGGGAGGGGGTTGTGACATTGTGGTATCAGAGGTCTGGTTCTGGGATTGGATGGAGTTTGGTGTTAGGCACTGGTGTCGTTGAATGGATTGGTAGGAAAATGGTGTCAGTTAAGTTTATCAAGTGATGTAAGCATTGGAGAACAGATGAGACATAGAGATTTAGGGAACCCTGTGATCTGATGCACGAAACATTAAATTTTCACTGGCTACTAAATGAGGTGATAATAGTTACAGGGTAGAGACCTAGGAATGGATCATGCATCATTATTCTTTGTGCCCATGTTTGAATTTGTATAACTTGGGATAGGTTAACCTAAAATGAATAAAATAAAACAATTAATTAATTAATGTCGAGTCTTATATACTCTAGGTTTAGGAGCTCTAACTGTTTTTTATTTTGCAGGTATGGCTCCAAGTCGACGTTCTCATTAGGTTCGTGCAGAATATGTCTAGTAGGATTTTCCAGCAGATCGTTGTAGGTTAGAGGTTGATGATGATGACACATGGAGGAGGAAACTCCACAAGTTTGATCGCCAAATTCTACATAATTATGAGCGATTCATTTCAGATGCAGTCACGGAAGACTAGTTGGAGGAGGTCGAGATAGAGTTCAGTTCGATCTATGCTCAGAAGGAGCACTGAGTGTCTGTGGTTGTGATGATGATGTATGGATCTGTGAGGAAATGGGGTTTCTTATTCCTTAGGGATTCTAAGGAGCCAATGATCTCATGTGAGGAGTTCCAAGACAAGTTCATAGTTGAGTTTCTTTCTTTGACTGCAAAGGCGTCCAATTTATCAGAGCTTCTTAACCTTTGATAGGGGAGCTCCAGTGTGTGGGAGTCTGTAATCCATTTCAAGAACCTTTTACGATATTCTTTGGACCTATTTCCTGATGAAGAAGCTTGGGAGATGCATTTTGAGGAGGTTTTTCACCCAGATATCCAGCACCGGGTCACCTTGTTTACGCTAAATACATATCTTGAGGCTCTGGTGAGGGAAGAGGTCATCGAGAGGGCATTGGCCAAAACTAGATTAGGACAAGAGGGGATTCATCATGATTCATCGTGAAGCAGAGTTACAGTTTGGGGTTCTAGGTTTTCTAGGCAGAAGATTTTTTTTTTGGCCAGGGGTAGGTCCCATCCCACATCATCTCATTTCTCTGGGGGAGGTGTCTCTCAATCCTATACAAAGGGATCAAGTGGTTGTTTTTATTATGAAGGTTGAGGTAATCAACAATGAGAGTGCTTGAACTTTCAGATTAGTCATTGTGCACTAGGTGTTCCACTCCAAGTTCCTCCATTGAAGCAGTTCCAGCCGAGGCCACAGAAGTAGTTTTCAACTGCTTTGGATCAGCAGAGAGCAGATGGGGTAGGCAAAGGATAGTACCATGATTCTCCCCATCCTCAAAGAGAAGATCACGAACATGGTGGTTGTCATCATTAGGGTCAGAGAGGCCATGAAGGAGGTTGTGTTCAGCTTTATTCTTTAGCGCTGCCAGTTCCAGGCGATCCAGATGTCGTTTGAGGTACCCTTTTCTTTTTTTATACTTGGGTGTGTGCCATGTTTGATTCAGTAGTATTGTAGTCTTTCATATCACCTGCCCTTGTCCATGCTTTATGACTTGATGTAGAGAGTCATCCAATGCCCTTGGCATTGACTACCCATGTTGGAGGTTGAGATGACTTGTTTGAAGTATGTAGAGACTGTGAGCTAGTTCTAGAGAGATACCGCTCTTGGGGAGATTTTATATGTTTAAAGATACTACCATATGATTTCATCCTCATCATAGATTGGTTGAATTTAGTGTAGACTCTCTTGGACTACTTCATGAGGTAGGTGGTGTTCTTCGATGCTGGTGGAGATCCAATAGTGTTTTTTGGTGAGCGAGACCCTTAGATGGGCCAGTGACATGTTCTGTCCTTATCATCATTGATGGATGAGGTAATGCTAAGTTATTTGGAGGTTCATCTATTAGCATTTCTCCATGACATAGAAGAATACCCTGATGTCTTTCAAGTATATGTTATACCATTACCCCCTCAACAAGATATTGAGTTTGGGATCGAGCTATATCCAGGAGTGTCTTCTATCTCTGGGTCTCCATATAGGATGGACACTTCTTTGTTATGAGAGCTATGTATCCAACTTGATGGTCTGTTACAATGTGGTTTTGTTTAGATGAGTGTGTCACTATAGGGTGCACCAATTTTTTTCTTGAAGAAGGATGATGGCAGTTTGTGGTTGTGTATTGATTGTCATCATTTAAACCAAGTGACAGTGATGAATCACTATCCTCTTCCATAGATTGATGATTTATTCGATCAACTGAAGGGTTCAAGATGGTTATTGAAGATTGAATTGTGGCTAGGTTATCATCATATGCGTGTGAAGGATGAGGATACACCAAAGACTTCTTTCTGTTGTTGTCATGGGAATTATGAGTTTGTTTTATTGTTGTTTGGTGTATGAATGCTCCAGTAGTGTTTATGGGATTTATGAACACTGTGTTCCATGAGTTCCTGGATAAGTTCTTGGTGGTTTTCATTTACGACATCCTTTTGTACTCCACATCTGATGAGAATAATGTAAAGAATTTTCACGCCATTTTTGAGGTTCTTTGTCAACAACAACAGTTTTATGAAGTCTTAAAAGTGTGAGTTTTGGGATTGAGAAGTTTGTTTCCTGTGGCATGTGATGTCCCAGTAGGTAGTAGATATGGATCCATCGAAGATAGAAGCAATTTTGTCTTGGGATTCCCATAAGACAATAGAAGAGGTTAAATGTTTTCTTTGTATAATAGGATACTATAGGAGGTTCACTACCAATTTACCTCAGGTTGCGGCTCCTCTGACAACATTGACCAAGACGGATCAGAAATTCATGTGGACTGGTTGGTGTGGGGTAGATTTTGAGTATCTAAAGAATAAGTTGGTAAGTGATCTGGTTCATTGTCTTCATACTGAGGGAGTTCAGTTTGATGTTTTCTACGATGCTTTACATCTAGGGTTAGGCTGTGATTTGATACAGTAGAGATATGTTGTTTCTTATAGGTATCCACAGTTGAATCCCCATGAACTTAACTACGCCACTCATGATATTGAGTTAGATTCCATGGTGTTTGATCTAAAGTTTTGGAGACATTACCTCATAAGAGAGAGTTTTGTGGTTCTCACTGATCATAAGAGCCTTAGGTATGTTTTCTCCCTGCATGACTTGAACTTGTGGAAACATCAGTGGATAGAGTTCTTACAGGAATACAACATTGAATTATTGAATATATCTTTAAAGGGTAATTTTGTGGCTGATGCGCTAAGTAGGAAGTAATGTAGTGATGCAGTTCATGAATTTTGTGATTTCGGGATATCGATGAAAGAACTTTTAGCATTACATCTTGATTTGGGAGAATTTGGGGGTAGGGGTTGTCTTTTTTAGATGACGGTGTAGTCATATATGGTAGAGTATGTAGAACAGTCCCAGTTTGGGGATATATAATTGGAGGTCTGGAGAGACTAAGTTGTTTATGGAGGGGCCCCTGATGGTTGGACTGAGGATGAACAACATCGAGTGTGGTATCAAGGAAGGTTTTTTTGTTATTTTGGAGATGCATGAGATAGTTCTCAAAGAGTTCCATAGTTCACCATTAGTGGTACATCCCAGTGTGACAAAGATATACCAAGCTTTAATGAGTCAATTTTGGTGTCCTGGGTAGAAGTGTGCAGTTGCGGAGGTTGTGTCTTGATATTTGGTCTGTCAGAAGGTGAAGGCCGAGAACCATGCCCCTGGTAGTTTGTTCTAACGGTTAGATGTGCCTCAGTGGAAGTGGGAGTAACTATCAATGGACTTTTTTACTGGTTTAACTAAAGCTCAAGGGGTACATGATGATATTTTGGTTGTAGTGGATCATTCAAAAAAATCACCCCATTTTATAGCAATCAAGGATTCGAGCTCAGTGGAAGTTTTGTCAAGGTAGTATCTGGAAGAGGTGATGAGACTCCATGGAGTCCTAAGGATGATCATTTTTGATCGAGATCTACATTTTACCACTAGGGCGTGGAGAGGTCTCTAGCATGATTTTGGTTCTTATCTATGCCCTAACACTACTTTTCAGCCGGATTGTCAGATAGAGTGTACCATCTAGACTCTGGAAGACATGTTGCGATCTTTGTGTCATGGATTTTGGATGTTCGTGGATGAGACACTTACCCTTAGTAATGTTATCTTACAAAAATAGTTTTCACTCCACCATTGTTATGATGGAATTTGAATACTTGTATGGATGACCTTTATATTCTCCATTGTGTAGGAATAGTGTCGAAGAGTTTGCAATTCTCAGACCAAAACTAGTGCAGAATATGATAGAGATGGTTTTGGTGATTCATGAGAGGATGAAGACTTCGCAAAATCATTATAAATTATATGCCGATCAATGGGTGAGACCTTTTGGAGTTTGATGTTGGGGATCATGTGTTTTTGAAGGTGACTTCTCATAATGGCTAGAAATGTTTTGTCTGTGGTAGTAATCAATCTCCCTTGTTTGTTGGGAATTTCGAGCTATTGGCTCATATTGGAGCCTTGACATATTGAGTAGAACTTCCCCTAAAAATGAGTTGGATACATGATGTTTTTCATGTGTCACAACTATTTCATTATCTTCATGATGAATCTCATGTCATCGATTCAGGATAGATCAATGTTGATGATGATGCGACCTTTGAGGAGAAACCAGTGGAGATCCTGGACCACAAGGAGAAGATGTTGCATGGGCACACTATCCCCTTGGTTCATGTCTTTTGGTGACTTGGTGGCATTAAGGAGAGTACTTTGGAATGTGAGTCGCATATTTATTCTCAATTCCTAGAGTTGTTTCATGTTTAACTCTTTTTATGTAACAATGTTTTCATTGTGGTTGTAGACCTTTCTTGTTTATAAGATGGCTTTATTTTTTTTGCTTCTTGTGGCTTTCTCTCTTTTGAGAGGTATCTCAATGGGTGGTTGTTCAGATCCCTTTTAGATTGGTTTTGAATTCTCAAGGATGAGAATGTTTTGAGAGGTATATGATGTAAGGGCCTGAACCTCTCCGGTCCATTATTTTGCTGAAATCTGGTTTCTGAGGTGTTCTAGGAGGTCATGGTGACTTACCCCAACATTTTTCCAAATTTCTTGTTTGGTGAACAGTGTTTCCAGTTTTGTGAACAATGTCATCAGTGAGACAGAAGTGAATAGTGTCATTAGTGAGACATATGTGAACAGTGCCATTGGTGAGACTGATGTGAAGAGTACCATCAGTGAGACTAATGTGAACAGTGCCATTACTGAGACCAATGTGAATAATGCATCATTGAGACCGATGTGAATAGTGTGATCAATGAGGCTGATGTGAACAATGCCATCAATGATACCAATGTGAACATTGATATTGGTGAGACATATGTGAACAGTGCCATTGGTGAGACCGATGTGGACAATGTCATCACTGAGACCGATGTGACCAGTGGAATTAGTGAGACCGATGTGAATAGTGGCATCGGTGAGACCGATGTGAATTGTGGAATCGGTGAGACTGATGTGAACAGTGCAATTGGTGAGACTGATGTGAACAGTTTTATCGGCAAGATCGATGTGAACAATTCCATCGGTGAGACTGATGTGGACAATACCATCGGTGAGTCATTTTTTGGACAGTGCCATAGGTATCAATAAGTCATTCTATGAACAATGTTTCCATCATCGGTAAGTGTACAATGTTTCCATCATCAGTAGGTGTACAATCCTTCTAACATAAGTTGGTGTATAGTGTTTCCAGCATTAGTAGGTGTACATTGTTTCCATCTTCCAACACTTTCACCCCTTTAACATTTTCTTTGATGTTAAACGCATTCATGGCCTTTTTTAAGGGATTTAGTGTCGATTAAAAGCCCATAACTCATATATTAATTTTTCTTAAGCCTCAGGATACCATTACTTGGTCAAATTGTGTTGTTTAATGCGATCCTCTTTTAATGGAAAATCCAACATATCTTAAACTGCTACACCTTTAAATTTTCTAAAGGGACGAGATATCTTCCTCCCTTGTTCTACCTTCTTGTTCCCTAGTGCGATATGCTCCAACATGTCCTTCTTCCCATAGGATCAGTGTGATCAAACTTTAATCCTTGGATTATTTCCCCTTAAAGTTTCTTCTTGCAGCATGCACACCCCCTGTTTTGGTGGAAGTACAAGTGTTGATCTGTCATCGATATAAGGTATGATCTAAATCTTTTATTGTGTTTTCTATGATCCATTCCCCACTGATTTCTCCTTTCCATGTTATGGCAGGTGATCTCCATTCTTTTAATGTAGTTATCTTGGCAGTCATTTGGTGTGGTCATGCCACTACGTCATTGAGTGGATGTAGTTTTCATGGGGGAGGAGATTGTAATCCATTGTGTGGATCGTTCTCGTATAAATAACATCAAGAACCTTTTGCGGAAGGGTATTTGTTTGTTATCTATTATTTTACGTGCATTCATAGATTTAGAATGATTTTTCCACTGGTCCATAATGGAATTGACATAATAAATATTTGAACCAGATAAATCAATTGGTATCAATCGTATATTATTTCCTTTTGTTTTTCTAGATAGTGTGATATCTAGGCTTTTGTTTTTTAGAATGTATTTCTTGATGGAAATTGGTAAATAACATAAACTGGGATTAATTGTTAATTATTTTTCAATGATAAAGAGGAATGTAAATAAATTTGGTCATTGTTGTGGTAAATTTATGTTAATCAAATTGGTGAAGTAATCATGTATAAATTTGTGATAGCTATGATAGATTTCTATTTAGGTTAACCATAGTTGGAACCTTCTATTAATGAACTAGTTAATTCAAGATGGATCAAAGAACTCATTGTTTAATAAATGATAATTCCATGTAGGTTTATGAGTTACACTCTTTCTTCTAAAGGCCAAGAGACTTATGCTTGGAGCAGTGAGAGCTCAATGCGTGTGAATGAAGAATGCATTGTTTAAGGGCCAAGATCCCAGTTGATATGATGTTTTTTCCTACTGCTCTTGTTGTGATATGAGCTTGGGTGGTTGTTGTGATATGTGGGGGCAGGGAGGCCCATTTGTTTGGGAAGTATTTGACACCTAGAGTGGTGAGATGCATCAGTTTATGCATGTGGGTGTTGGGTAGGACACCAAAGATGATGAAATGGGTTGGATGTGAATGTTTGGATGCTTGATAAATCATGTTGGTTGTTTATCTACACTAATTTCACCACTACTCAAGGTAGATGGTTTTTATTACCCTCTTTATAAAAGGAACGAAGACATGCGAGGTATAAAACATGCTTTTCGTGTTTATCTCCTTGAGGGAGGATAGGTCTAGGCTCTTGATATAGGTGGAAATGACTTCATGGGTAGTTCAACTACCCCCCATGTTGAACCCCCTTGTGTTTAGTAGCTTAGAATTTTTTTCTAGAATTCTTGGAAATATCGGACAATAATAACGATGTTAATAAATGATTGAGTAAATTATGTTAACCCATGGGGTTGGAGCTTTCTGGGACACAATGTTGAGGTTGCATTTTAAAGGAACTGTGGATCTTGGTTGGAATGCTAATGAAATATAACGTTGAATTATTAATGATTAATTAGTGTTTAAAGAATTGATTAACATAAAGTGAAACCAATACAAATGGATGAAATTAATATAATAAATCTCTTTAAATGGTTGTGTGCTTATTGGAAACAGAGTCTTAATAGTGGAATCCTGGAGTCCGAGAGGTTTTAGTGGAAGTTGAGTCTAAGACTAGGTTATGCCCATAGTGTGGTTTTGAGATATCGTATACTCTATAATTTTTGTGTTTCTATATTCTAATACATTGTCACAACCCATCCTCGGGGGTCGTTTCGTGACTACCCCAAGCCCACCTTCCATAGGCCAGGGGCTGGTGACAAGTACCATATGTGAATCCCTGATAAAAAGGGAAGGAATTTAATTTAAACCCGTAACTCACATAGTCTGAACACAAGAAGTAGAACCAACGAGTACTAAAATAGAAAAAACTGTGCTGAAAGTAAGTGGGCTAGTTTACAAACCCAACTGAACAACAAGTACAAGTACAAGTAAAACGGGAAAAAAATCCGGGTTCATCCACATGAGAATCCTACCTGAAGGGTAGGTATAGAAATCGAACAACTTGTCCCTGTGGTACGTCTGTCTAGTCCAGCTCCGTGCTGCCTCCCGTCTGTCTCCCTCAGCCTCAATCACTGATGTCCGTTGTCTGCACAGAACACTACAAGGTGTGGGAAAAGCCCGTGATAGAGATGATTAGATGTAGTCACTGATTCATCCAAGATGTCAGACCCACATAGGATTCAGGACCAGGTAAGCTGTCGAACCCACACAGGATCCAGGATCAGCTATTCTGTCAGACCCACACAATATCCAGGAATAGAAGTCAGAACTGTCAGACCCACAGATGATCCAGGCACATTAGTTATCTCTGTCAAACCCATAGAGGATATCAGTATAGTAGTCATCGATCTCATACCCACGGAGGATTCCAGTACATAAGTCATCACTGTCGAACCCACCGATGATCCTGGTACAGTATCCTCACTGTTGAACCCACAGAGGATCCTGTAATCTCAGACGCAACCAACCCTAGGGTTCCCGCACACAGCATGCTTGATTTCGGGAGGGTCCTCTCCTCGAGCCAAGTGTCAATACATAAACTACCAAAAAATATTGAATTTATGTATCCCTTAGTTCCGTCTCATCACAAGGAACCCAATGTGACAGATGATGCGTCAATCAGGCACCCAGTCTGTGAGTTATTGGCATTTTCATTCCAAAGGACCGATTGTTTTTTTGGCTAAAACCAACCAACCGTACCCCAACTACGTCTGAACCACATGTGGAGTATAAAAAAATTGTCTCACTCCAATAATTCCTTCACCATAGATTTTCGTCATTTGAACACCCATAGCCCAAGATGCGGCTAAAAGGTGTAAATGGTCGTAGTGGGTCCGTGTCCGGTCCGACCCAGTCGGATCGACACGGCCCGACCCGGTCCGAACCGAGGTCTGACCTGGTCCGCATGTGGGGCCCAACCTAAAGGTGCGGCCCAGCCTGATGGTGCGGCCCAACCTGAAGGCATGACCCGAACAAAAGGCGCGGCCCGGCCATGGTGGCCCGTTCGAGGGGCGGCTCGGCCAAGGGGTGGCCCGGTCGTGGTGGCCCGACAGATGGGCTCCCTTAGCATGGCGTGACAGCGCCACACCTTATTCATTCGCCGCAGACCCCTTCTTTCAGTGCAGTGTGACGGAGTCACACCTCTTCCAACAACCGCGGCCCTCCTGGACACAGTTCTTCTCCTGCACGGTGCGTCAACACCGTGCCCTTCCGGCTCCACCTCCATCGTCAACCAATCAAGAACTAATCAGAGGGATGTCGGGTCATGTTTGTTTGGTCGGTTCCTTCCGCATTAGGTGATAACAAGTGTCCATGATCGAACCAAAATAAACAATGAGGAATGAGGGTATAATTCATAAATTAAAATAATCAAATCCCCCTACTTTGTAATCAGTGTTTGGTCGGCAGAGTCACGGGAAGGCAGCATCGTTCCGTTGACGTCGGGAGGAGATGACGTCGTTGTTGGAAATGTTCTTCGTGGGCGGCATCTTCCCTTCCTTTATTCCGTTAGGATAAGGATGAAGACATCCTAGGAAGAAGTCGAAGAATGAAGGGTGTTGTTAGCGTTCTTCATTGTAAAGAAGAGGCGTTCTTCATGGGTGATGGTTCTTCATTGGAGAGGATAATTTCCAAGGATTCTCCCAAGTTTCCACCATAGAAAACTAAGCCAAAATAATAGAGGAAATTATCTATTATTTTTATGGAACAATGACACAAGAGTTGTTTTTAATTAAATGTGACAAATTAGTTAACTTAATACAGAGGAATGGATTCAAAATTCAAAACAAGGGAGGTGGAGAGTTTCAATAAATGAAGAGGGGTTTGGCACCATTAAGCAGGTAGACCAAGAGTTTTCCCCATTAATGGGAAACTCAAGGGGTTAAAGGGGGTTTAAGGGGGGGTTTGAGCTCATGTGGGCCCCAACACATAATATCCCCCCATGGGAGGTTATGCGCGAGTGGGACCCACTTCCAACCTCCCCTTGGAGGATTAATCCCCCACTCAAATAAAAATATGCTAGACATATTTTTATTTAATTTATTTAGAAACCCCAAAAATTATCTTCCAACCTCGATAAAACGCATCTGCGGTGAAGGTATCCTTAAGATAATACTGGCGATGCGAGTTCAACTGTGTCTTCAAATTTCAATTCCATGTTCTCTCTTAGAGGTTCCCGTGCTGCCAGCGAATGCGCACTAGAAGAATTGACCATCCACACAGGACCCAATCTTCTTGATCTTCAATCTCCACTGTAACCTCTGCGAATGTCACCCTATCATCGATTTCCATCTCCCCATGGTCGATGATGCGGGATGGTTCATGCACGTATCTCCTTAGCTGAGATACGTGGAAGACGTCATGCACCCGGTGCAACTAAGGTAGAAGAGTCAAGCGGTAAGCCACCTTGCCTACCCTGCTAATGACATGGAAAGGTCCGATGAATCACAAAGATAACTTTCTACCTTGGCCAAATATCTGTAGACCTCGTTGAGGTGAGACCAGTAGAAAGAAATGTTCTCCATCCTTGAACTCCAGTGGTCTCCGTCTCCTATGAGCATAGGACTTCTGCCTGCTCTGTGCAGTATTCATCCGCTCCTGGATGATCTGCACCTTCTCTGTCTTAGCTTGCACTATATCCGGTCCTACAAGTGCTGACTCCCCTGGTTTAGTCCAGCATAGAGGTGATCTGCAAGGTCAGCCATATAGTGCCTCATAAGGTGCCATCCCGATGGTGGAGTGGTAGCTGTTGTTATATGCAAACTCTAGCAAGGGTGATTGATCCTCCCAGCTACGACTGAAGTTGAGGATTCATGCACGGAGCATTTCCTCGAGATTCTGAATGGTCTCCTTAGTCTGACCATCCGTCTGAGGATGAAAGGTAGTGCTCAAGCAAAGCTGGGACCTGAAAGCCTCCTGCAACCCCTACCATAGCCGGGAAGTGAATCGAGCATCTTGAACGGATACGATCATCGATAGAACACCATGAACCCATAAAATCTCCTGTACATAGAGGCATGTCAAGCTCTCTACTGAGACCTGCTCTCTGATCATTAGGAATTGGCCCGACTAGGCGAGTTGGTCTACGATCACCTAGATAGAGTCGTGTCTTCTGGATGTACGTGGAAGTTCCGTCACAAAATCCATGGATAACCCGTCCCACTTCCAATCTGGGACCACTAAGGGTTGATCGAAGCCTGCTAGAACCTGGTCCTCTACCTTCACTTACTGACAAGTGAGGCATCGGGAGAAAAACTCTACTAATGACTTCTTCATGCCTGGTCACCAGTGCTATCATCGGAGGTCCTGATACATCTTTGTTACTCCTGGATGTACCACTAATGAAGATGTGTGAAACTCCCTCAACACTTCCTCCTGATGTGAAACTAGTACCATGGCCCATCCTCTAAAAAGAATGATGTGCTCCCCACCTTTAGAAAATCCATCAGGCACCTACCCTATGGATATGTGAGCACATCATGTCTCACAGTCAACATCCCCACGTTGTTCCTCTCTGACTCACTAAAGAAGTGGAGGAGTGACAGTGAGAGATTGCAGAAATACTGCTCCATCTCTATCCACAAAGGATATCTGCAGTGCAGCCAGCTGCTCTGTCGCCTCTCCTAGAAGCTGAATACTAGATCTTCTATTGAGAGCATCTTCTACAATGTTCCTCTTCCCAGGAATATAGAATATCTTGAAGTTATAGTCCTGGAAAAACTCAATCCATCATCGCTATCTCAGGTTCAAATCCTTCTACGAGAAGATGTACCTGAGACTCTGGTGGTCATAGTAGACTGTAAAATGATCGCCCATTAGATAGTGCTACCACATCTTCAAGGTGAAGACCACTAATACTAAATCCAGGTCATGGGTAGCGTATTTCTACTCATTCTATTATAACTGCTGAGATCCACATGCAATCACTGCTTGCCCCTAAATCAGGACACACCCGAGTCCGGTCCATGATGCATCACACTATACTATGTACCCTACGCTCTCCTCCAGTATCCTTAATATGGGAACACTAGTCAACCTTTGTCTTAGTTCCTGAAATCTCTACTAGCATCTCTCTGACCACACGAAGGGTTTCCCCTTCTTCATCAATTATGAAAGCGGTGCTGTGACTCTGGAGAAGTCTGGAAAATTTTTTTGATAGTACCCAGCTAGTCCCAGAAAACTCCGATCCTCTGTCACAATCCAGGGTGGCTCCCAAGAAAGTACTAACTCGATCTTCGGTAGATCCATTACAACTCCAGCCTCCGAGATGACATGTCCTAGAAAGTGTACCTCTTGGATCTAGAACTGGAACTTTGAGAGCTTACCATAAATTTGGTTCTCTCAGAGTGTGTGCAGTACTACCCATAAATAGTAAGCATGATCCTCCTAAGTAGTAGAGTATATTAATATGTCTTTGATGAAGACTATGACAAATAGATCGAGGTAAGGCTGGAAGATCCTGTTCATGAGACTCATAAACACTACTACAACATTGGTTACACCGAAGGGAATAACCAAGAACTCATAGTGGCCATACCGACACCTAATGTATGTCTTCTGTACATCATCATCTCGAACTCTGAGTTGGTGATAGCCTGCCTTAAGGTCTATCTTCGAAAACCATCATGCTCCCTTGAGCTGATCAAAGAGGTCGCCAATACTCGGGAGTGGGTACTTGTTCTTCATGGTCACTTGATTCAGGAGACGGTAGTCAACACACAGTCGCAAGCTCCCATACACCTTCTTGGAGAACAAAAATCAGAGATGCCCTATCTGAAACACTGGGTCAGATAAATCCATTCCTCTGCAAGTTTTCCACCTGTACCCACAGCTCATTAAGCTCAGTGGGAGCCATCCGATATGCTGGAGTAGATATCGGTGTCGTCCCGGGGTACATGTCAATGTATAAGTCTACCTCTCTGTGAGGAGGTTGTCCTGGAACATTTTCAGGGAAAACATCAACGTACTGATCCACCACAACCAGAAAACTTGGACTCCATACATCAACCGCTATGAGGATGAGACTAGCCAACTGATGTGTGATCGGCAGCGCCCTCCTCTATGTAAGTCCATCCTGTGCTGCAAAGGCTCCCTTTTCGCCGATGAAGTTGAACCTGGTCCCATCAGTACAGACACACCTCATTTGGAACCTAATACAGTCAATCTGATCATGAAGTGTGGATAAGCATTCCATACCCAAGATGAAATCACAAGGCCTCGACGCCGCTATGAGGAGATCCCAGCCAAATCTCTCACCTCCTAGAGTAAGGTCACACTGCTGACACCATTGTGTAATCTTCAAGTCTGCTCCCGTAGGAGTCTCTAGTCGTAAGGATCAATCCAACAACTCCGTTGGAATCTCTGAGCTCTGAATGAGGGATGTGGAAATAAATGAATGAATCACACCTGTGTCTATAAGTGCTACAGTAAGGGTGGAGTATACACAGGTAGTACCTCAAATCATCTCAAGTGTGCCATGGTCGTAGGCTTCGACTGCCTGGAGATGAGCCCGACTCTATCTTCCAGATCCCTGTGGTCGGGTGGACCTCCTGGTGGTGGTGGTGGTAGGGCATTGAAACACCATCCATCATTCGCTGCTTATCCAGCTGCTCAGCCATGTATGCCTGCTCCCAGTGGACCACCACAGTCGAACCTATGCCTCTGCCTGGGAGGCCCCTCTACGGTCTGCTGCTGATCTGCCTGGAGGGTCGGGCAGTCACGAGCCATGTGACCCTACTTGCCGCATGCATAGCACTGCCTTCTGCTTGTATAACTGGCTCTGTCTCGTGTGCCCTGCACAACCGAACCTGTATCCTGGGGTCTCCCACATGATGGAATGGTCTGGTTGGACTTCTGCTGAATCTTTCTACTGTTGGCTGCAGAAGACTCTGCTACGTGTCGCTCTGTGGTGGGTCTCACTGCTGGTGACTGATCAGTGAGAAAACTATCTACTATAAGGGCTCTCTCCAGCACCCCCACCTATGTTGGGATGCTAAGGTAGATCATCCAAGCCCTGATCTCATGCCTAAGTCCCTTATCGAAGGTTTGAACCCTGAAAAATGGGTCTTATATCATATCCGTGGAGTAGCGAGAGAGGTCGGTGAACCTCGGTGAGTATTGAGCTACTGTCATGTTGCGCTGCTGCAGATGAAGTAACTCATGAATCTGCACCACACGAAGGGTGGATGGAACAAACTCTGACCATAAGAGACTCTCGAAGTCTTTCCAGAGTAATGATGCCTCGTCATGAACCTGTAGCATCAGGCTCCACCATCTACCTGCTGCTGCACGCAAGAGACTCGCGGAAAGGATCACCATGAGGTCGGCTGGTGTCCCTACCAATTTGAAAACTCTCACGACAGCCTCCAGCCAATCCTCAACTGCATGTGGCTCCATCTCTCCCCAGAACCTGGGCGACCTCTGGCGCTAGAACTTGTGCAACACATTTAGATGGATTGCAATCACTGTTGCTGGAGCTGGTGGTATCGGTGGCCTATCGGGTAGTGGTACCACTGGTACCTCCAATATTATGGGGCCCTGTACTGAGACCTCGTCGCTCGGTGGGATACCATCTCGTACGTAACTCAGAACCCTAGTTATCTTTCTTCATGGGGCCATCATGAAAAGAAACAGGTGCACCATAGTTAAAATAGTATACCTGGTGAGTTGACACAAAGTATTCACGAAGAAAACTTTTCAAAGGAAACACACATGCAATCAGTGTTTTCATGTACTGAGTCAGAAATCAGAAGTGAGAGTCCTAGTGTATGGATACGTCGGTTTCCGCACCAACACCGATTTCCCTAAACTCATAAACACACCCAAAAAACTTAACATTATTTCCATTAAAAGAATCGGAGTCCAAGTTCTACGGTAGAACTGAATCCTCTTATACCAATTTGTCACGACCCGTCCTCGGGGCCCATGTTGTGACTACCCCAAGCCTGCCTTCCATTGGCCAGGGGCTGGTGACTAGCATGAAAAGTGAATCCATGATAAAAAGGGAAGGCATTTTCCTTAAACTTTTAACTCACGCAGTCTGAACAGAAGTAGTAGAAGCAACGAGTACTAAAATTGAAATGAAAAGTGTGTTGAAAGTAAGTGGGCCAGTATATAAACCCAACTAAAAAACAAGTACAAGTACAAGTAAAAAGGGAAAAACAACTCCTGGTTCATCCACCGGGGAATCCTATCTGAAGAGTAGGTACAGAACTCGAACAACTCATCCCTACGGTACGTCCGTCTTTTCTAGCTCCGTGCAGCCTCCCGTCCGTCACCCTCATCCTCGATCACTCCTGTTCGTCATCTGCACATAACACAACAAGGTACGGGCGAAGCCCAGGCAAGGGTGAGTATAATAATACTTAGTAGTGGACTCCGAGACCCATGAAGGTCTCCTAGAATCCACAAAGGATAAACCACAGAAGAAAGATACAATCACGAAGTATCAACCAACCCTACTTAAGTATATGCCCATGTATATACTTAAGTTACACAGTCTATCTCCAACTCTAGATCCCATGCAAAACCCATTCCACAAAGGAAGTAAAGTCAATCATATTTATAATATCGACTAAAAGTCAAGACTCAGCTCACACAATCTATACATCTTTTGCAGAGTGATAGAGATGATCAGATGTAGTCACTGAATCATCTAAGCTATCGGACCAACACAGGATTCAGGACTAGCTAAGCTGTTAGACCCACACAGGATCAAGGATCAGCTATTCTGTCAGACCCACACAAGATCCAGGAATAGAAGCCAGAACAGTCGGACCCACGGAGGATCTCGGTACAGTAGTCATCACTATCGAACCCACGGAGGATCCCGATATATTAGTCATTTCTGTCGAACCCATAGAGGATTCTGGTACATAAGTCATCACTGTCGAACCCATGGAGGATCCTGGTACAGTATCATTGATGTCGAACCCATGGAGGATCCTCTAATCTCAGTCGCAGCCAGCCCTAGGGTTCCCGCACACAGCACGATCGATTCCGGGAGGGTCCGCTCCTTGATCTAAGAGTCGATACATCCACTGCCATGAAGTCTTGAATTGATGTATACCATAGTTCTATGTCATCACAAGGAACCCAATGCGAGAGACGGTGCATCAATCGGACGCCCGGTCTATGAGTTATTGGCATTTCTGTTCCAGGAGCCCAATTGTTTTCTTTAGGCTCAATCCAACCCAACCATACCCCAACTGTGTCTGATACACATGTGGAGTATGCCAAAAGAATCATCTTTCTCCAAGAATTCATTCACCGTAGACGGTTCATCGTTCAGACACCCATAGCCCAAGATGCGGCTAAAAGGTGTAAATGGTCATAGCGGGTCTGTGTCTGGTCTGACCCGGTCAGACTAACCTGGTCCAAACAAGGGTCTGACTCGGTCCGTAGGTGCGGCCCAACCCGAGTGGTTGGCCCGGCCCGAATGTGTGGCTGGGCCCAAAGGCGCGGCCCGACCTGAAGGTGCGGCCCGACCTGAGGGCGGCCCGACTGAGGGGTAGCCCGACCGTGGCATCCCGTTCGAGGGGAGGCCCGAACAAGTGGCAGCCCAGCCGTGGGGTGGCCCGGCTGTGGCAACCTGGCCGAGGGATGGCCTGACCATGGCGGCCCTGCCGAGGGGTGGCCCGGCCATGGGGCGGCCCAGCTGTGGCAGCCAGGCTGAGGGGCGGCCTGGTCATGACGGCCCAGCCGAGGGGTGGCCCGACCGAGGGGCGGCCTGACCGTGGGTTAGCCCGGTCGGGGCAGCCCGACCGAGTGGCTCCATTTGCGTGGTGTGACGACACCGTGCTATCATCGTTCTCCACGGCCCACATGGATGCAGTCCCCTTCCTCCGGCGCAGCGTGATGGCCCCGCGCCTCTTCCATCCATCGCGGCCCGCCTGTCCGCGGTTGTTCTCTGGAACGGTGCATCAGCACCTCACCATTCCGGCTCTGCCTCTATCATCAACCAATCAAGAACCAATCCGAGGGATGTCGGGCCATTTTTGCTCGGCCTGCGCCCTCCGCATTAGGTGATAACATGTGGCCATCATAAAAAAAATGATGAGGAACAAGGGTATAATTCATACATTAAAATAATAAAATCCCCCTACCTTGTAATTGGTGTTCGCTCGGAGGAGTCTCGGGAAGGCGGCGTCATTCTGTTGACATCGGGAGGAGATGATGTCATCGTTGGAAACGTTCTTCATGGGTGGCGTCTTCCCTCCTTTATTCTGATAGAAGAAGGAATAAGATGTCCAAGGAAGAAGTCGAAGAACAAAGGATTTCGCCGATGTTCCTCACTTTCTTCGTTGGAAAGAAGAAGCGTTCTTCACGGGTGATAGTTCTTCATTGGAGAGGATAATTCTCCAAGGATTATCCCAAGTTTCCACTAAAGAAAACTAAGCCAAAATAATAGAGGAAGTTCTGTATTATTTTTATGGAACAACGACACAAGAGTTGCCATTAATTAAATGTGACAACTCAGTTAATTTAATGTAGAGGAATGGATTCAAAATTCAAAATAAGGGAGGTGGAGAGTTTCAATTAATTAAGAGGGGTTTGGCACCATTGTGAGGGTATACCAAGAGTTTCCCCCATTAATGGGAAACTCTAGGAGTTAAAGGGGTTTTAAGGGAGGTTTGAGCTCGTGTGGGCCCCACCCCATAATATCCTCCCATGGGAGGTTATGCGTGGGTGGGATCCACCTCCAACCTCCCCTTTGAGGATTAAAGCACAACTCAAATAAAAATATGCTAGACATATTTTCATTTAACTTATTTAGAAACCCCAAAAATTAACTTACATCCTCGATAAAATGAAACTACGGTGAAAGCATCCTAAAGTGAATATCGGCGCTGTGAGTTCAATGGTGTCCTCAGATTTTAATTTTGAACACCAGTTCAAAAGATATAATATCCCGCACGTACGATTACTGAATGTACTTGAACAAAACTTCAGAAATTGATTTCGGGCACACCGGGCTTCAGAATCAGGTGTCGTCAGAAACTGTGGACTTGTAGAATTCCCATGTATTTAAAAAAAATCACGGAATTTCTAGGTCTTTACATACACCCCATCAGTTAGGGAAAATGACTCCTTGGGGATTTTTAACCCTGGGGGTATTTTCCCCAATACTCCGGTGGGAGGATGGATAGATGACTACCCCATTTGGCCTCGCTCTCTTCTCTTGGTAGTTACTTGTGCTGGTAGGGAAAATGGGTTTTTCCCCATATATGTGTTTAGAAGGTTTTAATGGCTTATGGTTATTCAAACAGACATATATTCTAGATATATTTTCCTATGGACTACTATAGGTGTAACGTGTATTGGCTTTGATGGCATGCAGATCCTTACTCAATGTATGGGATATTATAGATTGAGGTTTAATACTAAACATATGATACATGTTAACTGAGTTGTGGTAGCTCCTGGAATCTACCTAGTTACTTTGGTTATGTGGACATAATGGTTGTACTGAATGAGCTGCAAGTTGTGGTGCTTTTCCTAGGTGTCTGCAAGCAAGCCTTTTGTGAGAGAGATAACTTAGGACATTTAGGGAAAAGTGGAAAACCCGTGGGGAAGTGGTAGTGGGGTACCATTAATTTTATTTATTACATTATATACTCTTTTATGCGATACATGGTGATATTATCCATAATGAGGTTGGGAACTTAGTATACCTATTTTGGTGACGAGTTAGTTTCAATAGTTGTTCACTGTGCTTTAGCCTGCTTTCTTTACTTTTTCACGAGAGGCTCTAGGGAGGATCCTAATGAGTATAATGTTATAATCACCCTATATATATAAACTATTTTCATGTCACTTGGAGTAGGTTGGAGATTAGTCTAGTTACTTATAGCTTAGGGTTTCAAGAGATGCTCAGACTTTGTGTTTGTGATAGTTTTTACTATCCTTTGGTACTTGCAGTTTTCCCTTTAAGTTGTATTTGTTCTTGCATCACATTACATATGTGTACTTTGGATTTATTTTCTATTACAACCTATGTTGGATTTGGTTGGTTTCTATATTATCTATCTCTTTAGAATGTGTTATCTTATAGGGTAATTCTGCACTTTTTTGTGTTTACTATACCCACGGTGCAATTCTATAACCTGAGGCCTACTGGAGGCCGGACTCAGGGGTCACTATATCTCTTCTCACATTTCCATCCCAGGAGGGGTATACCTTGTGGGGTGGGGGTCGTGACATAATTTTTCTTACCATTACCATTTTCATTCTCTTTATAGACATGATGCAAAAAGAAAATCTTACCACACTGCTAATAAATTACCTGTTTCATAATATATTCACTAGAATTATTTTTACCACTCTTATCACAAGAAGGAATCTTCATTTTCATAATTTAGTATTTCTATAATGAATTATTTACCATCAATATCCATAGTTACCTCTTATTATAATTGTTTATTTATAAATAAAAAACTCAATTTTGCCCTTCTCGACACAAAAAACAATGTCCTCGTAGCCTCAAAACTCATGAGTTACTAAATCCCTTAAAAACATTGGTTTCAATACTGAGTAATATCGATCAATTTTACTGTAATGGATCAGAAAGAAATTTTTTGTCAATCTAGACAATCTAAACATATTTTATTTATATAAATCAATTGATTCTTCCCCCCATTCCATTTCAATTAAATAAATTCCATTCTTTTCTATTTCAAACAATTTTTTGAAAAATATTTCTAAAGGAAAAATCCTTGCATGTTGACCCATCCATGGAATCGATCTCACTATCCTCCTTGGTATTATTATTTAGAGACCACCCCGAATTATATTCTTAATCAAATTGATAAATTTTGAGAGTTTCATATTTATATTATGAACATCCCAAAACATTGAATATAGTTTCTAAACCATTTATTATAAGGACCTAGACATATAAGTTATATATTCTTGTGTCTTAAGACTAGAAATCAATTTATTTAATTCTTAAATTACTTTTAGGTTTATAATTTTTTATATTTAGGCCAAAATCCATACATTACACAACCACATTTTATATAGTGGACACTTCTAAAAAGTATCAATTTTCCCACAATATAAAACTTTAGAAAAAAGGCATGTTTTATTTTCATGAAAAATCTTCACAACTTTCAACGTGACTTTTTCCTTATTATTACCCATCCTTAAACCCTATTATATTTTTAAAAATGTGGGATGATCATGAAAATCATAGTAAGGGACATAAAACAAATAAATTCATTATTCTAGTGAAAATATGAAAACCCATGTGATGTTTACCTTTATCATTAAAGTTCATTGAGTGTATGAAGTAAAACATTTCTACAAGAATAAGAAATTCCCTTTATTCTCAAATAAATCTTTTAAAACCCATAGAAAGAAAATACAAACCCTTTTAGGCAACTTATAGAATCATATTTATAAAACCATTTCAAAAATCCTTTCAATTGGGATGATCACATGACTGACTTCAAATTTCATCTTCAGAGAACATAATAATTACCCAATGAATTGGAGAACTATAATGGGTCTCTACCTTTGTTTATTATATATTAGGATCACATGTTTTATGATAAATAATTGGGCTCCTCCATTCATATAATCTACATCACCCTCACCTATGAGTTATAATGGGGCTCAAACCATCGTATAAGCTGTACTAAGATCAACTATTTTTCATATAATGATAAAGTACCATATCATAAATAAAATTTTCTATAATTAATATTTTTCATCATAAAACCCTTTGAAAAACACTCTTGAACCCATATAAAAACCTTTTTAGATATTTTAAAAACTATTTCTTTTAAAAACCCATTTTCAATACCAAAATACCAAGAAAAAGGGAAAGTGGGTTCTTCTTTGAATAAAACATGAAATATTTTCAAGGAATCCAAACATAAAATAATAGTCATAGTGGGGGGAAAATCTTTTTCCATCATATAAATTTAAATAAAACATTCATTTTGTATTTTTTTCAAAACATTCCATATAAAAAACATAGAATGATTCATTTTGATTTCTTAAATAAAACATAAAGAGACATAAAATTTGATTTATAAATATTTTATTTCCATATAAAACAAGCATAAAATAATTTTAAAAATATTTATATGGAGGAAAAATATTTCAAAAATAAATATTAGAAATAATATTTTTTAATGGAGTGACCCTTTCCACTTTAGAAATATTTGAATCGCAATCCTGATGAAAGAATAAAATTAAAAAACATTAAATATAATGATAATAGATAAATTTCTGATATAAAAAGTCAAATGGGATGTATACACACCTCATAAATAAATATTATTTACAAAAAAAAATATTCCTTAACAAAATGAAATCAAGATGATATCCCGTACCTCAAGTTCGATTCATCACATACATTCTTTATCTACATTAATAATAAATTTACGTTATTTATCAACTTACTTATGAATATTTTTTGAGTATTATATTCCTTTATTTTAATTATTACCATGTTATATATGAGAAAATAATTAATTAATTTTATGTGGGATGTTTTTGACAATATTCATCTTATATGTTAAAAATAACTTTAGTAGGTTGAATTTGGTAAAAGAGGTCACTATTTAATCATATAAAGAACAATAATAATGAAATAATTATCATATTTATACTTTAGTTATAATTTAAAGACTAATCAAGAAAGGTGGTTAGGAAAAATGAACTACATTAAAATCATGGAGATGGTAGGCAATATGTACACATGTGTAACATTTCTATTTTTAAGTAATTATTATAGAAAGAAGTTAAGTGTTATTTTATCTTTAAAAAATTAAGATAATATTATAAGTATCATATTATTTATTTAAATACACATATGTATGTCATCAATGAGATGTGGTGATAAAAAAAGAATCACATCACTTCTTGGAGCTGGTAGTCCACACATACGCACAAATTAAAGTATCATTTTTTTAGTTTAAGAAAGAAAATGATATATTATATTTTTAGAATGATAAATATGTCATTAATATGATATATTTTTCTAATATATAACATAAATTCATTTAATATATCCATAATACCTTCCATGTATCGTGTTAACAAATAATATATATATATATTATTCAATATTATATAATATATATAGACTTTATACCTTTTATGTATACCAAGGTAAGAAGGTAAAAAAGTATATATGATATCAATTATACCGTTATCATTTGTTGTGGAGATGTTGTTATATACCCCAAATAATGGAATGTAAGGAGTGTGTGATATCATAATAATATAATTACAATTATGTTAAAAATAATATATACATATATATACTTCAATTCCATAATTATAATAAGACATGGGAGGCGATTATGAAAAATGAATTATGTTGGTTCCCGATGTGGTAGTGCATTGTACACATGAATGATAGTTTCATTTCACATCTGGTGAAAGAAGAGATAGATTTAGGTTATTATATTAATATAATAACTTATCAGAATATTGCATATAGCTTTTTTATTTCATCATCATAATTGGAGAGTTTTTGAAGGTGTTGTAAGAAGAAATAAAATTAAAATGCTCAAATAAGCAGAATACCTCTTCTTCATATAACATTCATACGTTAGAACCAAAAGTCCTTCTTTGGATGAATTTTTGATCAAACCATAAAATCTAGGTATTGGGGATGGAATAATGAAAGTTATTTTTTCAGGATTGGGCCCAAAATGGGTTTTAAGGTTTGAATAGGAGAGTAGAGTGGGTGACCTTTTATAAGTGTGGTGAGTGGCACACTTGTAATATTTGGAATTAAAAAGTTATAACCACAATTTTCACATAAAAAAGGATATAAAATGGACCATTATCAATAATTTGACATTATAAGGTCAAATATTTTATGTCAAAAAGATTTTGGATAAGTTCTTAGGTCATCTCAACCCTTATTTTTTAGTTTAACACCCGTTAAATCCATTTTTACCTTAACCTGGATAAAAGATATGCATTATTTTCACTATTAATCATTAAAAAAATTAAGTTAAAATTATTAGATAATATAGATTATGATGATTCAAATTATGATTTTTTAAAAAAAAATTAAATTCATATAATTGGAAAAATTTAAAATAAAACCCACAGATGTCACAAAAACATGAGTTTTCATTAAATGTTTTTTTCAATAATAAGATGATTTTATTTTAACTCTATGAACAATAATAATCAATGTGTGGATTTGTATTAAAATTTATAAATATATAATATATAAATTTCATTTAAATAATTCTTCATTATTTTTTTAATTAATTAAAATGTAGAATCATTATGCACTTTAAAATAGTTTTAGAAAAAAAATTCATTTTTAAAACAAAAAAAATTATACTAAAATAAAATATAAAAAGGATTAAAATTTAATTAATAGGATTAAATCTTACTAAAAAATAATTTATTTACTTTAAATAATATTGAAAACATGATGGAACTATAAATTACTTAATTTATTGAAAATAAATGATATTTTTTCAAAAATCAACATTTTCACTATTGGCTGAAAAATTAATATTTTGAAAAAGATAAAAAAAATTCGAACTAAGTTAATTTTTATATGATGATCTCAAAAATGAAATTCATTTTGAAATTAAAATTACATAATTAATAAATTAAAAATTTGAATAAAACCTTATAATAAAAGAGTTTAATTAAATATTTTTTTTGGATTTAGAAAGTACTTAATATTTTTATAATAAACATTCCTATATAATTTTATAGTATTAATAAATATGAAATTGATTTATTCGATCAATACCAGGTTGTTATATTCTTTCCCCATTTTGGAAAATTGTTTCCTTGCAATTTTATTCACTTATTAAATAGGTGGAGATATCTTTCCCTCATAACATTTTTAGATTCCCATATTGCTTCTTCAATAATATAATTTTTCCATAAAACCTTAACCTAGTAAATCAAATTATTTTGCAACACTTCCTCTATAAGTTAAATAATATGAATATTCTATTCCTCATAAGAAATATTCTTTTCCAGTTGAACTACTTCAGAGCTCAAAATATGAGATGATTTTGGAACATATTTTCATAACAACAAAACATGAAAAACATTGTGTACTTAGTAAAAGCTCAGAGGTAAGGCCACTCAATAATAAACTATCCATCATTATATAATATTTCATGAGGTTTAATGAACCATGTAATTAACTTTCCCATTTTAAAAATTGTATAACATTTTTCCATGGAAATGCTTTATGAAAAACAATATCACATAACTCAAAATAATGATCTTCCCTCAAATAATCCACACAACTTTTCTTCATGATATCAGAAACCTTTATATGTTACGAAATCAATTTCACTATCTCATCCATTTCCTCTTCCAACTCTGGTCTCATCAAATTTATTTTTCCTAGTTCATCCCAAAAAATTTGCAACCTAAAACTCTTTCTATATAATTACTTAAAAATTTCCATATATATATTGGAATGAAAACTAATATTATAATAAAACTCAATAAAACAAGAATGTTGAACCCAAATTCCCTAGTAATCCATTAAAAAATAAATAAGAATATCTTCAATGGTCTTAATCTTCCACTAATATATACCATAGGTTTGAGGATGTAATGTTGTACTAAAATTTAATTAAATACCCAATGACTTCTGAATTCATTTTCTGAAATTAAAAGTAAATTTGGGATCACATTCAATGAAAATAGGAAGAAGAACTCTAAGTAACTTTATTATCTCCTTCAAATATAGTAGATAAATATGATCCAATGATAATGCATCTTTAATGGTAAGTAAATTCATAGACTTAGTTAATGAAATAAAAATAAACAAAATCACATTGTTACTTTGAGATGTATTTCCAAATCCCACCATGAAATTCTATGATATATTTTCCCATTTCCACTATGGCACTAAATTTTTTTGAAGCATTCCATTTGATAAATTTTATTCCACTTTAACCTTATGATAAGTAAAACACTTCATTGTAAATTTTTAAATATATTTTTTTATACCTTCACATCGATAATAGTCATGATGGTCTTGACACATCATAGGGAAATGAGGATGAATGCAAAATAATGAACTATGAGATTTGATGAACAAATCTCTCTTTAACGGGATATCACAAGACATCCATATTATTTTTCAAAATCTAAAAACACCTTCCTTATCAATATCAAACTTCATAAATATACCCTTGTTAACCAGTTATACCTTTTATTATAAAACATCATCCACTTTCTGAGATTTCATAGTCAATTATAATAGATATAATTATTCTAACACATGAAATAAAATAGAGTAAGTTCCTACACCGATAATATCTAATCCAAAATTAATTAAATCATTAACCAAAGGATCCTGCTCCAAATATAACATAGTTAATGTAGAATTATTTTTTGTACATAAATCATCGAAAACTTTGTTTTCTTTTCTTGGATGGTAATGAGTCTTATAATCATAATCCTTGATCAGTTCCATCTATCTTCTATATGTCATGTTCAATTATTTCTGTGTGAATATATCTTCAAACTTTAATGATTAATATATATTTTACACTTTACTACATATAAATGATACCACGAAATTTTTAAAGAAAAAACTAAAAAAAACTAATTACATATCAGGTCTAGTGTAATATAACTCAAGTGGTTTCAACTGACCGAAGCACAAGCAACTACATGATTATTCTACATCAGGACAAAACCAAGTCCCTTCAATGAAGAACAACTATAGATAAAAAATTCTCAATTTATGGAAGTAATGACCAAAACTAGAGTATTCACCTATCTTCTTTTAAGTTCCTGAAAAAAAACATCACATTATCTTATCTATATAAATTTAACACATTTTTGATTTAACATAGTCAATGTGATATAAGATCGAATAATTTTTTCAAGGAACTATTGATTTTAACCCATTAATTCTATAAAACTATGTACCTTTGTGAAAATGGTTGGTCTTTTCCACTGTTGAAAAACATTAGTTTTATTAGGTTCAACCATTATGTGATCTATAGAAAATGTGTCCAAGGAAAGAAATTTTTTGTAACCAAAATTCACACTTACTAAATTTCCCATACCATTTCTTTTATTTTATGGTTTGAAAAACAATCCACAAGTGTCTTTCATGATCCTCATGAATTTTTGAAGATAAAAATATATCTTCATCAAACACAATGACATATTCTCAATATAGTCATGTAAAACTCCATTCATAAGATCCAAGAATACAACTAGTGAATTAGATAACCTAAAGAACATAAATAAAAACACATAATTCCCATATCTAGTATAAATGTTATATTCATAAATTAATCCTCCTTCACCTCCAGATTATGGTAGTTGGACCTCTGATCAACCATAAAGAAATACTAAGATCCCTAGAGATGATCAAACAAATAATTGATATGAGGAAAATGATACTTGTTCTTAAAAATAATTTTATTCAAGGATCAATAATTAGTATAATGTTTCATTGAACCATCTTCCTTTTTAACAAATAAATCTGGAGAACCCCATGGTAATGTTCTTGGTTGAATAAACCTCTATCAGAAAAATCCTTCAATTAACTTTTCAATTCTAAAATATCTAATTGATCCATTCAATAAGGGTGTTTTTAAATATCCTTTGTATAAAACTCTAAGTCAAATGTATATTCAACCGCACAACATAGAATAACACTAATAAAATAATCAAGAAAAACATCAACATATTATTTAAAACTAGGAATTTACTAATTTTTACATTTTGTTTCTTTTCACTAACATGGGAAAGGTATGTTTCATTGCCACATCGAATTTATTTTTCATATTCTTGGTTGGTTATCAAAGTTATGAAATCATTGAATAAAACTTTATTGGCTCTATAATCGAACTTAGAAAGTTAAGATTGAGGAAAATACATACCAATAATAACATGAAACTCCATTATGGTTAGTTCAACTATATTTTTATTAAAGTCCATCCAATTAATAATAATAGGAAGGTACCTAAAAATATTTATTACTTTATTACTTCCTCTCAGGGTTTTCACAAAATGTACTATCTTCTTTTCATGTGGTGATATTCCCATTTTACTTGAAAATTTATCAGAATTGAATGAATGCACTGATCCCGAGTCAAACAGGGTATTTTCATTTTTTGAAAAAACATGTAACATACTTTCCAACACTTCAATAGATAAAAAAAATCAACTATGGTAGTATAAAATGATTTTTTCACACCTTTCTATTTATGATCACGATGATTTACAACCTGAGAAAGTATCTTCAGACATATGTTATCATAATATTATAACTATTTGAAGATAAATCATATCACTACTAACTAGTTATCTATTATCTCATTCTTGGATTGTTCATGATTATTTTCTTTACAATAACAAGATCTATAAACAAACAAACCACATAGGTAACACTTTCTAGATCATGAAAAACATATCCCAAAATGTCATTTACCACACTTGGAATATGATATGGGCTTAACTACAGACATATTAGTTGGTTGACTCCCTACTATTTTCCACCATGTCCATTTTATACTTTTTTCGTCTCAAAGAGAATAAGTATTAGAAAACTCGTTCTAGAGATTCTCAGAAAAATAAAAAACTTTATCCTAAATTTTAAATTCTAGGGTGGCCAAATCTTATTGTAAACTTGGTTTTAATCCTGAGTAAAACTGATTAATATTACTATCATGATCTAAGATAAAATTGGATATATACTTTTCCAATATTGTAAAATCTTCTTCATATATAGCTAGAGAATATTGATCATTTTCTTCAATTCCAAGAATTCTTTATCCATCCTAAGATGAACAACATTAAATATTTTTCAAGGAAAGGATTCTTAAATGTGTCACATTCCATGACCGCAAGACCATATTTCTCTCTGATATTCTTAACCATATACCTCCATTGATAAACTTCACCTTTAAAATGATAAATGGAAAGGTTTAACATTTTATGTTTCGAAAACTCCATGACTTAAAATAACTTAAACATGGAATTGATCTATGATTTGGATACCCTAGGTTGATAAGATAAACTGAATAATGGGGAATCACTATCAATGTTTTAAATTTTACGACGGCTCATTAGAGATATAATATCATAGTAAAAATACATTTTTTATGGGAGTCTTTCGCTAGTGATCCATCATATAAAATAAAACCACAATTATGTTTTTTTATGTCGCATTGTAAATAATTATTATTTACATTGTGATGGTGAATTCAACCATAAAATATAAAAACTTACAGTTTTTTAATTAATCAATTATGAATGATCTTCTAAAAATACCCAATTAAATTAGATATAGTGATTTATCACAATTACTAATTTTTTAAAAATAAAAAATAAAAAATTATAATTATAATATTTAAAAAAAATTAATAAAATTTAAAATAATACATGAAAAGATAAATTAATACATAATTTTACACATAATATGTTTTTTACACCAAAATAAAAAACAATCATAAAACCCACAAAGGATCAATTGGTATCAAGTGGAGGAGGAACACTCGAATGATTAGGGGAAGGAAACTCCATACAAATGCCATGTGCAAGCAATCACATATACTCTAACATCTTTTCATCTCTCTAATGCTACTTCTCATGATCATCCTCCCTCTCTATTTGAAACTGTTATATCATCTCATGCAAATCTCTCAACTTCTCCTTATACTATTTAGTGAATGAAGATAATGACTCTCTATGAGCTCCCATCGAGCTATTTAATGACATTGCAGAAGTACCATAATAACTTGTAGGTATCAGTCACGAACCAATACCGATCACTAAACCTTTCACCAAACCAATCAAAATTCACTTGAATCCAAGCCCCCTCATCAAAATATAAATCATCGGGGGTGTCTTCTTTTCACTCAGATTTACTCTTGCATCAATTAGAAGTTACATCACTATAAATTTTCTTTAAATATAATTATAAATTATAATAACAATAAAATTAATATAAGTATTTTTTAAAATGATACTAACTATAATATGGCGCTATTGGCCAAATACTAGTTATCATGTTTGGGGGTCACTGTACATATTGTTATAAACATAAAACTTTATAATAGAGTGCTTAGTAGAGGCTTTTATAATATAACAAAAAATTTATATTTAAAGTATAAATACATTAATAATAACATTAATTATGATATTTCGTTGATTTATACCTATAGAATGATTTATAACTCTATTTGTGACCTCCTACTCCCCTGACTCTACTATCTAGATGATGAAATCCTACTAAAATTCTCTTCTAGATAGTCAGATAACAATCCATCCCATACCTAAGTTGAGATATAGTTCGGTAAATGGTAGATGCGAGACTAATAAAAAAATCAGTAGAAGCTCTATCCATAGCTTAATTTCCATGGTTGTGAAAAAACTGATCAAAACATTCATGTATAAGAATATCCCATGCCTCCTAAATAGGATCTCTTAGAATATTAGTAATCTAAGACCCTAAATTTTCCTAGAAAATTAAAGACAAAATGTCATTAATTATATAAATTAAAAAAATAAATATTATTTAACAATGTACAGTCTAATGGTTGAACATCTGTTAAAAAATGGAAATCAAAACCTAATCCTATTACACCCATGACATAGAAAAACAATTTGTTAGAATTGAACTAGCCTACCCAATAATTAAATTCGAAAAACTTTGAAAATAAAAAAATAATCATAATATAATTACCAAAATTTATACAAAAAAATTATATAAAATAAATATGTTAAACAATTGAAAATATCTCTATAAATGGGGTTCAAAATCAAGAGATGGATGTATCTATGGAATAGTGTTCATAATATTCAATCAATTAATAAAAAAGTACCTTCTAATAGGTACAACATTTAGTGAATCAGATGAATCAGGATCATTATCAGGAATTTTGACATCAACGAGAGAATAAAATGGATAATAAAAAGTTTATCTAGCCATCTAAAATAAGTAATCTTACCTATAAGAAAACATTAATATAGATATAATATATAAAAAACTAATGAACACCAAAATATAATAATTTTAAATGTAAATAATTGTTAATAAATATATCAAATATAAAAAACAAATAAATATAAAAATATAATAATTACATATAGATAAATAGAATAACATAATAATTTTACATGTAAATATTTGTTAATATAAATAAAAAATACAAAAATGTAATAAATACCATGTAGAATAAAATATTCTTACATGTCAATAATTTTTAAAACAAATATCAAATATAAAAAACTAATAATTACTGACACTCATGAAGGAATATAATATATCATCAGGTCTATCTATATAAATCAAAAAATATTACCTATGAATAATTGTTAATACAAATATCAAATATAGAAAAATAATAAATACCTAAAAATAATACATCAATCATCATATTTTTACTTATCTTCAACTAGGACAATGTCTTTGTTATGTTCTTCAAAATCATCAACTTTTATGTGAAATTTAATTTCAAAATATCTTATTACATCATTATCTTTATCTATATCATCAACCTTTAACTAGGGGTTTCATAATCGATATTTATATCTTGTCCTATAAGAGATATATTTTGGTATGTTTCTTAAAAAATTCCAATATTTTTTACTTCTACATAACCATTTTCATTTTCAATAAACCATTTTTCATTAGATTTCTTTTTTATTACACTCCACCAGTCATTCAAATCTCTCAAAACATTACAATATTTTTCATATTAGACTTGATGTTCTTAATTTCACAACATAAATGGATCATTTTATATAATAATACCTTGATATTTAATTTCAATGACCCCATTTCATGGATGAACATGAAACCCTCGATCGTTATCAAATGAATGGAATTTAATCATTATTACATAGCTTGGTCCCAGATAACATAACTCAATTATTTCATCCATCATACGATAAAGTAAACTTCAAATTTTTTATGTTGACATCCTTTCAAATAAACCCTAATATTCCTTAATTTCATTTATTCACTATATATTCTTGTATGGAACCAAAATCCATTAACCACAAACCCATTATAAGATTTTACCAATTTAAATGTAGTTTTTTTAGAAAACATAATCGACTACTAATTTTATTTTCATGTTGTATTGACAATAAATAATAAAAACTTTTAATGATATATATCATTGAAAAATTGATTTAATGTTCCATTAAATGCAACATAAATTACCATTATTTGAAATGAATATAGAAAATTCCATTGATGATGTTCTTCAATATTATTAGATGTAATTTGTATAAATTACATTTTGATATATTTATCATAAAGTCTACAAAATAAATTTTGTAAATAAAAGTATCTATTATAAAAATAAAAATAATTAAAATTAGTTCTTACTAAAAAAATCATGTCATTTATTCACAATTCACTAGAACATATGACTGAGCTTTGTATAGTTCTTCATTTAAAAAACATCATTCAGGATAACCAAAAAAACAATCTAGAGTTAATTAAAAAAATGATAACTGATGGTCTGTGATATCATAAATAACATTCTCATTATGACCCATCTGGTTATATTTTAAAGGATATTCCAATTAAAAATAATTAGAGAGGAAATTTGAGATTTCCTCCTATAAGAACACTTATGCTGTTGAACTTTTAACTAATTCTTTGTTATTTAATACATATCTTAAATGGGTACATCCATTGGAATTGTACCAGCCCATTACATTTTTCTTCATACGAAAAATGAAATAATAAATATTCTATTGAGTCAAAGAATATTATTGGGAATATTTTTCTCAATTTATATAAAATTAACAAAACATTGTTTTATAGATTACTCAATGTATCATAATTTGATTTTTCCACCAAAATATATTATAAGAAATGTTATATTTCAGTTTAAAAATCCCAGATTGAAGAATTCAATAGCCCTATAAGACAACCATGTTCTTTTATTTCCATTTTAACATGGAAGTCAGGAATTTTTAACATGATAATATACCCATTTATGAATCAACAAGACAAATTAGAATCAAAACCATATGGTAACCAAAAATGTTGAATCCACTGATATAATAATAAATGAATTTATTTATAAAACAAAAAATATTAGTTTATCTTAATTAAATTGTGTGATCTTTCATATTAAAATAATTCAAGTTCTAGATATATGCAAATTTGGGTAAGATATAGTCATTAATTTACATTATCATTGGTCTTACTAGGTGTCTCCAACACATGATAAAATATTTTATCAAAAAATTCTTCTAAATATGAATTACATCTAACATGTGACAAACCAACCAATATGATCAATATGGAAGGTCTCAAAAAATTCTACACTTTATCCAGTTAGTATCTCTCCCAAAATTAATTATTTTTAGATTATTTATAGTAGATAAAAAAGTAATATGAGGTAATGGATAGATGTTATATTTTACTAAAATGCATAAGAGCACAGCTAGAGGTTCATCTTTTTCAATTACACCTTTTATAAAATTATTTATATTCATTGAAAAAGGGTGTTCCAGAGGATGAAATATTTGATGACAATAAAAATAACTAGTCTTTCCCACATTACTAAGCATTAACACTTTGTTCATAACCATGAAATATAGAAATGATTTTAAAAAATGTGTACTCTATCTAGATAACATACCATACATTAGAAATTCACTAATCATCTATATTAATGAACCCTTCATAGTGAAATACTAATATGAAACTTTATCTAATATAGTTAGATCATTGTTCTATAATTAAATTAACTTATCAATTAGTGGATTCAAATAAATATAAATGTTATTACGTCGATTTCTTGGAATTAGTACCACCCAATATATATATGGCTGCTTTATCAGCATCTAAGGAGGTATGTTGTATGGAGTAATGAAAACATTCCAATAATAATATTGTCTATCATAAGCACCAAATTGAAAAAAACTATTAGCAGAAAGTTATAATAATATATTTTGAGGTTATGAATCAAAATAAGAATGAATCTGATAAAAGTGTTTATATTAATCACCATCACATGGATAATTTATGATTTTACTAATGGAAATAATTGATTTATGCAATGTCATTAGTGCAGCTATATTTCTAGACATAAATAAACATTATAAATGAATTGTAATTGAAAAAAAACCTCAACTGTTTCATAGGATATCTATAATTTCATTATTGTGCCTCTTTATAACTTGATTCTCTAAATTTTGGAAAATTGACTAATGTCTCATAATCACCATAATATAATATGTAGTCTTTTGAAAAATCATAGATCTTCTGATATCTAATACCCGAATTAGGTAACAAACTCTAACTTTGATATAAACTTAAAGGTAATGCATTTATGTCTAGATTAAAAAAGTAACCAAAGATAATGTTTGATTGAAGAAACTATTTGAAATCCCAAAATCTGATTTAACAACCTCAAATTTTGTAATAGCTTCAGGTTTCTCATTAGATATCCCAAATATAAGGCCACATCAACAAATTTCAACAAATTTTAAACTTGATAAGGTTCAAATTTAGGATTTGGAATATCATTCAGAGTTATTTTTTACCGAAGAAATGGGCCAAAAATATTATGTACTAAATTATGAAATAAAAGATATAGAACCAATTTTTTTATTATAAATAAAATTATGTTCACTACATAGACTCAAAAAATATAATCTTTCCAGAAATAAAATCATTATAGATGAAGACCAATAATGTAAAGCGTTTCCAATATCAAAATATCACATTTCATACGTGGATATTTAATTGTTTTTTTAGAAAAAAACTGAATTCGAATATGTGAATGATATAAATATTCCAACACCCTCATTGTAGACAAGATTTATACGAGACCCATTTAGATTTTTACAATTATTTATCCAATCACAATCTCATAATAAAAAACTGTATCTACATTCTGAGTCCATAATTATCTATAAAAAGAATAGAAATTAAGATAATTATTACTCATTGTGATTAATTAAAAATTGTAATTATATTTTAGTTAGGTCTAATAAGTATTTCATACATTTTATTTATACAATTTATTACCAACGATCATAATTTTTTAGCATTTACAAATTATTAATAATATTTATAAATTAATACAAACATTTACTAATTATTACAATTACAGACTTATTATTCATTAATTATTTCAAATTATCTATCAATTATTCTAATTATTTAGTTAATAAAATATTATTATGAATTATAGTTAATTTCAAATAGTTTTTATTATTTTTTATATTATATACACAATATGAAATTTTTTATTAGTTACTAAAAATAATTTTTAATATTTAATAATTGATAATATTATTTATTATGTAATAATGATTATTTATTAATTATAATTTATTTTTAATAAATATTACTAATATTTAATAGTTACTAGTATTTCATATCTTTTCTTTTAAAATTTATTACAAATGATCATAGTTTCCTCAAATTTAAGAATTATTGATTATATTTTGTATTTCAAACTAATATTTACTATTTATTAATTATATTGAGCAATTAGTTATTAATTAATTAAAATTTATTAATTATTATTACTAATTATTTGATTTATCACTATATTTTTTTATTACTAATTTTTCAAATTTTTAATAATTTTTAGTACTTTTCTATATTTTTTGATAAGGTATTTCCATTTTTTTCTAATTATTATTCTCTATGTTTTCAATAAATATTACTTATTTTTAATTATTATTGTTTTTTCATTATTTTTTTATAATATTAAAAAAACATCATATAAATGATGTTTCCTTAAATTAATTTTCCCATCATTTTTATAAATACTCACTTTTTATTTATTACATAATATATATATATATATATATATAAATATATATTACATAATTTCCTAATCAAATATATTAACATTAAATTTATTTTTACTAGTTTTATAAATAAATATGCACATCAAATCTATATATAAAGACTCACATACATGAATATATATACATATAAAACTATACATATTTTTTATACATTAATATATATATATATTCAAAATGTTCATATATATATATATTACAAAATTTCATTATCAAATTTATTTTTACATTTTTAAACAAATATAAATACAAAATAAATTCATATATATATATATATATATACATATATATTAAACCATATATTTTTTTAAAAATGTTTTTATGTGTGTATTCAAATGTTAATATACACACATACATATATAAATAAATAAATATACACACACAACAAAAACGTTACATGTTTTTAAAAAAAAATTATATATGTATATTCACATGTTAATACACACACACACACATATTAAAAACATACATGTTATATAAATATATTGAAAAACATACAAATTTGTTAAAACGTTTATATATCTTTAATCATAAGGTAATACACACACAGACACACACATAGACTTCATGATTTCATAGTTAATATAAATGCATAAAATATATTCTAACACTTTTAAAAAAAATATACATATGAAATCAATATATATAAATATACAAACAAACAGAACAACACACTTACACACACACACACACATATATCAAAAATATTATATGTTTTTTTAATTTTATATATGTATATTCACCGGTTATTATATATATATGTATATATTTAAATATTTAAAAAATGATATAAACATGAATTTAAAAAAAATGAAAATAAATCATAATATAATAATAAAGCATGATTTTACATCACAACCATAATTAAAGTATTATCATAATTCATCAAAAATCATATCACCATAATAATGCAACACAATTGACCAAATAATATGTTTATATAAAGTCTTTTAATATCAAATATCCCAGAATAATTTTGATAGTAAAAATATTTCTAATAATAACATAAAATAATATACTTTTAGTGACTGAAAATAGAAAACAAAAAAATATATTAAATCTAAAGATTAAACAATGAGAAAAATACATCAAATCAATTAGAATAACTCATTAAGATATGATGGACACCAAAATATTGAAAAATAAATTTACAATAACCCTAAATACCATATAAACCATAAAAATTGGTTAAATTTCTTAACTTGGGGTTTCCCAAACTAATTCATGTAATATTAATTAAAAAATCAAAATAAGAATGAAAGAAGAGATAAGGGGATACCGTACCAAGACGATTTGAACCCAGATTAGTAAAAAACTGAGTGCAATGAATGATTTATGAGGTTGGTCAACCGTCACTGGTGCTCTGCATGATCAGGAGAAGTGGGGATGGGAAGAAATAAGGATGGGAACATTTTTTTTAATTTGTTACTAATTATGATGGATTATTAGCAACAAAATTTATTTCATCACTAAATCTATTTTTGATCAAATGTTTTGGTGATGGAAATTATTGCCCATCGTAAAAGGTTCACACAAGACTGAAAATAGTTAAAAATATATAAATTTGTTTCTATTAGCCTATCACAACTATGTTTCCCATGGGATAGCATGAAATCACCCCAAATGTATTTAAAAAAGACATTATTTTTCATCACAACTATTTGGAATTTGTGATGGAAAATTAATCCCATTGAAAACACCTATTTCATCTAGACTAATTGTGATGGGGATCTTCCCAATCACAATTAAGCCATTGCAAATACCCTTTTTTCTAGCAGTGGATGTTGTCACATGAAATGCTCCACTAATGACATGTTTCTAGTGTATTTGTACTAAAATTCACTTTCCTTCATTCCTAAAGATATTTTTGTTTTATATTTTTTGAGAGTTAGCACATGACACATACATAATAAAAAAATATTATACATAGGGAACAATTATAATAAGTATCAATTTTTCCTAAAATATAAAACTTCTAAAAAGAGACAAGTTATCATTTCATGGAAAAAATTTACAAATTTCAACTTGACTTATTACTTTTTATAACATATCCTTCAACCCTTTGAAAAATATTTTAAAATGTGGGATGAACACAAAAATATAATTAATGGACATAGAAAGTGGAAATTCATTAGTCATGTTAAGAACATGAAAACCCATGTATTGTTTACCTTGATCATTAAGGTTCTTTGAGAGTATTAAATAAAAAATAACCTAATGAAAAACACACTTTTTGACTAAATAATACTTTTTAAACCCATATCAATCAAATAAAATCCTTTTTAGGTAGCTTAAAACATCATATTCAAAAAACCCTTTTGATAGAATTTCAATTAGAATAAAATTATGTCCAACTTCTAAAATAATTCTCCAGAGAACATAATCATTACATAATGAATTGTTGAGCTACAATGGAGCTCAACCTTCATATAACAAATATCAGGATCAACCATTTTTCCTAACCGGTAATGGAAGTTGACCCTTCGTATAAGCACTATCAGGCACACTTGTGAGCTGTAATGTGGATAAACACATCATATAGGTCGAATCGAGATCATTAATTTTTTTTATAATTATAATGTACCATTTTATGGATAATATTTTTTTATAATTTCTACTTTTCATAATAAAACCCTTTAAAAAACACTTTTAAACCCATATGTAAAACATTTTTAGATATTGAAATACATTTAAAAAAATCAATTTTTAGTTTTGAAATACCAAGAAAAAGTGAAAAAGCGGTTTTCTTCGAATAAAACATGAATTATTTTAAGAAAACCCAAAATTAAAATTAAGTTTAATTTTATGGGAAATTATTTTTCCACCATATACATTAAAATAGAACATTCATTTTTTTTTCTTTTTTTGAAAACATTCATTATAAAACACATAAAAAATACTTTGGAAAACCTTTTGAAATAAAATGAAAATAGATATAAAATTACCTTTATAAATATTTAATGTCCACATAAAAATGTCCAAAAAATAATTTTAAAATTATTTACATGGAGGAAAAGGGGTTGAAACCCCAATCTTAAAAAGAAGATTTTTTTATAAGAGAGTCATATACCACTTTAGTGACATTTAAATCGTAACCACCATGAAATAATAACATTAAAAAACATTAAATATCTTGATAATATAAAAATTACAGATATAACATGTCAAAGGGGCTGTATATATACCTCATAAAAAAATATAGGTGCATAACATCAAAAAATGGCTCAACCAAAGGATATTGAGATGATGTCCCTTACCTTTCGTTCGATTCGCAAAATAATTTATTTATCTTATATAATTTTATTTTATTAATTGTTTACTTCTTTAATAACATTTTTCAAGTTTATTATTCATTTTGTTTTACATATTACCATTATATATATTATTACATAATAAATTAATTTTACGTCTAATGTTTTGATGATATTTGACTTATGTGCCAAAAACGACTTCAGTAGGTTGACTATGGTCATAGTGGTCATTATTTAAACATATCTAGAAAAATAATAATGAAATAATTATCATAATTATATATCAATTATACCTTTAAAACAAACCATGAATTATGGTTTTGAAAAATGAACTATGTTATAATTATGGAGATGGTAGGCTATACGTACTCATGATTAATGTTTCCTTTTTTCAATGTTAATTAGGGAAATAAGGAAAAAACTATTTTATCATTAAATAATTATAATAATATCTTAAATATAATATTATTTATTTAAATAATATTATATATATCACCCAAATGATATGTAGATGAAAATATAATCACATTATTTCCTAGAGGCGGTAGTCCACACATACACACGAACAACATTATCATTTTTGCGTGAGAGAAATAAAATGATTTTTTATCTTTTAATATTGATAAATATGTTATTAATATAATTTTTATTTCATTTATATCATATATATTCATTAAATTTATTCTTATTACCTTCAATATAAATGATTATTGAAAAACAAATCACATCGCTTCCCAACGTGAAAGTCTGCCGTAAACATGAATGATGTTATCATATTCCCGATAGAATGAAACGTAAGAAGGCATAAATGATATAATGATTCAAAAAGTATAGTTAGGTTAAAAATATAAAATACATACTTTAAATCTACAATTATAAAAATATGTGAGAGGTGATGAGGAAAAATGAATTAAATTGGTTCACAAGGTGGTAGTCTACCATACACACAAATGAGGGTTTGGTTTCTAATTTGATTGAATATGAAATGGATTTAGGTTATAAAAATTACATACAAAAATATAAATATATGGTATTTAATGGTGTTATTATAAAATAATAATTTAAGAAGGTTTTAAAGAAGTGGAAGAAGAAATAAAATAAAAATGATCGGTTAAGAACAATACCTCTTCTTTAGAAAACCTCCTCAGGATAACACTATAATCCTTTATTGGACATATTTATGATAAAATAAGAATATCTATGTTATGGGGAGATAAGTAAGAAATCTATTTCTTTATTTATTGGAAAAATAAAAATAGTTTAAATATGTTAATAGGAGATGATAGAGGGTGGCATTTTATAAGGGAGGTGAGTGAAGCACTTGTAATTGTTAAAAAAGAAGTGGTTATAAACATAATTTTCACTTGAAAAATGTCTCCAAAATGGACCATTTATAGACCATTAATAATATAAGATCAAAATATTTCCATAAAATTTATTTTATAAATGCTTGTAGGTCATTTTAACCCTTATCTTTTTAGTTTCACCCTCAATAAATCTGTTTTTACCATAACCTCAGTAAATGTGTTTTTACTATATTCACTATTAATTAGAAAAAAACTAAATTGAAATTATTAGAGAATATAAATTATTTAGAATCTATATATGGAATCATTTTTACTAAATTAAATTTACATAAGTGGTATAATTTAATTTAAAAATGAAACTCGTAGACGTGCTGAAAAAGCATTTTTTAAGATTTATATTTTTCTAGTATAAGATGATTTTAGTTTAACAATATTATTAGAAATTATCAATGTATGAATTAAAATTATATATATATATAATATATAAATTTAATTTAAATAATTTATTATGGGTCATTTTTTTAATTAATTAAAATGGAGAAAAATTATGAACTTTAAAATAGTTTTCAAAAAAAAACCCATATTTAATCCAAAAAATAAACTTATAATAAAGTCTAATATAATGATAAAAAATGTAATTAAGTAGATTGAATATATAACTAAATAATACTTATGTTAATTTAAATCAGATTCAAAACATATGTTACATTTAAATTACTTAATTTAGTGAAAATAAATGACATTTTTTAAATAATTTATTTTTTTCACTATCCACCAAAAGAAAATATTTTCAAAAAATAACAAAATTTCATCATAGGTTAATTTTTATATTATTATTTAAAAAATGAAACTAAAATTTTCAAATTCAAATTATATAATATCCAAAATAATCTTTTAAATTAAACCTTATAATTAAAGTGTTTAATTAAAACTCTTTCCTTTTCGATTTATAAATTACTTAACATTTATATAATGAATATAACTATTTAATTCATAAATATTAATAAAATTAATTAATATTTATGCTATCATTACTTGGGTTGTTACATTCATTTATCCTTCAGCTACCACTAGGTCAGAAGTTCCAACAAAATTAAAAGGGTGTTTTTTAATGAAGTATTTCACAATAAACATGTAACTCTAATAATAATTAGGTCACTCCATTATATGGGTTACACCATTTATTTCATGCATCAATTGAGTTAAAATTTCCAAAAAAATACTTTGTTCAAATTCTAACCATTCCAGTTTACCGATTTAGAAGTATATTGTTTTCTTGTTGTCTTTCTACTTTATTTTCCCCGCATTCCCTATTGAAAAACATTCAAAATAGACATTGATTAAATGAAGATATTATAAGACCTCGGGACACCCAGATATGGGAGGGGTGAATCAGGGTGTCAACTTTTTATTTTAAAAACAAGGTTCTTATTCCCACGTTGGTAGGAACTAGTTAAACCTGTATGATGGATATGATCAGCAATGAAATATTCAAATGCAAAGATATGACACAATAATTTTTACATGGTTCACCACTAATGGCTACGTCCAAGGAGCATACACTGACAAGTTGTCGGTCGTACCAAATTCCACTATTCTGGACAAGTTGTGGATTACAAAGGTTCGGTAATAGTCACTCTATCCCAGCCTCACTACCTTTACAACTGTTATGGGATATCCCACTGCATCTCTCGGGTCACTCCCTTTGACTCCCCCTGGCTCACTACCTTTGGTGAAGTCACAATCAGTTTATAGACGTAAAGGTATCTTTAATAGATTTTCATTGAAGTCTTTGTATCTTCTTAGCACGAGACTCTTCTTGAATCAAAGTCCATAATTGATGCACTATAACACACTGAACCGCTGAACCGGATAACCAAAAAGTGCAGACAAGATTTACTGACAATTGCGTGCAACACCAACCCTTTGCGCACAAAACCTTCTTATTGGGTGCAAAATTTACTTTTTCAAACGGAAAAATATTTCGCACCACAACACCCTTTTTTGCGCAACGGAATCTTTTACGCACAACCCCAATTTTTATACGAATCTCTTCCTTTTTCATGTATCCTGGAATTTTCCGCGCAATCCAGAATATTTCATGAAAGCCCCTTTACATGATCCTTTTTTGGGCATCAGATCTCAGATCTTCTCTAAATCATCAATCGTACGGAATGAGGGGGGTCACCTCTTATTTATAGGCGTTTGAGACCCTCACGTGAAAAACCCCATTTGGCGTGAAAAACTTCTCATCTAGCACAAAATATTTCGCGCTAGTATTTTTTTCGCGCACATCATCAGGTTTTTCACGTAGCCCATGCCTTTTCCATTTTTCGACGTTCTAATTCCGAAACACTATTTGCGTGAAAAACCTAGATCTACTATTTTGCGCACCACGCTATTTTTCACCCCCAACTCAAATATTTCACGTAAATCCTTTATTTTTTGGGCACCACTTCCTCTTTCTATGCCACCTTCAATATTGTTGTCTGCTAGAACTATATGATCACTTTTCTGGCACACATTCTGAACTTCCTCTGGGTATTGACAACAAACACAAACTATACTCCAATTAATGCATAGAATAGCCATGGTTCCAACAGATATAAGGAAATCATAAAAATATATCTCATGATAACATAAAAATAAATTATAATCTCCTAAAAGTTTATTTTATTATCATATAAACCTTTAAATATATCTAAAATCTTTGTCTAATTCCAACTATAACACCACGTAAAATAATCAACCCATAATTACATTATTTAAAGAATTTTTTTCACTTTATTACATATCAATAATATTTTAGGTTTAGAAATTTATATTATTATGAAAAACCTTTCATAACATCGTGGGAATTTATATATTCTATACATTGTTTCAATACAAAAAAAGTTCCTATGTTTATACTCCAATTTCAATCACTACACATTTTTTCATCCAGGATGTGTCACCATTATCCTTGTTATAAAACATACATATCCATAAGACTTGTGAAAAACATTTGAAAATATGGGATAAGAAGAATAAATATCTGTAAGATATATAAAAAGATAGGAAACCCATTATTAAATTTGAAAATTCATGGAATCCCATAAGGAAAGTTGATTTTTTTACATAATAAAATTTGAGCACAAAATAATTATCACATACACTTGAAATTAACTTCAAATAAATATGTTATTGGAATTTTTTTAAAAAAATAAAGTAAAAATATTAATCATGAATATTTCTGGAGAAAAAAATGAGAACTTATTAAAAGAACTTTCACATTTATAAGATCCTAAATATCCTTTTAATAAGGAGTTCATTATCATACCTTATAAAATGAATAGATTTCATTTAAATACAATATAATGAATTGAAAAATAATTTCTTTTGCGGTGAGAAATTATCCTTACCTTCACCTTTAAAATATCCCTTAGAAAGGAATAAAAAATAGGGTTAATTACAACACATTACATAGGAGTAATTTAATTACTATTAAATCTATCACTTTACCTAATTCATTGGAGGATATATCAGGATCACCAATAATCCAGGAAATAACAGGTTCTCCCATTATTTAATAAAATGTATAAGAAAAATATCATGATAAAAACACAAAAAAATTTAAACTTCAATAAAAAAATAAAAAAATGTTCACTATATAGAATAAGAAAATTTGTTTTCAATTATCTCATTAAAATAAATAGAAATACCCTTTTATTTTGAAAACAACATTTTAACTAAAAATTATCAAGACTATGAGAAAATTTTATTACATGAAAACAGATATAAAATTTCAATGTAATATTTAGAATGAATAAAAACTATAATTGAAGTAATAGGTGGTTATGTGGTAAAAATTGAAAAAAAAATATTATCTTGCATTTTAACAAAAAGAGTCAAAAGTGACCTATACAGAAAACATTTAAAAGATAATTTTTAAAACCATTATAAAAATTTAATAATATTTGAGTATTAATTTAAAAAATTAATTTCATTATAAAAATTTATATTATTGAAACTATTTTTATAATAATGATATGGAAGAGAAATGTCATAAAACATTGAAAACATTATTCTGTTGAAAAATCCATTTCCTTGTCCCCTAACTGACCAGGCGTGTCCTTTAAATTCTTAAATAATAAAGTTTTATTAATTTTATACTTTATTGAAAACCTTTTTCAGATTTATTACCTTATAATAATCCATTATATATCACTTTTACGATGTCTAATATATTTAAAAAATTGGGTAACTTTGTGTTTGATGTTTTGGGGTTGTTTAGTTTATTAACTCAAAATAAGTTGGGTCCATTGAACGTGATGAATGGAGAAAAAATTAATTTATTTAAAAATACACAAACATGATATAATATTTTTTTTTCATTCCATATAATTTTATTACCATATGTGTATATTATTCATGAAAAATGAAGCGTACTGTCTCATGATGATGGTAGTCCATAGGTATGCATGAATGATGCTTCCATTTCTTTTCTAGGCAGAAAATAAATAAAGTATATAATAATTTAAATTTAAAAAATAATAAATATGTTTTAAATTTCATATTAATTCATGATTTCCATCCTTATGACCTTCCATGAATGTTGGAAATGAAAAACAAGTCACATCACATCATGGTGGTGGTAGTCCACAAGTACGCATGAGTGACACTATAATTGACCAACATATGGAAAGGCTAAGATGGAATGTAATATAATATCTTTATAGAAAAATAATAATATAATAAATATCTTATATATTCATTAATTCTATCTGTATAACCGTTAGTGTTCGGTATTGATGGAAAATGAAACACATCACTTTATGGAGGTGATAACCCATAATACACACAAATAATATTTTCATTTCACACAGGATAGAAAAGAAGATTGAGAAGGGTTAAAATATAAACATAATAACGTTTAAGTATATTTTAGATACATATTTAATTATATAATAATGGTTAGATTTAGTTTTAGTGAGACAGAATAAGAAATTGACATGAAAGAACTCGATTAAGAGTAATACCACTTCTTTGGAAAACCTTTTTTTTCTTACACCTTAGACCTTATAAGTTAGTCTTTTTGAGGGAAAAAAATTCTCTAAAGTGGGGAAGGGGTTTAGGACGGACTTTTTGGAAGGTATTATCTTGGATATAGTTCTCTATGTTTGTGAATACGTGAGGAGAGTAGGTGCCTTTTTTAAGTGAGGGGAGTGACACTCTTGTAATTATTCAAAGATTATCAAGTCACTGTCATGGTCAATGGAAATAAAAAAAAAATCCATATTTTATTCCTAAATGATAAGTATCAAAATAATATCATAAAATAATAATTTATAAAATATTATGTGCCCTTACCACTTAGTTTTTCCCTTAATTAACTACTTTTACCCATAATTGTTGTTCCAAATTTTTAGCACGATAACAATTCATTGTGGAAAAAAATGAAATTGAAATAATTAATAATTTGAAACTAATAATTTAAAATATTAAATTAAATTTTAATTATTAAATTTTTATATGATAAAAAAATAATTATTAATATAATCATTCTAAACACAATAAAGAAATAGTTTTTTAGAAAAATGCATTTCTTAGCTTAAAAATGAATTTAGATAAAAAAAAGTATAATTATGATTCCCATGGAATTAATTGGAATAAATTTAATATAATTTTAATAATTATGGTAAAAAAATACAATATAAAATGGTTATTTTTAAATACTTTAAAGGAAATGACATTGTTTTATAAAAATCTATATTTTTCACTATTCACAAAAAATCAGTCTTTTTAGAAAAACATGAATACTTCACCAAAAATTATATGTGATATAATTAATTAAAATATGAATTTAATTTCATGAAATTAAATTTTTTATATGTATAAATTCAATTTTTAACTGAAAAAATACAATTTATGGAAAACAATTTAGTAAGAATAAAACTATTTCATTTTTAATTAAAAGATTTTTTTAAAATATTATAGTGAATATGAATAAATAAAATATAACATTTAATATTAACAAGATATGAAATTGATTTAATGTTATCATTACTTGGGTTGTTAAAATCTTAGTAGGTTCTATGTTATATAAAAATTTATAAGGAAAGTAAGTGGATCAAAGAGAATTTATAATCTAATTAGAGACCTTTTATTTTTGAAGGCATCAAGGATAGATATTGTATATCTCATTACCCTCTGTTCCTATTTTCAAAGTGCTCCAAAAATTTCACATTTTTTGGATTGAAAATAGATCTTAAGATACATAAAAATCATAGTTGATTTTTTTAAAATATGATAGAAAAAGAGAGTTTCATCTATTTGGTTATATAAATGCAGTTTTAGTAGGAAGTATTGATGATAGAAAATACACCTATGGAAGAGTGTTACTTATTGGTTATTGGTGTGTTATTTTTCACTAAATTAATTATAAATCAATGACCTTGAGCACTATTGAGGCATATTATTTGTCTATAAGTCTTTTCACCACTCAATTAATGTTGATAAAAACTCAGTTGGAAGTCCTCAAGGTAGAAGTAGAGCACCCAAATGTTTTAGGATGTGATAATAAAAGTGATATAATTTTTTTAAATATTCTCATTCAATCATAAAGTTCAAATCCCAGAAATATTAAATATCACTTTATCAAAGAACATATGGTAAAAATTTAGTAAAATCTATAATTTGTTTCTAGTTTGGAGTAGATAACTAATGTGTTCACAAAAATATTATCGAAGGATGCATTTAATAGACTATGGATTGAAATGTGTGTCCAATGTCACCCTTCACAAGGCTGTGGTATGTTGTGTTATCCCCTTTATCATCTTATATTTGGATATTATTTTAAAGGGGGAAAAATTAAAATAGAACATAAATATTTTTTTATGTTTATCTTTCTATGCTTGAAGGCGTGGAATATTCATAGGGTGAGTATCCATTTATATATTTTACCTGGAGGGGTATAATATATCTATAGAGAGTTTTTAAAAGGATTAAGTTATGAATTCATCATGATAAATGTGTAAATCATTATAATGTTTTTGTTAATGTTAAAGTAAGAATTTATTATTTAATAGGTTTCTTGAAAACAATTGATGTGATGATAAGGTGTTGATTATTGAAATTTTGTCCCACAAATTTATTCTCAAAAGATATCATTTCATAAAGGAGGATTTAGAAATAATGGTTTTAAGAGGATAAACATTTATCATTATTTTCTTGGAAAACATGGTGTTTTTATTCAATATTCTTATTTTATATATAGAGTTACCAAAATTTGGTTTAGAAATTTTGGATGACGATTCATCACGATGATTTGAAGAGTTTTATAATGATTTATGTTCCTCGGATGAAAAAAATACAAAGCGTGAGATTTTTGGGAGAAATTTTTGTGTAAAGGAATATTTAGGAAGAAGATAATTTTGGGGGTAATTCTTGAATACATGAGATAAAGGTGTTTTGGATTAATCTTAATGAATTTCTTTTAGAATATGATGGTTTTTTAGAGATGTTTTTAATATGGTTTAAATATTAAAGTGGGTATGGTTATTATATTGTATTTTATTATCAATAAATATTTCATATTTAATGTCACACATTTTTATAAAATTAAGGATCTTTGGGATTTTGGAGGTGGTTGGAATTAATATAAAGTTTTTTGGAAAAAAATTGGATTTATTTGAATCAAATCTATTTTCTAAGATGTTGTGACAGAAAAAAATTATAGTATCCAAAAAATTGTATACCCATATTCGGTGCTAAAACGTATTCTTTATATACAGTATTCGATACCAATTGAAGTAATCCAAATTTAAACATTCATAATGAAAATATTAACAAACATCATTGAGTTACTTACATACCCAATTACTTTTAGGTTTATTCTTATAGAGAATTAAGAAAAAACTTAAACAAAAAAACCCTTGTCTTTCTCATACAATAGACATTTTTTAAATTATACCAATAACTTCATATCCCTTAATAAGTATTTATAATCTACCATAAAATAATACACACATGAAACCATTCTAGATATATCATATGTATTACTCTTCTTTATATCCTGGGTAAATGGAAACATCAAATGTGTGATCTCAAATGCTCAATAAGGGAAACATTCAATAGAAGACATTACATAGAAAAAACATGAGTAATATATAGAAGTAAATAATATAACAATCCTTATATTTATTAAACATTAATTATTGATTTACTAAATAAATTTATACATAATATAACCCATAATATCGATAGGTATAGTGTATTTGGGAATTAGGTGCATTACATAACAACTTAAAACAAGGAATACATTATCTTTATTGAAAAACTGCTTAACATGTTCATAATTTCCCATCATACTTAAAACTACATCAGGAAACATGGGGACATATATAATAATTGGGTGACATATAAATCCCAGAAAGGGAATAGAAATGTTATAACATGAAGAAAGTAATTCATTTTAGAAAATAGGTATATCAATGGTACATAAAAGGGGTGAAAATAATAAACATGAACAATGAGGCCTGATATAGAATCATAACTTAAAGGTAATATGGGAAATGTGGAAAAAATATAAAATAATGAATCATAAACATAAGTTAAGGATAACTTACAAGACCTCAAGATGGAAAAAGTACCATTAATGAATCAGGTTTACTCCTTATCCCAATATCATGACTCATGAGACTAAACATTACCCAATTTATTAGAGCACTATATTATTGTAGGAGCACCCATCATATTCATTTCATTCTAATACATAAATGTGCCACATAGATAATTTAACATTGAATCATTTATCATTACATTTTATTACAAAATCAATGAGTGTATAATACATACATGTAATTCCCCAATCAATAAGTGTAAGCGCATAAAGGTGAACACCGTTGAGAAGAAATTGACATGATTATTCACTACATAATTGTTTAGGATAGAAAATCATGATGAAACTTTGAAATCATAATAGGGTCACTTAAAAATTCATAAAATGGGTTGATGAGAGTGTTGAGCATGTATTGTTTCAATAATACACTATATTTTTATAAAGATTTTAATGATTATAAATACCCATGTTTGTTTTTGTGATGATTTTACTTTAAGTATATTTCAGGAAATTAATATTCTTTACATTCCTAAATTTGGAATAATATTAAAGCTTATTATCCACATAAAATATTTTTCAATGTGTCTGGAATGCTATTCAGTATGTTCTGGAAACACTGTTCATACCGTACTTTAGAGAATGTAGCGTAAGGATTAAAACACAATGTTTATTTTATGTTCATAGAAAAGTATGGTAAAAGAACTATACTTTTGTAAAGAACCTGATGTTTGTTATATGAGAAACATATGGATTTAGAACCCTACATAAGTATGGAATCTTATATTTTATTCTCAAAAGTATGGAACATAAACCCTACTTTTGTAATGAACCGTACGTTTTATAAAAAATTATGGATCATATACCTTTCATTCAGAAGAAAAGAAAAGTATGGATCATGAACCATATGTTCTGAAGTGGAGGAGAAAATTATGGATGATCAAACTTACATTTGTGATAAACCTAACATTTGTAATCAAACTTATGTTTTTATTTTCTTATGAGAAGAACCCTACGTTGGACTTCTTCAAGTGTCAGAGATGTGATTTTATGAGTTTATCATACAACGATCTTTTGTGACATATCAGGATAATTTGACACTCGATTCGAAGCCTGATTATTAAGCTCTTATGGGCCGATTAAATATCATTTTTATGTGATTCAGAGGAACGATTTAATTGGAGGACATCATGCCTATTATTAATGGAAGTTACGACTGTTGTGTTTTCAATGATTTGAATATTGTGATCTATCAGCTGACCTTATTGGATTTGAATTTTATTAAGAAAGCACTTGTCTTTGTGTTATATATTCTATACATATTATTTAGTAGATATATCTCATGAATACATGGAAAATACAATATTTCGTATACTTGAGCATCGAGAAACTTTTTATAGAGATATTTGAGACTCAAAAAAAAATAGAGAGACGTTGAGTAATTCAAAGGATCTTTTATAGATTTGCTAGTAAAAAGAATAGTTAGACTCTATTTTATATCATAGGGAGACACGTTGAAGATTTACTTATTCTAAATTGGATATCTATCATGAATCTAATTCTGATTTGTTTCTAAATATATTTCAAGATCAATTGGAACCAGATCAATTCAGAACTACTCTTTCCTACAAAACATCATTTCTGAAGATGATGATCCATTTACTGTCAGTTGTGTACTACTACAATTGTGAAGAACAATCGAAAAGTATATTTCAAAATAATACTCTTTTATTCTAAGTACCTAATTCTTGTACTATGTTGTTTCACTGGTTCTATGTTTAGAACTAGAAGGCTATGTTTTTAGGCTTACATTTTAAAGGTATCAAATGACTACACTGAGTTGTGAATGGTCTTATAAAAAGAGGAATGACTAGTGAAAATCGCCAAGCTCATGTAGAATAGAATTGGGGGAGTGGACTAGGGGATCTTTGTGCCCCAAAACACTATAAATCCTTTCATCCATCTATCTATTTATTTCCACTACATAAATTTTTTGATAAAGATAAAGGAAAAAATTGGTTGTCCCTAAGTTTCATGAAGAAATTTTAAAGACACAATTCACCACCTCTTATGACTATTTTGTATAACCCAATCCAACAATTTGGATCAGAGGTGGGTTTGTATTTTGTTAAATCTATAACAATTTAAAATTGTAAAGGATTATACAGAGATATCAATGGATTATACAAGAGGGGGAATGTCGATGGTTTGAGCTCTATACTTCAATGGTGAAAACTATGGATGCTGAAAATTGAGGTTTATCATTTACCTTAATAACCTTGGATACAAAGTCTACTAAAAAAATATAAATCTTTAGGAAATTTTTTAAAAACTAGAAACATGGAGTGCCGCAACAGAAGTAGAGTGTGAAATAAATTCAAAAGAAGTGAATGCAATCATCTGTGGTCTTGGAGAAAATGAATTTAACTAAGTATCATAATGCCTTACTATATATGAGATGTGGAAAAAAATTACAGCTGTCTATGATAGAAATGCCAATGTCAGGAAAATAAGGTATGCTATATCAAAAATAAGATTGGATAATTTTAGAATGATTGATTGTGAAAGAACCACTTTGATTAATGGAATATGAATAGAGATAATCAACAACATTACTTCCTTGGGATATCCTATCAACCAAGAAGATCAGGCCTTTAAAGTACTAAGAGTACTACCAACTAGATCGAATGGGATATCAATATCCATTAGGCAAGCATCACCTGTTAAAAATATATCTATGAGAGAATTTATTAGAACACTAATGATGTATGAAGCTAAGATTTAATATTAATAAAATGAGCATAAATTATTGACAGAAATAAAAAATATTACTTTGAAAGTTACATCTTAGAAGAAGAGTAGAAAGATGAAACAAGAGATCAAAAAGGAAGAAAGTTCTAACTCATCTGATTCAGAAATAGAATTTGAATAGATGACCAAAAAATTCAGAAAATTTTATAAGAAGAATAAAGGATTCCAAATGTCCTTCAGGGGAGATGAGAAATATCCAAAGGAATTCATAGGATATGAATGCAACAAAATGGGTCACATAAGACCTAACTATCCTTTGCTAAAAGGAGAAAATAAAAATAATTTTTTCAAAAATACAGACCATGAGTAGAAAGATAAATGAGTAATGAAAGCTACATGGTGTGTTTCTAAAGACTCCAGTAGCTCATTAAAGTTTGACTTAGAAAAAGAAGAATCAAATTTAAAGGAAAATGTGTGCTTCATGGCTAAAGATGAAAAGGTAAAATCTCATTTCTCTTCCAATTCTGACTCTGAAACTAGCTGTTCTAATGAAAAACATGCAGATTACTGTAATATTCTAGAAGATGAATATGATTATTTATTAAAAAAGTATAAATCACTTGAAATCATTCATAGTGCAGTTTTAGTAGAAATAGAAACTTTATCCAAACATAATCAAGTGTTAATTGAGAGCAAAAGAGCATCAACCCAGTTAGTGAGGACTCAACAAGTAAATCCAAGAGACCCAATTTTAAAATAGGGTGGAGACATATTTCCAGGATACTGTAGCAGTACTATTTCAGGTACTGTAGAAGGCACTATTTGGTACACTATTAGCTAGGATATTTATCTGTTTGGGCTTTTGAGCCACTAATTTGGGGCTCCGGTCCTTTAAGACCTTTGGGCCACCCAAGGACTTCAGGTCAGTAAAGCTTTTAGGCCAACTCAAGGCCATCGGGCACCTGAAGGCCTTCGGGCCACCTCAAGGCCTTCGGGCCACTTGAAATTGTACTTAAATGATCAGATAGACTCTACAAGGAGAAGACTCCAGATAAGGATTCATAATAGGCTATATTCACCAGAGCATAAGCTAAGAGGATTTTTCAGAAAGAGAGGTTATGGCATTGCCATCAGGACCTACCTGTTCTTGCATGGGAAGCCTAGCTGATCAACCATGCGAAGGTAGAGGGATGATATCATGATGAAGAAGTTGGGAGGAGGAGTTCCAAGTATAGTCTATATATTTCCTAAGACCTACAGTTCATGTAATATCTAATCCTACAATAATTGTATGGGTTTCCCCTCATCCCTTGAAATGGGGGTTATAAAAAATCAGTAAAAATGAAGTCTTTTAGGCCATTCGGGAAATCAAGTGTTAATTGATAAATATAACTCATTTAACACAAACAGTTCAGATTATGAAACTATGATCAAAACAATACAAGATAAACTAGAAAAATAAAAAAGTTTAACGCTATTTTTTACAAAGGGAGAAAATACTTTTAAATGAAATTCTTGGTAATAATGTGATTAAGAAATAAAGATATGGAATAGGCATTAAAGGTGAGAAACCAAAACTGTACCAAAACTATTTTGTTCCAAATTCAAAAAGTGTAATTTGCAATTACTGTGGAATAAAAGGTCACGTAAAAAAATAGTTATTTAAGAAATCCCCAAATAAGTGGAATTAAAAAGGACTTTATTTCAAATATTTTATTTTTCGGAAATGATTACAGAAAAAAAAAAGAAAATCTGGATTCCTAGGTCATTTCTTGTTAACACTGTTAGAGCCAACGGAATATGGGTACCAAAACAATCCTTTGTTCAAATGTCTTTTTAGGAAGAAGGTCACAAAATTATAAAAGAAATATGGTACATGGACAATGGATTCTTCAGACATATGAGTGTAAACTCATCACACATCAACACCATAACTCAAAAGGATAGTGGATTCATCACCTTTAGTGACAATGCCAAAAGAAAAATCATTGGTATTGGAATAGTTGGAGATCCAGAATATTTCTCAATAGACAAAGTAATTTATGTACAAGGATTGAAACATAACCTGATATGTATTACTCAACTTTTTAATTATGGTTAATTTTTTATTTTTCAAACACTTGTTGTTCAGTTTCTAAAGATAAAATGGTTAAATTAATAGCACTTAGAACTAACAATGTTTATACCCTGTACTTAAATTCCATGTGTATGCAAAAATTTAATTGTTTAATTGTTAAGATAAATGAATCTTGGATCTGGAATAGAAGACTTGTCCATTACAATATTTATTCTTTACATAAGTTATTTAATAAATAATTAGTTTCTGATTTACCTAGTCTTAAATTTGATAGTGACAGATTCTGTGATGTATGTCAAATTGGAAAGCAACACCAATATTTATTCAAATCAATTAACAAAATTTCTACATCTAAACCCTTAGAACCTATCCACGTGTATCTATTTGGACCTTCAAGAATAGAAAGTTTGGCTGGTAAATTATATGTATATGTATTAGTTGATGAATATTCTAGATTTACTTCGTTTTATTTTCTAATATATAAAAATGAATATTTTAATATATTTTAAAGTTTTTGAAAAATTGTTCAAAATGAAAAAGGTTTTAAAACAATTTCATTAATAAGTGATCATGGTGGAGAATTTCAGAATCTAGAATTTGATTTCTTTTTCTCAAACATGGGTATTAAAAACACCTTCTCTACACCAAGAACACCTCAAAAAAATGGAATTGTTTAATGAATAAATAGAACTATGCAGGAAATAACTAGGACTATGCTAAATGAATACAATCTTCTTACCTATTTCTAGGAAGAATCTGTAAAAATAGCATGTTATATAATGAATAGAGTTTTAATTAGACCAATTTTCAAAAATAAACCCTATGAACCTTGGAATAAAATAGAACCTAAAGTAAAATACTTTAAAGTTTTTGGTTTCAAGGTTTACATCTTGAACACCAAGGAAAATATTGGTAAGTTTGATCCAAAATCCGATGAATGCATTTTATTATGATATTCTGTTACCTCCAAAGCTTATATATTTTTAAATAAAAAGTCAAGTATTGTTAAATAATTAGTCCAAGTGAAATTTGATGAATCTGATCCTTTTGTTAAAGGAAAAGACCAAATTGGTGAATCTAACCCTAATGATAACATGATACTTGAAATCCAAAAAGAATATTTTGAAAATGATATAAATAAAATTCATTCCAGTTCAGAAGATCATGACAATGATGAATCTAATATTGTTTTACCTAGAGAGTATATAATTTTAAAGGGTGAACCATTATAAACTGTTATAGGAGACCTAGATATAGGAATAAACCTAGAAGAAGTGTAAAAAATCTAGTTGATTTTTACTCCTTTCTATCCCAATTAGAACCTAATTCAATAGAAGAAGCCTTATATAATGAATGTTGGATTATTGAAATGCAATAAGAACTAAATAAATTAAAAATAAATGAAGTTTTTGAATTATTTGAAAGACCAAATAACTATCCAGTTATACGAACAAAATGGGCCTTTAAAAATAAACAAGATTATCAAGAAATTATAACTAGAAGTAAAGAAAGACTAGTTTCTAAAGGATGTAATTAAGAAGAAGGTATAGATTATGATAAAACCTTTTCCCCTGTAGCTAGATTAGTACCCATTAGAATCCTTTTAGACTATACATCTTAAATGAATTGTAAATTATTTCAAATGGATGTTAAGTTTGCCTTTTTAAATGGTTATATAATGGAGGAAGTTTATTTTGAGCAACCTACTGGTTTTGAAAATTCTCAAAAACTAGATTTTGTTTTAAAAATTACTAAATTTATTTATGGTCTTAAACAAGCACCTAGATCTTGGTATGAAATATTAAGTTCTTTTCTTTTGAGAAATGATTTTACTTTTGGTATGGAAGATGCAATAATTTTTAAGAAATTGGTATACTATAATATTTTATCGGTTCAAATTTATGTTGATGGTGTATTTTTTGGATGAAATATTGAAAATCATTATAATGATTTTTTAAATTTAATGAAAAAATAATTTGAAATGAGTATAATGGGAGAAATAAATTTCTTTAAAGGACATAAAATTTATCAAAAGGATTTTGGAAATGTTTTGAATCAAAGAAAATACATTACTGATTTACTAAAAAAATTGAATTTGAAAACAACAAGACATATGCAACTCCTATGTGTACTAATATAAAGCTTGACTTGGATGAAGCTAGAAAACTAGTGGACAACAAGTTATATAGATGTGTGATTGGTAGTTTATTATATCTTACTTCTAGAAGGCCATATATTATGTATTCCATATGTCTTTTTTAAGATTTAAGTAAAATCCAAAAGATTCCCATCTTACTATTGTTAAAAGAAATTTTAGATATTTAAAAGGAACTATTTTCAATCTCTTATTTATCCAAATACTTCTGATTATAATTTAATTTCATATTTAGATGTTAATTTTGGTAGTGGTAGATTAGATAGAAAAATCTACTCTAGAACCTGTCACTTTTTAGGAAAATATTTAGTGTTATGGTCTTGTAAGAAACAACACTCAGTTTCTTTGTCAACAACTGAGGAAGAATATGTATTTGCAGCTAGTTGCAGTGCATGAGTTTTGTGGATGAAAAACACACTTATGGAGTTTGGACTAAATTTTAATAGTACCCATATTTTATGTGATAATACTAGTGCAATAAATATTTCAAAAAAAATCCTATAAGTCATTATATGAATAATCATATTGATATTATACATCATTTTCCAAGAGAACATATTCTTAAAAAGGATATATTTTTAGAATTTATAGGTACTGAATTTCAATTATTTGATATTTCTACTAAACCACTTCCCACTGCACATTTTGATTTTATTAATGGGAATCTAGGTTCATTTAATTTTAAATAATTTTTTTTATTTTTATTTTATTTTTATTTATTTGATCACATTTTTTGTCTACCCTTTTTAAAATAATTAAGTTACTTATCTTTTAAATAAGTTGAAATTTTATTTTTCTGTAATAAATTTTAGTACGCTGCATACGGGTTAATTTATTTTAATATTTTTTTTCATGATTATTATATATAATGAAATAGGAATCAAGGCTCTATCATAAGCCATTTTGAATTCTAAACTTGGCCATTTATCAAACCCTTCAAAATACTGAAAACCTTCACCTCTTTCGTCTATCTTTTCTTGCACCTTTGAAACCCTAGAACTTCAAACCTTTAGAGTTTTTTGACATAAATAGTAAAGACAAAGAGAATCAAGGATGGTGAAACCAGTGATGCTATGCATCAGTGCTTTACTGGACGGAAAATACTTCATGGAAAGGTAATAAATTTAGAGTGGTTATACCAAACACATCTAATGATAAAGAATTCCCTAGATTTTCAAAATTTAGAAATGAATTTCCGTGAGGACTACAGTGAATTTCTATATGAGGTAGATTTGAGAAGTTTTTATAAATCTTTTTAGTTTAGTTTGGTAGATACATAGGATTCGATAATCACCAAAATAGAGGATAGAGATTTCTCGATCTGTTTTATGTAAATATTGAGGATTTTGAACTTCCCTCATGAGGAATTTTTCTATTTTGATTTGAAATATATTGGAAATACAGAACACAAGTCATAGGATATCATGTCATTTCTATTTGGTTCTAATAACATTAGAAAAATGATAGTTAATTATTTATAACTAGATCATAAAATCTTTGTTAAGTTTTTTCAAACTGGAATTGCTCCATGAATGTCAGAGATGGAGAAGGTTCATTTTACTGATATGTATATATATATTTTTTTCTTAATTAAAATCGAGATTAATTTTCCACAATATCTAATTAGATATATCAATTACTACTGTTAACTAGAGGATTGAATGAATTTTTATCCTTATGGGAGATTTATAACAAAATTTTTGTTTAAGAAGGATATTGTGAGACTGGCGTATGTGAGATTCAAATTCCATCTTATCAAGGTGTTTAATGCTAGAAATTTTAGGAAACTGGATTTTTTTGGAGTATTGTTAAAGGAAAAACCATACCTATTGGAGCTAGTGAGGATCAAGTATCTGCTCAGGGGGAGAAACCTGAAAAATTAAAGAAAGGTGTGGCTGAATCCAGAACCAGAGAAGTTTCAAAGACATCAAGAAGACTTAGATTGGAAACAAAAGATGCACATACTGATGAAGGAAGTCAGTGAGGACTTATTATTTCAAGAAAAATAATGGTTGGTTAGGAACCTACTTCAGATATAATACTTGAAACAAAAGATCAGTTATATTACAAGTTTGTGAGTGCATCTGTTCAAGAGGAACAGAAATAGGAAACCATTCCTCATGAAACAAAATAGTGCCTCAAGAAGAGGGTGATACTCCTCAAGCAGAAGTAAAAGTTGTGCCTTAGGTAGAGTCATATCCAAGAACTGAAGAAGTGGCTCTGGTAGAAAAATCACAAGAAATGGAACAATCTATTGATCAGATTACTACTGCTCAGTTTGAGGCAGAACTAGTGAAAGTAGGTCCTATTCAAGAAGAAAATATTTCTGAAGTTCATATAGATGTTTTGAATGAAAATTTTTATGTTGAGGATTTAGTTAAGGACTCTAAAGATAAGTCAGTGGAAAAACCAGAAGAGGTGAATATAGAAGAAAGATTAGATACTAAATCATTAACACAAGTTTTGGTAAACAATCCTTTGAGAGGATCACCATAGTTGAACCAAGTATTCGACAATTTCTTAACAATTTCACTATGAATCTCACTCAGTTTATGGAAAAATAAGAAAAGTTACATGAGTTTTTCTGAGTGAATCTAATTAAAGATATAAACTTAAATTAAGAAGGAAGATATTTGATAATTCTGATAGGAGATGGAATTATGAAAAGTTTAAGGTTGTAGTTGGCCGAATTGAAACAAGTTATTTAGAATTGCTAAAATAACCTTTTCAAACCTTCTTTTCCAAACACCCTTGATTCCTATTCATTTATGTACATGTACATGTGTTACCGATGATATATTTTTTAATCTTATTTTTTGTTTTACAGTGTTATAGTGTTTATATCTATGTTAGAATGCCATTAATCCAGATTCAATAATTGACAAATAGTTTATCATAACATTTTCAATCAGTTCAGTGCCATAATAAATGTTTTATATTCCTTATTATATCATTTTTTTTGATATCACAAATGGGGGAGAAATTTGGATAAACACAACATTTTATTTTGATTTATATTTTATAAAGGGGAGGAATTTTTTTAAAAAAATAGCTGAAATTTGAATTTTACAAAAGGAGAAATTTAAATATTTTTAAAGGAAGAATTTTATTTTGAAATAATTAAATATTGTTTTTATCTTTACATGATTCAAAAGTTATGTAATAAATTTTACGGGTTTTGTGATCATCAAAAACTGGGAGATTGGTGAGAATGTATTGTTTCCAAAATAATGTATATTTTTATGATGATTTTAATGCTCAAAAATACCCTTTTTTTGTTATAATGATTTTACTTTAAGTGTATTTTTAGAAATTAATATTCTTTTTATTCCCAAATTTGGAATAATATTAAATCTTATTATCGGCATAAAATATTTTTCAATGTGTTCAGAAAGATATTCAGCATGTTCTGGAAACACTGTTCATACGATACGTTGGAGAACGTTGCATAAGGATTAAAAACCTACATTTATTTTACATTGGTAGAAAAGTATAGTAAAAGAACCTTACGTTTGGAAAGAACCTTATGTTTTTTATAAGATAAAAGTATGGATGAAGATGCCTACATAAGTATGGAATCTTACATTTTCTTCCCAAAAGTATGGAACGTGATATTTTAAAAAAAATTATGGATCATATAGCTTACGTTTAGAAGAAAAGAAAAGTATAGATCATGAACCATACATTCCAATGTCGAAGAGAAAAGATTGGATGATCAGCCTTATGTTTGTGATCAAACTTACATTTGTAATAGAGCTTAAATTTTTATTTTATTATGAGAAGAACCCTTATTTGACTTCTTCAAGCATTATAGATTTGATTTTACAACTTTATCATACAATGGTCTTTTGTGAAATATCAGGCTGATTTCAGGCCCGATTCAAAGCCTGATTATTAAGAGAGTATATGACTGATTAAATAATATTTTTATGTGATTAAAAGGATTGATTTAATAAGATTATTTCATGTGTATTATTAAGGGAAGTTATGATTTCTCTATTTTCAAAGATTTGAATATCTCAATCTATCAGGTGACGTTTGTGGATCTGAATTTTATGAAGAAAGTGCTCATATTTGTGCTATGTATTTAAACATATGATTTTGCAGATATATATCTTGAATACACGAAGAATAAAAGTTTTTGAATACTCGATCATCAAGATACTTTTTATAGATATATTCAAGACTCACAAAAAATAGAGAGACATTTATTTATTCAAAAGATCATTAACAGATCTTCTGCTAGAAAGAACGATCAGACTCTATTTTATATCAGAAGGAGAAATGTAGAATATTTACTTGTTCTACATTAGAGATCAATCATGAATCAACTGTTTACTTGTTTCTGAATATATTTCAAGATCAATTTCAACTCGATCAATTCAGAACTTCTCTTTCAAGAAGAACATCCTTTCTGAAGAAGACAATCCATTTACTATCAGATGCATACTACTGTAACTGTGAAGAACAATTAGAAAGTATTTGTCAAAAAAATAATCTTTTATTCTGATTATTGGATTCTTGAAATAAGATTTTTGACCAGTTCTATATTTAGAACCCGAAGGCCCTATTTTTATCCTTACATTGTAAAAGTGTCAACTACCTACACTCAGTTCTGAATAGTCTTGTTAAAAGAGGACTGACTAGTGGACATCACCAAGCTCCTGGAGATGAGCATTGGTGGAGCGGAGTATGAGATCTTTTTCCCCAAACCACAATAAATCATTGCGTCCTTTTATTTGTTTATTTCCTATGCATAAACAATTTTGATAAAGATAAATGACAGAATTGGTTGTCGTCAAGTTTCAAGAAGAAATTTTAAAGAGACAATTCAACCCCTCTTGTAACTATTCTGTATAACCTGATCTAATAGAGAGATAAATTAGTATCTAATCATTTGGATTGAAAATGGATAGTAATAGGGAAATGAGAAAACATATCCTAAAATTAATAATTATAAATTGAAGGCATACGATAATAAAGAAACGTGAATAAAGTGGAGAAGGAAGATATCCCTTACCTTGAGAGTGTGACATCAAACGCTTGGGAGGAGCTTCTTGAGATCTTGTGGGCACATTGGGAGGACACTAGAGAGGGGAGGGAAGAGTAAGGATGTGATCTAATAATTTTTATTGAGAATAAGTATGATATTTGGTGTTTTTATGTAGGAAATGGGTGGGGAACTCTTTATTATTTCTCATGCATAGGTTTTGGACTCTATATAATAAAATAACAAAAACCACAAACCTTCTCCGGGTTTTTGGATATGGTTTCTGAAAAAGGAGATTTATTTTAATTATTTTATAAGAATAAGGGTGAAACCGAATAAAATAACACCCTTACTATTGTGTAAGTGACACATACTCTTAATGAAATGATTTTAAAACTATAAAATATTTTAATTTTTTGGAGGATTAAGAAAGGCTTTAAAAAATTAACAAAATAGACATTAAAGCCCATTATATTAAAGGGAAAACAAATATTTATTCATAGGTACACTTTTTAGTATTTATTACATCACTTTTGGGTCATTATGGGGTCACAATACACACCGTAAACTTATATGGTATTTAATTTTTACATTAATTTTTTTGTGTCGGTAAATTATGAAAAACTCATTGTTGGATATTTTCTCCACAACACTTTTACCTAGTGCATTGTCTTATTTCATAGAAATTTATCTCTATGACCTAAGCTTTTTATTGGCTTCTCTTCATAGGAAATATCATTCTCCAATAGTACCACCTATAGATTGAGTAAATGCGGGGGGATAATTATGTACTTCTTCGAGAAGGATACATGGAATACATAATGTCCATGTGATAGTTTAGGTGGCAGTTCTAGTCGATATTCCACCGATCTGATGAAATCAAGGATCTCAAAGGCACTTATGTATCTTGTAATAATCTTTCACTTCTTCCAAAATATCATTTGTTTCTTTCGTAGAGATATTTATAGGAATAGAATGTCTACAATATCAAAATCTAGGTCTCATTGATGATTATTAGCAAAGATCTTCTGTCAACTCTGAGTATCCTTGATGTGATACTGAATGGTTCTAACCTTTTAAACCATTTATTTGAACATTTTAGAACCTAGAAGTTTTCTTTCCCCAACTTCATCCCAGTATGCAGTTATTATACACCTCTTCCCATAAAGGGATTCTTAGGGGGACATTTGGATGCTCAAGTGGAAACTATTGTTTTATGAGAACTTGGACAAGGGAATATGTTGGTCCAATCCTCTTTTGAAGTCCATACAAAATTATCCCAATATTTATTCTATTTAATATATAATCCTCTCATACTGGACATCAGTTTGAGGTTGATAGGAAGTACTGAAGATCAGATAAATGTTTAGATCATGTTAGAGACTTTTCCAGAACATGTTGGTAAATCTTGAATCTCATCTGGATACAATAGATATTGGTCCTCCATGATGTATCACCATTTTTTTTATATATATCCATGCATGTTTTATGAGTGAGAAGTCATCTTGAATTGTGACAAAGTGAATTGTCTTTTTAAGAAGATTGAAAAAAACCTATATAACATTGTTTCCTTTGGATGTCTTCAGAGGTATAGTGATAAATTCCATTATGTTGTTCTCACATTTCTATGTTTTTTGGGGTAATGGTTGCATCATCCCATTATAAATTTTCATTTTATCCTTCACTTGATGACATACTAGGAACTTTGATGTATATTTAGTGATCTCCTTATTCATATTGTCCCACCAATAGTTCTCTCGAAGATCTCGATACATCTTTGTTCTCCTTGGGTGAATAGAGAAGTTTGAGAATATATGTGTCATTCAGAAGACCTATATTTTTCTCTTGATTGGATGGTATACATATTAATGACCCAAATCTCTCATCTCCTTATTCATTAAAATTGAACTCTGATTATATACCTTTTCTTACAGTTTCCACTTCCTGCTGAATTACAACATCATCTATTGGAGCATCATTTATGTTTTCCAAAAGAGATGGTTGAGAAATAATTTGTGAAAGGATTGATGATGTTCCTTTCTTTATCGTTCCAATTCCCATACTCATCTAGTATAAGAAGATATAATCCCTATATTTTCTCATCATTGATAGAATTAATGGATCTTTTCTTCTTAGAGAATATACAATTTTAATTTCTTTACCGAGATGGTAGTGGATTTAGTAGTTATATTCCTTGATCAACTCTAACCATCTTCATTGGTTCATATTTATCACATTCATTGTGAACATATACATGAGGATTTTGTGATCTGAATATATATCACATTTATCATAAATGGTGTAATGCCATGATATTTTTAATGAAAATATCTTTATAGCTAACTTCATATCATGTTTTGGGTGGTTTTATTTTTGAACTTTCAACTACATTAAATAATAAAATACAAATTTTTCATTTTTCATTATCACACAACCCAATCCCTTCTTTGAACCATCATTGAATTCCATGAAAAGTTCTCCACTTGTGGATAGTGTGAGTATATGTGAAATGATGAGCCTCCTTTTAAAATTGTTGAATCTCTCTTCACATTCATAACTCAAAGAAAACTTGAATCCCTTCAGAGTTAGCGTGGTTAGAGGGTTTGAAAATCTTGAGAAATTTCTCACAAATTGATGATAATACCTCATGAATCCAAAGAAACTACAAATATCTGTCATAGATCTTGGTCTCGGCCATGTGCCAATTATTTCTATTTTTGAAGGGTCCACAGATATCCCGTCGCATGAGATGATATGACCCAATAATGAATCTTCCTTTAAATATTACTCAAATTTTCTATACTTTGCATAAATATCATCCTTTCAGATGGTCTTTAAAACAGTGCTCAAATACTCCTCATGCTCCTCATTTCTTTAGGAGTATAGTAGAATATCATTTATAAAGACTTTTAAAAAAATTCTAGGAAATCCCTAAAGACTACATTCATTAAATCCATGAATATTTATGGAGAATTAGTGAGTATAAATGGATTTACGATGTACTTAGAGTGCACATACCTTGTATGAAATGAATTCTTGGGGATATCCTCCTTCTTCACCATAACATGGTTATATCCTAACCACAGATCCACCTTGGAGAATCATTGCGCTCCACATAGCCAATCAAACAAGTCAGAATTCCATGGAATTGGATTCTTTTTCTTTATCGTTATCTTGTTTAGCTCATGATAATCAATGAAAAGGCACATCAACCCATCCTTATTCTTGAAGAAGAGGACTGGTTCACCCCTTGGTGAAGCACTTGGGTGTATGGATCCTTTATCAAAATTATCCTATATTTTATTATTCAACAACTTGAGTTCCAATACAACCATTATATATGGAGTCTTGGATAATGTAAATGCCCCACTTATAAGCTCGATTGAAAATTGGACCTCTCAGCTAGGAGGAAGACCAAGAAATTCTTTGAGAAACAAATCAGTGCATTCCATCAGAATGGGAATGTCTTCAAGGATAATTATTTCATTAGACTCCATCATTTGAGTTATATATTCATACTCATAGGGAAATAATATCAATTCATGAAATTTTGGTTCTAAATAAGATCCATACATCTCATTTCATTTGTATAGAACCAAAGGATGATTTGTGATATAGAGATATATTTCCTTATCTTGGAAATTTATGATGGATATATACAGGGTAATCCAATCCATACCCATAATTACATCAATTTACACTAAAGGGAGTATAAAAAGGTTAGATAAGAAGTTTATACCAAAAATTGTGATAGTGGAGGGGTTGTATACTTAGGATGTAATAATTTTCTCTATTTTCTATTTTCACCAACATATCTAGTTATATGATTTTTAGTAGTGTTTGAATAATTCTACAAAACTTTCATTATATGAAGGAATTCATAGAAACTCATTAAGAAAGTAAAATATCTATTTTTTTAATGTATAACTAGAGTACCTATCCCCACTTATTTGTTTGGATAAACCTCTGTATTAGTGATGGAAAAATCACCCTTGTGGCCTTTGAGGTTTTTGGATGCCTCCGAAAACCATTTACATAGTGCATTGGTATGAAAATTTTCATGGTTCCTTATAGTTAAAGAAATAGAAAATACTCTGAGGGTAAACTATAGGATTACATTTCCTCCATCACATTAGTGGGATTATCCTATTTGAAATCACTAGCTAGGTTCCCTTTCTTCACACACTTAAATCATTTACTTGTCCCCCTTGGAAATTCCCATTGAACGTATTTCTGTTCCATTGAAAAGTGAGATGTTGAATTTTTTTGGCCCCACTATATTTCTCCATCAAATTACCAGAATTAAACTCCAATTTCCTCTTATTATCCCTATTATACCTTTGAGATTCTCCAACCTCCATTTCAACTTTGAGGTCACATTATAAAATTTCATCATAACTATTAAAGTCTTAGATTTCCAAGTATATTCATAGACTTGGTTTTAGCCCACTAAAGAAGTGATCATCCTATAATTTTGGAGTAACAAAAAAGCTAGAGGCATATCATGTAAGTATTGTGAAGTTTTACTCATTTGTCATGATAGATTTATTGTGTTTTTCCTTGAGGTAAGTGAAATCCCTTTCTATTTTAAGTCGGAGAGTGGTTGGAAAATATTTATCGAATAACATTTTCCAGAACTCCCTCAACCCCATTTCTTTGATATCTTCCCCAGGATTCATATTTTTTATCAATGTCCACCACTGAATAGATTTTCCCTCCATATGATAAATATCCAGTAGAACCTTCTATTTTTTCTAACATTGAAGGATGTAGGACATCTTATTAATGGAGTTGATCCATTGTTCCATAATTAAGGGATCAAATGATCCATTGAAATTATGATGAATTTATCACCTAAAGGACTCAATCATAGCTTGTTCTATATTAGAGGGATTTATAGGATCCTCCTAATATTGGTTTGTATTTAATACCTATGTCAGTTGAGAGAGTATCATTACAAAAGTTTCAATTCCTACTCCCATCGGGATTGAAATATCATTGGGGTAGTCATCAAATTTCCCATCAAAATGATTTTTTACCCGATTCCTCATATTTTAAGCCATCAGGTAGAATAAATTGAAATTTAGGGATGAGTATTTTTAAACTACTAAAAACATAAAGGGGAATACAATGACATTAAATTTATAACTTATAAATTAAAATTATTTCCTTAAACATTTAATTTATAAGATTTAATCTATGTTATCGATGATCTATTCACTAGCATATACTATTATGGGTATTTTTCGGTCCCTTAATTATAGTTCATAATGATATTATGAATTTACAGAAGTGTATACCCTAGGATTTTAAAACTAGGTGTGCAGTAAGGCCCATTTTCATGCACCATTTCCTGATCAAGTCTTGCTCAATGTGGTGTTTTTGGGGTTTACACCTATGTTGATATTTTACATAGCAACATCAACATATAATATCTAGATAGGGGTGTATTTTCTTAATAAAACACTTAATATACACTTACTTAAATTCAGGGATGCTTTATTATATTTATTATCACCCCTAATGATTTCACTAGAGTTTTCGAATCCTAATCCAGAAAACAACTAAACTTTTCCTCTGATACCAACTATGATAACCCTTCTCTTTATTAAAAATTAATTATTTATTTATTACATAAAATTACACATGATACAAATTTAAATATTGATAAGAATAGTGTCTTTAGGAATTAGTTACATTACCTAACAACTTAATACAATGAATACAACATCTTTATTAAAAACCTCCTTAACATGCTCATAACATTCCTTTATACTTAAAATTGCATGGGGTAACCTAGGGACATACATAAGAAAAGGGTGTTCTATAAATCCTATTAAGAGAATAAACATGTCATAACATGAAAAAATAATACATGTTTCACAATATACATATCAATGGTACATAAAATGGGTGACAATCATAAACATGAACAATGAGGCATGATATAGCATGATAAGATAAAATGAACATGAGAAATTTGGAAACAACTTAAAACACTGCATCATAAACATAGGTTAGGGATAAATTAAAAGACATCATGATGGAAAAAGTCCCATAAAAGAATTAGGATTACTCCCTATCCCAACACTAAAACTCATGATACTAAACATTACCCAATTCATTGGAGTTCTATATAATTTCTGGTGCACCTGTCACTTTCATTTCGTTCTCGTGCTTATGTTTATCACATAGATCATAAAACATGGAATAATTTATCCTTAAATTTTATTCTATGATCATGGTGGGTGGAATAAATACATTTAAGTACCCAATAAATAAGTATAAGCTCATAAAGGAGGACACCCTTGATAGGAAATGGGTACACCTATTCTGTACACAATTGTTTTCAATGGAAAATCACATTAGAACATCGACATCACACCAAAAATAGTTAAAAACTCATTAAATGGGATTATGAGAGATAAATGGGTTACTAATCATTTGGATAAAAAATGGAAAGTAATATTTACATGTAAAAACATATCCCCACATTAATAATTGGAAATTAAAGGCATAAGATAATAAGGAAACTTGAATAAAAAGGAGAAGGAAAATATCCCTTACCTTGAGAGTGTGACATAAAATGGTTAGGAGGAGATTTTTGAGAGATTGGGGGAACCATGGGAGGTATCTAGATATGGGAGGGAATATTAAGGACGTCATACATGGATTTTGAGAGAGTATTAGTGGGTTTTTGGGTGGGTTTATATTGAAAATGACTGGGGGATTCTTTATCTTTTCTTAAACATAGGTTTTGGACTCTATATAATAAAATAACCAAAATCATAAACCATCCCATGGTTTTTCTAGTGGTTTATATCATTGGGATTTTTTAAATTATTTTATTTGGATAAGGTCCACAATTAATAAAATTATACCCTTCCTGATATGGAAGTGAGGCATACTATTAAAGAAATGAATTTAAAACCCTAAACTATATTAATGGTTTTGGGGGATTCATAAAAAAATTATAAAATTAATCAAATAAACATAAAGTAAACTTATTTAAAAAGGAAAACATATATTAGGTGGTTTATACCCTTTATAATATTTATTACATCACTTTTGCATCATTATGATGTGACAATACAAACTGTATGCATATATGGTAATTAATTTTTAGTTTAAAATTACACTACCTCATAAAATTGTCAAAAAATCACCATTGAATAATATTGAAGTTGTGATTCAAAAAATAAACATCTTTATTGAAATTGAATACAAATTAAAAATAAAATTTGTGTTTTACTGTATAAAAATTAAATCATTTATAAAGTAACTATATGAAGAAGATATGAACATTATTCTATTGAAAAATAAAATATAAATATTCATATTATTATGTACTTGATACATATCCCTTTAATACACTAGAAAACTCCATAAGACTATGGTACATGACAACGAGACTTTTATGGGGTGGTTTGACATTCATGGTTTGGGCCATGATCTCAATAAGATTCAACTTCTCTTATAAATGGTATCAATCATGCTTAAGATACTCGATCTTCACTTGGGATTAGTCAAGGGAAAATTCCAGTGATTCTATGTCACTCATTTGAGCCAATAAATGGACTTCATAGGGTATGATTCTACTGGTTGAGGCTATCACTTTTTGTGTCAATTAACTGACTGAAAATTGAATATTTTTAGTAAAAAGTGAAACAAAAATGGGACGGATAGGGGAACCTGTCCCCAAGGGAATCTAGGGGGCCTAAAATGGGGAATTATTTAGGTATCCCCTAGAATAATGCTATTACAATGAGTATAAAGAGAACCCAAACTAGAATAAATGATTAAAGGGTCAGCTTCACAACCTCTTCTCTCCATACCATCAGCTAAAAAATTCCTCTCCCTCCAAATTTGCCTCATGACAACCCCGGGGTCTAGGTTCACCTTGCACCACTAGATCAGATACAAGAGGTCCCAAGGACCAATTTACTTATCCTTCAACATATTCACCAAGACCTCCGAGTCTGATTCCACCTCTTTTATTTGAATTTAGAGTATTTTTCACAAAGATAGGCCTGCATTCATAGCTCTCTCTTCTGACCCCAATGAATTTCCTGGTTCAAAATCCCTGCTAAATACAAGAATGACTGACCCATGAAAATCTATGACCAGACCACCACCCTTCATCAGGCCATTTAGGAAGGAGCCATCAACTTTGATCTTGAGACCATTGCAAGGAGGGGACCAACTCACCCACTAAACCTTGAAGTGAGAGACATCTAATAGATGGTTGAGAAAGTTACAACGAATCTTGGAAGCCAAACTCCCTTTGATTAAGGAGAATATCTCCCTCATCTTATATTTATACTAATCACATGACCATTGTTCAACAACTATATTATCAATGGTAATGATTTTTAACAATATTTTAAATAGGATATAATAAGGTGAAATAATTGCATGTGTTTTTTTATAACCATAATACATAGTATGCCATTTAAATAAATAAAAAATGGGAATTTTATTTATTATAGTTTTGGTCATTACAAATAAAAATTGTGAAATAAAAAAAATAAATTGAGAATGAAATAGATTCATTGATTACCTAAAAATTAATTAATCACAAAAAAAATTATTTTTGATTTCATATGTTACACCCCATGCTTGCACAATATGATTCCCTTTGAATAAAACAATAGATTGCGATGTACGCAACTTTGAGTTCTAGCACACCATGAAAAATCAGACTTGTCATTTCAAAAGAAGTTATGAATAGTAATACCCACTTTTTGAAATTTTATAAATTTCATTTTTCAAAATGGACTTATTTTTGGATTCATAATATCAAAATTAGCTTAGGATAAATTTTTGATACTTTTCTAAAAACTGTCAATTTTTTATGAATAGTGAAAAAACACTGCATTATTGTTTAAAACCGAATTTTATTTAAAAAATTATTATATTTATTTGAATTTATTTTAAAGTCAAAATAGATACATAATACCTATATTATTTCAATTTAATTAATTGGAGTCATTTTATAATAAGATTATATATATATAATTTTATTGAAATTTTTAACGTCTTTTACACACCTTTTAGGCACATTTTCATAAAATGTAATTTTACCACTTCTGTGGATTGAATTTCAAAAATACAAGAGACACGGTTGAAATCAGTAAGTAAAATTTGGTTCAATAGGATGAAAATAATTCTTGGTGAATAGTAATTTTTGAATTTTATTTACCATCGTTAAATGTAAATAGAGTAATTAAAGGTAAAAATGGTAATATAATTACCCCAAAATATGTCCTAATTCTATTAGATAAGTTTATTTAAACCAAAATCAACCATAGGAATAAAATATGATCATTTTGAACCACTTTTATTAGATTAGGACGTTTATTATTATTTTATTTAAAAAAGAGTTAAAAGTGTTAAATTCAATTATTAATAACTAAAACAATTTTAATATAGTGTTATACAAAGTATAATTTAGATTATAAATATTCATTGTTAAGATAAAAAATATTCTACATCATGATATTTTATTTATAAATTTTTGACATTAAATAATTAATTTTAATTATGACACAATGATGATGCAATAATTACCTTATTAATGAAAGATTAAAATAATTGGTATTATAAATCTTAGAATAAATGTAAATTGAGACTTTTGATGAATTCCACGAATTTTAAAGGATAATATGACATCTTAGGGTTTATTCAATGAATTTTTTTCTAAGTAATAAAGTTTTTATGACTTTCACAAAAACCAAATACTGAATAGTGTCAAAATTGACATAAATGAGTTTTTAAAAACAAATACTATATTATTAAATGATATAGTATTCCTAAAAATCTATTATTCAGACAATAGAATTATATAAGGTTATAAATGTCATTAATGAACCACTTGAGGTTCTCCTAGAATTTTATAGTAAATTTATTAACCATATAATATAATAATTCAAGGATACATAGTAAATGTTAAACTCTTTAAAAAAGAGTTAAATTTAAAAGATTAGGTTAATATGGTTACCTAAAATTGCCTAAAAGCTATTGGATGAGAATATTTAGACCCATACTCACGTTATACTCAAAATAAATCTATTTGGGGCCTTTAGAAACCAAAATTGATTTTATAATAAAATAATATTTTAATCTTTTCCTAAAGTGACCCTCACCTCTTTGATAAAAGGGTACTTACTCTTCTCTTAATTTCACACCTCCAAAGGCATTTGGCTTGGCCAAAACCTGTTCAAATATCCTCCCAACTACCCTAAATTCAACCTAGATTACTTACTACGACTATAATTCCAACCTAAGGATTTCTTTTGTTCAAATCAAAAGTAAGAATCCGAAGAAGATGTAATTATTTCATCACCTCTTTCAATGTTCTTTTATTCTTACACTTATCTTTCTTTGTTGTTTCTATAACAAATTAATAACTCCAGTACCTTATATATACTGAGATGTTATTATAAATATGTTAAAACCATATTCATTATTCTATCCATCCTATGAATGACAAAGTCACCATACGTGCGTAAGTACATCTTACTATCTCCACGTCGTGGTGTAGTTTTTTATTCAACACTTCATTATTTGGATGGGTATAATAATGAGTATAATTTAGGTAAATAATAAAAATAACAGGTAAATAATTCTTTATATATAATATAACATCCAACTACATACTATTTCATCATCAATAGAATGATATTGTCGCTCGTCTGTATGTACGACTTACCGTCTCAATGACGCGATAAGATTTCATTCTCCATAAAAACCATTCAAGTATAATTTTCATTTGATGATTAAAAATAATATTTAAGAACTTAATATCATTATATATATGAATAAAATACATCCTATCCATAACAAACATGTCTTACACAACCAAACATATAAAGTAAAATAAACTAGTTAACACTTAAAATAATGACACTACTAAAATATTATTAAAAAAGAAATATTAGTAGATCACATATGATATCATAGTTATGTATGTTAATTCTTGTTTAATTTAATAACAATTATATAACTATTATACAGTATTTTAACATACCCTTGACTAAGGAATAATATAAGGTAAGGTTAAATTTTATAATCTCTTCATAATCTGAGGTTGTTAACATGTAAGTATCAACTGGGACCTCTTTATCATCCACATCCATATTTCTTAAAAATGTATTTCAATTTTTTTTACTATTTAATATACTATGTGTTAAAGTCATTTATACCCTTGTTTGACTTTTTATAAAATATTTTGAAATGAATCTTTCCATTTCTTTTCAAACAATTTACTTTATGACCGTTTTGAAAAATGAAGGAAAAAATGTTTTTTTTAACTTATACAGTGGGTGAAGCTATTTTCTGCCCTTATAACACCTTAGAAGATTTCCTTAAAAGCTTATAAGAATATTTTCAAAATAAATTATTTATTTAATTTTGAATTATTTCAATGTAGAATGAAATATTTCACTCAAATAGTATTTTCTATGTCAACATCCTTTTTGGGATTTTACGTTTTTTTGAAGTTGATTTATTATGACACAATATTCCATATTTCATTGAAGGTTTTATGATATTTTCTGATGTTGATGTGTTATTTTTAAATCATTCATGGTTTATGGTTAAATTATTAACATTTTTTATGCTAGTTTTAATATGAATGTTTATATTATGTTTCAACATTTTTATACGAGGAATTCATTAGATTTAATAAGTGACGGGTGGAGCCCTCTATAGCTCCTTGATGCATCGGTAGGTCTCATTAGACAAACTAGTGTCTTTGCATGAGGCCTTGAAAAAAATATTATTTTTAGTCTTGGAATGAGACCTTGAGTATGTGGTTATGCTGTCCAACATTAGGCATTCCTTCATTATGAAATTAGCGATTGATATAACATGTGATTATTCGACTAGAAAAATATCCAAGTTAAAAAGTAAATGACATTATTTGATTTAGATTATCCATATTATGCTAATGTTTATGTTTAAAGGCTACTCTTTTAGTCTTATACATTGACTTAAATGTTTATTCTTATTTATGAAAGTTTCCTCTTTAATTTTATCCTTACTGAGAATTTGAGATTACCCCTTTCTATGTTTTATTTTTTTCAAGATGTGAAGAAGTATATTATGACTGACTTGAAGGGATAAGCTAAGAGAAATGATTGTGTTCAAAATTGACAGAATGTTTTTGTTTTTCATTTAATAATGTAATTTAAAAAACTATATATGTATCTAGTACTTCCAAGTCTATTAAACTAATCGGTATTTTGGGACTTGATATCTTGTGATCAAGAAAATTTTATGTAATAATGCACCGAATCTAGATAACTAGGGTTGGGTAATTACATCATAATAATTCATAATTCTAGATATCTCACTCTTATCATCAAGGCCTTGTGTTAATACATCATAAAAATACGATTAAATCCCAATACAAAGACATTATAAACATAGTTTCACGGTCATGTTCCAATAAATAATAAATTATTAGAAATACATACACCAAATATTCATGGATAGTTTACCTTATGAGACCTAAAAATTCATGGAGGGGCTATATAATCATGGGACCCACCCATCACTTAAGCATATCCAATGAATTCATCATATACAATACATCAACAATATGCCCTTTTAATCAATATTTATCCATATTAAATTAATCATAAAAAATTTTAGTATTTCCTCGGTACATAATCAATATACCTTATAAATATATAATCATCCATATTGTGAAGTGTCCAGTGAATTGAATTTTTTGTCAATTAATTTTTTTGTGAAAGATTTCAAAACTTCTTAAGGTTTTAATGTGTTTATTGAAGAATTGATATGAAGTTACAAAGACATGTGTCATTGGTTGAATTAAATTAACACATTGTTTACAATTATGATTTGAAGACAAAGATAATAGACAGGGAAAATAGTAATTTTTTGTATGATTAATAATTATCTATGGTTTTGAGGTTGTATTTTCAATTTCTATGAAATATGGCTTATATTATTTTAGGATTGTATTAAAAAATAGGCCACATAGGAGCCAATCAAGGGGATTGCAGCCACTAATTAGTTGGGAATTCGAACCCTAACTAATGAGCATGGGTAGAATGTGGATAAGGTAGAGTTAGCAAGGGTTCCTACAAGAGGCACATGAGAGACACCAAGACATAGTGTAGGGCGTCATGGCGGTGGAGGTGGGTGATAGCATGAGGTAGTTCCAGCATGGTAAGGGAGGGCTTAATAATCAATTTCTAAATGAAATGATTTGTGCCTTGTATTATAAATGATCATGGAAACCAATCTCATTTTGATGTGGGAACATGTTACTGTAACTTTGAAGGAATTTCATCGATCTGATTTTCTAGTTTGATCATCTAGGCCATCTATCCAGTTCTCCATGTCTTCTTCTCCACTAAGCTTGTATAATAACTTTTGTTCACAAAAGATATATATTCCATGTTTTATTTTCTCTCTAGCCAAGCTTACGATCATATTTTGCACATTATATTGATTCCATTATGATTTAAATCTCATACAGATCTATTTTTATGATAAAACAGATTTTAAACCAAATAAATATATTGTTTTAGAAAATATCATTTTTTAGTGACAGTGATGGTTTGTAGTACATATCTTGATCACATCAAGATGTTTTTATGTGATTACCAAAGTTTCCATGATGATATTTGTTGACTATATTTACCACAATCAAGATTATTTTATGGGTGATTTATATCTCTCATTTGAGATGTAAGAACCCGGTTTTTAGCTATAAAAGAATTTAAAATATTCTTGATATTATTCCATAGCAGTGCCTTCAGACGGCGTGCGATTCAGAGCCCCAATGTGGCCGGAATTAAATTTTCATTGCGTTCACACTAGGAACGTGAAATAAATAGGATAACTCCTAAACGGTGATCCGTATCAGAAATCTAAGTGTACGGATGGGTCCGAAATGGGGTGTTTACCCTAGGAACGAGATAAAGCATGTCGGCGTGGGATGTTTGGACCCCTCACCCGTTAGTGAAATGCTAAACGGATAATTAAAATAATTTATTTATTCATTTAATGGTTAAAGTCAAGTATATTTTAAAAGATGGATCGGATTGGAAAAATTATGGCACCATTGAGTTCGAAAGGTGTCATTTACCCTAGGAGGGATGTAATTTTCTCGGGCGCGTGCCGTTAGTGAAAAATGGCCTCGGGGGAGTTTTTGTAATTTGGTGGCCTCAGGAGTTGAGTTTAATAACTTTTGAATGGGGCCTCAGATTAAAATTCTGAGACCTCCGTTGTGTGCAGGAGGTGGTTTTTACCCTAGGGGGGGCTTAACCTCTACCCTGCTGAGGGTTCGGGTATGGGGCCTACGGGCGGGGAGTTTTAAGTGTTTTCTATTTAAACACTTTCTCCCCCCCCCCCTTTTGCTTGTTGTTCATCCCTGAAGCAAGGAGCTCCAAAAAAGAGGAAGAATCTCCTCCTCCATCCTCTCCTCCACCTCTTCGGTGAGGCGCAATAGTCCGGCGAGTCGTCACGAATCGTCGGGCGAAGCCCAACAAGGTAGGATCGTGTGTGTTCTTTTTCAATCTCTGCATCTATGTCGAGATTAATTTCTAGTTTTGAATCGCTTTTAATCTCCATTAAAATCCCATATATGTGTAGGATTTGTTCAGACCTTTCCGGTGCATTTTTCGTTTTGAAATTTGGAGTCCTGGGGTGTCCGGGGTGACCCTGGGAATTGTTTTGGCCAAAACCCCCTTCTTCCGGCGGTTTCAGGGTGGTCCGGTAGGTAAAGAAGGCGGTGCGACCCTCACAAGTGGTGGCACGGGTGAGCCTGATGGCTGAGCGGCGGAGGCGTGGTCGAGGGCCCCGGGTGAGCTATTGTGGGAGGCAGCATTGGCCAGGCGAGCAGGCGGCCTGTGAGCTGGGGGCGACGGTGGCCGGGAGAGCTGCCGGGGGCGCAACGACATCATGGTCGCAGCGCGCGACCCCCCGCGTGGGACAAAGACCCGCGTCCCATGGCTCTTCACAGGGCAGGTATGACCAGCCACGAGGGATGGTCTGCGTGTGGACCACGGGTCCGCGGTCGGCCCGTACGGCCAAACCGCGGGCCGGCCCAGGCCAGGCGGACCGGCCGACCCCGTCCGGTCAAGCCCAAGGGGCTTTGCCCCCTCGACTCGGATGCACGTAGTTTCTGCTATGGGAATCTGTTTTGCATGACATCTGTGGTAGTGCCTTCCTGGAGTCGAGACAAGCATTTTGAGATGGTTGTAGGAATTTTAAATTCCCGAGATGAGAGGTTTAGTGGCCCGACACGTGCATTAAGTAAGTTTGGCGTTTTCCGGGAGTTCTTGTTTTGGGCAGCACGGACACATCCGATTCCATTTTGAGCGCCGTCAGTGGCATTGTGACCCTGGAATTGAGCCGGAGATTACCAAACTGGTTTTGGGCGTCGAAGCTAGAGTTGATGGATGGGCCCCACGACCTTTCTTTTAAGCTGCGAGCAGCATTAACGACATTTTCATCGGACGTCCGTTCAAGGCGTGCGAGCAGTCAATTTTGGGTGTTTTTCTGAGGGCATTGCTTTGGCGCAATACACCTGCTTTAATTCAGCACGCTGGTGCGGGCCCCATGAGGGCCGTTTTGGAGTTGGCAGTTATTTCCAGCATTATCACCGGGTGTCCGTTTTGGACAAGTGAATAGTCTATCTTGTGTACTTTTCCGAGAGGATTGCAACGGTGCGTTCCGTTGGCAGCGCTTCAGGACCGAGATGCAGGTCTGACACAACACCGCTCATGTTCGGTATGTCGGAACACATCTTTTTCTCTGGATATATGTTCCACTCAAGTGAGCAGTCAATTTGAAATTTCTTCGCAAGGGGATCACAATGGTGTGATGCGCTCGACTGTTTTCAGGGCCGAGGCTCGGGACCATGGGACGCCGTTCGGGCGTAAAGCGGTGTTGGATGACTTTTATGTCAGATATTCGTTTGAGGCGAGTAAGTAGTTGATCTCGCATGTTTTTCTGCAAGGATTACAACGGTGTAATCTATTCAGGTGAGCGGGGTCTCTTACATGATATTATTAAATATGGAAATATGAAAGGTTCTCTAGTGGTGGTTTGTCCTACTGTGTTTGTAGCGGACCCTTGGCGAGTGATCACATGCACTCTCGTGTGAGTGAAGTAATTCTTGAACAGAGGTAGTTGGATATGCCTGGGCCGATGAGGTGGTAAGTTGGAGTTGTTATGATTACATCTCTGTATTGATGTTGGATGTCGTGTGCATGTTAGCCTTTGGGCAAGAGACATGGCATACTCTGGGAGTATGTGAGAATGCATGGAGGTACATGTGGATGTTTGTACCTGAGAATGTTTGTGCGCTTAGTTAGAGTTGACTTGGGGCCACCCGTCATGTGGGCCCCATGTGTGTTCCATGTTCTGCTTTGCATACCCTTGACCTCTCGCGACGTAGAGGGTCCCATTGTTCTCAATTTTTGACCAGTAGGGTTGAGTTTTCCCCTGGTTCCGTTCTCGCTTGTTTGACCAGCAGGGTTGAGTTTCTGCTGGTTTTGTTCTAGTTGTTTGACCCGCAGGGTTGAGTTTTTCCCTGGTTTTGTTCTAGTTTGTTTGGCCATCGGGGTTGAGTGGGTTTCCCCCTGTTCATGTTCACGACGGTTTCGACCAGCAGGGTTGAGTGGTTTCCCCTAGTTCTCTTCTCAATGGTTTGGCAGACAGGGTTGCTTCGTGTTCCCTGGCAGAGTTCTTGTGGATTCGGTGTGACCAACACTTTACGTGGGCACCGATCCTCTACCCAGGAGGTTGTTTCCAGCAGGGCTGGCCAGGAGGTTGTTTCCAGCAGGGCTAGCCAGGTGGTTGTTTCTAGTGGGGCTGGCCGGTGGGGTACCATCCAGTAGGGATGGCCAGAGCAGTACCATCCGGCAAGGATGGAAAGTGGGTTACTATCCAGCAGGGATGGACAGTACAACGATGTTCACGGAGCAGTACCATCCAGTAGGGATGTCCAGAGTAGTACCATTTAGCAGGGATGGCCAGTGGGTTAACATCCAACAGGGATGACCAGTACAGCGGTGTTCACCGAGCAGTACCATCTAGCAGGGATAGCCAGAGCGGTTCCGGGTTTACCTCCAGTGGGGCTGGGAAGTGGTCCCCAATGCCGGGTTTACCTCCATCTAGGCTGGTAAGTGGTCCCCGATGCCGGGTTTACCTCCAGTTGGGCTGTGAAGTGGTCCCTGATGCCGGGTTTACCTCCAGCCGGGCTGGGATGTGGTCACCGATGATGGTTCTGAGCCTCTCTCCTGTGGAGTACCCATTTACGGAACTGGGCATTGGGACTCTTTGACGACATAAGTCAGGTCTCCCTCCAGTGGATTACAATTTTATGGGACTGGGATGTGTGGCACCCATCGACTCTTGTCGGGTCTCCCTCTAGTGGGAACCCATCGACTCTTAGGGATTACCCTCCAGCAGGGCTGGGTAGGGGTCGCCTGTCGACTTTGAGGAGACCTCTCGACTGCGTGGTAGTGATGAGGTGTGGATAGACATTACCCTAGAACTATCAAGTATGAGGGGCGCTTTCCCCATCGAGATGCGTCCTGTCGACGCGGCCTAAAACCGTGCGAGCAAGTTAGTGCCGCCCAAAGCGGATAGTGTCAAGGTGTGGTGATTTGAGCCCCTTGACTTGCAGTTCGAGGCAGACATTTGGGATTCTGGGCATTGATGGTGTTAACTTCTGGGACTATTGGCTACTCACTTTCTTGGGCTAAGCTACGAGATGGAGATCCCATTACAATCTTGTTCGGGCTTCTTGATTGAGCATATTGATATGTATATACCTTTTTCCAGTACCCACTTCTTGGGTTTTGGTTACTCTCCTTCCAAGAGAGGCGAAGACGTGCAGGGTATGCCACGTGCTTTCTGTGTCTAGATTCTTGTGGTTGGACAAGTCTACTCTCTTGCAATAGGTAGCGAAGACTCGATGAGAAGTTCATCTTCTCACCATTTCCATCTCCTTGTGTCTGGACGAGTCTACCTCCTTTCTCTTATTGCTTTGAGATGGACTCTCTATTATTACTCTACTGCACTCCTTGTTGTACTCGTACTGCACTCTCAGTTGTACTCCTTTACTTTCCCATGTTCGATATACTGCTCACCCTTCAGTACCTCCTTTTTTTCTCCCTCGAGGCTTCGGGGTATCCTGCTGAGTATTTTTATACTCACCCCTGCTTGGGATTTGACCGCACTTGGTGTGCCTTTGCAGACGATGGATAGGTCGGTCGTGACTTCAGTGGAGCTTAGGAGTCGGGAGATTGGACCGCGTATGGTGGTCGGAGTTGGGTTCCAGGTGGGGGACCCTTCCAGCTGTTTTCTTTTGTTTACCTGTTGCTGGGTTGTGGCTCTTTTTCTGGTTGGGTGAGTGTTTTTCCCTTTTTTCTTCTTAGTTTACCTTCATCACTTGCTTTGTACTGTTAGTGGTCGATTCACTTTTGTGGTTTATTTATAGCAGTTGGAACTTTACTTTTCTAATTACTCTGCACTTTTTCATTGAGTGAGCTGTGTGTGTGTGTATAGGTACTTAGGAAAAATCCTCCCTGAGTTGTTATGCCTTCGGTGCTAGTCGCCAGCCCCTGGCCTATGGAGGCGGGCTTGGGGTAGGCACGGCTCGAGCCCGGGTAGGGTCGGGTCATGACAAAGTGGTATCAGAGGGTGGTTCGTTCCTTGGGACGTTGTTCAGATGTCCCTAAAAAGTAATTGGTTGGGATTTAGGGAAAAGGTGTCAATGTGTCTTGAAAGTGGCTCTCAGACCAGGGAGTCCAGTAATGGTGCGGCTGCCGACGTATCCATTCACCAGGACCTTGATAACCCGCTTGTCGACTCGGAATGCTGAGACACTCATTGCAGGGAAAATTGGTTTGTGCATCACATAGGATTGAGTCTTTGACTGTCCGTATTGTGTCACCTCCCCATTTTTGCCACTGTTATATACATATATACTCATCTGATCGTGTCACTCCTTGATAATATTAAGGATGTCTCTGTGAAAACAGTCATCCAGGATACCAGCTTTGGTTCGTGACGATGACCCTGTGAGCTACGAGGCCTTAGTCCAGGACCCATCATGCGAGCCCCTTTCTTCGGGTGGGCCGATAGTAGCACCCCCACCTGCTGAGCAGCAGAAAGCTTTAGCAGAGCTAACTGAGCTTGAACGCAGGCTGAGCGCACTCCGTGAGTTCCAGCGATAGAAACCGCTGAGGTTTAGTGGTGAGTCAGACCCTCAGGTAGCAGAGGTTTGGATAGAGACTTTGGTTCGGCTTTTTAGGCTTGTTTAGATGCCCGCAGATCTTATGGTGGCTTTGGCCTCCAAGATTTTCCGTGGAGCAGCTTGGCGTTGGTGGAGTCTGGTGAATCAGTTTCTTGACGAGTCGTCGCTTTCGTGGGGAGACTTTCAGTTGTTGTTCCGTGAGGAGTTTTTCCCCTCATGCTTACACCCCATTCGGATTCAGGAGCTCCTGCAGTTTCAGCACGGAGGGATGACGGTGGCCGAGTACGCGGCTAGTTTTGCAGACCGTGCACGCTTTTACCCGGACTTGGTCCATGACGGCAACTTCCGAGCATGGAAGTTTGAGCAGGGTCTCCGCTGAGAGATTCGTGCTGTCATAGTACCCTTGGGAATTCCCAAATATACCAGGGTGCTAGATTAGACGCTGGTGGCAGAGAGCTTCTTGTCACATTCTACAGTTGGTGGTGGCAGCAGGCTCAATAAAGCCAAGACATCTGTCGCAGCTAGCAGGCGTCGTCTGACAGAACCTCGACGCAGGTGGATTTCCGATGACTAGACTCAGGCGTGTGGTCGTACACCACAGTGGTGCCGGAGGGAACCAGTGCATCTTGGAGAGCGCCGGTGCTATGCTTGTGATGGGTGAGGTCACCTGACATGAGACTGCCTGACTAGGCATGCTGAGATCATCGGGCAGGCAGCAGGTGTACCAACGCGGCATAGGCAACGTCGTGATCAGAGTAGTTCCCAAAGATGTGGTGCGAGTAGGGGAGCGAGAGGAGCTGGTAGTGGGGGACGACTTTACGAGGTCTTCCCATCACTACTAGGCGGTCCACATCAGGCTCCGGGAGCTGACATTTGGGACCACAGATAGCCGCGATCTCCAGATGTCTACGATCTTGCAGAGCCTGAGGTGATAATAGGTACACTCTACAACTCTTCTACTTTTTGCAGTAAAATAGTTAGACTTTGTGTGTGAAATGATCTTCTCCCTGCTCCTTGTCTGATTTGTTTCCAGGGTGGCGTGAGGTGTCAGTGTAAACATGTGTTGGTAAGGTAAAAGGCATGGGACCTTTTTCTTTAGTCGATGGTGTTGACTCTTTCGCTCTCCGAGCGTTTAAGAGAGTCTTGGTTGCGAGACATCAACTATGAAACCTTGCGTGACCAGATATTCTTGGGTGTTTCACCATATGGATATTCTGAAGGAGGGAATCACTGGGCTTTTTCCCAAGACCAAATAGTGATTCCAGTCGCGGCGTGCGACGTAAGGGTTCAGTCGGGGAGGTGAGATACCCCTGAGAGCCTTCGGGCTGTTCGAGACCGTGTGAAGGGATGGAGAGGTTCTCTACTGCTTTTCCCTAACCCCAAAGTCTGGAGTGGGTGCAAGATGTCTCCTGTGTGGATCACCCGAGAAGAAGTGTGCATGCTCCTATGCACTTCATCGGCAAGGGAATACTTCGTGTGAACAGATCAAATCCTTTGTTCCGTGTGTAGTGACGCGGGACTGTGCATGAGTTCATCTTGGTACGGAAGCGCCAGGTGTGGGCTTAGTACCTTGAGTTTTTTCCTCGTTTTTCTTTTCGTGGATGAAAATTTTGAAGGAGGGAATGATGTAAGAACCCTGTTTTTGGATATAAAAGACTTTGGAATATTCTTGATATTATTCCAGAGCAACGCCTTCAGGCGACGTGCGATTTCGAGCCCCGGTGTGGCCGGAATTAAATTTTCAGTGCGTTCACACTGGGAACGACAAATAAATAGAATAACTCCTAAACAATGATCCGGATCAGAAATATGAGTGTACAGATGAGTCCGAAATGGGGTGTTTACCCTAGAAACAACATAAAGCATGTCAGCGCGGAACGTTTGGACCCCTCGCCCGTTAGTGGAACGTTAAACGGATAATTAAAATAATTAATTTATTATTATAATGGTTAAAATCAATTATATCTTAAACAGTGGCTCAAATTGGAAAATCTTGGGAACCTTTGAGTTTGGAACGTTACGTTTACCCTAGGAGGGGTGTAATTTTCACGGGCACGGGCTGTTAGTGAAAAATGGCCCCGTGGGAGTTTTCGTAATTTGGTGGGCTCGGGCGTTGAGTTTAATAACTTTTTAACAGGGCCTCAGATTAAAATTTAGAGACCTCTGTTGTGCACAGGAGGTGTTGTTTAACCTAGGGGAGGTTTAACCTCGACCTTGCTGAGGGTTCGGGTACGGGGCCTACGGGTGGGGAGTTTTAAGTGTTTTCTATTTAAACACTATCTCCCCCCCTTTTTTGCTTGTTGTTATTCCTTGGCACAAGGAGCTCCAAACAAGAGGGAGAAGCTCCTCTGCCATCATCTCCTCCACCTCTCTGGTGAGGCGCAGTAGTCCGATGAGTCATCGTGAAGCGTCGGGCGAAGCCCAATAAGGTAGGATCGTGTATTTTCTTTTTCAATCTCCGCATCTATGTCGATCTTAATTTCTAGTTTTAAACCTCTTTCAATCTTTGAGAAAATCACATATATGTTTAGGATTTGTTTTTACCTTTCCTTCGCATTTTTCAGTTTGAAATTTGGACTCCCTAGGTGTCCGGGGTGACCCCGGGAAGTTTTCCGGCCAAAACCCCCTTCTTCCGGCGGTTTCAGGGTGGTCCGGCAAGTGACAAAGGCGGTGCGGCCCTCGCAAGTGGTGGCGCGGGCGAGACGGATGGCTGAGTAGTGGAGGCACGGTCGAGGGTGCCAGGCGAACTGCTGTGAGAGGTAGCATCGAGCAGGCGAGCGAGCGGCCTGCGAGCTGGGGGCGACGGTTGCCGGGCGAGCCACCGGGGGCGCGACGACATCGAGTTCGCGGCGTGTGACCCCCCACGGGGGGAAAATACCCAAGTCCCACGGGTCTTCACGTGGCAGGGATGACCGGCCATGAGGGCCAGTCTGCGCAGGGACCGTGGGCCGGCCCAGGCCGGGCAGACCGGCCTGCCCCATCTGGTCTAGCCCAAGGGGCTTTGCCCCCTTGACTCAGACGCCCGTAATTTCCGCTACGGGCATCCGTTTTGCATGCCACTTGTGGAAGTGCCTTCCTGGCATCAATACGAGCATTTTGAGATGGTCTGGGGAATTTTTAATTCCTGAGACGAGGGGTTCAGTGGCACGACACGTGCGTTAAGTAAGCTTGGTGTTTTCCAGGATTTCTTGTTTTGGGCGGCACAGACACATCTGATGTCCGTTTTGAGTGCCGTTAGTGGCGTTGCGACTTTGGCGTTGAGGCGGAGATTACCAGTGTGGTTTCGGGTGTCAAAGTCAGAGTTGAGGCATGGGCCCCACAACCCATCTTTTAAGCTGCGAGAAGTGTTTAGCAACTTTTTCATCGGACGTCTATTCGGGGCATGCGAGCAGTCAATTTTGGGTGTTTTTCCGAGGGCATTGCATTGGCGCAATCCACCCTCTTTAATTCAGCATGCTGGTGCGGGCCCCACGAGGGCCGTTTTGGGAGTTGGCGGTGATTTCCATCTTTATCACCCAGTGTCCGTTTTGGGCAAGTGAATAGTCCATCTTGTGTACTTTTCGGAGAGGAACACAACGGTGCAATCTGTTGGCAGCTCTTCAGGACCGGGATGCGGGTCCCACGTAGCACCACTCATGTTCGGTATGTCGGAACACATCTTTTTTTTTTCGGATATTCGTTCCACTCAAGTGAGTAGTCTATTTGACGTGTCTTCCCGAGGGGATCGCAATGGTGCGATGTGCTCGACTGTTTTTGGGGCCGAGGCTTGGGACCAAGGGATGTCGCTCGGGTGTAAAGCGGTGTTGGACGACTTTTACGTAGAATATCCATTGGAGGCGAGTAAGTAGTCGATCTCACATGTTTTTCCATGAGGATTACAATGGTGTAATCTGGTTTGGCGAGCAGAGCCTCTTACGCAATCTTATTAAATGTGGAAATATGAAAGGTGCTCTGGTGGTGGTTGTCTAACTGTGTTTGAAGCGGACCCTTGGCATGTGATCACATGCACTCCTGTGTGAGTGAAGTAATGCTTGAAGAGAGGTAGTTGGTCGTGCCAGGGCCGATGAGGTGGTAAGTTGGAGTTGTTACGTTTACGAATTCGCGTTGACGTTGGGTGTCGTGTGCACGTTATCCTTTGGGCTAGAGACATGGCATACTCTGGGAGTATGCGAGAACACATGGAGGTACATGTGGATGTTTTTACCTAAGAATGTTTGTGTGCTTGGTTGGAGTTGAATTGGGGCCAACCGTTGTGCGGACCCCATGTGCATGTCGTGTTCTTCTTTGTGTACCCTTGACCTCTCGCGACGTAGAGGGTCCCACTATTCTCGATTGTTGACCAGCAGGGTTGAGTTTTACCCTGGTTCCATTCTCACTTGTTTGACCAGAAAAGTTGAGTTCCCCCTGGTTCTGTTCTCGTTGTTTGACCAGTAGGGTTTAATTTTCCCCTGGTTTTGTTCTTGTTTGTTTGGCCAGTGGGGTTGAGTGGGTTTCCCCCTGGTCCTGTTCATGATGGTTTCGACCAGCAGGGTTGAGTGGTTTCCCCTGGTTCTGTTCTCGATGGTTTGGTCAGAAGGGTTACTTCTTGTTCCTTGGTAGAGTTCTTATGGATTCGGTGTGACCAACACTTTACGCGGGCACCGATCCTCTACCCAGGACGTTGTTTCCAGCAGGGCTTTCCAGGAGGTTATTTCTAGCAGGGCTGACCATGAGGTTATTTCTAGCAGGGCTGGCCAGGAGGTTGTTTCCAGCGGGGCTGGCTAGTGGGGTACCATCTTCCAGGGATTGCCAGAGTAGTACCATCCACCAGGGATGGCCAGTGGGTTACCATCCAGTAGGGATGGCCAGTACAGTAGTGTTCACCAAGAAGTACCATCCAGTAGGGATGTCTAGTGCAGTACCATACAACAGGGATGACTAGTGGGTTACCATCTAGTAGGGATGGCCAGTACAACGGTGTTCACCGAGCAGTACCATCCAGTAGGGATGACCAAAGCGGTTTTGGGTTTACCTTCAGCAGGGCTTGAAAGTGGTCCTCGATGCCAGGTTTACCTTGAGCTGGGCTGGGAAGTGGTCTTCGATGCCGGGTTTACCTCCAGCTGGGCTGGGAAGTGGTCCCCGATGACGGGTTTACCTCCAAGTAGGCTGGGATGTGGTCCCTGATGCTGAGTTTAACTCCGGTTGGGCTGGGATGTGGTCTCCGATGACGGTTCTGAGCCTCCGTCTAGTGGATTACCCTTTTAAGGGACTGAGCATTGGGACTCATCGACCAATTTAGCCGGCTCTCCCTCTAGTAGATTACCCTTTTACAGGATTGGGCAGTGTACCACCCGTCGACTCTTGTCGGGTCTCCCTCTAGTGGGAACCCGTTGACTTCTAGGGATTACCCTCTAGTGGGGCTGGGTAGGGGGTCGCCTATAAACTTTGAGGAGACCTCTCGACTACAGGCAGTGGTGAGGTGTGGCTTGAAGTTCCCCCAGAACTCTTAAGTACGAGGGGCGCTTTCCCCACCAAGATGCGTCCTTGCGACGCGACCTAAAACCATGCGGGTGAGTCAGTGCCGCCCAAAGAGGATAGTTTCAAGGTATAGTGATTTGAGTCCCTTGACTTGCAGTTCGGGGCAGACGTGCAGGATTCTGGGCATCGATGGTGTTTACTTCTGGGACTGTTGGATACTCACTTTCTTGGGCTGAGCTATGGGATGGATATCTCCTTACGATCTTGTTCAGGCTTCTTGATTGAGCATATGGATATGTATATACCTTGTTCTAGTACCAACTTCTTGGGTTTTTGTTACTCTCCTTCCAGGTGAGGTGAAGATGCGCAGGGTATGCCACGTGCTTTTCGTGTCTAAATTCTTATGGTTGGATGAGTCTACTCTCCTGCTATAGGTAGCAAAGACTCGACTAGAAGTTCATCTTATCACCATTTCCAACTCCTTGTGTCAGGATGAGTCTACCTCCTTTGTCTTGTTGGGTAGAGCTGGACTCTCTACTGTTACTCTATTGCACTCTTCATTGTACTCTTACTGCACTCTCGGTTGTACTCCTTTACTTTCCCATGTTAGATCTAATTCTCACCCTTCGGTAACTCTTTTATTGCTCCATCGAGCCTTCGGGGTATCCTACTGAGTATTTTTATACTCACCCCTGCTTGGGATTTTCCCGCACTTGGTGTTCCCTTGCAGAAGACGGACAAGTCGGTCGTGACTTCAGCGAAGCTTAGGAGTTCGAGATCTTGGACCGCGTACAGTGGTCGGAGTCGGGTTCCAGGTGGGGGACCCTTCCATCTGTTTTCTTTTTTTACCTTCTTCTGGGTTGTGGCTCTTTTTCTGGTTGGGTGCGTGTTTCTCCCCATTTTCTTCTTAGTTTACCTCCATCACTTTCTTTGTACTGTTAGTGGTCGATGCAATTTTTTGGTTTATTTATAGTAGTTGGTACTTTACTTTTCTCTTTACTCTACACTTTTTCGTTGAGTGGGTTGCGTGTGTGTGTACAGGTACTTAGGCAAAGTCCTCCTCGAGTTTTTGTGCCTTTGGCGCTAGTCACCAGCCCATGGCCTATAGAGGCGGGCATGGCATAGTCACGACTCGAGCCCAGGTAGGGTCGGGTCGTGACATGAGATATCATTCCACATCTGAGAGAAGATTTTTGCGAGAAATAAAGTGTATCATGTGGTCTATATTTGTGAATCAAGAGTACCATGAATTTGAGATTTTTTTCTAGTTGTGTGATTGTATGGAGATTTTATTTACCATGAACTATGTTTTTCAAATTTAAATAATACACCATGAACAATGTTGATAGATGAATATTTTAGAATCATTGAATAGTAGGAGAATAAGTGTCCATGAGGAATATGATTTACAAAGATCTAATATACATAATATCTAATATTGTTTTGTGAAGAATAAAGTGAACCTATGTTAACTATTATGCGATGAACATAGAAGTTAGTATGATTATACATGATAGAATCTCTAGATGATGAGGATGTGAAAAAAATTAGTATAGTTTTATTTGGACACATGGAGATATTGTGAATTTAATTTCTCACAAACATGTTTTGTAAAGGAAGAATGTTGTAGTAGGATAATTCCTACGAAGAAATGTTGATACCAACACTAGTGCTTTATGAAGTGATAGAATAAACATGTATACATTTTATGCTCTATTTTCCTACCCAAAGAAGTTCCCAGTGAATGAATTAAGAACTGGAAAGAAGATAGTGAGATTCACATACATATGTTCATGAAGACTATAACATATGAAACTAAGTGTGTACATACTGTGTGAGAAGGTGTAATGTGCATGAGGCAGAGGAATGTACAATTTCCTGGGGTATTTATTTTTCTTCAAAAGAGTAGTGTAAAAAAAGGTAGAGTTGTGTATGAATATCTGTTGCATGAATGGAAAGTATTCATGGAGGAATTAAATATTTCATTGTTGATTTGATGTATATGTGATTATATACATCTTTACAAACAAACGATGTGCATGGAAATTGTTTGTGTGCAAATAATGAAAGATACAATTCATAATTCATGCACCTTAATTCATATATTAATATATATATTCATTTCATCACATGAATACATAAAAATTAAGTGAGGTGTGTGTAGTATTAAAATTAAAATTTAATAATTTCATGCATGTATATATGCATATATTCAAACCTTATGGTGAACATGAATTTTTATTCATACATAAAGGTTACTAAATTTCATATACAATTTATATTGCATAATTAGTGTGAATATTTTGATATTTAAGTTGGGAAAATATTACTATAAGTGATTCCAAATAATTTTTGTATCTATGTTTTAATTGTTTAGTGATATCAGGTCTTTAGTAGAAGAAAGTTTTTTTCCTAAGTACTGTTGTAATAAGATAACAAAAAATTTAGTGGTGATCAAAGTTTATTTTACCAAGACCTACATTAGTGAAAAGGTACTTGAATTGTACACAAGTCAATGTTTTCCAATGAGCTTATGGAGGAGGATATTCAATTCATCTTTCTATAGTGGATTAATCATATGAAGTTAAAGGCTATAGTTGGGGGGTATCAAAAGTTGTTGAATATTGTGATTGGGGGATTTGACTAATAACTTTATAAATGTTATAGTGGGGGGGGGTCTAACCAATAGTTGAAGGCTAATTGGAACTGGGGGTATAAAAAGTTTTTAATGGGGGGGGGGGGGGGGGGGTGGGTCTAACAAATTACTATTGTAATAACCCTCCTATATAGTGGAGAATTTGTGTTGGCGGTCTAACTAACATGACAATGAGTAGGTATTTGTATCAAAACTTGTATATCCCAATGTTATGTGCTTCATTTTTTGTTTTGTCTTGAAGGGTGAGGTAGAGTATTATATTTGTGGTATAAAGACTTTAATCAGTAGTATATGTTGAATCAAAAGTAAAAAGAATTCGTAAAAATAGTATACCCCTGATTCACCCCCCTCTCATCGGCATCTAACTAATCCTTCTACACATCAATTTGTTTCTTAGGGAAAGGTAGCCTATGCAGATCTAGAAACCTTTCAGAGAAATGAAGATTTTGAATTTATTTAATAGATGATTATCTCATACTTTTGATGGCATGAACTACTAGAGTTAGAGAAATATGATGCTTCCTCACCTTCTATCTCTTTTCATGGAAGTGAGAGATGTAACAATAGTGGGTTTCCCACCTATCAATGATAATGTTTATATAACACAAGATGATAATAGAAATATAGAAGTTGATTTCAATTCTCTGAATGCAATCGTGGTGGATTTATCTGAAAATTTATTTACTAAAGTGATGGGTCTACAAACTTCCAAACAGATCTAGGATAAACTAAGAAGTAGTTATGAATGAAATATTTAAACCAGAGAATCCTTGATGAAAATATGGATAATAATGTTTAAAGATATCAAAATGGATGATGATTAAGGTATTGATGACTACTATACAAGAGTAAATGAAATTGTTAGCAACATCAGAGGTTTTGGGGAAAAGTTTGATGACTATACTTTTGTGAAGAAGCTTATAAGAAATTTCCCTGATATATTTGACTCAAAGAATTCCAATTAAGAAGAGAGAGAATATCAATCCTTGGATTAACTTTATAATACTCCCATATCTTATGAAATGAGAAAAGTTGCAACATTAATGAAAAATAAGAGAGATGTGATGGAATTTGAATCCTTGATAAAAGGTAAAACTAAAATAAAAGAAGAAATAGAATCAAGTGATTATGAGGATGAATAAGTTGAACAAGACTTAAAAAAAATAATTGACTTGTTTGTAAAAATTTTAAAATAGGAATATATAAATGAAATAGAAAACAAAAACTAAAGTTATGGAATTGTCACAATAATGGTCATTGTTTTGGTAATTTTTTAATAATAAGGTTGAGGACAATGAATTAGATGAAGAGGGTAATAAATATCTGAAAATTAAGTGGAAGAGAAATAAAATAGGTTTAATTCCATGAATAGAAATATGATTGGTTGAGAAATAGATGAATTTACATCACCATACATCACCATGTTGTGAGTCAGAAGATGGTAGGTATTTTAAGAATCAATTGTACTTTATGGTTAAATCTAAGAAATATAGAGAAAAATTTTAAGGTGATGAAGGTTATGAGAAAAATGATTTATAATGGATGTTAAAAGTGATTTTGGAAGAAAATCTTTTGAAAATTATACAACTCATTGAGAAAAATAAAAAACTGAATTAATAAATTGATAAGATCTCCATTTAAAATAAAGAACATGAAAAGAAAGAAGATATTCATTTTAATTAAATAATAGAAAATAATCTGAATATATCTGAGATATAAGGAAAATTAAAAAATATTTCAAATAAAGATCTTGACATGGAGGAATTTTTATTTTTTTAAGATAATAAAAAAAATAATTTTAATTTAGATAAATTTAAGAAAATGGTGAAAGATATTGAATAAATACTTGTTAATAATGATGAATAATTATTTAAAAGAAAATCTATGTGTATTTTAGCTCAAAGTGAGTTGAAGAATATGAAATAATATTTCATCAATTTTTTTGAGATATAAGTCCAATTCTGTAAAGTTGTTGGGAAGAAGGTTCCATAGAAAATGGTTGATTCTAGATCGAATAAATCATAATATAAATGATGTATTTCTAAAAATGAAGGTCCAAAAGACAATAATAGATCCAAATGGATTAAAAGAACAAATAATAAAATATTTCCTATAAAAGAAGATTGTACTATTTCATCTAGAATATTTCATCCTAAGTAGATACATCCATAGTCTGGGAAAATGAAAAAACTATAATCTTCAGAGAAAAATATATATCAATCTAGAAGAGCATGGATTAAAGGCTAATAATGGTGTTGTGGAGTGTTTGATCATAATGATTATTCAGGAAGATATAACATGTCACTTCCAAGAAGGAGGTATAAATCAATGGGGAGAAATTCTAAATATATGAGATAATATTATCAGATAGAGAAGCTTTTGATGAAGAGTTCATCTAAATTTTTAATGAATAACTTATATGAATGTTTCAATGAAATCTATGGCATATATAGTCAAGAAGGTCAAAAAGCTGAGAAATGTGGAGTTTGGTTATCAAGAAAGATTCTTCATAATAAATATTACATTAGAAGTTAGACATTGAATAGAGTTACATTCACTAATGAATTATGCGATAATCTGAATCAATTTGAAAAAGATATGAGGGTTTTCAGAGAAAAAGAAAATAAATTGGAGAAATATGAATAGTTTAATGGTGATGGGGAGTCATCTAAAAATGATTACATGAAAATTAAAAATTGTAAAATGTGTTGAAAAATTGTCCCCAAGACAAAACATTTCATGAAACTTTTAACATCCCCATAGATGAAGGATAAATCTTCCAAATATGAGTTTAAAAAGAAGAAGGGAAAATAAGGTTGAGAGGTAACTCTGAGCCTGAGGTCTATTTCTAAGGAACAAACAGGTTCCTCCTCATTACCTCATATAAATTCTTTTGTGATAGAATAAAGGGAATAGAAGGAGATGAATTCAACCCTTGAGGGGGAGTATAACTAATTTGAAGCCGTCAAATATTAACAATCTTGTGAAAATAATTTTGACACTAAAATTTTTAATCTGAATTTTTAAAAGGGAAATATATTTATGTTTGCACTTGAAATTTTTAATTAATTTTTTGAGATGTGTTCTAGGAATATCTTATCAATATTATTCAAATTTATCCCTATGATAAAGTTTTTGAAACATGTGTTCAAGAAATACCTTCCTAGTAACCCCACTCACCGATGAAAGTCACACATCGGCCGCCCAAGTCTGAAAACACAACCCTTCTTCGGAAACAATCGATAACGGCACACATTGAGAATAGCCAACTGATGCCTAGAATGACATCATATGGATGCATTTTCAGTAAAAGGAGATCTCCACTAGATTGGTGTAGCCCCAAAATCAACCTACATTCCCAGCAAACACGAGACAAGATGGTCCGACCTCCGGCTGGCGTACTCAAAACCAGGGGTACAGAAAGTGTCTCTATGACTAGGCCCAAGGCACAAGCTAGACTGGGTATAACAAAGAAGGGAGAAGCTCCCAAATCAAACAAGGTATAGGCAAGGGTACTAAATAAGATGATCATACCTCGAATGACTTCTGGCCCTGCTGGAACTGCTGTCTCTGCGACGTGCATCTTCTCACGCCCAGTTCTTCTACCTCTCGGCTGTTGGCCACCTCCTCAACCACATCCTGATCGAGGTCCCTGAGGAGCACCCTGAGGTCGGCCTCCTCCTGCAATGTATGCCCTCGGAGGAGTGGGAGATCTCTGCTCCTACTGTTGTTGCTGGAAGGGCTTGGATGGAAACTATTGTGGTTGAGGTGAGTGTTGTACTGGTCCACCGCCACTGTACTATACTCGGTCCGGGCATTGGTTCTGAAGGTGCCCACAACTTCCATAGATGAAACGCCTCGGTCTCGGGCCCGAAGGAAAAGGGTGAGGACCAAGAGATCGAAACTGAAACTGCTAAGGCCTGCTCCCTTCTGGTCGGAACCTAGAGGGACCTGATGCTGGAGGCCTGCTGCTAACGGATTTCCCCTTTGACGAGTCCAAATGGATTCCTTCTCGTGACACACCTCCCAGCGTGTGCATCATATCCACCACTTCATCTTTTTCCTAGACCACCATGTATGTCATTAAGGTGAAGGGAGTAACAAAATACTGGAGAGAAGGTCAAAGTGCCTCCTCCAAACATCTCACCCGAGACTCCTCATGTCACGACCCGTCCTCGGGGCCCGTGTCGTGACTACCCCAAGCCCGCATTTCATAGGCCAGGGGCTGGCGACTAGTACCAAGGTGTAAATCCTGGTAAAAAGGGAAGGCAATGCTTTTGTAAAGTAAACAAGCACCACAGAGTACAAGCGGAAGAAGTAAACACTAAGTAAAACTGAGTACAACAGAAAGTGAGGAAAGTAAAAGGGGCTGGAAATACAAGCCCAACTGTAAAGTACAACTCGAAAGGGAAAACAGCAACTGTAAAGTAAAGCCGCTACACCGAGCTGTCCACTGGAAATCCCACCTGAAGGGTGGGTACAGATAGCTCCACTGCTCCTCGGGTCCCGCCGTCTACTCTGAGTACATCCCGCCTAGTGGTCCACCTCCAGGTACCGTCCTGCTCTGCAAGCCTCAACCACGATCAACACTGTCTGTCGTCTGCAACCAACACAACGTAGTGCGGGCATAACCCGTGCAGGGGTGAGTATAAGCTACTCAGTAGGGACCCCGAGACCCCCGAAGGTCTCCCAAAATCCACAAGGGATAAACCACAAAGGAAAGATACAATCACGAAGTAACAACCGACACTGCTTAGGTAAATGCCCATACATATACCTAAGTCATAAATTCCAATACGCTCCAACCTCCGAGCCCAAATACAACTCAGTCCACACAGGAAAGTATACGTATTCCACACAGGAAAGAAAAATGTAATCCACACAGGATAGCACAACACAGTCCACACAGGAAAGCAAACAGGATTCAGATCACACAGGTATACTTCTTCGAAGACGATAGAGATGATCACTGATCCATCTAAGTCGTCGGACCCACAAAGGATCGATAGGTACTAACCCCCGCAAAGACTCACACAGGATCGGTAGGAAACTAACACCCACAAAGACCCAAACAGGATCGGACCCACACAGGATCTGTAGGTGCTGGCTCACACAGAACCGCTGAGCGCTGACCCACACAGGATCGGACCCAGACAGGATCGGACCCACACAGGATCGGCAGCACTGATCCACATAGGATCGCTGAGTGTTGTAGTTGTCATCGTCGAATCCACTGAGGATCTCTGCACAGTCGTCGTCGTAGTCATAGTAGCAGTCGCAGCCAGCACTAGGGTTCTCGCACACAGCAAGCTCGTTCGGGAGGGTCCGCTCCACGAGCCGAGAGGCTGATACATCAACAGACACATAGTCCATAGTTGATGTATCCAAAAGTTCCATATCATCAACAGGAACTCAATGTCGCAGACGGCGCGTCAATCGTACGTCTGGTCTGAGAGTTATTGGCTTTTTCGTCCCAGGGGCCCGGTTGGTTTTTAAGGAAAAACCAACACGACCGTACTCCACTTGCGTCCAAACCTCGGGCGGAGTAAGCCAAAAGATCTGTCTCACTAAGAGGAACTCAACAAAGTTGACGGCACGTCAATCGAACGTCCGTAGCTCAAGATATGAGCGTTTCTGCTCCGAGGGCCCGGTTGGTTTCGTGTACGAACCAACCCGGCCGAACTCAAAGTATTCCGAAACCTTGAGTGCGATATGTTGAAATGCCCGTCTCGTTCTAAGGATTGTGTCTCCGCTGACGGCGCGTCGATCGGAGGTCTGTAGCCCGAGTTATGGGCAAATGAACCCAAATGGTCCGAAAACAGGGGTTTCAGGCCCGGACCGACCCGGCCCGAGACGCCCCGGTCGGCCCAAACCGGGTCGACCCGCCCCGGGTCCGGGTCGGCCCGCCCCGGCCTGGCGGACCGGCCAGGCCGCCAGTCCGGCTGGGGACAGCGCGGCCAACGCGCTGTCTAGCTCGGCCTTTGGCTGAGCCGTTTCGGCAAAGGGGGGGGGGGGTGCCTTCCCCCCTGTGTTACCGCGGCCCCCCGCAATTAATGGGGGCCGTTTTGGCCAGCCGGACGGGGGTTTGAACCCCCAGTTTCACACCGGTCCGGCAGGCCCGCCCTGGCCGGCCGGTTTCGGCCTCCACGGGACCGGCGACGGCCTATCCCCTTCTTCGCCGACACCGACTGCCCGGTCCGGCTGCCGGTCACCTTGCTCCGCCGTGGCCCGGAACCAGCCGTGTCCCTTGTCGTCCGGCGCGGTGCGACGGCACCGCGCCCCTCCGTCACGGCCCCACTCCGGCCGCGGCGCCTTCGATTTCCTTCGACGCGGTGCGATGGCGTCGCCTTCTTAGACTTCTTTCCATGGTGCGGCGCGACGGCGTCGCGTAATACTTGCCGTGTGATTCCCGTGTGGTGCGATGGCACCACGCCATTCCGTTCCATCCACAAAGAATCAAACTTGAACATAGGAGGGGGGTTCGGCCGTGTTTGTGTGGTCCGACCCCCCTCTCGTTAAACGATATCATCTAGTCGAAAATCCATGTTAATTGATAAACTAGAATCATGAACGTAAATAATTAATTAAAATAAAATAATCCCCTACCTCGATTTCAAGAACGGTGTTCGTCAACGAGCCGCGAAAGATGAGCGTCACGGAGGTCGGGCGTCACGGGAAACGAACGTCGACGTCGCGAAGCGAGGATTCGAAGTCGTTGACGGAGATTTTCGTCGTGGAAAACCATCGCGGAAGTGACGACGCGGAAGAAGAACGTCGCGTCACGGATACGGTGTCGTGGAAGAACTGTTGTGGAAAGAGACGTCGTTGGAAGAAGACGTCGCGTTCTTCGGTGGAGGTGTTCTTCGCGTTCTTCGTCGAGGTTGAAGAAGAAGAAGACTCCACGCTTCCCAATCCTCTCAAGGTTGTAAAACTCTAACAAAAATAAAATATGACCAAGTCTTATTTTATTAACACAACCGAACCATTTGAATTTCAAAAGTTTGAAATTAATTAACTCACTTAATTAATTATAACAAGTTGTCAAAAAATTAATGAAAGTGAGTTAATGGGGAGTTAGGAATGTGAGGGGTTAAGAGGGGTTAGGGAGTTAGGGAAATTGAAAAGGTTGGGGGTTCGTGTGGGCCCCACCCTTTTAATTATCCACACAAGGGAAGTAGGGTGGATGTGGGCCCCACCACCAACTTCCCATGGAAGAAATTAACCACCTTGAAAAAGAAATAAAATTGACTCAACAATTTTATTTACTTTTTAATTAAACCCCATTAATTAACTTCTTCTCCCGCACAAACGCAACTACGATAAAGGTTCCCTTAAGCGATTACCGGCGTTGCGAGTTCATCGGTGCCATCGGATTTCAATTCTGAGCACCGGTTCAAAAGATAGGAAATCCCGCTCGTTCGTTCACTGAACGTACCCAAGCCAAACATTGAAAATTGATTCAGGGCACTCCAGGCCTCATAATCAAGTGCCGTTATAAACCACCTTCTAGTAAAATTCCAAAGAAAATTATGAAAAAATTTCCCTTGAATTTTACGGGTCTTTACATTACTCCCACCTCAGGGCTTTACGTCCCTGTAAAGATACATCAAAACTAGGGAAACAAATTAGGGTACTGAGCACGCATCTGAGCCTCCTGCTCCCAAGTGCTCTCCTAGAGGTTCCCGTGCTGCCATCTGATGCGCACTAGAGGAATCGACCGTACATGTAGGACCTGCTCCTGTCGATCCTCGATCTCCACCAAGACCTCCGTAAAAGTCGCCCCATCATCAACGTCAAGCTCCCCATGGTCAATGATGTGCGTCGAGTTGTGCACGTATCTCCTCAGTTGAGATACGTGGAAGACGTCGTGCACCCGGTGCAACTGAGGTGGTAGAGCCAGATGATAAGCCACCTCGCCAATCCTGCTGAGGACCTGGAATGGTCCGATGAAGCGCGGAGATAACTTGTCGCCTCAGCCAAATCTCCGTAAACCATGTCGAGGTGAGACACGCAAGAAGACGTGGTCGCCATCTTCGAACTCTAGTGGCCTCTGCCTCCTGTCAGCGTATGACTTCTGCCGGCTCTAAGCTATCCTCATCCGCTCCTGGATGACCTGAACCTTCTCTGTCATGGCCTGGACCATCTCCGGTCCCACAAGTGCTGACTCCCTAGGGTATGTCCAGCACAAAGGAGATCTACAAGGGCGGTCGTACAACGCCTCGTATGGTGCCATTCCGATGGTGGAGTGGTAGCTGTTGTTGTATGCAAACTCCACTAAGGGTAGGTGGTCCTCCCAGCTACGACCAAAGTCAAGGACACATGCACGGAGCATGTCCTCGAGATTCTGAATGGTCCCCTCTGTTTGACCATCCGTCTGAGGGTGAAAGGCTGTGCTCAGACGTAGCTACGTCCCGAACGCCTCCTTCAATCCCTTCCATAGCCGGGAAGTAAAACGAGCATCTCAATCGGAGACGATAGAAGATGGAAAACCGTGAAGTCGTATAATCTCCTAAATGTAAAGACGCCCCAAGCTCTCCACTGAGCCCTGCTCTCTAATGGGTAATAAGTGAGCCGACTTGGTGAGTCGGTCGACAATCACCCAAATGGAGTCGTGACCTCTGGAAGTGTGTGGAATTCTAGTCACGAAGTCCATAGATATGCCATCCCACTTCCACTCCGGAACCTCCAAGGGTTGTACCAAGCCTGATGGTACCTGGTGCTCAGCCTTCACCTGCTGGCAGGTGAGGCATCGAGAAACGAACTCTGCCACATCCTTCTTCATGCCTGGACACCAGTGCTGTCATCTGAGATCCTGGTATATCTTCGCCACTCCGGGATGTACTGCCAAGGGAGAAGTGTGAAACTCTTTCAGCACCTCCTCCCGTAAAGCGACTGGTACCATGGTACGTCCTCTGAAAAGGATGTCGTGCTCTGATCCAAAGGAGAAACCATCAGGTGCCTGTCCTGAGGATATCTGAGAATACCGCATCTCACAGTCGGTGTCCCCACGTTGTGCCTCTCTAACTCACTGCAGTAGTGGAGGAGTGACTGTGAGAGACTGAAGGAAGGCTGCCCCATTTCTATCCACGAAGGATATCTGCAAAGCGGCTAGCTGCTCTGTCGCCTCCTCAAGTAGCTGAATGCCCGTCCTTCTATTGAGGGCATCGGCTACTACGTTCCCCTTCCTAGGAGTATAGAATATCTCAAATTCATTGTCCTGGAGGAACTCGAGCCATCGTCGCTATCTTAGATTCAGATCCTTCTGTGAGAAGATGTACCTGAGACTCTGATGGTCAAAAAAGACTGTAAAGCGCTCGCCCATCAGATAATGTCTCCACGTCTTCAGGGCTAAGACCACTGCTGCTAACTCCAGGTCATGGGTAGCGTAGTTCTGCTCATGCAGCCTCAAATGACGTGATCCATAGGCGATCACTGCCCACTCCTGCATCAGGACACAACTGAGTTCGATCCCTAATGCATCGCAGTAGACTACGTAACCTACTCCCTCCTCAGGCAACCTCAAGATAGGTGTGCTGGTCAATCACTGTCTCAGCTCCTGGAAGCTCTGCTGACATCTTTCTGACCATACGAAGGGTTTCCCCTTCTTCGTCAAAGCTGAGAGTGCTGCCGCAACTATGGAGAAGTCTGGCATGAATCTCCGGTAGTATCTAGCTAGTCCCAAGAAACTATGAACCTCCATCACACTCCTGGGTGGCTCCCAAGCTAACACTGCCACAATCTTTGCAGGATCCACTGCAACTCCCGCCTCAGAGATGATGTGTCCCAAGAAGTGGACCTCACGTATCCAGAACTGGCACTTTGAGAGCTTACCATAAAGCTGGTGCTCTCGGAGTGTGTCTAGTATAACCCGTAATTGGTAGGCATGCTCCTCCTCAGTCGTCGAGTAAATCAAAATGTTGTCGATGAAGACCACGACAAATCAATCGAGGTATGGCTGAAAGATCCTATTCATGAGGGCCATGAACACTGCTAGAGCATTGGTTACACCAAACGGCATAACCAAGAACTCATAGTGGCCATACCGACATCTGAAGGCCGTCTTCTGCACGTCCTCGTCTCTAACTCTGAGTTGATGATAGCCTGACCTGAGGTCTATCTTCGAGAACCACCGTGCTCCCTTGAGCTGATCAAAGAGGTCATCAATCCTCGGTAGCAGATACTTGTTCCTCACTATCACCTGGTTCAGGCGATGATAATCGACACACAGTCGCAAGCTCCCGTCCGCCTTCTTGGCGAACAATATCGGGGAAGCCCAGGGTGAAACACTGGGTCGGATAAACCCCTTGTCCTACAAGTCCTCCAACTATACCCGTAGCTCTTGAAGCTCTACGGGGGCCATCTGATACGCTGAGGTTGATATCGGGGCTGTCCCGGGGTACATGTCAATATAAAAGTCTACCTCTCTGTGAGTAGGTAACCCGGGGACGTCGTCGGGAAAAACGTCCGCAAACTAATCCACCTCTGCAGGAAAACCAGGAATCCACACGTCAACTGATCCTAGGATGAGGCTAGCCAACTGATGAGTGATGGGTTTTCCTCTCTTCCGTGGAAGTCCATCCTATGCTGCAGAGGCTCCATTCTCGCCGGTGAAGGTGAACCTACTCCCGTCGGTGCGTACACACCGCACCTTGCGCCTAAAACAGTCAATTTGTGCATGGACTGTAGATAACCAATCCATGCCCAAGATGACGTCGTAAGGCCTCGACGCCGCTACAAGAAGATCCCAGCCAAAGCTCTTACCTTTTAGAGTAATATCACACTGTCGGCAGCAGTGCGTAATCGTCGAGTCTGCTCCCGTAGGAGTCTCTAGCCGTAAGGATCGAGCCAACGGCTCCGTCGGAATCTCCGAGCTCCGAACAAAGGAAGCGTCTATGAAAGAGTGAATCGCTCCTATGTCTTTAAGTACTTCAACAACGGTGGAATAGACACAGATAATACCTCTAATCATCTCGAGCGCACCGTGGTCGTAGGCCTCTGCTGCCTGGAGCTGTGCCTATCTCTGCCCGCCAGCTCCCTGTGGTCGGGGTGGCCCTCCTGGTGGTGGTGGTGGTGGTAGAGCCTCAAAACGTCGACCACCACCTGCTGCTCGACCATCTCCTCTGCCTCGTCCACCTCCTCCCTACGGACCTCCACGGTCGACCCTCTGCCTCTGGCTTGGTGGTCCCTCAACCGTCTGCTTCTCCTCGGCACGGCGGGTCGGGCAGTCACGAGCCATGTGGCCCTACCCGCCGCACGAGTAGCACTGCCTGCCTCTCGAAAGACAGGCTCCGCGCTGTGTGCCCCGCACTGGTGAGCCAGTGTCCTGAGGTCGTCTGCCTGAGGGTCTGGTCTGCCTGGACCCAAGAGTCATCCGTCGACTGCCTGCTGCGGAAGACTCTGCTACGTGCCGCCCTGCGGTGGGTCTCAGCACTGGTGTAGACTCAGCAAGAAAACTCTCGATCAAAAGGTCCCGCTCCAGTACTCCTGTCTGAGTCGGAATGCTGAGGGAGATCAGCGATGCCCTGATCTCGTGTCTCAATCCCTGCTCAAAGGTCCGGGCCCGAAAGAATGGGTCTCGTACCATGTCGGTCGAGTAGCGCGAGAGATCGGTAAATCTCGCCGAGTACTGGGCGACCGTCAAGCTGCCCTGCCGCAGCTGAAGAAGCACCTGAATGCGCACCGCACGGAGGGTGGCTGGGACGAACTCTGAGCAGAATAGGATCTCAAAGTCCGTCCAAAGTAGAGATGCCTCATCGTGCACCTGGAGCATCAAGCTCCACCATCGGCCCGCTGCTGCGTGCAGTAGGCTCGCAGCGAGGATCACCATGAGGTCTGCTGGTGTCCTCACTAGCCTGAAAACTCGTACGACTGCCTCCAGCCATTCCTCGGCTGCCTGGGGGTCCGTCTCCCCATGAAACCTGGGTGGTCGCTGGTGTTGGAACTCATGCAGTGCGCTGAGGTGACGTGCATCGTCCGCGGCTGGTGCTGGAAGTATCGATGGCTCGGCTGGTAGAGCTACGGCCGGTGCCACTGCTGACAAAGGGCTCTGCACCGAAGCCTCGTCGCTTAGTGGGCTGTCGTCATGCTCGACTCTCAGAACCCAAGCTGGCTGCCGCCGTGGGGCCATCCTGAAAAGGAAACAGGTGCGCCATGGTCAAAACAGTATACCTGGTGAGCTGATACAAAGTAATCACAAAGAAAACTTGAAACACACACGCAATCAATGTTTTCGTGCATTAAGTCGGAAATTAGAATTCAGGGTCCTGGTGTACGGATACGTCGGCCGCCGCACCAACACTGGACTCCCTGGGCTGATAACCACACTCAATACGCTAAACACTATTTCTTCACATAGAAGAAAGATCAGAGTCTGCGGTAGAACCAAACTCCTCTGATACCAATTTGTCACGACCCGTCCTCGGGGCCCGTGTCATGACTACCCCAAGCCCGCCTTCCATAGGCCAGGGGCTGGCGACTAGCACCAAGGCACAAATCCCGGTAAAAAGGGAAGACATTGCCTTTGTAAAGTAAACAAGCACCACAGAGTACAAGCAGAAGAAGTAAACATTAAGTAAAACTGAGTACAACAGAAAGAGCGGAAAGTAAAAGGGGCCGAAAATACAAGCCCAACTGTAAAGTATAACTCAAAAGGGAAAACAACAACTGTAAAGTAAAGCCGCTACACCGAGCTGTCCACTGGAAATCCCACCTGAAGGGTGGGTACAGATAGCTCCACTGATCCTCGGGTCCCGCCGTCTACTTCGAGTACGTCCCGCCAAGTGGTCCACCTCCAGGTACCGTCCTGCTCTGCAAGCCTCAACCACGATCAACGTTGTCCGTCGTCTGCAACCAACACAACGTAGTGCGGGCATAGCCCGTGCAGGGGTGAGTATAAGCTACTCAGTAGGGACCCCGAGACCCCCTAAGGTCTCCCAAAATCCACAAGGGATAAACCAAAAAGGAAAGATACAATCACGAAGTAACAACCGACGCTGCTTAGGTAAATGCCCATACATATACCTAAGTCATCAATTCCAATACGCTCCAACCTCCGAGCCCATGTACAACTCAGTCCACACAGGAAAGTATACGTATTACACATAGGAAAGCAAAACGTAATCCACACAGGATAGCACAACACAGTCCACATAGGAAAGAAAACCGGATTCAGCTCACACAGGTATACCTCTTCGAAGACGATAGAGATGATCACTGATCCATCTAAGTCGTCGGACCTACAAAGGATAGATAGGTACTAACCCCCACAAAGACCCACACAGGATCGGTAAGAAACTAACCCCCGCAAAGACCCACACAGGATCAGACCCACACAGGATCTGTAGGCGCTGGCTCACACAGAACTGCTGAGCGCTGACCCACACAGGATCGGTAGCACTGATCCACATAGGATCGCTGAGTGTTGTAGTCGTCGTTGTCGAATCCACTGAGGATCTCTGCACAGTCGTCGTCGCAGTCACAGTAGCAGTCGCAGCCAGCACTAGGGTTCCCGCACACAGCAAGCTCCTTCGGGAGGGTCCGCTCCACGATCCGAGAGGCTGATACATCAACAGACACATAGTCGAGAGTTGATGTATCCAAAAGTTCCGTATCGTTAACAGGAACTCAACGTCGCAGACAGCGCGTCAATCGGACGCCCGGTCTGAGAGTTATTGGCTTTTTCGTCACAGGGGCCCGGTTGGTTTTTAAGGAAAAACCAACCCAACCATACTCCACCTGAGTCCAAACCTCGGGCGGGGTAATCCAAAAGATCCGTCTCACAAAGAGGAACTCAACAAAGTTGACGACACGTCAATCGAAAGTCCGTAGCTCAAGATATGAGCGTTTCCGCTCCGAGGGCCCGGTTGGTTTCGTGTACGAACCAACCAGGCCGAATGCAAAGTATTCCGAAACCTTAAGTGCAATATGTAGAAACGACCGCCTCGTTCTAAGGATCGTTTCACCGCTGACGGCGCATTGATCGGAGGTCCGCAGCTCGAGTTATGGGCAAATGAACCCAAACGGTCCGAAAACGGGGGTTCGGGCCCGGACCGACCCGGCTCGAGACCCCCCGGTCGGCCCGAACCGGGTCGACCCACCCTGGGTCCGGGTCAGCCCAGCCCGACCCAGCCCGGGCGCGGCCCGGCCTGGCTGACCGGCCAGGCGCCGGTCCGGCTGGGGACAGCGCGCCCAGCGCGCTGTCTGGCTCGGCCTTTGGCCGAGCCGTTTCGGCAAAGGGGGGGCGCCTGCCCCCCTGTGTAACCGCGGCCCCCCGCAATTAAGGGCGGGCGTTTTGGCTAGCCGGATGGGGTTTTGAACCCCCGGTTGCACACTGGTCCAGCCGGCCCGCCCTGGCCGGCCGGTTCCGGCCTCCACGGGACCGGCGACTGCCGGTCCCCTTCTTCGCCAACACCGGCGGCCCGGTCCGGCCGTCGGTCACCTTGCTCCACCACGGCCCAGAACCGGCCACGACCCTTGTCTTCCGGCGCGGTGCGACGGCACCATGCCCCTCCGCCGTGGCCCCGCTCCGGCCGCGGCGCCTTCGATTTCCTTCGACGCGGCGCATCGACGTCGCGTTCTTAGACTTCTTTCCACGGCACGGCGCGACGGCATCGTGTAATACTTTCCGTGTGATTCCCACGTGGTGCGATGGCACCACGCCATTCCGTTCCATCCAAAAAGAATCAAACTTGAACATAGGAGGGGGGTTTGGCCGTGTTTGTGCGGTCCGGCCCCCCTCTCGTTAAACGATATCATCTAGTCGAAAATCCTAGTTAATTGATAAACTAGAATCATGAATGGAAATAATTAATTAAAATAAAATATTCCCCTACCTCGGTTTCAAGAACGGTGTTCGTCAACGAGCCGCAGAAGACGAGCGTCGCGGAGGTCGGGAGTCGCGGGAAACGAACGTCGACGTCGCGAAGCGAGGATTCGAAGTCGTTGACGGAGATTTTCGTCGCGGAAAACCATCGCGGAAGTGACGATGCGAAAGAAGAACGTCGTGTCGCGGATACAGCGTCGTGGAAGAACTGTTGCGGAAAGAGACGTCATTGGAAGAAGACGTCGCGTTCTTCGGCGGAGGTGTTCTTCGCGTTCTTCGTCGAGGTTGAAGAAGAAGAAGACTCCAGGCTTCCCAATCCTCTCATGGTTGCAAAACTCTAACAAAAATAAAATAAGACCAATCTTATTTTATTAACACAACCTAACCATTTGAATTTCAAGAGTTTGAAATTAAGTAACTCACTTAATTAATTATAACAAGTTGTCAAAAAATTAATGAAAGTTAGTTAATGGGGAGTTAGGAATGTGAGGGGTTAAGAGGGGTTAGGGAGTTAGGGAAATTGAAAAGGTGGGGGGTTCGTGTGGGCCCCACCCTTTTAATTATCCACACATGGGAAGTTGGGTGGATGTGGGCCCCACCACCAACTTCCCATGGGAGAAATTAACCACCTTGAAAAAGAAATAAATTGATTCAACAATTTTATTTACTTTTTAATTAAACCCCATTAATTAACTTCTTCTCCCGCACAAACGCAACTACGGTAAAGGTTCCCTTAATCGATTACCGGCGTTGCGAGTTCATCGGTGTCATCGGATTTCAATTCCGAGCACCGGTTCAAAAGATAGGAAATCCCGCTCGTTCGTTCAATGAACGTACCCGAGCCAAACTTCGGAAATTGATTTCGGGCACTCCGGGCCTCGGAATTAAGTTTCGTCAAAAACCGCCTTCTAGTAAAATTCCAAAGAAAATTAAGAAGAAAATTCCCTTGAATTTTACGGGTCTTTACATTGCTCCCATCTCAGGGCTTTACGTCCCCGTAAAGATACATCAAAACTAGGGAAAAAATGAGGGTACTGAGCACGCATCTGAGCCTCCCACTCCCAAGTGCTCTCCTGGAGGTTCCCGTGCAGCCATCTGATGCGCACTAGAGGAATCGACCGTCCACGTAGGACTCACTCCTGTCGATCCTCGATCTCCACTGGGACCTCCGTAAAAGTCGCCCCATCGTCAACGTCAAGCTCCCCATGGTCAATGATGTGCGTCGGGTCGTGCACGTATCTCCTCATCTGAGATACGTGGAAGACGTCGTGCACCCGGTGCAACTTAGGTGGTAGAGCCAGACGTTAAGCCACCTCGCCAATCCTTCTAAGGACCTGGAATGGTCCGATGAAGCGCGGAGATAACTTTCCGCCTCGGCCAAATCTCCGGAAACCACGTCGAGGTGAGACACGCAAGAAGACGTGGTCGCAATCCTCAAACTCTAGTGGCCTCCGCCTCCTGTCAGCGTATGACTTCTATTGGCTCTGAGATGTCCTCATCCGCTCCTGGATGACCTGTACATTCTCTATCGTGGCTTGGACCATCTCTGGTCCCACAAGTGCGGACTCCCCTAGGTCTGTCCAGCACAAAGGAGATCTACAAGGTCGGCCGTACAACGCCTCGTATGGTGCCATTCCAATGGTGGAGTGGTAGCTGTTTTTGTACGCAAACTCCACCAAGGGTAGGTGGTCCTCCCAGCTACGACCAAAGTCAAGGACACATGCACGGATCATGTCCTCGAGAGTCTGAATGGTCCTCTCCGTCTGACCATCCGTCTGAGGGTGAAAGGCTGTGCTCAGATGTAGCTGCGTCCCGAACGCCTCCTGCAATCCCTTCCATATCCGGGAAGTAAAACGAGCATCTCGATCGGAGACGATAGAAGATGGAACACCATGAAGCCGTACAATCTCATGAACGTAAAGACGCCCCAAGCTCTCCACTGAGCCCTGCTCTCTGATGGGTAAGAAGTGAGCCGACTTGGTGAGTCGGTTGACAATCACCCAAATGGAGTCGTGACCTCTGGAAGTGCATGGAAGTCCTGTCACTAAGTCCATAGATATGTCGTCCCACTTCCACTCCGGAACCTCCAAGGGCTGTACCAAGCCTGCTGGTGCCTGGTACTCAGCCTTCACCTGCTGGCAGGTGAGGCATCGAGAAACGAACTCTGCCACAGCCTTCTTCATGCCTGGACACCAGTGCTGTCGTCTGAGATCCTGGTACATTTTCGCCACTCCCAGATGTACTGCCAAGGGAGAAGTGTGAAACTCTCTCAGAACCTCCTCCCGTAAAGCGACTGGAACCATGGTACGTCCTCTGAAAAGGATGTCATGCTCTGCTCCAAAGGAGAAACCATTAGGTGCCTGTCCTGATGATATCTAAGAACGTCGCATCTCACAGTCGGTGTCCCCATGTTGTGCCTCTCTCACTCGCTGCAGTAGTGGAGGAGTGACTGTGATAGACTGAAGGAAGGCTGCCCCATCTCTATCCATGAAGGATATCTGCAAAGTGGCTAGCTGCTCTGTCGCCTCCTCAAGTAGCTGAATGCCCGTCCTTCTGCTGAGGGAATCGGCTACAACATTCCCCTTCCCAGGAGTATAGACTATCTCAAAGTCATAGTCCTAGAGGAACTCGAGCCATCGTCGCTATCTCAGATTCAGATCCTTCTGCGAGAAGATGTACCTGAGACTCTGATGGTCAGAAAAGACTGTAAAGCGCTCGCCCATCAAATAGTGTCGCCATGTCTTCAGGGCGAAGACCACTGCTGCTAACTCCAGGTTATGGGTAGCGTAGTTCTGCTCATGCGGCCTCAACTGACGTGATCCATAGGCGATCACTGCCCGATCCTGCATCAGGACACAACCGAGTCCAGTCCCTGATGCATCGGAGTAGACTACGTACCCTACTCCCTCCTCAGGAAACCTCAAGATAGGTGCGCTGGTCAATCTCTATCTCAGCTCCTGGAAGATATGCTGACATCTTTCTGACCATACGAAGGGTTTCCCCTTCTTTTTCAAAGCTGAGAGTGGTTCTGCAACTCTAGAGAAGTCTGGCATGAATCTCCGGTAGTATCCAGCTAGTCCCAAGAAACTCTGAACCTCCGTCACGCTCCTGGGTGGCTCCCAAGCTAACACTGCCTCGATCTTTACAGGATCCACTGCAACTCCCGCCTCAGAGATGACGTGTCCCAAGAAGTGGACCTCACGTATCCAGAACTGGCACTTCGAGAGCTTACCATAAATCTGGTTCTCTCGGAGTGTGTCTAGTACAACCCGTAAGTGGTAGGCGTGCTCCTCCTCAGTCGTCAAGTAAATCAAAATGTCGTCGATGAAGACCACAACAAATCGATCGAGGTATGGCTGAAAGATCCTGTTCATGAAGGCCATGAACACTATTGGAGCATTGGTTACACCTAAAGGCATAACCAAGAACTCATAGTTTCCATACCGACATATGAAGGCCGTCTTCTCCACGTCCTCATCTCTAACTCTGAGTTGATGATAGCCTGACCTGAGGTCTATCTTCGAGAACCACCGTGCTCCCTTGAGCTGATCAAAGAGGTCATCAATCCTCGATAGCGGATACTTGTTCCTCACTGTCACCTGGTTCAGGTGAAGATAATCGACACACAGTCGCAAGCTCCCGTCCGCCTTCTTGGCGAATAATATCGGGGAATCCCAGGGTGAAACAATGGGTCGGATAAACCCCTTTCCTTGCAAATCCTCCAACTGTACCCATAGCTCTCGAAGCTCTGCAGGGGCCATCCGATACGCTGGGGTCGATATCGGGGTTGTCCCGGGGTACAGGTCAATATAAAAGTCTACCTCTCTGCGAGGAGGTAACCCTGGGACGTCGTCGGGAAAAACGTCCGCAAACTGATACACCACTGCAGGAAAACTGGGACTCCACACGTCAACTGCTCCTAGGATGAGGCTAGCCAACTGATGAGTGATGGGCTGTCCTCTCCTCCGCGGAAGTCCATCCAGTGCTGCAATGGATCCCTTCTCGCCGGTGAAGGTGAACCGGCTCCCGTCGGTGCGTAGACATCGCACCATGCGCCTAAAACAGTCAATCTGTGCATGGACCGTAGATAACCAATCCATGCCCAAGATGACATCGTAAGGCCTAGACACCGCTACAAGAAGATCTCAGCCGAATCTCTCGCCTCCTAGAGTAAGCTTACACAGCCGGAACCAGTGCGTAATCGTCGAGTCTGCTCCGGTCGGAGTCTCTATCCGTAAGGATCGAGCCAACGGCTCTGTCGGAATCTCTGTGCTCCGAAAAAGGGCAGCGGCTATGAAACAGTGACTCGCTCCTGTGTCTATAAGTACTGCAACACGGGTGGAATAGACACAGATAGTACCTCGAATCATCTTGGGCGTGCCGTGGTTGTAGGCCTCTGCTTCCTGGAGCTGTGCCTGTCTCTGCCCGCCATCTCCCTATGGTCTGGGTAGACCTCCTGGTGGTGGTGGTGGTAGAGCCTCAAAGCATCGCCCACCACCTGCTGCTCGGCCAGCTCCTCTACCTCGTCCGCCTCCTCCCTGCGGACCACCACAGTCGACCCTCTTCCTCTGCCTCGGTGGTCCCTCAACCGTCTGCTACTCCTCGGCACGACGGGTCGGGCAGTCACGAGCCATGTGGCCCTGCCTGCCGCACGAGTAGCACTGCCTGCCTCTCGAAAGACTGGCTCCGCGCTGTGTGCCCCGTACTGCTGAGCCAGTGTCCTGAGGTCGTCTGCCTGAGGGTCTGGTCTACCTAGACCCAAGAGTCATCTGTCGACTGCCTGCTACGGAAGACTCTGCTACGTGCCGCCCTGCGGTGGGTCTCGGCGCTGGTGTAGACTCAGCAAGAAAACTCTCGATCAAAAGGGCCCGCTCCAGTACTCCTGTCTGAGTCGGAATGCTGAGGGAGATCAGCGATGCCCTGATCTCATGTCTTAATCACTACTCAAAGGTCCGGGCCTGGAAGAATGGGTCTCGTACCATGTCGTTCGAGTAGCGCGAGAGATCGGTAAATCTCGCCAAGTACTGGGCGACCATCATGTTGCCCTGCCGCAGCTGAAGAAGCTCCTGAATGCGCACCGCACGGAGGGTGGATGGGACTAACTCCGAGAGGAAGAGGCTCTCAATGTCCATCCAAAGTAGAGATGCCTCATCGTGCACCTGGAGCATCAAGCTCCACCATCGGCCCGCTGATGCGTGCAGTGGGCTCGCAACGAGGATCACCATGAGGTCTGCCGGTGTCCTCACTAGCCTGAAAACTCGTACGACTACCTCCAGCCAGTCCTCGGCTACCTGGGGGTCCATCTCCCTACGAAACCTGGGTGGTCGCTGGCGCTGGAACTCATGCAGTACGCTGAGGTGACGTGCATCGTCAGCGGCTGGTGCGGGAAGTATCGGTGGCTCGGCTGGTAGAGCTACCGCCGGTACCACTGCTGACAAAGGGCTCTGCACCAAAGCCTCGTCGCTCGGTGGGCTGTCGTCATGCTCGACTCTTGGAACCCTAGCTGGCTGCCACTATGGGGCCATCCTGAAAAGGAAATAGGTGCTCCACGGTCAGAACAGTATATCTGGTGAGCTGATACAAAGTAATCACAAAGAAAACGTGAAACACACATGCAATCAATGTTTTCGTGCATTAAGTCGGAAATCAGAAGTCAGGGTCCTGGTGTACGGATACGTCAGTCGCCACACCAACACTGGACTCCCTGGACTGATAACCACACTCAATACGCTAAACACTATTGCTTCACATAGAAGAAAGATCATAGTCTGCGGTAGAACCGAACTCCTCTGATATCAATTTGTCACGACCTGTCCTCGGGGCCCATGCCATGACTACCCCAAGCCCACCTTCCATAGGCCAGGGGCTGGCGACTAGCACCAAGGCGTAAATCCCGGTAAAAAGGGAAGGCATTGCCTTTGTAAAGTAAACAAGCACCACAGAGTACAAGCGGATGAAGTAAAAACTAAGTAAAACTGAGTACAACAGAAAGTGCAGAAAGTAAAAGGGGCCAGAAATACAAGCCCAACTGTAAAGTACAACTCTAAAGAGAAAACAACAACTGTAAAGTAAAGACGCTACACCGAGCTATCCACTGGAAATCCCACCTGAAGGGTGGGTACAGATAGCTCCACTGCTCCTCGGGTCCCACTGTCTACTCCGAGTACGTCCCGCCCAGTGGTCCACCGCTAGGTACCATCCTGCTCTGCAAGCCTCAACCACGATCAACGCTGTCCGTCGCCTGTAACCAACACAACGTAGTGCGGGCATAGCCCGTGCAGGGGTGAGTATAAGCTACTCAGTAGGGACCCCGAGACCCCCAAAGGTCTCCCAAAACCCACAAGGGATAAACCACAAAGGAAAGATACAATCACGAAGTAACAAACGACACTTCTTAGGTAAATTCTCATACATATACCTAAGTCATCAATTCCAATACGCTCCAACCTCTGAGCCCAAGTACAACTCAGTCCACACAGGAAAGTATACGTATTCCACACAGGAAAGAAAAACGTAATCCACACAGGATAGCACAACACAGTCCAAACAGGAAAGAAAACAGGATTCAGCTCACACAGGTATACTTCTTCGAAGATGGTAGAGATGATCACTGATCCATCTAAAGTCGTCGGACCCACAAAGGATCGTTAGGTACTAACCCCCAAAAATACCCACACATGATCGGTACGAAACTAACCCCCGCAAAGACCCACACAGGATCAGACTCACACAGGATCTGTAGGCGCTGGCTCACACAGAACCGTTGAGCGCTGAACCACACAGGATCGGACCCACACAGGATCGGTAGCACTGATCCACATAGGATCGCTGAGTGTTTTAGTCGTCATCATCGAATCCACTGAGGATCTCTGCACAGTCGTTGTCGCAGTCACAGTAGCAGTCGCAACCAGCACTAGGGTTCCCGCACACAACAAGCTCGTTCAGGAGGGTCTGCTCCACGAGTCGAGAGGATGATACATCAACAGACACATAGTCCAGAGTTCATGTATCCAAAAGTTCCATATCATCAACAGGAACCCAACGTCGCAGACAGCGCGTCAATCGGACGCCCGGTCTGAGAGTTATTGGCTTTTTCGTCCTAGGGGCCATGTTGGTTTTTAAGGCAAAACCAACCCGACCGTACTCCACCTGCATCCAAACCTCAGGCGGAGTAAGCCAAAATATCCGTCTCACTAAGAGGAACTCAACAAAGTTGACGGCACATCAATCAGACGTCCGTAGCTCAAGATATGAGTGTTTCTGCTCTGAGGGCCCGATTGGTTTCGTGTACGAACCAACCCGGCCGAACTCAACGTATTCTGAAACCTTGAGTGCAATATGTCTAAATGACCGTCTCGTTCTAAGGATTTTGTCACCGCTGACGGCGCGTCGATCGGAGGTATGTAGCCCGAGTTATGGGCAAATGAACCCAAACTGTCCGAAAACGGGGGTTTCGGGCCCGGACCGACCCGGCCCGAGATCCCCCGGTCGGCCCGAACCGAGTCGGCCCGGCCCGGCCCGGCTGGGGACAGCGCGCCCAGTGTGCTGTCCGGCTCGGCCTTTGGCCGAGCTGTTTCGACAAAGGGGCGGGGGCCTTCCCCCCTGTGTAATCGTGGCCCCCTACAATTAAGGGGGGCCGTTTTGGCCAGCCAGCTGGGGGTTTGAACCCCCGGTTGCACACCGGTCCGGCCGGCCCGCCCTGGCCCTCTAATTACGGCCTCCACGGGACCGGCGATGGCCGGTCCCCTTCTTCACCGACACCGGCGGCCCGGTCCGGCCGCCTGTCACCTTGCTCCGCCGCGGCCCGGAACCGACCGCGGCCCTTGTCGTCCGGCGCGGTGCAACGGCACCACGCCCCTCTGCCGCGACCTAACACCGGCCACGGCTCCTTCGATTTCCTTCGACGCGGCACGACGGCGTCGCGTTCTTAGACTTCTTTCCATGGCGCGGCATGACGGCGTCGCGTAATACTTGTCGTGTGATTCCCTCGTGGTGCGATGACACCACACCATTCTGTTCCATCCACAAAGAATCAAACTTGAACATAGGAGGGGGGTTCAACCGTGTTTGTGCGGTCCGACCCCCCTCTCGTTAAATGATATCATCTAGTTGAAAATCCACGTTAATTGATAAACTAGAATCATGAACGGAAATAATTAATTAAAATAAAATAATCCCCTACCTCGGTTTCAAGAACGGTGTTCTTCAACGAGCCGCGGAAGACGAGCGTCGCGGAGGTCGGGCATCGCGGGAAATGAACGTCGACGTCGCGAAGCGAGGATTCGAAGTCGTTGATGGAGATTTTTGTCATGGAAAACCGTCGCGGAAGTGACGACGTGGAAGAAGAACATCGCGTCGCGGATAAGACGTCGTGGAAGAACCGTTGTGGAAAGAGACGTCGTTGGAAGAAGACGTCGCGTTCTTCGGCGGAGGTGTTCTTCGCGTTCTTCGTCGAGGTTGAAGAAGAAGAAGACTCCACGCTTCCCAATCCTCTCAAGGTTACAAAACTCTAACAAAAATAAAATAAGACCAAGTCTTATTTTATTAACACAACCTAACCATTTGAATTTCAAGAGTTTGAAATTAAGTAACTCACTTAATTAATTATAACAAGTTGTCAAAAAATTAATGAAAGTGAGTTAATGGGGAGTTAGGATTGTGAGGGGTTAAGAGGGGTTAGAGAGTTAGGGAAATTGAAAAGGTGGGGGGTTTGTGTGGGCCCCACCCTTTTAATTATCCAAGCATGGGAAGTTGGGTGGATGTGGGCCCCACCCCCAACTTCCCATGGGAGAAATTAACCACCTTGAAAAAGAAATAAAATTGATTCAACAACTTTTTAATTAAACCCCATTAATTAACTTCTTCTCCCGCACAAACGCAACTACGGTAAAGGTTCCCTTAAGCGATTACTGGTGTTGCGAGTTCATCGGTGCCATCAGATTTCAATTCCGAGCACCGATTAAAAAGATAGGAAATCCCGCTCATTCGTTCACTGAACGTACCTGAGCCAAACTTCGAAAATTGATTCCGGGCACTCTGGGCCTCGGAATCAAGTGCCGTCAGAAACCGCCTTCTAGTAAAATTCCAAAGAAAATTAAGAAAAAATTTCCCTTGAATTTTACGGGTCTTTACACCTCATCCGGAAATAGGTTGGAATCAAGGCGAAGTAGATCCTTGAACTTGATCCCCAAATCTCTCACTGACATATTCCCCTACTGGAGGGAGAGTAGTTCCTGCCTCTTCTCAGCATTCATCGTCGAAGAGAGGAATTTCGCCTAGAATTCCTTTTCAAAGTCATCCAACATGACCTCAGCCTCCCTCTTCTCCCCAAGATAAAGTGAAAGAGCGTTGTCATGGGCGCCCTCAAATGATTAGTGTAATTTGGGGTACTTAGGTGCAGCAGAGTGGCTGACCAAGGTCGTCTCTCAAAGGAGGAAGTGAATTTAACAACTTATTAGAGGTATTATAAAAAAATAAAATAAAATAGAATAGAATAAAAACACTAATTTAAAGTATTGGGGTTTGTTTTAGTTTATGAATCTAGAAGAAGTTTGCTGGAAGAAGATTGTATAATTTTTTTTTTGTTTTTAGTTTTGAAATGAATTTCGATTAAAATGACACAACAAGAAGATGTTTTTTTAGAAATCTATTTAAAAGACGTAATCGATCTAACTCTACCTCTTAAATCATTTATTAATTATTATAATTTAAATTAATATTCACTTAATTATGATCCCTTGATTTGTTAAATCCTGAACCCTACGAGAATTAACTTTACCACAAAGATGATGTGAATTTAACCCTAGGCAAACTTCGGAACATGCAATCGCAACACCCTGCTTTGATTGATGTTCTAAGATTAGCTTATGGTCAGTGGTAAATTAAGGCACATATACATTCTGGAAATGAGGATGAATTGTGTTTAGGGATTATATTTGAACTCTACAAATTTATCTCATGTGGTCTTATATTACCGATTAAGATCGCGCTCTCACAATTTACACAAAATCCCGACCTCGCGTGTTTTTGTGTTAATTGTTCAATTGCTTGTTTAGTTTCTTACAATTTAAAAAAACACAATTCATGGATCATATTAAGTGAATTACAGTAGCTCATTGATTCAAAATAATTAAATGAAGAGGGTAGAAGATAGATCGATTACTAAAAGACTACTCTTCCATGGGTGGCGTAATCATCGTAGAAGCGTTTTGCATGTGCAAAGGTTTAAAATGGGTATAACCCAATAACGCTTCTACTCAAGAATTCAAGCACAATTAGGAAGATTAATAGAAGAAGAAATTTAAACAAAACAGAAGAAAAGAGAAGAAATAAAAGAATAACAAAGAAGTTTATTACATAAACAAAATCATTACAACATGAAGGAGAAGAAGAAGGCTTCGTCGAAGGGATCCTTGCTTCAAGAGCTACCCTTATTGAAATGGTTGGAGAATTGGAGTGGATCCACTTCTCCTCTGCCTTAAACTTCCCAATTCACGTCCCAACCCCTCCAAATGAGAAAAACTCCAATTTATAGAGGGTAGGGGAGGAGAGTTTACAAGTGGTTTCAAGTGTGAATGTGGAAATTCGGACAAATATTTTATTCCAAAGTTCACCGCCCATTTGACCACCAAAACGCGTGAATTGGCCGGCCTTCCAGAAGGATATAATGTGAGTACATGTGTCTTCTATCTCCTCTACAAATTTGGGCTCAATACAGGCCCATATGAAGGCGTTATGGCCGAAATACAGAAGCTTCTCCATTCTGGTGAGCCTAGCCCAACTTTGACTTCATGGCCCAATTTCAACAACCAAATGAACTCTTTAGCTCTAGTGTCCTGAATAAAAGTTGTAGATAATTAAGTTAGGAACACGTTTACAAAATTTCAAATTAAAATAATAAAAATAATATATTTATATTCGAAATACTACAGTGAACTATAAAGGGTAAAACTGGAATTTTCATCAAATATTCAAATGAATGATCTAATCCCAAATATTTTATAAATAAACATATTTAACACAATGTGAGGAAATTATATCATTTATTATAAATAAAATATTCAATAAAATAGTGTTTTATCAACTCCCCCACACTTACCGTTTTTCACACCTAGGCAAAACCTCATATCAAGTAAACATCAATATCAAATCAAAACCAATTTTAAAACACATATCCTTAAGATCAATCAATTTCACACCAAGAATAAAAAGATATCATGCCTCATAAAAAACCTTATTTCAAGTTCTCCATTTATATCATTCAATATATTTCCACTTCATTTATCCGCCCATGCACAAAACACTTAACTCGCTTGAATTTTCTCTCATCACTCAAATATCAATTTTTTTTGCAATGTCTTTCTCATCCAAACTCATACAAGGGTCACCATAGGCTTGATAGATTCCTACATCACTACCCGATGTGAGTCAAGGACATATGTTTATCATGAGGACTTTTCAGGGTTGTTCTTTGGATTTCGGTTGGTAGGATTAAGATGTTAAAAAATCTGAGGCTGAATGAGGAGGGCTTGACTCTTTTGAAGCAAAATTGCATTAATCTAATTTTCACTTAAATATGGTCTTCTCATCAATCCCCATAGTATCAATTCAGCTCCATCATCATGAAAAGTCATGAAAGGTTTACACCATTCATCATTTCAGTATAAAAAATTTCAATCTTCTCAAACATGATTTTCTTGAAAGCTCCAGATGGGCACAGCTTTCCACCTCAATTAGAGGCTCCAGAAAAGGCACAACTTCACTTGTCATGAAAGCTCCAGAAAAGGCACATCTTTCAATATAATGAATTTCTTCAGCAGCAAACACATCTATTCAGAATTTAATTTTCCACCCAAATTATCACATAATATGGTGGCACAACACAAGACAGCTTCCCCCACACTTAAGCTCAACTAGATTATGCAATTTCACTTCAAGAGTTGGTTGGATAGGGAAAATTGGCTTGTAATGTGGCTTAACCTAACAGGCTGTGCATGGATTCTAAGGGATACAAGGATTAAATATTCAAGGTAGGCCATTATAAAAAAGGATTCTTTGAAATAGGGGCTTTAATACCAAACAAATTCCTCAATCATTTAAACATATGTACCTCAAACCCTCAAGTTTTGACAGGAATAGATCAAATTCTGGTTAAATCAAGCATGGTTTGGTTCTCTCAAGAAGTGAGGTGAATGTAAAGAATATGAAAATATTGGTTTAGAAGCCTCACAGGAAAGTGATTTCAAATATAAAGACAGTGAGATTGGCATGGGATTCAAAATTCAGCGTACTTTTCATGAAATTACTAAATATTTGAACTTGAAACAAAGTCATTTCAGCATTCATTTAAGCTTAGTTTCAAGGGGTAAATTGTTTCACTTATTGATATGGATTTAAAAATGGTGATGATAATCATTTCAGTCCAGAAGTTTCAAAAACACACAGAAAATTGTAAAATAAGCACCCAAAATTTGAAAAACACACATTTTTTTTGAACAGGAAAGCAATTGAAATTACTAAACTAAAAGGTTCCCTCCCCCACACTTAAAATATTGCATTGTCCTCAATGTGAACCTATGAGATGATATATGCACATGAAATGCAGAATTTTTAAATAGGACAAATAATATAAAAGTGAAAGGGTTAGGAACAGCCTGATGTGATCAAGTGATGATGGGGTCATGCAGTGTGATAAAATCCACTGCATCAGTAGGATGTCCCTCAATGTATCTCTTCAAACTTTGCCCATTGACTGTAAAGCTCCTTCCAGTGTCCTCTTGTGTGATCTCCACTGCACCATAAGGAAAAACATTAGACACAATATAAGGACCTAACCATCTGGAATGCAACTTACCAGACATCAACTTCAGTCGTGAACTATAGAGAAGGACTTTCTCTCTAACATGAAACTCCCTTTGTTGGATCATTTTGTCATGAGCTTCTTTTGATCTTTCCTTGTAGAGCCTTTAGTTCTCATATGATGACAGTCGAATCTCCTCAAGCTCTTGAATTTGCAACTTCCTTTGAATTCCAGCTTGGGCCAAATCCATGTTACATTTCATTATAGCCCAATATGCCCGATGCTCGACTTCCACGGGGAGATGACACGCTTTCCCAAAAACAATCCGAAATTGGGACATACCAATGGGGGTCTTGTAGGCTGTCCTATAAGCCCACAATTCATCATCCAAGCGCTTGCTCCAATCCTTCCTATTTGGCTGCACGGTTTTCTCCAAGATTTGTTTCAACTCACAATTTGAAACCTCAGCCTGACCATTTGTTTGGGGGTGGTATGGTGTTGATGTTTTGTGAGTCACCCCATACTTTCGAAGGAGGGAAGAAAAATTCCTATTGCAAAAGTGTGTCCCTTGGTCACTGATGATGGCCTTTGGTATTCCAAACCTGCAGAAAATCTGTGCTTTGACAAAGTCCACAACAACATGAGAATCGTCAGTGCTGGTGGCCTTGGCCTCCACCCATTTACTCACATAATCAACAGCAACCAAAATATACAAAAATCCAAATGAACTAAGAAAAGGACCCATAAAATCAATTCCCCATACATCAAAAATCTCACAGAATAGTATGGGTTGTTGGGGCATCTCATGTCTCTTAGAAATGTTCCCAGTGTGTTGGCAACGAGAGCATGACTTACAAAACACATGGGCATCATGTAATAATCTAGGCCAATATAATCCAGAGTCCAAAACCTTCCTAGCTGTCCGTTGGCATCCAAAGTGTCCACCACAAGCAAGTGTATGACAAAAATGCAAAACAGACTCAAACTCATGATCGGGAACAAACCTCCTAATGACTTGGTCACTACACATGCGCCATAAGTATGGATCATCCCAAACATAAAATCTTGACTCAATCTTTAATTTTTGGACTTGATGTTTCTTCAAATTTACTGGGATTTCAGAGCCAACAATGTAATTAACTAAATCAGCATACCAAGGATGCTTACCTGAGATGGTATAGAGATGCTCATCGGGGAAAGTGTCCTGAAGTGGTACCTGGTCCAAGGTGTCACCCTCTAGTGTGTGAGTAATCCTACTCATGTGGTCCGCCACCAAGTTTTCTGACCCCTTTTTGTCCTTTATCTCGATGTCGAACTCTTGAAGAAGGAGCATCCAACGGATAAGTCGTGGCTTTGCATCTGGCTTCTTCAGGAGGTACCTCAAAGCTGCATGGTCAGAAAAAACAACTACTTTAGAGCCCAATAAATATGAACGGAATTTATCTAAAGCAAATATGACAGCAAGAAACTCCTTTTCTGTGGTTGTGTAATTTTATTGGGCTGAATCCAGTGTCCTTGATGCATAGGTGATCACATGTGAACGCCCCTCCACCCTTTGAGATAAGACAGCTCCAACCACGAAGTTGGAGGCGTCACACATAAGCTCAAAAGGAATCTCCCACCTTGGGGGTTATATGATAGGTGGAGTGGTCAGACGTTGTTTTAGCTCATCGAATGAATTCCTGCAAGAAACATCAAACACAAAATCAGAATCCTTTTGAAGTAATCTTAACATAGGAAGAGCAATCTTACTAAAATCTTTGATGAAGCGCCGATAAAATCCTGCATTACCTAGGAAAGATCTAACATCACACACACATGAAGGATATGGTAAGGATGAAATAATATTTACCTTTAATCTATCAACCACTATCCCATGTTTTGGCACTACATCCCCTAAGACAATGCCATGTTCTACCATGAAATGACACTTTTCAAAGTTCAGGACCAGATTCTTCTCAATACAACGATTCAACACCTTTCCCAAACTAATTAGACATTCATCAAATGAAGACCCATACACTGTAAAATCATCCATAAATACCTCCATGAAGGTCTCAATAAAATCAGAAAAAATACTCACCATACATCTCTGGAAGGTACCTGGGGCGTTGCAATGTCCAAATGGCATCCTCCGGTAGGAAAATGTACCAAAGAGACATGTGAATGTAGTCTTCTACTGATCCTCTGGAGCTATAGGAACCTGAAAATATCCATAAAATCCATCCAAGAAACAATAGTGTGTCTTCCTAGCTAGTCTCTCAAGCATCTGATCAATAAATGGGAGGGGGAAATGGTTCTTGCGAGTGGACTGATTTAGTTTCCTATAATCAATACACACACGCCAACTGTTTTTCACCCTCATTGGAACTAAATCATCTTTCTTATTTTTAACAACAGTAAAACCAGTTTTCTTAGGCACAACCTGAATTGGACTTACCCACTGTGAATCTGAAATGGGAAAGATTATACCTGCCTCGAGCAATTTCTCAACTCCCTTTTTAACAACTTCCAGGAGGGTGGGATTGAGTCTCCTTTGTGGTTGTCTCACCGGTTTAGCCCCATCCTCCAAGAGAATCCTATGCATGAAAATGGAGGGGCTAATACCTGATATGTCAGCCAAGGTCCACCCAATCGCCTTGATGTTCTCCCTCAAAATATTCAAAAGCTTTTCTTCATGTTAAAAAGGGAGATTGTTAGCAATGATAACAGGTAATCTCTCATCACTCAACAAGTATGAGTATTTCATATTTGGTGACAATGGCTTGAGTTCTAATGAAGGAGGGTGTAGTATGGATGGAGACATTGAAGGAACTGAAATATGTGCACAAAGAGCATCAGTATCAGAATAGAAATCATCAAAATCATAGAATAAAGCATCAAATCCATCAGCATACTCAACAGCCATTTCATAATCAGAGTGAACATGATCAAAATAAGAATATGAATCCACATCAAAATCAAATCTTAGAGAGTCTTGTTCATTAGAAACAGGTGTGGAAGTTCTCTTAGACATTAAAACAGAACCAATACTCATAATCTCCCTAAGCATAGGACAATCCAATTCCATGATGTTTTTACTTGGTGGTTCAATATGGGAGATAACAAAAGAAGAATGGTCCTCTGAGGGGTACTTCATGGAATCCATAACATTAAATATCACAACTTCAACTCCAAAATCCATGGAAAGTGTACCCTCATTGACATTTATGATAGTTTTTTCAGTTTTGAGGAAGGGTCTACCTAAGATAATGGGGGCATGAGAACTTACCTGATCATCCTCCATGTTAAGCACATAGAAGTCTGCTGGAAAGATCGTGTCTCTTACCTGAACAAGTACATCCTCATGAACTCCCGCTAGATATGTCATAGCTCTATTCGCCAATTGCACCACTACTCTTGTTGGCTTCAACTCACCAACCTGCAAGGAAGAGAATACAGAGTGAGGCATCACATTTATGGAAGCTCCCAAATCACAAAGAGCATCAGAGAAGTGAAACTCCCCTATGGTACATGGGATGGTGAATGTCCCGAGATCCTTGCACTTTGTTGGCATTGCTAGAGTTGGTGTAATGAGTGCTGATACATTCCTTCCAAGGTTGATCCTCTCATTCCCCTTGAGCCCTCTTCGATTAGTGCAGAGTTCTTTTAAGAATTTGGCATACCTTGGGATTTGCTTAATGGCTTAAAGTAGAGGAATGTTGATCTCCACACGCTTGAATGTGTCCAAAACCTCCTTTTGCATTTCTTCTTCAGTCATCTTCTTGGTTTGAACAACCCTTTTTGGAAAAGGAAGGGGTTTAGGAGGAACATCATAAATATTTTTCTTACCTTTATCTTTCTCCTTGGATTGCTCATCAGTTGGTATGGAATGCGGCTTCTCTGAAGTTGAGGTGAATCCCGGTGGAATGGTAGGTGCAGATGTATCTTTCATTTGCTTCCCACTTCTCAATGTGATGGCACTAACATTCCCCTTTGGATTTTGAGTGGGTTGGGAAGGTATATTTCCAGAATTTTTACTCACAAGTTCATGGAGGGCGGTGGAAATCTGGCTCATTTGAGTCTTCAACTCCCTCAGCTCCGAAATTTGACTCTTCAGCTCATTCTGTTGATTAAGAACAATTTGCTTCAAAAGATCATCAGTATTAGAATCTACCTTTGGTGAATGATTCCCTTGTTGCTGACTTGTTGATGTTTGAGCTTCAAATCTCCTTTGGGGTTGTTGGAAACCCTGCTGGTAAGGCGGAGGCTGCTGGAAGTTTTGTTGAAAGGGTGGCCTTTGTTGTTGTCCATAGACATACCTCATGTCCGACTGATCTTTCCACCCTTGGTTGTATGTTGGATCAAACTTCTTTTGGGGATATGGTTGTTGTTGTTGCTGCTGAAATGGTCTCCCTAGGAACACTGCTGCACAATCTTCTGTCTCTTGTAGTTGTGGGCAACAGTCAGTTGGGTGGTTTGTCTCAGTGCAAATGCCACATGGCCTTGAAGGAGGGGGTAGAGATGTCTTTTGTGCCAATGCAATCTGCCTCACCATAGTTGTCAATTCTTCTAACTTAGTATCAATCAAATGACTTTCAAGAGAAGAAGGACTTACTTGATGTACTCCTCGAACATGTGGTGTACCTCTATCACCAAATTGTTGGGAGTTTTGGACCATCTTGTCGATCAACGCACGTGCAGCTACTGGTGTCTTGTCCACCAATGCTCCTACAGCCGCAGCATCCACCATGCTTCTCTCCATAGGTGTGAGTCCTTCGTAGAAGTATTGGATGAGGAGTTGCTCACTGATTTGGTGATGCGGATAGCTTGCGCACAACTTCTTGAATCTCTCACAATACTCATACATTGACTCCCCTTGTGCTTGCTTGATCCCCGAGATCTCCTTACGAATGGATGGGGTCCTTGATGCTGGAAAAAATCTCTATAAGAAAAGACGTTTCAAATCGTTCCAACAAGTTACATCTTCGGGTTGTAAATAATACATCCAGTCTTTTGCAGCTCCATCAAGTGAGAATGGGAATGCTCTTAATTTGATTTGATCTTCAGAAAAATTTCTTGGTATAAGGGTTGAGCAAACCAAATTAAATTCTTTCAAATGTTTATTGGGATCCTCACCAGAGAGGCCATGAAACTTTGGAAGTAAGTGAATTAACCCCGATTTTAGTTCGAAGTCTGATTCGAGATTTGGGTATGCAATACAATTTGGTTGATAGTTAATATCAGGTGCAGCCAATTATCGAATGGTTATATTAAGTTAATTTCCATTGTTTTCAGCCATTGGTTCCTCTTTTATGTTTGAATTTGAATAGCTTCCAATATCAATGTTTCCAGAAGAGAGGAATTCACCAACTGGTTGAATATTGAAACTTCCCGTAGACTGAGAATTTCTGATTCGATCCCTAAGGCTGAGTTCAATATCAGGGTCAAGATCTAAGAGATCATTGGGATTAGTTCATGTCATAGATCAAATAAAAATGAAAATAAAGAAAGTGGACCATAGTAAAATAAAAATGAGAAGTTTGAGTTGATGGTCCAAAAAGAAGTAGAAGAAAATAAAAGAAGAAGAAGAAAAATCAGATTGGGTAAAGAAGGAAGAAAGAAGAGAGGAAGAGAATAAAATGTAAAATAAAATAAATACCTCTAATTGGTTGAAATAATTACTTGCCTCCCCAGCAACGACGCCAATTTGAAAGAGCGCTGTCGTGGGCGCCCTCAAATGATTAGTGTAATTTGGGGTACTTAGGTGCAGCAGAGTGGCTGACCAAGGTCGTCTCTCAAAGGAGGAAGTGAATTTAAAAACTTATTAGAGGTATTATAAAAAAAATAAAATAAAATAGAATAGAATAAAAACACTACTTTAAAGGATTGGGGTTTGTTTTAGTTTATGAATCTAGAAGAAGTTTGATGGAAGAAGATTGTATAATTTTTTTTTTGTTTTTAGTTTTGAAATGAATTTCGATTAAAATGACACAACAAGAAGATGTTTTTTTAGAAATATATTTAAAAGGCATAATCGATCTAACTCTACCTCTTCAATCATTTATTAATCATTGTAATTTAAATTAATATTCACTTAATTATGATCCCTTAATTTGTTAAATCCTGAACCCTATGAGAATTAACTTTACCACGAAGATGATGTGAATTTAACCCTAGGCTATCTTCGGAACATGCAATCGCAGCACCCTGCTTTGATTGATGTTCTAAGATTAGATTACGGTCAGTGGTAAATTAAGGCACATATCCATTCTGGAAATGAGGATGAATTGTGTTTAGAGATTATATTTGAACTCTACAAATTTATCCCGTGTGGTTTTATATTACCGATTAAGATCGCGCTCTCACAATTTACACAAAATCCCGACCTCGCGTGTTTTTGTGTTAATTGTTCAATTGCTTGCTTAGTTTCTTACAATTTAAAAAAACACAATTCATGGATCATATTAAGTGAATTACAGTAGCTCATTTATTCAAAATAATTAAATGAAGAGGGTAGAAGATAGATCGATTACTAAAAGACTACTCTTCCATGGGTGGCGTAATCATCGTAGAAGCGTTTTGCATGTGCAAAGGTTTAAAATGGGTATAACCCAATAACGCTTCTACTCAAGAATTCCAGCCCAATTAGGAAGATTAAGATAAGAAGAAATTTAAACAAAACAGAAGAAAAGATAAGAAATAAAAGAAGAACAAAGAAGTTTATTACATAAACAAAATCATTACAACATGAAGGAGAAGAAGAAGGCTTCGTCGAAGGGATCCTTGTTTCAAGAGCTACCCTTATTGAAATGGTTGGATAATTGGAGTGGATCCACTTATCCTCTGCCTTCAACTTCCCAATGCACGTACCAACCCCTCCAAATGAGAAAAACTCCAATTTATAGAGGAGAGGGGAGGAGAGTTTACAAGTGGTTTCAAGTGTGAATGTGGAAATTCGGCCAAATATTTTATTCCAACTTTCACCGCCCATTTGTCCACCGAAACGCATGAATTGGCCATTCTTCCAGAAGGATAGAATGTGAGGATATGTTTCTTCTATCTCCTCTCCAAATTAGGGCTCAATACAGGCTCATATGAAGGAGTTATGGCCGAAATACAGAAGCTTATCCATTCTGGCGAGCCCAGCCCAACTTTGACTTCATGACCCAATTTCAACAACCAAATGAACTCTTTAGCTCTAGTGTCCTGAATAAAAGTTGTAGATAATTAAGTTAGGAACACTGTTACAAAATGTCAAATTAAAATAATAAAAATAAAAATATTTATATTCGAAATACTACAGTGAACTATAAAGGGTAAAACTGGAATTTTCATCAAATATTCAAATGAATGATCTAATCCCAAATATTTTATAAATAAACATATTTAACACAATGTGAGGAAATTATATCATTTATTATCAATAAAATATTCAATAAAATAGTGTTTTATCATAAATCATCCACCACTCACGCACTGCTCCATGCATCTGGCTCACAACCATAGGAACCCAATACTCCGTCGGAGCCCGGATCAAACTGAAAGCTATAACCAGCTCCTCTAGCCAGCTCTTTGTCTCCATGTTAGAGATGCTTCCCTTGTACTTCTCAAGGGTCTGCCTCTGAAAGGCACGAAGCATCTTCTACCACTGATCATCATCCTCCTCTCGGTCAGCCCTTTGTCGATCATCCAAGTCAACCTCCTGGGCCTCGATCGCTCGCACTACTCGTGGTCGTCACCCAGGTGCCATAACTTCAAGGTAAACAAGGAACGCCTAAGCCCGAGTAGTGTAGATTACTGTTATAAATTTTTTCTTAGACTCTTTATTCAATTTAAATCCCCAAAATGCCCCAAAAACACAAGAACACAAGTCATTATTATGCATGTACCTTTCCTAGGATCTCTACCCTATAATCAGTGTGGCCTCACTTGGTCGTTTAATAAGTCCATAGTCCTTACATCTGATCAAAGGGGGCCCTAAAATCCTGTGTCCGAGCTGGTCTTCCCTGGCCTATTTCACGCTCCAAGATCACCCGACACTATTGCCCTACCATCCCATGCAATCCTAATTGTTCCAAACTCCAGACTCCATCCTAACTCTCAACCTCCATGCCTCTGATACCATTCTGTCATGACCCACTCGCACCAAAGATGCCCCTCCTGAGCTGGCAATGGTGAAAGGTAGATAATAACCACCGAGTCCCGCCTCGAGTAGGCCCCGAAGTGGCGACTAGCACCAAGGGTATGAGTTTTCACAATTATGGGAGGCATTACCCTTTTTATTAATAAAGATCAGGAAATAGGATGAGTCAAACACCAAAAGAAAAGGAACAAGTAAATGAAAATAAACCCAAAACCAACCCATATGCATGTTTTATACAAACTGAAACAAAAGTACAATAATAAGAAAATCTCCAATGTACGATACCAAAAGAGAGCAAAAACTGCAACCAACGAAACTCCAACACCCAATTAGCAAGGTCCCGAACAGTCCCTAAAGTCCCCCTAAAAACCTAAAAGTAAACATAGGGTGAGCATACAAGTATACTCAGTAGGGAAAACTAATGCACTCTTGCACAGGTGTGGAGATATCCTAATGCCCCATGAGAAAACAAAAGGAACCAGAGCCTGGAAAGTAATCTATCCACCCAACCTTACAAGCCACACTCACCAAATATCACAAGTCAACAGAGTTGTATAGTAATATTATCAATGTATGGGTACCCCGCACCACCTTACCACTGATTATTGTTCAAGCCCTCACGCCTAACGCTCTGATGCTTCCCCCTCTTCTTGAGCTAGTGAAGCAACCTGGCCATATGAAGCTTGATCTAGTGCCGCAACCTGGCCATACGAAGCTCATAGAATCCCGCAGGCACACAATCGTCGGCCATAACCACATCTCATCCCGCATTCCTCTGGTAATCAATCCTCGGCCATAATCACATCTCATCCTGAAAAATCTTGGGAACACATCACATTCTCATCTAGAAGACTCTTGGGAAATATCTTCCATAACATGATCAAAGGGTCTTGGACTATAGAACCAGAAAGAGGGAGCACAGGGAAGAACAATAATCATCCATCCTTTGAATGTTTGGGAATCACTACTAAAAAAACCACCATTAGCGACCGCCAATGGTGGTCGCTATAGGGCTCTAGCGGCCGCCCAGCGGCCGCCATTGGCGGTCGCTTTAGCCTCGTCGCTAGAGGCCTATAGCGACCACCAATGGCGGTCGCTAAAGTGAATTTTTTTTAAAAAAATGTACACTGAAATAAATAAATAAATAAATATATATATATATATATTAAAAAAAAATTCACATATATACTATTAAATACAATATTTTAAATATATATATATATAATATATTTTAAATGTTTTAATATATATAATATTAAATATATGTATAATATCGAATCATTGTGCTATAATAATTTAAAACCCCCGATTTAAGAAATGCTATCATTTCAGGTTTTTCGGAGCACGTTTGCTCCGAATTCGACCGTCGCACGCCGTTTTGGTGTTTTATGACTCCAGAAACGCGTTTCTGGCCGCCGCGGTCAAAAGACACCTCCGATTGACGTTCCGTATCTCCGACCATTTCACAATTCACGCAACGGATGTTTTCGTGCAGTTTCGTGGCATTCGGAGGTCGTTCGGGTGGTTTTGACCCCCCAACGCACCATTTCAGCGCGCGCCAAGCAGCTGAAAACGACACATTCGGTCGTGTCGCGCGCACCGCACGTCCGATGGATGTGCCGCCTCCTCCTGAATCTCAGGAATAATATTACTATCATTCTCGTGCGGTTTCAGGTTTTTCGGAGCACATTTGCTCCGAATTCGACCGCCGCACGCCGTTTTGGTGTTTTATGACTCTAGAAACGCGTTTCCGGCCGCCACGGTCAAACGGCACCTCCGATTGATGTTCCATCTGTCCGACCATTTCACAATTCACTAAACGGATGTTGCCGTGCGGTTTCGTGGCATTCGGAGGTCGTTCGGGTGATTTGACCCCCCAACGCGCCATTTCAGCGCGCGCCGAGCTGCTGAAAACGACGCATTCGGTCGTGCCACGCGCACCGCAAGTCAGATGGATGTTCCGCCTTCTCCTCCATCTCAGGAATAATATTCCTATCGTTCTCGTGCTGTTTCAGGTCGTTCGGAGCACGTTTGCTCCGAATTCGACCGCCGCACGCCGTTTTGGTGTTTTATGACTCCGGAAATACGTTTCCAGCCGCCGCGGTCAAACGCCACCTCCGATTGACATTCCGTCTGTCCTACCATTTCAAAATTCACGCAACTGATGTTTTCGTGCGGTTTCGTGGCATTTGGAGGTCGTTCGGGTAGTTTTGACCCCCCAACGCGCCATTTCAGCGCACGCCGAGCTGCTAAAAACGACGCATTCGGTCGTGCCGCGCGCACTGCATGTCCGATGGATGTGCCGCCTCCTCCTGCATCTCAAGAATAATATTCCTATCATTATTGTACGGTTTCATGTCGTTCGGAGCACATTTGCTCCGAATTCGACCGCCGCACGCCGTTTTGGTGTTTTATGACTTTGGAAACGCGTTTCCAGCCACCGCGGTCTAACGGAACCTCTGATTGACATGTCGTCTACCCGAAAATTTCATAGTTCACGCAACGGATGTTGTCGTGCAGTTTCGTGGCATTCAGAGGTCGTTTGGGTGGTTTTGACCCCCCAAAGCGCCATTTCAGCACGCGCCGAGCTGCTGAAAACGACGCATTCTGTCATACCGCGCGCACCGCACGTCCGATGGATGTGCCGCCTCCTCTTGCATCTCAGGAATAATATTCCTATCGTTGTCATGCGGTTTCAAGTCGTTCGGAGCACGTTTGCTCCGAATTCGTCCGTCGCACGCCGTTTTGGTGTTTTATGACTCCGGAAACGCGTTTCCGGCCGCCGCGGTCAAACGGCACCTCCGATTGACGTGATGTCTACCCGACCATTTCACAATTCACGCAACGGATGTTGTCGTGTGGTTTCGTGACATTCGGAGGTCGTTCGGGTGGTTTTGACCCCCCAACGCGCCATTTCAGCGCGCGCCGAGCTGCTGAAAACGACACATTCGGACGTGCTGCGCGCACTGCACGTCCGATGGACGTGCCGCCTCCCCCTGTATCTCAGGAATAATATTTCTATCATTCTCGTGCGGTTTCAGGTCATTCAGAGCACGTTTGCTCCGAATTGGACCGCCGCACGCCGTTTTGGTGTTTTATGGCGCCGGAAACGCGTTTCCGGCCGCCGCGGTCAAACGGCACCTCCAAATGACGTGTCGTCTGGCCAACCATTTCAGAATTCACGCACTTGCTGTTTTTGTACGGTTTTGTGGCATTCGGACGTCGTTCGGGTGGTTTTGACCATCCAACGCGGCATTTCAGCGCGCGCCGCGTTGCTGAAAAAGACAATTCGGTCGTGCCGCGCGCACCGCACATCCGATGGACGTGTCGCCTCCTTTTGCATCTCAGGAATAATATTTCTATCATTCTCGTATGGTTTCATGTCGTTCGGAGCACGTTTGCTCCGAATTGGACCACCGTACGCCGTTTTGGTGTTTTATGGCGCCGGAAATGCGTATCAGGCCGCCGCGGTCAAACGGAACCTCCGAATGACGTTCCGTCTAGCCGACCATTTTACAATTCACGCACCGGCTGTTTTCATACGGTTTCGTGGCATTCGGAGGTCGTTCGGCTGGTTTTGACCACCCAACGCGGCATTTCAGTGCGCGCCGCGCTGCTGAAAACGACACATTCGGTCGTTCCACACGCACCGCATGTCTGGTGGACGTTCCGCCTCCTCCTGCATCTCAGGAATAATATTTCTATCGTTCTCGTGCGGTTTCAGGTCATTCAGAGCACGTTTGCTCCGAATTGGACCGCCGCACTCCGTTTTGGTGTTTTATGGCGCTGGAAATGCGTTTCCGGCCGCCACGGTCAAACGGAACCTCCGAATGATGTGCCGTCTGGCCAACCATTTCACAATTCACGCAACAGCTATTGTTGTACGGTTTCGTGGCATTCGGAGGTCGTTCGGGTGGTTTTGACCCCCCGACGTGCAATTTCAGCGCGCGCTGCGCTGCTGAAAACGACACATTCGGTCGTGTCGCGCGCACCGCACCTCCGATGGACGTTCAGCCTCCTCCTGCATCTCAGGAATAATATTTCTATCGTTCTTGTGCGGTTTCAGGTCGTTCGGAGCACGTTTTCTCCGAATTGGACCGCCGCACGCCGTTTTGGTGTTTTATGGCGCCAGAAACGCGTTTCCGGCCGCCGCGGTCAAACGGCACCTCCAAATGACGTTCTGTCTAGCCGACCATTTCACAATTCACACACCGGATGTTGTCGTACGGTTTCGTGGAATTCGGACGTCGTTCGGGTGGTTTTGACCACCCAAAGGGGCATTTCAGCGCGTGTCGTGCTGCTGAAAACGACACATTCGGTCATGCCGCGCGCACCGCATGTCCGATGGATGTGCCGCCTCCTCCTAAATCTCAGGAATAATATTTCTATCATTCTCGTGCGGTTTCAGGTCGTTCGGAGCACGTTTGTTCTGAATTGGACCGCCGCACGCCGTTTTGGTGTTTTATGGCGCCGAAAACGCGTTTCTGGCCGCCACGGTCAAAAGGAACCTCCGAATGACGTGCCGTCTAGCCGAACAATTCACAATTTACTCACCGGCTGTTGTCGTACGGTTTCGTGGCATTCGAAGGTCGTTCGGGTGGTTTTGACAACCCAACTCGGCATTTCAGCGCACGTCGCGCTGCTGAAAACGACACATTCGGTCATGCCGCGCGCACCGCACGTCCGATGGACGTGCCGCATCCTCCTGCATCTCAGGAATAATATTTTTATCGTTCTCGTGCGGTTTCAGGTCGTTCGGAGCACTTTTTCTCCGAATTGGACCGTCGCACGCCGTTTTGGTGTTTTATGGCGTCGGAAACACGTTTCCGGCCACTGCGGTCAAACGACGCCTCCGAATGACGTGCCGTCTAGCCGACCATTTCAAAATTCACGCACCGGCTGTTGTCGTACGGTTTCGTGGCATTCAGAGGTTGTTCGGGTGGTTTTGACCCCCCGACGCGCAATTTCAACGTGCGCCGCGCTGCTGAAAACAACACATTCGGTCATTCCGCGCGCACTGCACGTCCGATGCACGTGCCACCTCCTCTTATATCTCAGGAATAATATTTCTATCATTCTCATGCAGTTTCAGGTCGTTCGGAGCAATTTTGCTCCGAATGGGACCGCCGCACACCGTTTTGGTGTTTTGTGGCGCCAGAAACGCATTTCCGGCAGCCGCGGTCAAACGGCACCTCCGAATGATGTTCCGTCTGGCCGACCATTTCAAAATTCATGCACTGGCTGTTGTCGTACGGTTTCGTGGCATTCAGACATCGTTCAGGTGGTTTTGACCACCCAACGCGGCATTTCAGCGCGCGTCGCGCTGCTGAAAACGACACATTCGGTCGTGTCGCATGCACCGCATGTCCGATGGATGTTCCGCCTCCTCCTGTATCTCAGGAATAATATTTCTATCATTCTCGTGCGGTTTCAGGTCATTCGGAGCACGTTTTTTCCGAATTGGACCGCCGCACGCCGTTGTGGTGTTTTATAGCGCCGGAAACGCGTTTCCGGCCGCCACGGTCAAACAGAACCTCCGAATGTCGTGCCGTTTGGCTGATCATTTCACAATTCACGCACCGGCTGTTGTCGTACGGTTTCGTGGCATTCGGAGGTCGTTCGGGTGGTTTTGACCACCCAACGCGGCATTTCAGCGCGCGCCGCGCTGCTGAAAACGACACATTCGGTCGTGCCACATGCACCGCATGTCCGATGGACGTGCTGCCTCCTCCTACATCTCAGGAATAATATTTCTATTATTCTCGTGTGGTTTCAGGTCGTTTGGAGCAAGTTTTCTCCGAATTGGACCACCGCACGCCGTTTTGGTGTTTTATGGCACCATAAACGCGTTTCTGGCCGCCGCGGTCAAACGGAACCTCCGAATGACGTGCCATCTGGCCGACCATTTCAAAATTCATGCACCGGCTATTGTGGTACGGTTTCGTGGCATTCAGAGGTCGTTCGGGTGGTTTTGACCACCCAAAGCGGCATTTCAGCGCGCGATGCGCTGTTGAAAACGACACAGTCAGTCATGCCATGCGCACCGCACATCTGATGGATGTGCCGCCTCCTCCTACATCTCAGGAATAATATTTCTATCGTTCTCGTGTGGTTTCAGGTCGTTCGGAGCACGTTTTCTCCGAATTGGACCGCCGCACGCCATTTTGGTGTTTTATGGCGCCGGAAATGCGTTTCCGGCCACCGCGGTCAAACGACACCTCCGAATGACATGACGTCTGGCCGACCATTTCAAAATTCATGCACCGACTGTTGTCGTACGGTTTCGTGGCATTCGGAGGTCGTTCGGGTGGTTTTGACCCCCCGACGCGCAATTTCAGCACGCGCCGCGCTGCTGAAAATGACACATTCGGTCGTGCCGCGTGCACCGCACGTCCGATGGACGTGCCGCCTCCTCCTGCATCTCAGGAGTAATATTTCTATCGTTCTCGTGCGGTTTTAGGTCGTTCGGAGCACGTTTGCTCCGAATTGGACCGCCGCACGCCGTTTTGGTGTTTTATGGCGCCGGAAACGCGTTTTCGGCCGCCGCGGTCAAACGGAACCTCCGAATGATGTGCCCTCTAGCCTACCATTTCACAATTCACGCACCGGCTGTTGTCGTACGGTTTCATGGCATTCAGAGTTCGTTCGGGTGGTTTTGACCACCCAACGCGGCATTTCAGCGCGCGCCGCGCTGCTGAAAACGACACATTCAGTCGTGCTGCGCGCACCGCACGTCCGATGGACGTGCCACCTCCTCTTACATCTCAGGAATAATATTTCTATCGTTCTGGTACGGTTTCAGGTCGTTCGGAGCACGTTTGCTCCGAATTGGACCGCCGCACGCCGTTTTGGTGTTTTTTGGCGCCAGAAACGCCATTCCGGCCGCCGCGGTCAAATGGCACCTCCGAATGACGTGCCGTCTGGCCAACTATTTTACAATTCACGCATCGGCAATTTTCATACGGTTTCGTGGCATTCAGAGGTCGTTCGGGTGGTTTTAACCCCCCGACGTGCAATTTCAGCGCGCGCCGCGCTGCTGAAAACGACACATTCAGTCGTGCCGCACGCACCACATGTCCGATGGATGTGTCTCCTCCTTCTGCATCTCAGGAATAATATTTATATCGTTCTAGTGCGATTTCAGGTCATTCGAAGCATGTTTTCTCCGAATTGGACCGCCGCACGCCGTTTTGGTGTTTTGTGGCGCCAGAAACGCGTTTCCGGCCGCCGCGGTCAAACGGCACCTCCGAATGATGTGTCGTCTGGCCGACCATTCCACAATTCACGCAACGGCTGTTGTCGTACGGTTTCGTGGCATTCGAAAGTCGTTCGGGTGGTTTTGACCACCCAACGCGGCATTTCAGCGCGCACCGCGCTGTTGAAAACGACACATTGGGTCGTGCCGCGCGCACCACACGTCCAATGGATGTTCCGTCTCCTTCTGCATCTCAGGAATAATATTTCTATCGTTCTCGTGCGGTTTCAGGTCATTCGGAGCACATTTGCTCCGAATTGGACCACCGCACGCCGTTTTGGTGTTTTATGGCGCCAGAAACGCGTTTCCGGCCACCGCGGTCAAACGGCAACTTCGAATGACGTGCCGTCTGGCCGAAAATTTCAAAATTCACGCACCGGCTATTGTTGTACGGTTTCGTGGAATTCAGAGATCGTTCGGGTGGTTTTGACCCCCCAACACGCCATTTCAGTGCGCACCGCGCTGCTGAAAACGACACATTCGGACGTGCCACGCGAACCGCATGTCCGAAGGATGTGCCGCCTCCTCCTGCCTCTCAGGAATAATATTTCTATCGTTCTCGTGCGGTTTCAGGTCGTTCGGAGCACGTTTGCTACGAATTGGACCGTCGCACGCCGTTTTGGTGTTTTTTGGTGCCGGAAACGCGTTTCCGGCCGCCGCGGTCAAACTGCACCTCCGAATGACGTGCCGTCTGGCCGAACATTTCACAATTCATGCACCGGCTATTGTCATACGGTTTCGTGGCATTCAGAGGTCGTTCGGGTGGTTTTGATCCCCCAACATGCCATTTCAGCGCGCGCGGTGCTACTGAAAACGACACATTCGGGGCTATACGGGGGTGCAGGGGGGCTGTCCGGGGGTGCGGGGGGCTGTACGGGGGTGCTGGGGGGGCTGTACGGGGGTGCGGGAGGCTGTACGGGGGTGCGTGGGGGCTGTACGGGGGTGCGAGGGGCTGTATGGGGGTGCGAGGGGGCTGTACGGGTGTGCGGGGGGCTGTACGGGGGTGCGGGGGGGGGGGGGGGCTGTCCGGGGGTGCGGGGGGGCTTTACGGGGGGTGCAGAGGGGCTGTCCGGGGGTGCGGGGGGCTGTACGGGGGTGCGGGGGGCTGTACGGGGGTGCGGGGGGCTGTACGGGGGTGCAGGGGGGCTGTCCGGGGGTGCGGGGGCTTTACGGGGGTGCGGGGGGGGGGGGGGGGGGGGGGGCTGTACGGGGGGGCTGTACGGGGGTGCGGGGGCTGTACGGGGGTGCGGGGGGCTGTACGGGGGTGCGGGGGGCTGTACGGGGGTGCGTGGGGCTGTCCGGGGGTGCAGGGGGGCTGTCCGGGGGTGCGGGGGGCTGTACGGGGGTGCCGGGGGGGCTGTACGGGGGTGCGGGGGGCTGTACGGGGGTGCGGCGGGGGGGGGGGTGTACGGGGGTGCGGGGGTGCTGTCCGGGGGTGCGGGGGGATGTGAGGGGGTGTGGGGGGTTGTCCGGGGGTGCGGGGGGCTGTACGGGGGTGCCGGGGAGGCTGTACGGGGGTGCGGGGGGCTGTACGGGGGTGGGGGGGGGGGTGTACGGGGGTGCGAGGGGTTGTACGGTTGTGCGAGGGGGCTGTTCGGGGGTGCGGGGGGGCTGTACGGGGGTGCGAGGGGTTAGAGTTTTTAAATGCATGCCTTAGATATTATTAGCTATCATATAATAAACAAGAAAAGAAAAAATTATAAGTACACAACCTTCTAATTTAAATTAAATGAATAAATACAGTACATCAATGTCAACCCCACCAGTAAAAGCAAAAAACATATCTCGTGAATATATGATGCGTCACGCGTTGTCATCACTGCTACCTCCTTCTGGTGGGCCAGGGGCGTACAACAAATAAACATTATAAATATTTTAATAACAAAAATAATTTAAATTAAATAAATAAATATAGTATATACCCGCGTCGTATGATCCCCTGCACCATCAGCTCGACGCACATATTCTCGCAGTTCTCTAACCTCAGCTGTCAATTGCGCATTTGCCTCCTCGGAAGCGCGCAGCCGTGCCTCAAAATCTGACATCTGCTGTGTCATATGAGCAACAACAGGACCGACAACCGCAACACATGACACTACAGAATGAGGAATCCATGCTCCATAGGTCAAACTATAGCCATGCCCGTCCCGATTGATAATGCGATGAAAGATCTCATCCCGTCGCATGGGAAGCTGTCGCTGGTCCTCTGGCAGATGTTCTAACTCAGCTTCAAATTGAGCCTGTGAAATATTTAAATATATATAAATATATATATGTTAATATATAGATTTATGTAATTATTGGTAAGTACAGACACTTACTATCAATGCTACAACCTATGGATCATTGTGATCACGAGTCCTCATCCACACCGACATTTTATCAGTTGCTGCACCGTGCTCTCACAACTGTATATTAAAAGAATATAAACACAAAACCATATTAATTAATAAATTAAGAAATGAATAATATATACCTCATGTCGGATCTGAGACATGTGACGAGTCCCGAGCCTGTGAGGTGGTCCCTGCAACGCTCGATTCTCAGAATGGCGTGTTGACACCTCCTACATTCAATTCATTCAAATTTCAAAGAAATCACATATTCTTGAAAATATATATACACCAAAATAATTAATATACAAACCGCAACACCCTCAGTAGACCAATATGCAACCAAGTCACGCCACTGAGCCGGGAGGACACCTCTCGGGACTTTTTCCAAAATGTCTAGGGCACCCACATTTGGTACCCAGTGGTCCCTCTTCACTTTGCCTTTATAATCTTTCCACATCTTACGGCATTTTCTCATACACACGGGCCGAAACTCTTCAGGGCATACTTTCAAATTTTTCTATAAAGAAAATAATCAAACATATTAGTATTCTTTATACATAGAAAATAAAGTAAAATGATTTTCTTACCTGAACCTCCCTCCATAGACGATCTAATGTGTCCTGAGGGATAGAAGCCTAGTCACGCGTGGTCAATAGAAATCGATGTGGGTCACATATGATATGACCCAGCTGACGAATAAATGCCGGGGCATTCGGTCCCACAGGATGAAAAACCTCATCAAATGAAACATCTATCATCGTGTCGGAATTCCATGATAATAATCCACGACCAGGGCCTCTCCTGCGAGAGGAAGAAGTAGCCGAGTCTGATCCTGTTGAAAACAATTTTATATATAAATTGACAAATGTTATATATATATATATGTATGTCAATTACATAAAAAATATAGACAATGACATTCAAACATACCTCGACCCTGAGACATAGATGCCTCAGATGGATGATGTGGATCTTCTGCATCTTCCCCTGACATGTCTGCAGTCATAGAAAACATCAGTAATGAGTCCAAAGTGTTTAAAAGATAAATTATATTGTTCTTAAAAAATCAAACTTGTACAACTTTTAATCAAACAAAAAATGGATTGAATAATTATTTGTGAATGAATTTTAAAAAATCAGAAAGTTAACAAAACAGATATACAAATTATGTACAAAACCAGTCAATGCATAGCCAAATTTCATATAGAACTAATAAAAATTCAAGCAGCACATGAATCAGATGAAGAATACCTCAAAGTGATGATACACCGACCATAACTTCAATAAATAAAGAGTAAAACAACCTAAATATTTATGATTGAATTAACTTACAAAAGTGAGGATTAAAACTTATAAAGATTTATAAAATGATTAGATAATTTATGATATCCTAGGACATTCTACTGAATAGCGGGAAAACAATTATACCTTTCATTAAGCATCAAAATCGACCGTTTCTCCTTCAACAGCCGCTCTGACCCAATAAATATCTTCTTCACGTTGAACTACGGTATGTTGATCAAGTTGTTGGTAAACAAACAGAACAGTCTCGGGTTCATCTTCATCAAATAAAAACACTCCTTACCGAGACATTTTGACAACAACTTGCCAACTTGGATCCGAAGGCAAAGTAACGAAGAATACTTGTTCCTCTTGTGATGTCAAAATGAAAGGTTCATTCTCAACTCGTTCATTATTTCTGTATAACATATAGTTAAAATTCACCAATTAAAACTGATATTGATCGACTTTACATCCACGCACTAGATCAACCCAATTACACTTTAACAATATGTACTTCAAACCATGTGTGTATGCAACTTCAATGATGTCTATCAATTGACCATAGTAATAACCAGAATCGACAAAGGGATAACTGATGCCACTGTTTTGTGTTTCTCGTTTGTCATCAACATCTTTAATTCGAAATCGAAAACCATTAGCATCAATAGATTTATAACGACGATCCGTTATAGATGGACCCTCAGCCATTTGGATAAATACTTCAGGTAGCGTGGGGTCCCCTAACTCCCTCAGCTTACGAACCTACATAATTTTTAAAAATCAATACTGATATATGAAGAAAGAATTAGTATAATACTTCACTCATAATGAAAATCAATTTATACATACATAATCCTTGAACCAATCATGAAATGACGCATAATGAGATTGTTGAATTTGCAACTCAGTCGCATGATGCATCTCTTCTTTTAACTCATTAATGTGTTTCCTGCAAATGATAACGCGATGTTTAAAAGATCATCTTATGCAAAAAAAACATGTAAAAGTTATACAAGCACATTGATAAGATACTTACTGCATTAATGGTGCAACTGATGGAGTATTGAACAAGATATATCGATGTGCTTGTATCCACTCGATGTTGTCCATATCAAATGTGGTTCCTTCTCCAACTGGACCATCATGAATCCGAGAGGTCTTATCTAATTTTGTTTCAACATCCGTAAAATATTCTGCACAAAAGGTAGTACACTCATCCATCAAATAACCATTGGCTATTGATTCCTATGGACGAGCTCTGTTGCGTACAAATCTTTTCAATGTACTCAAATACCGTTCAATAGGATACATCCACCTGAATTGCACTGGACCAGCAGCCATTACTTCATCAGTTAGGTGCACTGTCAAGTGGACTATAACATCGAAAAATGAGGGGGGGAAAAGTTTCTCAAAGTGACAAAGCGTAAGTACAATTCGGTCCTACAAACTTTTTAAATCACTCATTTGTTGATTTCTTAAACAAAGCTGTCTAAAAAAATTACTCATCTCAATCAAGGGCTGAACAACATTGGGGGATAAACAATCACAAATTGCGATTGGAATCAACTGCTGAAGTAATATGTGATTGTCATGACTTTTCAACCCTTGCAATGTCTTGCTCATCAGATTCACACACTTTGAAATATTAGAAGAATAACCATCAGGCACCTTGACCATCTTTAAAATGGAAAGAAACGTCTCTTTCTCCTCTGTAGTCATCGTATACTGTGCAGTAGGAATATATTCCTTGTTTCCCTCAGCTAACTGTAAATGCAACTGTTTCCTTAAACCCATTTCTTCCAAATCACGACGTGCATTAACATGATCCTTTGATTTTCCACTGACACCTAAAATGTTCCACAATATGTTATCACAAACATTTTTTTCAATGTGCATGACATCCAAATTATGCCTCAACATGTTAGTTTTCCAATATGGAAGACTATAAAAAATACTTTTCTTTTTCCAATTGTGACTGCGCTGCCTACCCGCATCCTGAATATTACGTACTGGAGGAGCCACCAAATCCTGAATTTCATATACCATGCAGATGTTTTCTTCCTCAATCTGTGATAACATTTCGAATCCTGTCATGATCTTTGGTGCTGGGCTGAACTCTCCAGAACCATCAAATGCCACTCTGTCCTTTCTGAATCTGTGTTGAGGAGGGAGAAAATGCCTGTGACCCATGTATGCCCATTTTTTGGAATGTTTAATCCATACAGATTTTTTACTTTTATTGCAACAAGGGAAAGCAAATTCCCCTTTCGTACTCCAGCCTGATAAATTTGCATAAGCTGGGAAGTCATTGATTGTCCACAATAAAGCAGCATGCAGTTTGAACATTTCATTCGTTTCGCAGTCATAAGTCATCACACCATCGCCCCAAAATTCATTCAACTCATCAATCAATGGCTGAAGGTAAACATCAATCTTATCCCCTGGACTTTTAGGTCCATCAATAAGAGTGGAAATTAATATAAATTATTGCTTCATACAAATCCACGGAGGAAGATTATATGGAACCAACACCACGGGCCATGTGCTATGAGTTGCACCACCGATAGACTTGAATGGATTGAAACCATCTGCTGCCAATCCCAATCGGACATTACGAACATCTTTAGCAAAGTTGGGATGTCTCTTATCAAAATCCTTCCATGCATGAGAGTCTGCCGGGTGGGTTAACATATCAATTTCATGAACTTTTTCTGCATACCATCTCATTAAATTAGAAAATTTAGATGACATAAAAAATCTTTTCAACCTCGGTTTAAGGAGAAATTAACGCATTTGCTTTACGGCAATCAGTTTCCCCTGTATCACAATCTGACTTTGATGAGTATTATTTCCCCTGTTCTCTTTCCACCTGGAAGCACCACAAACCGTATAAATATCCAAATGGGCAGTTTCTTTTCTAAACAACATACAGTTGTTTGCACAAGCATCTATGGTCTCATATGTAAAACCTAAGTTCTCTGTCAATATACGAGCATAGTAATACAGGAATCTTAGCGTTGACAGGAAGAACTTTTTTCAATAAAACCAAAAGCATGTCGAATGATGTGTCTGAACAATTATTCAAAGTCTTCAAATGCAACAACTCCACGATAAACGACAGTTTATAGTAATAAGTACATCCAGGATATAATTCTGTTTTCGCATCATCAAGTGCTTCATAAAACCTCCTCGAATCACGATCTGCACCAGAGCGAAGATTTATCTCACCGGTCTCAATATTCTGGATGTCAATGCCTTCAGGATCAAACCCACGTACCATTTCAGTAAGCATTTCATGCATTGGATCAGTCATCCTTGCATCAACATCCATATGAGCTGCATCTATATTTTGACAACGAACATATTCTTCTCCATGACGAGTCCAACTCTTATAATTTTTCAGAAATCCCTTAAAGAAAAGGTGCTCCCTCACAGTATCTCATGTGAATTGATATCTGTTAGCACATTTTCTACATGGACAACTAATATAGTCACCTTGAAATCCTCTCGTGAAGTCAATAAACTGCATAATGCCATTGAAATATTCTCTAGACGTTCGATTTGGAAGATCAATCCAACTCTTATACATAATTATATCTGTATAACAAACATTTACACAATACTTATTACATTTACATTTTTCAAATCAACTATATTTAAAATAAATATTAATCATTTGTTTATAAAGCATTGATAAAATAATAATGTAACTAAAAGCCCATGTTACCTGATTGAGCTACAAACCTGAAAGGGAGGGGAGCTGAAGGCGGTGCAGCAAGAGAGAGGAGGCAGCGAAGGGGAGCCGGAGCCAGAGGCAGTGCAACAAGGGAGGGGATGGGCGGCGGCGGCAGGGTGCTGGAGGAGAGGAGGCGGTGAGGGGACGAGGGACAGGCATCGAGGGGGGGGGGGGCTGTCCGGGGTGCCAGAGTCGTCCGGAGTGGGGGGGGGGAGGGCTGAGGGGGTGAGGCCGGAGGGCGGATGGCGGAGGCCGGAGGGCGGAGGGCGTGTGGCGGGGGAGGCCGGGCGGCGGGGGAGGCCGGGCGGCGAGGGAGGCCGGAAGGGGGGGGGGGGGAGGGCGGCGTCGGGGGGGGGGGGGAGGGCGGCGACGGGGGGGGGGAGCGGGGGAGTCCGAGCGGCGGGGGAGGCCGGGCGGCGGGGGAGGCCGGGAGGCGGGGGGGAGGGCGGCTTCGGGGGGGGGGGGGAGGCCGGGCGGCGGGGGAGGCCGGGCGGGGGGGGGGGGGAGGCCGGCGTCGGGGGGGGGCGACGATGGGGGGGGGAGCAGGGTTCGATCGAGAGGGCGGCGCGGGGGGGGGGGGGGGGGGAAGGCTCGTGTTTTTTTATCAAGGCCAGGGACCGCCATTGGCGGTCGCTATTAGATATCTATAGCGACCGCCAATGGCAGTCACCCGATTCTAGGGGGCTTCAATGCCCCTTTTTCTAGTAGTGAATCTCACCCCCCATCCCACGGGTGTTCAGCACGTAGTGCTCAACATGGGTGGGGTGCGTAAAGAAACATAAAACATACACATTTATGTAATTATATCAACCACTCAACCCATCCTAAGGCTTCTACACAAAAGATCTGAGCACATACCTCGACACTGCTACCTCGAAAGTATGCACACAATAAACAGCCCCAATCCCCATTAAGCTTTTCATGTTTCAACAGTTTTAGTTTATTAGTTCCTTAACTACCGAGAAACTAAAAACAACCAACCTAGATCAATCATTCGTAAAACATATCCCTTCCAACCACAAATAAAGTTAGGGAAAACACAAGCAACACAATACCATTTTCCTTTATCATCCAATCACTCCCATTGATTTTCCGTATTTAATCAACTACCATGCCCCACAATTCATTAGTTAACTCTTCCACTTTTATTCATATGCACAACCCATCCTTGCAGCCCTGCTTCCAACCACCATAACCAAAAACACATTGGAAACAATACCCGTACCACATCATCATCCCTTTGATACCATTTACCGCATCTCTACTACCCATCACAACCATATCATACACGCCAACCCACAACCAAGCCAACCACAGCCCCGCTGCTCACCCATTCCACAAAAACCCACGAAACAACCCTTCACATAATTAAACTCCAACAATCACCCACAAAATTCATTCTTTAATTTAATTTAATTGGGGGTGACCATACAAGGTTTCCAGGTATTCATTTAATCATCCAACTTTACATGATTAACCAATTTCCACATTCTATGAAATTCCATCCAAAAAATAATCTAGAAACACATGGAAACATTTAATTGCACAAGAAAAGGCCCCCAATGACCGTTATTTTCAGTAGTCATAAGCCTATTCAATTCACAACATAATCCATGGATAAGCATTGATGGAAATAGAATAACGATATCAACAAAATTTCCCCAAACCCATTCATTAACAAGTTATTATATTTATTTACTGGTTCAACCATACCTCATAAAAACAAGAGGATACCCACCCCGCATGATTCAAAAAAGAGAGAGAGATGAAGGTAATATCCCTACCTCAAAGGTTTTTTATGAAAACCCCAAAAAATGAAGAACGCACAAGAAGCCAGGGATGATCCTCCAAGAATAATCCTTATATCCCTTCTCCCAACATAACCAAGACCAAATCTCATCATATTTAGCATCCAAACACTTATATCTACCCATAACAGGTGTGTATCTAAGAAACTGAGGGAAGATGAGAAGTAGATCTAAGGAAACGATCAAGAACGATGGAGAACGATCACATACCTCAAGAAACCGACTTCGTTTCACCAAGGGAAGCCTTCGGATATCCTCCAAAATGCTTGGGAGAGGTTCTCCTACCTTCAAGTGAGGGTAATCCCAAGTTATGTCCGGTTAGGGGCATAAAAAAACCATTTAGAGGAAAAACAAGTTAGATCCACAATTTTAGGATCTAAGATTAAGTGCCCACAGGGTTAGTCCGCACGGTTTGACAAACCGTGTGCTAACCGTGCGTTAGCTAATACCTCGCCAACACCCCTCACATGGTTAGTTCACACGGTTAGCCAAACCGTGCACTAACCATGCATTAGACACTGCCTCTAACACCTACCTCGCTCGATTTGGCCGCACGGTTTAGGAAAACCATGCATAGCCCGTGCGAAAGCTACTACCCTTTGGTATTACTTAAAAGTTCACCCAAACGCACCCCCAAGTCACCTTAACCTCACATGACACCTCTAACACCACATTTTTACAAAGTAATAGACCAGAGAGGTCTGGGCCATTACAAATCATGTGGGTAGAGACCTCTGTTAGATGAGTATTAGGATGATGGATATAATCTCTTATCATAGAAAACCATGGGGATGTTGAGGAGCCATCTATTGACAATGTTGAGACTGTCGGTTGGGTGACGAGGCTCTCCCTATGTGAGGTTGTTGTTCCAAGACTATATTGGAGGATAAAAATTTCTATTCCTCACGGTGTTGGATATTGACCTGATGATGTTACTATTGTAGGTTCTGGGACCATCGGAATGGCATTGGTGGGCATACCCAACTTTAATTTTTTCCGTTAATAAGGATCAATCTGAGATTCATCACGATTATAAAATTCCAGATCTTTAGAATAGAATGAAGAACTAAAGAAAATAGGGGAGTCCTGGAACCATAGATAGGATCATAATATGTTGGTTACATATTTAATTTAATTAAAAGATGATAATTACTTTGATGGAATTCTCTCTCTGTTGATGTTTCCAGTCACGATCTAATTTGATCTGTAGTTGCATCGTAGAATCCAAGTATAGTATTCCTCTAGAGGCGATTCAAATGTGCTCCACATATCTATGGACATCGCCGAAGAGATCTCAGGGTGCTAGAATGGAGGAGCCTTCACTTACGATGTCCGCCTTCGATCGCCTTGAGAGCCACTTGGAAAGCGCTCTCCTCTATCCGGTGGAGGAGGATCTCTCTCGAAACTTAAGGGAGTTATTGGATGAAAAGAATTATTTATTGGATTGAGAGATTCCTCTAGATCATTTATGCACAACCACATGGAATGGCTTGTCCAATGAGAATAATATAATTTGGATTTTAATTACTCAGAATTATATAATGAATTAATTACCTGAAAGAAATTATTCATTTCCTTTGATTCTTAGAAAGACCCAATTTATAATAATAACAGTTGAATATTATTATTACTTTACATGCTCAAAAAAAATTACACCTAATATTATTTAATTAAATAAATAATATTTTTTCTCACAAATCCCCAGAAATTCTACACAGTGTGAATATTAATATACATGACCTGTAATTTTTTTTCCATTGTATTAATTTCCACCACCACATTTATTAGAACATGAATAATGAATATTTATTTATAAAATAAGTGTCAATATATTAATCACTAATAAATATATTATTTCAAGTATAATATATTCTCTCAAATAACTAGTTCTGAAATAAATGCGATCAGTAATTTTGAATAATTATTAAACCACAATCAGGAATAATATTTATTCAACTTTTTAAATTATAATTTAACTTAGATACTTGGACACACTTAGTGAGTGACCCTCTAGGCCTATTTCATAGTGGCATTAGGTAGAGCCTGCCAAAAGTCCAATGTTAAAATCTAGAAAAATGCCAAGGCACCCATAGAGAAATAAGTTAATTCCAGAATGACGTGTCAGCTCCTAGGAACGCTTACCGTGAAATGTAATCCATTTGTCTCAATATGTCGAATCAAGCAGGTTATATGTGGGTGCCATCAACCCATGTGCTCGATTATTCTTTCTTTGGATTCTTAGAATTGAACTTTCCAATTCCTCACCATGGCCATGGATTTATTTAGGCTATATCAATTCCATCAAAGGGCCTGAGATATCTACTTCTATTATGGAACATAAGGTAAAAATCCTTTCTCGCATTATCTATTAATATTGTATTACTCATGATGCACCCAAAATATACTACCTTTCTATGAACAACGTTTTTTCATAGTTTTCTTAAATACATCTAAGTGTGTGAGTTGTAATATCCATTAATAATAATCTTAAAGTCTAAGGACCAATAAACACATCCACATGTATGAACATCCAATGACACTATGAAATGTGGATTTCCTTGTGGTAGGTCTCATACTCATAATATCCTATTGGATATTACCAAAGGAACACACCATGAGGGGGTGCCTCAAAGTTTTATGAATCCTCACCCCTAATGGCCTATATTACTTGTGTCCCTTAAATAACATCATCCGACCAAAGAATATATATTCAAGAACAATGTTATGTCACTTCCGGGTTCTCATCATAGCAGGGATCCTATATGACCCTTTAGTGCAACAACTATTCTTAGGAATTTATCACATTCATTGTCACATAGAATAAAAATCAAGATGTCATATGAATTTTATTAATGAATAAAGTAAAAAGTTGTTGGTTATAATCCACCAACTCCAACTGACTCCCAATTAGACTAGAGCCAAACACTAACAACCTTTAACCCGCTTTCACTCACATGATATTCATGATTCTTCTAGGATAAGCCTTTAGTCATGGGATCTTCCACATTCTCTTCTGTGGACACTCTGCTCACTACAACATCACCCCTTTGATAGAAATACCTCAAGAGGTGATACTTCCAGAGTATGTGATTTTTCCATTGATCTGACCTTGGTTCTTTTTCAAGACCCACCACTGTAGTATTATCACAATAAAATGTGATAGAATATTTACTACTAGGTACCAGAAAAATCTCCTAAAAAAAGTTCTGAATCCAGACGGCTTCCTTGGCTACATCAGAAGCCACCATATATTCAGAATCCACTGTATATTCGGCCACAACTAGTTGTTTTGAACTCTTCCACCTCACAGCTCCTCCATTAAGACAAAAAACATATCTAGATTGTGACTTCAGATCAGTACGAATTATCTGAAAACCAGCATCAGCATACCCTCTGATGAAAAGCTCCAAGTCTCCTCCATACACCAGGAATATATCCTTATTTATTCTAAGATACTTAAGGATAGTCTTAATGGTTGTCCAATGTTCTTCTCCTAGATCTTCTTGGTATCTTCCTACCATGATTAGTGTATAGGAAACATGAATCCTGGTATATAACATGACATACGTGATAGATCCTATAGCCAAAGAGTATGGGATCTTACTCATCCTATCTTTCCCCTTTTGTGTCTAAGGACACATTTTCATGGAAATATGTAAACCATGTGAAAATAGAACCAATCCATTATTGGATTGTTCCATAATAATTATCTTTAGTATCTGGTCAATGAATGTACCATGACTTAGTCCAAGTAGCATCTTGGATCTATCACAAATGATCTTGATCCCTAAAATGTAGGATGCTTCAACCAAGTCCTTCATGGAGAAACACTTGTTCAACTAGTCCTTAACAGAATGTAAGACTGCTACATGGATCACATTCATTCTTAATGAAACCAAATACCTTTATGGCTTCATCGAGTCGAATGTTCCATGACCTAGATACTTGCTTTAACCCATAAATGGATTTCTTTAACTTGCAAACTTTTTTGGCCTCACTTGGTGTCACAAGCCCTTTTGGTTGTGTCATATAGAAATATTCCTAAAGGTTATCATTAAGGAATGGTGTTTTGAAATTCATTTTCCCAATCTTGTAGTTAGGTTAAGCTACTATGGAAAGTATGATTCTTTTGGATTTAAACATGGAAACTGGAGAAAAGGTTTCATCATAGTCAATTCCTTAAGGTTGTCTGAATACTTTAGCCACTGGCCTTGTTTTATAGGTACTAACTTGACCCTCCATGTCCAGATTTCTCTTGAATACCCATTTTCATCTAATAGGTTTTACATCAATTGGCTCATTGAACAGAACCTAGACTTGGTTATGATACATGGAATCCATCTCAGAATTCGTAGCTTCTAGCCATGTTAGATGTTTTGATCTTTCTACTTATTCCTTGTAGGAGAGAGGTTCATCATTATCAAACAATAATGATTCCCCATACTCGGAGACTAGGAAACCAAATATCTATATTTCTCTTACCTCTATTTAGTGCCTATGCAGTACTTCTGTTTCTAGAACCTATTTTACAGGGACCTATGGAACTTGATCCTATACCAACTCCCGTGTATCTTGGATATCAAATTCATCAAAGTCAATCTTTCTCCCACTATAATTTTTTATCCTGTTCTCCCTCTCAAGAAAGACGGCTTGTATGGAGACAATCACCTTCTTGTTTTAAGGGTTATATAGGTAATATCCTTTAGTTTCTTTGGGATATCCTCTAAAGATACACCTTGTGCCCTGGGTGTAAGTTATTTTCCTGAGAAGTCCCTAAAAAATGCCTCATATCCCCATACACATGTGTGTGACAAAATGGGTCTATGTACATTCCATAACTAGGTGGGAATTACATTTGTTGACTTAGTTGGTACTTGGTTTAATGTGTATGCTGAAGCTTGTAATTCATATCCACAAAATGATAATGGAGGATCTACATGACTCATCATCAACCTCACCTTGACCAACAAGGTGCGGTTCCACCTTTCACTTTCACCATTCAACAATCATGTATAAAGAGGAGTGAGTTGAGATAGAATACCATACTCTCATTGAAGGTCGATGAACTCTTGGATTAGATATTCTACACCTCGATCTGATCGAATATTCTTTATCTTCTTACCAAGATAATTCTCTACTTCATTCTGGAATTCCTTAAAATTATCTATGGTTTCTGACTTATACCTCATTAAGTATATATAGCCATATCTTCTCAAATCATTAGTAAAAGTAATGAAGTAAGAATATCCACCTATATCTTATACTAGAAATCATCCACACACATCCATGTGCACCAATCATAGAAGCTCTGTGGCCCTTTCAACCTATCCATCGAAAGGAGGCTTGGTCATTTTACCTTGTAAACAAGTGTGACATCTATCAAGTGGTTTTGGATCAATAGATTCTAAATAACCATCCTGGAAGAGCTTTTTCAAGTGCTTCTCATTTACGTGGCCCATATAGTGATGCTACAACTGGGTGTTGTATGATTCATATGAATTTATTTCATTATCAATTTCCAATAGTTTTTTTCATAATTGAATACATACAAACTATTATTTAAATGTTCCATACCATAACATAAGTTGTTCTTATAAAAAACAACCCTTATTTACAATTTTTAAAACAAATCCATCCATATCCAAACAAGATATAAAAATTATGTTCTTGGTAACACTAGGAACATAATAATAGTTACATAAAACCAAAATAATTCCATTTGGAAATGAGATATGGTAATCACAAAAAGAAAATATAGCCAGCCTTGCGCCATTGGCAGCTCGAAGATCCACCTTCCTCTGGCAATCTTTCTAAACCTATTTGGTTCCTATATTTGAATATAGATGTGAGCCTCACAAGTTGTATCTAATAACCAATGTGTAGAAATGGAAATATTACACTTGATAATGAACGCACCTTTTTTATCCCCACACTTCTAGGTGCAGTTCCTCTTCTTGTGGCCTAGCTTGCCACAGGAAAAACATATCACATAACATTCCTTTCCCTACCTATATATCTTCCCCTTCGTGGGGGGATAGTGCTCAGGGGATTTAGATCGTTTATGAATTCTTAGCCTCTTTGTATTGTCCTTCTTATTCACCATAAGGACTGTTGGTTTGTCATGACCCATGTCCTTATCTACCTGGAGAATTATTTTCAGATGTTTTGATTGACTATTATTATTGTTTCTCATGTTTTAGTTGACAATAAATCTATATAAGGTCTTGGGAAAAGATGAAAGGATGATATCTGTACGCAACTCATCTGGGAACTTAATCCATAAGATGTCGAGGAGTTCAATGTAGCCAATAAGTTTGAATACATGAGGCCTAGCTAGCACAGACTCTCCAAGATTTTTTGTGAACAAATCATTAGAGATCTCATATCTCTCCTGTCTCACCTTCTCTTAAAAGAGATCCTTAAGGAGATACATCATTTTATAAACATCCATGTTTTATTGTTTCTTCAAGAGCCCATTAGACATGGACGATAGAATGAAACATTGGACATTTGTGGCATCATCCATATGTTTCATATATAGAGATAATTTCTCATCACTAGCCTCTTTTTAGGTACAACTGGAATATTCTCTTCCAGCGCATACAATTTCCTCTCGTGGTGAAGGATAAAGACTAAACGCCTCTGCCATTCCTGGAAATTGGTGCTAGTGAGAAGGTTTTTTTTCTCAAGTATGGTTCACAATGATATGTTTGAAGTCATTTTTCTTTATATTTCTACAAATTAATATGATCAAAGGTCTAATACTTTATCATGATAAAACTGAGACAAATAAATAAATTAATACTTTTTAGTCTTCCACTATTTTATCAAAATCCAATATCCCTCATCGCTGACTTAAAAATATTATGTTGCCTACATATTCTAGTGGAAAGGATCCATATTTTCCTTTCCATTACCCCAACTAGGTTTGGTCCAGAAACTTGAAGGGTTTTAGGTAGGAACTCCAAATGCCAACTTCATTAACTCACAACTCCTCGATCCGCTGAGTGGACTCCCCAATCCTGAAATGATTTTATTTTGAATTTACTCAACCTTTTCCTCTTGGTCACACCAATTCCTGACATGGAAGTCAACCCTTGATGTGAACCAAGTTAAGTCAACCCAAAACCTTGAATTAGAAGTCCCCAATAATTAAAAGCACCCCAAATAGGGTTGGTCAAGCACTTAGAACAACGGTTTGATTCTAACCAATATTATGGAAGGCCATATTGACATAATATTTATTTGGGAGATTTTATATTTATACATAAATTTCCATTTTATTATCTTTGATTACATGCTTTTTAATATTAAGTGGGATATACTTAAGTGATTTAACTTTTCTAATATAATATTAATGAATAAGCTTGTCTTATTTTAGTTCCATCTTGCATGGTTATTTAATTCATTAATTATGTGATCATGAAAAAACGCCCACAATAAATTAACCATGAAACTGACAGAAATAAAATAAATGGTATAATCATGAACCTGTCTATTGTATAGTTTATGAAGTGGTTGATAAACTAACCCCTATCCTAGGGGAGAAACACCTTGAACATTTTGGGTTCATGATTACAAATTTCCACCCATCCACCTTTGTATCTCCTTGGTTTGGTTTCACCTTGGTTCCTAACATGAGATTCCTCCAATATCTTGGGATCTCCATCCATTACATATGCTTTTATCTCACTCATAGGTGAGGGGTAAAACAAGGTTTCACATAAAAGAAACTTTGGGCACACATTCACTACATATTAATGAGGATAAGGCTCGCAGACCAACAAATTTAATTTAAATAAATAAATCAAAAGAAACCATTTGCATACAAAGCTCTTGGTCTAGCTCAGGACCATACATACATTCAATGATATTTATACATAAATAAAACAAGCATTCAATTATATAATCCTTCTTGTTCAAGATAAATCATGCTCGAATCAATTAATTATCTTTTATTAATCAATCCTTTTATCTTAAACCCTTTTCTAAATTTCCTTGAGATTCTCATCCATCATAATTTTAAACAAATATATTAATTTAAAATTATCCTTGTACGTAACTTATACCTTTGAGGAAACATGGTGAATTATCATTCATAACTACCCAATGAGTAGAAATGAACATTATGAAAATGTTAAATTAAACACATATATATAAAACACCTATCACGTGTTGTGCCTAAGCTTTATGCCTACACTATAGTACACATCTCATGGGTTTGAATAATGTAATAATAAAATTTTATAAATCTGCATAATTTGGATGAGTACACAACGCGTACTTTTGTTCTCTATCTATCTGAAGTACATGCCCGAGGACATGGCATGTAGATGTACTTTTAAAATCATTAGAGTACATGGCGTGTTCAGTTGGACACCCACCGTGTAGTATCCATGTTACACGGTTTCTAGCCAGGAAAGTTGTGTATGGGGTAAACGGTCCAACCCTAACCTAAAGGGACTACATTTGTGTTCAGTGGGATACACGATGCGTAATCTGGAAACTGTGTTCCACCAGTTTCATTTCAACACACAGAGTCTTAAAGTCTTAGATAGAATCCAATGACACAGCTGGGTTTGGCGGACCATCCTGTTGCATGGAACCTATACTACATGACATGTACTTCCAAATACACACTGTTTTTTTGGTGTTGTATGGCCAGGAAGATTTTTCACCTTTGATGAGATCCTCTATTTTATTTTAATAAAAATTAAAATAAAAAATTGTTTCATCCAGGCGAACGAGAAATGATTAAGGAGGAATAGATCTCGAGATTCAGATTTATAGAACAATTAACTTGAATTGAAACAACTAAGTTATTTAATGCATAAATCACCATTTAAGAACTAAATAATTATAATCAGTGATATAACCCCTCTAATACCACTTTTAGGTTCCGGGCGTAGCGGAAGCGCATTGGTAGGTGTACCCAACTCTAACTTTTTCCATTAATGATGATCAATCCAAGATCTATCATGATAATAAAATGCCAGATCAATAGAATATAATGAAGAATGAAAGAAAATAGGGGAGTCCTAGAACCATAGATAGAATCATCATATGATAGATATAATTAATTTAATTAAATTTTGAGAATTAACTTGATGGAATTGTCTCTCTGTTGATTTTTCTAGTCACAATCTGATGTGATCTATTGTCGTTTCATAGAATCCAAATGTAGGATTCCTCTAGCAGTGATCCAAATGTGCTCCACGTATCTATGGATAGTGCTGAAGGGATCTCTAGGTGCAGGCATGGAGGAGCCTTAACTTGCAATGTATTCCTTCAATCACCTTGAGATCCGCTTGCAAAGCGCTCTCCTTGATCTTGTGGAGGAGGATTTCTCCCATAACTTGAGGGAATTCTTGGAAGAAAATAATTCTCTCTTCTCTTGAGAGATTTCTCTATACCCATTGTTCACAACCACACAGAATGGCTAGGATAATGAGAATAATATAATTGAGATTTTAATTATTTAGAATAATGAAATGAATTAATTACACGAATGCATTTATTACTTTCAATTAATTGTTAGTAAGAACCCATGTATAATAATAACATCTGACTATTATTGTTACTTAACATGAGCCCAACTAATTACACCTAATATTATTTAATTAAATAAATAATATTATTTCTCACAAATCCCAAGAAAAACTACATGGTGCGTATATTAATATAAAATGATGTGTACTTTTGTTTTTCCATTATCTTTATTTCCTCCACCACATTTATTAGACCTTGAATAATGATAACTTATTTCTTAAATAAATATCATTGCATTACTCACTAAAAAATATATTATTTCTCCCAAAATATATTCTCTCAAATAACTAGTGTCGAAATAAATGCGATCAAGCATCCTTGAATAATTATTAAACCACATTCAGGAATAATATTTTTTCAATTTGTTAAATTAATATTTAACTGAGATACTTGGACACACTTTGTGTGTGACCCACTAGGACTCTTTCCCAGTGTCATTAGGTGGAGCCTTCCTAAAGTCCAAGGTTAACATCTATAAACATACAAAGGCACATATAAAAAAGAAATTAACACTTCAATGACGTGTCACCTCCTACGAACGCTTACCATGTAATGTAATCCATTTGTATCGATATATCAAATCAAGTGGGTTTCATGATGGTGTCATCAACCCATGTGATCGATTATTATTTCTATGACTTCCCAAAACTGAACTTTCCCTTTACTCACCATGGCCATGGATTTATTTAGGTAATATCAATTCCATCAAATGGCATGGGATATCTATTTCTGTTATGGAACAGAAGAGACAAATCCTTTCTCGCTTTATCTATAAATGCAGTATTACTCATGATGTACCCAAAAAATCTTACCTCTCTGCAAACAGCGTGTCATCAAAATTTTCATCAATAAATCTAAGTGCATGAGTTGTAATACCCATTAATAATAATCTTAAAGTCTAAGAACCAATACACATGTCTGTAGATAGAATCATCCAATGACATGATGAAATGTGGATTTCCTAGTGGTGGTTCTCATTCTTATAATATTCTACTAGATATTACCAAGGGCACACACCATAAGAGGGTGCCTCAAAGTTTTAGGAGTCCTGACCCCTAATGGGTTGTATTATTTGTGTCCCTAAAATAGCATCATCCAGCCATAGATTATATATTCAAGTAAAATGTTATGGAACTTCAGGGTTCTCATTATAGCAGGGATCTACAATGACCCTTTAGTGTAACAACTTTCCTTAGGAAATTATATAATGCATTTTCACACTGAAGAATTATCAAGAAGTGATACAGTATTTATTAATGAATAAAGTAAAATATAGATGGTTCTATGCCACCAACGCCAACAACTATATGGAGGACAGATATCACTGTGCATTGGACAATGGGATTTGAACCAACATGGATTATTTAGAGCCGAGGTCTGTGAGACCAAGTACATGTCCGGGCTTGCCTTTGGGATGTTGGTTACATGATTTGGACACGATGTTTTGATTGGAATTAGGTGCTGAGATACTATTACATGAGTTTTTGAGGGCTCTCAGGCTTTCTATACATTAGGGTATGCCTTGGGCTATTTGATAGGGACCCTCTCCATTATCATTATACTGGTATTGGCCGAAGAAAGTGATTTATTACTTATTGATGATGAGCATAGGGAAGTAAGTTTTTTTAAAAGATGTGTGATGCATCTTTTATTTAACTTTTAGTACACACCTTCTTAATCAAAGATGTAGGATATATACATGTTTGTGGTGGCCTTCGAATAAATTTTCTCACACCATAAATAGGCCCTTTATGATACATTTAGACTTTATGTATTTCCATTAAGGTAAAGGATTGGGATCAAGATTTGGATTATAGTGGTTGAGTTTTCATTGGATGAATGTCATGGGACCTTAGGTTCCTACCCCAGCTATAGTTTCCTTTTTTGTTTCCTTTTTTGTTTCAGTATGCTATATATGTATAAATAGTGGTTATCCACCTGATACCCTTCTATTTACTATATTACATGACCTATATTATATTCGTGTTTTAATATAGTATCTATAAATGTTATTTTGTGATGTATAATTTTGAAAATGGTTTATTTTGAGATTTTTCTTATTACTATTTCTTATGAGGAAACTGATGGTGCTTTTTCCATGGGTGGATTACTTGCCTAGAGTCTTATGGTATTTCTCTTCCAATATTTTATATTAATATAGACTATTATTATATTATCACTAGAGGTTATAATATCCTCACTATCACCCCTTTATATCCTCACTTATATTAAATATCATTTGGTGTATTGGGAGGCGTGCTTCTGGTCTAGTGATACTCAACTCGAACCAAAATTCATTAGGATAATTTGGTCGAGACACTTCAAATGTTATCAAGGTTCTTTATTTTACCTTTTTATTCGTATTAATATTTGATCTATGGTAGACTGGATAGTAGGATGTTGTCATAATTGGTTTTATAACTCGTGTTTGGGTTCCTAATTATGTATTCAGGAGGGATGGACCAAGTTTCTAGGGGTGGGAAATTACTATTCTATTTTTCGCATTTGACATTTTATTTGTTTTCCACCTCTAGTGGTGCACTTGGGTTTTATTTTTATCTATTATGGAATATGACCCTTTTCCTAGTTTGATAAGGGAGGATGTTTGGAACCCTTTTCCCAGTATGGAAAGGGATGTTTGTTTATTATTTTGATTAGCTTATATGATGTTATATATATATATACGAACATTGCTATGATAAAATTTCTTTGTGTTATTTGACACACACACACACACACACACACACATATATATATATGTGTGTATATGTGTCTAACTCGTATAGGAGCAGACATGGATGATGGTATGAGTTGATGTTGATCACCAAGATTGGTGATGAGGTTTTTTATTTGTGGAGACATGGTTTATCCGGAAGAGTGTGGATTTAGGCATATGGGGGTGATCTATTTAAATGTAAAAAAGAAGGAATAGGGATGTTTTACTTACTAGATTCTCTCTAGTAGAAATTTACATAAAAACCTTAGAATAATAATTGACACCTAAATTTGATGTAAGTAGGTTGGGGGCCCATGATGAAGAAATTATATTTGATACTTGGATCTAATACTAGTAGGTAAGGGCCCATAGGGATAGATACTGTGTGACATGGATGCGATGGGGAAGAGTAAGGGTGGGGAGTTTTCACTGCCTGTTATCACTTTACTTATCTATGTTATATATATATATATATATATGTTATTATAGATATCTGACCATTATAATTCTATTCAATGGGATGCCACCTAGACGTGCTCCAGTGGAGCATCAGGTGGGAGATGATTTAGTAATGGAAGAAAATTCATAGGTTGAGACCCCTAAGGGTTGGGATGAGGCCTCAGAGGGTCATACTAATCTTGAGTCATAGGTACATGTTGGGTAGATTCCAGATTGTATATATTTTTGGGTTGTTAGATATATAGAAATATTAGAGTGAGCCAGGTATATGTCACCATGCGATTGATAAGGGAGTTTAGGGAGCTTATCATTTGATGACATACTAGAATTGAGAGTTCCTATCGTAGGACACACCACTATTACAGGTTTATGGATGACCATATGAGGATGAGAAATGGATCAAGTTGATGCAAATAATATTTTAGTCGCTTGAATAACCACCAGGATGGGGGTGAACCTCGCTATGTAAATGCTTAGGGGACATGGAAAGTGTTGATGGATCCTACAGGTTCATGTCAGCAGACATGAGGGACAAGCCTAGAAGGACACTAAGGGTAGGTTCTTCGATCACTTCTTTCTAGAGACACTGAGGTAGAGAGAGCTTCAGATTACTTGATCCTACAACTAGGAGAGTTTCCCATCACGAATGATGCAGAAATATTCACTAATTTATTTAACATTTTAGCTAAAATGGTAGAATATGACACCTCAACAATTAGATATTTGAAGAATGCACTAATAGAATTATAGATATTTCCAACGGGATACCGTCACAAATAGACTTTAGTGACGGGGCCTCGTCGCGAATAGCTCGTTGCAGAAAATTGCGTCGTAAATACTATTATTTGCAATGAGCCCATCGCAACAAATATTATTTGCGATGAGAAACTTTCCCGTCGCAAATAATTCTCCGATTATATACATTATATATAAATAATACTTTTGCGAAAGACCCATTTCAAATAGTATTTGTGACGGGGCACTTCCCCGTTTCAAATAAATCTATGATTATATACATTATATATAAAAACATTTTGTGATGGGCCCGTCATCCCATCACAAATACCTTTTTTAAAAATATATAAATATACCTTTTGCAATGAGCTCCCATCGCAACAACTCTCATCCCAAATACTAGAAAAAGTAAAAATATATATATTTAATAAAATTATGATTAATGAAAAAATAACATTAATAGTATTTAAATAGTAAATAAATAAAAAATATTAAAATTCTCAATATTCTCAAAAAAATATAAAAAAACATCAATTATTATTATTATTATTATTAGTAAAGTAAAAAAACATTAAAAAATTTAAAACTAAACAAATATATTTAATAAAATTAGGATTAATAAAAAAATAATAATTATGTTATTAAAATAAAAAATAAATAAAAAAATATTAAAATTCTCAATATTTTAAAAAAATATATAAAAAAATATTATAAAAAAATATTATTATTATTATTAGTAAAATAAGTAAATTATAAAAAATATAATACTAATAATAAATAATAAAATATTAAAAAAAATTAAATTTTGCAATATTCGCACCAATATAAAAGATGGAAACTCTAAATAGTTCATATTACAACAAATATTGAATTCAAATGTTTTTAACATAAAAAAATATTGGGGGGGTGTATTCTAGAGGAGGTAGAGGTGCTATAAGAGATGGTGAAAGAAACTTAATCCCTAATCTACGAGTCAGACGATGCATGTATTCCATCTGCTCATGATGTTGCTGCTTCTGCTGCTGCTATCGACGCATATCCTCCTCATGCTACAGCTGCTGCTGATGCATCTCTTCATGCTACTTCTGAAAACTCTCTATAAGCTTAGTCTGAGTTCGCAACTACTCCGGATACTGTGAGACAGAAGATGATCCCTCTCTATAAGCTCCTCTTGAGCTAGACACTGACATCGCAACAATACCATAATAGGTACCAGGAGTCAAATGAGAGATGATACCAACTACTCAGCCCTTCTCAAAGCCATACCGAGTCTTCTGCATCTATGCCGCCTCAGCGAAATGGTGGGCATTGGTCTGATAAGTTGTCTTATCCTGACTCTTAGCCTATGTCTGAGAGGTCGCAGCCTCATGTGACCCCTTCAATTCCAATTTGAAATTAAAATTATGAAAATATTATATGCGGTTAATTTTCAAACAAAAAAAAATAATACTAACCACAATCTGATGCTGGCGATCACCTCTAATCTCTCCAGTGGATGGATCACTATACATCCTCTTATAAACATTGTACTCTGTAATATCTCCTTAATCCACTTTTTTTCTTCATATTTTCAACTGACACTTTTAAATGTAAGTGTGAAACCAAACAATTCCAACCACCACTACTACAAATATGGCTTTTATCAGCGCTAAAAATGGCCATTAACAGCGCTAGAAAAAGCACTCTTAATGCCGGCGAATATAAAGGGGGTCCCCTTTATCAGCGCTAAAATTAAGCGATGATAAAAGGGTCTTTTATCAGCACTTTCTTTTTAGCGCTGATAAAAGACCCCTTTTATTAGTTCTTTTTTTAGCGTTGATAAAAATAAAAAAATAAAAAAAAAAATAAAAAAAAAATAAAAAAAAATCTGCCAATCTCGGGGGGGGGGGGGTCTTTTTACATTGCTCAAGCCCCCCTTTATCAGCACTTTCCTGCACCTCCAGTGCCCGCCCGCACTGCCTACACCCTTTATCAGCACTTTCCCTTTAAAGCACCTTTGCGCGCGCGCCCGTGCCTCCACCCGAATTTGATCTCGAGACCTCCCCCTGCGCACCTAAAGCCTTTACCACTACCCTATAATGATTTGTTCTCTTATTCATGATATATCTATCTATTTATATATATATTTAGTTATATTTATTTGTATATTAATCTATATTTATATTAATATATATAGTTATATTAATATATATAGTTATATTAATATATATATAGTTATATTAATATATATATATAGTTATATTAATATATAGTAGTTATATAAATATTCATATATTGGTATTTTAAATAAAATCAATATTAGTTATTATTTGGATAAAGCTAATATATTTTATATGTAAATATGTTTAATTATTTATTAAAAAAATTAATTTTTAGGTGTGAATATATAAAAAATTTGTACAAATAGTTATATATTTTATTATAAATAGAAGTGAATTATAAAAAGAGACAAAATTTCAAATAGATAATATCAATATGAATGTAATACCTTGGAATAAATTCATTCCCCACCAAAAAAGCCAATAATACCCCCTCAAACGATGCTGAAAACCCATAAAATGATAAAAAATATGGGTACACCGACTAAAAACACAGTTTTGGAGGCCTTATAGGCCTCTTTTGGCCTCGAAAAATGCTTGATCGAGGTCTCCCCAATCATAATGACGTAGAGCGCGTCGCAGGCTTCGATTTGATATGTGGTAGAGCTCAAACGGACACCCGGATCAAAACTTATGGCCGTTTGAAGTTTCAGTTGTGTTTTCAACATATTTTGGATCTTTTTTTAATTATTCATAATATTTTAGTCTTCAAATTGTTATTAAATGACTATTAATCCATAATAATTAGAAAATTATTAATTAAAAATATTTTTTTTAATTTTTTAAGAATCCATTTTCACTAAATATCTTATATATTAAGTATATTAAGTGAAAATGTACATTTATACTTATCTAAAATATATTTAAAAATTATATATTATATTTATATCAATATAACTATATAACTATATTTATATATTAATATATTTTTTAATTTTTTTAAGTCTACCCTTTATCAGTTCTTTTAAAAAAAGGACTGATAAAAGCCCCCCCTTTATCAGCGCTACTAAACAAGCGCTGATAAAGGGAGTCCCTTTATCAGCGCTAAAAAAAGTGCTGATAAAGGGGGGGGGGGGTTTATCAGTGCTAAAAAAAGCGCTGATAAAGGGGTACTTTTATCAGAGATTTTTTGAGCGCTGATAAATCCCCCCCCCTTTATCATCCATTTTTCGTTAGCACTGATAAAGGGGTGGTGCTGGCCTTGCCCAGTTTTGTGGTAGTGCACATAAAAGCCATTAAAAAGTAAAAGACATGAAAATCAAGACTATTTGGAGCTGCCCCTACCCAGCACCTACATCAATTAAACATGTCTCCACCTCCTCATGGCCGCTTGGCAAGCTATCCCGTGCAGGGATGCATGGGCCCGGTACCGATGGCAAGTGCCATGCCCTCTCATTCGTCCAAATCCAGATGGCCATGCGTTGGTGGACACTTCTTACTCTGAAACCATATCTGAGGCAGATCCTCATAGAAATATAAAATAAACTGTTTATATTTAATGTTATATAAAATATTTAAAAAAGATACATACCAAATTCTCTCTATGCGTACTAAATATACGACTACCAGCTTGATGCGTCACCTCCTGTCTACCCCAGTTCTGTCGACCCACTGAAGAACTCCTCTAAAATCCACCACCCAACCAGTGTAAACATAATCCATCTCAAACGAGAGATGAAATGTACTCTGGTCAGTGGGATCTACATGAATCATCAAATTATGTCACTCCTGCTTTCTTAATGGTCGCCCTTCTCAAATTGTGCAAAAACTGATGGAAACGGTCAGGCATAGACACCTGGCATGCCATATGGATAGCGTTACAAATTCTATCATTGATGTGATACCATAAAACCTTAAAATATTTTACAATATCATGTTATTAATAAAATAAATTTCAAAATAAATATTATTTATTTATGTACCAACCAATTATTGAACATCCTGAGCCACACATCAATGGTAATCTGTTCCCACGTGATCCATGGGTGAGAAAAATAATTGCGCAAGAGAGCGCTCCCCTGTCCAACAGATACATGCACAAAACTATGAAAAATGAATAAATAATGAAAAAATTAGTACATATACAAATAAAATAATGAAAGATAACTAAAATATATGGGTTACTATACCTCAGTGTGTGTGGATCGAAGCCAAGATGTGGACGTTGCTTGGGGATAGGTTCAGGAATCATCAGTCATGTAAGACCACGCCCCCTCCGCGTACCCCCTGAACTGCCAGTAGGCTGAGGGTAAGATGGTCCAAAATCACCCTCATCCAAAGGTATCTCAGCCTCCCAAAACTCAAGAAATAGATTAGGGTCCATCAGAAACACAAAACGATCTTTGTTAGTAGATATTTGAAAATAACTGTTATATATAGATATATATTAGTCATGGTTATAACCACCATTTAACTGTGTTAATGTTCACCTTTATCATCATCTTCATATCTGATGATGTCATTATATTCATATTCCTCCTTAACATCATCAATATCTATATGAGTTTTAGTTTCATCATCTATTGTCATTTCAAATTCATTTATAACATCATTAACATCTTCATCACCATCGATCCTTAATTGTGGGGTGTCATCATCGATCTTCACGTCTCTTTGTGAAAAAGATGGATTTTGAGTAGTCTCTTGAAAAATTTCAATTCCTTACTCTTCAGCAGAACTACATTTAGTTTGAGTAAACTAATTTTCCTGAGATTTCATTTTTATTATGCTCTACCAATCACTCAATTCTCTTGAAGTAGCACAGTTCTTTGCATAATAAATTTCATGTGCCTATTGAGAAAGTAAAAAATGGTTCATTTACTGCAATAAGACATTTCTATTTAATATCGACGATTCCATGAGTCGAATGAACATGCAATCCTATCTCAGTATCCAACCACTGACATTTAAACATCGTTATACAATTCTATCCAAGATAACACAGCTTAGTATTTTCATCCAGAATGACATAAAAGTCAACTTCAGTTTCTCTGTGATGCGATCCTCTAAAGAAAAATCCACTATTCATTGTTTTTTGATTCCCCATATGCACATGTATGAAATCAAAAACCATTAACCACATATGCATTATATGATTTAACCATTTTGGATGGTGGTTTACTCAATACACACAGTTTCTTATCAATATTATCAGTATCTTGAGACACATGAAAATTTGTAAAACAATTATCAATATAATAAACAATAAATGGAATTGATATTAATATATCAATGATTTATGCTACAAGTTTTTGAAACTATTGAGAAAATGTGTTTTGTCTATGTTCTTCAAGAGTAACTTCTGTAATTTTTGGAAGTTGTTTCTTGATATGATAATCATATAACCTACGATTGTTTTTACATACTATAACATAAATTATAGAGTAAGTGATATAAGCACTCACAGTACAAATGATGTCATTTCTTCACAGTTGAGCAAAACATATGTACAAGCTCTGTGATGTTCATCATCTGAAAGCCATCGTTCATGAAGTCCACCGTAGCCAAGATTTGGTTGATTAAAAACTGATAATTTATTGTCCATTTCATCATTAACATTTTCCTCAATCAGTCCAATTCAGTCATGTTTTGAGGGATATTTAGATTCAAAATAAAGAGAGATGAAAAAAGAAATTTTCTCTTGCAAATAAGCTTCAGCAATTGAGCCTTATACTGATGCTTTGTTATGAACTTTTTTCTTCAATTTCTGCATTCATCTCTCGAATGGCTACATCCATCAAAATTGTATTGTACCTCCACATTTAGATTTATGTGGAAAATATAATATTAGATGTTCCATTGAGTCAAATATAGAAGGAAGAAATACTTTTTCCAGTTTACATATAATTACAACAATGTCTTCTTCCCGTTTTCTTAGCGCATCGTAGTTTGTTGTCTCTACAAAAATATCTCAAAAAAAAAATATGATATGTCTGTTATCGAATCCAAAATCATATAATTCAACAAAACTATGAATCCAATAAGAATAAGTCTTTCCATTATAACATGACAAACATGACTTTTTAATTCAGTAATATAACCATTCGTAACACATCTTCTCAAATTGGAAGCACAACCATCTAGAAGTCTCAAATCTATAATCCATTGAAAAAATAATAAGATACTCTCTCTGGATAGTGTATAAGATGATTTTGGCTTCATTATCTTCTGTGATCTGACATTTTCAAAAAGTACGAGTTCTGTTCACCTGCAAATTTCCACAAGATCTAATCGTACCTTTACAGTATCTTTGGTCTTACTTGGGTTATCTAAAAATATATGAAATAAATTATCAAAAAAGTTCTTCTCAATATGCATGACATCCAAAATGTGTCAGACCGACAAATCACACCAATATGGAAGATCCCAAAAAATGCTTCATTTTATCCAATTATGTACTTTCCCAAAGCCATGAATTTTCTATTGGTTTACTGTTGGTCCAAATGTGATGGAAGGTAAGGAAAATACAATTGATTTTAACTCTGTACCTGAGATCATTTCTGGATGTTCATCCCTTTCAATTGTACCATTTCTAAAATGATATTTCTTCCTCTAAAAAGGATGATTAGTTGGAAGAAATATGCGATGACAGTCAAAATAGAAAGGTTTTTTTTTCATTGAAGATCATAAAGGCTTTGTTTTTCTTCATACAATAAGGAAATGATTTCAAACCATGTGTACTCTAGCCAGATAATATTCCATATGCCAGAAAGTAATCAATAGACCATATCAATTCAGCTTTTAATATGAAATTTTGTTTCACAGCAACATCATATGTACTAATATCATTACTCCACAAATCATTTAACTCATCAATCAATGGTTTCAAATAAACATAAATAATATTTTTTGGAAGTCCTAGGATGAATACAATAAAAAATATATAGGGATCCTTCATCAACATCAATGGAGGTAAATTTTACGGAGTTATAAATACAAGACAACATGAATACTGACAACCATAAGAACCAAAAAGACATAAACCATCAGTAGAAAGACCTAATTACACATTTCAGGATTCTAAAAAAATATAAGGATGAAAATTGTCAAAATGTTTCCATGAATCACCATACGATGGTTGACTCAATATTTTATCATTTAAAATATTGGTTTTGTTCCATGACATCATTGACTCTATGTTCTGAGACATAAATAAATGTTGCAACCTATGTGTAAGAGGGAAATATCTGAACTTTTTTACAGGAATCGATCCAAACTTCCCAGATTGAGCTTCTTTATACCTCGATTTTCCATATTTGGGACAACTATCCAATGAATCATTTTCACCAGAATATAAGATGCAATCATTTGAACATGCATAAATATTCTGATAACTAAGGGCCAGATTATGAACTAGCCTCTTACTCTCAAAGTAATTTATGGGTGACACATTTCCTTCAAGTAACAATGTTTTAACCAAAGAAAATATCAAATCAAAACAGTTGTTTGTCATTGCATTATCTGATTTAATAGCCATAAATTTTGCAACTGCTTCTAATTTAGTTACCTTGAAACCATGATATAATGCATCCTCAGAAGACCTCAACAACTCCTAAAATTCAGATAGTTCCAAATCAAGAGTTAAATCAATGTTATCTTGAGTTTCATTTTGTTGAACAGATGGACCTGCAACATCATGTACTAAATTTTGAAACTGTGATGGATCTGGAATCAAGTTATTAGTATCTTCTATGGAACTACATTTACCATGTTGATACCAAAAAACATAATCTAGTTTAAAACCAAACTGCAAGAGATGTCCTCCAACCTTGTCAAATGTGTCAAACGTTCTTAGAGCACATTTTTTATAAGGACACTTTATTGTGCCTTCTAAAACATATTCCATTTTTGATGATGCAACCGATAAGAAAGCTTCAACACCCTCAATATATAAAGGATTTAAACCAGAACTATTTAGATTTCTGCTCTAATTTATACAAATACAATCATCTAATAATGATTGCTGTCAACATACATGTTCCAAATTTTTCTACAAAATATAAAATCATAGCTATTTATTTCAATTTATTACAAAATATAAAATCATAACTATTTATTACTATTTATTACAATTTATTACATTTTATTACAATTTATAACAATATTAACTATTTATTATTATTTATTACAATTTATTACAATTTATTACAATTTTTTACAATTTATTACAATTTATGACAATTTATCACAATTTATTACAGTTTATTACATTTTATTACAATTTATTACAATTTATTACAATTTACTACAATTTATTATGATTTATTACAATCAAAACTATTTATTACAATTGATTAAAATGTATTACAATTTATTACAATTTAATACAATTTATGAAAATTCATTACAATTTATTACAAAATATTACAAAATATTACAAAATAGAAAATTATAAAAATTTATTACATTTTATTTCATTTTATTACAAAATATTTCAAAATATTTCAAAATTGAAAATCATAACAATTTATTACAATTTATTACAATTTATTACAAAATATTACAAAATATTACAAAATACATGAAAATATAAAATAATAACAATTTATTACAATTTATAACAAAATAATACAAAATAGAAAATCAAAACAATTTATTAGAATTTATTATAATTTAATGCAATTTATTACAATTTATTAAAATTTATTAAAATTTATTACAATTTATTACAAAATTTTATGATTTATTACAATTTATTAGAAAATATTATAATTTGTAAAAATTTATTACAAAATAGAAAATCATAACAATTTATTACAATTTATTACAATTTTATTACAATTTATTACAATTTATTATAATTTATTACAATTTATTAAAATTTATTAAAATTTATTACAATTTATCCTAATTATTACTAATTACCCCTAATTATTACTAATTACCCCTAATTATTACTAATTACCCCTAGTTATTATTAATTAATCCTAATTATTACTAGTTACCCCCAATTATTACTAATTACCCCTAATTTAAAACTAATTACCCCTAATTATTACTAATTACCTGTAATTATTTATATACAATACTAATTTTCATTAATTATTATTAATTATTACTAATTATTAATTATTACTAATTATTAAAATTTAGTACTAATAATTTCAATTTATTATTACTAATAAATACTCATAATAAAACATTTTAAATCTAATTTAATTACAACTAATCAATAATAATTAAAATTAACATAAAAAAATAAAATAAAAACTTAATTAAATAAAATATAAAAAACTTTAAACTTGATCTCCTATTGATGAATATGACTTCACAACTTCTCCATTAAAAAACTAATTTAGAGAAATTTTCACTCTAAAAAAGAGTTTATAGAGGGAGAGGAAGTGAGAATTGAGAGGAAGAGAAAGAAAAACCGAAGGGGGGTATATATAGGTTAGATTAGTTGCAACGGTACTATTTGGGACGGATATCCGGTCGCAAATATTACTATTTGCGATGGGTCCCGTCGCAAATACCTTTTCTCACATTAATTACTGTCAGCGGTTAAAAGGGTATTTTCAATGGGTCTCGTTGCAAATAGTTCCTTGCCGACACATTTCTTGCGATGAGACGACATCCCGTTGCAAAAATCAATTTACCGCTGTCGGTATTTGCGACAGGACCCATTGCAAATACTCTCCGACCGACGCACTATTTACGATGGGGGAATCCGCCCATCGCAAAATAGTCATTTTTTGCGACGGGACAACATCCCATCGCAAAAAACCTATTTACTAATGCAGTTATTTGCGATAGGTCCCATCGAAAATACCCGCAGATCGATGCACTATTTGCGACTGGTGAATCCCCCCGTCGAAAATAACCTTCCTGTGCTTTGGCGCACGAGCTGCGCCAAACGACGCCTTACTTTTTGCGACGCGATCCCAAATCCCTTCGCAAATAACCAGTTATTTGTGATGGGCCGAAACCCCCGTTGCAAAATGACCTCTGGGATGAACTGTTTGCGATGATATTAATTTCCGTCACAAATAGCCCGTCACAAAAAAAGCTATTTTTCCAGTAGTGATGGTTTACATAATTCCATTTAGGTGAAGGTAAAAATATTCAGGTTTTCATCATTATCAGAGGTAGTGAATTAGGTTCTCATAGCCAATGGAAACTTGATAGGTTATTCTTAATCGATATGGGTGATAAATTTAGGTGATTTTAGTGATGATGCTTTAGAAATTATGAAACAAGGCCAAGAGGAGTCTAAGTGGGGAGTTTAGAACAGAGACTCGAGTAGGCCATTTAAATGTGGGTCTTTGACTGTGTTCTTCTAGTAAAGGTAGTTGGGACATTTTCAGACATAGTGTGATTGGGCGCCAAAGGATTTCTGAGCATGCAGGCAGATTGGGTATCTCGAGAGGTTCTGCAACATGCCTTCTTGGATAGCTGAAAATCATGGACTAGGGTAGAATATGGGTTTGAGGTTTGACCAGGAGTGTTACCAAGAAAATGTATCAATGATTCATCCTACACGTAGTGGTCTTGGAGGAGATAGTTGGTCGCAACCTTGGGTTCAATAGATAGTGGCTGGTGCAACACCCTAGGGAGGTCTGGCTTCAGTCAAATGGGATTTAGGCGAATGCATGTTGTTAAGCTTCCAAGGTCAAAGTAGGATGGTGAGCCAAAAATGGTTATATGTAAGCCGTGAACATGGCCATGGTTCTTTTTTTCTATTTTGGCATGTACCTTGTGTAGGAATTTTCGTTTTGGGAGCATGAGGTGCACAACATGTACTTTTGGACTTACTAGACATAAGTTAGTAGGTTGGCATAAGTAAAAATGTTTTGTATATATATATGTATAAAGTACATAGAAATAAGAGATTTTATGATAATAGTCATGTGCATGGATTTTTAGGTGCGTTGAAATTTGGGCATCATTGAGATTTGGAACTTGTTCTACATTTGAGGTACTAGAATTGATCCTAAGTATCTAATGAGGTGTGGGCCCTCATAGGTGTCATGTGTGACATTGACATGAGGCGGGAATTTTATGAGATATGGAGAATAATGGGTTTCAGGTATGACACAAGAGAACTCGATAAGGTATGAGAGTGACTATGTTTTAGGGGCGGACTCTTGTGTCCAGGGATGGGTGTTGGACCAATAGTTTTATTTGAGTTTTGGGTTGGGGAGTGACCGGGGTAGGTAATTTTTAAGTTGGGGATCCCCATGAGGTAGTTGACCTGTGACTTTGAGACAAGGGTAGACCAGGGTAATTATTGAGATATGGTTTTTTAGGTATCATCTATGATTTATTATTGATAGATCAGGGATGAGCTATGTTAAATTCAAGACATTTTAACATTCCGATTTTTTGTAGCGTTTGAATTGCTTTCCCATTTTGAATTTTCAGAGTTTGGTGGGTAGGTGAAATCTTTTATTGATTATCAAAACATAATTATAAGAGTTACTTTAACCCAAGGTATTTATTTTAGATGATTATTATTATACATAACGTTTTTAAAGGTTTTTTTGGGTTTTGGGTGTAGTAGAGGTTGAAAACCCAAACTTTATGGGGTGGGAATACTGGGGCACATAGAAACCTTCTAAGAGTGACCGTATGACCCTCCAGGTGCTCTGGGAATTGTTTTTCAAACCATTCTAGAGGGTGTACGTGATCATTTATAACCTTTTTATTTTTTAGAATAGGTGGTTTACACGATTTCCATAAGGTTTGGAAAACTAGGTGGGGTAACCGTGCAAGTTGGAGCCTTAGGGAAGGACTACTGCACCGGAAACACATGGTTATCCAAATCATGTGAGCTAACTATGAAGTAAAGTAAAAGTGTGAAAGTCCATTTTTCCATTTACCCCAATTTATTTTATCTTAATCGACTTTCTCCTCCTCCACCCATGCACAACAGAGGGAACTCCCTAATTTTGTCCTCAATTAGGATTTGAAAATATCTTTACTACCGAGCTCTGTTTCTTGATTCATCAGGTGAGCTGGAACCAAAATGGTAAGATATTGAATCCTCTTTCTTCTCTTTTAATTTTATCTCACCATAATGTATACTAAATTTATATGAACTATTTTACCTTTTTTTTTGTCTTTTATCTAAAATTCCAATTTCTTCTATATCGGCTAAAGTTAGAGGCTAAAATTGGATGTGCAGGCATCTACCAATATGAGGTAGGTGGTGCTAATATTTCTCCATGATTTTTTAGTTATTTTTAGGTTAAATATTTGAAAAATCATTCTGGTCAATTTAGTGAGATTATAATTAACTAACACATTGCATTTAAACTAAATGTGAGACCATGTGGGATGATTCTAATAATTCTCTAGCCATTTCTTCCATGACGAAGACGGGTATAGGGCTTGAGATGACTTTGGTGGTTAGGTAGGGTGTGTTTATTTATATCAAATTGATTTTTTATTATATAAAATGTATTATACTACTGATATGCATTACTAAGATCCATGGGAATGTGACGGGCTCGATCCAAGGATTGATATGGAATTAGACATCTTTTATGAGGTGATGTGATCATCAGGTTGGACTTGACCTGTATACAATGGGTGATTTTGATCACTGGTTGGGTGATATGGTTGACCATTTGATGTGGAGATGCCATCAGGTTATAGTAATGGATCTTGTGATATTGGTTGGTGATTGATATCTTGTTGAGTGACAAAGCTGCAGGGGCATGAGGTCCCAGATGATGTGGCTTATGAATTTTTGGGTGATTTCAACTCATCCATGTTGGCCAAAGTGTTGTTTGGAGTCGTGTTCACATGGAATGACTTAGATGATGAGGTGTTATTGACCACTCATTTGGGTAGATTCATCTGTTAGATGGATTAAGATGATGGTTGGAGGTGGTTACAATATAAATCCATGGGTATGGTGAGGTGCCATTGATTGACATTTTTGAGACTATCGGTCGGTGGATGATGTTGTTGGGCTAAGAATATTTGGGATGATAGACATCTCCATTCTTTAGGATGTTAGCTATTTAGCTTACAATGCTACTATGTGGAGGATAAATATTATTGTTCCTTAGATGTCAAGCTTTGATCTTATGGGGATTATTCAGAGCAGAGGTCCATGGGACCGGGTACATGTTTGGATGTGCCTTTGAGACATTGATGAGTTGATTTTTATATGAAGTGTTAGTTGGATCAAGGTGACATGATACTATTACAATAGGTTCCAGTGGGCTCTTCATCTTGTTATAAATTAAGGGATGACTTTGGATATATATTAAGGATCCACTTCATTATCATTATACCGACATTGGACGAAGAAGGGGATTTATTCTCTGTGCCTATTAAGAAAAAGGGAAGAAAGTTTATTTATATTATATGTAGTGCTTCTTTTGTTTACATTTTATAACACACATGCTTAATCACAGTTGTAGGATATGAGAAAATTGGCAGTTCCATAATGATATTATTTCTCGCACCCTACATGTCCCCATCGAGATGCATATAGACTTTATGGATATGGGTCAAGGTAAAGGTTTTAGCTTAGGAGTTGGATTTTAGTAGTTTATTTAGCATGGGATGGATGTAATTGGACCATGGGTTCTTTCCATAGCTTGAATTTCCTTTTTTTTGTTTCCTTTTTTTGTATCATCATATTATATATGTATACACTGAGGTATGATAGGGAAGAATATTTTGTTTATTTTGTTGTATGACATGGCTTGAATGCATGTTTTTATTTGGTATTTACAAATGATATTTTTTGAGGTTTAATTATATAAATAGTTTATTTTGAGCTTATTGTTATTATTATCACTTCTGCTGCTATTAATTATGCTTTCTCTATGGGAGTGTTTCTAATCCATAATCTTATGGTATTTATTTTTAATAGCTTTATATTTATATATAACATTATTCATCATCACCAAAGGGATTAGTCTCCCCACTATCACCCCTATACACCCTCACTGCTAGTCGGCATCATTTGGCATACATAGAGGCACAATTAAGGCCCAATGACACTTGACTTGAAGTACTATTCAGGTGCCTAATCTGGATGGGATACTATAATGTTCCCATCACACACACTGGGTAGTTTAAATGGTAAATCAACGCATTTCCTCTATGGTATAAAATTTGTACATTGTCTATTTTAAATTTATTAGTTTTTTTTAAAATAATGATGAAAGAGAATATCAACAATATCTAGATTACAATTAAGAAAAAATAATTTGGTAATTAATAAAGATAATTAATTTATTTGATAATTATTTATGATAAATTAGAATGATTGAGAATGAATAATAGTTTATTAAAATTCATAATTCATTTCTTTTATGTGGGTGATCTTAGGCATAGACTAGATATTTTTATTTGATTGGTTTCATTTTAAATTATTAATATTATTTAATTAAATTGATGGCATATGTTTCATCCCTCATCTCATTATATAAGGACCTTTATTCCCTCTATTTCCACTTATATAAACCCCTTAGAACTATCCATTAATTACCCTAACCTATTAGTGAGTAAAGCTTCTGTATTGGAAAATGTTCGAAGGTGAATGGGGGTGGTTCATGTTTGGTGGCAAGGAAAAACCAATTTAGAAGATACATGATAGGGCAAGTGGAATTATGAAATATGATCCAAGTCATGGTTCAAGGGTTTTTCTCTTGGACGAGGGGTTTTTATCCTTCAATAGATAAAATAACCATTAATAAATGATCATGATCATACCACTATTCAATATTTTTTTCTATAAACTTTTAATGTAATTTTAAGGGTGTTTTTTTATGATCACATAAACTATTGAATTAACTAGATTTAAAGATAAAAAAAATAAGTTGGATTATATGTAAATTTTATCTAAGATATGGTAAATCACTTAAATAAATCCACTTAATAATAAAATAAATATAAAATAATTAATAATGGAAAATTTAAAAATATAAAATAAAACCCCTAAAAAACATATAGTATGTTGACATACACTTCCACTACATAAGTTAAAATTGAATCATAGTTTAATGTACACGACCTACCCAAGTTGGGGTGATTTCAATATTGAGGAATTTTAGGAAGAGTTTTGGGTTGAAATAATCTTATTTAACATCAAGGGTGGACTTATCAAGTAGGTCATAGTGTAAGTATAATTCAAGGAATGAGGAAATATTTATTTAGTATTTTAGGATTGGGGAGCCTTGTAAAAAATCAAGGAGGATTGATTCAATGTATTTGGAATGTTATGTCTACCTTAAACTCTTCAAAAAACATAGCAATCCAAATTTTTTATTATGGGAAGGGGAATATGGGACATTTCCACTAAAATGTCTAGGGAACAAGATATTATGAAATATATAGTCAGTTTTATTATGTTTTGATAAATTATTGGGACATTAATGAATTTAATATTTAATATATAGTCTTATAAATAATATTAAGTAAAAAAATTATGCTCTTTTAAATTTTATAAATGAAAACCCACATGAATTCGAATATATCACTATGATCCATAATAGAGAAGGATAACCTTCTCAACAACACTCATTTAAAAGAATAAAAAATGTGCATTCAAATTATTCTATACCATGAAATAAAATTATGAGTTCTTGAAAACCCATTCCTATAGAACCTAGAATATTGGACTGTGAGGAAGAACTATCTCTTGCCAACAAGCCCGTACCTGAGTGGTAAGGGCTCCTGCTTGGCATCCAAGAGACCCGAGTTCAAAACCAGGTGGAGACGAATTTTCGGGTACTGGAGTAGTACTGTAGCAGTTATTGTTCGGTACTGTAGCAGCCAAAACTATTAACCCGATTTGGGTCTTCGGGACACCAGTTTGGGCCTACAGGTCTCCAGGGCCTTCGGGTCATCAAAGGACTTAGGGCCATAGGTCCTTTGGGTCATGCAGACCATGGAGTAGCCCAGTTCACATAGAACATACCCGAGAATAGGATCAAAGCAGCAGGAGTAGCATCCACCAGATGCAAAGCTAACCGGATTGGAAGAATGAGAGGGTATGGCGGCTGCCATCGGGACCATGCACCGTGCAACTTTGTACGAGGCAATGCTAAACGATCAGCAATGCAAGGTGGGGAGCTTAGGTGATCTATGATGCAAGATGTTGGGGAGGGGCAGTTCTAGTGGGTTGGGCCTACGGGTCATGTATGGGCATGGTATGCCTCTTGGCCTTCGGGTCATGTATTGCGGGTCATGTCGGGCCTTGTGCCTTGGGCCTACGGGTCATGTTTTGGTTCCCCTTATACCCTTAAAAGGGGGATTATCTATAAAAAAATAAAAAAATAAGGCCTTCGGGCCATTCAGAGGAGGAAGAACCAACTCTTTATATGAGATGGATTTATTATTCCAAAAAAGTACAATTTTTCCGGATATCATTGATATGCAATGATATTATGATGCAACATGAAGATATATATGTGTATAACATCAGGTCTCACCTTCATGTTCTTTATCAAGAGTAGGAGATACAATATAGACATGAGTTCTCCAATGAAATTTTCACATGAATGATTAGAGAGTTGGAACCAACTGGGCCTAATGTATTAATTATTATTTATTGTATAGAGTGATTAGTCATCTTGGGATTTAAGACCCCCGATGATCTATGTTAATATCTTATCATTTCCTCACTGCATAAATATTTCTCTAATTTTATTACGAATTAAAACATATTAAATAACAAGAATTATATTATTGAATTTATTACTCTCATTTTCCTTGTTATTAAGGACATTATGCATTTAAAAACCATGGTACGTATGTTGAAAAAGAAAAGGAAAATATGAGAAAATGGGTCCCATAATCATTCCAAGTGTAAGGATTCTCATCCCCATCCTTCTAAGAAGAAAAATATTCAAAGGTAATCAAAGTTAAAAAATATAGTTTATTTTTCATGTATCAACCTAGACCACTATAAAAATATATACCCCAAAAATAAAAGGGATTTTAAAGGTTCATTCATTATCGAGAGTAATATTTATATAACTACACATTGGGTATTACATACAACTTGTGGTGCTCACATCTATATCAAAATAAAGGGACAAAATATATCTTGAAATATTTCTAGAGGAGATTTGAATCTTTGGGCTTCTAATGTATAAAAACTTGTTTCTTTGGATAAAAAAGACCACCTCATTACATTTCTAATTGGAATAATTTCAGTTTTATAGAACTATCATTTTTTTCATTTCATACTAAAGAAATTATATTTGTTTCACACCATTACATGAATAGATTTATTTTCAATTTTATAAAAAAAGAATTATTATTATACAAAAATAATATTTATTATGTTATGGAACAAATAAGAAATGTTCTCCCTATATTAAATTTAAAAAACCAAGTATTGGATATAGATAGTGAATATTGTTCTCATGAAACTTATAACACCCAACCATGGAATTAACATCTTGGTAAAAAAAATTAGGAGTGTCTAAAAATATATATCAAGATGGTTATTTATACTCCTTTTAGTTGAGACCCCATGAAAGATGTCATTTTTTCTTATAAGAAAAAATGACCGAACCACTATTCAATGGATAAGGTGGAAGGTCCATAAAGCTTCCAGGAATAGTAAAAACTATTGTATGTGTACCTTTTATAGTATAAGTTATAGGTAAATATTCATATATATGTTTATATCAACTCGATAGGGCGTAAGTTTGAGTCCTTGGAAAATTCAATTAATTCAACAATGAAGTAGAGAATAAACAAGGTATAATGATATCTATGATTTTACATGATAGAGGTGGTGAATATCTTAATCATGAGATTATAAACCTTATATAGGTGTTTTGGATTCTATCTCAACTCACTATGGAATGAACCAAATTTTTTAAAATTAAATTTACTTTTGAATAAATAAATGTCTCAATAAGTAGTATTTTTATAGAAAACACATGTCCTACTTGGGTTATTTTGGAATGTTATAAAATATAGAACATTATATTAAAAATGAAAATAATGATCATAATTGTTGATAATATTATAATTCTACATTCTCCATTAATATTAGTATATTAATGGTTATGATAAATTCCTATAGACACAGAAGGAGAAGTAATGGACTTGATCGGTAGGATCATACCATGCGAAGACCATTTATCCGAGTTTCTGAGGGAGATGGAATCACTTGGATTTTACCTTGAATAATCCCAAGGAATGATTTGACAATAGAAACAAAATTGATATCATTTATGAGAGAATTTCAAGATTTTTGAGATCATGATACAAACCATTTTCACAAAACCACCCTAAGAAATCCCCACTGTCACACACCTTACCCATAGGTAATACACTAGTATAATAAGTGGTTATGTATCTATTCCCTAATATTTTTAATTTTTATAATTTAATGTTTTTTTAAAATAATGAATTTTTTATCCCTTTTCATTATTACTTTATGTATACTACTATATATGGTTTGATGAAAAATTATTTTGATAAGAAGAAACCAAAATTTTATTTTTAAAAAATATATAGTTTTAATTAAAATACTATTTATGAAAAATTATAGATTTTTGAAATAAATAATATTTTCATATAATATTTTTGAAAATTATATTTATTTATTTAAAAATGATAATATAATTTAACAAAGTCCAATATAATCCTTGTAAGGGTGAGAAAACTTCTTCTGTTATAAAAATATATATTTTTCAATAAATGATTATTTTGATATAAAAGTGTAAATTATTATATTTGGAGAATTTTTTGAAACTATAAATATTAATTTTAAAATCCAGACATTGAAATTATATAATGGTGGATGTTTCCTAATTTTCCGAAAAATTAAATTTTTGGAGTAAAAATAAAATGAAGTATAAATATACACTGTATATTACAATGTTATAATAGACCAAATGGATGTAATAAATATTATAAATGGATTCCATGAACAAATAAATATTTCCCATTAAAATAATGTGTTTATTATGTTAATTATTAATTTTACAAACCATTAGTGAATCCAACAAAATCTATATTATATCTTACATTTTCAAAATCAATTCTTTATGAACACAACTCACTTCCACATCACCAATGGTATTATTTAAATGATTAACTTACTAGAATTATAAAATATTTAAAATTACTTCTCATATTTAGAAACCATTGTAAATCCCCAAGATAAGGTTTATGGTTTTGATAATTCTATCATATATATTCTAAAACCTTGGTTTATAAATTTATATTCAATCCCCCTCCCATTTGAAAGAAATACCCACACAACATCCCACAAATATTCACTGAAAATCCATATATAAAAAATAAACTCTCCATATCCCTCTATAAAGACCTCCTAAAGTGTTCCCAATATCTTAATAAGATCTCACCATTCATTTAATATGTCCCCTCTTAAGGTAATGGATCTCTCTCTATTCTTTTCCACCAAACTACATTATTTGTATTTAGAATTTTGAATCTAAATTTACTATTTTTTCATATATTTATAAATATCTAATTTATAAACATTTTCGGTTCTATGAATAATATATCATTTTCTCGCCCTCATTATAAACGTACCCAAGTCGTTACTATGCCGAAGTAATGTCTCTCTCCCTCTCTCTTATTTTTTATTCAACAACCATCATTATATTAATATTTTTTAATATAAATTGATTATAATTTAATGTATTTAAAAAATACCCCTTTACTATAAAATTTATATTCAATTAATGAAAAATCATTTATAACTTCTCACTATAACTTTTTCCAAATCTGTTACTATGCCAAACTAAGGGATCTATCTCTCTCTTCTTTTCCATTCAAGAAGCTTATTTTATATAGCCATTTGAATCTCAATTTATTATGTTGTAATGTATTTATAAATACATATTTACAACAAAATTGATTTTATATGAATGATATATCATTCATCACCTCTTATTAGAAGCTTTACCTTATTCGTTACTATGCTGAAGTAAGGGGCTCTCTCTTCTTCCTTTATTTCAAGTGCATTCCTTGTAAAAAGAACTTTTGATTTCCTATTGTTAATTTTGAATTTTTTTTACAAATCACTTTTAATGTCATTATGATTCCCATGTAATGATCTATTGACTTTCACTAACATAAATTCATTTTATGAAACTTTATGAAAAACCTTGATTCAAAACCATTATGCGATTGAAATAATCCCATAGTTTTCCATTTAAAACATTTTGTGAATACCCATCCCCATTTACACTCAAGTGTGTTAACCTATATGTACATATACATTATTAATTTGTAATTATATTTACGTAACCCACTCTCTATAATATTGGGATTAAAAGTGATTAATTATTGTTCTTATGTTGTATGATTTATGCGGCATAAAAATCCATATACTTGATATGAATGTGACGGGTGGGACCAAAAATATATACCCCTAAAATTCATTGGGTAATGTTATTATCTCATAAAAGAGCATATATGGTGTGTGGTAGGTTATCTTAAGCACAATATGTAATGATTTTCATGTGGTTATCCTTGACTTATTCTTTTGATGTTGTTTTTTTTGTCGTTGCCACATTCATATGTTTGCTTAATGGTATCTTCTCATATAATGATTTGATATTCAATTGTATTATTCTAACCAATTTTATGTCCCCTTGATATTCTTAATGACTCAAATTTATTAGTTTTATCATGTTATGAATTAATTATTACCTTATTGGGATTTATAGCTCGCCCATTTCTTATGTATGTCCCCAGGTTACCTCATGCTGTATTAGAAGATCAATGTATTTTAAGGTAAAGTTTTGTAGTTTTTAAACCATTTTTTGTACCCATAGTTCATGTTATAGTTATACGTATCTAATTAACCAAATTCAATAGGCTTCATGATCTATTGATATTTTATTAAGTGTATATTTATCTAATAAATCTTAAATTAATGTGTGTTAATGATATGGGTTGTCATAGTTTGTATCCGAGCATAGTTATAACTATTTATTGGGATTATTTTTAGAAAAACGTTTTGAACTAATTATGGATAAGACTATACCTATGAGAAAATACATAAATTTTTTTATAGAATAGAGTAAGTGGTTTTCAAGGAAAAAAATCCATGTTTGGATGCTACAAGTGGATATGGATTTGGTAAAGTTTTACCTTGGGGTTGTAACCCTGAAAAGGGAGAATTTATTATTAACTTGATCTTCACCCAATGTAAGACAAGGAGGAATTATATTACACCATGTTTTAAACTCCCATGGGATATGATTTAGTAAATTTACAATCTATTTACAAAACATTATAAAGGTAACAAAAATTACACTATCATTTAATTTATTGGAAGTATACCATAGAAAATTTAAATTGAAAATAAGAAATTCATAGGTTTAGGAATGTATGTTATTTATGTGTTATCACTTCAATGATCATAGTTTCCCTTTTAGGTGTTTAAGAGGTTAATAATTTCATATTATTAAGTCTATTTTAGATAATGTAAATTATTAGATCCAAAATAAAATAGTGAAATTAATGATTTTCATAAATCCATGAAAATCAAATTCCCTAAGTGAATATAGTTATATGAATTATTTCATATCACACAGGTTTCATAGAACTATTCAAATAGGGCCTCAAAACATGGATGTAGAGATATCTATAAAAAGGGTAAATGGGGAAATTATTTCATCCTAAGTATATAAGTTCTCCCTTATACATATTTGTAGGATAAATTTCCTAGTAAAACTTGTGATACTATATTTAGAGGAATTTGATGATATTTTGGGTATGGGATGACTTTCCTTATATAAATTCCACAAATTTTTTCCAAAGAATCAATTCTCCCTCTTTATCACAAATCACCCTCTGATTCTATGTAAGTGTAAGGAGGATGATGAATATCATTTGGAATCATCATATAAATAATTAATAATATTTCTTTATGAGAAATAATATCTTTATCAAATGATTGAGACTATGGAAAAGATCATCCTTGAAGACATGGACATTGTGAGGGAATTCAGTGATGTTTTTCCACAATAATTTTTTTCCTTCCTTCTTTTTGAAAGGTTTAGTTCTCGATTGAACTTATATTAGTGTAAAGTAACATTATCACAGAATTTTATCACTAAAAAACTTACATTTTTGAATTATACAAAGATAGAGTCAACTAAGGTATGGTCCAAAAACATCTATTATAGAGATATATAATTTCTATAGATTATCAAGGTATTATCATTAATTTGTCAGAAACGTACAATAATTTCCATGACCACTAACCATGCTAACTATAAAAGGAGTTATTTTTAATGGATTTTAGAATTAGAGGAGAGTTTTAAAGAGTTAATGAAGAGAATAATAACTACACCTATGCTCACAATACCCACTAGTGGAGAAGGATTTGTGATCTATAATGATGTGTTAAAAAAGTTCTTGTGTTGTGTACTCCTGCAATGTGGAAAAGTGAAAATTTTTTCCTACAACTAATAAATGTTACATGAGTAAAAATATCCAAAAATGATCTAGAATTAGCTACAGTGATCTTCACATTCAAAATTTGAAGGCATTATCTCTATGGGGAAAAGTGTGACATATATACAGATAAAAAATCCTCAAGTATATATTCACACAAAAGGAGATAAATTTGTGCAAATGAATGTGGTTAGATATGATCAAGGATTATGAGTGTTAAATCAATTACCATCCTGGTAAGGATAATAAAGTGGAAGATCTATGAGGATAATGTATCCCTCTACCATATCCATGATGAGGATTTAAAGGGATATAGTCTTCTTGGACATGGAAAGTATGGAAATGGGAAGAAAGGGAATTCATACTATGATTTCCAAATGAATTCTCAACCATACATTATTTAGAAGATCAAGAGGCCAAAAAATATGACAAGGATATGCATATAAATGTTTTGAATATTCAGAAGCAAAAATTTTTCTATAGATAAAGTTTTAAGGTTTTGAACCCGGATATGTGTCCCGTCAAAACCAGAGATGATGAGGAAAATTTTGGATGATGTGTATGAATCATCCTTATCTATTTGTCTATAAATCTGTAAGATGTATTGAGATCTGAAGAAAAACATTTGGTGGGATAACATAAAGAGGGAGATTTTTAAATTTTTATCATGATGGTTGGAATGCCTACAAGTCAAGGTTAAATTAAAAACTTTTAAGGGTATGATGTAACCATTTACCATAATATTATGGAAATGGAATAAAATATACATGGATTTATATTGAAAAACTCACAAAGATATATATAAGGGAAGTGTTAAGATTACATGGAGTTCCACACTCTATGTTATCTAATTGAGATCAAATGTTTACCTCATGGTTTTATAAAAGACTTAAATAATCATTGGATACAAATATGAGTTTCAGTACTTCGTATCACAATAAGATGAATGGTATGTCTAATAGAAATATTCAAACTCTAAAAGGATATATAGATATCATGTTAAATTAATTTAAAATGATGTTGTGATCAACACCTTCCCCTAGTGGAGTTATCATATAACAACAATTTCAATTATATAATTAAAATGGGGCCTTATAATGCTCTCTAAGGGAAGAAGTGTCAATCTTTAACATACTAGGATGATATTAGAAATCCGAAGCTCTTGGTAGCTAATATTTTCTTAGACATAATAGAGAAGGTTTATACCATTAAATATCACATTAAATTCACACAATGTCAATAGAAAATATATATAGACAATTTTTGATGATACCTTAAGTTTGAGGTTAGTGATAAGGTCTTTATTCATATACCACTATTAAATAATGGCATAAATTTTGAGAATAAGTGTAATTTAGTTCAAGATAAATTATCCCATTTGATATCATTGATCACATCAGAGCTGTGACATATAGACTAGAAATATCACCTAACCTATCTCAATTACATGATCTGTTCAATGTATCCCTCTTGAAAATGTACACACCAAACGCATCACATATAATGAATCTCAAGGCGGTACCTTTGGAGAGTGATATTTTATACATGGAGAATCCAGTGTTGATCTTAGTTCATAGAGAAACATTTCTACAAGAAAAAGACAACTCACCTAGTCAAAGTGTGGTGGTGGAACCACAAGTTTGAGGATGAAACATGGAAACTAGAAGTGGTTATGAAATATAAGTACTCTCATCTATTTTACTATATGAAATGAAATTTTGAGGTTTGAATTTATTAAGGGGAAAGAAGTCACAAACCAAAATTTTATAAATAAAATTAACTTTTGTTTGAATAAATTCATCATTATGTAATATAGTAATAGAGAACACATGACATAGTTTTTTTATTTTATACCATTATAAAATATTTCCTTTCAAATTTCAAAGACCATAAAGCATCATAACCATTGATAATATAGCCACTATACAATGACCATTAATACTAGTAAATTAATTGTTATGATAATATTCAATTGAAACCAAATCAATAATTTATGGCCTCAAATAGTATGATCTTACAATATGAAGCTAATTTATTAGAGATTGCTAGGGATATGGAATCACACAGATTTTCCCTTGACCAATACTAATCCAAGATTCAATAATTAAAACATGAAAGAAATAGTTTATGGGAGAAGTTCAAGATTATCAAGATCATAAAGAAAACCCAGTTCATCAATCCACCCCAAGAAATAACCCCATCACAAACCTTACCCATAAGAAATATATAGGTGTAGTAAGGGGTTATGTATCCTGACCCCAATAGTATAAATTTGTATATATTTATTTTCATGGAAATAATGATAATATTTATCCATTTTAATTGTTTATTTCTAAATAAAATTATATGTGTGTTGATGAAAATTATATTTTGATACAAAGAAAATAAAATTTAATTTTTGGAGAATATATGGTTTTAATTAAAATACTCTCTTTGATAAACTCATTAATTTGGAAATAATTTTATTTTCACATAATATTTCTATAAAATTATTATTATTTCTATAAAATTTATAAAATAATTTAATTAAGTCTAATATTATATTTATAATGGTCAGGAAAAATATAATTTTTATTAAAATTATATTTTTCAATAATTGATTATTTTTATTTAAGTGTAAATTGACATATTTTGAGAATTATTTATAAAAAAAAATTTATTTTTGAAATAGCACATTGAAATTTTCTAATGATGAATTTTTCTTAATTTTCTATGATAGAACAATGTTTTCATTAAAATTGGATATGATATTAAAATACAATACGTATTATGAAAAAAATAATAGTAGAAAATTGATGTAATGAATATAATAAATGGAATACATGGCCAAAAATAGATTTATATTTTAAAATAATGTGTTTTTGTAGATATTTTATTTATTTTATAAAACATTAGTAAATCATCCAAAACCTATATTATATTTTAAGGGTTTTTTAATTAATTATTTATAAATTTAATTCAATTCCACATCCCCAATTATGTTATTTAAATGAGTTTGGTTCATAGGATTTTAAATTTTTTAAAATCACCCCTCTTTAGAAGAAACAGTGCTAAAAACCATTGGACGTTTTGTGGATTTGATTATTTTATTATATAGTGTCCAAAAACTATGTTTAGTGATTAATAAATAACCCCCTCTATATAGATATAAATACTAACCCAAACTACAAAATATATTAACTCAAAACCCATTGAGCATGAAGTTCCTCTCCCTCTCCCACTCTAAATCTCTATCAAGGTGTTCCCTAGGTTCTTAAGAATTTCCTCCCAATATTTTTGAAGCATTGTCTAATGATAAGGGATCTCCCTCTCTCATTATCCATTAAAGAACCTTATTTGTTTTTTACCATTTAAATCCCAATTTATTATGTTTTTATGTATTCATAAATAAAAATTTACTATGAAATTTATTATCTATGAATGATAGATCATTTATAACCTCTCACTATATCTCGTGTCTGAGATGTTACTTTCTGAAGTAAGTGATCTCTCTCTCTTATTTTCCATTAAATAAACTTCTTTATATTAATACTATTGAATCTCAATTGATTATGTTTTCTTGTATTTACAAATATCACATTAATAACCAATTGATTTTATATTAATTTGAGATCATTTATGCTCAATATTTATAAACATTACTTAAGTCATTTTATATTGAAGTAAGTGATATATATCTATTATTTTCCATTCAAGAACCTTATTTTTATTGTAGAATTTTTATCTCAATTGATTGTATTATGATGTATTTATAAATATAACATTAATATCCCATTTATTTTCTAAAAACGAGAGATCATTTACCCCTCTCATCTTGACCTTTACCTAACCTGTTACTATATCGAGGTAAGGGAATCTATCCTCTTCCATTATTTCAAGTACTTTTCATATAATATGACCTTTTGGTTTACAATTGTTCATTTTTAATGTGTTTTTACACTTCCATTTTACCATACTTATGATTCCCATGTAATGAGATAACTCATTTAACTCTCATCAATCCCTTCTATGAACTTTTATGGACTCCCATTATGTTGTCGAAATTATCCTCTTATTTTTCAAGCCAAAATTTTTATGAATACCCATACCCATTACCACTCAAGGGTATTCACCTTGACTGGCCTATCCATTATTTATTGGGGAAATCTATGTATGTAACCCACACTGCTTAATCATGTGATTAAAAGTGATGAAATAATTTTTTATGTTATGTGATCTTTATGGAACACAAATATATGAACATAATATGAATGTGACAGATGGGCATAAAATTATATATCTCTCCAATACAATGGTTAATGTTTTTAACTCATGAGATAACATGTATAGTTCATGTTATTACTTCTTATGAACACTATGATATTATGTATTAGTGCATAGCATTGACATATGCTTATGATTCCATGTTTTCTGTTGTTTCTATATTCATATATTGCATTGATATTATCATTTTATATCATGTTTTTATGTTAATGTTTATGAAACTAACCCCTTTTACATATACTTGACATACCTCTTAAATAACTTGTATTTCTTTAATCAGGTTATTATTTGATTATTCCATTACTGGGATTTATAAATCATCCATTTCTTATGTTCTTCCCCAATACATCATGTGTAGTATTACAATAGAAATTGGTTTTATTGGCATGTTTTGGAGTTTTTAAATAATTTTTCTATACCCTTGTTTCATGATATTTTTCTATGTATCTAAATACCCAATGAAATTATGCCTAATGATATTTTGGAATTGTATTGAGTGTATATTTTTTATGTAAATCACGAATTAATTTGTATTGATATATGTATATTCATATAATATACCTTATACATCATAGTTGAATAGTGTTAGTGAAAGGAGGCATTGTACCTTACTAGACATGGCCAGGTTAATGATTAATCACATACAAATTCCATTATCTATTTTGGGATATTAATTACACAGTGCATCATATATAATAAATTGAGTACCCACAACAGTTAAAAATATATTCCTTTTGAGTTATAGAGTGGAATGAAACCTGTATTGTCATATACTCATAAATAGGTATTTTAGGTGTTTGTTAAGTCTATATTTGTGGAAAAATAATTCACCCCTAGGAATGAAGTGTATCTCTATAGGGTATCTTAATGAAATAAGGGTGGACTACCTGTACCCCCCCTCATAAAAATGTGACTACCATAACATGATTAATTTTTTTGAGAGGGATAACATCTCCAATATGAATATATAGAGTAATATTAAGATTGATTAATTTTTTTTCTCAAGATACACAAGAGTTGATAGTAGAATATATTCCATAGTCCCCTATGGAAGAAGTTTTTCTTGAAACCTAAGAAATTAATAAAAGGACAAGAGAGGTTAGAGAACCAGAGACATGTGTTTTTCTACTAACTGGTTATGGTGACTCATTATTCATATTAAATGATGATTTTATTTCTTATTAAGGGGATATAGATTATGCAAAAACTACAAGATGGATAGAATCCATAAATTCTAAGATAGATTCTATGTATCTGAACCATGCTTTGGTTATGGTTGATCTTCTGATTGATGTAAACCGCATTGGGTAAAAATGGGAATTAAATATAAAAATGTACATGGATGATAAATTGAATACCTATAAAGCACTACTAGTGGATAAAGTTTTTAAACAACATCAAGGAATTAATGTGATGAAATCTTTCCTCAGTTTCCATGAATGAATCCATTATAATTATACATAATATATGAGCTTTCTATAACTATTATATTTGGAAGAAGGATGTTCAAAAAACATTCCTTAATGACAGACTTTAGGATGATGTCTATATGAAACAAAAAAATGGGTTTATGGGTCCAAGTTATTCCAAAAAATGTGTTCATGTTGCAGAGATCTATTTATGGAATGAAATAAGCATCCATATCAAGGAATATTATATTCAATGATTCTATAAAATAATTTGGTTATGTTAATAATGAATGTGATATATCTATATACAATTGGTTTAGTGAAAATAAAATATTTATCAAAGAAATATTTTTTAGGATATATTACTTATTAGAATTGACAAAACAGTCTTAAAGTTAGTTAAGGACTTATTGAAAAAGTGCTTCTCTATGAAGGACTTATGTGAAACAACCTATATTCTGGGGATCAAAATCATTCATAATTGATCCAAGAGGCTTATTAGAATAAATAATGGTATATACATTTAGGAGATACTAAATATATTTACTATGGTAAAATACAAAATGGGATTGGTTGTAGCGTCACATAATGTATATGTTTCTCAGAAAATGTGTGTTCAGGAATTAAAAGAGATGGAAAATGAGCAAGATACCATATTATTATCTGATATGATTAATCATATATTCCATGGTATTTACTAGGAATCATATCTCATATTCCTTGAGTATCGAAGGAAGATAACAAGCTGGTCTAGACAAACACTATTATTATACTATTAAGGTTATACTTATGTACTAAGAAGAACTAAGGATATAAACTTTATGTTTGTAGATGATGGGGAGATAATTATTAAGGGTTATACATATGATTTCTCTAAAAGAGATCATAATGATATAATATTGTAGTTAGGTTAGGTTTTTAGTTTCAATGGAGGATGTGCGACTGATAAGAGTCCAAAGAAGCTAGTTGTCACTAATTATACATTGGATTTTGAGAATATAGTGGCTTCTAAAGTATCCAATGATGATGTTTCAATGTCATACATTTTTCATAATCATTATGTGTTGCATATAAGTAAATACGCTCTCAAATTAAATTATGATAATACCATAGTGATGACTCTCACAAAGGATCCGGCTTCACACCAATATACAAGGAACATACTTTGAAAGTATCACCTCTTGAAGGATTTTTCTCATAGGGGTGATGTTTTGGTGATTAGAGTTTCCATGGAAAAGTATGTGGTAGCCTGAGTGACTAAATCCTTATCTCAATATAAAAATGAGTATCTTGTGGATGATAGTGGACTAAATATTGTTATCAATAGGCTCTAGTGTAAGTGGGATTCTGCTGGAGTGGGTTTCCAATACCCAAATTCTATTCACTTTGTGATTATCTATATTTATTATTTTGAATATTAACAGAATTCATATCACATAATGATTTTTCTTATACATTACATAATATATAGAAATGTATTAATTGTAACTATTGCACTGAAAGGTTATAATAGTCCCTACAATGATGAGAACCTAGAACTTATATGATATTATTCTTAAAAAATATATGTTTTATAGCCATATGATATCATTTTACTAGACAAAAATGATATAGACTATCAGGTGTGGAAACTCATAGGACTTTGATGAAACTTCTCACGGAGTATGTCAATATTAATTTCCAGTGTAGTACATTAGGATAACATGACCCACCATTAGAAGATCCACATTTATACGTGTCATTGGATGTTCCTATACCTAGACATGGGTATTGACCCATTGAATTTATCATTATTTATAATTGATATTGTTATTCATATACTTTTATTTAGTGAATAAAACCTTTATAACATATGTTTGTGTTGAAGTAGGATACGTTCGGGGTGTCACAAGTGATACTAAATTAATGAATAATGTGAGAAAGGATTTCCCCCTTTATTATTTAATATATGTAGACATATCAAAAATTTAAATCTGAATGGAACAACCTGAATAAATCTATTTCTATGGTATTTTGTGGGTAGGTTCATTTTTAAAAATTCTAAGAAAGAGACATTGATCACATAGGTTGATGACAATAACATGAAACCATCTTGATTAAAGATATGGTGATAAAGAGATTATATTATATAGTAAGTTTTCATATGAGGATGTATGTCATTAAAATATTAAATTGTTACCCTATGGGAGCCTTGGTATATTTGTAGAGGCTAACCTAAGACTTTTGGTGGATCTGTCTAATGACACTAAAAAGGAGGACTAAAGGTTGACACAGTTAGTGTATCCTGATCCTCAATTAAGAATTATTGTTAATTAACATGTTGAATAAATATTATTCCTATACAAGGTTTAATAATGATTAATTTTTTCTTGAACACATATATTTAGTCACTATTTATTGAATAGAATAAATTTGAGTATAATATTTAATCAATATTTTTTCTAGTTAGTAAATATAATATTTACTTATTTATGTTTGAATAGTATAATGATATTTATTTTTTAAATTAATTGTCAACATTCAAGTATTGATTAATATTATGGGTGAATGAAAAATAGAGTTAGATATGTCCATGGAGAAATAATACATAATAATTATTTTTTGCATAAATTTTTTAATCAGTTTATTCAAAAAATTATAATGAATTAATCAGTGAGTTTTTCTCATGTCATGAAAAATAATAAAAATAAGGTTATTATTTAGACTCATGGATTTATAGGGATAACAAAAATAAAAAGGGACTATATGGAATTATTTTTCTTTCACTATAGATCTATTAAAACCCAATTATATTATTTTGAACCCAACCTCTAACAATTTCTTTTTATTGAGAACAATTATATCCGAAGAATCCACTAAATCCAAAGAGAGTAACTCTTAAAGAACACACTCAAGATTGGAGAGTGATTTTTTTGGTCCACAAGGTCGAATAACCTAAGGGGGGGGGGGGGGGGGGGTGGACCAGTGTATTCCGAATTAAAACATCTGCCCCTTCAATACTTGTTTTGTTGTTCAAAAAATCTCAAATATATCTTCCTCCAATAGAATATATGAATGGATATGAAATCATGCATATTACACCATGATTTTTACTTGGTCAACCTAAATGGGCTATGTCTATGGATCATACAACGATGATTTTTCAATGTACCAAATTCACTAAGGCTCACTACCAATAATGTGTACAATGTTCGAGCTAGATCTTCTATGCCTAAGATCACTACCTTTACAAGATTTAGGGTCGTCTCACTACCTTCCCAAGGGTCACTCCCTATGCCTCTTTCTCTGGACCACTTCTGGTGTAAAGGGTCACCATCTTCCACTTCCTTTTCTCATTGCTCCTGAAAATAAATCCACTCACAGTTTATAGACTTTTAGTGTAAAAATAGTTTATTGATGTGTAGGTCCCTTCATTTTTAAGAATGCTGCATCCTCAAATATAGGTAGATGCTATGTTGAAGTCCCGTTTTCACCCATGGATGAAATCCGCCATTCTATGTACTATTGGGTAATAGAAATGAATTTCACAAGCTGACTTAATGATTTTTCAATCTTCCTTGAGTGTTCTACAAACCAACTGTGTAACGACCCAACCTTTTGTTAATTAAAATTCCTCTTGATCTAATTAAATGTTTTATTATGTAAAATGATTATTTAAAATGTATTTACTTCCTTTGTTCTATGTTTTATGTATTTCAAAATACCATTAAGAATTGTTACAATTTATAATATATCCATTGAACAGTGATTACATGATTAGTATAAATATAGGGCTTCAAAAAATCCAATTTACTCAGATAAAGGAAATGATGCCCTCATCCCACATAATTGGTCCATAAGAAGCCCATTTTTTGGAGCTTGGAAAGGAGGTAGCATCACTGGGCTTCTTTCTTGACCAAGCCCAAGACGATCTTTAACACTTTAAGATTGATCGGAACCACCTATGGGAGAAGTGGAAGTTAATAGAGATTACCACCTATGCGATGTTATCCGAGCCACCCCAAGAGTCTGTCACCATCTCACACCTTACCCTTATATCTTAAGTGGGTTTTATAAGAGGTTACGTAACAAGACCCTCAAACTATGATTATGTGAATTATTTTTTATAGAATAAATTATATACATTCGTTTTTATTATTATTACATTGTAAATAGTTTTTAAATCACAAATAGTATTTTAGTTAATATACAATTAAGAAATTTATTTTGATGAATTAACGATTTTTTGAATTAAATAATTTTTAATAAAATATTATTAATAAATATAAATTATTTTACAATTTTTATGAATACACTGGTAATTTTTATGGTTTGAAAGATTTTTTGGTCAAAACCCATGAATTTTTAATAAATGTATGATTTTATTTTTAAAAGTATATATTCACATATTTAGAAAATTATTTAGATAAAATTAATATTATTTTTGGAATCATGATGTTGAAATTATCCAACTGTGATTTTTTCATAATTTTCTGAGACAGTCAAAGTCTTGGGTAAAAAATAAATACCTTTTAATTATATAATGTGTTTTATGACATCATAATGACCCAATAGTGATGTAATAAAATAATATAAATGATATGATCATCCAATATATGTTTAAAATTAAAATAATGGGATTTTAGGATTTTTTTTGATTTATTTTACAAATCTTTAGTGGACCCTACAAGACCTATAAAACATTTTATCTTTTTTCAAATGAATTTTTTGAGAGTGTGAGTCACCTCCACATAAGCAGGCCTAATATATTAATAAGTTCGAAAATTTTTCTTTATAAAATAATGTTTTCGACTCCCCTTTGTCAAAAAAAATGGGAAAAAAATGGGATGGTTTGTGGTTTTGGTTAGTTTGATGTGTTGGGTCCAAAACCTAAATAATAATGAATTATCTCCATTTTCTTATATAAACCCTCCCAAGACCCCATTTAATCTTAAATAAATGCATTTGTATCTAGAATTAACCTTGAAATACTTTCTATATAATCCTTAAAACATTCCCAAAGGCTCTAAAAATCCTCTCTCAATCCTCTCCCAAGCCTTTGGGATCACACTTCCAAGTAAGGGGTTTCATCCTATCTATTTTTTTTGTCCAAATTTCATTATATTGTAATACACTTTTTTTTCAATTAAAAATGTTAGAGTATGATTTAAATCCTCCCGCATACTTTCCTCTTTACGTTTGAATTATTAGAGATCTCTTTATCTCTCATTAATTCCTCCCATGTACACCTATTACCATGCCAAAATTCCGTTATGAATTTCTCCCTTCTCATTTACATTTAATATATTTCTGTATTATGAATCTAAATTCCATTACATATTTTGGGAAATGTATCAATATTAACCCCTTACTATCTATTTCTTGTACATATAATGATACACCTATTTCTCCCTCATCAACCATTTTTTTGAATTCTTTTTTCGCGCCGTTATGCTATCAAAATTGCATCGCGATTTTCCCAGACAAAATCATTGTGTAGTGAATACCATGCCCATTTCTATATCAAGGGTATTAACATTTATACCAATTTACTTATTAATTATAGAGTTTAATTTTTGAATTACACATTCCTTTATCTTGTAATAAATTATGATGCTTAATAAATCCATGTTATATGATCCATGGGGCACACTTATGAATGTAATGAAATGATTAAGTAGGGTGCGCCCTGATAGCACACAAATGCATTGGGTAAATGTTAGTATCATGATACGTCAAGTGAAATGAGGGTTTACACATGCTAATTCAAGTGTAATAATGGTTTACTCATGCTCCTTATGCAATGAGCCTTGGATCATTCTAATATCATGTTAAATGTTGATTCCACATTTCTATGTAATGATAATCATGATATATCATGAATTCAAGTTCATGTTTCTATTGAGCTCCATTTATATTCTTATTTCCTAGAATGTACTAAATTCTTCATTTTATTCCTTATTTACTCCCTTACTGGTCCTTATATGTCACCCTTTTCTTAGGAATGTTCCCAGGTTATCCCGTGAAGTCCTAAGTACAAAGAAATGTGTGTGGTCATGTTAAAGAAGATTTAAATAAAGATGTTGTGTTTTATGTCCAAATTTGTTATGTAATGTTTCTAATTTACCAAGACACTAGAACTATCAATCTTCCTAATTGTCATAAGTGAATGTTTATGTAATAAATCATGTTTAAGTGTGTAATAAAGAGTAGGGTTGTTGTAGTTGGTATCAAAGTATAGGTTTAGTTATTTTTGGGATTAGGATTACAAAACCCTAGTGGGAGACGTTGGGACAATACTAAGTATAATAAAAATATCCCTTAATTTTGGTGAGTATTGAGTAATTGGTTTGTCAAAAATATATATCCCTATCTGGATATGAGCAGGTAGAGGCTGATCTGACACTAATGTATCTAGGGGTAAAAACTGAAAACACCGCTTTGAGCTAGACTCGAACAAGAACCGGTGCATGAAAACAAGACTTCATACACTCCTGGTTATGAAACTCCTAGGGGATATGATTTGGTAAATTCAAAATCTTTTTAGAACCATTATTAGGGGAATAAAAAAAAGTAGTTAAGAATATATGTTGGGAAGTAGATCATAGATAACATAGATAGAAGCCTATAAATTCTTATGTTATGGAAATAAAAGTAATTTATAAGTCATCATTTTATGTCTTTGGATTACCCTTTATGAGTTACCCCAAACTTTCCTTTAATTCCATCCAATGGATGGTAATAGTATGACTTGATCTAATAACCGATGCGAAGATCAATGTGATGATTATTCTAATGAGATGCTCAATCCCATGGGAGCGGGAATCATGACCTTTTTCACGATACTCTCTTAGTTAACTTAAGTTTTGAATTGAAGCGTGGGTAAAGAGGAACATTCAACCCCCCCCCCCAAGAGAGAACAAGTCGTAGTCGAGAGCTTCATAAGACAAAGGCATCCCACTTTTAATGGATCATCTATTCCCTCAATTTTCAAATAGTAAATCAACTCTATTGAGAAGGTCCTCTCCATCCTTCAATGTTCCGAACAAGAGAAGGTTCTTCTGGATGCTTATCACATGGAGGGTAAAGTAGATAAATGGTGGAAATTGATCAAAAATACAACGTCTGAGGAAGATATCGAGGTGTTGGAATTGAATGATTTCCTAAAAATGTTTTTTTGATAAATATTTTCCACTCACCCTCCGACAGAAGATAGAAAGGGACTTCCTTTCCCTCAAGAAAAAACATGAAAAATCCATCAGAGCATATGAGGAAAACATCACAAGGCTTGCATGATATACCTATGACCTTTTCATTACCCCTGAATGCATGGTTGGACACTTTTTTTTTGGGATAAAACCAAGCATACAGAAAGACCTATCAATTCGTGACTTAGATATCTATGAGGAAATTATCTGATGTGCCCTCAAAGTCAAAATGGTGATCGACAAATACTAGGGGTATCATGAGGATAAGAAGAATAAGGTGGAGTTTAATTTTGGTGGTCTGATGGATAAATCCAATGATGATAAGAAATTCTAACACCCCACTTTCCAAATGTGTACAAAGAAGCACCCGAGAAATTTTCTAAAGGGGATGAGGAAATGCTTTAGGTGAGTAAGAGAAGGACACCTAGCTACTAACTGCCGACAAGAAAAAGCAGAAGCTATGACAGAGTAGCGGAATACTCTGTTTGACCCTCAATGCATTGTTCATTGCTTCAACCTCAAATAATCACAACACTTTGCAAACATGTTCCCTAAGACAAGGATTTTTGGTGGCAACAAACAACTTCCATGGTATAAAGGATGAGATTTTTCGATCACTACTACCGTAGTGAACCCTGACAATAAAGTGTTGAAAAGTATGATAGTTATTTATTCAAGTATAGAGAACAAACTTTTTGATTTTGGTTCTACACATTCTTTTATATACTGAAATTTTAGTTGAAAAATCCCAACACCACCACAAATCATGGAAGTAATGATGTCAGTGAGAACGATAAATGGGGAAATCATTGAAACCCATGAATATAACTCCTCCCCTGTCACAATTTATGGTTTGAACTTTCCATCGAACCCCATCATACTCCCTCTCGTGGAATTTCATGAATTTATTGGAACGGATTATATTTCCTTATACTAAGCCAACATAAATTTCCGTGAGAGGGAAATGACTCTCAATATAGCGAATCGACCCTCGATTTTGTATAAGTACCAGGAGGAAGATGAATCTTATTTAGCACCCTCATATCAAGTTAGGATATTACTACCCTATGATCATGTGTATCATTATTAGATGATTGAGTCTAAGGAAGCAACCATCCTTGAAGACATGTCTATTATGAGGGAATTCATTGAAGTGTTTCATGAGAAATTTCTTATTCTTCCTCCAAGAAGAGATGTTGAATTCTGAAATGATCTTATACCTGGGGTGTTTCCAATATACAAGACATCATATATGATATCTATTGAGGTGCTTTATGAGCTTAAGAAACAACTATAGTAGAATATATATAAAGGGTTTATACGCCCATGTTCTTCACCATGGGGTGCACCAGTCCTCTTCATCAAGAATAAGGATGGGTCAATGCGTCTTTTCATTTATTATCGGGTGCTCAAAATAATAACAATAATGAACAAGTGTCCTCTTTCCTGAATTGATGACTTTTTCTATTAGCTATGTGGAGAAAAATACTTCTCCAAGGTGGATTTTTGTAGGGATATTACCAAGTAAGGGTTAATAAAGAGGATATCCCCAAGACTTCTTTTTGATCAAGGTACTGGCACTATGAATTCATAGTTACACCTTTCAGACTGACTAATTCTCCATAAATCTTCATGGACCTAATGAATAGAATCTATAGAGATTACCTCAACCGATTTTTTTTAGTCTTTATAGATGATATTATAATATACTCCAAAACTAAGTAGGATAATGATGAGCTTCTAATCACTGTACTAGAGACATTGGAAAAGGAGAATATCTATGAAAAGTACTACAAGTGTGAGTTCTAGTTGAAGGAGGTCTCATTCTTGGGTCATATCATCACAAGTAATGGAAAATATATGGATTCCTCCATTATAGATGAAATTTAGGGATGACCTAGGCCAAAATCAGTGATGGAAATCCATAGTTTTCTACATTTAGCTGGATATTATTGCATATTTTTTAGAAAATTATCATGGTTGTACAACCCAATTACCAAGCTAACTTGGAAGGGAGTAAAGTTTTATTGGAGTGATGAATGCAAAGAGAGCTCCATGGAGTTGGAAAGGAGGACTATCCCTGCACCCATGATCATAATACCCAGAAGTGGAGAACTTTTTGTGATATTCAGTGATTCTTTAAAGAAGGTTCTGGGCTGTGTGTTGATGAAAAATGAAAAATTCATTGCCTATACTTCAAGGAAATTGGAAGTTAATGAGAAAAACTATACAACACATGATATTGAGTTTTCTGTATTAATCTTAACTTTATAAATTTGGCGACAATACCTCTTTGGGGAGAAGCGTGAAATATATACAAGTCACAAAATCCTCAAGTATATGTTCACAAAGAAAGAGTTGAACATCTTCCAATGAATATAGTTAGAGCTGATCAAAGACTATGACTACTCAATCCATTACCACCCTAGGAAAGCGAACAAGGTGTAAGATGTTCTAAGTAGAAAGGAACCAACGATTCGATCATTAATGAGAATTTAAAAGGACCCAATATTCTTAGATTTGATAAATATGGACATGGGAATCATAAAAAAGGGAACATCATCAATCCATTCACAAATGATTTCTCAACAGTCTCTTTTGGAATGATTAATGGATGCTCAAAAGGATGATGTGAGAATTCAGAAGAAAGTAGAATCTATCAAAAAAATTAAATCCTCGGAGTTCAATGTTAATGAAGAAAAAATTGTGAAATTTGGGAAAAGAATACGTGTTCCATCAAGTCTGGAGTTGAATAAAGATCTTTTGGGTGATGCATATAGTTCAAATTTCTCCATTCACCAAGGAAACAAAAAGATGTTTGAAGCTATTTGAGAGAATTATTGGTGGGATAACATGAAGAAGGATATCACTGAGTATACATCAATGTTCTTCCTATTTTATAAAGTGAAGGATGAGAGGAATAATTCTAAGGGGATGATGAATCCATTACCCATACTATCATATAAATGGGAGAAAATCACAATGTAATTTTTCACCGGACTTCCAAAGAAATCAAATTGAAAAAATATTATCTAGGTTGTTGTGGATCGTCTTATAAAGACTTCACACTTCATTTCAATTAAAGAGGATTTCTCATTGGATCAACTGGAATATATATATATATATATATATATATATATATATCAGATAAGTTGTAAGGCTTCATGGGGTACCACTATCTATTGTATCCGATCGAGATCCAAGATTCACCTCTATGTTTTGGAAGAGTCTTCAACATTCATTTAATACTAAGCTAAACTTTAGTAGGACTTATCACCCTCAAACTGATGGCCACTCTGACCATACTATCTAGAAACTAAAGGATATGTTGATAGAATGCTCAATGGACTTCAATGACGGATGAGATCAACATCTTCCTCTGGTTGAGTTCTCTTACGACAATATTTTCCACTCAAGAATACAAATGGATTGTTATGAAGCCCTATATGAGATTAGGTGTAGTACACCGGAATGTTTGGATGAAGTTGTGGAGAAAAAACTCCTAGGTCCAAAAATGGTAGATTAAATGGTGGATAAGGATAAAACCATCCGGTAACACATTAAAGATGATTTGAGTTGACAAAAAAGCTATGTTGATAATTGTTGTTGAGACCTAGAGTTTGATGTTGGAGACATGGTATTCCTCTGCATATCTACGAGGAAGGGAGTTATGAGATTCGAGAAGAAGGTAAAGCTTAATGCAAGTTACATCGGACCTTTTGAGATCCTAGATCACGTTGGACCAGTGACCTATTGACTAGAACTCCCATCAAACCTATATCAAGTAGATGATGTATTCCATGTATCACTCTTGAGGAAGTACACACCTAACCCATCACTAGTACTCAATCCAGAGGTGGTACCATTGGAGAATGACCAATCCTATGAAGAGAATCGGTGAAGATCATAGATCATAAGGAAAAGGTTCTATGAAATAAGACTATTCCCCTCATCATTGTGGTGTGGGGAAACCACAAGTTTTAAGAAGCAACATGAGAATCGAGAAAGTGATGAAGAAGAGTTAACCTCATCTATTTTAGTGTGTGAAAATGAAAATTTGAGGGTGAATTTTCTTAAGGGGGGAAGACTGTAACGACCCAAACATTTGCTAATGAAAATTACTCTTGATCTAATTAAATGTATTATTATATAAAATGATCATTTAATGTGTATACACTTCCTTGGTTTTATGTTTTATGGATTTCAAAATACCATTAATAATTGTTACCATTGCTAATATAGCCATTGAACAGTGATCCATGATTAGTATACAAATAGGGCTTTAACAAATCTAATTTACTCAAAAAAAGGATGTGATGGACTCATCTAGTATAATTTCTCCATATGAAGCCCATTTTTTGGAGCTCAAAAAGGAGGTAGCATCACTGAGCTTTGATCTTGACCAATTCCAAGCCAAGATACAACATGTTAATCTTGAGAAGAACTGCCTATAGGAGAAGTGGAAGTTAATAGAGATTACCACCTGAGAGATGTTATCCGAGTGACCCCAAGAGTCCGTCACCATCGCACACCTTACCCTTAGGTCTTATGTGGGTGTTTTAAGGGGTTATGTTACAAGACCGTAGAACTATGATTATGTGCATTAATTTTTTATAGAATAAATAATATACATTAATTTTTATTAATGTTACGTTGTAAATAGTTTTTAAAGAACAGATTATATTTTAGTTGATATTGAATTATGAAATATGTTTTAATGAATTAATGGTTTTTTGAATTAAAAAATATTTTAAAAAATTCTATCTAAAAATCTAAAAGATTTTATTTTTTATGAATAAAATTTTTATTTTTAATGTTTGAAAGCTGTTTTTGTGAAAACCCATGAATTTTTTATAAATGTCAGTTTTTATTTTTAAAAGTAAAAATTCACATATTTATAAAATTATTCAGATAAAATGATTATTATTTTTGGAATCAAGATGTTGAAATTATTAAACTGTGAATTTTCCATAATTTTCCGAGATAGTCGAAATTTTTGGGTAAAAATTAAATACTGTTTAATGTGTAGGGTCCAAAATCTAAATAATAAAGAATTCGCTCCCTTTTCCTATATAAACCCAACAAAGCTCCCAATTAAACTTCACAAAAAGCCTTTAAGTATCAACCAACCCCTTCCATTTTCTCTCTAAAATCCCCCCAGGGTGCCCAAAGCTCACAAGAGGCCTCTCTCAAGCCTCTCCGAAGCCTTTAGGATCACACTTCCAAGTAATGGATTTCTTCCTTTCTATTTTTTTGTCCAAATTTCATTATATTGTTATACCCTTTTATTTTCAATTAAAAATGTTGGATTATGATTTCACTTCTCCCCAATACTTTCCTCCATATGTTTGAATGAAGATAGACCTCTTTATCTCTCATTAATTCCTCCCATGTACACCCATTACAATGCCGAAATTCTGTAAGAAATTTATCTCTTCTCATTTACATTCGAGCAATTTTATTGTATTATAAATCTAAATTCCATTAAATATGTTGAGATATGTATCTATATAAACCCATTACTTTCCATTTCATGTAAATATGATTATACACCCATTTCTCTCTCATCAACCATTTTTATGAATTCTTATGTCACACTGTTATGCTCCTGAAATGGCATCGTAATTTTTGAAGCCAAAATCATTGTGCTGTAAATACCATGCCCATTTCTCTATCAAGGATTTTAACCTTTTTTTTTAAATTTTCTTATTGATTATAGAGTTTCATGTATGAATTACACAATTGTTTATTATGGAATAAATGATAATATTTAATGAATCCATGTTATATGATCCTTGTGGCACACTTATGCATTAAATGAAGTAATTAAGAAGGGCGCTCCATGATAGCACTCCAATGTATTGAGTAAATATTAGTATCATGATATATAAAGTTCAATGAGGGTTTAATTAGGATAATTCGAGTGAAATTTGGGTTTACTAATTCTCCATATTCAATGAAGCTTGACTCATGCTAATATCATGTTAAATGTTGATGCCACATTTCCATGTTATGATAATCATGCTATATCACCCCATTATGTTCATGTGTCTCATGCACTCCATTGATATGGAAATTTCATTTCATGTACTACATTCTTTCTATAATTCCTTTTTTACTCCCTTACCGGGATTTATAGCTCACTATTTTCTTATGCATTTTCTCAGGTTATCATGTGCAGTGCTAAGTATGAAGGAATGTGTGTGGTAATGTAAAGAATGTTTTCAACAAAGATTTTGTGTTTTATGTTCTAAGTTGTTATTTAATGTTTCTAATTTCCCAATACACTAGAGCTCTCGATCCTAGGAGTTGTCTTAAGTGAATGTTTATGTAATAAATCATGTTTAAGTGTGTAATAAAGAGAAGGGTTGTTATAAACGACTCCTCCCACATAATGAGTACCAGTTATGGTATCTGGATCACCTCCTCTGCATATTGCGGCTAATTCCGCAAACCATCCTCCATTTGCAGACTACTTACGCCTTCGCTATCGCTTACCACCTTCATGTACCGACTCCACAAACATCCTCTACAAACCACCGTCTATCTGAGAACTATTCTTTATTCGAGGGCTGCCTTCACTCCCGTGTATTGGATCCTCCCTCCATATACCAAGATATTCATCTATGGACGTTCTTCCACTATGGCTTACAATTTCCTGAAAAATATTCAACATAATTCCTTCCACGTGAACCTCTTTAGCCTTCATGGAATTCTCCCTCACTAAATTCCATCAAACATCACCAAATTCCCATAGAAAAGAGATATTCTGTAATGATATTCACTCTATATCTAATTAGTGGGATTAACTCACCTTATATAGGAAAAGATATCTGCAAAATCCCCTAATCCAAGATTTACCAAATCTTTGATTCGGTATAGCCTCAACCGCACACTGATCCTCCTGCCACAAACTGAACCCATTCCACAAACCATTTTTCCACGGTGGTATGCATACTACCTTTACTCCTATGCGACTCCCTTCTCTTCCACCATACCACGAACCATCATTCCTTCTACATACCGCATGAACTTTACTGAAAACCATTATTATGAACCATTTCCAATTTCAAAAACTGCTCTTACATACTGTTCCCGTTGCCTGGTACTTGGCTGCGAACCCTTCCCGACACGGTGGACAGTAAATGTCTGGGAATCGTTTTTCTTGTCCTTTTTTTATTTCATTGTCCATTATTCACACCATTTAATCCTATGAAGAAAACAATACATTTCTAAACACAATCCAACCCAACTCATTTTCGGTCAACTGGCTTTGTGAAAAAACACTATCACACCCATAACATACTGAGAGAACACTTTTAAGGAATTATTCATAACAACCTCCCCCTTTTTCTTTGTTGAAAAATCTTCTCATAAGAATTCTTCATATTTTGATAACTCATTAAAACTCCTAACATCCTCAACAAGAATTCAATTCATGCAATTAAGATAATAATCATGGATTTACTAAGCACATACTTTTAGCCCACTTGAGCCATGCTCGGCATAATAAACAAGAGTATAATGAAATGTTCATCAATGAATCACTTCATTCATAACTATTGATGTCACGACCTGTCCTCGGGACCCGTGTCGTGACTACCCCAAGCCCGCCTTTCATAGGCTAGGGGCTGGAGACTAGCACCAAAGGCGTAAATCCCGATAAAAGGGAAGACATTGCCTTTATATAAGTAATCAAACACAAAATAGTACACAAGCTAGAGTAAACACAATGTAAACTGAGTACAAAATTAATTTCTGGAAAGTAAATGGGCCAGTATACAAACCCAACTGAAAGTACAGTACAATAGAGAAATAAAGTACAACAACTAAAAAGTAAAGAAGCAACCACTGAGTTGTCCTTCGAGAATCCCACCTGAAGGATGGGTACAGATAGTCTCGTCGGTACCTCGGGTCCGTTCGTCTTCTCCGTGCACGTCATGTTAGGTGGTCCACCACCAGGTACTGTCCAGCTCCACAAGCCTTGACCACGATCAGTGTTGTCTGCCATCTGTAACCAACACAACGTAGTGTGGGCAATGCCCGTGCAGGGGTGATTATAACGATACTCAGTAGGGACCCCGATACCCTCGAAGGTCTCCCATAATCCACAAAGTATAACCACAAAGGAAAGATACAAACACTAAGTATCAACCAACTCTACTTAGGTATATGCCCATACATATACCTAAGTCATAAATCTCAGTTCAGCTCCAACTTCCGAGCCCAAGCACAATTCAGTCCACACACGAAAGAAGTCAATCATTCCAATGACAATAATTGAAAGTCAAGACTAAGATCACACAGGTATACTACTCACGAAGAAGGGTGGAGATGATTAGATGTAGCCTCTGAAACATCTCCTCTGCCGAACCCATGTAGGATCCAAGTACAGAAGTCGTCGCTACCGAACCCACGTAGAATCCAAGTACAATTTTCATCACTACCGAACCCACAGAGGATCCAAGAATAGTCATCCTCGCTGCCGAACCCACGTAGGATCCAAGTATAGTCATCATCGTCATCACAGTCGCAACCAGCTCTAGGGTTCCCACACACAGCATACTCAATTTCGAGAGGGTCCGCTCCATGAGTAAAAAGGTTCCATACATCAACTGTCATGAAGTGAAAAGTTGATGTATCCCGAAGTTCTGTCTCATCAAAAGGAACCCAATGTGGCAGACGGTGCGTCAAACAGATGCCTGGTCTGAGAGATATTGGCTTTTCCGCTCCAGGGGCCCGATTGGAAATATGCGCATTCCAAACCTGGTCGTTTACCAAAGCTATCCCAAAACTCAATTAGAGTATCACAAAAAGACCGTATTTTCGAAATAGTTCCAAGGCCGTAGACGGCGCGTCAATCGGACACGCGGTCTTTAAGTTATTCACGTTTAAGTGAATAACTGGCCCGACTGTTTAGCCCAGTGGGCCAACGGGTTGGGTTAACACAGTTTGACGGGTCTGACCCGGCCAGGGTGTCAGACCGGTCTTAAGGAAAAACATAGCTCCACTCGAAGGGCGTGGCCTGACTCGAAGTGGCGCGGCTCAGCCCGGCGGTGCACGACCGGGCCCGGCGTGGCCCGAAGGCTGAGCGATTCCGAGGGGGGCCCGACTATCCAAACTGGCGGCGCCAAGCGGCTCCGCACTTCACAAACCGGCCGGCTAGGCCGGATGGACTTCTGGCGCACACAACCCCCACGGCGGGCCACATAGTTCTTCAGCACAGCGTCCTCCTGGCGCCGTGGTCTGGCTCTGCCCGGCCAGCCAGTTTTCCAGTGCGGCGCCCTCATGGCACCGCAACTTCCCTTCGCCCGGCAGGCTGACGGACCGACCAGTTCTTTCCCCGAAGTAGCCCGCGAAATGGGTCATGGTTCCTCCCGCACAGCCGGCGGGTCGTGGATGTATTCCTTCACCGCATTCTTGGAACGGTGCGATGACGTCGTGCCTCCTCCGCCTTCGGTTTCTGGTTCTAAAATAATTTACAAGATTGACAGGGGTCATCGGGCTGTGTTCGTTCGGCCCACACCCTCTGCGTATAACGATAGAAATTGTCCGTATATAAACAAGGATTTCCAACGAAGTACGGGGTACGAAAAAATTCACTTTCAAGAATAATCCCCTACCTCAACAAATGATGTGGAACATCAGCATCACAGAAGACATCGTTGCGAGATGAGGATTCGTAGACGTCTTCGGAGTGTGTCCGAGGTGAAAGAGGCATCTCCTCACTTGTCGCAGAGAAGAGAATGGAGGTGCATTGTCGTTCTTCATGGAAACGACGTTATTCATCAAAGGAGACATCGTTCTTCATTAGAGGAGACGCCATTCTTCGTCGGAGGACCGGTGTTCTTCCAAAATCACGAGAGATCTTCCCAATCTTCCTTAACATAACGAAGGTCCTCCCCCAAAAATAAAATAATAGGATTCCCCTATTATTTTATTATCACATTCAATTTAAAATTCAAATTCAAACCACTTCATTTATTTAATTGATGTGGTTTAATTCATTTAATTAATGTGTTGTCAAGAGTTAATGTGGGATATAGGAGGAGGAGAGAGGTCTCATAAATATGGCAGAGTTGTCAAGTTTAATGGGGGGAGTTTAAAGAGGGTTATGGGAAGTTGTAAGGTTGGGGCTCGTGCGGGTCCTGCCTCCCATATAACCACACATGGGAAGGTGGGTGGTTGTGGGCCCCACCAAAAACTTCTCATGGAAGGGTTTAACTTCCAAGGATTATAAAATAAAATTATACAAACAATTTAATTTACTTCTTAATTAAACCCCAAATTATAATTCTCAACCCGCTTAAAACGCAACTGTGGTAAAGGTCCCCTTAAGTAATTATTGGCTCTGCGAGTTCATCGGTGCCATCAGATTTCAGTTCCGAACACCGGTTCAAAAGATAGAAAAACCGGCTTGTTCATTTACTGAATGTGCCTGAGCTAAACTTCAGAAATTGATTCTGGGCACACTGGGCCTCAAAATCAAGTGCTGTCAGAAGCCACAGACTCGTAAAATTACAAAGTATTTAAGAAATAATTTTCCTTGAAATTTATGGGTATTTACATTACTCCCACCTCAGGGATTTACGTCCTTCTAAAGATACAACATAAACATGGGGAAAAATGAGGGTACTGAGCATGCATTTGAGCCTCCTGCTCCCATGCTCTCTCCTGGAGGTTCCCGTGCTGCCAACGAATGCGCACTAGAGGAATCTACCGTCCATGTAGGACCTACTCCTATCGATCCTCGATCTCCACCGGGACCTCCGCAAATGTCGCCCATCATCGATGTCCAGCTCCCCATGATAAATGATGTGAGTTAGGTCGTGCACGTATCTCCTAAGCTGAGATACGTGGAAGACGTCGTGCACCCGGTGCAACTGAGGTAGAAGGGCCAGGAGGTATGCCACCTCGCCTACCCTGCTAAGGACCTGGAATGATCCGATGTAGCACAGAGAAAACTTTCCACCCTGGAAAAATATCCGTAATCCACGTTGAGGTGAGACACGTAAGAAAACGTGGTCGCCATCCTCGAACTCTAGTGGTCTTCGCCTCCTATCAGCATAAAACTTTTGTCTGCTCTGTGCAGTCCTCATCCACTCCTGGATGATCTACACTTTCTCCGTCGTAGCCTGATCCATCTCTACTCCTACGAGTGCTGACTCCCCAGTGTCAGTCCAACACAGAGGTGATCTCCATGCTTGGTCGTATAGTACCTCATAAGGTGCCATCCCGATGGTGGAGTGGTAGCCGTTGTTGTATGAAAACTCCACCAAGGGTAGGTGATCCTCCCAGCTGTGACCAAGTCAAGGACACATGAAAAGAGCATGTCCTTGAGTGTTTGAATGGTTCTCTCCTTCTAGCCATCTGTTTGAGGATGAAGGGCGGTGCTCAGGCGTAGCTGCGTCTCAAAAGCCTCCTACAACCCCTTCCAAAGCTGGGAAGTAAAGCGAGAGTCTCGATCAGAGATGATAGAATATGGCACACCATGAAGTCATATGATCTTCTGAACGTAGTGGCGTCCCAAGATCTCTACTGAGCCCTGCTCTCTGATAGGTAGGAAGTGGGCCGACATGGTGAGTCGGTCTACGATCACCCAGATGGAATCGTGTCCTCTGGAAGTATGTGGGATCCTCATCATAAAATCCATGGATATCCCATCCCACTTCCACTCTGGAACCTCTAAGGGTTGTACCAAGCCTGCTGGTACCTGGTGCTCCACCTTCACTTGCTGGTAAGTGAGGCATCGTGAAACAAACTCTGCGATAACTATCTTCATACTCGGCCACCAATGCTATCGTCTGAGGTCCTGGTACATCTTCGCCACTCCTGGATGTACCGCTAGAGGGGAAGTGTAAAACTCCATCATAACTTCCTCCTACTATGAATCCGGTACCATGGTACGTCTCCTGAAGAGGATGACATGCTCTCCACCTTCAAAAAATCCATCAGGTGCCTGCCCTGTGGAAATATGAGCACTTCGCGTCTCACAGTCAACGTCGCCATGCTATGCCTCTCTGATCCGATGAAGTAGTGGAGGAGTGACTATGAGAGACTGTAGAAAGGTTTCCCCATCTCTATCCACAAAGGATATCTGCAATGTGACTAGCTTCTCTGTCGCCTCTCCATGTAGCTGAATACCCGATCTCCTACTGAGAGCATTAGCAACAACATTCCCCTTCCCAGGAGTATAGACTATCTCAATGTCATAGTCCTGGTGGAACTCGAGTCATCAACACTGTCTCAGGTTTAGTTCCTTCTGTGAGAAGATTTACCTGAGACTCTGGTGGTCGGAGTAGACTGTAAAGTGCTCTCCCATCATATAGTGCCACCACATCTTTAGGGTGAAGACCACTGCTGCTAACTCCAGGTCATGGGTAGCATAGTTCTACTCATGCTGCCTCAACTGTCGTAAACCGTTAGCGATCAATGCTCGCTCCAATATCAGGACACACCCGAGTCTGGTCCTTGATGCGTCGCAGTGTACTATATACCCTACACCCTCCTCTGGTAGCCTCAAGATGGACACACTGGTCAATCTTTGTCTCAACTCTTGGAAGATCTACTGGAATCTATCTGACCACACGAAGGGTTTTGCCTTCTTCGTCAAAGCTAAAAGCGGTGCAGCAACTCTGGAGAAGTCTGGAAAAAATCTCCGATGGTACCCATCCAGAGACAGGAAACTCCGCACCTCCGTCACGTTCCTGGTGGCTCCCAAGAAAGTACTACCTCGATCTTCACAGGATCCACAACAACTCCCACCTCCGAGATGACATGCCCCAAGAAGTGAACCTCTCAAATCCAGAAATAGAACTTTGAGAGCTTACCATAAATCTGGGGCTCTAGAAGTGTTTCCAGTACAACCCGTAAGTGGTAGGTGTTCTCCTCCTCAGTAGTCGAGTAAATCAGAATGTCATCGATGAAGAATACGACAAAATGATTGAGGTAAGGTTGGAAGATCCTGTTCATGAGACTCATGAACACTACTGGTGCTTTGGTTATGCCGAAGGGCATAACCAATAACTCGTAGTGGACATACCGAAACCAGAAGGCCATCTTCTACACATCCTCATATCGAACTCTGAGCTGATGATATCCTGACCTAAGGTCTATCTTCGAGAACCATCACACTCCCTTGAGCTGATCAAAGAGGTCATCAATCCTCGGGAGTGGGTACTTGTTCTTTACGGTGACCTGATTCAGGCGACGGTAGTCGGCACATAGTCGTAATATCCAATCCGCCTTCTTGGGGAATAAAATAGGAGAAGCCTAGAGTGAAACACTAGGTCGGATGAATCCCTTTCCCTGCAAATCCTCCAGCTGTACCCGTAGCTCACGAAGCTCGGCGGGAGCCATCCGATATGCTGGAGTAGATATCGGTGTTGTCCCTAAGTATAGGTCAATGTAGAATTCTACCTCTCTGTGAGGAGGTAGTTCTGGAACGTCGTCAGGAAAAACGTTCACACACTGATCCACCACAACAGGAAAACTCGGACTCTGCACATCAACTGCTCCGAGGATGAGACTAGCCAACTAATGTGTGATCTTCTACCCTCTCCTCTGTGTAAGTCCATCCCGTGCTACAAAGGCTCCCTTCTCATCGATGAAGGTGAACCTGCTCCCATCTATGTGGAGACACCCCACTTTGAGCCTAATATAGTCGATCTGAGCATGGACTATAGATAATCAATTCATGCCCAAGATGACCCCGTAAGGCCTCAATGTCACTACAAGAAGATCCTAGACGAAGCTCTCACCTACTAGAGTTATCTCACACTACCGACACTAGTGTGTAGTCGTCGAGTCTGCTCTCGTAGAAGTCTCTAGCCGTAAGGATCGAGGCAACGTCTCTATAGGAATGTACGAGCTCTGAACAAGGGCAGTGACAATAAAATAATGACTCGCTCCTGTGTCTATAAGAACAACAGAAAGGGTGGAGTAGACACAGATAGTACCTCGAATCATCTCAGGTGCACTATGGTCGTAGGCCTCGACTGCCTGGAGATGAGCCTACCCCTGTCTGCCAGCTCCTAGTGGTCGAGGTATCCCTCCTGGTGGTGGTGGTGGTAGAGCCTCGAAGCGTCATCCACCACCTGCTAGTCGGCCAGCTCCTCTACCTCATCCTCCTGCTCCCTGCGGACTGACATGGTCGAACCTCTGCCTCTTCCTGGGAGGTCCCTCTACTATCTGCTGCTCCTCTGCATGGCGGGTCAGGCAGTCATGAGCTATGTGGCCCTGCCTGCCGCATGCATAGCACTGCCTGCCTCTCATATGACTGGCTCTGCTCCATGTGCCCCGCACATCCAAACCAGTATTCTGAGGTTTCCCACCTGATGGCCTGGTCCGCTTGGACCTCTACGACGTCTGTCTACTACCAGTTGTAGAAGACTCCTCTACGTGTCGCCCTGCGGTAGGCCTTGGAGCTGGCGTAGGCTCAGCAAGAAAGCTCTCCACAAGAAGGGATCACTCCAGTACTCCTGCCACATCGGAATGCTGAGCGAGAACATCAAATCCATGATCTCATGCCTCAGTCCCTGATCGAAGGTCTGGGCCCAGATGAATGGGTCACGTACCATGTCTATGGAGTAGTCCAAGAGGTCGATAAATCTCACTGAGTATTGGGATACTGTCATGCTTCCCTACCATAGCTGTAGTAACTCCTGGATGTGCGCCGCACAGAGGGTGGCTAGAATAAAATCCGAGCAGAAGCGGCTCTCGATGTCCGTCCAATGTAGAGATGCCTCATCGTGCACATGGAGCATCAGGCTCCACCATCTACCTACTATTGTGTGTAGGAGACTCGCGACAAGGATCACCATAAGGTCTGCTGGTGTACCTACCAATCTGAAGACTCTGACGATAGACTCCAGCCAATCCTTGGCTGCCTGAGGATCCGTCTCTCTGTAGAACCTGAGCGGCCTCTGTCGCTGAAACTTGTGCAATACACTCAGGTGGCCTGCACTCTCTGCTGCTGGGGCTGGTGGTATCAGTGGCCCAGTGGGTAGTGGTACCGCTGGTGCCTATACTGTAATGAGGCCCTGCACCAAGGCCTTGTCCCTCAATGGGCTTCCATCCCGTATGTAACTAGGAACCCTAGTTGGCTGCCTTCATAGGGCCATCCTGAGAAGAAACAGGTGCGCCACAGTTAGTACATTATACCCGGTGAGCTGAAAAAAAGTAATCACAAAGAAATTTTTTGAAACACACATGCAATCAGTGTTTTCGAGCACTGAGTCGGAAATTAGAAGTCAGGGTCCTGGTGTATGGATATGTCGGTCGCCGGACCAACACTGGACTCCCTGGACCGAAAAGAACACTCAATATTCTTAACACTATTGCTTTACAAAGAAGAAATTATCAGAGTCCTGTGTTCTATGGTAGAACTGACTCCTTTGATGCCAATTTGTCACAACCCGTCCTTGGAGCCCATGTCGTGACTACCCCAAGCCCGCCTTCCATAGGCTAGGGGATGACGACTGGCACCAAAGGCATAAATCCCAAAAAAAGGGAATACATTTCCTTTATATAAGTAAAGAAACACAACAGAGTACGCAAGCTGGAGTAAACACAAAGTAAACTGAGTACAAAAGTAAGTGCTGGAAAGTAAATGAGCCAGTATACAAACCCAACTGAAAGTACAGTACAACTGGGAAAGAAAGTACAACAACTGAAAAGTAAAGCACCAACCACCAAGTCGTCCTCCGGGAATCCCACCTGAAGGGTGGGTACAGATACTCTTGTCGGTACCTCGGGTCCATTCATCTACTCTGTGTACGTCCTGCCAGGTGGTCCACCTCCGGGTACCGTCCAGCTCCACAAGCCTCGACCATGATCGGTGTTTTCCATTGTCTGCAACCAACACAACGTAGTGCGGGAAATGCCTGTGCAGGGGTGAGTATAATGATACACAGTAGGGACCTTGAGACACTAGAAGGTCTCCCAGAATCCACAAAGGATAACCAAAAAGGAAAGATACAAAGTCGAAATATCAACCAACTCTACTTAGGTATATGCCCATACATATACCTAAGTCATCAATCTCAGTTCGAATCCATCTTTTGAGCCCAAGCACAATCTAGTCCACACAGGAAAGAAGTCAATCATTCCAATGACAATGATTGAAAGTCAAGACTCAACTCACACAGGTATGCTACTCATGATAAAGGGTGGAGATGATTATATGTAGCCTCTGAATCATCTCCTCTACTGAACCCATGTAGGATCCAAGTACAGAAGTCATCGCTGCTGAACCCACATAGGATCCATGTAAAGTAACTATCGCAGCCGAACCCACATAGGATCCAAGTATAGTCGTCATCGCTGAAAAACCCATGGAGGATCCAAGTACAATCGTCATCACTGCCGAACCCATGTAGGATCCTAGTACAATCATCATCGTCATCGCAGTCGCAGCCAGCTCTAGAGTTCCCGCACATAGCGTACTCGATTCCAGGAGGGTCTGCTCCACGAGTAAAAGGGGTCGATATATCAACTATCACGAAGTGCAGAGTTGATGTATCCCAAAGTTTCGTCTCGTCAAAAGGAAACCAACGTGATAGACGACGCGTCAAATGGACGCCCGGTCTGAGAGATATTGGCATTTCCGCTCTAGGGGCCCGGTTGGAAATATGCTCATTCCAAACCTGGTCATTTACCAAAGTTGTCCCAAAACTCACTTAGAGTATCTCAGAAGGACCATCTCATTGAAAGAGTCTCAGTTCCACAGATGACACGTCAATCGGACGCACGGTCTTTAAGTTATTCATGTTTAAGTGAATAATGGGCCCGACCGGTTAGCCTAGTAGGCCGATGGGTCGGGTTAACCCAGCTTGATGGGTCTGACCCGGCAGGGGTGTTAGACTAGTCCGAATGAAAAATGAAGCCTGGCCCGGTGAGGAATGGACCAAACTGGCCTGGCGTGGCCCGACTGGCTTAGCCCGAAGGCCGAGCATTTTCGAGGGGGGCGCGACCCCCCCGACTGTCCGAACTGGCGGTGCCAAGTGGTACCGCCCTTCCCAAACCGGCCGGCTAGGCCGGCCGGCCTTCTGGCGCATGCGGCCCGCATGTCGGGCCGCATATTTCTTCACCGGGGCGCCCTCCTGGCGCCGCGGTCCGGCTCCGCCCGACCGGCCGATGGGCCGACCGGTTTTCCAGCGCGGCGCCCTCCTTGCACCGCGGTTTCCCTTCTCTCGGCCGGTCGACGGGCCGGCCAGTTCTTCCACCGAAGCGGCCCGCAAAATGTTCCGTGGTTCCTCCCGAACAGCCGGCGTGTCTGCACTGGATTTGTTCTCCACGTTCCCAGCATGGTGCGATGGCGTCGTGCCTCGTCCGCCTTCGGTTTCCGATTCTAAAATAATAAACAAGATCGACGGGGGTCGTCGGGCCGTGTTCGTTCGGCCCGCGCCCTCCGCGTATAGAGATAGAAATTTTCCGTATATAAACAACGATTTCCAACGAATTACGGGGTATGAAAAAATTTAGTTTCAAGAATAAACCCCTAACTCAACAAATGATGTCGAACTTCGGTGTCGCGGAAGACGGCGTCGTGAGGTGAGGATTCGTAGACGTCGTCGGAGTGCATCAGAGGTGAAAGCAACGTCTCCTCAATTGTCGCTGAGAAGAGAATGGAGGTACGTTTTCGTTCTTCATGGAACCGGCATTCTTCATCGAAGGAGACATCGTTCTTCATCGGAGGATACATCGTTCTTCATCGGAGGACCGATGTTCTTCCAAAATCTCAAGAGCTCTTCCCAATCTTCCATAGAAAAACGAAGGTACTCCCCCGAAAATAAAATAATAGGATTCCCCTATTATTTTATTATCACATTTAATTTAAAATTCAATTTCAAACGACTTCATTTATTTAATTGATGTGGTTGAATTCATTAAATTAATATGTTGGCAAGAGTTAATGTGGGAGAGAGGAGGAGGTGAGAGGTCTCATAAATATGGGATAGTTGTCAAGTTTAATGGGGGGAGTTTAAAGAGGGTTATGGGAAGTTGTAAGGTTGGGGATTGTGTGGGACCCACCTCTCATATAACGACACATGGGAAGTTGGGTGGTTGTGGGACCCAACAACAACTTCCCATAGAATGGTTTAAATTCCAAGGATAATAAAATAAAATTGTACAAACAATTTTATTTACTTCTTAATTAAACCCCAAATAATAATTCTCAACCTGCTTAAAATGCAACTGCGGTAAAAGTCCCATTAAGCAATTACCGGCACTACGAGTTTATCGGTGTCCTCAGATTTCAATTCCGAGCAGGGGTTTAAAAGATAGAAAAACCCGCTCATTCGTTTACTGAATATACCCGAGCTAAACTTCAGAAATTGACTTCGAGCACACCGGGCCTCAGAATCAAGTGCCGTCAGAAGACACAGACTCTTAAAATTTTAAAGTATTTAATAAAAAAATTTCCTTGAAATTTCCAGGTCTTTAAAATTGAGTCAATAAGCATCCTTATGACTTTTCCATTTCTTTATGTTCGAAAATCACAAAAATATTTCTTAAGGAAAATTATCTTTCACTAAGAATTATTTTCATAAGGAAATTTTTATTTATCTAAGTAAACTTTTTTTCCTGAACCATTGTTTTCATTATCTTATTTAGTGTTTTATCTAAACAAGTTAAAACAAATTTTTATTAATTAAAAATATCAGATCCTTATCAAACATTGAATATTACAGTTTTATAGACTCCGAATTCTTCAGAATTCAGACTCCGAATTCCCTAGAATTCAGACTCTGAATTCTTTGAAATGCAGACTCTGAATTATCTATAAATTAAGATTCCCAATTCTCTAAAAATAATATTTAATATTACATGAAATTTGGACTCCGAATTCTCTGAAATTGAAACTATTATATCTCTGAAATTTAGACTCTGAATTTTCAAAAATACAGACTTCGAATTCTCGGATTTTCAGACTTCAAATTCTCTCAAATTCAGACTCTAAATTCTCTAAAATTCAAACTCCTAATTCTCTGAGATTTATAGTCCGAATTATCAAAAATTCAGACTCTGAATTCACTGAAATTGAAACTCTGAATTCTCTAAAATTCAGACTCCGAATTCTATAAAATTTAGTCTCTGAATTATATAGAAATCAGAGTTTGAAATATCATTTTTACAAACTCTAAAATCTTCATAAATAATATTATGAATTTATCAAAAATCATATTTTGAATTCCTCAGATTTCAGACTCCAAATATCCATTATTACAGAATCTGATTTTTTTGTATTTTTAGACTCTAATTCTCAATTCCATAACAACCTGATTAAATACATTTCTTATAGGTATCTCATTTACATAAAGTAACATTTCATTTTATCAGATCATAAACATTTTAATGTTTCTTAAGAAAATTTACGTTTCTTACACATGATAATTTTTCAAAGGTTTTCTTACATGAAATGATGTTGTACAATCTATTTTTAACTAACTATTGGGTGAGTGACATGTTTCTAGGTCCCTTTGAAATTCAAGGAAAAATTTTACCGTTAGAGGAGGAGACAACCATTGGGATTTTGTCATATAAATCCCCCAGCCATTGAAGGGTATGATAGAATGAGTGACGTACGATGAAATGCATTGATATGTGGAGAAATGTTGTGAAGTGATTTATAGAGAGAGAGACTCTCATGGTTTGTGAAATATCTGAAAATATTGTTCAGCCATTAACAACTTGTTTAGCTAAGTGAAAATCCGATTATTGATGTGTACAATAATGGTCTTCTGGGAATAGGAAGATAGAGGTGCTGACTACCTTAAAGTTTGAGGACTTCTAAGGATTGGAAGATAAAGGTGTCGATTATCTTAATGTTCAAGGGCCTGTAGGGATAGAAAGAACGATTCTGATATTATTATCGAGGTCTTAACCGGGTGTGGGTAAGATAGACTTTCTTGAAAGTATAAATCAAGGGACCTTTATCCAATGTTTTTGGATACCCTTATCTTTGGATTAAAATATTTTAAACTTGTTTACTTATTCTTATTACAAGTTTTATTTCCACTATATTTTTTTAAATATAGAAAGTGTAAATTTATGATACTTTATAATACTTGCATACTCTAATAAATAAGATTCTATATGCTTTAAGGTAGAATCTTAACCTAAGATTAACCTATTTAATTGTCATTAAGATAAATTTTTTTTATGTTTAGGTTTTTTATAATTGTACATGGGACCTTCCAATTATCCCCTTGTTTAAGAACCAAAGAGATCTTGTGAATTCACCTTGTTTAACTTTGTTAAACATAGATCTTCTTAAGGTTAAAAACAAAAGTTTTTAAACTTATTATTCACTGCCCTCTTGTAATTGAGATTATAAATCTATATTTAGATCCTATAATTGCTATCATAGGAGGTATCTAAAATAATCATAATTGAATATAAGTTATCTTGATAAACTTTACTTGTTCAAGTTTTTGTTAAATATTTTCTTTATAAAATATTTTGTTAGTAATCCTTTTTGCGGAAATGTTTTTTTTCTTATATAATGGCAGGAATGATTGTTGGTTTTATAGATAATATGAATCCTATGAGACAACCAAATTTTGATGGTAATAATTATGAGTACTGGAGAGATAGGATGAAGAATTTAGTTATTAACACCAGAGTGGATGATTTTTTCATGCTCACTATAACTCCCCAAGCTTCCATGGTACATTTCTCTTTGAATAATATAGTAACATGCATTGTACGCAACTTCAAGTTCTAACACACACCACAACTAATCAAACTAGCCGTTATGAATAGTAATATCCACTTTTTGAATTTTTTTACATTTTATATCTCAAAATGGTCTTCTTTTTTGGATTCAGAATATCGAAATTAGCCTAGGGTGAAATTTTGGTACTTTTTGGATAACTTTCATAATTTGATGAATAGTGAAAATTACTAAATTTTAATTAAATTTTTTTAATCAAAAAAATTAATAGTGATAAATTATGAATTTGATTAGTTTTAAATTATATTTAGAATATATTATTACTATTTAATCCAATGTTGGTCATTGGACATAATTTCACATTTAAACCGGACATAAACAAGTGTCAATCTTTTGATAGTTGTTGTTTATTAAAAACATGCTTTTTGTTTTAACAATGGGAATTAATTTTAAATTAATAAATGAAACTTATATGTTTTGAATTTGGTAAAATATACTTCATTATTGAATTCGGAATATCAAAATTATCTTAGGGTAAATGTTTGGTATTTTTCTGAAAACATTCAATTTTGATGAATAGTGAAAAACACTGAATTACTATTTAAAACCGGATTTTTATTTAAATAATTATTTATATTATTTAAATTTATTTTAGGTCAAAATAGATACATAACAAAAATATAAATTCAATGTAATTCATTGGAGGCAGTTTATGATAATTTTAGATATATAAAAATTTTATTGAACTTTTTCATTGTCTTTTACCCACCTCCTAGGAGCTTTTGAAAATTCACATAAAACATAATTTTACGGCTTCTGTGAGCTGAATTTCGAAAATCTGAGAGAAACGGTTAATATCAAGGAGTAAAATGTGGTTCAATTAGATAAAAATAATTTTTGGTGAATAGTAACTTTTTACTTTTATTTACCACGGTTAAAAGTAAACAGGGCAATTAATGGTAAAAATGATATTAATATTAACCTAACACATGTCCTAATTCTATGGGACAAGTTTATATCGACCAAAAAAAACCTTAGGAATAAAATATTATCATTTTGGTCCACTTGGATTAGATTAGGACATTTATTATTATTTAATTCAAAGAAGAGTTAAAAGAGTTAAAATCATTGTTTAATTACTAAATCATTTTTAATATAGGGTTATCCATAAGATAAATTCGATTATAAATATTAATTATAAAGATAAACATATTTCCTACATAATGGTATTTTATTTATAATTTTTAGACATTATATATTTTAATTTATTTATGACACAATGATGATGCAGTAATTACCTTATTAGAGAAATATTTAAATAATTGATATTTTAAATGTCCAAATAAATATAATTTTAAACTTTTAATGAATTCCAAGAATTTTATAGGTTAATATGACATGTTAGTATTTATTTAGTTAACTTTTTTAGAAGTAATAATGCTTTTATGATTTTCACAAAAATCAAATACCAAATAGTGTCAAAATTGACATAAAAGAGTTTTTAAAACAAATATTATATTATTAATTGATATTAAAGTCCTAAAAATCTATGGTTCGGCCAAAGGACTTGTATCATGATAGGTGTATCATTAATGGACCAATTGGGGGTATCTTGGAGGTATATAGAAAGTTTATTTACAATATAATATAAAAATACAAAGTGACATGGTAAATGTCAATCTAGTTAATCAAGAGTTAAAAATATAATGACCCATACCGGTATAAAATCTATTGTTTGAAAGTATTTCGACCCATAACCACATTATAATTTTAATAATCCACTTTGGAGCCATTATAAACTGAATATGAATTTATTATAAATTAATACTTTAAGTTATTCCTAAAGAGCACCTCCTCCCCGTTATAAAAGGACCCAACTTCTAACCAATTCATCACAACTTAAAAGCCTTTTGGTTAGGCCAAAACCTAACCAAATACTCTATAAAATTCCTTAAATTAAACATAGAGGCCTTGGTTTGATCATAAATCCAACCTAAGGTGCCTGTTTGATCAAATCAAAAGGAAGAACCCGAAAAAGAGGTAATGTTTTCACCACCCTCTTTCCAGTTCCTTTCTTCTTCAACTTCTTCTTTCTTTGTTATTTATATTCTAAAATAATAAATCCAGTATCTCCAATATAATGTGATGTTATTATAAATATGGTACAACCATATTCAGTATTCTATCCATCCTTTGAATGACATGTCACCATACGTGCGTACATACGGCTTATTGTCTCCACATCATGGTGTAATTGTTATTCAATACATTATTATTTGGATGGGAATAATAATGATGTGTATTTGATGTAAATAATAAATATAACATTATAATTTTTCTATATAAATGATATACCATCCAATTATATATTATTTTAATATCGAAAGAATGATATTTTTGCTCGTACGTACGTACGAATTACTGTCTCCATGACGCGATGAGATTCATTTCCATGTTCACTATTCATTGACGTTTATAAAAATATATATTACTTATAATTATTTAATATATTACATAATAATGCCACTGTAGATATATATATTTATATATATAAGGATTTATGTACTTACATATATCTTATTCACTTACTTCTGTTCAATGCTATATGAAAACTGAAACATCGTTTATGCGTACGTACGGACTACCGTCTCCATAAATGGTGTTTTCCATTTCATATATATTTCTATCATACATATTTATATTCTAAATATATATGATATAATTATCATGTTTTATATTCTGGAAGTATTTAAATCATTATCTAAGTTATACAACAAAGAGTAACAAGTTAAAACATGTACGATAAAGAAAGCGATTATTACTCGAAATGTTAATTTAACATGGAAATTATTATTAAATGGGTAATATAAAGTCATAAATGAATCATGTATGATATCATAAATATTAATATGGTTCTGGTATAATTTAATAACAAACTACGATCTTCGTACATGAGGTTAAATGTACCCTTGACTAAAAGAAAGTGCAAGGTAAGGGGTTTTCATCTCCCTCCTTATTCCCGTGAGATTCATGCCATATTACCACTATTACCTTTTGTGTGGTGTATGTAATACCTATAATTGTATTATTTGTGTAATACACTTTAATTTTTGTGTATTTAAATATTCATTGTATGATACCTCTTTCATGGGGTGTATGTTTCGTAAGTTACCAAATTGGTAAGGGTTAATTTAAAAATATATTTATTATCCGAGGTTGTTTTTACATAAGTATCTACTGGGACATATTTATTATCCATGTCCATGTTTTATGAAAGAGTTTTAAAAGGAATTATTTTTAGGGAATTTTTACTAAATCATCATTTCAAATGTTTTAAATATTTATTCTTCTAAATCTTTATCTTTAATGTCCATGTCTTCAAAATGGTTTTCGATGATTTATTTATATGGACATGAATGTTTTAAAAATGTTAATTCATTTAAAAAGTTTCAAAATGGTATGGGACTCTTTGATTCAAAATTTTTCTTAATGAATTATTTTCTAAATTGTGTGACTTTTAAATGTTTTCATGAAAAAGGTGTATTTCTCTAAAAGAGTTTTACAAATAATTTTCATCCATGTCAAGATCCCTTAATAGATTTTAAACTTGTTTTGAAGTTGATTTATCATGATACAAATCTTCCATATTGTGTTGAAGGTTTTGTGATATGTTTGACTGTGGATGTGTCATTCTTATACCATTCATGGTTTATGGGTAAATTATTGACATTTCGTATGCTAGTTTTAATACGAATGTTTATGTTATATTTCATCCTCTTCTTAAGATGAATGTGTTGGACTAGTATGTTCCAGGTTGGGGTCCGGTTACAGCAGACCCTCCAGGTTGGTGTCTGGTTATTAGAGGCACTCAGGGTTGGTGTTTGGTTATTAGAGACACTATGGGTTGGTGTCCGGTTATTAGAAGCAACCCGGGTTGGTGTCCAGTTATTAGAGGCACTCCGGGTTGGTGTCCGACTATTAGAGGCAGTCCGGGTTGGGTTCCGGTTACAGTTAGCCCCTAGGTCTTGGCATAAGGCCTTGACAAAGAAATTAAAGTTCAGAATTATGAATTCTATAATTATGAAAGTGGTTAGTAATATTGCATGTGATTATTCGATTAGTAGAATTTCCATGTGAATAATTAAATGGATTTATTTCATTTTATTTCTGCCATATTATGCTGAAGTTCATGTTTAAAAGGATTTTGTTTTAGTTTTATACATTGCCTTAAATTTTTATGCTTATTTTTGAAAGTTTTCGATGTATTTCTTACCCTTACTGAGCATTAAAGATGACCCCTTTCTATGTTTTATTTTTCCTAGGATTCCAAGAAGTGTATTGTGATTGATATGCAGGGTTAAGCCAAGGGAATACTGGTGTTCATAAAGATTATTTATGTTTTTTTGTATGTCTTGAAGTGTAATGTAACATTCATATATGTAATATATTTTCGAAGAATGATAAACTAATCGGTCCTTCAGGACTTGATTCAATGTAATCATGCCGTGTATTAAAATATTGCATCGACTCTGGGTAACTGGGGTCGAGGTGTTACACTAACTTGTGAATAGAAGTCTCATGACAAAGAAGTCATAACATTCAGAAATTAGGAAAACAATAATATCAACTAAACTACAAGGTACACAATACTCTTTTATATTCCATGACTAGGAATATCAATTGTCTAATATCATGATGTGAAGTATCCAATAGTATTTGGAAGAAACTTGAAGTTACACACTTTGGAACTTCAAAAGAGATAGAAACTAGAATAGCTATGTTAAGAGCAGAATATCATGGATTTATGTTTCCTTATAGAGAACCTATTTATAAAGTGCAATGAAGATTTATGATAATCGTTAACAGTCTTCAATCTATGGGAGAGAAAGGACTTGGTGATGAGGTTATCTTGGACCAGATAATTGATATTATTCCCAATGAATGGAAATCCAAAAGGATAAATACTGATGAGAATAGGAAACTATCTAACATTACTCTTGATGAGTTCTTGGAACTCTTCATTAGAATAAAACAAGAAAAAATAGAGATACTGATATCAATAAGAATAATAATGGTAAGGGAAGTGTTTATTTCACTAATACATCTAAATAAAAGACTCCAGAAATGGTAACTAGATATAAATTTAAGAATGTTGTTGTAATATCTATATCAAGTGATAGTGATCTGTCTGAGAATGAACTAGCCAATATTTCGTGAAGTATGAACAAGATTATGGGAAATAAAGGTCTCCAGTACAAGTAAAGAAAAATATAGAAAAGAAAAGAAAGATTCTGAAGTAACTTGTTATGAATGAAAAAGGGATAGACATATCAGATTTCATGGTCCTATGATTAAGAGAAAATAAAAAAAGGATAAGCACTCTAAAAAAGTCAAAATAAGAACTATAAATATAAGGCTAAGAAATTGTTGAAGGATAATTATACCCATAGTTCCTGTGGTGCTGACTCTTCAAATGAATCCTCAGAATATGAATCTTCTAGTTAGAAGAATACTGTTCTTATAGCCAGATTACATATTGAAAATCATTGTCTTATGGCTAAGGTACACAATGATGAATTCTTAACCAATATTTCTTTAAACAAAATTTGTTCTAATGAATAATATTATGAATCTTAGGATGAAGAATATTTCTTATTAGAAGAAAATACCTTACCTTAATTTGAAGAAGTCTCTAGATTTTCTAAATTACTTTAGAAGGAGAACTGTAAGATAAAAAATAAGTAAGAGAAAAAATTCTAGAATTTATATTTTAATAAAATAAGTATCAGATCTTTCAAAGTATCTTGATCAGAAAACTCTTGATTTTGAAAATATCCCTAAAAACTTTAAGGAAGTTAATTCTAAGTAGGATAAAATTTATAAGGTCTTTGAAAATGTTTTTTCCAAGTATAATGTTTTTGAGAGTAACTCAAACTCTTAGACTAATGTTTAGGAGGGTAATAATTTAGTCATTGGAATTAAATTTGAAATATTTTCCATAAATATACTTTTATAAAATTTTACCTCAGGAAGGAAAGAATTTGATAAAATGTATTCACAACTTTTTCCTCTAAAAAATAGTTCATGATTTGGTTATACTCATCCAAATATTATTTTTAGTAATGACTATTTTGTTCCCCAAAATGCTGATTTTTTCACTAAGTCTCTATGTTGTAGACATTAGGAAAAAATAGTTCTTTAATTAAAACTTAATCCTTTGGTTTTCATAAATCTTAGATTTATAATAAAATTTGGATACCTAATATTTTACTCTCTATAATTTCTGAAAACAAGAAATTTTGGATTCCAAAATTCTATATTTTTTATTTTCAGAAAAATAAATGAAGTACCCAAAACAATAAATGGTACACGGATAGTTGATGTTCTCAGAAAATGACTAGTAACAAAACATTCTTTTAAAATATTATCAAGATGAAAGGAGGAAAAGTATCATTCTGAGATAATTCTTAGGGAGAAATTATTGGTATAGGTAACATTGGTCTTCATGGAAAAACCTTAATTTTAAATGTTTTATTTGTTAAAGGTCTTAAACACAATCTTATAATTATAATACAATTTTGTGATGATGGTTACCTTGTGAATTTTTGGAATGATAAATTTCTTTAAAACAATTCCAAGGATGAATTTATTCTCTAATCCCATAGGCATGAGAATGATTATACACCAAACATAGAAGACCTTAGAAGCCAAGATCTACCTTGACATAGTGAAATGGAAGATAAATCATGGTTATCTCATAGAATACTAGGACACTATAACCTTATGAACCTATTCAAAACTATCAAATAAAATAATTTTTAAGGATATACTAGGGTTTAGACTTGATTCTTTAAAAGTTTTAGATCCTTGTCAATATGGAAAGAAACATAAGTAATGATTTAAATCAATTAGTGAAATCTAAAATTCTGATACATTACAACTAATTCAAATGGATATTTTTGGTCCAACACAAAATGTAAGTATTCGATTCAAATACCAAGTATTTTTTTTAGTTGATTACACAAGATTTACTTGGCTCTATTTTCTAGAAAAGAAATCTGAAGCCTTTTCTTATTTTAAATCCTTTTTTACCAATGTTAAAAATGAGAAAAACCTTCCAATGATAACAATTCATTGTGATCATTAGAGAGAATTTCAAAATTCATATTTTGAAACTTCTTGAAGAAATAAAGGTATTTCTCATAACTTCTCAACTCCAAGAACTCCTCCACAAAATGGTGTTGTTGAATGAAGAAATCAAACCTTCAAGAGATAAATAGAACCATGTTGAGTGAATATTCTATTACTAAACATTTTTGGACTGAATCTATAAGTACTTCCTGTTATACTATAAATTTATTTTAAATGAGAACTTTTCTTAATAAAACACCTTATGAATTGTTGACTGGATGAATAAAGTTTCTTACTTCAATGTTTTTAGATGAAAAGTATTCATCTTGAATACTAAAGATAACCAACATAAATTTTCACCCAAATCTGATAAAGGAATTTTCTTGGGCTAGTCCACTACTTCTTAGGATTATAGAGTTTTTTAACAAAAATTATTGTACTATTAAAGAAATAGTTCATGCAAAATTTGATGAAGTAGAGCCATTTGTTTTTAAACAACCCAAACCTATATCTTTGTATTTGTTTTCAAAAACTTATTATCAATCTTTGAGGAAATATTCTTATAATAAGGAAAATAATTAAGAAAAAGTTTCTGAAGTATTTACCCAAGAATATTTTTTTCTTTATTTTGATGAATAAATTTTACAAATCCCAAACCAGTTGTTTCTTAAGAATCATCCCAGTTATAATATCATTAGTGATGTTAATAAACCTATAAGGACTAGATGTTCTTTAGGAAATAAAGTAGGACATATAGAAATTATATCCCAATTAGAACCTAAAATAATTGATGATGATTTAGGTGATGGTGATTGAATGAAATCTATATAAGATAAACTAAATGAATTTCAAAGGAATAATGTCTAAACCATAGTTGAAAGATCTTTGGAAACTTCTGTAATTGGAGTAAAATGAGTCTTCAGAAATAAATGTGACAAAAATTGAATCATTTTATGAAATAAATCAATATTATTTGTTGAATGCTATAATCAACAATAAGGAATATACTTTGAAGAATCCTACACTCTAGTAGCGGGACTTGAATCTATTTGTAGTCTATGAGACTTTTCAAAATTCTTTAATTTGAAACTTTTTCAAATGGATGTGAAGTGTGATTTTCTTAATGGATATGTTCAAGAGGTAGTTTATGTTGAAAAACCTCCTGGTTTTGAAGACACAAAACATATTGAACATGTTTGTAACCTTACCCAAGCTTTATAATGACTTAAACAATCCCCTAGAGCCTGTTATGACAGACTTACTAGTTTTTTGTTTAAAAAAAAAATTATGTTAAGGGAACTGATGATCCAAACATTTTTATAAAAAAAGATACTCAAATTTTTTTTTCTGTTCAAATATATGTTGATGATATTATATTTAGATCAAATCAAAAATATTTATCTGATTCTTTGGCGAATCTCATGAAATTTGAGTTTGAAATTAGTATGATGGGTGAGTTAGCTTTTTTCTGTGGTTTTCAAATTTCTCAAAAAGAAGAAGGAAAATATATTTCTCAAAATAATTATATTAAATATCTTCTAAAAAATTATGGATATGACATCACTAAAAGTATAAGTACTCCAATCAGTACCTCAAATTATCTTGATCTTGATGAAGTTGGGAAACCAGTAGATGAAACATCTTTTAGAGGTATGATAGGAAGTTTATTATACATAAAATCTACATATCTAGAATTAATTCTTTCAGTATGATTATATGTTAGATATCAATCTAATCCAAAGGAATCTCATTTAAAAAGAGTGAAATGATTTTTTATCTATTTAAAGGGAACCATGGATTTATGACCTTTCTATTCTTTTGGGAAATATTTTTTTATAAAACGTTTTTTGGATTCTAATTTTGGTGGATGCAGAGTGGATAGAAAAAGTACATATGGAACTTTTCATTTATTAAGAGATTAATTTGTTTCTTGGTCATGAATGAAGAAACACTGAGTATCACTTTCCACTATTGAAGTTGAATATGTATCTTCTGGAAGTTGTTGTGCTCAAGTGTTGTGGATGAAACAAACACTCAAAGACTATGGAATGAGTTTTACAAAAACTAAGATATTGATTGATAATACAAGTGCCATTTCCTAAATAAAAAACCCTACATATCACTCTGATGAAAAAAATAGATATTAGGCATCACTTTCTTAGGTATTAGACACTAAAAATAGATATCATTATTCAGTTTATCAGAACAGAAGATCAACTTGATGAAATATTTACAAAATATTTACCCTCTGATAGATTTGAATACATTTAAAAAAATAGGGAATGATTAATATAAGGTAACCATCAATATTAACTATTTGTAAAAAAATATATTCTTATATTAAAATACACTTTTTCATATGGGGAGTACATATGTTTATTAATTTTATTTTTTCTTTCCTTAATAAAATTTTTCAAACCAAAAAATTTATTACCATAAATTTTTTTTGGAACATAATTTTTTTTCCTACATAAAATTTCTTAAATATAAGTTCTTCAAGAAGAATAATAAAAATATTAGTAATCCTCTTGAATAAATCTTGAAGGTATTATTCTTTACTTAAATCTTCATAATGGTTTTCTTTAAATGTTGGTATTTCAATCTTGTTTTAAGAAAACCATATTGGACTCACTTTCCTTAAATATGAATTTTCATTAAAACCTCTAGAGATCAGAACCATCAAAATCCTTCTTTGATATTGATATCAATCATCAGATCATATCAAGAAAATATCAGCCGTTGGTTTTTTTGGGAATAGGAACCCTCACTACAAAGCCTATTTGATGGCCTCCCACATTCATGTCCCGCATTGGTTATTCTACTATTTTTTCACTGAATTTATATCGCTCTTCAAAGATGCCATTTATTTTTCTCAGTATTTTTATGTTCCAAATGTCTCTTGAAGATTCATAAAAAAATCTGAGAGCCTCAAACAAAGAACTCAAGGACTGTTTAATTTACCAGGAACGGTTGGTGGACCCAAATTTATTTCTTAAGACAGATTCCTTGATTGAAAAAATCTTTTAGAAGAATATATGGGAAAGTATTTTCATTTCTAAGCCAAAGACTTAGGATCTAGTTTATCCTTACCTCCTTATTAAATTCAATGATACAATGATTTTCTATGAACATGGAGGAATATAATTTTTTTTCTTTCAATAGGTATGGTAATGCATATTATTTATCTTTAAAAAAGGATGCTAGTATATTGGAAATACCTTATGAAAGAGAGTCTATATTTTTTCTCACAAGTTTCCAGACATGGAAGGTATTTTTGAGAAGGTTAATTCAATTGAATACCTTGGACTTAAATGTGTTAAGTCATATAAGATCAATTACCTTTCAAACAACTATAGATTTTTAGCCTTGTGGATGAAAGGATTTATTATTCTATGAATGGGTGATAAGGATTTCCCAAAAAAAATCTGATATTTTCATGATGGATTTATTAGTGAACCTATAAAAGATAAATATGGTGAAATACATCCTTCCAACGATCAGAAATTTCATGAATGGCAACCTGAAGTCTCAGATAATTATTTATCTAGTGATCTTATCAAAGATCATTATCCTTTGCTTAGAATCCTTCAAAATTACTTGCAGCTCAAAACCCAAAGTTTTCAAGATTATATTGCTGAGTGATGATACTATAAGAAGAATAAAGATCAGTTTCAAAATTAAGTTAGGAGAGTGCTATGATCTTCCTCAATGTGGGGTTCATGCTATCAACAAAAAAGGATAAGTAGGTTATTCTTCTAAGAAAACCCCAAAGAAAAGAAAAGAACAGGAACCAACTGAGAAAGCTTTAGTACTAGAATTAGTATCTCCTCCACCTAAACTGAAAAAGCAAAATAAATTTTCTGTTAGAGTGGTAGCTATGTGGAGAGATAAGAAGAAGAAAAATAAGGAAGGAGATGCAGTTTTTGGTTTAGACTTTAATGGGGAAAAATCTTTGAAAATTCAAGCAGTTTAAGAGCTTGAGAAGCAATCAAATGAAGAGAAGATAAAGAAGAATATTTCCAAAGTTGAGCTTATCAAATCCTTTCTTAAAAGAAATAAGAAAGAATCGAAACAGATCTTGGTACATGAATCCTTATAACAAGAGTGAGTTACAATAGAAAGTCTGGGGAATAAATTTTCAATTCTGGAACCCATTGTGGAAGAAGAATTACTTCAGCAAGAATAAGAACAAGAAGAAGAATATGAATGGGAATATGAAGATATAATAAAATGGAAGAAGAATATCAAGATAAGGAAAGTCCTTCTGATATGTTGTCCATCAGAACATCTCATGTTGAATCAACAAAGATAATCTTAGAAGGGAAAGATGATGTTTCTCTGGATGAGGCTGATAAACCTTTAGATGATGATAGTAGAAATCATGATTTTATTCATCCTAGTGATCTGAAGGATGTTTCTGATAAATATGTTAGTGAAATTTTTTTTGATGATGATGATAGAATTATTCATGTCTCTTATAGTGACATTGAGTCTCTAAGAGCTGAGAATGTTATCTCTAATGATGATAAAGGAAATAAATTGGTAGATGATTCTCCAAAGAATGATGTGGTTTCAAAATATTAGAAATATTTTGTTGGAAAATCTAAGAGAAAAGTAGAAGATAAAGATAAAATTCCCTTACCACTATAGGAATCAGAATAGGAATCTTCATCTTCCATGGGATATGATTTTATTGTTCAATCATTGAGGAAGTTAGCGAATACCATTCCCTTATTCCAAAGTATCGATTCGAGAGGTCAATTGCTTCAACAATCAATCAATTAGAATTTAAAAAAAGAAAACATTCTCATGGAAATGTTTTTTAAGATTGAATCTGAGTTCAATACATTTTTCATTGGTTATGATGCTCATAGGAGATCATGAAAGGAAATAACCAAATGGTCTAAATCAGTGACTAATGATATGAGAACCATGGACGATTTTCATGATTTAGTAAAGGATACTTTTGATAAGTCTGATGACACGATCTAAAACCTTACAACATGTTTTTCAAATAATCTAAATTTAGAGAATATTTCCCAGATTCAAGAGGATAGAGACCAAAATAAAAAGATGAATTTAGTTTCTCTCAATTTGGAAATTAAAAGATAACTCAAGGATGAGTTGGAAGAAAAATTCAAAAGATAAATTAGAAGTGGTAAAGAATCATGATGAAATTGTTAACTCTCAATAAGAAAGAATCAATGATCTTGAAAAAAAATCAGGATCAGGATCAAATAATCACGATGTTTGATGATGATCACAAAAAGCTAAATAAATTAAAAGCTACCTTGAGAAAGGTAATGCCAAAGGAAAAGAAGGAAAACTAATTTCTTTAAATCCAAATATTTTGTTTTATTTTTTTCCTCTAATGAAATTTTCCCATCATAATGAAAATTTTTATCCTTCCATTATTTTGTCATGTATTTTCCTAACCTTTTAGGTATAATTTTTTTCTTTCTTGGAATTATTTTTTGAAAATCACAAAGTGGGAGAAAAGAATGATCAAAAGAATATTAAGTTTAAATAAGATAATGCCCTAAGTAAGGGGGGCTTACTCAAAGAAGATATTATTAATAAAGAATAAGTAATTTCTTTAAGAAAGACCAGAATACCATCCTTAGGGATTTCAAAAACTAAGTGGGAGTTAGTCATATTCATCATCAATTATAAGTAAAGGGAGATAAGTATTTCTTTTAAAGTTAAAAAGTTAATTATTCAATTATATTATTTTTCTAAAAGTTGTTTTTTCTTTCCAAAAAATAGGAGATCATTGAGTCAATAAGTATCATTATTAATTTTCCATTCCATTATGTTTTGAAAATCACAAACATGTTTCTTAAATAAAATTATCTTTCTTTAAGAATTATTTTCCTAAGGAAAATTTTATTTCTCTAAGAAACGTTTTATCCTTAACATTGGTTTTCAGTTTCTTATTTAGTGTTTTCTCAAAACTAGTTTAACCTTCTTTTTCTTAAATCCAAACATCACCTACTTTCATAATGAATGTCAATTGTTGTGATATATAATCATTGATCAATCACTTCTTGAATCATTAAATTTAACACTACCCCTATATAATAGAACCTTCAAACAGCTTTAGCTCAGCTTTAACTACCTCTACCTCATATCTCCACCTAATAACTTCTCCCTATGTTTTTTCTCTCTATAATAGTTACACTTTATCCCCCTTGGTCAATGAACCTGAAGGACAGTTCAAGACTATCTACAATATGGTAAAGAACACATAACAATTTATTAGAAAAAACCATACCTTGGGGGGGGGGGGGGTCCCAAATCCACACTTTTTCATGTTCGGGGAGTTCACTGGACTCCCAAAGCTATTAAATGCCTTTCAAACACTTCTTAGTGTTAGAAATTTGTAATAATATCTACAACTTGTTGTTCTGTAGGTACATACTAAATATTCACAAGACCTCGCTACACCTTATCCTTGATAAAATGATACTTGATTTCAATGTGATTTTTCCTTGAGTGATGCAATGGATTTTTGATAAGATTTATAGAACTTGAATTATCACAATGGATTTAAATTGTATATTCACTTCTACTTCCATATCATCAAGTTGTAGCTTCATCCACAAGAGTTGAATGTAAGCTTGATTAGAAATAATTTATTCAGAATCTGTTGTGCTCAATGAAATGAAATCTTGTTTCTTTCTCAACCAAGAAATACATAATCCACCAAGATAGAAGGCACTTCTAGATGTTGATTTCCTATCACCTTTTGAACCAGCCCAATCTACATCTGTATATCCCAATAACTCTAGCTGAGATTTATCATTATATGTTCATCCAAAATCACTAGTTCCTGATGTGGCCTTATTTTTACACAGTTTTCCATATCCTTTTTATTAATTTTTAAGGATATATTTTACTATTTTTGAACTTCTTATTAAATATTTGTACTTTTGTATTTTTATAATTAAATTTGTCAAATGTTCATTTTTTATACAATTTTATGCAAGTTTGGACCTTAAAATAATTGATTTATTCTTTATTTGTTTTTAATATAATTAATTTTCAATTTTTTATTTAATCTATATTTGTTTATTTTATTTTATTTTACATTATCAATAATTTTTGAGTTCGCTATTAGTTTACTTTTTTTGTAAGTTTTTACAACTTAGTTTGACTTTCCAGACTACCAGTAGCTTAGCTACCGATAGCATGTTACTGGTACTATCTATCAGTGACTTTGCCTTTATTGGTGACCCTTGTCACAGATACTCTTTCCTACCGGTAGCTCTTTTTTAAATCGAATGGTAGCTTTATTTTGTGTCTTACCAGTAGCTTTTAATTTAAACAACCTGTAGCTCTTTTTTATCAGTAGCGGTAAGCCCTTTAATTTTATAAAAAGAAAAAAACGATGAGTAACTAGTATAAATTAGTTCTACTGGCTTTATTTTAAATAAGTTATTTTTTATTTTAAATAATTATTTAATCTTTGTAATTTTATTTAATTTTCTTAGTCTTTATTTTATTAATTAATATTTTTAATTAAGTTACATTAGAATAGTTTAATTTTATTATTTAATGTGTTTAGTCTTCCTGTTCGTCATTTAAGTAAGTTATGTGTGCTTTTAAGTTAATTAAATTGGTTCGCCCGTAATTTTATAGTTCAAATAGTTAATAAATTAATTAACTAAGAGTTTTTAAACTTTAATTTTATTATTTTATGTATACAGATTGGGTCTTAATTCACTTTTATAATTGTTTTTTCATACCAGTGAGGTAATTAAGAGTTTGCGGTGATTTATTGGGTCACTGATGCTTTTATTTTTATTTGTTTTTACTCTTTAATAAATTTATTTAGTTATTTTATTTTAAGTCTCTTATTAATTTAGTTTAATAGTAATCAAGTTTATTAATTTAATTGTATTCATCTAGTTTTTTTAATTAATAAATTTAATTTTTTAAAGGTTAATAAATATCTTGTTTTTAATTAATGGAATTTAGCATTACTTTAACAAATTATATTAAGTTTTTTATTTAATTTATTTAAGTTTTAATTCTATATTATTTCTCCAAACTATTAATTTATGTATTATCGGTAGCTAAGGTACCGATACTTCATTTTTTCTATCGGTAGCTTCAGCTACCGATATCCCTCACTAGTAGCTACTGCTTTGCTGTTGCCTTTTCTTTTTTTAACCTCACTGATATAATTTTTCCCTCACTGATAAACAGGACCTCACTGATATATATCACTCGCCGGTAGTTGATTTATTTTCTCACCTCACCACTCATTGATACCCAACGTCGGTCTCTCTCACATATCATCACAACAATTGCCCTGTTTTCTTTTTCTCACCGATAGAAATTTCCCCACCTCACCATTACATCCTTGGTGACCTACTATAGGAGATCAAACCCTATAGCTGAAAGATGAAGAGTCGCTGGCCGCCGCTGGAAGTGCTTCCCGCTGGTGCTCGCGGTTGTTGGTTGCCGCTGAATGGAGAAGTGCGCTGCTGCTGTGGGTTAAGGCAAAGCTACGAAGGAGGTGGCCACAAGGAGTATCACTGGAGTCAGATGAACCAGCCATCGAGCCGCGCACTGCCAGGGAGAAACCTCCATCGCGAGTCTGTTGTTGTCCGCCATTGGGAGAAGTTTTTGTCATCGCCGAGAAGAGGAGACTGCTGCACCGGCTGTGGGAATCGGAGGAGGAGTTGTCGCAGTGCTGAACCACTGGAAGGCGGTGCCATGCGCTGCTGTGCGTCGCCTGGCTTGAGGAAGAAGAAGACCTCCTCCCTTTTATGCACCGATTTGGGGAGGAGGAAGATGATAAAACATCAAAAATAAAAAAATATATAATAAAAGAATATAATAAATAAAGAATAACAAAAGTAAAGTAAAAAAAAGAGGGAAAGCAAAAGAAAAAAAGTAAAAAAAATAAAGTAAAGTATACTTTACATTAATGTTAATTTGCAAAGTCAAATAAATATTATATAATTATTAAAAATTTAAACGCATATAACATTAAATATATAAATTATAAATTAAATTATTATAATTAATTAATAATAAAAAATTCTAAAATAAATTAATATACTATTAATAGCATAATTATAAAATTAATAAACTATAAAATATACTTATTAATTTAAAAAATATTTGAACTTAAAGTAATAATTTTAATTACTAAATTAAAATTAACTAAATAATAAATTAATTGAGCAGTTTAATTTATTTAATAGTAATAATTAAATTATTAATACAATATAAAATATTATCTTCATTATTTATTTACTTATGTACTTAATTTTTAATAACTTAGTTTAAAAGAGATTGATTTAATTTATAACTTAGTATTTATATCTCTTAACTTAATTAAATTAATAACTTTTTAATAATTAATGTTTTACTATAGTATTATTAAGTGAATAGTTTAATAAATAGAGTAAATAATATTTATCAATTAACTTATGTTAAATTTCCACACTTAACTTTAAAAAAATTATTATTATTTCATTACTTGATTTCACATTTATTTATTTATTTTTTTAACATGGAAGATTCATTCAGGGGTCAAGTTTACATCCAGGTACATACAAATAACTCATCCGGAGTTAGTTACGAGGGTAAAACTCAGGCGACGTGCCAGTCACAGAAAAAGTGCATGTGTGCAGTGCACTCATGAAGGACATTCCAAGTCAGTGGAAATAGAGCAGTGACAAGCAATGTATGACAGCATGGTACTTAAGCAGAGCGAGAAACATTCTTTGGCAGGAGGAATTCAATTTACTCAAGGAGGCGATTCATTGATTCACTTGGAGGCATTCATTCGAGGTGGATTAAGATAGAGACATTCATACACTTACTCAAAGATACGATCGAGAGCAGTAGAGACGATGCTGAGCAGTGTAGTCTAGGAACTCAGGAGTAGAGCATTCTTAGGGAGTTCCTTCTCCCTCATGTTTTAAACTTCTGTACTCTATTTCTGTAATGTTTCCTATTATTGTAGTGATAATAAATAATATAGTTAGCTAAGTATTCTAGTTCGGAGAGAGTTCTAGCTCTACTGTTATCTTTTCATCCTTTTCCCTTATCATTTTAACATGTTTAGAATTTATCGGTGAGATCAGTTTTAAATACATACATCTGTTTTGTACCACAATACTGAATTTCATGCAACAACAATCATTCGGTGAGTTTGATTGTAGAAACTTTTTCTAAAAACATTAAACTCAATTTGAAAACATCAGTACTCACGGTGAGTGTGTACTGTCGACTTTTAAAATCATTTTTATGAAGTTGTACTTATTTAGAGTAGCGAACTCTAGTTGTATATTTTCCACGACTTAACTCCTGGAGAGGGAAGTAAGTCATCTCTTTTTAGTGGTACTAAGAGGTACTTTACATGAAAAGGAAAATCAATTCCAACTAGTAGAATAGAATGAACCTCGAGCATTTTTTACTGTTGTCTTTTTTTGGCATTTTATCTCCTTTTTTGCAGCTTGCCTCCAGTTTTACTCTGTTTTAGTATTGGTAAAAAAAATTACAATAGATGTGTAGTTTCACTTTACCGTACATAAAGTCATAAAGAAATTAAAATATAAAAAAATATAAAAATTGAAAATTATAAAAATCACTCCACTACTAACAATAGTGGAGTTTTCCAAGTTTTTTGTTTAGTAGTGGCCAAATATACCGTCCCTGTTAGTTTGACCCTGCTTGCCACATATACAGTAGTTAGTAGAAATATAAATTTTAAACTATGACTGACTTCAATGACAGCACAGGTCAAGTTTTTAGTTTTTTATTTATATTCCTACTAACTACTGTATATGTGGAAAGCAGGGTCGAACCCACAGGGAAGGTAAATTTGGCCACTACTAAACTTAAAACAGGAAAAACTCCACTGTTGTTAGTAGTGGAGTGATTTTTCTAATTTTCACTTTTTATATATTTTTTATCTTTTAATTTCTTTATGATTTTATGTACTGTAAAGTGAAACCACACATCTATTGTAAATTTGTTTTACCAATACTAAAACAAAGTACAGTTGGAAGAAACGTGCAACAAAGGAGATAAAATTCCGACAAAAGACAACAATAAAGAATGCTCGAGGTTAATTCTAGTCTACTGGTTTGAATTGATTTTCCTTTTCATGTAAAGTAATTCTTCGTACCACTGAAAAGAGACGACTTACTTCCCTCATCAGGAGTTAAGTCGTGGAAATTGTACAACTAGAGTTCACCACTCCAAAGAAGTAAAACTTCATAAAAATGATTTTAAAAGTTGACAGTACACACTCACTGTGAGTACTGAAGTTTTCAATTTGAGTTTAATGTTTTTAGAAAAGGGTTCTACAATCAAAATCACCGAAAGATTTTTAGTGCATGAAATTCAGTATTGTGGTAAAAAACAGATGTACGTATTTAGAACTGATCTCGCCGATTAATTCTAAACACGTTAAAACGATAAGTGAAAAGGATGAAAAGATACCAGTAGAGCTAGAACTCTCCCCGAACTAGAAGACTTAGCTAACTATATTATTCATTATCACTATAGTAATAGGAAACATTCAGAAATAGAGTACAAAAGTTTAAAACATGAGGGAGAAGGAACTCCCTATGAATGCTCTGCTCCTGAGTTCCTGGACTACACTGCTCAGTATTGTCTCTTCTGCTCTCGATCGTCTCTTTGGGTAAGTGTATTAATGTCTCTGTCTTAATCCTCCCCGAATGAATGCCTCCAAGTGAATCAATGAATCTCCTCATCGAGTAAAATGAATTCCTCCTGCCAAATAATTATGCTTACTCTGCTTAAGTACCCTGGTGTCATACATTGCATGTCAATGCTCCTTTTCCACCGACTTTGAATGTCCTTCATGAGTGCACCGCACTCGTGCGATTTTTCCGCGACTGGCACGTCGCGTGAGTTTTACCCTCGTAACTAACTCCGGATGAGTTAGTTGTATGTACATGGACGTAAACTTGACTCTTGAATGAATCCACCATGTTAAAACAAAATAAATAAATAAATGCGAAAGAAAATAATGAAATAATAATAATAATTTTTTTAAAGTTAAGTGTTGAAAGTTAACATAAGTTAATTGATAATTATTATTTACTCTATTTATTAAACTATTTACTTAATAATACTATAGTAAAACATAAATTATTATAAAGTTATTAATTTATTTAAGTTAATAGATATAAATACAAAGTTATTAATTAAATCAATCTCTTTTAAACTAAGTTATAAATAATTAAGTACATAAGTAAATAAATAATGAAGATAATATTTTAGATTGTATTAATAATTTAATTATTACTATTAAAGAAATTAAACTACTCAATTAATTTATTATTTATTAAATTTTAATTTAGTAATTAAAATTATTACTTAATGTTCAAATATTTTTTAAATTAATAAGTATATTTTATAGTTTATTAATTTTATAATTATACTATTAATAATATATTAATTTATTTTAGATTTTTTTATTATTAATTAAGTTTAATAACTTAATTTATAATTTATCTATTTAATATTATATTAGTTTAAATTTTTAATAATTATCAAATATTTATTTGACTTTGCAAATTAACTTTAATGTATTTTATACTTTACTTTTTTTACTTTTTTGCTTTTTATTTCCCTCTTTTTTTTACTTTACTTTTGTTATTATTTATTTATTTTATTCTTTTATTATATTTTTTTATTTTTGATGTGTTATCATCTTCCTCCTCCCCAAATAGGAACACAATAGGGAGGAGTTCTTTTTTTTCCTCAATCCAGGCGATGCACAGCAGCGCATGGCAGCGCCTTCCAGCGGTTCAGCACTGCGACAACTCCTCCTCCGATTCCCACAGCTGGTGCAGCGGTCTCCTCTTCTCGGCGATGACAACAACTTCTCCCGATGGCGGACAGCAACAGACCCGCGATGGAGGTTCCTCCCTGGGAGTGCGCGACTGGATGGCTGGTTCATCTGACTCCAGTGCTGCTCCTTGTGGCCACCTCCTTCACAAGTTTGCCTTAACCCACAGCAGCAGCACACTTCTCCATTCACCGGCAACCAGCAACCGCGAGCTCCAGCGGGAAGCACTTCCAGCGGCGGCCAGCGTCTCTTCTTCTTTCAGCGCTAGGGTTTGATCTCCTACAGCAGGTCACCAAGGCAGTAATGGTGAGGTGGGGAAATTGTTATCGGCGAGAAAATGAAAACATGGCAATTGTTGTGTTGATATGTGAGAGAGACCGACATTGGGTATCAGTGAGTGGTGAGGTGAGAAAATAAATTAACTAACGATGAGTGATATATATCAGTGGGGTTCTATTTATCGGTTAGGAAAAAAGGGTATCAGTGAGGTTAAAAAAAGCAAAGGCAGAAGCAAAGAAGCAGCTACCGGTGAGGGATATAGGTAGCTGAAGCTACCGATAAAAAAAATGAAGTATCGATAGCTTAGCTACGAATAGTACATAAAATAATAGTTTTGTGAAATAATATAGAATTAAAACTTAAATAAATAAAATAAAAAAACATAAAATAATTAATTAAAGTAATGATAAATTCCATTAATTAAAAACAAGATATTTATTATCCTTTAAAACATTAAAATTATTAATTAAAGAAAATTAGATGAATTCAATTAAATTAATAAACTTGATTACTATTAAACTAAATTAATAAGAGACTTAAAATAAAATATCTAAATAAATTTATTAAAGAGTAACAGCAAATAAAAACAAAAACATCGGTGACCTAATAAATCACCGCAATCTCTTAATTACCTCACCGGTAGGCAAAAAATTATAAAACTGAATTAAAACCCAATTGTATACATAAAATAATAAAATTAAAGTTTAAAAACTCTTAGTTAATTAATTAATTAACTATTTGAACTATAAAATTAAGGTCAAACCAATTTAATTAATTTAAAAACACACATAACTTACTTAACTGACGATTAGGAAGACTAAGCACATAAAATAATAAAATTAACCTATTCTAATGTAACTTAATTAAAAGATTAATTAAAAAAATAATGTCTAAGAAAATTAAATAAAATTTCAACGATTAAATAATTATTTAAAATAAAAAAATAACTTATTAAAAAGAAAGCAATCGGAACTAATTTAAACTAGTTACTCATTATTTTTTTATTTTTATAAAATTAAAGGGCTTACTGGTACTGATAAAAAAGAGATACTGGTAGTTTAAATTAAAAGCTACCGGTAAGACAACAAATAAAGCTACCATTAGATTTAGAAAAGGGCTACCGGTAGGAAAGAGTATCAGTGACAAGGGCCACCGATAAAGGCAAGGTCACCGATAGATGCAAAGTCACCGATAGACAGTACCAGTAACATGCTATCGGTAGCTAATATACCAGAAGTATGGAAAGCCGAACTAAGTTGGAAAAACATAAAAAAAAGTAAACTAATAGCGAACTCAATAATTATTGATAATCTAAAATAAAATAAAATAAACAAATGTAGAATAAATAAACAAATTGAAAATTAATTATATTAAAAACAAATAAAGAATAAATCAATTATTTTAAGGTCCAAAGTTACATAATATGTTATAAAAAATGAACATTTGAAAAATTTAATTATAAAAATACAAAAGTACAAATATTTAATAAAAAGTGAAAAAATTGTTAAATATATCATTAAAAATTAATAAAAAGGATGTGGAAAACTATGTAAAAATAAGGCCACATCAAATTCCCCCACACTTAAGCATTGTTTGTCCTCAAACAATCCCATGTTCTATTTCCTTTGAAAAACAGTGAAGTGTTTATCATTTTTTCTCGAAATGTAACATGTCCAGCACTCAAAACAGGGGACACTACATAACAGTAGGATTTAAGAAAATGAGTTACTCATATGAATCTTGCCTAGAACAAATTCTCACTGGTAGTCTTGAAAACTATGGGTTACCTTTATATAATGAAGTCTTCTTTTCACTGAAATCATGTGGCTCTCTTTGGGATTGCCATGATACCTCGTTACTTGGCATGTGGAAAATAGAATATTAGGCCTTGTCATTATCATGTACAACAAAATTCTGATAATTTTTTTTTGTATTCAATGATGTTAACTAAATTTCCATCACCATCCCGTGAATATTTCATTGAGTAGAAACCAAAGTCTTCATCTCTTTGGAATTATCCATTCTGAACATTCTCAAAAACAACATGGCATTTTTAGATTAAGAAATAAAAGTGATATTCCTTCCTTATGTCATCAAAGATTATGTCATCAACATAACCCATCACCATAATCCTATGATTACTTTCATGGTTGAAATATAGATTTTAATCAACTCCACCACAATGGAAACCGAGATTCTTCAAAAATTGTTCAAACCTTGAATACCATGCTATTGGTACTTCTTTCAACCCATATAGTGCCTTCATCATCCGAAAAATGCTTTTATCATCTTCATGAATGGGGAATCCATTAGGTTACTCGATATAGAATTCTTCTTCCAGTACTTCATTTAGAAATGATGACTTGACATCCATCTAGAAAACCTTGTACTTTCTTTACACTGTTATGGATAAGAATAATCTGATTGTCTATATTCTTGCAATAGGTGAAAATGTCTCATCAACAACAATACCCCCTATTTGAGAGTAACCTTTTTACACTAGGAATTCTTTGTTTCTAATTAAAATACCATATTTATTCATTTGTATATGAATGAACCATTTTTTCCTCATGACATTCTTATATATTAGCCTCAAAAACATCATCTATGTCTGATTCTAATCAATTTGGTCAATCTCTACATTCATTTCCTGATCCCAATTCTCATCTCCTGCTGCTTCACTAAAACATTTAGGCTCTAGCTATGATAAGTATGATATTTTTATAGGGTATTCATTCTTCTTGTATGTGATGGAGCTTTCTGATCACTAATTATGTTTTTCTTATCAATTTCATCTCTTCTCTTCTGCATTTTTTCAGATACTGAATCATTATCATCCATTTCATTATATGAGCCCTCTTTTTGATCAACCTATGGAACTTTATCATCTCCAGATTTTCTTATCTATTCATCACTATCCTCCCAAGAATGATCATGTATTTTCTAAAGATTCTGCTCATTCTCCAATATGGTTACATCATGACTTTAAAAAATATTTCTTTTCCATTTATTGAAACACTTATATGATTTGATTTTCTTTGAGTGTCTAATAAATATCCCTTCATCTCTACAAGATTCAAACTTCATGTTTCTCCTTGTTTATAATGAAGCACTTACTTCCGATGATTGAAAAATAATTCAATGCTGGATTCATTCTATACCATAGCTCATACAAAGTCTTCTCTTCTTTTGGACAAGTAAGGTTGTGTTTGATGTGTAGACTACTGTCATCACTGCTTCTTTCTAAAACTTTTTTGGAAGACATTTTCATAATGAGAATTGTTTTATCCATGTTACTGACAATCCTATTTCTTCTCTCAACTACTCCATTTTGATGTTGAGTTCTTACCACTGAAACTTGATGTCTTACCCATGTTTCTCGAGATAATCCTCCACTTGGATGTTTTTTAAACTTTGTTCCGTTATCTATTTGAATTTTCTGGATTTATCGACCATTAATCTTTTCACATTCCCATCAATATCTTGTAATGAAACCAAACACATTACATTTTTGGTTGATTATTGAAAACTGTTCCATTATGCTATAATAATCAATGAGGAGAACAGAATATCTCCTCCCATCAATATCCCTTGGCAAAATTGGCCTGAAAACATCAATATTAACCAAATCAAGTAATCTTGTTGACATTTTATACTTTGGTTTATATACCTTTTGAATGATATTATCTTGTTGAAAGGTATCACCTGTATGAGTACGATCATATAATTATCTCGAAATATTTAGAGCAACATCATATTTCACTATATCCTCCAATGAAATTTGGCTTATATGGCCATGATTCTTATTCCACAACTTGTTTCACTATGGCAAAATCACGATTTAGCAGCTGTTTTTTTTTCATTTCGCGGCGGTTTAAACCGCCGCCAAATAGATTGGCGGCGGTTTTGAAAAACAGCCTTGAAATCTTGCGTCGGGAAACTATTTGCGGCGGGTTTTAAAACCGTCGCAGAACGTTTCGCGGTGGGTTTTTAGCGACGGTTTAAACTGCCTCTAAATGATTTTGCGGCGGTTTTTTAATTTTTTTAATTTTTTTTTTATTTTCTACATTTATTTCGTATTTATTTTATTAATTTCGTATTTATTTTATTTAATTTATTTATTTTGTATATTTTACATATTTTATTTATTCCGTACATATTTTATTTATTTCGTATTTATTTTATTTATTTTATTTATTTCGTATTTATTTTATTTATTTAATTTTATTTATTTATTTTGTATTACTTTATTTACTTTATTTATCCATGCATGCACATCCCATGCACATGCCCATGCACATGCCCATGCAATATAAAGAAATACTGTGTTTGGTGAGATTTGAACCCCTAACCTCTTACATATTTTCCAAAGACTTTACCACTTCAGCAAGCTCGTTATGTGGTAAATAAACAGAATTTAATATACTTATATATATTAATTGAAAAAACAAATAATACATAAATAATATATATAAACTCAATAATAATAAATAATAAATAATAAATAAATATAAATAATAAATAATAAATAATAAATAATAAGTAATAAATAATAAATAATAAATAATAAATAATAAATAATAAATAAATAATAAATAATAAATAAATATAAATAATAAATAATAAATAAATATAAATAAATAATAAATAATAAATAATAAATAATAAATAATAAATAATAAAAAATAAAAAAAATAAAAATAAAAAATAAATAAAAAATTATAAATAATAAATAATAAATAAAAAATAAAAAATAAAAAATAAAAAATAAAAAATAAAAAATAAAAAATAAAAAATAAAAAATAAAAAATAAAAAATAAAAAATAGATATAAATAATAAATAATAAATAATAAATAATAAATAATAACTAATAAATAATAAATAATAAATAATAAATAATAAAAAATAAATAATAAATAATAAATAATAAATAATAAATAATAAATATAAATATAAATAATAAATAATATATAAATATAAATAATAAATAATAAATAAATATAAATAATATATAATAAGAAATAAGAAATAAAAAATAAAAAATAAAAACTAAATATAAATAATAAATAAATATAAATAATAAATAAATAATAAATAAATAATAAATATAAATAATAAATATAAATATAAATAATAAATAATAAATAATAAATAATAAATAAAAAGTAAATATAAATAATAAATAATAATAAATAATAAATAATAAACAAAAAATAATAAATAATAAGTAAATATAAATAAATAATAAATAATTATAAATAATAAATAAGAAATAAATATAAATAATAAATAATAATAAATAATAAATAAATATAAATAATAAATAATAAATAAATATTAATAATAAATAAATATAAATAATAAATAATAAATAAATAATGAATAAATAATAAATATAAATAATAAATATTATATAATAAATAATAAATAATAAATAATAAATAACCAGTAACAAATACTATTATTAATAATAATATTTTATTATTAGTAATAATAAATAATTTATAATAAATAATAAATAATAAGTAAATATAAATAATAAATAATAAAAAAATAATAAATAAAAAATAAAAAATAAATATAAATAATAAATAATAAATAATAAATAATAAATAATAAATAATAAATAATAAATAATAAATAATAAATAATAAATAATAAATAATAAATAATAAATAATAAATAACTAGTAAAAAATATTATTATTAATAATTATATTTTATTATTAGAAATAATAAATAAATAATAAATAATAATATATAATAAATAATAGATAAATATAAATAATAAAAAAATATAAATAATAAAAAATAAATAAATATAAATAATAAAAAATAAATAAATATAAATAATAAAAAATAAAAAATATATAATAAATAACCAGTTACAAATAATAGATAATAAATAAATAAAAGTATATTATAAATAATAAATAATAAATAATAAATGTTAGGTCCACAAGGCTGAATACCCTGAGATGTGGAGTGAATCAGGGTATGACTAATTTAAACTTAAAGCTTATTCTGATCTTGTTTCGCTGTTAAGAAAAACACTCTTCTCTCTCTTTCCTGTTGCACAATGTAAACAGAAAGTAAAGCAAGCACAGGACACAACAATTTTACTTGGTTCACTGCTAAGGGCTACGTCCAAGGAGTATACGCCGACAAGTTGCCGGTCGTACCAATTCCACTAAAATTCACTAGCTGTGGATTATAAGGTTCGGCCTAGATCACTTCTAAGCCCAAGATCATTGCCTTTACAAGTTTAGGGTCAGCTCACTGCTTTCCCAAGGGTCACTCCCTGTTTCTCTTTCTTTGGCTCACTGCTGGTGGAGAGGATCACCTTCTTTCTCTTCCTTTGCTCACTGCTTCGGAAAGGATCCACACACAGTTTATAGACCTGTAGGTCTCTTAATTTGCATGAAGGAATGCATCTTCCTCTATAAGTAGATGCTCTATTGAAGCCCAATTTTCACCCGTAGATGAATCTCTCTTTGCACCGAAGGTGTCGGGAAAACTTCCAGCTTCCACGCAGCCCGGAAATCACTGCTGGAAATAAACCTTACTTGGCGCGCAAGTCAATCTCGGCGCGCAAGTCACAACGGGCACGCAAGTACTCCTCAGACACTTGCACGACTGAAGATTCCTCAAATCCAAACCTGCGCGACTCACTTCCTTTTACGCCAAATACAATATTGGCGCGCAACTCCACACCGGCACTCAGCTTCAATCACTGGCGCACAACTATCACCCTGGCACGCAAGTCCCACCTGCACGACCACACACACCACATGCGCGACCACCACACCTACGCGATGAGAGCTCTGATTTCTCAAAGTGTTGAACTCCGGTGGTGAATGAGGAGGGGTGGTTCAGTATTTATGGGAAAATTGACCACCCTGCGTGACGGAACACAAGTCAACCCTCAGCGCGCAAGTCTCGGCGCACAGCTCTCTGCCCCTCCAAGTCATTTGCGCGACCCACTTGCAAATTTGCACAAACCTCTTTCCATTTCCATATTTTGATCATCTTATCTTGAAAAACCATCGGCGAGCAAGTTCTCACACATCCAAGGCATCAGTGCGCAAGTATCTTTCATGACGCGCAAGTCACCTGCGCGACCTCCCCAAAACTTGCACAAACCTTATCCCTTGGACATATTTTGATGATCTGATCTTGAAAAACATATGGCGTTCAAGTTTCCAAGCCATCATGTACACGGCGCGCAAGTCCCTTTGCCAAAAACCACTTTTATTCATTTGTCGATTTTCAGGCCAAAAAATTTGGCAAACACTGGAAAATGGAGCCACCTTGTATCTGTTCTTTTGTACCGCCTCCAGATCATCCATTCCTTTTGTCGATGTTCTTGAATCAAACATGGATCATTGACCTCAGCTCTCGAACTCGACATTCCATCATGAAATCTTCTTTGTCAACAAATTTGTATGTCATTGTTTTGTTTTGTCAACAATCACCATTTAGATGTTCACTTTGTCAACAAATACAATCACCTCAAAAATTCTTCAAGGATGCCTTGAGGGATTTTTTCCCAACAATAAATAATAAAGAAAACACAAGAAAAAGTACGAAAAGATGTGATAAGGGATGAAAAATCATGAAAACATATGAAAACGGATGGAGAAGCATATGAAGAATGAGGCATTAAAAAGAATGAGAATGCATGAAAACTCATGACTACTCTGGAAAACCCCTTAATAATTCAACATAATCATCATAATAACCCACAAAAAACCATTGATAAAGATAAAAAGTCATGGAAACCCAAATAAACAGTAATAAATGGAGCAACCGTTAAAACCCATCTAAGCAGTCATAAAAAGAAAAAAACATTAGACTCACATTAACAGAGATAAATTATGATCCGAGAGTCCATTTTAGATCCCCGACCTGTCAAATCAAAGATCCTGAAAGGATATTTGACCTGAAATGTGAATGAGTCTGAATGGACAAGCGGATCGGAAGTTACGACCATTTAAAAAAAAGCTGACGGGGAACGGGTGCTAGAAATGAGGCATCGAAAAACATAACAAACCCGATACCCACTAAAAGGCCATAACATATGATCAAGGAGTGCATGTGGGCACCAAAACTAGTAAAACTGAATCTCATGGAACGAGCTATGATCTGGAAGGTGGAAGAGTCTGAACTGACACACGGATGAAAAGTTAGGTCCTTTTGAAGACAAGTTCGACGGGACACCGGTGATGGAAATAGGGTTTCGAAGGACTTTGGTGGGGGTTTTGGGGTCGACGAACATGATAAAATCTTGATTATATTGAACTGGTGCATAGCTCTCTTCGCTGGCTTCAATTTGATATGTGGTAGAGCCCAAACGGACACCTGGAGTGAATGTTATGGCCGTTTGAAGTTGGAGATCTTTTTTCAACTTTCTTATAACTCTAATATCTTCCGCACCATAGACCATCTCATGATTTTGATTATATGTTCCTTTATTTATCATCATGAGATTCTATTTTACTGGTCTTGGCGCTCCAACAGAAGCCCAGATCAAAATTTATGGTCATTTTAGTGATTTCGGGGTTTCTCGTGTTTTTTTATTTTTTCCTTTCATTTCACGGCGGTTTTACCAAAACCGCCGCTATTTCGCCGCGGTTTTTAAAAAACAGTTGCTAATCCTAAATTTTTTTTATTAAAAAAATTATGGCATTTTGGGGCGGTTTAAAAACCGCCACGAAATGGCAGCCCAAAACACGTTTAGCGGCAGTTTTTAAAATCGCCGCGAAAAAACCGCCGCTAAACAATAGTTTTCTTATAGTGTTTTCTTCATCCTTGGACAGATTGAACAAATCTTCTTCTCCAGTCATGAGGTTGCAATTCCCTTTTGTATTCTTTCCTTGAAACACCACCTCACCATCCATTTCATTGATGATACATAATTTCATGGAAAAATTATTGCAATCCCTGTGCCACGCAATTGACTAGGATTAAGAAAGTTGTGACTAATAACCTCATCAACCAAGACATCTACTCATCTCATGTCTTTTCCTCCAAACTTGGCTTTCCCCGAACCAATAATTTTCATTCCCTCAACATTACCAAATCTTACAATACCTTATTTATCATACCTTATTACAATCACTAGATTCTTATTACCCGTCATATGGGAAGTGCATCCACTTTCAATAATCCATATCCTAGTGCGATCTAATGCCTTGAATATAATTTCTGCTACCACTTCCTGCTTGACCATTTTTCTTTTTGACCAAAGTCTTTGACTTCATACCTGACATGGAATGATAATATTTATCTTCCTCATTATATAGATAACCAACTTCAACTTGTATATAGGTAAATCAGTTTCAAATTTTCAGCTCTATTGATGATACATTTGGCTATTATTTATGAAAAAATTCCATCTGCCTCGACATATTCCACTACATTGTTGATGTGAAATATCTTTCCATATATCTAGGTCCTTTACACCTCAAACTAATACCATAAAATGGTGACCTATAATTTTGTGCCCTGTATAACAACCTAAGTTGGTCTTGTTCCCTTTGGTACCTCTTTTTCTATGCAACATACATTTTGAAAGTGTCTCATCTTACAAAAACAATAATATCATATGTGAGGTTCATTCATGTGTGGAATGATGCTCCACTAGTTGTGCCTTGGGTTCTCTGAATCTTCAGATTATGATTTGTATCCAAATAAATCTTCATTCTTGGAGTGGGTGATTGTGGTCTAACTTAAACCATAACTAATTTCTATTTTAGATCAAAACCGATATTGGGATTATCATTTAGTATTGATTTTTGATTCCATTCTACTAGAACAATCTTCTAAAGTATCATCTTACCTGTTGCCTATATGATATTCTTTCTAATGTAGAACTGAGAGTTAACAATTTCTACTAATCATTAACTGTTCATCGCAGACCGATGACTTACTCTTCTATTTATTTGAAACATTTGATTTGATATTTTCTAGTTTTAGTCAAACTATCAATTTCTATTTTTTGTTTTTCAATTTTGAGTTTGTACTCAATAACCTTTTATAATATTTTTGGCATTGAAGACCCCTTCTTTTCATGTTCTACATTCAACTAAGAATTCTATTAGTCTTCAATCAATATATAGAGTTTTGAATCACAAAATACTTTGTTAGCTTTATTTGTTTTGGTTCTCAGAATATATACCTCTTCAAGGGAAGCTTCTAATTCAGCATTAAGATCAACTCTTCCTTAAATTCCTTCTTCTTCATTTTCACATTCTTCTCTTATTAAATAACTTCTCAAAACTGACACTAAGGAATATACTTTAAGATCCATGTTGTCCTCCATCTCTTCTTCCCCATATTCTTCTAAACATTCGTCTTCTTTGGAAATTAGATTATTATTTTTAATGAACTTTCTCTTAGTACTTCTCATAACTTTCACATTTGATGAATACATGTTTTGAGGGATTTCATCATTGTATTCATCATCATCATCATCATCATTTTAATTTTTATTAATAAGGGTACAAAAGCATGAAACAAAACAAGACCACCTTAAAGGGAAGGATCCAAAGGTGGTACAAAATGGGGAAGACTGAGGGCATCCCCTCTGATCAAGTTAACCCCTTCGCGTTTCAATGTGTGAATATTGTGTAAAAAAATCGGGTCAATCCAAATGACCTCAAGCGAAGCTAGGAGGTCCTCCATTTGATTTCCCACTCTCTAGGAGTGACTTACTTTGATATTTTTGTTGATCATCTTTATACCTTTTCTAATGGTATATAATATTGACCACAGAATTGGGAAACAGTCATGAAAAACATCATGGATAATTTTTGAGCCTGTTTCCATCTCAAATAGTATAATTTCCTTCTGTTGGCAAAGACTCAAACCCTGCACCATAGCCTCAGGTTCGTCCTGAAGTGATGATCCATGGCCAAAGAGACCAGATAAGGCTAGAACCATCGATCCACTTCTTTGAAATGATGTTATAAAAATTATCCTCTTCATGACTATCTTCAAGAGGGAGATTCTTCATGCCCTTGATTTCTACTTATTTGGACATCTCCTTTTCCAATACAGTAATATCATCATTTATCATTTCATTTGCTATAAGGGTATTATGTAGATTTTCTAGTGTCAAATTTTTTGGGTCTTTGTCTTACAACACTGAAACTTTTGGATTAAACCGCATTGGATGTTTCCTCAAGATATATTTCACAATCTCTATATCTTCATTGACTTCCAAGACCCCACATATCTTCCAAATTGACATTTACCTAGTTGAATAGTGAATCAATAAACTCATTGGTGTTCATTCTAAGATCTCCATACTTGTTCCATAGAACCCACATCTTTTCTTCTCAGACTTTTGTGTCTCCCTCATAAATGCTAAACAATATTTCCCACATAGCATGTTATGTTTTACAGGACATCACTTTAATATTAATTTCATTTGATAAGAATCACCCTAAAGCATTGAACCCTTTAGAATCAGTATCTAGTCCCTTTATTTTTTCTTGTGATAAATCACCACTATTTATGTGGACTGATATTCCAGGCATAACTGCTATGAAGACATCCATTCCTTCTGATTGAAAGTAGTGCTGCATAAAATTATTCCATAGTGGAAAATTATTATCACTAAAGATCAGAATTCCTTTATGATTGACCACCTCTATTTCCTATTCTGAGAGAGAATGAATGACTTTAAAAATTTCCCTTTTATATCAATGGTTTTTTCCAAAAGGTCGAATACCCTGAGAGTGGGGGTGGGGGGATCAGGGTATGATAGATTAAAACATCTACCCCTTCAGATCTTGTATCATTGTTAAACAAGATTAATTATCTCTTCCTTCCATAAGAATATATGAATAGATATGAAATCTTGCATATGAAACAAATATTTTTATTTCATTCATCCTCACGGGGATACATTAAAGTAGAATACAATGATGATTTGCCGATGTACCAAATTCACCAAGGCTTACTGACAATAATGAGTAAAATGTTGAGGCTAGATATTTTATGCCCAGGCTCAATACGTTTACTATATTTAGGGTATACTAACTACATTCCCAAGGGTCACTCCTTATGCCTCTTTCTCTAGCTCACTACTGGTGGAAATAGTCACCTTCTTTCTCTTCTTTCGCTCACTTATCTCGAAAAGGAATCCACTAACAATTTATAGGCTTGTAGGTAGAACATAGTTTATGGATGTTTAGGTCACTTAATTTTCATGAATTCCGCATCCTAAACTATAGGTAGATGTTATGTTGAATTCCATTTTTCACGCACAGATGGAATTCACATTTCTGTGCACTGTTAAGTAGCAGAAATGACATTCACAGACTGACATGAAGCGTTTTCAAGCTTCCTTAAGTGTTATGAAAACTACCTGATCCTCCCATGTACTATGTACCAGGTATCATATGTTAATAACATTTTTTTGTACTAATTAAGCTTCCACAAACCGTCCTCCATTTGTGGACTACCTCTGCCTTTGATATCATGTACTGCCTTTGCATAACGACTCCGTGAACCTCCTATGTGAACTTTCCACTCTCCGCGAACTGTTCTCTATTCGTTGACTGCATTTCTCTCACATACCAAAGCACCCCTCCACATAACTCATTCTTATTCCATGTATATTATTCCTTTGTGGCCTACAACACAACAAAGTCTTTCAGTTGAATTTATTCGATATCATGGATCTCTCTTATTATTGGGATTATCTCTCATTTTATAGGAAACAATATCCACAAAATATGCTAATTTGAGGCCTATTGGGTATGTGTGGATCAACACTATAGGGAAGATACATTTGATTCCTACAATATAGTGGTGGTATAATGAAGGGATATAATCAGATTAATCAATAAATAAATAATTCATCTCAAGTAAATTCTTTAACCGGAAATATTACATCGATTTTTTGGAAAAATAATTGATTAAAAAAATATTAGTTGGTCATACCCATTCACAAGATTTCGCTGTTCCTAAAACCTTTATATGGTTCCTTTTATAAGTTAGAGGGGAGAAAATTACTCATATTAAAAAAATAAGATAATGTTATTTTAAAGGGAATATTTCACCAAATGTAATGACTCCCAATTTACCATTTGACACTTTGGAGTATTTTATTGAATATTCTTGATGTTTGGGGTGGATTTAGCATGGAATTCTGGGTTCAAAAGATCCATAGTATAGATATATTACATAAAGAAAATATAATGTATCACATGTATGTATTTTTTATGAAATAATGGAATAGATCTTAATTAGATTATTAGATAATAAATCTAATATGACCATTAACTATAAAATATGGATTTTCCATTTTCAGGACATAACCATTGTGAGTTTTGAGAGTTTGGATTAAGTGAAGTCCTAGGAGAATAAATAAATAAATAAATAAATAAACAAATAAATAAATTTATTATTTATTTAGTTTCCAAGAACTAGATATACTCTATTTAAAAATATTCATGTTAAAATACTTGGGTCTGAAGCATAACTATATAGATTTAGAGAGTTATTACAGAGGAGATATTTTCCTAATGTCAATGGGATCGTTGATCGGTAATTGGTATTGAAGGGTTTTCCTTTTCTAGAAAAGTTCATGGATCAGTCTAGTGGAAACAACATAGAACCTTTCTTCATTAGTGATCTATCTAAACATATGTTATGATGTTTTTTTTGATTAATACACATTTTTTATCTCTAATCAACAAAAAATTAATACCTTGGTAGAATAATTCATGGTTCAATGTTTAGAATTTCCATTAGTGTTTATCTTCTTAGGATTATGAATTGATAATAATTGCTGAAACTTGATGATTATTCTCAATGATTGAAATTTTTACCCTTGAATAATTAAGGACAACCCTAATAATGGATGAGGTTCATTTCTCATGTTATTATATTGTGATTTTATCCCCTTATTATTTATGCATTTATCATTAATATTCTTTTCACCTGTGATTCGATAAATACTCATAAACTGATTATTTTACATTCAATATCTGGCATAAAGGATTGTTTCTATGTGTTTTTATTCAAGATAAATATCCTAAATAAGGTTCTATGAAGTGTGACATGAGATTAAAAACTTATTATAGGAAGATTGGGTTTTTTTTTCTATTAATAGATTTCGACATTAGGCATGACGACATGACGATATTGAACCATGGGGAGATTGGGTTCCTAGAATCTAGCTACCAAAGAAAATATGAGTTCATTTAACCCATATCCATATCCAAAAGGTGAGAATTTTGGATAGAATAAAGGAGGAGGTGACATTAGAGGAACCATGTGGAGTACATTCAGTTGTGTGAAAACCCGACATACATGATGTATAGTTATGAAACACATTCCATGTTGTATACCCTATGGGATGGATAGGGTTTACACATTGAGTTAAATATCGAACACCGTGTGGTGGAACCAAATTTCTTGTAACCATTATATGACCATATCAGGGTATACAAAGAGTGCACACCCAATATGATGTGTGACCCAACATGCTGTGTGGTGAGATCACACACCATGTAATCCCTTGTTAGGTAGCTTGGGGTGTACGAGGTGTACACATCGAGGATTCCATGTGGTACCACACACTGTGTGTAGATGGTCACATTCCATACAATTCAGATGGTACATAGTGTAATGGATCAATGTTTTATCAATTGAAATTCCCTTCTTATAATTATGAAATATAATCACATGAAATCACAAAACAATGAACTACTAAGTGCTATGAGACCTTTAAACATAATATTTTTACTTCAGTAATTTTAATTTCAAAAATATAACATACACGGTTGCGTTCAGGGTGATTTTTGGGGTCCAACAGAACAAACTAGATTTTTGGTGAATAGTAACCTACCCTTATGAATAGTATCCAAACCTAATGAATAGTAATATGACCCTTAAAAATTGTAAATCATCAAAAAAATATTAACCACATCCATAAATGTATAAATAAAATTTAGGCATCTTTTTAATGATAATATGATCATAGTAAAAGTGTTGGTATTTTTGTAAGTCATATATAATTAATTACATTTAATTAATTATTTTAAAATAAAGTGTGTTTTCCCTAAAATTTGTTCCTAAATTAAAAATTTTATGTCTTCTAGCTTTATGATGATTTTATAAGACCATATGCAATTTTTTAAAGCATTATAAAATCAGTTATAGTTTTAAAATCTCTATTTATCATGCAAATTATGATTTTAATTAAAAATTAAATTAATCATATTTAGATAATTATTTTTGGAAAATGGAATTTATTTTTGTATATTACACGTTGATAAATATTTCGGGTGAATTTTTTGTATTTTTCTAAAATACATGAATTTTTATGAATAGTAAAATAGGGAAATTCACAATAAATCCTAAAACCAAAATTTCTACACCATGCTTGAGTAATGGATGATGTAAAAGTCCATTTATTCAAACTAATATGTACATATTACTATTTTTTGTCATAATAATCATTACTACATATTGTCTTATGAAAAAATAATAAACTAATGATTAAAATATTATGAAAACCCTCCCCCCTCCACTATAAAAACCACCCACACCCCCTCTTCCCTTCACTCATCTCAAGCCTTGTTACTTCCCTAAATTTAGCCCAAATATCTCCCTAAGATATTCCCCCACATCATACATCCATTTTCTCCTCAAAATTCTAAATCCTCTCCCCTTAAGAGACTCTCAATGAAAACTAAATAAAGATTCAAATTCCACTCCTCTTTTCTTTCGTTTTTATTTTTATGTTACTTTGTTCCCTTTTATTTCCTAACCTCTCTTCACCCAAATGGTATTTCAAATCTAGTACTATAAATGGAATGGAATTTTTTGATGATAATAGGATAAATCATTATTACACCTCCTTCCCCCTCTTTTTATACGAAATAAATGAAAACACCATCTTAGATGTGTTAATTTATCACATTCATGGACGATGGGTTATCAATTTCTTTTACCATCTTCAGTTATGGTAATGAAACCATTTTCATTGTTGAACCATAATATTAAATATGTATTCAATCTTATGTGTTTTTCTGAAATCCTTTTTCACTAAGGATGTAAAATAATAATATGAAACATGTTAATTTTGAGCAAAATCTCCAAAATAACCAATCATTTATCATTAATGTTTTATATAATGATTAAACTTTACTCTAAGTAAAAAAATTAAATTTATAACCATGTAACCTTATAGGTGTTCTATAATAAAATCTAACACCAATTCTGGAAAACCATCCTCATTTTTACAAGATTATCTGTTCATGTTAATAAAAAAACCAAACAAGAAACAAATAAACCCAAACAGTGAAATTGAACCTCATAAACAATCAAAAAGGCAATGAAAGAACATAACAAGGCTATACTAAAACAAATAAATGTAAAATATTTTCTGTAATTGTTAACTAACGAACCAAATTTTATTATTCAGGCCAATAATATCTTGTGGATAAAACCATTAGACTTAAGGTAAGGGATCCTCTCTATTTCGCTTTTATTAAAGAATGTCCTCTATGTTATGACCTTTTATGTGAAATTTATAAGGATTAGGTATGATTTATAACCTCCCACATACTTACATCATTATTTTTAAGTTATGAGAAACCTATTTTGTCTCCCATTAATTCCTCTTAAGTACGCCTGATACCTTGCCAATAATCCGCAGGGGATTCTACCCGAACCTCCTTTATTCCTTTGGGTTGCTTCATCATTCTTATTAAGAAAATGAATTTATATTAAGTATTTTATGTGGGTCTTATAAATAATATGTACATGTACCAAATTCATTTATCAATACCCTTCATCATTCTCTTTTGGGGATATATATGTTTTTAAGTGATTACCTCCTCAATACTTCCCGATAGGAAACCTTTTTTAAGAGAACTTCCCGAATTATTACCCAATTTTAAGTACACTATATCTTCTATTTTAATCCACCATTGTATTTATAAAATTATTTTTTATTATTATTAAAACCTTCTTGGTTTAATTCTGGTTTTATATAAAATATTTTTTTCTTTTTGATTTTAAAGGCTCTATAATATTTTCCTTAAAACCACAAAAAATGATTTAATGCTAAAATTTCGTAAATAATATTCTTTCATGTTGTCAATTATGTTTGAAATAACTTAACATGATATATTATTATTTTAACTTATTAATTTCCAATTATTTTTAATGACTTTCGTTCATGGACACTTGTATGATACACCCATTCATTATGCTTTATGACAAAATCATGATACCAATTTATTTCCATGGGTACCATTATTTTTATGTATGATTAATTATGTATAATTATTTATGTGGAAAACATATTCATGAACATGTTAAGATGGGTGTTCCCAGATAGTTCTCCAATGCATTAGGTAAAGTTGAGTCTTGTGAGACGTTATGTGCGAAGGTCGCGGGAGTTAGTGTTGGCTTTTGCCACCATGGGTGATGGTCTTGGTGGTTAGCCTTGTCTTGTGGTACAGTGTGCAATGATTATGGCGGTTAGCCATGACTCATGCTAAAGTCATATGTTTTTTTGCTGCCACATTGTTATGACTCCGTGTTAATGTGATTCCTTGTTTATATGTTATGATTCCATATGTTAAATGCATTTTTTATATCACCATATCATGCTTTCTATCCCATGTGCTAATGCTTTATTCTTATGGTTATTCAATTACTAGGCTATTTAGCTCATCCCTTTGTTTATGTGTTCCCCAAGGTACCCTATGTATATATTTGAGCACAATGGAAGTTAGAAGATCAATTTGAAGATTAAATAAAAAATGGTTTATTTAGTTCCATGTTTTCAGTATTATTTACCTAGTCTTCCAAGAAACTAGAATTTATGATCCTTGGCTTGTACTCTGGTGTATAATTATGGTTAAAATCATGAGATGTTATATGTAAAAGGATGGGGTCTATATTATTGATATCGGAGGATGGTATAATTATTATTGGAGACTATGAATAGATAAATTTAGTAAAAACCTTAAGAATGAGACAAAGTATAAAAAACACCCCTAAATTTTGTTAAGTATAGAGGAAGTTGTTTATCAATAAAATACATACCTATATGGATACAAATAGGTAGAGGTGGATCTAGAAGAGATGTAACTAGGTGTAAAACCCCAAAACACCACTTTGAGCTAGACTCGAACAAAAACTGGTGCATGAAAACTACCCTCGCTACACTCTTGGTTTGACACTCTTGTGGGATATGCATTGGTAAATTCCTGAGCTTAGAACAAACCATTATTAATGGAATAAAAAAATTTCATAAGAATATATGTTATGAAATAGATCAAAGATAACATTGATTGAAACATAGAGAATAATAACTTAGGATATACTTCCCCATTATAAGTTTATTATTTTATGTTCAAAGTTTCCTTTTTATGATCATTAACTATGTATTCAAGAACTATAATTGTACGTTCTTTTTTAGTTAATGGAGGGAAATACAAGAACAAGTACAAAAAAACAATTTTATAGGGAATAATAATATTTGTTTAATGATATGCCAAAAATGATCAGATTGAGTGATCAAAACATCATGAAAATACTAGTTCAGCTGGATCATGTTATGAATAAGAACATGAATAAGGTGGAATGCCCTCCCACTACAAGGAAAGAGAATGTTTCCACTATTTCATTCATGTGGAAAAGGCCCCCCATGTTTAATAGATATTTTTATCGACTCCTCACAGAACAGTAGATTAACTCCATTGAAAATATATTCTATGTACTCCAATGCTCAGAAGAAGAGAATTATGTGCTAACAATCAATCATTTTTAAGGGGAAGCTGATCAGTTGTGTACACTGATCAAGAATAGAAATCCTTAGGAAGAAATTAATTCCATGAATTGGGGGAATCCAAGAGAATGTTTTTCAATAAATATTTTCTCTGAACCCTCTATCTCAAGATTGAAAGAGAGTTCCACAAACTCAACTAGATGGAAGATGAGCCCCTCAAAGCATATGAAGCAAACTTCACAAGGATTTCAAGGAACACCTATGGATTTTTCTTGAACACCCAAAGCAAGGTGGATCATTTATTTAGCAGACTGAAGTCAAGTATATGAAAAGAGTTGGTGATTCAATACTTTGACAATAATGAAGAGATTTTATGATGTTCCATTAAGGTTTAAATAAAGATTAGAGACTCTTAGTGGTATCATGGGAATAGAAAAAAATGATGAAAATGGAATCTATTATGGGAAGTTCTGCAAATAAATTCCAAGATGGAAAGAAGCACGATCACCCCACGTGTAAAAATTATGGGAAGAAGAATCATGGGAACTATCTAAAGGGAATTAGAAATTTCTTTAAATATTTAAAGTTGAGACATCTAGCTAAAAACTGATGAAAGGATATGAAAAATCCCACTAATGTGGAAGTAGAAAGGAAGGTTCATATTAACACATAACCTATTGTGCAGTGTTACAACTGCAAAGAGCAAGGGCATTATGTAAACAATGTCCCTAAGCCGAGAGTTTTTAGAGGCAATAAAAAACAACCTCAAGGAAAACATTGAAGGGATTATTTTATCACTACATATGAGGTGTAGCTAGAGAATGATGTTGTGACAGGTATACTAGTTATTCATTCAAGAATAAAGAATGTACTATTTGATTATGGTTTTACACATTCTTTTATTTCCTGCAATTTTAGTAGAACTATTCAAACACTACCTCAAAATTTTGAGGTTAAGTTATCTGTGAGAACATATAATGAGGAAATTATTATATCCATGGTTTATAACCCCTCCTCGATTAATGTTTCTGTACTGAACCTCCCTGAAAATCTCATCATACTTTCTTTAGTGGAGTTCAACACTATCTTGGGTATGGATTGTCTATCTTTATAAAATGCGATCATAAACTATTAGGAAAGGACGATCACTCTTCACATATCAAAGAAACCTTTTATTCTTTACAAGTGCAGTTAAGAAGATGAATCCCCTTTTGAATCATTATCTCAAGTGTGGATATTAATTCCTTATGAGAAAGAATGTATATATTAAATGATTTTTACAAAGGATGTAATCATGCTTTAAGACATTCCCATCGTGAGATATTACACTGATGTATTCCCTGAGGAGTTTCACGATCTTTCTCCTAATTGAGAGGTTGTGTACTCAATTGAACTTATTCCTGGATCTTTTCATTTATCCAATAAACCTTATAGAATGGCCAATTTAGAGCTGGAAGAGAAAAATAAGTAGTTATAGGAGAATCTAGAGAAGGGTTTTATACACCTGAGTGCTTCACCATAGAGTGCTCCAGTCCTCTTTGTCATGAAGAAGGATAGATCAATGTGCCTCTATAGTGAATATCGTGGGCTTAATAAAATCATTATAAACAACAAGTACCACCTACCATGAATAAATGACTTATTCTATCAGCTTCATGGGCCAAGTTATTTCACCATGGTGGACATTCGTATGGGATGTCACCAATTAGAGGTGTGGAAGGTAGATATGTTGAAGACTGCCTTTCGAATGAGGTATAGACACTATGGGTTCATAGGGATTCCATTAAGACTAACTAATTATCTATAAATTTACATCGATTTAAGGAATAGAGTCTTTAGAGACTACCTTGAAAATTTTGTTACAGTATTTATTGATGATATACTAATATAATCTAAATGAAAGGAGGAACATGAGGAGCATTTGAATACTATGATGAAGACTTTGTGAATGTAGAAGATGTATGCAAATTATAATAAATGTGATTTCTAGATGTATTAGGTATTATTCCTGGAGAATGATATCACTAGGAAATGGATATATGTGGACCCTTCAATGAAAATGTCAACTAAAGAGTGGCCTAGGACAACATCTATAATGGAGATCCATAGTGTTTTAGGTCTAGCTAGTTATTATCGACAATTTTTGAAGAACTTATCATGATTATCTAACCCAATGACCAAGCAGACACAGAATGAGAGTGAAGTTTTTCTGGACACCAGAATGTGAAGACTTATTTAAGGAGTTGAAAAAGAGGCTTATCACTTTGACAATACCCACACTACGAATAAGTAGAGAACTATTTATGGTGTATAGTGATGCTTCAAATAAGGGATTAGGATATGTACTAATTAAAAATGATAAAGTGATATCCTACACCTTAAGGTAGTTGAAAAACCATAAGAAAAACTATCATACAGATGATATGGAGTTGGTAGCTGTGAAATTTATATTAAAACTACGGTGGCATTATCTCTATGGAGAGAAGTGTGAGATATATAATGATTATAAGAGTGTAAAATATATATTCACACAAAAAGAGCTTAATATAGTTCAGTGAATATGGATAGATTCATCAAGGATTATGACTGCTCAACCCACTATAATCCTGGTAAGGAAAACATGATGGCAAATGCTCTAAGTAAAAAGGATCCTATATCTTTATCATTGATGAGAATTGAAAATGATCTAATATTCCTAGATTTTCAGATGATGGACATAGGAATCATTAAGGGAGTAACATAATCAATCCTTTCTCAAATGTTTTCTTAACCATTTTTCATGGAGAAAATAAAGGATGCACAGAGAAAAGTTGTGGAAATTTAGAAAAGAGTGGAAACCATTAGAAATGGGAAATCCTTTAAGTTTCTGATTGATGTGGAATGATTTGTAAGATTTGGGTCATGATTATCTATACCATATGATCTAGAGATAAAGAAGGTTCTTTTGAATGACACAAATAGATGAACCTTCTATATTCACCCAGGGAGCACAAAGATGTATCAAGATCTCCAAGAGAAATTTTGGTGGGACAATATGAAGAAGGATATTGCTCTGTATACATCAAAGTTCCTAGTATGTCAATAAGTGAAGGCTAAAAGATAGATGTATAACAAGAAGATGCAACCACTACCCATACCAACATGGAATTGAAATAACATCACCATTGACTTTGTCAATGGACTTCCAAAGACATATACAGGTCCAATGCAATATGGTTCATTGTGAATCGTCTTACAAACACCAATCTATTTATATAAATTTGAGAGAATTTATCATTGGATCAAAATTCATGGATAAATATCAAAGAGGTGGTAAGTCTTCATGAAGTACCACTATCTATTGTATCCGATAGAGATCCGAGATTCACCTCAATGTTCTGAAAAAGTCTACAATATGCTCTACGAACTAAACTAAACTTCAATATGTCATATCATCCTCAAACTGATGTCCAAAATAAGTGAACTAATCATACAATAGAAGATATGTTGAGTGTATGTTCTATGGACTTCAAATGTAGATAGGACCAACATCTCCCACTCGTTGAATTCTCCTACAACAATATTTTCCACTCAAGCATTTAAATGGGACCATACGAAGCCCTTATGGGAAAAGCTGTGGAAAAATAACATGTTGAGATGAAGTCGGTGAGCATAAGATTCTAAGACTTTAAATGATCTAGGAAATGGAAGAGAAGGTGAAAAAAATTCAGTAACACATCAAGGCAGCCCAATGTGGACAAAAGAGTTATGCAGACAATCTTCGACAAGACCTTGAGTTCAATGATGGAGACATGGTATTTCTATGCATATCTTGATGGAAGAAGGTTTTGAGGTTTGAGAAGAAAGTAAAGTTATATTCTAGCTAGATAAACCCCTTATATATTGTTGATCATGTTGGGGATGTGGACTATTGGCTCCCACTTCCACCTACCATGTTCAAAGAAAATGACGACTTTCAGGTATCCCTCTTAAGGATATACATACCAAAACCTTCATATGTACTATCTTAAAAGGTGATACAGTTGGAGAATGATATTTCTTACAAGGAATAGCTAGTGAAGATCTTAGATTGTAGAGATAATGTTCTATGGAATAAGTCTACCCATTTGGTCGAAGTACTATGGCCGAACCATAAGTATGAAGAGGAAACATGTGAACTGGAGGAGGTAATGAAGGAAAACTACCTGCACCAATTTGTCGATTAGAATGTAAAATGAAAATTTGATGGTGAAATTTCATAAGGGAGGAATAATGTAATGACCCAACATTTTGTTAATGGAAATTCGCTTCTTATAACTATGCCACATAATAACATTAAATCACAACACAATTAACTACTAAGTTCTATGTGACCTTTAAACATAATACTGTCACTTCTGCAATTTGAATTTTGAAAATCTAACATACCCAGATTTGTTCAGGGTGATTTTTGGGGTCTGATTGAACAAAATAAAAATTTGGTGAATAGTAACATTCCCTTATGAATAGTAACCTTCCTTAATGAATTTTAATATGACCCTTATGAATAGTAAATCATAAAAAAGAATAGTAACCTTAGCCATGAATTTATAAATAAAATTTAGGCATCGTATAAGTGATAATATGATCATAGTAAAATTATTGGTATTTTTGTTAGTCATAAATAATTAATTACATTTAATTAATTAATTTAAAATAAAATTTATTTTAACTAAAAGGTGTTCTTAAATTAAATATTTAATTTCTTCGGGTTTTACGATAATTTTATCAGACCATATGTCATTCTTAAAGAATTATAAACTCAGTTATAGTTTTAAAATCTGTATTTTTTAAGTAAAATTTTGATTTTAATTAAAATTTAAATTAATAATATTTAGATTTTTTTAAATATGGAGTTTATTTTTGGATTATATATGTTGATAAATGATTAGGGTGATTTTTTTGGGTTTTTTTTCTAAAATACTTGATTTTTTGATGAATAGTAAAATATGACAATTCACAATAAATGCTAAATCTTGAATTTCTGCATCATGCTTGAGTCATGGATGATGTAAATGGCCATTAGTTCAAACTCACAAGAACATATTACTATTTTTTGTCACAACAATCATTATTATTTATTTTCTTATGAAAAAATAATAAACTAAGGATTAAAATATTAAGAAAACCCTCTTTCCCTCCACTCTAAAAACCACCCACACTCCCCTCTTCCCTTCAAAGCCTTAGGCATTCCATAAATTCTAACCAATTCCTTCTCCCAAGATCCCCCCATGTACATAATCCCTTGGTCTCCTCAAATCATCCTTTTCCATTTCAAAACCCATCCATATTAGGATGATTGGTAATCTGGTTGGTAGATTTCTATGTTCTAATAGTAATACTAAGGCGGCTTGTCACCCTATCAACCCCCGAGTTTGTGTGGAAGTGGGCCCATACCCAAATCCCTTTGATTATGTCTAGATTTCTGTTAGTGAGAAATATAGGTGAAAGCACCATGTAATATAGGAAAACTGGATTGATTTCTACTCTGCCTGAAAGCATTTGGGGCACTCCTCAGATTCTTTCCATTAGGGGTCTGTTATACAGAGGGTCAAGGGAATTGGTAACAATTTTGGCTTGGTTTTGAAGAGGTTGGGCCACTTGGTGGAGGTTTGTTGTTGGGGAGTCCACCCCGGGGGAAGGACAAAGGTTGGGGGCATGGGGTAATGTTCCAAAGGATCATGAGGATGGCCCAGGTCAGTAGACAAGGTGTATTGAGGGGGGTGGTTGGGGACCTTAGGTGTTACAGCCGGTGGAGGAAGAGAAGACAAATAATTCTCTAGTGGAATGAAATCTTGAGGGGTTTTCTGGCATAGATCAGGTAAAGAAGACCTTGGTTTCTCATGTTATCCTACATGTGTCTAAAGTGTTCTGTAAGCTGAAGCATGACCTAGATGAACATTCAATTAGTGAGCCGAAGGTTGATGGTCTGGTACTACATGAGGATGCTCAAATGGACAAATAGTCTAATGGGTGTACCGTGGTTGTGGTGCAGGTGGTTAGTGGGGAGGAGGTTTCATCTATAACTCATTGTACTAAGGTGTTTTGGTCAGGCAGTGGTGAGGTGTATAAGGGGAGATAGGAGGATTCTGCTAAAGAGGTTAATTCAACCAGAAATAGAAATACAAGGGGTTCAGATTATTTGAAATAGACCCCTATCCACTTGAGTAACAAATTTGTAGGTCTTTTCAAGGTTGGTTTGAGTTTGGATCCATCCTTCCTGGTCCATGATGACGGGGTCTCTGGGAATGATACTAATGAAAGTGAACCTGATCTCTTGGTAGATGGGGCATTAAGCCCAAAAAGTAATAAGAGTCTTAATAGGAGTAAGGGGAGGAATTATTACTCCTCCATACCATCTCCTATGGAGACTTAGTCGACGATAAAGATAAATGACAAAAATATGGCCATTAAGATTCTGAACAACCATAGACTAGGATACCTAGGAATTGAACCTTTGTATTTACTTTTAATCTCCAAATAAGAAGTGACTAAGAAGGATCTAATTCTCAACGCAATAGAAGAGGAGGCTTCTAAAATTATGGGGAGGTCACTAAGGGTGACTTTTAATGAGGATAAATACTCATGTATTGAAAAAAATGATATGATTCTGGTGGGGGGGGGGGGGTTAATAAAGGAAAGATTGACATCGAGGAATACATTCAGTCCTGGGATCAGCTGGATTCTAATTTTTAAAAGTGAAAAATGGAGGTTCGAGGTACACAATTTTCTTCTTTTTCATCAAAAGTTTTTATGGAAGCAGACTCTAGTAAGATCAAGTTTCTTTTTAATGACTCTATTTAAATTGATGTTTTTTGGGTTTTCTTTGTGAGTTTTTTTTGCTAGGGTTATCTAACCCTGTTCCATTACTCTCTTAGTTTTTTGGTGGGTTTTAGAGCAAATTCAGATGGGAATCCAAGAAGGAATCCTTCATTAGAGCATGTCATTCGGAATAGGATGATTGAAAGGGTATGGCTATGTCATCAGTTCTATGCCCGTGCTCTTATTAATGGGATAACTTTCCATATGACATGATTTGGTGAAGGCTTATCGTCACGATGCAATTTATAGGGAGGGGAAGCTCTATTTTTTATTTTTTTTCTCTATGATGGTTGTTTTTTGGTTGTAATATTAGATCATGTGGTTTATCAGTTTACCTTAAAAATGTTTTGATAATAAAAAAAATTAATTTCATTAAAATCAAGATGTAAATTACATTTTTCTGTTATTTCATTTATCTTTTTATGTTCCCTTTTCTATTTTCTTTCCTAACCTCCCATCATCCAAATGGTATGAAAACTCTAGTACCATAAATGTACTAGAATTTTGTTATGCTAATGGGATAATTAATTATCATATCTCATTTCCCCTCTTTTTATACAAAAGAAATGAAAACACCATCCGAGATGTGTTAATTTATCACAATCCAGAATGACAAGAAATTTTTTCCTATTACCACCTTTAGTTCTGGCCATGAAACCATTTATTTAGTTGAACCAGAATATTATATATATATATTATCTTATGTTCTATTTTTTAATCCTTTTTCACTCATGACGTAAAATAATAATAAAAAACAAGTTAATTGGGAGAAAAATTTCCAAATTATTCAAAGCATTTATCATTAATGTTTTATATAATGATTAAAATTTAAATCAAGTATTTAAAATAAATTTACATCCATGTAACATTACATATTCTCAATAATAAAATATAACTATAATTCTAGAAAACCATCCTCATTTTTACATGATTATCCATTCATGTATATATGTAAACCAAACAAGAAACAAACAAACCCAAAATATTAAATTGAACCTCATAACCAATAAAAAAATTATGAATGAACTTAAAAATATTATACTAAATGAAATAAATGTAAATCAGGTACTAAAATTCTTAATTAATGAACATAATTTTATTATTTAGGACATTAATATAAAGTGGAGAACACCATTAGACTTAAGGTAAGGGATCGTCTCTATTTCACTTCTATTAAAGAATGTCCTCTATATTATGCAATTTTATGTGTAATTATTAATGATGGGGTATGATTTAACACCTCCCCCATACATACATCATGATATATAAGTTATGAGAAACCATATTCTCTCTCATTAACCACTCTTAATTACACCTCATACCCTATCGATAATCTGTAAGGTATTCTACCCGAACATCCTTTATCCCTTCGGGTTTATTAATCTTTCTTATTACCAAAATGAAGTTATGTTATCTTTTTATGTGCTTATTATAAATTCTATGCACATGTACCCAATTCATTTATCAATACCCTTCATTATTCGCATTCAAGGATATACATGTTTTTAAGTGATTCCCTCCTCAATACTTCCCTATAAGAAAACTTGTTTTAAAGGATATTCCTGAATTCTTACTCAATTTCAAGTGCATAAAATATTATATTTGAAGCCACCATTTTATTGATAAAATTATTATTTTTATTATGAGAAGATTCTTGGTTCACTTCTATTTTTATATAAAATATTGTTCCATTTTCTATTTTAAAGGCTCCATAGTATTTTCCCGAAAACCACCCAAAAATGTTTTAATGCTAAAATTTCTCAAATAATCTTCATTAATGTTGTCAATTACATTTTTTATCACATACCATGATATATTATTATTTTAAATTTTAATATCCATGAATGTTTTTATTCTTTTCTTATGTGGACACTTATATGATACACTCATTCATTATGATTTATGACAAGATTATGATACCCATTTCTTTCTATGGGTACCCTTATTTTTATGTATGATTGATTATGTATGATACTTTATGTGGACAAAATATTCATGAACATGTTAAGATGGGTGGGCCTGGATTTCGCTCCAATGCATTGGGTAATGTTGAGTCTAATGAGACATTATGTACGTCCGTCTTGGCAGTTAACCTTGGATTTTACTACCATGTGCGATAGTCAAGGCGATTAGCCTTGGATTGTTCTACCATGTAAATAAGTATTGGTGGTTATCCTTGACTCATGATAATGTCATATTTTATGTTTCTACCATATTATTATGACTCCATGTTTATATGATTCCATGTTTATAGGTTATGATTCTATATGTTACATGCCTTTTTACATCATCATGTCATGCCTTCTATCCCGTGTGCTAAGGCTTCGTTCTTATAGTTATTCCCTAAATGGGATATTTAGCTCATCCATTTGTCCATGTGTTCCCCAGGGCAACCTATTTAGAGGTTTGATCCCAATGGAATTTAGGAGCTCAATTTTAAGATCAAATAAAGAAATATTTTATTTAGTTCCATGTTTTCCGTTTTATGTACCTAGTCATCAAAGACACCATAATTTATGATAATTGGATTTTAATATGATGTAAATTGTGCATAAAATCATTTAATTTTATATATAAAAGGCCAGGGTCACTATACATAGGATTTGGAATAAAACACACACAAAGTTATGAACTGGTCCTCTAAACACTCTATGATGTGGAGTACCCCTATTTAATTCTGAATGTACTAAAATTGGGATAATATGTATAGGAATGGACATAAAATAAAAGAATGAATAGAGTAAATAGGCTGGAGTTGAATACACATGATGATTTATATCTTACCACTACACACCATGTATCATTAAAGAAGATACCATGTATATTGAAAATGTATTCCGTGTGAGATGGTGAGATATGATCAATGCCATACATAGAGAGACATGTTGTGTCCACCATATGAAACATTTAATAATTTATCAAGGGAATGTTATTGGACTTGATATCTTTTCATAATATTATTGGTGTGAGTTTGGATCTGTTTTATCAAACCATATTTTTGTGGGTGTGTTCCCTCCTTTTGTTGTCCTGGAGTGTGTTTCCCCAGTCTGCCTTAGTGAGGGTTCAATGCGACATATTATTCTAAGAAATGGGAAAGATCACATTGATGGAAAAGAGTTGGAATATATATGGGATTCCTAGGGTTAATATCCTCATTCCCATAATTTATTCCCAAGGTAGGTTCCGGAATCAGGTGACCAACATACCAAGGTGTTGACCCCCTATCTAGCAGTTTCATATAGTTAGGGTCAAGTATACCCAAATGTCCCTAGGTGCGATCCATTATATGTGTACCAACATCCATAATATTTAGGTGAAGTTTATTTTGGTCTTATCAATATAAAAAATTAGCACTCTCAATTTCTTTTTTGTATCTATATGTGAAGACCCAATGATTATGTCTTCTCAGATGAGTGTAATAAGTATAGCAAGAACTAATGAATGTGTTCCCTCAAGGGAGTTCTATCATTGAGCCTCTAGTAGAGTCCCAGGATAAAAGTGAGGATGTGAAATCACATTGAGACTTAGTTTATACCTTTAATAATATATTTATTATTTTTATTATGGTTATTGTTATGTATTATGATTGAAATATCTTCATGATTATAAGATAAATACTCACTTTATAATTTTTATTTACTTATTTCAAGTTGTCATATTGGGTATGTTTATACTCACCACTGGATGGAAAATTCCCACACATGAAATATATTATGCATACGTCTGACCTTTTAGGGGATCTTTAGGTAGATGTGGAGTAGGTGGGGCATAGTTCTACTAGATGGAGCTCAGAAGGATCCCTAAGATTCTATTTGGTTACTACCCCCTTATTCTCGGTAACTAGTGGTATTTATAGTTTTAGTGGGATTCTATTTAGCCATTTCTAATTTTTTGTAATACTTGTTGTACTCTGATATGGAATAGATATTACACATGATTTTATAGTATTAGTTGGCTAACATTTCCCAATATAATGGTGAATAGAGATGGGTGTGTGTTTATTGGTACCATTGGATGAGGAATCCCACATGTGTGATATTCCTATTTGATGATGGTCACTAGAGTCAAACCTATTGAAGGTGGGATTACAGTGTCATTCTCAACAATCCACTGGTCAGGCGGGCCTTAGTGGGTTGAGTAATGGTAGAGTGGTATCAGTGGAAGTCATCTTAAGACAACATTTTGATTATTGTATAACTATGAGTATTGGTTTCAAAACTAGGTAAACAATGTTAAAGTGTCTATAGTTTAGCTATCATGATAGAGAACCTAGTTTTTGTTTTGAATTCAATGTATCTATTCATTAGGAATCGAATTACCTCCTTGTTGACATGACACATATCAGCACTGGTTCCAAGGTAAAAATTGGTACTTGAATCATAAAATAATGGGGTTTTGTTTCCATTTCCTTGATACTTCTCCCCAGATATTCTTTTTTGACCTTCGTGCATCCTGACTATCGGTGGCAATATTGTGGTTTTTATCTGATTGACGATGAAGATTCATTTTAGAGAACTGTGAAGGAGCCAATTATTATATGTGGATAAAAAGATATTTATCTAACCATGGAGTAGTTTGTTGAGCAAACTCTGATGGTTTAGTTAGATTCTCACTCACAGGTAGACCAATAGTTGGTGAGGTGTACAGCCTTATTGGGAAGTAGAGGATTGTCTCAAGCCTGTAGTATTTGAGTTCCACCTGGTAAGGATCCCTCTTGATGGTAGTACTAGTAGTTTGGTCTCTTATGGGAGACTTAGGGTGTTGGTAGAGACCTATATTGGTGATGTTTGATAAAGATTTAGGCATTCAAGGAAAAGGTACACTTCCCCCATCGAGACATGTTTTTATGACGTGATTTAGAACCGTGAGGGTGAGTCTGTGCTTTCCAAAGTGGACAACATTGAGGTGTAGTGAATGAGATTATTTGTATTTTATATTAGTGGACATTTCTATATGATAAGGTGTTAGATATATTCTTGGTTTTTAGGGAAATGATAATAAGGGGAAGGATAGCTTCAGATAGTAGGATCTTGCGACCCGAGGATTTTGAGTGTGGTTCGGGGAATGTTATGAGTCATCCTTGCTCCATCTATAATTTTAGTACAAATTCAATAGCTTCATTTTCATGAAATCATCCATTTTTCAAGACCTATTTATGATAGTGGATCCCTTTTTGCTTGAACCATGTGTTTGGAGGCCCTTGAAGATTGGATTTAGTAACCCTAGGGTTATACTGACATTGTGACCTAAATCTATGAGGGGAGAGAGAGCCTTGTGAGGAATCATTTAGTAGTAGGAAGTGAGGCGCTATGATTTTTTTCTCTATGTGAACCAATTTCCTACTATACATGCATAACCTGACTATTATCAGTGATGGTTGAACTTTATCCTAGTTTATTGATGAAATTTAATTTCTTTGGTGAGATGGGATCCTAATAAAAGAAGGATGAGATTGTGTATATTAAGGAACAAATGAATTATTTTCAATTATCTTGTATGACCCTTGGAGCACTATACTCTATGAGTTTTCAATTTCTTATGGTGTGAGATGAGTATGAGGATGTCTTCCGAAAGGATGTTCTAGGCTTAACCCTCCCCCATCGAATGTTTGACTTCTACATTGAATTTACCTAGGTATAGATCAGTATCCACGATAGAAAATTGGATACCCCCATATAATTCTGAGAGTTGAAGTTGTTGTTGGAGGAATATGTAGAGATTGGTTTTTATAAGACCCAGTTTGTTCCCCTAGGAAGAAACAATGTTTTTTTCTCAAAATATAGATGATAACATGAGATTGGGTGTCGAATAACGTATCATGAACTAGGTTATTGTTATGAAGGAGTATCCACCTTAGAGAATTGATGAATTATTAAACCGATGTTTAGTGGTGAGGGTTTACACATTTTTTGACCTCAGGATGGGTTATAACTAGTGTTGAGAATGAGAGGAGGATATAATAAATGTGTATTTATAGGTTTCCTATGCATACTTTGAGTTCATGGTGATACCATAGGCATTTTTAACACACCTGTAGTGGTCAAGGGACTTATGAACTAGATCACTCAACCCATCTTCGATCAGATTGTGTATATATTCATTGATGACATCCTTGTGTACTTGGAATCATTGTTGGATCATGCGAGACAATTGAGTATAGTTTAATATGTTCTTCAAGAGTACTGTATTTTTTTCTATCTTTAGAATTAAAAATTTTAGTTTCTAGTGGTCCACTTCTTAAGATGCCCCTTATCTAACATGGGAGTAGTAGTGGAACTAATAGAGGATGAGGTAGTGCTATATTGAGATCCTCCCGAGAGTGTATAATTGATAGAATATGGTCAAAACTAGTTTTTTTTGAAATTGTAGAACAATGTGGCAGAGTAGTTAGCCACTTTTAAGTTAACCCTTAAGGTTGAGGATAGTTTAGTTTACCTCTAATAAATGGTTTTTTCCTCTACACATATTCAATGTGTTAGGGAGGAACAACTTGAGGATATTTTTTATGAGATCATGTGTGGCCAGCTATCCACTATACATGTTCTTAATGGATATTATGAAGTGGGGTGCACATTATACTTTTTTGAGGATAGACGATGAAACCAATCATGTTGTGAGAGGAGGTTACATGGATAGTTGATGATTTCCATTAGAAGTTCTTCTAGGATATGTGAGGATGTATTGTGATATTTAGTTATTAGGATGGGAGGTCAGGGATTATTGGGCATGTTTCTTGGTTTAACTCTTAATATATCACCTACTAATAGGTAAAGGTTGAAGTAACCATACAAAAGATGAAATTTGATGGTTACTTCGTGGTTTTCAGGACAGGAATTCCATGATCAGTGATAGGTCAATAGTATATTTGAGTGATAATAGAATGAATCAATATGTCAGCCCACTCCCTATCCATCTGAGTGTAAATAGTGGATCATATTTTTGGATTTCTATGTGTGAAAATTTTGTTTATATTCATCGAGATCCCTCAATGATAGTTTTAAATTGTGATGATCACTTCACGTCATGATTATGGATATTATGAAGGAGAAATTTTGGACTCAATCATTGTTGAGAATGGTGTTTCAAACATAGATAAATGACTAGTCAAAGTGGACTAATTAGGTTTTAGGGAACATGGTCTGGTTTTGAATGTCCATTTTAGAGCCAGAGGGATAGTGATTATGGGACCAGAGTTGGTATGGGTAATGGTTGTAAAGGTGTAGATCATCCAGGGGAATATAAGGTCTGCCAGAAGTTTTCAGGAGTCAATTGCATATAAACGATATATAGATTTGTATTTTAATGAGGATATCATTTTTCCCAAGTGATATCACATCATCAATGATTAAATAGAGTTGATTAGGGTGGTGGGATATCTTTACAGTTCATATTCCATTTTTCGGTTACTACATTGGGTTCATGAGGTGGTGTACCACCAAGACCTACCACCATAGTTAGACCAAACGGATGATGTATTCCACATATTATAACTAAGAATATACATTCATGACTCATTGAAAAATATCGAACGATTTGAGATAGGCATCGAGAGTGGAGTTAAATTTTCAAGGTTCTTGGTGGAGTTTTAGAAATAGTTCAAGAAGACCCTTTATAGGAATCTATATCCCTTTGGTGTGTGTTTGTTAGAAACATGGTAAAATCTAGGGGAGCTCATCAGAGTGAGGGACTTAGTTACAAGCTCAACATCTTCATTTGTGATAAGTTTTTCTCTTTTTTGGACCCAAATACCTGAACATGGGGAGAATTTAATTTCTAAAATTTTATTGACACTTTATATTATTTTATAGAATATTATCATGGTTTGGTATTGAGTCATCACAAAATTATAGGGATCAAAGTGTCTTGGTTCAAATATATTAAATAAATAAAATATAATGCATCACATCCATATAATTTCAATGAAATAATAAAATAAATCACAAAAGGTGTCTCATATAGTAAATATGAGAACTCTATTAAATATGGAATATGGGTTTTACCCTGGGATAAAAATAATCATTTTGTTCATTAGGTGTTTGGATTAAGTGTAGTTATGGGAGAATTAATAAATAAATGAGTCAAATAATTAATTTTTTATTTATTTAATTTCCATAACCCAACTCTCCCCTATTTAACCCCACTTATAGTAAAATATTATGGTTATATACAAAGACCTCGGTATTTGGAGAGAGATGAGGGAGGACAGATTTGGTTTATGTCAATTGGATCTTGAATCAACATTTTTTACCAAGGAGGTTTTGTTCACAGATGGAGTTCATCGATCTCCCCAACAATAATGATACAAAACCGTTCTTCAATATTGATTGATCCTACCTCTAGGTATATTTTTTATTAATACCCATATTTTTATATTTAATATAATAATAATTAATCCATTAGAATAATAATTTTGGGGTTGATGTTATGAGTTTCAATTAGTTTTTATCTTTCTAGGATTAGGATTCGATAATAATTTTTATTCCATGATGATTATTCCCTATAATCGATGTTTCCATTGTAAATGTATTAAAGCTAAACAAAATAATGGTTGAGGTTCAGTACTTATGTTTGTATTCTTTTTATTTTTCACCTTTTTTCAAGCATTCATCATTTTTATTTCTTTAACTGGTGGTTTGATGAAAACCTAGCAACAGATATTTTTTCATTAAGTCTTTGGTGTGATGGATCATTTATATGGGATTGGATTCATGATAGATATCATGGATGAAGTGTTCTATAATGTGATGTGTGATAAAATATGGATCCGAGGTAGATTAGTTATTCAACATTCATTAGTTTTGGTGTTCTCCAGTGTGATAAGATGAGATCAAAAGACAAGCCAATTAGGTGGCCAAAATCCATTCATCAATGACAATTGAAGTTTAGTCAACAAATATCCATGTTTCATGAGAAATATTTATGGATGGAATAAAGGATGAGGTGGTGAAATCCTAAATTATTTGTGGCCCTTATGTTTTAGAATAACCCAACTAAACGACATGAAGTTTAGGAATACACGCTATATAGTTTACTCTGTACAGAAGATGGGGTTTACATGTTGAGTTAAAAATCTAACTATGTGGGATGGGCATATATGATGTGTGACCCCTTGGAATAAATTTTGTAATGTATGTATAATATAGACCAAAGAGTCCATGTGAACCTACATATTGTGTAACCCATTATCATGCAGATTAACATGTATAGGGAGTACACACCCAAAATTCCATCTGGCCCCATATGTCTTCTGTGGTTGGGGACATGATGTGTACTTTAGATGTTTTGTGGTATTAGGAAGATGGAACACACCGGTTCCCTTCCTAGAAGATCACATGCCATGTGATATAGAGTATACCCATTTAACTTTTTATATTAATCAGATATGACCAATGTACAAGAGCATGAAAATAGTTCATAGTAATAACCAGAGTACATGGGCTGGAGAAGAAGAAAAATGTTGAGTTCTAACCTACATCCACACATCATATTTCATAAATAAACATTCCATGAATATTTATAAAGATATTACTTCTGATACAGAGATACATGGGTAGTGTTAGACTCAACGAGACATGCCAGGTACCCTTTGGGACATTCCTTGTACTTTATCAAGGGAATGTTAGATCCCATATTATCTTGTCTATCCGTAAGTGGTATCAGTTGGGGTGGGTTCCCTAGAACTATATCTATGTGGGAATTCTCCCTCCTATTTTGTTTGAATTAGTTTTTGACCTAAAAAAGATTAAATTATAAATTATAAAAAATTAGGATGAATTTTCAATATATGAAGAATGAAAGTCGAATTTTAATGGATTATAATATACAAAATAGAATAAAAAGTTACTTCTCCTATCAATATCAATTTACTGAAACTAAAATGGTCAACATGAGTTAAGATAACGCTCAAAATTAATAAATCATCATTTGAATAAATAATATATTAATCTTTAATACCTCAATAATAAAATCCAATGTTTAACTTAAACCATTCTAAAAACACACAAAATATGCTTGGTTATGTTTGAAACCCAAAAATCATAAATAAATGATTATATTTTCTTCTAAAATCATTCTAAATTTTACATAAAAAATTAATGAACCACGTGATTCCATAATATACTATAAACCCAAAAAAATAAGGAAATACATTCTCCTAGAAATATATTAATTAACAAAAAATTAATCTGAATCACCATGACATAATATTACATTTTAATCACCCAGGTTATCCATATTTTAAATTCATATTCCCAATATTTAATTAAACCATTATTCCAACTAACATTAATTATATCACATACCAAATAAAATGGTATTTTATACCTGAATCAGGAATTACACAGAGACCCAATAATCATTTATTAAAATATCATTAATTATCTTAGAATTTAATCGCATTGAACCTCAAAAGGTTATCTATAACATCAAACATACGATCAACCTTAAATAGGTCCAACACTGATGATATTTATATGTCTTAAATTATATGTAATCGTTAACATCCTTGACTATAAATTTATCTAAACCCTACTCTAATAAAAAAATAACTATCCTAAAACCCATACACCCAGATCCAGTGCCAAAAAAACATTCTTTACATACTTTCTATGATATCCAATGAAGTGATCCAAATATAAAAATTCAAAATTTCAATATCAATTACTAGCATTGAGTAACTGATATGCCAAATATATAACAAAACCCATATTTTTCTCATTTAATAGCATTTCCCCTATTTTACTATGAATTTATTATCCTATAATAAGTATTCAACACATCCCATAATATTATCCACACATATAAACTTATATATATATATATATGATATGTATTTCTTTTCTTCATAACCATGTGAAGTGTAAACCTAAGATGGTTGATCTTAAATGCTCAGTAATAGTAACATTCAGAGGAAGATATCATATAGAAAAAAAACTAGAGTTATATATAAGAGTAAATAATCAATAAATGTTCAATATAAATAATATATTTGCAGTACAATATGTCCATATAAAACAATGAAATTTAAAATATGAAATAGAAAACTATATTTTGTTTTATAAGAATGAAAAATGCTTGGAATCATACTCTTTCAATCAAGGCCTTTTGGAAAATATAATAAAAATACAGTCAATTCCACATTCCAAGACATCATAAACATATTATCAAGAACCTTTTCAAAGACATCATGGATAATTGGGAAGTAATACAACAAATACATATGATATATTGTCTCATGAGGCCTCCAGATTCATTGAGCGACTATTTAATTCTGATCCCAACTCGTCACTTAAACTTTTCAAAAGCATTAATCATATTAAATAATTCATTAAAATTACTTATTAATTAATATTTATCCATTTTCAATCAAGCATAAAAAATTTCAATAGTTAATAAATATATAATCAACAAGCCTATGTAATCAATAATAGTCTATCTAGAACTAAAAATTAGACGAATTATCAATATTTTCCCAGCGATTAACTGAACTATCATTCTTGATGATCAACCTCCAATCAGAATCTTATATGATTAGTGTTGGTATGTGACTAACTAAACTTATACTCAATAGGGGAGTGAATTGAGTAATTGAAATTTTTGTTGTTTAAAATACTACCCTCATTACGGTATGATAAGATTTGATCTTTTCTTAAAAAAATAAAGTAGTAGAAATTTAAGAAGAAATAAAAAATTAAACACTATAGATTTATAGTGGTTCAGAGAATAAAAATACCCTAGTCCACTCCAATAACACTCAACTTCTAGATATCGGTTATTTTCACTAGACTGTTCCTTTTACAAGGGAATTACAATCCTCTTCCTATGGATTTAATGATAGAGTGTTATGAATTAAAACATGGCACAATACTAGGAGCTTTTCCCAAGATTCTATAGGGATTTATAAAGCACCTACCTTCAAGGTTCATTAACCAAGGACCTTCACAATTTCAATAGAAGTAAATAATATGAAGGATTACAGATGAATCTCACTGTTACAAGATTAAAATAGAAGAAGAAAATAAATCATAAATAGATATAATATGAATAAAAAGTATATCGTGGCCAGTCTTAAAAAATAATATAGATCTTTGTAGAATAACAAGAGAAAATTGAATCTTATTAGTATTTATCTAAAAATATAGTATCATCCTTAAGGATTTAAGAGAGTGGATATTTCAATTACTTTATTCTATACATTATTATTTCCTCATTCTTCTCTTTTTTGTTGAATACCCTATTACAAACTTCTTTTTCAATTGAGCTACATGAGATATATAAAATCTAGTTTTAGAATTAAATCTTAGATTTACTTTTCTCAAAAATACCGTGGCAATATGTCTAAGCATTAAATTATTCTTGTACATATTTCTTGTCTTCATACTTGAATTTTTTTTATAATTAATGTTTTCCATAAAAAATAGTAAAATAGTTTCTTAGACAAAAACATAAAATTCCACTTAAATTACAACAATGGTAATAAATATGAAGGTAATAGAACCATATAGCTGGATCTGGATCACCATATAGACAAATTCTATAGATTTTAATTCATGAATTCGAATTGATTCACATATCCTTTCTTCACATATCCAATTTTTTCATGTATCCAATATATATATGAATTATTCACATAGAAAAATTCATCATGAAATTTTATCACTCACGACACCAAATTTGATGTAGCTAAATGAATGACACAAACATTTGGAACAAGACAACCAAATTAACCATGTATCCAATTCACATACCTAATTAACCCATATAATCAATTCCCAAAGCAGTTTGATTGAAATATATTTTAGTTCAGATAGGAGATTAATCAATATAGGTGATTTCCACATTGCCAATTTCAAGATGTATCTGATTCACATAGGCATTTCCTTTATGCATCTAATTAACATTGTAGAATTAATAAAATTGACGAATATACACACACATGATTACCTCATTGAGCTAAATATTTATACATAGTTAAATTTTAGAAGAAATTTTTAGAATTTTAGAACACGATATAGTAAACTAAAAACTCTTATAATAAGATTAAAACCAATGAGTACATATAAAAAATTACATTAGTAACAAATAAAGGGTATTTGAGATTATAAAAACATAAAGTACATGAGATATATTGGAACATAATTATTAGTAAAAAAATCTCCCATTTTTTAATGATCACAAAACACATTTAACAATAAACATGAAATTTTAAATGATTTAAACGATTTTAAAATAGATATATATAATATATTTATATTTATTTTAAATGTTGTGTTCATCATTTCTCCCTCACATTAATTAGACTTGTACATACTTATCTTAGAGGAATTATGATAGAAAAACACTTTTAATATATGCAACAAACCAAAATTATCATACATAAATATTATAACTTAATAAATGAATATTAATTTAAAAACATAATGATCCTTGATAGACTCATTTAGGTAAAGTGATTTTGTAAACATGGACACATATAAAATTGATCCATAAGTGAGATGTATATTATCCCACTGTGTTTTTCATAACTAGCACCCTTATTATAAATATCATACATTATACCTTTCATGATAACATGGGAATATGAAACATAAGAAATGATGAGATTAGATTCTCAATAAGGGTAAACAAGGGAGATATCGACACATAATGAACATAAGGGTATGAAAACATGATAATAACATTGAAAAACCGTACCCTTCATATCATAGATCATAAACTTGAGTAATCAAATAAATTTTGGTTATTCATAAGGAATGAATCATAATTTAATCAAAGAACATGTGAAATGGTAATATATCATTAATATATGGAATAGAGTTTTTTCATATAAAAAATCATAAAACATCATTACATAATAGTCAAGGATCCATTCCAAGGCTATCATAGTGGAAGGAGTTTACTCCCTAAACCATCGTAATAGTCAAGATTCACTCCAAAGACTATCATAGTATACAAAGTACCATATAGAACTAGGTTCACTCCCAATTATAGTATTATTTATCTCAAGATATATAAAACATTACCCAATGAATTTTTTGCGAGATATTGGTCCCTCCCATCATATAATGAAAATTACACAAATGTGCGCCACAAGTTCCTAAAATATTCATCGAATATAAACTCATGAAAAAAATTGGATTGATAAAATTTTCCTCATAACATAACCCATGGAAAATAAATAGGTTTCATAAAAATCGAATCATTTCATTAAAGAAAAACTTGTGGACAAATAAGTTGTTTTTACAAGCATTTTATCATGGTTTAACCTTTGTAAAAATAAGTGGGTTTTATAAAACAGTTATCTTGATAAACATAAACCATTCAGTGAATAAATAAGTGTGAAATTTATTGACTATATCACCTTTAAATCATAAGTAACATCAAAGTATTTCATCTTAAATAGATTTTTTTTTAAAATATCACATGGAACAATTCTTGATGAAAATAAATTTTTTAAAAATAATTTTTAAAACTAAAAATTCATATACCATTTTAGAAATAATTAACATAAAAATAAACGTGAAAAATTATAAAGTAAAATTCAAATAAAATAATGGACATGATAGAAGAAAATTTTGTTCATGTTGTACATGTTACAATAATGTTTTCTTGCACTTTTTCAGAAAATCTAAATGGGATTTTTTTTGGAAAATGAAATGAAGATTAAATTGAAAAAAAATATCCAGAAATAAAATAGTTTTAAAAATTTCATTACGAACTAAATTTTTTAATGTTAAAAAAATTAAGGAATACATTTTGAGAAAATAATTTTTTAGAAGAAAAAGGGTTTTAGTCCGAATTGAGAAATATATATGATTTTACTTAAAAATATTCATATAATGTCTTGAGTACATAATAAGAGGAAGATGGAGGGAAAAAGTTATTTTAATAATATAACTAGACAAGATGAAAAATTCTCAGTTTATTGAGATATAGATTATAATATTTCATTATTATAAGCATAATCTTGAACAATGCTGATGAACGACAAGATTATAACATAAAACCCTTTCCACTTTGGAAATATTGAATCATAATCATATTAAATAATAAAATTAACAAAACATATAATATTAGGATAATAAATAAATTAATGATATTAAATTTCCAAAGGTTTATATATGCACCTCATAAAGGAAGATAAATGCATAACAAAACAAATGCCAATAAGGCAAATTGAGACAAAGATCCATTACCACTTTTGCATATTTTTAATCAGAAAACCAATGAAAGAGGGATCCAAAATGGATATTAAATTCATATATGTTTCATATAAATCATTATAAATGGAATTTATAGGTACTATATACACCACACAAAAGGAATATGTTGTGGACATGTCATATATCTCATAGATATTAAAAGTGAGATAAAAATCTATTACCATAATTATCAACATCATTAATACTTGATCAAACCTCAGGTATAATAAATAAACATTCATAATAAATATAATAGAGAACCATAATTATGTATATCATACCATATATGATTTACTCATGACCCTTTTATTACCTGTTTATTAACAATTCAATGTTAAAGTCTACCATACTCATGATCAATGTCATCGCATCCCCAAAATAATGGAAAGTAAGAAGGTATATGTGATATAATTTTTTTAAAAGTATTATTATATTAAAAATATAATATTTATCAATTTAATCCATCCTTGTAACTATATATGTACAACATAAGTGAAAAACCCATAACATTGGTTCGCGAGGTGGTAGTATGTTTTACACACGAGTGATGTTATTGTTTTTACAATGATCTTGGTGGAAAGAAGGAAGTTGTGATATTATAATTAAATATGTTTGTTGATATCATAAATATAATATATAAACGTTAAATCCGTCATTATATCTATCTGTTATAGTTGGTGATGGAAAACTTATAACATCATTTCATGGGCCGGTACACGAATGATGATTCCATATCCCATTTGATAGAAAAGGAGAAGGATTTTGGATATTCCATTAAAATAATAAAATATATTTATATATATTATAGTGAGGTTATTATATCATCATGGTTTAATTTTAATTTAAGTATGTGGAAGAAAAAATAAAATAAAATGCTCAGTTAGGGGAGTTACAACTTTTTCGGATAAATCCTTCTGGTTTTCACTAAAAGTATTATTAGGATAGATTTATGACAAAAATAAGGATTATTGTATTATTGGATAAACTTAAGGAATACAATTGGGTATTTATTGGAATAAAAAATGGGTTTTTGGAAGTGTGAAAAGGAGAGGTGACGATGTGTCCTTTTATAAGTGAGGAGAGTGGCACACTTGTATGTTTTGAAAAGAAAAAGGTGTACATACATTTTTCAGATTTCAAAGGATCCAAAATGGGAATTTTTTTATATTATATGTTATAAGGTCAATATGGGTCCAAAAAATGGGATTTTAATAAGTCTAAAGTTCATTTTACACCCTATAATTTTATTTTAACCCCCGGTAAAACCCTTTTCACCTTAACCACAATGTTTAATTTTTACTCTTTTTACTATTCATTATGATGAAAAATAATTAATAAATTATTATATATTAAAAAATATTCTTAATATGAATATGGAATAAATTTTTCCAAATTATATCCACATAACTGGTACAATTTATTTAAAATTATTCTCGTATATGGGATGATAAAGAGATTTTCCCAAGAGAAAATGTTTAGAAGTATTTAGAAAATGTTATATCAAAATTAAATATGAAATTGAATAAAATAACATAAATTGAATTAATAGATATATAATTTAACTTATTTTACGTCAAAACCATATTAAAACATTTTTTATGTTTTTACATTCTTTAAAAGAATTGACAATTCTTAACAAAAACCGGCATTTATCACTATGCATCAAAAAATTTATTTTCTCAGATGATTAGAAAAACATATCCATAATATAAATATTACATGATGATTTAAAAAATGAATTATTATTTTTCATATATATTTTCAAAAATTATAAATATTTAATTTTAAAACATGTGTTCAAAAGGAAGAAAAACTATTTTTTAGAAAAATATAGTTTTTAAGCATAAAATTAGATTTATTCTTATATATTGTGTAGAAAACAAATAAGATGAGTGATAATAATTTGATTGATATATAATATATTAATTTAATTATAATCATTCATAATAATCTATTTTTTAATTTATTAAGGCAAAACTTGTTTGTGTGCATAAAAATTGTTTTTAGAAGAAGATGTCATTTATTATCAAATAGTTTTTATTTTCATTTCATATAAATTAGTCACCATAGAATTAATTTTATAATCAATTGTAAACCATATATTTTCAAAATTTAGTTTTTCTTTTTCATTTGCACCATTAGAACATCTATGTGATTACGGTCTTATTAAATAATAATATTTTTATACTATTTGACGTTTCTTTTAAATTTAATATTGCATGTAATACAAGATTAAATAAGTGTTATATGTAATGAAAGATACACATATAATTTCATGAAAATAAAATGAAAAATTGTTATTAGGTTTAACAAAAGATATTTAAAATATTAAATTTATTTAGGAAAACATATTTCAAAATATAAAGGGGTGTTATATTCTACCCCTCAAAAATGAATTTCGTCCCCAAAACTCATCACATTTTTACCAAAAAATGATTATAATTATACCTCAATATATCCTCAAGTTCTCATATAACAACCTAAAAATTGTATTTTTTCCACATAATATTGACCGAGTGATGGTCTTGTTTCATTGAACTTTTATGTATGATCCATAATCACCACTGGTTGTTCATCACAAGAAAGATCATTCCCTAGCAGTATGAGCACTGAGTTTAATAGATGTGAAAGATTAGGTATGTAATTCCTCAAGATGGATACATGAAACACATCATGAACATATGTGAGTTTTTTTGTATTTTCCAAACAATAGGCTACCATCCCATTATGATGAATAATTTCAAAGGGACCAACATACCTAGGGTTCAGTTTCCCTTATTTCCAACTATAATTACCTTCTTAAATGAAGAAATTATTAGAAATTTTTTTTTACCATCTTGAAATTCCAAATCATGCAAGTGATTTTCAGAATTAAATTTTTTTCCGACTTTGTGCCTCCATGAAATGTTATGACCTTATCCCCTATTTCTCCAGCTAACTCGGATACCAATAGATATATTTCTCCCACTTCATTCCATTATATTATATTTATATGGTTATTTCAATAGATGGATTTATAATGAGTTATATGAATGTTTAGTTAAAATCTATTTTCGTATGAAAACTCAACTGGGAGAAGGTATTGATCTGAACCACCATTGATTTACATAGAATAATATATTATCGTATCCTCTATGGTTTAAATTATTCTCTCAGACTAGCCATCTATCTGAGGATGATACATAGTGCTGAAACTCAACTCTGTATCAAGATCTTCCTAAAGAATCCACCTGAACTTTGATGTTACCCTTGTATCCTAATCAGACATAATAGTGTCCGGTATTCTATAAAAAATTACCACTCTTTTAATGTATATATATAATACTATGAAATTCCTTGATAGGGTATTGTTGAATCAGGGTGTCAAATATTTCATTGAATGAGACAGATATTTTCCACATATTGGTAGGAACTTGTTAAACCTATCTGATGGAATTGTGAAATTATCAAGCACCCAAATGAAAAAATAGAATCAAAACATAGAGGTTTTACTTGGTTTATCACAAAGTGCCTATCCAAAAAGCATACACTGATAGTGTGTTTGTCATACCTAAATATACTAAGATTTACTAGACATTATGAATTACAAATGATCATAAATAGTTACTTTTTCTAGGTACACTGACTTTACATAAATTTTAGGGATGAAAAACTTCTTCCTTTGGATCACTTCCATAAACTGCCACATACTCACTACTTGGGGTGAAGCATCTTTTAGTTTATTAACTTGAAGGCCTCTCCCATATCAGATAACATGAAGGTGATGTTTTGGATAATTTTGGTATGCTTACGATTCTTAAATATATTCCACATAATTTTCTAAAGTTGAAGTACACTCTCATAAGTAACATTCATGAAACAACATTTTTCTCAAATTTTTTTTGTTTCTAATCACTATCATATTTCATGAAAATACACACTTTTGAGAAATACCAAGAATTTTTAAAACTCATTCCAAGCATGAGACTCCCATCTTTAGTGAAACTGATTCACTAAAACACCTTAGCATCAATTAGTTCTAAAACATTCTTTTTGTGAAACATGGGTTCACATAAATTTATTGATTCATGTAAAAATTATGTTCATGTAAGACATTAATAAAATAACAGCGATTAGAACTTCTGGAAAACATTTCCAATACCTGAAATCATGAGTGTCCACCTATTTACAAACATTGAACCTTTACGAAAATTAAAAAAACCCCATAACCTTTTCAAAAAACTCTTTATTCTTTTTCATAAAACTCACTTTCTTTATGAAACTATTATTTAAATTTTTTATTGGAGAGACTTTCTTATAATCATTTAACTCACCAAACTCCCATCCTGACAAATATATTGTTCATGAAACTTTCATTTTTGTGATTATTCAAACCTTGATGACATCAAACTTTCATGAAACACCAAACTTTCATAAATTACATGCCATTTCCATATTTATATGGGGAAGTAATAGAAATATATATTTGTAAAAAGTGTTACATTCATGACACAAAACAATACAAAATTCAATACCGATGAAATATTTTCAGAAGATAGTCCTAGAGATCCATCTTTCATGAAACTTGTTCCTTCCTCTAAACTCTAGACCCCAAAAATTTGGGAAACACTATGAAATGAGGCCACCTTTAACACTGAAGCCACCAACTCCATAAGATCATTTGAATTATAAACTCCATGATTAAACTAGTGTAGATAAAAAAATACAATCTATTTCAATTTATGAAAATACCCACTTCCAACAACCCCCCTTTAGGTTTGTTGGAAATATATAGAGAAATTAAATAAATCACCAGTATGAAAAAAAATCTTGATATGCATGAAATAAATCATATATCACTCTATGTCTATTTGAGAGAATATAAGTGTAGAAAAAGGCTATGAAGAGATAATTTATTTCCTTGAAAGAACACAAACTTATTATGTAAACCTATGTAGTCTTGTCTTAAAATACTCTTTAATCCTATCCTATAAACTTGGAAAAACCTATATTCCACTATAATCCTATCCAAAAAACCTCTACAATCCAATAATACAATAATACTTACTATTCCCCCCTTTAGTAATAAACCCAAAGAATATTTATTTGTCCCTTTATGCTAAAAAATTCTTAGAGATTATATCTACTCATGATATTGACATCACATACCGAAATAAAGTAAATTTTTTAACAGGAATGGGGAGGGGGGATAAACCATAACCTCCTCATGAAATGGGACGGGACTGAACACTTAGGTTCAACAATTTTTTCACAAACATTGTTTCAGCCAAAATAATTTTTAGGATTTAAACCACTTGATCATTATTTAGGACATGCACTTTTTTAATAACAACTTGTTCAATTTTTTCTTCAATAAAGTGATATCTCATATCAATATGTTTGGAATGAGAGTGTTAAGTTGATTTCTTCATGATATTGAACAAGATATTATTGTTATAGAGTACCACCATCATCTATTTGACCTCATCACTAATATTAATAAGTTGTTTCTTCATCCATAATAGTTAAGTTCACACCTTTATTGCAGATATACACACACTACTTCAACCATACTAAGAGAAGTGATTTATTTATTTTTTCTAAACCAACCCACATTTTTATTTCCAATTAATAATGAAAACACAATTTTGAAATTTTGATCCACCAAATATCCATACCCTTCAGTATTATAAAATAACTACCATTTATTATCCCATTCTTCTGAAATATTTATTCCAAAATTTATTATACCTTGAATACACCTCTTGGGGTTTTACTACTATAAAATGGTTTTACAAGAGATTACTTTGGTAGAGAGATGTTAAACTTTTGGAAAGATGATATATGTCTATATTTCAATTTAATAAAATTAGATTACAATGATACTTTTGTATAAGGTAGGATCCATATATTTCCTTTCCTCATGCATTCCAAGATTTTTCTTGACCACAATTGGATTTGACAATGGGTTTGAGTCATGCATGTTGAATTTCTTTAGAATGTCTCTTGCATACTTCTCCTAAAAAATGAAGGTGTAGTCCTTATTTTTAACAACCTACACCCTCTAAATGTATGTTAGTTCACAATTCATGGACATTTCAAATTATGATTCATGTGATTAGAAAATTTTTCCAATGAGCTATGATTTCTTCTGCCAAATATAATTTCATTCACAAGAACACGCACCATAAATGATCTCCTAAATAATTACTCACATAGAGATAATAGTTGAAACCTCCTCCTTTAAATTATATATTCTTTAAATAAGAATACAGACTATAATTCCTTGCTCGTGGTGGATTCTTTAGACCACAAAGATCATTATTTAATCTATAAACCTTTGTTTCATCTTTTCCCATCATAAATACTATAGGTTGGTCAATGTTGTCTTCTTCTTCAAGAACACCATTTAAGACTTCGATTTTGACATCCATATGATAAATATTATATCCTATTTGAATAACCATGGATAGGAATATCCTAATCAACTCTAGTCAAGCTACAAGAGAAAATGTTTCTTCAACACCAAAGCCATTAATATCTACATAGAAAATATACTCCAAGCATTCCTTTTTTCTAATAACTTTTCCCAACTCATCAAATTTAATTTTAAAGTTATAATTTATTGTAATAACATTGTTATTTTTATTCCTCTTAGGAAGATACTAAGGTTGGGTTTTGTCAATATGACCCAATTATTTATTCATGGCCTTAATCCAAAATTCACCCTTCATTGCTTCTTCAAATAAGGCTAGTCAGACAATTTATAAGAGTATAAAATGTGATTCATTCCTCATTCCCCTTGTCTTTGTATATGTAGTCCAATAACCAATGATGTTTGATTTATGAAGTTATTCTCTTCTATTTCTCCAATGAGGTCTTGATAGATTTGAATTATCAATGGTTTCATATTATAATTCTATATATGAATCACCATCATTTGGTGAACCCTAAATGTTATAAAATCATTCCATAATTTATGTATTTGAATATTTCCCTTTTCCAAATTGTTATTTATCATTAATTATATTATCATATGAGATCATAGAGTTATTAATTATTTTATCCCCAATGATATTGACATCATTTCTCTCTAAAATATTTTTAAGACAATTATTGTTGCATTTTTAGTATTTATTCTTCATTAAGTATCGAAGGAATATCCCCTAATCTTCATCATCACTATACTTTTTATGACTGTCATATTTGTTTCACATGAAACATTTACTTCCAAAAACACAAAAATACTTAAGTGTCAAATTCCTACCATTCAATATCTCATATGGTGTCCTTCCTCTGTTAGACCCTTACCTATTCAATTTTGAGTGTAATACAAAACTTGAACAACCTATTTCTAGTAATGATGAGAAAAAAACCTATTAATCATCAATTTTTTTCCATATTTATTTACATGTATATTTTTCGCATTTAGAGACCCCATTTTGTTGAGGTATTCACACTGAATTCGAAATGACTTGGTTTTAACACTAGATTGATCCAATGATAAGGTCCTTGGGTTAGTAACTCATGATCATGATTATAAGAGATCAGAGTAGAGAATTACAGGGTGGAAAACAAAAGATAAAAAAATGAGAATGATATTAAGTAGAATTGAAAAATATATTAAAAATGAGAATTACTATTAAAATGGAAATAAACTACAAAATAAAATGAAATCCCCACATAGAAGTTCCAATTCTTTGATAAGGGGTGAGGATACATATTTAAAGGAGGAGGGGTTGAATGAATTTTCAACAAAAATCTACTCCAAATATTTCCTCCTGTATTCTCCATTACATGGTCAAATTTGTAACATCTATCTTCTTAAAAGTAGCTACATTGTATCTTCTATATGCAAAATCAAAATTTGATCTTTATTTTCATATATAGGTAGGAGTTATGGACGGTATAATCAGAGCCATTTAATCTATCCATTTGACTCGCCAAAATCCATTTCTTCAACTTCTAATGCCATTATGACCCTCCAACTTGTCGATTCACACATTTAAGACTTAATAAAAGTTGTTTAATAATTTATTTCATATTTCTGCACAGCATATGATACATTTTGGACATGTTATTAATATGTTATAAATTAATTTCTCAATGGAACCATTTCTTCCTGGTGTACTGTTATATGTTCCACATGTTTTATCCATTCAAATAATTCTTTCATGAGATTAATTTGACTTTAGGATCATCCATCACACACATTATTTAGTTATATTTAATTTCTAGCTTTAATAAATGCATTTGAGGTGTGTTCATAGAGTTATGCTTCCGTTACATTGGTGGGTTCCATGCTGTCCACCCGACAAATTTACCAAATGAAATTATTTTTTTCGGTCCTCTAAATGCTCAAATTACCCTTTCATCATGAATCCATTGTTGTAGTAAATAAATCAAGGATTTCAAAAAAAAATCACACAATTGAAACTAATAAAATAAATGTTCTGAAGAAAATACCCATAGCATAAAAATATGTCAAATTTCTAGATTTAAAACTTTTTTGAATTTGAGCTCAAATTACCACTATAACCTAAAAACACGACAATTACTCAATAAATAACACTATGGTGGTATTGTAACCAATTATTTACAGTATAAAATATATAAAAATTTTAGCTTCATCACTCCCCCACACTTAACCATTGCACTCCTGGGCAATCATCTTATATCCAAATCAAGATTCACACAATAATAAAAAAATGAGAAAACATCAATGATCTAATCCAAAATAGAATTTTACAATGTATATTATATGAAAAAAATCCCTATAATTTTAATTCCATGTATTAAAATTCATTCAACATCCAAAATAAATCCATCTCTCAATAACAACCTACCACATATTGAATTTTATGTCACTCTTCACTCAAGAGAAATTAAATCTGGAGTTATGATCATACTTGGAAATTACATGTATCACCATTAGATTGTGACAATTATACTTTATCCACACCTGAAACATTAAAATTAATTCAATAATGATGTCTTTAATTAAAGGTTCAAATGATTCTGTGGCTTATGATTGGTGGGAAAATGATTGAAACATTTTCAGGCCAGAAAGAGGAGGTTTGACTCTAAAGTAAAATTCATGATTAATTCAAGTGAAAAAACATAAAATTCCTCTCTCAATAATGCTTGAAAATGTGAAACACAAAACCAATCCCATTTATGGCATGATGATTTATCTGAGAAGTGATTACAAAGAATTATATCTTCCATGTTCTCTGTCATTTTTTAGTGCTCTAGAAAGGGACAACATTATTTTAGTTTTTGTAAAAAATATTTCATGGAGGATAAGATGAAAATTGAATACAATGAATGAATAAAAATTCATTATCTTGAGTTTTGAGAGGGACATGATTCAGAAAAATAATGCACAATGAGTAATTCAATCTCATCTCCATTTCTTTACATTTTTTTGATGGAGAAATGGATGAAACAAATAAAGCACAATGAAATGTAAACACATTCCCAATTATATTATTATGCACAACAAAAAATATTGAAACACACCTTTCATCCACCATAAATAATACACATCCTAATGAACACACATGAAAGGCCCTTCTCCCACACTCAAACTTAAAATATTCATGAAAAAATACTAAAAGTAGGGGTAGGTAACGAAAAACCAGATTGTTATGGTGCTTAAACCAATAAAGTAATTCATGTCATCAAAGTTCTTATGAAGTATAAATGTAATGTTGGGTCACCAGATAAAATGTTCTTATCCAAATAGATGCCTCAATCTTTTAAAATACATTCCATGAGATAAAATTCTTTGAAAGATAAAAATCAGAAATTTTGGTTCTCACACAAAATTCAAGTTTCCCTCAAGAAAGTGAGAGTATTAGGAAGAATACATCAATGAGGTTTTGATTACCTAATAGGGTTAGAGAAAATATTTGGAGTCCATTTTTCATGGGAATGGATTTCAAAAAGCAATCGAACTTATAACAATGAATGAAAATATAATTCAATGAAAAAGTATTCAAATAAAAAATCATTTAAGATCAATTTTTCAAAAATCAATTGAACTCTTTCAGAATCAATTTATTTGTGAAAAGTAATAATAATATTCACTAAAGTTCAAAAATCCTAAAAATTTGATAAAAAACTAAAAAGCAGACAAGAAGAACTTAGCATTTTGACACTCCCCCAACAAAAAAGTTTTACTAAAACTCATTTCAAATCAATAAAATATAAATAAAAATGTAGAAAAGACAAGGTAATGAAAGATACAACCTGATATTATTTTTGAAGTGGATTCCTTGAGTTAATCTCTTAGAAACATTAAATAGACCAAGAAATAATGAAATAAAATAAATAAATAAATAAATAAAGATAAAAATGTATAAGGAATGGTTTATACCCCATGTGGGTGATAGGATTTCACTGAACCTAGTCATGAACTTTTAGAGGATTTTCCCCAATCAGATGGTGGGTGTGGTTACTTTGAGATGAACCACCACATGTGACTTTTCATGATGTACAAGAGTAAAAAAATCAAAGTAGAGAACCCCAAATAAGATAGGAAAGTTCTTAACCCCCATGAAAGAATAAAGATGAAATTTTTAAGTTTTAAGTGGGAGGTAATAGTATATATGGGTTCTCTCTATTGACTTATGTGGTGTCCTCCTCCATTTGGTATGAAAAATGTTGCAAAGGAAGTAGTCGCACCAGTATATGTCTATCCAAATATTCTTATTCAATCAACACTACTTGGGTAGTCACATTTTTAACATCCACGGTCTGCTCCATTTGTACTATATCAAAAAATTTAAATGAAAGAGATGTCAGAAAACAATTTAGCTTGAATAAGATTAAATCATGAAGAATTAATAACAAATATCCCCTTTCAAGTAATTCAACTTGGTAATTGACCTCTTTTGGCATGACCATTAGAAACTAAATATCATTAGGTGAATCGTCTTCATTTTCTTCCAATGAAAGAGATATGTATAAATTTTTTGATGTTTCATTATCAAGGATGGTAAGATCATGTTTTAAGTTTTCTTCAACAAGGCTATTATAAGATTCTTCCAAAAAATATTGATTACCCATTAGTGCATCAGCTGGAATTTGTACTTTTGGGACCTCCTAGAAAAATGGTTGAGTGATAGATGACGTAATTAGTTCCTTGAGAAGTTATTTCTGACATGTCTTAGGTTCTTTAACATAAAAAATTAGTGGTGAAATCACTTCCACCACTCATTTAGGTTCAGGTTCTGGATCCGGTTCAGATTGCTCTTGGGATGTGCATACATATTGAGAAATCAACTCTATTTGGCTCTCCAAATTTTTCAATTAATCACCAATCCTTTGAAACTGAGAATCAATACAATCACGAACATTTTTTGTCACCTGAGATTGTTCAGTTCATGAGTAATAACTTGAATTAAAATACTTAAAGAACATAGTTATATTTTAATTGTTATTTATATAAATTTATGATTTTCTGTGTTTCTTTTAATAAAATAAAATTATTTTCAAAATTTGAATTAAAATAGTGAATGAAAACCACTTGGCACCCCCGAAACAACACCAATTTGATAAAGCATAGTTTTGAACGCTGTCAAAAATAATTATAACTAAATGCAGCCCAGGGGTTGACCAAGGTTGTTCTATTGAGGAGCTATTTTAGTTAATCACTCGCTACTTCTAATTCACTTTTTATTATAATTTTTTTATATTTATTAAATACAACTCAATTAAATGGAATTTCTATAGATAATAATGCAATAAAAAAAATTTAACATTCAAATGCAATGAAAACACAATGAATGCAAACAGAATAAAGTTATAAAGAAATGAGATATTCCTATGAGAATCACCCAGACTAAACCTTCATTGTCTCATTATTAGTTTCAAATTTAATTAATAAAAACACTCTATAATATGTGTGATTATATTATTATATATCTAGTTGTGAATATATATTACACTAAATGATCACCGAGAGACCACATATCCACCTCCTCGATCGAGGGAAAATGTTATAGAAGAGAAAGTTAAGTCTCAGGTGCCAAGTGGAGACACAAAGGGGGTTTACCCTCTAAGACCGCCCTGACCTCAATCTAATAAAATAAGAAACAATAAACTTTAATGTTAAATGACTTGGGTTAAAAACTGGATTTATCCCTTGAGAAAGTCCTAGGGTTAACTACTCAAGATCCCAATTATAAGCGATCATAATGTAGAAGAATATGTAAAAAAAATAAGATAAAAAATTAGAAGGATATTAAGAATAATAGAAAAATATATTAAAAATTAACGGTAGTATAAAATGGAATTAAACTAAAAAACAATAGAAAATGGAAACATTAAAGTGCCAATGCTTTGGGAAGTAGTGAGGATGCATATTTATAAGAAGAGAGGGTGAAATAATTTGGTCAAAAAATATACTCCAAATGATTCCAAATGTATTCTCCCTTAAATGGAAAAATTTGTAACATTTGTGTTTATAAAAGTTTTTCAATAATATCTAATATATTCACCATAAAATTTTTAACTTTACTGGATTCTAGATGTAGTCGTCATGACCGATTTTGTCAAATCCATTTAATCTGTTCATTTGACTCTCCAAATTACAATTATTCAACTTCCCAAGACATTATGACCATCCAACCTATCGATTCACTCATCTGGGACCTAATAAATGTTTTTACCCAATTTATTTCGTGTATATCTCCAAAATATGAGACATTTTGGATGTGTTATTTAGATTTTATGAATTAATTTCTTAATGGAATCATTTCTTCTTAGTGAGCTGTATCATCTTCCACATGTTGAAGACATTCAAATAATGCCTTAGTGAGCTTATTTTGACTTTTATCCCTTCTATCAAGTTCCTTAATTAATCCTCTTTCATTTCTAGCTAGAATAAATATATTTGGAATTGTATGGACTGAGTTATGCTTTCATTATGTCGATGGGGTCCACACTGTCCGCCCGATAAATTTCCAAAATTAAATTATTTTTTGGGCCTCTAAATGATCGAATCAGAATTTCCTCCTGAAGAAAAATCTATTGTAAATAAATCATGTATTTCAAAAAAATAAAATAATCTCACAATTCAGAATAATAATATAAATTTTATGACCAAAATACCCCTATCGTAAAAATCTGTAAAATTTCTAGATGTAACCATTTTTATCAAATTAACACTAAAACCTAAAAATGTGACAATTACCCAAATAATAACAATGTGGTTGGATTATAAACTGTGATTTATAGTATAAAATTTATAAAAATGCGAGCTTCATCTGTGTTGTAGTTGAAACTCACTAATTAGATCAAACATCCTTAGTGAAACCCCCCATAGGTCACTATAAATTAACAACATAAAACGAACAATGTTATCTAAGAACTAATCTTCCCCCTATTACCCATAACCAATGGGGGTTCTTGTCCCACTACTTGAATAATATTCTCAAAAAAAGCCTCTTTTCACCCAATCGGTAAACATCATCATGTTGAAATGTCTTTAAAATCCAAAATACACATTCTGGGAACATAATATAACATTCCCCTAATTATACTAGAGATGTATCACAACTTACCATAAAAAAATCTCCATATAAAATATCTATATGGTCCCAACCAAAATACTATCTCCACCCTCAACTAGCCCTATGTGGGTCTATGGACAATATAGTGTAAACCAAACATCAAAATTTCAACAAGCCTTTAAACACAATTTAATCCTAATTAAAATTGTAAATAGTTATAAATTCCCATTAGGATCTATTATAAACTCGGTAATTAACATATCTCAATTAAATAAATTACACCTTCCTTTTTTTCACTTTTTCATTTGAATAAAAATTGAATAAAAAATCATTTTATATCCCTGAACCTAACCATACATTCTATTTCATGCATTCCTAACATGATTCATGTCACATAAATCCCATAGTGTATAAAATGATGCATGACCACACAATCTTGTTCTATACTAGAGCATGAGTAAAATCAGAAAATAAGAACATAACACCATATGTGCATCACCCAAGGTAAAATAAAATCAAAATATAACAATTAAAACTCAAAAACAACAATCCCAACAAGGGTACATGTGATTATTTCTTGCACATGGGTTAACTAATCCCAGTATTGAGCTCCTTACCAAGGACAGACTCATCCTATTTTTATATCTACATTCCTCAAATTAAAATACAACAAAATAGAAAGACTCTGATTCCAATTTGTAATCTCCCAACCATGTCCCCACTAAACAGGTGCCCTGAGTGAGTTCACCACATGGCCTCAAGTGCACCTCCCAATATTCCAGAGAATACTAACTAGTATCAATGGAATAATAAAACATGTGGGTATACAATTACCTCTTTTCTAGAGTGAGTCAAAAATAGAATCCATAATAAACATTTACATGAAATAATAATAGATAACCAAGTGTCTCATAATCAAAATTCAAGATAGGATAATTCAAACAATTCAAGAGATTAAACATGTTATGTCATGATAGTCTAAAGTGTCAAAAGAAATCCAAAATAAGACACCAAAGACCATCCATAAATGGGTCCCATAAGCATGTATATCCACTCATACATACTCTATGAAAAGTAAACCATCTGTAATAGGCCATTTTCCTTTATTCTTATATCCATCATTGAAGTCTTCTTGGGTACCATTGGCAGCCTGAGTTGTGTGGGAGTACAACTAAGTAGGCCCACACCAACAGTGTCTAAAGAAAGATATATTAATAGTGAAATTAAATGAAAATTTGAAATGAAATTATACTAAAAAGAATTTAAATTAAACATGTTCTAATTAATCAATAACCATTTATCCATATAAGCCTCCACTATGAAGGTATAATCCATAAAACTTATTGGTTGACACTTATTAAAAGAATTAAAGGAGGATTTAGTTTTTGTATTATTATATTCCTTAGTTAAAAAGGGAGAGAGTCTCATCCATGTTCCCATATCATGTAAAAATGTTTGTGCTTAGATAATCATGTTGATATTCAACCAAGAATATTGAATTTCATGCCCATCATTCTTAAACAGTGATGTGGAACACTATGCATTACCATCCTTTTCCATGGAGAAGAAACTCCATGTTCAACCTTCATACCCATGGGTTGATAACATCATGTATAACATAAAAAATACAACCAAAACCCATTTCAAAGGTTCCAAAACATTGAAATATTTATGACATGGTGGAAAAAGTATACCCATTATTCTCAAATGTTTATTAATCCATGTTCTTCAACATTTAACCTCATTTAAATCTTTATCAACCCAGATTGTGTAATCATTTATATTAAATTACACACAATGATTCCATCTCAAAATCATTTAATAATACACAAATAAGACCATATTTATCATTATCATCATATCCCATTTTCATGGAATGTCACATTTCAATTTGTTTAATACCAAACAGATATTGCAGTTCGTACCCAGGAAACAAACTTATTTGTAAATTATGATAAACCTGTATTCATTGGATGAATATTATTAAAATCCTTATCACATCATGTTCGTTATTCTATATGATATATTATGTGATAATGTCCTAAGAATAGCTGTCACACTAAAAGGTCATAGAATATGCCGATTATGATTGGAAATCGGAAGTTCTATAACACTATTCTTGAATATATGTTCTATACCCGAATGATTTAATTTTAAGGGACACAAATGATACAGTATATTAGGGTTGGGGAATCATGAAACATTGAGGCACCTTCTCATGGTGTGAGTACTTGGTAATATATGGGAAGATATTATGAGAACAAGACCCACCCGAAAGAAAAAACACATTCATAAGTGTCATTGGATGTTCCTATATCTGGATGTGTTTATTGGTCCTTAGACATTGATATTATTATTAATTGGTATTATGAATCACTCACTAAAATATAATGATGAAAACTATTATGACATTTGATCACTTTGAGGTAGAATATTCTGGATGCGTCCTGAGTAATACTGCATTAATGAATAATGTGAGAAAGAATTTCTCACTTCTAAAGAAGTAGATATCTCAAGCTCTTTGATGGAAATGATATAGCCTAAATAAATCTATTTACATGGAGTCCCCTAGTCATGTAAAATTTATAGATGTCAAAAAATGAGAAATCGAGCACATGGATTGATTTCACTTGCATGAAATCCACTTTATTGGAGATATCGAGAAAAAAGGATTTTTTTACAGGATAAGAATTCGTATGAGGTGACATGTCATTATGACATAAACTTATTTCTCTTGGGTTACATGACCCATTTCTAGACAATAATCTTAGACTTTATGCAATTTTGACTCATTATAATGAGAAAGAGGCCGAGAGAGTCACACACTATGTGTACCCAATATCTTAGTTAACTAATTTATTATTTAACAAGTTGAATAAATATTATTCATAGTTGTGGTTAAATAATTATTCAAATATGAAGGAATGAATTTATTTCATCTCTAGTTGTTTGAGAGAATATATTGTAGATATAATATTTATTTATCGACGAATAATGAAGTTATATTAATTTAACAAATAAATAGTCATTATTTAAGGGACTTTAAATATTTATGAGGATTTGAAAACCATCTTATGGGTCCAATGAGAAATAACATTAAATATTATTTTGTTATATAATATTTAAATATGACATGAAAGTTATAAAAATGTCCTGTAAATAATAGCATTACTTTTATTATTTTAATTGGGGTTTGATATGGAATAATAAAATAAGTAATGGAACGTGTGATAATTATTTATTATTACCTAGTGAATTAAATTCCTCGTTATGTTAATATTACTTAATTATCCAAGGCTTATTCCACTAGACAAACAATTTTTGTGTGTACAACATCCTCTGAGAAACGTTCTTGAGCCTAGATAAAACTTTACTTTATAAGAATTCTCTCAAGAATTAGAGAGATCCTCTCCCATTTGATCTAGGAGAATGCTTTGGAAGCAATTCTCATGGCGATCATTGGCAGGCATCGTAAGCACAACGATCTTCCATGATAGAAATACAAGACTCCTTTAGTGACATATGTAGATACAAGGAGCACACATGGATCACCATTATAGGAATCCTATCCTTGAAATCAACATCGCAACAAAGCGTCAGCTTAGATCCGTGGTCAAACACATCAAAAAAGAAAGAATCACTTTCGAGGAAATAATTTAATTTAATTTAATTTATAGTATAAAAATATGTCATTACCATCTTCTCAGTTACACGTTATCTCCTTTATATTTTATCTTTGATTAAATTATGTGGATATTGGCATTTATTGTTTATCTATAAAAAATATGACACATTTTGTATGCGTTATTCTGATGTTATGAATTAATTTCTCAGTGGAACCGTTTCTGCTTGGTGTGCTGTTTTATCTTCCACGTGTTTTATCCATTCAAATAATTCCTTAACGAGATTATTTTGACATTAATATCATCCATCACGTGCATTATTTAGTTATATTTTATTTTCAGCTGTAATAAATGCATTTGGAGGTGTTTCCACAGAGTTATGCTTCCGTTATGTTGGTAGGGTCCATGCTGTCCACCTGAAAAATTTACCAAATTATTTTTCTAGTCCTCTAAATGCACTAATCAGCCTTTCCTCATGAATCCAAAGTTGTAGTAAATAAATAAAGGATTTAAAAAAAATCCCACAATTCAGAATAAAAATGTAAATGTTGTGACTAAAATACCCATAGCATAAAAATCAATCAAATTTATAGATTTGACCCTTTCTTGAATTTGAGTTCAAATTACCACTAAAATCTAAAAACATGACAATTACCCAAAAAATAACACTTTGGTGGGATTATAAACAATTATTTACTGTATAAAATATATCAAAATGTGAGCTTCATCACTCCCCCACCCTTAACCATTACACTCCTCGGCAATCATCTTACATCCAAATCAAAATTCATACAACAATCAAAAGTGAGAAAACATCAAGGATCAGATCCAAAATAGAATTTTATCATGTATATTCATTGAAAAAAATTCCCTATAATTTTCAATCCATGTATTTAAATTCATTCAACCTAAAAAAAAATCTAGTTCCCAATAACAACCTACCCCATATTGAATTTTATGTTACACTTCACTCAAGAGAAATTAAATCTGGAGTTATGCTCATACATTGAAATTTCATGTATCAATATAGGATTGTGACTATTTTACTTTATCCATAGCATGAAAAATTAAAATTAATTCCATATTGATTTCTTTAATTAAAGGTTCAAATGATTCTGTGGCTTACGGTTGGTGGGAAAATGATTGAAAAATTTTCAGACCAGAAAGAGGAGGCTTGACTCTTAAGTAAAATTCATAATTAATTCACTTGAAAAAACAAGAAAATTTCTCTCTCAATCATGCTTGATAATGTGAAACACAAAACCAATCCCTTTAATGACATGGTTTATGATCCAAGAAGTTATTACAAAGAATTATATCATCTATGTTCTCCCAATTTTTTTTATGTTCCAGAAAGGCAAAATATTATTTTCATTTTTTTAATTTTTTTCCTGGAGGATAAGTTTAAAATTGAATACAAAGAATGAATAACATTTCATTCAATTGATTTTTTAGAGGGACATGAGTCATAATATATGAAAAATGATTAATTCAATCTCATCTATATTATTTTACATTTTTTTGAAGGAGAAATGGATGAAAGAAATAAAGCCCAATGAAATGACGACACATGCCCAATTCTCTTTTTATACACTACCCAAAATATTGAAACACACCTCAAACCCCCCATAAATTGTACACATCCTAATGAAAACACATTAAAGGCCCTTTCCCCACACTCAAACTTCAAATACTCGTGAAATAATACTAAAAGTATGGGTAGGTAATGAAAAACCAGCTTATAATGTTTCTTAAACTTATAAACTAATTCATGGCATCAAAGTTATTATAATTTATAAATGTAAAGTTGGGTCCCTAGATAAAATGTTTCTAAACAAATATATGACTCAATCATTTAAAATACATTCCATGAAATACAATGCTTTGAAAGGTAAAAATTAAAATTTTGGTTCTCACACAAAATTCATGTTTCCCTCAAGAGAGTGAGAGTATTATGAAGAATACATCAAATTGGTTTTTAATACCTAACCGGATTAGAAAAAATATTTTGGGGAATTTTTTCATGGTAATATATTTCAAAAAACAATGGAACTCATAATAATGCATGAAAATCTAATTCAAGGAAAAAGTATTCAAACAAGCAATCATTTAAGATCTATTTTATCAAAAATCCTTTGAACTTTTTCAAAATCAATTGATGTGTGAAAAGTGATAAGAATATCCATTAAAGCTCAAAAATCCTAAAAATATGCTAACTAGAACTAAAAATCAGAGAAGAAGAACTATGCACATTGACACTCCCCCAACACATAAATTTTAGTACAACCCATTTCAAATCAAAAAAATATAAATAAAAAGGTAAAAAACGCAAGGGAAGGAAAAATACAACCTGATATTAGTTTTTAATTGGATGATTTGAGTTAATCGCTTAGAAACTTCAAATAGACCGATAAATCAAGAAATAAAATGAATAAAAAAATAGAAATATAAGAAAGAATAGAACGTGGTTTAGTCCTAATGTGGGTGCTAGGATTTCACTGCCCCTAGTAAGTCAATTATAGTGGATTATCCCCTATCAGATTGTGGGTGTGGTTTCTTTGAAATGAAGACCCACATGTGACTTTTCTAAATGTCCATGAGTAAACACTGAAATTAGGGAACCCCAAATAAGATAAGAAAGTTCCTAACCTCAATGAAAGAATAATGATGAAGTTTTAGGTTTAAAGTGGGAGGGAATAGTATATAGGGGTTCTCCCTACTGACTTATGTGGTGTCCTCCTCCATATGGTATGAAAAATGATGTTATGGAAGTAGTCACACCACCACATGTTTGTCCAACTCTTTTTCTTCTATCAGTGATACTTGGGTAGTCTCATTTTTAACATCCATGGTCTGCTCCATTTGTTCTATATCAAAAAATTTAAAATAAAGAGAAGTGAGAATACAATTATCTTGAATAAGATTAAAACATGAATAATTAATTAAAAAATCTTGCCTTTCAAGTAATTCATTTTGGTATTTGATTTCTTCAGGCATGAACCTTGGAAACTCAATCTTATTAGGTGCATATTATTCATTATATTCCAAAGAAAGAAAGAGGTAGAAATTTTCTGATGTCTCATTATCAAGGATGGTAAGATAATGTTTGAAGTTATCTTCAACAAATCTATTCCAAGATTCATCCAAAAAATGTTGATCTCCCATTAGTACATCAGCAAGAATGTGTACTTTTGGCACCTCCTTGAGCAATGGTTGAGTGAGATATGATGTAATTAGTGCCTTTAGAAGTTACTTCTTACCCGCCTTAGGTTCTTTAACATAAAAAATGATTGGTGAAATCAGTTCCACCACTCATTCTGGTTTAGGTTCTGGCTCAGGTTCAGATTGCTCTTGGTATGTGCGTACATATAGATAAATAAATTATATTTGGGTCTCTAGATTTTTCACTTTTTCACTTATACATTGGATCTGAGCATCAATACAATTACAAACATTTTTTTCACCTGATATTGTTTAGTCCATGAAAAATAATTTGAATTAAAATACCTCAGGAACAAAGATATTTTTTAGTGTTTTTTTTGAAATTTATGATTTTTGAGTTTCTTTTAATAAAAGAAAAATTATTTACAAAATGTTAATTAAAATAGTGAATGAAAACCAATTGGCTCCCAAGAAATGGCACCAATTTGATGAACCATCGTTGTGCACTCTCTCAAAAATATTTATAACTAAATGCAGCCTAGGGGATGAAAAAGATTGTTCTCTTGAGGAGCTGTTGTAATTAATCACATGCAACTTCTAATTAACTTTTTATTATACTTTTTCTATGATATAAAACTCAATGAAATGGACTTTTGATAGATGATAATGCAATAAAAAATTTTAACATTAAAATGCAATGAAAACACAATGAATGCAAACATAATAAAGTCAGAATGGATGGATATATTCCTAAGAGAATCACCCATATTGAACCTTCATCATCTCATTATTAGTTTAAAATTTAATTAATAAACACACTCCATAATATGTGTGAATATACTCTTCTATATATTGTTGTGAATATATAGTACAACCAACGATCACTGAGAGGCCACATATCTACCTCCTCGATCGAGGGAAAATGTTATAGAAGAGAAAGTTAAGTCTCAGGTGGCAAGTGGAGACACAAATGGGCCTTACCCACTAAGACACCCCTTTACTTAACTCAAATAAAATAAGATACAATAAAATGTAGTGTTCTATGACTTGGGTTCAATAATGGTTTTATCCATTAAGAATTTACTAGTGTTAGTTACTCATGATCATGAGTATAAGAGATCACATTGTAGAAGAATGTGGTGAAAAAAAAAGATAAAAAAAACGATAATGATATTATGAAGAATATAAAAATACATAAAAAACTAACATTAGTATAAAAATGGAATTGAACTAAGAAACAATAGAAAATAGCCACAGAGAAGTTCCGATGCTTTGATATGTGGTGAGGATACATATTTATAGGAAAACGTGGTGAAAGAATTCACTCCAAAAATATAATCCAAAGGTTTACTAAAGTATTCTACCTTAAAAGGAAGAATTTGTAACATTTTTGTTCATAAAATTTGTTTCATAATATATCCTATATTCACCATTAAAATTTGAGCTTTATTGGCTTCTAGATGTAGTAGTCATGGCCGATTTTATTAGAGCCATTTAATCTGTCCATTTGACTCTCCAAATTCCAATTTTTAACTTCCTATGATATTATGACCATTAAACCTATCGATTCAAACATCTGGGACTTAATAAATGTTTTCACTTATTTATTTCCTGTATCTCCACAATATAAGGGACATTTTAGATGCATTATTCAGATTTTATGAATTAATTTCTCAATGGAACCGTTTCTTCCTAGTGAGCTGTTTCATCTTCCACATGTTATAGCTGTTCAAATAATTCCTTAATGAGATTATATTTACATTAAACCCTTCAATCACGTGATTTAATGAATCCTCTTTCATTTCAATCTAGAAAAAATACATTTGGAAATGTTTGGACCGTGTCATCCTTCTGTTATGTTGGTGGCGTCCATACATTCCACCTGAAAAAATTCCCTAATTAAATTATTATTTTGGGAATCTCAATGATCGAATAAGAATTTCCTACCGAAGAAAAAGTTTTAGTAAATAAATCAAGGATTTAAAAAAAATAAAAAAATCACACAATTAGGAATGATAATGTAAATTTTATGACCAAAATAATCCTATCATTATAATATTTAAAATTTCTAGATGAAACCATTTTTTGTATTTGAGTTCAAATTACCACTAAGACCTAATTTCTAGGTACTGCAGCACTATTGTAGAAGGTAATATAGTAGTATTGTAGCATATATTGTAGTAGGAACTATGCAGAACAGTAGCAGGTACTGTACCGGGAACTGTGCAGACACAATTTGGCACTGTAGAAGCCAGGAATATTCCCCAGTATGGGCCCTTACGCCACCTATTTAGTCCTCGAGTCCATTAAGGGACTCGGGCCAACCATGCCTTTGGGTAAGTATGAAATTCGGGCCACCTCAAGACCTTCAGGCCACCTTACATGCAGATGAAAACCAGACAACCTACAAGGAACAAGCTTTAGAAGGAGGAGGAGCAAGGAGGTTTCCCTATAGTAGAAGCTAAACAGATTTTAAGAATGATAGGGTATGGAACATGCCCTCAGGACAAGCTTGTGTATGCAAGAGGAAGCCTAGATGAACATCCATGCGAAGGTGGAGAGCTGATTTCATGATGAAGATGATGGAGACAAGTAGTTCTAGAACTTAGTCTGGGTTATATGTAATGTATAAAGCCTATGAGCAATGAATTCCTGTAAGGACTATAGGCCATGTAATACTTACACCTACAGGCCATGTTAGGGTTCCACCTCACCCCTTGAAAGGAATATTATCAAAATCAATAAAAAATTAAAGCCTTCGGGCCATTGGAGTTGGAGTGAGATTCATTTTTGTTGTTGTTGAAATAGTCTAATTAGATCAAACATCCTTAGTGAAACCCTCCCTAAGTCACGGTGAATAAACAACATTATACGAACAAAGTTTTATTAGAACTACTCTTCCCTCTAATATCTATAACCAATGGGGGTTCTTTTCCCACAACTTGATTAATACTCTCAGCAATATCCTCATGTCTCCCAATCGGTAAAAATCATAATGTTGAAATTTCTTTAAAATTTCAAATACACATTCTGGGAACATAATATAACATTCCATTAATTATACAAGAGGTGTTTCACAAGTAACCATCAACCAAAAAATCATTATAAAATACCTATATGGTCACAACCAAAATTCTATCTCCACCCTCAACTATCCCTATGTGGGTCTATGGACAACACAATATAAACCATACATCATATTTTCAACTAACCTTTAATCATACTTTTATCCTAATTTAAATTTTAAATAGCTATCAATTTCCATTAGGAACTATTATAGCCTCTTTAGTTAACTTATCTCAATTCAAATAATTACACCTTCATTATTTTTCACTATTTCATTTGAATAAAAAAAGAAACAAAAATCATTTTATATCCCTTAACCTAACCATACAATCTATTTCATGTATTCCTAACATGATTCATGTCACATAAATCCCAGATTGTATAAACTGATGCATGACCACACAATCTTGTTCTATACAAGACCATTAGTAAAATCTGAAAATAAGAATATCACACCACATGTGCATCACCCAAGTTAAAATAAAATCCAAATTTAACACGAAAAAAAAGAACAAAAATCCCTCCAAAGGCACATGTGATTTCCCTCACACATGCGTTAGCTAATCCCAGGATCGAGCTCATTACTATAGACCAAATCATCCTATTCTCAAATCTACAACCCTCAAATAAGAATACAACAGAATAGACGGACTCTGATACCAATTTGTAACGACCCAACCATGGCCCCACTAAACAGGTGCCCTGAGTGAGTTCACCTCTAGACCTCAAGTGCACCTCTCCATATTCCAGAGGCTGCTAACTATTATCAATGGAATAATAAAAAATGAGGCTATACAATACCCTCTTTTCTAGAGTGAGTCAACAATAGAATCCATTATAAAAATTTACATGCAATAATAATAGATAACCAAGTGTCTCATAATCAAAATTCAAGATAGGGTTTGTTAAACCATTCAAGACAATAAAACTGTTATGTCATGATAGTATAAATTGTCAAAATAAATCCAAAAAAAGACACTAAAGACTATCCATAAATGGATCCCAGAAGCATGTATATCCCCTCATCCATGATCCTTGAAAATTAAACCATATATAATAGGCCATTTTCCATTATCCATATATCCAGCATTGAAGTATTCTTGGGTACCATTGGTATCCTAAGTTGTGTGGGAGTACAACTTAATAGGCCAACACCAACAATGTCTAAGGAAATATATATTAATAGTGAAATTCAATGAAAAATTAAAATGAAATTATACTATTTAGAAATAAAATTAAACATGTTTTAAATTAATCAATAAATATTTATCCATATAATCATCCACTATGATGGTATAATACATTAAAACTTATGGGTTGACACTTATTAAAAATATGGTAGGAGGATTTAATTTTCATATTATTCTATTCCTTAGTTCAAAATGGAGGGGTTCTCATCCATGTTCCCACATCAGGTAAAAATATTTCTGCTCAGATCATCAATGTAAATTCAACCAAGAATATTGAATTTCATGCCCATCATTCTTAAAAATTGATGTGGAATACTAGGTATGACCATATTTATCCATGGAGAAGAAACTCCATGTTCAACCTTCATACCCATGGGTTGATAAAGTCATGTAAAACATAAAAAATACAACCAAAAACCACTTCAACATTTCCAAAACATTAACCTTTTTATCACATGGTAGAAAAAATTATATCCATTATTTTCAAATGTTTATTAATCTCATGGTTTTAACACCCCAAGCTTTCATTATACGTTTCCCTTTGAATAATACAGTACCATGTGTTGTATGCAACATCGAGTTCTAACAAACACCACAACCAATCAAAATAGCAGTTATGAATAGTAATACCCAATTTTTTAAATTTTATAAATTTTATCTTTCAAAATAGACTTCATTTTTGAATTTGGAATATTGAAATTATCTTATGGTGAATTTTTGGTATTTTTCTGAAAACTTTCAATTTTTTATGAATAGTGAAAAACATTGAGTTATAGTTTAAAACCAAAATTTTATTTAAATATATAATTATTTTATTTAAATTTATTTTAGGTAAAAATAGATACATAATTCCTATATAAGTTCAATGTAATTCATTGGTTTCAGTTTATTATAATTTTAGATATATAAAAATTTTATTGAACTTTTCACCGTCTTTTACCCAACTGCAAGGAGAATTTGAAAATTCACATAAAAATTAATTTTACGGATTCTATGAGTGAAAATTTTAAAATCCGAGATACATCGTTAACATAAATGAGTAAAATGTGGTTCAATAAAATAATTTTTTTTTGATGAATTGTAACTTTTTACTTTTATTTACCACGGTTAAAAGTAAATAGGGTAATTACGGGTAAAAATGATATTATTATTACCTTAACACATGTCCTAATTCTATTGGATAAGTATAATTAGACCAAAAACAAAATTAGTAATACAATACAAACCTCCTTGTTTCATTTGGATTAGATTAGGACACTTATTATTATTTAATTCAAAGAAGAGTTAAAAAAGTTAAAATAAAAGATTAATAACTAAAACATTATTAATATAGGGTTATACATTAGATAAATTCTATTATAAATATTAATTATAAATATAAAAGTTTTCATACATAATGGTATTTTATTTAAAATTTTTAGACATTAAAAGATTTAATTTATTTAGGACATAATGGTGATGCAGTAATTACCTAATTAATGAAATATTGAAATAATTGAAATTATAAATATCCAAATAAATATAATTTTAGAATTTTTATGAAATACAATAATTTTATTGGTTAATATGACATGTCTGTGTTTCTTAAATTAATTTTATTTGAATTAATAAATTTTTTATGAATTTAACAAAAATCAATTATTAAATAGTGTCAAAATTGACATAAATAAGTTTATAAAACAAATATTATATTATAAATTGATATAATATTTCTAAAAATATAAGGTTTAGTCAAAGGAATTTTATAATGATAAGTTTATCATTAATTAACCACTTAGGAGTATTTTTTATGTTTATTGTAATTTTATTGACTATATAATATGAAAATACAAAGAGACATGGTAAATGTAAAACTATTTAACTAAGAGTTAAATCAAAAAGATAAAGTTTATATAGTAACCCAAACCTGTATAAAACCTACTGGTTGAGTGGTTTTCTACATATCCACAACTTAAACTTTAAATAATCTACTTTGGATCCATTATAAACCGATTATTAATTTATTATAAGATAATATTTCTAGGTTTTCTTAAGTTGCCCCTCACCCCTCTTATAAAAGGGAACTCCCCCTTCTCTCTAATTCACATCTTCAAAGCATTTTGGCTCAGCCAAACCCTACCCAAATATTCTCTAAAATTCCCTTACTTCAACCTAGAGGCCTTATTTTGATGATAAATCCAACCTAAGGATCCATTTTGATAAAATCAAAATGATGAACCCGAAGAAGAGGTAATAATTTTATCACCCTCTTTCAAGTTCATTTCTTCTTCCACTTCATCTTTATTTGTTATTTCCATTATAAAATAATAACCCCAGTATCTTCTATATACTTCTATGTTATTATAAATATGGTATAACCATATTCAGTATTCTATCCATCATTTGAATGACATGTCACCATACGTGCGTACGTACGACTTACCGTCTCCCCGTCGTGGTGTAATTGTTATTCAAAACATTATTATTAGGACGGGAATGATAATGATGTGTAATTGAATTAAATAATAAATATAACATTATAATTATTATGTATATATGATATACCATACAATTATATATGATTTTAATATCAAAATAATGTTATTTTCGCTCGTGCATACGTACAGACTACTGTGTCCACGAACACGATGAGATTCATTCCCCATCATATCCATTCAAGTATAATTCTCATTTGATGATTAAAAATAACATTTAAGGACTTGATTTCATTCTGGATATGAATAAGATACAACATATCCATAACAAACATGGCTTATGTAACAAAACATATAAAATAAGATGAGTAAGTTAACACCCAAAACGATGATAATACTTAGATATTATTAAAAAAGAAATGTTATAAGATCATATATGATATCATATTAATGTATATGATTCTTGTATAATTTAATAACAATCACTTCACCATTATACAGGAGGTTAACCTACCCTCGACCAAGGAAAAGTACAAGGTAATGGTTTATTTTACCATCTCTTCATTATCCGAGGTTGTTTATATGTAATTATCTACTGGGACCTCTTTATCATACACATCCATGTTTCTTAAAAATGTATTTCAAATCATTCTTACTATTTTACAAACTAAGGGTTAAAGTCATTTATACCCTTGTTTGAATTTTTATAAGATTTTTATAAAGTAATCTTTTCATTGTTTTCCAAACAAGGTCCTTTTTAACCTTTTCAACAAAATTAAGGTAAGAATGTCTTTTTTAACTTTTACAGTGGGTTCAGCTATTTTCTGCCATTACACAATCATCAAAGCTTCCCTTATAAGCTTATAAGAATATTTTCAATGTAAATGTTTTCTTTTATAATTATGTTACTTTTAAATGATTAAAAAAAGATATATTTCTCTAAAATAGTTTTGATTTTATCTATGTCAACATCCTTTGATGGATTTTAAGTTTATTTGAAGTTGATTTATTATGTTACAAAACTTCCATATTGTATTTATGGTTTTGTGATATGTTTGACTGTGGATGTGTTATTTTTACACCATTCATGGTTTATGGAGAAAGTATTGACATTTCGTATGCTATTTTTAATATGAATGTTTATGTTATGTTTAAATCTGTTCATATGTGGAATTAATTAGACTTACTAAGTGACAGGAGGAGCTTTCTATAACTCCTTGATGCATCAGTAGGTCTCATGAGGAAAACTAGTGTCTTGGAATGAGGCCTTGAAAAAATCTTTTTTGTAGTCTTGGAACAAGGCCTTGACTATGTGTTTATGATAGTCTTTCATTATGCATTCCATCATTATAAAAGTTGTTATTGATATTATATATGATTATTCGACTAGTATAATATCCATGTGAATAAGTAAATGGCATTTTTTCATTTTATTTTTTCCATATTATGATGAAATTCAAGTTTAAAAGGATTTTGTTTTAGTTATACATTGCCTTAAATGTTTATGCTTATTTATGAAAGTGTGCTATATTGTTATTCTTACTTAGCATCTGAGCTCACTCCTTTCTATGTTTTATTTTTCCCAGGATGTGAAGAAATATTTTATGACTGACCTGTAGGGATAGTCTAAAGGGGATATGAGTGTGGACTATGTGGACTATGTTATTGCAGTTTTTCAATTTATGATGTAATGTAACATTTATGAATGTATCTAGTGTTTCCAAGGCTACTAAACTAATCGGTCTTTCAATACTTGAACTTTTGTGATCATGCCAATGATATGTAATAATGCATCGACTATGGGTAACTGGGGTCAGGGTGTTACAAAGGTCTTCAACATTTATCTTCATTTAAATAACTATCAACCTAGATCATGTAATCATTTATATTAAATTTCACAAAATGATTCCATATCTAAGTCAGTTAATAATACACACATAATACCATCTTTATCATTAGCATCATATCCCATTCTCATGGAATATCACATTTCAATTCGTGTCATACCAAACAAATGATGGAGTTCGTACCCATGAAACCAACTTCTTTATACATTATGATAAACCTGTATTCATTGGATGAATATTAATAACCTCCTTGTCACATCACAATCATTATTATACATGCCATATTATGTGATATTGTCCTAAGAATAGTTGTCACACTAAATGTTCATAGAAGATCCCAATTAATATGTGAACTCAAAATTTCCATAACACTATTCTTGTATATATGTTCTACAGTCGGATGATATCATTTTAAAGGACACAAATGACACCATAAATCAGGGGTGGGGACTCATTAAACATTGAGGCACCTTCTCATGGTTTGATTCCTTAGTAATATATATGAGAATATTATGAGAACATGACCCACGAGAAGGAAAAACATTAATAAGTGTCATTGGATGTTCCTATCTTATGATGTGTGTATTGTTCCATTGTCATTAATATTATTATTAATGAGTTTTATGACTCACTCAATTAGATTTATTGATGAAAACTTTGATGACATATGTTCATGGTGAGGTAGAATATTTTGGGTGTGTCATGAGTAATATAGCATTAATGAATAATGAGGGAAAGGATTTGACACTTCTACAGAAGTAGATATCTCAGTATCATTGACGAAAATGATGTATCTTAACTAAATCCATGGCCATGGCATTCCTTAGGAATGTTCAATTTCTAGATGTCAAAAATTGAGAAATCGATCACATGGGTTGATGTCACTTGCATGAATCCCACTTGATTGGAGATATCGGGAAAACATGATTCTATTACATGATAAGCATTAATATGAGGTGAAATGTCATTGTGATATCAACTTATTTCTCTTGGGTTCGATGATGCATTGCTAGACAGTAATCTTTGTCTTTAAGAATGTCCGCTTCATGTAAATGAGAAAGATGCTGAGAGATTCACACACTAAGTGTAGCCAGTATCTCAGTTAAATAATTTATTATTTAACAACTTGAATAAATATTATTCATAGTTGTGGTTAAATAATTATTCAAGTATGAATGATTTAATTTATTTCACCTCTAGTTATTTAAAATAATATATTGTGGATGGAATATTTATTTATCGGCGTATAATGCAGTTATATTTATTTATTAAATAAATAGTCATTATTCAAGGGCCTATAAATTTTGAAAAGTATTTGTGGACCATGTTATGGGTCCAATAAGAAATAATATTAAATATTATTTGTTTAAATAATATTTAAATACTACAAGAAAGTTATGAAAATTTCATGGAAATAATAACTTTGATTTTATTATTTGACATGGGGTTTCATGTGGAATAATAAAATAAGTAATGGAACTTGTGATAATTATTTATTATTACCTGGTGAATTAAATTCCTCATAATGTTAATATTCTCTAATTATCCAAGGGGTAATTACACAAGATAACTAATGGTTGTGTGTAAAATATCCTTGGGGAAATGTTATTGATCCTAGATAACACTTCCCTTTATAAGAACTCTCTCAAGAATGAGAGAGGTCCTCTCCCATCAGATCTAGGAGAATGATTTGGAAGCGATTCTCTAGGAGATCAAAGGCGTACATCACAAGCATAAGGATCATCCATAATAGAACTCATATATTCCTTCCGTGACATCCATGGATACATGGATCATACATAGATCACCACTATAGGAATCATATCCTTGGATTCTACGTCTCAAAAATTCCTCACCTTAGATCCATGGTCAAACACATAAAAAAATAAAGAATCACTTTCAAGGAAATATTTGATTTTAATTAAATTATTTATACAGAAAATATGTCAATCCCCTCTTTTCAGGTACAAGTTCTCTCATTTTTCTTTTATCTTTGATTAAATTATGTGGATATTGGCATTTATCATCATATTGATCCCGTATTCATTATAGATCATGGAAATTTGATAATTTGGGTACAAACACATCATGTTATTATGTTATGCCTGAAACTATCAAGTTGTATCAGAGGGGTCATATTCTCATTTATAATAATTTAAATAATTCGTTGATAGTTTATGATTTAATAATTTAGTTTGTCAATTCATGTTTAATCTTTCTCGAAATCTGAATTTCGAGATCTATTCTTCCTTTTTCATTTCTCAGAGATCTAACAGAAATGAATAATTTCTGGATTAAAACTACATCAAGGATCTCATTAGGAGGTTCTGGTGATTCTGTCCAGGTAACACACCAGTTCACACAGTGTATTCAGAACTACACACCTTGTAATCTACCACACACACAGTGTAATCTCGATTACACACCGTGTAGTCATGTTCATTGTTCTTGGAGTAATTCATAAATTACTCAAGCCATGTGGATTAATTATATGTGGTGTAGTTAATTCTCATACAACATGTTGACCAGGATAGACTGGAACTTGATCATTCAGACTACATGCCGTGTGGCCCACTAGACACGACATGTTGTCCCTTTGGGTTAGGTCAAGTGGTGTATCCCATACACGGCTTTCCCGACTAGTGACCATGTAATGAAGAGTCTACATGGTGCATGGACCACTGGATAGGTCATGTACTGTGAATATTTTCTAAGTGCACCTAACACACCGTATCCCCAGGCGTGTACTTCAGATGGAAAGTGAGGAGGGTAAACACTGTGTAGTCGGATCTACACACCGTGTACTATTTCCAGATTAAGTATATTTAAAAATATGTTATTATATTATGTAACCCTTGAGACATGTAAATTCATGTGGGTATAAATATTGGACACAAAAAGTGATTGTTTTTTGATATATATATATATATATATATATATATATTATTATATATGTTTAATCAATATCTTCAAAATGTTCAGATATCTGTGCATCCTGTAAGAGTTGTATTAAAATTATAGTTCTATCTGCATGCTATATGTCATAATGAATAAAGTGTATATAAGTATAATACATGCATGGTAGTTTTGTATGGGTATTCACTAGGTTTACTCCATGGTAAAACTTATGTACAAGGTTATGGATAATAATCTTAAGGAAATTCAGAAAAAGGATTAAGGTAAAATGGGCTTATTAATTAAATATAATTAGTAATCGATTCGAGTGTAATTTATCATAATAAGAATGATTAATAAATTAAATGGTAGTTTTATTAAATGCGTAATTTGTAGCATGTATGTGGAAGATCATGTGCTAGACCAGAACTTTGTATGCAAATAATTCCCTTTTAATTTATTTATTAAATTAAAATTTTTGGCCTTCATCCCTTATCTTCTTTAATATGTAGGGCCTGTGTGCCCATGATTTTTTTTAAATCTCACTTTACCCCTCACCTACGTGTGAGTTAAAATAATATCTAATGGATGGGTCTCCCAAGCTATTGGAGGCGGTTCATGTTAGGAGTTGAGGAGAAACCAAACCAAGGAGATTTAATGGTGGGCATGTGGAAAGCTATAAACATTAACCTTAAATATTTCAAGGGTTTTCTTCCCTAGCATAGGGATATTTTATCAACTACTAGATAAAATATGAAATTGTAAAGCTCATGATCATACCCTTTTTTTATTTCTATCAGTTTTATGGTCATTCATTATGGATGTTTGACGTGATCACATAATTAATAAAATAACAAGAATACTAGATGGAAATAAAATAAAATTTATAATGCATAAATATTATCTTTACATTGTTAATCCCTTAAGTATATCCCACATAACATTAAAAGACATGTAAAAAGATAATAAGTGGTAATTTACGCAAAAGGATAAAATCCATCAATTAAATATTATGTCGGTGTGGCCTTCCATTACTGCAGTTAGAACAAAACCATAGTTCAATGTTCTTGATCAACCCTAATTGGGGTTCTTTCAAATATCAAGGAATTATAATTTGCATTTTTTTGTTGAAATTACATATTTTACATCAATGGTTGACTCCCTAGTAGTACTTGGTGTAATTGAGAGTCAAGGGTTAAAGAAGTCCAAAATAAAGGATCTTAGGATTGGGGAGCCCACTCAACAGATCAAGGAGTTATGAGTTAATGCAGTTGGAATTTAAAATGCCTACCTAAAACCTTTCAAGTTTATTAAACCACCCTAGTTGGGGTAATGGGAATGGAAATACATATATTTTCCACTATAATGTCAAGAAAAAGTATATTTTTATTCCAATGGTGAGGGATATTGGGTTTCAAAAAAAATAGTGGGTAACTAATAAAAATAAATAAATTAATTTGTCTAAATTTATCAAGATAATGTACAAAAACTCTGTTTGTATTAATTTTTATAAACAACAATCAAAATGAAACCAATAATATCGTTGAGATCCATACTTGATAAGAAAAATATTCTCATCAACACTAATTTACAGGAGTGGAAAAGGTGCCTTCGGGTTATCCTTCTCTATGAGAAGAAACCTAATGTGCTGGAAGAGCTTTTACCATTTGAGCCTGGAAATGAGTCAGTGATGAGGAACACTATATGTACGAGAAACATCTGAATGATGCTATTGATATTCATTACCTCATTCCATCATATATGACTAATAAGCTCTTGAATCAACATGATAAAATAGATGATTATAGCATGATGTCTCACCTTCAAGATCTCTATTAAGGGAAGGACAGATAGGATAGGTATGAGATATCCAATGCTTTGTTCACTACTTAGATTAGAGAGTTTGTGCAAGATGGACCACATGTAGTCAAAATTATTAGTTACGGAGATTATCTAGACATCTTGGGGATTAAATTACCAGATGATTTGTGTACAGATCTCATATTACCATCACTTCCCAAGGCCTTCTCTAGTTTTATTGTGAACTAAAATACGAGTAATAATGAGAAGATCTAACGAGTACTTTTAACCCAAATTTTCCACGTGGATAAGGACATGAGGCATAAAAACCCAAATTCCTTATGGGGAATTGGAAATGGATTGACAAGACAAAGGGTCCTAAGATTTATAAATTGTAAAAATATCCCGAGCATCATCTAACTAGGGTGAAGAAGATCTAAAGGAAGGGTAAGGAAAACAAGATTATATTCTTTGCATTTGGCAAGTAAGGCCACTAGAAGAGGAACTGCACCCAGTGGCAAGGGGAAGATAAAGGTGTGTTCATTATATAGTAAATTCCTTCCATTTCTACACATTGGGTTTTAGTTACAACTTGTGGTGCTCACATCTATATTCAAATGCAGTAACCAAGTATAGTTTGGAAAATTTCTAGAGGAGAGGTGGATTTGCGAGATACCAATGGTTCGATGATGGGTTCTCTTTCCATTGGTGTCTAATACCTTTCATTACCGACCAAGATGATTTTGGTTTTACATGACTGTTATTATGTACCTTGTGTTACCAAGAACATAATTTCTAAATTGATTTTAGATACAGATGAATTTATTTTCATGTTTGTAAATAAATGTTGTTACCTTTATAAGGACAACATATGTTATGGTATGACACATTTAAAAAATGATATGTATGTATTAAATTATAAGAACCAAGTGTTGGAAGTTGATAACGAACAAAGTTCAAATGGCTCATACAACACCCAGTTATGGAATCACTGTCTCAGTCATGTAAATGTAAAGTATTTGATAAATCTCCATAAAGATGGTTATTTAAAATCTTCTGATATAAAAAGACATGATATATGTAGTAATTATTTTTAAATGAAAATGACCAAACCAAAAGTTTGCGAACAAGGTGAAAGGGCCACAAAGCTTCTAGGATTGGTACACACTGATGTGTGTGAACCATTTTTAGTATAAGCTAGAGGATGATATTATTACTTCATTACTTTTACTAATGACTTGAGTGGATATGGCTATTTCTACTTAATGAGGCATAAGTCTGAATCCTTTGAGAAATTAAAAGAATTCAATAATGAAGTAGTGAGTCATCTTGGTAAGAAGATAAAGAATCTTTGATTGGATTGAGGTGGAGAATATCTTAACCAGTGGTTCATCAACCTTTTATAGTAGTCTTGGATTCTATCTCAACACACTCCACCTTATAAAACATAGTGGAATGGTGTTAGTGAAAGGTGGAACCGTACCTTATTGGACAGGGTAAGATCGATGATGAGTCCTATGGATATTAAATTATCCTTTTGGGTATATACATTGAAAACTGTGGAATACACATTAAACCATGTACTAACTAAGGCTGCCAATGGGATTCCCATTGAGCTATTGAGTGGAATGAAACCCACATTGTCACATACACATGTATGAGGATGTGAGGGGTTTTTAAAGATTTATGAGTCCAAAAACTAGAACCCTAGGACACGACATGTATCTTAATAGAGTATCATAAGGAAACAAAGGCAACTACATATACAACCCCTTGTACATGAAAGTGACTATTGCAAGACAATTCATCCTTCCTGAGAGGGAGCACATCCTCAAAAAGGACGGTGGTAGCAATATTGAATTTGATGAAATTAATGCTAAAGATACACAATATTTGGTACAATAAAAAGTTCCATAGGTCCCAATGGAAGAGGTAGTTTATGAAACACATGTACAGTATAGGAGTACAAGAGAGGTAAGGGAACCAGAGATATATAGTTTCCTTATCTCCAAGAATGGTGAATCATTATTGTTGGAAAATGATGATCTTATATCCTACAAGGAAGTAGTATAGAGATCATAAGTTTCAAGATGGCCTGAAGATATATATTCTAAGTGGATTCAATGTATCATAACCAATTCTGGGTTCTGTTCGATGCACCAGTTGATGTAAATCCTATTGGGTGTAAATGGGTATTGAAGAAGAAACTGGACATGGATGGTTAAGTCTGTACCTATAAAGAAAGGTTAGTGGCTAAATGTTTTAAACATCACCAATGAATTAACTATGATGACATATTTTCCACAATTTCCTTTTTTAAATCCATAATAATCATACTTTCCATAGCAGCTTTCCTTGACTATGAGATTTTGAAGATGGAGGTCAAAACTGAATTTCTTAATGGTATCCTTTTGGAAGATTTAAATATGATCCAATAGAAGTGTTTATGACACCATGTGATGGAAAATGGTTATTAAATTTGCAAAGACACATTTATGGATTAAATCAAGAATCTAGTTCTTGGAACATTCGATTCGATAAGGCCGTAAGAGAGTTTGGTTTCATTAAGAATGCATGTGAGCCATGTGTTTACAAGAAGATTAATGGGAATTAGATCATTATATAAGTAGGGTATGCTGATGACTTATTTCTTATTGTAAATGACCAACCGGTCTTAAAGTTAGTCAATGGAATGTTAGAGAAGTTCTTCTCCATGAATGAATTTGGTGAAGCTGCCTATATTCTAGGGATCAAGATTATTCGTGATAGATCTAAGAGGCTAATTGGACTATGTCAAAGTACATACATTGACCAAATACTAAATAGATTATGTTTGGATCAATCCAAGAGGGGATTTTTTCTAGTGTCGCATGGTATACATCTTTCAAAGAAAATATGTCCCTAGATAGAACATGAGAAAGATAGTTTTAGAAATATTCCAGATACTTCAGTGATAGGATATATTATGTATGCCTTGTTTTGTAGAAGACTTGATGTTTCCTATGAGTTGAGAAAGTTAGGAAGATTTCGAGAAGATATAGGAGAACAACATTGGATTTCGATCATGTCTATCCTGAAATATCTGAAAATAACTAAGGATATTTTCCTGGTGTGTGGAGGAGACGAGGTGCTTTTCATCAGAGGGTATGAGGATGCTAGTTTTCGGATAGATCAGAATAATATTAAGACAAAATCATGATATGTTTTCTGTCTCAACAGAGGATCTGTGATCCATAAGAGTTTAAAGAATGCATTTTCACTGATTCTACAGTGGATTCTAAATATATAGAGGCTTATGATGTACACAAGGAAGCTGTCTAGATTTGGAACGTTTTCCAGTAGCTTGATGTGGTACCTAGAAGTAAGGATTCCATTACATTGAATTGGGATAATATTTCTGTGGTGGCTATTGCAAAAGAGACAAGGTCACATCAATAGGAAAAGTAAAAACTATAAAAGTATCACATCTAGAGAGACTTCTATCAAAGGGGTGAAGTTGTAGTGAACAAAGTGTCCACAAAAAATAATGTGGTAGACCCATTTACTAAAGGCCTATCTTAGAATAAAATGAATATTATGTGAGAGTTAGTGGATTGAAGGTAACAAAACTTGGGCTAATTATTTATTATTACCTAGTGAATTAAATTCCCCATTATATTCTTATTCTATAATTATCCAAGGGGTCATTTGATCAGATAACCAATGGTTTTGTGCGCAACATACTTGGAGAAAATCTCTTAAGCCTATATAACTCTTCCCACTCCATGAATTATCTAAATAATGAGAGAGATCCTCATCCACCGGATTTAGGAGAACACATTGGATGTGATTATCAGGGTGATCTAAGGGGCACATTGCAAGCACAAGGATCGTCCATGATAGAACACAAAGACTCCTTCAGTGACATCTAGAGATACATGGATCACATGTGGATATATGCTAGATGAATCCTATCCTTGTATTCAACATTGCAAGAAATTCGCACCTTGGACCCTTGGTCAAATACATCAACAATATAAGAATCACTATATAGGAAATTTTATAATTTATTTAAATTAGTTATAAAGAAAATATGTCGATCCTCTCTTCTCAGTTTTGGGTTCTATACTTTTTATTTTATCTTTGATTACATTCCATCGATATATGAATTTATTTTTGTATTTATCCTAGGTGAATTATTGATCATGGAAATTTAAAAAGTTGGGTATACGCCCATCCTGCACTTCTTCTACACTCGAAACCTTCAACAAAACATTAGGCCCCATTATCATCCCATCTAAAAAGGAGTCCACTTTATAACATAAACTCACTAATTCCAATTTAACAATTCATATTACCAATTTCAAGGGGTTATCATACCCCTCAGGTGACCTTTAAGTTTTGTCTGACAATTTCCAATTGACCAATGAGGTTCATGCAGGGTCTCTAACATCATTATATGACCCTAATTGGTTTTCCAAGTTAAATAAATGATTGTGAAGCATGATGAAACAATGAAAAAAAATTTATAAACATAAATAAAATTAAGAATATGGTAGAAAGAATATAGACCACCAACCTCAAGCTTGTGTATAAATTCTCATTCAAACATGGCTCTTGATTCAAGACCAAACAACCCTCAATTCCCAATCTATGATTTCCCAATAAAACATGAGTTTGAGGATTCAAGAGGAGAGAAAATATTAATCCCCAATTCCTCCGTAAAATAGAATAAGGTGGAATTATCAATGCACCTAGACCTTTGATTCACAAAAAACAATGCTTCAAATGACCAATGATCGAAGGATAATTACCCTTTTAGAGTTTTTTAGCTCTCGATTTGTACCCCTAGATTTTGGAGGAGCAAGTAGGTGAAAATTAAGGGAAGAAACATTTAAGGATAAAATGAAAAAATGGGTAATTAACCACTTTTAATGACATGTAGGGCTTGACCATAGAGTTTTATAATCCACGTTCCAATCATGTATACTCCTTTGCCAAAAGAGAGGCATGAGACCCATTGTTTATTTATAGATCCCACATAGCTTTCCAAATCAAATTTATGCCATGTAGTTGGATATATACAAAATAAAATGAGTTTCACACTCCTATTTCAAGTTTTACAAATTTTGAAAGTTCCTTTACTTGGGCATATGGTTCTAGTGCATGGTTAGGGATAATAGTGAGCCAATTGTGCACCATGAATTGAATGACCACTTTCCCACCTTTTATGTTTCTAACCACTAGGACACAATGGAGACCTTTCCAAGTCATAGGAGGAATTCCATTAACCAATTTAAATGGAGTTAAACAAAAACTTCAATGAAAACATACCACTTTATGTCAGGGATCTTATAGATTACTTATACATGATTAATGTTTGAGGTTACTTAGGGAACATTATGAGCTGTATAGTTTTCAAATTATATTCATATGATTTATATATTGAACTTAATATGTGATTGGTGAGGCTCAAAATTATATAGACAATAAGAGCATTAGTGTGACTCATGAAAAAACTAGGTGTTTGTTTAGAAAAATCCTTGCCCTTTTATTAATAATTTAATAGAATAAGGACTTGAATATATTTTTATGATGTCTTACAGTATGTATTCCATCACAACGACATCATTTATTCTTATATTTTAATTTATTTATTATTATGTAAACCATGGAAATATTATTTGTCAAGGAGTTTATGTATTCCTATCATATTATTTATAACATGATTATGTATGATAGTTTTTTCTATATACTACCCCTTATTGAGCAAATAAGGTTGCCTATTTATATTTTTTCCTATTTACCTAGGAAACCATGAATTTTAGTATGTGCAGAATATTGATTTTCAAGGAGAAATATAATTTATTCATGTATTAAATTGGCGTATAATATGTTTTTTATGTGGTGTAATGTTAACTTATGTATCTAGTTTTATGATAATGTTAAACCACTATATACTGTTTATTGTGATCTAGGTATTTTATACAATTCTTATAAAATAACCACTAACATCAAGGTACTAGAGTTTGGAAGTTACAAATATATACCCACATAATATATATAGACATATATAAAGATACATAATCCTACATAAATATATATAAATATCCATATATATATATATAATTAGAAATAAGTGTACACAAATATTTATAAATTGTATATATATTATTCTTAATGTGGTGAAAAATGATGGTGGGAGTGTGAACAACAGAATTTTAAATCAGCTATAGAGAATAAAAAATCAAGTTCTTCACTACTTCAGGGATTTTTTTGACTTGGCTTGGGTACTCAGTATAAATATGGTATGTGGGCCACATCTTTTTAAGACCGATCATTCTTGAAAGTACATGAAATTTACTTCTTGGAGGTGCTTTCTGGTCCTATGAACAATATTGATGACAATATCTTCAAAATCCCTAAAATCACCGAACATGAGGATGACACTTTCTCAGTGGTGGTAGATGTAGATTTTTTTTATCAAAGGATATATCTTTGCATGATATATATCCTTTGATTCATCTCATATATGAAAGGATACAAACTATGGACCTTCTTTGATCTCCAATTTAGGCTTACAAACTGTTGGGGCTTCTATAATTGTAATCTCATTCAAATAAGAATATTCCCATTTCAACTCATCTTTAGAAATAAAGATGGGATCAAAATGATGTTGAATTGTTGAACCCTACAAATGAAATAAATATTTTTTTGAATTTCTAAATGGAATTTAAATTTCAATCCTCTCACACAACAATTATCTATAGTTCTAATGTATATTAGATTCCATGGATTGAATTGGGTATATTAGCACCCAAAAATCTTAAATGATATTTATTATTGTATTAGAATTTCTATTAATATAGTTTATAAGAATATTTATGGGTTATTGGGATTCTATGATCACATATTAGTTAATATATGAAAAGAAATTATAAGAACTGATGTTCTTTTCTTTGTCATGAATGAGAAGAATATTGAAGTTAAGGTTGAATATGACCAGGTTACCCCTTCCAAGACATATGAAAAATGGTTGGACATTCAATATACAATTGGAGAGTAATTCAGAAGTAGGTGGAAGATGCCTATAATATTTGACCATTACAGAATATGAGTAGAGTCCATAGGTCAAAGGATTCAGTACTTGAAGGGGGGGGGTCTTCTAAAGCACTGTTAATCCTCCTGACTAAGAGATTGATATTTAACTTCCTCCTCCCACCTCTGATGGTAACAATGGTGTGATATCTAATCATAATATGAATTATTAAGAAATTTATGGTGACTATGTGTATAATGTTTAATATATAGTTATGTGGTCCTAGGATAAAATTAGTGAAGTGAAGTTTACCTCAGGGGTTGAGGTGAGTTATTTGATTCAAGGAAATTAAAAATACTATCTAGAGGGTGAATAAAATTTACCTCATCACTCTATGAATTCTTATATCCTTATAGATAGAAGTAAGACCTATAATCCTAGATGGAAGGATTCATCTTCTCACCCTTCATACCCTGTCTAAAATAGAAGGATGTTTGATAATGTTTATCATGTTTTTTCTATAGAAAATATAGTTTCGATAATTTCTTTCCATCATTATAATCTAGGACCTGATAAACAGGGGACTTCTTCTCTTGATTCTAATCCCTCATCTACTTAATATTTGGAAGCTGCTTCTTTGAATATAATAAGGAAATATGAAGGCCACAATATTAGATCCATGTCCAAAATCAAGGGAAAAAGCTCAAATAATTCTTTGGATTCTAATACACTTAAGGGGGTGGAAACTAGAAATTCTTCTAGAAATAAGAATATTGGAGGAAATAAAATGGGGATTCTATACCAAAATCCAAATGATCATGAAAATAATTTTTTTAACTATTAGGACTTGTCTATCCCTAAAATAGTAAGTAATTTAAGGATCTTGGATCAAATGAATAAACCGAATATTAATGTATTTTTTAAACCTAATTAGACATTACCTTTAAGTATATATCATCTTGAAAAATTAGGATACTATCTTTATGGTACCAACAAGTCATTCTCAGAGATAATAATTCTTTGGGTTTAAAATCATCAAAACCTTTTGCGGACTTGACTTGTTAGATCAAGTGAAAAATCGTTACTTGTTGTGTCAAAATTTGAGGTTCTATGCACTTCTATTACTTAAAATAATCTTATAAATTTCATAAATAACACCAAGGGATATAGAATTAAATTAATAACTTATCTACAACACTTTTTATCCATGGGTCATCATTGGGTATTTCAATGAAATCCTTAGCACAAATGAAAAATCAGGTATTCTTTAATAGAACAAATTATCAAGGGATTTCAAAACATTCATTGAAAACAAAAATATGTTTGAATCAATATTTTGGTAGAATAGTATACATGGTAAAAAGAACCAAAACAATCTATTTTCTAGTAAACTTGATAGGAATTTTATTAGTGAATCTACCTTTGATTAATGGGATTCTATTTTTTATTATCCATTGGCTAGAAGAAACTCAATTAATAACTAAATTTAGATGGACATTATTATCACCGACTTCAAACCCCCTTCCTATTGCAATTCTAGAATTCTTGGGTCTCTCTATTGAAATGTAACAGGCTTGTTGAGCTCACTTGGACATCAATTTATTTCCCGAATGATGCTTTTTACTACATACTTAAAATGAAACTCCTCAAAATGAGAATTAAGGATTAGAGAAGGACCTATGTAAGCTCCATTTATAACAATATTTATTCTATTGAAAATTAACTCAAACTTATTTTAGACCAAAACAGTATATATGACTTATCTTTTGATCTTGATCATCTAGAAAATATGTAACTTGATCTCTCTCTCCTTTTATATATCAAATAGAAAATACAAAGGGAATCCTATAGAACTAAACAAATCCAAGATTGTGATTGAAACTCCAAATTATTTTACATTCATCAAGGATCTAGAAATTATAAAATATCCCTTTCAATCATAAAAGATGGTTGATAGGTGTGAAGAATTGGTTAACTCTCTTTGATTTGAAACAAACGAATTTTTGGGTAACTCTCTTTAATTTGGGTAACTCTCTTTGATTTGAAACAAACGAATTTTTGAAGTGCCTTCTGCCTAAGGTAAGGATTATAGGGGGAGGATAGGGATGTAGGGAGATTAATTAGGCAGAGTTTGGATGAGTCAAATGGCTTGAGAGGTGTGAAGAATTGGTTATAAGTGGTTTCCTTTTATAAGGGAGAGGAGGGGCGTTTTAAGAAAGTGTGAAAATATTATTTTATAATATAATGATATTCGGTTTGTAATGGTCCAAATATCATTATGGTCGAAGATAAGATGAGTAATGGCCGAAATAAAATCATCCAATCATAATTGGACATGTTATGGATACTATTGTAATCATTACAATCTTATTTATTTAAATCATTTATTAATGAGGTAAATACTGCATCATTATTGTGTCATAAATAATTTAATTTATTTGATGTCTAAAAATAATAAAAAATACCATGACATAGTAAATCTTTTTATATTTCCAAATAAAATTTATATTATAAAATAGGACTTATATAACCCCATATAAAAATTAATTACTAAAAGAGTTTTGTTAATGTCAATTTTGTCTTGACATTAAATTAATTAATCTAAATTGTCATTATCACTCCCACGTGGCTCAATGGGGTCCCAAAATCAACAAAAATATGCCTATGGTCGTAACTGACTCAACCAATAAGTTTTTGACAAGTGTTAAGGTAATTTTGAATTATTATAATATTCTTTTAACCTTGAATTTCCTTATTTACCTTTAACTACAGTAAATAAAAGTCAAACGTTACTTTTTACCAAAAATTATTTTCATCTTAATGAACCAAATTTTACTCCTTGGTAACAACCTTGTATGTAGGATTTTTGAAATTCAATTCACAGATGTGGTAAATTTTCATTAAAATGAAAAAGTCAGTTTTTATAATGACCACTAAGTGGTTTCACTATTTATAAAAAATTGAAGTTTTTTCAGAAAAATACCAAAAATTCAGCCTAAGAATTATTTGATATTCCGAATTCAGAATTGATATATATTTTTCCAAATTAAAAACATAGAAGTGGCATTAATTAATTTAAAAAATTAAGTCCCGTTATCAAAACAAATAGCGTGTTTTTAAGAAACAATAACTATCAAAAGATTGATACTTGTTTATGTCCAATTTCAAAGTGAAATTAATTCCAATGAACCAAATTGGATTAAAGGGTAAAAATATATTTTAATTTCACATTAAAACAAATTAAAAAGATAATCTAACCATATAAATAAATTAGATTAAAATGAAATTTTGAATTAAAATACAATATTTTTCACTATTCATTAAAAAAATGAACTTTATCAGAAAAATTATAAAAATTTACCCAAAGTAAATTTTGATGTCTCCATTATAAATAAGGATTTTATTTGTTCAATTATAATGTATTAAAGTGACAAAAACTATATTTATAGAGGGTTCACCATTAAAAGGAGACAAATCGGTCTTTTAATGTAAATTATGATTAAAATTAGATTCATTCACAATTTAATCCTCTAACATTTATTGGATAAATGTAAATACATTTAACAAACACGTATAATCATATTATATTTAGTTTTGTTCATTCCTGCCAATAAAATTTCTAGGAGTTGACTGCTATTTAAAATAATAATATTACATTATTAGTGTGTAACGTCAGATTTCAAAGAAACTCGTTGTTGCGTATCGGGTACGCTATAGCAACCCTTTTAAAGTAAAATTAATATTTAAATCAAAAATATTAATAAATATGAAATATGTATTATTCTTTATTTACCTGGGATGTTACATCCTTTCCCCCTTTTGTTAATTGAATCCTTGCAAATTAAAAAAAGGGCTCGGGAACTTCCATTGAATGTACCAAATCGGAAAAAGATTCGGTAAAAGTATCACTTTAAAAGAAAGAAAGAGAAGCTCAAAGGTTACCCGAGTTAACCCATATTAAGATTCCATGAAAACATGGATATGCTGGATAAAACAAAGGGTCAAGTTCTGATGGAGAGTGTTAGGAAAAATATTTAATATAAAGTTAACCACCAGAAAATCACAGACTTATGATGAGTTAAATGGTCTTTGATTCCCCAGTAGGAAAAGTTAACAGACAAGGTTTTTGTTTAATGTTACTTTTCGTTGAGGAATTTATTTATGAGCTTAAAAAAACATAAGGAAATATACTTAATTTTCATTTATACATTCATATTTTGCTAGATTTATCACACAAACTCATATTTTCTCCAAACGATGAATATTCATGATGAATTTTTTATTACATTAAGAGTTATATATTCATCTTCGAGAGAATAACATAATCCAAAAAATATGAAATATATATTTCCCATGTATTTAGATATTAACTAAAACGAAAATTTTTTGTATAAGATCAGATAATCACCAAAAGGATAATCCTTTTTAAAAAGATATACTACTCTTAATCTCCAAAATTAGAAAAAAAGAACCCAAGGTTTAAGAAAGACCATTAAATAAATAGTTATCCTTAAAATTCTTCAAAGTAATCAAAACTAATATTGAAAACCAAATCTCTGAAGGATTTAATCACATAGCCTTCCAAGTTAAATCTTAACATTTATTTCCAAATAACACAAGTTACTCGTACAGTCTCATACTAAAAAGTAATTAACCTAATCACATATCCTCCATGATAGTTTTTTGAGCATACTTACCTTTATGATTATCACTTGAACAATCGTAGGGATTTGTTTCTCGCATATATGATGTCTTATAAAAAACACTAAGGTTCTGGTGGTTAATCATGACTCCAGATAGTTGGTTGAGAATAACCACAAGAGTTCTTATTGCAGCTCCCATATCATTCAGCTGCTCGTTAAAAAAACTGTCATAGTTTTCTTCACATCCACTATTACTTGGGTGCCTGCTAGATCCAACCATTTACTACAACCAAAAAGTTTAGTGCGAGTATATCAGTAAAATCATCATATAATATCTTATGAGGAGGGTAAATAGTAAGATATACTTATTCATGCTATCTTAAACTCATTCACTTTATAAAAATAACTATGACTCTTTCTAAAATCCTAACCATTATGATAATGTCACTTATGCTTAAATTTTATCCTAACCTCTAAATTTATCTAAACCGACCTCTGATACCAACTATAAGGACCCGGCCTTAAACATTACACAATATTGAATTAAATAAATAATTCACATTGAATATCTTTTCAGGTTTAGAGTTTTATAGAATTTGGCCATAACTATTACATTACAACTTGAATATTACAAGTAGACACTACTACTCCGTATCCATTTTACTCATAAAATAAAAACTCTTACAAAGACACATGTCTAGTTCCATGTTTTAAACAACATGACTTTTCCATGATCCCATCCTTGATCCTATTCATCTTTAAGTCCTATGGAAAACATTTAAAAAACATGTGATGAGCATAAAAATCTCAGTAAGGGTTATAAAATAAGGAAGGAAAACATTAGCCCAAGAATAAATACAAATCCTTGAAACCATACTTTTCAGTCATAACATACCTTATGAAATCATAAGATTTATAAATAACACACACAAATCATAAATCATAAAGGTTACTTATGGAATACATATCAAACTTACATTGTAGCTATCATAGCTAAGTAGGGAGTTACACTTCGAATGCCCATCACAGTATATTCCCTAAATCTCTTAGGATAAACATCACCTTTACCTCCATCATGTTACCCAATGCAATGGAGAGGTATCTTGGGCTCAACCGCCCTAGGTTTATCACGGAACCACCCGTATACGTAATCAATGCCCAATAAGTATAACACATGTATAAATGAATGATAACATTTCCACATTAAAATATATCAAATCAAGATATTTAAATAAACAATGTTTTATCAAATCATTTTTGAAAACCATTTAAAAATAGATTTTTTAATCAAAGTGTCCCATACCACTTTGAAGATTTTAAATGAATTATCATTTGAAAACATTAAATTCCATATAAATAAATCCTAAAACCCATTTTGAAAACATGGACATTAATGAGAAACATTTATAAGAATAAATCTTTAAAACATTTAAAACGATATTTTAGTTAAAGTGTTTTTTCAAACAAAAAGTGAGACACATGAATAAAAATAATTAAGGAATAACATTTAATCAGAACTTTATAATATCATGATAATAAATGGATTCATGATATAATTTTTCAAAGTACAGTATATACACCATATAAGAGTGAATTACTGCATAACAACAATGAAGTCTCAATGGAAATGTAAATTGAGATGAAATCCCTTATAAAGATGGTATCCTTAAATTAAGGATAAATAAATCACATAATTATGTGGGAAAAATATAAATACACCCAATATAATTGGATATTAATTTTAAATCAATAATATGTCATTCACAGATATTCATTGGATGACATATTCAATAAGTACAAGTTGAACCCAAAGAATCAAAATCGGGTTAAGAAGTTCCCTTATAAAAATTCGACATCCTAACATCGTCACATTAAAATTAAGAAAATGAGTTGATGAGAAAAAAGGGTATCTAATAACTTGGAAATAAAGGTTACATCAATAAGGATATATAAGAACATATCCCAACATAATAAGATTTAATTTAAAAGACATATAAAAAATAAGCCTTTTAAAAAGAGGAGGGTGAATGGTTCCCTTACCGATTTGGTAACTTACAAAACATACTCTACATGAAAGAAGGATCATACAATGAAGATGTAAATACTCATAAATGAAATATATTACATAAATAGTACAATCATGGGCAGTATATACACAACACAAAAATAAATAGTGGAAAATATAGCATCAATCTCATGGGAATAAAAAGTGAGATGAAACCCTTTACCACGTTGTAATCAACTGAGTTGTATGACCAAAATTTAATAACCACAACATTATTCATTGAATAAAATGAATATAAAAATAATATTGATAATATATATTAAGTGGTGGTACATAATACACCACATTCAATAAATTAGTGGTGAACAATGGAAATCTCTCAATATTTAAAGTGAGATAAGAAAATATCTTACAAAAATTCGGTATCCTAACGACGCCACTTAAAAATTCTTAAAATAAATTGATGAGAGAAAGAGGGGGTCTCTAATCATATGGAAATAAAAATTAAAGTATGGTGAATATAAATGAACATCCTCCAATATAAGAACATGGAGCATAAAAGAAATGACATAAAAGAGAGTACTTGAAAAGAAAGAGAGAGGTCGGATCCCTTACCTCGTGTTCAACTTGAATCGATCATTATTTAATCTCCTGAATAATAAACTAAAGTTAATTTGTACTTTATTAAGAACATTTTTAAAGTTAATTATTACTTTTATATCACTTATACCATGTTATAAGCATTATGTAATCATTTAAGTTAATAATGTTGGTTTTGTCGATATTTGGTACTTGAGTCAAAAATGGACTTCTTATATGTTGTTCATGTGGTCAAAGGTTCATTATATCCAGAATTATATTCATTATTTATATATCATATATATCATATATATCCAGTATATACATGTATTTATAATAGTAAATTACATTTAGAGGTAAGAAATGAAATCCACCGTTCATGGAGATGGTAAGCCGTACATACGCATGAACGCTACTTTCATTTATATTTTCTTATTTTAATGGAATTAAAACATAATATATATAGTTATATTATAATTCCAGTATAATATAATATATAATATCATTAACTCTATCCTTTATACACCCCACAAAAGGCATTAATGAGTCTTATCACTTTGAGGGGACGGTAGTTCGCGCTTCCTCAAATAAAATTATCGTATTTACCCACTTTGGAAACCATAAATGCATGATATAAATGGAAAATACAGAAGAATAAATAAAACATAAACATAATATCTATCATATATAAATATAGTTCCATCATAATGGCCACCATGAGAGGCAGTTGGAGATATTTTAACATTCATCATTTCGTGAGGCGTTAGTTTTCCATCCACAAAAACATTATGTTCTTCATCCATTAGATGGAGGTGTGTGTAATTGTAGTACAAATCCTTCTTATTAAAACATACTATTATATTGAGAATACTGGTGTTGTTACAAAATAAAGTAATAAAAAGAGTTTAGGGGTTGGAGAAGTAAAATAAAAGAAAACAATTTAAGAGAAACTATTACCTATAATTTGGATAACTCCCTTTGGTTTGAACCAAAGGACTTCTTGAAGTACCTTTGGCCTAAGGTAAGGCTTCTAGAAGGAGGAGTGGGATGTAGGGAGCGTAATTGGGTAGATTTTGGATGAGGAAAATGGCTTGATAGTTGTGAGTAATTGGTTATAAGTGGTCTCCTTTTATAAGGGAGAGGAGGGGATCTTTAGGAAAGTGTGAAAATATTATTTTATAATATAATTATATTTGGTTCCTAATGGTCCAAAAATCATTATAGTCGAAGATAATATGAATCATGGTCGAAATAAAATCATCCAATCAGAATTGGACATGTTTTGGATAATATTGTAATCATTATAATCTTATTTATTTAAATCATTTATTAATGAAGTAAATACTGCATCATTAATGCGTCACAAATAATTTAATTTTTTTGATGACTAAAAATTACAAAAAAATATACCATGATATAGGAAATATTTTTACCTTTACAAATAATATTTATAGTCTAGATTAGGACTTATATAATACTATATAAAAATTAATTACTAAAAGAGTTTTTCTAATGTCAATTTTGTCTTCACCTTAAATTAATTAATCTAAATTGTCATTATCATTCCCAAGTGGCTCAATGGGGTCCCAAAATCTACCCAAAGATTCCCATGGTCATAAATTACTCAACCAATAAGGTTTGGACAATTGTTAAGGTAATTTTGAATTATTATAATATTTTTTTAACCTTGAATTACCTTATTTACCTTTAACCGTGGTAAATAAAAGTCAAAAGTTACTATTCACCAAAAATTATTTTCATCTTAATAAACCACATTTTACTCCTTGATAACAACCATGTATGTTGGATTTTTAAAATTCAATTCACGTAAGTGGTAAAATTTCATTTAAATGAAAACGTCAGTTTTATTAACTACCACTAAGTGGTTTGACTATTCATCAAAAATTAAAGTTTTTTAGAAAAATACAAGAAATTAAGCCTAAGAATTATTTGATTATATTAATTCAAAATTGATGTCTATTTTTCAAAATTCAAAACATATAAGAGTCATTAATTAATTTAAAAAATAATCTCTGTTATCAAAACAAATAGCGTGTTTTTTAGAAACAAACACTATCAAAAGATTGATACTTGTTTATGTCCAATTTCAAATTGAAATTAATTCCAATGACCCCCATTGGATTAAATGGTAAGAATATATTTTAATCTCATTTTAAAAACAATTTAAAATATTTTGTAACAATATAAATAAATTATATTAAAATGCGCTTTTGAATTAAAATACAATATTTTTCACTATTCATTAAAAAAATGAAATTCATTGAAAAATTTACAAAAAATTACACAATGTAAATTTTGATGTCTCCATTCTAAAGAAGGATTTTATTTGTTCAATTAGAATGTATTAGAGTGACAAAAACTATATTTAAATCAGGTTCTCTATTAAAAGGCGATAAATCGGCCTTTTAATGTAAATTATGTTTAAAATAAGATTCATTCACAATTTAAGCCTCTAACTTTTATTGGATAAATGTAAATACATTTAACAAACATGTATAATCAAATTGTATTTAGTTTTATTAATTCCTACGAGTACAACAGCTAGGAGTTGACTACCATTTAAAATAATAATATTATATTATTAGTGTGTAACGTAAGATTTCAAAGAAACCCATTGTTGCGTATCGGGTATGCTATAACAACCCTTTTAAAGTAAAATTAATATTTAATTCAAAAATATTAATAAATATGAAATATGTATTGTTCTTTATTTACATAGGATGTTACAATGGCACCCTCTTTTCAGGCACTTCCTTGGTGGAGATGATCTGATGTCTCATCATGGATCTTGCACAACATCTGAAGCATAGGGAGGAGGTGCCCTCATTGAGGAGTTGTCCGACACGAAGTTCTGCCTCTTCTAATCCCAAGTCATGAATAGTGGTACACTAGGGTATTTTTATTCCTCCCACAAATGGTGGTGAAATTAAGGTTTATCCTTCTTGTAGTTTCAAGTTCATGTATCGGGGAGGTGTTATTCGTTACTCCATAAGTTCCGAAATCTTTTCCTTAATTGAATTTTATGGGAAAAGATACTATCTCAGGGAGGATGTGAATTAAATCCTCCCTATCCTTAAATTATGTTACTTAAAAAATATTTCTTTGACTAATGTGAATATATACTCTCTGATAAAATTGAGCTCCCTAAAAAGCCTCACTTTTAATCCCTGGAAAATCATTTATCTGATCTACAAATTCAAGGCCATAATTATCAATGTTATTGAGCTTATTTACATGTATAATGTTGGTAATCAAGTGGATGACTTTTTGATTTCAATGATTCCATGGATTTACCTCTCATAGAGTTTTCTACTGCTTGTCCCCCCAGCTGGCGTTGACATTATTATTCAGGTTGCTCTTGGATTCCTCTTCTTAAGCCCCCTATGAACTTTCTCCCAAAATATTCTCTTTTACTTAATTAATAAAAATCATATTTTTTTGTGACATACTAAAATAAAAATTAAAACTCCATTTTCCCTTTTCCATCTATGATTTTAAGACCAAATCCTATCTTTCCCATCGCAATTGGTGAAACCTCGGGTACACTCTAAGGAGCTTTCTAACCATTATTTTGGGATTTTTAGGCTCCTACTCCAATATTTCAAGTGTGTTATTGAATGTAATATCCTCTCCACCTGTTATTCTCATCTACCTTCGATTTATACCGTCTATTTTATCCTCTCATGAACTCTAACCACTATGTGGGCAATGAATATGATTCTTGATGAATCTAAAGATGGAAATTTGGTTACTTAGGGAGTGTAAATTCTATTTGTATACTCTATTGTGGATTCCCCATAAAATGTGAAATTCTATGACTAATTTATACTTTTGTGAGGAAGGGTTTCTTAACATTTATTTATATTTAATTACACAATATTCTTTAAGGTTTTAAAATATTTTTTCCCAGAATTATACATGTAAGTGTTACCCATGAAGGGTTTAAAGTGGATTTAAAGGATTTTCTACACTATGATTTGATTTTTGTATACCAAGTGTTTGATAAAATAGTACAGAGGATATTTCAAATAAATTTTAGTGTTTAAAATAGGATTTTTGAAAATGTTTTTTCATAAAAAGGGTAGTTCGATGTTCTAAAGTGATGCTTTACTAAAGAAGGGTTTGTTGAGCCATATTTAAAGATTTTAATACTTATTAGTCTCCACCTTTTTTAGTCAATTTTAGATGTATTCCAAGCACCATTCAATTTTGAAGAATGTTTTAATAGAATATGATTTAGGATTATATAATAGATTGAAATTATCTACATGTTTTCAAATTATAGTTTAGAAGTTTGTCAAAATATATTGATATGTAATTATGGTTTCTTTCATTTTTAATCCATATTATTTATATTTCTCATTATAAATTGTGCTGATGAGTGGTTTATTATTGTTTTTTATTCAAATATTTCAGAGGGGGTATTCGATGGGAGGTTATTTGATGGGATATGAGGTTCAACACTTTTTCTTAAAATATTTATTTATGTAATATCCTTCTGATCCATTTTTTTATCATATGTTTTTTTGATATCATGGGAACCCTTGGTAACTAAGTAGAATGTATAGATTCATGTTACAATGGATTAGTGTTTTTATGATTTCTAGTTACCTAGTAATGATATACCCTCCACATTATTTACATTGTACCTGATGACTTGAGATGGTTTGGAAACAGATGATCTTGTTTCACATAGGGGGGACTTAGAGAGAGAACCAAAGAAACTGTGTATATTATCATTAATGTTAGATTTTAGTGGGTTACAAATGATGTTGGATCCTTTTTAGGATGATGTAGGGGATTTTGATTCGTATACTCATTAATATTTCAAAATCGTTCAAATATATAGATCTATTATATTGTTATTGTTTATTTTGAAATGATTTTCTGATTTTTTAGTGAAATCTGTACTTTTTTTCTTCACCAATTGTGGTTTTGGTTTACCTTAAAACTTATTTATAAATTATTTTTAAAGTGGGTCTTCTAAAAAAGTAAGTGATGTTTTTTTTTCAAAAAGGAATTGTAAAATGTCTTTGGAAAACATAAATAATTTTGTATTTTTTTTAAAATAGAATGTTTATTATTCATGTATTGAAATCTATATTAATTGGAATCAGTGATTTATTGACTTGGGAATAAAACAATGGGGTTTTAGATAGTTTATCGTCATTTATTCTTAAATATTTTTCTTGTATTTTTGAAATAAAGAGTTTAAGATTAATATTTTCTCTTATTATTTCTCATTTAAAAATTTCATTTTTATTTTATATTAAAACCATAATTTATGGAATGTATTTCTAAAGGAAGAATATAGTATCTTTGGTGAAATACTATTAGGAATTTTTGGATCACACCTCACAAATACGACAGTGTCTATATGTACATGTAATTGTTATGTTTCATCTCAATTTACCCATATTTTGTTCTATTAATTAGTTGTTTTTTGTTTCTATGGATAGATGAATTAAGATGTGGTGAGTCTCCATGTGTCACATGGTTTCTTTTTTAGAGTAGTTTTTTTCCATTTTACTTTTGGGATGTTTTATTTTATATTTAATCATGGTGTATTTTATTCTAATCTCATTGTATCTACTTTTGTTATGTTACTATTGGATGATACAATTATATATTTTGGATGTATTTTTATTATGAATAAGAAAATTTTGTTTTGGTTATTTTTTTATTTGATATGAGTCTATATCTAATTTTTGTATTAGTCATAACATATTCTTGGTAATTTTGGATATTGAACTATATCATTGTCTGAGGGTGATATCATTACCTAGTGTGTGTTATTGGTATTAAAGAACTAGTTTCCATCACGTGGAGACTGAGAATGACCTTTAGTATTTAGGTTATCTAGAAACAAATTCTGTCAAAATGGATTACATAATTATTACTAAAATATTCATATTATTTAATAAATTTAATTTCAATTTTTGGCATCAAAGTATGATTATTAATATTAAAGGTACTGACCATGATAATGATACAACTATTATCTTTGAATTAGATTATTATTAACATTCTAAAATTTTTATCCAATAAATAAAAATAATATATTTTAAATAATGATACTATTATAATTTTCAAGTAGATATATAAATTATATTAACACAAAATTAATTGGAAACCAATTATATGTTTGATTAAAAATAAATAATTATAATAACACCATTTTTCTACAAAAAATGTTTATATATATAATATGTTTTAATTTAAAATTTAACACTATATTTTTCAGAAATTGAGTTCGATAAAATTATTATTAAATTTGAATTATTTAAACCCAAATTTATTAATAGGTGTTGTTTTATGTTTTTAGAAAAACATAAATTACTTTGTTAAAAACATGTTACTATAGTAAAAACAAAAATAGGTAAAAGTTAAAAATACTATGAACTAATTTCTTCTAACATGTTTAAATTATTTTCTAAAATAAATAGTGGAGGCATTAAAAATTTAATTCCACCACACAACCTATTATTTCTAACTTTTTGAGTCTTTCACCATCGAAAAGTGTAATAATATTATTTTAAATTAAAGGGGTATTCACAAATGTTCTTTTTTATACCCTTATATATGGGAAAAATTCATCCTATTAATACCAATCCCATTTTAACCACTTTATTATTTAATGTTTGAAATTTTCCAATTAATATAATCCTCTATAATTCTTATAATCCTCATTTCTCAATTAGTTATCCTAATGCATTTATTTCTTGGGAAATATTCCAGAGAAAGTTCAAAATCACAATTTGAGTATTACTTAATCTTTAATTTAATTAGTCTTTTATTATAATACTATTATTATAATTATATTATGATAACCTCATTATCATTATTATACTATGGGTTTTTTATATTAAAAGATTAAATTTTATTTATTCATTTACCTTCACTTAGTGAAATAAAATTACATTAACAGTGCATTATGTGGATTTCCGCATCCATGATGTAGCGATTCTCAATTTTTATGATAATTTTATATATTTGTAAAAAAAATATAGATTATTCAAAAAACAAAATAATAAAAACAATATATTTTTTATTTTTTTGATAATATTGTTATACAATTCCTTAACCATACTCACCCATCGTGTCATAGTCTTTTCATGTTTGGGGACTAATTTAACCACCTACTTGAGTAATGTTAAAAGACTATATCATGGGAGACTATGTAAACTTAAATAATAATGTTATTATAATTTAATAATAAAAAAATGAGATATTTTAGATCTATAATGGTTATATTATGTAGTTAAATTAATATTAAAATATTATATTTGTAACGACCCAAACATTTATAAATGAAACTCTTTTTTTGAATAAATAAATTAATTATTAAAAGAAAGTTGTTATAGAAATATCATGAACTAATTTTTTTTTATTTTGGAATGTCATATGGTCTATAAAATTTAAATGACTATTAATCATTATAACCATTCATAATATAGGTGTTGTAAAATGACCATTAATATTAGTATATTAAAGATTATGATAAATTCTAATTGACACAAAAGGGAGTGATGGCCTCAACTAGTAGGAAAATACCCTTGGAACTCCTTTTATTAGATCTTTTGAGGGAGATAAAATCACAACAATGTTCCCTTAAAAAATCCCAAATTGAGATTCCATTACTAAAACATGAATAAAACTATTTACAAGATAAGTTCTAGAACATCAAGATCATAACCCAAACAATATTCTGTGAACCATATAAAGAAAATATCACCATCGTACACCATACCCTGAGAGTAATTACATGTGTAAAAATGGGCTATGTATCTACACCCTTACAAAATGATTTTTTATAGTTTTTTTTAATAAAATAATTAATATAATTATTGATTTTTATAATTTCTTTCTAAAAGATATGATAATGAGCTTGGTAAAAATTAGATTTTTATATGATGAAATGAAAATTGCATTTTTGTGAAATATATAAATTCAATAAAGACACTCTTTTTGATGAATTCAAGAAACTTTGAAATATATTTTATCTTAAAAAATATTATTATTAATTATAATATATTAAAAATAAATGATAATATAATTTTTTGAAGAAAACTGTAATGTATATAAGTGTCACAAAATTGTTATTGTAAAATATCTTGTATCTTTCAATAAATGAGTATTTTTAATTTTATAGTGTAAATTATAATATTTTGATAATTATTTTGATAAAACAATACTAATTTTTAAAATCTTTACGTCGTAATTGTCCAATGGTAAATGATTTTAAATTTTCTAAGGAAGTTTAATTTTTTAACCCAAATTAAAGACATTATGAATATTTGTTATGTATTATGACATCATAAAATCCCAGAAGTGACGTAATAAATACTATAAATATTTTAAAATGAAAAAAATAATCTTTCACCTTTAAAATAACTTATATTTAATTTTTTTAAATTTTATAAACATAAAATTAATCCTCCAAGACCTATATTGTATTTTAAAGTAATGAAATGAATTTATTATAGACATGACTCAACCACACTTCATTAAGGGTATTATTTCAATTATTTTAGTTTCTAGCCTTATAAAATAAATAATTTCACCCCTGTTAGATCCCTTATTTTCTTAATGTGTGATTTTGTTTTAGTTTTAGTTTGGTATCATATTTATGGATAGATAAGTGTTCCCCATGTTCATGTGAAGGCTCGGGGGGTGTTTTAGGGGTTCAGGATGTGAAATATGATGAAAAATGAGTGTTTGGGGATGTTTCATGCTTTACGCATGATTAGTGTGAACTATGCTCGAATCCTGGGTAATTGTGTGAGGGAGTGATATTAGAATGTAGCATCTGTATGATTTGTGCACGGTTTGGAAAATCATGTGGGTAAATCGTATGACCAAGAAACTTTTAGAAAATTACAAAAATTCCATTATGGAATTTTAAGGATCACTTCGTATTTCCTTCTTTCTTCCTCGTTGGATCCCTAGAGATTTCCCAAAAACCTCAAGATCTCACATGGATCAATCTCCCACAAGTTTAGGCTGTTTGGAGTACCATCATTTGTAAATCAATGCTCTGGGTTAGTATCATCTTCATCTTGATTCCCTTTTCCAGATAAAGTTTGTGGTTTCTCCCCTATCCATACAATTCTCTAAAACCCTCCTCTTTTGGTGAGAATTTGGTTGAGGATTCAAAGGGTGGTTGAATCCAGATCTATGGTTTTGATTAAGAGTGCATTCATCATCATATTCATGGTAGGTGGTCGATGAATATTATCCCATAGTTTTATTCTAGATTTGTGCATTGAAGCTTGTGTTTTCCCCTAATTTTGTTCCTCGTTCGGTTGGTGTGTTTCATAAAAATGGGTATCTCAGTGATCAATTGAAACACTCATGATTCCCATGGGATGCGTAAAAGATGAATTGACCATTTTAGGGCCACCCACGGGGTGTGTAGGTATTTCTAGACCTAAAAAATAGTAGGCCTAATTGAAGGGTTGTTGAGTTATAATGTGTAGCCAATACAGAACATGTCAAAATAGTTGATTTAGTTGTAAATGGAATATTGGTGATTGTGCCAAGGTTTTTGGGTAATTCAATATTGGTTCATTTAGAATGAATTTAAAGTGGGTTAATTGGGTTAAATGGGATTGGGTCAAATGGTATATGAATTATATTGAAATGAAAAAGTGGACTGGTACATATGAAATAATGACCACGTTAAATTGGAAATGGATTGTGAATTGAGAACATGTAAATGGTTGTATAAGGGAATTGATGAATGCGAAATGACTTAATACCTGGGAAATTATGGGGCATACATAATGGGTTGAAAGTGATAAAGTGATTTTGCTATGTATTATAAGAATCGAACATGAAATGCATAAGGGGTAAATGCTTGTGAAATAGTGAATGGGCTAAGTGGGATAATATATGGTAACTAATGAATATTGGGTATGTATAGGGGTTATTGAACTTACATAATGGGTTAAGGAATGATAATGGGAATTTGGATAAATTTTTATGAATTGAAGTTGGTAAATGTGTCAAAGGGTTATATGATAAAAATAATTCCCATGTTATTACCATGTATTGTGATTTCCCAATGGGATTGGGCATGTTTCGGTGTGTTATGGTATGAATGTGGTGATTGGATAAATAAGCATGTAGACATGGTTTGGTAGAGTGGGGTTTTGACATGAGGTTTTATACCCATGGGTCGGGTTAAGTTGAGGCTCTAAACTCTACCCTATAAATGCATTGGTTAGGGATGGGGACAAATGATCTATTCCCCTAAAAGTTTCATTCCACCCAGACTTTGGCTTTGAGGTGAGGATAATGTGATGATATGATGTGGTTATCCCAAGAGAGATAAAGACCTGACTTTCCCCTTATGTGTATTTATTCTTTGCCTTAGATATATGTGTAAACAATGATTATTCCTAACCCATGGAATATGTGATAAAATGGATTAAGTAATAAAAGTGGTATAAGAAATGGAATTGGGTTAAATGATAAAAATGAGTTAAATGAACCTTGTTAAACAATAAAAGTAGAACTATCCCTTGTTTAGTCCCCATTTATTTTTTTACATCCACAAAATATCTATTAGACATAATATTTCATTGACACGTTGGTGGTGACCTACTGAGTTTTTTACTCACACTCGAGTCAGGCAGTCGTTGGGTACCTGAGCAGATTATTTAGTTGCATGTCAGGATAAGGGAAAAAAACCTAGACTAGGATATTGAGTTGGGCTTGGGATGTACATGGAGGACGATCCAGACTTAATGTTGAGACGCTTTTAGGGATTTTGATTTTGTTTCATTTTGGGTTTTATTAATTTTACACTAGTAGTATGGAATTCATAGTTGTATTAGATTTTTGGTTCATATCCCATTTGGGGAAATACTTGGTTATGCATGTTCATTTGTTTTTCCATATTGTTATTCTACTTATACTATTTTTTACTGTGTATTACTCTGGTAAAAAGGGTACAATATCCCAAGTGACTTACTTGACCCTCGTCTCTAATCAGCAACATCTGGTGTATGGGGAGGCATGCTTGAGGCCATTTGACGACTCAGCTTGGGGCACTAACTTAGTGGATTCTATCTCAGGGATGTTACAAAGTAGTATTTGAGGAGTTATTTTGTCTTTCTTATTATTTGGGGATGGTATAGAAGATGTTAGGATGTGCCAAGCCTTAGTAATTATCTCATTCTTAGGATTAAATAACACATGTTTGAGGAAAAAACCAAGTTAACCTAGGTGATAATATTTGTTCTTGATGTGTGTTATTATAGTTAAGTGATATGTCACCATTGGGTGATGCACATGTTGTGTGATTTGATTGATTTTTTATATTTTTATCATTGCCTAAATTGGATGAGGTTGTGAATTCATGCATTATTTTAGGCACCTAATGATATAGGTGACATGTATCATTAAAGGCACACACACGGTATGGGTGTGTGGGGCATATAGAGTAGAATGAATTTTACTTCCTTGACAAATTTGAAGAATATGATGCCTAATAATGGTAATACAATTGGGTGTATAAAAATAATACAAATGAATAGTAAAGGAATATCGTGTATAATGAAATGTTGTGACCAGGTTAAAATATGTGGGTCTGATAAATTATAAAGATTGATCCAGTTTCTAAAAGAAAAACATTGAATTATTATAGTAAAATAGTTAATGAATTCTTCCTAATGAAAGGTGTAAATGAGTTAAAATTATGATAGTAACAAGTTGTGAAATTAGAAATATTCCTAAGAGGAAAGGATAGTTTTGTAAAAGAATAATTGGTTTGAAGGGGTGTTTATGAAAGACTTGTGATTATGTAAATTGGTTACACCATATTAACAATGAACCATAATAGGTATGGTAGAGGGTAGTGTTCTAGGTTTGATGATGACCATTCAGATTGAGTATGAAGAATGGTTTGTTTTAAGGTTGATAGAGTGAGATCTTATCCATATCTGGTTTAATCTTGTCAGTCATTCTTCAAAGCATCGGGTGAAAGAGAAGTTTAAAATGGGAATTATTAAGTTCAAAAGTGGTTATTATTTGTATTATCAGTCTTACCCTTACATGTGTGGTTTGGGGAAGTGAGAGTGCCCTAGTTTGAGACTATGGTTTTGGTTTTTGAGGCCTTTCTGGTTATGATATGGAATGGGTGGTATGTTAAGGGAACCCTTGGTAGGTTTGTGGCCGTTGGGTTTTGAGGAGTTTTTTGGTAATGTGAGTAACGAAACTCTTGTGGTTCATAACCGTATAAATTTCATGATGGACCCTACGGATTGTGCCTGGGTCTTAATGACCTTGTGAGTAGAGATATTATGAGTTGAGTTTTTGAATCCTGAATATGGTGTTTTTCTCGTAGTGCCGATGAATGTGTACACCTTTGGAACAAAACCTAGAGTAAATGGGTTTTTGGTGTGCTAGGCACAATGTGCATCAGAACTAGGGTGAGATTTCCATTTATGAGCATTTCTTTGTTCGTTTCATGATATGTATGGTATTGAGAGGGGACCAAATTTTTTCCTGGTTGTGAATTAGGTCTAGGGAGTTGGTATCATTAAAACTTCAAGCTAACATATGAGAGAGGTTGAATGGGGTTTCTAGTCCGTTTGAGTATGTTTCACACATTTAGATGTTTTAGACTTTGATAGTGGAACTGAGAGTGTTGCACAATGACAGTTTTTCCTAGAGGAAAAAATGGGGAGGTTGATGGCTAGTGGTGCCACAAGAGTTTTGGTTACATGATGATAGTCTCAGAAAAATCAAGGGTGCCCTCATGAGAGGTTAGACTAGCGGTGCATGTACCTTGGAATGTGAAGAATGAGAGATGATTCAGAGGTTGTGTCAATGGATACTAAGTACCACTATGTTTTAAGAAATGATATAGTTGTGCCTACTTATTTCATAAGTGAAACCTAGTATTTGATACATGAGGTATAGTTTGTTTCTAAGGGTTGTATATTATTGTTTCATGAATCACCTGTTTGGATGATGATTAATAGAGTACTCAAAGTAGCTTTGAGTTGAAGAGACTAGGGTGACGTAAGTGTGATAATATTCTTTTGCTAGATGGTGACACCCGAGATGAGGGTGGTCACGAGGATGAACATTCTTGTATGACTGGTTTGGTTTTTGGGTGTGATGCAGAGGATGCCTCAGGGTGGATGAGGTTGAAAATCCAAAATACATGGTTAGGTAAGTAAGTGGGCGATGGGATACACAAAGGTAAAGGATGATTTGTGAGAGATTGTTGGTTTTATTGGGGTGGTAGACCATTGTTCTTCAGTTTTTAGCTGAAGAGGACACATCAGAAGAACACGAGTGGTGTGGTGGATGCAGTGCCACATAGAATGTTGGTTCATGGTTTCTTAGTGACTTGGTTGTGGAGTGATGGAGAGAGTTGGTAAGCAATCACACGTGAGCAGTGGTGTTTATGTGTGGATGAGATGTGTTTGGAAGGGGAGCATGAGATCCATGACAGGTCATGGTGTCCCAAATATTGACATGAGAAATATATAAGTTGGTCGCAGTGTTCTTCGACAGCTTCTTAGTTTACCTTATCTAGTGACGATCTGACCCAATATTTTGATATCATCCCATGTATGTTGATAAGATCTAGATTTATACCGAGGGACTTGAAGATGTTTGGTTGGATGAGGGACATCATGAAGTTTACACTCATTGAAATAGAATATTTGGAGCTTGATGATGGGTTGTTCACCCTCGATGGTTTTGGGTGTGGTCCATGGAATTGACCGAGTGTCAATAAACACCATGGGTTCCATTCACAGAAGCCAGGAACGAGCAATGAGTTATGTTCGTTTTCTGGATTTGGGAAAAATCTTGATGTCCAGGTCTATATTTTGGGGTTTGTCTTGTGATTGCGTTTTAGACACACTGGATGGATTTCCCCCTAAAGTTCAATGGTAACAACACTCCAAAGGTGGGGAGTGAAAAGTAAGTCCTAGATTTGGAGAGGAGAAAATCGAGTTGGTGTAATGGAATCGGGATGCCAATAAGGAACATATGAAGTGAAATTTAGGTTCCTCAAAGAAGAATTTTGGTCCTTGGATGTGGTGAATGATGATAAAAGTGTTGGATTCAAGCTCAGGGTGGTTCCAAGTGAAGCTTGTAATGCCGGTGCTGATGTTCTAGAAGGGTGTGGTTCGATATGAAAATAGGTTGTGGCAAGATATTAGGGTTCTATATCTCCAACAATGATTGGGGTTAGACTCAGGTAAATTTCCTTGTGTGGTTTTTGGAACTTCTTGAAGATGAGGGTGTCTCGGCCATGTGATGTGGTGTCATGTCAAGGGTAAAGATTGATGATGGTTTGGATGGAAGCAATGATGTGATGATGGAATTATACCAGAATTCGGGGAACAACCATAGTGGGTGTGTGGGATGATAATGATAGGCTTCAGGTTAGTAATCACCTTGGGATGGTGAGAAAATGGTAGTGTTCCATTATTAAAGGTGGGTGTTCTAGGATAATCCAATCTGGGGACGTCTAACCTAAGATTTTAAACGCGAATGGGTGTAGTGAGAGTGACCCACATCCATGTTCATTTTGTGGAGGTAAGTGACTTTTTGAGATGAAGTTGTACATGAGTGTGGTCAAATTGATCTTAGTACTTGAATGGATAGTGTATAAATGTACCCCTGAATGGTTTCAATAGTGCAGCTTGATGCCAATGCAGGGTAATTCCCTACAGATGTTGGGGAATGGTGAGTTGGAACATTCAGGTGATGTTAAAGTTGAGTAGTGATTTGGGTGATCTTTCCTCATTAACGGGGAATTGACATAAGTTGGTAAATGTGGTTGAAAGGAACATATGTTTTTCTATGGGTGATATTGAGTTGGTCACCATTAAAGATGGAGGAAAATAGAGGAAAATGAGGCCAAGACATTTGGGTCTTCAGTTGTGTATAGGATCGGAATTTGGGGGTTCCGATTGGTTCCTCCATGATGATGTGATGGTTTCTACGAAGTTTCCATGTATAGTGAGTTAAAAAAGTTTGGATCAGTTTTCTTTATGAATTTCTAGTGTTTGGGTATGGTTGTGGTTAATAAATCCTTTAGTAGTTTTCATTTCATGTGGCGAGTATGGTGAAAAAGACTTGCAGGGTAGGTTCGTTCCCTTCATCCATGTTTGGTGGGCATTGTGATGTGAAACCAGAAACATTGAATATGGAAATGGATAGGCATGCCTAGTGGAACGATCTCTTATTATAGAAGATTAGTTATGTTTTGAAGAGTGGCTTGAGGACGATCTATTGTAAGGTGGAGAGGTTGTAAGATCCATGATTTTCTTAAGGTGAGTTTTTGTTTATGTTTCTGTTTGGTCTCCTCTTTTTGGATAGATAAGTGTTTCCCATGTTCATGTTAAGGCATGGGGGTGTTATGGGGATCCAGGCTATGAAATGTGAAGAAAAAGGACTTTTTAGGCATATTTCATTGTTTTCGTGTTGTTAGTGCGAACCGTGCATGAATCCTAGGTTACCATGTGAGGCGGTGATATCAGACAGTAGCATCTGCATGTTTTGTGCATGGTTTGGAAAACATTGTGGCCCAGAAACTTTGGGAAAATTATAAAAATTCCATTATGTGATTTAAAGTCTCACTCGAGATTTACTCCTTTCTTCCTCCTTGGAACCCTAGTGATGTCCCAAAAACCTCAACAGATCCCATGGATAAATCTCCCTCTTCTCTATGCCACTTAGACTGATTTAGGTTATTGATCATTGCTTCGGGTAAGTCTAATATTCCACTTGATTATCTTTTCTAGATTAGAGTTTTTGGTTTCTCCCCTCTCCATCTGAAGCTCTAAACCCTCCAATTTTAGTGAGTTTTAGTTTGAGGTTTCAAAGGGTTATTTAATCCTAATATATGGATTTTATTAAGAGTGCGTTCATTATCAGATTCATGTTAGATGGTCTACAAGTATTTTACCATAGTTTTATTTTAGATTTGTGCATGGAAGCTTATGTTCTTTTTCCGCCTAATTGTGTTCTTGGTTCCATTGGAGTTTTTGAAAAGAGGGGTTTCTAAGTAACCAATTGAAACCCACATGATCCTCATGGGATGAATAATGTATGACTTGATCATTTAGGTCCACCCATGGGGTGTACTCTCATTTCCAAACTTAGAAAATGGTAGGGATAAATGAAGGGTTTCTAAGTTACAATGTGAGGCCCATGTAGAACATGTCTAAATAGTTGATTTAGATGTAATTGGAATTTTGATGCATGTGACTAAGTTTTTGGGTAATTGTATAAATGGTTATTTGAAATGAATTAAATGTTGGTTAATTGGGTGAAATGGGATTGTGTTGAATGGAATATGAATTATTTTGAAATACCCATGGGTATTAGTACATATGAAATGATGAGCATGATAAATTGGAAATGGCTTATGAATTGAGAACATGTAAATGGTTTCTTAAGGGAACTGATGAATTTAGAATGAGTTAATAATTGGGAAATTATGGGGTATACCTAATGGGTTGAATGTGATAAAGTGATTTTGCTATGTATTATAAGAATCAAACCTAAAATGCATAAGGGGTAAACTATTCTGTTGTGGTGAATGAGATAAGTGGGTTAATATATTGAAATTGATGAATATTGGATAATTACGGGGTTGTTGAGCACACTAAATGGGTTAAGGAATGAGAATGGTAATTTTGATAAATGTATTTGAATTATAAATTAGAAAATTTGTTAATTGGTTATGGCTTAATATTAATTCTCATGTTGTTATCTTGTATTATGATTTCCCAATGGTATTGTTCATGTTTGGTTGTGTTATGTTGTGAATATAGTGATTGGATAAGTAAGCATGTGAACATGGATTAGTATAGTGGGGTATTGAAATGTGGTTCTATGCCAATGGGTTGAGTTAGTATGAGGCTCTAAACACCACCTCATAAATTCACAAGTTAGGTAGGGGATAAAGGCACTATTCCCCTAATGGATTCATTCCACCCAAATTGAGGATTCAAGGTGAGGATAATGTGTGGATTTAATGTGGTTATACCAAGTGATATAGGGACATTATTTTTCACTTATTCATAGTGATTGTTTTCCTTACACCCATGTGTAAACAATGTTTAGGCCTAACCCATGGAATATGTGATAAAATGGATTATGTAATGGAGGTGGTGTAAGAAATGAAATTGGATTAAATTATAGGAATGGATTCAATGATCCTTATTGACCAATGGAACTCAAACTATCACTTTTGTACTTACCATTTATTTTTGTACTAGAATGCACTATCTGTTAGACATGATATTTTGTAGACACCGTTGGTGGTGAACTATTGAGTTTTGTACTGACACATTTCTCGGGCTACCATTGGGTAGTTGACCATATTTAATAATTGTAGGTTTGGAAAATGGCAAGGGACCTACAATAGGATGCTTATCTGGGCTCGAGATGTTCATGGAGGAGGATATATACTTAGAGTTTGGACCTATTTGGGGATTTGGCAGTTTATCTCATTTCGGGTTTTATTCATTTTTCACTAGTAGTATTGTAACATCCCAAGTAATTATATAATAAAAATTATTTATATATACTAAATATTCAGGAATTATATAGTAGTTTTACCTTAATGGGGACACTATCTCAAATACCTTACTCTAAATGAAACAATGGGTTTATCCAAAATCTTACATTGCACAAAATACAGAGTTATACTGAAAATAAAACAATATTATTATTAATATTTTAAATGGTAGTAAACACCTAGCCATTTTATTAGCTGGAAATAATATAAATAACTATAATATGATTACACAAGTTTTTTAAATGTTTTTACCTTTATCAAATAAATTTTAGAGGTATAAAATGATAAGAAATCCAATTTTGAGCATAACATACTATAATATTTTTAAAAAGTAGTTTTACCATCTTTTGACAGAGAACCCTTTTTAAATCTAGTTTCTATCACTTTTATATGTTATATTTGAAAAAATAAGGTTCTTATTTTGAAGCGGGAAATCAAAATTTTCTTTTGTTAAATTGTTGTTATTTTCATGATAAATTTCAGTTTTTATTGAATAGTGAAAAATACTACATTTTAATTCAAAGCTTTTTTTCCAGATTTATTTATATACATAGATTATAATTTTAATTAGTTTTAAAATTTAATTGGATTAATAATTTATCATTTAATCAATTTATGTTCATTGGATGTAATTTCACACTAAAATTTGATATAAACACACGTCAGTCTTTTGATGGTTTTTACCTTTGAAAAACCCGGTTTTTCGTTTGGACAAAAAGAAATAATTTGAAATTAATTACTACAAATTTTGTGTTTCTAATTTTTAAAAATGGATTCAATTTTTGGAATCATAAGACTCAAATTATTTCAATATTTCTCCTTTATTTTTGGACATTATGAATAATAATTTCAATAATTATGTTTAATTACCGTGGTTAAATGGTAAATCATGTAAATAAGGGTAAAAATAATATTATAATAATTTAAAACAATCCTAACACGATTCCTACTCATATTGGATGATATATGTTTGAACATGATAATCCTGGGGTCGATTTTAGGACCCCATGGAGCCACTTGGGTTTGATACTGACATCTTATAATAATTAATTTAATGTAAAGAGAAATATAACATAAACATGTATCTTTTTATTAAAATGATTTTAAGGTGGGGTTATATAACTGATATATTTAAATATAAATTGTCATTAAAAAGATAATTTTTTTCATACAACATGGTATTTTATTTATAATTTTTAGACATTAATTAAATAAATTTATTTATGACACAATGATGATGTAGTGATTACCTTATTAGTGAAAGATTCAAATAAATGATATTATAAATATTAAAATAATTATAATTTAAATTTTATTTTGACATATATTAATTTTATTGATTAATATGATATTTTATACTTAAGTTAATATAGTTTTAGAAAAAATGAATCAAGTTGTAATTACTTTAACAAAAATAAATTACTAAATAGAGTCCAAATTGACATAAATGGGTCTTTAATAATAAAAATATTTTATTAAATGATATAACAGGTGTAAAAATAAAATATTCCACCACATGAAATTGATAATGTTATAAAATTCCTTAATTATCCACTTGAGGTTCTCTTGGAATTTCATAGTAACTATATTAATCATAATTGTAAAAATTCAAAAAGACATGGTGAGAGTTAATTTATATAACTAAGGGTTAAAGCCAAAAGATAATGTTAAATTTATTGCTAAAATTTGTATAAAACCTATTGTTTGAGAGGATTTGGACCCATTCCCATATTATCCCCTAAATATATCACTTTTGAGATTTTATAATTCAAAAATTAATTTATAATAAAATAATATTTCAAGACATTCCTAAAGTGCCCCTCCTCGCTCTTATAAAAGGACACCACCTCTACCCACTTACACACACCTATCTAGCCCTTGTCTCATAAAAATTATGATGAAATAATCTCCCAAAATCCCTCCCTTACTCCTAGAATCCTTACTGTGTTCATAAGTCTTTTGAAGAAATCCTTTTGGCTCAAATCAATACGAGTTACCTGATTTAGAGGCAACATCTTCTCCCATGCTGCATTCCATTATTTTCTTTCTCCACTCTCTATGCTCATCTTATTGTATGATAAAATAAAAATAATAGTATCTAAAATATACTAGGATTTTTATGAGTAGTATTATAACTACACTTACAAACACCTCTATCTAATGGATAAGAAGATATTGTTTCTAGGTATGACGAACTACTACCTCACGAAATGATGTTTGTTAAATTTTCTCTTACCACATATCATGGTAGACATTATGATGAAACTATATTTATATATTATATATATATATATTGTTTATATTATTTTGTAATTTTTATTTAAAACATACCTTTATGCTTTCCATAATGTGTAAATATTATAATTTCATTTGTGGATGTGTGGACTACCGCCCATCAAAGTCTTATGACTCATTCACGCCATACATGAAACACATAAATGATTTTGTTAATGAAATTATGTAGCATATATAACATAGATATATTATAGGAACTAAAATATAACTATGTATCATTTAGTTTTTATTCCATTAATATGAAAAATAAATGAATGTAACATTAATACGTACGTTCACCCTACCGTCTACATGATCAGTGCATTGAATTTATTATACCCAAATGTTATGGACTATTATAAATACATATATAATAGATATATATGATACTTAAATAATGAATATTATTTTTTAGATGATATATTTATGACCACATTGAAAATTTACGTCATAACTAGTTCATTTTCGACTCACGTATCGAATATCAAGAAAATGTCAGATACTAACATAAATTATTATGTAATCCTTATAACATTGAAATAACTGATATAAGAGGAATAATAAACTTTAAAATGGTTCTAAAAAAATTATATGTTAACCAATGTTTATTATTCATGAGAAAAAAGGAACATACGTGACAAGTTTGGCTCTAGGTAAGGGAAATTATAACACAATTTTCATTCGTTTAGTTAAACATCCATGTCACTGATTGTGTTTTTCCAAGAATATATTTGAATGACCTATGATTGTTTCACATTTAATATCCAATTATATTCAGTGTAATTATATTTTTCACACATAATTATTTCATTTATTTATCCTTCATCTAATGATACAATCTTTGTAAGGGACTTCGTCTCAATCTCCTTTGATTGAGGCATATTTTGAAAATATAAACCTCTTTTTATAAGGTGTATAATCAACCCATTGAATTTTAATTTCACTCAAAGGTAATATTTATTTATATGAAGCATTGTAATAAATGATGAAAAAGAATTTTTAAACGTATGTGGAAACAAAAAATCCTCTTCCACTGTAACCGTTATTTGATATTTGGATTCCTCTATAAGACTTAATTTTTTAAAAGAAATAGAAATCCATTATTCCCTTATTTGGTGTTTTAGTGTTGAAAATTATTTTAAAAGTGAATTTACTATTTCAGTGTATCGAAATGATCAATTGGGATTTCAAATTAAATTTTATGAGTGAAATGTTGATAATTGCAATCTTTTATGTGTCACAATTATATAAAGGTAGTAGGAAATTTTATGGGTGGTTATGTGATAAACCAATGAAAGGTGGTTATATGATAAACCAAAGACAGTTGGTTCCATGATAAACCATGGATGAGTGGTTATGTTATATCCTCTAATGAATTGGGTATAGAAGTCGTCCGTATGGATATTTCATTTGTAAGAATGATTTTTGGAATTTGATTGTATTGTTATATCATTTGAGTATGATTACTTTCCAAGTTACCTCTTATATGTTATGCATGATTTCAATGGGTTTTATGGTAATCCATTGGATACAAAAGCATAATCAATGAGATTATATTTAGTGAAGAGTATTTACTACTTTATAAAGGTGAAAATAATACATTATGATAAATTATTCATTGATTACATGTTGTTTTAAAAAACTAACTATTTTGCTTCCTTTTTTATCCCTTAATGAGATATTTATACTCATCCCATTTATGAAATTTTTTTTACAGTATTTTAAAGGAGAATAAAGTCAAGGAGGAGATTATGGAAATTTAGAATTTTTAAATATGAAGTGAAACCATGTATCGTTTTAAAATTTATTGTTTTATGAAAAAAATAGCTTGTGAGTAGAAGTGTCTACAAGTAATATTTATGTTGTTATGTATGATTTATGACCCAATTCTCTAAATATCTAAACTTGAAAATATACTTTATGTAAATATTAGTCAAATTATTGACTTATATCAAGTTTATGTAATGTTTAAGGCCAGTGCCTTATAGTCAGAATCAAAGGTTGGTTTAGATAACTCTATAGGTTATGGGGTTACTTATGCATTAGTGACATGATTTATATAACCATAATGGTTAATATATTAGAAATATTCGTATGTATTTTAGATAAATTTAATGATTTTAAGATAACAAGAATAAGTATATCATAGTGTTTATCCACACAATATGATAGTATATGATGATATTATTGATATATTCACACCAACCCTTTCTTGTTTAAGTAAATGGATTGATCTATCAGGCACTAATGTAACAATGAATGTGAAGGAAATTGTGGTGGTTTTATAAATAAGAAACCGAATTAAATGGGATCCACAATGATAACTCCTGTAGTTATTTTAAACCAACTATATGGAGTTATAGTTGTCAACTTTAACATTGGGTATTTTTCTAAGGCATCATATATGGGAGAATTGAATCCCTATGGAAGTTCAGGTAATAATCATAATGGTAACTATATTCAACAACCTATGTATAAAGGATATAGAAAGAAACACCTAGGAAAATTTTTCAATGGGGCGGGAGATGTTATAGACGTGGTAACAAAGGTCATAAAGTGATAACTTTCTATAGAAAATGGAATCATTCAGTTGAATCTAGGAAAGGGCAAGAAGTTCTTTCCTAGAAATCAATTTAATGTTTTATTTGTGGTGTGAATGGTCATTAAGAAAATAGATTTCATATGAAGAAGGTTTAGGATTGAGATTAACTTGATCGAAAAAATATATGTTTACCAATACCTAATTCCATTATAATTGAAGATGAGGAAACTGAAAATGACCTATAAAAGTTTTGGATTATTTCTTTGCTCATTTTTGGACATTATTGAATCTTAAGAAATTATACATGATTTTTTTAATAATAAATAAGTACAAAAATAAAATGGGAAAACATGGATAAAGGAACATGAAGAATTATTGATGATTACAATTTCTACATTTTAAGAATTGAAGTGTTATATTGGATTTATGGATGATGATATGTATAAATGTACTATTGATGGGATTAATTTGGAATACTTGTAGTATTTTTAACCCTTAGGTTTGTTATGTAAAAGTGTTAATTTATGGAAAATTATTTTCTCTTTTATGGATATAATTATAAATAACATTTAGGGTTTGTATAATCATTGAATTTGAAGAAATTATGGGTTATTACATTTTGGGATGAAAAATGAATGGCATGAGATAAAATAGATATTAAAATATGTTATGGTTATTTTGATTATTTTATCTCATGTTGGGAATTTTATAATAATTAACTTGTTTTAGAAAATGGAAAACCCGCAAGATGAGTGGAAACCCGTCACGTCTGAAAAGGCTGTGGGAATCTTACCCACAACTGAAGGCCGATAAGGACACATCTCCCACCACTGGCCTAAATGAAGTCCCTAGTTAGTAATACTTTTTATTTTAGATTAAATGGGTTTGTGGAATATGAATATGTTGATTTGGTGAACTTATGTTTTATTAAATGGATATCCTTGGGATTGGAAAATGATTTGGGGATTAAGTGATTAATATTATTTTGGATGAAATTCACTATTTTGGGATCTTTATCTGATTAAGGTAAATAGAATATTATGAGTTTTTAATTGAGAAGTATTGGTTGAATTATATTTTGGATTAATTTATGATTTTATTGGGGACTTATATAAATTTTGATTTTTTATGGGAATTATTAACCTATCTTAGAGAATATGGGATTTTGGAAATTACTTTTATAGTAAGAACCTTTAAGAGTGGTATATGTTATTGGGAGATAAATGTTAAAACTCATCTAGTATGACTATGTGATCAAATGCTTCAGAAATTCGGGTTATAAACATAGTTTGTATTATTTAAAAGAATTTTAAGGATAGTTATTCATTGATTGATCTATGTTAAACTTCAGTATCAATGTTGAATTAGGAGATTAATTTAGTTTTTTTCCATATAATGATTTATTCATTTTGGGGAATTATTTTACCTTAATCTAGCTATTTTGGTTCTGGTTAATGTTTAAAGATAGGATAAATAGATTGTAAATCTTTTGGGGATTATGTTATTCTCTAGTTGTTGATTATAATCCTCCATGTGTGAAAAATTCACCTTACATACTCATTTATTAGAGCTGAAGATTAGTTTATGGGGGAAATTTACTAAAGTATGAAACTCTACTTATCACGTAAGTATGTTACCTTATGACTTTAGTCTAGGAAGTAAATGAATTCTTAAACTCCATGAGAAGGATATTAAAACAAAAAATATACCATTTACTTTTCATACTATGAAATAAAAGACTATTTAATGCTTCACAAGTTTTTGGTTTTTTGATTGTTAAATTTCTCATGATCATGTTTTCTATCACTCTCTATCAGAACATGATGGTTAGTTTTTCTTCCATATCCATGTTTTCTGACAAGGAATCCTAGTATACGTTATTTGAGATGACCTTTTTACTTTTATTACATTCTTTTTAAATTGGTATTTTTATTGATGCTTTTCTGATGTGGGTTTTCAATTTAGTAATTTTGAAAAGTGATACCTTAGTTAGCAAACCCAAAAATTAAAATTTCACAGAAGGAATTTCTAAAAGGGGGTAAAAAAGTAACATCCTAGGTAATTATAGAATAAAGATTATTTATATCTATTAAATAGTCATGAATTATATAGTGGTTTTACCTTAATGGGGACACTAACTCTAATAGGGCACTCAACACACAAAAACAAGTTTCTCTGATATCTTATGTTGCACACAAGACTGAGTTATACCAAAAATAATAAAATATTAATATTATTATTATAATTGGAAGTTAATTCCTAGCCGTTTTATTAGGGGTAAATAATATAACTAACTATAATATTATTAAACATGTTTATAAAGTGTTTTTACAATTATCCAATAAAATTTAGAGGTAGAAAATGATATGAAATCCAATTTTAAGCATAAAATACTCCAATATATTTAAAAGGTAGTTTTACCACCTTTTGATGGATAACCATTTTTAAATCTACTTTATGTCACTTTTATATGTTCTATTTGAAAAAAAATCTTATTTGGGATAGGGAAATAAGAATTAACTATGGTTAAAGTTTTGGTATTTTCATTATAAAGTCCACTTTTAATGAATAGTGAAAAATACTGCATTTTAAATAAAAACAAAGTTTTCGTCTGATTTTTTTGTACATATATATTATCATTTTAATTTGTTTTAAATTTTAATTGTATTATGTTTTTATAATTTAATAAAATTTTGATCATTAGAAGTAATTTCAGATTGAAATTTGATATAAACACATGAAAATATTTTGATGTATTTTACCCACTTTCTCGTTTTGACAATGGTAATTAATTTTAAATTAATTTCTATAACTTCTGTTATTTGAATTAAAAAAAATGGATTAATTATTTTGAATAAAAAGGACTAAATTAGGTAAAAATTTTCTTTTTATATTTGGACATTATGAATAGTAACTTCATTAATTATTTTTATTTACCATAGTTAAAGGGTAAATTAGGTAAATAAGTGTAAAACGTAATATTATAATAATTTAAAAATACCATAACACATGTCCTAATACTATTGGATGAGGTATGACTGAGTAGGATCATATTTGGGTCTATTTTATGACCCTTGTAACCACTTGGGTGTGATAATGACATTTTATAATTATTAATTTAAAGTAAAGTGAAATTTAACAAAAACATGTATCTTTTTTCTAAAATTATTTTAAGGTGGGGTTATATAACTGATATCTTTGTCTAAAAATAGTAATTTGAAATATGAAAATATTTCCTACATCTTCGTATTTTATTTATAATTTTTAGATAATAAATAAATAAATTTGTTTATGACACAATGATGATGTATTGATTACTTTATTAACGAAAGATTGAAGTAAACGATATTATAATTATTAAAATAAAATAAATTTTAAGATTTTGATGTAATCCAAACATTTTATGGCATAATATGACAGGATATATTTTATTTAATATGGATATTTAGAAATAATCAAGTGGTTATGACTTTATAAAAATAAATTACTAAATAGTGTCAAAATGAACATAAATGAGATTTTAAAAAAATAATATATTATGAAATAACATAATAGTCATAAAAATCGAAGATTCATCCAACAGACATAGATAATGTAAAAAATGTCATTAATGATTTATTTTAGGTTCTCTTGACATTTTATAGTAACTATATTAACCATATAGTGTAAAAATAGAAGAAGACATTGTAAGAGTTAATTTATTTAACTAAGGGTCGAAGCCAATAGATAAGGTTACATTTATGACATAAAATTTTATAAAACCAATTGGTTGAGATTATTTAGACCCATAATAATTTATCATTTAAATATATAACTTTTGATTTTTTTAATTCTAAAATCCATTTATAATAAAATAACATTTTCAGAATTTTCTAAAGTGCCTCTCCTCCCTGTTATAAAAGGACTCCACATATACCTACTTACACCCACCTCTCAAGCCGCTTGTATTGCCTAAATTATGATAAAATAATATCCCAACATCCATAAATTCATTCTATAATCCTTACCTTGGGAATAATTTAATTCAATAAATCCTTTTGGCTGAAATCAAAATGGAGTTTCCCGATTTAGAGGTAATGTATTTTCTCAAGCCGCTTTCCTTTATTTTACATCTCCACTCCCTATAATATTATTAATATATGAATACATAACAACAATAGTACCCTCAATATACTTTTTTGATACTATGATAAGTATTCGAACTAAACTCACAAACACCACCATCTGATTGATACGAACATACTGTTTCTGTGTATGGCGAACTACTGCCTATCAAAACGATTATTGTTCAATCTCATGTTGGACATTATGATGACACTGTATTTATATATTATATATACATTATATTTATATTTTATCTATAATTTTGAAATTTTTATTTACAACATACCATTATGCTTTCCATAATGTGTAAATAAGATAATTTCACTTCAGAAAGTGTGGACTACCGCCCCCCTCAAAGTTATATGACTCATTCATTACATACATGGAACAAATAAAGGATAGTGTTAATGAAATTATCTATCATATAAAACATAGATATATTAATATAATTATAATATACATATGTATCATTTAGTTTTCATTCCTTCAATTTGACAAAGAAATGGAAGTAGCGTCCATGCTTACGTACGACCTACTGTCTCCATAAATGGAACATTTCATTTATTATCTTCAAATGTTATCGACTATTATAAATACATATATACTGGATATATATTATATTTAAATCATGAAAATTATTTTAGAGATGATGCAATTATGACCACATGGATAATTTAAATCCTAACACATTTATTTTCGACCCATGTATCGAATATCGACAAAAAGTCTAATATGAACATAAATTATAATGTAATTTTTAAAACATGGTAATAGGTGATATAAAATAAATAATAAACATGAAAATTTTTATAGAAAATTTATAATTAACCTAATTTTATTATTTAGGAGGAACAAGGAACATACATGACATGTTGGACTCAAGGTAAGGGAAATCTAAACTCAATTTACATTCATTGAGTTAAAAATTCATGTCATTGATTTAGTGTTTAAAATAATATTTGCGAATTTACACTTCATGTTTTACACTAAAATATCCACATATATTGGGTGTAATTGTATTTTTCACACTTTATTATTTCATTGATTTGTCCTTAATATAATTATACAATCTTTGTAAGGGACTTCATCTTAATCTCATTTCATTGAGGCATATTTTGATAATATACACCTCCTTCTTTAATACAGTGTATAATAAACCATTTGAATTTTAATTTCATTCAAAGGGAATATTTTTTTTCTACGAAGTAATGTACTAAAAAATAAAAAGTATTTTTTTATCATATGTGGCCAAAACAACTCCTCCGCTACCAAAATCATTATTTGATATATGGCTTACTCTATAATCCATAATGTATTTTAAAATAAAAAGGAACCCCTTAATCCCTTTGTGATGTTTGGATGTTAAAAATGGTTTTGAAAGTGTATTTACTATTTCAATGTGTTAAAATGATCTATTTGGATTGAAAATGATATTTTATGAGTGAAATATTGATAATTGAAATATTTTATTTGTTATGATTATATGATGGTACTTAGAAATTTGATAGGTGGTTACATGAAAAACCAATGATGGGTGGTTAAAAGATAAACTAAATATGGGTGGTTTTCTTATACTCCAAATATATATGGTTATGTTATAACCTCCAATGCATTGGGTATAAAATTCATATGTTTGGCTATTCTGTTTGTAAGAATGATTTGTGGAAGTCGGCTGTATGTTTATTCAATTTGAGTATGACTATGTCCCAAGTTACCTTTTATATGTTATGTGTGATTCCAATGGGTTTTATGGAAATCTATTGGTTACAAAAGTGTACGAAATGAGATGATATTCAGTGAAGAGTATTTTCTACTTCATAATGATAAAAAGTTTTACGTTATGATAAAGTATTCTGGGTTTACATGTTGTTTTAAAAAACTATATATTTTCCATATTTATGTATCCCTTACTGAGCTTTTAATGCTCATACCATGTTTGAAATGTTCTTCACAGGATTTTAAAGGAGAATAAATCCAAGGATGGGTTCATCGAAAATCCAGGATGTTTAAACATGAACCAAAACCATGTTTATTTCTAAATGTTTATGTTTTATGAAAAAATGGATAGTGAGTAGAAGTGTGTACTTGTAATATTTAAGCTATTATGTATGAATTATGATATAATTATCCATATCTCTAAACCTGAAATGATCCTTGATGTGATTTAAATTAATTTTTTTGACTTATCTTACGATTAAGTAATGCTTATGGCTGGTGGCATAAATGTTTGGCATGACATGGTAGTATTAGATTAGTGGTTTGTACCCCGTTTGGGGAAATGATTGGTTATGAATGATAATTAATTATTCCATATTGTTTCACCACTTATACTATTTTTTCTTGTGGATTACTCTAGTAAAGAAGGTATAGTCTCCTTAAGTGAATTACCTGACCCTCACTATATGTCGGCAACCTATGGCATACGGGGAGACACGCTTGAGGTTATGTGATGACTTAGCTCGGGGTATCAGTTTGGTGGCTTCCAGGTTGGGGATGTTATAGCCCCTATCATATACAACTTAGAAAAAACCATGGGATTTCTTTTGTTTTGGATAAATTTATTAGATTGTGCCCAAAACATTTGTTTAGAAATTAATGATGAATTATCATATCCTTTTCTATAAAAACACCCTCATTACACCATTTATCTTCACTAAAAACTCTTTTATAACCATGTTACTTTACCATTACCCATCTATAGATTCCTAAGGCACCCATAAGCTCTTAAAAAGTCCTTACCAAGCATTAAGAAGCACACTCTCAAGGTAAGGGATCATATCCTTCTATTTTTTATTCAATAATATTCTTTAAATTATTATATTTTTCCAATTTTTCAGATTGGGATATGTTTTCACACATCAATATTACCATAAATATGATATCTAATTAATTATAGACCCCTTTTAATCCCATTCATGAATCATTATATACCTCTATTATACTGTCGAAATAATCCGAAGATTTTCGATAATTTTTTATTCTAGTGAATTCCCATTCCTATTTCCCGTCAAAATTACTCTATAGTTGTGTATATAATTCATTGATTAGTGATTTATATGTTTTTAACCAAAAATTCATAATATTTGGGGGGGGAAATCAGTAAAATAAATCCTTATGTTGTACGATATTTGTGTCACACTAATGATTGTACATGATAAAAATGTGACATGTTGGATGGAATTATATATCCCCTAAATGATTCAGGTAATCTTTTTATCTCTTATGATGTCATGTATGGTGCGTGTGAGATTTTTCTAAAGAAAATATGTTATAATTTCTTGTAAGTTAACTTTGAATTATTTTTATGATGTCATTTTATGGTTGTTTCCAAATTTCTATTTTGTATAATGACCAATGATTTTCATATGAGGATATTACATCGTTTTAGATAAATATTCATTACCCTAAAAAAACAAATACCCAAGAAACTCAATAGGACATTTCCTTCCAAAACATGGAACACATTCTTCTTATTTTGTGAATTATCATAAAAATATCCATAAATATATTCCCCTTTAGAGCTCCTACTTAAAACCATTCTTTATAACCCAGGGAATGGAATCATAAGAAATGGCGTGCTCAGATTCTCTGTAAGGGTAAGAAAGGGAAATATGCAAGCAGAACAATGTGTATAAAGGGTATGGGAATACAATCATAATGTTATAAGTTCACGTACAACATATCAAAGATCATAAATATAAATCTGGGCATAAATATTCATAGTTAAGAAGACATGAATCTTAAGGAAATCAAGAGCATAATACATGAAATTATAACATAATAATAAGACATAGAATTTGTGGCAGACACATAGACATGTAATATCATTTCCTACAAGTCAAAGAACATTACCAAAACTTAAAAGATCACTTCATGGGGATTAAAAATACTGATCGGGACACACTAACATTGCCAGTGATAGTCCATTCCTAATAAGGGATCTGTTTTCCCCATTATCCCATAGTGGACTGGGTTTCTCCAGATTCCCATAGGGGATTGGGTTTCCCCATATTCCATAGTGGATTAAGCCTATCGACTTGTTTCAACCAATTTCTCATGAGACATAAATTATTACCCAATGCATTGGAAGGAGATATAGGTACCACCAATCATCTAATAAAAACAATACAAATGTGTGCCCCGAGAACATAATTCATTAATCATTTTAGAACCCATGGAATGAAATGAGTTTCCTATACATCATACGATCATAAAATAACCTAGGTAAAATAAATGAGTTTCATAAATATCATTCCATTATAAACATAAACCATTCTTATAATTGAATAATACCACCAATAAAATATTAGTAAAATCCTATAATCTTATCTTATATTGAAAATAATTTTGAGAGATCTCTTGAACACAATTCTTAATAAAATTATATTTTCTCTTTTATAAACTTATTCTTTTTTTAAAATGACTGAAATTTTTAAAATAAAACTTTTTGATTGAAAGTAACCCTGGAATATTTTAAAGGAAACAATAAAATATTAAGGTGAAATAATGGAAAAAAGTTCTGTTCATGCTGTATAAGTTTAGAAAACATTACTTTTAATACTTTTTCCAAAAAATTCACAAAGTACCTTGTTTAGAAAATGACAAAAATATTTTTTTCAAACCATGTAGTAAAAAGAAAAAAATGTGCAAATTGTTTTTCAAAAAAACATAGTATAATAGTAATTTTTTTTGTTTTTTTTATAAAACATGTAATCGGAAGATAAATTTTCCCTCACTATGATATAAAATTAAACAATACCGAATATTGATGAGATTATAAAGTAAATACTCATCACATTATAATCAGTACAATCATATGACTCATGAAAGTAAAAAAAATTTATAGTTATAATATTAACATACTTTCCGAGATAAGAATCATAAAATATATTCATGGGTAGTATATAAACTACATAGAAGAACTAAGTTGTGTATAAGGCATGTGTCCTGCAGGAATAAAAGTGAGACATAAATCCATTACTAATAGTGTGACATTTGAATCATTATCTCTGTGATAGAATAAAATAAATTAAAGCAATTAATATCATTAAATTAAATAAATTAATGATATATCATTTCATAAGGGAATATATACACCACACAACAAGAATAAGCAGTGATTATCTCATATATCTCAAAGAAATAAAGTGAGATGAGAAATCTCTTAGCTAATGTTTTGACTCTCGTCATACAATTAAAAAAATAATTTAAAACAAATATTTGTTTATTATAAATCTATTACAGAACCATATAATTATATCTAATACCATATATGTTTTTATTATTAATTTATATATCCCAATTATTAACTATTCTATGTTAATGTTACATTTTCGGTAATATCCACTTTGTTTTTTCATGTGTTTTGACTCTTTGTGCTTAGTCCTATTACAGAGATCATGATTTAATCAAATCTATAATTATAACTATGAAAACAATATCATATTTATTTTTCATATATGTATTTTTGTTGATTAATAAAATTTAAAGGTAGAGAATATTATAAATAATTCACAGAGATTGTAGGTTGTATGTACACATAAACACTGCTTTCATTTTCATGTTAAATTTAACGATAGAACATTATATGATATATTATAATTATAGAATAATTATTATGTTATATATATGTCATATATTTTCATAAAATTCTTCCTTATTCCCATCAAAAAAGAAATATAAATGAAAAACGAATCACATCACATCGTGAAAATCACTACAAGAAAATGGACATATCCCCACGGTTTCCCCCCAAACTGTGGGGATAAGTCAATTTTCAAGACCTATACCCACAGTTCTCAAAAATCGTGGGTATAGGGGGTTCTACCCCCACGTTTTTCCAAAACTGTGGGGTTAGGTCCTGAAAAGTCACCCATACCCACGGTTTTGGAAAAACGTGGGTATCAGGGTACCTATCCCCACAGTTTCCCCCAAAACTGTGGGGATAGGTATGGGATAAAATACCTATACACACGGTTATGAAAAACCGTGGGTATATGTCTCTCGTGTGTATGCGCAGAATTTTTTTTTACAGGAAAGAATGTTTTTTGGCGGGAGTCCTATACCCACGGTTCTTACCTCTATACCCACAATTTATATAACTATATTTAACTAAATTTAAATATATATACACACAGGTGATGTTAGGTTAATGGTTAGACGCTATGTTTAAAGTGAAGAGGTTGTGGGATCGAAACCCGTTGTGTGCATTATTTTAGGATCTATACCCACGGTTTTGAAACCATGGGTAAAAGCCTTTGACACCATGGAAATTGGGTAGGTTTCGTTGACATGGTGGAAGAACACCTATACCCATGGTTTTGGAAAACCGTGGGTATAGGGTGGGGACCGATACCGATGCCAATCCAGCCCATGGTTCCCAAAACTGTGGGTATATCCTATACCCACGGTTTTGGGGGCTATACCCACGTTTTGGAACCGTGGGTATAGGCTGTTTTTTCAGTAGTGAATGGTAAGCCATACGTACGCACAAGCGACATTATCATTTCCCAAAAGATTAGATGGTAAAAAGAAAAATATTATATTTTAATTAAATAAGTATAATTAATTCATAAATATGATATATATCCTAAAAAAGTGTGTCCATCATAATTCCCACCATGACAGAAGGTAAAGGGAAAACAAACAATCCATGTTTCGTGGGGCGGTAGTCTGACGTACACACGAGCAGTGAGTTCATTACCCATTTGATGGAAGTGTGAGAAAGTGCAGGTTGAACCCTTAATATGAAAAATATTATTACATTTTTCATACTTATATTATTATATAAATATGAAATAAAAATTATTTATGGGGTTCAAGTAAGAAATAAAAAAAACGCTCGTTACCCATTAGTGCCTATTTTTATAGTATTCATTAAATTGAATTTTATAAAATCACTAATGTAATAAAACTTTAAATAAGTTAATGTAAAACAACCATCATATGTCATATTAATCAATAAAATTTTTATATCACCTTAATTTAGTCAACTTATATTTCATTTTATATTTATAATATCATTTAATTTATTGATTCATTGATTTTGTAATTAATGAAACTTCATTTTCTTAAGATTTTAGAGAATTAGATCTAAAAAAATAATTAAAAATAAAATTATATGATGTATTTAAACATTTTATATTTTTTAGTAATATATATAGTCCATAATATATTCAATTTATCCATATATTAAAATATTATACTTATTAAAAGTGAGGGTGTGACATTTTGTCACTCTATTTGATTTAAATTAAATCAATATAATTTCTGTAACACCCCAATCTTCCATGGTACACTTCTCTTTGAATAATACAATAGCGTGTGTTGTACGCAACTTCGAGTTCTAACACACACCACAACTAATCAAACAAGCCGTTATGAATAGTAATTCCTACTTTTTTAAATTTTATAAATTTTATATTTCAAAATTGACTTCATTTTTTGATTCAGAATATCGAAATTATCCTAGGGTGAAGTTTTGTTATTTTTCTGAGAACTTCCATTTTTTGATGAATAGTGAAAAATACAAAACATTAAATAAAAACAAATTTTTTAATCCAAACAATTTATAGTGATAAATTATACTATTGAGAGGTTTTAAATTGTATTTAGAATATATTTTTATCTTTTAGTCAAATTTTGGTAATTGGACGTAATTTGACATTTAAACTAGGCATAAACAACTGTCAATCTTTTGATAGTTATTATTTCTTAAAAAACACGCTTTTTGTATTGACAATGGGAATTAATTTTAAATTAATTTCTGCCACTTATGTGTTTTTAATTTAGAAAAATGGATTCCATATTTAGATTCAGGAGGTCAAAATAATGTAAATAGGTATCATTTATTTTTATGCATTTTGAATAATTATTTCGGTAATTATTTTATTTACAATGGTTAAAGGGTAAATCCGGTAAATATGTCTAAAATAATAATATTATTATAATAATAAATTACTATAAAATGTGTCCTAACACTATTGGTTGATACATGTCTGACCATGGGAATATTTGGGTCGATTTTGGGACCCCATGGAGCAACTTGTAAGTGATAATGACACTTTATATTAATTAAGTTAAAGTAAATACAAAAATGACATAAGCATATATCTTTTAGGAAAACATTTTATTACATATGGTTATATACGTTATATTTTAGAAATACATATATTCATTAGAAAGATAAAAATATTTCCTACATAATGATATTTTATTTATAATTTTTAAACATTTAATAATTAAATTTATTTATGACACAATGATGATGCAGTATTTTTCTTATTAATGAAAGAATCAAATAATTGGTATTATAAATTTCAAAATAAATCTAATTTGAAAGTTTTAATGCCATAAATGATTTTTATTGTTTAATATGACATTTTAATATTTATTAAACGAATATGGTTGTAATTAATAATGTTTTTAAGACTTTAACATAAATCAATTATTAAATAGTGTCAAAATTGACATAAAGGAGTTTTTAAAACATTTATTATATTATTAATTGATATAATATTCCTAAAAATCTAAGTTTTGTCCAAAGGACTTATATGATGATAGGTAATCCATCAATGAACCACTTTTGGTTATCTTGTTATCTTATAGTATGTTTATTTAACAAATAATATAAAAATACAAAGAGACATGGTAAATGTCAAACTAATTAACTAAGAGTTAAATCTAAAAGATAAGGTTAATATAGTGACCCAAACCTGTCTAAAACCTATTTAGTGAGTGTAATTAGACCCATCCCCACCTTATCCTCGAAATATATCAGTTTGGGGCCATTATTAACCGAATATAAATTTATTATAAAATAATATTTTATGTTTTTTCTAAGATGCCCCTAACCCCTCTAATAAAAGTGTACTCCCCCTTCACTCTAATTAATACCATAAAAGCCTTTTGGATCGGCCAAAACCTGCCCAAATATCTTCTCAACTTCCCTCACTTCATCCTAGAGGCCTTCCATTAGTCAGAAATACTACTTAAGGAGACCTTTTGATCAAATCAAAAGGAAGAACTTGAAGAAGAAGTAATGATTTCACCACCCTCTTTCAAGTTCCTTTCTTTTTACACTTATTCTTTCTTTTTTATTTATATTTATAAAATAATAAATCCATTATATTCTATATAATGTGATTTTATTATAAATATTTTATAACCATATTTAGTATTCTATCCATCCTTTGAATGACATGTCACCATAGATGCGTACGTACAACTTACCGTCTCCACATCGTGGTGTAATTGTTATTCAAAACATCAATATTTGGATTGCTATTACAATGATGTGTAATTCATGTAAATAATAAATATATCATGATAATTATTCTTTATATATGATATACCATCCAATTATATATTATTTTAATATCAAAAGAATGATATTGTCGCTCGTGCGTACGTACAGACTACCGTCTCCACGAACGAGATGAGATTCATTCCCCATCATATCCATTCAAGTATAATTCTCATTTGATGATTAAAAATAATGTTTAAGGACTTGATATTATTCAGGATATGAATAAGATAAAACTTATCCATAAAAAACATGGCTTATGTAACAAAACATATAAAATAAAACAAGTAAGTTAACACCCGAAACAACGATAATACTAAGATATTATTAAAGAATCAATGTTAAAAGATCATATATGATATCATATTATTGTATATGATTATTGGATAATTTAATAAAAATTATTCCACCATTATACAGGAGGTTAACCAAATCTTGACTAAGGAAAAGTACAAGGCAAGGGTTAATTCTACAATCTCTTCATTATCCGAGGTTGTTTATGCGTAATTATCTTATGGGACCACTTTATCATCCACATCCATGTTTCTTAAAATTGTATTTCAAAACTTTTTTACTATTCAATAGACAATGGGATAAAGTCATTTATATCCTTATGTGTTTTAAAAGTAATTTTTTCTTTGTTTTCCAAACAAGGTACTTTTTACCTTTTCGACAAATTTAAGGTAAGATTGTTTTTTTAACTTATACAGTGGGTGAGACTATTCTCTACTATTATAACATGATCATGTCTTCCCTTACAAGATTATTAAAATATTTTCTAAATAAATGTTTTCTTTATAATTACGTGACTCTTAAATGATTTCAAAATAGAAAGAGATATTTCTCTATACAGGGTTTTGATTTCATCTATGTCAACATCCTTGGATGGATCTTAAGTTTATTTGAAGTAAATTTATTATGATACAAATCTTCCATATTGTATTGAAGGTTTTGTGATATGTTTGATTTTGGATGTGCTATATTTTTACCATTCATGGTTTATGGTTAAATTATTGATATTTCGTATGCTAGTTTTAATACGAATGTTTATGATATGTTTAAACCTTTTCATATGATGAATGTATTGGAATTAGTAAGTGATGGGTGGAGCCCACTATAGCTCCTCGATGCATCGGTAGGTCTCATGAGACAACTAGACATGGAATTGGCCGAGGACCTTTCCCAATTTTGATATATGGTTTTGGATGAGGCCTTAATCATTTTTTGAAGTCTTGGCCGAGGCCTTGACAAAAATTTTAAGAATGTCTTGCATTATACAATTTCTCATTATGAAAATAATACTGATGGTTCATGTGTTCATTCGACGAGTATAATACCAATGATTATGTTTTATTATGGGATTATATACAAAAAACATATTCCTGCCATAAAATTATTCATGTTTATTATCGGTAAAGTCATGTGGTTTCAATTATTCACCATGCTTAATATTTATGTTATCTTCCAATGTATTTCTTACACTTACTGAGCATTTGAGCTCACCCCTTTCTTATGTTTCATTTTTCTAGGATATGAAGAAATTAGTTATGAGTGACTTGCAGAAATTTTAGAAGGATTGGATGATTCCAATGGAATAAATTCGTGTTGTATTTCTTTTCAAGTTGTAAAGTTGAACTTATGTAGGAATCTTATTTCCAATAATACTGAACTGATTGGTCATTTGATACATGATTTCCGTGTGATCATGCCAATGTTATGTAATTATGGACCAACTATGGGTAACTGGGGTCGGGGTGTTATAGTTGGTATCACATGATGTTTTTTACAAACCTTGGAAACTAGATTTTGATAAACTCTAATTGGAGAACATAGCCCTAAGATAGACTTTGAGGATTAGTAAAGAATAACTTCCTAGAATTTTGGTATTGAAGAGATTTTGTGAGTTTTCTGAGCAATAAATTCTTGTCTAGATATGAGCAGGTAGAGGCGGCTCTGGCACAGATGTACCTATGGGTAAAACCAGAAAACATCGCTTTGATCTAGACTCGAACGGGAACTCGTGCATGACAATGGGCCTTGCTGCACTCTTGGTTACGACACTCCTGGGGGATATGCTTAGGATAATTCTCATTTTCTTTAAAAACCATTATGAAGGGTTTATGAGTATGTACATTCTCAAAGAAAACCTTTTTATTATTATGGATTATATCCATGAACTGTTCAATTTATGTTTAGTGTATTAAATGATTGGATTTATGTATTTCGATTCTTAAACTAATCTAGTGTATGCCATTGTTTATAAATGGCGCCTAGTGGAAGGAATGGAAACCATACCAATGAACACACTCCATGCAGGTATTTCCCTCCTGGTCAAGAAAATTATAGTGGAGTTGGTGATACAACTGGTGTTGATCATCTTATCACCATACTGGGACAACTCACTCAGGTTATGAATAATAACCTCATCCATATGGAGTACCCTGATCCGTAATGTGGAGGATCATTGTTAGATCACTTCATGAGGAAAAAACCACCAAAATTCAATGGGAGTAAAAATCCATTAGTGGATAAGCAATGGATAAATTATTTAGAGAAAATATTCCATGCTATGGGGAGTAGTGAAAGGGAAAAAGTTATCATGGTAGTTTACCGCCTCACTGGAGACGATGATCAATGGTGGTCATTGATTCAAAACACAAAGGAAGATGATGAAGTATCAAATATGGAATGGAAGGAGATAAAAGAATTTTTTTTAGAAAATAATTTCCTCATGAACATCGAGTGGATATGGAAAGAAAATTTATGAGTCTGAGGAAAAAGTAGGGGGAGAACATCACAAAGTACGAAGCTAACTTTACAAGGTTAGAAAAGCATGCAACATATTATATATGTAACCCAGGAAGTAAGATTAATCATTTATTTTAAGGGTTAAAACCATTTCTCTGTAGAGCATTAGTATCACAATCCTTCTCATCATACGAAGATATTGTCTCATGTGCTATTAAGATAGAAAATGAATTTTCTAAGTCTTATGACTTTGAATAAAAGCAAGACAAGAAGAGATATACTGAACACTATAGGAAAGAAAATAAGGAAACAGGGAAGAAGGGGAGAATTGAATTTCCACCCTGTGATAATTGTGGAAGGAAGCATCCTGGTGCCAGTCTAAAAGAAAAAAGAGTACGATACAAATGTGGAAAGAAAGGTCATATTGCTGGTGATTGTAAGGGAACTAAAGATGCTACCAATGTTCAATGCTACAATTTCATGGAGATGTGACATTATGCAAATGAATGTCCTAAGAGTCAGGGTAACTTACCTTACAAAAGGCCAATTGATTAAGGAAAATATTATTCTATCACTACTGTTGAGGTTGAAGCCCCAAAGGATGTGGTGGCAGGAAATTTAATGGTTTCCTCTAGTTTGGAAAATGATTTATTTGATTCTAGATCATTTCACTGTTTCATATCTTCCCAGTTTTCAAAGAAAATTAGATATTTCTAATTTGATTCAACAAGGGAGTTGTCAGTAAAAACTCCTAAGGGATGTATCATTACCAGAAAGTTCTGTGAATCAGTTCCCATTAGGGAAAATAAATGTTATTTATTTTCTGATCTCATAGTCATACCCATGATTGAATTTGATATAATCCTTGGAATTCATTGGCTTTCAGACTATGAAGAAAAACATTATTTTAAGAAGAAAAAGGTTACATGTAGAGACCCAAAGATTGACGTACATGGACATTACATTACATTTGCAGAATACATAATACATAATGAAAGCAGACACACAAGGACAGTAATAGTTTAGTGTCTTTGGAAACTCGGAAAATAATCTTCTAATCGTGGCGAAAGATCTTAAACATCTCCCATAAAGATCTTACCCTTTTGTTTTTTACCTAAAATATTTCTTTAAATCCTGGGGAATAGAAAACATAAAATGGGTGAGATCTGTTGGGAAACAATCCCTCAAGGCATCATTGAAGCATTTTTGAGGTGATTGTGTTTGTTGACAAAGTGGACATCTGAGTGGTTATTGTTGACAAAGAAAAACAATGACATACAAATTTGTTGACAAAGAGGATATCAAGATGGAATATCGAGTTCAAGAGCTAAGGTCAACGATCCATGTTTGATTCAAGAATTTCTACAAAAGGAATGGATGATCTGTAGGTGGTAAAAAAGGACAGATACAAGGTGGCGCCGTTTTCCAGTGTTTGCCAAATTTTTTGGGCCTAAAAATCGACAAATGAAGAAAAGTGTTTTTGGCAATGGGACTTGCGCGCTGAGGACTTGGAGTATAGGAAACTTGCGTGCCATATGTTTTTCAAGATAATAAGATCAAAATATTGCAAAGGAAATAGGTTCTCGCAAGTTTAGGAGTTGGTCGCGCAAGTGTCTAGGAGGACAGAAGACTTGCGCGCCGAGACTGGGTCGTGCAGGTGACTTGCGCGCCGTCGCGTAGGGTGGTCAATTTACCTATAAATACTGGACCACCCCTCTTCATTCTAAACCAGAGTTCAACACTTTGAGAAATCAGAGCTCCCGTCGCGCAGGTGTGGTGGTCCCACAAGTGGTGTGTGTGGTCGCGCAGGTGGGACTTGTGTGCCAGGGTGATAGTAGCACGCCAGTGTTTGAAGCTGCGCTCCAGTGTGGAGTTGCGCGCCAATATTCAATTGGGCGTAAAATTAAGAGAGTCGCGCAAGTTTGGAGTTGGGGAAGCTTGTTTTGTGCAATTTTCTGAGGTGAACTTGCGCGCCTGTTGTGACTTGCACGCCGATACTTGCCCACTGAGATAGGCTTGCGCACCATGTAAGGATTGGTTCTAGCAGTGATTTTTGGGCTGCATGGACGCTGGAAGTTTGCCCGATACATTCAGTGAAAAGATATATTCATCCACGGGTGAAAGTTGTACTTAAATAGAGCATCTGCATACAGAGGAAGATGCATTTTTTAATGAAAATGAAGAGACCTACAAGTCTATAAACTGTGATTTGATTCCTTCCAAGAGCAGTGAGCAAAGGAAGAGAATGAAGGTGATCCTCTCCACTGGTAGTGAGCCAGAGAGAGAGAAACCTTGAGTGACCATTGGGAAAGTAGTGAGCTGACCCTAAACTTTGTAAAGGCAGTGAGCCTGGGCATAGAAGTGATCTAGCCCAAACTTTGTATCCACATCTAGTGAAGAATAGTAGAATTTGGTACGACCAGAAAGTTGTCGGCGTATGCTCCTTGGACGTAGCCCAGTGAGGGTGAACCAAGTAAAAATATCTGTGTCTTTCTGTTTGCTTCCCTACATTGCATTCAAAGCATCATCATTAGATAAAGAAGTGAAAATGTGATCATAGATTACACACAAGAGCAAACAAAGTGACTCTTGTAATAAAGTGGTCAAGATCCATTGGGGTTAGACGAACTTTGAAAAAAAATATCCATACCCTGATTCACCCCCCCTCTCAGGGTATATAGGCCCCTATTGGTCCTAACAAGCTCAAATGCTCAGTAAGTGTAAGCATAGAGAACATAAAACAATCCATAAACCTTTGAATGGAAAAACATGAACATAAAATCTAAAAATCAAAATCATGAGCAATGACATAAATCATGGAAGTACACAAGGAATAGATCATAGAGGAACATTAGTCATGATAAACTAGCATGGTAATAAAACATGTAATTGTGGCATCCATTAAGAACATGTTATGATTTCCATAGTAGCCAAGGCATTGCTTCCAAGACCATCTTAGTGGACAAAGTCCCATTCTGAATCGAGTTCACTCCTCATTCCAGTCATGTAACACTAAGCTGCATTAACTTACCGTTCCAGCCATTTCTATCTCATGAGATATAAATCTCTACCCAATGCATTGGAGGGAGATATAGGTCCCACCCATCTCATAATGAAATAATTCTTTCATGTGCCACAAAATCATAAATCATACATCATAGCATAACCCATGTAATATAATGGGATTCTTAAACATCATGCCATCATAACATAATCCATATAAAAAAATGGATATCATTTCATCATAAGAATAATCAAACCATGTAAATAATGGAGAAATTATAATTGAAGCATAAACATATTAAATAATGTCATTTTAGATGGAAAATAGTTTTGATAAAACAGTTGAAATGAATTCTTGAGAAAAATATCCTTTCTTCTTCAAAATCATTTTATTTTCACAAAATTCCATGAAATTTAAAAAAAAGGGTTTTGTTGAAAATAATCATGAAATCTTGTATAGTAATCTTCATGAAAATGAGGCGTTATGAAACCGTAAAAATCCATTCATTCCGTATAAGTTAAAAATAACATTCTCCTCGTACTTTTGTCAGAAAAGTCAAAAAGTTCCTCGTGTGTTAAACAAAAGTAAGATTCCTTTAATAACATGTGGTAAAATTTAAAAATGGGTAAAAATTCCATTAAAGATACATGAAAAACAATTAGAAAATAGGGATATGGATGATAACAAAAACCCCCATAAATACTTACGAATAAACAATCTCGGATAAGAATGAGATTGGAATAATTATCCCTTACCTTATGTCTGATATGCTTCATATGTATCTGAACCTCCTGTTTAATGATTTAAATAAAGTCATTGACTTATTAAAAAATCATATTCATTGTTATGATATCATATATGGTTTACTTATGACTTTATATAACCGGTTCTTTTGTAAATTCGATGTAAAAGTAGCAATTTGGGTAAAATCGTTTCATTTATTGTACGTGTTTCGACTTGTTGTTCTTGATATTATTACTTATATCATGATTTAATTAATTATAGAATGTTAAACATTATTTATATATAATATATATTCAGCATATACATATATATATGATAGATCGATAAAAGGAATGAAATACACCGTTCATGGAGACGGTAGGCCGTACGTACGCATGAACGCTGTTTTCGTTTCCTTATTGAATTGAATGGAATTAAGTAGATGAAATACATATATATATATACATAAATCTAGTATCATTATTATGTCATGTATTTCATTATTATTCATTATATATACTTTATAATCATTCATGAATGGTTAACATGGAGAATAAATCTCATCGCGTCGTGGAGACGGTAGTCCGTACGTACGCACGAGCGTTGATATCATTCCCATGATCGTGTAATTGTATTTAAGCGTATGTATAATATTTAAGAATCAATATATCTTTACAATAATCATATATAGTTATTTATTTACACTATTATACCCATTCAAGTAAGGTGGTGGTCGAAAACAGATTACACCACGACGTGGAGACGGTATTCCGTACGTACGCACACGCGATGATTTCGTTTTTCGTAGGATGGATAGAAGGTGAAATAGGGATTTTTCATATTTATAATTAAATATCAGTATATAAGTAATACTTTTGTTATTACTTTATAATGAGACAAATAAAGAAGAATAAGTAGAAGAAGAAAGAAACTTGAGAGAATAAAAAGAAGAGATTACCTCTTCTTCGACGCACCTCCTTTAAGCTTCCTCTTATGGAAGTAGAGTTGGGCTTTTTAGAAGACCAGAACCTCCAAAATGTTTCTATGGAACTATAGAATATAAATGGGCAGGGGTTGGCCTAGATTAAAGGTTCAAAAGGGTGTGAAGAGAAGAGGGAAGGGGTGCCCTTTTTATAAGGGAGTAGAGGGGCACCTTTGGAAAAACTTAAAATATTATTTTCTAATAATGTCATATTCGATTTTTAATAGCTCCAAATTGATTTATTTCTAAACTAATGTGGGGATGGGTTGAAATAATCTCAAACAATATAATTTAGACAAGTTTAGTTTTCTATTTTAACCTTATCATTTAGATTTAACATTAAGTTAAATAATTTTACTTCTACCGTGTCTTCTTGTTTTCTAACACTATAAGGTTAATAAAATTTCTATAACAAACCAAACAAACCCCAAGTTGTTTATTATTAATATATATAACCTTATATAAGTCATTTTGGCAAAAAATATATTTTTAGGAATAAAATAACAATTAATAATATAATATTGTTTTAAAAACTATTTTATGACAATTTAAACACTATTTGGTAATTGATTTTTGTGAAACTAATAACAGAATTATTAGTTCAAAAAAAGTTAATTAAATCAATACTAACATGTCATATTAACCTATAAAATTAGTGTAATTCATAAAAAGTCTTAAATTACATTTATTTTGGTTTTTATAACATCAATTATGTTAATATTTCATTAATAAGATAATTAAAGCATCATCATTGTGTCATATATAAATTAAATTATTTGAAGTCTAAAAATTATAAATAAAATAAAATTATGTATTAAATATTCTTATCTTTATAATGAATATTTATAGCTTAATTTATCTTATGTATTACCCTATATTAAAAATTATTTAGTTATTAAACTTTGATTTTAACTATTTTAACCCGTCTTTAAATAAATTAATAATAAATGTCCTAATCTAATCCAAGTGGACCTAAATGGTCATATTTTATTACTAAGGTTTTTTTGGTCGAATTAAACTTATCCAATAGAATTAGGACATGTGTTAGGGTAATAATAATATCATTTTTACCCTTAATTACCCTATTTACTTTTAACTGTGGTAAATAAAAGTAAAAAGTTACTATTCCCGAAAAAATATTTTCATCTCCTTGAACCACATTTTAGTCCTTGATATTAACCGTGTCTCTCATATTTTTAAAATTCCACTCACAGAAGTAGTAAAATTAAGTTTTATGTGAATTTTCAAATTCTCCTAGGAGGTGTGTAAAAGATGGTGAAAAGTTCAATAAAATTTTTATATATCTAAAATTATTATAAAATGACTCCAATGAATTACATTGATCTTATATAGGTATTATGTATCAATTTTGACCTAAAATAAATTTAAATAATATAAATAATTATTTTATTAAAAAGTCAGTTTTTAAATAGTAACCCAGTGTTTTCACTATTCATCAAGAATTGAATGTTTTCAAAAAAATACCAAAAATTCACCCTAGGTTAATTTAAATATTCCGAATCCAAAAATGAAGTCCATTTCGAAAGATAAAATTTTAAAAATTTTAAAAATTGGGTATTACTATTCATAACGGCTTGTTTATATAACATATCGTTGTTTAGTGAAACTTGGTATTGCGTACAATACACACTATCATGGAAGGTCGCGATTGAGTGTAATGAAATCCAACTCAGGGATGCGTGTAGTGAAAGCTCCTTTTGGTGTAGCATACAAAACAAGACATCAATAAAATTAAAAATAATATTTTTCATAAAATCTGGGGGTGTTACATTCTACCCCCATTAAAATGAATTCCGCACTCGAAATTCGTCGAGGTTATATATGGTTTACTACTTGGAAGATTCTTTAATAGAAACATACATCATAAAAAGGAATACCAAAACCAATCTTTAAAAACTAAATTATTAAACATAATGGTAACCCAAAGTAATTCATCATTGGGGTTCCATATAGGAGAACATAGGTGAAAATATGGATATGGAAGAAAAATATAACCATCTAGTTCTGATGTAGAGTGGTAGAGAACATGGCTATGAAAAAGCCAACAATCACAAATCCATAAATTTGTGATGTTCTAAGGTACCATCTGATTCATCATATTTGAGGGCACTAGGACAACTTTTTTTGGTTTTCAAGGACATTTTTCTAATGATGAAGAATTTTCGAATCAAAAGTAATACTTACTTGATTTTGGTACAATATCACCATTGTTCGTGCCTTGAACAATTTACTCTTCATCTTCTAAAGAAATGAAGTTGAATTTTTTATTCGTGAAGTGTTAGCAGATCATGTGATAGAATGATGTGTCATTCCATCTATTTCAAACAAAAGGTTTGAAAAGGTTATCAAATATAGATAAGTCCATCTTTAGTGATATTAATCATATTTGGTTCATAAAATGGACTTATAATTCATATATCAAACCACTTAATAAATTAAAACTAATTTATACTAAACAGGGACTTCCTGTAGGCTAGTGGTAGGCGATAAAGGCCTGTCGCACTTCGGTTGTGGGTTCGATTCCCACACCCTTGTCCGACGCGACGGGTTGTCGCCCGTCCTGCAGGTTGTCCCTTTTTCTAAAATTACATTATTATAACATTCATGCAATAATATTGAAAAAAGTTCTAGCCTTAAAAAATACTATCTTATGTCTAACATAATTCATTCCAATATTTAGGTTTATCCAAAATACTTTGGTCCAAGCTCATAGTATAAAGAAAATGATTACTTGAAAGGTCATATAACAAGAACATGAATATCATCATTTATCCCCCATATATCATATGATATATCTTGTTGGTCACATTACAAACATGTGAATACCTTAATCATGTATTCTTTTGAAACATGAATTACCATAGAACCTTAGTGAAAACATGAGTGCTGTCAAAATTTAACACATTCCACATACCAAAATCCCAAAATTTCTATATACTCTATCCATGATATCACTTTGTCCTTATACCAGTGAGGATCTCATTAATACAATCAAACAACTCATTATCTCTTAATACTTTCATTATGAACATATCATCTACCTTCCAAAAATATTTGAATAACCTTTCGTGGTTACTGGTGCCATTAATCATATACTTTCAAAACTCAAGCAAAGGAAATAGTGTAACAATCCTTAGATTTTTTTTCTTTATTCCATAGTACCATACATTATTCTTGATAAACATAAAATCATTAAACTACCTTCTTAAACCATTGATCGAGCTTCAACAATTCTTTTATCTCACATATCATTTTTAGTCTCTTCATCATCATCAATATAAATACTACCCATACGGCCATGATGATTCTTTTCATGAGACATTCCCTTAGGGCATTGGTTTTCATAATGCCCGTACATTCCACATTTAAAACATTTAACCGTTTTTGATGTCTTAGAAATGCCATTATCCTTGTACATGGTGTTAACTAAAACTTTTCCTTTGCAACTGGCTTTGTGTGCTTCTTTTCCACATCTAAATCATCTTCCAGTTCCTTTGAAACATTCTCCCTGATTCCTCTTCCCACATGATTTACATGAGGGGAATTTAACACTGAACCGTATTAACTTACCATTCCATCCATGTTTATCTCATGAGATATAAATCTTTAACCAATGCATTGGAGGGAGATATAGGTCCCAACCATCTCATAATGAAATCATTCTTTCATGTGCCACAAAATCATAAATCCTACATCATAGCATAACCCATGTAATATAATGGGATTCTTAAACATCATGCCATCATAACATAATCCATATAAAAAAATGGATATCATTTCATCATAAGAAGAATCAAACCATGTAAATAACATATACATTATACTTGAAGCATAAACATATTAAATAATGTCATTTTAGATGAAAAATAGTTTTGATAAAACACTTGAAATGAATTCTTGATGAAAATATCCTTTATTCTTCAAAATCATTTTATTTTCACAAAATGCCATGAAATTTTAAAATAAAAGGGTTTTGTTGAAAAAAATGATGCAATCATGTATAGTAATCTTCATGAAAATGTGGCATTATGAAACTGTAAAATCCATTCACACCGTATAAGTTAAAAATAACATTCTCCTCGTACTTTTGTCGGAAAAGTCAAAAAGTTCCTCGTGTGTTAAACAAAAGTAAGATTCCTTTCATGACATGAGGTAAAATTTAAAAATGGGTAAAAATGACATTAAACATACATGAAAAAAATTCAGAAAATAGGGACATGGATGACAACAAAAACCCCAGTAAATACTTATGAATAAACAATCTCAGATAAGAATGAGATTGGAATAATTATCCCTTACCTTATGTCTGATATGCTTCGTATATATCCGAACATCCTGTATAATGATTTAAATAATGTCATTGACTTATTAAATAATCATATTCATTGTTATGATATCATATATGGTTTACTTATGACTTTATATTACCTGTTCTTTTGTACATTCGATGTAAAAGCCGCGATTTGGGTAAAATCGTATCATTTATTATACGTGTTTCGACTTGTTGTTCTTGATATTATTACTTATATCCTGATTTACATAATTCCAGAATGTAAAAAATGATTTATATATAATATATATTCAGCATATACATATATATATGATTGATCGATAAATGATATGAAATACACCGTTCATGGAGATGGTAGGTCGTACGTATGCATGAACGCTGTTTTCGTTTCCTTATTGGATTAAATGGAATTAAGTAGATGAAATACATATATATATACATAAATCCAATATCATTATTATGTCATATATTTCATTATTATTCATTATATATACATTATAATCAATCATGAATGGTTAACAAGGAGAATGAATCTCATCGCGTCGTTGAGACGGTAGTTCGTACGTATGCACGAGCGATGATATAATTCCCATGATCGTGGAATTGTATTGAAGAATATGTATAATATTTAAGAATAAATATCTCCTTAAAATATTCATATATAGTTATTTTTTACACCATTATACCCATCCAAGTAAGGTGGTGGTCGAAAACAGATTACACCACAGGGTGGAGACGGTATTCCGTAAATATGCACGCGCGGTGATTTCATTTTCCATAGGATGGATAGAAGGTGAAATAGGGTTGATTCATATTTATAATAAAATATCAGTATGTAAGTAAAACTGATGTTTTTACTTTATAATGAGACAACTAAAGAAGAAGTAGTATAAGAAGAAAGAAACTTGAGAGAATCGGAAGAAGAAATTACCTCTTCTTTGCCACACCTCCTTTAAGATTCCTCTTATGGAAGTAGAGTTGGTCTTTTGAGAAGACCAGAACCTCCAGAATGTTGCTAGGGAAGTTGAGAAGAGAAATGAGTAGTGTTTGGCCGAGATTAAAGGCTCAAAATGGTGTGAAGAGAAGATTGAAGGGGTGCCCTTTTATAAGGGAGGAGAGGGGCACCTTTGGAAAAACATAAAATATTATTTTATAGTAAAGTCATATTAGGTTTTTAATAGATCCAAATTGATATATTTCCAAGATAAGGTGGGTATGGGTCAAAATCCTGTCAACCAATAGAATTTAGACAAGTTTAGTTTTCTATTTTAACCTTATCATTTAGATTTAACTTTAAGTTAAATAATTTTACTTTTACTGTGTCTTCTTTTTTTCTTACACTATAAGGTTAATAAAATTACTATAAAAAGCCAAACGAACCCCAAGTTGTTTATTATTAATATATATAACCTTATCTAAGTCATTTGGCCGAACCTTATATTTTTAGGAATAAAATAACAATTAATAATATAATATATTTTTTAAAAACTATTTTATGTAAATTTATACACTATTTGGTAATTAATTTAGGTGAAAATCATAATAGCATGATTATTTCGAAAAAAGTTAATTAAATCAATACTAACATGTAATATTAACCACTATAATTAGTGTAATTCATAAAAAGTCTCAAATTACATTTATTTGGGTATTTGTAACATCAATTATGTTAATATTTTATTAATAAGATAATTACTGCATCATCATTGTGTCATAGATAAATTAAATTATTTAATGTCTAAAAATTATAAATAAAATACAATTATTTAGGAAATCTTCTTATATTTCTAATCAATATTTATAGTCTAATTTATCTTCTGTATAACTTAATATTAAAAATTATTTAGTTATTAAATGTTGCTTTTAACTATTTTAACCCTTCTTTAAATAAATTTATAATAAATGTCCTAATCTAATACACGTGGACCTAAATGGTCATATTTTATTCCTAAGGTTGTTTTTGGTCGAATTACACTTATCCAATATAATTAGGACATGTGTTAGGGTAATAATAATATCATTTTTACCCTTAATTACCCTATTTAATGTTAACCGTGGTAAATAAAAGTAAAAAGTTACTATTCACCAAAAATTATTTTCATCTCGTTGAACCAAATTTTAGTCCTTGATATTAATCGTGTCTCTCAGATTTTCAAAATTCCACTCACAGAAGTGGTAAAATAGAGTGTTATTTGAATTTTCAAATTCTCCTAGGAGGTGGGTAAAAGACGGTGAAAAGTTCAATAACGTTTTTATATATTTAAAATTATTATAAAATGACTCCAATGAATTACATTGAACTTATATAGGTATTATGTATCAATTTTTACCTAAAATAAATTTAAATAATATAAATACTTATTTAAATAAAAAGTCGGTTTTTAAATAGTAACCAAGTGTTTTCACTATTCATAAAAAATTGAATGTTTTCAAAAAAATACCAAAAACTCACCCTTTGCTAATTTCGATATTCCGAAACCAAAAATGAAGTCCATTTCGAAAGATAAAATTTATGAAATTTTAAAAAGTGGTTATTACTATTCATAATGGCTAGTTTATATAACATATCGTTGTTTAGTGAAACTCTGTATTGCATACAACACACGCTATTGTGGAAGGTCGCGATTGCATGTAATGCAAGAAAAGTCTGGGATGCGTGTAGTGCATGCTTATTTTGGTGTAGCGTACAACACAAGACATCAATAAAATTAAAAATAATATTTTTCATAAAATCTCTGGGTGTTACATTACTATTTTTGATGATGATGATAAAGAACACCTTAACTTTAAAGAAGAATCATCACCACCTGATTCTTATCTATAAGCACCCCCAGTAGATAAACTAAATTCCATTATTGGGGAGGAAGAGATTGAAATAACTATGGGTGGGGAATGGAATGTTCAAATAGAGGATGTACCTATTGTGAAAGAATATGATGTTGTGTTTCAAGAAGATTTATCTAGAAATTCTCTAGAACGAGAAATTGAGTATTCCATTAATTTAATTCTTGTTTTAAGACCTATATCGAAGACCCCTTATAGAATGGCCACTATGGAATTAGTGGAACTAAAGAAACAACTAGAGGAATTGAGTAATAAGGGATTTATTCACCCTAGTGTTTCTCCATGGGGAGCCCCTGTCCTTTTTGTTAAGAAGAAAGATGGATCTATGAGGTTATGTATAGACTACTGGGAGATCAATTCTATAACAATAATGAACAAGTATCCCCTACCTCATATTGATGATTTATTTGACCAGCTTCATGGAGCTCAATATTTTTCATAGATTGACCTTCGATCTGGATATCATCAGTTGTGTGTGAATAAGAAAGACATTCAGAAAACAGCATTTTGAATCAGGTACGGGCATTACGAGTTTACACTAATGCCTTTTGGGCTAACTAATGCACCCTCTATTTTCATGGATCTAATGAACAGAGTTTTCAAGGAATATCCTGATGTCTTTTTAGTGGTATTTATTGATGATATCTTCGTATATTCCAAAAGCTACGAAGATCATGAAAATAACTTGCGTATTATCCTAAAGACTCTTAGAAGACATGAATTATATGGGAAGTTTAGCTAGTGCGAATTCTGGCTTCAGGATATTTCTTTTCTTGTCCATGTTGTCTCTAAGGATATAATATCTGTTGATCCTTCTATGAAAAGAGAAATCCAATAATGGCCAGCACCGATGAGTATAATTGAGGGACACAGTTTTATTGGTTTAGCAGGTTACTATCAACATTTCGTCTACAATTTTGACCGATTGGAAAACCCATTAATGAGGCTCACATGTAAATGGGTTAAATTTGTTTGGACAAAAGAGTGTGAAGAATTTTTCGAGAAATTGAAGTAAAGATTAGTCAATTCTCCTATATTGACTCTACTATTGGGGAATGATGGGTTTGTTATTTATAGTGATGCTTCAAAAAAGGACTTGGTTGTGTCCTTATGAATAATTATAGGGTTATTGCCTATGCATCATGACAGCTGAATATTCATGAGAAAAACTATCCTACTCATGATCTTGAGTTAGTAGTTGTAATCTTTGCTTTGAAGATTTGGAGGCACTATCTCTATGGTAAAATATGTGATATTTATACTGATCACAAGATTTTGAAGTATATTTTCTCACAGAAAAAACTCTAAAAGAGGAAAAGGAGATGACTTGAACTACTCAAGGATTATGATTACACGATAAACTACCACCTGAGGAAGAAAAATAAGGTGGAAGATGCTTTGAGTAGAAAAGATCATTAATTTTTTTAACAAGATTAGATTTGAAAGAGATCCGATTTTCATGGATCTGGTGAAGATGGACATGGGAATAACCATGGAAGGTGAAACATCAATGCTTTTTCAAATGGTTTCCAAACCATCTTTACTAGAAAAGATTAAGAGTTCTCAGACCGATGATGAAGAGTTTCAAAAGAAGATTAAAGCTGTGAATGATGGGAGATTGAATGACTTTGTGTATGAAGATGGAATTTTGAAATTTGGGAAGAGTTATTGTGTTCCCAATTTAACTGATCTAAAAATAGAATTATTGGATGATTCTCATAGTTCCAATTTCTCTATACACCCTGGGAGCACCAAAATGTATAGAGATTTGAAGGAACATTTTTGGTGGGACAACATGAAGAGGGAGATTGCCGATTTTGTGTCAAGATGTATGGTTTTTCATCAAGTGAATGATGGAAGGAAACAGCCCGGAGGAGTCATGAAACCTATTCCCATACCAGAGTGGAAATGGGATAATATTATGATAGACTTTGTCATGGGACTACCAAAGACTCCTAAAAATAATGATGCAATATGGGTCATTGTTGCTCATCTTACCAAGTCAGCACATTTTCTTGCTATAATAGAAGATCTACCACTTGAACGTCTAGAATGGATATATATTAATGATGTTGTGAGATTTCATGGAGTACCCCTATCAATTGTTTCAGATCATGTTCCATGTTTTACATCAAGATTTTGGAAGGTTCTTTAGAAGGCCTTGGATACTGCACTTCGTTTGAGCACTACCTAACACCCCCAAACTGATGGACAATCAGAACGGACTATTAAAACCTTAGAAGACATGTTGAGATCAAGATCACCTGAATTTCAGGGTATGCGAGATCAATATTTACATCTGGTGGAATTTTCTTATGACAATAGCGTCCATTGAAGTATTCAGATTGCTCCATATGAAGCGTTATACGGAAAGAGATGTGGCACACCAACCTGTTAGGATGATCTTGGTGAAAGAAACCCTATAGGCCCAGAACTGGTGGAGGAAACGATGGAAAAGGTGAAGGTAATCTAAAACCACATCAAAGCGGCTCAAAGTAAGAAAATGAGCTAGGCAAATAACCAAAGGAAGGATTTGGAATTTCAGGTAGGAGAACATGTTTTCATGAAGGTATCTCCATGGAAGTGAGTTATACGTTTTGGTAAGAAAGGTAAATTGAGTCCTAGGTACATAGGACCTTTCAAAATTCTAGAACGAATTGGGGCTGTAGCTTATCGTTTGGAAATGCCACCAAATCTTTCCAAAGATGACGATGTATTCCACGTATCACTATTGTGAAAATACATGCCTGACCCAACACTTGTAATTACCTACGAGGAATTAGAACTCGAACCCGATTTTTCTTATTGCAAAGAGCCTGTCAAGATTCTTGTTACAAGAGAACAAGTGCTGAGAAACCAGACAACTCCTCTGGTAAATGTTCTATGGAGAAACCATAAGATGGGGGAGGCAATGTGGGAACCCGAGGAACTTATGATGAAGAACCACCCGAGTCTTTTTATTCAGTAATATTCTAGAAATTTTTAGGATGAAATTATTTGAAGAAGGGGAGAATGTAACACCCCAAGCTTCCACGGTACGCTTCTCTTTGAATAATACAATAGCGTGTGTTGTACGAAACTTCGAGTTCCAACACAAACCACAAACTATCAAACTAGCCATTATGAATAGTAATACCCACTTTTTGAAATTTTATAAACTTTATATTTCAAAATGGACTTCATTTTTGGATTCAGAAAATCAAAATTATCCTAGGGTGACTTTTTGTAATTTTTCTGAGAACTTCTATTTTTTGATGAATAGTGAAAAATACTAAACTTTAATTAAAAAAACTTTTTTAATCCAAATAATTTATAGTGATAAATTATACTATTGAGAGGTTTTAAAGTATAGTTAGAATATATATTTACCATTTAATCCAATGTTGGTCATTGGACATAATTTCACATTTAAAATAGACATAAACAAATGTTAATCTTTTGATTGTTATTATTTCTTAAAAAATACGCTTTTTGTTTTGACTGCGGAAATTAATTTTAAATTAATTTCTACCACTTATGTGTTTTGAATTTAGAAAAATGTATTCCATATTTAGAATCAGGAGGTCAAAATTTTGAAAATATGTAACTTTTATTTTTAGACATTTTGAATAATTATTTCAGTAAATATTTTATTTACCACGGTTAAAGGGTAAATCCGGTAAATAAGGGTAAAAAAATAATATTATAATAATATTAAATTACCCTAAAAAGTCTCCTAACCATATTGGTTGAGACATGTCCGACCATGGGCATCCTTGGGTAGATTTTAGAACCCCATGGAGCCACTTGGAAGTGATAATGACACTTTATATTAATTAAGTTAAAGTAAATACAAAAATGACATAAGCATATATCTTTTAGAAATTTTTTTTACATTGGGTTATATATGTTAAATTTTCAACTATAAATATAAATTAGAAAGATAAAACGTTTTTATACATAATTTTATTTTATTTATAATTTTTAAACATTTAATAATAAAATTTATTTATGACACAATGATGATGCGATATTTTCTTTATTAATGAAGGAATCAAATAATTGGTTTTATAAATGTTTAAATAAATGTAATTTGAATGTTTTGATGCCATAAACGAATTTTATTTGTTAATATGACATGTTATTATTGATTAAATGAATTTTTTTCTAATTAATAAATTTGTTAAGACTTTAAAAATAATCAATTATTAAATAGTATGAAAATTAATATAAAGGGATTTTTAAAACTAATATTATATTATTAATTGATATAATATTTATAAAAATCTAAAGTTTGGCCAAAGGACTTATATTATGATAGGTATGAAATTAATGAACCACTTGGGGTTCTCTTAGAAGCTTATAGTATGTTTATTAACCAAATAATATAAAAATACAAAGATACATGGTAAATGTCAAACAAATTAACTAAGAGTTAAATATAAAGGATAAGGTTAATATAGTGACCCAAACTTGTCTAAAACCTATTATATGAATGGATTTAGACCCATACCCACCTTTGGATCGAAATAAATCTGTTTGGAGCCATTAGAAACCGAATATGAATTTATTATAAAATAATATTTTATGTTTTTCTTAAGTTTCCTCTCAACCCTCTTATAAAAGGGCACTTCCCCTTCTCTATAATTAATAGCAACAAAGTGTTATTTCTAGTCCAAAACCGGCCCAAATATCCTCTAAACTTACCTAACTTTATCCTAGAGACCTTACATTAGTCATAAATCCAACATAAGGAGCCCTTTTGATCAAATAAAAAGGAAGAACCTGAAGAAGAGGTAATGATTTCACCACCATCTTTCAAGTTCCTTTCTTTTTCCACTTCTTCTTTCTTTGTTATTTCCATTATAAAATAAAAACTCAAGTATCTTCTATATACTGTGATGTTATTATAAATATTTTACAACCATATTCAGTATTCTTCCCATCCTTTGAATGACATGTCACCATATGTGCCTATGTTCGACTTACCATCTCCACGTCATGGTGTAATTGTTATTCAAAACATTATTATTTGGATGGGTTTGATAATGAGGTGTAATTCATGTAAATAATAAATATAACATGATAATGATTCTGTATATATTATATACCATCCAATTATATATTATTTTAATATCAAAAGAATGATATTTTCTCTCGTGCGTACGTTTGGACTATCGTCTCCATGAATGCGATGAGATTCATTCCCCATCATATTCATTCAAGTATAATTATTATTTGATGATTGAAAATAATGTTTAAGGACTTGATATCATTATATATATGAATAAGATAAAATATATCCACAATAAACACAGTTTATGTAACAAAACATATAAAATAAAAAGAGTAAGTTAACACCAGAAACAACGATATTACTATGATATTATTAATGAAGCAATGATAAAAGATCATATATGATATCCTATTAATGTATATTATTCTTAGATAATTTAATAACTATTATTTCACCATTATAAAGGAGGTTAACCAACCCTCAAACATGAAAACGTACAAGTTAAGGGTTAATTCTACAATCTCTTCATTATCCGAGGTTGTTTATACGTAATTATCTACTGGGACCTCTTTATCATCCACATCCATGTTTCTTAAAACTGTACTTCAATTTTTTTTTACTATTTACAAGAAAATGGGTGAAATTAATTTATACCCTTATGTTTTTTGAAAGGAATCTTTCCATCATTTTCCAATAAGTTACCTTTTTACCTTTTAGACAAATTTACGGTAAGAATTTTTTTTTAACTTATACGTCAGGTGCGGCCATTTTCCGCAGTTATAACATCATCAAAACATCCCTTACAAGCTTATAAAAATATTTTCAAAATAAATGTTTTCATTATAATTACGTGACTCTTAAATTATTTCAAAATAGAAGGAGATATTTCTCTAAAAAGGGTTTTGATTTCATCTATGTCAACATCCTTGGATGGATCTTAAGTTTACTTGAAGTTGATTTATTATGATACAAAACTTCCATATTATATTAAACGTTTTGTGATATGTTTGACTGTGGGTGTGCTATTTTTATACCATTCATGGTTTATAGTTAAAGTATTTAAATTTAATATGCTAGTTTTAATACGAATGTTTATGATATGTTTAAACCTTTTCATATGAGGAATGTATGGGACTTAGTATGTGACGGGTGGAGCCCTCTATATCTCCTCGATGCATCGGTAGGTCTCATGAGACAACTAGACGTGGAATTGGCTGAGGCCCTTTCCCAATTTTGATATATGGTTTTGGCCGAGGCCTTAATCATTTTTAGACGTCTTGGTCGAGGCCTTGAAAAAATGTTTCATAATGTCTGGCATTATACATTTCCTCATTATGAAAATAATATTGATTGTTCATGTTGTCATTCGACTAGTAGAATACCAATGATTATGTTTTATTATGGCATTATTTACTCAGCTTATATTACTTCCATAAAAGTATTCTTTTTTATTATTGGTAAAGGCATGTGGTTTCAATTATTCACCATTCTTAATATTTATGTTATCTTCTGCTATATTTCTTACCCATACTAAGCATTTGAGCTCACCGCTTTCTTATGTTTCATTTTCCCAGGATATGAAGAAGTTATTTATGATTGACTTGTAGAAATTTGAGGAGGCTTGGATGTTTCCAATGGAATAAATTCATGTTGTGTTTCTTTTCAAGTTGTAATGTTGAACTTATGTATGAATCTTATTTCCAATAATACTAAACTGATCGGCCTTTTGAGACATAATTTCCTTATGATCATGCCAATGTAAAGTAATAATGCACCGACTCTGGGTAACTGGGGTCGGGGTGTTTCAATTTTCATGGATAAATGTGAATTATATTTTTCAATTTAGATATTTATGTGTTAAGGATCGAATTTAAATAATCCAATAAAATTTTCCCATGTTTTATGGATGTTTAATAGCATTTATAATATTATTTTTACCCTTAATTACCAAATTTACCTATACCCATGTTAATAATAATTACTAATGTTACTATTCATATTATCTAGAATCAAAAGTGAAATAATTAATTTATTTTGACCTTTTGATTCCAAATATGGAATAAAATTTTGAAAATTTGAAGCAAATAATTTGCAAAAATTAATTTATAATATAATACCGGTGAAGGAATGGGAATTTTTTTTTAAGGTTAAATCATTCTAAATATTGAAATATTTTGTTTTCCAAATACAAAATAAAATAGATTATAGTGACCTAAAAAAAATTAAATGATAAAAATAAACATCTAATTATTCTTTAAAACTAATAAAAAATATAATTTAACTCTATAATTTATTTAGATTAAAAAGATATTTTCAATTAAAAATTCAATATTTTTACTATTCATGAAAACGTTATTCTTATCAAAAAAATAAAAATGTCCAACAAGTATAAATTCTATTATCATTATTTCAAAGAAGAAGATTAATTTTTCATATGAAAATAAAAAAAATTCAAAAATTAGATTTATAATACATTCTCCATTAAAAGGCGTTAAAATTACCTTTCATGAAAATATAGTTTTTTATGCATAAAAATTGGGTTTTTTCTTATATGATGCCAAATAAATATATTGGGTGAATATAAAATATATTTCATTGAATCTATATCATATATATTTAATTTAAACCATTCAATAATTATAATTAAATTAATTTATAAATAAAAAATTACTATAGGAGTATAAAATTAAAAACAGTTCCTTTATATTTAATTAGTATATATTTTCACATCAAATTAATTGATTACTAATGAATTCATATTATGAATCATATATTTTCATAAAGATAGTTAATACTATTCATAATCACAAATTTAACATATTGGTTATATCTTATTATATATAATAGTTATATTTCAATAATATACTATTGTTGAGTAAAACTTTGTCTTGAATGCAACCAAAGATATCTATATAACTTAGAATTGTGTGTAACACAAGACAAACATAGTGTTACTTGTATTTTATCTAATCTATGTTTTTTGAGTAGTGGAACCTTGACTTGGTGTTACCTATACATTAATAACAACATGGTTCTATCATATAACACATGATATATTCATCATTATGTCAAATGAGAAAAATATCAAAAAGGATTAAATTAATTTGAAAAATATATTTCACAAAATTGTGGGGTGTTACATTCTACCCCCTTAAAATGATTTTTAACCATGAAATTCATATAGGTTATGAATGTTTTAACACATTAAGGTTAATTTTATAGGAAACCACTTCTTAAAAATGAATACTAAAACTCACTTTAAAATGGGAAAGTTGGAAACATAACTGTTACATAAGGTAAATAATAATTAGGCTTCCACATTGGATAACATAGGTCGAAAGTGAAATCATGGGAATGTAAGAGAAATATAACTGTCAGGTTCTGATGGAGAATGTTATAGAAAATGGTATAGATAAGTTAACAATCACAAAGCCCTAAAACTGTGATGATTTAAGGGACCATTTGATTTTTCCAAAAATAAGTTACTAATATAACATTTATGGTTTGAAGATCATTTCCCCTTAGTTGTAGAATTTTCAAAATAATAAATACAAACTTGATTTCATAATTATAATATCATCCTCTCATTGTTATACTTCATCTCTTATTCCATGAAATGAAGGTGATTTTTTCATTCCTGAAGTATTAGTATACCATGATATCCATAACATGAATCAAGGAATAAATATTTGTAGTTCATAATAAATGAGTCATAAAGAAATAAAGATCATAACACATGAAATATTAACATAAGAATAACATATAGATTTGGTGGATGACACATACAACATGTAATATCATTATCAATAATTAAAGGTGGATTTTCAAAACATAATAGGACACTTCATGGTGACTAAAACATATATGTAGGACACACCACAATCCCCCTTAGTAGTCCTTATATTATAAGAGATCTTATTTACCCGTCTTCCCATAGTATATCAGGATTCCCTATATTCCCATACTAGATCGGGTTTCCCCATCTTCCATAGTTGATCAAGCACGTAGACTTGTTTCCATCATTATATCTTGAGATATAAATCATTAACCAATGATTTATAGGGAGATATTGGTCCCACCTATCACATAATAAAAAATATTCATATGTCAACCATAAAAACATAAATCATTCATCATATCAAAACCCATGGAATGAAATGGGTTTCCTAAACATCATTCCTTAATAACATAACCCATGAAATAGAAACAAGTTTCATAAATATCATTCAATCATAAAAATAAACCATACTTATCATTGAATCATATTCCCAGTAAAACATAAGTAACATCAAACAATGTTATCTTATATCAAAACTTATTTTGAGAGATCAATTGAAAACAATTTTTGAGGAAAATATCGTTTCTACTTTGAAAACATTTTCTTGTCCTAAATTGACGTGGAATTTTAGAAGAAAAAATTTCCTTTGAGAATAATATTTGAATATTTTAATGGAAAATTCAAATTATTAAGGTGTAATGATGGTGAGAAAATCTATCCATGCAGTATAAGTTAAAAAAAATTCCATTCACACTTTTTTCCTGAAAAGTCAAAAAGTACCTCATTTGGAAGAAGATAAAAATATTACTTTAAAACAATGTAGAAAAAAATAAAAAATGTTTAAAAATGAAATTAAAAACCCATAGGAGAATATTAAAAACATTTTTTATTTTTTAGGAAACATGGACATGAAAGATAAATTTCACCCAGGGAAGATATAAAATGAAACAATCTTAAATATTGATGAAATTGTGAAATAAATACTCATGACATTATAACTAGTATAATTTCATGCCTCATGAAAGAATTTTATATATATATATGAAAATATCATTATTTTCTGGATAAGAATCATAAAATATTTTCATGGTTAATATATACACCACATAAAGTCAATAAGAAGTGTATAAGGGATGTGTCCCATAAAAATAAATATGAGACATAAATCCATCACTTATAGTTTAAATTTTGAATCTTGATACCTATTAAAAAATTACATAAATGAAAAATTTTAATCTCAAGAAATAAATTAACCTCAATATACACCATATAACAAGAATAATTGGTGATTATGGCATAAATATCAAATAATTAAACTGAGATGATGAATCCCTTACCTTATGTGTTGGTTCTCATCATACACATACAAAATTGATTTATTAAAAATATAAGTTTGTTATAAATCTATTATAGAACCATATTCTTATAAAAAATACCTTATATTATTTTATTATTAATTTATATTACCCATTTATTTATAATTTTATGTTAATGTTACATTTCGGGTAATATCCATTTTGTTTTTCAAGGTGTTTTGACTTGTTATCCTTGGTCCTCTTACATAGATAATTAATTAATCATCTCCAAAATTATAACCATAACATTATATCATATATATTTATCTTATATATATTTATGTTGATTCATGATATTTAAAGGCAAAAAATGAAATACACAGTTCATAGAGATTATAGGTCATACATATGCTTGAACGATGCTATAATTTTCTTTTCATTTTTAAAGAATAAAATGTATATGACATATTATACTTCCAGAATAATTATTAGATTATATATATCATATATATTTGTAAAATTAATATATATTTATATAAATGTGAAATATAGATGAAAAATGAATCATATTGCATCGTGGATATTATACGCCATTAGTACTTATAAGTAATGTTATCATTTACCAAAAGTTTAGATGGTAAAAATTTAAGGATGATATTTTCATTAAATAGGTAAAATTATATCATAAATATCACTTATATCTTAAAAAATAGCGTGTCCATCATAACTACCACCATGAGAGATGGTAATGAAAAACAAAAAATCAATGTTTCATGGGGCGGTAGTCTACCATACATTCGAATGATATGTTAATTGCCCATTAGATGCAAGTGTGTGGAAGCATAGTTCCATCATTTAATATAAACAATTTCAGTATGTTTAGGATAATTATTATATTATATAAAAATGAAATATATAGAAGTTAGGGGGTTCAATTGAGAAATAAAACAAAAATGTTCATTGATGAACGTTACATCTTCTTTGGGTATGCACTTTTGGTTTGCACAAAAGGAACTATTTTGTTTGATTCCTGCCAAAAAAGGATTCTTGGATGAAGAGAAGAATGTTTTTAGGAGATTTGTGTAGAGGTTCTCTAAGTAAAATGGTTTTAGATGTGAGAAAAAATGAAAATGAGAGGTTCCCTTTTATAAGAGAGGAGAGGGGACCTTTTGGAAACCCTAAAAATTATTTATTTATAATAAATAAAAACTCAATAAAAATACCTAAAAGAGGTCATATATTATCAAATTTAATTAGATAAGGTTAGAATATAATAAAAAAATAAATTTTAGAAAGGTTTTAATGTAATTTTAAACTTTATTTTTTTATTAACCCTTAGTAAACATACTTTAAATCGAACTTTGGTAACAAAGTTTTTTATATTAAGATGACGTGATTTTTATATATAAATTATAAATCAGACCATAAATGATAAATTTATGATATTTTAGACCATTATTTATTCTATTCATCCTCATTTATGTTTGTTTATATTTTTTTAACATATTTAATTTAATATTGTTATTGTAAAAATAACATTAATGCCAATTTTTATATTATTCATTACATTAACATTAGTAATATACATAAAACAATATAAATCGAACCAATTATTTTAATAGACCCCTAATATGTCATTTTAACTGATGATGTTTTTAAGAACCTTAGTTATGTCAAATTATACTTTTTTAATATTTATAATATCATTTAATTGATTGTTTCATTAATTGTGTAATTATTACACCATCTATTTCTAATTATTTAAGATAATTACCTATTAAAAAAACTAAAATTAAGCATCAATGATTTACATAAATATTTTAAATTTATGAAATGTATATATATTCGTGAAATCTTCAATTTATATCTTTATTAAAAATACTACACTTTTTAAAATTGTGTTTCTGACTTTTTGTCACTCGATTTATTTTTTATAAATCTAAGTCATTTTCATGGATAAGTTTCCATTAAATTATTCAATTTTGAGCCTTATGTGTGAAAGGTCTAATTACCATCACCGAACTAGGTCAAATACCCTAATAGGGGGTGTGAATTAAGTTAAGATAGATTAAAACCAGTTCCCCTTTAGATCTTGTTTTTTCTTTAAACAAAACACACTTCTCTCTCTCTCTCATAACAATATATGATCAAAAATTAAATCATGAATGAGACACAACATTTTGTTGGTGTTTTACCCACACTGAGATACATCCAAGGAGCATACAATGTAAATATGCTGATTGTACCAAATCCACTAATGATCACTTCCTAGAATGGTGGTTCGTGTTATATCTCAACCATAACTCGGATTATATCCTTTAGATGGTTTAGGGTTAGATCATTACATTCCAATGGGTCCCCCTATGTAACATTCTCTAGCACACTACTAGTGGAAAATATCATCATATTCCACTTTCTTCACTCACTTATCTTGGAAGGGATACAATCACAGTTTAGGGGCCTATATGTACCTTTATTTGCATGAAAGAACACATCCTCAACTATAGATTGATAATCTTTTGAAGTCCCTTTTACAATCCTAGATGAAATCCACTTTTCCATGTACTATTTGTTAGCTGAAATTACTTACCGAAACATTTTCCCCCTTTTTAAACCACATACTTCATCCTCAAACAATTCTTAACCATGTAGTGTGTATACTTCGTGGACCACATCTCCTATACGGAATGACTCCTCTTTTATGGACTATATCTCACTTGTAGACTAGCTCTTCTTATGTGGACTGTCTCTCCTTCCACAGACCACTCCTTCTTAGTGGAATTCAATGATGTGTTTCCAGAAAAATTTTCCCATCTTCCTTCTAGCTAAAAATTTTATTTCCCATAAAATATTATACCAAGATCTCAACAAATGTTTAATAATCCATATAGAATGGAAACTATTGAACTTGAGAGATAAAGAAGAAACTATTAGGTAATCAAGATAAAGGGTTTATACACACATGTTATTCACACTAGGGGGTACCTGTCCTCTTCTTCAAGAATATGGATGGGTCAGTATGGATCTGCATTAATAATTACGAGCTCAAAAAATTCATGACAATGAAAAAGTATCATATACCATAGATTGATTACTTTTTTCTATCAAATATGTTAATCATATAAATTTTCTATTGGGGATATAGAGTCGCGATATTATCAAGTATTGGTGTAGAAGGATGATATCCATAAGACTATATATCATAGAAGGCAGAGGTACTAAAAGATTATAGTGATTTCATTTGGGCTCACTAATGATCCAAAAATATTCATGGACTAAATGAATATTGTCTTTAGGGATTACCTTGAAAAAATACTGGTAGTATTTATAGTAAAAATTCGTACCTACTAAAAATTAAAGGAGTATGATGATGATCATTTGGATAATGTACTGAATTATTTATGGAAAGAGAAGTTGTATTAAAAGTATAGAAAATGTGAGTTTTGAATGAAAAAATATACTTTCTTGGGGCATGTTATCATTAGTAAAGGGATATCCAGGGATCCCTAAAAAATTTGGTAATTGAAGGATGGCCAAGAACAAAATATTTGAAGGAAATCCATTGTTTAAATGGATTATTTGTGTACTATTGTCAATTTTTGGGAAAATTCTCTTGAATGCCTAGCCCACTAACCAAGATAACCTGGAACAGAGTCATGTTTGTATTGATTGATGCATATGAGGAGAGAATTAAAGAGATAGAGAAGAGGCTAATCAATACACTTGTACTCACTTTACCCCAACCAGGTAAGGATATGTGACCTATAATGATGCATTAAAAAATGGTTTGTGATGTGTACTCATAAAAGATGAAAAATTGATAGCCTATTCCTCCCACAAATTAAAGATGCATTTCTTGAACTACCAAAATCATATTCTAGAAAGTGCTGTAGTGGTATTCAAATTGAATATGTGGTGACATTAACTATATGGAGAAAGGTGAGACATATATATACATAATAAAAGCCTCAAGTATATATTCAAAATAATTTAGAATAATAAGTTCCAAATGAGGCGATTAGAGATGGTTAAGGATTATGATTATTCAATTCATTACCATACTATGAATTAAAAAAACGTGGATAATTATCTAAGTAGAAATTATCTCGAAACCCTATACATGATAAAGATTTAATGATATCCAATATTCATGGAATTAGAAAAAGGATATAGGAATATTAAAAGGATTTTATCATACATTTATCAAATAAATTCTCCACTTTCCATTCTTGAGAGGAACATGGACTCCCATAAAGATAATGATGTTCTATTGAAACATTTATGGAATATTCAAGCATTCTAATTTTCATAATATAGAGTTATAAGGCCAGAAACCAAGATATGTGTCCCAAAAAACCATAACTGAAGGGGGAACATCTGTATGGTGTGTATAGATCATCCTTCTCTATTAATCTAGGAATCAATAAGACATATATATATTTGAAGAAAAACTTCTTTTGGTATGAAATGATGATGGAGATTTCAAAGTTTGTATCTCAAACTAGGTATATAAAAAAGTCTGGAGGGATGCCATTTGTCTTAGGGTATGATGAAAAAATTACACATAACAATATAAGAATGGGAAAACTAACCCAATATTTTATTGTAGGACTCCCTCGGATACCAATAGGTAATAAAGCCAACTAGGTGGTAGTCAATCACCTTATAAGGACAGTGTATTTCATTGCTATCTAGGAATATTTATATCATGAACATATCATTGAGATATAAATATGAGAAGTGGAAAGAATATATGGACACCCACTCTCCATTTTGTTTGATCAAGATCTATGGTTTAGCATGTGGTTTTAGGGAATTAGTCAGTAAACATTGGATACGAAACTGAGTTCCGTAAAACTTATCACCCTCATATTGAATTTTTGTCAAAAAGAACTATTACAACTCTAGAGGATATACTATGAAGTTGTTCAATGTATTTACAAGGATGTTGGTACCATAACCTTACCTTAGCAGTTTTATCATATAACAAAAATTTACATTATATCTTTCAAATGATAAATTATGGTGCTCTGTATGGGAAGAGGTGTCATAATTTGGCATGATGTGATGAATTTGGAGAGTGGGTGATTATGGGACCTGATCTTGTTATAGATATGAAAATTATTGTTAAAAATATTCAATGGCAAATGAAAAAACTCAATCTCAACAGAAAAATCTGTTAAATTTCTAGATGTAACCATTTTTTTTGCATTTGAGATCAAATTACCACTAAAACCTAAAAATGAGAAAATTACCCAAATAATAAAAATGTGGTGGGATTATAAACTTTTATTTATAGTATAAAATATATGAAAATGTGAGCTTAATCTGTGTTGTAGTTGAAACTCTCGAATTAGACCAAACATCCTTAGTGCAACCCTCCATGGGTCACTATAAATAAACAATATAAAACGAACAATTTTATCTATGAACTAATCTTCCCCCTATTACCCATAACCAATGGGGGTTCTTGTCCCACAAATTGAATAATATTCTCAGAAAAATCCTCTTGTCACCCTATCGGTAAACATCATCATGTTGAAATTTCATTAAAATTACAAATACACATTCTAGGAACATAATATAACATTCCCCAAATTTTACAAGAGATGTATCACAAATTAACATAAAAAAATTTCCATATAAAATATCTATATGGTCCAAACCAAAATACTATCTCCACACTCAACTATCCCTATGTTGGTCTATGGACAACACAGTGTAAACCAATCTTCGAAATTTCAACTAGCCTTTAAACATAATTTTATCCTAATTAAAATTGTAAATAATTATCAATTTCCATTAGAAACTATTATAACCTCTTTAATTAACATATGTCAATTCAATAAATTACACTTTATTTATTTTTCACCTTCTCATTGGAATAACAATTGAATCAAAAATCATTTTATATCCCTTAACATAACCATACATTCTATTTCATGCATTCCTAACATGATTCATGTCACATAAATCCCTCAGTGTCTAAAATTATGCATGACCACACAATCATGTTCTATACTAGACCATGAGTAAAATCGGAAAATAAGAACATCACACCACATGTGAATCACCCAAGGTAAAATAAAATCTAAATATAACAATTAAAACTCAAAAAAAACAATCCCCACAAGGGTACATGTGATTATTTCTTGCACATGGGTTAGAAAATCCCAGGATTGAGATCCTTACCAAGGACCGACTCATCCTATTCTCATATCTACATTCCTCAAATAAGAATAGAACTAAATAGAAAGACTCTGATTCCAATTTTTAATTTCCCAACCACAGCCCCACTAAACAGGTTCCCTAAGTGAGTTCACCACATGAACTCATGTGCACATCCCCATATTCCAGAGGCTACATACTAGTATCATTGGAATAATAAAACATGTGGGTATACAATTCCCTCTTTTCTAGAGTGAGTAAAAAATAGAATCCATAATAAACATTTACAGGAAATAATAATAGATAACTAAGTGTCTCATAATCAAAATTCAAGATAGTGCAAGCCAAACAATTCAAGACATTAAACATGTTATGTCATGATAGTCTAAAGTTTCAAAAGAAATCCAAAATAAGACACCAAAGAGCATCCATAAATGGGTCCCAGAAGCATGTCTATCCCCTCATCCATACTCCATGAAAAGTAAACCATCTATTATAAGACATTTTACTTTATCCTTATATCCATCATTGAAGTATTCTTGGGTACCATTGGCAGACTGAGTTGTGTGGGAGTACAACTAAGTAGACCAACACCAATGGTGTCTAGAGAAAGATATATTAATAGTGAAATTCAATGAAAATTTGAAATTAAATTATACTAATAAGAAATAAAATTAAACATGTTTTAAACTAATCAAAAACCATTTATCCATACAAGCCTCCACTATGATGGTATAATCCATAAAACTTATGGGATGGCACTTATTAAAAAAATGAAAAGAGGATTTAGTTTTCATATTATTCTATTACTTAGTTCAAAAGGGAGGGGGTCTCATAAATGTTCCCATATCATGTAAAAATTTTTGTGCTCAGATAATCATGTTGGAATTCAACCAAGAATATTGAATTTCATGCCCATAATTCTTAAAAAATGATGTGGAACACTATGAATGACCATCCTTATCCTTGGAGAAGAAACTCCATGTTCAACCTTTATACCAATGGGTTGATAACATCATGTATAACTTAAAAAATACAACCAAAACCCATTTCAAATGTTCCACTACATTGATCTTTTTTTCACATGGTGGAAAAAAGTATACCCATTATTCTCAAATGTTTATTAATCACAAGGTCTTCAACATTTAACCTCATTTAAATCATTATCGACCTAGATCGTGGAATAATTTCTATTAAATTACACAGAATGATTCCATCTCTAAGTCATTTAATAATACACAAATAAGACCATATTTATCATTATCATCATATTCCATTCTCATGGAATATCACATTTCAATTTGTTTCATACCAAACATATATTGGAGTTCGTACCCAGGAAACCAACTTCATTGTACATTATGATAATCATGTATTCATTGGATGAATATTATTAAAATCTTTATCACATCATGATCGTTATTATACATGATATATTATGTGATAATGTCCTGAGAATAGTTGTCACACTAAAAGGTCATAGAAGATCCCTATTATGATGAGAAATCAGATGATCCATAACACTATTCTCGAATATATGTTCTATAACCGAATGATATCATTTTAAGGGACAAAATTGATACCAGCTATTATGGGTGGGGACTCAACAAACATTGAGGCACCTTCTCATGCTGTGAGTACTTGGTAATATATAGGAGGATATTATGAGAAAAAGACCCTCCTGAAGAAAAAACACATTTATAAGTGTCATTGGATGTTCCTATCTCCAGTTGTGTGTATTAGTCCATAGACATTGATATTATTATTAAGGGGTATTATGAATCACTCACTTAGATGTAATGATGAAAAATGTGATGGAATTTGATCAATGTGAGGTAAAATATTCTGGACATGTCATGAGTAATACTGCATTAATGAATAATGTGAGAAAGGATTTTTCACTTCTAAAGAAGTTGATTTCTCCGGCTCTTTGATGGAAATGATATAGCCTAAATAAATCCATTTACACGACGTTCCCTAGGCAAGTAAAATATATAGATGTCAAAAAATGAGAAATCGAGCACATGGATTGATTTCACTGGCATGAAACCCACTTGATTGGAGATATCGAGAAAAAAGTTTTCTTTTATAGGATAAGCATTTGTATGAGGTGACATGTTGTTGAGACATCAACTTATTTCTCTTGGGTGGCATGACCAATTTCTAGAAAATAATATTTGACTTTAGGAATGTTAGACTCATTCTAATGAGAAAGAGGCCGAGAGAGTCACACACTATGTGTACCCAATATCATAGTTAACTAATTTATTATTTAACAAGTTGAATAAATATTATTAATAGCTGTGGTTATATAATTATTCAAGTATGAATGATTGAATTTATTTCATCTCTAGTTATTTGAGAGAATATATTGTAGATGGAATATTTATTTATCGAAGAATACTGCAGTTATATTAATTTAATAAATAAATAGTCATTATTTAAGTGCCATTAAATATTTAGTAGGATTTGAGGACCATCTTATGGCTCCAGTGAGAAATAATCTTGAAAATTATTTTGTTAAATAATATTTAAATATGACATGAAGGTTATGAAAATGTCCTGTAAATAATTGCATTGATTTTATTATTTGACATGGGGTTTCATATGGAATAATAAAATAAGTAATGGCACTTGTGATAATTATTTATTATTACCCGGTGAATTAAATTACTCTTTATGTTAATATTCCTTAATTATCCAAGGGGCCATTCCACTAGATAACCAATGGTTGTGTGTTCAACATCCTTTGAAAAAAGTTCTTGAGCCTATAGAGCACTTTCCTTTATAATAATTCTCTCAATAATGAGAGAGATCCTCTCCCATTTGATATAGGAGAATGCTTTGGAATCAATTCTTAGGGTGATCAATGGCGGTTATCGTAATCACAAGGATCTTCCGTGATAGCACTCTCAGACTCCTTCGGCGACATCTGTAGATACATGGAGCACACATGGATCACCACCAGAGGAATCCTATCCTTGGATTCAAAATCACAACAAAGCCTCACCTTAGATCCGTGGTCAAACAAATCAAAAAAGAAAGAGTCACTTTTGAGGAAATAATTTAATTTAATTTATAGTATAAAAAATATGTCATTCCCATATTCTCAGTTACAGGTTCTCTCATATATCTTTTATCTTTGATTAAATTATGTGGATATTGGCATTTATTATTTATCTCCACAGAATATGATACATTTTGGATGTGTTATTCAGATGTTATGAATTAATCTCTCAATGGAACCGTTTCTGCCTGGTGTTCTTTTTTATCTTCGACATGTTTTATCCATTCAAATAATTCCTTAATGATTTTATATTGACTTTAATATTATCCATCACGTGAATTATTTAGTTATATTTTATTTTCAGCTGTAATAAATGCATTTGGAGGTGTGTGCACTGAGTTATGCTTCCGTTATGTTGGTAGGGTCCACGCTATCCACCTGAAAAATTTACAAAATTAATTTTTTATGTCCTCTAAATGAACTAGTTAGCCTTTCCTCATGAATTCAAAGTTGTAGTAAATAAATCAAGGATTTTCAAAAAAAATAACGTAATTTAGAATAATAATGCAAATTTTGTGACTAAAATACACTTAGCATAAAAATATGTCAAATTTCTAGATTTAACCCTTTCTAGAATTTGAGTTTAAATTACCACTAAAACCTAAAAACATGACAATTACCCAAAAAATGACACTCTGGTGGGATTATAAACAATTATTTATAGTATAAAATGTATCAAAATGTGAGATTCATCACTCCCCCACCCTTAACCATTACACTTCTTGGCAATCATCTTACATCCACATCAAAATTCAGACAACAATCAAAAATGAGAAAACATCAACGATCTAATCCAAAATGGAATTTTATCATGTATATTCATTGAAAAAAATTCCCTATAATTTTAAATCCATGTATTAAAATTCATTAAAACTCAAAAATAAATCTAGTTACCAATATCAACCTACCCCATATTGAATTTTATGTCACTCTTCATTCAATAGAAATTAAATATGGAGTTACGATCATACTTGGAAATTGCATGTATCACTATAGGATTGTGAATATTCTACTTTATCCATAACATGAAACATTAAAATTAATTCCTTCTTGGTTGATTTAATTAAAGGTTCAAATGATTCTGTGGCTAACAGTTGGTGGGAAAATGATTGAAAAATTTTCAGGCCAGAAAGAGGAGGCTTGACGCTTAAGTAAAATTCATGATTAATTCAATTGAAAACACAAGAAACTATATCTCTCAATCATGCTTGAAAATGAGAAACACGAAACCAATCACTTTTATGACATGGTTCATGATCCAAGAAGTGATTACAAAGAATTATATCATCTATGTTCTCCATATTGTTTTTATGTTTTAGAAAGTCAAAACATTATTTTCATTTTTTTAATTTTTTTCATGGAAGATTAGTTGAAAATTGAATACAATGAATGAATAACAATTCATTAACTTGATTTTTGAGAGGGACATGAGTCATAATATATGCACAATGATTAATTCAATCTCATCAATATTCTTTTACATTTGTTTTGAAGGAGAAATGGATGAAACAGATAAAACAAAATGAAATGACAACACATGCCCAATTCTCTTATTTTCTACAACCCAAAATATTGAAAACCACCTCACACCCCCCATAAATGATACTCATCCTAATGAACAAAAATGAAAGGCCCTTCCCCCACCCTCAAACTTGAAATATTCATGAAACAATACTAAAAGTATGGGTTAAGTAAAGAAAAACCAGCTTGTAATGCTGCTTAAACCTATAAAGTAATTCATGGAATCAAAGTTATTATAATTTATAAATGTAATGTTGGATCACTAGATAAAATTTGTCTAGAAAAATAGATTCCTCAATAATTTAAATTACATTACATGAAATCCAATGCTTTGAAAGATGAAAATCACAAATTTTGGTTCTCACACAAAAATTCATGTTTCCCTCAAGAGAGTGAGAGTATTATGAAGAATACATCAAAGTGGTTTTCAATACCTAACAGGATTACAAAAAATATTTTGAGTCATTTTTTCATGGTAATGGATTTCAAAAATCAACGGAACTCATAAAAAATCATGAAAATATAATTCAAGGAAAAAGTATTGAAATAAACAATCATTTAAGATCTATTTTATCAAAAATCCTTTGAAGCTTTTCAAAATCAATTGATGTGTGAAAATTGATAAGAATATTCATTAATGCTCAAAAATCCTAAAAATATTATAACCAAAACTGAAAATCACATAAGAAGAACTAAGCATGTTGACACTCCCCTAACACATAAATTTTACTACAACTCATTTGCAATCAACAAAATATAAATAAAAAGGTAAAAAATAAAAGGGAAGGAAAGATACAACCTGATATTAGTTTTGAAGTGGATTCCTTGAGTTAATCTCTAAGAAAATTCAAATAGACCGAGAAATAAAGAAATAAAATAAATAAAAAAATAGAAAGATAAGAGATAATAGAACGTGGTTTAGACCCAATGAGGGTGCTAGGATTTCACTACCCCTAGTTACAAAATTTTAGTGGATTATCCCCTATCAGATAGTGGGTGTGGTTTCTTTGAAATGAATCTCCACATGTCATTTTTCTCAATTTCCACGAGTAAAAAATGAAAGTAGATAACCCCAAATAAGATAAAAAAGTTCCTAACCCCAATGAAATAATAAAGAAAAAATTTGAGGTTTGAAGTGGGAGGGAATAGTATATAGGGGTTCTACCTATTGACTTATGTGGTGTCCTCCTCTATATGGTATGAAAAATGTTGTTATGGAAGTAGCCACACAACCACATGTTTGTCCAACTCTTCTTCTTCTATCAAAGCTACTTAGGTAGTCTCATTTTTAACATCCATGGTCTACTCCATTTGTTCTATATCAAAAAAATTTAAAATAAAGAGAAGTCAGAATACAATTTCACTTGAATAAGATTAAAACATGAAGAATTAATTAAAAAATCTTCCCTTTCAAGTAATTCATTTTGGTAATTGATCTCTTCAGGCATGAACTTTGGAAACTCAATCTTATTAGGTGCATCTTCTTCATTATATTCCAAATTAAGAAAGAGGTATAATTTTTCTGATGTTTCATTATCAAGGATGGTAAGATCATGTTTCAAGTTATATTCAAGAAATCTATTCCATGATTCTTCCAAACAACGTAGATCTCCCAATAGTGCATCAGCTGGAATGTGTACTTTTGGTACCTCCTTGAGCAATGGTTGAGTGATATATGATGTAATTAGTGCCTTTAGAAGTTGCTTCTCACTCGCCTTAGGTACTTTACCATAAATAATTATTAGTGAAATCACTTCCACCACTCATTCTGGTTTAGTTTCTGGCTCAGGTTCAGATTTCTCTGGGTATGTGCGTACATATTGAGAAATCAATTCTATTTGGGTCTCCATATTTTTCACTTTTTCAACAATCCATTGGAACTGAGCATCAATACTATTACAAACATTTTTTTCACCTAATATTGTTCAGTCCATGAATAATAATTTGAATTAAAATACCTCATGAACAATGATATTTTTAAAAGTTTTTTTGAAATTTATGATTTTTTGTGTTTTTAATAAAAGATAAATTATTTACAAAATGTTAATTAAAATAGTGAATAAAAAACACATGTCTCCCAAGAAATGGCACCAATTTGATGAATCATTGTTGTACACTATCTCAAAAATATTTATAACTAATTATAGCCTAGGGGATGACTAAGGTCATTCTCTTGAGGAGCTATTGTAGTTAATCACTCGAAACTTATAATTCAGTTTTTAATATACATTTTTCTTGATTATGATATAAAACTAAATGAAATGGACTTTTGATAGATGATAATGCAACAAAAAAATTTAACATTAAAATGGAATGAAAACACAATGAATGCAAACATAATAAAGTCAGAAAGAATTGATATATTCCTAAGAGAATCACCCATATTGAACCTTCATCGTCTCATTATTAGTTTCAAATTTAATTAATAAACACACTCCATCAAATGTGTGAATATACTCTTCTATATATGGTTGTGAATATATAGTACACTCAATGATCACCGAGAGACCATATATCTACCTCCTCCATCGAGGGAAATGTTATAGAAGGGAAAGTTAAGTCTCGGGTGGAAAATGGAGATATAAATTGGCCTTACCCAGTAAGACACCCCTTGACCTAACTCTAAAAAAATAAGATACGATAATATTTATTGTTCTATGACTTGGGTTCAATAATGAATTTATCCCTTCAGAAGTTCCTAGTGTTAGTTACTCATGATCATGAGTATAAGAGATCACATTGTAGAAGAATGTGGTGAAAACAAAAAGATAAAAAAATGAGAATGATATTATTAAGAATAGAAAAATATTTAAAAAACAGACATTAGTATAAAAATAAAATTAAACTAAAAAACAATATAAAATGGCCACATAGAATTTCCAATGATATGAGAAGTGGTGAGGATTCTTATTTATAGGAAAATGCGGTGAAAGAATTCACTCAAGAAATATACTCCAAATTTTTACTAATGTATTCTACATTAAATGGACTAATTTGTAACATTTGTCTTCATAAAATTTCATTCATAATATATCCTATATTCATCATTAAAATTGGATGTTTATTGGCTTCTAGATGTAGTAGTCCTGGGCGATTTTATTAGAGCTATTTAGTCTGTCCATTTGACTCTCCAAATTCCAATTATTTAACTTCCCATGCTATTATGACCATTAAACCTATCGATTCACACATTTGATACTTAATAAATGTTTTCCCCCTATTTATTTCCTGTATCTCCACAAAATATGGGACATTTTGGATGCATTATTCGGATTTTATGAATTAATTTCTCAATGGAACCGTTTCTTCCTAGTGATCTGTTTCATCTTCCACATGTTATAGCCATTACAATAATTCCTTAATGAGATTATTTTGACAGTAAACCCTTCAATCATGGGCCTTAATTAATCCTCCTTCATTTCCATCTAGAAAAAATACATTTGGAAATGATTGGACCGAGTTATGCTTCCGTTATGTCGGTGGGGTCCACACTTTCCTCTTGAAAAATTTCCCTAATTAATTTATTATTTTGGGAATCTAAATGCTCAGATCATCACTTCCTCCTGAAGAAAAAGTTGTAGTAAATAAATCAAGGATTTAAAAAAAATAAATAATCACACAGTTAGGCATAATAATGTAAAATTTATGAACAAAATACTCATCTCATAAAAATATTTTAAATCTCTAGATGAAACCATTTTTTGCATTTGAGTTCAAATTACCACTGAAAACTAATTTCCAGGTACTATAACAGTACTTTAGAAGGTAATATAGTAGTACTGTATTAGGAACTGTGCAGAACTATAGCAGGTACTGTAGAGGGAACTGTGTTGGCACTGTTTGGCACTGTAGATGAAGGGAATATTCCACCGTATGGGCCATTGTTCCACCTATTTGTTCCTAAAGTCCTTTAAGGGCTTCGTGCCAACCATGACTTTGGATCAGTATGGCCTTCGGGCCACCTCAAGACCTTAGGGCCAACTTATGTGCAGATGCAAACCAGACAACCTACAAAGAACAATCTTGAGAAGGAGGAGGAGCAAGGAGCTTTTACTATAGTAGAAGCTAAACAGATTGTAAGAATGATAGGGTATGGATCATGCCCTCGGGACAAGCTTGTGCTTGCATGAAGAATCCTAGATGGACATCCATGCGAAGGTGGAGAGTTGATTTCATGATGAATATGATGGAGAGGGGCAATTCTAGTAGTTAGTTTGGGTTGTATGTAATGTTTTAAGCCTACGAGCAATGAATTCATCTATGGCCTATAGGCCAAGTAATACTTACACCTACGTGCCTTGTAAGGGTTCCACCTAACCCCTTGAAATGTGTATTATCAAAATAAATAAAAAATGAAGGCCTTCGGGCCATTGGAGTTGGAGTGAGCTTCATCCGTGTCATTATTGAAACACTCTAATTAGATCAAACATCCTTAGTGAAACCCTTCCTACGTCACTATGAATAAACAACATTATACGAACAATGTTTTCTAAGAACAACTCTTCCCTCTAATACCCATAACCAATGGGGGTTATTTTCCCACAACTTGATTAATATTCTCAGCAATATCCTCATGTCTCCCAATTGGTAAACATCATCATGTTTAAATTTCATTAAAAATTCAAATAAAAATTCTTGGAACATAATATAACATTCCATTAATTATACAAGATGTTTATCACAACTAACCATCAACCAACAAAACATTACAAAATATCTATATGGTCACAACCAAAATACTATATCCAGCCTCAACTATCCCTATGTGGGTCTATGGACAACACAATGTAAACCATACATTATAATTTCAACTACCCTTTAAAAATAATTTTATAATAATTTTAATTTTAAATAGTTATAAATTTATATTAGGAACTATTATAACCTCTTTAGTTAACATATTTCATTTCAATAAATTACACATGAATTATTTTCACTATTTATTTTGAATAAAAAAAGAAACAAAAATCATTTTATATACCTTACCATAACCATACATTATATTTCATGCATTCCTAACATGATTCATGTCAAATAAATCCATCAGTGTCTAAAATGATTCATGACCACACAATCTTGTTCTATACTAGACCATTAGTAAAATCTGAAAATAAGAACATCACACCACATGTGCATCACCCAAGTCAAAATAAAATCCAAATTTAACAAGAAAAAAAAGAACAACAATCCTACCAAGGGCACATGTGATTTCCCAAGAACATAGGTTCTCTAATCCCAGGATTGAGATCATTACTATGTAACAAATCATCCTATTCTCATATCTACATTCTTCAAATAAGAATAAAATAAAATAGAAAGACTCTGATTCCAATTTGTAAAGTCCCAACCATGGCCCCACTAAACAGGTGCCCTGAGTGAGTTCACCACCAGACCTCAAGTGAGCCTCCCCATATTCTAGAGGCTGCTAACTAGTATCAATGGAATAATAAAAAATGTGTGTATAAAATACCCTCTTTTATAGATTGAGTAAATAATAAAATCCATTATAAACATTTATATGAAATAATAATAAATAACCAAGTGACTAAAAATCAAAATTCAAGACAGGGTAAGTTAAAACATTCAAGACAATAAAAATGTTATGTCATGATAGTATAAATTGTCAAAATAAATCCAAAATAAGACACTAAAGACTATCCATGAATGGGTCCCAGAAACATGTATATCCCCTCATCCATGATCCTTGAAAATTAAACCATCTATTATAGGCCATTTTCCATTATCCTTATATCCAGCATTGAAGTTTTATTGGGTACCATTGGTATCCTAAGTTGTGTGGGAGGACAACTTAATAGGCCAACACCAACGGTGTCTAAAGAAATATATATTAATAGTGAAATTCAATGAAAATTTGAAATAAAATTAAACTAATTAAAAATAAAATTATACATATTTTAAAATAATCAATAACCATTTATCCATATAATCCTCCACTATGAAGGTATAATCCATAAAACTTATGGGTTGAAACTTATTAAAAAAATTATAGGAGGATTTAGTTTTCATATTATTCTATTCATTAGTTCAAAATGGAGTGGTTGTCACGGCCCGTCCTTGGGACTCGTGCCGTGACTACCCCAAACATGCCTTTCATAGGACAGGGGCTGGCGACTAGCACCAAGGCGTAAATCCCGACAAAAAGGGGAAGGAATTTCCCTAATAAAGTAAACAAACACCACAGAGTAAGCCAGCAAAAGTAAACACTAAGTAAACTGAGTACAATAGTATGTGCGGAAAGTAAATGGGCCAGAATAAAAACCCAAATTGAAAGTAAAGTACAACTGGAATGAAAGTACAACAACTGAAAGTAAAGAAGCAACGTCGAGCTGTCCACTGGAAGTCCCACATGAAGGGTGGGTACAGATAGCCTCCTCATCTCTCTGGGTCCAACCGTTCGCTTTGTGTACGTCCCGCCCAGTGGTCCACCTCCAGGTACTGACTGCTCCACAAGCCTCAACCACTATCAGCATTGTCCGTCGTTTGCATCCAACACAACGTAGTGTGAGCATAGCCCGTGTAGGGGTGAGTATACACTACTCGATAGGGACCCCGAGACCCCCAAAGGTCTCCCGGAATCCACAAAGGATAATCCCAAAAATAAAGATACAATCACGAAGTAACATCCAACACTACTTAGGTATATGACCATACATATACCTAAGTCATCAATTCCAGTTTGGCTTCAACATCCGAGCCTGAGTTCGATCACGTCCACACGGGATAGTACAACCCAATCCACACAGGAAAGCATAACCCAATCCACACAGGAAAGCAAGTCAATCATATCGAAGATAATGATTGAATGTTAAGACTCATATCACACAGGTATACATCATTTTTAAAGAAAAAGGTGATGATCAGATGTAGTTACTGATTCATCTGGATGGGACCCATGTAGGATACAAGTATTGTAGTTGTCCCCGGCGAACCCACGGAGGATTCCAGTATAGTTGTCGTCGTCGTCGAACCCACGAAGGATTCCAGTATGGAAGTCTTCTCTGTAGAACCCATAGCTGCTGGGGAACTCCTCCTATATCGAGTACAGTGGGCATACCGCTATAACCAAGTGCTTCCCACTAACCTTGGATTGCTGTAGTACTCCACCTGTCGAGTACTGTGGGCCTGCTGCTACAACCAAGCGCTTCCTGCCATGGGTCTACCGCTACAACCAAGCGCTCCCCCTCATAGCCTACAGAGGTACTCCTTCTATTGAGTATCGTGGGTCTACCGCTACAACCTAGCACTCCTCCACCATGGGTCTGCCGCTACAACCTAGTGCTCCCCACTGGGCTATTCGAAACACTTCGAGTCGATCGATCAGTAGTCGTCAAGTCTTAGCCAGCTCTAAGGTTTCCGCACACAGCACGCTCATTCCAGGAGGTTCTGCTCCACGAGCCAAGAGGTCGATACATCAACTGTCATGTAGATCCGAGTTGATGTATCCCAAGGTTTCATCTCATCGATAGGAACACAACGTGACAGACGGCTCGTCAATCGAATGCCTGGTCTGAGAGTTATTAGCCTTTTCGTCCCAGGGGCCCGGTTGGTTTCGTGTACGAACCAAACCGGCCGTATCTCAATTGTACCCCGAACTCACATAGGGTATACTTATAGGTACCTTTTCTCAACGTGATCACCAACACCGCTGACGGTTCGTCAAATGGATGTCCAGTCTGAATGTAAATGGCTTTTCTGTTCCAAGGGCCAGGTTGGATTTCAGGTACAATCCAACCTGACCATACGCCAACTGTGTCCAAACCTCAAGTGGAGTAAGCCAAAAGGTCCGTCTCACTAAGAGGAAACCAACAATGTTGACGACACGTCAATCAGATGTCCGAAGCTCATGTTATAGGCATTTCCGCTCCGAGGGCCCAGTTGGTCTCATGTTCGAACCAATCCTGCCATACAAAAAGTTCTCCGAAACCATGAGTGCAATATACCGAAATGACCCATATTGATCCAAGGATAACATCTCAACTGACAGTTCATCGATCAGAGGTTCGTAGCCCATGTTACGAGAATTTAAATGAACATGTCCGGTTTTAGGGGGTTTTGTGCCCGGACCGACCCGGCCCAAGACCCCCTGGGTCAGCCCGAACCGGGTTGACCCCACCTAAGTCTGAGTCCGGCCCATTAGGGCGTGGCACAGCTGGCCTGGTGCGGGTGCGGCCCGCGTGGCCAGCTCCGCGCTAGCCGAGCTGTCCTGGAAGGGGGGGGGGTACTGCCCCTTGTTTTGAAACGGCGGCCCCCACGTGGGGGCCGCTCCTTTTGCCAGCCGGGGGTTATGACCCCCGGCCTTCTCCGAATAGCCGGCCCGACAAGCCGGCTGGTGCCTCCGCTGCAGGACCCCGCGGTCCCGCCCCTCCGGCGTGTAGGCGGCCGGTGGTTCTGGCTGCCGCTCCCTGCTTCGCCGTGGCCTTGGTTCGACTGGCGCGGCGCGACGGGGCCGCACCCCTCCGCCGCGGCCCCACTCTGGCCGCGACCTCTTCGTGGTTCTCCAGCGTGGCGCGAAGGTGCCACTCCCCTTTGTCGCGGCCCCGCTCTGGTCGCGTCTTCTTTCGGCCTCAACAACGCGGCGCGACGGCACCGCTGTTCTTCGACTCATTCCTCCAAGTTTCCGTGCGGTGCTGTTGCACCACGCCACCTTCTTTCGAGCCGCAACGAACACAACAACAAATGGGGAGGAGGGTCGGCTGTGTTCATGTGGTCCGACCTCCCCACGTTTAATTGATAACAAGCGGACCAAAGAAATTGATAATGAACGGTAAAGAATATTCACGAACAAAATCAAACCCCTACCTCGATAATGAGTTGACGATCAATGAGCATCGCAGAAAATGGCATCTCATGGTGTGGCTCCGTACACATTGACAGATATTTTCCGAGGTGAAACGGTGTCTCCCTTCCTTTGACGTGGGAAAAGAATAAAGGAAGGCGCATCAGTGTTCTTCACGTTCTTCAAGGAGGATGATGATGTTCTTCGATGGTAGAACTCTCCCTCTCTCAACACAACGAAGCAACCCAAAATACAATAATGCTTTAGCGTTATTTTATTACCTTTTCCAACACTTTTAAAATTCAAACATTCATAATTTAATTCACTTAATTTAATTAAGCATAACTTGTCAAAATTAATTGAAGTGATAATTTGGCAACTTTAATGAAAAAAGAGGTTTTAAAAAGGAGTTACGGAAAAATGAAAAGGTGGGGGCTCGTGTGGGCCCACCTCATCTTAAATCCTCTCAAGGGGGGTTAAAACACCAGTGGGTCCCACCCCAACTCACTCACATGGGCTAAGCGACTTAAGAATGTGGAATAAAAATTGTAACACGATTTTTATTTCACTTTAATCTTAATCCCTTTTTTTAAACAACTAATTCCGTGCAGACGCAACTCCAGAAAAAGTCATCCTAAGAAAAAACCGACGCTACAGTTTTATCGGTGCCCACAGATTTCGATTTCGAGCACCAGTTTAATAGTTAGGAAAACCCGCTCATTCGTTCACTGAACGTACCCGAGCTAAACTTTGGAAATTGATTCTGGGCACACCGGACCTCGAAATCAGATGCCGCTAGATACTTCATACGCATAATATCCCAAAGAAAATTAAGAAAAAATTTCCCTTGATATTTATAGGTCTTTACAGGGGTTCTCATCCATGTTCCCACGTCATGTAAAAATATTTGTGCTCAGATCGTCAATGTTAAATTCAACCAATAATATTGAAATTCATGCCCATTATTCTTAAAAAATGATGTGTAACAATAGGTGAGACCATATTTATCAATTGAGAAGAAACTCCATGTTCAACCTTTATACCCATTGGTTGATAAATTCATGTAAAACATAAAAAATACAACCAAAAACAATTTCAACGATTCCACAACATTAACCTTTTTGTCACATGGTAGAAAAAAGTATATCCATTATTCTCAAATGTTTATTAATCTCAAGGTTGTAACACCCCAAGCTTCCACGGTATGTTTCCCTTTGAATAATATAGTAGCGTGTGTTGTATGCAACTTCAAGTTCCTACACACACCACAACCAATCAAACTAACCATTATGAATAGTAATACCCACTTTTTGAAATTTTATAAATTTTATCTTTCAAAATGGACTTCATTTTTGAATTCAGAATATCGAAATTAGCTTAGGGTGAATTTTTGGTATTTTTCTGAAAACTTTGAATTTTTGATGAATAGTGAAAAACACTTAGTTATAGTTTAAAACCAAATTTTTATTTAAATAATTATTTATTTTGTTTAAATTTATTTTCTGTCAAAATAGATACACAATACCTTTATAATTTCAATGTAATTAATTGGAGTCATTTTATTATAATTTTAGATATATAAAAATTTTATTGAGCTTTTCACTGTCCTTTACACAGCTCCTAGGAGAATTTGAAAATTCACATAAAACTGAATTTTTCCGCTTCTTTGAGTGGAATTTTGAAAATTTGGGAGACACGGTTAACATTAAAGAGTAAAATTTGGTTCAATAAGATAAAAATAATTTATGGTGAATAGTAACTTTTTACTTTTATTTACCACGGTTAAAAGAAAATAGGGTAATTAAGGGTAAAAATGATATTATTCATACCATAAACATGTCCTAATTCTATTGTATAAGTATAATTCGACCATGAAAAACCTTATAAAAAAATATGAACCTATTTGGTCCACTTGGATTAGATTCGAACATTTATTATTATTTAATTCAAAGAAGAGTTAAAAAAGTTAAAATCAAAGTTTAATAGCTAAAACATTTTTAATATAGGGTTATACATTAGATAAAATCGATTATAAATATTCATTAGAAAGATAAACATATTTCCTACATAATTGTATTTTATTTATAATTTTTATACATTAAAAGATTTAATTTATTTATGACACAATATTGATGCAGTAATTACCTTATTAATGAATGAATAAAATAATTGAAATTATAAATATCCAAATAAATGTAATTTGAGACTTTTTATGAATTAAAATAATTTTATTGGATAATATGACATTTATTAATTTCTTAAATTAATTTTATTTGAATTAATAAATTTGTTAAGACTTTAAAAAAATCAATTATTAAATAGTGTCAAAATTGACATAAAGGAGTTTAAAAAAAATATATTATATTATAAATTGATATAATATTCTTAAAAATCTAAGGTTTAGACAAAGGAATTTTTTAATGATAGGTGTATCATTAATGAACCACTTAAGGGTCTCTTGGAAGTTTATCATAAGTTTATTAACTATATAATATAAAAAATACAAAGAGACATGGTAAATGTCAAACTATTTTACTAAGAGTTAAATCAAAAATTTAAAGTTAATATAGTAACTCAAACCTGTATAAAACCTATTGGTTGAGTGGTTTTTGACCTATACCAACCTTAACCTTTAAATAATTTACTTTTTAGCCATTTGAAACTGAATATGAAGTTATTATAAGATAATATTTCTAGCTTTTCCTATGGTGCCCCTCACCTCTGTTATAAAAAGGCACTCCCCCTTCTCTCTAATTCACATCTTCAAAGACTTTTTCCTCAGCCAAAACATGCCCAAATATTATATTAACTACCCTCACTTCATCTTAAAGGAATTAGTTTCATCAGAAATCCAACCTAAGGATATCTTTTGTTAAAAAGAAAAGAAAGAACCTGAAGAAGAGGTAATAATTTCACCGCCCTCTTTAAAGTTCTTTTCTTCTTACACTTCTTCTTTATTTATTATTTCCATTATAAAATAATAACCTTAGTATCTTCTATATACCTCAATGTTATTATAAATATGGTACAACCATATTCAGTATTCTATCTATCTTGTTAATGACATATCACCATACGTGCGTACGTACGACTTACCGTCTCCCCGTCGTGGTGTAATTGTTATTCAAAACATTATTATTTGGATGGGTATGATAATTATGTATAATTGAATTAAATAATAAATATAACATTATATTTATTCTTTATATATGATATACTATACAATTATATATTATTTTAATATCAAAATAATGATATTGTCGCTCGTGCGTACATACGGACTACCGTCTCCACGAACGCGATGAGATTCATTCCCCATCTTATCCATTCAAGTCTAATTCTCATTTTATGATTAAAAATAATGTTTAAGGACTTGATATCATTATGGATATGAATAATATACAACCAATCCATAACAAACATGACTTATGTAACAAAACATATTAATGAAAACGATTAAGTTAACACCCGAAACGGTGATAATACTAAGATATTATTAACAAATCAATGTTAAAAGATCATATATAATATCATATTAATGTATATGATTCTTTTATAATTTAATAAAACTCATTTCACCAACATACAGGAGGTTAACCTACCCTCGACACAGGAAAAGTACAAGGTAAGGCTTTATTTCACAATATCTTCATTATCAGAGGTTGTTTATACGTAATTATCTACTAGGAACTCTTTATCATCCACATCCATGTTTTCCAAAATGGATTTCAAATCATTCTTAATATTTTACAGACTATGGGTTAATGTCACTTATACCCTCGTTTTAATTTTTATAATAAGTTTATAAATGAATCTTTCCGTCGTTTTCCAAACAAGGTCCTTTTTAACCTTTTAGAAAAAATTAACGTAAGAATGTCTTTTTTTACTTATACGGCTGGTGCAGCTATTTTCCACCATTATAAAATCATAGAAGCTTCCCTTATAAGATTATAAGAATATTTTCAAAGTAAATGTTTTCTTTTATAATTATGTGACTTTTAAATGATTTAAAAAAATAGACATTTCTCTAAAATTGTTTTGATTTCATCTATATCAACATCCTTTGATGGATTTTAAGCTTATTTGAAGTTGATTTATTATGATACAAAACTTCTATATTGTATTGAAGGTTTTGTGATATGTTTTACTATGGATGTGTTATTTTTATACCATTCATGGTTTATGGAGAAATTATTGAAATTTCGTATGCTAGGTTTAATACGAATGTTTATGTTATGTTTAAACCTGTTCATATGAGGAATGAATTAGACTTAGTAAGTGGTGGGGGGAGCCCGCTATAGCTCCTCGATGCATCGGTAGGTCTCATGAGGAGAACTAGTGTCTTGGCACAAGGCCTTGACTATGTGGTTTTGATAGTCTGGCATTATGCATTCCATCATTATGAAAGTGGTTATTGATATTACATATGATTATTCGACTAGTAGAATATTAATGTGAATAAGTAGATGGAATTATTTCATTTAATTTTTTTTCCATATTATGATTATGTTCAAGTTTAAAAGGATTTTTTTTAGTAATACATTTCTTTAAATGTTTATGCTTATTTATGAAAGTTTCTATTATATTTTTATCCTTACTGAGCATCTAAGATCACCCCTCTATATGTTTTATTTTTCCCAGGATGTGAAGAAACTTAATATGACTAACTTGTAGGGGTATTATGAAGGGGATATGAGTGTGGACTATGTTATCAAAGTTTTTCACTTTATGATGTAATGTAACATTTATGAATGTATCTAGTGTTTCCAAGGCTACTAAACTAATCGTTCTTTCAAGACACGATCTTTTTTGATCATGACAATGTTATGTAATAATTCACCGACTATGGGTAACTGGGGTCGGGGCGTTACAAAGGTCTTCAACATTTATCCTCATTTAAATAACTATCAACCTAGATCGTGTAATCATTTATATTAAATTCCACACAATGATTCCATCTCTAATTCATTTAATAATACACATATAAGACCATATTTATCATTATAATCATATCCCATTCTCATGGAATATCACATTTCAATTCATGGCATACCAAACAAATGATGGATTTAGTAGCCAAAAAACAAACTTCTTTATACATTATGATAAACTTGTATTCATTGGATGAATTTTAATAAACTCTTTATCACATCACGATCATTATTCTACATTCCATATTATATGATAATGTCCTAAGAATATCTCTCACACTAAAAGGTCATAGAAGATCCCTATTATGATGAGAACTTGAAATTTTCATAACACTATTCTTGTATATATGTTCTATAGTCGGATGATATCTTTTTAAGGGATACAAATGAAACCAGAAATTAGGGGTTGGGACTCAGGAAACATTGAGGCACCTTCTCATGGGGTGAGTCCATTGTAATATATATGAGGATATTATGAGAACAAGACCCGCAAGAAGGAAAAATACATTCATAAGATTCATTGGATGTTCCTATCTCCTGATGTGTGAATTGGTCCATTTTCATTAATATTATTATTAATGGGTATTACGAATCACTCACTTAGATGTATTGATGAAAACTTTGATGACATATGTGAAAGGAAAGGTAGAATATTTTGGGTGTGTCATGAGTAATACTACATTAAAGAATAATGCGAGAAAGGATTTGTCACTTTTACAGAAGTAGATATCTCAGTATCATTGATGGAAATGTTGTAGCCTAACTAATTCCATGTCCTTGGCATTCCCTAGGAAGGTACAATTTCTAGATGTCAAAAAATGATAAATTGAGCACATGTGTTGATGTCACTTTCATGAAACCCACTTGATTGGAGATATCGGGAAAAAGTGATTCTATTACATGATAAGCATTCATATGAGGTGAAATGTCATTGTGACATCAACTTATTTCTCTAGGGTTCCATGACGCATTGCTAGATAGTAATCTTTGTCTTTAGGAATGTCCTCCTTATGCAAACAAGAAAGATGCCGAGAGAGTCACACACTAAGTGTAGCCAGTATCTCATTTAAATAATTTATTATTTAACAGTTTGAATAAATATTATTCATAGTTGTGGTTAAATAATTAATCAAGTATGAATGATTTAATTTATTTCATATCTAGTTATTTGAAATAATATATTGTTGATGGAATATTTATTTATCGGCGTATAATGCAGTTAAATATCTTTATTAAATAAATAGTCATTATTCAAGGGCCTATAAATATTTAAAAGGATTGGCAGACCATGTTATGGGTCCATTAATAAATAATATTAAATATTATTTATTTAAATAATATTTAAATAATACATGCATGTTAAGAAAATTTCATGGAAATAATAAAATTTCTTTTATTATTTGACATGGGGTTTGATGGGGAATAATAAAATAAGTAATGGCACTTGTGATAATTATTTATTATTACCCGGTGAATTAAATTCCTCATAAATTTACTCTTCTCTAATTATCCAAGGGGTCATTCCACTAGATAACCAATGGATGTGTGTAAAACATCCTTGGAGAAATGTTCTTGATCCTAGAGAACACTTCCCGTTATAAGAACTCTCTCAAGAATGATAGAGGTCCTCTCCCATCAGATCTAGGAGAATGATTTGGAAGCGATTCTCCCCGAGATCAAAGGCGTACATCATAAGAATACAGATCATCCATAATGGCACTCTGAGACTCCTTCCATGACATCCATAGATACATGGATCTTGCATGGATAACCACTATAGGAATCCTATCCTTGGATTCTACATCACAATAAATCCTCACCTTAGATACATGGTCAAACACATCAAAAAAGAAAGAATCACTTTTGAGGAAATATTTTAATTTAATTAAATTAATTATATAGAAAATATGTCAATCCCATATTTTTAGTACATGTTCTCTCATTTTTTTATATCTTTGATTAAATTATGAGGATATTGGAATTTATCTTCATATTGATCCCAGATTCATTATAGATCATGGAAATTTGAAAATTTGTGTACAAACCCATCACGTGCTTATGTTATTCCATAAACCATCAAGTGGTATCAGAGGGGTCATATTCTAATTTATAATAATTTAAATAATTCGTTGAAAATTTATGATTTAATAATTTAGTTTGTCAATTCAGGTGTAATCTTTCTTGAAATCTGAATTTCGAGATCTATTATTCCTCTTTCATTTCTCACAGATCTAACAGAAATGAATAATTTTTCGATTAAAATTACATTGAGGATCTCATTAGGAGGTTCCGATGATTCTATCCAGGTAACAATATAGTTCACATAGTGTATTCGGAATTAGACGCCTTGTAATCTACCACACACACTGGGTAATCTTGATTACTCACCGTGTAGTTGTGTTCAATGTTCCTGGAGTAATTCATAAATTACTCAAGCCATGTGTATTAATGATATGTGGTGTACTTAACTCTCATACAACATGTTGACTAGGATAGACTGGAACTCGGTCATCCAGACTACATGTCGTGTGGCCCACTAGACATGGCATGTGGTCCCTTTGGGTTAGGTCAAGTTGTGTATCCCATACACGACTTTCCCAACTAGTGACCATGTAATGCATAGTATACATGGTGTGTAGACCACTAGATATGTCATGTACTCTGAATATTTTCTAAGTGCACCTAACCCACCATTTCCCCAGGCGTGTAATTCAGATGGACAGTGAGGAGGGTAAACGTTGTGTAGTCGGATCTACGCACAGTGTACTATTTCTAGATTAAGTAGATTTAAAAATCTATTATTATATTATGTAACCCTTGAGACATGTAAATTCATGTGGGCATAAATATTGGACACAAAAAGTGATTAGTGTTTGATATATATATATATATATATAAATCAATATATATGTTTAATGAATATCTTCAAAATGATCAAATATCTGTGCATCTTGTAAGAGTTGTATTAAAATTATAATTCTATGTGAATGTTATATGTCACAAAGAATAAAGTTTATACAAGTATAATACATGAAGGGTAATTTTGGATGGGTATTCACTAGGTTTAATCCAAGGTAAAAGTTATGTACAAGGTTATGGATAAGAATCTTAAGGAAATTAAGAAAAGGATTAAGATAAAATGGATTGATTAATTAAATATAATTATTAATCGATTCAAGTGTAATTTATGATAATAATAATGATTAGAGAATTGAATGGTAGTTTTATTAAATGTTTAATTTGTAGCATGTATTTGGAAGATCATGTGCTAGACCGGAACTTTGAATACTAATAGTTCCCTTTTAATTTATTTATTAAATTAAAATTTTTGGCCTTCATACCTTCTCCTCATTAATATGTAGGGCCTGCATGCCCATGATTTCTTTTTTTTAAACCTCCTTTTACCCCTCACCTGTGTGTGAGTTAAAATCATATCTAATGGATGTGTCTCCCAAGCTAGTGGAGGTAGTCCATGTTTGGAGCCGAGGATAAACCAAACCAACAAGATATAATGTTGGACATGTGGAAAGCTATAAACACAAAACTTAAATAGTTCAAGGGTTTTCTTACCTAACATAGGGATAGTTTATCAACTACTAGATAAAATAACAATTAGTAAAGCTCATGATCATACACTTTATCTTGTTTTTATCAGTTGTATGGTTATTCATTATGGATTTTTGATGTTATCACATAATTAATGAACTAACAAGAATACTATATGGAAATAAAATAAAATTGTTAATGCATAAATATTATCTTTACAAGGTTAATCCTTTAAGTATATCCCACATAACATTAACAGGGATGTAAAAAGATAATAAGTGAAAATTTAAACAAAAGGATAAAATCCCTCAATTAAATATTATGTCGGTGTGGCTTTCCATTACTTCAGTTAGAACTAAACCATAGATCAAAGTGATTGACCAACCCTAGTTGGGGTTCTTTCTATTATCGAGGAATTATAATTTGCATTTTTGGGTTGACATAACATAGTTTACATCAAGGGTTGACTTCCCTAGTAGTAATTGGTGTAATTGAGAGGAAAGGGTTTAAGAAGTCCAAAATAAAAGATCTTAGGATTGGTGAGCCCACTCAACAAATCAAGGAGTTGTGAGTTAATGCAGTTGGAATTTGAAATGCCTACCTAAAACTTTAAAGTTTATTAAACCACCATAGTTGGGGTAATGGGAATTGAAATACATATAGTTTCCACTATAATGTAAAGAAAAAGTATATTTTTATGCCAATGGTGAGGAATATTGGGTTTCAAAAAAAATAGTGGGACACTAATAAAAATAAATAAGTTAACTTGTCTAAATTTATCAAGATAATGTACTATAACTATGTTTGTATTAATTTGTAGAAACAACCATCAAAATGAAATCAATCATATCATTGAGATCCATACATTATAATAAAAATCTTCTCACCAAAACTAATTTACAGGAGTGGAAATGGTGCCTTTGGGTTATCCTTCTCTATGAGAAGAAACCTTATGTGCTGGAAGATCCATTACCATTTGAGCCTGGAAATGAGGTCAGTGAAGAGGAACACTCTATGTACGAGAAACATCTGAATGATGCTATTGATATTTAGTGCCTCATGCAATCATAAATGACTAATGAGATCTTGAAGCAACATGAGAAAATGGATGATTATAGCATGATGTCTCACCTCAAAGATCTCTATTAAGGGAAGGAGAGATATGAGAGGTATGTGAAATCCAACTCTTTGTTCACTACTTGGATTAGAGAGTCTGTGCAAGCTGGGCCACATGTAGTCAAAATTATTAGCTACGTTGATTATCTAGACATATTGGGGATTAAATTACCAGATGATTTTTGTACATATCTCATAGTACCATCACTTCCCAAGGAATTATCTAGTTGTATTGTGAATTAAAATATGAGTAACAAAAAGAAGATCTAATGAGTACTTTTAACCCTAATTTTCTACATGGATAAGTACATCAGGAATAGAAACCCACATTTCTTATGGTGAATTGGAAAAGGATAGACAAGACAAAGGGTCCTAAGATTTATAAATTTTCAAAAGATCCTGAGCACCGTCCAACCAGGGTGAAGAAGATCTAAAGGAAGGGTAAGGAAAATGAGGTTGTATTCTTTACATGCGGCAAGTAAGGCCACTAGAAGAGGAAATGCACCTAGAGGAAAGGAGAAGATAAAGTTGTGTTCATTATATAGTAAATTCCTTCCATTTCTACACATTGGGTTTTAGTTACAACTTTTGGGGATCACATCTATATTCAAATGTAGTAACCAAGTATATTTTGTAAAATTTCTAGAGGATAGGTGGATTTGCGAGCTACCAATTGTTCAAGGATGGATTCTATTTCCATTGGTGACTACTACCTTTCATTACCGACTAGGATGATTTTGGTTTTACATGACTGTTATTATGTACCTTGTGTTACCAAGAACATAATTTCTATATTGATTTTAGATACATATGGATTTATTTTCATGTTTGTAAATAAATGTTGTTACTTTTATAAGGACAATATTTGTTATGGTATGACACATTTAAATAATGCTATGTATGTATTAAATTATAAGAACCAAGTGTTGGAAGTTGATAACGAACAATGTTCAAATGACTCATACAACACCCAGTTATGGAATCACCATCTCAGTCATGTAAATGAGAAGAATTGGATAAATCTTCATCAAGATAGTTATTTAAACTCTTATAATATAAAAAGACACGATAAATGTAGTAATTATTTATAAATGAATATGACCAAACCAAAAGTTGGTGTACAAGGTGAAAGGGACACAGAGCTTCTAGGATTGGTATACACTGAGGTGTCTGGACCATTTTCAGTAGATGCTAGAGGTTTATATTATTACTTCATTACTTTTACTAATGACTTGAGTAGATATGGCTATGTCTACTTAATGAGGTATAAGTCTAAATCCTTTGAGAAAATAAGGAGTTCAATAATGAAGTAGAGATTCATCATGGTAAGAAGATAAAGAATCTTTGATTGGATTGAGGTGGAGAATATCTTAACTAATGTTTCATAAAACTTTTACAGGAGTCTTGGATTCTATATCAACACACTCCACCTTATAAACCATAGCGTAATGTTGTTGGTGAAAGGTGGAACCGTACCTTATTGGACATGGTAAGGTCAGTGATGAGTTCTATGGATATTCTGTTATCATTTTGCGGATATTCATTGAAAACTGTGGAATACACATTAAACCATGTACTAACGAAGGCTGCCAGTGGGATTACCTTTGAGCTATAGAGTGGAAAGAAACCCAATTTGTCACATACACATGTATGTGGATGTGAGGTGTTTTAAAATATTTATGAGGCTACAAACTAGAACCCTAGGAAATGACATGTATCTTAATAGGTTATCATAAGGAAACAAAGGCAACTACCTATACAACCCCTTGTACAAGAAAGTGACTATTGCAAGACAGGTCATCCTTCCTGAGAGGGAGCTCATCCTAAAAAAGGATAGTGGTAGCAAGATTGAATTTTATGAAATTAATGCTCAAGATACACCGTATTTGGTACAAGAAAAATTTCTATAGGTCCCAATTGAAGAGGTAGTTTCTGAAACACATGTACAGTGTAAGAGTACAAGAGAGGTAAGGGAACCAGAGATATATAGTTTCCTTATCTCCAGGAATGGTGACTCATTATTGTTGGACAATGATGAAATTATATCATAAAAGGAAGTAGTAGAGAGCTCATAAGTTGAAATATGGCTCGAATATATGGATTCTAAGATGGATTCAATGTATCATAACTAATTCTGGGATCTGTTCGATTTACCAATTGATGTAAATCCTATTGGGTGTAAATGGGTATTCAAGAAGAAACTGGACATGGATGGTCAAGTTAGTACCTATAAATAAAGGTTAGTGGATAATGGTATTAAACATCACCAACAAATTAACTATAATGAAATATTTTCCCCATTTTTCATGCTTAAATCCATAATAATCATACTTTCCATAACAGATTTCTTTTACTATGAGGTTTGGAAGATGGAGGTCAAAACTGTATTTCTTAATGGGATCCGTCAAGAAGATTTCAATATGATGAACTAGAGGGGTTTGTGATAGTAGGTGATGCTAAAGGGGTATGAAAGTTGCAGAGACCTATTTATGGATTACAGAAATAATCCAGTTCTTGGAACATTTGAATCGATGAAGCCGTAAGAGAATTTGGTTTAATTAAGAATGCATGTGATCCATGTGTTTACAAGAGCTTTAATGGAAATTAGGTCATTATATAAGTAGGGTATGCTGATGACTTATTTCTTATTGGAAATGACCTATCGGTCTTGAAGTTAGTCAATGACATGTTAAAGAAGTTCTTCTCCATGAAAGAATTTGGTGAAGATGCCTATATTCTAGGGATCAAGATTATTCGTGATAGATCCAAGAGGCTACTTGGACTATGTCAAAGTACATACATTGACCAGATACTAAATAGATTTTTTTTGGAACAATCCATGAGAAGATTTTTTCTACTGTCACATGGTATACATCTTTTGAAGAAAATATGTCCCTAGATAGAACATGAGAATGATAGTTTGAGAAAGATTCCATATGCTTCGGTGATATGATATATTATGTTTTCCTTGTTTTGTACAAGACTTGATGTTTCCTATGAGTTGAGAAAGGTAGGAAGATTTCAAGAAGATATAAGACAACACCATTGGATTTCTATCATTTCTATCCGGAACTATATGAAAATTACTAAGGATATGTTCCTGGTGTGTGGAGGAGACGAGGTGATTTTCATTAGAAGGTATGTAGATGCTAGTTTTCAGATAGATCAGAATAATATTAAGACAAAATCATGATATGTTTTCTATCTCAACAGAGTATTTGTGATCCATAAGAGTTTAAAGAATCCATTTTCACTGATTCTACAGTGGAGTATAAATATATAGCGGCTTCTGATGAACACAACGAAGCTATCTAGATTTGGAACTTTGTCGAGTAGCTTGATGTGGTACATAAAAATAAGGATTCCATTACATTGTATTGTGATAATATTTCTGTGATGGCTATTACAAAAGAGACAAGGTAACATCAACAGAAAAATGAAAAACTATAAACGTATCACATCTGGAGAGACTTCTATCAAAGGGGTAAAGTTGCAGTGAGGAGAGTGTCCACAAAAAAGAATGTGGTTGACCCCTTTACTGAAGGCATATCTTAGAAAAAAATGAATATCATGTGAGAGTTAGTGGATTGAAGGTAACAGAACCTGTGCTAATTATTTATTATTACCGAGTGAATTAAATTCCCCATTATATTCTTATTCTATAATTATCCAAGGGGTCATTTGATTGGATAACTAATGGTTATGTGCACAAAATCCTTGGAGAAAATCTCTCGATCCAAGAGAACTCTTCCCACTCTATGAATTCTCTAAAGAATGAGAGAGATCCTCCTCCACCGAATTCAGGAGAACACTTTGGAAGTGATTATCAAGGTGATCAAAGGATCACATTGCAAGCACAAGGATATTTCATGACAGAACACAAAGACTCCTTCAGTGACATCCGGAGATACATGGAGAACATGTGGATAACCGCTAGATGAATCCTATCCTTGGATTCAACATCGCAACAAAGTCGCACCTTGGACCCTTGAAAAAACACATCAACAATGTAAGAATCACCATACACGTAATTTTGTAATTTATTTAAATTAGTTATAAAGAATATATGTCAATCCTCTCTTCTCAGTTTGGGGTTCTATACTTTTTATTTTATCTTTGATTCAATTCCATCGATACAAGCATTTATCATCATATTTATCCTGGGTTAATTATCGATCATGGAAATATAAAAAGTTGGGTATATGCCTATCTTGTGCTTCTGATACACTTGGAACCTTCAACATAAAATTAGGCCGCATTATTGTCCCATATAAAAAGGAGACCATTTTATAACATAAACCCACTAATTCCCATATTACAATTCATATTATCAATTTCAAGGGGTTTTCATACCCCTCGGGTGTCCTTTAAGCTTTGTCTCACAATTTCCAATTGACCAATGAGGTTCATGCAGGGTCTCTGACATCATCATATGACCCAAATTGGTTTTTCATGTTAAATAAATGATTGTGAATCATGATGAAACAATGGAAAAAAATTTATAAACATAAATAACATTATGAATATGGAAGAATGAATATAGACCACCAACCACAAGTGTGTGTATGAATTCTAATTCCAACATGGCTCTTGATTCAAGACCAAACAACCCTCAATGCCCAATCAATGATTTCCCAATAAAACAAGAGTTTTGTGGATTCAATAGGAGAGAAAATATTAATCCCTAATTCCTCTGTAAAATAGAATAAGGTGGAATTATCAATGCACCTAGACCATTGATTCACAAAAAACAATGCTTCAAATGACTAATGATCGAAGGAGAATCACCCTTTTAGAGTTTTGGAGCTCTCAATTTGGACTCCAAGATATTGGAGGAGCAAGTAGGTGAAAATTAAGGGAAGAAATATTTAAGGATAAAATGAAAAAATGGGGGAATTAACCACTTTTAATGACATGTAGGGATTGACCGTAGAGTTTTATAGACCATGTTCCAATCATGTATACTCCTCTCCCAAAAGAGAGGCATGAAACCCATTGATTATGTATAAATCCCACACAGATTTCCAAATCAAATTTATTCTATTTAGTTGGATTCATAAAAAATAAAATGAGTTTCACACTCCTTTTTCAAGGTTTACAAATAGTGAAAGTTACTTTACTTGGGAATATGGTTCTAATGCACAGTTAGGGATAATAGTGAGCCAGTTGTGCACCATGAATTGAATTACCACTTTCCCACCTTTTATGTTCCAAACCACTAGGAAACTATGGAGACCTTTCCAAATCATAGGAGGAATTCCATTAACCAATTTAAATGGAGTTAAACCAAAACTCCAATGAAAAAATACAACTTTATGTACAGGGATCTTATAGATTACTTATACATGATTAATGTTTGAGGTTACTTAGGGAGCATTATGAGCTGTATAGTTTTCAAATTATATTCATATGATTTATATATTGAACGTAATATGTGATTGGTGAGGCTCAAAATTATATAGACAATAAGAGCATTAGTGTGACTCATGAAAAAAGTAGGCGGGTATTTAGAAAAATCCTTACCCTTTTATGAATAATTTAATAGAATAAAGACTTGAAGATATTTTTATGATGTCTGAAAATATGTATTCCATGACAACGACATCATTTATTCTTATATTTTTATTTATTTATTATTATGTAACCCATGGATTTATTATTTGTCATGGAATTTATGTATTCCTATCATATTATTGATAACATGTTTATGTATGATAGTTTTTTCTATATACTACCCCTTATTGAGTATATAAGATTGCCTATTTATATTTTTTCCTATTTACCTAGGAAACTATGAAGATTAGTATGTGCAGAATATAGATTTTCTAGGAGAAATATAATTTCTTCATGTATTAAATTGACATATATTATTTTTTTAGGTGGTGTAATGTTAACTTATGTATCTAGTTTTATGAGAATATTAAACCACTATATACTGTTTATTCTAATATATGTATTTTATACAATTCTAATAAAATAACCACTAACATCAAGGTACCAGAGTTAGGAAGTTACAAATATATGCCCACATAATATATATAGACAAATATGAAGATACATAATTATACATAAATATATATAAATATCCACAAATATATATTTATATATTTATAATTAGAAATAAGTGTACACAAATATTTATAAATTGTATATATATTATTCTTAATGTGGTGAAAAATGTTGGTGGGAGTGAGAACAACAAAAATTTAAATTAGCTATAGAGAATAAAAAAATCAAGTTCTTCACTATTTCATGGACTTTTTTTGATCTGGCTTGGGTAATCACTATAAATATGGTATGTGGGGCACATCTTTTGATGACCAATAATTCTTGAAAGTATGTGTAATTTACTTCTTGGAGGTGGTTTCTGGTCCTATGAACAATATTGATGACAATATCTCCAAAACCCTTGAAATCACCAAACTTGAGGATGAAACATTCTCAGTGGTAATAGATGTGGATGTTATTTAGAAAATGATAAATCTTTGCCTGATCTATATCATTGGATGAATCTATTATATGAAGGGATACAAACTATGGACCTTCTTTGATCTCCAATTTAGGCTTACACACTGTTGGGGATTCTATAATTGTAATCTCATTCAAATCAGAATATTACCATTTTAACTCATCTTTAGAAATGAATATGGGATCAAAATGATGTTGAATACTAGAAACATCCAAATGAAACATATATTTTTTTTAATATATAAATTTCATTGAAATTTCAATCCTCTCACACAAAAATTGTCTATAGTTCGAATGTATATTAGATTCCATGGATTGAATTGGGTATATTAGCACCCAAAAATATTAAATGATATTTATTATTGTATTGGAATTCCTATTAATATGGTTTATAAGAATATTTATGGGTTATTGGGATTCTATGATAATATATTAGTTAATATATGCAAATAAATTAGAAGAACTGATGTTCATTTCTTTGTCATCATTGAAAAGAATATTGAAGTTAAGGTTGAATATGACTAGGTTACCCCATCTATGACATATGAAAAATGGTTGGACATTCAGTGTCCAATTGGAGAGTCATTCAGAAGCAGGTGGAAGATGCCTATAATATTTGACCATAATGGAAGATGAGTAGACCCCATAGTTCAAAGGATTCGGTACATGAGGGGGGGGGGGTCTTCTAAAACATTGGTAATCCTCTAGAATAAGAGATTGATATTTAACTTCCTCCTTAAAGCTCTGATGGTAACAAGTGTGTGATATCTAATAATAATATGGATTATTAAGAAAATTATGGTGACTATGAGAAGGATGTTTAATATATAGTTATGTGGTCATAGGATAAAATTAGTTAAGTAAAGTTTACCTTAGGGGTTGAGGTGACTTGTTTGATTCAAGGAAATTAAAAATACTAGCTAGAGGGTGAATCAAATTTACCTTATCGCTCTATGAATGATTATATACTTATATATAGAAGTAAGACCTCTAATACTAGATGGAAGGTTTCATCTTCTCACCCTTAATACCCTATCTAAAATAGAGGGATGTTTGAGAAACTTGATCATGTTTTTTCTCTAGAAAATATAGTTTCTATAATTTCTTTTCATCATTATCATCTAAGACCTGATAAACAGGGGGATTCTTCTCTTGATTATAATCCCTCATCTACTCAATATTTGGAATCTACTTCTCTAAATATAATAAGGAAATATGAAGGTCACAATATTAGTTCCATTTCGAAAATCAAGGGAAAAATCTCAAATAAATATTTGGATTCTAATACAATTAAGGGGGTGGAAACTATAAATTATTCTAGAAATAAGAATATTGGAGGACATAAAATGGGGATTCTATACCCAAATCCAAATGATCATGAAAATAATTTTTTGGTACTATTAGGTCTTGTCCATCCCTAAAATAGTAAGTACTTTAAGGATCTTGGATCAAATGAATAAACCTAATATTAATGTATTTTTTAAACCTAATTAGACCTTCCCTTCAAGTATATATCATCTTAAAAAATTGGGATACTCTCTTTATGGTACCAAAAAGTCATTCTCAGAGATAAAAATACTTTGGGTTTCGAATCATGAAAACCTTTTGCGAACTTGACTTGTTAGATCAAGAGAAAAATCGCTACTTGGTGTGTCCAAATTTGAGGTTCAATGCACTTCTATTCCTTCAAATATTCTTATAAATTTCATAAATACCACCAAGGGATATTGAATGAAATTAATAACTTATCTAGATCACTTATGATCCATGGGTCATCATTGGGTATATCAATGAAATCCTTATCACAAATGAAAAATCTAGAATTCTCTAATAGAACACATTATCAAGGAATTTCAAAACATACATTGAAAATAAAAATATGCTTGAATCAATATTTTGGTAGAATAGTATACATGGTAAAAAACACCCCAACAATCTATTTTCTAGTAAAATTGATAGGAATTTTATTAGTGAATATACCTTTGATTCATGGGATTCTATTTCTTATTATTAACTGGCTAGAAGAAACTCAATTAATCACTAAATCTAGATGAACGTTTTTATCACCGACTTCAAACCCCCTTCCTATTGCAATTATAGAATTCATGGGCCACTCTGTAGAAATGTAACAGGCTTGTTGTGGTAACTTGGACATCAATTTATTTCTAGAATGATTCTTTTTCCTACATACTTAAAATGAAACTGCTCAAAATGAGAATTAAGGATTGGAGAAAGACCTATCTAATCTCTGTTGATAACAATATTTATTCTCTTGAAAATTAACTCAAACATATATTAGACCACAACACTAGATATGAATTATCTTTTGATCTTGATCATCTAGAAAATATGTAACTTGATCTCTCTCTCCTTTTATATCTCAAATAGAAAATCCAAAGGGAATCCTATAGAACCAAATGAATCCACGATTGTGATTGAAACTCGAAATTCTTTCACTCTCATCAAGGATATAGAAAATCTAAAAGACCCATTTCAATCATTAAATATGGTGATCAGTACTTTCATAACAGGTGGGATCTTTATGGTCATGTTTTCACTTATTACTTAAAAAAATTAAGAGGTTCCATCAATGCCTTTTATCCACATAAGGATTTTATTATTTTTTATGGTCAATGTGGAGGATTGTAGTATGTTATCATCAACCTCTTACAATTTGAAATGAAAGAGGATATATTTTTATTAAATGATATAAGTTCACCAGGTTCAGATTGATTGGCTCACATTTTCATTCAGTATTATTGGGATATCTTTCAGATTTATCTTTACAGGTGTGTTTATCATTTCTTCCAAAATGGCTATCTTTCAAAGGGAAACAATTATCAATTACTTACTCACATTCCAAAAACAGAAAATGGTAATGATATTAATCAATTCAGTCTTATTTACCTAGTTAATTTTATTTAAAAAATGAATTGAAAAATTATATCAAATATGTTATCCCTTATCTCAAACAAAATTGTTTAACCAAATTAATAATGTTTTATAAAATTAAGGAACAAACCTGATTGAATATTATTTTCCTCAGTGTGTGTTGATATCCTCTAAAAATCCACTAGGGGTGAAATTTTTTCTCTGAATCTTGACATAAAAGGGCTTTTGAGACATTATATTGGGATTTTATTTATAAGATTATTTCCCAATTTGGATTTGATGATATTTTCCTAAATTGGATCATAATGGTACTTGGATCAACTCAAATATATATTCTAATAAAATTAACCTTAGAAGGAAATTTTTCTTTCTCAAGATGAATGAGGTATGGCGATGCACTATCATCTATTATTTTTTCGATTCTATAAGGCTACCTTAACAGGTTGCTCTTCAACATGGTTAAAATTGGGTAAATTAAATTTATAAGGGCCTTCAAAGGTTTTTGTGAAACTTATCAATTATTTTATACTGGTGATATTTTTGTTTTCACTCATAGGGTCAAATGTAATGTCCAAAATATTAAATATACCTTTATTTATTATAAATGGTTTTTAGGACAAGTTGTTAGTTGGGTTAAATCATTTGTTTTCTTTAGATAGAATATTTCAGCTGGAGGAAAATTGATATTATTAATGGGATGGGAATCAGGTAAGGTAAATTTCAATTCAATAATTTTGGGGTGCCTATGTTTTTGGGATGCCTATAGAATCATAATTCTCACATATTATGAGCCAAATTATAAAATAATTAGCCACCTAGAAGGTAAAATATATCTCCATGGATGGTAGAGTTTTTTTGGTAAAACATTTTAATTTCTTAATTTTGGTTTACTATTTCATGGTTTACAATTGGCCTAATAAGTTTTTGAGTAAAGTGAATACCTAAAAAATATATTTCATTTGAAGTGGAAGCACTCTTGAGCTCAAAGTCATCCCTATTCGTTGAGGGGATTGCTAGAAGCCCGTTCCACTTTGCGATCTTATGGTTAAAAATATTTATAAATTCCATATCTCCCTTAGAGCTCATGTTACTTGGATAAATGTAAATGATAAATATTTTGTTATTGAGTTTATACTCTCAATATTCATAAACAAGCTCAAATATATGAAGTTATGTTATATGGACACCTCTATATAAATTACTCTCAATGTAATTTTTTCAGGTATTATTTCTAACATGTGCTAGCTAGTCATCAGGAATTATTCCCTTAATTTCTAGCTAGATAAATTGAAACATGATCCTTTGGAATATCTTTTGAGTTTTAATTATTCAATGGTGGATCATGATTCCATAATTATATATCAACCATAATCCTCCATGTCCGAGCTTCCTATGATAGGGAAAGCAGCAGTTAACTAGTATGATTTTAGTGATCATGATGATCACCTATTATTTGAAGTTGTTGTTATTTTTATTTTCAAAACAAATCTATCATACTATAATAGTATAAATGGGAATCATCATGAATTTTTTAAAACATTAACTTGAATTGGATTACTTCTTTAATATTTATTTTTTTTACTATGAATGGATCATTCAAAACACTCAGTTTAATCTGACTTATAAGATATGGTAATTTACTAATGTTACATATGTAATATCCATCATCTACCCAGGGAATATATCAACAATCTCTTCTTGAAATGTGCCAAAACCTCAGCTTTATGGAATGCAGAACATGAACTATTTTAAATTCATCCTCTATGATGTAATGATGTACATGGATTCTAAGTTTCTGGATTTTAGGCTCCCCTTTCTTCGAATATTCTAAACATTTATTTTACCAAATGTGAAGAGTGGTTAATCTCATATGGTTCTTCTAGAACAAAATCAATGGTGATCATGCTTTCTTTAATTTTCAAAGTTCTCATGCATGTATCATGGCCTCCATGAAAAATTCCTACATTATGCAACATGGAAATCATAATAATACATTACATGACCTCTTAGTTCATATAAGAATTAGAGTAAATGGAAATTTACCCTCTCCGCACAGAACATTGGAAACTGTTTGGAGCTCTCAAATCATTGGATGGGTTAAATTTGACTCCGATAGAGCCTCCAAAGGCAACCCAAGTCCTTCAGATTTGGGTGTTGCCTTCAGAAATCACAATTGGGATGTAATCTGTTATATTTATGGTTCTTATGTCTTTGCTTCAGCTTTAGAGGTATAAATTCATGGTTTAATTAATTAATATTACATGGATATAAAATAGCAATGGAAAAATATTTGGGTTGAATGTGACTCAATCACCTATGCGCAAGAAGTGGGAACCAAAGAAATTCACCTTTCATGGAAGTTTACAACTAGGTGAAAAGAATTATTGGAATATCTCTCAAATATGGAAAACTTCATTATACATACACATAGGGTAGCCAATTTCCTTGCTGATTCACTTTCCAACAAGGGTGGATGTAGTGATGATCTTATTCTCAGAAATGATTTGCTGAGTGACTTACTTCCCTTTTATAGAATGTATTTTTTATAAATTATCATGCCTCAGACTTCTGTAAACTTATTTTTTCTTAGTGTCTTTGAATCTGATGAATGAACTAACCTTTTAGTATTATATATATATATATATATAATTAAATATAATTAAATATAAATTAAAAAATATATATATATATATAAACAAACACATATAAATTGACATAAATTTAATATACACATATAATGATATATATATTACCACATAATATATATAAATATATATAAATACAAATAAATACAAATAAATATAACTAAATAAAAATACACGTAATTATTCATAAATACATTTAAATATCTATGAGTATATAGAATTATATATATATATATGTATAAATAATTATAAATAAATATGCATAAATATAATATATGTATATATACAAAATTATATATAAATAAAATATATATAAAATCATATAATTAAACATAAATATATATAGACACACACACACATAAATGCGTGTGTGTATATATGTATATAGATTGACCCCTTAACTCCAATATCTCACTATCAAATAATTAAATTTAATATTATTTTATGATATTTTAAAACACTGGGATTTCTATTTAAATTTTGTAAAATCTGGAATTTTCCCTAACTTCCATAGTAAGTAAACACCATTTCAATGAAACTGAATGCATATTTTTAGTTTATTTTGTACTTACATGGTTAACTTATAGTAGGTATCAAACCATGTGAAATCAAATGATAACTGTGGGAATTGTTTTATTTTTTGGGTGTTGGTGCATGATTTTCACAATTTCATACGAAACCTTTTAGATAACTAGGAAACAGTGCTGTAAATTTTAATGGTGGGTTTTTCATAGTTTACACATAGTTTATCAAACCATGTGAGTTTATCAGGTGAACCATGTAGCTTAGTTTGTGTGTGAGGGTGTCCTTTACAAATTTTGTTTAGGGAGAAGAAATTTTGTTACAGAAGCCATTAATGTTATGATATAGGGAGATCAAATATCTCTCCGTATCATTATTATGGTTCCAGATGCTCTCAATAAACTCACTGATTCATGTATGTAGCTTGGAACTATTCTCCCTTACCACTATAGTTTCCACTTTAGTGGGGTATCCCACCATCTCTTTCTAGATGATGTGGTCTTCTTTATTAGTTGTTACAAAAATTCAGTTAGGGGTTCTAATAACATCATGGAAGAATACTCTAGATAGTGTTGAAAAATCATCATTTGGGATAAAATCTATGTATTTTTCCATCCTTATGTTTGGACAGGTTAATAAAAAACTGATCACATACAAGGAATTCAGAGGAAGAATGTCCCCATAGATTATTAATGTGCACCTCTAGCCCATAGCAGAATACATATCAGACACATTAAATTCATTGTTTAAAAAGTTACCAACCATATAGAAAATTTGAAACACCAGTTTCATTATTATTTTTGGGAGAATCAGTCTAATCAACTGCATGCTTTCATCTATTCCCATACATATACTCTAAATTCTCAAGGTTCTTGAGGTGGTACAAAAAGATATTGATATCATGTTGTCCTTATTTATTTAGTATCCTATGGGAGAGGGGAGGTGTCATTGGTTATCTTAGAATAGACTTTCTATATTTATGGAGAATGGAACATTCAATATAACAAATGTGGGAGAGGCGATGCACTATCTTCAATGTAAATTGATTTGGGAGGTTATTGAAGTGTGGTCCCTTTGGAGAATATTTATCACTGGATAATATGGAAATATTTTGACAATGTATAGAGGCTATTCTTCCCCCTATGGAGTCCACTCCAATTCCATATACTAGTGCTTCAACAATAATCTTTCTAGATCATTGGCCATGTGTATATCGATTATTGGGATTACAACTGGGTGGGTGATGTTTTCGGGTATCTAGGACGCCCCATGACAGTGTTAACTTTCAAACATGATAGTATATAACCTTTCAAAATTAAAAATATCTTGACTCCCATACAGTATATTTTTGATGATATTTGGATGATGGAAATTCTATATGAGTGTATTTTCAGGGGATCCATATTCTGTATCTTCTCATCTGAGGTATATAAGAACAATATGATATCATCTCAAGAAATGGATTTGTGGGGGGATCTTCTATAGTGTAATTTCCTTCTTACAAAGATCAAGATCCTAGTTTGGAGAATCTATAATCATGTGATACCCACTAATCCAGTGGTTAAAGGTAAGTATTTTTGATTAACAACCATGTTATCTTTCTGTGCTATTTATAAGTTATAAATAAATATTAATTTATTATGTCAAAGAAAGTGGGTGATTAAGGTTTGGGGGTCTAGGTGAGTCCACTAGATTAACTATGATTTTGGTGTCCTTTGAGGAATTCCTTCATCTATGGTTTAGTAGCATTGGAATTAACATTCATGAAAAATGGTATTAGCCCATCATTCTTATGGATGGTAGTTGTTTTATATAGGTGTATGGGAACATGTTTTAATATAATGGCACCCGATTTTTAGGCACTACCTTGGTGGAGAGGATCTAATGTCTCATCATGGATCTTGCACAACATATTAAGCATAGGGAGGAGGTTCCCTCATTGAGGAGTTTTCTGACATGAAGTTGTGCCACTTATAATCCCAAGCCATGAATAGTGGGACACTGGGGTATTTTTATTCCTCCCACAAATGGAGTTTAAATTATGTTTTATCCTTGTTGTAGTTTCAAGTTCTTGTGTGGGTGAGTTGTTATTCTCTACTCCATAAGTTCAGAAATCTTTTCCTTCATTAATTTTTATAGTAAAAGAAAGTATCTTGGGGAGGATGTGAATTAAATCCTCCCTATCCTTAAATTATTTTACTTAAAAAATATTTCATTGACTAATGTGAATATAAACTCTATGATAAAATTGAGCTCCCGAAAAGCCTCACTTTTAATTCTTGGATAATCATTTATCTGATCTCCAAATGCAAGGCCATCATTATCAATGTTATTGAGCTTATTTACATGTGTAATTTTGGTAATCAAGTGGATGACTTTTTGATTTCAATGATTCCATGGGTTTACCTCTCATAGAGTTTTCTAATGCTAGTCCCCCCAGCTGGTGTTGACATTATTATTCAATTTTCTCTTGGATTCCTCTTCTTTAGGCCCCTATGAACTTTCTCAAAAAATATTCTCTTTTACTTAATTAATAAAATTCATATTTTTTTTGTGACATAATCAAATTAAAATAAAACTCAATTTCCCCTTTTTTTCATCTATGTTTTTAAGGCCAAAACCTCTCTTTCCCATCGCACTTGGCGAAACCTCAGGTACACTCTAAGGAGCTTTCTAACCATTATTTTGGGATTTTTAGGCTCTCCTCCAATATTTCAAGTGTGCTATTAAATATAATATCCTCCTCACCTATTACTCTCCTCTATCTTTTATTTATACCCTCAATTTTATCCTCTCATGAACCCTAACCACTATGTGGGAAATGAATATGGTTCTGGATGAATCTAAAGACGAAGATTTCATTATTTAAGGAGTGTAAATTTTATGTGTATACTTGGTTGTGGATTCCCCATAAAATTTAAAATGCTGTGATTAATTTATAATTTTGTGAAGAAGGGTTTTCTTAATATTTCTTCATATTTAATTACACAATATTCTTTATGGTTTTAAAATATTTGTTCCCAGAATTATACATGTAAGTGTTACCCATGAAGGGTTTAAAATCAGTTTGAAAGATTTTCTTCAGTAGGATTTGATTTTTTATACCAAGTGTTCGATAAAATAGTCCAGCAGATATTTCAAAATAATTTTAGTGTTTTAAAAGGGATTTTTAAAAATGTTTTATCTTAAAAAGGGTAGTTCGATGTTCTAAAGTGATGCTTTACTAAAGAAGGTTTTATTGAGCTGTATTTAAAGATTTTAATACTTATTAGTCTCAAAGTATTTTAGTCATTTTTAGACGGGTTCCAAGCACCAATAAATTTTATGAATGTTTTAATAGAATATGTTTTAGGATTATAGAATATATTGAAATTATCTACATGTTTTCAAATTATAGTTTGGAAGTTTTTTAAAAATCTATTGATGTATAATTATGGTTAATCTAATTTTTAATCCATGTTATTTATATTTCTCTTTATCAATTGTGCTACTGAGTGGTTTTTTATTGTTTCTTAGTCATATATTTGAGAGGGGTATTCTATGGTAGGTTATTTGATGGGATATGAGGTTCAACACTTTTTCTTGAAATATTTATTTTTGTGATTTCCTTGTGATCCATTTGTTTTCTCATATGTTTTTTTGATATCATGGGAACCCTTCGTAACTAAGTAGAAGGTACAAATTCATGTAACAATGGATTAGTGTTTGTAGGATTTCATGTTACCTAGTAATGTTATACCCTCCATGGTATTTATATTGTACCTCATGACTTGAGATGGTTTTGAATGGGATGATCTTGTTTCACATAGGGGGCCCTTAGAGAGAGAACCAAATAAAATGTGTCTAGTATCATTAATGTTAGATTTTAGTCTATTAAAAATGATGTTGGATCCTTTTTAGGATGATGTAGGGGATTTTGATTTGTATACATTATTAATATTCCAAAATCTTTGAAATATATAGAACTATTATATTGTTGTTGTATATTTTGTAATGATTTTCTGATTTTTTAGTGAAATTTGAACTTCTGTTCTTTACCAGTTGTGGTTTTGGTTTACCTTAAAAGTTATTTATAAATTATTTTTAAAGTGGGACTTTTAAAATGGTTGGTGATGTTTTTTTCAAAAAGGAATTGTGAAATGTTTTTGGAAAGCATAAATAATTTTTTTTATAAATAGAATGTTTATTTTTCATGTATTGAAATATTTATTAATTGGAATCAATGATTTATTGAATTGGGATTAAAAAAATGGGGTTTTAGATGGTTGATCATCATTTATTTGTAAATATTTTTCTTTAATTTTGGAAATAAAGAGTTTAAGATTAATATTTTCTCTTATTATTTCTCATGTAAAAATTCCATTTTTATGTTATGTTAATACCATAATTTAAGGAATTTATATTGAAAGGAACTATATAGTATATTTGGGGAAATACTATCAGGAATTTTTAGATCACACCTCACAAATATAGTAGTGTTTATATGTACATGTAACTGTTATGTTTCATCTCACTTTACAAATATTTTCTTCTATTCAATAGTTGTTTTTTGTTTCTATAGATAGAAGAATTAAGATTTGGTGAGTTTCCATGTGTCACATGGTGGATTTTTTAGATTAGTTTTTGTTCCATTTTACTTTTGGGATGTTGTATTTTCCATTTATTCATGGTGTATTTTATTCTAATATCAATGTATCTACTTTTGTTATGTTACTATTGGATGATACAATTAAATATTTTGGATGTATTTTTATTATGAATTTGAAAAATTTTGTTTTGGTTTTTTTATTTGATATGATTCTATATCTACTTTTTATATTAGTCATAACATATTCTTGGTAATTTTGGATATTGAATTATATCATTGTCTGAGGGTGATATCATTACCTAGTGTGTGTTATTGGTACTGAAGAACTTTTTTCCATCATGTGGAGATTGAGAATGACCTTCAGTACTTATGGTGATCTAGAAACAAATTCCGTCAAAATGGATTACATAATTATTATTAAAGTATTCATAATATTTAAAGAATTTAATTTCAATTTTTGGCATCAATGAATGATTATTAAGATTAAAGGTACTGACCATGATAATAATACAACTAATATCTTTGAATTATTTTATTATTAACATTCTATAATTTTTATCCAATAAATAAAACTAATATATTTTAAATAATGATACTATTATAATTTTCAAGCAGATATATAAATTATATTAACACACAATTAATTGGAAACCAATTCTATGTTTGATTAAGAATACATAATGATAATAACACCATTTTTCTACAAAAAATGTTTATATATATAATATGTTTTAATTTTAAAGTTAATACTATATTATTCATAAATTGAGTTGGATAAAATTATTATTAAATTTGAATTATTTAAACCCAAATTTATTAATAGGTGTTGTTTATTGTTTTTAGAAAAACATAAACTAATTTTTCAAAAACTTGTTACCATGGTAAAAACAAAAATAGGTAAAAGTTAAAAATACAATGAACTAATTTCTTCCAACATGTTTAAATTATTTTCTAAAATAAATAGTGGAGGCATTGAAAATTCAATTTCACCACACACCCTATTATTTCTAACTTTTTGAGTCTTTCACCATCGATTAATAATATTATTTTAAATTAAAGGGGTATTCACAAATGTTCCTTTTTCTATACTTATATATAGGAATAATTCATCATATTAATACCAAACCCATTTCAACCACTTTATTCTTTAATGTATGAAATTTTCCAATTAATATAATCCTCTATAATTGTTATATTCTTCATTTATTAATTAGTTATCCTAGTGCATTTATTTCTTGGGAAACATTCCATATAAAGTATAAAATCACAATGTGAGTATTAATTAATCTTTACTTTTATTAGTATTCTCTTATAATACTATTATTATAATTATATTATGATAACTTCATTATCATTATTATACTAAGGTTTTTTTATATTAAAGGATTAAATTTTATTTATTCATTTACCTTCACTTAGTGAAATAAAATTACGTTAACAGTGCATTTTGTGGATTTCCAAATCCATGATGTAACAATTCTCAATTTTTATGATAATTTTATATATTTGTAAAATATATATATAGATAATTAAAAAAACAAAACCATCAAATAAAATATATTTTTTGATAATAATGTTATACAATTCCATAACCATACTCACCTATTGAGTTATAGTATTTTCATGTTTGGGGACTGATTTAACCACCTACTTGAGCAATGTTAAAAGACTATATCATGGGAGACTATGAGAACTTAAATAATAATGTTATTATAATTAAATAATAAAAAAATTATTTCTTTTAGATCTATAATGGTTATATTATGTAGTTAACTTAATATTAAAATATTATATATGTAACGAACCAAACATTTATAAATTAAATTAATTTTTTGACTAAATAAATAAATTATTAAAATAAAGTTGTTATAGAAAAATCATGAACTAATTTTTTTTATTTTAGAATGTCATATGGTCTATAATATTTAAATGACTATTAATCATTATAACCATTCATAATATATGTGTTTTAAAATGACCATTAATATTAGTATATTAACGATTATGATAAAGTCTAATTGACACAAAAGGAAGGAGTGATGGCCTCAAATAGTAGGAAAATACCCTTGGAACTCCTTTTATTAGATATTTTGAGGGAGATAGAATCACTAAAATTTTCCCTTAAAAATCCCAACCTGAGATTCCATTACAAAAACACGAGTAAAACTTTTTACAAGATAAGTTCAAGAACATCAAGATCACAACCCAAACCATGTTCTATGAACTATCTAAATAAAATATCACCATCGTACACCATACCCAGAGAGTATTTACTTTTTTAAAAAATGAGTATGTATCTACACCCTTTCAAAATGATTTTTTATAGTTTCTTTTAATAAAATAACTATTTTATTTATTGATTTTTATTATTTCATTCTAAAAGATATGATACTGAGTTTGAAAAAAATAGATTTTTATATGATGAAATAAAAATTGTATATTTGTGAAATATAAAAATTCAATCAAGACACTCTTTTTGATGAATTCATGAAACTTTGAAATATATTTTATTTTGAAAAATATTATTATTAAATATAATATATTAAAAATAAATTATAATATAATTTTTTGAAGAAAACTGTAATATATACAAGTTTCAAAAATTGTTATTGTAAAATATCTTGTATCTTTCAATAAATGAGGATTTTTAATTTTAAAGTGTAAATGGTAATATTTAGATAATTATTTTGATAAAATAATACTTATTTTTAAAATCTTTACATCATAATTTTACAATGGTAAATGTTTTTTAATTTTCTACGAAAGTTGAATTTTTGAGCCCAGATTAAACACATTATGAATATATGGTATGTATTATGACATCATAAAATCCCAGAAGTGACGTAATAAATGCTATAAATATTTTAAAATTCAAAAATAATCTTTCACCTTTAAAATAAATTATTTTTATTTTATTTTTTTAATTTTATAAACACAAAATTAATCCTCCAAAACCTATATTGTATTTTAATGTAATTAAATTAATTTATTATAAACACGACTCAATAACACTTCATTATGGTTATTATTTCAAATATTTTAGTTCCTAGCCTTATAAAATAAATAATTCCACCCTTGTTAGATCCCTTATTTTCTTAATGTGTGTTTTTGTTTTTTTTAGTTTGGTATCATATTTATGGACATATATGTGTTCCCCATGTTCATGTGAAGGCTCGAGGGGTGTTTCAGGGGTTCAAGACGTGAAAGAGGATGAAAATGGAGTGTTTGGGAATGTTTCATGCTTTGCGCATGACTAGTGTGAATTGTACTTGAATTCCAGGTAATCACGTGTGGGAGTGATTTCAGAATGAAGCATCTGTATGATTTCTGCGCGGTTTGGAAAATCACATGGGTAAACCGTATGACCAAGATAATTTTAGAAAATTACAAAAATTCCATTTTGAGATTTTAAGGATCACTCAGTATTTCCTTCTTTCCTCCTCCTTATATCCATAGAGATGTCCCAAAAACCTCAAGATCTCACATAGATCAATCTACGACATGTTTAGGGTGTTTGGAGTACCATCATTTGCGAATCAATGCTCTGGGTTAGTATCATCTTCATCTTGATTCTCTTATCCAGATTAGGTTTGTGGTTTCTCCCCTATCCATACAATACTCTAAAACCCTCCTCTTTCGGTGAGAATTTGGTTGATGATTCAAAGGGTGGTTGAATCCAGATCTATGGCTTTGATTAAGAGTGAATTCATCATCATATTATTGGTAGGTGGTCGAAAAATTTTATCGCATTGTTTTATTCTAGATTTGTGCATTGAAGCTTGTGTTTTTCCCTAATTTTGTTCCTGGTTCGGTTGGTGTGTTTAATAAAAATGGGTGTCTAAGTGATCAATTGAAACCCTCACGATGCCCATGGGATGCGTAGAAGAGGAATTGACCATTTTACGACCACCCATGGGGTGTGTAGATATTTCTAGACCTAGAAAATGGTAGGCCTAATTGAAGGGTTGTCGAGTTATAATGTGTCCCCCATACAGAACATGTCAAAATAATTGATTTATTTGTAGATGGAATATTGATTTTTGTGCCATGGTTTTTGGGTAATTCAATATAGGTTCATTTAGAATGAATTTAAAGTGGGTTAATTAGGTTAAATGGGATTGGGTCAAATGGTATATTAATTATATTGAAATGCCAAAGAGGACTAGTACATATGAAATAATGATCAAGTTAAATTGGAAATGGATTTTGAATTGAGAACATGTAAATGGTTGTATAATGGAATTGATTAAATTGAAATGAGTTAATACCTGGGAAATTAGGGGGCAAACGTAATGGGTTGAATGTGATAAAGTGATTTTTCTAGGTATTATAAGAATCAAACATGAAATTCATAAGGGGTAAATGCTTGTGAAATAGTGAATGGGCTCAGTTGGCTAATATATGATAAAATTAATTCCCATGTTTTTATCATGAATTGTGATTTCCCAATGGGATTGGGCATGTTTCGGTGTGTTATGGTATGAAAGTGGAGATTGGATAAATAAGCATGTACACATGGTTTGGTAGAGTGGGGTTTTGACATGAGGTTTTATACCCATGGGTCGTGTTAAGTTGAGGCTCTAAACTCTACCCTATAAATTCACTAGTTAGGGATGGGGATAGATGATCTATTCTCCTAATAGTTTCATTCCACCCAGACTGAGGCTTTGAGGTGAGGATAATGTGATGATTTGATGTGGTTATCCCTAGAGAGATAGGGACTTGACTTTTCCCTTATGTGTATTTATTCATTTCCTTATATCCATGTGTGAACAATGTTTATTCCTAACCCATGGAATATGTGATAAAATGGATTAAGTAATAAAAGTGGTATAAGAAATGAAATTGGGATAAATGATAAGAATGAATTAAATGAACCTTGTTAAACAATAAAACTAGAACTACCCCTTGTTTAGTCACCATTTATTTTTGTACATCCATGCACTATATATTAGACATGATATTTCATTGACACTGTTGGTGGTGGACTACTGTGTTTTTTACTCACCCCCCAATCAGGCCGTCATTGGGTACCTGAGAAGATTATTTAGTTATAGGTCAGGATAAGGGCTAGGACCCTAGACTAGGATATTGAGTTGGGATCAGGATGTACATGGAGGATGATCCAGACTTAAAGTTGAGACCCTTTTAGGGATTTTGATTTTGTCTCATTTTTGGGTTTTACTCATTTTACACTTGTAGTATGGAAGTCATAGTTGTATTAGATTTTTGGTTCATATCCCATTTTGGGAAATACTTGGTTATGCATGTTCATTCGCTGTTCCATATTTTTCTTCTACTTATAATATTTTCTACTGTGGATTACTCTAGTAAAAAGGTTACAATCTCCCAAGTGAATTACTTGACCCTCGTCTCAAGTCAGCAAACTCTAGTGTATGGGGAGGCACGCTTGAGGCCATGTGATGACTCATCTTGGGGGCACCGACTTAGTGGATTCTATCTCAGGGATGTTACAAAGTAGTATATGAGGAGTTATTTTCTCTTTATTATTATTTGGGGATGGTTTAAAGGATGTTAGGATGTGTCAAGCCTTAGTAATGAGCTCATTATTGGAATTAGATAACCCTTGTTTGAGGAAAAAACCAAGTCATCCTAGGTGAGAATTGTTGTTCTTAATGTGTGTTATTACAGTTGAGTGATATGTCAGCATAGGGTGATGCACATGTTGTGTGATTTGATTGATTTTTTATATTTTTATCATCGCCTAAATTTTATGGGGTTGTGAATTCATGCATCATTTTAGGCACCTAATGATATAGGTGACATGTATCCTTATAGGCACACACACGATATGGGTGTGTGGGGCCTATAGAGTAGAATGAATTTTACTTCCTTGACAAATTAGAAGAATATGATGCCTAATAATGGTAATACAATTGTGTGTATAAAAATAATACAAATGAATAGTTAAGGAATATTTTGTATAATGAAATGTTGTAACCAGGTTAAAATTTTTGGTGTGATAAATTATAATGTTTGATTCAGTGTCTAAAAGAAAAACAATGCATAATGATAGTAAAATTGTTAATGAATTTTTCCTAATGAAAGGTGTAAATGAGTTAAAATTATGATTGTAACAAGTTGTAAAATTAGAGATCTTCCTAAGAGGAAATGATTGTTTTTAAAAAGAAGAATTGGTTTGAAGGGTTGTTAATGAAATACTTGTGATTATGTAAATTTGTTACACCATATTGACTAAGAACCACAATAGGTATGGTAGAGGGTAGTGTTCTAAGTTTGATGATGACCATTCAGATTGAGTGTGAAGGATGGATTATTTTAAGGGTGATAGAGTGAGATATTATCCATATCTGGTATAATCTTTCTGGTCATTCTTTGAATCATCGGGTGAAAGAGAAGTTTAAAATGGGAATTATTAAGTTCAAAAGTGGCTATTATTTGAATTATCATTTTTACCCTTATATGTGTGTTTTGGGGAAGTGTGAGTGACCTAGTTTGAGACTATGGATTTGGTTTGTGAGGCCTTTCTGGTTATGATATGGCATGGATGGTGTGTTTAGGGATCCCTTGGTAGGGTTGTGGCCATTGGGTTTTGAGGAGTTGTTTGGTAATGTGAGTATGGAAACTCTCATGGTTTGTAACCGTATAATGTGCATGATGGACCCTATGGATTGTGCCTGGGTCTTAATGACCTTGTGAGTAGAGATATTATGAGTTAAGTAATTTAATACTGAATAGGTTGTTTTTCTCGTAGTGCAGATGAATGTGTACACCTTTGGAACAAAACCTAGAGTAAATAGGTTTTTTGTGTGCTAGGAAAAATGTGCATCAGAACTAGGGTAAGAGTTCCATTTATGTGCATTTCTTTGTTCGTTTCATGATATGTATGGTATTGAGAGAGGACCAAGGAATTTTCCTGGTTGTGAATCAGGTCTATGGAGTTGGTATCATTCAAACTTCAAGCTAACATATGACAGAGGTTGGATGGGGTTTTTAGTCCTTTTGAATGTGTATCACACATGTAGATGTTTTGGACTTTGATAGTGAAACTCAGAGTGTTGCACAATGATAGTTTGGCCTAGATTGATAAATGGGGAGGTTGATGGCTAGTGGTTCGACAAGAGTTGTGGTTACATGATGATAGTCTCTGAAAAATCATGGGTGCCCTCGTGGGAGGTTAGCCCAGCGGTGCATGTACCTTGGAATGTCAAGAATGAGAGATTCTTCAGAGGCTGTGTCAATGCATACTATGTACCACTATATTTTAAGAAATGATATAGTTGTGCCTAGTTCTTTCATAAGTGAAACCTAGTATTTGAGATATGAGGTATAGTTTGTTTCTAAGGGTTGTATAGTATTGTTTCATGAATCACCTGTTTGGATGATGATTCTTTTACTAGATGGTGACACCCGAGATGAGGGTGGTCATGAGGACAAAAATTCTTATATGAAAGGTTTGGATTTTGGGTGTGATGAAGAGGATGCCTCAGGGTTGATGAGGTTGACAATCCAAAATACATGGTTATGTAAGTAAGTGGGCGATGGGATACACACAGGTATAGGTTGATTTATGAGAGACTGTTGGTTTTATTGGTGTGGTAGACCGTTGTTCTTTAGTTTTTAGCTGAAAAGGACACATCAGAAGAACATGAGCGGTGTGGTGGATGTAGTGCCACCTAGAATTTTGGTTCATAGTTTCTTAGTGACTTGGTTGTGCCGTGATGGTGAGAGTTGGTAAGTAATCACACATTAGAAGTGGTGTTTATGTGTGGATGAGATGTGTTCGGAAGGGGAGTATGAGATCTTTGATAGGTCATGGTGTCCCAAATATCGACATGAGAAATGTATAAGTTGGTCGCAGTGTTCTTCGACAACTTCTTATCTTACCTTAGCTAGTGATGATCCAACCCAATATTTTGATATCATCCCATGTATGTTGAAAATATCTAGCTTTATACCAAGGGGCTTGAAGATTTTTTGATGGATGAGGGACATCATGAAGTTTACACTCATTTAAATAGTATATTTAGACCTTGAGGATGGGATGTTCACCCTCGATGGTTTTGGGTGTGGTCCATGGAATGGACCGAGTGTCAATAAACACCTTCGGTTCTATCCACGGAAGCCAGGAATGAGAAATGGGTTATGTTCATTTTCTTGTTTTGGGAAAAAACATGATATCCATGTCTATGTTTTGGGGTTTGTCTTGTGATTGTGTTTTAGACACAGTGGATGGAATTCCTCCTAAAGTTCAATGTTAACAACACTCCTAAGGTGGGGAGTGATAAGTAAGTCCTAGATGTGGAGAGGAGAAAATCGAGTTGGTGTAATGGTATCAGTATTCCAATAAGGAACGTATGAAGTGAATTTATGTTCCTCAAAGAAGAAATTTCGTCCTTGGATGTGGTGAATAAGATAAAAGTGTTGGATTCAAGATCAGGGTGCTTCCAAGTGAAGCCTGTAATGTCTGTGATGAAGTTCTAGAAGGGTGTGGTTAGATATGACAACAGGTTGAGGCAAGAGATCATGGGTCCTATATCTCCAATAATGATTGGGGTTAGACTCAGGTAAATTTCCTTGTGTGGTTTTGGAATTTCTTGATGCTGAGGGCATCTCGTCCATGTGATGTGGTGTTATGTCAAGGGTGAAGTTTGATGATGGTTTGGATGGAAGCAATGATGTGATGGTGGAATTATAACAGAATTCGGGGAATGAACTTAGTGGGTGTGTGGGATTCTAATGATAGGCTTCAAGTAAGTAAGCACCTTGGGATGGTGAGAAAATGGCAGTGTTCCATTATTAAAAGGTGGGTGTTCTGGGATAATCCAGTTTGGGGAGGTCTAACCTAAAATTGTAAACGCGAATGGGTGTAGTGAGAGTGACCCACATCTATGTTCATGTTGTGGTGGTAAGTTACTTTTTGAGATGATGTTGTACATGAGTGAGGTAAAATTGATCTTATTACTTGAATGGATAGTGTATAAATGTCCCCCCGAATAGTTCCAATAGTGAGGCTTGATGCCAATGTAGGGTAATTCTCTACAGATGTTGGGGAATGGTGAGTTGGAACATGTCAGGTGATGTTAAAGTTGAGTTGTGATTTGGGTGATCTTTCCTCATTAACGAGGAATTGACATAATTTGGTAAATGTGGTTGAAAGGATCATATGTTCTTCTATGGGAGATATTGAGTTGGTCCACATTAAAGTTGGAGGAAAATTGAGGAAAATGAGGTCAAGCAATTTGGGTATTGAGTTGTGTAGAGGATCTGACTTTGGGGGTGCCGATTGGTTCCTCCATGATGATGTTATGCTTTCTACGAAGTTTCCATGTGTAGTGAGTTAAAAACGTTTGGATCAGTTTTCTCTATGAATTTCTAGAGTTTGGGTATTTTTGAGGTTAATGAATCCTTCAGTATTTTTCATTTCGTGTTGTGAGTATGGTGAATAAGACTTATAGGGCAGGCCCAGGCCCTTTATCCTTGTTTGGTGGGCATTGTGATGTGAAACCAGAAACATCGAATATGGAAATGGAAAGGCAGGCCTAGTGGAACAATCTCTTATTATATAAGATTAGTGATGTATTGAAGAGTGGCTTGAAGACGATCTATTGTAAGGTGGAGGGGTTGTAAGATCCTAGATTTTCTTAAGGTGTGTTTTTGTTTTTGTTTTAGTTTGGTCTCCTCTTTTTGGATGGATACGTGTTTCCCCTGTTCATGTGAAGGCTTGGGGGTGTTATGGGAATCGAGGACATGAAAGATGAAGAAAAAGGACTTTTTAGGCATATTTCATAGTTTCCGTGTTGTTAGTGCGAACCGTACATGAATCCTATGTAACAATGTGAGGGGGTGATATCAGACAGTAGCATCTACACGTTTTGTGCATGGTTTGGAAAACAGTGTGGCCCCGAAACATTGAGAAAATTATCAAAATTCAATTATGGGATTTAAAGTCTCACTTGATATTTACTCATTTCTTCCTCCTTGGAAACCTAGTGATGTCCCAAAAACCTCAAGAGATCTCATGGATAAATCTCCCTCTTCTCTATGCCACTTAGAGTGATTTAGGTTATATATAGATGCTTCAGGTAAGTCTAATCTTCCACTTGATTCTCTTTTCTATATTAGAGTTTGTGGTTTCTCCCCTCTCCATCTGAAGCTCTAAAACCCACCTATTTCAATGAGTTTTAGGTTAAGGATTCCAAGGGTTGTTTAATACTAATATATGGATTTTATTAAGAGTTCATTCATCATCAGATTCGTGGTATATAGTGTAAAAGTATTTTACCATAGTTTTATTTTAGATTTGTGCATGGAAGATTTTGTACTTTTCCCCCTAATTGTGTTCTTGGTTCCATTGGAGTGTTTGAAGAGAGGGGTGTATAAGTAACCAATTGAATCCAACATGATCCTCATGGGATGAATAGAGTATTACTTGATCATTTAGGTCCACCCATGGGGTGCACTATCATTTTAAGACGTAGAAAATGGTAGGGATAAATGAAGGGTTTTTGAGTTACAATGTGAGGCCCATGTAGAACATGTCGAAATAGTTGATTTAGATGTAATTGGAATTTTGATGCATGTGACTAGGTTTTTGGGTAATTGTATAAATGGTAGTTTGAAATGAATTAAATGATGGTTAATTGGGTGAAATGGTATTGTGTTGAATAGAATATGAACTATGTTGAAATACCCATGAAGATTAGTACATATGAAATGATGAGCATGTCAAATTGGAAATGGCTTATGAATTGAGAACATGTAATGGGTTTCATAAGGGAACTGATGAATGTGGAATGAGTTAATACTTGGGAAATTATGGGGTATACCAAATGGGTTGAATGTGATAAAGTGATTTTGCTATGTATTATAAGAGTCAAACCTAAAATGCATAAGGGGTAAACACTTCTGTTGTGGTGAATGAGCTAAGTGGGTTAATATATTGAAATTGATGAATATTGGATAATTATGGGGTTTTTGAGCACACTAAATGGGTTAAAGAATGAGAATGGTAAATTGGATAAATGGATATGAGTTATAAATTGGAAAATGTGTTAATTGGTTATGGAATAATATTAATTCTCATGTTGTTATCATGTATTGTGATTTCCCAATGGTATTGGTCTTGTTTGGTTGTGTTATGTTGTTAATATGATGATTGGATAAGTAAGCATGTGCACAAGGCTTAGTAGAGTGGGGTAATGAAATGAGGTTATATACCAATGGGTTGAGTTAGTATGAGGCTCTAAACCCCACCTCATAAATTCACAGGTTAGGGAAGGGGATGAAGGTACTATTCCCCTAATGGATGCATTCCACCCGAATTGAGGCTTCGAGGTGATGAAAATGTGTGGATTTGAAGTGGTTATAACTATTGAGATATGGATATTACTTTTCACTTATTGATAGTGATTGTTTTCCTTAGACCCATGTGTAAACAATGTTTAGGCCTAACCCATAGAATATGTGATAAAATGGATTATGTAATGGAGGTGGTGTAAGAAATGAAATTGGATTAAATTATAGGAATATATTCAATGAAACTAATTAACCAATTGAACTTGAACTATCACTTTTTTACTTTCCATTTATTTTTGTACATTTATGCACTATCTGCTATACATGATATTTCATAGACACCGTGGGTGGTGAACTATTGAGTTTGGTACTCACACATTACATGGGCCACCATTGGGTAGCTGAGCATATTTCATAATTGTAGGTTTGTAAAATGGAAAGGGTCCTACAATAGGATGTTTATTTGGGCTCTAGATGTTCCTGGAGGAGGATAAATACTTAGAGTTGGGACCTATTTGGGGATTTGGCTGTTTTTCTCATTTTGGGTTTTATTCATTTTTCACTAGTAGTATTGTAACATCCCAAGTAATTAAAAAATAAAAATTATTTATATATATTAAATATTCAGGAATTATATAGTAGTTTTACCTTAAGGGGGACACTATATCTGATACCGTACTCTTCATGAAACAATGGATTTATCCAAAATCTTACGTTGCACACAAGACTAGTTATATTGAAAATAAAACAATATTATTATTAATATTTTAAATGGTAGTTAACACCTAGCCATTGTATTAGTGGTAAATAATATAAATAAATATAATATGATTAAACATGTTTGTTAAATGTTTTTACCTTTATCAAATAAATTTTAGAGGCATAAAATGAGAAGAAATCCAATTTTAAGCATAAAATACTCTAATAGTTTTAAAAAGTATTTTTACCACCTTTTGATGGAGAACCCTTTTTAAATATAGTTTCCATCACTTTTATATGTTATATCTGAAAGAATAAGGTTCGTATTTTGAAGCTGGAAATCAAAATTTTCTTTAGTTGAATTGTTGTTATTTTCATGATAAAATTCAGTTTTTGTTGAATAGTGAAAAATAGTACATTTTAATTAAAAGATTTTTTTCCAGATTTATTTATATTGATAGATTATAATTTTAATTAGTTTTAAAGATTAATTGGATTAATTATTTATAATTTAATCAATTTATGGTCATTGGATATAATTTCACACTAAAATTTGATATAAACACACGTCAATCTTTTGATGCTTTTTACCTTTTAAAAACCCGTTTTCTCGTTTGGACAACAAGAAATAATTTTAAATTAATCACTACAACTTTTTTGTTTCTAATTTAGAAAAATGGGTTCAATTTTTGGAATAATAAGACTCAAATTATTTCAATAATTCACCTTTATTTTTGTACATTATGAATAATAAAGTCAGTAATTATGTTTAATTACTATGGTTAAATGGTAAATCATGTAAATAAGGGTAAAAATAATATTATAATAATATAAACCAATCCTAACACGAGTCCTAATCATATTGGATGATATATCCCTGACAATGATAATCCTTGGGACGATTTTAGGACCCCATGGAGCCACTTGAGTGTGATACTGACATCTTATAATAATTAATTTAATGTAAAGAGAAATATAACATAATCATGTATCTTTTCATTAAAATGATTTTAAGGTGGGGTTATATTATTGATATATTTAAATATAAATATTCATTAAAAAGATAATTTTTTTTCATACATCATGGTATTTTATTTATAATTTTTAAACATTAATTAAATAAATTTATTTAGACACAATGATGATGTAGTGATTACCTTATTAGTGAAAGATTCGAATAAATGATATTATAAATATTAAAATAAATAAAATTTAAAATTTTTGATGACATATATTAATTTTATTGATTAATATGACATGCTATATTAAAGTTAATGTAGTTTTAAAAAAATGAATCAAGTTGTAATTACTTTAACAAAAAGCAATTACAAAATAGAGACCAAATTGACATAAATGGGTTTTTAATAATAAAAATATTTTATTAAATGATATAATAGGTGTAAAAATAAAATATTCCCCCAAAAGAAATATATAATGTTACAAAAGTCCTTAATTATCCACTTGAGGTTCTCTTGGAATTTCATAGTAACTATATTAACTATAATTGTAAAAATACAAAATGACATGGTGAGAGTTAATTTATATTACTAAGGGTTAAAGCCAAAACATAAGGTTAAATTTATAGCTGAAATTTGTATAAAACCTATTGGTTTTGAGTATTTATACCCATTCATATATTATCCTATAAATATATCACTTTTGAGATTTTATAATTCAGAAATTAATTTATAATAAAATAATATTTCAAACAATCTTAAAGTGCCCCTCCTTTCTCTTATAAAAGGGCACCACCTCTACCCACTTACACACACCTGTCTAGACCTTGTATCATAAATCTTCTGATGAAATAATCTCCCAACATCCCTCACTTCCTCCTAGAATCCTTACTGTGGTCATAATTCTTTTGAAGAAAGCCCTTTGGCTCAAATCAATATGAGTTACCTGATTTAGAGGAAACATCTTCTCCCATGCTGCATTCCATTATTTTCCGTCTCCACTCCCTATCATAATATTATTGTATGATAAAATATAAAAAATAGTATCCTAAATATACTAGGATTTTTATGAGTATTATTATAACTACACTTATAAACACCTCCATCTAATGGATAAGAACATACTGTTTCTGTGTAGGAGGAACTACTAACTCACGAAATGATGTTTGTTAAATTTTCTCCAACCACATATCTGGTGTCCATTACGATGAAACTATATTTATATATTATATTATATATATATTTTTTATATTTTTCTATAATTTTAATTTAAAACATACCTTTATGCTTCCATAATGTGTAAATATGATAATTTCATTTGTGGATGTGTGGACTACCGCCCCTCAAAGTCTTATGCCTCATTCATGCCATACATGAAACACATAAATGATTTTGTTAATGAAATTATGTAGCATATATAACATAGATATTTTATGGGAACTAAAATATACCTATGTATCATTTAGTTTTTATTCCATTAATATGAAAAATAAATGAATGTAACGTTAACGCGTACGTTCCACCTACCATATACATGATCAGTGCGTTTAATTTATTATATCCAAATGTTATAGACTATTATAAATATCATATATAATATATATATATATATATTATATTTAAATCATTAATATTATTTTTTAAATTATGGATTTATGACCACATTGAAAATTTACGTCATAACTAGTTTATTTTCGACTCAAGTATCAAATATCAACAAAATGTACGATACAAACATAAATTATTATGTAATATTTATAAAATTTAAATAAGTGATATAAAAATAATAATAAACTTGGAAAAGGTTCTGATGAAATTATAAGTTAACCATTGTTTATTATTCCTTAGAAAAAAGGAATATACGTGACAAGTTAGACTCAAGGTAAGGGAAATTATAACACAATTTTCTTTCATTTAGATAAACATCCATGTCATTGATTGTGTTTTTGTAACATCCCAAGTAAGTAATGAATAATATATATTTTTATATATGTCTATTAATGAATTAGACAGTGTTTTAGAGGCTTAAAATGAGAATACATCCAATCTTAAGCATGTATACACTAATATTTTTAAAATATTATTTTACTCCTTTTTGATGGAAAACCATTTTTAAATCAAACCTTTGACAATTTTATAAGCCCTATTTGTCAAAATAAAAATATTATTTATTATTGGGACATTGAAATTTACATTGGATAGATTTTTGGAATTTTTCTGACAATGTTCATTTGTTTATGAATAGTGAAAAATATTGCATTTTTCATCAAAACGGTTTTTTCATCCAATTTAATTATATGGTTAGATTATCTTTTTAATTGGTCTTAAAGAGTAATTAGAATATATTTTTACCATTTAATCCAATTTTGGTCATTAGGATTAATTTCACCTTGTAATTGGGCATAAACTAATGCCAAACGTTTCATAGATATTGTTTAAAAAAAACCCGCTATTTGTTTTGACAACAGGAATTATTTTTAAATTAATTATTGAAATTTCTGTGTTTGGAATTAGGTAAAATGGATTAAATATTTGGAATCAGAAGGTCCAAATTATTTAATCAATAATCTTTTGTTTTTGAAAATTATGAATAGTAACGACGGTAATTATCTTTAATTATCTTGATTAATGAGTAATCAGGTAGTTAAGGATAATAAAATAATATCATAATAAAAAAAATGACACCAACATGTGTCCTAATGCTAATTTTTGTCTCATGGCCAACCATGGGATTCCTTGTTCCAATCTTGGGGACCCCATGGAATCACGTTTGTGGGAAAGCGACTTTTTATCTTTTTATTTTTTTAAAGAATGTAAATATAATAAAGAATGTATTACCTGAGTAAATTTTTTTTAATTTTGTCTACATAGATGATATTATGGACTATAAATATTCATTTTAAGGAAAAAAAATTCCTACATCATAGTATTTTTTTCATAATTTTTAGACATTAAATATATTAAATTATTTATGACATCATGATGATGTAACGATTACCTCATTAATAAAGGATTTAAATAAAATGAAAAGATAATGTTAAAACTATAAAGTACACTTGTCAAAGACCTATTGGATGAGTATATTTACAACTCTTATCATCTTATCCTCATAATACAACAATTTGGGACCTTTAAAATCTGAAACTCATTTGAAAATAAAGTAACATTTGGTAACTTTCCACGAGTGCCCCTCTTCTCCTCTTATTAAAGGCCCCCACCTATACCTCCTTACCCACACCTCTCAAGCCTTTGTCTCAGACAAACCCTGGTTATTTTATCTCTCCACATCCCTATCTTACTCCTAGAAGCCTCAAATTGGGTAGTAGTCTTCCCAAGGAAGCATTTGAGCTCAAATAAAAAAGAGTTATCCATTTTTAAGGTAATGTCTTCTCTTGTGTTCTTATGTTTTATTTTTCTTCTCCAACCCCCTAAACTCTTTTTATTAATTTCTTTTGTAACAAAAACAGTATCTTAAATATACTAGGATTTTTTTATAAGAAGGATTCTAGCTACACTTACACACACCTACATCTAATGGTTAAAGAACATACTGTTTCTGTGGATAGCGAATTTCTGCCTCACGAAACGATGATTGTTCAACACTCATATAACACCTTAAAAGGTGGCAATTAAGATGTCACTATATTTATATATGATATATAATATTTTTATGTTTTTCTCAAGCTTTTTTATTTTTCATTTATGGCATACCTTTATGGATTCCATTATGTGTATACGCGATATCTTCATTTTAGGAAGTGTGGACTACCGCCCCCTCAAAGTGATTTGATTCGTTAATACCACATGTGGTAGGTATAACGGATATATTTAATGATATTATATATGATACCATACTGGAATTAAAATACTATTATGTATCTCTATGTTTAAATTCCATTAAATATGAAATAGAAATGGAAGTAGCGTTCATGAGTACGTACGGCTTACCGTCTCTGTGAACGGTGCATTTCATTTCTTACCTATAAATGTTATGTAATATTATAAATGCATTAATATATTGAATATATATGATATAAATGATATCTACATCATGAATAAAATTCTGGATATAATGGATACTTTATCACATGAACAACTTTAATTATAAAGAGTTTATTTTTGACTCAAGTACCAATGATCGTTAAAACAACTGTTATTAACTTAAATAATAACACAGTGTTCATGACATGGTAATAAGTGATATAAAAGGAATAATGAACTTTAAAAAGGTTCTTAGTCAAGTAGAAATTAACTCAAGTCTATTATTCAGGAGATTAAAGAACGATCGAGTCAAGTCGGACCCGAGGTAAGGGAATTCGTCTCAATCTCCTTTCATTGAGGCATATTTTGTTTTGTAAAAACATTTATTTTATACGGCGTATAAAACCCTTCTAATTTTACATTTATCCAAATTGAATCTTTTTTATACGAAGCATTTTACTAAACAAAAAAAGGGAATGTTTTTGTCAAATGTATGCGGTGACAACAACTTCTCCGCCACCATGACCATTATTTGAGTTTCGGCTTCCTCTATAAGCCATAAATTTTTTTAAAAGAAAAATAAATATGATGTTTTACTTTACTTTTATTTTGGTATTGAAAATGGTTTTCATAATGTTTTTATATCAATGTGTTGTATTGATATCTTTTGATTGAAAGGTGTAAATGTTATGTTTCCTTTATGCATGTTTTATGTGATACGGTTATGTTGTGGTTCTTGGGCATTATTATGAAGACTGGTGGTTCTGTGATAAACTAAGGGCGGGTGAGCCCGATATAGCTCTCCAATCCATTGGGAAACACGATGGAGTTAAACGTTAAGTTTTATCCAAAGAGATTTAGGGAATATACTACGATGGGTATTCTAAACATAACCAAGAGGGTTACTCCCTACGTAAGAAAGTTATGAATTCCTCAAGTTACATTTATGTCTTACGATTTATATGATTTATTCATGATTCGACGAGGTATGCTAAAGTGCTTATGTTTAATGAGTAAAGTAAGATTTCATTGATTCTTATGTATACATGTACTCATGTTTCCTTTCCATATTTTCATATCCCTTACTGAGCTTTTTATGCTCATCCCAAGTTTTTGAAATTTTTTTCACAGGTCAAGGGAAAGGTTCATGATGTGATGATAATGTCAAGGAAGTGTCAAGAAAGAATCCATGTTTTATTTTAAATATGTTTCATTGATCGGAAAAATGAGTACTATCTTTTATGTAACAACTTTGATTAAATGTGGAATATAATGCATGTTTTATGATCTAATTCTCTAAATCTATAAATCAGAAAAGATCCTCAAGGTGTATTCTTGAAATATCTCAAGATTAAGTAAGGTTTAAGGCTGGGGCCTTATAGTTGGTATCATAGGTCGGTTTAGATAACTTTAGGAGTTAGAATTCTATTAAATGATTATCCAAAAATATTTAATTTATGGTCAAATTGAAATGATATAGCATTTAAAGATTACCATGTTGCTTTATCTAAGACATGTTTGTTCAGAATGGTTTTCCGCAGAGGGAACAGAGAAGCAGTGCTAAGAAGGCATACAGAAGGAAATAACATTCGGAATCAGCATCCTGAGATGGTCAAAATTGGAACTGAACAGTTTGTTGCAGTAATGGAGCAGTTTACTCAAGCGATAAATGGCAGTGGTATCCATGCACGATATCAACCAGATCAACCACAGAGGAAAATGTTAGTGGTGGAACATTTCATGAAGCAACATCCCCCATCATTCAGAGGATCATCTGACCCTGTGCTAGCTGAAAGGTGGATTAAAGAACTGGAGAAGATTTTCAATGTCATGGGATGTTCAGGCAATCAAAAGGTTATTCTTGCTATTAACCGATCGGAGGGTGAAGCAGATCAGTGGTGGTCGATGGTTAAAAATATCAGGGATGCTGATGAGATTGATGCTCTTGACTGGGATGAATTCAAAGGTATGTTTCTTGAGAAGTATTTTTCTATGGATGTTCGACTTAGGATGGAAAAAAAATTCCTGGAATTTAGGTAAGAGGAAGACTCAGTGGCTGTATATGAAGAAAGGTTCACTCGATTGGCAAGGTATGCTCCAAATTTTATCCGAGACCTTGATAGTAAAGTCAATCATTTTTATCAAAATTAAAGCCAAAATATCGAAGGTCTTTATCTCCTCATGAGTTCAAAAGTTATGAAAATCTTGTTCGATGTGCTGAGAAGGTGGAAATGGAGTTTTCTGAAGATCAAGTGTTCTACAACAACCAGCAGAAGAAGAGACCGAGGTGGTAGGAGAAAGGAAAGAATTATTCAAAAAGGTCTGATGGTAAGAAAACCAAGTTTCTAGTTTGTGATAAATTTGGTAAAAGTCATGCTGGGGAATGTCTTTTGAATTCTGGAAAGTTCTACCGATGCGGTAAGATGGGACATAAGGCTCGTGATTGCACTGAAAAAGATCATGGTGATGGTAAGACCAAATTTGATTTACAATTAGTGAAATGTTTTATGTGCAATGAGATGGGTCACTATGAAAATGAGTGTCCAACAAAGAGCTCGAGTGATGGGAAGCAGTTAGACTACATCAGAAAGGGGTAGTGAAATCCTTTGTAACTACTTCAACAAATGTCGGGCCATCAAATGAAGTTATATCGGGTACTTTGTTTGTTTTTTCAGATTATTCCAGTGTGTTGTTTAATTCGGGGTCTACACATTCTTTCATCTCTGAAAGCATTTCTAGTAAAATGGGAATACCATCTCAAGAAATGAATCCTGAACTTTTGGTAAAAACACTTAGGGGAAATGTTGATGGAAAAAGACTTTATAAGAATATTCCTATCCTTATCCGTGGAATGAACCTACTTGAAAACCTTATTGTTTTACCTCTAGTAGAGTTTGATGTTATCCTGGGTATGTATTGGCTCTCTATTTACCCTGCTAAGATTGACTGTAGAGCTAAATAAGTTTCTTTTCAGAAAGACTTTTAGTTTGTGTACAAGAATGAACCCTTACTGTTGATAACATACCAAGAGGCCGAGAAACATGTAAAAGATGGAACTGAATGTTACCTTGCACACATCATTGAAAACAAAGGAACTATTCAGATTAATGATGTGCCAGTGGTAAATGAGTATCCTGATGTTTTTCCTGATGAGTTGCCTGGAATAATACTATATCGAGAAGTTGAATTTACTGTTGAGTTAGTTCCTAATGCTAAGCCAATTTCAAAACCCCCTTGTCAAATGGCTCAAATTGAACTTTTAGAGGTAAAGGAGAATTTACAATATTTATTATAGAAAGGTTTCATTCGACCTAGAACATCGCCATGAGGTGCTCCTATTTTATTTGTTAAAAAGAAATATGGTTCAATGAGACTTTTCATTGATTATAGAGCCTTGAATAACATCACTATTAAGAACAAATATACTTGCCTCATATCGATGATTTGTTTGATCAGCTCCAGGGAGCTCAGTTTTTTTCAAAGATTGACTTGAGATCGGGGTACCATCAGTTGAAGGTAAAGGAAGTAGATATTTCGAAGACCGCATTTCATACAAGATATGGCCATTTAGAATTTGTAGTAATGCCTTTTGGGATAACCAATGCACCTGCTGTATTCATGGACATAATGAATAGAATTTTCCATGAGTTCTGGGATAAGTTTGTGGTGGTTTTCATTGATGATATTTTGGTGTTTTCTAAAAGTAAAGAGGAGCATGAAAGAAATTTAAGGGTTATTTTTCAAACCTTAAAATAAAATAAATTGTATGGGAAATTCATCAAGTGTGAGTTTTGGTTGCAACAAATTTATTTCCTTGGTCATATTGTTTCTAAAGATGGGATAACTGTTGATCCTACAAAAACAAAGGTTGTTGAAGAATGACCAAGACCCACAAATGTAACTGAGATTCGTAGCTTCATTGGTTTGGCAGGCTATTACCGAGGGTTTGTTAGAATTTTTTCACGGTAATCTAGTCCAATGACTAAACTAACTCGGAAGGGTGTTAAGATTATCTGGACAAAATAATGTGATGATTGTTTTCAGTAATTGAAAAGAAGATTGGTGAATGCTCCAGTTTTGGAACTACCTTCCAGGAATGGTGAGTTTGTTATCTATAGTGATGCTTTATTGAAAGGACTTGGTTGTGTCCTAATTCATAATGATCAGGTAATTGCTTATGCTTCACGTTAGTTAAAAAATCATGAGGTAAATTACCCTACACTTGATTTGGAATTAGCTTCTGTTGTTTTTGCTTTAAAAATTTGGAGGCATCATTTTTATGGAGTAAAGTGTGAAATATATACTGATCACAAAAGTATAAATTATATATTCACTCAGAATGAATTGAAAATGAGATAGAGGAGATGGCTAGAATTAATCAAGGATTATGATTGTACAATTCATTACCATCCGGGAAAATCAAATAAAGTGGCTGATGCTTTGAGTCGAAAAAGTCATACTTCATTAACAATGTTGCGTTTGGAACATGATCCTTTGGTTGATGATTTGATTAACTTTGGCATAGAAGTTTTTGGTGCAGGATGTTCTTCTGTTTTATTTCAGGTATCAGTGAAATCTTCTCTATCAGACAGAATCAAGCAAGCACAGAAGCAAGACAGTGAGTTGTAGAAAAAGGTAGAGATGGTTTAGAAGGGTAAGTTGCCTGAATTCAACATTGATAATTATTGTGTTTTGAGATTTGGGAAGAGATTGTGTGTGCCTTGTGATTCACAGTTGAAGAGAGATTTTTTATGTGAAGCTCATAGTTCTCCATTTTTAGTTCATCTTGGAAGTAATAAGATGTACAAAGATCTGCGGGATTATTACTGGTGGGATGTAAAGAAAAGGGATATTGCTGATTTTACTGTGAAGTGTTTGACTTGTCAGCAGGTTAAAGCAGAGTAGCAGTTACTGAAAGGGATACTTCAGCCTTTACTAGTTCCAGAGTGGAAATGGGAAAATATATCCATGGACTTCGTTGTGGGATTGCCGAAGACACCTCGAGGTAATAATGAAATCTGGGTTATTGTTGATCGCTTGACTAAATCTGCTCATTTCCTTGCTATAAGAGATACTTTTTTCCCTAGATCAACTTTCTCTATTGTATCTTAAAGAGATAGTCAGGTTGTATGGAGTTCCCCAATCCATTGTATCTGATCATGATCATAAGTTTACTTCTAACTTTTGGAAAGGACTTCAGAAGTCGTTGGGTACTGAAATAAATTTTAGTACAGCTTTTCATCCTCAATCAGATGGGCAGTCAGAACGAACGATCCAGACTTTGGAGGATATGATATGTGCTTTTTCAATGGATTATCAGGGAAGTTGGGACCAACATATTTCTTTGGTTGAGTTTTCATATAATAACAGTTTTCATTCCAGTATACAAATGGCACCATTTGAGGCGTTATATGGGAAGCGGTGTCGAACTCCAGCTTTCTGGGATGAAGTGGGAGAAAGGAAGCTGATGGGACCAGAATTGGTAGAAGAGTTGGTAGAAAAAGTTAATTTGATACAGAAACACATGAGAACAGATGAGAGCAGGCAGAAGAGTTATGTGAAAAATATGAGGAAGGATCTATCTTTCGAGGTAGGTGATCATGTTTTTCTCAACGTTTCACCGTGGAAAAGTGTGATGCGATTTGGTAAGAAAGGAAAGATGAGTCCAAGGTTTATTGGACCATATGATATTATGGAGAGAGATGGATCAGTTGCATACCAAGTGGCTTTACCTCCGAGTTTATCTCAGGTACACAATGTTTTTCATGTTTCAATGTTAATGAAGTGCATGCCAGATCCATCTCATGTTTTGAGTCCAGACGTAGTTCAGTTGGAAGAGAATCTATCTTATGAGGAACAACCAATCCATATTCTTGACCATAGGGAGTAGGTGTTACAGAATAAGGTGATTTATCAGGTAAAGTTTTTGTGAAAAAACCACATGATTGAAGAGGCAACATGGGAATCAGAAAATGCAATGAGGGATAAATACCCCACTTAGTCGATAAGTAAATAAATTACGGGGACACAATTTTCTAAAGGGGTGAATGATGTAACATCCCAAGTAAGTAATGGATAATATATATTTTTATCTATGTCTATTAATGAATTACATATTGTTTTAGAGGCTTAAAATGATAATAAATCTAATCTTAAGCATGGAATACACAAATATTTTTAAAAGATTGTTTTACTTCCTTTTGATGGAAACCCATTTTTAAATCAAACTTTTGACAATTTTATAAGCCCAATTTTTCAAAATAAACATATTAATTATTATTGGGACATTGAAATTTACATTGGATAAATTTTTGATATTTTTCTGACAATATTCATTTTTTTATGAATAGTGAAAAATACTGCATTTTTCCTCAAAACTGATTCTTCATCTAATTTAATTATATGGTAAGATTATCTTCTTAATTGGTCTTAAAGGGTAATTAGAATATATTTTTACCATTCAATCCAATGGTGGTCATTAGGATTAATTTCACATTGGAATTGGGCATAAACTAATGCCAAACGTTTCATAGATATTGTTTCAAAAAAAACCTGCTATTTGTTTTGACAATGGGAATTATTTTTAAATTAATTATTAATATTTCTGTGTTTGGAATTTGGTAAAATGGATTAAATATTTGTAATCATAAGGTCCAAATTATGTAATCAAGAATCTTTTGTTTTTGGACATTATGAATAGTAACGACGGTAATTATGTTTAATTATCTTGATTAATGAGTAATCGCGTAGTTAAGGATAATAAAATAATATCATAATAATAAAAAATGAAACCAACATATGTCCTAATGCTACTTGTTGTCTCATTTCCGACCTTAGTATGCCTTGTGCCAATATTGGGGACCCCATGGAATCTCTTTTGTGGGAAAGTGACTTTTTATCTTTTTTTTAAAGAAAGTAAATATAACAAAGAATGTATCACCTGAGTAAAAAAAATTTATTTTTGTCTAAATAGATGATATTATGGACTATAAATACTCATTGGAAAGATAAAACTATTTCCTACATCATAGTATTTTTTTAATAATTTTTAGACATTAAATAAATTAAATTATTTATGACATCATGATGATGGAACGATTACCTCATTAATAAAGGGTTTAAATAAAATGAAAAGATAATGTTAAAACTATAACATACACTTTTCAAAGACCTATTGGATGAGTATATTTATAACTATTATCACCTTATCCTCATTATACATCAATGTGGGACCTTTAAAATCCAAAACTCATTTGAAAATAAAGTAACATTTTGTAACTTTCCAAGAGTGCCCCTCCTCTCCTCTTATAAAAGGCCCCCACCTCTACCTCCTTACCCACACATCTCAAGCCTCTGGCTTGGCCAAACCCTGCTCATTTTGTCTCTCCACATCCCTATAGTACTCCTAGAAGCCTCACTTTGGGCAGATGTCTTCCCAAGGAAGCCTTTGAGCTCAAATCAAAAAGAGTTACCCGTTTTTAAGGCAATGTCTTCTCTTGTGTTCTTATGTTTTATTTTGCTTCTCCAACGTGCTAAACTCTTTTTATTCATTTCTTTTGTAACAACAACATTGTATTCCGTATACTAGGATGTTTTTATAAGAAGGATTTGAGCTACACTTACACAAACCTACATCTAATGGTTAAAGAACATACTGTTTTTATGGATGGTGAATTTCTGCCTCACGAAACGATGATTGTTCAAAACTCATATAACACCTTCACAGGTGGCCATTAATAAGTCAATATATTTATATATGATATATAATATGTTTATGTTTTCCTTAAGCTTCTTTATTTTTCATTTAAGGCATTATTTATGGCTTCCATTATGGGTATACGCGATATCTTCATTTTAGGAAGTGCAGACTACCGCCCCCTCAAAGTGATTTGATTCGTTAATACCATATGTGGTACATATAAAGGATATATTTAATGATATTATATATGATACCATACTGGAATTAAAATAATATTATGTATCATTATGTTTTAATTCCATTAAATATGAAATATAAATGGAAGTAGCAATCATGCGTACGTACGATTTACTGTCTCCATGAACGATGCATTTCATTTATTACCTCTAAATGTTATGTAATATTATAAATGCAATCATATACTAGATATATATGATATATATGATATCTACATCATGAATACAATTCTGGATATAATTTATATTTTACCACATGAACAACTTGTAATTATAAAGAGTTTATTTTTGACTCAAGTACCAATGATCGTTAAAACAACCGTTATTAACTTAAATAATAACATAGTGTTCATGACATAGTAATAAGTGATATAAAAGAAATAATGACCTTGAAAAAGGTTCTTAAGAAATTATAAATTAGCTCAAGTTTATTATTCAGGAGATTAAAGAACGATCGAGTCAAGTCGGACCCAAGGTAAGGGACTTCGTCTCAATCTCCATTCATTGAGGAATATCTTGTTTTATACACAACTTTCTTTTATACGATGTATAAACCCCTTTGACTTTTATGTTTATCCAAAAGTAATATTGTTTATACAAAGCGTTTTACTAAACGACAAAAGGGAATGTTTTTGTCGTACGTATGCGGCGACAACGACTTCTCCGCCGCCATGACCATTATTTGAGTTTCGGCTTCCTCTACAAGCCATACAATATTTTAAAAGAAAAATAAATACCATGTTTTACTTTTCTTTTATTTTGGTATTGAAAATGATTTTCATAATGTTTTTATATCAATTTGTTGTATTGATATCTTGTGATTGAAAGGTGGAAATGTTATGTTTCCTTTATGCATGTTTTATGTGATATGATTATGTTGTGGTTCTTGGGAATTATTATGAAGATAGGTGGCTCCGTGATAAAATAAGGGCGGGTGAGCCCGATATAGCTCTCCAATGCATTGGGTAACACGAAGGAGTTAACCGTTAAGGTTTCTACGAAGAGATTTAGGGAATATACTCTGATGGGTATTCCAAATGTAACCAGGAGGGTTACTCCCTACGTAAGAATGTTATGAATGCCTCAAGTTACCTTTATGTCTTATGATTTCTGTGATTTATTCAAGATTTGATGAGGTATGTTAAAGTGCTTAGGTTTTATGAGTAAATTATGATTTCATTGATTCTTATGTATACATGTACTCATGTTTCCTTTCCATATTTTCATATCCCTTACTGAGCTTTTTATGCTAATCCCTTGTTTTTGAAATCTTTTTCACAGGTCAAGGGAATGGTACATGATGTGATGATAATGTCAAGGAAGTTTCAAGTAAGAATTCATGTTTTATTTTAAATATGTTTCCATTGATGGGAAAATGAGTACTATCTTTTATGTAACAACTTTGTTTAAATGTGGAATGTAATGCATGCATTATGATCTAATTCTCTACAACTCTAAATCTGAAAAGATCCTCAAGGTGTATTCTTGAAATATCTCAAGATTAAGTAAGGTTTAAGGCGGGGGCCTTATAGTTTTTCCAAGAATATGTATGAATGAAATATTATTGTTTCAAATTTAATATCCACTTATATTCAGTGTAATTATATTTTTCACACATAATTATGTCATTTATTTATCCTTCATCTAATGATAAAATCTTTGTAATGGACTTCGTCTCAATCTCCTTTGATTGAGGCATATTTTGAAAAACATAAACCTCCTTTTATAAGGTGTATAATCAACCCATTGAATTTTAATTTCACTCAGAGGTAACATTTATTTCTATGAAGCGTTTTAATAAATGATGAAAAAGAATTTTTTTAACGTATGCGGAAACAACAAATCCTCTACCGCCATAACCGTTATTTGATATTTGGATTCCTCTATAAGGCTTATTTTTTTAAAAGTAATAGAAATCCCTTATTCTATTGTTGGGTGTTTTAGTATTGAAAATGATTTTAAAAGTGGATTTACTATTTCAGTGTATCGAAATGATCTCTTGGGATTTCAAATTAAAATTTATGAGTGAAATGTTGATAATTTCAATCTTTTATGTCTCACAATTATATAATGGTAGTATGAAATTTGATGGGTGGTTATGCGATAAAACAATGATAGGGGGTTATATGATAAACCAAATACAGGTGGTTCCATGATAAACAATGGATGATTGGTTATGTTATATCGTCTAATGAATTGTGTATGGAAGTCGTCCATATGACTATTTCATTTATTAAAATGATTTTTAGAATTTGACTGTATGGTTATTTCATTTGAGTATTATTACTTTCCATGTTAGCTATTATATGTTATGCATGATTTCCATGGGTTTTATGGTAATCTATTGGTTACAAAAGAGTAATCAATGAGATTATAATTAGTGAAGATTATTTACTACTTTATAAATGTGAAAATAATACATTATGATAAATTATTCATTGTTTACATGTTGTTTTAAAAAACTAACATTTTTCCTTTATTTTTTATCCCTTACTGAGCTATTTATACTCATCCCATTTGTGAAATGTTTTTACAAGATTTTAAAAGAAAATAAAGTCAAGGATGAAATCATGGAAATGTTATAATGTTTAAATATGAAGTGAAACCATATATCTTTTTAAAAGTTTTTGTTTTATGAAAAAATGGCCAGTGAGTAGAAGTGTCTACAAGTAATATTTATGTTGTTATGTATGATTTATGACCCAATTCTCTAAATCTATAAACTTGAAAATATACTCTATGTAAATATATGTCAAATTGTTGACTTATCTCAAGATTAGGTAATGTTTAAGGCCAGTTCCTTATAGTCAAAATTAGAGGTCGTCTTAGATAACTTTTGAGGTTATGGGGTTATTTATGCATAAGTGACATGATTTATATAACCAAAATGGTTAGTATATTAGAAATATTCATATGTATTTCAGCTAAATTTAATGAGTTTGAGATAACAAGAATAAGTATATCATAGTGTTTATCCACATAATATGATAGTATATGATGATTTTATTGATATATTCACACCAACCCTTTCTTGTTTTAGTAATTGGATGGATCTAGCAGGCACTAATGTAACCATGAATGTGAAGGAGATAATGGTGGTTTTATAAATAAGAAACCGAATTAAATGGGAGCCACAATGAGAGCTCTTTTTGTTATTTTAAACCAACTATATGAAGTCACAGTTGACCACTTTAACATTGAGGATTTTTTTAAGGCATCATATATGGGAGAAATGAATCCCAATGGAAGTTCAGGTAATAATCATAATGATAAGTATATTCCACAACTTATGTGTAAATTATGTAGAAAGAAACACCTAGGATATTTTTACAATGGCATGGGAGATGTTATAGATGTGTTAATAAAGGTCATAAAGAAATAATTTTCCCTGAAAAAAGGAATCATTTAGTTGACTACAGGAAAGGGAAAGAAGTTATTTCCTAGAAATCAATTGAATGTTTTATATGTGGTGTGAATGGTCATTAAGAAAATAGATGTCATATGAACAAGGTTTAGGATTGAGATTAAATTGATCGTACAAATATATGTTTAACAATACCTAATGCCATTCTAATTGAATATGAAGAAACTTAAAATGACCTATAAAAGTTGTGGATTATTTCTTAGCTAATTTTTCGAAATTATTGAATCTTAAGAAATTATGCATGATTTTTTTATAATAAAAAATTATAAAAAATAAAATGGAAAAAACATGGATAAAGGATCATGAAGAATGTTTTATGATTACAATTTCTAAATTTTAATAATTGAAGTGTTATATTGGATTTATGGATGATGATATGATTAAATGAATTATTGATGGGATTACTTTGGAAGACTTATAGTATTTATAACCCTTAATTTTATTTTGTAAAAATGTTAATTGAGGAAAAATTATATTTTCTTTTATGGATATAATTATAAATAACCTTTAGGGTCTGTATAATGATTGAAATTGAGGAAATTACGGGTTATTACATTTTGGGATGAAAAATAAATGGCATGAGATAAAATTGAGATTAAAATATGTTATGATTATTTTGGTGAATCTATCTCATGTTGGGAATTTTATAATAATTAACTAGTTTTAGAAAAAGTAAAACCCACAAGATGGGTAGAAACATGTCACGTCCGACAAGGCTGTGAGAATCTTACCCACAACTGAAGGCTGACAAGGTCACATCTCCTACCACTGGCCTAAATGAAGACCCTAGTTAGTAATACTTTTAATTTTAGATTAAATGGGTCTGTGGAATATGAATATCATGATTTGGTGAACTTATATTTTATTCAATGGATATCCTTGGGATTGGAAAATGATTTGGTGATTAAGTGATTAATATTATTTTGGAAGACATTGACTATTTTGGGATCTTTATATGATTAAGGTAAATAGAATTTTATGTGTTTTTATTTGATAAGTATTGGGTGAATTATATATTGGAATAATATATGATTTTATTGGGCACTTATAGAAATTTGTATTTTTTATGGAAATTATTAACCTATATTAGAGAATATGGGATTTTAGAAATTACTTTTATAGTAAGAACCTTTAAAAATGGTATATGTTTTATGGAGATAAACTTTAAAACTAATCTAGGAAGAATATTTGATCAAATCCTTTGGAAATTTGGTTTATAAACATAGTCTGGATTATTTAGAAGAACTTTAAGGATATTTATTCATTGATTGATCTATGTTAAACTTCGATATCAATGTTTAATTAGGAGATTAATTTAGTTTTTTCCATATAATGGTTCATTCATTTTGGGGAATTATTTTACCTTGTGCTAACTATTTTGGTTCTGGTTAATGTTTAAATATATAATAAATAGATTGTCAAACTTTTGTGGATTATATTATTCTCTAGATGTTTATTATAGTCCTCTATGTGTGAAAAATTAACCTTGCATACTCATTTATTGGATGTGAATATTAGTTTTTAGGGGTAAATTGACTAAAGGATGAAACTCTACTTCTCACATAAGTATGTTACCTTATTCCTTTAGTCTAGGAAGCAAATGAATTCTTAAACTCCATGAGAAGGATATTAAAATAGAAAAAATATACCGTTTACTTTTCATACTATGAAAGCAAATACTATTTAACCCTTCACATGTTTTTGGTTTTTTTATTGTTAAAATTATCATGATCATGTTTTCATTCACTCTCCATCAAAACATGATGGTTAGTTTTTCTTCCATATCTATTTTTTCTTACATGGAATCCTAGTATATTTTATCTAAGATGACCTTTTTTCATTTCTTACCTTCTTTTTAAAGTGGTATTTTTATTGATGCCTTTCTGATTTGGGTTTTTACTTTAGTAATTTTGAAAAGATAAAACCTAGTTAACAAACCCAAAATTCAAAATTTTACAGACGCAATTTCGAAAAGGGGGTAAAGAAGTAACATCCTAGGTAATTATAGAATAATGATTCTTTATATATATTAAATATTCATGAATTATATATTGGTTTTAACTTAATGGGGACACTAACATGAATAGGGCACTCAACACACAAAAACAAGTTTCTCTGATATCTTATGTTGCACAGACGATTGAGTTATACCAAAAATAATAAAATATTATATTTATTATTATAAATGGAGGTTAATTCCTAGCCATTTTGTTGGATGGAAAGAACATACCTAACTATAATATTATTAAACATGTTTGTAAAGTGTTTTTACAATTATCCAATAAAACTTAGAGGCTTAAAATGATATGAAATCCAATTTTAAGCATAAAATACTCTAATATATTTAAAAGGTAGTTTTACCACCTTTTGATGGAAAACCCTTTTTAAATATAGTTTCTATCACTTTTATATGTTCTATTTGGAAAAATAAAAAACTTATTTGGGATAGGGAAATAAAAATTTACTTTGGTTAATGTTTTGGTATTTTCATTATAAAATCCATTTTTAATGAATAATGTAAAATACTGCATTTTAAATAAAAACAACATTTTCGTCTGATTTTTTTATACATATATATTATCATTTTAATTTTTTTAAAATTTTAATTGTATTATATTTTTATCATTTAATAAAATTATGATCATTAGAAGTAATTTCAGAATGAAATTTGATATAAACACATGCCAATATTTTGAGGTATTTTACCCACATTCTAATTTTGACAATGCTAATTAATTTTGATTAATTTCTATAAATTCTGTGTTTTTAATTTGAAAAATGGATTCAATATTTTGAATAAAAATTCCTTAATTAGGCAAAAATACTAATTTTATTTTTGGACATTATGAATAGTAACTTCATTAATTATTTTTCATTACCATGGTTAAAGGGTAAATTAGGTAAATAAGGGTAAAACATAATATTATAATAATTTAAAAATACCATAGAACATGTCCTAATACTATTAGATGAGATATGATGGAGTAGGATCATATTTGGGTCTATTTTAGGACCCTTGTAACCACTTGGGTGTGATAATGACATTTTATCATAATTAATTTAAAGTAATGAGAAATTTAACACAAACATGTATCTTTTAACTAAAATTATTTTAAGGTGGGGTTATATAACTGATATATTTGTCAAAAAATAGTAATTAGAAATAAGAAAATATTTCCTATATCTTGGTATTCTTTTTATAATTTTTAGATAATAAATAAATAAGTTTATTTATGACACAATGATGATGTATTGATTACCTTATTAATGGATTGAAGTAAACGATATTATAATGGTTAAAATAAATGTAATTTGAAGATTTTGATTTAATAAAAACATTTTATCGCTGAATATGACATGTTATATTTTATTTCATATAGTTATTTATAAATAATCAAGTGGTTATGACTTTAAAAAAAATCAATTACTAAATAGTGTCAAAATGAACATAAATGATATTTTAAAACAAATAATATTTTATTAAATGATATAACAGTCATATAAATCGATGATTCATCCAAAAGATATATATAATTTTAAAAATGTCATTAATGATTGAGTTGAGGTTCTCTTGACATTTTATAGTAACTATATTAACCATATAGTGTAAAAATACAGGAAGACATGGTAAGAGTTAATTTATTTAACTAAGGGTCGAAGCTAATATATAAGGTTACATTTAAGACCAAAAATTTTCTAAAACCAATTAGGTGAGATTATTTAGATCCATAATCATTTTATCATTGAAATACATAACTTATTGTTTTTTTAATTCTAAAATCAATTTATAATAAAATAACATTTTTTGAATTTTCTAATGTGCCTCTCCTACCTCTTATAAAAGGACACCACATATACCTAATTACACCCACCTGTCAAGATAAATGAATTGCCTAAATTATGAAAAAATAATATCCCAACATCCGTAAATTCATTCTATAATCCATACCTTGGGCATAATGTAATTCAATAAAGCATTTTGGCTGAAATCAAAAAGAAGTTTCCCGATTTAGAGGTAATGTATTTTCTCAAGCCGATTTCCTTTATTTTACTTCTACACTCCCTATAATCTTATTAATATTTTATTACATAAAAAAATAGTTCCCTCAATATATTTATATGCTACTATGATAAGTATTCAAACTAAACTCACAAACACCTCCATCAGATTGATACGAACATATTGTTTCTGTGTATGGCGAACTACTGCCTATAAAAATTATTATTGTTCAATATCATGGTGAACATTATGATGAAACTATATTTATATATGATATATATTATATTTATATTATATCTATAATTTTGTAATTTTTATTTACAACATACCATTATGCTTTCCATAATGTGTAAATATGATAATTTCATTTGAGGAAGTGTGGATTACCGCCGCTTCAAAGTTATATGACTCATTCATTACATACATGGAACAAAAAAAGGATAGTGTTAATGAATTTATCTATCATATAAAACATAGATATATTAATATAATTACAATATACCTATGTATCATTTAGTTTTCATTCCTTTAATTTGACAAAGAAATGAAAGTAGCATTCATGCTTACGTACGACCTACCATATCCATAAATGGAACATTTCATTTCTTATCTTCAAATGTTATGGACTATTATAAATACATATATAATGGGTATATATTATATTTAAATCGTGAATATTATTTTGGAGGTGATGCAATTATGGCCACATAGATAATTTACATCCTAACACATTTATTTTCGACCCATGTATCGAATATCGAAAAAATGTCTAATATGAACATAAATAATAATGAAATTTTGAAAACATGGTAATAGGTGATATAAAATGAATAATAAACATTAAAATTGTTCTAAAAAAGTTAAAATTAACCTAATTTTATTATTTTGGAGGAATAAGGAACATACATGACATGTTGGACTCAAGGTAAGGGAAATCTTAACTCAATTTACATTCATTGGGTTAAAAATTCATGTCATTGATTTAGTGTTTAAAATAATATGTGTGAATTTCCACTAATTGTTTTACACTAAATATCCACATATATTGGGTGTAATTGTATTTGTCATAGTTTATTATTTCATTGATTTATCCATAATATAATTATACAATCTTCGTAGGGGACTTCATCTCAATCTCATTTCATTGAGGCATATTTTAATAATATACACCTTCTTCTTTAATACGGTGTATAATAAACCATTTGAATTTTAATTTCATTTAAAGGGAATATTTTTTTCTACAAAGTGATGTACTAAACAATAAAAAGTATTTTTTTATCGTATGCGTCCAAAACAACTCCTCCGCAACCAAAATATTTATTTGATATATGGATTCCTCTATAATCCTTAATGTATTTTAAAAGAAAAAGAAACCCCTTAATTCCTTTGTGATGTTTGGGTGTTAAAAATGGTTCTGAAAGTGTATTTACTATTTTAATGTGTTAAAATGATCTATTTGGATTCAAAATGATATTTTATGAGTGAAATATTGTTAATTGAAATCTTTAATGTGTTATGATTATATGATGGTACATAGAGATTTGATAGGTGGTAACATGATAAACCAATGATGGGTGGTTTCAAGATAAACTAAATATGGTTGGTTTTTTGATAATCCAAATATGGGTGGTTATGTTATAACCTCCAATGAATTGGGTATTAAATTCATCTATATGGCTATTCCGTTTGTAATAATGATTTGTGGAAGTTGAACTTATGTTTATTCAATTTTAGTATGACTATGTCCCAAGTTACCTTTTATATGTTATGTGTGATTTCAATGGGGTTTATGGAAATCTATTGGTTATAAAAGTGCAAGAAATGAGATGATATTTAGTGAGTAGTATTCTATACTTCATAACGATAAAAAGTATTACGTTATGATAAAGTATTCCGGGTTTACATGTTGTTTTGAAAAACTATCAATTTTCCATCTTGGTGTATCCCTTACTGAGCTTTTTATGCTCATACCATGTTTGAAATGTTCTTCAGAGGATTTTAAAGTAGAATAAAGTCAAGGATGGGATCATCGAAAAGCTAGGATGTTTAAACAGGAAGTAAATCCATGTTTATTTTTAAATGTTTATGTTTTATATAAAAATGGATAGTGAGTAGAAGTTTCTAACTGTAATATTTAAGTTGTTATGTATGAGGTGGAAATATTTATTCATATCTATAAACCTGAAATGATCCTTGATGTGATTTATCTTCAAATTTTTGACTTATCTTAAGATTAAGTAATGTTTATGACTTGTGGATTATAAGTTTGGCATGACATGGTAGTATTAGATTATTAGTTTATACCCCGTTTGGGGAAATGATTATTTATGCATGTTCATTCATTGTTCCATATTGTTACACTATATTTAAGATTTTTTATTGTGACTTCCTCTGGTAAAGAGGGTATAGTCTCCATAAGTGAATTACGTGACCATCACTGCATGTCGGCAACCTCTGGCATACGGGGAGACATGCTTGTGGTTATGTGATGACTCGGCTCGGGGTATTAGTTTGGTGGCTTCCAGGTCGAGGATGTTATAGAAAATATCATATAAAACTTGTAAAAAACCATGGGATTGATTTTTCATGTATAAATTTATTATATTGTTCCCAAAACATTTTTTTAGAAATTAATGATGAATTACCATAAATTTTTCTATAAAAAAACCCCTATCACACCATTTATCTTCACTAAAAACTATTTTATAACCATGTTACTTTACCATTACCAATCTATACATTACTAAGGAACCTATAAGCTCTTAATATGTCCCTTCCAAGCATTAAGAAGCACACTCTCAAGGTAATGGATCACATCCTTCTATTTTTTATTCAATACGATTCCTTAAATTATTATATTTTTATAATTTTTCATATTGGGATATGTTTTCACATAATAATATTACCATTAATATGATATCCAATTAATTATAGACCCCTTTTAATCCCATTTATCACATTCATGAATCTTTATATACCTCTATTCTGCTGTCGAAATAATCCTACTATTTTCGATAATTTTTTGTTCTAGTGAATATCCATTCATATTTTCCATCAAAAGTACTCTATAGTTGTGTATATCATTCATTGATTAGTGATTTCTATGTTTTTAACCTAAAATTCATAATTTTTTAGGGAAAATCAAAAAAATAAATATTTATGTTGTACGATATTTGTTTCACACTAATGATTGTACATGATAGGAATGTGATAGGATGGATGGAATTATCTATCCCCTAAATGATTCAGGTAATTGTTTTACCTCTTAATATGTCATGTATGGTGCGTGTGAGATTTTTCTAATAAAAATATGTTATAATTTCTTGTAAGTAAACTTTGAATTATTTTTATAATTTCATTTTATGGTTGTTTCCAAATTCCTATGTTGCATAATGACGAAGGATTTTCTTATGAGGATATTATATCTTTTTAGATAAATATTCATTACATTTAAAAAACACATACCCAAGGACCTTAATAGTTTATTTCCTTCCGAAACATGGAACACATTATTATTAATGATCATAAAAATATCCATAAATATATAACCCTTTAGAGCTCCTACTAAAAACCGTTATTTATAACCCAGGGAATGGAATCATAAGAAAGGGTGTGCTCACATTATCTTTAAGGGTAAGAAAGGGAAATATGTAAGCAGAAAAATGTGTATAAAGTGTATGGGAATACAATCATAATGTTATATGTTCACATACAACATATCAATGATCATAAACAAGAATCTGGGCATAAATATCCATAGTTCAAAAGACATGAATCTTAAGGAAATCAAGAGCATAATACATGAAATTATAATATAATAATAAGACATAGAATTTTTGGAAGACACATAGAAATGTAATATCATTTCCTACAAGTCAAGGAACATTATGAAAACATAATAGAGAACTTCATGGGGAATAAAAATACTGATCGGGACACACCAACATTGCCAGTGGTAATCCATCTCTGATAAGGGATCTGGTTTCCCTATTATCCCATTGTAGACTGGGTTTCTACAGATTCCCATAAGGGATTGGGTTTCCTCATATTCCACAGTGGATTAAGCCTATCAAATTGTTTCATCCATTATCTCATGAGACATAAATTATTACCCAATGCATTGGAGACAAATATAGTTACCACCAAACATCTAATTAAAATCATACACATGTGTGCCCCCGGAATATAATTCATTAATCATATTAGAACCCATGGAATGAAATGGGTTTCATATACATCATACCATCATAATACAAACTAGGTAAAATAAATTAGTTTCATAAATATCATTCCATCATAAACAAAAACCATTCTTACAATTTAATCATACCTCCAATAAAATATTATTAAAATTATATAATCTTATCTTGGATGGAAAATAATTTTGAGAGATCTCTTGAACACAATTCTTGATGAAAATATATGTTCAACTTTATAAAATTATTCTTTTTTTAAAATTATTGACATTTTTAAAGTAATACATTTTCATTGAAAATATACCTAGAATATTTTAAATGAAACATCAAAATATTAATGTGAAATAATGGAAAACAATTCCATTCATGCCGTATAAGTTTAAAAAACATTCCTTTTAATAATTTTTCCAAAAGTCACAAATTACATCGTTTGGAAAATGACAGAAATATTTTTTTCAAACCATGTAGTAATGTGTAAAAATTAGTTCAAACAACCATAGTATAATAGTAATTTTTTTTTGTTTTTTAGGAAACACGTAATCAGAAGATAAATTTTCCCTCACTTAGACAAAAAATTAAACAATCCTGAATATTGATGAGATTTTGATGTAAATACTCATCACTTTATAATCAGTACAATCATATTCCTCATGAAAGTAATAAAATTATATAGATATGAGAATAACATAATTTTCTAGGTAAGACTCATAAAATATATTCATGGGTAGTATATAAACTACATATAAGAACTAAGTTGTGTATAAGGCATGTGTCCTACAGGAATACAAGTGAGACATAAATCCATTAATAATAGTGTGACTTTTTAATCATGATCTCCATGATAGAATAAAATAAATTAAAACAATAAATATCATGAAATAAAATAAATTAATGATATATCATTTCATAGGGGAATATATACACCAAACAACAAGAATAAGTAGTGATTATCTCATATATCTCTAAGAAATAAAGTGAGATGAGAAATCTCTTACCTAATGTTTGGACTCTCATCATAAAAGTAAAAAAATAATTTAAAACAAATATTTTTTTATTATAAATCTATTACAGAACCATATTATTATATCAAATTCCATATATTCTTTTATTATGAATTTATATAACCTGATTATTAATTATTCTATGTTAATGTTACATTTTTGGTAACATCCACTTTGTTTTTTTTTCATGTGTTTTATCTTTTTGTGCTTAGTACTATTATATAGACCATGATTTCATAAAATCTAAAATAATAACTATGACAAAAATATCATAGTTATTTTTCATATATGTAATTTTTTTATTAAAAAAATTTAAACGTAAAGAATAATATAAATAATGCACAGAGATGGTAGGTTGTTTGTACACATAAACACTGCTTTTATTTTCTTTTTAAATTCAATGATTGAAAATTATACGATATATTATAATTATAAAATAATTATAATGTTATATATATATCACATATTTTCATAAAATTATTCCTTATATCCATCTATGTGAAATATTGATGAAAAATGAATCACATCGCATCATGAAAACGGTAAGCCATACGTACACACAAGCGACATTATCATTTACCAAAAGATTAGATGGTAAAAAGAAAAATATGATATTGTAATTAAATAATTATAATTAATTCATAAATATAATATATATCCTAAAAAACTAGGTCCATCATAATTCCCACCATGATAGAAGGTAATGGGAAATAAAACAATCATTGTTTCGTGGGGCGGTAGTCTGCCGTACACACGAGCAGTGAGTTCATTACCCATTTGATGGAAGTGTGAGAAAGTGCAGCTTTATCCCTTAATATGAAAAAATATAATTAAATTTTTCATAATTATATTATTATATTAACATGAAATAAAAATAATTTATGGGATTCATGTAAGAAATAAAACAAAAATGCTCCTTACCCCTTAGTGCCAATTTTTATAGTATTCATTAAATTGACTTTTATAAAATCATTAAAGTAAGATAACTTCAAATAAGTTAATTTAAGTCACCCATCATATGTCATATAAATCAGTAAAATTTTTATATCACCTTTATTTAGTCAAATTATATTTCTTTTTATATTTATAATATCATTTAATTTATTACTTCATTGATTTTGTAATTCATGAAACATCATTTTCTTATGATTTAAGAGAATTAGATCTAAAAAAATAATCAAAAATAAAATTATGTGACACATTTAAAAGTTTTATATTTTTTAGTAATATATATAGTCAATAATATATTCAATTTATCCCTATATTAAAATATTATACTTATTATAAGTGAGAGTGTGACATTTTGTCACTGTATTTTATGTAAATTAAATCAATATCATTTTTGTAGCACCCCAAGCTTCCACGGTACACTTCTCTTTAAATAATACAATAGTGTGTGTTATATGCAACTTTGAGTTCTAACACACACCACAACTAATCGAACAAGCCATTATGAATAGTAATGCCCAATTTTTGAAATTTTATAAATTTTATCTTTCAAAATTGACTTTATTTTTTGATTCAGAATATCAAAAATATCCTAAGGTGAATTTTTGGTATTTTTCTAAGAACTTCCATTTTTTGATGAATAGTGAAAAATACTAAACTTTAATTAAAAACAAATTTTTTAATCCAAATGATATATAGTGATAAATTATACTATTTAGTGGTTTTAAAGTATAGTTAGAATATATTTTTATCATTTAATCTAATTTTGGTCATTGGACGCAATTTCAAATTTAAACTAGACATAAACAAGTGTCCATCTTTTGATAGTTATTATCTCTTAAAAAAGAAACTTTTTGTTTGGACAATGGGAATTAATTTTAAATTAATTTCTACCACTTCTGTGTTTTGAATTTAGAAAAATGGATTCCATATTTAGAATCATGAGGTCTAAATTGTGAAAATAGATAACTTTTATTTTTATACATTTTGAATAATTATTTCGGTAAATATTTTATTTACCATGGTTAAAGGGTAAATCCGGTAAATAAGGTTAAAATAATAATATTATAATAATATTAAATTACCCTAAAATGTTTTCTAACCATATTGGTTGATACATGTCCGACCATGGGCATATTTGGGTTGATTTTGGTACCCCATGGAGCCACTTGTAGGTGATAATTACACTTTATATTAATTAAGTTAAAGTAGATACAAAAATGACATAAGCATATATCTTTTAGAAAAACATTTTTTACATAAGGTTATATATGTTATATTTTTGACTATATATATTCATTAAAAAGAGAGAAAGAGTTTCTACATAATTGTAATTTATTTATAATTTTTATACATTTAATAATTAAATTTATTAATGACACAATGATGATGCAACATTTTACTTATTAATGAAAGAATCAAATAATTGGTATTATAATTTTTAAAATAAATGTAATTTAAATTTTTGATTCCATAAATGAATTTTATTGGTTAATATGACATTTTAATATTTATTAAATGAATTTGTTTCTAATTAATAAAGTTTTAAAGACTTTAACATAAATCAATTATTAAATAGTGTAAAAATTTACATAAAGGCGTTTTTAAAACAAATATTATACTATTAATTGATATAATATTCTTAAAAATATAAGGTTTGGCCAAAGGAATTATATGACGATAATTATTTCATTAATTAACCACTTGCGGTTCTCTTGTCATCTTATAGTAAGTTTATTAGCCAAATAATATAAAAATACAAAGAGACATGGTAAATGCCAAACTAATAAACTAAAAGATAAATCTAAATGATAAGGTTAATATAGTGACCCAAACCAGTATAAAACCTATTGGTTGAGTGGATTTTGACCCATCCCCACATTATCCTCGAAATAAATCAGTTTTGATCCATTCGAAACCGAATATAAATTTATTATAAAATAATATTTTATGTTTTTCCTAAGGTGACCCTCACCCCTCTAATAAAAGGGTACTCCCCCTTCTCTCTAATTCCTACCATAAAATTCTTTTGGCTCGACCAACCACTACCCAAATATCCTCTAAACGTCCCTCAATTCATCATAGAGGCCTTCCATTAGTCATAAAGCCAACTTAAAGATCCCTTTTGATCAAATCAAATGGAAGAACCCGAAGAAGAGGTAATGATTTCACGACCCTTTTTCAAGTTCCTTTCTTTTTCCACTTCTTCTTTCATTGTTATTTCCATTCTAAAGTAATAACTCCATTATATTCTATATACTATGATGTTATTATAAATATGGTACAACCATATTCAGTATTTTATCTATCCTTTTAATGACATGTCACCAAACATGCGTACGTACGGCTTACCGTCTCCACGTCGTGGTGTAATTGTTATTCAAAACATTATTATTTGGATGGGTATGATAATGATGTGTAATTCATGTAAATAATAAATATAACATGATAATGATTCTATATATATGATATACCATACAATTATATATTATTTTAACATCAAAATAATGATATTTTCGCTCATGCGTATGTACGGACTACCGTCTCCACGAACGCGATGAGATTCATTCCCCATAATATCCATTCAAGTATAATTATCATTTGATGATAAAAAATAATGTTTAAGGACTTTATATCATTCTAGATATGAATAAGATACATATTATCCATAACAAACATGTCTTATGTAACAAAACATATAAATTAAAATGAGTAAGTTAAGACTCGAAACAACGATAATATTAAGATATTATTAACAAATCAATGTTAAAAGATAATATATGAAATCATATTATTGTATATGATTCTTGTATAATTTAATAACCATTATTTTACCATTATATAGGAGTTTAACCAACCCTCAAACAAGGAAAAGTACAAGGCCAGGTTTAATTCTACAATCTCTTCATTATCTGAGGTTGTTTATATGTAATTATCTACTGGGACCTATTTACCATCCACATCCATGTATCTTAAAATTGTATTTAAAAAAAAATATTTACAAGACAATAGGTTCATGTAATTTATATCCTTATGTGTTTTGAACGGAATCTTTTCGTCGTTTTCCAAACAAGGTTCTTTTTGACCTTTCCGACAAATTTAAGGTAATAATGTTTTCATAACTTATACGGCGCGTGTGGCTATTTTCTGCTGTTATAGCATAATCATGGATTCCCTTTCAAGATTATAAAAATATTTTCAAAATAATTGTTTTCTTTATAATTATGTGACTCTTAAATTATTTCAAAATAGAAATAGATATTTTCTAAAAAGGGTTTTGATTTCAACTATGTCAACATACTTGGATGGATCTTAAGTTTATTTGAAGTTGATTTATTATGATACAAAACATCAATATTGTATTGAAGGTTTTGTGATATTTTTGACTGTGGATGTGATATTTGTATACCATTCATGGTTTATGGTTTAAGTATTGAAATTTCATATGCTAGTTTTAATACGAATGTTTATGATATGTTTAAACCTTTTCATATGAAGAATGTATTGGACTTAGTAAGTGATAGGTGGAGCCCTCTATAGCTCCTCAATGCATCGGTAGGTCTCATGATATAAATAGAAATGGAATTGGCCGAGGCCCTTTCCCAATTCTGATATATGGTTTTGGCTGAGGCCTTAATCATTTTTAGATGATTTGGCCGAGGCCTTGACAAAATGTTCAGAATGTCTGGCATTATACATTTCCTCATTATGAAAATAATATTGATGGTTTATGTGGTCATTAGAAGAATAGAATACCAATGATTTTGTTTTATTATGGGATTATTTACTCAGCTCATATTCCTACCATAAAATTATTCATTTTAATTATTGGTAAAGGCATGTGGTTACAATTATTCACCATGCTTAATATTTAGGTTATCTTCTGATGTATTTCTTACCCTTACTGAGCGTTCGAGCTCACCCCCTTCTTATGTTTCATTTTCCCAGGATATCAAGAAGTTAGTTATGAGTGACTTGCAGTCATTTTGGGAGGCTTGTATGTTTACAATGGAATAAATTCATGTTGTATTTCTTTTCAAGTTGTAACGTTGAACTTATGTATGAATCTTGTTTCCAATAATACTAAACTTATCGGTCTTTCGAGACATGATTTCCTTGTGATAATACCAATGTTATGTAATAATGCACCGACTATAGGTAATTCGGGTCGAGGTGTTACTGTTGGTTTCAGAGGAAGTTCAGTACAAACCTTGTAAACTAGATTTTGATAAACTCTGATTAGAGCACAAAGACCTAAGATATACTTTGGTGATTAGTATAAAAGAACTTCCTATAATTTTGGCATTGTAGAGATTTTGTGATCTTTCCAAGAAATACATCCCTGTCTGGATACGAATAGGTATAGGTGGATCTGGTACAAATGTACCTAGGCGTAAAACCTGAAAACATCGCTTTGAGCTAGAATCGAATGGAAACTGGTGCACCACATGGGCCTTGTTGCACTCTTGGTTACGACACTCCCAGGGGACATGCTTAGGATAATTCTCATTTTCATTATAAACCATTATGAAGGGTTTATGATTATATAATTATTCAAACAAAACATTTTTATGATTATGGATTACATCCACAAACTGTTCAATTTATGTTTAGTGTTTTACAAGTTTGGATTTATGTATTGTGATTCATAAACTAATCTAGTGTATGCCATTGTTTATAAATGGTGCCTAGTGGAAGGAATGGAATACATACCAATGCACACACTCCATGAAGGGATGTCCCTCCTACTCAAGATAATTATAGTGAAGCTGGTGATACAACTGGTGCTGATCAGCTTATCACCATACTGGGACAACTCACTCAGGTTATGAATAATAACCTTACCCGTATAGAGCATCCTGATCCGCAACATGGAGGATCAATGTTAGATCACTTCATGAGGCAAAAAACACCGAAATTAAATGGGAGTACACATCAATTAGTGGCTGAGAAATGGATAAATTCCTTAGAGAAAATATTCCACGCTTTGGGGAGTAGTGAAAGGGAAAAACTAATCATGGAAGTTTACCGTCTCACTGGAGAGGCTGATCAATGGTGGTCATTGATTCAAAACACGATGGAAGATGATGAAGTATAAAATATGGAATGGATGGATTTTAATGAAATTTTCTTAGAGAAATACTTTCCTCAAGACCATCGAGCAGATATGGAAAGACAATTTGTGAGTCTGAAGCAAAAGGAGGATGAGAACATCGCAAAGTACGAAGCTAACTTTACAAGGTTAGCGAGGCATGAAATAAATTATATAAGTAACCCAAAAAGTAAGATTAATCATTTCTTTGATGGGTTAAAACCATTTCTCTGTAGAGAATTAGTATCACAATCCTTCTCACCATACGAAGATATTGTCTCGTGTGCTATCAAGACAGAAAAAGAATTCTCTAAGTCTTATGACTTTAAATCAAAGCAATAGAAGAAGTGATCTGCTGAACACTTTAGGAAAGGAAATAAGGAAACAGGGAATAAGGGAAGAAATGAATTTCCACACTGTGATAATTATGGAAGGAAGCACCCTTGTGCTTGTCTAAAAGGAAAAGAAGTATGCAACATATGTGGACGGAAAGGCCATATTACTGGTGATTGTAAGGGAAAAAAAGACACTACCAATTTTTAATGCTACAACTACAGGGAGATGGGAGATTATGCAAATGAATGTTCTAAGCATCAGGGGAACTTACCTCAGAAAAGTCAAATCATATGTTATCACTACTACTAAGGATGAAGTCCCGAAAGACATGGTAGCAGGTAATTTAATGGTTTCCTCTAGTTTAGCAGATTCTTTATTTGACTCAGGATCATCACATTCATTCATATCTTCCCAGTTTGCTATGAAAATTACATATTTCTAATTTGATTTAATAAGGGAGTTGTCATTAAAAACTCCTAAGGGAAGTATCATTGCCACAAAGTTTTGTGAATCGGTTCCCATTAGGGAATATAAATTTTCTTTATCTGCTGATATCATAGTCATACCCGTGATTGAATTTGATATAATCCTTGGAATGCATTGGCTTTCAGAACATGATGCAAAAATTTATTGTCAGAAGAAAAATGATACTATTTTTGATGACGATGATAAAGAACACCTTTTGTTTAGAGCAGAATCATCACCACCTGATTCTTATCTAGAACCACCCACAATAGCTCAACTAAATTCAATTTTTGGTGAGGAATAGAATGATATAACTGTGGGTGTGTAAATGAATATTCAAATAGAGGATTTACCTATTGTGGAAGAATATGTTGATGTGTTTCTAGAAAATTTATCTGAACATCCTCCAGAACATGAAATTGAGTTTTCCATTTATTTAATTCCTGGTTCAAGGCCTATATCGAATACCCCTTATAGAATGATTACTATGGAATTAGTGGAACTAAAGAAACAACTAGAGAAATTTAGTAATAAATGATTTATTCACCCTACCTTTTCTCCATGGGTATCCCCTGTCTATTTTGTTAAGAAGAAAGATGGATCTATGAGGTTATGTATCGATTAATGGGAGATCAATTCTATAACAATAAAGAACAAGTATCCCCTACCTCACATTGATTATTTATTCAACCAAATTCCTGGAGCTCAATTTTTTTAAAAGATTGACCTTTGATATAGATATCATCGGTTGTGTGTGAAGAAGGAAGACATTCCGAAAATAGCATTTTGAACCAGGTACAGGCATTACGAATTTACAGTAATGCCTTTTGGGCTGACTGTTTCACCATCTGTTTTCATGGATTTAATGAACAGAGTTTTCAAGGAATATCTTGATAAAATTGTAGTGGTATTTACTGATGATATCATGGTATATTTCAAAAGATACAAAGATCAAGAAAATCACTTGCGCATTATCCTGAAGACTCTTATAAGACATGAATTATATGGGATGTTTGGCATGTTTGAATTCTAGATTCAGGAGATTTCATTTCTTGGCTATATTTCCCCTAATGATAGAATCTCTGTTGTTCATTCTATGTCAAGAGAAATCCAAGAATGGCTAGCACTGATGAGTATAACTGAGGTACGCAGTTTTATTGGTTTAGCAGTTTACTATCGATGTTTTGTCGAGAAGTTTCCCTTGTTGGCTTACCCATTAACGAAGCTCTCATGTAAAGGGATTAAATTTGTTTAGAAAAAAGAGTGTGAAGAATGTTTCAATGAATTGAAGAGAATATTAGTCAATACTCATATATTGACTCTACTATCAGGGAATGATGGGTTTGTTATTTATTGTGATGCTTCAAAAAAAGACTTGGTTGTGTCCTTATACAGAATGATAGGATTATTGCCTATGCATTACGGCAGCTAAAAATTCATGATCAAAACTATCCTACTCATGATCTTGGGTTAGTAGCTTGAATATTTTCTTTGAATATTTGGAGGCACTATCTCTATGGTAAAAAATGTGAGATTTATACTAATCACAAGAGTTTCAAATATATTTTCTCACAGAAAGAACTCTACAAGAGGCAAAGGCGATGTCTTGAACTACTAAAGTATTATGATTGCATGATACAACACCTCCCAGGGAAGGAAAATAAGGTGGTAGATGATTTGAGTAGAAAGTATCATGTAGTATTGAACAAGATGAGAGTTGAAAGGGATTCTATTTTCATGGATCTAGTGAAGATGGACATGGGAATAACCATGGAAGGTGAAACATCAATGCTTTTTCAAATGGTTGCCAAACCATCTTTAATAGAAAAGATTAAGAGTTCTCAGACCGATGATGAAGAGTTTCAAAATAAGATTAATGCTGTGAATGATGGGTGATTGAGTGAATTTGTGTATAAAGACTGAATTTTGAAATTTGGGAAGAGTCATTGTGTTCCCAATATACCTGATCTAAAAAGAGAATTGTCGGATGATGCTCATAGTTTCGATTTCTCTATACACCCTGGGAGCACCAAAATGTATAGAGATTTGAAGGAACATTTTTGGTGGGACAACATGAAGAGGGATATTTATGCTTTTGTGTCCAGATATATGGTTTGTCAACAAGTGGAAGCTAGAAGGCAACAACTTGGAGGAGTCATGCAACATCTTCCCATACTGGAGTGGAGATGGGATAATATTATGATGGACTTTGTCATGGGACTACCAAAGACTCCTAGAAGGAACGATGCAATATGGGACATTGTTGATCATCTTACCCAGTCATCAAATTTTCTTGCTATACGGGAAGATCTACAACTTGAACGTCTAGAAAGGCTATATATTAATACAGTCGTGAGACTTCATGGAGTACCCCTATCAATGGTTTCAGATCATGATCCACGTTTTACATCATGATTCTGGAAGGTTCTTCAGAAGGCCTTGGTTACTGAACTTCGTTTGAGCACTACCTACCACCCCAAACTAATGGAAAATCAGAATGTACTATTCAAACCTTATAAGACATGTTGAGATCAAGTTCACTTGAATTTTATGTTATGTGGGATCAATATTTACCTCTGGTGGAATTTTATTATGACAATAGCTTCTATTCAAGTATTTGGATGGCTCCATATAAAGCATTATATGGAAAGAGATGCCAAACACCAACCTATTGGGATGATGTTGGTGAACAAAAACCTATAGGCCCAGAACTAGTGGAGGAAATGATGTAAAAGGTGAATGTAATCCAAAACCACATCAAAGTGGCTCAAAGTACGTAGAAGAGATATGAAGATAACCGAAGAAAGGATTTGGAATTTTAGGTCGGAGATCATGTTTTCATGAAGGTATCTCCATGGAAGGGAGTTATACATTTTGGTAAGAAAGGTAAATTGAGTCCAAGGTACATAGGAACTTTCGAAATTCTAGAATGAATTGGGGTTATAGCTTATCGTTTGGCAATTCCGCCAAATATCTTCAAAGTTCATGATGTATTCCATGTATCGTTGTTGAAAAAATAAATGCCTGACCCAACGCATGAACTTACCTATGAGAAATTAGAACTGGAAGTCGATTTTTCTTTTTGAGAAGAGCCTGTCAAGATTATTGATATAAGAGAACAAGTGATGAGAAACCGGATGACTCGTTTGGTAAAAGTTTTATGGAGAAACCATAAAATGGACGAGGCAATGTGGGAATCTAAGGAAATTATGATGAAGAATCACTGGAGTCTTTTTATGCAGTAATATTCTAAAAATTTTGAGGGTGAAATTATTTAAAGGAGGGGAGAATGTAACTCCCCAATCTTCCACGGTACTCTTCTCTTTGAATAATACAATAGCGTGTGTTGTGTAAAGACCTGTAAATTTCAAGGAAATTTTTTTTCTTAATTTTCTTTGGAATTTTACAAGAGCGCAGTTTCTGACGACACCTGATTCCGAGGCCCGGTGTGCCCGGAATCAATTTCCGAAGTTTGGCTTGGGTACGTTCAGTGAACGGACGAGCGGGTTTTTCTAACTTTTGAACCGGTGCCCGGAATCGAATTCTGAGGGCACCGATGAAATTGCAGCGCCGATATTCGCTTAGAAACGCCTCTTTCGGAGTTGCGTTTGCTCGTGTGTGGTTTTAAATTTTCGGGCTTAAAGTTAAGAAATAAAATAATTTTGCGACAACTTTATTTTATTTCACTTAAGCCACTTGGTAGCCACTTGAAGCCACTTAAAGGCGGCTTGAACTGAGTTAAACTGGATAGGATGCTATCCAGAAATATCCTACCCCCTTGGTAGGATATTTGTGAGGTGGGGCCCGCACGAGCCCCGCCGTTTCTTTCCGCTAAGAGACGCACCCGTGAAAACCCGTCTTAATGAAAGTCAACCGACGCGTTTTCTAAATTCTTAACAGACCATTTAATTGGGCTGTTTCTTTCGTGAATTAAATGGGCTGTTTCTTTCGTGAATTAAATGGGCTGTTTCTTTCGTCGAATTAATTCAATCGTTTCTTAACCGGTTTTCGTGGGTTGGCATGTTAATAAAATAAGACCAAACCAAAATCTTTTGAATAGATTTGAGAGGATCCCTGTTTCTTCAGCTCCCTCGCGAAGAACGCGAAGAACGCGAGGAACGCGAAGAACACCGAACCCGGAAATCGACGATGCCTTCGTCTGAGAGGTTCTTCCGATCTCCGATCTCCGATCTCCGATCACCGACCATTTGAGGTGAGTGGTTTCGGATTTCCGCTCAAGGTTCTTTTCTTTGGGTTTAAACACAGATTTAATTAATTATAATTTAAATCTGTTGTTCTTGGTTCGTTGAGCTCGCCAACTCAACGCCGGATTCCGCGACGACGCGACGCCTCACCGCGACGACGCGACGATCCCTCTCTTCCGCAACGATCTTATCCGCGAAGAACGCCCGTGCGTGACGATCTTCAAGGTAGGGATTTTATAATTTTGGAATACCCCTCTTGGTTAGTCCCGTGAACGTTCTTTAAAAATTAAAGAATTGGATTCAAGGAAAGAATTTTATTTTATTAAAATTAAAATTGTTGGTTCATGTGTTGAACAATTTCTCCCGGTTGTTTATTTCTAACGCGGAGGGTGCGAGCCAAACGAACACGGGCCGACGACCCTCCACCGTTCTTTGTTTTGTGCGGATTTGGCGGGCGACGACGAAACATGCTGCAACGGGTGTTTGACGATCCCGCAGTAAAGAACGGATCCCGGGAGGAGCAACGGCGCAGACGGGAAGGAAAACGGGCCACCGGAGCGACGCCGGCGGCCCGCGGAAGTTGCCGGCGGCGCGGGTCGACGGCGCGGCGGCGGCCAACGGACCCGCGGCCGCGCGGGTCCGGTTCGTCTAGGCGAGACGCGGCAGAGCCGCGTCCGCGGTTCACCAGCGCGGCCCGCACGCGGGCCGCGGTTCTTCCTCAGGACGCGGGACGGCGCCCGCGGCTTCCACCCGCGCCGCTCGGCCGAGCCGGCCGAGCCGGACCCGGTTGGCGTCGACCCGGTTCGGGCCGACCCAGGGGGGGTCGGGCTGGGTCGGCCCGGGCCCGTACCCCCCATCTTCGGACGTCTTCGTTCAAACGCCCGTATCTTGAGCTTCGTGCCTCCAAACGACTAGCCATCAGCGGCAACATGATCCTTGGATCGAGACGGTCGTTTCGGTATATCGCAATCAAGGTTTCAGAATACTTTGAGTTCGGTCGGGTTGGTTCGTACACGAGACCAACCGGGCCCTCGGAGCGGAAACGCTCATATCTTGAGCTGCGGACGTCCGATTGACGTGCCGTCAGCTTTGTTGAATTCCTCTAAGTGAGACGGATCTTTTGGCATACTCCACCCGAGGTTTGGACGCAGGTGGAGTGCGGTCGGGTTGGTTTTGCCTTAAAAACCAACCGGGCCCCTGGGACGAAAATGTCAATATCTCTCAGACCGGGCGTCCGATTGACGCGCCGTCTGCGACGTTGAGTTCCTGTTGACGATACAAAACTTTTGGATACATCAACTTCGGAATTTGTGTCAGTTGATGTATCAACCTCTCGGCTTGTGGAGCGGACCCTCCCCGAACGAGCTTGCTGTGTGCGGGAACCCTAGTGCTGGCTGCGACTGCTACTTCGACAGCGACGACCGTGCAGAGATCCTCAGTGGACTGCGGCGACGACTGTGCAGAGATCCTCCGTGGACTCCGACGACGACGGTGCAGAGATCCTTAGTGGACTGCGGCGACGACTGTGCAGAGATCCTTAGTGGACTGCGATGACTCATGCACTCAGCGATCCTACGTGGATCAGTGCTTCAGGTCCTGCGCGGGCCCGGTCCTGTGTGGGCCCGATCCTGTGTGGGTCCGATCCTGCGTGGGTCAGCGCTCAGCGGTTCTGTGTGAACCAGCGCCTACAGGTCCTGCGTGGGCCCGGTCCTGTGTGGGCCCGATCTTGTGTGGGTCCGATCTTGTGTGGGTCATCTCTCAGCGGTTCTGTGTGAGCCAACTCCTACAGGTCCTGCGTGGGCCCGATCCTGTGTGGGTCACTGCAAGGTTAGTACCTATCGATCCTTCGTGGGTCCGACGACTTAGATGGTTCAATGATCATCTTTATCGTCATCCGAAGAAGTATACCTGTGTGAGCTGAATCTTGTGTTACTCTCCTTTGTGGATTGTGTTGTTCTATCCTGCGTGGGTATGCGTTTTGCTTTCCTGTGTGGACTGGGTTGTGCTTGGGCTCGAACGTTGGAGCCGATCGGGGAATTGATGACTTAGGTATATGTATGGGCATATACCTAAGCCGTGTCAGATGTTACTTCGTGATTGTATCTCTTCTTCGTGATTTATCCTTTGTGGATTTCGGGAGACCTTCGGGGGTCTCGGGGTCCCTACTGAGTAGCTTATACTCACCCCTGCACGGGCTATGCCCGCACTTCGTGGTGTTGGTTGCAGACGACGGACATCGCTGATCGTGGAGGAGGCGTGTGGACCAGGACAGTACCTGGAGGTGGACCACTGGGCGGGACGTACTCGGAGCGGTCAGGTGGACCCGAGAAGCAGTGGAGGCTATCTGTACCCACCCTTCAGGAGGGAATTCCAGAGGACGGCTCGACGCTGCAGTTTTCCCTTTTTAGTTGCTGTTTTTCCTTTCAGTTGTACTTTACAGTTGGGCTTGTATTTCCGGCCCCTCTTTTACTTTCAGCACAGCTTGTACAGTTTTACTTAGTGTTTACTTTTCCGCTTGCTTACTCTGTGGTTCTTGTTTACTTTTCAAGGCAATGCCTTCCCTTTTTGTTGGGATTTACGCCATGGTGCTAGTCGCCAGCCCCTGGCCTATGGAAGGCGGGCTTGGGGTAGTCACGGCACGGGCCCCGAGGACGGGTCGTGACAAATTGGTATCAGAGGTGGTCGGTTCTACCGCAGACTCTGATCTTTCTTCTGTGTGAAGCAATAGTGTTTAGCGTATTGAGTGTGGTAATCAGTCCAGGGAGTCCAGTGTTGGTGCGGCGGCCGACGTATCCATACACCAGGACCCTGACTTCTGATTTCCGACTTAATGCACGAAAAAATTGATTGCATGTGTGTTTCAAGTTTTCTTTGTGATTACTTGTGTCAGCTCACCAGGTATACTGTTCTGACCGGGGCATACTTGTTTCCTTTTTCAGGATGGCACGACGACAGCAGCCAGCTAGGGTTCCCAGAGTTGGGCGCGACGACAGCCCGCCGAGCGACGAGGCCTCGGTACAGGGCCCGTTGACAGCAGAGGCACCGGCGGTACCTTTACCCGCCGAGCCCCCAATGCTTCCAGCACTGGCAGCTGACGACGCACGACGCCTTGGAGCTCTGCACGAGTTCCAGCGCCAGCGACCACCCAGGTTCCGTGGGGAGTCGGACCCCCAGGCAGCCGAGGACTGGCTGGAGGCGGTCGTCCGAGTTTTCAGGCTAGTGAGGACGCCAGCAGACCTCATGGTGATCCTCGCGGCGACCCTACTGCACGCAGCAGCCGGACGCTGGTGGAGCCTGATGCTCCAGGTACATGATGAGGCAACCCTCATCTGGACGGACTTCGAGAGCCTCTTCCACTCAGAGTTCGTCCCGGCCACCCTCCGAGCGGTGCGCATCCAGGAGCTTCTTCAGCTGCGGCAGGGCAGCTTGACGGTCGCTCAGTACGCGACGAGGTTCACCGACCTTTCTCGGTACTCGACAGACATGGTACGGGATCCCTTCTTCCGGGCCCAGACCTTCGAGCAGGGATTGAGACACGAGATTAGGGCATCGCTGATCTCCTTCCGCATCCCGACCTAGGAAGGAGTACTGGAGCGAGCCCTCCTGATCGAGAGCTTCCTGGCTGAGTCCACAGCGAGACCTGCCGCTGGGCGGTAGATAGCAGAGTCTTCGGCAGCTGGTAGCCAGCAGATGACTCAGGGTTCCAGGCGGACCAGACCTTCCGGCAGATGACCCCGGGACACTGGATCGGCAGTGCGAGGCACACAGCGCGGAGCCATCCTTTCGAGAGGCAGACAGTGCTACGAGTGCGGCGGGCAGGGCCACATGGCTCGTGACTGCCCGACCCGTCGTACCTAGGGGTAGCAGACGGTGGAGGGACCACCCAGGCAGAGGCAGAGGGTCGACCGTGGCGGTCCGCAGGGAGGAGGTGGACGAGGCAGAGGAGCTGGCCGAGTAGTTGGTGGTGGGCGACGCTTTGAGGCTCTGCCACCACCACCACCAGGAGGCCCGCCCCGACCACAGGGAGCTGGCGGGCCGAGACAGGCTCATCTCCAGGCAGCGGAGGCCTACGACCACGATGCGCCAGAGATGATTCGAGGTACGATCTGTGTCTATTCCACCTTTGGTGCAGTTCTGATAGACACAGGAGCGAGTCACTCTTTCATAGACACTGCCCTTGTTCGGAGCTCAAGGATTCCGACAGAGCCGTTGGCTCGATCCTTACGGCTAGAGACTCCTACGGGAGCAGACTCGACGATTACGCACTGGTGCCGGCAGTGTGAGCTTACTCTAGGAGGCGAGATCTTCGGCTGGGATCTTCTTGTAGCAGCGTCGAGGCCTTACGATGTCATCTTGGGCATGGATTGGTTATCTACAGTCCATGCTCAGATTGACTGCATTAGGCGCAAGGTGCGATGTGTGCGCACCGACGGGAGCAGGTTCACCGTCACCGGCGAGAAGGGAGCCTTAGCAGCACAGGATGGACTCACGCAGAGGAGAGGTCAGCCCATCACTCATCAGTTGGCTAGCCTCATCCTGGGAGCAGTTGACGTGCGGAGTCCCAGTTTTCCTGCAGTGGTGGATCAGTACGCGGACGTCTTTCCCGACGACGTTCCAGGACTACCTCCTTGCAGAGAGGTAGACTTTTATATTGACCTGTACCCCGGGACAGCCCCCACTAAGCTTCGAGAGCTGCGGGTACAGTTGGAGGACTTGCAGGGCAAGGTGTTCATCCGACCCAGTGTTTCGCCCTGGGCTTCCCCGATTTTGTTCGCCAAGAAGGCGGACGTGAGCTTGCGACTATTTGTCGATTATCGTCGCCTGAATCAGGTGACAGTGAGGAACAAGTATCCGCTACCCAGGATTGATGATCTCTTCGACCAGCTCAAGGGAGCACGGTGGTTCACGAAGATAGACCTCAGGTCAGGCTATCATCAGCTTAGAGTTCGAGACGAGGATGTGCAGAAGACGACCTTCAGGTGTCGGTATGGCCACTACGAGTTCTTGGTTATGCCTTTCGGCGTGACCAACGCTCCAGCAGTGTTCATGAGCCTCATGAACAGGATCTTCCAGCCATACCTCGATCAATTTGTCGTGGTCTTCATCGACGACATTTTGGTGTACTCGACGACGGAGGAGGAGCACGCCTACCACCTGCGTGTTGTACTAGACACACTCCGAGAGCACCAGCTTTATGGCAAGCTCTTGAAGTGTCAGTTCTGGTTACGTGAGGTCCACTTCTTGGGGCACTTCATTTCTGAGGCGGGAGTTTCAGTGGATCCCGCGAAGATCGAGGCAGTGCTAGCATGGGAGCCACCCAAGAGCGTGACAGAGGTGCGGAGTTTCTTGGGCCTAGCCGGATACTATCGGAGATTTGTGCCAGACTTCTCCAGAGTTGCGGCCACACTCTCAGCATTGACGAAGAAGGGGAAACCCTTCGTGTGGTCAGACAGATGTCAGCAGAGCTTCCGGGAGCTGAGGCAGAGGTTGACCAGCGCACCTATCTTGAGGTTGCCTGAGGAGGGAGTTGGATACGTAGTCTACTGCGATGCATCAGGGACCGGACTCGGGTGTGTCCTGATGGAGGAGCGGGCCGTGATTGCCTACGGATCACGTCCGTTGAGGCCTCATGAGCAGAACTACGCTACCCATGACTTGGAGTTGGAAGCAGTTGTCTTTGCCCTGAAGACATGGCGACACTATCTGATGGGCGAGCGCTTCACAGTCTTTTCTGACCACCAGAGTCTCAGGTACATCTTCTCTCAGAAGGACCTGAACCTGAGACAGCGGCGATGGCTCGAGTTCCTCCAGGACTATGACTTTGAGATAGTCTATACTCCTGGGAAGGGGAACGTGGTGGCTGATGCCCTCAGCAGGAGGACGGGCATCCAGGTACTTGAGGAGGCGACAGAGCAGCTAGCCGCTTTGCAGATATCCTTTGTGGATAGAGACAGAGTAGCCTTCCTTCAGTCTCTCACAGTCTCTCCTCCACTTCTTCAGCTGGTCAGAGAGGCACAGCGTGGGGATGTCGACTGTAAGACACGGCGTGCACAGATATCCTCGGGACAGGCACCTGATGGTTTCTCCCTTGGAGCAGAGCACGATGTCCTTTTCAGAGGACGTACCTTGGTACCAGTCACCTTACGAGAGGAGGTGCTGAGAGAGTATCACACTTCTCCTTTGGCGGTACATCCTAGAGTGGTGAAGATGTACCAGGATCTCAGACGACATCACTGGTGGCCGGGCATGAAGAAGGCTGTGGAAGAGTTCGTTTCACGGTGCCTCATCTGCCAACAGGTGAAGGAAGAGCATCAGGTACCAGCAGGTTTGGTACAGCCCTTACAGGTCCCGGAGTGGAAGTGGGACGGGATATCTATGGACTTCGTGACTGGACTTCCACGCACTTCCAGAGGTCACGACTCCATTTGGGTGATTGTTGACCGACTCACCAAGTCGGCACACTTCTTACCCATCCGAGAGCAGGGCTCAGTGGAGAGCTTGGGGCGTCTCTACGTTCAGGAGATTTTAAGACTTCACGGTGTGCCATCGATTATCGTCTCCGATCGGGACACTCGTTTTACTTACCGGCTTTGGAAGGGGTTGCAGGAGGCGTTCGGGACGCGACTACGTCTGAGCACCGCCTTTCAACCTCAGACGGATGGTCAGACGGAGAGGACCATTCAGACTCTCGAGGACATGCTCCGCGCATATGTCCTCGACTTTGGTCGCAGCTGGGAGGACCACCTACCTTTGGTAGAGTTTGCGTACAACAACAGATACCACTCCACCATCGGGATGGCACCCTACGAGGCGTTGTACGGCAGGCCTTGCAGATCTCCTTTGTGCTGGACAGACCCTGGAGAGTCAGCACTTGTGGGACCGAAGATGGTCCGGGCCACGACAGAGAAGGTCCAGGTCATCCAGGAGCGGATGAGGACAGCACAGAGCCGGCAGAAGTCATATGCAGACAGGAGGCGGAGGCCACTAGAGTTCGAGGATGGCGACCACGTCTTCTTGCGGGTCTCACCTCGACGTGGTTTGAGGAGATTTGGCCGAGGTGGAAAGTTGTCTCCACGCTTCATCGGACCCTTCCAGGTCCTCAGCAGGGTTGGCGAGGTGGCTTATCGCCTGGCTCTGCCACCTCAGTTGCACCGGGTGCACGACGTCTTCCACGTATCCTAGCTGAGGAGATACGTGCACGACCCGACGCACATCATTGACTATGGGGAGCTAGACGTGGATGATGGGGTGACTTTTGCGGAGGTACCAGTGGAGATAGAGGATCGACAGGAGCGGGTCCTACATGGGCGATCGATCCCTCTTGTGCGCATTAGATGGCATCACGGGAACCTCTAGGAGAGCACTTGGGAGCGGGAGGCTCAGATGCGTGCTCAGTAACCACATTTATTTCCCTAGTTTTTGATGTATCTTTACGGGGACGTAAAGTCCTGAGGTGGGAGTAATGTAAAGACCCATCAATTTCAAGGAAATTTTTTTTCTTAATTTTCTTTGGAATTTTACAAGAGCGCAGTTTCTGACGGCACCTGATTCTGAGGCCCGGTGTGCCCGGAATCAATTTCCGAAGTTTGGCTCGGGTACGTTCAGTGAACGAACAAGCGGGTTTTTCTAACTTTTGAAACGGTGCCCGGAATCGAATTCTGAGGGCACCGATGAAATCGCAGCGCCGGTATTTGCTTAGAAACGCCTCTTCCGCAGTTGCGTTTGCTCGGGTGTGGTTTTTAATTTTCGGGCTTAAAGTTAAGAAATAAAATAATTTTGTGACAACTTTATTTTATTTCACTTAAGCCACTTAGAAGCCACTTGAAGCCACTTAAAGGCGGCTTGAACTGAGTTGAACTGGATATGATGCTATCCAGAAATATCCTACCCCTTTGGTAGGATATTTGTGAGGTGGGGCCCGCACGAGCCCCGCCGTTTCTTTCCGCTAAGAGACGCACCCGTGAAAACCCGTCTTAATGAAAGTCAACCGACGCATTTTCTAAATTCTTAACAGACCATTTAATTGGGATGTTTCTTTCGTGAATTAAATGGGCTGTTTCTTTCGTGAATTAAATGGTCTGTTTCTTTCGTCGAATTAATTCAATCGTTTCTTAACCGGTTTTCGTGTGTTGGCATGTTAATAAAATAAGACCAACCCAAAATCTTTTGAAAAGATTTGAGAGGATCCCTGTTTCTTCAGCTCCCTCGCGAAGAACGCGAAGAACGTGAAGTAAGCGAGGAACGAGAAGAACGCCGAACCCGGAAATTGACGACGCCTTCGTCCGAGACGTTCTTCCGATCTCCGATCTCCGATCTCCGATCACCGACCATTTGAGGTGAGTGGTTTCGGATTTCCGCTCAAGGTTCTTTTCTTTGGGTTTAAACACAGATTTAATTAATTATAAATTAAATCTGTTGTTCTTGGTTCATTGAGATCGCCGACTCAATGCCGGATTCCGCGACGACGCGACACCACCCCGCGACGACGCGACAATCCATCTCTTCCGCGACGATCTTATCCGCGAAGAACGCCCGCGCGAGACGATCTTCAAGGTAGGGATTTTATAATTTTGGAATACCCCTCTTGGTTATTCCCGTGAACTTTCTTTAAAAATTAAAGAACCGGATTCAAGGAAACAATTTTATTTTATTAAAATTAAAATTGTTGGTTCATTTGTTGAACATTTTCTCCCAGTTGTTTATTTATAACGCGGAGGGTGCGGGCCAAACGAACACGGCCCGAAGACCCTCCGCCGTTCTTCGTTTTGTGCGGATTTGCGGGCGACGACGAAACATGCTGCAACGGGTGTTTGATGATCCCGCAGTAAAGAACGGATCCCGGGAGGAGCAACGGCGCAGACGGGAAGGAAAACGGGCCACCGGAGCGACGCCGGCGGCCGGAGGCGGCGGTGCCCCGGCGCGCCGCCGGACGAGGCCGCCGCGTCTTCAGCCGCGGCGGCGGCGGCCAATAGACCCGCGGCCGCGCGGGTCCGGTTCGTCCAGGCGGGACGCGGCAGAGCCGCGTCCGCGGTTCACCACCGCGGCCCGCACGCGGGCCGCTGTTCTTCCTCAGACCGCTGGACGGCGCCCGCGGCTTCCACCCGCGCCGCTCGGCCGAGCCGGACTGGCCCTGGCCGGACCGGGCGGGGCCAACCGGGTCGGAACCGGTTCGGGTCGACCCGGTTCGGGCAGACCCAGGGGGGGTCGGGCCGGGTCGGCCCGGGCCCGTATCCCCCATCTTCGGACGTCTTCGTTCAAACGCCCGTATCTTGAGCTTCGTGCCTCCAAACGACTCGCCGTCAGTGGAAACACGATCCTTGGATCGAGACGGTCGTTTCGGTATATCGCACTCAAGGTTTCGGAATACTTTGAGTCCTGCCGGGTTGGTTCGTACACGAGACCAACCGGGCCCTCGGAGCGGAAACACTCATATATTGAGCTACGGACGTCCTATTGACGTGTCGTCGGCTTTGTTGAATTCCTCTAAGTGAGACGGATATTTTGGCATACTCCGCCCGAGGTTTGGACGCAGGTGGAGTGCGGTCGGGTTGGTTTTGCCTTAAAAACCAACCTGGCCCCTGGGACGAAAATGCCAATACCTCTCAGACCGGGCGTCCGATTGACGCGCTGTCTGCAACGTTGAGTTCCTGTTGACGATACAGAACTTTTGGATACATCAACTTCAGACTTTGTGTCAGTTGATGTATCAGCCTCTCGGCTCGTGGAGCGGACCCTCCCGAACGAGCTTGCTGTGTGCGGGAACCCTAGTGCTGGCTGCGACTGCTACTTCGACAGCGACGACCGTGCAGAGATCATCAGTGGACTGCGGCGACGACTGTGCAGAGATCCTCAGCGGACTGTGACGACTCCTGCACTCAGCGGTCCTACGTGGATCTGTGCTTCAGGTCCTGCATGGGCCCAGTCCTGTGTGGGCCCGATCCTGTGTGGGTCCGATCCTGCGTGGGTCAGCGCTCAGTGGTTCTGTGTGAACCAGCGCCTACAGGTCCTGCGTGGGCCCGGTCCTGTGTGAACCCGATCCTGTGTGGGTCCGATCCTGTGTGGGTCATCTCTCAGCGGTTCTGTGTGCGCCAACTCCTACAGGTCCTGCGTGGGCCCGATCCTGTGTGGGTCACATCAAGGTTAGTACCTATCGATCCTTCATGGGTCCGACGACTTAGATGGTTCAATGATCATCTTTATCGTCATCCGAAGAAGTATACCTGTGTGAGCTGAATCTTGTGTTACTCTCCTTTGTGGATTGTGTTGTTCTATCCTGCGTGGGTATGAATTTTGCTTTCCTATGTGGACTGGGTTGTGCTTGGGCTCGGACGTTGGAGCCGATCGGGGAATTGATGACTTAGGTATATGTATGGGAATATACCTAAGCCGTGTCAGATGTTACTTCGTGATTGTATCTCTTTTTCGTGATTTATCCTTTGTGGATTTCGGGAGACCTTCAGGGGTCTCGGGGTCCCTACTGAGTAGCTTATACTCACCCCTGCACGGGCTATGCCCGCACTTCGTGGTGTTGGTTGCAGACGACGGACAGCGCTGATCGTGGAGGAGGCGTGTGGAGCAGGACAATACCTGGAGGTGGACCACTGGGCGGGACGTACTCCGAGCGGTCAGGTGGACCCGAGGAGCAGTGGAGGCTATCTGTACCCACCCTTCAGGTGGGAGTTCTAGAGGACGGCGCGACACTGCAGTTTTCCCTTTTCAGTTGCTGTTTTTCCTTTCAGTTGTACTTTACAGTTGGGCTTGTATTTCCGGCCCCTTTTTACTTTCAGCACAGCTTGTACAGTTTTACTTAGTGTTTACTTTTCCGCTTGCTTACTCTGTGGTGCTTGTTTACTTTTCAAGGCAATGCCTTCCCTTTTTGTTGGGATTTATGCCTTGGTGCTAGTCGCCAGCCCCTGGCCTATGGAAGGCGGGTTTGGGGTAGTCACGACACGGGCCCCGAGGACGGGTCGTGACATGTTGTACGCATCTTCGAGTTCCAACACACACCACAACTAATCAAACTAGCCATCATGAATAGTAATACTCACTTTTTGATATTTTATAAATTTATCTTTCAAAATGGACATCATTTTTGGATTCTAAATATCAAAATTAGCCTAGGGTGACTTTTTGGATGTTTTCTGAGAACTTCCATTTTTTGATGAATAGTTAAAAAAACTAAAATTTAATTAAAAAAACTTTTTTTATCCGAATAATTTATAGTGATAAATTATACTATTGGGTGGTTTTCAAGTATAGTTAGAATATATTTTTACCATTTAATACAATTTTGGTCATTGGAAGTAATTTCACATTTAAACTAGACATAAACAAGTGTCAATCTTTTGATTGTTATTATTTCTTAAAAAACACGTTTTTTGTTTTGACAATGGAAATTAATTTTAAATTAATTTCTGCAACTTTTGGGTTTTTAATTTAGAAAAATGGATCAAATATTTAAAATAAATAGGTCCATATTGTGTAAATATGTAACTTTTAGTTTTAGACATTTTGAATAATTAATTCGGTAAATATTTTATTTACCATGGTTAAAGGGTAAATCCAGTAAATAAGGGTAAAAAAATAATATTATAATAATATTAAATTACCCTAAAATGTGTCCTAACTATATTTTTTGAGATATTTATGACCATGTGAATCTCTGGGTTGATTTTAGGACCCCATGGGGCCACTTGTAAGTGATAATGACACTTTATATTAATTAAGTAAAAGTAAATACAAAAATGACACAAGCATATATCTTTTAGAAAATCAATTTTTACATAGTGTTGTATATGTTATAATTTTGACTATAGATATTAATAGGAAAGATAAAAATATTTCCTACATAATTTTATTTTGTTTATAATTTTTAGACATTGAATAATTAAATTTATTTATGACACAATGATGATGCAATATTTTTTTATTAATGAAAGAATCAAATAATTGGTATTATAAATGTTAAAATAAATGTAATTTGAAAGTTTTGATTCCATAAAAGAATTTAATTGGTTAATATGACATGTTGTGATCGATTAAATGATTTTTTTGGAGTTAATAAAGTTGTTAAGACTCTAACAAAAATCAATTATTAAATAGTATCAAAATTAACATAAAAGTGTTTTTAAAACTAATACTATTATTAATTGATATAATATTCCTAAAAATATATGTTTCAGCCAAAAAACTTATATGATTATAGGTATTTCATTAATGAACCACTTCGGGTTCACTTGCCAGCTTATAGTAAGTTTATTTAGCAAATAATATAAAAATACAAAGATACATGGTAAATGTCAAACTAATTAACTAAGAGTTAAATCTAAAAGATAAGGTTAATATAGTGACCCAAAACTATCTAAAACCTACTGGTTTAGTGGATTTCGACCCATCCCCACCTTATCCAAGAAATAAATATGTTTGGATCCATTATTATCCGAATATGAATTTATTATAACAAAATATTTTATGTTTTTTCTAAGATACCCCTCACCCCTCTTATAAAAGGGTACCCCCTTATGTCTAATTAATAACATAAAATCCTTTTTTCTAGGCCAATACCTACCCAAATATCCTATAAACATACCTAAATTAATCCTATAGGCCTTACATTAGTCATAAATCTAACATAAGAATCCCTTTTGATCAAATCATAAGGAAGAACCTGAAGAAGAGGTAATGATTTCACCACCCTCTTTCAAGTTTCTTTCTTTTTCCACTTCTTCTTTCTTTGTTATTTCCATTATAAAATAATAACTCCAGTATCTTATATATACTGTGATGTTATTATAAATATGGTACAACCATATTTAGTATTCTATCCATCCTTTGAATGACATGTCACCATACGTGCGTATGTACAACTTACCGTCTCCACGTCGTGGTGTAATTGATATTCAAAACATTATTATTTGGATGGGTATTATAATGATGTGTAATTCATGTAAATAATAAATATAACAAGATAATTATTCTGTATATATGATATACCATCCAATTATATATTATTTTAATATAAAAAAATGATATTTTTTTCTTGTGCGTATGTTTGGACTACCGTCCCCATGAACGCGATGAGATTCATTCCCCATCATATTCATTCAAGTATAATTATCATTTGATGATTAAAAATAATTTTTAAGGACTTGATATCATTCTAGATATTAATAATATACAAACTATCCATAAAAACCCAACTTCTGTAACAAAACATATAAAATAAAATGAGTATGTTAACACTCGAAACAACGATAATATTAAGATATTATTAACGAAGAAATGTTCAAAGATCATATATGATATACTATTAATGTATATGATTATTGGATAATTTAATAACAATTATTTTACCATTATATAGTAGGTTAACCAACCCTCGACCAAGGAAAAGTACAAGTTAAGGGTTAATTCTACAATCTCTCCATTATCCGAGGTTGTTTATACGTAATTATCTACAAGGACCTCTATATCATCCACATCCACGTTTCTTAAAATTGTATTTCAAAACATTTTTACCATTTACTAGGAAATGGGTGAAGTAATTTATAACCTTATGTGTTTTGAAAGGAATCTTTCGATCATTTTCAAACAAGGTAATTTTTGACCTTTTAGACAAATTTAAGGTAAGAGTGATTTTTAACTTATAAAGTGGGTGCGGCCATTTTCTGTTGTTATAACATCATCATAGCTTCCCTTAAAAGCTTATAAAAATATTTTCAAAATAAATGTTTTCATTATAATTATTTGACTCTTAAATTATTTCAAAATAGAAAGAGATATTTCTCTAAAAAGGGTTTTGATTTTATCTATGTCAACATCCTTGGATGGATCTTAAGTTTATTTGAAGTTGATTTATTATGATACAAAACTTCCATATTTTATTGATGGTTTTGTGATATTTTTGACTATTGATGTTCTATTTTTTCACCATTAATGGTTTATGGATAAAGTATTAGAATTTCGTATGCTAGTTTTATTATGAATGTTTATGATATATTTAAACCTTTTAATATGAGGAATGTATTGGACTTAGTAAGTGATGGGTGGAGCCTGCTATATCTCCTCGATTCATCAGTAGGTATCTTGAGACAACTAGACGTGGAACTGGATGAGGCCCTTTCCCAATTTTGTTATATGGTTTTGGCCAAGGACTTAATAATTTTTAGATGTCTTGGATGAGGCCTTGACAAAATGTTTCAGAATGTTTGAAATTATACATTTCCTCATTATGAAAATAATATTGATGGTTCATGTGGTCATTCGACTAGTAGAATACCAATGATTATGTTTTATTATGGCATTATTTACTCAGCTTATATTCCTTCAATAAAAGTATTCATGTTTATTATTGGTAAAGGCATGTGGTTTCAATTATTCAATATGATTAATATTTATGTTATCTTCTACTGTATTTCTACCCCTTACTGAGCATTTGTGCTCACCCCTTTCTTATGTTTCATTTTCCCAGGATATGAAGAAGTTATTTATGAGTGACTTGCATGAATTTTAGGAGGCTTGGATGTTTCCAATGGAATAAGTTCGGGTTTTATTTCTTTTCAAGTTGTAAATTTGAACTTATGTATGAATCTTGTTTCCAATAATACTAAACTGATCAGTCTTTCGAGACATGATTTACTTGTGATCATGCCAATGTTATGTAATAATGCACTGACTCTAGGTAACTGGGGTCGGGGTGTTACAATTTTCATGTATAAATGTCCATTATATTGGTCAATTTAGATATTTATGTGTTAAGGATGGAAGTTAAATAATCCAATAAATTTTTCCCATTTTCAATGTATGTTTAATAGTATTTATAATATTATTTTTACCCTTAGTTACCCAATTTACCTATACTCATGTGAATAATAATTACTAATGTCACTATTCATATTATTTAGAATCAAAAGTGAAAAAATTAATATAATTTGAACTTTTAATTCTAAATATGGAATATTTTTTTAAAATTTGAAGCAAATAATTGGCTAAAATTATTTCTAAATATAATCCCATTGAAGGAATGGGAAATTTTTTTTATTCAGGTTCAAACATTCTAAAGATTGAAATATTTTATTATCCAAATAATAAATAAAAGGGATTATAGTGACTTAAAAATAATTAAATGATAAAAAAATCAAATTCTTCTATAAAACTAATAAAAAATATAATTTAACTCTATAAATTATTTAGATTAAAAAGATATTTTGAATTAAAAATTCAATATTTTTACTATTCATGAAAACATTATTCTTATAAAAAAATAAAAATGTCCAACAAGTGTAAATTTTAATATCATTATTTCAAAGAATAATATTATTTTTTCATATAAAAATCTGAAAATTTTAAAAAATTATATTTAGAATACATTCTCCCTTAAAAGGCGTTAAACTTAACTTTTAGGAAATTATATTTCTTTTGCATAAAAATTGGGTTTGTTCTTATAGGATGCCAAATAAATCTATTGGGTGAATATCAGATATATTTGATTGAATCTATATCATATATATTTCATTTAAACAATTTAATAATTATAATTAATTTAATTTATAAATACAAATTGACTATGGGAGTATAAAATTAAAAACATTTCCTTTATATTTAATTAGTATATATTTTCATTTCAAATTAATTGGTAACCAATGAATTCATATTATTAATCATATATTTTTATAGAGATAGTTAATACTATTCATAATCACAAATATAACATTTAGGTTATATCTTATTATATATAATAATAATATTTCAATGATATACTATTGTTCAGTAAAACTTTGTCTTGCTTGTAACAAAAAATATCTATATAACTTGGAATTGTCTATAACACAAGAAAAACATAGTATTGCTCGTATTTTATCTAATCTAAGATTTTTGAGTAGTGAAACCTTGACTTGGTTTCACCTATACATTAATAATAACTTGGTTCTATCATAAAACACATGATATATTCATCATTATGTCAAATGAGAAAAATATCAAAAAATATTAAAATTAATTTGAAAAATATATTTCAAAAAATTGGTGGGTGTTACATTCTACCCTCCTAAAAGGAGTTTTAACCATGAAATTCATATATATTATCAATGTTTTAACACATTATTGTTAATTTTATAGGAAACCACTTCCTACAAATGAATAATAAAACTCCCTTTAAAAAGGTAATGTTGGAAACATAACTGTTACATAAAGTAAAAAATAATTAAGCTTCCACATTGGATAACATAGGTTGAAAGTGAAACCATGGGAATGGAAGATAAATATAACTGTCATGTTATAATGGAGAATGTTATAGAAAATGGTATTGATAATGTTAACAATCATAAATCCCTAAACCTATGATGATTTAAGGGACCATTTGATTTTTCCAAAAAGAAGTTACTAATATAACATTTATAGTTTCAAGATCCTTTCCCCTTAGTTGTATAATTTTCAAGAAAATAAATACAAAATTGATTTCATAATTATAATAACATCCTGTCATTGTTATACTTCATCTCTTATTCCAGGAAATGTAGGTGAATTTTTCGTTCCTGAAGTATTAGTAGATCTAGATATCTATAACATGAATCAATGAATAAATATTTATAGTTCATAATAAATGAGTCATAAAGAAATCAAGATCATTACACATGAAATCTTAACATAAGAATAGCCAATAGATTTTGTGGCTAACACATAAAACTTGTAATATCATTTTCAATAAGACAAGGTGGATTTTCAAAAGTTAATAGGACAATTCATGGGGACTAAACCATCTAATTAGGACACAACACAATCCCCCTTCATAGTCCTTATCTTATAAGGGATCTAATTTACCCATCTTCACCTAGTATATCTGGATTCCCTATATTCCCATAATGGACCGGGTTTTCCCATCTTCTATAGTGGATCAAGCGCGTCGACTTGTATCCATCATTATCTCATGAGATTTAAATCATTAACCAATGCACTGTAGCGAGATATTGGTCCCACCTATCACATAATAAAAAATATTCATTGTCAACCACAAGAACATAAATCATTCATCATATCAAAACCCATGTAATGAAATGGGTTTTTAAACATCATTCCATAATAACATAACCCATGGAATAGAAATGAGTTTCATAAATATCATTCAATCATAAAAATTAACCATACTTAGCATTGAATCATATTCCTAGTAAAACATAAGTAACATCAAACAATGTTATCTTATTTCAAAAATAATTTGGAGACATCAATTGAAAACAATTTTTCAGAAAAATATCATTTCTTCTTTGAAAAAAATTTCTTATCCTAAATTGATGTGGAATTTTAGAAGAAATAAAATTTCTTTGAGAATAATATTGGAATATTTTAACGGAAAATTCAAATTATTAATGTGTAATGATGGTGATAAAATCTATCCATGTGGTATATGTTAAAAAAGTTCCATTCTAACTTTTTTTCTTGAAAAGTCAATAAGTTCCTCATTAGGAGGAAGATAAAAATTTTACTTTAAAACAATGTAGTAAAAATTAAAAAATGTGTAAAAATGACATTAAAAACCCATAGGAGAATAGTAAAAACATTTTTTAATTTTTTGGAAATATGGGCATGAAAGATAAATTTCTCCCAGGGAAGAGATAAATCAAAACAGTCTGAAATATTCATGAAATTGTGAAATAAATACTCATGACAGTATAACTAGTATAATTTCATGCCTCATGAAAGAAAAAAAATATAAATATGCAAATATCAATATTTTCTGGATAAGAATCATAAAAAAATTTCATGGTCAGTATATACACCACATAAAGGGAATATGTAGTGTATAAGGGATGTGTCCCATATAAATAAATATGAGACATAAATCCCTCACTTATATTTTAAATTTTGAATCATGATACCTATTAACGAATTAAATAAATTCAAAATTTTAATATCAGGAAATAGATTAAACTCAATATACACCATAAAACATGAATAAGTGGTGATTATGTTATAAATATCACATAAATAAACTGAGATGAGGAATCCCTTACCTTATGTGTTGGTTCTCATCGTACATGTACAAAATTGCATTATTATAAATATAAGTTTGTTAGAAATCTATTATAGAACCATATTCTTATAACCAATACCTTATATTATTTTATTATTAATTTATATTACCCATTTATTAACAATTTTATGTTAATGTTATATTTCAGGTAATATCCATTTTGTTTTTCCATGTGTTTTGACTTGTTATACTTGGTCCTCTTACATAGATAGTGAATTAATCATATCCAAAAATATAACCATAACATTATATCATATATATTTATCTTATATTTATTTATATTGATTCATGAAATTTAAATGCAAAAAATGAAATACACAATTCATAGAGATTATACGCCATATGCATGCTTGAACGATGCTATAATTTTCTTATCATTTTGAAAGAACAAAATTTATATAACATATTATACTTCAAAAATAATTATTATATTATATATATCATATATATCTGTAAAATTAATCCATATTTCTATAAATGTGAAATATAGATGAAAAATGAATCATATTGCATCGTAGAGATTATAATCCATTAGTAATTATAAGAAATGTTATCATTTACCAAAAGTTTAGATGGTAAAAATTTAAGGATGATATTTTCATTAAATAGGTAAAAGTATATCATAAATATCACATATATCTTAAAAAATAGTGTGTCCATCATAATTCCCACCATTAGAGATGGTAATGAAAAACAAAAAATCAATATTTTATGGGGCGGTAGTCTACCGTACATACGAATGATATGTTAATTTCCCATTAGATGGAAGTGTGTGGAAGAATAGTTCCTTTATTTAACATAAATATTTTTAGTATGTTTAGGATAATTATTCTATTATATAAAAACGAAATATATAGAATTGAGGGGTTTCAAGTAATAAATAAAACAAAAATGTTCGTTGATGAACGTTACATCTTCTTTGGGTGTGCACTTTTGGTTTGCACAAAAGGAACTATTTTTTTTATTCTTGTCAAAACAAAGGATTCTAGGATGAAGGAAAGAAATTTTTTTAGGAGATTTGGGTAGAGGTTCTCTAAGTAAAATGATTTTAGATGTGAGAAAAAATTAAAAGGAGAGGTTCCCTTTTTATAAGAGAGGGCATGGGCACTTTGGGAAACCCAAAAAAAAAATTAATTTATAATAAATAAGAACTCAATAAATACTCCTAAAAAAGGTCATATACTCTCAAATTTAATGAGATAAGGTTATAATATAATCAAAAAATAAATTTTAGATCGGTTTTAATGTAATTTTAAACTTTATTTTTTTATTAACCATTAATAAACATACTTTAATTTAAACTTTGGTAACAAAGTTTTTCATTTTAAGATGACATAATTTTTATATATAAATTATAAATAAGACCATAAATGATACATTTATGATATTTTAGACCATTATTTATTCTATTCATCCTAATTTATGTTTGTTTATATTTTTTAACATATTTAATTTAATATTGTTATTGTAAAATATCATTAGTGCCAATTTTTATAGTATTCATTACATTAACTTTAGTAAAATATATACAACAATATAACTTGAAAAAATTCTTGTAATAAACCCCTAATATGTCATTTTAACCGATGAATATTTTCAAGAACCTTAATTATTTCAAATTATACTTTTTAAATATTTATAATATCGTTTAATATATTGTTTCATGAATTGTGTAATTATTACACCATCTATTTTTAATTATTTAAGATAATTACCTATTGAAAAAACTAAAAGTAAGCATCAATGATTTACATAAATATTTTAAATTTATGAAAAATATATATAGTCGTGAAATCTTCAATTAATCTATTTATTAAAAATATTGTAATTTTTAAAATTGAGTTTGTGACTTTTTGTCAGTCCATTTAATTTTTATAACATATAAGTCATTTTCATGTACACTTTTACGTTAAATTATTCAATTTAAAATCTTATGTGTCAAAGGTCTAATTACCATTACCAAATTAGGTCAAATACCCAAATAAGGGGGGTGTGAATTATGTTAAGATAGATTAAAACCAATACCCCTTCAGATCTTGTTTTTCCTTTAAACAAAACACACTTATCTCTCTCTATCATTACAATATATGATCAAAAATTAAATCATGCATGAGACACAACATTTTTGTTGTTTTTTTACCCTCACTGGGATACATCCAAGGAGCGTACAATGGAAATATGCTGATTGTACCAAATCCAATAATAATCACTTCCTAGGTTGGTGGTTCGTGTTAGAACTCATCCATACCCAGGATCACTTCATTTAGATGGTTTAGGGTTAGATCATTACATTCCCAAGGGTCTCCCTATATAACTTTCTCTAGCGCACTACTAGTGGAAAATATCATCATATTCCACTTTCTTTACTCACTTCTCTTGGAAGGGATGCAATCACAGTTTATGGGCCTATAGGTACCTTTATTTGCATGAAATAATACATCCTCAACTATAGATGGATACTTTTTTGAAGTCCCTTTTTCAATCCTAGATGAAATCCACTTTTCCACATACTATTGTTTAGCAGAAATTACTTTCCTGAACATTTTTTGTCTATTTTTAAACCACCTACTTCCTCCTCAAACAACGCTTCACCATGTAGTGTGTATGCTTCGTGGACCACCTCTCCTCTACGGAATGAATCCTCTTTCATGGAACATATCTCACTCGCAGACTGGCTCTGCTTATGTGTACTGTCTCTCCTTCCACAGACCACTACTTCTCAGTGGAATTCAATGATGCGTTTCCAAAAAAAATTTCCCATCTTCCTTCTAGATAAAAATTTTATTTCCTATAAAATATTATACCAAGATCTCAACTAATGTTCAATAATCCATATAGAATGGAAACTGTTGAACTTGGGATATAAAGAAGAAACTACTGGGTAATCAAGATAAAGGGTTTATACACACATGTTATTCACACTGGGGTGTACCAGTCCTCTTCTTCATGAATATGGATGGGTCAACATGGATATGTAATGATAAACACGAGCTCAAAAAATTCATGACAATGAAAATGTATCATCTACCATAGATTGATTACTTGTTTTATCAAATACATTAATCATATTAATTTTCTATGGTGGATCTGGAGTCAAGATATTTTCATATAATGGTGTAGAAGGATGATATCCATAAGACTATATATCATAGATGTTAACGGTACTAAAAGATTATAGTGATTCCATTTGGGATCACTAATGATCCAACAATATTCATGGACTTAATGAATATAGTCTTTATGGGTAAACTTGACAAAATATTGGTAGTATTTATAGTAAACATTCTTACCTAGTAAAAATTAATGGAGGATAATTATGATCATTTGGATAATGTACAGAATTATTTATGGAAAGAGATGTTGTATCAAAAGTATATAAAATGTGAGTTTTGAATGAAAAAATATACTTTCATGGGGAATGTTATCATTAGTAAAGGGATATCCAGGGATCCCTAAAAAATTAGGTAATTGAAGGATGGCCAAGAACAACATATTTGAAGGAAATCCATTGTTTAAATGTATTATTTGTGTATTATAGTTGATTTTTTGGAAAATTCTCATGAATGTCTTGCCCACTAACCAAGATAACTTGGAACAGAGTATTGTTTGTATTAACTGATTCATATGAATAGAGAATTAGCGATATGAAGATGAGGATAATCAATACACTTGTACTCACATTACCCTAACCAAGGAAGGATATGTGACCTATAACGATGGATTAAAGAATGGGTTGTGTTTTGTACTCATAAAAGATGAAAAATTGATAGCCTATTCCTCCCACAAATTAAAGATGCATTTCTTGAACTACCAATATCATATTCTAGAAATTGCTGTAGTGGTATTAAGATTGAATATTTGGTGACATTAACAATATGGATAAAAGTGAGACATATATATGGATAATAAAAGCCTCATGTATATATTCAAAATAAATTATAATAATAAGTTCCAAATAAGGTGATTAGAGATGGTTAAGGATTATTATTATTCAATCCATTACCATAATATGAATGAAAAAATGTGGATAATTATCTAAGTAGAAAGTATCACGAAACCCTATACATGATGAAGATTGAATGATATCCAATATTCATGGAATTAAAAAAAAGGATATGGGAATATTAAAAGGATTTTATCTTACATTTCTCAAATAAATTCTCCATTTTCCATTCTTGAGAGGATCATGGATTTCCTAAAAGATAATGAGGTTCTATTGAAACATTTACGGAATATTCAAGCATTCTAATTTTCAAAATATAGAGTAATAAGGTTAGGAACCTAGATATGTGTCCCAAAAAACCAGAACTGAAGGGGGAACATTTGTATGGTGTGTATATATCATCCTTCTCTATTAATCTATGAATCACTAAGACATATATATATCTGAAGAAAAACATCTTTTGGTATGACATGATGAGGGATATTGCAGAGTTTTTATCTCAAAACTAGGTATGCAAAAAAGTCAGGAGGGATGCCATATGTCTCAGGGTATGATGAAACCATTACCCATAACAATATATGTATGGAAAAAATAACCCTATATTTTATTGTAGGGCTCCCCCGGATACCAATAGGTAACAAAGCCAACTAGGGGGTAGGAAATCACCTTTTAAAGACGACGTATTTCATTTCTATGTAGGAATATTTATATCATGAACATATCATTTAGATATAAATATAAGAAGTGGAAAGAATATATTGAGTCCCACTCTCCATTATGTTTGATCAAGATCTATGGTTTAGCATGTGGTTTTAGGGAATTATTCAGTAAACATTGGATACAAAATTGAGTTCTGTAAAAATAATCACCCTCATATTAAATTTTTTTCAAAAAGAACTATTACATATCTAGAGGATATACTATGAAGTTGTTCAATGTATTTCCAAGGATGTTGGTATCATAACCTTACATTAGCAGTGTTATCATATAACAAAAACATACATTATATCATTCAAATGATAACTTATGGTGCTCTCTATGGGAAGAGGTGTCATAATTTTGCATGATGTGATGAATTTGGAGAGTGGGTGATGATGGGAGCTGATCTTATCATAGATATGAAAATTAATGTTAAAAATACTCAATGACAAATGAAAAAAACTCAATATCAATAGAAAATCTATACAGAAAATAATCAACGAGACATGAAGATTAGGGTCAAAGAAATATTTTTCCTTCATATATCACCGTGGTTTAATTTCATGAGGTTTGAGAAGAAAGGAAATATTTTTCTGAGATACATCTGCACATTTGAGATCCTTGATCACATTTGAGTGGTGGTTTATCGACTATCACTCCCACCAAATTAATCTTAAGTACATGATGCGTACCATGAATCCCTTTAGAGACAATGTTCTAAAAAATAATTCAAATCACTTGGTTAATGTTTTTTGGTAGAACCCCAATTTTGACTAAGTGACATGGGAATAAAAAGAGGAAAGGATAAAATTACACTAATTTGTTTTATCATATGAAATGAAAATTTTGAAGGTGAAATGTATAAAGAGGGAAGATTGTGACAACCCAATAATTTATAAATAAAATTCAGTTTTTTAATGAATAAATTCCTTATTAACTTGTGTAGTCATATAAAAACATGCACTACTATGGTTATTTAGTTCCATTATATGATCAATCATATTTAAAATATCATTATGAATTATAACTGTTAATAATATGGACATTTTATAGTGATTATAAATATTATTAAATTATAGATAATGATAATGTCTAATTGATATATAAGAAAGGTAAGAGGACCACATCTATTAGTATCATACCCTATGAAGCCCATTTATCAGAGTTTCTAAGGGAGATAACAACACTTGGTTTTTCTATTTACCAAATCCATGATGAGATTCAAAACTAAATCATGAGAAAAACCATCTCTTGGAGATGTTAAAGCTCACCGAGATCACATTCCAAACCATGTTTTCTGAACCACCATAATTAAATATCACAATATCATACCATACCATTTGGGAATTATCTTGTGTAATAAATGTATGTGTATATAGAACCAAACCATATGAAAATTTTATTTTCTTTCCATAAAATAATAATTATATTTATTCATTTTTTTATTAATTTTAAATGATTAGATAATATGTTTTATAAAAATTAGATTTTGATATGATGAAACACAAATTATATTTTTGGGAAATATTTCGTTTCAATCAAGACAACATTTATAATGAATTAATATATTTTTGAAATAAGTAATGTTTTAAATAAATATTATTATAAAATAATATTTATTAAATATAAATTATAATATAATATTATGATGTCAAATGTATTTCAAATAAGTGTTAGAAAACTATTTTTATCAAAGAAATTATATTTTTTATTAAAAGAGGATTTTTATTCAAAATATTACATTTTCCTATTAAGGATTTATTTTGATAAAATACAATGTATTTTTGAAATCAGAATGTAATAATTATCCAACAATGATTATTGTTATAATTTTTTGAACAATTTATTTTTTTTGACAACATTAAATACGTTATAAATATACAGTATGTATTATGACATCATAAAAGTTCAAAATTGAGGTAATAAATACTATAATGAGTATCATGACCAAAAATATGCTTACAATTTAATATAATTTGATTTTTATGTTAATTGAATAATTATATAAACCCTTAAAGAATCCTCTAAAACCTCTAGTATATTTTATGTTTGTAAAATCAATTCTTTATAAATATGACTTACATCTACATAACTAATGTTATTATTTTTATTATCTATTTTCTTGTAATGAGAAAATAAGTAAATTGACAACTAATTGTTTGAAACCATTGGAAAAACATGTGATGAATTATTGTTTGTATTAATTTTGTAAATAGATTCCAAAACCTATGTTGAGAAAATAATAAAAAATTCACCTACCTTTTTCTATATAAACCCACCCAACCTCCCATTACTCATCACTCAAAAGTATTAGAAAAGAAGTTACTCTTAAATTACCTATCTAGAGCCCTACCAAGGTTCCTCCATGCTATTAATATTATATTCCCATGATTTAATATACTCCCTCCCAAGGTATGTGATCCTCTCATTATCTTCTTTATTCATGAACCGTCATAAAATTACACCTCTTGTTTTCCAATAGTTCATATTGGGATATATTTTCAAAAATACCTATTACCATAATTTTTATTTCCAACCGACTAGATACCCCCTTAAATATCCTTTAATCGTTCCTTTAATATTTATATTCCCCCATTAAGCTAATATTGTTATCCTGTGATTTTCCATCACAAACATTTTGGCAGTGAATATAAATTCTCATTTCCACTTGAAGGTATTCACCTAACTATATGTACCCTTTATTTATTGGGAAATTAACTCAAAATCCTTAATAATGGGGTTAATGTTTATGAAATACATCTTTATTTTGTAAGATCTATGTGGCACACTTATGCACGTACAAGATAAAGAAGTGTTGGGTGGGTCCAGAATAATATAGCACTATAATGCATTGGGTAATGTTTTTATCTCCTAATATTACATGTATGGAACATTAAAGGTTATAATAAGCACACTATGTAATGATTTATTTGTTTTTATCATAGAATTATGTTTATTATGACATGGTTTATGTTATTTCCATATTCCTCTATTGCCTTATTGTTATCATCATATAAGATACTTCGATGTTCATATTCACGATTCCCTCCCCTTTAACCAACCTTTCATATGCCTATTGACTCACATGTATTACTTTAATCATATTTTTATTTGATTACTCCATTAATATTATTTATATCTCAACCTTTTATTATATAAATCTCTGGGTTATCACATGCCATTTGAGAAGATCCAAGGAATTTAAGGGCATGTTTTGAATGTGCTTAAATAATGATGTTGTAACATTGTTTTATTTTATTAGGTTACACAAATTTTTTAACAAATAAAATGGAACTCATTATCTTTTTAGGTTGTTTTAATATTTCCAATTTTTATTAAATCACGAACCAAGGTGTATTAAAATAAAGGTTTTCATAATTTAATATCGTTTAAATCACTAAAGTATGCCACAAAATTTTCAACTTTCATCCAAAAAATTAATAATAAATAAATATCATTTGATAATAAACAATGAATATTAAATAAAATTTATATGAATAAAGTTTTTAATAAGGTTTATATAAAACATAATTTGATAATTCAGGATGTTATGCATATATATAAAATAAATATTGTTCATGTTAAGGTATTTTAGTAACTCAATTTTTTTTCATAGAGTGCCAAAATTAATTAATGAACTATATTATTAATGTTTGAATTATTATTCCTAATGGGTAATTTTATTTTTATTTACTATTTATTTTCACTATTTTTAAAATTCTTCCTCATGACCTCATTCAGATATGGCTGTTTCCAAAATTATTATTTTTCTTGTAGTGGTTTTCATTAAAAATTACTCTCTATGCGTCATGTTTTTGTATTATGCACCTTATTTAATTTAATTGGAATATATACTACCTTTTTTAGATTTATATCATGAAATTAATTTTATTCAGGTATTTTTATGTATAATTTAATACTATATATCTTAGTAAGATTTTATTTAAATACTCCATCACTTGTAAGTGGGTTTTTGGATCCAATTTCCTTTCTTTAGTCATAATAAATAAACTTGGATTACATTAATTTTGTATTAATATATCCTAAACTATTATGAATTTATTTTGTATTTATATATTATTATTTTTTGGAAATAATGTTTCACACATAGTCTTACTTCTTAATTATTTTATTTTTTTAAATAATAATTCTGATCTATTATAATAATGTTTTTATCTATAACCATGTTTTTATTTAAGGCCAATGTTATCATTTACCTAGTGTAAAGTCAAGTTGTTTTTATCTTTGATGATCATTATATTCCACTTTATTCATTTTAAATAAAATGATGTTTTTTTACTCTCTTCTAATGTGGGTTTTTGAAAATATTATTTTAAAATATTCTAATGGTTTTCCATATTTTTCAAATAAAATGTTTTATATTTCCTTCCACATTCCTTTTTGATAACCTTTATTTATTTCTAAAGGCCAATCTTATTTTATGCAGAAGATAAATGCACTTTCTAAAAACTCTTTTATGGTTTCACCACCATTTTATTATTTATCTATAAATGATTAACTTTCTAGGATTTTTGTTAATGAATAAAACTATAAATATTCATATGTAATCTATTTTTGAGGTGATTTAATTTTCAATATCAACCATTTAAATGCTTGAGAACAGTTTTTATAACAGTATGAAGAGGTGTTATGAAATCAATTTTACTTTCTATGTGGTTTTTATAATCTGATGAATGAAATCAATTTTATTTTCCATGGGGTTTCATGATGTGTTAAATTATTGATATATTATGAAAATCATATGTATAGATGATGATATTTGGGGTCGTATATCACCCTATAATCCATTAGTTAATGATTTATATTTCAATAGATAATGATGTTAAGCTTGATCATTTTGATTACTCTCTACAGGAAGCGTGAGAATTTTGTTTATTGACAATAGAAACTGTGATAATTTCATTTATTCACAATATATATCATGGGTATTAGATTTTATCACAATAAAAAGCATGATTGTTTTTGTTTAAAACATAAATCATGGGAATTTTGTTTTTTACAAAATAAAGTGTGGGTATATTATTTTATGAGATCATAAATAATGGGAATATTGATTATTTTCAATTGAATGAATGTGAATTGTTTTTTTTGGTTCTAATGAATATATATATTTATTTATATATATTTATTATGAGAACATAGTCCAAAAAACCTAGAACTTGGGATATGTCAACAAAATGAGGTGTTCCTAGAGTTGGGATTTGTTTTGTTCACAATAAGAAGTGTTGTAATTTTGTTTGTTCAAAACATTGAGCAAGGATTGTTGGGTTGTTCACTATGTTATAAATTTATAATGATTATGTTTTTTTCCAAAGTTATATCTTATGATATAGTTCAATTACATTTTATATTTACATGCTATATAGATATGATTATGCTCAATGATTTATGTTTATTGGATTTTATTTCTGTACTCTTATCCCATAGTGTTGGTTTTTTGTTTTGATATTACATGTTTTTCCATCACAGATTATAGAGAAACATTTTTTTTCAATATAATTTTAATAATATTTTCTCTCTAATCATGCCATATCATATTCTTAGTATCTAATGTTACCCTAAAAATTGTAAAATAAAATACATAGTATTTGATTGCATATGAAACACATGACATCAAACTTAGAAGAAAATATCACACCCTAATATTTGAAGAGACATTTTTTTTCAATAAATTAAATGTATTAAATTGTTTTAGTTACATGTAAAAAATATTTTATCTTGTGTTACATGCAACACCGAGATCATCTTGTGTTATACACAATACTAAGTGTAGGTTATGTTTCATGCATCACCTGATATAAATGAAATGTGATATATTATTAAAATATTATAATTTAATATAATAGTTATAAAATATACAGTTTAATTGAGAGTATGTGTATTAATAACAAAAATATGAAAACTATGGTTATATATTGATTATAATTAAAATAATAATCATTTAAAATAAAAAAAATGTTTTTGAAAAATTTGTATTTTCTAAAAGATAGTTTAATCGCGCTTTTCACACGTAATTTAAAAATAGTTTTTCCACTTTTATAAAATTAATTTTAAAATATAATCTCAATATTTGTAATAAAGATACTGATATCATCTTAGTGTGAATTATTTTGTTTTTTATAAAATATTTCATTTGTTGTTGAATACTGAAAAATACTAATTTTTTATTGAAAACAAATTTTTCATTTAAATAATTTATAAAGTTGAACAATATTATGAATTGGTTTTAAAATAAAATTATTTCAATTATATATCAATGAATACAATTTAGGTTATTTTATTCCTCTTCGTGTTCAATTTAGATATAAAAACATCATAATCTTTTGAACAATTTATCTTTAAAAACTTACTTTCTCATCCTGTCTGCAAGATTAATTTTATATAATATTTTTCCAAAAAAGTGAGTTAAATTAGGAAAAATGTATTCAATTTATAAAAATATAATAATTTATAGTTTATAAAATTTAAAAATTATTTTTCAACAAAAAAAAGTAAAATCAATAAAAATAAATTTCTGTAGTTAAGGTAAAAATGGGTTTACTGGGGGTGGGAGGGGGGGGGGGTTAAAATAAACAAATAAGGTTATGAATGACCAATAAACATCTATAAAAACTATTTTATGAAAATATTTCAACCATTAAACCTCTATTTTATGATAAATTACCATTTGGGACCCTTGTGACAAATGAAACATGTGGGGGCACTCAATTATTTTAAATAATACCAAGTGCATTCTCTTTATAACTTATAAAAGACCACCCTATATCCTATGTTCTTCACACGATAAAACATATTTGGTTTTCCCAAGACAATACAAAATAACTTCCCGAATTCTCTCACATTATCATAATTCCCTTCGTTAGTTCAAAAATTCAACCTAGGAAGGATTTAGTGGAAACCTACGGTGGATACCCAAAGAAGAGTTAATGTACTTAAATGAGCGTCTTCATTTTATTTATTTATAAAAATCCATGAATCATTATTAAACATGATTATATAAAAACATATTTAAAGTAAATATTCCAACATGTATTTATTATTAGTTTATGAAATGTAACCATCTCCCCTTCCATCAAATGGGTTACGAAATCATCATTCGTTTGTATGACAGACTACCGCCTTGCAAACCAATGTCATTAGTTCTTCTATTACCACATTTAAAGGTTGGGTATGACGGTTGATCTAAATTATATATATATATAATATTTATAACATAGTTATACCTATTGAGTCATTATATCATATATATATATAAATTCTATTTTGTAGGGGAAACGATAAAGACACTTGTGTGTACAACAGACTACCCCCTCACGAAGTGATGTGATTCATCTTTCCCAAACTCTTCACACAAGAAGGTAATATGGTTGAATTTAATCAATACAAGTGATAAAATTTTAATTTTTATGACATTGATGAAATATTTATCATTTTTTAAATATAATATATATCATTTTATTTCTTACCTTTCCACTCACTTAAAGATGATTACATCTTTCTTATACATGTGGACTACCACCTTTATGAAGAGGTGTGAATCTGTTTTAATAACCACTACAAATGAATGATATATATAAAAATATAATATTGTAATTATGATATTATTATCATTATGGAAATATAAAAATTTACCAAACTTCTTTTCACAAAGATCTTTGTAAAATAGAAAAGTTACTCATTTTTATGCACGACCTTCTGTCTCTGTGACTGTTAGGTACATTATTTTTTATAAAAATCATTCATGATTTATTTTAAAAGCATAATTTATGATAAAATATTTTAATTAGGTCTTTATTATTACTATGGGTATCATAAAACTATATAATATGTTCAATATCCAAATCATTCATGATGAAACACACATGACAAAACAAGACAATTAACCCAAAAAGCATTGAAAATGATGAGTGATTATTAATGAATAGATGAAAATATTCTCTAGAAAGATAATATATGTTTTTTTTAATTATTAATATTGTTATTTCATAATTTAATAACATGTTAGAACTACTATAAATGAGGTAGATGTATGTTCAACCAAAAGTAAGTATGAGGTATTGGATTTTGTCTCAATTCAATTCCTTGAAGCACATTGTAATGATATTCAACTAATTTATTTTTTATGGTTTATATAATGCCCCTTTGACATATAATATCATTAAAAATTCATTATTAATGTTGTTGAAAGTTTCAATTTTTATATATTCCTCATTTTGTATTTTAATTAAAATTTATTAAGTGGTAAATAATTTCAGAACTCAATTTATTTTCATTGAGTAATATTTCTTATTCCTCATCTTTGATATTCTAGAATTATGTGTGAAATGAATTTTTATTATCTTATTTTATATTTAAGGTTGTTTTATGTAGATTTAAATTTTATGCACATGGTTAATTAATTTGTTAATTATCACTTCAATGTTATGATCATTATATGGGTTTATTTCACAATCTAATTATATTCGAGATTGTTTATTTTTAAATTTTAGTTGAAGGAAATAATATGATCAATTTATAATAAATCATTTTAATTTTCTTATAATTTATTTATTCATGAAAGTTTCATATAATAGAACCATTCTATAAGAATTTGGAATCTATAATGTTTAATATATATTTTTAAAATCTGACTTCATTTATCTCTTCATCCAGGTTTCTATTTTCTTCCAAAACCATGTCTTCTAAAAATGTTTTCATTATATTCAAAATTACTTATAAAAATAAATTTCACCTATTTTTAAAATTTATAAAATGTTTTTAAAGGAATCTAATGTTTTTTTAAAATAATTTCCATTTAGATTTTATCAAAAATGTGAAAATAATATTTTTATTGTTTTCAGAACAAGTCACCTTCCCAAAATTTTTAAAGTGAAAAAGGAATGTTATTTTTTAATTTTATTATAAGGACCCTACCTTAAAACATTACATAATATTGAATTAGATGAATAATTCACATTGAGGATCTTTTCAGGTTTAGAGTTTTAGATTAATATGCCATGACTATTACATATCCTCTTGAAAATTACATGCAAACTCAACTACTCAGTATCCATTTTTTTTTCATAAAATAAAAACTCTTAAAAAAAACATGTCTATTCAATGTTTTAGAAATAATGGCTTTTCCTTGATCCCATCCTTGACCCTAATCATCTTTATGTCCCGTTTAAAACATTTAAAAAACATGGGATGAGCATAAAAATCACAATAAGGGATATAAAATACGGAATGAAAACATTAGCCCACTAATAAATACAAATCAATGAAACCATACTTTTCAATCATAACAGAACTCATGAAATCATAAGATTTATTTGAAAAACTATAATTCATAAATCATAAACTTAACTTGTGGAATATATAACAAAATTACATTGTAGCTATCACAACTACATAGGGGGTTATGTAGGAATACTCAACTCAACATTCTTTATCTGATTCATTTGAGAATCTCATGAAATTTGAGTTTGAAAATAGTATGATGGCTGAGTTAACATTTTCCATGGTTTTCAAATTTCTCAAAAAGAAGAAGGAACATATATAACTCAACATAAGTATATTAAATATATTCTAAAAAAGTATGGATATGAAAACAATAAAAGTATAATTACTCCAATTAGTAACTCAAATTCTCTTGATCTTGATGAATTTGGGAAACCAGTAGCTCAAACTTCTTTTAGAGGTATGATAAGAATTTTATTATACTTAACACATAGTAATCCAAACTTAATGTTTTTAGTATTCTTATGTTTAAGATATCAATCTAATCTAAAGGAATCTCACTTAACGTGGTGAAAAGATTTTTTCTTTATTTATACGGAACAATGGATTTATGAATTTTCTATTCTTTTGGAAATTATTTAGTTTTAAAAAGTTTTTCGGATTTTGATTTTTGTGGATGTAGAATGGATAGAAAAATTACATATGGAAGTTTTCATTTGTTAGGTGATCCATTAGTTTCTTGGTCTTGAATGAAAAAAAACATAGTAGCACATTACACTACTAAAGCTGAATATGTAGAAGCTAGAAGTTATTGTGCTCAAGTGTTGTGGATGAAACTAACACTCACAGACAAAGGAATGAGTTTTATAATAACTCAGATATTGTTTGATAATAAAAGTTCCATTTCCTAAATAAAATACCCTGTACATCACTCTCATTAAATGAACATAGATATTAGGCATCACTTTCTTAGGGATTAGACACTAAAAAGATATATCATTAAATAATTTATCAGAACATAAGATCAACTTGATGGCATTTTTACAAAATATTTACCCACTGATAGATTTGAATACATTAAAAAAACATGAATGATAAATATAAGGTAATAATCTATATTTACTTTTTGTAAAAAAATGTATCCTTACATTAAAATACTCTTTTTCATATATGGTGTACATATGTCTGTTGTTTTATTTTTTTTCCTTGAGAAATTTTTTCGAACAAAAAAATTACATCCTTATTTTTTTTAAACATAAAATTTTATTTCCTCCATAAAATTTTTGGAATCTAAGTTCTTCAAGAAGAAGAATTACAATATTATTATTCCTCTCAAAAAAATCGAGAAGGTATTTTTCTTCACTTAAATCTTCCTAATTAATTTATTTACATGTTTGTATTTCTTTCTTATTTTAAAAAACCCATATAGGACACACATTCCATAAATATTAATTTTCAATAAAACATCAAGAGATCATAACCATAAAAATCGTTCTTTAACATTGAAATCAACCATCCGATCATATCAAGAAAATCTCAACTATTGGATTTTTTGCGAATACGAACCCTCATTGCAAAGCCTATTTAATGGCCCCCCCACATTTGTGTCCCACATCGGTTATTCCTTTATTTTTGCACTAATGATCTATCACTCTTAAGATCAGACATTTAGTATTTTTAGTTTCCTTCTATTCTGAATGTCTCTTGAAGTTTCCTAAAAAAATATGATGTCCTCGATCAAGGAACTCAAGGACTAGTTAATTTACCAAGAAAGGTTAGTAGACCCAAATTTATTTCTTAAGTATGATTATTAAATTGAAAAGGTCATTAATAATAATGGATGAGAAATTATTTTCATTTCCAAGCCAAAGAACCAGGATCCAGTTTATCGTTATCTCAATATTGAATTATATGATACAGTTAGTTTCTATGAACAAGGAGGAAGAGAATGTTTTTATTTTAATAGGTATGGTAAGAATTTTATTTATCTTTATACAATGATGCTAGTATATGCATATGACTTATGAAGGAGAGTATATATTTTTTGTCACAAGTTTCCAAACAAGGAAGGTAGTTTTGAGAAGTTTTATGCATTTGAATACCTTTTACTTAAATGATTTAAGTCATAGAAGATGAATTATCTTTCAACCAACTATAGATTGTTAGCCCTGTGGATGCAAGGATTTATTATTCTTAGAAAGAGATATAAGGATTTCTGAAAAAATGTGATATTTTCATGATGGATTTCATTGTGAACCTATGAAAGATAAATATGGTGAAATAAATCCTTCAAATGATCAAAAATTTCATGAATGGCACCCTTACATCTCAAATAATTATGTTTCTAGTGATATTCTCAAATATCATTGTTCTTTTCTTAGAATCCTTCAAAATTCATTTCAGTTCAAAATGAAAAGATCTCAAGATTATGTTATTGAGTCATGATACTCTAAGAATAATGAATATCAGTTTCAGTATTAAGTTAGGAGAGTGTTATGATTTTCCTGAATGTGGGGTTCAAGCTATCAGCAAAAAAGGAGAAGTAGGTTAATAATCTATGAAAACCCTAAATAAAAGAAAATAATTGGAACCAAATGAGAAATCATCAGTACCAGAATCAGTATCTGCTCCACTCAAATTGAAAGAGAAAAATAAATTTCTTTTTGAAGTGGTAACTATGTGGGGGAGATAAGAAGAATAAAAATAAGGATGGAGATACAGTGTTGGGTTTACACTTTATAGAGGCAAAAACAATGAAAATTCAAGAATATGAAGATCTTGAGAAGTAAGCAAAAGAAGTGAAGATGTAGAAGAATATGCGAGAAGCCTAGATTTTCCAAGCCTTTCTTAAAGGAACTAAGGAAGAATCCAAACAAATATAGGTACCAGAATCCTTCTTACAAGAGTGAGTTCCAATAGAATGTCTTGGAAATAAATTTTCAATTCTGGAATCCATTGTAGAAGAATAAGTACATCAGTAAAAAGAAGAACAAGAAGAATAAAAGGAAGAGGAAAGTGAAGATATAATAAAATAGTGGAAGAATATCAAGATAAGGAAAGTCCTTCAAATAATTTGTCCATCAGAACATATGATATTGAATCAAACAAGATAATATCATAAGGGAAAGATGATGATGATCTGGATGAGGCTGATAAACCTTCAGATGATGATCGTATAAATCATGATATTATTCAACCTAGTTATCTTAAGGATGTTTCTGATAAATATTTTAGTAAAAAATTCTCAGATGAAGATGATAGAATTATTTATGTTTTTAATAGTGATCTTGTGTCTCCGAGAGCTGAGAAAGTTATCCCTAATGCTGAGAAAGGAAAGAAAGTGATAGATGATTCTCCAAAAAAATATGTGGTTTCAAAATATAATAAAGATGTTGTTGGAACATCTATGAGAAAATCATAAGATAAAGATAATCATCCCTCTCCACCAGAAGAATCAGTATAGGAATATCCATATTCCATGGGACAAGATTTTATTGTTCAATATTTGAAGAAGTTAGTGAATACCATTACCTTATTTCAATGTATCAATTCCAAGGGTCAACTGCTTCAACAATCAATCAATTAGAAGTCAAAAACCGAAAAAAATCATGTAAAAGTTTGTTAAGCATGAAACTTAGTTCAAGACATTTTACATTGGTTATGATGCTCAGAGGAGATAATGAAAGGAAATAACCAAATGTTCTAAATTAGTGATTGATGATATGAGAATCATGGAGGAATTTCACGATTCATAAAAGTATAATTTTTATAATTGTGATGAAACTATCAAGAACCTTACAACAAGTATATCATAGATGTCGAATTTAGAGAATATTACTCGGATTCAAGAGTATAGAGACCTGAATAGAAAGCAGAATTTTGTTTCTCTCCATTTGAAAATGGGAAGAGAACTCAAGGAAGAGTAGGAAGACAAATTAAAAAAGAGCAAGAAGAAGTGGTAAAGTATCATGATGAAATTGTTATGTCTTAAGAAGAAAGAATAAAAGTTCTTGAAAATAAAATTTAGGATCAAGATCAACTATTTCAGAAGCTTAAGGATGATCACAAAGAGGTGAATAAATTAAAGGCTAGCTTGCATTATATTATGAAAATCACAAAGGGGAGAAAAGAATGATCAAAAGAATATTAAGTTTAAAGAAGGGTATTCCCTAAGTAAGGGGGAGATTTGGTAAGGGGGTATTACTAAAAGAAGATATTCTTATGAAAGAAAAAGTACTTTCCACAAGAAAGACTAGAATACCATTATTAAGGATTTCCAAACCTAAGTGGGAGTTAGTCGTATTCATCATGGGTCATAAGTAATGAGAGATATGTATTTCTTTTAATGTTCCAAAAGATATTTATTCCCATACATTATTTTTCTAAAAGTTGTTTTTTCTTTCCAAAAAGGGGGAGATTATTGAGTCAAAAATTATCCTTATGAACTTTCCATTCCATTATGTTTTGAAAATAACATACATGTTTCTTAAAGAAAATTATCTTCCTTTAAGAATTTTTTTCCTAAGGAAAATTTTATTTCTCTCATAAATGTTTTATCCTTAACCTTGGTTTTCAGTGTCTTATTTAGTGTTTTCTCAAAACAAGTTTAACCATATTTTTCTAAAATCCAATCATCAGTTCTTTAACACACTTTGAATCTTATAGTTTCTTAGACTCCGAATTTATCGGAATTTAGACTCTAAATTCTATGAAATTAAGACTCTGATTTTTTTAAATTTAATCTCTGAATTATCTGATATTCACACTTCAAATTCTGTGAAATTAAAAATCCGAATTCTCTGAAATTCAAAGTCTGAATTTTCTAAAATTATGACGCCTAATTCTTGGAAATCTTGTCTCTGAATTATCTGATATTTAAACTTGAAATTATCTAAAATTCAGTATTTGAATTATTTAATGTTTTGAATTTGAATTATATAACATTAAAGCTCATAATTATATGAAATTAATACTCTAAGTTCTCTAAAATTCAGACACTGAATTTCTTAAAATTTAGACTCTGAATTCCCTAAAATTCAAACTCTGAATTCTTAGAAATTTATTCTCCAAATTATCTTGAAATAAGATTCCAAACTCTCAAATTTCTAGACTCTCAAATCTCCATAAATTAGATTCTATATTTACCAAGAATCATATTCTTAATTCCTCATAATTTAGACTCTGAATATCCATTATTCAAGAATCTAAATGTTTATATTTTTAGACTCCAATTCTCAATTCCTTAAGAATCAGATCAAATGATTTTTTTTACAGATATCTCAATCCCATAATGTAACGTTTCATTTTATCAGATCCAAAAAATGCTAATGGTTTTTAAGAAAATTTACGTTCCTTACACATGATAATTTTTCCAATGTTTTCTTACATGAAACAAGGTCATACAATCTATTTTTAACTAACCGTTCATTTAGGGACACATGTCCAGGTCCCTCTAAAATTCAAGGAAAATTATGACCGTTAGAGGAGGAGATGACCATTGGGATCTTTGCCTTTAAATACCCCAACCACTTTAAGTGTTCGATGTAATTAGTGTCATATATTGAAATGCATTGATACGTTTATAAATGTTGTGATGTGATTTCTATAGAGATATGTTCTCTTGCTTTTTGTGATCTATGAACATATTTTTCAGTTGTGAATAACTTGAACATCAAAGTGTGACTCCAATTGTTACTATGTACCATCGAGAGCATCCAAGGATAGGAAGATAGTGGTTCTAACTATAATAATGTTCGAGGACTTCTGAGGATAGTAAGAAAGAGGTTTCAACTAACATAAAGTTCAAGGTATTTCAGAGATAGAGAGACCATTCCAATATTCTTATTCAGTGATTTCCTTGGTGTGGGTAAGAAAAACATTATATGAAGTATGAATCTAGGTACCTTTATCCAAGGTTGTTGGATACCCTTGTCTTTGTGTTAAAATATTATATACTTGTTAACTTGTTCTTGTTAAAAGATTAATTCCTACTGAATTTAGTTAATGAAATAAAGTATAACTTTCTTATACTTTCTTATACTTGTATAATATGATAAACAATATTCTATACACTTTAAGGTTGAATCTTTCCCTAAGATAAACATTTTTAATTTTCTTTAAGATAAACTTGTTTAAGTTTAGGTTCATTATAATTGGATGTGGTCCCTTCCAATTATCCCTCATTTAATAATAAAAGATAGTTTATGAATTCACCTTGTTTAACTTTGTAAAACATAGTTTTTTATTAATGTTAAAAATGAATGTTTTTAGACTTACAATTCACCCCCTCTTTCAGTTGAGCATCTGCATCTATATTTTGATCCTACACTCACACCATCTCTTGAAACCAATCACTAACTTTCATTATGAAAATTAGCTATTGTGATATGTAATCTTTGATCGATCACTTCTATAATCCTCATATTTAACACCCCCTACATCATAGATCCTCCAAATATATTTAGATCAACTTTAACTCCCTCTATCTCGCATCTCCAACTATCAACTTCTCCCTGTGCCTTTTTTCCCTCTAGAAAGGTCGAACTTTCTCCCCCTTTGTCAACAAACCAGATGGGAACATCATGTTTTTCTACAATAGGGTAATGAATACATATCAGTATATTATAAAAAAATAATCCATACCACGGGGAGAAATGGGGTCCCACATCCACACCTTTTCAAATTTGGGGAGTCGACTGCACTCCCAATGCTAGTGGATGCCTTTCACACACTTCTTGGGGTAAGAACTTTGGAATAATATCTCCATCTTGTTATTCTATAGGTAGATACTCAAACTTCACAAGACCTTGCTACCCCTTCTCCTTGAGAAAATTATACTTGATTTTATTGAGATTTTTTCTTGAGTGATGCAATGGATTTTTGATAAGATTTATAGTTCTTGAATTATCACAATGGATTTTGATTGGAGACTTCACTTCAACTCTTATATCATCAAGATGCAACTTCATCCACAAGAGTTAAATATAAGATTTATTAGACACAATATATTCAGAATCTGTAGTGCTCAATGAAATACAATATTCTTTCATTCTCAACCAAGAAATACACAATCCACCAAGATAGAAGGCACTTCCAGATGTGGATTTCCTATCATATTCTGAACCGACCCAATATGCATCGGTATATCCCAATAACTCTAGAAGATATTTTTCATTATACATTAATCCAAATTCTATGGTTCCCTTTATATATTGAATTATTATTTTCACTGAAATCATGTGGCTCCCCTTAGTTTTTCTTTGATACTTCACTGCTTGGCATGTGGAAAATAGAATATAAGACCTTTTCATTATTAGGTAGAACAAAATTCTGAGAATTTTCCTATATATTATGATATTAACTACATTTCCTTCATCATCCTATGAATATTTCATCTTAGTAGAAAACATATTCTTCTCTCATTGGAAGTAGCCATTCTTAACATTCTCAAAAACAACTTGGAATATATAGATTAAGAAATAAAATTTCCATTCCTTTCTTGTGTCACCAAAAATTATTTCATCAACATAATCCATCACCAGCATCCTATGATTACATTATTTTTTGAAATATTGATTTTAATCAACTCCACCACACTGGAAATTGAGCTTCTTCAAAAATTATTCAAACCTTGAATAAAATTCTATTGGTGATTCCTTAACACATATAGTTCATTCTTCATCCAAAAAACTCATTTCTCATCTCCATGAATGAGGAATCCATCTAGTTACTAGATACAGACTTCTTCTTCTATAACACCATTTAGGAATGCTGACTTGACATCCGTCTAGAAAACATTAAACTTTATTTACACAATTATGGATAAGAATAAACTAATTATCTCTAGTCTTGCTATAAGTGAAAATGACTCATCAACATCAATACTCTCCTTTTGGGACTAACCTTTTCACACTAGGAATGATTTGTTTCTAAACACAATATCATCTTCATTAATTTGGTTTTGTAAGACCCATTTTGTCCCAATGACATTCTTATTTATTACCCTCAAAGAAATCTTCCATGTTTGATTCTACTCAATTTGGTTAATCACTTCATTCATTTCCTGAACCCAATTCTCATCTCCAGCTACTTCTCTAAAACATTTAGGCTCAACCTATGATAAGTTTGATGCTTACTATAGAGTCTTTATTATTCTTGTCTATGCTAGATCTTTTTGATCACTAATTATGTTTTTCCTATCAATTTCATCTCATCTCTTCTGTCTTTTTGAAGATACTGAATCATTATCATCTTTCTCGTGATATTAGCCATCTTCTGAATCAACCTACAGAACAAGGTCACCTCCAGATTTTCTTATCTATTTATCACTATCCTATTGAGACTGACCACATATTTACTAAAGATTCTGCTCATTATTCAATATGGTTACATCATGACTTTAAAAAATATTTCCTATACATTTATTGAAACACTTATATGATTTGATTATCTTTGAGTATCAAAGAAATATCCCTTCATCTCCACAAGATTCAAAATTCATGTTTATACTTGTTGATAATGAAACACTTACTTCTGAAGATTCAAAAATACTTCAATAATTGATTCATTATATACCATAGCTTATATGAAGTCTTCTCTGGTTTTGGACAAGTAAGGCTGGGTTAGATGTATAGACTGTTGTCATTACTACTTCTTTCCAAATTGATTTTGGAAGATATTTTCTTAATGACAATTGTTCTATCAATTTTGTTGAAAATCCAATTTCTTCTCTCAACTACTCCATTTTGATGTTGAGTTCTTACCATAGAAACTTGATTCCTTACCCATGTTTCTCGAGATAATCCTCAACTTGGATTTTTTAGAACTCTATTCGAATTGTTTGGATTTGTCAACCAATCATCTTTTCTTATTCCCGTCGATATCTTGTAATGAAACTAAACACTTTATATTTTTGGTTGATTATTGAAAAACATTCCATTCTTCTATAATCATTAATTAATAGACCATAATATCTCCTCCCATCAACATCCCTTGGTGAAATTGGCCTGAAAACATCAATATTCACCAAATCAAGCAATCTTGTTGACATTTTATCCTTTGTTTTATATGTCTTTAGAATGATATTACCTTGTTAAAAGGCATCAAACATATGAGTATGATCACATGATTATCACGGAAGATTTTGAGAAACATCATATTTCACTATATCCTCTAAGGAAATTTGGCTTATGTGGCCAGGATTCTTATTCCATAACTTGTTTTCTTCATCCTTGGATAGATTGCACATATCTTCTTCTCCACTCATGAGGTAGAAATTTCCTTTTGTATTGTTTCCTTGAAACCCAAAATCACTATCAATTTCCTTGATGAAACATAATTTATTTGAAAAAATTATGGCATGCCTTATGCCACCCAATTGACTAGCACCAAGCATGTTGTGACTAATACCCTCAACAACCAAGACATATGCTCATCTGAAGTCTTTTCCTCCAAATTTGGCTTCCCCTAAACCAATAATTTTCATTCCCTTGATATTACCAAATATTACAATACCTTATTTATCATACCTTATTCCAATCACTAGATCCTTATTTTCTATCATATGGGAAGTGCATCCACTGTCAATAATCGATATCCTAGTGCGATATGATGTCTTGAATGTAATTTCTAAAACCACTTTCTACATGACCCTTTTCTTTTTGACCCAAGTCTTTGACTTCATACCTGACATGGGATAATAATCATGTTCTTCCCCAGTATATAGAGAACCAACTTCAACTAGTAGAGCTGTAAATTGATTTCGAATTTTAAGCTCTATTGATGATACATTTGGCAATTTCTTATGAACAAAATCCGTCTGCCTCAACACATTCCTTTGGCTTGTTGATGTGCAATATATTTCCATATATACAAGTCCTTTACACCTGAAACAAATACCATAAAATAGTGACTTGTAATTTTTAGCTCTATACAGCAACCTATGTTAGTCTTGTTCCCTTCAGTACCTCTTTTTCTATGGAACATACATTTTGAAAGTGTCCCATATTACCACAACAATAGTATCTTATGTGAGGTACATTCTTATGTGGAAATGATTCTACACTAGTTGTTCCATAGGTTCTTTGAATCCTTGGATTATGATTTGTACCCAAATCAATCTGAAATCATGGAGTGGGTGCTTGTGGTCTGACTTGAACCATAAATAATTTCTAATTTTGATCAAACCCCATACCAGACTTATTATTTAGTGTTGATTGTTGATTCCATTCTACTAGACCACTCTTCTTAAGTATCATAATCTTTGTTTCCTATGTGACATTCTCTTATGATGTAGAACCGAGAGTTAACAATTTCTCATAATATTTAACTATTCATTGTAGACCGATGACTTCTTATTCAATTTGTTGGATACATTTGGATTGATCTTTTACTATTTTAGTCAGCCTATCAGTTTCAATTTCTTATTCTAAAACATTGAGTTTGTACTCAATTACCTTTTATATGATTGCTGGAATTGAAGACATAAAATTATCATGTATACATTGAAGCTATAATTCCATTCTTCATCTGTATATATATAGTGTTTGTCATCACAAACAATTTTGTTAGCTTCATTTGTTTTGGTTCTCATAATATATACATATTCAAGGGAAGATTATAATTCAGACTGAAGATCAAATCTTCCTTTAATTCCTTCTTCTTCATTTTTACTTAAATCTATTATTAATGAACTTCTGAAAACTACCACCAAGGAATATACTTTATGATCCTTGTATTCCTCTATCTATTCTTTTTCATATTCTTCGAAACATTCTTCTTATTTTGAAAGTAGATTATTATTTTTAAATAAATTTCTCTTAGTAATTTTCATAACTTTCACATTTGATGAATAATTTTTTGGGTAATTTTATCATTGTAATCATCATCATAACCATCATAATTATCATTTTTATTAAGGGAACAAATAATGAAACAAAACAAGACCACCTGAAAGCGAAGGATCCTAAGGTGTTCTAAAATGGTGGATACAGAGGGCATCCCCTCTGATCAAGTTAACCCCTTCAGGTTTCAAAGTGTGAATATTGTGTAAACAAACCAGCTCAGTCCCAATGACCTCATGTGAAGCTAGGTGGTCTGGCACATGATTTCCCTCTCTCCAGAAGTGACTTCCTTTGATGTTATTGTTGATCATCTTTCTACCTTTTCTAATGATATAGATAGTTGACCATAGAATTTGGAAAAGGTCATCCAGAACATCATGGAAATTTTTAGTCCATTTCCATCTCAAATATAACAATTTTCTTCTATTGGAAAAGACTCAAACCCTGCACCATAGCCTTATCTTTTTCATGAAGTGATGGTCCATGTACAAGGTGAGCGGAGAAGGCCATAACAACCTATCTACTTCTTTGAAATGATATTATCCAAATTATCCTCCTTCTGACTATCTTTAACAGAGAGATTCTTCATGGCCTTGAATGCCACTTCTTTGGACATCTCCTTTTCCACTGCATCATTATCATCATTTTTCATTTCATATTCTACAGGGGTACTATGTAGATTATCTAGTGTTAACATTTTCAGGTCTTTGTCTTATAGCCCTGAAACTTTTGGATTGAACCTCATTAGATGTTTCCTCAAGATATATTTCATAATATCTATATCTTCAATGACTTCTATAAGATCCCACATATCTTCCAAAATGAAATTTACCCCATCGAAGAATGCATCAACAGTCTCATTGGTGTTCATTCTAAAATCCACATACTTGTTCCACAGAATACAGAGCATTTCTTATCAAAATTTTGTGTCTTACTCATAAATGTTAAACAAATTTTTCCACATAGCATGTTATGTTTTATAGGACGTCACTTTCTTATAAATTTCATTTGATAGGAATCCCCCTAATGAATCGATCCCTTTAGCATCAGCATCCAACCACCTTTTTTCACCCTGTGATAAAGCACCACTATTGATGTCGACTGATGTTCCATGCATAACTGTTGTGAAGACATCCATTCTTACTGATCGAAAGTAATGTTGCATCCAATTATTCCATAGTTGAAAATTATTTTCATCGAAGATATGAATTTATTTATGATTGGTCACCTCAATTTTTTATTCTGATAGAGAATCAAGGACTTTCAAAATTTACCTTTTATATCAATGGTTTGGTCCATAAGGTTGAATACCCTAAGAGTGGGGGGGGGGGAATCAGGGTATGAAAAATTAAAACATATACCCCTATGGATCTTGTTTCATTGTTAAACAAGACTCAATTATCTCTTCCTACATAGGAATATATGCATAGATATCAATCAAGCATATGAGAAAAGTATTTTTACTTCGTTCACCCTTACCAGGATATATTGAAGAAGAATATAATGATGATTTACCGATGTACAAAATTCCCTAAGGATTGCTGACAATAATGAGTATAATTTTAAAGAAAGTTCTTCTATGAAAAGGATCAATACCTTTACTATATTTAAAGTGTAATAACTACATTCCATAGGGTCACTCCCTATGCCACGTTTTCTTTCTCACTACTGGTGGAAATGGTCACCTTCTTCCTCTTCTCTCGCTCACTACTCTTGAAAAGAAATCCACAAACAATTTATAGACTTATAGGTTGAAAATAGTTTATGGATGTATAGGTCTCTTCATTTGCATGAATTCTGCATCCTCAACTATATGAAGATTCTCTATTGAATTCCCCTTTTCACGCAGAGATGAAATTCAGATTCCATGGTACTATTAGGAAATAGAAATGATTTTCCCAAACCGACTTGAAGCGTTTTCAAGCTTCCTTAAGTGTTCTGAAAACCACCTAATCCTCCCATGTACTATGTATTAGGTATCATATGTGAATAAACTCCTCTGTGTACTACTCCCACTTCCAAAAACCATCCTCCATTAGTGAACTACCGCTGCCTTAGATATCTTGTACTGCCTCCGCGTACTGACTCCGTGAACCTCCTCTGTGAACCTCCCTCTCTCAGCAAACTGTTCTCTATTCACAGACTGAATTTTCTCCCATGTACTATAGAACCCCCTCCACACACCTCATACTTATTCCATAGATATTATTCCTTTGTGGCCTACAACACCCCTCAAAAACTTTCAGCAGAATTTATTCCTTGTGAACCTCTTCAGCCTTTAGGGAATTCTCCCTCGCTAACTTACTTTGGACTTCACTGAATTTTTAAATAAAATATATGTTCTTTAATGATAATAAATCTTTCTCTTATTATTTGGATTATCTTTATTTTTGTAGGAAAAAATAACCAAAATTTTTTCTAATCTGATATTTAGAAAATCTTTGATTCAGTATAGCCTCCACCACATACTATTCCTCCTACCATGAGCCACACCCATTCCACAAACCATTTTCCATGGCGGTCCTCATACAACCTTTTATCCTACGTAGAGCCATTATCTTCTGACATACCGTGAACCATCATTCCTTCTTCATACCACATTACCTTCTCCAGACACCATTACCGTTATCCATTTCTAGTGTCACAAACCCTTCCTACGTACTCTTCTCATTGTTCGGTACTTGACTGCGAAACCTTCCCAGACATGGTACGTGGTCCATGTACTGGGCACCACATTGAGGGATTTTTTCCCAATATGACCCTCTTCTACTACCCATTTTGATTATAGAGAAAAAATTGATTTATTATTCGAATTAATTCTCTGAGCAATTAAAGGTGAATGACATAAGCATTTGGATCTTCTACACTAGCACTTAGATATTCCTACAATGTTGTTCCAATTCCTATTGTGTATGTATGGATCACCACTATAGGGAAGTTACATTTTTTTCTTATAATATAGTATTGGTATAATGTAGGGATATCTTCAAATTAATCAATAAATAAATAATTCATCACAAGGTAATTCTTTAACTTCTTAAATTAATTATTAATTATTATGTGATGATTTTACATTTGGGTTTTTAAGTTATTTCATAAAATTAATTTTATATTTAATTACATTAGTTATTAAATAATACATTGTTTCTTTGGAAAAATAATTGATTATGAAAAAAATCTGAGTTGAGCATACCCAATCACAAACTTTTTCTGTTCTAAAAACCTTTATAGGGTTCATTTTATAAGTGAGAGGGGAGAAAATTACTCTTACTAAGAAAATAAAATAATGGTATCTTTAAGGGAACATTTCACCTAATGTAATGACTCCCAATTTACCAATTTACACTTTATAATATTTTAATGAATATTTATGATGTTTGGTGTGGAGTTAGTATGGAATTTTATGTTTGAGAGCGCCTTAGTATAGATATATTACATAAATAAAATATAATGTGTCACATGTATGTATTGTTTTATGAAATAATGGAATATTTGTTAATTAGAGTATTAGATCATAAATATGATACCACCATTAACTATAAAATGTGGCTTTTCCATTTTCATGACATATCCATTGTGGGTGTTGGGAGTTAGGATTAAGTATAGTCATATGAGAATTAATAAATAAATAAATAAATTAATTAATATATTACTTATTTAGTTACCATGAACTAGATACACTATTTTTAAACATATTCATGGTAAAATACAAGGGTGATAAACAAAACTCTTCAGTTTTGGAGAGTGAGTATAGAGGAGATAATTGTCAGATATCCATGGGATCACTGATTAGTGATTTGTATTGATGAGTTTTTCTTTTCAATAAAAGTTCGTGGATCACTCCAATGGAAACAAAATAGAACTTTTCATCATCATTTATTAATATTAATGAATGTTATGATGATTTTTTGGATTAATACACATTTTTTACCTCCAATTGACAAAAAATAATACCTTAGTAGATTAATTCGCGGGTCGCTTTTTAGACTTGCCATTGGTGTTTGTCTTCTTAGGATTATGAATTGATAATAATTACTAAAAAAAGATGATTATTCTCAATGATTGAAATTTTTACCCTGGAATAATTAAGGCTAACCTGAATAATTGATGAGGTTCATCTCTCTTGTTATTATTTTTTGACTTTCTCCCCTGTTATTTATGCGTTCATCATTAATATTTTTTTGACCCGCGATTCGATGAATACTCAGAAACTAATTATTGTACATTCAGTATTTGTCATAAAGGATTGTTTCTGTTGGATTTTATTCCATGTAAAGATCAAAACTAAGGTTCTATTAAGTGTGAAACAGGATTCATAACTTATTATAGGAAGATTGTGATTTTACTATTCATAGGTTTTGGTATTTGGCATGATGACTTGACGATATCGAACCACAGGTAGATTGGGTTCCTGGAATCTTGCTACCAATGAAAATATGAGTTCATTCATCCCAGATCCATATCTCAGGGGTGAGATTATTGGATAGAATAAAGGAGTATGTGAAATAAGAGGTACTATATGGAGGACATTGGGTTGTGTAAAAACCCGACATACATGATGTGAAGTTATGAAACAAATTCCATGTTGTATACCCTATGGGATGAATAGGGTTTACACATTGAGTTAAATATCAAACACCATATGGTGGAACCAAATTCTTTCTAACCCTTATATGACCACCTTTGGGTATACAAGGAGTATACACCTAACAGGACGTGTGACCCCACACGCTGTGTGGTGGGATCACACGCCATGTAATCCCTTGTTAGATAGATTGGTGTGTATGAGGTGTACACATCTAGGATGCCATGTCGTACCAAACACTGTGTGTAGATGGTCACATTCTATATAATTCAGAAGCTATATAGTGTAACGAACCAATGTTTTATCAATTAAAATTCTCTTCTTATAATTTTGGAATATAATCACATGAAATCCCAACACAATGAACTACAAAGTGCTACACGAACATTAAACAAAATATTTTTACTTCTGTGAATTTAATTTTTACAATGTATCATATACTATTGTGTTCATGGTGTTTTTTGGGGTATAATGGAATAAAAATAATTTTTGGTGAAGACTAACCTACCCTTATCAATAATATCCAACCATGATGAATAGTAATATGTCTCTTAAAAATAGTAAATCGTTAAAACAAATAGTAACCACATCCATAAACATATAAACAAAATTTTGGCGTCATGTAAATGATAATATGATCATAGTAAAAGTGTTGGTATTTTGGTAAGCCATAAAAAATTAGTAACATTTAATTAATTATTTTAAAATAAAGCGTATTTTCAATAAAATGTGTTCTTTAAATTGACAATTTTATGTCATCTTGTTTTATGAAAATTTTACAAGACCAAATTAAACTTTTGAAAGCATTATAAAATCAGTTATAATTTTATAATCTCTAATTTTAATGTAAATTAAGATTTTAATTAAAAATTAAATTAATCATATTTAGAAAGTTATTTTTGAAAAATAGAGTTTATTTTTTTTATTCCACTCATTGATAAATATTTAGGTTGAATATTCGTTATTTTTCTAAAATACTTGAATTTTCTTCTGAATAGTAAAATTGGATAATTCTCAATAAATGCGAAAACTGAAATTTATACACCATGTTTGAGTCAGAGATGATGTAAAATTCCATTAGTTAAATATCAAATGTACATATTACTTTTTTTGGTCACAGGAATCACTACTACTTTTTTTATTATGAGAAAATAATAAACTAATGATCAAAATATGAAGAAACTCCCCTCCACTATAAAAACCACCCACCCTCCCCTCTTCCCTTCACTCCTCTCAAGCCTTGTTACTTCCCAAAAATCTTCCCAAAAATCTCCCAAAGATATTCCCCCACATCCTACATCCCTTTTTCTCCTCAAAATACCAAATACTTTCCCTTTAAGATACTTTCATGGAATATTAAATCAAGTTGCAAATTCCACTCTTCTTTTCATTCATTTGTCTTTTCATGTTCCTTTGTTTTCATTTCTTTCCTAACCTCTCCACATCCAAATGGTATGAAAACTATAGTATTATAAATTCATTGTAAATTTTTTATGATAATAGGATAATTAATTATCATAGCTCCTTTACCCTCCTTTTATACAAAATAAATGAAAACACTGTCTTAGATGTGTTAATTTATCACATTCATGGACGATGGGTTAAAAATTTCTCTTACCATCTTTAGTACTAGTCATGAAACCATTTTTATCATTTATCAAGAATATTAAATATGTATTTAATATAATTTGTTTTTCTGGAATCCTTTTTCACTCATGATGTAAAATAATAATATGAAACATGTTAATTGTGAGAAAAATCACCAAAATAATCAAATCATTCATCATTAATGTTTATATAATTATTAAACTTAACTCCAAGTAACCAAATTAAATTTATAACCATGTAACCATATATATTTTCAGTAATAAAATATAACACCAATTCTAGAAAACCATCCTCACTTTCACAAGATTATCTGTTCATGTATATAAATAAACCGAACAAGAAAAACAAATAAACCCAAACAGTGAAATTAAACCTCATAACGAATAAAAAGGTAAGGAAAGAACATTAAAAGGTTATACTAAATCAAATAAATGTAAAATCGGTTCTAGAATTGTTAATTAATGAACCTAATTTTATTATTCCGGTCAATAATATTATGTGGATGACGCAATCAGACTTAAGTTATGGGATCTTCTCTATTTCACTTTTATTAAATATTTTTATCTATGTTATGACCTTTTACGTGCAATTTATAATTATGAGGTATGATTTCAAAACTCATCCATAATTCTCTCATGATTTATAAGTAATGGGACACCTATTTTCTCTCCCATTAATCCCTCTTAAGTACTCCTGATACCATGGCAAAAATCAGCAAGGGATTCTACCCAAACCTCTTTTATTCCTTCGGGTTGCTTCATCCTACTTATTACGAAAATGAAGTTATATTAAATATTTTATGTGGGTCCTATAATTGATATTTACATATACAAAATTCATTTATGAAGACACTTCATCATTCTTTTTTTGGGATATACATGTCTTTAAGTGATTACCTCCATAATACTTCCCGATATGCAAACTTGTTTTAAGAGAACTACTCGAATTTTTACCCAATTTCAAGTACACTCTATCTTCTATTTTAATCCACCAATGTCATTATAAATTCAGTTTTTTTATTATGAAAACATTATTTTCCCAATTATTTTTTTATATAAAATGGTGTTTTCTTTTCTATTTTAAAAGATCTATAGTATTTTCCTTAAAACTGCGCAAAAATGTTTTAATGCAGAAATTTGTTAAATAATCTTCTTTTAGGTTGTAAATTTTGTTTGGAATAACGTAACATGATATATTATTATTATACCTTATTAATTTCCTTGTATGTTTTAATTCCTTTCTTTCATGGACACTTGTATGATATACCCATTCATGATTCTTTATGACATAATTATGATACCAATTTATTTCCATGGGTACCCTTATTTTTATGTATGATTATTTATGTGGAAAACATATTCATGAACATGTTAAGATGGGTGTGCCTAGAAAGTGCTCAAATATATTAGGTAAAGTTGAGTCTCTTGAGATGTTATGTGCGAAGGTTTCTACAGTTAGCCTTTTCTTGTGCAACCAAGTGTGATGGTCTTGGCTGTTAGCCTTGTCTTGTGGGACAATGTGCAACGATTTTGGCGGTTAGCCTTAACTCATGCGAGAGTCATATGTTTTTTTTTGCTTCCATATAATAATGAATCCATGTTTATTTGATTCCATGTTATTATGTTATGATTCCATTTGTTACATGATTTTTTATATCATCATATGATGCCTTCTATCCCATGTGCTAATGCTTTGTTCTTATAATTATTCCGTTATTGGGCTATTTAGCTCATCCCATTGTTTATGTGTTCCCCAGGGTACCCTATGTAGATGTTTGAGCATATTGGAATTTTGGAGCTCAATTTGAAGATTAAATAACAAAATGTTTTTTTAGTTACATGTTTTTAGTTTTATGTACCTAGTCTTCCTAGAAACTAAAATTTATGATCTTTGGCTTGTACTCTGATGTATAATTATGGTTAAAATCATGTGATGTTATATGTAATAGGATGGGGTCTATATAGTTTATATCAGAGGATGGTCTAATTTTTTTTGGAGATTAGGAGTAGAGAATTTTATTAAGAACCTTAATTATGAGACATATTAAAAGAAAACACCCCTAAATTTTGGTAAGTATAGAGTAAGTAGTTTATCAATAAAATACATCCATATCTAGATAGAAATAGGGAGATATGGCTCTGGAATATATGTAACTATGTGTAAAACCCCAAAAAACCACTTTGATCTAGACTCGAATGGGAATTGGTGCATGACAACAAGCCTTGCTACACTCTTGGTTTGACACTCTTGGGGGATATGCTTTGGTGAATTCAGGAGATTAGAACAAACCAGTATTAATGGAATAAAAAAATCTCATAAGAATATGTGTTTTGAAATAGATCAAGGATAAAATTTATTGAAACATAGGGAATCACAACATAGGATATACATCCCCTTTATAAGTTTATTATTTTATTTTCAAGGTTTTATTTTTTTGATCAAGAACTATGTATTCAATCCCTATAATTGCACGTTATTTTTTTGTTAATGGAGGGAAATAGAAGAACATGTTTTGAAAATCAATGTTATAGGTAATTAGAATATATCTTTAATGAAATTCCAAATATGAACAGATTGAGTGATCAAAACATCATGAAAATACTTGCTCAATCGGATCAAGTCATTAATAATAACATGAATCAGGTGGAATTCCCGCCTACTCAAAGGAAAGTGAAAGTTGCCATAGTTTCTTTCATGTGGAAAGGGAACCCCATGATTAATGAATATTTTTATCCCCTCCTCACAGAACAGTAGATTAACTATATTTAAAAGATATTCTTTATAATCTTATACTTAGAAGAAGAGGATGTTGAGCTGAAAATCTATCATTTTGAAGGGGAATCTGATCAGTGGTGGACAATGATCAAGAATACAAATTCCCAGAAGAAAATTGATTCCATGGATTATGAGGAATTCAAGAGAATGTTTTTCAATAAATATTTTCCCTAAACCCTCTATCTCAAGATGGAAATAGTGTTCCTCAAACTCAACTAGAAGGAAGATGAGTCCCTCAGGGCATATGAAGAAAACTTCACAAGGATTTCATGGTACGCCTATGGCTTGGTCTTGAACACCAAAAGCAAGGTGGATCACTTATTTAGAAAACCGAAGACGAGTATATGAAAAGCATTGGCGATTCAAGACTTTGATAGAAATTAGGAGATTTTACATTATTCACTTAAGGAATAAATGGAGATTAGATACTCTTAGTGGTACCATGGGCCTGAAAAAAGAGACCAAAATGTAATCTATTATGGGTAGTTCTACAAATAAATTCCATGATAGAAAGAAGAGTGATCACCCCACATGTAAATATTTTGGGAAGAAGAATCTTGGTAACTATCTAAAGGGAAATAGGAATTGCTTCAAATGTAGAAAGTTAGGACATATATCTAAAAACTAACGAAGAGATATGAAAAATCCCACTAATGTGGAAGGAAGGTTCAGATCAACAAACATCCTGTAGTGTAGTGTTAAAACTGCAAAGAGCATGGGAATTATGTGAACACTTTATCTAAGTTGAGGGTTTTCGAAGGCTATCAAAAAAACTTCAAAGAAATCATGGAAGGGATTATGATATCACTATTAAAGAGGTGGAGCTAGAAAATGATGATGTGATAGGTATACTAGTTATTCATTCAAGAATAGTGAATTTACTATTTGATTCTGGTTTTACACATTATTTCATATCTTGAAATTTTAGTAGAAATTTTCAAACACCACCTCAAAATTTAAAGGATATGTTATCTGTGATAACATAGAATGAGGAAATTATCATGTCCATGGATTATAACTCCTCCTCGATTAATGTTTGTAGACTGAACCTCCCAAAAAATATCATCATACTTCTTTTAGTGGAGTTCTAAACTATCATGTGTATGGATTTCCTTTCTTTAAAAAATTATAATACCATATATTAGAAAAGGGAGATCACTCTTCACATCTCAAAGAGGCCTTTTATTATTTACATGTGCAAGGAGAAAGGTGAATCCCCTTTTGAATCATTATCTCAAGTGTGGATATTAATTCCTTTTGAGAAATAATGTATATCTCAAATGATTTATAAAATGGAGAGAATAATTCTTGAAGACATTCCCATCATGAGGGATTACAATGATGTATTCCCTGAAGAGTTTCACAATCTCCCTCCAAATCAAGAGGATGTGTGTAACGCCCGAGATTTTTATGAGAAATATTTTGTTTTTATGTTACATACATTATCAAGGTAATTTTTACTACACACAACACTAGCTTGGCTTTCTTTATACCCAATCGTGTCTGTACTCGATAGATTGCATTGTACGCAATACCGAGTTTCACTAGACAACGATATGCTATTAAAATATTATTAAAACTAGCCATTATGAATATTAATATCCACTTTTTGAAATTTTGTAAATTTTATCTTTCAAAATGGACTTCATTTTTAGATTTGGAGTATCGAAATTAGCCTAGAGTGAAATTTTGTTATTTTTCTGAAAACCCTCAATTTTTTATGAATAGTGAAAACACTAGGTTACCATTTAAAATCAGACTTTTTATTTGATTAATTAGTTATTTTATTTAAATTTATTTTAGGTAAAAATTGATACATAACACCTATATAATTTCTATGTAATTCATTGGAGTAATTTTATAATAATTTTAGATATATAAAAATTTTATTGAACTTTTCACCGTCTTTTACCAACCTCTTAGGAGAATTTGAAAATTTACATAAAACATAATTTTACCTCTTCTGTGAGTGGAATTTCTAAAATTAGAGAGACAAGGTTAATATCAAGTACTAAAATGTGGTTCAATGAGATGAAAATAATTTTTGGTGAATAGTGATTTTTTACTTTTTTTCCACATTTAAAAGTAAATAGGGTAATTAAGGGTAAAAATGGTATTATTATTATCCTAACACATGTCCTAATTCTATTGGATAAGTTTAAATCAACCAAAAAAAACCTTAGGAATACTATAAGACCATTTAGGCTCACTTGGATTAGATTAGGACATTTAATATTATTTTATTTAAAGAATAGTTAAAATAGTTAAAATCAGTGATTAATAACTAATACATTTTTATTATAGGGTTACACATAAGATAAATTCGACTATAAATATTCATTAGAAATATAAAAATATTTCCTACATAATGGTATTTTATATATAATTTTTAGACATTATATAAGTTAATTTATTTATGACATAATGATGATGCAGTAGTTATCTTATTAATGAAATATTGACATAATTGATGTTATAAATACCCAAATAAATGTAATTTGACACTTTTTATGAATTCCACTAATTTTATAGGTTAATATGACTTGTTAGTATTTATTTAATTAACTTTTTTGAACTAATCATTCTGTTATGATTTTCACAAAAATCAATTACCAAATAGTGTCAAAATTGACATAAAATAATTTTTTAAAAAATATTATATTATTAATTGTTATTTTATTCCTAAAAATCTATGGTTCGGTAAAATGACTTATATAAGGTTATATATATTAATAATAAACAACTTGGGTTTCTTTTGGATTGTTATAGTATGTTGATTAACCTTATAGTGTATAAAAACAAGAAGACACGGTAAAAGTAAAATTATTTAACTTAAAGTTAAATCTAAATGATAAGGTTAAAATAGAAACATAAACATGTCTAAATTATATTGTATTAGAGGATTTAGACCCATCCCAACCTTATATTCGAAATAAATCAATTTGAGATATTAAAAACCGAATATTACTTTATAATAAAATAATATTTTTAGTATTTCCTATGGTGCCTCTCTCATCCCTTATAAAAGGGAACCTCCTCCCTCTCTTACTCACACCACTTTGAGCCTTAAAGCTCGTCCAAACCCTGAACATTTCTCTTCTCCACTTCCCTAGAAATATCCTAGAGGTTCTGTTCTTCTTCAAAGACCATTTTTAGTGCCCTAAGATGAGGTTAAGAAGAGGCGCTTCAAAGAAGAAGTAATGTCTGTTACCGATTCTTTCAAATTTATTTCTTCTTCTACTTCTTCTTCTATAGTTGTTTCATTATGAAGTAATAACATCAGTATCAATCATATAGTGATATGTTATTATAAGTATGAAACAAACCTATTTCACCATCTATCCATCCTACGGAAAACAAAATTATCGCGCATGCGTACGTACAGAATACCGTCTCCATGCCGTGGTGTAATCTATTTTCCACCACCACCATACTTGGATGAGTATAATGGTGTAAATAATAAATATATGATTATTTTAAAGTGATATTGATTCTGAAATAGTATACATACACTCCAATACAATTCCACGATCATGAGAACAATATCATCGCTCGTGCATACGTACGGAATACCGTCTCCACGATGTGATGTGACTCGTTCTACATGAACTTCATTGAATAATGATTATATAAATAAATTGAATGAATAAATATGATATATATTACAATAATAACATTATAGAAATGTGGTATCTATAACCTAAAAATAATAATAATAATTTATTCGACAAAACACGTATAAGAACAAAAAGTAATAAACACCCGAATAACAAGTGACAATGAAATATTACTAATAAGAAGTTAAGAATCTGACCATATATGATATAATAACAATGAGTGTGATTCTATAATAAGTCAATGACATTATTTAAATAATTATACAAGAGGTTGGGACACTTACGAAGCAAATCGGACCTAAGGTAAGGGATAATATCGCAATCTCAATTTTTATCTGAGATTGTTTATACTTCAGAATTTACTGAGGAATATTTATCATCCACATCCATGTTTCCTCAATATTTAATATTATTTATATCCTCCTAAAATTTTTTAAATCCAATTTTACCCTTCAGTGAGTTTTTATTAAATGATATGAAAGGAATCTTTTGTCGTTTTTCGTACGAGGTACTTTTTGACTTTTCGGGCCAAAGTACGAGAAGAATGTTTTTTAACTTATATAGCATGAATGGATTTTTAGAACATTATTTCCATGAATCTTCCTTTAAAAATTTTCAAGTTTTTTTTAATCAAAATATTTTAGTTTATAATTATATGACATGTTAATAATGGAAAATATTTTTGAATTAGAAAAGATATTTTCCTCAAGAATGCAGTTCAAGTGTTTTATCAAAATTATTTTCCATCTAAGATAATATAGGGTTCTGTTTCTATCCCTATTTTTACATTGTTTTGATTATGTTATGATGGAATTATTTTTATGCTGTCCTTTTATCTTATATGGATTATGTTAACATGGCATGATGATTAAGAATCACATTTTTATAACATAGGTTATGCTATGATGTATGATTTATGATTTTGTGGCACAAATAAGAATGGTTTAATTATGAGATGGGTTGGACCTATATCTCCCTCCAATGAATTGGGTAAAGATTCATATCTCATGAGATATACATGGATGGAACGACAGGTTAATCCGGTTTAGTGAAACAGGACTGAAACGAGGAGTGAACTCGCTTCAGAAATGGACTTTTTCTGCTAATACAGTCTTGGCAATGAGTCTTGATACTAAGAAATGATTCTCTATGATTATGTGTGTATACTATAATGTTTCATGTTTTATGTTATGATTATTGGGATTACATTTCACTACTATGATTTATCCAGTGTTATGAAATTATGACCTCTTTTTCATGTTAAGATATCCAAAATGTTATGTTCTTATGAATATGATGTGATTGATATATCTTTTGTTTACCCTTACTAAGCATTTGAGCTCACACTTTTGTATGTTTTCTTTTCTCAGGTCAGGAAGAAGGTTATTAAGTAGGATATGCCAAAAGGGACTCTAGATATGATGAAATAAATGGGAGGCAATGTAGATGATTTATGAACCTGTTGTTTATGTTTCCCAGTTTCTAAAGACACTATACCTATACAGTACTTTCATGGTTTAATTATATGTTGTAATAAGTGTGCTTCAATTTTGAATCAATAACAATGTAAATTGTGGGTCGTTATAGTTGGTATCAGAGGAAAAGGAGGTAGGAATGAATCTAATCCTTGGGAAGTCTCACATGTGAGTGTTGGACAAAGAATGGCTCTCCGCCCAATGGCTTCATGGGAAAATGGCTGCCACTAGGGATGGTGGTGTGTCCCGCCCACGGGGTGTAGCCACCCTTGGAAAGCCCTGATAGGTATCAATTATAGTCCACTGGAAGTAATTCCATACCATTATAGTTGGTATCAGAGGAAAGGTATATTCAACCTTGGGAAACTAGGATGTGAAAGCCTTAGTAAGAACCCTAAGGTTATGTCTAAGAATATAACACAATCTTAGTGTTTTAGAAATGGCCATGAACAACCTATGATAAGACCTTAAGTGTAAATTTTATTCTTGATTATGTTGTTTTCCTATTATAATTAGTGTTACTCACACTATTTTTCTTGGTTTTAGTCAATGGCTGGAACCCTAAGGACCCATGTTAACGCGGAATGCGATGTGCAATGCAATGATTGTCCCCCTGAGCAACCAAACGTTATGGGAGCTGGAATGAAAAATCATGTAGCCATGCTCACACAACTTTATCAAGCTATGAATCATGAAGAACTTCCAAATGAGCAAATGAAGGAGCAACATTCTGTTGAATCCTTCATGAGGCAACATCCACCCTCATTTAGCGGGTCTACTGATCCATTAGTGGCTGAACAATGGATCAGTACCGCTGAAAATATATTTTCAGTTATTCAAAGTTCTGAACATGATAAAGTCATATTAGCAGTATATCATTTTGAAGGTGAAGCTGATCAATGGTGTAATCTTATCAAGAATACGATGCCAAGAGATGAAATTGAGTCCATGGAATCAGATGAGTTCAAGAACTTATTTTTCAATAAGTACTTCCCTCGTATTCTTCGAAAAAAGATAGAGAAGGAGTTTCTTGAACTAAAGCAATAGGATGATGAATCTTTTGGTACCTACAATGAAAATTTCACAAGACTTGCAAGGTAAGCTTCTGGGATTATTATCCTACCTGAGAGTAAGATTGATCGATTATTTAGTGGCTTAAAACCAAGTCTTCGATGGGCATTAGCCATAAGGGACTTCAATAGCTACGAGGAAATCATTCTATGTGCTCTCAAGGTTGAGATGGAGATTGGAGTAACCCATCAATCATATGGGTTTGATAAGAAGAGGAAAATGGAATTCAAAGGAAAATATAAAGAGCACACTGAAAAGAAGATGATTTTCCCTTATGCTCAAAGTGTGGAAGGAAACATGGAGGGAGTTGTCTTAAAGAGACAAGTAAATGTTTCAAATGTGGAAAAGAAGGTCATCGGGCATTTGAATGCTGCAATGATGGGAAGAAGATGTCTAGTGATGCGAATAAATAAAAGGCTACATAGGGTGCCCTCTTTCACTTCAATGTTACAAGTGCAAGGAAATGGAGAATTATGATAATCAATGCCCTAATCTAAGGGTTGTTGATGATGATCGACATCAATAAACTCTTAAGGCTAAAAACAAAGGAAAATGACATGCAATTTCTATCAGCAATGTGGAGTTTGAGAACGAAGTGGTGAAAGGTACACTTACCGTCCACTCTAAAGTAGAAAATGTTTTATTTGATTCTGGATCCACCCACTCTTTTATTTCTGAAGAATTTTCTAAGGGTATCGCCATATTACCTCAACAATTAGATGCTGAGTTACCTGTGACAACCCCTAATGGAACAATAGTCGCATCAAAAGTTTATAATTCTTCTCCGATTGATGTTTATGGGAAAGTGCTTCCTACAAATATTATGATCCTTCCTATAGTGGAATTTGATTTGATTCTTGTCATGGATTGTATTTCTTTATATGGAGCTCATATCAATTTCCAAAGAAGGGAAGTCACATTTCATATTCCATATCAATCTATGATTGTATATCGATGCAAGGATGAACATAACCGTCCAGTGGAAATTTCATCCATCTTATGGGTCTTGATTCCACTAAATGAAGGTTATTTATCTCAAATGGTTGGAGAGAAACTCACAATTAAGAGTATTCCCACTGTACGAGAGTTTGATGATGTCTTTCCGGAGGAATTGTCGATTCTTCCACCAAATTTTGAAGTTATGTTTTCAATAGAACTTCTACCAGATGCTTTGACTATTTCAAAGACAACATATAGAATGGCCCCAATTGAGTTGCAGGAATTGAAGAAGCAACTCCAAGAGAATCTTGATAAGGGATTCATATGCCCTAGTGTGTCACCTTGGGGAGCACCTGTTCTGTTTGTTAAGAAGAAATATGGATCAATGAGACTCTACAATGATTATTTAGAACTTAACAAGATCACTATCAAGAACAAATATCCTCTCCCACACATTGATGACTTATTTGACAAACTACACGGAGCTCAATACTTTTCCAAGATTAGTTATTCATTCAGGGTAACATCAATTAAGGGTCAAAAGGGAGGATATACCAAAGACGGATTTCCGTTCAAGGTATGAACACTATGAATTTATAGTGATGCCATTTGGTCTTACTAATTCCCCTGTTATCTTCATGGATAGGATGAATAGAGTCTTTAGAGACTATCGTGATCAGTTTGTGGTAGTATTTATAGACGATATTCTTTTCTATTCAATGAGCAAGGAATAACATGAAGATCACTTTAGAATTGTATTAAAGACCCTAAGAAAGGATAAGATTTATGAAAAATTTACCAAGTGTGAATTTTGGCTTCAAAAAGTTTCATTTTTCAGTCACATAATCTGAAAAGAGGGGATATCTGTGGATCCAGAAAAAACAGAGGTTATCGAAAGATGGTCGAGACCAACAACAGTAACTGAGACCTGAAGTTTTCTCAGTTTGGCCGGATATTATCGACGTTTTGTGACTGATTTTTCACAATTATCTAACCTACTCACCAGGTTGACTCGAAAAGGAGTTAAGTTCGTGTGGAGGGAGGAATGTGAAGATAATTTCAAGGAGTTGAAAAAAGGTTATCCAGTGAACCTGTACTCACACTTACTTGTATTAGAGAAAGGTTTGTGATCTACAGTGATGCATCCAAGAAGGTACTGGGGTGTGTTATTATGCAAAACGATATGGTGATAGCTTATGCCTCACGACAGTGGAAAATCCAGGAGAAAAATTACCCAACTCATGATTTGGAGTTAGATGCGGTAATCTTGGAATTAAAGATTTGGAGGCATTATCTTTATGTTTAAAGGTGTGATATTTATACTGATCATAAAAGATTAAAGTATATTTTCAAACAAAAGGAGATGAATATGTGCCAAAGAAGATGGTTGGAGTTGACTAACGATTATGACTGCTCAATTCGTTACCATCCCGGGAACGAAAACAAGGTGGTAGACGCATTAAGTCGACAAGACCACGCTAGCTTATCCATGATGAGGATCATAAAAGATCCAATATTTATGGATTTACAAAGGATGGTTCTTGGAATTATAAGGGAAGTTGAGAAATCATATCTTTCTCAAATGAATGTTCAACCATCTATACCTGTGAAGATTAAAGAGGCACAGAAAGAAGATGTAGAGTTACAAAAGAAGGTGAGAAATACTCCTGAATTCAACCTTAATTGTGATGGGGTAATAAGGTTCAGGAATTGGGTTTGTGTTCCTCCCATCCAAGAATTAAAGAAGGAGCTGTTGGATGAGGCTCACAGTTCTTCATTCTCTTTTCATCCTGGAAGCACGAAGATGTATAGGGACCTGAAAGAGTACTTCTGGTGGGATGGCATGAAAAGAGATGTTGCTGAATATGTCTCTCGATGCTTGGTTGGTCAACAAGTTAATGCAGAGAGACATAAGTCTAAGGGGATGTTACAACCATTACCAATACCCGAATGGAAATGGGAAAACATCACTATGGACTTTGTCACTAGACTACCTAAAAAATCCAAAGGAAATAATGCTATCTAGGTCATTGTTGATCGTCTTACAATGTCAGTACACTTCATTGGTATTCGAGAAGATTTCTCTCTCGATCATCTTTCCAGGATATATGTAATGGAAGTGGTAAGATTGCTTGGAGTACCACTTTCCATTATATCCGATCGGGATCCGAGGTTTACCTTAAAGTTCTGGCGAAGTTTTTAGCATACTCTGGATACAGAGTTGAGTTTCAGCACTGCTTATCATCCTCAGATAGACGGTCAGTCTGAGAGAACAATTCAAACTCTAGAAGATATGTTAAGAGCTTTCTCTTTGGATTTCAATGGTGGTTGGGATCAACATCTACCTTTGGTGGAATTTTCTTATAATAATAGACTTCATTCCAGTATTCAGATGGCTCCTTATGAAGCTCTCTATGGAAAGAAATGCTGAACTCCATCTTCCTGTGAAGAAGTTTGGGAAAAAAATCTATTAGGACCTGATCCTGTTGATGAGATGGCAGAAAAGGTCAGATCTATTCAAAAACACATTAGAGCAGCTCTGAGTCGACAAAAAAGTTATGCCTATAATCGAAGAAAAGACCTAGAGTTTGAAGTGGGTGATAAAGTGTTCTTACGAATATCTCCTTGGAAGAGAGTAATGAGATTTGGAATAAAGGGAAAGATAAGCCCTACGTATATCGGTCCTTTTGAAATACTGAATTGTGTTGGGAAGGTAGCTTACTGATTGGAGCTTCCACCGAATCTCTCTCAAGTTCATGTTGTGTTCCATGTATCTCTCCTAAGAAAGTGCATACCTGACCCTTTACATGTACTCATCTCAGAAGTTGTACCGCTAGAGAAAGACCTTTCTTATGAAGAACAACCGATAGAGATTCTGGATCGTTGCGAAAAAGTCCTACGGAACAACACCACTCACTTGGTGAAAGTTATATGGAGGAACCACCAATTAGAAGAAGCTACATGGGAGCTTGCAGATATGATTAGGGAGAGGTATCCTTATCTTTTTGTTACCATGTGACGAATTTCGAGGGAGAAATTCATTTTATGGGGGGTAGAATGAAACACCCGAGATTTTTATGAGAAACATTTTGTTTTTATGTTATACAAATCATTAAAGGAATCTTTCACTACACACAACACTATCTTGGCTTTCTTTATACACAACCGTGGCCTTCCTCGATAGCTTGCGTTGTATGCAATACCAAGTTTCACTAAAAGAACGATATACTATTAAAATATTATTAAAAATAGCTGTTATGAATAGTAATTCCCATTTTTTTTTTGTAATTTTGTAAATTTTATCATTCAAAATGAACTTCATTTTTGGATTCAGAGTATCGAAATTATCCTAGGGTGAAATTTTGGTATTTTTCTGAAAACTTTCAATTTTCGATGAGTAGTGAAAACACTAGGTTACTATTTAAAAAATGACTTTTTATTTAATTAATTATTTATTTTATTTAAATTAATTTTAGGTAAAAATTGATACATTACACCTATATAAGTTCAATGTAATTCATTGGATTCATTTTATAATAATTTTAGATATATAAAAATTTTAGTGAACTTTTCACCGTCTTTTACCCACCTCCTAGGAGAATTTGAAAATTTATATAAAACATAATTTTACCGCTTCTGTGAGTGGAATTTCAAAAATCCGAGAGACACAGTTAATATCAAGGACTAGAATGTGGTTCAATGAGATGAAAATAAATTTTGGTGAATAGTAACTTTTTACTTTTTTTACCACGGTTAAAAGTTAATAGGGTAATTAAGGGTAAAATTATATTATATTTATCCTAACACTTGTACTAATTCTTTTGGATAAGTTTAATATGACCAAAAACAACCTTAGGAATAAAATATGACCATTTAGGCTCAATGGATTAGATTAGGACATTTAATATTATTTTATTTAAAGAATAGTTAAAATAGTAAAAATCAAAGTTTAATAACTAAAACATTTGTAATATAAGGTTATACATAACATAAATTAGACTATAAATATTAATTAGAAAGCTAAAAATATTTACTACATAATGGTATTTTTTATATAATTTTTATTCATTAAATAAGTTAATTTATTCACGAGACAATGATGATGCAATAGTTACCTTATTAATGAAATATTGACACAATTGATGTTATAAATACCCAAAAAAATGTTATTTGAGACTTTTTATGAATTAACCCAATTTTATAGGTTAATATGACATTTTAGTACTTATTTAATTAACGTTTTTCGAACTAATTATAATTTTAGGATTTTCACAAAAATCAATTACCAAATAGTGTCAAAATTTACATAAAATAAATTTTAAAAGAAATATTATATTATTAATTGTTATTTTATTCCTAAAAAACTATGGTCCAGCCAAATGACTTATATAATGATATATATATTAATAATAAAAAAATTGGAGTTCTTTTTTCTTGTTATAGTAATTTTATTAACATTACAGTGTAAGAAAACAAGAAGACACGGTAAAAGTAAAATTATTTAACATAAAGTTAAATCTAAATGATAAGGTTAAAATAGAAACCTAAACTTGTATAAATTATATTGGATGAGAGGATTTAGATCCATCCCTACCTTATCTTCGAAATAAATCAATTTGGAGCTATTAATAACCGAATATGAATTTATAAACAAATAATATTTTTAGTTTTTCCTAAGGTGACCCTCTCCTCCTTTATAAAAGGCCACCTCCTCCCTCTTTTCCTCACACCACATTGAGCCTTCAAGCTCGGCCAAACCCTACCAATTTCTCTTCTCCACTTACCGATAAACATCCTAGAGGTCATGGTCTTATTCAAAGACCATTTTCAATGCCCAAAGAGGAGGTTAACAAGAGTCGCTTCAAAGAGGAGGTAATGTCTGTTACTGATTCTTTTCACTTTATTTCTTCTTCTACTTCTTCTTCTTTAGTTGTTTCATTATGAAGTAATAACAAAAGTATCACTAATATACTTATATGTTATTATAAGTATGAAACAACCCCATTTCACCATCTATACATCCTACGGAAAACGAAATCACGGCGCGTGCGTACGTACGGAATACTGTCTCCATGCTGTGGTGTAATCTATTTTCCACCACAGCCTTACTTGGATGAGTATAATGGTGTAAATAATTAATATATGATTATTTTAAAGTGATATTGATTCTAAAATATTATACATACACTCCAATACAATTCCACGATCATGGGAACGATATCATCGCTCGTGCGTACGTACGGAATACTGTCTCCACGATGTGATGCGACTTGTTCTACATTATCTTCATTGAATAAAGATTATATAAATGAATTTAATGAATAAATATGATATATATTACCCTAATAACATTCTGGAAATGATTTATCTATAACCTAAAAATAAGAATAAGAATTTATTCGACAAAACACGCATAAGAACAAAAAGTAATAAACACCCGAATAACAAGTAGCAATGAAATAATACCAATAAGAAGCTACGAATATGACCATATATGATATCATAACAATGATTATGATTCTGGAATAATTCAATGACATTATTTAAATCATTATACAGGAGTTTCAGACACTTATGAAGCAAATCAGACCTAATGTAAGGGAAAATCTCGCAATCTCAATTTTTATCCGAGATTGTTTATACATCAGAATTTACTGGGGAATATTTATTATCCACATCCATGTTTACTAAATATGTAATATTATTTATATCCTCATACAATTTTTTAAATCCAATTTTACCCTTTGGTGGGTTTTTAGTAAAAGATATGGAAGGAATCTTTTTTCCTTTTTCATACGAGGTACTTTTTGACTTTTTCGGCCAAAGTACGAGAAGAATGTTTTTTTTAACTTATACGGAATGAATTGATTTTTAGAACATTATTTCCATGATGCTTCCTTTACAAGTTTTCAAGATTATTTTTAATCAACTTCTTTTAGTTTAAATTTATACAACATGTTAATAAAGGAAAATGTTTTTGAAGTAGAAAGGATATTTTCCTCAAGAATGGAGTTCAAGTGTTTTATCAAAATTATTTTCCATCTAAGATAATATATAGGGTTCTGTTTATATCCCTATTTTTACATTTTTTTTGATTATGTTATGATGTAATTATTTTTATGATGTCCTTTTATCTTATATAGATTATGTTATGATGGCATGACAATTAAGAATCCCATTTTTATTACACGGGTTATGCTATGATGTATGATTTATTATTTTGTGTCACACATAAGAATGGTTTCATTATGATATGGGTGGGATATATATCTCCCTAAAATCCATTGGGAAAAGATTTATATCTCATGAGATAGACATGGCTGGAATGACAGGTTAATCCGGTTCAGTGAAACAAGACTGAAACAAGGAGTGAACTCGGTTCAGAAATAGACTTTTTCCGCTAAGATAGTCTTGGAAATGAGTCTTGACTACTAAGAAACGATTCTCTATGATTATGTATGTATGCCAAAAAGTTTCATGTTTTTAGTTATGATTATTGGTATTACATTTAACTACTATGATTTATCCCATGTTATGAAATTATGATCTCTTTTGCTGGTTAAGATTTCCAAAATGATATGTACTTATGAATATGATGTGATTAATATTTGTTTTGTTTACCCTTACAAAGCATTTGAGATCACCCTTTTGTATGTTTTCTTTCCCCATGTTAGGAAGAAGGTTATTAAGTAGGATATTCCAAAAGGGACTCTAGATATGATGAAATAAATGGGAGGCATTGCAGATTCTTTATGAACCAGTTGTTTATGTTTCCCAGTTTCTAAAGACACTATACCTATATGGTCCTTTCATGGTTTTGTTATATGTTGTAATAAGTGTGCTTCAATTTTGATGAAATAACAATGTAAAGTGTGGGTCGTTATAATGTGTCCTAAATTTAACTTATTTCTAGACCTCTACCTATATCAAATAAACCTTATAGAATGGCCATCATATAGTTGGAAGAGCTGAAGAAGTAGTTATAGGAGAATCTGGAGAAGGGTTTTATACACCTGAGTGCTTCACCATGGGGTGCTCCAGTCTTGTTCATCAAGAAGAAGGATGGAACAATGAACCTCTGGATTGAATATTGTGAGCTTAATAAAATAATGATAAAGAACAAGTATCCCCTACCACGAATAAATGACTTGTTCGATCAGCTTCATGGGCGCAGTTATTTCTCCATGGTGAACATTTGGTTGGGATATCACCTATTAAAGGTGTGGATGGTAGATATTCTGAATACTACCTTTTTAATGAGGTATAGACACTACAGGTTCATAGTGATTCCATTAATACTAACTAATTCTCAAGAAATTTTCATTGATTTAATGAATAGAGTATTTAGAGACTACATCAAAAAATTTGTGGTACTCTTTATTGATGATATTCGAATATACTGTAAATGAAATGAGGAACACGAGGAGAATTTGAATACTTTGATGAAGAATTTGTGAATGGAGAAGATGTATGCAAATTATAGTAAATGTAATTTCTATATGGAGGATGTATCATTCTTGGAGAATTTTATCACTAGAAAAGGGATATCTGTGGACCCTTCAAAGACAATGTTAATTGAAGATTGGCCTAGAAAAATATCTGTAATAGAGATCCTTAGATTTTTGTGTCTAGCTGGGTATTATCAACAATTTTTTAAGAACTTCTCATAATTACCTAACCCGATGACCAAGTAGACACAGAATAGGAGTGAAGCTTGTCTGGACTCAAGAATGTGAAGACTTATTTAAGGAGTTGAAAAAGTGGCTTATCACTTTGACAATACTCACACTCTGAATAATTGGAGAACTATCGATGGTGTATAGTGATGCTTCAAAGATGGTATTAGGATATTTACTGATGAAAAATTATAAAGTGATATCCTACACCTTAAGTTAGTTTAGAAACCATGAGCAAAACTATCATACAGATGATCTAGAGTAGGAAGCTGTGATCTTTTCATTAAAAATATGTTGGCATTATATCAATGGAGAGAAGTGTGAGATATATACTGATCATAAGTGTCTCAAATATATATTCATAGAAAAAGTTCTTAATATGGTTCAGTGAATATGGATAGATCTCATTAAGGATTATGACTGCTCAACCCACTACCATCCTGGCAAGGAAAACATGATGACAAATACTGTAAGTAGAAGGGATCCTATATAATTATCATTGATGATAATTGAAAGATATCCAATATTCTTAGATTATTAAAGGATGGACATATGAATAATTAAGGGAGTAACATCATCAATCCTTTCTCAAATGTTTGCTTAACCATTCCTCATAGAGAAAATAAATGTTTCTCAAATAAAAGATGTGGAAATTTAGAAAAGGGTGGAAACCATTAGAAATGGGAAATCCTCTAAGATTCTGATTGATGTGGAAGGATTTTTAAGATTTAGGTCATGATTATATGTACGATATGATCCAGAGATAAAGAAGGTGAATTTGAATGACAGACATAACTCTACCTTCTATATTCACCCAAGGAGCACAAATATGTATCAAGATCTCTGAGAGAACTTTTGGTGGGACAAGATAAAGAAAGATATTGCTTTTTATACATCAAAGTGCCTAGTTTGTCAATAAGGGAAGGCTAAAATAAAGAAGACTAATGGGATGATAGAAACACTACTCTAACCAACATGGATGTGGGATAACATCACAATGGACTTTGTCACTGGACTATCAAGGACATATAGAGGAAACAATGCTATATGGTTCATTTTGGATCGTCTAACAAAGATAGCTCACTTTATCTCAATTTGGGAGTATTTCGCATTAGATCAACTTTGATGGAGAAATATAAAAGTGGTGGTAAGTTTTATTGGAGTACCACTATCTATTATATCCGATAGAGATCCAAGATTCACCTCAATGTTCAGGAAAAGACTACAATATGATCGAACCACTGAACTAAACTTCAATATGACCTATCATCCTCAAAAGAATGGCTAATCTAGGTAAACTAATCATACACTAGAAGATATGTCGAGATCATGTTAAATGGACTTAAAATAAGGATAAGACCATCATCTTCCACTGTTTGAATTCTCCTACAATAATAGTTTCCACTTGAGAATTTTAATGAGACCAAATGAAGTCCATTATGGGGAAAGGTATGGAACAATAGCATATTGAGATGAAGTCGGCGAGCGTAAGATGCTATGATTTTAAATGGTCTAATAAATGGTTGATAAGGTGACAAACATTCAGCAACACATCAAGGAATCCCAATGTCAACAAAAGAGTTTTGCAGACAATCATCGACGCGACCTTGAGTTCAAAGATGGAGACATATAATTTCTATGCAAATCTCGATGGAAGAAGGTTGTGAGGTTTGGGAAGAAAGGAAAGATATGTCCCAGGTACATCAACCCCTTCAATATTATTTTTCATGTTGGGGATGTGGCCTATTATATCACACTTCCACCTACCATGTCCAATGAAAACGATGACTTTCATGTATCTTTTTTAAGGAAATACATAAAAAACCCTTCATATGAACTCCCTTAAAAGGTGGTACAGTTGGAGAATGATCTTTCTTACGAGGATCATCTAGTAAATATCTTGGATCATAGAGATAAAGTTCTATGTAATAAGACTACCGAACTAGCCAAAGTACAATGGGAGAACCATAAGTAAGAAGAGGCAACATGGGAACTCGATGAGGAAATGAAGGAAAAGTACCTGCACCTATTTATGGCTTAGCATGTAAAATGAAATTTTGAGGGTGAAATTTAATAAGGGAGGAATACTGTAATGACCCTGTGTTTTATCAACAAAAATTTCCTTCTTATTATTATGCCACATAATAACATGAAATCACAATATAATTAACTTCTAAGTGCTATTGGACCTTTAAACATAATATTATCACTTATGTGATTTGAATTTCGAAAATATAACATACACAGTTACGTTCATGGTGATTTCTTGGGTTTGGTGGAACAAACATATTTTTTAGTGAATAGTAACATACCCTTATGAATAGCAACCTATGTTAATTAATTTTTATATGGCCCTTATGAATAGTAAATCATCAAAAAGATTAGTAACCTCACCCATCAATGTATAAATAAAATTTAGGCATCTTATAATTTATTTTATGATCATAGTAAAAGTATTGGTATTTTTAGGGTAATAAATAATTAATTACATTTAATTAATTAATTTAATATAAAATTTATTTTAACTAAAATGTGTTCTTAAAAAAAATATTTAATTTATTCTGGTTTTATGATAATTTTATAGGACCATATGTAATTTTTTAATGGATTATAAAATCAGTTATAGTGTTAAAATATCTATTTTCATGTAAATTATGAATTTAACTAAAAATTAAATTAATCATATTTAGAAACATATTTTAGAAAAATGGATTTAATTTTTGGATTATATGCATTGATAAATTGTTAGGGTGGTTTTTTTGGGTTTTTTCTAAAATACTTGAAATTTTTATGAATAGTAAAATACGACAATTCACAATAAATGCTAAATCCTAAATCTTTGCATCATGCATGAGTCATAGATGGTGTAAATGGAAATTAGTTTAAACTAAAATACACATATTACTATTTTTGGTCATAATAATCAATAATATTTCTTGCCTTATGGAAATTTAATAAACTAAAGATTAAAATATTAAGAAAACAATCTTTCCCTCCACTATGAAAACCTCCCACACTACCCTCTTCCCTTCACTCTTCCATGCCTTATGCTTTCCCAAAATTCTGACCAAATCCCTCTTCAAAGATCCTCCCCCATGTCTAGAAGTCCTTTTTCTCCTCAAATCAACCTTTACCATTTTAAAATCCATCCATTATTAGGATGATCGGTATTCTGGTCGGTAGATTTCTATGTTCTAATAGTCTTATTGAGGCGGTTTGTCACCGTATCAACCCCTGGGTTTCTGTGGAAGTGTACCCATCCCAAACTACCTTTTATTATGTCTGAATTTTAATTTGTGAGAAATATAGGTGCAAACAGCATGCAATATATGTAAACTGAATTGATTTCTGCTCTACCTCTAAGTGTTTAGGGCACCCCTTAGATTCTTGTAATCGGGGGTCTATTATAAGGAGGGGCAAGGGAATTAGAAACAATGTCTACTAGGTGTGAAATAGTCCGGGCCACTCAATGGAGTTTTTTTGCTGGGGACTCCAACCCTAGGGAAGGACCGAGGTTGGAGGCAGGGGTAATGTTCCAATGGATCTTGAGGAGGATGGCCCAAGTCAGTAGACAATTGGTATAGAGGGGGGGGGGGGAAGTTTGGGACCTCAGGTGTTACGAATGGTGGAGAAAGAGATACTAAATAGTTCTCTAGTGGAATGAAATCTTGAGGGGATTTCTGGAAGTGATCGGGTGATGAAGACCTCAGTTTCTCAGGCTAACCCACATGTGTCTGAGGTGTTCTGCATGCAGAAGCAGGACCTGGCTAGACCTTCCATTAGTGAGTCGAAGGTTAATGGTCTGGGACCACATGAGGCAGCTCAAATCGACAACCAGTCAAATGGGTGTTCTGCTATTATAATACGGGGGTTTAGTAGGGAAAAGGTTGCATCTATAACTCTTTTCACTAAGGTGTTATCATCAGGTAGTGGCGGGGTGTATAAGGGGATATAGAAGGCTTTTGCTGAAGCAGTTAATTCGACCAGAACTAGAAATCCAGGAGGTTCATATAATTTGAACCAGAATCATATCTACTTCAGAAACAAATTTGAAGATCTTTTAGAGGGTTGTTTGAGTTAAGATCCATCCTTCCCTGTCCATGATGACAGGCTCTCTGGGAAGGATATTAGTGAAAGTGATCCTGATCTCTCAGTAGATGAAGTATTAAGCCCAAAAAGCAATCTGAGTCTTAAGAGGAGTAAGGTGAGTAAGGATTACTCCTCCTTACCACCTTCAATTGAGACTTAGTCTATGAAGAAGACAAACAACAAAAATATGGCCATTGAGATTCTGAGCAACCATAGACTAGGATACCAGAGAATTGAACCTTTGGATTTAGTTTTATTCTATGAAGAATAAGTGACTAAGTAGGCTCTACTTCTCAAAGAAAAGGAAGAGGATTCATTTAAAATGATGGAAAGGTGACTAAGGGTGATTTTTATTGATGATAAATACTCATGTATTGAAAAACTGGATCTAATTCTGGTGGGGGGTTTGAATAAAGGCAAGATTAGCATCGATGAACACATTCATTCCTGGGATCAGCTGGCATCTAATTTTGAAAAGTGGATGATGGAGATTCCAGGTACCCAAGTTTCTTCTTATGTTTCGAAATTGTTTATGGAAATATAATCTAGTAATCTCAAGTTTCTTTTTAATGACTCTCATTAAACTGATATTTTGGAGGGTTTTGGTGAGGTTTTCTTGTTAGGGCTATCTGCCCTTTTTCCATTACTCTATTAGTTTTTATAGTGGTTTTTGGAGATACTTCAGATGGGAATCAGAGTAGGAATCCATCAGTAGAGTATTTTAATCAGATTGGGATGATTGAAAGGGTATGGCTATGCCATTAGTTCAATGCCCATTCTCCAATGCATGGGACAGCTTTCCAGATGACATGCTTTGGTGAAGGCTTATCATCACGATGCAATTACTGGGGAGGGGTAGATCAATTTTTCTGATTCTTCTCTGTTATGGTAGTTTTTTGGTTATAATATTGGAACTTGTGGTTTCTCACTTTCCCTTAAAACTGTTCTGATTATAAAAAAATTAATTTCAGTCAAATCAAGATGTAAATTCCACTTTTCTTTTCTTTCATTTTTCTTTTTATGTTCCTTTGTTCTCTTTTCTTTTCTGACCTCTCCTCATCCAAATGGTATGAAAACTCTATTAAAATAAGTGTACTATAATTTAGTTATACTAAAGGGATAATTCATTATCTAATCTAATTTCTCCTCCTTTTATACTAATTAAATGAAAACACTGTCTAAGATGTGTTAATTTATCACATTCCAGGATGATGGGAAATTAATTTCTATTACCATCATCATTTATGGTCATGAAACCATTTATATAGCTGAACTAGAATATTAAATATATATGTTATCTTATGTTTTTTTTGGAATCCCTTTTCACCCATGATGTAAAATTATAATACAAAATAAGTTTATTGTGAGAAAAATTGCCTAATTAATCTAAGGATTTATCATTAATGTTTTATATAATGATTAAATTTTACGTCAAGTAACCAAGCTAAATTTATAACCATGTTTCCTTATAGATGTTAAATAATAAAATATAACTCCAATTATGGATAACCATCCTCATTTTTACAAGATCATCCATTCATGTATATATGTAAACTGAACATGAAACAAATGATCCCAAAATATGAAATTGAACCTCATAACCAATCAAAAAAATTAGGAATGAACTAAAAAAGATTATATTAAATGAAATAAATGTAAAATAGGTTCTGTAATTATTAATTAAAGAACCTAATTTTATTATTTAGGTCATTAATATCAAGTGGAGAACATCATCAGTCTTAAGGTAAGGGATCCTCTATATTTCACTTCAATTGTAGAATGTCCTCTATATTATGCACTTTTATGTGCAATATTAATGATGGGATATGACTTCAAACCTCCCCCATACATCCCTCATGATTAATAAGTTATGATAAACCCCTTTCTCTCTCATTAACCACTCTTAATTGCACCTGACACCATGCCGATAATCCGTAAGGTATTCTAACCGAACATCCATTATCCCTTTGGATTGATTCATCATTATTAATACCAAAATGAAGTTATGCTATCAGTTTTATGTGCATATTAAAAATTCATTGTACATGTAACTAATTAATTTATCAATACCCTTCATCATTCTCATTCTAGTATATATATGTTTTTATGTGACTCCCTCCTCAATACTTCCTTATAAGAAAACATGTTTTAAGGGAAATTACTGAATTCTCACCCAATTTAAGTACCCTTTATAATATATTTGAATCCACCATTTTATTGATTAAATTATTATTTTTATTATGAAAATATTTTTGGTTCACTTCTATTTTTATATAAAACATTTTCCCCTTTTCTATTTTAAAGGCTCAATAGTATTTTCCTTTAAACTGCCCAAAAATGTTTTAATGCTAAAATTTCATAAATACCCTTATTTCATGTTGTCAATTACATTTTTCATCTGTTACCATGATATATTATTATTTTGACTTTTAATTTCCATGAAAGTTTTTATTCCTTTCTTTCATGGACACTTGTATGATACCCCCATTCATTACGCTTTATGACATGATTGTGATACCCATTTCATTACATGGGTACCCTTATTTTTATGTATGATTGTTTATGTATGATTCATTATGTGTCCAGAATATTCATGAAAATTTTATGACGGGTGGGCCCGGATTGTGCTCTAATGCATTGGGTAATGCTGAGTCTCAGGAGATGTTATGTGCATCCGTCTTGGCAGTTAGCCTTTGCTTTTATTACCATGTGCGACAATTTTGGTGGTTAGCCTTGGATTCTTCTACCATGTACACCTATATTGGCAGTTAACCATGACTCATCACGAGGTCATATTTTATGTTTATACCATATTATTATGACTCCATGTTTATATGATTCCATGTTCATATGTTATGATTCCATTTGTTACATGACTTTTTATATCATCATGTCATGCCATCTATCCAATGTGCTAATGCTTTGTTCTTATGATTATTCTCTAATTGGGATATTTATATCATCCCTTTGGTCATGTGTTCCCATGGGTACCCTATTTAGAAGTTTGAGCACAATGAATGTTAAGAGCTCAATTTGAAGATCAAATAACGAAATATTCTATTTTGTTCTATGTTTTCAGTTTTATGTAACTAGTCATCCAAGACACTAGAATTTAAGATAATTGGATTGTAAAATGATGAATAATTATGATTAAAATCATGTAATGTTATAAATAAAAGGATAGGGTCACTATACATAGATTTAGAATAAGACGCACACAAAGTTATGGCCCAGTCCATTAAACACTCTGTGATGGGGAGTACCCTTATGTACTTCAGAAAGTACACAAATAGGGCTAGTGTGTTTGGACATGACCATAAAACAAAAGAATTAATAGAGTACATAGGCTGGATTAGAGTACACATGATGGGTTATATCTAAAAACTACACCCAATGTATCATAAAAGAATATACAATGTATATTGAAAATGTATTTTGTGTGAGATGGTGAGACTTGGGCAGTACCATACATAGAGAGACACGTTGTGTTCCCCCTAGGACACACATAATAATTTATTAGAGGAATGTTATTGACCTTGTTATCTTCTCATACTCGTATTGGTGGGGGTTTGGATGTGTTCTATGAAACCATATTTTTGGGGGTGTGTTCCCTCCTTTTTTTTATCCTTGAGGGTGTTTCTACAGTCTGCCTCAATGAGGGTTCAGTGCAACATATTATTCTGAGCATTGGAAAAGATCCCATTGATGGACCCTAGTAGGAATCTATATGTGAGTCCTAGGGTTAGTGTCCTCATTCCCATATTTTTTCTTCCCTAGATAGGTTCATGAATTAGGTGACCAACATACAATGGTGTTGACACCCTATCTAGCAGGTTATTATAGTTAGGGTCATGTACTCCCCATTAACCCTAGGTGTGATCCATTATATGTGTATCAACATCAATAGTATTTAAGGGAGGATTATTCTTGTCTTATCAATAACTTGAATTAGCACTCTCAGTTTCATTTTTGTATCTATATGTCATAAATCAATGAGTATGTCTTCTCAGATGAGTGCGACCAGTATAGCGAGACCTAATGATTGTGTTCTCTTATGAGGGTTCAACCATTGAGCCTCTAGTAGAGTCCTAGGAGGGAAGTTCGGGTGTGACATCACATTGAGACATAGTTTCTACCTTTAATCATATATTTATTATTATTATTATTATGGTAACTCTCATGTATTCTGATTGAAATATCTTCATGATTATATGACCACTACTCACATTATAATTTTTATTTGGTTATTTCTAGTTTTCATATTGGGTATGTTTATACTCACTACTGGATGGAACCTTCCCACACATATCATATCTTATGCTTACAACAGACCTTTTAGTGGATCTTTTGGTAGATGTGGAGTAGGTGGGGCATAATTATGCTAGATGAAGCTCCGAAGGATCCATGAGATTCTATTTCATTGCTACCCCTTATTCTTAGTAGATTGTGTTATTTATAGTTTTAGTGGGATTGTATTTTTCAATTTCCAATTTTTTTACTACTTGTTGTACTCTGATATGGGATAGATATTACACATGCATTTATAGTAGGAATTGTCTAAGATTTCAAAATATAATGGTATATGGAGACGGGTGTGTGTTTATTGGTACTATTCAATAAGTAATCCCACATGTGTGATATTCCTATTCAATGATGGTCAATAGAACCAAACCTATTGAATGTGGGATTAGTGTGTCAATCTCAACATACCGCTGGTCAGGCGCGGCCTTAATAGGTTGAGTAATGGTAGAGTGGTATCAGTGTAGGTCATCTTAAGACAATAGTTTGAATATTGTCTAGCTGTGAGGATTTGTTTAAAAACTAGTTAAACAATGTTAAAGTGTTTAAAGTTTATCTCTCATGCTCGAGAACCCTGTTTTTGTGTGGAAGTCAATTTAACTATTCATTAGTAACCAAATTACCTCCTTGTTGACTTGACACATATCAGCACTATTTACAAGGTAAACATTGGTACAAGAATCATATATTAATGGGTTTTTGTTTCCATGTCCTTCTTGAGACTTATCCAAAGATATTCGTTTTTGACCTTTGTGCAACTTGGCTGTCAGTGGTAGTATTGTGGTTATTATCTGATTGGCAATGATGATTCATTTTATAGAACTGTTATGGGGGAAATTCTTATATGTGGATAACAAGATATTTTTCTAACCATGGAGTATTATGTTGGGTAACCTCTTATGGTTTATTAAGACGCTCACTCACAGGTTGACCAATAGTTGGTGAGGTGTACCCCCTTACTGGGATGTAGAGGATTGTCTCAGGCCTATAGTATCATTGTTCCACCTGGTCAGGAACCCTCTTGATGGTGGTACTAGTAGTGTGGTTTATTATGGGAGACTTAGGGTGTTGGTAGATCCCTATATTGATAATGTTTGATAAGGATTTTGGAAATCAAGGGAAAGGTACACTTCCCCCATAGAGACATGTTCTTATGACATGATTTAAAAAATTGTGGGTGAGTTAGTGCTTCCCAAAGTGGATAACATTGAGGTATGGTGGATGATATTATTTAGAATTGTATATTTGTGGCCATTTCAATGTGCTAAGGTGTTATACATAGTCTTGGTTATGAGGAAAATGAGAATAAGGGGAAGTGTAGCTTCATACAGTAGGATCTTACGACCTGAGGGTTTTGAGTGTGGTTTGGGGTACAATATGAGTCTTCCCTGTTCTGTATACAATTTTTGTACAAATTTAATAACCACATTTTAATTAATGCATCCCTTGTTTAAGACCTAGTTATGCTATTGGATCCCTTTTTCCTTGACCCATGTGTTTGGAGGACATTGATTTTTGGATTTAGTGATCCCATAGTTCTACTGATAATGTGACCTATAGGGGAGAGATGACCTTGTGTGGAATCATTCCATAGTAGAAAGTGAGGTGCTTTGATTTTTTCTCTATGTGAACCAGTTTCCTATTATAAATTCATGAACAGAGTGTTATCAATGATGGTTGAACTTTATTCAGGTTTGTGGATGAAATCTTCTTCCGTAGGTGAGAAGGGATCCTAAAAAAGTTGGATGAGATTATGTGTCTGAAAGTACAACTGATCTATTTTCAGTTGGCTTGTATGACCCTTAGAGCACTGGACTCTAGGAGTTTTCAATTTCTTAATGTGTTGGAAGAGTATGAGTATGTCTTCCCAAATGATGTTCTAGGATTAAACCTCCCCCATCAAAATATTGACTTCTATATTGTCTTTACCTAAGGATAGATCAATATCTATGTTTGTATATTAGATGAACCCATATAACTGTGAGAGTTGAAGGCGTGGTTGGAGGAATATGTAGTGAATTATTTTTATAAGACCTAGTTTGTTCCACTAGAAAGACCTAATGTTTTTCCAAAATATAGATGATAAAATTAGATTTGGTGTGGAATAACATCTCATGAACTAGGTGATTGTTATGAAGGAGTATCCACCAAGAGAATTGTTGAATTCTTCGACCAGTGTTTAGGGGTGATGTTTTAATTAATGTCTGACCACAGGATGGGTTATCACCAGTGTTGAGATAGAGAGGAGGATATAATAAAGGAGGATTTATATGTCTTCTATGGATGCTTTAAGTTCATGGTGATACCATAGGCATTTTGAACACCCCTATAGTGTTTATGGAACATATAAACTTGATCCCTAAACGCTTCTTGGATCAATTTGTTTATATCTTCAGTGATGACATTCTTTTGTACTTGGAATCAATGGTGGATCATGAGAGACAATTGAGGATTGGTCAAGATGTTCTACAAGAGTACTGTATTTTTGTGTACATTTCGAATTGAAATTTCTTGATTCTGGTGCTCCACTTCATAAGATGCCTCTTCTCCAACATGGGAGTGCTAGTGGGACTAATATAGGATGATGCAACACAAACTTCAGATCCTCCAGAGAGCGTATAATTTATAGAAGATGGTGACAACTATTTTTTTGATATTGTAGAACAATGTGGTAGAGTAGTTATCCACTTTTAAGTTAACCGTTAAGGTTTAGGATAGTGTAGTGTACCTCTAATAGATGGGTTTTTCCTCTCCAATTATTCATTATGTTAGGGAGGAACAACTTGGGGATATTATTTATGTGATCATGTTTAAGTAGATATCCACTAGGCATGTTCAAAAGGGATATTATGAAGGTGGGGAGCACATTATCCTTGTTTGAGGATAGATGATGAAACCAAACACATTGTGAGAGGAGGTTCCATGGATGATTGATGATTTCAATTAGAAGTTCGTCTGGGATAGGTGATGATGTATTGGGATCCTTTGTTATTAGGTTGGATGGACAAAGATTTTTTGGCACGTTTCTTGGTTTAACTCTTAATGTATCACCTATTAATAGGTAAAGGTTGAAGTTACCATATAAAAGATTAAATTAGATGGTAACTTCATGGTTCACATGATGGGAATTCCCTGATTAGTGATATGTCAACAATATATCTGAGTGATCGTAGAATGAGTCAATATGTCCTCCCACTCCCTAACTGTATGAGTTTAAATCGTATAACATATATTTGGATTTCTATGTGTGAAAAATTTGTTTAGATTCAACGAGTTTCCTCAATGATAGTTTTAAACCATGATGATCACTTCATGTCATAATTATGGATATGATGAAGGAGGAATTTGGGACTCAATCATGGTTGATAATGGTGTTTAAAACATAGATAAATGACTTTTCAATGTGGACCAATAATGTTTTAGAGAACATTCTTTGGTTATAAATGTTCATTTTGGTTTTGACAGTGAGGATCCCCAACCATTGGTGGAGTTTAGGTATCAAAATAGTTTCAACTTGAACATTGGGGTAGTTCCATTTGAGTCCATTTATGAAAACCCCTATTGGTCATTGTTGCACTTGTCAGAGTGAGAGGAATAGTGATTATGGGACTAGAGTTGGTTAGGGTATTGGTTTTAAAGGTGTAGTTCATCCTGGGGAATATGAGGGATGCCTAGAGTTTTCAGGAGTCAATTGCAGAGAAACAATATATGGATTTGTATTTTAATGAGGATATCATTTGTTCCATGGGATATCACCTCATCAATGATTAAATTGATTAGTCCATGGTGGTGGGATATCTATAAAGTTCATTTTCCATTTTTCAATTACTACATTGGGTTCATGAGGTGGTGTACCACCAAGACCTACAACCATAGTTAGAACAAATAGATGATGTATTCCACATGTTATAACTAAGTATATGAATTCATGAATCATTGAAAAGTATTGATCTATTTGAGCTAGGAATCGAGAGTGGAGTTACCATTTCGAGGTTCTTGGTGGAGTTTGAGAAATAGTGTGAGAAGAACCTTTATAGGTAACTATTTCCCTCACGTTTGTGTTTGTTAGCAACATGGAAAAATCTAGGGGATATCATCAGGGTGAGGGACTTAGTTGCGAGATCAACATTATAATTTGTGATAAGTTTTTACCTTTTTAGGACGAAAATATCGGAAGATGGGGAGAATTTAATTTCTCTAACTTTTATTGACACTTTATATTATTTTATAATATATTTTTCTAGTTGGGTATTGAGTCATCACAAAATTATAGGGATCAGAGAGGCCTGATTCCAATATATTAAATAAATAAAATATAATGTATCACATACACAAAATTTTAATGAAATTAAAAAATGAATCAAAATATGAGTCTCATATGGTAATTATTAGAACTCCATTAAATATGGAATATGGGTTTTACCCTAGGATAAAAATAATATTTGTGCTCATTGGGTGTTTCGATTAAGTATAGTAATGGGAGAATTAATAAATGAATGAATGAATGAATTAAGTTATTATTTATTTAATTTCTATAACCCAACTCTCCCCTATTAAACCCCACATTCAGTAAAATATTATGGTTATGAAAAAAGTCCTAGGTATTTGGATAGAGATCATGGAGGATAGATTTGGTTGATATCAACTGGGTCTAGAATAAACATTTTTTACCAAGGAGTTTTTGTTCACTGATGGAGTTCATCGATCTCACTAATGATAATGATGCAGAATTGTTCTTCAATAGTGATTGATCCTAACTCAAGGTTGAATTTTATATTAATCCCCATTTTTTATCCTTAATATAATGATAATTAATCCCTTAGAATTTTAATTTTGGGTTTGATGGTATGAGTTTCAATTAGTGTGTATCTTTCTAGAATTAGGAATTGATAATAATTTCTGTTCATTGATGATAATTCACTATAATTGATGCATTCATTGTTAATGGATTGATTTTAAACAAAATAATGGTTGAGGTTCATTCGTTATGTTTGTGTTTTTTTATTTTCTCCCATTTTTTCATGAATTCATCTTTCGTATTTCTTTAATTGGTGGTTTGATGAAAAACTAGAATCTGATATTCTGGCATTAAGTCTTTGGTGTAATGGATAATATCCATGGGGTTGGATGCATGATAGAGATCATGGATGAGGTGTTCTATTATGTGATGGGTGATAAAATATGGATCATAGGTAGATCAGTTATTCAGCATACATTGGTTTAGGTGTTCTCTAGGGTGATAAGATGAGATCGAAACACGAGCTGATTGGGTGGCCAAAATACATCCATCGATGACAACTGAAGTTCAGTGAACTCTGATCCATGTTTTCTGAGAAATATTTATGGATGGAATAATGTCTGACATGGTGAAATCCTAAAATCTTAGAGGCCCTAAGGTTCAAGAATAACCCAACTACACAACATGTAGTTTAGGAATACATGCTATATAGTTCCCTCTATACGGAAGATGGGGTTTATATGTTGAGTTAAAAATCAAGCTATGTTTGGTGGGCCTATATGATGTGTGACCCCCAGGAAGACATTTTGGCATGTATGTGGAATATAGACCAAATAGGCCATGTGAACCCACATATTGGGTAACCCAATATCATTCAGATTAACATGTATAGGGAGTACACACCTGAAATTCAATGTGACCCCATATGTCATCTATGGTTGGGGAAATGACATGTAATTTGGATGTTTTGTGGTCTTAGGAATATAGAAAACACCAGGTTACATCCTAGTCTATAACATACCATGTGATATAGATTATACCCATTTTACTTTGTAAATTAGTAAAATATGACCAATGTACAAGAGCATGAAAATAGTTCCTAAGAATAACCAGAGTACACAAGCTAGAGTAGAAGACAAATTTTGAGTTCTAACCTACCTCTACACATCATATTTCATAAATAAACATTTCATGAATATTTATAATGACATTATTTATGATACAAATATACATGGGTAGTGTTAGACTCAGAGAGACAAGTCATGTACCCTTTGAGACATGCCTTGTACTTTATTAGGTGAATGTTAGAGCCCTTGTTATCTTGACTATCCATAAGTGGTATCAGTTGGGGTGAGTTCCCTAAAACTGTATCTATGTAGGAATACTGCCTCCTTTTTTTCTCCAATTAGTTTTTGACCTACACATTCTTAAATTATAAATTATAAAAAATCAGGATGAATTTTTTATATATGAATAGTAAAAATTGACTTTTAATGGATCATAATATACAAAATAGAATTAAAAGTAACTTATCCTATCTATATCCATTTACTGAAACTAAAATGGTCAACAAGAGTTAAGATAATGCTCAAAATTAATAAAACATCTTGTCAATAAGTAATATAGTAATCTATAATACCACAATAATAACATCCAATGCTTAACTTAAACCATTCTAAAAACACACGAAATATGCTTGGTTATGTTTGAAACCCAAAAATCGTAAATATATTATTATATTTTCTTCAAAAATCATCCTAAATTTTACATAAAAAATTATTGAACCACAAGATTCTATAATATATTATAAACCTATAATACAAGGAAATATATTCTCTTGGAAATATATTAATCAACCAAAAATTAATCTGAATCACCATGACATAAAATTACACTTTAATCACCAAGGTTATCCATATTTTCAATTCATATTCCCAATAATTAATTAGACCATTGTTCCTACTAGGAAAATTTACATCACATTCAAAAGAAAATGGTATTTTATACGTAAATCACGTATTTCTATCAGACCCAACAAAAATTTCCTAAAAAATCATTAATCATCTTAGAATATAATTTCAACGAACCTCAAAAGGTTATCTATAACATTGAACTTATGATCAAGCTTAATCATGTCCACCACTGATGATATTTATATGTCTTAAATTATATGTAATCAATAACATCCTTACCTCTAAATTTATCCAAACCTTTCTCTAACACAAAAAATCACTATCACTAAACCCGTACACCCAGATCATGTGCCAAAGAAACGTTCTCTACATACTTTCTTTGATATCCAATGAAGTGATACAAATTTAAAAATTCGGAATTTCATTAACAATTACTAGCATTGAGTCACTTATATACCAAATATACAACGAAACACATATCTTTATCATTCAATAGAATTTACCCCTATTGTACTATTAATTTCATATCCCATAAGAAGTATTAAACATGTCCCAAAATATTATCCACACACACACACACAGATATATATCATATGTATTACTCTTCTTCATAACCATGGGAAGTGTAAATCTAATATGGTTGAGCTTAAATACTCAGTAAGGGTACCATTCAGAGGATGATATCAAATAGAAACAAAACTAGAGTGATATATACGAGTAAATAATCAATAAATGTTCAATATAAATAATAAATTGGCAATAAATTCCTCTTAAATTACAATAACGGTAATAAATATGCATGTAATAGAACCAGGTAGCTGGTTCTGGATCACCATATAGAAAATTATATTGATTTTAATTCTTGAAGTCAAATTTATTCACATATCCTTTCTTCACATGTCCAATTTTTTCATGTATCCAAATTACATAGGAATTATTCACATAGGAAAATTCATCATGAAATTTTATCAGCCACGACACCAAATTTTATGTAGCCGAATTAATGAAAAAAATATTTGGAACAACACAACCAAATTAACCATGTATGCAATTAACATACCAGATAAACCCATATATTCAATTCACATAGCTGTTTGATTGAAATATATTTTTTTTCACATAGGAGATTCATCAATATGAGTGATTTCCACATAGCTGATTTCAAGATGTATCTGATTCACATAGGCGTTTCCTTTATGATTCTGATTAACATTTTCGAGTTACTAACAAAGACGAATATACACATATCTGATAAACTCATTGAGCTAAATATTCATACATAGGTAAATATTAGTATAAATTACTAGAATTTTAGAACATTATAGAATAAACTAAAAACGTGTTTCATAAGATTAAACCCGATGATTACATATAAAAAAATAACATTAGTAACAAATGAAGGGCATTTAAAATAATAAAAACATAAGTTACATGAGATATATTGAAACATAATTATTAGTCCATCAATATCCCATTTTTTAATGATCACAAAACATATTAAACAATAAACATGAAATTTTAATTTATTTAAATGGTTTAAAAAAGATATATATAATATATTAATATTTATTTCAAATGTTGTTTCCATCATTTCTCCTCCACATTTATTAGACATGTACATATTTATCTCAGAGGAATTATTATAGGAAAACACTTTTAATATATGAAACGACCGAAAATTAGCATACCTAAATATTACAAATTATTAAATGAATATTCATTATATAAAATAATGATCATTGATAGAATCATTTAGGTATAGTGACTTTGTAAACATGGACACCTAAAAAATTGATCCATAAGTGAGTTTTATCTTATCCCACTATTTTTTCATAACTATAACCCTTCCTAGACATATCATACATAATAACTTTCATCATAACTTTGTAATAGGAAACATAAGAAATGGTGAGCTCAGATGATCAATAATGGTAAACAAGGGATATATCAATACCTAATGAATATAAGTGTATGAAAACATGAGAATAACATTGAAAAACCATACCATGTAGATCATAGATCATAAACTTGAGTAATCAAATAAATTTAGGTTTTTCATAAGGAATGAATCATAATGGAATCAAAGAACATATGAAATGGTCATATATCATTAATATAGGGAATGTATTTTGGGAATACACAAAATCATAAAAAATCATTACTTAGTAGTCAAGGGTCAGTTACAAGGTGATCATAGTGGAATGAGTTAACTCCCTAAACTATCATAATAGTCAAGATTCACTTCAAATACTATCATAGTGTACAAAGTACCATATAGAACTAGGTTTACTCCCCATTATAGTATTCTTTGTCTTATGATATATAAAACATTACACAATTAATTTGAGGGAGATGTAGGTCACTCCCATCACATAATGAAAGTTACACAAATGTGCCCCACAAGATTCTAAAATATTCATCATATAAAAACACATGAAAAGAAATTGGATTGAAAAAAGTTTCCTCATAACATAACCCATGGAAAATAAATAGGTTTCATAAAATTTTTATCATTTCATTAAAGCACAACAAGTGGATAAAGAAGTGGTTTTACAAGCATTTTATCATGGTATAACCTATGGGAAAATAAGTGGGTTATATAAAAAATTTATCTTGATAAACATAAACCATTCAGTGGATAAATAAGAATGGAATTTATTGACTATATCACCAGTAAAGCATAAGTAACGTCAATGTATTTCATCTTAGACAAAATATTATTTTGAAATATCACCTGGAACATTTCTGGAGGAAAATACAATTTCTTTGAAAATAATTTTTAAAACTAAAAATTCATAAAACATTTTATAAATAATCTTTCTAAAAAATAAATGTGAAAAATTATCAAGTAATATTCAAATAAAATAATGGCCAAGATAAAAGAAAATTCTGTTCATGTTGGACATGTTAGAATAATGTTTTCTTACACATTTTCAGTAAAATCTAAATGGGACTTTTTTATTGGAAAATGAAAGGAAGATTAATTTCAATAATTTTTTTTTGCCAAAAATAAAACATGTTTAAAAATTTCACTGAGATCTAATTTCTTGAATTTTAAAAAAATTATGGAAATTTTTTTTAGAAACAATTGTTTTTGGAAGAAAAAGGGTTTTCGAACGAATTGATAAATAAAGATGATTTTACTGAAAAAAATTCATCTGAAGTCTTGAGTACATAACAATAGGATGATGGATGGAAAAAAAAATATTGTAATAATATAACTAGATAAAATGAAATATTCTGAGTTTATTGAGATATAGATTAAAATATTTCATCATTATAAGCATAATCCTGAACAATGCTGATAAACGATGAGATTATAACATAAAAACCTTACCAGTTTTAAAATATTGAATCATAATCACATTAAATAATAAAATTAACCAAAAATATAATATTAGGATCATAAATAAATTAATAATATTACATTTCCAATGATCTATATATGCACCTCATAAAGGAAGATTGATGCATAACAAAAACATATTCCAATAAGGAAAATTGAGACAAAAATCCATGACCACGTTGTTATATTTCTAATCATAAAACCAACGAAATAGGGATCTAAAAATGGATATTAAATTCACAAAAGTTTCATATACATAATTATAAATGGAATTTATAGGTAGTATATACACCACACAAAAGGAATATGTTGTGGATATGTCATATATCTCACAGATATTAAAGGTGAGATAAAAATCTTCTACCATAATCATCAATATCATTAATACATGATCAAACCTCCGGTATAATATATATACATTCATAATAAATATAATATAGAACCATAATTTTATATATCATACCATATATGATTTACTCATTACACTTTTATTACCTGTTTATTAACAATTCAATGATAAAGTCTACCATAGACATGATCAATGTTATCACATCCCCCATATAATAGAAAGTAAGAAGGTATATGTGATATAATAAATTTTAAAGTATTATTATACTAAAAATATAATATCTATTCATTTAATCCATCCTTATAACTATCTATGTAAAACATAAATGAAAAACCCATAACATTGGTACGCGAGGCGGTAGTCAGTTTTACACACAAGTGATGTTATTGTTTTTACAATGATCTAGGTGGAAAGAAGGAATGTAATGGACCAGACCTCTTCGGTCCATTAATTTGTTAAAATGAGGTGTTGGAGGTGTTCTGGGAGGTCAAGTAGAGTTAGTGTGCGTTTGGGTGGACTTTTAAGGAAAGTTATAGGGTTATGGCCTTCGAACGGTTGGTGCACAGTTTGCCTAAACCGTGCGGCCAAACTGTGGAAGGTTGGCATTGGAGGCAGTGGCTAATGCACTATTAGTGCACGGTTTGTCTAACCATGTGGACTAACCATTCGAGGAGTGTTTTGCGAGAAGAAGCTAACACATGGTTAGCGCACGATTTGTTAAACCGTGTGGACTATCAGTGCGGGCACTTAAAGTTAGATCCTAAAATTGTGGATCTGAAATCTTTTGCCTCTAAATGGTTCGTTTAAGCCTCTAAGTGGTCATAACTCATGATTACCCTTCCTTGGGGTTAGAATAACCTCTCCCAAGCATTTTGTAGGCGATCTAGAGGTTTTTCTTCACAAATCAAAGTTGGTTTCTCGATGTATGTGATCCTTTTGTTTGGTTTCTTAGATATACCTAGATCAACTCCTCCTATTCTCTCAGGATCTTAGATCTATGCCAATTATGTGTAGATATAAGTGTGTGGATGTTGATTATGATTAACTTTGGTATTTTTTGTGTTAGGAGAAGAGATCATGGGAGGATCCTTGGTGAATCAGCCCTGTCTTCTTGGGCGTTCTTCGACCGTTGTGGTTTCTGTCAAAACCATTGAGGTAGGGGATTCGTGGCTTCTCTAATTATTTATGTTCAATCGTAGAGTTAGTATGATTTATCCCTTTTGGATCACAATGAAATTGACCCAGTTAAATACTTGAACCGGATTAAAAGAATTGGTTTGATTGCATGTTGTTTCTTTAGAATGTGATAACATTTTGCCTCTTGATTTTCTAGATAGTATGATATTTATGCCTTGCTTGTTAGCATGTTTCTCTTGATGAAATTGATAATGAACATAAATCTGGAATTAATTGATAATTAATTGGCTAAATACAAGAGGCATGTAAATGAATCCGGTTTTTTTTGTTGTGGTTGTTGTTCCCATTTGATGTTAATCAAATTGATCTCGATGTACATGTTTAATTCAGTTGGTTGGTAAACCTGAAATCTATTGGTACTTGTTGTTTGAAGGCTGGATGACTTGTCAAAGGGCCAAGAGACAAATTTTATGTAATGATTGTTTTCCTACTACTTGTGCGATGATGTGACCCTAGGAGGGTTTTGTGATATGTGGGGGAATGGAGGCCTTGTGTTTGTGGCAGAAGATGATTCCTAGAGTGGCGAGATGCATCAGTTTATGCATGTGGGTGTTGGTGAGGACACTAGGGATGATGAAATGGGATGAATGTGGTTGTTGGATGCCTGTTGATTATCTGTTTGTTTATTTTCTTTACTTTTCCCCAGTTCTCAAGGCAACTGGTCTTGCTTACCCTTCTTCCGAGATAGGTGAAGACACACGGGGTATGCCACATGCTTTTGTGTTTATCCTATCAAGGGAGAATGGGTCTACGCTCTTGATATAGGAAGAAATGACTCGACAGGTAGTACATTTACTCACAGTGTTGAGCCCCCTTGTGTTTAGTAGCATAGGATGCTTTTCTAGAATTCCTTGGAATATGGGAAAGTAAATCTGTAATGAATGTTTGAATAAATGACATTAACCAATGGGGATGGAGTTTGTTGAAACTTAATGATGAGGTTGAGATCTTTTGAAAGGACTGTGGAATTTTTGGATGTGGTGATAATGGAATTTTTTGTGGAATTGTGCATGGTTAATTAATTTGTAAAGTATTAATTAACATAAAGTGAAATTGATGAAAAAGGTAATGAAGTAATCTAATTAAGTTCTTTAATTGGTTGTGTGATTATAGGATACCTAGTCTTAGAAATAGAAGCCCGGAGTCTAAGTGACGTTAGCTGCAATTGAGACTAAGACTAGGTTATACCCATAGTGTGGTTGTGAGTTATAATATATTCTGTACTTTTTGTATTTCTATACACTACTCCACCCTGTTAGTAAGGGAACCTGACACCTCGTGGATTCTGAGCCCTAGGGGGTGTTTTCCCCAACATTCCAGTGGGAGGATGAATGGATGACTACCCCCTTTCACACCACTCTCTTCTCTTGGAAGATACTAGTTCCATTAGGAACAACAGCTAGTTTTCCCTATATATGTGTGTAGAGGGATGTAATGGATTGTGGTTATTCAAACACATATATTTTGGATATAGTATCCTATGGACTACTATAGGTTTAATGTGTATATGTTGTGATGGCTTGAGGACCCTTACTCAGTGTATGGGTTGTAATGGCTGGAGGTATAATACATGACATATGATACACGTTATGTGAGTAGTGGTGGCTCCCAAAAACTACCTGGTTACTTTTGGTTATGAGGATGGTGTGGTGCTTAGCTCAGGTGTCTGCAGGAATTCTTTTGTGGTGCACGTGGTACAGATTGTGGAGCTTAGCCCAGGTGTATTCGAGCAAGCCTTTGGAGAGATATGCGCATGACGTATGTTGTTGGGGCAAAGCGGAAAACCAGTGGGGATGTAGTAGTGGGTTACACTTGATATTCTTTACTATATTCTTTATTCTTATATGCGTTACTTGGTGATAGTAGCCATGGTTATGTTGGGAACATAGTATACCTGTTTTGGGGATGAGTTAGTTTCACTTGTTGTTCACTATGCTTTAGCATGCTTTCTTTACCTTTGCACGAGAGTATTTGGCGAGGATCCTACTGAGTATACTGTTATACTCACCCTAAGTATATATAAACTGTTTCTCAGGTCACATAGAGTAGGTTGGAGATCAAGCCGGTTTCTACTATCTTTGGGGTTTTGGAGCTGTTCAGGCTTGTGGTTGCCGCTTTTTTTACTTTCTTTTGGGTTCATGCAGTTTACCCTTTTTAGTTGTAGTACTTTTGCATGAAATTACATATGTGCACTTGGGTTTTCTTTTATACTTCAGTTTTGAGTTGGAGTTGGTTGGTTTCTATCCTATCTCTCTCTTCTTCACATGTTCTCTTAGAGGGTAATGCCACCCATTTGTGTGTTACTATGCCCTCAATGCTAGTCTCCAACCTGGGGCCTACTGGAGGCGGGAATCGGGGGTCATTATCTCCCTTCTCAAATTGCCGGCCCAGGAGGGGTACACTTTGTGGGGAGGGGGTCGTGGCAAAGTGGTATAAGAGGAAGGTTGAGGGATAGGATGGATTTTGGAGTTAGGCACAGGTGATGGTTCATGGGTTGGGAGGGAAACAGTGTCATTCATGTTCAGCAAGTGAGGTAAACACTTGAGACCGGCTGAGACATAGGCATTTAGGGCCCCCTATGATCTGATGCATGGACATTTATGTTTACTATGGATACTAAATAAGGTGATACTAGTTGTAGGGTAGATACCTAGGAAAGGATCACACATCATTCTTCTTTGTGCCTGTGTTTGAATGGGTAGACCTTGGGATAGTTTAACTTAAAAATGAATAAAAGGAAAACAATAAATTAATAAATGTTGAGTCTTCCATATTTCAGGATTAGGATATCTAAGTGTTTTTTATTTTGTAGGTATAGCTCCAGGTTGACGTCCTCATCGGGTTTGCGTAGAAGAAGTACAACATGATGTTCTACAGGTCGCCGCAGGGTAGAGGTTGATGACGAAGACACTTGGAGAAAGACCGTCCGAGATTTTCAACACCACAGTATGCTGAAGTACAAGGGCTCCGTTTCAGACGCAATCACAGAAGACTGGATGGAGGAGGATGATATAGTCTTCAGTTCGATCCGTGCTCGGAAAGAGAACTGACTGTCCTTAGCTATGACGATGCTGCGTGGAGCAGCGAGGCAGTGGTGGTTCTTGCTCCTCAGGGATCGTGAGGAGTTAGTGATCTCATGGGAGGAGTTCTGAGACAAGTTCAGAGTTGAGTTCCTTTCCTCAACTGCAAAGGCATCTAGTCGCCAGAAGCTTCTTACCCTTCGACAGGGGATCTCTACTGTTCAAGAGTTTGGAATCCATTTACAGAACCTTTTACGGAATGATTTGGACCTGTAACCAGATGAGGAGGCCAAGGCGATGCATTTCAAGGTGGCTTTTCATCCAAAGATCCAGTGCTAGGTCACCCCATTTATGATGAAGACATATCTCGAGGTGCTGGTGAGGGCAGAGGTTGTCAAGAGGAATTTTTCCAGGACTGGATCATCACGAGAGGGGAATCAACATGATTCCTCATGAATCAGAGCTGTGGACCGGGGTTCCCAGTTTTCAGGGCAGAAGATTTTCTGTTTAGACGAGGGTTGGTCCCAGACCTTCACATCTCATTTCTCCAGGGGCAGAAACTCTCAGGCCTATGCCATGGGATCACGATCTTGTTTTTCTTGTGGTGGTCATGGCCATCAATAGAGGGAGTGCCCAACCTTTCAGAGTGTTCATCATGCACCGGGCGCTACGCTCCAGGTTCCTTCGTTGAGGCAGTTCCAACTGAGGCAACAGTAGCAAGTTGCACCAGCTTTTGATCAGCAAGGGGTAGATGGGGCAGCTAGAGGACAACCCCATGATGTTCCCCGTCCTCAGAGAGCACAGCGTGACCATGGTGGTGGTCTTTATAAGGGGAAGAGAGGTCGTGGAGGTCATGGTCAGCTTCATACTCTAGCGTTGCCAGCACCAGACGATTCAAATGTTGTCTGAGGTACCCTTTTCTTGTTTTCTACCTTGGTGTATGCCTCTTTTGATTCAGGAGAGACACACTCCTTCATATCAACTACCCTTGTCCATGCTTTGGGACATGAGGTGGAGAGGCTTCCAGTACCCTTGGCATTGACTACGCTAGTTGGAGGTCGAGCTGACTTGTTTGAAGTATGTAGAGACTGTGAGCTAGTGTTGAGGCAACAACGCTCTGGGGGATATTTCCTATGCTTACGAATATAGAGATATGATATCATCCTTGTCATGGACTGGTTGTATTCAGTGCAGGCTATCATGGATTTCTTCAGGAAGAAGGTCATTTTCTTTGATACAGATGGAGAGCAAGTGGTGTTTGTTGGTGAGTGAGATCCTTGGATGGGTCATAGGCACATTCCATCCTTTTCGTCAATGATGGACGAGATGATGCTGAGTTATTCAGAGCTTCAGCAGTCAGCATTTCCTCAGGTCATAGAGGAGTACCCTGATGTCTTTCCAGAAGAGGTTGTAGCATTACCCCCTCGACAAGAGATCGAGTTTGGGATCCAGCTACAGCCAGGAGCGTCTCCTTTTTCTATGTCTCCATATATGATGGACCCTTCTGAGTTACGAGAGCTACATAAACATCTTGATGGTCTGTTGTAGTGCGGTTTTTTTCGGCCAAGTATGTCCCCATGGGGGGAACCAGTTTTGTTTGTAAAGAAGGCCGATGGTAGTTTGTGACTGTGTGTCGATTATCGTCACTTAAACAAAGTGACAGTAAATAATCTCTACCCTCTTCCACAGATTGATGATTTATCTGATCAACTGAAGGGTGAAAGTTGGTTATCAATGATAGACTTGCGGTCAATATATCATCAGATGCGTGTGAAGGATGAGGATATTCCAAAGACTGATTTCCGTTATCGTCATTGGAATTACGAGTTCGTTGTAATGCCGTTTGGCATGAAGAATGCTCCAGCTGTGTTCATGGGATTGATGAATGCTGTGTTCCGTGTGTTCTTGGACAAGTTCGTGGTAGTTTTCATCGATGGCATTCTTCTGTACTCCACATCTAAAGAGGAGAATGCATAGCATATAGGAGCTATTTTGTGAGTTCTTCGCCAACATCACATATTTGGGAAGTTGTCGAAGTGTGAGTTTTGGGCTCAAGAAGTCTGTTTCTTGGGGCATGTTGTGTCCCAACATGGATTTTCTGTAGATCCCTCTAAGATAGAATCATTTGTGTCTTGGGTATCCCCCAAGATAGTTTCATAGGTGTGAAGTTTCTTTGGTCTTGTAGGCTACTACATGAGGTTCGTAGAAAATTTCTCACAAGTTGAAACTCCTCTGACAGCTTTTTACAGGAAATATCTGGCTTACATATGGACTGATCAGTGTCAGGAAGATTTCTAGTATCTAAAAGAGAAGTTAGTAAGTGCTCTAGTCCTTTGTCTTCCAGCCGAGGGAGTCCAGTTAGATGTTTTCTACGATGCCTCACATCTAGGGTTAGCATGTGTCCTCATGCAGTATAGGTTAGTTGTTTCTTATGGTCTCAGGAGTTGCGTCCCCATGAAGACAACAATTCCACCCATGATCATGAGTTGGCAGTTGTGGTGTTTTCTATGAAGTTGTGGATACAATACCTCATTGGTGAGCGCTTCGTGGTTTTCACCGATCATAAGAGTTTGAGGTATGTTTTCTCCCAGCATGACTTGAACATGCGACAGAGTCGGTGGATGGAGTTCCTGCAGAAATATGACTTTGAAATATTGTATACACCTAGAAAAGGGAATGTTGTAGCTAATGTGCTGAGCTGAAAGTCACATAGTGATTCTGTGCGTGAATCCGGAGATTCCTGGAGAGTAATGGAAGAACTGTCAGCTTTGTATGTTGATATGGAAGAAGTTGGGGGTAGAGGTTGTCTTTTTTAGATGATGGTGCATTCATCCCTGGTGATGAAGGTGGAAGATTCCTAGTTGGGGGATCTTGAGGTGGAGTTCTGGATAGACCGAGTTGTTTGTTTTGAGGCCCCTGATGGTTGGTCGAAGGATGAAAAACGACGAGTGTTGTATCAGGGAAGGATTTTTGTTGACTTGATGATGTGCGAGATAGTTCTATGAGAGTTCCATATTTCACCCTTAGTAGTACATCATGGCATAACAAATATGTACCAATCCTTAAAGAGTCAGTTTTTGTGGCCTGGGCTGAAGCGTACAGTTGTAGAGTTTGTGTCTCGATATTTAGTCATCCAAATGGTGAAGGCCGAACACTGTGTTCCTGGTGGTCTTCTCCAGCCATTAGAGATTCCTCAGTGGAAGTGGGAAGACATCTCAATGGACTTTGTTACTGGTTTACCTCGAGCCCTGGGAGGACATGATGCTATTTGGGTGGTTGTGGATCGTTTAACAAAATCGTCCCACTTCATAGCAATCAAGGAGTCAAGCTCAATGGAAGTTTTGTCAAGGTAGTATCTGGAGGAGGTGGTGAGACTTCATGGAGTCCCTAGGACGATCATTTCTAATCGAGATACTCGTTTTACCTCCAGGGTGTGTAGGGGTCTGTAACATGCTTTTGGTTCTCAACTATGCCTTAGCACTGATTTTCACCCTCAAATGGATGGTCGGACAGAGTGAACTATCTAGACTCTTGTAGAAATGTTATGCTCTAGTGTTCTTGATTTCGGAGGTTCATGGATGAGGCACTTACCTTTGGTGGAGTTCACTTACAACAATAGTTTTCACTCCACCATCAGTATGGCGCCGTTTGAAGCCTTGTATGGTTGGCCTTGCCGTTCTCCGTTGTGCTGGACTGGGGTCGGGGAGTCAGAAATTCTCAGACCGGAACTAGTGCAGAATACAACAGAGATGGTTCAGGTGATTCGTGAGGGGACTAAGGAAGCACACGTTTGTCATAAATCATATGTCGTTCAAAGAAGGAGACCCTTAGAGTCTAAGGTTGGGGATCATGTGTTTCTAAAGGTGACTTCCCATCATGGGCAGCGAAGGTTTGTTCATGGGAGAAATCTTTATCCTAGGTTTGTTGAGCCTTTCGAGGTGTTAGATCATGTTGGAGATATGGAATATCGAGTAGAACTTCCCCCACATATGAATCAGATACATGATGTTTTCCATGTATCACAGCTCCGATGTTATCTTCATGATGACTCTCGCATCATCGATTGGGGAGTGATCAATGTTGATGGTGATGCAGACTTTGAGGAGAAACTTGTTGAGATCCAATACCACAAGGAGAAGGTGTTGTGCGGGAGTTCCATTCCCTTAGTTCATGTCTTGTGGTGACACGGTGTCTTGGAGGAGAGTACCTGGGAACATGAGTCACTAATGTGTGTCCAGTACCTAGAGTTGTTTGATGTTCGACACTTTTCATGTATCGTTGTAACTTTTGTGGTTATGAAACTTTCATGTTTATGAGATGGCTCCCTTAGTTGCATTGTTGCCTTTCTCTCTTTTGAGAGATATCTCGAGGGGTGGTTGTTCAGACCTTGTTTCGTTTTCAATTTAGGTGGGTTTTGGATTATCGTGGATGAGAATGTTTTGAGAGGTATCTAATGTAATGGCCAGGACCTCTTCGGTCCATTATTTTCTGAAAATGAGGTGCTGGAGTTGTTCTGAGATGTCAAGGTGACTTAGTGTCCATTTGGGAGGAATTTTAAGGAATGTTAAAGGGTTATGGCCTTCGCACAGTTGGCGCACGATTTGCCTAAACTGTGCGGCCAAACCATGCAAGCCTGGTGTTGGAGGCAGTGGCTAAAGCACGGTTAGCGCATGGTTTGTCTAACCATCTGGACTAACCATGCAAAGAGTGTTTGGAGAGGCAGAAGCTAACACACAGCTAGCACACAGTTTGTTAAACTGTTCAGACTAACCATTCAGGCACTGAAAGTTAGATCCTTAAAGTTTGGATCTGAACTCTTTTGCCTCTAAATGGTTCTTTTATGCCCCTAAGTTTCCATAACTCGTGATTACCCTTCATGGGGTGTAGAAGAACCTCTCCCATGCATTTTGGAGGCGATCGAGAGGCTTCTCTTCACGAATCGAAGCTGGTTTCTTGAGGTATGTGATCCTTTTGTTTGGTTTCTTAGATCTACGTAAATATACTCCTCCTCTTCTCTCATGATCTTAGATCTATGCTTGTTATGGGTAGATCTAAGTGTGTGGATGTAAATTATGATTATATTTGGTCTTGGTTGTGTTAGGAGAAGAGATCTAGGGAGGATCCTTGGTGAATCGTCTCGGTCTTCTTGGGCATTCTTCGACCGTTGTGGTTTCCGTCAAAACCGTTGAGGTAGGGGATTCATGGATTCTCTAATTGTTTATGTGAAATCGTAGAGATAGGATGATTTAGACCTTTTGAATCATAATGAACATGAACTAATTAAATACTTGAACCAGATTAAAAGAATTGGTTTGATCGATTGTTGTTTCTTTATACTGTGATAACAGTTTGCCTCTTGATTTTCTAGGTATTATGATTTCTTTGAATTACTTGTAAGCATGTTACTCTTGATGAAATTGATAAAGAATGTAAATCAGAAATTAATTGATAATTAATAGGTTAAAGATAAAGAAGCATGTAAACGAATACAGTTTTTTTTGTGGTTGTCGTTCCCATTGGATGTTAATCAAATTGTTACTGATGTACGTGTGTAATTCAGTTGGTTGGATAACCTGAAATCTGTTGGTACTTGTTGTTAGAAGGTTGGATTAATTGTAAAAGGCCCAAGACCCCAATTGGATGTGATGTTTTTTTTCCTGCTGCTTGTGCGGTGATGTGACCCTAATAGGGTGTTGTGATATGTGGGGGCATGGAGGCCTTGTGGTTGTGGAAGCGGATGATGCCTAGAGTGGCGAGATGCATGGGTTTATGCATGTGGGTGTCGGGGAGGACACTAGGGCTGATGATATAGGATGAATGTGGTTGTTAGATGCTTGTTGATTCATTGGTTGTTTATCGGCTTTACTTTCCCCCACTGCTCAAGGCAACTGGTCTTGCTTAACCTTCTTCCGAAGGAGGCAAAGAATTGCAGGGTATGCCACGTGCTTTCTCTGTTTAGCCTCTCAAGGGAGAATCGGTCTACAATCTTGCTATAGGTGGCAAAGACTCGATGGGTAGTACGTCTACTCATCGTGTTGATCCCCCATATGTTTAGTAGAATAAGATGATTTTCTAGAATGCCTGGGAAAATTGGAATGTAAATCTATAATGAATGTTTGAATAAATGATGTTAACCCATGGGCATGGAGTTTGTTGAAACTTAATGATGAGGTTGAGAACTTTTGAAAGGACAGTGGAATTTTTGGATGTAGTGATAATGGAATTTGTTGTGTAATTGTGCATGGTTAATTAATGTGTAAAGAATTAATTAATGTAAATTGAAATTGATGAAAAAGGGAATGAAGTAATCTAATGATGTTATTTAATTGATTGTGTGTTTATAGGATACCTAGTCTTAGAAATAGTAGCCCGGAGTCCAAGTGACGTTAGCTGTCGTTGAGACTAAGACTAGGTTATTCCCACAGTGTGGTTGTGAGTTATAATATATTCTTTACTTTTTGTGTTTCTATACGCTACTCCACCCTGTCAGTAAGGGCAACTGACACCCTAGGGATTCTGAGCCCTAGGTGGGGGGGGGTGTTTCCCCCAACATTCCGGTGGGAGGATGAATGGATGACTACCCCCTTTGTCCCCTCTCTCTTCTCTTTATAGATACTAATGCCATTAGGCACGACGGTTAGTTTCCCCCATATATGTGTGTAGAGGGCTGTAATGGCTTGTGGTTATTCGCACACATATATTATGGATGTAGTATCCTATGGACGACAATAGGTGTAACGTGTATAGGCTGTGATGGCTTGAGGACCCTTACTCGGTGTAGGGGCTATAATGGATTGAGGTATAATACCTGACGTATAATACACGTTATGTGAGCTGTGGTGGATCCCGAAAACTACCTGGTTACTTTTAGTTGTGAGGATGGTGTGGTGCTTAGCCCAGGTGTCTGAGGGAAAGCCTTTGTGGTGCACGTGGTGAAAATTGTGGAGCATATCCCAGGTTTATTCGGGCAAGCCTTTAGAGAGAGATGCACAAGATGTATGAAATTGGGGAAAAGTGGTAAACCAGTGGGGAAGTAGTAGAAGGGTACCCTTCATATGTTTATTATATTCTATATTCTTATATGTGTTACTTGGTGAGAGTAGCCCTGGTGAGATTGGGAACTTAGTATACATGTTTAGGAGAAGATTTACTTTCACTTGTTGTTCACTATGCTTTAGAATGCTTTCTTAACCTTTTCACGAGAGGCTTCAGGGAGGATCCTACTGAGTATACTAATATACTCACCCTACGTATATATAAACTATTTTTCAGGTCACCTGTAGAAGGTTAGAGATAAAGCCGGTTTCTACAAACATGGGGTTTCAGGAGCTATTCGGGCTTGTGGCTGCAGCTGTTTTTACTTTCTTTTGGGTACTTGTAGTTTTCCCTTTTTAGTTGTAGTACTTTTGAATGACATTACATATGTGCACTTGGGTTTTATTTTATACTTCAGTTTTGAGTTGGAGTTGGTCGGTGTCTATCTTATCTCTCTCTTTCGCATGTGTTCTCTTAGAGGGTAATGCATCCCATTTGTGTGTTACTATACCCTCAGTGCTAGTTTCCAACTTGGGGCCTACTGGAGGCGGGACTCAGGGGTCATCATCTCCCTTCTCACATTACCAGCCTAGGAGGGGTAAAATTTGTGGGGAGGGGGTCGTGATAAGGAAGATATGGTATTATAATTAAATATGTTTATTGATATCATAAATATAATATATAAACATTAAATCCTTGATTATATCTATCTATGATAGTTGGTGATGGAAAACTAATAACATCATTTCATGGGCTGGTACATGAATGATGATTCCATGTCCCATTTGATTTAAAAGGAGAATGATTTTGGCTATTCCATTAAAATAATAACATATATGTATATATAGTATAGTGAGGATATTATATCATCATGGTTTAATTATAATTTATGTAGGTGGAAGAAAAAATAAAAAAAATGCTCAGTTAGGGGTGTTACGACTTTTTTGAAAAAATACTTATTGTTTTCACCAAAAATAATATTAGGATAGATTTATGAACAAAGGAAGGATTTTTGGATTATAGGAGAATCTTAAGGAAGATATTTGGGTATTTATTGGAATAAAGAATGGGTTTTGGAAGTGTGAAGAGGAGATGTGAGGGTGTGGCCTTTTATAAGTGGGGAAAGTGGTACACTTGTAATTGTTGAAAAGAAAAAGGTGTACACACGTTTTTCACATTCAATATAAACCAAAATGGGAATTTATCTTATATTATATGTTATAAGCTCAATATAGGTCCAAAAAATGGTATTTAAATAAGTTTAATGTTCATTTTACACCTTATAATTTTATTTTAACCCCCGGTAAAACCCTTTTCACCTTAACCACACAGGTTAATTTTTACTCTTTTTACTATTTATTATGATAAAAAATAAAGTATAAATTATTATATATTAAAAAATATTATTAATATGAATATGGAATAATTTTTTCAAAATTATATCCACATAAGTGGTAAAAGTTTATTTAAAATTAATCTGTTAGACATGATGATAAAGAGATTTTCCAAAGAGAAAATGTCCAAAAGTAACGTTATATCAAAATTCAATATGAAATTAAATAAAATAACATAAATTAAATTAATAGATATATAATTTAAATTATTTTACTTTAAAACCATATGAAAACATTTTTTTGTGTTTCTAAATTCTTTATAAGAATTGACAATTCTTAACAAAAACCAGTAATTATCACTATTCATCGACAAATTTATCTTCTCAGATAATTATAAAAAAGTAGATATAAGATAACTATTACATGATGATTTAAAAAAATATTATATTATATATATATATATATATTCAAAAAGTAAAAAAATTTAATTTTAAAACATGTGTGAAAAAGGCAGCAAAACTGTTTTTTAGAAAAATACAGTTTTTAAGCATAAAATTAGATTTATAATTATATCTTGTGTAGAAAACACATAAGATGAGTAATAATAATTTGATTGATATATAAAATATTAATTAAATTAAAATCATTCATAAAAGGTTACTTTTTTAATTTATTAATGTAGAACATGTTTGTGTGCATAAAAATAGTTTTTAGAAGAAGATATCTTTTATTATCAAATAGTTTTTATTTTCAGTTCAAATAAATTAGTCACAAAGGAATTCATTTTATATTCAATTTTTAACCATATATTTTCCCAATTTAGTTTTTATTTTTCATTTGCACCATTCAAACATCAATTTGATTACATTTACATTAAATAATAATATTTTTATACTAAGGCACGTTTCGTTTAAATTAAATGTCACATGTAATGCATGATTAAATAAGTGTTCTATATAAGGAAAGCTACACATAGAATTGTGTGTAAATAAAACGAAAATTGGTATTAGGTGTAACACAAGATATTTAAAATATTAAATTTATTTAGGGAAACATATTTCAAAATATCACGGGGTGTTACATTCTACCCCCCTAAAATGAATTTTTTCCCTGAAATACATCAAATTTGTACCAAAAGGTGAGTATAATTATACCTCAATATATCCTCAATTTCTTATATAACATCTAAAAAATGTGTTTTTCCACTTAATATTGACTGGGTGATAGTATTTTTTCATTTAAATTCTTTTTAGGATCCAGAATCTCTACTGGTTTTTCATTAAAAGAAAGATCAAGATCTAGTGGTATGACAACTGAGTTTAGTAGATGTAAAGGATTAGTTATGTACTTCCTTAGTAGAGATACATGAAACCCATCATGAACATAAGTGATTATTTTTGTATGTTCCAACCAATAGGCTACCATCCCAATATGACGAATAATTTCAAAGGGAAAAACATACCTAGGGATCAATTTCCCTTATATACAACTATAATTACCTTATTAGATGGAGAAATTCTTAGAAAAATGTTTTTACCTTCTTGATATTCCAAATAATGCCATTGATTTTCAGAATAAAAGTTTTTCCAAATTTGTGCCTCCATGAATGGTTATGTCCATATCCATAATTTCTCCAACTAACTCAGGTCCCAATTGATTTATTTCCCCCATTTCATTACATTATATTGTAGTTATACACTTATTTCAATATAGGGATTCATAATGAGTAATTTAAATGTTTAGTTGAAATCTATTTTCGTATGAAAACTCAAATCAGGGAAGGTATTGATCCTAACCACCATTTAATTACATAGAATAAGCTATTAGCATATCCTCTAGGGTTTAAATTGTTCTACCAGACTAACAATCTATCTGAGGATGATACATAGTGCTGAAACTCAACTCTATATCAAGATCTTACTAAAGAGTCCACTTGAACTTTGATGTTACCCTTATATCCTAATCATATATAATATTATTTGGTACTCTATGACAAATTACCACTCTCTTAATATATATATATATATATATAATACTATGGAATGCCACGATAGGGGATAGTTGAATCAGGTGTCATATTTTTCCTTGAATGAGAAATATCTTTTCCCTATATTGGTAAGAACTTATTAAACCTATCTGATGGAATTGTGAAATTTTCAAACACCCAAATGAAAAAATAGAATCTAAACATAGCGGTTTTACTGGGTTCAACACAAAGGGCCAATCCAAGGATCATACACTGATATTGTGTCAGTCATACTTAAATCCTCTAAGCTTTACTAGACATTATGAATTACAAATGTTCATGAATGGTCACTTTTTTCTATGCACACTGATTTTACATGAATTGTAGGGATGAAACACTTCCTCCCTTGGATCACTTTCATAAAATTCCACATACTCACTTCTTTGGGTGAAGTATCTCTCAGTTTGTCAACATGAAGGACTCTCCCATATCAGATCACATGAAGGTGATGTTTTGTATAATTTAAGTATTTTTATGATTCTTAAATATATTCAACATAATTTTCTAAAGTTGAAGTACACTCTCAAAAGTAACATTCATGAAACAAAATTTTTCACAAAAAACAATTTTTGTTTCCAATCACTATCATATTTCTTTAAACTACACAATTTTGAGAAATACCAAGCATTTTTAAAACTCATTCCTATCATGAAACTCCCATATTTAGTGAAACTCATTCACTAAAACACCCTTGCATCAATTAGTTATAAACCATTATTTTTTTGAAACTTGGGTTCACATAAAGTTATAGATTCACATAAGAATTATGTTTATGTAAGACCTTCCTAAAATCATATTGATTAACACTTCTTGAAAACATTTCCAATCCCTTAAATCATGAGTGGCCACCTACTATAGACATGAAACCTTTATGAAAATTTAAAACCCCCACAACCTTTTCAGAAAACTCTTTATTCTTTTTCGCAAAACTCATATTTTTTACAAAACATTTAGTGAAAGTTTTCACTAGAGAGACTTTCTTATACTCATGTAACTCACCAAATTTCCTTCATGACAAATCTATTTTTCCTAAAACATTATTTTTTTGTGATTATTCAATCCATGATGACATCAAAATTTCATGTAACACCAAACATTAATGAATTCCATGCCATTAACATATTTGTATGAGGAAGTATTAGGAATACATCTTGGTAAAAAATGCCACCTTCATGACACGAAACTATAAAAAATTCTATTACTTTTAAATATCTTCAGAAGGCAGCCCTAGAGATCCATATTTTATAAAACTTCTCCCTTCCTCTAAATTCTAGACCCCAAAAATTTGGGAAACACTATGAAATGAGGACACCTTCAACAATGAAGCCACCAACACCATAATATCACATGAATTATAAACACCATTATCAAACTAGTTTATATGAAAAAATACAATCCATTTACATCTATGAAGATACTTGGTTCCAACAACCCCCATTTAGGTTTTTTGAAAATCTATATTGAAATTAAATAAAGCACCAAACTGGCAATTTTTTTTGATAGGAATGAAATAAATCATAAATCACTCTATGTCTACATGAGGGATTATCTGTGTGAAAAAATGCTATCTAGAGACAATTTCTTGCCTTGAAAGACCACTGACTTATCATGTAATCCTATGTAGTGTTGTCCTGAAATCCTATACAATCATATCCTACAAACCATGAAAAACCTATGTTCCACAGTAATTCTATCCTACAAACCTCTACAATCATATATTTCAATGAGATTCACTATTCCAACCCTTTGGTAGTAAACCCAAAGAATATTTATTTGTCCCTTTATGCTAAAAAATTCTTACATATTATATCTACTCATTATATGTACATCACATACTAAAAAAAATTAAAATGTTTAAAAATAATGGGGAGACGGGATAAAATATAACTTCTTCATGAAATGAGAGGTGAATGAATACTTTGGATCAACCAATTATTCACAAACACTGGTGAAACTAAAGGATTAGTTAGGATTTAAACCACTTGATCATTAGTTATGACATGATCTTTTTTTAATCACACCTTGTTGAAGTTTTTATTTGGTGAAGTTATACCTGATATCAGTATGTTTGGTATGAGAGTGTTAAGTTGAATTTTTCATGAGCTCGACCATGCTCTTGTTGTTATAGAGTACCACCATCATCTGTTTCACCTCATAACTAATATTAGTATGTTTTTTATTCATCCATGATAGTTATGTTCACACTATTATTACAGAGATACAGTCTACATCAACCATAATAGGATAAGTGGTTTATTTCTTTTTTCTAAACTAACCGACATTTTTTTCCAATGAAGAATGCACCCACACTTTTGGAATTCTGATCAGCCAAATATCCATACCATTATGTATTAGAAAATAACTACAATATATTATCCCTTTATTCCGAAATATTTATTAAAAAATTTAGTGTACATTGAATATACATCTTGGTTTTCAACTACTATAAAATGGTCTTCCATGAGATTACTTTGGTAGAGAGCTATTAAACCTATGGAAAAGACGATATATGTCCCTGTTGAAATTGAATACAATAAGACACCAATGATACTATTGTATAAGGTGGGATCTATATATTTCTCTTCCTCATGCCTTCCATGTTTTTTCTTGACCACAATTAGAGTTGACACTGGGTTTCATTCATGCATATTGAATTTCATTAGATTGTCTCTTGCATACTTCTCCTAAGGAATGAAGTTGTAACCCTTATTTTGAACCACCTACACCCCCTAAAAGTATGTGAGTTCACCATTAATGGAAATTTAAAATTATGATTCATGTGATTAGAAAATTATTCCAATGAGCTATGATTTATTCTGTTAAATATAATATCATTCACAAGAACAGGCACCATAAATGATATCCCTAATAATTATTCACATAAAGATTATTGTTGAAACCTACTCCTTTAAATTATAGATTCATTAAATAAGAATACAGTCCATAATTCCAAGCTCATGGTTGCTTCATTAGACCATAAAGATCATTCTTTACTCTTTAAACCCTTGTTTGATCATTTCCCATCATAAATTCCAGTGGTTGTTCAAATTTGACATCTTCAAGAACACCATTTTAGACATCTATTTTGAAATCCATATGATAAACATAACATCCTATTTGAATAACCATGGATAAGAAGAGCCTAATCAACTCTAGTCAAGCTACTAGATAAAATGTTTCTTTAACACCAATGCCATTAATATATACATAGAAAATATATTCCAAGTGTTCCTTGTTCCTGATAACTTTTCCCAACTCATCGCATTTAATTTTAAATATCAACTTTTTTCTAATCACATTGTGATTTTATGTCCTCTTAAGACGATACCAAGGTGATTTTTGTTAATATGACCCAATTATTTATTCATGGTCGTAACCCAAAATTAATCTTTCATTTATTATTCAAATAAGTCCAGTTAGACAATTTATAAGACTATAAAATCTGATTCCATTATCATTCCTCTTGGCTTTGTATATATAGTGAAATCACTAGTGATGTTGGATTGATCAAGTTATTCTCTTATATTTCTCCAATGACGTCTTAATAGATTTTCATTATAAATGGTTTCATCTTCTAATTCTACATATGAGTCATCATCATTTGGTGAACCCTGAATGTTAGAAAATCATTCCATAATTTATGTATTTGAATATTTCCCTTTTCTAAATGGTTATTTATCTTTAATCATATCAACACGTGATGTCATAAAGTTATTAATAATTTTTCACCAATGATCTTGACATAATTTCTTTCCAAAATATTTTGAAGACAATTACTTGTAGAATTTTTAGTATTTAATCTTCATTGATTACCAAAGGAATATCCCCTAATCTTCATCATCACCATACATTTCATGACTGCCTTCTTTGTTTCAGATGAAACATTTACATCCAAAAACACAAAAATACTTATGTGTGGAATTCCTTCCATTACATATCTCATATGGTGTTCTTCCTCTCCTAGACCCTTCCCTATTCAATTTTGAGTGTAATGCACAACTAGAGAAACCTATTTAAGGTAATGATGAGAAAAAAACCTATAAATCATCACATTTTGGCCATATTTATTCACTTATAGATTTCTACATTTAGTGACCCCATTTTGTTGAGATGTTATCACTGAATGTCAAATGACTTGGTTTCAACCCTGGATTGATCCCCTAATAAGATCCTCGGCTCAGTTATTCATGAACACAAGTATAAGAGACTGGAGTGGAGAAGAACGTGGTGGAAAACAAATGATAAAAAATGAGAATGATATTAATTAGAATAGAAAAATATATTAAAAATGAAAATTACATTTAAAATGGAATGAAACTGCAAAACAATAGAAAATTTCCACATATAAGTTAAAATTCTTTGAGAAGGGGTGAGGATACATATTTACAGGAAGAGGGGGTGAAAGAATTTTCTCCAAAAATATTCTGCAAATGTTTCCTCCTGTATTCTCCATTACATGGATGAATTTATAACATATGTCTTCATAAAGTTGTTACATAGTATCTCCTATATAAAGCTTCAAAATTTGAGCTTCATTTTCATGCATATGTAGACATTATGGATGATTTAATTATATATATTTAATCTTTCCTTTTGACTAGACAAATTCCAATTCTTCAACTTCCCATGCCATTGTGACCCTCCAACCCATCGATTCACACATTTGAGACTTAATAAAAGTTGTTCCCTAATTGATTTAGTTTATCTTCAAAAAATATGATACATTATGGATTTTTAATTAAGATGTTATGAATTAATTTCTCAATGGAACTGTTTCTGCCTAATGTGCTGTTTTATCTTCCACATGTTTTAGCCATTCAAATAATTCATTAATGAGATTATTTTATCTTTAATCTAATCAATAAAATGAATTATTTAGTTCTAAATTATATATAGCTTTAATAAAGTCGTTTTTAGGTGTATGCACCGATTTGTACTTCTGTTATATTGGTGGGGTCCACGTTGTCCACCTAACAAATTCACCAAATTAATTTTTTTCAGTTCTCTAAATGCTTGAATCATCCTTTCCTCATGAATCCAAATTTTTAGTAAATAAATCAAGGAATTTTAAAAAAAATCACACAGTTCAGAATAATAATGTAAATTTTGTGACCAAAATACACATAGCATAAAAATCTGTCAAATTCTTCGATTTAACCCGTTTTTGAATTTGAGCTAAAATAATCTCTAAAACCTAAAGACATGAAAATTACCCAAAAAATAACACTATGATGGGATAATAAACCATTATTTATAGTATAAAATCTATCAAAATGTGAGCTTCATCACTCCCCCACCCTTAACCATTACACTACTGGGCAATCATCTTACATCCAAATCAAAATTCAGACCAAAATCAAAAATGAAAAAACATCAACAATCTGATCCAAAATAGAATTTTTTCATTTATATTCATTGAAAAAAAATTCCATATAATTTTCAATACATGTATTAAAATTCATTAAACCTCAAAAATAAATCTAGTCATCAATGACAACATACTCCATATTAAATTTTATGCCACTCTTCACTCAAGATAAATTAAATATGGAGTTATGCTCATACTTGGAAATCGCATGTATCACTATAGGATTGTGACTATGATACTTTATCTATATCATGAAACATTAAAATTAATTCCATAATTATGGATTTAATTAATGGTTCAAATGATTCTGTGGCTTATGGTTGGTGGGATAATGATTGAAAAATTTTAAGGCCAGAAATAGGAGGCTGGACTCTTAAGAAAAATTTATGATTGATTCAAGTGAAAACATTGAAATTCCTCTCTCAATCATGCTTGAAAATGTGAAACAAAAAAATAATCCCTTTTATGACATGGTTCATGATCCAAGAAGTGATTACAAATAATTTTCTCATCTATCTTCTCCCTAATTTTTTATGTTCAAAGAAGGCAAAACTTTATTTTTTTTAATATTTTTTTCTTGGAGGATAAGATGAAAATTGAATATAATGAATGAATAACAATTCATTCACTTGATTTATGAGAGGAAAATGAGTCATAAAATAATGCACAATGATTAATTCAATCTCATCTCCATTTTTGTACATTTGTTTTGAAGGAGAAATTGATGAAACAGATAAAGCACAATGAAATGATGACACATGCCAAATTCACTTATTATCCAAAACCCAAAATATTGAAACACACCTCACACCCCCCATAAATGATACAAATTCTAATAAACACACATGAAAGGCCCTTAGCCCACCCTAAAACTCTAAATATTCCTGAAAAAATACTAAAATTATGGGTAGGTAAGGAAAAACTAGCATGTAATGTTGCTTAAACCTATAAGGTAATTCATGGAATCAAAGTTATTATAATGTATAAATGTAAATTTGGGTCACAAAATGAAATATTCCTAGACAAATAGACACCTCAATCATTTAAAATACATTCCATGAAATCCAATGCTTTTAATGATAAAAATCACAAATTTTGGTTCTCACAAAAAATTCAAGTTTCCCTTAAGAGAGTGCGAGTATTAGGAAGAATAAATCAAAGTGGTTTTTAATACCTAATAGTATTAGAAAAAATATTATGAGTTATATTTTCATGGTAATTGATTTAAAAAATCAATGGAACTCATAAAAATTCAAGACAATATAAATCAAGAAAAAATTATTCAAATAAACAGTTATTTAAGATCTATTATTTTCAAAAACTCTTTGATCTATTTCAAAATAAAATGATGTGTGAAAAGTGATAAGAATATTCATTAAATCTCAAAAACCGTAAAAATATGATAACCAAAATTTAAAATCACACAAGAAGAAATAATAATGTTGAAACTCCCCAAACATATAAATTTTACTACAACCCATTTCAATTCAAAAAATATAAATAAAAAGGTAAAAAGAACAAGGGATGGAAAGACACAACCTCATATATTTTTTAAGTTGATGACTTTATTTAATCTCTTATAAACATTAAATAGACCTAGAAATCATGGGATAAAATAAATAAATAAAAATATAAAGTTAAGAGAGAATAGAACGTGGTTTAGACCTTATGTGGGTGCTAGGATTTAACTTCCCCTAGTCAGGAAATTGTAGTGGATTATCCCTAATTAGATAGTGGGTGTGGTTTCCTTGAAATGAACATCCACATGTTACTTTTCTCATTGTTAATGAATAAACACTGAAAGTAGAGAACCCCATATAATATAATAAAGTTACTATCCCAAATGAAAGAATAAAGATGAAATGTGTGGTTTGAAGTGGGAGGGAATAATATAGAGGGGTTATCCCTTTTGACTTATGTGGTGTCCTCCTCCATATGGTATGAAAAATGTTGTTATGAAAGTATTCACACCACCACATGTTTGTCCAACTCTTCTTCTTCAATCAATGCTAATTGGGTAGTCTCATTTTCAATATCCATGGTCTGCACCAGTTGTTCTATATCAAAAAATTTAAAATTAAGAGAAGTTAGAAGACAATTTATCTTGAATAAGATTAAAATATGAAGAATTAATAAAAAAAATTCCGTTCAAGTAATTCAAATTTTTAATTGAACTCTTCAGGCATGAACTTTGGAAACACAATCTTAGTAAGTGAATCTTCTTCATTATATTCGAAAGCTAGAGAGAGGTAGAAATTTTCTGATGTTTCATTATCAAGGATGGTAAGATCATGTTTTAAGATATCTTCAAAAAATACATCCCAAGATTCTTCCAAAAAATGTTGTTCGCCCATTAGTGCATCAGGTGGAATGTATACTTTTGGGACCTCCTTGAGTAATGGTTGAGTGAGATATGATGATATTAGTGCCTTTAGATGTTATTTCTCACCCACCTTAGGTTCTTTAAAATAAAAAGAGATTAGTGAAATCACTTCGACCACTAATTCTGGTTTAGGTTTTGCCTTAGGGTCAGATTTCTCTTGTTATGTTCGTACAGATATAGAAATGAATTCTATTTGGGTCTCCAGATATTTCACTTTTCACTAATCCTTTAGAATGAAGCATAAATACCATTACAAAATTTTTTTGTCACCCGATATTGTTCTGTGCAAGAATAATAATTTGAATTAAAATACCTCATGAATAAAGATATTTTTAAGTGTTTTTTTTAAATTTATGATTTTTTGTGTTTCTTTTAATAAAAGAAAAATTATTTACAAAATGTGAATTAAAATAGTGAATTAAAACCACTTTGATCCCATGAAATGACACCAATTTGATGAAGCATTGTTCTGCACTTCCTCAAAAATATTTATAACTAAATGCTTCCTAGGGGATGACCAAGTTCATTCTCTTAATGAGCTCTTGTAGTTAATCACTCGCAACTTCCAATTCACTTTTTATTATACTTTTTTTATATTTATGATATAAAACACAATGAATTGGACTTTTGATAGATGATAATGCGAAAACAAAATCAACATTCTAATGAAATGAAAACAAAATGAATGCAAACATAATAAAGTTAGAAAGAATGGATATATTCCTAAGAGAATCACCCATATTGAACCTTCATCGTCTCATTATTAGTTCTAAATTTAATTAATAAACATACTCCATTATATGTGTGAATATAATCTTCTATATATGTTTGTGAACATATAATACACTCAACGACCACTGAGACACCACATATCCACCTCCTTGATCGAGGGGAAATGTTATAGAAGAGAAAGTTAAGTCTCACGTGGCAAGTGGAGACACAAATTGGCCTTACCCACTAAGATCCCCCTTGACCTAAGTCTTATAAAATAAGATACAATAAAATTTAATGTTCAGTGACATGGGTTCAACACTAGATTTATCCCATGATAAGTTCTTAGGGTTAGTTACTCATGATAATGGGTATAATAGGTCACATTGTAGAAGAATGTGGTGAAAATAAAATGATAAAAAATGAGAAAGATATTAAGAAGAGCTGAAAAATATATAAAAAACTAAAATTAGTATAAAATTGAATTAAACTAAAAAACAATAGAAAATGGCCACAGAGAAGTGCCAATGATTTGAGAAGTGGTGAGGATACATATTTATAGGAAAAGGGAGTGATAGAATTCACTCCAAAAATATTATCCAAATATTTACTAAGGTATTCTACCTTAAATGGACGAATTTGTAACATTTGTCTTCATAAAATTTGTTTCATTATATATCCTATTTTCACCATTAAAATTTGAGCTTTATTGGCTTCTAGATGTAGTAGTTATGGATGATTTTATCATAGATAATTAATCTGTCCATTTGACTCTCCAAATTTCAATTCTACAACTTCCCCTACCATTTTGGCAATCCTACCTATCGATTCTAACATTTTATACCTAATAAATATTTCCCCCCTATTTATTTCCTATATATCCACAAAATATGGGACATTTTGGATTTGTTATTCAGATTTTATGAATTAATTTTTCAATGGAAACATTTCTTCCTAGCGAGATGTTTCACCATCCACATGTTATAGTCATTCAAATAACGCTTTAATGAGATTATTTTGACTTGAATCCCTTCAATAGTGTTCCTCAATTAATCCTTTTTCATTTCCATCTAGAATAAATACATTTGTAAATTTTTGGACTGAGTTATGGTTCCGTTATATCGGTGTGGTCCACAATTTCCACCCGACAAATTTCTCAAATTAAATTAATAATTTGGGCATCAAAATGCACGAATCAGAATTTCCTCCAAATGAAAATTTTGTAGTAAATAAATCAATTATTTTAAAAAAATAAAGGAATCACACAATTCAGAATAATAATATAAATTTTATGACCAAAATACTCCTATCATAAAAATCTTTAAAATTTCCAAATAATACAATTTTTTTGCATTTGAGTTTGAATTACCACCAAAAACTAATTTCCAGGTACTGTAATAGTACTATAGAAGGTACTGTAGTAGTAATATAGTGGGTATTGTAGTAGGAACTGTACAGAATAGTAGTAAGTACTGTAGAGGGAACTGTGCAGGCATAGTTTGGTAGAGGCGGGGAATATTCCCCTATTTGGGCCTTTGGGCCACCGATTTGGTCCCCGAGTCCTTTTAGGGATTCAGGAAAACCAGGCCTTCGAGTTAGTAAGGCCTTAGGGCCACCTCAAGGCCTTCAGGACACCTTAAGTGCTGATGCAAACCAGAAAAACTACAAGGAACAAGCTTCAGATGGAGGAGGAGCAATGAGCTTTCACCATATGAGAAGCTAAACAGATTGCAAGAATGATAGGGTATGGCACCTGCCCTTGGGACAAGCCTATGCATGAAAGAGGAATCCAATATGAACATCCATGTGAAGGTGGAGAGCTGATTTCTTGATGAAGATAAAGGGGAGGAGCAGTTCCAGTAGTTAGTTTGGGTTGTATATAATGTATGAAGCCTACAAGCAATGAATTCCTCTAAGGCCTATAGGCCATGTAATAATTATGCCTATGGGCCTTGTAAGGGATCCACCTCACCACTTGAAAGGTGGATTATCAAAATCAATAAAAAATTAAGGCCTTCAGGCCATTGGAGTTGGAGTGAGCTTCATCCGTGTTGTTATTGAAACTCTCTAATTAGATCAAACATCCTTAGTGCAACCCTCCTTGGGTCACTTTCAATAAACAACATAATATGAACAAAGTTTTATAAGAACTAATCTTCCCTATAATACCTATAACCAATGGGGATTCTTTCCCACTACTTGAATTATATTATATGAAATATCCTCATGTCTCCCTATCGGGAAACATAATCATGTTGAAATTTCTTTAAAATTTCAAATACACATTCTGGGAACATAATTTAACATTCCCTGAATTATACAAGACAGGAATCACAAATAACCATAAACCAACAACACTAAATAAAATTTCTATATAGTCCAAACCAAAATACTATTTCCACCCTCAACTATCCTTATGTGGGTCTATGGACAACACAGTGTAAACCATACTTCACAATTTCAACTACCCTTTAAACACAATTTTATTCTAATTAAATTTTTTAATAATTATCAATTTCGATTAGTGACTATTATATCCTCTTTAATTAACATATCTCAATTCAATAAATTACACCTTCATTATTTTTCACTATTTTTTTTTGAATAAAAAAAGAAACAGAAATCATTTTATATCCATTAACCTAACCATACATTCTATTTCATGCATTCCTAACATGATTCATGTCACATAAATCCTTGAGTGTCTAAAATGATTCATGACCACACAATCTTTTTCTATACTAGACCATGAGAAAAATCTGAAAATAAGAACATAACACCACATGTGCATCACTCACGTTAAAATAAAATCCAAATATAACAAGTAAAAATAAAGAACAACAATCCCACCAAGGGTACATGTGATTTCCCTTGCACATGGGTTAGCTAATCCTAGGATCAAGCTCATTAGCAAGAACTGAATCATCCTATTCTCATATCTAAAATCTTCAAGTAAGAATACAACAGAATAGAAAGAGTATGATTCTAATTTGTAACATCCCAACCACGACCCCACTAAACAGGTTCCTTGAGTGAGTTCACCACATGAACTCAAGTGCACCTCCCCATATTCTAGAGGCATCAAACTAGTATCAATATAATAATAAAAAATGTGGGTATAAAATACTCTCTTTTCAAGAGTGATTCAAAAATAGAATCCGTAATATACATTTACATAAAATCATAATAGATAACCAACTATATCATAATCAAAATTCAAGACAGGATAAGTTAAACCATTCAAGACAATAAACATGTTATGTCATGATAGTATAAAATTTCAAAATAATTCCAAAATAAGTCACCAAAGACCACCCATAAATGGGTCCCAGAAGCATTTATAGCCCCTCATCCATGATCCTTGAAAATTATACCATCTATTATAGGCCATTTTTCATTATCTTAATATCCAACATTGAAGTCTTCTTGGGTACCATTGGTATCCTGAGTTGTATAGGAGTACAACTTAGTAGGCCAACACCAGCAGTATATAAAGAAATATATATTAATAGTAAAATTAAATGAAAAATTGAAATGAAATTATACTAATTAGGAATTAAATTAAACATGTTTAAAATTAATCAATAACCATTTATCCATATAAGCCTCCACTACGAAGGTATAGTCCATAAACCTTATGGGTTGACACTTATTAAGAAAATGAAAGGAGGTTTTAATATTCATATTATTATATTCCTTTGTTCAAAATGGATGGGTTCTCATCCATGTTCCCACCTTATGTAAAAATATTTGTGCTCAGATCATCAATGTTAAATTCATCCAAGAATACTGAATTTCATGCCCATAATTCTTAAACAATGATGTGGAGCACTATGTATGACCGTCCTTATCCATGGAGAAGAAACTCCATGTTCAACCTTCATACCCATGGGTTGATATCATCATGTAAAACATAAAAAATACAACCAAAAACCATTTCAATGGTTCTAAAAAATTAACATTTTTATCACACGGTAGAAAAAAGTATTTCCATAATTCTCAAATGTTTATTAATCTCAAGGTCTTCAACATTTATCCTCATTTTAATAACTATCAAACTAGATAATGTAATAATTTCTATTAAATTCCACACAATGATTCCATATCTATTTCATTTAATAATACACACATAAGACCATCTTTATCATTAGCATCATATCCCATTCTCAGGGAATATCACATTTCAATTCGTGTCATACCAAACAAATGATGGAGTTCATACCCAAGAAACCAACTTATTTGTACATTCTGATAAACTTGTATTCATTGGTTGAATATTAATAAAAAATTTACCACATCACGATCATTATTCTACATGACATATTATGCGATAATGTCCTAAGAATAGCTGTCCCACTAAAAGGACATAGAAGATCCCTAGTATGATGAGAACTTGGAAGTTCCATAACACTATTCTTGTATATATGTTCTACAGTCAGATAATATCAATTTAAAGGACACAAATGATACCAGTTATTAGGGGTGGGGACTCATGAAACATTGAGGCACCTTTTCATGGTGTGAGTTCTTAGTAATTATAGGAGGATATTATGAGAACAAGACCCGCGAGAAGGAAAAACACATTCATAAGTGTCATTGGATGATCTTATATCCCGATGTGTGTATTCTTCCTTTGTCATCAATATTATTATTAATGGGTACTATGAATCAGTCACTTAGATGTATTGATGAAAAATGTGATGTCATATGTTCATGGTGAGGTAGAATATTCTGGGTGTGTCATGAGTAATACTGCATTAATGAATAATGTGAGAAAGGATTTGTAACATCTATAGAAGAAGATATCTCTATATCTTTGATGGAAATAATATAGCCTAACGAAATCCATGGCCATGGAATTCCCTAGGCATGTAAAACTTCTATGTGTCAAAAAGTGAAAAATCGTGCACATGGGTTGATGTCACTTGCATGAAACCCACATGATTTGAGATATCAGGAAAAATGGATTCTATTACACAATAAGAATTCGTATGAGGTAAAATGTTTTTCTGACATCAACTTATTTCTCTTGGGTTTTATGACGCATTGCTAGACAGTAATATTTGACTTTAGGAAAGTCCACCTCATGCAAATGAGAAATATGCTATGAGAGTCAGATAGTAAGTGTAGCCAGCATCTCAGTTAAATAATATATTATTTAGAAATTTGAATAAATATTATTCATAGTTTTGGTTAAATAATTTTTCACATATGAATGATTTAATTTATTTAATCTCTAGTTATATGAAAGAATATATTGTGGATGGAATATTTATTATTCAGCGTATAATGCAGTTATCTTTATTTATAAAATAAATAGTCATTATTGAAGGGCCTTTATATATTCAAAAGGATTCGTGGACCATGTTATGGGACTAGTGAGAAATAATATTAAATATTATTTATTTAAATAATATTTACATACTACAAGAAAGTTAAGAAAATTTCATGGAAATAATAGCATTGCTTTTATCATTTGACATGGGGTTTGATATGGAAAAATAAAATAAGTAATGGAACTAGTGATAATTATTTATTATTACTTGTTGAATTAAATTTCACATAAAGTTACTATTCACTAATTATCCACGGGGTCATTCCACTAGATGACCAATGGTTGTGTGTACAACATCCAAGGATTATAGTTCTTAATCCTAGATAGCACTTTCCCTTAAAAGAAATCTTTCATGAATTAGAGAGATCCTCTCCCATCAGATCTAGGAGAATTATTTGGAAGCGATTCCCCAAGAGATCAATGGTGGACATGGTAAGCACAAGTATCTTCCATGATAGCACACTGAGACTCCTTCCACAACATCCATAGATACATGGATCATGCATGGATCACCATTAGAGGAATCCTATCCTTGGATTCAACATCGCAACAAAGATCCACCTTAGATCCAAGGTCAAACACATCAAGAAAGAAAGAATCACTTTCAGGGAAATATTTTAATTTAATTAAATTAATTATATAGAAAATATTTTAATCCCCTCTTCTCAGTTACAAGGTCTCTCCTTTATATTTTATCTTTGATTAAATTATGTGGATATTGGCATTTATTGTCGTATTGATCCCCGATTAATTATAGATCATGGAAATTTGAAAATTTGGGTACAAACCCATAATGTTCTCATGTTATACCCAAAACCCTCAAGTGGTATCATAGGGGTCATATTCTCATTTATAATAATTCAAATAATTCATTAACAATTTACGATTTAATAATTTTGTTTGTCAATTCACGTTTAATCGTTCTTGAAATCTGAATTTTGAGATATATTCTTGTAACACCCCAAGTAAGTAATGAATAATAGATATTTCTATCTATGTCTATTAATGAATTACATAGTGTTTTAGAGGCTTAAAATGAAAATAAATCCAATCTTAAGCATGAAATACACTAATATTCTTAAAAGATTGTTTTACTGCCTTTTGATGGAAAACCCTTTTTAAATAAAACTTTTGACAATTTTATATTCTATATTTGTCAAAATGAAAATATTCATTATGATTGGGACATTGAAATTTACATTGGTTAAATGTTTGGTATTTTTCTGACAATGTTCATTTTTTTAATGAATAGTGAAAAATACTGCATTTTACATCAAAGCGGCTTTTTCATTTAATTTAATTATATGGTTAGATTATATTTTTAATTTGTCTTAAAGTGTAATCTGAATATATTTTTACCATTTAATCCAATGGTGGTCATTAGGATTAATTTCACTTTGAAAATTGGTAATAAACTAATGCCAAACTTTTCATAGATATTGTTTCAAAAAACCCGCTATTTGTTTTGACAACGTGAATTATTTTGAAATCAATTATTGCAATTTATGTGTTTGGAATTTGGTAAAATGGATTACATATTTGGAATCAGAAGGTCCAAATTATGTAACTAAGACTCTTTTGTTTTTGGACATTATGAATAGTAATGATAGTAATTATCTTTAATTATCTTGATTAATGAGTAATCGGGTAGTTAAGGATAATAAAATAATATCATAATAATAAAAAAATGACACCAACATGTGTCCTAATTCTAATGGTTGTCTCATGGCCGACCATGGGATGTCTTGTGCCAATCTTGGTGACCCCATGGAATCACGTTTGTGGAAAGTGACTTGTTATCTTTTTATTTTTTTTAAAGAATGTTAAATTTAACAAGAATGTATCACCTGATTAAAACATTTTTAATTTTGTCTACATATATGATATTCAAGAATATAAATATTCATTGGAAATCTAAAAATATTTTCTACATCATAGTATTTTTTTTTAATTTTTAGACATTAAATAAATTAAATTATTTATGACATCATAATGATGTAGCGATGACCTCATTATTACACAATTTAAATAGAATGGAAGGATAATGTAAAATCTAAGACCTAAACATGTCCAAAACCTATTGGGTGGGTATATTTAGAACCAGTATCACATTATCCTCGAATTATATCAATGTGGGACCTTTAAAATCCGAAACCCATTTGAAAATAAAGTAACATTTCTTTACATTCCAAGAGTGCCCCTCCTCTCCCCTTATAAAAGGCCCCCACCTCTACCTCCTTACCCACACTCCCAAAGCCTTTGGCTCGGCCAACCCCTGCCCATTTTGTCTCTCCACATCCCTCTATTACTCCTTGAAGCCTCACTTTTGGGAGAATTATTCCCAAGGAAGCCTTTGAGCTCAAACCAAAGGGAGTTACCCGATTTTAAGGTAATGAATTCACTTGAGTCCTTTTGTTTTATTTTGCTTCTACAACCCCATAAACTCTTTTTATTCATTTATTTTGTAACAACTCCAGTATCTTCAATATACTATAATTTTGTTATAAGAAGGATTCGAGCTACACTTACACACACCTACATCTAATGGTTAAAGAACATACTGTTTCCGTGGATGGTGAATTTATGCCTCCCGAAACGATGATTGTTCAACATTCATTTAACACCTTCAAAGGTGGCCATTAATATGTCACTATATTTATATATGATATATAATATGTTTGTTTTTTCCTTAATCTTCTGTATTTTTCATTTTGGGCATACCTTTATGGTTTCCATTATGGGTAAACGCGATATCTTCATTTAAGGAAGTGCGGACTACCGCCCCCTCAAAGTGATTTGATTCATTAAATACCATATGTGGGACGTATAAAGGATGGAGTTATGATATTATATATGATATTACACTATAATTATAATATACCTTTATATAATTATGATTCCATTTATAAAATACGAAATAGAAATGAAAGTAGCGTTCATGCGTACGTACGGCTTACCGTCTTCATGAACGGTGCATTTCATTTCTTACCTCTAAATGAATATGTAATATTATAAATTCATGTATATAATGGATATATATGATATATATGATATATACATCCTGATTATAATTCTGGATATAATGGATACATGAACAACTTGTAATTATAAAGGGTTTATTTTTGACTCAAGTACCAATGATCGTTAAAACGACCGTTATTAACATAAATAATTACATAGTGTTCATGACATGGCAATAAGTGATATAAAAGGAATAATGAACTTGAAAAAGGTTCTTAAACAAGTATAAATTAACTCATGTTTATTATTCAGGACATTAAAGAACGATCGAGTCAAGTCGGACCCGAGGTATGGGACTTTGTCTCAATCTCTTTTCATTGAGGCATATTTTGTTTTATACTCAACCTTCTTTTATATGGTGTATAAACCCCTTTGACTTTTACGTTTATTCAAAAGGAATATTTTTTATACAAAGCGTTTACTAAATGACAAAAGGGAATGTTTTGTCGTACGTATGCGGCGACAATGACTTCTCCACCGCTGTGACCATTATTTGAGTTTCGACTTCCTCTACAAGACATAACTTCTTTTTAAATGAAAAATAAATACCATGTTTTACTTTTCTATTATTTTGGTATTAAAAATGGTTTTCATAATGTTTTTATATCAATGTGTTTTATTGATATCTTGTGATTGAAAGGTGGGAATGTTATGTTTCCTTTATGCATGTTTTATGTGATATAGTTATGTTGAGGTTCTTGAGCATTATTATGAAGACGGGTGGTTCCGTGATAAACTACGGGTGGGTGAGCCCGACATATCCCTCCAATGCATTGGGTAACGCGATGGAGTGAAACATTAAGGTTTCTATTAAGTGATTTAGGTAATATACTATGATGGGTATTCCAAACGTTACCAAGAGGGTTACTCCCTACGTAAGAATGTTATGAATGCCTCAAGTTACCTTTATGTCTTATGATTTCTATGATTTATTCATGATTTGATGAGGTATGTTAAAGTGCTTATGTTTTATGGGTAAAGCATGATTTCATTCTTATGTATATATGTACCCATGTTTCCTTTCTATATATTTTTATATCCCTTACTAAGCTTTTCATGCTCATCCCATGTTTTTTTGAAATGTTTTTCATAAGTCAAGGGAAAGGTACATGATATGATGATAGTGTCAAGGAAGTGTCAAGAAAGAATCCATGTTTTATTTTAAATATGTTTCCATTGATGGGAAAGAAGAATACTATCTTTATGTAACCACTTTGTTTATATGTGGAATGTAGTGCAAGTTTTATGATCTAATTCTCTAAAACTATTAACCCGAAAAGATTTTCAATGTGTAATCTTGTAATAACTCAAGATTAAGTAAGGTTTAAGGCTGAGGCCTTATAGTTGGTATCATAGGTCAATTTAGATAACTTTAGGAGTTAGAATTCTATTAAATGATTATCCAAATATATTTTTTATGGTCAAATTGGAGTGATATAGTATTTTAAGATTACTATGTTTTTTCATCTAAGACATGTTTGTTCAGAATGGTTTTCCGCAGAGGAAACATGGATGCAGTGCTAGGAAGGCATGCAGAAAGAAATAACCTTCCGAATCAGCATCCTGAGATAGTCAGCATTGGAACTGAATAGTTTGTTGCAGTAATGGCACAGTTGACTCAAGCGATAAATGGTGGTGGTATCCATGCACAAGATCAGCCAGATCAACCACAGAGGAACATGTCAGTGGTGGAACATTTCATGAGGCAACATCCCCCATCATTCAGAGGACCATCTGACCCTATGTTAGCTGAAGGGTGGATTAAAGCCCTAGAGAAGATTTTCGATGTCATTGGGTGTTCAGACAGTCAAAAGGTTAGTCTTGCTATTTACCGTTTGGAGGGTGAGGCAGATCAGTGGTGGTCTATGGTTAAAAATAACAGGGACGCCGATGAGATTGATGCTCTTGACTGGGATAAATTCAAAGGTATGTTTCTTGAGAAGTATTTTTCTATGGCTATTCGACTTAGGATGGAAAACCAATTCTTGGAATTGAGGCAAGAGTAATACCCAGTGGCCGCCTATGAAGAAAGGTTTACTCGATTGGCAAGGTATGCTCCAAATTTTATCCGAGACCTTGATAGTAAAATCAATCGTTTATACTCAGGATTAAAGCCAAAATATCGAATGGCATTAGCTTCTCGCGAGTTTAAAAGTTATGAAAAGCTTGTTTGATGTTCTGAGAAGGTGGAAATGGAGTTTTCCGATGATCAAGTGTTCTATAACAAGCAGCAGAAGAAGATACCAAGGTGGCAGGAGAAAGGTAATAATTCTTCAAAAAAGTCTCATGGTATGAAAACTAAGTTTCTAGTTTGTGATAAATGTGGCAAAAGGCATGCTAGGGAATGTATTCTGAATTCTGGAAAGTGCTACCGATGTGGTAAGATGGGACATAAGGCTCATGATTTCACTAAAAAAGATCAAGGTGAAGGTATGATCAAATTTGATTTACAGTTAGTGAAATGTTTTAAGTGCAATGAGATGGGTCACTATGCAAATGATTGTCCGACAAAGAGCTCAAGTGATGTGAAGCAGTTATACTACAAGAAAAAAGGGGTGGTGAAATCCTTTTCAACTACTTCAGCAGATGTCGGGCCATGAAATGAAGTTGTATCAGCTCTAGGGAGCTCAATATTTTTCAAAGATTGACTTGAGATCAGGGTACCATCAACTGAAGGTAAAGGAAGCAGATGTTCCGAAGACTGCGTTTCATACAAGATATGGCCATTATGAATTTGTAGTAATGCCTTTTGGGCTAACCAATGCACCTTCTGTATTCATGGACTTAATGAATATAATTTTCCATGAGTTCTTGGATAAGTTTGTGGTGGTTTTCATTGATGATATTTTGGTGTTTTCTAAAAGTAAAGAGGAGCATGAAAGACATTTAAGGGTTATCTTGCAAACCTTAAAAGAAAAGAAACTATATGGAAAAATCATCAAGTGTGAATTTTGGTTGCAACAAATTTCTTTCCTTGGTCATATTGTTTCTAAAGATGGGATAACCGTTGATCCTATAAAAACAAAGGTTGTTGAAGAATGGCCAAGACCCAAAAATGTCATAGAGATTCGTAGTTTCCTTGGTTTGGAAGGATATTACCGAAGGTTTGTTAGAAATTTTTCACGGTTATCTAGTCCACTAAATAAGCTAACTCGGAAGGGTGTTAAGTTTATCTGGACAAAAGAATGCAATGATTGTTTTTAGGAATTGAAAATAAGATTGGTGAATGCTCCAGTTTTGGCACTACCTTCTAGGAATGGTGAGTTTTTTATATACAGTGATGCTTCATTGAAAGGACTTGGTTGTGTCCTAATGCAGAATGATTAGGTAATTGCTTGTGCTTCACGTCAGTTGAAAACTCATGAGGTAAATTACCCTACACATGATTTGGAATTAGCTGCTGTTGTTTTTGCTTTAAAAATTTGGAGGCATCATTTGTATGGAGTAAAGTGTGAAATATATACTGATCACAATATTTTAAAGTATATATTCACTAAGAAAGAGTTAAACATGAGACAAAGGAGATGGCTGGAATTATTCAAGGATTATGATTGTACAATTCATTACCATCCAGGAAAAGTAAATAAAGTGGCTGATTCTTTGAGTCAAAAACGTAATGATTCATTAGAAATGTTGTGTTTGGAACGTGATCATTTGGTTGAGGATTTGATGAACTTTGGCATAGAAGATGTTGGTGCATGAATTTCTTCTGTTTTGTTTCAGGTATCAGTGAGATAATCTCTATCAGATAGAATCAAGCAAGCACAGAAGCAAGACAGTGAGTTACAGAAAAAGGTAGAGCTGGTTCAGAAGGGTAAGTTGCCTGAATTCAACATTGATAATGATTGTGTTTTGAGATTTGAGAAGAGATTGTGCGTGACTTGTGATTCACAGTTGAAGAGAGAGTTGTTATGTGAAGCTCATAGTTCTCCGTTTTCAGTTCATCCTGGCAGTACTAAGATGTACAGAGTTCTGCGAGAGTTTTACTGGTGGGATGGAATGAAAAGAGATATTGCTGATTTTACTTTGAAGTGTTTGGCTTGTCAGCAGGTTAAAGCAGAGCGGTAGTTACTGAAAGGGATGCTTCAGCCTTTACCAGTGCCAGAGTGGAAATGGGAGAATATATCAATGGACTTTGTTGTGGGATTACCGAAGACATCTCGAGGTAATAATGCAATCTGTGTTATTGTTGATTGCTTGACTAAATCTGCTCATTTCCTTGCTGTACGAGATACTTTCTCTCTAGATAAAATTTCCCATTTGTATCATAAAAAGATAGTCAGGTTATATGGAGTTCCTCTCTCCATTGTATCCGATCGTGATCCGAGGTTTACTTCTATCTTTTGGAAGGGCCTTCAGAAGTCATTGGGTACAGAATTAAATTTTAGTACAGCTTTTAATCCTCAATCATATGGGCAGTCGGAACGAACAATTCAGACCTTGGAGGATATGCTACGAGCTTGTTCGATGGATTATCAGGGAAGTTGGGGCCAACATCTTTCTTTGGTTGAATTTTCAAATAATAACAGTTTTCATTCAAGTATACAGATGGCACCATTTGAGAAGTTATATGGGAAGCGGTGTCGAACTCCATCTTTCTGGGATGAAGTGGGTGAAAGGAAGTTGATGGGACCAGAATTGGTAGAAGAGATGGCAGAAAAAGTTCAGCTGATTCAGAAACACATGAGAACAGCTCAGAGTAGGCAGAAGAGTTATGCAGGCAACAGGAGGAAGGATCTAACTTTTGAGGTAGGTGATCATGTTTTTCTCAAAGTCTCACCATTGAAAAGTGTGATGCGATTTGGTAAGAAAGGAAAGCTGAGTCGAAGTTTAATTGGACCATATGAAATTTTGGAGAGAGTTGGATCAGTTTTTTACCAAGTGGCTTTACCTCCGAGTTTATCTCAGGTAAAAAATGATTTTCATGTTTCTATGCTGAGAAAGTACATGCCAGATCCATCTCATGTTTTGAGTCTAGAGGTAGTTCAGTTGGAAGAGAACCTATCTTATGAGCAACAACCGGTCCAGATTCAGGACCACAGGGAGAAAGTGTTATGGAATAAGGTGATTAATCAGGTAAAGGTTTTGTGGAAAAACCACATGATGGAAGAGGCAACATGGGAATCTGAAAATGTAATGAAGGATAAGTACCCCCATTTATTCGATAAGTAAATAAATTGCGGGGACGCAATTTTCTAAAGGGGGATGGATGTAACATACCAAGTAAGTAATGAATAATAGATATTTTTATCTATGTCTATTAATGAATTAGATAGTGTTTTAGTGGCTTAAAATGAAAATAAATCCAATCTTAAGCATGGAATACACTAATATTCTTAAAAGATTGCTTTACTGTCTTTTGATGGAAAACCCCTTTTAAATCAAACTTTTGACAATTTTATAATCCATATTTTTCAAAATAAACATATTCATTATGATTTGGAATTTGAAATTTACATTGGATAAATCTTTGGTATTTTTCTGACAATGTTCATTTTTTATGAATAGTGAAAAATAATGCATTTTACATCAAAACTGCTTTTTCATTTAATTTAATTATATGGATAGATTATATTTTTAATTGGAATTAAAGTGTAATCTGAATATTTGTTTACCATTTAATCCAATGGTGGTCATTAGGATTAATTTCACTTTGAAATTGGTCATAAACTAATGCCAAACTTTTCATAGATATTGTTTCAAAAAACCCGCTATTTGTTTTGACAACGGGAATTATTTTTAAATCAATTATTGCAATTTATGTGTTTGTAATTTGGTAAAATGGATTACATATTTGGAATCTGAAGGTCAAAATTATGTAATTAAGACTTTTTTTTGGACATTATGAATAGTAACGACGGTAATTATCTTTAATTATCTTGATTAATGAGTAATCGGGTAGTTAAGGATAATAAAATAATATCATAATAATAAAAAACTGAAACCAAAATGTGTCCTAATTCTACTGGTTGTCTCATGGCCGACCATGGGATTTCTTGTTCCACACTTGGGGACCCCATGGAATCACTTTTGTGGAAAGTGACTTGTTATCTTTTTATTATTTTTAAAGAATGTTAAATGTAACAAGAATGTATCACCTGATTAAAACATTTTTAATTTTGTCTACATAGATGATATTTTAGACTATAAATATTCATTGAAAAGCTAAAAAAAATTTACACATCATAGTATTTGTTTTATAATTTTTAGACATTAAATAAATTAAATTATTTATGACATTATAATGATGCAGCGATGACCTCATTATTTGACAATTTAAATAAAATGGAAAGATAATGTAAAATATAAGACCTAAACATGTACAAAACCTATTGGGTGGGTATATTTCGAACCCTTATCACCTTAGCCTCGAATGATATCAATGTGTGACCTTTAAAATCCGAAACCCATTTGAAAATAAAGTAACATTTCTTTACTTTCCAAGAGTGCCCCTCCTCTCCTCTTATAAAAGGCCCCCACCTCTACCTCCTTACCCACACTCCCAAAGCCTTTGGCTCAGCCAAACCTACCCCATTTTCCCTCTCCACATACCTCTCTTACTCCTTGAAGCCTTACTTTGGGCATAAGTCTTCCCAAGGAAGCCTTTGAGCTCAAACCAAAGGGAGTTTCCCGATTTTAAGGTAATGTATTCACTTGAGTCCTTTTTTTTATTTTGCTTCTCCAACCCCATAAACTCTTTTTATTCATTTATTTTGTAACAACTCCAGTTTCTTCAATATACTAGGATGTTTTTAGAAGAAGTATTCGAGCTACACTTACACACACCTACATCTAATGGTTAAAGAACATACTGTTTCCGTGGATGGTGAATTTATGCCTCTTGAAACGATGATTGTTCAATATTCTTTTAACACCTTCAAAGGTGGCCATTAATATGTCACTATATTTATATATGATATATAATATGTTTATGTTTTCCTTAATCTTATGTATTTTTCATTTTGGTCATACCATTATGGTTTCCATTTTGGGTAAACGCGATATCTTCATTTAAGGAAGTGCAAACTACCGCCCCCTCAAAGTGAATTGATTCGTTAAATACCATATGTGGGACGTATAAAGGATGGAGTTATGATATAATATATGATATTACACTGGAATTATAATATAACTTTATATAATTATTATTCCATTCTATAAAACATGAAATAGAAATGAAAGTAGCGTTCATGCCTACATACGGCTTACCGTCTCCATGAACGGTGCATTTCATTTCAACCCTCTAAATGAATATGTAATATTATAAATGCATGTATATACTGGATATATATGACATATATGATATATACATCATGATTATAATTTTGGATATAATGGATACATGAAAAACATGTAATTATAAAGGGTTTATTTTTGACTCAAGTACCAATGATCGTTATAATGACCGTTATTAACTTAAATAATTACATAGTGTTCATGACAAGGCAATAAGTGATATAAAAGGAATAGTGAACTTGGAAAAGGTTCTTAAACAAGTAGAAATTAACTCAAGTTTATTATTCAGGATATTAATGAACGATCGAGTCAAGTCGGACCTGAGGTATGGGACTTCGTCTCAATCTCCTTTCATTAAGGCATATTTTGTTTTATACTCAACCTTCTTTTATACAGTGTATAAAGCCCTTTGACTTTTACGTTTATTCAAAAGGAATATTTTTTATATGAAGTGTTTACTAAATGACAAAAGGGAATGTTTTGTCGTACGTATGCGGCGACAACGACTTCTCCGCCACCGTGACCATTATTTGAGTTTTGGCTTCCTCTACAAGCCATACCTTCTTTTTAAAAGAAAAATAAATACCATGTTTTACTTTTCTTTTATTTTGGTATTGAAAATGGTTTTCATAATGTTTTTATATCAATGTGTTGTATTGATATCTTGTGATTGAAAGGTGGGAATGTTATGTTTCCTTTATGCATGTTTTATGTGATACGATTATGTTGAGGTTCTTGGGCATTATTATGAAGATGAGTGGTTCCGTGATAAAATAATGGCAGGTGAGCCTGATATATCTCTCCAATGCATTGGGTAATGCGAAGGAGTGAAACGTTACAGTTTTTCCAATGATATTTGGGGAATATACTGTGATGGGTATTCCAAACGTAACCAAGAGGGTTACTCCCTACGTAAAAATGTTATGAATGCCTCAAGTTACCTTTATGTCTTATGATTTATATGATTTATTCATGATTTGATGAGGTATGTTAAAGTGCTTATGGTTTATGGGTAAAGTATGATTTCATTATTATGTATATATGTACCCATGTTTCCTTTCCATATATTTTTATATCCCTTACTGAGCTTTTTATGCTCATCCCAAGTTTTTTTGAAATGTTTTTCACAGGTCAAGGGAAAGGTACATGATATGATGATAGTGTGAAAGAAGTGTCATGAAAGAATCTATGTTTTATTTTAAATATGTTTCCATTGATGGAAAAGAAGAATAATATCTTTATGTAACCACTTTGATTATATGTGGAATGTAATGCAAGTTTTATGATCTAATTATCTAAAACTCTAAACCCGAAAAGATCCTCAATGTGTAATCTTGTAATAACTCAAGATTAAGTAAGGTTTAAGGCTGGGGCCTTATAATTCTTCCTCTTTAATTTCTCATAGTTCTAATAGAAACGAATAATTTTTGTATTAAAATTACATCGAGGATCTCATCAGGAGGTGGTAATGATTTTCTCCATGTAACATGATAGGAAACCCAATGTATTCGGAATTACACACCCTGTAATCTTCCACACTCACTGTGTAATCTATATTACACACCATGTAGTTATGTTCAATGCGCCTAGAGTAATTCATAAATTACTCAATCCATGTGGATTAATGAAATGTGGTGTAGTTAATTCTTATACCACATGTTGACCAGGATAGACTGGCAAGTAGTTATCTAGACTACCTACCGTGTGGCCCACTAGACACAGCTTGTAGTCCCTTTTGCTCAGGGTCAAGTTGTGTATCTCATTCACAACTTTCCCGACTGGTTATCATGTAATGTAGAGTCTAATTGGTGTGTGGCCCACTAGATTGGCCATGTACTCTGAATATTTTCTTAGTGCACCGAACAAGTAATTTCCCCAGGCGTGTATTTCAGATGGAATATGAGGAGGGTACACACTGTGTAGTCATATCTACACACCGTGTACTATTTCTATATTAAGTAGATTTAAAAATCTATTATTATATTATATACCCCTTGAAACATGTATCTTAATGTTTCCATAAATATGGGACACAACAATTGATTTGTGTTTGATATATATATATATATATATATATATATATATCAATATATATGTTTAATCAATATCTTCACATTATTCAAATATATGCCCATCATTTAAGAGTTGTATTAAAATTATAATTCTGTTTGCATGCTACATGTCATAAAGAATAAAGTGTATACAATTATTATACATTCTTGGTAGTTTTGGATGGCTATTTTCTTGGAATAATCCAAGGTAAAAGTTATGTACAGGGATATGGATAAGAATCTTATAGAAATTTAGAAATGTATTAAGTAAAAATGGTTTGATTAATTAAATATAATTATTAATCGATTCGAGTGTAATTTATCTAAATAAGAATGATTAGTGAATTGAGTGGTAGTTTTATTAAATGCATAATTTGTTGCATGTATGTGGAAGATCATGTGTTTGACTAGACCTTTTTATGTGATTGGTTCCCTTTTAATTTATTTATTAATTTAAATTCTTTGTCCATCGTGGATTCTCCTCATTAATAAGTAGGGTCTGCGTGCCCATGATTTCTTTCTGGTAAACCCCCTTTTCCCCGCACCTGCGTGTGAGTTAAAAGCATATCTAATGGATGGATATCCCAACCTAGTGGACACAGTTCATGTTTGAAGCCGAGGAGAAACCAAACCAAGGAGTTACAATAGTGGATAGGTGGAAAGATGTAAACACGAACCTTAAAAAGTTTAAGGTTTTTCTTCCCTAGGACAGTGATAGTTTATCAACAGCTATATAAACTAACCAATAGTAAATCTCATGATCATACCCTTTATTTTATTTCTATCAGTTGTATGGATATTCATTATGGATGTTTGACGTGATCACATACTTATTGAACTAACAAGAATACAAGATGGAAATAAAATAAAATTGATTACGCATAAATATTATCTATACACGGTTAATCACTTAAGTATGTAACACATAATATTAACAAAATTGTGAAAAGATAATAAGTGGAAATTTACACAAAAGGATAAAATCCCTCAATTAAATATTATGTCAGTGAGGCCTTCCATTACTTCAGTTTGAACCGAACCATAGTTAAAAGTGCTTGACCAACCCAAGTTTGGGTTCTTTAAATTATCGAGGAATTGTAATTTTAAATTTAAGGTTGACTTAACATTGTTTACTTCAAGGGTGGACTTCCCTAGTATTACATGGTGTAATTGAGAGGCGAGGGTTGAGGAAATCCAAAATTAAGGATCTTAGGATTGGGGAGCCCACTCAACAGATCAAGGAACTGTGAGTTAATGCAGTTGGAATTTGTAATGCCTACCTAAAAACAATCAATTTTCTTGACCAACCCTAGTTGGGGCAATAGGAATGGAAATACATATCTTTTACACTATAATGTCAATAAAAAATATATTTTGATGCCTACAGTGAGGGATATTGGGTTTCCAAAAAAATTAGTGGGAGACTAATAAAAATTAATTATTTATTTATTTTAAATTTATCAAGATAATATTATAAAACTCTTTTTATATTAATTTTTATAAACAACAATCAAAATTAAATCAAACATATCATTGTGATCAATACTTGAGTAGGAAAATATTATCACCGAAACTAATTTTCAGAAGTGGCAAAGGCACCTTCAGGTTATCCTTCTCCATGAGAGGAAACTTTATGTGTTGGAAGTGCCTTTAAAATTTGATCCTAGAAATGAGGTCAGTGATAGAGAACAGTCTATGTACGAGAAACATCTGAATGATGCTATTGATGTTCAGTTCCTCATGCTATAATCTAGGACTAATGATATCTTGACGCAATAAGGGAAAATGGAAGCTTATAGCATGATGTCTCACCTTCAGGATCTCTATTTAGAGAAGGTGTGATTGGAGAGGTATGAGATCTATGACCCTTTTTTCACTACAAAGATTAGAGAGTCTTTGATAGTTACACCACATACAATCATGCTTATTGGCTACATTTATTGTCTAGTCATATTAGGGATTAAATTCCCAGATGATTTGTGTATAGATCTCATAGTATCATCACTACCCAAGGCCTTCCCTAGTTTTATTGTGAATTATAATATGAGTAATAATGATAAGATCTATTGGGAACTTTTAACCCTAATTTTCCAAGTGGATAAGGACATGAGACATAAATAACCCACATTCCTTTTGGTAAATTATATGAGGATAGAAAGGTAAAAGGGTCCTACGATTTATAAATTGTCAAAAGATATTGAGCACCATATAACTAGGGAGAAGAAGAACAAAAGGAAGGGTATTGAAAATGATGTAGTATTCTTCGCATGCGTAAAGTTGGGCCACTAAAAGAGGAACTGCACCTAGAGGAAAGGGGAAGATAAAGGTGTGTTCATTATAGTGTAAATTATTTTCATTTATACAAATTGGGTTTTAGTTACAGATTGTGTTTCTCTCATCTATATTCAAATGCAGAAGCCAAGTATATTTTTGAAACTTTCCGAAGGAGAGGAGGATCTACAAGCTACTAATGGTTTGAGTATAGATTCTTTTTCCATTGGTGACTACTACCTTTCATTACTGACCAAAATGATTGCAGTTTTATAATAATGTTATTATGTACCATGTGTTACCAAGAACATAACTTCTATATCAATTTTATATACATATGGATTTATTTTCATGTTTGGAAATAAATGTTGTCACATATATAAGGACAACATATGTTATGGTATGGACCATTTAAATAATGGAATGAATATATTAAATTATAATAACCATGTGTTGAAAGTTGATAAGGAACCAAGTTCACAAGACTCATACAACACCCAGTTATGGCATCACTGTCTCAGTAAAGTAAATGAGAAAAATTTGATAAAGCTCCGTGAAGATGATTATTTAGACTATTTTGATAAAAAACTATATGATTGATATATCACTTATTTATAAATGAAAATGACCAAACCACAAGTTGGTGGACTATGTGAAAGGGCCACAGAGCTTCTGGGATTGGTAGACACTAATGTGTGTAGACCATTTCCAGTAGAAGCTAGAGGTTGATATTCTTACTTCATTACTATTACTAATGACTTGAGTAGATATTGTTATGACTACATAATGAGGTATAAGTTTGAGTCCTTTGAGAAATTAAAGGAGTTAAATAATGAAGTAGATAGTTAGCTTGGTAAGAAGATAAAGAAGCTTCGATTGGATTGAGGTGGAGAATATCTTAACCAATGGTTCATTGACCTTTTATACGAGTCTTGGATTCTATCTCAACTCCCAACACCTTATACAATATAGTGTAATAGTGTTGCTGAAAGGAGGAACCGTACCTTATTGTACATGGTAAGGCTGATGATGAGTCCTACAGATCTTCCATTATCCTTTGGGGGATATTCATTGAAAACTGCGGAATACACATTAAATAATGTACTAACTAAGGTGACAATTGTGATTCCCTTTGAGCTATGGAGTGGAAAGAAATCCACTTTGTCACATACAAAGGTATGTGGATTAGAGGTGTTTTTTAATTATATATGAGGAAAAAAACTAGAACCATAGGTCACATAGTGTATCTTTATAGGGTATCCTAAGGAAACAAAGGTATATGAACTATATAACCCCTTTTACAAGAAAGTGACTATTGCAAGATAGGTAGTCCTTCCTGAGAGGGAGAACATCCTAAAAAAGGATAGAAGGAGCAAGATTGACATTGATTAAATTAATGCTCAAGATACACAATATTTTGTAGAAGAAAAAGTTCCATAGGTCCCCATGGAAGAGGTAGTATCTGAAACACATGTACTGTGTAGGAGTACAAGATAGGTAAGGGAACCAGAGATATATGGTTTCCATATCACCAAGAATGGTGACACATTATTGTTGGACAATGATGAGCTTCTATCCTAAAAGGAAATTGTATAGAGATCATAATATGTATGATGGGTTGAAGATATGGATTCTAAGATGGATTCCATATATCATAACCAATATTGGGTTCTGTTCGATGCACCAGTTGATGTAAATCCAATTGGGTGAAAATGGGTATTCAAGAAGAAACTGGACATGAATGGCCAAGTTAGTACCTATAAAGAAGGCTAGTGGATAATGGTTTTAAACATCACCAATGAATTAACTATGATAAATCCTTTTCTCGAGGATCTAAGTTTAAATCCATAATAATCATACTTTATATATCAACTTTACCTAACTATTATATTGGGAAGATGGATGTTAAAATTTTATTCCTTAATGGGATCCTTCAAGAAGATTTCAATATGACCCACCAGAAGGGCTTGAGACACCAGTTGATGCTAAAGGGGTATATAAGTTATATAGATCCATTTATGGATTAAACAAAGACTCCATTTCATGGAACAATTAATTTTATGAATCCATACGAGAAATTTGTTTCATTAAAAATGAATGCGAGCCATGTGTTTACAAGCAGTTTAATGGGAATTAGGTCGTTATCTAAGTAAGGTATTCTGATGAAATATTTCTTAATGGATATAACCTATCGGTCTTGCAGTCAGTTAAGGACATGTTAAATAGGTGCTTCTACATGAAAGAATTAGGTGAATATGCCTATATTCTAGGGATCAAGATCATTCATGATAGATTGAAGAGGTTACTTGGACAATGTCAAATTAAATACATCGACCAAATACTAAATAGATTTTGTTTTGAACAATACCAGAGGGTATTGGTTCTAGTGTCACTTGGTATACATCTTTCAAATAAAATATGTCCCTAGATAGAACATGAGAATGATAGTTTGAGTAATATTCCATATGATTCAGTGATAGGATATATTATGTATGCCATGTTTTGTACAAGACTTGATGTTGCCTATGTGTTGTACAAGGTAAGAAGATATGAAGAAGATCTAGGAGAAAAAAACATTGGATATCTATCAAGACTATTTTTAACATTCTTAATAGAACTAAGGTTATATTTTTAGTGTGTGGAACATATAAAGAGATTTTCATCAGAGGGTATGCTGATGCTAGTTTACAGATAGATCAGAATGATCTTATGTAAAAACCATGATATGTTTTCTATATCAACAAAGGATCAGTGATCCATAAGAGTTCATAGAATCCATTTTTCACTATTTCAATAGTTGAGTCTAAATATATAGCATCTTATGATATAGACAAGGAATCTATCTAGATTTGGAACATTGTCCACTAGCTTAATGTGGTACCTAGAAGTAAGGATTCCATTACATTATATGGTGATAATATTTTTGTGGTGGCTATTGAAAATGGGCCAAGTTCACATCAAAAAACAATGTAAAAACTATAAAAGTATCACATCTTGAGAGATTTATATCAAAGTGGTGAAGTTGTAGTGAGCAGAGTGTCCACAGAAAAGAATGTGGTAGACCCCTAACTAAAGACCTATCTCAGCAAAAAATTAATATCTAGTGAGAGTTAGTGGAATGAAAGTAACAAAACATATGTTAATTGTTTATTATTACCTATTGAATTAAATTACCCATTATATTCTTATTCTATAATTATCGTAGGGGTCATTTGATCGGATAACCAATGGTTTGGTGCACAAAATCCTCGGATAAAATCTCTCGAGCCTAGAGAACTCTTCCCTCTCCATGAATTATCTAATGAATGATATAGATCCTCCTCCACTAGATTGAAGAAAACAATTTGGAAGTGATTATTAAGGTGATTGAAGGTGTACATGACAAGTTCAAGGATCTTCCATGATATAACACATAGACTCCTTCAGTGAAATCCTGAGATACATGAAGCAGAGGTGGATAAATGCTAGAGTAATCCTATCCTTGGATTCTACATTGTAAAAAAGCCGCACCTTAGACCCTTGGTAAAAAACATCAACAACGTAAGAATCACCATATAGGTAATTCTATAATTTATTTAAATTAGTTATAAAGAAAATATGTCGATCCTCTCTTATCAGTTTTGGGTTCTATCTTTTTTATTTTATCTTTGATTAAATCCCGTCGATACTAGAATTTATCGTTGTATTAATCCTAAGGTAATTATCGATCATGGCAATTTAAAAAGTTGGGTACATGCCCATCCTATGCTTCTTCTACACTCGGAACCTTTTACAACTCCTTAGGCACCATTATCATCCCATATAACAAGGATTCCATTTTATAACATAAACCTAATAATTCCCATTTAACAATTCATATTAACAATTTTAAGGGGTTTTCACAACCCTTGGGTGACCATTATGCTCTGTCTCAAAATTTCCAATTGACCAATGAGGTTCATGAAGGGTCTCTGACATCATCTTATGACCCAAATTTATTTTCCAAGTTAAATAAACGATTGCACGGCATGATGAACCTATGGAAAAAAAAATTATAAACAAAAATAAATTTAATAATATTGTTGAAAGAATATATAGCACCAAACTCAAGCCTCTAGATGAATTCTCATTCAATCACGGATCTTTATTCAAGACCAAACAACCTTGAATTTCCAATCTATGAATTCCCTAGAAAACATGAGTTTGGGGATTCAAGAGGAGATAAAATATTAATCCCTACTTCTGCCGTAAAATTGAAGAAGGTGGACTTATCAACTCACCTAGACATTTGATTCACAGAAACAATGCATCAAATGACCAATGATTGAAGGAGAATCACCCTTTTAGAGTTTTGGATATCTTGATTTGGACCCCTATATATTAGAGGATCAAGTGGGTGAAAATTAAGGGAAGAAACATTTAAGGCTAAAATTAAAAAATATGGAATTAACCACTTTTAATGACGTGTAGGGCTTGACCAAAGAGTTTTATAAACCACATTCCAATCATTTATCCTCTTCTTAAAAAACAGATGCATTAGCCCTACAATTTTGGTATGGATCCCACACAACATTCCAAATCAATTTTATTCCATATAGTTGGCTCTATACAAAATAAATTGAGTTCACACTCCAATTTCGAGGATTTAAAATTGTGAAAATGCCTTTACTTGGGAATATGATTCTAGTGAACGGTTAGTGATAATAGTGTGCCAATTGTGCACCATGAATTGAATGATCACATTCCCCCTTTTATGTTCCAAACATTTGGGACACTATTGAGACCTTTCCAAATCATGGGAGGAATTCCATTAACCAATTAAAATGGAGTTAAATTAAAAGTCCAATGAAGTCATACCTCTTTATGTATTGGGATCTTATAGATTACTTATCCATGACTAATGTTTTAGGTTACTTAGGGAGAATTATGAGCTGGATAGTTTTCAAATTATTTTCATATGATTTTTATATTGGACTTATTATGTGATTGGTGAGGGTCAAAATTATATAGACAATAAGTGCATTAGTATGACTCAGGAAAAAACTATGTGGGTATTTAGCACAATCCTTACCCTTTTATGAATAATTTCATGGAACAAGGGCTTGATGGTTTGTTTATGATGTCTTATGTTATGTATTCCATCACTACAAAATCATTTATTTTTATATTTTTATTTATTTATTATTATGAAACCCATTGATATATTATTTTTCCTGGAATTTATGTATTCCTATCATATTATTGATAAAATGTTTATGTATGATAGATTTTTCAATATACTACCCCTTATTGAGCATCCAATATTTCCAATTTATATTGTTTTTTATTTACCTAGGAAACGATCAAGATTACTATGTGCAGTATATGGATTTTCAAGGAGAAATAAAAAAAATTCATGTATTAAATTGACGTATATTTTTTTATGTGGTTGAATTTTAACTTATGTATCTAGTTTTATGAGAATATTAAACCACTAGATACTATTTATTGTGATCTATGTAATTTAAACAATTATAATAAAATAACCACTAACATCATGGTTCCAGAGTCAGGATGCTAAAAATATTTACCCACCTAATAAATATAGACATATATGAAGATACATAATCATACCTAAATATATATAAATATCCATAAATATATATATAATAAGAAATAAGTATACATAAGTATTTATAAACTGTATATATATTATTCTTAATGTGGTGAAAAATGACAGTGAGAGTGTGAACAACAGAAATTCAAACAGACTATAGAGAATCCAAAAAAAATTAGTTCTTCACTACTTCATGGATTTGTTTGATCTAGCTCGGGAACTCACCATTAATATGGTTTGTGTTCCACATCTTTTGATGAACGTTTTTTCATGAAAGTACATGTTATTTCCTTCTTGGAGGCGCTTTCTAGTCCTATGAAAAATAATGATGATGGTATCTACAAAACCACTAAAATCACCAAAATTGAAGGTGAAACTTTCTCAGTGGCCGTAGATGCAGATGTTATTTAAAAAAGGATAGATCTCTGCATGTTCTATATCCTTGGATTCATATCCTATATGAAAGGATACAAACCATCGACCTTATTTTATCTCTAATTAAGGATTACACTCTGTTGGGTATTCTATAATTGTAATCTCATTCAAATAAGAATATTCTCGTTTCACCTCATCTTTTGAAATGAAGATGAGATCATAATGATGTGGAATACTAAAAATATCCAAATGAAACCAAGAATTTTTTGAATATCTAAATTGCATTGAAATTTCAATCCTCCCACACAATAGTTTTCTATAGTTTGACTGTAGATTAGATTCCATGGATTTTATTGGGTATATTTGCACCAAAAAATCTTAAATGATAATACTTATTCTATTGGAATTCCCATTAAGATGGTTTATAAAAATTTTAATGGGGAATTTTGATTATATGATTACATATTAGTTGACATCTGCAAGGAAATAAGAATAATTGATGTTCTTTTCTTAGTCATCAATGAGAATAATATTGAAGTTAAGGTTGAATATGAATAGACTACCCCTTATGGGACATATAAAAAATGGTTGGACATTCAATATCCAATTGGAGAGTCATTTAGAAGCAGGTGTAATATACCTATAATATTTGAACATAAAGAGTGATGAGGAGAGTCTATTTGTTAAGGGATTCAGTACATGAAGGGGGGGGGGTCTTATAAAGCACTAGCAATCCTCCTAACTAAGAGATTGATATTTAACTTCACCCTCCCACCTCTGCTGGTAACAATGGTGTGATATCTGATCATAACATGGATTATTAAGAATGTTATGGAGACTATTGTTAGGATTTTTAAAATATTTTTTTGTGGTCCTAGGATAAAATTAGTGAAGTGAAGTTTACCTTAGGGGTTGAGGTGACTTCTTTCATTCATGTAAATTAAAAATACTAGGTAGAGGGTCAATCTAATTTACCTCATCACTCTAGGCATGCTTATATCCTTATAGACAAAAGTAATACCTCTGATCCTAGATGGAAGGTTTCATGTTGTCACCCTTCATACCCAATCCAAAATAGATGGTAGTTTGATAAAGTTGATCATGTTTTTTCTATAGAAAATATAGTTTCTGTAATTTCTGTTCATCATTATCTTCTAGGACTGGATAAATAGGGGACATATTCTCTTGATTATAATCCCTAATCTACTCAATATTTGAAGATACTTCTCTTAATATAATAAGGAAATATGAAGGTCAAAATATTAGTTTCATGTAAAAAATCATGTGCAAAAGCTCAAATAATTCTTTGAATTCTGATACACATAAGGAAGTGGAAACTAGAAGTTCTTCTAGAAAGATGAATATTGGATGACATAAAATGGGGATTCTAACCCAAAATCCAAATGATCAAGAAAATCATATTTTGGAACTATTAGGTCTTGGCCATCCCTAAAATAGTAAATAATTTAAGTCTCTTGGATAAAGGGAATAAACCTAATGTTAATTTATTTTATAAACCTAATTGGACATTCCCTTAAAGGATATATCCTCTTTAAAAACTGGGACACTCTCTTTATGGTACCAATAATTCATTCTCAGAGATAAAAATACTTTGGGTTTTGAATCATCAAAACCTTTTGGGGACTTGACTTGTTAGATCAAGTGAAGAATCTTTTCTTGTATTGCCCAAATTTGAGGTTCAAAGGACTTGTATTCCTTCAAATATTATTATAAACTTGCAAAATACCAACAAGGGATATGGAATGAAATTAATAACTTATCTAGGTCACTTATAATCCATGGGTCATCATTGGGTATTTCAATGAAATCCTCAGAACAAATAAAAAATCGAGAATTCTCTTGTAGAACAAATCATATAGGGATTTAAAAACATGCATTAAAAAAATATGTTTGAATAAATATTTTGGTATAAAAGTATACATGGTAAAAACACATCAACAATCTGTTTTCTAGTAAACTTGATAGGGATTTTATTAAAGAATCTACCTCTGATTCATGGAATTTTATTTATTATTATTCATTGTCTATAAGAAACTCAATTAATCAATAACATTTGATGAACATTATTATCACCGACTTCAAACCCCCTTACAATTGTAATTCTAGAATGATTGGGTCTCTCTCTAGAAATGTAACAGGCTTGTTGATATCACTTGGACATCTATTTATTATAAGAATGATGCTTTGTCCTACATACTTAAAATGAAACTTCTCAAAATAAGAATTAAGGATTAGAGAAGGACCTATATAAGCTCTATTTATAACAATATTTATTCTCTTGAAAATTAACACAAACTTATGTTAGACGACACCAATAGATATAACTTCTCTTTTGATCTTGATCATCTAGAAAATATGTCACATGATCTCTGTCTCCTTTTATATCTGAAATTCAAAATACAAAGGGAATCCTATAGAACCAAATGGATCCAAGATAGTGATTGAAACTCTATATTTTTTCACTCTCATTAGGGATAAATAAAATCTAAAAAACCCCTTTCAATCATCAAAGATTGTGATCAGTAGTTTGATAATACATGGTATCTTTTTTATCATGTTTTCACTTATTGAAAAAATATTTTTAGAGGTTCCTTCAATGTCTTTGATCTTCACAAGGATGTTATTATTTTTCTTGGTCAATGGGAAAGATAGTAGGATGTTATCATCAGACCCTTACACTTTGAAATGAAATAAGATGTATTTGTATTAAAGGATAGAATTTCACCAGAATCAGATAGATTTACTAACATTTTCATTCAGTATTATTGGGAAATTTTTCATCATTATCTTTATAGGGTTGTTCATCATTTCTACCAAAATGGACATCTTTAAAAGGGAACCAATTTTCAATTACTTAATCTCATCCCCAAAATGGAAAATGCTAATGAAATTCATAAATTCGGGCCTATTTACCTAGTAAATTATATTTGTAAAATCAATTGAAAAATTCTAGCCAATAGGTTATCCTGAATCTCAAGCAAAAATGTTTTCTCGAATTAATATGGTTTCATAAAAGGAAGGACCATTCATGATTGCCTATTATTTTCATCGGTGTCTATTGATATCCTCTAAAAACCCACTAAGGGTGGAAATGTTGCTCTGAATCTTGACATAAATGAGATTTTGAGACATTATATTGGGATTTTATTTGTATGATTATTTACAAATTTGGATTTGATTATATTTTCATAAATTTGATCATAATTTTACATGAATCAGCTCAAATATCCATTGTAATCAATTTATCTTTAAAAGTATATTCTTCTTTCCCAGGATGAGTGAGGTATGGTTATCCCTCATCAGCTATTATTTTTTCTATTGTATAAGGCTACCTCAGTAGGTTTCTCTGCAACATTGTTAAAATTGGGAAAATTAAATCTATAAGGGCCTTCAATGGTTTTTCTGATCCCTATCAATTATTTTATACCGGTGATAGTTTTTTTTCACTCACGAGGAATCAAAATAATGTCAATAAGATTAAACATACCCTTCTTCACTATAATGGGTTTTTTGGAAAAGTTGTTAGTTGGGACAAATCATTTGTTTTGTTTGGACCAAATATTTCAGCTCGAGGAAAATTGATATTATTAATGAGATGGGAATCAGGAAAGGGAAACTTCCATTCATTAATTTTGAAGTGCTTATGTTTTATGGAGGCCTAAAGAATCATAATTCCCACATATTATGAGCCAAATTGAAAAATAATCACCACCTATAAGGTAAAAAATATCTCCAAGGATGGTAGAGTTTGTTTGGTTAGACATTTTATTTCCTCAAAGTTGGTTTACTATTTCATGGTTTACATGAGTTCTAATGCTTTTTTGAAGAAATTGAATACCTAAATAATATATTTCATTTGCAGTGGATGCTCTATTGTGTGCAAAGTCATCCCTGTTCCTTGAAGGGATTTCTAGAAGCATGTTCCCCTTTGGGGTCATATGTTTAAAAATATTTAAAAATTCCATTCCCCCTTAGAGCTCATTTTACTTGGAGAAATGTTACTGATAAATATTTTTTTATTGAATTCACACTCTCTATATTAATAAACAAGCACAAATGTATAATGTTATGTTCTATGGAAACCACTATATAGACAACTCTCAATGCAATCTTTTCCAATATTATTTTCTAACATGTGCTAGTTAGTCATTGTGATTAATTCCCTTAACTTCTATCTAGATAAATAGACATGTGATCCTTTGGAATATCTCTTCAGTTTTAATTATTCAGTGGTGTATCATGATTCCATAATTATATATGAACCATAAGCCTCTATGTATGAGCTTCCTAAGATAGGGAATATAGAAGTTAACTAGTATGATTTTACGGACCATGATGATCTACTGATATGGTAACCTATTGTAAATTTCATTATCAAACCAAATCAGTCCGACCATAATAGTATAAATGGGAATCGTCATGAATGGTTACAAAAATTAACATGAATTTGATTACTTCTTTATGATTTTTTTTATGATGAATGGATTATTGAAAACTCTTAGTTGAATCTTTCCTATCAGCTGTGGTAATTTCCTAATGTTACATATGTAATATCAGTCATCTACCTGGGGAAGATATCAATGATCTCTTCTTGAAATTTTCCAACACCTCATCTTTATGGAATGTAGAACATGAACTATGTTAAATTCATCCTCTATGATGTAATGATGTACATGGATTCCTGGTTTCCTGCTATTAGTCTACCCTTTCTTTAGATATTAAAACATATATTTTACTGAATGTGTAGAAGTGGTTTATCTAATCTAGTTCAACTAGAAAAAAATAATTTATGATCGTGATTCCTTTAATTTTAAAATGTCTCTCTCACGTATGATGGCCTCCATGAAAAATTCCTACATGATGGAACATGGAAATCATCATAATACTTTACATGAACTCCAAGTTCATAGAGGAATTGGAGTGAGTGGAAATTTACCCTCTCCACACAAAAAATTATAAACTGTTTGGAGCTCTGTAATCATTGGATGAGTAAGATTTTACTCAGATAGAGCCTCTAAAGGAAACCCTAGTCCTTCAAATTTGGTTGGTGTCTTCAAGTATCAGAATTGGGAGGTAATTGGTTATCATTATGGTTCTTATGGCTTTGATACAACTTTAGAGGTATAAATTCATGGTTTAATAAATGAATATTACATGGATATAAAAAAGGGATGGAAAATTATTTGGTTTGATTGCTACTCCACCACTAATGTGTATGCGGTGAGAACCAATGAAATCCACCTTTCATGGAAGTTGACAACTAGGTGGATACAATTCTTGGAATCTCTCTCAAATATGAATCACTTCATTATATATACATATACTGTATCCAATTGCCTTACTGATGCGCATTCTAACAAAGGTAGATGTAGTGATGATCTTATTCTCAGTAGTAATTTGGGGAGTGCCTTAATTCCCTTGTATAGAATGTATTTATTATAAATTATCGTAACTCAGATTTCTATAATCTTGTTTTTTCATAGTGTCATTCCATCTAATGAATGAACTCACCTTTTAGTATAAATATAATTAAATATAATTAAATATATATATAAATACAATTATATATAAATATATATATACAAACACATATAAATTGACCAAATTTCTTTTATACACACATATAAATATCTATATATATATTAGCACATAATATATATAAATATATAAAAATAAAAATAAATACATATAAAAAAACTAAATAAAAATACACATAATTATTCATAAATACATATAAATATTCATGACTATATATAATTATATATATGTGTGTAAATAATTATAAATAAATATTCATAAATAATATATATATATACATAAATATATATAAATAAAAAATATATATAAATTAATATAAATACACATAAATATATATACATAAATAAATGTGTGTGTATATATGTATATAGACTGACCCTCTTACTACAATATCTCACTATCAAAAAATTGAATTTAATACTATTTTAAGATATTTTAAAACATGGAGTGTTCTATTTAAATTTTGTAAAATATGGAATTTTCACTTAGTTGCATTGTATGTAAACACGATTTAAAAGAAACTGAATGCATATTTTTAGTTCATTTTGTGATTATATGGTTAACTTGTTGTTGGTATCAAATCATGTGAAATCAAGTGATAACTTTGGGAAATGTTTTATTTATTGGGTGTTGGTGCATGATTTGCACAATGTTATGTGAAACCATGTAGATAACCATGAAATATTTCTATAATTTTTAATGGTGGGTTTTGCATAGTGGGAACGATGTTTATCAAACCATGGGAGGTTATCAGGTGAACCATGTAGCATAGTTTGTGTGTGAGGGTGTCCTTCACAAATTTTGTTTAGGGAGAAGAAATTGTGTTACACAAGCCATGAAGGTTAAGTTATAGGGAGATCCAATATCTCATAGTATCATTATTATGGTTCAAGATGCTCTAAATAAACTCATTGATTCAAGTATGGAGCTTGGCACTATCCTCCCTTAACACTATAGTTTCCACTTCAGTGGGGTATCCTACTATCTCTTTCTGTATTATATAGTCTTCTTTACTAGTGGTTTCAAATATTCGGTTAGGGGTTTTAATAACTTCAAGGAAACATACTCTAGATGAAGTGTAAAAATAATCATATGGGATAAAATCTCCATATTTTTCCTCCCTTATGTTTGGATAGGTTAAGAAAAAAATTGATCATATAATAGGAATTAATAGGAAGAACATTCCCATAGATTATCAAGTTGAACCTCTTGCCCATAGAAGAATACATATCAGACACATTGAATGCATATTTTAAAATGTCACTAACCATATCAAAAAAATTGAAAACCCAGTTTCATTAGTTTGTTGGGAGAATTACTCTAATCAACTACTTGCTTTTATCTATTCCCATACATATATTCTCGGTTCTCATGGTTCCTGAGGTGGTATAAAACGATATTGATAACTTGTTGTCCTTATTTATTTGGTTTTCTATGGGGGAGGGGAGGTGTCATTTGTTATCTTAGAATAGACATGCTAGATCTGTGGATCATGGAACATTCAATTTGATAAATATGGGAGAGGCGATGCATTATCTTTAAAGAAAATTGACTTGGGATGTTATTAAAGGTTGGTACCTTTAGAGCATATTTGCCCCTGGAAAATATGGAAATATTTTGAGAATTTCTAGAGATTATTATTATACCTTGTAGAGTTAACTCCAATTCCATATACTAGTGATTCAACAAAACTCTTTCTAGATCATTGGCCATGGGGATATCAATTATTGGGACTAAAATGTGGAGGGTGATGTGTTAAGGTATCTAGAACATCCCATGACAGTGTTAACTTTTAAATAGGCTAGTATATACCCTCTCATAATTCAAACTATCTTGAATCCCATACAATATTTTTTTGATGATATTTAGAGGATAGAAATTCTAGATGAGTGTATTTTTAGGAGATCCATATTCTGTATCTTCACAATTAAGGTATATAATAACAATATGATATCATCTCAAGAAATGGATTTGTTGGGGAATATTCTCTAATGTAATATCTTTTTGACTAAGATCAAAATCATAGTTTGGAGAATCAATAATCATGTGATACCCACTGATGTAGTGGTTAATGGTAAGAATTTCTTATTAACATCCATGTGCTCTTGTCATGCTATTCATGAGTAGGAAATAAATATTCATTTATTTTGTCAAAGAATGTGGATGATTATGGAATGGGGGTTCTAGGAGAGTCCACTAGTTTAACTATGCTTTTGGAGTCCTTTGAGGAATTCCTTCAACGATGGTTTAATAGTATTAACAATAACATTCAGGAATAAATGTAGCATCCTATCATTCATAAGGACGGTAGTTGTTTTATGTAGGACTCTAGGAAAACGTTTCAATATAATGGAACCTGCTTATCAGACACTACCTTGGTGGAGAGGATCTGATGTCTCATCATGGATCCTGCACAACTTCTAATTCATAGAGAGGAGGCACCCTCATTAAGGAGCTGTTTGGCTCGAATTTGGGCCACTTCTAATCCCAAGTCATCAATAGTGGGACACTAGGGGTTTTTTATTCCTCCCACAAATGGCATTGAAATTAAGGATTATCCTTCTTGTAGTTTGGAGTTCTTGTGTGGTTGAGGTGTTATTTGCCACTCCACAAGTTTAGAAATCTTTTACTTTATTGAATTTTATTGGAATAGAAACCCTCTTGGGGAGGATTCCAATTACGTCCTCTCTATCCTTAAATTATTTTACTATAAAAATATTCATTGACTAATGTGGATATAGACTCGAAGATAAAATGGAGATTCCTAAAAAGCCTCAATTCTACCCGTGGAAAATAATTTATCGAATTTCCAAATGCAATGCCATCATTATCAATGTTATTGAGCTTATAAACTTGTTTAATGAAGGTAATTCAGTGGATGACTTTTGGAATTCAATGATTCACTGGATTTACCTCTCATGGAGTTTTCTAGTTCTAGTTCCCCCCTAAGTGGTGTTGACATTGTTATTCAGGTTTCTCTTGGTATCCTATTCTTTAGGCCACCATGAACATTCTCCCAAAATATTCTCTTTTACTTAATTAGTAAAATTCATTTTTTTGTGATGTACTCAAATTAAAATAAAACTCAATTTTCCCTTTTCCATCTATGATTTTAATGCTAAATCCTCTCTTATCCATCACACATGTCCAAACAACATGTACACTATAAGGATTTTTCTAAACATTATTTTTGAATTATTAGTCTTTTCCTCCTATATTTCAAGTGTGGTATCGAAGGTAATATCCCATCTCCTTTTATTCTACTCTCCCTTTGATTTATACCCTCTATTTTATACTCTCATAAACCCTAACCACTATGTGGGAAATGAATAGAGTTCTGGATGACTCTAATGATGGAAATTTGGTTATTTAGGAATTGTAAATTCAATGTATATCCTTGGTTGTGGATTCCCACTCAATTGTGACATGATGTGACTAATTTCTACTTATCTGAGGGAGGGTTTTCTTAACAATTTTTTATATTTAGTTATAGAATATTTTTTAGGGGTTCAAAATATTTTTTCAATAATTATACATGTAAGTGTTAACAATGAATGGTTTAAAATGGTTTTGAATGATTTTATTCACTAGGATTTGATTTTTTTATACCAAGTTTCTGATAAAATAGTCGAGGAGATATTTCAAATGAATTTTAGTGTTTTAAATGTGATTTTTGAAAATGTTTTATCTCAAAATGGTAGTTCAATGTTCTAAAGTGATAATTTAATAAATAAGGGTTTTTTGAGACATATTTAATTATTTTAATACTTATTAGTAACCATGTTTTAATAAATTTTATATGGATTCCAATCACTAGGAGATTTTGATGAATGTTTTAATAGAATATTTTTTAGGTTGATTGGATAGATTGAAATTATATGCATGTCTTCAAATTATAGTTTGGAAGTTTGTCAAAATCTATTGATTGGGAATTATGGTTTCTAACATTTGTAAGCCCCATTTTTTATATTTCTCATTATCAATTATGCCATTGTGTGGTTTCTTATTGTTTATTGTGCATATATTTTAGAGGGGGTATTTTATGTGAGGTTATTTGATGTGATATGAGGTTTAACATTTTTTTATGAAATATTGATTGATGTGATATCCTTGTGATCCATTTGTTTTCACATACGTTTTTTTGATATCATGGGAAACCTTGGTAACTATATTGAACATACAGATTCATGTTACAATGGATTACTATTTTAGGATAGCTAGTTACCTAGTAATGTTAAACCCTCTTAGGTATTTACATTATACCTGATGACTTGAGAGGGTTTAGAAAGGGATACTCTTGTTTCACATAGGGGTCCCTTAGAGAGATAGAACCAAGGAAACTGTGTCTAGTATCATTAATGTTAGATTTTAGTGGGTTACCAATGATACTAGATCCTTTTTAGGATGATGTAGGGGTCCTTGATTCCTATACATCATTAATATTCCAAAATCATTCAAATGTATAGAACTATTATATTGTTGTTTCTTATTTAATAATTTTTTCTGATTTATTAGTGAAATATTTACAGATGTTCATCACCAGTTATGGTTTTGGATTACCTTAAAACTTATTTATAAATTATTTTTAAATAGGGAATTTAAAAAAAGGAAGTGATGTTTTTTTCAAAAAGAAATTGTGAAATGTTTTTGGAAAACATAACGAATTTGGTATTTGTTTATAAATATTATGTTTATTTTTCATATATTGAAATATATATTAAATATAATCTCTAATTTTTTGACATGGGTTTAAAAAATGGGTTTTTAGATGGTTGATCCTCATTTATTATTAAATATTTTTCTTTGATTTTGGAAATAAAGAGTTTAAGATTAATATTTTTACCTATTTTTCTCATGTAAAAATTCCATTTTTATGTTATGTTAAAACCATAATTTATGGAATGTATTTTAAAAGGAACTATATAGTCTCTTTGGTGAAATACTATTAGGATTTTTTGGATCACACCCCACATATACAGTAGTGTTTATATATACATATAGTTGTTATGTTTCATCTCAGTTTACCTATATTTTTATATTCATTAGTAGTTTTTTGTGTCTATGGATATATGAATTGATATTTGGAAAGTGTATATGTATCACATGGTGTCATTTTTTGGATTATTTTTTGTTCTATTTTACATTGGTGTGATATTTTCCATTTAATCATGGTGTAGTTTATTCTAATCTCATTATATCTACTTTTGTTATGTTCCTATTTAATGATACAACTATATATTTTGGATGTACTTTCATTATGAATATGAATTTTTTTTTTGGTTATTTTTTATTTAATATGAATATATATCTAATTTTTAGATTAGTCATACCATATTCTTGGTATTTTTGGATATTTAATTATATTATTGTATGATGGAGAAAGCATTACCTAGTGTGTGTTCTTGGTACCTAAGAACTAGTTTCCGTCAAGTGGGGATTGAGAATGACCTTAAAGCCTTATGGTGACTAGGATAGGTACCATAATAGGGTTGGACTAAGTGGTTTTATTACCAGATGGAATCAAGACCTAGGTTATCAATAAGGGATTAGGTTTATATAGTTCTTTGTTTTTCTTTGGGTAAGTCATCGTAGAATGGATATTATGATTATTATTTAGAATCAGGAGGTTTATGATGATTTGACGAATGATCACCATTTTTTGTGTTGACACATGAGTTTATAGGGTGGTTGGGATTCTAATTTAATTTTTATTGTTTTATTTTATTTTGGGTTTAGGTGATCGGGTTTTGGTCCCCAATGAATTTGTTTGAGTTTTCTAGGGGGTTTTGTTATGTTTTTTGGATAAGAATAGATGAATTGTAAGTGGGAAATGGTTATATAACACAACTGAAAACCATTAATGTAACAAACTATGTTTTAATTATACATTTATTCCTTAAATAAATGATGCTTTATATAGATTTCCCTAGATAACATTGAACTAAAATGAAACCATGATATATTTAGATAATATTAAAATATTAAAGTATGAACATTAAAAACATGTTTTTGAATTATCACGAATGAACAAGAGTATAATATCTATGAAATATATGTATAAATATAATAAAGCCATGTTTTAATAATAAATAAATTCAATTGTTTTTGTTAAAATGACTTATAAAATCATTTGTTATTTATGAATTTTTTTTAAATTCCGTTTTTATGACTTATGTATTTATATTTCAAAAAAATGTGATTAACAATGATAAATTATATTTTAGATGAATAATTTGTTAACAATAATTAAATTAGTAAATAATAAGAAATAAAAATGAGAATTGTTAATGTTCAAATGTTACAATTTCTCTATATTTTATTTTCAATTTATTTAATGACTATACTAAAAATTAGGGATTATAATATTTTGAATTTGAATATGAAAAAAATATCTTCTGTATTTAATATATAAATATTATATTAATATTAATTTTTAGCATTTTTTTGAAATGAGTGGTTTTTAGGTGAATAGTGAAAAAATCAATATTACTAAAACATCACATTAATGACTTTATCATAATACAAGAATGAATTAAACTTTTAAAAATAATATTTACATATATTATATATTTATAACTAGAATATAACATTTAAAATAATTTGTTTATGTTGTTAAACCCTTGTGCAATGTTTTGGAAACATAAGTAACAGTTTACTCAAAAAATGATTTTATTCTCTAATATTTACTTTTACTTTTCATCACATATAGAAAATAAGTCTGAAAAATGGATTATGTAATTTATATTAAAATATTCATATTATGTGATGAATTTAATTTCAATTTTTGGCATCAATGTATAATTATTAAGATTAATGGTACTGACCATTATAATGATACACCTATTATCTTTGAATTATTGTTTTTTTAATATTATATAATTTTTATCCAATATATAAAATTAATATATTTCAAATAATGATACTAATATAATTTTTAAGAAGGTATATATATTATATTAACACACATTTAATTGGTAACCAATTCTATGTATGATTAAGAATACATAATGATTATAACACCATTTTTCAATAAAAAATGTTTATATATAAATAGAATGATTTAATTTAAAATTCAATATTATATTATTCTGAAGATGAGTTAGATAAAATTCGGATGAAATTGGAATTATTTAAACACAAATTTATTAATAGGTGTTTTTTAATGTTTTTAGTAAAACAGAAATTACTTTGTTAAAAACGAGTTAACATGGTAAAAAAATAGCTAAAAGTTAAAAACACTATGAACTAATTACTTCCAACATGTTAAAATTATATTCTAAAATAACTAGTTGAGTCATTAAAAATTCAATGTCACCCACACCCTATTATTTCTAACTTTTTGAGTCTTTCACCTTCAAATAGTGTAGTAATATCATTCAAAATTGAAGGGGTATTCACAAATGTTCCCTTTCTTCACATATATGGGGTATCATTATCCTATTAATAGAAAAACCATTTCAACAAATTTATTCTTTAATGTATGAAAATTTCTAGTTAATATAATCCTCTATAATTCTTATAAACCTCATTTCTCAATTAGTTATCCGAATGCATTTATTTGTAGGGAGACTTTGAAGAGAATGTTCAAAATCGCAATGTGAGTATTACTTAATCCATAATTTTATTAGTCTTCTCTTTTAATACTATTATTATAATTATATTATGAGAACTTCATTATCATTATTATACTGAGTTTTTATTATATTAAATAATTAACTTTTATTTATTCATTTCCCTTCACATAGAGAATTCAAATAACGTTAACTATGTATTGTGCATATTTCCGCATCCATGATGTAACAATTCTCATTTTACATGAACATTTTATAAATTTTTAAATCAAAATTTAAAGTTTATACAAAAACCAAAACAAGAAAAATATATAAAATTTTTAATTTTTGATAATAATGTTGTACAATTCCTTGACCATACTCACCCATCGAGATATAATCTTTTCATGATTGGGACTGATTTAATTACCTAATTGAGAAATGATATATGACTATATCATGGGAGACCATGAGAACATAAACAATAATGTTATTATAATTTAATATTAAAAATATGAGTTCTTTTGGATCTATAATGGTTATATTAATTTGATAACTTCATATTAAAATACCATATATGTAACAACCCAAACATTTATAAATGAAATTCTATTTTTGAATAAATAAAAAAATTATTAAAAAAAGTAGTTATAGAAAAATGATGATCTAATTTTGTTATTTTGGAATGTTATATGGCCTATCAAATTTAAATGACTATTAATCATTATAACCATTCATAATAAAGGGGTTGTAAAATGACCATTAAGATTAGTATATTAAGGACTATGATAAAGTACAATTGACAGAAAAGGAAGGTGTGATAGTCTCGACTAGAAGGAAAATACCCTTGTAACTCCTTTTTTGGGAGATTTTTAGGGAGATACAATCACTACAATTTTCCCTTAAAAAATTCAAACCTAGGATTATATTACTAAAACATGAGAAAAATTGTTTACCAGATAAGTTCAAGCACATCAAGATCATGACCCAAACCATGTTCTCCAAACCATCGGAAGAAAATATCACCATCATACACCATACCCTTAGGGTATTTCTAGTGTAAAAAAGGGCCATGTATCTACAACCTAAAAATATAATTTTTATAGTTTCTTTTAATAAAATAGTTATTATATTTATTGATTTTTATTATTACTTTTTAAAAGATGTGATAATGAGTTTGATAAATATTAGATTATTATATGATGAAATAAAAATTGAATTTTTGTAAAATATATAAATTCAATCAAGACACTCTTTTGGACAAATTCAAGAAACATTGAAATAAATTTTATTTTAAAATAATAATATTATTAAATATAATTTATTAAAAATAAATAATAAAATAAATTTTTGATGAAAACTATATGTATATAAGTGTCAAAAAATATTTATTGAAAAATATCTTGTATCTTTCAATAAGTGAGGTTTTTTAATTTTAAAGTGTAAATTATAATATTTAGATAATTATTTTGATAAAATAATTATTATTCTTGAAATCGTTACATCGAAATTTTTCAATGGTAAATGTTTCATAAATTTTTAAGAAAGTTGAATTTTTGAGCACAAATTAAACACATTATAAATATATGGTATGTATTATGACATCATAAAATCCTAGAAGTGATGTAATAAATACTATAAATATTTTAAAAGGCCAAAATAATCTTTCACCTTTAAAATAATTTTTTATTTTATTTTTATAATTTTATAAACACATAATGAATCCTCCTAAAACTATATTATATTTTAATGTAATGAAATGAATTCATTGTAAACATGACTCACTAACACTTCATAAAGCTTATTATTTCAATTATTTTAGTTCCTACCCTTATAAAATAAATAATTCCACCCCTATTAGATCCCAAATTTTCTTAAGGTGTGTTTTTGTTTGAGTGTTATTTTGGTATTTCTTTATGGATAGATAAGTGTTCCCCATGTTCATGTGAAGGCTCAAGGGGTGTTATTGGGGTTTAGGACAAGAAATAGGATGAAAAATGAGTGTCTGGGCATGTTTCATTCTTTGCGCATGATTAGTTTGAACTGTGCAGGAATTCCAGGTAACTGTGTGAGGGGGTTATTTCATAATGTAGCATCCATAAGATTTGTGTATGGTTTATAAAATCATGTGGGTAAACCATATGACCAAGAAACTTTTAGAAAACTATAAAAATGTCTTTACAGGATTTTAAGGTTTACTCAGGATTTCATTCTTCCTTCCTCCTTGGATCCCTAGAAATTTCCCAAAAACCTCAATAACTCGCATGGATCGATATCCCTCATGTCTAGTCTTTTTGGAGTACCGTCATTTTTGAATCAAAGCTCTGGGTTAGTATCAGCTTCATCTTGATTCTCTTTTCTAGATTAGGTTTGTGGTTTCTCCCCTCTCCATACGAAGCTCTAAAACCTTGTTTTTTAGTGAGAATTATGTTGAGGCATAAAAGGGTGGTTGAATCCAGATCTATGGCTTCGATTAAGAGTGTATTCATCATCAGATTCACGGTTGTTGTTCAATAAGTATTATCCCATAGTTTTATCTTAGATTTGTGCATGAAAGCTTGTGTTATTTTTTCTACTAATTTTGTTACTGGTTCTGTTGGAGTGTTTGATAAAAATGGGTATCCAAGTGACCAATTGAAACCCTCACGATGCCCATGGGATGCATAGAGTATGACTTAACCATTTTATGGACACCTATGTGTTGTGTAGTAATTTCTAGACCTAGAAAATGGTAGAACTAAATCAAGATTTTCCGATTTATAATGTGAAGCCCATACAGAACATGTCAAAATAGTATATTTAGTTGAAAATGGACTATTCATGGTTGTGCCTAGGTTTTTCGAAAATTCTATAAATGGTTGTTTGTCTTGAATTTAATGTGGGTTAATTTTGTAAAATGGGATTGTCTCAAATGGTATATGAATTATATTGAAATGCCAAAGAGGACTAGTATATATTAAATGATGATCATGTTAAATTGGAAAATGGATTTTGAATTGAGAACATGTAAATGGTTGTATAAGGGAATTGATGAATGTGGAATGAGTAAATACATGGGAAATTATGGGGCATACCCAAAGGGTTGAATTTGATAATGTGATTTTTCTATGTATTGTAAGAATCGAGCATGAAATTCATAAGGGGTAAATTCTTGTGAAATGGTGAATGGGCAAAGTGGCATAATATATGGTAACTAATGAATATTGGCTATGTATGGGGGTTATTGAACACACTTAAGGGGTTACGTCATGAGAATGGGAATTTGGGTAAATGGTTATGAAATCTAATTTGGTAAATGTGTTAAAGGGTTATAGCATAGCATTAATTCTCATGTTGTTATCATGTATTGTGATTTCCCAATGGGATTGGGCATTTTTTGTTGTGTTATGGTATGGATGTGGTGATCAGATAAATAAGAATGTGGACGTGGTTTGGTAGAATGGGGTTTTGACATGATGTTCTATACCCATGGGTCATGTTAAGTAGAGGCTCTAAACTCTACCCTATAAATGCACAGGTTAGGGAAAGGGACAAATGATCTATTCCCCTAACTGTTGCATTCCACCCGGACTGTGGCTTCGAGGTGAGGATAATGTAATGATTTGATGTGGTTATCCCTAGAGAGATAGGGACTTGAATTTTCCCTTATTCATAATAATTTTTTTCCTCAGAGCCATTTTTAATCAATTTTTATGCCTAACCCATGGAATTTGTGATAAAATGGATTAAGTAATGAAAGTGGTATAAGAAATGAAATTTTGTTAAATGCTAAGAATGAATTAAATGAACCTTGTTAAACAATAAAACATGAACTATTTATGTTTACTTTCCATTTATTTTTTTCATTCATGAATAATCTATTAGACATTATATTTCATTGACACCGTTGGTGGTAGACTACTATGTTTTTTACACACACCCCAGTAGGACCGTCGTTGGGTACCCGAGCAGATTTCTTGGTTGCAGGTGAGGACAAGGGCTACGATCATAGAGTAGGATTTTGAGTTGGACTCAAAATGTTGATGTTATTTATATTTTAATTACTTATTATATACTCCCTTTACTGATTTTATATGAAATGTGCCTAATTTGTGTGAAATATTAATGTTTTAACACTAAGTATAATTTTTGAGCATTTTTTGAAGTATTCCAATTGATTTAGATTAACATTTTAATTATAAAACTCCCCATAATGATCCAAATTGTCTGGTTCTTATTTTTTAGGATTCATAATTCAATATAAAACATTTCATTAGAAGGGATCATGGGCCAATTCTTCCACTTGAAGGCTCATATAGACCACACAAGAGGGCCTACAAAATCTGTGAAGAAACTGGACTGGCCATGAAGATTGAATTAATGGTATTAATATAGAAGTTAAAATTCCTTCTTTCTCCTAAAAGTTTCAGGGAAAAATGTAAGGGGTACTTTATAAATATTGCATGGCCTAAATCCAAAAACAAGGGGCCCAAATGATTCATTTAAACACAGCCCATCATTCTGGCCGGGAATTAAAATCAATACAGTATTCATGACATGTCTCCTGATATAGTCTTCAAATAAAGATGATATGTTTTAGTGTGAAAGAGGAGATATAGTTGGATGACGTTTTTGAATAAATAATTCATATTTGAAGACATCTTACTATTCCAAAATCTGTTAACATTTCAACCATCGAAAAAGAATGGATTGAAATAGATAGTTTAACTTTTTTAATCAAACTCCCATAACTTTGGCTTCATTTGTCCAAATGAATCCAATTTTTGTGAGAGGTAGGCCAAAAGTTTTTTCTACAACTTTAAAGAGGTATATATCTCTATATTTTGATTTCTAGATGTCTAAGTCATCGAGCCAAGTGGAAGGACACATTGGGAATGCCAATAGTCCACTTCCTTGGCCTATAAGTCCATCCCCCTCCTCTTCTTAAAAGGGGATGGAATTTCAGAAGAGTGGATCACATATTGGAATGATCAAATCCTTTCCAAGGGCTTTGTATGACCTACCATACTCAATTTTCTACTTGAGATAACTTTCCTCCTCTCTTTGTTTTGATTTACTTTTGTTTTCTTCTTTTTTGTAATCTTGAAAGTCTCTTTCTTTGTAAATCTATTTTAATGAAAGTTTCTTCATCAATATCTCTTATTATCATCCACATACTGTATTTTAATATTAATGTTCTTAAAATAGTTTAAATATAGTTGAAACCCCTTCCCTTATTTTTCTTTCTCATTAAATCTTAAGTCGGTATTAAATTCCCTTCATCATTTGTGTGTGTGTTAGACGCACCACTCTTTTCTTATACCTTTCTTTTTCGTATCTTCTTAATTTATCATCATAATAATTATAACCAGATTAATAATCATTTAAATGGATTAGAAAATCTACCATTAGGGTGAGTTATAATTTTGGGATATTAAGTGATTGAGAGCCTTTTTTCGATGGGTATTCTTTGAGTTAATATTGTATATGTTGAACTTTATATGTCATGGATTACTAACATGTTTTGTTTAATATGTGACTTCCATTGACTATTGAAACCACAAATACATTACCATAAACAAGTAATGGTAATTATTAGATCCCTAAGTTATATTATGTCTTGGATTAAATCTTTAACACTTGGGAATTCTGATCAAAATCATCTTGTGATGTGGGTATTAATTTAATGCAATATAAAGAAAAGCACAAGGATATCATAAGCTTAAATCCCCAATAATAATCTACCTAAATATTTATCAATTTATTAAATAAAACATCATCCATAAATTATTTCATAAGCTCTTCAAACAAACTCGCCAATCAGAATACAATTAACAAAAAGAACCGACTATAAAAAATTATCATTACTGAGGATTCGACCCAAGTGCTACTATACACATTAGCAGAGCATCAGAAATTTTACCGGTCGATGGGTGAAAAATGGCCACACATTCTTATATACATGGTGGATGATCCAAACTTAATGTTGGGACCCATTTAGGGATTTTTATTTTGTCTCATTTCGGGTCTTATTCATTTTACACTAGTAGTATAGAATTCATAGTTGTATTAGATTTATTGTTCATACCCCATTTTGGGAAATACTTGGTTATGCATGTTCATTTGTTTCTCTATATTGTTATGCTACATATACTATTTTCTACTATGTATTACTCTAGTAAAAGGGTATAATCTCCCAAGTGACTTACCTGACCCTCGTCACTAGTCAGCAACCTCTAACATATGGGGAGGAATGATTGAGGCCTTGTGACGACTCAACTTGGAGCACCAGCTTAGTGGATTCTAGCTCAGGGATGCTACAATGAAGTATACGAGGAGTTCTATTGTCATTTTTACTATTTGGGGATGGTACAAAGGAGGTTAGGATGTGTCGGGACTTAGTAATAAGCTCGTTCTTGGGAGTACCTAACCCATGTATGAGGAAAAAAACAAGTCACCCAAGGTGGGAATTGTTGTTCTTGATGTCTGTTATTACAGTTGAGTGATATTTCACCATTGGCTGATGCACCTGTTGTGTGATTTTATTGATTTTTTATTTTTTTATCATGTCCTAAATATGACTAGGTTCTGAATTCATGCATCATTTTAGGAACCTAATGATATAGGTGAAATATATTATTATAGGCACACATACATGATGGGTGTGCGGAGCATAGAGGGTAGAATTCATTTTACTTCCTTGACAAATTTGATGAAAATGATGCCTAATAATGGTAATGCAATTGGGTGTATAAAAATAATACAAATGAATAGTTATGGATTATCATGTATTATGAAATGTTTTGTCCGAGTTAAAATTTGTGGGTGTGATAAATTATAATGGTTGATTAAGTGTCTAAAAGAAAATGATTTCATAATGATAGTAAAATTGGTAATGAATTTTTTCTAATGAAATGTTTAAATGATTTAAAATTATGATTGCAACAAGTTGTGAAATTAGAAATCTCCCAAAAGTGGAAATAATAGCATTGTAAAATAAGAATTGGTTTAAGAGATGTTGATGAAAGACTTGTGATTATGTAAATTGGTTACACCATATTGACGACGACCCATAATTGTTATGGTAGAGGGTAGTGTTCTATGTTTTATGATGACTATTCAGATTGTGTTTGAAGAATGGTTTGTTTTAAAGTTGAGAGAGTGCGATGTCATCCATCTATGGTATAATCTGGCCAGTCATTCATTGAATCATCAGGTGAATGAGAAGTATAAAATGGGAATTGTTAAGTTCAAAAGTTGTTATTATTTGTGTTATCAGTTTTACCCTTATATGTGTGGTTTAGGAAAGTAAGAGTGAACTAGTTTGAGACTTTGGATTCAGATTATGAGGGCTTTCTGGTTATGATATGGCATAGGTGGTGTGTTTAGGGAACCCTTGGTAAGGTTGTGGCCGTTGGGGTTTGAGGAGTTTTTTGGTAATGTGAGTGTGGAAACTCTCATGGTTCGTAACCGTATGAAGAGCATGATGGACCGTATGGATTGTGCCTAGGTCTTAATGGCCTTATGAGTAGAGATATTACAAGTTGTGTTTATGAATCCTGAAGAGGATTATTTGGTCATAGTGCTGATGAATGTGTGAACCTTTGGTACAAAACCTAGAGTAAATGTGGTTTTGGTTCCCTAGGAAAAATCTTCATCAGAACTAGGGTGAGAGTTCCATTCGTGAGCATTTCTTAGTTCGTGTCATGACATGTATGGTTTGGAGAGAGGACCCATCAACTTTCATGGTTGTGAATATGGTCTATGGATTTGGTATCATTTAAACTTCCATCTAACATATGGGAGAGGTTGGATGGGGTTTCTAGTCATTTAGAGAGTGTGTCTAACATGTAGATGTTTTGGACTTTGATAGTGGAACTCAGAGCATTGCATAATGAGTGTTTGGACTAGAGGGATAAATGAGAAGGTTGATGGCTAGTGGTTCCAGTCGAGTTGTGGTTACATGATGATAGTCTCAGAAAATCAAGGGTGACCTCGTGGGAGGTTATCCCAGTTGTGCATGTACATTGGAATGTGAAGCATGAGAGATTCTTCAGAGGTTGTGTCAATTCATACTAAGTACCATTATGTTTTAGGAAACAATATAGTAGTGACTAGTTCTTTCATAAGTGAACAATAGTGTTTTTGATAGGATGTACAATTTCTTACTAAGGGTTTTATAGTATTGATTCATGAATCACTTGTTTGGATGATGATTAATGGAGGTCTCAAAGTTTCATTGAGTTTAAGAGACAAGGGTGACTGAAGTGCGATAATATTCTTTTACTAGATGGTGACACCTCAGGTGAGGGTGGTCACATGGATGAACTTGCATGTATGAATTTTTTGGTCTTTGGGTGTGATGCCGAGGATTCCTACGGGCGGATGAGGATGACTATATAAGACACATGGTTAGGTAAATAAGAGGGCGATGAGATATACAAAGGTAAAATTGGATTTGTGAGAGATAGTTGGTTTTATTAGTGTGGTAGACCATTATGCTTTAGTTGTTAGCTGACGAGGACACATCGGAAGATCACAAGCGGTGTGGTGGAAGTAGTTCCACATAGAACATTGGTTCATGGTTTCATAGCGATTTGGTCATGGAGTGATGGTGAGAGTGGGTTAGCAACCACACATGAGCAGTGGTAGTTATGTGTGGATGAGATATGTTCGGTAGGGAAGCATGTGATCCTTGACAGGTCATGGTGTCCCAAAGATCAACATGAAAAATGGATAAGTTTTTGGCAATGTTCTTTGACAACTACATAACCTACCTCAGCTAGTGACGATCCGACCCAATATTTTGATATCATCCCAAGTATGTTGAGAATATCTAGCATTATACCAAGGGACATGAAGATGTTTGGTTGGATGAGGGACATCATCGAGTTTACTTCAAGTAAAAAATATATTTGTAGCATGATGATGGGATGTTCACCCTTAATGGATCAGGTTATAGTCCTTGGAATGGATTGAGTGTCAATAAACACCATGGGTTCCATTCACAGAAGCCAGGAACATGCAATGGGTGATATTCACTTTCTTATTTTGGGGAAAATCTTGATATCCATGTCTATGTTTTGGGATGTGTCTTGTGATTTAGTTTCAGACACGGTGGATAGAATTCATCCTAAAGATCAATGGTAACAACACTCCTAAGGTGGGGATTAATAAGTAAGTCCTAGATGTGGATAGGATAACATCGAGTTGGTGTAATGGCATCGGGATGCCAATGAGGAAACTAGGATGTGCCATATAGGTTGCTCAGAGAAGAAATTTGGTTATTGGATGTGATGAATGATGATAAACGTGTTGGATTCAAGATCTGGATGGTTCCAAGTGAAGCTTGTAATGTCTTTGCTAAAGTTCTAGAAGGTTGTGGTTGGACATGACAACAGGGTGTGGTAAAAGATTTTGTGTCCTATAACTCTAAAAAAGATTGGGGATAAACTCATTTAAATTTCCATGTGTGATTTTCTATCTTCTTGAAACTTATGGCACCTCAACCATGTGATGTGGTGTCATGTTGAGGGTTATGTTCGATGACAGTCTAGAGGGTAGTAATGACGTGATGATTGAATTATACCAGAATTTAGGGAACAAACATTGTGGGTGTGTGGGATGATAATGATAGGCTTCAAGTTAGTATTCACCTTTGGAAGGTGAGAAAAGTTTAGGATTCTATTAGTAGAAGGTGGGTGTTCTGGTATAATCCAGTTAGAAGAGGCTTGACATAAGATTGCAAACTTGAATGAGTGTGGTGAGATTGACCCACATCCATGTTCATGATGTGGCGGTATGTAACTGTTTGAGATGAAGTTGTACATGAGTGTGGTCAAATTGATCTTAGTACTTTAATGGATAGTGTATAAATTTCCTCCCGAATGGTTTCAATTGTGTTGTTGGACGCCAATGCCGGGTAATTCCCTAAAGATGTTTGGGAATGGGGAGTTGGAACACGTCAGGTGATGTGAAAGTTGAGTTGTGATTTGGGTGATCATTCCTCAACAACTGTGAATTAACATAGGTTGGGAAATGTGGTTGAAAGGAACATATGTTCTCTTTCAAGAGATATTGAGTTTTTCACCATTAAATTTGGAGGAAAATTGAGGAAAATGAGGCCAAATGATTTGGGTCCTGAGTAGTGTAGGGGATCATACTGTGAGGGTGCCGATTGGTTCCTCCATGATGATGTAATTGTTTCTGTGAAGTTTCAATGTGTAGTGAGTCAGAAATGTTTGGATAAGTTTTCTCAATGAAGTTCTAGTGTCTGGGTATGGATTATGTTAAAGCATCCTTAATGATTTTTCAGTTCGTGTTGTGGCTGTGGTGAAGATGACGTGCAAGGAAATTTTGTGCCCTTGATCCTTTTTCAGTGGGCATTATGATGTGAAACCAGAAACATCAAACATGGGAATGGATATGTGGCCCTGGTGGAACGATATCTAGTTATAGAAGCTTATGGATTCTAGGAACAAAGACTTAAGGATGATCTATTATAATGTGGAGATGTTGTAAGATCCTAGACTTTCTGAAGGTGTATTTTTGTTTATGTATTAGTTTGGTATCTTCTTTTTGGATAGATAAGTGTTTCCCCATGTTCATGTGAAGTCTTGGGGTGTTCTTGGGATTTAGGACATGAAAAAAGATGAAAATGGAATTTCTAGGCATATTATATAGTTTTTATGTGGTTAGGGTGAACCGTGCAAGAATCCTAGGTTAGCATGTGAGGGGGTGATATCAGAAAGTATCATCTACATGTTTTGTGAAAGGTTTGGAAAACCGTGTGGCCCAAAAAAAATTGAAAATTTGAAAAATTCTATTATGGGATTTTTCGTATCACTTGAGACTTTCCCATTTATTCCACCTTGGAACCCTAGTGACATCTTAAAATCCGCAAGAGCTCCCATGGATCAATATCCCTCTTCTCCTGGCCACTTGGAGTGCGATAGGTTTTAGATCAAAGCATCGGTTATGTCTAAGATTCCTCTTGATTCTCTTTTCTAGAGTAGGTCTTATGGTTTCTCCCCTCTCCATCGGAAGCTCTAAAACACTCCTATTTCAATTAGTTTTAGGTTGAGGCTTCAAAGGGTGGTTGAATCCAAATCTATGTCTTTGATAAAGAGTGCGATCATCATCAGATTAATGGTAGATGGTCTACAAGTATTTTAACATAGTTTTATTTTATATTTTTGCATGAAAGCTTGTGTTATTTTCCCCCTAATTGTGTTCTTAGTTCCATTGGAGTGTTTGAAAAGTGGGGTTTATAAGTAACCAATTGAAACCCACACGATCCTTATGGGATGCGTAGAGTATGGCTAGACCATTTTGGTCCACCCATGGGGTGCAATGGCATTTCCGGACTTAGAAAATGGTAGGGATAAATGAAGGGATTCCGAGTTACAATGTGAGGCCCTTGTAGACCATGTCTTAATAGTTGATTTAGTTGTAAATGGAATTTTGATGCATGTGACTTGGTTTTTGAGTAATTGTATAAAGGGTTGTTTGAAATGAATTAAATTTTGGTTAATTGGGTTAAATGAGATTGTGTTGAATGGTATATGAATTATGTTGAAATAACAATGAGGATTTGTATATATGAAATGTTGAGCATGTTAAATTGGAAATGGCTTATGAATTGAGAACGTGTAAATGGTTTCATAAGGGAATTGATGAATGTAGATTGAGTTATTACATGGGAAATTATGGGGAATACCTAATGGGTTGAATGTGATAAAGTGATTTTTTATGTATTATAAGAATCAAGCCTAAAATACATAAGGGAAAAATACTTCCATTGTGGTGAATGAGCTAAGTGAATTAATATATGGAAATTGATTAATATTGGATAATTATGGGGTTGTTGAATAAAATTAATGGGTTAAAGAATGAGAATTTCATTTTGGATAAATGGATATGAATTGAAAATTTCAAAATGTGTTAATTTGTTATGACATTATATTAATTCTCATGTTGTTGTCATGCATTTTGATTTACCAATGGTATTGGTCTTGTTTGGCTGTGTCATGGTATGAATGTGGTGATTTGGAAAGTAAGCATGTGAACATGGCTTAGTAGAGTGGGTTATTGAAATGAGGTTCTATGCCATTGGTTTCAGTTTGTATGAGGCTCTAAACTCCATCCCATAAATTCACAGGTTAGGGAATGAGATGAAGGCACTATTCCCTTAATGGTTGCATTTGACCTGAATTGAGGCTTCAAGGAGAGGATAATTTTTTGAATTCATGTGGTTATACCTCTAAGATAGGGACATTACTTTTCACTTATTTAGAGTGATTTTTTCCTTAGATCCACGTGTAAACAATGTTTATGCCTAACCCGTGGAATATGTGATAAAATGGATTAAATGAACCTTATTAACCAATGGCACCTGAACAATCACTTTCTTACTTACCATTTATTTTTTTACTTGCATGAACTATCTATTAAACAAGGTATTTCGTAGACACCATTGGTGTTGATCTATTGAGTTTTGTACTCACACCTTTCTCGGGCCACCGTTGGGTAGATAAGCATATTTCTAAATTGTAGGTTAGGAAAATGGAAAGGAACCTACACAAGGATGTTATTTTGGGATCATGATGTACATGGAGGAGGATACATGTAACACCTTGAGATTTTATGAAAAATATTCTTTTAATTTCATTAATTTCTTGTGTTGTATGCTACACCAAGATTACCTTGCTCTATACGCAACACCGTATTAGCTTGCAGTATACGCAACACTTTTCTTGGATCGTGTTACACACAATTTTAATAATAGTTATTCTACCCAACATTGAGTATATATATATATATATATATTCAATGTATAAATGAAATATGGTTGAATTATTTTATACGAAACAACGAAGGATTCTTTCACAGCACGCAACCCTGACTTGGCTTGCATTACACGCAATCACGACCTTCCTCGATAGCGTGTGTTGTACGCAATACCGGGTTTTACTAAACAATGATATATTATTAAAATATTATTATGAACTAGCCATTATGAATAGTATTAACTAAATTTTGAATCTTATAACATTATTATTCGTCTTACACATCATCTAGAACATTGTATAAGAACAAAATAAATTTTTCGGGTAAAATAAGTATTTTTAAAAAAATGCACTTTTGCCGCCTTTTGATGACGCAACCCCTTTAAATATAGTTTTTGACATGTTTATTAGTTCAATTTGACAAAATAAAATTCATCTTTGGAATCATGAAATAAAAATTTACTTTGGATAAATTTTCCATATTATTCTGGTAACTTTTATATTTTGATGAATAGTGAAAACACGCTATATTTTAATTAAAAATAACTTTTTTCATCGCAATAATTTATATGGTTAAATTATAATATTAAATGGTTTTAAAGTATAAATAGAATATATTTTTACCATTTAATATAATTTATGTCATTAGCATTGATTCTACCTTGAATTCGTAGGATAAATCAATTCAATCTTTTGCAATGTTTTAAAGAAAAACCTGTTTTCTTTCGACAATGGGATTAATTTTAATTTAATTTCGGCAACTTCTGTGTACTAAATTTGGAAAAATTGATTCCATATTTGGAATCAGTGGATCCAAATTATGTTAATAAGCTACTTTTTATTTTTGGGAATTCTGAATAGTAACTACGGTAAATTTTATTTACCATAGTTAAAGGTAAATCGGGTAATTAAGGGTAAATATAATATTATAAAATTACCCTGACACATGTCAAAATCCTATGGGATGACTCAAAGTCGACCCATATCACCTAAGGGTCGGATTAGATTCATTTAATAGACTTTTGTCCATGAAAATAATTTAATTATTATTAAAACCAAAGAATGTGACAACATGTCACTTTCATAAATATTATAAGTATAATAATTTTAATTTAGTGATAAAATTCATGAAACTTAGAAAATGAATAGTCCCCAGAAATATAATACAATTATCTACACCATAGGAATTTATTTATAATTTTTAGGGATTATATAATTATCATTTATTATGACACAAAGATGATGCAGTAATTGTCTTATTAATGAAATATTGACATAATTGAAGTTATAAATACCCAAATAAATGTAATTTAAGAGTTTTTATGAATTAAACTAATTTTATAGGTTAATATGACATGTTAGTATTGATTTAATTATCTTTTTCGAACTATCATTCTGTTATTATTTTCACAAAAATCAATTACTAAATAGTGTCAAAATTGACATAATATAGTTTTTAAAACAAATATTATATTATTAATTGTTATTTTATTCCTAAAAATCTAAGGTTTTGAAAAATGACTTAGAGAAGGTTATATATATCAATAATAAACAACTTGGGGTTCGTTTTTCTTCTTATAGTATGTTTATTAACCTTATAGTATAATAACACAAGAAGACACGGTAAAAGTAAAATTATTTAACTTAATGTTAAATCTAAATGATAAGGTTAAAATAGGAACCTAAACTTGTCTAAATTATATTGGATGAGAATATTTCGACCCATACCCACCTTATATTATAAATAAATAAATTTGGAGATATTTAAAACCGAATTTGACTTTATAATAAAATAATAGTTTTAGTTATTCCAAAGGTGCCCCTCTCCTCCCTTATAAAAGGGCACCTCCTCCCCCTGTTCCTCAAACCAATTTGAGCCTTCATGCTCGGAAAAACCCTGCCAATTTCTCCTCTCCACTTCCCTAGAAACATCCTAAAGGTTCTGGTCTCCTTCAAATACCTATTTTAGTGCCCTAAAAGGAGGTCTCAAAGAAGCACTTCAAAGAAGAGGTAATGTCCGTTACCGATTCTTTCATCTTTATTTCTTCATCCACTTCTTCTTATTTAGTTGTTTAATTATGAAGTAATAACATAAGTATCACTCATATAATTATATGTTATTATAAGTATGAAACAACCCTATTTCACAATCTATCCATCCTACGGAAAAAGAAATCACTGCGAGTGCGTACGTACGGAATATCGTCTCCACGCCGTGGTGTAATCTATTTTCCCCCACCGCCTTACTTGGATGGGTATAATGGTGTACATAATAACTATATATGATTATTGTAAACTGATATTTATTATGATGAATTATACATACCCTCCAATACAATCCCACGATCATGAGAACGATATCATCGCTCGTGCGTACGTACGGACGACCGTCTCCACGACGCGATGAGATTCATTCTCCATGTTAACCATTAATGAATGATTATAAAGTATATATAATAAGTAATCATGAAATATATGACATAATAATGATACTGGACTTATGTGTATATATATGTATGTCATATACTTAATTCCATTCAACTCAACAAGGAAATGAAAACAACATTCATGCGTACGTATGACCTACCGTCTCCATGAACGGTGTATTTCTTTCCATTTATTGATCTATTATATATATGTATATTCTGAATATATATTATATATAAATAATGTTTTAAATTCTGGAATTAATTAATCATGATCTAATTAATCATATTAATAATTACAAGGAAAAACACGGACGACAAATGAAACAATTTTACCCAAAACACTCTTTAACATTGAATTTACAAAAGAACGGGTAAAATAAAGTCATAAGTGAACCATATATGATATCATAAAAATACGTATGATTCTGGAATAAGTAAATAACAATATTTAAATCATTATACAGGAGGTTAGGAAACTTATGAAGCAAATCGGGCCTAAGGTAAGGTAAATATCACAATCTCATTTTTATCCGAGATTGTTTATACTTTGAAATTTACTGGGGTGTATTTTATCATCCACATCCATGTTTCATCAATATGTAATATTTTTTCCATCCACCTACAATTTTTTAAATCCAATTTTACCCTTCGGTAAGTTTTTAGTAAAAGATATGAAAGGAATATTTTGTCGTTTTTCGTACGAGGTACCTTTTGACTTTTCCGACAAAAGTACGAGAAGAATGTTTTTTTAACTTATATGGAATGCATGTAATTTTTAAACATTATTTCCAAGAAGCTTCTTTTACAAGTTTTCAACTTTATTTTTAATCAACTTCTTTTATTTTAAAATTGTATGACACGTTAAGAAAGGAAAATGTTTTTGAAGTAGAAATGATATTTTCCTCAAGAATGGAGTTCACGTGTTTTATCAAAATTATTTTCCATATAAGATAATAAAGGGTTATGTTTCTATCCCTATTATTACATTGATTTGATTATGTTGTGATGGAATTATTTTTATGAATTCCTTTAACTTATATGAATTGTTTTATTATGTCCTAATGTTTATGATTCCCATTTTTATTACATGGGTTATGCTATGATGTATGGTTTATGATTTTGTGGCACACATAAGAATAGTATAATTATGAGATGGGTGGGACCTATATCTCCCTCCAATGAATTGGGTAGAGATTTTATGTCTCATGAGATAGACATGGCTGGAACGGTAGGTTATACCAGTTCAGTGAAACAGGACTGAAACGAGGAGTGAACTCGGTTTAGAAAGGGACTTTGTCCACTAAGATAGTCTTGGCAATGAGTCTTGACTAATAAGAAATTATTCTCTATGATTATGTGTGTATGCCACAAAGTTTCATGTTTTATGTTATGATTATTGAGATTACATTTCACTACTATGATTTATCCAATGTTATGATATTATGATCTGTTTTGCAGGTTAAGATTTCCAAAATGTTATGTTCTTATGAATATGATGTGATTGAAATTTCTTTTTTTTACCCTTACTGAGCATTTGAGCTCACCCTTTTATGTTTTCTTTTCCCCAGGATATAAATAATGGTTTTAGGTAAGAAAAAAAAGGTGAAGATCTTTATGGGAGATGTTGAAGATCTTTCACCAAGATTAGAAGATTATATTCCGAGTTTCCAAAGACACTAAACTATTACAGTCCTTGTGTGTGTGTTTTTGTTATGTACTAAGTATTCTGTAAAAGTAATGTAATGTCCATGTACGTTAAGCTCCGGGTCTCTACAGTTGGTATCAGAGGAAAGGGTTAGTCAACCTTTGGAAACTAGGATGCGAAAACGTTAGTGGGATCCCTAGAGATATTTCTAAGGTATGTCTAGGGATGTCTCTAAGGTTAAGTATACGTATAGGTTATAGTCCTAGAATTGTGCTAAGGATCTTATAATTTAACCTAAGATGTTAGATATTGAGGGTACTTCCCCTTTACTATGTTGTTTTCTCTAGCATGATTTTGCCTCTCACAGAATTCTTTTTTTTGTTTTAGTTAATGGAGGGAACCATAAGGAATTCGGTTAACATTGAATCCAATGGACAAATTGGTGACTATGAGCAACAAAATTGTGTAATGCCTAGAGAGAAACATATTGTGATTATGCCGAATCAATCATTGCGATATATGATTAACAAGGTGAAATTTAGTGGTATTCATAATTCAACAAATAAGAGGAAGATAGACTATTATGCATGTTCCCATGTTGAGGAGCATAAAGAAAGGAAGATTGAGATTTCTAAAGAAAGGAAGAAGAACCTTGAGGAATACCTCAAATGGAGGGACCGATGTTATCTGTGTGGAGAAAAGGGTCATAGAGTGACAGACTATTATGGAGTTCAATGTATTATTTGTGGAGAATATGGGCATTGCCCAACTCAATGACCTGACTTAAAAAGTTACTTCTAAATCAAGGAAGGAATTATTCCAGGACAATCATTGAAGAGGATGGATTGAAGTGTTTATGTATTGGTATTCAAGAATAATGTTGTTGAGGTAATTTTATTGTGTATTGGAATATTTTTGTATTAGTCTATTGTGGTTTTCAATAATTTTAAGGTAACGATAACCATGAAAAGTGATTCAAATATTTTAGAAAGCAGATGATATGCGCATAATGAAGGGATAAGGGGAAAATGAAATGTCTGACAGTATTCATGAGCTCATGATTGATATAAGGACTAAGTGATATCATGGTTTGAGTATATAGAATTTTGAGGATTTTGGTATGTGGAAAGTGTTATCTTATAACTTCATTCATGTTTTCACTAAGGTTCAATGGGTATTCATTTTTCAATAGAATACACGATTAAGGCCTTAGAATATTTGTAATGTGACCGACAAGACATATCTTATGATATATGGGGATCAACGATGGTATTAAATCTCTGGTAATCGTTTTCACTATATTATGAAAGTGGACTACAGTATTATGGATAAGCCTAAAGATTGGAATGGATTATGTTGGACATAAGTTAGTATTGTTTAAGGATAGATGTTTTTTCTATATTATTGATGCGATGTTATCATAATATAGTTTTAGAAAAAGGAAAACCTGCAGGACGGGCGACAACCCATCGTGTCGGACAAGGATGTGGGAATCGAACCCACAACCGAAGTGTGACTGGCCTTTATCACCTACCACTGGCCTACAGGAAGTCCCTGGTTAGTAGAAACTAGTTTTATTTTATTAATCGGTATGATATATGAAGTATAAGTTCATTTTTGGAACCATATATGATTAATCTAACCATAATATGGACTTATAAATTTGGCTAACCTTTTGTTGAAAGAGATGGAATGACCCATAATTCTATCACATGATCTACTAACACATCACGAATAAAAAATTCAACTTCTTTTCTTTAAGGGATGAAGTTGAAATTGTTCAATTCACGAAAAACAGTGAGATTGTACCAAAATCATGCAACTATTTCTTTTAATTCATCAAATTTAGGGAAATGATATTGAAAACGAAAAATGTTGTCCTAGTTCCCTTATATCTGATGAATCAGATGGTACCTTAGATCATCACAAATCAATAGATTTTTGATTGTTGGCTTTTTCATAGCCATGTTCTCTACCACTCTCCATCAGAACATGATGGTTAGATTTTTCTTCCATATCCATATTTTCACCTATGTTCTCCTATGTGGAAACCCAATGATGAGTTAATTTGGGTAACCGTTACATTTCATACTTTAGTTTTTAAAGCCAGGTTTTGGAATTCCTTTTTATGATGTGGGTTTCTATTAAACAATCTTTCGAGTAGTAAACCATTTATAACCCCGATGAATTTCGAGGGAGAATTTCATTTTAAAGGGGGTAGAATGTAACACCCTGATATTTTATGAAAAATATTCTTTTAATTTCATTAATGTCTTGTGTTTTATGCTACACCAAGATTACCTTGCGCTATACGCAACACCGTATTAGCTTGCAGTATACGCAACACTTTTCTTGGATCGTGTTACACACAATTTTGATAATAGTTATTCTACGCAACATTGAGTATATATATATATATATTCAATGTATAAATGAAATATGGTTGGATTATGTTATAAAAAACAACTAAGTATTCTTGCACAGCACACAACTCTGACTTGGCTTGCATTACACGCAATCGAGACCTTCCTTGATAGCGTGTGTTGTACGCGATACCGGGTTTTACTAAACAACGATATATTATTATAATATTATTATGAACTATCCCATATGAATAGTATTAACTAAATTTTGAATTTTATAACATTATTATTCATCTTACACATTTTCTAGAACATTGTATAAGAACAAAATAATTTTTTCGGGTAAAATAAGTATTTTAAAAAAAATGCAGTTTTGCCGAATTTTTTTGGCGTACCCACTTTAAATCTAGTTTTTTACATGTTTATAAGTTAAATTTGACAAAATAAAATTCATCTTTGGAATCATTAAATAAAAATTTACTTTGGATAAATTTTCCATATTATTCTGGTAACTTTTATATTTTGATGAATAATAAAAACACGATATATTTTAATTAAAAACAACTTTTTTCATCGCAATAATTTATATGGTTAAATTATAATATTAAATGGTTTTCAAGTATAAATAGAATATATTTTTACCATTTAATATAATGTATGTCATTATCATTGATTCTACCTTGAATACGTAGGATAAATCAATTAAATCTTTTGCAATGTTTTAAAAAAAACCCGTTTTCTTTCGACAACGGGATTAATTTTAATTTAATTTCTGAAATTTTTTTGTATTTAATTTGGAAAAATTGATTCCATATTTGGAATCATTGGATAAAAATTATGTTAATAAGCTACTTTTTATTTTTGGGAATTATAAATAGTAACTATGGTAAATTTTATTTACCATAGTTAAAGGTAAATCGGTTAATTAAGGGTAAATATAATATTATAAAATTACCCTAAAACATGTCAAAATCCTATTGGATGACTGAAAGTCGACCCATCTCACCTAAGGGTCGGATTAGATTCATTTAATGGACTTTTGTCCATGAAAATAATTTAATTATTATTAAAACCAAAGAATGTGACAACATGTCACTTTCTTAAATCTTATAAGTATAATAATTTTACTTTAGTGATAAACTTCATGAAACTTCGAACATGAATAGTATACAGAAAGCTAATACAATTATCTACATCATAGTAATTTATTTAGAATTTTTTAGGATTAAATAATTATCATTTATTATGACACAAAGATGATCCAGTAATTGTCTTATTAATGAAATATTGACATAATTGATGTTATAAATACCCAAATAAATGTCATTTAAGACTTTTTATGAATTAAACTAATTTTATAGGTTAATATGACATGTTAGTATTGATTTAATTAACTTTTTTTGAAATAATAATTCTGTTATTAGTTTCACAAAAATCAATTACTAAATAGTGTCAAAATTGACATAAAATAGTTTCTAAAACAAATATTATATTATTAATTGATATTTTATTCCTAAAAATATAAGGATCGGCCAAATGAATTATAGAAGGTTATATATATTAATAATAAACAACTTGTGGTTCTTTTGGATTCTTATAGTATGTTTATTAATATTATAGTATAAGAACACAAGAAGACACGATAAAAGTAAAATTATTTAACTTAATGTTAAATCTAAATTATAAGGTTAAAATAGGATCCTAAACTTGTCTAAATTATATTGGATGTGAATATTTCGACTCATCCCCACCTTAGATTTGAAATAAATCAATTTGGAGCTATTTAAAACTGAATTTGACTTTATAATAAAATAATAGTTTTAGTTATTCCAAAGGTGCCCCTCTCCTCTCTTATAAAAGGGCACCTCCTCCCCCTCTTCCTCACACCACTTTGAGCCTTCATGCTCGGCCATCCCCTGAAAATTTCTCCTCTAAACTTCCCTAGAAACATCCTAGAGGTTCTGTTCTTCTTCAGAGACCTATTTTAGTGCCCTAAAAGGAGGTATCAAAGAAGCACTTCAAAGAAGTGGTAATGTCCGTTACCGATTCTATCATCTTTATTTCTTCTTCCACTTATTCTTATTTAGTTGTTTCATTATTAAGTAATAACATCAGTATCACTCATATAATGATATGTTATTATAATTATGAAACAACCCTATTTCACCATCTATCCATCCTACGGAAATAGAAATCACCGCGCGTGCGTACGTACGGAGTACCGTCTACACGCTGTGGTGTAATCTATTTTCCACCACCACCTTACATGGATGGTATAATGGTGTAAATAATAACTATATATGATTATTGTAAAGTGATATTGATTCTGAAATAGTATACATACCCTCCAATACATTACCACGATCATGAGAACGATATCATCGCTCGTGCGTACATACGGACTACCGTCTCCACGACTCGATGAGATTCATTCTCTATGTCAACCATTCATGAATGATTATAAAGTATATATAATAAGTAATCATGAAATATTTGACATAATAATGATACTTGATTTATGTGTATATATATGTATGTCATCTACTTAATTCCATTCAACTCAATAAGGAAACGAAAACAACATTCATGCGTACGTACGACCTACCGTCTCCCTGAACAGTGTATTTCTTTCCATTTATTGATCTATTATATATATGTATATTTTGAATATATATTATATATAAATAATTTTTTATATTATGGAATTAAGTAATCATGATATAAGTAATCATATGAATAATTACAAGTCAAAACACGGACGACAAATGAAACGATTTTACCCAAAACACTCTTTAACATGGAATTTACAAAAGAACGGGTAAAATAAAGTCATAAGTGAACCATATATGATATCATAAAAAAATTTATGATTCTGGAATAAGTAAATAACACTATTTAAATCATTATACAGGATGTTCGGACACTTATGAAGCAAATCGGACCTAAGGTAAGGGAAATATCACAATCTCATTTTTATCCGAGATTGTTTATACTTTGAAATTTACTAGGGTGTATTTTATCATCCACATCCATGTTTCCTCAATATGTAATATTTTTTCCATCCACCTACAATTTTTTAAATCCAATTTTACTCTTTGGTATGTTTTTATTAAAAGATATGAAAGGAATCTTTTGTCGTTTTTCATATGAGGTACTTTTTGACTTTTCTGACAAAAGTACGAGAAGAATGTTTTTTTAACTTATACGGAATGAATGGATTTTTTAAACATTATTTCAAATGAGAATCCTTTAAAAGTTTTCAACTTTATTTTTAATCAACTTCTTTTAGTTTAAAATTGTATGACATGTTAAGAAAGGAAAATGTTTTTGACGTATAAAAGATATTTTCCTCAAGATTGGAGTTCAAGTGTTTTATCAAAATTATTTTCCATCTAAGATAATAAAGGGTTATATTTGTATACCTATTATTACATTGATTTGATTATGTCGTGATGGAATTATTTTTATGAATTCCTTTATCTTATGTGAATTGTTTTATGATGTCCTGATGTTTAAGATTCCCATTTTTATTACATGGGTTATGCTATGATGTATGATTTATGATTTTGTGGAACACATAAGAATGGTATCATTATGAGATGGGTGGGACCTATATCTCCCTCCAATTCATTGGGTATAGATTTTATATCTCATGAGATAGACATGGCTGGAACGGTAGGTTATACCAGTTTAGTGAAACAGGACTGAAACGAGGAGTGAACTCGGTTCAGAAAGGGACTTTGTCTACTAAGATAGTCTTGGCAATGAGTCTTGACTAATAAGAAATGATTCTCTATGATTATGTGTGTATGCCAAAAAGTTTCATGTTTTAATTTATGATTATTGGGATTACATTTCACTACTATGATTTATCCCATGTTATGATATTAGGATCTGTTTTGTAGGTTAATATTTCCAAAATGTTATGTTCTTATGAATATGATGTGATTGATATTTCTTTTGTTTACCCTTACTGAGCATTTGAGCTCACCCTTTTATGTTTTCTTTTCCCGAGGATATAAGGAAAGGTTTTAGGTAAGAAAAAAAGGGGAAGATCTTTATGGGATATGTTGAAGTTCTTTCACCACGATTAGAAGATTATATTCCGAGTTTCCAAAGACACTAAACTATTACGGTCCTTGTGTGTGGGTTTTTGTTATGTACTAAGTTTTACGAAAAATTAATGTAATGTCCATGTAGTTTAAGCTCCGGGTCTCTACAATACAGACATAGAGTTGGGACCTATTTAGAGATTTGGTAGTTTGTCCAATTTTTGGTTATATTCATTTTTCACTCGTAGTATTGTAGCATCCTAGGTAATTATAGAATAATAATTATTTATATCTATTAAATATTCAATAATTATATAGTAGTTTTAACTTAAAGTGGAAACTGTCTCTGATACCATATTCTACACGCAATAATGGTTTTATCCAAAATCATACATTGCACACAATACTGAGTCATAACGGAAATAAAACAATATTAATATTATTATTTTAAATGGTAGTTAACGACTAGACATTGTATTAGCGGGAAATATTATAACTAACTATAATACAATTGCACATGTTTGTTAAATGTAATACATTTATCAAATAAATTTTAGATTTTTAAAATGAGAAGGAATCCAATTTTAAACGTAAAATACTCTAATATTTTTAAAAGGTAGTTTTACCTCCTTTTGATAGAGATCCCATTTTAAATCTAGTTTATATAACTTTTATATTTTATATTTGAAAAAATAAGCTTCATATTTTGAAGTGGGACATCAAAATTTACTTTGGTTGAATTATTGGTATTTTCATGATAAAATTCAGTTTTTATTGAATAGTGAAAAATAATACATTTTAATTCAAAGCTTCTTTTTTATGATTTATTTATATTGATAGATTATCTTATAAATTTGTTTTAAAGTTTAATTGGATTAATTATTTATCATTTAATCAATTCATGGTCATTGGAAGTAATTTCACAATAAAATTAGATACAAACGCACACAAATCTTTTGATAGTTTTTACCTTTTAAAAACCCTTCTTTCTCGTTTGGACAACGATAATTAATTTTAAAGTAACTACTGCAAATTTTGTGTATTGAATTTGGAAAAATAGATTCAATTTTTGGAATCAGATGACCCAATTTATTTAAATAGATCCCCTTTATTTTTGGTCATTATGAATAATAATTTAAGTAATTATGTTTAGTTACCATGGTTAATGGGTAAATCATGTAAATAACAGTGAAAAATAATATTATAATAATATAAAACAATCCTAAAATGTGTACTAATAATATTGGATGAGATATTTATGACAATGAGCATCCTTGGGATGATTTCAGGACCCCATGAATCCAGTTCGGTGTGATAATGACATCTTATAATAATTAATTAAAAGTAAAGAGAAAAATATTATAAACATGTATCTTTTTACTAAATTGATTTTAAGGTGGGGTTAAATAAATGATATCTTTAACTTTAAATAATCATGAAAAAGATAAATTTTTTTCATATATCAAGTTATTTTATTTATAATTTTTATACATTAATTAAATAAATTTATTTATGACACAATGTTGATGTAGTGATAACCTTATTAGTGAATGATTCAAATAAATGATAATATAAATATTAAAATAAATATAATTTGAAACTTTTTATGTCATCCATGAATTTTATCGATTAATATTACATGTTATATTTTAATTAATGTAGTTTTTAAAAATTGTTCATTTCATTATTACTTTAAATAAAATAAATTACTAAATAGTGTCCAAATTGACATAAATGAATTTTTAATAATACAAATATTTTATTAAATGACATAATAGTTATAAAAATAAAATATTCATCCAAATGAAATATATAATGTTACCAAAGTCTTTAATTATCCACTTGTGGAGCTCTTGGAATTTAATAGTAACTATATTAACCATAATTGTAAAAATACAAAAACACATGGTAAGAGTTAATTTATATAACTAAGGGTTAAAGCCAAAAGATAAGGTTAATGTTATTTCTTATACATGTATAAAACCTATGGGTTGAGAGGATTTGGACCCATATTCATCTTATACTCTATATATATCACTTTTTATCTTTTATAATCCCAAAATTAATTTATAATAAAAAAATATTTCAATACATTCCTAAAGTGCCCCTCCACCCTCTTATAAAAGGCCACCAAATCTACCCACATACACACACCTCTAAATCCCCTTGGCTCATACAAATTATAATCAAATAATCTACCAACATACCTCCCTTATTCCAAGAACCATTAACTTGGTGATAAGTCTTTTGAAGAAAGCCTTTGGGATCAAATTAAAAGGAGTTAACTGTTTTAGAGGCAACATCATCTCCCATGATGCTTTCCATTATTTTACATCTCTACTAACTACACTAATCTTATTATATTATTAAATAAAAAAATAGTATCCTAAATATACTCGGATTTTTATTACTAATATTTTAACTAAACATACACACACCTCTATCTAATGGATGGGAACATACTGTTTCAGTGTATGGTGAACTACTATCTCACAAAATGATATTGGCTAAATTTTATCCTACCACATATCAGGGTGGCATTATGATGATACATTATATATATATATATATATATTGTTTATATTCTTTTGTATATTGATTTACCACATACCTTTTTGCTTTCCATATTGTGAAAACATGATAATTTCATTTGAGGAAGTGTGGACTACTGCCCCCTCAAAGTTTTGTGCCTCATTCATGCCTTACATGAAACACAAAAAGGATTTTGTTAATGAAATTAAGTAGAATATATTACATATATATATTATTGTAATTAAAATATACCTATGTATCATTTAGTTTTTATTCTTTTAATATGAAAAATAAATGAAAGTAACGTTCATGTGTACGTTCGACTTACCATCTATATGATCAGTTAATTTAATTTCTTATCCCCAAATGTCATTGAATATTATATGTAAATTTATAATATATATATATGATATTTAAATCATTATTATTATTTTGAATATTATTTACTTATGACCACATGGAAAATTTATGTCCTAAAAAGTTCATTTTCGACTCAAGAATCGAATATCAACAAAACATCCGATAAAAACATAAACTATTATGTAATATTTATAACATTCAAACAAGTGATATAAAAGGAATAATAAACATGAAAAAAATTCTGAGGTAATTGGAATTTGACCAATGTTTATTAGTCATGAGATACCAGGAACATACGTGACAAGTCAGACTCAACGTAAGGGAAATTATAACTCAATTTCCGTTAGTTTAGTTAAACATCCATGTAATTGATTGGGTTTTTTCAAGAATATGTGTGCATGAATTATGATTGTCTTACATTTAATATACACTTATATTGGGTGTAATTATATTTTTCACACATAATTATTTCATTGATTTATCCTTATTCTAATTATACAATCATTGTGAGGGACTTCGTCTTGATCTCCTTTCACTGAGGAATATTTTGAAAATATAATAATATTTATTTTATAAGGTGCATAATATACCCATTGAATTTTAATTTCACTCCAAGGTAATATTTGTTTCTATAAAGAATTTTAATAAATGATGAAAATGAATGTTTTTAATATATGCAGCAACAAAAAATCTTCTTCCACTGTAACCGTTATTTTTTATTTGGATTCTCAATAAGCCTTAATTTTTTTTAAACTAAATGAAATCACTTATTCTATTTTTGAGTGTTTTAGTTTTGAAAATGGTTCTGAAAGTTGATTTACTATTTCAGTGTATTGAAATGATCTCTTCAGATTTAAAATGAAAATTTCTTAGTGAAATGTTGATAATTGCAATATTTTATGTGTCATGATTATATAATGGTAGTTGGAAATTTTATGGGTGGTTATGGGATAAACCAATGGCAGGTGTTTATATGATAAACTAGAGATGTGTTGTTCTGTGATAAACCATGGATGAGTGGTTATGTTATACCCTCTAATGAATTGGGTATGGAAGTTGGCTGTATGACTATTTCATTTGTAAGAATTATTTTTGGAATTAGGCCATATGGTTATTCCATTTGAGTATGATTATTTTCCAAGTTACCTTTTATATGTTATGCATGATTTTTATGGGTTTTATGGTAATATGTTGGTTACAAAAGCGTAATCAATGAGATTATATTCAATTAAAAGTATTTAATACATTATAACGGTGAAAATATTACATTATGATAAAGTATTCATTGTTTAAATTTTGTTTTGAAAGACTAACTATTTTCCTTCTTAGTGTATCCCTTGCTGAGCTATTTATACGCATCCCATGCATGAAATGTTTTTTACAGGAATATAAAGGAGAATAAAGTCATGGATGGGATCATGGAAATGTTATGATGTTTAAATATGAAGAGAAACATTATATCCTTTAAAAGATTTTGTTTTATGAAAATAATGGATAGTGAGTAGAAGTGTCTACATGTAATATTTAAGTTGTTATGTATGCGTTATGACCTAATTGTTTAAATATATAATCCTGAAAATATAATCTATGTAAATGTATGTCAAATTATTGACTTATCTCAAGATTAAGTAATTTTTAAGGCCGAGTCCTAATAGTTAGAATCATAGGTTGGTTTAGATAACTTTAGAGGTTAGGGTATTATTTTTGCATAATTGACATGATTTATATAACCACAATTCTTATTATATTAGAATGATTAATATGTATTTTCGATAGATTTAATGATCTTGAGATAAAAATAATAAGTATATCATAGTTTTTATACTCGTAATATGACAATATATGATGATTTTATTGATATACTCACACCAACCCTTTTGGTTTTAGTAAATGGATGAATCTAGTAGGCACTAATGTTATAATGGATGTGAAGGAAATTTTGTTGGTTTTATAAATAAGAAACTAAATGAAATGGGCACCACAATGAGAACTCATGTTGTTATTTTAAACCCATTATATGGAGTCACAATTGACCACTTGAACCATGGTAATTTTTCTAAGGCATCATATATGAAAGAAATGAATCCCTATGGAAGTTCACGTAATAATCAAAATGGTAATTATAGTCAACAACCTAAGTTCCAAGGATGTACAAAGAAACACCTAAGAAAAATTTTCATTAGGACGGGGAGATGTTATAGATGTGGTAATAAAGGTTATAAAGCAATAACTTTCACTGGAAAAAGGAATCGTTCAGTTGTCTCCAGGAAAGGGTAAAAAGTTCATTTTGAGAAATCAATTGAGTGTTTTATATTTGGTTTGAATGGTCATTAAGAAAATACATGTCCTATGAAGAAGGCTTAGGAATGAGTTCAACATGTCCATTCAAATATATGTTTCCCAATACCTTACACCATTCCAATTGAAGATGAGGAAACTAAAATTGACCTATATAAGTTATGGATTATTTCTTAGCTCATGTTTTGAAATTATTGAATCTTTGGAAATTATGAAAGATTGTTTTAATAAGAAATAAGTATAAAAAATAATATGGAAAAAAATGGATAAAGGATCATGAAGTATGATTGATGATTTAGATTTCTACATTTTCAGGAATTGAAGAGTTACTTTGGATCTACGAATAATGATATGTTTAAATGTATTAATGATGGGATTAATTTGGAAGAATTATAGTATTTTTAACCCTTATTTTTGTTATGTAAAAATGTTAATTGAGGAAAAATTATCTTTTCTTTTATGTATATAATTATATATATCTTTTAGGGTCTGTAAAATCCTTGAATTTGATGAAATTACTGGTTATTACATTTCGGGATGAAAAATTAAAGGCCTGAGATAAACTTGAGATTAAAATATGTTGTGGTTATTTTGATGATTTTATCTCATGTTGGGAATGTTATAATAACTATATTTTTTTAGAAAAAAGGAAAACCCGTAGGAGGGGTGACAACCCATTATGTTCGGCAATGCTATGGGAATCTAACCAACAACTAAAGGCCGACAAGGTTGCATCTCTGACCCCTGGCCTAAATGAAGCCCCTAGATAGTAATACTTTTTCTTTTAGAGTAAACGAGTTTGTGGAATAAGAATAAGTTGATTAGGTGAACTTATGGTTTATTTAATGGATATCATTGGGATTGGAAAATGATTATGGGATTAAGTGATTAACATTATTTTGTAAGATATTCACTATTTTGGGATCTTTATATGATTAAGGTAAATAGCATATTATGGTTTTTTATTTGAGAAGTATTGGTTGAATTGTATTTTGGAATAATATATGATTTAATTGTGGACTTATATAAATTTGGGTTATTTATGGAAATTATTAACCTATCTTAGAGAATATTTATTAGGAAATTACTTTTATAGTAAGAATCTCTAATAGTGGTATATGTTATTTGGAGATAAATTTTAAAACTCATCTAGGAAGATTATGGGATCAAATACTTCAGAAATTTGGGTTATAAATATAGTTTGGAATATTTAGAATAATTTTAGGGTTAGTTATTTGTTGATTGGTATATGATAAACTTGGGTATCAATGTTGAATTAGGATATTAATTTTTTTTTCATATAACTGTTCCTTCAGTTTGGGGAATTATTTTACCTTGTACTAACTATTTCGGTTTCAGTTAATGTTTAGAGATAGGATAATAGATAGATAAACATTGGTGGATTATGTTATTCTATAGTTGTTTATTATTGTTCTCTAGGTGTGAAAAATGCATCTTAAATACTCATTTATTGGTGGTAAGGATTATTTTATAGTGGAAATTTACTATAGGATGAAACCCTTCTTCTTAAGTAAGTATGTTACCTTATGTCTTTAGTCTCTCAAGTAAATGAATTATTCAACTCTATGAGTAGATTATTAAAAAAATTATGTTTACTTTTCCAATAATGAAATAAAATATTGTTTTACACTTCACATGTTTTTGGTTTTATGATTGTTAAATTTATCCTGGTCATGTTTTCTCTCACTCTCCATTAGAACATAATGGTTTGTTTTTGTTTCAAATCCATGTTTTCATACATGGAATCCTTGCATGTGTTATCTCATAAGACCTATATAATTTTATTAATTTATTTTAAAATAATTATTTATATTAACACGTTTCTAATGTGGGTTTTTAATGTAGTAATTTTGAAAAGTGAAACCTTAGTTACCAAACCCAAAATTTAAAATTTCAAGGATGAAATTTCTAAAAGGTGGTAAGGAAGTAACATCCTAGGTAAATATAGAATAATAATTCTTTATATCTATTAAATATTCATAAATTATATAGTGGTTTAAACTTAATGGGGACACTAACTCCGATAGCACACTCAACACGCAAAAACAAGTTTCTTTGATATCTTATATTTCAAACAAGACTAAGTTATACCGAAAATAATAAAATATTATTATTATTATTTTAAATTAATGTTAATTCCTAACCATTTTATTGGAGGGAAAGATCATAACTAACTATAATATTACTAATCTTGTTTTTCAAGTGTTTTTACATTAATCCAATAAATTTTAAGTGCTCAAAATGATATGAAATCCAATTTTGAGTATAAAATACTCTAAGATATTTAAAAGGTAGTTTTACTACCTTTTGATGGAAAAACCATTTTAAATATAGTTTATATCACTTTTATATATTATATTAGGCTAAATAAAAATCTTATTTGGAAGCGGGAAATAAAAATTTACTTTGGTTTATGTTTTGGTATTTTCATTATAAAATTCATTTTTAATGAATTGTAAAAAACACTACATTTTAATTAAAAACTTTTTTTCCTGTGAGTTTTTTGTACTGATATATTATAATTTTAAGAGGTTTAAATTATAATTGGATTATGTATTTATCATTTAATAAAATTATGATTATTAGAAGTAATTTTAGATTGAAATTTGATATAAACACATGCCAATCTTTTGATGGGTTTTTCCCACTTTCTCGTTTTGACAATGGTAATTAATTTTAAATTTAAAACTATGACTTATATATTTTGAATTTGAAAAAATGGATTCAATATTTGGACTAAAAAGGCCTAAATTAGGAAAATATTCCACATTTTTCCAGACATTATAAATAGTAACTTCATTAATTATTTTTATTTACCATGGCTAAAGGGTAAATTAAGTAAATAAAGGTAAAAAGTAATATTATAATAATATAAAAATACCATAAACCTTATCATAATACTATTGGATGAGATATGACTTAGAAAAATCATAATTGGGTTGATTTTAAGTCCCAATGTAGCCACTTGAGTGTGATAATGACATGTTATTACAATTAATTTAATATAAAGAGAAATTTAACATAAACATGTATCATTTTACTAAAATGTTTTTAAGGTGGGGTTATATAAATGATCTCTTTGTCTATAAATATTCATTAGAAATATGAAAATATTTCCTACATCATGGTATTTTAGTAATAATATTTAGACAATAAATAAATAAATTTATTTTTGACACAATGATGATGCGGTGATTAACTTATTAATGAAAGATTCAAGTAAACGATATTATAAATATTAAAATTAATTTAATTTTATGATTTGGATGTAATACAAAAATTTTATGGATGAATATGAAATTTTATATTTTATTTAATAAATTTATTTAAAAATAATCAGGTGGTTGTGACTTAAAAAAATCAATTACTAAATAGTGTCAAAATGAACATAAAAGAGTTTTTAAAAAAATAATATGTTATTAAATGATATAATTTTCATAAAAATCATAAATTCAGACAAAAAAATAGATAATGTCAAAAATGTCATTAATGATCCACTTGAGGTTCTCTTGATATTTTACAGTTGCTATTTTAGCCTAATTGTTTAAAATTACAAGAAGGCATGGTAAGAGTTAATTTATTTAACTAAGGGTAAAAGCCAACAAATAAGGTTACATTTATGACCTAAACATTTCTAAAAACTTTTGTTTGAGAGGATTTGGATCCATAATCATCTTATCATTGAAATATATAACTTTTTAGTTTTTTTAATACTAAAATCAATTCATTATAAAATAACATTTTAAGAATTTCTTAAAGTGCCCCTCCCTCTTATAAAAGGACACCACATCTACCGACTTACACCCTCCTCTAACTCCCCTTATATTAATTATATTATGATCAAATAATATCCCAAAATCCCAAAATTCTTTATATAATCCTTAGCTTGGGAATATTGCAATTCCATAATGCCTGTTGGCTCAAATCAAAAGGAGTTACCCGATTTAGAGGTAAAGTATTTTCTCAAGCTGCTTTCCCTTATTTTCCATCTACACTCCCTATTATATTATTATTATATGATTACATAAAAAGGTACCATAAATATATTTTTATGATACTATGAGAAGTATTCTATCTAAAATCACACACACCTCCACTTAATTGATACAAACATAATGTTTTTGTGTGTGTCAAACTATAGGCTCAAAAAATGATTATTGTTCAATTTTATCCTACCACCTTTCATAGTATCCATTATGATGAAACCGTATTTATATATAATATATATGATATTTATATTATCTCAATAATTATTTAATTCTTATTTACAACATACCATTATACTTTCCATAATGTATAAATATGAGAATTACATTTGAGGAAGTGTGGTCTACCGCCCACCCAATGTTATATGACTCATTCATTGCAAACATGGAACAAATAAAGGATAGTGTTAATGAACTTATGTATCATATAAAACATAGATATATTAATATAATAATAACATACCCATGTATCATTTAGTTTTTATTCTTTTAATTTGACAATGAAATGAAAGTAGCGTTCATGATTATGTATAGCCTACCGTCTCCATAAATAGCACATTTCATTTCTTATCTCCAAATGATATAAATTATTATAAATTCATATATTCTGGATATATATGATATTTAAATCATGAATACTATTTTAGAGATGAGGTAAGTATGACCAAATGGATAATTTATATCCTAACACGTTTATTTTCGACTCATTAATCGAATATCGACAAAATGTCTAATATGAACTTAAATAATTATGTAATTTTTATAACAAGGTAATAGGTGATATAAAAGGAATAAAAAACTTGAAAATTTTTCTGAAGAAATTAAAAAAACCGAATTTTATTATTCTGGGAGAACAATAAATATACATGACATGTTGGACTCATGGTAAGGGACATATTTACTCAATTTCCATTCATTGAGTTAAGCATCCATGTCATTCATTTATGTTTAAAATAATTTGTGCGAATTTCCTATAATAGTTTTACAATAAATATACACATATATTGGGAGTAATTATATTTTTCACACTATATAATTTCATTGATTTTTCCTTAATATAATGACACAATCATTGTAAGGGACTTTATCTCAATATCCAATCATTGAGGCATATTTTCATAATATACACCTCATTCTTTTATATAGTGTATAATAAACCCATTGAATTTTAATTTCATTCAAAGGGAATATTATTTTTGAGAAGTGATGTACTAAACAATAAAAAGTATTTTTTATGGTATTCGTCCACAACAACTCCTCTGCTACCAAAATCGTGATTTTATATTTGGATTCCTCTATAAGCCTTAATGTTTTTAGAATAAAAATAAATCCCATATTCCCTTTGTGGTGTTTTGGTGTTGAAAATGGTTTTGAAAGTGTATTTAATATTTAATTGTGATAAAATGATCTATTTGGATTGAAAATGAAATTTTTTGAGTGAAATGTTAATAATTTCAATCTATTATTTTTTATGATTAAATAATGTTACTTGGAAATTTGACAGGTGGTTACGTGATAAAACAATTATGGGTGGTTACCTGATAAACTAAATATGGGTGGTTTTGTGATAAACCATAGATGGATGGTTATGTTATAACCTCCAATACATTGGGTATATAATTCATCTGTATGGTTATTCCATTAGTAAGAACGATTTGTGGAAGTCAACGATATGTTTATTCAATTTGAATATAACTAAGTCCCAAGTTACCTTGTATATTTTATGTGCGATTTCATTGGGTTCTCTTGAAAAAATATTGGTAATAAATGTTTAAAAAATGAGATGATATTCTTTGAACATTATTTACTACTTCATAACTATGAAAAGTATTATGTTTTGATAAAGTATTCATGGTTTACATGTTGTTTTGAAAAACGAAAAATTTTCCATCTTTGTGTATCCCTTACTGATATTTTTATGTGCATCCCATGTTTGAATATATCTTTAGTGGATTTTAAATGAGATTAAAGCCAAGGATGGGATCATCGAAAATATAGGATGTCTAAACATGAAGTAAGACCATGTTTCTTTTTAAATGTTTATGTTTTATGAAAAAATGGATTGCGAGTAGAAGTGTATGCTTTTAATATTTAAGTTGTTATGCATGACTTAGGACATAATTATATAAATCACTAAACCTGAAATGATCCTTGAAGTGAATTAAATTCAAATTATTGACTTATCTCAATATTAAGTAATGTTTAAGGATGGTGGCTTATAAATTTTGCATGACATGGTTATATTAGATTTGTGGTATGTACCTTGTTTTGGGAAATGATTATTTATGAATGTTCATTCATTTTTCTATATTATTCCAATACTTATACTATATTTTTTTGTGTCTTAATCTAGTAAATAGGGTATAGTCTCCTCAAGTGACTTACATGACCCTCACTACTTGTCGGCAACCTCTGGCATATGTGGAGGCACACCTGGGGTTATGTGATGACTCGGCTCGGTGTACCAGTTTAGTGGCTTCTTGTTTGGGGATGTTATAGCCCCTATCATATAAAACAAGGGAAAACCCATGTGATTGCTTTGTTTTTGGATAAGTTTATTATATTGAGTCCAAAACATATGTTTAGAAATTAATGACGAATTACCATATCATTTTCTATAAAATCCATCCCGTCCCACAATTTATATTCACTAAAAACTCTTTTATAACCAAGATACTTTACCTTACCACACTGTACATTCCTAAGGAACCAACAAGCTCTTACTAAGTCCCTCCCAATCATTAAGAAGAACACTCTCAAGGTAAGGGATCCTATCCTTACCTTTTCTATTTAATAAACATCTTTAAATTAATATATTTTACAAATTTTTCATATTGGGATATGTGTTCACACATCAATATTACCCTAAATATGATATACAATTTATTATAGAACACTTTCAATCCCATTTATCCCTTTCATGAATGTTTATGTACCCCCATTCTGATGTCAAAGTAATCCAAAAAATTTCGATAATTTTTTTTGTAGTGAATACCCATTCCAATTTCCACTCAAAATTACACTATAGTTGTGTATATCATTAATTGATTAGTGATATATATGTTTTTAACCCATACTTCTTAATTTTTGGGTGAAAATGAATAAAATAAATCCTTATGTTTTATGACATTTATGGCACAATAATTATTATATATGATAGGAATGTGACAGGTGGGATGGAATTATATATCCCCTAAATGATTCAGGTAATATTTTTATCTCTTAAGATGTTATGTACGGTGCATGTGAGATTTTCTAACAAAAATATATTATAATGTCTTGTATGTTAAATTTTACTTATTTTTATGATGTCATTTTGTTTGTTTCCAAATTCCTATCTTGTATAATTACTATGGATTTAATTATGAGGATATTAAATCATTTTAGATAAATATTCATTACATTAAAAAAAACTCATACCTGAGGACCTTAATAATTTACTTCCTTCCAAAACGTGGAACATATTCTTCTAATTTTTTGAATGATCCTAAAAATTTATATAAATATATTCCCCTTTAGAATGCCTACATAAAACCAATCTTTATAACTTGGGTAATGGAAACATAAGAAATGGTGTGTTCAGATTCTCCGTAACGGTAAGAAACGGAGATATGTAAGAATAACCATGAGTAAAAAGGGTATGGGAAAAACATTATAATGTTATAAGATCATACCCATCATATCAAATATCTTAAACATGAATCTGAGCATAAGTATTCGTAGTTCATAAGACATGAATATTAAGTAAATCCATATCATAATAGATGAATTTATAACATAATAATAAGACACAGAATTTGTGGCAGACACAAAAACATGTAATATCATTTTCTACAAGTCCAGGAACATTATCGAAACTAAAAAGAGCACTTCATGGTGACTAAAAATACTGATCAGGACACACCAAAATTTATAGTGATAGTCCTTCCCCGATAAATGATCTGGTTTTCCCATTATCCCATAATGGACTGGGGTTCACCATATTCTCATAGGGGATTGGATGTCTCCATATTCCATAGTGGATTAAGCCTATCAACTTGTTTCAACCATTATATCATGAGATATAAATCTTTAACAAATGCATTGGAGGGGGATATAGTTCCCAGCCATCATATAATGAAATCCATACTTATGTGTTCCCCAATAACATAAATCATTAATCATATCAGAACCCATAGAATGAAATGAGTTTCCTAAACATCATACGATCATAATATAACCTAGTTAAAATAAATGGGTTTCATAAATAAAATTTGATCATAAACATAAACAATTCCTATAATTGAATCATATCCGTAATAAAATATAATTAAAATGCAATAATATTATCTTACATAGAAGATAATTTTGAGAGATCACCAGAAAAAAATTCATAATGAAAAGATTTTTTCTCATTTATAAACTTATTATTTTTTTTAAAATGACTGAAATTCTTAAAATAAGACATTTTATTTCAAAATAACCCTGGAATATTGTAAAGGAAACATCAAAATATTAAGGTGACATAATGGAAAAATTTCATTCATGCTGTATAAGTTTAAAAAACATATATTTTCAAACTTTTTCCAAAAAAGTCACAAATTACCTCTTTTGGAAAATGACAAAAACAATTTTTTCAAACCAGGTAGTAAAAAGAAAATTTTATGTAAAAATTAGTTCAAATAACCATATGATAATATTAAAAAATTTTATTTTTTTGAAAACACGTAATTAGATGTTAAATTTTCCCTCACAGAGACTGAAAAAGAAACAATCCCGAAAATTGATGAGATTGCGAAATAAATTCTCATCACTTTATAATCAGTACACTCATATGCCTCATAAAATAAGTAAAATTATACAGATTTGAGAATAACATAATTTTCTAGACAAGATGCATAAAATATATTCATGGGCAGTATATAAACTACATAGAAGAACTATATTGTGTATATGTAATGTGTCCTCCAAAAATAAAAGTGAGACATATATCCATTAGTAGTAGAGTGAGTTTTGAATCATGATATCCATGATGGAATAAAATAAATTAAAAAAAATTAATATCATGAAATAAAATAAATTAATGATATATCATTTCATAGTGGAATATATACACCACACAACAAGAATGATTAGTGATTATCTCATATATCCCATAGAAATAAAGTGAGATTACAAATCTCTTACCAAATCTTTTGACTCTCATCAGACATGTAAAAAAATTTATATTAAATATATGTTTATTATAAATCTATTACTGAACCATATTATTATATATAATACCATATATTATTTTATTATGAATTTATATAACCCGATTATTAACAATTCTATGTTAATGTTACGTTTTCAGTATTATCCACTTTGTTTTTCACTTGTGTTTTGAATTTTTGTTCTTAGTACTTTTAAAGAGATCATGATTTCATCATAACTATAATAATAACCATGAAAAAAATATCATAGTTATTTTTCATATATGTATTTTTGGTGATTACTAAAATTAAAAGGCAGAGAATAAAATAAATAATTCGTGGAGATAGTAGTTTGTATGTACACATGAGCGCTGTTTTCATTTTATTTTTATATTAAATGATAGAAAATTAAATGATATATTATCATTATAGAATAATTATTATGTTATATATATCATATATTTCCATAAAATTCTTCTTTATAACCATCTATTTGAAATGTAGATGAAACATGAATCACATCGCATCGTTAAATTGGTAAGCCATATGTACGCACAAGCGACATTATCATTCCCAAATGATTAGATTTTAAAAAGAAAAATATGATATAATAATTAAATATGTATAAAAAATTCATAAATGTCATATATATATTAAAATAGTGTGTCCATCGTCATTCCCACAATGAGAGACACTAAAGGTAAAACAAAAAATCATTGTTTCGTGAGGCGGTAGTTTTCTTTACACACGAGCTCTGAGTTCGTTACCCAATAGATGGAAGTGTGTGAATGTGCAGGTAGAGACCTTAATATGAAGAAATATAAATAAAATTTTCCTACTTATTTTATTATATAATAATGAAATGAAAACAATTTATGGTGTTCAAGTAATAAATAAAATTAAAACGTTCGTTGATGAATGCCACTTCTTCTTTGGTTATTTTTTTTTGCAATGAAAAAGACGTATTTGGGTTGATTTATGTCAAACATAAGTCCTATAAGATGAAGGGAATGAATTTTATAGGTTATTTGGTAATATTTTTCTAGATACAAAGGGATTTAGAGGTGTGAATAAAAGAGAATGAGAGGTTCACTTTTATACTTGAGGGGAGTGACACTTTTCAAAATTCCTATAAATATTAATTTATAATAAATATAAACTCATTAAAAATACATCCCAAATGTCATATATTATAATATAATATGCGATAAGTTTATTATATCACAAAAAAAAAATTATAGATAGGTTATATGTATAATTTTAAATCTTATCTTTTTTATTAACCCTTAAATAAGTTATTTTAATTTTAACTATAGTGACAATGTTTCTAATATTATGTTGATGTGATTTTTACCTATATATTCACAATTAAACAATAAAATGTGATTATTTGATATTTAAGATAATTATTTAACCTTTTTGTAATCAGTTATTATTTTAATGATTTTGAAATAATTTATTATAATACTTTTTAATACAATTCCATTAGTGTCAATTTATATAATATTCCTTAAATTGACTTTTATAAAATCCCTAAAGTAAGATAAAATTGAATAAATTAATGTAAGACACCGATAATATGTCATATTAACCAATAGAGTTTTTATATCCACTTAATGAAGTCAAATTATATTTCTCTTTATATTTATAATATCATTTAATTTATTGCTTCATTGTTTGTGTAATTAATGCAACATCATTTTCTTATTATTTAAGATAATTAGATCAAAAATAAATAAATAAAAATAAAAATATGTGATGTATATAAACATTTTATATTTTTTATTAATATATATAGTCAATAATATATCCAATTTATCCCTATATTAAAAAATAATACTTATTAAAAGTAAGACTGTGACATATTTTCACTCTATTTGATTTAAATTAAATCAAAGACATTTTCATGGATAAATGTCCATTATATTATTCAATTTAGATACTTATGTGTTAAGTATTGAATTTAAATAATCCAATAAATTCATTCCATGTTCTATATATGTTTAATAATATTTATAATATTATTTTGCCTTTAATTACCCAATTTACTTTTACCCGTGGTAATAATAATTACTAAAGATACAATTCAAATTATCTTGAATCAATGTTAAAATATTTAATATATTTTGACTATTTAATCCCAAATATGGAATAATTTTTTTAAAATTTGAAGCATATAATTTTATAAACTTCATTTAAAATATTTTCCCATTGACCGAATAGGAAAACTAATTTTTTTAACGTGAAAAATGTCCTAATCATTGAAATTTTTTTATATCCAAATATAATATAAAATGGATTATAATGACCTAAATAAATTAAATTAAAAAAATAATAATATAAATATTCTTTAAAACTAATAAAAAATAAAATTTATGTCTATAATTTATTTAGATTAAAAAGCTATTTGAATTAAAAATTTAATATTTTCACTATTCATGAAAACATTATACATATCAGAAAAATAAAAAAGTCTAACTTATATAAATTTTAATATCTTTATTTCTAAGAATAGGTTTATTTTTTCATATAAAAATCTTAAAATTTTCAAATATTATATTTAAAATAAGTTCTCTATTAAAAGTCATTAAAATTTCGTTTTAGAAAAATATAGTTTTTATGCATAAAAATTGGGTTTGTTCTTATGTGATGCCAAAAAATAAATTGGGAGAATATCAGATATATTTGATTGCATATATATCATATATATTTCATTAATACCATTCATTAATTAAAAATAATTTAATTGATAAATACAAAATGACCTTGGGAGTATAAAATTAAAAACATTTCCTTTATATTAAATTAGTATATATTTTCATTTCTAATTAATTGGAAACAAATGAGTTCATATTATGAATTATATATTTTCATAAAGATAGTTAATACTATTAATAATCACATATTAGACATCTAGGTTATATCTTTTTATATATAATAAAAATATTTCAATAATATACTATTGTTCGGTAAAACTCTGTCTTGCATGCAACCCAAGATATCTATATAACTTGGAATTGTTGGTAACACAAGACAAAGATAGTATTGAATGTATTGTATCTAATATAAGTTCTGTGTGTAGTGAAACCACAATTTTTTGTTACGTATAAGTTAATAATAACTTGGTTCAATCATAGAACACAAGAGATTTTCATCATTCTGTCAAATAAAGAAAGTATCAAAATGAATAAATAAATTTGACAAATATATTTCACAAAATTGTGGGGTGTTACTTTCTACCCCCTTAAAATGAATTTCAACCATGAAATTTATATAGGTTGTCAATGTTTTAATACATTAATGTTAATTTCATAGAAAATTTCTTCCAAAAAATGAATACTAAAACGCCCTTTAAAAAGGGAAAGTTGTAAACATAACTATTACATAAAGTAACTCATAATTGGGATTCCACATAGGATTACATAGGTTGAAAGTGAAACCATGGGAATGGAAGATAAATATAACTATCAGGTTATAATGGAGAATGTTATAGAAAATGTTATGGATAATATTAACAATCACAAAGCCATAAACCTATTATGATTTAAGGGAACATAGGATTCTTCCAAAAAGAAGTTACTAGGATAAAATTTATGTTTTCAATATCCTTTCCTTGGAGTTGTATAATTTTCCAGAGAATAAATACAAACACGAGTTCAATATTATAATATCATCCTTTCGTTGTTCTACTTCATCTCTTATTCCATGAAATTTTGGTGAATTTCTCTTTCCTGAAGTATTAGCAGACCCTGATATCCGTAACATGAATCCAGGAATATGTATTAGTAGTTTGTAATAAATGAAACATAAAGAAATAAAGATCATAATACATGAAATCTTAACCTAAGAATAAGATAATGAATTTGTGGATGACACATAAAACTTGTAATATCATTATCAATAAGTCAAGGTGTATTTCCAAAACATAATAGGGTACTTCATGGAAACTAAACCATCCAAGTAAGACACACCACGATCCCCTTTCATAGTCCTCATCTTGTAAGGGATCCTTTTTACCCATATTCCCATAGTAGATCAAGTTTCCATGTATTCCCATGGTGGATCGGGTTTCCCCATCTACTATAGTTGATCAAGCACGTTGACTTGTTTCCATCATTATCTCATGAGATATAAATCTTTAACCATTGAATTATAGGGATATATAGGTCCCAACTATCACATAATGAAAAACCTAAATATATCTACCACAAGAACACAAATCATTCATCATATCAAAACCAAAAAAATGAAATGGGTTTCCTAAACATCAATCCATAATAACATAACCCATGGAATAAAAATGACTTTCATAAATTTCATTCAATTGGTAGTGTATAAGGCATGTGTCCCACAGAAATAAATATGAGACATAAATATCTCACTAATAGATAATATTTTGTTTACTGATAACTATTAAAGAATAAAGTAAATTGAAAATTTTAATATCATGAAATAAATAAACCTCAATATATACCATACAACAAGAATAAGTTGTGATTATGGCATATATATCACATAAATAAACTTAGATGAGGAATCTCTTACCTTATGGGTTGGATCTCATCGTACACGTAAAAAATTACTTTATAATAAATATAAGTTTCTTATTAATATATTATAGACCCATATTATTATATCTAATACCTTATATGATTTTATTATTAATTTATATTACCCATTTATTTAAAATTCTATGTAAATGTAACATTTCAAGTAAAATACATTTTGTTTTTCACATGTGCTTGATATGTTATCCTTCTTCCTCTCACATAGATAATGATTTAATCATATAAGTAATTATAACCATAATATATATATCATATATTTTTATCATATATTTATTTTTGTTGATTCATGAAATTTAAAGGCAGAAAATGAAATACACAGTTTATAGAGAATATAGGACGTATGTATGCTTGAACGATGCTATCATTTTATTATCATTTTAAAATAAATAAATGTATATAACATATTATACTTAAAAAATAATTATTATATTATATATATCACATATATTCATAAAATTAATCAATATTTCTGTAAATCTGAAATATAAATGAAAAATGAATCATATTGCATCTTGGATATGATAAGCCATTAGTACTTATAAGTGATTTTATCATTTACCAAAAGTTTTGATGGTAAAAATTTATGTATGATATTTTCATTAAATAGGTAAAATTATATCATAAATTTCACATATATCCTAAAAAATAGTGTGTCCATGATAATTCACACCATTAGATATAGTAATGAAGAAACAAACAATCATTGTTTCACGAGGCAGTACTCTGCCATACATATGAATGTTATTTTATTACCTATTAGATAGTAGTGTGTGGATGTATAGTTCCAACACTTAATATAAAAAAATTCAGTATATTTAGGACAATTATTTTATTATATAAACATGAAATAAAAAGAATTTAGGGGGTTCAAGTAAGAAATACAAAAAATGTTCGTTGATGAACATTACATCTTCTCTGGGTACGCCCTTTTGGTTTTCACAAAAAGAACTATTTTGCTCGATTTATGCCAAAACAAAGTATTCTATGATGAAGGGAATAGATTTTTTAGGAGATTTGGGTAGTATTTCTCTGTGTATAATGGCTTTAGATGTGTGAATAAAAGAAAAGGAGAGGTTCCCTTTATTAAGAGAGGGGAGGGGCACTTTTGGAAACTGTAAAAAATATAAATTTATAATAAATAAAAACTCAATATAAATACCTAAACGGTCAAATATTCAAAAATATGATTAGATAAGGTCATAATATCATAAAAAAATAAATTTTGTATAGGGTTTTATGTAATTTTAAACTTTATTTTATATTAACCCTTAGTAAACATACATTAATTTCAACTTTGGTAACAAATTTTTCATATTATGATGATGTAATTTTAACATATAAATTTTAAATCAGACCAAAAAAATATACATTTATGATATTTTAGAACATTATTTATTCTATTCATCCTAATTTATGTTTGTTTATATTTTTTATCAAATTTAATATAATATTGTTATTGTAAAATATCATTAGTTGCAATTTTTATATTATTCATTACATTAACATTAATAAAATATATAAAATAAGATAACACGAACAAAATATTGTAATAAACCCCTAATATGTCATTTTAACCAATAATATTTTTAAATAACCTTAATGATGTCAAATTATACTTTTTTAATATTTATAATATCATTATTAAAAATATTATAATTATTAAAATTGATTGTGTGACATTTTGTCAAGCCATTTTATTTTTATAATATCCAAGTCATTTTCATGGATATGTGTCCATTAAATTATTCAATTTCAAACATTATGTGTGAAATTTCTAATTCCCATCATCCAAATTGGTTAAATACCCTAAGAGGGTGGGTGAGAATTAGGTTAAGACAGATTAAAACAAATTCCCCTTCAGATATTCTTTTTCCATTAAATAATATACACACAACTCTCTCTTTCTCCCATAGAAATATATGATTGAAAATAAAATCATGTCTGGGACCCAAAAATTTGTAGTTGGTTTACCCTCACTAGGATACATACATGGAGATACAATGGAAATGTGATGATTGTACCAAATCCACAGATGATCACTGCCAAGAATAGGGGTTCGTGTTAGATCTCTTCCACTCCCTAGCTAACTTATTTTAGATGGTTTAGGGTAATATCACTACATTCTGAAGAGTCCCTCCTAGGTAACATTATCTGGATCACTACTAGGGGAAAATATCATCATCTTCCACTTCCCTTACTAAGTTCTCTTGGAAGGGATACAATCACAGTTTATGGGCCTATAGGTACATTCATTTGCATGAAATAACACATGCTAAACTATAAATGGATACTCCTTTGAAGTCCCTTTATCAATCCTATATTAAATCCAATTTTCTAAGTACTATTTGTTAGGGGAAAATACTTTCTTGAACTTTTTATGTCCCTTTTTGAACTACCTACTTCATCCTGGAACTATGCGTAACCATGTAGTGTGTATGCTTCATGGACCACCTCTCCTCTGTGGATTGCCTCTGCTTTCATGGACCATATGTCACTCGGAGACTACCTCGACTTATGTGGAACATAACTACTTCCACGGACCCATACATCTCAGTGGAACCTTTTTTTTGAGTTGAAAAACCCTGAAAAATACTTTTTTTGTACAATTCCCACAAAATAATTCACCCTTCGCAGAATCCTCCCTCATAAACTTCTTTCGATCATAAATGAAATATTTCCAGATTAATGATATATTTAATGAAACTCACTCTTAGTAAAGATAGGATTTGAAAGCCTTATATAGTAAAGTAGATCCATAAATATCACTAAACCATTTTACTTAATCATTCGGTGTGGTACAACCTTCATCATAAACTACTTCTCCCATGCCACCACTCTTCCTTCATGGAGGCTGATCTCTTCCAAGAATGAAACCCTTCATGGCTCCTCAAATCACTGCCTCGTTTCGGAAAAAAGAATTCCATCTCATGTACCACAATTTGTATGCAAAATAATTTCATCCTGTGAACCGAAAGACTTCCCGAAATCCATTTTTCACTACACAGTCCATGTACTGTGCTTCACAGTCCGTATGGCACTATTATGCTGAAATATTCCCTTTAGTTATTTTCAGCATCATTATGCGTACCTCCTAGGTTTTCCATGAACTGTTTTTAGATGTTTTCAAACCGTGTAATACTACATGGAAAATATCCATTTTCCAAAAACAAAATAATGATTTTGAGGCCCCAAAATTTGGAAATCATTATGAAATTTCATCATCTTAAACACCTACTTCGGAAAACATGAACCATATTCATTCACAGTCATTTGGCTTTTTCAACACACATGGTCACACCAAAAAACACAATGATGAATCCTTGAGGTATTTTTTCCAAATTATTCAACTAAAAATCTTAAAAGTGTCATAAATTAGATTTAAAATTGTTTTACCTTTAAAGTATTGTAAAATTACCATTTAGAAAATATTGTTTTTTCATGCATAAAAATAGTGTTTGTTCTTATATTATGCCAATAAAATATATTTGGATAATATCAAAAATATTTTATTGAATATAAAACATACATATTTCATTAATATAACTAAATAATTTTACTAAATTTAATTTATTATCATGAAATTACTTTAGGAAAACAAATATTATACTTCATACTCAGTTGGTATATATTATTATTTACAACTAATTATTAGTTGATATATTAATCTTATAAATCATTTATTTATATAAATATAGTTTATAATATTCATAACCAAAAATTTAATATCTAGTTTATATCTTATTATATTAAATAATAATATTTGAATTATATACTTTAGTTCGATAAAACTCAGTCTTCCATGTAATGTGAGCTATCAAAATATCTGAACATTATGTGTAACACAAGACAAAAATATTATTTCATGTACCAGTAGTTTATCTAAGTGTTTCATGTAGCGCATAATAATATTTGTGTTGTATATAAATCAGTAAGAACTTGGTTATTTCATATAACAGAAGATATATTTAGTGTTGTGTGAAATGAAAAAAATATCAAAATATTAAATTTATTGGGAAAAAATATTTCACACAATCTGGGGGGTGGCATGTTTCTATCATGTGATCAATGTATTTTTTGATTTTATGTTCATAAATATAATTCTCACCCCTTCTATGTCTCTTTGATATACATATTGGCTCACATGAATTACTTTCATCATTTTATACTTTTATTATTTTCATACTGGAGATTTTTATCTCTCCCCTTTCGTATATACATCCCTAAGTCATCTGATGTAGTTTCGGAAGATCCAAGAAATATAAGGGGATTTTTAAAAGTTTTTGAATAATGATTTTTTACCCACGTTTTATGTTATTATGTCATGTATCTAATTTCCCAAACACAATAGGCCTTATGATCTTCTGGGGTTCTTTTATGTTTATCTAGATATATTAAATAGAAAATTATGTTGTATAGAAATACAGGCTTTCGTAGTTGGTATCAAAGAAAAGTATAGTTATTTTTAGTATTAGGACTAAAGAACACTAGTGATAGCCTTGGGATTGGTCTAAACATAGGTGAACATCATGAAATTTTGGTAAGGTATAGAGTATGTGGTTTCCAATATAATACTTCCCTATCTGGATAATATAAGTTCATGTGGCACTGGTACAATTATACCTAAGGTCAATAATCCCAAATGGATAATTGGATAGACTCAATTGTCACCTAGTTCATGACAATAAGACTTATGAATCACATGGTCTGAATCCTCTTGAGTGTATATGGTAAATTTACTAGCTCATTAAGACCCATTATTAAGGAGATAAAAACTACCATAATACATTATGTTAGAAAATAGATTATGGATAACTTATATAAAAACCTAAAAATGAATAGGTTAAAGAAAATATGTCCTTTTTGAATTTTCCATTTAATGTTCATGGTTTTCAATTTATTACTATAATAGATTAAAAAAATCACCCCTACATTCACATTATTTTTAGAAAATGGGTAGAAATAGGAGGAATCTGTTCAATAACCAGGGTGATGATAAATATTTTTACAACCTAATTGAGATTCCCAACCCGATTGGAGTTAAAGTATGTGACATTATGGAAATAATTTCTCAATTAGCTCAAATTTTGAGTAGAATAAAAAATCAGGTTGAAAAACCATATCCCCTAGGAAATTCCATGTTTCAATAAAGACATTAATGTGACAAAGGCCTCTAAATTTTAGTGGATATTCTGAACTTTTAATCAAGGAAAAATGGGTCAACATCATTGAAAAGATCATCTCAATCACACAATACTCTAAGAAAGAGAAGGCCATGCTGGATAATTATCATATGGATAGATAAACAGATGAATGATTAAATTTTGAATGAAATATAAAGCCACTAGTAGAGATTGAAGCGGGTAAGTGGAAGGAATTATGAAAAATTTCTTTGGAAAAATATTTTCCCCATACTCTCCGATGTATTATAGAGTAGGATTTCCATAGCCTAAACCAAAAGGATGACGAATCCATGGGGGTGAACATTGGGAAATTCAAAAGACTTTCAAGCAAGTCTCTAGATTTTTCATTACCCAAGAAGGTAGAATTGACCGCTTCTTTAGTGGGATAAGGTCATGTATACGAAAAACCATATCCATTTGAGACTTCAATAGTTATGAGGAAATATTTTTATGTGCCCTCAATGATGAAATGGAGATAAGTGAATATCATGTTTCTCTTATGGGTAATATGAGTAAAATGCATTTTAATGTGGGTAGTATGATGGAGCTATCAAATGGTGGAAAAAATGTACAAAATTATACTTTTCATTATTATGGGAATACGTATACAAGGAATTTACTAAAGGGAATGAGGAAATGCTTTAGGTGTGGAAAATATGGTCATATAAAAAGAAATTTACAATTGATGAAACCCAAAAATGAGACATATAAGAAGAATTGTCCAATTACACCTCATCCTATTGGTCAATGTTTCTACTACATGGAACAAGAACACTATTTAAGTAATCCACTGTGCCAAGGATTTCCAATGATAACTGACATCCACATCCTCAAAGGCCTAGAGAAAAATGGGTAGCTTAATCCATCACAATTTTTTAGGTGGATCCTAAAATTTCAGTGATGATATGTACATTTGTTAAGCATTCCTGAATAGAAAATATTCTTTTTTATTCTAGTTCTACACATCCTGTCCTATCAAGCATGTTTTGTAGAATTATTAAAACAGTACCTCAAAACATGGATGTTGAGATATTAGTGAAGATGGTGAATGTGTAAATTATTTAATCCCATGATTATAACTCATCCATTGTCCAAATTTTTATCGTTGATTTTACAGAAAGCCTTTTGATACACCACTTATTGAAATTTGATGCTGTTCTAAGAAATGATTGTATTTACTTACATAGAGTCAACATAAATTTCTGAGTGAAAGAATTCACCATCTGTATCACTAATTTTACTTAAATTATATACGAGGGAATTTAGTGATGTGTTTCCAGAAAATTATTCCCATCTTACTTCTAGATAAAAACATTATTTCCATTTAAATATTATTCCAATATATCAACCAATGTTCAAGAATCCATATTGATTAGTCACTGTTGAACTTGAAGAGTGAAATAAAAAAAATACATGGTAGTTTAGATAAAGTGTTTATATACAAATGTTATTCACACTAGGGTGTACCGGTCCTCTTCTTCAATAATATAGATGGGTCAATATGGATATAAATTGATAATAATGAGTGAAAAAAACTCATGCCAATGAAAAAGTTTCATATACCATCAATTGATTACTTGTTTTAACAGCTAAGTTAGTCATATTACTTTTTTATGGTGGATCTAGAGTCGAGATATTATCAAGTAATGGTGTAGAAGAATGATATCTATAAGACTGTATATCAAATAAGGTAGAGGTAACACAATTTTATAGTGTTTCTATTTGGGCTCACTAATGATCCAAAAATATTCATGGACTTAATGAACATAGTCTTTAGGGATTACCTCGACAAAATATTGGTAGTATTTATAGAGAAAATTCTTATCTACTACAAATGATAGGAGGATGATGATGATCATTTAGATAATGTACTAAATTATTTATGGAAAGAGAAGTTGTATTAAAAGTATTGAAAATTTTAGTTTTTAATGAAAAAATATACTTTCTTGGGGAATGTTATCATTAGTAAAGGGATATCTAGGGATCCTTAAAAAATTAGGTAATTGAATGATGGCAAAGAGAAACATATTTTATAGAAATCCATTGTTTAATTTGAATATTTGAGTACTATTGTTGATTTTTGGGAAAATTCGCATTAATTACAATCCCACTAACCAAGATAACATGGAATATAGTCATATTTGTATTGACTGATGCATATGAATAGAGAATTAAAGAGACAAGGAAGAGGCTAATCAATACACATGTAGTCACTTTACCCCAACCAGGGAAGGATATGTGACCTATAATGATGCATTTTAAAAGGGTTTTGGTTGTGTACTCATAAAATAGGAAACATTGATAGCATATTCCTCCCACGATTAGTGATTCATAAGTTTAACTACCAAATTCAGGTTCTAGACATTGCTGCAGTGGTCTTCATATTGCTGATTTGGTGACATTAACTATATAGAGAAAACTGAGACATATATATAGATAATAAAAGCCTCATGTATATATTCAAATGAAATTTGAATAAGTTATAAATAAGGCTTTTAAAGATGATTAAGTATTATGATTGTTCAATCCATTACCATCCAATGAATAAAAAAAATGTGTATAATTATCTGAGTAGAAAGCATCAGGAAACCCTATCCATGATGATGATTGAATGATATCCTATATTCATGGAATTAAAAAAAGGATATGGGAATAATAAAAGGATTTTATCATACATTTCTTAAATAAATTCTCCACTTTCCTTTCGTGAGAAGATCAAGGATTCCCATAATGATGATGAGGTTCCATAGAAAAATTTATGGAATTTTCATGTGTTTAAATATTTTAAAGATAGAGTTATAAGGTCTGGAACCTGCATATGTGTCCCAAAATACTAGAAATAAAGGGAGAAATTCTATATGGTGTACATAGTTCATTATTCTCTATTAATCTATGAATGACTACGACATATATATATTTGAAGAAACAATTATGTTGGTATGACACGATGAGAGAGATTATAGAGTTTGTATCTCAAAACTAGGTATGTAAAAAAGTCAAGAGGGATGAAATAAGTCTATGGGTTTGGTGAAATAAATACCCATAAAAATATAAAAATGGAAAAAATAACCCTATATTTTATTCTAGGACTCTCCTGGATACCTATAGGAAATAAAGCCTACTATGTGGTAGTTAATCACCTTATATAGATGAAGTAGTTCATAGCTATCTAGGAATATATATATCATGAACATATCATTTAGATATACATAAGATAAGGGGTAAGAATATATGTAGTCCCACTCTACATTTTGTTTGATCGAGATCTGTGGTTTACCATGTGGCGTTGGAGATTTATTCAATAAGCATTGGATATGAAACTACGTTTCAGTACTACTTATCACCCTCATATTGAATTTTTGTCTAAAAGAACTATTACAATTCTAGAGGATATACTATGATGTTGTTCTATGTATTTCTAAGGATGTTGGTATTATAACCTTTCTGTAGAAAAGTTATCATATAAAAAAAATTAATTATATCATTCAAATGATAAATTATGGTTCTCTATATGGGAAGAGGTATCATAATTTGATATGAGGTGATGAATTTGGGGAGTGGGTGATGATGGGACCTTATCTTGTTATAGATTTGAAAAATAATGTTCACACTATTCAATCAAAAATGAAAAATAAAATCAATCTCAATAGAAAATCTATGCAGACAATAGTCAATTATAAATGGTGTTCAGGGTCAGAGATAACTTTTTTCATTCATATACACCATGGTTTAATATCAGGAGGTTTTAGAAGAAGAGAATGATTTTTATAAGGTAAATCTGCAATTTTTTTATCATTGTTCACATTAGAATGGTGGTATATCAACTAGCACTCCGACCAAATCTATCGTAAGTACGTGATGTGTACCATGCATCCCTTTAGTGACAATGTTCTAAAAAATAAGTCAAATCACATGGTTAATGTTTTATTGTAAAACAACAATTTTGACTAAGTGACATGGGAATAAGAAGAGGAACTGAAACAAAATTACACTAATTTGTTTTAGCATAGGAAATGAAAATTTTAGTTGTGAAACATCTAAAGGGGAAATATTATGACAAATCTAGAATTTATAAATGAAATTCCATTTTTTGAATGAATAAATTCATTATTAAATAGTGTAGTCATATAAAAACATGAACTAATATGGTTATTTTGGTCCATTATATGATCTATCAGAATGAAAATATCATTACGAACTATAACTGTTGATAATATCACCATTGTATAGTGATTATTAAGATTATTAAATTATAGTTCATGATAATGTCCAATTGATAGATAAGAAAGGTGAGACAACCACAACTAGTAGGATCGTACCCTCTGAAGTCCATTTATTAGAGTTTTTAACAGAGATAACATCCCTTGCTTTTTACATTGACTAAAACCATGTTGAGATTAAAAAACCTAATCATGAGAAAAACCATTTATTGGAGATGTTCAAGTTCACCAAGATCATAGTCTAAACCAGGTTTTCTGAACCCCTATAAGAAAATATCACAACATCATACTATAACTTTAGGGAATTATCTAGTGTAATAAATGTAAATGTATCTAGAACCAAATAGTATGAAAATTTTATTTCCTTTCAATAAAAAATAATTTTATTTATTCATTTTTGATTAATTTTTAAATGATTAGATAATATATTTTACAAAAATTAGATTTTGATATGATGAAACACAAAGTCTATTTTTTGGAAATTTTTCATTTCAATAAAGACAATATTTATAATGAATTTTTGAATTTTTGAAAAAAGCAATTTTTAAAATAAATATTATTAAAAAATAATATTTATTAAATATAAAAGATAATATAATATTATGATGTCAAATGTATTCTCAATATTTTTCAGAAAACTATTTTTATCAGAGAAATTATATTTTGTAATAAATGAGGATTTTTTATTCAAAATATAACATTTTTCATATTAAGGATTTATTTTGATAAAATAAAAATTATTTTCAATATTAAAATGAAATAATTATCCAATAGTGATTATTTTAAATTTTTTTGGACAAGTGATTTTTTCTGACAAAATTAAACACATTATAAATATTCATTATGTATTTTGAAATCATAAAATCCCAAATGCGAGGTAATAAATACTATAATGAGTATCCATTACCAATACTATGATTCCACTTTAAAAAAATTGATTTTTATGTTAATTGAATAACTATTTAAAACCTTAATTAATCCTCTAAAACCCCAAGTATATTTTATGGTTATAAAATCAATTCCTTATAAATATGACTTACATCCACCTAACTAATGTTATTACTTTTATTATCTATTTTCTTGTAATGATAAAATAATTAAATTGAAAAATCTTTGTTAGAAACAATGGGTAATAAATTGGATGGATTATGGTTTGTATTAATTTTGTAAATAGATTCCAAAACCTATATTGAGAAATTAATTAAACATTCACCTACCTTTTTCTATATAATCCCACCCATCCTCCCATTACTCATCACTAAAAATTATTTGAAAATATGGTACTCTTCCATTACCAATCTAGAGACCAACCAATGTTCCTTTGTGCTCTTAATATGCTATTCCCAATCTTTAAGATATTCCCTCCCATGGAAAGTGATCCTCTTATTATCTTCTTTATTCAAGAACCTCCATTAAAGTATTCCTCTTGTTTTTCAATAGTTCATGTTGGGATATGATTTCAAAAATAACTATTACCATATTCTTTGTTTCCAACCGATTAGAGACCCATTTTACTCTCATTTAACACTTACTCGAACCATTATGTTCCCCCATTAAGCTGTCAATGTTATCCTGCGATTTTCCATCACAAACATTTTTGTAGTGAATTAGAATTCCCATTTCCACTCGAAGGTATTAACCTAGATATATATACCCTTTATTTATTGGGGATTTAACTCACAATCCATAAAAATGGGTTTAAATATTACGAAATACATATTTATTTTGTAAGATCAATGTGTCACACTTATGAACATAAAAGATATATAAGTGATGGGTGGGTCCAGAATAATATAGCACTGCAATGCATTGGTTAATGTTTTTATCTCCTAATATTACATGTATGGAACATTTGAGGTTAGAATAAGAACAAAATGTTATGATTTATTGGTTATTATCATTTAATTATGTTTATAATGACATGTTTTATGTTATTTCCTTATTCCTATATTGCCTTATTTTTATCATCGTATATGATACTTGGATGCTAATATTAAAGATTCCAACCCCTATAACCGACCATTCATAGGCCTATTGATTCACATATATTACTTTCATAATGTTATTATTTTATTTCTCCACTAATAGTATTTGTATCTCACCCCTTTCTTATATAAAACTCTAGGTTATCCCTTTCCATTTTAGAAAATCCAAGGAATTGAGGGGCATGTTTTGAATGTGCTTAAATAATGATGTTGTAACCTTGTTTTATGTTATTAGGTTACACACATTTTTTAACAAATAAAATGGACCTCATGATCTTTTTAGGTTGTTTTTATTGTTACAGTTTGTATTAAATCATGAATTGAGGTGTATTAAAATTGAGGTTTTTATAATATAAGATTTTTAAAATCACTGAAGTTTGCTGAAATTGATTCCACTTTCATAAAAAAACATAATAAATAAATATTATTTGATAATAAACAATCCATACTAAATTAAATATATATGAATAATGGTTTTAATAAGGTTTATATAAAACAAAATTTGATAATTCACGATGTTATGTATATGTAAAAAATAAATATAGTACTTGGTAAGGGTTTTCACTAACTCAATTTTGTTCCATAGAGTTCCAAAATTAATTATTGAACTATATTATTAATGTTTGATTTATTCTTCCTAATGAGTGATTTTATTTTTATTTACTATTTCCTTTCTCGATTTTTATAATTCTTCCTCATGACCTCATTTGGATATGGCTATTTCCTAAATAAATATTTTTCTAGTAGTGTTTTTGTTGAAAAATCACTCTCTATAAGTATTTTTTTTGTATTATGCACCTTATTTATTTTAGGTGGAATATATAAAACCTTTTTTAGATGTTATATATTGAAATTAATTTTATTCAAGGAATTTTATGTATTATTTAATACTATATATTTTATTAAGATTTTATTTAAATACTCCTTCATTCGTAAGTGGGTTTATGGATCCAATTCCCTTTCTTTAGTCATAATAAATCCATTTTGATTATATTCATTCAGTTTTAATATATCATAAACTATTTTAAATTTATTTTGTATTTATATATTATTTTCGTTGGAAATAAAGTTTCACACCTAGTCTTATTTATTAATAATTTTATAGTTTTTTTAAAATAATTTGTATATATTATAATAATGTTTTTCTCTATCACTATGTTTTTATTTATGACCAATGTTCTCATTTCCTTAGTGCAAATTCAAATTGTTTTTATATTTTATGATCCTTATATTCCACTTTATTAATTTTAACTAAAACGATGTTTTTGTTACTCTCTTCTAATGTGGTATTTTGAGTTTATTATTTTAAAATATTCTAACAATTTTCCATATTTTTCAAATCAAATGTTTTATATTTTCCTTCACATTCTATTTTGATAACCATTATTTATTTCTAAAGATATATTATTTAAAATTACTTTTTGGAAGTAAATATTTTTAAAATATTTTCACTTTACATTTTGAAAAATAAATTTTCATGGTGAAAATAACATCAACTTTTTTCCAAAGATAATTGTACTTTCTAAAAACTCCTTTATGATTTCACCCCCATTTTATGATTTATATATAAATTATTAACTTCCTTGGAATTTATTTTTCATGAATAAACCTATAAATATTCATATGTAATCTATTTTTGAAGTGATTTAATTTTTAATATTAACCGTTTACATGCTTGAGGTCAATTTTGATGAAACCATGATGAGGTGTTATGTAATAATCAATTTTACTTTCCATGGGTTTTTATAATTTGATGAATGAAATCGATTTTATTTACCTTGGTGTTTCATGATATATTAAATGGATGATAAATTATTTAAACCATACATATAAATGATGATCGGGGGGGGTCATATATCACCTTTCAATTCATTGTCTAAGGATTTATATCTCATGAAATAATTATGTTAAGCTTGATCATTTGGATTATTCACTACAGGAAGCGTGGGAAATTTTTTTTTCTGACAATAAACCCTATGGAAATTTCATTTACTCACAATATATATCATCGGTATTATATTTGATAATAATAAAATGCATGATTATTTTTGTTTAAAACATAAGACATGAAAATTTTGTTTTTTTACAAAATAAAGTGTGGGTATGTTATTTTATGAGAACCTAAATAATGGGAATTTTGATTGTTCACAATAAAAAGAATGTGATTTTTTGGTTCAAATGAATATATATTTATTTATATTTAATTATTATGAAAAAACAGTCCAAAAACCTAGAACTAAGGATATTTCCACAAAATGATGAGTGCCTATAGTTGGGAATTTTATTTGTTCACAATAAGAAGTGTTGGAATTTTGTTTTTTCACAACATGGAGTGAGGATATTTGGGTTGTTCACTATGTTATAATTTACCAATGATTATATTTTTTCAAAAGTTATTTCTGATGATATATTCCAATGTCAAGTTACATTTCCATGCTATATAGATATGATTATGCTCAATGAGTCTTGTTTATTGGCTCTTGTTGCTGTATTATGATCACATAGTATTGGTTTTCTATTTTGATATTACATTTTTTTCATCATGGATTATGGATAAACATTATTGTTCTATATTATTTTAATAATATTTTCCCCTAATCTTGCCATCTCATATTCATAGGATCTAATGTAACCCCAAAAATTGTAAAATAAAACACATAGTTTTTGATAGCGTATGAAACACATGACATAAAACTTAGAAGAAAATATGAAACCGTGATATTTGAAGAGACATTTTTTTGTCAATAAATTAAATATATTCAATAGCTTTAATTACATGGAAATTTTTTTATCTTGTGTTACATACAATATTGAGTTCATCTTGTGTTATACACAACACTTAGTTTAGCATATGTTACATGAATCACCTAGTATAAATGAAATGAAAAATATTATTTATATATTATAATTTAATATAATTGTTATTAAATATACATTTTAATTGAGAGTATGAGTATTAATAACTAAAATATGAAAACAATTTTTATATATTGATTATAAGTAAAACAATAATCATTTATATTTAAAAAAAGTTTTAATGAAATTTGTATTTTCTTAAAGATAGTTTAATCGTGCTTTGTGCACGTAATATAAAAATAGTTTTTTTTTCAATTTTAGTACATTTATTTTAAAATATATTCTCATTATTTATAATAATGATACTGATATAATCTTAGAGTGATTTTTTTTATAAATTATTTTATTTTTTGTTGAATACTAAGAAATACTAAATTTTTCTATTGAAAATGTCTTTTTTACTTAAATGATATATAATGTTGAACAATATTATGAATTGGTTTTAAAATAAAATTACTTCAATTATATATCAATTAATACAAATTACATCATTTTATTCTTCTACATGTTGAATTTATATATAAAAACATCGTAAACATTTGAAGAATTTCTCTTCAAATACTCACTTTCCCATCATGTCAGTATGATTGATTTTATATAATATTTTTCAATGAATGTGATTTAATAAGGAAAAAAAATATTCCATATTTATAATTATAATAATTTATATTTTCTAAAATTTTCAAATTGATTTTCACCAAAAAATAAAAGTTAAATGAAGAATAAATAATTATAGTAGTTATGGTGAAAATGTGTTTACCAGGGGGTTAAACTAAACAATCAAGGGTATGAATGACCTATAGAGATCTATAAAAACTAGATTATTGAAATATTTCATCCATTAAACCATTATTTTATGATTATTTACCATCTTGGACCCTTGTGACATCTGAAACATGTGGGAGCACTCAATTATTTTAAAAAATACCAAGTGCGTTCTCTCTATAACCTATAAAAGGCCACCCTATATAATATGTTCTTCACACCATAAAACCTATTTTGTTTTACCAGTACCAACCAAAATAACATTAAAATTTCTTTCAGTTTATAATAAGTTCCATAGTTATTTCAGAAGTTCAACCTAGGTAGGATTTAGTGGAATCATAATGTGGATACCCGAAGAAGAGTTAATGTACTTCAATGAGCATCTTTATTTTATTTCTTTATAAACCTCCATGAATAATTATTAAAAATGATTATATAATAACATATTTCAATTAAGTATTACAATATGTATTTATTTTTAGTTGATGAACTTTAACCATTTCCTCTTCCATAAAATGGGTTATGAAATCATCATTCGTTTGTATGACGAACTACGGCCTTGCGAACCAATGTAATTAGTTCATCCATTAAAAATTTAATGGCTGGGTATGATGATTGATATAAATTATATATATGATACAGATATCATAGTAATACCTATTGATTCATTATATTTTATATATATATATATATACAAATTCTATTTTTTAAGTGAAACGATAACGTCGCTCGTGTGTACAACAGACTACCCCCTCATGAAGTGATTTGATTCATATTTCCTAAAATCTTCACACAGAAGGTAATATAGATAAATTTAAACAATATAAGTCATAAAATTATAATATGTTTTAAATTCATGACATATTTATCAATCTTTAAATATAATATATATCATTTTATTTCTTAACTTTCCACTCACTTAAATATGATAACATCGTTCTTGTATGTGTAGACTACCACCTTTACAAAGAGATGTATCCCTCTCTTCATAACCACACCAAATTAATGATATATATAAGAATATAATATGGTAATTATGATATTATTATCCTTATTGAAATATAAAAAATTACAAAACATCTTTCTAGAATTCTCTTTACAAAATGGAAAAGTTACTCATTTGTATGTACGACCTTCCGTCTCTATGACCGTAAGGAACATTAATTTTCATAAAAATCAATCATGATTTTTTTAAAAGTATTATTTATGTTATAATATTATAATTAGGTATTTATTATTGCTATGGTTATGATATAAGTATATTATATATTCAAGAACCGAATATTTCATGACGAAACCCACATGACAAAACTAGACAATTAACACCCAAAACAACAAAAATTATGAGTGATTATTAATGAATGGGAGAAAAGATGCACTATAAAGATAATATATGATTTTTAAATATTAATATTGTTCTTTTATAATTTATTAACATGGTATAACTACTACAAAAAATTTTAAATTATGTTCAACCAAAAGTAAGTGCTAGGTAATGGATTTTGTCTCAATACATTTCATTGAGGCATATTGTAACGTTATTTAACTAATTTACTTTATATGGTGTATATAATGCGTCTTTGACCTACTCAGTATCTATTTTTTTCATTAAATAATAATTCATAAAAAGAAACTTGACTAGTTCCATGTTTTAGACAGCATGACTTTATTATTTATCCCATCCTTGACCTTATTAATCTTTAAGTCTTGTGGAAAACATTTCAAAAACATGGAATGGGAATTAAAATCTCGACAGGGGTTCGAAAATAAGGAAAGAAAACATTATACCATCAATAAATACACATCAATAAAAATATAATTTTGAATCATAAAATACCTCATTACATCATAAGATTTATGAAAAACAGAAAAATTCATAAATTATAAAGGTAACTTGTGGAAAACATAATATATTTACATTGTAGCTATCACAACAACATGGGGAGTTATGTTGGAAAACCCATCATAGTATATTTTCTTAAATCTCTTAGGAGAAACATTAATGTTTACTTCCGTCACATTACCCCATGCATTGGAGAGCTATCTTGGGCACACCCTCTATAGGTTTATCACAGAACCCCCATATACATAAGTAGTGCCCAATAACCATAACATAATCATAATAAATAACACAAGAATAAAGAAAAAAATCATTTCCACATTCTAATCACAATATATCATATCAAGATAATTAAATAAACAATTCATTATCAAACCATTTTCCAAACTATTTAGAACATTTAATAATGAGATTTTTGAATCAAAGTCTCCCATACCACATTGTATCTTCTGAAAAAAAAAATTAATTTCAAAAAAATTATATCCATATAAATAAATCCATAAAACTATTTTGAAAACATATATATTAATGATAAATATTTAGAAGAATAAATCCTTAAAACATTTAAAATGATATTATAGTTAAAGATTTATTAACCTAATGAGAGATTCCTTAATACAAATAATTGAGGAATAACATTAATTAATGAATATAATATCATTATAATATAGATATTCATCATAAAATATGTCAAATGGTAGTATATAAACCATATTATGTGAATTGGCATATAACAACAAATAAGTATCAATGGAATCTAAATTGAGACAAAGTCCCTTATAAATAACATATACTTAGATTAAGGATAAATAAATAATATAATTATGTATGAAAAATAATAATACTCACAATTTAAGTGGATATTAAGTGTAAAAAATCATAGGTCATTCACAAATATTCATAGCATGAAAAAATCAATGAAGTAGAAGTTTAACCCTAAGAATTGAAATTTGGTTAAGAAGTTCTCTTACAGAAATTCAATAGCCTAATGACCCCACTTTAAAATTAAGAAAATGGGTTGATGAATGTGAAAAGGGTATCTCATAACATGGAAATAATATTTCCGACAATATGGATATAGTAGAATATATCCCAACAGAAGAAAAAGGAAATTTAAATACATGACATAGAAGAAGTCTTTGACTAAAAGAGTTCAGTGGAAGGTTCCCTTACTGATTTGGAAACATAATAAACATACACCCCATGAAGGAAGGATCATATAATGAAGATTTGAATACCAATAAATTAATGTCTATTACATAAATAATAAAATCATGGGAAGTACATACACCACACAAAATGAAATAGTAGAAAATATATCATGAATCTCATTGGAATAAAAAGTGAAATAAAAACCTCTTACCACATTGTTGTTAATAGATTCATATGAAAAAAGTTAATAACCACCAAATTAATCAAATAATGCCATTAATATAAATAGAATCATGATAATATATATCAAATGTCAGTACACAATACACCACATGCAATAAATAAGCAGTGAACAATGGAAATCTCACGGAATTAAAAGTGAGACAAGAAACCCCTTACCTCATATATGAATTGACTTGATAATAGTTCAATCTAATGAATAATATACTAAAGATAATTTATAATTTCTTAAGAAAAATTTTCAGGTTTATTATTCCTTTTATATGAATTATAACCTTTCTATAAAAATTCGTTAATTAATTGAGTTCATATCAGACATTTTGTCGATGCTCGAAACTTGAGTTAAAAATGAACATGTTATAATTATAAGTTGTTCATGTGGTAGAAATTTCATTATTTATAGAATTATATTAATGATTTAGATATCATATATAACATATATATTCATTGTATATATATGTATTTATAATTGTACATAACGTTTGGATATAAGGAATGAAATGCACCATTTAGGGAGACGGTAAGTCCTACGTACTCATGAACACTACATTAATATCAAATTCTTATTTAAACGAATGAAAAATAATGATACATAGGTATATTATAGTTCCAGTACAATATCATATATAATTTCCCTAAATCTATCCATTATATGTTCCACGTATGACATGAATGAGTCATATGACTTTGAGGGGGCGGTAGTCCGCACTTCCTCAAATAAAATTATCATATTTACCCACTATGGAGACCATAAAGGTATTATAAAAATGAAAAATAAAGAAGCATAGAAACAATATAAATATAATATATAATCATATAAATATAGTTCCATCTTAATGGCCACCGTAAGAGGTGGTAGGAGAAAATTGAACAATCACCATTTTGTGAGGAAATAGTTCGCCATCGACAGAAACAATATGTTCATTTCCCATTAAATGATGGTGTGTGTAAGTGTAGTTAGAATCATTCTCTTAAAAAAAACCTAGTATATTTAGGAAACTTTTTTTATTATAAAATAAGGGAATAAAAATATTCTAGGGGTTGGAGAAGTAAAATAAAACAAAAGAACTTAAGAGAAGATGTTACCTTTAAACCGGTTTACTCCCTTCAATTTGCACCAAAATGATTACTTGAAGTGCCTTATTAATAAAGAAAGATTTATAAGAGGAGGAAAATGATGAAGGAAGATTAATTTGGATGAGGTTGTATGAGAAAAGGGGCTTTATAAGTGTGAGGAATGAGTTAGAAGTGATGACTTTTTATAAGGGGGAGGAAGGCCTCTTTAGGAATGTTTAAAAATATTATTTTATTATATAATGATTTTGAGTTTCTAAAGGTACATAACATATTAATGTAAAATATAGGATGACTCATGTTCTAAATAAAATCATCCAATAAGAATTGAATAGGTTTTGAATATTTTTTGAATCTTTATTATCTTATTTATTTAAATCATTCATAAATTAGGTAAACACCGCATCATTATTGTGCCATAAATATTTTTATTTATTTGATGTATAAAAATTATAAAATAAATATCATGACATAGGATAACATTTTTTCTTTCAAATTAATAATTATCGTCAAATATAAAACTTATATAACCTCATGTAATAATTGATTTACTAAAAGATATATGTTTAACTAATTTTTGTCTTTACTTTAAATTAATTAATATAAAGTTTCATTATCAATCCCAAGTGGATCCATGGGGTCCCAAAATTGACCCAAGGATGACAATGGTCAGATATTTATAAACCAATTATATTAGGAAAAATATTAGGGTAATAAAAATATTATTTGTTTAACCATACTTACAATATTTACCATTTAAACATGGTAAATAAAATATTTACTGATGTAAACATTCATAATGTCTAAAAATAAAAGTCACCTATTTACACAATTTGGACCTCCTAATTCCAAACACAGAATCCATTTTTCTAAATTCAAAACCCATAAGTGAGAGAATTTAACTTAAATTAAAATCTCACTGTCAAAACAGAAAGCCTGTTTTTAAGAAATAATAACTATCAAAATATTGAAACATACTTATGTCCAATTTCAAAGTGAAATTACTTCTAAAGACAAAAAATGGATTAAATAATGAAAAATAAAATAATTACACTTTAAAAAAAATTAAAATGATAATCTATCCTTATAAATAAATTATATTAAAAGTCATAATTGAATTAAAATACATTATTTTTCACAATTCATTAAAAAATAAATTTTATCATAAAAATACCAAAAATTTACCCAAAGTAAATTTTGATGCCCTAATTCTAAAGAATAATTTTATTTTATCAAATAGAACATATAAAAGTTACCAACAGTATATATAAAGTGGTTTCTCCATCAAAATGTGGTATATTGACTAGTTATTGAAAATTTGAGTATTTATGCTTAAAATTGGATTCATTCACATTTTAAGCCTCTAAATTTTATTGGATAAATGCCAAAAACATTTTACAAAAATATATATTCATATTTTAGTTATTTCGGACCACTCATTCCAATACCACGACTAGGAATAAACTATTATTTAAAATAATGTTACATTATTATTTTTCAGTATGACTCTATATTGTGTGCAATATAAGATTTCATAAAAACCAATTGTTGAATATCACGTATGCCATCAAACATAAAATCACCATTAAAGTAATTTTAATATTTAATTCAAATTTTTTAATAAATATGAAAATTTTATACTCATTATTTACTTGGGATGTTAAATTTATGGCTTGTATATAATTACCCTCCATCCTTACCATTATTGATTTGAACTTTACTTTGCATGTTTTTGAGGATATTGATAAATAAAGTGTATTAAAAATTAACATTCAAAGAAAAATATCTTCAAAATGTTTTTCAAAATTAAAATAACTATTCACTAAATAATAATTTTAAATAACTTTTTATATTATTTATATTCATAAAAAACATCAACATTTTATTTGTAATCTAATGGGAATGTGTTTTTTGATTCCATCCTTATCCTTTATATGTGTGGTTTTCAATAATTTAAAATAAGAAAACTATTAAAATCATATTGATTCATTTTTAAAATCATTGAATTTACTATAAATAATTCTCTTTCGAGTGGAAATTAAATTTCCTTAAAATATACATATTACTATCATGGATATTTTTATTTCTTAAACAATATATCATTTATATATGCAGTGTTCTACATTGAAAGTTATTTGTTATCTTGGAAAATATTGATAAATACTTATTATTTTCCCAATACATAAACATTATGATATGGAACATTTTGTAGGAATTAAATATACTATTTGATATATGAGTAATGATTTGAACATTTAATACATGGATTGGGGACTATTTATAGAAGACCCCTTGCTGAATCAGTAGCTTCATCAGATGAATCAATTAGAAAGACTTTGCTATTTTTTTTTCAATTAGTATGTTTTAAACCATCTTGTGAAAGGTATTTCTGATCAAGTAATCATGCACCTAGGAAACATGATGTATAACAATTAAGAATTCAGTTAACATAAAATTTAGTTATTATTGTCTAAGGGATTTTCTCAGTGATATTATCTCTAGATGTATTTAGTTTTTTGTTATTGATTAAATGACATATTTATTTTGTAGTTTACCATACCAAATTGATGATTATTTATGAATTTATTTTGTCTATTTATTTAAATGGAATGTGAGATAAATTAATTTACTTTTAAATATATATTATGCCTATTGATTAATGATAACTTCCAATTTTCTTAACTCGTACTGATTGTTTGATCTTACCCTTATTTTTTTCCTTTACTCAAGATTCCATGAAGTTTTATATGATTTACATGTTGGGATATGGTAGAGAGAATAATTTTATTCTTCAAAAAAATCTTTTTTTGATGTTTGGGAATTCAAATGTAATGTAATATTCAAGTATTTATCTCTTTTAAAAGAACTATTTAAGTATTCAGTGAATGAGGATGTGATTCCTTTTAAATTTTTCCTTTGTAATAATGTATGTAATGGATCCATCATACTAGATTAGGGTCACTATAGTTGGTGTTAGAGGAAGTTTAGTAGAAATCCTGAAATCTAGATTTAAGAAAATATAGTTTATTGAATATAAATCAAAGATATAATTTGAATGTAAGTAAACAAGAACATCATATTGTTTTTTTAAGGTCGATATTATGTTGTTTTTCTCGTTTATTACATCCAATTATAGATTTTAAAAGTGAACATTGTTCTGGAACATATGTACCTAGGGTTAATTAATCTAAAAAGGGTGGATTGGGATTGACCCAATCACCACCTCGTGCATGAAAATGGGCCTTACTGTACAAATAATTTGACACTCCAATGAGATATTCTCTGATAATTTTCATTTTCATTAAAATTAATTATGAAGGATTTTATGTGACGATGATAATGAATTACCTAGGTTAAAACATAGGTGCCTTAGATTGAAAATAATGTGTCATGACTTATAAATATAATAAATAATTACATGGTTTTCCCAGTATGATTATTGTGATAACTATATATTTTTTGGTTTTATTCAATGGCTAGAACTTGATGAAATCATGATAACATTGTATATAAAGGTAAATATGGGGACTATGAGAGAAAATGAGATTATGAGAGGAGTGAAAGATATCATGTTTATACCTAATCAATTTTCCCAAAATTTGATTAAAAACATATACCTTATCCAACATATGGACTCGCCAAATAATATAATAGTGAAGTTTCTATGAGCTTCAGTGACAGATACCAAATAGAAAATTATTTTTGATATCCATAATGTAATAAATGTGGAAGGAGACAGCTAGGAAAGTGTCTAAATGAAACATGAACAATACTTATGATTAAAAACAAAGGGAATAATTTAAATAATTTATAAGGATAATTGAAGTGTATAATAGAAGGAAATAAATCTAATCCTAATGATCCAATTATAGTTCATTTTCATAAATGCGGAGAACCTGGGAATTAGTCGAATCTGTGAAATATTCTGAAGGATAAGACCTAGAAAAAGGATGGACCTATATTGAAATAAAATGCATAATTTATTTATGTATCGAGTTTGTGTTGAAAACCAGATCAAAATATTACTTAAATTTTTTTTATTTGTAATATGTTCATAATATCTTTTTTAGAAAATTATTGGAATTATGTTATTATAGTTTAGAAAAAGGAAAAATTGAATGCTCCATGACAACTCATTATGTCAATAAATCTTGTGGGACATGAACCAACGATCGAAGGATGAGATGGGTTTAGAACCTACAACTGGAATGTGATGAATTGGTAAATTACTCATTGTTTTAAGATATATAATTTGAAACATAATATTAATGTTGAACTAGTGGTGTTACCTTTGAGGTTTATAAATTAGTTTACAATAACTTTTTTAGCCATATTGGTTTTGGGAAATATTTAAAGACAAAAAAGGAATATTAACTCATTTATAGATCTTATGATCCATTAAAAGTGAATTTTACTACTTCTGGCATAAAAATACATTTTTAGATATTCGTTTATTGGAGTAAAGGATGAATTAGGAATTTACTGAAGCACAACCAATGGATGAAAATTTTTATATTAAATAGAAATTTATTGAGTAAGTATATTTATTAATATGCATAAACATAAAAATAATTTTCAACATTAATAGAATAAAAGGATCTTGAAATAATATTTTATATTATTACCATAATTTCTGATGATATCAATTACCTTTTTCACACACATGAGATTTCTGATTTTCAGAACCTAAACATTGTATTTATCAATTAATTTCTTATAATCAATGAAATCTGTCAAACTCTATAATTATTTATGCTTTTCATATATGTACATATCTTTACATTCCAATAATGTTCTCTTTATTTGAAAGCTAGTTATGTTTTTTCCATATGACCTTGGTAGTTCTTATTTTTTCTTATAAAGTGGATATTTTATTAACCCTTTAGGATTTTTGTTTTTCAAAAATGGTATTTCCAAATTTCAAACACTTAATTATCGAAAACAAAAATAAATTTTTAAGATTTTATATATTTAAGGTGTTGAGAATTTTACACCCAAAAATTAATAAATAAGAGCTTTATATTCAATAGCTTATGCAAATTGTGGCAACAAGCATGGAAGAAAATATAACTCCCCAACATAAAGATAGATTAATTTTAAAATAAAAAAAAATTATATATTCAATTTCATGAAATACAAAGGAATATAAGCTTATATTGGGATAAATGAAATAATGATTTTATCTTGCATTACAAGAAACATTTTTTTAGCTTTAGTTTTAAGCAATACAAAGTTTAGCTTTCCGTACACACAATAACAAATTTAAATGAAATGTGAATATTTTTTAAATATTAATATTTAATTTCATATTTATCACCTAACCTTAATAATGGTGCGTATGAATAGTATTGAATAAAATATAAAAAATATGGTTATATATTTTTTATAAATAAAATAATAATCATTTAATATAAAAATTAATGTTTTTTGAAAAACTATATTTTTCTAAAAGATGGTTTAATCGACCTTTGTGCACATAATTTGAAAATAAGCCTTTATTAATCAATTTTAGTAAATTTATTTGGGAAAATGAAATAAATTATTTAAATCACAATATCAAAATTATGTTGGGTAATTTGTCTGATTTATCTAAAATAATACATTTTTTAAGAATAGTGAAAAATATAAATTTCGATGGTAAACTGCATTTTCATTTAAATAATTTATAATTCTATGATATATGTTTTAATTTTATTAATGTATAATTCGATAAATTATATATCACTTAATCTAATTTAGGTTATTCAAATATTTTTCACATTGAATAAATATATAAACACTTTGTAAACATTTGAGAATTTTATCTTAAAACCCACTTTCTCGTCCCGTTCATGGGATTAATTAAAAATTAAAAATTTATACTTCTAAGAATTGAAATGAAAAAAATGGATTATATTCGTGATATCAAAATAATTTATAATTTATAATATTTTCAACTTAATTATTCATCAAAATTAACAGTAATTGTTGTAAACAGTAATTATCATGGTTAATGTAAAAAATGGGTTTATTGGGGGGTTAAATTAACTATAAAGGGAGAAATGATGTATAAAATTGTCTAAAAAGTATTTCATGTCCATAATTTTTCTATGAAACCTCCACGAATCATTAATGGTCCACTTTGAACCCATTTTACATCTGAAAAATATGGGGTTTCTCGATTCATTTCAAAAATACCATGTGTGTCCCCTTCTCCACTTTTAAAAGGCCACCCTCCTTCCTCATTTATTAACAACATAAAAACTATTTGGTTCATCCAATAAAAAGGGGAAATAGTTCTCAAATTCCATAAAAATGTCCCATAATCCTTATTTTTGAAAAAATTCAACTTAGGATGGATATAGTGTAAACCTAAGGTGGATACCCGAAAAAGAGGTGATGTTCTTCAATGAGCGTCTTTATTTAATTTCTTTTACACATAAATGAATTGTTATTAAAAAATTGTAACATAATAAACTAAATATACTAATTATACTTGGGTAGTTTTAAAATGAGGTAATTACTAAAAAATATCTCCAATCTTATCAATTGGGTTACAAAATAATCATTTGTCTGTATAGAAGACTATCGCCTTGCGGACTAATGTCATTAATTCTTCCATTACCACCATTAATGGTTGGGTATGATGATTTATTTGAAGTATATAAAATATAATTATTACATAATTATATTTATGGATTCATTATATCATATATTTTTTACATGATATTCTGTAGGGGCTATGATAACATCGCTAGTGTGCACGACTAACTACCACCACTCGAAGTGATGTGATCCGTCTTTCACTAACACTTCATATGGAATGTAATAAGTATAAATTTAATCAATATATGTGAAATAAAATAAATAATTATTATATTAATTATATATTTATCCTTATTTAAAAATAATATATTTAATTTTATTTCTTACCTTTCCACCCACTTAAAAATGATAACATCATTCGTTTACGTGTGGACTACCTCATTCACAAAGTGATATGACTTTATTTTTATCACCCAACCACATGGATGATGCAGGTAATTAATTAATATGTTATATATTATATTATTATCATTTTTTATAGATACAAGAAATAATTTATTTTTTTCCATAATGATATTTGAAAAATGGAAGCATTACTCTTTCGTACGTCTGACCTACCGTTTCTATGATCGTAATGTATTTCATTTTTCACATCCATAATTAATGATTGGTTTAAAAATATATTTGATGTAGAAATATGTTAATTATTTAATGAGTTTTATTATAAAAATGGTAAAAATATATATTATTCACAAGAAATAGATTTTTCATGACAATACACGGATGAGAAAATAACGCAATTATCACCTAAAACATTGAAAATATTGACATATTATTAAAGAAAGGATGGTAAGATATTATAAAAGAATAATATATGATATTTTAAATATTAATATAATTATTTTATATGTTAATAACAAGTTTAATACAAATAATTATGAGTTTAAATATTGTTCAACCAAAAGGAATCAAGAGGTAAGGGATTTCATCTTAATTTCATTTCATTTAGTCACATTGTAATATTGTTCACCTAATTTATTTTACATGGTCTATATACTGTTCCTTTGATATGTATATAACTAATAATTCATTATTCATGATATTTTATGTATTAATTTTAATTACTTAATCTAATGGGATTTTAATTAAAAGTTACTAAGGAGTAAATAATTTCTTAACTCAATTTCATTTCACTGCATTAAATTACTTCTTTATCAATGTTGATATTCTATAATTATGTGCAAAACAAATATTTATATTCATAGGTTATATTTTAACTTTTTTTTAGTCGGATATATATTTTATACAATTATTTGAATAATTTTTTATATCTCATTTCTATATTATAATTATAGTAATGGTTTATTTAATAATATCAAAATAATCTTGATTGTTATTCCTAACCCCGAATGGCCTGAAGGCCTTCATTTTTATTTTATTATGGATAATCCCTCTTTTAAGGTTTGAAGGGGAAACCATACATGACCCGTAGGCCCAAGCCACAAGGCCCGAAATGACTTGAAAATATATGACCCTATGTCTCTGAGGCATACCATGCACAATAAATGACCCGTAGGCCCAACCCATTAGAACTGATCTGTCTTCATTTCTATTTTTGGCCAGAAATATATTTTCTTTCAAAACCATGTTTTGTAAAAATGCCTTAAAAATGTTTTTATCCATTTTAAAATGACTTATAAAAGGAACTTGAAATTTTTTTACTCATTTTTTTTAAAAAAATTAATCTTATTTTTTTCAAAACAATACCGGTTTATCCATTACTAAAAATTTGAAAGGAATTGTCTTATAATTTTCAGAATAATAAACATTACTAACATTTAATAATGAAAAAGGAATGTTATTTTTAACATGCATGAAATGTAAGGAATTACCCACTTTCATTAACAAGATTTTTTGAAGCTTACTTTTTAATTTTATAGAGAACTTCTTAAATAATGTATTCGTAAAATTAAATTTCAATGATAATGATTTTCAAATTTTTTTTATGTTAAAAGGAATGTTTCCTAAAGAATGTTTTTAATGACATATTATTGTATTTTTATGTAAATAATCGGAAATTCCATGTAATTTTTTTTAATATATGGGAATTTTTTGAGGCTTTGAAAATTGACGGCATGTGATTCTAAGGCCCAGAAAGCCTGGAATGAATTTATGAACTTTATTTCGGGTATGTTTAGTAAACGTGTGAGTGAGATTTTCTAACTTTTGAACCGGTGCTCAGAATTAAAATCTAAGGACACCATTTAACTCAAAGAACCTGTATTCTCTTAAGGAGACCTTCACCTCGACCACAGTTGGTTGAGAGTGGAAGTTAGTCTTTCACTTTTTCATTAGAGAATAAAAATAAAATAATATGGTGTAACATTTTTTTTAATTTTTTTTGAAACTCCTTGTAGATGTTGAGAGGTTTGGATCAAAATAATTAAAACTTCCCTTGTGGTTATGGAGGTGGGGACCATTGAACCTAAAACCTCCCATGAGTGGTCATGGTGGTGGGGACCACCCAAGATTAAACCCCTTTGAACCTCCCGCTTAAATGAGGGGAAGTCTCTTGAACTTCCCCTTCTTTAAATATTCCACCCCCATCAATTAATAGACCTACTCAATTAACTAATTATTCCAATTTGAAATTATTCCAACCTATATAATAATGTTGGATAAATAATTTTTAGTGGAATTGGGGGAAACTCTTGGGAAAAGGGAGAAACCTGGAGAATTGGGAGAATGCTCTCCAACAAATATTGTCAACGAAGAACACCGAATTGGACATCGACTTCTTCCTCAGGAAAATCATTGAAAAGGAATGTCTTCAACGTCAATGAAAAAATGATCAATGAAACATCGACATCACTGATGCCCGTTTATCCCCAATAACGTCATCACCTTCCTCACAACCTCTGTCGACGAATCAAATGAGGTAGGGAGTGTATTTGAATTATTTCCCTAACCTGTTCTTGATATTGTTCTTATTCATGTATTATAGACGCTTACTACCACTCTAATGTGGAGAGTGTGGGACAAAAAAATATGGCCCATCCTCTCTGAATTTCATGGGATAATTCTTGTGTTCTTCGCGACGGAGGAGGACAGAGATCAACCACGATGAAGGTGACGAAGGCAACGACGCCGCCCCGTGGCCACCACTGCCCGAGGCTCCACTGCCCAGGGCCTCTGTGCCCCATGACACTCCACCGACCGTGGCCTATGCTTCTCGGGGTGCTCCGCCACCTGCGTCCTTCTGCGCCGCCCCACGACCTTGTCGCATCACCCCACGCCCTCGCCGTGCCACCCACGGCCTCCGCGCTACCCCGCAGTCTCGCCACGTCACCCGCAGCCCTCCGAGCTGCCACAACCATCCGAGCCATCACGGGTCTTTGGGCCACACCATGGCCACACATCGTCTGTGGCTAATCCGTTCTGTAGCCGATCCAGGCCATGCCCTCACGGCACCCCCGCGGCAGAGCCGCTCTCGTGGTACCCTCTACAGCTTAGCCATCGGGCGGCCTTGCGTCGCCCGATGACCGAGCTGATCCGTGGCCTGCCAGACTACCCGGTGGGCCGGGCCGATCCCAACGGGTTGGGATAGACCCAGTGGGTCAGGCTGGGTGACCCAGACCAGGTCGCCCTACTCTTGGTCGGGCTGGGTTGGGCTGGGTTGGCCTGACCGTGTCGGATCGGACCAGGACCCACTACGACTCATTAATTCTCATTTGGCCATAACATTGGCATCATACATACGATTGAGGAACCTACAGTGGCAATGGAAAACTTGGAGCGTGGTAGTCCCTTTGGTATACACCACTGGATATTTGGATAACATTGGAAAATGTTCGGGATGGATCGAGCACGAATCCAACCGGGCCCTTGGGGATAAAAGACTAATAACTCATAGACCATGTGTCGGATTGACACACCATCTATTGCGTTGAGACCCCTATGATGTGGTGGTGCTTTGGATTACTTCTTCATGGGAATTTGTGATAGTTGGATTTTCGACTAGTTGCTTGTGGAGCCAACCCTCCTAGAGACAAATGATCACAGTGCGGGAACCCAGTAGCTGGCTATGACTTAAGGAATGGATCCTTCGTGGGTCTGAGATTGAGGGTCCCACATGGAACCGCTCTAGGATTCCATGAGAGACTACCCAAGTGATCATTTTTGGGTCAAAACCTAGAGATATTGTGTGGGTCAGCACCTAGTGATCCTATATAGATCAACACCGAGTGATCATGTGTGGGACATCACCTAGTTATCCTTTGTGGGTCTGCACTGAGCGATCCTGTGTGGGTCAGTACCCAGCGATCCTGTGTGGGTCTACCTCTCAACAGAGTAAGATGATTTAGTAGTTACATCTTATCATCTATACTACTATACTTAAGTTATACCTAGTGTGAGCAGAGTTCGTACCTATGTGGTACATTCTTTTGTGGTAATACCTTGGTGGTATTCTTCTGTGTGGCGTACCTATGTGGTACTTGACTATATGGTATTCCTCCCTTTGTGAAATAGTTGATATTTGGGAATTGAGTGGGACTATGTTTTCCTCATGATTGATATCGGTATACTTGATAACATAGGTATATGTATGATCATATACCTAAATAGTCTTGTCAGTTGATTTCAGGTTGTGTGGTTTATACTTGGTGGATTTTTTTAGACCTTGAGGGTCTCGAGGTCCCTACTGATTATCATTATACTCACCCCCACAAGGGTTATGCCTGCACTTTATTATGTTTCGTATAGATGACAGACAACGCAGACCGAGGACGAGGGTACCAGGATTGGAGGTAGATCTGAGGTGGATGTTAGACGAGGCGAACCATAAAGCTGACCGTTTGTGAGTTTTACCTACCCATCAGGTAGGATTCATGGTCGACGATCGAGGAGCTACTTTTCACCTATCAGTTTTCTTGAACATTCCAGTTTTCCTTGTACTTTCCATTTAGGCATGTATTTTGGCCCCTTTTACTTACTGTACTCACTCTGTTTACTATATTTTTTACTTGGATTTCTATCTTGATGTGTTCTTGGTTTCATGTGTTTATAGGTTATAAAGGCAATGCATTCCCAGTTCTATGGAATACACCTTTAGTGACAGTTTCCAGCCCCTAGCCTATGGAAGGCGAGCTTGGGGTAGTCACAGCACATACCTAAGGGGACGGGTCGTGACATTTTATTAATCAACGAAAAAAACTTTTAATTTCACTCCAATGGGTATGTGTTGAGTTGATACCATTCTTAGCATTTATATGGGGGGTTTAAGATCATTCTGACCATGGATAGGATTGAAATCCATTTCTATGATTAATTTTTATATTCATTAACTTTAACTCTAATCAATCTCTTTCTTGTGGAAATTATTTTTTTCCAAATATCTATTTTATTAATCATCGATATTTTTATTACTTAAACCGTATATCAATTCAACATGAATTGTTCTATATTGAATGTTATTTTTTATCTTGGGAAATATTGACAAATTCGTATTCTTTACACAATATGTGTACATGATGATAAGGATTATTATTTATGTATTAAATAGATTATTTGATGTATAATGAATGATTTGAACATGCATGACATGGGCTGGTGACCATTTATAGAAATTACCTCGTTGCATCAGTAGTCTCATAAGATGAATCTATTAGATATCAATAGTTAAATGGGTTTTCACCCAGTATGTTGTAAACTGTCTTGAGAAAGGTCTTGATGGTAAATGTATCATGTGTTTGGGAAACATTAATTATAAAAAATAATGATTTGATTCAATAAAAATACATAATTATTATGTATTATATTTTAACAATGATATTATCTCTGTATGCATTTCATTCTTATTTATTGATTAATTAAAATGTGTTTTAGTTCTTTACCATTTCATATTGATTATTACTTATTTATTAATACAGTAAAGATATTTAAATGGAATGTTTGTTTAATTATTTACCCTTATATATTTAATATGGTTATTGATTCAAGATAACTTCAATACTACTGAATATTCCTCTAAAAGTGGTGACTACAAGAGCGAGATTAAAATCCCTAGTCTTTTATCAGTGTTTATAGAAGCGACAATAAAGGTGTCCTTTTATCAGCTCTTCTACTAGAGGTGAAAAGGAAAATTATCCTCAAAAATAAAAGTGCTGATAAATCTATCCTTTATCATTGCTTGTAAAATCATTGATAAAGGGTAATGTTGTAGTGTGTTATAATAGAACAATGTAGCACTAGTGTAGTGTTATGTGAAAACACACAGTATCAAGAAAAAAAATGAAATTAGAAAAATAAATTAACAATATATAATTTAAATGAAATAAAATTTACGACTAAAACAATAGAAAATATCAGAATATTATATACATTTCAAACATTGGTTTATACAATGAGATAAGTACAAATTATTACATAAATTTAAAAATAGCAGTATTTATTTTTATTTTGATTTTAACCCCTACTAGAGCAAAAAAAGAACATGTATAAGGAAAAAATTTAATTTTTAGTAATAATATAAATGGTCAAATTAATTTAAAGTGTTACCCTTAAACTAAAATTTTATTTATACCAGGAACACTATGTTTTATAGTGAGTTATAAATGATTATTTTACCTCACACCATTGATTTTTCATCTTTCAAGAATTACCTCTGTGAAAATTAAATAAATATGTATAATATAAAATTATAGAAAATCATTTAAGTAATATGATATAGAATGATGAGAAAATAATCTAGGCTCATTTTCTCAGTTTTGGAAATGTGAAGAGTATTTTAAAATAAAAGGACACTTATATAATGAAAAGATTCACTTGGAGTCTTACAAGTCACATCATGCATTATATTGAGTTAATATTAATTCCTACATGTCACAAATTATTTATGGATAATTTTTACCAAGTGTCAAAACTATCTGAATGTATTTGTTCATAATTTTCTATGTCTCTTGTATTTTTTAATAAAATTTCATTTTAAACTAGAAACATGTACTTTTAATTTTACTGGTCACATCGTGTTCCACAATGACATGATAAAAATTACAACACATCAAAAATGAATTATAAATAATTTTACTAAATTATCAATATATCAGAGTGTGTTTTCATAGTTTTTAGTGAGTAAAACTTTTTGAACTGAAATGTTGATTTTAAAAAGATAACAGACACATTAAGTCATACTAGGAACATCATGTATCATATTGAGGTGAGTTGGATTCCTTCACATCCAAAATGACTTAAGGATCATTTTCAAAAACTATAAAAGAAATATAAATGTGTTTTGTTAGTTTTGAGTAGGTAATTTTCCTTTTTTATTAAATAGATATCAATTTTAAATAAAAAGGCGCACATGAAGTCATACCAGTCACACTGTGTGTCGGACTGATGTATGGTCGATTCACAAAAGTCACAAATAAATTATGGAATTTTTTCAGAAAGTATTAAAATAATATAATGTAGTTTTTTGTTTAGAGTAGGTCACTTTTACTTTTTACTGAAATTGTTGACAATTTTAAATAAAAAGGTGCACTAAGAGTAATGCATGTCATACCATCAATCAGATTAAGGTGAAGAGGATTCGTAAAAATAAAAAATAACATATCGAACATTTTAATAATGTATAAAATCAATAATATTATATTTTGTTGGTTTTGAGTATGTCACTTGTCGTTTCTACTAAACTTTTATTTTAAACTGGAAACATGCTCTTTAACTCAAACTGATCACATAATGTATCTCTTTGACATGACACCAATGAGACATGTCAAAATATGAGTTATGAATTGATTTCCTAAATTATCATGAAAATCTGACCATGATTTATCAGTTTCTAGATAGTGACACTTACTGAACTAAAATGATAATTTTAATCTGATAAAAAACACATTGAGTCATACCAGGAACATCATGTATCATATTGAGGTGAAGCTCATTCCAACACACTGAAAGTGACTTATGTATCATTTTTCGGATGTATAAAAACATGTTTAATATATTTTCTGAATTTTTAGAAGGTAAGTTGTAATTTTGACTAAAATTGATGTCAATTTTAAATTAAAAGACACACTTGGATTCTTACGAATGACATTGTCCATAAAATTGAGGTTATGATTATTCCTATATATCTCTAATGTCTTATGTATTTCATTAATAATGTATTAAAACAATATGAATATGTTTCCTTATGTTTGGGTAGGCCAGTTGTCTATTTTACTAAAATTATTGTCAATTTTAAATAAAAAGATGTTGTTGGAGTCATACGGGTCACAGAGTGCATCATATTGAGTTAAATATAATTCTTAAAAGTATAAAATGACTTATAGATCATTTTATAAACTTTTCAAAACAATACTAACTCATTTCTTTGATTTTTAGTACATCACTAGTTTTTTTTGACTAAAATGTCATTTTAAAATGGAAACATGCACTTTGACTCCTAACTATCAAATCATGTATTGTTTTGAGTTGAGAATAATTTAAATAGATAAAAGAATATTCTGAATTGATTTACTAAATTATAAATAAAATTCATGTACATTTTCTCGGTTTTTAGCTAGTGAAATTTTTTGAACTATATTGTCGATTTTAAACTGACAAAGGACTCATCGGGTTACATTGTTCTCATCATGTATCAGATTGAGGTTTGACTGATTACCACACATAAAAAATTACTTATTGATCATTTCCCTAACATATCAAGATAATATAATTGTGTTTTATTAGTTTTGAGTAAACTAGTTATTCTTTTTACTAAAATTGATTTGTATTTTGAATAAAAAGGCACACTTGGTGTCATATAGGTAACACCATTTATTTGATTGAGTTGAAGATGATTTCTACACATCTCAAATGACTTATTAATCATTTTAATAATGTATGAAAATAATATAAATTTGTTTTCTTAGTTTTGAGTATGTATGTTATCCTATTTACTAAAATTAATGTTAATTTTAAATAAAAGGAAGCACATGGAGTCATATTAGTAAAAATATGAGTCTGATTTAGATGCACCCGATATATAAAAATCCTAAAGTCTAAAAAAATCCAAATAAAAAATGTTTCAACAATTTCCATTGCCTCTATTTTTCAAAATTCCAACACTATATGTTGAATCAATGTTCTTAGATGAAAACGTGTCCCCCTTTATTGAAATACGGATGAGTAGAGGAAGCTGATATGCCTATTATATCATAGGAAGTAACCAAAATATGAACATGAGATTTCTATACTCTTATAGATTAGAACAACAAGAAAAGTTTTTTTGGCTACCACAATTGAGTCAATATGATGTGTTGGTAGTTTGAGAAATATAAGAAATGGAAATAGAAATCATGGAAAAATTTGTAGAGAAAAATATTCTATCTCTTTTTTGGATTGTTATAGATAGTTTTTAGGAAAAGTAAGACTTCCAAATATATCAATGAAAAAAAATAAATTATTATTAGATAAAAATAACAAGGAAATTAGCTTACAAATAATAGATAAATTAGTGATAAAAATAATTAAATAAGTAGTATGAATTCACCTATTCATGATTTGTGTATGAATTTTTGACACATCTCCTTGTTTTACACATCTCTTTGTACAATACCTCATGAGCATGAGCATCTTCGACCAAACCACTCTAAATCAAACAAAATAATAATCTTATAAAAGGAAAAAATTATTATGAAAGTAATACTAATAATAAATAAACTAACCATAAATATAAAATAATACATCAATTCTATGGACAAATATTTTACTATGAAATCAAAAATATTACCTATGTGATTGAGCAGTATATGGAAAATGAAGGAAAGTGATAAATATCAACACTATAGGGGTGAAATGTTTTTAAGGGAGAATGTTTCTATGGATGTTTTGGTGGAGAGAGACGTAAAATATTGATAGACAACACCAAATGGAACAAAAGAATCCACATTTATAATAAAATAATTTTTATGTGAGCAATATTAAAAAGAAATAAATTGAACGTAAATATGAGACAATAAATTAATTTTAGGGAAGATTATTTTACTCTAAAACACATAATTATTTCATTTGTGATTGAGTAGAGGTTGCACTATTGTTCTCCCTATAAAGGTAGTGGAGGGAACTTAAAGGAAAAGGATAAATGAAACATTGTAGTGGTGATAAGGTTTTGATGGAGAATTCTATGGATGTTTTTGTGAATATGGAAATAAATATTATAATATAAATTAACTCTATAAGAAATAATGAAAATAAAATAAATGTTTAATTAAATAGTTTTTTGGTAAAATAGGGAACATATATCATAACATTACATTTACATATTTCTAAAGAGTTTCCTTTATTATAGTGTTCTCTTTTGAGATATTGGTAAAATTATTATGTAAATAAGACATTTTCTTAATGAGTAGTCAAAAAATTATTTAAGATTATGTTAATGTAGTAGAGAACACATAATATAATGTGAAAACATAGTATATTAAAAAACATTTTTTTATTCTCATTGTGGGTAGAGAAATGAGCGGATCATTGGAATATTACTCAAGAGAAATAGAGACTTCTCATAGTGTAAACCCTAATTCTCGAAAGATTTATGATGCTTTTCTATATTTGATATATATTATCTAGGCTCTCGTATCCTTTGATCTGGAATGGGAATGTTTATTTGAGAGAAATGGTTCTGAAACACAATAGAAAGAAATCCCAATGGAACTTATCCATAATCAGTTATTGAATGATAGATATAAATGGATCTCTATCCTCAAAGACCTCAATGGTACTAATTTTCACAAATCTACCATGAAGAATCCCACTCTCTTTAAAAAACTAGATGATAGAGGCTTCTTAGTCAAGGATGATCTCAATAATTTTCTTCAGCATGTGAAAATCTATATGTTCACTATCTTGGTGCACATTTTTTACATCAATAATGATCATCCTTGGAATACAAAAAATTAAATTCCCCAAATTAAACATGTTTTTGGGTTCAAAATTGAAAACTAGAGCCAATTGATAGAGGATATTACCATATTCATTTTAAATCCCATGATGATCTAGATTAGATTTTGAATATTAGGAATATACCACTCAAACATGGTTTTATTCATTTATCCTAATGGGATTATTCATTTTACCCATATACATATAGAAATAAAATTGTACAAATCTTGGTAAGACTGTATGGTCTCAACTATTATTTTTGGCTTCCTATGATATTAAATGATATAGTCTCATGTATTGGTATGCTACTGAAGATTGATCAAAGAAAACTAATTATTAACCTATGTCTTTTTTCCAGATTCATGGATGAAGTTAATTTGGAAGATAAGATATCTAATGTCATTAGTTTTGATGGAATTGATGATAAAAGGGACATAATGAATTGAGTATGAACACAAAACCCCTAATGTGATATTTTCAAGATTATTGTTCATTCAATTCTCAATATTAGAGTGGTGAAACATGTAGTATAACATCCAAAAGAAAATGTGTGGACTGAGGTTAAAAGAAAATAGAAAGACAGAGGTCTTGTTATAGAAAAACTAAACTTGCTAAGAATAGGAATGAAAAATGGGTAAAAAACAAGAAATCTGAACCTATTAGGGGTGAACACAGTAAATACAAGGGAATATCTAGCTGTAGAAGATGATATTGAATCTTCTGATTAGAGAATTTAATTATAACATGTAATAATTTTCATGGATGTTTACAACAAGCCTCAATAGGAACATGAGATGGATGATAATAAAGATTTTAAGAATCCTCTTAATATCTCTATGAAAATAGTTTTCACTACTAATATTGAATCTATTGACATTGATACAAACAGTAGGCTATCTTTATCTAAAATTATCACAGATGATCAGTAAATTTTTGATAAAATAGAGAATTATACTTTAGATTTCTTCAAAATTAATCTACAAAAACAAGATATAAAGGATTATGAAGCAGGCAAGGACCATGTCAATTAATCTATACAATCAGTTTGTACTGGTAATTTTGAAACTATAGATCATATTGACACACTAAGACAAGTGGATTATACCACTCCTACTACTAGGAAGAATGTCATCTTGTCTCATGAAGATTATACATATCCAACAATACTCAAAGAGGATTCCTCATCAGTCATTGCTGTAGGTAACATCAGGAAATAGTGGAATAACATACCTATAGTGGACTATTCAGTTCTAAAAACTAGTGATGTTATAGACTCTCCAATTTTAAAACCTAGAGATGTTTCAACCATAAAATGAGCACATAACCCTAATTCTTATGTTGCACCCTTGTCATCTACTATGCAGCCTTCTGTTTTTAATGACAATTCATTTTTTTTTCAAGTAATAATACTATGGTTACCCCTTTAAAGACTAAAGTGCATGCTACATTGAAGAGTGAATCTAATACAAGTGATAACAAATATTTTGTTTCACTTATGATTAAACCAAGAAATAAGTAGATCTTGAGTTTTTCAAAAAATGTTCGATGATCTACTGGGAATAATGGATCTGTGAGTAAGAAAAACGGCGGTGCTAACTCCAAATCTAGGTCCTAGTGAATATTTCTTTTTTGGAATAGTAATAGTATTTCCAACCCTGTCAACTTTATTATTCTAAAAATATTACTTAATATTACCAACCCAAATGTTTTTCATTTTTTAAACCTAAAATTAATTTTTTTCTCTAAAATTACTCACCTTTTCCCCTATGCATATAAATTATTAGGGGCAATTAAAAATAGTTCATTTGTAGAAGATCTGTAGAATTTTTCCTATTCTTCTTTGTAGAATGATAATATCTTTAATGTTTCTGATCAAATATTTACTTGTGATTTTATCATTGATTGTTAAAATATTATATTTTCCTTTCTTTATACTAAAAATAGATACCTGGATTGGAATTCTCATTGGTAGGATATTTCTCATTTATGTAATATCATTAACCATCCTTGGTTTTTGATTGGTGATTAAATGCCATTCTTACCTCAATTGTGAAAATGGGACCATCCCACTCCATTATATCTATGAGTGCGTTTAAAACCTATATTAAAGATAACAATATTGTAGAAATTAATGTTTTTGTGGCCAAGTTTACTTGGTACAAAAGACACTATAACAGGGTGGTTCTTAGTAAGTTGGATTGAGCTTTCATGAAAGAGCTAGCTATAGAAAATGGGGCTTCATCTCTAGAATTAATATTCCTAGGATTATCTCATACCATCATCATATCCTTGTTCTTTTCACTATCAAAAACCTGAAACATATAATCTCTTTCAGATTTAACAATTCTCAGTCTTCTTTAACTGATTGTTTGAATATTATAAAATATTAATGGTCTTCTACTAGTCATTGTAATGATCATTTCTCCTGTAATTCAAAATTAAAATATATTTAGTAGAATATTAAAAGTTGGTGTAGAACCAAAACTATGAAAATTGACAATGAAATTATCCTTCTAGAATATAAGATTACCCAACTTCAAAACACCACTACTTTCTTTACATTGGAAATAGACCCGCAACATGAAACCAATATTTCTAGGAAGTTTACCTCCATGCTCACTCTATAGGATTACATGAGAATACAAATTTTTAAACTATATGACTTAATGACGATGATATAGATATTAAATTATATAACAACCACCAATTAAATAGGAAATACTATAGACCTATATCATTTCTAAGAGACAGAGACGCCCTCATCAATATTGAGGATGTAATTCCTAATCACGTTGTATCATATTCTGAAAATATTTTCAAAGGACTGGATGCCAATAATGATCTCTTACTTGATGTCATTCCATATGCGTAGAATGAAGAAGATAAATCCATTATATTGAACATTTCCACTTATCATGAGATCAAGGATACTGTATTTATCCTAAATCCCGATAGTTCCCCATGCATTGGTGTCTTCAATAATGGTTTCTATCAACAATATTGGGATATTATCCAAGTTGATGTTTGCAGAATTGTCAAATCTTTCTTCTCCAATGTTGTTCTTCCTCATGGGATTAATGCTGAATATATATCCTTGATTCTCAAAGTGGAAAATTCTTTTGTGATACATCTCTTTAAACCCATTGTTATTATTAACACACTTTCTAAAGTCATCATGAAACTCAATTCCAATAGAATTACTTATATTATGGAAAAATTTTCTAATGGATACAATTTGATTTTTTCATATGTAGGTCCATTCAAAACTGCATTTGACATGCCTCTGATTTCACTGACTCTTTAAATAAAGCTAACAGTGGAGGAAATATTTCTATTAAACATGATATAAGGAGGGCCTTTGATACCATTGACTGGATTTTTAATTTCAAGGTTCTTTCAGATCTTTGGATTTCATGACTCCTTCATCAGTAAAATAAATACTTTATTCAATTCGGCTGCCACTTCCATCATGGTTAATGGATCACCAAATGGATATTTATAATCCTCCAAAAGTTTTTGATAAGGTTATCCCCTCTCTTCCATTATTGTTTTATATTATATAAGACTAATTAAGTATATTTATAACTCTCCTTGTGAACCAAAATATGTTGAAACCTATTCATACCTCTAGAAACCTAAAAGTTCCCATGCATCTTCTATATGTGGATGGAATAATTCTTTTCATACACAGAGATAAAAGGAAAATTCAACATCTCAAAAGATCCCTATCTCATTATGAAGAAATATATGGGAAATACATTAGTTGGAGCACATCATTTATTTTCATTCTGAGTGGTTTTTACTCTAACAGAAAGTGCAATATTAGTAATGATTTAAGTAGTATAGAAGGATCCTTCTCTTTCACCTATCTTGGTGTAAATTTTGGTTGTGAAGAACTAAATCTTGTTATTTTTCTAAAAATATTTTCCAAATAATTAAGAAACTTTCTTATTAGAAATGTAAATCTCTCTCTATTACTGACAGAATATGTCTATTCAAATCCACAATCTTCCCCTAAATGGTCCACTCTCGGATGATATAAAAATGGCATGCTAGCCTATTAAAAAAATTTACTTTCTCATCAATTATTTTGAGACCAGAAGCACTATTGAAATGAAATTAGTGATAGTTACTTGGTCTATATGTTGTATGCCTATGGAGGAAGGCAGTACGTGCATTAAAAATCTCAAACTCTTCAATGATGCCTTAAAATCAAGAATCACTTGGAATATTATTCATAATGACTCTTCCTCTTTTTATTTTCTAAAAAATAGGTTACCTTATAAGTTTAATATAGGTAATATGAATGACATGATCTCTTTCATTTAGTCATTCATAAATCATTCCTTCTCCACTATTATGAATAACGTTTGATGCATGGTAAGCATAGACTCTTCCATGAATTTTTGGTTGCATAACTAGATTGGTTCCCCATTAATATAGATGGTTCCTCACAATCATTTACCTAAGCACGCCAATTTCACTATTAGGGATGCATTGAATTATGATAGTATCAATCTATAGGAAAATGTTGAATAGGTCATTGATATCTGTCCCTATGCCTACATCGATGACTTCCTAATCTAGGAAATGGATCATAATGGCATCCTTGAGTCCCAAAATTTTTATAAATAATTATATTCATGATTTTAATAGTGATTTTTATTGGATAATTTTTTATAAGTATTCAATTAAACCTTCAATACATTCACTTATTTTGAATGTTGATCACAACAGAGTACCCACCGACACTTGTCTTTTATTTTTTGGGATTAAACTTTGTTCAAAATATCGTATCTTTTACTAGCATAGAGAAGTTTCTAACCATATCATTCTCTCTTGTGCTACATCATCAGAACTTTGGAACAATATTTTTGATATTTTGGATTCCAGATGGCTGATTCTTGATTTTTTTAATTCTCAATTAAAACATTGTTTGGATTTGGAATCATCTCACAAAATCAAGATCATTTCCTCACTGCCATTTCTTAGATTCTTCATGTGATCTTGTATGATAGAAGTTTTTTTATTAATTAAAATTGCTCATTCATTTTAAATATAGATGAGATGAGGATTTTTATTGCTATCCAAGAAGCTTCTTTGATTCAGAAGGGGAATTGTAACAACTCTTTTGGAGACTGTGGGATTCTATGACATATTCGTGTTGAAGGAATCCTTCAGAAACCTATGCACACTTTTGAAGTGTTTGGGAAAGACCCTGTTCTGGGATAGAATAATTTGAATGTTAATGGTTCTTCTAAAGGTGACCTAGATCCCTTGGGCTATGGACAAATATATGGAAATCACATTGGGTACTATCTCAGATGCTTCTTTGACAGCTGCGGAGTTGCCTCATCTTTGGAAGATGAAATGATGAATGTAATCCATGCCATCTCTTTTTCATGGTCACATGGTGGGACCAGAAACGTAATTGAAAGTGATTCATCTAATATTGTTCAAGAAATTTGGAATGGTGTGGAGAATCTTTATTTACCAATTATAACCTGTTTGATGAACAGTCATCACTCGCTTCTTGATATCAGCTACATCACCACCCTCAACATTCCGTAAGCAAATAAGGTTGTGGAATGTCTTGGTAATACGAGAGTAACTCATGGAATTTCTTATCTCGATGTTCTCCCTGATGATTTACTTATACATTATGATAATGACTATAAAAAAATTCCATCATTCAGAATTATATATCCCCTCGTTTTACCTTATATTATAAAATTTTCATTGCTTTTTGACCAAGGAAAATATTATTTAATAAAATTTGCTTCTCATTGAGCTATTTTTTAAATATTTTAGGCCCTTGGTTCCACTATAGAGATTCCTAATACTATAATTATGGTCCCCAATAACATAATATTTGTGGTCTACATTGGGATAATAATTAATTTCTTATGATCACCCTATAAAAGGGTCATCTTCGATTCAATTTTCATTCAAATCGACATCTTTTTATGTCACTAGTAGGATAATAAACCAATTATTTTTTGATAGACCCTTGATATAAAATACATTAAATTCATATGATTACATTATGAATAGATCATATTTTTCTTGATCCACACTATAATTATCTTTCATGAATCCAATTTTATCAAATTTCACTACACTCATATTATCAACCCATTTTCAATGGAAACTCATAAATAGAAATATTTTAAATCCAACATGTATATCTATTCAACAATGAAAAATATGAATTTTTTTCATAAATTAGATTTCTATCCTTGGAAATAGATATGTTCATCACTTCTTCCACAAGTGTAACCCCATTTTTTCACTATACTATAGTAATCTCGTTCTACTGTAAAGAATGTATAACCGTTGATTACAAAACTAGTTTAAGATATAACATTTATATTAAATCCTCTTTATAGCCAATAAAGTCATTCACCAATGGAATTATGTATTTTAGACAACTGCCAAAAAAATTAACTTGGAACCATCCAATAAAATATTGATTATTTGTATTTTATATCCATCCCCCAAGCCTTGATGAATTCATATATCCAAGAATTAGTTTTTTGGTTTAAATGTATGGATCATAATCATCACTATTATGTAAAATGTAAAGGTGCACTTACACCACCTCTTTCAGGGTAATTCTAACTACACTACATCCGAAAATCCCTTCGACCATAATGTATCTGTTGTGACAAGACTTTGGGAGACCGATGCTATTAACATCAGATAGGTAATTGGTATATAATTCAATATATTGTTTAACAATTTATCATTATGCAATAAAAAATTCTTGCTGACTTCGATTCTTGACATATCCTTTCAAAATATTAATATATCATTCAATGGGTTAAATCCATATATAATGGATAACAACACATAGTTGAAACTTTCTAACCAAGTGATCTATCTGGTGTACTATTATATCAATTACTAATGGTAGGAATAACATATATAATTCACATAATATGACTACAACCTCTATATTATTGATTGGAAACTTCAACTTGGATATAACTTTAGGGCATATATATTTGAAAAAGTAGTATAGTCTTATTAAGGTACATTGTACATTTTGAGGCATAATGCCACAGAAAGCAATATGTATAAAATATTTCATCAAAACATGATAGTCGTGTGATTTTATTCCTTATAACATCAAATTAGTCATCTACATGACATTATTAAAATTTTATGAATACCCCTCTAGAAGATTTACACTATTATGGAAAATGAAAATCTTCACTTTTTCTTTTCTGGTGAGAGATTACACAGTTGGAGGAAGGAAATTCCACCGTTAACCCTTCACTAGTGCCAAATCTTACCTTATCCCCATGTCAACCATGAACAACCTATCCTTGATTCGATCATTCATTTTTTCAGGAACATTTAGTAATGATCCAATAACACTATAAAATCTATTTTTTTCTACACGCACGACATCAATAAGATGTATGAGATATAATAAATTATATTATAATCAGTCAATGAAATTGATATGTTCTTCCAACAAGATTACAAAATGTTTTTTGATAATAGTTTATCGAAAACTATGTCAACATAGTTTACTTTATCATATAGTTGATCACCCAATAATAGAGATGGTGTTTTACCTTCTTTGACATTCCCCTTGAATGCTATCAACCAAGATCTGTATTTATGTTACCAGGGTAAAAATTTACGAAGTCCTAAAAACACAATCTCTGAGGAATGTTTTAACCATACTAATTGTGTGTGTTTTTCAAGAATTAGACACCCCAACATTCCATTAATGTTATAGCCTGATAAATTTCCATAAGCATGAAAGTCATTTATCACCCCATACAATATGGACCTCTGTGAGATTTGTTCAATTATACGAGCATCATAAATTGAAACAAATGTAACCCAAATTAATTTCATATCTCTCATATATGGATCCAAATAGATATCAATATCATTTTCATGTTGCATTGGTCTATATATAATAATAGACCATATATTGTATTTGTGCTTTATGCGTAACCAAGGAAGAAAGTTATTATTTAACAAATGATGAGATATGTATTATGATTATGATTATGTACACTAAAAGGATTTATTCTATCTATAGATAATGCAAGATGAATTTTTTTTGGCTCATTTAGAAATTCAGGATACTCATAATCATTTTTTCCACTACGAAGAATCTGCAAGATGACATAGGTTCCCATAATTAATTTTTTAATCTAAATTTCAGGTCAATTGTCTCACAGTTTCCTGGCATCCATATAGTCTTCTATAATATGGAATGATAGGAAAGTACCACACATATTTTAATAGACTTGATTCATTATTCTCAAATAATTATGCACCATACTTAGGGAATTTTATGAGTGATTCATATTGATTGTGAAACAATATGAAATCATTTTGACAAGAATATATTTTTTTAGTGAGCAATCCCATTGAATGTAGAATTGTTTTATCATCTTATGTTCGATATGGTAGGTCATTTTGTTCTTGTGGATTATCCTTTAAGAGACCAAGTAGTTCTATAAATCTCATGTCACTCTATCAACTACTAACTATCAAATTATATAACTACAATACAAATAACAATGTTTTGTATATAGTACAACCAGTATACCATTTTCTCTATGCATAACAATTTAACTTATCAAACAAATTTGGTGAATCATAAATATCATATTCAATTTCAATTTTATTTTCCGTCATATGATCTCCATCATCATTTACACAGGTATTCATATCAAATGATCCGTAAACAACTATATCATACCAATTGGTGTGCACGTTTAGTTTTCTCAGGTTTTAGTCTGAACAATATAGCATTGATATATTCCTTGAAAAATCTAATGTTTTCATACTCATTCAGACTAATTGTTCTTGAATAACAACAACTTATATAGGAACAATGGATTTGAGATGGTTTGTATTAATGATCTATTAAAAAAATGATAAAATATTTAACTACATATACATATTATTTTATAAAATGATTATCATGAATTAATTGCCAATTTATATCCATCCTGTTGGGTTCATAAAATATTAATTTTGTACAATAAATAAATAAATACACATAAGATATTCACTTTTCAAGGTGAAAGTTATATACAATTAAATAAAAGAAACCCAAAATTTGATTATTTCAAAGAATTTTAGTATGCTTTCAAGAAAATGAGAAATTTAATTTAAGAAAATAATTACTCCTCTTTGCCAGATTTTTTCTTCTAAATTCATTCATAGGTGAAAATTATTGACAACTATCCTTTTAATCAGCTCATCTCCCAAAAATTTATCCATGAATTTTGTTGTTTGAATGACATCCTTAATCTATTGTGGATATATACATATATTTCTTGGAAGAGTGTTAGAGGTAGTCATCCCTAGGATGAATAAAGCTCAAAGTAGTATAAGAAATATAAAAGGGATGGGGATGAGTCTCATGAAACAAAATGCCATAACTATTCAAGAGATGAAAATGATGAGGATGAAAGTTTTCAATAAAATATATGAGGGATGAGACTAAAGGAAAAATTTACAATAATAACTATTGTTTGAAAAACATAAAGTCCTTCCTAAATACCATAAACTAATGAAAATATAATATAGGTAATTAAAGAGTAAAAAGAAACCCAAATATGATAGACAAATGTAAGAAACTCTCATTCGGCCAACTATAAGTTTTAACAATTTATTGAAAAATAAATTTAATAAATAATGATCTATTTCATATACATGGATGGTAATCAAAGATTCTTAGGGAAGGAACCAAAACATGTATACCGAAAGTGATGAATTAAAAAATAATATATAATATATATAATTTGATAACCTATATTCTATTTTTTTAGAAAATGTAATGTAACATCCTAAGGAATTATTAAATTTAATATTAATGGTATGTCAAATATTTTAAAATATATTGAGGCTATTGGGATGTTATATCATCACACTGACCCATCCCATGGATTCTAGGGAGGCCATCACATTAGTTCTACCAATCTAAAGGATTATGGAGAGGATATCTAATACAAATTGACCCATACTTAATATTCTATGGGGGTACATAAAGAAGTTTGAATAAATTAATAATACACATCAATAAGTAATATAAAAAACAAGGGAGAAAAACTTAACAACCCTTGAAACATCATCCCCATATGTAGTAGCCTCTACTGAGAAGAAATAACTCATGTGAGGCCCCATTTTCTAAGTGGACTACCATTGAATCACTCAAAAATCTAAGTGGAATAATTTTTTTTAAAATCCATAAAACATCACTCCCTCTCTAAATTATCTAATACACAAAAATGTAAATAAATTAATAATTGAATATGACAGGAAGTAGTCCCATAGGTTATCCAACCAATGTCAAGGAAATTGATACATACAAAATTATATTGATAATATAAAATGGGATGAGACTTCTACCATATGATTAATTACATTATTTTTCCAATGAAAATAATTCGGAACCATGCACACATTCACATAGATAATAAAGTACCTCCAAAATCACCTTCATTAACTCACAACTACAATTGAGAAGGACGGAGATACTCATATGGCCTAGGAGTGAAGTCAGAAAGGCTCATTGTATAGGTGTTTCATATTCTAAAAATTCTAAGAATCAGAATGGGTTATATCAATGTATAAACATCCAAAATGGATAACTCAACACACTCATAGTTAATAGGAAACATCCACCATGTCCAGAACCATTGATGTTTTACACCCTAATTTCCCTAAGATAAAGTTGAGAAAGACATAAATTCGAGATAAATTAGAGAAAGGCTTTCATTCAAGACCTAGATTTGTTAACACCTTAAATTATATGAACATTAGATTTATGTCTTGGAATTTTTGAATCCTTTATTCAATATTTAATTCACTAAGTAGGAGCACTGACAGAGGTTGTCTTCTGTGGAATGTATTAGATATCACGATGAGTTCACGACTGATTAAAATTTTTTAAATAGATCGGGACACTTTTATCTATGCTTTTAAAAAAGCATTGATAAAGATATATTTTATTAGTGCTTAAGTAATAAGTGCTAATAAATGGAATATTTATCAGGGATAACAAAGTGCTGATAAATATTCCTTTTATCAGTGCTTATTAATTAAGCGTTGATAAAGGATATATAATTATAATTATAATTATATATTTTGTAAATTAATTTATATAATTATATTTATAATTATTAAATATATATAAATATAAATATAGGAAATACATTCTTTATTTATATATATTTATTATAGTTTTATAATTATTTATATAGATATTTATATATTTATTTACAAATATATAAATACTTTATAAAATAGTATTTATATAATTATATATAAACATATTTATTAAATATATATAAATATAAATATAGTACATATGTTCATTATTTAAATAAATTTATTATAATTTTAATAATAATATAAATATATATATAATTATTTATTTATAATTATATAAATATATTTTTTGTAATAAATAAAAATTATTTATTTATAATTATAAAAACATAAATGTATAAATATAGTAAATGTTCATTTATTCATATATTTATTTATAAAAATATTTGTATATATATATTTTCCACATTATCGATGAATATTTATTCCTAAGTGCATGCTTGATAAATATGAGTGAAATCAAATAAATTAAAAATGAGTACACATTATGAATATTAACAAAATGGGTAAGTTTTATTAATTACACATCAATTAAAAAAAATTAATGTATATATATTGAAATAAAGACGATTATATATTAAAAAAATTAAAACATATTAAATATATTTATATATATATATAATTAAAATGCATTAATACCGTATAAGTCAAATGAATATTACACATTTAATCTTTGTTAAATTAAATAATTAAATGATATTGACTTATGCACTTTACCTGATGCAATTAGTCAATATTTTTAATTCATATTAATTTTTAATTATGAACCATTATTCCCTAAATATGTGAATATTTAATGTGACTCATTAATGTTATGTATAATATAAGTCATATATATAGACACACACATTTATATAAATTTATATTTCTAATATATTATATATATTAAAATTATAAATAATTATTTAATTAATAAAATGTTTAATTTTTCTTTTCTGAATTTACTTAATTTTTAATTTTTTTTAATTTTCCATTAGCATATATCTATATATTTTGTATATACTATTTAGTATTATTTATAATTTATATACTATATAATTATTTTATTCTATTTTGTTGATAATTATTTAATTAATAAAAAAAATTATATTTTTTTCAAAAACTCAATTATATTTCTTGTTTATTTATTTATTTCATTTTATTTGGAAATTTGTCAGCACTAAAAAAGCTCTAATAGAGGATAATTTTATGAGCACTGAAAATAAATCACTAATAAAGGATACCCTTTATTTGTGCTATAAATACAGCACTAATAAAGGGTAACCTTTATGAATGCTAAAAATAAATCACTGGAAGCACTGATAAAAGGTTCCTTTTATCAGTGATTGTTTTAACACATTTAATGGTTTCCTTTAGCAATGATTTATTCTAGTGATGATAAAGACCAATACAATTAAATTCTTATTTTGTAGTAGAAATTCCAGCCTCCTAAAAATCTTATTAAGAATTTGAGATCAACCTTATTTTTTTTCCTTCCCTTAGGATTTTGTGAAGTTTACTATGACTGATATATTGTTATATGTTATATGGAATAAGTTTATAATCTAAGTAACATTATGTTTTAATTTTTTTATTCAGATATAATTTATGTATAAACTATATATCCTGTTTACCAAGACTAAGATACTATTTAATCTGTCAGGATTCAATTCTAGATATCTCACTCCGATAAAATAAAGTAGGCACCAGATCCATGCTAATAGAGTTCGGTTTATATCTTACCCTTGATTACATATTTATAATTTCTCTCTTAGTGAATATTCAAACTCACCCCTCTAACATGTATTGTTTCTATATTCTATAAAGATGATTATATCCTAGTAGATTTCCATACGAGGATCTAGTGCGGTTAGAATACACAAAAATTTTCACAAGTACTATAAAATAAGTTTATTATATTGTAAATACTCAAAGACAAAAATCATTTTGGTCTTTGGGTTGTGCGACAATTTATTAGATTTATTATCCCAAATATGGAATCAATGTGTTGTTAATGTATGTTTATCTTGGCGTACCAAAGTTTGTATAATATACGGGTTTTGTTATTTTTAAGGATTAATTTTTTTTTATTTTTGGGTATTAGGATTAGATACCATTATAAAAAACCCCAAGGATATTCCTATGGGATATGTTTATTTATAGGATAACATATTTTTTTGTATATTTGAGATTTTGTGTTTTCCTAATAAAAAACATATCTTCCTAGATACTACAATGGTTGAATCCTCAAGAACATATGTACATAGGGATAATAACCCTAAAAAGCTAGTGTTTTTAATAAATACAATCAAAACCTGATACATTAATGAGTTGTCTAGCTACAAACCTGGTTTTGCACTCTCGGGGGATATGCATTAGTTAATCCAAATCTACTTACATGCCAAAATATACGTTTTTTTCCAAACAAAATTAATGGATTATGTAAAGAATTATAAAAGATCCTATAATAAATAAAAGTATATTGAACTGAAAGTATCATAGGATGAAATAAAAGTTTTATTAGAGAAGACATCTTAGGATAGATTTTTCATATTCACATGGAATTTTGTTCAAATTTAATTGATAACCATTATTTGTTGTATTGTTTGGTTGAAATAGAATCATGAAAAATGTGTTGAGAATGGTATATATCTAAAAACCACTATGTGTCATAACCAAACAATGTATCATACATAATTAGTTTATAATCATAGTAATGTAATGTTATTAGGGAAAAACCTAGTACCCTAGTCATTCCTATGCTTGTAAGGATGATATATTGATAAAAATAAATTCTGGATACTTTTTTCTATTTTCATTTTTGAATGATATTTATCAATTATATTCTAGTATTTTCTATTAGTTACGAGGATTATATGATATAGCTAAGTATTTTTCAATAGAAGTTCTACTTTAAAAGTTAAGAAACATATATTAAATTGTATCTATAACCTTGAAAAGTAATTTTATAACAAGGATTTATTTTTAGAGATAAATATTTCAAAAAACGTGATTGGGGTGTGTAATACTCTTAGGAATAATATATGTTTGATGTTAATGCAATAAAGAGTTTATTCTTATGGAAGCCAAAAGGAAAATGGATAAAAGGCAGTACAATTAATATTCTTCAGATAATAAAGTGTTTATCAATTTTAGGTATTTATATAGTTTTGAAATCATCACAATTGATAATATATTTAATGAAAATGTGATCCCTGATAATTTTGGTGAATTTTAACCCATTGTTTTGGATCATGATATATATATATATTAGTGTGTGATTTTATGAACTACCGGTTGAAGATAAGAGATATTTTTTGAAGTTATATTATATATCATTAGGGTTTAATGTCTTAAAATAGAAAACGGTTTCAGGAATTAAATATAATGGAATATATATGATTAGGATGAATACCTAATTCGGTATATTATTATATATTGATTAATGATGTGTGATAAAGGATACATAAATTGGTATATCCTAAGAGATTATGGTAGATTACTTTTTAGAAGTTATGTTCTTAATGATGAATATGTCGTTATTACTCTCACCTAACATCGTGTAGGTGTTATAGTTAAAATTTTGAGGGAAACATTTATCTAAGGGAACCCTATTTTTCATTGTACATTTTTTCCTTAAATAAAAATTATGTTTGATTGATTCATCTATACACAAAACCAAACTAAAACAAAATCATTAAATATTTAAATGAAATATTCATATTCAAGTTTAAGCATTTAAACCAACCCATTAAATTAACACAAATGAAAATTAGTAACCTCTTCATTGAACATATGTTTTACAAAAATTATTTATATTTTTAATATGAATAAAATTTAATTAGTTAAACAAAAATGGACAATAAAATATTTTATTATTTAAAAATTTATTTTTATAAAAATTTATTTTTTGTAAAATATGAATTTTTATTTCAAGAAAGATGTGTTTAATAATTAAAAAATATATTTTATGTGAATAATTTTTTAATACTAATGTAATTAATTAATGATAAGAAATATAAATGAGAATAATTAATATTTTAGAAAATCCATTTTCTTAAAAAAAATTCATTATATATTATGATTTTATAAAAAATTGGAATTTATAAATTATATAATTTTAAATTGAAAAAATAGATATCAATTTTTGATAAAGAATAATAAAATTTGATTAACGTGGTTATGTTGCATTTTTTTTAAATAAGTTGTTTTTAGACGAATATTGAAAAAATTCATATGTTTCTAAAACAACAACTTTATAAAAATATCTTAATTCCGGAAAGATAGAAACATTTTTTGAAACCTTTTTATAATATATATATATATAGATAATAAAAATAAACCCTTTTAAAAAATGGTGTTAAATTTCTTAAACCCTTGTAACATTTTGAAAACATAAGAAATATTTAACTATAAAATGAAACTTATTCCCTTATATTAAAAATTATTTTTCATAACTTATTGAAATTAATTATACTTAAATGACTTAAATAATTTATATCTACATGACCATATTAGTTAATATATTATATTTCTATTTTGTAAATAAATGTCTGATTATGAGAGTTAAAGTTAACGACCTTGATAGTGGTAAAACTATTATTTCAATGAATTTTATGGTTAAAGTTATGTAATTTTTTTTAATAAATTTAATGAAGTTATTTTAAATTATTACTATAATATGTCTCTTAAACATATATATCAAAAATATCAACCCAAATTTAATTTTTAACCAATATAAATATGATTAAGATCACATGATGTTTAAAACTAAATTTTAGAGAAAAATCTATTTTATATATTTAAATGTTTCAATTGTAAAATAATTTCCACCTTTTATAAATTTAATTAAAAAAAGGAGATTTAATTTCTTTTTATCTCATGTAAATTTTTTAATAGGATATATTTTATGTATTCAATAAAACATAAATTACATAGTAAAAAAAAGTGTACATGGGAAACATAGGAAAATGTAAAAACCTAAGAACATATTGCATTCAAAAAGATTAAAATATATTTGTAAATACTTCGTTGGGGATTTAAATATCAAATATCACCCTAAAATCCATTATTTATAACTCTACTATCCATTTCCCACTAAATTGTGAAATGATATCATTGAAAAGTAATGAGGTATTCACAAAAGTTTCATTATCTTCACTAATAAATTGGTGCACTTCTTTCACTTCCTTCAATACCCATTACTTAAAATATTTTCTTGAAACTTGCCAATTTTCTCCTAATATAATAAGTTATTAATTTCAAAATATTCTGGTATTAATTAGTTATTTTATGTTGTTTATTTCCAATGAAATATATTTTGGATGACTTTAGAAGGATGTAGGAACGAGAATGAAAACCCTCAACTGCCTATCGGATTCCCGATCATACCCAAAGCCTCAATCTATATGCTTATATCCAGAATAGTCACTCAGAGAAAAATAAGATGACCTCCAAGGACCTTGACAATAAATCGAAAGGTTCCTCACCGTTCTCCTTCCCAAGTAGACCATTCGTATTTCTAAAGGAACGTGTTGCGCATCAGATTTTTAAAAGGGGATCTATGGCCCATGTATCAGCTTCTGAAGGAGCAATTTCAGAACGAATTGATCTTTGTAAGTATTCCTTTATTGCTCGTATTTCACTCTAAAAGGGAATGATACCTTGGAAAGGCTCTGACCTAGTTTCGATATTGGCCTCCATTTGGGGCTTTGCAGACTTCAAATGTGTTTCTTTAGGGCACAGTTTCTTCCATATTATTTTTCCCTCTGTGGAATTGAAAGGGATGGCAAGGGGTGTAGGTTTAATTGAAATCAATCCAGGAATCTTGAGAGTTCATGATAGGAATTTGAATTTCAACATCAATGATTTTAAGGAAATATGCGTGCAGGTGTGGGTCAAAGTCCATGGCCTAAATTGGGTGCTCTGGAATCCTGAAATTCTTTTTGATATAGCCTTAGCTATTGGGAACCCAATTCGAATGGACAAGGAAACATAAGTGGTGAGTTATGGTTACTATGCTAGGATGATAATAGAGTTTGATCTATGTTTTGTTTTTATTGATCGTGTGGTGATTTCCACCCCTCATGAGGAGGTTAGCCTTACAATTGAGTATGAAAAAATACCTCCTTTTTGTGAGGTTTGTGGTATCATTGGACATGTGAAATCTAGTTGTAGGGGTAAGAAAACTTTCACTGTTAGTCACTTAAAGGGTCATGAAGCTACTCTTTGTTGAAAAAGGAAGCATGAATGGGTTTATCATACTACCCAAGACAATGGCCAAAGAGAGAATGATGATGAACAATATCATGAAGGAGTTGTCAATCAAGCTACTATATATGAAGGGCCTACCCTTACTACCCATGCTCAAGGGAAAGAGGTTGTCATGGCTGTTCAAGCTCAGGCAGGAGTATTTCAATCACCTGGAAAATGTGGTAATATGATAAATGACAGTAACTATAATAAAACTAATGATGGGGGTGCAACTCTTTCTACCCTCATCCCTCTTAGTGATGATGCTATGATAGAGCCCTATCATAAATAGTTGAAGATCGATAAACAAAAATTACCTGGGATGAAATTGTAGGTAATTCACATATGGCAAGTGAATCTCATATATCCAAAACTGTAAATGAGAAGGTGCATGCCGAGGTTGAATCTGATGACAGTCAGGGAGATAGAGAAATGCACATTGAAGAGGTTGTTAACTTAGAAATGTGGCGGGAGCAGAAACTGATTACCTCCAAAGGAAGAAAAGGTAAAGAAAAAGCCGAGGCTGCCACCTTTTTAAAGCATAAAGGTAAACGAGGCCCTTATCCCTCTGTTTACAAGTCTAATTTCTGTAACATTACACCTATGAATGGAAGTGCAGGTGCAATATTAGGCACTCATGCTGTGGAACAACCTGTTTTTGATGCACAGGTGGTGAGACTTATTCTATCACACACTAAAAGCAAGAATGATGGCCTGGTTGCAGCTAGGTGGGAATGTGCCTCTCCAAAGCATCCCTCCAAGAAGTTTTCCCAACTGGAAAATGATGTTTCATGTACGCCTCAAAGAAGCGCAACTGCTCATGTTGTTGAGCAGCCTGTTTTGATACATGATACCCCGGGCAAGGAGATTGTATGCTTGTCAGCGGGGAGTGTTGCTAAGCATGGATGTGTTGATTCACCTCCACAGTTTTAAAAACTAATCACTCAACATAAAAATAAACATTTCATAGGTTCAGCTCAAGGAAGAGAATAATATGATTATGGTAAAGGTACTAGTAAAAATCTATATGTGGATGCTCTCCAGAAACAAGGTAAATTGCACTCTAAGGTATGCACGTATAATTCTTTTGACTTGATTGCATATGGTATCTATGAGGAATACGAACAAAGAGATGATCAAACACATTGAAAAGAATATACTAAGGAAATTGATGATGTTGGACTACCAAATGATGGAGGTGGACCATGGATTCAAGCGAAACCATGGAGAAGGGGTAGACCCCCTCGTGGGAGAGGTGGTCAATCCCCTCACCATAGCATGAGACCCCGGTCTCGTGCAACTTGAATTTTTGCTGTCTCTAATGGAGTTTTTTCTTGTTGGACATCCTATTATGTAATTGCTTTCACTTTCAATAAAAGGGTCCTATGTGTCTCATATTTTAAAAAAAATGTTGTTTATTTCCAATGACACTTTGAGGAGAAGGGTCAAAGTCCCAATATGAGTTTTCACTTAATCCTAAACTTTTAAAATATAAATATTTCTCATCAAAACCTATACGAACCAAAGTAATATTGTAACATAATTTTCCTTATTACACAGAGTTGTTATTATATAAATTGAAAAAAATATTTATTCATTTCCATTATATTAGAAAAAAAAAAGAACGTTAACTATGTATTGTATGAACCGCCACCTCCCTGAAGAAACATTGATCATTATTTCCTCTTGGTATTATTTAGTTTTAAAAACCATTTAAAATGTGATTAATCTTTTTTTAAATAATTATTATAATTATTAATTTTTTATAATTATATTAAATAATTCTTTAACCATAATTATCTGATAGGTTATAGCGTGTTCATGTTTTGTGTTGGTTTAACCACCTCCTGGAATGATGATACAAAAAAATATCATAGGTGACTATGGGAACATAAATATTAATTATATTATAATTTAATAAAAATATAATGATGAGTTTTGGTTAAGTATGATTATATTGGCTATTTAACATGATTTTAAAACATCATATATGTACCCTAAATTCATCGAATGAAGCCGACATAGATTCAATATTCACACAAACATATGGAAAAAAATATAATGAATAAATATCATATGATAATAAATTATCTATATTAAAAGAAATATATATGAATCATGTTACAAATAAGGTATATACTAAACTAAATTTATAATTTATAATGTTAATCATATGAAAAAAATGAACTTGGAATAAGGTAAGAGTTTATGATAGCTCAATTATTTTCCATTCACTCAGAAAATTTTTATTAAAATTTATCATTAATGTTTAAAATATTATACCTATTAAATGTATTTAGTTTTTACACCTTATTTAACCTAGTTTTATAATATTCCCTTTTTATATCTTTATTAAATGACTATTTCTACACATATTTGACTTCATGTATGGGTTTTCGTCTAAATATTCCTCTATGAGATTTAGTTTTGTAATATAATCCAAATTTAATTTATGTGGGGTATATACTGGATATTTGACAAACCTTATCATGAAATGAAATTTATTTATGTTAATTTAATTTTAATTTAAAGGTTACCCTTTCAATAGGTTTTTTGAATGTTACACTAGTTCTAAGGTGTTATCTTGACTCAAATAATTTTTTGAGTCATGATCACTCCACATCAATTATAATATTTCAATATCTTATTGTCCTACCATATGATTTTGTTATATGTTATTACCATATTCATTTCTACAGAAATCATGTTTCACACTGAAGTCTCTATCCTTGAAGAATCTATGATTTTTTAGGAATAATTATTATTATTTTTATTGTTTTTATGAGGATCTATGTTTTTTTACTTCCCAATAATGTTCTTCTTTCCATAGTGGACAATTAAAATGTATCTTTCTTTAATGATCCTTATTTTAAACTCTAATCATTTAAAAAAAATGCTTTTTAGTATCAATTTTTTTCTAGCAATAGAATAATCTGGGCAATCCCATATTGATGTGTTGTGAAACCCATTTTTCTTTTCATGAATTATTTATAATTAGATGAATGAAAAACATTTTCTTCATAATGGATTTTCAGGATATTTTTAATGAGTTATGTCTTATGAAATTAATATGTATGGATTATGATGGGTGCGTAGTTATATAACCATCTAATTGATTAGTTATATATTCACATCTCATGATAAAATGATTTTAATCATGACAATTTTGTTTGTTCACCATACAGAGAATGGAATATTTATTTGTTCACAATATCAGGAATACATTTTTTTTTCAAAATATAAAGCACGAGGATTTATTTTTCTCACAATATGAATCTTGTAAATATTGTTTTTTACAACATAAATATTCATCATTTTGTATATTCACAATATAATGTATGTATATTTTTTTCGTAACATAAAGTGTGTTTATTTTATTTATTGTCAACATCAAATATGGGAATTTTTTATTCATAACACAAAGCGTGAGAATTATTTTTTTTCACAACATGAATCATGAAATTTTTTATTGTTGAAAATTTTATAATTTCCCTATAGTTATGTTCATGTAAATTTTATTTTTTATTCAATTTTTCAAGTTCATTTTTCATTTCCCTACCATATTTCTAGGATTATACTCCATCAGCCATATTTTTTGACCCATGTTTTTTATTTGTATCCCATTGTATACAATTTTTCATTTTATATTACACGTATTTATATCTACGATTATGGGAAAATATTAATTTTCCATGTTCTTCTAATATTATATTTATCTCTTGCTCATATTTTCTCATATGATTTTCATTAAACCTTCGATAAAATGTTTATTATTCTTCCCATACCGAGTGTCTAAGGTCACCCATTTCTTATGTTTTCTTTCCCTAGGTTATAATGATAGGTATATCCTTTTATATGTATAGAAGTGGATCTTCTATAGTTTTAATGTGTACAAAGGTTTATAAATATCATTAAATAAGTTTCATATATAGTTCATCATCAATGAAATAATACCACTTAGTAATCATTTTGTGAGACTATTTATGATATGTATAATCTAAAATATGGAATTAATGTAGTATTTATGATTTTTTATACTAGGTAACCATAGTGAAAAAGATGGTTGAATGACTCAAGAACTATTTCAAAGGTTGTTGATATATTAGCACACATACCATTAACCAGGGTATCCATTCCATCCATGGATCAACACCCAATTTGGGCTTCATATATAGACTTATTTTATGTGATACCCTATGATGAAGGTGAATTTATGAGAATTTTATGAAATTTTGATATTGTTTGTTAAATTAAATAAATATTTTTGGTATATTTTTCTTAAATATTTATTTTGAAAAATAGTTTTTATGATAAAATAAAATTTCGTAGAAACATTCCCATGTTTAAAATGAGGCTCTAGACCTTATTTTAAAAGGAAATTGGTTTTCATGAAATGTTTTTAGGAATTGTTGATTCTATAATGGTATTTGATTTCTTTTGTATAAAACTAATTTAATGGGGTGTTTCTAAAATGTATTTACCCTTTTAAGATGTATTACTAAGGGTGGTTGGTTTCAAAATTATAACTATCAAGTGTTTTGAAATAGAAAGTGATTTTTTTAGGAAAGAACATTCAAATAATGAATAAATTTATAAATATAATGTTGGTTTCCTATTTTGAGGATACTTTAGTAGTTTATAATTCTCATAAAATGTTTTTGAACTCTCTTGATGAATAATTTTTTCTAAATGTAGTGGATTTTTTCCAAAATGATGTGTGTTTCCATATCGTGTTTGTTTTTTTAAAAACTCTATGAATTTACACTATAATATGGTTATTTTTATCGTAATGATATTTTGGCATGAATTTTTTCTTCTTTAAAGGGTTATTTTATATTTTATCCATTAATTTGGTTTGGGATAGGTTGATTTAATTTATGAAACATTATTTATTTCGATTCATCTTTTAGGTTTATTACTGTTTACCTCCATGCGTGCTTTCAATGAATGGTAGAAATCCAGACTTTTGGGATGGAAAATTTTGGGTGAATCTCCGTGTTGATTATGTGTGGTACTCTCTGAATTTGGCCCACCAAAACATCTATGTTGAGTGGATAATTTCAATTTTCTATATCCATGGGTTTCCATGTATAATGGAGACTTATTCATGATAATGTTTATTAATTATAATTATACTGAGATTTTTTTGGTGGATTATTCAATGAGTGTTGTTTTATTTTTTGGGGTGCGATAGTGGTAAAGGTATGTGATGTTTTTTAATTTTTGTTTAGGTGTTTCCCATTTCAACCTTAATTATATTATGTGTTGCAATGTTGATCCCCTATTAATTCAATCCCCATGGGTTGTTAGCTTTTTGTGCTAGTTTAATATGGTCATTTAGGTCAGAAATAGTGGTTTCGTTTACAGAAGATATGGGATGTGTTTTTGGAAGTGATCCATATTTAGAGGATGGTTAATTTTAAAAATATTCCTAGCTGAGTTTTAAATAATTGTGGTTGTTGGGTAACATTATTTGTGTTTCCTTTAGTTATCCTTTTTTGGATTTTTCTTATGTGATAAAAGGTTGTCATGGGATTATCATGAAATAATTTTTGTTAATGATCATTGTTTTTTTGTGTGGTATAGAACATAGTTTGAGGTTTGATTTTTGAATTGAGAGTCAAAACACCTAGGGTATTTGATTTATATAAATATAATGGGAAGTTTGTTACCTATTAGACCATGAGAGCCATCATGTAAATATTTTCCCTTGATTTTTTTGATTATATATTCTATTAGTTAGGCCTCATGTTACCCTTATGTTAGTTTTTTGAAACAAGTTTCTAATTTTACTATTTAATATTAAGGAATATTAATTATTAGTTAAGATTCACCCATTTATTTTGGTATGACTTGGATTAGTGATATAGTATAGTGACCATTTAATTTTTTTCAAAGATATTCTTCCTTTTTTAGAGTTTTGTTATTAATTCTTGGTTTTCTATGTTTAGTGGAATCTTCTCATTTCATTAGCTTAATAGTGGAAACATGGATATTTTTGTGATACTAATTTACTTAGTTATACCTATTGGTTGTTTTATAAATTTTAATTAATTTAAAATGGCAAGGAAAAAATTTATATCACCTATTTTGTTTAAGCATGGATTGTTTTTGTATTTTTATGGTTTCAAAATTTGTCAAAAAAATTATGGGATAATAAAGTATCACGGTGAAGAGAATTTTGACATTTACATATCACTGTTAAATTATTTATTTTTATATTATATAGTTCTATTTTAAAACATTGTTGATTTTGGTTTAAAATTTTTATAATATGTAATTTTTCATTTTTTTCCAGGTGAAAACAAATAATTTTGAATAAAATGCATTTAATCTCTTGAAAATGGTTATTTTCAATTCATTTTGTTCTTTCACTGTTCAGGTAAATGATTAGTGCATAGTAGAGTTCAAATCATATGAAATATAGTAATAATAATGTAAATATTTTTATATTTGGGATGTTGATGCACGAATAGCGTGTGATTAGTATAAAACATGTGCGTGATCATTTGATAGTGATGCACTATTTAGCACTATATTGTTTTTTGTAAATTTGGATCATTCGTTATCAAATTGTGTTGGGCTCCATGATGAACAACATTGTTCAGTTTTTATGTGTGGTGACTCAAATTATTGGTGCATAAAGAGAGGAAACCATGTGACTCATTATTTGTAGGGTGTGATGTTCTTGTTAGTGGATCCAACATGGTTAGTGCATGACATGGAAAACCAGGCAACTAAATCATGAAACCGTACAAGATTAAAATAAATGATAAATTTTATTTTCCTTCAACCATGATTTTAAGGATAAATTCATTCCTCTATTAACCCTCTCACTTAAACGAACCTAATAACTCCCTAGGGAGTTCTTCCTCTCTTATTCATGGATTTTTAGTCTATTAATCCCTCTTTTCAAGTGATTTATCCAAGGTAATCTCCATACATTATCATGTTCACTTCTATTAATCTCTTCCTTTTTTAGTTTATTTACATGATTTTCATCCTCTCATGATCCATAACTACTATACATGTTGGTATTAAGGTTTAGAAAGAGTTTCATGATAGGTATTTGATTAATTCAAGGGTGTAGAGGTTGTTTCCACTGTTGATTATGCATTCACCATTGATGGAGACATGTTGTGATTTGTTCCAACTTGAATAAGATTGGTGTTTTAATTTTGTTTCATAATATTATAGTTGATGAGACAATTCAATGTTTATAAATATCTTACATTCCAAATTATACATGTATGTGTCACCCATTAGGGGTTAAAAATGATTTTCATTACTTGAAATGGATTTGTTCGGTGTGAAGTGTTTAATAAAATGTAAGACTGTCGTTTTTAAATGAATTTATAGAATTTTAAGTTGGTTATTAACATAGATATATTTTAAAAGGGGTGGTTTGATGTTATAATGTGATGATTTATAAATAAGGGGTGTATTGAACCATATATATTTATTTTAGGATTTGGTTATATCATGTTTTTTAATATGATTTCAAAAGGGTTCCTAACATCAGTTGAATTCAAAGATTGTTTTCATGGAATGGTTTATTAGAGGATGAATAAATTCCCTAACATTGAATGAATATATTTATTGACCCATTAGGAACATAGTTTAAAAAAATTAATTTTAAAATTGTGGTTTCCCTCATTTTGATACATTGTGTTTATATAGTTCGTTAGGGATTTTGACCCCATGGGTGATGTTTTTCTTGATTTTTTTTCATGGATATGAATGGGGCTATTTTGTGAGAGTGTGTTAGAGGTGAGATTTGGTTTAATTATTTTTCTTTAAATATTGTTTTTTGTGATGAGGTTGAGATATATTTATTATTTTACTTCTCATTTTTCGATATCATGAGAACCCTGGGTAACAAAGTTGATAGTATGGATTTGTGTTCCACTAGATTAGTGTGCATAGGCTAGATAGTGTCTTATGAAAGTTAAAAATGTAAAGGGATTTATGTTGTACTCAGTGACACAAATGGATATCGATTGGGATGTTGTAGATACATATTAAGGTACCTATACAAATTTAAAATTGGAATCCATGTTAAGTATCAGTCATGTTGGGTCATAGTGAGTTTTCCATGATGCACGATCCTTTTGAGGGTGGTTTAGCTGATCCTCATACATATACCTCATTGGTATTCTCCCATATTTTTATTATACTGCACCATTGTATAGTATTTTCTTGTTTTTTTCATTATTTAATGATTCAGTGGTTCTATAAATAATTATGATGTTTTTAAATTTTGGTCTTTTACATTAAAACTAATTTAAAAATGATTTTGAATGTGGGAATTTTAAAAAGGATATTGTAACTTTTTTTTTGAAATAAGAATTATGAAATGTTTTGGGGAATGAAGATGAATTCGGTGGTTTTGTTTATAAATTTAGAGGTTCCTTTTCCATGGTTCGAAATATACTTTAAATTTCTTTTCTGGACTATTGTACACAGTTTATGGTTTTAGGATAGTTGATATACATTTTTTCATAAATGGGTTTTCATGGGATTTGAAATGAAATAATTGAATATTGATAGATGATTTCTTATTATTTATCAGGGGAAAACCCTTTTTCTAAAATAATATTTATACTATAATTTTTATAATATAATATTAATAGAAGTACATAAACTCTTTGATGAGAAAATATTGCGCATATTTATCTTACACCTAGCATATAATTCAATGTGTGTAGCACTTAAGTTTCCACTTAGGTGTTGAGTGTTTTCTTATGTTCATTAGTTTTCATTTGGGTATATGGTGGAAGATTTCAGATTTTGTGAGTGATAATTGATCTCATAGAGGGTTTTTAGACTTGTTAGGATTCTCTTTTACTTTTGGGATATGGTTTTTACTGTAACATCCTGGTTCTGGAAGCCACACAATGGGTGCCCTGAACCCAGATGGTCACATGACCTCAAGCGTATTTCCCCAAATCTGAGATGCCGCCAACTTGCAGTGAGGGCCAAGGACTGATAATGGGTAAACTATTCCCTCATTTGTCAAAGTGTAGATCATCAGAATAAAATAAATAAAAATCTCAAAGCATAAATAGTAGACAATATAAACTAGAAATAGACAACAGAAGGAAAAGATAACTAGCATTCATATAGATATCATGATGCATCCTGCCAATAATTCTTTGAAAGCAGCCAAAAACAGAAACACTAAAATCTAAAACAATACATCCCAAGGTAAAAGTACATCACATCCTACCAAAACCATATAGAAGGAACTCAGCAGTATCGCAAGCTTAAGCTCAGTCCCATGCTCTCCTACTCCTCTGCAACAATTAAGTACCTGTATATGGACTCTTACCCTTATCATCACCTGTAGCAATATAATCTATTTTGGACCAAGACATGACTCAAACAGGGTGTGAGAAATAAATCCCAGTAGGAAACCACGAAACGCCCACGCCCAACTGTTAGTGAAAATGTGCAACAATAGTGTGCAGTAATGAAATAATGTAAACTAGGAAGTACTCAAAAGTAAACACTCCTACCAGTTATATTGCCATTTTAATTATTATTTAACAATTCTATATAATTGAATTATAAGTTCCTGAGACTCATCCTAACCCGAAAATCTCCTATAAAGTGTTGTAGAAAAAAACCACAACAGGAAATCTAACAAGTATAAGATAATAAAAATACCAAGACTGTGCTTTAGCTTGGGAGGTATAACATAAGAAATCACAACATTGAATATTTAAAGTAAGAAGTGTCCAAAAACAATAAAATCCTTACCCTTAGGTAAGCAGAATCGAATCCCTCCGGTGATTTCTCAACGGTATAACGAATATTTCCCTCAAGCATACAATATATTTCCCATAGGCATGGAAGCGACTACCCACATGCATAAGAAAAGTTGCCCTGAGGCTAAACGAAACACTTCCCTCAGGCTAAGAAGAACACCTCCCTCAGGAGAACAAGTAACCAGACCGAGCCCAACACATAAACAAGAAATTTATATAAATTTTGTCTCAAGATAACTCAAAGCATGCTATAATCACGACATACCCATGGGTATCCTGAACAAACAGAAAAACAAGGGAAACACACCCATGTGGAGGCCCTGGATCAAGGAAACGATCCCAAATAGTAGTCTATAATTGTTCATTAAATTACCTATGCAATTATAGTTAACTTAAAAGTCAAGGCCACAGCCATACGACCCCCCCAAACATGGGTTTGTTGAACTAAGGTACATAAAAACAACTCGACAGTTGGAAATAAACACGAGACCACCTACCTAAATCTCCTCTGATCAATATATGTAAACGTCCCCTCTAGAATCAACCGAGAATGATGTAGATCTGGGATAAACAATAACGCGTTCAAACCCAAATAAATTCCCCTAGGGAATGAATTGGAAGGAGAGGTTCAAGAAGATATAATTACTCCCCGCGCGATTCAAATGAGATTGATGGCGAAGGAATTAGAGTCTAGGTGTGCTATCGGGAGATCTTCCAAGATCCAACCTTCTGTCCCACGGTTCTCAGGCATTCTTTGCTTCCTCTATCGAAATAGGTGGATACAACCTATTTTAAGTAAAAAAACATAACTACATGGCATGTACTCTCAAGTACATGGTGTATACTTTCCATTTTTTAACTGTTCCTCTAGGAGCCACATTCCATCGCCTCACGGTTCATTTATCGACTTGATAACACGTCATGTATTTTTGAGTACATGGCATGTACGACCGTTCCACTGGCGGCTACTCCCACCGCCTAAATGTTCACATACTGACTGATTACACGGCTTGTATATACTACGTACACTATGTGTAGTAAGTTTTTACACCAAGCCTACATGCCCTGTATACTTATCCCGAATGGCCAAAGTACATGGCATGTGGAAAAGTACAGGGTATGTACCCATAAACTTCGGTATATTTCCCAATTTTTCTTATTTTCACAAAAACCATAAAGGAAAATGAAAATATTAAACCCATACCTCAAGAATAATAACCGGGTTCCTACAATCTTCCCCTGAAAGCAATTTGTTCCCGAATTTCCCTTCAAAGGGTGGTGAGGATAAACCTAAGAAAAACTCTAGCCACTGAGAACGTACGTCGGTCTACCACTCCTAGGTTTCATCCTGCACTTGTCCATACTTCCATAACACTCGTATGAGAGAAACTGACCATCCTTGGGGAACCTTCATGCTCCTATCAACAATACGAATCAGATTCTCCTCAAAGGATTCATCAACCTGATGTTCAACCTCATCGGGCTGAAAAACGTGAGATGAGTTTGAGTGATTATGACGTAGCTGAGATATGTGAAAGACGTCTTGCATGGCCTGATACCTCTGTGGAAACATCAACCGATAGGAAACTGGACTGACTCTCTCCAGAATCTCAAACGGCCCCACATACCTCGGTGAAAGTTTACCGTATCTCCTGATCCTCCTATGTCCCAACCTTTGTGAAACACACAAGAAAACCTGATCCCTAACCACGAACTCCAAGGGTCATCTATGGCGATCAACATAAGATTTCAGACGAGACTACGCAGTAGCCATCTTCTTCTAAATCAACTGGACCTACTCTGAAGTCTCATGCAAGAGATTTGGTCCCAGTAAAGCTGCCTCACCTACCTCCAACCAGCACAAAGGTAATCGACATGGCCTACCATATAAAGCCTTGTAAGGTGCCATCTCAATAGTTTCATGAAAACTATTATTGTAGGAAAATATGACTAGGGGTATGTGCTTCTACCAAGAGTCCCCAGTGTCCAGGTTGCATGCACACATCATGTCCTCAAGCACCTGTATCGTACGCTCTGACTAGCCATTAGTCTGATGGTGGTAAGTTGTGCTCAAAAGCACATGTGTACCCAATACCCTATGAAAACTCTACCAGACAAGAGACATAAAATGATCATCCCTATCTGAAATGATAGAATGAGGAACCCCATGAAGATGTACTACCTCTCGGATATACAACTTCTCGAGCTCGTCAACACCCAAGGTCTCCATGATCGGCCAAAGGTGAGATACAATCATAAGTCTTTCCACAAAAACCTCGACAGCATCACTGCCTTGAGGTGACCTCAGCAACCTGGTCATGATGTCCATGGTGACATCATCCCATTTCCATTCCAGAATGGCTAACTTTTTTAATTGTCCAATTGGCATCTGATACACCGCATTCACCAGCTGATAGTTGGAACATCTCGTAACAAAACAAGCCACATCACATTTCATACCCGTTCCCCAATACTGACAACTCAAGTCACGGGACATTTTGCTAACTCCGGGATATACTGCCCAAGATGAATCATGAAACTCTCACATCAAATCATCTCGTTTATCCCCTGGAACCTACACTCGTCCATGGATACGTAGTACCTCGTCATCTAACTAAGAGGAGGGTCCTCACATTCCACTAACTGCGGTAGAACTAGACATTCTGAATCTGATAGCTGTCTTATCCTCACTCTATCCAACTCTATCCAAGAGGGTAGAAGTCACATCTAAGGATGAAATATAGGTTCACCCCTGAACATCGTGCACCTCCAAATCCATCTAGGAGAACAAATCCATAACCTGCCACTCACCACTGGCCTCCTACACTGCATGTATATGAGTCCTCCTACTCAATGCATCGACTACTGGGTTACCTTTACCAGGTGTGTAGGCAAGATCAAATTCGAAGGAATGAAGGTACCCAACCCACCTTCGCTATCTCAAATTCAGGTCACAATGGATAAAGATGTATTTATGAATTTTTTCATCCATAAACACCACAAAATGTTTTCTCAGAAGATAATGTCTCAAACAGCGTAACACATGAACAACTGCAGCCAACTTGAGATCATGCGTTGGGTAATTTATCTTATTGTCCTCCACTGTCAAGACCCATATGCAACTACTCGACTGCCCTACATCAACACTGATCCCAGCCCAACACCTGATTCTTCACAGTAAACTGTATTTCTCTTCCCTTTCTCTAGAAGTATCAGGACTGGTGCTGATGTCAACCTTCCCTTCAACTCTTGAAAAGATGTATCACATGCTTATGAACAAATTAACTTCATACCCTTCTTATTAAAACCCATGAATGGAACTGTGAAGTGGGAGAAGTCCTATATAAAGAACTTTTAGTACCTAGCCATCCCCATGTAACTCCGTATTTCAAACACATTCTTTGGCTGATCCAAGGAATCCACTACTCTCAATTTCTCTATGTCAACAGCAATTCCTGCCTCTAAGATAATATGACCCAGGAAGTGTATCTGATCCATCCCAAAGTGGATCTTTGAGAGCATAGCATATAACTGATGCTCTCTCGGAGTACTCAACATGATCTCAATATGGGTGTCATGGTCATGTCGAGTGTGAGAGTGCACCAAGATATCTTTCAAAAAGACTACCAAAAAAGAATCAAGATATTTGTGCAACACACGATTCATCAGAGCCATGAAAACTGGTGGCGTGTTTGTGAGTCCGAACGGAATGAACAAGTACTCGTACAGACCATATCTTCTTCGAAAGGCTATAAGCAGTATGTCCGATGGTCTAATGGGCAACTGATGATATCCAGATCAAAATTCAATCTTCGAGAACACTCATGCTCCTCAAAGTTGATTAAAAAGATCATCTATCATTGGCAAGGGATATCAGTTCTTGATCGTCAACTGGTTCAATTTTCGATAATCCACGCAGAGTCTGAGGGTACTGTCTTTTTTCTTTTTAAACAGAATAGGTGAACCCCAAGGATAATTACTGGCTTAGATGAAACCCTTTTCTTGTAACTCCTCTAACTGTTTCTTGAGCTCCTGCAACTTTGTTTTACTAACCAGCCCATCTCGAGAATGAAATCATAGGATGTATTCTCTAAAACATAGAGGTCCCATAGCAAGTGACACCCACAAACCACTAGGGGTGCTCCGTACGCTGACGCACACCAGCCATTCTAATTCCCAACGGAGTGTCTAGCGTCATGATATCAGAAGAAGAAGAAACATAGGGCCCATGGCTCTCCACAACGGACACAGATATAAATCTATGTGTAGCACCAGTATAGAAAAGTGGATAAGATAAAAGAGAAGCAACTAGATTATTATGTCTGTGTATCACCCCAAGATTCCACAGTACATTTCCCTTTGAATAATGTAATATCTTGCATTGTACGCAAATTGGAGATTCTAACACACCGCGACCAATTAAACTAGCCACAATGAATAGTAATGCCCAATTTTTGAAATTTTAAAAATTTTATCTTTAAAAATGGACTTTGGTTTTGGATATGGACTATTGAAATTATATTAGGGTAAATTTTTGGTATATTTCTGAAAACATTCAATTTTTGATGAATAGTGAAAAACACGGAGTTATAGTTTAAAACTGAATTTTTATTTAAATAATTATTTATTTCATATAAATTTATTTTAGGTAAAAATAGATACATAATACATATATAAGTTCAAAGTAATTCATTGGAGTCAGTTTATAATAATTTTATATATATTAAAATTTCATTGAACTTTTTAACCGTCTTTTACCCACCTCTAAGGAGCATTTGTAAATTTGAATAAAACATAATTTTACCGCTTTTGTGAATTGAATTTAAAAAATACTAGAGACTTGATTGATATTAGTAATTAAAATGTGGTTCAATAAGATGAAAATATTTTATGGTGAATAGAAACTTTTAACTTTTATTTTCCACGGTAAAAAGTAAATATGGTAATTAAGGTTAAAAATGACATTATTATTACCCTAACACATTTTCTAATTCTATTAGATAAGTGAAATTCGACAAAAAACAACCTTAGGAATAAAATATGACCCTTTAGTTCCACTTGTATTAGATTATGACATTTATTATTATTTAATTCAAAGATTAGTTAAATGTGTTAAATTCAAAGCTTAATAACAAAACCATTTTTAATAAAGGGTTATATATAAGATAAATTCGATTATGAATATTAATTAGAAATTTAAAAATATTTCTTACATAATGGAATTTTATTTATATTTTTTATACATTATATAATTTAATTTATTTATGACACAATGATGATGTAGTAATTACCAAATTAATGACATATTAAAATATTTGATATTATAAATATCCAAATAAATGTAATTTGAGACTTTTTATGAATTAAATTAATTTTTTAGGTTAATATGACTTGTTATAGTTGGTTAAATTAATTGTTTTCTATGTAATAATGTTTTCATGAATTTAGAAAAAACAAAATACCAAATAGTGTCAAAATTGACATAAAAGCGTTTTTAAAACAAGTATTATATTATTAATTTATATTCTATTCCTAAAAATCAAAGGATCATCCAAAAGAATTATATAATGATATTTGAATCATTAGTTAACAAAAAAAATTCTCTTTTAAGTATTTCAAAAGTTTATTAACCATATAATATAAAAATTCAAAGAGACATGGAAAATGTCAAACTATTTAGCTAAGAGTTAAATAAAAAAGATAAGGTTAATATAGTGACCCAAACCTATCTAAAACCTATTGGTTGAGTTTTTTTCAACCCATAACCACTTTATCCTTTAAATAATTCATTTTTTAGCCATTATAAATAGAAAATGTTTCATTTATAAAATAATATTTCTAGTTTTTCTTAAGGTTCCCCTCACCCCTCTTATAAAATGGCACTCCACCTTCCCTCAAACTCACACCTTCAAAGCCTTGTGTCTCTGCCAAACTCTGACAAAATACCTCTAAACTATCCTCCATTAATCTTAGAGGCCTTCCTTTAGTCAGAAAGCCAACCTAAGGAGCCCTTTTGATCAAATCAATAGGAAGAACCCAAAGAAGAGGTAAATATTTCATCACCTCTTTAAAGTTTTTTTCTTCTTCCACTTCCTCTTTCTTTGTTGTTTCCATTTTAAAATAATAAATCCAGTATCTTATATATAATTTGATTTTATTATAAATATGGTAAAACCATATTCATTATTCTATCCATCCTTTAAATGACATGTCACCATACGTGCGTACGTACGGCTTACCGTCTCCACATCGTGGTGTAATTGTTATTCAATACATTATTATTTGGATGAGAAAAATAATGATGTGTAATTGATGTAAATAATAAATTTAACATGATAATTATTCGGTATATATGATATACCATCCAATCATATATTATTTTAATATCAAAAGAATGATATTGTCGCTCATGTGAACATACGTATTACCGTCTCCATGAACGCGATGAGATTCATACCCCGTAGTAATCAATTCAAGACCAATTTTCATTAGATGATTAAAAATAATGTTTAAAGACTTAATATCATTCTTAATATTAATATGATACATACTATTCATAACAAACACTACTTACAAAACAAATAATATAAAGGAAACGAATCAGTTAACACCCGAAACGACGATAATACTAAAATATAATTAACAAAGAAATATTAAAAGATCATATATGTTATCATATTAATGTATATGATACTTATATAACTTAATCAAAATTATCTAAACATTATAAAGGAGGTTAACCTACTCTCTACCCCAGAAAAGTACAGAGTAAGGGTTTTCTTATCTCACTTTTAATTTCGAGAGATTTCCATTGTTCGCCACTTATTTATTGCATGTGGTGTATTGTGTACTGTGATTTGATATATATTATCATGATTACCTTCATATTAATGGTATTATGTGATAAATTTGGTGGTTATTAACTTTCAGTCATAAGAATCGATCAATTACAATGAATTAAGGGTTTTTAATCTCACGTTCTATTCATGTGAGATTCATGTTATATTATACACTATTTCCTTTTGTGTGGAGTATGTACTATCCATGATTGTATTAATTCTAATATAATTTAATTTATGGTAATTTACATCATCATTTTATGAAAATTCATTCATGGGGTGTATTCTTTGTATGTTACCAAAGCGGTAAGGGAATTTCAAATTTCTATTTCCACTCTGTGGGCTTTACGCATACTTCATTGATTATTTTACTCCATGATTATGTGTGTAATCACTATTTATTATTTATGTAGTAATTTAAACTCCCATTTGTGTGGGTATACTTTTTATACACATAATCACTCTATTTATAATTTCTCAATTAATTGATATAAACTTGATCTGAACTCAATTTCCATTCATTGAGTTAAACATCCAAGTCATTGGTGTTTTTTTAAAAGAATTTATGTGAATGTCCACTAATCTATTTACACTGAATGTACAATAATATTTAGTGTATTTATATTTTTCACAGACATAATTATGTCATTGATTTATCTATAACCTAAGGATATGTTCTTTATAAGAGTCTTCATCTCAATTTACATTCCATTTAGACATCTTTGTTATTATACACCAATTCCCTTTTTTATGTTGTATATAATGTACATTGACATAGTATATCATGAATCCCTTTATTCCCATGATATAATAAAGTTTTTATTACCTCAATTATTATTATTTTAGTGTGTCTCTTTTGGTTAGGAACTCTAACTAAAATATCATTTTAAAATGTTGTAAAGATTTATTATTCTAAATCTTTCTCATTAATGCCCATGTATTAAAAATGGTTTTAAGGATTTATTTATATAGCCATTAATGCTGTAAAAATAAAATTGCTTTTAAAAGTTTCAAAGTGGTATGGGAAACTTCTATTCAAAAATCTATTTTTAAACTGCTTCTTGACAAATAGTGTGAATTTTAAATGTTTTAAAAAAAAGGGGGTTATTTCTCTCAAATAGTTTTGATGATTATTATCATCTATGCCAATATCCTTCATTATTATAGATTGAGGTTAATCTGTTATAATACAATCTTCCATATTGTATTGAATGAGTTATGTTTAACTATAGATGTACTATTTTTATACCATTCATGGTTTGTAGATAAAGTATTGAAATTTTACATGATAGTTTTAATACAAATGTTTATGTTATGTTTCAAACGATTCACATGGGGAATTCATTGGAATTAGTAAGTGACGGGTGGGGCCCACTATTACTCCTTGATGCATTGGTATGTCTCATGAGACAAACTAGTGTCTTGGAACAAGGCCTTGACAACATCTTATTTGTAGTCTTTGAACAAGGCCTTGACTATGTGGTTATGAAATTCTAGAATTATGTATTCCATCATTATGAATGTTTCTATTAATATTGCATGTGATTATTCAACTAGTAGAATATCAATGTGAATAAGTATAGAGAATTATTTGATTTTATCATTGCCATATTATGCTTTAGTACACTTTTAAAAGGCTTTCATTTTAGTCTTATACATTTCCTTAAAGGTTTATGTTTATTTATGAAAGTTTCCGCTATAGTGTTATCCTTACTGAGAATCTTAGATCACCCATTTCTATGTTTTATTTTTCACAGGATGAGAAGAATTATATTATGACGGACCTTCAAGGATTTTCTTTGGGATCTCATTGTTTTATGTGGATAAAATGTTGTTTTAGTTTTCAATTTTATGATGTAATGTAAACCTTATGAATGTATCTAGTACTTACAAGGCTAATAAACTAATAGGTCTTTCGAGACATGATCTTTTGTGATCACTCCAATGATTCGTAAGGATGCACTGACTCTAGGATTCTGGGGTTGGGGCATTATAGTTGGTATCAGAGGAAATTTGGTACAAACCTTGGAAACTAGATATAGATAAAATCTGATTAGGGAACATATCCCTAAGATAGACTTTGAGAATTAGTATAGAAGAAATTCCTAAAATTTTGGTATTGTAGATATTTTATTAGTTTATTAAGAAATACATCCCTGTCAAGATACGAGTTGGTAGAGGCAGCTCTGCCACAAATGTAAGTAGGGTTAAAACCTGAAAACACCAGTTTGAGCTAGACTCGAATGGGAACTGGTGAACAACAACGGGCCCTGCGGCACTCCTGGTTATGACACTCTTGAGGGATATTCTTATGATAATTTACATTTTCCTTACCAACCAATATGAAGGATTTTAATATAAGATAATAATAAATGACCTTGGTTAATCTTAAGGTGTTTCAAATTGAAAATATGGTGTCATGATATTCTCTAAATGATTGTATGACTACTGTTACTCACATAATTATTTGAAGTTTTAGTTAATGGATAGATTCCAAAAAAGTCACAGTAACATTGATCATGATGTATAAGGTGGAAAAAGTGGTGGAAATGAGCATCAAAATCGAATTTTGATAGGCATAAAAGATATTGTGTTCATGCCAAATCAGTTTTCCAAAAATATGATCAACAACATATATATTAACAAACTCATAGACTCAATAAAGAATAGAAATTTGTTGAATGATAAGAGCTCCAGTAGTGGAGACAATGGAGAAAAGAATCCTCAATTTATATCATGTAGGAAATGTGGAAGGAGACACCAAGGAAAGTGTCTCAATGGAATAATGAAATTCTTTATGTGTCGGAAAGAAGGACATAAAGTAAAGAATTGCTGAGGAAAAATGAAGAGTACTATGGAAGAAAATAAAAATGGTCCTAAGAATCCATTTATAGTCATTTTCCATAAATGTAGGGGACCTATCCATTACCCAAGTGAAGGCACTATTCTATAGGATATTTTCATAATCAAAGAAGAAGCTATGAGGAACTAAATGGTTGGAGAAATGTTTAAAAGTATTAGTGCTCCTTATTGATGGGATTAATTTGGTATAATTTTCTCTTGTATTTGTAACCCTATAGTTTGTCTTGTGAAAACGATATTTGAGGAAGAAATTTCTTTTCTCTTGTGGATATAGTTATAAATAACCATTAAGTTTTATATGATCATTATGTTTGATGAAATTACAAGTTATAAAATTTTGGAATGAAAATGCAAGGTATGAGATAACATTTGTGGTTAAATTATTTAATGTTTATTTTGAGGAATTTATCTCATTTTGGTGATGTTATAAAATATATTTTTTGTAAAAGGACAACACACAGACCCTGTGACAACCCGTCTCATTAGACAAAGTTGTGGGAATCAAACCCACAACCAGAGTGCGATTGGGATTTATCACCTACCACTGGACAACGTGAAGTCCCTGGTTAGTGTGACTAATTATTTTTAGTTAAATTATTTTATTGATCAATAATAAGTTGATTTGGGATACTATGTCTTATAATATGAATACCCTTAGTATAGGAAAATGATTTGGTTATTAAGTGATAAATGTTATTTTGGAAGAAGTTCTCTCTATTGGGAACACTATATGCCTAGAAAAATAGAATACTAGGGGATTTTATTTGAGGAGTAATGGTGGATTTTTATCTATGATTATATTATTAATTTATAGTGATTTGGGTTGTTTATGGAAATGATTAACATATAATACAGAATATGTGATTAGGTTAATTACTTTTATGTATGTGACTTTAAGAGTAGTCGATGTCATTTGGACATACAATTTAACGTGGAAGACTACATAACCAAATTCTTCTAAGTTTTGGTTTTCAATATTAGTTTGGATTATATTGAAGTATTTTAAGGACATTTTTTTATTTAATGGTATTTATTTAACTTTGGGGTATTGTTGGATTAATTTTAGAAACTAATATTAGTTTTTCTTTCTAAAAAGAAATATCCTTTTGGGGGATCATCTGAACTTGTACTAACCATTTTTGTTTTGATTAATCCCTAAAGACATGGTAAATATATAGTTTATCCTTTGTGGATCATGTGATTCTCTAGAAGCTGATCCTAGCTTTTCCGGTGGGACCAAGTTATATCGAAAACTCATCATTTGAAAACAAAAATGAGTTAATGGTATAAATTTATTAAAGAATGAAACTCTACATAAAAAGTAAGTATGTCACTTTATGTTCTTAGTCAATCTCATAAATAAATTCCTCATCATTATGAAATGTAACTTAAAAAAAATATTATCTATTTACTATTCCTATTGAGAAACTAATGACTGTTTTTCCCATCACATGGTTATAGTTTTCCGGTTGTTAACTTTTCTCTGATCATGTTTTCTATCCCTCTCAATCAGAACAAGACACTTAGTTTATCTTCTATATCCATGTCTTCCAATATTGAATCCTAGTATGTGTTATCTCGGATGACCTTTGTACATCTCTTTATTTATTTTAAAGTGATAGTTTTATTTACTCATTTTCCAATGTGGGACTTTCAATTAAGTTCTCAAGCCCAATTTTAAAAATTGAGTGGACGTAATTTCCAAATGGGGGGAAGAATGTAACACCCCAAGCTTCCACAATACGTTTCCCTTTAAATAATGGAATAGCTTTCATTGTACGCAAATTTGAGATTCTAACACACCACGACCAATCAAACTAGCAGTTATGAGTAGTAATACCCACTTTTTGAACTTTTATAAATTTTATCTTTCAAAATGGAATTCATTTTTGGATTTGGAATATCAAAATTAGATTGGGGTGAATTTTTGGTATTTTTCTAAAAACATTCAATTTTTTATTAATAGTGAAAAACATTTAGTTATAGTTTAAAACCAAATTTCTATTTAAATAATTATTTGTTTTATTTATATTTATTTTAGGTCGAAACAAATACATAATACATATATAAGATCAATTTAATTCCTTGGAGTCAGTTTATAATAATTTATATATATATAAATTTTATTGAACTTCTTAACACTCTTTTACCAACCTCTTAGGAGCATTTGCAAATTTAAATAAAATTTAATTTTACTGCTTCTATGAATTGAATTTCAAAAATCTGAGGGACATGGTTGATATTAGTAAGTAAAATGTGGTTCAATAACTTGCAAATAATTTTTGGTGAATAGTAAATTTTTACTTTTATTTACCACGATAAAAAGTGAACAGGGTAATTAAGGGTACAAATGACATTATTATTAACCAAACACATGTCTTAATTCTAGTGGATAAGTGTAATTCGACCAAAAAACAACCTTATGAATAAAATATGATCCTTTATGTCCACTTGGATAAGATGAGGATATTTATTATTTTTTAATTCAAAGAAGAGTTAAAAGTGTTAAATTCAAAGCTTAATAACTAAACCATATTTCATATAGGGTTATACTTAAGAGAAATTCGATTATAAATATTCACTAGAAATATAAAAATATTTCCTACATAACGGAATTTTATTTATATTTTTTAGACATTAAATAATTTAATTTATATATGACACAATGGTGATGTAGTAATTACCTAATTAATGAAATATTAAAATATTTGATATTATAAATATCCAAATGAATTTAATTTGAGACTTTTAATGAATTTAACTAATTTTATAGGTTAAAATGTCATGTTAGGGTTGGTTAGATTAATTTTTTTGATGTAATAAGTCTATTGTGAATTTAGAAAACACAAAATACCAAATAGTGTCAAAATTTACAGAAAATAGTTTTTAAAACAAATATTATATTATTAATTAATATTGTATTCCTAAAAATAAAAGGTTTGGCCAAAAGACTTATATAATGATATTTGTATCATTAATTAACTATTTTTTGTTCACTTTGAAGTATTTAGTATGTTTATTAACCATATAATATAAAAATAAAAAGAGACATGACAAATGTCAAGCTATTTAACTAAGAGTTAAATCTAAATGATAAGGTTAATATAGTGACCCAAACCTATCTAAAACCTATTAGTTGAGTGGTTTTCGACCCATACCCACCTTATCCTCTAAATAATTCATTTTTGAGACATTGTAAACCTTAAATGGTTTTATTATAAAATAATATTTATAGCTTTCCTAAGGTTCCCCCACCCCTTTTATAAAAGGGAACACCACCTTCACTCAAACTCACACCTTCAAAGCCTTCTTTCTCGGCCAAACTCTGTCCTAAAACACTATCATCTATCCCCCCTTAATCTTTGACGCGTTCCATTAGTCAAAAATACAACGTAAGGAGCCCTTTTGATCAAATCAAATGGAAGAATCTGAAGAAGTGGTAAATATTTAATCACCTCTTTCATGTTCCTTTTTTCTTCCACATCCTCTTTCTTTGTTGTTTCCATTATAAAATATTAAATTCAGTATCTTATATATACTGGTATGTTATTTTAATTATGGTACAACCATATTAATTATTATATCCATCCTTTGAATGACATGTCCCCATACATGCGTATATACAGTTTACTGTCTCCACGTTGTGGTGTAATTGTTATTCAATACATTATTATTTGGATGATTATAATAACGATGTGTAATTGTTTTAAATAATAAATATAAAATTATAATTATTCTTTATATATTATATACCATCCAATTATATATTATTTTACTATCAAAAAAATGATATTGTCGCTTGTGCGTACATACGGATTACCGTCTCCACGAACGCGATGAGATTCATTCTCCATCGTAATCCATTCAAGAATAATTTTCATTATATGATAAAAAATAATTTTTAACAACTTAATATCATTCTTAATATGAATAATATACATCCTACTCATAACAAACACTACTTACAAAATAAATCATATAAAGGAAAACGAATCAGTTAACACCTGAAACAATAATAATACTAAAATATTATTAACAAAAAAATACTAAATGATCATATATGATTTAATATTAATGTATATGATTCTTGTAAAATTTAATAACAATTATTTCTCAATTATAAAGGAGTTTAACCTACCCTCGACCAAGTAAAAGTACAAAGTTAGGGGTTTCTTATCTCACTTTTAATTTCGTGAGATTTCCATTGTTCACCACTTATTTTTTTCATGTGGTGTAATGTGTACTACCATTTGATATATATTATCATTATTATCTTTATATGCATGGTATTATGTGATTCATTTTTTGGTTATTAATTTTTTTTCATACGACTTGATTGATTACAATGAAGTAAGGGTTTTTCATCTCAAATTTTATTCAAGTGAGATTCATGCTACATTGGCCACTATTTACAATTGTGTGAAGTATGTACTGTCCATGATTGTATTAATTGTGTAATATAATTTAATTTATGGGTATTTACATCATCATTGTATGATCCTTCTTTCATGTGGTGTATGTTTCGTATGTAACCAAATTAGTAAGGGAATTTCAAATTTCTATTTCCACTTAGTGGGATTTACGCACACTTCATTGATTATTTTACTCCAAGTCTATGTGTGGAATCACTATTTATTATTTATGTAGTAATTACCACTCCACTTTGTGTGGATGTAATTTTTACAAACAATATAACCCCATTGATAATTTCTCAAGTTATTGATATAAACATGATCTAAACTCAATTTCTATTCATTGAGTAAAACGTCCAAGTGATTGGTGTTGTTTTTACAAGAATATGTGTGAATGTGCTCTGATTGATTTATAGTGAATATCCAATAATATTGAGTGTATCTATATTTTTCACACATAATTATGTGATTGATTTATCCTTAACCTAAGGATGCTGTCTTTAAAAGAAACTTCATCTCAATTTATATTCCATTGAGACATCTTTGTTGTTATACACCAATTCACTTTTATATGATGTATATATTGTACTTTGACATTTTATATCATGACTCCCTTTATTCCCATGATATTATAATGTTGTGATTACCACAATTATGTTTATTCAAGTGTCTCTCTTTTGGTTAGGAAGTCTAACTAAAATATCATTTTCAATTGTTTTAAATATTTATTATTCTGAATCTTTCTCATTAATGTCCATGTTTTAAAAATGGTTTTAAGGATTTATTTATATGGACATTAAAGTTTTAAAATTAAAATTTATTTTAAAAGATTCAAAGTGGTATGGTACACTTTGATTCAAAAATCTATTTTTAAACTGCTTCTTGACAAATAATGTTACTTTTAAATGTTTTCAAGAAAAAGGGGGACATTTCTATCAAAACGTTTTGATGATTATTTTCATCTATATCAATATACTTCATTATTATCAATTGAGGTTAATTTTTTACAATAAAATCTTCCATATTGTATTGAATGAGTTATGTTTGACTGTGGGTGTGCTATTTTTATACCATTCATGTTTTTTGGATAAAGTATTGACATTTCGTATGCTAGTTTTAATATGAATGTTTATGTTATGTTTCAAAATTTTCATATGAGGAATTCTTTGGACTTAGTAATTGATGGGTGGGTCCCTCTATAGCTCCTCGATGCATTGGTCGGTCTCATGGGACAAACTAGTGTCTTGGCATAGGGCCTTGACAAAATCTTATTTGTAGTCATGGCACAAGGCCCTGATAATGTGTTTTTAAAAGTTTGGAATTTTTCATTCCATCATTATGAAAGTGGTTGTTGATATTTCATGTGAATATTAGACTAGTAGAATATCCATGTGAATAATTAAATGTAATTATTTGATTTTATCTTTTCCAAATTATGCTGAAGTTCAAGTTTAAAAGGCTTTGGTATTAGTCTTATAAATTTCCTTAAATGATTATTCTTACTTATGAAAGTTTCCGCTATATTTTTATCCTTACTGAGCATCTCAGCTCCCCCCTCTCTATGTTTTATTTTTCCTAGGATGCGAAGAAGTATATTATGACTGACCTATAAGGACTGTCTATAGGATCTTAGTGTTGTCTATGGAAACAATGTTGTTTTTATTTTCCATTTTATGATGTAATGTAAACCTTATGACTGAATCTAGTACTTCCAAGGCTACTAAACTAATCGGTCTTTAGAGACTTGATATTTTGTGATCATTCCAATGATACGTAATAATGCACTGAATCTGGTCTTCTGGGGTCGGTGCGCTACACTCTAATAGTGGATGTTTTGGGATGCTACTCCTATTGGGTCTATTGCACTGCATATGTCGGGCCAATGTCACTACCCTGCGACACAGCCTAGCTACCCTGAGCTAAGCCGCCCTACTGTCTCTAATATCCTAGTGTCGGGCTACCATGTCCATGACCACCACCTTGTCCTAAATGTCTTAATGTATTCCAATTCCCTGACTGGTATGAAGCTGCTGGCCCTACTCCTACAAATGGAGTCTAGATAGAACCCCTCTCACTAGTCACTGGTGGAAACACCTAGCAAAAACACTGAAGATGACCCATCTTGATGAAAGCTCAACACTCCACTGGGTCACGTGGACACTGAGGTCTCTTATGCACCTCTTTACCACACTAGTAACACATCACTTAGCCACATGAAGAATTCTTATAACAGGTACTACCACTGTGAGAGAAATCCATCTGCCTCTTCCTATTGCCGGTATAAATAGTACTAGAAACTGGTGTCGAACCGCTCTGGTCTGCCCCACTAGATTCCTGTAGGTTATGCTAAGTAATCAATGCCTAGTTAACAATATCAGGCACTATAGTCAACCTGAAAACATTCACCATTACTCAAATGTCATATCTAAGACCATCCTCAAAGAGTCTAGTCGTCAAAGTCTCATCACCCACCAGAACTGGTGCAAAATGATGTAACTCAATGAAGTAGGCTGAATAGTCCATCACTAAAATGGCGCCCTGCTGCAGATTCATGACCTCTCGAGCTCAATTTTCCCTTAGTGTCTTCAGAAAGAAAAATTCATAGAATACTTCATGAAAATATTCCCACGCCATGTCTTGGTGATGCTTAGACTGGGTGGTAACATCCCACCATCTCTTGGCCGAATCACGCAACATGTAAATAGTGAGATTGACCCTCATCCATAGAGGCATCTCCAGATGCATGAAGATTGTCTGCATAGAACCCATCCATGAATCCGCAGCCTCTGGTCTTCCGTCCACTAAAAACGTATGCGGATTATGCTATGGTAAAATACATGCCCGCTCTTCCATAGATGTGGTAGCCGGTGGTGCTCTTTAGAAGGTCTTCATGACCGCATGAAGCCTTCACGGAACTGCACCTCCATACCTGTGTCTAGTATAGCGCCTGGAACCACATATGGAACTGCTGTAGGATCCATCGGTAGACCATGGCCTACCGTCTCTAAAGTATAATCATTGTCTCTCTCTTGGCGAAAAACTGGTGTTCGTCTCAGGGGCATGACCCTACAAGGTAAAAAACACTTCTTATATTAATATCATCATGGAGTAAGAACTGAAGGTGTAAGAATAGGAATAGGAGAAAGAAAACATTCATGTTTTATAAAACTAGACTACATGACGTGTATAATAATTACACAGTGTGTTCCCTTAAGTATTTTACTTGGGCATGTACTCTTCTTGCACTGGTCGTGTAACACCCCAAACACATGGCGTGTTGTCCTTACACACGGTATGTACATGAATTTTCTCCCCCTTCCCGAGTCCTTCTACATGGCTAAGCTACAAGACTCTCCATAGAAAAAGACTACACAACGTGTATAAGTCCAACGCGGTGTGTAAAAGAAGAGCTTCACCGACACGTGTTGTTCATGACATGGTTAGGTACAGAAATCACACAACATAGAGTATTCAAGATAGGCATGATGAGTAAGGATTATATTACAACTTCCCATGTTATTAGTGACACGACCAGCTACTCGGTTGACACTACACGGCATGTTACACCCACACATTGCGTGTACGCCACCTTGTTTCTCCAGCCACAGAGCCAAGTACACACGGTCTCTCACCCGTCAAGACAACACAGCATGTACCAAAGGTACATGACATGTACTGGAAAGGATAAAACTGACCTGTGTTGTTAGTTACATGGCCATATTCCCATATTACATTACACGACATGTTCGGAATTGACACGATGTGTTTAAGCGAAGATTTCTCCATCTGTTTTGTTAGTCACATGGGCGGACATATGGTCAACACGACATGACGTGTACAACCGGTACCCGGTGTGTTCCCTCTCAGGTTTTCCCATCCCGTGTTTCTTCCTACATGGCCTATGAAATGGTTATAAAATACCCAGATTGTACATAGGGTACACAGCGTGTACTTAAATTTTATTTTCTTCCCGAAAAGAAGAGTACATAGAGTGTGTTCATAGAACTACACGCCGTGTTGTTTGGGTTTCTAGATAGTAGACCTCAAAAACTAATCAGGAGCTCCTTTTCCCTTAAATTTCAATCATTGGTATGCCAAATGATGATCTGTGGGGGCCGTACTCCCCGCAAACCAATGTATAGAACCCGTACTTTCTCATTACAGTACGAAACACAACAAACAGCTGGATCATGATCCGATAAATTCTGGTCCAAGAGAGCCCATACTTTTCAAGAACCAATTTTTATCATCCATAAAGCCAACTATAACATGTACCAATACCCTATCAATAGTATGTGTACCTAATAAGGTACCTATCACAACAACATGCATTTTATAGCACATCATCTATTACAACAACATGAAATTTTTAATTCACCTACATTCCAGGGAAACTATGCATGGCATATGATTCTAACATGTGCCAAAATTGATGCATGATATGGCATACCCTCATCTCAATGGGTTTCAACTAAATATAACCCTAGTATAAAAATATAACAGCACACTGCAAGTGCATCACCCAATGGTGAAATCAAATCAACAATAATAATCATAAACCTAAAATCACAATTCAATTCGAGGAAATCCAGAATTTACCTATATACTGGGTAGCTACTCCCATGTAAAATTTATTAACGAAACCCATAAAAATATATATATTTCCTATTATCACCAAATAATAAAATAACTCATAGAAAAGATAACCTACCTTTAATACCACTTTGTAATGTTCCGGTTCCGGATGCCACACAACGGGTGCCCCAAACCCGGTTGGTCACATGACCTCAAGTGCATTTCCCAAAATTCCAGAGGCTACAGACTATCAGCGAGGGCCAAGGAATGATATTGGGGAAACTATACCCTCATTTTTCAAAGTGTAGCATAGTGTAAAAAAATAAAAAACCTCCCAAAGAAAAGCAGAAGACAATATAAACTAGAAATGGACAATAGAAGGAAAAGATAAGTAGCAGTCATATAGATATCATGATGCATCATGTCACTAATTCTAAGAAAGAACCCAAAATAGGATACACTACAATCTAAAACAATAAAACACAAGTTACATGTATAGCACAACCAAGAAATAGGGTGCAACTGGAACTCAACAGCTTCGCAAGCCTAAGCTCGGTCCATGCTCCCCTACTCCTCTGCAACAATCAAGTACATATATAGGCACTCCTTCCCATAGGAACCCTTGTAGAAATATAATCTCTTTAGGCCCAATATGTGACCCAAATAGGGTGTGAGAAATAAATTCCAGTAGGTAACCACCAAAGGCTCGTGCCCAAATATCAGTGAAAATGTGCAACAACAGTGTGCAGTAATGAAATGCAGTAAAATAGGAAGTACTCAAAAGTAAACATTCTTACCTGTTATATTTCCTTTTTAATTATTATTTAACAATTCAAGATAATTGAATTATAAGTTCCCGAGACTCAGCCTCAGCATAAAATCTCTTATATAGTGTCGCAACAAAAAACACAACAGGCTATCTAACAAGTAGTGGGTAAAAAAAATACCAAGCCTATGCTTTAGCTTGGGAGGTAAAACATATGAAATCACCATAATGAATATTAAAAGTAATCGGTGTCCTCTAAAAATAAAATCCTTAACCTCATGTAATCATAAATCAGACCCTCTGGTGATCTCCCTCAGGCATAATGAATTTTTCCCTCATACATACAAGATATTTCCGTCAGGCATGGGAGCTACTGCCCAGAAGCATAAGAAAAGTGGTCGTTAGGCTAAATGAAACACTACCCTCAGGATAAGAACAACACTACCCTTAGGATAACAAGTTAAGGGGCTTATCCCAACACATAAACAAGAATGTTTTAATCATTTTCTCTCAAGAAAACTCAAATCATTATATAATCATGGCATACCCACGGGTATCCTGACCAAATGGCTAAACAAGGGAAACAAACCAATGGGGTGGACCTAGATCAAGTAAGTGATCCCAAAAAGATGTGTATACATGTTCATTAAATTACCTAAGCAATTCTGGGTATCTTAATAGTCAAGGAATCAGCCATACGACACCCAAAACAGGGGCACGTAGCACTATGGTAAACAAACACAACTCGAGAGTTGTAAATAAACACTGGACCTCCTACCTTGATCTCCTCTGATCGATATACGTAAATGGAGAATCTTGAATTAACCGAGATTGACATATATCTAAGATAAAAAATAACAAATTAAAACCCAAATATTATCCCTTGGGGAATGAATTGTAAGGAAATGTTCCATAAGAGAGAAGAACTCACCCGCACCGTTCAAACGAGATTGACGGTGAAGGAATCGGAGTCCCGATGTGCAGTCGGGATCTCTTCCAAGATCCGGCCTTCGCTCCCACAGCTCTCAGGCATTCTAAGCTTCCTCTATCAAAAGAGGATTCTAATTCCTTTTTTATGCAAAAAAAATAAGTACACGGCATGTACTCTCAAGTGCATAATGTGTACTTTTCATTTTTTAACTGTTCCTCTGGGAGCCACTTTCCACTGCCTCAATGCTCATTTTTCGACTTGATTACATGGCATGTATTTCTAAGTACGCGACGTGTACTACTGTTCCACTGGCGGATACCCCTACCACATTACTGTTCACCTAATGATTGATTACACGATGTGTATATACTAAGTAAACGGGGCTGTAGTCAGTTTTTACACCAGGCCTACACGCCCAATATACTCATCCCACACGACCAAAGTACATGGTTTGTGAATAATTACATGGAGTATACCCATAAATTTTGGGATTTTCCCCCATTTTACTTATTTTCTCAAAAACCATAATGGAAAAGGAAAAGAAGAAACTTGTACCTCAATAATAATAACCAGGTTCTTACAAAATTCCACCCTAAAAGCAATTCATCCCCAAGTTTCCCTTTAAAGGGAGGTGAAGATAAATCTTAGAACAAATATAGCCAATGAGCACGAACATCGGTCTCCCACTCCCATTTTTCATCCTGCACTCGGTCATGCTACCATGGCACCCATACGAGAGGAACTAACCAGCCTCAGAAAACCTTCATGCTCATATCAACAATACGAATCAGATTCTCCTCAAATGATGAAACGACCTCAAGTTCAACCTCCTCGGGCTAAAAAATGTGAGACAAGTCTGAGTGATTATGGAACAGTTGAGATATATGGAAGACGTCGTGCGTGGCCCAGTACCTCTGAGGTAACTGCAAATGATAGGCAACTGGAATGACTCTCTCCAGAATCTCAAACGGCCCCACATACCTCGGTGAAAGTTTACTGTGTCTCTAGATTCGCCTGTGTCCCAACCCTAGTGAACATGCAAGAAAACCTAATCCCCGACCACAAACTCCAAGGGTCATTTGTTGTGATCAACATAAGATTTATGACAAGACTGGGCACTATCCATACACTTCTGAATCAGCTCGAACTTCTCTAAAGTCTCCTACATGGGATGTGGTCCTAGAAAAGCTGCTACACTTGCCTCCAACCAACACAAAAAAGATCTTCCTAACCTACCATATAAAGCCTCATGAGGTGTAATATAAATAGTTGCCTGAAAACAATTTTTGTAGGAAAAATCGACCAGGGGAATGTGTTTCTCCCAGGATCACCCAATGTCCAAGACGCATGCACACAACATTTCCTCAAGCAATTTTATTGTATGCTCTGATTGGTCATTGGTCTGAGGGTGGTATGATGTGCTCAGAAGAACTTGTGTACCCAGTGCCCTCTGAAAACCCTTCCTAAAATGAGATGTAAAATCGGTGTCCCTATATAAAATGATAGAATGAGAGACCCCATGAAGATGTGATACCTCTCAGATATACAACTTCTTGAGCTCATCAACACTGAAGGTCTCCTTGATTTGTAAAAAGTGAGATACCTTCGTATGTGTGTCCACAATAACCCACACGAAATCCCGGCCTCGAGGTGACCTTAGCAACCCGGTCATGAATTCCATCGCGACATCATCCCATTTCTATTCCAGAATGGGTAACTGTTTTAATAGTTATACTAGCCTATGATGCTCCTCCTTCACCTACTGACAGGTGGAACATCTCGTAACCAAACCAGCACCTCACATGTCATACCCGGCTACCAATACTGACATCTCAAGTCACGGTACATGTTGGTAACTCTGAGATGCACTACCCAAGATGAAGCATGAAACTCCCTCATAAACTATTTTCATATATCCCATGGAACCCACACTCGTCCATGGATACACAGTACCTCATCATCGCCTATCTTCCAACCAGAAGGAGGGTCCTAACTTTCCACCGACTCCTATAGAACTATACCTTCTGAATCTAATATCTATCTCATCATCACTCCATCCAGGAGGGTAGAAGTGATGGCTAAGGATGAAATATAGGTTCACCCCTGACCATCGTGAACCTCCAAATTCATCTCCGAGAACAAAGACATAAGCTGTCACTCACCACTGGCCTCCTACACTGCCTATATCTGAGTCCTCCTACTCAGTGCATAGGCTGATATGTTACCTTTACCAGGTGTATAGGCAAGCTCAATGTTGAAGGACTCAAGGTACTCAACCCACCTTCGCTGTCTCAAATTCAAGTCATGCTAGGTAAAGATATATTTAAGACTTTTTTGGTCCGTAAACAATAAAAAATGTTCTCCCAAGAGCTAATGTCTCCAACAGCGTAACACATGAACAACTGTAGCCAACTCGAGATCATGCGTCAGGTAATTCATCTCATATGGCCTCAACTGCTGAGACCCATATGAAACTACTCGATCGCCCTGCATAAACACTGCTCCCAACCCAATACCCGATTCATCACAGTAAACGGTATAGCTCATCCCTTGATATGGAATTATCAGGACTGGTGATGCTGTCAACCTTCCCTTCAGCTCTTGAAAGGTTGTCTTTTATGCTTATTTCCAAACGACATTCATACCCTTCTTAGTCAAACCCATCAACGATGCTAATAAGAGGGAGAAATCTTCTATAAAGTGCATGTAGTAACTAGCCAGACCCAAGAAACTCCATATTTCAAACCCATTCTTCGGCTGCTCCCACTAAACTACTGCTCTCACTTTCTCTGGGTCTACTGTAATTCCTTCCACTAAGATAATATGACCCTGCAAGTGTATCTGGACCATCCAAAAGTGGCACTTTAAGAGCTCATCATATAACTGATGCTCTCTCAGTGTACTCAGCACGATCTCAAGATGGGTGGTGTGGTCGTGTCGAGTTTGAAAGTACACCCAGATATCATCCATGAAGACTACCACAAAAGAATCTAGATATGGGTGGAACACATGATTCATCAAAGCCATGAAAAATGCTGGCACATTCATGAGTCCGAACGGCATGGCCAAGTACTCGTACAAGCTATATCTTCTCTGAAAGGATATAAGCGGTATGTCCAATGGTCTAACAGGAAACTGATGATATCCAGATCACAATTCAAACATCGAGAACACTTGTGCTCCTCGAAGTTGATCAAAAAAATCATCAATCCTTGGTAAGGGATATCAGTTTTTGACTATCAACTTGTTCAGCTTCCGATAATCCATGCAGAGTGTAAGGGTACTATCCACCAACTTTGCATACAGGATAAGAGAAACCCAAGGAGAAGTACAGGGTTAGATGAAAACCTTTGATTGTAACTCCTCTAACTATTTCTTGAGCTCCAGCTACTCTTGTGTAGCTATCCTATAGGAATGAATGGACACTGGTGCCACTCCTGGCACAAGCTCAATAAAGAAATCCACCTCTCACTCTGGAGGTAGACTTGAAAAGTCATCCGGGAAGACATCCATGAAACGATAAACCACTGGAGTGAATCCTTCTGATAGGTTCCCTAGTCATCCAGATATAAACTCTCAATCTGTTATGTCACTCCACATCTCCCACTATGCTTGGGTCCAGCTCAGCTCATCTAGACATCACATTCTCCCTTGTATAGATACTCTCTGCACTCTGGTGATGCGATACTCACCCTGTGATGGTAGAAACCAACAAAGTCTCAAAATGGTACCAACCAGTCCATCCCGAGAATGACATCATAGGATGTTATCTCTAAGTCATAGACGTCCCATAGAAAGTGACACCCACCAAACTCTAGGGGGAGCTCCTTGCACTGACACACACCAGCCATTTTAATTTCCAATGGTGTGTGTAGTATCACGATATCAGAAGAAGAAGAAACACAGAGACCGAGGCTCTCCAAAATGGGAGCATATATAAATCATTGTGTATAACTAGTAACGAAAAGTGCAGAAGATAAAATAGAAGCAACTAGAATAGTACCTATGATAGTGGAAGGTTTGGGATCCTGCTCCTGTTGGGTCTGCTTCCCTGCATATGCCTACCCTGTTCCATGGCCCTGCAACATAGCCTGGCTACCCTGAGCTGAGCCACCCTACTATCTCTGAGATCCGTGTGTCTGCCTACCATGACCACGACCACCACCTCATCCTAAATTTCATGACGTATTCCAATTCCCTGACTTGTAAAAATATGTTGGTCCTGCTCTTGCACTCGACGTGTGCACAGAACCCCTCTCACTAGTCATTGGTGGAAACTCCCTGCAAAAAATGATGAATATTACCCATATTGATGCAAGCTCGGCACCCCACTGGGTCACGTAGACACTGATTCCTCTTGTAACCTTCTTACCACAACGGTAATACATCACATTAACACCTGAAAAATGCTTCTGGCAGGTACTTCCCCTATGAGAGAAATTCATCTGCCTCTTCCTCTTGTTGGTAGAAATAGTACCAGAAACTGTTGTTGAACTGCCCTGGTCCACACCACTAGCTTTCCACAGGTTCTATTTCATAATCAATGCCTAGTTTACAACATCATACACTGTAGGCAACCTGAAAAAATTCACCAGTTCTTGAATGTCATATCAAAGATCATCCTCGAAGCGTCTAGCCCTCAACATCTCATCACCCACCAGAATAGGTGCAAAACACTGTAGCTCAGTGAAACGGGATGAATAGTCCATCACTGACATGGCTCCCTACTGCAGATTCATGAACTCTCGTGCTCGATCTGACCTTAGTGTCTCTAGAAAGAAAAAGTTATAGAAGACTATATAAAAATATTCCAACGTCGTGTCTCAGTGATGCTAAGAAAAGGTGGTAACATCCCACCATCTCTTGGAGGAATCACAAAACATGTATGTAGCAAGCTTGACCCTCCTCCCTGAAGGCGTCTCTAGATGCTCGATGATTGTCTGCATAGAAGCCAACCATGACTCCACAGCCTTTGGTCTGCCATCCCTTGAAAACGTAGGTGGATGATGCTACTGGAATATACGTTTTAGCTTTTCCATAGATGTGGTAGCTGACAGTGCTCCCTGGATGGTCTTCATGAACTGAATGAAGCCTTCAAAGAATTGTGCATACGTGCTTGCGTCTGGCATAATGGGTAGTGCCGCATCTGGAACTACTGGAGGATCCATCGGTAGCTTGTGGCATACTGTCTATGTAGTATAATCATTGCCACTCTCTTGGTGAACTACTCGTGGTCGTCTCGGAGGCATTACTCTATAAGGTCAAAAACGTGTCGTAGATTAAGATCATTTGGACTAAGAACTTAAGGCTTAAGAAGGGTACTGGAGATAGAAAACATTAATGTTTTACAAAACAAGACTTCACAGCATGTATAATAACTATAAGGCATGTTCCCTTAATTATTTTACAAGGGCATGTACTCTACCAGCACTGGTCATGTAACACCCCAAACACATGGCATGTTGTCCTCACACACAGCATGTACTTGAATTTTCTTCCTCTATCCGAGTCCTTCTACATGGATAAGCTATACAGCTCCCCATGGAATGAGACTACACATCATGTATAAGTCCTACACGGCATGTACAAGACAAGCTTCACCAACCCATGTAGTTCATGAAACGACTGGGTACAAATCTCAAACTACACGGCGTGTTCCATATAGACACCACGTGTATTCTTAGATTCCAACTGCTCGTGTTGTTAGTGATACGGCTGGCTACTCGGATGACACTACAAGGTGTGTTACACCTGCACACAGCATGTACACCACCCTATTTCTCTAACCACATGCCCAGGTCCACACAGTCTCTCACCGGTCAAGACCACACGTTATGTCCCACAGGTACACGACATGTACTAGAACGGATAACACCGACCCGTGTTATTAGTCACATGGTTGGATTCCATGATTACACTACATGGTGTGTTCAGAAGTGACATAGTGTTTTTAAGAGAATATTTCTCCATCCGTGTTGTTAGTCACATGGTCGGACACAAGGTCAACATGACACGACGTGTTCCCTCTAGAGTTTTCCCATACCGTGTTTCTGCCTACGTGGCATATGACATGGTTAGAAACTACACGGCGTGTACATAGATTACACGGCGTGTACATAAATTTTTTTTCTTCTAGAACAGAAAAGTACATGGAATGTGTTCATAAAACTACATGCTGTGTAGTATTGGATTCCAGATAGTACACCTTAGAATCTACTCCAGAGCCCCTTTTTCCTTAAATTTCAAGCGTCGGTATGCCAAATTTTGATCCATGGGGGCCCATACTCCCTGCAAAACAATGTTTAGTTACCGAAAATTCTCATTATAGTACGATACAAAAAAATAGCTAGGTCCTGATCTTCTAAATTTTGGTCCAAGAGAGCCCATACTTATCACAAACAAATGTTTAACATCCATAAACCCAACCATAACTTGTACCAATACTCTATCAATAGTAGTAATATCTAAAAAGGTACCTATCACACCTACATGCATTTTCTAGCACATCATCTATCACAACAACATGCAATTTCTAATTCACCAACAAGGAATGGAAACTATGTATGGCATGTGATTCTATCATGTGCCTAAAATGATGCAGGAGATGGCATACCCTCATCTCATTAGGTTGAAACTAAATAGAACCTAAGTATAAAAATATAATAGCACACCACAAGTGCATCACCCAACGGTGAAATCAAATCAACTGTAATAATCATAAACTGAAAATCACAATTCAATTTGAGGCAATCCGGACTTTACCTATACACAGGGTAGCTACTCCTTGGCAAAGTTTATTACCGAATCACTTAACAATGTATCTCTTTCCCATTGTCACCAAATAAAAAAATAACTCAGAGAAAAGAGAACTTGCTTCTGATATGACTTTGTAATGTCTGAGTTTCGGAGGCCACACAACAGGTGCCCCGAACCGAGTTGGTCACATGACCTCAAGCGCATTTCCCCCAATGCTAGAGGTTGCCAACTAGTAGCGATGGACAATGACTGATAGTGGGGAGATTGTGCCCTGATTCGTCAAAGTGTAGTGCAACCGAATAATATAAATAAAAATCCAAAAGTGAAAGCAATAGACAATATAAACCAGAAATGGAAAACATATGGAAAAGATTACTAGAAGTCATATAGATATCATGAACCATCATGTCACTAATTCTAAGAAAGCAACCTAAATAGGATTCACTACAATTTAAAACAATACAACACAAGGTACAAGTACATCATAGCCAAGAAAAGCAGTGTAGTATGAACTCAACAGCATTGTAAGCCTAAGCTTGGTCCAATTATCACCTACTCCTCTTCAACAATCAAGTACTTCTATAGGGACTCTTTACCTTATCAACACCTATAGAAATATAATATTTTTGGGCCCAAGACATGACCCTAACATGGTGTGAGAAATAAATCACAGTAAGCAACCACCAAAGGCTCATTCCCAACTTTAAGTGAAAATGTGCAACAGTATTGTGCAGTAATGAAATGCTGTAAACTGGGAAGTACTCAAAAGTAAACATTCCTAGCATGTATATTTCCATTTTAATTATTATTTAACAATTCAATATAATTTAATTATTAGTTCTGGAGAATCAGACACAGCTGACAATATTCTATACTGTGCCGCAGAAAAAACCACAATAGGCTATCTAACAAGTACAGGGTAATAAAAATACCAGGCATGTGCTTTAGCTTGGGAGTTATAACATAAGAAATCACCAAAGTAAATATTCAAAGTAAACAGTGCCCTCAGACATGAAAGTCCATACCCTCAGGTAATCAGAACCAAAACCCTCGTGTGATTTCCCTCAAGCATAACGAATAATTATCTCAGGCATTCAAGATATTTCCATTAGGTACGGAAGCTACTAGCCATAAGAATAAGAAAAGTTTCCCTCTGGCTAAACAAAACACTACCCTTAGGCTAAGAAAAACACTACCCTCAGGTTGACAAGTAACCAGGCCACTCCCACAACAAAAACAAGCAATTTATATACATTTTGTCCCAAGAAAACTCAAATAATGCAATAATCACAGCATACCCACGTGTATCCTGGCCAAATGGATAATCAAGGGAAATGAACCCACGGGGTGTCCCAGGATCAAGGAAAAAATCCCAAACAACAGTTTATATTTTTTCATTAAATTACCTAACAAATTATAGGTATCTTAACATTCAATCCCTTATCCATACGACACCCAAACATGGGCCCTTAGCACTACAGTACACAAAAACAACTCGACAGTTGGTAATAAACACCAAACCACCTACCTCAATCTCCTCTGATCGATATACGTAAACGAAACCTCCTGAATCAACCGAGAAAGATGTAGATCTAGGATGAAGAATCGTGTGTTCAAACCCAAATAACTTCCCTTAGGGAAAGAATTTGAAGGAGTGGTTCAAGAAGGGAGAATAACTCATACGCACAGGTCAAATGAGATCAATAACGAAGGAATCAGCGTCCCAGTGTGCGGTCGGGAGCTCTTCCAAGATCTAACCTTCTCTCTCGCGGCTCTTGGGCGTTTTAAGCTTCCTTAATCGAAAGAGGAGGCTGCTACCTATTTGAAGTGAAAAAACATAACTATATGGTGTGTACTCTCAAGTACACGACATATACATTCCATTTTTTAACCGTTCTTCTGGCGGCCACTTTCCACCTTCTCACTATTCATTTGTCGACTTGATTACATGACATGTATTTCTGAGTACATGGTAGGTACTATCGTTCTGCTGGCAGCTACTCCCACCACCTTACTGTTCAACTGTAGACTGATTACACGGCATGTATATACTATGTACACAACATGATGTCTATTTTTAAACCAGGCCTACACGCCCTGTATATTTATCCCACACTGCTACAGTACATGGCGTGTGGAAAAGTACAGGGCATGTAACCAAAAAGATTTGGATTTTTTCCCATTTTCATTATTTTCTCAAAAACCTTAAATGAAAAGTAAAAGACGAAACATGTACCTCAATAATAAGAACCGGGTTCGTACATTGACCATTTCTCCCTAGTGTAATTTTCCAAAAGTTATTATATCTTAATTCATTGTGTTTATATTTAATCATCCGACAATATATTTCAGATTGTATTTATTATGATTATTCCCTATTTTTCTAGTTAATAGTTTGTTTCTAGTTATTTTATATACATGGATATCTAATGACAGCATATGTTATACTATATTATAGGTAGTTTCTTCTGCAAATTATTATAATTGCACAATGGTTTAATCATTCCCTAAGATGTGTTCTTAATATCCAAAGACTAGTTTCCCGCCCATGAGGATCGAGAATGCCTATTAGGCCTTTTAGTGGACTGAGTCGTGTACTAGATTGGGGGAAGCCCGAGCAGGTTCTTACTGACATGTTATATAGAAAAACTTATAAGTAAAGACGTTGATATATAAATATATAAAAATATACAGAATTATGTTTATAAATTCAAATACACACACACACAGATATATATATATATATACCCACATAATATATATAATTAGAAATAAATAAATATATATATAGATATTAATAAATATAGATAAATATATATAACAAAACTATATATATAATTAAGTATAATTAAATAAATAAATATAGGTCCATAAAAATATACATATACATACATAAATATTTTTATATAAATATACACAGACCTACAAAATATATATAAATATAAATACATATAAATATATATATATATATATATAGAAACAAAAAATAAATATACACATATATAAATACATATCATAATATATATATATATAATGACATATAAATTCAAAGAAATAATTAAGTATATATTGCAACATATTATAGATAAAAATATATTAATATAAATAAATATAAATATATAGAAATAGATATATTTATAAATATACAAAAATAAATATCGATATCATTAAATATATATTGATATAAATAAATTTAAATTAATATATATTAACAAATACAATAAAATTTGTAATTAAATATTAATATATATATATATATAAGATTTTTTAGATATGTCCACATAAATATAATATATATATATAAATTTAGAAACAAATATATATAGACACACACAAAAATATAAATATCTATAAAGTCACACACATAATTCTTAACCTTTAACTTCCCACTATAAGGAATGCCCATGACTATAATGGTTTAACCATGAATTCCATCCAAATTCTATCTTTGACATTCACATGAGAGAAGTTTCATGGATTAGTCATGCCAAGGTAATCGTTGATATATAATAAGAATCTGAAAAAAAATATCACAAAAAGGGGAGAATACCACTTCAATTTGTATACTATAGTATTTATAATAATTTTTTAAAAAATAAAACATTCATATAACAGAGTAAAATGATAAAAAATCTCTCTTAAACAATGTAGTAATAAAATCAAAATATAAAAAACTATAGTACAATAACATAAAAATTATTTATTGAGATATTACCTATAATAACCCTATATTTTATGAAATATATTTTATTTTAATATTAATTGAATTTCATTCATAGCTTAGGGTACACACAATATTGAGTTTTAATAAAGCACGATGTACTACTAAATTATTTGTGTTAAATATGATACTTGTTGCATATATAGTGTAATTTCAAGTATGAATACGATTTATATAACCATGAAAATGTATTTTTTTAAACATGTATATAAAATTAATTTTTTTGCCAATGAAAATTAAAAAAATTCAATTTGAAAAAAAAAATCCTTTTTTTGAAAACTAATTTTTGGTGCAAAATACATGTTTTATCACAATAGATTAAATAAATCATTTTTTGATAAGGATTTAAATGTAATTTATAAATATATTATATATTAAATAAAATATATTAACATTTATATTATGTGTTTTCTAGGAATAAAATAATATTATTTCCAAATTTATGCTTAAAAACAATTTTTTTCTAAAAAGTAGTTTTATGACATTTAGCACTCTTAATTTTAAAACTAAATTTTGAAACTTTTAGAAAATGTATTTTGAAAAATAAAATACTTTTTTTAAATAAAACTACAAATATTGTATTAGGGTTAATTTTTTTGAATTTTATGAGAAGATAAATTTTTTGATGAATTGTGATAAATACTGGTTTTTATTAATAATTTTCATCAATTTTAATGTTTTTTTAAAATTATTAATTGTTTTAATATGTTAAAAAAATATAAATCATTTCAATTATATATATTTTAATCCATTTTAGTTTATTTTAATCATTTTCATATTAATGTTTTATAGTTTTTTTAAACATTTGATTATTATCTCTTTGGAAAATCACTTTCTCCTCACGTTTATGAGCTTAATTTAAAATAATATTTGGAACATATGTGGATTGAATTTGTAAAATAGATTAAATATTTATAATCCATATAATTAATAATATATAATTTTTTCAAATAATTCTTTACTATAAATAGTATTAAAAATAGATAACCATAATTACTATAGTTATGCTAAAAATGTGTTTACCTGTAGATAAACTAAAAAGATAAGGAATAAAAATGATTCAGAACATGTAAAATACCCATTGGATGGATCTTTCTTGAGCATATCACCTATAGGGTTCAGTAATGACCCATTTTGTATATATTGGGAATATGAAAAATGTTTATACACTTTATTATTTTCAAATATTCCATGTGTGTCCTTTTGTACACTTATAAGAGGCCACTCCCACTCCATTTTTCTTTACACATCATTAACCATGTGGTTCGGCCTATTTATTCTCAAATATATCCCTAAATTCCCTTAACACGTCCTATAATCCTTAATTTGGATAGAAATATGACCTAGTATGACTTTTCATGCAAAACCGAGGAGGTTACCTGAAGAAGATGTAACATTATTCAATGAATGTTATTATTTTATTTCTTCCCCTACCTACATTAAATACTATTAAAACATGATAATATAATAAACATAGTATCTTATTTATACTAATATTTTTTTATTCTATAACAATGACCTACATACTTCTCCTCTTCTGTTAAATGGGTAATGATAACATCGCTCGTGTTTATGTTTAACAGTTGCCTTAAGAAATGGCGGGACACTTTTTTCATCAACACCTATCGGGGTTTGGTATGTTGACCTATATAATTTATATAAATGATATTTTTTACATAAACATACTTAATCAATTATGATATCAAATATAACTTCTTACATTTCATTTCGATGGGATTCAATAATGTCATTCATGTGTAAAACAGAGTATCGGCTCACAAAGTGATGCGATTCATTATTCACATACACTTTATATGGAAGGAAATGTGGAAATGTTTACATAATAGTATGTTATATATATTAAATAAATTTTTTTATTTAATGGTAACATTTTTTTTACCTTTATTTCTTTCAACTCACTGAGAAAATTGAAACAATGTTCATGTGTACGTAAGGCCTACCATCTCAATGAACATTGTATTTCATTTTTTATCTCCATATTTTATGGATTTTTATAAAAACTATATAATGAATATATATGATATCTATATCTTGAATTAAATCCTATATATTTTTAACCCAGATCAATTTTAGTCGATCAAAAGTATGAAATCAAAACATTAATGAAAAACAAAGCAGTTATTTCCCAAAATAAGACTTTTACATGGAATTTATAATAAACAAGAAATAAAATGTAATAAGTAAATAATATATGGTATGAAATATATAATTATTATTATATAATAGATTTATAATAAAAATTTATTTATAATATATAAGTTGCAAATAAGTACAAAGTAATATGATCCCTAAGGTTAGGGATTTCCGTTTGACATTTATATTCTATGTGAAAAAATTTATATTCAACATGTGTTTCTTTCATTGGGTGTATATATTTCCATTTAATTTGTTTTATGATTAAACTCCTAAAAATTATTTTCCTTCACATATCCCTTATAGGATCACTCATTCATGGGTTTTAGTGTTCTAATACTAATAAAATACTAAGGGATTTGTTTTCTCAATTTGTATTCCTTAGGACATATACATTCTGTTATGCACATATCATATTTTATAAGGTGTATATACAACACCATAGACATTTAATATAATGAATTTATTTATTCTCATGATATTTTAGGTTTCATATAATGTTATTCCTTAAATTGGATTATAATTCCATGTTACCAATATGGAAAGGGTTTTTTGATATAATCTAATTGTTTATCTCGATTGTTTATTATTATTATTCTGATGACAAAATATTAAGAATTATCTCCCAAGAAACTCATAAATTTCATCTTTCTCTAGTTATTTCTTAATAACACATGTTATCCCATCATTTTCCTCTATTTATGTAAATATTCTTTAAAAGATAAAGTACTAAATGAAAACTATATTTATTTCTCTTTTAGATTTTAAACTCCATTTTCGTCAATATCTAGGTTTTCTAAAAATTCTTTAATTTTTGGTTAACATTTACCAATGGATTTATTTATAACTTTCACCCATATTTTATTTTTTTAATTATTCTAAATTGATTATTCATGTAGTTTTCAAAACAATACCCATTTTAATTTTACCAAATAAGTGGAAGGAATCATTATTTTATCATGTATGACAATAAAACAATTTCATGATACATTGAGCATTATTTTCTTTAAGGATTACTTTTTAAATTTTAAAGGTTATTTTAAAAGAAAATGATATTGAAAATTTATAATGTTTTAAAAATTGTTTTTAAAAGTTCAAACGATATTTTAATCCGTGATTTGTTTTAATGTTTTTGAAACCTTATTTTATAAGTCTGTAAGGTTATTTTCAAATCTAAAGAATTAAGAAATGTTTTATTTTTAAAAATGTGTTCGTAAACATGAAAATAAAATTTTCATAAATAATTTTTCTAAGTTATCTTCCAAAACCATTTTCTATCTTATATGACATCCATAGATGTCACTAAATATTTAATAGAGATACGATCCGATGATAATATCTTTTCTTTTCTCAAGATGGTTTATATTTTTGATGGAAATGTGATTATGAAACCGATTGAAATTCCATAGGTTATACCATGATAAAATTATTATTTAACCCACTTATTTTTCTATTAGTTATGTTATGATGAAATAATGATATGATTATGAAACATGTTTGTTTTTTCCATAGGTAATGATATGATGAAATTCTTTTCAAATCCATTGTTTATAACGGTGTTTGGTTTGATGAATGTTTTATAATTTTTTGGAAAATGTGTGTTAATTTTAATTATGTGATAGGTGGGAACTATATCTCCCCTTAATATATTGAGTAATAGTTTATATGTCATGATACAAACGAGACTAGAATGGTTAAAAAAAATGTTTTGTAACATCATTTTCCCACTATGATAGTCTTGGGAGGGAACCATGAATACTAATATGGTTTGGGTAGTGTAACCATTCCACTATGATATCCTTATAAATGAGTCATTACTACCAAGGAAATGATTTTTTATATTTAAGTGTATTCCAAAAATATATGACTTATAGAAATATTAGGTTCTCCTTGTTTAATTTATTTGATTTAATTATGTTTAATGTATTATGAACTACCATGAATTATTAAATGAATTAGGTTTGTGATATATGTTATGTAGTTTATGGTTTTCAAATGTTATTCTCGTATTCTAATATCCATATACTGTTGATATGTTGGTATATCACTTTTTTACCCTTATTGGGCATTTAAGATAATCCATTATTATTTTTCTGTTTCCTAGCTTATGATGAATGATATTATATATGATAGGTCATAGAAGGGATCATGTTATGAATTATAGAGTGGGATATGATGTACCTTATTTTTGGACCAGTTGTTTATGTGTCCTGGTTTCTAAACATAATAGAGTTAAATGATTCTTTCTTGGAATGTAATTTTATGTAATGAATATTCATGTACTAAGATGTAATATTAATGTATGATAAGATTAATACTCTATAGTTGGTATCAAATTATATTTATTTAACATTTTGAAACTATGATGAGAAAAATTTAGACGGATCCCTAATGATATGTCTATGAATAATTCTATAGATGATTCACTATATAGGTAAATATCATGGAATTATGGTAAAGAATGGAGATAGTGGTTTTTGAGAAATTACATCCCTGTATGGATACTAAATGTGGATGAAGTTCTATTAGAAAGCTACCTAAGAGTAATAATTACAAAAATGATGCATTGAGTTATACTCAATGACACATGAACATGCGTTTTTTCACACCAGTTTTGACACTCTCCTAGTATATGATTTATAAATCCACAAACTCTATACATATCAACATGAAGGATTTTAATAAAGACCATGAATGACCTAGTTTAAGTCTAATGTATCATATATTTAAAATAAGGTGTAATTATTTAGACATACATTAAGCGAATTTTCATGATTATTTGGTTCCCACAATGATTGTTGTTTCTCACACAATGTTTTTTTGTTTTATTAACTGGCTAAAACCAGAATAAAATAGATAAATTATGAATGTGATAGAAAATGTTTTTATGAGAAACCGAATGTGGTGATATCTAAATTAAAATATTTTGGGATTATGCCTAATTATATATCTTGATATATAATTAAGAACATCCATTATAACCAACTCTCAAACTCCCCATAGAATAGATTGATATATTATATTGAGACATTTTATGGTGGAGACCATGGAGGAAAGAAGATTACATTTCTTATATGTCAAGAATATGGGTAGAATAACCCAAGGGAATACATCAAATATATGAGATGATTTTTTGAGTGTGGAAATGGATAAAATCCAAGTAATTTCTGAGGAAAAATGAAATGTTTTTTAACACAATGGATGAGAATAATTGTTTCCCTAATGAATCATCAGTATTTGAATGCAATAAATTTGGAAAGTATGAGAATCATATGATTAAATTTCCTTTGTGGAAATCTCATTTAAAGAGTCTCCAAGATGGTAAGATTAATGGTAATAATACTGAATTTTAAGAGACCACATTTTACATATTATTTTTTTGTGTTGTTCCTAATTTATTGTTTTTGTTAAATGTTATAATCTTCATAAAATTGTGGTTGAATAATGTTAATAAATGATTCATATTTAATATTATTGAATAGAGTTATTAAGTAATAATATTTTGATTCCATGTTAAAGGTTTAATAATGAAGTATGATGATTTTTTTGGTATAGGAGTTTAAGACTTATGTTTTTTGAATCATGAAATATATAAATAATTTTCTATTGAAATATTGATTTATGGATTTTTAAGATACTGTAGAATAGTACTTATAACCTAGAAATGTTATTTAATGGAAAGTTTATATTTTATGGAAAAAACAAGAATAATGGAAGTTAACTCTTAATATTGTCATGATGTTTAGAAAATGATGTCTCGTTTTTATAAAGAGATGATTGATATGGATAAAGTAAATTAAACAGTATTGATAAACTAATAACTAATAAATGATTAGTTGAAAAAGTGGTTTTTACCATTTATAGAGTTTTCAAAATTATTGGATCTATGGAATATGTTCAATAATATGTGGTCTCATTCATCAAAAGAGAAAGTATGCCTGATTTCATTAAAGCTTCCTAAAACTCGTGTTGTTACAATGTTTCAAGATAATTAAATATTATGGTATTCACAAGTTTGATATGTGATAATTAGAAGATACGTTTAAATATTTTGGGGATTAATGTTAGGTTTATTTTTTGGATATTTTTTAACCTTCTATATAATTTTTCTATATTTGTATGGGCCTTATGGTTAGCATTTTAGAATGGGTTGGGATGAAATTTGGTTGAGGTTTTACAAATTAATGTATTAAATCACTATAAGAGTATTTATATAAATTGAATAGACTAAGAAATCCTTTTATTAGGATGATAACAAGAGATAGGAGGAATTACATTTAATTCTATTATAGTTCTTGTGACATATTAGTGGTTCAGTCATAAAAAATTCATCTTCATTTCTAAGATTAAGGGATAAAGTAAAAAATTGATCTAAGAAAAACCAAAGGATGAATTTTTTATTATAATGTAAAAGAAATGTAATCCCAAGGTATATCTTCCACATTAAATTTATTTATCAATTTGGGTTGGAATATTATCATTTTTTTGCTTCCACCAAACCTCTCTCTGGTTTATAATATATCCCATATATCTCTCTTAAGAAAGTTAACTCCTTATCCTTAACATGTGTTGAACTCAAAGGTCATGCCACTAGAACCTGATCTTTCTATTGAGGATCAATAAGTTAATATTCTAGATCATATTGGGAAATTTCAATGAAAAAAGTCCACTTACACAGCCAATATTATATGAATCACCCCCAATATGGAGAATTTATGCGGCAACCTTCGGATGTAATGAGACAACAGTATCCTGTGTATTTTGTAACAATGTGATGAATCTCAAGGGAGAAATGAATTTTAAGGGGGGTATAATGCAACACCCTAATATTTTAGGAAATATATATTTTTCGAATAAATTTGTTTTATTCGATAGATTTGGTTACCCATAATAATATTTTTTTTAAAAACACAACATACTATTAAACATTATTAGTCAATATAATTGTTATCATCTTAGTTCTTGAATGGTGGGTATAAATATGATTAATTAAAATATAAAAATATATCTTTTAGTCATGTGTATAAAATGATTTCATTAGTTACCAAAGAAATTAATAAACCATTTCCAATTAGTGGAAACCAATTTTTTGAAAAATAATTTTTATGTCCACAAACACCTTTTATATATAGAAATTAAATAAATAAATTTTGGTCTATTATTTTGATGGAATTTATGTATTATACAATCAATAAAATATTCTAACATTCATCTTATATGTTTTATTGGCATGTGATATGATTAATTCAAATTTTACAATTAAAAACTATATTATTTAAAAATTATTTTTATTTCATTTTGCAAAATTATTTTTAAAATTAATTATAGAAATATTTTGAATATTTATTTTAAAATATGAAATTAATTTTTTAAATAATAATGTAAAAATTATCATTGGGTGAATTTTTGAAAATTTTCTGAAAAGATGATCTATTCGATGAATAGTGAAAAGTTCTTGTTTTTATTAAAAATTTTGTTTTTAAGGAATTTAATAAATTAAAACCTATTTTAATTTTTACTTAAAAGTAAAATTAGTTCAATTATATATCTATGAAACCAATTCATTTAACTGGAATCAATTTTATTTCTAATTTTCATATATTTGTTATTTAAATTTTCTTGTTTTTCTCATTAAAAAAACACCTTTTCATCATGTTGGTGTTTTCAATTTTAAAAAAAAATAATCAAATTATGTGAATGAAATTTCGAAAACTGTATCATATATTACTAATTAGAATAATTTATATTATATAATAATTAATGTTTTTTTACATTAATGAATACAAAAACCATTAAAAATTTATTAATAGGGTTAAAGTAAAATGGTTTTATATGTGGCTAAAATAAAAATAAAATGGTAAAAATTGACAAAAACAAGTTAGAAACCCATATTTTGGACATATTTTGACCATATAACCGATAAAATTTGATATTGACCTATTTTGGGAATTTCTGGCATATGAAAAACATGGGTACACTTTATTCATTTAAAAAATACACAGAGTATCCTCTCCCCCATTTATTAATAGACACCCCTAACCTCTTCATATAACACATACCAAACCATTTGGATTAAAAAATTTACTATGATAATACATTCCTTAATTCCCTAATTTCGTGCTAAATCCTTAGTGTGATCATATGTTTATCCTGGGATGTATTTTGTTGAGAACCTTAGGATGTTACCCAAAGAAGAGTAACGTTATTCGACAACCATTTTTATATTATTTCTTCATCCAACAACATATAATGGTATTTAACCATTATAATATAATAAACTCATTATCTTTCATATAATTATATGTTATTATTCTATGAAAATTAAATATATCAATCTCTTCTTCCCTTTAATGGGAAACCATAACGATGGTCGTGTGTATGGCGGACTACCGCCTCACGAACATATGTGACATGTTTTATATGAAAACCTCTAAATTATGATGGATAAAATATATATAAATGACATTTTTAACATAAATATACTTCTTTATTTATAATACCACATATAATTTCTTAATTTACATTTCATGGGTGATACAATAACATTATTCGTGTGTACGACGGACAACCACCTCACGAAGTGGTGTGATTCATTCTTCTTTTGTGATTTACAAGGAGAGAAAAAAATGAAATATTTATATAATAATATTTCATATATATGTAATAAATATTATTCTATAATTTTGACATATTATTTATCTTTATTTCTTTCAATTCATTGAGAAAATGGAAACGACGTTCATGCGTACGCACGACCTACTGTCTCCATGAACAGTTTATTTAATTTTCCATCTCTAACTTTTATGGGTAACTCTAAATAAATATATAAAAAATATATATTATATTTATATAATGTTTAAAATTCTATATATGATGTAACCAAGATAAATGTAAGAGTTCAAAAGTAGGAAGTCAAAACATACATGAAAAATAAAGAAGTTGTTTCTGAAAATGAGACTTTAACATAGAACTATTCATAAAAAGGTAATGAAAGGTTATATATAAATTGTATGTGGTATGAAATATATAATTATGATTCATTAATATATTTATAATAAAATTATATTTTTTATATAAGTGGTTTGAATGTGTATGACGAAATTCAAGATATAATGTAATATATTTTGCTAATATTTTTAATTTCTACAAGACACATTCCAAATTAAAGAAGTGTTTCTTTAATATGGTGTATATACTATAGATGAATATATTTTCTTATGAATCTCTTGAAAATTATTGGTATTCACATATCCAATTCAGGATCTATCTTTCATGGAGTTTATTGGTTAAAAATTTACCAAATTGATAAGGGATTATTATCTCAAATTGTAAACATTAAGACATATGTTATGTAATGAACCTATCCACATTTATGATGTGGATATAAAACTATTTTAAATATTAGGTTATAAATTTTTTTATTGTGATTTTTTTTTAATTTTACTCTTTTATGGGGATTACAATTAAAAATTACCAAAGTGGTACGAGTATTATTGTCCAATTTCATAATTTTTGAGGATTGGTTTTGTTTACAACATTGATATTGAAATATAGTGAAATTAATATCAATAAAATAATTAATTTCATTATCCTCTATTTATTTCCCAATAATACACATTTTCACTTTTGTTTCCTATCATTTTGTACACAATATTCCAAAATAATATTTTAATGTAAATATGCATTATTTTTCTTTTCAGTTGAAATCCCTTTTCTTTTATATTCATGATTTCTAAAAATGCATTAATAAAATGTTTTAAATCTACTTATGTGATTTGTTTTACACTATATATACATTTTTGATGTTCTAATAAATATTAAAATTTAAACATCATGTTATATTCTAATAAAATCCTATTTGGCCTTTACTAGAAGTGAAAAAGAAATATATGTTTTCACATGTATGAAATGAATGTAATTTATGACTCCTGTGATCATTATTTTTGTGAAGATTACATTTTATTTTTTCTAGGTTATTTTTAATGAAAATAATTTACAAAATGTTTTATCTAATTATGATTTTGTTTCATTGTCTATATGGTTTTTCCTTAACAAATGTTTTAAATTAATTTTCTCCTTTCCTTTGTATTCTTCCAAGGTTGTTTTCAAAAAAAAATTAATATTTTTTATGATTTAATTTTTTTTGTCAAATTGAATCGATTATTATCCTTATGAAATGATCCAAGTGATTTTTTGAAATAATTTTCAATTTATGATGACAAATTTTTTTTAATAAAACTTCTCTGGTGGTATGATCAAATGAAACAATTTTCTATTTATTCTCTTGATGATTTATTTTTATTAAGATACAATGTTCATGAAACTAATTTATCTTCCATGGGTTCTACAATGATAACATTATTATGAAACTATCCAATTTTTTAATTGGTTATTCTATGATTAAATGGTGAAATGATAATGAAAAATGTATCATTTATTCATTTTTTTATTGGAAGAAATGTTTAGGAAACAAATTTCTCATCATAGGTTCTCATATGATGAATAATTAATTTTATTTTAGAAATTGTTTGTTTTATTTTATTTATTTTATTGGTGGAACCCATAAATACCTCTAATTAATTGGGTAAAACATTATATCTCATGAGATAAATAGGATTGGAAAGTATAGTAAACCCAGTTATGTAAGGAGGTTTGCCCAATATAATATTTTTTTGGAGTAGGCCATGATAACTATTATGGGTTATAGAGTAAACCCACTCCACTATGGTAGCCTTCTAAATGATTCTTGAATACTTAGGAAATAATTATTCATTATTACATGTATTCCACAAATCAATGCCTTATGAAATTTTTTTGTTACTAGTGTTCGGGTTCATTGATTCCATTTTTATTAATGTCTTATGAACATCCATGATTTATTCCATAACCCAAGCTTATGATCTATGATATGCATAGTATAGTTTTAAAATGTTAATGTCATATTATCATACCCATATTTTCATGATATGTTGATATCTCCATGGTTTACCCTTACTCTGCATCTATGCTCGGCCTACATTATGTTTCCATTACCAAGATTATGATGAAAGGTATTAGGTATGGCATGTCTAAGAATTGTGCTAGTTATTATTAACAGCACGAGAGATGATGTATATCACTTATAAACTAATTATTTATGTTTCCATGTTTCTAAAAGCACTCAACCTAAATGATTCTGTCATGGAACATCATGTTATGTAATTAATATTGTTCTTCCAAGATGAACTATTAATATATGGGAAGTTTAGGTCTCTACATTATAATAATCATTTCCATTTAAAAATTGGGTTATTAGAATCCACTACATTTATGTCATAGAACTTGTGATAGGCTTTTATTTGACATGTTTTCAATTCCAAACTGACACCCGGACCAAAAGTTAGGACACTTTGCAGTCGAAATCATATTTTCAAATCCTTTTTGAAAAATAAATTTTTTTTATTAACATATATTTCCAAATTTTTACCAAATATGATTATAATTATATTCACTAAATTTTATTAAAAAGGATTCATAGTTAAAATGAACTCACATAACCAAATTTATTTTTATTTTAATCTAATGTATGATTTTCAACTTGAAAAATTTAAATGAGTGAGAATTTTATAATAATACCACTAAAAATGTTAAAAATGAAAAATATTGAAACAATTTTCAAAACCCCTTATGAAAAAACATATATAAATTCTATTTTGCTTATAGTGTTTGAAAAAAGCCTACTTTATTCATTAACATATAATACATGTCACCAAACTATGTATGTGTGTCATGTATAGTTATAATTGTAACAACCTAGGTTTCTCTCAAAAAATAAGTACTACTTTTAGTGGTTTTCTAAAAACAGAAAAAATTAAAATCCTAAAATATATATGTTGTTGTAAGCTAGCCATCAAATTTTCAGTTATAAATAGTTTTAATAGAATTATTATATATATATATATAATAAAACAAATAAAAGATAATTTTACATAAACATCAAACACAATTATTTTTGGTAAGAAACTAATAAAATCACTTTTTTTCTTAAAATTTATTTTAGTAAATGTATATTTTTCTAAATTTTATATATTTAATATTAACACTAATTCTACAGGAATAGTTAATGTAAAAAAATTATTCCCAATAAAAAATTAATTTTCAAAATATAATATTATTTTATTTTAATATTAAATTCATAATTTATTGGAATTTATTTTGAAAAAATAATATAATATTTTTAATTTTCATGGGGGTTTTAGTTTAGGATGGTTTTTTTGAATTTTTCAAAAATAACATATTTCTAGGGGAATGGAAAAATTATTGTTTCTTCCAAAAAATGTCTTTTATAAGATTATCAGTATATAAATGAGGAATAAATATTTATGAATCTGTTAATTGATAAAAAATATATTTTATTGTTTAATTATGAAATCTAAAATATTATTTTCAACTTATAAATTAAATTATTGTTATTTTAAAATAAGAGAATCATTTTATTATAATATAAAAACTATATTAATAAGTTTTATTTAATAAAATATTTTCATCCTGAAATTCTATTCAGGCTTACTTTTGAGGCCAAAAAATTTTAATTCATTAAAAATTAATAAATCACCACTATGATTATCTGTAACCATAAAAATTTAGCATAAAAATGTATTAAAACATTAAAAACACGTTGTATTCAAATCAATTTTTATATGTGTCACGACGCAACCTAACAAGGACCAAGATGTGACAACCCCGACCCCACCTCTAATATGCCATGGGATAGAGAACAACACTTAGTATCCATATAAAAGAAATGGGGGGACTTATCTTAATGTACCTATGTACACACACACACATCTTTGAGAACATACAGTGCCAAAATGTAATATAACTGATAACCAAGCATGAATGCATCTATAATCCCAAAATTAGAGTATTGTACATAGGTACTTGAAGCAAGCATCCAAAAAAACTAGAAAATGAAACTAAAAAAATTCTTACCTATAAAGTAGGATAGAAATTCTATCAATGTATTCCCTAAAATAGACCTTGGTCTATTTGGTTCTATAATAATTTCTTGGTCCTTGTATCTTTAGGATTCTATCGAATGGTCAGTCGTCTACATAAGACAAGAAACAGGTCGGGAAATCCCATACTAGGGTTAGCATAACAACTTCCATTAGGACTCCCAAAAAACATTAAACATTGAGGTACAAGAATAGTCAGGTAATAAGAAGGATACCGATCAATACATAAACAAAATATGAAAATATACTCACGAAGTACACCATGCTTCCAGGAGGTCAAAACCAAACTATCTAGAATGTGATTCTACTCAAAGAAATGATTATTCTAAGATAACCCAATACAATAGCCACAATATGACTTGAGACATTCGTCTAAGTGGTCATGATCATTAGGATCCACTTAGGAAAAATTCACTTGTCTCTGAAGACCCCGATACTCAGATCGGGGATCATGCCCAAGACCACCGGGGACACCACAAACCTAATTTGGATAAAGCCTCTATATACGGGATCATATACCAATAATATCAATATCCTTACTGAAATGAAATACTTGGGGAGAAGTGAAATTCCCCATGTATGGAGGTTATAGTGATTCCAAAAACCACACCTAGGGTATAAGAAAAAATGACAGAGGATCACACTTCGGTCTCACAGAGGGACACCACAAACTCTATATGAGACTCATCCTCCAAAGGGGAACACAATATTGAGAAATGGATATTATTCCACACTATACTCTCAATGATATGTTCTAGTAGAATACAACCAATAGATAATGGTTTAAAATAATGAACCAATGGAAAATAAATACCCTCAAAGGGGGCACACGATGTGTAATGGGGGTACTTGGTGAGTCTAACAAACCCCTGTTCTACCTGTGTTGTGCTGCCTCACATGAAATATAAATCTCCCTATAATCATAATGTATGTAATCATTCATGTCATGTATAGGTATTATAACATCCTTCCCATTCCATATATCAAGGCTTGTGTACTATTATCCATGCGCCTGTACCAACTCGAGAAAACCTAGTCATGCTCAAGTACACATGGCCTTGTCTGAGTACACGACTCTTCCTATGTACTCTATCCATGTCAGTGTATCATAGCCTTATAGGTACCATATATCCTATGAGATATATGGTAAGATGATAGTAGGTCTCACACATCATGTTACAAGTGTCACACAATGGTTGATAATTTACTCACTGCGGAAACCCAAGGGCCACACAGAGGGTCTCGCATGGCATGTAATTGCGGGTTACTTATTGTGTAGCCCAATAATACCCAAAATATATAGATCTTCACTATATTATTAACACAACTATTGAAATCAATGTTCATGATGGGGAATCATGGATTGGGGTCATCCAACACTTTCCATCTCTGATCACTAGGATTTTTCCTTCAAAACCACTCGAGAAACGCCCACACATTCCATCCATAGTCGCACCATCTATCTGGGATTAATGGAAATTTTTAATTTATTTAGATCCACATAATATCACACTCTTTCATCATTTCATCTCAATTTCATTATTTATCATAATTCATACATGTAGTATCAATCCTTTTTATTGAATTAAGACAGAAAGTTGATCGAACACCAGTTATTTCATTGAATCACTGTCCTATGAAAATACCAACGATGAATGAACAAAGATACAAGAGATAAATATATAAAACATAAACATGAGGAATGAAAATTGTAATTTTTTCATTCATACATGATCCATTATTAATGAACTAAGGAAATGAGGAGGGTTTAACCAATGAACTAATAAAATTAATTGTAAATGAAATGATCCTTCAATGCGGGAATCAATTCTTCTTCAGGGAATTGATCCGAATTCGATCAGGATAAAAAATGTGATTAAATAAAAAATAAAACATCTTTATTGGTGTTTATATTGGTCATTGAGGAATAATTATCTTTCATTTCTGTCATTGGTTAGATCCATGAACTCTGATGGTGAAATGATCCTTGATCTGATCTTGATCTAATATCATTCACCAAGATCTCCTTTAACACTTCTCTCCAACAAACCCTCTCAATTTTCAGGGTTATGTGGAGAAGCTTAAAAATTGCTCAAAATAGCCTATAGAACATTGATTATTAGGTTTTTATTTGAACTGAATACTTAAATAAATATTATGAAATTTATTTAATTACTCTCCCACAAAAGGGCTCAAGCCCATCAGACGATGCCAACATAGATAATGTCACAACAAGGGTAAAAACCCTCCTCCAAACTCAAAAACAACCACAATATATTAATTAGAGCCTCCATTTATGATTTTATCCAGTTTATTAGGAGAAAAGTTATTTTTTGAAAATAATATGATTAATTTATTTCAAATATTAATTCCAACCTCAGAGGGCCCGAGATTATTATTATGTATCAGCACCTAGTGTTGATATTAATCGATATATATTATAAAGCATTAAATGGTGAAAATATGTGTTATTATATTCTCCCCACAATATAGATTTTTACCTAGAAAATAGAAAATACTACTACAAAGCATGACTGTATTAGGATCGCATCTGGGTCTCCCACTTATAGGTACTCTCCTAAAGATTCTTGTTCATTCATAGGGTACACATTATGGGAATAAATCACCCTAAATGATATTTTACTTATGATCTTATATCTTTACTATGTATTAATATATTGAAGCTCAATCCTCAATTTTCATCTTTCCTGGGTCAATAACATGTGATGGGTCATGCATGTAGCTCCTTAACTGCTATATGTGGAAGATGTTGTGTTCCCAGTCAAACTGCAGAGGGAGAGATAAGTAGTACACCACCTCACCAACACTACATAGTATCTGGAAAGAGTAAATGAACTGCTGATGTAGATCATTTCCCTAGAAAAATCTATTTAATCTGAAATGAGGTGAGACCATCAGGAACTCATGGTCTCCTTACTTAAACTCTAGAGGCTTTAATCATTAGTTCATATTGGAATTATAATATCTCTCTTCATCCATTATCCTATCCAAGATAATCTTCACTATCTTTATCTTAGAAAACACCAACTCTGTGTCCATTACTAATAACTCACATAGACCAGTCCAAAAAAGTGGTGACCTAAAAGTTCTCACATATAAGGCCATAAATGGTTTTATACCAATGGTGGAATGGCAGTTGTTATTGTACACAAAATCCCCCAAGGGTATGTGATTTTCCCAACTACAACATGAAATTTAATATGTAATCCCATAGAATGTCCTCCAAGACTGTAATGATTTACTTAGTCTTGCCGTCATTATGGGATGAAACCCCGTTCTCAAAATCAATTGAGTCCAAATGGCCTCCCACAATCCTCCCCATTATTATGAAATGATTAGTGTATAATGGTCTGAAATGATCTTATTGGGAACTCTATAGAGATGGAATATCATATTCATATAAAGAAATCCCATGATCTCAACTTAACTATTCTTTTTAATGTCATGGATGTGGTCTGACTTAGTTAGTCGGTATACGATCACCATAATTGCATCATGTCCCCTAGTTGTACGTGGTAACCCCATTCCAAATTCAATGGATATCCCATCCCACTTCAACTCTGGAACCTCAAGGGGTTATCCTGAACTCATTGAAAGGAATTATTTAAACATATTTATGCACAAATACTCAGAAACTTTATGGTCATGTGATAATGGATATCTCATAACATAATTTATTAATGAAAACAGATCTTTAAAAGAACCAAGAAACACAAAAATCTCAACTTGCATCACTCTTATGATTTTCATATGATTCCAGGAACAATTTAACATCAATGTATCGTAATACTTATGGTTTTTATTATTATCAAAAATAGGAAAAATTAACTTTGGATTCATTGATATCTTCATGATTTGATTATACAAGATTAATGTTATGATATTTATGGTGTTGGGATAATTTTTTACACATATTTCATGAATGTAATATTAAATGTGTTTTTTTATCATGGAAGAAAAACTATTGCATCCCCATGCTTTTTTTTATTTAGATGTTAAATCTAGAAATATCATTTTTTCTGTACGAATAACTCTATAATTTTTTATTAATTGATGAACATGTACAATATATATGTTTATGTAAATTCAATGATAATTACATAGAATGAAAAAAATGAATATGGATACCCTTCATGCACAGATAGATTCATACATACAATACCTAGAATGAAGTTTATGCATCTTGGTCTCACGATTTCATATTTTATAATTCATGTTTACACAGTAGATAAAATTTTTATGTAGACTGATATGATGGTTAATCAAGGCAGATAGATAGTTAAATATGATAATGGATCATCCATATTTATCCACTGGAATCATTCTTATAAAAAAGTGAATTTTTTAAATTTTTTCCAAATCACAAAATATGTATTTATTAATTTACGTTATGAACTACTTCAAAATAATTAATAAACTTATCAAACATATTAAATTAATCCTTAAAATATTTTCCAATTGGACAGGAAATCATGTATCAAAAAAATTAATCAATTTCAAATGGGTTATTTAATATTTTTTAGAAGTCTTGTGGCCATCAACATATGCTCATAGGTTGACACAAAAATATTAGATTTTCCAATCCCAACACTATGGTTTCCAACCCATGTAATCACACACTCTTTCCATGGGAAAAAACCTCATGTAAATGATTGGGTTATGAAATTAATATCATGCACACAATAAACCTCCCAAGCCCTAATTTGGTACTCAAAACATGAAAACAATAACACCCCCAAAAGTATACATGTTACATCTAAGTTACACAAGTAAGAACCATAATATTTTTTGATGTACATATCTCTTGATTTACATCAATTCACAGTTTAATTACTTAAATATATACTAAGGGTGATACCTGTTGGGGTCATGATGTTATCTAGGATATTTGGGGATGGTCTAGAGCATGGAACCAAAGGTTAGGGGTGTTTTTTCTTAGCACATAGTATTTGAAAACCAAGCAAGGAAGGATGTATGTTTTGGATAAACCTTGTGAAGATGGACAATGGGGGATTATAGGACACATGGTATGTGTAAACTGTGTGAGAGGAGCTTCATGACCGTGGGGAAAGTATGGTGATTTTAGGAGAAATTGGCATAGGGTTATATCATAGTTTTCAAATAGTTTATAAACTTTGTGGAGGTATCCATGCACTATGCCTAAGCATATAGAATGTTGTGAATGGTTTTAGAATGGTTTGAAAAACCGTGCATGTAAACTGTGTGAGCCCTATTGTGTAGGAAATTTTATAATTTTTAATTAAATTAATTTTTTTTAAAAACCTAAATTGAGATATTTTTTCACTTGGACAATAAAGGGGGCTAAAGGTAGATCTGAACTTTGACAATTCAAAGAATTCAAATCCCTTCTTTCTCTATAATCCGATTCGAGCATGGTTTATCTCCTAGAATCTAAAAATATAAGCCCTTAATTAAATTTTGATCTTATGACATCATATTGGGAATCCTCTACACTGTTTGGATTTAGGATCATATGACATAATTTATCATTCTTTATCTGTTTTTCAAATTTCTTCCAAACTAGGATGAATCAGAGCTCAATACTAGATGATATATCAAGAATGAGCCTAAAGTAGGTTTCCAAGTACCTTTCTATTAAATTCTATATGTTTATATATGCCATCGTGCCACCCACCCAATTTCCTAGTGTCACCTAAATTAAATTTGAATCCTAGAATTGATTGGTTTTACCTAATCTATTAATGGGTATTTTTAATGTTTGTATAGGTTAAATTCATTGAATTGAAGTCACCCATTTGGGCAAGTTATCATTAAAGTGATGTTGGTTGGTTTTTAGGCTTGGATGCCAATGAGGTATGCCCTTTACCCCATGTTATGGGAAGTTAAAATGTGAATTAGGTTATGAACTTAATTACAACATTACTAATGGTAAATGAAATAAATTAAGGGTATGGGACACATGATTTTTCCCCTTGACCTAGGTATGGAAATTATTAAATAAGATTGTTTCCTTTTGTATTTCACTGCCCATGTGAGTAAATTAAAGGCTATTCCATGAATTGTTACAATTGGAATGAATTTCTTTATTTTTTGATTTTCCATATTGAGTTATTTTATAATTATGCCATGTTATAGATTGAAAGGCATGTTATATTAAAAATGGAAATTTGAGTATTTTAATGGCCCTTGAATTACTATCCCTTGTGAGAAATTTTGAGATCATTCTATGTAATGGATTGATTAATCATGGGAATATCGATACCATAATATGATCACAAGAGTTAAACGATGTTAAATCCATGTATTTTTTTTTATTATGAATCTGATGTTGGTTATATTAATTATGACAATGTGATTAAATGAATGGTCAATCCCTTGAGGTAGGTCCTTGATTGATTATCCATTTTGAGTTGAGGTATATTTAATTCCATTTCTCTTACATTTCCATGTTTAGTGAATTGTTTCAAGGGAATGTAATTATTTAAATGATAAATATTCTTGTGTTATACACTAATTCTAATTAAAATGCATTGGTCAAACTCATGTAAAAATTAACCTTTAAACATTGGGTGATACATGTATTCACCACAAAATCCCATGGATGGACTAAATGGTTAATATGTTATTTTCATGAGTGACACATGGATCCAAATGAGGGATTACCTTGATGGAATTAGTGAGAATTTATTTATATTCCAAATGATACTTGGAATCCAAATAGATTAACAAGGATGAACTCAAAAGGAATTTATTATACGTCATGAGTGATGTTGGGGATTCCTTATAAGACTACCAAGGACATAATCATATGGCTGGTACTTTATACAAAATCTAGAGTGATACATGGGTTTATGAGAGGATCTCTAGGTATAGGATAGTAGGGTTTTGGTTGATTACACCTAGAGTGACAATTGAATTCCTACTTATGAATTTTCTGGATATACTTATGATCCTTATGAATTAAATGAACAAAAAAGGATCACATATAATGTTCCAAAGATAATGAAAAATCATTGAGTCAGTCCTTGCTTACTATTATTTATATTCCCTATTGCTAGATATATATATTCACCAACTGATTGGAACAAACCATGTGTGCATGACTACTGGGATTTGGACTCACATGTTGATTGGGTTAGGTTTTTGGAACCATCCATATTATATTATTAGCAGATTAGAGAAGGGAAAGATGCCTAACATAGGTACTTGATATACTACATTGGAGTTGGAGAGAATGGGAGCAGGCTGAGGCTTGTGATACTTCTAAGACTATTTTGGAACTTTTTTACTTTTGGGGAAAGTTTTTAATATATTTGTTGTGTAACTAGCTTTTCCAATTTTATATAAACACATGACATATATAATCATCTTATATATGATATGATTTCTAGATTTGTTTATACTACCAGTCTTCTGCAGTTTATTTAAATTATATGTTTTATTACTTCGTATACTTGAATTTGTTATTGATTTTCCACTATGTTATTATCTTCTAATGAAAGAATATTTTTCCCAGAGACTCACCCATCCCCTTGTTACAAGTTGAAAAACTCTAGCATTTTGGTTGATGCACTTGAGGCCATGTGACCACTGATCTTGGGGCACATTTCAATGGCATCTGGGTCTGTGACATTACAACACACACCGCAGGGGAGTGCGTATCAACCCTATGTCCAATGAATGGATGAAATACATATCTCAATGAGTAGTAGTTTGTATCATTATTCCACATATATTAGTGTGAACTAGTTCAATGATATTACATTTCCTTATCCATTTTCTCAGTATAGATTTTAGAATATCTTTTCTTGCTAACATGCATACCATGTTCTTTCAATATATAAATCAATATTTGGAATATTCACCATATATTTTAGCATTTATATTTTATCAATTATCTTCTAAGTAATGTGGACTATCATCTGAGGCCAAAAATTGGTTTACTCTTTAATTATATAGAGGTAATTGTGTCATATATTTATCACTTAGTACGAAATACCATTTTACTACTTCCTCTAATGAGTGTGTTCCAAGCCATTATTTTTATTTAGAACTATTTTTTTAAATGAAACATTAAGAATTGATTCATAGAGTTGGCTCACACTCATGAGTTTTTGTCACAATCCTTCAATGTTGAACAATATTTCATTCTTTAATATATTACTAACAATTGATTATTTTCCCTTTGATCTTGAAATCTCTATTCCTTCCAGAACAAATAATTACATCAACTATCCCCATTAAATTTTATAGGGGGTTAATATTTTTACTCTTGTGGGATAAACAACCTCTATCAAGGATTTAGGTAATACCGTTCTTTATTAACATGACAAAAATTATTTCAAAGTTATCCTCCTCTCTCTTGTTTTTCATATTCTATAAGATTATCATTTGAGTTGAGCCATATGATTCCCTATTACATTTCTATTAAGCACTAGTAACTAATAATACTCAAATTATTCTTATAATATATTGTATCTATTTAAAAATGGTATTACATTATATTTAATTATATTTTTATTTCGTTAACTCATCTATTGATCAATTTGATTTTATCTATATCTAAAATCAATATCATTATACCCAAAAACAGAACAATGAATCAAATATAGATAGAAATAATTTATTCTATGAGATGATGTATACAGTCTCATTCTTTATTATTGACATCCAAGTTCTTATCTTGTCAAATCGGTCCTCAACTGTTCATAATTTTACATGGTGTTACAAAGAAAGCCACATAAATGAGGATTCAGAAGATGAAATTTATTCTCTCCTTCATTCCCCAACATGGCCACAACTTTTTTATAGATCATAGTTTATTGGATACCCATTGAATATTAATCACTATATCTGATCCTCTATTTTATATTAATTTGAGGAACTATTGATTTTACTTAAAGTGTGATAGTTTTGATGCCAAAATTTAAAACATTATGTATCCCTTTATCCAAGTGAATCATTTTTTACGATTTCTTATCATGGAAATAAAAAAAATCCACTTTCTTCCATGAATCAAGGTCATTGTATATTTAATATTTTCTAAGAATAATTCAGTATTGTTCAGAACTTTTTAATATTTATTTATCATATAATTTCCAAATGGGAGACTTATTATTTTGATATATTAAATTAATTTTTAATGGAAATTTATTTCACAATTTTAAAAATTCATCATCATGAAATTCTAAATTATTGATATTTTCATCTCTAAATGGATTTAATTAATCAATCACTATATCCTTTTCATTAAATTTTAGGTTTAGACTCACTAGCTTAAATAATTTTGCATGACTATATTTATGACCTTCTTATTCCCTTTATTGTAATTTAATCTCAAATTAAAGGTGATATAATGATTTAGAGAACTCTTTCAATAAATCACTAATTTTTCAATTTTTAATTTTTAGGGACTCAATCTATTCAAGAGATCCTTCTATTTTATCATTAAGGTTGAACTCAACATCTTGTTTATTTTACTTATCTATTTCAAATAATTTTTTTCCAAATATAACCATCATGTAATCTTCTACATTAGACATAAAATATGCTTATATAACCACCAAATAATGTAAATCATAATAATCATCATTATAACTATAAACATACTCTAATATTTCTCTTAGAATGTATTTACTAGCTTTATATATCTTTTAATTAGGAACGTCCTTCAGTACTTTTTAACTAATTCTTCTTAACCTCTAGCATCAAAAAATATCCTCGATTACGTTAATGTAATGTGCTCAAATTATAGTATTTAAAACATGTCTTGGATCATTACTTAAAAGTACCCTTTCCTCTCTTGAATTTAATTTCAATTATTGATATGAATTCATCAATCCTATATGATCCCTAATGTTTATTTTTATAAAAGTCAAATAGGAATAAAATTTTTATCTATATTTGAGGTAATTAAAACATATTTTAGATTAACCAACATTTCATATGAGTCCAAACTAGTAAATACATATTCCAAGGAGAGTTATACCACATTACACTTTTCAAGGGTTCAATAATTTTCATTATCAAGAGATTTATATATTCACATGATATTTTTAATAATATACACATCATTAATATATTAAGTAATTCCCTAAATAATATAAATAACACTAGTGATTAATTTGAATAATCAATCAACATTTTCACTTAATTTTTTTTCAAATAATTAAATTTTTTATGAAGCACTTAAAGTATAGATACATTCACCTTTCGCTAACCCTCATATATATTATCTTGTTTACCCCATGTGGCCTTAAAAATGATGTAACCCATAAAATATAGATATATATACATATTAGATTTTATAGATTTGTAGGTAAATAATTTTAATAATTGGAAACAACACCGAATCATTTCCTATATAATTTAATCATTGATATTTATGATACATCAATTTCCTATATCTAATATACTAAATGTAGAAAAATATCAAGAAAAATAGGTCATAAGTGAAATATAATTATGTTATTCAATATTATATAGATGAAACTATCAATTAGTGGTATTATTTTCCGTTATTATGTTTTATATAATGTTGATCTTTAGATAAAAATTTTATTTCCAGGAAAATTTGACTCAGATAACAATTTTTATAACTTGAGCCACCCTAAGGGGAGGGGGTGGAGAGGGGGTTGGGGAGACTATAGGTGTCAACCGTTTCTTATGATCAATTAGATCTTTATACCATGTTGGTATAAACTCAGTAAGCTTGTCATTGTTGATCAGACATCCACCATAACGATAAATGAAAAAAATGAAATAAGGTAGAAAAATATTACATGGTTCACCAGTATAAGAAAATTCAAGGAAAATAGTCATGGTGTTGTGATGTTATACCATAATCCTATAATATTATTGAGTTTTTGAAAATTTTAATTTTTTATCCCCTGTCACTCTGTGCTATGCTCACTTTATAAAAAAATTCATTATAGCATAAGACAACCCTTGGAGAACTTCAATTGACAGCCCCATTACTAAATTAATCAAATATACATTTTCAAAATTTATATACACATAATTCACATCTGAATCAATAATATTTCGAAGTTTCAATTTCCTTGTGAATCTAAAAAGATGATGATATATGAAATATTAATATCAACATGATATTATAGAAAAATCTTCAATCCCCTATTTTAAAAGAAACAATACTTCATGAAAATCCATTTCATTGGTCCAGTATATGTTATTTTAACCCTTTTTCTTGAATAAAGTTTGTTCATGTAATTTCCATTATATGAACAAATTATTTTTTCATAAAATTTCTCGAACAAGTAATATGTTTACATTATCCTTATTTGAAAACATAACACTTATCCCTTATCTAAATAATCATCTCAAAATATTAACTTAATTATTATTAGTTCATTATTTATAGGGAAAACATGATCCAGTGTGGAACCATTTATATTTTTATTAACAAAATCATATCAATTTTCACAAACTATGTACAAATCCAATCTCATAGTGGGGTTTCTCCACTAAATTTCTATGAGAGTCACCCAGACTTTCATGAGAATTCATCTTTTAATTCAAAATACCAGATAATACTTAATTTTATGTGATCCTACATGAATTTAATGGTAATACTTCCTTTGAATAATTTTTTATAATCGTATTGTACATAGTCCAAACATTCGTTTTAAATTTCCCTTTACTTTTAATATAATAAAAGGTCATAAAATAAGGCTCCACAATAATATTCTTCTTCATACATGATCTTCTCATTAGTTTCAATAATTGTAACATTATTTTATAATTGAAAAATCTATGAATGCATCTATAAACATATTCACAACTCAAAATTTTATTAGAAACTATAGAAACATCATATTTTTACAAGAAATATAATATAAATATGCATCTTGAATCACCTTGGTTCCAAAATATTGCAAACCATCAAAAATAAAAAATGTTAAGGAAAAGATACTTAAAATGTTGGAAGAATAAAATTTATTCCTTATATAATGATTAACTTATAATTTAATTCATCTATGCATCAAATAATCACATATTCACATTTCATGAAATCCAAAATCCATATGAACTAGGGAAGAATAATTATCCAAATTACCAACCTTACTATTGCATGCTTGGTCACATTTTCAAAAAAATGTTTATCATCAATGATCTATCAAAAAATATGATCAGTGTTTATCAAGTATCAGTTGATTTTTCATAGGCACATATGGCACCTATTCTAAAATATCCACCATAATAAAAGAAAGATAGGGAAAATCACCTCATGGGGATTTGAAAGAGCCTGGTGATTAGGAGATCTGTAAGAGAGTAGATCAGGAAAAATACATAATCAAGGAAATATTGAATCATTCTATTATCACCCAATATCCATATATGACTCAAACTACTATAACATCCAGTTATCACCCTTCAAAGATTCTATATGATATCTACTAGAGATAAAAAGAGAAAGGGGAGTATATAATAAATCCAACACAAGTTCAAACTCCTATAGACTATATGTACCAATCCTTGCGATAATGAGAATCGACCCACCAAAAAGTTCAATGGAACTTCATAATAATTGAGTTAATAGTAATAATCTTACTAAACATGGTAATGGGAACCATCCCAAAAACTTTTTCAATGTGAACTATTCCACAAAACATGTCAATGTGAATCATTATGTCAAACTTTTCAGTGGTCCCTATCCCACCGAAAAAGCTAATGGAATCTATCCCACCAAACAATTTAAGGGGAACTATCACACCCAATGAGTCAATATGAAACGTCATACCAAAGATGTCCATGGGATCCACCCCACTAAAAAAGATGACAAGAAATATCTTGCTGAACAAAATCCTTTTCTAATATGGAGAAGAATTTCAACTCTAGTAATTTTATATAATTGATAGACTCATTCATTGAGTAGGATGATTACGTGGGATAAAATATATTACATCCATAAATATGGTATCAATAAGGACAGAAGTTTTTCACCATGTTTTGATGATTTCATCCACTGATAAAGAATAACTAACACTTAAATAATTTTCTAAGGCTTAATAGGTTTTCCCATCCCTTATTCCAAACATTAGTGAAAAAGATCTTGGCCATAACCCACCTTTCTACACATAAGTGGTCTTTATCCATATATATGATTCCTATGGAAATTTTTATAGAAAATATTCCAGAATTCCAAGGAAGATATATTCATTAGGATCCCCACCTGGACTCCAATATTCATCCACCTATTCTTCAATTTAGAAAGATGAGGTTATTTTAATGTATTCTTCTTTTCAACCCCTAATGCCAACAATTTCGTTTTTATGGAATATATTTTCACTATGTTTTAGTGAGAAAATAGAATTTAATGTAATGTTATTATTGAGTTTATATAGGGATATTTTCCCTTGGTGAAATATAAGCCTTGTAATATAGTGATCCCTCATTATCTGATGTTCCCGGGCCAATGGGTATGGGGGGATTTTTAAATTATTCAACACATCATTGAGTTTATTTTAGACATGGCTAAAACATGTTGATCACTACATAGTGAAAAGATTTTTAGAGTTCTTCAGTCATGGGGTGGCACAATTGATTCCCATGTTTTCAATATCATCCATATCTATCAATGAATTGATAGAGAATAAGGCACCGCCATTCAAATCCAAATTTCATCCTTGTTCTAATGCTGATAAAGGAATATTTGAAACACATGAGAATATTCCGTCTAACTTGAGTGTGTTTCATTTCATTTATTCTTTTCTACGTAAAATATTTTTCATATCTCTTAAGGATAAAGATCAAGACACTAAAGGTGGTTTATTTGAGGGACCATTCTAATTACTCCCCTTATAATCAATTTTTTGAATAAAATTGAGAGATTATTCAAAATTATTGTTTTGATTAAAAAGTAGATAGATAATGGGATAATTGAGTTTGTGACACCCAAATCACCACTTTAGCTATGTAAGTTCCCCGAGTAGAACACAAAAGTATATAAAAGAATTAGATAACTTTATAAAATTTGAATATAAAAAACATGGTCTATTGTTTTAATAACTACCAAGAAGATACATACTTCACCTTTTCATTATAGCATAACCATTATGAAAATACAATGATCAATATACCCATGGATGTAGTTTTTTGATATTATCTCAATTATTTTCATTACTATAAATTTTTAGGACATATTTCCAAATAATTCATTGACTTTAATGATTGGACAAAGAATGAAATACATAAATACATCATAAATTTAGTGGATTGTGAGACATATGTTCAAATTATTTGAGTTATTTTAACTTGAATATAAAATTATCTTGCATGATGTTCCATGTCAAATGAATGAATTCCTTAATTTGTGAAATTATAATATATATTATAAAAGTCTTCATCATTCGACCTTAATCTAATTGAAATTTGAGTCCTTCTCACATGAAATTAAATGATAAGATTTTTTGCCCTTCCCACATAATGTCAAACTATTTGGAGTGGTTTATACCACATAACTTTATATTTCATAGATAAATCTATTACATGAGACCTAAAATCTTATATTTTACCCAATGTAAGAGCTTAATCTTTATGGGAATTTTGTTTTATTACTGGTGCAGGGGTTATCCAGTCAATATTCTTCTATAATGTTATTGTGCACCTAACATATGAAAAAAAGTTACCTCTTGAATAGAAACATGTATAGCAAGATTCCTATTATCTTAGGATAAGTAGTGATCCTAGATCTCTAATCGGAATCCTATCCAAAAATTCTATTTCAATTCCAGACCTTACCCAAGTGATTAGTCTTTTACTATCTCATATCATGTATTCCCAAACGATGTATTAAGGTGGGACCGTTTCAAGTTATCTTGGTGATTAGAATCCATTTATATCAATATTACACCATTTTTTGATTAGGATAACAATTAGTTTCATACAAATTCCCCCTCAAAATGATTCAAATCTAGAAAAAGGACATTTAATTACAATATATGTCTTTATTTATATTAGCACAAGACATAACATGACACCTAGGTCTACTATAAAATGTCTGGAATAAAATAATAGTGAATTGATCCTACTCTCCAATATTGAGTATTATACTCGACTCACATTGGTCATCAAAATCCTTATATTAGAATGATTATATGATCACATTTCCCATAAACATAAGGATGATCTATATAGATGTTAACATGAATTAAATATAAGTTGATTGATTTCTGTTCTTATAGGATACATAGTGATATAAATTTATTATCCTAGACCCAGATAAATATATTACTTTCATTTTAACACCATTTAATAATTAATGCTCATTAATTAATGTCAGGTCATTATATTATAGGTTATACAGTAAAATTTCATATATTATTTTTGAACCAGGTGGTAATTTATTCTTATTCCCCAATGATATATATATTTATTACTAGATATCGAAGCATATGTCTAGATGAAAATTTCCATCCAGTTATTATTTTGATTATCTTAACCTTAAACTATGTGCACTAGTCCCTAAGGATATTTATATTAGTATTGATCTCTCAATACATGTTAGGTTTCCCTTTCCCTTCTTATCATATAGACTTCCTCAACAGATGGTTAATGTGTTTTGACCATAATATTCATTCACTCAATTTCAGTCTAAATTGAGACACCTTCAAGGAATGAATGGGACAAATAGTATTTTTAGTTTGAAAACCTATAATATGTGGGTTGAGAAAAAGTTATATCTATACTCACCGATATTTCCACTAATATGGATTAGAAAAAAGTTAGAATTCAAATTTAAGAAATAAAAAACCATTTAATGATTAACATTTTTCCAAATTAAATTTCTTGATATTTTATCTTGCCCCCTGGCCTAGGAAAGAGTTATAATATATCTTTATTTCCCCTACAATTAAGATTACACTATTCCATGGAAAAATTTTCATTCATGTAAAGGAAACTTTCTCAAATTGTTTTGGCCCTCTAATTTAGTTCGTCATGTTTTTTTAATAAATTTCATATTATTTTCCTTTGCCTTATGATTTTTTTCAATACAATTTTCTTAATAAATAGGGTTCAAGAACCCATATTGAAAGCCATTTTATCTATGATATAAATTCATTATATTAATATCTTAATAACCAAAAACCAAATTACATTAGTGGATATACTTTTATTAGAAACAAATAAACATGAATGAGTCAATTTGGTTCCTCCCTTCATATCAATTGGTTAATGGATACAATACAAACCCAAACAGACCCCCTGTTGAATGCTAAATAACATAGATTAATTTGTTCTAATAGGTAACCTTTATGGGATGTTTCTGGTCCTAGAGGAATGGATACCCTTTACCATATTGAACTATTTATGGATTGTGTGAGGGTGGTACATTTATTTTTTTATGGTTGGATTATTTCCCACATTGTCCCCTATATTGACCTAGACATTTTTTATTTTTTATTTACACATTATATAAAAAATATTTTAATGTGGATTTAATACCTGCAATGTTAAAAATTCATTCCTCATAACCAATTTCAAACTACAATCATTAAATTATATTCTTTCAGCCTTCAATCTATGGGTATGAAAATATTGTGATTAAAAAAATACTTTAGGTTGAGGATCTATTTTCTACATCACAAATAACGGAGTTAAGACTGTCATTTCAGAAAAAGAATGTTAGGAATTTAGTCCCAATCATGTGATCCTGATCCAAACAACATAATAATATAAGAACATTGAACATAAACCAAAATCCCTAATGACTGGGAATTTCTATATATGAATTTCTCTCTCCATCCACATCATTTTATCCTTAACCTTCCTAGATTTCCCATCTCACCCTTTGGACAAGGCTATATGACATTACGATTCAACTAATTATTTTGTCAATGATATATCCAATATTAAACACCAAATTTTTTAGTCAATCTTTAAAAACCTTAAACTAACCATAGAAAGATATATATTACATTCCATGTTGAAAATAAACAAAGAGAAACCCTCATAAAATTTGATTCTATGCTCTCTTGGTCATCAGTTTTCCAGATAAATTAACAATTATGAGCATTATAGAAAGGGAAAAAGATTATTTCATATTATTTTAAAAATCCTTTTAGAGAATATTAAGTGAAATCTGAGTTATAGAATTTGAAGCCTCTCTCTATTAGTAGATTATGAAAAAGTTGGGGAATAAATTATATTATATAAAGCTTACGAGTTTTTCCATTAAACACTATAAAAATAGATCTATGTTTTCTAGGTCTATTGAGGTATAAAAAGTTGGAGAACCCTTAAATTCTTGGAAAATATTTGTGAAGTTGATATTTATAAGGTTATATGGTCTCTATCACATGAACATAAACTACATAACACAATGGAATATCATATACAAACATTATAGAATTATGAAGGTATATTATATATAACATGATGCACTTATATATGAATTAAATATATGGAAGAGTTCTTAGTTTAATTATTTACCTGTTCATGCGAGGACATCCCTAATAACTCTATATTATGAAAATTGAATTATATTTTATCCCATTTTTTATCCTGATATGTATAGTGACACCTATCACAATCTATGAGGGGCTCAATTCTTGTTTTAACCTGATACATTATGGAATCATAATCATCTATCATAGTTCAAGATGTAAATTCCACATTTATTCTTTTCCTCACACTATCCCAGTATTTATGACTACTAATTCTGCTTGATTTTTCCTCCATCAACACTATAATAAGATACCAAATTCTTTTAGTTGATATACTTCTACGGAAAATAAAAATTATTTGGTTAAGGATCCTACTATTGGTGACCCAAAAACCATGATTTGAGTTTTCTCTATGATTAAAAAAATTCATTATCTATGGATCCTTTTCGTAGTGAACATTCTATGATTGTGGATCCAACTTCATCATCCTACCAAATGTGTTCTACACTATTTACCATAGAAGTTAGGATTTGGTCATTACTCAAACGACTCATGTAATGTATAGGTAGAAAAGAACATCTTTTTCATGAATAAGATGTAAATGGAATCTATATAATCTTAATAATTACTTACTCACAGATGAATTGAGTTCCTAAAAAACATTACCTTATTGGGTGACATGGTGTTGGGAACTTCCCACGAAGATGAGAATATTCATTTCACCTATTACATACAAAAACGGTTTTGGAATACCTAAAAACAATTTTTAGTGATATATGGACAATTTTTGTTCTTATAGGGTAGATACTTTGAGACAATCTTGTATATAATGGTTTATTTTAAAAAACATTATTCAATTTAATAGTTGTAAGGGATAAATTGGATACCCAAATAAAATTTTATAGATGGTTGATTTTAGAATGTCTTTTCAAAACTATGAACTCATGCATAGGTGCACTCCTCTTTCTCATCCAACAAATGGAGACCCGTGAGAATGACACATAAATAATAAATTTATACAATGGTTCAGTCACTACATCCAGAAATAGTCTCACATCCCAAGGACCTAATGTTTTGGTTTCATTTTGACTAGAAACATAAAACCATTATTCTACATGATGGGAACATATCTCCTCAATCTAAATCCAGAAATAAATATTCAATGAGGAATAATACTCATCAAAACTGGGTAAAGGAAAAATACAATAAATGGTGATCTGAAAAACATAGTATGTGATATCAAAAAATAGACGATAATATTTCGATTATAATCATTTAGAAAATTATTAACATAAAAAATATCCAATTAAAAAAAACATAAATCAATAAAGGTTAACCATAATCATGAACGATTGAAATAACTTCTATAATGATAACAATTTTTCCATATAATGATATATTAAAACATAAATCATATAGCATTACCCATGGAACAAAGGAAAAAATGGCCAAATTATAATAAAATGATTGATTGTCATTGTTAGCTTGGATACCCACCAATTGGTTCACTCATAAAATTGTGAGAAGAGCTAAATGTTATCACAATCACCCTTTGTGAACCTATCCAACACCTATCTATTAAAATAAAATTTATATCTCATGAGATATATGAATTAACCAAAAAATTATAAGGATATATATGAGCCACCCATCTCATAATTCATATATTTTTGTGCTCCTTGAAAACCTTCATCATATCAAAAATACCAATATAATGAAAAAATGGTTTTGTCAAAATTTCTAAATTAATATATAAACAACCCATAAAGGAATAATTGGATTCATAAAATATCAAAATATCATTTTTAATTAAATTTATTGATACTAAAAACATGTTTACCTAGAATAAACACTTAATATAATAATAGCATACGGTGAAACATGACAAATAATATCCATTGGAGCTAGATAATTTATGAAAATAATGAAAACAAAATCATGAAAATGGTTTTTTGAAAATAGTTTTTTTCATCCTTTTGAATGACATAGTTACAAGTGACTTTTCGAAAAGTATATTTTTTAATTAAAATGAAAATAAAACCAATTATGGAAATGGAATTTGTTTAAAAAATTATTTTCCCCAGATGTAAAAATATGACCTCATTTAAAATGAAATTTCTTTGTAAACAATGTTAAAATTATTGTTTTTATAGCTTAAATAATTATTTTTGAGTTACCAAGTCTCATACCCTTACCTCTGATTTCCAAAAAAGTTCTTTAATCAAAAGTATCAGACACACAAACATCTTAATTACCTATTTAAAAAAAACATTTAAAACACACAGACACAAATATATATATATATATATCCTTAAAATGTTTATTCTTTAATATTATCATCAATTATAAGATTTTTGTTGTCTTTTTTATCCTAATGTGTTAATATCTTCAACTGTATGCTCACAATTTAGAAAACAGATATTTTTACCGATCATTTGATACAAATTTCATAATTAAAAAATATTTAAATATAATGAAACTTATATTTTTTTTATACCTCTTGTACCATTCCATAAGTTATATTTATGTTTTGTGAAATTAGAATCAGTGGTGATATTTTTCAATGATATTAGTGAATTATATAGATACGTTAATAATAAGGTAGATCAGTGAAGGGAAAGGTAGTTTTGGAAACAACCTTTATATATATACTTATATCTTCACACAATAATATGAAAAAGAATAAAATAATCCAAATAAATGTGTTATCAAAAATTTTGACGTAAAACATTCCTCCCATAAACTCATATTTAGGCATCCTTGAGTGATTTATGGGGTATCTCTTTTTCTTATGTTTTTACCCAAGTATAGTTTGACCAAGGTAAATTTTCTTCTATCCCATGTTAGTTAATTAAAATTACCATAATTAAAATTGATATTATCAACCAGTTTGAGGATTATAATATTAAATATGAAAATAATTATATAAAATAAAATTAATAAGGTACATAATTATTAAATTCAATAGTTATATACTAAACTCATAAAACTGTTTGAAAAGAAATTGTGTTTCTACACTTAAAATGTATATATGAGATGAAATTGTTATTGTTAAATTTCTTAGGACATATATTTATTTATTATAAATAAATAAATGGTTACATGACTTTGAAAAAATGGAATAAAGTAATTTCTTCCAAAATATTATTTATTAAATGAAAAGGAAAAAAATAAACTATTTTTTGTATTAAAGTAACATTTTTCAATAGTTTTAAATTTTTTTGAAATAGGTTTTACATATACATAGAATATTTAAAAATGAATAAAGTTACTCATTAGTTAAATATTTAATTTCTTGAATAGTTTAAAATCATCTAGGTTTTTATTATAGAGTGATAAAATGATGGACATTATAATTTTCATTAATCCATCATTTTCAACTAAAAATAATTAGTTCTAGAAAAATTTCCAAAATCAATTATAATTTTTTTTGATATTATTAAATTTAAAATGGGATGTATTTTACTAATTTAAATTAAAAAAATCAAATTTATTTTTTTATGATATATATATTTATATATAACCACTACAATTGGAAATATAAATTTTCAGTGTTAAATCATATTAATGTAATCATTTTACCATAGAAACTTGAATAGATGAGTAGTCTTGTTCCACAACACTTTATCTCAATGATACAAAATTTCCACTAGATGTTCCTCATATGAGAGATCATATTCCAAATGCACAACTACCAAGTTTATCACAAAGTGAAGGGTCTGGAATGTAATTTATCAAAAATTATTTGTGTAACTCATTGATTTTTTTAGAGGAGTAGAGTGAGTTATAAGAAATATGATATGACCTTATCATGATCAAGGAACTTAAATAGACAAAAGTATCTAAGGGTTAACTTCCCTTTCACCATAAATATCTTATCTTTTTCCTTAAAAGATAATTTAAGGAATCCATTTCCAAAAAATTACAACTGATATCTAATTGATAAATATCTACATAACTCATTTCTCTAATGTTCACCACATTCATGGGTCACTGAACGATTTGAACCTTCTCTATTATTTCTTGAACCAGGTTAAAAACTATTAGCTTACCCTCTCAAACTTCATCCAAGCATGTTGGATACCTATATCTATTCCCATAAATAGACTCATATATTGCTTTTTGAATGGTAAAATAGAAAATATTATTTTATGTGAACGAGAATGGTGGAAGTTTTTATTCCAAACCTCCATGAAAATCAATCAAACAAGATCTCAATAGTTCCTTTAGAGTTTTAATTATTCTCTCACACTGAACATTTGTGTGAGGATAATATGTAGTGTTATAACATACCAATATCGTTAATGACTTCTAAATAATTCTTTAAAAACGTGATTTAAATCTCATATACTAATAATATACAATGAATAATGGTACTTCATAAAACCTCACCTCTTCCCTTATATATATACTATCAAGTTCGTCATTTGATATATCCTCTTTGATGACAATAAAATGATATGAATTCTTAAGGTGATAAACAACAACCATAATTGAATTATGCTCTTTATATATTTTTGTGATTCATACATAGAAGTATCTACTAATGATATCCTGTTTACATATCGGTATGGGTAATGGTTTCACAAACCCTTATACTTTTTTCATTTATCCTTAACTTATTGTAATACCATGAATTAAGATACAAATTAGGTAATCTTCCACTTCTTATTATCCCAAAAGAAATTCTATTTCTGATATATATACAACTATTTACATACAAGATATATAGAAAATAATAATAAAAATGCATCATCCAAAGAATCCTTTATTAATTTATGGATTTATGTGATTAATATATTAGTTCCAAACCTTATAACACCACCATTATCAAACATGAAGTCTTGAATATTGGATGCCTTTTCTCTTATAGCTACACATCAAAGTGATGAGATTCAATAATGATGATGTGAATTAAATGATGAGTAATCATTTGGGAAACATAAAATTTATCTCTCCTATTAAGACTTTAATATTAACCCTATGAACATCCATGAGTATTTGTTTTTTAATCATTATCATTTAAGGAGCTACATGGTCTTACCTACTAAGAGCATCATACACCATATTTTTCCCCATGAGGTAATTTCTTAATAAGTCATAATATTTTATGAATAAAAATGATCTATTATGGATCATATTCAATTATATCCATTTGAATATATATTTTATTCTATTATGATCAAGTATATATATTACATTTTTCTCCATAGATATAATGTCTACAAATATTCAGCACAAAGCCCACTGCAATCTCTCTGTTGTGCATGAGATAATTTTTTTTCATGATTCTATATTTATCCTATATGAAACTAAATTACCACATAATTATGAATGAGAATACAAAAAACACATTTATATAATAACCACTTCATTTTAAAAGCCCTTCCCCATTATTGGGTAATGCAAGCACAAGAGTAGTGGATGGCCTCTTCTTTAGCTCCATAAAACTTTCTTCTAGCTCCTTTGTACAGTGTAACATTATTTCATTCCATGTAAACTTGGTTTTTGGATTTGATATGCCTAAAAAAATCTCCCCAAAAATTTAGTAATATACATCCCTCCCAGGAAAACAATAGATCTTAGTTATAGTGGCCAATTTAGGCCATTTCAGGATAACTTCCTTCATTGATGTATCTACAGCTATTCCCTTTCCTCTGATTAATGTTTCATATAATGACAGTTTTTTTGTAAATATTATCATTTTCAATAAATTTCATATAAAATCTAATTTCTCGAGGTCTTTAAAACAATTTTCAAATGAACTACCTATTATTTGTTTCTCTTTTAGAATATTAGAATATCTTGTATAAAGACAGCCAAAAATTTATCAAGTTCATCTAAAAAACTATATTCATTAAATAAATGAAGATAAAATGAGAATTTATATGTCCAAGTATAATAATTATGATTCCATTATATCCATTCCTCATATGGAATTTTTTCATAGAAATATGTTATATTTTTACCCTTAAAAAATGGTATCCAAATCGATGGTCAAACTTAAATAATTATTGAACTGCACAATGTTGGTTGAATATTACATCAAAATGGGGTATAAAATAGTTTTTTTTAATTGTGAATTAATAAATATGATTATAATAAATAAAAATATGCATTGGTATATATTTCTTTTTGACAAATAGAATTGGTTCACTAATAGTAAAGCACTGGGGTACAGAAAAAACTAATCCAATTACCTTGTTGTACCTACTTTAACTCGTCAAATTCATTATGAACCATTGAATATGGATTTTTTGTGATTTCAACTGATCATGATGAGTTATACTGATAATTCATCCTCGTGACATTGGGGATGACCAAGAGTGTCTTCAAAAAATATATCATCATATTTCCACACAATATTCTTGTTCTCACTGGTGAATTACCCCCATTTAAATGAGCTAATAAAAACTATTTTCACAGTATGAAGATGAATATTAAATAACTTGATTAAAAAAAAATTTGTGGATTATAATTTCAATGATACATGATAACTATATGATTAGGTATTTAAGAAGATATTTCCATCTCTTGGCACTTTATATGATATTTATATATGAGAAACTATTCCATAAGAAGAATTATTTTAAATTCAATTATGGGAGAAGATCCCGATATTCTCGAGGTGTCTCCCCAAAAATCCCAATTAGAGAAAATTTTTACACCTTAGTTTCATTTAAAAATATTACGGGTGTTTTGAAGAATAAAAAGATATTAAAAGTATTAAGTGGTTAATCCATATTCATAGAACAAATATAAGATATAAAAGAGATATAGGAACCAAAATCAAATAAGGTATTCATTATTCTAGAGTGCAGAATAATTCTACCTTCCAGATCTTTGTAATTCCAGTCCACAATTTTAGTAGTGATTTTAGATTCCCTCCCATTATCCATTGGTTTTTTTGATAATATTATCTATTATATTCATTAATATTTGGGTTATGTATTTTATTCAAAAATTTACCATACTCCATGAATTTGATGTATTAAAGAGTAGGTGGATTGTGGAATCCCGCCTTTTTAATACAAAACATTTCATTACATTTTACATTCAAAGGATCTTTAATGTATAGTGTAATGGAAATCAGGAACAATAAAACATGAAAACAACATAAAACATTCTTCTAATCCTCTTGTAAGGCTTAATCATAAGATCATTATAAGTACAAATACTTCCTTTCATATCTTGGATACATTCATCAAAGGAAAGGGTGAGTCAAAGGCCCAGTATGGTTAAACAAGGAAATCAGTGTATTCGTGATATCAAAAAGAACTTTAATAACAACATAAAGATACAAGAAATACAATTATAGTCATATCAAAATAAAAATAACATGAAACATAACTTGAATATGTGGCTACAACATTCCATTTAGACATTCATGAACATATCACTAAGGTCCATCCCCAAGGTGTCATAAAAATTTCCAAGGTTATTCACCAAGGTATCGTGAAACTTGTCATCTCTAGAGTTTAAATATTTATCAAATGCATTAGAGTGGTATCAGTGTGCACCCTTAATATGTGTTTACTTTCATGTGATACACATAGATCATAATCAAAAATTTCATAAATAACCCAAATGGAATCCAATAAATGTCTTTCATGTCTAAATCATGACGTTTAAAAAGAGATTAAAAATATGATCATTATGTGATTTATAACCCATGGAAAGGGAGTAAGGGTTATATGTATATCAATTCTAGAATCAAATATATCATCTTTATATATTTATGAACACCCATGGAAACGAAATAAGTCTAGGTTTTCACATAAGTAGACAATAGAATTTCTTGGGAGAAAGAGATAGATATTTTGAGACGAATTTTCTCCAGAATATTTGCTATATAACATGGTTTTAGAAAACATTGAAAAGAGAGGGAACAAGGGTCACCCACTCATACGAGAAGATGAGATTTCTCTTACGAGAAATTCTGCAGCATAATGGCATCACTTAAAAATTCAGAATACAAATTCATGAGAGAGGATAAGGTCTCCCAAAAATTATACACGAAATGGACAGAAATGAGAAAATATAATAACATACCCTCAATATAAATAGATGGAAATTATAAGGCACAACATAAAGGAAGTCATGACTTAAAAGTGGAGGGTGAAATGATCCCTTACCTTGAAGAGTAACTTCAAAAGAATGATGGTTGGGACCTTGGGAGGCATGAGGGAACCTTGGGAGGACTTATTGGGATGTGAGGAGACCAAAAAATCATTAAGGAGGATTTTGAAATTAAAATAATGAGGGAAAGGTGTGGTTTTTATAAGAGAAGTGAGGGAATAAGTCCTTAATGGCCAAGGGACACCTCATTAGTGTTATTGAAAAACCCGTGGGCTTGTCCATGGTATTTTCCCATGGTATTGGCCACATGGGACACCTTATACCTTATCTCACGATTAATAAGTCAACCAAAATGATTACAATATTATTACATCCTTAATGATGTCATTAAACACCCGAAACTAAAAACTGTATTTTCACTATTCACCAAAAATTCATTTTTTTCAGAAAAATCCCCAAAAAATAACCTTAACCTAATATCTATTCTCTGAATTGAAAAATGAACACCATTTTATAAAAATATTTTTCTAAATATTTTTAATTTAATTTTTAATTTCAAAATATTATTTACCAGAAAAAACTAGTACTTGATTAATAATTTCTAAAACAGTTATATACCTATTTTATTGAATCACATTACTTAATCATGGTGCCTAAATTATATTAATACTTTCATTAAGTGATATTACTAATCCATTTGGTCACATTACTAATCCTTAGCATAAAATCACTATTTATAACTTATTATTCACAAAAAGTTAATTTGATCTTATTAGATTCTAAATTTCTCACTGAACACATTTCCAGAAGACCATTTTTTGAAAATAATTACGCATCATTAATTATTTAAGGTTTACAAAAATATTTGAAAATATCCCCTTTTTCCAAAATTCTTCAATATACATCATATATTTATTCGAACATCTGAAAAAAAAAAGACACAAACATCACTATAGTAAGAAATCAAAACATTATTTATCTCAAAGGATTACCCAATGTAGCTACGGTCTCGTTACATAGCCCCTTATAACCCCATAATAGAACTTAAGTGTAAGGTGTGCTAAGGTGATAGAATCCGAGGGTGGCTCGGACAACATTTCCTGAGTAGTGATTTTTATAAGGTTGAACTTCTCTAGAAGGCGATTCTGCTCCAGCTTCACATGTTGAAGTTTGGCTAGGGTTTGGACTAGAGTAAAGCCCAATGGTTCTACCTCCTTCCTATGTTTCATCATATGGGCTTTGATCAGACTGAGACTACTGGATGAGGCCATCGAATCTTCTTTCTATATTAATTAAACAAGATCACTTGTACTTAAGGACAACAATCACAACATTTAGTTTCCAATCATCATATTGACCAATGATCATATAATAGTCGAAACCCAATGGTATCATTTTAATTATACTCACATAATTAATTAAATAATATAGTTTTGTTGACTATAAACTAAAACAAAACACACAAAAAACAAGGAAATAAAAATTCATTCAAAATTTCAGGTCATTACATTCTTCCCCCCTTAGGAAATTTCTTCTACAAAATTTTAACTCGTATCCTCAGAAAAGAAAATGTGTGGGTACTTCTTCCTCATAGACTCATATGGTTACCACATGGCTTCTTCATATTTTTGGTTTCCCCGCAACACCTTAACAAGGTGGGTAGTCTTGTTTCGTAGAACCTTGTCTCTATGATCCAAGATCTCCACCAGCTGCTCCTCATAAGAGAGGTCATGTTCCAGTTTTACCACCTCTGGGTTTAGTACATGTGAAGGGTCAGGTAAGTACTTCCTCAAGATGGATACGTGGAAGACATCATGAACTTGTGCTATCTTTGGATGAAGTGCAAGCCGATAGGCCACTGTTCCCATGCAATCAAGGATTTCATAGGGTCCAATGTACCTAGGTCTGAGCTTCCCTTTCTCCGCAAACCTCATGACTCTCTTCCATGGAAAAATTTGATGAATGACCTCGTCACTGACATCAAACTCCAAATCCCTTCAACGGTTGTTGGCATAGCTCATTTTCCGACCCTGAGCAGCCTTAATGTGTTGTTGGATGGCATAGAATTTTTTTGTCATATCATGCCCAAGATCAGGCCCAAGATGCTTTCCCTCACCAACTTCATCCCAAAAAGTCGTAGTTCCACATCGCTTCCCACATAGATGTTCATAGGGTGCCATTTCAATACTCGAGTGGAAGCTATTGTTGTAAGAGAACTCAACTAAAGGGATATGATGATCCCATCTACCCTTAAATTCTATTTAGCACGTTTTCAGCATGTCCCCAAGTGTTTCAATAGTCCTTTCGTATTGGCCATCAGTTTGGGGGTGATAGGCCATACTAAAATTCAAATCAGTGCTTAGAGCTTGTTGAATACTTCTCTAGAATTATGATGTGAACCTTGGCTCACGATCATATACGATAGAAAGTGGAACTCCATGCATCTTTACCACTTTTTTCACATAAATCTAGGAAAGTTGATCAAGAGATAAATCTTCGGAGATAGAGATAAAATGGGACGTCTTGGTGAGAAGGTCCCTAATAACCCATATTGCATTGTTTCCTTTTGAAGTTCTCGAAAGACCAGTGATGAAGTCCATAGTGATTTTGTCCCACTTCCATGTTGGTATGGTAAGTGGTTGCAATACCCCTTTCGGAATTTGTAGCTCTGCCTTCACTTGCTGACATACTAGGCACCTTGAAGTGTAGTAAAAAATCTCCCATTTCATATTATCCCACCAATAATGACCACGAATTTCCCTATACATTTTTGTGCTTTGAGGATGTATAGAGAAAGTAGAGCTACGAGCTTCATCAATCATCTCCTTCTTTATTTCCGGAATATATGGAACACATAGTCTTGTTCGAAATCTCAATACACCATCTTGATCTATATTGAACTTAGGAAACATTCCATCCTTTACAGCCTCAAAATTCTCTTGTAACAAAGGATTTTCTTTCTGAGCCATCTTGATCTTCTCTAGTAATGATGGTTGGGAAATCATTTTTGTTAGGGTTGATGATTTTCCTTTCCTTATAATTCCAATGTCCAGATTTACTTGGTCATTGATCAAAGGATCTTTTTTAATCCTCATCGTGGAAAGAACAACTGAGTATTTCTTACTTAATGCATCAGCAACTTTGTTTTCTCTTCCCGGGTGATAATGAATTGAACAATCATAGTCTTTGAGAAGTTCCAACCATCTCCTTTGTCTCATGTTCAATTCCTTTTGTGTGAAAATATACTTCAAACTTTGAGGGTCTGTGTATATATCACATTTCTCCCCATAAATATAGTTCCTCCATATCTTCAGAGCAAAAATGACTATATCCAGCTCCAGATCATGCGTAGGACAATTCTGCTCATGAATCTTCAACTGTAGAGATGCATAAGTAATGACCTTTTCATTTTGCATGAGGACTCACGCAATCCATTTTAGAGATTAATCACTAAAAATAAGGAATCCTTATCTACTTGAGGGAAAAATTAACACAGGTGCAGTAACCAATCTCTTCTTCAGCTCATGGAAAATTTCCTCACACTCTTTTGTCCAGATGAACTTGACCCCCTTTCAAGATAACTTGGTTAATGGATTAGAAAGTCGTGAAAAGTTTTTCACAAACCGCATATAATATCTTGATAATCCAGTAAAACTATGAATCTCAGTTATTGTTGAAGGTTGAGGCCACTCCTCTACAAATTTTGTCTTTGTAGGGTCAACTATGATTCCTTCATTAGTTATAATGTTCCCTATGAAAGTGACTTGTTGTTACCAGAAATCACATTTATTGAAATTTCCAAAAGGCCTATCCTTCCCCATAGTTTGTGAAATAACCATTCAATTAACTTTATTCTCCTCGCAACTTTTGGAATATATCATAATATCATCAATAAAAACTACCACAAAGTTATCAAGGTAGTACATAAAGAAACTATTCATCAAATCTATAAAAATAACAGGTTCATTAGTTAGTATATAGGGTATAACAACAAACTCATAACACCATTATCTTAATTGGGAGGTAGTTTTTGGAATATCTTCTTTCTTCACCCTCAATTGATGATAACCAGATTGAAGATCAATCTTAGAGAAGAATTGAGCCCCATGAAGTTGGTCAAATAAGTCATCAATTCATGGAAGAGGTTATTTTTTCTTCAATGTGATCCCATTAAATTAACTATAATCAATGCATACACGCATCGATCCATCCTTTTTCTTCACAAAGAGAACAAGTTCTCCCCAAGGAGTCACACTTGTTCAGATAAACCCCTTCTCCAAAATATCATGGATTTATTTCTTTAATTCCTCCAGCTCCACATTTGTCATCCTATACAGGGTCTTTGATATCAGATGAGATCCAAGTACAAGTTCAATGGAGTACCCTACCTCTCTTTCTGGGGGAGGTCCATGAAACTCCTCCAGAAATACATCAACGTATTCCTGGATGATAAGGACATTTTCTATCATCAAAGTCTCATCTCCTTCTTCTTATTCACTGAGCAACTACATAAAGAAAGATATAGGGGGTTCTTTTAGACAAATATGATGTTGAGATATCTCTCCATGGAAGATAACTGTAGGTTTTCCATTCAATAATACTGATATTTCTATGCTTTTGTAGTTGTTCTTAACATTATACTTTGAGAGCCAGACCATCCCTAGTATAATGCTGAATTCCATCATGGGAATGACTACTAGATTTGTGATAAGATTGTGCTTGCTAAAGTAAATAAAAGAGTTTCTAAACATTGACGATGCCTGGATAGTCCCACCAGGAGTGTTGATTGAAAACTCTACATTTAGAATTTCAGGGGTTGATTCAAAATTTCTTGCAAACAAGGAGGAAATAAAAGAATGTGTAGAAACAGAATCAAGCAAAGTACTTTCTAGCATTGAGAGGACAACAAGAGTACCTGCTACCACATCATTCAGAGCATTGAATTCATCTGTAATGATAGAAAAAGTATGACCTTGATCCCTTGGCCTTTTTTGAGGCTGATGGTGGTTCCCCTCCACTACCCTCAGATTTGGACAATGATTGGAAAAGTGACCACTTTGTCCACACTTGAAGCACTGGACATTAGATCGGCCCTGCACCATCTTCCCATTGTCGTTGGTGTTTGGAAGTTGATGTTTCACCTCACCATGACAATTCCTTGAAATATGTATATCTCTTCTACACTTGTACCACTTCCCACTCTCGAGTAGGTAGTTCCTCAAAAGCTTCTTCCCACATTTATTACACATGGGAAGTTTCACTTTTTTTCCTCCTCTTCTATTATCAAAAGCCCTCCCTAATCTGGGCTCCATCGATCTCTTCTTGTCGTTGGATTTATGAGACCACATTGTCTCACCAAACTCTAGCTCAACTTTCAACGCACTTCCCTCAATCTACTTGTAGCTATCAAAATCTCGGTTGGCAAAATTCTTTCACAGATGAGGTATTAGTCCATTGAAGAATCTATCAACCTTACCGTTTGGATCCATGACAAAACTAGTGGTATATTGTGAAATCCATGTGAAGTTCATCTTGTATCTTCCCACAGATTTATTCTCCTTCTGCTTCAGCTAGATAAAATCTTTCTCCATTCTTTTTCTCATGTAATGAGGGAAATACTTACTGAAAAATATCCCTATGAACTCTTCCCACTCCATAGCATCAACTTTGACTCTTTTCCTCGTGTTTTTGATCAGTTCCCAGCACTGATCAGCTTCTCCCTCTAAGCGATAGACAACCAGGGTGACCTTTTCTTGCTCTGAACAACGTATCACAGAAATGATCTTCTCTACGGAGTTGATCAGTTTCTCAGTTATCAATGGGTCAGTCGATCCACTGACGTTTGGTGTTCGTTGGCGCATAAAGGATTCAATAGAATGTTGTTCCCTTCATGGTGAGATCAGACTTTCATATTGATTTATGTTATTACTCATAATTTGAGTTAGTTGGTTCATTATTCATAAGAATGTTTCCATTCCATCTTCCATCAGAGGGCCATCAGTGCATGGTCCATTGCGGTCAGAATTTGCACGGTTTCTCCTATTGCCCTCCATTTTCTAAAAGAATAATATCTTAGTGAGAAACTTAATTCATTTACGAATCTTTTAAATTTAAATGATTCTACATCTTAAAACTTATTCCTTAAAAACTTATATTTCTCTATAATTCCTTCAAAATGATTAATAAAAACCTTGCGATTAACCAAACATATCCCCCATGATTTTCATAAACATGAGTGAAAAAAGGCCCATTGTCATGCACCAGTACCCATTCGAGTCTACCTCAAAGCGGTGTTTTCACGTTTTACCCCTATGTATATCTAGGCCAGAGATGCCTCTACCTTCTCGTATCCAAACATGGATGTATTTATTTGATAAACCACTTACTCTATACTCACCAAAATTCCAGGAAGTTTCCATATTTTTAAACTTCTATATAGGGTTATTTTTAAGGTTTTCATACCCTAATTTCCATAAATAACTAAACCATCCTTTGATACCAACTATGGAATCCGGCCTTTTTAATACATAACATTTCATTACATTTTACATACAGAGGATCTTCAAAGTATAGTGTCTTGGAAATCAGGAACAACAAAACATTAATACATCATAAAAATTCTTATAATCCACTTATAAGGCTTCATCATAAGATCATATTATGTACAAATACTACCATTCATATCCTGGAGACATACATCAAAGGAAAGGGTGAGCAGAAGGCCCAATAAGGGTAAATGAGGTAATCAGTGTACTTGTGATATCAATAAGAACTTGAATAAAAACATAAAGATATGAGAAATGTAATTATAAGAATATCATAATGAAAAGAACTTGAAACATAACTGGAATATGTGGCTACAACATTTCATTTAGTCATTTATGGACATATCACCGAGGTCCATCCCTAAGGTGTCATAAAAATTACCAAGGTTATTCACCAAGGTATCGTGAAACTTGTCATCTCTAGAGATTAAATCTTTACCCAATGCATTAGAGCGCTATAAGGGAAAACAAATAATATTTATTTACTTTCATGTGATCCAAATAGATCACAACCAAAAATTTCATAAATAACCCAAATGGAATCAATGGAATGGGTTATATGTCAAAATCGTGACGTTTAAAAAGAGCATAAAAATAAGATCATTATGTCATTTATAACCCATGGAAAGGGAGTGAGGGTTATATGTATGTCGATTACAGAATAAAATATATAATATCTATATATTTATGAACACCAATGGAAACGAAATATGTCTGGGTATTTACATAAATAAACAATAGAATTTCTTCTGAGAAAGAGATAGAAATTTTGAGAAGAAATTTCTGCACCAAAATAGCTATATAACATGGTTTTAGAAAACATTGAAAAGAGAGGAGACAAGGGTCACCAACTCATAAATAACTCATAATATAGTATGGATACTGAATAAGTTCATGGTATGGATATTTTAATTACATACCACATGAAAATGAAACATGGAAGAAAATAGACAATGCGATTTATCTTATAAGAAATTTGGCAGCCTAACGGCGCCACATAAAAATTTAGAAAACAAATTGATGAGAGTGGAAAAGGTCTCTCAAAAATTATACATGAAATTTAAAGAAATGATAACATATAAGAACATACCCTCAACATAATGAGATTGAAATTATAAGGCAAAACATAAAAAAAGTCATGACTTAAAAGTGGTGGGTGAAATGATCCCTTACATCGAAGAGTAACTTCTAGAGTTTGAAGGTCGGGACCTTGGGAGGCTTGTGGGCACCTTTGGAGGACTCCATGGGAGGTACGAAGACCAAAAATTCGTTGAGGAGTATTATTAAAAGAAAATAATGATGTAAATGCTTGGTATTTATAGGAGAAGTGAGGGGACATGTCATTAATGGCCAAGAGACACCTCATCGGTGGTATTGGCAAAACCATGGGATGACCCATGGTATTTTTCCATGTTATTGGCCACTTGGGACACCTCATACCTTATCTTACTATTCATAAGTCGACCATAATTATTACATAATAATTACATTCTTAATGAGGTCATTAAACACCTAAAACTAAAAATTGTATTTTCACTATTCACCGATAATTCATTTTTTTCAGAAAAATCCCCCAAAAATAACCTTAACCTAATATCGATGCTCTGAATTTAAAAATTTTTTCATTTTATAAAAATAATTTCTTAAATATTTTTAATTTAATTTTTAATTGAAAAACACTATTCATCTCAAAAAACTAGTACAAGACTAATAATTTATGAAACAATTATTTACATATTTTATTGAATCACATTACATAATCAATGTGCTTAAATTATATTAATACTTTCTTTAAGTGATATTACTAATCCATTTCATCACATTACTAATCCTAAGCGTAAAATCACTATTCATAATTTACCACTCACAAAAAGTTAAGTTGATCTTATTAGATTCTAAATTTCTTACTAAACACATTTCTAGAAGACCATTTTTTGAAAATCACCACACATAATTAATTATTTAAGGTTTACATAAATATTTTAAAATATCCCCCTTTTCCAAAATTCATCAATATACATCCTATATTTATTCAAACATCTGAAAAAAAGGCATAAACTTCGCCATAGGAAGAAATCACAACATTATTTATCTCAAAGGATTACACAAAGTAGCTACGGTCTCGTTAGATAGCCCCTTATAACCCTAGCATAGGACCTTAGTATAAGGTGTGCTAAGGTGAGTGAATCCAAGGGTGGCTCGGCCAACATTGCTCAAGTTGTGGTTTCTATAAGCTCGAACTTCTCTCGAAGGCGATTCTGATCCAGTTTCACACGATGAAGTTTGGATTAGGTTTGGTTCAGAGCGAAGCCCAGTGGTGCTACCTCCTTCCCATGTTTTGTTATATGGGCTTCAATCGGCCCGTGACTACTTGATGAGGACATAAAATCTTCTTTCCATATTAATTAACCAATATCAATTGTATTTAAGGACCACAATCGCAACATTTAGTTTCCAACAGTCATATTGACCAACAGTCAAATAACATTCAAAACCCAATTGTCTCTTTTTAATTATACACACATAATTAATTATAGAATATAGTTTTGTTGAATATAAACAAAAACAACACACACAAAAACTAGGATACAAAAATTCCTTCAAAATTTGGGGTCGTTACATGGATCATCAGTTATGCCCTACTCCTCCTTAGTGGTATAATTTGTCCTATTTTATTTCTATGTAATTCATGAGCATTGTGTCCCACTTAACCAAATTGATATCACTTCCCAATACCATCCCATAATTCACTTATTTGTTCCCAATCACATATTTTACCTATTGGTTGATGGACTTTCTTAACACCATGAGACATTTCTTTAGGGATTACATTATTCTCTATTATCCTCTTCCTTTCTCTAGAATCACATGGGATTTTATCTTTTATTTAAACTATGATCGTACATCATGATTATTTCACATAACATGAAAATTACTTTATTAAAAAATAAATACAAATAATATTTTTTAAACTATTAAATAATTGACCAATCTACTTTTTTAGTATAGAGTTAGAAATTGAGGCACACCTTGTGAGCCTAGTGAAGTTTTTTTATAAGATCCAATAGTATAATATTATATTTAATCAAAATCTATGAATTCTCATTCAATAATTCTGTGATGAGTAAATGAGAAATATTTTGTGAAGAATATTCCCTTGAAATATTCCCACATTGTAGAATATAATTCCACCCTTGTTTGTGTATTCCAAATGATATTCCACCATTGGTCGTTCTCTCATTTAAGATGATGGATGACCAAATTACCTTCCAATGATCTGAGATTTGAATAAAGGAAAATATATTAGCCTTTCGATTAATGAATTTATCAATAATTAATGGATTTAAAATAAAATTAAGAGATAATGGTTGTTGATTCATGAAATATTTAATTAAAAGATACAACCTTCTTACTGTGTTTATAAGATCGACATTATTCATGTTATAATTCATAGCATGAAAGAGTTGAGTTATCATTTCCATGAGATTTTGAACCATAGTTCATGTCTCATTTGAACAATCACCATATAGTCAAATGAATCCATCATTATCAAGATTCCTTAATTTTTACATCTATATCCATGATAATTGAATCTTTATTGTGAGGATTCTAAAACTATTAAATGTTTATTGAAGAAATTGAGATTATAGATGAAATTAATCAAAAAGAATAACTATGAAATCTTTCTTGATAACTTTTTATGTTTTAATATAGGATATCTCTAATTATCATCCTACTATATTTTCTTGGATAAGGTAAGTAAACATGATAACAAAATAATTAGTAATTTTATATAATGAAAATATTCTTTAATATAATCATATCAAGTAGAAGAATATTTCACGGTGTGAATTGTTAAGCCCACCCATCATGCATTCGGGTAATGAGTGATTCGAAGCTAAACCAATCATCTTTTGGGTGATTACCCATTGGTTAATCTATACCAAAACCACATCTGCCTTCTAGTGTAATAAAATGGATGTATTTTCTTGGAAACCGTATAATCAATAATTTACCAAAATATAAAGATGTTATCTTAAACTTATCCTAGTGGTTCTGTAAGGTTTTTTCATTATAATCACAAAAATAACATATCCTTACTATGATACCAATTATAGATACCATTATAAACATATATAAATAATATATTGATACCAAGGTTTAATATTTTAATCCAAAAATAGTCTCACAAATGATATACCTAATGGTTTATTGTGTTTGTGACTAGTGATATGAAAATCATATTTCCCTCAATGAAAACATTTCACCTTAATATAAATCCAATAATTTCAATTCAATGAAACATTTTCCTCTTCCAAAAACAATAAGGTAAAAACATAAGAATAGGCGATCTCAAATGCATAGTAATGGATATCACAAAAAAAAATATAATGGTTAGATCATAAGAATATTAAAATGAATGAAAAATGAAAAATGTCAATCTTATAAGAACATAAATTTTTATGTTTTATCTATAAGAAATAAAGATATACATAATATATCAAATGATATCAATTTTTCTGTGGAATGAAAAATTAATCAATAAAGATATAACATGATTCCTAAAACACCAAAAAGAAAATGAAAAAATCATAATCAAAGGATTTATTTTCTTTGTGAACCTGGACACCCTCCAACTAATTCACTCACAAAATTATTACTAGAGATAAACTCAATTATACTCACGCTTTTTGATCCCAGCTACATGCTATCCAATTAACATGACAATTCCATCCTATAAGATATATTCCTTTACACAATTAATTAGAGGGTGATATAGGTCTCAGTAGTCTCATAATCTATACATTTATGCGATACATGAAAACCCAATTATATCATAAAATAAACAATATATGGAAAATTATATATTTCAATTTTTAAAAATAATAATATAAAGATTGGATGAACAATGATTACATAATAGAAGAATATCATAGGGTGAAACATGAAAAATAATTTCCATTTACGGCAGATCATTTTTATGACAATGAAATATATCCCAAAAATATATTTTTGAAACTATTTTTTATTCATCATTTTAAAAGTCATGGTTATGATTCTATTTTCAAAATCTCTAGTTTATTTATAAGAAAAATGAAGAGAAAAAATTTCATTGAAATGGAATTGTTTTGAAAACTCATTTTAACAATAACTATTAAAGTGAACATCTTTTTAAATGAAAAATCATGCAAAATATTTCAAGTTAAAAATTTTAAAACCCAAACAAATGAGTTAGAGTTACCAAGTACCTTGATATTGCACTAGAATTCCATGTATGTTCATTAAAAATATATATCAGAAAGGTAATATTCTTAATTACCTATTTTAAAACATCATTGATTGAAATATCTATTTACAACCTTCATTAATAACAATTTTTTTCAAGTAAAATATTACTATAATATATTTCCAAAATTGGATATTAATATCTTCATCCATTTTTTAATCCAATATAAATATGACATTGTTACCCATTCAATAATATCATTTTCATAATTAATATATATTTAATGATACAATTATATATATTATTTTTAATTCTCTCAAAAAAATTTACAATTCTTTTAGTTATATTATGTGAAATTGAATCTGTGATGGCTCATTTCATAGATTTTAGTGAATGAAAAATAAACATTAAAAATAAGTTATATACTTAATGTAATGTTTCCAAAACCAAGAGGACGAGAGGAAAATGGAAATTGACGATGATCCCTAGTTGATGATTGATGATATATTTCCCCCCCTTCTTGGTGGTGAGAATGGGTTGGAGGTTTTAACTCAACCACCTCCGATGTCACGGGCGTCGTTTTTACCCTTATCGAACACTAGTTATCTCCCAAACTTCCTGTCGATTTCTCTAAGCCCGAATGTTCCAGATCATTATCTTGGTTACCCTCAGCTTTTTAATTCTTTATTTGAATTATCTATGGACTCAGGTTTTCTGGATTTGAGCATTATCGCTCTCTCTATTTCTCGATGGCCTTTGGCTGACGAGGTTGATCGCATTGTGTTCAATAAATGGGATCTAAAAGACTGTGTGGTTTTAGGGATCATTGATAATCATCACCTAATGATTCGATTTTCTTCGGAGGAACACTTAATTTTTGATTGGTCCAAAGCTCCACACATATTCAATGGTTGCCAATTTTTCTTTCTCCGATGGTCCTTTGACCATTGTATGAATCGGGATACTCCTTTATTAGAGACCTGGGTAAGTCTTCCTCATCTTCTATTGCCTTTTCACAACCCATGGATAATTCCTATGTTAGGGTACCTGGTTGGTCGATTTCTCTATTCCAATGCTCGCACATCTTCTATGAGTCATCCGATTAATCCGCGTTTTTTTGTTGAGGTGGATTCTTTGAAGCCACCGGTTGATTGAATTTGGATTACTATTGATGATGAGTTCTAACAGAGGAAAGCTGTTTTGTTTGAATATTGGGTTTAATACTTATCAATATGTTGTCGCTTGGGTAATATGGTTGTCACTGTCTTCATGGAACCAGGAATAGAAGGTCACCTACTTCGATGAAGAGGCCTGGTAGGGTATCTGGTCCGTGACAGATGCACAAAGATATTGTTAATCATGGAACTTCTTATGGAGTTGGTGGATCATCTTTGTGAAGGCAGTCGCGAGCATCCTCTAACCAGTTTTTTGCTGTAGTGTTTGATAGATTGATGGAAGATCTTCTTCTGAATAATGGTATGAGTCATATTGATATGGATTAAGCTCATCCTGGTAATGGAATTGGAGGCAGTTCGGAAGTGCCTGGTGCTTCAGGGGATACATTGCATCATGGAAAAGATAGATTCGATCATTGTGCGGCGGGTAGGGAAGACAGTTGTCTGATCAAAGCCGGTGATACTGGGCAGAAGGAGGGAGAGCTGGCATTGAGCTAAGTCTATGATAGGCAAGCATATGATGCATTTCTTGTTTTTATAGCTGTTAAGGAGACTCATTTGCATCCAAACTCTGATGGTTCTTTACAAATCACAGTTAACACATTTAATCTATTTCATGAATTGGGCCATGGTGAGATGATGGGGATCTATCAAATGAAGGAATTGAACAACATATAGCTTGTTATAGTGGATTAATTGAGGAAAGAGGTGGATTTTGGACCAGATTTTGTGGAGCCTTATCAATGTTTGGCTACGATTGATCCTAATGAACTATATGAGATGGACTTGACTATGATTGATGGTTTTTAAGTTATGATCATCACTTGAAAATGGGGGGACGTCTTGGAGACTGACAAATAAAATCATGATGCTTTGGTCAAGCCTTCCTTTAATGATGTTGTCAAGGATGAGAATATGAAATCTAGAAATAAAGAACCTCTCCAATCTAAAAGAAGACTGAGGAAGGATTTTTCCGATCCTCCAAAGTCAGTGTCAACTAGGTCCTCTATAAAACAATCCTCTATGGAGTAAATATAATTAGAAAAATTGAACCTTAGACAGAAGTATGCTAACTTCTTAATGCACTACGTAAGTTCAAAATGGGAATCAACTACGGTGGATGGAGTAATCTATCATGGGTGTGGTGACAGGTATGAATTTTACGATATGTAACTAGTTTTTCTAGAATTTTGTTCTTGTTTACTGCACTTTTCCATTCAGAATAAATGATCATAGGCTATTCATCTGACTATGTTTTTCTGGTATTTCCAAAACCATATACCAATTATGATTTATTATTTGATTTTAATAATTGTTTTTATCTTCCTTTATTCACCAATAATCATATAATAAACCATTATCCTTGTAGGTGATTTAACCAACCCAAACATGAATGTGCTATAACTCGATTGTTGAGTATGTTTACTGAGTTTTTCCTTAAAATATCTTGAGCTTTTAAAAACACTTTGTTCAATAGTGTATACAACACGCAATAATGAACCAAGTCAAAAATATTATTATTTAAAGATGATCATTAGAACCAAGATGTTAACTTGGTGGTTATATATAAAATTATCTACATTATGAAATATATATAAATTTCATAATCAATATATATATATATATATATATATTATTTCATTGGAAATAAGAATCTAGTTTTTAGTAAAGCTTTTAAATTCTTCACAAACAAGTTTTCATCAAAATAGAATTTTTTGTGAGAAAATAATGAAAATAAATTTATTGAAATATTATAATAATTTTATACAAGTACTTTTTTCTAAATTTATTATATGATAATTATATTTGGGATAAATTTTGGTATTTATATGAAAAATTAATTTTTTAATTAATATTGAAAACACTGATTTTGGAAAAACATTTTTTTTATTTTCAATAGAATGTCTCAGTATGTATTTTATTTGATATCAAATTAAATAAATGTCATTAAATAAGATATAATTTAATTAACATGATTTGAATCATCATTTTATCTTATTTTTTTGTAAGTACATTTCTGAGCTTGAAAATGTATTTTCATTAAAAACAATTTTCATTTCGTTTTAGTAATTTAAACTAAAATAAATTTATACCACTTTTTTGAATTTAGTCATGAAAAATGGATTCCATATTAGAAATCAGGAGGTCCAAGTTTGGCACATGTTCCACATCTATTTTAGGAAACTATTAATAGTAACATTTGTAATATTGTTACTACTATAATGTGTCAATCATGTAATTAAGGTTTAAAATTAAATGAAAATGACCAAATAATTACCCTAACACATTTATTAATTTTAGTGGATGATTAAATCACGTTGATATTCTTCCAAAAGTCAAATATATGGTCCTTTTATACCATTTGGCCATAATTTTGAAACTTTATAATTTTTTATATAATGAAAAGTAAAAAATGAAATACTCTTTATTTTATTATCATTAAAATGTTTTAAATAGTAATAAATAGAGGATATGTTAAGTTATAAAGTTTATTTTGAAATAAAAATGATTTTTATCATTGTAATTTAGTTTTAATATTTTAGTAAAGATAATATTTACTTAAATGCAAATGCAAAACAAACACAATTCTTGTGAATGCAATTTAAAGAATAAATAAATTATTTTTTAAAATAGAAAAATAATATTAATTTAGTGATTTTTTGTGTCAATTTTTATAATTTAAAAATGACGTTTTATAAAGTTTTGTGATATTTTATAAAAATTTAATTGTTTATTGTAGTTATAAAATTCAAAATAATTGAAAAGTTCTAAATTTGTTATTAATGATATTTTATAATAAATATTATTTAATTAAATGATTTTTAAATAATAATAATATTAGATTAGTGAAAATAAACTGTATATACTTTAAAAATAAACCGTATTCTATTTATGGGTCTTTTTTAATTTTTTAGTAACATCTTTAAACTGCAATGTGCATAAAACTTTTATATTTTTGTAATTTTCAAAAGGGTTAGCGAAGAGTTAAAAAATTTCAGGTTAAAAACATGATCCAAACATTTCCAAAATTTATTTAATGAGATTTTTTAGAGTTATATTAATATTATAATTTTATTATAAAAATTCAGATCTATTTGGGAATGAAAAATAATTTATATTAATTTAGTTTTTTCAGAATGTTCAAGAATTTCCCCTCCACTCACTTATTAAAGGGTTCCCCTTCTCAAAATTATTCACAAAACTTTGAGACATATAGATAAACGTAGCCCTTTAATTTACTATTATAAAAATTGTTATGGAATTTATTTTGGTACTTGACCTTAAACAATACCAACCATATGTAACTTAAGATGATATATAAAGGAAGTCTCTGGAAGAATTTGTAGCCATCATTACCAGCTCTATGAAGTTAATTTTTTATTATAATTACCGTTAATGTATTTTTCCTATCCAAATTAAATAAATCTACTACCATAAATATATTGGGGTGTTATTATTATTATTGTACAACCATATTCCATGTCTCTTACTTTCTATGAATAGAGAAAACATCACTCGTGCGTATGTACAACTGACTTTCTCCACATAGCGATGCAATTCAGATTTCATCACCACTTTACTTGTATGGTTATGAAAATTAAAATAATTAATATATATGATATATTGGAAAAAATAATTATTCTATTAAAGGTAAATTATTATTTACCATTCATTCATGAAGTCCATCTAAAAATGAAAACAATGTTTATGCGTACGTATGACCCACCATCTCCTTGAATGATGTAACTAAATTTATAAATTTATCTTTTATAAAGGACTATAAATATTTTTTTATTGAATATATTTATTATTTAAATGTTTTATAACAATATTAAGAATATAAACCCCATAAAAATATTCAATAATAATGACTAGTAAATCAAAACATATTTGAAAATGAAAGTAGTTAACACCAGAAATAATGATAACAATAAATTATTATTAACAAATGGGTGAAAAAAGTTTAATAATGGATTATGTATGATATTATAGATATTAATATTATTGTGGTTTTTAATTATAGAAAATTTAAATTTATTATATAGAAGGTTAGATCACATATGGGGCATGTCGAACATGAGGTAAGCGATTTCATATCAACTTTCACCCAATTGAGACTTATTCGGGATTGTAAACAAATTTTCCTTCTTAAGAGTATACAATTCCCCTTTGAGGAATTTACCATGAAATTTTTTTATTTATTACCATTAATGATTCTATTCAAGTAAATATTTCAAGAGGAATATTTAAAAATAAAATCCAATATTATTCTACTTCTTGATCATGTATATTTTTATTCCATATCCATATTTCAAAATAGTTTTATAGATGTCATTTTTTAGAGTAAAATTATTTTTGAAGGAAATTTTATGTTAGAGTTTACTTTTTATAAAGTATGAAATTAATCTTTCTAATATTTTCATGAACGATGTTGTTTTCAATAAAAAATAAAATAAATTCTTTTTTAACATGAAAAATATTATTGGAAATTACTGCCACCATAACCATGTTGTATCCTTTATCTAATAATATACATTTTCTATAGTTCAAAAAAAATTAAATATTATATTAAAGGTTTAAATTTCATTATTCATAAATTATTCAATGAATCTATTTTACTACAAAATCAACTTTTTTGATGGCCACTTCTCATATCTTGAATAATCTCATGGACAATATTTTTTTTGAAAAGTTCACTTAATAATTTGAAATTAAATTTTATTTAAATATAAAAATTCTTTATATAATTTCTATATTATTTCATAATATATATACCATTTATAAATATTTTTTCTTACTTCGAATATCATTTTATTGAATTGAGAATTATTGATAGATCACATTCTTTACCCAAAATGGAAATTTATCATTATGGAATATTTTTATTGTATTATATCAATCATTTATTATGTGAGTAATACATTGAAAATGATGTGATGTTTGTTGAAAAAAATTATATATACCATAGATTTATCAACATGGATGATTTGACAAATGAGTTGACCAAATTAAAATTTTCTTTACCAATTATTTTAAAATGACGCAGTGAAAGGTCTTGGCGTTTAAGATATCATAATTTCTGAGATTATGAAACAAAATATTATCAATGTCCTTAATTGATAATTGTTTTATTAATACCAATTATATTAAAACATTTATTTATCCATGGATTATTTTTATTCTCATGTTATTGATTAAATGGAATGAGTTTCTTATTATTTACTAGGCCATATTTTCAATACCATGTTCACGCATGATACATTTTTATATACATAAACCCTACTGGTAAAACGAACTCAAAATTATTTTTTCCCTTTCCTCGGGATATAAAGGAGATATATTTGAATGAGCTTTAAGGTTTTAAATCATTTTACATTGTTATGATTTATATTTTATTACCAACATAATAAGGGAATCATGTATGTATCTCATTATCCTTGTATAATAACATGATTGATCATTGGTGATGTGATCCATTATATTTATTCCAATTCAATAAATTTGGAACCAAATCTAGGTCTCTTGGGTTGTCTTTGTATAATTGGTATTAGAAAAAATTGTTAGAAAATTTTTCAACTAGATTTTAAATAAACACAACTAACATGGGAATTATGATAATAGCTTATAAGATTTGAAAACATTTACCATTATAGGGTTTTTTATTTTTCAGATCAATCTTCATGATGATTATGTGATCACTTAACGTGTACAATGAATTACTCTCTTCTCGTAGCAAAATAAAAATGTAAATACATGTGGGAAATTTAAGGATTTCCCGGATGAGATTGCCAATTTATTTGATATCAGAGATGATAAGATCACTAATATATTATAAAATATGACCCATGTTATTTATAATAACATTTCAAATATAGAGAAGAATATTTTTACATGGTATGATACACCTATATTGGATTTCTTCATGCAATAAAATCCTATATCTTTTTGTGGAACTACTAATATAGTGGTGGATGAGAAATAAAAAAATGTCTCTTGAAAAGTTATTTCATTCATTGGGATGAAATAAAATAAGAAAGGTTATAATGTAATTGTATTTTCTTAGAGGTGATTTTGATCAATGGTGATGATTGATCCCGAATACTAGGTTAGAAGAAGAAACATAACACATGGGGTGGAGAGATTTTAATGTGATATTATTTGATAAATATTGTCCCCATGAGTAATGAATTGAAATGAAAAGAATGTTCCTAAACCCAAAAAAATGGAATAAAGAAAGTGTTTGTGTTTATGAGGATACCATTATAATAATATCCAGGTATTCTACGGGTTATATATGTAATCCAGAGAGAAAGATTGTCCATTTATTTCAATTCCTCAAGAAAAATATCTCTAGGGAATAAGTTTCTAGTTTTTTTCATCATATGATGAAATAGTATTATATATAATCAAAGAAGAGAAGAAATATTATTGAATATATATACTCATAGAAAATAAAGAGATTAAGAGGTCACATTAAAACTATGAAAGAGGAAAAGAGTCAAAGATGAAGAAGGGACCAAATAAATTTGCATCATATAAAAATTGTTGAAATATATATCGTAGAAAATTCTTGAAGGGTTTGGTAGTGTGTTACAAGTTCAAAGATATGGTTTAACATTCAAATGAATGAATCAGAAAGAAAAAAATCAATGATTTTATGTGAGTAAACATTAGGGAAATAGGGAATTATTTACACCAATGACCATATCGTAATGGGAATATGACATACAAGAGGCTGAGAGGAGGATCCCAAGCTTATGTTATAACAACAATTGAGTATGAAGTTCAAAATGACGTGGTGGTATGTACGTTAACCACAAACTAAAATGTATCCAATGAATCATCTATTGTTGGAATATTTCACTCTTTTAATCATCAAAAATTTCCATAGAAACTATTATATATGGGTATATTAATAGAGTAAGAAATATGTTTTATCAGTGCTTTCAGAGAACTATTTATTTTGGTACTGTTTAAATACCACCTTTATATATGGTTGTAAAAAGTGTTTAGAATGGTTCCGTTTATCATCACTTTTTGTTAGAGTTGGTAAATGGGTCCTTTATCAGTTCTTTTCTATATGCACTGATAAAAGTCATCATTTATCCACACCAATATTATCATAACATTGAAAGCATTGAATTTTTTTTTTGGAAAAAGTTATATTTTTTGTGTGCTATAAGTGCTTTTGACCCCACCCTCTTTCCCCAGAACTTTCCCCAACCCTTTCTATGCAATCCTAAGCACCCCAAACTTTTTAGTGCTTTCCACCATCTTCCTCAACACTTGATATGCCTTTAAACTATGTGCTTGCACGAATTTGATCTCAAGACCTACCTTGTTTGGAGGATAACTTTACCACTAAATTACGTTAGTTTATTCTACATTTTATGAGATGTATATTTATAAATATATATTTTTAAATAAATATTTCTTCCATAAATTTTTATATATATTTACTTACATTTTTATTCATATATAAATATATTTATAAATAAATATATATATATATTTACATACATTTTTCGTATCCATATATATATATATATATATATTAACATGATTCTTTATTATTCATATATATATATATAATTAGTTTTAAATAAATCTATAAAATATATGTTTTTGGGAGTCTTCATTTGTGTATGATATATATATATATATATATATTGAAATATATTAAAATATATTATATATAAGTATTCATTTATATATATAAGAATATAAATATAAATATAAATATTTATTTCAATGCACATGTATATGTGTATAAAAATATTAAATATACGTTTATATATAATCATATAGTTCTAATATAAATTCATTTATATACTATATTTAATAATAATTCTATATTTTCATTAAATTACATTTATATATTATATATACACATTATATTGTCATCGACACATGTACAAACATATTTACACACACAAATGTATACATTTATATTTCTATTTCTCACACACACAAAAATAATTACATATATATGTATTTATTTATATATATTGTAATACACAAATAAAAATAATGTTTATCGACACACACAAATTTATATATAAACTTATTTACATATATAAGTATATATATAAATATTAATGCAAATTTATAACATAGATAAAACAAATAATTATTTACATTAATTGAAATTAATAAAAAATATTTATTTTCATATGGTTTAAAAATTTAAAATCATATTTATGTAAATATGTATTTATACAATTGATTTATTATAAGTAAATATAAGAACAATTAAATATATTTTATTAAAATTTAAAATGAATTATAAAAAATGGAAAATTTAAAAGACCATAATATCTATATGCATGTAATTCATTGGAATAAATTTTGTCCCCACTAAAAAGGGACAATAATATTCAATTAAACAAAATAAATACATTATAATATAAAAAATGTGGGTATCTCAACTAGAAAAACTATTTTTAAGGCATTTTAGTGATTTTTTGCCTCAGACAATTATGATCGGGGTTCCTAATAATCACCACAACATATAATTCTTCATAGAATTTTATTTGATATGTAGTAGAGCACAAACAGACACACAGATTAAAAGTTATGGTCATTTTATGTTTATGTCATGTTTTTAACTTATCTTAGACCACTCATTCATTCATTTACTTTTTATGTCATCTAATTGTTACTAAATTACTTTTATATGATAGTAAATTGAAAATTGTTAATTAATATTACATTTTAGTTATTTTGTAATCCTTTTCACAAAATATCTTATATATGTAGTGCGAATATGTATTTAGCGTAATCTAAATCATATTTTCCAAATATATATTATATTTATTTTTTATGATATATAAATTTTTATTATATATTAAGTTTATCAGTGATGTAAAAAAGTTATAATAAAGGGTGGACATTATCGTTGCATGTAAAAAATCATTGATAGAATCCCCCTTATATCAGTGCTTTTTTACAAGCACTCCTAAAGTGCCCCCTTTATTAGCACTTTTATAGATGTTCTAATAAAGGGCTCCCCATTATTAGTAATTTTCAAAATACTTGATAAAGGGCCCCTTTTACCCACATCTTTTGGTATCACTAATATAGGGACACACATTATCAATAGTTTTTTAATGCTAATAAAGGTCCCTTTAATTAGTTACTTTTTAGTGGCACTAAAAAAGGGTCCACTTTTTCAATGTTTTTTGTTACAACTAATAAAGGATTCCATTTCTCAGTGCTTCTTTAGTGATGATAAAGACCCCCTTTACCAGTGCTAAAAATGATGACAATGGGTACCTTTTTCAATGATTTATATATTGCTGAACAAGGGGGCTATTTTCATTGATTTTAGCGAGCGATGATAAACCATAACACTGGATACACACAAGTTTGTAGAATTGTAAAATTAGATATTTAATACCACCTTAAGAAGATTGTTTTTAGTTAAAATGCATCATGGAAATATCACCATAACAAGGATGCTTTTTAGTACGTAATATGACACATAAACATACCTTATTTCCAAACATGTTTGTTATACCAATGATTGATTTTTATAAAATTATTTCTATGTATTATATTTCAAAATATAGTGAAAAACATTACTACAAAGAAAATGAAATTATGATTCATGGGAAAGATGTTGAATTAATTATATTTAAAGGGGAGTCACCATTATTAGATTCATTTTATGATACACCATCTGTGGTCCTCATGAATGAGATTATTGGGAAGGAAGAAAAAACAAAAGTTGTAGATTAAAAATTTGATCATAGAATTTAGAATGTAACAATTTTATATGAATGCGTTGATGTATTTCTTGAGGAATTACCCAAACATCCAGAAGAACATGAATTTGAGTTTTCTATTGATTTAATCTCTTATAAAATACCTATATCAAATATTACCTATAGAATGAAAACTATGGAATTAGTGGAGTTAAGGAGACAAATATTGGACTTGTTTGAAATTTCCTCGGTATTACCTAGTGTTTCACCATGCAGATCCCATGTTCTTTTTTATTAAGAAGAAATACAGATCTATAAATTTATTCATTGATTATAAGGAAATAAATGCTATTATGATAAAGAAAAAGTATCCTCTATATTGATTTAATGACATTTTTATCACCTTTATGGAGTTTAATTATTTTGGAAGATTGACCTTTTTTCTGGGTATCATCTATTTCAAATAATGAAATAAGGTATTCTGAATACTATATCTTATATGGGGCATGGTCATTTTGAATTTACTATAATACCATTTTGATTGACTAATGTACCATCTATTTTAACGTATCAAATTAATAGAGTATTAAAGGAATATATTTATAATTTTTTATTGTTTTTATTGTTGTTATGTTGTTCTAATTTAAAATCTATGAGGTGGATGAGAATCACTTGTCGATCATTCCTAGTACTTTTTAAAGAAAATTGTTATATGTATAATTTCCATGTTTGAATCAAGCCTTCCAAAAGTTCCTCTTCTTGGATATATTGTCTCTAAAGATACAATCTTAGTAGATCCTACAAAGAAAAAGGTAGTCAATGGATGACCTATAACAACAAAAATAAATATTGTATATAGTTTCATTGATTTGTTAGGTTACTATCATTGTTTGGGTTAAAACGGTATCTAGTTGAATAACCCATTAACCAATCTTACATGTAAGGGGTTTTAGTTCATATGGAAAATAGAATGTGAAGAATGTTTGGAATTATTGATTCTATGATTATTGAATTCTATGATTTTGAATATACCATTAGGAAAATATGGAGTTATGACATATATTGAATCATTAACGAAGGGAATTGGTTGTATCCTTATGTAAAAATGATAATTTTGTTTCATATTAATTAAGGAAGTCAATGAATCGTGAACTAAATTATCCAACACATGATTTTGTAATGGAAGCTATAATCAATTCTATAAAGATATGGATACATTATCATTGTGGTGAAAGATGTGAGATACACATAGATTATAAGAGACTAAAATATATATTCTACAAATTGTTTTTCAAAATGATGAAATGGAAATGATTTTATCTTCTCAAGTATTATGATTTATCAATATACTACCACCCAGGGACGAAAAATAATGTAGAAGATTCATTGAGTAGGAAAGAACATAGAGTCTTGAAAAATATAAGGATTGACATCAAAATTGTGTTCATGGTTTTAGTAATCTTAGATATAGGAATTATTATGGAATTAGAGTTATAATTCCTTTTTTAGGTAATTTACAAAATTATATTTATTTGAAATGAAAAAAATTTCAGACCTTTATGATGATAATTTTCTATGGAAAATCAATTTCGTGATTAATGGAAAATTAAAGACTTTATATTTAGAAAAACATTTTTAATATATGTTATGAGTCCATGTATTCCATATATAATAGAGATGAAAAGTTAATTATTATATGATGGTCATGAATATAATTTGTAAATACACCATGGTATCTATGAGATTTATAGATATTTTACGGAACATTTTATGTTGTATAATATGATGCTATACATTTATGATTATGTGTTGAAATGTTTGGTTTGTGAATATGTGAAGTATGAGAGGCAATATTCTAGAGGATTCCTATATCCTCTACCTATTCCTATATGAAAATGGGATAACATTACAATGGACTTTGTCACTTGATTACAGAGGAATTTTAGAAATAATGTTGTAATAATTTGATTATTGACCGACTTACAAAATCTGCAAATTTCCTCACTGTAAGAGAATACATACTTCTTGAGTGCCTCAAAATCCTCTATATTAATGAATTTGTAAGAAATAATGTGGAACCTATTTAAATTATTACTAATAATAAACCATGATTTATACAAAAATTTCAGAAATTGTTTCAAAATTATCTATTTACATAGCTTTATTTGAGCACATTAAATATGACTCAGACTAATGTACCACTTGTAAGGACTATACAAACATTAGAATACATTTTGAGGTCATGATCACTTTACTTCCATGATATGTGGGTTATGTATTTACATTTGGTAGATTTTTCATATATTAGTAACTTTCATTCAATTATTCTAATGGCACAATATAATGAATTTTATGGAAAATAATTTCTTACAAAATCCTTTTTCGATGAAGTTCAGGAATGAAAACTTGTTGACCTCAATATTGCGGAGGAGACAATGAAAAATATAATGGATATATAGGATCATAATAATGTAGATCAGAGCATGAAAAATAGTTATGTCCATAACCAAAAGAAAGATATTGAATGTCAAGTGGGTGATCATATTTCCGTTAATGTATCTCCATATAAAGGAATTATATGGTTTCAAAAGAAGGAAAAAATTAACCCCAAGAACATCAGACCAATTTAAATTATAGAAATAATTGGTGCTATGGAATAGAAATTGGCACTACCCTAGATCCTCTTTAAAGTTCATGAAGTATTCCATATATGTTTATTATGTAATTATGTTCCATAACCAAAAAAATGGGATCACATATGAAGAAATATAACTAAAACATGTTCTATTTCACTGTGAAAAACCTATCCATATTCTTGTTCTTAGAGTAAAAAATTTGAGGAATCAGACAACTAGAATGGTAAAGGTACCTTGAAGAAATTATAAAATAGATGAAGCAACATGGGAATTGAAATATGTTTGGAAGAAGAACCACACCCATATGTTAAAGAAGGTAATATTTTTGAAAATTTGGAGAATGGTTTTTTAAGGATGGGAGAATTAAAAATCATGAGTATTTAAGAACACTATGTTTGATAGTGTATGTGACACACAACATAGAGTTAAAACATACCTCAAAATATTATTATTTAATTATTACCATAATAAATTGACTGTTATCTTAGAGGGTATGAATAATAATTCTAAAATTAATAATTATACAACATGTTCACACTCAAGAAAAATTTATTTTATAATTCTTTGGAAATGAGAAATTAATTTTTATGAAAGATATTTTCTTCATTAAATACATGTTTTCTTAAAAAAATGGTTTTTATTTTTTCTGAGATAACAATTACAATTAAATTATTGAACTTTTATAAATAATATAATAAAAATTAGATATAATTTTTTAAATCATCATATCAATCTTATCTTTGGGATAAATTTTGGTATTTTTCTGAAAAGATAGATTTTTCATTATATAGTGAAAAATACTCATTTTGGTAAAAGTATCAATTTCATTTCATTAAAAAGTTCCATTATGATTTTAATTTTATCTCAATTTAAAATTAATAAAATTTAATTATATATAATCTAATTAAATTCATTTTAATTGTCATTATAACTAATTTTGGTATATATTCATATTTGGGCTTAGAAATACATTATTTTTTAAAAAAAAATTATTTTTTACACATTAACATGAAAATTAATTTAATAAAATTATAAGAATTAAATATAGAATATTTTTTATATTTTTACTTTGTAGGTAATGTTTTTCTATGTAGGACCCTTTTTGGTTCTTTGAATAGTAAATTTAGTAATATTATAACAACTATAAAGGGTAAATTAGAAATTTAAGGTTAAAAATAAAATGATAAGGACTAAAGAATGACCCTAAAACTGGCCATAATTTTATTTTTTGAGTATATATACTCCACAATCATCCAAAAGAATAATATATGGATTTTTTTTTCATTTTTCCATGATTTTGACGCATTATATTATTAAATATTAATAAAATTCCAAAAATTCATACTCGGTTTTATTATGTTTAAATTTTTGATATATAGAAAATAGAGGATATTAAAAGTTTTAAATATTCATTTTAAAATCAAATGATTTTATTTCATCATGTTAATTTATTTTTTATTTTTACTGATGAAATAATTGTCTAAAATTATTATGAAACACCAACACATTTCTTTTACAAGAAGCTAAAAATCAATAAAAATATTTTGAAAAATTCAAAAATAAGCATTTTCATTGGTTTTTATCTACAAATTTTTTCAGAAAAAAAATTTAGATAGGTGTGGATGAAGATTTTTGGAATTATATTGTTGTCTTCGAGTTTTAAATGTTAAATTAATTGAATAGTTCAAAAATTGAAAGTAATGATATTTTTTAGTTTGTAATATTTCATTAAATAATTTTATTTTCATAAATATCAAGGGTAACTAAATGAGATATTGTAATAACCCAAACTTTTATCCATGTAAATTCCCTTTCTTATAATTATGTGAGACAAAATCGCATTAGGAAAAAAAATTACATAACATGATTAAATGCACTACAAAATACAATGAGACCATTATATCCCAGAACATAAATATAATTTTCCACTTCTATGATTTTAATATCTAAAATCTGACATATACGGTTACGATCATTAATATATTCAGAGTTTAATTAGACTATCTTAATTTTTGGTGATCTATAACTTACCCTTATGAATATTAATATGAACCTTATAAAAATTAAATCAGCCAAATTAATTGTAACCACTCTAATGAATGTCTAAATAATATTTAGGCACCTTATAAAGGAGTTGGAATATTTTGAAATTAAATAACTAAGTGTTGGTATTTTTGTTAGTAATAAATATTTAATTACCATTTTAAATCAATAAATTTATTTCAAATGAAATTTATTCTCATTAAATTTATTCCTAAATATATTAATTATTGTCCTTTGATTTTAGGATATTTTATTAGACCTCATTAAATTTTTGATAGTATTTTAATATCATTTGTAAATTTAAAATCGGTATTTCTAAAGTAAATAATGATTGTACTTAAAAGAAAATCTCATATATTTAAAAATTTATTTTGATAAAATGGAGTCCTTTTTCGAATTATACACATTTAAAATTGTTTAGGATTATTTTTTTGGGATTTTCCTAAAAGGCTTTAATTTTTTGTGAAAAGTGAAATTTTTTAATTTACAAAATAATATAAATAAATGATTTTATACATCATGCTGGAGTAATGGCTGATGTAAATGGAAATTGGTACAAACTTCCATGCACTGATTTCTGTATTTTTTTCACAATAATCCCCCATATTTATTTTCTTGAGAAAAATAATGAACTAATGATTAATTTAATAAGAAAAAAACCCTATACACCACTATAAATACCACCCCTCACACCCTCTTCTTCTCAAACCTCAAAAGATTTTATCAATACCTATATTTCATCCAATACTCTTACCTAGTCCCTCCCTCATGGTCTAGAGCACTTAGACTCCTCAAAAGACCCATCCTAGGTGCCTTGAGGAGGATATCAATATGGGAATTGAAGCGGTAAATCCTCTATCTTTTAATTAACTTGAATGACCTGAAGGCATTATTTTTTATTTTATGTTGTATAATCCAATTATTAGGCGTTGAAGGGGAACTCATACATGACCCATAGGCCGAAGGTACAAGGTCAAACCTGACCCGAAGGCCAATACATTACCCAAAGGCCCAGAGGCATACTATGCCCACTATTTAACCTGTAGGCCCTACCCAATAGAACATTTCCTCCCTAGATTCTACATAATTGAGCACCTAGTTCCCCCCTTTCATTGATAATTGACTAGAATTTACCCATATGAAGCTGCACGATGCCTAGTCCCGATGGCGGTTACCATGCCCTCTAGTTCTTCCAATACGGTTGGGTCTACTTCTGATGACTGCAACTCTTGAAGATATGATTCTCTTTTGGGGCATCTTTTGTGTGAACTAGGCTATTTTATATTCTCTGTGTCCTAATGGCCATAAGGCCTAAAGGCCTTTGATTACCCGATGGCCCTAAGACCCGTAAGCCCAAACCGGTGTCCCGAAGGCCCAAATTGGGTGAATAGTTCTGGATGGTACAACACCAAATAGTACATACTATAGTACATTAATAATATCATTTCATAGGAATATCCATTGTTAAAATCCCCCCCCCCCTCTATCTTTCATCTTAAAAATGAAATCATCACCTGGGATGTGTCTATTAACCGATATCATTGGAAATGCACTTTCACATTCCTCAAACATCTTCTGGTTTGTTAATAAGACCATTAAATGATTCAAAAAAGATATTAATGTTTATAATATAACCCATTGTATGTTATTGATATATCTTATAATAATAATAATAAATGATAAAACTAAATGAGTTCCTAGCATTCGAAAAGACGCCAAAATTAATATAAAATGACCATCATTGTCATTTATCTAATGAATCATCCTCATGGTAAATTACCTAATCCTTCATAAGATCATTTAAAATTTTATAATTTCATAAAAAACATACACTAACAATTATATATGTTTAACCAATTCTTACATGAACTTCCATTAATGAATATAAGTAAACTAACCATGAAAACTAAGAAAATAAACACTCATTAACAATGAATTTAGAATCTATAACTTATACGAAGGCCTATAAAAGTAATAATAAAATAAAATGAATTATATTCCTGTATTAAAGGTTATTTAATTGTTAATTAATTAATATAATGTGATATTATATGATATTAATATGAAGTAATCTTTCAGACAAAAGGTAAGGGGAATTCATGAACCCTACTCTCTTTCTTTGGATTTTCCCTCTTTCACTCAATTTTTAGTATGTTTATTAATTAGAAGTCATTTATTCACCATTATATTACCATTTTAGGGATATACATATTTTCCTGTTGAGTTTATGATAGACACATTATTTTCTAACAGAACAATTCATTAAAAAAACACACCTTTTACTTCTAAAGATTGTTTCCATCATTCATGGTTTATGATTCTTATATTAATTATGTATTTACCTATTTTATTTAGGATCAAAAACTTTATGAATCTATTCTTGTGAAATGAAACCAATTACTTTACATGGTTTTTTATATGTTCAATGTTGATATATGTTCTATGTGGCTTGCATGATAATGTAAAAGTTATCATGTGACTGGTGCACATAGAATTATAAATCCAAATGAAAATGTTATGATGTTATAGGTGCACCCAAAATTATATAATACATAAATTAATTGTGTAATGTTAAGAACCTCATGTTTAAAGAGTATCATGAAATAATATGATGCTATATTTTTTCATAACTATGTATGGTAGTTTACCACTAAGAGATGATGCTTCATTTTAATGCATTTCTACATTCCAAGTATTTTCTTAATGCTTCCTCTCACGATTATGATCATATTCCTATTTAATGATTATAATGATTATACTCGACAAATGTTATATTGTTTCATGTTCTTATCTATCCTCTTACTGGGATTTTAGCTCACCCATTTTTGATGTGCATCCTTGGGTGACTACTTGTACTAAGAAGAATACAAGGGATAATAAGAAACTATATTAAAAGTAATTAGATAATTTTTTAGGTTTATGTAGTAAATGTTTTGTGTAGTCCTTATTTTCCAAAGACACTAATCTGTTGGATCCACTTTTTGTAATTATTTTATATTTCTTAACATAAAAATTATGTAATAGTAATGTATGAAAAATCTTGGTAACTATTGGTGATATTATAGGATGGTTACGTTAAATAGGTAATTATGATCAGGGAACCTTAGTGAAACCCATAGTACGAGACTAAGTATAAGTGAGAACTTAAGAATATTTGTTTTAGATAATGATAAACATTGGGATCCCACAATAAATTCCTTTAAACTAAATTTCACAAAATAATAGATTATTTATTCATGTCTTGTTGAATTATGTTTCGTTCTAACCATTTCTATTTTAGGAAATTGTGGGAACCAGGAGAAACCAGACTGACAACACATGCAAGGGACAATACAATGATTACCTAAACAACATCCCCAATTCTTTGGGATGTGGAGTTCAAAATTTCATGGAATTTATTACCTAGATATACGAGGTGAAAAAATAATAACCTAAATAATGTGGAACATCCTCCTTCACCTAAGATGAAAAATTCTGCTATCGAGTGTTTTATGTTGCAATGAATGCTGAAATTTAGTTGATCTTCATATCCACATGTTGCAGAATAGTGGGTCAACATGATAGATAATATCTTTTATGTGCTTCACTATTCTGACAGGGAGAAGGTGACTCTGGAAATTTCTCATCAAGATGGAGAGGCCAACTAATGGTGAGAGTTTACTAAGAACACTAAGAAGAGGGATGAAATTGAATAGATGGAGTGGGAAGACATTAAGATAATGTTTCTTAATAAGTATTTCCCTCAAACTCTTCATAAAAATATAGTGAGATAACTCATGTAGATGAAACAAAAGGAAAGAGAATATGTCATAGACAACAATAAAAATTTATGAAGGCTTTCAAGGTATTATTTGGGATTCGTTATCTACAACAATATAATAATTGATAGATTCTATAGTGGTTTAAATCTACACCGTCAAATGGCTCTTGCAATTCAAGACTTTGGGAGTTTTTGGGATGTTTTTCAATGTGATCTCAAAGTAGATATGGATTTCAGATAATGGTCCCATGGATACAGTGATATGAAATGAAATATGGAGTATCAAGTCATAGAATATAACGAGAAATGTGGAAGGAAAACTCAACCACACATATGATAAAAATATTGGAAGAAGCATCAAGGGAAATTCCCCAAAGGTACTGGGAAATTCCTCATTTGTCGGACTGAAGGAAACCAAGCTCATTAATATTGAAAAGAAAAAAAAGGAAGGAAAATGTGGTGGAGGAAAAGGAGTGCACCACCCATGGCCTAATTCAATAACAATAGGGATCTAGAAAACGATGAAATCTAGTGCACTAAACCTTGAGTCCTAGAGGGTAATCAACATCATCTACTCCTAAAAATGAGAAAGGAAAGACTTTTCCATCACTACCATGGAAGTGGAGCAAGACAATAGAGTCGTACAAGGTACAATTCAAATTCTATCATAAATGGAAAAAGTATTATTTGATTCTAGTTCTACTAATTTTTTTATATCTCACATTTTTTCGAGAACTACTGAATTGAATCCCCAAAACCTTGAAGTAAAGATAAAAAGACCTAGTAGTGCAATCATTGAAACCCAAGTGTTATACAGTTCACCTGTCGGCGTATGTGGGAAAATTCTTCTAGAAAATCTCATGATAATTCCCCTGGTGGAATTAAACACTATACTAGGGATGAATTGGATCTCATTATAGAGTAGACATAAATATTGGAAAAGGGAAAAAACTTTTTATATTCCAAACAATAACATGATCTTATAAAAAATCAAGGAAGATCATTAATATCCAGGGAAAAATCATTTAATTGTGTGGGTGTTGATTCCCTATGAAGAATCATACCTAGCTGAAAAGTTTGAGCCAAAAGAATGTTTCAACTGAGTGGAAATGTCGAATTTAGGGGAATAAAATTATGTATATCTTAAATAGTTACCCAAACATCCCCCCAACCGTGAGGTAGAGTTGTAAATAGAAATCATTCCCAAATTTACTCCTATCTCAAAGTGCCAATAAAGGATGGCTCCTATAAAACTAGATGAGTAATAGAAGTAGCTACAAGATAATTTGTACAAAGGGTAAATACACCCTAGAACATTATAATGGGGTGCACCTGTACTCTTTGTCAAGAAGAAGGATGGATAAATGCGGCTGTGTATCGACTATCAAGAACCCAAAAGGTCACCATAAATAACAAGTATCAATTTCCTTGGATTGATAAATTGATTGATCAGTTGAGAGGAGCCCGATACTTCTCAAAAGTGGATCTCTATTTTGGATATCATCAGCTAAAGGTGGAGAAAGAATATGTTCCTAATATTACCTTCCATAAATGTTATGGGTACTATATGTTTTTGGTTATTCCCTTCGGGCTTACCAATGTACCCAAAATCTTCATGGATTTGATGTATATACTCTTTAGAAATTACCTTGATAAATTTGAGGTAATGTTTAATATTGAAATTATCATATACTCAAATAGAAAGAAGGAACATGAGGAACATATAATATTTTTTATGGAAATATTGAGGATGGAGAAGTGGTACACCAAGTTCTGAAATTGTGACTTTTGGATGCCGAAAGTCACATTTTTGGGACATGTAATCATAAGGGAATTTTTGCGGACCCTTCAAAAACAATCGCAATTGAGGAATGGGACATAATATCTTGTGTCACAAAAATTTATAGTATTATATTTATACTAGGGTAGTATCAAAATTTATTGAGAAATTTCTCTAGATTTTCATGATCACTAACTATATTAACATGGAAAGGGTAATGTTTTTCTGGACTGAATAATGTGAGGAAAGCTTCTAGGATCTAAAGAGAAGGATGATTACTACACCAATAAACATATTATCTAAATTTAGATATTTGTTTGTGATATATAGTGATGATTACAAGAAAGTATTGAGTATTTTAATGTGACAACCTATAGATCATGATATTTAAAGATACATGAGAGGAACTACCTGACACATGACCTAGAGCAAGAAGCTATGATTTTTTACATGAAAATATAGATGCACTACCTTTATGTGTATAATTGTGATTTATATACTGAACATAAGAACCTATATTATAAATTCACACAAAAGAATCTCAACATACAACAAATTATATGGATAGATCTAATCGTAGTATATGATTTATATATTCACTATCATTCTAACAAGGAAAACATGGTTGTAAATGCTCTAGGTAGAAAAGAAACTCATACTCTATCATGGTTCTATATTGAGAAAGGCCATATATTCATTGATATATAAATTATGGATTTGAAAATCATAATGGAAGAAAATAAATACTAACTTCCCCAAATGATTTACCAACCATATATCAAAGAGAAGATTAAGGAGGCCCAAAGGGATGATCCTAAGTTGTAAAAGAAGGTGAATGTAATAACGGAATAGAAGATGTAAGAGTTCCATATCGATGATGAAGTTGTAATTCGATTAGGAATAATGCTCTATGTGCCTTCATCACCTATGATAAAGAATGATCTGTTAGATAATTCAAACAACTAAACATTCACTATCCATCCTGGTAGCACCAAAGTGTACTATAATCTATTAGAACACTTCTCATGGGATAACATGAATTAAGAGATTGAGGAATATATATCAAGGTTCTTGATATGTCAAAAAGTTAAATAATAGTGACAAAAGTCCAAAGAGATGATACAAAAATTTCATATACCCATATGGAAATGTGAGAATGTCACCACATACTTTTTCAAAGGTATCCCAAAGACATCCAAATGAAATAATGTTATTTGGATTGTGGTTGAAAGACTCACAAATACTTTCCACTTTGTGGAAATTTGAGAATATCTCTTCTGTGAAAAACTAGCTAAGATATATGTGAAGGAAGTCGTTAGACTACATGAGCATCTAATCCTGATAATGATCCCAGACACACATTAAAATTGTGGAGGACTTTTCAACATTCCCCAAGTAGGGAATTTAATATAAGTATGACCTATCACCCCCAAACTGATGACCAATCTGAAAGGACTATTCAAATGGTCAAATATATTATCAAATATTTCTAATTATAATTCAACAGTGGACGGGATCCGCATCTCCCATTGGTTGTGTTCTAATACAACAATAGCTTCCACTCGAGTATTCATATTGATCCATATGAATCTCTGTATGAAAAGAGGTGTAGAACTATAACCTGTTGGGATGAAGTTGGAGAAAGAAAGCTACTTGGACTTGATTTTTTACAAGAGGGGAAAAAAGGTTAAAGCCATATAGAAAAATATTAAAGCTATTCAATGTTAGGAAAAGAGGAACGTTGACACACATCGAAGGAACTTGGAGTTTGATGTTATATAAATCTTTTTCCTTTGAATATCACCATGTAGGGGACACATCTGGTTTGGAAATAAAGGGAAGATAACCCATGGTATATTTCCCCCTTTTATATCCTTGATATCATAGGATCCATGGCCTATCTTCTTGAACTTCCCCTAGATATGGCTCAAGTTTATGATGTGTTCCACCTATAACTTTTGAGGAAGCACATACTAGATCCATCAAATGTACCGAACTCAAATGTGGTATATATATAAGTTGATCTCGTTTATGATGAGAATCTAGTAAAATTTCTAGACTGAAGAGATATGGTTCTACACAACAAGACAACACGTCATTTCAATGTGTTGTAGAGGATCCATAATTATGGAGAGGAAACATGGGAACTAGAGGAGGTGATTATGGATAAGTACCCTCTACTACATTTGTAAAAGTATATTTAGTGTGAAAATTTTCAAAACTGGGGAAGAATGTAACGACCCAATGTGTTATCAATGGAAATTACCTTCTTATAATTATGTCAAATAAAATCTCATTATGAAAAAAATTCCACATAAAGCTTAAATGATCTACTAAATACGACGTGACCTTTATAGCCTTACTGTTAAATATATTTTTTCTACTAGTGTGATTTGAATTTTGACAATCTGATATACATGGTTGTAATCAGTAATATATTTAGATTCTGATTGGAAAAACATATTTATTGGTAAATAGAAAATTACCCTTAGTAATATTAATATGTCCCTTATAATTATTATAGTGACCAAAATAATATTTACCTAACCGATTAATTTAAAATAAAAATATAGCACCTTATAAATGAGAGGGACTGATTTAAAAAATAATAATTAAGTATTGGTACATTTGTGAGTAATTAATATTTAGTAACAATTTTAAATTAATAAATATATTTAAAATAAAATTCATTTTCATAACAATTTTATATAAATAATTATTTTTTTCCTATTATTTTATGATAATTTAATGTATCCTCTTTTAATTTTTGAAATTATTATTAAATCAGTTTAAAATTTAAAAGAATCATTTTTAAAGTAAATAATGATTTTATTTAAAAGTTAAATGTCACATATTTTGAATATTATTTTAAAAAATGTGAGTCCATTTTTTAATTATACACATTGATAAATGGTTAGTTTTATTATTTCAGAAATATATTAATATTTGGTGACATGTAAAAATCGATAATTTATGAAATTTGCTAAATAAATAAATTTTTTTATAATCCTTGTGTCAAAAATGATATAAATGACCATTAGATATAAAGGAAATGGACTAATTAATTTATTTAGATTCAAAAATCAACTCTATTTATTTTCTTGAGAAAAATTATAAACTAATGATTAAAATAATAAGATAACACCCCTCCCCTCCACTATAAGTTCCACCCCTCACAACCTCTTCTCCTCACACCTCTTAAGAAATGATAATTTCCTATATTCTACCCACTACTCTTACCTAATCCCACCCATAAGTATATGAGCTATTGGTATCTTCAATAACCAATCCTAGGTGCCTTGAGGAGGATCTAAAGAGGCGAATTCAAGAGGTAAATCCTCTCTCTTTTGTTTTAATTTCCTTTCAATTTCAATTCCTTTTCTTATTATTTCATCACATAACATCATACAAATGGAATGAAAACTCCAACACATTTCATATAATGGAATTATATCCTTTTATTATAAGATACAAAATTAAAGTTCTCATTCACTTTCTTTCATCATAAAAATCAAATCATTGTTTGTGATGTGTCAATTTATAGACATCGTGGGTGAATCACTTTCATTTTGCTTAAACAACTTCAAGGATTTTAATAATAAAATTAAATGGATAAAAAAATTTACTGTTTTTTCTATATCTGTTTTTATAATTTGTAAATAACTCATACTCATAATAATTAATGGAAAAACGAAACATGTTTGAATCGTTCGAAAAACTGCCAATATTAACCTAAAACGTTCATCATTAACTTTTTTTCAATTGAATAATCCTCTAGTTATTTAAAGAAATCCAAAATAAGATCATTTAAAATTATTAAATATAATTAATAACACATTATAACATATCTGTGTGTTTATACGCATCTTACAGTAACATCCATTCATGATACAAGTGAAGCGATTATGAAAACTAAGAAAATGAACACTACCATATAATGGATTTAGACTTTATAACTCATCCAAAGACCTATAAAAGAATATAATAAAACAATAATAAATCATTTTCATTTGTAAAATTTTAATTAATTGTTAATTAATGAATCTATTGAGATTATACAAGATATGAATGTGAATGAAGCTTCCAGACAAAAGGTAAGAGGAATTAATGAAACCAACACTATTTCTTAGGTTTTTCCCTCATTCACTCTAATTTAAGTAAGGTTATTACATAAAAATTATTTATTAACCATTATATTATCTTTTTCATGATATAAAAGTTTTCTACTTGAGTTTATGGAAAAAACATTGTTTTCCAATAGAACTATTCTTTCAAAAAAACACACCTCTTACATCTCAAGATTGCTTCCATCAATCAAGGTCAATTATTATTATATCAAATATGTTATTTATTATTTCATTAGGTAACCCAATGTTTGTGAATGTAAACCAATGTAATGAAGCCCTTTCCATTTCATGGGTTATTATATGTTTATGATTGATATATGTTCTATGTTCCATGCTTGATAATGTAAAAGTTGTGATGTAACAGTTCTGCCCGGAATTATATATCACAATGTTAATGTTATGATGAGATGGGTATTTCCAGAATTAAATAAAAATACAATCCATTGGGTAATGAGGATAACCTCCAAATAAAAGTAAAATACGTGTGAACATGATCGTATCTTTATTCACAACTATGTGTGGTTGTGGACCACTAGACAAGGTGTTTTATTTTTATGCATTGCCACATTCCAAGTCTTTTCTTAATGCTTCCTCTTAGGATTATGATCCTATGAAATTTTTATGATGATAATGATTATTCTAACCCCCATGTTATATTGTTTCTTGTTATTATCTCCACCCTTACTCATATTTTATCTCACCCCCTTTTTGATATATATGTAGGATCGAAATGATACGGATTGTAGTGTCGAAATAATTATGTAGATGCGCAATATACAAGAGGGGGTGAATTGTATTCTTTAGAAATTATTTTGGAACTTTTAAAGAAGGTAATTATTAACAAAGTTAAACAAGGTAAATTAACAAGACCTCTTAGTTTTATAAACTTTCTTGATTCCGTAAATATGGTTCCAGAAATGAAACTTAAGAATGGTTTACAAAGATAAAGATTCTACCATAAAGTGTATAGAATCTTAATAATCAGATTACAAGTATAAGAAAGTATAAGATAGTTATACTTTACTCAACCAGAAAAATGCATCAGAAAACATGAAACAATACATGTAACAAGTAGCAAATAATTTATCCCAAAGATAAGGGTATCCAAAAACCTTGGATAAAGGCCCCTTGATTTATACATTCAAGAAAGTCTATCCTACCCACACCAAGGTAATCCATCAATACGAATATCATAATCTGTCTTTCTATCCCCACAAGGCCTCGAACATCAAGGTAGTTGGCACCTTTGACTTTTTATCCTCAGAAGCCCTTGAATCTACTCAGAAGCATTCAGAGTCGCATGAAACAATTCTGAAAAAGATTTTGAGTACACAAAAAGCATGAAAGACTCTATCTAGAAATCACTTCAGTATAATGTAATATCTATATTTTTTGTATAGTGCTGAGATCTTTCAAATGAGCTCCTATTTATAGGCACATCTTCAATGGTCGGCTCCCTCCTCCAACAGTCATATTTTTACTTGAATTTTGGAGGGACTTGTACATGTGTCACTCAAACAACGGTTGGTTAGAAACAGAAAGAACGACATCATCTTATAACTTAAAAAAGTGTAAGAAAAACTATTATTTCTTAACCAATTTCAAATTTTGGAGTGTACGGACAAATGAATGTTTAGAGTCTAACCAAAAAGCATTCAGTTTTTATAATAACTGAATATTCAGATTCTGTTTTCAAATAATTCAGAACCTAAATTCTATAGAATTACGGAATTGGAATTTCAAGGAAATTCGGTGTCTAAATTCATATGAATTCAGAGTCTTAATTCATAAGAATTCGGATTCTGAAATCAAGAAGTTCGGAGTCTGAATTTAGAGAATTTGGATTCGAAACATAGAAAGTTTGGAGTCTAAATTCAAAGAATTCGGAACCTGATTTTAGAAAGTTCAGAGTCTCAATTCAATGAATTTGGAACCTAAATTCGGATCCTGAAAATAACATTCTCTATATGAAAGTATTAATAAGATTCCATGTTTTTATTTACTAAACTGAATTTTATACATAGAATGAAAATGAGTTAGATAATAATATGAACAATAAAAACGTAGAAAGGATAAATTTCCTTGGGGAAATATATTTTACTTTTGAATTATTATAGAAAACAAAATTTGTCTTGAGATAGAGTGTTTTTGATTTTCCAAACATGAAGGAATGGAAAAGTCGTAAGGAAACCATATTGGCTCAACAACCTCCCCCTTTTTGGAAAGAAAAAACATCCTTATGAAAAAGAATATAAGAACTTATCAAATATTTTTCTAAACATTGAAAATAAAACTTATCTCCCTTAAAAAATTGTAAAATATGAATATGACTAACTACCCCTTAGGCTATGGAGACACTAAGAATTATATTCTTGATTTCCGGATTATGACTTAACATTTTATTGAATATGAAAATATTCTTAGATAAGAACTCCCCCTTATGTAATTTGTTTTTTTACTTTGTATTATATTTATCATTCCTTTCTCCGCGTTGTTTATTTTCAAAAAGGAATATAAGGAATGAAAAAGTTAATAGGGTACCTGAAATATTAGTACAAGACAACCAAAAATGTAAGTAGATCAATAAAAAATTTCATTAGGATTGGAAACAATATTTTTACAATGAAGGAATACGACAAAAAATTGAAATTGAACAAGAGTATCTTTTATTCTCCTTTGGCATCAACTTTATTACTAAGGTTTTTAGATTCTTGAGCTCCTGGTGATCTTCATCTACACGTTTGACAACCTGATCCTGATTCTATAAGGCTTTGATATTTTCTTCTTGAGCCTTAAGAATATCAGTGTGAGCCTTCAAGGCTTCTTCCTTCTTGATAATATTTTCTTCTATCTCGATATTGAGATCCCTTTATCTTATCCAACTTTGAGAAACTGAATGCATCTTCCCATTCAGATATTTTACTTGGAGCATCTGGGAATTCTGTCATAGAGACATCTTCTCCTCAAAACTATTTGTGACATCCATGAGCTTCACATCTTCGGTGTTAAATTCATCCTTAACGCTATCTTGGAATTCATCAATAAATCTCATGTCTTCTATAGTTTTCTTTGACCAGCTGTCTATTTTCTTGCAAGATATTTTGAGGGCTTCGTAGTTTATGAAAGAGGTTTTGAAATAAGCCTCAAGAATGAAACACTTATTCATCAACATGGATGCTGAATCTGATTTATGATTTATGGAATGTTGAATCATCAGGAATCTCAAGTCTATACTAGGAAATATCGGTGTAGTTCCAAAAATAATCTTTAATGACTAGACAACAAAATCATGTCCAGTGGAGGAAGATTCCAAATAAGTTATTTTTCTTGGTGATGTTTCTTTTTCTAAGTCATCATCTTTCCTCTTTGAAGAACCACCGACATATTTCCTTTTTACCACAAACATGGTAGGTTTATCAACAACTACTTGTTTTCCATTATCAACCATTGGAATGGATTCCTCTTGATCAGGAGATTTCTGTTCACTATCAGATAATTGAACAATTTCATCTACATCAAATTCTACCTTTTTAGCTCTTGCCTCAGCATCCTCTGGGTGAATGAAATGTTTATTGATTCATTATTCATCAGAAGGTTTTTATACTTCATCTTCAGCATTCTCTTCATCCTTCCTAGGAGTATAAAGAATTGATGAATAGTCTTGAGAGGTTCAGAATGATAATTTCTCAGAAGGGAATTCCTTCTCATGAAAGTCCTCAACTTGCTTTATCATATATTTTGTATCACCTCTGCCTTCTTATTCTTCTTCTACTTCTTTTTCTTCTCCTACTTTTTGTTGGACTTTTTCCAGGGTCATAAACTTCTTTCCAAGAGTCTCAGGTAAAGATTATATTAGAAAGGATTCTGGTATCGGAATATTTCATAATGCTTTCTTAGCAGCCTTTAGAAGTGATTTCACTATTTTAGCCTATGAAACCACTTATTTTTCTTTATTTCTTTCTCTTTCCTCTCATGATATTCATCTACCTTTTCCTTTAGAGATTTTTCCTTAGTAGTATCCAAGCCAAACTTAGTCTCCCCTTCTTTAAAATTTTTCTTATCTTCCCTCCACTTAGCTACAACCTCATCTGGATAAGATTTTTGTTTATTTGGCTTCAGTGGTGTGGATTGGGTTTCCTTAGCCATTGGGTTTTCTCTTTTCTTCCAATTACTTCAACTTCATCTACCTTCATCCCTTATAAGATGTCTCAGTATCCTCCTGTTTATTAGACAAGCCTTCTACCTCCTCCTCACTCTCTCTCAGTGGCCTAATATTTCATCGATAATTCTTCTACATCCTCTTCAGGCAAATCCTAAAATTATTCAGATTCTTTAGAAAATCCAACTTTCATCTTTCTCATAGTATCATCAGTAAAAAATATGACTTTTTAATTCCTCGACATATATTTTTAAGGGATTTTGAAGGATTATAGACACCGAACAATCATCGTTGAATGAATGATATCTCCTTTTTGTGTGTGATCCCAAAGAAAGTGATGCCAAATATCTATGTGTTTTGCACAAGAGCGATTTGCAGGGTTTCTACTTAAGGCAATGGAACTAGTGTTATCACACAAAATTTTTGTTTTGGTAAAACTCATACCATATTCTATGAGTGTGTATTGCATCAACAACACTTGACCATAAAAACTTATGACAGCTACATATTCATCTTCAGTAGTGGAAAGTGCTACTGAGTGTTGCTTTTTGCATGACCAAAAAAATAATGATTCTCCTACTAATGACAATTTCAAGATGTACTTTTTCTATTCATTCTACATCCACCAAATTCAGCATCCAAAAGACATTTTAAAACAATGTTATTTACAGAATTATAAAAGAGTCCTAGATCTATAGTTCCCTTTAAGTAGTGTAAAATCATTTTCACTGCCTTTAAATGAGATCCCTTAGTATTGGATTGATATCTTGAATACAAGCATACAGAAAACATTAAGTCTGGTTGACTAGTTATCAAGTATAGTAGAGTTCCTATCATACCTCTAAAAGATGTTTGATCTACTGGTTTCCTAGATTCATCAATATCAAGTGTATTTGATGTACCAATGGGAGTACTTATACTCTTAGTTTTGTCATATCCATAAATATTAAGAAGATCTTTAATATAATTATGTTTCTATCTATATATTTCTTCTGGTTTTGGAGAAATTTAAAAACTAAGGAAAAATGTCAACTCACCCATCATACTCATTTCAAACATAGATTTCATTAGATCTGCAATGTAATTAATTAAAGACTTCTTAATTGAACCAAATATAATTTCATCAATATAAATTGAAACAATCAAAACATTTTTCTTATCATTAATTATTAAAAGTGTTGGATCAGCATTTCCCTTAACATAATTATTTTGAAGTAATGATCATGTAAGTCTTTCATACCAGGCTCTAGGGAATTTCTTAAGTCCATACAATTATTTTGTAAGTTTATAAACATGTTCAGGATATTTTGAATATTCCAAACCAGGAGGTTGTTCAACAAAAGCTTCCTCTTGAACATAACCATTAAGAAAAGCACATTTTATATCCATTTGAAATATTTTGAAATTCAAGAATGCTGCAAAGGCAACTAGAATAAGATTAGATTCAAGTCTAGATACTGTAGTATAGGTTTCTTCATAGTTTATTCCTTCTTGTTGATTATATCATTTAACAACCAATCTATCTTTCTTTCTTACTATGATTCAATTTTCATTGTATTTATTTTTGGAGACCCATTTTACTCTAATGACAGAAGTTTCCTTAGGTCTTTCAACCAAGTTCTAGAATTTATTCCCTTTGAATTCATTTAGCACATCTTGCATAGATTTTATCCAATCATCATCACCTAAATCTTAATCAGTGATTTTTGGCTCTAATTGGTAAAGGAATGCTAGATGTTATATTTCATTTATTAAGGAACTTCTAGTCCTTACAGGTTGATTGACATCACCAATGATACTATCACTGAGATAAATCTTTAAAAACAAACATTTTTTGTTTTGTAAAACCTGTTCATCAACATAGGGTATGAATTCTTTTGGGGTAAATGCATCAGAAATATTTTCTTGAACATTTTACTTATCAGAAGGATTTTCTAACAAAGGTTGACAATCAATTTTTTAAAACACATATGAAGATGTTGGTTGAGGTTCTTTAAAAAAAGGATCAGTTTCATCAAATTCGACATGTACTTTTTCTTCAATAGTATAAGTATTTTTGTTTAAAACTCTATAAGCCTTAGAAGTTGTGGTGTATCCTAAGAAAATTCCTTCATCAGATTTTGGTGTGAATTTGTGTACATTATCCTTAGTATTCACAATGAATACCTTGAAACAAAAAAACATGAAGTAGGAAAGTCTAGGATTTGTACCATTCCATAACTCATAAGAAGTTTTATTAACAAAAGTTCTAATCAAAACACGATTTATAGTATAAAAATAAGTATATACAACTTTATCCCAAAAATGTTTGGCTACTGAATATTCACTCAACATGGTTCTAGTTATCTCTTGATGAATTCTATTTCTTGTTTGCACAACACGATTTTGTTGAGGTGTTCTAGGTTCTGAGAAGTTATGAGTAATTCCTTCTCTACTACCAAAAGTTTCAAAATAAGAATTTTGAAATTCACTTCCATGATCACTATGAATAGTTATAAAAGGAAGTTTTTTCTCATTTTTAACTTGGGCTCTAAAACTTTTGAAATAAGAAAAAGCTTCGGATTTATTTGTTAGGAAATACAACCACGTAAATCTAGTGTAATCAACAACAACGACAAAATACATAATATTTTCCTCCAATGCTTCCAGTTTGTGTTGGACCCAAAAGATCCATATGCACTAAATATAATGAATCATTGGTTGATACTTCACCAACTGATTTAAAACATGATTTATGTTTCTTTCTATATTGATAAGGATCACAAACTTGTGAAAAATAAAATCTATACTCCGGTAGACACATAAATAGTCTTTTATTAGAGAATTTTCATAGGTTACTAAGGTTACAGTGTCCTAACCTTCTATTCCACATCCAAGAATGATCATCCATTTCACTAAGACAAGTTAGGTCTTGTCTCATAAGGTCTTCTATGTTTAGTGAGTATACATTCTCTTGCCTATTGGAAGAAACAATAAACTCTTTCTTGGAATTGTGTACTAAGCACTTGTAATTCCTAAAATTAACAAGTTATCATTCATCACATAATTGACTTATTCTAATGAGGTTGCAATTAATACCATTAAAAAATAAAACATTTGAAATCAATGTTTTTCCAAAAAGAACAATGTTACCTATACCAATAATTTCTCCCTTAGCATTATCTCCAAAAGTTACTTTTCCTCATTTGGACTTGATAATCTTTTCAAAGAATTTTTCTTACTAGTCAAATGCAGGGAACATCCATTATCCATGTACCAAGTATTACTGTTGGTATTATCTTTTTTCTCTTGAAAATAAGAGTGTTAGGCTTTCAGAATCTAAACTTTCTTAGATCTGGAAACTTCAAAAAGCAAAATTTTAGGTATCCACATTTTCTTAGAAAAATACTCTTTATGAAAACCTAAAGATTGAGTTTTGTTTAAGGAACAATTTTTTGACCAATTCCCACCACACTAACACTTAGTGAAGAATGAATACCTTTGAGGAACACAATAATTATTACTAAAAATCAGTTATGAACTAGTATAACCAAATCCAGAATTATTTCTTAAAGGTTGAATTTGGGAATACATTTTATCAACATTTTCTTTATCTAATGTAAAGTTTGACAAACCCATCCTCAAGGATATTATTTCATACTTTATTCTAATCACTAAGTTCTTATCCTTAAAAACATCAGTTTTAGTACTAGAATTATGCTTGAGAACATTTTTCATAGAATTTACTTTTTCTAGATCCTTAGATTTTTTATCCTTATGAGAATTAACTACATCAAGGTTTTTTAAAATACTTTCAAAATCTGGATTTTCTTATCAAGATCATTAGAAAGATATGATATTTCATTAGTATGAATAGAAAACCTAGAATTTTCCTTATCAAGATTTTTATTGACTTTAGAATTTTCATTTTCAAGAAGCTTAGAAAACCTAGATACTTCTTCATAGGTAGGTGAAGTACTATCTTCATCAGAAGAAGATTATTCATACAAGGATTCATAGTATTTACTATCACTATAATTAGAATTAAATGACACATTGGTGATGGATTCATCATTGTGTACCTTTTCTATTAAACAATGATTTTAAATTTTCAGTCTGGCTATTAGACCAAGATTCTTCTATCCAGAATATTTGTAGTATGAGGATTCATCAGAACAGTCTCCACCACTGGCACTCCAAGTGTCATTAGCTTTTAAAACATTCTTAGAATTAGCTTTTTAGTACATCTTTCTATTTCTCTCATAATTATTTTCCTTTCTATCTTTTCTATTAATCATAGGAAAATATTTCCTTATATGTCCATCTCTTTTGCATTCAAAACAAGTGACTTCAGAGTCATTAATGTCGTTCCTTTCTTTCTTCTTGTATCTATACTTAAAATATTTCTTCCCAACTATCTTGTTCATCCTTCAAGTAAGATTAGCTAATTCATTCTCATAATGTTTATTTTCACTTGATGCAGATAAAACAATATCCTTCTTATATTTAGATCTTGTAACTCTTTCAAGAGTCTTGGCTTTCATATGATTTGAAGTAGTTGTAAAAACAACACTTCAATTCCCATTCATCTTCTTAACAATGTCAGAATCTCTCTTTATTCTTGTCTCATGTTGAAGAAGAGTTCCAAAAATCTCATGAAGAGTAATATGTGAGACTTTCCTATTCTCATCTATAGCTACTCTCTTGGATTCCCACTCATTAGGCATGATGTCTATAATATTTTCAACAAGTGTCTCATAATCCACACATTTTTCACCAATGGATTTTATGTTGTTGAAAATAGTCATAAATCTCTGTTGTACCTCACAAATAGTTTCTCCATAAGGAAATCCAAAACCATGGTACTCATCTCTAAGAATAGCTCTTCTAGTTTCAATAACTTTGGATGTACCAAAATGTGTAACTTCAAGCTCCTTTAGTAATACATTTTTCTACTTCACAAGAAGAAATATGGCTACATATATTCCTTGTCATGGAACACAGTAATGTATTGGTTACCTTATAGTTCAGTTTATGTTTTGACTTCTATTGATTAGTAAAAGTTCTAACTTCCTTATCCAGAATCATGTAATCTCCAATAAGCATAACAATGTTCTCCACTTCAGTATTAATGAAAAAAATCTTCATAGGTTCTCCCAAAAATTTGAAATCATTCCCATAAAAAATTGTTGGTCTAGTAGGGTTTACGTTGTCTGTGGAACCAACATCCATTCATTCCATCTTAATGAAAATATTTCCACACAAACTTGTCAGTAATAAAAGTTTGTAAACAAAGATAAAAATATCATAAGGAAAATATAGAACAATGAAAAACATGATAAATAAAACATATATGTGTGTATAATTATTTCAGAAACCAGCTCTGATACAAATTGTATGATCGAAATGATACTGATTGTAGGATCAAAATAAGGATTTAGATGCTCAATATACAAGAGGGGGGTGAATTGTATACATTAAAAATTCCTTTGGAACTTTTAAAGATGGTAATGTTTAACAATGTTAAACAAGGTAAATTCAAAATACCTCTTAGTTCTACAAACTTGCTTGATTTCAAAAATATGGTTCCAGAAATGAAACTTATGAAAATTTTACAAAGATAATGATTTTACCTTAAAGCATATATAATCTTATTAATCTGAGTAAAAGTATAAAGAAGTAGAATATGGTTATACTTTCCTAAAAAAGAAAAATGCATTAGAAAACATGAAACAATACTTGTACCATGTAGTAAATCTTTTAACCCAAAGATAAGGGTATCCAACAGCCTTGGATAAAGGCACCTTGATTTATACTTTCAATAAAGTATATCTTACCCACAACAGGGTAACCCTTCAATACAAATATTGGAATCTGTCTTGCTATCTTTGCAGGCCCCCAAACTTGAAGGTAGTCAGTACCTCTATCTTCATATCCCCGGAAGCTGTCAAATGTTCTCAACAACATTCGGAGTCACATGAACCAATTCTAAACATGATGTTTAGTATGCACAATTACTAAAATCCTCTCTCTAGAAATCACTTCAGCAGCATGTAATCTCTATAGTCGTAGAATAGTGTTGAGAAATTTCAAATGAGTTCCTATTTATTAGAATATCTTCATTGGACGACTCCCTCCTCCAATGGTCATTTTTTCCATTGAATTTCAAAGGGACCTGTATATGTGTCACTTAAACAACTATTGGTTAGAAATAGAAAGCACGACATTGTTTTATAACTAAAACATGAGTAAGAAAAAATATTATTGCATAACCAAATTAATTTTTTGGACTGTAAGGAAAAATGAATTTTTGGAGCCTAACCAAAAAACCATTATGTGTCTATAATACATGAATATTTGGATTATGTCTTCAAATAATTCAGAACCTGAATTCTATAGAATTATAGAATCTAAATTTCAAGGAAATTCAGAGTCTGAATTCATAAGAATTCGGAGTCTGAATTCATAAGAATGTGGAGTCTGATCTCAAAAGGTTCAGAGTCTGAATTCTTAGAATTTATAGTTTTAACTCCAGAAGTTCGGAGTCTGAATTTAGAGAATTTGGAACCAGAATTCAGAAATTTCAATGTCTGAATTTGGAAAATTCGGAACCTGAATTCGGATCTAGAAAACAGAATGCTCTATAGCTAAGTATTTATAAGATTTTGAGATTTTAGTTATGAAACTTAATTTTATACTTAGAAGGAAAATGAGGAAGATTATAATATGAACAATGACAACATGGAAAGGATAAATTTCCTTGGGGTTAGAATGTTTCCTTAGGAATTCTTAAGGAAAATAAAATTTTTCTTCAGATATATTTTTGGTGATTTTCAAAACCTGATGGAATGGAAAAGTCATAAGGAAATCTTATTGAACAAACAAATATATCCTTAGGTGAGTACTTGTACTAAAAAGAATCCAAGGCCTGTTAAGAAGATTATGAAGAAGAAATTAAATAAATGATTATGTTTATGTTGTAAAAGTTATGTATGATCCTAGTTTTCTAATATAGTAAACCATTGGATCCTATTTATGTAATGATTTTATGTTTTTATCTTTAAAATTATGAAATAATAATATAGTAAAAAGAAGGGTCGATATAGATATGGTTTTGAAAATAAAACTTTTTCCATTTATGGGTTTTTTTATTTTACAGTAACATTATTAAACCTAAATGAATTGGAAAATTTAATATTAATGTAATTATCAAATAGTTTAATAAAGGTTTAAAACTAAATGATAAGGGTAAAAATTTGATCCAAACCTGAAAAAATCTTATTGGTTGAGAGGATGTAAAATTATCCTTGTATTATCTTAGAATTACATCAATTTAGATCAATTTGGGGATGAAAAAAATCTACATTAAATTAATACCTCATGAAAATCAAGAATGCACCTCCCCTCACTAATAAAAGGATGCCCCCTCTATCAATTTCTCACAAAACATTGAGGAATATAGATCAACAAAACCCTTAAAATTCCTCTTCTAAACAACATTATCCAACTTATAGAGGTTATATCCCATCAATAAGTCTAACAATATGTCCTTTAAGAAGAGATATAAGGGAATTCGACCGAAGAAGAGGTAATCATATTTACACACTCATTGAAGTTTATTTCTTATTCTAATTCATATTAATGTGTTGTACCCATATTATGATAATGTATCTAGTATCATATATTTATTTAGGTGTTTTTATGATAATTCATTTATCTATATCTATAATTTATGAATTATATAAAATATATAAAAATATAAAATTATTATATATTATATTAATATATTTAATAACATTCCTGATATTATGTAACTATAATAATGATAGATGGATTTAGATGATAAAAAAACATTTTTGAGAAAAAAAAGTAGGTAACACCCAAAATAATGATAATAATAAAATATTACTAATGACTAGGTGAAACAATTTTATAAATGGTCATATATGAAATTATAGATATGTATATGGTTTTGTTATGTAATTATAAAAAATTAAAATTTATTACACTAGAGGTTAAAGAACTTACATGTTCTGTCAAAATTGAGGAATGATATTTCATCTAAATTTCAACTCAATTGAGAAATATTTTATATTACACAGATTTTTATTTTTTATGACGTGTATATATTGAAACTTTTTGGAATTTAACAAGAATATACATTTATTAATGATGATTAATGATTTAATTCGAGTTACACTTTTAAGAGGTATTTTTAAATTAAAATCTAATATTTTTCTTCTTTTTGATTGGGAGTATTTTACTCCATATCCATATTTTTAGAAATAGTTTGACTAAAGAAACACATTAATTATTGAATGATTTATTAATTTATTTTGTGTTATCATTTTATTTTTTAATATTATGAAATGAATATTTCAAATATTTTCATAAAAGGGGTTATTTTCAATAAATATTCAAAATGAATTTTTTAACTTACACAACCTTAACGTAACTTCCCACCTCCATAACCATTTTACAACCTTTAGTTTCTTATAGACGTTTCATATTTATTATAATGGAAAATATTTAATTAAAATTTGTTATAAATATTTCATTTACATTTTGCATATTTTCCTCAAAATAGTCTTTTTTACTAAAAATTGTACTTTTTTATGGTCATTTATCATCTCTTAATTAATCTCGTGGGAATTAACATTATTTTGAAACATTCATATTTTTTTGATCATTGAACATTTTATTTCTATTATGTATCCATATTTTTTTATCGTTGATTTGATTATTGACTAAAACATATACAATTTTTACAAATAGTGTTTTACGTATAATGTTATTTGATTGACTGGGGAATTGTTGAAAATCTATATTAGTTACCTAGTATAGAAATTTTATGATAATTAAGAATATCATTAATTAAATAGATTATTTTATGTATGAAAAATGAAATATAAATGCAGTTAGAGGTGGGCATATAATTATATAGAAACTCAATGCATCAATAGGTCTTATAAGACATGTCATTTAGGAAAATAAATTGGGTTTTACCAATAGTTTCGAATTTTCATTTTGAATTTTCCTGACAGTAGAAATATAATTATGTCTGAGATAATGATGTATAACCATATGCATTTATTTCATTGGGAATTTAGCTTTTATTATCCATGAAATTACAATATTTTTATTATCATGGTTTCATTTCATGCTCATGTTTTTTATTAAGTGGCTTGTATTTGAAGTTATTTACCATTCGATATTTATTATGCCTTCTTTACTCATGATATCATCCATTGTATGTAATTCTTACTCAAAATTGAGATCATGATTATTTTATTTCATTGACCTATTATATAAATATTTAATTTTTAAATACGTTTCAAGGATTAATATCATTTTCCTTTATAGTGTTTCATAATTTATTTACAATATAATAATGTAATCATGTGTTTATCTAGTTCTGCATGAATAAAAAACTGATCTTTACTTTTTGATGTTTTAACATCCCATGTTTTTGAAGTGGAATTTTTTAGGAAAAATTTTACTTTTGAGTTGGTGGTCAGACCAACACTTTTTTATCTCCAGAACATCATTCATGGGGGTTTTTACCCCAACTCTTATTTTGGGTGTGGTATATGATTTAGTGGTTGACCAAGGTGTTCACTAGAAAACTCGAGGAAGGTCAGATGTCCTGGTTTGTTGAAAGAAGCTTATGTGAGGTTTAAACATCGTGTACACATGGTTTCTGATGGTCTTATAGTGAAAGGCAAGGTATGTTCAATATGTGAAAGCCTTAGGGTATCTACCTGAGGAATACATGATGTTTAACTGGGATTCACATAATTATCCTAATATAGGATGTGAAATATTTACACTTCCTGTATGTTGTGGGAAATATTTGTTTATGATCTTGGGGCTCTAATCCCTCATTTTATTTTTTTTCCTCTATGGAAAGAAGGGGGAAACACCTAGAATCTCACACACCTCTACTTCCCTCTATTAGGGTTATTGATATCACTACCATTTAAGCTTTGATATATAATCTTTTGGTGGCTATATATTGGTCTCATTAAAACTTTGAACAAGATAGCCAATTTTTTATCATTCCATAGAGATTTCTTAATCCATGAAAGTCATTTTACCCTATTTTTTGGGTGTTCATATAAAAACTTATTTCATCCAAACCAGATCGAGTAAGAGGCTGGTACAAGGAAAGTACGAATATACCAACACGTGGTTGGTGGTTCCTAATATTCTATTTGATTTCGCTCATAGTGTTGGGGTGTGTTCTGGAGTGCACCATTGGGTTGTCTAATAGAGACGCTTATTATTTAATGGCAGTGTTTTAATTAATTAATTTATCATATGCGATGTCTATAGACTTGTTTTACCTATACAATAATTTTTATGTGAATGATGGGATGATTCAAAACATGGGATGTTTAGGATAGGATGTAAATTTTATTAAATTAAATTTTTTATGATGATTGTTTTTCATCAATGGTTCATGAAGGGATTAGACTAAGGATTGTCATGTTGTTGCCGATATGGATTTAGCTGATTCAGTTCATCATGTTGGGAGAGCTTTGGATTCTACAAGTGATGATGATCACATGTCGGAAAAAATGGTCATCATATTGAGTAAAAAAGTCCTCAAGCAATAGGAATGGTCAGTGTGATATTGGATGGTGTTAATCATCCGTTTTAGTGTCATTGATATATGGAAATGAAGTTTCATGTTGAGTTTGATTAGGTACTATGTCAGTTATTTCCAAGAACAATGATTCGATGACACACCATTGTTATTATGTGAACATGAATAGGACTCAAATAATGTGGTGGTGTTGGCCACTCATGTGGGTAGAGTCCTTCCTAAGATGCACCTTAGGATGGTGTGGACCATTAATATGGTTTGAGGTTCTATCAATATAAATCCACACGGGCAGCAATGATACACTGGTTGAAGGTATTGAGACCACCAGTTAAGGGATGAGGCTCACCGTATTTGAGGTTTTTGGTCCAAGATCATATGGTTAAAAGATATCTATGTTCCTTGGGATGGTAGATATTTAGATGATTGTTATTATTATTTTTAGGGTGGACATCACTTTGCATGTGGACCTCTATCATTGATCTAAAGAGGATTATTTTTATTTGGGGTCTAAGGGACCAGGTACTTATATGGGTATCCCATGGGAATGTTATTTATTTTATCCATGACATGATGTTCGAGGAGATACTTTTTGAGGTGGAACCTGAGGGTTCACTTAGGATGATTATTCATCATGGGATACCTTTTGATTTATGATAATGATTCACTCCGCTACCATTATACTGACATTGTCTAATGTAGGTTATCACTTCCTTGTGGCTACTGAGCATAATGGAAATGGGTGATATATTTCTTCATCCATTCTCAAAGAATTATTTATTATTACTACACGCCTACTTTATCATCAATGTATGATTAGAAGATGTTGGTGGTGACCTAATGGGATTTATGATCACACTCTACACAGCCCCAACTAGATGTGTGTAGAATTTATTTTTTTGTGATAAGGTAATGGTTTTGTATAAGGAGTTGTACCTTTGTATTTAAATCTTCTGGTTATCCTAATATGTATAACAAGGGACCACGGAAGTTTATGGATCGGTTGGAGTTACATTGGTTCTTTTTAATTTTTTCTTCGTTATGCTTATATATACATACTAGTTGTTAGCCATGGGGGACCCTTTTCATTTATTGTAATGTATGACCATACATATATGCATGATTAGTTACAAAGGGTTCCATGCGATGTTTTGTTCACAAAATTATATGTTTTCTTATTTATTTATCATTGATACAACTATATATATAGGAAAATCTTATTATAATCACAAAAAATGTGCAGTCTCCCCTCTATCGCCTTTTTACACCCCCATTGCTGGTTTGATGTATTTTCCATTTGGGGAGGCCCATGTAAGGCCCAGTGGCCAACAAGGCCATATAACTATTCAGGTGATTAAACTGGTTGGGTAAATACAAATGGTATCAAATGAATTTCTTTTACCTCATTTTGGGTCTTAATATTTGGGTTTTGCATGACTATGGATTAGGATATTGTCAAAACTAAGTTTATAGCTCATGTTTTGGTGACTGCTACCCCATGCACGGGGGGTGAACCATGTTTCCTAGGGTAGGATATTGGTGTTATGATTTTATATTTTTACAATGGATATGATTTTCAACTTGAGTGGTTCCCTTGGGTGTGGTTATTAATTTTTTTTAATATGGAAACCTTGTACTAATATAGGAAGGGAGGATATTGGTCCCATGGACCATTATGGGATGGTAGGGATTGGTTATTCATTCCTAATTGGCATGTAGGTTGATTAATATATATGTGTGTGTGTGTTTGTGTGTGTGTCTGTGTGCCTATGATAATTTTGTTTTGATCATCATTGGTAACTTGGATTGTGATGAGAGGGGATGGGTTGTTTAAAGTTCCAAAAAAGAGAGACAAGAAATGTTTTCCTTCCTAACCTCTATACGGTGGCATTCTACTCAGCCAGCCCAAGAATGTGGTTGCAATGAGGTTTGTATGTGATATTCTATGTGATAGGTTTTCATGGGTCTAGATCTAATAGGAGTAGGGAGTGTTGATTATATGTGACACTAGAATCCATTATGGGTTGGAGAGGGGACATGAGGCAATATTTATATGAGAAAAATGCCTATGAAATGGGAGGTTAAGGGCCCATGAGACAAGATTTCGTGTGACATGTTCACAATAGGGGAGTGTACAAGTGGTGAGATTTTGGTAATTTTCAAATATTTCCATGTATGTGTTATATATATATATATATTATATCTAACATACCTATGTATTGAAATTAAAAAGGATGCAACCTTGATTGGCTCGGATGGAGAATTTGGAGGGTGATTATTTTTGTTCCGCAACAGCATGGGAGGGTTGATAGGCCTGAGGGTTCATATGAGGCGCTAGAGTGATTTGATGAGCATGATCCATATGTATAGAAACAAGATAAAATATAGTTGTTGTAGACCCCAAATTTTATAGCTTTTGGGTTGTGCCTTGACAAGCAGCTCAGGGGGGCCTTAGTTTGATTCATCTAGGGGATTGACTGAAGAGATTAGGGAGTGGAGACTTCCATAGAATACATGACTCAGGGGTTCCAGTTTCAACAACCATGACTATTTTAGTGTGAGGGTATACCAAAAATGATACAGTAGAGTCATTTTAGACTATATTAGAGAATCCTAAGACACCCCAATGGGTGAGGGCGAAGCTGGAAACATATATGCTCATGGGACCGACTAAAATCTTGTCTGATGTATTGGTTCTTGAACCTTCAATAGATATACATGACTTTTATAGGTTATGTATCTAATTTCATAGACTTTCATCACTATATACATGGTATTTTCGGTGATGAAACCTCGAGAGTGAGGCACTTAGTTGTGTTTTATGGCATTAAATATAAGTGTAGGTAAACATCTTTATGTTTTCAATCATCTAATTGACCATAAATCAAACACTGATAGATATCAAAAACATGATGAAATAGTCATATTTGAGATGGTTGGTGGTTTAAGGTTATTATAGTGATGATTCATCAGATAGTATGAACCGAGGCCACGAGGTATCTCACTAAGGAGTTTAGGACCTAGACTTGAGCAGACCACCTTGGAATGGGTCACTCACAGTGTTCTTCTTGTCGGAGAATCTGACGAATGTGCATAAATTGTGGGATCAGGCACCTGTGGAGTGTTGAACTTGTGTCTAGGATGGGAATATTTAGAGGTATTGAAGTAAGCCTTCTCAAATTTCATACACCCAGGGACTATGGAAGACTCTGGGATATAAGATAATACTGTGATCAGAACCTGGTGCTGGAAATCAGGATTTTGTTACATTATAATGTTGTAGAAGTGATAGGGGGACCCAAATGTAGGGTCAGTGGCTGTTAGCTGGAACAAATCTATAGGGAAACCATCCCTCGTGTGAATAGTCTTTAGTCTAGGTGCATGAAATGGAGCAGCTAGGTGTGTTTATTTAATTAAATTAAATTATATATGATTCATCTCTAGTTTTGAAGAAATGTTTTGGGATGGGATTGAGGATTAATATGGTCTTCACCATTTGGATTGAGGTGGTGTAGTTCATCGGGTTGTCTGAGTCCAAGATTCTATGAGTGATATTGATCATAAGTTGGGCGACATGGTCATTGAGTTGGGGCAATGAGAATTTCTGGTCAAGGGCATGGTTTCTGTGATATTGGATGGTATTGAACGTTAGATTGAGAGACACAGCCAAATGGAAATGAGGTGATGGGATGATGTGGCTTAGGTACTATGTTGGTTATTTATACTCACCATTATTGGCTGAAATGCCATTGGAATCGTGTTCACGTAGATAGCACTCAGATGATGAGGTGTTGTTGAAAACTCATGTGGGAACGGTTCTCCATTATATTTGGACTGGAATGGTTTTGAACATTATTATGGTTGGAGGTGATTACTATAGAAAGCCACATGAATTGAGAGGAGCCATCAGTTGAATGTGTTGGGACTATTAGTTGGGGAATGAGGTTTTCCGTATTTGAGGCCATTAGATCATGATTATGTGATAGGATGGATATCACTATTCCTTGAGATGTTGGTTGTGGAGATGAAAATTATTATTACTTGGAAGACATACATCATTATGCCTCGAGTCATAAGGCTTCAATCCAACATAGATTCTTTTGAGTTGAGGTCTGAGGGACCAGGTAATTGTTTGGCTATGCCTTTGGGATATCAATTATTTTATAATGACAAGAGGTGTTGGGGGAATCATTTAGTGGTGGAAAATTAGGGTTCACTTGGGAAGATAATTCATTATGGGATGCTTTGGGATTTATGCTAAGGATACTACTTGCTACCATTATACCAAATTTGGCCAAGTTGGGTGATCTCTTCCTCTTGGATGCTGAGAATAAAGGAATAAGGTTATATATTTATATGTTCAATCACATTAATTTATTTATTTTCAGTACGCACCTTCTTCTTATAAGTTATTAACATATTGGTAGTGTCCTACTGAGATCTATTCTCACACCCTAGATGGGCCCTTCAGGATGCATGTAGACTTTATGATTTTTGTGATTAGGTAAGGGTTTGAGATTAAGAGATAGACACTAGAGATAATTCCTTTTGATTACATTTGGATGTATGATAAGTTTTCTTGTAGGTTATTTCACTAGTTGGAGTTACATTTGTTTCTTTCATTTTTGTATTTGTATGCTCAAATATATGTACTGGTTGTCATCCACGGGTGACCTTTTCTACTAATTGTCATGTATGACCTAAATAATGGTTGTACAATTAATTTAAAAATATTTCAGTATGATAATTATAATGAAGTCGTTACATAATTATTTTGATAATATTTTTGGAAGAGTATGAATAATCTGAAAAATATAAGAAGATGATACTACATACAATGGATAATTGTATTTTTTTCGTGAAAGCACACATTAATTTGAAGGGGACATGATAATAATCAATAAAAAAGGGATTATGATAGTGTTAAAGGGTTAAAAGGGTTATAAAATTGAATATTTAGTATGAGAATTAGAACTAAAGGGTATCTCATTTATGGGTGAAAGTATCTAATTTTATATGTGAAGTGAAGGGTTGTTTCAGAAACAGCATTTGTTTATTTACTCATAATATTACAATATTATTGGTAGAAGAATCCAAAAATTAGAAGGTATATAAGACAGGACATGGTGAGGTTGATAATTCCTCACATAAAATCATTTTTGAAGTTTCCATGATTCATTTAAGGGGTTTTCCTTATAATATAGCTTTTACCCATGTGTAAATTTAACTAGGAAACATTTATTTCTAACCAATGGTGTTAATTAAAATAAAAAAATTGATATAATAACCTAAATCTTTGATTATAATAATAAATTTGATATTATTTTTATCAAATTAAATTACTATGGATTTGATTTTTTTCATATAATCATACATAACATATAAAAGCAGGTTTTTGGAAAATCGTGCTTCAATTATTAAAATTTTTGTATTAGATAATTATTATCATAATTTGTATGACATATATTGATTTATTCTAATAAAATAAGAATATTTAACTTTCAATTAATGGTATAACATAATTTTTAACAAAATATTACATAATGAAAAAAGCTAAAAACGTTTTCTTTTTATATTAAAGAAAAGTTTTTCTTTATTTCCCAAAATATTTTGCATATGTTTTATATGTAAAAAAATAATTGAAAATGTACCACATTATTACATAATTTAAATTTTTATAGAATTAATTGTTTTGGAATCTTCTAGGATTTTTTTATACAGTTATGAAATTATAAAAATTTAAATTTTTGTAAATAACTAATTTTTGACTAAAAATCAACCTTTTTTAAAATGAAAAAAATTATTAATAAGTACATTTTATTATGTAGAATTACATATTGAGGTATTTCCATGTAATTAAAAAACTAAAAATCAATAATTTTACTTTTAATAATATATATATATATATATATTACCACTTCTATTGAGAATACAATTCTTTCATCTTTACTCGTATTAACTCTTTAACTTTAAAAGGTAATTTGTTTTAATTAATTACTATATTATGTTATTTAAAAATGATATTCCAATAAATTTAATATTTTTATTTTCTGGTGTTATGTGATATATAATATATCAATTTTTAATAATTTTTTATATGATCTAAAATTTCAAATCATGACAATTCCCCATGTGCTCAGCATTTCACACAATTCCATGCATACAACTAATAATGTGTAAAATAATAATGCACAAATTCACCCATGAAATTACTCACTCACAATTACTATACAAGTTCTATGAATTTATTTCTCATCCTTGAATATAGTTTAATTCTATAAAAATAAATTTTAATGTGATTTTTTATACGATGTAATTGTATTAGAAGATTAAATTGTAATTTTTTAAATTTCCAAAATAATTCATGATAAGAAAATTATTTTAGTGATTTATCATAGATTATTATGATAATAAATATCGAAAAAGAAACATTCAGGACTTTTGACATCTTTATTGTGGATGATTAAAATTAAAATTCACATATAATGTTAGTAATAACTATAAATGATCTTATATGTCACAATCCACATTAGATATCCAAATTCAAAGAAAAAAGTAGATAATTTTTAATAAAACTATAATTAGATTACAATTTTGGAAGGAAATATGATATAAATGAACTAAAATGTGAAAACCCTGAATGAGAATATGTAAAATTAACATAATAATTTGAATTCGTTTCTTTTCATGTGGTAGTGTCTATAGAATTGATATATTTTCTCTGTCGATATTCCCCTTATTTTGAGGAAAACACTCATGTAGAATCTAAAATGGTTTTCAGTAAGGATTTTTTTTCTTTGAGTGATTATTGTCATGCAATTTAAATATATTAATATTCAATTAGATGAATTAAACTTCATCATAAAAAACCAAATAATTAAAAAAACTATCGATGATGAAACACAATAATAAAGTTAATAAATTGTGATATAATAATGATGAATATAACATTAAAATTAAAAGTTCCAAATGTGATGTTACATTAATTTGGATCGTATTGGACTTGATATTACATGTAGAAAGATATATAATTATATGATATATAATGTTCAGGAAAATACTGGGCTGTGATGTAAAACAATTTATGTGTAATTATAAATATTTTATCCATGCTGTGAAAAATTGAAATACCAATGCCAAAAAATTGAAACTTATCATTGAAAATTTATTATATAAATAAAAAAACATTAAAACCCTTTCCACCTCAAATTTTTTTTATTATTTATATAACTGATTTTTAATCATATGGTGAAATGTTTTGAAACTTATTTATTTTATAATTGTCATTAAATACCATTTTAATGGGTTTTAAGATAAATAATTTATATTATAAATTCCAAACCTTTTTAAAGTAATTATTATAAAAAATAAATGTTGAACCCACGAGGTTAAATTCTATTTACATACTTGTGACTATAATGAACACCCTTTACCTCCTGACATTGTCCATGAACAATCCTCTATGTGCCCGAACACATGTGTACCCTATTTTGTGCCAAACTCTATATGCCCTGACATACATGTTTTCCTAATGTAGTTTCCACCATAGCAGGTTACCAAGGAATTGGGTTTAATATATATGGATTACTATTTCTCCCATTTTATCCACCACCCCAGCCTACCAAGTGAACACTCATAGCACATGAGCATATATTTCTCAATAATATACATCCATGCCTTTCAAAGAGTCTTCCATAAGGACATTTTTTTACGAATAACATAATTTTGGGGGATTTTAAATTCATATATAGGACCTTATAATTAGTTCTATTCCCAGGGAGACATAATTACTAGATAGAATACTTATTAGGTTCTATGCTAGTTTGGAATTCTACTACTTGAGTACAAAGACACCCGAGCGACAATACACATGGGCACCAAACTACACATGATCACCTCAACCAAAGCATTGGGATTCATAAGAACCATTTTCCAAACCTATATCCCTAATATAACATTTTCATTGATAACTTTCATAGGATACACTTCACTTAGGTTTATATATATGGTTAACACTTCAATTAGCCCCATATACATAGGTACAAGTTCTCTTATACCGCCTTCATGGGTGGAACATCGACCATGTGTCTTTGAATAGGGAACCAACATTCCCAGGTCTCATACATTATCACCATTGCACCCAGACCACCTACTTGGGTGCCCCATTAACCCAAATAACTTACTCAAGCACTCCATTTGGGCCTCCTACTCAGTGCAATCCACATCCTTATCCCATCATTGTTAATTTATAATAAAAGGGAAGATTCAAAATGGGATAGACATGTCCAAGACCCTCTAAAAGACATATATTCTATCTTTTCCTGAAAAAAAATCCATACCACATGACATTAAAGAATATGGGCTTCTATTAATGTTCGATATTAATCTATGAAACTAAAAATAATTGTGTTTTGATTCATGTTAATAAAGATATATAAAATCTAGCTTTAATTTCCAATCCTAAAACCCTAATATAAATATTTCTCCTCAAACTAGGTGATTCCAAAACATTTTCATATCTTTCTTCATCATCTATTTTCAATATCCATAGGTAGAAATTCATATATAGTCCATCTATTAGATTTAAGAACCAAAATTTTACACTCATTATTCTGTTTCTATTACCTAACAGGTAGTGGGAGGAAAATCATATGTGGTCGTCCTTCTAGGTGTAAGACCTAATATTTTTTCATAATTCGTCCTCATATCATTACCAACAGATAAAAGGTGGAAATCCATATAAAGTAATCGAACTTGGTATAACACCCAACTACAACAATCCGTCTTCTATTATAGAACATAGGACAAACCAGAAATGGATTATCATGTATAATCACCACCCAAATTTGCCAATTCAAGATTCTCATATTAGTTCCTTCAAATAAATAATGTTGATATTCCCCTCTTAGTGAAATTAAATACACTTATATTTTTTTTATTAGGTCCTTGGAGGTATAATTACATCAAACACACACACACACACACACTCACTACAGACATAATAGTTTGAAAGGTAGATCATAGACCCCACAAGGGATAACCCAACCACCCAATTTATTACATTTTATATATTTATCCCGAAGAACCAGTTGGCATGTTGCCCATTAATTCATTCATTAGACCAAATGTTTTTCTCAAGTACCATGTTGTGAATATTATTGCTACAGTACCCCATCTGTTATAGTTCTCGCTACAATACCACAACCACCAGAGTACTCACTATAGTACCCTTAACTTCTATAGTGACATCCAGTGCTACAACCACAGTACAACCTTCCATCATTAAAAGGATCCTAAATTCCTCCTTCAATGAGATAAATTCCCAATTTAATTCTTATTTGGATATATACTATAACATGATCAACAACATGGATCAAGTGATATGTATTATAATTCTCATATCCTATGTCCTTATGTATGATTGCTTTCAATCAATAATTTATTTAATGGTTATTGATAATATTATAGGGAAGTATTTCTAAACATTAATTAAATATTTAAGAGATACTCATGCTTCGAATCAATATCCAAAAGGGAAGAGACAACATCAAACCAACTCAACTAATGTTCAACCAAATTATATGGATAAGGAATCAACTAGAAGATCTCATGGTGGAAGTATTGATTATACTAAATTTGTATTATGATAATTAACATCCCATAAATTTGTGTATATATATATTTTTGAGTGTATAATCAAAGAACATTGACATAAAATATCAAATCACCATGATGTTAATGGAGAAATATATGGTGAAATAAGTAAAGGTCCCCATAACACCCTAATATGGGATATGTGAATTAGGGTGTCAAGTTTTTATTCTTAAATTTATGGATCTTTTTCCTACATTGGTAGGAACCTATTAAAACTGTTTGATAAAAAGGTGAAATAAAAAACTATTCACATTAAAAGAGATAACATAGTAATTATACTTGGTTCATCACTAAGGGCTTTTCCATGGAACATAGACTGAAAGTGAGTTGGTAATACCTTAATACATTAATCTTTACTTGTTATGGAGTAAAAAAGTTTAGACACAGCTACTTTGCCCCAGGAATATTTCCATTAACATATTTTAGGTATAAATCACTGTGTCCCATGTAACACTTCCATCAACTCTCCTTTTATCATTTTGTTAGGAGGGATCCACATGATGATGATAGTGGAATGAAATGTATTGATTAATTACCTAATAATGAATGAATTATTTTCTCATTTTTATTAGTGAGACCTAAAATATATGTTTTCCCTCAAGTGTGTGTTTTTTGATTTATGTGATAGGGTTCATGAACTCACTTTAATATCATATAAATAATGTTTCTGCAGGAAACATATAACGGAGTTGAATTTACTAATTCATCCCCAACAAGTGAAGTCTTATTAAACATATGGGTTATTTTTAGAAGATATAAATGTGATGATATTATTATCCATTATTTCTTACTCATTGAGGAATTATATTCATTAAAAAACATTAATCGGTCCAGTGATGTGGTGGCACCAACCCCTCACTAGTTGTTGGCTATTTGTTTCATCTACTTCCAATAAAAAGAATTTTGAAAACATTAAAACCAAGTTTATGGGTCTTCAAGACACTTTTTGAGATTATAAAACACCTTCTACGTGGGAATGACATATTTTGGGAAATATTTCATTTAACAAGATTTGATATATTATAGATATTGAAAGAACACTTGAATCAAAGGTTATGAATATAATATGTTGGAATGAATTTTGTGAAATTATGGTTATGTAGGAAGGTAAAATTTAAGTGCATACCCCTGTACAGGTTCTCAACATCTTATGAAACTTCATTCATGCTACTTAACATTCAGAATAAAATTATCTTCACATTACACAAAAAACCTCTAAAAACTACCCTTTATTATAACTAAATTCGTACATGACCCTGGTTTCCATAATTCCAAAATGGAATTCCTAATCCCATTGGTTGATGATAAGAACTAAGTCTATCTAAATATATTGGTTGGAATAATTTCACCTTCACATAAATATTTATATAAGAATTGGAAACTATCGAAGATTAGACATGACCTATCATGATGTTGGTAATCCATACATATCAAATATTAATGAACAAATAAATAATAAATACAAAAAAGGAATATAAAATATAAATCTATAAAAAAAATATACAAATAGATTACCAAACAATTATAGCATAAGGAGACACAATAAGTTCAAAATTTAAAATACACTAGGTCGAACTGGATGAAACTTCATCCTAACAAACCAAATTTGAAATCAATCCCAAAATTATTTCCACAGTCCCCAATCACTCACCATATCAAAAAATTATATATATATACCTGATGAACAATCTATAAATGGGATTAAATATTGGGAACCTAATAGAAAACATAAGAGATGTGTGTACACACACACAGTGATGGTAATATTGGATGTTAGCCAAATATTCCTGGTTATATTTCACTGAAATTTGTATGTATTTATTTTCATCATACATACTTAAATGATAGTTTCAATATAATATTAAAATAAACTTTTCATATTATAATGAATATGAAAAAAAATTATTTTTGATCTCCTCCTTTGCAAAACCATGGTAAAACAATTAACAAGAATTGAGAATCAACCGGCCTAAAAACATAGGTTTTAATGTAATCAGTATATGAAAAATATCCTTTAAAATTTCATTCCAATTAAAAAAATTATTCTTTGAAATTTGTAAGCAAAACAAAAAATTCGTCCACTTTTAATTAAAATGATTCTAAAATTTCATTCTCAAAACCAACATAACTATTTTTGAAACCCACACATAACTAACGATTTATTAATTTTGAAGAATTCAAACCAAAATTAGAATGAAATATAAGGCATAAAAATAATGAAGCTAGGATATTAATGGAATAAAATAAAAAAACTCAAAACCAATCCACGGTGTCTTGAAACCAAATCCAATGCTATGGGATTCAAATAAGGTTTATAAATTGAGATCCCCCTAAATCATCTTAAAAAGGATCTATGCATCCTGGAAAACATAGAAGGCCCTAAATTGAACTCTAATAGACATGATTTATCATATAACTCCCTGCATATCACCCTATGTTGAATAAGAACATCCATATTAGCACCACATGGGGAAAGTGAGTACAAAATGATCCTATTAGAGGCTATAAATTTCCTTGGATACTTGATTACTTGACACACATCCATTCCATTTACATAGTCACCTTGGTTTCCAATGATATTAATACAAGGATATGTGTAATTCAGAAAAAAATAATCAATAAAGTATAATTACCCAACCAAATATCACGTCCAACACCCTGGATGGAAATAAACCCTTATTAAAAACCATGTATAAGAATAAATAATAAACACCCCCACAACATCACTATCCATAAAAAACATAATAGGAACAAATGTGAACAATAATGAATGGAATAAAATATCTAAAATCAATTATTTTTAATAAGGTTCCAAATAGGAATTAAAAAATATGATTAAATAATAATCCAATTCATATCAATTGAAGTCCAACCATTTAAACATTATTTGAAAATCCTAATGAAAACTTCAACTGTCTCTAAAAAAATTTATAAATACCACCAAGACCTAATTATCTAGAAACCATTCGAATAAGGTAAAATCACACCACATTTTACAAAATTTTACATCTCAATATAACACACAATTTTTCAAAATCAATCGAGGTTAAACATCATTTTAAAACAAAAGAATTCCATTTAATGATATAGTGACAAATTTTATAAAACCGTTTTCATACATAAATTGCCTTCCATGTTTGAAAACTGTATGATACCCCACATGGGTAACACATATTGGTAAAATTTGAAAATAAATTCAATTAAAATATTAATTAATTTCATAGAATGTAAAATAATGGAACATTATAATAACAATAACCTCAATCGAAGTTGAATCAAGTCACAACATGTCCTTTTTGAAGTATAACACATAAATGAGAAGTAATAAACCCTCCAAAATTGTTAAACATACAGAAACCCATTATTATAACATCCCACAACCATTAAATTGATAAAATATAAAATTAGGTTTTGTGTGAAAAGGAAAATAGTTGGGTAAAGAGAAGGAAAAAAAAATTAGAAGATGAAATATAGAGAATGTAGGATCACAATAGAATATGAGAATCTCAAATACAAGAGGTGGGGGTGAATTTTAGGTTTAAAAAAATTCAATTTATCCTTAATAAAATCTATGTTTAAGAAAGTTAAACAAGATGAATTCAAAATCCATCTATAGTTATTAAAAAAGAAAAAATCTATCTTATGATATGGAAATATGGATCATAAAAAGAAACATATGAAATGTTTATTGAGGTAAATATTCTACCTTAAACTGTATATAATCTTATTTAACAGTGTATATAATTACAATAAAGTATTAGAATGTTATAATTTCATTCATTAAAAAAACACAGTAGAAATATATTTTGTAACAAGAACATGTAAACATGTAGGAAATAGCTTATCCTAAAGAGAAGGTTGTCCAACAACCTTGGACAATGGTCCCTTGGTTTATACATTCAAGAAAGTATGTCTTATCCACAATGAGGTACTCCCTTGATAAAAGTATCAGAATCTATATTTCTATCCCTAAAATCCCTCAAATGTTATGTCAGTTGACACCTCTCTCTTTCTATACCTAGAATCCCGTATAGTTTAAGGTAGTTTTCACCTCTATCCTCCTGTCCATGTAAGCCCTCAATTGTACACAATAACAATCGGAGTTGCACTAGGTTGGAAATGTTATTCAAGGATGAACAAGTTGTTCACAAATCACACAAAGCATGAGAGCCTCTCACTCCCTAAAAATAAGTACATATAACACTTATCAATGTAGTTATGAATTATTCAAATAAATTGGTTATTTATTGGTGAAAAATTCCAAAAATAAGTTCCTCAACCAATGAGTATATTTTTCCTTTAATTTTGTAGGGACTTATATACATGTCACTCAACAGAGGGTTAGTTAAAAATAGACTGTATGACATCATTTCATTGAAACATAATCATGTGTATTGAATTATAACATGTATAAAAAAAACATTCTTACGTTTAATAAACATAAGTAAACTAGGATCGGATAAAATAAAATATTATTTTCCGGAAATGATGGAACTTTAATATAAGCATTTAATGGGATTATTAATGAATTGAGAATCAAAGTATAAAAATATTAATAAACATATTATGATAATATTGATATTTTGATTATGAAATTTTGAGGAATTTGGAATCAGAATTATAATGATTTCAAAGTCTGATTTATGAGGAATTTAGAATTTGATTTTCAAAGAATTCAGACTCTGATATTTAGAGAAATTGGAGTCTGTTTTTCAGATAATTCGGAGTCTAATTTCCATAAAATTTAGAGTCTGATTTTAGAGAATTCGGAGACCAATTTTTTGTGAATTCCAATTTTTATGGAAATAAATGTCTGATTTACAATGAATTTAGAGTCTGAATTTCAAATAATTATGAAACTGATTTTCAAAGAATTCGGCGTTTTAATTTCAGAGAATTGAGAGTCTGATTTTCAGAGAATTTAGTGTCTCATTTTTAGGGAATTTATAGTCTACTTTTCATATAATTTAGAGTCTGAAATAGAATGACTTATTATCTAAGGAACTATAAGATTTTGAGATTTTTGAAAAGTATCTTATTATTCTTATGGAAATCTAGTCTTGAGAAAAATATGGATAAACTTGGATATAGATCCTCAAGGATAACATATAAAAGCTTTTTTAAGTATTATGAAAATATATTTTCTTAGAAAAAAAATATAATTAAGAAAATTATTCATAGAGAATGATAATTTTCCATAAGAAAATATGTTTCTGATTTTTAAAACATAATGGAATGGAAAATTCATAAGGGAACTTTTTGACATAATAATATCCTCCTTTTGGAAAACACAAAAAACCTTTCAAAAAAGAATATAAGAAATAATGTTTTCACTTTTTAAAATTTAAAATAAAAACCTATCTCCCCTTACGAATGACCCATAATTATTACAACAAACTCCCCCTTAGATTTTGAAATCCCTAAGGATTATATGTTTTTATTTTCTTAAAGAAGTTACTTCTTCTTATTTGAAAACATTTTCTTTGATTAATCTCCCACTAACATAATCTCTAATTTATTTTGGAATTCACTTCTTTTAACGTAATATTCAATTGATCATTCTTTTATCCTCCATTGTGATTTTCAAAAAGGAATGGATGGAAATAGAAAACAATTTACTTGGAAGGATAGGATTATACCAGAGAAAAAATTGAAATATTACAAATTATCATTATGATAGGAAAAAAATTACAAGGAAAATAATAACAAAAGATCAGTTTTTAAGAAATCAATCATCCTTATTTTTTTGGCATTAACTTTCTCAAGGTTTCCTTTAGCTTCTTTAACTCTTTAAGGTAATTCTAAAACTTCTTGAGCAGCTGATTATGTTATGGATTTTTGTTTTCAAGATCATTGATTCTTTATTCTTGAGACTTAAGAATTTTGGCTTTAGACTTTACCAAATCTTCTTACTATTTGAATTTTCTTACAAATCTTCTCTCAATTATCTTTCTTTATTCAAATTTAGAGCAACTAAATTTAGATTTCCATTCAGGTCTTTATCTTCTGGAATCTGGAAATCATGCTCTTGATTCAAATTTTCTGAAGTATTTATAGAAAATTACGTAAGCATGTCATCTGTCTTATCAAAAGAATCCTTTACTTAATCATGGAAATCATTCATTAATTTCAAATCACCAATCACTGAATTAGATCATTGAGTTGTTTTCTTAAATAATCTCCCATAATCATTATAACCAATGTGAAAAGTTTTGAACTCATCTCCATTTTGAAAAACATTTCCATGATAATGTTTGTAGTATCTAACTTCTGATTGATTGATTTTTGATGCATTTCGCATCTGGAATCAATACTTGGGAGTAATTTAATTTTATTAGGCATCTATATGAAAGAGAGGATGGAAAAATCTTGTCCCATTAACGATGAGGCTTCTGAGCAGATTCCTTGGATAGTGGGGAAATTTTATCTTTCTTTTCTTCTTTCCTTTTTGATTTTCCTACAAAATATTTATTATATTTTGCAACAAAATTTTTATTTGGTGAATTAACAATTATTTATTTTTATTTTTCAAATTTAGAAATTGTCTTCCACACTTTTAGAGTATGATTCTCAATATCAGAGACATGAATAATTCTATCATCATAAACAACAACTTTTTTATCAACTTCCTTGTCATCATCTGGATGAATGAAATAATGATTACTACTTTCATCATGTGAAGGTTTATCATCCTCGTCTTGAGAATCATCATATATACCTCCTATGATTATATTGGTTGATTTAACTGGATAAGTTTTGATAGAAAACTTATCAGATATACATTTTAGTCTTGTTATTATTTGACCATTTTTATAATATCTTCAATTTCGTATTCCTAATCTTCTTCTTCTTCTTATTCTTGTTGAACTACTTATTCTTCAAAAATTGGTTCTAGAATTGAAACCTTTATTCCTAGAGTTTCTATTAGAACTAAATCATATGAGATGGATTCTAGTACTTGGATTTGTTCAGAGTCTTTCTCAATATCTTTAATTATATCTTTGACAATATTGACTTCTAAAATCTTTATTTTAACTTTTTACATTTTACTTGCTTCTCAAACTCTCTAAATGCTTTGATTTTTAGGGCCTTAGCCTCCATGGGGTAAAACCCAAAAACAATATATCCTTATTTTTTTCTTCTTCTGCCCTCTCCACTTATCTAGAACTTCATCAAAGAATGTTTTTTTTTTCGTATTAGTTGGATCATATACTAATTTCCATTCTAGAGTTTTTTATTTCAGTTTTGGTTCTTTTCTTTCTGGTTTGCTTGGATCGTTAACTTGCTTCACCTTTCTTATTGATATCTTGAACCTCACTATCGGTAAGATCAAATAACTCTCCTGACTTAATATGGAAACAGATCTTCAGCCTTTTTAGAGTATCACCACTTTAAAAAATTATCCTAAAAACTTTTGGTTTTGAGATGAATAGAATTTTTCATGATTCAAGTAAAAGAACAATAATCGTGGGAAAAATTGTTTAGTACATTATAATATGAGACATTAGGGTTCAAATTTTGATATTACTGATGTTCAGAAGGATGTACTTCACCAGATTTATCTTTCACAGGTACACCATGAAATGCATCATGATGAAATCACATTTATTAAAATAATCCTTATCTCCCTTTCTCAAAATATGAAATCCATGTATTTAGAGAGCTAACAACCTAAAATCAGGTAAAAGATGATTTTTATTCGATGACTTGACTCCTTTAAGTCCAAGGAACTCAATTTCCATAACCTTCTCAAAACTATAATACTTGTATGATAACTTGTGAGAACCAAATATGTCCTCTCCTTCATAACGTATATCCAATATAATTGCATCCTTTTTGAAATATAATGAATATGTATTACCATATATCTTGAATGAAAACATATCTCTCCCTCATTTTTCATAAAAAATTATTGTATCATATAATTCTATAAGTAAATCAGGATAAGCTGGATCCGGATTCTTTTTATTGGAAATGAAAAGACATTCCCATCAACTATTATAAATTATTTTAGAAATCATAGAATCATTATTAAAAATGAAATTTGATTCCACAAACAGTTCTCATTAAATTAACCAGTCATTTAGTTCCATTTTGGGGGCCATCATATTTTTTGAGGAAACATCAAGAGACATTAGAAACATAAGAAAACTAAGAAAACTGAATGATGTATTTTAAGGGAGGATTAATTTTTGTGCAAAACACTTGAATAACTAATGGGGGATGCGAATATAGTGGGTATATTATATTGTCTTCAAAAAAACAGTTCATATTCTTGATGAAATCCATTGGTTTAGAATCAATTTATTTGATCTGATGGTTAATATCAATGCTGAAGATGAATTTTTTAGATTTTGATATTTTGAGGTTTTAGGGAAAATCAAATTTAAGGAAAATGAATCTGATAATGTTTTTTCATAAAAAAATATAAAAATACCTACAAGTAATAATTGAAATTACAAAGATTTAATTAAGGAAAAATACCTTCCATATTATCCTAAAAGAATTTTCAATATTAATAAGGATATTATTATAATAACTTATGTTTAACCAAAAACATTTATGGAAAGGAAAACATTTTATGTTCTAAATGTTTTTAGGAATATAAAATTTTAGGTTCTGAAATAAGGTTAATGGAAAAAAATTAAAGAAATATAAAATAGAACATATGTACTCCCCCAATGAAAAAGAGTATCTTAATATTGGATATAGGAGTAAAAAAATTTAATATGGATAATTACCTTACGGTTATAAATCCTAATTTTTTTTTGACGTATTCAAATCTATCAGAGGGTAATGATTTGTAAATATGTCAACAATTTGATTTTGTGTTATGATAAATTGAAGAATGATATCTCGTTTAAGTGTGTGATCCCAAAGAAAGTAATTCTTAATATAAACGTGATTTATACCAGAGTGATGTGTAGGGTTTTTAATTATTAAAATGGAAATAGTATTATCACACATTAGTTGTGTTTTGTAAAATCTCATTCCATAGTCTTTAAGAGTGTTTTTAGCCACAACACTTGAGCACAACAACTTCTAGCAACTACATATTCTACTTTAGGAGTGGAAAGTGGTACTGAGTGTTGATTATTACATGACCTAGAAACTAATGAACCTTATAAAAAGTTCCAGATGTACTATTATTATCCATTCTAAATCCACAATAATTATCATCTTAAAATATTTTTAAAACAAAATCATTTCTAGAAGAATAAGAAATTCCTATATCTGTGGTTCTCTTTAAATAGAGAAAAAATATTTTCACTATTTTTAAATGAGATTCATTTATATTAGAATTTTATCTTGAACATACAAATTATAAAAATATTATTTTTGGATGACTAGCTAGTATATATAACAAACTTCTTTCCATACCTCTATAAGTTGTTTGATCAATGGGTTTCCCAGCTTCATCAAGATCAAGAGAATTTGACGTACTGAATGGATTACATATAATTTTAGTGTTTTCATATCCACAATTCATAAGATGATATTTTATATTCTAATGTTGATATATATAGGTTCCTTTAGGTTTTTTAGAAATTTAAAAACCAAGAAAAAATGTTAACTCACCCATCATACTCATTTCAAACCCAGATTTCGTAAGATTATCAAATTAATTAGTTCAGGATGTCTAAGTTGATCTGAAAATAATTTCATTAATATAAAGTAGAAAAATCATAAAATTTTTATTATCTTTCATCATAAAAGGGTTACATCAACAATTCCCTTAACATAATTATTTTGTAACAAAAAGTTTGTATGTCTATTACACCAGGCTCTAGGTTCTTTTTTAAATCCATATAATGATTTTTATGTTTAAAAACATGTTAAATATGTTTTATGTCTTAAAAAATAGGACGTTTTCAACATAATAATTATCTTGAACATATCTATTATGGAAAGCACACTTCACATCCAGTGGAAAAATTTGAAATTCAATAATACTGCAGAGGCTAGTAGAATACGAATAGATTCAAGTCTAGATATTATAGTGTGGGTTTCTTCATATGTTATTCATTCTTGTTCATTATAGCCTTTTCCAACTAATATTCCTTCATTTCATAAAATTATACCATTCTTATCACATTTATTTCTAAATACCCATTTTACACCAATTATAAATTTTTCCTCAGGCCTTTCAACCAAGGTCAAAACTTGGTTCCTTTTGAATTCATTTAGTTCATCTTGCATATTTTAATCCAATTATCATCACCTAATTCTTCATCAGTGTTTTTGGTTTTAATTTGGTAATAAATTCTTCATATTCTTCTTCATTTTATAAATAACTTATAGTCCTTATAGGTTTATTTACATTACCAATGATACTATCACTATGATTATTCTTAAGAAACAAATGATTTTTGTCTTGTAAATCATATTCATCTACATAGGGTAAACAATATTCTAGGGTAGATACTTCCGAAACATTTTCTTGAGTATTTTCTTTATTTGATGAATATTCCCTCAAAGGATGATAATTTTTTTTCAAAAATACATCCAAATAAGTATGTTGGGGTTTTTAAAAACAAAATAATTGGTTTTATAAAATTTAACATGCACTGTTTCTTCAACAGTAAATGAATTTTTGTAAAAAACACTATATGTCTTAGAAGTAGTGGAGTATCCTAAGAAAATTTATTCATCAGATTTTGGTGAAACTTTATGTAGGTTATCTTTAGTATTCAAGATGAATACTTTTCATTCAAAAACATTGAAGTAAGAAAATTTAGGATTTCGACCAGTCCCCTATTCATAAGGTATTTTATTATGAAAGTTTAGAGTAAAACTCAATTTATAGTATAACAAGAAATACTTACAAAATCATTTCATAACTTCTGGAAAAAAGATCTAGGTTTTGTTATCATTTCATCAAAATCAAAACTTGTGAAAGAGAAATGTATTTAAATAACATATGACCAATGAAAAATAAATGGGGTTTATAAAGAACTCGACATTTAAAAAAACCCATTTAGAGAAAGAATTTTAATGGAAAATTTAATTAATTTCCATGAATGGAATAAGTAACCTCAACAGTTGTCATCTTAGATGGAAAATAATTTTGAAAGATCATTCAAAGAGAATTTATTAATTAAAGTATCATTTATTCTTTGAAAGTTTATTTTCAATGTATAAAGCTAATCATTTTTTAGAAAATAAAATGAAGACATATAAAGAAGACTTAAAATATTTATGAAATAATATTTCATTGAAACATATAAAATAATTAAAAAAGAAGTTTCATAATAGTTTTATTTGAAAAATAGTTAAAATTTGAAAAAGATACTTTAAAACGTTTTGAAAAACATTTTTGAAAAAACTGGTTTTTAATGAACATAGATTTTCGATTGAAGAGATGGTACAGTCAAGTTTTCATAAAAAGACTTTTTAACTATCTAATTTACTGAAGAGTAAAAAGATGTTACCAAAACATGAATATAATATGAATAAAAATTGGAGAATTATTTCATGAGTGTTCTTTAGATATGGATCATAATATTTTATCAATGTATGCATAACAATAAATAATCTTGAAAAGTGATGGGAAAGTTTCAATAAACTCTTACCACTTGGTAACTTTGAACCATACTCAAAATTTTTTTAAAATAATTCTAAATGAAGGTTAAAGTATTATTAATATAAATATTTTAATGATATAAAATTTAAAATGAATTAAATACTCCTCATGGAATAATATAGGCGCATAACAGGGTATGTGTCTTCAAGAAGAAAAATAGAGACAATATCATTTTACCAATTTGGTAATGATAGAAACATAAACCCCATGAAATAAATATTATCAATTAGATACGTAAATACCCATATATTTAATTATAATAATAGTATAATACATCTATTGGTAGTATACACACAACAAAAAAGGAATTAGTGGTGAATAAATCAGGTATCTTTAAGAAATAAAAAGTGAGATGAAATTACCTTACCTTGGGTCTATGGGGTATAACCCAAAAACAATACCTTATAAGTTTTTATAATTACCTTATATTATCCATTGGTTAATAATCCTATTTTTAGATTTCATTATGGGTAATGCTTTATTTGTTCCTTTCATTGCATTAATTTTTTTATCTTTGGTCCTTATACATATATATGATTTAAAAATTTTAAATCATTATAGAAATATCATGTATATTAATTATATTTATTTTATAGTATTCTATATAATATAGAATTATTGTACATAATACACTATTCATAGAGACGGTAAGTTGTACATAAGCATGAATCCTATTTACATATTTGTTGTCGTATAGAATGATAAAAGGTAAATGAAATATGTGTATATAAATATGTATGAATATATCATTATTAAATTATCATTATAATATAATATATATCATATAATTATACTAAACAAATCCTAAATATTTTCCATGTAGTGTATGAACAAATAATATTGCTTTGGGGGGGGAGGTGGGGTAGTCCACACCTTCTCAAACGAAATTATTGTATTTAAAAATAATAGAGAATATAAATATATGTGTTGTAAAATAATTAAATAATATTAAAGACATAATAAATATAATATATAGCATACATAAATAGAGTTTCCATCATAATTTCCCCATGTGAGGCGGTGAGAAAAAATGACAATCATTGTTTGGTGAGGTGGTAGTTCACCATACACATAAACAATATGTTTATTAGCCATTGGATGGATGTGCGTGTAAGTGTTGATAAAAAATATTGAATTTAAACATCATTGTATATTTAATAAACTGTTTTTGTTACAAAATCAAGGAATAATTCAAGTAATGGAGGTGCAGAAAGAAAATAAATGAAATGAGATTGAGAGAATTCCTTACCTCTTAATCGGGTAACTCATTTTGGATTATGCCAAAAGGATTCATTAGATTGATTTCTACACAAGGAGAGGAATATATGATTAAGGAATGGAAGTTTGTAAGTGTATTTATAAGATATTGGTCGAACCTAATTTATTTGAGAGGTTTTAAGAGGACGGAGAGGTGGGGGATTTTTATAAAGAAGTGAAAAGTAACACTTTGACATTTTTGAAAACAACTTTGGTGTACCCATGTTTATAACTAAAAAAATTAATTAAAACCAAATTAAAGAATGTATGTTTAATTTACTAATAATGGAAAATAACTAGGGGTTTTAAAAATTTATATGTAGTTTTTATTCTTAAATGTAAGTTTTAGTACCTTGGCATCCTATTTTTTCTCATAATTAATGAAATTAATTTTAATTACATTTACAAATATTTTTGGTAATAAAAAACTATGACCATGTAACAAATTATGAATTATGATGATTTAAAATATGGAATTCATGTTTTCAAATTATATTCACATTATTGGAAGAAAATAATTTAAAAATAATCCCCATAACAAGACTACATTGCATGGTTTTAGTGTAAAAATTTTCCAAAAGAAGGATAAGTTTTTAAAACCATTTTCAATGTGAAATTAATTAAAATGAACTAAAATAGATTAATCTAAAAATTAATTATCTAATTAAACTATAAAATAAATTTAAAATATAATTAATCATTATTAATGAAATAGATTTCGTAACCATTTTGATTTAAAATTCTGTATTTTTAACTATTCATTAAAAAAATAATTCTTATATAAAGATATAGAAAATTTAGGCTAAAATAATTTTTATGTTTTTAGTTAAAATATGAAGTTTATTTAGAGATATTATATCTATAAAATTGAAAAAATTGTATTTAAAATGGGTTCTCCTTTACAAGTTTATAAATCTGTTTTTCTAAAAATATTGGTTTTTAAGCATAAAATCGGGTTTGTTCTTATCTTATATCAATTAAATCTATTGGATGATTATAAAAAACAATTTTTTAAATAAATGAAATATAAATTTCATAAGTATCTATTATTATTATTATTATCTAATTTAATTTATTAATATCAATATTCTTTTTCAAAGAAAAATTCACTTTTATAAAATCCATCCCTTTTTATTCATTTGGTTACTATAATCTTTTATAATTATAAGGTAACCATTGAATTCCACTCTATATATATATATTCATAAGTTTGTTAATCTTGTAATATTTAATTTAATAGCTATGTTATACCCTATTAAATAATAATATTTAAATAATGATTTATTTTTGGAAACACATGATATATCTCGTTACATAGTCCATTGAAAAAGTATGTCTTGTGTGTAACGTAAGATAACATCAAGGTTTCATATAGAGAAAGCGAAAATTTATCTTTCTCGTAGTGCATGAATAACTTTTTTTTTTCATATAATCCAAGTCCAAAATAGGGCATTATTATAAAATAAACTATATTTAGTGTCGCATGAAATGTAAAATATCAATGAGATTAAATTAATTCAAAAACAATATTTCACAAAATCTTGTGGTGTTACATGATGTGGGTTGTACACTACGGTAAAAGTTTACTTTTGTAGTAGATTATTTATGATAGGCCCATCACACTTTAAAAATAACCCACCAACAAGGACTATTTGTGATCAGAATCGATTCCCATCACAAATATTCATTAAAAACTATTATTATGATGAGAATATCATCCCATCGCAGATAGCTTTGGTAACAGTGGAAAAGGTATTTGCCAATGGAAAAATCCTCGTCGTAAATACCTTCCATCCTTTTTTGTGATTTTCGAAGGTAATTAACTCTTGTCCAAAATAAAATGTTTATACGATAGTATCATTGATGTAACTCATCGCAAATAATTTTTTTATCCACTGAAGTAATTAATAACAACCGGTACTATTTGCTATTGGGAAATATTTGAAAATAATCTTGTCACAAATTATAAAACCTATATATTCCCACACCCAATATTTTTCATTCCCATGTCTTCTAAACTACTCTTTACTCTTCTTCTCTCATACTTTTCATCATAATCATTATAATGATTAAAATTTCATAGGGAATCAAATTTGAGGCTTTGCATTTTCATGATGATCCAGTTTTAAGGCATGTATTTAATGGTTTTAATTTTTAATTAATTTTTTCATTTTAGTTTCTTAATAATTAATACTAATTAGAAGTAATTAGATTTAATTATAATTAATTAGTTTTATTTGGTAGTAAATAGTTTTAAGCAAAAAATATTTGTTTTTTATTTATTTTATTTATTTTTAATTTTTAATTATTTTTTAATCAAAAGTATTTACTTTTAAATAGTTATAGTTTGTAATAATTTATAATGATTAGTAAATATTATTATTAATGTTCATAAGTAGAAAAAATTAGTAATAGGTTACGGTAATTAGTAATACTTTCTGGGAATTAGAGGTAATTAGTAATAATTAGTAACAATTAGTTATAATTAGTAATAATTAGTGGTAATTAGTGGTAAATAGTGGTAATTTGTGGTAATTAGTCATAATCAGTAGAAATTTGTACAAATTAGTCATGATTAGTAATAATTAGTGGTAAAAATTAATAATTTGGGGTAATTAGTAAAAACTAGAAATATTTTGTAGTAATTGGTAATAATTAGTAAAAAAAATATAATTAGAAAAAATATGTAATGATGAGTAGAAATTAGTAATATTGGTTAAAAATTGGTAATAACTATTTGTAATTGATAATAATTAGTGGTGATTCGAAACAATTTGTGGTAATTAAAAATAACTAGATATAATTAGGGGAAAATAGTAATAGTTAGTAATAATCAGTGGTAATTAGTCTAATTATTAATAAGTAGTGCTAATTAGTAATAATCATTGGTATTTATTAATAATTAACGGTAATTAGTAATAAATAGTCATAATTAGTATAAATTTGTTGTAATTAGTGATAACTCGTAATAATTAGAGGTAATTAGTAATTATTAGTAATTATTATTATTAATTAAAAATAATTAGTAATAATTAGTAACAATTAGTAATAATTAGTAATAATTATTAATAAATATTAATAATTAGTCTTAATTAGTAATAATTAGTAATAATTAGTGATTAATAATATTAATTAGTAATAATTAGCTATAATGAGTGTTAATTATTAATAATTTGTTTTAATTAGTGATTATTAGTTTTAATTAGTAATATTTATTAATTATTAGTAAATATTAGTGGTAATAACCATTATATAGAAATAATTTTTTATAATACGCAATACATAGAAACAATTAGTAATAATTCATAATAATTAGTGGAAATTAGTAATAATTATGGGATATTTGTAATAATTATTAATAATTTGTGTCAATTGATAATAATTAGAAATACTTTGTGGTCATTAGTAATAATTAATGGTATTTAGTAATAATTTTTTTTAGTTATTAATAATAAGAAGTAATTAGAAGTAATTCAATATAAGTGGTGATAATTAGTAATAATTAGTGGAAATTATTATTATTGTAAAGACCCAAAAATTTCAAAGAAATTTTTTTCATAATTTCATTGGATTTTTACAAGTGTGCAATTTCAGACGACACCTGATTCCGAGACCTGGTGTGCCCAGAATCAATTTCTGAAGTTTAGCTCGGGTACGTTTAGTGAACGAACGAGTGGGGTTTTCTATCTTTTGGACCGGTGCTCAGAATTGAAATTTGAGACCATCGATTAACTCGTAGAGCCAGTAATTGATTTGGGGGACCATTACCGCAATTTCATTTGTGTGGGTGGAGAAGTTAAAAATTGTGGATTAAATGTGGAATGAATAAAATTGTGAAACAATTTTATTTATATATCTAAGGTTGTTTTATCCTACATTGGGGAGTTGGGGTGGCACCTAACTACCAATGTGAGGATATATGTGAGGATAAATGTGAGATGGGTCCCACACAAGCCCCAACCTTTCACATTCACATAACTCACATTAACTCTCATAAACACCCTCCTTTAATTCTGAAACTCATCCACTTCTTTATTAATTTTCCAACCTACCTCGTAATTAATTAAACAACTCAACATTTAATTTATTAAGGGGATTTGATTTCAAAATTGTAATGTCTTGGCAAGTTCAATTAAAATAAGGTGGAAGCTTATTTTAATTGGGTTGACTTGTGTTGGAAAAATCTTTTGGTAGAGAGAGCTCTAACGCTTTGAAGAACTTCTTCCTCCGACGAAGAACGACCATCCTTCTCGACCAAGAACGTTCCCTAGTTCTCCACCATGGGAGGAGACACCACATGTGGAATTCACGAACACCAACGACCATCGCCACCTTCACCTCTTACCTTGAGATGTCGTCAACGAACTGACGTCTACTCCCTTTTGCGATATCGTCAACGAATAACGAACGATGTGAGGTAGGGTTTTTAATTAAGTATGATTTTATTCCCTTGATACTTTTTTCTAAAAACAAAGAACACAGATCAACTTATTATTAAAGTTGATCCACGAATGTTTTCCTTACGGGTTGGGTATAAATTGTTGTGGGAATTTGTAGGGGTTATTTTTTTATAATTCTATCTATGTGAATTATACCCTCTAAATTGGGTGTTCTTTATGTTGAACAATGATATGAGCCTCTAACGCAGAGGGCACAGGCAAACAAACAATCCCTGACCTTCCGCTAGTTGTTCGTTTTGCGAAGATTGACGAACGATGACAAACGGGGTTGCAATGGCGATTTGAAGCCTCCTCAGTGAAGTACGGGTCCCGAGGTGACCTTAGGTGCAGGGGGCAGGCGAAATGGGCCACCAGAGCACGTCCGGTGGTCCGCCAAAATGCGGAGGCGGCGCGCCGCCGGAGCAAAACTGCCGCAGCTGAGCCACGGAGACGCATTAAAACCAGAACGGCTAAGCCGTTCTGGATGCGGAAGGGCGCGGCTTAATGTCGCGCTAGCTGGCCGCCAACACCCCCCGGCCAAGAAGGGCCGGGCTACGCGGACCGGACCGCCAGCACCGGGCCGGGCCGCCCGTGCCCGGTCGGGCTGCCAGTACTAGGCCAGGCCACCAGTGTCGGTCGGGCGGCGCCGGCTGGGCCGGACCTGCACCCGGGTCGGGTCGACCCGGTTCGGGCCGACCCATGGGGTATTGTGCCGGGTCGGACCGGGCCCAGACCCCCTATTTTCAGAATGTTTTCAGTTAAACAGACATATGATGAGATACGGACCTCTAATCGACACACCATCAATTTCATAGGATTCCGTGGACCGAGACGGTCGTTTCGGTATATTACACTCAAGGTTTTGGCGAAGTTTGTGTATGGACGGGTTGGTTCAAACCCGAAACCAACCGGGCCCTCGGAGCGGAAACGCTTATAATTTCAGATCCAGACGTCTGATTGACGTGTCGTCGACTTTGTTTGATTCCTCTTGATGAGATGGTTCTTTTTTAATAATTCACCTGAGGGTTGGACGCAGTTGGAGTATGGTGGGGTTGGCTTATCTTAGAACCCAACAGGGTCCCTAGAACGGAAAAGCCGTTAACTTTCAGACCGAATGTTTGTTTGAAGAACCATCAGCGGTGTTGGTAATCTCGTAGAGAAATGATCCCTTTTATTATACCCTATGATAGTTTGGGGTACAGTTGAGATACAGTCGGGTTGGTTCGTACACTAAACCAACCGGGCCCCCGGGATGAAAAGGAAAAAAATCACAGACCGGTCATCCGATTGACGTGTCGTCTATTGCGTTGAGACCCCTATAATGAGGAAGTTCTTTTTGATACTTCTTTGTGGGACTTTTTGATACTTGGAGTATCGACCAGTAGCTCATGGAGTGAATCCTCCTGGAGACAAGCGTACGGAGTGCAGAGACCTAGTAGTTGTGGACCAGATGACTGCTTGTTTGATTTGATTCCGAGTGAATTGTATAGCCCAATGGGGAGAACTACTATGTGAGGTGGCAGAACCATGGCGGAAGAGCACTACATTGTGAGGTGGCAGACCCACGGTACTCGACAGGAGTAGTACCTCTATAGGATCTGAGGGGGAGCACTACTGTGTGAGGTGGCAGACCCATGGCGGGGAGCACAACTTTGTGATGTGGCAGACCCGCGGTACTCGATAGGAGGAGTACCTTAGTAGTCTAAGGTTAGTGAGTAGTGCCTCGGAGTCATGATAGGGCTACTGTAATCGACAGAGGAGGAGTTCTCCAGTAGTTGTGGTTTTGACATCATGAATAAAAATACTATTTTGAGCTGAGTCAATGACCATTGTATATTTCCTCATGATTGAGATGGGTTACTTGATAACTTAGGTATATGTATGGGAATATACCTTAAGTAGTGGTTATCCATTGATTTTATATTTGTGTGATACCTCATGATTGTGTTGGGCTACTTGATAACTTAGGTATAAGTATGGGCTTATACCTAAGTAAGGTTTATCTATTTTGATCTTTCCTTGATGTAATCCTTGTTGGATTTAGTGAGACCTTGAGGGTCTCGAGGTATCTACTGAGTATAGTTATACTCAACCCTGCAAGGGCTATGCTTCCACCTCGTTGTGTTGGATGTAGATGACGGGCAGCGCTGACAGAGGCTGAGTGTTCGATGACTGGACGGTAATCGGAGGTGGACCTCACGACGAGTCGGTACCCGAAGGTGGACCTCACGACGTGTTCATGCCCAGAGGTGGACTTCATGAAGAGATGGTACTCAGAGGAGGTTGGCGAGCGATAGAGTTGAGGAGGCTTTCTGTACCTACCCTCCAGGTAGGATCCGAGGTGGACGACCCAGGTGCTTCTTCTATCTTCCAGCTGTCTGTCTTTTCTGTTCTACTTTCATTCAGTTGTAGTTGTACTTTTCAGTTGGGTTTGTATTCTTCCCCATTTACTTTTCAGCATTTTCTTTTGTACATAGTGTATTACTTCCTCTTGTACTCTGGTTGTGAGTGTGTTTACGTGTCATAAAGGCAATGTCTTACCTTTTATCGGGATTTACCCCTTTGGTGCTGGTTGCCAGCCCCTGAACTATGGAAGGCGAGATTAGGGTAGTCACGGAACGGGCCCCAAGGACTTTTCATGACAAATTGGTATCAGAGGACGTCGGTTCTATTGCAGAACTCAGGACTCTGATAATTCTTTTCTGTGAAGTAATAGTGTTAAGGGTACTAAGTGTGGTTTTCAGTTTACGGAGTCCAGTGTTGGTGGGGGAGGCCGACGTATCCATACATCAGGACCCTGACTAATGATTTCCGACTCAGTGCACGGAAACAATAATAGCGTGTGTGTTTTAAAAAGTTTCTTTTAAATCAGCTCAAACCAGGTCTGATCACTAGGTATAACCGTTTGACCGTGTCGCATCTGTACTATCAGGATGCCTCCCCGCGGACGACCAGCTAGAGCCCCGAGAGTTGTATGTACAGACAGGCCGTTGAGCGACGAGGTCTTAGTATAGGGCTCCGATCCAGTTGAGTCACCAGCGGAGGAACCAGTGGTACTACCACCTGTTGGGCCACCGATTCCACCAGCTCCAGCAGCAGGCGATGCACGCTGCTTGAGTGCGCTGTATGAGTTCCAACGCCAGAGGCCACCTAGGTTCCGGGGAGAGACGGACCCACAGGTGGATGAGGATTGGCTGGAGGCTGTGGTGAGAGTCTTCAGGCTAGTAGGTACACCAGAAAACTTCATGGTGATCCTTGTTGTCGGCCTTCTTCAGGCAGCATCAGACGAATGGTGGAGCCGGATGCTCCATATTCATGATGAGACATCACTTTTATGGGCAGACTTAGAGAGCCTGTTTCGGGTAGAGTTTGTACCAGCCAACCTTTGAGCGGTGCATATAGAGGAGCTACTTCATCTGCAGCAGGGTAGCATGAGTGTAGCTCAGTACTCAGCGAGGTTCACAGACCTCTCGCACTACTCTAATGACATGGTACGAGACCAGTTCATCCGGGCCCAGACCTTCGAGCAGAGACTAAGGCATGAGATCAGATCTTCTATGATCCCTCTCAGCATCCCGACTCAGGTAGGGGTGTTGGAGCGAGCCCTCTTAGTGAAGATTTTCCTTGCTGAGCAGACTCCGACAGCGGGACCCACCACTAGTCAACTTATAGTGGAGTCTTCTACAGCTGGTAGTAGACAGATGACGTAGGAGTCTAGGAGGGCCAAACCTACATGTGATCGATCACATGACTCAGGATCGGTAGTAAGAGGCACCAAGGGTAAGGACAGAGCCAGACCTGCCATGATGTGTTACACAAGCGACGGATAAGGTCACATGGCTTGTGACTGTCCGACCTACCACTCAGATGATCAGCAGATTGATGAAGGACCTCCCAGGCAGAGGTAGAGGTTTGATCATGACAGACTGCAAGGAGCAGGAGGCAGTGGCAGAGGAGCTAGCTGTGCAGTTAGAGGTGGACGACGCTTCGAGGTGTTTCCACCACGACCACCCGGAGGACCACCCCGACCGCATGGAATGGGTGGATATGGGAGAGCTCAGCTTCAGGAAGATGAAGCATACGACTATTTAGCTCCAAAAGTGGGTGGACAAGAGCGGGACTAGGCATGGAGGCCTTTATTCTTGGTGTTTTTAGTCTCCATGTTGTCGATGTTGTGTTTTCCTTGTGTGTTGTACTACGAGCTGCAGTAATAAAAGACAATTATCGTTGTGAGGATTCATTTCCTGTCCACTTCATATGGTTGATACTGAGAGGTTCTGGTTTAAAACTATGGACTTGATCCTCACTTTCGAGATACCTACTGGAGGAGACCCAGTGACCACACACTGCTGCCGACAGTGTGACTCGAACTTTGGAGGTGAGAGTAACGGTTGGATCTCTTGGTAGTAGCGTCGAGGCCTTACGACATTGTCCATGGCATAAAATAGTATTGTTCATGTCAGGATTGAATGTATTAGGAAAATAACATGGTTCATATAGGGGATGAGACCATATTTCTCTTTTCGGCAGAGGAGAAATCCCAGCAGCACTTTAGTGGAATGTAGACGAAAAAATGGTGGAGATGAGATCTTACAATCGGCAAGTCTCACCCATTGTTTGTTGAGCGAACGGTTTACGGTTCTCTCCATCTCAAATAGTTTCAGCTGTATCTATTCTCAGAAGGAAATGAACCTAAGATAGCGGTGATGGCTTGAATTCCTCCTAGACTATGACTTCGAGATAATTTATACTCCTATGGAGGGGAATGTTGTAGTATATTCTCTTAGTAAGAGATCAGGCATTCAGCTGTTAGGAGTGGCGAGATAGCAGCTAGCCATTTTTCATATACCCTTTGTGGATAGTGATGGAGTTAGCACATGTAGAACCAGAGATGGTTTAGGCTACAACAGAGAAGGTTTGGATCCTCTAGGAGCAGATAAAGACTTCACTGAGTAGACAGAAGTTTTATGCTGATAGGAGACAAGATCACTAGAGAATGAAGGTGGCGACCACTTCTTCTTACAGGTCTCAGTTTGACAAGGTCTAAGGAGATTTGGTCGAGGCAGAAAGTAATCTCGGAGGTTCATCGGACCTTTCCATGTACTTAATAGTGTAGGCGAGGTGGCTTACCGTATGTCCCTTCCACCTCAGTTGCACTGGGTGCACGACATCATTAATGTATCTCAGCTGAGGAGATGTGTGCATGACCTATCCGTCATCATCGACCAGAGAGAGGTGGACATCGATGACGTGGAGACGTTCATGAGGTTCCAGTAGAGGTTGAGGATCAACATGAGCACGTCTTATGGGTATGGTCGATTCCTCTTGTGTTCTTTTTTTGGTAGCATGTGAACCTCTAGGATAGGACATGGGAGTTGGAGGCTCAGATGCGTGCTCGGTACCTCCTTTAGTTTCACTAGTTGAGTTGTAGCTTTATGAAGATGTAAAACCCTGAGGTGGGAGTGATGTAAAGACCCATAAATTTCATGGAAAATAATTTTGTTAATTTCTTTTTAATTTTAGTAGTGCGCAGTTTCAGACGGAACCTGATTCCGTGGCCCGGTGTGCCCGGAATCAATTTCCAAAGTTTAGCTCGGGTACGTTCAGTGAATGAACGAGCATGTTTTTCTATCTTTTGAACCGGTGCTTGGAATTGAAATCCGGGAGCATCGATGAACTCGCAGCGCCAGTAATTGCTTAGGGGTACCTTTACCGCAATTGCGTTTGTGCGGGTGGAGATGTTAAAAATTTTGGATTAAATGAGGAATGAATAAAATTGTGAAACAATTTTATTTTTATGTCTAAGGTTGTTTTATCCTACATGGGGGAGTTGGGGTGGCACCTAACTACCTATGTGACGATAAATGTGTGGTCGGTCCCACATGAGCCCCAACATTTCACATTCACATAACTAACTTTAACTCTCATAAACTCCCTCCATTAATTCTGAAACTCATCCACTTCCTTATTAATTTTCCAACCTACATCTTAATTAATTACACAACTCAACATTTAATTAATTAAGGGGATTTGATTTCAAAATTGGAATGGATTGGAAAGTTCAATTGAAATAAGGTGGAAGCTTATTTTAATTGGGTTGACTTCAGTTGGAAAAATATTTTGGGAGAGAGAGCTCTAACGCTTTGAAGAACTTCTTCCTTCGACGAAGAACGGCCATCCTTCTCGACGAAGAATGCTCCCCGGTTCTCCACCAAGGATTGAGACACCGCACGGGGAATTATTGAACGCCAATGACCATTGCTACCTTCACCTCTTACCTTGCGATGACGTCAACGAACCATCATCTACTCCCTTTCGCGATATCGTCAATGAATGAGGAACGACACGGGGTAGGGTTTTTAATTAAGAATGATTTTATTCCCCTGATTCTTTATTTCTAAAAACAAAGAACGCGGATCAACTTATTATCAAAGTTGATCCGTGAATGTTTTCCTTTCCGGTTGGGAATAAATTTTTTCTGGAAGTTGTAGCGGTTGTTTTTTTTATAATTCTATTTATGTGAATTTTAAACTCTAAATTGGGTGTTCTTTGTGTTGAACAATGATATGAGCCTCTAACAAGGAGGGCACGGGCTAACGAACAAGCTTGGACCCTTCGATGGTTGTTCGCTATGTACGGATTTACATACAATGAAAAAAGGGGCCGTAATGGCGATCTTAAGAGTCTTTAGTGATGTACGGGTCTCAAGGTGACCTTAGGTGCAGACGGCGGGTGAAACGGACCACCGGAGCTCATCCGGTGGTCCACGGAAAGGGGCAGTTGTGCATCGCGCCGGCGAGCCGTCGGAGAAAAACTGTCGTGGCTGAGCGGCAGAGGTGCATTAAAACCGGAACCACTAAGCCATTCCGGATGTGGAGGGGCGCTTCATAATGCCGCGCCAGCTGGCCGCCAACGCCCCCTGGCCAGGCCGGGGCAGGCCATGCGGACCGGACCGCCAGCGCTGGGTCGGGCCACCAGAGCCGGGCCGGGCTGCTAGCGCTGGGCCAGGCCGCCAACGTCGGGCTAGGCCATGCCCAACTGGGCCGGACCCCGAACCGGGTCGGGTTGACCTGGTTCAGGCTGACCAGGGTGTATTGGGCCGGGTCGGACTGGGCCTAGACCCCCCTATTTTCAGACCATTTTCGGTTAAACAGACATATCTTGAGTTATGGACCTCCGATCGATGCACCGTCAGTTGCGTAGGATTCCTTGGATTGATACAATTGTTTTAGTATATTAAACTCAAGGTTTCAGCAATGTTTGTGTATGATCGGTTTGGTTCGAACCCGAAACCAACCGTGCCCTCATAGCGGAAACGGTTATAACTTGAGCTCCGGACATCTGATTGACATGTAGTCGATTTTGTTGGATTCTTCTTGATGAGAAGGTACTATTGACAAAATTCACCTTAGTTTTTGATGCAGTTGGTGTAAAGTCGGGTTGGTTTAGCTTAGAAACCAACTGGGCCCGTAGAACGGAAAAGCCGTTAACTTTCAGTCCAGACGTCTGTTTGACGAACCGTCAGTGGTGTTGGTAATATCATAGAGAAACGGTCCCTTTGAGTATACCCTATGATATTTTGTGGTATATTTGAGATATGGATGGGTTAGTTTGTACACAAAACCAACCGGGCCCCCGTGACAAAAAGGCTAAAAACTCACAGATCGGGCGTCCGATTGACGCGCCGTCTGTTGCGTTGAGACCCTTTTGACGAGGCAGCTGTTTCTGATACATATTCACGGGGCTTTGTGATACTTGGAGTATAAACCAGTAGCTCTTGGAGCGGATCCTCCTGGAGATGAGCGTACGGAGGGAGGGGACCTAGTAGCTATGGACCTGATGACTGCTTGTTCGATTTGATTCAGAGTGACTTGTATAGCCCAGTGGGGAGCACTAGTTTGTGAGGTGGCAGACCCATGGTGGAATAGCACTACTTTGTGAGGTGGTAGACCCGCGGTACTCGATAGGAGTAGTACCTCTGTAGGATTTTTGGGGGAGCACTAATGTGTGATGTGGCAGACCCATGGCGGGGAGTACTAATTTGTGAGGTGGAAGACCTGCGGTACTCGACAGGAGAAGTACCTCATCAGTCTAAGGATAGTGAGTAGCGCTTTGAAGTCGTGATAGGGATACTTTACTCGACAGGGGAGGAGTTCTCCAGCATCTGTGGTTTCGAAATCGTGAATAAAAATCCTGGGTTGAGCTGAGTCAATGACCATTGTGTATTTCCTCATGATTGAGATAGGTTACTTGATATATTAGGTATATGTATGGGCATATACCTAAGTAGTGGTTATCAATTGATTTCATATCTGTGTGATACCTCATGATTGTGTTGGGATACTTGATATCTTAGGTATAAGTATGGGCTTATACATAAGTAAGGGTTATCTGTTTCGATCATTCTTTGTGGTTATCCTTGTTGGATTTAGTGTGACCTTGAGAGTCTTAGGGTCTCTATTGAGTATTGTTATACTCACCCCTGAACAGGCTATGCCCGCACCTCGTTGTGTTGGATGCAGATGATGGACAACACTGACAGAGGCCGAGTGTTCGAGGACTTGACGGTAAATAGAGGTGGACCTCATGATGAGTCGGTACATGGAGGTGGACCTCCCGACGAGTCAGTACCCGGAGGTGGACTTTTTGACAAGATGGTACTCGGAATAGGTTGGAGAGTGAGATATTTGAGGAGGCTATCTCTACCTAACATTCATATTGGATCTGAGGTGGACGACCCAAGTGTTGCTTCTATCTTCTAGCTGTTTGTCTTTTCTGTTGTACTTTCGTTCAGTTGTAGCTACACTTTTCTGTTGGGTTTGTATTCTAGACCATTTATTTTTCAGAAATTTCTTTTCTACATAGTGTATTAATTCCGCCTGTACTCTGGTTGTGTGTGTGTTTATGCTTAATAAAGGCAATTCCTTCCCTTTTATCAGGATTTATGCCTTTGGTGCTAGTCGCCATCCCCTGGCCTATGGAAGGCGGTCTTGGGGTATTCACATCATGGTCCCTGAGGACAGGTCGTGACAATTAATTTGTAATAATAAAAGGTAATTAGAAACAATTAGTAACAATTAGAATTATTTAGTAATAATTTGACATAATTTGTGATTATTAGAATTATTTTGTACTAATTATTAATAGTTACTAATAATTAGTAATAATTTGGGGTTATTAGTAATAATTAGTGATAATTAGAAATAATTAGTGGTAATTAGAAATAATTAGTGGTAATTAATAAGGATTATTTTTAATTATTAATAATTAGATATAAATTATAATAATTAGATATAATTACTGTTAATTAGTAATAATTAGTAACAATTAGTGTTATTTGGTAATAATTAGTACTAATTAGTTGAAATTAGTAATAATTAGTAAAATTGTAATAATGAGTTAAAATTTGTAAATATTAGTGGTAAATATTATAAATTAGTATGAATTAGTAATAAACAGAGGAAATTAGTGTTATGTTGTATTAATTTGTAATAATTAGCCAATATTCATGGTAAATATCAACAATTAGTAATAAGTAGTAATACGTCATGTTAATTCGTATTAATTAGTAATAATTATTCATAATTAGAATAATTAGTAATAATTATTAATAGTTAGTAATAATTATTCATAATTAGTAGGAATTAGTGATAGATAATAATAATTAGTACTTATTTTTATAATTAGTGGTAACTAGTAACAATTAGTGGTAATTACGAATAATTAATAATAATTTGTGGTAATACTTGACAATTAAAATTAATTAGTTTTCATTAGTGTTAACTCTCAATAACTATCTATAATTTGTGATAATTAGTCTTAATTAATATTAATTAGTAAAAATTAGTAAAAATTATAAATAAGTAGTGAAATTTGCCTAAAAATTTGGAAAATTTGGGATAATTAATTGTCCATGAAAAAAATGGGATCTAAGGATATTTGAAACAATTGACATCCTTGGGGATCATCAATTGTGTTTTATTTTTCAACAATATTATTATTTTTAGTAATAACATGGTTAATATAGTTCTAGAGAAAATATTAATAATTTAGTTCCATATCCATCATGGTTTAAAACAATAGAACATGATGTTACTTCTCTATCTCTTCCACAAACTAAATCTCAAGATAATATTTTTTTTCACAACTGAGTTTGAACCAACTTGACTATATGAGTTAATAAAGTCAATATTGGATTATTTATATCATTTATGCAAGATAATTAAATTTGATGAGGTTGAAAAAATTATGGTTATTAAATCAGATAATGGAATGTCAAATACAAAATTTGACGAGATATTCTCTTTGGTTAAAGAACTGTTACAATTAAGAAATGTGTTTCCTAGAATTGTTAATGATTTTAGGGGGATGGTTTTTAATTTAGGTCTTAGTTATCTAAATATCCAATAATATTTAAATGATTATATATTATAATATTGTTAAAATGAATTATTAGTTAGTTTTCCTACATTTGGACAATAGAGGTACAAAGAGGCTCAACAAGGTAAGTCTAAATAGATTCTTGTTAAATAGTTGAGGTATTTCCCTTTTACACCCATATTATAGAATCTATTTATGTCTCAGAATATAATATCATTGATGTTATGGAAAAAATAAATATTTGAACCGATAAAATCTTAAACCATCCTTGCAATGGTGATTCGTGAAATTTTTTTGACCAGGTATATCTGTCCTTTTCTAGCCGAAACATATGATTGGGATTTTTTAATGATGGTTTCAATCCGTTTATTTCATAAAGTAGTCAATTTTTTTATTTGAACACCTTTATAACTCCTTAAAACTTTCTTCTTTTGTTGTTGATTAATTAACCATATTTATTTTTGACTTTGTTAATTCCAAGACATCCAAAATAGAATATCTATATTTTGTTGATGAAATTGATTTATGAGGTAAATTTATTATGGATTGGTTTTTGTACATATGATGTTTTTGTAATATAAAATTTCTTATTGATAGATGAATTAATTTAGAAAATTAGTAAATTCCTAGAATATGGAATTTTATATTGCTCGAGTATACATGGCACAAAATCATGTATTTATTATATGAGTGAAATTAATATATTTAAGGAATTAATTGGAAATACCATTTTAGACCATCATCGCAAATTTCATCATATTTATCATCCTTTTTAAAGCAACATAGTCCATTTTATAAAAGGTGTAATTAAAAAATATGGACCTCTATAAAGGATCGCATGTATTATTTTGCAATCAATTATCTCTTAATTACCTCTCATTAGCATTGGGTGGACTATAAACCCAAATAATAGATAGATTTTGGAAAGATAAAATTTTGATTAATGTAGTATATTTTTGGATATTATTTATTGGTCTAATTTAGTGGGTTTTCACTTGTTGGATGACATACATTAGAGAAGAACTTTTTGGATAATATATTTTATATTGTTTTGGGCACACTTGTTGGGAGCATGGATAATGTAATGGAACAATTATATTTTGTCCAAATTTTATAGGGATAAGAACTAGAGTTGTTTTAGAATGATGGATTATATAAATTAATGGAGCTATAAGAGGCTTATACACTCTCCAATGAAAGTATTTAATTATTTTTCAGTATATTGAGAATTGGATAAGGCTTGATGGTAATGTTTCTGATTTTTCATGATCTGTTAGCAATAATAATATTACCAAATTAAAAATCCTTCATTATCATGTTATATTGGAAAGGCTTCTACAGATTAGATTTAGATGTATTTTGAATTCTATGATTTTGGATGCGGTAAAACAAATATCCTATTTCATTGGAGAAATATGTACGGTGAAAAGGGACTATAATTCACTTCATAGACTGTAAGAATTTTTTCTTTTAATTTTATGTAAACTAAAATTTTTCTTCAGTCATATTTCATTGATTCAATGGAACATTTGATATTCTATTTTGAACATGGTGAAATTTTTAGAGGTCGTGTACAATTTTGATGGATGTATATATATGATAGATGTATATAAAAAGCTAATGAAAAAGTTACACAACAAAGAATAAATTGAAGGGTCAATTGTTGAAGCTTATTTATAGGAATACATTTCTTTTTTCTACATCCATTTTTTCTATTCTAAATATGATATAAAACATAAATAAATGGGTCATAATGGGAGAAATTATTATGATGTAATGAACATTAAATATTCATTTTTTAAGCATCATGAAATTAGCATTGGTGGAGTTCATGAATGGTTTCTTTTAGATGTTGAAAATCACAGGTCTCATACAATTATTTTTCACAACTGTGATTAAATATCACATTTTTTTTACCATGAGTTCCATTACCACAATTTATTTATTTCTTTTAAAAAATGAATTAATATTATTTTATTTTGAGATTATCTGATTATTATATGAAAATAAAACATAAATAAATTTCATTAGATTATATTGAAGAAAGTCGATAACATAATTTTTCCTACTTGTTTCAAATATTGGTACAATAAATTGATAATGTTTTAATATATGAAATCAATTTATAATATGTTATATTTTTAATTTCTTTTTAATTTTTCAGGTACAACAATGTGATGATTAAATTGATAATCAATCGTGTGTATTAAGTAAACAGTTATAAAAATGGGTAAATATTATAATGAATTTGTGTTGAATGGTTTTTGATTTCATAGAGTTACATATGGAGACTCTAGAAAACTAATTAATAATGGTTTTTTCTTGAGAGAATATTATCATAGATAATGTGAAGTAAACTTGAATGGATTTTGGGATGAAATAATTGAGCTGTGTAATCATGGAATGAAATATATAACAATTTTTAAATGTCACTTGTATGATACTGATAGAAGCCCGTGTGTTCATCTGCACCATAGAATCATTGATATTAAACATAAAATCATTCTTTATATAAATGGACCATTTTTTGGGCTCATCAAGAACACTAAATATATTATTCTAACTATTGAACTGCATTAAGATTATTAATTTATTGGTGAAGCAAAATCAAAATTAAATCCAATGAAAATTTGATTACGCAGGGTGAATGTGGAAATATTTAAGTGATTGAAATTGTGATTTTTAAATACCCAACCCCAAATACATATTTCCAATGAAGATATTTGAATAATTACAATGAAACCACATTGTTACGAGTCGATGATAGTGATGATGTTGATGATGTAATTAATGAATTTGAATTAAAAAGTGATTATGAATATGAAAATGATATGGAAATTATCGATACTGAGGAGGAAGATGAATATATTGACTCCACCATAAATAAATATGAGGATGAAGATAATTAATGGAACAATTACATGTTAATTATATTCATATATATATATATATATATTGAATACTCATTTTAATTATTTTCTAAAAAAATTATTTTCATGTTTCAGATGGGTGACATGACATATGGTGACATCTCTTGTAGCCTTGAGGAAGTTGTACTAAATCGTTATGAGCCTTATTCTTGATCATCTTACCCTTATGTTTTTAGTGGTTCATCGTTGACTCAGAGGGGTAGAGGACTTACAAGATTGATTATTATAGACTCAATTCTTTAGTAACATCCACATCTTGAATTTGATCAATGATTGTGGATGTATGATCAGTTGTGTATTTTTTTAATTTTCATTAAATTATTCAGGTACTAATTTAATGATTATTTGTTTAATTATTTTTACATATTTTATTATTTTATTATTGGATAGGGGAGTACTATTTTTCGGAAATATTTTTCTGAGGCATATGTAATGTGAAATCAGGTTCTCATTGATGTTTTGAACCATTGGTTTGAACATTCGATGGTATCTAAATAAATACTAGTTATTTATAAATTTATTTTTTTATTAACATGGTATTATTTGAAAATTATTGGTTTATGATATCACGTTGACTATAACATGATGTGTTTTATCTAGGAGTCCTGGGGGTGTGTATGGGTTAGCATTATCATCATTTTTTCACAATATGATGAGGACAACAATGAAAAAGGTGAGAGTAATGAATTTTGATCAATCCTACAATGAACATTGAACTGATTAAATATAATCATAGGTTTTATTTGGATTATGTTCATATTGAATGGTATTTAGTATTCAGAGGAGGTAGTTATTAGGTTCGTAGAACCATGAAAGGTTAGAGGCGATGCATCAAGCTGGTTGTTGTACATTAATTCGCATCAACAACACATGGTAAGTAAATATTTTAATAATTTATATAAATTTAAATATAATTTTTTACCTTATACCCATATAAGATGTTGAAAATACTGATAGTATGGAGTCCATTTCTTATAAGAAGATGTACAATGATCCTATTAGTAGAAAGATTATGGGTGGTCTCTAGTGTCAAATTGTGGCCAATATATATATTTTTGAGCTTTTAAATTAACTGAAAATAATAATTTTACTATTTTTAATTTAAAATTTTAATTGAAGGTTTCATATGAGGCCAGGACTTATCATTCATATGATGAGAGTCAGGTTGAGTTTGAGAGTTAGGCTACTATTGAGACATGACTCGATGGTGAAACATTGATGAAGGTGACACAATTACATTTCAAGATGAGATTAGTGGTTGGTATCGATTCTAGATTGATGACTGAAAGTTTTTATGGTACTTATACATAGTAAATGAACAACTTGTGTGGAGATCTTAGGGGTTCATCATCATTGGTCTACAAATATATGGTGCAACGATAATATAAGTGTGTGGTCAGTGAGTCCATGTATAGGGTGGGGGTGGGAGCTCTATCAACAACCCCAATAATAGTATAAAGAGATGTGACAATGGAAGGTTCCATAAAATGAGTAAATGCGATGACTGATTTTGTATTAGGGATGGAGTTCCCTCCCCCTCTTCTTCTAGATGACACTCCCCCTACCCCACTCCCACCATAGATAAGGATACTTTAATCACAAATCTACTATGTTAAATTTTAAATGATAATATTTTTGTGAAATAGTTATATTATTTCCATTGATTAAAATTTTATTTATCACAATTTTTAAAATTATTTTAATACTTTGATATTTTTGATTTATTTTATTTTATTTTTTAAAATTTTAAAATATTTATTTTTTAACATATTTTTATGGGACTTTCACACATCAAAAATAATTCATTATGTTGTTTTGTCATAAAAAGTATTGTTTGCGTTGTCTTTTTAGGGATAGTTCATTTACTATAGGACCCCATTATAATTATCTATTTGAGATGGGGTCTTATTTCAAATGACCCATCACAAATAATCTATTTTATAGTTGTTAAAGATAGATAAAACTAATGAAGCTACAATAATATAATATTCAACTTATACCACCATTCTTCAAAATAAATAGAAATAATTCACAATCATTTATAGAGAACCTTGAACATATTCTCATTCAAAACCATCAAACCAGATGCAATAAGAAAATAAGGACCAATAATAGGCCTCCCCACTATTTGGAAATTATATAAATTAGTGAAACAATACATAAAATATATTTCTAACAGAACACCACTAAAATAATCGTGATACAAAACAAAATAGAAATTCTCCACTGATCCTGGAGAACCAAAAAACACCATATTGATTCCAAAAAGGATGAACATTCTAAAATAAAAACTAAAAGGTTTGTAGACTATATCCTCAATGAATCACATCCAATGGAATAATAAAAACACAATATTATTGAATTTTACTCATCATGTAAGAACTTGGTTTTAACCTAGAGTAATGAAATCAAATGGAAAATAACCTAGGGACAAATACATGGAAAACCTACTCATAATGATCCAAATAGAAAATAATTTTTAGTAGAAGTCCTAGTACAAATGGAAACCCAAACCACACCCCAATTAACCCATAAACACCAAAGGTATCCTTATTTTAATCCAACAAAAAAATAATCAACCTATGACCTACCAATATCATTAGTGAAATGTGTAAAAATTCAATAAGGCATAAACATAAAAAAACCATTAAAACTCCCATAAGATAAATCTACAAGGGAACCAAGGGATACTCTAAACAATGGAGACATCGAAATGTCAACTACTCTATTCTCTTCATCCTTGAATCCCAAAATATTTCTTAACCCCAAATCTAGATCAAAACCAAAATTCACTCTACATCGTCACCACGTGTAACTACTATTGTTTACCCAAGGAACTACCTCCAACAAGTTTAAATTAGTCACCACCAAAAGGGCTTTAGTGACAAGGATTACACATTAGGAAATAAAACCAATATAATTTTTAGGTGAGGGCCTTATCCAAAGGACAAAAAAACAGCACATGCACGCACCTATCACTCACCAAATAACTTGGCCAAAGACTTATGTTTCGTCTCCACCTGCACTATCATAGAATAACAACACTAAAAAAAACCATTTTCAATATGTCTATAAGATTAAATGATACATACATGGATAAAAAATCATATCTTCCACACAATTTAGAGTCTGAGAAGTTATAATTTCTAGGAGGACATCACCTAGAAAATAAGAGTAATATACCTAAGTTTTATCCCATGAAACAGGCTTTCAACATTTCATCAGATCCTTTATTGGAGTTGAAATTTAATCAAAATTAATAAATAATGAAATTCATTATTATTTCAAAAAAATTGAACCATTTCCAATAAAATAAGAGAAAATTATAAATTCTCTCATTTTATTAATGAAAAATAATTGAAAATAATTTTCATTTTTCTTTTAAAATTTATGACATTCCGAATGGAATAAAACCCCATTTAAAAAAACACATGTGATATTGAAAGCAGATAACCACTAGAAAAAATTATACTTTATATTAAAATCCAAAATCCACCTAGTGAGTTTAAAAATATTCAACTTATCCACCAAATACTAAAATTTACCTTTAAAAGAAAATATCCCCTCTAGCGATATTATTCAATTCATTATAACAAAATATTTCATTAAATCCACTTTCCAAATAAAAATTCTCTTTATAAAATTTCAAATGCTTATTTATTTTAATTTTAATATAATTTTTTCTTCAAAAGAAACACTAATAGTGTCAAAAAAATTCAACATAACCCAAAAAAAATGGTTTCAAACCCTAAAACACTTTCTAGATTTCATTATTAAATTTTCTATTTTCAAAATCAATTCACAAAATCCAAGATTATTTTACAAAAATGCTTAATATTCATTTTAAACATAATTTTTTTTCTTGGAATTCCTCCTATTTGTTTTTGGAAAACCATGTAATTAATGAAATAAAATGAAAAATAACCCAACAAAAAACATTAATAAATCATAAAAATAATTTAAATCCACCCAAACTATGAGGTATCACTTACATGTAGCCTAAATTAAAAATACATAATAGGATATAAAACCATGAATGTATTGGTCTCCTAGTTTTATAGATTATTCAAAAATAATGCAAAATTTTTTAATACCATTTGAAAATCATGTTTCCATATATTTTCTATTTTTTATAATGTGTGAGAAAAATCTTAGCTACTGAATATTACTATATTTTTCTAATAAAACCTGAATGAATCCCCCAAAAAATGAAATAAGGATGTATACATAATTACGTCACTCCAAAATTAGACCAAATAATCAAAATAGGAACCAACTCCCAACTACCTATGATTACTTATGTTTCATAACAGAAACTATTTTTTAGGATCCTTCACATGGTCTATCTACTATGTACCAACATCAATAAAAACATCGACATTACCATTTCATACAGAATAAAAAAAGTATTTTAAGAACTTAATCCACTACATTTTAATTTGGTTTTAATAGAATTATCTAATGAACTTGAACATGTTATGACTAAGATGGTATACAAACTAGATCACCTCATTCCTTGAATGGTGTTCTCATTCCACATTGGATGGAGAAAAACACTATTTTATCATCATAAATTGGTTTTGAATTATTTTAACCTCAAAAAAATATCTAAGTAGTAGAAAACACTAATTATATGATTTGAATTATCTAGACATTTGAAATATATGAATATCAAATATGTATATGAAAATTAATATGAAATCCAAACAATTGATGATAAATAAGAATCAATTAAAAATAATAAACTGGATAGCCAAAAAAGTAGAGTGGAATAATATAAAATTTGTATAAAATATAATACACCCTAGATCAATGGGTCGATAAAAAATAGAAAATAGTTCCCAAAAAAATCCAAGAAAACATTCATGTGACCCCCAATAACTCACCATATTCCAACTAATCTAATTTTTAGAACGAATAAAAAAATTAATGAGATCAAATTATGGAAACCTAATTAAAAAAATTACACACACACAAACATGTGTGTATATGATAAGTGTTTGTTACATAATCCCAAAATTATTTCACCAAATAGTAAATATATTTTTGGTCACAATAACTTCCACAAGATAAATATTGAACATTTTACTAACTTTAGGTGTTTTCACCTGAGAAACCATAAGAAAACTAAAATCATGATTTATCATTTTCATTCCAAGACATGGTTAAAATATTTTAAGAATAAAAAAGCATTAACCAACCTATAAATATATTATCCAATTTAACTAATAAATCAAAACATTGCATTAATATTACTTTCAGAATCATTAGATGAGTAATTTTAAATTTTTAAATTAAATAAAAATTTCATCAACATTTAATGAAAACTTTTGTCAAATACCATTCTTAAAAAACATTACATTCCTTTTAAAATATATAATTTAAAACCATTAATATGTCCATTTAAAAGATAATAAAAATAAAAACCAAATAACAGATATAAACACAACATAACCAATATATCAATGGATAACAAAATAAGTCACAACCGACCAATGATACCAAGTAAAAAAATGGAAGGTAAGGGTATATGAATATGGTATATGTTTTAGGATCTGATATTTCATTCTAAAATGACACATTCATCATGAGAAACTCACTTTTATTTAATATGAAAGATATTGGATCAGGATTACCTGATCACTATATAATGGTGCATCGTTTATGAAACTAAAAAACCCCTCTTATTATCCCATGGTCATAGAGTACAAAAAATACAAATAGGAGTTTGTGAAATTACATTGTAACTAGCTAGCCTACACACACTAATCTAGGGTAACACTCTAAGATACCTTTGACGTAGTCACCTAGAGTTCCCACGATATCAATAAAATGAGGTGATAAATAACACATAATATAATAACCATAAATAAAGAGTAATCATCAAAAAATCTCACTTCCAACACCCTTTCACAAAATAACCTTCTTTTCACAACCGTACATAAGAATCAAGAGTATACACCTTTTATGGGATCATAATCCACAAAAAATAACAAAACAATTGTGTTTAATAATGATGTAAACAATATTTCCCATAAAATATTTTTAATATGTTTCTAAATGGGTATTTTTAAATTACTAATTGAATGGAAATCCATTTCAAATCTCTCGAAATCTTTCCATTTATATTTTTTTAAAAATAGAAAAATGCATCTCTGTTTCTAAGAATTTAAAAATACTACCAAGTACTAATGGTCCAAGATGAAATATCCAATCACACCTAGCTATCCAAAAATAATTTTAACCATAACCCATAATCTTTTATAATCATCATGTTTAAAAAAAACCTACTAAAATACATAAATTATATTAAAAGATCCACTCAGGAATATTATTAAACACATGGCCTGTGAAAATTACATGATAATTATGAAAAACATATCATACCCTATAGGTGTAAAGAATATATGTATAATTTATAAATAATGTCTTCTAAAGTATCAAATAATTTTTTACCATTTAAAATTATTGAATATTGTAAAAAGAAACACCACAATATTATAGAGAACAAGTTAGAACACATATCCTTCAATGAAGAATGCTGATATGAGAAATTAAAAACTATCTAAAACCCCTAAACAAGATAAAATCATTTTATGAACATAATAAATCCCTATAATTATCCTAAAAAATTATTATGGTTTTTCATGAAAAAAATAATCTAGGGGAAATGATAATAGAATAATAAAATATGATGAAAAAAGGAGAATACCATGAAAAAATGCATGAATTTGATGGAGGGAACAAAATTTAAGGGAGATGGAGGCGGAAGAGGGAGGAGATCCTAGGTCTCTCCCTAGGTTTGATAACACGACATAAATAGGACACCGGTTCATTAACCTTCTAAAAAGTGAAATGAAAAAAAGGGGAAACATAAATTATTAAACAATTCGAATGGAAGACATACAAGGCTACTCCTATCACAATGGTGAATATAACCTCTCTAGGAACCCATAATTCCATATCCTCTTAGCCTAGAGGCTCATTAGTACATTATATAAACTCCCATCAATGAAACTCCTAATATTAAGGGTAGAAAACCACATTCTTGAAATTCCACTAACCACAATCACTTTCCCATGATAGCATGTCACCATAGAGTAAAGTGTGGAGCCCCTTAATTAGAAAGAACCCATTATTTCAAGCCATAAATATCATAGGATAAATATCTACAATACATTGTGAAAAACCCCATGTAATATTTATCCATGACAAAAAAAATTCTTATTGTGTATCCACCCATTGACTTAAAATTCAACAAAATCAAAGGGTTGGGATATGGTGTGATCTCCATTATTCTTAACACAACATTAGGCTATCTAGGCCAAAAACATCCAAAAACATCTAAAAAATCATGGAAATCAAAGGTAACATGTGGAAATATCAAAATGACATAAAATAAAATAAAATAAAATTCCACAGTGACATTGGGGTTTCACACAACCTCTAATGCACAAACCCATGTGTAAATTGTATTAGAATGAAATCACTTCTATGTCTATATTTGTATGAAAAAAATGTGAAATCAAATTACCGCATAATATTCCCCAAGGGCCCTACTTTGTGATCTAAACTACGTTTTACATACTTTTTACCCATATCTATGAACACATACATAGCCGACCCAGTGTACACCTAGAGAACTAGAGAAAATTAAGCTCCACCACACAATATTTTTTTTAATAAATCATTCATTATGATACTTTTCATATTAAATCCTAAAGAGAGGGAATAAAAAATATTTGATACGGATACCCAAATTTGATATGTAACCTAAGAAGTGTATTTAATAGGAAAAATAATAAATTTGGACCATACCAACAAAGCATCCATCTACAGTATAGTCGGGACAACTTAACATCAATACCAAAAGGTTCCAGTATACACTAGAGTACCTACACCTTCGAACTTACACCTGATCACTAAGTTACATGGGGACCAATGTTCCGAGAACTCAAAATATAGATGAAACTTCCCCTTTTATTACTACGTTGGATAATTTTTGTAAATGTATCTATAAATGAAAACCACATCAACATGATCCCTGTACCCAAGTGAAACTTCACCAAAGACATTTGTATGGTTGAATGATCACCTAGGTTTCTTATACTAGGTAATCATGGGACTTATTTTTTCCAAATGATGATATTAGATCAGCCTTTTTCTAGGTATCAATATTTGGGTGGCTCATCATGCACGTTATCTGACGTAGGTGAAAATTATATCAAGACTCTTAATTGGGTGCCAATTCACCAAGGTATAATACATGGGCACGGATTCCCCTGGGTCCTACCAAAGGGGAAATTCCTAGGTCGCCTACCTAGGCTCCACACTATCCAAGTCACCTATATGGATCCTATTAACCGAATTCATCTACCTATTAACTCTATTTAGGCATCATACTTTGTGTAATTCCTAACCACATCCTCTATAATTTACTTACTAATAAAAAGATGAATTAGAAGGTACTAACCATGTTTAATACAACCTTAATATATGATTTTCACTATTTTCATGACATAATACTACTTAGAGGATAATAAGAAAGTTCATATATTAGTCTTGATTTATAACTATAAACTATGATAATAAAATTACAAGATATTTGATTCTTTATAAATTAGATACATAGGATGCCTCATTGAGGTTCAATGAAAACCCCCCAATATAAATATTTGGTCTAGAACTTGGTGTAAGGAAAAATCAGTTCTCATATTTCATTCTAATCTAGTTATTAATATACATGGAATGTACAATCATATATGGGTATCCTACCATGTGTATTTCCAAAAAATTTCTTATATTTCTTTCACATTTTCCTATATAAAGATAAAATGTATAAATAAATATCTTAGCCTCATACTTTGTGTAACCCCAAAAAATTTATATGCATTTTTAATAATATAGATTCTATAATATATGAGGTGGAAATCCCTATATAGGCCTTCTAATTGGTGTAATACACAACCATACCGTCTCTAATTTTGTTTCCAAAAACCGAATGAAGTAAAAATGGAACATATAGAAAATCCCCATTCAAATTACTTATATTGATACACTCTTATTGGTTCATTATACTTCAATAGGTTTTTATTCCCCTCTTAGTGAAAAAAAACTCTCTTATCCTTACAAATGTTACATTAAAATAAAAATGAATGATTTAGTGAATGTCCCACGCCAACCGATTTCTAGGATCCTTTTACATAGAAGTCCGTTATGAATGACATTAAATTTCAAGGAAAAAGTCATGGATTCACAACCATAAGATAAAAATACCTGGTATGTATCACATGCTCAAAAAATGTACTACATTCACCATTAACTCAAACCAAACTTTTTGGATTGTGATTCCATTTATAGGGTTATATTGGAATCTTGTTTCATGGGCCGAATCCCAACTGTAGAACCCCTCCTACCTTTCATTAGAGACCAATACCTTCCTATATATAAGTATGATCTAGTGTACCATCCTATATTTATAAAAACTATATATTTTCAAAATAATATTACTAAATGAGAGAAAATATTATTCCAATGTATAGGTTTTTATATATATGTTTTCATTCCATCAAATTTTTGAGGTTAAAATTTTTTATTACTGGGAATAATTACTTTACAATTATTAATAGTTTATTAGAGGCCCAATATAATTATAAAAACACAAATGGGGGGAGAAAAATACCATAATCATGGCCAATATGAATCCATAAAATTCACTGGTGAAGTCATAGTAACCATATTTCTTTGGAAGGGAGGTTTGTACTAAATCAAAATTCATGGGCACGACATCATGTAAACAATTGTGATAACATTTTACATGTGGCGTACGTATGATGAGACCAGTGAAACATGACATTGAATTATTGAAAAACATCCTTGCATAGGATTAACATCATAATGAACATGTCATATTAAATTTTTATATGGTTGTTGATGTTTACATAATATGTAGTTGGTATACAATAGGTTGACATAACATTAAACCCCACACATTGTTTCCTAATTAAGACTAACCTTAGAAACCAGATATCATGTATTACAACATGAATGTAAAAATTATTAATATGAAACATGGAATAACTATTTATAGTATCCATTGTATCACAAATTCCAAACACTTATATACTTTTTATAGAAGTATGAACTCTACCTTTTGGACATACGAAATCTATAAAATAAACATAGAGCACTAATCGGATAACATTAATGGGTTTCTAAGGATTAAAATAACTAATCTAGCTTAGTATAAGAAAAACTAAAACCTTACTAATGTGTTTAGTATGTATGTAATATAAAATAATGTAAACTATAATATGAAGTAATAGTTTAATAACTTACACTAGATATGATTGAATTATATTTATTATAATAGACAGATTAAGATCACTCATGAAAAGCCATTGATTTCACCTCTCTATGGTGTATCCATTAGATAACATGAATAACCCATAATATTAGAATGTTCCTCCTCTATTATTTTCACATACAAGACATATTTTAATGGTATTTTACATGTAATTTATTGCTTTGTTGTGGGGGTTTCCCAAGTATTTTTGAAGCAAATGGTGGGTTTTCATGATTTGGGCCAAAATGTGAGCCCATTTCCGGATTTAAATAATTTGTTTCATTCATAACTCTTCATTTTTCAATAGTTTACATCCATTAAACTTACCACTTAGACTCCCCTGAGTTATTCAAACCACCATATCCATTTGAACCCCTTAAGAATCTACAATCTTGGTGGAATTGGTGATTTATTTAGGCTTTGGGCCAACTCGTGATCCCATTTACATTTTTTTTTTAAAAATCATTCATTTAATATCTCATTAATTTTTAATGTTTTTGTTGATTCCACATCTCACCTAATCCCACCATCTCTAGGTGCACCCCATATTTGTTATAGTATCATTGGATCTCATCTTGATCATGGAATTTGGAATAATTTCTCAGGATTTCTCAAATCATCTATATTTGAAAAGATAATTTGTTTCTTTCATAACTTAATCATTATTTACTCATTTCCCCAATTTTAGTTCCTACCTGTCCTCCATAGCCTTATTATAACATCTATATCAGTCTTGGCAACTTGGATATTCACCTATTGGTGTATTTGTAAAGATTTCTTCAAGATATCTGAAGTATGTGGGTTTCATTCCTTTTTCCACCCATTTTATAAGGGTTTACTCTAATTTTCATGAAGTTAATAATGTCAAAAAAATTTTTGTTTAAAACATATGGTTTGATATTGGTTTTCTTGATCTATCCTTGTGTTTTTTGGTTTGTTTTAACTCCCTTGTGGTGCAAAGGTGTTGTGGCTGAACTTTCGCACAAGGATTTGGTGGTTTTGACAGACCTGGTTGGTGATTTTATGTGTACGACCTAATAGATGAGTAATCATTTCTTGATTTATATTTTTAATCTACTCCTTTATAATTTCACATTCTGAAAAAATTAGTTTTGGTAGAATTTGTTACGCAATTTATTTTAAGTTCCATTTTTTTTGTGAAAATGGGTGTTTTAAATGTGCATTCCATGTTGTAAAATTTGGAACTATTTTATAATTCATGGGAGGCTCTTATTAAAATGTTTTCCTACAACCAATTCTAGTTTGGGGAAATATTGTTGTGCATTTGGTTTTCAAAGAGGTATTTTAGATGAATTTTAAGTGAATTCTTTGGTTATATTCCTTTAAACTTTTTGAGGGAGATTATAAATTGTTTATTGAGTTATATAAATGGTGAATATCATGTTTAGATACTGGTGTCTATTTGTATTTTCAGAAATGGTGTTATTATATGAATATTAAATTTGGTCACATGTGGAATTTTTTTTGACACAAAGGGGGAAGCCTGGGTATCTTGGTGGGCGGATGTGTACTAGTATGCTAGTGAACTAGAGTGGTTTTGACCATATTTCAATTATTATGTTATACATTGAAAACTATAAAAGACTATATTGATGATTATTGGGGGCCACTTGGTTATGGGTATGTTCACTACTAGTGGATCGTGCATGAGAAATGAAATTTTATGTTTACATTACTCTCTGATACGAGGTACCTTAGGCCCCAAAGTAACTGGTTCCTAGAGATGTTCCCAAGATTGATGCTCAATTACTATTTCATATAGATAATTTTCTTGTGTTATGTTTAGATGGAAAATTCAATAACATAAATTATTTATTTAAATGTGTTCATCCTCTGAGACCATCCTTTGAAAATGGTATTCTTTTAAATGTTTCATTATTTAGTATTTATTGCCACAATTTCATGTATACTAAAACATGCATGCTTTTTTTCTTGTATTTATTTCTATATGGAATATTGGGGTGGTATTATATTGGGCTTAGGATGACACACTACATACAACTTTTGGTGTAAATATAATTGATCATTTTTGACACAAGACAAGGAAAGGCCTTAGGTAATGTCGGTCCGGGTTTTTAGTTTCCTTCCATGGTGCGGTGTTGTGGAGACAGCTTGTGGGTGATGACCCCTACAATGTGGTGTCCCTAGGTCTATTTTTCTACAATGTTTTTATATATTGAGACATCTTCTGTCAATTTTATGACCTTGTTTACAGTTCTGAATTTTATTTAATTCTTTTTTGGTAGGTAAATTTCAGATTCGATTTATTGATTGTTTTTTGTTGTTTTATGTTTCCATACTTGTGAGAGCCCTTGGGGATTTATAATTCCCATTGAGACTTACCGCAGACTTGGATGGGAGCTAGTTTTAATGGCGACCAGATTCAGTTCGTGACAAAATGGTATCGATGGAAGTTTATCTTTTTGGGTAATATTATTATTTTGGTATGAGTTTGGTTAGACATGTGCTAGGACTGTCTGGGCTAGGTGTTTTGGTTCTTAGTTAGGTGCCTAGGAAGTACCTCTTGTGACAAGCCATGGGTCACCATGAGATATTGGGATTTTTGGTTTGACTTCTCTTCTAGGTGGGACATGCATGATATATACTACACAAATAAATCATGTGTGAGTAAATTGGTTGTTTAATTCATTGGTTTGATGTGTTTCACTTATTTTTATTTTCCGTAATTGCTGATTTTTTTTGGATTTTGGTACTAATAATTTCTTTTGTGACTGTTGACTTGGGTAATGACATGCCTCCCTAGAAATATCCAATGCACCCATGGGAGGACGTTGAAGAGAGTTCACCTTCAACTATTGATCAAAGGATGGTAGAAGATGTGATCAGGTATGTCCAATCCCTAGGACATGGAAAATCACCCACTCCTTCTCCATTTAGGGAAGAAGATTATGGTCATAGGAAGGAAAAAACACCAGAGTTCTTAAATATGAAGCCTCATACATTTTGAGGTAGCACAAAACCCCATGAAGTATAGGAGTGGCTCAAGAAGATCAAGTGCATGTTTGAGTTACTGGACAAGCCTAAAGAGACCAGGGGGAAATGTTCCCCTTTCCTTTTAGTGGGTCCCAACTAAATGTGGTTGGAATCAATGATTCAATTGGGGTAGCTCAATCATTTTAGATGGAAGGACTTTAAGGATATCTTTAATGAATAGTATTTCCCTGTAGTATTATCAAATGATCAATCTTGATAGATTATGGAATAAGTTCAGGGGTATATTTCAGTGATGGAGTTTTCCAACCATTTTAATCAGTAGGTCTAGTATCCTTTGAAAATGGTCCCCAAAGAGAATATGAAGGCCCATAAGTTCGAGAGGGTTTTTTGACTAGAGATCTATGCCTAGATCTTCCTGTTCAAGCTGAAAACCTATTCTCTAGTTGTTGATAGAGCTATCATAGTGGAGATAGACCTTAAGGGGATTTCTATTTTCTCTTTGATAGTGTCAGTAATGGGAGTGGGAAGCACTTATGAGAAGAAAATGAACCAGGAGGATAAGGGAAAGAAGGGAGGTGGCAGCTCAGGCCAACCTTCCATGTAGTTTTCTTCTGTGGCTTCTGATACAAGGTCCATTGTGTGCTACCAGTGTGGGAGGCCAGGGACCATTCGATGAGCATAAAAATATCATCTGAATCCATATTATTAGTATGTAGTTATGGGACACTTCCCCCATTTTTGTAGGATGGAATGTCCACTCCAGAGTGGGCCAAGGTTAGTGTATTTCAGGGGAGTTCCATCTTAATCCGAGTGGTCGAGGATGGAGGGATCTCAGTTTGGTGGTTGTGGTGGTAGGGACAGATCATCTTTTAGGCAGATCCAGTTCCATGAATATCCAAAGGAATGTGGTCATTCTCAGAAAGAGACTATGAATCTTTATGCGGTGGATCATGCACCAGTGGAATCCATGGTTGGTCTGTCAACTGTTCGAGGAAACATTTGGATTTCATCTTCTATAGCTACTTCTATTTTTGATACAAGTGCTTCTATTTAATTCATCTCTACTCATATTGTGAACTCTATGATTTTTTCAACCGATATTTTGTATTTTTCAATGTAGTTAATGAAAATTATGGGAAAGAAGATGAAGCGGGGTATTCTATTCCCATCATGTGCGCTTTCTGTGTTAGGGGCTGAGATAGAGTGGGACCTCCTGGTATGATATATGGATCTATTAGACAAGATACTTATCATGGTTTGGATGGTACAATTTTAGGCAGACATCGATTCCTATAGGCAGTAGGTGAGTCTCATGACACCTGATGGTAGTCTGCATGTTTTTTATATTGAATGGGGTCCTCGTTCTTGTCGTTTAGTGCCTACAATACAAGAGGTGGGGAATCTTATCTTCTAGTTAACTTTGATCATGCTAGAGGATGATGTCCATGCTTCTGAGGTTGGGTTACCTCATGTAGTTGATGAGTTCCTAGAGGTATTCCGAGATGATTTTTTAGGCTTACTCTCAGAACGGGATTTGGATTTCTCGATCAATTTGTTGCTGGGAACATATAAAATATTTTTTCCCTCATATCGTATATATCCCACCGAATTGAGGGAATTAAAGACTTATCTAGATGATTTAGAATCCAAATGATTCATTCTCTTGATAATCCCTCCTAGGTTAGATTCTATTCTCTTTATGAAGAAGGCCAATAGGTCCCTCCTGTTATGTATTGATTACCAGAAGCTAAAAAAGGTGACCATTAAAAAAATATCATTTTCCCCAAATAGATTAGTTGTTTGATCAGTTGATGTGGGAAAATTTTCTTTATAAAATATATTTTCATTTGGGATACCTTCAACTGAGGGTGAATGAGGTAGATATCCTGAAGATATCCTTCCAAAGCGGGTATGAACACTTTGAGTACTTGGTCATTCCCTTTGTATTGACCAATACTCGAGCGGTCTATATGGAACTCATGAATAGTGTGTTCCACCAATATCATGAATCTCTCATTGTGGTATTTATGGGAGAAATCCTAGTTTACTCTGGATCATAGGATGAGAATGAAAATCATTTGAAGCTTGTGTTGGGAACATTGCAGGACAACTACATTTATGAAAAGTTGTCCAAGTGCACCATCTGGATCATGGATGTTTAGTTTGTACGGAATGTGATCTCAAAGCAGGGAGTTTCACTGGATACTGAGAAGATTAGTGTAGATATGTCATAGGAGTAGCTGAGGAATATGTTTGACATTAAGAGTTTCCTCGGCATTGCAGGATACTACAGGTGGTTTGTTTAGGATTTCTCTTAGCTTGCTTCTCCCATGACCACGCTCACCTAGGAAGGGGTGATGTTTCATTGGGGCCATGAATGACATGAATCATTTGAGGAACTGAAGCAAAATTTGAGTACATCTCCCCCCATGTTGATCTTTCTAGAATCTTGAAATTTCTATTTGGTGTATGGTGACGCATCAGGTATGGGTCTCGGGTGCATGCTTATGCGGGATGATCATGTGGTGGTATATTGCTCCCGCTAACTCCAACCACACAAAAACAATTACATGACGCACGACTTAGAGATAATAGTGGTGATGGTTTCTTTGAAAACACGACATCACTAACTCTTTAGGGATATGTTTTTGGTCTAATATGATCTCAAAAGATTGACCTATATCTTCTCACAAAAGTATATCAATCAAAGGTAGTTTTTCAAGATCGAGTAGTTACAGGGGCTCAAAATTGCATTTTCTACACCCTAGGAAAGGGAAATGTGGAGGTTGATGCGTTAAGTAGAAAAGTACTAGTGAAAGCCTTGAATATGTTCAGTGATGAGTGGACACTAACTGGGCTCTTTGCTTAGATTCACATCGAGACCAAGGAGCATAGTGGAGGTGCGTTCTTGGAGAGAATTTAGTTGAATAATTATCTCTTAGAGTTGATTAATTGAGAAAATACCATCAATGATCTTTGTCATCAATTGAGTTAGATTCATAGTTCTGTGGATATGTATTAAGATTGGTAATCATCTCTATAGGTAATCTTGTTCATCTTGGGCAGATTAGTAGTCCCTTTGTCTCTACGGAGGGCGGTGATGTAGGATAGCCACCTGTTTCAGTGGGTTGTCCATCTTGGTTCCACCAAGATGTATTATGACGTGCATCAGTAGTTTTGGTGGCAAGGTATGATATGATACATAGCTAACTTCTTGTCTAGATGCTACATATGTCAGTAGATGAAGGTAGAGCCCCAAAGGCCCTTCGATTTTCTCCACCCATTACCCATTCCAACTTGGAATTCAGAAGAGGTCTCTGTGGACTTACTTATTGGCTTTCCTTATACACCTCAAGGTAAGAGTTATATATGGGTAGTGATTGACTTTCTGAGAAAATCATCCCACTTCATTCTATAAAAATATTCAGCTAAAGTGGATGAGTTTTCCCATTAGTATATATAGGAGTTGGTATGGATTCATGGTGTTTGATGACTATTTCTCTAAAATATAGACCTCTGTTTCACTTCTAGATTTTGGGAAGGCCGATAGATAGCCTTGGGGTCAGAGATTAAGATGAGAATGGATTACCATCCTCAAACAGATAGAAAGACAAAGAAGGAGAATCAGATACTAGAGGACATGCTCCATGCATGTGTTTTAGACTTTGGAGGTTATTGGTATATCCATTTGGGATTGAATTAATTTTTCTATAATAACATTTACCAATCTTCTATATAAATGGTTCCTTTTGAGGTGATCTATAGTTGGCCTTGTCGGTCAACCATATGTTGGGATGAGATAGGTGAGACTTCACTATTGGGCTCTAGCCATTTTTTAAAGTCATCTGAGATAGTCAAGTTTAATAGGGTATGTTTATTGGATGCTCAGAGTTTCTAGAAACCAAACTCTGATCATAGGTGTCATGACCTAGAGATTTCAGTGGCTGATTATGTATTCTTGAAAGTGGCCCCTAATCTGGGTCATCATCGCTTGGGAATGTAGGGCATGTTTACACCGAGATATGTTATTCCTTTTGAGATTACTGAAAATATTGTCATGGTGGCTTATAGGATAGATTTTAATTCTTGGTATACATTTAGGTATAATGTTTTCCTTGTCTCTCAACTTGACAAATACAACTGTATAAGTCACATGTGTTGAATTGGTAGGAGTTGGATATTGAGCCTGATTTTTCTGTTTTTGACCGACCGGTGTGAATAGTTGATTCCCAAGAAAAGGTGTTTTAGGGAAATTCGATTCCACTTGTTCAGGTCTTTTGGCAGCATGGGAATGATTTCCACAAAACATGGGGACAAAAGTTGTGGGATAGGAAAGAGTATCCATTCTTATTATCTAATCAAGCTTCAGGTTGACTTTCTAAGGTTAAAAGTCTTTCATGTTGGAAAGAATTGTCAAATCCATGACATATTTTAATGTAATTTTTTATCTAAATTATATTCTTGCATTGTTCTTGTGGTTTCCCATGCATTTTAGAGGAAATTGTGGTTTTTCATGATTTGGGACAAATCATGATCGCATTTCCAGATTTAAAAACAAATTATTTTTCTTTTATAAAACATTATTTTTTCAATATTTTTTTGCCATTACACTTGACACATGGCCCCCCTTACCTATTCCAACCACCATATCCATTTGTACCCCTTAGTAATCTACATTCATGGTGAAATTTGGTGATTTATTTATGATTTGGGCCAATCGATGATCCCTTTTGCTATTTAAAAAAAACTATTTCTTTCATATATCATACATTTATAATGTTTGTTTGGTGATTCCACCTCTCTCCCAAGAAAAACAGCATTAGTAACGACCTGATGTTCGTTTCACCTTCTTTGGATCTCATCTTCATCATGTATTTGGGAAAATTTTCTTAGGCTTTCTCAAATCGTCAAAATTTTCAAAGGGAATTTGTTTCTTTAATAACTCCTTCATTTTTACTATTTTACCCCATTTCACCTCACAATTGAACTCCTCATCCATATTCAAACCTCCATATTAGTTTTGGCTTAATGGATATTCACATATTTGTGTATCTTTGGAAATTTATTCAAGATATCTAAAGTAATCAGGTTTTCTTCCTTCTCCCATTTTCTTATGGTTTCTTCCATTTTTCATGAAGTTACTAATGTCAAAAAAGTAAGGTTTTAAAACTAGGGTTTTATCTTATGTTTCGTAGTATAATTTTGTTGCTTTAGTTTTGTTTTAACACCCTTGTGGTGTGGTGATGTTGTGGTCGAACCTTTACACAAGGATTTTGTGTTTTTGAAAAGCATTGTAGGTGATTCCTTGTGTAACCACTACTAGAAGAGTTAGCCTTTCTTGATTTCTATTTTAGACTACTCCTTCATCACTGTTCTAGCGGGAAAAATTATTTTTGGGGGCATTTGTTAAGCAATTGATTTTATGAATGTTTTTTTTGTAAAAATGGGTTTTTAAATGTGCATTCCTCATTATACCATTTGGGTCTATATTATAATTCATGTAAGGGTCTTAATAAAATATTTTGATGCTACCAATTCTGTTGTGGTGTAATATTTGGGTGCATTTGTTTTTAAAAATTGTCTTTTAAATGGATTTTATGGGAAAAGATTGGTTATATTCCTTGAAAATGTTTAATGGAAATTATAAATTGTTTATTGAGATATATAAATGGTGAAAATCATGTATATCTACTATTTTGAGTGTGTATGACCATAAATGGCGTTTTATATGAAAATTTAATTTGGTAACATGTGGAATTATGTGTGATCAAAATAGGGGATACCTGGTAATCTTGGTGGGCAGACGTGTATTAGTGTGTTATTGATCAAGTGTGGTTTTGTCCCTATTTCATTTTTGAAGTTGAATGTTGAAAACTATAATAAAACTATAATGTTAATGATTGAGGAACACTAGGTTATGTTTAAGTTCCCTACTAGTGGATCATGCATGAGAATGTATGTTGTTAGGGTTACTTTACACCGAGATACGAGGTACATGGGGCCCAAATCTAACTAGTGCATAGGGATGTTACAAAGATTAGTTATCATTGACTCATTCATATTAATCATTGTATATGGGTGTATTTGTTTGGAAAATTCAATATATTACATGTTTTATTGAAATTTTTTCATCCTTTTAAATCACCATTTTAAAATGGTTTACTTTTAAAAGATTCATTCTTTAGAAAATTTTTGACCACTTCTTGTTTATTAAAACATACATGCCTTTTATCTTGTATTTCTTAATATATGAAATATTTGGGTGGTATCCTATTGAATATAATAGAACACCCTACTTACACATTTGGCAGTAAGTAGAATTTATCATGTTGGACATAGGTAAAAGCTAGGCCTTGTGTGATGGCTGTTAGGGTTGTTAGTTTCCTTCCATGGTGTGGTTTTGTGGAGATGGCTCGTGGGTGATGACCGCTTTTTTCTCTATTACATGGACTGTTTTGTGGCTACTTTTTTATATCTCAGGACCTCTTGTGTCATGATGAATACCATGTTTTCATTTCTGAAATTTATTTAGGGTTGTTGGGTTGGTAATTTTCAAATTCAATTTATTTATTTATTGGTTGTTTTACATATCCAAACTCGGGTAAATCATTCCCAAACCAATATTTATGATACTCGATCACTTGTTCCTAATACTGGGATAAGGAATTACCTTATAAAACATCCATGGATAGGGTTGGGTTCTGGTTTTAAGGGTGACTAAATTCGGTTCATGACCATTTTCATGACATGTTAATGCTTCATTAAGTAATTAGGGAAGGAGGAAGAGATGTTACATGTAATCATGATAAATAGAAGTATTGGGTAGGCTAGAACAATATCTCTATAGAATATGATTCCATATATTGGTTCTAATGGATTCTCCTAAATTTTCCAAGCATTTCTTTATTCATTGTATAATACATGAGTAAATTACATTCGGTTAAACTGATTTATAGTCCTCTAGTCTTACATATAACCTATATGTTTCTTAATCCTCCATGATTGAGGGATAAATAATATAAAAAATTATTTAAATATTATTATCTTAATATTCACATGGATGTATCAATATATAACCACAAATATTCATTTTCCCTTTTAGAATAGATGTTGTACAATATGACATCTATTCTTTCATCATGTATGATATAAATATCTAAGAAAAATACACCTATTTTTTAGAGAATATATCATTTAATTCCATGGGTACCATATAATAAGAAGTAATCATGAAAATGGACATGAATCCAAATATTTCATAAGTAATGGAGTAACATATTTTTGAAGGCCCTATAGAGGAAAATCATGTAATGTAGAAGTCATGGGATAAGAATCAATTCAAGAGTAACTATTTCCATACTAAACAAGGAACTATTTAATGAAAGGGTACCTAAGTGTGTAGAATTTTATTAAATATTGAAATAACTAATTTTTTGTATTGGTTATAAACAAAACATAATAACAGTTTCAAAAAATTTGAGTGTGGTATAATGGATTGTTTTAATACAATTTTTAATATAAGGTTATTTTTTCAAAATGAGTTCTCACCTGAAATTTATTATAATGAAAACATGAATTTAAAATTTAATATTAATTTAGAAGTTACATTGAAAATAATAATATAAAATATTTTAATGATTAATAATTTTTTTATACAATTTTTTTTTACAATATTTTTTAAAAAAATTAGTTTTTTTATAAAAAATAAAATCCTTGTCTAATGTTTTAATGAAAAGATACATATCAGGATTCCTTGACATATAATTTTATATATGTAATTTTTTTGTTACTAAAAAAAATGTGTTTAGTTACCAAATAGTTCATTTCCACCAATTCCAAAAAAAATTATCTTACTATTGATGAAAACATGTTTCAATGGTTAGATATAGATCAGTATATTATAGATCATTTTTGTCTGAATGAAATTAAATGACCGTGATTTTATAAATATGTTTGATGAAAAAAAAATTGTTCTTTGACAAAATCATAAAATAATAAATGATATCGTGAAATAAAATTTTTTATTAGTGAAAAATACTATATTTTGTAAAATAATATATTAATAAAAATTCTATAGTAATTGTTGTTATAAAAGGGTGGAAGAGGAAATGTTTACGTGATATATGATATAGTGCCTAAGATCATCTTACTCTTCTAAGATGTTGGAATGAATCATCAGAGTCTTGTTTTTATAATTTCTTTTTTTTTTCAAAATAAACACTATAAAGATGTTAAGATTATATTTTATTAAGTAATGAGTTTAATCCCCACTCACATATGACTAAAATAAAAAGATGATGGACACTATGATTTTTATAAGGTTTTACCCCATTTAAGGTAACCTACTCCTTATCGTGTTTGGTTTCTACCCACAAAACATAGATTCTTCAATCCAATCACACATTATTATAGGATCACAATGATGGAATATAGTCTCACTATACATGTCCTTATTCACATTGCATGAGGTGGCTTCACACTACCTATATACTAGATATGTAACTATGATGAGTATGGTCTTCTTGTACGCTCTATTTCCTTAGAAATAATGAAAATATATCTCCCTTTTTCATTGTTTATAAATTTTCAATAATATAGTATCCCTTCATATAGATATGATGTACAAGTTATTATTATTATTATTATTCATTATAAAACTCAAAATTGTGAACTCATTGAGAAGAGTGTCATTATAAAAATGCACCCAATATACTATTTCTCAAACGATCATGTGTTTTTTTTTTCACAGTATACTTACAATAGTCTCATATTATTAGTGATGTACTTATTTTCTCATTATCTATATTAGAAAGCCTTTTTTCTATAAAAAAATTATTTATTAACATTAAATTTCTCCCATAATAATTAGTTCCCTAAAAAAAAGTCTGAGTCTAGCATTTCCTGCCACACCTAAAGTATTATTACAAAAAATAATTTTATATAAATACTAATTTTTTGTTTCTTTATTCACATGATCTCAATCTCAAAAAATTTACTCAGATTGGCTAACTCATGTTCCCTTATATATTATGTCTTCTAATACTAACATCATAGATTAATATCATTAATAATTCAAAAATATTTTATCTATTAATTTCTTATTAATCCCATCATCTCATTCTCATTAAAAAAAATTGATCTCCCCATATTCCTCCTTCTTATATAATACAAAATTGTTTTATTATAATAAAGAATCTTGAATATTTACCCATTAATCATGTAGCACCCCCGGGTTGAGGTATTTGACCTTTGTTTATTCATTTTTCTGTATTTAATGTGCATGGAATGAGTTGAGAAGAGGTTTAGAGATTTTGGAATGGTTTTGGATGAGTTTGGAGGGCTTTAAACGGGTGCACGGTTGGGGCACGGTTAGTGGAAACCATGCGGGTTTCCCAGGAAACCGTGTAGACCCTTGTTCTCAAGACAGTAGGGCTCGCCCAGCCTGCGCACGGTTTGCCAAACCGTGCGAGGAAACCGTGCAGACCCTGGATCTCGAGGCAGTGTCGTGCGTAAGGTAGGCGAACGGTTTGCCAAACCGTGTGGGATAACCGTGCGGCCACTTAATGATAGGGTTATAAGTTCCGGACTCACTCGGGATTGCCTCATTTCACTCAAACTCTTCTCCTACTCGAGCTTCACTCAATATTTTGGGTTCTCAGTGGTTTAGGGTTGTCTCCCACTCATTTTGGAAGATATTCGAATGGTTTTCAAGGTGATTTCAAGTTGATTTCTCTAGGTAAGTCTATCCTCTTGTTTTTTTGTGTTCTCTTCAAGATCTACTTCCCTCCCCTTCTTGGTTTTCTAGATCTACACTTATTGTGTGTGGATATATGGTTGTGGTTGCCTTGGATGTTAATATTATGGCTTTTGGATGTTAGGGAAAGGGATCTAGAGAGGTTCATGTGGTGCGTTCACCGGATTTGAGTTGCGGTTGTTCGTGGGTTGATTTCTCAAGAACCCTAAAGGTAGGTGTCTTCTCTCTCAAATCCACTTGGTGGAATTGTGTGGTGAATTTACAATTAAATTGTGTGATTGAAATTTAATTGGTAAATCATGCATAAAATTTGTTGGAAAATTAATGGGTTGTCAAGTTGGGGGTTTTTGTCATGAAATTGTGATTTTTGGGTGAAATGTGTTTTGTTGGAAATGGATTCAATTGGATGATTTTAAAATGCTGATTTTAAAATGACAATGAACTTGAGCATGATAATGGAATGTGATGGTGTTTTCAATAAGGTGGGATCTTGTGTGGCTTGTGCTTGTGTGGATATGGATGGGATGTTGTATTGGAATGTATTGTGATGTTGTGGAGTGGTCGAGAAAGTGCCACTATAATCAGGGATATGGATGGATAATGGTAAGAAGGGCCACCATCAAGGAAAGTGGCTGAGAAAGTACCACTTGTGGTGTTGTGAACGGGTTGGCCGAGAAAGTACCCCTTTTGTTGGTTCATTGCTTGACTATGTGATGTTTGTAGATGAGAATTGTGAGTGAAATATGAACATGGTAACCAGCATGTGGCTTGATTCTGGTGGCTTTCCCTTTTGTGGCATGATTGGATTTTGTAATCAGTTTTCTAATGGAATTGTTTTATATAAAATATTTTATTTAAATGTGCTAAAAGTTTGTCCTAGTGGTGTGTCTAGGGAAGTCATTTGGGGAAATTCAACAGAGTAGTTGTACTGAACACCTTCTTTGGCACTTTGGTGTCTTTGCAGATGTAGTATACCGGGACGTGGACAAAGGTAAGGCATCAACCTCCTTTAGTGGTGCGTTGTGATGTCTTGGTGGAACTTGGAGCTTGGAGCTTGGTTTGGAGCTCTGGTGGGGTCATGGCTTGTGGTGTTCATGTTGAGTCTTCCGCATTGTACTCTGATGTGGTATTGGGTTGTGTTGGCATGTGAAATTATGAATTATCTAGTTGTCTTTGGTAATTTATGAGTTTGGTTTTGTTGACATGCATCATTTAGTTGTGGTTGTGGGTTGGTTTTATCTCAAGGGAAAATCATTCCCCAATTGTTCTTAGAGCCCTAAGTATTTATTTCCAACCTTTAGCTCCTTGGGAATATCGCTTAAGGCAAAGTAACCCTCACCGCCTCCTCAAGGAAATGAGGCAGGGGCGGGGTGTTACAAGTGGTATATGTTTGTTAGGTATTTTGGAGTTGATTCTCGGAGTTGGTGTTGACATTCATTGGGGTACATTCCTTGAGTCGGGATGGTATCAAGGCGGAGGAATGTCAGAACATGGAATGTATAGCATAAAAAGACGTAGCTAACCATTTTATGCTGAAATTCACGTTACCAGAGAGTTGAGTACATAAGTGTTTCGGAGACACTTATATGCATTGGATATCTCATTATCATGGGTGTAGCCAATGAGATGAGCATGACATGCATGGTAGAAATGACTTCCCTCTAGGATGTATATTTCATTGGGGTATAATGATTTATGATGTGATAAAAATATGTGAAATGGTAATGTGAATAAATTGGTATTTTGAAAATGCTTGGGTTTTCAGAATGGTGAAACATTGAACATGAGGAAAAATGTGAACTGGTTGAAAGCCTGGTTGTGATAATGATGTGAAATCTGATTTGAAATGGGATCTTGTGATGTCTACATAAGTGAGACTCATGGTTGTTTGTTTTTGTTTATATAAATGGCACTGGGTAGGCGTCGTAAAGACCAACCGGAGGAGTCTACTGAGAATTTGGTTGAAACTGAGCCTCATGTGAACCAGCAGCTAGTGCAAAGTACAGTGAAAGCTTTCCAAGCTATGGGAAGTGGAAATAGAGTGGATGAACCAAGGCATGTGGATCATGTAGTTCTATTTTGAAAGCAGAATCCACCCATCTTCTGGGGTGATTCAGAGTCAAAAAGGGCAGAAGCATGGTTGAATAGAATCAACAAGATCTTTGAGTTCTTGGGAACACCGGTAGAGATGAATGTGAAGCTTTCCATGTATATGTTTGAATATCCTTCCCTTCAGTGGTGGGAGTTGGTAGTCCAAGCTAGTACGGACTAGGGTATGATGTGGGAAGGCTTTGAGGAATTGTTTAACAAAAAATTCTACCGACATACGTTTAGAATTCAGGGTACGACTGATTTCTTTAGTTTGAATCAAGAGCTGATGTCGGTGATGGAGTATGCAGCTATGTTTATGAACATAGTGCGGTTTTCACCTGAGGTGGTTGGTACCACGTCTTTTAAGGCAAGGTTCATTGAAGCGGGGTTGAGGTAAGAAATCCATTCAAAGATAGTGGTGTTTTGTATAGATGATTACAAAGAGATGGTGAATAGAGTCTCGGTGGTTGAGCGGGATCTATTGGGAGCTCCAGGCGGAGGAAGCATGGTGGTACCCATGGTGAATAGTGGGAACTCTAATGCTGGGTTCAAGCGTAAGAGGGACACTTATTTCTAGGGTAGGAATATAGAATATAATCCTATAGTAGGATCGGTGAATCTTCCTCCGAAGTCCCAGAGGAAACAGGGATGTTTTCAGTGTGGTTCTATAGGCCACATCAAGAAGGATTGTACGGAACAACCTCGAGCATGTCATAATTGTAAGAAGATAGGGGCATCTACAGCGTTATTATCAGAATCCTCCAAGGTCGGGTGCGTGTGACACTCCTCAGGGATCGCAAACGTCATATGTTTCGATGGGAAGGGGCCAGCATCATACCCCTCAACAATAGAGTAAAGTGGGTCATAGTGATTCTCTGAATACCACGACGCCTTAGCCTAGAAATAAAGAGCAGATTGTGGCAAGAAAATATGTGTTTGGATCTGATCAGGTTGTGGTGGATGATCATTCGGGACCATCCACGGTTCTAGGTACTATTCTTCTAAATTCTACATTGATGCAAGTCTTTTTTGATATGGGTGTTTCACACTCTTTTATTGTTGCACGTGTGGTTGATTTGCTGGATTTAAGGGTAGAGATGATGCCCTCGGTTTTGAATCTTCAATCTCCTCTAGGTCAAAGAGAGTGTCGGGCCTTCTTGTGTAAAGAATGTTGTATTGTTGTGGGCGAGGTTGGGACAATGTGCAACTTCTCAATGCTTGAGATGGATGGTTATGATGTAAACCTGGGAATGGATTGGCTGGTGGCTTTTAAGGCCCACATTGATTGTGATGTGCGAATAGTGGCTTTTACGACACATTATGGCGTTAGACATCTCTTTAGAGGAGAGAAGCATGAAAGGAAGGGTTCAACGGGTTTGTTGGCACCAACAGTGGGTATGTTATCATATCAGTTGGCGGTGTTGTCGTTGGAATGAGTAGAGGGTGTTGAGAGGAGTGTTCCTCCGGTAGGGGTGGATCGGTTCGGGGATGTTTTTCCTGATTAATTCTCTAGGTTACCTCCCGTAAGAGAAGTGGAGTTTAAGATTGATCTCCTTCCGGGGACCAGTCCTATCTCACTCCTGTCTTATTGGATGGCACGAGCTGAATTTCTGGAATTGAAAATCCAGTTTTAATAGTTAGAAAAAAAAAGAATTTATCTGGCCTAGCACATCTCTGTGGGCAGCGCCAGTGTTGTTTTTGAAAAAGGAAGATGGAACCTTGAGGCTATTTGTTGATTATCGTAGACTTAACCAAGTTACGATAAAGAATAGATATCCACTTCCACGAATTGATGACCTGTTAAACCAGTTGAGGGGAGCCCAGTGGTTCTTTAATATCGACCTGATGTTGGGATATCATCAATTATAGGTGATGAAGGAGGATATTACTAAAATAGATTTCAGAAGTAGATATGGCCATTTTGAATACGTGGTTATGCCCTTTGGTCTAACGAATGCGCCAGCGGTGTTTATGGCATTGATGAATTGGATATTTCAGAGATATCTGTATTCATTCATGGTGGTGTTTGTGAATGATATTCTGGTGTATTCAAAGATAAGGGTGGAGCATGAGCAGCACTTGCCAACTGTGTTTAGGATCTTGAGGGATCATCGGTTGTATGCCAAATTGTCAAAGTGTGACTTTTGGATATAGGATGTCCGTTTTCTTGGCCATGTGATTTCTGAAAGGGGTGTTTCCATGAATCTAGAAAAGATAGAGGCTTTTATCTCATTGAAACTACCAAAGAATGTGTTTGAGATACACAGTTTTCTTGGTCTATCTAGGTATTATCGGTGTTTTGTTCGTGATTTATCACGTTTGGCTTCACCAATGACAGCTTTGACATGGAAGAATGTTCCATTACAGTGGAATGAACAATGATATCAGTTTTTTAAAGAGTTAAAGGGTCGTCTTACATCAAAACCAATCTTGGTTTCTCCAGAACCAGGAAAATGGTGCGTGGTGTATTGCGATGCATTCAGATTAGGGTTGTTGTGCATTCTCATGCAAGGGAATCATGTGGTTTCAAATGGATCACGGCAGTTGAGAGTGCACAAGAAGAACTACCCAACTCATGATTTGGAGTTGGCAGTAGTGGTCCATGATTTGAAAGTGTGGACTCATTATCTCTTCGGTGAGAAATTCACGGTATATATAGATCATAAGAGTTTGAAGCACATTTTCTCACAAAAGGATTTGAACTTGAGGCAAAGGAGATGGATGGAATATCATTAGATATTTTATTTTGACTTGATGTAAACACAAGGTAAGGGAAATTTGGTGGTAGATGCATTATGTAGAAAATAATATGCTCAGATGGTGAAAAAGGCATCAGACCAGTGGAAGTTGATGTCGGTTATAGCTAATATGTGGTTGGAATGTGAGGTCCAGGGTGATAGAGTGTTCTTCTTTCCAGTTTCATTGGTTTCTGACATGGTTGGCCTGGTTAGGGAGGCACAGATATCCGATTCTGAGTGCGTGACCGTGGGGTCGAGACTCAATGGTGGGGAGACTATTGAGGGTTGGAAACTAAATAAAGAATCAGTTTTTTGTTTCTGGAATCAGATAGTTGTACCGGTGGATTTTTAGGAGGATCTTCTTAGGGTGTACCATCATTCAAGATGGGTTGTTCACCCTAGAATTCAGAAGATGTATAAGGCGTTGAAAGCACAGTTCTGGTGGGCTGGAATGAATAGAAGAGTGGCTGAGTTAATTTCAAGATGCTTGACTTGCCAGCAGGTCAAGGTAGAGTAGCAAAGGCCAGCTGGAATGTTACAGTCTTTACCAATCCCTTTTTGGAAGTGGGAGTATATTATGATGGATTTTGTCACAGGTCTCCCAAGAACGGTCAAGAAGCACGATACCATTTGGGTGATAGTGGATCGGCTAATGAAGTCGGCCCATTTCATCCTGATTCTTGAATATCATACAGTGGAGGATATGTCCAAAATCTATATCTGGGAGGTGGAAAAGAGGAATTGTGTTCTAGTTTCAATTTTATGAGATAGAGATCCGAGATTTACATCTCGTTTCTGGAAATCCTTATAGCAAGCCCTTGGAACGCAGTTGACGATGAGTACGACATATCACCCTCAGACAGATGGTCAATCTGAGAGGATGATACAAACTCTTGAGGATATGTTGTGGGCTTGTGTTATGGATTTTCGGGGCTCGTGGGAGTAGCACTCAGCGTTGGTTGAGTTTTTGTACAATAACAGTTATCACGCATCCATACAGATGGCTCCATTTGAAGCATTGTATGGGCGACTGTGTCATTCTCCACTATGTTGGGTGGAAACGGGAGAGTCCTCGATGGTTGGACCGAGCCTTGTCTAGGAGACTACAGAGAAGATCTACTTGATCAGGAAGAGAATGGAGATAGATCAGAGTCGTCAGAAATCGTATGTGGATCATCATCGATGACCGTTGTCATTCGAGGTGAGTGATCATGTATTCTTGAGGATCTCTCTTAGGTTGGGACATCATCGGTTTGGAAAGCAAGGAAAGTTATCTTCGAGGTATATAGGAACTTTTGAGGGTCTTGAGTGGGTTGGTGAGGTGGCTTATCATTTGGCTTTTCCACCGCAGTTTATCGTGGTGCATAATGTGTTTCATGTATCGCAGTTGAAAAAGAATCAACCGGATCGTGACCAGGTGATTCGTTGGGATCATGTTGAGCTAGAACCAGATGCTTCATTAGTCCACATGCCTCTAAGTGTTGTGGATAGGAAAGAGAAAGTATTTCATGGTTAAAGCATTAGTTTAGTTCGTGTTTTTTGGGAGCATGGTCAGATTTAAGAGGAGACTTGGGTGCAGGAGAAAGATATGATCGAGCAGTGGCCCAATCTCTTTCGACAAAGGGCGGGTTCACTACTTTCTGAGGACGGAAATTCCAATGGTGGGGATAATGTAGCACCCCTGTTTTGAGGTATGTGACCTTTGTTTATGCATTTTTATGTATTTAAAGTGCACAGGATGAGTTGGGAAGAGGTTGAGAGAGTTTAGAATGGTTTTGGATGAGTTTGGAGGGCTTTAAAGGGGTGCACGGTTTGTGCACGGTTAGTGGAAACTGTGCGAGTTTCCCAGGAAACCATGCAGACCCTTGTTCTCGAGACAGTAGGCCTCGCACAGCCTATCCACTGTTTTCCAAACCGTGTGAGGAAACCATGCAGACCCTGGCTCTCGAGGTAGTGGTGTGTGCTCGGTTAGCGCATGATTTTCCAAACTGTGCGGGATAACCGTGTGGTCACTTAAAGTTAGGGTTATAAGTTCTGGGATGACTTTGGATTGCCTCATTTCACTCCAAATCATCTCCCACTTGACCTTACTTGGGATTTTGGGTTCTCAGTGGTTTAGGCTACTCTCCCACTCGTTTTGGAAGCGATTTTAAGGGTTTTCAATGTGGTCTCAAGGTGATTGCTCCGGGTAAGTCACTCATCTTGTTTCTCTTGTGTTCTCTTCTAGATCTACATCCCTATCCTTCATGGTTTTCTAGATCTACACTTTTTTTGTGTAGATATAGGGTTGTGGTTGCCTTGGATGTTAATATTAAGGCTAATGGATTTTAGGGAAATTGATCTAGATAGGTTCTGGTGGTGCGTTCCTAGATTTGAGGCGCGGTTGTTCATGGGTTGATTTCTCGGGAACCTTAATGGTTGGTGGATTCTCTCTCGACACCACTTGGTGGAATTGTGTGGTGCATTTACAATGAAATTGTGTACTTGAAATTTAATTGGTAAATCATGTGGAAAATTTGTTTGAAAATTGATGGGTGATGAAATTGGGGATTTTTGGCATGAAAGTTGGATTTTTGGGTGAAAATGGGTTTTTTTGGAAATGGATTCAATTAACAACGAACATGAGAGTTATAATGGAATGTGATGGTGTTTACAATAATGTGTGATCTTGTGTGGCTTGTACTTGTGCGGATATGGATGGGATGTTGTACTGGATTTTATAGTGATGTTGTGGAGTGGTCGAGAAAGTGCCAATATAATCATGGAGATGGATGGATAATGGTCGAAAGGACCTCCATCAAGGCAAGTGGCCAAGAAATTACCACTTGTTGGGTTGTGAATGGGTTTTCTGAGAAAGTACCCCTATTGTTGGTTGATTGCTTGACTATGTGATGTTTGTAGATGGGGCTTGTGAGTGAAATATGAACATGGTAACCAGCGTATGACTTGATTTATGTGGCTTTCCCTTGTGTGGAATGTTTGTATTTTGCAATCAGTTTTCTAATGGAACTGTTTTATATAAAATGTTTTATACAATTGTGCTAACGGTTTATCCTAGTGGCGTGTGTAGGGATTTAATTTGGGGAAATCCTACTGAGTAGTTGTACTCACCCCCTGCATTGGAACTTTGGTGTCTTTGCAGATGTAGTATATCAGGACGTGGAAAACGGTAAGGCATCAACCTCCTTTAGTGGTGCGTTGTGATGTCTTGTTGGAACTTGGAGCTTGGATATTGGTGTGGAGTTGTGGTGGTGTCATGTCTTGTGGTGTTCATGTAAAGTCTTCAGCATTGTACTCTGATGTTGTATTCAGTTGTGTTGGCATGTGAGATTATGGATTATCTGGTTGTCTTTGGTAATGTATGAGTTTGGTTTTATTGACATGAATCATTTAGTTGTGGTTGTTGGTTGGTTTTATCTCAAGGTAAATTTGTTCCCCAATTGTTCTCAGAACCCTTGGCATTTATTTCCAGCCTTTAGTGCATTAGGAATGTTGCTTAAGGCCAATTAACCCTCACTGCCTCCTCAAGCTAATGATGTAAGGGTGGGGTGTTACACATCAACTAAAAAGAATCACTATATACTCAAATTAATGTGTGTTTTGGACATATAAAACAATAATATAATCATAAAATATTTCTATATTTAATATATTGAGAGTCTTCATTTACATACCCACCTTTGATATTCACAATGAGTTAAAGATAAAATAACTAAAAACATAAAAAATATATAAAGAGTTGTAATAATTTTTAAAATTTCACATGAGTCATTTTGATTCACATTATAAATGTTATTTTTATTCACATTTAATATTTATAATTGGGTCATCATGTTTAAATTATTGAGAATAATTTTATTTATAAAAGATAGACTATTTGTAGAAAAAACATGTAAACGTGGATCTTATAAACCAAATCGCATATAAAAATTTGAATAAATGGGATAATCAAATATAATGGATAGAATTAGATATTTAGAGAAAAATTAAGATGTTAATTTTCATTTGAGGTTATAAATCCCTTTATGTAGAGGAAATTAGGTATGTGAAGTCTATAAATATTGGAAATTCATTAACATGTAATATTAGACACACATATTAATTCACATCCATGGGAAATTTTCATACATGAAGTATTAGACACATGGAGGCATTAAAATATATGACCTCATTAATGTCCATGTATTTCCATACACTAGTGTTGATACAGTTTTTTGATGTATAGTTTTTAATGATCAACAACAGTTAAAAAATGACATAATGAAAATCAAGGTTGTAAATACCTTTTCAAAATAAGTTATTTCAACTAATGATGAACATGGTTTTTAACATTTTTTCTATTAAAAATCAATGTCAAAAACACATTTATATTTTTATTGGTTGATGGTTTTTCAATTTTCCTATAATAACCTGCATTTAAAAAAAATAAAACATTTTTTATTTAAAATTAAATTTATAGGAAATGTTTTCTAACGTTAGTTATTTAGTAATTGTTGTCCAAAATTATTTTAAATGTTGGTTCTTAAATAACCAATGTTGAAACTAAAATGTTTTAGAAAAATATTATATGAAACTAGTGACTTGTAGATATAAGACTTGATAAAAAATAATAGCAATACAACAAAACTAGCAGCACCAATAAAAAGTATATAAATAAAAATTATATTGAAATTACAACATGTTTATACATTGAACTTTAAATAAAAAATCTATATCAAAAGCTAAAATTGGGTCAAACATGTAACATATTCCACCCGTATTACTTGATAAATATTTACATTTTCTTTATTGTAAGCACAAGGGTCATCACACATATAAAAATAGGCGTTGTTTATATTTAATATATATTTTCTATATAAGGTAAAAATTAATAAAAATGTCTACAAAAATCCTACATTTTGGAATTTTTTAACTATTTCAGATGAAATTATTTCAAACATATATTTCATAATGTAACATCTAGATTCTTTTACCTGACAATTATAAGTCTATTTGAATAGATGTTTTAGGTTGAAAATAATGATTTTATATGTAAAAGTATGGTAAATTTAAGTCAATCTATCTAGTCTTGCACATACCGATTTGATGTTATACACAATACTATTGATACTATATATTAACCCCATTCCTATTTTTGTAAATGATATGTATAAAAGAAATGTGAAATTAATTTGAGAAATAATTACTCATATAATAAAACCTAGGTCTCCAAAATGTCATCAAATTTTTCTCACACATCAGCATATATGTAAAATAACCAATCAAGTGTATTTTATTTTTAGAAAATTAACCAACATAAAATTTCTAGTAATGTAAAAAGAATATAATTTTAGTGATAGAAAACAAATAGAAAAAATAAATATTTTTTCAAACCTATCAATATAAGAAAACATCAAAAACTGAATAACATCATTTTAAATATTTGAAAAATATAAATTTTTTCTTTAATCTTCATTCATAATTCTCACCTTTAGAGAACAAAATTGGGTTACCAAGAAACCATACACATATTTTATATCATTTTTAACACAAATCATATAATGGAACCTAACAAAAAAATACTATAAAGTTAGATAAATCATGTTGATATAACTATAGAAAATATTATAGTTGAATCAAATAAAAAAGATTTATAAAACCATGTAGCACAACATATCTGAATCAATAATCTCAATGATGCCTTCCCCCAAAATCTTCATAATATCATCACATCAAAACATTTCAACATTTGTTGCAATATTATTATTGTTGAATAATAATGATTCAATTCCGGATTATTTATAAATCATTTTTTATCCATTATTGATGTGCCCTCATCCTATTTTCACTTTTAATACAAGATTTCATTACCTTTGATGTATTAATATATATATATATATATTATATTAAAGTAATAAAATTAATTCAATAGTATTATTAAATATGGATAATAATATAAACATACATTAATGGTATGTTATAAATTTGGTTGAGATGTCCTTAAAAAAGTATCCAACACGGTGTCCAGCTATCAAATACTCACATATAGGAAATGGTTCTCATGATTAATTATCAATAATATCAATTACCATTACCTTAAGGTTGTCGATATCAATCATCTAATAATTTAAAATATCCCTAATATAATATATCATCCTATATGTTTAATTATGATACTAGGAGCCCTCACCATATAACAATTATTAGATGTGAATATGAGGATGATATATAGATGTGGGATTTATAAGAGAAGTTAGAGGAGTGGGAACAAAGGAAGGAGTGGAGGTGTGGTATTTAAAGATGGTTGTGGAGTAGTGGGTTATGTAGCCTGAAATATTTATTAATGTTATGAAACATCGAAAATAATAAAAAATATATCAAGTCCCACACAACACCTATAATCATCATCTCCATAATATGAAGAATCTCATGAAAAATTTATTTTAATTCCTTTATTATAAATATATATAAATCCTCCATTGGGGGTCTACCATAAATACTAGACATGTATTAAATTTAATCAACCACCTAATATCTTTTTATGTCGCTTGGGTGTATGAGTTGTCCAAATATTGCTGCTAAAATATCCTTCCTACCCTCATTTATAGATTACCCCTACAATGTATTCTCCTCAACTAATTCCTGTATAAAATATTTTATTTATTTATTAGTGGGTAAAAAAATTAACATTTTTACAATAAATTTAATAACATATAAAACATATAAAAATCCTTACGATTACCTTAGATTAAACCCTCAATTAATTATAAAGACAAGTCCCCATTTTGTTCATCCATGAAATGTTCCTATTTTCATGTCTAGGTGGTGGGTAAGGATGGCCGATCATTATAGATCCAGAAGACTCATCTATAAATTTTTGAGGTTTTTCAGTGATCATTTATTTTAAAATAATGAATACCCCAAGGCTATAATTTAAGAATGTATTCATTTTTTATTGGATCTCTTGATGAGACTATCTAAGAACCTTTTATTGAGTGGAAAATTAATCATTCATATGGTCAATATAGTGACCAGAAAACATAAAAAACAAATGAAAATTTGAATAACTATAAGTTAACATAGACATCCACTTTCAATTAATTTCATCCATATATCTTCATTTAGAAAGGGATATATATGAAATTAATTTTCATTTTTCATGGAAATAAAAATGAAATCACTGGTCAATGTTGATTTATAATCCCTACGTATCCAAGAGGTAATATATAAAGATTTTTTACCAAATTATTCATTATTAGGTACATAATATGTAATCCGATAATAATAAATAAAAAAATATATTAAGAAATTAATATAATAATAAGTAAAATAATATTATTTTACCCTACCAAAATTGTCTTGAATGACTGTATAGTGCTCTATTGGTGATATTTCTCCAATCAAAAATAAAAAAAATTACTTTTACTAGGAACTATTTCCCCAAAAACCCTAAATTTAGTCAAATTTAGGCCTATGGGATTACCATTATCCAAAAACTAAATAGATAAACTCTTTTCCTTTCTATGATCAATAAGAAATTATTTAAACTTCTAAAACCATGTTTAGATACCCTTGAATCCTTCTCTGTTAATGTGGTACAATAAGGAACTTGTACAGTTAGATGAGGACCTTAATCAGTGGTATATATAGGATCCTTCTTTGAGGATCATGGTGAATCAATAATATCACCCGAGTTCATCCTATAAATTAAATGAACAAAAAATTATAAAAAAAATCCAATTGTTGCATATAATGATATATATATTGAATATTTATAAAAAAGTTATATAAATCACTTCTATGATTAATATAAATTTTAAAAAAAATTATGTTATATTATCTCTATAAGAAATACTGATAGAGGTATCTGAGTGATTATTTTGTCATTAATTATCATAAAACTTATTTTAATTAAATTAATCTATTTTTTTAATTAATAATAATTGATAGTTTCTCTTTATTTTAACAATAACTAATATTAAATTCATGTATCGTTAGTTTTTTAAATATAAAATATAAAATTAAGAAATGGATTGTAGTTGATAAAACACTCATTTGAATATTATATTTTTGTAGAATTTGTGACTCAAGTATGGTCTATGATTATATTTCCCAAATTTTTAGTTCTGAATTATCATGTATTTTCAAAAAAAAATCCACATGAAAACTTTTTTGATCACTTTACACTTATTATGGACATACTAAATAAAATTAATGATCAAAAAAAATTATTTTTATCAAATATAATATTTATGATGCTCTATTATATTCTTAATTTATGATCAACAAAAATGATATAAAAATATTTGAGTTTAGTAAATGAGAATTATAACTATTGTATCTAACATTTCATATAATTTGAAAAGTAAAATAAGATATAAATATAGGTTACCTGAAATCTTTGGAGATTACTAATGTTTTGTTTTACCATATTCCTTCTTCATGATCTTCTTCTATAGAACAAATCATGTCTTTATAATTTCCATCAATATCCTCTATTAATAAATACATGGTAGTATGGATATCACATAATCCATAATTATCAACAAGTATTTCATTACTAAAAGGTTATTTTTCATCATTTAAAAACTATAAAGAACTAAAAATTTTATTGATAATGAAATTATAAATTTCTTTCCCAAATGTTTGCATTATTAAAGGATTATCTTTTTATTCCTTTCTCTTCGAATTTACTATTGTTATAAATAATTCATCATGTTAACAACTAAAGTTATCGAAAAATATTATAGGAAAACAAAGGAAGTAAAAATTTATTCTAATTAATCAGAAATATTTTATTGATAACTTTTTAATATTCAGATGATATGGACCATGGATTTCTTCGTTATCACAAGAAAAACATGTGACTCTAGTTAAAAATAATACACAACTATTATGAACTGATGTTTTATTATCCAAATATTCAATATAAAATGTATGGCCATTATATACATACTCTAAGGATGTTATCAAATTTAATATTATCCCACGAAAAAACCATTTTAAGGTTTTAGATGCATTTTATCTATGAATCATGATATATTTAAACCATGGTAACAATATTTTTATGTGCACATTAAAACCCAAAATATCAGTCTTATTTGGAAATAATGACTTAATACATTAATATGAAATTTTATATTAGAATAAACAACATCATAGTTATTCATGTTGAATAAATGTAATTTTTATCACATTTGTTTTATTAATTTTGAAACCATTTAAACGCTTTCCAAAAAAATTCTCTTGAATATGGAAATAGGATGGAGAACTGGCTTGCTCTAATGAAGATAAGTATACTTTACAGAACTATGAAACTTTATTAGAAATATATATCTCATATTTATAGGCTTCTAATAGATATGGATTATTAATATAACCCTTTAATATCTTCATAGGTGCTTAAAATGGATACATCTAATGTAGATATAAATGACCACACCACTTAATTTCTTACCACAAATCAACATATAAATAAACAACTATATAAAAGTTTGATATTGAGAAGCTCATTTTATGTTGAAAAAGAATATATACAATATCAATCTCTATCTTGTTCAATGGATTCACATCTATTAATTTTATAAATATATAATGGAATGAACAAATCACCTTCTTGATAGTCATTTGTCATGGATGGGTTGTATTCCATACAATTGAACTGGTAAGAGATGTTTTATCCTAACATGAAAATCATAAGATTTCAAGCTAGTTAAAAATGGATCTATCATTGACACAAATTTTATAACTATTTAAGAATAAATCAGAGGAACATTGATACCATGGTGGAATAGAAAAAAAATAATTTCATTACTCTTGGATAATGCATGGAAAACAATACATAAGTATGTTCATTTCATATTTATGGATAAAGCCAACACCAATTTTATTCCCATTCATATTAAATCCAATATTTCTTATAAACCATCCTTTATCTTACTTTTAATATTTAACTATGTTCCAATCAAACACTCATATATATTATTCACAACTTGCACCACATCAATGCTATGTCTGATCTTATGATATCCACAATATAGAATTTGAGAAAATTAATATTCATTTCTTCATTATATTTTTTATAGTATAAACTATTAGGTACTTCAAAATTTGACATTGTTATTTTTCAATCATACAAAATAATGATTTGATGAAATGGGATTTATAGTGACTCAAATTATTTTAAGCCACTAATTTCCTTTATTATCATAGATATAAATTATTCAAAGAAAACAATTTGTTAACCTATGTAACATATTTTCCAGTGATGTTATACATAATAAAATTAAGTTCCTTCTTCTCAAATTGGACAATATTTTTAGACCTTAACTTAGTATCCATAAACATTTACATATATTGTGAATCCTTATATTGTAAGGAAATCAATTTATTAAATCAAAATATTCCTTTTTATAAAAATCATAATATTTGGTACCTTTTTCACAATAGTGTTTCAAATCATTGATTAATGGTGATCAGTGAACCTCAATATCATTTCTAGGTTTTTACCAAAACTATTAAACTAAACATGATATGTTTCTATTTCAAAAATCTTTTTTGAGATAAGATGCAATTTTATAACAAACTATCCATAATATATGTTTGCTACTAGAAAACTGATATAGATTTATTCAACCATCGTGCATCCTATCTCTATGAATTAGATCTTTATTTTAAAATTTAAGAAATTCTAAAGTGGGTTTGTTATATTGTGAAAATCATCTAGATGATGTATTTTTTCAATTGTATATCATTTTTGTTGAAATATTTATAACCTTTTTCACATCATTTCAATTTATAAATTTTTTATAGATTGTTAATTATATGAAGATAAAACATTTCCTTAGGTGGAGTTTTCATACTAAGATTAATAGGTTAATATTTTTCATATTTTTTATTCAACATATATTTTAATGTTGAAAATATAGTTAAATTTTAATTCCCATTTTATTTCTTCAAATATTTTACATAAACATTAGGGTTGGCATATATATTTTGTACCCTAATCCCATCTGGAATATAACATTTTAGAATTATAATATGAATAAGGTTTATCATTATATTTAGGAATTATGACATTCAATAACTTTAGAAACTCTACAAAAGTCATATAACTACATCCATTTTTGGATTTCAATGTCAACATTACAGAAACTATTAATAAAACCATACATTTTGATCAACTAGGATATAAGTTTTTTTAGCATGAGCATATAAGTGTTCAACTGACCTAGTTTACTTAATATTTTCCAAATCAATACCATAGATTCATTTCTACTATTTGATGAAAAATAGAATTTTAAAAGTATCCATCGTCGTTAGATCTGCAATCCATCCCATTTTAACTATAGAAAATCCAAGGGATGTAATTTATGTTAAAACCATGCCAAACTAAATGACCATGGATTTCTATACATTGAATCCTTCTCATATAAAAACATTTTAACCATATACAATAAAAGATGTTGTTTTTTGGAACATTTATTCTGAAAAATTCAAAACAAGTATCAACCCATTCCTCATATTTATCACTTGTTTAATATGATGTTTTCCAATTATGATACATTATAACCTATAATCAAATTAAATAACTAAATATAAGTTACTATACAATGAAATTATAATTCAAATATATTTTTATAAATAATATATCATATAAAAAAGTATATTTTAACTTTTATCATCATTTCTCTATATTTTATAATATAATACTAATGTTTTTAGATTTAATAAAAATAAATGTCAAATAATAAACTCAATAAAAATTAAATAATTACAGAAAATTTTAATTTAAAATTCATAATGACTACATAAAAATTTATCTATAATAGTTTTTATAAATAAAAGATTCATTAAGACCATATGATTTTTTATACATAAGGAAAAAACAAAAAAATACATATTTAATCACATATAAATTCTTAAATCAATGATAAACACTAGAATATATTGAGTATTCCAATTCTAATATATTTTGAAAATAAAATACATTAAAAGAAATTAATTTATGTCTATTTTTAAAAAATATAGACATAAACTTATCAATCCACTTAGAAAATTGAATAATAAAAAAACAATTTTTTATTAGGGTATATATTTCAATTACATAAATAAAGAAAATTAGTAAACAAAACCAAAAAATATGAACATTAAAAAATGTAAAAAATAAAATAAAAAATAGATTTATTTCCCTTATAAAATAATTCTAAACCAGAAATATTCCTATTGAATATAATTTTTTTTAACTAATAAACATTTCTTATAAAAATGTTATTAATGATTCATATATGAAATAATTGTTTTTTCTTGTTGTTATTTATTTATAATTCATAGATCATGAAACTTAATATATAATCCATTTCCATATTCCTAACCACCATAGGTTTTCAATAGGTCATGACACTTCATTGAAACTCATGTGAAACTGAAATTAATAATTATATTTTAAATTTTTCAACAAAAAAATAATTCCTTAAATTTTTTAAACAATAAAAAAGAAATTACTGACAAATTGTTTAATGGTTAGTTATATTATTTGGGTCTCAATTTCCATGACCCATATTTCATTACTTTTTTTAAACGGATTAGAGAAAACTCAATTACCGCACTTGATGAGTCACAGTGTAATTCGTAAGTAACCCCTAATAAAAGAACCCAAATAAATACATTAAAAAATGATTTAATCACATCAAGTACCACTAGTAACCACTCTTAAAATCAACAATAATTACACTATAAATAAAAATAACTTTGAGGGATGAGGATGAACAAATATATAGATGAGGATATACTAGATAGTATTAAAAATGAAACTGAACATTATCATGGGGGATAATGAAGGATTTCATTGGATGATGGAAACTAAAGTTGGGCATTGATCATGAGATTGAATAATGATGGTTTGGGTTAGACTTGGTAGGTAAAAAATTTCTTGAAGCATAATTAAATCAAAAAAAATTAGAAGCCTATTTTTTTAATAATGTTTTAATGGTTTCCTACTTTTTTTATTTTTTAACCAATGATATAATCAACTTTTAAAATTCTTTAATAGAGATACCAATTTTGTTTTAAAAAATCACAACGGTTTTTTATAATAAATATAAGAAAGAAAGCATTAAAATTCATTATGCACGATTTTTATTTTATGAAAACATAAACATGATCCTAAAAAACAACATACCTCTCGGAAAGGACTTTATTATCTCTTAAAACATAAAAAACACCTCAAACAAAGAAAAACAATACTACCATTCATATTTAAAATGGTTTTAAACATATCAAAACTATTCAGTACCATGAAATTCAACATACCAAAACTTATGAAAAAAACATAAAATAGATGGTTTATAACAAATATACGTATGTAGTATTTCAAAATTTTATAGGGTTCTTCAAAATCCCACTTTGTATTTGTGGGCAAACAACCTATCAAATAATTCCCAAAATTTCACAAAATTAATTTCTCATAAATCATCAAACCATATCCCATATATGAGAGAAGTATATTAACACCAAATTATGTCAAGATTAATATTTTTTTATAGAATTACATCCCATAGTGATGAGAATGTTTTTGGAAAAGTTATTCAATTCTCTCAATTTCTCAATTAATTGCTTGAATATCTCTAAGAAAAACACCACTATTATTATTGAATTTTTTTTCAAAGAATGGATAAATACTACTATTATTAAATACTCTATTTCTTATTTGAAATTTAATCTTAAAACTAGTACCTCCCAATTTAATCATAATCTAAATACCATGTTTTTTAGGGAGGTGGATGTAGTTCTATATGTCCACTAATGTGGGGTGAAGGGTGAACATATAGGTACACTCATAACTCCATAAAAAAAATCCTTTAGAATTAATTAAATATTGATTCTGATTAGCTAGTATTTTATTTCCAATATATTCATGTTTGTTAGCAAATATAATTATATTATCTTTGATAATGTGATGTAGTATTTCAATGGTTTTAGATTAATATTGTTTTACTAAATTTTTAGTGAGATCTATAGCACTATGATTATCCTAAGAAATATTAAATGTTTTTCAATAATAACCCTCAAATCAATAACCTCTATCAGTATCTATAAAACATATGAAACTATATGTAGAGAAACCACATATTCATATTTACTTGTACTATGAATAATTTATATTCATTTATTTCTATACCATATTATAAAACCATATACCTAAAAGAAAAACCCACATGTTGTGGATATCCTATCAATTTTGTCACTAACCCATTTATAGCAGTGTAAAAATTCATGTCTAGATATGTGTTGCATTTGTAATGCAAGCCATTTAGCACTGTTCTTTTCACATAACTCATGATCTAATTTTTTAAAATCTTGTTTTATAATATTATGTTTGTTTGATATTGAGAACAAATAGTCTCAATATATATAATATATAGTACATAATCTATCAAATAAGACAAGTCACAAACCTCACTTCTAATTACATTCTGATAACAATTACTCCCATGTTCACCCATGGTCAGTTTTCTACTAACTAAAATTAGAGTGAAAACATACCTATCCGCATTTATAAAAATATTATCCAACTCTTCACTAACATATTTTTATTAGGAGGAAAATTTGTAGCTAAATTTTAAATCAATATATAATCATTGAAATCAATTCAGGATTTCCACTAAAGAAATATCAAACAACTTTTGAATCTACAAATAAAATTCCTCATAAAAGAAATTTTAACTAAGAAATATCATTTCATGCACAAACCTAACAATTTATGTAATTGAACATATGTAAATAAAATTTATACACACATTGTAGTTAATAATTTATTTGGAAAATCCTATTTTTTAAAGTAGGTATAATGTCTTGTTGACCATATATAATAATCCTTTTTCATGCCCTATAATGATTTATTTATTCTACAGAGCATACTTCCATCATGATCAAGAATGAGGGAATTTGGATTATTAGTAAATAATTCTTCCTCAATTTCACCATATATAAATTACCACTTCAATATCATTAGTTATTATTCATAGTTAAAATTATGATATAAGAGAAACTTGATTCTAAATCATAGTCATTTTCTTGTGTAAACTCTTGAATTATGATTTCTAAACATATCTTTAGTTTATAATTGTTTTTTCTGTAATTTGAATTGACTTATTATAATATTATTATCATCCTAATAATCCCTAGTATTTTTTTAGGGAAGAAATAGTGTTCTATTATTATATTTCAGTGACTCTATTATCTAAAATTTCTAAAATCTACATTCTATCATATATAGATATTTGAAAACATGCATGTTAAATATACTCTTTTTCCATCAATTTCATAAATTTCTACATTATAACGCTGGGCCATTTTGTGCTTCATTTTTTCTTCAACTGATATCTATTTTGGATTCATTGATATCCCATATAGGAAACCAAATATGAATTTTCTTTAAACTCATACAATAATATGGACTCCATTTTCATTAAAATTTCATATGGTGTATCATGTGTCTTGTGTCTCAAAAAGAATCTATTATAAATGTGAACATCTATACACTCACCTTCTATACAAATGAAAATATTATTTTTATTTTCAAAACCCATAGTTTTAGCCATTTCAACTATGACTCTATTCATTCTTTCTACAACTCTAATTTGTTGAGACGTATATAGTGTGAATAATTGATGTTTGAGTCTATATTTGTAAAGTTAATCCTAAAATAGGGAAAATGTTTTTTCCTTTCCATTAACAGTTCTGTACTTCTCGATACAGAAATGAAATTCCATTTCAACATATTTTCGATACATTTTTAATATCTCCATTTCCTTAAACATATTCCTTATGAATGTAAAATTTAAAATTTGGGTGAAATCATCTATTATTTCAATAATGTAAATATAAAATACAGTATAATTTTCATTCACTGGACCAAAAATATGTATATTAATTAACTCCCATGTTCTTGTTGATGTAATACCCAAATGCTTACTACATTTATAAGAACCTTTTATCTTTGTAATAGATTCTATAAATGATTTATAAATTTATTTTTAGATTTCGAATATATATCACAAACAAATTCATTAAAATTGTACATCAAATTCTTTTGAAAAGACTCCTAAGGCTTATATGCCAAAGTATGTTCTCAAAGACTACCATTGTGTAACACATATTGGTTAGATCACAAATTAAAACATGTTTCCATTTGTTATATTACATCGAGTGATTATTCTTCAAACTTTTTATCTCTAGATAGTATATATGTCTTTCTTGAAAATCACAACATTTCAATTATAAAAAAAATTATCCAAAACTAGATTTATTCCATCAACAAAGTGAATATCATCTTATTATAAAGATTGTTTTTAAATTTGAGTAGAGGAAATAACATTTATTTTTAATGAACAATATTTTAAAAATTCAATCATACCTCTTTTTTATTCCTCAAAATTTTTAAAGTGTCTATCACCAACAAATCAGGTCATAAGAACACCCAAGATAAAGTATCTATGACTTATCTTACTTCCTTGTTTAAGGGAATTATCTTATAAGAAATTAATGTCACATTTTTTACATATAAACTCCTTCATTTTTCATCGAGTATTAGTTGACATGAAAATAATATCCTGGATTTTTCAGATCTATGATCACAGTGGTCAAATCATTCACACAATTATTTATTTTAATAAAATTTAATTTTGTTTCAAGATATGAAATTTTCTTCATCTATTTTTTCATTCTTCTTGTATCTAATTTTTCTTCATTAAGAATTATTCCTCTGAATTCTTTTCTTATCTAAGAAATGGTATGTTGAAAAACATCTGAAGTCCTAGTGACCAAATACTCAATAGAACTAGTAATTCCCATGGATCATTATTCTCTTTTTCCATAAAAATTATAATTATAGTGTTATATATAATTATGTTTATTCAAAAACTATTTTTTAGATTAATTATTTTTAGGGTAATAAGTGGTCCAGATTTATTCTTTCTTTATGGAACGTGGTACTGTATTTCTATTAATTTGTCCCAATCTCATAAAAATTTTGCGTTAAAACTTAAATTTTTTGCTAAAGTAGGAAAATAAATTGACTTACATGGTGCAATTATAAACTGTTATTTTGTGAATGTTCTATTAGCTAATTTATAAGATTCTTTAATAAATATAATATAATGTTTGATGTTCACCTTTAATATATTTTAATCATTTGTAGATTTAATATTATTTTATTTTTTCTTATATAATTATTCTTCATTCAATTAATATTTTCCTTGTTAATAACTTATTTTTTTTATTTTTAGAGACACTCAAACTGTATTGCTTCATTTCACTAAGGAAGGATAATTATTTCTTCTCAAAATAGTCAGTTTCATCACTAATTTTCTTATTTGATTTCATTTTTTTCTTTTGAGAATGATATTATTCTGAAGAAAATTTTGAAGATCTCAGTTCTACATTTGTCTAGACATAGTTGCTTAATTTCTCAGAATAATATTTTTCATGTTCATTTAAATATGAGTAGATAAATTCTTATTCATTGATGGTTGGTTTTCTTCTCTTACTTCAATATTTTATTTTTATATATATTTATATCATTGAATTTTTATCTTGAACTCTAATTCCCTATTGTTTTTTAAATATTGACATCACAATTATATCCTAATCTAGTTCTTCCCTCTTCTTTTATATTTACTGTATCATAGAGGATAAATGATTTTCCAATTTAAATAATTACATTAATCTTTATCATATACAAGATATTTTTTTATTCCATCACAAAGACCCAAAATCCAGTTAATATTTTACCTTTTCTTAAATGATATTTTTTTTTATAATTTCATTATATATAAGATTGTTATTCAATTAATAAACAAAAATATCCTTTCAATTATTATGATTTTATATATGAGAATAAAACCTTTTAGGAACATTTCTCATGATAATATTTATAATAATAGAGTATTCGTGTTTTTCACTAAAACCTATGATATTATTGAGTTGTTTTCTGAACTTAGTGAAAATATCAATAATGTTTTCTTCCATAAACATGTTTTTCCCTTAAAAATATTATATACATTTTAAATTTATCCACATTTAATTTCACCTCTTTTTTATCGTTACATTTAATATTTCTTTAATTACATTCACTATTTTTAGTATAATCAATTTTCTGCCTATGTTATTCGATATAGAAAAAATAATATCATTGAGTTCTCTTCCATAATTATGAATATTTCATTTAACAATATGGTTTGTTGGATTGTTCCATTAAATGAGTGAAATAAAAAAAATAAAAACATATTTTAATATCATAATGAGAGACAGAATACATGGTACCAATCTATTTTCTATCTATTATAAATTGTTTCCATAAAAGAACTAGAACAACAAGCTATACATAAAATTCTTGTTACCCATCCTTATAACTAGATTAAATCTAATAGATGGACCTATCTTTATTAATAGATATAATGAATAATATCAGATTACTCCACTAAGAAGGGGGGGGAAAGTGGATACCAATTTTTATATCTTCTACTTTTTATAATTGAGACCTCCGGAATGTTGTTATTAGATTCCCTTATGTATAGATACTTAATTTCACTCATGTACACAAAAATACTGAAAAAATGAATATGATGATTTTTGAAGGTTCAGTCACTTCATAATTAGCATACTCATTTCCTTGATTAGATTCACCACTACCCATTGATTCAATATAATAATTATAACTAATTACAAAATTACATTAATGGGATAGAGTCACACTATGTATGTCCACATTCACAACATATAATGAGACTTCACACTTACCTCTTGAATGATATGTTTCTTAGATTAGATAGTTCTCCTTGAATGAATAGTTACTTCATAAATAACGAATATAGATCTTCATTGTTGAGCCTCAAGAAATATTCAATAATAACATCTCATTTTCAGAAGATCTTCTATAAAACGACTACATGTTATTATTCATTTTAAAAATCAACTTTATTAACTCAACCATAACCCGTTCTTTAGATGAATGCTTACATAATATGCGGTTCTGAATCTTTCATGAGTTTATTTTTTCTATGTATACCATACTTCTTATAATTTTTTAGTGATTAACTTATCTTCTCTCTCTATAGATATTCTAAAACCTCAATTTTTACAATATAACTTTATTTATGAGAAATAAATGTCCCCCATTATAACTATTTTGAAAAACTAAAAAATGATGACTCCTACTTTTCCTTCCACATGAAATTTTCATTTTAAAATAATCTTCTTTTATAAACCTCACTTTTAAATGCACTTACTTGAAATTATTTCAATCCAAAAAAGTGTATTTGGATTTATTCTCCTAAATTACATATTTGTGGATATCATATAAATCTCATATTTTTTATCAATGTAAATAATAATTCACAAATAATTTAGGTTTCAATTTTTTGTAAATTCATTCATTACATTCTCATTGAACCGTTTTTGATCTCACTATAGTCATAATGCCCACATAATACAATAGAATATATAGAAAACCAAATTGATCAAATATTCACACGTTATAAAATTGAAAATAATAATTGAATATTAAATTTATTGAGATTTTTTATCTAAGAGAAGAAAAAATCATCAATTGTATTTATATATTTTACATTGGGGGATTTGTTATTTATGGCATCAACTTTGAGAAACCAATAAAAATGTAGATAACAAAGATAAAATCACGAAAAAGGTAAGAACCATGGTCCTAATTTTTAAAATCTCATATTAATCAGATTAAATAATATTGTATATTTAATTTTTTTCTTATTGGTGAAAAATTCATACCCCATTAATTTTGATTTCTTCAGAACACAAAAAATTACAAAAATATTGTCTATATGAAGATAAATATTCGTACAAGGTATTTAGAATCAATAATCACATACATAAATTTGGATCTATGATAAAATTGGACACTTTGGTAAGAAATGTATCTGTTGGGAAGAACGCCTATGTGAATTTGTAAATTTGTTTAGAACTACTGTATGTAACAAAAAAACGGTACATCAAAAATACAAATGTGGGAGGATCATTTATGAAGAATATAAAATAATTAGAGGCATTCATATACTATATAAAATTTCATACATAAGGTACTAGATACATTTTGAAGTTTATAAATTCGAGTATTCATATAGAATAATTGTTTTTTTGGAAAAAAATATGATTTTGTTTTTAAAGATATTCCATTATTGGGTGGTGGGAACTCTTTCCCTTAAATTTTAACAAATTATATTGATAAACAACTTTTATCCTTGAGAAAAAAATATACCCTTACATTATATTTATATATATTGTAAAATTAAATTAATAATGAACCATATGTAAGAAACCATCATCATATATTATTTACATCAACTACTATTTATAAAAAAACTTGTTACCTCATAAGTGAAAATAACCTAAAAATAAACATGATTTACATAAATATGATTAGAACCATATTAAATTTATTTTAACCCATCTTTGTTGAACCAATCATATTATTTATTATAGGAATGAATAACACATGATTAATAAATTAATTGTTCTTAAATTTTTACCTCTTATATATATTGATAACTATTTTGTAATGTATAGATGGTATTACAAAATATTTAATATCTGAAAATTGATTTATATATCTTTAATATTTTATTTGGCTCTAAATGTAGTTTCATTCCCCCTTCACATATTTTATAAAATTCATACTTTATGGACTAGGTTTTACAGAATAAAAATAAAATCATACCATTGAATATCATTTCTTTTTTTAAAGGGGTTGGTGTTGAATATCTAATACATCTTTTCAATTCCTTTAGGCTTTAATACCATGTTAGTTTTTACCATTGTCAATCCATATGATATTATTCTTCCTCTTTCATCCTCATAGTTCTTGAATATTATTATGGGATTGAGTAAACATTTATATAAATTATTATTAAATAATTCATAATAAACTATTATACTTTTTTTATGAGATTAAAAAATGAAATTAATTTCCAACTTAATCCTGAGTTTGGATACTAGACTTCCTATGTAATTAATATACCCTATGTTTTTTATTAAATTAGTTGAGATGAATGTATCCTTGGACATCTTCCATTGATTTAGTAAATTAGAAACTTTATATATATTATATCTAGAATATTATTGTGAGATACTTTATAGATTTCCTCTCATCACAAAAGTAATATTATTCAAATCTTTCTTTGGATTTTTTGGATCTATATAAATAGAAAACAATTCAGAGAAAATTGATAAATATTTACTATGATTTCCATAAGAATATACATCATCTTTACTACCTTCATCTATATGTTATTTATTGGGAAATATTTAAACAATCACATATGGATTTACATTTTATTTAATAATAACATTCCAAAACCTATATTAGTCTAGGTTGATTCTACTATTAAATGTTTATTTTTCAACAGTTTATTATAATATCAATTTTTATGTTGATACTAATTATATATATATATGTATTTTTTATAATATTAATACTTTTGTTCACATTCATTAAATATGGCTTTTTTTAAATATGATCCAACTAATATTGATGTCCATTTAATGTGTGAAATTATATTAATTAGTGGAATAAATAACTATATTTTATTGAACTATTGATTACAATTTAATATTAATATCATTTTTTAGCTCTTTATGAGGACCATTATGTTAATAAATTTCATTAAAAACTCATTGGTAATTGTGAACATAAGATATTTCCTTAATCCATAATCTATATAATCATAAACATTTCCCACCAATATCACAATTTTTAGGGGTTCCAAAATATGATTACTTTGATGCTCATAATATTGTTTGTTTATATAATTTTTCTTTTTTGTATCTCAACCTTAACTAAAACTAGAAAATACAAGGTCACCTATCATTTGAATGAAACTATTTCTCTTGATAATCAAGGTCATAATATCTCTATTTTTTAAGGAATGTAGAAGATAATGTTTTTATGCGTATTAAAATATAAAAATCTTAAATATTGTATTCCCTTAACGTAAACATTTTTCTAATGAATTTGTTTTTTTGGTATCATAAACCATTAATAAAACTAATAAGTTGAAAAAATTTTAATATATTACACATTATATAACTCTTTATTTTTTTAATTACACAATTTTTATATTCACACGTATACAAATGAATCTTATGTATAATATACATGGAAAATTTTCATTTAATTTCTTCAAATAAGGTAAAACAAAATGAATACAATAAAAATTATAGAGGGAATGGTAGCTGGCATACACATTTTGAGGAAGATCATAACCCAATTTTTTGGTGAGAAATCTGAACAAAAGTCTCAAAATTTGAAGATCATTACTCAAGGGGGACATAAATTATAATACCATTATAAAATATAATATTAAAAAATCAAAAAACCCATTATTTTATATCGCATAACCCATTACAAATCACATTAATAGTTAGACAAAAATAAACCATATGGATTAAAAATCAAGTAACTCCTTAAATGTCTAATTTGACATTTATTTTATTATTTATAACACTTTGTACTATTTTATACATTAATTTATAATATAGAAATTTTATATTAAATAATCTAATAGAGAACAAAATAACTAAATAAATAAAAATTTCATAAACTTTGTTATGATAATAATATTTATGACCATTTCATAAACAAATAACTATTTCCTTTTTGTAAATAAAAATCTATAATTGAAATTATAAGGATAAAAATGTAAATAATTAATATGTATTTCAATAGGATATATTTTATTTTTATATTTTAAATGGAATTAGTATAAACTTTATATTATTTCAATTATATGATATTTATGATAATATAAATCATTCATATTTTATAAAATCATTTAAAATTTTATAAAATAAAATATATAATACCAATATAATATATTTTAGTTTCTATAAACATTGATAAAATATTTTTTTAAATGTCTTAAAAATATTTCAAAATATTCCATTTTAAAATGAATATGTCATTCTATTATTTATAAACATTTCATAAAATTATATAAACTCATTTATATTATTCATCATATTATAAATAACAATTAATTAATTAATATTCCATATGAGTTAATATAAAAAATAGAATACTTATATAAATAAATGGTTCTATATGAACTAAATCCCCCATCAAATCTAGAATGATTCCATGAAGTTCTTCTCTTAGAATTTTGTGAGAATTTAGAGAAAAACAGTTTTTATTTGAAATTTTTTAAATAATTAACATTTTTACTATAATACAATTATGAATGTTCAGATATTCCATTAAAATATTATGTAAAAACCATTACATTTTTATTTTTCATAAAATACAGATCCTTTAAAAGGAACACTTTCTAACCATGATCCTTTTTTAGATCATGATGTTGAAATTATGAATTTTAATGTTTATATAAATAAACATTTAATTTTCTATCTTTAGTAAACAACAATATAGTTTTATAACTATTAGAATACAACTATTGTTTTTTGAATTTTATCATGTTTTTGGAAATTTCTATAAATAATGGACATTTATTATAAAACCCATGTTTATTCTCAAAAAAAAATTAATTTTTGTTTTTCTATTCTGTTTAAATGATTAATCCAATTGTAATTAAAGTTTAATAAATCTAAATGCATATTTTTAGTAATGAATTTAATCAATAAATGAATTATAAATTGAGTTAAAATGGGATGCCTGAGAGACAAAATTACCCCCTCTTTAGTACACATAAATTGGTTGTTAATTCCTCTAGTTTGGTTGCTAATATTTTATTCTTAGAGACTAACTTGTTTGTATTTAGTTTTTTTGATATGATTTTATGAATGTAACCTTAAATAAGAAAAATTACATAAAATTATAAATATGGTATTATTATAATGTTTAGGGTGTACTATTATATCATGAACAAGAAAAGGGGGGATAATTATTGGAGATTATAGAAAGTCGTATGAGGGTAGTGCCATTATACCATGGTTTATAACATTTATCCAAAATCATTTAATTTATAGAGACATTATTAGGGGTTTAATTTTGATCTAATTATAGAATTTTTCCTTGGTCTATTTTTTATTGTTAAAAATCTATGAAAAAACAAAAAAAACAATTAGGTTGATCATTCATAGAGATTTAACTAAGACGAAGAATAAAATTCCAACAGAGATGAGAATCTATTAAAGGAGTATTGACATTTTACAATTTTTTTACCTTTTCATATTTATTTATTGCATTTTTGGTTGAAAAGAATGACCAAAAAGTATAAAATGATTGCATATGAATTGAATATTTATAATAGATAAATGGATAATTCTTGTTTACAATTTGATTATTTCTCATGTTTTTTTGGGTATATTGTGAATTATTTCTATAAAATTAATTATTTTTAATGTGTTATTAAATATATTTATTCTTTGTACCTCTAAATATTGATAGTAATTCTCTAATATGAAACCAATTCTAACTTTTCGAGGATCTTATATATCTTAAGAATATAAATCTATCTCCTTACACACATAAAATTGAAAACTTATATATAAGAAGAAAAAAATTACTCAATAACTTAGTGTTTTATGAAACTATTTTATATCTATCCCCACATAATTAAATTGAGATAAGGTGGTGGTGTTACTATTCTTAGTTAATATCCCCAAGAAATCAATGGATGGAAATAAATTCCTTGTTCATCGAGAATATTTTGTTATATATTTAACATTTTAATGATAAAACATCTAGAAAACATTACCAATAAACATCCCAAAATCTATATGATGCATGAGTAAAAAATATAACTCAAATAATTATAAAAAAATTAACAAAAACAGATTACATGAAGAAAACAATATACATACATGAAAATTACCAAAATACAATGAAACGTGGAAAAACTAAAGTTGAAAAAATCATGCATCACCTAATCCACTTCATTATCCTACTCCATATTTAATGACTATGGTAACATGACACATCACTAAATAAACATGATACCATGATTTTACCTAAGTCTAGATAAATGAAATCTGTTAATAAACACTATTGACCATGTGATGGGCATGCATAAATTTAGTATGATTTCCCCAAAGACTTCACGACTAATTACACTAGGATAAGATCTAGTTAGAATAATTTTGTATTTAATAGTTTAAAAATAAGATTAAATATTTAATATCAAACTATCAAACATGTTAAAAGGGGAAAGTTTTAAAAGAAATAAATATTTCTCAATTATTTGTCAAATCCATAACCATATCTCCACATACCCCCCATGAATGCCCATGTGAAATTTTTATTCTAATGGGTGGTCTCTCATAGATCTACCATGTTATCACAATGAGACTAATACTAGGTCCCCTAATGACAAACAAACCTTCCACATGGACACATCTATGAATTCTCTCACACCAAAAATTTAGTCCAAGCTCCATGAAAATACATTCCCCATAAACACATTATTTTTTTAATGTATATCACAACATTTTCCATTCATAAAAATAAAACCAACATTTTAAAATTATCATTTTAAAATTATCACCAAATATAATTTGGAAGGAAACCATTCAATTTAACCAATTTCAAATCCCTAACCCTAATATGGTTTCGATGAAGAATCACTCATAGATTTCATAAACATTTCAATAAAATAGTTTAAATGATACAATGCATACATATTCTAGGATAGTGGACATGATAGTGAATTCATGTACCTCTTAATGGTTCGATATAATGAATAATGTCACAAAGATATTCTATATATGTGTTCACAACATCTTCTCATCAAGAGATCTCAAAAGATATTATAATGATTCAAATATCACTACACAGAACTATCCATAAAGGAATATATCTATGGTTTCAACAGAGAGAATATTTTTAGTTCTAATAGTAATAATAATTAATAATGACCTACTGGTGAATAAGAAAATAAAAAAAGATTTTATTAACCTAAAAATCACTTCTGTATCAAAGAAGCTCATCTCTTAAGACTATGGAGAAAACTTAATTCAAGATGTTGAGGGATTAAGTGATTGAATAGAAATTTTGGTGATCATTTTTATTAGATATAAAACATTTAGGGTTACGATTTTATGAGGCATGGTTAGGAAGAAAGGTTTTTAAAATTGTTCACCAACTATGCAGTTCTAATACTCTAAGACCTCCTCTCACAGGGTTTGAAAAAAAATGCACGAACTGTTCTTTTACCCTATGTAAAATAAAACATGATCTCTCCAAGGAATCCTTATGGATTTTACAAACTATGAAACTAAACTATGTCCCAACAAAAAATAAGTTTCATGGTTTCTTGGAGGTGGTGTAATGTTTCTACTAACTGTTTGAAAACTACACACCAAAATGAATCCAAATGATTCTAAAATATTCAAAAACCATGAAAATTGGACCTAAATATTATGTATGATGAATTTACATAAATAAAATTCAAAAAACTGAAATTTGGAGTTCTATATTAAACCAAATTAGTCTTTAAATCCCAATAATGTGGAAATCATGTGTTTTCATAGAAGTGTTTGGGCCACATGTCACACATTTCCATTTAATGGTCCCATGATTCATCCTAGATTGGACCAAGATTCCAAAAAACCATATACAAGAATGATGAATTCCCCATTAAATATATTTAATTACATATGAATAATATTTATTGGAACATGAATCATTTTAAAATCTATCTCTAAGTAAATGTGATCCCTAAAAATCACAAGGACATGATCAGGTTGATACTTCTTCAATTGAGATACCAGAGAAAACTTTGTAGTAAATAAAACCTTGGTGGAAAAGACAAAAAAATATACCACCTAACCAACACATTAAGGTTATTAATAATTCCATACTTACTATTGAAAAAATATTTCCAAAATTAAAAAAACATGATTTTAATGTTCTGGAGACATTCTCAGGAAGACATGATCACTCACTTCAAACAAAAACAATCACCATTGATGATCCACATATGATTTTTTGTGACTCTGACCAATATTAATCATCTTTACAATCAAAATAATTTTCTCTTTTGTCTCTTAAACTATTATAGGTCCAATTATTGAATTATCACCTATTTTAACCCAAAACATTAGTGAATAGAAGGGAAACCAATAAAATTATTCTGAATGATACATATGTATAGAGGTCTAATAACTATTAAAAATATATTAATCACTCCTCACATAGTTTGATAAATTTTTTATCTAATGAAGTAATGGGGGGAATTTTATTTTATTTATATTCATTATTATTTTTTATTTTTCGATAATGGGCCTATTATTTAAATCTTTTTATTTGTATTTAGAGTGAAATCGTATTTGAGAGGGAAAATATTTAAGGATTTTGAACTCAAATACAATCCTGATAAAATATAAATTGAATTCCCTAAGAATGTATTCAAATGTTTTGATCTTCTTTTTTGATTTTACATATATTGGTGGCTGATAAGACATGGTCATAATAAACGGGTTTCTTTTTTCTACTTTAAGGACATCAGAAAATGAGAGATGAACTTGGGATCTCTATCATATAAAACTGAGAATTGAATTCCATGTATCATTAAAATTTATCCAATATAGATTTTGGAAAACTATTGCATCATATTAGTTTCATTATTATATATAAATTGAGCTGAATTTTTTTTAGGATCCAAAAATCACTCATATGTAATAATTTTCCCTAATTATTTTTAATAGATATGTTATAAAATCATCAGCTATCAAATCCCATTTCTACATGGGAATCAGTAAAGATTGGAACATACCAGCTTATAGCTGATACTCTACATTGGCATCCAAATATGTGAGGTATCTTGATACATACTCTTCTACATTACCCATCATTCATGCCTATTAAAACTCTGCTTTCAATTCATTATACATCTACTTAATTCAAGGATCAAAATCTCTTCTAGAATAGTGGTAGACACAAAGGAGGTGTTCCTGATAAGCCAAGGGTACCATGGAATGATCTCTAAAATAGAATAATGAACTCTCATATATCTTATACCCTTTAGTGGTATCCCTAAAATTATATATTAACCTCATATATAGACATTCTGGAGTAATGTTTTGAGAAGCTGTAGCATACTCAACCAAATTAGGAAAGACTGAAACTAGAAAGAAAACTCAAACATAACCATTATCTATAAAATCTGTATACATATCAGCTATAATTGACATAAGATAACATTTATCTGAATCATATTTATTTAACTGGTAATATGACCTCCAAATCATTTTATCTATAATAGAATTTCTATTCTACTGTGTATACAACATTCTGAATTCAAGCATTTGAATATATTTCATCGATCTTCTTTTCCTTATCTTCAAATATCATTAGGGTAAAATGTTTATATATATATATATATATATTAAAAATCAATATTTTATCACCATAAATATAATTATACCATATCTTTACGGCATGATATATAATAGTTAATTCTAAACCATGCATTGTGTAATTTCTCTCTTGCCCCTAAATCTGTTGTGAAACATAAGAGACAACATGATATCCCTTCTTAAGAACACATTAAAAACCTGATTATAATGAATCTAAATATATTAAACTAAATTGTAAAGATTCTATAAATGTTAGGATAGGTTCGTATGTAAGTATATAGTTGTCTTCTTGAAAGGGTTTTTGGAATTCATCATTCTATTAGAAAGGAATGCCTTTCCTTTTCAATGATTTCATTTGTGTGAAAAAATGTGAAAACCATGTAAAAAGTGTTTATAGAACTTTATTAGATTTTAAACTTAGAATATTTTCTAGATCCAGAGAAAATTTATTTTTATAAATTAAATGGCCATGGAAACATACCTCTTTTATCAAAAAACTCTTGTTTTATAACTAATAAAAATATCTAATCCACAAAAAGATACCAACCAATATATCCATGTGTTTCTCATTATCCAATTTTGTTATAGAATTTAAAAAAATATTGTCATGAAAAACTAGAACAAAAGGAATATAGATACATCTGATTGATTCAATTCATAAATGGGAAATTGATGAAATTTAAATTCCTATAACAAAAATCCATAATGACAAACTCTAATGTCCATATTTACTTTTTAAATATTTCATTAGAATATCCTCCTTAAAAAAATTTTGTTATTGATATCATGAATGTATTTTATTTTTTAGGATCCACTTAGATCTTGTAAATTGACCAAACTGGTCATTGATTTTATGAAGTCGATATTGATATTTTTATCATAACATGTTTAATCCTAAAATAATAAATAGAAATCCTTGGATACCAATTTTCAATTTTATAAAATCTTTTTGACTTTTCCATAAGAATGTTGTTGTTTTAATAAACAATATTATTTCAAAATCCTTGAATTTAAATTTAAATTCCATTATTTCTACTAGTTTGATCCTATTTTATGAAAGTTATATTAGATTGGTCCTTAGTAGTAGATTAATCACATCATACACTTCTATTTTTGGTATTTAAACCTAGAGAAATTATCAAGAAAATGGTGGGAAATTTTTCCACAATATTTGGAAAATAACTAGTACAGATCTCCCCTAAATATTTCAAATATTTTGTTTGCATTTGAAATATGATAGTTTGAAATACTGGTTCAAAAAGTCTTACTGCAACTTCTTTAATATTCATATCTCCACTAAAGAAATTTTCAATGTTATCAAGATTTCTAAAACTAACCATTCATAATGAACCGGAGATTTGGTCCTTGAATGATTCCATCCAATCCATACCCATATTCTAGAAATTTAAATCCAACTCATGAAAAATGTAATCACAAACATGCTCATCCCTAGAGATTAGTCTAGAAAAATTTTTACACCTAAAGACTTTTAAATGTTTTTTTACAAGACGATTATAAGGATACAAAATAGAATGATTCATCTCAATGTTGAAATCTATATGATCAACAACATGAGAAACAATAAATTTGTGCTATGATCCCATATAAAACAAAACATACATAATGATATAATTTAATAGAATCAAACTTCTCCACATTTACAGGCCTTATTGATTATCCTTTATCGCATGGACAACTCTATGTAGTTTCTTACTCACTATACCATTATATTTACTACAATTTTGATAATTAATAAGTTAATGAGTCATGTTGGTCCTGGAATCTCCATGGATCGCATGATTATAAAGACAATTAATATTATAATGAAATTTTCCCATAAAGGATGTGATTTATGGGAAATATGATATGTGTCTCTAGAACCTGACCTTGGAGAAATACAAAAATAAATCTCAAGATGTCCCATATGATTAAAATTGTTATATGATCTAGGTGGTTTCATTCAATTTCAGTTCATATTCTCTAAAGATCCACATTGAAAACATCCCATCATTATTTTTGGTATACTAAAAATATTTATAATCCCATGGTCTAATTTTGAGTTATCCCAGTACACTAGAAGTAGGATTACCTTTTTTTTCTTATTCCTAGCATTGGAGTTCCCACCTATTATAATAGGAATATATTCTCTCCATGTAACTACATTTATAGAGATATAACATTCTACCATAGTCCCTTTATTGACCATTTTTTGTACAATCTGTAATTCAATGAAACCCATTGATCAAATTTTCAACTATATCACATATTAAAAAATAAGGTCTATCAAGGATTGACTTGAGAAAAAATCGACGTAAAAAAGGAAAAAATTCATAAATTTAGCTACACATAATTTCCATGGTAGGTTCTTTTGTTTCTTGATAAATAAATCAACCACTCTAGAATTTTATAAGGTGTGAGGATATAAATTTTTATTAAACAATTCTTAAAAACTATTCCAATGTGATGAAATGATCAACATTATTCCAAATAGGTAAATCCAAATATTGGTGTGTTAGATAATATTATATAAATATTGGGAAAATTATATTTAAGACAATGATTGTACCCAAGAATCCAAAAAAATGAGCTTATCCTCTTTAACCAAACTTCTTCTTTCTTCATCCTATAATCTGCAAGAAAGGATAGTAGATTATGGTTTTGGAACTGAACCATGTGGTCCACATACCAAAGATTTTTATTTCTTTTATCCATCTTCTATGGAATATAATTCACGGAAAATTATTTGGACAATTTGTTGGTTCATATGTGGCTCTGGTGTAACCATATTTTTTTAAACCTCTTCTAGTTCATTCCTACCACATCTACCTAATTCCTTTCTCTATAGCCAGAAAAAAAGTCATTTAGTTATAATTTCCTATAATGTGAAGGAATATAAATTTTAAATCACCATATCATCAATTACTATAATCATTCCTTCTAAAATTCAATATTTTTGACCGTTTTAAAAGTAATTTTCATAAATAGGAATATTGAATATGATAAGTGTATCCCTAATGGGAATTTATACTATCAATGCATTCCATGAAATTATCTTAGGCTAAACCCATGATGATGAGGTGATAACTAACCTAGAATAATCTTAATATATACCCAAACATCCTAATAAACTAATGTTAAACACATAAATGTCATCTACATCTTTTAAAACAATTCATTTCTTGTCTTGATGATGCAATTCTCTTAATTCCATCCCAAATAGAGATGGACACCATTACCAACTGGTAGATTAAACAAAATTGATACCATTTGTAGTATCATGTGCCTCCTCATTCACTTGATATGAGGCAATCTTGTTGTTGTTCTTATGTTCCATCCCAATGACACAAATGATGGAAATAAATTCCAAGATCCTCATGAACATTTTGGATAATTTTCCATTTTGAAAGTCAAAACTCCAAAAAAAAATAAACTTTTAATCCCTTAAATTATTTATGGGGACATAATATAACATAATACATAACCCGAACATTAATAAATATTCCACTACATGTGAAAACCAAAATTCATTCAAAAAAAGAATCTAAAGGAAAGGAAACTCAATGAAATCAAATTGGATTCAAAACAAACATAAACAAAGCTGCGTGAAGCTCTAACACCACATTCCACGCACATAATATCTCGATGAATCAATAAATAACGAATTTAACATTCCATTACTATGACATATGAAATCAGAAAACTCACAATTGTTCATAATTAGGTAGTGAGTCTATAGTCAATAGGATTTCCCAAAATATTTCCTATATCACATCACTATGATAATAACCAATTAACATAATTTTATAAAAAATAGTTTTAAAATCTTATAAATAAATTTATATCAAACCAGTAAAAAAGTTCAATAGAAATTATTTTTCAAGAGTAAAAAATTTATCAATTATTTGGCATACTCATAACCTTGTCTCCACCAAAACCTGTCCATGCCCATGTGATAGTTCCATCATCATGAATGGTCTGTCTATTATCAATCTATTCATTAAAGATCAATAAAAATAGTGCCCATTAGTGCACACCCCTTCTAAATGGTTATGTTTTTTTAACACTCACACTAACCTGGAATTCAAAATTTCATGCAAAAAAATCACATAAATCATTTATTTATTTAAATAATTTCAAAAAATACATATTCCTTTTATCAAGAAAACCAAAATGTTAAAATTACCATTTTAAAATTATTACCAATGATAATTTTCCAATAAAGCATTCAATTTATAGAAGATGAAATCTATATCCAAAAAGTGGTTTCCATAAATTTTCATACATGGATTTACAATAATTTCATGCAAAAAATTTAATGAAATCAATTCCTTCATGTTCTTGATTGGTGGATATGAGAAAGAATCCACCTACCACTAAACATTTTGTGTGAATGAATAATAACACTAAGATCATGTATATTTGGGTTCAAAAACTCTTCTCCTCAATGGATCCAATATGATATTATCAATATTATTGATACATAACATATATATAATCAAAATGGACTTGATATATGGTTATATTAGTGATAAAATGAATTATTTTATAAGAAATGGTGAATAATGATGACCTAATGATGAATTCAGATCCCCAAAACACATTGATTATATTAAAAATCATATCTAGATTGAGGGGATCATCTCTCAATACTTTAGAGATAATTGAATTACAGATCATGAGGTATTATGAGATTAAATATGGTTTAAGGAGGTCATTAGGATTTTATCCGTAAAATTTAGGGTTCCCACTGTGCACCACATGGTAAGGCCACACAGTTTGAAAAACCTTGGGAAAACCATACAGTGGTACTACCTTAAGGTCACCCAGATACTATTCCACTACACCTTTTTAAATTTTCATCAATAATTTATATTTTTCCCTTTGTTAACAAGAGCTTGGTTTTTCATGGGAATCTCCAAGGTTTGGCCAAATCGTGTTCTTACTGTGTTCCCTACCCAAAATATTCCACGATTTTATTTAGGAAGTGCATAGTTTCGACAAATAATGAACAAATTGTGAACCACCATAAGTGCCTCCAAAACATGAAAAAACCATCCTAATACACCTAGAACTAAACCCTGTAATTATTAAATATCATAGTATATAAATAAAGGGTTATGTAACTAAAAATAGGGGTTCTACACATTGAGGAAAATCCCAAATACTAAAATTTATCATCTATTAGTATTCCAATCAAACATATCTTCATGATTCTCAAAATTCATGTCATGAAAAAATTAGTAAATTACCACTTGAAAATTAATGTCACATTTTGTTTTGGTTTTTCAAACCTATTCCCTATGGTTCGACGTTGTTCTCCCATAACACTACATTATATTAAAAGAGAGAGTGACTATATATTTATAAAAAATAAAACATTCTTACGATTAATGGACATTGTTTTTGGAAGTGTTTTAATATAATGATTTTCAGTGATGAGAAATAAAATATTTTTTCAATGATGGAATATTATTTTCATTTTTTCATTATTTTATTTTACCATTCTAGTTTATTAAAGTATTAAATTAAATGAGGGGGAAAACATAGGTAAAAACATATATTAATTTCAAGATGATAAATAGACTAGAAGGTAACATTCAATTCTTCTATATGTTATATGCTTTTCTATCTAACGTAAGAACACACCATCGATTCATATAATTCACATTATCCATACTAAGAAATATATTAAATCTAATTGAGGGACCTAACCTAATTAATAGTTATATTGAAAATGATTTGCTTACTCTATTAAGATGGGGGTGGGGTATGGGGATACTAGTTTTTGTAATGTTTTATATTTATAACTGACACAAGAAATCTATTTGGATTATATTTTCTCAAGTATAGATTCATAAACTCACCCATGTACAAAAAATGAAAATGAAAATGAACATGATTATTTTTTTTAAGGTTGAGTGCCTTCTTTGGTAACATACTATATTCCTTGATTAGATTCACCACTAACCATAGATTCACTATAATAATTATCACTAATTATATGATTACATTTATGAGATATTGTCACACTATATATGTACACAATCACACCAGATGATGCAAGTTCACACTTCCCTCATGCAGGATATGTACCCTAGATGAGATAGGTCATCTTGAATGATCAATTACTTTAGAAATTGTAGAAACGGATCTTCCTTATTGATCAATAACAAATATTCAATAAAAAATTCCCATTTCATGTAGATATAATATAAAACCACTTCATTTTTTTATTACTTTAAAAAATAAACTTTTTTCAGTCGACCATAAAAAATTATTCTGATGAATGCTAATATTTTTTAGAGGTTCTCAAACTTTCATCAGTTTGTTTTTTTCACTATATATACATACTTATTATACATTATTAGTGATAAAAATATCTCCTATCTCTATGAGTATAGGAAAACCTCAATTCTAAGAGAATAACATCATTTCTGAGAAATAAATTTCCCCCATTATAACCAATTCAGAAAATATGAAATTGATGACTCATAATTTTTTTTCCACCCAAAATTTTCATTTTAAAATATTTATATTTTAGAAACCTCACATTAAAATGCACTTATTTAAAAATATTTCAATCTTAAAAATTTTATTTGGAATTAACTTCTAAAAGTACATTTTTTGGATATGATATAAAACTATCCTAATTGACCAATATCAGAAACAATTCAAATATAATGTATTGTTTAATTTCTTTTAATTCCCATAATTACTTTGTCATAGAACCATTATTTATGTAACTATATTCATGATTCCTATATAATACAATATAATTTATAGAGAAATCAATAGATAAAATATTCACCCATTCAAAAACCCAAAATAATCACTGTATAATAATTTTATGGTGATTTTTTTATCTTAGAGAAGAAAGACATCATCAAAATTGACTTATATATTTATCATCAGGAGATTCTTAATTTATGGACTCAGCATCATACTACATAACAAATTGATGATAAAACAAATCTAAACATAAAAAAATTGAACGTTCATAATCATTTTTAAAATCTCATATGAATGAGCTTAAATAAAATTCTATATGTAATGTTTTTCATATTGATGAAAAATTCATACCCCATTCAGTTTGATTTCTCCATAACATAAATATTCTCAAAAAGGTAGGCTATACGAATACAAAATTTTCATACAAGGTACATTGAATTAAAATTACCTATATAAATTTGGATTTATGATAAAATTGGATACGTTGGAAAGAAATGTATATGTAGATAAGAACACCCATGTGAATTTGTAAATGCGGCCAAAAAATGTTATATAACAAAACATTAGTATGTAAAAACTGGCAATGTGGGAATATCTTTTATATAGAATATTAAATATAAAGATTCATACATATATTTAAGAAATTCTCTTATGCTATGTATAATATACAAGTAGGAATTATCAAATGCAAGTACTCACATTGTAGATTATTTATGGGTTTTGAAAAATACATAATGGATCCTGGAAAACACAATATATAACCCCAACTGCTTCAAAACCTCTTTAGTATCCACAAAAAAACCTCAAAAAATAAAAAAACCTCGAAGAAAATTTTGGAATGTTCAAAACATCAAAATAATTTTCAAAATAATGATATTAAACTGATATGGACTTATTAAAAATACTCTAATGGGCTGGTTGAACACAAATAAACATTTATAGGGCTTATAAATCCATAAGGTTTTTCATATTAAATGAAAACCCCCTCAAAATGTTTTATCCATAAACAAAGGAAACAAAATTACGAACACTTCATAATATATTTACAACATTTATGTAAAAAAAATAAATGTTTAAAATATTTAACAATCCCAAAATGACAATCAATATTTTGGTAAAATAAAATATATACCTCATGATTTTTATGAATAATAAAAAATTATTATTCATATTCAATTAACGATATAGAAAACATATCCTAAATTATAATTTTTCTTTTAACGTCCATTTAAATAAAGGATTTTATATCTATAATATATATATATATATATATATATATATATATATTATTCACTTCCAGATCAAATGGGTTCATCTATCAAGACTATGAAGAAATATAAATTCAAGATATTTATGGATTAAGTCATTGAAAAAGGATTTGGGATTTAATTTCTATTAGATATAAAACATGAAGGGTTACAACATTATGCTACATTCTTTGGATGAATGATTTGGAAAGCTGTGCACTGACTATATGGTAAAAATACCATAAGCTCTCCCCTCACATGGTTTGAAAAAACATGCACCCACTGTGATTTTACCCTATATTAAATTAAACATAATATATCATAGTAATCCTCATGGTTTGTCCAAACCATGAAAATACACACTGAACCAACAAAAAAATGTTTTCTGATTTCTTAGAGGCAAAGTATAGTTTCTACTAACTATTTACAAACTATTCGCCAAAATGACTCCAAAAAATTCTAAAATATTCAAACACCTAACAAAATTCAATCTAAAAAATATGTAAGATGAATTTATTTAAATAAAATTCTTAAACCCAACGTTAATGGTGATATATTCATTACTATTAGTCTTTAAATTCCATGAATGTATAAAACTAGTGTTTCAATAGAGGTGTTTGGGCCATTGGTCCCACATTTCCTTTTAACAGTCCCATGTTACACCCTGAATTAGACCTGGATGCCAAATAACCATACATGAATAATGGATTTCACAAAAAATACCTTCTATTTCATATTTATAATATTTAACAAAACATGAATAAATATAGAATTTGACTTTTTGTCAATGTGATCCCATCAAATCACATGTTTAGGATCTGGTTGATAATTTTTCAAATGAGATACATAAAACACATTTTGTAGAAAATTAAACCTTGGTGGGAAATATAATATATATATATAAAACCAAACTGACTCTTTCATGCATCTCATAAGTCTCCATTTACCATGGAAAAATGTTTTATACATTCAAAAAAGTTGATTCCCATGTTCTCTATAAAATATCAAGAAGACATGTTCACTCACCTCAAAGAGTAGCAGTCACAGATTATGATCCACATATGATTTTTGGTGACTCTTAACCATCTTTATTCTCTTTATATTTAACAGAATATTCTATTTTATCTTTGGTACTACGCTAGGTCCAATTAGTGATGTCTCACCTATTTTCACCCAAAAATGTAGATTATGGATGGGACAACCAAAAAATTATTCCAAAGGATCCATTTCATTCATGGTCTGATAACTATTAAAAAAGGAATTGTCTTTAATTGGGAAAATATTTAAGGGGTCTCTTATTCAAATATTTTTATCTGTATTTATAGTGAAATTGTCTTTAATACGGAAAATATTTAATGATTTTGAATTCAAATCTAGTCATTAAAAAATTAAAGGCAACATTTCTAAGAATGTATTAAAATGTTTTTATTTACATCATGATTTTAAAACTATTTGAGGATGCAAATACATGTTCATAATCAACTTGGTTCTATGTTCCTAATTTATGTACATTAGAAATAAGAGATTAACTTGGGATCTATGTTTGATAAAATTGAGACTAAAATTTCATGCATCATTAAAATTTGTCCAAATGTAGATTTTGGAAAAGTATTCCACCATATTACTTTTATTAATATATATAAATTTGGATGAATTTATGAGAGGATCCCCAATCAACTATATGTAATTGCTTTTCGTAAATATAATTGGAATGCCAATTATTGAATCCTTGGTTATCAAATCCCATTTCCACATGGAAATTAGTAATTATTAGAACATTCCACATAGTATTTGATATGCTACATTGGCTTGATAACAAGTGAGGTATCATGGAATTATCATTGCCAATTAATATTCAATACTTCCCATTAATATTGTTATTTTAATGAATTACACAAATTCTTAATTCAAGGATATATATCCCTTCACAAATGGTGGTAGACACAAACGAGGGGTTCCTGATAAGCCCAAGGTACCATGATCTGATCTCTAAAGTATAATTGTGAACTCCCATTTGTCTTTCATACCTAAATAGTCACCCCACCATTATGTATGGACCTCATATCTATATATTATGCATTATATGTTTGAGAATATGAGACATACCCAACCAAATTTGGAACAACTGAAACTAGAAATAAATCTATAAAATTACACTTCTCTCTAAAATCCCAATGCATATAATCTATAATTTACATAAGATAACATTAATCTAAATCCTATTTATTCAATAGAGAATATGAACTCCAAATCATATTATTTATAATAATATTTTCTTTCCCCAGTGTATATAACATGTCAATGTAAAACATTTTAAGATATTTCATCCATCTTGTTTTCCTTCTGTTAAAATATATTTATGGGAATATTCTCTTAAATATTTTAGGATTTGTAAAATTTATTAATTTCTCTCCATAAATATAATTACACCAGGTCTTTTAGTCCTGATATACAATATTTAATTAAAAATCAAGTATTGTGTAATTTTTATCATACACCAGTTACGGTCGTGAGACCTAAGATAAACCATGATATCCCTTCCCGAGAACACATCGAAACCCGAATCACAATAAATCAAAACACATGATATAACATAGACAAGATTCCAGAAATGTTAGTGTTGGTACATATGTAAGTCCATACATATGTACTTGAAAGGGTTCCTAGAACCCATCATTCTATTGGAAAGGAATTCATTTACTTTTCAATTCTTTCACTTGTGAGGAAAACGGGTGAGAAATCTTGCATGAAGAGTTTAATAAACACTATTAGTTATATAAACTAGCATAAATTATTTTTACATAGTAAATAATTTTTCAGAAATTAAATGGACAAGGAAATATACCTCCTATATCAAGGAAATTGTTTTATAACTTATCATAAAGAAAATTCCTTCAAAAGATACCAAACACTATATCCATGTGTTTCTAAAGATCTAATTTTATTCAAGAATAAACAAAAATATCATCATGAAACACCACCACAAATTAATATATATACCATTTAAATATTCAATTCAGAAATGGGGAAAATATGGATAGTGAATAATCTAGCCAAAATGAAAAATTAAACATTCTAATGGATGTATCTACTTTTAAAATAGTTCTTTAGAATATCTTCTTTCAAAACCCACAGTTATTGATATCCTCAATGTATGTTAATTTTAGAGAACAACTAGGATTATTTAAATTGATCAAACTTTCCATTGATTTTATAGATATGATTAAAAAAATTTAGCATAACTTCTTTAATCAAAAAATAATAAATTGAGAGCTTGAGATAACAATCAGCCTTTTTATAAAATCTTTTTGTCTTTACCACAAAGTTGTTCTAGGTCTAATGAACCCTTTTATTTCTAACTCCTCTAATTTAAAATTAAATTACTTTATTTTAGATGGTTACATCCAATAAGAGGAATATAATATTATATTGGTCCATAGTAGTAGATGAATCCTATACTCTTCTTCTATTTTTGGATGGAAACTTCATGAAAATGTCAAGAAAAATGGAAGTAAAATTTGTCAACAATATTTATTAAATATATATTCTATATCTCAACTAATGATTCCAAGTATGGTGCTACCAAATGATATATGATAGTTTCAGTCATTGGTTCCAAAAGAAATAATATAACAACTTTAACATTCCAATCTCTACTAAAGAGATTCTCAATTTCATCAAATATGTATAATACTATCCTTTAGGGAAGAACAATCAATTTATTCATTGAATGATTCTATCCAATCCACACTCATAATAAATTCATATAAATAAATATAATTTAAAAATATATCACAAACTAGGTCATCCCCATAGATTATTATAGAACTATATTTACACATAAAGGCTTTACAATCTCATTTTCCAAGATGATCTTGATGTTTTTAAATAAAATACTTCATATAAATGTTAAAATATATATGATCAAAAAAATGATAAGAAATAAATGAATGGGATGCTCCTATATAGAACAAAACTTACATAATGGTAGAATTCAATAGAATCAAACATCTAAAAATTTAAGGACTTGGTTGATTATCCTTTATTACTTGGAAAACTCTATATAGTTTCATACTCATTGAACTCTTCTGTTTATTTCATATTTAAGAATTCATAGATTAAAGAGTTATGGTGATCCTAGAATTTACTTTTATCTCTTGATTCTAATGATGATTAATATTGTAATGAACTTTTCCAATTGAGGGATATGATTTTTGGGAACAAAGAGATGTGCCTCTAGAACACAACCATGGAGAACTATGATAATTTTTTGGAATATGTTCCTTATGATTACTATTGTGACATGCTCTTGGGGGTTCTATAAAATTTATATTAATATTATCAATAGAAACACATTGGAAATATCCCTATATACGTTTTGGAAAAGAAAAAATATTTATTGATCTCATGGTCTAATTGTGAGATATCCCAACACACTAGAATTCAGATTCCATCATTTTATTATTCCCATCATGGGAGTTGCTACCTATTCTCATAAGAATAAACTATCTCCCAATAACTGCATTTCTAGATATATAACACTCTATCATAGTCCCTCTATTTACCATTTGTGTATAATCTATCATACAAAGCCTGAAAAAAATTGATCAAATGTTCGACTAAAAATAGACCAATAATAAGTTCCATTAAGGATTATAATGCTGAAACTTATAGATAAAATAGGTATAAATTCCTAAATTTAGTTGTACACAATGTCCCTGAGAGGTTATCTTGTTTTAGGATAAATAAATCTATCACTCAATAAATTTTTAATGAGTAAGGATTTAAATTTTATTAATCAATTCTTAAAATTATTCCAATCATATTCCTACGTCAAAATAGCCTAAATAGATAAATCCCAACATTTGTGTTCTAGATAATCCGATATATACATTGAGAACTTTGTTTTTAACTTATTCATTATTCCAAACATTCAAATAATTCAGTTCATCATCTTTAATGAAACTTCTTCTTTCTTCAACATAGATACCACAAGAAAGGTATAATGATTCTAATTTTGAAACCGAACCAAGTAGTCCACATACCAACATTTTTCATTCCTTTTATCAATTTTCCATGGAAACTCAATCCTGGACAATTATTTAGACTAGTAGTTGGTTAATTTGTTGCTCTAGTGTAACCACATTTTTTGCTGCCTCTTCCAGTTCATTCCTAAAACATATACATAGAGAAATTCACTATAGCGAGAATAAAAATCCATTTGGTAATACTTTCCTAGAATGTCAAGGTATTGAAATTTAAAATCACCATATCATCAAGTGTTAAAATCATTCAGTATAAAATCCAATTTGTATAACCATTTTCAAAATAATTTTCATAAATTAGAAATTTTAATATGATAAATTTATCCCTAATGGGATGTCTTACTATCTATTCATTCAATGATATTATTATAGACAAAACCTATGATGATGAAATAAAAAATCACGTAGAAGCGTCTTAAAATACTTATGAACTCGAACACCCTAGTAACTCATGTATTGAAATAAACTGATACCATTTGTAATGTCAAGACCCTCCTCCATCACTTTAGATAAGGCGATGAGGTTAGTTTCTTTACGAAACTTCTTAATGAGACAAATGATTGAAATAAATTCCATGGGGCTCAATAACAGTTTGCGAAAATTTTCCATTTTAAAAGAATAATATCATTGAAAACATATAAAATAAATATTAAATTCTATTGATAATGCATGAAGAAGTAAAATAACTAAAAAATATCCCATGAATTAAAAAATATTAGAGTTCATGAAAAAAAATCATTCTAAAAATAATCAAAACACAAAAAATCAAAGATAGAAATGTGTCTTCAAAACTAACATCAACCAAGCCTCTCTAAGCTCCAACAACATATTCCATTCACATAGTATCATGAAGAATCACTAATACACTAATATAAATTTCCATTACTAGGATATAATACATCTGAAAATTTAAAACAATTCCAAAGTAGGGGTGAGTTTATAATCAGTAGGATTTCCATTAATATTTCATGACTCACACCACCGAGATAATATCCAGTTAACATAATTCCATAAAAATATCTCTAAATTAATATAAATTAGTTTTTATAAAACTAGTAAACAAGTTCCAAAGAAAATAGTTTTTCAAGAGTAATTTTTTAATATTTGAAATTCCCATAACCATATCCCTACAAACACCCATGCCTGCCTATGTGATAGATCCATGATCATGAATGGTCTCTCTATGATTAATCCAATCATAAAAAATGAGTAATACTCAGTTCCCCAATGGTATACACCCCTTCTTTAGGGTCACATATTTTTATACACCCACACAAACAATGAATCCAAAATTTCATGAAAAAACAATCCCCATAGAACTTTTAATTATTTAAATAATTTCAAAAAACATGTTTCTGAATAAAAACAAAACCAAAATGTTAAAATTATCATTTTAAAATTATCACTAATGATAATTTTCCAATAAAGAATTATACTTAACAATTTTAAATCTATAACCCCAGAGAGGATTCCATCATGATTCAGACATTCTTTTCAAAAAAAAATCTTGAAAATAATTTAATGAAATGTAATACTTCTAGTTCTAGATTGGTGGTTATGAGAAAAAAACCCATGTACTAATAAATAGATTCTGTGAATGAATAATGACACTAAGATCATGTTGATTTAGGTTCAAAAAATATTCTCTGTAGGAGATATAATAAGATTTTATCTATTTTAATGACACATTACAAAGATATGTTAATAATGGACTAGATTTATGGTTCTAGGAGTGAGAATAATAACATTTTTAAGATAAGTAAAAAATAAATATGGCATATTGATGAATACAAGATCCCCAAAACACATTGATTCTCTTAGATCAAAGGTGGTCATATCTCAACCCTAGGGAGATAATGGACTTTCAGATCATGATGGATTATATGATTAAAGATGGTTCATTGTAGTAATTTGTATATGATCAATAATATTTAGGGTTCAAACTATGCATCATGTGGTAAGGCCACAAAGATTGAAAATCATGGGAAAACCATGTATCCCTACAGCCTTAAGGTCACCCTCATACTATTTCATTACATGTATTGAATTTTTTCACTAATTATTATATTCCCGACTATTACCTAGTGCATGATTTTTTTAAGGGCATTTGCAATGTTTGGCCAAATTGTGGGCTTACTGTGTTCCCATCCCAAAAGGTTGCATGATTTCCTCCAGGTGGTGCATAGTTTCTACTAACCATGAACAAATTGTAAACCTCTATAAATGCCTCCAAAATATGACAAAACCATCCCAAACAACCCAAAACTGAAGGCAAGCATTATCTAAGATCATATTATATAAATAAAGTGTTATGTAACTAAATATTGGGCTTATACACATTGATTAGAAACCAAATACGGAAATTTCTCATCTATTGGTATTCCACTCAAACATATCTTCAGGTTCCTCACAATTCCCAAAATTAAACAATGAATTAATTATCGCTTGAAAATTAATTCCACACATAGTTTTGGAATTTCAAGAATTTTCCCTAATGTTTTGTCTTCTTCTCCCATAATACTACCATATATTAGAGGAGAAAGGGGAAATATATTTCTAATACATATTACATTTTTATGGTTATTAAACAATGTTTTTTGAGTTATTTCTATATAATTATTTTTAGTGATGAGACATAAAATATTTCTTCTAAAATTTTGTATTATTTTCATTCATTATTTTTTTATTCGATTTTATGTTGATTATTTAAAAGTATTATGTAATTTCAAGAACATGGTTTTATGATGAAGAAACAAGAATGGGAATCATAATTGAAGTTAGCATGAAATTAATTTTTGGAGAAAAATCTAAGTACATGTCTTAATAATTATAGACCAATATTTTGAAATTAATCTAGTTATTATTTGAATTATTCAAAAAAAATTAATTTGGTAGAACAAAATAAAATGATATACATTCTAATACATAAAATTCCATTAAAATCACAAAAAATTTAGAGTTAAGAATGTTCCAAATGTGAGGGAGCTCTTTAACTTTCTAGAGAGGATAGCACTCGTCGATGGCAACGACGACGATCGATGGTGCTCAGCGACAGCTCCTGGTGACAAACCCTAGTCCGTGAGTGTGGATGGGTTTCCCCTCTCCCTGAAGTTAGGAGGGGGCGGTGTTTCCTCCTCAACCTTCGAATCCGCAGGTGAACTTTGTTCCATTCTCCAACCCTATTTTTCTTCCTGAATTTCCATCAATCTCCTTGAGTCCAAAGGTTCCGGATTTGCATCTTGGGGATCCTCAACTGAAGATTTCATTATCGGAGTTCTCGGGAGTGTTGAATATTCTGAATTTGCCTTGGTGGAGCTCTTTAATCACCGAAGACCTTCTGTAGATGAATTAGATAGATTTGTTTTCAGTAATTGGGGTCTTCAAGATCACATAGTGGTGGGTCTAATTGACAGACATCATTTGATGATACGTTTTTCATCTGAGGAAGATTTAATTTATAATTGGTCCTGAGCTCCTCGATGCTGCAATGGATGTCAGTTTTCTTTCTCCGATGGACTTTTGATCTATGCATGAACCGGGACTCACCCTCCTTCATGACATGGGTAAGCTTTCTCCATCTTCTGTTTCCCTTTCAAAATCCAGCGATATTCCGAATGTTAGGGAATTTAGTAGGGCAGTTTCTCTACACTGATGACCATACTGTGTCGATTAGTCACCTAGTTAATCCATGTCTCTGTGTTGATGTGGATGCTTAAAAGGTGAACGTGGAGTGGATTTGGATCACGATAGGTGAGGAGTACCGCTGGAGTCAAGCGGTGGTGTTTGAGTCCATGACTTAATTTTTGTCCGGGGTGTCATCATCTAGGCCATCAGAAGGAACAATGTCAAAGTGGAATTATATCAGGTCAAGTTGGAAGAAATGGCAGAGCCGCAGATCAGGGGAAGAAGATTGGTGGTGCTACAAAGAGTAGAAATAGTGTGGGTGAGTTGGGCTTGTGTAATCCTTCTATTTCTGCAGTGTTTGAGAGGCTGAAGAAGGACCTAAGGGTTGAGTCCTCTGGAAATTGTGTTGTGCAGGATTCTATGGTGGCACAGACTGTAGGTGGGTCTGTTGCTATTGCTCCGCATGGGTGGAGTGGAACCAAACGAGGTGTTGATGATGCTGGTGTCAATTGTGTTGGTGCAACTGAGGGGGAATCCTTCTAACTCAGCAAGTCGTGGGCAAATGGTATATGCAAGTCCATGTTTGGACAGTGAGAGAAACTAGGTCCAATCTACTATCTCAGGGAGTTATGCTACTACCTGCAACCGGTTCCAAGTGTTTGAGGCTGAAGAAGGATTCCAAATGGCGATGGGTGCTTCAGTGGAAGATGGAAACAATATGCAGTGTGTCCTAATTGATGTTGTGAAGGAGGTGGATGCTGGATAAGAGTTTGAAGGGCAGTGTGAAGAGATTGGTTCAGTTAATGCTGTGAAGGTGGTGGATGTCATCCAAGCGATGGAAGGGCAGCCGCAATGTTTGGATGTGATTAACTGTAACAGATGTAATGAACAGAACTGAGGGGTGGATGATGGTTTCAATGAGGACACGGTAATTGGAAATTGGGGGGGACGTCTCAGATAGTGACAAGGAAAATCATATTATAGTGGTTAGGTCTTCCTATTGAGAGGTTCTCAAGGATGTGAAGGGGAAATCTGGACAGGAGGTGACCACCACAGAAAAAAGAAGGGCGAGGAAAGACTACTCTGATCTTCCAAAGACGATTTCTACTTGGTCTTCTTTGAAACAATCTCTGCAGGACTTGATATCGTTGGAGAAATTGAATCTTAGAAGGATGTATTCCATGATACTAAATCATTATGAAAGCTTGGAATGGGAGAGTTCCACTGTAGAAGGAGGCTCTTATATGGGATGTGATGGTTTTGAATCTTATTATATGTAATCTTTCTTCTTTGTTCTTGTCATACTTTTCTTTTTATTAAATAAATAGTCAGGGGCCTACCTCTGACTGAATTTCTTGGTAAATGTTCCTAATGTTCTTACAAAATATTATTTAATTCATTTTTTACAATGGGATATATAAAAATAGATTTTTTTAAACATCCCACTAAATTTAGTTTGGACTTGGAATGAGTTCATGTATACATTTTATATAAGGAATTATCCATTTTTATATTAGTGATATTACAAAATGAAATAGATATAATTCAAGGGATTAAAAAGTTATATTTATTTAGTAACTGGAAAAAATATTAATAATGGCTAGAAATTTGATATTTATAATGGAGAGAATATAGGTAACAAAAAACATTGTAGTATTATGAAAATTCTTGATGAGATGAGATTTAAAGTATATAAATGGTATAGGAAATAATAATTTGATTATGAGTAAAAGAGTAATGAAGTTAAATTGAGTGAGTATGGGTAATGATTAAAAAAGATGAAAGAATAGATATAGATGTTGAGGAAGAAATCCAAATTTTGACAAGTAAATTTTAAGGATTATGGGGATGTGATTCAATGGTTTATACATATACATGATGACAAAAATATGTTTTAATAAAAAAATTATTCTCAGTCCTTATCTTCTTCTTATAATTTTGGAGGTTCATAGGACTTGATTTATGAATTAATAAGGATGTGGAAAAAATGATAATATGACAAGTCAAATATTAACAAATAAAATTCCTTTGTGACAAAATTAATACCTTATTAAAAAATGTATTTATTGACAAACACTATATTTCATTTGTCATTTTGGATTGTTTTAAAATAAATAAATACTTTTTATATTAGGCATAAAAGAAAATTAACAATAATAACCATTTTTAATATAGAAATTCTATAGTAACCCTAATTATTATTATATATTAAGGTTTATAATGATATCTAATATATATAGAAATTTTTTCTGATGGACTCGACTAGTAGGATCATACCAAGTGAATCCAAATTTTCAGATATTTTTTGGCATATGATATCACGGAGAATGTGTATAGAATAATTCAAATCCACGATTTAATAAATAAAACATTATAAAAACTATTTAGATGATAATTTTAATCTTATAGAGATCACCAACAAATCCATGTTCATAAAACTACCCCAAGAAGGTACATCTATCAGACACCATACCCTTGGAGTGTGTGACTGTGTAATAATGGGAGATGTAACTATATCCAAGTCATATGAATTTTTTATAATTAATTTTTAATAATATAATTATTATTTTAATTTATTTTCATTACTAACATAAAAATATAAATTATTATATTACAATTTTGTTAAATATTGTACATGAAGAAAACAAAATAGTCTTTTTGTGGAAATATGCAGTTTCAATTAAAGAACTCTTTTTAATAACTTCTAGTGCCTTGATAGAAATTTTATTTTTAATAAATAGTCTTATTAAATATTGTATATTTAAATATAATTGATAATATAATTTAATGAAGTAATATGTTATGTTTTATGGTTCTGAAATCTATTAATTTTGAAAAAAAATAGTTTTATAACAACAATAAAATATTTTTAAGAGTTCGAATTCTAATATTTATCATATTTTTTTGGAAAAACAAATACCATTTTTGAAATTAGAACTTCAAAATTATTTGATGTGTAATTTTTCATAATTTTACAAGACACTCAATTTTTTATGAAATAATTTAATATCGTATAAATAAATGGTAAGTAATATCATATTATTAGGGTATAAAAGTGATTTATTAAATAGTAAAAAAAATTAAGAGTCTTAAATTTTGATTTATCTTTAAAATATTTTTTATGTTATTTATTATGTTCAAAAACATATTATGAATCCTCTGAAACTTATATTATATTTTATGGATTTAAAAAAATTGAACATGGCTCACTTCCACATCATCAATTGTATTATTTTAGGTATTTTAGTTATTAACCAAATATTATTGTGGAATACAATTAATATTTTGTAGAAAGCATTATAAAAAAACTTGATGATTTTTTGTTTTAATTAATTTTTTAGATAGAGTCTAAAACATAAGTTTAGAAATTAATAAATAATTTCTCAAATTTTACAATTAATACTAATTCATCAAACCTATCCCAGTCACTATAATTCCATGCGCATAATGTTATGTTCACTGTGCTTCTCTATAGTCCACCCGACATCATTCCAAGATATCAATGAGATCCTATCAATATATTAAAAAATACCTCTCATATAATAAATTCTCTCCATCTTCTTCTTTATTCAAGTACATTACTTATACTAAGCCTTTCGATTTCCAATTGTTCAAAATAACTTTTTTAACACATCCCTTTACAATCCTTATGATTCCCATGTAATCAAATACTACATTTAATTTTAATCAATCCATTCCATAAACATTTTTGTACACCCATTATGCATCCAAAATTATTCCTTGTTTTGTAATTCGAAACTTTTGTATTGTGAATACATATCCCCATTTCTACTATAGGTTTTTTTACATACTTATATATATCAATTAATTTTTGTGGAAATATATTTATGAAATCCACACTTCTTAATCATTTATCTGAAAGTGATGAATTTTTTTATTTTCTTCTATGATCTATGTCATAAAGAAATGGATATGCATATTATGAATATGACGGGTGGGAATAGAGTTATATAATCCTCCAATGAATTTGGAAATGTTTTATCTCATAATATACCATGTAAGTTGAATTATATATTAGCCTATGTATATAATGTTATGAGGTCTTGGAGGTCATCCTTTAGATATACTTGTTATTTCATATTATATATAGTTTACACATTCCTATAATGTTATGATGTTATGATCTTTTTTCATGATTTGATGTTAATGGTTATGTTTCCCACCCGTATATGTCATCACATTATTCAGCATGACCCATATGTAGTAATTTATATTTTTATGCATTAATAATTCATTTTTTAGGATTTATAGCTAACACCTTTATTATGTACATCACCTGGTTATCCAATGCTGTATTAGAAGATAAAAAAATTTTAAGGAAATGATATATAGTTTTTAAATAATTTTTATATCCCTCTTCTATATTAATATGACATTTACCTCATTTCCCAAAGTTAACAGCCCTCATGATTTTCTAGGATTGTATATTTTTCTTTTTATGATAAAAAACATGAAACAATGTATATATAATATATGAGTTATCATATATATATATTTATCTCTAAAAGATAAAGTAATGAATCAAGAAAATTTATGTTAAATTCTATAAGGAAATAATTTTATAGAATGAAAAAATTATATTACCAATAAGGTGAAGTTAAATAATTTAAATTCTTAACATAATGAAACTATTGAGGATTAATATTTCTTTGATAAATGATATGAATACAATTAATACTTTTATAAAGTTTGTGCATGATGTTTTTAATAAAAATTATGTTTTAAAAAACTCATGTTATTATTATGAGGGTAAATGTTTTTGAAATGATTAATATTATATTTTTATAAATAAAAAGTATTTATGGAAGTTCACTATTTCTAAAAGGATCAGAGGCTATGGAATTGGAATTTTATTATGTTATTTTCATATAAATAGAAATGTTATGACCTAAAAAATGTTTCACCATGGGGATTGAATATCTGATACCAATATCTATGACTTTAGAATAAAATTATCAATCTATTTAATACTGACAAAGAATCCTGGAGAATATTTTGAAAATGTAGATAAATAAATTTTCTCAATTGATTTTATTAGTCTTGATATTAATGATAATGTTGAAATAAATTTGATTATATGTTGACTACTTCTTATGATTGGAGTGATTATAATTGATAATAGTGAAAAAAAAAATACATTTCTAATAATTAGGATATCTTAGTTATGGTATAGTGACTGTTAAATTTTATTAACCATACGTATTTGGGAATATTTGGGAATTTTAAGGTGCTCGTGGAGGCCCAAGACTGGGTTTTAGAATGGTGGGTATTGTGAGGTTACATCTTTCATTTTCACATATTCCATAGGGTAATCACTGAGTTGGTAATAGGTACCCAATTCAAGTATGCAATGGTAATTTATCTCCATGTGTATCAATATGTGGCTAGTGATCCCTAGGCATGTTCTTGATGGGGAATCCGGTACCTTGTGGTGGATTATTAGGTACTATATATCCTTTTTGAATGTTTTTAATTACAAAATAAAAAAGTTTGGTGTCATAAAATATATTTCAATGATGGAATTATCCTGGTAACCTAGTAACATATTTATCTTTCCCCCTCTATATCCTCTAAATCCTTCATATACCAACTCGAGATTTTATCTAATTGGGGCCCGTTGTTTAAGACTTATTTCATAAAGAGTTAATATGGGGTGTACTTTCCTTCCTCCTTTATCTATTTATGTCATTTCTGTCACTCTAATGGTCTTGAAAAAAAATCTCAATTTTAGGTATTTTTATCTAGATTCAAGATTTCATAATATTAGGGTTTCATTTTACCATAGAATATGGTTTGTATGACCCTAACAGTAATTAGTTTTTGGTGCCTTGATATTTTCTATATTCTAGATTTGTTTTTAAGTCTCTTGATTTGGTATAATGCAGGTGGGTTTGTGAGTAACAGAGAAAAGAACCTGTTGTGATTATTTTTGTTCTAGACAGATGTCCTTAATAGTAATAAATATGTATTTCCATAGAATATTAAATGTCTGGTTTGTGTATTTCTAGATATTTTGAGGAATTTCAATGAATATTACATCCATGTTTTCATATAATGGTTAATAAAGAGTATATCTTACTAAGATTCCTTGGATATATGATAGGAATTCTTTAGGTAAATATATGGAGAATAAGGATCATTGGGTATGTGATTTTAGGATGTTGGAGATGCTTCTCACAATATGTGATGACACTCTTTGGGATATTTTCACATTAGTGAGTAATTAATAATGTTACATGGTCGCCAAGGGTTTATGTGATCCTCTTTATGTAAATTGGATTATAGTGATGACATTGACCATGGGATATATGGAGAGATTTTCTATATGCATTTCCATATGATTTGATGGGTGGTTGTGAAACCCAGTATGGTGTGAGGCCCTCACCATATGACAAGGTATGTCTAAGTTATTGAATTTTATATTTTTGATGTGTGTGGTTATGCTATTGTTGAATTGAATTGAGGTGGTGTGTCTCATCAAGGGTTATAGAGGTTGATTTAGAACTCTGTGAGCATTTTTGTATGTTCAAATTGTGGCTAAATCATATCTCTATAAGACTCGACGAAGCTAATAGGTTGTTCACTTATGTCCTTTTGAGAAAGAAGTGGAGAAACTCTTGATTATGAATTTTGTTTCTGTGCACAACTATTTGAAAGAACCCATATATATGTGGGAATTAACTTGGAACAACATTTTTGTTAGTTTAAAGAAATCCTAGTCACTACCTACATAGGTACACACATTATTATATTGGTATTATAAGGGAAAGGTCCATGTGATTGGTGCAATGCTATTTGGAGTTGTTCTGGGTGTGTATATGCGATATTTATTGTTTTCGAGGAGGATCAAGTGTATCCCTACTAATGCATCCATGTTATGTATTTTTACTACTTTGGGATATCTCTATAGATGACCAGACTAAATGTGAATATCGTTTTCATTGTATGACTGTATGTCATTATATATATTATTTTTTACGGAATACATTCAGTTATTACTTGTTTTATTGAATTTTTTTTGGAGATATTGTTTATTAATATTTCCTTCTTTGTTATCTATGAACATTTAAAATATGTCGTATATTATCTATAATATATAATATTAGACATCACATTGAGTCTCCAGCCATTAGTTTATGGGGAGGTGTGGTTGTGGTTATCTGAGGAACATGGATTAAGTCGATAGTTGGTTATAATAATTGGGATAATAGAAAGTGGATTAGTAAACATCCCAAAGGTAATTAATTGTACTATTTGGGGTTTTATTTTTATATTAGGGATGGTATTTAGAGGTTTAGTATTGATATGACAAGGAAATAAAATTTATATAGGTGATGAAATAACTCTGATATAAGTGATTCATGGGTTACTAAGGAGTGGGACATTACATTTGGAATTCAATATTGTTATTGGGCGATATTTTTAAGAATGTTTATGTTTTGGTTATTTGGTCGATGATTTGAATATCTGACTAATGTGGTGAGAAGGTGTGTTTCATGCATCATTTCAGGAACATAAAAATAATATGATATATATCTTCTTATTTTTGATTAATTCTCACATCATGGAATTTTTTTTAGATATTTGAAATGTGAGTATGAGGATATATATTGTTTTCTAGCAAAGAATCACGGGGGCATTATACTTATCTAAACTTGGTTCTTGTGTTCTGATATTGTGAGGTATGTGAATATTTCATGTGTATGAGTGGTAAGTAACCCTAAAAATCATAGGATGTTCCCCAAGGTAAGATTATATAAAACTATGGTGGAGATTGGATAACGTACGGGGTGATGAAAACTGCTACAACATCATTCATTATTTGTGATATCTGAGCGATGATATATATATGTATTGATCTTTTTATTTAGTTTTTAGTGTAACACCGTTGAGGTATGTACAATTGGACCCCTGTAGAAAGAACATGAGAATGCACTAAATGCTATGGTTTTAGGGATTCTAGAGTTGACAATTGAGCTAGAGAAATTGTTTGGTGACCAGGATGGTGTGAGTTAAATGATGATTTATTGAGTATTAACCAGGGGTCTGAGGGAGTTGAGCCATCTATGGAATATTAGTAAAGGGAATTCATTTATCAACATCATTTATTTTTCTCAGAAGAGGATAGACCCCACGTTGAAGAGTACCATATATACTTTGTTCATACAATTTCATATCAAATCGAGATGCTACAGAGATGAAGGGTGAAAATGGTAGAGTATATTCTTAGGTAACGAAAAACATACTGGTGTGATATTCAACTATAGGTTGGAATATATGAGATACATATCATGGATAATAATATGAGAACCATTAATTTGTAGTGTTTTTTCAACCATTATATGGGAATGGGATCACCATGTAATGGAACACAATGGGAAAAATAGGTATTTGCAACGAGGTAGTGTCCTGTTGTAAGTAGTCCATCAGAGGATATTATTTTCGACAAGACCCTCTTTTTATTGCAAATAATCAGTTATTTGTGACAGGGTGATTCTTCCCGTCACAAAAGGTTGTAGTGACTTCTGCACTAAACTGTAGGAAGAGTATTTGCGACAAGATTTCATAACTGTTGCAAATACCTGAAAACATTTTTTAGTATTTGTGATAGGAGATCAATCCTGTCACAAATGGTATGTTGACAGGTTGGTATTTCCAATGAGACCGTTCATAAATACCTTTTGAAGCAGATAGAATTTGTGATGGGTCCTATCGCAAATACCACTATTTTTTATAGATATCCCTTCACAAATATTCACTTCATAACTAATCTAACCTATATATACCCCATCTGTTTTTTCTCATTCCACCCCTTTCTCCACCCCACCCCCTGTCTACTTAGATTTCTTTCGTCAAAAATTTCCAATGTTTTAATGTTTTAAATTGGAATGTCTTTCACGGCTTAAGACCTCCAAAAGGTTCAGTTTTAAGGTATTTATCTATTACATTTATTTTAGTTATAATTGTTGGTAATTTGCTACGTTTAAATTAAATTAGAATTTGATCGTTTTATTTTACAACATTATTTTTACAAATAATTACATGTGATTAATATTAATTATTATGAATTAATAGTAATATTAATTATTAATAATTAATAGTCATTAGTGATAATTATTGATAATTTGTGATATTTACTGAAAATTAGAGATAATTTCATATTATTAGAATTAATAATTTTTGACTAGTAATAATTAGTTTTAAATATTAATAAATATTAATAAATAGTACTAAATAATAGTAATTGGAAATAATTTGTAATAATTATTAATAATTAGGCTTAATTAGTAAAAAAATTAAATAAATACAAATAATTAATTATTATTTGTAATAAATATTAACAAATATTAACAATTAGAAATAATTAGTTCTAAAGAGTAATAAATAAGAATAATTAGTAATAATTAGTAAAACAAATATCAATAAATAGTAATAATTAGTAATAATTAACAGTAAATAAGATTAATTAGTAATAAATAGTAATAAATAAAAATAATTAGTAATAATTAATAATAACTATGACTAATTATTAATAATTATCATTAATTTGTAATAATTTGTAATAATTAGTAACAATTAGGATTAATTTGGACTAATAACAAATAATTAGTAATAATTAATAATAAATAGTAATAAATATTAATAAATAATAATAATTATTAATAAATAAAAATAAATATTTAAATAGTTATAAATATTAATAAATAGTAATATCGGTAATAATTGTTAATAATTTGTAATATTTATTATTAAATAGGAATAATTACTAATAATTAGTAATAATTTTGATTAATTAGAAATAATCAGTAATAATTCGTGATAAATATTAAAAAATTAGTAATAATAAATTAAAATTAGTATAAATATTACAAAATAGTATTAACTGTTAATAATTAGTACTAAATATTACTAAATAACACTAAATTGTAATAATTAGAAATAATCAGTAATAAAAATTAATAAATAGTAATAATTAGTAATAATTTAAATTAAATAGTAATAATTAGTAATAAAATTTAATAAATAGTGATAAATAGTAATAATTTGTATAAAATAATAATAATTTGTAATAATTAATAATAATTACGGTCAATTAGGATTAATTAGAAGTAATTTTGATAAATTAGAAATAATTAGTTATAATAATTAATAATTACGATTAATTTGATATAATTAGTAATAATTGGTAATAAATAGTAATAAATAGTAAAAATTAGTTATAATTAATAACAAATAGTAGTAAATAATAATAATTAGTTTTATTAGTAATAATTATGATTAATTAGTAATAATTATGATTATTTATTAATAATAATGATTAATCGGTAATAATTACAATAAATTACTAATAATTTGAAATAATTAGTAATAATAAGGTTTGATTTGTAATAATTAGTAACAAATAGTAATATTTAGTAATAATTAGAAATAATTAGTAATAATTTGTAATAATTAGTAATAATTAGTAGTAGATAGGAATGAATCATAAAAAATTGTAAATAATTAGTAATAATTACTAATAAATTGTAATAAATAGTAATAATTAGAAATTGTAATAAAAAATCGGTAATATTTAGTAATTATTAGAATATTATTAATAAATAGTAATGATGAGTAATCAATAAGAATAAATAGTAATAATTTATAATAATTTATAACAATTATTAATAATTAATACAAAATAGTGTTAATTATCAATAAATAGTGATAATTAGTAATAAATAGTATTAATTATTAAGAAATAGTAATAAATAGTTATAAATACTGATAAATGTTGGTAGTTAAAAAATGAATAAAAAATACATATAACCATCAAGAAAAGGTGAATTTTTCTATTTTTAATTAATTTTCTTTTCATTTTATCTAGTATTTCAAAGATAATTTCTTTATAATTTTTATCTAATACTTATCTATTTTTTCAAAGATCTTTTTAGGAATTCATGTTTTGTTTTCAACTATTTGCAGTACACTAAAAAATATATAAAATGATTTCTTCTACAAATATAACCACATTTTTCAAATTTATCGTCTATCTTTATCGAACTACCAACACTATATACTGATTTGATGGTGCTAGGAAAACATATTTCTCGTTTTTAAATGACAAGGGAGTAAAGGAATCCGATGTTTCCATTGTATTGAATTCTAGTGATATTATGGGCATATAAAATTAATATACTCTTTTGACTTTCAACTATGAGAAATAAATTCAGCTAAATAAATTCTGTTATTATGTAGTGTTCGAAGTTCAACATAGAATGAAAAATGAAATCTTGTTGCATTGGCAGTTAGCACTGTTTTCAGACTTTTGGTACATGTATGAATCAACCACACTTCAATTTAACACACGTTGTGATCATTATATACTATGGTAGACAAAATGTGGAGTGTCGATGTCTTTAGTGGAAATATTTGGAGGAGAATAAGCATCGATTACTGGAGAAGCAACACCAGCAAAAGATGAAGTAAATGCAATATCTGACTCATGTTTTATGGAGTCTTTATACTATTGCGAATATTTCCGTTTTAATTATTTTTTAATTTATATAATTTTTTAATATTTTATTAAGTTATTATTTAATTATGGATTTATTATTTTTTAAATAATAATAATTATTATTATTTTATTTTATATTTATATTTATATTTTTCAGATTATTGAGGATTGTATTATTTTATATTTTTTTATTATAATTAATTTTTATTCATATTTATAATAATAATATTAGTATATTAATGTTATTTTTTTTAATATTATTATATTATTAATATTATTATATTATTAATATTATTATATTATCATTATATTCATATTATATATTATTATTATTGAAATTATTTTATTTATTTTATTATATATATATATTATTTTTAATTTTATTTATATTAATTTTTTTTAGGTTGTTTGGGACAGGATTATTTTTATGTTGAATTTTTTTAAAAAATTAGTGAAATTATTTGTGATATCACTTTCTACAATGAGTCATTTGTGATCGAACCCCATTGGAAATGGCCTTTTTCAATGGGGTCCCATCGCAAATGGACCATTCTAAATACCCATTTTCATATAGTGGTAGTTTGTGGATGGTCATTGACTTGTTATCGACTATGGGTGATCGTTTATACCTTTTCATTTTTTCACTATAGTTATGAATTGAGAATTTATAGTAGAACATAATCTGAAGGATGATTGTGTTTCTAACTAGATAACAATATTGGGTGGGGAGGTTATTATATGTTTGGGATAAATGTTGTGGGTCTCTAAAGAGACCCAATAAACCTATTAATGTACGGAATCATCTTTTCCACATATTATTGTTTAATATTTCCAATGTTATTAGTAAAATTAGAAATATAAAATTTGGAATGCATTTTACTGAATTCCAAAAAAATATAAGGCTTGTGAGTGTATGGGTTATCGGTTTAGGTTTTACCAAATTCCCTCCCAATTTCCCGAAGGTCATAGATTTGGTTAGACTCGTGTATCAGAAGTGGGATGAATAGTATTATAGGTAAGCAAAAAACCTGGATTTTTATGACTATATATGTTATTGTAGTGTACAATATTTCAGCTATTTATAATGTGGTAGTTATAGAGTGTGACACCACTTCATGGTTAGTAGTATAGAGAATGAAACTTTCGTCAGTTGTGTATAGTCAAGATAATATATTTAGGGTATTAATGTGATCCATTGATGGTTAGATATGTTTCCTGAATATATAAATTTTTGGTTAATGATAGTTCATATTTAACTACATTTATTATATGTGTAAAATACAAAACTAGAAAATGATATGGTTCTAGCATCAACTATAATACATAAATGTAATTCAATTTTAGATAGTACATATAAGTATCAATATAATGATATGGGGTAATGGATGTTTGCCTTCGAGAATTTAGTGGTAGTGTATTCATGTATGTGATTAATATGAAAAAGGATTACGTACAATTAGAATCAATATTGTTATTCAATTTTCAGTGTAATTATAAATTGATGGGTGTTATAAACATCATATCAATATTTTGACTGTGAGATGAGAAGAGAATTCAGGATTTAGTGGGGGTATTGGAAAATGTTGGAGCTAGAGACAACACATGGATGAGTTGTCATATGGTGTAGAGGTTATAATAGTCAATGTATATTTGGTTGGGAATTATGTGTCTAAATTTATTCTTAACATGAATTAAGTGGGTTTTTTAGGTGTTTGAGGTGCCGATGGAGGCTTTAGATTTGGTTTCAAAAAGCTGGGTATGTTGTTAGGGAATTATCGATCTTAATATATTCCACCATATATAGGATGCGAATGTACTAGATAACTTGTGGAATCTAGTAATGAGTATATATCACCAGCTAGGTTAATGGGTGGTTGGTGATCTTAGGTCAGGTACCTTGTAAGTCATGGGGTACCTGGTGGAGGGTAACTGGGTATTTGGTAGACTATGAATTGTATTTTAATTTTTCATTAATTAATATACATTTTTTAAATATATTAATTAAGAGTAAATCACATTTCAACCCAATAATATCAGGATATTAATGCCCTTCACTCTTATATAATTCAGTCTTCTTCTTTTTGAATACTTCTTCTAGCTATATCTAATACCTCAATCGTTCATTAGGAAGAATTGTTTTGGGAATGGCTCATTACTCTCATTAATATTATTCTAGTGTTGTCTCTGTTTCAATGGTATAAAATGGAAAACATTAATTTATAAATTTATAAATTTATTTAATATGTATTATTTCGTTGGAAAAATCAGGATATGGAATTTGATGAGTAGAATCATGCCATCACTAGGTAGGTGGTGCTCATATTTTCCAATAGAGAATATGATTTTTTATTATTTGTTTTGATATCATAAGTGAGGGATTCTATGGAACTAATAATGGAACTATATTGGTTTTTTTGATTCAATAGATTCATCTAGGGGTCGTCTTGGATGGGTAATGATTATAGATATGTAATGTATTTCATTTTTTAGTTTATTTTTTTTGGGATTTCTAGGAAATATTCCCATTTGTTGTCAAGAAATGACTACATGGGATTATTAATCGATAATATCCCTTAGGCTTTTTAAGTTCATAGTTCTTGTTTGTAAGTGAAAATAAGGATCACTATGTGCGTGACAATAGGATGTTAGCGATTCCACTCACTATTAATGGTAAGGGAATTAGGGCTATGTGTGCACAAGTTAGTCACTAGAAGACTTGGTCACCATGTGGTAGGAGGATTCTATACTGACACAATATATTATCATGGAAATTTTGGTGGAAATATATATGCAGGGATTCATTATAGACATGACCATGGGAATCATTGTATATTGTTAACGTCGTTAGATAGTGAGATTCTCACGAAAGTTGAAAGTGTGTTCAGAAAACTAAGAAAGAGGGTGTGATGTGTGTCGTATTAATAAGAATAATAAAAAATGTGGTTTTGTGTTTCTTAATGTGGTATAGTGGTTTTTGGGAGATTGTGTGGGCCATTTTGTATATTAATACCATGGGGGCATCATCTTTCTTATAACTCCTTTTGATAAATATAGGTCTCTCACCCATGGATATTCAAGAATGGAGTGGAGTAAGGATTTTTTTTATTTTTCTTATTGTATATTAATAATTTTATGCACCCAAATATATATATATTATCTAAGGACACCATCAATTGTGTAATAATAATTTCATACTCACACAATGCAATAGATCCCCTAGTTATAGAGTTAGTGTCACATCAATGTTTTTTCTCTTGGTTCATTTATTGAATATAAATATATATATATATATATATGATCATTCCACATGTGATACCAGTTTATATTTTATGGCTTATATGATGTTTTAGATATATAATATTCAACCCTTGTGATATTCTCTAACAATTTTTGTAATGTTGTATTATGGACTTTTTTTAATAGTATTACTTATAATTTTTTTATGAATATTTACATATAAGGATACAGTCTCTTAATTGTCACCAAGACCCTAATTTCTTACTAGGTAGTTTATGAAGTATAGGGAGGCTCACATAAGGTTATGTGATGTACCCGAATCAGTTTTATAGTGGGTGACTAAGAAATTGGCATTAAATTTTTTTCTCTTAGTGATTCATAAATGCCATTGTAATATTTTTATGATTTAAAGAGGGATGAATAAATTGATGAATGTAATTTTTTATAAACATAGTTAGATAAATATGAAAAATAAGATTATATTAGTAAGGGTATCAACCTGAAGGTAAAATTACAATATTATTATATAAACTAATAATCAAATTTAACTATTTAAGAACCACCTAAATTCTAGTAGAAACCATTGAATGAAATTCATCGATATACATATCCTAGAAGAGTATAAAATCATTATGTTTTCATAGATATCTATCTTGATAGGAATCAAGATATGTAATTTAAATACTTTAGCAATAAAATATTGTTGAAATTTGGAGGGAATGTAGTTGATATTAATGAAAAGTGATCTTAATTTTTTATATATCTTGTAGTCATTTTAGATATTGAAAACTCTTCCACACAACCCCATAAATGATTGATAATAATAATGAAATACATTTTAAAGAAATAATTTATTAAATTATTGCATTATAAAATAATTTTTCTAATTTTGTGTGGTACCTAGATATATTTGTTGTATGTCGTTCCACAGAAATAAGAAATGATGATATATTGAGATGAAAATAATGAGTTAATTTAAACATGAACAAATACTAGTTGGATGGTTAATGTGAATAATAGAAAACTAAATGATTAAATAAAGAATATTTTTATTTTACCTTTAATAACATTTTAATAACGTGTAAAGGAGGATGGGAGACTCAGGAACAGATTTCAGTGAATTTTTTTCATCCATAGAGATGATCTTGGAATAAGGATCTTGTGTTCATTCAATTTGGAATGATATTTTACCTTCAATACTAACTCGTGTTCCTCCTCCCAACAAAATTTTAGTGGTTCTCATCTATGAAATTTTTGGTTCACCCTCTTAGAGGACTTATCTAGCATTCATGATCCAGAAAAAATTAATGATCATAAATCAACTATTATAAAAAAGACTAGAAGATAGTAATTTCATTATTATGGTAGATGCAGACATTTGAAAACAAAGATTTAACATTTGAAAATTCTAATTTCTTGGATGACTGATTTTTTCTAGAGGTGATAAGAGTCGGTCTTATGCTAACATTAAGAATATGATTTCTATTTTCTAGGGTATTTGTTAGTGAAAACATGTTCCGATTTAAAGGTGTTACATTCATTTTATTTTTTTATAATGGATATGATCTATAGATGGCATGACATGCTTGAAATGTTCAGCTCAAACCTAACATTTTTGGGATCTCGTAATGGGATTGTAATTTCAATACCTTCAAACAGAATGAATACAATGATCAAATATGGATGATGATCCATGGACTCAATAGAGATTATTTGAATCTTAAGATCCTAGATGATATTTCTTCCAATGTCGGTACTCCAACAACGATAGATCACGATATGATTGAAGGGAAGACTATATTTTATGATATAGTTCTGGTGAATGTCAATCTATCATCTAATCATCCAAAATTTATATTTATATTCCCCAATGTGAACAAAATTGAGGTAATGATTGAGTTTGAATGTATTACTCCCTTTTGTGACCTTTTTAAGATTATGGGGGAACTCTATTCTATCTTCTGGAGTTACTCAAAAGATGATCTGTGAAGCCCACAAAACAAACAATTTTATGGTGGTCAGTCATAAGCACAAAGAGGGGGATCTTGATATTTAGGAAAATTTATAAACCTGTTTTTATAGAAAATCATGTTCTTCCTCCTTTTTCCCAGGTTCCTTCTAGATAAAACATATCTAGAAATTGAAGTGGTTGAAGATTCACATCCTTCTTCATTTTTTTCCTCACATTGAGACAACGCATGTAGTGGCTTCTAGTGAGGATAATTTGGATAAACATTCCATGGACTCTCAAATCTCAAAATAAATAACTGAATTGGTTTACAGTTTATAGCTGGTGTTGGAGGCACAAAATCTATTTAATGACATTGGTCAGGATTTAACTGGTCAGGTTATTCTATTTAAGAAGGATTATATCTTTAAAATATTAATAACAATGATAGAAGCATGCTCTCAGGATGCATAAATATATTTCCTTATCATACATAATATTATACTCCAATGAACACTTCATTCATCCTTTAATTTTATTTTGAGATGAGTATCCAAATGGGATCCCAACTATAGTAGAATTCCAAAAAAAAAATATCTAGGATTCTGAGACTATGCATACAGATATCCCAAATTCTATTATGGAATTTATTCACTTAAATTCTCTCTTTAGAAGAAAATCGATTCCTATTTTTTCCACTGGAATTATGAAATAAGATGATTTGGGCACAACCGATGAAGATCAAGAAAAAATTATGGATGGTTTTGATTCATTATCTATGTATTCTTGAACTGTAGGGACTAGAGCTGATGTCGCTAATGTCCTCTCTAATCAACCTCGATATGAATTTTAGAAAAATAAACCTAGGGATATCAACAGTTTTGTCCAAAATTCAGTGATTTCCAAAACTAATGTAGTATGTACACATAACATCGGTAAATTTTTTTTGGAGATTATAAAAGATGGTTCTTTTCCACAATATAGGTTCCAAATGTGGTTTCTATTTTAGGATTGGCAAATAAAGCCACTTCCTGGTCTTTGAGCTAGTATATCCAATATTACAATCAAATTTTTATTGGGTGGACATTTCTTAAATGTGTTTTCTCTCCCAGAATTTATATTATTTAATGTGTGGGGTTATTTATTCTTGGTACTGACAACAGTTTATCTGATGTTATAAATTTATAGGTTTTTTCTTATACTGCATTAGTTGATACATTTCCTGTTTGTTCTATTAATTAACAGTCTACAAGATCCTTCATTGTTCTGGGAGTCAAGTACTTTTTCTCTTCTGTTTTTTCCCATAATTGATATCATGATCTCATAATCATTTTGTTTGATATCAACTCCACTAATAACATTTTTATGGTCCGTGGATCATTCTTTATGACTTTAACATGATCCTTAGTCATGATGAAAAATGGCTTTGACTACAAGTGAAATATCTTCAAGAGAGGTTAAAGAATATATTTATCATTCTAATTTAATTTAGTTCAATATTTTTGGTTAAATATCTACATGGTATAGAAGACATCTCAATGGCATGGTTACTAGAAAACATAAGATGGAATTTTTTAATGATTTTGTTCTTAACATTTTGGAATCTATATCTTGCATGACATTATAAAGGATTAATTCTGATCATTTTCTCATAATGATTGACCTTGTTAGAAAGGTGTCCAATGTCCCCTTTCCTTTTATCTTGGGTTTTACACCTGGAATGCGGAAAACTTGTTTCAAATGATTGGGACTTGGTGGATTGATAAGATAATAATTCTTCTTGTATCCTCAAGATAAAAATGCTAAAATGGAATAAAAAAATTTAAAGTAATGAAATATTTAGTCCTATTGAGAGGAAAATTTAAACTCTTGAGACCTCCCATTGAGGCATTCAAGATCGTTTCACTTACATTAATTTTTTTGTTGGTACTATGAAAGAAGATGAGTTATCTCTTAAACATAATAAACATCTCATTTTAAGGGTTTCTATGAAAAAATCCAAATTTAAATCGAATAATGTTAAGGATAGGTGGATGAGTTATATGTTTTTTAATTCCCTCCAAAGGGTTTGGAAAATAATCCATCCTTTAGCCCTGCTAAAAAATGGAGATCATATTATGGATAATAGGTTGAATCTTTCAGATATTATTAATTACTATTACATGGATCTCTTTAATGGTTCACACTCCGTTACTGATATTTTTGAAGGTATTATCCATTAAATTGTTCCTCATTAGTATAATGAAAGACACAAAGATATTCCTCTGGATCAAGAGATCAACACAACTATAATCACTCTTAACCCTGATAGTTACCCTGGTCCTGATGGATTTATAAACATTTTCATTCAAAATCATTGGGATATTATTAGTGATGTTTTTTGTATACTTGTCCTTCACTTAATTAAAGGTGGTATCCTTCCTTAGGGGTTGAATGGTCAATTTATTATTATTATTCCTAAGGATGAGAATGAAAATGATATTCCCTTCTTCAGGCTAGTTTCTTTGATCAATACGATATATAAGATCCTTACTATGATTATTTCAATCATATTGGCTCTCATGTCAGCTAAATTTGTTTATTTCAATCAACATGGTCTAAATAATGGCTGGTCCATCTCAAATTATCTGATCACTACATCAAAATGTATCATCCTTCTCAAAAAACCCTTTAGATGAGGGAAAATTTCTCTCAAGATGGATATTAAAATGGATTTTAACATAATGTATTGGGATTTAATTTACAAGGTCATTGGATTGTTTGTTTTGATGATTCTTTTACTTGATGGATAAAGATAATTTTTGTCTCTACTCATATTTTTGTTCTAATTAAGGTATCTATAGAGGGTAATTTATCTTTTTATAGAGTGGTAAGGCAATTTAATCCCCTCTCTGCAATCATTTTTTCAATTATTGAGGACTATCTCAGTAGATTGTTTTCTATCATGGATATAAATGGCATGTTGATTGTCATAAGAGGTGGTAAAGTAATTTATGATCCTTATCACCCACTTTATAGTGATGATATCATTATACATATGTAAGGGGATATGGAAATATCAGAAATATCATGAAGGCCCATTTTCACAATGAGCAGGTATCAATTCATCATGTTAATTGGAAAAAAATATTATATTTATTTTGGATGAAACATCTCTACCGCAATGAAAAATGATATTTTAAGTGAGTTGGGTATTACAAAATAAATTTCTCATTTATTTATATAAGTTCTCAAATGTTTTGGGGTCCCCCAAAATCTATTCATTTATCAATAATTTTTAGTCAAATTAGATGGAAATTATATTACTGGAAAAGAAAATCTATCTCTATGGTAGGGAACATCTTTTTTTAAGGAGTTTATCATCTCTTATATGGATTATTCATTATGGATAATAAATGGACCACCGGTGCCATTAAATCCATAAATATTTCTATGGAATATTTCATATGGTGTAGCAATATCTTGGAAATGAAATTAGATACCGAACCTTGGGCTACATGATATAAACATTTTGAGGTAGGTGGTATTAAAATTAAGAGCCTCACATTATCCAATCAATATTTACAAGTTTATTTTTTGTAGAATCGTATTAAGGAAAATTATGAGGATATTTATTTTTTACATTTGATATTTTTTAATAAGTATAAATATCAGAACTTTTTCCTTTTTGACTCCTTGGATTGGCCCTCCATAAATTCATCCTTTTCTGTTCTTGATTATAAAACCTGGTGGTCTATTTCCCTGAATTCTCCTCTTCAGTTGTAAACAATTAATTGGAATGGTGCTCCTATTATGGATTATCTCTTCCATGATGATATTAATATTTTTATTAAAATTTTAATAAAATATCAAATCAGTGACATTGATGTTTCCCCTAGCCATATTAAACCGATTTTTCATGACTAATATTTCTCTTTTCTTGGAGACTTTTGCAGATAGTATTATAACTTTAATGGAATTATTAACTCAAAATACTTCTTGGGTATTTTCACTACTCTTCCAATTGGTTTAATGTGGCTTGGAAAGATTAATTGGAATATCATCTCACCAACTCAATTTTTTCTATTTTGAAGGTTTTTTCATCGAAAAGTCCCAACATAAAATTATCTATAAGTTTGTAGTATCTATTTGTGTTTAAAATATTTTATTTTTCACCATAATTGGGATTATTTAGACCACTAATTTCTCAACTATACTAAAACCTCATCTATATGGAAGGATATCTTTGAAATCATTGATGTTCAGTTTCCCTACATTATTTCCACTTAGAATATACTGGAATGGTGGTTATATATGTAATTATCCCCTAAACTATTTCAACTATTTTAGGTTATAGTTGATGAATTGATTGATATTATTTAGCAGTTGAGGAAGAAGTGTCGTTATTATGGGATATTCTTCAATTCTCATGCTTCTCCTATAGGTATTCATACTGCCATCAGTAGATTTTGGGTTCTATGCAAAACCTATTGTTATAATTCTATTCATGATTTTTCTGCTCTTAGATAAATTGGAATTTTAGGTAATTTTTATCTTCCCTTTGGTAAAATGGTGTTTTTTGGGAAACCTCTATTTGATGGATGGATTAATATCATTATGGATGGTTCTTCAAGAGGTAATCTCAATCCAACAGGGTATGGGGGTGTTTTAAAAAAAAGTATTTCAATGTTACATGATGTTTACGTGGTTCTTATGGTGAAGTCTCTTCTATTAATGATACAATTATTAATGTTTTCATGGAAATGGAGCATTCAAAATAAAGGGGTTGGAATAACTTATGGTTATAATTTGATTCTAATATAGTTTTTCAGGATATTAGTTACGGATATGTTCTTATTATTTGTAGACTTGTTAATAGATGTGATTATTGATTAGAATTTTTATCATCCAAAAATTATTTCATTACTCATGTGTACAGAGATAGAAATTCTTTAGTTTATGATATTTACAACAAAGGCTCATATGGGTTAAACATTAATTGGTATAATCGTATTTCTTTGGATTTTCTCCCACTTTTTTAGAAGACTAAATGTAATATCCCTTCTTTTATACATGTTTGAACATGGGGTTTTTATTTATAAAGGGGCCTTATTTTCTTATAGGTTCACATATTTTTCTCCACCATTAATCAATAAAATATTAGAAATATTTTATAAGATTCAATTTTATTATTTCCATGAAATAAATTCTAGAAAAACTCTGATAATAGTACCACCTGGGGATCCTAATAAATGTAAGTGGAAAAGTGGTTATATAATACTTTCATATAGATGAATTAAATATTTGAAATCGAATTATTTTAAAAAATATAAAAGATTTATGATGTAATTATTTTAGGGAATTTTTTAATATTTATTGCATATTTTGATGAATTATATATATATATATATATTGGTGTTTAAGGAATCATTATAATGTTCATCAATGTTGTAGAAAAATTTCATTTTCATGATTTAGGAAAAATTTCACACCAGGGTTCAACGTAGAATTATTCATGTCTATAACATTCCAAAAGAAATAACATAGGTGGATTGTTCTAAGATATGTTTATTTAGATAAAATTCCCTTACAATATTAGATATGGGAGTTAGAGAAATTATTGATCATTGAAGATTCTATAAGAGATTCAACAAACACATACCTTATATTTTAATTCATTGGAAAATTTTATTGATTATGGATGATGATTTAAAATATTATGAGAAATGTGTTGTGTATTTTGGGGCTATTATAAAATATATATTGAAGCACCGATTATTATATCACCCAAGTCCGGTTTCCCCTTTTAACAGATATGTAACGTAAGTGATAGAAGAGATAGATCAATTCTCTGTCCTTGGAAAGGTAAAATTCTTCTACAAAACTAATTTCCATGTTTATCCATAAATTAAGCTAAAATAAATTATATAGTTAAAAAAATTGATTATGAATAAATGTTCTTGTATTTGATAAATTTGGACGTCATATTCTTCTTTCAAAAATAGTAGTGATTACAGATCACAAATTTTTTGAATATATATTAAATAATAATTAACTTAATCCAAATTTGATTTAATGGACTTTTCCTACTTTATAAATTTTATCTAGAGATTAAAGATAAAAAGTATAGTGAAAATGTAATAGAATTGCATCATTTTATAATTAAAATTCTAGATATAAATGATGAGATAAAATAATGAAAGATTTTATAGATGCGTATCTATTTTTGATTAAAGAATATGATCCAAAATAATATGACATGCTTTTAATTTTTTACAATGTTTTCCTCTATAGAAACATATAAATGGAATCATATAAATTTATGTTCTTAACAGTAAGGGTTATGGAATTTTGATAAAATTTCATGTATAATATTACGATGGTCATCATAGTGTAAAATGAACTACTAGAAAAATTATATAATTTTTTTTAAACATTAAAAACTATTATAGGATTTTTGATAAATGTTGTGAATGTTTTAAATGAACAGAAAATACAAGTCAAAAATAAAAAATACTTAAATTTTTTTATTAAAAAATAATTTTTTGATATTTTGGGAATGAATTTTAAAAATTAATATCATAAATATATTATTAATAATTATATTCAAGTATGTGTCGATTATGACTCAATTTTGGTCGAAGAAGCCACATTTCTAGTCAATTTTGTATAAAAATATAATATTTTTTAAAAAGAATAATTTCTAATGATTTGATTTAGAAAAATTGATTATCGTTCACATGAGAAATGTTTTTGATAACAATATATTAAAAAATAATTCGAATAGCTATTGATTATAACATTATATTGGAAAATATCTTCTATCAGAAATGTATTGTAAACTAGAAGATTCAATTCAAGAAATTATGTAGATTTTCTAATAAAATATGAATCTAACAAGGAAGGATTGATTTTTAAAACATGATGATGCATTTTGGGATTATTTAACGACATTTAAAACACTTTTGGAAATTTCACCAAATAGATTGGTGTTTGGAAAATTATTTCACTTATGATTTTAACTTGAACATAAACTTTTTTATTCAAATAAATTTGTAAATATTAATTAAAAAATTTTAGCTCTAAACCATTTATTGAAACTGAAATAATTAGACATGATTTAGAGGAAATCATATTAATGTTAGAAATAGTGTATATTATGGGAAATGGAGTTGAATATTTATCATATTTCTAAAAGGAAAGTTCAATTGGTAGAGAATGTTCTATTCCATAATTCAATATTTATGTCTTCTATAATGAAATTATGACCAACATGTTGCGGTTCATTTATGTTCATCAAATCTCATGATTTTGGAGAAATTTAAATTGATGATTTAAATAGGAATCATATTATAGATAATTGTTATAGGATGAAACATTTTCTTTTAAAAAATCAAAAATAGAGAAAATATATTGGTAAAAATGCATTGTATAAACAACATTGAATAAATAATTACAACTAATGATCTAAGGAATATTATTTTTAGAATGAAACATGGAAATCATAGAAATTTATTACTATTTTAATTAGATAGGATTAAAAATACTTGACATATAGTTTGTTTCTTGGGGGTTGTTATGATTCAGTGTGGTGTGTGCTATATATAATATTAATCATTGTAAAATTATTATTCTGGAAGTTATTTTTAGATTTTGATGTACCAATTTCTATGCAATGATACATAACAGATGTTTGTTTTCAAGAAAAATATTAATAATATTCATATGATTTTCATGGTATATTTATATTTTTAACATGTAATCATACCACAATTCCTTGAAAAAATATTAAATATTTAAAGGTACAATGGTTATTCTGTAATGTTCCACTTTATTTATCATTAAGTATTTATTTGAGTAATTCATAGTTTAAAAATTATTTTATTATCTATATCAATATAGTTTTATTGATTTTTTTATTGATCGAATAAACTTTCATTTAACTAAGTATTATCTATTTTTTTATTTTTTTTTCGTATTGTATTTCCTTTCTTACGGTGGGTCACCAAAAGACATAACATTAAAGAGATCTATAATGACTGATGATGAAATTATTTTTAGAATATATATAAAATATGATAAATAAGAAAATATGTTTAATTAAAATATAGAAAGAAAAAAATTAGTATCATTATAAATCATAATAAGAGGATATTAATTTTTATTGTATTTGAAGAGAAGGAAAATTGAATGATATTGAACATTATAAGAAAGAAAGTAATCAAAAAAAATATAAATGAGTTCCTATATTTTGTAAAATATTTTTTTTATTATATTAATATAAATGCTCAATTTATAAAATATAAATTGAAAGAAGTGATGAACTAGGAAATTAGTTTACTTTTCACTAATTGTTTAAATACAATGAATTGATATTAAAAAATATTTCTAAAAAAATTTATTTTCCAATTATTGGAAAATATGACCATGTTTATATTGGTGAATTATCAATAAGGACTAAATTTGTTTTATTTAAAGAGTTTAGATGCTGGTATATTCATGGATAAACGAAAAGTATGATTTTTCAAAAATAAATATTACTAGAGGTATTAAAAAATATTAATTCTTTATTTTATATGGAATCATGAACTTCAATTACCTCATAATAGTTAATTAATTATTAACTTTTTATTATTATTATTACTAAAGTTGAAAAAATAGAATTCGTGATATTGAATTATGTAAATAGTTTGGAATGATATTATAATTAAGAAGTGAAATTAAATCAATATAGTTCACATAAAGACAAATATTCCTTATGGTGGAAATCATGATAATTATATAGTCTATAAATATGAAGGATTTATAATTAAAATATTTTACAACCTCAATATAAGTTGGAGAAGCATATAAGGAAAAAATTATTCTATTAAAATTTATAAAAATGAAAATTTCAAAAATTGGATTTAAAAACTTTCGAAGATATGCATAAGTATTTTCAACATGTGAAAAGAAAAAAATTATTTCCAAAGTATAATAAAGTGTTGTGGGAGTTTTAATAGTTTTTAAAAGAGAATTTATAATAAAAGAAGGTGAGGCGATGTTTTACACCACCATAATTAGTAAGCTTTTCAATAAGTATACAAAATTATCTTCAGGGGGTGAAGAATATTTTTTTATAAATAGATATTTTTATATTATATCAGCTTAAATAAATTATTTCTTTCATTTCATTTATATTGTTTATATATTTAAAAGACATTAAATAAGGGATTTGAAAATTTAAACATTGTACATATAGAATGATAAATTTTCAAAATTGAAGTAGTTGAGTACATAAAATATTTCCTTCAAAATAAAATCTCACACATTAATAGGCCCTTTAATGATTACTTAATTAAGATGATAATAAATAATCTAATTCCATTGTGGTTTTTTTCATGGGGGTAAGAATTGTTGATGAAAATAAGTTTATATGATTACTTTTTAATATTTTATATTTATTACAAAAAATATGTTAAAAATCACATTAAATAAAGTTTATTACATGATTGGAAACTAGTTTATATATTTAAAAGATTTTTTAAAAAAATTTAAATTATTTGGAATGAATTTGAAGGTTTTTAGAGTTTAAAAACATTGAACATTAAATTTGGAAAATCCCTCCAAGAAACACATTATAAGTATTATACATTGTTATTAACGAACAAGAGAAACTCTATTTATTCTGATAAATTTATAATGGAAAATGTGTAATGGTATCTATGGTTTATATATAATGGTCACTCTAATGGGGTAGAAAATACATAAAGGGAAAAACTCATCCCTCTATATATAAAGGTTACCTTGAGTGGAGAGTATAACATTGGATAGGAACATAAAGATGTAAGAGTGATTTTAAAAATATATAAAGGTCACCTGGAGTGGAGATTATAAATTGGGAACAACTTATGGTTTTTTAAAATATATGATAGTAGTATTTCATAATACAAAAACATCATGCACTAAGAATACAATTGAAATTCTAAAAAGAAATAAATCCTCCCAATATTTCAAAAGAAAATTTCGGAATGGAATTTTTTTTGGATCATTTAACCATGATTATAGAAACAACTAAAATCTATCATAATATTATAACTCAAGAAAGAGTAGAATTATTATAATGAAAGAATCACATACACTGATATTTCACATGATTCACCCTTACTCATCTACATTCTTGGAGAAAATATATTTTATATTTTAGTATGAATAATAATTAAAAAGTAAATATTTTTTATTTTAATGATTAGGAAAATATAACTTCTCAAGCATGGTCTACAATATATTCTTCTCCCCCATGAACTGCTTTCCATATGGATTCTAGAAATGATTGTATTGACACACAAAATGAAAATATAAGTTTATTGGTAAATTAAATAATAGCATAAAACACTGGTGTTCTCTATAAAATTATGATCCTAACCTATTTATATTTATATTTTTATATATAATTACATATCATTAATGATATTTATTGTAAAAAGATTTATCATTAATCTGAAAATTTTCTTCTCTATAAATCCATTCTCTCTAGTTATTTTCCTCCCAATATTCTATTTATATTTCATCCTTATCAGAAAAAAATTACCACTTAAATAAATAAAGTAATTTATAATTAAAAAATAAATCGAAAAAATCATGACAAAAAATTTATCAATTGACTTAAAACCTTCTGTTAGATAATATTTCGTTAAATATCATTAATTGTAGTTAATTTCTAATGATAATGATCCAACCATAATCACCTTTAAATCATTGGAATTACATGTCATCAAATCATATAAAATATTATTTTTCATCAATAATCAGGATATTTTCATCTGAATTATGGAATTATGACTTCGGTTCTACTTTAGTTTCTCCATATTATCGATGAAATTATAGATTGATGATAGACTCTCTAGTATGATGCCCCATTTTTTCGAAACATTAACATGATTGATTTACTAGCTCTGAGAATTGATGTATGGTTTCTTTCTAAAAGCACACATTTATTTTTTTTATAATATGTTATAGTGTGATGCTACCAATCACTTCATTATTATTTTGACTAACAAAATAAGAGAAACAAGAATTATATATTTGGTTATCACAAATTCTCAGGGGTTTCTTAATCTTTGTGGAATGTCTACCTTCCTCCTTCCATTTTTTATATATTTATTATGTGTGATCATAGTTTGATTATCATGGTTTTCCTCTGATTTATGACCTCATAAAAATGATTCCAAAAATTCATTTAACTTATTTAAAATACCGTTATAAAATTAAATCTAATTGAAAATAAATTTATCATTACCACCTATGGTTATAACAATCACTTGTTTCAGATTTTCTTTCCACTTAATCTATAAATTCATCCCCATTACATACTTCATTTGTGATGTCTTTCTTCACATCCTCTCATATGTAAAACAATATTAACATACTCCCCCAAACCATAAAATGGTTTTCTTGGTGCTGATATTCCAACCCTTTGAATGAAGGAATATAAACACAATTTGTTCTCATATTTTATCATTCTTGAACATAAATAATAATTATAATTTTATATATAATTCATATAATTCAATCTCTTTATGAAATAATATAGATACATACATTGAAAAATTATATAGTTTTATCTGTGATAATCCAAAATGTATGAATCATGATAAATATCCAATATCTATATCACTATCAAAATTCAATGAGCATTCTTTCAAAACCATTACTTTAATATATGCGATATAAGTTGTTTATTTCATATTTGTAAAACTATACATCTCATCAAATCATCATATATATATTTATAAATAATTTCCTTCCCTCTATTAACATAAACATCTATATTAAATTACCTAATGGTTAAAAAATAGAATAATAGAAAAATATATGAATTAGAGTGGGATAATTTTCCAACCTTCCATATACTAATAAAATTTTCTGAACAATGAAGTTCACTCAATACTTCTAGAATAGGGTGAAAACAAATTATTTGAAAGGATATCAGTTGTTGGATGTTTTGTACTATAGAAAATCAATTCATTAATATTATCTGAAACCATATATTTTATACAGTAATAATGCATTAAATTTGTTTTGTGTGATAATTATTTATTTGGGTCTTTATAAACATGATAAGACTCGTATGGTCACAATAAATCAACATTGGATTCGATGCTATTTCTCCTAGGGTTCTTACAAATATTTCCTCAATATAAATTGTATATATGTCATATTGGCTACAATGACATCTTACTCCACTATTCTTATGGATTTACTTTCCTTATTGTTTTTCAAGATATTTGATACAAAATAACTAATTGAATAATGATCTACTACTCATGGATTTTCTATTAGAGATATCTCCAATCTAATCTGTATCTGAGAGAGTCACCAAAAATCAATATTACCATTCTTTTAAAACAATACAATAATTTAATATTCCATGTATGTACCTAATTATTCTCTTTACCATTGATTGGTTATCTAAGTTTGATCAACATTGAAATTATTATACTAAACATGTAGCATAAATGTTTTTAGACATATTATTATGAGATAAAATATGCTCCTAAGAATTCTTATATATATGGTTGAATTCACTACTATGATATCATTAATATTTCTACTTATAGTTAATCCACTATTGGTGATGAAACATGTTTGTTGGATTCCATTCAATGTAATGTTAATATATGTTTTATATAAGTCTACTATGTTATTATCATGCTTAGTTCCTGGTAATGTATTAATATTCTAAGTAATTAAGTTGGTTATCTAATAATTGACATATAAAACTATTGATGAACTTGATTTAAAATCCAATAAATATAACTATTTACTCCCACTATGAGGATTTCATACATATAAAACACCAACATAATATTATCATAAAATTTAATAAAAAAATTACTGTGATCAAGTCCTTTTGTTATTACATAATTGTTTGATATTTGTACCGCCTTGTACACAATGAAAAAGGTTCCAGAATTATTCAAAATAATATATTTTTAATATATGTAATTTTTTTATTATTATTTCTATGATGGAGTACTATATTGTGTTCAATTTAAACTACTAATTTTACCACCCCATTAAAGAAAGCAATTTTCAAATCCATTTGATATATATAAAATCTTATTAGATTGAATTCTACCAAGAATAATATGATGGATTCTATCATTTACATTAGTGGAAAATTTTCATTAAAATCAACTAAATTGATTTGAGGAGACCGATTATATGCCATCCTTGGATTGTTATGAAAATCACATCCATGTGCAACAAATTTATTTCTAAAGAAAAAATTCTTACCAATCAAATTTTGATATAAATATTTCTATCCCCTAGTTCTCATGTATATTTTTTCTGAATTTGGTTGAGCACTTTATTTATAGTCTTCAACCATGATTAATACATTTTAAAATATTAAAATGTGGTCGTTTCCACATATAATCATAGAGAGGTGTTATTAATTATTCCCATTCTTTTTGTCTATGTAGCAGTATCATTATCTCCAATAATGTTTTTTTATCAATATAACTAATTCTATATTTTTAGAGCCTAATATTCACTTCATATATCATCATGGTCTTCCTATGAATTATATTTTGAATCATAATTATTCTATTAATTTTGATCCCCTATAAAATTATCCATACCATCATCTTTTATCATCTCAATTTTCTAGAATACACAAATTTGATAATATTTATTAAAATTATATTTAATCACTTTTACATCATTTCTTTCAATAGTTTTACTGAGTCACCAATTGAGAAATTTATAATCTTCACTAATAAATGAGGAGGATACAAATATTCATTTATACTTACGATCATCATGTTTACCATGATTAAATTCATTATTCATAAATAAACTGTTTAATATATAAAATTTTAAATTCTTAAGGGTTACCCAACATTCCACTTTTTATATGATGTTATATTCTCTCTAGAGATAAGAAATGATTATATATTAGGGTACAAAACAACTTGATCTAGTTCCTCCATGTAATAAAAATAAATGACACTTTTAATTAATAATTTTCTTTCCATTTTTTTACCCAAAAATTATAACTTTATAAAAACATATTTTTTTGAGGGATCCAAACCAGAGGTACCTCAGGAATTATACTATTTTTTCCAAATAATTTACCACTTCTATATTTTTTTATTTCCATATTTAAATAATTAAATCTCCATTATTCTAAACTATTCATTCTCCACATTTCCAAAGACTGTTTTTATGCAATCCACAACATCAATATTGGAGAATATAAACTTGTAACATCACATCATAATGTTGTTATCAGAAATAAAAATTAACTTTTATTCACTATGAGTTATATATGGTAAACATAGAATATTTACATCCCTATGAACTAAATATAGTGGATTTGAATCATTTTTCTTCTTTATATAACTGATATTTTATAGGATCTTTTCTTTTATGAATATATCATAAAAAATATTCATATTTATCTTTAAACTATTTTTATCTTTTTATACCATTGATTATTAGTTATTTTTAATATTCTATAATTGGATGTTATAGTGTCTATAATGCCACATAATATTTCCTCTTCTACTATGAGGAGACTAGTGTTCTACATACTATCAAGATAATAAAAATTATCATTAATTCTTCAACATAACATTAAAGGATTTCAATCATTTCCCATAATATGAAAAACATTTTGGTTAAATGTAACATATATTTAGAAATCACACAATTGAATTATATATTATTTTTAATATTCCATATATATAATTATTTTCAATATTTTCCAATTCATGAAAAGATAAATGTGTTTTTCCACTGTATTTAATTATAAGATATTTTTCGTTTTTAAACTGATCTATTCTATCTACTCTTCATATTATATTTTCAAGAAGATTTAGGGTTCCCATCACATGATATGACCACCTACCATAAAAAAATACCTGATGAAATAAATTATTCCATTGAATCCAATTAAAACATGTATATGCTTCTCCTTATATTTAAATTCATTTCTTTATAATACATAATAAGATGTATTGACATATATATTGATATATTCTTTATATGTTTGGCATAATTGATGAAGTCAGATTCTTATTACAATAGTTAAAACACATTTCTCAATTTTATCTCATTTTTGTTTATCACATCCTCCTATCAAAGAATAGAATAGAGAAAAATCACGCTTTTCATTTATAGTAATCAACAGCTCTATACCTAAACATAGAGGAATAAAAAAATATACATAGAATATATTTCTATTTCATGATGAAATATATTCATTGATTCTACTTTAAAGACTTCTAATTAATCACCCTTTATAATATCTTTTGGATTCCTCACAATATGACATTATGGGGCTTCTGTATTTATTATATAGGAACTTCATCAATGGAAGAATATGTTGCCTCTAAATTCGATATATTCCATGATGTAAAAAAATTAATTTTTATCATATATCCATTATAGATAAAGTTATCTCATTTTTATTCCCTATTATCTTTTAACATATAATATATTTTTTAGATTTTAGTATTAAATCCATGTCTATTTTTAGCCAGGTAATTTATTTGTAAGAAATCAACACCCCTTAAATACCTATTATTAATCATTACACTTCTTAATTTATTTCTACATCCAATACTATTTCAATAAAAACATCTTCCTTGATTCAACTATTTCTATTTAGCTCTCATGAATTTTAGTGTTCAATTCCTTCCCCTTGACACTAATATTATGATCCTTTTTGATCTTATACAACTCTTAAATTTTTAACTTATATTTTATTTATTCATCATATTTCACGTGATCATTTCATTATTTCACAAAAAAATTATAAATGAGATAAATTTCAATAATATATTTATTGTCATAATAAGAGTATTGTTTTATAAAACCTCAAGTATTTACATTCATTGTTTCTTGCAGGTGAATATCAGTAAGTCCCCATTCTCACCATATATTAATATAAATAAATCCTTATGATTGATTATAATAATTACCTATAATTATTTATTTTTTCAAAATAAATTTCATGGAATCCAAAAAATTTATGATAATCTCATTTTAATATCCATTCAATGGATATTTATGAGTACAATATTCTTCTTTATTTACCAACACTTCTCTTTGAATCTCTTTTCCATATAAAATTTAATAATTTAAATTATTTTACTAATTTTTTTTTGGTGATATAAAACTCTCTGAAATATAAATTTAATATTATTAGACACTTATTGTGGATGTTTCCAATGATTCCACAATGAATTAATTCCATGAGAAACAAACCTTCTAATATTTACTTTCCTCAATCAATGTTCCACAACCAAATTTATAAAGACTCATCACATACAAATTATTTTTTAATTATTAACTCATGAATATTATGATTCTTTATATATTTTTAATATATTTCATTTGAACAATTATTTGAATAGCTTTAAAACATCTCATGATATTTATATGTGACCAAAATTCTCTATAAAACATTAAGTGATAATTCAATTGGATTTAGTTTTTCATTTGTTGACACATTGGGATTATATATTGATTTCCACATTCATATAATATGTCTCAAAATACTATTAGACTTAATTTCATAAATATGTATGTGGATGTTACATTTTGGGTTTTATATTGTGGAATAATTAAATCATTAAATAGTTTTAGATCCTTAAAACATTTAAATGGGTAAAATGGAAAATTTTCCACTAAAATGGTATTAAACATATTTTTTGGATTCAATTTCCTTTATGATAAAATTTTTAACATTGGGATAAAATTTAGTAAGATTATAGTTGGTCCAAATTTTAGGATATTTTATATTTATTACTTAAATTTAAGTACTATCTTTAGAGTGTAGATATTTTTATTTCATAAATAGATATTTGTATATAAATTTTAACAACATGGTTGTGTCTAAAATTTGTTATTTTACCTATGTGAGGTATAAACTATAACTGAGTTCTAGGTTCTGGACCTCCCTTTTATTGGGTGGTCATTAATATTATTATTTGTTTAGTTTAATTTTCCATTTGTAGGATGTCCATAAATTACACATTGTTGAATATGGATACCTAAATTTAATGATATAACGAGATAACTATAAGAGAGTGGATATGAAATGATCCTTTACTAATGAGGAATTTTACAATAGTGAATAAATATATAGGAATGAGTGAACTTATACTATCAACATGAATTCCTCTAAGATTCTATGATTCTTCAGAAGGTTGGAAATTAATATTATAATTATTCTTATCCATATTTTTCATAATTTTCAACTACATTTGTTGTAATTTGGAGGGTACTAATATATTTATAGATGTTAGTGGATCAATTTATGAAGTAATTATTTGATTGATTTGCTTCATAGAAGTATAAAATCTTGAATTTAGGATCACATGTTGTTTAGTGATGGAACGAACTATAAAAAAAATTCTAGTGAATTTGGGGTTAAATATTGACTCTTACATTGTGTATAACTCATGTTCACATGTCTTTTATCAACTTGAGTTCATGACCAATGGTTAGGCACAATATATGTTTATAAACCCCATTTATGTACATGGAATGTAGTTTTTATAGTCCATGATAGTATAAATGTAAAGTAATGGGTTGGTTAAAGGATAAGGGAAAACCTTATGTACTAAAATCTATATAAAAAAATATAATCTATTTAGTTTGAGTCAAATTGAACCATTTTATTGCATGGAATAAATATTTGTACTCGAGGTGGCATGTGGTGTGTTGGGGGATTCCATGATGAGAATGAAAATATACTCTCAGAACTAGGCGAATGAGATTTTTATTCATTGTATACCATTGTGAATAGTGTGTGTTTCCACGAATTTATTTTTTATTAATTTTATACATTAGTATTCAGTTTTATACAATTTAATAGAGGTATATATGTATTATTATACATATATCTTGTCGATGGGATTGTCATTATAATTAAAGTCCATTGATGATATTTTTGGGTATATTGGACAAACCTAGTTAAATGGTGATGAAGAATAAATCTTGGTGATGATTTACAATTAGTGATAGTATGGTAAACTACCCTAGAAAAATCTAGTTACTATGAAGTGGGGCCCTTTTATATTTTCTAGAGTTTTGTACTGGCTATGTGTTTCTTAGTTGTGGTGGAATAATTGATGGAGGATGGATGTTTTATAAATTTTAGATTTCAAGAATATCCTGTTCAATTTTTTTATTATACCGTCGAAGTACAAATAAAATTATTTATCCATATTAAACTAAATTAGATACACACATTCCCATGCTACCTATTTTTGGTGTTTATAAATCTGGTTTGGGTCTGAGTACGGGATATTGTTACTCCAATGATGTTGTGGTCTCTATGGTCTATTTATGTTGTAAAAAATTGATATCATATCTCTAAAATATCACCATATACATGGTAGTTGTAGAATTACCATTAAATGATATAGTGTGTCCCTAGTAGAACATTTTACCAAACCCTAAACCTTTATTTATGTTATGTGACAATGGTGTGGATATGAGATATGGTACTCCTTTGGGATAAATATTATTATCAATATATGTGTCATCCATTATATTGATAGCGTGAGTAACCCATTAGAGCTATCATATTTTTTTTTCAATTAACACTAATTAACAGTATCTTAGAAATTCCTTCAGGGTGTGGGTTATCCCTTAAATGGATGGAGACAATAATCACCATATGTGATCATATTATCATGAAAGTTGTGATGTCCTCTTTAAGGGATGATGACTCCATCATATTGGTATGCATGTCAATGATGTTTATATATGTCATTTATACTATAGAATGTTTCTATTACTATCATGGTATTTAGTTATCTTATATAGTTGTGTTTAATAAGGATTTTCAGTGAATATGTTGCTCCAGTTTCCCATTCAGTGTGACTCATTGGTGGATATAATCATTCTGGGTAGTTATACACCTTACAATTGGTTTTTGACCCCCTATGAAGGTATATTTTCATTCATGACCACATATTTGCGTCCTACTATTAACATGATTTAATTCCCCTCTTATAGGACGAGGTTTTAAAATTCATTATATTATGTGTTTGGAGTCGCCAATCAATGGGTTTGGAAACTCTCACAAGGAACATGTGTTCAATTTTAAGTGGTACTAGTCAACCGCTTTGATCTATTAATGGGTTTATCATTTATAGAGATGGATTCTTAGATGGTCTCTTGGGGTATAAAAGAACAATATTAAGTACAATGATTCACCAGTGAGTCAAGATCATTCCCTACTATATTGGATGAGTGGTGATATCAATTCATGCAATATAATTCTTGATTATATAATCTAGAGATTCCCCTAATCTGCAATACAATATATTTTTAAAAAAAATATTCAGTATATACTATATTTGATAGAAAATAAAGCGACCTATACATAAACATTTAAAATTAAAATATCATTAAACAATATTGCTTCAAATATGTATAAAAATGTGTCTAGGTTTAGGGTATTAAAGCATTTATAAAAACTTTTTTATAAAACAACCAGTATATTTCCAATGAAATGAGCATTTTTCTGACTAAACCATGATTCCATTATTTTACTATAAGTCTTCAACATATCCCATAAAATTTTCCAGTCATTATACGCATCAAAAAATTTCATATAAAATAATACTTTTCATAAATAGGGGAAATTGAGTCATAAAATTTTTAAGAACAAACACCCAATAAGGGTAAACAAAATATGTATCAATAGAATATCATATGTGAGAATAAAAAAGATACGTGGCTATGAGAAAAAATTTTGTATAAATAAACATAACCAAAAGAAATCATACCTATTAAAACATTAAACAAGAATCCTCAATCGTAAAATTAAGATTTTTGTATAAAGATCTAGTTATAATAGAATTATGGAATCCTTATTTTGTGAAAACAATTTGAAACATGACATCATAAGAAAAATTCATGGTTTACTATCAATAAAAGAAAACATATTGGATAGATTCCCATAAGAGATTGAGATTACACCCCAGTCCAATAGATATCATCTCATGATTTATAGAAAATTAAAAAATTAATTAGAGAGAAATATAATTCTAGTCCCACATATCACAATATAATATCACCATTCATATTTGTTCCATATAGTAAAACGATAACAATATCCATATAATATAATTAATTTGTGATAAAGAAGCATGTTTCATAAATATTCCCACAAATAGTGATCGTATTCCATAAATTTATATAACATGGATGTTATTATAATATAATATACCCAACAAATCATTAAAATAATTTGATAGTGTTCAAATAGATAAAATAATATTTAATAAGATGGGTACTTAACAATTTTGAATTCTAAAAAATAAAATGTGATTAGTAATTTGATCCATAGATATAGCACATTTAATATTGAAATGTCAAACATTAAAAGAGATTTTACAGGGAAATAAAAATAATATAACCCCAATGGATATTTATTTTTTGTTTAACAGGAAAATTTAAGATGATATATAAAATGAATTCTCATTATTCTTTTGTAACGTGGTTGAAAAATAATAATAAAAGTTAGTTTATAAATCTATTTGAGTTTGATAGATAATGAAATCATTTATTTTAAAGAAATTAGAAATATTGAAACCATGAAAATAAATGATGCTAACAATATGAAATGTGCAGGGCAATACAAATATGTTCATAAATGCAATGAAAACACTTTTTTTATTCTTCTTAAAATATTTAAATGAATATTTAAATTAAAAAATTCATTATCAAATGTAAATATTAATTACATTAAAAAAATGAAAACATTAATAGGTATCCTCATTATGAAAAATGGTTATAAAAGAAGGAAAATGGATTCATGTGTAGACTTTAACACATTAGATTCATAAAACACTTTTATAAAGAATGTAAAAAATTACCATTGTAGAAAACATTTAAAATATTAATGTAAATTTCATTTAATTAAAGTCCATTATAGTGTAAAATAAATATACAAAATAATAAATTTATAGTGAATAATATTCAAGAATTAATAAAAATAATATGAACATGTCAGAAAACGTTCTTCAGAATGGAAGTGAATTTTTCATAACATCAACATATTTTTATTGATAATAAAATCCATCAAGGTTGAAGGTTTATATGTAAATATTAAATTTAATAAATTATAAATAGTTAAACCATATATAATAGAGAAATTATAGTACTAAATAATCTTCAATGTTAATAGTCCAACAATACCATTTTTTGACCCAATGAAAGGAAAATTGTATTGACGATACCCCTACTGCTTAAATAACTTTTTAAACAAAATACCTTGAAAAAGAGTACAAAAATACCTCACTAAACATCATTATTAAATATTTAATCATTATTAAATATTTCAAATATTAAATTTATTCACAAAATATTATAAAATCGGTTTATAATAAAAGAATATTATCTAATAAGGAAATTTCGGGACGACAAACTTTTACGTATTTTATAAAACTGGAATTAAAATCCATTTAAATAAAGATAATTATTTGGATGTGTAAATCAGAAAAACTACTTGTAAAATAAAATATAATAAATACAAGTTGTTTGTAATAATCATAAAAACATATAAAATGATAAATTCAATATAATATGGACTATGTCTTAATGTACAACATTTTAGAGTAATAACTCCTACCATTGGTCCAGTTCTATTTCATCTCATTTGTACCACATATAATAAATGTGTACACATATAAATATATTTTTAACCATGAATATATAACTGAATTATATCACATTTTTCTTTATTTATCACTATTAGTAATTTTAAACTAAAAATCCATAAATGTAGTGCTAAATAAGGCATTGAAAATTCCATTATTGATGAATTAAATCTACCATTTTTAGGATAGTCTCAAAGACAGGGAGAGAGAGAGTATATAGTATAAATTGATAAAAATAGTTTTTAATTATCATAATAATATTTAAATGTTATATAATTATCTATAAAATATTTTATAAATGTTTTAACAAGGAAATTTATTAGTATAGTGGGATGATAAAGAGATAAAAACAATAAAAATTAAATCTAGTTTTCCACTTAATTGTATATTTTATGCATTGTTAAATCCATAAAGACATGGGGTTTTTTAACTCCATAAAATCACTAAGGATACGGAGAGACATAACATAGCAGAAATGGGTTGATATTGGTCTTTTAAAATGGAATGAGTTGTTATTTTCTAATGTAACGGAGAGTTGGTCCTTATACACGAGGAGTAAAGTATTTTTTTGGTTTAAATATTGGTTATTTTGTCATTTAGACCAAATAATAGTGAATAGTGATGATTCCAAATAATTCTATACATTATTATTAAAATATTTAGGGTTATTTGATATTTTGTGAAATATAAAAATCATATATCTCTTTTGATCTACATAATTATATTTAATGAACAAAAAACAAGTTTTTATTAGGATAAAATACAATTTATGTAACAAAATTTTATATAATGCCTTTTGAAATAAATTTAATATATTTAAACAAATTTATTTAATCATTAATTAAATTTTTTGTCTTCAAAAATGTTTCATAAATTTTCAAGTCATGCTTACATAAAGACGATGTCTTAAAATTTGTGATATTCATAAAAACAGTATTTTTTATATTTCATCCAAAGGTAAAATTTTAAAGAAAATAAAAAGAAATCACTATTAGATAATTGGGATGTAATTATCTAAAAAATGGAATTCATTTTATCAAAATCAGTTTCTACAATTATAATTTTTTAATTTTTAATCGAAATCATAAAAGAAATATTAAATTATTTTTTATTAGAAACTGGTTTTTAAAACATTTAATAGTTCCTCATATTTTTTTAAATCAATTAATAATGTAATTATATTTTTTTATTTTAATTATTTTATTTAAAAATTATTTTAAAATTTATATATTTAATTTATTAACATAAAAATACATAATATATAGAAATATAAAATTCCTCAAAAATTAAGTCATTTTAACACCTAATGAATTTAATCAAATCAAATTGTATTAAAAAATATATATTTTGACCATTAAAATATTTCAATTATATGTCTCTAGAAAAAAGAAAATTATTCTATAAGATAATAATAATAACATCTAATATATTAAAATAAATCATGATAACTATCTTCCTGTTTACATTATGTTTTAATCATCTTGTAGTTTTCTTCATTATATTACAAATTTAATTTTATTGATGTATTAATGTTTTGTCATTAAATTAAAAAAAATTACAACATTATTTTATATTCATCTTTTATGAAAAAAAATATATTCGTAATTAATTTTTTTTAATGAATTATGCGTACTCAAATATAAGGGTTTTAAATTCTTCTACAATAATAAATCATGGCGTCAAAATTTTAATTTCTCTCACAAATGATATTATGTAAAAAATTTCTTAATATACTAAAGAATCATGATATAAAAATTTATTAAGGTAATTCATAATAGATTATAAAGAGCATGTGAAGTAAAAAAACAGTATCCCATAAGAGTGTAATACGAGGTTCATAATACACCCTACTTACTATGGACTGAGTAATGATATAGATAATACTCCATCATTCCTTTTTTGAGTTATTATCGCTATGTTAACCAGAGAGAGATACATCAAAAAATGTATTATACATCAATGTTTATCCTCATAAGATACCACACACTATTTTATTTAGAGAATATTGATGTAGTTTTCTAAAATTTAGATTTATTATTAGTGTTAACAATAATGTATTGTAGTCACAATTGGTGGTAATAATTAAACATAAAATTTTCAAGATATTTCATTCAGTATTCAAAACAAAAAAGTTAATAGAAACCAATGCTCCCTAAAATCATTAAAACTTTTATCCACCAAAAAAATTAATAATATTCCTATAAATATATTCCATAATCAATACTTAAAAATGGATATTGATATATCACATAAAAACCAAAATTTTTATGGTAGTAAATTTGATACCAACCCAAACAGATAGTTATTTGATGATAATATATTCTTACTGATATCCAATAATTATCTCTTAAATTATCATTAACATCCTCAAAATCATACCATATAAAGACTTAAAAGGGGTATTTATGCCTTTAGATTTATGATCAACATTAAACTTACTAATCCATAATGGTATCTCTAACTATCAAAATCTCTAAATTAGATGAAATCATAACCTAGAATGTTATAAAAATCCTTATTCGATACAAACTAAGACACAATAGAATTGTAATCCTGTATATAGTGAAAGAATAAATTCATTACAAATTGGAGTTTATTGGAGCTGTTTCCACACAATATTAACAATCCAAAATTACACTAATTGTAACATATGTTTATAATCCTATATACCAATGATCATTTATGATTAGATCTCTAGAAAATTAAGAAAATACTACTACATACAAAACCCTTGTCTTTCTAATCAAATGGTAATTTTTCCACTAATAAATGGATTCCTTATTTTACAATATGCCTTCAATATTTCCTTTATAATATCAACACATGATACCCATCATGACATATCAAATGTGAAACTCATTTTCATAACCTTGGGAAATGGAAATATTTGAAGTGTGAACTCAAATTCCGATTATGGATGAAAATAAGAAATAGAAATCCAATATCTGAAGTTAGTGTAAGATAAACGTGTGCGTATGAGAACAAAATATAGATACATGAATAGCTTATATAGAAATAATACCAAAAAACACAAATTATATTTAATGGATTAAAACATAAGGAATTCGGAAAAATGAAATAAATATTATTAGATAAAAAATCACAATAATTTTGAATCAAAATCAAAACATGAAATTATAATAATATATTAAGGCACACCACCAAGTCAACATAACATATGTGAAAAAATTCTATTATAGATTGAGATTACTCCTAGATACCTTACATATCATCTCATGGAATATTAAATAAATTAAAAATGTTTTTGAGTCATATATAATTCTAGTCACAATAATTAAATCATAATATGTATATGAAAATGTGTTCCACATAAGAAAAAAAATAATTTCATCATTGCATAATTAACCCGGGATAAAATAATGAGTTTCATAATGGTTTCCAAATTAATGATCATAATTCATATAAGGGATTAATATAGTTTTTATAATAATATCATATATATAGTGAAGCATAATAAATACTATATGAATTTGAAGTAGATGTAAAAACAACTAAAAAGGTAATGGGTTGCTTAATATGAAACACTCATGAGTTTTATAGAATAGTTTTTTCAATTAAATTAAATATTATGTTATGAATTTCAATGCTCTAAGTAGAAATTCCTTTCACATATAATTAATAGGTGTACCTTACACATAACATAAACTTGGTTTATGTTATAAGAAACTCCAACTTGGTGTATGTTACACACAACCACAATAGTTTTACAAAACAACATTTTATAATTATAATTATTCAAGTTAGGTAATTATAAGCTAGAATTTAAAATTAGTTATATGAATATTAATAAATTCTTTTCAAATATGTTAAATAATGGTTATATATAAATAAAACATGCTTTTAGTGAATGATATATTTTTTGGTAATGCCCTTATTTGTTCAAAAATACTATTTTCATAAATGAACTACTTTTATTTTCCGTTCATGAAAAATAATAAAATTAAATTTAGAAAAAGTTATAAATTTATATTGATACCATAAATTTTTTTTTGAATTACAAATCTCTTAATTATCTAAGAGTGTATTTTTTTGGATTTTCCTGAGAAACTTCATTTTGGGATGAATAGTAAAAAATACAAGATTTTAATTTAAAACTAACTAGTAGTATAATTTTTTTATAGGGATAAATTATATTTTAATTTATTTTAATATGTTAATTAGATAATATTATTATTAATTAATCCAAATTAGGTCATTGGAACCAATTTCTCAATAAAATTTAATATAAAACATAGCAAACTTTTGATCAATTTTACATTAAAACCCCGTAGTGTCATCCCGTCAACAGGATTATGTATAAATTAATCTCTGCCACTTATTTGTTCGACATTTGGAAAAATATATTATAAATTTGGAATAAATATAATTTATATTTTCTAATAAGGTCATCATATTTTTTTAAACAAATATTACTGAATGTTATTAAAATTAATCATGATGATTAAGAGAAAAATTAACTTAACAATGGAATAAACCTTAACGTTAAGACCCAAAACGACATATAAACTTGTCCAATAGCTATTTAATGGTTGTATATAGACCCTATACTCTACTTTTAATGCTTCGGTCTATTATTGGGTCAACCTACAATAAAAATATGTTTAGTGGAATTTTCTCTTCAAATATTTACAAGAGTGCCACTCATTCTTCAGTATAAAAAGGCCCCCTCTCCTCCCACATCCAAAAACCTCTAAAAACAATTATTTTTCTCAAATAAAATCCAAATATACTCATCATATTCCCTATCTTCCTTATATATTCATACCCTTGTGTAGAAATCAATCCTAGGAATCCTTTTTTATCAAATCTAATGGAGTTACCCAATTATGAGGCAACATCTTCTCTCAAGATCATGCCTTTAATTTTGTTTCACAGCCCTATAACCTCTATTTATTATATGATTTAATAACAAAACCTGAATATTAAATATAATAGGACATTTTTATGTTCTGTTTTTAACTTATGCATACACACTCCTCAATCTAATGGGTAATGAACATTCTTTTTATTCTTACGGGGAACTATAGCCTCATAAAACAATTATTTTTAATCTTTCCCTAGCATCTCTCATGGTGGAAATTGTGTTGGGAACACTATTAATATATGTTATATATTTTATTTATTATATATTTAATCTTATATATTCCATTTACAACTCATATGTTTATACTTTCCCTTTGGTGTAAATATAATAATTTCATTTGAGGACGTGTGGACGTATATGATTTATATGATGTATAATATATAAAAATTATATAATTATATATATATATATATACAGACATTCCATTTACCTTCTTTCTTTCAATATGATAACAAAAATTCAAACAACGTTCATGCGTATGTACGGCTTACCATCTCCATGGGTAGTGTATTCTATTTCATACCTATATATTATATAGATTGTTATAATAAAAATATAATGAATTTAAATGATATTTATATCATATTTTACATTCTTTAAATCATGATATAAGTATAAGGATAATAGATATAACAAATTAAGATGCATACAAAGAATAAAAAGAATATTATCCGATGTGAAACCATAACATATGATTATTAAGAAGAGGGTAATATAGGGTCATAATAAATCCATATATGGTATTTGATATAATAATATGGTTTTTAAAATTATTTATAATAAATTTAGTTTTATTATATAGGTGGTTTGAACAGCTACAGTGAGGGTTAATAAATAAGGTGGGGGAATTTTTTTCCACTTTTTATTTTCTTGAGAAACATGCTTTATTAACCACCAAATACTTTTATGTGGTTTGTATAATTACAATGTATGTATTCTATGCATATAACTAAATCCATGGGTATTAAAAAATAAATTTTATGATCTTTATTTCTTGGGGTTTAATTTTTAAAAGCTACCGAATCGATAAGACAATTGTGTCTTAATTTTCCTTATTTGAGAAGTAATTTTATTATATACCTTTATTTTTTAGAGGTGTATATACTTCCATTTTACATGTTATTTAATTAATATATTTCTTTTAATGATATTTTAAGATTCATTATATTTAATTTTCTTACATTTATAGTATGATCCCATTTTACCATGTTATAATAATTTAAGTTAACAATCTCCTTACTTTTCAAGATTATTTATGTTTATTCATCCATTGTTGAAATATTGTGATACATCTCTCAAGAACACTCAAGAATTTTTTTTCATCTATTTAGTCATGTTGTACCCATTTATTATTATTATTTTCCCACTCATTGGTAATTAAGATAATTAAGAAAATGTGTCTTATAAAAATATGGTTATATTTCTCTCTTATGCCCTAAATCTAATTTATTTTAAAAACCATATTTTAAAAAATGTTTTTACTTTTTTTAATTATCATTATAAGATATTTTAATGGGAAATGTTTATTAAAAATATTTTATTATTTTCAATGATTCCTTTATATGCTTTCAAATCTATTTTCAATGATTTTTTTTCAAAAAAAATATGTTTTAAAAATCATTTTTCAAATAAGAAGGGATATTTTCATCAATAAATGTTTTTTAAAGATCATTAAAATTTATTTTCCATCCAAGATAATATATTACGGTGTTAATCATTCCTTTTTGGAGAAATTATTCAATATTACTAGTCAAATTCTTTCTTTTAATGGATTTTGTTTCGATAAAATGATATTTATGAAAGCCATTTCTCTATCACACATTATATGCTTTTGAAACAAACTACTCTTCATCGGTTATGCTTATAATGAAATGACTATGAAACTTGTATCATTTTCCATATGTTATGATATGATTACATGTTCATGATACCCATTTCATTTCATGGGTTATGATATGATTTTTAAATATATTTTTGCACATGTATGTATGATTTAACTATGATATGGGTGAGACATATATCATTCTCAAATGAGTTGTGTACATATTTTTAGCTTATGAGATAAAAATATATATAATGACCAATGAACTGAATTCAGTAATATATTTAATGAATGGGAAATGGAATCTGTTTAGTAATACATGGATGGAATAATTAGTGAACTTAGTTTAGTAATTTTGGGATGGAACAATGTGTGAACCTGATTCAATAAAGTACATGGTCCACTATGATGGCCTCGGTAGAGATGCCTTGACTACTGTGTAAATCATTAAACATTATTATGTGTCTATCACAATTCCATGTTCTATTACTATGTGATAATTTAATGTCTTATATTTCCAATATCTTTATGATTCATATCTTTTGAACTGATGTGATTTATCGCATGATTCTTGTTTATGATAATTCATATATATGTATGATCATCTATTTTCATGATTATGTTCTCATAAAATCATGCTCATTATTATTCTTAAGTGTTCCATTTGTTTAACCTTACTGACCTTCTAATATCACCCCTTTTTATGTTTCCTTCCCCCAGTTTATGAAGATATTTTTTATGTTTGATGTTTATAGGAAGGGTTATAGTCCAGAAGAATGCACTGGGAGATGATGTAGCTCATTTATATAAATTTTTTTATGTTTCCATGTTTCTAAAGGCACTAGAATTGTATTGTATTTGGGAGTCTATTTGTATAATGTTTTAAGTATTCTTCAAGATTTATTTAATGATATTTTATGTATAGAGATGGTAGATCTATTTGGTATCAAATAAAAGGTTTATTTATCCTTTGTAAGGTAGGTTGAGAAAACTATAGTGGGAACCGAAAGGACATGTCTAGGGAGAAGTATATTGGTAAGGAAAAGTATTGGAAATTGTCCTAGAATTTTTTTAAAACTATAGAGTTTGTGGTATCCTAGAAACGAATCCATATCTAGATACTATAATTGGATATGGATCAAGAACATAATTAAATAGGGGTTACAACTCTGAAAATATGTTATGATCATGACTCGGGGTAATCTGGTACATGGATATGGGCCTTACTACACACCTGGTGTGACAGTCCTAGGGGATATTCTTTGGAAATTCATAAACACTACATGAAATGTCACGAAGGATTGAAATAGAAGATTCATATGAATAACCTAGTATAAACCTAATGTGTCTTAGAGTATGTAAGGAGTTATATTTAGACATCCTAACAATGACTTTTAATGATTATTATTTTCCTTAATGTGATAAATATTTCATACTCAATTCTATTGGTTTTAGTCAAAAGATTGAACCTGAAGGAACCACATTCATGGTGATTATGATGTAGAATGCAACGATTTTCCTCCAGAAAAACCAAATGATATGGGAGCATGAATGAAAAATATCATTGTTATGCTCAACCAATTCTCTCAAAATATAAATTATGGTGTACTTACAAATGAGAAAAAGAGGGGACCACAATCTATTAAGTCCTTCGTGAGGAAACAACCACTTTATTTAATAGGGATATCTAATTCAATTTTATCTAAACAACATATCAGTACTACTGAAAAGGAATTATCCATTCTCTAGTGTTCATAGCATTAGAAATTTGTTCTTACTATTTATTAGTAAAAAGGAGAAGAAAACTCGGGGTTAATTCTAATAATGAAAAATGGTATAAATATTAGACTTAATCCATGTATTGGTATGAATTAGAGAACTTATTTTTCAATAAGTAATTTCCTTGAGTTGAACTATAGGTATGATGAATCTATTGGTACCAATAAGAATAATTTTATGAGAATAGAAAGCTATGCTTCAAGTATTATCATAAAAAATTAATGTTGATAGGTTCTTTAGTGGATTAAAGGAAAGTCTCAAAAGGGTACTATCCATAAGATACATTAATAGCTATTAAGATATTGTGAGTTGGGAAATAAATTTTTGAATTGAGGTTAGAGTCACCTATCAACCTCATGGTTTTGTCAATAAAATGATATTGGTGTTTAAAGGAAACTTAAATAACCATGGATAAAAAAGGATGAGTTTCCCTTTATGATATAAATGTGGGAATAAGCATAGAGGAATTATTTTTAAGGTATCTATTAAAGCATTTTATGTGCGGAATGGAAGGTCACTAGGAAATTTATTGTCGAAATAATGATAATAACATTGATCATTATGATAATGGATTAAGGGATGAAAAAATTTCACCTCCCAAAATTCAGTGTTAAAGGTGTAAGGAGATTGGGACTTATTCTAACCACTACACAAACCCAACTGATGGTGATGATGATCAACAACAGCAACTTATTAAGATGTGGGGAAAGGGGAAATCTCAAAGAATCGTTATTTCTAAAAATGGATATGATAACGATTTGATGGAAAGAAGACATACTATACACTATATAACTACTAATATAATATTTAATTTAGGATCTACACACTCTTTAATATCTAAAACAATTTTATAAGGTTTCAAAGATTCCACCAAAACAATTAGATGTGGAATTTGAAGAGAAAACATGTAATTGTATGATGATTACATCATATGTTTTTTATTCCTCTCTATTTATAGTTTGTGGAAATATGTTTCCTTAAAAACTTTTCATTCTTCCTATGGTTTAATTTGAGGTTATCTTTGGTATGTATTATCCTTCTTTTCATAAATCAAACATCAATTTTTTAGGAAGGGAAGTTACATCTTATATTTCAAACCAACCCATAATCGTCCATCAATGTGATAATAATCATGAACTTCCTATGATGATTAAATCCAGTGTATGAGTATTAATTCCCATTAAAAACAAATTTTTATCTCAAATGGTTGGGGGAAAAATTGGCATTGATGATATGCCAATTGTTTGAGAATTTTTTGATGTCTTTCTTGAAGTGTTTTCTATCCTTCAACAAAAATGTGATGTTGATTTCTTAATATAACTCATACCTAGTTCCAAACCAATTTCAATGAATCCTCATAGAATTTCCATGAATCCTCATAGAATTTCCATGATTGTTTTATTTTAATAGAAGAAGAAAGTCCAATAAAACATTTATAAAATATTCATTCATCCAAGTGTTTCACCTTGGGGTGCACATGTTCTTTTTCTAAAAAGAATATTGGATCAAAAAAGATATGCATTGATTATTGGGTGTTGATCAATATTACAGTCAGGAAAAATTACCATCTACCCAATATTGATGACTTGTTTGATCAACTTCACAAAGCTCAATACTTTTCCGAGATTTAAATTCATTCTGGATATCCTCCATTGAGGGTGAGGAAGGAGGATATACAGAAGATGGTATTCCATGCATGGTATATAAAATATTAATATAAACTAATATCTTTCGGTTTTACAAAGTCCCCTTCTATATTTGGGGATTTAATTAATTGAGTTTTGAGAGATTACCTAGATTTGTCAATGGTTGTCTTTATTGAAGATGTTATTTTCTATTAAATTATTATGGAATAGTAATAAGATCACTTGAGAATTGTATTGAAGACTCCAAGGAGTGGAAATAGAAATGAAAAATTTACCGAGTGTCAATTTTGGATGCAAAAGGTTCCATTTTTGGGACACATAATCTCACAAGGTGGTATAACAGTAGATCCATCAATGTTATGGGCCATTGAATGATGGCCTAGATTAGCACCAGTGATTAAGATTTGTTGATTTCATGTTCTAGCTAGATATTATCAATGTATTGGGGAGATATTATCATGACTATATAATACATTGATATATTTAACTCAGAAGGGTGAAATTTTTTTCTAAACACATGAATGTGAGGGAAATATCATGGAATTGAAGAGAAAGTTAGTTAGTGCACATGTACTTATATTTAACATTAGCAAAGAATGGTTTGTAATCTATAGAGATGCATCGTAGAGGGGATTGGGATGTGTTATTATAGAGAATAAAATTCTTATTTCTTATGTATCACATCAGTTAATGTTTTTTAGAAAAATTACCCAATTAATGATTAGAAGTTAGAAACGGTAATTTTTTGATTAAATATGTGTAGGAATTATAATTTTGGTGAAAAGTGTGATATATATATACTAATCATAATATTCTGAAATATATAATCACACATTAGTATTTAAATATTCTCCAGACAAGATAATTGGATTTGGTAAAGGATTATGACTGTTTAAGATATTACCACCTTGGGAAAGTGAACAAGGTGGTTGATTCTATGAGTGGGAAGGACCATTATATCTTATAAGGAAAAAGATCTCAAAAATCCAATATTTCAGAATTTACAAAGGATGGATCTATAAATCATGAAGTTAGGGAAAACATTTATCATTATCAAATGAATTTTCAACCCTCATTCCATATGAATATTAAGGAGGCATATATGGAAGATGTAGATATTTAATAGAAAGTTATAAATTTTGTTATATTTAACCATTATCAAGATTGAATGATAACATTCAGGAACTATTTATATTTTACTTCCATGATTGAATTTATGATGGATATGTTATAGGTAGCTCATAATTCTTTATGATGTATTCATCATGGTAGTATGAAGACGTATAGGGACATGAAAAAATATATCTGGTGGGGTGGAATGAAGTGAGATAACAAAGTGATTGTATCTTTTTTCATGGTATGCCAAAAATTTATAGATGAAAGAAAAAAGTAAAATGGAATGGGGCATACATTACTCGTAAAAGAATGGAAATGGAAGAAAATCAATATGGATTATGTCGTTGGACTACCCAAAACCATAAAAGTGGTTAATGATATATGAGTGGTATTGTATCAACTTACTATGTAAAAACACATCATCACTATCATAGAATAATTTCCTATGGACTAGATTCTATGATATATATCAAGGAAGTGAAATGGTTTCATGTAGTGCCTCCATCTATAAAATCAAATGTGGATTTATTGTTTACCTTAATGTTTATGAGAAGTCATCAACAATACCTTAGTACAGTATTGGCTTTCATCACTGGTTATCATCATCAGACTGTTTTTCTATCTGAAATAATAATTATCACCCCTGAGAATATGTAGAGATATCGTTCAATGGATTTAAAAGGTTGTTGGGATCAACACATTCCTTTAATAGAGTTTTCTTACAATAATAATTTTCACTCAATCATGAAATTGGACCTTATGAAGCCCTATATAGGTTGAAATGTAGAGATCTAACATTATTGGATAACATTGGAGAAGAAATATAATGGGACCTAGGATCAATGAAGAAAAGCTAAAGAATATTAGAACCATTTATTATCATATCAAGGTAGCTAAACATCAATTGAAATGTTATACTCATAACTAAAAATGTGATATATAAATTAATGTGGGAGAAAATTTATTGTTATGATTCTCACCTTGAATGAAGTTCGTGAGATTTTAGAACTAATGGAATCTAAGGCATAGTTATATCAGTAACTTTTAGATTCTTGAACGAATTGGGATGGTACCCTATCCCTTGGTACTTCCTATAAATCTCTCTCAAATCCATTATGTGTTCCATGTATCTCTCTTCAGGAAGTACATACCAGAACCATTATAAGTACTAAACTAAAATTTCATAGTGATAGAGCATGACCTTTTTTATTAGTGACAACCAGTTAAATTTTTTGGATCGATTAGAGAATGTTCAATGAAACTAGACCATTCACATAGTCATTATTTTGTGGAAAAATCACCTTTTTGAGAAAGCTATGTGGGAACTTGGGGATATTATGAACCATAAGTATCCACATTTTTTACCTGAGTGAAAAATTTCAAAGGATAAATTCATTTTAATGGTGGTACAACGTAACACCTCATGTTTATATGACATTATTTTTGAATAATTAAAATTTTTATTTTTTTTATTTTAATGATCTAAGTCAAATATTCTTTTCAAAAAACATATATGTGATGTAAGTTACACATATCATCGAATTTCTATAAGTTACCTGTAACAAAAACATGGCAATGCGTTAAATATAACCCAGATATTTCTATGAAAATCATTTTATTGTTATAATTATTTATATGAGATAATTATAACTTATCCATTAAAAATAGTTATATAAATAGTAAAAAAATTAAGATATGCTTTATAATGGTTATATATAAATGAAACATATTGATAATTAAGGATATAAATTTTGATAAAGTCTTTATATGTTTAAAAATAATATTTTCTAAAATGATCTACTTTTAATGTCCTTCTGTGAAAAATAATAAAAATAACATTAAGAACATTTAGAAATTGAATTTGGTAAAATATAAATTTATTTTTTTATTAATAATTTTTAAATTAGACTAGGGTAAAATTTTTGGATTTTATTGAGAAACATCATTTTTTGATGAATAATGAAAAATACCAGATTTTAATTCCAAATTGCCTATTCATCAATTTTAATTATAAGAATAAATTTTATTTTAATTTAGTTTAAAAGGTTAAATATAATAAATATTTATTTATTAACCCAATTTACTTCATTAGAATCAATTTCACAATAAAATTGGATATAAAAACTCAACTGACCTTTGATCATTTTTACTTACAAAACCCACAGTGTTGTCTCGTCAGGAAGATTAAATTTAAATTAATTTCATCCAAATATATGATTAAAATTTTATAAACTTGATTCTTTAATTATAAAAATAATAATTTATAATTTATAATAATTTAAACAGATTTTTGGACCAAGGATATTAGTGAATGTGATTAAAATTAATTATGATGATTTTCAGAAAAAGTAACATAAAAATCACTAATCCTTACATCTTAGACACAAAATGACCTAGAAACATGTAAAATAGACATTATAAAAGTATATTCAACTATATATTCCATTATATAGACTTTTCTCCATTATTCGATCCATATGAAACATGAAAAACATGGGTGTAATTCTCTATTCAGATATTTACAATACTGTCACTTCTCATTCAATATAAAAAGTCATCCTCCCATCCCGCTTCTTCACACCACTCAAACCACCTAGGTTTAGCAAAAGTATTCCAAATAAACTCCTAAAATTCCTTACCTTACTCTTATAATACTTAAATTTGGAATAAATCATTTCAAAAAATACGTTTGATACAAATCAAAAAGAGTTACACGAATACGAGGTAACAACTTCTCTCAAGCTCATTTTTTTATTTTTATTCACCACAACCTACACTCTCATTATTCAAGGATTGTATAAAAACATCATCATATTGAATATAATATCAGGTATTTGTGTTAGTTTTTATATATAAACTTACACGCACCTACATCTAATGGGTAATGAATGTACTATATTTGTGTAAGGCGAACTTCCACCTCACAAAATGATGATTGTTCATTTTTTGTTACCAACTCCCGTGGTGTAAATTATGATAGAAACTCTATTTATATTTTTTATATATTGTATTTATTTTGAATTTAATGTTATTTAATCCTTATAAAACAAATATCTTTATACATATTATATAATTGTTTTTAATGAGTATGACGAGAGTTAATACATTAGGTAAGATAATTTCATTTAACATATAATTTCTGCGAGACAAATACTTTATTCACAAAACCTTCCATTTTTGTGGTGTTTATACAGAAAAATAATTTATTATATGATTAATATAATTAAAATTATTGTTATTTACATATTCATTATATGATATTTCATTCATTATATTTATGTTTTAGAAGATAGAAAATCAGAAAGGCAATTTTATCTCAATTTTCCTTCTTTGAGTCACTTGTTTATTATGACCATATATAATTTTTTGAGGTGTATATACATACATTTTAAATTTTATATCATGAATATAATTCTTTTCATGATATTATATTTTTTATTTAAGTTTATTTTATTACATGGAATGTATGATCACATGTAACCATGTTATAAGAGTTTGTTGAAATAACCTCCTTGCTTTTTAAGATTGTTTTTGTCTATTCTTACTTTAATGAAATAGTATAGTCTATATATCAACAAAACTCATAGAATTCCTTATCCAATTTTTATTCAATGTATAACCATGTGTTAGTACCATTTTTACAATCTTTGGTACATAAGATAATTAAAAAAAATTAGAAATGTCTGACATTATTTCTCACTTTTTTCAGAAATCTATTTTATTTTAATAACCGTGATTTAAAAAATGTTTTAAAATGATTCCAGAAGACAAATATCAAGGAAAAATTATTTTAAAAATGTTTAATTGTTATCAAATATTCCTTTATATGTTTTCAAATCTATGATCAATGAATAAGTTTTTCAAAATGTTTTATGTTATACCAAGCATTTTTTCAAATAACAAAGGATATTTTACTCAAGAAATATGTTTAAAAGATCTTAAAATAATTATTAGACATATTAAATAACATCCAATGGTGTTACTCAAGCCTTTATCAAAAAATTAATCACTTTTTCCATTCCAATTATTTATCTGAATTGGTTGTGTTTTGATGTCATAATGTTACTGAACCCCATTTTTTGTTCATGAGTTATATTATTTTGAAATATTCTTCTTTTCACTATTTGAGGTTATGATTTAATGATTATTAAACCTGTATCTCTTTCCACATGTTATGATACGATTACATTTTTGTGATACCAATTTCATTTCATGGGTTATGATATGATTTTAAGGATATTATGGAACATGTATATTTGATTTAACTATGAGATGGGAGGGACCTATATCTACCTATAATTCAATGGGTAATGATATATATATATATATATATCTCATGAGATAGACTTAGATGGTATGAGAAATGAACTTGGTTCAGTATTATTGGGATAAAATTGAAAATGAATTCAGTTCAGTAATGCAAGGCTAGAACGAAGAGTAAAGATGGTTAAGTAATATAGGGATGGAATAGTGTGTAAACCCATTTCAGTAAAGGAATTGTTCCACTGATACATCATTATATGATTTTTCTTGAATATTTTGGATTTACTTATATATTATTATGTGTACGTCACAATTCTTTGTTTTATTCATATGTTATGCTTTCATAGCTTATATTCTTTATCAACTTATGATTCAGGTATAATGAACTACCATGCTTTATTCTAATATTCATTTTTATGATCTTTGATTCCTAGGTAGTGATATTATATTTTCATGATCATGTAATCATAACCTTATTCTCATGATTATTCTTACATTTCTCCCGTTTTTACCCTTACTAAGCATCTGAGCTCACCGCTATTTTACTTTTCATTCCCCCAGGTTATGAAGATATGTATTATGTTTGATGTGACCAAGAAGGGTTTTAGGCAAGAATAAACTAGTGGGAAATGTTGTAGCTCTTTTATGTACCATTGTTTATGTTTCCTTGTTTCTTAAGGCACTGGAGTAGTATGGTCTGTTGGTGTTTGTCTCTATAATGTTTTCAGTATTCTTCAAAAGTTATTCAATTTTAATGTTTGAAAATAAAGGTATCATATATAACACAATCAGATGTTATACCATAAGAAGTTATTAATAATTTTATTATTTTATACCAAATGTTAAATATATTATACAACAAAATATAATAATATAATTTAGAGTTTAATACATGAAAAATAACTCTAATAGATGTAGATTTTTATTATTTTTAGAGGATAATTTAGGAGGAATTATAAAAACAATTATATATAAATCGTTTAGATCAGGGTGTTATAAAACATACTTATTATTCACTTCATAAATTTATTTAAATTTGATTAAAAGAAGACATTGAAAACCATAATTTTAAAAAATTCTAAATAATTAATCCTTGAAAGGAAGTGATGTTAATGGTAAGAAATACGGATTTGAAGATTAAAATATATATTTGTAGAATAAAAAATTATTTGTTATTATTTATGTAATAAAATTTATTTTAATAAAAAAATCATAAAAATCTGATAATATAAATTATTTTAGAAAATAATGAAAACATAAAGGGGAAACCTCATCATAAAATATTTTTATAAAATAAGAAAATTGGTTTCATGTATTAAATATTAAAATGATCTTATTTTCTCAGTTATTTAAAGAGGGAAAAATATTAATCATACAGGAAAAAAATTTATACATTACCCATAAATTATATTTATTATATAAAATCATATTGTACAATCACTATAGTCTGACATTTAATGATATGGAATTTGAGTAACCAAAATTGATAAAAATTTGGTAGCATTTGAAACAAAATTCCATGAAAACATGGACATGAAATGTAACTACACATAACATAAACAATGTTAAAATCATGATATAATCTATACAAGAGGATGTATATACATCATATAAACTAAAAATTTTGTATAATAGAAAACATGTTTAAATGAATGAAATTATAAGATGATGGACCATAATGTATTTTATATTGCATGAATAAAAATCCATTGAGAGAAATAACATGATTTGGACTTTTAAATCACATGAATTACATAAAAATACAGCATAATAAATTCATGGGGTAGTGAGTAAAAATACATAGAAGAAAACAAGGTGAATAATATTAATAATAACTCAAGGAATTTAAATTTAGATCCATAACCCGTTCTGTTGGTCCCCTTATATTAAGTCACATTTGTAACACCTATATAATAAAATCATTTTTCTTAAAATAAGAACACTAAAGATAATTATAATATATTTTGTTTATTCTTTATCAATTATAAGTCTTATTATAGATTTTTTATAATTATTTTTGAAGAGATAATGGATTGAAAACTTGTTTCCCTCTAAATTATCCCAATTTGATTTGAAAATGTGATTTTAAATTTTTTCATTAAATATTTTTAATTTATTTAAATGAAATTAAAATAAATTCGTATATACTAATCTCTAATAACAATCTATGTAGGAGGTGACATGTAATGAAATGACAATGTACTCATAGGTAGAGGAAGCTAGACATTATCAGGATGTGGTAAAAGAGAGAGATAAGGTGAGTATATTCTATAAATGGATTAAAATAGTAAAACTAATATCAAACTAACATTAATATTTTATATAGGTATAAAATTGGAAATTTTATTGTTTGAGTAGGAAGAAAAATATTGAAAAAATAAAATTAGAATCCATGTTACTTATTTTTTGACGATATACTCCTTTTCTTAATCTTTAATGGAATGGTTTTGTGTAAATAAAGAATGTATATATGGGAACTAAAACTCCTAAGATATGGATAATAGATAGAAATTTTGAATTGGAAGTGGAAATGGATTTGACATTCCACGGTTATTAAGTGGAGGTATGTATACATAAAAAATGTGTATTGTTGGTTAAAATATTTATTACATTATTATTTTGGGTAAAGGAATTTGAATAGTGATTATTCCGAATAGTTTTATATTTAATTAATAAATAATTTAGGATTACTTGACTATTTGAATGGTTTAAAATTGTAGGAAACATTAAAACACACCTCTAAGTGAAAATAGGAAAAACATTATTAGTATAAAAGATAATTTGGGTTCCAAAATGAATCATATAGGTTTATAAATTCAACATAATATTTTTAAATTCATTTTTATTCATTATTAATAAATTTTCAGTTGAGGTAAATGTTTGATTGTGTCTTACATCATACTAAAAACATGGTGACTTCATAAAATTTATGGAATTCATAAGAACTATATTTTTTAATATTAAATAAAAAACATTCATTATTAGAAAAATAAACATACTTCTCACTAAAACAATTTCTTTAAGATAATTCAAAAAATTACATTCATTTAATAATTATAATTCCATAGTATTTAAGAATTTATGGATTTTATGAAAACATAAAAGATAATTAAAAATGTATTTATAATAAATTGACTTCTAAAACTTTTATGCATACATAATATTTTATTGTTTTTATTTTTTGAAACATTGAGACATGGGTTGGTTACCCAACCCATTTATCAGCAAAATTTATTAGATAAATTATGAGTTTCAACAATTACTTGAGTTTAAATGACCTTATACCATCATTAATTATAATGATATTACACAAATTTTAAAAAACATAAAATATTCCAAAAATGGAATGGAATAGATAAATATCATAAAAGTCAACCATATGTTGCTAAAGATCCATGCAATATGAGGCATGATTCAAAATGAAAAAACTGAAAGATTCTTCAAACTCACATGAAATGTATCAAGGCAACCAAAAGTAACTTGGTTGAATAATATTTCTTCAACGGTACAAATTAAAGACTAATATTCCATTCTAATCAAAATAATCCAAAAGAAACCAAGCTAACGATAATCCATTAACTGAAAATTTACAATAGAAAAAATCAATTCAATATACAGCAGAGAAATCACAGAATCCTCATAAAACATCAAACTAGTAACACATAAACTATTATAGAAAAACTTCAGCAACATTTTTTTGATAGTAGTGTCAAAAATAATTTCTAACCTGCAGAAATTATGAATCTAAAACTAACAATAACGAAGTCCTTAAAACCAACTAAAAGAACATGGTTAATTTTTAGAAGAATTCAACCAGATCCCAAAAATATATATAGGTAAATATTAATAAAAATATAATAGACTAATAAAAATTTTAAATCCATAAATAGATTCCTAAAAACCAAACTCAAATCTATAGACATAGAAACATTCATTTTAATTGAAATATAATGTTAAGTAGTCTCAAAAATCTCAAAAAAGGTATGTAGATAATACAACCTAGAAAAAAAGAAAGAAATTGTCGTTGAAATTCTATAAAAACCATCTTCAAAAGGGATAAAATTATGAAGAGTCATTTCCATATAACTTCCCTAAAATTAAATTTTTTATTTTTTTTAAATTCCTCCACCGTCAAAATAAAAAATTATTTTATGATATAAACGTATTTCTCTATTATAATTTCCTAATATTAATATTTATGAAATATGATTACATATTTATTATCTATCTAATAGTCTAGATCATATGAAAAAAAACAATTTCTCTGCAATATGATATGCATCCCCCCCAACAATTCATCATCATTGTCACAGTTGACATTAGTTTATTTTCATTGAACTTGGATTTCCATTTTTTCCTTATATAATATATTTTCTATTATATAGTTTGTGGATGTTTGGTGTGTATAAAATCCATGTTTTATTTTATTTGGTTATTTACATATTATATATTTGTCATTTGTTGGTTATTTGTGTATGTATATCCATTACTGGCTCTAAAGGATAAGGGAAACAAGAATGTTTATTCCATTTGAATTCTAGGAACGGACCCCCAACCTATTTGGGGTGGGCTATAGTTGGGATACTTATCTTACCTCTAACCCTGGTGGGGTCCTTGGTGGTTATGTCATTTCTTATTGGTATTAGTTTGAGCCTATATAAGTGATGGCTTTTGGATTTTGGAGTCTCATGGATTTTGGATTGGGACAAAATGGTTAACAATGTTTAAGGAACATAGTTATAGTAATCATACCATTGAACACATTTCATATTTAGTGATGATAAAATTCCTATGAAATTACTCTACAAATATGTAAAATAGATTATTATTAATAGATATTTCATAAAATATTTTATTAATCTTGTTCATGGATTATATTATAGTTATTGTATTTTTGATTTAATAAAATTTCATCAAACTTATAGAGATAACATGGTTCATGAATATAATTTCTCTAGAAGTGGGGAACAGAAATTCTATGGATGAAGATATATTTATGAGTAATCAAAAATTTGTTAGTTTCATAGTTGATTTTACCATGATATTATAATGGATGTTGTCCTGATTATTTTCTCAGAATTTTCCTATTATTAGGACAAGGATCATGATTGCACTGAGATTTTTAAATTAGGTCATATAACCCCAATAATGGGGTAAATTATAGGATAGGTGTCCCCTATATTCCTTATTGATTGGAAATTTATTTTGAAAACTTCCTAAAAGGTTTGGGTATAGTTCATCTAAGCTTGGCCTTTGTAACTCTATTAGGTTTATAATGATGATAGGTTGTGGGATCCCTATATGGGTTGTGAGGTTTGTTGCACCCACATGGATATTGGGGAACATAATACAATCCATGGGACCGTGAGTCCCCCATTTTGGATTGGGGATGATATTCTTATGAACATTATTGTGTGTTTTTCACTATATTATAGTGGAGTCGGTAATATTCTTCTAGATAGAGCCCATTTCATCCATCATTATTGGATGATTATCTTTATGAGATATGGTGTGGATTATTTAACCATGTGAGTTACTACACCCCCATGGGTTATGGTGTTGGTATCCTTTAGGATGGGTAAGAATGTTCTCAAAATAAAACCCCTACTCAGTGAGTTATAATCCATTGTATGTGTTTTCATGGTTTGTACACTCACATGGAAGCATGATTATAGACTAATAATCATAGGTGAATGAGGTTGGTGCATCCTCAATCCCAAAGGGTTATGGGTACCATGTACAATGTATGGAATAATTTTCCCCTATAATACATGGTATGTATCCCATATATATATATGCATCTTTGATCAACAAAATATTTAGTATGATTTTTTACACTTTGGTTTCATACTCTCCCCATAGTTGGGGAACATGGCCAACCATTAGTAATGTCACATACCCCATAAACCAATTCATATATACCTAGTGTGGTAATGAGTTCTCACCACTTTTTAATGACTGATGACAGTTTAGACAGTGTTTTGTGTTTTTTGTGGTCTCCAACAAGAGAGTTTAGTCCCTATATCACCAATTTACCTATGTTAGTGTAGCCTATTTAGTCATTTAATTATGAGGTTAATGGGTACGATGGGTCAGATTCTATGCATTAAATCCTTAGCAATATGATATTAAGTTTATTTATTCCCTCATGTGCATTGAATACAATATTTATGTTTGGAATTATTCCCATGAATAATAGATATATGATGAATGATGATTTTTGAAGTGATTTCCTCTTAAAATATATGAGAATGTATCAATCCACTTCCCTCCACTTCTTGTGCTGGTAGTCTATTATCAAAATTTAGATTTGGTGAAAAGGACCACATATTTAAGTGACCTATGGATATATTATATTATTTCATTCTTAATATGACTTGAGTTTTGATTTGTGGTCTTTTTAATATTCCCGCTTATTTGTTTCATTATAATATGAAACATTTTCGAAATTTCATCATTGTTATTAGAACTAAGGATCCCATTAGATACATTATAATATATCCGTATTATTGGAGACACATACTTATGTTTTCCATCACCCCCAATTTCTACTGATTGTGTGAGTTGGCACTAATGATGAGGATTTATAAAGAATAACATTATAGGGAATTGAGGCATAGTAAAGTCATAACTAGTAATGAATATAAATTTTAATTTGGGGATTGAGTAAATTTATATCTTTACTATTATTTTATTTCCATGAATCTTACCATATTCTATCATTATCATGATGTACAACTTAAATAACGAGAATGGCCAACACTAAGAAATCTACAACCAGTTATTTCATTGATATGAAATATAGGCTTTGTGAACCATGGTTTTATAAATAATTATTCATGAAAATGTGGATTAATTTATGGTATTTTACCCAATGGATTATCTAGGGTAATAACTTATCCAGAGTTAAATAACTACATCAATTTTTTGTTTTAGAATCCACCATTTATTTTTTCAGTAAAAAAACTTTCCTAGTTGAGCATAAGTATTGGAGTGCTAAAATTTTAGGTATTATTCATGGCTAATATTAAGGTATTTTATTATTTGATAAGAGGATAATATATTTTCATATTTCTATTTATTATAGGAAATATTCATGTGTGTGGTGAAATGTAATCTCCATGGATTAAAACCTAACTAGGTGATAAGTCTGTCATGGGCTAGTCATCAGAAGGTTTTTTTGAGTATCTCATAGATTGAGTATTTTGTAATATCATGATCATTATAATAATATTAAATCCTTCTTACGATACATTATTAAGTACAAAAAATAATTTATCAGAAAAAATTCATGATATTTGTTAAAGTCATCACAAAATAGAAAAAATAACAGTTAACACTCATGAATATAAAATTGAATATTTTTAAATATAAAAATAGAGTTAGTGTCACTTTTTGAGGCCCTAATTTCCTTGGAAAAGATCAGATAAAAATAATAAATATTACTTTAAGAGTCTTAAATTTATTCAAAATAATATAATATCATCAAATAGTACATTGTTTGATAAAACTAATAACATTGTTATGTCTGAATGATAGTGTGTACCATAGGAGGGGTATAACATTTCAAGGCTTCTAATTTTTGCATTCCACGCTCATGAGATAAAGTTATTAAATAATAATTAATATATTATTTTTTGAATATAATTAAATATATCCCAAATTGTGTGTTGTATATAAAATTAGATACCTTTGATAGGTTCGGGATGTGGTGCTTACCTTCGTGGTGTGGGTAAACATTTTATGCCAAATGGACTCCTTTAATCACCTTTTTAAACTGATAAATTTATGTAAAAATGAGAATCAATTAAGAGGAAATTAATTAATTAAATGAAGGGGGGACTTTTTAGGCATCTTCTCCCCCCATGCTACACACAACATTTCACCATTAGAGAAAAACGAAGTTTCTCGGACACTTCAAATCAGTATTTCTCAACCACAATAAAAATAAAAAACATGTTTTTAGCTATGATTAATGACTCTTCCACCATAATTTTGGTGATTAATGTATAGAAATAGGTGTTCTATTATCACTAGGAAAATTGATGTTCATGTTAAAAATAATCGATGATTCAGGTGGTGGGGCCCCTATATATTCCCAGAACCCCAACCAAAATCCTCACCGCTTCATGATCAATGAATTTAGGAGAGAAAACAATCACCGAATTGGAATATGATCAGTGTGCTCCCCTCTTGCGGCCCATGGAGACATGCTTCTTTATAAAAGTGACATTTTACTTATTTTTTTAAATTTATTTCATTAGAAAAAAAATAAAAAAATAAATAGGTTCTTTAAAAAATAAAACATAATTTTTAGTGGACAATTATAATTTTTTCTCAAATAGAAATCAACTAAAATTATCAAAGTTAATTATGTGATATTATCAAGTGTTGATTGAAGCGGTTTATTGCATAAAATTATCATGAATAGTTTTATACAAAATTTAAAAAGTGATTTTGTCATTAAAGGTCTTTCGAATCTATAAAAGGATGATCATTTTAACTATTAATTGATAATTGTAGTGATTTATAGAAGGTAACTTATAAAAATTATCATAAGATATATATATATATGTATATATATATATATATGTATATATAAATATATATGTATATATATATGTATTTTTGTATATATATATATACACCCAAAAGTGTATATATATATATATATAATATTATTATAGTTTTTAATAAAATTATCATTGTATAAATATAAATAAAATTTGAATTTATAATTGTCAAACGCACATGATAATTTCATGATAAAATTAAAATTTTTCTTATCAACTTACATGATAATTTATTTATAATTATAAGTTATAGTTAATGAATCCATAAGATAGCTCAATAATAATAATTTTAATTATCATTACACATGGAGACATAATGGATAATTTAAAAATATTAATTATCATTTAATGTGACGAAATGATAATTAAAAATCTCTGAACCTGTGATAGAACAATATTATATTACGTGACCCTCTTTAAAATGATAATGTAATATTTTTAAACTATCAAAACATGTGATAAGAACATTATAATTTCATGTAATATTTTAGAAATGAAATTTTAATTGTTTAATTTATCAAAAAGTGTAATAAAACTAAAACAAAATTAATAAATTATCATTTCATGTGATATTTAAGAAATGATTGTATAATAATTTAATGTACCAGAAAAAGAGATAAAACTAATTTTAATGTGACATATTATCTCTTCATGGGATATTTTTAGAAATTATAAAATAATAATTTAATATATCAGCACATGTGATAAAATTAAATTAAAATCCATGAATCATCATTTCATGTGACTTTTTAAAGGGTAAAGTGATAGTTAAAATTTATCCTTTTGTGCGATAAATTTAAGATAATTTGAGAACTATTCAAGTGAGAGGATGAATTACCACACTGATGTTTTATTTCATTTTAAATAAAAAAAATTTATGATTTTAGGAAAACCAATGACATACCTTGAGCACTGATGTGCCAACAGCTCAAGAATTTGACGTATCTACCTGATGTCTCAAAAAATATAAAAGGATTTAGAACTATCCAAGTAGGAAGTTTCTTAACCTTTTGGGCTTGTTCACAAATGGTTTCAATTAATATGATTATATAAAAACATGTTTAATGACCATTCTATATAGTTAATTAATGTGGGTATTTGTGTAAACTAGATAAATCTATATTATACTTGATGTCATAAGTACATGTAGCAGTTTATTCACATTAATTTTTATTTTTTTGTACATTTTATATTACTTTACTCATGGTGATGTGTTATTCTTTGAAACATATATTTATCTTTCTAGGATATGTATACATTTTTGTTTTTTTCTTGGAGGCAAGACTGGCGGATCACCAACTTGTGTGATCCTTTGGAAGAGGTATGAACATGACTGACGACAATGGTCCAATGCATGGATTAGTCACATGATGATGACTAGGTGAAGACATGTCATGGACCTTTGAAAATTTTGGTATCCTATGGAGGGGGGATGTAGATGATTGAAGATAATGGTCTAATACATAAGGAAGACACTTGATGATGCCTTGGGATGAACATGTCTCACATTAAGGGATATGATGATGACTTGGGAGTATCTTGAACCCGACCATCGTGACTTGTGCTATCCTTTTGTGAAGGTGTGCATATAACTGATGAAGATGGATAAAATCATGTGAAGGGAATATGATTATTCCTTGGTATTCACTCAATGTATAGTGGACTAACTGGCTCTCAATACCTAGTAGGTCCTCTCAATGTTGTTCTTTAATAACTGAGGGACATAATTAGCTCCTGGTCCTCAGTACGTCAACTTGATGATTAAGGGAATATGATTAGATATCATTTCCCATGAACATAAAGAAGAAATTAACTTCTCCCAGAGCATTGATATTATCTCATGATGTTTCTGAGAAACATGATTCGTTAACCTAATGAATAAACATTAATTCAACTAACACAGTGGTTATCTATTCCATAATAGAGCTGAAGTAGGTACGATTGGGGGATGTGGAAGCATTCTCAGATAATGAAAAAATCATATATGACTTGGGTATTTACAAAATATTATTTATTATAGAGTACACTTTTATTTTGAGAATATCAGGTTTAGGATGCATTGGTGGTTTCCTATTGAGTCTTGTTCTCACACACTACTTGGGCATTTCAGTGTGCTTATAGATTTCATGGATAGAGATAAGGTGAAAGGCAAGGTCCTTATGGAAGATGGTAGAGCATTGGAGCATATAGTTGTAGTAGAACAGGACATGAACTAGAGCATCCCATTTATGATTGTTTATTTACATTATATTTTTCTACTACTTACTTGTATTTTCCTTCAACTTAGGGGAGCAGTAAAATTTTTTGTATTCCATCTTTACATTTCATCATTTTAACATGATTTATTATATTGTTATTATTAATTATTGTTCCTATTACTTGATAAATAGGGTATAGATTCCCCAAAGATCAACTTGAGACCCTCATAGCTCGTGGGTAGCCTCTTGCGTATGGGGACACATGCATGAGGTCTTGTAGCACTCTAGCTTTGACCCGGTGAATCAGGCCAGGATGTTACAAAATGAAATTAAAGGATCGATTTTTTAGTAACTTGTTTCTCCAATTTTTTGGGGGTGAGGATAGGTTATAGATGAGCTAGGATAGTGGGGAATAGGTAGGGGAATTATGTTAGTTCCTAGAGAAAACTACATAGTGGACCTCCATGTTTCCAAAAAGTGGGAAATTTTATTTTTTATTTTTATTGATTAAAATCTCCCAATATGATTCACTTGATGTTATATGTAATTTATAATATTTAAAGTATGTTCATGCATCATGAATAGGCACAAAACTTTACATTCCATATATATAAACATTGTTGTGTTGTATAGTAGTTCATTAATTAAATGCCATGATTTTTACTATTTATATAGTTTAGTTGGTTCAGTTTGATATATTTGTGTTGTCATGATATGTGATATATCATTATCAACATTAACTAGTTGATCCAATAATGTTTTTGTGCCAGTTTATATATAATGACTATGAATAACATATAGGGACAAAGACATTTGTTTATAATAAGAGGTTCATACCTTCAGGTAAGGGTTGACCTCTAGGAAAACCTTATTTGATCCCATATACTGGTTAAGAAAAATATTTTGTGATCCTAGAGACTGATTAACATGTATCCTAACAATTTTATTTCTTTTTTAAAGTTTTCTCCTTCATGTTACAAAAGAATTCACCTATACAATGTTTTATGGGACTATTTTGGAAGCATGTAGAAATGCTTCTCTAATGGAGAATGTGTCTCTATTACCATAAGAGGTGTAGGAGAATGCAGTTGATAATTATCTAGAACATAATCTATGGTTTAAGAAGCATGGTTTCTTCAATCAAACGTTTTTCTCTCTAGTTATTTCTTGGGCATATGAGTTCATAACTATGGTTGAGTTTTCCATGATTTTTGTCTTCAAATTTATGTATCCTTCTAGATCATCAAAGTCTCTCAGGTTGCTAAATAATGGATAGAAATATTTTTGGAAATATGTAAGCTAGTTGAGAATCAAAAGGATTGAAATGTTAATATATGATTAGGATCATTTTAGGAGTGAAACCTTTCTTATACCCCTATCATAAAGTTTCATCCAAGAATAAAGAGCTAAAGGTTCAGTAGGACAACTTGGAGAGGATGAAATTTATATTTCTAGAAACTTTACAATGGGATTCACTTGTGATTGTCCAAGAAGGATGATTATAGACATTGGCTATATGTTGATTTCCAAAAGATAAACAAAGTTATGGTCGTGAACCAATATCTATTTCTAGGATCAATGATCATTTCAATTAGCTATGAGGAGTTGTTGGTTCTCTAAGATTGAGCTTTAATCTGGCTATCACCGAATATGAGTTAGATTAAAGAAATTTACAAGGACAATGTTTTGAAAAAAATATTGATTGTATGTGTATTTTTTAATGCCATTCGGACTTATGATTGCACCATATATGTTCATGGACCTCATGAAGAAAATCATTCATCTGTAGTTGGAACATTTCATCATATTTTTTGTTGGCAACATCCACAGCTAATGAACAACATAAAAACAACATTCTAGGCACTAGGAGGTAGTTTTGAATACACTCTGAGCTCACAAAATTTATTCTATACTTTCAAAATGTGTCTTCTAAATTAAATAGTGGATGTTCTTTAGACATTAGGTGTCTAAAACTAGTGTATCATTAAACCCTAAAAATGTCGAAGTAGATATGTCATGGAAAAGACCCTGAATTGCCTTTAAGGTCAGGAGTTTCATAGGGTATCTAGGTATTACTGATGGATTATATTTTATTTCTCCCAACTATCAGCACCCATGAAAGCCTTGATGAATAAGAGAATAGAGTTATAGTGGCCAAACCAGTGTGGAGGGTAATTCCTTGAACTAAAGAAAAGGCTGAAAATAAATCTTTTAATGATACTTCTAGAGCCTGGGATCAGTTGAGAAGTAAATTGTGTTGCATCATGAGTTGGTCTGGGAGTAGTTCTGATGCATGGAGAAAAGATAATAGACTATAGTTCTTGTAATCGACGAACTCAGGATAAGAACTACCATATGCATGACTTGTAGCTAGTGGTAGTGGTCCACACCCTGAAATGTTGGATAAATTATCTCTTTGGTGATATATTTATTATTTACATGTATCGCAAGAGACTTCTATATGTCATCACTTAAAATGACCTGAATTTAACGTAGAGACGTTGGTTCAAGTATCTACTGAAATTTTACTTCATGATGACCCATTCAAGGGAAATGTCATAGCAGATTCCCTTAGCTACAGGACACAAGATGAGAAGGAACATATATATAAATCCTTAAAGGAGTAGGAGAATTTGATGTGTATTTTGGAATATTGGAGGGTTGATGCTTTGTATGATCACAGATCTATAATTTCTGTCCAAAATGATTATATATTCCCTTATACAAAGAATGAGGAATGGTCAGGATTCAAACCCAGAGTGTACCATGATGAGAGAATAGCTCACTGGAGGTGACATAATACCTTAATGTTGGATGGACTATAATGACATGATCATGGTCCATGCAGTAGTATTTGTTCCTACATACTATAGTGAGGAAATGATGAGGGATTACCATACCTATAGGTGGATGGTACAACTTGGTGTGACGATGATGTACCATGACTTCAGATAATAGTTTTGGTGGCTAGGGATGAAAGGTGACATTGAAGGTTTTTTCTTATGATGCATCACCTCCTAGAGGGTGGCGGTAGAGCATCATCGTGTTGGAGGGTTATTGAAGAAACTCCTGATACCATTGTGGAATTGGGAGGACAATACTATGGAAATTGTTAAAGGATTAACTAGGATCCCAATGTGTTGTGAAACATTTGGGGTGATCATTTATCACTTAAGAATGTCAACACATTACATACCAGTGAGAGACACTCACTCAATGGAGGGGTTTTGAAAATATCATGTCTGAAAGATTGGGTACTTACACAGAGTTCCCTTGAGATTTTTTTCAGATAGATATGCATGTTTCACATGGCTATTTTGGTAGGGATTTTAGAAATCCCAAGGGACATAGCTAATATTGTACACGATGTACTATCCACGGACCCATGGGTATTCAAGTCATAATAGAACCTTTTCAGGAAAGTGATGTAATTATGGGAAATGAGGACATTATAATTGAACTTTCATGATGCCAATAGTAGACTGCCACTGGTATGGGAAGGTTGGAAATCTGAGACACTTATTTTCAAGTGTTTTCCCAGAGGACTCCAATTAGGTCCAGACAGTCTGGGAATAAAGAAAACTAATAGAATATATAGACTCACCTGAAAACAAAGACTCAAGAAATTTTTGTGAATGATCATGGAGTAAAGGCATTAAATGTATATGCAATATGCCTAGCTCCTGATAATATTTATAGTAATCGTGTTTCTATATTTGGTATGGTTTAATTAATATCATTTAGAACTTCTTTATTATTGTATACTATTTTTTTCCCTATATCTACGAGCCATGAATGGAATTATTTTACAAGTATAGTTATACTTCCCTCAATTACCATTATCTAAAACATAATTGAATGATGACATGAGACCTTAGCATATTAGAGGGATGTGGTAAGTACTTATTTTTTCAAGAGACTAATAAGGGACATACTCAGTGGATAGGGGTAGTGGAATATAATATAGGCCTTCTTTATTGCTATCATGGTTTTTCTAACATGTTCAATGTGTCACAATTTTAGAGGAGCATACCCAGCCCTAAGTGTTCCATAAATTGTGGGGATGTTGTGTAGTATCTATGACCTATATGGAATTAGTTGTTCGACCATGACTGCTTGAAATTATTCTTCAGTATGATATGTAGTTAGATTATAATAATTATTACATCGTTATTTTTACAATAATAAAAAATACCTCTTATGATAAATTATGATGTAGAAAAAATAATTTATCATAAAAAAATATAGACTTTTTTAAACACACTAAGGATGGGTAAAAAGACCAATTTACACTTAGGAATACTTAGTTGAATATTTTCAGAGATGACCACTATGTTAGTGAACGTTTCTAAGTGCCGTAAAGCCTCCATGAAGACAAGATAAAATAATAAAATATATTATATTAATCATTAGAAATTTATTCAAAATAATTGAATAAATCCAAAATAGTTCATCGCATGATAAAACTAAGACCATAGTTCGATCTAAAATGTAGTGTTTACCATTGGAGGGGTATAAAATTTGAAGGAGTAAAATGTTTGGATGCATTTCTTTTTAGGTAAATTTAATTAAATAATATTTCATATATTATTTTATTAAAAATAACTAAATATACCCCAAACGGTGCATCTTATGGGAAATATGAGACAATTGATTGGTCCAGGACGTAGTTTTCATCCTAGGGGTATAAATTTACATTCAATTGACCCCTTTAATCACCTTTTAAATTTTGATATATAGTGTGAAAAAGATAATTAACTAAAAATATTTATTAATTAAATTTGGGTTGTATTATTTATGTGTCTAATCCCCCCATGTTGTGCATGCCATTTCACCATGGGAGTAATAGGACACATCTCAATATCTCAATATCAGTTTTTTTAGACCATAGTAAAAACCAAAAATGTATTTTTAGGTAGCATTAAACAACTACAAAACCATAATTCTGGAAATTCACTAATCTAAAGGGGTGATTCAATTTCATTTGGAAAATTTATGTTAGGGTTGAGAATAGATTTCAATTCAGGTGGATACACCCCTTTATAAACCTGGAACCACATCCAAGATCCTCACAGCTTCATAGTCGAATCATTGGAGATAGAAAATGATCCCTAAATAGGGATCTGACTAGGGTGGCTCCCCTCTTCGGTCATGTAGTGATGAGAATTTAGGGAAAAGTGAGTTCATCCTTCTTTATTTAGTTTTATTATTTTAATTCATTAGAAAAAAAATAAAACAAAATATTTTTAAAAAAATATAATTATAATTATTAACGGACATCTATAATTTTTTTCTCAAATAAAAATCTCCAAAAATTATCAAAGATAATTATGAGATACTATCAAGTGATGATTACAGTGGTTTATTGCATAAAATTATTCAAAATAGTCTTATACAGAAAATTAAAATATAATTACAAGGTGATTTTCTCATGAAAAGGTCATCAAAACTATCAAAGTATGATTATTTTAATTATTAAATGATAATTTTCAGGATTTAATGTAGGTAATTTATTAAAATTATCAATATATATATGTATATATTTATATATTGATGTATATATATACACAAAAAAGTGTATATATATTGATAATCCTAATAGGATAGGTTTTAATAAAATTATCATTGTATAGTTGTAATGAAAATTTGAATTTATAATTATCCAATGAACATGATGATTTAAGGATAACTTAAAAATGGTGATTATATATAGACATGATAATATTTCTATGATTTGAACTTATAGTTATCATTGATTAATACAGTTCAATGATAATAATTGTAACTATCATTACAAAAGATGACTTAATGGACAATTTAAAAAATTTAATTATCATTTCATGTGAAAAAATGATAATTTAAATTATCAACACATGTGATAGAACATTATCATTTTATGTGAGTATTTTTAGAATGATAACATTATATAAATAAACTATTTATGCATGTAATAAAAACATTATCATGTTATATAATATTTTAGAAATGATAAAGTAATAATATTATTTATCAAGGAATAAAATAAAATAAAATTAAAAGTAGTAAATTATCATTTCATGGAATATTTAAGATATTATAAAAGAATAAATTAATTTATCAACACATTTGATAAAATTAAAAAAATGATAAATTTTCATTTCATTTGATATTTCTAGAAATGATATAATAATAATTTAATTTTTCAGGGCATGTGATAATATGTAATTAAAATTCAGGAATCTCCATTTAATACAACTTGTTAAAGGGTAAAGTGACAATTAAAATTTATCATCATGTGTCATAACTTTAAGGATAATTATAGAATTATTCAAGAGAGATAAATAATTATCACACATGATGTTTCATTTCTTCTAAAATAAAATACATGTTCTAATTCTAGTAAAACAATTGACATACCTCAAGCATCGATGTGCAAAAAACTAGAGACTCTGATGTATCCCTTTGACATCAAAGAAATATGAAAGGTATTACAACTTTTTTGTAGGAAGTTCATTAACCTTTTGGTCTTTTTTACAAATTATTTACATTAATATGATAATGCACATACATTTTTAATGACTATTCTAGCTAGTGAATGCATGTCGGTATGGTTGTTGCCCGAGATACTCTATATGAATCTTGATGCCATATATACTTATAGTAGTTTATTAACATCACAATATGACTATGTATACTTTGTGTTCTACATTACTCATAATTATATGTAATTATTTCACATATATATATATATATATCCATCCATTCTATGTATACTTTATGGTTTTATTTTGGGATCAGAGACGGTTTGACCATCAACTAGAATTACCCTTTGGAAGATGGATACACATGAATAGTGAAGATGGTCTAAATCATGGGGTAGGAACATGATGGTGTGTAGGGGATGCCATGTAGTGGATCGTTTCGACTTGTTTTATCCTTAGTAACGGGGATTCACATAACTGGAAATAAGGGTCCAATACATGTGGAATGAACACAAATATTCCTTACGATGTGCATGTCTAACAATGAGGGATATGATGATTCCATGGGAGTATCATGCAGCGGACCATCATAACTTTTGTAATCATTTGGAGGGGAAATCTTCATGATTGATAATAAGGGATCAATTCATGAGAAGGGAATATGATGATTCCATGGGATTCACACCATAAAAAGGGGATTGACTAGCAATTGGTCCCAAGTATTTATACTTTATGGCATGCTTTGCTGACTATGGGAGATGATTTTCTCTCATTCCTCAGTATGTGAACTCAACAATTAAGGGAAGCTGATTAACACCCATTTCACTTTCACATATAGAGAAACATATATTTTTGAAAATTATTGACATTTTCACATGATTATGTCAAGAAACATGATTCATTAACTTATAGTCTAATCATCGATTCATCAAACACCATGGTTATCTGTTCCGATATAGAGCTGAAGTAGGTAGGAAAGGGGGTTGTGGCATCTTGGTTAGCATAGAATAACTTGATTATTGTTTTTGTATTTAATTTACATTATATATTATGGAATAAACTTATATTTTGATCACATAAGGTTTAGGAATCATTGGTGGTGTGCTACGGAGTCTTGTACTCATACCCTACATTGGAATTTCAGTGACCTTTTAGATTTCATGTCTAGAGATTCGGTGAAGGGAAAGGTCCCTATGGTAGATGATCGAGTAGTGGAGCGTATATCTACTGCGGACTGAGACCGTTAATGGAGCACCCCACTGATGGTTGTTTATTTATATTCTAGGGTTGGCTACTGCTTAATTGGTTTTTCTTTCCCTTTTTGGGAGCTGTTACATTATATGTATTCCATAATTACATTTCCATATTTCATTCTGATTATTTATATTGTTGTTAAAAATTATTGATCATATGAATCAATGCAGAGGGTATAGTCTCCCTATTATTCCACTTGAAACCCTAGCTACATGTCAGAATCCTCCTTCATATGGGGAGACACACATGAGGTTATGTAGCATTTCAGACCAAACCAAATGATTCTGTATGGGATGTTACAAATCTGATCATCACTATTATATGATAATCTTCGGGACAATATGTGAGTTATTATGGGATTTTCCTTGAAGAATAATGGTATTCATATTGATTTAAATCATTCTGTAGGATTCCTGTTCAGTAATGTTTAGTGTTGATATTATCCTCGGGTTTGGGATCAATAGACTTAGTCAACATTTTTTGATGAGTAATGTATAATCTTTGTGATGAAAACATGTGGTCCTTTCAATTTATTGAAAGACATAAAAAATAGAATCCATTTTTACTGATAAACTATTACATATAGCTTTGATACATGAATTTTGTTAGTTTATGGTGATGAGTTCTTGTGGGAAGTTATGATTCATTATGGCACATTCTTTTTTTGGATCATAGTGTTTAAAATTGTTATATTTTATTTGTTTTAAGTTATTATAGGAATTCCACTTTATGGTAGGGTGGTCTAAACCCACTAAGTAAATTAATTGGTTAACATACTATATTTGATCTACACTAATGGTATATTATTTTTTATGATAGTTTTGAGGAATTACATTGGTCTGAGAATATTATTTTTTGTTAAAATTCTTGGAGGAGATTTATCGTAGGTGAGTTGGGTTTGTGTTGGAGATTACATTTTTAATGCTATAGTATTTTTCTTGAGCTTTCCAATAATATACTATGGTTTTTTTTTTGAAAAAAAAAATAATAAGGAGGAGGAGTTATGATAGAACAATATGGGTTTACCCATGTATATTAAAAAACTAATTAAGTTTAAAAAGAACCAAAATAATATTAAGGGTATGATATTAAATTTACCTTAAACAAAAATCATTAATATTTTTTCATTGCTTTATTTTTATATGTTCAATATATTTACCATTTGTTTTTTTCTTAATTGGATTATAGGATGGTTGAATTTTTAAGATATTTAATATTTAAAAAATTAATACAATTATTATCCCAAAATTTAAGAGTTTAGCATATCTTAAATAATGTATTGTAATGAAATTAGTACTCCATGATTGAGTTTTCAAGGGATAATTTTACATTGGTATGGAATAAACTCCTTTTGGGTTCTATATCCTTGAATAAGCCATTAACAAAATTTTTACTAATTTTATTTTCTTATTATCCACCCCAGAATAAATTAAATCCTTCACATGTTTCCGGATTAAGGAGACCTCTCATGATTGATGTGATATAATAAAGGGTGGGGTGGTGATGGATGGGTTTATATTTAACCTTAGAAAAAGATACGAGTTATGGTTCAGGAAGAAGAAACTATGGAGTATACTTCATTGAAATTATGGAATTGAAGCATTGATATTTTTAGACGTGGTAGTAATTTTTATTTTTATTTTTTAGATTCATATTTTATTAAATTTTCAATTTATAAGGTATGAATTTAGTGGCTTCTGTGTGCATTATATACAACAAATGATAAATTTTTCATCAAACAAGATGATCTTGAATATCTAACAACAAATCATGTATTTATATGGGATACATAATGTAATTATTTAGTGAATTTGGTTTGGATAATGGCCATTCACATAGTGTGTGACAATGTCACACTAAACATCTACTGTTTTTTGTACATACCCCATAACATCATATAGTACACAATGGCGATGAAAATCAGATGAAGTAAATACATGTCATAAGAAGACCTCATGTAATATACACTATTTTTTTGGAAATTATATCTCTTATAGAACATGATAGTGTATTAATATTTTCTATTTGTGGAAGTTGGTGATATTTTTTAGAGAATTTATGAATCATAGCTCAATGGCGATGAAAATCAGATGAAGTAAATGATCCAAAGTTATTAAAGGGATGACAACCCACCCTGAAAACAATATGGTATGTGTCACATGACCCTCCAATTTTTTATGTTTTGGTGTACTCGAATATTTCATTGGTGGTGGTGGAACCTAAAATGGGGGATATAGGTTTTACAAGAATAAAAGATTTGGAATTTCCTGAGTAGTGGCCCATTGATGTAATTAAGATCATGGAGATTTTTATAACAGTGTGGAACATAATTATATTCTATTCATCCCACAAACCATATGTTTGGAGATTATTATCGTTTTTAATTATGGTATTTAATGTTGATCATTCACTCCTATCACACAATGGTATTCATTTCCATCCTATAGTTTAGATATCAACTATTGTATCTCCCTTTAATCTCCTCTACTGTGTGGGTGGGAGATATATTGAAATTAAAAGAAAAATATGAATCTAATTTTATGATACCATCAGTTGCGATGTCTTTTAGGTGAATGTGGTATGAATATTTGATTAGGTAACCCCTTGTGCTCAACAACATTTTCCAGGTGTGCTTTATCCCTTAAGATTATGAAGTGAATATAACAGCCCAGAAATTAATTGTAGATATTAATTAAAAATTTAATAATATTTATTACATAACATAATAAAAAACATGCTTGAACCATATAGGTTTATTGTCTTTAGAAATTCGGAAACATGTACTACTGTTTCATAAAATATCTAAATTTACTCATAGTCTTCAAAATAAGACTTCTTTTTGACTTATCTAAATTAATAAGATTCTTCATGACCAGAAGTAAATAATCATATGAAATGATCATCTAAAATGATCATCAATGGTAATCAATAGAAATATCAATCATATAATTATCATAAGAACATAACATTTGAAAATCTTGTCCTATATATGAATGATTAGAATGTCATCTCATGGTATTAATCATAAAAGTGAAATATAATCCCAATATTCATAACATAAGAAATTAAATTTCATGGAATACACACACATGCATAGAAAATAATTTTATATTAGTCAATTACCATTTCCAATACCATCATAGCAGACAAATTCCCTTACTAAACTAAGTTCACTCCTTATTCCAGCCCTATATTACATAACTAGATTTACATGACATTTCATACTTATCTATATCATGAGGTATAAATCATTACCCAGTTAATTATAGTTAGATATAGGTCCCATCCATCTTATAATGAATCTATTCTTATGTGTGAAAAAAATACATAAATCTTTTATTAAAGTATAAACCATGAAATAAAATGGGTTTCATAATCATAATTCCATCATAACATAATCAATATAAAATATCATTCCATAATTAACATAATAAAATAATAGTAATATTAGAGATACAATCATAACCCTAGTTAAAGATCATAATCAATGATGGGAAATAACTGTGATAAAACACTAGAAATTAATTATTGAGGAAAATAAACATTCTTCTTCCAAAAAACATTTTCTTTTCTCAAAATTCCAAGAAATTTAAAAATATATGAATTTAGTGGAAAATAAACTTGAAATCATGTAGAGGACGGTACATGGAAATTGGGTCTGATGAAACCCTAAAAATTCATTTTTACTGTATAATAAAAAAACATTTTCCTCATACTTTTGTTGGAAATGTCAAAAAGTTACTCAAATTTAACTATGAAAAAATATTCCATTCATTCAATTTTAAAAAAATTATTAAAGTGTAATATTAAAATTAAAAAATTATATAATAATAGTAATAATAGTATATAATTAGGAAACATGGATGTTGGTGATAAATATACCATAGTAAATACTTATGTATAAACAATCTCAAATGAAAATGAGATTTCAAAATTATCCCTTAGGATTGATATCCATCTTATATATCCCAATGTCTGGTATAATGATTTAAATAATGTTATTAACTTATTCTAGAATCTTAACTATTTTTATGATATCATATATGATTATATTATCATCTGTTTGTTAGTAACATTTCATTATCACACTTTATTCAGATATTAAATTTTTAAGATTCTTATGAAATATTTTTCAGATAAGTTCACGTTCCATTTCATATGTTATAGTTAAATAATTTACATATTTCATTAAATTAATTTATTATTTTTTTTAATTAAGATCATGTAGAATGAATCACATCGCATCGTGGAGAGGGTAGGTCGTATGTTCGCACGAGCAATGATATCATTCCCAAAATTATTGAATGGTATTGAATTTGATTGTGTATAATTTTCCAAATCAGTAACATGTTATAATAATAAAATATAGTAATTATTTCTATCATTATACCCATCCATGTATGTTGGTGGTGAAAAATAGATTACACCATGACGTGGAGAGAGTATGCCCCATGTACGCACCCATAGAGGTTTTGTTTTTCATAGGATGGATAGAAGGTGAAAATGGTTGTTTCATATTTATAATAACATATCACTATATATGTTGTACTGATTTTATTACATTATAATGAAACAAATTATGAATATTATGTATAATAAGAAATAAATTTCAAAGAATCTGTAGAAGAGATTACCACTTCCACGACGTGCTTCATCTAAATATCTTCTTGGACCACTAGAGTTGGTCTTTGAAGATGACCAGAACCTATATAATTAAAATAGTTATGTTTAGAAGGATTAATGTTAGGTTATTCACAATCATGAAGGATAAAAATGAAATTAAGGGGTGAGGGTGGAGGCACCCTTTTATAATTGTGATGAGGGGCACTTTTGGAAACTCCTTAAATAATAATTCATAATAAATTCAAACACCACACAAAAACTTCCAAAATTTTCCAATTTTGATGAAGACATTATATAGGGTTTTTATTTCATCAACCAAAATTTTTGGACGATATATTTTTTAAAATTTAAACCAAATCTTTTTAATTCACACTTTTTTATTCTATTTAATTTTAGATGTGGTAATAACTTTATAAATATTTAATGGTTCTAAATATTTATTATATGTGGTTAATTTACAATAAATGGATATATTATGAAATTTTAAATCCTTTAATTATCTCTTCATATTTTTTAAAATATTTTCATTGTTTTTGAATAATTTTATAAAATGTCATTTATATAAAATATCAATAGTGTCAATTTTGACAGTATTCATCTATTTGACTTTTTAAATAAATCCACACAGAAGTTAGGTTTGAAAAAATATATTTAATACACACTAAACATTTCATAATCACCTATAAAATTTGTAGAGAACATTAATTTGTTCATATGACATTTCTTTTAATATTTTTGAAAACTTTTTTTTTATATTTCTTTTAATAAATTAATTTAAACATCGCCATTGGGTCATCATCAATGTCAATTATTTAATATCTAAATTTTTTTAATAACTTTATATGATTTAGGTAATTTAATTAAATTTATATATACTATTTATAAACGATATTATCTCATATTTATCTATATATTTAAATTAATATACTTATATTAAATGAGATTGTGTCATTTTAGAAAATTCATTAGTTTTTATTATATTCATGAAATATTCATAGGTAAGTGGCCATAACTTTATTCAATTACAAATAATAGATGATAAGGGTCAAATTTAGTCATCCAATTTGATCTTTACTAGTTTTAAGTTAATTTTAACGTATTATTTTTACCTTTAATTAACTAATTTACCTTTGACCATGGTAATAAAAACTATTAACAATGTTACTATTCATAATGCCCAAAAATAAAAGTATCATATTTACATAGTTTGGACATATGAATACCAAATATGGAATCAAATTTTCTGAATTCAAAACACATAAGTTGCATTAATTAATTTAAAATTAATCCCATTGTTGAAATGAGAAAATGAGTTTTAAAAGTTACAATATTACAAAAGATTAAAATGTTTTTAAATATGAAATTGATGTAAAATTCATTAAAATGACCTATATTATATTAAGTGGTAAAATTATATTATAATTATAATTTTAAACTATTCAATAATATAATTTGACCATATAAACTATTTTAATAACAACATTTATTTTTAATTAAAATTTAGTGTATCTTTTCTATTCATTAATACATGAAATTTATCAGAAAAATATCAGAAATTAATCTGAAGTAAATTTTTGTATCCCACTTCAAAAAAAACATATATATTTGGTCATATAAAACTTATTAATGTGTCAAATAATAATTTAAAATATTTTCTCCATTCAAATTTGTAAAAAAAATGTTTTTATTCATAGACTATGAATAAAATATCTATTAGATAAAAATAAAAAAATTATTAATTATATAACACATAAATATTAAATTAAATTATTTTAAAAAATAAATTCACTCAAAAATAAAAATATCAAATTGATTTATATTTTTCATAAATAATTGATAGCCATAAATTTTCAATTCATTGTCAAAAAGTTAGTTATAATTATCCTAAATAACCTAACAGCTAGGCTATAATAGTAATTTAATACTAAGGGAATCTTAGGATTCATTTCTACTCACGATTTCATGAAAAACAAGAAATTGATGAACAAAAGTTATTTAAAGAAAATAATTTATAAAAAACATTTGTGTGTTACATTCTACCCCCTTAAACTAAATTTTACCCTCAAAATTCGTCCCTTGAAAAAAAATGATGAGGATACCTCTCCCCCCATCAAATTCTCATGTTCATATGTGGCTTCTTCAGTTTGCTGGCTCCTCCATAAAACATTCACCAAGAGAGTGTTCTTTTTTCGTAGATCTTTTTTTCTATGATCCAAAATCTATATTTGTTTTTCTTCCAAAGAAATATATTTCTCTAGTAGTACGACTTCTATTCTTAGTAAATTTAAGGGACTGTGTATATACTTTCTCAGGAGAGATACATGGAACACATCATGGACTTGAGAGAGATTCGGTGGAAGCTCTAATCAGTAATATACCTTCCCAACATGATCCAATTTTTCAAAATGACTGATAAACCTTGGGCTCCCCATTCCCTTATTTCCAAATCTCATTAATCTCTTTTAGGGAGATATTCTTAAGAACACCTTATCACCTACTTCAAACTCTAGATCTTTTCCTCGATTATTAGAATTTTTTGACTCTAAGATTATCTTATGTGTTGTTTAATAGATCTGACCTTCTATTCATAACCATCAATATGATCAGGTCCTAATAGATTTATTTCCCCAATTTCATCCCAACAAGTATAAGCCCTTCACTTCATTCCATAGAGGGCTTCATATGGAGCCATCTGAATATTGGATTGAATACTATTATTGTATGAAAATTCAAAAAATGTCAGTGTAGATACCAACCACCATTGAAATCTATTGATCATGATGTCGACTTGTCTTTTAGAGTTTGAATTGTCCTATTATACTGAATGACTATTTGGGGATGATATATAGTATTGAAACATAACATTGTATCCAGAGCATGCTAAACAATTCTTCAGAACTTTGAGGTAAACCTTGGATCCCGATCAGATATAATAGAATGTGGTACTCCATGCCATCTTAACACTTATTTTACATATATACTGTAAATTTGATCATGATATAAATCTTCTATAATATAAATGAAGTGTGCCAACTATGTAATGTAATCAAATATAACCCACATAGAAATATGGCCTTTAGAGGTTTTTGGAAGTCCTACAACAAAGTCCAAAAAGATATTTTCCCATTTCCATTATTATATGGGTAATGGTAGTAAGATCCCCCCAGACTTCTATTTTTCACCCTTATCTTATTGAAAAAAAAATCATTGAGAGACATATTCAACAACATCACTTTTCATTATAACCCACAAGAATTACTCTTTTTAGTCCATGAACATCTTTTAGCTTCCACGGTGAACAGTGAATGGAGAACTATGCCCATCATCTAATAGATCCAAATTTTATTCTTGTATGGGAGGAATAAAAACATGGTTCCAAAACCTGATTATTACATCACAATAAAGGTTCAATTGAAGAACATTTATCACATTCTATCTTAGTTCTACATCTTTATTTTACACCTCCTCAATTGTCACTTGTATTGATGGTCAAAAATTCATTTGAGAATGATAAGATTTTATCCTTCCATTAAAATTTCCATATCCATCCATTTCAAATCCATACATATTAGATCTTTTCTAATCCTCATCATATATAAGCTTGCATAGACTTTTTGACTCAAAGAATATTCCATATTTTTCGCTTTCCCAAGGTGGAAATGTATTGAGCAGTCGTAATCTTTAATCAACTCCAACCATCTTCTTTGGTGCATACTCAGCTCATTTTGGTTGAAAATATACATTAAAATTTTATAATTGGTATAAATATCACACCTTTCACCGTAAAGATAATTCCTCCATATCATTAATTCAAAGATTACCATAGCCAAATCCAAGTCATGAGTTGGGTAATTTTCTCATGAATTATAAACTGTCATTTGGAATAAGCTATCACCATATCATTTCTCATGAGAATACATCACATACCCTTCATGGATGCATCACTATAGATCACAAACGTTTCTCCACTATAAGGAAGTGTTAGCACTGTTTCACTGTCATGCATTCTTTTTTGCTCTTGGAAATTATCTTCACATTCCTCTATCCAAACGAACATAACTCCTTCCAGACTCAACATGGTTAGTGGATTAGATAATCGTGAAAAAACATTCACAAAATGTTGATAGATATACCCTCTCTTAAGATTATGTGTCCCAGTAATGAAACATTCTAATGTAAAAATTTACACTTTGTAAATTTGGCACAATACTTCTCCTTTCTCAGGGTTTTCAGTGCAATGCTCAAGTGATCTTGATGTTAGACCATTAATATTTAATAGACAAAAAAAATTTCTATATTGACTACCACAAAATGATCAAGATAGTCTCTAAAGGCTATCCATTATATCAATGAAGATAGCGGGGGCATTAAAAAGACCAAATGGCATCACTATATGTTCATAGTGTCTATACCATAAACGGAATGTCATCTATGGTATATCCTCTTTTTGGACACATAATTGATGATATCCCAAATGAAGATCAATCATGGAAAATTATTGAGCTCCACGTAGTTGGTCAAATAAGTCATCAATGCAGGGAAGATGATATTTTTTCTTGAATGCGATTTTTTTAAGTTATCAATAATCAATGCAGAGTCTCATTGATCCATCTTTTTTTATAAAAAATTAAATAGCAGCCCCCCATGGTGATGCACTTGTTAATATTAATCCTTTATCAGAACACTCTTGTATTTTCTTCTCCAATTCCTGTAACTCAATTGGGCCCATTTTATAAGGTGTCTTTGAAATAGGCAAAAAACCTGGTATGAGTTCTATTGAAAACTAAACTTTACGATTTTGGGGAAGAAATGTAATTTCTTCTAGAAATACATCATCAAACTCTTTTATAATGAGATTATTCTTAATTGTGATTTTCTCCCCAACCATTAGAGTTAAATAAACATCATTTATAGGAATAAAGAAATATAAGTTAGAAGAAATGTTAACTGGAAGGTTATAATCCTCCTTGCATCGATATATGATCATAGATTGATCTGTAATATGAAATGTGACTTCCCTTCCTTAGAAATTGATATAAACTCTATATAGAGAAAGCCAATCCTGGCCAAGAATCACATCAAATTCCACTATATAATGGATCACATAATTTCCAGTAATCAGTATCCCACAAACTTCAACTCGAGTATAATTATAAAATTTTGATGTGATCGTTGTTCCATTAGGAGTTTCCACAACTATCTCAATATATAATTGCTGAGGTAACACATCAATACCATTAGAAAATTCACAAAAAATAAAAGACCAGGTGGATCTAGATTCAAATAAAACAGTTTCTTATTTAGAGTGGATGGTAGGTGTACCTTCCACCACTTCATTATCGTACTACACATCACAAATAGTGATTTCATGTGACTTTTCTTTTCCTTTTTTCTTAAGATTTTGTTGACGTCGATCATCATCAAATACCCTTGGATTAAGGAATTTATTTTAATAATGCCCCATTTCCTTACACTTGTAACATCGAAGTGTAGGAGGTGAATTTTGTGAAGCCTTTTCATTGTTCGCATCATTAAAAATCTTTTTCCAATCATGTGGGCATTCAATTTCCCAATAACCTTATTTAAGAAACATGAAACATTTACTAGACCCTTTATGACAATTCCCTCCATGTCTCTTTCAACACTTTGAGCAATAGGGAAAACTCATATTCTTTTTTGTGCGGTCTATTGATTTTCCATTGAATTCCATTTTTCTCTTCTTATCAAACCCATATGGCTAATTGGTTAATCTAATCTCCATATCATCCTTTAGAGAACATTGAACAATTTCCTCATATCTATTGAATTCCCTTATGGATAATTCCCTTCAGAGACATTATTTTAAGCTGCTAAAAATTGATCAATTTTACTCTCAAGTTGGATAATAATTCCAAAATCATACCTAGAAAGTCTTGTAAAATTTTCTGCATAGGTAACAATGGATTCATTATACTTTTTATTACTTTAAATGAACTCCTTATCTGTCTTTGTTTGATGAATATGAGGAATGTACTTTTAAAAAAATAAGTTCATGAACTTTTCCTATTCCATAGATTTAATTTCATATCCTTACCTTTTATTCTTGATAAGATTCCACCATTGATCAGCTTCACCTTCCAAAAGACATATTACTAAGACAACATTGTCGTGTTTAGAACATTTTAAAACTGATAATATATTTTAAGTGGTGCATATCCATTGTTTATATACTAATGGATCATTAGACCCCCTGAATAAAGGTGATCGCTTACTCATCAAGGATTCAACAGAATGTTACTCTCTCTTTTTCTCGTTGGGAAGACCTAAAAGATTCATAGCTTGATTAAGTTGTGTGGGTATGGCCGTATGATTGTTTATTCCATCTGCCTTTAACATTTGGAATTTCAGGGGGGAATCATTACATTGCCCATCACATTTAGAATTAACATGGTTCATTCGGGTTCCATACATTTACTAAAACCAAGAAGAATAGTGTAAGTAACACTATTCATAATGGATAAACCACTTAATTCAAGAATAAAATTTCAAATTAGAACACTTTAGGAAGTATCATAGGTTACTATGATAGTATTGTAACATATACTTAGACATATCCATGTGGTTCTTACTAACGTTCTATTATCCTAGATTCCAAAGGAGATCTATAACATTTATCTTATACCAACTATAATGGCACATACAATATATGTATATATTAATTAAACATTTAATAATATTTATTACATTACATAAAAAACTGCACTAGTCCCTTATAGGGTTAGGGTTTTTAGAAACTAGGAAACATAAATAACTGGTTCATAAAACATCTAAATTTTCACCTGCTTATTTCTTCAAAACTGGAGTAATTTTTTACACATCATACTTAATACCCATCTTCAAGACCTGTGGAAAATAAACATATGAATGGGTGAGCGCAAATTCTCAGTAAGGGTAAACAAGGGAAATATCAATCATATCAAAATCATAAGAAAATAACATTTTAAAATAATAACCTATATATAAAAGATGAGAATATCAGGTCATGGGATAAATCATAAAAGTAAAATATAAAGCCAAGAGTCATTACATAAGACATTCAATTTCATGACATACACACATAGTCATAGAAAATCATTTCATATTTTTCAAGGATCATATATAAGACCATCATAGTGGACTAAGTCTATTTTTGAACCGAGTTTACTCCTCATATCATCCCTGTATTACTGAGCCATAGTTACTTACATTTCTAGTCATGTATATCTCATTAAAATAAAAATATTTACCCAATGCATTGGAGGGAGATATAGGTCCCACCTATGTCATTATGAAACCATTCTTACGTGTTCTGCAAAAAAAATAATCATTTAGCATAGCATAACCAATGAAATAAAATAGGGTTCTTAAACCCCATTACATCATAACATAATCCATATAAAATATAATTCCATCATTAACAATATCTAATCATATTAATAATAGAGATATAATCATAATCCTATTTAAAGACAGTCAGCTTAGATTGAAAATAATTTTGATAAAACACATGAATTTAATTATTGAGGAAAATATACTTTCTTATTCAAAAACATTTTCTTTTCTAAAAATGTTCTGCAATTTTAAAAGATAAAAATTTCACTGAAAATAATTCTGAAACTATGCAGAGGAAGATTCTTGGAAATATTATGCTATGAAACGTTAAAAATCCATTCATTCCATATAAGTTAAAAAACATTATCCTTATACCTTTTCCGGAAAAGTCAAATCTATCTGAAATCAAATAATTAAAAAAGTTTCCTTTCATAACCTATATTAAAATTTTAATAAAGGGTAAAATAATCTTTAAACAATTATATAATAATAGAAATAATATTACATAATTACGATACATGGATGTGGAATATAAATATAACCAATTAAATTCTTACATATAAATAATCTCAGAAAAAAATGAGATTTTAAAATTGACCCTTAATGTAGGATTCATATAATTCATTTGTATCCGAACCTCCTATATAATGATTTAAATTAATTTATCGAATTATTCTAGAATTATTATTTTTTTACAATATCATATATGATTATATTATCATCCATTTGTAAGTAACATTTCATTATCACTCATTATTCAGATATTAACTATTTTATATTGTTATGCAAGATTTATTGGATAAGTTCATGTTACGCTACTTAGGTTATAGTTCAACAATTTACATAATTCATTCATTTCATGTTTATAATTGTGGTTTAATGAAGATCACATAGAATGAATCACATCGCCTCGTGGAGAAGGTGGGTCGTACGTACGCAAGAGCGATGATATCATTCCCAAAAATGTTGAATGGTATTGAAGTGGATGGAGTATAATATTTCAAAATTAGTGATATGTTATAATAATACCATATCATTATTATTTCCATCATTATACCCATCCAAGTCAATTGGTGGTGAAAGAAATATTACACCATGTCATGGTGACAATAAGTTGTATGTATGCAGATGCGATGATTTTATTTTTCATAGAATGGATAGAAGGTGAAATATGGTTGTTTCATAATTATAGAAACCAATCAGTATTTTAGTTATATTGATTTTATTAATTTATAATGAATAAATTAATTAAGAGGAAGTATAAGAATAAATAATTTTGAAGAAATTGGTAGGGGAGATTACCTTTTCATCAATGTGCTTCCTCTAAATCACTTCTTAGAGGACTAGAGTAGATATTTAAAGATAATAAGACCCTATATAATGATAATAGGAAAGTATACAAGGAATCATTCTAGGGTATGGCTAAGCATGAAGGCCCAAAATGAAGTGAATATGTGAGGGAGGAGGTGGCCTTTTATAATTGAGGCGAGGGAAACTTTTGGAAACTCTATAAAGAATAATTTATAATAAAATCAAACCCCACCAAAAACCCACCAAAAAGTCCCAATTTAGATGATGAGAGGATATATGGTTTTAATCTCATCAACCATTAAATTTTGGGAAAGTTATTTTGTCAATTTAAACCATATTATTTTAATTTATACATAGTTATTGTATTTAATTTTAATTGTGTTAATAACTTTCTAAATATTTAATGGTTATAAATATTTACTTATATAGTTTTAATTGAACAAAAATTAATATTTAGGAAAATTTAAAATCCTAAAATTATCAAATTTTAATTTTTAAATATTTTTAGGATTCTTATATATTTTTATAAAATGTTATTTTCAAAAAATATCAACAGTTTCAATTTTGACACTATTCATTTATTTGACATAAAATAAAATCGAAAAGGATGATAAATTCAAACGAAAATATGAAATAAACTCTTAACATGTCATTTTCACCTATAAACTTTTTGGAGTGCATTAATTAGTTCATATGATATTTTTTATAATATTTATAAAACCATTTTTTATATTCTATTAAAAAAATAATTTTACATCACTATTGTGTCATCATTATTGATAATTATTTAATCTCTAAAAATTATAAATAAATTCCTTCAATTTATGTAATTCTATTATATTTATAGATACTATCAATAGTCTATATTATATTCTATTTTTCTATATCTTAAAATTAATATACTTATATATAATGAGATTACAACATTTTATCACATTCATTAATTTTTATTATATTCATGACGTATTCATAGGTAAGTGGCCATTAAGTTATTCTATTTAAAAAAATAGATTATAAGTTTCACATATAGTCATCCAATAATATTTATACAGGTCTTAAGGTAATTTTATAATTTTATTTTAACCTTTAATAACATGGTTTCCCATTAACCATGGTAATAAAAATAATTACAAAAATTATTATTCATAATGATAAAAAATAAAATTATCCTATTAACATAATTTGGCCCTAATTATTCCAAATATGGTATCCATTTTTTAAAATAAAAAACAAAAAAATCCAATAATTAATTTAAAATTAATCCCAATTTTGAAATGAGAAAACATGTTTTAAATGATAAAGTATTACAAAAGATTGAAATGTTTTTACGTCTGAATTTATTATAAAATTAATTCTAATGAACTAAATTATATTAAATGGTAAAAAACATATTCAATTTATACTTTGAAACCATTCAGTAATATAATTTAACCATATAAATTATTTCAACGAAAAAAGTTATTTTCAATTAAAATTTAGCATATTTTTAATATTCATCAAAACATGAAATTTATTATAAAAATAATATAAATTCATCAAAAGTATATTTTGTATAAAATTTATTTCATTAAAAAAATTCATTCACCCAAAAATAAAAATATCTAATTGATTTATATTTTTCTCAAATAATTGATAACTAAATAATTTTCAATGCAGTTTCATAAGTTAGTTATTATTATTCCCGCTAACCTAAAAGTTAGGATATAATGGTAATTTAATACTAAGGTAATCTCGTAGTTTGTTTAAAGTCATGATTTTGTGCAACAAAAACTAGTTAAGAATAAAAATTTATTATGGAAAATATTTCATGAAAACATCTAATTTTTACCCTCAATATTCCCCAAATATGTGTGGTATGGTTTTTCAACACTAATAAATTGTTTCATTGCGATACCTTTTTCGAATGGTATATCCCTTACATAGATGCAGAAAATAATCTCCTAAATTAGTATTATTTAATGGAAAGGTGTTAGATTCTCTTTAGTGATCGGTAAATAACTTATCCAATTTATGTGTTTTTATAAGGCACGAATCACCATTAAAATTAATGAATTATTCTATGATGATGATGGTATTTGAGTATCATGGTAGTTGAGATTCTTGGGGATTTGTAGTGAATAATGTGCTCTATGCCTCCCTTCAGTATGAAAATCCAGTGTATATGAGATATTTCACCCATGATAAACATTAATTTGAATTTGTATCTACTCATAATGTTTACATAGGAATTAGGAATATTTTTGGGTCCATTCAATATTGAGGAATTTCATTTTCTATCTTAAACAATGGTGAAATGAACTCCCTCAAGAAACATGATATAAATAACCCATCGATGAGTCTAATTTCTCCCATTATCAACTTTAATTTTATAAATCATGGTTTGGGTAACCCACATTAATAAATCTATGGGAATTTATTTTGGAGAGTGTGATGTTTAGATGGGCTATAGAAGGATTGATTTACGTTTTGGGAATAATGTTTCGGCAATGATTCTAGCTTGTGACCTTATATATCAGGTGATTGGTGAAATTTATCCAAGTATTAAAGATTGATACTAAATGAGTGTTCCTTGGTATGATATAATCTATATTAGATCACATGGGTATGATGGCGATGTATTGAATGTATACTATCTATGTAGCTTTACAATAGAATGATCTTTGATGTCATGGATAATCATGTATGTGGATTTTCTAATGATTTGTGAACATTATTAGTTTAGCCATCATTCCATGGAATGAATAGTCTAATAATTCATCACATATTCCTATAATTGATGTTTGTTTTGGGTCCTAATGGAAAGTGATGTCCCAATTTACATATTGGGTTAGGAGTTCCCCTTTAGAAATGAGTTGGGTAGCTACACAATTTAACACATGGTGGTGACCTGATCATTAGCTTGATTCCCTTTAGGTTTCTAGGGATGATAATTGGTATATTTTTACTCAACCATTCATGATAATTGTGGATATACATGTTGTCTTTGTTTTTTATTTTTTATAAATAAATTATGTTTTCATAGGTAATAGTGATGGTGGAGATAGAGAATTCAGGATCCCTACAGTAAGTATTATTCATAGTTTATAGAATGGTGTCGGATCAATATGTTGATATCCCTAAAAAATCCCTTGAGGTTAGTGTATTTTAAAATTATTTGTAATTTTATCTTTTTTACATGTATAGTATAATTTTTATTATAAACAATTAGAATGTTTATCATGTATTCCATTTATGTGTTATTTCTTATAAGTTATGTATATACTTTATATTTGTAATTATTTTGTTTGATGGGATATATATATATATATTATGGTTTATATGATAAGGCATACTATGTATGTTTTGCCTTCCTAGTAGTATTCCCAATCCCTTGGCCCATTATATGTGGGATTGGGGTGTAACACATAGCTTATCGCTGAACTTGGTGGGGCCTCAGGGGGTAATGAATGTGAAATGGTTGAAAATAAAAATATCATGAAGATAGATTAATACACCTTCAATATATTCCCTTGAGGACATAATTATGTCATAAATGTTTTTATCAAGAGCATACAGCTTCAACCAATTTATTAATCCACAAACTACATTAATATTAGTGTGATTAGTTAAAATAAAATTTAATGAGGTATAGCTCAACATATTCATTAATAATTTTTTTCAAAATTTTCTAGATAAAGAATTTGGGGCCTTTGAAATGACATCAAAATAATTATGTTCTTCTTAGAACATCCAAAATTATATTTCCATTTTCAATTTAACTCTCAATACAGTTGCTGAGAACACATGAACATTGAAATATTAAAGTCCTGCAATCAATATATTTTTAAAATATGATATTTGAGCCACAAAAATACTGGTATTGTTTTTTTTTCAATGAAGAAACCATGAAAAGAATAAAAACATGATATATTCACCCTTATATTACTTGAGTTTATAAAACCAATTATTGTAAATTATGGTCCCAATAAACTCACTTTTAGGGTGGAGTAAAATAAGGGATTTGAATTTTCTTTTGTGTAAATCCAATTCCAAATCATTAATCTATGTTTCTTTATATTCAATTTATTTTTATTATATTATTCGGAAAATACCAAAACAAAAATTAAAAAATTTAAATGATATAGATTGTGGATGTTTATTAGGTTTCACCGACACATGAATACATAGAATAACTACATAACAATGTAGTTTTGATATTCCTAATAATCACAAAATCACTAGTTTGTGAAAAAAAAATATTTAGGGGAGCTAATTAATCACCAATGGTACTTGGAATTTTCTTCTCTCTTGGTCACCACCCTAATATTGTGTTTATGAAATGGTTGTATCAACATGAAATTAAATCATTAGTGTATACAGGTAAGTGAGACAACACAATACAACATCAGTGTTATCTATAATTCTATAGTATTTACCTCATTACCATTATAATATAATATGGAAAAAATATTTTATGTTTGATCTTCAATATTATTCATTCCATTATCATCTCACCTATAAATATTATATTTTCTTTAACATTCATGATGTTCTATCTTATTTTCCAATTCATGATATTATATATATTTTTTCTTCATATTTAAGAACAAAAAAATCTTATCTTAAAATTGATTTAATATGAAATTGAAATTCAAATACAAAATACCTTGTCCATAGAAAATATATATTATATTAAAATCAACCATTGGATCATATCATGGTAAATCTCCACCCTAAAATATAATTTTAATTGATAATGATCATTGAAAATTAATAATGGAATCATATGAAGTCAAAGGTATCAATAATAATTAAATTATATATTTCTTCAATTATCAAGGTGAGCTCACCAAATGTAGGATATAGTGGGTTGGTTTTTTCGTAGACTTAATTTTACTAGCATTCATACTATAGTGTAAAGAAATACCATATTACATGATTTATTTTTTCAAATATAACAAATAATAAATTTTTTATAAGTAATGTGGAAAGGTATCATTCTAGGAAAATACATTTTCTTTCAATGAAGTATTTGTTGCAACAAGAAACAAAAAATCATGATATAATTCCATTGTCCACCAAACCACTGAAATATAAAATAATCAATTAGTGATTAAAACTTTACATGTGGTTCTCATTATAGATTAAGACCCCAAACTTCTGCATGAATCTGATTGATGTGATGTAGATAACCTTATCCTTGAATATTTTTTCATTCATAACATCCTTTCATGACATGATTACCATGGTTACAATGGGATATAACTATTTCACAAAAAACACCTTTAAACCTTCTTAAAATATCAAAATTGCCACAGATCAAACAAATAACTCTAATTAAATATAATTTACAATAAATCCATCCTCATAACCAATTCATACAGTAATAAAATCTTTAATTTAATTTACCTTTAAATATTCATCATCATATTCACTGTGTTTAATTATCTATAATAGTGAGATACACTACTCTCCCGAATAAATTCATTACACAATTTATCTTCATTAAATTTTTTTATAAAATGATTACTATTTCTTTATCATCTATAATATATTCACATTTCTATAATAGTTTCATGTCTGTTGTTAAAAAATCTATAAGTTTTTATACTGATAGATTATTCAAGAATTATTCCATCTTGTAATTTATTATGAATCATTAATTTATTCCAATCATAATTTAGTACAATGACTCAAACTCATGCATATTAATGGAAATGAATAAAATTAGCCTTTATTGATAATAGTTCCAATGATGGTTTGAATTTTGAGAATAAAAATTTAAATTTTCAAGATACAATACATAATTAAGTATGATTATATAAAGGTTTTAATTTTTTGTTGTATTTTGGATATGGCACCCTAAGATTTTAATTCTCATTTACATCTAAATAAATCATTAATGTTCAAAATTTTGTTAAAAATAAAATTAAATAGTAAAATAGTAAATTACTCAATTCATTATATCAGATTATCATAATAAACTTGAAATACATTACATAATAAATAAATGAAATACAATATGAAAAATTACTATTGGAGTGAATCCACCAAAAATCAAAAATAGTGAAAGTTGAAATTAACATTAAAATGGTTTACCATGATGACCAAACTACTGATGACCACTAAAGAAAGAATCCACCAAGTTTACAATATAATAAATATCATTGATAATAGGATGAATAATTTTTGAAAATTATGTGGAGCAATATAGAGGAATGTAATTATAATATTACATAAAAGGCCATTAGTTTTTGTGTCTATTGGACATCTGACCATTGGATATATAGTCATTGTGTATATGGTTATTAAATATATATTATAAATCAAATGAGTATATTTATGTTTTTTAATTATCATAAATACTAAAATATTCTAAACAAATAAATTATATTATATAAATTAATCAGGAATGAAATAATAATTATAATAAATAATTTTGATATATTATATAGAAAATATGTACTTTTATACATTATATATTATAATTATTATAAATTTTAATGAATGATTTTATATGATTGTAAAATTAAATGACTCGTAACAATAAAAATTTAGTGATAAAGGTGAATGGTCATCAAAAAATATGTAGTTTTTGTGGGATGCAATTAAGATATTTTATTGTAAAAATGGATATTTTTCAAAGAACTATTTTTTTTGTTTTTCTGTATTTTTAAATTATTTAATTAAATATAACAATTTAATTTTTAATCTAATAAAATTGTATGATTTCGTATATTAACAATTATATTAACATTTTTAAAATCATTAATTTATATTAAATAAAATTAAGAACATTATATGTTTTAAACGTTTTTATATGAATTATATTTTTATATATTTTATGACATTTTTTAAATGTTAAATATATCATATCTATAAATTTCATTTTATTTAATTGTGACCAAATTTCTAATAATAATTTATACATTATGTAATAGTTGACATATTATCTCTTTGGAAAAAAATTATTATGGTATAAAATAATTAAATAATTTAAAAACCTGTGCATTAACATGGATTAATTGTTTTTAGGTAAATTAATAATTAGATATTACGGAATCATTTATTATTTGTGGGATTCAGTACATAATTTACCAAAAACATTTCCTCACCTAAATCACCTAACTACTAGTTGATTCCTACTTTAATCTTCACCGAACACATGTTTCAAATGAAATGCCACTCATATGTACCTATAAAAGGATATTTCCACAAACCATTAAAAATATATAATATCCTTCCTTCAAAATTTAGTCTAATTAAAATGTAATTTTAGAACTTATCCTTTATCATTTTGAGGATTTTTGTCCTAATAATGAGGCCAATAACCATTATTATGAAGAGACTGGTTTCAAGAAGAAGTGATTCCATCTAATGTAGTATCTAGTAATTCTAATAATTTTCAGTTAAATTCCCATATTAACTCATTATAAATCTCATTCAATAATGTAATATTTTCACATAATATCAATATTGTTATGTTAATATACTATTACTATTATATAACTCTAAAATCATACTCACTCATTTGTATTAGAAATTCTTATTTCAGTTGGATCAACGATGTATATGAATGATTCTTTATGAAAAATATATTTTTCATCATGGATGTGTATAAACAAGTTAATTATTGTAATATATGATATTAGAGGATATATTTTCATAAATATATTTTTATAATAATGAAAAAAGTAATTGTAATTATAAATAAATTAACAGTAATTTGTAAATTAATAAGAACATTCTAATCCTATATTCCATTCTTGAAGACCATAAAGATATCTTCCATCAATCTAAAATGGGATTAGAAAAATTATTTAATTATAATGATATATTTATATTTTAAAAAATGATAATTATGAAATTTTTATTAATGAAAATGATTCAAATTTTATATATGATAACATATATGAGATAATAAAATATTTAACCATCTTGTGATTAAAATTAACAATAAGAAATGAAAATATATATATATAATGATTAAAATCAAAGTGTATAAAATATAGTAAAAATAAATAAGGCACTAAAAAATTTATTAATATGTTCATATGTATTATAGATAATGTGAAACAACATTCATGGAATTTTGTATTAAAGGTATGGTTTTCTATTCAAATCCTATAATGAAATTGTGTTTTTCAAGGCATTAACTACCCTTAGGGGAACCGATATGTTCTTTTTCACTCAATACCTAATTAATTTCTTCAAATATGGTTATTTTTTTGGATTTAAATCCCTTATTACCATTTCCCCAACAACTGGATTATGAATCACCCCGAATTGTTCTTGTAATTTTATATAAATTTTTCTTTACCTTTCATATGAATTTTTTTTTTGTTTTATGTCCATTAATTTCATATGATTTAATTTATATACATATTCTTACCTCTATTATTTATTAATGTAACTTTATAATGACATTTAATTCATTTATAAATTTTAGAAAGAAATATTTTAACATTTTCCCATCATCTATTTCCCCAACATTTTCCTTCATTTTTCTTAACGAGGATTCTATTTTTTGTCTTCATGATTCTATAAATAATGTATTATTTAATTAAACAATATTTTAAATAAAATTTATTTATTGATTATTTAGTTTTTAACATGTTATAAGTACATAAATGAATTATCTTCTTATTTTATAGGAAATATTCTAATGATATTACAAAGATTTCTTCTTTTATGAAAATACACTTTAATGTTTTATATACTTAACTTGGGATATGTTTTGATATACTCATAGAATTTATTTCTCTCAATGATTTATTTTCATTCGATATGATAATTTTTATGACACCTATTTCATTCTCCTTGGATAATTATTCTATGGTGTAACTATGAATTATTGCATTTTCATGTGTCACACATATATATGGTGTTTCATTTTGTGAGGGGTGGGAGGAAGAATATATATACCACCACTGTATTTGGTAGGGATTTATATATTATTTGAGTTCATGTATTGTATTGAATATTGAATATAATAAAATATATTATTTTGAATGGAGAGTGAACCTAATCCACTATGAAAATATATCAATTATGGGATAATTGTCTTGATAGTGATACATGAAATAAGAAATGATTTTATACGATTATGTTTATGTTATGCTTATATATTATTCTATATTTCCGTGTCATGATTCATGAATTATGATTATAATCTCATAGTTTCTCATTTTTATTTCTTATTTCATGTGTCATTCTAAGATCATTATTTTATGATTCATTATATTGAATCCATGTATAATAATGAATGATTTTTTTATTGTGCCTATACACCTTGATTTTGTTCTTATACAAACAACATCATATTATACTCACCTATTATCTATTTTATTTACATCTATGCTAAAATAATTGAGGTCTCTTATACTAACCATTAACAATCATTGAAGCTTACACATTTATTATATTTCTACTACATCAAATACGAATACGAATATAATACATGATATGTCAAGAATGGGGTCTATTGTGATACAATCTTGGATATATGTTCATAACGTAATGGAATAAGTTGTTTATGCTTCTAATCTATGAATAATCTAAGACTATATGATTTTTAAAATGAAATTTTATAAGATTAAATGAATATTTAAGAAAAATGATATATTATATATGTATATTATGGTTGGGTTTCCCCAGTTGGTATCAAAGGGTAGTTTATTTATTTTTTTGGTATTATTATTTGAAGAATAAAAGGATGAAAATTAAAGAAAAAATTCATGAACTATGATTTAGTGTCACATGTTATACTAAATGTTTTGTAGATTTACAAATAATATTATAAGTAAAAATGACATTTTATAGTTTGAATTGATAGTTTCATTATGTTAGTGATTTATGATTGATTTTATTTATCATATGATTGGTCACAATGTATATTATTTTATAATAATCACAGTATAAACTATTGATCTAATGATGGAAGAAAATTAGAATAATGAAATTATGGAGGACAAAGGTGAGATAAATATTTGAAACACCTTAATTAATCCTATATATATATATATTCCTTTTTTTCTTGAAAATTATATACTAAAATTAATTTTTATCCACATTTAATAGATATATACATATCATTTAAATCAATTTTTTGTGTGGCTATTGTATCATAACTATAAAACTCATCGAGATTGTGGTTTGTGGTAATATGATTAATTCATATCTTATTTTTCTACTATTGTTTAAATTTTAGGAGATTTTGGGAATATATCATCTTTCTTTATAGAGAAAATATATCAATTTTCAATATAGAAAAAATAATATTGCATAACCCAAATCAATGAATGATCATCTATTAGAGAAATAATAAATATTAAATCATTATTGATTCTACATCTATTATATTGTTGTGAATGTCCCATAATGATGGTTATTTATCTCAAATGGGTTGAGATAAACATAATATTGATTATATTTCAATTATAAAAGAATACATTATTATTTCCCACAAATAGGTTCTTTACTATATACCATGATGTTAGGTTGAGTTTACATTGGACCCATATACATTGTTAGTCCAATATGAATTGCTTCATGTAGAATGACATCATTGATTGAGTGTAATTTAAGAATCAAATCGAAGAGAAATATGTTAAGGGTTTATGTGTTTAAAATTTTTACCATGAGATAAAAAAACCCTCAATGAATAGAAGAGGATTTTTACATGTGTGTCTTTATTGGTAATTTTGAATAAAAAAGTTTTAGGATTAGGAAAATATTGTAAGATTATAATGTTTTTATATACAACCCTGCATGGGGTTGGACTATAGTTTGAAAATAAATTAAAAAAATTGAACCTCATCAAGTATTTAAACAATAAAAAATTCAACTTCTTATTAACCACCTAAAATAACCATAAAAAATATGGAGTAATAGATGATATAAATGATTATTGACATTTCATGTACTGATAAATGTAACAATACAATGGAAAATAAACTCTGAAGATGTTATAAAATTCTATTAAAAAATATCATAATAGAAATATCAAACCACATATTATGTTTTACTGTTCAACTACTGAGGACTATTATTAAAATGTTTAATGTTATCTTAAAGGGAATGGTTAAACATAGTACAATTTCAAGATATCGTCATCTTTATACCTGTTAAAAGGCATCCAATTCTTAAATCCTAAATCATGACTCTTTCTTTATCACAACGGAATCCATCAATCAAAAAGTTTAATAAATCCTTCCTATAATAACCAGTATTACAAAAACCCAACTAAAAAATTGGTAGCATGATAAATCATCTTTGAAGACTAATAATTTAGTGTATCCAAAAAATTAATTGTAGCTCTGAAAATTTGGTACAACATCCTATGGCTTGGTAAAACCATGGAAATAGAAAACATTAGAAGCCTATTAAATGAATCATCTCAAGTGTAAAATCTAGAAAAACACTAATAAAAATGACTAGGAAGTTACTTATCATAATGATTCTAAATAATTCAGGTGATTGGAGATCTGAAATTATTTTTTAGTGTTTTATATTGTTTTTCTATTATATAATTCGTCAGGGTGGCCTTATATATTGAAAGTCATCCAATGGTTGGTTTAAACACATCTCATATTCAGTTGTAATTACATCTTCGATGGTTAATAGTTCATCTTTTGTTAGAATCGATGTATTGACACATTTACTGATAGATTTTTTTAGCACCATAATGATGATATTTTGATTGAAGTAAAAAATATAATATACAAGTCAATATTAATGAAACCATATCCCGTTTTTTTTTAATCCAAAGAACATCCAATTCTGAAAATTTAAAGACCATTAATATTTCATAAAACCAATAATTAGGGGTATTTCACCTAAAAATTCCATAAAAAATCAAAAAATCAAGCTAAATAATATACTTATTCATATGTATCCTGTATTTTAAAAAAGGGTAAAATTATTTCATTGAATCAACAATATACACCTTTTAGAATAACATAAATTAATATAGAAAAATAAGGATATTATATAATTTAAAAATAACATCCAAGGATATTTTCTCATATTCTAATGAATATAAGATAAAATATGTCTATAACCTCTTTAAGGATACATTTCCATCATAATAAAAATAAGCATATTAGTAAAAAAATCTATATTTTTTCTTCTTAATTGTCCCCTATTGATATTTTCATGAAGAATGAAAATGATTTTTTTGAATTGAAATATATATATATATTTAATATATATTATTTAAAAATATTCATTGAAAATTCCATAAAATTAACTGTAAAACCAAATATTGGTTTATTTACTAGATTAAAATGAAAAAAATGTGAGAATATTTACTTCATTATTGAACTCTTGATCTTGTACATAATTTCTTTTTTTGAGTTTATTTTTCTTCCCAAACATCACATATTAGACATAATATTATATAAATAATAATATATCCTTTCAGAAAGCATTAATATTTTAGGCTTTCACAAATTGTCCATTGTTAATAAAAATTTATTTATTCTAATTATTCTCATCATGTTTCATTCATAGAAAATTAAAATTGGAATATTTTTCAACAATCTACTTATTATAAACTAAAACAATATACATAAAATCTACTATAAATGGAGATATTTTATCAGCATCATTTTCAATATTATTAATAACATATTTATGAAAAATTTAAAATTTAAAGTTAATATCAAAAATATGGTGAAAGGAAATGTGGTTCTCTTTAAAATGATTGATAAAAATATATTTGGATTTTACTTTTTTTTATTATCTTATGATCAAGTAAATATATAAATTCTCAAACTAGTTTCTTATAATCTATTATATTTTCTACATATTATATCAATTGTATTTTTGTAATGTAAAATTTTAACATGGGTCATCTATTTTTCAATCATTAAAAATTTTAAACACAGTTTTGTAATCATTACAATGGTATTATTCATTTTACTCTTTAGGACTATAAATGAGTGAAACATCCAATTAAAATAAAAAACTATAAAAAGATTTGTATATTTATATGAACTTTTATTTTTTTGGTAGTTCTTCCCTTTTTCGCTTAAAATGACTAGGTAAATTTCTAAAACATTACATTTTTTAATTAATATCATAAAGAGTTTGATTTTGTTTTATTTTTGAATAAATAATATTTTTAGGGAATTTTTTCTAATATGATTGAATTACTTCAGCATAAGTGTGAAGAGAATATTATAAATTAGATAGATATTCAACTATAAATTTTCATATTTCTACTTCATCAATATATTGAATTTTTTTTTCTCCCTATTAAAGTGGTTTTTCTGGTGAGACCCAAAATTATATACAATGAGTAGGGATGAATATAGTGACCCTATATTTTTAAAAAGTGATATCACATATTAATATTTGAATATTATTTTCATATCATAATGATCCATTCAAGAATATTATAAGTCAAATTCAGTTGATATGATAGACACATAAACTATTGGTTCATAAAATAAATACAATGCATCCCACCTATTAGTTCATTACTATCACCCTTAATCGACATGTGATATTGAATACATTTCTAAAAAAATAGGGAAGGAAATATAGTAAAACGGTGTGGTCAGAAGATTAGAAAGGGTAAAAATGACACATATCAATGAACATACATGCATAACATTAACACAAGGGTTTAAGAACAAGATCATATCCTTTTAAAACTATACCTTACTTATTAACAATTATAATAATATGTAATGAATGAAATATAAGTTTTTCATAAGACATGCATCATAAGAGAATAATGGATCAAGAATGAAGGATGCTTAACATTGGAATAAGACATTTATTTTTAGAATACACATAAGAATAACAAAAAATCATTATAGTCAATAGTCATTTCCAATGCCTTCCATGAGGAATTTTTTTAATCCCAAAATCATTTTAGTATTCACAGTTTTCTCCCAAGACTATAATAGTATATATAGTTCCATACTGAACTGGGTTTACTCCCCATTTCTTTCATTTCTACCCCATGTGAAATCAATCTTTACACAATGCATTAGAGGGATAATAGGTACCACCCATTACATAAGAAAAAATTATGCAGATGTGTTCCACTAGATTATAAAACTTTTATCATATAAGATCCCAAAAAATGAAAAAATTGTTCATTATAAATATCAATATAGAATAATCCCCATAAAAAATGGGTTTTATAAAAATTTATTCATTAACAAAGTACCTCAATTGGAAAATGAAAAAGGATTACATTCAAACCATTTTTACAAAAAATTAAACAAGAGTAAAAATAACTTTATAAAATCCTAGGATAATGTAAATCCCGTTAATATTTTTTAAGAAAACATTGATATAGAATAGAAATATTTTCTAGTTGAGATTTTATCCTAAATAATCCCAAATATTGAAAAGATTATGAAATAAAACTTTTACCAAGAGTTCAGATTGTTAATAAATCACTATGAAATTATTAAAATAAATTTTAAATTAATATAATTATATTATAGATTCATTTTCAATCTTATAATATCATATTTGATCCCTTCATAATATTTATACTCCCCTTTTTGTCAATAATTCCTTATAAAATTGTTATTTCAAGGTCTTAACTATTTCATTTATAATGATTATATTAGTTCATTTGTCATGTACTAGTAAATTTATACTTATATATAATCCAAAAGAAATTATAATGATATAAATATCATATATTTTCAATATATATATATTTTTGGTTATCCAAAAAAGTTATAGATAGAAAAATTAATTACATTATTCAAATTTTGTTTTCATTTATTGAAGTATTGAATGAATGAAAGTTAAAAGTTAATTCACATTTATAGGATCATTATTATATCATATATATAATCTTTAAACCCTAAAATATTCATCATTATCATAAATATAAAATTTAAGTAAAAACGGATCACATCGCTTCACAGAGGTGGCATTCGACATGTACGTAGGAACGATGTTATCATTTCCCAAAGGATTAGATGGAAAAAAGGTAGATGTGATACTATAATTACAGAAATATAATTTTCTTATATATATAATATATGAACATAAAACTCATCATATTACTAATTGAAAATACATGGTGATGACAAATGAATTGTATCTTTTTGTGGAAACAATAAGTCGAACGTATGCACAAACAATTCTTTTTCTTGTTGTTTGAAAAGAAGGAGGGTGTATAATTGGGTTTTGTATTTAATTATACAATATCATTATATTTAGTATATTTTGGATAATATTATATGATAAAAATATATTTAGAAGAGTTAATTATTAGTAGATATGAATATGATTGGTTAAGGAGATTATTTCTTCTATGAAATGAATAATAGATATATTCTAAGGGGCTCTTAGGATGGACTTATGGAAAGAATAAAATATCATGGATGTGCCTATAAATTGTTTTAAGAAAAAAATTTATATTTTGGTCTATATTTAATGATTAATATGGTGTAATTATGTGAGGTTGGAGGTTCTCTTTTATAATTATGGGAATGGGAACTTATTGTAATTTTCTAGAAGATAAAATTTTAATAAATTTATTCTCAAGAACAACAACTCAAAAAGGACATGGATTCTCGGATAAGGTTTTACAGTATTTTAATCCCATAAACTAATAGAAATTACAAAAATTTCGGAGTCATTTTTTCCAATATCACTATGATTTACACATAGTTAAAAAAAATTGAACAACTGTAAAAACAATTTCAGTAATAAAGGGGTGTAATTTTTAGATTTGAGGTTACAGTTAGACTATAAATGGACCATTCATGACATTTATGAAAGTATCATAACCAATTTTTCTCATTTAAATATTTTTAGGATTTTTAAATAATTTAATAGTATATTATTTTTATAAAATATCATTATGGTCAATTATGGCACAATTCCTTTAATTTCAAAATAACTACATCAGGAAAAAGAGGAATTTTAAATAAAATCTATTAAAAAATCCCTAAATATTCACATATAACTATAAAATAAATGTTATAAATCAAAAATTTAAAATTAAATTACATTTTATATTTATATAATCTATTATTTTATTTTTCATTTAATAAAATAAGTATTATTTTTGGGTTGTGTAAGAACCTAAAGAAATTGTATAATACCTATAAATTAGAAATACATTTCCTTCATGAAAATAATTTCATTATTAAAAAAATTTAATATTAGTACACAATCATAAAAAAAATTCTATTTGAAAAAATATAATTTATTGAAAACAAAGAGAGTGACATTTTGTGATTTTTTAATTTAAAAAATATATATCACTTTTGTAAGAAACAGTGTATTAAGCAATTAACTTATTTTCTTATGGTATTTTATTTAAAATTAAATTCATTCAATAATAATTTGGATGAATAATTTGGGACTTATCACTTTATTTTAATCCTGATTTACCAAATTTACCCTTTTCTGAGCAAATAAATTTTACCATAGTTACAATTTATATTGAAAAAATGAAAAAAGAATATTTAAAAAAATTGAACCTCCAGATTATAAATATATTATAAATTCTATTTAATTCAATAATTATAAATGGAAAAAATTAATTTTAATGTAATTTCCCAAAATGAAAAATAAATGAACTTTTTGGGAAAAATATATTTTGAGGATAAAATTTGATTTATTATTATCTGATGCCTAGAGAAATATTTTTTTAATATTTAAAAAAATTGATCATTTAAAAAAAATATAACATTTGTTAAAATTATTTAATAATGATTAAATCAATTTAGTAAAATAAATTACATTGTGCACATAAAAACATTTTAATAAAAAAACATCAGCTTTATATTTAAAAAATTTTAGTTTTTAATTATGATCATTTGGAACCTAATGAAACAATTTTAAAAATAGTGATAATAAATATTTTTTTAAATATAGTTATTATTATTCTTGCAATCCAATCTACGAGCTATGGAGAAATTGAACTATAAAATTTTAATTGTTTTAATATGTTCTTTTACGTTTTCTCTTACTTGTAACATATGACATCAAAGATATATAATAATTTAAAGGGAAATATTTCATAACATTCAAGAGTTGTTACATTATACACCCTTTAAAATTAATTTCACCTAAAATTATTCACTTTGATACAAAGAGATAAGGGTAATTCTGCCTAATTACTTCTTCAATTTCCCAGGTAGCTTCCTCAACACAGTGGTTTTACCCCAAAACATTGACGAATATAGTGGTATTGTTTAGTATAATTTTATATCTATATTCAATTCTATCTATCAATTTTTATTCATATGAAATATCTTTATCCGATGTTATGAAAAATTAGTTCCCCATATGTTTTGGATCAGGTATGTACTTCATCAAGAGAGATACATGGAACATATCAAGAACTTGATAGAGATTCAAGAGAAGATCCAATCAATATGATATCATATTGATACAATCAAGAATTTCAAAAGGAATAATATACCAAGGGATTATATTTCCCTTATTTACAAATCCCACCACCCTCTCCTATGTAGATATTTATAGGAATACTTTATCACTAACATAAAACTCTACATATTTCTGATTTATTTCAGTATAAATTTTTTTCAACTTCAAGATGATCTTACGTGATGTAGAAAGAATATAACCTTGTATTCCATATCCTCTATCAGAGTAAGTCCAAATATATTATTTACAAAACCCCATTCTAGTATGTTGGTGTTCTACACTGCCTATAATAGAGGTACTCATAAGAAACCATCAAAATTAAGGGGTGAAATCTATTTTTTTCGAACACTCTGCTGAAGAGTGATGTGGATCCCAAAAACTTTGTAAATCCATAGAGAAATATGTCAAAATGTGTTATAGAGTATGAATGGTATTCTTATACTGATCATATTTATGAGGATGATGAAAAGTGAAAAAACCAAACACTGTATCTAGAGCATGATGAATAATTCTCAAAATATTTGATGTAAACCTCATATTTGTATCAGATAAAATTTATAGTTTTACACAATGTAATCTTACCACTTATTTAATTTATAATGGAGTATATTGATTAAAAGGGAAATAGTATCTAACAAAAATGAACTCTTCTTACTTTGTAATGGGATAATATATATTCCAAATATCATTATTCCCTTTAGATGATTTAGGTAGTAAGATGATATATTCCTGGGGTGATGTTTTCACATTTCTCTTCAAGTGTGGTTAATTATTTTAACATCCACTTAGATATCTATATATCAAAATCAAATTCCATACATTTAATTAAATAAGAAACATATTCTACAATATCTTTCTTCATTTCATTCCACTAGATATATTATTCCAAATATATATACATATTTATACATCTAGGATGGTAAGAGAATTAATATTCATTAGATTCAACCACAAAATCCTTATTTAAATCTTAAACTAATGTGACACATAAATGATTATTGAATATTAGCATTCCATCACAATCATGGTTGAATAAAAGAATATTTATCACTATCTTATACAGCCAAAAATCATCATTATGTGCCTCTTTAATCATTATTTGGATAGATGATTAAACACACATTGGATAAAGATATGATATATCCCCTTCCATCATTATTTCAAGATTCATACCTTTTATTTCCGTAAATATTAGATCTATTTTAATATTCATAATTGACAAGTTAGGAAGACCCTTTCTAATGAGAACACTTTCCATCTTGTTCTCATTCTTAATGTGGTTATGTATCGAGCAGTCCTAATCCTTAATTTCTTTCAACCATATTCTCGAGTAAATTTTATTTTATTTGTGAGTAAAGATATACTTAATAATTTTGTGATCATATGTATATATATATCTATCATTTTTCTACATAGAGATAATTTCTCTATATATTTTATGTATAAATTACAATAGTTAACTCATAAAATGTTTTGGGGTGATTTTTATCATGGAACAACAATTTTTGTGAAGCATGAGATATAAATATATCATTCTTCATAAGGATTCATCATAGTCCCATCATTGATAAATCACTATATATTACATACCCATCTCTACTACAAGGTATTCTAAATACCAGTACACAAACTATCCTTCAGTTCAGTTCCTTAAAATATTCCTCACCTTCATCATCTAAAACAAACATAGACCCCTTATGAATTCACATGGTGAGTGAATTAGATATCCTTCAAATAGTATCTCAAAAGAATAGATATTATATATGAAGGCCGTGAATCCTTTTAATCTCAGTTATAATGGTTCATCATCACAAATGCTTAATAATTTTTTCCTTTCAAGGGTCTACTAGTATACACCCACTTGAGATTATATGACCCAATAATGAAACATTTTAAATCCAAATTTCATAATTAATAAATTTTTCATTAATATGATACTTTCATATGGTCCTCAACAATATTATTAAATAATCACCAGGCTCTTCCATTATCTTTAAATAAATCAGAATATCCTCTATAAAGAGTACAAAAAACTGATCATGGTTACCTCGAAAGACTATATTTATTAAATCTATAATGATATTAGGAGCATTAGTAAGAAAAAATTGCTTCAATATTAATTCATAGTGTTTATACATTGTATATAATGCTACCTTGGGTATATACTCCTTCATCACCCTCAATTTTTGATTTCCATAACTAAGATCAATGTGGAAAATTATTGATACCCACATAACTTATAAAACAAGTAATGAATATGGGTTATATGATACTTATTTATTGTAGAAATATTTTTGAGTTCAAGATAATAAATATCGCATCATATTTGACTCTTATTTTATCTTAACAAATAGAAAAGAAGCAACCCCAGGAGAGCACTTGGATAAATGAATCACTCATTAAGATTCACCTAGAGATTTTTCTTTAATTATTTTAATCAAATTGGGTATATTCAATATGGATTCTTGGAAATAGTTTTCTAAATATGAATTATTTATATTGAAATCACATATTCATGATTTAGTCGAATACCTATAAACGCTTCTATAAATATTTCAATAAACTCAAACCCAATATAAATATCATTGATATTGAGTTTCTCTCCAACCATTTGATATAAACACCCCATTTGAATAAGAATTATGACCCATTAAATTTATGTAATTTCAATTTTATGTTTATTTTCCTAATGCTATTAATAGGTGACCAATAGTTAGTTCAAAATATCAATCATAAATTCACTTCCATAGATGTATATGTGGGATTTATGTATATAAATCCATTACATTCCCAAAATTACTTAAAATTCAAATAGAGGAAGAATGAAATGATTTTTAGGAAACACATACCCACAAACCTCAATTTGGGAAGAATCGTTGACTTGGGATTCAATCATCATACCATTATGAGTTTCTTTTACTAAAACAACATATGATGTTTAATGTGGTACTTTTTAACATATAAAAAACTATTTTTATATATAAGAGTGGTTAGATCCAGAATAAAAAACATTATAATATCTTGAGTGGATGGTATATGCACCTTTCACTACGTAATTATCATACCCCTTATCTGAAATATGGACAGAATGATATTTAACTTTTTTAGTAGACTTATGAGGTTTTTTACATTGATCTTCAGCATTACCATTAAAATTTTGTCAATAGTTAACAAAATTCCAATAATCCTTGCAATTAAAACAATTTAGTGTGTGTGTCTATGGTGAATTATGTGGATATTTACCTCTATTAAAATCATTTACAAACATATTCCTGTCACATTATTATTCAATTTCCCAAATGAAATTAATTTCTATAGTTTCATGATTTACTAATTACCATAATAAAATTTCCCCCATGTTTCCATCCACATCGTAATTATAAAAGATTACACATCATCTTTTGTCTTTGGATTTAATTATTTACATCAAATTCTATTTTTATTTACTTATTAATAGTATGATACTGATGGGTAACTTTAATTTACACCTCTAATATGAGAAAACATTGATAAAAATTCATCATAGATATTGATGTCCCATGAGGATAATTCAATTAGGATATTTGGTTTTAATCCACTGTTGAATCTATCAAACTATTACTCAGTGGGGGATAATAAAACTATAATTATACCTCGGAAGTATTATGATATTTTTTCATTAGTTACAAAAGATTCATCACCCTTATACTTTATAACATGTAATTAATTCTTTATTTTTGGTAAATAATACACGTAAAGAAATTATTGGGAAATAATATCTTAACATCATCCCACTTCATGGGTACAATTCCATCATGTTCCCTAATGTTCTTGATAAGAGTCCTCCACTAATTTTATTTACATTATAAATGAAAAACATTGAGAATAACAGTCTCATTTTTTGAGATCTTAAGAGTAGTAAATATGTTGTAAATGTAAATTATCCATTTCTCATCAATTAGTGGACTAATGGACTCACTAAATGAATGTAGAAGTTATCAGAGTTAGTGTCCAAATACTAAATAGTTTTATAGTGATTAAATAAATATTCTATGTAATTAATATTAATAAAATGTATTTTTTTCTTTTTTTTGTTCTGTATGAATCTAATGTAATAATGTCCTAGATTATGTATCACATTGATAAGGTAATAACAACTCCCCACTATGATGTGAAAATTGATGTTCAATGATGATATTCTCAATACAATATGTGTGAGGGTCCTTAGTCATTAGTAATATTATTAATTGAGGTTACAACTTGTGTACATGGATTTATTTTATAAACCATGAAGATAATAGATCAAGGAGAAGTTGGATACATTGAGTTCATCATTAGTGATATGTAATTAAATAATATGTCAATGAAGTATTTTTCCCTTAAATATTTATGAAAGTTGATGTCATGGGTATTTGATTAGAAAAGAATCATCACATTAAATTATATGGACATTCTTTAATGAAGAGTACTTTACTATAGCTAATGAATGTCATATTGAGCATATAGGTTGGTGAAATTGATGTGGAACCTGTATGATGTGATATTGTGACAATGAGATATATTACATAAGGACCATTCATATGGGGTTGTAGAAATTGAGACATTAAGTTCTTTCTCATCGGTACCTTGAACAATTAATAGACAATAATATTATACTTTAGGAAATCCCACCTAATTTCAATGAGAATGAGGCATAGAGGGTCACACACTAAGTGTATATGTTGATCTCTATTAAATTATATTTTAGTTTAATTAATGATATAAATAATTTTCTCAATTTTGAGGAGTAATTTTATTCATGTTATGTTGATTCGATAAATTAAATAAATATTTATTTGTAGGATTGTAAATAAAATATTTATTTTATTTATTGAAATTCTTAATAAATATTTATTAGAAATATTTTTATTAAAATATATATTTATGATGAAAATATTTATTCACTTATTCATTAAATTTTAGAGTAGTTTTAATAGACCAAGATTGATTCTGGTGACAAATATTAACTAACAAGACTATTATATAATAATTTTTATTGTGGAAGTTAGCACTAATGACAATATAATAACACAATAATTATTATTATGCAGCATGAGATTTATTAAGGGCCATAAATGTTATTTAATGACTGGTATGATATTAACTAATATTTTAACTCAAATAATAGCTCTATTAATTTACAACTATATCTATTGTGTAGAGAATCCAAAATTTTGTATAGATAATTTTTTAGCACAACAAATTCTCCCTCAAATCCTCATTCACTCTACATCTCAAGAACAAAAAATTTTAGGAGAAATTTCTTCAAGACAAATGAATGAGTGATCAAGAAAGAAGAATAGAAAATATTTGATTCACTTTACTATCACCCGAAGATCAAGTGGTGTTTGTCTGAGATCAAAGGAGGACTTTTGGATCCCCAATAGAGGGACTCTATCCTTGGATCCCCACAAGTGCAATGAAGTTAATCCGAAAGGGTTTTTTTGGATGATAAACCTTCCCCATCCAACAATGTTCATATTACCATGTTTTTATTTCTTCCAATATTAAACAAATTAATTATAAATTTAACATGAAATATCCTCACTCTTTGTTCTAGGAAATGGTTATTAAAAGAAATATTATTGTATCTCCCACCTCCACAGACTTCCACTATTCTTGGAACGAACATGTTGCATTAGAGACGTCACATTGAAATTTATAATTATTTTTTTGATTATTGAAATAATCTCAATTTTGTGTTTTTATTCATTTCATGTAATTCATTATGTAATCTCATTTAAATAAACATGTAATCGAGGTATTAATCAAGTTCATTTAGTGATTCATTTTTTATAGTTTTAAGAAAAAATAATGAACGACCAAAAATTCCATGGGGACGTTCGAAATCATTGGCCAATAAAACAGGGTTACACAATATAAAACCAAATCACATACACTATACCCATGCACATTTTATCTAGATGTTATGTGTAATTAATTACATACAGTGCTTTTATTTCACATTGAGTATTGAGTGCAAAAACTGGGCACATGGAAGTCAGATACAGGGTGTGTAGCAGGAATGTACACTACATGTAGTCTTTTAATGTTAGTACGCTGAATCCAAAAGCATGTGAATTATATATATGACAACCAAGGTATATGGTGTGTAGATTCATGAACATGTTATAAAGTCTCCCATTAATGAAAAAATTAAAATTACATTAAATTTGAAAATTGTAACATTAAAACCAGATTTTATTAATTAGATAATCCTTGTGTGTTTGAGAATTTCATAATGGGTTTAAATAATTATAAATGATCAATTGATTAATTGTAATTAATATGTAATTATTTTTTCAACTATTTATTTTCCATGAATTCCATTAATGATTGGTAATCCCAAATAAGAATGAATTATCATTAAGAAGAAAGAGAATTAATTAATTAATTAATTTTTTAATTAATGGAAGCATGATTATCATAAATAATATAATAAGGAATAATTTAGTGAATAACATCTATTTAGTATTTTTATTCGTTGCATGTATGACTGTTCATGAGCTTGGCAAAGACCCGTGTATGTGTTTAATGTTTGAATTTTATTTGTTTCATATGTTTTTAATTATTTAATATTAAATTAAATGATGGAATGTGAGTTATCCCTCCCACCATATGTATCTAGGACCTATATGTCCAAGTATATTTATGTAATTCCTATTAAACAGTCATTTGGTTCTCCTTACCCGATTGTGATTAATAAATATATGTAATTAATGGAGAATCCCAATGTGCGGGGAGGCACTTCAAGAAGGAACTATAATGATTCCAAAAAAAGTGATTCAAAGGTAGAAATTTTGAAATCTATAACTCATTCCAAGACCAAAAATATGAGTTATTTTACCTAGGTCAAAGGTTTATCTAATGTCCACACATCCAATCAACCATTAGCTAAAGAGATTGAATGGGTCATTTAATTAATTAGTTATTTCAATATTACTAATAATTAATTTCATGGATGTATGACTTCGATCCCATAAATAAATGAATTAATGTGTAATGATGGAAATTAAATAAATCAATTATGGATAAATGATTTATTCAACATCGTTAATTAATTATGTAACATACATCTAATATTAAAAATATTTTTAAAGGCTAAAATATGTTGAAATTAATGTATAATAAATTAAAATCCCATTATTAAAAATTTTATTTCAGACTAAGAATTCCATTATGTAATTGGGAATGAAACCATAAAAATAAATGTAGTACCTGTCCAAAATATGGATAATTACTTTTATCATGGAGTTATTATGATAATTTCAAGTATACATCACTAAAATTTTATTGGGTTTATTGGAAAACTTATGTTCAATAAAAATTTGGAGACAAGTGTTCAAGAAATCCATTTTAGGATTTTTAGATTGGGGAACTCACTCAATGGATCGAAGAGCTGCAAGTCCTCGATTGGAAAGATAGCCTACCTAATTATTTTATTATATTTTTCTTGTACAAAACCTAGATCATTAATAAATGCAACGAAGATCCAATACAATAAATTTTTAAAAAACAATACATTCCGAGGTCAATGGTGTGAGATTTCAAGACTTTGAAAAATTGGTGTAGATTTAATAAATAAATAAATTATATTTAATTAATAATATCCCACTTATTTTGCAGTGATAAAAATTTATAATAACTTGTTCATTTTAATTATAGAATAAAATAACAAGACCATCATCCACACATTTCATATTATCAATATTAGAGAATGTTATCCTCATAACTAAATATAAATTCTAGGAGGGGGTAAAATTTCTTCAGGTTGTGCTATGCTAGGGAAAAATCTTGAATGAAAGAATACCCATTTCCTGATCCACATACTAAAGAGGTGAGTTATGAAGAGTACTTTTTCATAGAAAAACATTACAATTATGTGGTCAAGGTTCAATTTTTTATTCTTTCATTGATGTCTAGACATCTAATGAATTCTCAAAAAAACATTGATTCATATAGAATAATTGAACACCTCTTTGGTCATTACTAGGAGAGTATAGGATAAAAACAACTTGAGATTTCCAATGTGCTCATTCAGAGCAATACTTGAGGGTGTGGTCGAGTTGGCACCAACCTAATTTGGGCTTCACTCCCTAAGATCTTCTACATCGTTGTTATGAATTTTAATATAAAAACGATGAGATGTCTCTACATGATTTTCTTAATCTATTTTTCCAGGTACATAAGGTTACAAAGAATTAAAAACCATATATCCTTACGGTGAACAATAGGAATGGTGATGAAAATATATGTATGCCCAATTATTATTCACACCATTCTAGTTAGAGGAAGATCACATGGAATGAAATGGCACCTGATGCTGTCTATTTCACACGAGGAAAGAATGGACTCTAGAAGAAAAACTGTACCCAACTGAAGAAACCAAGGGGATGCTTCAGGTGCCTTTGTTATAGAGTGAAATATATCTATTTCTACAAATTGAGAATTAGATACAACTTATGGGGGTTACATATGTATTCTAATACCTGAACCATGAATATTTAGACGGATTAACCAAGGAGTGGTAGATTATAGAGCAACCAATAGTGCTAAACTTATTGTAATACCTATCGAGGACTACCACATCATATTTTCAACCGAAATCATTATTGATTTAAATGGCTGCTATAGAATTCTTTCAGTTAACAAATGAATTATTTCTATATCTGGAATTCATACATATGAATTTATTTTCAAATTTGGGAATAAATTCATATTATTTTAAAAAATAGCAATTTTTTGGTAAGGAACAATTCTATAACTGTATTTATATGGTTGATTACATGAACTAAATAATGGTAATTGATATGAAGAAAATACACATGACTCATACCACACCAAACATTGGCATCCCTGTCTAGTTCATGTAAATGAAAAGTGTCTGACTAAATTAAATCAAGATGGTTATTTAGATTCTTTTGAGAAATAACCCCTTGGTGTATGTCACACTTGTTTACACGAAAAAATGAAAAAATCCCCTTTTATTGGGAAAGCTGAAAAGGTAATGAGCTACTTAAATATGTATATATCGATGTGTGTGTACCATTTGTTATAAAATCTTGTGTTGGGTACTACTACTTCAAAAAATTTACTGATGATGTTAGTATATATGGATATGAATTTTTCCTTAACTATAAGTCATATTCATTTGAACAATTCAAGGAATACAAGAATTAAGTTGATAAAAATCTCTATAAGAAGATTAAGAAACATCACTCAGGTTGTGGGGGTGAATATCTTAATCAATACTTTAATGATTTTCTACAAGAGTTTAAGATTTTATCTCAACTCACCCATCCTTATACACCATAGTGGGAAGTTTTATGTGAAAGTAGGAACTTAAACTTTCCAAACATGGATATATCAATGATGAGTCATGAAAGTACTCCATTATTCTTTTTGGGATACACGTTACAAATAGAATCATAAGTACTAAACCAAGTTCCAATTAAACCAACAGATTGTATACAATACCAATTATGGAATTGAAAGAAACTAGTGATATCTTACTTAAATGTGTTGGGTTGCGAAGCATTTATTAATACCTCTTCATGTAACAAGCTTACACCTCAAAGAAAAATCTATCTTTAAAGAATATCACAAAGAAACAAAAGGATAATACATACACAATCCTCTAAAAAGTTTTTTATTAACAGAAATTCCACATTTATTAAATAATTTCTTATCTCTAAAAGATATAGTGGGAGAAATATTGGATTCATTGAAGTCATGGAACAAGATACACAATAGTTGAAGCAAGAACAAATTCTACAATTACCTGAGGAAGAAGAAATTGTTAGAGAGACACAATTTCTTCTCAGGACAAAAAGATATGTTAGAGAACCATAAAAATATAATTCTTCTATCACCGAATATGTTAAATCATTAATATTTGATAATAATGATATTTTGGAATATAAAGAAGTAGTAAGTGGAATATTTGTTTCTACTTGGAAAGAAGTCACAAATTTGTAAATGGATTCCATGTTTCAAAATCAAGTCTAGATATTATATGAAGATCCATTAGATGACAATCCTGTTGGTTGTAAATGGGTATTCATGATGAAAGTGGAAATGGAAGGGAAATTCAGTACCTATAAAGATCAACTAGTTAAAAAAGTGTATAATCAATGTCAAGGAATTGAATATGATGAATCTTTTTCTCTTATTTCAATGATAAAATACATTAAAATTATACTTTCTATTATATATTTTGATGATAATGATATTTTGAAAAAGGATTTCAAAACATCCTTCCATAACAGGAAGCTTCATGAAGATGTCTATATGACATATCTTAAATTTTTTGGGACTCCAAAGGATACCAACTAGGTATGCAAGTTGAAAATATCCATTTATGGGTTACATAAGGAATGAATGTCATCAAAAATTCATTTTATTGAAGCTAAAATAGAATTTGGTTTCATAAATAAATAATTTATCCCATGTATCCATAAGTGGTTTATTGGGAGTGAAGTTGTTTTCTTAATTGTATATTTTTATGACAAATTACACATTGTATATTAAATACCAATCTTGGATTTCGTTAAGAAATTGTTGAATGCCTACATCTCTATAAATTTCTTGGGTGAGGTGTCATTTATTATTGGGATCAATATCCATCATGATAGAACTAAGAGGTTTCTCAACCTAAATCAAAGTACTTACATTGATAAGATACAGAAGAGAATCGATATCATATAATAAAATATTGGATTGTTTCTCATATCACATGGAATTTATATTCCTAGGAAAATGTTTCTATAAAAACTGAGGAATGAAATAGAATTAAAAGGATACTGTACAAATTTTTTATTTGTTTATTCCTGTATGTTATTCTATGTACTAGGCTAGATGTCATATACAAATTGTCTGTAGTAAGAATATATCAAGATGGTCTAGGTGACTAGTATTTGATGGTAGTCAAGAATATCCTTATGTAACTGAGCAATACTAAGGATATGTTCATGGTTTATAGAGGATATTACGAACTAGACATTAGAGGATATACATATGCTATCTTCTAAAATTATCAAGATGACATTATTTCACAAATTTGATATATATTCACTTTTAATGGAGGTGTTTTGAGATGGTAGAGATGAATGTAGGATGTGGTTGTAGATTACAGAGTATATTCCAAGTATATTGTGTCTTTTTTTCTAGCTAAAGAAGCTATATAGATATACATCATCATTCATGATCTTAATGTGGTATATAGAAGTAACACTCCTATCATAAACTATGGTGATAAAAATTCAGCAGTGGCTCTTGCCAAAGATCTAGTGTCACATCAGGAGATAGAATAAATACATTAGAACTATCAACTCATGATGTATTTTTCTAAGAAAGGTTAAGATACAGTGAGAAATATTTCTATAGAATACAATGTGGATGGCCCCTTGAATAAAGCCTTTACACCACATAATCATGACTTTCATGTGAGGACTAGAGGACTAACGATCGTAGGTTGCTAGCTCTCATTTACTTAGGAATTTGTTGGAATTAGTTTCTTAAGAGAAACTTTTTGTACTTTGATAACATAAATATTCATCATATTGAATATTAATAAAACTTCTTATTATATATTTATTATTGTTCTCAATGACTATAATGTAATAATGTCCAAAATTATAAAATACATTGATAAGGTCATAGATGTTCCCTTCTATGAGGTGAATATTGATTCCCTATGATTATATTGTCAAAAAAAATGTTATGCGGTTGAATAACATAATATGATGGGACCAATAGTACATAGACTGTTAGGTGTAAGAACTCATAAGAAGATGAGGCACTATATCATGATGTTTGCACATGGTAATCTCCATGATGAAAAATTATGAAAATATACCATCCATTTGTAATTATGAATTATTTTTTGTCATTATATATTTTTATCTATGAGTATGGGTGATTGTCCTTAAACTGTATGATTATTATTAATGAATGTTACAACTCATGCACTTATATGTATTTCATAAACATTTATGGAAAAAGTTCATGTAGAAGTTGGATACGTTGGGTGTGTCATGAGTTATATGTCATTAATGTAAAAGTCAAGGAAGTACTTTTCCCTTCAATATTTATGGAAGATGATATCTCAACCCTTTGAATAGAATACAACCATCACATTAAATTATATGGCCATGGTCTAAAAACATATTTATTTCAGATAGTCAAAGAGATACAAATTGATTATATAGGTTGGTAACATAGATGTGCAACTAGCTCGATTTTATATTGTGAAATGGTATTATACTACCCAATGAGTGTTCATATGTGGTTGTCAATATTATGAAATTATGTTCTTTATCTTGGGTGACTTGATAATTGTTAGACAATAATTATGTTATTTATGCAAACCCTCCTAAAGATGGTGAGAAATAATCATATAGGGTTACAGACTAATTATTTATTTTGATCTCAATTAAGTTATATTTAAGTTTAATTAAGAGAATAAATATTAATCTCCAGTCTGAGGAACAATTTTCTTCATGTTATATCGATTGCATAAATTAAATAAATATTTATTCACTAACTTCAAAATAAAATATTCATTTTATTTATTAAATATATTTGTAAATATAATTTCTCCGTATTGTGAATAAAATATTTGTTAAGGAATATAATATTTATTCAGATAATTAATAAATACTAGAGGAGTTCGAACAGACCAAGGAATGTCTGGTGAAAAATATTAATTAACAAGACTCTTACATAAAATATGTCATTATAAAAGAAGGAGCATATCACATAATAATAACTACATGGTTATTTTATGTGGAATATAATTTTTTAAAGGTAATAAATGTTATTTAATGGATGGTATTCAATTAAACAATATTTTTACTCAAATCATAACTCTGTATATAGATTGATAGGTTAATTGTGTACAGAATCAAAATATTGATAACAGAGAATTGTTACACACAATGAGTTTTCTCTCATCTCCTCCTTCACACTTTATATAATGGATGAGAATTTTAACAGAGATTTAATCAAGACAAAAGAAAATGTGATCGGGAACAAATAATAGAAGACATTCAACTCTTCATGGAAGCACCCATAGACCAATATTTTTTCTTGTAAATCATAGGTGCACAAATGGATCACCACTTGAGGGATTCTATCCATGGATCCTCACAAGAACAACGTAGGTAATCTGAAATTCTATTTCTGGATGATCAATATTCACCAATGAAGAATGTTTAAAAGCATAGGAAATTAATTCATCAAATATTAAATAAATTAATTATAAACATGACATGAAATATCCTTAATCATTGTTTCAAGAAACAATTATTAAAATAAAATTTCATATATCTTCCAATTCTCCATGCTTCAACTTTTCCCAGAACCATTAGATGTTGACTCATGGAGAACTCAATAGAACATCCTTCCCTTATTTTCTAATTTGTATGATAAACATGATTCATTTCTTATGAATGTTATCTAGGAATTGAAACATGATTTTTTATTCTATTTCCCTTAAAATTTGGTTTATCAAGAGGAATATCATTTAATTTTCCATCAAATTTTGTTTTAACTGGATTTCTTCAGGATCTAACTATAGACTAAAATTAAAATTAATACTTATAAATTAAATAATCATAGTGGGAAACCACATAATCATAAAAAATAATTTATATGATATATAAATCTAGAAAAATATTCCTTTTAAACATAGGTTTAACATAGGCCATTCATGATCATTTCCAAAAAATTAGTATTTTATCTTATACTTCATCATTTCCCTAGAGTTTCTACTAATTTTTTCTCATCATAGTTTCCAATGGGTAACTAAACCATACTCTAATACCAACTATAAAGTCCCTGACTTTTCAAACATACATATCATATCTTAATATATATATATATATATATATATATATATATATATATATATATATATATATATTCATTACAAAACATAATGACCCACACTATAATCCCATAGGCCTAATGCCTTTAGAAACTTGGAGGTATAAACCAGTTGTTCAAAAATTATCTAAATTTTATCCCACTTATTTTTTCATAACTAGAATACTTCTTAGACATCACATATTAATACCATTCTTCATAACCAATGGAAAGGATGCATAAAAAGAGATATATCATGATCTTAGTAAGTGTAAATCACTAAAAACAATAAATTAGAAGCTGATTTTTAGGTGTTATAAAAATCCCCTATAAATTTATTTTGTATGGGGTTATGTGTATCCCCAAAAAATCATTGAATTTATAGGGGGTTACAACACCCTCTATTTTTTCATATTTTTGTAATATTTGGCATGATTTTAGAGGCAGTTGTGTCAAAACCACATCTAATTTAATAATGAATGGCCATATATGTTTAGTTGGATTTTAGAGGCACTATATATATAATATTGATTTGTATATTAGCATCTATATATATATAACATTGAAATTGTTTTTTAAAGGATATATTAGGCATTCACAACCCCCTATTATATCTTAAATTTTATGGGGTTCAGAAGTAACATTAATACCTTGGATTAGAGGTGGTTTTAAACACCATATAATTTAGGAAATCAGAGGGGGTTATGAACCCCTTCTAATTATAGAAATTAGAGGGAATGATGAACCCCATCTATTTTAGGATATTAGGGAGGATTATGAACCCCCTATAATTTATGACATTATAGGGGGTTTATAAACCCCCTCTAATATATATATATATATATATATATATAACCTCAACACGTTATATATATTCATTATGAACATTTATATATAAATTTAATATCTAAATACATTAACTAAATTCTTATACATATAATAAAAAATTATACATATATAAATATTGTTATAAAAAATAAAAATGTAATTATAAATATATTTACACAAATATATAAAATTTATATGAATGCATTCAATTGTATTTATATGTATATATTAATATATTTTATAATTTTTTTTTAAATTTATATATATTTATTTGTTTAAATTTTATTTCATATAATATTAATTATATAAAATATAAAATTATAAACATATTATATAAATATAAAAATAAATATAATTTATTTAAAATAATTATAATATAAAAACTTAAGCTCGTATTCTTTTTTAATTTATCTTTTTATAATAATATATATATATATATTTAAATAATATTCCTATTCTTTTATATTGAATATAGTTAATATTTTATTATATAAAAAATATATAAAAATATATGTATTAATATAAAAATATTATACAATTATATTTATTAAAATACATATAATTTAATGTACATAATAGTATAAAATTATATTTATTGAAATACATATATCTTAATGTGAACAATAAAAAATATAAGTATTGAAATACATTATATAAATGGTTGTATAAATTTTATTTCAAATCACAGTATATAAATAATGGTAAAAAAATATTTCATAAATAATCGTTGTATAAATTGTATGTCATATATATGTATTTCATATTATATTAATTATATATTAATTATATATTATATTATACTATTTATACAAAGAAAAGTGTATTAATGTTTATAATAATAAATATATCCTTTGAAATATATTATATAAATATATTTTTAAAGATATTATATAAATATGTTAAATGTACACATATATAAATATTATATAAATAATCATGAGAATATTATATAAATATGTATTTAATTATATCAATAATTTTCATAAATATATTTATTAATATATAAATATATCTGCATATATATTATATAAATATAAATATAAATCATACTTATTGAATGTATGAAAATAAACATATAAAATATGTAGAGTATATAAATGAATAAATTGAATATAATATCAATGTATTAAAATATAAATACATAAATACATAACACGAAAATATATATTTTAATTTTTGTAAATATATATCAAGGTTATATATTTATATATATTTAAATATTTATTCAATAATTTTTATTTAAATTTGGTTTATAATATATATAAATACCAAATAGTGGAAAAATACACAACAATTCGATTGACCTGGTGGTAGTGATTCAAGCGTTGATTTTAGAGATACGTTGTTTGAACACCACTAAGCCAAATTTTTACAAAGGTCGTGGAATTGGAGGGCTTGGGGGTAATGCAGTGGGAATGGGATAGGAAGGTGGGTGTGACATCCAGGTGCGGGAATGGGAGAGGAGGAAGACGAGCATGAATGAGACCGAGAATGGGATAGACTAGGGAACTGGAGTGGGTAGATAGTATTTTAAGTTACAGAATAAATTATTAGTGGCTCTTAAAAAAACTGCATCTAATATTTTTCATTTTTTGTAAGGGTTAAAACACACATTAAAGTTCTTTTAAATAGAGGCAGTTTATTAAAACGACCTCAAAAATGGATCGTCTAACTCAATTAACAGTATTTTTTGGCTACCTCTAATTTGATAGAAAAATTAAAGGTGTTTAAAAACACTTCTAAACTGATATTCTTCGTATAAATTAGAATGGGGTTTATCCCCTTGTCATATAACCACTCCTAAATTAATCATAACCTTACCTATTGTTCCTCAAAACCACCTCAAACTAGATTAGGTGGTTATATTTGCAATGGTTCCTCAAAAAGGTCGCTAATGTGTTTAGGGGGGTTATAACCCCCACTATAGTAAACCATAATCCCCTATAATCTGGTTTTTTGTAGTGAATAAGGGTGATGTTAATGATTATCTAATAATCACATGGTCACAAGGGAACATGAACAATATATTTGCATTTTCAAACCATACCCTTCCTTTTAATAATCATAATATTAATATAAGGAATAAATCTTAACAGATAATAAATAATGAATCATATGTGAATCAAGTAATATGAACACAAAATGCTTAAAAAAGTATAATATATTGATTTGTGGAATACATATAAGAATATAACATCATTTCCATTGTAGTAAAGGATCATTTGAAGGATATCATCGTGGAATTTGTTCTCTCCCCAAACCGTCAATGTAGTTAAGGTTTACACCAAAGAAAATCAAATTTGATATCGTCCATTACTAAATTTTCTTCACTCCCCATTATAGTCTTCTTTATCCCATGGAATATCAACATTAACGAAATTAATTGGAATAAGATATAGTTCTCCCTGGTCTCATGATGAAAAGCATTCACATGTGTTCCACAAGATCATGAAACTTTCATTATATTGGAACCCATAAAAAGATATGGTCTTAAAAAGATTTCATCATAGCCTAACTCATGTAAATGAAATGGGTTTCATAATCATTTAGTGATTTTATAATCAATATAAACCATATATATATAATGAAAATATTTATTTACTTGGATCATATTTTAACATACCATGATTTTAAAAAGGAAAGACTATGTTACATAACATAAAAAATACACCACATTAAGATTAAACAGTCAACTAAATATTATAATTTTATATAGTAGTTATTTCAAGCTATTTGAATGGTGGGTATGAAATTGATTAATTTAATTATGAAAATATAGTTTAAAAATTATATGTAATTTAGTTTTTGTTCAACAATTAATTATAAATAAAAAATCATATTTAAGAAAGGAAATATTTTTCAAAAAAACCACTTATATGTGAACAATTATGTTTATAAAACAATAAAATAAATATTTTTGGATTATATTAATTATATTTATATATAATATCTTCAATATAATGTTTAAAATTCATCCTATGAATTTTTTAAATATGATATAAGAAAAAATCTATTTTTACACAATAAAAATACATATGTATAAAATCCAGTTTTCCCCTTTTGATGGAATATTGGTTTTTAAAGTATTTTTTTATGGTTTTATAATTTATATTTGAAAAAATAAAATTATTATTTGAAATATTAATATCAAAATTCACTTTTATTTTGTATTTTTTATATTTTTATGATAAGTTTCTTGATTGGATGAATTCTAAAAAATACAGAATGTTAATCAAAAATATCTTTTTCTTTTAAATAACATATATTGTTAAATTAATTATTTATTTGTCTTGAAAATAAAATTATATCAAATTATATAATTTAATCAAATTTTTTTTCTTTAAATCAATTTCACATTGAATTTGGATATGAATACATTTCATTTTTTTTGAATGTTTTCACATTAATAACCTATTTTCTTACCACATCAATGAGATTAACATTAATATATTTTCAACCAATTATGTGTTTTGTATTTTTAAAAATGGATTCAATGTATTAAATAATAGGGTAAAAATTTAGTAAATAGTTACCTTTTAGTTTTGCGAAATATGAAGAGTAACTTTAGTAATTTTTTATTACCACTATTATGGGTAAATTAGGTAATTAAGGGTAAAAATAATATTATAAGTATAATAGAATTTCTATAACACTTGTAATAATTTTAGGCATTGATTTAATGTCTACTAAAATCATCTTTGGGTCAATTTTATAACCTCTTGGATCCACTTTAAAGACGTTTTTCTCCTTATAGTATTTCATTTTAATGAGATGTCAAAGAAGTCATACTTATGTTTTAATAACTATACCATTTTTATATAGTTTAATATATAATATATATTTAATAATAAGTATAAATTAAAAATAAAAATTATTTATCTATGTCATGTTAATTTATTTATATATTTTATGTGATAAGATAATTACATTAAATGATGACAAAATGATGACACATTAATTGATTAATTTAAGGAAATATCAAATAAATGTTTTTAAAAACCATAAAATAAATATAAATTGAATTATTTAATATAATAAAAAAATATATTAATTTGGTATATTAGTGATGTGTTATTAGAAATTTCGTGAATTTTTCAACTTTTTATGATATTAATGAATAGTTTTAAAATTGACTTTAATGATATTTTAATGAAAATAACATCTTATTTAATGATATAAAATTCATAAAAATATGAAAATATGAATTGTTTTTGGGATAAGGTATAAAATTTTATATATAATCCATTTATAATTCTTTTTTAATTTTAAAGTTATTATACAAACCATTAAATATTAAAAATTCAAGATATCATGGTTTGAGATAAAGGGGTTAAAAAAAGGTCAAAGCCAAACACAAGTATTTAAAATTACTAAAGAAATTATAAAAAAATCATTATATGAAGGTATTTGTACCAATATTCATCCTATTTTTTTAAAAAAATAGGTTTTGATACATTGGTAATTTATAATAACTTTATAATAATTTAATATTTTCAGAAATTGTAAGAGTGTGCATCCCCTCTCATATAAAAGGGAACATCTTATCCTTCTAAATTAACAAATAAAATCTATTTTTATAGGCCAATATATACACCAATCCCTTACTATAATCCCTACATACACTCTTGAGACCATGGTTTCAGTAGAACACCATCCTCTATGGTCAAAAGGAATTTTGAAAGGAAGATTATCTGAATAAAATAGTCATTTTTAGTCATGTATTTCAATTTTATTTCTTCTTCCACTTTGTTAAAATATAATTCAACCATGGTAAAAATAATAAATATAGTATTCTCTATATACTAATATTTTATTATTTTTATATCATCAATTAAATATATCTTTAATTCATTGAATGGGAGTGAATTAATCATTCTTGTGTACGGTGGACTCCCACATCACGAACCGATAAAATTTTATTTCTATCAAAGTCTCTCAAAACTAGTTATAATGATTAAATTGATTTTTATATATTATTTTAATTACATATTAATCATTATTAAATAATATTACATCATTTATGTCCTCGCCTTTCAATGCACATAAAAATGATATCGTCGTTGGTGCATACGTGTGAACTATAACCTCCTTGAAACAATGAGATTCATTCATCGTCACTAGATCACATGGTTGATACATATAATTATTGTAAAATGATTAATATTATATTATTGATATTATGATAAATATTTATCTATAAACTTATATGGACCTTATTTCAATAATGATCATTGAAAATTGATAATGTTACTCATGTATATGTACGGATTACTATCTACATGATGGTGACATATTTAATTTTTAATATCCATATAAAATTATTGGATTTAAAATTTTGATTCATGTATAATAATAATAATTAGTTTGGAGATGATTTACTAATGACCACATTGACTATAGACGTAATATAATGTCATTTTGGACTTATATATTGAATATTATCAAAATGATCGATGTGAACAAAAATAATTATGTAATAGTTTTTACATGTTAATAATTGATATAATTGGGATACTTAAATTTAAAAAGTTTATCAATGAAGTAAATAAATAAACTATAGTTATTATTCAGGAAGATAATGATTGAAAATGACGAGTCAGACTCAAGGTAAGGGACATTATCTCAATTTTATTTCGTTGAGGCATATTTTTGATGTTACACACATATATTATTTTATAATCTATATATCAATATTCATTGATAGGATATATTGATAACATTTTATTTATAATTTTATTTGTTTTCATGCCAATCTTTAATTTGGAGTATTATTGAACCGATTACAATATAGTAAAATAATTATTAACCTAATTTCCATTATTTGGGATAAACTTATAATTATTGATTATGTAATGCTTAAATTATGTGTGAAATGAATTTTTATTATATTATATTTTATATATATTTTTATGTGTATTTGAATCATATAACTATAATCAATTAATTCGATTAATGATCACTTTAATGATATGATTTTTGTAAGGGTATTTTTAACTTAAAACCATGATTAAATTTTGTAAATATTCATTCCTTTAAATATTTATCTTTCACATACTTAATATAGAATTTAATTATTATGAATGTATTTATATGGTGATGAATGTTTTAAAAAGGTAATTTTTTTATTTCTCTGAATTTTTTTCAAAAGGGGATATTTTTAATGTTTCATGTAAGGGTCATTATTTTATAAAACTCTTTTAATGTTACTCTTTCAACAATTATAACAAAACTCAAAAGGAAAATTTATCAATATACACAAAAATAATTAAATTTTCCATTTTCATATCTTTGTAATTTTATTATGCTTCCATTTTTACAATTTTATTTTTAAATAATGTGTTTTCATTTATGAGTGAACAACTTTGTAAAAATGAAAAGTGATTTCAAAGTGGAATTTTACTTCTATTTTGTGCATGATTTATGCATTATGATTATGTTATGGTTCTTTTTAATTATATATGAGTATGGTTTTTTCTATGATAAATTGAGGGTAGGTGAGAACATTATAACTATTCAGTGAATTATGTAAAGTGAGGAAGTTAATTGGTACAATTTAACCTATGACATTATAGGAATATAATGTGGTAGTAATTATAAATTTATCCATGATGGTTACTCACTATATATTTTTGAATGTTAAAATAAATGTAAGAGTGATATGGAAAAGATTCCACAAGAAACATTTATGATTTATTTTTTCTATGGAGTTTTATATAAATATTATGATTGCAGTAGGTTATTTAAAGAGTATACGTTTTATGGGTGAGAAGTATAACATTACGACAATGTTTCATGAATTTATAATTATTAATGGAATATAGGTTTATTTATGTATTATTATGTTGCTTACTGAGCTCTTTGTGCCCGTCCCAATTTTTTAATTTTTTCCCAGATCATAAGATTGGTAAAGTCAAACAATATTTCCTTATGAAATTATTGAATATGTGTCACAAAAATACATCATGTTTCATTTTAAATTTATTTAATTTGGTGAAAAAATTGATACGGTATATAACTGTCATCTTTTAATGTATGAGATTAATTTTCAATTGTTCAACTTAATTTTATTAATCTCTAAATACAAAATTTCTTTGAATGTGAATTTTTTTGGATCACTAGAATAAATAATATTTTACATTGATTCATTACAATTGGTATCAAATAATGGTGTAGACAACATTGGAGATTATGATGTCTTATAGTTATTCAATATTAAGTGTTAGGGATAACATAATGCATCTATAATTATAAGATTGATCATAAGTCCATTAGCATAGGATCCCCTTTTGAGGATTTATGTTATGAAATTTTATGGTGAAAAACTATATTATTAGAGACATTCTTTTTTGAGGTAATTATGGTTTATTACATATTGTGTTGAAAAAAGAAAAGTGTGAGATAAACTATTCAACTAAAACCCTTTATGGTTTTTTGAGGATGTATCCCAAATTTCAATGATTGTTATATGAATTATTATTTTAGAAAAAAATGGACAACCTGCCAGTCATGTGACAACATGTCGCATCTGTAAAGGTCATGAAAATTAATCCCATAACCTAAGGGTGATAAGGGTGCATCAAATACCATTGTCCTACACGATTTCCTTATTAGTATGATTTTTTTATTTTCATTCAAGCTATATTAGGGATGAATAATAAATTTATTTTGGTAACATATATTTTACCAAATAGGTAACCTTGGGATTGGAACATGATTTGGTGATTAAATTATTATTGTTATTTCAAAAGACAGTTAATTTTTTGGGGATACTATATGATTAAGGTAAATATAATACATTGTGATTTTATTTGAAGAATATTGGTTTAATTATTTTTTGAAAGAATATACGATTTTATTTTCGATTTAGGGTAATTCAAGATATTTATGGAAACGGTTAGAGTATCTTAATGATTATTAAGGTGAAAATTTTGATGTTTAAGACTTCATGAGTAATCGAAATTATTTTTAGATAAATTATAAAATTTATATTGGAAGTATATGTGATAAAATAATTTTTAATTTTGGGTTTCTATACTAGTCTAATATATTTATTTTTTGTAATTTTAAACATTTTTATTTATGGAATATTTTGTTATGGATGTTTCAGTATTACTCTTTAATTTTTGTGACTAAAGTAGTTTTTAATAATATGTAGGTTTATTTTTTTAAAGTATTATCTTATCTAATCCAAACTATTTTTGTTTTGGTTAATTCATAATGACATGACGAATATATTTTCATCCTTTTTTGTATTTTTTTATCTGTTGAAGTTTATTCTACTACTTCATGCATTAAAAAAATTCATACTCGTCATTTGGAGAAAATATGAAATTGTTTAAGAAATTGATTAAAGGATGAAACTATACTTTTAATGTAATTATATTTCCTTGTGTTCTTATTCCATGTAGTAAAATAATTCCTCAACTCTATGAAATGCATCATAAAACAAGAAAATTATCAATTTAATTTTCTTACTAAGAAATTAATGACCTTTAATTCTATCTCATATTTATGATTTTTTTAATTGATAACATTATAACCAACTTATAATATATTAATATACATCAGAACCTAATAGTTAATTTTCACTTCCATTCTGAGGACTTACTACCTGAAAAAAAACCAGTGTGTGTTATCTCATGTGACCATCATACATCCCTACTGTTATTTTAAATTAGAGTTTATATTTTCACTTATAATGATGAGGAATTTAAGTAAAGGTATTTTGATTCAGAAAATAACGGTTACCAAAAAAGATCAAATTATAAAGATTCAATATAAAAATGGTGTTGTAGAGAATGTAATATCCCATGTTTTTTAAAAGGAATAATTATGATAGATAATTTAAAAAATACACAACATCAAACATAAATGAACAACTAAAAAATTTTATTTAATATGGTAGTTATCACATTGATGTAACAGTGGTTGGTTTGAACACGATTAAGTGAATTAGGAAAATAATGTTTACACATGTAATTGTAATTATTTATTTGATGTCCAATTAATTATAAATGAATATAATACCACATTTAAAATCATAGGATATAGTTTTATCAAAAACTAATTAATTGTGGATAATTATGATTATAAAATAATCAAATCACTATTTTTCAGATATATTAACGAGAATTATATATTATATAATGAATATAATGTTACAAATCCATATTATGAGTTTTCTAGTAATGGTATAAGAAAAAAAAATTATGCATTAAAATATATTTTTCTAAATACATTTTTTTACCTTTTCATATTGAATTTATTTTAAATATTTTTTTAAAAATATTATAAATTATATGTGTAAAAAAATATTTTTTCTTTGAAGAATAAATATAAAAATATATTTTGGTTGAATTTTTGAAATGTTTATGATACGATTCATGTTTCGATTAATAGTGAGAAATACAAAATTTTAATTGAAAAAAACAAATTATAATATTAAATTATACTCTTTATTGGTTTTAAAATATAATTAGATAAATTTTATATCACTTAATCCAATTTTAGTCATTTGTATCAATTTCACATTAAATTTTTATATAAAAACATTTCAATATTTTTCACAATTTCACTATAACAATCCTTTTCTCATATTCAAGGGCCCCATTCTTTCCTAGTGTGATTTCCAAAGCGTAGTTCTCTTATTCTTCCTCAAATTAACATCCTTGGTGTTGGATACTCATTCAGGCTCTATTCTCTTTCGATGAGATCCTTGGTATGATATCCTTTCTTCTTCACAGGTTTTCCCTCAAAGTTCTTTTTGGAGCACCTTTTCATGTTCCATATTCTTCATATCCTTCTTTCTAGGGTTTCATTCCCCCGTTATTCATATTAGGGTTTTATTACTATATTTTTAATAGGTATTAAATCATGTTTTCTCCTTCCTAGTACTATGGTGGGATTGGGTTTAAATTTTGTCTCTTTTGGGGAGTTTAGATGGAGTTGGGGCCACTATTTTGTTGGTGATGGTTCATCGTTGATGTTTTATGGTGATTATGATGGTGCTTTCTATGCCGCAACTTACTATGGAAGTCAATCCTTCTCGCACTCCTCCCTAGCCTCCTTATCCACTACTTCCAGGTCAGTCAGGTGCCATAATTTCTAAGAAGTTTCGGGTAGTGTTGTGCATTATGGTGGAGGGATCCTAGTGGCCTAACCTAACTTCAGTTGATAGTAAGGGTTTAGTTCGGTTGGGAGATTTTGATGAAGATCATGTATCCTATTGAAGGATTTGTACTTCTCTTTCAATTCTTTGGCATCAGTTATAGCCACCCCTAGGCCCGTCTGGTGAGATGTCTATTAAACAATATTTTTAAGATACTATTTGAGTGGCTATAACTGTTTTTGGAGGAATGGCCTTTATTCAGATGATGTAGTTTCTTTTTTTCTAGTATGTGGTCTAGTGATGGGGGACCACAACATGATGTTGTTGATGGGTTTTTATGTTCTGGTGCAGTGTTTCATTGGCAATGTCGATTGAGGTGGTGGATCAGATTTTGGCAGATGCGATGGATGTTGGAAGAGGCCGGTAGTAAAGAGACAATGAAAAAGAATACATGGTGGCATGAGGATGTGAAAACATCGATATGGATGAGATGTTAGGATTATGATTGGATGATAGCGGTTTGGTCTTCCTTAATAGTGGGTTTATCAGGCGACTTGTATTTCCCATGACTACATCTTCAGTGTTTGAATTTTAAATTTTGAATGTGGATTTTGGGATTAAGTAATTTGGTGTATACTATTTTAGGTTGGAGATGTTTGAAATTTATATCTAGTTTTTTGTAATGTTCCCCCATATACCAAAAATACTATTTTGAAAATAAAAAAATTGATATGAAGAAATCCATTTTCTCACTCAATTAAATAGATTATATGAAAATTAATTTTATCCATTTATATATTTTAGATATTTAAAAAATTTATTCCATATTTATATTCATGTGGTCCAAATTTAGTAAATACATTTTTTATATTATTGGAAAATTAGAATAGTAACATTCGTCATTTGTTTATTACAAAAGTTATGGGTAAATCGGGAAAATTGTGGGTTAAAACAATCCTATTAATATAATAAAATTACCATAAAACATTTGTTAATTTTATTAGATGAGTTATTGTCACACAAAAGCATCTTTTGGCCGATTTTATTAATTGTTGACACCACTTAGATGACTATAATACTTTTATAGTATTTTATTTTAATGAAAGGTCAAAGATGCCATACTTATTTTTTAATAACTACAACATTTTTAGTATATGGTTATTTAGAATATATCATATATTATAAATATAAAATAACATTTAAAATTATTTAGGTACATTATTTTTATTTATTTATGATTTTTAAGTTATAATATAGTTACAAAAAATTATGACACAATAATAATGTAGTAATTGTTAAATTAATGGAAAAATCAAATAAATGATATTAAAAATATTAAAATAAATATTATTTTCAATAAATATTATTATCCAAAAATTTTAAGGATTTCATCGATATGTTGGTGATATGTTAGAATAATTATTTTCAATTATTGTGGTTTTATAAAATTAATAAATATTCTAAAAAATTGACATTAATGATATTTTAAATTATATAATAATTTATTAAATGATATAAAATTCATAAAATTGTAAAATTCAATAATTTTATCGGGATAAGGTATAAAATTTAATAAACGACCCATTTATGGATTTGTTTTGGAATTTTATTGTAATTATATTAAGACATAAAAAGTAAAAATCTATGTTATCTTGGTAAGAGTTAAAGGGAGTAAACTTGTGTAAATCCAAAATATATGGATTAAAAAAATTTAAAAACTTTTATACTTTTCAATATATGAAGTTATTTATATCCAAATCATCCTATATTCATAATAAATTAGTCTAGAGTGTATTTTAATATAAAATGAGTTTATATTAATATAATATTTTGAAAAATTAAAAGTGTGACCATCCACTCTTATAAAGGTGAATTTATACTCTGATTATCTTCGCCTTTAAAACCCTTTTTTTTAATATTTGTCCTAATCAGTTTTATAAATCCCTACCAACATTATTGATCTATTAGTTTAGGAAGAACATCAAACTTAGTGGTCTTAAGGTCTTACGAAAAGGATATTATTCGAAGAAACAGCTTCATTTCTAATCAGGTGTTTCTATATTTTTTCTTCTTCCACATTGCTAAAATCTTCTCCAATAAGAAAATAATAATAAATAAAGTATAAAAATATAAATAGATTATATTATATTTATATTATCACCTAAATCCACCTCAACATCCACTATTTGTGAAAAAAAATTAATCAATCGTGTGTAATGTTAAATACCACTACAAAGACGGGGCCTTAAAATATTACACAATCTTGAATTAAATGAATAATTGACATTGAGGATCTTTTTATGTTCAGTGTTTTAGAAAATTAGTCAATAGCTATTACATTACATCTCAAATATTACAAAGTAAAAAAATCTACTCTCTTAGAATTTTTTTTCATAAAATAAAAACTATTGAAAAACGTGTCATGCCTAGTTCCATGTTTTAGACATCATGACTTTCCCTTGATCCCATCCTTGACCCTATTCATCTTGAAGTCCTGTGAAAAAACTTTTATAAAACATGGTATGAGCTTAAAAAGATCAGTAAGGTTTATAAGATAAAAAATATAACATTATCCCACAAATACATACCGATCATAAACTCATACCTCATGAAATCATAAGACTTATGAATCACACATAGTAATCAAAAATCTTAAACGTAACTTACGGAATATATAACATACTTACGCTGTAGATTTAACATCTATGTAGGGAGTTACATTTGGAATATCTACCATAGTGTATTCACTAAATTTTATAGAATTATCATTCTCATTTACCTCTGTCACATTACCTAATGCATTGGAGAGCTATCTCGGGCTCACCCGCCTGAGTTTTATCACGGAACCACCTGTATACATAAACAATGTCCACGAACCGTAACATATTCATAACACATAAAAAAATATAAAGGAAATATAACATTTCTACATTTTAATCACAATATATAATTTAAATATATTGATATAACAAACCAATTATCAAAATCATTTTAAACAAAATTTCTTAAAATATTATAGGGTACTTATTTTCCTTTTAAAAACATTAAAAATTGTTAAGTAAGCCATAGAAAAAATAAAACTCACAGGGGAGATAAAGGTCATTGTCACTACTTATGTAAAAAAACCTTCCTTTTTGTTGTTCGGTAAAACACCTCATAGAAAAATATTCTTTTTAAAGGAAATTATAAGTGAAATGTTTTTATACACCATATAAAATAAATTCATCTATAAAACAAAATATTCCCCAGGGTATGGGGATTGAGACAAATTCACTTACCTTGTGTCCGACATGACTCGATCTTTCTTTAATCTACAGAATAAAAAAATAAAGATAATTTATACATTGATAAGAACCTTTTTCAAGTTTATTGTTCCTTTTATAATAATTATGAACTTGCTACAACAATAAGTTAATTATTTGAGTTCGTATCAGACATTTTCTTGATGTTTGAAACTTGTGTTAAAATGAATTTGTTATAAAAATAAATTGTACATATGGTTGAAATTACATTATCTATAAATGATATTTATGATTTAGATATAATATATATCATATATATTTAGTATATATATATATATATTTATAATAGTATATAACATATGGTGATATGAAATAAAATGCACCGTTCATGGATATGGAAAGTCGTACGTACAAATGAACGGTATATTCATTTATATTTCATATTTAAAGGAGTTAAAAGATAATAATACAATGGTATATTATAATTACAGTATAATATCATATATAATTTAATTAAAATCATCCTTTATACGTTCCGCGGGTGGCATGAATGATTCATATCGCTTTGAGGGGGCAGTAGACCACAATTCCTTAAATGAAATTAATGTATTTACGCACTATAGAAACCATAAATCTAATCAATAAATGAAAACTAAAAAATCATATAAAAAATATAAATACAATATATGTCACATATAAATAAAGTTCCAACTTAATGTCCACTATAAGAGGTTGTAAGAGAATTTTGAACAATCATCTTTTCGTGTGGCGTCTATTTGTCGTCCACAGAAACAGTATATTCTTTACCCATTAGATAGAAGTTTATGTAAGTGTAGTTCTAATATTCATCCTAAAAACAACCTCATATATTTAGGATACTGGGGTTTCTATAAAATAATGTAATAAAAAGATTTTAGTGGGTTTGGGAAGGAAAATAATACAAAAGAACATAAGAGAAGATGTTATCTTTAAATCGGGTATCTCCCTTTGAATTGAACACAAAGATTTAATTTATTTACCTTCTACCTCAGGTAATAATTCTAGGAATATTATTGGGATGTTGGGAGCTTAATTGGGTAGAGTTTTTATGATCCAGTGGGCATGATAATTGTGAGTAATGGGTTAGATGTTAGAGCTTTTTATAAGGGGGGCTCTTTAGGAATGTTTGAAAATATTATTTTATTATATAATGATTGACAATTTTAAAACAACCAAAACTCATTAAAGTAGAATATATGAAGACTAAATTTTGAAATAAAATCATCCAAGAAGATTTTGATAGGTTTTGGATATTTTTTAATCTTTATAATCTTATTTATTTAAATAATTCATTAACGAGGTAAACACTATATCATTATTATGTCATAAATATTTTAATTTATATGATGTCTAAAAATTATAAAAAAAATATCATGATGTAGGAAATAATTTTATCTTTTAAATTAATATTTAATGTCGAATGTATAACTTATAGAACCTTATATAAATATTTATTTAATAAAATATATTTTTTATGTCTTTTTTGACTTTACTTCAAATTAATTAATATAAACAGTCATTATCACTCTCAAGTGGCTTCATGGGGTCCCCAAATCGACCCAAGGATGCCCATGATCAGAAATGTATCATGTAATAGGATTATCACCCATGTTAGGGTAATTTAGTATTATAATACTACTATTTTTTACTCATATTTACCATATTTACCCTTTAACTATGGTAAATAAAATATTTACTTAAGTTCATATTCATAATTTCTAAAATTAAAAGTTACAAATTTAAACAATTTTGACCTCCTGATTCCAAATATAGAATCCATTTTTCCATATTCAAAACACATAACTGGAAATAATTAATTTAAAAAATTTTCCCGCTGTCAAAACTAAAAAATTTGTTTTTAAGAGATAATAACTATCAAAAGATTGACACTTATTTATGTACAATTTCAGAGTGAAATTACTTCCAATGACAAAAATTGGATTAAATTGTAAAAACAAAAACTAATTACTAATTAAAATTAATTAAAAATATATTCTAACCTTATAAATATATTATATTAAAAGGAATTTTTGAATTAAAATATAGTATTTTTTAATATTCATTAAAAAATGAATTTTATCAGAAAATACCAAAAATTTACCCAAAATAAATTTTGATATCTTAGTTCAACATAACAATTTTATTTTGTCAAAAAAACATATAAATGTGAACAAAAGTATATTAAAATACAGTTCTCCTTCGAATGGCGGTAAATTGACCTTTTAATGAATATTAGAGTATTTATGCTTAAAATCGAATTCTATCTTATTTTAAGCCTCTCAAATTTTTTGGATAATTATAAAAATATTTAAAAAACATGTATATTTATTTTTCAGTTAGTTCTTTCCATTCTCTCCAATATAACGTCTAGGCGTTAACTACCATTTAAAATAATATTATATTATTATTTTTTAGTATGACCCAACGTTGTGTGCAATGTAAGATTTCAAAGAAACATGTAGTTGTGTATCGAGTGTGCTATCAAAAATAGAATCTCTTTTAACATAAAATTAATATTTAATTCCAAAATATTAATAAAAATTAAAAAGTAATATTCTTTATTTACCTGGGATGTTACATCCTTCCCCCCTTTTGGGAAGTGTGTCCCTGAAATTCTATTCATTTATCAAATAAGTGGGAGTATTTATCAACCACATCAATTTCAGATTGACACGTTACCTCTTCAATAATATGGCTTTTCCACAAAAACTTTACCTGATAAATTAACTTATTCTGTAACACCTGCTCTTTTCGGTCAAGAATCTGGACTTTTTGTTCCTCATAAAAGAGATTCTCTTCCAACTAAACTACCTCTAGGATGAAAACATGATATAGATATGGTTTATACTATCTCAAAAATAAAGAATGATAAAAACTATGTACCTAGGATAAACATGGAGGTAAATCCACTATGTAGACAATTGATCCTACTTTTTCGAACATTTCATAAGGTCCAATGAACATCAAACTCAAATTTCCCTTCTAACCAAAACACTTCACACTTTTCCATGGAGATACTTTGATAAATAATTGATCACCTACCTGAAAATAATGATCCTTCCTCTGGTTATCTACCTAACTTTTCTATCTACTCTTAGCTATTCTCATGTGCTTCTGAATCAACAGAACTTTTTTTCCATCTCATATTTGAAATTGTAGTCCCATAAACTTCCTTTCACCTACATCATCACAAAAAAAGCTGGAGTTAGACAATACTTCCCTTATAATGACTCAAATGGAGCAATCTGTATATTGGAAGGGAAACTTTTCTTATAAAAAAAATCACCAAAAGAAAGATGTTGGTCCCAACTTCCCTAGTAATCCATCGAGAAAGCACGTAACATATCCTCCAAGGTCTGAATTCTTAATTCTAAATTCCCATTAAATTGAGGATGAAAAGCTATAACAAAATTTAATTTAGAACCTAACTACTTCTGAAGGCCTTTCAAAATGTTAGAAGTAAACCTGGGATCAAGATAAGATACTTTGGATAGGGGAAAACCACGTAACCTGACTATCTATTTAACGTACAACTGAGAAATTTGATCTTGAGATAAAATATATCGAATAGGAAGGAAATGAGAATATTTAGTCAATAGATCAACAATAACCCAGATTGAATTATTATCTCGAGATGCCTTTGGTAATCTCACAACGAAGACCATGGATATATTTTCCCATTTCCACTCTGGCACTGGTAAATACATAAGCATCCCTTTTAGTAACTACTGCCCTACATTAATCTATTGACAAGTCAAACACCTCACAGTAAAATTAGAAAAATTTCTTTTCATTCCATCCCACCAATAATACTCCTGATGATCTCTATACATCATTGTACTTCCAAGATGAACTGAAAATGGGGAACTATGAGCTTCACATAACAACTCATTCTTCAAATTCGAATCCCAAGGCACACATAATCAGGAAACAGACCCTTCTAAACAATGTTAAAATATGGAGACATACCCTTCTAAACCAACTCTACCGTTTTCTGCAACTCACTATCTTCCTTCCGCACTTTCTTAATTCTGTCTGATAGAGATGATTTCACTAACACCTGAAACAAAATAGAGTAATTTATTACACCAATAACTTATGTGCAAAATTTCATCAAATAAAAAACCAATGGATCTCATTCCAAACGTATCATGGTTAATGAATAATAACTTTTTCAACACAAAGCATTAGTAACATTATTTTTTCACCAGATTATATTGGATCATGGAATCATAAAACATGATTAATTCCAACCACCTCATATGTCTCATGTTTAATTCTTTATGAGTGAATATATACTTGAAATTTTGTGTTCAGTAAATATTTCACATTTTACTCAATACAGATGATACTACCAAATTTTTAAAGAAAAAACAACAGCAGTTAATTCCAAATCATGTGTAGGGTAATTTAACTCATGAGGTTTCAACTGTCGTGGAGCATAATCAATTACCTGATCATTCTGCATAAGGACACAACTATGTCCTTTCAACAAAGCATCACTGTAGATAACAAACTCACCATTTCTAGAAGTTCATGCCAAAACTAAAGGATTCACCAATAATATTTTCAATTCTTAAAAACTATAATCATATTATTTCCCCCAAATGAACTTAACACCTTTTTTAGTTAACTTAGTCATTATAATAGATAACTATGAAAAACAATAAAAAACCCACTGGAAATAACATATTAAATCATGAAAACTACGAATCTCTGTTATATTTGTGGGTCTTGGCCATTCTTCAACAACTTCTGTTTTAGTAGGATCCACGGTTATTCCATTTTTTTAAATAATGTGACCATGGAAAGAAATTTTTTGCAGCCAAAACTCACACATTCTATATTTCACATAAAGTTTCATTTCATTTAATTATTGATATATAACCTTTAAATGAATTTAATGTGCTTATTTACCTTTAGAATGAACCAAAATATCATCAATGAACACAACCACAAACATATCCCCCAACTCATGGAAAATTCTATTCATAATATCCAGGAATACAACATGTACATTGGTTAATCCAAAAGACATAACTACAAATTCATAATGGCCATATCTAGTAAGAAACACATTCTTCAAAATGTAATCTTTATTTATTTTAAAATGATAGTACTCTGACCTCAAATTAATCTTCAAAAAATACTGAGCTCCCTATATTTGATAAAACAAATCATCGATATGAGGCAAAGGATACTTGTTCTTAACAGTGATGTTATTCAATGCTCTATAATAAATTCAAAGTATCATTGAACCATATTTATATTTAAAAACAAGACATGATAACCCCATATTGATGTGATATGTCGAATGAAACTATTTTCTAATAACTCGTGTAATTGGTTATTTAACTCAAAAAGTTAAATTTGAGCCATTCGATAAGGGGGTATTGAAATTGGCTTAGCATCATGAACTAATTAAATAGTAAAACAAACTTCTTGTTTAGGAATAATACAAAGAAACTAATCAAGAAAAACATCATGGTACTCATCTACAAATGGCACATCATTAATTGAAATAGTTCCTTTATTTTCAACAATATTTGAAAGGTAACATTCATTTCCATCTTTTACTAGTTTTTCTGCTTCCTGATATGTTATTAAAATTAAGGGATAATTTTTTACACAAACAGAAAATATTTATAAAAATAATACACTTTTGTCTATATTAAATCTTAGCATGATAATCGGAAATCCAATCCATACCCAAAATAACATCGAACTCTACTAGAAATAAAAAAAAAATGTTTTCAGATAGATTCTTTCCGCGCACAAGGTTAGGAAAGTTTTTATGTTTTCTTTTTGTCTCAACATTTCTTCTAGGTGTTTTTACCTTAAGTTCCAGATTCATATCATAATATGGAATTCCCAATTTACTAGAAAACTTCTCAGAAATAAAATAATGTGGAGAACCTAAATCAAACGACACATTGGAAAAATTTGAACAAACAAATAGTGTACCAGATACTACTTTATTTGATTTCCCAACATCTGCAGAAGTTTTTACAAAGGATTACACCATGCATTTCTGCTTGTATTATGTATTCTTTCCCTCTGTTGAGTTCTTAATTGGACACTCATTTTCATAATAACCTATTTCATTGCACTTAAAACATTTTACAGACTGCAAATCAGATTTTGAATTATCATTACCCTGATCTTTTTCAATGAAATTAAAATCCTTATGTAACATTTTACCAAATCGGTAGCACTTACCAGAATTCAAAAGACATTCCCCAACTTTCTTTTTACCACAATTTTCACAAACTGAAAACTTATGTTTCTGACCATTAGACTTTTTTGAATAGCTCTTCCCTTTCATGTGCCACCTCGACCTCTAATTATATTGTTTTTCAAAGAACACCTCATCATTGGAAAACTCTATTTCTACCTTCTCTTCACATAAAACAAGTTTTTCCTCACTTTTTAACAATCGTGAAGCTAAATACCTTCGATACTTTGGCATTAATCTTGATTAAAAATTATTGATTTTACTATCAAGATCTCATATGAAATTTGGATAATACATTTCAAGTCAAGTGAATTTTGATTCATAAGAAGCCACTGAGTCATCCTCCTACATCAGTTCCATGAATTGTTCTTTCATACTATGTCAAACCACCTTAGGAAAATATTTCTCAAGAAATATACCACTGAATTCATCCCAATGAAGAGCATCAATTTCCTTGTTATTCCTGATATTTTTCACCATCAACCACCACTGATCGGATTCACCTTCCAAATAGTAAATAGTGAGACTAAACATTTGATGTTATAAACACCCTATTACATCAAAAATCTTCTCCATCACTTACAATCCACCCTTCAGCATCCCCAAGTTCAGATGATTCATTGAATTATGGGGGATGTTGCCTCATGAAATGCTCCACTACTGACATGTTCCTCTACAGTTGTTCTGGCTGATCCCATGCATGGATACAACCACCATTTATAGCCTGAGTCAACTATATTGTCACTACTAAAAATTGTTCAGTTCTGATTCCAACCAACTCAGGTGACTGATTTGGAAGGTTATCTTCCTCTTGATTTCATCCCATCAAAGTTGATATGTTTCTTCTATAGAAAACCATTCTGAATACAAATGTATCTTAGGTGAAGCAACATGTTAATATGTAAATTCTATATCATTTCAATAATATCTTAAACTAAAAATAATTTATGGATATTAATTTAAAAATATCCTCCTAATGTTGTATAAACTGACCTCTGAAACCAACTATAAAGACCCAGGCTTAAAATATTACATAATCTTGAATCAAATGAATAATTCACATTGAGGATATTTTTAGGTTTAGAGTTTTATAGAATTAGGCCACATCTATTACATTACATCTTTAAAATTACAATGTAGAAAATTCTAATCAGTTTCCATTTTTTCATAAAATAAAAACTCTTGAAAAAAAGTGTCATGTCTAGTTCTATGTTTTAGACATCCTAACTTTCCCTAGATCCCATCCATGACCTTATGAATTTTTTAGTCCTCTGAAATACATTTCAAAAATTTGGGATGACCATAAAAATCCCAGTACGGGTTATAAGATAAAGAATGATAACATTAGTTCACCAATGCATACCAAGAATAAGCTCGTACCTCATGAAATAACAAGATTTATGAATAAAAAATAGTAATCATAAATTAAAAAGGTAACTTTTGTCATACATAACATTCGTACATTGTAGCTTTCACAGCTACATAGGGAGTTACACTTGGAATACCCATCACAATATATTTTATAAATCTATTAGGAGAAAAATTTACATCTACCTCTATCACATTACCCAACGCATTGGGGAGCTATCTAAGGATTACCCATCCAAGGTTTATCAAATAACCTCCCATATACGTAAACAATTCCCAAGAACCATAACATATTCAAAACACATAAAACAAATATAAAGGAAAGATAACATTTCCACATTTCAATCACAATATATCATTTAAATATATTGACATAGAAATTTCTTTATCAAAACCATTTTCAATACCAAAATACATAAAAGAGTATATGGAATTTAATTTTATTTTAAAAACATTACGTCTTGTTAAGGAAGCCCCAAATCATGTAATACTCACGGCGGCAGAAAAGGTCATTGCCACCGCTTACATTAAAAAGAAACCATCATTTCTGTCATTTATTAAAATTCCTCCAAGAAAAATATTCCTTTTGAATTAAATGAGATGTAAAATGTTTTTTTACACCGTATAAAATAAAGTCATTTATAAAACAAAATATGCATCAATTAATGGATATTGAGACAATGCCCCTTAACTTGTGTCTGACATTACTCGGTCGTTCTTTAATCTCATAAATAATGAACTAAAGTTAATTTCAAATTGATTAAGAAATTTTTTCTTGTTTATTATTGCTTTTATATCAATTATTACCTTTCTATAACAATTAGATAATTATTTGAGTTCATATGAGACATTTTTTGATGTTTAGAACATGAGGTAAAAAAGAACGTGTTAGAATTATAAATTTCCCATGTGGTAGAAATTACATTTATCTCTGAAATGATATTAGTTATTTATCTATCATATATATCATATATATCCAGTATGTATATATATATATATTTATAATAGTATATAACATTTGGAGATAATAAATGAAATGCATTGTTCATTGAGACGGTATGTTGTATGTACGCATGAACACTATTTTCATTTCTATTTCATATTTAATGGAATTAAAACATAATGATACATAGATATATTTTAATTATAGTATAATATAATATATAATTTCATTAACTTGATCCTTTATATGTTCCTCATATGGCATGAACAGTTCATATCACTTTGAGGGGGAGGTAGTCCGCACTTCCTTAAATGAAATTATTGTATTTACCCACTATAGAAACCATACAGGTATTTTATAAATGAAAAATACAGAAGAATAGAAAAAATATAAATATAATATATATCACATATAAATACATTTTGATTCTAATTTCCACCATAAGAGGTGGTAGGAGAATATTGAAAAATCTTCATTTTGTGAGGCGTTAGTTTTCCATCCACGGAAATAGTGTGTTCTTTACCCATTAGATGGAGGTGTGGGTAAGTGTAGTTTGGATAATTCTTATAAAAACAACCTAGTATATTTAGGATTATTTTTTTTCTATAAAATAAAGGAATAAAAATATTTTAGGGATTTTGAAAGGAAAATAAAACCACAGAACTTAAGAGAAGACGTTACCATTAAATCATGTATCTCCCTTTGGTTTAAACCGAAAGGATTAATTGATTTGTCTTATGCCTAAGGGAAGGCTTATAGAAGGAAGATAGGGATGTAGGGAGATTAATTGGGCTGAGGTGGGATGATCCGATGGGATTGAGAAGTGCAAGGAATTGGTTAGAGGTGAGGGATTCTTATAAGGGGGGGGAGGGGCTCTTTAGGAAAGTGTGAATACATTATTTTTTATATAATGATATTCATTTGAAAACATCCAAGACACATTAAGGTCTATGATAAGATGACTCGTTTTTTGAAATAAAATCATCCTATAATAATTGGATTGGTTTTGGATATTTTTTTAATCTTTATAATCATATTTATTAAAATCATTCATTAATGAGGTTGGCACTACATCATTATTGCTTCATAAATATTTTTATTTATGTGATGTCTAAAATTATAAAAAAAATATCATGATGCAGGAAATATTTTTAGCATAAAAATTATTATTTATTGTAAAAAATATAACATATAAAAACCCATGTAAAAATTGATGTACTAAAAGATATGTGTCCATGTCATTTTTGTCTTTACTTTAAATTAACAAATATAAAATGTCATTATCACTCTCACGTGGCTCCATCGGGTCCCAAAATTGACCCAAAGATTCCCCTGGTCAGAAATGTATCATAAAATATGATTGGGAAACATGTTAGTTTAATTTAATATAATTATAATATTAATTTTCACCCTTATTTACCAGATTTACCCAAAAACAATGGTAAATAAAATATCTATTTAAGTAAATATTGATATTTTATAATAATAAAAGTTACTTATTTAAACAACTGGGAACTCTTGATTAAAAATATGGAATCCATTTTTCCAAATTCAAAACACAGAAGTGGCTGAAATTAAGTTAAAATTAATTACCACTGTCAAACCAAAAAAGCGTGTTTTTAAGAAATAATTACTATCAAAAGATTGACACTTATTTATGTCCAATTTAAAAGTGAAATTACATAAAATGACCAACATATGATTCAATAGTTAAAAAAATTATTTTTTAAAACCAATTTAAAAATTAATCTAACCATATGAATAAATTAGATTAAAAAGCAGTTTTGAATTACAATATACTATTTTAACAATTCATTAAAAAATAAATTTTTTCAGAAAAATACCAACAATTTACCCAAAGTAAATTTTGATGTCCCGATTCTAAAGAAGAATTTTATTTTCTCAAATAGAACTTATAAAAGAGACCAAAAATAGATTTAAAGAGGGTTACCCATCAAAAGGTGGTAAATCGGCCTTTTAATGAATATTAGAGTATTTATGCATAAAATCAGAATCTTTTTTATTTTAAGCCTCTAAAATTTATTAGATAAATGTAAAAACTTTTAAAAAACATGTATATTCATATTATAGTAAGTTCTATCTATTCCAGCCAATACAACAGCTAGGCATTAACTCCCATTTAAAATAATATTATATTATTATTTTTCAGTATGACCCAACATTGTGTGCAATGTAAGATTTCAAAGAAACTCGTTGTTGTGTATCGAGTACTTTATCGAACATAGAATCAATTTTAAAGTAAAATTAATATTTAATCATCAAATATTAATAAATATGAAAAAGTTATATTCTTTATTTACTTAGGATGTTACACCCTTCCCCCTTTGGAGAATTGTGTCCTTGAAATTATATTCACTTATCCAATAAGTGGGGGTATTTATCAATCACATGAATTTCATATTCTCACATTGCCACTTCAACCATATAGGTTTTCCACAAATCCTTTACCTAATTAATTACCTTATTCGGTAACACCTTCTCTCTTCAATGATGAATCTGGACTTTTTATTCTTCATAAGAGTGATTCTCTTCCAACTTAAATACATCTGGGATCCAAAATTGATATGGATCAGGAATATACTTTCTCAACATGGTTAGAGGAAAAACATTATTTACCTAGAATAAACTTGGAGGTAAAGCCACTTTGTACACAATAGATCCAACTTTCTCCCAGGTTTCATAAGGTCCAATGAACCATTGACTCAACATTCCCTTAATAACAAAATGCATCACACTTTTTCATAGACAAACTTTGAGAAAGACAATATCACTTACCTCAAATGAAAGATCCTTCCTCTGGTTATCTGCATAACTTTTCTACCTACTCTGATCTATTCTCATGTGCTTCTGAATTAACTGAACTTTTTTCTGCCATCTCCTCTACCAAATTTGTTCCCATCAACATCCTTTCACCTACTTAATCCCAAAAATCTGGAGTTCAACATGAAATCCTATATAATTCCTGAAATGGAGCCATCTGTAAACAGCAATGGAAATGGTTATTATAAGAAAATTCAACCCTAAAATTATGTTTGTCACAACTTTCTTGGTAATCCATCGAGCAAGCACATAAGATATCCTCCATGGTCTGAATTGTTTATTCTGACTGCCCATCTGATTGAGGATGAAAAGATGTAATAAAATTTAATTTAGTACACAGCAACTTCTATAGGCCTTTTTAAAAGTTAAAAATAAACATGTGATCACAATCAGATACAATGGAGAGGGTAACACCATAAAAACTGACTATCTCTCTATCATACAACCCAAGAAGTTGATCTTGAGAAAAAATTATATCAAATAGGATGGAAATTAGCAGATTTAGTCAATGGATCAACATTAATCGATATTGAATTATTACCTCGATATGTCTTTGGTAATCCCACAACAAAGTCTATGGATATATTTTCCCATTTCCACTCTATCACCATTAAAGACTAAAGAATCCCTTTCGGTAACTGTCACTCTACTTTAAAATGTTGACAAGTCAAACACTTCACAATAAAATCAGCAATATATCATTTCTTTCCATCCTACGAGTAATACTCTTGATGATCTTTGTACATCTTAGTACTGATAGGATGAACTGAAAATGGTGAACTATGAGTTTCACAAAACAAATCATTCTTCGACTGAAAATCACAAGTCACACATAATCTCTTCCCAAACCTCAAAACATAATCATTATCAATGTTAAAATCAGGCAACCAACCCTTCTGAACCAACTCTACATTTTTCTGCAACTCAATGCCTTTATTATGAACTTTCTTAATTCTGTCTGATTGAGATGAGTTCCCTAACACCTAAAACAAAGCAAAGGAATTTCCTTCACCAACAACATCTATTAAAAATTCATCAAATAAAAAACAAAATGATATTGTTCCAAAAATATCATGGTTAATAAAGCATTACTTTTTTGACTCAAATCATCATCCATGTTATTTTCTTTTCCCTGATAGTAATGGATCGTGCAATCCTTGTCCTTATATAATTCCAACCATCTCCTCTGTCTCCTATTTAATTATTTCTTAGTGAATATATATTTTAAAACATTTTTGGTAAGTAGATATTTCACATTTTACTCCATACAAATGATGCCTCCAAATTTTTAAAGTAAAAAACAACAACAGCTAATTTCAAATCATGTGTAGGGTAATTTAACTCATGTGCTTCCAATGATGTGAAGCATAAGAAATTAACTGATCATTCTACATAAGGACACAACCAAGTCCATTCAACGAAGCATCACTATAGATAACAAACTCACCATTTATGGAAGGTAGTGCCAAGACTGGAGCATTCACCAATCTTTTTTTCAATTTTTGAAATCTATAATCACATTATTTTGTTTAAATGAACTTATCGCCTTTTCGAGTTCACTTAGTCATTTGTATAGTTAATAGTTCCAAATTTTCAGCAAACCTACATTAATAACCATCCAAACCATGAAAAAACGAATCTCATTAATATTTTTAGGTCTTGGCTATTCTTCAACAACTTTTTTTAGTAGGATCAACAATTATGCCATTTTTGGAAACAATGTGACCAAGGAAAAAAATGTCTGAAACCAAAACACACACTTTCTAAATTTCTCATATTGTTTATTTTCATAAAAAGTTGTCAAGACAACCCTTAAATAAATTTAATGATCTTATTTCATTTCATAATAAACCAAAATATCATCCATGAACACAACCACAAAGTTATCCAAGAACTCTAGGAAAATTCTATTGATAAGATCCATGAATATAGCTGGTGCATTAGTTAACACAAAAGGCATAACTAAAAATTTATAATAGACATATGTATTATGAAATGAGGTCTTTGGAATGTCATCTTCATTTACATTCAACTGATGGTACCTAGACCTCAAATGAATCTTCTAAAAATATTGTGCTCCCTAGATTTGATCAAACAAATATTCGATATGAGGAAAGTATGATTCTTCATAACAGTGATGTTATTAAATGTTCTATAATCAAAGAAATGCCTCAATGAACCATCTTTATTTTTAAAAAACAAGACAAGAGCACCCCATGGTGATGTGATAGGTTGAATGGAACCTTTATCTAATTACTCTTGTATTTGTTTCTTTAACTCTAAAAGTTCAATCTGAGCAATTCGAGAAGGGGGTATTCAAATTAGCTTTGAATCATGAACTAAGTCAATAGTAAATTCAACTTCTCGATTGGGTATAATACAAGGAATATCATCAGTAAAAACATCAATGTACTCATTTACCATTGTCACATCATTAATCTAAAAAGTTCCTTTGTTTTCAACAATATGTGTTAGGTAACATTAATTTCCATCTTTTACTAGTTTCTCTGCTTCCTGATATGTTATTAAAAGTATGGGATAATGTTTTTACACAAATTGAAAATCTTTCTGAAAATAAACCTCTTTAGATCTGCAGTAAATCTTATCATGATAAATGGAACACCAATCCATACTCAAAATAACATCAAAAACTACTAGAGAAAAAACAATAAGGTTTTCCTATAGATTTTTTTAGCACACAAGGAATGGAAGGTTCTAATGTTTTCTTTTAGTATCAACATTTCCTCCAAGTGTTTTTACTATATGTTCAGGATTAATAACATGATATTGAATTCCCAAATTACTAGAAAACTTTTCAGAAATTAAAGAATGTGTATACCATGAAACAAACAGCATATTGTCATAATCTGAACAAACAAACAGTGTACCTAATAGTACTTCATTTTATGGCCCAACATCTACTGGAGTAGTTGCACTAGATTCCACCACCACCTTTTGCCTATAGTATGGTTGCTTTCCCTCAGTTGAGTTCTTCATTGTACACTAATTTTCATAATGAACAATTTCATTCCACATAAAACATTTTACTCACTCTAAGACAGATTTTGTCTTACCATTACCCTAATATTTTTCAGTGCAATAAGAGCCTTATGTCTCATTTTACCACATTGTTACCACTTACCATAATTAAAAAGACATTCTAGAACATGCTTTTTACGACAATTTTCATAAATTGTAAACTTAAGTTTCTTACCAGTAATCCTTTTTGAAGATCTCTTCCATTTCGTCTGCCCCCACAACATCTTGTTTTTCTTTTTCTCAATGAACAAATGATCATCTAAAAACTCTATTTCCACCATCTCCTCACATTGAACAGGTTTTTCATAACATTTGATCTATCTATTAGCTAATTACCTTTGATACATTTCCTTTAATCCTAAGTAAAAACGATTGACTTTGCTATCAATATCTCATTTGAAATTTGGATAATACCTTTCCAGTCGAGTGAATTTTTCTTCACAAGCATCCACTGAGTCATCCTCCTTCCTCAATTCTACAAATTGTTATCCATCCTAAGTCAAACCATGTTAGGAAAATATTTCTCAAGAAACGTACCTTTGAATTCATCCAAATCTAGAGATTCAATTTCCTCACTATCCTTGATATTTTTCACCATTGACGACCACTGATCAGCTTCACCTTCAAATCGGTAAAAAATGAGACAAACCATTGGATGTTATGAACACTACATGACATAAAGAATCTTCCCTAGTGCTCTAATCCACCCTTCAGCTACCACACGTTCAGATGATCTTCTGAATGATGGGGGATGTTGCCTCATAAAATCCTCCACTACTGACACGTTTCTCTATGGTTGTTCTGGCTAATCTCGTGCATGGATACCACCACCATTTATAGCCTGATTCAATTGTTCCATCACTGCTAAAAACTGTTCGGTTCTGATTCTGATCATCTCATGTGGTTGATTTGGAAGGTTATCTACCTCCTGATTTCGTCCCAACATAGTTGCTCTGTTTCCATAGCAGAAAACCATTCTGAACAAAGAAATATCTTAGGCAAAGTAACATGGTAATCTGTAAATTCTATATCATTTCAATCATAACATTAACTAAAAATAATTTATGGATATTAATTTAACAATATCTTAACTCCTAAAGTTTTCTAAACCAACCTCTGATACCAACTATGAGGACCCAACCTTAAAAAATTACATAATCATGAATTAATGAATAACTCAAAATGAGGATATTTTCATGTTTAGTGTTTTATAGAATTAAGCCAGAACAATTACATTACATCTCAAAAATTACAATGTAGACAATTCTACTATGTTTCCATTTATTCATAAAATAAAAACCCATGAAAAAAAAGAATCATGTCTAGTTCCATGTTTTAGACAACATGACATTCCCTTGATCCCATCCATTTCCCTATTCATTATTATGTCCAGTGAAAAACATTTCAAAAATTTGGGATGAGCATAAAAATCTCAGTAAGGGTTTTAAGATAAAGAAAGATAACATTAGTCCATAAATACATACCAAGAACAAGCTCATACCACGTGCAATCATAAGATTTATGAATAACACATAGCAATAATAAATCACAAAGGTAACTTGTGGCATATATTACATACTTATGTTGTAGGTTTCTCAGCTACGTAGGGGTTACATTTGGAATACCCATCATAGCATATTCCCAAAATCACTTAGGATAAACATTCACGTTTACCTCCATCATGTTACCCAGTGAATTGGAGAGCTATCTCGGGCTCACCCGCCCTAGGTTTATCACGAAACCACCTATATATGTAAACAATTCCCAAGAACCGTAACATATTCATTACACATAAAACAAATATAAAGGAAAGATAAGACTTCCACATTTCAATCGTAATATATCATTTAAATATATTGACATAACAAATCCATTATCAAAACAATTTTCAATACCAAATTATGTAAAAGAGTATATGGTGTTTATTTACCTTTTAGAAACATTACTGTTTGTTAAAGAAGCAATAGATCAATGATACTTGCGGTGGTGGAAAAGGACATTGTCACCGCTTACGTTAAAAAGATACCTTCCTTTTTGTCATTTAGTAAAACTCCTCATAGAAACAGATTCCTTTTGAATGAAATTATAAGTAAAATGTTTTTATACACTATATAAAAAAAGTCATGTATAAAACAAAATATTCCTCAATGAAAAGAGATTTAGACAAAGTTTCTTACCTCGTGTTCGACTGGACTCGATCGTTCTTTAATATCTATTATAATAAAATAAAGATAATTTCTACATTCTTAAGAACATTTTTAAAGATTATTATTCATCTAATATTAAATATTTACTTTCTATAACAAGTAGTTAATTATTTGAGTTCATATCATACATTTTGTCGGTGTTTAGAACATGAGTTAAAAATGAACTTGTTATAATTATAAATTTCTCATGTGGTCAAAATTCCATTATTGACAGAATGATATTAGAGATGTATATATCATATATATAATATATATATAGTATATATATATATATATATATTTATAATAGTACATAACATTTGGAGATACAAAATGAAATGCACTGTTCATGGAGACGGTAAGTCATACGTACACATGAACGCTACATTCATTTATATTTCATATTTAATGGAATGAAAAAATAATGATACACTGATATATTTTAATTATAGTATAATATAATATATAATTTCATTAAATCTATCCTTTATACATTCCATGAAAGGAATGAATGATTCATATCACTTTGAGGGGGTGGAATTCCTCACATCCTTAAATTAAAGTATTTCATTTACCCACTATGGAAACCATAAGGGTATTATATAAATAAAAAATACAGAAGAATTGAAAGAATATAAATGTAATATATATCAGATATAAATATAGTTCCATATTAATGGCCACCATAAGAGGTGGTAGGAGGATATTGAACAATCATTGTTTCATGAGGTGTTATTTTGACGTCCACCGAAATAGTATGTTCTTTACCTGTTAGATGAAAGTGTGTGTAAGTTTAGTTCAAATAATTCTTATAACAATAACAAAGTATATTTTCGATACTGGTGTTTCTATAAAATAAAAGAATAAAAATATTTTAGGGGGTTTGAGATGTAAAATAAAACAAAATATCTTAAAAGAAGATGTTACCTTTAAATAGGGTATCTCCCTTTCGTTTGAACCAAAAGGTTTTATTGAATTTCCTTCTTCCAAGTGGTTGGATTCTAAGATGATGAAAGGGATGTAGGTAGATTAATTGGATAGATGTTGTATTAGCCAAGGATATTGAGAAGCATGAGGAATGAGTTATAATAGAGTTTTTTTATAAGGTGGATGAGGGGCTCTTTAAAAAAGTGTGAAAATATTATTTTATTGTATAATTATTTTCAGTTTTAAAACGTCTAAAACTCATTAAAGTATAATATTGGATTACCCATGTTCGAAATAAAATCATCCAAAAATAATTTGATAGGTTTGGTATATTTTTTTTAATCTTTATAATCTTATTTATTTAAATCATTCATTAATGAGGTAAACACTGCATCATTATTGTATCATAAATATTTCTATTTATTTGATGTCTAAAAGTTATAAATAAAATATCATGATATAGGAAATATTTTTATCTTTCAAATGAATATTTATAGTAGAAGATATATCTTATATAACCCCATGTAATAATTGATGTACTATAAGATATGTGTTTATGTCATTTTTGTCATTAATTTAAATTAATTAATATGAAGTGTCGTTATTACTCCAATGTGGCTCCCTGGGGTCCCAAATCGACCCAACAATGAAAATGTTCATAACGTTATTACAAAATATGATTAGGAACTTTTTAGGGTAATTTAATATTATTATAATATTATTTTCACCCTTATTTTCCAGATTTACCCTTTAACCATGGTAAATAAAATATTTACTTATGTAAGTATTCGTAATTTTTAAAAAAGATAACTATTTAAACAATTCGAACATCCAAATTCAAAATATGGAATCCATTTTTACAAATTCAAAACACACAACTGGCATGAATTAATTTAAAATTAATTCCAATTGTCATAACAAAAAAGTGTGTTTTTAACAAATAATAACTATCAAAATATTTACACTTATTTATGTCCAATTTCAAAGTGCAATTACTTTTAATGACCAAAATTGGATTAAATAATAAAAAAATAAAAAAATTACACTATAAAACTAATTAAAAAGATAATATAACCTTATAAATAAAGTATATTAAAAGGCAGTTTTAAATTAAAATACTTTATTTTCACTATTAATTAAAAAATGAATTTTATCAGAAAAATACCAAAAGTTTACACAATGTAAATTCTGATGTCCTGTTTCAAAATAATGATTATATTTTGTCAAATAGAATATATAAATGTGACCAAAACTATATTTAAAGCGTGTTCTCCATCAAAATGTGGTAAATTGACCTTTTAATGAATATTAGAGTATTTATTCTTAAATTCAGATTTTTTCTTATTTTATGCCTCTAATATTTATTAGATAAATGTAAAACCATTTTAAAAATATGTATATTCATATTGTAGTTAGTTCTGTCCATTCTCACCAATACAACGGCTAGGCGTTAACTACAATTTAAAATTATATTATAGTATTATTTATCAGTGTGACCCAACATTGTGTGTAACATAAGATTTCAAAGAAAACCATTGTTGTATATCAGTTATGCTATCGAACATAGAATCCCTTTTAAAGTATAATTTATATTTAATTCACAAATATTAATAAATATGAAAAATCTATATTCTTTATTTACCTGGGATGTTACATCCTTCCCCCCTTTTGGGAATTGCGTCCCATAAATTCTATTCACTTAAAAAATAAGTGTGGGTTATTATCCCTCTAAGAAATTTTAAATTCCCAAGTGGCCTCTTTAACCATATGGTTTTTTCAAAAAACCTTTACATGATGAATTACCATATTCGGTAACACCTGCTCTCTTTTGTCAATAATCTGGACTCGTTGTTCCTCATAAGAGAGATTCTCTTCCAACTGAACTACCTCTGGGCTCAAAAACCTGAGATTGATCTGGCATAAACATTATCAAAATTGTAACATGAAAAATATTGTGTTCCTAGGATAATATTAGAGGTAGAGCCACTCTGTATGCAAATAATCCAACTTTCTCCATGATTTCAGAAGGTACAATGAACATCAGACTCAACTTTCCATTCTTACCTAAATGCATCACACTTTTTCCATGGATAAACATTGAGAAAGACATGATCCACAACCTCAAATGAAAGACCCTTCCTCTGGTTATCTATATAACTTTTCTTCCTGCTCTTAGCTGTTCTCATGTGCTTGTAAATCAAATGAACTTTTTCTACCATCTCTTCTACCAATTCTCGTCCCATTAACTTTCATTCACCTACTTAATCCCAAAAAGTTGGAGTTTAACACCACTTCCCATATAATGCATAAATTGGATCCATCTATATACTTGAATGAAAACTGTTATTATATAAAAAATCAACCAAAGAAAGATGTTGGTCCCAACTTCCCTGGTAATCCATCATGCAAGCACGTAACATATCCTCCATGTTCTGAATTGTTCGTTTGGGCTGCCCATCTCATTGAGGATAAAAAGCTGTAATAATATTTAATTCAGTACCCAATGACTTTTGAAGGCCTTTCCAAAACATATAATGAAACCTGGGATCATGATTATATACAATAGAGAGTGGATACCCTAAAACTTGACTATCTCTTTAACATACAACCGATAAAGTTGATCATGATAAAACCTATCTTGAATAGGAAGTAAATGAGTAGATTTAGTCAATCGAACAACAATATCATAGATTTCATTATTACCTTGAGATGTCATTGGTTATTCCATAATGAAGTCCATATATATACTTTACCACTTCCACTCTGGCACTAGTAAATATTGAAGCATCCCTTTCAGTAACTACCACTCTTCTTTGACCTGTGGAAAAGTCAAACACTTCATAGTAAAATCAAAAATATTGATTTTCATTCCATCCCACAAGTAATAATCTTGATGATATATGTACAACTTAGTACTTCCAGAATGAAATGAAAATAGGGAACTATGAGCTTCACAAATCTATTCATTCTTCAACAAAAAATCCCAGGGCACACATAATCTCTTCCCAAACCTCAAAAAACAATTATTATCAATGTTAAAATCAGGAAACATACCCTTCTGAATAAAATCCACACTTTTATGCAACTCACTATCTTCCTTCGGCGCTTTATTAATTCTATCTAGTAGAGTTTATTTCACTAAAACCTAAAATAAATCAGAGGAATTTCCTGACCGACAAAATCTATGACAAATTTCATCAAATCAAAAAACAAATGATCTCGTTCCAAATGTATCATGGTTAATGATGCATTAATTTTTCAACTCAAAGCATCAACCACTTTATTTTCTTTTCACAGATATAAATGGATTGTGGAATCATAATCCTTGATTAATTCCAACCATCACCTCTATCTCATGTTTAATTCTTTATGATTGAATATATACATAAAAAATTTATCAGTATATTTTTCACATTTTACACCATACTGATGACGCCTCTAAATTTTTATTGAAAAAACATCAACAGCTAGTTCCAAATCATGTGTAGGGTAATTTAACACAAGAGGTTTCAACTGACGTATTGCATAAGAAATTACATAATCATTTTTCCTAAGGAAACAACCAAGTCCTATCGATGAAGCATCACTATAGATAACAAAATCACCATTTCTAGAAGGTACTTCCAAAAATAGAGCATTCACCAATATTTTTTTCAATTCATGAAAATAATATTCACATTCATTTGTCCAAATAAACTTAACACTTTTTCGAGTTTATATAACACTTGAGATAGATAACCATGCAAAATATTCAACGAACCTCCAGTAATAACCTACCAAACCTAGAAAACTATGAATCTCTGTTATATTTGTGTGCCTTGATCATTCTTCAACAACTTTTATTTTAATAGGATCAATAGTTTAGATATTTTTGGACACAATGTGACCAAGGAAAGATATTTGATGTAACCAAAACTTATACATGCTGAATTTCCCATAAAATTTATTTTATTTTTATATTTGAAATACAAACCTTAAATGAATTTCATGATCTTATTTACTTTTAGAATAAACCAGAATATCATCATTGAAAAAAACCAAAAACTTATCCAATAACTCAAGGAAAATTCAATTCATATGATCCATGAATACAATAGGTGAATTAGTTAACCCAAAAGGAAAACAACAAATTCATAATGTCCATTTCTAGTATGAAACACGGTCTTCGTAATGTCCGCTACTTTTATATTCAACTGAAGGTACCCAGACCTCAAATAAATATTCTAAAAATACTGTTCACCCTTGATCTAATCAAACAAATCATCTATATGAGGAAAATGTTACTTTTTCTTAGCCGTTTTGTTATTAAATTCTCTATAATCAATGAAATTTATCATTGAACCATCATTCTTTTTAACAAACTAGACAAGATCACCACATGTTGATGTGATAGGTCGAATGAACCCTTTATCTAAAAACTCATGTAATTTCTTTTTTAACTCTAATAGTTCAATTTGAGCCATTAGATAAGGGGTTTTGAAATTGTCTTAGCATTAAGAACTAAGTCAAGAGTAAATTCAACTTATCGATCAGGTATAATACCTATAAACTCATCAGAAAAAACAAAAAGGTACTCATTTACCACTGACCCATAATTAATTTGAACAGTTCCTTTGTTTTCAAAATTATGTGGAAGGTAAAATTCATTTCCATTTTTTACAAGATTCTCTACTTCTTGGTCTGTTATTAAAAGTAAGGGATCATTTTTTTACAAAAACTGAAAATATTTCTGAAAAGAAACTGCTTTAACTTAGCATTAAATCTTAGCATGATAGATGGAAATCCAATCCATACCCAAAAAAACATCAAACTCTACTAGAGGCAAATCAATAAGGTTTTCAGGTTGATTATTTCCACACCAAAAGAGAAGAAGGTTCTTAAGTTTTATTTTTGTCTCAACATTTCCTCCATGTGTTTTTACCATAAGTTTAGGATTCATATCTTGATATGGAATTCACAATTTACTAGAAAACTTCTCAGAAATGAATTAATTTGTAGACCTTGAATCAAAGAAGACATTGGAATAATCTAAAAAAATAAACCGTGTACCTGATACTATTATATTTGATGGTCCAACATCTGCTGAAGTAGTTACAAATAATTTCATCACCCCATTATGATTGTAGTATAGCTGCTTTCCCTCAGTTGAGTTCTTCATTGGACACTCATTTTTATAATGACCCAGTTCATTGCACTAAAAATATTTTATTGACTGTAAATTAGATTTTTTATTACCGCTAACCTGATATTTTTCAGTGCAATTACTAGACTTCTGTCCCATTTTACAACATCGATAGCACATTCCAGTATTCAAAAGACATTACCCATAATGTTTTTTACCACAATTTTCAAAAACTGTAAACATAATTTTCTTACCAACAGACTTTTTTGAAGAGCTCTTCTATTTCATCTACCACCTCAACCTATTATTCTGTTGTTTTTCAAAGAACACCAGATCTTCGGAAAACTCCATTTCCAACTTCTGCACACATTTAAAAAAGTTTTTCATAACTTTTTCACTCTTGAGAAGATAAATCCCTTCGATACTTTTATCTTTAATCCTATGTAAAAATGATTGATTTTACTATCAATATCTCATATTAAAATTTGGAGAATACCTTGACAGTCGAGTGATTTTTTCTTCCTAAGCAGCCACTGAGTCATCCTCCTGCCTCAATTCCATGAATTGTTTTTCAATCTTAAGTTGAACTTCCTTAGGAAAATATTTCTCAAGAAACATACCTTTATATTCAACCCAATAAAATGCATCAATTTCCTCACAATCCCTGATATTTCTCACCATCAACCACCACTTATCAGAATCACCTTCAAAATGATAAATAGTGAGACTACCCATTTGATTTTATTAACACCCCATGACATCGTAAATATTACCCAAGGATTTAATCCACCATTCAACTGGCACAGGGTTAGATGACCCTTTGAATGATGGGGGTTGTTGCCTCATGGAATGCTCCACTACTGAGAAGTTACATTGTGTTTGTTCTGGCTAATCTTATGCATGGATACCATAACCATTTATAGTAGGATTCACTTGTTCCATCACTGTTAAAAATTGTTCAGGTCCGATTCTGACCATCTCATGTGGCTGATTTAGAAGGTTATCTTCCTCCTAATTTCGTCTAATCATAGAATCTATGTTATCTCAGCAAAAAATCATTTTTTAACATAGAAATATCTCTGGCGAAGCAACATGGTAATATGTAAATTCTATATCATTTCAGTCACAACATAAACTGAAAATAATTTATGAATATTAATTTAAAAATATCCTTACACTTAATGTTGTCTAAACCAACCTCTAATACCAACTATAAGGACTCAGCCTTAAAAAATTACATAATCTTGAAAAAAAATAATTCAAATTGAGGATATTTTTAGGTTTAAAGTTTCAGGGAATTAGGCCAAAACAATTACATTACATCTAAAAAATTACAATGTAGACAATTATACTTATTTCTAATTTTTTCAAAAAATTAATACTCTTAAAAAAGAGACATGTCTAGTTCCATGTTTTGGACAACATGACTTTCCGTTGATCACATCCATGACCCTATTCATATTTAATTCATGTGAAAAACATTTCAAAAATTTGGGATGAGAATAAAAAACTCTGTAAGGGTTATAAGATAAAGAAAGATAAGATTATTCCACAAATACATACCAAGAATAAGATCATACCTCCTGAAATCATATGATTTTTGAATAACAAAAAATAATCATAAATCATTAAGGTAGCATGTTGTATACATAACATAATTACATTGTATCTTTCAAAGCTACATAGGGAGTTACATTTGGAATACCCTTCATAGTATATTCCTTAAATAACTTAGGAGAAACATTCAAGTTTACCTCTATAACATTACCCAATACATTGGAGAGCTATCTTGGGCTCACCCACCCTAGGTTTATCATGGAACCACCCATATAAGTAAACAATTCCCAAGAACCGTAACACATTCATAACACATAAAAAAAATATAAATGAAAGATATCATTTATACATTTCAATCAAAATATATTATTTAAATATATTAACATAATGAATCCATTATCAAAACCATTTTCAATAACAAAATACGTAATAGATTATATGGTATTTATTTTCCTTTTAAAAACATTACGACTTGTTAAGGATGCAACAGATCAAATAATACTCACAGTGGTGAAAAAGGTCTTTGTCATCACTTACATTAAAAATAAACCTTCCTTTTTGTCATTTAGTAAAATTCCTCGTAAAAAAATATACATTTTTAATGAAATGGTAAGTCAAATTTTTTTATACACCATATAAAATAAAGTCATGTATAAAACAAAATATGCCTCAATGAAAGGAGATTGAGACAAAGTTCCTTACCTCGTGTTTGAATGGACTCGATCCTTCTTTAATCTCATGAATAATAAACTAAAGATAATTTATACTTACTTAAAAACCTTTTTCAAGTTTATTTTTTCTTTTATATCAATTATTACCTTGCAATAATAATGATTTAATTATTTGAGTTCATATTGGACATTTTGTTGATGTTCAGAACTTGAGTTAAAAATGAAATTGATATAATTATAAATTTCCCATGTGGTTGAAATTCCATAATTTCCATAATGATAATTGTGATTTATATATCTTTCATATCATATATATCTAGTATATATATGTATTTATAATAGTACATAACATTTAGAGATAAGAAATGAAATGCACCCTTCATGGTGAAAGCAAGTCGTACGTACACATGAATGATACTTTAATTTCTATTTCATATTCAATGGAATGAAAATATAATGATAAATATATATTTATTATAATTACAATATAATATCATATATAATTTCATTAACTCTATCTTTTATACGTTCCATGTATGGAATGAATGATTCATTTCACTTGGACGGGGCGGTAGTTCGCACTTCCTTAAATGAAATTACCGTATTTACCCACTATAGAAACCATAAAGGTATTATATAAATGAAAAATAAATAATCGTAGAAACAATATAAATATAATATATATCACATATAAATACTTTTCCATCTTAATGGCCACCATAAGAGGTGGTAGGAGAATATTGAACAATCATCGTTTCGTGAGGCGTTAGTTTGTTGTCCACAGATACAGTATGTTCTTTAGCCATTAGATTGATATTTGTGTAAATGTAGTTCTAATACTTCTCATAACAACAACCTAGTATATTTAGGATACTTCTGTTTCTATAAAATAAAGTAATAAAAAAATTACAGGTTTGGATGAGGAAAATATTACAAAACAACTTAAAAGAAGACTTTACCTTTAAATCGGGTATCTCCCTTTGGTTTGAACCAAAAGGTTTAATTGAGTTACATTATTCCTAGAGAAAGGCTTATAGGAGGAGGATATGTATATAGGGAGGCTAATTTGGAAGAGTTTTGATGATCCAAGGGGCTTTAGAAGTGGAGGAATGTGTTAGAAGTGAAGACTTTTATAAGGGGGGAGGGGCACTTTAGAAAAGTGTGAAAATATAATTTTATTATATAATGGTTTTCAGTATCCAAACATCTAAAACTCATTAAATTATAAGATAAGAAGACTCATTTTCGAAATAAAATCATCCTATATGAATTTTACAGGTTTCGGATGTTATTTTAATCTTTATAACATAATTTATTTAAATCATTCATTAATGAGGTAAGCACTGCATCATTATTGTGTCATAAATATTTTAATTTATTTGATGTATAAAAATTATAAAACATTTATCATGATATTTGAAATATTTTGATATTTAAAATAAATATTTATATTCAATGATATAACTTATATAACCCTATGTAAGAATTGATGTTCTAAAAGATATGTGTTTATGTCATTTTTGTGTTTACTTTAAATTAATTAATATAATGTGTCATTATCACTCCCAAGTGTCTCAATGGGGTCCAAAAATCGATAAAAGGATGACCATAATCATAAATGTATCATAAAATAGTATTAGAACACATTTTAGAGTAATTTAATGTTATTATAAAAGTATTTGTTCACCATTATTCACTACATTTACCCTTTAATCATAGTAAATAAAATGTTTACTTAAGTAAAAATTCATAATTTCTAAAAATAAAAGTTACCTATTTAAAAAATTTGGTCCAATTTATTCCAAATATGGAATATATTTTTCTAAATTCAATACACATACTTGGTAGAAATTAATTTAAAATTAATTCCCCCTGTCAAAACAAAAAATACGTGTTTAAGAAATAATAACTATCAAACGATTGATAATTATTTATGTCCAATTTGAAATTGAAATTACTTACAATGAACAACATTAGATTAATAGTAAAAAATAATTTAATTACACTTTTAAACCAATTAAAAAGATAATCTAATCATATAAATTCATTAGATCAAAAGGCAGTTTTGAATATAAATTCAGTATTTTTCACTATTCATTAAAAAATGAATTTCATCTAAAAAAACCAAAAATTTACCCAATGTAAATTTTAATGTCCTAATTATAATAAATTTTTCTTTTCAAATAGAACATATAAAAGTGACTAAAACTAGTTTTAAATAGGGTTCTCCCTCAAAAGGCATAAATCGACCTTTTAATGAATATTAGAGTATTTATGCACATGAGCCTCAGCCCGGTTGGTGAGGACTCTTAAGTGCATCCAGGTGACCCAACATCAGATCCAGGTGGAGGGATAATTTCTAGGGTACTATAGAAGTACTGTAACAGTAATGTAGCAAGAACTGTAACAGTATTGTAGCAGGCCCTGTAGTAGGAACTGTGCATAACTGTAGCAGGTACGGTAATAGGAATTGTTTGGCACTGTAGCTGTAGGGAATTTTCCCCCTGTTTGGGCCTTCGGGAAAAACATTTGGTCCCTAAATACTTAAAGTCTTTCAGGACACCCAAGCCATTGGGACAGTAGGGCCTTTGGGCCACCTCAAGGCCTTCGGGCCACCTTAAGTGCAGATGCAAACTAGAAAACCTACAAGAAACAAGCTCTATAGGAGGATGAGCAAGGATCTTTCACCACAACAGAAGCTACATGGATTTAAAGAATGATAGGGTATGACACCTACTATCGGGGCAAGCCTGTGCATGCATAGTATATCCTAGACGAATAGCCATGTGAAGGTGGAGAGCTGATTCAGGATGAAGATGTTGGGGAGGAGCAGTTCCAAGTAGTAAGTCTGGGTTGTATGTATTGGTTGAATCCTACGTGTAGTGAATTCCTCTAAGGCCTACATTCCCAGTAATACTTATGACTATGGTCCTTGAAAGGGTTCCACCTCACCCCTTGAAAAGTGGATTATAAAAAATCAATAAAAATTGAAGGCCTTCGGGCCATTGGATGGATGGAGTATTTATGCTTAAAATAGGTCTGTTTCTTATTATATGCCCCTACAAATTATTGGATAAATTTCAAAAAAAATTAACAAACATCTATATTCATATTGTAGTTAGTTATGTCCTTTCCATCCTATACAACGGCTTATCCTTAACTACCATTTAAAATAATATAATATTACTATTTTTCAGTATTTCACAACATTGTGTGCAATGTAAGATTTCAATGAAACCTATTGTTGCGTATGGGGTATGATATTAAACATAGAATCCTATTAAAAGTAAAATTAGTATTCAATTCATAGATATTTATCAATATGAAAGATTTATATTCTTTATTTACTTGGGATGTTACAACCACATCACGAACTGATATAATTCATTTTCCATCACTATCATCCAATAATAGTTATAATGATGGTATTAATTTTGATATAATATATTAGTGAAATATTTATCATTATAATAGAAGATTATATCATTTACAATATTACATTTCTAGACACATAAAAATGATAACGTTTGTTCGTGTTTATGTGTGAAATATCACCTCGACGAAGCGATTTTATTCGTCTTTCACCACTACATCACATGGATGAAATATATAGGTACATTTAAATGATTAATATGATAATAATGATATTATAATAGCTATTTAAAGTTAAAATTATACTTTACATATATCAATTATTATAATTTAAAAATGAAATCTCCACTCCTCTGTATATATGACCTACAGTCTCTATGATAATAACATAGTTAGTTTTTTAATGATAATATTTACTGAATGGATTTAAAAGTATAAATTATGTATATTAGTTTTTATTATTTCAAGAATATTATACTGGATAATATATAATATTGACTAATTTGACTATATACATAATATCAATGTCATTTTTGACTCATGTATCAAACAACGTCAAAATGTCTGACGTCAAAATAACTAATTAAGTAATTGATGTAACATGATAATAAGCAATATAAAAATAAATAATAAGAATAAAAATGGAACTAAATATATTAAATAATTATGATTTTTTAATATAATTGAATATAATTATTATAAGTGATGAGTTGGACTTATTCTAAGGTACTTCATCTCAAATTTCCTTCGCTGAGGAATATTTTTAATGTTATAAACCTATATTCTTTTTATGGTGTATATAACTCTCCTTTTAATGTATATATCTTGAATTTGTTTTTATCATGATATTTATTGTTTTTTTAGTGTTTCTTTTTCATTTTTCATTTTAATTTAATGATTATAATGTAGTAAGGTAATTCTTAACCAAATTTTCATTCTTTTGGTTAAAATTCTACTTCATAATTATGTCATGCTAAATTTATGTGTGAATTGAATTTCTAATAAATTAAATTTTATATAATTTTTTATGTTGATTTAAAGTGAATACACATAATCAATTCATTTGATTAATTCTCACTTCAATTATTTTAAATTTTAAGTGACTTTTTAAGTAAAAAAATATTTTCAATGTTTAAATGATTTATTGTTATATATCATTGGCATTCATGTTATTTTTTTAAAAATGGTTTTCATAAATATAATCATATTGGAAAAAAATTTAAAATTGAAATTTTATAATTTCTCTAAAGTGTTTTCAAAAAAGGATCTTTTTAATGTTTTTTGTAAGGGACTTTATTTTAAAATCCTCATTTATTGATCATCTTTCTAATATTTATACAAAATACGAAATAAATGTTTAGAACTTATATATAATGAGAATAATCAGAAATATTATAGTATTTTTAATGTTTTGATGATTCCATTACATTTTTATAATTTTATTTTAAAATAATTGTTTTCCTTTGTGAGTACCTGGCCTTAAAAAATGAAAATTGATTTCAATGTGGAAAAGCATTTTTTAATTTTATGCATCCTTTATAGGTTATGATTATGTTTTGTTCCTTGGTCATTTTTTATGAGTATGAGTTGTCTAAATATAAAATGAGGGTGGGTGATCATTTTGTAGCTCTCAAATGCATTGGGTATAGAAAAAATTTTAACCACTTGGGTTCCTCCTAAGAGATTAAGGGAATATAAAGTGATGGTTATTCCAAATAAAACAAAGAAGGTTACTCCCTATGTATCCATGAGAGATAAAATAAATTTATGATTGATATGGAAATGATTTGAGAAGTTAAAATAATAATTTATGTTTTCTATGGAGTTTTAAAAGAAACATATTATTTCATGATGTAAGCAATTGAACTTATGATTTATGTGCGAAAAAAATATATATTTGTGAAATTGTATTCATGGGATTCAATAAAATCATGGAATAACTATTTCTTACATTCTTTTTATGTCCCATTAATGAGATTTTTGTCATCATCCGATGTTTTAAAAAAAATTCCATATGTCTTATGCTTGTTATGGACAAAGAAGATGTCATGGTGAAAGTATTGAATATATGTCACAAAACGAAATATTTTTTTATTTTAAAAGTATTTCCTTTTCTGAAAAAATATATACTAAGAATATGTGTGAACCTATAATGTATGGGTTCACTATTTAATATTTTGTCTTAATTATCTAAATATCTAAACTGAAAATATCCCCAAATGTAAATTCATGTTTAAAGTCACTAGAATATGTCATGTTTAAGGAAGATTACTTATACATATACCCAATAATGATTTACTATCTTCAATGATTTTATATTATATAGAAAATTATTATTAAAGAACACGTGGATTATTTTTTAGGAAAATAACCATTCCATATTGAAATATATTTCTTTTTAAAAAGTAACACAATTATAAAGGAAATAATGTTCTTTTAAAATCACCAAGTAAGCAAGTAAAGGATTATTCAAGGAAAAAATAATCATGATGGTGGGAAAATATTTTCATGGCGTATATGTTCAATAATTTCACCCAAATTGTTTTTGAAAATGTCCGAAAGAACCTCATTTGGAATACAACAAGAAGATTCAATTCAAACCAAATTTTAATAAATAAAACATGAAAAAATTAAAATTAAAAAATCATAGGAGAATTGTAAAAACCTTATTTTTTATTTTTTTATAAATCTATGATATGGATGAAAATTATTCCCCATGGAAGACATGAATGTAAATAATTATAAATATTTAAGTGATTCGGATTTAATTTGATTATCATGAGTTCTTTTTTCTTTTAAAATCACTCTACTCTCCGGTATAATAAATTTAAATTTATTCTTATTTTATACCAAAATAATTTTTATACCTATTATATCATGTGTGATCCCTTTATAACATTACGACACACCTTTTTCTAAATAATTCATTATTGATATTTTTATTTATAGTTGGTAACTATTTTGTTCATCATGAGAACATCATTTCAGTCATTCCAATTCATGGACATATATCTAGGTTCCATCATCTACAAAATAATTAAAATGATATAAATATCATATATATTCATTATATACATATTTACTTTCATAAAAACATATATATAGAAAAATTAGTTACACCATTTATGGAGATGATAGGTCATACATACGCTTGAACCTTCTCATTATTTTTTAAAAGATGACAAAAATAAGGGTATGTTTTAATTCACATTTATTGGATCATTATTATAGAATATATATCATTTATATTTATCAAATTAAACCTAATTTCCATCCAACTAAAACATAAATTAAAAAGTGAATCACATCGCTTTGTGGAGGTGGTAGTCCACACATACACAAACATAAAATTAACATTTCCAAAAGGATTGGATGGTAAGTAGATAGATGTGATACTATAATTGAAGATTTATAATTTTTTCATAAATATTATATATAAAAATTAAACACATCATAATACCTATCAATAAAATATGTTTATGAAAAAATAATTGTATTTCTATGTGGAGATGATAATCTATACATTTAAACGAGCGATACTTTCACATCTTTTTTGATGAAAAAGAGAGTTTATAATGGTGTATTTATAGTAATTGTAACATTTAAAAATATTTAGGTTGTGGATGATATTATATGAGTAAATATTCCACAGATTTAGTGGAGGTATATATGTGTATAATGTAAAGGGGTTTGTAACATCCCAAGTAAGTAATTAATAATAGATATTTTTATCCATGTCTATTAATGAATTAGATAGTGTTTTAGAGGCTTAAAATGAAAATAAATCCAATCTTAAGCATGGAATACACTAATATTCTTAAAAGATGGTTTTATTGCCTTTTGATGGAAAACCCTTTTTAAATCAAAATTTTGACAATTTTATAATCTATATTTGTCAAAATAAACATAATTATTATTATTGGTACATTGAAATTTACATTGGATAAATTTTTGGTATTTTTCTGACAATGTTTATTTTTTTAATGAATAGTGAAAAATACTGCATTTTACATCAAAACTGCTTTTTAATCTAATTTATTTATATGATTAGATTATATTTTTAATTGGTTTCAAAGTTAAATTATAATATATTTTTACCATTTAATCCAATGGTGGTCATTAGGATTAATTTAACTTTGTAATTGGGCATAAACTAATGCCAAACTTTTCATAGATATTGTTTCAAAAAAACCCGCTATTTGTTTTGACAACGGGAATTATTTTTAAATCAATTATTGCAATTTATGTGTTTGTAATTTGGTAAAATGGATTACATATTTGGAATAATAAGGTCGAAATTATGTAATTAAGACTCTTTTGTTTTTTGGACATTATGAATAGTAATGACGGTAATTATCTTTAATTATCTTGATTAATGAGTAATCGAGTAGTTAAGGATAATAAAATAATATCCTAATAACAAAAAATGACACCAAAATGTGTCCTAAGGATACTGGTTGTCTCATGGCCGACCATGGGATGCCTTGTTCCAAACTTGGGGACCCCATGGAATCACTTTTGTGAGAAAGTGACTTTTTATCATTTTATTTTTTAAAGAATGTTAAATGTAACAAAGAATGTATCACCTAAGTAAAATATTTTTAATTTTGTCTAAATAAATAATATTTTGGACTATAAATTTTCATTGGAAAACTAAAAAGATTTTCTACATCATTGTATTTTTTTTATAATTTTTATACATTAAATAAATTAAATTATTTATGACATCATAATGATGCAGCGATGACCTCATTATTTGACGATTTAAATAAAATGGAAAGATAATGTAAAATCTAAGACCTAAACATGTCCAAAACCTATTGAGTGGGTATATTTAGAACCCTTATCACCTTATCCTCGAATTATATCAATGTGGGACCTTTAAAATACGAAACTCATTTGAAAATAAAGTAACATTTCTTTACTTTCCAAGAGTGCCCCTCCTCTCCTCTTATAAAAGGCCCCCACCTCTACCTCCTTACCCACACTTCCAAAGCCTTTGGCTCGGCCAACCCCTACCCATTTTGTCTCTACAATTCCCTCTATTACTCCTTGAAGCCTCACTTTGGGGAGAAGTCTTCCCAAGGAAGCCTTTGAGCTCAAACCAAAGGGAGTTACCCGATTTTAAGGTAATGTCTTCACTTGAGTCCTTTTGTTTTATTTTGCTTCTCCAACCCCCTAAACTCTTTTTATTCATTTCTTTTGTAACAACTCCAGTATCTTAAATATACTAGGATGTTGTTATAATAATTATTCTTGCTACACTTACACACACCTACATCTAATGGTTTAATAACATACTGTTTCCGTGGATGGTGAATTTATGCCTCCCGAAATGATGATTGTTCAACATTATTTTAACACCATAAAAGGTGGCCATTAAGATAAAAAAATATTTATATATGATATATAATATTTTTATGTTTTTCTTAAGCTTCTGTATTTTTCATTTTGGGCATACCTTTATGGTTCCCATTATGGGTAAACGCGATATCTTCATTTAAGGAAGTGCGGACTACCGACCCCTCAAAGTGATTTGATTCATTAAATACCATATGAGGGACGTATAAAGGATGGAGTTATGATATTATATATGATATTACACTAGAATTATAATATACCTTTATATCATTATGATTCCATTCTATAAAATACGAAATAGAAATGATAGTAGCGTTCATGCATACGTACGGCTTACCATCTCCATGAACGGTGCATTTCATTTCTTACCTATAAATGAATATGTAATATTATAAATGCTTGTATATACTGGATATATATGATATATATGATATATACATCATGATTATAATTCTGGATATAATGGATACATGAACAACTTGTAATTATAAAGGGTTTATTTTTGACTCAAGTACCAATGATCGTTAAAATGACCGTTATTAACTTAAATAATTACATAGTGTTCATGACATGGCAATAAGTGATATAAAAGGAATAATGAACTTGAAAAAGGTTCTTAAACAAGTAGAAATTAACTCATGTTTATTATTCAGGACATTAAAGAACGATCGAGTCAAGTCGGACCTGAGGTATGGGACTTCGTCTCAATCTCCTTTCATTGAGGCATATTTTGTTTTATACACAACCTTCTTTTATATGGTGTATAAACCCATTTGACTTTTACGTTTATCCAAAAGACATCTTTTTTATACGAAGCGTTTTACTAAATGACAAAAGGGAATGTTTTGTCGTATGTATGCGGCGACAACGACTTCTCCGCTGCCGGGACCATTATTTGAGTTTCAGCTTCCTCTACAAGCCATACCTTCTTTTTAAAAGAAAAATAAATACCATGTTTTACTTTTCTTTTATTTTGGTATTGAAAATGGTTTTCATAATGTTTTATATCAATGTGTTGTATTGATATCTTGTGATTGAAAGGTGGAAATTTTATGATTCCTTTATGCATGTTTTATGTGATACGATTATGTTGAGGTTCTTGGGAATTATTATGAAGACGGGTGGTTCCGTGATAGACTAAGGGAATGTGAGCCCGATATAGCTCTCCAATGAATTGGGTAACGCGAAGGAGTGAAACGTTAAGGTTCCTCCAAAGAGATTTATGGAATATACTATGATGGGTATTCCAAACATAACCAAGAGGGTTACTCCCTATGTAAGAATGTTATGAATACCTCAAGTTACCTTTATGTCTTATGATTTCTATGATTTATTCATGATTTGATGAGGTATGTTAAAGTGCTTATGTTTTATGGGTAAAGTATGATTTCATTCTTATGTATATATGTACCCATGTTTCCTTTACATATATTTTTATATCCCTTACTGAGCTTTTTATGCTCATCCCAAGTTTTTTTGAAATGTTTTTCACAGGTCAAGGGAAAGGTACATGATATGATGATAGTGTCAAGGAAGTGTCAAGAAAGAATCCATGTTTTATTTTAAATATGTTTCCATTGATGGGAAAGAAGAATAATATCTTTATGTAACCACTTTGTTTATATGTGGAATGTAATGAAAGTTTTATGATCGAATTCTCTAAAACTCTAAACCCGAAAAGATCCTCAATGTGTAATCTTGTAATAACTCAAGATTAAGTAAGGTTTAAGGCTGGGGCCTTATAGTTGGTATCAAAGGTCGGTTTAGATAACTTTAGGAGTTATAATTCTATTAAATGATTATCAAAAAATATTTTTTTATGGTCAAATTGGAGTGATATAGTATTTGAAGATTACCATGTTGCTTCATCTAAGACATGTTTGTTCAGAATGGTTTTCCGTAGAGGAAACAGGGAAGTAGTGCTAGGAAGGCATGCAGAAGGAAATAACCTTCCGAATCAGCATCCTGAGATGGTCGGAATTGGAACTGAACAGTTTGTTGGAGTAATGGCGTAGTTGACTCAAGCGATAAATGGTGGTGGCATCCATGCGCGAGATCAGCCAGATCAACCGCAGAGGAACATGTCAGTGGTGGAACATTTCATGAGGAAAAATACCCCATCATTCAGAGGATCATCTGACCCTGTGATAGCTGAAGGAGGGATTAAAGAACTGGAGAAGATTTTCGATGTCATGGGGTGTTCAGACAATCAAAAGGTTAGTCTTGCTATTTACCGTTTGGTGGGTGAGGCAGATCAGTGGTGGTCTATGGTTAAAAATATCAGGGAGGCCGATGAGATTGATTCTCTTGACTGGGATGAATTCAAAGGTATGTTTCTTGAGAAGTATTTTCCTTAGGCTGTTCGACTTAGGATGGAAAAGCAATTCTTGGAATTGAGGCAATAGGAAGACTCAGTGGCCGCCTATGAAGAAAGGTTCACTCGATTGGCAAGGTATGCTCCAAATTTTATCCAAGACATTGATAGTAAGATCAATCGTTTTTACTCAGGAATAAAGCCAAAATATCGAAGGGCATTAGCTTCTCGTGAGTTTAAAAGTTATTAAAAGATTTTTCGATGTGCTGAGAAGGTGGAAATGGAGTTTTCCGATGATCAAGTGTTCTATAACAACCAGCAGAAGAAGAGACCAAGGTGGCAGGAGAAAGGTAAGAATTCTTCAAAAAAGTCTGATGGTAAGAAAACTAAGTTTCCAGTTTGTGATAAATGTGGAAAAAGGCATGATAGGGAATGTCTTCTGAATCTTGGAAAGTGCTAACGATGTGGTAAGATGGGACATAAGGCTCGTGATTGCACTGAAAAAGATCAAGGTGAAGGTAAGACCAAATTTGATTTACAGTTAGTGAAATGTTTTAAGTGCAATGAGATGGGTAACTATGAAAATGAGTGTCCGACAAAGATCTTGAGTGATGTGAAGCAGTTAGACTACAAGCAAAAAGGGGTGGTGAAATCCTTTTCAACTACTTCAGCATATGTCGGGCCATCAAATGAAGTTGTATCAGCTCCAGGGAGCTCAGTATTTTTCAAAGATTGACTTGAGATCGGGGTACCATCAGCTGAAGGTAAAGGAAGCAGATGTTCCGAAGACTGCGTTTCGTACAAGATATGGCCATTATGAATTTAAAGTAATGCCTTTTGGGCTAACCAATTCACCTGCTGTATTCATGGACTTAATGAATAGAATTTTCCATGAGTTCTTGGATAAGTTTGTGGTGGTTTTCATTGATGATATTTTTGTGTTTTCTAAAAGTAAAGAGGAGCATGAAAGACATTTAAAGGGTTATCTTGCAAACCTTAAAAGAAAGGAAACTGTATGGAAAATTCAGCAAGTGCGAGTTTTGGTTGCAACAAATTTCTTTCCTTGGTTACATTGTTTCTAAAGATGGGATAACCGTTGATCCTGCAAAAACAAAGGTTGTTGAATAATGGCCAAGACCCACAAATGTAACAGAGATTCGTAGTTTCCTTGGTTTGGCAGGCTATTACAGAAGGTTTGTTAGAAATTTTTCATGGTTCTCTAGTCTAATGACTAAGCTAACTCGGAAGGGTGTTAAGTTTATCTGGAAAAAATAATGTGATGATTTTTTTCAAGAATTGAAAAGAAGATTGGTGAATGATGCAGTTTTGGCACTACCTTCCAGGAATGGTGAGTTTTTTATATACAGTGATCCTTCATTGAAAGGACTTGGTTGTGTCTTAATGCAGAATGATCAGGTAATTGCTTATGCTTCATGTCAGTTGAAAACTCATGAGTTAAATTACCCTACACATGATTTGAAATTAGCTGCTGTTGTTTTTGCTTTAAAAATTTGGAGGCATCATTTGTATGGAGTAAAGTGTGAAATATATACTGATCACAAAAGTTTAAAATATATATTCACTCAGAAAGAGTTAAACATGAGACAGAGTAGATGGATGGAATTAATCAAGGATTATGATTTTACAATTCATTACCATCCGGGAAAAGTGAATAAAGTGGCTAATGCTTTGAGTCGAAAAAGTAATGCTTCATTAGAAATGTTGCATTTGGAACGTGATCCTTGGGTTAAGGGTTTGATGAACTTTGGCATAGAAGTTGTTGGTGCAGGAATTTATTCTGTTTTGTTTTAGGTATCAGTGAGATCATCTCTATCAGATAGAATCAAGCAAGCACAGAAGCAAGACAGTGAGTTACAGAAAAAGGTAGAGCTGGTTCAGAAAGGTAAGTTGCCTGAATTAAACGTTGATAATGATTGCGTTTTGAGATTTGGGAAGATATTGTGTGTGCCTTGTGATTCACAGTTGAAGAGAGAGTTATTATGTGAAGCTCATAGTTCTCCGTTTTTAGTTCATCCAGGCAGTACTAAGATGTATAGAGATCTTCATGAGTATTACTGGTGGGATGTAATGAAAAGAGATATTGCTGATTTTACTATGAAGTGTTTGACTTGTCAGCAGGTTAAAGCAGAGCAGTAGTTACCGAAAGGGATGCTTCAACCTTTACCAATGCCAGAGTGGAAATGGGAGAATATATCAATGGACTTTTTTGTGGGATTACCAAAGACATCACTAGGTAATAATGCAATCTAGGTTATTGTTGATCGCTTGACCAAATCTGCTCATTTCCTTGCTATAGGAGATACGTTTTCCCTAGATCAACTTTCCCATTTGTATCTTAAAGAGATAGTCTGGTTACATGGAGTTCCTCTCTCCATTGTATCTGACCATGATCCCAGGTTTACTTCTAACTTTTGGAAAGGCCTTCAGAAGTCATTGGGTACTGAATTAAATTTTAGTACAGCTTTTCATCCTCAATCAGATGGGCAGTCGGAACGAACAATTCAGACCTTGGAGGATATTCTACGAGCTTGTTTGATGGATTATCAGGGAAGTTTGGACCAACATATTTCTTTGGTTGAATTTTCATGTAATAATAGTTTTCATTCCAGTATACAGATGGCACCATTTGAGGTGTTATATGGGAAGCGGTGTCGAACTCCAGCTTTTTGGGATGAAGTGGGTGAGAGGAAGTTGATGGGACCAGAATTGGTAGAAGAGATGGCAGAAAAAGTTCAGCTGATTCAGAAACACATGAGAACAGCTCAGAGTAGGCAGAAGAGTTATGCAGACAACAGGAGGAAGGATCTCACTTTTGAGGTAGGTGATCATGTTTTTCTCAAAGTCTCATCATGGAAAAGTGTGATGCGATTTGGTAAGAAATGAAAGCTGAGTACAAGGTTCATTGGACCATATGAAATTCTGGAGAGAGTTGGATCATTTTCTTACTGCGTGGCTTTACCTCCGAGTTTATCTCAGGTACACAATGTTTTTCATGTTTCGATGCAGAGAAAGTACATGCCAGATCCATCTCATGTTTTGAGTCCACATGTAGTACAGCTGGAAAAGAACCTATCTTATGAGGAACAACCGGTCCAGATTCTTGACCACAGGGAGAAAGTGTTACGGAATAATGTGATTAATCAGGTAAAGGTTTTGTGGAAAACCGCATGATGGAAGAGGTAACATGTGAATCTGAAAATGCAATGAGGGATAAGTACCCCCGTTTATTTGATAAGTAAATAAATTGCGGGGACACAATTTTCTAAAGGGGGGAAGGATGTAACATCCCAAGTAAGTAATTAATAATAGATATTTTTATCTATGTCTATTAATGAATTAGATAGTGTTTTAGAGGCTTAAAATGAAAATAAATCCATTCTTAAGCATGGAATACAGTAATATTCTTAAAAGATGGTTTTACTGCCTTTTCATGGCAAACCCTTTTTAAATAAAACTTTTGACAATTTTATAATCTATATTTTCCAAAATAAACATATTCATTATTATTGGGACATTTAAATTTACATTGGATAAATTTTTGGTATTTTTCTGACAATGTTCATTTTTTAATGAATAGTGAAAAATACTGCAATTTACATCAAAACTACTTTTTAATCTAATTTATTTATATGATTAGATTATCTTTTGAATTGGTTTTAAAGTTAAATTAGAATATAGTTTTACCATTTAATCCAATGGTGGTCATTAGGATTAATTTCACTTTGGAATTGGGCATAAACTAATCCCAAACTTTTCATAGATATTGTTTCAAAAAAACCCGCTATTTGTTTTGACAACGGGAATTATTTTTAAATCAATTATTGCAATTTATGTGTTTGTAATTTGGTAAAATGGATTAAATATTTGTAATAAGAAGTTCCAAATTATGTAATTAAGACTCTTTTGTTTTTGGACATTATGAATAGTAACGACGGTAATTATCTTTAATTATCTTGATTAATGAGTAATCGGGTAGTTAAGGATAATAAAATAATATCATAATAATAATAAATGACACCAAAATGTGTCCTAAGGCTACTAGTTGACTCATGGACGACCATGGGATTCCTTGTTCCAATCTTGGGGACCCCATGGAATCACTTTTGTGAGAAAGTGACTTTTTATCTTTTTATTTTTTAAAGAATGTATCACCTAAGTAAAATATTTTTAATTTTGTCTACATAAATGATATTTTGGACTATAAATAGTCATTGGAAAGCTAAAAAGATTTTCTACATCATAGTATTTTTTTATAATTTTTATACATTAAATAAATTAAATTATTTATGACATCATAATGATGTGGCGGTGACCTCATTATTTGACGATTTAAATAAAATAAAAAGATAATGTAAAATCTAAGACTTACACATGTCCAAAACCTATTGGGTGGGTATATTTCGAACCCAAATCACCTTTTCCTCGAATTATATCAATGTGGGACCTTTAAAATTCGAAACCCATTTGAAAATAAAGTAACATTTCTTTACTTTCCAAGAGTGCCCCTCCTCTCCTCTTATAAAAGGCCCCCACCTCTACCTCCTTACCCACACTTCCAGAGCCTTTGGCTTGTCCAAACCCTACCCATTTTGTCTCTCCACTTCCCTATATTACTCCTTGAAGCCTCACTTTGGGCATAAGTCTTCCCAAGGAAGCCTTTTAGCTCAAACCAAAAGGAGTTACCCGATTTTAAGGTAATGTCTTCACTTGAGTCCTTTTGTTTTATTTTGCTTCTCCAACCCCCTAAACTCTTTTTATTCATTTCTTTTGTAACAACTCCAGTGTATTCAATATACTAGGATGTTTTTATAAGAAGTATTCTAGCTACACTTACACACACCTACATCTAATTGTTAAATAACATACTGTTTCTGTGGATGGTGAATTTATGCCTCCTGAAACGATGATTGTTCAACATTCTTTTAACACCTTCAAAGGTGGCCATTAAGATGACAATATATTTATATATGATATATAATATGTTTATGTTTTCCTTAAGCTTCTGTATTTTTCATTTTGGGCATACCTTTATGGTTCCCATTATGGGTAAACGCGATATCTTCATTTAAGGAAGTGCAGACTACCGCCCCCTCAAAGTGATTTGATTCGTTAAATACCATATGTGGGACGTATAAAGGACAGAGTTATGATATTATATATGATATTACACTGTAATTATAATATACCTTTATATAATTATGATTCCATTCTATAAAATACGAAATAGAAATCAAAGTAGTGTTCATGCGTACGTACGGCTTACCGTCTCCATGAACGGTGCATTTCATTTCTTACCTCTAAATGAATATGTAATATTATAAATGCATGTATATACTGGATATATATGATATATACATCATGATTATAATTATGGATATAATGGATACATGAACAACTTGTAATTATAAAGGGTTTATTTTTGACTCAAGTACCAATGATCGTTAAAATGACCGTTATTAACTTAAATAATTACATAGTTTTCATGACATGGCAATAAGTGATATAAAAGGAATAATGAACTTGAAAAAGGTTCTTAAACAAGTAGAAATTAACTCAAGTTTATTATTCAGCACATTAAAGAACGATCGAGTCAAGTCGGACCCGAGGTATGGGACTTCGTCTCAATCTCCTTTCATTGAGGCATATTTTGTTTTATACACAACCTTCTTTTATATCCTGTATAAACCCCTTTTAATTTTATGTTTATCAAAAAAAATCTTTTTTATACGAATTTTTTTACTAAATGACAAAAGGGAATGTTTTGTCGTACGTATGCGGCGACAACGACTTCTCCGCCGTCGTGACCATTATTTGAGTTTCGGCTTCCTCTACAAGTCATACCTTCTTTTGAAAAGAAAAATAAATACCATGTTTTACAATTATTTTATTTTGGTATTGAAAATGGTTTTCATAATGTTTTTATATCAATTTGTTGTATTGATATCTTGTGATTGAAAGGTGGAAATGTTATGTTTCCTTTATGCATGTTTTATGTGATACGATTATGTTGAGGTTCTTGGGAATTATGATGAAGACGGGCGGTTCCGTGATAGAATAAGGGCGGGTGAGCCTGATATAGCTCTCCAATGCATTGGGTAACGCGAAGGAGTGAAACGTTAAGGTTTCTCCGAAGATATTTAGGGAATATACTGTGATGGGTATTCCAAACGTAACCAAGAGGGTTACTCCCTATGTAAGAATGTTATGAATGCCTCAAGTTACCTTTATGTCTTATGATTTCTATGATTTATTCATGATTTGATGAGGTATGTTAAAGTGCTTATGTTTTATGGGTAAAGTATGATTTCATTCTTATGTATATATGTACCCATGTTTCCTTTCCATATAGTTTTATATCCCTTACTGAGATTTTTATGCTCATCCCAAGTTTTTTTGAAATGTTTTTCACAGTTCAAGGGAAAGGTACATGATATAATGATAGTGTCAAGGAAGTGTCAAGAAAGAATCCATGTTTTATTTTAAATGTGTTTCCATTGATGGGAAAGAAGAATACTATCTTTATGTAACCACTTTGTTTATATGTGGAATGTAATGAAAGTTTTATGATCTAATTCTCTAAAACTCTAAACCCGAAAAGATCCTCAATGTGTAATATTCTAATAACACAAGATTAAGTAAGTTTTAAGGCTGGGGCCTTATAGGGTTGGTTAAGGTGATTACATTTTCTTTGAAATGAATCCTTTATATATATTCTAAATGGATCTCAGGTTTGGTCTTGTGAGAAGAAAAAAATCAATATGATGTGAAAACATGAATTTATATGTTAAATTGGTATAGCATGGTTAATATTAAATTTTTAATAATGTGCAATGATGTGAGTGAGGTGGTTAATTTTTAAAATTTAGGTGAGGGGAAATTTCATAATTTCATAAAATATTAAATTAAAATAACTTTATTATCAAAAAAATATCAAAATTTCTATTTATTAGAATAAAATGTTAGATATGGGTGTGATTATATCAAAAATTGAATTTATAAATAATTTTATTGCAATGTTATCTTTATCCTTTTGATTAATTGATAGATAACCACTTTTAATATGAACTATAGTGACAACTTTTTCAATATCAACGGGTTATATTTTTTTACTTATAAGTTTTTAATTCGAACATAAATGGTCAATTTATGAATTCTTAGACCATATAATATAAATTTTTCATATTTTAATATTTTTATGATTTATAAATAAATTAATAAATATAATTTTGATAAAATATCATTATGGTCAATTTTTACAATATTCATTTAATTTAACATTAAATACCTTAAGGAAAATGGAAATTTCAAATATAATCCTTTATTAAATCATTATCATGTTATATAGATCTACAAAATAAATGATAAATATTAATTATTTAAAATTATATTAGATCTATCATTTTCAAAATAATTTATTTTATTTTTCTATTAAATAAATAAATAATGTTTTATGGTTTTGTAAGAATTTATGGTTAATTTATAATTCAAAAAAAAATTATAAATAAATTTCAATCATGAATATAAATTAATTATACACATAATAGAAACTAATATTAATTCATAAACTCTTTTTCCTTATCTGAACACAAAGAAGATATTAAAATCCAAGAGTGTGACATTTTGAAACATTCATTAATTTAAACCAAATAGAAGTAATTTTCATTGAATGATATCTGTAGCGTCCCTCGATCTAAAGAAATCTCACATAGAATTGGGTGTGAGTATTACTCACACTAAAAACATTGAACTATATGCGGCTGGGTCCCGTCACAAGTAATCAATCATAGAAAACATGTTGTCAAAGAAAATATGCTATTTTATAAAATGTTATTTGTGATTAGAGGGACTACCCACCACAAATAACATGAAAAAATAATTAAAAAATAATAATAAAATAAAAAGTTTAAAAAGTTTAAAAAAATAAAAGAAAAAAATGTAACAAAAATAAAAAAATAAAAACTAATAATAAAAAGATAAAATATAATTAAAAATAAAAAAATAAAACAATATAAAATATGCAAAATATATAACTATAAAAATATGAATTATTAAAAATATTATAAAAATATGCATACAATCAAATGCTTATAAAAACACAAATTATAGAGGGATAGGGGGAAGGGGTTATCTAAAGGAGGTGGTGGAGGGAACTCCATCCCTAATCCCATAGTTAGACATCACATATACTCTATCATCTCGTAGTGATACATGTACTGCTACCATCGATGCATCTCCTTCTATTTCTACTACTGTTTTTGATGAATTATTACTAAAAATTACTACATTTCATAATTAGTACTTATTTTAACTATTTTTTACTAATTATTACTATATTTTTCTACTTATTACTAGTTATTACTAATTATTACTAATTTTTAACAATTATAACTAATTATTACTAGTTTTAACTTTTTTTCAAATTACGACTTATTTTTACAAATTATTACAATATTTTTACTAATTTTGACTATTTTTTACAAATTATTACTAATTTTTATGAAATACATAAAACTTATTAATTTAAGATAAATATTAGTAATTATTGATAAATAAAATAAATTATTACAAAATAAAACTTTTAAATTAAAATTAAAATCATTACTACAAATTAAAATAAAATATTAAAACAAAATAATGCAATACAACAATAAATAATTCAAAATAAATTTAATTACTATTAATAAATAATTATTATTACTAGTATAAAAAAAATTAATTAATAAAAAATAAAAATAGTAAAGAATTACCTTCAAACTGAATCTTTTAGCAGATGTTTGTGGATCCACTGTAAACATTAAAACATGGAAAAGTTTCAGCTGAATAAAATGAGATAAAACATGTTAGAGAGATTTTAGATAAGAAATAAATGAAATAAATTCTAGGGGGTATAGTTTAGATTATTTTCCATTAGTATATTTACAGCATGACCTTTCATAAATAGTGTAACCATTATAAATTACATTAGTGGTTAAAAAAGTATTTTTTATAGGCCCAATCACAAATGCGTTATGCCGAATGTTTATCGGTGATGAGACGAGATCCCATCGCAAATAAAAAAACAACACAAGACTATTTTCGATCGGGATACCTTCCCATCACGAATAGTGTTCTTACATTTTTTCACACATCACACACCAATGTATATTTGATGAGAATGTCTATTTGTCGCAAAATACTATCTTTCAGTGGACTACTTGGGATGGGTGGCTAACCCGTCGTAAAAGGATCATCTTCATATAGTGTCATTAGGTTGACACCAGTGTATCTAACTATAGCAATTCTGATAAAAGTGTATTCAATAATATAATAAACAAAAGTATTTATTAATTAAAAAAATTAAATTAATTCCACATCAACATTCTTCGACACCATGGTAGAATGTCTATCAGCAACTCTCACAACCATACCAACCATAATCTTATAACTATGGTAAACATCACAAGCCTCGACACCATGATAAAATGAATCAAAGAATGTATCACATCCATTCCATCCAAAACCTTATAACAAAGGTGTGAAACATAAACACTAGGTCAAAACCCCCTTTATAAGCATTTCAAAATTTTATCAGTTCCATTACCTATATTTAACCATTTCAGTATGTATCTCTAGGCCACGCCCGGTATATAAAAATTTCAGTATGTGTATCAAATAAAATATAAGTATATATGCATTTCATCATGTTTCTTGAGGATTATCCTGGTATATATTCATTTTAGTATGTGTCTTAGTGAATATCCCTATATATAATCATTTCAACATGTAAACTGGGCCAATTCCTCATATAACAATTACAACATTTTTATCACAACACACATCATGGAAACAAGTATATCACAATAACACATTATCAGGATCAATGGTTAATTATAAAAATTACCATTTGTCATCCAATTACACATTTCATTTATCATTTTTTCATGACCAATAACATTCCTGTTATCAAAATAAACATGCCAATGTATGTTGATTATCTTTCAAGAAATCTCCTAAATCCCATGCCTTGATAAAAATATATTATTCTATTTATCAGTACATTTATAAAAAATTATTCACTCACCTGAACAGTAGCCATAATCTCAGTCAATAATAATTTTTTCCAAGAAGAATACAACAAATAATGTATTTCATTATTTAGTTAATTCGGGCGCATGAAATGTGGGTGCAAATAAAAATATTGCATATAAATGAATACTATCAGAATATAGGTTAATGTCTGGGCCCATACCATTAATTGAAAATCATATAATTATTCCAATAAGATTTACCAACTAGAATGAAGGAGAAGATGATTAAAAGAAGGTTTTGATATCATGATCGATCTATATAAAAACCTTCAGCATAGACAATTAAGGGATAACACCGCAACTATTTGAGAAAAATAGAATATAATTGGAAAACTAAATAAAATCCACTTACTAGGGATTAGATATGTGAATGGGATATCCGGAAGGAAGTTAAGTATTCCAAAATCACCGGTAAAGTCTCCATAGGGTGTGAGGAATGATACACACATAAAATGAATTAAAATCAACCACACCACACACATTAAAATATTAAGTCATTAAATTACATGTTGTGTAATAATGTTATAGGTTCCGAGCACAGCGGAAGTGCATTGGTGTGTTTTCCCAACATTAATTTTAAAGTTAAGCAAATTTCAATCTGAGATGCGTCAAGATTTAAAATGCCGAATATTTGGAATAGAAAGAAGAAAGAAAATCTTAAGAGAGAATCTCAGAACCACAGAGATAGGATCATTATATGTTGGTTATAATTAATTTAATTAATTCACAAGAATTACCTTGGTGGAATTCTTTCTTCGTTGATGTCTCCGGTCACGATCCTGTGATATGTCATTGCGTCGTAGAATCCAAGTGTAGGATTCCTCTAGTGGTGATCCACATGTTTTCCACGTATCTCTAGATGTCGCCAAAGGGATCTCTAGGTGCTAGCACAGAAGAGCCTTCGCTTGTGATGTCTGCCATCAACCGCCTTGATCCGATAAAGGATCATGCTCTCATAACATGAGGGTGTTCTTGGGGGAAAGGGAATTCTCTCTTAGATTGAGAGTATTTCCAAATCCGTTGTGCACAACAAAATGGCTCAGGAAAAGTGTTGGGGGTGTGAGGATATTTATAATCGGTTTTAAGGTTAATAGAGTTATGACAATAAATAAATGTGTTACGTGTTTTATTTATTTCATTTGATCTTATTGAAACCCCATGTCGAATTATTAATTCTTTGACATGCACCCACGCTTATTATAATTAATATCATTTAATAAAAAAAATATTATATCCTCAAAATCCCGACTGGAAAACTACACGGCGTGTAATAATTAATACACGGCGTGTACTTGTTTTCCATAAAACTATACGGCGTGTATATTTAATATACACAGCGTGTACTTTTATTTTCCATTTTTCTCCACCATATTTATTAGACCTTGAGTAATGGCTATTTATTTCTTAAATAAATGTAACTGCATTACTCACTAATAAATATATTATTTCGGCCACAATATATTCTCTCGAATAACTAGTGTCGAAATAAATGTGATCAGGCATCCTTAAATAATTATTAAACCATAGTTGGGAATAATATTTATTTAACTTGTTAAATTAATATTTAACTTGGATTCATGGACACAATTAGTGTGACCTTCTAGGCCTCTTTCTTTGTGGCATTAGGCGGAGCCTGCCTAAATTCCAAGGTTAGCGTATAGAAACACGCCAAGGCACCCATAGAGAAAGAAGTTAACGCTACAATGACGTGTCACCTCCTACGAATGCTTACCATGTAATATAATCTCTTTGTCTCAATATCTCTAATTAAGCAGGTTGCATGCTAATGCCATCAACCCATGTGCTCGATTATTCTTTCTTTGAATTCCTGGAATTGAACTTTCCCATACCTTACCATGGACATGGATTTATTTAGGCTATATAAATTCCATCAAAGGGCCTGAGATATCTACTTTCGTTATGGAATAGAAGGGATAAATTCAATCTCACATTATCTATTAATTTTCTATTACTCGTGATGCACCCAACATATCCTACATCACTGTGAATAGTGTGTCATCACAGTTTTCATCAATACATCTAAGTACGCGAATTGTAATACCCATTAATAATAATCTTAAAGTCTAAGGACCAAAACACATGTCCACAGATAGGAACATCCAATGACACTATGAAATGTGGATTTCCTACTGGTGGGTCTCGTTCTCATAATATCCTCCTCGATATTACCAAGGGCGCACACCATGAGAAGGTGCCTCAATGTTTTATCAGTCCTCACCCCTAATGGCATGTATTATTTATGTCCCTCAAATAACATCATCCGTCCATAAAACATATATTCATGAATAGTGTTATGGCACTTCTGGGTTCTCATCATAGAAGGGATCCTCTATGACCCTTTAATAAAACAGTTATCCTTAGGACATTATCACATACATTGTCATGCAGAAGAACAAACAAGATGTGATAAGGCTTTTATTAATGAATAAAGTACAAAGTAGTTGGTTCTAGGCCAACAACTCTAGTAGACTCCCACATGGACTAGAGCCAATTTCTAAAAACCTTTAACCCACTAGCTCTCAGATGATATTCATGCTTCTACTAAGATAGGCCTTTAGTCATGGGGTCCACCACGTTCTCTTTTGTAGACACTCTGCTCACTGCAACTTCACCCCTTTGATAGAAATCCCTCAAGAGGTGATACTTCCAAAGTATGGGCTATGTCTGTTGATGTGACCTTCGTTCTTTTGCATGATCCACCACTGTAGTATTATCACAATATAATGTAATGAGATCTTTACTGCTAGGCGCCACATCAAGCTCCTGAACAAAGTTCAGAATCCAGACGACTTCCTTGGCTGCATCAGAAGCCGCTATATACTTGGACTCCGCTGTAGAATCAGCAACAACTGGCTTCTTTGAACTCTTCCAGCTCACAGCTCCTCCGTTGAGACAGAAAAATATCCATATTGCGACTTCAGATCATTTTGATCTGTCTGAAAACCAGCATCAGCAAACCCTCTAATGACAATCTCCTTGTCTCCTCCATACACCAGGAACATATCCTTAGTTCTTCTCAGATACTTAAGGATAGTCTTAACAGCAGTCCAATGATGTTCCCCTGGATCTTCTTGATATATTCCTACCATTCTCAGTGTATAGGAAACATCAAGCCTGGTATAAAACATGGAATACATGATGGATCCTATAGTCGAGGCGTATGGGATCTTGCTCATCCTATCTTTATCTTGTTGTGTCTGAGGACACATTTTCTTAGAAAGATGTAAGCCATGTGACACTAGAACAAATCCCCTCTTAGATTATTCCATACTAAATCTCTTTAGTATCTGGTCAATGTATATACCCTGACATAGTCCAAGAAGCCTCTTGGATCTATCACGAATGATCTTAATCCCTAGAATGTAGGCAGCTTCACCTAAATCTTTCATATAGAATCACTTGTTCAACCAGTCCTTAACTGACTGTAAGGCTGGTACGTCGTTTCCAATAAGCAATATGTCATCAACATATACTACTTAGATTAGGACTGCATTCCCATTAAACCGCTTATAAACACATGGCTCACATTCATTCTTAATAAAACAAAATTCCTTTATTGATTCATCAAATTGAATGTTCCTTGACCTGGATTCTTGCTTCAATCCATAAATGGATTTTTGCAACTTGTAAACCTGTTTGGCTTCACCTGGTGTCACAAACCCTTCTGGTTGTGTCATATAGACATCTTCCTGAAGGTTCCCATTAAGGAATACTGTATTGACATCCATCTTCCAAATCTCGTAGTCATGGTAAGATACTATGGAAAGTATGATTCTTATAGATTTAAACATGGAAACTGGTGAGAAGGAATCATCATATTCAATTCCTTGACGCTGTCTAAATCCTTTAGCCACTAGCCTTTCTTTATAGGTGCTAACTTGACCTTCCATGTCCATCTTTCTCTTGAATACCCATTTGCATCCAACAGGCTTTACATCAACTAGCTCATCGACTAGAACCCAAACTTGGTTCTGATACATGGATTCCATCTCAGAATTCACAACTTCTAGCCATCTTGAAGCTTATGAGCTTTCTACTACTTCCTTGTAGGAGATATGTTCATCATTGTCAAACAATAATGATTCACCATCCTCGGTGACTAGGAAACCAAATCTCTATGGTTCCCTTACCTCTCTTGAGCTCCTACTTAGTACTTGTGTTTCTGGAACCTCTTCCACGGGGACCTGTGGAACTTGTTCCTGTACCAACTCTTGTGTATCTTGAGCATCAACATTTTAGAATTAAATCTTTCTCCCACTATCCTTCTTGAGGATGTGCTCCCTCTTAAGAAAGATGTCTTGTTTTGTGACAGTCACTTTCTTGTCTTGAGGGTTATATAGGTAATATCGTTTCATTTCCTTGGGATATCTTATAAAGATACACTTAATGTCTGAGGGTTCTAGTTTGTTTCCTGAGAAGGACTTAACAAACGCCTCGCATCCCCATACACGTGTATGCGACAAAATGGGTTTCTTTTCACTCCATAACTCAGAGGGAATTCCATTTTCTGCCTTAGTTGGTGCTCGGTTTAATGTGTATGCTGCAGTTTGTAATGAATATCCCCAAAAGGATAATGGAAGATCTGCATGACTCATCATCGACCTCACCATGTCCAACAAGGTGCAGTTACTTCTTTCAATAACACCATTACACTGTGGTGTATAAGGAGGAGCGAGCTGAGATAGAATCCAAGACTCCCGAAGAAGATCGATGAACTCTTGGTTCAGATATTCTCCACCACGATCCGATCGAAGCTTATTTATATTCTTACCAAGCTGATTCTCTACTTCATTATTGAATTCCTTAAATTTCTCTAAGGCTTCTGACTTATACCTCATTATGTAGACAAATCTGTATCTACTCAAATCATCAATAAAAGTTTTAAAGTAAGAATATCCACCTCTAGCTTCTACTGGAAATGGTCGACATACATATGTGTGTACCAATTCTAGAATCTTTGTGGCCCTTTCATCCAGTCCACCAAAAGGAGCTTGGTCATTTTACCTTATAAACAAGTGTGACATCTATCATGTGGTTTTAGCTCAATAGAGTCTAAATAGCCATCTTGACAGAGCTTCGTCACGCACTTCTCGTTTACATGACCTGGGCGGTGATGCCACAACTGGGTGATTTATGATTCATGTGAGTTTGTTTCGTTATCGATTGACAGTACTTGGTTTTCATAATTTAATCCATAAAAACCATTATTTAAATGTGCCATACCATAACATATGTTGTTATTATAAAAGAGACAACCCTTATTCCCAAACATGAAAACAAATCCATCCATATCCAAACAAGATACAAAAATTATGTTCTTGGTAACACTATGTACAAAATTACAGTTTTGTAAAACCAAAATCATGCCAGTTGGAAATGAGAGGTGATAGTCACCAATAGCCAATGCAGCTAGCCATGCGCCATTGGCATCTCGAAGATCCACCTCTCCTCTAGCGATCTTTCTAAATCTACTTGGTTCCTACATTGGAATACATATGTGAGCCCCACAATATGTATCTAATACCAAATGCGTAGAAATAGAAAGATTACACTCAATAACAAATGCACCTTTAGCATCCCCACGCCTTTGGGTGTAGTTACACTTCCAGTGGACCTGCTTGCCACATGAAAAACACACTGCCTCACGTTCCTTGCCCTACCTTTGGATCTTCCCCTTCTTGGAGGGATGGTGCTCGGGGGCTTCAGAACATTTATAATTCTTTGGACTCATTGCCTTGTCCTTCCTTTTCTTGTTCACAATAAGGATCGTGGGTTTGTCACACCCCATATCCTTATCTACCTAGAGAATCGAGGTCAGAAGCTCCGATAGACTCTTCACATTGCTGCTCATATTATAGTTGACAATGAAGCTAGAGAAGGTCTTGGGCAGTGATGATATGATGAGATCTGTACGCAACTCATCCGGGAATTTATTCCCTAAGATGTCCAGGCATTCAATGTAGCCAATAAGCTTGACTACATGAGGCCCAGCTGACACAGACTCTCCAAGCTTAGTTATAAACAAAGAGTTGGAGATCTCATACATCACCTGTCTCGCCTTCTCTTGGTAGAGATCCTTAAGGTGAGACATCATGCTATACGTGTCCATGTTTTCATGTTACTTCAAGAGCTCATTGGACATGGCCAATAGCATGAAACACTGGACATTTGTGGCGTCATCCAGGTGTTCTATATAGAGAGATAATTCCTCATCATTGGCCTCTTTCCCAGGCACAACTGGAATAGGCTCTTCCAGCACATACAATTTCCTTTCGTGGCAAAGGATGATGCGTAAACGCCTCTGCCACTCTTGGAAATTGGTGCTAGTGAGAAGGTTTTCCTTCTCGAGTATGGTTCGCAATGATATGTTTGAAGTCATTTTCTTGTCGTTTCTACAAATTAAGATGAGCAAAGGTTTAGTACTTTATTACAAAACTGAGACAAATAAATAAATTAATACTTATTAGTCTCCAACTATTTTATCGAAATCCAATAGTGCTCACCATTGATTTCGGAATATTCTGTTGCCTGAATATTCTAGCGGCAAGGATCCATATTGACCTTCTCATTAACCAACTAGGGTTTGTAAAGCAACTTGAAGGGTTTTAGGTATGCATGCCAAATTCCAACTGTATTAACTCGTAGCTCCTTGATCCGCTGAGTGGACTCCCCAATATTGAAATCCTTTTATTTTGGATTTTCTCAACCTTTGCCTCTTCGTCAAAACAAGTCATTCTCTTCCATTCAACCCTTGATGCAAACCAAGTCAAATCAACCCAAAACCTTGAAATAGAATTCCCCGATAATTTAAATCACCCCAACTAAGGTTGGTCAAGCACTTTGAACTATGGTTCGATTCTAACAAAGATTATGGAAGGCTATACTGACTTAATATTTCTTTTGAGGGATATTATCCTTATACATAAATTTCCAATTTATTATCTTTTATTACATTCTTGTTAATATTAAGTGGGATTTACTTAAGTGATCAACCATGTCAATGATAATATTCACGTATAAGCCGATTTTATTTTACTTCCATCTTGCATGCTCGTTTAATTCATTAATTGTGTGATCGTGACAACACACCCACAATAAATAAACCATGCAACTGACAGAAATAAAATAAATGGTATGATCATGAGCTTTTCTATTGGTTTTTTTATCTAGTAGTTGATAAACTAATCCAAGACCTATGGGAGAAACACCTTGAACCTTTCGGGTTCGTGTTTATAGTTTTCCACTTGTCCACCTTTGTATCTCCTTGGATTGGTTTAACCTTGGCTCCTGAATTGAGCCACCTCCACTATCTTTGGAACTCCATCCATTACATATGCATTTATCTCACACTCAGGTGAAGGGTAAAGGGGTTTTACATAAAATAATCCTTGGGTTCCTAGGCCCTACATATTAATGAGGAGATGGCTCGTAGGCCAACAAATTTAATTTAAATAAATTAATTAAAAGAAACCACTCACATACAAAGGTCTCAGTATAGCTCATAATCATCCATATATGCAATGATATTTACGCATAAATAAAACTAGAATTCAATTCTTTAATCGTTCTTGTTTAATATAAATAATGCTCGAATCAATTAATTATCTTTAATTAATCAATCCTTTTATCTTAAATATTATTTCTGAATTTCTTTGAGATTCTCATCCATCAAAATTTTAAATAAATAAATTCATTTAAAATTATCCTTGTACGTAACTTGTACCTTGGAGGCAACCCGGTGAATTCCCATTTATTACGCAGATGTTAAATTAAACACATATATATAAAATACATATCATATGTTATGCCTCGACTTTACGCCTGCACCCTAGTACACGTCTCAACGGTTTGTATAATATAATAATAAATTTTAATAAATCTGCGTAATTTGGGTGGGTACACGGCATGTAGCTACAACTTCACAGCGTGTACTTTTTCTTCACCATCCATCTAATGTACACGCCCGGGGACATGGCATGTTAATGCACTTCGGAAATTTTCTGAGTACACGTTGTGTACAGTGGGACACGCGCTGTGTAGTTTCTGCATTACATGGTCTCTAGCCAGGAAAGCCATGCACGGGGTACACAGCCCAACCCTAACCCGAAGGGACTACATTCCATGTTCATTGGACCACACGGCGTGTAATCCGGAAACCATGTGCCACCTATTTCTCGTCAACACACAGCATCTTAAATTCTTAGAAAGAATCCAATACATGGCCTGATTTGGCGGATCAGTCAATGCATTGAACCTAGACTACACGGGGTGTACTTTCGAATACTTGTTGTGTATTCTTGTGTTGTACGACCTAAAAAATTTGGATCCTCTGGATTAGTTCCTCTATTTTATTTTAATCAAAATTAAAAGAAAAAATTGTTTCTATGAGGTGAACGAGAAACGATGGAGGAGGAACAGATCTCGATATTCAGACTTCCAGAACGATTAAACTTGAATTAAAATAACTAAATTATTAAATGCATAAATCATCAATGAAAAACTAAATAATTATAATCAGCGATATAACCTCTCTGATACCACTTGTAAGTTTCGGGCACAGCGGAAGCACATTGGTGGGTTTTCCCAACTTAATTTTAACGTTAAGCAACGTTCAATACGAGATCTGTCATGATTTAAAATTCCGAATCTTCGGAATAGAATTAAGAACAAAGAAATTATGATGGAATACCGGAACCACAGAGATAGGATCATCATATGCTGGTTATAATTAATTTAATTAATTCAAAAGAATTATTGTGGTGGAATTCTTTCTTCGTTGATGTCTCCAGTCATGATCATGTGATCCGTCGTTGCATCGTAGAATCCAAGTGTATGATTCCTCTAGCGGTGATCCACATGTGTGCTACGTATCTATGGACGTCGCTGAAGGAATCTTTGGGTGCTAGCATGGAAGATCCTTCGCTTGAGATGTCTGCCATCAACCGCCTTGATCTGTTGGAGGATCTTGCTCTCGTAACTTGAGGGCGTTCTTGGTGAAAAGGGAATTCTCTCTTGGCTTGAGAGTATTTCCAAATCTGTTGTGCACAACAAAATGGCTCAGGAAAAGTGTTGGGGTTGTGAGTATATTTATAATCAGGTTTAAGTTTAATAGAGTTATGACAATAAATAAACTCCTTATGCATTTTATTTATTTCATTAACTCTTATTGAAACCTCATGTCGAATTATTAATTCCTTGACATGCACCCACGCTGATTATAATTAATATAATTTAATAAAACAATATTATATCCTTAAAATCCCGACTGGAAAACTACACGGCGTGTAATAATTAATACACAATGTGTACTTATTTTCCATAAAACTACACGGTGTGTATATTTAATATACATGACATGTACTTTTATTTTCCATTTTTCTCCACCATATTTATTAGAACTTGAGTAATGGATATTTATTTCTTAAATAAATGTAACTGCATTACTCTCTAATAAATATATTATTTCACCCACAATATATTCTCTCGAATAACTAGTGTCGAAATAAATGCGATCAGGCATCCTTAAATAATTATTAAACCACATTCGGGAATAATATTTATTTAACCTGTTAAATTAATATTTAACTGAGATACATGGACACACTTAGTGTGTGCCCCTCTAGGCCTCTTTCTCAGTGGCATTAGGCGGAGCCTGCCTAAATTCCAAGGTTAGCATCTAGAAACATGCCAAGCCACCCATAGAGAAAGAAGTTAATGCTCCAATGATGTGTCACCTCCTACCAACGTTTACCATGTAATATAATCCCTTTGTCTCGATATATCTAATCAAGCGGGTTGCATGCTAGGTCCATCAACCCATGTGTTCGATTATTCTTTCTTTGAATTCCCAGAATAGAACTCGCCCATAGCATACCGTGGCCACGGATTTATTTAGCCTATATCAATTCCATAAAAGGGCATGAGATATCTACTTCCTTTATGGAACAAAAGGGACAAATCCTTTCTCGCTTTATCTATTAATGCAGTATTACTCGTGACACACCCAACGTATCCTACCTCACTGCGAACAGTGTGTCGCCACAGTTTTCATCAATACATCTAAGTGTGTGAGTTGTAATACTCATTAATAATAATCATAAAGTCTATGGACCAATACACACATCTTCATATAGGAACATATAATGACACTATGAAATGTGGATTTCTTACTGGAGGGTCTCGTTCTCATAATATCCTCCTGGATATTACCAAGGGCGCACACCATGAGAAGGTGCCTCAAATTTTTATGATTCCTCACCCCTAATGGCATGTATTATTTGTGTCCCTCAAATAACATCATCCGGCCATAGAACATATATTCAAGAACAGTGTTATGGCACTTCTGGATTCTCATCATAGCAGGGATCCGCTCTGACCCTTTAATGAAATAGTTGTCCTTATTATCACATGCATTTTCACGTAGAAGAACAAACAAGATGTGATAAGGCTTTTATTAATGAATAAAGTACAAAGTAGTTGGTTTTAGGCCACCAAATCTAACAATAGTTATATGTAGTGTAATGATTTTATGAGGGATACACCAAAAAACCCATAACCTTAGTTTAATATTAAATTCTCCCAAACCTTACATGATGTGTTATACTTTTAAACCTTCTGTAATTGTTATATAAAGGGTTTTTTAGCCTAGTTTCCTTATAAAAACAATATGGACCACCTTTATGAATTCTCATTATACCAAGAACCCTTGGAAACTATTGACACATTTACACAAAGAGTCTATTTGTTTGAAAAAACAAATACCTCCAAACAAAATGTCATTTCCCCAATGAAGTCTCTCCATCTCCAAAGAAGACATAGACAAAAATGCTCAAATTAAAATGAAAATTCATGAGGGATGTTCCTAAAATATATGGAATCTTGCATCCTCCCAACCATATAATAGATTGTCCCTAAGATATCCAATTATTACTGTCGGGTATTGATGAACATCTCTAATCATTATAACCACATATTAGACTCCATATCCTAGGTATCCCACTAAACTCTCAGATGCTTTCTTTTCAATCGATACAATGGTATAGTACTACACTACAGATATCTGAAACAAATATCTACTACCAGTATCATATTCACCTCAAAATAGGTATCATCACTATGCTTGATGTGTTCTATGTATATCACATGAGAAGGTTTCAGATAATATCTCGAAAGATGGAAAAATTGAAACACATCATGTATGGAACTGAGGCAATGTGAAAGGGAGATGAGTCAAGCCACTCGATAAACCCTTGTTATAATCATAAATGTCCTAAACAAATTGGGAACTAGCTTTCACTATTTCGAAATATGAAATTCCCCCAAACTATGGGATACCAAAAAGAAAAATACAACGACTAACCTTGAACTCTAGAGGTCATCATCGATGCTCAGTTTAAGATTTCATCCAACTCCACACCATCAACAACTAATACTTGATCAACTGAACCTAATCAGATGTCTCTAGCATGATACAATGTCTAATAAGTATGGACTAACATGCATCCAAATAACATATAGGAAAATGACACAACATTCAAAAAAATTCAATGAAATTTGAAATATGGATCGATTCTTGGAGGTTATTATATACAAACTTCATGTGTACCATATATTTCTCCCATAAACCACCGAAATCTAGGACACAAGCTCGTAAAATATCCTCTAGGACCATAATAGTCCACTTATATTTTCCATCAGTATGATGGTGATAGACATATAATGAAAAGAACCTGTAATCCTAGAGCCTTATAAAGGCCCAATCAGAAACATGACATGAATTGAGGATCTCAATCAAAAATGATACTCCTCAGAACACCGTGTGGCTTAACATCTTCGTACATGTAAAGATTGACCAGATCCTCACTAATGGGGTCTCTCAAATAAGAATTATGTGAGATACCTTTTTTATTCAATCCACAATCATCAAAAATACATCATTCTTGTAGGTTTTCCTTGTTAATCCCATTAGAAAATCAATAGTGACATCATTACATTTCCACTCTAGAAGGGGTAAAGGCTTAAAAACCCTACTGACCTCTAATATATGGAGTTTTATGATGATAAGTGAAACAACTATTAACAAATCCTACTACATCTTTATTTATTCTTGACCAGACATATTATCTATGGAAATCAATATACATATTTTTAAATTCACAATTTACTACCCATATAAAATTAGGAAACTCCCTAATCATCTACTCACATAAACATTTTGGAAACTATAATAAAAAACAAATATAAAAGTAGTGAATTAGCATCCATGATACCATCATGAAAATGTCACCTCGCCATATAAACTATCTCTGGTAACTAATCCCTATGAATCAAATAACTACTCAGTCATGATCTTATCATAAGTAATCGGTATAATAGATGTTGATGTCTGATATAATCATCACTAGTACTCCTCCACATATATATGTATGTATTTAAATGGAGTAAATACCCTTTACTGATCACAAGACTCACATACTACATATTTCTTCATATTTCAAATCAATTCATTTGTAATGTCGTATCCAGTTCCTGATGTTTAGGACAAGCTGATGTTGAATGATTACAGATACTCAACCCACCTTATTTGTCAAATGATCCATACTTCCGTATAAAATAAGTACCTTAGGCTCTTGTGGTCTAAGTATACCACATATATCTCACCCGAGGCGATAATAACACTAGAATCGTAGGGATTGTACCACTGCTAATAAATCTAGATCATGGGTAAGGTAATTCATCTCATTTTGTCTCAGCTATCTACTTCTATAAGAAAGTACACAATACTCCTACATTATAACTACTCCATGTCCAACACCAGAGGTGTCCCAGTACATGGAATATGATTTACACAACACATGTAATTTTTGGAAAGGTTCTACAGTCATCCTTCCTTTCATCTAGTAATACTATTTCTCTCATGAATAAAAAAAATTCACTCCCTTTTTGGTTCTCCTTGACATTAGTGCTACCACATAGCTGATATCTTAGAAAAAGCATAGATAATAACCAATTGAACCTATAAATCTTTGAATGTAGAACACATTCCTATGATTCTTTATAACACCCAAAGTATTTAAAAAATAATTTAATAGAAACTTTGATGCACACAACACTGATTATTTACAAAAAAACACTTTCTCATTATATTATCTATGTTAGATAGTTATAACCTATCCATGACACGAATATTTTTCACCTATGTGAATTGGATTTAAAAATATACCCTTATAAATAGTAATGTTAAGCTTATGAAAAGTATTGTACCCTTATTAATATTAATATGACCCTTATGACTAGTAACATCATCCATCATTTTATAAATAAAATTTATGTCACCTTATAAATGAAATATATTTTTTAAAAAAATTAATAATTATGTGTTGGTATTTTTGTGAGTAATAAATATTTAATTAAAATTTTATAATTAATAAATTTATATGAAAGAAAATTTGTTTTCATAAAATGTATGCATAAAAAATATTTTTTTCCTATTATTTTTGGATAATTTAATGAGACCATAAGAAATTGTTAGGATGTTATAAAATCAGTTTTAATTTTAAAGACTGTATTTTTTGAGTAAATAATGATTTCAGTTAAAATATAAATTTATCATATTTATAAAATTATTCTCATAACATAGAGTCTATTTTTTAATTATACACTTGAGAAAATGGTATCGGTTAATTTTTGGGATTTTTTTAAAATATTTGAATTTTTGTAAACAATAAAATATGGTAATTTAACATATATTTAAATTATAATTTAAATACATTATTCATGACATCATGGATGATGTAATACAAAATGGTTTGAACTAAAATTCCTCTATTACTTATTTCAGTCAAAATAAATAAGAACTATTTATTTTATTCAGAAAAATAACAAAATAATGAATAAGATATTCAAAAATCACTTCTCTCATCCACTATAAAAACCACCCGTCACTCCCTCTTCTCCTCACTCATATAATCCTTGAATATTTTCAATGATCTTCCAAATTACTAATCCATATTCTTTATCCACTTATAGGATCATTTTTTCTTTCTAATAGACCAAAACCCCTTACCTTAAGGAGGTTCTTAAGGAGGATATTTCAAGAGGTAAACCCTTTTCCTTTTTCATTTAATTTCTTTTTCAATTTATTTTTCTTATTTTATCCTCACCTCCTCTATACACCTAATCATGATAACTCTAGTATCACCTTTATAATATAATCATATCATGTTAATTAATTATTCATCATCAATATCTTTACTCTCTCTTTCTCTCTTTAATTTTAATGAAAAAGTTATCTTTCAGGAGGTGCCAACATATAACCCTCGTGGACGAAAAATATTCATTATTAAATTTATCCATCATTTATATTCCTGAAACAATTTTTATGGTTGAGAAAAAATATATTATACGTATTATAACCAATCTAATGCTCTGGAACTAGTATATATACATAATATTTATTTATACGAGGGAACTCATTCGTAATAATCGAAATACTGCAAAAATAAATTAAATGATTAACATTAATGTTTTATCTAACAAATCAACATCATACCAAGTAAAAAAATCATATATAAATATCCATTTATACTTACTTATGTTCATAAATAGTATATAAATTCAATTATGTTGAATTATATCCATTCAATAGGAACATCCGTACTCATATACATGTATATTGATCGTGAAAACTAATGAAATGAATGATCCTGAGTGATTAATTTGTATCTTTTAATAGACCCAAAGGGCTATAAATGAACATATTAAAATTAAAATAAATCAAATAAATTTATACATGGTTAGGAATAAATTAATTAATGGATTTAATTTTATTATACATGATTTTATGTCCAAGTGAAGAACATGTTTAGATATAAGGTAAGGGTTTCCAAATCTCACTTCCACTTTTGTGGGATATTCCTTATTCACCACTATTTATTGTGTATTATGTATTTATACTTTCCATTTATGTACCACATCATGGATAACTTTACATGATGCTTTTATAGGAGTATTTTATTCTATATCAACTCTCTTTTTGACTCATAGGTTTAATAGTGATAAATATTTTATGATATCATCTACCATGTTTTATTGAATAGTTTATGATTAGTTTGGATGTAGATGTTCTTTCTTGAAACCATTCACTATATTATTTATAATGGTTAGTGTTATTTTTAATGATTTTGGAAATTTACATACATTTTATATGTCAGTTTCAATATGGATGAATAAGTTGTTTATGTTTCACCTCGTTCATATGAGGAATGTATTGGATTTAGTATGTAATGGGTGGCGCTTACTATAGTACCTCGATGCATCGGTAGGTCTCATGAGACCAACTAGATATGGTTTTTCTCTAGGACTTACCCATTTAATATATTTTTGGAATGAATTCATGACAATAATCTATTCATGGCTTGTAGCTATTATAATAATATATTATGGCTTGAATCCTTGATATATTCTTAGCCTAAAGCCCTGAATGTAAGTTTTAGATATCCATAATTTTTCATTTTCCTCATTATAAATATTTTAATTTGTATTACATATGATTATTCAGCTATTTGAATATCCAAGGATATAATATATTATTGAATTATTCATTAATCTTCTATTCCTTCCATATTATGCTCAATTATATGTTCAAAGGAATGTGTTTTTAGCATCTCAACATTCCCTAAAACATCCCAGGTAAATAAAGAAATAATACACCCTCTTTTTTATTAATTTTTTGAGCATTAAATATAAATTTTACTTTAAAGGGGTTTCTATGTTCGATGTTGTACCTGATACACAACAATGGGTTTTTTTGAAATCTTACGTAGCACACTAATAATATAATATTATTATTTTAAATGGTAGTTAACTCATAGACATTTTATTGGCATTAATGAATATAACTAACCACAATATGATTATACATGTTTGTTAAATAAAAGTTAGGTGCTTAAAATGTGAATGAATTTAATTTTAAGAATAATTTACTTTAAAAGGTCGATTTACTGCATTTTATTGGAGAACCCTCTTTAAATATATTTTTGGTCACTTTTATATGTTAGATTTTACAAAATAAAATTCTTCTTTAGATTCGGAACATCAAAATTTACTTTGGGTAAATTTTTTGTATTTTTCAGGTAAAGTTCAATTTTTATGAATAGTGAAAGATACTGTATTTTTATTCAAAAGTTATTTTTAATAGAAATTATTTATACAGTTATATTATCTTTATAATGGTTTTTAAAGTTTAATTAGATTATATTTTTACAAATTAATCCAATTATGGTAACTGGAATTAATTTCACTTTGAAATCGGAATAAAAAAGTGTCGATCTTTTGATAGTTATTGTTTCTTAAGAACACGTTATTTGTTTTGTCAACGAGAATTAATTTTATATTAATTAATTCAACTTATATGATTTGAATTTGGTAAAATAGGATTCATTTTTGAATTTTCAATATCAAATATATCTTAGGATGATTTTTTTATTGTTTTCTGAAAAACATCAATTTTAAATGAATAGTGAAACCACTAAGTAGTGGTTAAAAACTAATATTTTCATTTAAATGACATTTTACCACTACTATGGATTAAATTTAGAAAATAATACATACATGGTTTTTATTAGTAATTAAAACTTTGTTCAATAAGATAAAAATAATATTTAGTTAATAGTTACTTATGACTTCTATTTAACACGGTTAAAGGTAAATTGGGTAATTCAAGGTAAAAATAATATTATAATAATACAAAAGTACCTCCACACTTGTCATAACCTTATTTTTTGATTAATTTACAACCATGGTCACCTTTGGGTAGATTTTGGTACCCCATTGAGCCACTTGGGAGTGATAATGACACTTTAGATTTATTAACTTAAAGTAAAGGAAAAATGACATTAACAAATATCTTTTAGTAAATTAATTTTAACAAGGGGTTATATAAAATATAATTTCGACTATAAATATTCATTTTAATTATAAAATTATTTCCTACATCATGGTATTTGTTTTTTAAATTTTATACTTTAAATAAATTAAATTATCTATGACACAATAATGATGTAATATTTACCTCATTAATAAATGAATTTAATAAATAAGATTATAAATATTAAAATAATATCCAATACCTTTACAATTTTTATTGAATGATTTTATTTTGACCAATATTAATTTTATCTCATATTTTAATTAGTTTTGGACCTTTAGAAACTGAATATAATTATATAACAAAATAATATTTTCACAGTTTCCTAAAGAGCCCCTCCTCCCCTTTATAAAAAGCCCTCACTTCTAACTCATTCCTCACACCTCTCAAGCCCCTTGGATCATCTAAAACCTATCCAAATAATCTCTAAAGATCCCTATACTCCTCCTATAATCCTTACCTTAGGTATAAGGAACTTCAAGAAGTCCTTTTCCTTCAATCCAAAGTGAGTTACCCAAATTAAAGGTAACATTTTCTCTTAACTTCTTTTCCTTTATTTTACTTCTCCAACCCCTAAAATCTTTTTATTACATTATTTTATAATAGAACCAGTATCTTCAATATACTAGTATTTTTTTAATGATAGGTATCCAAAGTAGACTTACATACACCTCCATCTAATGGGTGAAGAACATAATGTTTCTGTGAATGGAAAATTAATGCCTCACGAAACGATGATTCTTCGATTATCTCTTACCGCCAATCATGGTGGCCCTTTAGATTGCACTATATTAATATATGATATATATTATTTTTATTTTTTCTTTATTCAACTGTATTTTTTATTTATATAATACCTTTATGGTTTCCATTTTGGGTATACGCAAGAATTTCATTTAAGGAAGTGAGGACTACCGCCCCCTCAAAGTGATATGACACATTGATACCATATGTGGGATGTATAAAGGATGGAGTTGATAATATTATATATGATATTATACTATAATTATAATATACCTTTTTATCATTATGTTTTAATTCCATTAAAATAAGAAATAGAAATGAAAGTAGCGTTCATGCGTACGTACGGCTTACCGTCTCAATGAACGGTGCATTTCATTTCTTACCTCTAAATGATATGTAATATTATAAATATATATATATAAACTATAAATATATTACATATATGATATATAAATAATTAATATCATTATTGATATATTGGACTATTGACCACATGAACTACTTCTGAATATAAGGTGTTCATTTTTGACTCTAGTACCAAATATCAAAAAAACGACCATTATTAACATAAATGATTACATAATCTTTATAACATGGTAATAATTGATATAAAAGTATTAATAAACTTTAGAAATTTTCTTATGCAATTATAAATTAACTCTAGTTTATCATTCACGAGATTAATGAATGAACGGGTCAAGTCGGACACGAGGTAAGGGACTTCATCTCAATCTCCATTCATTGAGGAATATTTTGTTTTAATACACAATTTTATTTTATATTCTATATAAACAAATTTGATGTTTCATTTCATTCAAAGAGAATATTTTTCTACGAAGTGTTTTTCTAAATAACAACAAAAAAATGTTTCTTTTTAACATACGTGGTGACAACGACCTTTCCACCGCCGCGAGTATTATTTGATCTTTGGATTCCTTAACAAGTTGTAATATTTTTTAAAGGAACTTAAATACCATATATTCTTTTACATATTTTGGAATTGAAAATGGTTTTTATAATGGATTTTTTATGTCAATATATATAAATTATATATTATGATTGATATGTGGAAATGTTGTCTTTCCTTTATGTTTGTTTTATGTGTTTAGAATATCTTATGGTTCCTTGGAATTGTTACGTATACAGGTGGTTCCATGATAAACCTAGTGTGGGTGAGCCCAAGATAGTTCCCAATGCATTGGGTAATGTAACAGAGGTAAATATGAATGTTTATCTGAAGATATTTAGGGAATATACTTTGATGGGTATTCCAAATGTAACTCCCTATGTAGCTGTGATAGCTACAATGTAAGTATGATATGGATCCCAAAAGTTACCTTTATAATTTGTGATTACTATGTGTTATTCATAAATATTATGTTTTCATGAGGTAATTACATGAGTTTATATTTTTTATGTATTGATGGAATAATGAATTCTTTCTTATTTTATAACCATTACTGATATTTTTATGGTCATCCCAAGTTTTGAAATATTTTTTCACCGGACTTAAAGATGAATAGGGTCAAGGATGGGATCATGGAAAAGTCATTCAGTCTAAAACATGGAACTAGACATGACTCTTTTTTTCAAGTGTTTTTATTTTATGAAAAAATGGATACTGATTAGAATTATCTACATGTAATATTGATGTTGTTATGTAAATGTTATGACATAATTCTCTAAAACACTAAACCTGAAAAGATCATCATTGTGAATTATTCATTTAATTCAAGATTATGTAATGTTTAAGGTTGGGTCCTTATATTTAGTATCAAAGTCCTGTTTAGATTACTTTAAGAGTTAGGGTATTGTTAAATACATATCCATAAATTACATTATATTGAAATGATATTGCATTTACCAATTACCAGGTTGCTTCACCTAAGATATTTTTGTGTTCAGAAATGTTTTCCGCAAACCAAACATGGAAGCTATATTGGGACGACATCAGGAGGATAACAACCTTCCAAATCATCAACCTGAGATGGTCAGAATCAGAACTGAATAGTTTTTTGTGGTGATTAATAGTTGTATCAGGAAATAAATGGCGGTGGTATCCATGCATGAGATCAGCCAGATCAACCTTAGAGGAACATGTCAGTAGTGGAGCATTTCATGAGGCAACATCCCCTATCATTCAGATGATCATCAAACCCTGTGCTAGCAGAAGGGTTGATTAAAGCACTGGAAAATATTTTTTATGTCATGGGTTGTTCAGAACATCAAAAGGTTAGTCTTGTTGTTTACCATTTTAAAGGTGAATCTAATCAGTGGTGGTTGATGGTGAAAAATATCAGGGATAGTGGCGAGATTGATTCTCTTGATTGGGATGAATTCAAAGGTATGTTTCATGAGAAATATTTTCCTAAGGTGGTTCATCTTAGGATGGAAAAATAATTCCTAGAATTGTGGTAGGAGGATGACTCAGTGGCTGCTTTTGAAGAAAAATTCACTCTACTAGAAAGGTATTCTCAAAATTTCATATGATATCTTGATATTAAAATCAACCATTTCTACTCCGGATTAAAGGCAATGTATCAAAGAGATTTAGCTTCTTGTGAGTTCAAAGGTTATGAAAAACCTATTCATTGTGCATAGAAGGTGGAAATGGAGTTTTCCAATGATCAGGTGTTCTTTGAAAAAAACAACAGAATAAGAAGTCGATGTGGCAGACAAATGGGAAGAATTCTTCAAAAATGTCTGATGGGAAGAAACATATATTTTCAATCTGTGAAAATTGTGTAAAAAATCTTGTTGGGGAATGTCTTTTGAATTTTGGTAAGTGATAATGATGTGGTAAAATGGGACATAAGGATCACAATTTCACTGAAAAAGATCAAGGTAATGGTAATACAAAATACGATTTAGAGTCAGTAAAAAATTTTAAGTGCAATAAAATGGGTCATTTTAAAAATGAGTGTCCAACGAAGAACTCCACTGAGGGAAAGCATCTAGAATACTAGAAGAAAGGGGTGGTTAAGTCCTTTGTAACTACTTCAGCAGATGTTGGTCCATCAAAGGAAGTATTATCAGGTACACTATTTGTTTGTTCAGATTATTCCAATGTGTTGCTCGATTCGGGGACTACACATTCATTCATTTCTGGGAAGTTATCTAGTGAATTGGGAAATCCATCTCGAGATATGAATCCTAAACTTATGGTAAAAACTCCTGGATGAAATTTTGATAAAAAAATAAAACATAGGAACCTTCCTATCTTTGTTTGACGGAAGAATCTACCAGAAAACATTATTGTTTTGCCTCTAGTAGAGTCTGATGTTATTTTGGGTATGGATTGGCTTTCTATTTATCATGGTAAGATTGACAGAAGAGCTAAATAAGTTTCTTTTCAGAAATATTTTCATTTTGTGTACAAGAATGAACCCTTGATTTTTATAACATATCAGGAAGTTGAAAAACTAGTAAAAGATGGAAATTAATGTTACCTTTCACATATTGTTGAAAACAAAGAAACTATTCAGATAAATGATGTTCTAGTGGTAAATTAGTATCTTGAAGTTTTCCTTGATGAGATTCTTGGTATTATGCCTGATTGGGAAGTTGAATTTATTGTTGACTTAGTTCTTGATGTTACTCCAATTTTAAAACCCCCTTATCAAATGGCTCAAATTGAACTTTTAGTGTTAAAGAAGAAATTGTAGAAGTTATTATATAATGGTTTCATTCAACCTTTCACATCACCATGTGGGGCTTATATCTTATTTGTTAAAAATAAAAATAGTTCAATGAGACTTTTCATTGATTATAGAGCATTGAAAAACATAACTATTATATTGTTGATTTGATTTATCATCTCTAGGGAGCTCAGTATTTTTCAAAGGTTTATTTGAGGTCGGGGTACCATCAATTGAAAGTAAAGGAATCTGACATTTCAAAGATCGTATTTTGTACTAGATATGGAAATTATGAATTTATATTTTTGCCTTTTGGTTTAACAAATGCACCTATTGTATTCATGGATCTTATGAATAGAATTTTCTATGAGTTCTTAGATAAGCTTGTGGTTGTGTTCATTGATGATATTTTGGTTTATTACAAAAGTATAGAGGAACATGAATGTCATTTAAGGTTCATCTTGAAAACCTTAAAATAAAATAAATTGTTTGGAAAATTTAGAAAGTGTGAGTTTTGGTTACAAAAAATTTCCTTACTTGCTCACATTATTTCAAAAAATTGAAAAACGGTTGATCCTTCTAAAACAAGGGTTGTTGAAGAATGGCCAAGACCCCCCAAATATAACCTAGATCTGTAGTTTTCTAGGTTTAGGAGGTTATTATCAGAGGTTTTTTGATAATTTAGCATGGTTATCTAGTCGAACGACTAAGTTAACTCGAAATGGTGTTATATTCTTTTGGATAAAAGAAAGTGATGATTGTTTTTAGGAATTGAAAAGAAGATTGGTGAATGCACCAGTTTTGGAACTGCCTTCTAGAAATGGTGAGTTTGTTATTTATAGTTATTCTTCGTTGAAGGGACATGGATGTGTCCTTATACATAATTATTAGGTAATTTTGTACACTTCACATTAGCTGAAACCTCGTGAGTTAATTACCCTACAAATGATTTTGAATTAGCTATTTTTGTTTTTAGCTTTAAAAATTTGGAGGCTTCATTTTTATAGAGTAAAATGTAAAATATATACAGACCAAAAAAGTTTGAATTATATATTCACTCAAAAATAAATGAACATGAGACAGAGGATATGGTTGGAATTAATGAAGGATTATGATTGCACGATTCATTACCATCCAAGAAAGGCCAATAAAGTGGCTGATGATTTGAGTCGAAAAATTAATGCTTCATTAACCATGATAAGTTTGGAATAATATCCTTTGGTTTTTGATTTGATAAACATTAGAATAGAAGTTTTTGGTGTAGGAAATTATTCTGTTTTGTTTCAGGTGTCAGTGAAATCATCTCTATTAGACAAAATTAATCAAGCGCAGAAAAAAGGTACTGATTTTCAGAAAAAGGTAGAGCTGGTTCAGAATGGTAAGATGTCTGAATTTAATGTTGATAATGATTGTGTTCTGAGGATTTGAAAGAGATTATGTGTGTCTTTTTATTCACAGTTGAAGAATGGGTTGTTATGTAAAGATCATAGTTCTCTGTTTTCAGTTCATCCTGGCAGTACTAAGATGTACAAAGATCATTGTGAGTATTACTAGTGGGATGGAATGAAAAGAGATATTTCTGATTTTACTGTGAAGTGTTTGACATGTCAGAAGGTTAAAAAAGAGCATAAGTTACCGAAAGGGATGCTTCAGTCTTTACCGGTGCCAGATTGGAAATTGGAAAATATATCCAAGGACATCATTGTGGGATTACCTAAGACATCTCAAGGTAATATTGAAATCTGGTTCATTGTTGATCGATTGACTAAATCTGCTCATTTCCTTCCTAATCAAGATACTTGTTCTCTAGATCAACTTTCCTGATTGTATATTAAAGAGATAGTTTGGTTGCATGGAGTTCCCATCTCTATTATATCTGATCGTGATCCTAGGTTTACCAATAACTTTTGGAAAGGCCTTTAGAAGTAGTTGGGTAATGAATGAAATTTTAGTACAATGTTTCATCCTCAATCAGATGGGCAGTCAGAACGAACAATTCAAACATTGGAGGATATGTCATGTTCTTGTTCATTGGATTACCAAGGAAGTTGGGACCAACATATTTCTTTGGTAGAATTTTCTTATAGTAACAGTTTTTATTTAAGTATAAAGATGGCTCCATTTGAGGCATTATATGGGAAGCGGTGTCGAACTCCATCATTTTGGGATGAATTAGGTGAAAGTAATTTTATGGGACCAGAATTAGTAGAAGACATGGCAGAATAATTTCAGTTGATTCAAAAGCACTTGAGAACGGCTCAAAGCAGGGAGAAAAATTATGTAGATAACCAGAGGAAGAATATCTTTTTTAAGGTAGGTGATCATGTCTTTCTCAAAGTTTCTCAATGGAAAATTGTGATGCATTTTGGTAAGAATGGAAAGTTGAGTCTAGGGTTCATTGGACCTTATTAAATCCTATAGAAAGTTAGATCAGTCGGGTATAGAGTGGAATTACCTCCAAGTTTATCTCAAGAACACAATGTTTTTCATGTTTCAATGTTGATAATGTATATGCCAGATCCATCTCATGTATTAAGTCCAGAGGTAGTTCAATTGGAAGAGAATATATCTTATGAGGAACAACTAGTCCAGATTCTTGACCATAGAGAGCAAGTGTTGTGGAATAAGGTAATTCACCAGGTAAAGGTTTTTTGGAAAAACCATATGATTGAAGAGGCAATGTGGGAATCTGAAAATGCTATGAGGGATAAATAACCCCACTTATTAGATAAGTGAATAAAATTGCGAGGACGCAATTTCCAAAAGGGAGAAAGGATGTAACAGCCTGGGTAAAAAAATAATAAATTCCTTTTTTTATTGATATTTTGTGAATTAAATATTAATTTTACTTTAAAGGGCTTGCTATGTTCGATGGCAAACCCGATACGCAACAACGGGTTTCTTTGAAATCTTATGTTGCACACAAATAATATAATATAATTATTTTAAATATTTGTTTACTCTTAGTCATTTTATTGGAGGGAATGAACGAAACTAACTACAATATGATTATACAGGTTTGTTAAATAAATGTTAGAGGCTTAAAATGTGAATGAATCTTATTTTAAGCATAATTTATTTTAAAAGGTCGATTTACTACTTTTTAATAGAGAACCCTCTTTAAATATAGTTTTTTTCACTTTTATATGTTCTATTTGGAAAAATAAAATTCTTCCTTATATTTGGGACATCATAATTTACTTTGGGTTAATTGTTTGTATTTTTTTGGTAAAGTTCATTTTTTAATGAATAGTGAAAAATACTATATTTTTATTCAAAAGTTATTTTTAATCTAATTTATTTAGATAGTTATATTATCTTTTTAATTGGTTTTAATGTGTAATTATATTATATTTTTACAAATTAATCCAATTTTGGTCATTGGAATTAATTTCACTTCGAAATAGGACATAAACAATAGTCGATCTTTTGATAGTTATTGTTTCTTAAAAATACTTTATTTGTTTTGAAAACTTGAATTAATTTTAAATGAATTAATGAAACTTATATATTTTTAATATTGTAAAATAAACATCATTTTTTAATTCTTAATATCAAATATAGCTTAGGATGAAATTTTAAAAGTTTTCTCAAAAACTTCAATATTTTATGAATAGTGAAACTACTAAGTAGTAGTTAAAAACTGACATTTTCATTTAAATAAAATTATACCGCTTCTATGGATTAAATTTCGGAAATTCAACATACATGGTTTTTATTATTAATTAAAATGTTGTTCAATAAGATTAAAATAATTATTAGTGAATAGAAACTTTTGACTTTTATTTACCGTGGTTAAAGGTAAATATGGTAATTCAAGGTAAAAATAATATTATAATAATACTAAATTACCTTAAAACTTTTATTGAAATTATTGGTTGAGTCATTTATGACCATCTACATCTTTGGGTATATTTTGGGACCCCATTGAGCCACTTGGGAGTGGTAATGACACTTTAGATTAATTAACATAAAGTAAAGGCAAAATGACATAAACATATATCTTTTAGTAAATTAATTTTTACAAAAGTTATTATAAATTATATTTCCAAATATAAATATTATTGGAAATCTAAAAAGATATCATACATCATGGTATTTTTTTTATTATTTTAAGACATCAAATAAATCAAAATATTTATGACACAAAAAAGATGTAGTATTTACATCATTAATAAATGAATTAAATAAATAAAATTATAAATATTAAAACAATATCCAAAACCAGTCCAATTATTATTAGATGATTTTATTTCTAGCATTATTCATCTTATCTTATAATTTAATTAGTTTTGTACCTTTAGAAACAGAATATCATTATATACTAAAATAATGTTTTCACACTTTTTTAAAGAGCCCCTCCTCCCCCGGATAAAAATCATTCACTTCTAACTCATTATTTACACCTCTCAAGTCCTTTGGATCATCCAAAACTTCCACAAATAATCTCTCAAGAACCCTCTCCTCCTCTTAGAATCCTTACCGTATGCATAAGGGACTTCAAGAAGTCATTTTGGTTCAATACAAAGGGAGTTACCCAAATTAAAGGTAACAGTTTCTCTTAACTTCTTTTCTTTTATTTTAATTCTTCAACCCCTAAACTCTTTTTATTCCTTTATTTTATAAAAAAAATAGTATCCCCAATATATTTGTATTTTTTTATGATAATTATTCAGAGTACACTTACACACATCTCCATCAAATGGGAGAAAAACATAATGTTTCTGTGAATGGAAAACTAACACCTCATGAAACGATGATTGTTAGATTATCACCTACCACCTATAATGGTGGCCATTAAGATGGAACTTTATTTATATATGATATATATTATGTTTATTTTTTATTTTTTCTTCCTTATTTTTTATTTATAGCATACCTTTATGGTTTCATTAGGGGTAAACATGATAATTTCATTTGAGGAAGTGCGGACAACCGAACCCTCGGAGTGATATGATTCGTTCATGACATATATGGGATGTATAAAATATGGCATTAATGATATTATATATGATATTATACTGGAATTTTAATATACCTATGTATCATTATGTTTTAAATCCACTAAAATAAGAAATAGAAATGAAAGTAGTGTTCATGCGTACGTACGGGTTACCGTCTCCATGAACGGTGCATTTCATTTCTTACCTCCAAATGATATGTACTATTATAAATATATATATATATAAACAATAAATATATCATATATATCATATCTAAATAATGAATATCATTCTGGATATAATGGACTATTTACCACATGGACAACTTGTAAATATAAGGTGTTCATTTTTTACTCAAGTACCAAATATCGACAAAAAGACCATTATTAACTTAAATGATTACATAATGTTTATAACTGGGTAATAATATATATGAAAGGATTAATAAACTTGAAAAATGTTATTAAGAAATTATAAACTAACTTTAGTTTATTATTTAGGAGAATAAATAATGAATGGGTCAATTCATACATGAGGCAAGGGACTCCATCTCAATCCCCGTTCATTGAGGCATATTTTGTTTTAATACAAGATTTTTTCTATACGCTATATAAACACCTCTTCAGTTTCATTGTAGTCAAAGGGAACATTTTTCTACAAAACGTTTTACTAAAAGACAAAAAAAGAATGTTTCTTTTTAACATAGGTGGTGACAACGACCTTTCTGTCGCCGCGAGAATTATTTGATCTTTGGCTTCCTTAACAAGCTGTAATATTTATAAAAGAAACTTAAATACCATTACTCATTTACGTTTTTGGGTATTGAAAATGGTTTTTATAATGGATTTGTTATGTCAATATATATAAATAATATATTCTGATTGAAATTTGGAAATTTTTTCTTTCATTTATGTTTATTATATGTATTACGAATAGGTTATGGTTCTTAGGAATTGGTACGTATAAGGGTGGTTCTATGATAAACCTTGGGCGGGTGAGCCCGAGATAGCTCTCCAATGCATTGGGAAATGTTACGGAGGTAAATGAGAATGTTTCTCCTAAGATATTTTGGAAATATACTATGATAAGTATTCCAAATGTAACTCCCTACATAGTTGTGATAGCTACAACGTAAGTATGATATTGAGGCCATAAGTTACCTTTAAGATTTGTGATTACTGTATGTTAATCATAAATCTTATTTTTTATGTGGTAAGTAACAGATTTTATGTTTTGTATGTATTAATGGACAAATGATTTCTTTCTTATTTTATAACCCTTACTGAGAGATTTATGCTCATCCCAAGTTTTGTAATGTTTTTCACAGGACATAATGATGAATTGGGTCAAGGATGGGATCATAGAAAAGTCATGTTGTCTGAATCATGGAACTAGACATGACTCTTTTTTCAAGAGTTTTTATTTTATGAAAAAATGGATACTGAGTAGAATTTTCTACTTGTAATATCCATATTGTTATGTAAATGTTATGACCTAATTCCTTAAAACTCCAAACCGGAAAACATCCCTAGTGTGAATTATTCATTTAATTCTATATTATGTAATGTTTAAGAATGTGTCCTTATATGCCCAGTCTTTATATCAATGTTACATGCCTTGTATTAATTACCCTTACAGAGCATCTCATCTCACCCCTTTATTATGATTTATTTTCCCCAGGTTGAGGGGATGAATATAATGAATGTCTTGTTGGGATCATATATGAGTTATGGATGTTTCTAGTAGAAATGATATATTTTATCCTTTAAAGTTCTAATGTTGAACTAATGTTTGTATCTGGTTTTCTAAAACATTTAAACTATCTGTTTCCTTGGTATTTGATTCCTTGTAATCATACCTATGTAATTAAATAATTCACCAGCTCCGGGGTTCTAGGGTCATGGTGTTCTAGTTTTTGTCAGAGGAAGTTTAGTAGAATTTGTGGGAATAATATTGAGAAAATATAGTTTAGGGAATGTGACCATAATATTGACTTTTAAGATAAGCATAGAATAACATCCATGATTTTTTTGGTAACATAGAGATTATGAGGGTCTTCCAATTTATATATCCTTATTTGGATACTATAAGTGGATGTGGCTCTATCACATATGTACCCATGAGTAAAATCTCTAACAAGGTGTTTTGGACCATTCTTGGGGTAACCTAGCACACAAAAATGGGCCTTACAGCACACCTAGTTTGAATCTCATGGGGGATATTCTTAGAATAATTAATATTTTATTTAGACGCCATGATAAATAATTGAATATTAGTTATTTATTCTAAGAAACCATGTTTATGGTTATGAGATTAGTTATTCCTAGAATTTCAATTTATGCTATGTATTTTTCTAGTTGATATTATACATTTTTACTCATAACATCGTCTACTATTTTCCATTATTTAAGAATCGAACCTAGTTGATGGAATCGAACCCGTGTGAATGCGAGTATCCCATTTAGAGATTTCCCTACAATGCAAGATAATGAAGTTGGTTATAGAGTTGCGACTGGTGTTGAGAAAATTATAACTATACTGGGATATATGACTTGTGTTATGTATTATAATCATAACCATATGAAGCATCCAGATCCACAATGTGGAGGAGTAATATAGGGCCTCTTATGAGTCAACAACCTCTATCATTCAATGAGAATACAAAACCATTTTTCTAAAAACAATAGTAAGTTCTATAGAGAAGATATTTATAAGTTTGGGATGTAACGAATGAGAAAAGGTTATTATGGAAGTATATAATCACTCATGAGATCTAGATCAATAGTGTTCATTAATTCAAGACACAAAGGAGGGGGGATGAATTGAAAATATGGAATTGATGGATTTTAGAGAATTTAGGGAATTTTTTTTAATGAAATACTTCCCTTGATAACACAGAGAATATATGGAGAGGCAATTCATAATTAATAGGTAGAAAGAGGATGCAAATTTTTTTAAGTATAAATCCAACATTAAATGATTAGAAAAGAATTCCATAGTCTACATACGTAATCCATGGTGAAAGATTTTATTTTTCATTGATGTACTTTAAAAAATAATATGAAAGGAATTATTCACCCAAAAATTCTCATCATATGATGATATAGTATCGTGTGCTACCAAGAAAGAGAAAGAATTCGATAAGTCTTATTGGTTTTAAAGGAAAAATAGAAAAATATGATGAAATATAACAATGTGTATAATGGGTAGATGGAAAAGATGGATTTCCAAACATGTTTTACTTGTAGAAGGAAACACCTTGGTTCATAGTAAAAAAGAAATGGAAATTGCCTCATGTGTGGATAAAAGTCCCCCATTATTAAGATATCATGTGAAGGAAATAATTTTCTAATGTCCAATACTTCAACTGTTAGGAAATGAGGCACTAACAAAATTAATACCCTAAATGACAATGGAATAATCCCCAAAAGATAAAAAGGGATCAAGGGAAAAAATATTATTTTACTACAATCAAAGAGGAATAGTTAAAGTGTTTGTTTTTTTAGATTTATGAATTATATTCTATTACAATACTTCTTTATGGTACAGGAATAATGCATGTTTTATAAAGGTTTAAAAGTGATCATGGTATTTAAATGTTTTGAATAAGAGAAACATTACGTATATTTGGAAGAAATATGATGTTATGTGATCTTTATTCTAAATTATTGGACATCAAAATTTTTAAAAAACACAATTTAGGTGAGCCTTAAAGTAAACTATTAATAGAATCAACTAAGAAAAAATTATAATTTTGATAAACTATTCTATTCTTTTTTTAGTAGAATTTAAATGTCAAGATAATAGACTTATATATCTCTTTATCAATGTTCATGATGTATAAAAATAAATCTTGATTATCCATCTTCTGGTTTAAGAAGTGGAGTAGAGATATATTGAAACAAAACCAAAGGATGATATAATAACGTCATATAATATTAATTTTTTGGTGTTCTTCTACAGATAGTAAATGAAACCCTCATCTATAGAAAAAAGAATTTTATAACAAAAACTTCATTCCATTAATTTTCTATTTAATAAATAAATAGTCTTTTAACCTGTCATAGATTTTTGGCTTTATGATTTTTAACTTTCTAATGACCATATTCTCAATTACACTCCATCAGAACTTGATGGTTATATTTATCTTCAATTTATATTTTTTCACTTTATATTAATGTTATCTTGTTGGAAGGACTAATTTTGTTGTCAACATCACATTTTTTCATTTCCATCTAATTAAGTGGATGTTTTGTTAACCCTGTTTCAAATACGGGTATCCCAGAAAGGAATTTTGAATTGACAACCATTATCTTTTGAAGTGAAAATTGCAAGGATGAAATTTATTGGAGGGATGAGTGTTATACCAAAAGGATTTAAAAATTAATTTAATATAAAATGTGATGCACACAAAATTGTGTCTCTTTGAATCAAAACATTTCCATTATCATTATTTAATAAATATAGTTATAACCTTTCCATCAACTAAATTTTTGGCAAATGATAACTTACAGTTATGAGTAGTAATGTTACCCTTATGAATAGTAATGTAACATTTTGAATAGTAATATACCCCTTATTAATAGTATCCTCAACCATAAATGTATAAATAAAATTTAGGCACGTTATAAATGGAATATAATATTTCAAAAATTAATAATTAAGTGTTGGTATTTTGGTAATTAATAATTATTTAATTTCAATTCTATAATTAATAAATTTATTTAAAATAAAATTAATTTTTAAAAAATGTATTAATAAATCAATACTTTGGTTTTATATAATTTTAGAATAATTTAATGAGATATTTTTTCATTTTCAAGTTGTTATAGAATTAATTTTAAATCTAAAGAAAATATTTTTTGATTAAATGAATATTTTAATTAATAATTAAAAGTTTCGATTTTAGAAACATACTTCTACCAAATGGAGTCCGTTTTTAAAATATACATATTGAAAAAATGTTATGGTAAAGTATTACTAATTTTCTGAAATATTTGAATTTTTAATGAATAGTGAAATAAAAACATTTACCATATATATACATTATATGTAAAATACACTATTCATGACACCATGGATGATGTAAGAATAGATGGATTGAACTCCCATGCACCTATTACTATTTTTTCCAATAATGAAACATTGTCTAATGTATTGGGGAAAATAATTAAATAATGAATAAGATATTCAAAAATCACACCTCTCCTCCACTATAATAACAACCCATCACTCCCTATTCTTCTAACTCATATAATAAATAAATATTTTTAATGATCTTCCCAAATAATCTTCACCAGTATCTCCCCACTTATATTAGCTCTTGGAATTTCCAAAATAACAAAACCCCTTCCCTTAGGGAGGTTCTCAAAGAGGATATTTCAAGTGGGAAAACCCATTTTTTCATCTAATTTCATTTTCATTTTTTTTTCCTTATTATATCCTCACCTCCTATGTATAAATGATCAGGATAAATAAAATATCACCTAAATATAGAAATTATATCTTATTAATATAATATTCATCATAAATCTCTTTACTCTCTCTCTTTATATTATTTTAAAAACATAATCATCATTGGGGAGGTACCGATATACAACCTTCATTCTTCAATTTCCCCTTCAGGTCGTGTCATAAAACCATTTTTTAGTTGAAAAAACTATAATATATGTATTATAACCAATTTAATGTTCTAGAACCATCATAAATACATAATATTAATTTATGCAACAAAACTGGTTCATAATAATCAAAATACTTCCAAAATAATCTAAATGATTTCCATTAATGTTTTATGTAATAATTAATACTCATACCATGTAAAAAATCATATATATCAATATTTAAACATATATATATTTTCAATAACATATTAATTCAATTCTGGTGAATTAGTTCTATTGTACATGAACTTTCATACACATGTGCAAGAATATTGATTGTGAAAACCTAGGAAACGAACGAACCTAAGTGATAAATTTGTATCTTATAAAACTTCCAAAAGACCATAAATGAACTTTATAAATTTATAATAAATAAATTAAATGAATATATGTTTCTAAATTAATTAATTATAGTATATAATCAGTTTACCCAAGTCATTAAGGTCAGGTGAAAGAAATCTTTGGACATAAGGTCAGGGTTTCCACATCTCACTTCCTCTTTTGTGAGATATTCATTTTTCACCAATATTTATTATGTATAGTTAATGTTAAATTAGCTTTTTTATACCATATCATGAATGTATTTATTATCATGAAATTTAATGAATCATTTTATGATTATTAATTTTGGGGTATATGAATCATTTGATTACAATGTTCTAAGGAGTTTCTAGTCAGAAATCTATTTTCATTTGGGTAACTCTTATTCTATACTAACTAAAATGAATTTATTATCTATTATTTTTTACCCCTCCTAAATTTTATGTTAATTATATATATGTGTACCAATAAGAATCATTCTTTATTTTTATGGGGAGTTATATGTTTTAAAAGGATATTTCAAAAATTATTCCTTATAACAACCTGTTACGAAGGAACTTCTTGAATTCTTACCTATTTTCAAATGCACACTATAATATGTTTTAATACGCCATTATTTTTATAAAATCACTATTTTTCATAATAAAAACTAAATTAATTCTCTATTGGTTTTATATAAATATTTTTCTAAAAGAAATCTTCTTTTCAATGTAATAGAGTATTTCTATCCAGAATTACACAGTGATTTTATATGAATATTTTCATCTATTCAAACACTATTATTGATTCATATGATTAATTGGGATAAATATTTTATGATATCATTTACCATGTTTTATTGAATGGTTTATGAGTAGTTTGACCATTGATATACTATCTTCAAACCATTCCCTAGATTACTTTGAATGGTTTTTGTTATGTTTAATGATTAGAGAAAGTGACTTACATTTCATATATTAGTTTCAATATGAATGTATATGTTTTTATGTTTCACCTCTTTTAGAGGAGGAATGAATTGTAAATTGTATGTGATGGGTGGGAACTAATATATCCTCTTTGTGCATCAGTAGGCCTTTTGATATAAACTAGATATTGTTTTCGCTGAGGCCTTACACATTTAATAGATTCTTATTATGAGGCCCTGAAAATAATAGACTCTTGTCTGGTATCCATGACAATAATATATTATGGCATGAAGCCTTTTTAGATTCTTGGCCTGAAACCTTGAATATATGTTTTACATATATATCATTATGCATTTCCCTCATTATGAATTTATTAATTGATAGTACAAGGGATTATTCAACTGGTATAATATCCATGGTAATGTTTTATCATGGAACTATCATTAAGATTCTATTCCTGCCATACTAAATTACTAATTAATAGATTATGTTATTATTCAAGTAGTATAATATCTATCTTTACTAATTTCCCTTATTTTTTATTTTCCACATGTTGTGAAGATGAATGTTATGAATGAATTGAAGGAATAATCAAGGAATTATGGTTGTTTCCAATGGGAATTAAATATTGTTTTTCCTTTCATGTTGTAATTTTGAACATATATATGTACCTTTTTAAAAAAACTCTTATCTAGCCATTAATTCAGGATTTGGTTCCTTGTAAAAATACTAATTAAATTTATTAATAACCCTATTTAGGGATTCTGGGGTTAGGGAGTTATATTATCTAAATATATATAGAGTACAACTTTCTCTAGGTCCACTGAAACTCATACCTCTAAGATGAAATGGCCCAATAAGTGCACTTAATAAATCTAGAAAATTCATTTTGTTAGCTTGGTGTATGTATGATTATCTCTAAATGTACTAATTACAATATCAAGATTTTGAAAACTTTCATAATAGACTGGAAGTATATTATTATATCATCTAAAAATAAAAAAAATAGGTTCAGTAATGGTTTAAAAATCATATTCATTAATTCCAAGAATTTCACTTGTGCATTGATAAAACCAAATAGAATCACTATGAATTAATACAATCCATATGTGCTTTAAAAAGTAGTCTAAGGTAAGTCTAATGGTGACACCCTCAACTGATGTTATCATCATCTCAAATAAAACATGGAGAAAATATTTTCTCTTCTCAGATGTTACAAGATATCTTCAATGCATGAAAGATGATACTATTTTTTAACCATCATCTACTTCAATCTATACTAATCACGCATAAGAAAAAAGACCATTTTCCTTCTCAGAAAAGAGCACTGTAGAACACCAATGTGATGTACATGGCCATATAAAACCATTAGATTTCAGAAATTCCACATAAAGTTCAACTCCCAATGCCCTGATGGCACCAGCCATTAATGCGGGATAAAAACTGATTGAAAACTAGATCTCCCGCTCTGGTGGTATGAAAAAGAACATGTTTGGAAAAATGTCTCTTAAATGGCCGCCTACTAGAGTGAAATAACCATGTGGAATTACACAATTATCAAGAGCATGACCATCTATCTGATCCATGAGAAAATCCAACCTACACAGAATTGTCTTACACAACCATCCAAGAGATCATAATCACCATGGTGTGACCATATACCTCCTTATAGAGATGAAAATGTAACCCTTCCCCTATAACAGTCAATATAATCCTAGTATATAACTAATTGATCCATATCTAGAATAAAATCGATTCTTACCACTTCTAACATGAATAGTTCCCATATGAAATTGTAACCACCAATATCTAGAGATCACTCCTTAAAAAGTTTAATATTCTCTCATTTCACTCCCAATGAAGTTTCAGTAGTCGAAACACCAATTGTGATTTCCTTTTTTAATCCCAATCAACTTATAATGTGATAAGATAGAAAATATTGTGATACCATTATAGGAAACAAAACATATGAAAATTTATATGATATAAGAATCATACCACTAAAAGTAGACTATCCAATTTCCAGAATTGCTGGAGTAGTCTGCATAATGGAAAGATGACTATCCCCACTACCCTGGGCTCTAGGATGACCCCCTATGTTGTTTAATCCTCTTCGTATTTTGATTGTTAAACTATGGTAAAAAAATCTCTTTTCTTAACCTAAAAATCCTTCTAAACTCCAGTTACCTATCCATTGAAGAGTAGTTGATCCCACCATATAATTTTGTACCTATCCTAATCCCCTACCACTAGTCTATTATTGTATTACTCAAGATAACTACTATACATGGCCCACCCTGCCATAATCCCGGCACCCCAATGTTTTGAATGGACACTAATGCAACTTATGACCCATGTTTCTATACTAGAAGAACTACGCTAAACTAGAGACCGGATATTGTTTCCCACTACAATGACTTAATTGAATAGTGTTTACATAGCTTAAAATATCTTGGAGATTCTTCTATCCACTAGAATATTTGTTCATAGATTACCTTCTCAAACAACCTAGCTTGTGTTAAGGACCAATTTTAGATTCCCTTTCGTATTGAGTGCCTGATTCATCACATACAATAAAATTAAAAAAAACATTCACCTAAAAATTGACATCATAGAGAAGACCATCCTAAAAATTTATCAACGTATTCATCTTATCAACCACCAATGATAGTGAAAAGCATTAACAGTTAGTGAAATTTTCAGCATAGTACAGCACTACCAAGCCCTCATATGTCAGGTGAATGAACTCACGATCCTTCTCATCCATCAACATCTCATGATAGAAATGGCCCAGTAAACAAATCTCAAAGTCCTTACAGAATAAATCATCTTGCTTCCATTTCTACTCTAGAATGACCCACAAAAACTTGTTTAGTTTATGAATCATATATGCAACAATATTCATCCTCATATCTTTGGGTTTCTATGGATGTTTAACGATCATCTAGAAATCATAAATATAAAATTTGGCTTCCTGAGGGCCTTCCTCCTAAGTGAAAATAAGTGGATTTTATAGATAGAACTATATATTCAGCACAATAATCGAATTAATGATGTGAATAGTACACATTTCCAAGAATATCATGACCCTTAGGAAGTGGTGGTGATTTTGAACATCCATATGATCCTCAAGAACTACAGTAAGTTCCATTTTAGTTGAATTATTAGTGTGTTGATTACAAATCTCTATACACACAACTCAAAGAAGATGAGAATAAATTTTCTCTTGAAGACAAACACATTCCTTAGAACTATGGAAATAACAAGTCTAACCTCAGTATGTGACAAAAATAGAGGACCACTAACATCGTGTCTCTCTAAACATTGCATAATATTTTTTATCTTGACATATCTGTATATATATTTCATTTCATAGATATATTAGGTATCTTATATTAAGGTTCAAAATGAAATTATATATTTCATGCATTGAATATGTCCCTATCATGAACAATTCATTTCAATATATATCTCAATGTGCCTATTATGTTGCATGCATACTCATTACATGTAATACCAAACCCATATTATTAATCATAAAAACCAATAACATCATTAAATAATATCCACACAAAAAAAGTTGTTTACTTTGACTGAAATAGAATCAACTATAATAATATAACTATATAAACAACAATCCACCTATAGGAACTCATATTCCCACTGATGTATGGGTTATTTACTCTCATACACAAGCTCATTATCTATTGAGGATACATCCCTGGCTTACTTGTACATTTAATAAATATTAATGAAATAGAAAAGAAACTTGATGTGGTTTGATACTACTTTGTAACATCCCCTGATATAGAAGCCTCTCATATGGCCAAAATGGGATAGTTATGAGACTATAATCACACGTTCACAAATGCTAGATGTTATCAACTAGAATCAAGGGTGTGATAAGTATATAGGGGAGACTATACCCTTCAATTATAGTGTTAAAGCACATAATAATTTAGAAATATAAGAAAATGAAAAAATATCACAGTGAGGAATTAATTGAAACAATATAATAAAGTTTAAAACCAATAATAAACAAAAATAGAATAATATAATAAATAATAATAGACTAATATAATGATTGGATGGAATTTATCTTAATTTTATTCTAAAATTAGTACAAGTAAAATACTTGAAGACTCTAATAAAGACTCAAAAGTCCTCGGTCCCTAACCCAACTTGTGTACTACCTCTAAACCCCATCCCACACATTATGAAAATAATAAACAACAAGGTCCTTTTAAATTTTCTAAATATGTATCCATGTAATCTTCTCATGTAACAAATTAATAAACTAATAGTTTTGTAGTATAATTGAGTATGATTACACCACTATGTCTAAATACAAATAGTATGATATAAGTGTATTAAAAAAATAAAATAAAATTTGATTAAACAATTTAAATAATTTAATTAATACCACATAATCCTACTTCAGAATGATTCAAGAATATCGCTGACCATGTTACACTACTATGCTAATCATAACAATATAACCATGGTGAACATAACTGACATTGACGCCAACCTGGAATGTCTCTATGAATGTCTCACAACTATGCTAACAATAACCTTATAACCAAGGAATAAAACATTCAAAAATGGGTCAAAACCCACTATATTATCATTTCAACATTTAATCAGGTTCGTGCTTGGTATATATGTGGTTAATCATGTGTCTTAGATCCTAGAACATTATATAATAATTTTAGCATGTCTCTCCGGACAAATCCTAATATATAATTATTTCCACATTTTTTTATAGAATATATTATTATATAATAATTTCAACATATGTCTCAGTGTTTAGAATGATATATAATCACTTCATAATGTGTCTCAGGGAATGCCTGGTTTATAAGATTTTCAAAATTTGAACTCTGACAGCACACCATATAAGCATTACGACACTTAAATCACAACAGATGTCCTGGAAATAGGTATATCATAGTATAACATTCTCATGATCAATGGTAAATTATGATAATTACTATTTATCCTCCACTTTTATATTTCATTTATCATTTGGTCACAAAAAATATCATACAAATTATCTCAATAAACAAGCCAATAGTTGATGATTCTTTTTCAAGAAAACACCCAATTCCTATTTTATGCTAAACACACATTATGGAATTTAACAATTAGTTTGTAAAAAATAATTTTCTCTCCTGAAAGATATCCATAATCTCAGTAAATACAAAAGGGATCCAAAGGAACTCTAAAAAATATTTTGGATCATTATTTTGTTAATTATGGTTCACACCATGTGAGTGAAAATTTTAATATTCCATATTAGTAGAAATTAGCAATCCATAGGTTTAAGGGTTAGACCACCTACCTTTAACCAGAAACCAACCAATTTTTCCAATAGGATTTACCAATAAGAACAATGTCAAAGATGATCAAAAAAGGTTCTAATATCATAACAGATCACGATGAAATCCAACAACACATACGATCAAGGGATTACATCACAATATTCAATGAACGAATGAAGAGAAGATACAAACTGATGAAAAACCACTAACCATAGATCATTTTAATGATTATGATGACAGGAGTGGAGGCAAGGCTTCCAAAATTACCTGGTATATTTCCCTAGGTTGAGAGGAGTAAGCATCATTTAAAATGAAATAAAAATTGACTACACAATACACATAAATATATTAGGTTAAGAAATTAATCAACATGTAATATAGTCACATTTCATGTAATACTTCTAAGATGGATATTCTGAAAATTCATCTCCTCAGTTGAAATTTAAATTCTCCAAAACATTACTTGGCGTTTATTACAATTAGAGGGCAAGTAAATGTCCCACATATGGGTTTTCAAATTATTTTCATTATAAAAAAACCTTGATCATCTTTAAGGCTTATCAACTCAAAAAGAAACCTTAGTAACTCTTTTAACATTTATATATAGACTCCATTAGTTTGAATAATCATATATACTAGAAAATTATGACATTTTCCCTAACAAAGGCTCTCTTTCTCGGAACAAGACTTGACTACCGAGGCTCAAATGAAAAAAAATCAAGAGGGACATGCCTAGAAAAATATAAGGTCTAACAATGACCATTTAACCATTCAATATTGAGTTTAAGGTATTATTGTTTGAATTAAAATAAACAAAGTAAATTTAGTATGAATAATTAGGTCCTTACCACTTGTTACTAATTTAGATAAACTCAATTTACCCATTACTGAGTTGATAAATTTTTTGATGATGACTATTCATATTGACATGAAATAAAAATGAAATATTTATGTAATTTGAACCTATTTATTTGAAATAAGAAATGAATTTCATCAAATTAAATACCTATAAGTAGAATAAATTAATATTAATGTATATGCACAAATTGTAACATAAATTATTTTTAGAAAACAGTATATTTTGAATTATAAATCTTGATTTATTCTTTTCAGATTCCAAGGAATTTTTTTGTTGATTATTTTAGAAAATTTACCAAGTAAAAGATATATAAAATTCATTAAAATCATTAACCAATAATTAATTATATTTATTAATATAATTTACATTATACCAATAAAATAATGTTTTAAAAAATACCTCTCTTTTATTTTCATGTAATTGTAGTATTTAGTTATAATCGTTTGATAACTACTGAATTCATTTTATAAATTTAATGAAATAATATTTCTATAATCCGTTTATTAATACTCATACCTACCAAACCAATTTATTGGATATAATCAATAAATAATAATATATTAGTTTGAGATACATTGTTTAAAGTTTCTATTGGATGCGAAAAAATCTATTGAATAAATCAAATTATTTAAGGTGAAATATTTCATAAAAATATCAAGGTGTGACCACAAAATCTGATGATTGGAATTTACTTCGATTAAGAAAAGATATTTTTACTTCATATGGATATACATAGTATGGATATATTTTTGATTACTATAAAATAGGGGATATATAATCTAAGGTTTTCTTAACTGGGATTCCAGTATCTCATCACATTCATGAAAACAATGTGGATCATTCATTAAATTTTAAGGAATTTTATTTCTCTTAATATTCAATATACAAAATTATTTTTAGGATTCATTAACCACATATTTATCATTCCCAAAACATGGGTTTTAATCTTCTCATTCTCATTTATTATTTTTGGATTCCACATATTTTTTCTTCAATTATATTCAATGAGTATCAATTAATTTTTTTTAATTGACAATATATAGACCTAAGCCTTAAAAATATATTATTTACTGATTCTTAACAAACCATTTCAACAAAAACAGGACAAGGGAAGGCCGTTTTTGTTTCCTTTGATGATTAAAAACCAAAATACATCTTCAAAAAATAGAAACATAATCGTTATTTAAAGCTCTATAGAGTGATCCAACCACCCAATGATATCCTAAAACTATACCTGATACCCTTGGGATGATGGACAAGGATATACGTGAACTATAAATCTTGGGATGTTTATAAAAACGGTAATAAAGAATAACATGAGTGTCAAGATCCATAAAATAATATAATAATTATAATGATCATAATCATAAAAACATTTCACATTGTAACTAATTTTTAAGATAATAGAATACTATAATATGTAGAACTAGCATAAGACATGGCAACATAAGCATAAGTTAAGGGTCACTCCAAAGACAATCAACATAATATTAAAAAAGTCACTATGTGGATTAGGATTAGTCCCTAATACCTAACATAGTATATCTTGAGTTATAAAAAATTAACCAATTTAATGTATGGATCTATAATTTCAGTATCATCCATAATAATAAATTGTGTTCATAGGCTAATATGACTTACACTATACATATTTGACATAGAACCATACTATATTATATTCACTCCCTAATCTCAAACATCACATATCATAAGATATAAATTTCTACCCAATTAATTATTGGGATATTTATTTTTGGTACCGCCATTCACATAATAGAAGTCATACATATGTGATGAACATGAATAAAAGAACCCATACATTAATTATAAGAATAATTAAACTGATGATAATGAAGTGGGTTTCATGATTTGGATTTCAGGAACCAGTGGATTCAAAATCATTGGATTTAAAAAAAAGAAGGAATGAAATTATTTCTATATTTAAATTCACAATATTTATATAGGTCATTAACATCAAGTTATAATGTATGAAATTCACATGAAATATACAGTATAGAAGTGGATAAAAACAAACCAGTTGTGTGATTCTATATAAAGAAAGGATTTTTTTAAATATGGTAAGATAATATTTTGTAATGTAAATAATGAATGAAATGATGTTTTTTACCCATAAAATAATGATGGATTTAAAAGATATTAATTTTATATCTCATTTTTATTGGGTGATTCCTAACATGTAGTATAAAATAAGTGAGTTCAATTAAATCGGGTTTACTTAAATGTTGGAATTTTGATGGGAACAAAAAATTTGTATTACCCCGTAAATGAAAATAATACCCAAAAAAGTATATATATATATATAAGGTAATTTAAAAATATATATAACATTTATATTATAATTATATTGTACAAAATGGTGAAAATAAAATTGATATTGTAACAATCAAGTAATGAATTTGGTACGTAAGATCCCTCTCCTCTTGTCCAAAAGAAAGATAGACATGAATTTATCTTCCTGGATGATTAAATAATTTATTTTAAATATGTACCAAAGAAACTTATTAAAAAGTATTTAATTAAGTGAGGTATATTTATTATCTTTTGTTATATACTTCTAGTATATTTTTCTCTTACGTTTCATACACATGGTTGTTTAATTAATTAATTTTTAACACCTTTTGTTTATTGAGAATAGTAAAAGGGGATTTCAAAAAACATTACTTTTCCATAATTTTGTTTGGTTTTTTCCATATAATATAAATTGTAATGGTACTAATAATTTTTCAAAGAACATTGAAGAAATATTTAAATTTATAATGGTTCCAAGATAGGTGCAATTTAAGAGGTTGTAGTTCTAACAATCATTTATTATTTTTATTACATTAATATTTTCATATACTATCATTAGATAACATTAATTTAATAAATAATTTCAAATTTAAATATATATTACATTATTAAATTCATTCATGTTTTGTTGTCCAAGAAAATAAAACATGCCATTCAAGGAGGTTGTTTCTCAAACACACACACACACGATAACATTTTCTTTTTTCTCAATGATTATGTAGTTTTGTATAAAATGGATATTAAACTAGTATAATAACATTTTGGTATTGAAAAAATACTATTGTTATCTTACCAAAAATTTATAGAGGGTTCTTGAGGGTTGTAGAAGACGAAAAGGTAATATAAATGTTTGGTTGATAGTATTACCTTTACCTTAGAAGTTCTCCTTTGGATAACATCTTAAGACTCTTTATCTAGGATTTTTAAGTTAGATAAATGATTAAAATGTGTGAAAAATGATTTGATGATATACTAGGGATGTAATTTTTATCTATATATTTTTAATGGGTGTTGTAATGAGGATGAGGTGGTATAATTTTATAAGATAATAAAATTTCATTTTTTTTTAAAAACACATTATTTCAAAAGAATATTACTCAATTATTGAAGGATATTGGCTCAAAAATGGAAAATTATAGTATAGATAAATATATAAGGATGATAATCTACCCGTCATCCAATATAAAACATGTTTTATCACATGATATAACCTTTGGTACTACGTTAATCCACATTCTCCCAAATTTTCCCTTAGTGGGGTAACTCTGTGTTCACAATTGGAAAGAAATTATAATGGATAAAATAACATTGTTATTTACATAAAATTACAATTTAAAATTTTAAATATTTAATTAATTTATTAAAATATAATTACAATGATTCATAAGAATGTATTTTAGTTCTATATAACATAACACATAAAATATTATTCTTTGATAAATTTAATTTGAATATAAAAATTAAATTGTGGGATAATATTGTCAATGTTATTTATTTTCCAGAAAAAATTGGATTACTAATATTTTTTTTTACTTATTTGAAATATATGCTAAAACAAAAATACCAATATAATTTTTAATTAATGTAAATGATAAAAAAACAACTTTTATTGGAAATTTAATATTATTTTTTCATAAGGATTAACATAGGTTTTATAAATGTAAAAACAACATCAAAAAAATGAATAAAGTCATTCCAAAAATAAAATTTTTATCAATAATTTTTTTAAAAATTATATATCTATATTATAAATAGGTAAAGTAATAAAATACTCCATCTTAGTAAAAAAATTATTTTTCACTATTAATCTAAAAAGAAATTTTTCAATTAAAATAAATAACCTAATCCTGGTCTCATTCTCACATGATGAATAAAAAAATTAAATTTAAAATATTATATTCATCTTATATAAATGATAATGATTAGTTTTAGATATAATCTCCTAAAACAAAATAAAAACAATTTTAAAAAACCAATTTAAGACATAAAACATATAAATATTACTACATTACCAAAAGATTTCTTTTTTATCATAGAGGTAATATTATAATCCTACTATTTTTGTAAATATTTTATGGAGATGCTAGTTATTGTCATCTCTATTACCTGTTTGGATTCACACATTTATTTAGAAGGTAAATTTTAATACATGCATTCAAGGTTGTAATATTCTTCCCCCCATAAGAAGATTCAACCATGAAATATATTTCCATAAACAATGGTTCAAAAAATTCAGTACTAAAATTTCATGACCTCTTTGGGTTCCCATGTACCATATTCATCATTTTAGTTTTTCTTTAATACCTTGACTAGGATTGTTTTGTTTTTCCAAAGAACAGCGACTTTATAGTCCAAGATCCTCATATACAACTTCTCATAATAGATATCATGGTCTAAGGGTAAAACCATTGGATTAATTACATACGAAATATATTTTATTAACTTCTGGAATATGTTTTTATAGAACACATTATGTACCTTAAATAGGTTTGGGGGGAGCTCTACCTAATATACTGCAACCTAGATCCTTTTAATAATGTCAAAGGGGATAATGTATCTAGAAATTAGATTCCCCTTCTTCCAAAACCACATTAATCATTTCCTTGTATATATGCAATGGAACACCTTTTCATTATCCTTAAAAGTCAATTATCTTCAGTGGTTTTCATTATAACTCTCTAGTGGACTTAATCCATTTTTTATTTATTTCATTGAATAGTCTCGACCTTTTCCACCATTTCTTCAACTATCCAAAGTCCTAAAAACATTTTTCCCCAACCGAATCTAAAAAGGAGTGTTTTCTAAATTTCTTCACATTATGGGATTCATATTATGAAATTTGAATGCTTATATGGAAGCTATTTTATACAAGAGCTCGACCAAGGGAATATGTTAGTCTCAACCTCCCTTGAAGTATGTAGTGAATGATCTCAACATATCCTCATGTGTCTGGATAGTTTATTTAAATTGAAAATTAGTTTGGTGGTGATTAGATATTTTGATGTTAAAATAATTGTTTAAATAATTCTTATGTCTCTTTGAAACAATGATGTGATCCTCAGATCATTATCATATATAATTGACAAGGTCAATCCATACAATATTACTAATTATCTAACGTATATCCTTACAAGATGATTATGAGAGAAGTACCACTGAATAGAAATGATGTGAGAATCCCTTGTAAGAAATCCCACCATTTCCCACATATCATTATTATGTTTTGGTTTATTATTAATATCTTTTACAAAGTATGTAGTGATTTTTTTTCCATTTCCATATAATTATGGGAAATGATTGCATCAACCCTTCTGATTTTGGCTTCTTAGACATCACTTTCTAAAACCCCCATAAAATTAATGAATATCACACCATGTACTTCATAATATAATCCCACCAATAATTTTCTTAGATATTTATAAATATTTTGGTGTTTCCTAGGTTGATGTAGAATAAAAATCGTCTAGCATCACTCAATATCACCTATTAAAACATCTACTCTGATGGAATTAATTTTTTATTTCAAGAAAATCATTACTCATTCATCACCAATTTTTAATTTTGTGTATTAACCTTTCAATATAGAATCATCCTTCTTCTATTTCTCCATAGCACTCTATTTTTGATTTCATAATTTTTTTAGGAAGGCATAGATGTGATATCAATTAATAATTGTAGGATGGTTTTTATTTTTTTATAAAAATAATTTCTAACATTTTAATTTCCAAGAATATTGGATACTTTTCAATCTTCATCATATATAAGGATATAGGTACTTTTCTACATAGATCATTTTCAATATTGTTATCCTTTATTTTATCATAGTTAATTGAGAAATTATAATCCTTGATTACCTCTAACCATCTCTATTCTCTAATTTCAAGAAACTTTTAGGTGTATATATTTTATAGGCCCTTATAGTTTACATATATTAAAAATAATATCCAATATTTTTTTAAAGGAAACAATATGTTTGATAGTGTACATGATATGCCGCATTGAGTTTAAATGAAATTCTAAATATTATTATTTAAATGTTAACATTATAAACTAGGTATTAATATAGAGGGAATGAACACTATTAACAAAATTAAAAAATATATATTTCAAATTTAAATATAATGAATCATTTAGTGACTAATTACTTATAAATTAAAATAAAAACATTTTTAAAATGAAAGGAAGTATTTTTATGAATTAAAAACAATTTAAATGCACACATGTTTTTTTATAGAAATAAAAAACATTGTAATTTTTTGATTATATTAATAAAGTATATATTTATATATATAAAATATTTATTATAATTTTTATAATTAATTATATGAATGTTCTATATATGATATATTATTTAATACAATTTTACGCCTAAATTATGTATTTTAAAAAAAGACAGTTTTACCACCTTTTGATGACATAAAAATGTTTAATTTGTTTTCTACAAAATAATATATTTTATTTGAAAAAAAACTTTTATTTAAATTAAAATATATAATTTAATTTTGGTTGATTTTTTGGTATTTTTGTAAAAAGTTTCATTTTTTATGAATAGTTAAATAATAATGCATTTTAATTAAATAATAATTTTTAATTTAATTTATTTATATAGTTAGACTATATTATATATATTTTTGGTTCAATCAGATTAATTTTATATCACTTAATAAAATTTAGTTTATTTCAATAAACTTCACATTGAATTAGGATATAAAAATAGTTCACTCATTTGAACATTTTCACATTAAAACCACATCTTCTTGTTTTGTCCTTGAGAATAATTTTAAAATAATTTTAACCTATGATGTGTTTTTAATTTTCAGAAATGAATTTTAGATTTGGAATCATAAAGTCTAAATTTAGTAAGTATTCTTCATTTATTTTTATTCAATATGAAGAGTAAAATTTTCAATTTTAATTACTACTGTTATGGGTAAATCTAGAAATTAAGAGTGATGATAATAGTATAAATATTATAAAAATTACCATAAAAATTATCCTAATTTTATTGGACGATTTATTTTTTTCTAGAATCATATTTTTAATTATTTTATATCCTCTTGGAGGCACTTGGATGTCTTTATGACTTTTATAGTAATTAATTTTTAGAAAAGTCAAATATGTCATACTAATGTTTTTAATACGTATTACATTTTTAACACGTGTTCATTCAGAATATATATTCCAATAGAAATTTTAATTTGAAAGATTAAATTATTATATTCATAATTTTGATTTAGTATAATTTTTTATGAAATAAATAATAATATTTATGTCTTATACAATAATGATGCAAAAATTGGTTAGTTAATGAAAATATAAAATAAATGATAAAATTAATATTAAAATAAATGGAATTTTTGATAATTAATATCATCTACTACTTTTAAAGATAAATTTAACATGTTAGTGATGTGTTAAATGATTTTTTTATGCTATATTGTTTTATTAATTTTTTAAAATTAAATATAAGGAATAGTTTAAGAATTAAAATAAAAGCTATATTAAAATAAATAAAATTTTATTAAATGATATAAAATTTATAAAAATTTAAAATTCAACCAAATAATTGAGATAATGTTTAAAATTATTTTCATTATTAGTTTATTTTTTTTTTCAATTTATAGAAACAATATTGGTCCTCTAAGAGTAGAAATCCATATTATCAGTGTAAGAGTTAAGGAGATTAAATAAAGGATAAAACCATAGGATAATGGTAATAATTTGAACTAGACATGTCTAAAAATTATTGGTTGAGATTATGTAAAACTTTAATCATGTTATATTCTAAATAACTCGCTTTATATCCCTTTTCAATAAAAAATTAATTTATATTTTTTTAATATTATGAGAGTTTCCAAAAGTGCCACTCATATCAATTAAAAAAAGAACCTCCTCCCTCACTAATTCACAAAACATTAATCCTTGTAGGTCTATAAAAACCTACAAATTTATCCTCCAATATATTTATCCATTTTAATATATCCATTAACTCTAAAAATACCATCCCTAGATCCAGTAAGAATAGATGAAAAAGATGTCTGCTGAAGAAAAGGTAATCATTTTTTCCAACTCATCCGAGATCATTTATTATTATACATCCTATAAATGTAATGTTTCCATGATAAATAAAAAATGATGTATAATACATATTACTAGATGTTATTATTCTTATAATTCATCTATATTCTTCCTTTTATGCATCATATAAAAATGAGAACATTACACATGCATAAATGCGACATACCATCTCTAAGTCGTTATGTAATATGTTATTTAATCACAAAATTACATGGATGAGTATAATGATCGATATAATGTATATATATTATAAGTATTAAATGATATTAATTCTTGAAAAATTAATATACCATTCATTTTCTTACCCTTTCATTCTTAAGGGAATGATATCGTTGCTTGTTCATAAGTACGACCTACCATCTCTATGCCTCGATGTGATTTATTTTTCATGTTAACCAATGGAAATAATTATAAAATTTTATATAATGAATGAAAATTATATATATGAAGTTAATATGATTATTCATATGAAATAAATAAATCAAATTCATAATAAACAAGACTTACATGATAAAACACGCATAGGAAAATGCAGCAGTTAACTACGAAATCATGGCTAATAACAAAATATGACTAAAAAATTATATAATAAGATCATATACAATATCATAAATATAGATAAGGATCTTCTATAAATGAATAATATGATTTATACTATTATACACTAGGTTTAGATATGTGCAAAGGAGATTAGACCTAAGGGAAGGGATTTTCATCTCGCTTTTATTTATATGGTATATATGATTTATTCACTATAAATTTCATTCGTGTGGTGTATATAATAACAAATTAATATAATATAGTGAATCTGCCTATATTCATTGTATTTAATGATTCATCTGATGTTATGGGGCATATAATTCAACTGATTACAATTAATTTGGGTATATTTCACAATCTCATTATTATTCAGGATTGTTTAGTATTAAGCATCCCTTGGGGAATGTTTTTCTTACAAGACCATGATTTCTAAAAATTATTTAAAAAATGTTTTAAGTAACACACAATAAATCATTAATTTATTTTCATCAATGTTATAATTGTATACAATAGTTTTAAAGGAATCATTTTTTCATTTTCCAAACATTGTACAATATGGTGTTTTCGAAAAAAACTACGAATGAATTATTTAACTAATGTGGCATGAGAGTGTTTCTCTTGAATCATAGTTCTTTAATTTATTATTTTTTCCTTTACATGTTTATTAGGTTATTTTAAATGAAAAAATAATAATTTTATAATTACACAACATTTTTAAATTAATGATTTCGATATAAAAATTGTATTTCTCGCAAAAAAATCATTGATTTTATTAGATAATTTTCATGAATTTTGACACCTTTTATTTAATTGTATACTTCATTGTGTTTCATATAGTATGGTATCATATACAATATTTTTGTTAAATGGTTTTTGATCAGTTTGAATACAGTTCTTATATTATGATATGATTCACAATATTACTTAGAGTGGTTTTTGATTATGATTACTTATTAAATAAAGTTATTTACATTTCATATGTTTATATTTTTTAAGTTTCAACCCATTTGTATGAGGAATTAATTTTATGTTTTATGTTTCAGAAGGTGTTTTCCATATCCCCTTGATGTATCGGTACATCTTAAAAGAAAAAATATATTGGTTTTTGTCAAATTCCTTACCCAATTATTAGATTATTAGTACAAATCCATGATAATATGAGAATGTTGCCACGAATCCCTGACTATATTAGATTATTGGAATGAAGCCCTGACTGTTTTATTATATTTTCAATACTTTACATTCCATCATTATTAATGTAAGTATTTATATGCCATTTTATTATTCAAAAAGTTAGAATATCCAGGAATAAGATTAATTTTCATGTGATTATTTAAAAGGATTTATTTCATCATCTTTTAGTCCTCTCAAATTATGTCCAATTTATTTATTAAATGGAAATTTTTTCTGTAATTTACCTTGATATATTTTATATGCTTTATTTACTCTTGGATTCCACTATAATATTAACCTTTTTGACCATTTGAGAAAATGACTTTTATATATTTTATTCTACCCAAGATTCCATGAATATTGATATGACTGATTTGAAGGGTTAAAAAAAGGGGGAATAATGTAAGACTCAATGAAATAACTTTTTTATATAATGTTTTAAAATGTAATGTATATTTAATTTATATATCTATTTTAATAAGACTACTAAACTATTCCGTCCTATGGAATTTGATTCCTTGTATCATATGCCACTGGAATAAAGTAAGGCATTGAATTCAGGATACTGGAGTTTTGGACAATACAGTTGGTGTTAGTGAATGTTTTATTGAAATATTGGGAACTAGATTTATGAAAACATAGATTAATAGACCTAATCCTATGACTAACAATTGAGTATAAGTATAAGATAATATCCTGTATAATTATTAATTATAATGGAAAACCAAAGATAAATCTACAAATTCATAGATTAATAAAGATTCATGATTTAGACATCCTATAAATGATTCCTTAGGACTGTATGATTTATCACTATAATTAGTTTCTCTCACACTATGGTTCCAGTTTTATTCAATTGATGGATATAGAAGGAACTAGTTTAAAATTAAATGTGATATACAATGTGTTAAAGAAATATTCCATCATTTTTATTTTGTTTATAAGAATCATGAATTATCTATGGAATTGTGTTGATATATTTTCATTAATCAAAGTGTTATATACACTATCGTGTATTTATGAGTTTAATGTTCATAAAGGCTAAAACCCAGTGTACTTTTTAGGATGACCATTCCCCCTCACGCCTCATTCATGCGGATAACCTAGGGTTTGTCGATGGCAGATGTCATGACCCCTCCTCCCATAGTGGGAGGAGGGGGGTCTTCGCCCCATGCTCCTAGATCTGAGAAGAGAATTGGGTGTGTTTTCAATCAACCCTCGTCTGATGAGGTATTATTCATCCTGGGAATCTATGTTTTGTCGAAGGTTCCATGGTGCATCTCCGGTCAACCGGCTGTCCCAATTTCTGTCCAGGAATTCTCTAAAGCCTCCTCGATGCTCTCTAATGCCCTGATTGCAAGATTCGTGAAATGGTGACCTTTGGTGGAATATTTTGGTAAGTCTGTGAATGAAAATTGGGGGTTGAAAAATCATGATCTGGTTGGTATTCTTGGTCCATGACAGTTGTTCATTCTATTTGCGGATGAAGATGATTTCAGCAGGGCGTGGTCTAGAAGCAAAAAGGACTCTTCTGGGTATCATATGCTTCAGTGCTCATTCGATTATAACATGAATTGTGACTCCCTAAAAATGGAAATCTAGTGGCAGCTGCCTGGGCTCCCCATTCCGTTCCAAAACCCAGGATTGCTCAGGTCCATAGGCAATTAAATTGGATGGTTTCTATGATGTGATCAGTGGATGGCTTCTATGACAAATCCGGACACCGCGAGGATCTACGTTGAGATGGACCTCTCAAGGATTCCACCTGAAATTGTCTGGATCATCGTTGAGGGTGAATACAGGTGTACTCAAAAAATTCTATATGAATCCTGGACATCGTATTGCTCCAATTGTCATAAGCAGGGACATGAAACCGGGAGATGTCGCATGAATGTCATGGATGTCAGGCTAGGGGTGGTCGCAGCTATAGGGGATGGTGCTCTTGCCCAAAGAGAGAAATGCCAATCAGGTATTATTCTTGGTATATCTATGAATGTCCAGGTTCCAGTTGCAGATGCACATAAAAACAATATTGTCCAGACTGGTGTCACCCCAAAAAATAGTGTGAAGTATCCAACTGTGGAGAGGGGGTGACATCAGGAGATATGTTGGATGGAGACTCCATGGAAGTGGGGTCAATTGGCCATGAGGTAGTGCAGGAAGTACGGCAGGTTAATGTAACCTCCATGAGCCCAGCGGCGATAGAGGGACAGGAAGGCTTGGATTAGTTTGAGAATAATCTGAACATTCAGGGTACTGGTTTGGGCATGGAGGTTTCAAGCTCAAATTTTTAATTTATGGGAAGGGGTCTTGAGTAGAAACAGATCTCTAATGAACCTAGGGATACACATCAGAATAAACCTATTATCAGGGTACAGGTAAGTTCTAATGACTTGATAACTTGTTCATCAAATCATTTTGCAGCTCTGGCAGATGTTGAGATAAAGGAAAATGAAGGGCTGGAAGAGGGGAGGACTCTCTACCCTGCAATTCATGAGAGTACCCTCAATACTGGATTAGTGATAGATGGACATGATGCTACACAGCAATGTGTGGCGAGGATGGCCAGTCCTCTTGTTGGAAGGAATAGTCCAAATTATTGGGATCCTTTCATAGAAAGCCATCCAGGAAGTGTATGGATGAACACGAAGGAAAGTAAATTTGCCTCTCCCCCTGTGGTTCAACATAGGAAATGGGGAGATGATTCTGATAATGATAAGGAATGAGGCAATAATAGATCATCCTATAGAGACATTGTGAAAAATGGGAGTAAAGAGATGATCGGAAAGGAGATGAGCGAGAAAACACAAGGCAGGAGAAGGCTGCGAAATGACTATACGGATCTCCCCAAACCAATGGTGACTAGGTCTGCCTACAAGAAGGGTGGTGGAGAGAAATCTGACTTTGAAAAATGTAATGGAGTAAATCATACTTACAAGGAACAACTAACCAAAGAGAAATATGTCCGCAGGAACCAGTACCGAGAACATTTCAAGAGATACGAGTCCTCTGAATGGGAATCAGCTACACAGGATGACGAGGGACCAGATTATGGGTATGTAGATGGGAATGGGTTCGATTTGATGTAATCACCTTTTTTTCTTTTCTTTTCACTTTAATTTTTTTCTAATAATAATTTGGTAGATCAGACTTTCGACTGATCTGAACCTTCCTGGTAATGTTCATAAACACCCATTTGAGGGTTTACATTATGGGATTTAATCCAGATTATAGGTATCTTGGGATATATTTTTCGTAACAAAAACTATTGGTATAATATGTGTGAAAATGTTATTTAAGGAATAATTCCTTTACATTTTGTTGAAATATGTTTAAAGGAATGGATAACCATTAGGGTATATATGATCTTTGAATTTAAGGTAATTATGGGTTATTATTTTAATTTTGAATATAATATTTAACTTATGATATAAAAAAAATTGAAATAATTTTAAAAAAATTAATACATTTAGGTTCTTTTATATTGTTCTTAGAACAATTTTTTTTTGTAAATATTAATATAGTTTTAGAAAAAAGACAACTCGTTTATCGGGTGATAACTTTTCTCTTCTAGAAAGGCCGCAGCATATGAACCCAAAACCAAAGTGTTCCAAGGGATAGATGGATACAACTTGACTACATGAATCCCTAATTTTCGTGAAATATATTTAGTTAATAAATCTAATGGAGAATGGTTATTTTGATTTTAGGAAATTTTGTTTGACAAATAGATAACCTTGGGATTGGAAAATGATTTGGTGATTAAGTGATTAATGTTATTTTAGAATACATTTTCTATTTTTGGAGTCCAATAATATTATGATAAAAAAAATTATGGGAAATAAAGGTTGAATTTTATTTTTGAGTCAAATATTATTTTATTGTGGACTAATGTAGAATCTTGTTATTTACAAAAATGGTTAACATATCTTGAAAATCATGGGATTTAGGATGTTTTTTGTATGATAGATTAAGATTGATTGATGTTATTTATAAAAATATTTGATTGAATCCTTATGAATTTTTAGATTCAATCTTAATAATGAATATTTTCTAGTAAGGATTGTTATTTTCCCTATTATAGTTTTTAATCATTGGGTATTACTATAGAAGTTTGGAGATTGTTTTTCATCATATAATGTTTTATTCTTTCTAGTGAATTATCTTATTTAATCCTCACCATTTTCATTTTGGTTAATGTCTTATTATATGATGAATTGATAGTTATACTTTAAGGGATTTTTTTAACCATAAAAATTTATTCAAATTATCTTAGATTGAATAATTATCTCAAAAACTCGTAATTTATAGAAAAATGTGAGTTTTTAGTGGAAATATAATAAACAAAGAAACTCTAATTGTCATTTATGTATAGTTCCTTATGTTCATATTCTATAGAGTAAATGAATTCTGTAACTTTAGGAAAATTTTATTTAAACAAAAACATTATTCATTTACTTTTCTTACTATGAAATCAATGTCCTTTTAACCATCACAGATTTATGTTTTTTATTATTATAATTCTTAGGACCATGTTCTTTATCACTCTCCATCAAAAAATTATAGTTTTTTTCTTCTTTTTCCATGTTTTCTTACATATAACCCTAGTATTTGTTATCTCATTTTAACTCCTTACTTACCATTCATTATTCTAAAGTGGATTTTTCTTTAATCCTTTTTCTGATGTGGGGTTCCAATAATCGTATTATGAAAAGTAAAAACCCTAATTTTTTATCCTAAAATCAAATTGTGATGATTAAATTTGTTAAATGGTAGGGGATAATTTCACAACAAGAATTCAAAAAAGTAACACTATGTTTAGGAAAATACATGATACACTGAATCATGCTTAAAAACCAAAAAATAATATTATATTTTTTTAACCATTATATCATATCCCTTATAATTGAAAGAAGGTACATGATTAACTGAATTTTGAAAATATATTTTTGAAATTTAAATACAATTAATTATTCCATGACCAATTATTTATCAACAAAAATAAAAACCATTTTTGAAAAAGAAATATTTTTTCTGAAAAAAAAACAATTTAAATGTGCACAAGTGTGTTTTAAACCATTAAAATAAAAAAATCCAAATTTTCCAATTGAATTAATTATATATATATATAACATTTAATATAATTTTTTACATTCTACCTATGTGTTTTCTATACATGAAATATGATCAAATACAATTTTATGTATAAAATATATATTTTAAAAAAAATAATAGTTTATATCATTTTGTTGGAGCAATTATTTTAAATATATTTAAACACTTTTATAAGTTGTGTTTTAAAAAATAAACTTCTTTTTTGAATAAAAATTATAAAAATTTAAAAATTTTCAATTTATTTTATTTTTCTCATAAGTTTAATTTTTATAAATAGTTAAAAACACCTCATTTTAATTGAAAACTACCTTTTTATCTAAATTATTTATATACTTAAATTTTATTAAAATTTTTTAAAAAATATAATTTGATTAGTTTTATATCATTTAATCCAATTTATTTAATTTTAATCAATTTATCATTGAATCTGGATATAATAACATTTTAATCAGTTGAACGTTTTCAATTTAAAAACTCATCTTCTTGTTCCATCTATGAGATTAATTTTAAATTAATTTTAGTTCATCCTATGTTTTGAATTTTGAAAAATGGTATCCATATTTTTAATAATATAGTCTAAATTTAGTATATTGTCACTTTTTTCCAATATGAATAGTAAGGGTTTTAATTTTAATTACTACATTTAAGGATATATCTTGTAATTAAGAGTTAAAAAGATTATAAATATTATTAAATTACCCAAAATAGTGTCCTAATTCTTCTACATGAGTGATATTCACTAAAAAATAAGTAGTGGCGTGATTTTATGGCCTCTTGGAGCCACATGGATGAATTTATTCTTTTTATATAATTATATTTTAAGAAAATTCAAAAATGTCATGCTCATGTTTTTAAAAAAATAATTACATGTTAACAATGTGATAATTTAGAATATATATTCTTCTAATTATATTAATCTGAAACCTTTAATGTTTATCTTTATAACAATTATTTATCTATAATTTTGTATAAATGAATAATAATCATAAAGGCTTATTCAATGATGATGTAGTAATTGTTTAATTAATTTAAATATCAAATAAATGATCATCAAAATAATAAAATAAATATAATTTTAGATAAGTAATATCATCAATGAATTCTCAATTAGACATTGAAAATTTAGATATATTTTTGAAAGAATTTTTTCATATATATTGTTTTATATATTCTAGTAAAAGTCAAATTAATTAATAGTGTCAAAAATGACATTAATGTTATAATAAAAAAAATAATTATTTATTAAATGATTAAAATGTTATAAAAATATAAAATTCATTAATCAAATTGAGATAAAGTTTAAAATTTTATACATTATTCACTTATGGTTTTTTTTCAATTTATAGAAAAAATATTGACCCTCAATTAGTAAAAATCCATGATGTCACTATAAGAATTAATGGCCTAAATGGACCAAAGGCCTTCAATTATTGTTAGTTTTTTATAATCCCTTTTTGAGGGATAAAAGGGATCCCTAACATGGCATGTAGGCTTCATGAAATTATATGACCTGAATCTCTTAGAGGAATCCATCTCAGATTATGAGCACTTGAGACTTCCCCTCCCTAGCACCTGCGTCGTGATCAATTCTCCACCATCACATGAATGGTTGGATAGATATCTTGTGTAGAGATTCACATTCCTTGTATCGATGGAAATTGCTCTAATCTCTCATTCATTTAAATTTTATAGCTCTGCTCTAGTGAATGTGATGACTCTGAATCCTTCTCTATAGATTTTTACTTATATAATCTTTTTGGTTTTTACATCTGCACATCACGTGGCCAAAATCCTAAGAGGTTGATCAAAGGCCTTGATGTGGCCCTAAGTCAATAAGTTTCCCCCAAAATCTTTAGTTACTTGCATTCCTGGGTGGCCAGAATGCCTGATGGACTCAAGGACTAAATCAGTGGCATGAAGGTGAATAGTTCTGGCAGTTGCAATACCGAATAGTACAAGCTAATGTATCTATTATAGTACTTCTATAGTAACTATGAAATACCCCCCCCCCCCCTTACCCCACATATTTGATCTTAGGTCTCATTTATTCACTTTAAGAGTTCTCACCAACTGGGCTAAGGCTCATGTGTCTATAAGAGTTAATGGGATTAAATAAGGGTGAAAACCAAAAGATAAGGGTATTAATATGGCCTAAACGTGAATAAACATTATTGTATTTGATTATTTAGACCCATACTCATATTATCATATAAATAAATCAATTTTTAACCATATTAATATGAAAATTAAATTAAAAAATTTATTATTTTGGGAGTTTCCAAAATTTTCAGTTACATAAGTTATAAAATGACACATCCTTTCTCACTTATTCACAGAACATTGAGCCCTCAAAATGGACTAAAAAATATCTCATTTATCCAACCCACATCATATTACATGATCTGGATATCCTTTCATTACAATTGTCAAACTCTATATCCCTTAAGAGGAGATCTAATGGGATTCCACTGAAGAATAGGTAATCATCTTTTCCATCTCTTTAAAGTTCATTTCATCTTATACTTCCCTAGAATATATGGTATCCATTATAAATAAATTACTCAAGTGTTATGAATATAATAAAATGTTATTGTAATTATGGTAGAACCATATTCTGCCTTTTATCTGTCTTATGAATAGTGAAAACGTTTCATGTGCGTGCATGCAACATTCAATCTCCAAACCATGGTGTATTTATTTTTCTTCACCATTTTACATGGGTGGTTTTAATGATTGAAATAATGGATATATATGATAATTATTAAATTATATTTATTTACAGAAAATTAACATACAATCCACTTAATTTTCTATTCTTGTTAATGGAATTTTATTATCGCTCGTGCGTATGTATAGACAACCATCCCCATGATGTGATGTGATTCATTTTACATGTTAACCATTTAAGAATGATTATGAGACTTACATGATAAAACATGCATAATAAAATGAAGTATTTAACACAAAAAACAAAGTGCAATGATGAAATATTAATAACAAATCTATATAAGAAGATCATATATGGTGTCATAAAAATGGATAATGTTTTTGTATAAATGAAAACATGATTTAAAAATTAGATAGGAGGTCCATAAATGTAAAAGTAAATCATAACAGAGGTAAGGGATTTTCTTCTAACATTTATTTTTGTAGGATGCATTATTTATTCACCAATAATTTCTTTTGTGTGGTATATATACTTACTCTTTAATATATTATAATTAATATCACTATATTCATGGTAATAAAATTTTCTTTGGATGTCATAGGTCATATGATTCAACTGATTACAATGTGGTAGGAGATTATTTCACAATCTCATTATTATTCTAGATTTTTTTGTTTAGTCCTCCATGGGGAATGTTTTTCTTATCCATGTTTTCTAAAATTGATTTCAAAAATGATTTAAATAATATCTTATGAATTTTTAATAAATATTTTCTTAGGTTTTACATTTTATAAAATGTTTTCAAATGAACCATTTTGTCATTTTCCAAACGAGGATCCTTAAAAACAATTCGACAAAAAATCAGAAGTAATTTTTTTATCATATACAGCATGAGCATATTTTTCTTCCATAATGATCCACTAATTTCTTGAAGCATCATTTAAATGTTTAAAATTTTCATTTCAATGAAAATTTTTTATTTTATAATTGCACATTACATGAAATTAAATGATTTCAAAGTGAAAAAGGGAATTTCTTTCATAAAATATCATTGATTTTATTATAGTATTTTATGATAAGTTGACACCCATTGTTAAATATTATTATTCATTGAGATTGATATATTATGGTATTAACTACCATATTTAATATAATGGTGTATAATCAATATAACAATGGATATTCTATTTTTATACCATTCTATATATTAATCAAACTGTTTTTTTTTTGTTATATTTATTGATTGGGGATAGTTATTTATATTTCATTTGTAAATGTTAATTATTTTTCTCCCCATTTGTATGTGAAATGAATTTAACATTGTAAGTGATCAGTGGGGCCCGCAATAGCCTCTCGATGCATCTATATGTCTAATAAGACAAACATTACTGAGTTTTGGTCAAGGAATTAACCATTTATTAGATTCTTTGTTATGAAGAGTTGATAATGATAGATTCTTGGAACGAAGCCTTGATAGTATTAGATTATTTGTATGAAGACTCAATAGTATGTTTCAAATGTTCATAATTATTCATTAAATAATTATAAATTCAGTTATTAAAATTTTATATGACTAATAAATTACATATAATATCCATAGTTATGTATAATATTCATGTAATTATTTATGTGAAATTATTCAATCATTTATTAATCAGGTCATATTGTGATCAAGTTATTGATTAAGTGGAATGTGTATTAGTTCTTTACTATTCCATATATTTATACATTATTTACTCATGGATTTCACTATACACTTATCCTTACTAAGCATTTGAGCTCACCCATTTTATATGATTCATTTTTTCTAGGATTCTATGTAGTATATTATAATAGATTATTAGGGTTACAAAATTGAAGAATAATGGAAGACTCAATGAAATTCATTGTGTATTTTATATTTTAAAATGAAATTAATATTTCAAGTACGTATATAGTTTAACATGAGTACTAAACTATTCTTTCTATTGGGCTGTGATTTCATGAATCTTATGTCAATGTAATACTCTAAGGAACCAAATCTAGGATATTAGAGTCTGGTAATTCAAATTTTACACCTATCTCTCTAAGGAAAATGGGTCTATATCTTCGAAGATAATATTATCATATTTAAATATATATATTGTGTCTAATAAGTTTTCACAATAACATTCTAATTTATTGACATATATTATATCATTTTCAAATTCTATATTTGTACATAGCCAAATTCATTCTTTGAAAAATCACTGTAAATCAAAAATACTTCCCTACTTATGTGTTGTGTGAGTACATGTGTATTAGTTAACCTTATCCTCAGCCACATGAACTTATTTTTTCTTTAATCTATTAATAAATATATTAATAAATTCTGAGTTATCTTGGTTAGAGTGTTTGAAAATAATAACAATTTTCTCACAAATCATTTATAGTACATTGAAATTTCAAGGAAAACACAGATCTCTTTTATAGATTTTGATATAGGCTATTCCTCAGTCACTTTATTATTTTAAGGGTCTTTAAATATCAATTTAATTGTAATAATAACCCACAAGAATTATAGTTTCACAATCACATACTCACAATTATTTTATTTTTCAATGTTCTTATCCTTTTTAAAATATTTTAGCAGATTTCTGAAATGAAATTCTTATTTTAAAAAATATCTGGAGTATCTATGAATAACATCTGTAAGGACTACCAAAATATTATCAATGAAATTTCTAAGAACACTATTCAGTTATTCCATGAATATTAATTGATAATTAAAGAGTCCAAATGGAATGACTAAGAACTCATATTGCTCAAAAATTATATGAAAGGTTGTCTAAGGAATAACCTCATTCCATAGCTTTAACTGATTAAATCCCAATTGATGATCAAATTTAGAAAATTATTGGGCATCGTGTAATTGATTAAGTAAATCACCAATCTATATAATGGAAAACTTTTTCATTATCATGATAGTATTTTTTTACTGCTAATCGATATATAGGTTCTTAAACTCATCCTCCTTATCGGAAATGGGGACCGATGTTATCCATGGTGAGTCACTTGGGTGTACAAAATCCACGTATATATTTTCATATAATAACTTTATTAGTTCACCCAGTTTAATCAGGTCTATTTTATATCATATCATGGATGTTAAAATAGATATTAGTATATGTAATATTTATAACTCAGCCTATAGTTCATGGGGAAGATTGGTAAATTTTTTAAGGAATACATTTTTGTAATTTATTATAAATAGAATGTCTTAGAGGGTGTGTTTCTCCATTGTTTCAATCATATGATATAGATATTATTGTTCATTATGAAAAAAATATCCAGTTTTTCAGAATAAGCTTCTAAGGAATGTTCATCCTCCTTTTTACACTTGCATAGAATCAGAGTATAATTAAGGATATTTAAGGTTAGTTACACCTATCGGTAGTTTATGTGTGAAAAATATAGCGATGGCGTATACATTCATAACATATGATCAAATTTTAATAAAGGAATTATTATATGGTTTACTGATAGATACTTCCTTTAGATATCAATTGAGGAATAATTATATACTTAATATGCAATAATCACTCTATTTTCTATTTTTAGTGGTAACATAGCCTCCATGTTTTGTAGTGGTGTTTGATTAGTTATACTATGCATTTTGGATAAAAAAATATTATGTATAATAAGAATAAAATAGTGTATTTACAATTATTGAATGAATATCTATCATACCAGTCACTACAATATTTAATTGATCCAATTCAATAATAGAAATAACATATGAATTCCATTTCTCCAAGGATTTTGGGGTTAATTTCATGGGTTATATTTGACAAACATTGTCTTAGAACATTTTTTTTTCATCATTCCCTTATTCATTTAGTTAAAACAAAGAATAACATACTGAGGACTAATATGGACATTCATAACATTAGTTAGATCATTGGGATTATTTTTCTCACTTATATAATCCTTAGAATGATGATCCACCTTTCAAAATTTAAAAAATTACTATATTTTCTTGAGACAATTTCTATAATTATTCTTTTCACACTTTTTACCCATGGGGTGTGGGATTTTCTGGCCACCATAAATTTTATTTTATGTTATTCTAATGTTAAAATACATTATTTGTTTCTTTCATATAGTTCAAAAGACCATTGTGAATTAGTAACTTCCATATCAACATTTTGGGAACATAAAAAATCTTTATTATAAGTTTCTAAGTCCCAAATATCCCAATACCTAGAAAGACTTGGATCAAGCATGCTAAAAAAGAATATGATCTTACTATTAATGTTAATGAAAAAAACTATAGGCGTTTCTAGTAAGTTTAAATTATATATATAAATTGGATATGTTTATTTATTTTTTATTTAACATTTATTTGACAATTCAATTGGTTCTGGTTTTCTTTCATAGAAATTACGAGTTTAAGAATCAAAAGAAGAAATAAAAAATTTGGAAAAATTATGTTTTACACACCATGTATAACATAAATGACATGTATACCTCATTCACAGCATGCCATAAAGGCCACCAACCTCCTTGTTAATCCTTTATATGAAATGATTCTAGTACATGGTGTATACATTATTTATATGGCTTGTAGATTTCAAATGTCAAAATCACACTATATGTGATTCACATACATGACATATAGAGATTGCACAACATGAAAGGTTAAATGGATTACATATTATAAATACAATTCAATTCATGGTGATAATTTTGGATCTCAAATCCATGACATGAAAACAACATACACAACATACATCTGTCGGGATATATGTAACCTAAACCAGTAAATAATGCACATGACTTACACATCATATGATTTTTGGCCTCTTACTAGTTGAGCGCTCCTCTAATTATTGAGAAATGTATAGCATTTCCTTTTCTATCATTTTATTCCATCATTTTCTAAAATTTTCATTTATTTTCATTCTTATCCTACTTTTACCCATTTAATTAATTTATTTATATAATCCATCAAGGTTTTTGTTTAATCTATACTTATTCTACACTCATTCTACATCCTCTATGATTCTATTTATTTTTTATATTCTATTTTAACACTGATCGTTGTTCTTCATAAATTCATAAAACATTCAACATTGTTTCTTTATGAAAAGTGTGTTTCTTAATGTATTTAAATTGCTTTCAAATTTTTATTCATGATTCTTACTTTTTTAATCCATGATTTCTTCATTATCAACTATTTAATGAGTATGCATAGCGAGTTTTGAATTTCCATTTTTTCATTAATACTACCATGTGTGGCTAATACCCCACGAGTTTTGGGTAGAGAGTAGGGGTGTTTCGAAGACTAGTGAATCGTTAAATTGATCCTTGGTAACCATTTTTCTTGTAATTATCTTAATAATAACTTTTCATCACATTATTTTTCACAACCATGACTATGTGAAGTGTAATTGAATGAACCTAACCAAATTGGAGTTATGTAGGACTATAACCATTAGCCTATAATAATTTTTGTTTAAAATTAAATCATAAGGATCCAAGATGTTCAGGTTTACCCAGAACATGGGATAGTTATAGTGTTGTTAGATGCAATTTATTTAACCAAAACCAATTAGAAAATCTTGTGCCGCTTGGAAGCATAAGTCATTGGACTATCCCAAGATAAATCATGGATTATCTTTTGTCATGATTCCAAAAATTGACCTAGATCCCTTTTAATTTTAACTAATTGAGTCCAAACTACATATATTTTGTAAATAGAAAACCTAAATAGTGAAAGTGGTGAATGCTTCAAAAGGGTTTTGTTCGATTGGCTACAAACTTTCCAATTATCCTTGTTGGTTTCACCCCACACAGTCTATTTAGTACGACCAAGTAGTAAGTGTACTTTGGGACTAAACATTTTTATTCTAATATCCATTGAAATGAATTCTATAATTCATATGGGAACATCAAAATTTTCATTTTTTATGGGATTACTATTTATATTGAACAATAACCTTCATAAAAACCTCATATTACCTCTCTCATTCCCACATTCATAATTTTCCATTCCCTTTTCCTTTATCATTTCTCCCCTTTAGGTGTATCTTAATCCTCCATCACCCCTTAATCTTGTTCATAGATAGTGAATTTATCAAGGGAACTTTAATAAATTATGATTCCTAAATTCATTATAATATTTTTTATCCTAATATTGATTGACCGATAGGTTCCTATTGCCTTTTTACAATAGATGAGTGTAACGTTCATCCACTACCACACCCCCAAAACATAAAATATGATCCATCAGAAAATTATAGGGAGAATATAGCAACATAAGATCACACCATAATGCATGAAATCATACCTTCCATTAGTGGTGTTGTGACTCGAATTGTACCCCCAAATACTTAGGCACACACTATCAAAATAAAACATGTAATCATTCATATGATCCAAAACATGGGTCAATTCAGTGGACTAAAATATGAAAACCCTCTAAACATATTTCCATTTTTTAAGGATTGTGATACATTTATTAACTAATGAATATCATTATACACCACATGAATTGGTGTCTCCCCATTCAAATGTTTTGTGACCAAGGCTTGGATTGGTTAAAAAGTGAATCTCTTGAGTAAATCATGACATGGGATGAACTAGCCAAAATGTTTCTCAATAAATAATACATTTTAATATAGACTTAGAAGCTCTATAATGACATTTAAAAAAATTTCTAATTAGAAAAGGTGTAATATTTGGATACATGTGATATATTCAGGGAGCTAACCCACCAGTTCCCATATCATGGTTTATATGTCTGGCTACAACTTCAAACAATATACTAGGGACATCAACCAACTACAAGAATTGCATTTTACGATGCTATTAATAAAATACAAGAACTTAAGAAAATGGAAATTATATAATCCATTTTGGATGATATTTTCCCAAAATTTTAGTCAATGGAAAAGTGGTAGAGAACTGCCTCGATGTCGAATCTATCTAGTGGTGGAAAGAACATACCTCATCGAATGAGTAGAAACTGTAAAAATGAAGTTGTACCACTCTCAACTACCTACATTACGACCATCGTGTCATGTTCCTATGATATAAAATTAGTCTTGTGAGATGTGGGAGGCTCACATTCTTACCAAGACAAAATTACAAGTATTAAAGAACCCCAAATCAAATATTGTTATTAGGTTAATTATAATCAACCAAATGAGTGTTAACATCAAAGAAAACATATCAACAACATCGAAACACTTAGGAGAATCCATATATGAAGCCTCTATAGTAGAACCATGGATATTTCTAGAAAATGAGGGGATATGTACATCCATGGAATAAGGGACCACTTGGGTACCCACCACAAGGTCCAACTCATCAACCAATTTTAAAATTTTAAAATCCTTTTTCTAGAGCATTAAAATTTCAACCGAAACCATAATAGTAGTATAAAAATCTCCACAAACACCACAATAATAAGACCAACCTATCCAGATCAATCATGAAAACCTACTTAGTGTCATTATGATAAAATAATTCCAATGGATGAAATGTCAAAAAACCCAAATGGAAAGGCATAAATATGCACTACGCAACCTAGATCATGAAATGTGGGTAGATTTCTAAGGAAAAATATGATCGGATACCAAGTAATTTTCATAGTTATACAAAATCTCATCTAAGGTAGAAGGATAGATCTATAGTTGTTATTAGAGGTTATGGGATGGATTTTCTATAATAGTTACGAGTTGAGAAAAATCACTTAGAAGAAGATGATAAAGCTAATCCGGAAAAAACCTGGGAGATAGAAGTATCAAAAAAATATCTTGTTATGGAACAAAATGAAAGAAGCAAGTTTTATATGGAAATACCACCATATTATCTTTCTCTAAACATTCGTGAGAGGGAGAAACCATTTATAATAGTGGGAATATATATGTATGTATGTATGTATGTATGTATGTATGTATGTATGTATGTATGTATGTATGTATGTATGTATGTATGTATGTATGTATGTATGTATGTATGTATGTATGTATGTATGTATGTATGTATGTATGTATATATGTAGTTTTGTATGTATGTATGTTTGTATGTCTGTATGTCTGTAAGTATGTATGTATGTCTGTAAGTATGTATGTATGTATGTATGTATGTATGTATGTATGTATGTATGTATGTATGTATGTATGTATGTATGTATGTATGTATGTATGTATGTATGTATGTATGTATGTATGTATGTATGTATGTATATATGTACGTATGTACGTATGTACGTATGTATGTATCTATGTATGTATGTACGTATGTATGTACGTAGGTATGTATGTACGTATGTATGTATGTATGTATGTAGGTATGTATGTATGTACGTATGTACGTATGTACGTACGTATGTATGTATGTATGTATGTATGTATGTATGTATGTATGTATGTATGTATGTATGTATGTATGTATGTATGTATGTATGTATGTATGTATGTATGTATGTATGTATGTATGTATGTATGTATGTATGTATGTATGTATGTATGTATGTATGTATGTATGTATGTATGTATGTATGTATGTATGTATGTATGTATGTATGTATGTATGTATGTATGTATGTATGTATGTATGTATGTATGTATGTATGTATGTATGTATGTATGTATGTATGTATGTATGTATGTATGTATGTATGTATGTATGTATGTATGTATGTATGTATGTATGTATGTATGTATGTATGTATGTATGTATGTATGTATGTATGTATGTATGTATGTATGTATGTATGTATGTATGTATGTATGTATGTATGTATGTATGTATGTATGTATGTATGTATGTATGTATGTATGTATGTATGTATGTATGTATGTATGTATGTATGTATGTATGTATGTATGTATGTATGTATGTATGTATGTATGTATGTATGTATGTATGTATGTATGTATGTATGTATGTATGTATGTATGTATGTATGTATGTATGTATGTATGTATGTATGTATGTATGTATGTATGTATGTATGTATGTATGTATGTATGTATGTATGTATGTATGTATGTATGTATGTCTGTATGTATGTTTGTATGTCTGTATGTATGTATGTCTGTTTGTATGTGTGTATGTCTGTTTGTATGTGTGTATGTATGTATGTCTGTTTGTATGTGTGTATGTATGTATGTATGTATGTATGTATGTATGTATGTATGTATGTATGTATGTATGTATGTATGTATGTATGTATGTATGTATGTATGTATGTATGTATGTATGTATGTATGTATGTATGTATGTATGTATGTATGTATGTATGTATGTATGTATGTATGTATGTATGTATGTATGTATGTATGTATGTATGTATGTATGCAATTACGCATCATCATTCCCTTTGTAGAGGAAATTCCACAAGTACCCACTTATGAAATATTATTTAAATGTTTATATGTATGTATGTATGTATGTATGCAATTACGCATCATCATTCCCTTTGTAGAGGAAATTCCACAAGTACCCACTTATGAAATATTATTTAAATGTTTATATGTATGTATGTATATATATATGTATGTATGTATGTATGTATGTATGTATGTATGTATGCATGTATGCATGTATGTATGTATGTATGTATGTATGTATGTATGTATGTATGTATGTATGTATGTATGTATGTATGTATGTATGTATGTATGTATGTATGTATGTATGTATGTATGTATGTATGTATGTATGCAATTACGCATCATCATTCCCTTTGTAGAGGAAATTCCACAAGTACCCACTTATGAAATATTATTTAAATGTTTTTTGTCTAAAAAAATGATAAATGATAACATAAGAGAAATCTAACCATATAAAGAAATATCTAAAGTTTTCGAATGGAATAAACCTCTAAAAATGTGAGACCATGATATTTTCTCAATTCCATGCATTATAGGTACAACCAATATTAAAAAATACATGGGTGATATCATAGAAAGTATCAATCTAATGACCATTTTTTACATGAATATGAGGCATAGAAAATAGAAACCAACAATGTTGGCACACTAACTTGCTAACTACTTAGTCGATAATCCTCATGGATTGATCGAAAACATATTATTAAATGTCATAAATTCATTTTCCCTACTTATTTTCTCATCCTAGACATGGAAGAGTTAGTAGGTGTTCCTCTCATTCTAGGAATAACATTTCTCACCACTAGAAAGTAATTATTAATGTGAACATATTAAGATTGATATTTATTTTTGGTGAAGAGCATTTTATATTCGACTGGAAGAAGGACATTAGTAAAATAAATAATTATATAAATTATTAAAAAACTTAACTTGATTATAATAAAATTGGTCAATTGAAAATTTAATATAAAAATAAGAAATTAACTCCAGTTTATAAGGGATTTAGTGCCCAATAGAGTGAAAGATTCAGTTTACCTCTGATAAGGTTGGTCATCCCACCTATCATCCCATTTGTCTTCAAGGATTGTTCTACAAGTTGTATGAAAACAATGTTAATGCCTTCAACATCAAAAAATGTCCACATATAAAAGATAAATAAATCACCAAATGGGATGAAAAATAGGGTAGGTTTCATAGGATAAGGTTAGTTAGTGTTTTCATTAGGAAGATTAAGTGTGATGACTTCTTTTCAAGAGGACTTGACCCAATTGGGGCCTGAAATTCAAAATAAATGTTGTGTAAGGAATAGATTTCATGTAAATTCTAAGTGATGGAAAAGTTTTCAAATTCATGAATTAGATTACATGTATTAAAAGAAACATTATTTATATGTTGGGGAAGATTTAGAATATTGTGAACCTATGGTTCATTTGAAACACCCCCGATTCTCCAACATCCTCTCAACTCCTCCCCTCCCGAGCATGATGACACACCTCTGCCACCCAAGCGGAAGAATCCCACATCCCCTCCACCACATGCACATTCATTATCCTCAATCTACACTCACATATTTACATCCTCTTGAAACTAATAATGATCATAGTATTTATCTATAGGTTTAAAGGGCCCTTCCCATCCTCACCTTAATCCCTGCATCCACTTTTCCGTCCCTCAACATAATGTTTGGATGTACCATCATCTGGACAAGACAATATGGACCAACAATATGTTAGAAATCACAGTACTCGAGAACAACCACATTATTTAGATGGTCCTTGATAAAAGTTTCATTCTTCACCTGAACCTAATCACCTAGTTTCATGAGGATACTTTCAGGGAACATTTCCTTAAGTTATGGGCCACCTATGAGTTGTCATTCAATTCTATCTACTTCAGACTCAAATGTAGTGCATGGTATCTCACCCTCGATGTTTTTGGGATCAGTCTCATCATGTTATAACCTGACTTCATTAATATAATAGGCTTCCAAACATTTTATCTTGATCATAACAAGGCCAATGCATCACAACTTTGGCTTCGGATCACTAGTTACTGTCAATGTATTTATGATTCTCTCAGCATTAAGAGAACCATGCACTCTTGGGTCTCCATTAATACACTTTACATGGAACATTCTCACAAATGGATATCTTGTGGTGATTCTCATGATGGGGGGTCTTTAATTACCCATCTTGTCATACATTTTGGAACCTTCAAGGCCACAAATCCCCCACCTTCATCATCCTTATATTGGGCATCAACCTACAATTTGTTCACAATATGGGGATACTCAAAATGGAATGAATCATCTACCAAAGGTTGTATGCATATATTGAGTATATTGATGAGGCCCTTACCCAGTATTCAGCTTAGCAACTCACACCAGCCTCCCCTTAACATGTCTCTAAACCCACTGTATATTCTACCACTATATCATCCCATGATGCTACCACCTCACAAAATCCCACCAATAACCTTCCCCGATCTATTCCCATACCTGTACCTACACCTGCCACCACCAATTTTCCTTTTTCCTTTAACCTATAGCTTTCCCATAGACCACCCACCCCTATCCTCCTTTGCAAATATCTTGATCGTACACCAGTGTATTTTGGAGAACATGTTATTTATTTCTCTCCACCTAGGCATTAACTTTATTGATATTTCCATTTTCACCACCATGAAATTTTCATCAATATTCCATCAACCAACCACTATAGGCCCTCAATCATTATCCGTCCTTCCCACCTCTGACAACCCATACTACCTACCCTTTTATCTCATTCACAATATATACCAACAAGAGTTTCTTGTAGAGTTGGCCTAATGGGGAAAGAGACCATCCATTCCACCATCTTTTAAAGTACCATTCATTGGCCATAATTCTATACACATGGTCACCATCAAAATCAATACCTCACCTCCACCATCCTCTGAAATAGATTACATTAATGAGATACATTTTGAGGCTATCAATGATCTATTTTCTCTATCCATATAAGACTTAGATATGTCAGTTCACATTAAGCGACCCATTATTTGGAAGGTTAGTAAAGATGGAGCAGCCAGTGAGTCTTCCACTATGTCTTAGTTTTCCATTTTACTCTCACCTACTATAATCTATCTAGGTTTTTTGGTTTTAAATTGTATCAATGATTCCCCATTTTACTCTATTTTAACATTTTATGAACGAGATACACTCTTTTGAATAACATCCATTCTTTGTTTTTCTATTGTTTATTTATGCATTTATATACACAAGTCTAGGTCTTCCTCCACCTCTATTTTTATTAATACCCAAGGTCTGCCACCATCATCCCTCATATATCAAATGTCTTAGTATCTAGATAACAACAACCACTAACATGAGGAGATCTCACTTGAGATATATGCTCAACAAAAAATCCCACCATGAAGAGAATATATTAATTTTTACCCATGGGAGACATGCACAATATTCTCCGGAAATGGTTAATCCTACAAAGAATCACCATGATCTCGATGATATAGCCCCCAGTTCCTATAGGAGGTATCATGACACTTAGTTGATGGATGAAACTACCAGATCCATTTATTCATACATTAATTATTTGATGAATTGTTAGAAATTTTTGGGAGCCAACCCAAATTGTTTTCATCATTCTCTATAATGTGTTTGGGATCTTATCCCCGTGTTTATATAATTATAGTTTTTACGTCTCCCTGGTCTTTATTATACTCACATTACTGCATTTATCTATATTGGTTTATCTCAGTATTGATCGTATGATCCTGTTCATTTTTCTACATCCAAAATTGATTAGTTTTATGGATTAAAATTCTATACAATGATGGAGTTTTATTTCAAAAAATTTAGGTAGGTATCCCAATTCTACTGGTTATCTAAAAGGTTTCATAATGGAATGAAATTGACAAGGGGGATCTCTCTATTCCCTAAATTCAATATAAAATTTTCATTTATTTTTTTATTCTAAATAATTGATATCTATCACACTATATGTACCACTAATAGTGTGGTAATTGTCTCATTTTAAGTGTGGGGGTGTCATTCTTGAGTTTTATTTTTAATACAGTTAGATTATTTCTATTTTTGACCTATCTAAGAGAATGTTTTCCCTGAAACATGATTTGAACCTGAAAAATAATTTTACCAATTTAAATAAATGAAAATTTAGGTTGAAATAGTTGAAATCCAGGTTTTCATCTAGTTTATATTATTATATCTCTATATATGTTTAGTACTATAATTCTAGTAATATATTCTTGTAATTTATTTTGAGTTAGTTATTTCTAGAGTTTATAACCTGATTGGTTATTAGTAATTTTATATACTTATATACCATAGACGATTTTAGACCCATTATTTCATATTCTTTTTTGAGAATATTTCTTGAGTGGCACATGGGGAATGTAAATCAATAATAACTTTCATTGAGATTTTTTTAACTCAATAATCGAACAAGAAAATTTTTTATATGATTGAGGAAAACTTTTAAGAGCTTGTTTTTCATCTGACCTGCATATACATCTTTCCTTATTTATCCCATTGTATCCATGAATGGACTTGTTAGGATTGAGATTTTAATGTCAATTATCCCTTACAACCATGCTCTACATATGATTCATGATTATAAATTGAATATGTGTGGGGGTAATTTTCACTACTGTTGAATATAGGATGTTGTTATGAAGGATATGTACTATGAAACATTCACTATGTTGATATGATACATGCCATAATAACTATTAGAATTTTTTACTACAATCTAGTTCCATTATGAACTATGTGTAAAGAAAAAGAAAAATATATTGGGTTGTGTATCTGGATGGTAAGTTTTCACCATTACTAGAATGATGAATCCTATGATGGATCATATGTGGTTAGTTGAAGGATGTGATGTATATCAAAGAAATAATTTTCAAAAAAAAAAAAAAAAGTAAAGAACATGGTTTCTTTTTTGATACATACATGATATACTTGTGGACCCTCCTTGAGTTTTGTGAGTGTGAACAAAATTTGATCTTTGAGGAGTATCTTCATTGCATAATTTATATTTAACATCTATTATTTTTTAGAGATCACCATCCTTTGGAGTATGATTTTTTACATACTACCAACTTTCCCTCATCATCAAATTCATTTGAACCCTATTGTTTAATCCCTCATGATACATCATTTATTTGTCATTTTGACATGGAGATATTAAAACTAGTACAAGATAATGGTTAAGATCATGTATTCACATGGTGAAAATAAATATAGTTTCATTTTACCCTGATTGATGAGAGAAAATATATTGTTAGGTTAATATAAAAATGGGTATCAAATTTAAGGAATAATTATGAAATTTTATTTAAAATAATAGAATAATATTAATAATGAACTAAATTTTGAGGCATGACTATTTTTATTTGTAGGATTGAATTTTTAGGATTGTATCTTTCTTCTTACACATAGTTTTATTTTACTAGTTGCAAAGAATGTTCATAGTTTTATTTTTTTTCTTTTGGAATACCTATGGTGTAGTTTTTTGATGATGATAAAAAAATGTTCAAGTGTGGGAGAATCTAGTAATATTATATTATATACATATCTTTGATATATTTAATTATGTTTTATTAATGATTTATTTGATTATACATAGGGATATGAATTTTTCTCATGAATAATGAATTTTGGAGTCAAAGGAATAAATGCTAAAAATCAAAAAAAAACAAGCTTTAGACATAGTATATGATATACAAGATGTGTATAAATCATTCATATAATTTATTCAAGTTAATAAAACCTTAAATGAATCCTTTACATGACATGATACCAGTACAAGATGTACAATTTCATTAGATGGCATGAATATTTTGATTATCAAAATCCTACTAATAGTGAATCATATACACAATTTGAAGATATTTCCTGAAATGAAATGATTAAAGGCTCACTCAATCAAAGATATGAGTTGATAATTCACTGTGAATTCTAGATTTCAAATACATAAAAATCTTCCAACATTCCTGAAGTGACGCTTTTGGGGGAAAATCCACATAATATAGTATAGATAATTAATGAATTACACTTCATTTACTCTTCCATCCTATTAATATTTGAGTGATCCTCTTCATATAGATCAACGCATAAACTTTCATTTTTACTCATTTTACTCTATCATTATCTCACGTTTACACCCATTTTCATTCTAAAAACATTTAATTTCATTAATTTAATTACTTTGTCCTATAGTTTGGATATTCTAATTAATATACATCCATGTTATTCCATTTCTATATCCCCTATGTTTCTGCTTCCATTCAACGTTTTTTTCAACACTGATTGTTGTTGATCATCAACACCTATAATGTTCTTTATTGTTTCATCCATTTGAGATTTGGATTTGATTTACATTGAATTTAGTTGTTTGATCTTGATTATTAATTATTTTAGTTCTTGTTTTCTACTTTAACAAATATTTCATGATTATTCATAGATTTTTTAGAATTTCTATTCTTTTGACCAATAATGCTAAGCATGAATAATGAAATTGGGGTTTGGGGTAGGGGTAGGTGTATTTATGAATCTAATGAAACTATAGATAGAATGTGGGTAACTATATGGGTCTTAATTATTTAAATAGTAAATTTTCATCACATTATTTCTTGGAACCTTTACCATGAGAAGTGTATTAAATAAATGTAACCTAATTAGATTTGAGTTTGACTATAACCATTAGTCTATGACACTTTCTTCCATGAATATATTCATAATTCACCTAGTTTTTCATCTATACCTTGAAAATGGAATAGTTTTAGCATATTTAGATCCATTAATTTCATTAAAAGAAAATTTATGAATCTTCCACCATTTCATAACGTATGTCGTAACACTATAGCAAGGTAAATCATAGATTATCTTTTATCAAGGGCCCTATAATTGACCCTGATTCCTTTTTAATTGTATAATTAAATCAAAACTACCAAGATAGTAAAAACCAAAAAATGAAGAGTGAATGTGTGGAATTATTCTAAAGGTTTTTGTTCGATTAGATGTTGACCTTAGAATAATCCCCATGGGTTTGACCCTGTACTATAACTTTACTATACCCCAATAGTAAGTGTTGTTTGGAAAAATGAATTTATAATTTGATCATCACCTGCATGAATTTGATGTCACATGAAGGAATTTAAATATCTTATAATCATTATGAATTTCATCTAATATGATCTATTAGGTCCATATTCCTTTTTCATGAGTGTAAGGAACTCTATATAATTTTATGATGGAGTGTGTATGGAATATATTTATTGTAAAATAATAGCATGAATTCATCCCACTCCATAGATTATATTTCTCCGAAAATATTCATCTTTTTTATAAGTGTCTACCACTAATTAGCTTCCCCCATAAGGTTGTAAATATCCATAATGACTTTTTGTTACTAAGGGTAGTAAATTGAATTGTGTATATTATAAATAGAGTAAATTAATTGCTTATAAACTATGGGATCAAACTATCCACTAATATTATTTTCTCTATTATGTAGAAAAGAATCAACTATAATATACTATTTTAGTTTTATTTCCATGTGATTAAATTTATTATTCATAATGTGAGTCAGTTTCTACCACACTATCATGAGGTTTTTAATTAATTACCCCATCATGTTACTAAATTCATATAGACTTTCATCACAATTCCAATTGAACATATTTTTAAAAATATTCTTTTTATTCCCTTCCATTTTATAAAATAAATTATTTCTAATGAAGTAAATACATTGATTAATACATGTTTAAATGGTAAACCATAAACAATGAATAAGTAATTCATAAATGATGTGAAAACCCAAGTTACAAATCTATAAGTTTCAATGTATATAATCAATGGTTACTTAATATTATGTTCTCTTACCTAATTATATTTTATAAAGAAAACCTTTAAAATCCATGATAATGGTTTGTTTAGAGGATTCAAATTACTAAATAATATCCCCCTACGAGCTTTTAGATTGGTGTACATTTAGGCCTCTTTTTCCTGCACGAGATAATGGCTAAGTTAATAATGTTTATTCCTCTTTGGGGTAATTATCCTTATGTATGAATATTTATGATCTTGTATCCAAATTCATGTATCCAAATAAGGATTTTATTACAAGGAAACTAGAATGTCTATACTTTAACAAAAAAAATTGATGTTATTCTATATTTAGTGTTATCCTATAGAATGCCACTAGGGATTTAACAAATATTATATGAACCAAATTTTAAAAAATAACAACATTTTCTTATAATACCCACTATGCAGACCCAAGCCTTTTAGAAATATTATTAATTAATATTAACATTATATTATAACAAATCCTCTAAAATTATTGATATTTCTACTGTGTTTGGATGATTACACACACACATACATAATTTTATATATAGAAACACCATGTTTAATTAAAACACCACATAGTACACTAAATAACCATAAAAATATAATACATCATAGGATACCGAGAGGGAAATAGAAAATTAAAATGGTAAGATTAAAAACCTCATAAGGGAAAACATAATGACCCTACCTTTTCATACATGACTTTTACCTCATTTTAATGATAAATAATATCATAGTAATACATTTAGGGATAAATATGATTACTTGCATATAAAATTAGGATCATACATCACTATTACATAATAATCATTCAAAAATTATTTCAAAAATTCTTCTTTATATTTTGGTAATCTGATATTATTTTTTTATTACATGTAGAAACCAGAGGAATACATAAAATAAAGGGGTGTGCTAAATGATTAGTAGTGGAGGAATAATGGACGTGAACCAATATAAAAAATTTATGAATGATCATAATTGTTACATAATAAGCATAATATCATCATCAAAATCATTTCATAAAAAACATTATAAAATCACAGAATGCGTAAATTCAAAAAAATGAAACATCATATATGTGTTGTAGAAAATTGCTCTTTGCTATGAAAAAAGATTGAATCATATTCCCACATATCATATGTAAATAATAATAATATCATTAGTGTGAAATATTATGTACTAATATTGATTAATAATTTAAATTGTTTTATGAGATACATAAAATTACCCAATGAAATGGGTGGGTATATAATGTTTGGACACTACATGACGTCACAATAGTTAAATAATCTTGAATACTATATAGAACATTTATCAATTATAGTCTTGAAATATCCCATGGAAATGAATGTGTTTTCTTATGAATTCATAAATATTGGTTTCATGAATAATAATGGTTTTACCACATGAAAAATGGAAATCATATTTAGAGAAACATAATCATTCTTTAGTGAAGAAGAAACAGCTCAATTGTGGTAAAAGATATGAATTTGAATGAAAACACATTTTTTAAAATAATTTTATTTGAATTATAAGTAAAATTTGGAACATGTATATCATAAAAAAATTACTAATAGTTAATTAATAATTACACAACATTGTATTAATATCAAGACAAAAAAATGACATTAATGAGGAATAACCTAATAAAAGGGAGCTATATTCGAGATTACCCTTACCTTAAAAATCCCACTTTAATTAATTTATTTTCTTGTAATATAATAGGCATATAATTATTAAAATATATTTTTAGAAGTTATTTATGTTCATTTTTAAAATATTTATCCACTATAATTATTGGATTCTAATTCATAATAATCATTGTTAAATGTGAACACTTTTGATATATTGTTTTCATTAAATTTACATGTTTTGTTCTAATGAGTCTAGTTATGTTTGATGGAATTTATAAATAAAAATAATTAATTACATTTTCCTAAAATACTAAAATTTATAAATTTATATTTCATAAATAATTCATTTAAACAAACCATGTGTTTGGTGATAAGAAAATAATTGGTAATGTCCTCACAGACGATTAACCAGCAATTGAAGGAACATTGTAGAAAGAGTGGGAGTGGGTTGTTATAAATGTTTATATGTATAAAATATGATAATTAAAGTAAATTTACAAAATAAATATAATATTAAAATAATTCATAGTTAATTTTTTAATACTTTGTATTTCAATAAAATTTGGATGAAGAGAGAGTGGATTGTAAAAAGTAAGAAGAGTTGATAGAAACTTATTTATTATTTGGTTTAGATTCTATAGAATGAAACTAAAATTCCATTATTTTTTAGAGTTTTTGTACTCCATAACCTCCCTAGGTATTCTAATGGGATTTAGAGGGATTATATGAGTATGGATTTTAATTTTTGAAGCGATAGATGTGTGGTTTAACAGGGGTGAGAGAATGAATTTATACTTGAGGAGAGGGGTATTTTAAGAATAGGATAATAAATATAATAATCTATCAAAAGTAAAACTTATAATAGTGAATTTTTTATTATATAAATATAACACAATTTTATTCATACATTAAACAACCTTATTATTCTATTAATTAGTTAATTAAAAAGGATAGGTGAAAAACTGTATTTTTTTATTTCAAGGGATAAATTTTGACATTAGGTTTGGGAAAATATTTTTTTATATTTAGAAATTAAGTTATTTTTAAATGAATAATTTATGAATTTAATTATTGTTTTTATGAACATATTTTTAGATAAATAATTTCATATTAATGATGTAATTTATGATACACTAGTTACATGAAATTGTTTTGTTTACAATTCACCTAAAAAATAAAGTATTTTAGAAAATTTACTGAAGAATAAATTTTTTAAAATTTCGAGGATATAATTTTAAAAAGGCTATTAATTTTATCAAAATAAAATTTAAATGTAGACATTTCTATTTTTTAGTATATAAATTATGATTTTTAGGAAATAATTTAAATAAAATTTATTAAAATAATTCTTATGTATACATTGAGATTTTATTCTTGATATTTATTTTTCACCATTATAGTATTTATAATTACATATATTAGTCATGATAAATATTATTTACATTATTAATTATTATTTTGAGGTTAAATTGTTTTCCAAATGGTAAGGTTATTATTTCAAATGGTCAGGTAACAATTCAAAATAGTTTAGTTATTATTTCAATGGTCAGATTACTATTCCAACATTCACATTACCTCATATAAATAACACTTCATTAGTTCACTCAATATTCACTATAATTTAATAGATATATATATATATATATATTAAATTTATAAAATATCGATCGGTTTACTAAAATTGTATCCATCTTTTCCATAGTGTTGTTCAATGGAGGGATGATTCTAGTGGATTGGGGAGTTCCATATTTTCCCATTGTTTATTATTTATTTTATATTTTATCACCTTGTAATTATTAAAATATTTGGGTTTAGTCACTAAATAATTTAATTCGTTATACTAATGAATTAATTTTTTTCTCTCTATGTTATATATGTGTATAAAATTTAATTATACAAAATAAAACAAATTTATTTATGAAAATATTATCATTTAAAAAGATTGAGTAGTAAAATCTTTTTCGCACACAAAAAATTAATTTATTTGATTTGAACTCATATTATCAGTTGAGAATGGTTGATGGTACTTCTGTTACATTGTTTCATATGGTACCCATGGTTCCTCTTCATACATATGGTTCCTCTAAAGAACATTGACAAGGTGAGTTGTCTTGTTTCATAGAACATTTTCACTACGTTCTAATATCTTCACCATATTATATATATAAGAGAGTTTATCTTCTAGTTGTACTACCTCAGGATTCTATACATGTGAGGGTTTCAGTATGTTCTTTACTAGAATAGATATGTAAAAAGTTTCAGGAACTTGAGACATATTTTTGGTTTTTTGAAGTTTATAGGCCACCCCTCCAATGTGATCAATGATACCAAAAGGGCTAATGTACCTAGGTCTAAGATACCCCTATTTCTATACCACGTGACTCTATTCTATGGTGATATTTCAAGAAAAATTTGTATCTATTAGAAACATTGTTATAACGATAACGAAAACAATTTTGTGATGATATTAATGATTTTTATGTGTTATTATAGAATTTTAGAACAAATGTTGGATTGGAAAATTTTTTACTGAGAATGGGAAATTCTCATCATCATACATGACTCACCAATGAGTTTTATTCATCTCCAATAATGACTTGACATTTGTGGTGAATAACTATCATGATATAATTTTGGATAGGTTTGTGAAATGGTCACTGCCCAGTGATGATTCACTATTGAATAAACATATTTGGATAAGTGATGGTAACAACTATAATTTGTGATGAGCCTCTACTAAGATGAAAATTTAGCTATGTGCTGAAGAAATCTGATACTATACCTGATTCACCATTAAATATGACCTTATATCAGAATAAAAATTTGGAAAAGTGTCGATACAACATACCACTGAGAAGATTCCCTACTTATATGAGTCACTGTTAGCATGATGCACCACTATAGTGACTCACCTCCAGCTTAATTCATTGCCTATATTCTTTCCCCAATAAAAGGAGTCACAAATTCTATTTAGATTTATTTTAAAATAAATATTTATAATGGAGATATTAACTAATTTAATGATGAGAGTTATTTTTAATAATTTTTATTAAAATATTGATGAGTTTCATTAACGTGTGTTTCAGTCATCCATTATGAGGAGAAAAGGGCTTGGATGAATCTTCATGCATGATGATATTAAATGATATAATAGACTCCCTCATGAAAATAAGAAGATATAGGAACATGATAGAGAGAGTTACACACATACACACAATGTGATCTGAACTAATGTTTCAAGATCAAAAGTGGGAGTGCTATGAAGTGTTCGTTACACAGAACATCTTTAAATTCAATCAAATGTGAAGAATATTAACTTAAAGAACATTTAATTCCTTCTCAAATTTTGAAAAATTATTTAATGAGACTTATTTTAACATATATATTCATAAAATCAACTCGATCATCTAGTCAAGATATATCCAAGGAATCACAAGCTTTAGAGAATGTTAAAACTTACAAAAATAAATTATTTATTTATTTTATCATATCTATCTTCTTAGTGTCAATACATTTTGAGTATTGTAGTCTTACTCTATATATTTTAAATACACGCACACTATCTCGTGTACATAAACTGGAAGACACTCAATATCTTTTAAACTCTCTTAACCTTTGTTTTCCCATGATGTTGTGCGAGAGGTCCCAGTGTGGCCTGTGTTTATTTTATTCCCACAGGTATTGTGAAAGAGGTCCAACATAGTCTGTATAGTTTCTATATGGTATAATTGATATAATATTTGGATAATATATTGATTCATATAATCTTCTTTCCATCTGATGATTTCTAGTTGGAGAGGATTTGTTCTCGGTTTTATACATAACTAATTATATTATTTCTACTCTATGTTTTTTTGTTTCACTTATATTTATTAAATATAAATCTATTTAAAAATATAAAAAACCAATTATTTTATAGTTAGTCTTATTTTTTAAATAGATAAGTATTTTATTAAGTAAATTGATTTCAAAATATACAGTAGTTTATTATAAATGTTTAAAATGAGATCAAATGAATTTTTGAGAAATATTTTAAAAAGTTAAAACACATATAGATATCTGATTTTGATTAACATGGGTTCTTTAAATTATTTTGGGGATTTCAATTGAAAATTTTTTGGATAGAAATCTATTTGGTACTCAAATCACCCCTATTGAGATACTCACTCTGACCAACAATATCCAACTTTAATCTCTAAGTCACTTCAATTGCTGTCGGCATTAGTCTTTTTATAACATTGATATGCTTTTATATATTATTGGATGGAATGAAAATTATATATCATTTCTTGCACAATATTAGGTCAATGTTTCATTTGTTCCCCAAAATCCTCCCAACAAGTTTTAGTTCTACATCACTTCACATTCAAAGTTTAATATGAAGCCATTTGAATACATTAGTCGTAATTGTTTTCATATGAGAACTCAAAAAATTATTGATGTTGATCCCAAACACCTTTTAATTTCATTAATAATACCTTTATCATGTCCTTGATCATCTGAATAGTCATTTAAAAATGCTCATCAGTTTTTCGGTGATAGGGAAAACTGGAATTCAATTCAATATTTGATAAATTTTGAGGAATTCTCTAGAATTTAAAGCAGAACCTTGGATCATTAAAAGATAGAATTCCTAAGGGACCCAATGCAGTTTTTCTACTTCCTTTATGTATATAATTTTGATTTTATTAATTGAAAAATATTCCCATATAGTGATAAATTTAGTAATCTTGAAGTGTACGTCCCCCAAAACACATGTCACATTGTTTGCTCTAGAATTCCCAGAGCAACCAGTGAAAATGTCCATAATTTTATTCTTCCATTTCCACATGGGTATAGGAAATCGTTTTATTATCCATTTTTACTTATATGTCTATGATTTATCTTTATTATATTCCAAGTACCTCTAGATCTAGTCCACAATAACCTTCATCATTTTGTTGTACCAAAAGTTCTCTTGAAGTTCATGAAACATCAGGTTACTTTAATGATAGATAGAGATATGTGAGTTTTATGAATTATCTAATAGATCCTTATTTTTCACTAGTGATTAAATAAAAAAAATACTAATTCCAAACCAAATCAATCCATCATAATAAATTTTAAACTCATGTTGATTCCCCTTATTTAATGATTTTACCATTTTTTGTAGATCCATATCATCCATTTTAACCACCTTTCTCTTCTATTTTATATATGGTTAGGAAATAATTTGGGAATGGTAGGATGTATTACCTATTATTATGAATTCTATATCCATTCCTTCCATAACCATGAATATTAGGACTTTTCAATTTATATAAAGTATAAATAGCAGGTAATTTTATAGTCAGATAATCACCTAACTTGTTCACATTTCTTGCATCATATTGAATAGGGTAATCATAGTCCTTGTTTAGATCTACCCAATTTCTTTAACACATTTTCATATCATTCTATATGAATTTATACTTTAAGCTATATTTATTGGTATATTTGACACACTTACTAACACAATGGTAGTGCTGCCAAATCAATATGGCTAATATTTTAGCTGATAACTCCATATAATTCTTTAGGTGGTTTTGTTCATGGATTTTGAACTGCTGTAAGGAATTGGATTTCTCATATTCATTCTCCATGATTGAAAAATAATATCCTTTTTTATAAGAATCAAAATATATCACAAAACCTTGTCCACTTATTGGTAGTGTGAGTATAGACATAGGTAATAGCTTCTTCTCAAGCACAATAAATCAGTCATCAAATTATTATATATATAAATACACTACCTTTACCATGTTAGCTTTTTTAGAGAGAAATAAAAGTACGATAAATTTATCCAAAAAGATCAATGGCACACTTCCCAAAAATGATAAATAGTAATTTGCTTAAATTTGTGGTTATAAGACATTATTAAATTCCTTTAATATTTAATGGTAGCATAAAAGTTCCATTAATTATGGCACATTCTTAATGATTATAACTTGATGCATCCAGAATGCACAATTTTTAATCATAGAATACATTTTATCCTTCACTAATTTTTATAGAACAATACTTATATTCCCTTCATATTACTCCTTTACCATATAATAATTGATAATATCACCAATAACAACTACTGAAGTTTGTTTGAGGTAGTCTCTAAATAAAATATTCATAAAATACATGAATATATCATGGGAGTTAGTAAGTTCAAAGGGTATCATTGGGATGTCATAGTTCCCATACATTTTATTTAAGTCCATCTCTTAAATATCATCCTTATTCACATTTCACATAGGATATATAGAATTATTATCCACCATTAATACGTCCATAGATCTTTATATTTGATTAATCAAGTAATAAATATTTATTAGGGGATATTATTTCTTTTTTGTGATCCTTTTAGGATTTCTAAAATATATACACCACCACATTCATCCATAATTTTACCTTAAAATGGGAATAGGTACCCTCTAAGGTGATTCACTAGGGTGTAACATCCCTTTTTCGAAATGATGTTACTACTAATTACTTAATTCCCCTAGTTAGATCAGGTCTATCCTATAGGGTAATTTAGAGATAAGGGTTTTCATAAGCACGTACTCTATTAAGAACTCTACCTCATTATTTGGGGGAGTTTAGGTTACTCATTAAAAAAATTGTTGTATTCCTTCGCAATTGAATCTTCTTCCATGTTGATACCACCATTTAACTCAACCATATGCGATATGTATGCAACTTCACAATGTATCATCACCCTTATCACCAAGGTATTTTTTAAGGGAGATTCATGAACTTTGGTAAGTTTTTAGAGGAGCATGTTATGGTTTCAAATATAAAATGAAATTTCCTTTTCCTAATTGTTGATATGTTCTCTATATAACCAGATCCAATCCAACCCTAGTATAGCATCACAATACACCAGGAGAAGGATCATTTGTTTCCTTGAAAAAACATTCCCACATAAGTTAATAGTATAAGAGTCCAACACTTGGGTTGTAATGATCTCCACAAATATCTCAACATTAATGAATTGGGTCTTAATGTTAGAAATTCAAGAATATATTCTAGATATAAAAAAATGTGTATAATAAGAAATAAATTAAAAACATTCCATTATTGAGTGAATTGGAAGTGTACCTTGTATGAATTTATTTTCATGTTACACCTCTATAGTGGTGATGGGAAAAGCATTCCATTGAACATTTTTATTTTGGGATTTCTGATGTTGATTACCAGTAGGGACTGGTAGTTTATGTCACCGTCATTTATTATGTTTGTTCTCTATATAGTCGAAGTATTGAACCCTGAATGGTTCCTTAAATACTTACATCTTGTTTCTTGGATTTTTAATATAACTTAGGCAATTATGATATTGGTGTCCCTCTCTCTCATGATAATATCATTTTCTTATCCATTGTAGCCAGTTCTAAAGATCCTTTTTTCAAAAAAAATTATATGTCTGTGTTTTGTGTTCTTTAAAAAAATCATTTCATCATCCATCTCGAAACTCCATATTTCATTTCTTATCTTCGTAATCGTGGGACCATTAGACAGACACCATCTATACTTTGAGATAATATCAAAAAAATTATTCATAACTCCCAACATCCCATATATCTTGAGCCTTTATGAGGTCTGGTTTTAGTCCATAGAAGAATCTATTGATTTAGACATAATTGTTGATAACAAACCCCAATGCATATATTTAAATACTACTAAAATTTACCTTGTAAGTAGTGACAGACTCACCATCCTTTTTTTAAACTCCATGAACTCTATCCCTATATTTGATCAAATATTTTATAGGATATACTTCTTATGAAATAAAGTTTTAATTATTTTCTATTCCATTTATTCAATTCCATTATTCGTCTTAGTATTTATTATCATTGAACACCATTTATTGGGCCCTCCATCTCGACAATAGACATCCAGAGTGACCTAATCCTTATTATAATAGTAGTATATAAAAAAATATTCTATATTGAGTTAAAACACTATTCAATTATAATTAGATCATATGATCCACTAAAAATTAGTTTTTGTTTCCTTATAAAGAATTAAATAGAGAGTTTCTCCTTTTTAGGTTAAGGTGGATATTACACATTTTTAATTTAGAGCTTATAGCCTATAATAGCTAGGTATGAATCAACATGAGTATTTAATCTACACAACCCATTGTATTGAGTGTTTTATTTGGTAAATCATTAAATTGTCCTTCATAAGAGTTTTTTGCATGGTTTTTCCTAGATCCCAGCATTTTATAAAATAGAAAAGGTTTGAAAATTAGTCAAAAAAAGAGTGAATAGATGATTTATTTTTTTATGGAATTTACTATAACAGAATATCATATGGGATTCCTACGATAAACATTTTCCTAAAATTATACCTCTAGAATCATGTATTTCAATACACATTTACTTAAAAAAGTATAATAATATTAGATATATGAATATTCTTAATAATGGTTTTCATTATGGTTTTTTCATTAACCTTAGCACATCCCCTGTGAGTGTTGATATAGGTGTGAATCAAGGATTGTTTTCCTACACTATTTCATAATTATGTCCCACTCGATACCATGTTTTCTTGGCTCTTATCCCTAGTTACAATAAATCTAGATCCACATCCACATGTAGTATCTAGCGTGGGATTTAATTTCTCAGAACACACTAACACATTAAATTTACAAAAAAAATGTATGTTTATAGATAATTATACATATACTTATACTTATGGTTTTCACTAACCTTTTCTAACCATAAAACCCATATTATTTAAACTATGCCTCTGATACCAACTATATTGACCATAATTTTTGTTACATGACTATTACAGCATTTTATAAATAAATAATATCTATACAATAATGGATTGAAATGTTTAGTATATTGGGTAAATTAGGTTCATACATTACTATTATATAACAATAATAAAAATTTATTTAGATCCTTCATCCTAATCCATATAAATTCCCACCCTCTTCATTGTATCTGTAGTCACCTCAGTTTATAAATTAAATAAATGGTTTAAATAAAATCTCGGTAAGAAAAGGGATAATGTATATAAATCAATATAAATTTTCTGAGAATAGTAATAATCAAGGTATAATAATTATAGTATCATCATCATAATCATGATGGTAATATTTGATAAATTCATGCAATATGGAAATGCATAAAAATTAAACACAATGTCATAGTGGTTAAATAGAACACATAGTTGTGAACAATGTTAGCATCATGTTCATGCATAACATATGTTTATAATAATAACATCATTAGTGAGAAAAAATAAAATATCATATTCATTCATAATACTCATTATATCATTACATACATCACATTTCCCAATGCATTAGAGGGATCTATAATTTTGGGCCCAACCATCACATCATAATATTTACATAATCATGCTTGATACATATAACATACAATGATATTTTTTATGAAATAACCCATAGAAATTAATGGTTTTCTAAATTATTTCATAAATAAAGATATCATTTATAATATCTGGGTTCTAAATGAAAAAAATTAATCATATTTAGCATAGACTACATCATTCTTGAATGAAGAAGATAAAAATCAATTGTAGTAAAGGATTTTATTTTTGGAAGGAAATGTATTTTTGGAAAATATTTTTATTTGGAATATAAATAATGGTCAAAACATGTATACCCCATAAATAAAAATGAAAAATATTTAAATGGTAATTAAAAAATTTAGATAAATATGCATACATAAAATGAAAGGGAATATAGATAAACTAAACAACTAAGTCATTATAACATCATAAATAAAAATGTAATTATAAACTCATGCATGATGTATTTTAATATACAACAGTAAAGTAAAAACTGTGTTTTTACTTTTCATCTAAAAATTGAAGTATTTCAGACAATCACCAAAAAATCAACCTTTGAAAATTTTGATAGGGTGAATTAAAATATTATGTATATTTTATCAAAATAAATATTTATCATATTTAATTTTAAATTATAAATAAAAAAATTAGTATTTCATGAAATACTTTAAAATAATGTTAATTAAAAAAGTTCCTATGTTTTCTTTGAGATTTTTAATCATGAAATATATTTTCAAGAATTATAATTTATATCTAAATTTAATATATTTTTATATTATTACTCTTTTGATGGTCGTGTAGTAATTTCTAATGTTTAGGTTACTTAATTTAATGTTTAGGTTACTGTTCCAACTTTTACATCACAATTCCAACAGTGCATTTACATTTCAAATGGTCACATTATATAAAATTAACATCTCTTTGATGTTTCCCTTCATATTTACTAAAATTCCTCCTATGGTTATATATTTTAATTTTTGAATATTTTGATTGGTTTCCTTATATTTTGTTTCCTTTCTAAACTTTTTCATGGGAGTTATGATTCTAGTAGAAAGGGGAGATCCTTATTTTCCCATTATAGATATTTTATTTCCTATTTTTTGTCCGCATTTAATAATTGGAATTTTAATGGGTTTATAAATTGAAAAATTTAATAATTTTCATTAATGAATTAATGTTTTTTTGTCTCACTATGTGATCTATATTTGAAATACTTAAATAATATATTATAGAACAAATTTATTTATGAAAAAAATGTAATTTTAATATCCCGGTTCATTCTAGAGTAATTATGGACATAAAGTATAATACAAGTTATAAGAAGAATAACCATATATCCTACTGAGAATGGACATAATCATGAAATATGAAAAATATATATTAATGAAAAAAACCATTAGATCCTGGAATATGTAGAAATTATGTGAGACATGAAACTATATACATAAGTACAAAGTCCCTCCTAAGACAATCATCATTATGTGAAAGAATTCCCATGATGGATTATGTTCACTACTTAAACCCTTACACAACTTATAATGAGATATAAATAAATACCCAATAATTCGTAGGGTTATATAATCATGATCCATCCATTACATAATATAGTGTTCTTAGGCTAACCATATGTTCACTATATATAGTTGACAATGTACTATATTGGATTAGGTTCACTCTCTATTTCCATACAATATATCTCATGAGATATAAATATTTACCTAATTTATTTGAGTGATATATAATTCCATACCTACACATCACATAAAAAATCATACATTTCTATTATCATATGTAGAAACCATATATAATTAAAAGGCACGGTCAGACCCATGAGAATGAATAGGGTTTTAGGATTCTAATTCAAGGAATAAAAATAGGATAAATCATAATGATTCACCATAGTATAAGTATTCAAATGATCATAAAAACATAATTATTGAAGAAGGGATAAATTTCAGAAACATGGAGTTCCAATGTAGAGAATTCACAAGAATGATTAAGAGAAGTATGTATGAAAATCATCGAATTGGGAGTTTCATTCTAAAATATGTTAAGACCGTTATATTGAATGAAATAACATATTATCTTACATAGAACCATAATTGAACCATGATGGATATCAATAAAATAATACGTGGTTTTAAAATATATACATGGTTTAATAAATTTTAATGGGTGGGGGATTCATAAAATGTGAATTGATATAGGAATGTTATCCAAAATCAAGTTTACATTAATGTGAGGACTTTAATGGGAATTGAAAACATGTATATCCCTAGTTATAAAAATTATTTCTGATTAGGAATTTATTTAAGAGAAATATAAATATGATATTAAAAGATATTCCATGGACTAATATTTCATTGATAGGAGAAAAACAAAGGATAACAGTGAACCATCGAGTAAAAAATGGAGGTATGTAAAATCCATTAGCATGTTTATGAAAGATATATGCACATAAAATGATATTTCTGAATATTTAAATTATGTAAATTAATATATTACAAATAGAATTGTTCATCATTATTTAATTTTATAATTTACATTTATTTATTGTTTTTTTATTATAGTTTTCACTTATTTTGGTTCCTCAAGGCTCCTGGGTTAATTTTTCATAACCATTTATTTTTGAACATCGTCAAAGTTGTGGTAAAATAATATAAGGATATATAGAACAAATTAATTTTATATCCTTCATTTTTCAGTTTTGACAATAGTTTAGAGATTCTATAGTTAAACCTAAAATATCTGAATTAATAAATGTTCCTTAATATGTCCATATGATGAGGATAAGTATACTAAAACTGTTTATAAGTTTTATTACATATATATATATTTTTTTTCTTATGATAAAATTATAAATATTAATAGATCCAATTAAAATATTTTAATATAATAAATATATTTATAAATTCAATGATGATATTGGGTGATGGAAAACCAAGAATGTCATTAATGGAGGTGGTAGTCTGCAAAAACACGGGATGGTGTTTTGGTTTTTCTCAATGATTTTGGAAGAATGTATAAAATTAATATTATATTAGTATAAAAACATTTGAGAATGGTATAATTAAGTGTTTATTATAACTTTATCGATATAGGTATATTTATTGTGGGGTACAAGAAAAAAACATATTAATGTTGGGTTTAGAGTATTACCATTCCTAAGGAATTTCTCCCATGGGTATGTTCTTAAGACCCTTTAGCCTAAAATTTAGGTGATATCAATGATTTAAGGTCTTGAAAATCTTGTTGAGGATAGTTAAGGTAAATGTTTTGTTTAGAATATTATTTTTAAATGATTGATAAATTTAGAGGATGTGACTCTATTTATAAGTGAATAAAAAGATTGTTTTATAAAAACTTGATATTTCTCAATAATATAACTACATTATTCAAGAAAAAAGAATCCAAAAATTGAAAAGAGTGGTACGAGGAAAGGGATAATTCCATGACTCACACCACTATCCAATATCAACAAGGTTTTACATGTTTTATCATTTTTCAAAATTCTAGAGAACATTTACCCTAATATACCCTTACCGTGTCAACTCCACAATAACCATAGAAAATAGATTTTAATAGAATAATAATAATACAAATTATTTATAATTTTGAAATCAATTTTAAATAAGTAATGAATTTGTTTAAAATAATATATCTAATAGTTATATTACAAAAATTTAGTATTAGATTACATAAGAAATAAAATACAATTCATACAAATTTTTTTAATCATAACATTTAATTACAATAGAAGATTATAAATGGTTTTAATTTTTGATACATAAATTAGTTTATTATAAAAAAAAATAAATTGTATTTTTCTTTAAAATTTAACCTAACCGAATTTACCAAAATAATTATTGAATAAATGGAATAACAATTTTTTATTGGAGTGAAAATATTACTCTAGATTTATATAGTTATGCATATGTTTTATATATTTAACACAATCTGTTTAAAAATATTAAAATTATTAAAAATATATTTTTTTAAATTTAATGTTTTTATAATAATATATTTACTTTTTATATAATTATAAATTAATATAATTGAAAATCTTTTCAAAACCTTTATTTTCCACCATTCATTTAAAAATCAATATTTTTTTATAAAAATCAAAAAAAAAATCTTCATAATATCATTTTAAAAATATAAATAAAAAAATTAAATTCAATTTATTATATTAATCATATATAAGTGAAAAAATTAGGTTTATATGTAATAGATTAAATGTAATGTGCTTTCAAAATGGATTTTAAAGAATGAAATATGTCAGTATTATTAATACCCCATAATTAATATTTGTTGTCTGAAAGGTAATATTTCAAAAATATTATGTTATAAAGTAATGATTATGTGATTTTTATTCTTATCATCAATATTACCTAATAAAGAACACATATATATTCATAAGGAAAATTTATATACAAAAATTATGTGTGATAACTGTTAATCTGAAGTATTGATCCTCCTTTTAAGAGGATGATAACTCTGTTGAACTATTATTTCAAAAAAAATCTTTTTAATAGATAATGGATCAAGGAATTTATTAGAGTAAAACGTTTTCAATGATTTTATTTTCTCCTTTCCTCAGAACTTATTAGAGTAAGAGAGATCAGAATCATTCCCTTCTTTGATAATTTATTATATTTTCTAATTACTTCCCATTGAAATAATTTTGGAATTTAAATATAGGTAATGAATAAGGATTTATGTGAAATGATTTTATATTTTGAAATAAAATATTAGTACCTTACTTGAGATACATTCCTCAATGTTTTTTTCATTACAACTTTTATAATGTGACTTACTCTCAATATGTTATTCTTTCAAAAAAATTGACTTATTCTTCATTATGCATCCATCTACATACAAGAATTTTTACCATTACATTTTCATTCCTAATGGCCTCTATATAAGACCAAATGAGGTTTTAAATGTTTAACAATAATAAATTCAAAAACTAGTCAATTAGATACACATCATTAATATAAAAGGTATAATTATCACATTTTTTCGGTGATAAAAAATGAATCCATTGGAAGAAATTATAAATTTTTGTGAAAAAATAAATGGTTTTGTAAAATATTTCATTTAAAAAAATTCATCTCAACATAAACTTTAAAAAAGATTTCATCAGCCTCAGGTAGGTTGAGAGAAATGAATATCAATTCATTCTAAAAATTTATTTCTATAAATTCATCAATTTTTTCAATATTATGGAAAAATATATGAAAAATTAAAATAAACCTATCCTTATTGAATTTTATATAAAAAAATTCATTAATATATTTAATTCGCTGATTATCAATGGATTATATGTTTTATTAGTTTTTTTTTAAAATAAATTTCTTCAGACATGAAATTCAATTAGTTCTTTCAACCAAACATCTTACATCATTAATAAAACTAAATCTAAAAATTTTTTCATCTAATTTCTATTTAAGATTATTCTTGTGAAGATATAATGATTCAAATTAATTATGATATCAATTTCAAAAACACTATAATATTTTGAAACCCGATTTAATTGAATGCGGCTAAAAAACATCAAGTCCACCTCATTTTAATAGTGTATGCGAACAAGATGAGCATGCCTTGATTCCATGATGTAAAATCTTATATATATTCCCTAAAAAACACATGATGATATATTTAATATTTATAAAAAAACTAATTTTAATATTTTCAATGATTTAGGTTATTAAAAATAAATTTTAAAACTATGATAAATGTGTCTTCTAAAATTCCAGAAAACTGAAATATTTTTAAATAATTTTCAATATATCATCAAATTAAGTAAAAATTGATATTAATATTTTGAAAAGAGTTACTAACATGTTTTTATATAGAATTTTGGTTCATTTTAAAATTAAAATTATGATTTTCAAAAGGTATCAAAATATATTCAACAAAATCCCACACTATAAAAAAGGAATTGTATAAATATATAAAGAAAAATATAAAACAATTGAAATTACGTATAAAATATGAAATAACAGTGTAATAATTGATAATTATTTAGATTAAGGTGTATAGAGACTTATATATTTAGATAAAATTTGTTTGAGAATATATATCCTATTTTTACATTTATTTTTGCTCCATATTTTTAGGACCTTAATTTGGGTAGTCATATAATTTTCATAGGAAACATGTTCTCATGGCATAACAAATCTGTGTTCTACAAAGGAATGAACATTTTTAAGTGACACTTTTTCCACTAGTTACCTCCTCATTTACATAAATTATATAAATATTATTAATTTGGTGTATAATAATATGATATGTAGGTCAGACTTCTAGTGAATTCACTACACAGGAAAAAATTATTTCTATTTCATCATATATGAGTATACATTTTATTAAATCATTTCCTTCCAGTGGTAAACTTATTTATCATATTTTACAAAATTTAAATTCTAGAAATCAGTTTAAAATTTTAATATTATAATTTGAAAAAGACATAGACTTTTAATATTATCTATTTTTATTCATATTTTTGCATCTATATGTTGATGAAATTTAAGAATTTCTTTTTTTACATTAATATTTGTGTTAATTTTTTATTCATTAACCATTGACATATCTAATTCAAAAAAATATTTTTATTTAAATTTTCTTATTTCTATAAGCTTATATTATACCTCTAAAAAATAGGTTTTCATTATATAGATTTGTTTTTAGGATTACACTATACTTTGTACCTCTTTTGATACAATTTTTTACATTAAAAAATATAATATCTCATTTCATGAAGAGTTTTAGTATTTCAATAACCATTATTTAAAATATTAAATTTTCATCATTAAAATATTATTTAGGTTAATGAAATCATTTTGAATATAATGTTATATTTTTAAGAGTTTCACTAGATATCCTGTCCATGAAATAGTTTTATGAATTTTTATACAATCCAATGATTTCTATACTTTTATATCATACATATATTGAATTATATAAAGAATTATCTCCTTTAAAATTTCTCCATATATCCATGGATTTAAAATTTGTAGTTATTTTAAATTTATATTATTTTTTATAATCTACATGTTATTTATTTTTTTTATCTTTTGACAATCATGTTCAATATGAACTATTTTTTTTGTTCATAGAAATCCTGATTAAGGGAATATTATATCTGAAAATTTTATTTTACCCTCTAATATTTTGGAAAAATTATTTTTATGTTCTTATTATTAAATATAATTATTGATATATTTATAATTTCACTATTATTAGGAACCCCTCTAATAGAATCTATATGTATTTTTGGTCTTCTTCTAGATGAAATGTGGTTACAATCTATAGAAAATAATATTCTAATAGATGGTAAGGTAAATACATTCTCCCTTTTATCATTCTCTATACACATATTTAGATTAATTTCATGATGCATTAATGATAAAATTAAATTATTTAAACTATATTTAGGGTTATTAATAGTATCTTTATTGATGAATCTTTTAGATTCCCTCAAATTAACTTAAATATAAATGACTTTCAAAAAAATTAGATCTTCTGATAATTCTATTTCACTATGTGAAATAAGGATAATAAAAAATATCAATAATCACTAATTCATTTGTTAAACTAAATCATAATTATTAAAATAAAACACTATGATAATCTACACATAAAATATATCTTTTAGTTTGAATAACTTTTGAGGTGTTGAAATGAGTAGTTTCAAAAAAATCAAGATTCCAAAAGGTGTTAATCATAAATAAGCTTGAATATATATGTGTATGTATATATATCTCTAAATTTAATACAAAAATATATTTATAACTCTTCATTTTAGCTAAAATTCATTGTTTTCCCAAAAAAATATTTTGTGATTTATTTCTCTGTTAATTATAATCCCTAGAAATATATTATATTTATAAAATCATGTTCTGATTTCAATAGTTTTTAACATGTAACTAAAATATTAATAATCAGTTACCATAAAAAAGTAGGTATCTTGGGATATTTATTTTTTAAATTGTACCAATAAGAACTCCAACCAAAAAAATAAGTCGATGCACCCTATTAGTTGAAAGGAAAATGAATATAAAAATATGATTAAGTATTAGATAATAAATAATATCAGTTTCAATATATGAGGTAAAAACCTAATATTATACTAATTGTAGGTTCCAAATTAATCTAAGGAGAAACCTCCAAGAAGGAGTGATTTTTAGTTTCAAAATAAACTAAAAATTTTAACCCCCATTAAGAATTAAATAAATCAAAAATGAAATTTTTTATTAACTAATAAATTATTAGAAAAAATTCAATGTAATAAATGGTATAAAGATGATTATTATTCCATTATTGATAAAATTAATAATAAAATATAAAATAAAAAAACTTAATTTTATTAGATAAAATTAGAATAAATATAACAATGGAAATAAAAACTTATATTTTTGTTTACCTATCAAATCCTAAAGTATTTCATTAAAAAAATATACACTTTTAACGTAAAGTTAAAGGTGAAACACACACATATTTCAAGGAATAATCAACTATAGTGTCACATCCTATGATTTTAAATTATAGATCCATAGATTGGAGACGTTATGTAATGGAGAGGCTTGATACAGTATGAAAAATGTGACATGAGCATAGATCCTCATGTCAACTATGCCATTTTGAGTCTGGTTGTGTTATTCTCACTCGACTTTTGAATAGAGTCTGAGTGGTGGGATTTTCATTCAACTATAATAATTAGAATGGTTTCAACATTCATTAGGGACATAATATGAGTGTTATTTTATGGATGATAAGGCAGTGTATTTTTTCTTAGAGGGGTATGTTTTGGTTGGTATTCCATATTCATGTTGGATTATCTATGGGGAGTTAGAATAGGTGTATCATCACTTTATATAGAAGGGATCTATATCATAGTGGTCTTCACTATATATATTCTCCTCTTCTAAAATAATATATTCTTGGTTTGGTATACACTACGGTTTGTAGATGTTCCTTTTATCCGGAATTCTTTAGTGTAGTCCTTTTCATTTTGTAATATCCCTACCTATGGTATCCCATTTTCACAATAGTCTAGGAGGTTGTATTGTGTCCTTCTTAATTCAAGAAATCATATAAATACTTGAACCCCCTCTGAGCTATCCTTTCATAAATATTTTCTTCTTGATCCTTAGGCAACCAAGATACCTTTTCGTGGGAATTTGATGTATGTTTTGATTGGATTTACAATACAGCTTTGGGAGATCAATTAATGGTGGTTATATGTTAATTGATGAGGTAGGTATCTCTATAAAAATGTTCTAGTTCATGAATTTCATTACTTATTTCTTAATTCATTTAGTTTGATTTATAAAAATTATGGATATAATATTAGTGGATTTTCATCTGGAAATATATGTTTTGAATGGTAATATTTCTAAAAAATGAGAATTTTTTGACTAAATGTTTGATGAAATCATTCAATGGTTGATTTTGAAAACAAAATGGGATCTTTGAGAATATATGTCGTAATTGATAATTCTGAAACTATTTTACAAATATTGATCATGGTTTTCAAATGGATTTTTGAAATCATTGAACATTATGAGCCTTTGGTTAATTGGGAAACTAATTAATGTCACTTTAGTTTGTTTTACCCACTAGTGGTTTGGTATAAAGAAAATATGATATGAATTTATATCAATTTTATTCATATGATTTATGGTTTAGTGTTTTGTTTACATGCCCAAGTATGTATTGATATAGGCTAGAGCCTTAATATTTTTCCTTTACATATTTTATTTGTTTATAGATGTTGGTATCTTTCATGGTTCATTGTTCACTAGATTATCTTATATTATATATATAGTTAGTTTTTCATATGAACTGATGCTTTATTCCATATACATTCCAAATTTTTGGTTTTTTTTTGAAAATTAAAGGGCTTTATAAAGACTAGTTAATGCTTCATAAAGTGATTTAACTTTCATAAATTCTCTATAAACTAGAATTTTTGATATCTTGAACTAAAATTTTCATGGAATTAGAATCTGCATAAATTCTTAGGTTAAATCCTACTAGGTTTTGTGCTCACCCCTATAGTACCACCATTTTCTGGTAAAAACCCTTAATTGATTATTTTCATGGTTATAATGTGTAAAGGGGAAGGATGTGAGAGTTGGGTGAACATTAAATATGTTTTTGTGGATAAAGGAGAAGCTCATGGGTTTCCCACGATTTGTCCAAAACATGTGAATATACTAAGAGAAACCATGAATAAAACTAGGTTTAAGGCAGAGAGATTTGTCACAGTGTGCACATGGTTAAGGATACCATGTGATGAGGCCATATGAGGGTCTATCTAGATATTATATAACACTCGGTTAGTGCATGGTTTTCCTAACTGTGCAAACTTACCGTGTGCGTGGTAAAAGTGAGATCCTAAAAAGTGTATATCACACTTTTTATGCCTAAAAACTACTCTATTTTTCTCCTAAGGGGATTTAACTCATGATTTATCTTTATTAAAGGTTTTAGAACCTCTCCTATGTTTTTTGGAATCAATTAAGAGTCCTCCCTTGGTGTTTTCAAACTCGATTCTCATGGTAAGTGTCATTTGTCACTGTTCTTATCATGTTTTCAAAGATCTACATAAATATACATCTCCTCTATCATTTTTTTCTAATATCTATGCATGATATGGGTATATTTGGGATTGTGGATTCCAAATAAGATTATATTGTGTCTTTATCTCTCTTGGAGAAGATATTTAAGTCAGTTTTTGTAGTGAATCAACTTGGTTCCTATATTGATCATTGTCTGTTGTAGGTTTTTGCAAAAACCATCTAGGTAGGTGGATTCAATATCATATCCTCTTTCTATAATTAATTTTATTAGTTTAAAATTTATAATATTGAATGAAAATTATTTTTAAATATTTTTTCAATTGATGGAATAAATATTCTTTAGTGATGACTTCTCATTTTTTTGATATTGTGTCATTTCAGTGAATTGTTGTGAAAATTGTGTTAGTTTCTTGAATCTAATATCCTGGTTTTAAATTATGGATTTTATAGAGTTTCTAAATGGGTTTTTGGGAAAGTGTTTTTCAATAAAAAATTGTGTTCTATTTAAATGGATTGGCTTCTAAATGGTTTATATAGAAAAATGTTTTTCAATAAAATTGGGGTTTTATTGAGAAGGTGTTTTGGCATGATCCTTTGGAATATTAGTGTTTGAGTTCATTTTTATTTTATGGTTATTGGTTTAAATAAGAACTTATGCTTAGTACTAATGTTCAAATGGCACATGAGATATAATTACCTTGCGATGACTTGGTATATAATTGAGAAACTACTCATGAGTATGTAACTATCATAAAAAAGCATGCATGGTTGGTAGCATCGATATGTATAATGGTATTAGTTTGACAAAGTAATATTAATAAATGGGTTTAAATATATATTTAGTTATTTTTATAAAAAAATAACTTCCTGGAAAATTTATTTCAATTTCAACTATTTACAATTTGTTACAAATGTTTTTGGAACCTGTTTATATTTAGTTACAAACAGTTTTGGGAAAGTGTTTTATATAAATAAAATTTATATAAATGATGCTAAATCTTATATCATAGTGGTGAGAGTAGGGAATTAATTAGGGTATAACCTTCTATGTTTTATACTCACACCAGTATTGTCCCTTTGTTTCTTTAGAGGATTCTATCTTTTGGGATATGGGAAATGATTAAATATCAATGGTTTTTAGCACCACCTTATGATACCTGGGATGTTTGGGGATTGTGTATTTATGATCATGTGTAGCATTGAGACTAGTGGTATTCTTACAATCATTTTTTAACTTGAACTATTTACATTGATAATTTTTTGGTCTTCCACTATTGAACACTTTGGATTGTTTTTTATTTGAATAAAGTGGTTGAGTTTTCTCCTATTAATTCATGCATCATTCTGTTGTTGTTTGGTTATGGTAGTAAGATAGTGGTTTTATCCATAAAGGGTAAATCATCTGGTACATTCATTTGAAACCCATAAGAATTTATTCCCAACCTTTTATTGTCACGGGGATGTCACTTAAGGAGTAGTATCATTTCACCACCTTCTCAAGCTAATGAGGAAGGGGAAGGATGTTACAAATGTTATAAGCTTGTTAGTTCCCTTCCTGACAATTATTCTTTAATTATTGGTCATGGATTTGAAATTTGTTTGTGTATTTTCCTTTAGTTATGATATTATTAAGGATTGGTATTTGAAGAACTCAATTTGTATAGCTTAAAATGGTGTATCAAAACCTATTAATGTTGAACCTCAAGTTATAAGGGAGTTAGGTACATTAGTGTTTTTATACACTTATAAGATCTTGGCATCCCATTGTAATGGGTTTAGCCATTTAGAAGAAAATTACATGCATTTTAGGGTAATTAATTCCCACTTGGATTGAATATATCATTTGGTTTAATTATTTATGATTTTGTGAAAAAGTATAAATTTTTAAAAACTACAAGAAATTATTTTTTTCAAATGAAGGATTTTCAAAATGGAATGCTTGGTGTAATTTAAAAATTGTTTGATTTTCAAAAGCATGAAAGTAATTTATCTTAGAAATAATTTAATGGTAAAAATTTGATTTAGGAAATAAATTTTGTGATTGTTGATGTGATATAATTTGAAATGCTAAGCCATTAGTTTCTAGGGAGAGAGACATACCGAGTTTATTGATTATTTAGATATGCAACCCAATAGGGGTCATAGAAACTAGTCAGAATATGCCTGTGAGAATGTGGTTAATCATGATCTACAAGTGAACCAGTAGTTGGTCAAAATCATTTCTCAGTATTTTCAAACCATTGAGTTGGGAATGAAACCAGATACTCTATTTATGATATCTATCACTGCTCAAAATACAAGTAGATGAAGTACAGTTGTATTCACTAGAGGATCAGATAACACTAACAGTAAGATGAAGAGGAAGTGGGAAACCTACTCTCAAGGAGGTTGAACACATTAAAATCAGACCATATGAGAAAATAATACTGGATGTTTTCATTTTGGTTTGCTGAGTCACAACAAGGGGGAGTGTGGAACACCACCAAGAGCATGCCACAATTGCAACAAGATGTGACATCTTAAGAACTTTTGACACAGTGCTCCAGGGTGGGGTTCTTGAGAAACATTCTCATGTGTTAGAAACATCATATTCTTTGATGGAATAATTGCAGTCTCAATATAGAAATAAGGAGAAGATTCCAGTGATGAATTAGTTGTGTGGAGAATAGTAGTTGATTATCGATAATCAAGCTGGTCCATCTACAATAAGAGGGATTATTTTCTGGATTCCAAAGATATAAAAGGGTTGTTTGATATTGGTGAATTACATTCCTTCATTCCTTATTAGGTTGTAAAATTTCTATGATTCAAGCACGAGATGATTCCTTCGATGATAAAACATCAAACTCCACTCGGTGAAAGAGAATGTTGAGCATTTTTCTGTAGATCCTGTTCTATAACTATTGATAGAGATGACTTATAGTGGGTCTTCTCAATGTTGGAGATAGATTTTTAGGATATAATATTGGGTATGTATTTGTTGATAATGTTCAAGGATCATATCGACTATTATATAAGGACCGTTAATTTCGTGATTGTGGATGATGTTGAGTATCTCTTTAAAAGATAACGGGTTGTAAAAGCAGGTGAAATCCGATTTTGGCTCCAGTAGTGGGAAAATACCATATTAGTAGAAAACATTGACTTTGGAATTGATATAAGTGATTTAGGATATTAGTTTTCCAGTAGTTTGGGATAGATTTTCATATGTCTTTTCAAACAACATCTTAGGGTTACGACCTATAAGGTAAGTGGAGTTTTTGACTGATCTGCTTCTAGGGACAGGTCTAATTTCCCTTCTGTCTTATAGGATGTCACCAATATAGTTGAGGGAAATAAAAGTGTAGTTGGATGAGCTAGAAATAAAAGGTTTCCTTTGGCCAATCACATCTCTGTGGGAAGCACCAGTTTTGTTCATGAAGAAAGAATATTGTGATTTTTGGATGTGTGTTGATTATCATAAGCTTAACCAATTTACAATAAATAACATGTTTCCAATTCCATGAATTTATGGCCTATATGTTCAATTCAGGAGAGTGTAGTGGTTCTCAAAAAATGACTTGTGATTAGGATACCACAAATTGTGAGTATAGAAGGATGATATTTTAAATATATCCTTCAGAAGCAGATATGGACACTACGAATATGTATTCATGCAATTATCTATAACAAATTCACCAGCTATATTCAGGGATTTTATGAATTAGATATAATATCAATATCTAGATTTATTTTTTCTAGTGTTTTGGGTTGACATCATGGTGTATTCAAAGACAAGGTATGAACATGAACAACACTTGGAAACTGTGTTGGGAATAATAAGAGATCATCATTTGTATGAAAAATTATATAAGTGTGATTTTTGGGTACAAGAGGTATGCTTTCATGGCCATGTGATTTTTGAAATAGGTATTTTAGTGGGTCCTGAAATGATAGAAGATGTTATTTCATGGAAACCTCCCAAAATATCTTTGAGATACAATGTTTTCTTTCTCTAACTGGCTATTACCATCACATTTTGGGTGAATTACCATGACTAGCCTTGCCAATTACATCTCTAAAAGATAAATCTCTATTAAAATGGACTGAATAGTGTTAAAAGTCATTACAGAAGATGAATTTTCATCTTACATCAACACCTATCACGATTTTTCCAGAATCCGGATAGGGGTTGATGGAGTACTATTATGCTTCAGGATCCATGTTGTCATGTGTTCCAACACTAGGAGACCATGTGGTTGATTATGGTTCTAGACAGTTGAGATTACATTAGAAGAATTACACAAAACATGTTTTAGAGTTAGCTATGGTTTTACAATCTTTTAAGACTTTCGATCATTATCTCATTGGTATGAAATTTATTGTGTTCACAGACCAAAAAATATTGAAACAAATTTTCTAAAAGAAGGAATTGAATTTAAGGAAAAGGACATGGATGGAGTGCCTCTATATGTTTCATTTTGTCTTGATGTATGCACTAGGTAAAGGAAATATTGTGGCATAGGAATTAAGAGAAAGTCATATGTTCAGTTGGAAAAAGAAGCATCACATGAGAGGCAATTGATGTCGGTCCTATCTAGCACACATGTGAAACGTGATGAACGAGGTGATGCTTCGATTTTATTTTTAGGTTATGGGATTCCAGTTTTGTTAAAGATGGTTAAAGATGCACAAACATCTAATGTGTAATCCTTATTTTTGAGTTCAACACTCAATAGTGGGGTGACCATTGAAGGCTGGAAGCTTGATGGGAGTTCAATTTTGTGGTCTAGATATTAGATGGTTGTACATATAGATTTTTAGGAACAACTTATTCTTTCATACCACTATTCAATATGTGTTGTACATACAGAAACACAATAGATTTATAAGTCATTAAATGTTCCATTTTGGTGGAGCGGCATGAAAATGAAGGTAGTCGAGTTCGTCTCGCAGTGCATAAATTGTCAGAAGGTTAAAGTTGAGCACTGAAGACTACTGGGTATCTCACCAATTTTACAAATTCTAGTGTGGTAATGGGAGTAGAAAGCTATGTATTTTGTTACAATTATTCCATGAATGGTCTAGAAACATGATTCAGTATGGGTTATAGAGGATAGGCTCAAAATTTAGGCTCATTTCATTAATATTCTTAAAAGTAATATTGTGGAGGATCTGTCTAAAATCTATATCCAACATGTGGTAAATAGACATGGCATACCAGTTTGAATCTTGTTAGACAGAGATATGAGGTTCACGTCATGTTTCTGGAAATCCTTAAAGATTCCCCTTTAGACTCTATTGACTATGAATATGTAATATCACCCTTAAAAATATGGAAAATAAAAATTATTTGATATTTGGTTTTTATGTTGCTAGGAGTAGAGATATTATGTGGTTTTGTGGAGAAAGAACCTGTTTTTAGAGCGTTCTCCATCAATTTTCAGTTTTCACCAAAACCGTCGATGTAGGTCGATTCAATCACTTCTTATCCTTCTATAATTTATTGTATTAGCCTAAAATTTAATAAGTTTAACGAAATTAATTTTGAATTCTTGTTTCAACGCATGGAATATATATTTTTTAGTGGCGATTTATTATTTTTTTGGTATTGAGTACCTTCAGTGAATTTTTCTGAAAATTGTTTTAGTTTATTGAATTTAAATTGTTGATTTTTAATTGTGTATTTAGTGGAGTTTCTAAATGGGTTTTTAGGAATTGGGCTCTCAATAATAAAAGATAAATTTATTGATATCATTTTTCTTCTAAATGTTTTTGATAAAAAAGTGGTTTTTAATGAAATGGTCATTTTATTGAATGTTTTTTTCATGATCCTGAGACATATAGGTCTATGAGTTCATATTTCATTTATTGGTCTTTTATGAAATATGACCTTGTAATCAGTTCCAATAGTCAAATGGAACATAGGATATAATTAACTTATAATGATATTGAAGGTCGATGAGAAACCACTCATGAGTGTGGAGCTTTCATAAGGTAACATACATGTTTGGTAGAATAAATATGTGAAATGTTTTGGGAATAAAATATGAATATTGAGAGATGGTTTTAAAGGTTTGTTTAATTTTTTTTCTAAAAATAACGTTCAAAAAATTGGTTTCCATTTCACCAGTTTACATTTTGTTACAAATGTTTTTGGAACATGTTTATATTTAGTTACAAAGTATTTTTGGGAAAAAACTATTATACAAACTATTATATAAAAACATTACTAACTCTTATATTTTAGTGGTGGGAGAAGAAAAGTAATTTAGGAAATCCTACTAAGTTTTATACTCGCCCTTTCTTTGTCAAATTGGTACTTTTGCAGATTTTATATTTCAAGACAAGGGAAAAGGTAAATTATCACATGTTTTTTGGACCACCTCATGATACTTGGGTTGTTCAGTGATTGTGGATCTTGGGCCTTCTAGAGAATGGAGTATTGTATTCATCTTAGATTATTTGGTTTCTTTATTATGTTTACTTTAATACTTGTTTGGTCCTCATCTTTTTCACACATTGGATAATTTTTTATATAAATAATGTAGTTGATTTGTCTTAATTTTATTCATTAATCATTTTGAGGTTGTTTGGTTATGGTTATGAGAGAGTGTTTTTATTTATAAATGTTATATCATACCCCACTCACATTTTAAACCCTTCTCCATTTATTTCCATCCTTTGGCGTCATGGGGGTGTTGTCTAAGGCCAAGTATCATCTCACATCATTCTCAAGACAATGAAGAAGGAGTGGGATGTTACAACTCCATTCGTTTTCCATTTTTCATGTATATATTTGGTTTTTAGGAATAATTTAATTGGAAGGAAGTCTTTTAGTTTGTTGAATTTTTATCGTTGGGGTTGCCTTTATAGTTTCTTTGTGATGGATGGTCACCTGGAGTTGTGGTTTATGAATTTTTGTGTTTCAATTATAGGAATAGTCCTTTTTGATTGATTCAATATGTATAACTATTTCATACTCATCTTAAACTATATAATTAGTTTTTTGAATTTTTATATAGAATATTTGTGTTGTTTCTTACACCATGATTTGTTGTCATCCAACATAGGTGATGTGCCTCTTTGACCTGGTAAGGTTTGTTATAGAATTATATCACAGTGAATATGCAAGGTAATGACCCATGAAACTACCTAATTTTTTTCATGGTATTAGGTAGATTCAAGTTAATACTAAGAAAAATTATAATGTGGGTGAGGTAGGTTTTAGGACCAGATCTCAGTTTTGTCTACACTCAAGTTACCATGGGTTTTTAGTGGATTTTTTCCAAGAATAACGAGTATTTTTTTAGGTTCTGTGAATGAAATTGAATTTGTGGTTATTTAAGTTGGCCAATTTCTTTTTATTTTATTTTATTTCATTCATACTATCTATGATTTTTTAAAATTCTTATTGATTTAATGAATTTTTATAGATTCTTGATGTTGTTATTTTTATTTGGAAATTTTTTAATATGGTGATTTGTTATTGCCTTATGCTCTTTAGACAATGCCTCTGAGAAGAGATCTCCCAAATATAATAGATGAATCTCCAATAATTGTTCTATTAGAAAATCCATCTGGGGATCCTTATTTTGTGGGGTAATAATCCACAATTTTCAAACTCTGAGTGAGGTTGGTATTGGATTCCAAGGATGAATAATGGATTGTGACTCATGATTTGTTAATAAGAATTCCCACATATCCCATTCTTGAAAAGGACCCTAAGAATCTGGTGAATGGGTTTAAACATTTAAGATGATCTTAATTTTTCTAAAATCTCCTTGGGATATTAAGTTTGTTTTGTCCACGCACCTGACTATGGGACCGGGATGGATATTATAAAACTCTATCATGCATGTTAACTTTCATAGGGATGTTACATGGTATTATTTATTAAAAATTGATAACAAATATTTTTATCAAAAATATGTTTCATTTGGTTTCAAACTAATAGTTTCTAACCATATATAATGGGAAGAATATAGTATTGGATTTTCCACCCATTTAATAGAGTTGGTTCACCTAGCACATAATATTATTTCCCATGATTACCTTACTAATTGGAGGTTAGAGATTTGTACAACCGATGATATTTAGTTTATGTTGATTCTATTAAACCTCAAAAAGTTTTGGATTTAGATTATAAATATAATATAGATATATTTGATGTATTTAGAAAGGTAATTTTTGTTAGAGCATCAGTTTATGTAGCATTCATCATTCGATTGTCTTTTTTCTTGAAAAAGACACTCAACATTGTTCTATTTTAATAGAGGAAATTTTATAAGATATATGGGGATTGGGAGTATGATTTATTCTATCAATTTTGATGTACAATTTTTACCAACAATAACTTCATGAATGTTCCCCAAACTATTCACAATTATATTCAATTTGGCAGCACCATGTTTTGTAGAATGATATCTCAAGGTAGTATTGTTGCAACCACTATCACAAAGGGATCAAAATTTCATTATAAATCATGTAGGTTATTGGGTATTATACTCATGAGAAGTGGTATTTTCATAATATTGTGATATCTAAGGCCATATTTGATACCATATAAAAAAAATTGTGTATTTTACACTAATGGAATCTATGGTAGTGATTCCTACTATTAGAGGTACAATTGTTTACCATGTGGTGATATGTTTATTAGATATAGGAACTTATCATTTATTTAGATATCCAGGGATAATTAATGTTTTGGGATTGAGTTCAAACCTTATGTTATTTTGGTTGAATGTTTCCATTCCTTTGGGGAATTTTCTAAACAAGGTTTCAAAAGACCCATGCGTCAAGTGATGATAACCGAATTGTTTTTGTGGTATTTCAAAGTTCTCAATCATTATATCTTAAAAATGACTATTAATATTGATTGGATGATAAAAATTAAGTTCAATATTGAATTTTGTCATCACTTTGTCTAGTTTAATTCTCCAAATGGGGTTTCTTATGTCATTCCTGGCGAGTCTGATATTATATTTGGGAGAGAGGAGTTGTTTTTTCATATGATGGGGTGATCTCATTCTTGTTGTCAAAGATATCCCTTGAGGTCAGTGACTCTCACTTTAACTATACACTTAATTTAGTGGTGAGTATATACCCTAAGGTTATTCCAAATGAATTTTCAAGGTTACCACCATAGAGAGATGTAGAGTTTTATATTAACCTATACCCCAGTACAATTCCCATTTCTAGTACATTATTTTACTTAACATATCCCATGTTAATGGTACATAAATTTCATCTTATAGAACATGAGGATAATTGATTTATGTTTCATGATAAGTCACCTAGGTATTATCTTATAATATTTTATATGAAATTAGATGATACATTATAAATCTTCATGATTATCTACAGAAGAATCATGTGATCATTAATAAAATAGCATATTACAAGAATATTTGATCTCTTAGATCAAATCATAGGGGATCAATAGTTTTTCAAAATTGACCTACGGTTGGAAGACAATCATTTGGTGGTCTGAGAAAAGAATATACATAAGAAACATTTTGTGAGAAAAATTGGTCAATTTGAGTTGTTGGTTATAATATTAAGGCTCACTAAAGATAATACAATTTTCATGGAATTGTTAAACTAAATATATAATCAGTTCTTAGGCACCCTCATAGTTGTGTTTCTGGGTGATATTTTTTTTTACTCTATGTCAGTGGGGGAGTAATGAGATCATTTAGATATCATCCTTGGAATCTGGAGATAATTTTTTTATGGTAATCTCTTTATGTGTGAATTCTAGATCAATTATGTGATGTTCCTTGTGTAAGTTATATCTAAGTTCGTCATCTTAGATGAGTCTGAAAATATTCAAGTATTAATGTCGCTGATGAAAACCATGAATGTGTTTGAGACCAATAGTTTCATGGTCTTGGTTGGTTATTATAGGTTTTTAGTTCATCTGTATTCAAAGACCATATCTTTGATAAAGTCATTGACTGATAATGGTGTTATATATGATTGTAATGAAAAATGTTTGAGATAATTTTAGGAAATGCGGGTATGTTTTACTTCAATAGTAGTTCTTATTATTCCAAAACTAGGTTTGGTTAATGTTGTTTTTTTGTGGTACTTCTGTAATGCATTTGAGATGTGTCTTAAGGTTGGGAAAGTTTGTGTTGGTGTATGTATTTCAAAAACTAAACCATCAATAGAAGAAATACAGTACCAATGATCTTGAGTTGTAAGAAGTTACATATATACTCAAAAAGTGTTGCCACTATCACTTTCTCGAGATAGCTATCATATTTTTTTCCCCTAGAGATTGAATTATATTTTATCTCAGATAGAATTGGTCTTTTGAAAGATACTATAGGGTATGGATCTCCATATTTTTTATTTTTATATTTATAATGCTCATGGGAAATGGGAATGTGGTAACTGATGCATTGATTAGGAAATTACTTAATAATGCCTTAATAAAATCTATAGTTGAATGGTCTCTAATCAATGTGTTTACAATGATGAAAATAAGAGTGAAAGAGGTTGTTGGGCCAGTGTTCATGGTGGCTGTAATGAATGAATCGCCAGTTTATATTCAGATTTATATCAGGTAGTTGTCTGACACTAATTTATATTTCATAGAGAAATCTTAAATGGTTAGAAAATCATGAGAGTTTGGTGTCAATATACCAATATCTCTTTCAGTTTCAAAGGATGGTTGGCCAATTTTAGATATCAGAGTTAAGATTTGATGGATAGTGGACACCGTTCATGTTGTTCTGTACACCCAAGAAGGAACAATAAGTATTATGACTTGAGATATTATTATTTGTATCCATGTATAATATTTATTTATTGAAGGCTTCATCAAATTATGAGTTTTTTAAAAAAGAAATTAGGAGAATAACTAGAGACATGCCGACATATTTCAACCCTTTCCAAATCCTTAATGGAATTGGGGTGAGATCTCAATGGAGGGAAGAATTCACGTTGCAAGATTATGGAACGGCTTACAAAATCTACTCATTTACATACTAATTAAGAGATGACCATTATGAAGAATCTTATAAAATAGTATACCTAATAGGTTATGAGCCTTTATGAGGTTCCATCTTCAGTTTTTTTTTGAGAGGTACTCATGGTTTACATCCAGTTTTTAGAATGGTTTTAAAGAGGTGATGTGTTACTTTTTGAATCCAAGAATGATATATGATCAATAGATGGATACTATAACTGAATGGTATACTCATATCCTTGACAATATTCTACAGGTGTGAAAAATTTATTTTGGTGGATTTTAGGAGAAGCATCTACAACTGGATGGATTTTCAAATAACAAAAGTTATCATGATTCAATTATGTTGGTTCCCTTCAAACCATTTTATCAGTGTACATTTAAATCTCCATTATGTTGGAAAGAATTATTAGTGTAGTCTATGGTTAGTATAAGTTGAGTTGAAGAGAAAATAGTGAAATCTTAGCTGATTCATTAAGGGTTAATAAATTCATAGAATAATTAGAAGCCTGAGGAAGACCATCATTATTAGCCACTATAATTTGAGGTCTTTTATTAGGTTTTGTATACTATTTCATCATTCTGGGGAAAACATTGGTTGGGATACTAGTTTAATATGGAACCGAGTAATGTTAGACCATTTGAGATCACTGAAAATCTTGAATAGGGGTAAATTCATTGAAAAATATATCTATATTAACTTCAATTCACAACATGATTCATGTTTCCCAGCTGAGGAGGAGTCAAATGGACCCTTTCCATTCCATTTAATGGGAGGATGTGGATCATGAATACGACACCATTGTGTATGATAAACCTAGTTATATTATAGATTTATAGGATAAGAAACATCATGGTAAAACAATTCCTTTAGCCCACATACTGTGAAAGCATATTTAGTAAAATAAAGGGACATGGGAGTGTAAATTATTTTTTAAGAAGCATTAGAGATATCTTTTTGGGAGTTTAGAAATTTTAAAACATTCATGGGAATAAAAATTTTATTTCAAGGATAATGGTGATTCCATCAAGTTATTAGGGACTGTTGAATGAATGGAAGTGGGTGTAAATTGAAGAGGATAGCCAAAATATTGAAAATATGGCTATATTGTGGTTCTCATGGTGGGTTTTCCATTTTGTTCAAGATTACAAAATGATCACATGAATAAGATGTGGAGTTATGGAGGTTTAATTTTGGATTTTCTACTATTTTCTATATTGAGGCTCAATGGAGTAGGGTTGTGGAATATATAAGTCATGTGATGTAGTTTCTTGAAGTAGTCTACATAATAGTTCTCAAAGTGGAAGGTTTAGTTTATTGTAATACATTCATGGTAGTTATACCATTGAGAGTAGGTGGTGGCATAAGATCTCTATTTTTAGTGGGGATATTTAACATTATGGTCTTGGTTACTCCATAGTTCCCTCTCTAGAAATATATTATATGGGACATTGTCTACACCATGGCTCATGGCAATGACTTTGAATGAGAATTATGTGGCATTTCCTTTCCATCATTTTGTAGTTTACCCTATGGCATCCCCTTTTCTATATGGTCTAGTAGGTTGTACCATGGTATTATAATTTTTATACATTCTACAATTACTAGAACCCCCTCTGAACCATCCATTATTCCAACATGATCTCTCAAACCACAGGTTACCAAGATAGATTTTCTTTAGCCATTGAAGATCATTTTGAATGGATTTTAACCTAGGAATTGGGAGAATAATTATTTCTACTATTCTCACCATTATTGATGTATGATTATATATAATAAATGTTATATGTCATGAATTTAATTACTATCATGTGAATTATCATTTTTTTTATAAAAATTGTAACATACTATGATTTTATGAATCATTTTATTCCAAATAAATTCAATTTCATAAATATATTTTGTTACAAAGAACTCTATGTTTGAACAAAACATTATATACTTCGAATATTATTTTTTCACATGATTATTATAACCAATTATAATAAACACGGGGTTAGGAATTGGAATAAGAATATTTTTAAAATGATTTATAATGATATTAGATAACGAAAATATATAAATAAATATGTACATAAATTTTAGTAATGATTTTATATGTTTTGAAAAAAAAATTCCTTAAAAATGATTCTATTTATTTTTGAAATTAAAATATAAAATAAAATATTTAATAATTTAGATATTTTTATGACTATAATAACATCAATTTCATAATCAAATTATAAAAAATATGTTATGGTTAATTTATTATAATTTTTGAAAATAATAACTTTTTAGTAAATAGTGAAAAATACCATTTTTTTACTTTAAACACCCTATTCATTTAAATAATTTAAAAAACTATATCTTGTTTAAAAATATTTTAAAATTAAAATTTGATCAATTATGTTATATTAAAAAAGTTATCTCATTTGAATATAAATAATAATAACTTTTGATATTAAAAATATTGTATACATATGAAATGTTTCTTTTTGGGAAACTATTTTTTCATCACCTCTGGGCGTTTAATTGTAATTTTTTATTTTAATATTTTGTGAATGGGATTTGGAAATGTGGATTCCCAATTTTTAATGGGAATAGTTAATATTATATAATATTTTCACCTTCATTTTTGGTCAAAAATGAATATTAAAAATATTAAAAATTAATTACTTCGGTTAAGGTTAAAATAAATTTACTAGGGGTTTGGAAAAATTGATAAGGACTATGGTTACCTAAAAAAATATATAATTTATATTTCCTAGAATTATTTAGACATTATATCATCTAAGGTTCCTTAATGAACCCTTTTTGTGGAATTTTCCTTTATTTAAAACCAGTTCACTCCATTTCCATTTCGAAAATTACAATTGTGTCATCTCTCACACTTATAATAGGGAAACTGATTTATTCTCATTTTTAGACCTAAAAACCCATTTTTTTAAAAGAAAAAACTTCCCAAATACATTCCATAATTTCTTACCAACATTCTAGAGTTCATAATTTTAATTAGAAACCCTCTTATAAATTATTTTGAGGTAATCCTAAAGGGTTCTCTGATGAAGAGGTATAGCCCTTAACTATTGGTTTTCATTTTATTTCTTCCAATAAACCTTTATAATATTATTTATCCACTATAATTTAATTAATATATACTAAAAAATACCAATATTTTTTAATTTAATTACCAATAGGTTACTCCACTTCATTTAAGGGGGAAATGAAATTATCGATCATTTTTATAGATGAGTATCACCTCACAAACTGATGTAATTCAATTTCCATGACGGTATATCACAGATAAATATAGTGATGTATTTAAAGTATTTATATTTTATTTATGAAATTTTCATACTTATAGAGTTACGTTATCACATGCGCATTCTTATTTTCCATTATGTGGTAATACATTAAAGGTTGCTTGTGTGTACCGTAAAATACCACAACACGAAGCGATGTTATTTGTTTTTGAATAATATTTACATAGATGATAATAAAATGATATTTAATGAATATATGTGATATAAATGTTAAATTTAATGAATTTGGAAAGGGGATATATAATTTACCTTCCATCCATTCCTTCCATCGTGGAATTTGAAATAGCGTCCAATCATACATATGACCTACTACCTCAATGAATGGTGTAATTCGAATTCCATCTTATTCATTTATTGGTTACTCAAAATAAAAATATATTGAATATATAGGTAATTTGTATCATGTATATCATTTTGAAGATGATGGAAACATAGATATTGTTTAATGTGATAAAATTCTAAATCAAAACATACATGAAAAAAAAGTAGGTATTATTCAAAACAAAATTTTAACATGGAGTTGATAATAAACGGGTAATGTAGGGTTATAGTAAAAAAAATTATTGAATGAAACATATGAATATTTTTTATAATATATTTATATTAAACCTATGTTTGTAACACTGGGGGATCAAACATATATTAAATAAACCCAGATGTAGTTTATAGTAATTCCATCTCTCAATGTCTTCATTCTAATATATGTTATGTTATGCACCTACCTTCATTAATAATGTGTATATACACCCCATTTGACATGTTATATTATTAATTTATTGATTCTTATGTTATTTATAATTTAATTAAATAATTTATTTCATTTGGATTATGATTTGGAGGAAACCATTTTGGTAAAGGTTTAATATTTAAATTTAACTATTTATAAGAATTGTTTATGATTATGCATATGATGATAAAATTTTATGAACTATTTTTAAATAAACTCAAGATCTTTTATTCTCCTCTTTTTTATCCTGATAATAAAATTATTCAATTCATATTACTCTCTTTTTGTACTCAGGTGTTTGAAATAATGTTTTTAGGAAATAAATCAACTTTATTTATCTCTTCGGTTGAAAATCCTTTTTCATCCATATCTTTGATTTTTTAAAAATTTAAAGAAAGTATTTATTATTATATACTTATTTTTTAATTACATTTCTACCCATGTTTGAATATATACCAAATGTATTTAATGGAATCTTCTTGTATTTTTTTAATGAGGTCTATTTGACTTTTACCAAAAATGTTTAAGGAATCATTATTTTAATGTGTATGACATGAACAAAATTTTTCATCATCATGATGACTCAATGTTTTAAATATTCCTATACATTTTTACAAGGATGTTAGAAAATACAATTATCTCAATAATTTTATGTGAAATTATTATTTTTAAAATGTGATTGTCATATTGGAAAGGTTATTTTTTGAATAAATTTTCCACACAATCATTTAAAATAATTTTCCATAAATGAATACATCATATTAAGTTACATAAACTTTAATATAGATGTAATCCAATGATAAAATAAATATTATTTATCTCGGTGGTTTATGTTAATGATGAAACCGTGTTTATGAAAACTATTCCCTGCTAATATATGACGAAATTTTTATAAAACCAATTTCATTTCATGGTTTCCAATATGATGACTGTTTTTTGTTATCATGGAAAAAATATGTATGATTTTAATTATGTGATGGTGGTTATGATATAACTAATAATGGGTGTGACATTTATCTCTCTCTAATTAATTGGGTAAATATTTATATCTCATGAAATAAACAGGTCTGGAATATAGTGTAAACCTAGTTAACTAAGGGATATTGTCCACTATAATAGTCTTAATAGAGAACCTAGACAAGAATGATGGTTTGGGGAGTGAACCCATTACACTATGATAGCACTAGAAATAACTATGACTACTATGGAAATAATTTTCAATAATTATTTTTATGTAATAAATCAATGACTTATGTAATTTTTAATTTATTTTTGATCATGTTATTTTATTTTATTATTATTCATGTCTTATTAACAATAAATACTTGTTACCTAACTCATTTTTATGATCAATTATATGTAGGGTTTGGATTTAAAATGACATTACATCGTTCTCTTACACTTATGCTCACGTTATGTGGATATCACAACTGTATACCCTGAAAAGTATATGATCTCCCGCTTTCTTCTATTTATTTTATTCATGTTATAATGAAATGTATTAGGTATGATATATCTTAGAAGGGTTCTGGTATAGAGAACATAGTGGGAGATAATGTGGTTCATTTATGGGCAAGCTTATTATTAATAGATGTTTCCAATGGAACTAAAGATAAATTTTTCGTAAAGGGATTGTTTTTTATATAGTTAATATTCATCCATTAAGATATGGTATATATTTATGAGAAGTGATGGTCATTATAGTTTGTATCGGACTAAGGATTAATAAAAATTTTAAATATTAGGATGCGAATACACTAATGAGAACCATAAGGATATGTCTAAGTGTAGTAAAATATCTTATATTTTTGTTGAAGGATAGAGTGAATGGTTTTCAATAAATAAATACCCCTTAATAGTTTTAACTATGGGTGATAAAACTGAAAAGGGAACATTGATCTATAATAAATCAGCACCTAGTGTAAAAAATGGGCCTTTCTACACACCTAGTTTGAAACTCCTTGGTGATATGTTTAAAAAATTTACATACCCTTTTTGAACCACCATGCATGGTTTGAATAAATATCATGAGTAACCTTGTTTAAGTCAATATTGTGATTGATTTAAAAAAAGGTTTCATTATTTAGACAAACTATATAAGGCCCCATCCATATTGGTTACTTAATATATATTTATTTCAAGAATTTATATTCTATCCCAATGGGGATCTTTTCAAGTTTAGAGTTTTCTAGAATTAGGTAATCTCAATTACATAACAAATCAAATATTAAAAATTTGAAAAGTCTACACACTATCAATTTTTTCATAATATAAAACATTTTAAAATGAAGCATGAAATATTTTTATTGATAAAAATCTTCATAAACATCATCTTGAGATTTTTAATTCTACTACTCATCTTTATACCCTGTTTAAAAAAATTCAAAAAATGGTATGAGCATAAAAATCTCATTAAGGGATAAAAATAAAGAATAAATATGTTACTTCATGAATATTGTATACCCATGAAATCATTTTCAAAACAATTTTGATTTTTAACTATAAAACATAATTTCATTAGTAGACCTCATGAAATTATAATAATCTTGTAAAAATCATAGAAATTAAAAATCACATAGTTTACTTTTGGAAACCATATAATACTAACAATAGAGCATTCACAACTATGTAGGGAGTAACACATATGGTTATGTTTGGAATACCCATCAGAGTATGTTCCCGAAATCTCTTAGGATAGACCCAAAATGTTAAGCCTATCTCATTACCAAACACATTGAAGATCTATCATGGGCTTACCCACCCTTGGTTTATCACAGAACCACCTATATTTATAAACAATTCCTAATAACCTTAACATAATTAAAAATAATAATAATAATAATAATAAAAATATCATTTCCACTTTGTAGTCACAAGATATCATTTCAATATATTAAAATAATCAATCCCTTCATAGAAGTATTTTCAAAACCATAATACCTAAAAAGGGAATATGGTATTTATTTTTCTATTAAAAACAATAAATCATTTAGAGGAAACAAAATATCAAATAATTGACACAATGACAAAAAAGTTGATATCACCATTTAAATTAAAAAACATTCATTTTGACATTTATTAAATCAAACTGATACAATAAATGATAAAAATTTTGTTGTGAATATTTTTGAACTATTGTTAAAAGAGAAGAATGGGTTCCCTTTTATTAGAGAGTGAGGGAACTCAAAGAATTCTAAAAAGTATTTTTTTAACATTATTTCATTTTCTATTCCAAACTAGTCAAATTTTATATTTTTTTAAGATAGGATAAGTATGGTAAAAAATATAATCATTTAATTAAAATTATACATCTTTTAATTTTTTTTAAATCCTTATCTATTTGTTTTAACATCATTTAACTCTTAAGGTCTTACCATTTAATTTACTCTTTGAGAGTTAAAATAATTTTCAAATCATCCCAAACGACTAATGAAAGAGTCCTTAATGACAATTATATACTTATCCCTAGTTTTTGTCTAAAGATTATATTTTTAGAATTTTTATATCATTTAATTAAATATTTCATATTTTACTATATGAATTATGTCATTTTTTACTCTATTTATTACATGTCATTTTTATGAGCCATTGTATTTCTAGAATCACTATGGAAAGCGCTGCTCTACTGACGAAACTGATTCTGATGTCCTCATCCAGTCGAGGCATACGATGCTTGCGACACCTGAGAAGTGTCTCAAGAAACTGGCCTTGGAGTATTGTGATAATTACACTGAAGATTTCCCATGCTATTGTAATTATGGCATGCTCTTAGTTGTGCCGTATAATCTCACTTTATGTGGTCATGCGAACCACATTGAAAAAAACCTGCTTTGATCTAGGGTCATGAAGGAAGGATTTCTGATCCAACCAACTGGTTATGATTTCCACTTGCACCATGGAAATAGGTGTCCCTTTTCCCCTTGTTCCCAGTAGTTGAGTTTTTACAATTTCTTGTAGGTATCATCATTCCTCCTCCCATAGATCTTGAGATATCATGTTTATTCATAGTCGCTCTATTTACCATTTTTGGTATAACCTGTAATAAAATGTACTGCAATATTTGATTGAATATCATGTCATAGCCTTGATTTGAAGTAGTGTGACTTCAAAGAGGCACTTCCCAAAACATATGGTGCAAAGCGCACTGTATTCATGAACTTAGCCGCATACTTCATGATAGATAGATAGTAACAACCCCAAACATTTTATGGTATGTTGCCCTTAAATACTTTATATTTATTAGATAGCCCATATTGCATGAAGCACTAAGTCTTTTGTGAAACAAAACATTATAGGAGAAAGTTATATGTTATCCATTAAACATAAATTTTTCATTTCTATGTTTTGAATTTTGAAAAACAGTCATCTAGAGTTGTGACCAGTAAGTCGTTTGGAGTCTGATCGAACCAACTATATTTTTTGATGAATACTAACATACCCTTATGAATAGTAATATGAATAGTAATATGACCCTGATAAATAGTAAATAATGATATTATTTTATTTTATTAAGGTAATAATATAATGGGAAGTTCATTAATTTTTCAATGTGCACAAGAGCCTCAGGCCAGTTGGTGAGGACTCGCTAGGTGCATCCAAGAGACCTGAGATCAACTCCTGGCGGAGGCATATTTTTTGGGGTACTGTAGCAGTCACTGTAGCAGTAATGTATCAGGCACTGTAGCATACACTGTTCAGTACTGTTTTAGCTGGAACTATTCATCCATCTAGGCCTTCGGGCCACCGGTTTGGTCCTCGGGTCCTGGAAGGATTTTGGGCCATACAAGGCCTTCAGGTTAGTTGATTATCAAGGCCTTAGGGCCACCGTAAGGCCTTCGGGCCACCCCAAGGACTTCAGGCCACATGAATGCAAGCCCCAAACACACTACAAAAAAAGAGCAGCCCCAGATGAGGATTCAGAGCAGGTGCACTCACCAGAGCAGAGCCAAATGGATTGTCAGAATGAGAGGGTATGTCTATGCCATCAGTACCAGCCTGTGCTTGCACAGAAATCATGGCCAGACGTTCATGCAAAGGTGGAGAGCTACTATCAAGATGCAGATGCTGGGGAGGGGCAGTTCCTTGTAGATAGTCTGGTTGAATTCCCTAATAAATTCTTTTTATGTAATCTCCTAAGCCTACGAGCCATGTAATCTCTGAGCCTACGGGCCTTGTAAGGGTTCCCCCTCATCCCTTGAAAGGGGGGTTATCAAAAATAAATAACAATTAAGGCCTTAGGTCCATTTAGGAAATTAATTTTTCAATGTAATACAAACCTAATTATACCTTTAAGTTGTTATTTTTTTGAATTAATTTTGATATTATGTAAAAATTAAATTAAAAATACATTGAAAATTACTTTCAAAAAATGGAGTTCATTTTTGAATTCTAAACATCTAAAAATGGTTAGGGTAAATTTTTGGGATTTTTCTAAAATACTTGAATTTTTCGTGAATAGTAAAAAAAATATAGATTTTAGTATTCGATAGTTTAATGACATCATAATGATGTAATTATAAATATAAAGGGCTGGTCTGCTTGTGTACAGAATCTTATGACATAAGGTGTCCCATGTGGCTTATTCCATGGTCAAACACCACGGGCATTCCCATTGTTTTTCAAAAACCACCAATGAGGTGTCCCTTTTAATTAATAAAAAACTCTTTCTTAATTACTATAAATACCCACTCACCCCCTTCATTTCCATTCATTCCAAACTCAATTTCCACGAATCCCTAGTGGTATTACCTACCTAGGAGTCCTCCCAAGGTGTTATTAAGCCCCCAAGGTCCCATCCTTCAAGATCTATGAGTTACTCTACAAGGTAAGGGAATCCTTCATTCTCTTCATTTAGTCAGCACTTCCTTTATGTTATCTATTTGATTTTCAATTCTCAAATTTTGGGGTTTGACTTTATGAGTTCTTATTACTGTACTTTTTCATTTCAATATGATGAGATACCCTTTTTCAATCATCATTTTTTTTATGAAATTTTAAGTGATGTTGTTAGGTTGCCGAATTTTCATAAGGGATCTCTCACCTTTTCTTTTATTTTCATGGTCATCCATATTATTTTTCTCTCCTCACCTCCTCTATCCAAATGACCATGATAAACTCCATTATCATCTATATAATAGAATTATATCATGTGAATGGAAAAACTATCTGTAATGTTATGGATTTTTCCATTTATTATTTTAATATTATATGAGAGTAAATTCGAGACCAGGCTCTGAGATGGCGTGCAGTTCCGAGGCCCGGTGAGCCCAGAACAAATGTTTGAATTTAATTTAATAATTAAATAACGCGCACATGTGGTTTTCCTGAAATAGTGGAATAACTCCCGAATGGGTTCTTGGATCAAAAATCTGATGGCACTGTTGCATTCAGAGCAGCGGGTTTACCCTAGAAGAGACCTAACATCAGCCGACGCAGGTCGGTGGTGAAATCTGGTTTTTGGACGCAACTGTAATAAAACATTAAGTTAAAATATTTTATTTAAATCTTTGTTGCAGCGAAATATATCTTTCCTTTTTAAAAAGGATATTTTGCAGGGGATCAAGGTTACTTTTCTCATAACCCTTAATTCCCCTGGAGGCTCTGGAGAGCTCTGGAGAAAACCTCCCAATGCAGCGACGGTGTTCTTGACAAGCTTCACCAGCGACGACGACGCGGCGACCAGATCTTCACTAATGAATGCCGCGGATCCAGGTAGGAAGTTTTTTTGTGATTTTATTCCTTGTTGTTGATTTCTACAACGAACATGGGCTAATCCATGAACAGATTAGTCCGCGGATCGATCGTTCTTGCGGGATGGGCTTTTTGTGGGGATTTTTGGGAGATTGAATTCATGTTAATCCATTGTTGTTGATTTTTCTGCTTCGTTTAATCCCATTAATAGGAGTGGATCAATGCTGTGATGAATTATGGTGGAGGTTCGTTCTTCATTTTCGTTTCTTTGGATTTCTCCCTTTCTTTTCTTCACGTTCTTCACGTTCTTCACAGGGCGATGAACGACGGATCGTTGCGCATCTGTTATGCGATGCAATGATCCCAAACTGTGGATCAAACCCTAGACCGGTGTCACGGAGGTGAGACGACGATATCGGCGGACGATTCGGTGCAGATCGAGAGTTATGGGTTTTCAGGAGTTTTTCTTCAGATGGATCGTTCCAGGTTTATGATCCGTTTTAAAGGATGAAAACACTCATCACGGTGCTCGTTTTATGAGACGAACCAAACCCTGGAGTATCGAGATGAACGGATGAGGGATCAAGGATCTGGAGGATCGGTCGAGGTGCGAGGAAGAAGAGGGCGTTCTGGAAATTTCTCGACTACACGCCGTGTAGTATGGGCTAGAAGGCGTGTGTTCATTGGCAGTTTTACCTGGCATGTACTTCGGGAGTAAACGGATAGGGGCAGGGTACATGGCCAAGGACACGCCATATATACCCCTCCCTGGCCAGACCCGGCCAGATACATGGGATACCCCTTTTACTGGTATACTGGAATGCGACATGAACACGGGCAGGGTAAAGGGCCAAGGACACGTACTGTATACCCCTCCCCGGCCAGACCTTTCTAGATACATGGGATACCCCGTGTACTAGTACACAGTCAGGCAACACGGACACGGGCAGAGACCGTGTACGGGCACATGGCCAGCGTACACGGAGCGAGCCCCAGATTCTCGGACACGGTGTGTGACTCTTCTACAGGCAGTGTAGTTGATTTCTATCCGACAAGCCAAATGACATGGGCCATTTACACGGGTAGTACACGGAGTCAGAAACATGGTGTGTACTTTTCTACACGCCATGTAGTTGAATTTTACACAGCCTGAATGGATGACACGGGCCGTTACACTGGTAGTACCTCGGGTCAAGGAACACGGCATGTAACCATACTACACGCCGTGTAATAATTTCTTCAAGGCTTGAGCTACTTGCCTTCTGTGACTTGGACTAGTTTTCTTAGGGTTCGTACCCTTGTTCCTTTCCCTTAAGGTTCTGGTATCATTTCTTTTACACAGGAGTATGATCCCTTCAGCAGAACTTCCTGAATATAGTTGTTGGAATCCCCGCTGTGAGACTTAGAGCCAGATCCTCTATTCATTCATGGAACCCTAGGTATAGTTCTTGGTATCGACGTGACCAACCCTACCCGGGCGCTGATCCTCTACTTATCGGATTAGCTCAGACAGAGTTGTCAGAATCACCCCATGACTTGGTCATGATCCTCATCTGAGCATCATGTTCTCATAGTACTTGTGGAGTGTGTTCTCCCAGAACGAGTACTTCACATCTCTCTCTTCAGACCTAGGAGTGTGTTCTCCTTGTTTCATTGTTAGTGGAATCTTCGAGTTGGATCCTTGTTGAGGTATCGCGATGGTCGTTTGTGTATGAGTATATCTAGTTATTCTTGTTATATGTTCAGTTGACATATACTATATAGAGATGACCGTATCTTTCATATGTGGTATTTTTCCCTTGTTGTATTTTCCTTTGTGGTTTTAGGGTGTCCTACTGGGTATTTTTATACTCACCCCTACACGAGCTTTGCCCATACCTGTCGTTTCTTGTACATCCGAGCGAGCCTTTGACAGGATTCTAGGTGGACCGGGACCGGACGGTGCTCTGTGAGATCAGGCGGGCTGAGGTGTGTTCCTACGGCTACAAATTGAAGTCCCACTACCTTTCCTTATAGGTTGGACTTTCTTACAGACTTTCTTTTTGTGGGCTTGTACTTTTGGCCCAGGGGTTTACTTTCATGCACTTTACATTCTTGTCGTACTCTGTGGATGGGTTTTAGTGTATGCATGCATCTTTTCCTTTTAGAAGTTTTGACTTTTCAGCTTTGTGTGCTTGGAGATGCGTGTGTGTGTGTGTGTACAGCTTTATAGGAAATGCCCCCCATGTTAGCAGCATGCCTACTCGGTGCTAGTCACCAACCCCTGGCCTATTGGAGGCGGACTTTGGGAGTTGCGGCTCGGGCCCCACTGGGACGGGTCGTGACAGAGTGGTATCAGAGGTGGTCGGTTCTACCATAGTACCGAGAGTCTGTGAGTTCGTTTAGGGAAACAATATTTAGCGTTTCGAGTTCGGATTTCAGGCCAGGGATCCCAGTGTTGGTGCGGGCAGCCGACGTATCCATACACCAGGACTCTGATAACTTTCTTTTCAAATCAGAGCATCAGAACACTTGTTGCAGGGAAAAATAATGGTACATGCATCATATAGGAATGGGTTGTGGTTTCCATGTCCTTCTTGATTCATCTCTCCAGATATACTCCCTGACTGAGATACATCTTGTTTTCTTACAGGATGCCTCCGCAAGTCATACCCGCTAGGATCCAGCATCTTGATCACGAGGATGACCCCCTCGGTGATAAAGCTTCAATTCAGGGATCGGATCCCTAGTTTTACCATCAGGTGGTGTGCCAGTTATCCCACCACCTATGGAGCACTGTTTAGTGCCTGCTGTACCAATGGAGGGGGACCGTAGGCTGAGCGCACTCCATGAGTTCTAAAGATAGATACCCCTCAGGTTTTGAGGCGAGTCTGACCCTCAAGCAGCAGAGGACTGGCTTGAGGTGGTGGCCAGAGTCTTCCATTTGGTCAGGACACCAGAAGACCAGATGGTGATCCTGGAAGTGAGCCTTCTATAGGGCTCGGCAGGGCGATGGTGGAGTTTGGTTATCCAGACCCACGACGAGGCGACACTTCCATGGTCGGAGTTTGAGCAGCTCTTCAGGGAGGAGTTTTCACTGGTTACCCTGAGAGCAGTACGCATACAAGAGCTTCTTTAGCTCCAGCTGGGAGCCATGATGGTGGCTGACTATTCGTCGAGGTTTACCGACCTCTCACGGTAGTCGATGGATATGGTCAGAGATCAGTACTTCTGAGATGGTACTTTCGAGTGGAGATTGTGTAGAGATATCTGAGCTAGTATCATCCCTATGAGAATTCCCACTTATAATGGAGTTCTCTAGTGGGCTTTGGTGGTCGAGAGCTTCTTGGCAGAGTAGAGACAGCCGACAGTTGTCAGTAGTGGGCGAGTTGGAGCAGAGACCTCGGCAGTAGGGAGCCGACTTCAGGGACCCAGGTGTGGGAGACGTTTCCAGAGGAGATCCCAAGACAGGTGATCTACTGTATAGGGTTCGCAGGGTGCATCCAACCATCCTTTATAGAGGCGATGCTACTAATGTGATGGCAGGGGACATCTCGTTCGATATTGTCCGACCCGCCGTACTACTGACACAGGAGCAGTGGATAGACCACCGAGGCAGAGGCAATGTGTGGAGCAGATAGATCTGCGAGGCGGCAGATGCGGTAGAGGAGCTAGGAGAGGAGCTGGAGGTGGTCGGTGTTTTGACCCTTTACCACCACCACCCCCAGGAGGTCCACCCCAGGCTCAGGGAGTCGGTGGACAGAGGTAGGGATAGCTGCAGGCGGCAGAGACTTATGACCCAGGTACTACCAGAATGATTAGAGGTATTATCTGTGTCTTTTCTACTTTGGTTGTCATACTGATAGACACATGTGTTAGTCATTCCTTTCTAGCTTCATATCTTGTTCGAGACATTGAGATTCCAGTTGATCTTTTTACTTGGCCCTTATGCTTGGAAACACCGACTAGAGAAGATTCAGAGACCACACACCTCTGTAGACAGTGTGACCTAACCTTTGGAGGAAATAGTTTCAGTTGGAACCTCTTTTTGGTAGCGTCGAGGCCTTATGATGTCATTCTTGGTATGGATTGGCTATCCACAGTTCATGCCCAGATCGACTGTTTTAGGCGAAGGGTGCGGTGTGTCTGCATTGATGGAACGAGGTTCTCTTTTGTTAGTGAAAGAGAGACCCAGGCAGCGTAGGATGGACTCGTGCATAGGAGTGAACAACCAATTTCACAATAGTTGGCTGGCCTAGCCCTTGGCGTAGCAGATGTTACGAGTTTCTAGTTTCCAGTAGTAGTTGCTGAGTATGAGGACGTCTTTCCAGAGGATGTCTCCGGGCTACCTCCCCATCGGGAGATAGATTTCTGCATTGAGTTGCAACCCGGGACGACACCGATATCAGCATCAGCATATCGGATGGCTCCTGCAGAGCTTCGTGAGATGAGATTGCAGCTAGATGACTTGCAGAATAAGGGCTTTGTGACACACATCATTTCACCCTCAGTGGCCCCAGTGCTGTTGGCCAAGAAGGAAGACGGGAGCTTGAGGCTATGTGTTTCTTATCGGCACTTGAATCAGGTGATCGTGAAGAACCGGTACCCACTACCAAGGATAGATGAACTCTTCGACCAGTTGAGAGGGGAACGATGGTTCTTGAAGATTGATCTATGATCAGACTATCACCAGTTGCGAGTACAGGATGAGGATATACTGAAGACGCCCTTCAGATGCCGCTACGGTCACTATGAGTACTTGGTGATGCCCTTCGGCATGAAGAACACCACGGCAGTGTTCATGGGACTTATGAATCAGGTCTTTCAGCCATATCTAGACCGGTTTGTAGTGGTCTTCGTCGACGATATCCTTGTGTACTCTTCATTTGAGGAGGAGCACGCGAGACACCTCAGGATAGTTCTGGACACTCTCTGAGAGCACCAGTTGTATGGGAAACTCTCAAAGTGTCAGTTCTGGATACAGGAGGTCCACTTTATGGGACACGTTATCTCAGTCGATGGTGTAGCAGTGGACCCAGACAAGGTGGAGGCAGTACTAGCATGGGAGCCACCCCAGAGCGTGACAGAGGTGTGGAGTTTCCTTAGGTTGGTAGGCTACTATCGGAGATTCATCCTTTATTTCTCCCGAATTGCAGCACCCATGACAGCTTTGACCCGAAATGGGAAGCCTTTTGTGTGGACTGAGAGATGGCAGCGGGCTTTCTAGCAGTTGAGACAAATTTTGACAAGCGCCCCGATCTTGAGATTACCGGAGGAGGGTGCCGAGTACGTAGTGTTCTACGACGCATTAGGAACCGGTCTTGTTTGTGTCCTGATGCAGAGGAAAGCGGTGATTGCCTATGGCTCACATCAGTTGAGGCCACACGACCAGAACTACGCGACCCATGATCTTGAGTTGGCAGTGGTAGTCTTCGCATTGAAGATATGGTGGAACTACCTGATGGGCAAGAAGTTTATCATCTACTCTGATCAAAAGAGTCTCTGATATATCTTTTCTCAGAAGGATCTGAATTTGAGACAAAGGCGATGGATTGAGTTCCTCCAGGATTACGACTTTGAGATCATTTATACTTATGGGAAGTGAAACGTAGTGGCAGATGCTCTCAGCAGGAAATCCATTTTGCAGTTGCTGGATGAGGTGACAGGACAGTTTTCCTCTTTACAGTTATCCTTCATGGATGGGGATGAGGGAGCTTACCTTCAGTCGATGGTTGTTACCCCTCCACTCTTACAGCGAGTCAGGGAAGCACGACTTGAGGATGCTAGCTATGAGACTCTACGTGCTCAGTTATCCACAGGCGATGCTGCTGATGGATATTCAGAAGGTGCGTAGCACATTGTTCTTTCCAGAGGATGTACAGTAGTACTATTGACGTTGCGGGATGTGGTTCTGAGGGAGTTTCATACATAACCTTTGGCGGTACATCCAAACGTGGAAAAGATGTATCAGGACCTTCGACTTCAGTTCTGGTGGCCAAGAATGAAAAAGTGTGTGGCAGAGTTTGTTTCTCGGTGCCTTACTTGTCAGCAAGTAAAGGTTGAGCACCAGGTGCCAGTAGGTTTGAATCATCCCCTTGTGGTGCCATAGTGGAAGTGGGACAGAATATACATAGACTTCGTGATGGGTTTACCATGTACGTCCATGTGACACGATTCCATCTGGGTGATCGTTGATCGACTCACCAAGTCAGCCCACTTCCTAGCCATATGGGAGCAGAGTTTAGTAGAGATATTGGGACGCCTCTACATGCAGGAGATAGTTCGACTTCATGGGGTTCCATCCACGATTGTCTCATATTTTGATGCTCGTTTCACATCTCGGTTGTGGAAGGGATTGCAGGAATATTTTGGGATTCAGTTGCGCTTGAGCACAACGTTTCATCCCTAAACTGATGGTCAGACAGAGTGGACCATCCAGGTCCTAAAGTATATGCTTCGAGCTTGCATTCTTGACTTCGGTCATAGCTGGGAGGATCACCTACCACTAGTGGAATTTTCTTATAACAACAGTTATAATTCCACTATTGGTATGGCACCATTCGAGGCTCTGTACGGGCAACCTTGCAGGTCACCGCTTTGCTAGACTGACCCAGGAGAGTCAGCACTTATGGGCCCAGAGATGGTGAGAGCTAAAAAAGAGATGTTCCAGGTCATCCAAGAGCGGATGAAGACTACACAAAGTCAGAAAAAGTCTTATGCCTATAGGAGGAGGAGGCCCTTGGAGTTCGAGGAAGGAGACCATGTGTTCCTTCGGGTCTCACCTCGACGGGGATTGCAGAGATTTGGCCAAGGCGAAAAGCTAACTTCGAGGTTTTTTGGACATTTTTAGATTCTGAGTAGAGTTGGAGAGGTGGCGTATCGCTTGGATCTACCTCCTCAGATGGACAAGGTACACAACATCTTCCATGTGTCGCATCTGCGGAGGTACATGCATGATCCATCGCATGTTATCGACTGGGGAGATCTGGACATCGATGATGTTGTGACCTTTGCTGAGTACCCAGTGGAGATCGAGGATCAGCAGGAGAAGATCCTTCGTGGGCGAGATATTCCTTTAGTGTGTGTCCAGTGGTAGCACGGGAATCTCTAATAGAGCACGTGGGAGCGGGAGGCTCAGATTCGCGTGCAGTACCCACATCTTTTTTAGTAGCCTTTGTTTTGGCTTTTCGGGGACGTAAAATCCCAAAGGTGGGTGTGATGTAATGTCCTATATTTTTCCATGTATTATTTTAATATTATATGGGAATAAATTCGAGACTAGTCTCTGAGACGGCGTGCAGTTCTGAGGCCCGGTGAGCCCGGAACAAATGTTTGAATTTAATTTAATAATTAAATAACGTGTGCGTGCGGTTTTCCTAAAAAAGTGGAATAACTCCTGAACGGGTGCTCAAATAAAAAATATGATGACATCGTTTCATTAAAAGCAGCGGGTTTACCCTAGAAGAGACCTAACATCGGCCTGCGTAGGTCGGTGGTGAAATCTGGTTTTTGGACGCAACATTAATAAAATATTTTATTTAAATCTTTGTTGAAGAGAAATAGCTCTTTCATTTTTAAAAAGAATATTTCACAGGGGATCAAGGTTACTTTCCTCATAACCCTAAATTTCCCTGGAGGCTCTAGAGAGCTCTGGAGAAAACCTCCCAATGTGGCGACGGTGTTCTTGACAAGCTTCACTGGCGATGACGACATGGCGACCAGATCGTCGCCAACGAACGCCGCAGATCTAGGTAGGACGTTTGTTTGTGATTTTCTTCCCCGTGGTTGATTTCTACGACGAATACGGGCTAATCCACGAACAGATTAGTCCGCGGATCAATCATTCTTGTGGGATGGGATTTTGTGGGGATTTTTTGGTGATTTAATTCATGTTAATCCATTGTTGTTCATTTTTTTGCTATGTTTAATCCCATTAATGGGAGTAGATCAACGCCGTGACGAAGGACAGTGGAGGTTCGTTCCTCATTTTTGTTTCTTTGGATTTCTCCCTTTCATTTATCTGAATTCTTCACGTTCTTCGCAGGGCGATGAACGATGGATCGTTGCGCATCCGTTCTGCGACGCAATGATCCCAAACTACGAATCCAACCCCGGAGCGGTGTCACTGAGGTGCGACGACGATATCGGAGGACGATTTGGTGCGGATCGAGAGTTATGGGTTTTTCGGGCATTTTTCTTTGAATGGATCGTTCCAGGTTTATGATCCGTTTTAAAGGCTGAAAACACCCATCGCGGTGCTCGTATGACGAGCCGAACCAAACCCTGGAGTATCGGGACAAACAGATGAGGGATCGCGGATCCTGAGGATCAACCGAAGTGCGATTTAGAAGACGATGTTCTGGAAATTTCCTGACTACACGCCATGTAGTATGGGATACATGGTGTGTGTTCATCGGAGGTTTTACCGAGTTTGTACTTCGGGAGTACATGGACACTGGCAGGGTTCACTGCCAAGGACACATCGTGTATACCCCTCCCCAGCCAAACCCGGCCAGATACACGGGATACCCCATGTACTGGTACATGGGAAGGCGACACGGACACGGGCAGGGTACATGGCCAAGGACACGCCATGTATACCCCTCCCCAGCCAGACCCGACCAGATACATGGGATACCCCGTGTACTGGTACACGGGCAGGTGATACAGACACGGGCATAGACCGTGTATGGGCACATGGCCAGCATACAGAGAGTGATCCCCAAATTCTCGGACAGGGCGTGTTATTCTTCTACACACCGTGTAGATTCTTTCTATCCGACAAGCCGAATGACATGGGCCGTTTACACAGGTTGTACTCAGAGTCAGGAACACGGCGTGTACTTTTCTACACGTCGTGTAGTTGAATTTTACACAGCATGAACGGATGACACGGGCCGTTACACGGGCAGTACCCGGGGTCAAGGAACACGGCGTGTAACCATACTATACGCTGTGTAATAATTTTTTCAAGGATTGAGCTACTTTCTTTCTATGACTTGGACTTGTTTTCTTAGGTTTCGTACCCTTGGTCCTTTCCCTGGAGTTTCTGGTATAATTTTCCTTACACACGAGTATGATCCCTTCAGTAGAACTTCCTGAATAGAGTTTTTGGAATCCCCTCTGTGAGACTTAGATCAAGATCCTCAATTCATTCCTGGAACCCTAGGTAGAGTTCTTGGTATCGACGTGACCAACCTTACCCAGGCGTTGATCCTCTACTTAGCGGATTAGCTCAGACTGAGTTGTCGAAATCACCCCATGAATTGTCTGTGATCCTCATCTGAGCATCATGTTCTCATAGTACTTGTGGGGTGTGTTCTCTTGGAACGATTACTTTGTGTCTCTCTCTTCATACCTAGGAGTGTGTTCTCCTTGTTGCATGCTTAGTGGAATCTTCGAGCTGGATACTTGTGGCGGTATTGCGATGGTCATTTGTGTATGAGTATATCTGGTTATTCTTGTTATATGTTCGCTAGACATATAATGTGTAGAGTTTATTGTATCTTTCCTATGTGGTATTTTTCCCTTATTGTATTTTCCTTTGTGGTTTCGGGGTGTCCTACTGGGTATTGTTATACTCACCCCTGCACGGGCTTTTCCCGCACGTGTCGTGTCTTATGCAGACGAGTGAGCCTTTGACAGGATTCTAGGTGGACCAGGACTGGATGGTCCTCAGTGAGATCAGGCAGGCCAAGGTGTGTTTCTACGGCTACAGATTGTAGTCCCAGTGCCTTTCCTTACAGGTTAGACTTTGTTATAGACTTTCTTTTGGTGGGCTTTTACTTTTGGCCCAGGGTTTTACTTTCTTGAACTTTACATTCCTATCATACTCTGTGGTTGGGTTTTAATGTATTCATGCATCTTTTCCTTTTAGCAGTTTTTACTTTTCAGCTATGTGGGCTTGGAGATGCATGTGTGTGTACTGGTTTATAGGCAATTCCTCCCATGTTAGCAGCATGCCTACTCGGTGCTAGTCGCCAGCCCCTGGCCTATGGGAGGCGGGCTTGGGGAGTTTCGGATCGGGCCCCTCTGGGACAGGTCGTGGCACTCTCATCAATATCCTTACTCCATCCCTTTTATTTTTATAGACTAAATCAACGTCTTTGAGGTTCCAATTTATAACCATTGTGAGCGACGGAGTTTCATTCTTCATTTTCTACTTCATTACTGGTCATGAAACCACTTTAATGGTTGAACCAAATACGAATATATGTATTTCATCTCATTAATTTTCTAGAATCCTTATACACTCATAATATAAGATAATAATACAAAACAAGTTCATTATGAACAAGACGGCCAAGTTAATCTGAATATTTGTAATAAAATTTTAGCTAAAGAATCGTCATCATGGTATATAACCCAAAATAATTATAAGATCAATTATATATCCTTAATTTAATTAATAATATATATTAACAATTCTGGATGTTAAACCATATTTCAAATGAACTTCCATTCATGAATTCAAGTAAACTAACCATGAAAAGCAAGGAAGAAGATGCTTCCAAAACAAGAAAATTGAACCTCTTAAACCCATAAAAAGAGCCATATATGATCCTAATAAGGTTATACTAAACCAATTAAATGTATATGAGGTTCTGGAATTATTAATTAATGAAGCTAAATTTTAGTATTCAAGTCATTAAAACAAACGAATAACACACTCGAGCATAAGGTAAGGGATTTCTTAACTGAATTTTCATTCTTTGAGTTAAACATCAATTTCATTGGTTACATTGTTCCAAGAATTTGTATGAATGATCTATGATTGTTTTATACTGTATATCAACATATAGTTTGTGGATTTATATTTGTCACACATAAATATTCCATTGAATTATCGTCACTCTAATGATACAGTCTTTGTATGGGATCCTCTCTCTCACTTTTGTTCATGAATCTCCCCTATGTTGTGGTCTTTTATTTTTAATTTCTAATGATGTGGCATGTTTTCACACCTCCATAATATAGAAATTGTGACATATAAATAATATAATACCCCTTTACCTCTCATTAATCCCTTGCAATACTACTCGTTACCATGCCGAAATGTTTGTAAGGGGTTTCTCATCTCACTTTCATTTCTGTGATATTTTCATTGTTCGCCACTTGTTTCATGTGTGTAGTATATGTGTACTACCATTTGATATATAATAACATGATTATATTTATATTAATGTTATTAAATGATTCATTTTAGGGTTATTAAGTTCTGGTCATATGATTTGACTGATTACATTGTGGTAAGGGACTTTGTCTCAACTACCTTTTCATTGTGACTGACTTTTTATTATGCACCTAATAATTCTTATGTGGTGTACCTACTACCCATTTGAGATAAATTTTCATTTTAAATTATCTTTATACTAAATATCCATAATCTAATGTCATGGATATGATTGTTGGATAAATCGTATACCATTTTACATACGATGTTTATTTAAAAAGTTATTTTAACTATGGAAATATTGATGAATCTATATACTCTACTCTATAAGGATATTTAAAAGGAATATTGATCTTGTATTGAATAAATTTATAAAGAATAATTTATACATACAGTGGTAGGTGGGGCCTGCTTTATCCCCTTAATGCATTGATAGCTCTCATGAGACAAATCTGTTGGTGACAAACCCTTCGAGTTTGTTTCCAAAAATCAGAAGGGTTTCTACCCACAGAACTAAATTGTTTTTACGGTATTATGGTTTCATGTTCCAGATACATGGTGTCCAATTAATAATAATTCTCTTCATTCATTATAAGTTATTACTATTCATGAGGTTTTCACTATGACAAAATCTATGGATGTTGTTTCATTCTTAGTTTATTAATGGCGTGAGTTTTTCATTTATTCACCATGACATATTGATTATGTCAAATTTTTTACAATTCACTTATTATTTTATTCATGATTCCACTATTTGTAACCCTTACTGAGCGTTCGATCTCACCCCTTTCTTGATTTTCCATCAACAGGTGATGAATAGGTGATCATTTATTGAGTTCATTTGGTTGCAGTTTTTAGTTCTTGTTAGGTATTGTTTTCTGTAACATTTTCTAATGTAATTTGAGTTAAATATATATAACTAGTTTCTTCAAGTCTACTAAAATGATCATTCCTTTGGTATTTTTCATTCCTTCCAACCATTCCAATATCCCAAGTAATTCACTGGCTCTAGCCTAGAGGGGCTGGGGTGTTATAGTTGGTATCAGAGGAAGTTTAGTAGAAAACTCGGAAAGTGGAGTAAGAAATTTATAGTAGGGAACAAAGCCCTAAAGTAGTATTTTAGGATAAACGTACAAGAATATCCAGGTATTTCGGTAAGGAATATATTATGTGAATCCTTTTAAAAAATAAATTTCTATCTGGATATGACCAGGTAGAGGTGGCTCTGGAACAGAGGTACCTAGGAGTGAAAGCTCTAACAAGGAGTTTCAGGCTTGACCCAGGGTATCCTGGTACATGAAAATGGGTCTTGCTTCACTCTTGGTTATGACACTCCCAAGGGATATGCTTAGGATAATGCACATTTTCGTCACAAGCCATTATGAAGGAGTTTAATGTAAATTATCCTCAGAGGAATCGGTTTGGATAACTCTGGAAAACCATAACTGAACAATGAAAAAATTACTTAAGAAATACTAAGAATGATGATTTCTTAATTTTATGATGCAATATGAAGGTACAAATCTTATGTCTATTCTCAATGAGGCCCTATAAACCATAATTTCAATAGCCAGCCATGAAAATTATATAAACTATGCCCATATCTATATTTCATGCAAACATATCTAGGGCATATCCAATTCTCCCCGAGTACTTCAACTCCACTGAAGAGCGGGTCTGGATTACATCATTAAGATGCCAGCCCAGTTTCCATCTTATACACGATTGGAAAAATACTATGAGGGACTTTTTAGATGATTCACTGCAGTGGATGGAATCCAATCCCTCATGGCCTTCCAAGAAGCTGTTGTAGTGGGAGACCTCCGTGCGGCATATATGTGACAAATTCTTTCATATGGCCATTTTGGGTAGGTAATGGACTTCAGCATCCTTGAGTATGAAGCCTCCCGTTCGGTATATAGATAACAAGTATGTACGAACGTCTCACAGTTGTACACCCCACATGATAGACTCTGGATACAACACAAGTGCACCCATGATATCGAACCAGATTGCTCGGGTTGCATATGGTTCAGGGAGATTGAAAGCTTTGAACTTGTTTTGAGGATTTTTCTATTTGGGGACTGGGGAAACCAATAGCCCTATTTTACTTTTTTAATGAATGGTTATATAAGAATATAACTTGTTGACTCTTCTTTTTGTTATCCTTTCATCGATTATACTTTTTAATGAGCATCACTAAGTGAACTTTTATAATTAATTTTCAGATGGAAGGATAAACCCATATGTTATCACTTCCTATTGAGGTACTGGATATTATTACGATCAAAACCTGTGAAGAGGAGTACCGATCTCTCACAAACTTGCGAAAAAAGTGTAAACAACTATATGAAGTGACAAACAGTCTAGACATTCTCCGCACCTGTCAAGGGAATTATTCCGTTTACTACCGCATAGCCACGGCACAATTAGCCAAGTATAGGTGAAGAATAAAATACCATGAAGGGATTTTCTTATGATTCACCTTAGGCCAGAAGTACACGGCCAGGTTATGTTTTAAATAGGCTACTTTGGAGGGAAACCATTGTGCGGCCTACATGTACCAACTCCTCAATTGTAGCCTATAAAACAATGTCTACGACTTAGATTTCCTCAGTCGAGACATAGTTTGGCAAGTTTTTCGTGTGTTGTTCCATTTAGACATTTCTAAACATTCTACCATTTGATCATCCCTATGGAAGCTTGAGTGTTCGATGCAAGAGTATAACCCCTTCTGTCTGAGGTGTGTCCTGGTTAGAGAACTAGGGGAGTTGAGCATCAATTTGGGTTTTTTGTAAAATGCACCTGAGGATCCTCTATGATGGGGGATGTGGTAAGAACATCAGAGATCTTTATTTTGTGGTTATGAAATGAATTGTGAGGACGTGATTCATCAAATGAGGTAATAATGTAACACCCCATACATTTTATGGTATGTTGCTCATAAATACTTTCTCTTCATTAAATAGCCCATATTTCATGAATAACTAATTCTTTTGTGAAATAAAACATTATAGGAGAAATTTATATGTTTTCCATGAAACATAAATTTTCCACTTCTATGAATCGAAATTTGAAAAACAATCATCAAGAGTTGTGACCAGTAAGTTGTTTGGAGTTTGATAGAACCTTCTTGATTTTTTGATGAACAGTAACATACCCTTATTAATAGTAATATGAATAGTAATATTACCCTTATAAATTTTAAATAATGATAATATTTTATTTTCTTAAGGTAATAAGATAATATGAAGTTAATTAATTTTTCAATGTAATACATAACTAATTATACCTTTAAATTGTTATTTTTTTGAAGTAAATTTGATTTTATTTAATAATTAAATTAAAAATACATAAAAATTTATTTTCAAAAAATGGAGTTCATTTCTGAATTCTACACATCAAAAAATGTTTAGGGTGAATTTTTTGGATTTTTCTAAAATACTTGAATTTTTCGAGAATAGTAAAAAAAACACATTTCTGTTTTTTTGTAGTTTAATGACATAATAATGATGTAATTATTAATATAAAGTCCTGGTTGAATTTTGTACATTATATTATGACATGAGGTGTCTCATGTGGATTAAACCATGGTAAAATACCATGGGAAAGCCCATGGTTTTGCGAAAACCACCAACGAGGTGTCCCTTTTATTTAATAAAAAACCCACTCTTTATTACTATAAATACCCACTCACCCCCTTAGTTTTCATTCACTATAAACTCAATATACTCTAATATATGGTAGTATTACCTCCCTAAGAGTCCTCCCAAGGTTTATTTAAGCCCCCAAGGTCCCATCCTTCAAGATCTAGGAGTTACTCTACATGGTAAGGGAATCCTCCATTCTCTTCTTTTAGTCGACACTTCCTTTATATTATCTATTTGATTTTCTATTATCATATGTTGGGGTTTGATTTTATGTGTTCTTATTACTTTACTTTATTATTTAAATATGTTTAGATACCCTTTTTCTCTCTTCATTTTATTCTATGAAATTTTAAGTGGCATCGTTAGGCTGCCGAATTTTCATAAGGGATCTCTCACCTTTTCTTTTATTTTCAAGTTCATCTCTTTTATTTTTCTCTCCTCTCCTCTGTCCAAATGACCATGATAAACACTATTGTAATATATATAATGGAATTATATCATGTTAATTTAAGAACTATCATCAATATCCTTACTCCCTCCCTTTTATTTTTATAAACGAAATCAACGTCCATGAGGTTCCAAATTATAACCTTTATTGACAACGGAGTTTTGCTCTTCACTTTATCCTTAATTACTGGTAATGAAACCATTTTAATGGTTTAAACAGATACTAATATATTTTTTTCATCTCATTAATGATCTGTAATCCATAGACACTCATAATATAAGATAATAATACAAAACAAGTTCGTTATGAACTAAACGGCCAAGTTAATCCGAATATTTGTAATAAACTTTTAACTAAAGAATCATCATCATGGTATATAAAATAAAATAATTATAAGATAATTTATACCTCCTTAATATAATTAATAAGATATATTAACAATTCTGGATGTTAAATCACATTTCAAGTGAACTTCCCCTCATGAAAACAAGTAAACAAACCATGAAAACCAAGGAAGAAAATGCTTCCAAAACAAGAAAATTTATCCTCTTAAACCCATAAAAAGATCCATGAATGAACCTAATAAGGTTATACTAAACCAATTACATGTATAGGATGTTCTGGAGTTATTAATTATTGAAGCTAAATTTTATTATTCAGGTCATTAAAACAAATGAATAACACACTCGAGCATAAGGTGAGGGATTGCTTAACTCAATTTTCGTTCTTTGAGTTAAACATATATTTAATTGGTAACATTGTTCCAAGAATATGTGTGAATGACCTATTATTGTTTTATACTATATATCCAATTATATTTTTTTGGATTTTTATTTGTCACACATAAATATTTCATTGATTTATTGTCACTCTAATGACACAATCTTTGTAAAGGATCATCTCTCTCACTTTGGTTCAAGAATCTACCCTATGTTGTGGTATTTTATTTTTAATTCATAATGATGGGTTATGTTTTGGCACCTCTGCCATATTTTCATTGTGACATATAGATAATATAATACTCCTTTACCTCTCATTAAGCCCTCACAATAACACTTGTTACCATGCCGAAATGTTTGTAAGGGGTTTCTCATGTCACTTCCATTTATGTGAGATTTTCATTATTTTCCACTTATTTATTGTGTGTGGTTTATGTGTACTACCATTTGATAAATAATAATATAATTATCTTTATATTCATGTTATTAAATGATTCATTTGAGGGTTATTATGTTTTGTTCATATGATTCGCCTGATTACATTGTGGTAATGGACTTTGTCTCAACTACCTTTTCGTTGTGACTAACATTGTATTGTGCACCTTATAATTATTATGTGGCGTACCTACTTCCCATTTGAGATCCCTTTTCATTTTAAATTATATTTATAATAAATATCCATAATCACATGTCATGGATATGTTTGTTGTATAAACCATATACGATTTTACATACGGTGTTTATATGAAAAGTTATTTTAAATATGGAAATATTGATGAATCCATATACTCTACTCAATAAAAATATTGAAAAGGCATATTTCTCTTGTATTAAATAAATTTATAAAGAATTATTTGGACATGAAGTGGTGGGTGGGGCCCGCTTTAACCCCTCGCTGCATCGGTAGGTCTCATAGGACAAATCAATTGGTGACAAACCCTTCGAGTTTGTTTCCAAAAACCAGACGAGTTTCTACCCGTAGAACTAAAACGTTCTTACAATATTATGGTTTCTTGTGCCTGATAATGATGTCCAATTAATAATCATTCTATTTATTCATTATAAGTTATTACTATCCATGAGGTTTTCAATATGACAAAATCTATGGATGCAGTTTCATTCTCAGTTTATTAATAGCATGAGTTTTTCATTTATTCACCATGCCATACAGATTATGTCAAATTTTTTACAATAAACTTATTATTGTATTCATGATTCTGCTATTTGTAACCCTTACTAAGCATTTTAGCACACTCCTTTCATTGTTTTCCACCAACAGGTGATGAAGTGGTGATCATTTATTGAGTTCCTATGCTTGTAGTTTTTAGTTTTTGTTATGTATTGTTTTTTATAATCTTTTCTAATATAATTTGAGTGATATATATGTATCTAGTTTCTTCAAAACTACTAAATTGATCGTTCCTTCAGGATTTTTCATTCCCTCTAACCATGCCAATATCTCAAGTAATGCACCAGCTCCAGCCTTGAGGGTTCAGGGTGTTACAGAGACTCTGTTGTTTCAGGATGAAGAAGTCTGTTGTTTTCAGGATCTTGAATATGTTTGGACAGAATTTTTTGTTGAAAAATTTCTCTAAATCCTCTCATGTATGGTTTTCATCCAATTTAGCATGCACCACTAAATCCCACCACTGACATGCAATATCCTTCAGCATATACATCGCCATTGTGATGTTTCGCTCTACTGGTGTGCTGATGAAGTCAAAGATATGATTCACCCTACATAGCCACACCAAAATATTCTCAGGTTAGGAATCACCTCGGAAATTAGGTGGATTTTGCTTCATGATCTAGATGGTATGATCCACATGTCGTGGCTCATTCCTCCTATTCTCTATGTCCATAGCATGAAAATATTGGACAATACTCTGAACCAGCTCTGGGTTCACACATGGTTCAGGTGCAACCACATTCTCTGCAGCTTCTTCAGGTTGGTTTCAGCGTCACCTACCAGGTACCATTTTTTAAACTGACAACAAACCCTCTTAATCTCACTCTCTAGAAACATTTGGCTTAGCATATCAAATTATATCACGTCAACTATCACAACATTGATTTCCAAAAAAACCTTTTTCCCATGTTAAATTATTTTTTAATACACTTCACATGATTTTTAAAATTAAACCATTTTCAAAATACGATAAGCATTTGATTTTTCAAAATATTTCATTTGAAAACCAATTTCATACATTTTTAAAAAAAATAACAAATTTTTCACAACATGAATCATTCCTTGAAATGATGGATGAAATCCTAGTTTGAATTCATTTCTCTACAATTCTTTTCATGCTCGTCTAATTGGCTAAACCCATGACAATGAGATTTCAAAATCCTATAAGTGTATCCAAACACTTATTTACCGAACTCTTGGGTAACATGAAGTTCAGCATAAAATGGATAACTACATCCTTTTATGCTATACATTTCAAGTTCTGACAATCCTACTCTTTTATAAGATTCCCACCCAAGGAATGGACAAGAAGGGATCTCATCTCTAAAACTAGGAAAATCGATGACTACTTGTTAGGAAAGGACCAAACAAGCTGATACCATTTGTAATGACCTTCCAATTATCATTGGCGTGAGAGTAAAACAAGTCATTACTAGGCCTTAAGAGACATCCCCAAGATACCAAATGCTAGAAATAAATGCTAAAGGTTTTCAAATACAAGTGGCCGATGATTTACCCTTTACGGAATAAACCAATAAACCTACCATCCATAAACAAAAAATCATTATACGATGCCTGACCAAATGAAAGGCAACTCAACAACATGATTTATCTCATAACCACATCAAAATAAATGAAAATGGATGAATAACCAGGTATCAAAGTACACTACATATAAACTACACAAGTGTCTCCAAAGACCTCAAGCCTCCATGCTTCACAAGCTCCAAGATTCTAAATCTCTGAACAGCCCAAACATAATGAGGTAGTGATACACATGTGTGTAACATTACCATTTCCCTTGTCCTGGAAGATAGAATCTGCAAAATCCTCAAAGTGACTAAGCAGGGGTGAGAATTAAACTCAGTAGGTTTTCCCCAGTGACTTCCCTACTCACACCACTAAGATATAAGAGTTAGCAACAATTATATATAACATTTTATATAAAAAAAATTTCTCAAAAATAGTATATAACTAAATATAAACATGTTTCCAAAACTATTCATTACCAAAAGCATACTAGTGCAATTGAAACCAATTTTCCCAGCAAGATGTTTTTTGAGAAAAATAGCTAAACAATCTTTTCAACCATTTCACAATATCCTTTTATCAGCATACCCAACAATTCCTCAAAACCATGCAACAAATCATGTATGATACGTAATGATTATTCCATACTCATGAGTAGTTTCTCGTCAATTTACCAAGTCTTCACAATGTAATTGTTTACCATGGTCCATTAACCCTTTGGCACCAAGCACAAGACTATATTTCAACCTAGCCCTGGGTATGCAATTCTCATAGTCCATTAACCCTTTGGCACCGAGTAGAAGATCACATTTCAACCAAGCCCCATATATGCAACATGAACACACACCACATATGCTCAACGATCAATCCAAAACAAACCATTCATTAAAAATACTTTTTATTGGAAAAAATCTCTGTCATGACCATTTAAATGAAAAAATATTTCAATAAATCTCCATTTTTATTTAAAGGCATTTGTATGGAAAACCCATTTTTCATCAACCATTTAGCAATTCCATAAAATCCATATTTTAAAATAATCTTTTTAAATTCATGAAACTAAACAACCTTTGAAAAACTATTCACCAAGTCACACAATTTCCCAAAAACCATAAATCATCACAAATGAAGATTTTTACATGCATTTCACAATCAATAAACCAATTTGAATATAAATCAATCAATTCTATCAAGAGGATTCTAGAGAGAAGCCACCTACCTCAAATTGTTTTATGAAACATTGACAACAGATGAAGAGAACACAAGAAAGTGGGTCGATTCTCCAAGAACAACCTTAGTTATCTTATCCTAAAAAAACACAACACAATATTGAATTATTTGGAATCTAAAAAAGGTAGATCTACCCACTATAGGTTCAGATCTCCAGAATCGGACACAAAATCACCAAAGGAAGGCTCTAGTTTGGCCCCAACTCGTTTGGGAAGGGTTCTCAAGCCTTCTAGGAAGAGTAATCTCGAAATAGGGTCGTGTTGAAACCAAAACAAAATAACTGGAGAAAAAATGAGTAAGATCCTAGAAAATTGGATCTAGATTTGACCTCTGCGCAAGGTTCGACCACATGGTTTGGGCCAACCGTGTATGGATCGTGCGACATTCCTTTTGCTCCTAACACTCCTTATAAAACCCCAAAACTCATCCATCCTTCACCTTTACCCTTTTTATGGAAACACATTTTTTATGGAAACATCCCACTTTAATGAAACACACCATTTTATGGAAACAACCCACATTATGGTAACACCCCACTTTATGAAAACTACTAACTTTATTAAAACAACCAACATTATGGAAACACACAAAATTTATGGAAACTCTCTATATTATGGAAACATATTATTTTATCAAAATTATCTATTTAATGGAAACTCTCAATTTTTTAGAAACTCTCTATTTTTGTGAAAAACTCTATTTTATGGAAACCCAATTAAAGACACACCAATTAAAAACGTGAGGAAATGGGTTACGTACCCGAAACCGGGTGTACTACACACTCCCCGACATTGGTCTTTCTGTCCTAGGAAAGTAGAAAACCCTCACTAGCCAAAAAGTGTTTTGGCCACAGCTCTTTCATTTCCTTCTCACGTTTCCAAATGTCTTCCTAAATCTGACCATGTTGCCATAAAACCCGCACTGGCCCAATTGTTTCCCACAGAATACTTCCTCTTGTCTATCAATGATCTACACTGGGATTTGTACCAATTATGTATCAGGTTATAGGTCAATGTGATCCCATCTAACCACATGGTCATGATTAGGGTGATACTTTTTCAACTAGGATACATGGAACACATTATTCACCAAGCTAAATTGTGGTGGTAATGCTAATCGATATGCCACCTATCCAACCCTTTCTAGTATCTCAAAATGGATAATGTATCTAAGAGATAACTTTCCTAGCTTTTCGAAGTGATGATGTCCAAGCGTTAGAGATGCCCTCAAGAAGAAATGATCACCCACAGCGAACAACAACAGTCTTCGATGGTTATCTACATAATATTTCAGACGAATCTAATCCGTCTCCATCCCCTTTAAAATCAATTGAATCTTATTCGTTGTTTATATGAAAAGGCTTGGCCCAAATAGATATGTTTCTACCATTTCCACGCAGAATAGTGGAAAATGACAAGGACGCTCGTATAATGCTTCAAATAGAACCATGTGTATCGAGGTTTGATAACTGTTTTTATATGAGAACTCTAAAAGGGTATATTCTCCTCCCATGAGCCACCAAAATCCATTACACAAGCTCGCAACATGTCTTCCTACATTTGTATTGTTCGCTCGAATTTTCCATCTGTGTGAGGATGATACACCGTGCTCATAGTCAACTGAGTATCAAAGGCTTTCTATAAGGATTTCCATAAATGAGACATTAACCTAAGATCTCTATCTGTGACTATTGACACTAGTAAACTATTCCCCTTTACCACTTATCAGATATAGAGTTTTGAAAGATACTTCACTGTACGAGTTTCACGAGTAGGGTTGATATGGGTTGACTTGGCTCGATGATCTACTATCACCTAAATGAAATCATTTTTCTAGACCGTTATCAGAAGACCTATAACAAAATCCATTGCTATTTGATCCCATTTCCACACTGGGATGCAAAAAGATAGTAAAATACAAGCTGGTCTCTGATGCTCTCTTATAACTTGCTGACAAGTTAAGCAATGTGAGACGAACTCTGCCACCTTCATTTTCTTTCCACTCCACAAAACAGCGCCTACAATTCCTTGTACATCTTCTGTATACTTGAATGTACATCACATCTCAAATGGTGGTAAGTAAGAAAGATTATTTCCTGACCAAACATAGGTACAACCATCCGATATCTGAAAAATAAAACTGAACCCCCATCAAGTTTCTAGTCCTCAATAGTCTCTCCACCATTGAGTTTTTAACTTACAACCTGACATTCTGCATCAAATTTTCGTGCCTCTTTGATCATTTTTACTAAATTAGGAATAAGTATAGCTGAAAAGAAAACTGCAACATCACCTCTGTCTTCACATTCCACATGCATGTCTGCTAATAATGACATCAACTACCATTAATCTAAAACATCTTTCACCAACTAAGCATATGACTTTCTACTCAATGCATCTGCCACCGAATTTCTATTCCCCAGTGTGTACATCTAGTCAATGTCAAACATTTAGATATTCTCTATCCATATCCTTTGTATCAGATTCAACTCTCACTATGAGAAAATGTGATTCATGATTTTGTGATCTGTAAATAAATTGAATTTCTCACCAAAGAGATAATGTCTCCATGTTTTCATTGCATGGACGACTATAGATAACTCCAAATCTTATGTTCGGTAATTCATCTCATGAACCCTCAACTTCCTTGAACCATAAGAAACCACTTGATCTCTTTTCATGAGAACATAGCCTAACCCTAATCCCTAAGAATCAAAATACACCACATACCCCTGTCTTGATTCTTTCGAGATCAAGATAGGTGTCGATGTAAGCCAAACTTTCAGTTCCTGGAAATTCTTTTGACAATCCTCCATCCATTGGAATGAAGCATTGTTATTTTTTAGATATGTAATTGGTGAAGTTAGTTATTTGAAGTCATGCAAAAAGTGTCGGTAGTAACCAGCAGGACCATGAAAACTTCGTATCTCAAAAACATTCTTTGGTGGTTGCCAAGACATAACAGCTTATATCTTTTTAGTATCAATAGAAAAACCTTTCTGAGAAATGAGATGTCCATGAAAACGTACTTATTATATCCAAAAATTACACTTTGATAATTTTAAATACAAATTATTATCTCAATAGATTTGTAACAATATTTCCAGGTTCACCTCATGATCAACCCTTGTCCTTGAATAGACCAAAATGTTGTCCAAAAAACACAACAAAAGAATCCAGATATTGTTGAAATATATGATTCGTCAATTCCATGAATACCTCTAGTGAATTTGTTAGACCAAAAGGCATGACTACATATTCATAGTGTCCATATTTACTTCTGAATGTTGTCTTTGGAATATCCTCTTTCCAAGCTCTCATTTGGTTATATCCTGATCGCAAGTCAATCTAGGAGAACCACTGATCTCCCATTAATTAATTGAACATATCATCAATGTGTGGAAGTGGATATCTGTTCTTGATCATATCTTTGTTAAGCTTACGATAATCAAAAAACAACCAAAGAGTTCCATCTGCCTTATTCACAAACAAAATAGGTACTGCCCACAGAGATGTACATGGTAGAATAAACCCTTGCTTTCAATATACTCTAACTACACTTTCAATTCCCATAACTCTGTTGGTTCCACCCTATATGATGGAAGGGAAATAGTTCAAGTCCCCAGAAGGAGATCAATCGTAAATGCCACTTCCCTTGGAGGGGGTAACCCAGAGATGTTCTTGGGAATGACATCTCGAAATTTATCCACCATAGCTAGAAAAAAATTATCCTCGACCACTTTCATTGATTCCAAAGTCTATGTTTCCAATTGGTGAGATATCATTCCCACCATTGGTGTCAAAAATATATATTCACCCTTCTTTACAATCCTCTCTCCTATAAATAGATTCTCAATACCGTCCTCGGTCATGATGTTATATATTCTTAGATAATAGTTGATTTGGACTTTTAATGTTGTCAGCCAATCCATACCTAGGATTACATTATAAAAATCAATATCCAACATCGAGAAGTCCCATTTTAGTTTAGCTCCATCAACAGTTATAGTAGATTCTCTACACACGAAGGCTTCACATTCTCTTTCACCAAGAGGAGTTTGCTGTTTCAAAATTGAAAGAATCATTTCTAGTTTCAAACATTGAAAGTAAACAGTATGTGAAGCAATGAAGGAATGTGATGCACCAGTATCAAACAACACTTTCACAAAGGTATAATTCAAAACAATCATAACTATACCTGTAGATGGTTCAGCCTGATCATCAATAATCATCTGCTCAGCTCCATACAATTGCTTCTTCGCTACAATGTTCTCCTTGTTTCCATGTTGAGGTTTCCCAGGTTAAGGAGTCATGGTATTTATATAATCACCATGTATAGCTCTGCTCTGTTGATGGGATTGATTCTGATGTCCTCATCCAGTCAAGGCATACGATGCTCACGACACCTGAGAAGCATCTTGAGAACCTGACCTTGGAGCACTGTGACAATCGTACTGAAGATATCCCAACTTATTCCAATTATGACATACTCTAGGTTGTGTTGTACAATCTTGGTTTATGTGGTCATGAAAACCACATTGAAAACATCATGCTTTTCTCTGGGGTGGTGGAGGAAGTATTACTGATCCATTTTTCTAGTTATGATTTCCAATTTCACCTTGGAAAAAGGTTTCCCTTTTCCTCTTCTTCCCTATAGTTGAGTTATCACAATTTTTTGTAGGTATCATCATGCCTTATCCCATAGATCATGGGATATCACGTTTATCCATAGTCACTCTGTTTACCATCTATTTATAATCTATAATACAAAGTACTAGGATATTTGATCGATTCTCCTGTCGTAGCCCCGATTTGAAGATGTGTTCCTTCAAAGAGGCACATTCCACAACTTCTAGTGCAAAACTCACTATGTTCATAAATATAGCTGCATACTCTATGATTGAGAGACTTTCTTAGTTCAGACTGATGAAGTTCATCATTTTCTGGATTTTGAATGTGTGAGGATAGAATTGTTTGCAGAATAATTCCTCAAAATCTTCTCATGTATGGTTTTCAACCAATTTATCCAGCACCGCTAAATCCCACCACTGACATGCAAGATCCTCAAGAATATATGTTGCCAGTTTGACCTTTAACTCTACTAGTGTACAGATGAAGTCGAAGATATGATTCATCCTTCATAGCCACACCTCTGCCTTCTCTGGTTCAGAATCAACTTGGAAATTATGTGGATTATACTTCATGAACTGGAATGTATGATCCACATTTTATGGCTCACTCCTACAGTTCCTTGTGTCCACAACATGAAAATCATGGACAATACTCTCAACCAACACATGGTTCACACATGTTTCAGGTGAAACCACATTCTATACTGCTTCTTCGGGTTGGTTTCGATGACACCTACCAGGTGCCATTTCCGAAACCAATAACAAAATCTATAAATCTCACATTCTAGCAACTTTTGGCTTAGAATTTCAAATTATATCACATCAACTATCACAACATTATTTTCCAAAACAACCTTTATCCCATGTTCAACTATTTTTGAAACCACGTCACATTCTTTTGAAAATTAAACCATTTTCAAAATACAATAAGCATTCTCTTTTTCAGAATCATTCATTTGAAAACAAATTCCATACTTTTTCAAAAATTAACACTTTTTTTCACAAAATGAATAATTCCTAGAAACGATGTATGCACTCCTAGTGGGAATTCATTCCTCTTCAATGCTTGTCATGCTCATCTCATTGGCTAAACCCATGACAATAAGATTTTAAAATTCTAGAAGTGTCTCCAAATAAATATTTACCCAAATCCTTGGTAACTTGAAGTTTAGCATAAAAGGCTTAGCTACATTGTTTTATGCTATACATTTCAGGTTCCGAAAACTCTACTGCTTTCTATGATTCCCACTCAAGGAATAAACTATAATGGATTTTTTATCCAAAACTAGGAACATCAATGACTAATTGTTAGGAAATGACCAAAAAAGATTATACCATTTGTAATGACCCGCCAATTCTCATTGGATTGAGAGTGCAATGAGTCATTACTAGGCCTTAAGAGAAATCCTCAAGATGCCAAAGGCTGACAATAAATGCCGAAGGTTTTCAAATACATGTGGTGGATGACTTACCCTTTCAAAAATAAACAAATAAACCTACATACTATATCCAAATGTTCACTATATGATGCATGAAAAAATGAAAGGAAACTCAACAACTTCATATATCTAAAAACCACATAAATGTAAGAAATAGCGTAAGAATAACCAAGTATCAAAGTACATAGCGGATAAACTACACAAGACTCTCCAAAGACATCAAGAATCTATGCTCCACAAGCTCCAAAATACAAAATCTCCAAACATCCCAAACATCACAAGGTAGTGTTAAACACTTGTGAAACATTACCTTTTCCCTTGCCCCAGAAGAGTGCATCTACAAAATCACTAAAGTTTCAAAGCAGGGGTGAGTATAAAACTCAGTAGGTTTTCCCCAATGACTTCCCTACTCACGCCTCTATGATTTAAGAGTTAGAAATAATTATATAAAACATTTTATAAATTTTTTTTCTCAAAAATAGTTTATAACAAAATATAAACATGTTTCCAAAACCATTCGTTACCAAAATCATACAAGAGCAATTGAAACCAATTTTCCTAGCAATATATTTTTCCATAAAAATAACTAAACAATCATTACAACCATTTCTCAATATCCATTTATCAGTATACCCAACCATTCCCCAAACCCTTGCAACAAACCATGCATGCTACGTTATGACAATTCCATACTCATGAAAGGTTTCTCGTCGATCAACCATGTTGTCCCAAGGTAGTTGTTTCTCAGGTGCCAATAACCCTTTGGTACCGAGCACAAGGTCATATTTCAACCAAGCCCCTTGTATGCAATTCCCATGTGCCACTAACACTTTGGCACTGAAAACAAGGTCATATTTAAACCTATCCCTATATATTCAATATAAACACACTCCACATATTCACAATGATCAATCCAAAACAAACATTTCAATAAAAACACCTTTTTATATTGAACAATTTCTATCAAAACCATTTCAATGCCAAACCATTTAAATAAAACACCATTTTTATTAAAAATAATTTCTATTGAATACCGATTTTTCATCAACCATTTTGAAATTCCATATAATCTACAATTTAAAATTATCATTTTAATTTCATGAAACTAAACCCACTTTTCCCAACTATTCGCCAAGATCATGCAATTTCACAAAAACCATAAATCATCAAAAATGAATATTTTTCCATGAATTTCACAATAAATAAACCAATTTTAATCTAATCCAATCAATTATATCAAGAGGATTTGAGAGAGAAGCCACCTACCTAGAAGGTATTGTCAAAAATTTGACAACAGATGAATAACGCACAAGAAAGTGGGTGGATTCTCCAAGAACAGCCCTAGTTCTCTTATCCTAGAAAGATCCCGACTCAATATTGAATTATTTTGAATTCAAAAATGCAGATCTACCCACTCTAGGTTCATATCTCAAGAATATGACTCAAAATAACTAAGGCAAGTCTCTAGGTATGCTTCAACTCATATGGGGAGGGTTCTCCAGCCTTCAAGGGCGAGTAATCTCAAAATAGGGCCGTTTTGAAGCAAAAATAAAATATATAGCGAAAAAATGAGTAAGATCCGAGAAAATAGAATCTATATTTGACCTCTAAAAAATATTTAACTACATGGTTTGTGCCAACCATTTATGAATTGTGCGACCTTATTTTTGGTCCTAAAACTCCTTATAAAACCCACAAACTCTACCATCCTTCAACTTTACCCTTTTTATAGAAAAACATTTTTTAGAAACATCCCACTTTATGGAAACCCCCCACATTATAGAAACAACCCACTTTGGAAAACACCCCACTTTTTGGAAACAACCCACTTTATGTACACAACCAACATTATGGAAACACCCAACTTTATGGAAACTCTATATTTTATGAAAATTATCTATTTTATGGAAACTCTCTATTTTATAAAAACTCTCTATTTTATGGAATCTCTCTATTTTATGGAAACTCACTATTTTATGGAAATCAAATTAAAGACACACCAATTAAAAAAACGTGAGGAAATGGGTTATGTACCCAAAACTAGGGGTACTATAGAAACTAAATTAAAACTTCTATAACATGTCAAAGAAAACCAAAATATTCAGGTGTGGCATCAAATATTTAAAATTATATTTATTTTAATATTATCAAAATCATTTATTTGATTTGTCCTTTAATAAATCTATTATTTCAAAACCATTGTGTAGTAATTAAATTGAATTAATTAATATTTGAAAATTATAAATAAATTCTCATGATATAGATAAACTTTTTAAGTCTTATATGACACTTTATTGTATAATTTATCATCTATATAACCATATATTAATAATTATTTACATATTAAAAAATATTAGTATGATATTCTTAACTTATATTTAAATAAAATATAAAAAATTTGATATTCCTACCCAAGTGGCCTAAAAAGGATGTAACATTGGACTAAAGTTGATTTAGGTTGAAACCCACAGATCCAATGAAATTAAGAAAAGTTTCAGGGTAATTTTTTAATATTATAATAGTATTTTTTCCTTTAATTACATGATTTACCCTCAACCATGGTAAATAAAATACCATATTTATTATCCCCCAAAAATTGTGTTGATCCTATTAGATCATATTCTTCATATTAATTACATCTATGATTTTTATTTTTTAAAAATTCAATTCAAATAAGTTCTTAAATTAGGTTTAACACTTATCACGCAGATGTGGCGGGAATATGGGTAAAAGAGACGTTCAAAATTTCCATTAAATGTATAATTATAATATAAATATAAAAATTACACCAATGACTTACATTGGATTAAATGATAATTTTTTTATTTATTTATAAATTAAAACGAATTAAAATTCTAATCTAACTATTAATAATTTATATGAAAAAAAATTTTAATTTAAAAATGCATTATTTTCACTATTCTTTAAAAAATGAATAATATCCAAAAATATGAAAAACTATACCAAAGAAAATTTTAATATTATGGTTCTAGGAAAGAAGATTATTTTTGGATATAAGAAACTATAAAACTGTCAAATATTAGATTTAAAAATCATTCACCATCAATAGGGGTAAAACTAAATTTTAAAAAAATACTAGAGCTTTTACGCCAAAATTTGGAGTTATTCATATTTTATGAAAATAAAATTTATTAGATGAAAGTAGAAAAATGTAATTAACATGTGTAAAAATAATATAGTTATTTTTTTAATTCTCAACAATATAACAACTATATAATAACTACCTATTAAAATTATACTATTGATAATATATTATTTTTCTGTATAAATCATTCTTGTGTGCAAAGTCAGAATTCAGTAAAAAAAACCCATTATTTCATGTTGGGGATGCAATCGTATATAGTATTCCCTTTAAAGTAAAAAAGAATATATAATTAATAAATATTATTAGATGTGAAAATATCTTCTTCTATAATTACCTAGGTTGTTACATCCTTCCCCCATTTGAAAATTGCAACCTCACAATTTTATTAACTTATAAAATAAGTTTGGTAAATATCCCTCAAATCATTTGCAGATTCCCAGGATACCTCTTCAACTTTATGGGTTTTCTATAAATTTGTAACTTGATGAGTCACCTCATTCTACAACACATTCTCCTTATGGTTAAGAATGTGGATTTTCTCTTCCTTATAACAATGATCATCATTCAACTGAAATTCATATGGACTTAGTACAGGATTTGGATCCATCATATCTACTCTTAATGTTGGAATATTAAAAACATTGTGTACCTGGAATAAACATATAGGTGAAGTTACTATATAGTCAATTGATCTATCTATCTTGAGGATTTAATAGGGTCTAATTAACAGTGGAGTCCTCTTCCCCTTCATACAAAAATGAATCATACTTTTCCATTGAGAAACTTTGAGAAAATTATGATCACCTACATTAAAAAAATAATTCATATTGTTCTTCACACAAATTTCTACCTTCTATGAGATATATTCTTGTGTCACTCAATCAACTAAACTTTTTATACCATTTGATTTACCAACTCTGGTCGGATCAACTTATTTTCCCCAACTTCATCCCCAAAAACTAGAGTTCGACACTGTATTCCATATAATGCTTCAAATGGTTTCGTCTATATATTGGAATGAAAACTATTTTTACAAGGAAACTCAAAACAATAATGAATTTGTTCTCAAATTCCATGGTAATCCATTTAACAAGAACATAACATATTCTTCAAGGCTTGATTTATTCATTCTGACTAACCATATGATTGAGGATGAAAACTTGTACTAAAATTTAACTCAGTTCCCAATGACTTTTGGAGGCCTTTATAAAATATAGAAGTGAACATGGGATCACGAACTAATAAAATAGAGATAGGAACTCCATGTAACCTAACAATATCATTACTAGAAAATTGACAAAGTTGATCTAGAGGAATTATTTCTCGAATAAGAAAAAAAATGAGAAGATTTATTCAGTCAATCAAAAATAACTCAAATCACATTATTACCTCATGAAGTCTTTGGTAATCCCACTACAAAATCTAGGGATATATTTTCCCATTTCTACTCAAGCACTGAAATGGTTGAAGAATACTTTTTAGAAATTTTCATTATACTTTAACTTATTGAAAATTCATACACTTCGTAGTAATGTCAACAATATATCTTTTCAAAACATCCCACCAGTAATACTTCTGATGGACTTTATAAATATTAGTACTGGCAGGATGAACTGAAAATAGGGAACAATGAGCTCCACATAACAACTCTTTTATCAACTAAGAATCACAAGGATAAGATAACCTCTTCCGAAATATTAAAAAATAATATTTATCAATGTTAAATTTATGAAACAAGCCCTTTTGAACTAATTCTACCAGTTTCTACTACTCATTATCTTCCATATATTCTTTCATAATTCTATCTGGTAGAGATGATTACACTGAAAACTGAAACAAAATAGATATATTTACTACACCGACAACTTCAAGGAAAAATTTTATCAAATCATTAACCAAAGGGTCATGTTCCAAACATAACATGGATAATGTTGCATTACTTTTTTTAGAAAAAAAGCATCAGCCACTTTGTTTTTTATCCAGGATTGTAATGAATCATGCCATCCTAATCCATGATTAGATCTGACCATATTATCTAACTCATATTAAATTCATTCAAATTGAATATATACATCAAAATATTATGGTTAGTATATATTTCACATTTTACTCTATACAGATGATACCTTCAAATTTTTAAATAAAAAAACAAGAACATCTAATTCAAAATAATGTCTAGTGTAATTTAACTCATGAGGTTTCAACTGAAGCAATGAATAAGTAATTAAATGAACATTATACATTAGTAAAAACCATGTCATATTAAATAATAGTCACTATAGATAACAAATTCACCATTTCTAGTAGGTAGAGACAGAACTGAATAATTCACCAATATTCTTTTCAATTCCAAACAGAAATCATCCCATTATTTTTTCAAGATAAATATTACAGATTTTGATGATAACTTAGTCAGTGTGCTAGATAACTATGAAATCCGTTCAACAATCCACAAATAAATTGATTTATAATCAATGAAAACTATGAGTCTCGAATATAATTGTACATCTTAGTCATTCATCAATAAGTTTCATTTTTTGAGGATCCACAATTATTCTATTTTAGAAATAATTTGACCTAGGAATGAAATTTTATGCAACTGAAATTCACTCTTTTTGAATGTCCAACACTGCTTATTTTTTTTGGTTTTCATAACATCCATGAGATGACATTCGTACTTCTTGTTACATTTAGAATATACCAAAACATCATCAATAAACATAACCCCAAACATATCCAAGAACTCATGAAATATTATATTCATAAGATCCATGAATATTGTAGGATCATTAGTTGTCCAAAAAATAATAACTGCAATATCATAATGGCCATATTGAGTCTGAAATGTAGTCTTTGTAATATCTACTTCCTTTACAATCAACAAATGGTAACCCAACTTAATTTTACCATCAATAAATAGTATGTTCCCTATATCTTATCAAAAAAATAATCAATATGATGAAAATGAAACATGTTCTTAATTTTGATTTTATTCTAGGTTGTATTATCGATTCAATGTCTCTTTGATGCATCTTTTGTTTTAACAGACAAAATAGGAGCTCCCCAAGGAGATGTGCTAGTTCAAATGAAACCATAAATATGATTTCTTCTTTAGTACTAAAAGTTCAATGTAATCTATTTGGTATGGGGATTTTGAAATTGGATTAGCATCAGGAACTAGTTTAATATTAAATTTAACTTCCTGATCAGGTGTAATACTAGAAAGGACATCATGAAGAGGCTTGTAAATGATTCTGGTTCTTCTTTATTTAATTTTATGTTAATAAAATTGGTGTAGTAATCATGTTTAATTATTTGTGATATCTTAGTGATTAGTTTTCCCAATTTTTGGAACCTATGAATAATAAATCTGTTATTTCAAGATGGATTGAAGAACTGATGGTTTGATAATTCCTTAAAGGGTTCTATGTTACCCTCTTGATTGTTAATGGGCCAAGAGCCCAATTGATGTGATGTTTATTTTCCTACTACTTGTGTTGTAATGTGAGCTTGGATGGTTGTTGTGATATATGGGGGCATGGAGAGTTTTGGTTGTGGTAGAAAATGACATCTAGGGTGGCGAGATGCATTCGTTAATGCATATGGGTGTCAGTGAGGTCACTAGGGATGATGGAATGTGATGGATGTGTTTTTTGGATGCTTTCTTTTTTTTTTGGTCGATTATCTATTTTACATATCCCCACAGCCTAAGGCAGCTGTTCTTGCTTACCCTTCTTTAGAAAGAGGCGAAGACGCGCGGGATATTCCATGTTATTTTCGTATTTATCTTCTAAAGGGAGGATGGGTCTATGCTCTTGCTGTAGGAGGAAAAGACTCGACAGGTAGTAAATCTACTCACTGTGTTGATCCCCATTGTTTTTAGTAGCATAGAATGTATTTCTAGAATGCATGGGAATGTGGGAATGTAATTTTGTAATGAATAATTGAATAAGTGGTGTTAACCTGTGGGGTTGGAGTTTGCTGGAACATAATGATGAGGGTGTAATTTTAAAGGGAAAGTGGACTTTGGGTGTGGTGATAATGAAATTCAATGTGGAATTGTTCATGGTTAATTAATGTTTAAATAATTAATCAATGTAAAGTGTAACTGGTAAAAAATGGAATGAAATAATATGTTAAAGATCTTTAAATAGTTGGGTGTTTATAGGATACCTAGTCTTAGAAGTGACAGCTCGGAGTTTGAGAGGCGTTAGCGGTAGTTGATTATAAGAATAGGTTATTCCCATAGTGTGGTTGTGAGATATAGTATATTCTATAATTTTTGTGTTTCTATATGCTAATTCAACCTGTCAGTAAGGGCAACTGACACCCCAATGATTCTCAGCCTTGGGGGGTGTTTTCTCTAACATTCTGGTGGGAGGATGAATGACAGACCACCTCCCTTTGGCCCCACACTCTTCTCTTCGTAGATACTTGTGCTAGTAGGTATATTGGTTAGTTTTCCCCATATATGTGTATAGAGGGATGTAATGGCTTGTGGTTCTTCACACACATATATTCTAGATATAGTATCATATGGACTACTATAGGTGTAATGTGTATAGGCTGTGATGGATTGAGGATCCTTACTCGGTGTATGGGCTGTAATGGCTTGAGGTATAATACCCGATGTATGATACACATTATGCGGGCTGTGGTGGCTCCTAGAAACTACCTGGCTACTTTTATTATGTGGATGTGGTGGTTTTTTTGTATGAGGTGCATTTTGTGGTACTTCGCCCAGAAGTCTATAGGAAAGCCTTTTTGGAGAGAGATTCTCAAGACGTGCGACGTTGGGGAAAAGAGGCAAACCAGTGGGGAAGTAATAGCAGGGTACAATTGATATTATTTATTATATGATATATTCTTGTATGTGTTACTTGGATAGAGTAGCCATGGTGAGGTTGGGAACTTAGTATACCTCTTTAAGTGATGAGTTAGTTTCACTTGTTGTTCAATGTGCTTTAGCTTGCTTTCTTTACTTTTGCACAAGAGGCTTCGGGGAGGATCCTACTGAGTATACTGTTATACTCACCCTATGTATATAAACTATTTTTCGGGTCACTTGGATCAGGTTTTAGATCAAGGTGGTTTCTACTTGCTTGGGTTGCAAGAGTGGTTCAGGCTTGTGGTTGCTGCTGTTTTTACTTTCTTTTGGGTACTTGCAGTTTTTCCCTTTCAGTTGTAGCAGTTTTACATGACATTTCACATGTCTACTTGGGATTTATTTTATATTTCTGGTTAAGTTGTATTTCTTTGGTGTCTATCTTATCTCTCTCTTCCGCATGTGTTCTCTTAGAGGGTAATGCCTCACATTTGTGTGTTTTCTATACCCTCAGTGCTAGTTTCCAACCTGGGGCCTACTGGAGGTGGGACTCAGGGGTCCTCATCTCCCTTCTCACATTGCCGGCCTAGGAGGGGTACTCTTTATAGGGAGGGTATTGAGATAGAGTGGTATCAGAGGTCTAGTTAAGGGATAGGATGGAGTTTGGAGTTAAGCACAGGTGAGGTTTCATGGGTTGGTAGGGAAATGGTGTCATTAATATTTTTCAAGTGAGGTAAACACTAGAGACCGGCTGAAGCATAAGAGTTTAGGGGGCCCTGTGATCTGATGTACGGACCATAAAGTTTACAATGGCTACTAAACAAGGGGATACTAGTTTCCTAGTAGAGACCTAGGAAAGGATCATGCATCATTCTTCTTTGTGCTTGTTTTTGATTGGGTAGTCCTTGGGATTGGTTAACCTAAAATGAATAAAAGAAAACAATTAATTAATTTATGTTGAGTCTTCCATATTCAAGGTTTAGGAGCTCTAACAGTTTTTTATTTTATAGGTATTCCTCCAGGTCGACGTCCTCATTAGGTTTTCATAGAAAATGTCCATAAGGTTGTTCCAGCATATCAACATAGGGTAGAGGTTAACGACGATGAAACTTGGAGGAAGACACTTCGACAGTTTCAGTGCCAGAGTCTACAGAAGTATGAGGGATCTATTTCAGATGCAGTCACAGAATACTGGTTATAGGAGGTCGAGATAGGCTTCAGTTCGATCCGTTCTCGGAAGGATCACTGGGTGTCCATGGTTGTGACGATGTTGTGTGGAGCAGCGAGGCAGTGGTGGTTCTTGTTCCTCAGGGATCATGAGGAGTGAGCGATCTCAAGAGAGGAGTTCCGAGACCAGTTTAGAGTTGAGTTTCATTCTTCGACTGTGAAGGCGTCTAGTTTCTAGGAGCTTCTTACCCTTATATAGGGGAGCTCCATTGTTCAAGAGTTTGAAATCCATTTTCGGAACCCTTTACGATATGCTTTGGACCTATTACCAGATGAGGAGGCCAGGGAGAGGCATTTAGAGAAGTCTTTGCATCCATTGATCCAGTGCCAGGTCACCCCATTTATACTAAAGACATATCTTGAGGTGTTGGAAAGGGCAGAGGTTTTTGAGAGGACTTTGTCCAGGACCAGATCATCACGATAGGGGAATCATCATGTTCCCTCACGAAGTAGATCTATGGTCCGAGGTTCCTGGTTTTCAGGGCATAAGAGTTTTTGTTCAGCCGGGGGTAGGTCCCAGCCCTTCACATATCGTTTCTCTAGAGGCATCTACTCTTGGGCCCATGATAAGGGACCAGGCACTTATTTTTATTGTGGTGTTCGTGGTCATCATCAATGGGAGTTCCTGACCTTTCAGAGCGGTCATCGTGCACCAGGTGCTACACTCCAGGTTCCTCTATTGAGGTAGTTCCAACTAAGGCAGTAGTAGTTGGTTGTGCCAGCTTTAGATCAGTAGAGGGTAGACGAGGCAGGAAGAGGAAATCCCCATGACACTCCCCATCCTTTGAGAGCAGAGCGCGTCCATGGTGGTGGTCTTCATCAGGCTTAGAGAGGTCGTGGAGGAGGTCGTGGTCAGCTCCATGCCCTGGCGTTGCCAGCTCCAGGAGAGCCAGACGTCGTTCCAGGTGCCATTTTCTTGTTTTCTAGCTTTTTGTATGCCTTGTTTTATTCAGAAGTGACACACTCCTTCATATCACCTACCCTTGTCTATGCTTTGGGACTTGAGGTAGAGAGGATTTGTGTTCCCTTGGCATTGACTATGCTAGTTGGAGGTTGAGCTGACTCATTTGAAGTATGTAGAGATTCTGAGCTAGTGTTGGGGAAGCACCTCTCTTGGGGATATTTCCTATGTTTATGAATAAATCCATATGATATCATCCTCGGCATGGATTGGTTGTATTCAGTGCATGTTATCATGGATTGATTCAGGAAGAAGGACGTTTTCTTTGGTGCGGATGGAGATCTGGTGGTGTTTGTTGGTGAGTGATATCTTCAGATGGGTCTGAAAGAACCTGAACCTTCTTTTCAGGTATGTTTTCCTTTTCTGGTCATTTTTTGTGAAAAAGAGGAGATTCTGGAGGTTGTGGAGGGGTGTATGGTTGGCTCGCAGTTGGCACACGTTCTGAGAAAACCGTGCGGCCAGCCCAAGAAACCAAGAAACCATGACAGTGGGCTCTGCATGGGCTGCACATGATTTTTCAAACTGTGCAGGCAGGTCGTGCGAGGTCCCTAGAGGAGATAGTGGAAACCGCACGATTGGCGCATGGTTTTCCAAAATGTGTGGGGTAACCATGTGGCCAATTAAATTTTGGGTTTTTAAGCCCTGGGCAACTTGGGATTTCCCATTCCTCCACCATTCATCCTCCCACTCGTGGCTCACACAGGAGTTGCGATTTTTAGAAGTTGGGGGAGCTCTTTGGCACGTTTTGGAGGTAAATCGAAGGTGTTTCTTGGAGGATCAAAGGCAGTTCTTCTCAAGTAAGTCCATCCTCTTGGTTTCCCCTTGGTTTTCCATAGTTCTTCTCTACCCTCTCTATAGGTTTTCTAGATCTACATCTGTTGCATATAGATCTAGTGTTGGGTTTTCCTTGAGTGTTTATTTTATGGCTTGTGTATGATAGGGAAGGAGTTTTAGAGCAGTCTTCCATGAAGCGGTTGGGAGTATGGGCCCCACGGATCTGATAGGGAAGGAGTTCTAGTGTTATGGGCCCTCATGGATAAGAATTTGGTCGATCATTGACTTCATAACTTTGTTATAACATGTATAAGATGTCAATATTTGATTCGTAGGGAGTATGGGCCCCACGGATCTGAATTTGGCACTTAAATGTTCGTTTTCAGTGTTTTCTGGGTTCCGGAGTAGTTTTTGAGGCTTTCTGTTGGGAAAAACCCAGAATACACACCATGTCACAGACTGTGTAGATAGAGACATGGGGTTGTGAAAATCTTGGTAGAACATCCTGTGTACCAGATGTGCATGCCGTGTGTAGGGACCTTGTATCTGGTTGTGAAACTAACAACATGGGTCACTGAATCTTGTTTAGTACACGCTGTGTCTAGAAAGAGCACACCATGTAGTTTTTTTTTAAGGGAACCGTGTGGGTTAGTCGTGTAGAAGGACTCGGGCAGGGGAAGAGAAATTCAATAACATGCCTTGTAGCAATGTCTTGAAAAACATGATTGTTTTCTTTCAATTATTACCTTCTTATCCTTCCTGCTTTCATTCCTCGATAATCTTGAATCCAAGGTGAGCAGTTGACCTTGTAGGGTCATGCCACCGAGATGTCCACCATTTGTACACCATTTTCCAGACGGTGACCAGACAGCAGATATGGCTGATTAGGGACTTCCTACAGATCCTCTAGTTGTGCCAGTCTTGGCACCAGTAGTTATTCCAGACACAAGAGTTGATGCTCAGTTAAAAGAGGGGTTTTTTATGATGATGCAGACCTTTCAGGGAGCGTCGCCTCCTACCCCATCAATGGTAGAATTGACACAGGTATTTCAGCAGCAGCATCCTCCTATTTTCTCAGGGTATGGAGGACCACAAGTAGCAGAGCAATGGATGGAAGCCACACTGACACTTTTCTAGTATCTGGAGATACCTCTAGAGAAGAGGGTGAAGATCGCTACCTACATGCTCTGAGACTCTACCAAGAGGTGGTGGGAGGTGATATCATAGGCGGGGTGCTAACAGAGTATGGTGTGGGATGAGTTTCAGCGCATCTTCTATGATTAATTCTATCTATATACCTTGAGGGCTGATCGGTCCTAGGAGTTCATGAGTCTTGAGCAGGGTACTCTTTACGTTATGGAGTACTCGTCTTGGTTTACTGAGTTGCTACGTTTTACACCTATTCCAGGAGGTGATGAGTTGTTCCTTACATGGATGTTTAAGGACGGTATGAGGCTTGACATCATATAGCAGGTGAACATCTTTAGGTTGACTTTGATATCCTCCATCGTCAACCAGGTGCTGATCATAGAGCGCAATCTGAGGGATTATGGAGCTGTGATCCAGGGTGGTTCGACATCCAGAGTTAGTATTCCTCCTAATGATTTCAGGAAGCACCACATGGAGTCTGTGTGAGGACATTAGAGTAGGTGAGGTGAATCTTCTGGTAGCCAGGTGGTGTGCTACCAGTGTGGGAAAAGTGGTCATACTAGGCCGCAGTGCTAGAGAGACCCGAGGGAGTGCTGATCTTGAGGAAATATGGGTCATCTACAACATTTTTGTCAGATATTCTCACCAGCAGCTAGTGACAGGGGTTCATCTATGACTCCTCGTACAGGAGCAGCACCACCAGTTTCTCATCAGTCTAGGAACTGGAGTTCTTCCGGCCATTCAAGCCGAGGTGGAGGTTGCGGTCGTGGAGGCCAGTCACCAAGCTATTAGCGACAGCAGGGTGGATTAGCTCAGAGTAGTCATGCAGGGTCACAAGGTCGTGGAGCAGGCCAGAATTTTGTGGTGAAGTAGACCCAGTAGGAGTAGGATCTCGGTCCCTCTACAGTTTAAGGTACCATTCTAGTTTCCTCATTTTTATCTTCTGCTCTTTTCAACACAGGGGCTTCCCATAGATTTATATCTGTTGCTGTCATGGAGAGCCTTGGGCTCTATATATTTTCCTCTACCGATATCATAATGTTAGAAAATATATTGGGGATGAGGAAATCTAGTGTACGTCAGTGCAAAGAGTTTGTTCTTGAGGTTGGTGGGTGTCACTTCCTTTGGGACCTCTATATCCTAGAGATGACAGGTTATGATGTCATCCTCGGAATGGACTGGTTGGTTCCCTTCTAGGTATTCGTCGATTGCTATCATCGTAGGGAGAGTTTCATATCATCAGAGGGTGGATCTTTCCTTCATAAGGGTGAATGGGACGTCCGGGTGAGTAGAGCGGGTCCAAAGCATCATGGGTTAGGAGGAGTTACAGCCCAGATTTCCAGTCTATATCTAGAAGACCTGGGGAATTCAAAGTTAGACTTTCCTCCAGTAGTGGATCATTTCAGATATTTCTTTCTAGATGACATTTCATGTTTTCCTCTAGAGTGAGAGGTAGACTTTTCTATTGATCTTATGCCAAGAGCAGCACCGTTGTCCATTCCTCCTTATAGGATGGCTACACCTGAGTTTCAAAAACACAAGAAGTAGTTGGAGGAGTTGTAGGAAAAGGGTTTCATCTGACCCAATACTTCTCCTTGGGGTTTGCCTATCCTTTTCTCAAAAAAGGAAGATGGTCCTCTTATGTTGTGTGTGAATTATCAGAAGTTGAACCAGTTGACGGTCAAGAACCGATATCCCTTGCCGAGGATTGATGGCCTCTTTGATTAGCTTCGAGGAGCCCAGGGGTTCTCAAAGATTGACTTGAGGTCTGGTTATCATCAGTTTCATGTTACACCATCTGATATAACTCTTACAGCTTTCCGGAGAAGGTATGGTCTATACATGTATATGGTTATGTTGTTCGATCTCAGGAACACGCCTGCAGTTTTCATGGCACTGATAAACCGGGTTTTCATACATGGATGCTTTTGTGTTTGTTTTTATGGAAGATATCTTGGTGTACTCTCACACTAGAAACGACCATGATACCAATCTTGAGATCGTTCTAAGTACACTAAGAGAGCATCAGTTATATGCTAAGCTCTCAAAATGACACTTTTGGATGGACCAGATTCACTTCTTGGGTCATGTTATTTCTGGGGAAGGAGTATCAGTAGACCCAGAGAAAGTGAGATCTATAGTTTCCTGGGAGAATCCGAGAAAGATCTTTGAGGGGCGGAGTTTTCTAGGGATATCTGGATACTACAGACATTTCATATAGGACTTTTCATGCTTGGCGGCACCGCTGACAGGTCTGACTAAGAAGGGTATGAAGTTCTTATGGTCAGAATCATGCGAGTCATCCTTTCAGGAGATGAAAGGGAGGTTGACTTTAGCACTGATACTAGTCTTTCCAGAGCCAGGCATGAGCTACGCCATTTATTGTGATGCTTCAGGTATCAGGCTAGGAACTGTGCTTCTGCAGGGAGATGGATTCGTTGCGTACGGGTCTCGGCAGTTGAGGCCACATGAGAGGAATTACCCGACACATGATCTAGAGGTGGCAGCGGTTGTTCATGCCCTATGTTGTTGGAGACAATATCTTCTGGGATAATATGTTGTGGTTTTCACTGACCACAAAAGTCTCGAGTACATTTTCACTCAGCGTGACTTGAAATTGAGGCAGAGAAGGTGGGTGGAATACCTTCAGTCCTTTGACTTTGAGCTTGCCTATACACCTGGGAAGGGCAATGTTGTGGCTGATGCACTGAGAAGGAGGACACAGATATAGGCAGTTTAGGAGGCCAGTAGTGAGTGGAAGCTTAAGGATCTATTCTATGAGATGCATTTGGAGGTGCACAACAGACAAGGGTAGACTTTTCATTCATCTGTAGCTATTACCTCTACTCTTCTGGATCGGGTACAGATGAGGCAACTATCAGAATCAGAAGGCCCAATCCTGTGGGAGAGTGTGTCCGGAGCGGACCCTCTTCCTTGGTGGACAGTAGGTGAGGATGAGATCTTGTGTTTCCAAGGACACGTATGGGAGCCAGCATACATACGCGAGGATTTGATGTGGGATTTTCATTCCTCAGTTTGGAAAGTTCATCAAGGCATCACCAAGATGTATCATGATCTACACCACAAGTATTGGTATCCAGGTATGAAGAAAGATGTTGTTGGTTTTTTCATGAGGTGTTCCACATTTCAGTAGGTGAAATCAGAGCATCAGCGACCAAGAGGTCTTCTGCAGCAGTTACCCCTTCCATATTGGAAGTGGAAAGATTTCGCGATGGACTCCGTGATTGGTTTGCTGAGGTTGACTCAAGGGAATGATGCAGTTTGGGTTGTCATCGATAGGATTATGAAGGTTTCTCACTTTTTGTCAGTCAAGGAGACCTTTAGTGTTGATGATCTGGGATAGTTGTACATCCGAGAGATTGTACGTCTACATGGAGTTCCACACTCAATTGTTTCAGACAGGGATGCGCGTTTTACTTCTCGGGTCTGGCAGGGGCATTAGAAGGTTTTGGGTACACATGTACTGTTGAGTACAGCTTACCATCCCCAGACAGATGGCCAGTTCAAGTGTATAATTCTGGTGCTTAAGGATATGCTCTGAGCATGAATTCTAGATTTTGGAGGTTCTTGGGAGATACATATACCACTAGTAGAGTTTTCCTACAATAATAGTTTTCAAGAAACTATTCAGATAGAACATTATGAGGCATTTTATGGTAGGACATGCCGATCACCCTTATGTTGGTTAGAGGAATGAGGGTAGATATGATGGTACCTCGTCTTGTCCAGGAGACCATGAAACATATAGAGTTGATTTGGAAGAGGATGGCAAATGTACAGTCTCGTCAGAAGTCTTAAGTTGATCAGCGGAGACGACCTTTGGAGTTTGAGTTCGGAGATCAGGTTTTTCTACGTGTCGCACTGAGGTTGGGGCACATAAGGATCAGGAGACAGGGTAAGATTTCGTCGAGGTGCATTAGACCATTTGAGGTGTTGGATAGATTTGGGCCAGTTTCCTATCAGTTATAGTTACCTCAGAGGTACCAGGATATGCATGACATCTTCCACATTTCATAGCTTCGACGTTACTTTTCATACTCATCTCATGTCTTTCAACTCGAGGAGGTTGAACTCGAGGTGGATGTGTCATTTGAGGAGCATCATATCTAGATTGTTGATCGCAGTAAAAATGTTCTCTGTGAACAGTATTTTCCTCTGGTATGGGTGTTATGGAAGCATAGTCGACTGCAGGACAAGACATGGGAGAGGGAGACTGATGTACGATCATAATGGCTGGAGTTGTACGGGGATTCTTTTTCTGCTCCACGCATGGGAAATTCTGGGTGAATTTCTATAAGGGGGAATGTTTGTAAGAACCCTGACCTTATTTTCAGGTATTTTTTTCTTTTCTGGTTGTTTCTGAGAAAAAGAGGAGATTATGGAGGTTGTGCAGGGGCACACGGTGGGCACACAGTTGGCGCATGATCTGAGCAAACCATGCGGCCAGCCTAGGAAACCAAGCACCCTTGACAGTGGGATTCGCATGGGCTACGCACAGTTTGTCAAACCATGTGGGAAAGCCATGTGAAGTCCCTATAGGAGACAGTGGAAACCGCACTGTTGGTGCAAGGTTGTCCAAACCATAAGGGGTAACTCTGCGCCCACTTAAATTTTGGGTTTTTAAGTCCCGGGCCACTCGAGATTTCCCATTCCTCCACCATTCTTCCTCCCACTCGTGGATCAGGAAGGATTTGCGATTTTCAAAGGTTGGGGGAGCACCTCAGATCGTTGTGGAGGCAAATCAAAGGGGTTTCTTGGTGGATCGAAGGCAGTTCTTCTCGGGTAAGTCCCTCCTCTTGGTTTCTCCTGGGTTTTCCCTAGATCTTCTCTTCCTTCTCTCTATGTTTTCTATATATACATCTGCTAAATGTAGATCTAGTGTTGGTTTTGCCTTGAGTATTGATTTTAAGGATTGTGTATGATATGGAAGGAGTTTCAGAGCGGTCTTCCAAGAAGTGGTTACCAGATTTGTGGGTGCAGTTGATTGTGGATCGTTTTTGCCGAAACCCTAAAGGTAGGTGGTTTGTGCCTTTCCGTTGAAAGTCTTTGAGTATTATGTGAAATTCTTCCAATACCCTTGAATGGGGTATTGTATGTTTACCATTTTACCAATGTGTTTTTCCTGCCATTATTGTAGGCTTGGGTAGAGGTTGATTGGATATGTATTGGTTTGAACTGCTATGTGTTGTATGTTTTTCCCATGCATGTCTTGTTTCCGACCGTTCGTTCATGTTTTTCTTGTTTCTCATGCCTAGTGATTTTATGATGGATAGTTGTTTTTCTGATATGATTTTGAGGTATAGACAGATTATCCAAGTATTTCTTAAGGTTTACCTTTTCCATATTTCATTTTTGTTCTCGTTTACTTGGACAGGGCCATGAGAACCTGGTGTTATAGACTATAAGGGGATAGACCGAGTGAGCTTCCTCATAGGGTCTTTGGGTTTTATAGAATATAAGGGGATAGACTGAGGGAGCTTCCTCAGAGAAACTTTGAGAATTATAGACTATAATGGGATTGACCGAGTGAGCTTCCCCAGACAGTCTTCATTTACTTTGAATTACCTTGAACCATCCTAGACTATAGGAGGAATTGACTTAGTGAGCTTCCTCACAGAGTCTTTGAACGAAATGGTCTATAAGGGGAATTGACTGGATGAGCTTCCTTAGATAGTCCTTAACCATGGGGCTATAAGGGGAATTGAATTTTTTTACTTCCTCAGAGAGTCCTTGAATACCTTAGACTACAAGGAGAATTGACTGTGAGTTCTTCCTCAGAGAGCCTTTATGAATTCATATAACTGAACCAGAGGGGCTAGACTGAGTGTACTTACTAGAGGGTTGCTTGTACTTGTTAGGTAGGACCAGAGGGGATGGCTGTGAGTACTTCCTAGAGGGTTAATTGTTTGTACTTAGCAGCTCATTAGTTGTTTCTTGATATTAAAACTGTGAATTGTTTAATGTTCAGCATGTTCCTGTTACTGCTTTCTATACTTTTACTTACCATATATTTACTAACATTAGGAACAGATCTTTGGGTGGTTGCGTACTGGGATTTAGTCTCACACCATGTTTGGGCCATGCTTTTGGGACCAAAGATATTAAATTGTTGCAGGTATAGATAAGGACAAACACCCTTCCACTTCAGGTACTTGATTTGTTGTGGAGCTTGAGAGCATGAAACCATGCTTATGCTTGCGATGCTGGGGAGTTTTTTATCTTTTTCCTCTATACTTTGGTTTAGTACTAGATGTATTAAACATTGTGACTTTCTTGGCTACTTTCCTAGACATATATGTATCATGAATCATTAATATATATATATATATATATATATTCTCCAGTTGTATCTTTATCAGTCATCCACTATTACTATTGTTAGTGTTATTATTTCTTCTACTATTGTATGTATTTGTTTACTTCCACTATGTACTCTACCAATGAGGGCATAGTTTCCCCACTATCACATCCAAGGCCCTCACTGTTATTCGGCATCCTCTGGCATTCGTGTAAATGTGCTTGAGGCCATGTGACCAACTGGGTACGGAGCACCTCTGGGTGGCTTCCAAAACCGGGATGTTATAGGGTCATAGTCGTGTTCCATCCTTATCATCCATGATGGGTGAGATGATGTTGAGTTCTTCATAGGATCAGTGGTTGTCATTTCCTAGGGTCGTAGAAGAGTACCTTGATGTCTTTTCAGATGAGGTTGTAGCATTACCCCCTCGATGAGAGATCAATTTTGGGATCGAGATACAACCAGGAGCATCTCCTATCTCAATGTCTCCATATATGATGTCCCCTTCTGAGTTACAAGAGCTACGTATATAGATTGATGGTCTGTTACAGTGCGGTTTTGTTTGTCCAAGTGTGTCACCATGGGGTGCACCAGTTTTTTTCGTGAAGAAGGGTGACAAAAGTTTGCGGTTGTGTGTCGATTATCATCACTTAAACAAAGTGACAATATAGAATAATTATCCTATTCTATGGATTATTGATTTATTCGATAAACTAAAGGGTGAAAGTATGTTCTCAAAGATCGACTTGCAGTTAGGATATCATCAGATGCATGTAAAGGATAAGGATATCTCGTAGACTACTTTTTGTTGTCGTCATGGGAATTATGAGTTCGTTGTAATGTCATTCGGCATGACGAATTCTCTAGTTGTGTTCATGGGATTAATGAATGCTATGTTCCGTGAGTTCCTAGAAATGTTCTTGGTAGTTTTCATCGATGACATCCTTGTGTACACCACATCTAAGGAGGATCATGCAGAGCATCTACAAGCCATTTTGAGAGTTCTTCATCAAAATCGGCTATTTATGAAGTTGTCGAAGTGTGAGTTTTGGGCTTGATAAGTATGTTTCATGGGGAATTTTGTGTCCCAGTAGATATTATTTGTGGATACATCGATGATATAGGTAGTTTTTTTCTTGGGGATCCCCCAAGATAGTGTCACAGGTGCGAAGTTTCCTTGGTCTCGCAGGCTACTACTCGAGGTTCTTATCCAATTTCTCATGAGTTGTGACTCCACAAACAGCATTCCCCAGGAAGGATCAGGCATTCATATGGACTGATTAGTGGCAGGTAGCTTTTGATTATCTAAAGGAGAAGTTAGTAAGTGCTTCAGTTCTTTGTCTTCCAGCTGAGGTGGTTCATTTTGATGTTTTCTACCACTCTTCGCATCTGGGGTTTGGCTGTGTTCTCATGAATCAGAGGTTAGTTGTTTCTTATGGGTCTCGGAATTTGTGTCCCCATGAACATAACTATGCCACCCATGATCCTGAGTTGGAAGCCATGATGCTTGCTCTGAATTTGTGGATAAATTACCTCATTGGTGAGAGCTTTGTGGTTTTCAATGATCATAAGAGTTTGGGGTATGTTTTCTCACAGCATGACTTGAACTTATGACACCATTGGTGGATGGAGTTTTTAAAGGAATACGACTATGAAATATCATATACACCTGGAAAATGGAATGTTGTAGCTGATGTGCTAAGTCTAAAGTCATGTAATGATGTTGTGCGTAAATCGGGTGATTCCTGGAGAGTAATGGAATAGCTGTCAGCATTACATCTTTATTTGGGAGAAGTTGGGGGAAAAGGTTGTCTCTTCCAGAGCATGGTGAAGTCATCTATCGTGAAGCAAGTGGAAGATTCCAAGTGGGGAGATCTTGTGGTGGAGGGGTGGAGAAACTGAGTGGTTTGTGGTGTGGCCCCCAATGGTTGGTTGGAGGATAAAGAACACCGAGTATTGTATCACAGAAGGCTTTTTTTCCCTCAACAATGTGTGATATGGTTATCAAAGAGTTTCATAGTTCCCCTTTATCGGTTCATCCTGGCGTGACAAATATGTATTGATTCTTGAGGAGTTAGATTTGGTGGCCTGGGCTAAAGTGTGCGGTTGCAGATTTTGTGTCTCGTTGTTTGGTCTTCCAAAAGGTGAAGGTCGAACACTATGTCTCTAGTGGTATACTCTAGCCATTAGAGATTCCTCATTGGAAGTGGGAGGACATCTCAATGGACTTTGTTACCGTTTGACCTCGAGTTCCGGGAGGTCATGATGCTATTTGGGTGGTAGAGGATCATTTAACAAAATCGGCCCACTTCATAGTGATCAAGGAGTCATGTTTAGTAGAAGTTTTGTCGAGGAAATTTCTAGAGGAAGTGATGAGACTTCATGGAGTCCCACGGATGATCATTTCTGATCAAGATCATCATTTTACCTCTATGGTGTGGAGAGGTCTCCAGCATGCTTTCGATTCTCAACTATTCCTTAGCACAACTTTTCATATTCACATGGATGGTCAGAAAAATCGAACCATCTAGACTCTTGAAGATATGTTACACTCTTGTATTCTTGATTTTGGAGGTTCATAGATGAGGAACTTACCCTTGGTTGATTTCACTTGCAATAATAGTTTTCACTCCACTGTCAGTATGGCAACATTTGAAGCCTTGTGTGGTTAGCCTTGTCGTTCTTCGTTGTGCTGGACTGGGGTCAGAGAGTCAAGTAATTCTCGGACCAGAACTTGTGTAGAATACAATAGAGATAGTTCAGGTGATTTTTGAGAGGATGAAAATCGAACAAGATCATCAGAAATCATATGTTGATCAAAGAAGGTGACCCTTAGAGTTTAATTTTGGGGATCATGTGTTTTTGAAAGTGACTCCCCATCATGGGCAGTGAAGTTTTGGTCATGGGAGTAAGAGTTCTCGCCAATTTTTTGGGCCTTTCAAGGTGTTAGCTCATATTGGAGCTGTGGCGTATTGAGTAGCACTTCCTCCACAGATGAGTCGGATACATGATTTTGTCCATGTATCACAGCTCTGTCGTTATCTTCATGATGACTCTCACATCAACGATTGGGGAGAGATTGATGTTGATGATGATGATGAAACCTTTTAGGAGAGACCTATAGAGATTGAATAACAAAAGGAGAAGGTGATGTACGACTGTTCTATCCCCTTAGTTCATGTCTTGTGGTGACACGGAGGCATGGAGGAGAGTACCTGGGAACGTGAGTCATAGATATGTGCTCAGTACCCACAATTGTTAGATGATTAAATATTTTCATGTATTGTGGTATACTTTGTGGTAATGAACCTTTATTGTTTATGAGATGGATCCCTTTTTTGATTTTGTGGATTTCTCTCTTTTGAGAGGTATCTCGATGGGTGGTTGTTCGGACCCATTTCTTTTTTTCCCTTTAGGTGGGTTTTGAATTATTGAGGACGATAATGTTTGGAGAGGTATCTGATGTAATGACCCAGACCTCTTCGGTCCATTACTTTGTGAAAATATGTTGTTTGAGGTGTTCTGGGAGGACAAGGGGACTTATCCCTAACACTTTTCCAATTCTCTAGTTCGGTGAACAGTTCCAACGGTAGATAGTTATGAACAGTGCAATGGTAACCTTATGTGAACAGTGCATCGGTGAACTTAGGTGAACAGTGTCATCGGTAACCTTTTGTGAACAGTGTCATTAGTGACCCATGGGGAATAGTGTCATCAGTAACCATCTATGAACAGTTCCATCAGTGAACAGTTATATCGGTAACCTCTAACGGCAACCTCTCTTTCCTTTGCCAAATTTCACATTCCTTTAATAGTTTCATCTATGAACAATTCTATTGGTAACCTCTAACGGTAACCTCACAATCCTTTTCCAAATTTCCAATTCTATGAACTATTCCATCGGTGAATAGTTCTATTGGTAACCTCTAATGGTATTTTTTATTTCCATTGCCAAATGTTGAGTTCAAGAACAGTGTTTCCAGAACAGTGAGGTTCTAACTATGACCTTTTCTTTCCATTTCCAAATTTTGAGTTTGTGAACAGTGTTTCCAGAATGGTGACCTTCTAACGGTGACATTTTCATTCCTTCCCCAAATTTCAAGTTCATGAATAGTGACCTTCTAACTTTGACCTTTTCTTTATTTTTCCAAATTTTGAGTTCATGAACAGTGTTTCCAAAATAGTGACCTTCTAACTATGACATTTTCTTTCCTATGCCAAATTTTGAGTTCATGAACAGTGTTTCCCGAATGGTGACCTTCTAACTGTGACCTTTTCTTTCCTTTGCCAAATTTTGAGTTCAGGAACAATGTTTCTAGAACGGTGACCTTCTAAGTGTGACCTTTTCTTTCCTTTTCTAAATTTTGAGTTCATGTACAGTGTTTCTAGAATGGTGACCTTCTGATTGTGACTGTTTATTTCCTTTGATAAATTTTGAGTTTGTGAACAGTGTTTCCATCATCCTATAGTTTCTCCCCTTTGACATTTCCTTTGACGTAAAATGATTTTAAATCCTTGTTTAAAGGAATTTAAGGCCGATTCAAAGGCCATAACTCCTATATTAATTATTCCTAAAGCTCTAAATGTTTTTACTTGGTCAAACTGCATGGTTTAATGTGATCCTATTTTAATTGTAAATCAAGCCCGAATGTCCTGAAGGCCTTCTTTTTTATTTTATTATAGATAATCCCCTTTTAAGGGTTGAAGGGGAACCCGTACATGACCTGTAGGCCCAAGGCATAAGGCCCGACATGACCCGCAATACATAACCCAAAGGCCCAGAGGCATACGATGCCCATTACATGACCCATAGGCCCAACCCACTAGAACTGCCCCACCCCAGCATCTTGAATCATTTATATCCTTATCTCCCCACCTTGCATTGATGATCGGCTAGCATTGCACCTAACAAAGTTTCACGGTGCCTGGTCCCGATGGCAGCTGCCATACCCTCTCATTCTTCCAATCTGGTTAGCTCTGCATCAGGTGGTTATTACTCATGTTGCTTTGATCCTCTTCTGGGGCATGTTCTGTGTGAACTGAGCTACTCCATGGTCTACGTGACCCTAAGGCCCTATGTCCTGAAGGCCTTTGATGACCTGAAGGCCCTGGAGACCCGTTGGCCCAAACCAATGGCCCGAAGGCCCAAATCGGGTGAATAGTTCTCGCTGCTATAGTAACAAACAGTAACTACTATAGTGACTTCTACATTGACTGCTACAGTATTTCTATAGTAACCCAAAAAATTTTCCTCCACCCAGTTTTGAACCCTGGTCTCTTGGATGCCAAGCAGGAGCCCTTACCACTCGGGTACTGGCTCGTTGGCTCAAACATATCTTAAATTGTCGCTCCGTTAAATCTTCTAAAGGGATTGTGGTTATTCACACATGTATATTGTGGATATAGTATCTTATGGAAAACTATAGGTGTAACGTGTATAGGTTGTAATGGCTTGAGGATCCTTACTCGGTGTATCGGGTGTAATGGCTTGTCGTATAACACCTGATGTATGATACACGTTATGCGGGCTGTGGTGGCTCCTAGAAACTACCTGGTTACTTTTCTTACATGGACGTGGTGGTTATGTTGCACGAGGTTCATGTTTTGGTGCTTCACCCAGGTGTCTGCGGGGAAATCCTTTTTGGAGAGAGTTGCTCAGGACGTGTGACCTTGGGACAAAGCAGTATACCAGTGGGTAAGTAGTAGTGGGGTACCCTTGATATTATTTATTAAATGATATATTCTTGTATGTGTTACTTGGTGAGAGTAGCCATGGTGAGGTTGGGAACTTATTATACCTATTTAGGTGACGATTTAGTTTCACTTTTTGTTCACCGTGCTTTAGCATGATTTCTTTACTTTTACACGAGAGGCTTCCGGGAGGATCCTAATGAGTATACTATTATACTCATCCTATGTATATAAACTGTTTTCAGGTCACATGGAGTAGGTTGGAGATCGAGCTGGTTTTCACTAGCTTGGGGTTACAGGAGCTGTTCGGGCTTGTGGTTGCTGCTGTTTTTACTTTCATTTGGGTACTTGTAGTTTTTCCCTTTCAGTTGTAGTAGTTTTTCATGACATTTCATATGTTTACTTGTGATTTCTTTTATCTTACTGTTTTATTATGATTTGGTTGGTGTCTATATTATCTCTCTCTTCTACAAGTGTTCTCTTAGAGGGTAATGCCTCCCATTTGTCTGTTTTCTATACCCTCGTTGTTAGTCGCCAACATGAGGCCTACTAGAGGTGGGACTCGGTGGGTCATTATCTCCCTTCTCACATTGTCGTCCCAGGAGGGGTACTATTTATGGTGACGTGGTCATGTCATTGTGAGTATTTAAATAAATTATATTAACCTCTAAAATTATCATAGTACTTATCTAAAACTAACTACAATGACACCATCCTTATTCAACCCATATTTTCATTTTTATGTAAGAATCCATTTTATAATATTCTAAAACATCATTTTAGTTTTATATTTTTAGATAATTAAGTGAATAAATATTATGCAACGAACTTATACTTTACAATGTGTTTACTTAAACTAGTGTCAATTTTCCCCATAATTCGAAATTTTAATATGAAACAAATATTCATTTAATAAAAAATATTCTTGATTTTTAAAATGATGCCATCATAGTTCATAATTAACCATAAAGATTCTGAAACTTTTTGAAAACATGGATTGAGCACAAAAATATCAGTAACAATCATATAATAAAAAAAATAATCCTCTTAGATCATTTCAAAACCACGAGGTCATATAAGAGACTTTTCCATTAATATAATAACTTTGAGCTCAGATAACCATTTAAATACACAAGAAATCATCTATACTGCCCAAATATTTTCCTAAAATAGTATATAATAAAACAAAAAGGAAAAATCAAAATTATCATGGTTTTACCGAAAACATGAGAACCCATTAAATACATCTGTTGTTGGAAAAATATACATTTTTACTCATAAAAGGAATAATATATCCATTAATAAAAATCAATAACTTACCATATGAAATAAAATTATTTCCATGATATCTCATTATCCATCATAGAAATGTTGTGTAGGTTCATTGGGGAAAAATCCTCTTAGAACCGTTGCATGAAACATTACCAATGGAATAAGATACTCTGTTAATTCTTATATATTTATCTGGAGAACATAATCCTTACCAAATGAATGGTAGAGTGATATTGGGATCACCTATCATAATGAACAATATCTAAGGACTATATCAAACATGAAAACAAAAAAAATCATTTCCATCATCAATGTCAAAAACATACACTTTTGAACTTATAAAAAAATGTGTATCCTATTTCATTAAAACAAAAACTTTACAAAACAATACTCAAAATAAATTTACGGTGGTCTCTTCAATGAAGAAAACTTTTAATTTTATATATAAATCCATACATCAAATAATTATTATGAAATTAGTAAAATTTGTTGGTGTTTTATACAATAAAATAAAACATTTATTTTTAATCGTTTAAAAACATTTCATATAAACAATGTAAAAAGATTAATTTTTTAATAAATTAAAAGAAATTAAAAAATTTAAAAAATTATCTGTTATAAATAATTAATTCCCATTTAAATATTCCTTCAAAAAAAATTATGAATAAGGACATAGTTGGATAAAAATTTAGAACATAAATATTCAAAATGGTTGAAATGAAGAATTAAACTATTGTAAACCATAAATAATTTTTTACATTACATCCATGTTCATTAAATTATGAAATAAAAAAATTATTTTGGAAATTTAAATTAATATTACCCTTTACTAAATTTTTTGTTAATTTTTTCCACTTATACCATTGTTATATGTAATTAAAAATTAAATTTAGTTTATGTGATACATTTTCAAGATGTGAGGTTGATACGTTCAAAATGAATTCTGTTAGTTTAATATAGTCAAATGGTTCATGATTATATCCTTCCTAAAATATTAAAATTTTTAAAATTTATATTTTTTTATATTAATAATACATTTAAAACCAACTCTATATGATGGTTTTGAAAATTTATTTACATTGCAATCATGAAGATGATTAGTTTTAGGTATGCATGAGTAACATTTCCATTTTTTCAACGAACATCAGAGATATAAGATATATATTTTTTCAGGATTTATAAAATTATTACTATATAATAAATAAAACAATATTTATTTTAATCTACTTATATATAATATCCATTTTAGGTGGTGATGAAAAATAATATACATTGGTTCCTGATGCGGTATTCTAGATGTATAGAAGAGCGATGATTTCATTTTAAATTAGATGGTAATGAAAGAAGTAAAATATTTACATAACATTATATAATAATATTTATATCATATATATCATATTACCTCATTTTAATCCATCATTATGAATATTCAAAAGTTAAAGTCATGAAAAAATAATTTCATATTCTATTCAGGTGGTAGTCCAAACATACCCACATAGAATGATTCTATTTTTTAATAAATGTTTATGATGATGGAAATGTGTTATAGGATAAGAATAATTATATTATAATTTATTTTATAGTTTTTATTTGAACATAGTTAGAAAAATATTTTAATGAGGTTATAGAAGAAATAAAATTAAAAATCCCAGTAAAGACCTATACATATTCTTTAAACAACCTTATTTGGTATATACATAATGCAATAATAGGATTGAATTGAGACCAATAATTGATCCCTATGAAATAAATACATATGTAAAAACTAATTTTTGTATGGATTGGCTAAGATAAGGGTTTTTTGATGTTTTTTGAAAAGTGGTGAATGGATACCCTTTTAAAAGTGAGGGACACAACCCAACTGGATGTTTTCCAAAGAGTAAATTATATTAACATCTTACTCAACAAGAAGATAGATAAATTGTTTAAAATTAAAATAATATAGAATATTTGGTTGAAATTATTCCAAAAAAATAGGTTTTAGACAAGTTTTTAGGTCATTTTACCCTTATCCTTTTTGTTCAAACCCTTTTAACCCGTTTTAACACATAACATCGTAAATGATTTTTTCCAATGATATTATTCATAATGGAACGAAATGAAACTTGGGTAATTAAAAAATTAATATATTATAATTCCAAATATGGATTCTATTTTTTTAAAATTTAATATCAATTGTTGGTAATTATTAATTTCAAAATAAACCCACAAAATGCGATGAAAAACAGTTTTAAAAAAATCCTTATTAGGTTTAAAAATGAATTTATACCAAATTAAACAATAATAATGACTCTGATAACATTTATTAAATTATTTTTATTCAAAATGTACTAATTTAATTTTAAATATATTAAAAAAAATTATTTTATGGTTTAAAAATATAAAACTAAAAGACAATTTATAGAAAAAATTAATTCTAATATTCTTTAAAAAACCATTTTTTTATCAAAAAAATTCCAAAAAATAAATTTATGATAATTTTGAAATTATGATATAAATAACGAGGTCTTATTTTTGAAAATAAAATTTAATTTTTTTTGAAATTAATATTTTAAATAAAACCCAACAAAACATATAGTAAAATTCATTTGAATTAAACTATTTCCTTTTTTCACTGAAGAATTACATCATATTTTTATGTTTAATATTAGTCCATGAAAATAATGAATTAATATTAATAAGGAATGAAATTGATTTTCATTTAATAATACATTTTTTTTCCATAACAAAACATCATCAGTGACCCATCATATAAATGAAATAATACCATAAAATATATATTCATGATAAACTTTATAGCACATCAAGGTTATCATCACAGTGGAGTACTATCTCGACCTTTCAATGCATCAATTAATTTATGAACACTATTAAATAAATTAAATATAGATGAAAAATCATCATATCATTAGATATTTATTAGATTTATATTCAATGGATATTATAGTAAAAAGAAGTATAAAGTTAGTTAATTCTAGGTAACCTACTCCATTTGATCCTCATATCTACTGGAAACATAAAAATTTTAACTTGTTGACTTCATGTGATAAATAATATTAAAATTATGTATAGAAATAGTTGTTAAATCTACTACATTCCTGTGTATCTTCATCTTGATATATCATCACCCCATAGATTAAATCCCAATAGGGGTGATATCACCATGTATTAAATGTTTTATATTATTCAAACATTTCCATCTTGGATAAAAACCATACACGAGAACACACCATTACAAATATTTCTGTGAAGCTTCATTAAATTCTACGACAAATGTCATTATATGTAGATATAAAAACCATTAGATATAATATGATTTTCTATCATATTATATTATTCTTAAAGTGATTATATATCAAATTTATTTTAAAGAAGACTTTTTATGTTCCCCAATAATAACTATTATTTTCATTTCCTCAATAACATGTAAATTTACAAGTTTTACTTTATTAGGCTTTGTAAAATAGTTATCAGTGCCATCATTTTCCAGTGTCATTTTTTTTTGAGGTTTTTCATTCTATACCTTATTAATAAAAAATAAAAAAATAAATATGTACATATCCTAGAATATGAGATATATTTCCAAAGTACTCAAATGAATATGTTATATATTAATCATATCAATTTCCTCCGATGATTTCACGAATCATATTGGAATGATTTATTACCATGTGAAATTTGAAACAATTATATTTAGAATTATCATCTCCTTTATTTCTCAATATCTTATAATGGTTTTTACTATGAGTTGATATAAGAAACGCAATAGTTCTAATTCTACAGATCATGTTCCATTTAACTGGGTCTCCACGTTAAGATATTTAAGGAAATTTTTTCCTTTCTTTGATAAAAACTATATATAATATTCTATTTTTCATATATTAGAAACAAATTTATCCTAAGAACCATATTTATAATACAAACATATTATATACATTTAGGAAACATTAATTAAAAATTATTGTTCTTTAATTAGGATGATTTATTTATTATAAAAATGGATCTTTGAAATATTTATTCCTTGATGTAATTATTTATTATCCCTTCAAATCAAGTCATGTAGAAATCTCCAATAAGGTCTCATTTAAGTTTTTTTAATTAAACATCCAACTCAAAATATAAATATAATTAGAAAACCTATAAAACTTGTATAATTATAATGGATTTTATTAGGTTGAAATGTTTTAAGGTTCCATTATATAATATATATTGACAAAAATTGAAACTATAATTTACAATGTATCCTTATTTAGACTAACAAGGACACACATGTTTAGGTTTCTTTTAAAACCTGCCATTAGATTCACATCAACTGGTGGAACTACTAAAATAAAAAAATGGATTTTAATAGATGTAATATATTTTTAAATTCATACAAAAAAATCCAATCATTTTAGTTTTAGAATTACATATTCTAACTCAGATTCATTATTCATATTGAATATTATATTACATGCATAAGTGAATTTAAAATAATATCTATGTTTATTGAGTTTCTTTTAAGTAATTTTTATTAAAATATTTTTTCCACTAATAAATGTGATATTTAGTGAATATATAAAATATTATATGATATTCATTTTAAAATTTAGATAGTTTATTATTAGTATTTATTGTAAAATCGTGTTACCCATATTTAAGTATTTATATTTTTTTACTTATTTTCCACCTTAATTGGGTTATTCTTTGGATGCATGAGAATTGGAAACATTTTTTGAATAAAATAACCCATGTTTATGGGTTTTATGTTTTTTTAAATTAATGGAATATAGGTATAAATATGTAAATGGATTTTTAGGGATCACCCAAAATTTGTTTAATTCCCATGTAGGTTTTGGAGTTTTGTAAATAATTGACTATTTTTAGAGTATGTTGGAAAATTACACAATGTGTCAAGAGTATATGATATGTAATTGTTTCCAAGATTATTTGAAGAGTTGAGTACACAACATGAATTATTACAAAACATGTAAGGATTATATGACATATAATGTTAAAATATTGTGTTTTATTAAAAACTCACTAGGTTTTTTATAATATCTGACTCTCTTGGATTACGTGATGGTTAAATGGATTACATTCCAGGAAAATGTCACATGCATGTATTTTAGGGGGGATGCATGGATGATATTTTTATTCATACTTATATATCTATCTACCCTACTAACCTAGGGTTGTTCTCTAGTAATTTTTAGAGCCTTCATTCATTACAAATTGATTTATTCTATGTTGGATCATCTGGGAATTTTTGTGTAATCTCTCAAGTTAAGAGATCGTTTCCTTCATCTTTATTCCTCTTCATCATAGTAGAACCATTACATTTCACAATTGGTTTTTTAATCCATATTTATGTTTTAATTGATTCTCTTCAAGATTCATTGTGTGATCTTCTTCCAGTGTCCATTTCCATTATTGTTTATGGTATGGAGGGAGTGCGTTCACGAGGCAAGGGATATTACCTCATATTTGAAAAGCATTATGCATAATTGTATCAATTAAGAGATGTATTATTTATTCTAGGGCCTTTATTTTATTGTTTTATTTTTTCTTGTTATAGAATATGTAATGTGCATGTGCATCCTATGTTTTGATATATGTAGATTCATATCTAACCTTGGTTGGTGAACTGAATTGCTCTAATTTTTGATAAATTGAATCACTAAATAAAAATTGAATGATATGAATGATTTTTTTTGTGGAACTTTATTTTAGAAAATATTGTTTCCCCTTTTATTAGGTAAAATTAAATGGTTTTTGAAATCATTGTGAAATAGTTTTATAAAATAGTTTTCAAAGCCTAAAAAAATGAAATTTATTGTTGAAATGATTCTTAAGATAAATCACATTATAAATTATGGGTACCTTGGTGGAATGTATAATAATATGTCTCATCCACTATATGGGGTTTTTCTTATAGGGATTTTTTCTTCTCCCTAGGCTTGTGGTTCTACTGTCTTGTTTGACATGTAGTGAGGTTGAAATTTTTGGGTGTTCCTCTCTCTCTAAGATTTATGAGTATTTTTAGAGGATTTATGCATGCATTATTTTCTATGATAGGTACAAAAATCCTATATATCATTACCATGTATGATCCTTGGTCTCTTGTTACCTATTCTCTATTGATGATTTATGCTATTTGTTTTGTACTATTTTCTTGTACTACCTTGTATTTGATAAGATATGTGGTTCTTGAATTTCTTTGACATGGTATATTTTTTTGGGTTATAAGCAAATGGAATACATTGAGGTTGATTTACATTCTTTATTTGGAAATGTGTTCAAGGGGAAATTAAATTACTTTTCCCTATTTTTTAGATGTTAAATGCTAAAATGTATATCATTCATTGCTTTTTATAATGTTGAAAATGCATTTGTTATTGTTCAATTACTTGATAATTAACACTTGGTTGAGACCCAACTGATCCCATTAGCTCCCACCCTACATACCCCTTCGATAGTGCATTGGCTATATCATGTCTCTGGATGTAGAGAAAAGAAAGGTTTCACAGTAAGGAATCAATGTTTTCTATTAGTTGGGAAGAGTAACTAGATGGTGAGATGTGTGGGCCTTCCCTCACTATTACATAGAGAGTAGTGGAGTATATATTTTAGTTTCATTTTTTTCTATGGGTATATTATCATATAAATTATTTTTCTACCTTTTCAGCTATATTTTTGTTGTTGTTAATTATCATATGTGGAATTTATTTATATTTTAAGGTATTTAGCTTTATCATGTGTATATATTCAATGTTTTGGTTTCATTATATTGTGAAAAAACGTTAAATTAGTTTTTTTATGCCTAGGAATTAGCCACAAAAAATGGGGATTGGGAACACCCTTCATTTATGAGGTGTATTGGGCTAGGTATAAATACAAAGGGGTGTTTGGGTTGATTTCTTACAATGTTGTATCTAAGGTTGTTTTTTCTTCATGAGTTCTTGTATTAGGAAATTTTATATACTAGAGAGAGTATTTTTGGAACATGAGAGGTATATTTCTAGGATTTAGTTTTCACCTCTTTCCATGATGTAACTCAAGTAACCATGGGATATTGGGATGCTTGTCTCTTGCAAAATATTTTTAACATTAATATCAGTTTTTAGGGTTGGTTAAGTTTTAATTGAGATTTGTTTCTATTTTCTGATCGTTTTTTGTTTCAATGTATGAAACTATGCTTCTATGACATGTTCCATAAGTTTTATAGGAGGTTGAAACTAATTCTACTCAATTTTATCCTCCTTTGAATCAAAACATTATTGTGGATATCATGTAGAAATTTTGTACAGCTGACCTGAATGTACTAAAATATTAGTGAAATGTTTTTGTGGTATAACCTGAAGCTATATGAGACTGTGATCGATCACAGGAGTTCTTGTGTTAGAATCCACCATCCATTAATGGGGGGAAATGAACCTCAATAGGAAGAGTATTGGATAATTTTTTTAATCAAATATCTAAATTCTTGGATACTCCTAAGTGTATGAAGGTGAAGTGTGGAAAATTTAGACATGTGGATCCAAGAAAGCATTGGTGGGATTCTCAAGTACAGGTGGATATTCACATGGAATTAGAGAGAAATTGTTTCAAGACACTCTGCTTCTATAAGTTTTTTCTAGAGTTACTGATGATGGAAATGTTTCTACATTTCTATTCCTTCTAGAATATACAATTTCCATTATCATTTTATACTAATCTATTTGTGGAAAAAGTTCATTTTTCACCAGAGGTTGTAAAGAATGACATGTTGAAGGCTTAGAAGTGTCTGAAGGGTTTACGATAAGATATCATATTGTAGGTTTTCATGATAAATCTAATTAACTATATAGAGACTATGAAAAATACTAGTATGGTTGAAATTTGTATGGAATGAATGGAAGGATATTTTTTCCCTCATATTCCACCTAGTTGATTTTTTAATGGTGCTTCTGTTTAAAGGAAAAAGTGGCGTGACCATTGTATGAGTGGTGGATTTGGTTCTTGAAAGCAGGACTCTTCAACACCCTTAGATACTGCTAGTGGTATGGATATGACTTTATATTAGTGTGTAATGGTCAAACACGGATCACATTATTCTCCGTTATATGAAATGATGTGTAATTCTTTTGAGTGTTATGGTTATTTTCATTATTTATTTTAGTCTATGTCTACTCCTTGAAATAGTCATGGATAGATAGCTTGAAAGTATACAATGGTGCAGTTATATTCTTTTACAACAATATAGATTAATACATAGGCCTTAGGATTGATGAACCGTCATAAATTATATGAGTTTACCACATGGGTAGATGCAGTCCAAAATCAGTGAGAGGTACCATATTTATTTTATATTCAGTAGAAATAGCTTTATTTGATAATGGTGATTCCAATTTTATTATATTAGGAATTTATTTTGGAATTGTTAATAATATAACAGAGATCATTTCCTTTGTTATGTAGTTTTTAACACCTCATGGTAAGAATAAATAGAACGGGTTTTAGTGTCTGTATGCACCATTGATAGCCGATGTAGTTTATGTATGATATTTTCCCATTATTGATATGGATATAATTGATGTCATCATCATGATGGATTAGTTTGTTTCCCACAGTGATAAGGTTGATTGTTATCAATAGTGTGTCACATTTCATGTAGATGATGGGAGCTGAAGAGTGTTTTACGGAGAGTGGGATCTGTGGTCTGTTCATGATGAACCTTTCTTCCCCGAGATCAAGGGGTTTTTTCCTAATATTTAATTATAGGCAGTTGGAGTTCATGATTGACCTTGTTCTATTTACACTACCCATTTTAATACCTTCCGATCATATGGTTCCATTGTAGAAGAATGAGATCATGATTTAATTTGATTAAATGGTGGGAAATTGTTTTATTTTTCCTAGTTTCATTTGATTTCCTTCATAAGTACTTTTTCCAAGAAGGTATACAGTCCCCCTGATTGTGCCTATACTATTGGAAGTTAAACATGGTAATAGTCAATAACAGTTATCTTTTAACCCTTGTAGATTATTTTTTTGACCAATTATTATAGGAAAAGTGGTTTTAAAATATAGATATTTAGTTGGGTTATCATCAGATTTGAGTTTGAGAGTATGATATATCAAAGAAGACATTCAGAAGTAGGTATGGCCATTAAAATTATATTGAGAAGTTGACTGTTTTGAGAAATACTCATAAAGGTTTTATGGTTTTTATGAATCATATCTTCCATCAGTATCTCGAATTTTTTTATATTTTTCATAGATGATATTTTGTTTTATTCTTGATCTGTTTGTGAGCAGAAGGACCATCTGAATTTGGTTTTGGATATCTTGAGAAGTCATAATTTTTAGATAATTCTTTCAAAAATAAAACATTTGGATTCAAGAACATAAGTTCATGGGGAATTTTATTTCTCATCATGACTTATTATTTAATCATGAGAAGTTGAATGTTAGTTTTTATTTGGAAGAACCACAATAAGTAATTGGGGTTTAGAGCTTGCTTCATCTTGATTAATTAAATCTAGAGTTCGTCAAGGGTTTCTAAAAAATGGAATCACCCCTGAATGATCTTTCTATGAAGGGGGTAAAATTAATATTAGATGCAATATGTATGAATTATTTTTATGATCTGAAATTAATTATAAATTTGAAACCTATTTTTATTTTTCCTCAGCAGAGTAAGGTGTATGTGGTTTTCTTTATTTTATTTGGAATTAATTTTTGTGGTGTGATCATAAAAAGATGATCATGTGGAAGCTTGTAGCTCTCATAGAAATTGATATTATGAGAATAAACACACCACTAATTATTTTTATCATTCCATGGCTAGGAATAATATTATTTGTTGTTGGAATAATATTTTTTGGGAGATTTTTACATTCTTTTTTGATCACAAGAGTTTGAGGTGTTTATTTTTATTAAAAGAGATGAATCTCTCACAGAGAAGATGGATGAAATACCCTAAGATATTTAAAATTGATATCTCTTACACATTATAGAAGGGTAATATTTTTGAAGAAGAATATAGTTTGAGAGTGGTATTACGATCAATTTTATAATCAAAGGAAGATTATACCATTTTGGTATTTTTTTCTTCGATTCATTTGGTTCATTTAGTGGAAGTTTCAAGAATTGTTTTGACCTTTATTTAGTTATCATAATCTCTCCAAAAGTGTATTCTATAAATTCATTAGTAGGATGAAATATTATGTGTAAATAGAGAAACCCTATATGGTGGAGATACCATTTCTATTATTCATCTCTCTCTCTCTCTCTAGATGGTATTCTCAGTTTTTGGGATTTGGTTTTCATCCCAAAATTTGTGAGGATATCTTTTTTATTTTATTGTGATAGTTCTTAATTGGATATTTATATGGGCACTAAAAAGTTTACATATTAGATGAGATACAGATTCAAGTGGCTGGGTGTGAAGCATGAAATCTAAAATTATGTTTCCCACTATTATACCTACTAAAAAATAAATTGAGTGTAAAAAACCTTATCATTTTTTCTAGACTCTTCTAGTAATAGTTTTGAAATGGGACAAGTTATCCATGTTCTTTTTAATTGGATTTCCATAGACATCCCAATGAAAGAATTATATTTGGGTGGTGATTATTCAGTTGAAAAAGTAATCAAATTTCATTTAAGTCAAAGAAACTTGTAAAATTGGATATCTAGGTAACCTATATATATATATATATATATATATATTAAATTTTTAGGTTACATGGGGTTTATTCATCCTTTGATTCAAACCATGACCCTAGTTTGAATTCATGGTTTTGGATGATTCTTCATGACATGATAGGGACTTTGGTCATTTTGAGTACAACATACCATTGAAAGGAAGACAATGAGACAAAGTTTGTTATTCTGATTTTGGAGGATTTTATTCATTCATGTGTCTAGAAATTCAGTAGATTACGGTATATCCATCTAGTACTGGTTGATTTTTCTTATAAAAACAGTTCTCTGTTGTCATACAAAATGGATACTTTCTAGGTTTTGTATGGTCACTAGTGCAGATCAAAACATTGTTGTGTATAGGTGGGAGAAGATTATTTGGTGGGATTGAGTTTGGTTAATGATACTTCTATGAGGATTTTGATATACATAATTCATTGGTTATATCTCAGAGTCAATAGATATATTATGAATATCAAGGGATTTTTCCTTTTGAGTTTCCATAGGTGGATTATTTTTTGTTGAATATTGGTCCTTGTTTGGGTCATTATAATCTTGGAAAGCATTGAATGTTTTCTATGAGATATATTGTATCATTTGAGGTAATTATGTATGTTTTTTGGTTAATTATCATTTGAAATTTGGGGTTTGGTTAACATGAATTCGTGACATTTTCAACATATTGCAACACAAGAACTACCGTATGGATCTCTCTCATGTTCTAGGGTGGGATAAGATTTACTTATTGCAAGATATTTCCATTGTTGTCCAGCCAATGGAGATCCTTCACAAACTTGTGAAACTATTGAATAACAACACATTTTCATTGTTGAAAATTTTATGGTGGTGCAAATTATATTCTCATGAGACTTTGGGATGTGACTTGATATTGAGGGAGAAGTGGACTCACCACTTTACCAGGCTTCATACTACCACATGACCTCCTGGTGTTGGAATGTCTTATGGTGGGGAGTTTATAACTTCCTATTACCCACAATCATGTGTTTCTATTAATTTTTATAATTTTTTCACTCTTTAATTGGGTACAACATTATACTCCCTATGATGGAGGTATTTTTTAGAGAAAAATTCCCAAATGATTTTGTATTTATATTTTCTTAAATTAATGGGGTTTGTGTATAAATGTGTTTATGGGTTTGTGGGGTTCTCCCCTAGTCTGGAGAACACTTGAGTTGGTTTCATGTTTTTTTAAATAATCCAAGGTTTTCACTATATGTAGGATCTTTTCATTCCATGTAAAGAGTAAAATATGTGTAATGGTTTCCAAGAACATTTTGTGAGTTGAGTACATAGTGGGAATGATTACATGTAGTGTAATAGTTACATACCGTGTATTGTAAAAGATTATATTTGATTAAAAAGGTGGTGAGTTTTCAGTTTATATGATTCCTATGGATTTCATGATGTGTAAATGGGATTTATGAAATATAAATTTAATCTACAAGGACATTAGGGTTATTCTCATTTGATATGTTTACTCATTATTTTTCATCTATTTCTCCTCTTAACATAGGAATCTTCTCCTGAAAGTTTAGGAGCATCAGATCATTTCATATTGATTCATTTGACCTTTTATCATCAGATTAGTTACATTGAATTACTTTAGACAATATATCAATTCTTATTATTCATTTATCATGATTATAATAGCATAATTTTGTTTCACTATTGGTTTTATTGATGTGTGTCTTTCATTCCATTGACTCTCTTCAATACCCGTAGTGTGATCTTATTCTGGGGTCGTTTCCTTTGTTTATAGTTTTTTAGTGAGTGTTATTTCTTGAGGTATGTGTTTTTACTCCTTTCATCCAACCCCTCTATTTAATTGAATCATTTTTGAGTTATATAGACTGATTACCTGCCCTAAATTTTCATTGTTTGATCCTTTGTTATGGATGATTCAATTATATTCATGTGTGACCTGAGTTTCGAGGTAGGTGGTTTCATCTCGATCCTATGTTGGTAAACTGCATTTCCCTTGTTTTTCATAAAATTTTTATTTAATTAAATGAAATGAGATAAATTATTTTTTATGTGTGTGTGGAACTATTTTTTAGGAAATATTTTTCCCAGGGTTTTGGTATATGGAAAGGGGTTTTCAAAGCGTTTTCAAATGGATTTATGAAATTATTTTTCAAAGCATAAAATTATGAAATTTTAAGATTAAATGGTTTATAAAGTAGATAACATGGGATTACATGGATATTTATGTGGAAGTTATGGTAATAGATCTCATCCACTGTTGAGGGGTTTTGTCATGGTGTTTTCCTCTTCTCCATAGGCATGTTGTTCAAGGGACTTGTTAGACCATTGGATGGTTCAATTTCGATGGTGTTCCTCTATATATTGGATCTATGCATATGTTTAGAGGCATGATTCATGCATGATTTTCTATGATAGGTATGTGTTTTCTAGCTAACCTAACCTTCTGTGATCATTGGTGAATTGATACTAGTGCTTCTTAGATAAATTGGGCTTTCTGGTTTGTACACTTATGTTCTACATCCATGGATTTGATATGATATGTGATACTTGTATTGTATTTTAATTATATATATATATTTTATGATATATGTATAAGATATAATTTTAAACTGATTTACCATCATTATATTAAAATGTGGAAAAATGTGAAATTAAAAAAAATTCCATGCTTTTGTGATAAAAATCACTATACCATATATCATTCCTTGTTATCATTAAATATGATATTATATTAATTATTATTTAGATACATTATATTAAACTCCTAGGTGAGACCCTACCAATTCGGTCAGCTTACACTCTGCATACCTTTTCAAAGGTGTGTAGTCATGGCTATATCTTTTGATGTAGGGAATGGTAAGTAGTCATGGTAAGGTGGAGTGGTTTTTTTTTAGGTTGGTTGTGTAATGGTATGGTTATATGGTGTGAGTTTTCTCACACTATCTTTTAGAGACCATTGGAGTATCTATTTTAGTTATCTTGTTATTTTCTTTTGGACTTCTCTCTTGGATATTTTGGTTACTATATTTTAAGTAGTATCATTTTCAATTTTCCTTATCTGGTAATGAATATAATTATCTCTCTCACTTTTTCTCTATATTATGTGTAAATATTACATGTTTTAGTTTCATTATGTTGGTAGGAATATTTCCCTATGGTTTTTTTTCAATGCCTAGGTGATAATCACCAGCCTGTGGGGATCAAGAATACCCTTTGGGTATGTGGTGGATGGGGTAGGGTCTTGTATTGAGAGGGTGGCTAGGTCAATTCAATATAATTAAAATATAATATGTCAGAAATTTTTTAAAAGACTATAAAAAACAAGAAATATATATATTTTTTCATCGATATAGCTTTTACAAGAAACCCCACCATTATTTAAATGTGGAAATGTATGTTTAAGAAATCATTATCTCTATATTTTAAATTAATAATGATTACATTGTTATTATATTATCCTATTGAATTTCCCAATTGTTACTATATTTTTTAGTGTTTTTTTCTCCCATAATAATTCTAAAATTGATTAAATTAATCTCATGAATTATATGAGTTTTCCCAAAGATTCACCTTATAATAGTTTATCTATTCTAGCTGAACAATCACTAGATGAATTGAGAGTTACATTTATTTATAATTGTTTCCTTATCTATATCTTATTAAATGTTTTTGTATATGAGGCCTAAGGATTTAATATCTAATTAATTTAAAAAACCTTTTAGTTAAATTCCTGATATCATTTTTTTTATTTTTACTTAACTATAAATTCACTTCCTAAAACTACATACGAGCCTTATATTATATATTCACTTTTCATTACCAAATATTTGATATCTATATCAAAATATTTTGTGAACTATTAATTATGTATGAAATACCATAACATCCAATATTTTTAAATGAAAAAATGTGTCATTATATATAATAGTGATGTAGATAATTTTTTTTGAATCAATCCATAAATAATAGTTTGAAGAGAATATACACATAGTAATATGATGTCATGTGTTACTCTCTCCTGACATTGTAGTCCCCCTTTCTCACCCACATATTAAAATCACCTTAATTAGTATAATTTTTATGAACATTATTGGTTCATTTAATATAATGAAAATGTGTGAACAACATATTTTATTCGATAAAAACAATATATATTACATGAAATCATGAGTTTACTTAAAGTTGAATAGTTCCCCTATAACTTCTAAAAACCATTATAGTTTATCATAAAATGACCATTTGGGTATCATGAGAATAAAATATCATATTACATTATACTAAAATGTTGAGTATTTATTCATTTAATTGGAAAATTTAATGGAACAAAAAAAATTGATTTGGTTATGTGATTTTAAAAAATTTAGTCAAACAAAGAACCTTATGTAGTGAGAAACCATGTCACAAAAAACCCTTATCATCCTATTGAAGCATATTTAAAAAAATCCTAAGAGGATTTTCCATACCTTTCATCATATATTTATTGATGAATATAGAAATCCAAGGTGTTATGGATGGTTGTAAAAAAATAATGGAAAAAATCGTGTCCATATATAAGAGAAACATTTCTAATTGATAATTTTACTTCAACATGTTGTGTTTATGATCCAATGTTTGGTCACCCCAAATATACGTTACATTGTATAGTTTATTTAAAATATCATTTATATTAATACTCTATTTACCCTTATTAGAAAATAAAATATGAGTTACTATAATATATGCATTAATGTTTTTATATTTAATCTTCATACTTCAAGAAATGTCGAATAGAATGATGAAATACACACTTAAAGAATACTCTATGTATCCCATATAGTATACCATTTACATTGTCCCTCTCATTGATTTGGTTTATCATTAATACTTTTCTCAAATAGATACCAGGTATAAATTTTTTTTAGAAGTAAAATGTATAAAGGCATGTACCACTATTGGAAATTCATGATGGTGAGGATACAATATTTGATCCGACATGATAAAAAAATTGGTTTCACATGTAAATTTCTAATATAATTGAATCATATCTTAAATACATTATGTTATTTAAAAAAATCAAAATAAAATTTTACTTTTTTAGTGTCCATCTATTTTATCAAATCACAATAGCTCTCACTGTGGGATTTAAAATATCATTTCATCTTTATATACTAGTGATTGGGATCCATATTTTCCTTACCATAATCAATTATTAGGTATTAAAAAGTATTCAATTGTATGTAGGTAGTCGATATTTTTGTAAAAAATAAATCATAATTAACATACCTATTGAGTTGAATCCCCAATCCTAAAATCTCGATATTTTATTTACTCAACTCTTACCTCATATTAAAATGAATTTTTTCTTATGAAATAAATAACTATTGTTAAATATGTTAAGTAAACCCTAAATATTACATAAAACACCCCAATAATTTATATATCCATTAGATGGGACAAAAAATTACTATAAACCATGGTTTCATTTTAACTCATGTAATTTAATGTTTTTTTACAAAATATTTTCAAAAGGGTTTTTTTCTCTTATGAGTAAATAATCATTGTTTTAACAACTTAATTATTTTTTAAATACTAATTGGATTTTAAAAAATTTATAAACCATGTCCTATAAAATGTATCTATTCATTAACCATTCATTTTAATCCTTATTATCATTGGAATATTATTACCTTTGATATATTATTTAATCATCCAATAAACATGAATCACATCAATAATTAACTTATTATGAACTATATAGAAATAAATTAAATATATGCCATGATCAGAAGCTTTACTTATAGTCAATTTTTTGAGTGGTTGATAACCAAACCCCTTACCATAGGGAAGTAACACATTGAGATATGATTTGAATGAGTTATAATATTAAACTGTTCACCATTGTATCTATATGGTTGGATTCAACTATTATCCATCTAGAGGCATATTCCCTCTTGGGAGATGATTTACTTATATATTCTTAGTGACCCAGAGGATTATTGAACTTGTGGTTTGGGATTAAAAAAACAAATAGTGGATATACATACCCATACATAATAAATAGAAACGGATGGTACATAGATCATCGTATTTAATATAAAAATCAATTATCAGAAGTAAAAAATAAATAAAAATTGAAATTGAAAAAAAACAAACAAATTATAGGATGTACATGCTCATGATCTTCTACATGGGTAGGGAATATAAATTTAAAATTTTCAATCAATAATTTCATTCTGTTCTTTATTTAGATATTATTCAAAAACTACTATATTAATTTTCATATTAGTTTGTTAATTATTTATAAATTAATTGACCCTCAAAATAGTACAAGATATTTTTATCAACAAAAATTATAAAATAATTAAATTAAATGATTTTTTAAATTAATTCATACATATTGTGTACTACCAGGGAATATGATGTCTTCCATTATTCTATGTTTTAAACATCAACAAAACATTAATAAAAAATACATGTATTTAATGTAACATGATATCTACCATTTTCCTTTAGATGATATTTATTGGCACTAAAATATTGTGTGACAATTCTATATATATTTATTTTCATGATCTATATATATACAAGATAATTTTTCTGAAATGGTGTGTCACAATATTACATGAAATGTTATTACTTTTGTAAATTTGTACAGTTCATGTAATATGGTTGAAAATATAGATTGTAATTAATATATGTTCACAATACCAATTTAGATTCCTATGACAAATATAAAATTCTTGAGAACATGAAACATATTAAAATTCCTGAAAATATATCTGAATTATTTAATTTCTCATTTATTTAATCATGGACTAGAAAAATAACCCACCATGTAATTCATGAAAAACACCATGTCACACTTACTTTACAACTAGCTACACATACCGTGCAGTTTATTTTTTGAAAATCAATATTTCCTTTTATATGTTTGAATAAAACATCATGACTCTCTTGTTGTGAACCTTGTTTGAGAGGGTATGAGATAAAAATCATGTACACCAACCACAAATCCATCATCTACAATATATTTTTTAAAATAAATCATTATTAGTAACTCTTTGGGTATTCTAAATGGGATGTTTTTTAAAAGTTGTGTATTTTAATTGAGCATTATTTAATCCCAACTAGACCATGATTCTTTCTATGTAGTCAATATGTGTGGTGTATTAATAAAATGTTTCATACATTGACCACATAGAATCCATGATTCCCATAAGAACTATCTATGTGTGGACATGTGATGTGTACACTAGATAAAAACTTGTAACACTATCCTAAAATTTTCCTAATGATTAGTCAATAAAAAGAGTGTAATGACGTAATGTAATATTCTCCCACATAACATTCCAAAATATTCATGAATATTTTTTATGTGGTTAAACATGGGTACTAGATGTTTAATTTTTCAAGTACATGTTGTGTGTCCTTTTCAATCAAATATAATCTCATGGAACTCTAAAAGAGATCATTTAACAATATTTATCTATTCATATATTTTACATGTTATTATGTACAAAATTATTAATTTTCTAATATATTAGATCATAAAAAAACAATAAATGAAAAAACTATTGGAATGAAGCTGTTATTCAATCTGTAAATAATTAATAATAATAAACTTATATTTGATTTTTTTGAAACCACTTTATAGTTTTATAGATCATCGAGTGCAGTTGCGCCAATCCCTGGGATGATGTTTCCTTAGTTTTATTAGATTAAATCCTTATGACATTATTAATGTAAGCCTATAATATTAATAAAGAGGATCCTTTCACATATAATTTATAATTTAATTATATAGATAATAATTAACTTAATTTGTAATTATTCCCCCACCACCGAATCAATTTATCTATCTTATCATACTGTCATTGTGTTGAAGGATCCAAAGAAGTACCCATCTTGAAATATCTCCACATGATCCAAGAATCAATGTATGTCACCTTTGGACCTGATGCTAGAATGGAAGAACCTAATTCTTTCATCATTAACTATTTGTCCCAATAATAATATGTGAACACTTGAAAGACTCTCTCTTGTTCTCTTAGTCTTAAAAGGTGGAAGAGGACCATTTATCTCTATTCATGCTAGTATTATTTTGACTATCACTATTCGATATTGATAGAAATATCTTAGGTGAATCCAGTGTTCACAGAAAACCTCCCACCCTAGAAATGATATATCAATTATTAATCTTAGTTAAAACAACCATAAAATAATAAGAAAATTATTTATTTTACATATTCTATTTAATAGACAGTAAAATATAAATTATTTGAAAAATATATTTATTAAAAAAAATTATCATTTATTCCAAACCATTTAACGTAGTTCATCAACCATCATTATTGTAAATAAAAACATTAATAAAAACTATTTATTTAAATTAATTAATTTCACTATATTATTTGATAAATAAGTAAATTAATATTATAATCACTCTATATTGAACAAATATTTATTTAATATTCAAGTAAAAATATATATATTTATTTTTAAATTTTTTAATATATAAGAAAAAAATATTAAATATTTATAGAATTATTAGTCACCATGAAAATTTTTATTTTCTTAATTTTCCACTCCCATATATATTCTTTCACATAGCTATTTATTGAATAAACTTGGTTAACATAACCTAAGGAATTTTTAGATCAGAAACCATGAATAATATTTATTCAAACTTTTAAATTCATGTCCAATTTAAAAACATTTCTAGATACTTTTTTTGTGTGACACTCTGTGATATATTCTCAGTGCCTTAGAAAAACAAGCCTAATGTCAAAGATCATCATCTAGAAAAAAAATTGACACCCCTTAAAGAAGAATCCTATTCAAAATGATGAAGACCTCTTATATATGTTCTATGTTAAATATAAAGTGATTGTTTTGATATCTCATAAATAGAGTTGAATACCTCATGTTATAATCATTTATTAAAGATTTTTTATTCATTAAATTCAACTAAATCACAAATCAACAAACTAAAATGACCATAAATTTTTGAAACAGTTCTAATTTAATTTAAGGGATGGATATATCATATATAATTAATATGGAAGTGTCCATTCTATTATTAACTTTTTAATTAATTCTATATAATTCATGACACAACCAATGCAACCTACTTCACTATGAGCATATATCTTCAAATATTTCATTAATACATTAATGTACATGATTCATTAAATATATTAATTTTAATATATAGTCTATGTAACAATAATGAGACCTTATATTATAATATACAATGTCTTTTAAAACACATAGAATTTTTTTTCAAGGTATATTCAGATAATTTTCTCTCTTATGAAAATCAAAATATTGTTTCTGGTTAAGATGAATTCAAAAGAGTAAAATTTTGGGAAACAGGGAATTGGTTATATGAGATTAAAAACAATTAAATGAAAAACTAGTTCTAACACATCTCAAAACATTAAAGTACATATATCATAAGAAAAAAACTATAGGTCTATTGAAATTATTACTCACTCAGTGATAACTAGCTAATAAAGAGGAACAAAATAGTTTTTGTAGATCTTGAGGCCTCACTAGGGTTAAGATATATCATGTTAGCTCTCTCAGTGTAATAATTAAATTCACCTTATCTAGTGCACAATCTAAAATAGGGTTTTAGTCTTCTGGTTTACTAACTCACTCAAGGTCTCTGATGTGTAACTTATCATCCAAAACATAGAAAACATAAATACAACCATATAATCAATGGTTTGTATATAAAAGTAAATTCCAATTGTAATGAAATTTTTATTAATATTCTATATTACTAATTAAAATGTAGAACAATCTTCAAAAAATATAATCAATAAATTTTTTTTGTAATACCAATATTTAATATAAATCATTTGAAATCAATATTTAATTCCAAAAATTACTATAGTTTAATTAATGAGTCATAAAATACCTTCAATTATTTGTCTCAATAATAATATTTGGACAAAATCAAATTATTTTTCGGTAATAAAATTTTTTCTAAGGGGAAGACCAGTTATGTCGAGAAAACAATATCAAGATGGTTAAAAACACTTTACCTTCATATTAAATAATAATATATGAGAAATAGGGTTCTATATAACCCTAAAACTCGTGAAATTTCATTAAAACCCCCATACATTACCCTTATATTGGAACCCATGGCCATTTATGGTTTTAATACTCAATGTAAAAAAGAATAACATGATATTAGATAAATAAAATTGAAGAAACCTGGGGGGAATCGAGATTTAATAAAAATTAATTTGCCAAAATAAGAGCTAAATCCCCAATAAAATGATGATGAAGGTGAATTAGGGTATAAAGACATCCTTTTTTCTCCTAATATGGGAGAGGGTGGGAGGATGAGTTAAATTTAGTAATGAAAGATGATTATTTCACTATTTTATGAAAAAATATGTAGGTTGAACAATTATGAAACATAGTTAAAAAACTATGGGCCAACTATGTAGGTTAGCCCCCACAAAAAATTAGAAAAAGGTTTCTAATAGATCTATATTGTTTTTAAACCCATGTGATTACTGTGTACTACACCACTAGATTCCCCTAACTCATTTCATACTATAGGGTTCCCAGTTATACCTAACTGTACGTTAACCATGCACCCAGGGTAGTTTATCCAGTTATATATATTTAACCACATACTAAAAATACATCAAGAATATATGAAATTATGAACAAAAATATTAAATAAATATGAGTTAACCTATTAGTGTCACAGTAATCTATACTTCACTTTCTATCCCCAAAAAAACTTCATGGATTCAAATCCATGAAAAGGTGAGGCCGCAGCTCTGTCACTATTGGAAAAAAAATGCTTCAACTCATGTAAATATCAACCCCAAAATAATAGCATATGAAATGATGAAATGGATGTATGATGAAACACCTTCCACTAATGATCGATAATAAGAACAAGCTACTAGAAAATAGAGGTTTCACACTACACCTCTATATTCTCCCACCCAATCATGCCTGACAGTTTTAAATATACTTATTTTTTTGGTTATTATAGATAAAATCATCTATATATGTGATCATGTATGAATATTCCAACAATTATGCAACATTACTAAGGTGTTCCGTGATCTCAATTTGTTTGACATATTGAGACCCGGACATTCTATGACATCTCAAATAATGATTTCCCAGTCAGAGAGAATCCTCAAACATTCCAGATCACTAACCAAAATTTTCAAAATTTGAAGATGATCGTCATATGGTTTCTACTGAATATATGCATATACTAATTTATTTTAGATTAAATAAAAAACTTTTATCTCATCCTTGATAATTATCTTCTCCAAAAAGGATTTCTAGACAAATTATTTTAAAATAGAGGAGGTCCATGATGTCATCCATTCAATTCCAAAATGATATCTATCATAAAAAATGGTTCATAAAACTATTAAATTAAAATTTAATAAATGATAGTAATTACTCAAATGAAATAGAAAAATAAAGTACACATGCTAAAATAATATTCTCCAAAATTTGGGTAGACTATTTTGTTTGAATATTCATCTATGGAATATATGCCTTGATCAATTTCTATTGAGATCTAATAATATCATGAATAACTCTCAAAAAATGAGAGCTAAATTCAATAAATAATTAACGATGATTGATAATGAAACCCCATAGAGACTCTTGGTATCACAGATATATATTTGTATGATCTCTTCTACTATCCTATAATCCATAATGTGAAGGACATTGGATGAATAGGGTGACCAATTGATGACCATATAAACAGTATCCTTCTAATTTGGATCCTTAATTAATCTATGCAGAAATTATATGAAACCGCTTTCCACTTCCATAATATATTTTGATGGGGATGGAATAATCCCATTGTTCACTGATTCTCAAATACAATTATCTGATAACTGATACACCAAGATATGGAATACATAATCAACCACCTCATCTATGTCCATTAATACAAATTTTTGAAGACTAAAAAACATTTTTTCCCTAGGGGGAATATCCCAAATGTAATGGTTCCCTCATTCCATGAAATTATTTCGTATAGTTATTCTGAAAACATTTTTCCTCCAAAAATAAATAACAACATCAGGATACTAAGACATGTCATATGATGTCACCATACCAATAAAAATAATACAACTATACTAACAATCAAAATATAATTCATTCCTAAGTTAATTTCAATCAACTAAGGGAAGTATAGCTTATATAGAATAAAAATTAACCTATATTACATTTCATTTAATATTCAAAAAATGTCAAAAAAAATGAACCCAGTAGGCCCTATTCTTCATATGATTTCCTGAATCTCATGGTGGTTAATTCACATATTAAATAATTGGGTATCACATTCCACTTTCTTGTGTTTTATGAAATTTGAAAATAAAAGTATGTAAATACTCCACCTAGTGTATCAAACAATGATTATGAACTCTCAATGTAATCATATTCTTCATACTTTATGATATGAATATATAATAAATTTCTCCCAAAATATTAGTGGTTCCATGAAAATGTGATGTTTATAACTTCCACCAAATTACATTCATGAATGGAATAATACATCTTGTGATGGTATAATTAGATGTATCCATAATCCACTTCATAACAAACTATAAATAATGAACACCCCCATAAAGTAACTAAGGCAACACAGTAGACAAAATTAACCATGTCTAGATCATAAAGGACCAAAATATGGGATGAAGTCAACATCAATGGTAATTCCATACAATACTATAGATATTTAAACTTTGGGTAAAAAATTACACCCTTATGATTTAAATATTTCAAGTGGATTCCATCCAAGAGAAATATTGAATGAATAAAATTTAATACCTTATAAATCTAATGATTTTTCTAAAATAAAACGCATTTTTTGGCTGCTCCAAATACATCACTGCATAGATTTAATATTTATCCACCAATATTCCATTATTAGATAACACAAGAGCCAAAAAATTCACTTACAAAATATAAATAAATAATTTAAAAAAAAATGAAATAATGGCTAAACTCTTTTATGGGCTTCAAAATAATATCTACTTTTTCCTATTTAATGTTCTGAACCCTCCCAACATTTCCTTTGTGTTTTTAACAAGGATTAATGATGATGTGGGAGAGTATGGTGGTGATATAAAAGTTTTAGGTGGTACTTTGGATGATTTATTTTCATGATGACATGTGAGAGAACTTTTCTAGTCAGGGAGGAGGTTTGTTTTCTTTGGTATGCCTTTATTTAACATGGATTATATGACCACACCCTATGAGAGGCATGGTTTTAGTAATTTAAACCTGATTTTATTCTTGTGTTCCATGGGAAAGTGGAAACATCATGTCGAGGGTACAATACCAAGCGTAGTTCTTCTATGGAGATGCTTTAAAAAATGGGGAAGATGATTTCACCCCACTAAATCATTGGTCATGGTGAGAGTAAAATGGACAGTTTTTTGGTTCCCAGGCCTAGTGTCTTTCCATGGAAAATTACCATAGAACCAATTTTTTTTTTTTCCATGTCATGGTGGTGGTAAAATAGGTTAAAATAGCATATTTCATAGGATATTAAAATCATGTGTTATGTAAGTATAAATTTGTCATGTTGGTGGTATAACCATATTGTGGGGGGAACCTTGCTCTAGGTTTATAAATATGTGGTCAAATACACCATGATTAGTATTTTAGACTTTCCCTAATCTCTTGTACTATCCTTTTAATTATTCCCTTTTCTGATCACCTCCCTTCATGTTTCAAACTACATGGTTAAACTTTAATCATATGAATTGGTATTTTATAGATAGAGGAAACCCTCTATTTACCATTTCTCACTCTGCTCTATTTAGCTTCTATCGATATGGTCTATAAAAATGGTTTTATCCTCTGTTCTAGGTGGGGTTTTTTTTCAATTCTTATTGTTAATAATATCTGATAGTTATACTTGCAATATTGAGAGGGATTGATCAAATTTTCTTCCATTAATAGTGGTGGTTCACATTGAATATTTAATCAAGGTAGTAGATCATTCATCTATCCTCCTTATTTGTACATGAGGTTATATGATACTTTTGTTTTTATCATTATATTTAATACATAACATATTAGTAAAATCAATGAATGAGATTATGTAAAATTTAAGGTGAAAAGTGAATCTCATGAAAAGAATAAAAAATTTTATTCGATTAATAATCTGTTCTCATGGAATTTTAATTGTTTTTAAAATACTATTGAATGTAGTAATGTAACTAGGTTGAAAGACCTTTGTTAAAACTAAGGTGGTGAGGTGTTTGGTGGGTGTTGATTGTGGTCGTATGTTTTATAGTGGTTATAGCATGATGTGGTTGTTATTATTGGTGGTTTTGATGTGTGGTGGGTTTATTGTGTGGTGGATATAATGTGGTGTGGTTGTGAAGTGGGATTAATTGGAAGAAATTGATGTGTTATCATGTGTTGTGATGTGTAGTTCCTTGAAAACTATGGAAAGGAAATTAAATATTTACACTGATAATAAAATGGAATGGGACTGCATGACTAATTTATGTGGTTATAAATTACAATGTATGAAATAATGTAACTTATAGAATGGATAATGAATGGGATTAATGTAATTATAAAATTAATAGGTTTTCTAAATAGAGATATTTAGAAACGGAGAAATCTAGAAATGTGTTTTATTGAGAGAAATAATATAATATGGCTTGTGTGATACATCATTGTGTTGTGTGTTGAATTTAGATGAGTAAATTGTTGCGATGGACATTTTGAGACCTTGTTGTAATGTTGAAAGTTATGTTAGTGATCTTGTTTTAAAATACTAGGTTTGGATTTTGTGTCACCTGTCTATCTTGTATTTTTATTAAATTTTTTATATTCACCTCACCTAATTCACATGTTTACCTTCATGAAAAATGTTTTTGGTTATAGTTAATTTTCGAAAACATCTATGATGTTGAGGATGGATGGATGGATACAACATAGTTGCTTTGCACACTTATAGGAGAGATTGAAATGTGTAGGTTGTGATGGATAGATATCAATAGTGTACAATATATCTTAATTATTAAGTTGATTTTGTAGTATGTGGTGGGGGTACTGCATTGAAGAAGGAGGGAATGAGGTTGATTACCCTAATTTTCATGATACTGAAAAATTATGTACATGGAAGATACTATGGGAGGATGATAATTTCATTTCCCAGGTGTCTTCAAGTGAATATTGATGTGTCTCACCATGATTCATTGGACTATATGTGGATGTGTTCTTCTATGTGTCTTTGAGCATGTATTTTATAGAAAATATTGGTGCCCTAATATGTGTTTTGTTTTGGTGTGAGAGTCAGAAATTAGTGGGAAAGTAGTGCAGGGTATACTTTATTGATATTCTTATTATTATATTACTATATTGGATGAGTAATTTATTGAGTGTTCCATGGTTAAGATGTGGAGTTGTTAATTTATAAATTTTCATGCATTCTTCATTTTTTTATTCTCATGAGTTCATTAGTAACAACTTTACAAATTTGAAAAATATGACTTGGTAATGATACTACTATGTATAAATGTTATTCTCATGGTACATATAAAAATCTATTTATTAGGTTTCCGAGAGGATTTCATGGATTGTGTTGGATATCACTAGAATATAAATTGATGTTATTTAATTTTACATTCATTAAGTTTTTTTGTAATGATATTTATGTAATATTTCTGTGTTGGTTTACATGATACATTTATAGATGGATGGTTTATGTTTTTCCGTTTTCTATCTATTAGATAGAGTTTCATGGTTTATTTCTTTATATTATCTAATCTAACATTTATATGTTAGGTTAATGACTTTCATATGTGATATTTTGATACCCTCAGTTTTAGTTACAACCCCAGGGCCTGCGGAAGGTGGGACCCAAATGTCATTATATCTCCCCCTTCATTGTCATACATTAGGGTTACATTTTGGGTGATGTGGTCGTGAAAAATTTATATTAAAGGAAGGAATTTTTCCAAATTGAATAGGATATAATATCAATGTAGGTGTAAGGGATCAGGTTTAAATATCTCAGACAATTCTCCCCAACATATTTCTCGATGATTAGTCTTTTATGTGACGTCATGAAGAGGAACTCCACCCATCTATCATAATGTTAGGTTCACCATTTACATTGTTCATGTATTTGGAGGAACAAAATAAGGGGTAGGTAATTGAGTATATATACGGACCCAACCATAAACCATACATAATATTGAGTTTTGTTCATGAATTTAATTTCATTCACACTGAGGATATTTTCATGTTTAGTGTTTTAAAGAATTAGGCCATAAGTATTACATTACATATCAAAAATTACATAGTACACACATTAACTCTCTCTATTTTTTTACAATAATAAAAATTCATAAATAATACCAGTATTATTTTCATGATAAAAATATTATTCAATTGTTACATTCTTTTATCCTTCCTTATACCCTATGAAAAACATTTTGAAAACATGGGATGAGCATAAAAACATAGTTAGGGTTATAAAATAAGGAATGAAAAGATTAGTACAGGAATGCATAAAATTCATTGAAATAATACTTGTCACTCATAAAACATAATCTCATTAACATACCTCATGAAATCATAAGATTAATGAATAACACATAGATATCATAAATCATAAAGGTAAATTTTGGAATCCATAACATACGTACATTGTAGCTTTCATAACTATATAGTGAGTTTCCTTCATTGTTACATTTGGAATACCCATCACAGTATATTTCATAAAGCTATTAGGATAAAGCTTAGCATTTACCATTATGGAATTACCCAATTAATTAGAGAGATATATCGGTCTCACCAACCCTCGATTTATCATATAACCACCCATATATGTAAACAACTCCCAATAACCATAACATAATCATAACACATAAAACAATGAAAAAAGGAAAGAAAAAAGTTCCACATTGAAATGAAAATTTATCATTTCCAGATATTGATATAATCAATTATTTATAAAAAACATTTTAAATACCAAAATACATAAAAAGGTCATATGGTATTTATTTTCCTTTCAAAAACATTATGTCTTGTTAAAAAATCCAAATATCAAATAATGCTCATAGTGGCAGAATGGTTGTTGTCGTCGTGTACATTAAAAAAGAAACATTATTTTGTCATTTTGTAAAATTCTTCATAAATAAATATTACTTTTGAAAAATGTGGAGTTAATTTAAAATAAAAATTTTATAATTATACACTTTATAAAATAAGGTCGTGTATAAACCCAAATATGCCTCAATGAAAGAATATTGAGATGATTTCTCTTACCTTAAGTCTGACTTGCCTCATTCATTCTTTAAATTAGTGAATAATAAAAATAGGTTAATTTATACTTTATTCAGAAACATTTTCATGTTTATTATTCATTTTATATTAATTATCATCATGTTTTTAAATTTACATAATTATTTATGTTCACATTGGACATTTTTTAGATATTCCGTACTTGAGTCGAACATGAACTTGTTTTGATGTAAATTAACCATGTTTTCATAAGTATATTATCTTCCGAATGTAATTAATTATTTATATATAATATATATATATATATACATATTTGTATTTTTAAGATTCCATAAAATATTAATATAAAAAATAAAATTAATTGTTCATTGAGACAGTTGGTGGTACGTACACATGAACAATAATTTCATTTCTTTATCACATTAATGGAATGAAAAATAAATGATACTTAAGTATATTATAATTATAGTATAATATCCATGTTATATATGTTACATAATTTCATTAACACCATTCTCTATATGTTCCATGAATGGCATGAACAAGTCATATAACATTGAGGGGGTGGTAGTCTGCACTTCCTCAAATGAAATTATTGTATTTACACATTATGGAAAGAGTAAAGGTATGCTATAAATAAAAAAATAAAGAAGCATAGAGATATAATATATATCATATATATCATATATAAATACAGTCCCATCATAATGGCCACCATGAGAGGTGGTAGGGGAAAATTGAACAATTTTCGTTTTGTGATATAGTAGTTCACCATACCGAGAAATATAATGTTTGTATCCATTAAATGGAGGTGTGTGTAACTGTAGTTAGAATACTTATCATAAAAAATACTATAATATTGAGTATAATGGTTTTGTCATGTAATAAAAGAATAATATGAGCATAGGGAGTGGAGAAAGAAAATAATGTAAAGGGACTTGAGAGAAGACATTATCTTTAAATCAGGAAACATCTTTTGATTTGAGTAAAATGGATTTATGGAATTTCCTTCTACCCATGGTAAGGCTCCTAGGAGGAATGTATGGATGTTGTGAGATTATTTTAGTATAATTTTTATGATACAATGGGCTGGATATGTGTGGTTAAGGGGGAAGAGGTGGTGTAATTTTATAAGTGGGAGGATGGGCACTTTATGAAAGTATTGATATATTAATTTATTATAAATTCCATTTCAAGTACAAATGGTACAAAAATCATTTAATTATAATATAAGATGATTTTGGTTTGGATAACCATAATACAATAATATTTACAAGTTTTTAATAATTTTTTATCATTATCTTTTTGTTTTAATGCTTTTTTACCTTTTTAATCTTATAGTGATATTATTTAATTTACACATTGTGGGTTAATGTAATTACCATATCAAATCAAAAGACCCATAAATTAGTAATTTATGACATATTTGGACTTATCATAACCATTTATATAAATCTTATATTTTTAGAAATTTAATATCATTTAATAAACTATTTTATATTTTAAGTTATGAATTATTTCAATTTTGGAAACTATTTATACTTGAATTTTTAACAAAATCATTAAAACATGATTCCTTAGAAACAAAACAGTGTATCATTACTAATATGTCATATTCACCTATAGAATTTCTGGATGAAATTATTTATGTCAAATAATATTTATTCTAATAGTCATAATATCATTTATTTGAAACCTTTATTAATGAAGAAATCACTACATCTTCATTGGGACATAATTAAATTCATTTATTTAATATAAAAAAATAATAAATAAAATATCATGATATAGGAAATAATTTGGTAATTCTAATTTCTCTTTATAGTTGAAGAGATCACTTATATAACCACATATAAAAAAATTTGTAATAAGATAGATGTTTATGTAATTTTTCTCTATGGTTAAAAATAATTTTTATTACATGTCATTACGACACCCAAAGTGGCTCCCAAATTCCAAACATTCAGCCTTAGGATGATTGTGGTCATACATAACTCATCCAATAATATTAGGATAGATTTTAGGGTAGTTTTATATTATTCAAATATTGTTTTTCACTATTATTTACCAGATTTACCTTTTAACCATGGTAAACAAAAATAATTACTTATGTTACTATTCATAATGTCTAAAAATAAAAGGTTCCTATTCACAAATTTTGGAAATTATGATTCCAAATAAGGAATCCATTTTTCCAAATCCAAAACACATAATGGGCAGAAATTAATTTAAAATTATTTCCCATTGTCAAAACTAGAATGCGGGTTTTTAGGAAGTAAAAACTATAAAAAATATTAACATGTTTTTATATCCAATTTAAATGTGAAATCACTTTAAATGACAAAAATTGTATTAGAGGATAGAAAAATAATCCAATTACACATTAAAACAAATTCAAATGAAAACTTAAATATATAAATAAATAAGATGAAATAATAGTTTTTAATTAAAATGCATTACTTTTCACTATTCATTAAAATATGAAATTCATCAAAAATACCATAATTTCATCCAAGGTAAATTTTTATTTCCTGATTATAAAGAAGAAGTTTATTTTTTCAAATAGAATTTATAAAAGTGAAAAAAATTGATTTAAAAAGGGTTATCCATCAAAAGGTGGTAAAATGATATTTTAAAAATATTATATTATTTTATGTTTAAAATTGGACTCATTCTCATTTTAAGCCTCTAAAATTTATTAGATAAATGTAAAAATAATTTACAAACATGTATAATAATATAGTTTCCAGTTCTATTCATTCTTTCCAATACAACAGCCAGGCTTTAACTACTATTTAAATTCATAATTATATTATATTTGTTCGGTAAAAGTCAAAGTTGTGTGAAATGAATGATTTCAAATAAACCCATTGTTGCATGTTGAGTACACAATCGGATAAATCATCCCCTTTAATGTAAATATAATATCTTATTCAAAAATATTCATAGAAATGAAAAGGTATTATTCTATAAAAACCTGGGATCCTATATCATTCCCCCTTTTGGAAATTGCATCCCCAAAATTTATTTACCTATCAAATAAGTTTGGGTATTTATCCCTCATAACATTTTAATCTTTCCACTTTGACTCTTAAACCATATGGGTTTTCCACAAAACCTTTACCTGATAAATTACCTTATTCTACAGCATTCTTTTTCTTGGGTCAAGAATCTGGACTGGATGTTCCTCGTAAGGAATATTATCTTCCAACTAAACTACCTTTGGACTCAATACATGAGATGGATCCAGAAGATACATTCTACACATCGAAACATGAAAAACATTACGTACCTAGGATAAACATAGAGTTAAATCCAATATCTAGACAAAAGAACCATCTTTATCTTTGATTTTGTAGGGTCCAATGATCCTCAGACACATCATTCCCTTCTTACAAAAATACATCACACTTTTTCAGGGAGAAACATTAAGAAAGACATGATCACCTACCTCGAAAGAAAGATCCTTCCTTCTATTTTCTGTATAAATTTTCTATCAACTCTAAACATTTCTCATTTTCTTCTGAATAAACTAAACTTTTTCTTCCTTCTATTCTACCAATTATAGTCCCATCAAATTAATCTCACCTACATCATCCCAGAAAGTTGAAGTCTAACACCTCTTTCCATATAATGCTTAAAATTTTGCAATTTGTATATTGGAATGAAAACTGTTATTATAATAAAACATAACCAAATAAATATGTTGGTTCCAACATCCCTAGAATTACATTAAACAATCACATAAAATATCTTTCAATTTCTGAATTATTCATCCGGACTACCAATCGGATTGTGGATGAAAAGCTATACTGAAATTTAATTTAGTACCCAATAACTTCTGAAGGCCTTTCCAAAATTTAAAAGTAAATCTAGGATCCTGAAGAAATACAACAGAGAGAGGAACTCCATGTAAACTAACTATCTATTTAATATAAAATTGAGAAATTTTAACTATAAACAGGGTATATTGAATAGGAATAATATAATAATATTTAGTCAATCAATCAATAATAACCCAAATTGTGCTGTTACCTTGAGAAGTCATTAATAATCTCCCTACGAAATCCATGGACACATTTTCCTATTTCCACTCTAGCACTGGAAAAGGATGAAGAATCCCATTTAGTAACTGCAACTATACTTTAACCTATTGAAAAATAAAATATCTCAGGGTAATTTCATTAATATCTCTTTTCATTCTATCCCACCATTTTTACTCTTGATGATCTCTATATATCTTAGTACTTCTAGGATGAACGAAAAATTGAGGATTATGAGATTCACATAATAACTCTTTCCTCCAAAATGAATCCCAAAGAACACAGATTCTCTTTCAAAACCAAAAAACAAAATCTTTATCAATGTTTAATTTAGGTAACTTGCCCTTCTAAAACAATTCTACCTTTTTCTATAAGTCATTGTTTTCTTTCTACGCTTTCTTAATTCTATCTGATAGAGATGATTTCACTATCACCAGAAACAAAAAAAGAGGAATTCCCTACACCAACAACATCCAATCCAAAACTCATCAAATAAAAAACCAAAGGATCTCCTAATAAACATATCATGGTTAATATAACATTAATCTTTCAACTCAAACCCTCAGCCACATTATTTTCCTTTCCTGAATGGTTATTAATCGTGAAATCGTAATCTTTGATTAATTATTACCATCTCCTCTATCCCATTATTAATTATTTTCCAGTGAATATATACATCAATATTTTTTATTATTATATATTTCACACTTTACACCATATGGATGATTCCTCCAAATTAATAAATCGAAAAAAATGGAAGCTAATTGCTAATCATGTGTAGCAGAATTTAACTCTTGGGTTTTCAACTGACGTGAAGCTTAAGAAATTACATGATCATTCTAAAATTGGACATAGCCATGTACATTCAATGAAGCTTCACTACAGGTAAAAAATTCCCCATTTCTAGTAGGTAGTGCCAAAATTTGAGAATTCACCAATCTTTTTTCAATTCCTGACAACATTCATCAAATTATTTTTTTCTAGATGAACTTAACACCTTTTCAAGTTAACATAGTCAGTGGGATAGATACCCATGAAACAATTTCAACAAACCTTTGGTAGTAATCTAAAAAAACAGAAAAACTATAAATCTTAGTTATATTTGTTGTTTTTCCCATTCCTCAATAACTTTGGTATTATCAAGATCCATAATTATTCAATCATTAAAAACAATGTGACCAAGGAATGAAATTTTTTGTGACCAAAGATCACATTTATTGAATTTCATATACAATTTATTTTTTTTAAGGTCATCAAGACCACCCTTAATTAATTTCATTTTCTTCATTAATTTTAGAATATGCCAAAATATAATTAATAAACACAACCACAATCTTATCCAATATCTCAAAAAAAAATTCTATTCACAAGATCCTTGAATACAGTAGGTGAATTGGTTAACCAAAAAGGCAAAACTTCAAATTCATAATTTCTATATCTAGAATGAAACATGATCTTTAAAATTTCTACATCATTTAATTTCAACTAATAGTACCCTGACCAAAATTGAATATTCGAATAATATAGAGATCCTGGGAGATGGTCAAACAAATCATCGATATGAGGCAATGGATACTTGTTCTTATCAATGATATTATTCAAGGATCCATAATCAATGAAAAGTATCATTGAACCATATTTTTTTGAATAAATAAGATAGCATCACAATACGGTGATGTGTTAGTTTGAATGAAACCATAATCTATTAACTCTTGCAATTACTTCATTACCTCTAAAAGTTCACTTTCCCCCATTCAATAAGGGGGTTTTCAAATTGGATTTTCATCAGGAACCAAGTCAATAGTCAATTAAAATGTATGATCAGATATTATACTAGACAACTCATCTGAAACAACAATAAGATACTCATTTTCCACTACCACATTCTTAATATGAACTGTTCCTTTACATTTAATTATATGTGCAAGGTAACATTTATTTCAATATTTTACTAGTTTCTCAACAACCAGATATGTAATCAAAAGTTAGGGTTCATTATTGTACACAAACTAAAATTCATTATGAAATGAAACCTCTTTTTCTTTATAGTCAATCATATCATGATAAATGGAAATCCAATCTATACCCAAAATAACAACAAACTATACTAGAGGCAAAAAAATTATGGTTTCTAGGAATATTATTTCCGCACACAAGGATATGATGGTTCTTATAATTTATTTTTTGTATCAACAATTCCCCCTAGTTGTTTTTTCCAAATGTTCAATATTTATATCTTGGGATTGAATTCCCAATTAACTAGATTGTTTCTCAAAAATGAAATAATGTGTAGACCCATAATTAAACAACACATAGGCATAATCTAAATAAAAAAAAGTGTACCTAATACTACTTCATTTGATGGCCCCATATATGTTGACGTAGTTTCAAGGATTTCACCACCTCTTTTTTCTTGTAGTCAGATATCTTTCCATCATTTGACTTCTTCTTCCGACACTCATTTTCATAATGACCCATTTCATTGCACATAAAATATTTCATTGACTATAAATTAGAGTTCTTCATACAATAAATTGATCTTTTCAAGTTAAATTATGAGCCTTATGTCCCATTTTACCACATCGGAAGCCTATACCAGAATTCAAAAGGCATTCCCCACTGTGATTTTTAACACAGTTTTTTTAAACTGTAAACTTATGTTTCAAACCATCGGAATTTTTTGAAGAGTTTTCCATTTCATCTGCCACCTTAAACTCTTATTTTGTTGTTTGTAAAATAACACATGATCATTGGAAAACTCCATTTTCACCTTCTAGGAAAAATGAACAAGTTTTTTATAACATCCGAACTCATGAGAAGCTAATTCCATTCAATATCTTGGAATTAATCCTGAGTAAAAATGATTTATTTTTCTATCAAAATCCCATATAAAATTTGGAACATACCTTTCCATTCAATTAAATATTTCTTCATAATAAGCCACTAAGTCATCTTCCTACCTCAATTCCATGAATTAATTCTACATCCTATATCGAGCCGCCTTAGGATAATATTTCTCAAGGAACATACCATTGAATGCATCCCAATAAAGAGCATCAATATCCTCACTATCCTGGATATTTTTAACCATCGACCACCACTGATCGACTTCACCTTCAAAATAGTAAACAACATGTCTAACCTTTTGATGTTTTGAACACCCCATGACATTGAAAATATTTTTGAGTTCTTTAATCCACCCTTTAGATATCACATGGTCATACGATCCTACGAATGATTGGGTATGATGGCCCATTAAACTCTCCACCGCTGACTTGTTCCTTTGTTGTTGATCTGTCTGATCTTGTACATGGATACCACCCCCATTAATAGCCTGAGTCAACTGTGTGATCACTACAAAAAACTGTTCAATTTTGATTCAGACCATTTTTGGTTGCTGATTGGGTTGGTTGTTTTCTTCTTGATGTTATCCCATCATAGCTACCTTTTTTCTCAATAGAAAACCATTCTGAACACATACATATCTTCGATGAAGGTACATGATAATCTTTAAATTCTATATCATTTCAATCCTACCATAAAGTAAAAATAATATATGGATATTCATTTAATAACATACTAACTATTAATGTTATCTCAACCAACCATTTTTACCAACTACATGACCCCACAATTAAACATCACATAATCTGTTATTTTGATCAAGAATGTACATTAATTCACCATGTAAATCTTTTCTGGTTAAGAGTTTTAAAGAAATATTACATAATGATTACATTACATCTCAAAAATTACAAAGTAGACAATTCAACTCTATCAATTTTTTAGAATAATAAATATCCTTAAATAAAACAAGTTTTATTTTCTTGATAAAGATCTTCTTGAATTCTTCATTTATTTTATCCCTCCTTATACCCTGTGAGAAACATTTCAAAAACATTCGATGAGCATAAAGTGCTAAATAAGTGATATAAAATAAGTAAATAAACATTAGTACATGAATAAAAACTAATAAATGAAATTATAATTTTTACTCATAAAATATAATCTCTTTAACATATCTCATGAAATTATAAGATTTATGAATAACTCATAGATATCATAAATCATAAAGTTAATTTGTGGCATCGATAAAAAACTTACACTGTAGCTTTCATAGCTACATAGGGAGTAACATTCATGGTTACGTTTGGAATACCCATTACAATATATTCTATAAATATCAAAGGTGAAAAATTAATGTTAACCTATTTCATGATACCTAATGCATTGGAGAGCTATCTTGGGCTCACCTACCACATTTTATCATAGAACCACCCATACACATAAATAGTTCCCTAATAACCATAACATAATCATAACATATAAAACATCCATAAAGTAAGGATAACATTTCTACATTGCAATCACAACATATCAGTTCAAGATATTGACATATGAAATGGTTTCTCAAAAACATTTCCAAAGAAAAAAATTTTAAAAAGGGTATATGGTATTTATTTTCCATTAAATATATTATTCCATGTTAAGGAATAAAAATTTTTAAACAATGCTCCTAGTGGGGGAAGGCCATTATCGCCACATACGTTAAAAAGAAACATTCCTTTTTGAGTTTAGTAAAAAATTTCGTAAAAAAAATTCTTTTTGAAAACCGTTGAATAAAATAAAATGAAAAATGGTATAATTATACCCCATATAAAATGAGGTCATTTATAAACCAAAATATTCCAAAATGAAAGGAGATTGAGACGATGTCTCTTACCGTGGGTCTGAATTGTCTCATTCATTCTTTATATTTTTGTATAATAATCATAAGTTAATTTCTACATTCTTCATAATAATATTCAAATTTAAAATTTAATTTTATATTAATTATCATCATGTTACAAAAATTACATAATTATTAATGTTAATATCATGTGTTTTGTCGATATTCGGTACTTGATTCGAAAATGAACTTGTTTTGATGTAAATTATCTATGTGGTCATAAGTCCATTATCACCAGAATGAAATTTGTGATTTAAATATAATATATCAAAAATAGATATGTATTTATATGAGTCCATATCATTTGGACATAAGAAAGTAAATGCACCATTCATGGAGAAGGTAGGTCGTACGTACGCATAAACGCTACGTTCATTTCATTGTCAAATTAAGGGACTAAAAAATAAATGATACATAGTGTTTTTATGATTTTAGTATATTAAACATTTTATATATGTTATATAATATCATTAACTCCATAATTTATAAATTACATTTATTTCATGAATGAGTCATATCACATTGAGGGGGAAGTAGTCCGTACATCCTACAATGAAATTATTATATTTACATAGTATGTAAAGAATAATGATATGATGTAATGAAATAAAAAATAATAGATAAAAAATAAATAAAATATATATCATATATAAATAAGGTTTTATCATAATATCCTCTATGATAGATGGTAGGGTAAAATTGAACAATCATCATTTCGTGAGGCAGTAGTTCGCTGTAAAAAACAATATGTTGAAATCCATTACATAGAGGTCTTATACATTTAGTTTGACATATTATCATAAACACATCCTATTATTTTGAGTATAATTTTTTGTTATGTAATCAAATATTAAAAATATCATAGGGAGTGAATAAGGAAAATAAATGAAAGGATCTTGAGAGAATATGTTACGTCTAAATCTGTTAAATTCTTTTGATTTGAGTCAAAAGGATTTCTCGAATTGACTTATTTCAATTGTAAGGAATATAGGAGTAAAGTATGGGTGTTGGGAGATTATTTTTATCATAATTTTTATTATCCAATGGGCTTGAGAGGAGTGATTATGTGATTATATGTGGTTTCCTTTTATAAGAGGGAGGACGGACACTTTAGAAATGTTTTCAAATATTATTTTATTATAAATTCAATTTCGATTACTAATGGTCCAAAACCCACTTAAATCGAATATAATATGATTTTGGTTTGGATACCCATCATCCAATAATTTTTACATAAGATTTGAATATTTTTTATCCTTATCTTTTGGGTTTAAACCTTATTTTATCCTTTTTATTCTTACAGTGATATCCTTTTATTTACACATTATGGGATAATTTAATAACCATATCCTATCAAAAGACCCAAAAGAATTCATTTTGGACATATTTGGTCATATCTTAACCATTTTTCCCAATCATATATTTTTATTAATTTAATATAATTTAATAAACTATTTTATATTTTAATTTATGAATTATGTCAATTTTGGACACTATCCATACTTAATTTTTTTTTCAAATTATTAACAACAATATTCCATATAAAAAATTGAATCAATAATAACATGTCATATTCACCTAGAGAAATTTTTATGAAATTAATTAAGTCAAATAATATTTATAATATCATTTATTTGAATCCTTTTTTAATGAATCAATCACTCCATCATCATTGTGTCATAATTAAATTTATTTATATAATGTATAAAAAATATAAATAAAATATAATGATTTAGTATGTTTTTTTTCTTTATAATTACTATTTATAGTTTAATGGATCACTTATATAACATGTTATAAATATTTTTTTGTTAGAAGATACATGTTTATGTTATTTTTCTCTTTAGATTAAATTAATTATTATAACATGTCATTATCACTCTTAATTGGATACCAAATTCCAAATGTTAGGACTATGGATGATAATGGCCATAAATAACGCATTAAATTGGATTATGGAACCTTTTGGGTAGTTTTATATTATTAAAATATTATTTTTACCCTTATTTACATGATTTACACTTTAATTATGGTTAATAAATATAATTATTGAAGTTATTATTCATAATGTCCATAAATAAAATATACCTATTAATCCAATTAGGACATTATGATTCCAAATTTTGAATCCATTTTTCAAATTCAAAACATTGAATTAGAAGATAATAATTTCATATTAATTCTCATTTTCAAAACTAGCAAGCGGGTTTTTAAGAAGTAAAAACTATCAAAAGATTAACATGTGTTTATATCCTATTTCAATGTGAAATCACATCCAATTACAAATATTGGATTTAATGATAAAAAATAATCCAATTACATTTTCAAACGAAATAAAATTACAATCTAACTATATAAATAAATTATATGAAAAGATTGTTGGGAACTAAAATTCAGTACTTTTCACTATTTAATAAAATATGAATTTCAACAGAAAATTGCCAAAATTAAAACCAATGTAAATTTTGATGTTCTACTTCTAAATAATATGTTTATTTTGTTGAATATATCATATAAAAGTTACAAAAAGTAGATTTAAAAAGTGTTCTCTATAAAAATGTGGTAAAACTTTCTTTTAAAAATATTGGAGTATTTTATGCTTAAAATTGGATTCATCTAATTTTAGGCCTCTAAAATTTATTGGATAAATGTAAAAAAATTAACAAACATATAAAATAATATTTTAGTTAGTTCTATTCATTCCTATAAATACAATGGTTGGGTGATAATTAATATTTAAAATAATAATAACATTATATTATTTTTTGGTATAACTTAATGTTGTGTGAAACATTAGATTTCCAAGAAACCCATTATTTCATGTTGAGTTAACTATTATAAAAAATCCTCCCCTTTAATTTAAAAATAATATCTTATTCATAGATATTGGTAGAAATGGAAAATTATTATTCTATAAATAAATAGGATCCTACATTGTATGCAATTACAACGAGGGATAATTTTATAGGGGAGCTAGTATGGGTCCTCAAGTAGAAGATTTTTTAGTGGAATGTATTAGATTACAAACAATTCAAGGATTTGTTTAGAAAATATTCTTACACATCTATATAATATGAATTATTATAGGGTCTGTTGTTCCCAAGAAACTAATAGAGGCTTTCCATTGAAATGATATACCTACAGGGGTAATGGACTACATAAGGCTCAGTTCATGGATTCTCAAAGAGGATGGTTCATTACAATTGGTCCAGCTTAGCTATAGAAATAATAAGGTCCTCCACTAAATATTTCATAAATGATTATAGATGGATCTTTAAATGATCATTCTAATGAATTATATCTTCCCTAGGGTCTGAGGAAAGAGTGAGGCCATATTAGTGGTTGTCAGCAGTGAAGAACATGATCCACACATTAAAAATTGTGTTCTATATTGTTACTAAATTCAAGGAGTCCACAGATCATTAGAAGTGTGATAATAATATTTTCTATATTTGTATACATTTTCTATCCAAGATCCTTACACTAAATTTTACTCCTACTTCAGTACATTATTTAGGAATATATGTGGTGAGGATTCCAATGCTTGTAGTGTTGAATACACTAGTAGATGGCCAAAAGTTCTATTTTATGAGTGTTGTGGTGTAGTGTAAATATGTTGAAGAATTTTTCATGTGGTTATATCTTCTTATGATATAAATTTATGGAAATGTTATTGAGAACATTTATTGGTTTTATTCTATAAATTTGTTAATAAATTTATTCCTTATGAATGTTTCATTCTATGATATGGATAGAAAAGTTGTTGTTATTTTAGATAATGTGGTTTTATTATGGGTAGTAGGAATGTGGATCCTCTTCTTTCTTTGATAGATGATTTTTCAGTAAATTTATTATGAACATGGATGGTGGAGGATCTAATAGTTTTAGAGGATCTTCCAGACGCATTCTCTGAAGAGGTTGTGATAACACTAATTTGACATAATAGGAGGTCAATATTGATTTACAGTTAAGATCTTTTCCAATCTTAATGTATCATTATCGGATAACACCCAATTAAATGTAGGATTTAGCAATTCGAATTGAGGAAATGGTGTATAAAGGCTTTATATATCCCAATGTGTTATCATGATATTCTCTAATGTTATTCACCGAGAATATAGATGGTAGTTTAAGGATATGGGTTGAATTTTGAGTATTATATCAATTATTGATTAAATATACATACTATATCCAAATTATTTTTTATCATTTATATCATTTTAAAATATCTATACGGTTTTATAATATCAACTTCAGGTATGAATATCAATAATTTAGTGTAAAATGGCATGTCCTAGGAATGAACAGAATCCCCTTTGTAGACTATGAGTGGTGGTGAAAATTAGATCTCCCTATCGTAGGATTTCTTCTCTACATCATTCTCCTCCCCTCTTCCAGTGTGACTTGAAGTGGATCGACATCAGCTTCTCAGCCAAAGGGAGGACTCGATGTCATTCCTGGTATGACCTCGTCTTTTTTATGGAATCACTTTGTAGTGGTCTCGCATTATCTATGGTTCCTTTTCACATTCTTGGATCACAGCCTTTTTTTCGGTGCGGCCTCATCATAGGTTCAGATGGCCTCAGCTCCATTTGGATCCTTCTCAGCATGGACTTAGTGTCGGCCCTGGAATTTTCTCCTCCTGGTGCTTAGACTCAGCTTCATCTCGTCTTGATCTAGCATGGCCTCGGCACTGGCTCTAATGGCGTCTTATCTTTCTGGTTCTTGGATTCTCAGTTTTGTAGTGGCCTCGACACGGTATGGATCTTTCTCAGCCTGGGCTGAGCTCAGTTGTGGCCTCATCTTTAGTTTTGGCATAGGCTTAGCTTCTGGGATTTTTCACTCAACTTCGGTGTGGGAATGGAATCAATCCTTGGCTTCGTATATGTCTCCTCGAAGGTTTGGTCTGGAATTGGTTTTGGCATGGCGTCACCATCTCCAGTTGCCTTTGTGTGGCCTCAGTGCCAGCTGTAGCGTAGCCTCGGCCTCCTAGTTCCAAATTTCATCTCTGATGGGGCCTCGTCATTAGATCTGACATGGAATGGCCTTTTCTTAGCTTCATCTACTGGTTCGGTGTTGTTTCTAGTGTGGACTCGATACACCCAAAGTAGCTTAGAGGGGGGTTGGTCTTCTAAAGATGTTTGGTGGTCCTGTGACTTTAACAGGTGCTCTATTTTTAATTTTTTTGACGGTGAATGTTATTGATGTGGTCTTGGGATTTCAGCATCGTCAGTGTGATGCGGTTTCAACAGGATGGATGGTTTTAGAGGGTCTTTCATCTAACATTGGTTTAGGATTTTAGGATGCAAGAATTTGGAAACATTGACGATGTGTAAATTCTCGGACTCAACCACATCGAATAGGCCCCATAGGAGGATTCAGATCTGGTAATTCATCATTTTAGCATTTTTATGGATTTGGATGATTGATAGGGTATGGTTTCTTCCATGAGATAGAGACTATTCCTTGACACATGACACTTACTTTATGTAGAACCATGCAATGGTGGAGAGCCTCATCATGATCATATACTGGTAAGGAGCATCATCTTGTTGTCAGTATGGTTTTATGATCTCGACATTCGGGTAAGGATTTTTCTATGTCATGAAGTCAGTTTGGGTTCCCTCTTTCTTCCATAGTGTTTCCTATTACACAAGGCTCGTGTATGATTTATCCAATATTATTTCTCTATTTATAACTATAATTAGGAAGTAAAATTATTTCCTTTAAACTGATTAGTTTGAGGAATTATTTGACTATCTTATGTAGAGATCTATTAGTATAGTGAAGAATTGGTTTCTATTATAAGTGGTGATGGTTGAGGTTTTCTTATGTCACTTTATTATGGGGTATGGAATGTATCTTGATTCAATAGAAATTAGTGGTATTTTATGGGTCTAGGATGTTACACACCCAAGAAAATAACTATTTCACCCATGACCTAGAGGTCGTTCGGTTTCTACATAGACTATTGTCATGGTGAAATTAAATTGTCTCAGAAGACTTTGTTTTAATTACTGATCAAAAGATAATAAGGTATATTTTCTCTCAGTGTGGCACAAACATATGATAAAATAATAAGATAGAGTTTTTTTAGGACTATGATTTTGAGATCTCCTACAACATTGGGAATGGAAATTTCATGGAAGACACACTATGCAGGAAGTCACGATGGGATGTTATTCAAGTGTCTAGGGTTACTTGTTGGGTAATGGGGGTGTTGGATTCCATTCACTTGGATGAATGGGTGATAGATGGATGAGTTTTTTAATTTTTTATAACAATATTTTTCACTCTAAAAATTATTTTTGAGGATTCTAAGTGGGGATACATAGAGTCATAAGTTATTTGATATGTTGTTGTCCATGATTATGCCCATGAGGGATGGTTTGAGGATAGAAAAAATAATTTGTTTCTTTTGGGGATTATGTTCATGATGATGGTGTTGTATGAGGGAGTCCTTCAAGAGTTTCACTGATAACCTTTAATGGTGTAACTATACATCTCAATGATGTACCATGGTTTGAGGGTGAATTTATGGTGGTTCATAATGAAATGGGAAGTGGAAGAGTTTGTGGATAAATTTATTGTTTCCTAAATGGTAAATGATGAGCATCCTATTGATAATATTTTATTACATCACGTGGATTTCCCATGTGGAAGTTGGATGAAATATTGATGTCCATCATCATATAATTACCCAATGCTTAGGGATGACATGATTTTATCTGGGTAATAGTGGATCAGCTGACAAAGTTGACTCACTTCCATCCAATCAAGAGTTAAGAACTATGGTAGTTTTATAAAGGAGGTATGTGTATGAGGTTGTGTGTATATATGGTTTTCTAATATCAAATTTACATGGATAAGTATTCTAATTATACATATTGTGTTCTTATAAGATTATATCAATATTTTGGAAATCATTTTTTCCTCAACTCAAATTTACATCGTCATATAGTCAAACAGAAGGAGTGGATCATTTAGAGAGTAAAGTATATATTATAATCATGAATCCTTAAATTTGATGGATCTTCAGAAATTAAAGAGTATTTGGATGATTTCTCTCACAGAAATATTTTCCACTCATCAATTAGCATGCCTCTTACTGATGTGTTGAATGAGATTTCAATTCATCACCATTGGGATAGGCTAAGGATTTAGGGTAATCTTCTCTAATCCCAATGACATCCCAGACCTGGGAGACACTCATAGGTTCCATGAACCTAGTAGGCCACATGTCCCCAATAACATATCCCCAAATTCAAATAGAAACCAACTAGATGTGAGGACCTAGGGTTTTTCAATGGGGAATCTATCCACTCATTACTATATTGGAACACAATAGTTAAATAAGATAATTGGTAAATAGTTTAAGTAGTATAAGTAGATTCTATTGGGGAAGAAGATATAATTATATCAATCTAAAATAACTAATTATGTAATACAAAAGATGATGATGCACGTCATGTATCAATGAAATTGGAAAACATGGGTACAAGGAATTAGGCAATGCATTCTATACAAAATTACCAAAAATAATCCACAACTGTCCAAGAATCCGAACTTCCATTATTTACATCTTCTATCATTCTTTAACCTAAGAATGAAAGAAATCAAGTGTCCAAAATGGAATAATTTCCATTGTCAATACAAGCATACATGTAATCTTCCCCAGTACCAATGTCTCCCAGATAGTGTATGAGATAAATATTAATAGGCCACCAACAAAATCATCTGTAACATCTATTTTGTGTAATATAAACTGAAATAGTGTGCAGACATGCATACATAAAATAAAATTAATACATTTACTTAAATACCCATGAAAACTCTTTAGCTTTTATGGTAATGTCTCAACATGTAAACAATTCAATTATTTTTTATTTTCTTTTTATATAGTGGGTCATGTGAGGTATAACCATAACTGACATACTATCATTATAATAGTCATTATGGATCCAATATAAAAAGGGTATCCTATAAAGATAATAATGAAAGATTCTATGTTAATAACCTAGTCACCATGACCTCAAGAGTTGAGCCATCTAAGTATTCATATTTATCTTATCTATAAGTGTAAGAGTGTAATCCAAGGGAAAAAACGAAGGAATTCCACAATAATTATTGTAATCGAGTATAAGGAAATCATATAAGGTAATATGTGGTAAGAAATGACTAGAAATAAGGGTTTATCTAAGGCTATATATTTTCTTAGATGACACACAAGATTCCATGAATATATCCATGTGATCATATAATAATAATGAAGGGACCCTATAGGGTCATACCAGAGATCCACTAATAGAAAATGATGTTTCTGATGGTTGGTATCAACCATGGAAACCAGTATCTATGAATCATAATGAAATCCACTAGTGTCCCAGTAATTCCCATAGAAATTCATGGAGATCTCACGTTTTACCACTCCTATAAAGAATTAAATATATGTATACATATAGACATATTACAATTAATTCTTTAATAAATCTGGCCATGTAATAGTCATGTCATTTCAATAAATCATTTTATTCAAGATTCCTCCTTTAATTAGTGTGATAATGATAATTGGGTGTGAAACCATTTTTTCAATTCATATAAGTAATTTTTAATTTATTAGGTTCACTTCAATACCTTCCATTAATGATAGCAAGGTGTTCAACATACAAGAAACAAATTAACTCTATTATATTAAATTTGGCCAATTCATATATATAATATACTTTCCATTTCCATATATAATTCATTAATATTTTTTATGAAGATACCATGGAAGGGTAATGTGATAAGAATAGATTTTCAAGAAATTAACATTTATTTTAATTAATTATACTCTTACTTTAATTAAGTTCAAGTCAAGAAAACCCCAAACAATGGTTCTGGTGAGATTAATAAGATACAAAAACAATAGATATGGAAAAACCATACTTGGGGTGGTTGATGATGAAGAATTAACCTCAAATTATGGATTCCATTTATTAAAAGGGTTTTAGAACAATTTTCTAATGACTATAATCAAGGAAGATCAATTTAAAAGGTCACACTTGATGAAATTGGTACACACACAACAAAGTAAATTTATAAAATGATGAAACCCAAGGGATCATTTATAGACCCCATACCTTAGGCTCATATATATATCATCCAAGATCAGCATTTAGTTTTCCATAGATTGGAAAATATTTGAAGAATGGATTAACACCTAGAAAATTGGACATATGATCCAGTATTTAAATAGCACCAATGATTAAATGAAGGACATCAAACAACTAAAAATAAATCAAGATATTACTGATCCACAACTAATGTTAAGAATGAGGATTGAATCAAAGTTTGAATGGAGAGCTGGGATAAAAAATTAAATGAATAAAATGGGATATCAAAGGGATAAGTCTATCCGATAGAGAGAAAAATGAGAGGAAAAGATGTTAAAATATTTCATTTAAGGGAGTCCATACAAAAACACCCATAAAATAGGGTCACAAGATTTGGAAAATGGTTGGAAAAATTGTTCATCAACCATGGGACTATTACTGTACTAAGGGGGAACCAGTATAGTTAGGCTTCATGTTTAGGGAAACCATGCACCAACCATATAATTATCCAAAAAAAAAATATATATACTATTCATATAGTTTTTCATCTCCTAGAGAATGGTTTGGGAAAATTGGTCACCTGGATTCACCCCTCTATTCAACCTCACATGATTAGGGGAGACTATGTGACCCGGTTTGTATGGTTCCTACTGACCATGTATCCTGTCTATTTCTCTAAAAAAGACGGGTTTTAGGCTCCAAAAAAATCCTTGATCCCTCTCATGACACCCGTTAACTCAGTAGGAATCTGTATTATGTTAAAATTAAAGAATTATAAATTATTTTAAAGTATCCCAACATTAGGGAAAACTAGATTCTTACAAACCATCCTTCATAAAGGAACTCATCCTTGAGTTCATCTTCCAAGGGTAGAGATATAGTTTTTGAGAAATAATTTGGCCACAATGCATGTACTTCTACCTCCCACTCCAAAGTATCATCCTATAGATAGCCATGCTACCATATCACCCATACTCAAGGTACATACTAGCCTGAGAGGGGATTTATGATCTATTCAATGATTCAAATAGGATACAGCTCTAATAATGAATCAATATCATTCTCAACAACCTCAAGATATAATGTGGGGGATGGGACAATGTTATTACTATGAAGATTCTAAATGTTGAATACATTGTGAATATCATATTAACACTAAGGTAGTATTAACCAATATCGGCTTGAATCTCTCCAGAGTCTCAAACGGACCAACAAAATGAGTTGATAACACCCGATCCATCATATCCATTTATTCCCAATCAATCTCTTGATTCCATTGATGGCTATTGACGTAATATTTTTATATAGAATGAGTAGTAGGTATATGATTTCTAATTAGGTGACTCTAATCTGAAGTCTCAGGCATGAGACTACGACATCATAAGGATACTACTCATACATCTTGTTATCACATGGGTGAACAACATGACCAACTATACATGTATTCAAAAGGTTCCATTTGAATCATCACATGAAATATTTTATTTTTGAATAACTCGATGAGAGGGATATAATTCTCCCATGAAAAGAAAAAATTATGCACATGTTCTCAGATCATGTCCTCTATAACATGTATCTTTTGTTTTGAATATCCATCTGTCTTGAGGTGACAGGGTGTGCCCAGAAACCCCTATGTAACCACATCCTTCTACAACCACTACCTTAATCGTGATGTGAATTTATCCACCCTATCTAAAAGGAATTTATATAGAACCCCATGTAGTCAGATGATCTCATAGAAATAAAATCATCCCCACTCATCAACTAAGAAAATATATAAGATAGGAAAGATGTGGGATAAGTTTGTTAGTTAGTAAATTTCTACAAATATAGCATTGTTACCACTTGGATAACATGGTATGATGACTAAAAAATCCATAAAAAATCTTCCCATTTCTATTTTGAGATAAGAAATGGTTGTAACAATACTACAGTTTTTTGGTGCTCCGCCATCACCTGCAGATGCATGGAACACATAATGATTAAACCCTCTCCCTAAAATTTCATAACAGTACACCAATACTAGTATAACATATCTCAATACATGTTGGAGATTCATGGATTTAATACCCACTAAGAATTATGGGACTTCTTCACCATTTCCTCTCGCATATATTTAGGTACCCAAACACATCCATGTACACAAAATATTTCTTTATTTCAAGAAACCAATACACATGTGGTTCATCTCCTAAAATATGTTCATGGAGTACCAAACCTTCATGATCAATAAATGGCATACTCATCCCCATATCATGGAGGTAAGATTTATCTATCAATGGTGAGAGATAAGTCTTCTCGTGACAATCATGAAGCTCCATATACATCTTAGAAAAGAGGCCAATAAATTTTCATTCATCTCTAACTTCCCATAAGATATGTTCTTGAGTTTTCCTAATATGTGAATTACCTATGGTATTTCAATTTCAAGGAATATAAGTGCACTTAAAGTCAATTTAGTGATTATATTTAACCCGTATTTGATGTTGAAGATTCAATTCATAGTATGTAAATATATATTTTTGTATCTTGTGTTCCATATAAAACCTAAAGCACTCACCTAATAGATAGTGTATTTAGTAGAATAAGGCATGGAAAACTAATACTAGATCAGGGTCACGTATTGGGTAGTTTATTTCATGAGGGCTCAAGATCCATGATCTGTATACAGTGAACCTTGTCCTCATGTATTAGCCTTTCTCCCAGTACAATTCCTTGTGCATCATAAAATACAGTATATCCCCTTACAGGATCTCGAAGAATTAGAACAGGTGTCGAGGAAAGCATTCCTTTCATCTCAAGAATGTATTTCTCACACACTTATAACCACATGAACATAACACACTTCCTTATATGACCAGTGATAGGTATATCAAGGATTGGGTAGTTCTATATTAAACAATTTTAATTTCGAACGAGTCCCATCAAACTTTTTATATCATACTAATTCTTGGTTTCTCCTAGGATACCACAACTCTCACCTTCTATATGGAAACATGTGCTCCATATTCTGAGGTAATATGACATAAGATGTTATCTTTTTCAATCCAAAATATACACATATAAATACTTCCCTAAATATTGTTCCCATTCAGTGTACTAAAAAATATTTCAATGTTCTTAACATGGACTCTACGAGTGTGATAACACACAAAGATGTTGTCAAAATAAAATATGGAAAATGAATCTAGATAGGGATGTAAAACCATATTCATTAGAGCCATGAAAATGGAGGGAATGTCCATATGATCAAATAGAATAATGATATACCCATACAGAATATAAATTCTACAAAATAATGTATGAGGATGATGGAAAGAGTCACGAATGATGATATCCTGATATCAGGACGATCTAAGAAAACAACTTATCCTATTGGAGATGGTAAAAGAGATCATCTATTCATGGTAGTAGCAAATAGTTCATGAAAATAATCTATTTCAACTGTCCGTACTTCATACATAGATGAAGGGTACAATTTCACATCATGGAAAATGTATGGGTGAACCCAAAGAGAATGATCTATGACATATAAAATCTTTGGCCTCTAGATCTTCCAAATACTTGAGTTCATGGAGTTTGTAGGTGACTTACTATAAGGTGGAATGGACAATAGAGTTACACTTGGAAGACATTTGATTATAAAATCTACCACCCTCTTATTAGGTAGGTTAGAAAAATTATCTTGAATTATTTCCATAAATTATCTACTACTGGATGGGATTCAGCCTGATATAAACCTGGATCCACCATGAAGAGATTAAAAATATGGGTGGTCACTCCACCTATCCCAAGATTCATTGGTCCAGCTCTACTAACCTTGAAATTCTACTCACTCTTATATTAATAACTGCTTCCCTTTAGTGATGTAAACAATACCCTTCAACAATAAACATCTAAAAATGTGTGATATGAGACCAACCAATCCATCCCAAGAATGAAATCAAATATTGTAATATCAAGAAAGATTATGTCCCAAAGGAAAGGGTAACTACCTAAGCTATGTGAATAGTCCCTAGATTAGAGTATGACCTCTGGTAGTATTCCAAATGGTGTATTCATGGTCATTACATCAGAATAATATAGTATTTTAATTTTGACACATTCCGGGATATATAAATAGATGAAAGAGTGTGGAGTTCCTATATTAAATAAAGTTGATATTATAGGGGAGAATACTAGTATAGTACCTCATACAAAAAATGTTCTTGCACTCTGACCCTCGTGTATTGAATATAAATCATACATCTATCCCGGTATGGAACCTCGTACTATAGCTGGGCTACCATGGGTTTGACCACTCGGTCAGTGTTGATGATCTTGGGTCTGGCTACCATGGACATAACTACCTCCTTATCCAGTCCTACCAATGATACCCAAACTCCTTGCCTGATTCAACATAAAATAACTTTCCCTTGATTGTGGATTTGGTGAGGATTCTCTTCTAAATGAAGAATATTTAAAGGTCTGACAGAATATCGAATGATTCCCCATACGGCCAAAAGAACAACACTCAATGGGGTCTCTATCGCACTAAGGTTTTATATTCCCTTTCAATCCAAATTAATGGAATACAACATATATACCAGTAATGTTACTCTAAAATCCACTTCTCTGACATAAAACATTGAGGGGACATTTATTAATACTAAAATAAATACTTTTCTATCGTGACACTCATACTCTATACTTAGTACTGTTGATATACAATTGGTTACTCTCAATGATTAGAGCATAATTTACAATATCATAGATGTTATGTTAGAAAATTACATTCACCTAAGTATATATGGAATACCAAATCCCATCCTCAAATGATAGATCATGTGAAACCTCATCACTAACTAGAAGTAGTGAAAAGATATATAACAAAAACATATGCCTAGAATAATACATGGATGACATCACACCCTAATCCAGATTCCGCAAAGATCCATCTTGGTCATATCTCATCATTTGAGGAAAGAATTAATCATATAAGGCATTCTATAAATCAACCAAAACCATGCACTATTGATGACCAGCATGGGAAATCACATATTACATGCACTTGGCTGAATCATGCAGAAAATAAGTAGCATGCCTTAACCTTAAATCTTGAATCATCTACATATTCCCAAAGATATATATGGATGAATCTTTCCAAAAATACTCATCTCATGGACCCCCATACCCCATGACGGTCAGAGGATGTTGCTGTAGGAACTCACAATTTATATCAGCTATCATAGATATATATCATGAGCACCTTGTATGGACTGAATCAGATTTCATAAATTCTCATTAAGTTGAGTGTTAGTTTCTACATTAGTTATTGAAGTAAGTGCATCAAATGAAACTCATCGTGGTAAGACTTGTGGCATAGGTCCCACCACATATGGAGAATGGTCATTTCCACCCTCCTAGTGCATGACATGAGGACATCATGGAGACATTGTTCAAAAAATGTCATGAACATGCCTCAAAATATGCTAGAAGCATATAGAAAAATAGGAAGATGTTGATCATAAGGAAAATACTCACTAAACAATGTATACTACCCAAAATACATGCTTGGAAGACTAGGTATTGGTAAGTTATCAGGATTAAATTATAGGGGTTCCTTCTGATGAATGGTCAATCGTACCTTTCGTTTTCATTTACTAGAAACAATTTCATTTTATAAGTATTGTTTTAATTTTTTGTTACTTTCTTTTGGAACTATATATAAATGTCTGATTTAAATGGGATTGTCACTTTCAGTGAATTAAGACCCATACACCTTATCATTAAAAGGGAGAATCATTTAATATCAATCAAACCCATTTCACGTCCAGTCTTAGAATGTAACGGGTCATGTTTGATGGACTGACTTAGTAAATTTCCTATTCTAACCCATGAAGACCCATACACCTCATTAATTGAAACCTAAAATCACTCTATCACATCCAATTATAATCACATATATATAAAGAAATCTCACTCATTAATCAATATAATAACAACCAATGAAAGTAGTGAAATAAAGTCATATTGAATGGTTTACGCATGGCATGTTAATTCAAGATGCCTATGATTATTCATGAATTGATGATCCTTGTATTAATAACAATTGTACAATGTTAAAATGAAATTATCAATAAGAATAATAATAATAACCATCAAGTATCTTATTATTCACCTATTGGTGTTATGATCTCTACTGTAATATGCAAAAATTGAACAATAATAATTTTTTATGGAACTCGATATTTACCCTTAAAATTGGTTATCTATACCCAAGAAAAAATTATAATAAAGTAACCAATAATTACTAATACATTCAATATTTCCTCTAAATATGAGAGAGAAAAAATTAACAACTCTAATACCACTTTGTAAAGTCCCAGACCTTGATGCCACTCAAAGGTGCCCCAAGATAAGGTGTCCAAATGGCCTCAAGGTCATCTCCTAGAAATTAAAAGAATTATAACTAGTAGTGAGGGACTAGGTTGTTTTAATTGGGAGATTATTCCACCATTATATGATTATAGCATAATAGATATACAAGATAATATAAAAAATAGAAAAAGTTGTATAAATAAATGGCATAGTGGAAGAAGACAAAATAATAATCAACCAGAACAACTAATATTTTTATACAGAATCTAATGATACATTTTAGTTATCTATAAAATTTAAAATATGGATATAAGTTATTAAGAAATAAATGACATAAAAAAGTTCCAAAAATTAACAAAAACAATCCAAGCATCATGAGTTCTATCTCGTTCACATGCTACCAAGCTATATCAAAATCAAGCAAGGAATAACGTGTCCAAAGTAAAACTCTGGTGACCCAAGATTGAAATATATTCACATTACATTTATTTTAGTGAATACAAAATACATTACAAAAATAGAATCCTAAAGATCATTTTAGTTATGTGTCTTTGGATACTCAGAATACATTCTTCTATCTTGGTGAAAGATCTTCAACATCTAACAGAAACATATTCTAATTATTTTTTTTACATAAAATCATTATTTATATCATGGGGAAAAGAAAAAATAAAATGAGTGAGATAAAATGTTCAAAAATAGTAATCATGATTAAAATTAAACAAAAAATAATCCTAAGAATGTGAAAACATGAACAGAAATTTTTGAATATCAAAATTGTGAGTCATGAAAAAAACATGGAAGTTCATAAGTAATAAATAAGAAATTAACAAAAAACATGATAAAATAACATTGATATAAAACCTGGAATTTTGGTAACCAAATAAGCACATAATATGATATATATAGTATCCAAGTAATTTCTACCAAGACCATCATTGTGGACAAAGTCCATTATTGAACTAGGTTTACTTGTTATTCCATCCATGTATAACTAAACCAGATTTACTTTTTATTCCATCCATGTATTACTGAACTGGATTTACTTACCATTCCATTCATTTATATCACATGAGATATAATTCTTTACCTGATGCATTGGAGGGATATATTGGTCCCACCCATCTCACTGTGAAAGCACTCATAAATGTGCCACATAAACATAAATCATTCATCATAGCATAACCAATGAAATAAAAGGGGTTTTTTAAACATCATTCCATGAAAATACATTTAAAATAAATGGATTTCATTAAAATAATTCCATAATAAACAATATAAAATAAATGTAATAATATGGATTGAAACATAACCCGATTTCATCTTAGATAGATGTTTTTTGATAAAACACATGAACATATTTCTTGAGGAAAATTTTATTTCTTCATCAAAAATATTTTATTTTATCAAAATAGAACAAAATTTTATAATAAAATTAATTATTTTAAAATAAAATTAATATAGTGTATAGGAAACTTCATATAAATAACTTATTACAAAGACGTAAAAATATGTTCTTTCAATAAAATTTTAAAAAACATTCTTCTTCTACTATTTCTAGAAAATTCAAAAAGTACCTCGTATGGAAAAAGAAAGAATGATTCCTTCCATAAAGTTTAATAAAAAATTCAATAATGGGTAAAATTTACTTTAAAAAATAGTAATAGAATAGAAATAAAATTATATATTTAGGAAACAATGATGTGAATGAAAAATATACCCCAGTAAAAACATACGAATAAAAAATCTCAGATAATAATGAGATTCAAAATTATCCCTTATATTATGTCTTGTTACTTCTAAATGCGTATGAATCTCTTTTATAGTGGGTTTCTACCTATTTTTAACATGTAAAAGAACAATAATAATATATGTGATATCATATATGATTCACTTATTACTTTATATTTAATATTTATTTATCAATTCCATGTTAATGCAACATTTTGGATAAGAATAATTTTATATGTTTTTGACTTTTTATTCTTGATATTTTTACATATATCATGATTTTAATACTTCCATAATGTAAAAAATGATGTATATATTAAAAATATTCATTATAATAGATAAATAAATGAAATGGAATACACCGTTCATAGAGACTATAGCACATACATACATATGAATGTCGTTTCGGTTTCCCAATTGAATTGAAAGGAAGAAAATAAAGGATATATATATATAGACATAAATAAATTAGAATTATTATTTCATATATTTAATTCTTATTTATTATATATACTATATGATCTTTCTTGAATGGTTAATGTGCAGAATGGATTTCATCACACCGTAGAGATGGTAGGTCATACGTACGCCCTAGCCATGGTATCATTCACTTAATGGTTAAATTATATGGAATTGGATGATATATTAATTATATATAATAATTATAAAGTTATATTGATTATTTACATCCATTAAACTCATAATTATACCCATGAAAATTAAGTATTGTTTAATAACAAATTTCACCACGGCGTAGAGATAGTAAGTCATATGAAAGCACACATGGTGATATTGTTATTTGTAGGATGGATAAAAGGATGTATAAGGATATCCCATAATTATAATAAAATATCATAATATATAAGATACTGTATTTATTAGTTTATTATTGAAAAAACATAATAATATGATGTAGAAGAAGAAATGAATTTTGAAAGATGTGATAAAATAATTATCTATTTTTATATTATCTTCTTTTTATTTTCACAAAAAGTATCCTCTGGAAAGAATTATGCCCAATTTGTGGCCTCTAGGATGATTTTATGGAAGTTGGGAGAGGATATTGGTAGGGTTTTGCCATGAAAATAGTCTTTAGATCTGTGATAAAATGAGTAGGAGAACATCCCTTTTATAGGAGATCTGAGGGGAAATTTAAGAAAGTATTTAAGTTTTAATTTATTAGAAATTGATTTTCGGTTTCCAATGGTCCCAAACTCATTTATTTCTGTTAACTGATGAGGATAGGTCAAAATAATCTCCAAAAATCGGTTTTAGGAATGTTTAGTTTACAAATGTAACCTAATCATTTTCCTTTTTCCCTTAGTTAAAAACATTAACTCTTAACATGTCTTCTTGTATTTCCATAATATTTGGTTACAATAGTTACTATTAAATACCAAGAGAACCACAAGTAGATCATTAATGAAAATTTTAACATTATATAAGTTAGTAGGTCAAATCATAGATTTTTAGTACTGTTATATCATTTAATAAAATAGTATTTGTTTTAAAAACTCATTTATGTCAATGTTCACAATATTTTAATAATTGATTTTTGATAAACCGATAAAAATTTATCAACATCAATAAAAATTCATTAAATAATCCCTCACATATAAATTTCATAAAAAAAATTCATGTATGGCACCAAAATGTTTAAATTATATTTATTTTAATATTTATAATATCATTTATTTGAATATTTCATTAATAAGGTAGTCACTAAATCATCCTTGTGTCATAAATAAATTTATTTATTTAATGTATAAAAATTATAAATAAAATACCAAAATTTATGAAATATTTTCATATTTTTAATGAATATTTATTGTAAGATATATCAGTTATCTTACCCTATATTCAAAAAATTTTAGTAAATGATACATGTTTTCTTTACATTTCTTTTTACTTTAAATTAAAAATTATCAAAGGTCATTATCAAACCAAAGTTTCTCTACGGGGTCCTAAAATAGATTGGTTTATGATAATGGTCGCCCATGTCTCATAAAATAGTAGTAGGACACATGTTAGGGTAGCTCTATATTCCTATTATATTATCTGTTAACCTTATTTACCTAATTTACCCTTAACTATTGAAAATAAAAATAATTACTGAAGTTAATATTCAAAATGTCTGAAAATAAATGGGGTCTATTTATGTAATTTTTACCTTTTAATTTCAAATATGGAATCCATTTTTCGAAATTCAAAACATATAATTGGAATAAATTAATTTAAATTTAATTTACATTATCAAGACATTAAGTGGGGTTTTAAGAAGTAAAAACTATCAAATGATTAACATGTTTTTATATCCAATTTAAAAGTAAAATTATATAAAATAACCAAAATTTAATTAAATGATAAAAATAATAATCCAATTACACTTTAAAAAAATTAAAAATATAATCTATCTATATTAATAAATCATATGAAAAGACAGTTTTGAATTAAAATACAGTATAAATCACAATTCAATAAATTATGAATTTAATCATAAAAATACCCAAAATTCAACCAAATTAATCTTTGATGTCCCTATTAAAATTTATAGGTCTATTTTTTCAAAAATAATTTATAAAAGTTTTAAAAATTATATTTGAAATGGGTGTGGCATCAAAAGGTGACAAAACTGCATTTTTTGAAAAATACTTCTTTTACCTGAAAATTTGAATGTGTTCATATACCATGTTTAGAAAACAAATAAGATGAATTTTAATGTTATATAAAATTTAAATTTTTTTAATATTATTCATAAAGTCTATTTAATATCCCATTCAATAATAGTATTATAATTATATATCATTGTTTAGTGAAACTCGGTATTACGTACAATGAAAACTATCGAGGATGGTTTCTCTTGCATATTACACAAGTGAAGTTAGTGTTGCATATAGTGAAAGAATACTTAGTTTTTGTATATAACATAATCCAAACATAGTTATTTTATACATTGAACCAAATATATACCCTGTGTTGTGGGTATCGTACGCCAACTCGGTGTTGCATGTAATATAAGATAATTCGGTTTAGTGTGAAAGGAATTTTTAACTTAGTGAATTGCAATATATAAATGAAAATATTAATTAATTTTAAAAAATATGGTCCATAAAAACATGGTTTGTTTATTTCTACCCCACTTAAAATGAATTTCTCCCTCAAGATTTGTCGGGGTAATAATAGGTTTACAACATGAATGTTTTTTCATGGAAACTCACATCATAAAAAGGATTACTAAAACATCATTTTAAAAACGACAGATAGAAGCATAATTGTTACCCAATGTAACTCATCATGGGGTTTCTACATAGGATAACATAATTTTTAATTGAAAACATGGATAATGGACAAAATTTGACCATTATGTTTTAATGGATAGTGATCAAGAACAAGGATTATAGAAATTTGATAACCAGAAATCCATAAATCTGTGATGATTTATGGGACCATATGATTCATAGAATAAGAATGTACTAGGATAATATTCTTCATTTTCATGATCATTTTCATAATGTTGAATATATTGAGAAGAAATACTTACTTTATATCTGTACAATCTCGTCATTTTTCATGCGTCGAACAATTTCTACATCATCTTTTATTAAAAGAAATGAAGTTGAATTTTTCATTCCTAAAGTGTTATAAGATCATGTGATCCATAACTTGAATGATAGTCCATTCCATCTATCTTTTTCACAAGAAGTTTATCACAAGTTATCAAACATGCATAAGCCTATATATTATGAGATAATATTTTATTCTAACGGACTTCATCTGATGATTAAAGATTTGAAAGGTTTTATAACCATACAATCCTTCTAAAAGTTTAAAGTCCAAAACTATAGAAAAAGTTTCACAAATGTAGATTAAAATTTATCCCAAATATATCCTATGATATATCTAGTTTTTCACATACCAAAAATGTGAACAAATTAATCATGTATTCTCTTGAGTCATGGTAACAAACTAACTTATCAGATATCCTTATTTAAATCATACATGTTTCCTTGTAAGAAAACATAGTTGATTATTCTTTAAGTCCCAAGAAGTTGTATACTTCATCCATGATAGCATAACCCTCATTTCAATAACTCTATAATTAGATCTTTGGATACTATCATCATCTAATTTACTAATTCAAATCCAACATATATTTATCCAAGCATCATTATCTAAATATAAGGGATGTATTAAGGGTTATCTTCCCTTTAATAATTTTTTCTACATGTACATCACCTTTCCCTAAAATCACATTTCTATTTTCTTAGAACAATTCAACATATACTTTCAAATCTTAAATTAAAAACATATACTGGAAACCCTTATATATTTCATGATTAATATAACATAATAATTAAAATTTAAAACATATACACCTCAATCCTCCAACTTTATTCTTAAACCATTACTATTGATCCACCGTATTCATCTTTCCTAAAATATGAATCATGTATTAATGTTTCTCATCATCAAGATTATTAGGTTTAATGTAAAGAATTCTAGATGAACATGGCATGCCTTTAATATGTCTTTTACAATTTCTTTATCCCCAGTAGTATGGAAAATACTTATACCATCATCATAATTATCTTCCTGATATTTCCAATTAGGAAATAAATCTTTATAATTCTAATAATTTCCACTTATGAAACATTCAATGGTTAACTTTGTTTTTTGTAGTTCTAGATGTTGATTAATACTAGAATACAATGTGTCAAAAATACATATCAAAGATTAGAAGCACATATGTAAGGTAAATTACTTATAATATTTCAATCTATGATATCAATTATTTAACCATAGGTTAGTCATGATTATCGCAAAAACCCAGGAATTGTAATTGATCATTAGACTTATCCTTAGGACATCCCAAAACATTTCCTTAGAAAAATCTCTATGGATCTCACTAAATTTTTCGCATCATAGTTTCCAAAGGATGACTAAACCTTTACTCTGATACCCACTCTAATTTCTGAAGCATGACATACATGGACATTTCATTTAATTTTTGGAATGCATAATAAATTACACAAATATATGCCTAAATATCATATAAGTTTATTTTATTTTAAAAATAAGAACACATTCTTCTTGGTTGGTGAAACATCTTCAATATCTCCCATCAAGATCATACCCATTAGTTTTCTTACCTGAAACCATTCTTTATATCATGGGGAAAAGAAAACATAAACTAGGTCATCTAAAATTCTCTATAAGGGTAAACATGAAGAACATCCCACAAAACGTAAACATAAGTATGTAAAAACATGACCATAAATTTTTGAATATCAAAATCATGAGTCTTAAAGTAAATATTTCTATTTTGTAAGGTATAAATTATAAATGAACACAAACCATGATAAATTAACAATGAAATAATATAGAGAATTATGGAAAAAATAAGAAAATAATATGATTTATATAGAATCCAAGGCCTTTCTTCAATGACCATCATTGTGGACAAATTCCACTATTGAACTGTGTTTACTTGCCTTTTGAGCAGTATATTACTGAATAAGATTTACTTTCCATTCCAGCCCTATATTACTGAGCCATATTTCCATAATATTCTAGTAATTTATATCTCATGAGATATAAATAATTACACAATGCATTGGAGGGAGATATAGGTCCCACCCATCTCATAGTGAAATCATTCTTAAATATGCCAGAAAAACATTAATCATTCATCATAGCATAACCCATGAAATAAAATGGGATTCTTAAACAGCAATCCCTCATAATCTATATAAAATAAATGTATTTAATAAAAATAATTCCATCGTAAAAAAAATCAATTCAATGTAATAATAGGGATAGAAACATTACCTGATGTCATCTTTGATTGAAAATAATTTTAGTAAAACCCATGAACTTAAATTCTTGAAGAAAATATCATTTCTTATCAAAAAACATTATATTTTCTTAAAATGAAACAATATTTAGTTTAAAATAAAAATTAAATCGTTTAGAGTAATATTCATGTAAATAATCCATTATTAATATGTAAAAATATGTCCATGCTATATAAGTCATAAAAACATTCTTCTCATACTCTAGCTAGAAAAGTTAAAAAGTATCTCTTATGGTAAATGAAAAAGAGACTCCTTCCATAATGTTTAATAAAAAATTCAACAAATGGGTAAAATTTACTTTAGAAAATTGTATGATAATATAAATAATATTATATATTTAGGAATCATTGACCTGAATGATAAATATGCCCTATTAAATATTTGTGATTAAGCAATCTCAGATAAAAATGAGAATCCAAAATTATCCCTTACCTTATAGACAATTTCTTCAATATGTGTCTGAAACTCATGTATATTGGGATTAAAAATATTATTAACTAGTAATAAAACCATAATAATATCTTTGATATCATATATGATTCACTTATGACTTTATATTACCAATTTATTTTTCAAGACCACGTTAATGCAACGTTTTGTGTAATAATTGTTTTATTTATCGTATGTGTATTGATTTTTTATTCTTGATCCTATTACATATATAATGATTTAATTACATCAAAATTTTAAAACATGATTTATATATCATAAATATTCAGTATAACAGATAGATAAATGAAATGGAATATGTTGATCATGGAGACGGTAGTCTGTACATACGCATAAACACTTTTTCTATTTCCTTATTGAATTGAATGGATGAAATAAAATGACATATATATATATACATTATTAAATTATAATTATTATGTTATATATTTCATTCATATGTATTATATATACTTTTAATCATTCTTGAGTTGTTATTATGTAGAATGAATCTCATCGCGTCATTGAGATGGTAGGTTGTACGTACGCACAAGTGAAGATATCATTCACTTAATGGTTAAATTGTATGTAATTGGATGGTATATTAATTATAAATAATAATTTTTATGTTATATTCATTATTTACATCCATTATAAAAATCATTATACCCATCCAAATTAATTATTGTTGAATAACAAATTACACTATGACGTGGAGACTATATGTCGTATGTACACACGCATGGTGATATTGTTAATCGTAGGATGGATAAAAGGAGGTATAAAGTAATACTATAATTATAATAAAATATTCTCATGTATAAGATAATATTTTTATTACTTTAGTATGGAAATAAAAGAATAAGAAGAAGTAGAATTGGAAAAGAATTTTGAAAGAGGTGATAAAACTGTTACCACCTTTTGAGTATCTTTTTTTGATTTGCACAAAAGGTATCCTTTGGATGGATTTCATCCCACTGTGTGGCCTATAGTACTAATTTAGGTATTTTGGGAGAGTAAATGGGTAGGCTTTAACTGATAAAATTTCTTTAGAGGTGTGATTAAAATTGAAGGATAAGTTCCATTTTGTAGGAGAAGTGAGGGGAACATTAGGAAATCAATACATATTAATATGTTATAAGTTTATATTCAGTTTATAATGGTATGAAACTCATTTATTTAAAATATAATATGATTATGGGTCTAAATTATCTCATAAATAGTTTTTAGACATGTTTTTCTCACAAAATTGACATTATCTTTTAGCTTTAACCCTTAGATAAAAACATTAAATATTACCATGTTTTCTTGTATTTTCATAATATATATGGTAACTATAGTTACTATAAAATTACAGGAGAACATCAAGTAGATAATTAATAAAATTTTTGACAATATCTAAGACATTTAGTAGAATATTATGTTTTTATTACTATTATATCATTTTATAAAATACTATTTATTTTGAATGGTCATTTATGTCTATTTTAACACTGTTTTAGTTATTTATTTTTTATAAAGTCATTAAAATTTGATTTATTTGAAATAAATTCATTAAAACATTCTTAAAATGTCAATTTAATCCAAAAAAATCATGGATTGAATCATAATGTACATATTACATTTAATTTAATATTTATAATACCATTAATTTGAATATTTAATTAATAAGGTAACCACTACATCATCATTATGTTGTAAATACATTTATTTATTTCATGTATAAAAATTATAAATAAAATACCATTATGTAAGAAATATTTGTAGGTTTATAATGATAATTTATATTCAATGAGATCAGTTATATAACCCTTTATTAAAAAATTTATAATAAAAGATGCATGTTTATGGTATGGTACTCCATAAATTAAAAAGAATAAAAGGTCATTATGACACCCAATTGCCAACATGGGGTCCTAAATCGACCCATGGATGATTAGGGTTGTCCATATATCATTCAATATGAATAGGAACCATGTTAGGGTAATTTTATATTATTGTATTACAGTTTTTTACCCTTATTTACCTAATTTAACCTTTAACCTTGGTAAATAAAAATAACTATTTAAGTTACAATTAATAATATCTGACAAAAGGAACATATTTTCATAATTTTGACCTTATGGGGACTAATATGGAATCCATTTTCTAAATTCCAAACACAGAATTGGTAGAAAATGATATAAAATTAATTTACATTTTTAAAAACTAAAAAGTAGGTTTATATGATGTAAATACTTTCAAGAAATTGATGTATTTTTATGTCTAATATAAGCAGGAAATTACATCCAATGACCCACATTTCATTAAATTATAAAAAATAATCTAATTAAACTGTAAAACCAATTTAAAATATAATGAAACTATATAAACAAATTAGATGAAAATGCAGTTTTGAATTAAAATATAATATTTTTCTCTATTCATTAAAATATGAATTTTATTAGAAAAATAAAAAAATTCAACCAAATAAATTTTTATGCCCCGCTTCCAAATAATATGTTTATGTTTTTCAGATTGAATATATAAAAGTGTTAAAACATAGATTTCAAATGGGTTCACCATCAAAAGGTGGAAAAACTGCATTTTTTAAAAAAATAATTCTATTATATGAAAAATTAAATTTATTCTTATATCATGTATAGAAAATAAATAAAATGATTTTTAATGTTATATAAAATTAAAAATATGGATACTAATATTCATAACATCTAGTTTATAACCCATTAAATAATAATATTTTAATAATATATCATTTTTTAGTGAAACTCGTTACTGAGTACAATGCAAGATTTAGAGGAATGTTTCTCTTGCATGTAACAAAATCCATATCAATGTTCCGTGTAGTAAAATATTCCTTTGGTGTTTCATAAAACATAATCCAAACTAAGTTATTTTATACATTAATCAAAATATATTCTCAGTGCTGCGTGTATCATACACCATATCGATGTTGCCTGTAATATAGGGCAACTCAGTTTAGTGTGAAAGTAAGTTTTAACATATTGCATTTCATGATATAAATGAAAATTTTAATTTATTAAAAAAATGTTCCATTAAAACTTAGGGTGTTACAGAAACACTCCCCTTTTTCAACACATACATGTAGGTAATCTTACAGGGTACTAATGGAGCTTTGAGAGGTTGTGCGATAAATCTTAGCAAGCCCCCACCAAAAACGAATATAATATCTAGTCCTTTTAATATAAATTTAAATAGTGTGTATGTAAGATTTTTTGTCCTATAACCAACTATTTATACCATGATTATAATAATATTTAACATATTTAAAAATTAATCGACTTATTATATATTTTTAATTGTTTTGATTGACAATAGTATAATACTATCCTAGAGTATTTGTAACATTAACTAGGTCAAAGAAATTCACTGCAATGATGAAAACCTTTACATTCTATAAAATTATTTTTAAATATAGTTCTTTGGTTGGATGACATACTATGAGGGGACACATAATACATAGACCATTAGGTGTGGGTACTCATAAGAATATGAGAATTCTTATCATGAAGTTCACACTTGGTAATCTTCAAGATGAGAGGTTATGAGAACAACCCCACCATTAAGAATTCAAAATGTTTTTGTGTCATTAGATATTTTTTCTGCAAGAATGTGTAATTTTTCTTTAGACACTAATATTATCATTAATACATGTCATGGCTCTTGCACAATGATTTTCCAAAGAAAACCATCATGAAAATAGTTCGGAAGGTGTAAGGTACATTGGGTTCCACATGATTGTCATATCATTAATGGATAAGTCGAGGAAGGATTTTCCCCTTCCAATTATTGAAGTTGATATCTCTGGCCTGTGATTGAGAGAGAACCATCACATGAAATTACATGACCATGCTATAATGACGAGTTTATTTCAGGTAGTAAATGAATGAAAAATAAAGCATAAAGGTTGATGATACTATCATGATACCAACTTGATGAGATATTGAGATGAAAAGGATTATATTATATGGTGGACGTTCATAAGTGGATGTCACTGTTGGGACTTTAAGTTCATTCTCTTGGTTCCTTGACCCGTTGCTAGAAAATACTTAGGGACTTTAGGAATGCTCGAAAAATTCTAATGAGAAAGAATCCTAGAGTATCACACACTAATTGTTTTTTGTGGTCTCAGTTAAATACTATTTAAATTTGACAAATATAATAAATATTATTTTTCAGAAACTGGAATAATTTTAGTAAAGCTAAAATGATTTCTTTAATTTTATAAATATTTTTTATTGGTATTGTGAATAAAAATATATTTATTTATTTTATTGAACATTTAATATATATATATTTCCTAGTTTGTGAAAAAAATATTTATTTAAGAGATTAAATTATTTATTTATTTATTTATTCGGGCGTTCAATAAATAAAAGTCTTCTTAGATCAGACCAAGGTTAGTTTGGTAGTAAAATAATTATTTGAAAGTTGATAAATAATTATATAACCAGTTGGCACAAAAAAAAAAAAATAACACTATTATTATTATGTGGAATAAGATTGCATTTATGACTCCATTTTTCAAAAGTTAGAACACCACAAATAATGATGAAGTTTTTGTTTTTATGTTAAATGGATTTTCTCTAATGTTATAAATGTATTAAATTACTATTACTCAATTAAATATTATAACTAAATCCTCATGTAAATAAATTTGCAGGTATGTGTATTGTTCAATGTATAGGAAGTCGATGACACAACAGCCATTCCATGTTAAGAATTTTCTCTCGACTCCCCTCTTCTCTCCCTATCAATAGTGAGAGGGGTTCTTTAGGACTGAAGAAAAGGAGATCAAGAATGATCGATGTAAGAATCTCCCTTCACCATGCTAGCTCCTAGAAAGCGAGTTTCATTAATCAGATACATTTGTGGCACATGTGGGTCACTGGTAGATGGGTTCTGGATTTTGATCCTTGCAAGTCCAAGGAGAAAATTCAAAAGGGCCATCTCGTATGATCAACATCATCATTGATGAATGTACCAAATTACCATGTATTATATTTCATTAGAAATTACATTTAAATTAATTATAAACATGATATGAAAGATTCTCTCTAAAGGATTTAGGCCTCATCTTTATTTATCTAAATATTTGATTCTATTCTATAGAGGATGGTGTTATTCATCATATTAATTCTGGCATAATGATCATGGTAAAAATTAATGTTGGACGCCGGACCAACCGTGCATTCACTACACTAGGAACATACAATTGGTATCAGAGGGAGTTGATCATAGATAATAATTACTTAATTAATTCCCTAAGGATTTATGGTTTAATAATTTAGTTTTTTAATTCAAGGTTAGTCGTTCTTGTATTTTTCATTTTCAGATTTGTTCTCCCTCTATTCATTTATCAAACATTTCATTGAAATGAATGATTTTTTGATAAAAAATAAAACTATGATCTCACCAGGAGGCACTGACGATTATTCCTGGGTGACACAAAATTATGTGCCATGTTTTTGGACTCACAATACATGTTCTCTACTATACACACCATGTAATCCAAACTACACATCGTGTATTCATGTTCAGTGCATCGGGAGTAATTCAAAAATTAATCAAGCTATGTGCATCTATTGTACGTAGTGTAGTTAGTTCTACACTACATGTTGACATGTAAATATAGGCACAAACTTATCAAATTAAAATCTTTGTAGACCATTGCACATGATGTATAGTCCCTTCGGGTTAGGGTCCAAATTGTGTATACCTAACATGGCTAAGTCGACCGGTAACCGAGTAACGCAGAGACAACATGTCATGTATCCCACTATAGATATCGTGTACTCTAAAATTTATGAAGTACGCTTCACACGCTGAGCCCCTAGGCATACACTTTGGGACAAAAGGTGAACGTAGTACATTCCATGTAGTTGGAACTACACTCTGTGTACATTACTAAATTACAAAATGTTACAACATTAATGTTTGTGTAATTTTCAGAACTACATATCTTGTATAAATTTTTTAATAGGTTGTTACTCTATGCATTGAAACATCTTGTATTCCATATGTCATAAGAGTAAAACAACATACGAATATAATACATGTTGGGTAGACTCGAATTGGTATTCAATAGGATACCTCCACAGTGTATTTATGTACTTGGATGAGAATCTTCAGAAAATTTAGAAAAATATTAAGATAAAAGGAATGATTAATTAAAGATAATAATTAATCTATTGAGGCACAATTTATCTTAATATGAAAGATTAATGACTTGAATGATATTTTTATAAAATGTGTAACTTGTGGCATGTATGTGGGTGATCATGAGCTAGACCAAGACATTTTATGTGATTGGTTCCCATTTAATTTATTTAATAAATTATTTTTTAGCATGCAAACCATCACTCCTCATTAATATATTGGGCCTATATTCCCATGGTTTATTTTATATAAACCCATTTTTACCCCTAACCATCATGTGAGTTTAGAATCCATATGTAATGGATGGAGCTCCCAAGTTAGTGGAGGCGGACCAAGTCATAGACCAAGGTGAATCCAATCCATGGAGATACAAAGGTGGATATTTGGAAAGCAATAAACATGAAGTTATTTCTCCCCTAGTTTTGGGTTAGTTTATCAACCACTAGATTATCTAACCATTATATAAAAACCTCATGATCATTCCCTTAAATTTCTTTTTTTGGTCAGTAACATGGTTTTTAATTTTGGATGTGTTAACGCAATCACATAATTAATGTACTAACAAGAATACAAAATAGAAATAAAATAAAATATGATTTTCCATTAATATTATCAGGACATGGATAATGTCTTATGTAAGCTAAACTTAAAATTATGAAGCATGTGATAAATATAATAAGGCAATTTAAACATAAAAGAGAAAAGTCCTTCAACAAAATATTAGGTTAGACTAAGTCTTTCATTACTTGATTAAGGGAAAGACTCAATAAAACTATGTCTTTGTCCAAACACTTTTGGGAAACATGATTTTATAAAGAAATCCCTTATAAATGGTCTCGGGTTGACTAAACCATATTACATCAAGGGTTTTAGCCCTTTCTAAACTTGGTGTAATATTAGAGGCAAGTGTTGAGGGAATCCATGTTCGGATTTCTGGATATGGGAGTCCACTCAACGGATCAAGGAGTTTCAAGCACACAGTTAGCAAATACATACCTTCCAAAATACCTTTAAATAGATTTTCCAACCCCTGTTGGGGTTATGAGAAGGGGAATATGGATCATTTTCACTAGAATTTCATGAAAACTGGACATTTGGAGTTCAATGGTGAGGGCCATTGGGACTTGATAAAATAGTATGAGACTTAATAAAATTAATTTATTATTAGTGAAAAAATGTAATCAATAATTTTCTAATCATATTCAATATTAATTGTATTATAAAATGACAATTTCATCAACCACACTAGCCCTAGGATCAATTTTGGATAAAGACAATACCCTCACCAAAAGTAACTTCCAGGAATTTTTTAAATGCCTCTAGGTTATTATACTCCCTGAAAGGGAGTCTTATGTGTTGGAGTTTGAATGACCTTATCCTCATACCCAATAGTTGAGTGACGAAGAGTTCTTGGTCTATGATAATCATATGAAAGACATAGTTGACGTTCAAGGTTTTATGATATCATCAATGTCTAGTGAACTCCTGAAGTCTCATGAAAACATTGATGCATATATTATGCACAAGACCCTCCATGATATTTACCAGGATATAAGAAGACATGAATGGTTTGAGAAATCCAAGGCACTCTTTCAATGTAATCTTGGAGAGTGTTTCCTAGCATGGCTTCATGTAATCATGCTCATTTTCTAAATTGGGAACCTAGAGATTCTATGGATTAGACTCCTCAAAGAAATATGTTCTAATATCATTCATACATAAATACCTCATAGATTCTCTAGATTTGTTTTAAATTTCAACATAAACAAAATTGAGAAGTATTTTTCATATCTTCTTATCCTCATTCACCATGTGGACAAAGATATAAAGTGGAAAAATCCTTCAGTCCTTATGGTGAATAATTATAAATAGGAAGTGAAGAGATTTATGTCAAATTCCTCTTCACACCCTTATAATAAAAGGAATATTAAAGGGGAGTCATGGGAAAGTGAAGCTGTTTGTTTCGTATGTGGCAAGAAGGACCACTGGAAGACGAACAACATCCAGCCTAAGAGGAAAGGGTAAGCTTCAAGTGTGTTTGTTATTGAATAAAATATATTTTTTTCTAAAAATTTTGTATTAGATACAGCTTTACCTTCTCACATATGTATCCAAATATAGGAACCATATAGATTCAAGAAGATTGATTGAGGGTAGGTAGATCTATGAGCATCCAAATGAGCCAGACTTGTAGTTGTAGCAATCTGGAACTACCACCTCACAATGCCAACTCGGATGATCTTGGTGTTAATGGGTTGTTATTATGTGTTTTCTATTAAAAAAACATTATTCATGTATCCAGATTAGATATTGATGGTTTTTTTTCATGTTTGGAAATGAAAGTTTCTTCTTCTTCAAATATAAAATTTGTTTTGGTATGGAACATTTATACAATTTTCTTTACATTTAGGACTACACAAACCAAGTAATGGAAATCGATAACAAAGATAATTCGCATGACTCATACCACACCCAAAATTAGAATCACAATAAACTTCATGAAAATGAGAAACACTTGAAAAAGTTATATCAAGATGGATATTTAGATTCATTCAAACTAAACCCACTTGGTGTATGTCACACATGTCTAGAAGGGAAAATGACCAAATCCCCATTTAATGGGAAAAGTTATAGGTCTAGATTGCTTCTTGAATTTGTTCATACAGATGTGTGTGGAATATTTCCAATGGAATCATGGGGTGGGTACTCAAACATCATAACATTTAATGATGGTATTAGTATATATGGATATATCCTCATAATGAGGTATAAGTCTCATTCTTTTGATATGTTAAAAGAATAGAAGAATGGTTTTGAGAACTATCCTGGTATGAATATTAAGAAAGTCCAAACAAAACGAGGTGGAGAATATAATAATCAATACTTCATTGATTACTTACGTGATTTTGGGATCCTATCCCAACTCACTCCTCCTTACACACCCATGTAAAATGGTGTGATTTGAAGGAGGAACCATCCGTTATTGGACATGGTGTGATCAATGATGATTTATGAATTCATTCCATTATCCTTTTGGGGTTATGTGTTACAACTAGTAGCACACATACTAAACCATGTACCAACTAAACTGATAGACTATATTCCATATGAGTTCTGGAGTGGAAATAAATCCTAGTTATCGAATTTACATGTGTGGGGAGGTGAAGCATTTGTTAAGGCCTCTTCAGGTAACAAACTTGCACCCCAAGGCACAAAGTGTACCTTAATATGGTACCCTAATGAAATAAATGGATATTACCTATAAAATACCTCATAAAAAATGATGTAGTGGAATAAACCTCCATATTCCTTTAGAGGGATCACATCTATAAAATAGATTTTGAGGGATAGATGAACCTTGATAAAGTTTAGGCTCAAGGTACATAAGAGTTCATACATGAACTGATTCTACAAATCCCCATAGAAGAAAGTACTATTCCACTGACATATGAATTGTGTAGGATTACAAGGGAGGGTAGAGAACTGGAATGGTATGGATTTCTTTTTACCGAGGATGGTGACTCATTATTAGTAGATAATAATGATCATATAAGCTATAAAAAAAGTATTAAGTGGCACAGAAATTTACTTGTGGAAAGAATCCATGAATCTTGAAATAGATTCCATGTATGAAAACCATGTTGGGATTTTGGTAGATCCACCAGTTGATATAAATCTTATTGGTTCAAAATGGATACTCAATAAGAAACTGGACATGGAAGGACAAGTTAGTACCTATAAGGAATGACTAGTCAAAAAATGGTTAAGCAGCATCAAGGAAATGACTATGAAAATTCTTTTCACCAGTTGTAATGTTGAAATCTATCAAACTTATATTGTTCATTTAAACATACCATGCCTATGAAATTTGAAAAATGGATGTCAAAACAATCATCCTTAACATAAACCATCAATATGATGTCAAAAACACAAAACCTGGGGTGTTTATGAATCCAAAGGATTCCAATAAGGATTGCAAGTTGCAAAAATCCATTTAGGGATTAAAGAAAACATCCAAGTCATGAAACATTCATTTTTATAAAGACATAATAGAATTTGTTTTTATAAATAATGAATATGCACCTTCTTTCTACAAATAGTTTAGTGGGAGTGTGGTTGTTTTCTTAATAGTATATGTTGATAACATATTACTTTTTGGAAATGATATACTAGTATTACGGTCTATTATGGAATGGTTGAATCGTTACTTCTCCATGAAGGACTTGGGAGAGGAAACATATATTCTTTGTATTAAGATCAATCATGATAGTTCCAAGTGATTTTTGGGCCGATGTCAGTGTACATACATTGATAAGATACTAAAGAGATTTAGTATGGAACAATTCAAGAGGATATTATTTCTAGCATCACATGGACTTAATCTTTACATGAAAACAAGTCCTCAAATACATGAGGAAATAGAGAGAATGGAAATGACTCCATACACATCATTGATTGGGTCAATCATGTATGTTATTCTATTTACTAGGCTAGAGTCTCCGATAGATTGGGTGCGGTAGGGAGATATCTCGCTGACCTAGGTGACTTCTATTGGATGGAATTCAACACAATCCTTAATTATATGAGGCATACTAAGGATATATTCTTTTTTTATGGAGGAGATGACAAACTAGTCATTAGAGGATATGAAGATTCTAGTTTATAGACAGATCAAGATAACATGAAGTTGCAAATGGGATATATCATCATTTTGAAAAGAGGAAAAATGAGATGGAAGAGCTCAAAGTAGTGTGTGGTCACAGATTCTATAACAGAGTACAAGTATATCGTAGCTTCTAAGGAAACAATAGAAGAAGTTTTGAGGATAAGTATCATTCAGGAGCTAGATGAGATACCTAATAGTAATGATCACATCACACAATACAGTGATAATACTGTAGCAGTGGCTATCGCAAATGAGCCAAGGTCACATCAGTGGATGAAGAATATATTTTAGAAGTCTCATCTCTTGAGGGATTTTTCTGAGAGAGGAGACATTAAGGTGATTATTATTTCCACTGAAGACAATGTGGATGAACCCTCGACTAATGCTCTGACTCAACCAAAACATGATTATCACGTGAGGTCTATCGGACTAAAAGTCATAGGCAGTTGCCTCTAGTCGAAGTGGTTGTTTGTAAGGGATAGTTTCCTTGAACCATTATATTGTACCTAGATTACATGTAAATTTAACATATTTAAATATTAAATGACTTATTGCATATTTTTCATTTTTTTTGAATGGTTATAGTGTAATAATATCTTGGAGTATTTTTTGCCTTAACAGGATCATATCAGTTCCCCGCTGTGATGAGAACCTTTATGTGCTATGGAAATATTCTTAAATATAGTTTTCAGTTGGATGGCATACTATGATGGGACACATAGTACACAGACCATCAGGTGGGTGTACTCATAAGCGGGTGAGTCTTCTTCCCAAGAAGTTCGCACTTGGTAATAACACAGATGGGTGATTATGAGAACATACCCAGTATTAAGAATTAAACATGTTTTAGTGTCACTAGATATTCATATCTACGAGCATGAGTAATGGTCCTAAGACATTAATATTATCATTAATAAATGTCAGGACTCATGTGCATTGTTTTACTGATAAAAACTATCAGGAAAACATTTGGTTGGAAATAAGGTATATTGGGTGTGTCACGAATGACATATCATTAATTGACATGTCAAGGAAGAATTTTTCCCTTCCATTTATGAACATTGATATCTCGACCTTTTGATTGAAATAGATTTGTCTCGTGAAATTCCATAGCCATTGTGTAATGACGAGTTTATTTTCGGTAGTCAAATAATGACATATCAAGCATAAAGGTTGATGACACTATCATAAAACTAGATTGACGTGGTATTGAGACAAAATGGATTATATTACATGGTAATAATTTGTATGTGTATGTCATTGTTGGGACTTTATGTTCATTCTCTTGGGTGCCTTGACCCATTGCTAGAAAGTAATCTTGGACATTAGGAAAGATTGCCTAATGCTAACAAGAAAGAATCCTAGAGGGTCACACATTTTTTGTTTCTGGTGGTCTTGGTTAAATTATATTTTAATTTAATTAATTAAATTAATATTATTCTCAATATAGTGGAATAATTTTATTCAAGTTAACATGACTTCTTAAATTAAATAAATATTTATTCATAGGATTGTGACTAAAAATATATTTATTTATTTTATTGAAAATTTAATTAATATTTTTATTAGTTTTTAATTAAAATACTTATTTAAGAAAATAAATTATTTATTTATTTATTTGGGTGTTCAAAAAATATAAGTAGATTTTGAGAGGACCACTATCAGTCTTGTAGTAAGATAATTATTTGAATGATGGTAAATAATTTTATAACGAGTTGGATGAAAAATAATAATAATAACACTATTTTAATTATGTGGAATAGGATTTCATTTATGAGTATATTTCACAAAATTTGGCACACCACAAATAATGACATGGTTATTTTTATCATGTTTCATGGATTTACACTAAGGTTATGAATGAATTTAGTTACTATTATTCTATTAAATATTTTAACTAAATCCTCGTGTTAATAAATAGATAGGTATGTCTATTGTCCCTTGTATGGGAAAATGGTCATGCAAGTAAAATTCCAAGTATTAAATGTTTTCTTGACTCCTCTCTTATATCCCTCTTAATAATGAGATAAATTATTTAGGACCAAAGAACAGGCAATCAAGAATGATCAATGCAGGATGTTCGCTTCACCGTACTAGCAGCTGAAAAGTGAGTGGAATTAATCAGATATGATTGGAGCACATGTGGATCACGGTTAGATGGATTCTGGTTTGGATCCTCATAAGTGAAATGATACAATATTAAAGGGTCACCTCATATGATCAACATCATCAATAAATAATGTACTAAAGAACAAGGTATTTTATTTCATCATAAATTAAATTTAAATTAATTATAATCATGATGTGCAATATACCATCTAAAGGTTTTGGGGCTCTTATTTCATTATATAAATTATTGAATCTATTCTGTGGAGACTGGTTTTCATCTTTGTATTGATCCTGGTAAATCATTGATCATGGTGAAAATTAAATTTGGGCACCGTCTAAAGGGAGCTTCTGCTGCACCTGAAACCTACAGGGTAGGAATGCATATATAAAAGTAAAGTAGTCTAGTAATGTAAATACCCATGTACATGATTCAGAATAAGCTGCTAATATTTTTAAATGCAACCAATTCTGTAATCTATTATGTTCCCATTTATATGGTTGTTCCTGTGAGGTGTAACTTTTACTCACATCATTAGATGATTATAGTAACAATGGATCTAAGATATATAAAATTCATCCTGTAATGATAATAATGACAGTATATATGGTAATAACCAAGGAATTCTGACCTCAAGGGTCATGCCGGCTTAGTGATCATTTTGTAGCCTAGCTATAAGGGTAAGAGTGTAATCTATGGGGAAAATCCCAAGACATTCCGCATTAATGATTCTAATTGAGTCCATGGATATCATCCATGGTAAAATGGGGTAAGTAATGATTAGGCCCAAGTTTGTATCCAAGGTGACACATGTCCATAGACATCACGTTGTATCCAAGGAGTGTATCCAAGGCATAAAATAATAATAATTGAGGGACTATATGCTTTCATACAAAGAATTAACTGATAGATAGGGATCATGTTCCAAGGTGGGTGCCAACCAAGGAAACTGACATCCCGGAATTATAATGGAGCCCACGAGTTCCCAAGGAATTCCCTCAAGAATCTAAGGCAAGCTCGATTCTCACCACTCATATAAATATTTAAATGTTTATATACATATAGGAAACTTGAAATTTATTCATTTAATAAATTATTTCTAGTAATAATCAATACATTTCAATAAATTATTTGGTGCAAGTTTTTGACTTCCATTAGTGTGACATGGCTAATTGGGCATGAAACTATTTTGTTAATTCATATATGTAATAAAAAATCTATTAGGTTCACTACACTTACTTCCAATAATCATGGACATCTATTAAATTAATGTGAAATAGTAATTATTTTATATTTAATTAGGCCAAGTCGTATATATAATGTACCTTAAAATTCGGTATAATATTAAATAATCTTGTTAAAGAAATTAAATTTGATGTTTCAAGTTAAAATAATGCATTTAATAGAACTTAAAATTTTATTTAATTAATTAAACAGTTAGCTTAATCAAGTTGAATTCAAGGCACACTCGAACGATGTTGCTGATAATCTTAACAAGCTACTAAAATAATAAATATAGATGAAACCCTACATGGGGTGGTTGATGTTGAGGAAGTTACCCCCAATAAGGGATAAATTTTTTGAAAATCATTTTTGAACATGAATCCAACAAATATATTCAATTCATATGAATTAAACTGGTCGTGAATGATGAAATTAGTGTGGACACAGAAAGAAAAATTTATAAAATGGAAAAACACAAGGGGTGAGTTATAGACCTACTACCTTAGGCTCGTACGACTCTCCACATATACTATGAGAATTTAGTTTGTCCAATAATTTAATATATTTTATGAATGAATAAATTCCATTAAAATAGGGTATATGGTCATATATCTAAAAATAGTTAATAACAGAAAGCGGAACGAATAATAGAGAAATGGGAATCAATATATTATCAATGTGAATCAAACAAGATGAACAGGGTTCAGATATATGTTCAGAGGGTGAGATGGGATAAAAAAAATAAAAAAGAAGAAAATGGTATCTTAAAGTGAGAAGGTTGTTCACTTGATAGAATAATGAGAAGAAGAAGCTGTTATAACATTTTAGTGAAGTGAATTTTTAATAAATCACCAAAAAATAGGGTTTGGATGTTTTGTACATACAGGTAGCCAAAACATGTGCCAACCATGCACCCATTTATGTAAAAATGTGGAATCCACATAGTTAGGGCCCATAAATTTGGAATCCATTCACTAACTATGCATGTAACCTTTTTTTAAATCTGAAGACCATTCATTTGGGTGTTCAACTCTTGATGCACGGTTAGGGAAAATCTGACTCCCAACTTCACCCTAATGGAAAGCCTGACAAAGTTAGGTGACACAGTGTGTCCTAGATTGCATGATTTCTTATAACCATTAGGATAATATATTTCTCCGAAAATTTCAGATTCAGGATTTATACAAGCCTTGGACAGCCCTGAGAGTCACATGAACTCATTAAGAATCCATATTAGGTTCAAAATAAGTAATTAGTCTAAAACAACAATATAATGATATAGGGAGTAGATTTATTTGATTTTTATACTTAGGGAAGTTTTGGGGAATGGTTATGGTGATCAATTTCATGAGAAATATGGAGGTTTAAATAGTGGTATAGATGGTTGTGTGGAAAATGGGTTTCTGAAGGATACTTTGAGATGATTTTGGTATTTTTGTTGTAATGAGATCCCGAATGGTTGTGTGGAAAGTGTTTTTTTCCTTTAGATTATATGTTTTAGGTTTTTTATTCTTGTGTAAAATTATTTATTGATAGTTAAATGATTTAGTATTTCACATATTTATTACATTTACTTTGTAATTTTTATGAGGAATTGAGATGTTTTGGGATAGTTTATTGGTGATTTTTTGGTTTTATGTGGGTGTTTTTCCTTTTGAGGAGCATGATGACTTGTGAAATAACCTTCCTTTCTATAGGGAAGACTATTTGGGATTGTTTGTGCTCATTTATAACAAGATCTATATGATCATTCCCAAGGGAAGGAATGGTTCATGTAATGTTTTTTTGGTGGTATTACTATTCACTAGAAGTAAGTGGAAACATAGACCAATGGATGTGTCTCCTTGTTTGGTGATTTTTTAAAGAAGCTATGTTAAATGGAGCAGTGGAGCTTAATGAGATGTAAAATTCAATGTTATGACGGTAAAACCAAAATATGTTTTATTCATGGGAAGGTTTCTATTCAAGTAAAATGTTAGAATAAAAATCATGAATTGTACCTTGTTTGGGTCAAGGATAGGTTGGTATTCAAATAATGTCTACATGATTTGTGGAATATAGAGATTTGGAATATGGGATTTAGATTTCTTGTTGATTGAGGGTCACTATGATGTGTCAAGGGTATTAACATGATGTGATAGGTCTATTTTTCTGTGTTTATAAATAGGAATTAGATTACCCACTTCTATCAAATTTTAGACATTCCCTAGACTCTTAACTAACCCTTGATCATCATCCCCTTTTCTAGTTATCCCCTATGGTGTTCTTGTAATGACCCACACTACTCATGAACATATATTTCATATTAATAGAATAATGATAATTATATATCATAATGATCCATTCTAAAATCTTTTAGGTATCAAGGATTTTGAAATTTGGAAAGAAAAAAAAATTATAGGTGAACTCCATCATAACATACTATGTTATTCACATCAAGAAACCTTCTTAAAAATGTGATATATAATAACCTTCTTCATAACCAGTGGAAAAAATAATAAAAGGGGATCTCATAATATCAATAATTGTAATAAAACTAGATATCAACATAACGCGGGAATAAGGGTATGAGAAAAAAAATAACATTTGAAAACCATAACCTACATATAATAGATCATGAACATCATTCATGGAATAAATCATGTATATTCATAAGATAGATATAATAATGAAATTAGAAAACATGAACCAAGAGATCAAAATATTTTAATAAGTGTAACATCTCTTCCCGACTGACCATTAACCGAGAAGCATGACCAGTGGGTCACAGGACCTCAGGCATGTCTCCTCATACGCTCAGGGATTCCGACTATTAGTAGAGGCACACAGATAGTCTGTGGGTAGACTATACCCTCATATCAAAGTTCAAATAGAAAACTATAATATGAATTAGAAAAATCAATAGATAAATTGAAGATATATGTAGCAGACATGTAGTTATCATTTTATAATAGTGGCCAATTCTATTTTTTTAAAACATGAATCCAAATTATAGTGAAATTACTTCACTAAAAGCATGAAACAATAAAAAATGATTATTAATAATTAACAATACAGGACTCAAAAAAGAAAACGAGCTAAAAATTTTGGAGGTAATCTCCACTAGCATCTTGATCTCCAACTTAGTCTATTTCACTGAACTCTAGGTACAAATATACACCAACAAGATAGGTCCAAGTCCCTGCAAACAAAAGAGGTCTACTCGGGTACCCCAACACAGTGGAAGCCCAAGTAGGGTGTGAGATATAAATCTCAATAGGACTGAAGCACCAGTGTCGATCCCTATGCAGAAAGTGTAATATTAATTTAGCATTGTGAAAGTATAGACAGATAATAACATAACTATATAAATAAACAACACTTGTCCTAGTTCCCCATGGACACCTGACAACTATACCATCTTTTGCATAATTACGTGTTAATAGTATGATCAAGCCACTATATACATATATATATAGAGATACATGTATATATATATACCATAAATGGTGTGGGGTAAGAATTCCTCCAACCCATAATAGAAGATAACTACTATTTAAGTGGCCTCAGCATGTTCACATATTTAATATAGTTCATTAAGTGTCCTCAACGCATGTACACTTTTTATATAAATCATTATGTTGACTTAGCAAGTGAAAACTCTTAGTATCAAAAATTTAGTGTCCTCTGTGTGTCCACACTTTCTATATAATCATGGGGTAAAATGGACACCCATCCTTAGAAGATAATAGTTCATTATGTGGCATCTGCATGTGCACACTCTTAATATAGGCATGGGGTAAAACCGCCATTGATTCTTAGAAGATAATAGTTCATTATGTTTCATAAGAATGTGCATAATTTTAATATAGGAAAGGGTTATAACTTCCTCCCATCCTTAAAGATAATAGTTCATTATTAGGCACCAGCATGTTCACACTTTTAACATAGGCATGGGTAAAAATTCCTCCCAACCTTAGAAAACAATATTTCATTACCATAAAGTACTCCATATGAATTTCACATATCCATAATATATTATATATAAAAACTACATTCTAATTTATACTTAAGTAAAACAATCTTAATAATTTCAATTAAAATATTAATATAGTTATTTTTCTCATTCTAATAATTCCATGTGGAAAAGACTTATCATGTTTACCCTTAATAATACACATTTACATTGATAGGGAACCATTTCATTTAAACCCTTTAATATAGGCAAAAACTTCATTGTAACCTAACCATTTATTCAAGTCACATCATTTAGTGTGAGTTTCCTATTCAAGGTCATCTCATCCAATTTTCATAAACATGGAAAATTGGTATAAGAGTTCATGTATAATAAGTGGTGCCAAGGCTACAAGGAATGTTCCTACATGGGAAAAAGAAAAATAATGCTTCCAAGAAACCTAACATGTCCTATATAAATTCTAACCCATGTATATATAATATAGAAAATTAATAAGGTAGGAAATATAATAGTTTATCACTACATTTTTAGCTTGAATGCAATGCACCTCCATTGGAGGGGTTTAATTACAAAAACAGGACATAGTTATTCACAATCAACCATATATTTTTTGAATTTCATTAACCATATCAAGTATAAAACTTAATCTAGGAATTAAAATAGTATTAATTGACTCTAGGAACTATGAAACATGTAATTCAATTAATGCATTACTAAATGATAGTGGGCATGGAATGGGACCCTACCTCAAAGTGGAACCAAGCTGTCCACTTCGGCTCTTGGTTCTTTCTAACAAGGAGTTGTTCCTACCTTATTTAATGCACATTAATTAATATATATATATATATATATCCTTAGTCAAATGAATGTGATTCCCCTATCAATTAGGGAACATGTTCATAGAGTATATTTATATATTTATAACTATATATAACTTTGTATGTGATTGCTGACCTTCAAAGACGATCAAAACTCAATACTAACAAATGTAGTTACACAAAAAACCTTAGGGTACTAATTTAAAAGGTGAAAAAACAAGAATAAGGAGTAAATATATGCCTCAGATGGTGGAGATGAACCGAAATACCCCAAACCAATACACATTTGGTCGTAGTTTCCAGAACAAGAATGAATAAGACCTGAGGACCCATTTGCATACCCAAACAATAAAGGAAATCAAAATCCGGCCAACCCTTGACCAAGGGTTCAGCTAAACATAAATATGGAAATGAGAGAGGAAAAATCAGTCCTACAGGGATGGATATGGTAGGAGATAACTGACCATGGTGATTCGAAAAGGTAACCAAGAAGATACCAAAAGATCTGGCGATTAGAGAGGGAGCTGAGAGAGGGGGTCATCACAGTGAAGGGGAACCCCCCACGAGGTGTTTCACGCTATAGGTCAAGCAGGAGAGGGTTGAGGGATATTTATGTTTTAAGTATTTAATTTAATATAATAAAATTAAAAATAAATTCCAATTTTAAGATCTTGGTGTTGTGCTTCATTTAGACCCCATGATTTGGAAAATTGTGTGCCCTCCACTGGACACCTGGAACACCCCGAAAGGGCTGGCCACATGGTTTTGGATACCATTCATAACCTGTGAGAAATTAATATGTCCCATTAAATAAGGTCATGATTTTACCTATAGTGGCCCATACTATTTTAGGCAAACTTTGTGCCATTTATAGCCTTTCAAAATATAGAATTTCTATGTTCAGTGCTCCCAAAATTCCTTGAGCCACCTGGGAAACATAAGGATGCTTTACCTGATTCCAAAAACATCATTTTTAAAGGTTCAAACACTTGTAATTGAGTTCCAAAGCATTATTTAAAAAAATAATTTGTTAATAGAAAATGATAGAAAATCTTCGTATTTTATTTAGGATTGTAAAGTGGATTGTTACAGCCTTTCCACCTTAGAAAATCTCATCACTGAGAAGACTTTGAATACAACGTACACCTCAACTAACATATAAGGGTCATGAATCATTATTAAAATTGTCATGTTACATTCCCAACCATCCAATGCACCATTGAGAACTCATTTAAACAAAGGGAACATAAACCACTCGGACTCAAGCCAACTCTTGTTTTCCAATCAAAACACTAAGAAGGCACTTACTTGATCCTATTCACAGAGAGAGACAATCACATCATCATCTCATCAAGAAAATGGAAAAAGGTACTTCCAACAATAGTCATTAACGCTAAGAGGGCCAATTCCAAGTGACAAATCACCCACTATCTGTAACACCCCATGCTTCCATGTTATGTTTCCCTTTGAATAAAACAATAGCTTTCAATGTATGCAACTTCGAGTTCTTGCACACCATAACAAATCAAACTAGCCATTTTAAAAGTAGTTATGAATACTAATACCCACTCTTTGAAATTTTATAAATTTTATTTTTCAAAATAGGTATTATTTTTGGACTCTGAATATCAAAATTAGCTTTGGGTGAATTTTTGGTTTTTTCTAAAAACATTATATATTTGTTGAATAGTTAAAAACATTGCGTTATTATTTAAAACCGAATATTATTTAAATAATTATTATTTTTATTTAAAATTATTTTTAAGTAAAAATAGATATGTAATACATATATTAGTCTCATGTAATTCATTGGAGTCATTTTATAATAAGATTAGATATATAAAATTTTATTGAACTTTTAAACGACTTTTACCCACCTTCAGGGAACATTTTTAAATTTTCATAAAACATAATATTACCACTTATGTATATTGAATTTCATAAATCCAAAAGGCACAGTTGACATCAGTAAGTAAAATTCCGTTCAATAGGATGAAAATAATTTTTTCTGAACAGTATCATTTGAAGTTTATTTTCCATGGTTAAAAGTAAATAGGTTAATTAAAGGTAAACATGAGATTATAATTACCACAAAAAATGTCCTAATTATGTTGGATAAGTGTATTTCGACCAAAATCATCTGTAGAAATTAAATATGATCCTTCTCATTAACTTATATTAAAATATCTATTATTATTTTATATAAAGAAGAGTTAAAAGTGTTAAATTCAAATTTTAATAACAAAAACATTTTTAATATAGTGTTTTACAAAAGACAATTTAGACTATAAATTTTCATTAGAAAGCAAAAAATATTTCCTAAATCATGGTATGTGGTTTATAATTTGTAGACATTACATAATTAAATTTATTCATGACACAATGATCATGATGTAATTACCTTATTAATGAAATATTAAAATTATTGATATTATAAGTATTAAAATAAATGTAAATTCAGAATTTTGATGAGGTCAAAAAAAATTCTAGGTCAATATGAAATGTTAGATTTTATTAAATAAATTTTGTTCGAAGTAATAATGTTGTTATTACTTTCACAAAAACCAAAGAATAAATATTGTCAAAATTGACATAAATGGGTTTTTAAAACAAACGTTATATTATTAAATTATAAAATATTCCTAAAAATATATGATTTGGAAAAGAATTATATAAGGTTATAAATGTAATTAATGAACCACTTGAGGTTATCTTTGAATTTTATAGTAATTTTATTAACCGTATAATATAAACATACAAGGAGACATGGTAAATGTTAAACTATTTAACAAAAAGTTAAATAAAAAAGATAACATTAATATGGTGACCTAAACTTTTCTAAAACCTATTGGTTGAGAATATTTCGACCTATACCCACCTTATCCTATAAATAAATTTATTTGGAGCCATTAGAAACCAAAAATGATTTTATAATAACATAATATTTCAAGAGTTTCTTAAAGTGACACTCACCTCTCTTATAAAAGGGTATATCCCCTTTTCTTAATTTCACACCTCTAAATCCATTTGACCCAGCCAACCCCTGCTCAAATATCCTCCAAAATACACTCAAATAAACTTATAGTCCTTACATTTAACTAAAATCTAACCCAAAGATCCCTTTTGTTCAAATCAAAAGGAAGAACCCAAAGAAGAGGTAATTATTTCATCACCTCTTTCAAAGTTCTTTTCTTCTTCCACTTCCTCTTTCTTTGTTGTTTTCATACCAAAATAATAACTCTAGTAAATTGTACATAATGATATGTTATTATAAAAATGGTATAACAATATTCATTATTCTATCCATCCTATGAATGAGAATGTCACCATACGTGCATATGTATAGCTTACTGTCTCCACGTCATGGTATAGTTTTTTATTCCACACTTCATTATTTGGATGGGTGTAATAATGAGAATAATTGATATAAATAATAAGTATAACATGTTAATGATTCTGTATATATAATATACCATCCATCTATATATTATTTCACCATCATTAGAATGATATTTTTCTCTTGCGTATGTATGAGTTACCGTCTCCACAACGCAATGATATTTCGATCCCCATCTTAACTATTCAAGAATAATTTTCATTTGATGATTAAAAATAAAGTTTATGAACTTAATGACATTCTGGATACATCATATCCATAAAAAACATGATTTATGTAACAAAACATGTAAAGGATAATAAACCAGTAAACACCTAAAATAATGATACTACTGAAATATTATTAACAAAGAGATATTAGAAGATCATATATGATATCATATATATGTATGTGGAATCTTAGTTAATTATATAAAAATTATTTAACGATTATATAGGAGGTTAACTTACCCTCTACTAAGGAATAACACTAGTTAAGGGTTAATTTTACAATCTCTTCATTATCTGAGGTTGTTAATACGTAAGTATCTACTGGGACCTCTTTATCATCCACGTCTGTGTTTCATAAAAATGTATTTCAAAACATTTTTACTATTTGCTATAATATGGGTTAAATTCATTTATTCCTTTGTCTGACTTTTTAAAAAATGGTTAGAAAGGAATCTTTCTGTCACTTTCCATATAAGTAACTTTGTGACTTTCTTGAAAAATTAAGGAAAGAATGTTTTTTAACTTATACGGTGGGTGCAGCAAATTTCTGCCATTTTAACACCTTTGAATATTCCCATACAATATTATATTAATATTTTAAAAATAAATGTTTTTTTTTATTTTTGAATGATTTCAATGTAGAAAGAAATATTCAAATCAAATATTTTTTGTATTGATTGTATCCATGTCAACATCCTTTGTTAGATTTTCCGTTTGTTTGAAGTTGATTTATTATTATATAATCTTCCATATTTTATTGAAGATTTTGTGATATGTTTGACTGTGGATGTGTTATTTTTATACCATTCATTGTTTATGGTTAAATTATTAAAAAATTTTATTCTAGTTTTAATACTAATGATTATATTATGTTTCAACATTTTAAAATGAGGGATGCATTGGACTTAGTAAGTGACAGGCGAAGCAGGCTATTGCTCCTAGATGCAGTCACAGGTCTCATGAGGCTAACTAGTGTCTTGGAACAAGTCCTTGAAAAAATACAAATTGTAATATTGGAAAAAGGCCTTGAATATGTGGTTATGATGTCCGGCATTATGCATTCCATCATTATGAAATTAGCTATTGATATTACATGTGATTATTATACTAGTAGAATATCCATGTGAATAAGTAAATAGAATTATTTGATTTATATTTTCAATATTATAATAATGTTTAAGTTTAGTAGCCTTGTGTTTTACAATTATAAATTACCTTAAATGTTTATTCTTATTTATGAATGATTCCATTATAATGTTATCCTTGCCGAGCATCTGAGCATACCGCGTTCTATGATTTATTTTTTCCAAGATGTGATGAACTATATTATGACTGACTGGAAGGGATAATCTAAGGGATATTAGTGTGTTCAAAGGATACACAATTTTGTTGTTTTTTACTTTATAATGTAATGTAATATTTATGTATGTATCTAGTACTTCCAAGGCTACTAAACTAATCAGTGTTTCAGGACATGATCTATTGTGATCATGACAATGTTATGTAATAATGCACCAACTCTAGGTAACTAGGGTTGGGGGCATTATATTTGGTAGCATAGAGAGGTTTAGTACAACCCTTGGAAACTATATTTAGAAAAACTCTGATTAGAGAACATTACCAAAATAAAGACCTAACATATTAGTATAGAAGAACTTCTTAGAATTTTGATAATTTAGAGATTTTTTGAATTTAGCAAGAAATACATCCCTATATGGATACGAGAAGGTAGAGACGGCTCTGGAATAGATGTACATAGGAGTGAAAACTCTGACAAGGAGTTTCAGACTTGACCCGAGGTATCAGGGTACACGATAACGGGCATTGTTGCACCATTGTTTACAGAACTCTCAGGGGATATACTAAGAATAATTCACATTTTATTTACAAATAATTATGAAGGATTTTTGAGTAAATACTTCCTAAAAGAATTTTTTTTATTATGGATTATTTGCAAAAACTATTCAATTTTTTTTAGGTTTTATACTAGTTTGGAATTATGTATTGAGATTCATAAACTGATCTAGTGTAATCCATTGTTTAGAAATGGTTCTTATTAGAAATAATGGAAATAGGATCAATGTATATAATCCTTGTAGGGATTTCCCTCCTAATCAATATAATTATAGTGGAGCTTGTGATGAAACTGGTGTTGAACATCTTATAACCATAAAAGGACAACACACTCAGGTTAAGAAAAATAACCTTACCCATATAGAGAACCTTGATTCACAACATGGAGGATCAATGTTAGATCTATTCATGAGGTAACAACTATCAATATTCAATGGGACTAAAAAACTATTTTTTGCTGAGAAATCGATAGGTTCCTTAGTGAAAATATTTCATGCTTTGGGGAGTAACGAAAGGGAAAAAGATGTCATGGAAGTTTATCAACACATGTGAGATGCAATTCAATGGTGGTTGTTAATTCAAAACCAAAAGAAGGATTAAGAATTATCAAATATGGAATGTAGGGAGTTTAAATAACTTTTCTTAGAAAAATAATTTCCATGTGAGCATCGAGTAGATATGGAAAGGCAATTTCTATGTCTGGGAAAAAGGAGGATTAGAATGTCACAATGTATGAGGCTAAATTTACAAAGTTAGCAAGGCATTTTTCAGATTATATATGTAACCCAAAGAGTAAGATTGATCGATTCTTTTATGGGTTAAAATAATTTCGTTGTCAAGAATTAGTCTCACAATCAATTCTGTCATACGAAGAGAGAGTCTTATGTGCTATCAAGATAGAAAATGAATTATCTTCATCTTACAACATTAAAGAAAACAAGAGAAAAATATATCTGATGAACACACTAGAAATAGAAATATGGGGATAAAGGGAAAAGTTGAATTTCTATCATGTAGTAAATGTGGGAAGAAACACCCAGTTACTTTCCACAAGGGGATGAGAGTTGATTACATGTGTGGTGAAAAAGGCCTCCAAGCTCGTGATTTCAAGGGGATGAAAGAGGTTTTCAATGATGAATGATACAATTATAAAGAAATGGGTCATTAGGAAAATGAATGTCCTATGAATCCAGAATCCAACCTCATAAAAGGCTATGGATGTAAGGAAAAGCTTTTGCGATCACAACCGGAGTGGTTGAAGTTTTGAATGATGTGGTGGCTAGTACATTAATAGTTTCCTAAAATTTAGCCACTGATTTATTTGATTATATATCATCACATTATTTCTTATCATCCCAGTTTGAAAAGAAAATTATATATTTTCAATTTTATTTAACAAGGGAGTTGTCAGTCAAAATTCATAAGGGAAGTATCTTTTCAACAGAGTTTGGTGAATCAGTTACCATTATGGCATATAAACGTGCTTTATCTGCTGATCTCATCATTATAACCATGATTGAATTAGATATAATCTTTAGTATGTATTCTCTTTCAGACCATGATGTGAATATTTATGGTAAGAATAAGGAGGTAACAATTTTTTATGATGATAAGTAATACCATATCTTAAGAGAAGAAACATCACCATCTGATTCTCAACTAGATCCACCCCCAGTAGCTCTACTAAAATCAATTATTAGGGATGAGGGGTTGAAATTACTATGGGTGAGTAAAAGAATGTTCAAATAGAGTATGTACCTATTGTGCAAGAATATCTTGATATATTTCCAAAGGATTTACCAGGACATCCTCTAGAACAAGAAATTGAGTTTTCCATTAAATTTATTCCTAGTTCAAGGCCCATATTAAAGACCCCTTATAGAATGGCCACTGTGGAATTAGTGTAACCAATGAATCAACTAGAGGAATTGAGTAATAAAGTATCTATTCACCATAGTGTTTCTCCATGAGGATACCTTGTTCTTTTTGTTACGGAGAATGATGGATCTATGAGGTTGTGAATTTACTACAGGGAGATCAATGCTATAACAGTAAAGAAAACGTATTCCATACCTTGAATTGATGATTTATTTCCTCAAATTCATGGATTTAAATATTTTTTAATGATTTACCTTTGATCTGGATACCATCAGTTGTGCATGAAAAATGAAGGCATCTTAAAGACTACACTTCGAACCAGGTATGAGAATTACGAGTTTACAGTAATGCCTTTTGGACAGACTAATGAACCTTATAATTTCTTGAATCTAATGAAAAGAGTTTTCAAGAAATATCTTGATGTCTTTTTAGTGTTATTTATTGATGATATCTTGGTACACTCTAAAATATATGAATGTCATGATAATCACATGTGCACTATTCTAAAGACGCTTAGAAGAAATGAATTATATGTGAAGTTTAGCAAGTGTGAATTATGGAATTAGGAGATTTCTATTCTTGGCCACATTGTCTCTAAGTATGAAATCTTAGTTGATCCGTCAAAGAAAAGGGCAATGAATGAATGGCTAGCACCATTTTGTAAAATTGATATACACATATTTATTGGTTTAGAAAGTTATTATTGGCATTTCGTACAAAATTTTACCTGATTAGCTAACCCATTAACCAAGATCACACGTAAAGGGGTTAAATTTGTATTGATAAAAGAGTACGAAGAATTTTATTAAGAATTGAAGAAAATATTAGTCAATGCTCCTATCTTGACTCTACCATCGGGGAATGTTGGGTTTGTTATTTATAGTGATGCATCAAAGGAAGTACTTAGTGGTGCCCTTATGTTGAATGATAGATTTATTGCCAATTCATCATAGAATCTAAAATTGCATGAACAAAACTATCCTACTCATAATCTTTAGTGAGCAGTGGTAATCATTTCTTTGAAGATATAGAGACATTATTTATATGGTAAAAAATGTGTGATATATACCAATCACAAGAGTTTGAAGTATATTTTCTAACATGAAGAACTCAACATGAGGCAATGGGGATGGCATAAAATACTCAATGATTAGGAATGCACTATACACTACCACTTGGGGAAGGTAAAAATAGTGGAATATGTTTTGAGAAGAAAGGATTATTGAGTTCTGAACAAGATGAGAGTTGAAAGGGATCCTATGTTCATGGATCTAGTAAATATGGATATGAGAATAATCTTTGAAGGTAAAACATCCATACTTTTTCAAATGGTTTATAAACCATATTTAATAGAAAGAATAAAATTTTATCAAACTAATTATGGGAAGTTTCAAAAGAAAATTAAAGTTGTGAATGATGGGAGATGGATCGACTTTTTAAATAAAGATAGAATTTTGAAATTTGTTAAAATGATTTTTGATCCTGAAATACAAGATCTAAAAAGGGAATGGTTGGATGACGCTCATAGATCTCATATCTCTATACACCCTAGTAGCACTAAGATGTATAGAGATTTGACCGAACATTTTTGTGGGGACAACATGAAGAGAGAGATTGCTTATTATGTGTCTAGATGTATGGTTTTTCAATAGGTTAAGGCTAGAAGGAAACATCCTGGAGGAGTCATGAAACCTCTTCCAATGCCTGAGTGAAAATGGGGTGATATTACGATGGGATTTTTCATGGGGATATCAAAGAAACCTAGAAGAAATGATGAAATATTTTTAATTGTTGATCATATTACAAAGTAAGAACATTTTATTATAATAAGAGAAGATTCACCACATGAACGTTTAGAAAGACTATATATTAATGATGTTGTCAGAATTCATGGTGTACCCTGATCGATTGTCTCTGATCATGATCCCCATTTTACATCAAGATTCTAGAAAAGTATTAAGAAATACCTGGATACTAAAATTCATTTGAGCATAGCCTATCACCCTCAAACTAATGAACAATAAGAATGGACTATTCAAAACATATAATACATGTAGAGATCTTTCTCACTTGACTTTCAAGGTATGAGGGATTAGTATTTACCTCTTGTATAATTTTCATATAATAATAGCTTCCATTCAAGTATTCAGATGGCACCATATGAAGTGTTTTATGGAAAGAGATGTCACACCCCAAATTTTTGGGATGATATTGGTAAAAGAAAACTCATTAGACTTGAACTTTTTGAGGGAAAAAATTTAAATGGTTAAGATCATCCAAACCCACATCAATGCTTCTCAAAGTAGGAAAAAAAAACTATGTCGATAACTGAAGGAAGGATTTGGAATTTCAAGTAGGATATATTGTTTTATTGAAGGTATCTTCATGGAATAGGGTGATATGATTCGATAAGAAAGGTAAATATAGTCCTAGGTACATTAGAACATTCGAAATTCTAGAACGAATTGGAGTTTTACGTTACCATTTGTCAATTTCGTCATGTCTCTCCAATGTTCATGATGTTTTTCCACATACAACTGTTGAGAAAATGCATGCCTGACCCAACACATGTACTCACCTATGAAGAAATAGTACTGGAACCTGATCTGTCTTATTGTGAAGATCCAATTAAGATTCTTGATATGAGAGAACAAGTGTTGATAAACAAGACGTCTCACCAGGTAAAAGTTATTTGGAGAAACCATAAAATGGAAGAGGAAATCTGAGAACCTAAGGAACTTATGATGAGGAACCCCCCAAATATTTTTATGTTGTAGTATTCTATAAATTTTTAGAATGAAATTATTTGAAATACATAAGGATGTAACAACCCAATAATCCATGGTATGTTTCCCCTTGAATAAAACAATTGCTTGTGTTGTACACAACATTGAGTTCTAGCACACCACAAAAAATCAAACTAGCCATTTTAAAAGAAGTTATAAATATTAATACCCACTTTTAAAAAAATTTAGAAATTCGATTTTTTAAAAATGGACTTCATTTTTTGATTCGAAATATCAAAATTATCTTATGGTGAATTTTTGGTATTTTTCTAAAAACATTCAATTTTTGAGGTATAGTGAAAAACACTACGTTATTGTTAAAGCACATATTTTATTTAAAAAATTATTATTGTTATTTAAATTTATTTTAATGTCAAAATAGATACATAATACCTATATTTTTCCAATGTAATTCATTGTAGTCGTTTTACAGTAATATTAGATATATAAAATTTTATTGAACTTTTTAACATCTTTTACCCACCTTCTTGACACATTTTCAAGTTTGCATAATAAGTAATTTTACCACTTCTGTGGATTAAATTTAAATAATCTGAAAGAAACATTTGACATCAGTAAGTAAAATGAAGTTCAATAGGATAAAATAATTTTTGGTGGATAGTAAATTTTGAATTTTATTTACCATAGTTAAAAGTAAACTGGGTAATTAAATGTTAAAAAGATATTATAATTACCCCAACACATGTTTTAATTCTTTTAGATAAGTTTATTTAGACCAAAATAAACCTTAGGAATAAAATATTATTCTTTTGATACACTTGTATTAGATTAGTACATTTGTTATTATTTTATTTAAAGAAGAGTTAAAAGTGTTAAATTCAAATGTTAATAACTAATACAAATTTAATATAGGGTTATACAAAAGATAATTTCCACTATAAATATTAATTTTAAAGCTAAAAATATTTCATACATAATTTTATTTTAATTATAATTGTTATAAATTAAATAATTCAATTTAATTATGACACAATGATGATGCAGTAATTGCCTTATTAAGGAATGATTAAAATAATTTATATTATAAATATTAAAATAAATGAACATTTAGACTTCTGATGAATTTCACAAATTTTTTAGGTTAATATGAAATGTTAGGGTTTATTCAATGAATTTTTTTCTATGTAATAAATTTTTTATGACTTTCACAAAAACCAAATACTAAATAGTGTCAAAATTTACATAAATGAGTTTATAAAACAAATACAGTATTATTAAATTATATAATATTCCTAAAAATATATGATTTGTCCACGGGACGTAGATGATGTTTTTAATATCAATAATGAACCAATTGAGGTTCATTTGGTATTTTATTGTATGTTTATTAAACATTTAATAAAAAAATACAAGGAGACATGGTAAATGTTAAACTATTTTACCAAGAGTTAAATTTAAATGATAAGGTTAACATGGTTACCTAAACATGTCTAAAACCCATTGGTTAAGACGAAATCGACCCATACCTACCATAGGATCTATATAAATCTATTTTGAGCCATTATAAAAAAAATTTATAATAAAATAATATTTCAGGCCTTTCCTAAAGTGGCCCACACATCTCTTATATAAGGTTACTTCCCCTTCTCTTAATTTCGCACCACCAAATCTAGTTGGCTCAGCCAACCCCTGCCCAAATCTCTGCCCAACTGCCCTCAATTGAACCTATAGGCCTTATTTTGATGTGAAATCCAACCTATAGAGCCCTTTTGTTCACATCAAAAGGAAGATCCTGAAAAAGAGATAATTATTTCACCACCTCTTTCAATGTTCTTTTCTTCTACCACTTCCTATTTACTTGTTGTTTCCTTACCAAAATAATAAATTCAGTACCTTTTACATACAGAGATTTTATTATAAATATTGTGAAACCATATTAATTAATCTATCTATCCTATTAAAGACAAAGCCCCCATATATGTGTACGTACAACTTACTATCTCCATGACGTGGTGTAGTTTGTTATTCAACACTTAATTATTTGGATGGTTGTTATACTGAGTATAATTTATGTAAATAATAAATATAACATGTTAATGAATATTTATATATAATATACCATCCAACTACATACGATTTCACCATCAATAGAATGATATTGTCGCTTGTGCGTACGTACGGCTTACCGTCTCCACAACACGATGAAATTTTGTTCCCCATCATAACCATTCAAGAATAATTTTCATATGAAAATGAAAACTAATGTTTAATAACATAATATCATTATAGATATTAATAAAATACATCTTATCCCTATCAAACATGACATATGTAACAAAACATAAAAATGAAAATAAACTAGTTAACACCCGAAATAATGATATTATTGAAATATTATTAACAAATAAATATTAGAAGATCATATAAAATATAATATTTATGTATGTGGATTCTTGTATAATTTAATAAAAATAATTTATCCATTATATAAGAGGTTAACTTACCTCTACTAAGGTATAATACAAGGTAAGGGTTAATTTTACCATCTCTACATTATTCGAGATTATTAATACGAAAGTATCTACTTGGACCTCTTTATCATACACATCCATGTTTCTTAACAGTGTATTTCAGAACAAATTTACTATTTACTAGACTATGGTTTAAATAAATTTATACCCTTTTTAATTTTTATGAAATGGTTTTAAAGGAATTTTTCAGTCGCTTTCCAAATAAGGTACTTTATGACATTTTTGACAAATAAAGGAAAGAATGTTTTTTCAACTTATACGGTGGGTGCAGCTATTTTACACCATTATAACACCTAAGAAGCTTCCATTACAATATTATAAGAATATTTTCAAAATAAATGTTTTTGTTACTTTTGAATTATTTCAATATAGAAATAAATATTTAACTCAATTTGTTTTTGGATTTATTTCATCAATGTCAACTTCCTTCATTGGATTTTACATTTGTTTGAAGTTGATTTATTATGATACAATATTCCATATTGTATTGAAGGTTTTGTGATATGTTTTACCATGGATGTTTTATTTTTATACCATTCATGGTTTATAGTTAAATTATTAATATTTCGTATGCTATTTTTAATATGAATTTTTGTGTTAGGTTTCAACCTTTTCATATAAGGAATGCATTGGACTTAGTAAGTGATAGGTGGAGCCTGCTATAGTTCCTCGATGCATCAGTAGGTCTCATGAGACAAAAAATTTCTGGGAATATGGCCTTGAAAAAATCTTATTTTTAGTCTAGGAACGAGGATTTGACTATGTGGTTATGATGTCCGACATTATTCATTCCATCATTATGAAATTAGCTATTGATATTACATGTGATTATTGGACAAGTAGAATATCCTTGTGAATAACTAAATGATATTATTTGATTTATATTTTACATATAATGATGAAATTTATGTTTAAAAGGCTTCTGGTTTATTCTTATAAATTTCCTTAAATGTTCATTCATATTTATGAAAGTTTCTGCTATACTGTTATCCTTACTGAGCATCTGAGCTCACCCATTTCTATGTTTTATTTTTCCAAGGATGTGAAGAAGTATATTATGAATGAACTACAGGGATAAGATAAGGGATATGGATGTTTTCAAAGGAGAAAAAATGTTGTTGTTTTTCATTTAATAATGTAATGTAAAACTTATGTATGTATCCAATACTTCCAAGGATACTATACAAATCAGTCTTCTGAGACATGATCTCTTTTTATCATGCCAATGTTATGTAATAATGCACTGACTCTGGGTAACTAGGGTCAGGGAGTTACACTATTGGAATTGTAATTACATACATGCCCTTAATCATTTCACAATGCCCTTTTAGTGATTTTAAAATGATCGATCATTCGATTCCTTATCGACCTCAATACCCATTTCTAGTCTGGTTTTCATGAAAAGCCATGAATGACACCAACCACAGTCATCTTTTCCAGACGATGTGACATAAAATGGTTCTTCACCAACAAAACTCATTAAATAAGAGAGGAAAGTGTCAAGACACTATGGATGACTAATTAAGAAGTCAGTCGGCTTAGATAGTTTAAGTTTTAAAAGTTGAACTGCGATGCCTTATCCCAAGGAATCTCACATTTACAACAAGAACGCTCACTAAAGCCTATACTCAACTCCTGATGACTTTTCTATGATCAAAACACAAGGGAAACCTTTCATCCCATGTGCAGATCCTTAAGAGAACCTCCCAATCAATCCCAACATATTTAATGCATTAGTGTGGCATAAGACTGATGCTCACTTAGTTTATCAAGGATGATTACATGATAGGGGATATTCTCGTCACTTAGCAGAGTACAAAAAGAGGGTTTTAGTGGATTCTATTCAAACATACCCAGACACTATAAAGGAGAAATTTCGAGCTAGAAATGGTCGAATACTAGGAAGGTACTCTACTTCCCCTTCCGATGAACCATTATTAAACGAAAACTTTCCATTACAACCCGGGCACATTTTGATACCATTCAATATTACCGATCAAAAAATATCTAAGGACAACGATGCTTTCACAATGGTTGCAAGTGGACATCCATACCATATTCATGATGCTATGCAAGACCCCACTTAAGAAGACACCCTTAAGCCTCAATGGCATTCAAGCATGAAACAAACATTCCCCAAATAGTCCTCTTTACTTATCCCTTTTACATGGATGAAAAAATAATTACCAATATCAGCTAAACACTCCCCACCTTGGGAGTGTCTGATATGTCTAAGAGAAAGTAGATAAATTAGCCACTAAAGTTTTCATGTACAAAAACACATTAAACAAACATGTGACATTCACCCAAGTCACACTAACATATTTCAATGCATATAAAGAGATCCAAACCCTGGATAAAACCAAAACCAAAATGACTAGCATGTCAAAACACCCGAGTCTTCTGAAGGCCATCCTGGGAATTGGGACATAACATATCCCTTAACTCCAGGTCACTCTACTACATAGATGACTTAAGACTGTACTCTACACCACAAGAGATATAACCCAACGTCTTATTGCATCAATCGACCTTTCACATGGACAGCGACATGATATGTCATGCACTATAAAGGTAATTAAAATAAAAAATGATTTATGAAGTAGCCTACCATGCCCTAGGAACATCTAACATGTTAAAAACAATCATTAACCAATGATCAAGCCTGTAATATTGTCATGAAAAACATGACCACCCATATAAACGTGGGTTTCATTGGAAATTGGATGTCCTAATAAGGACAACAACACCCAAATGAAACCAAACATCAGAAAAACAAAAGGTACTAGTAAGGAAATCAAGTTCTAATGGAACAACCTACCATAGGATATCCCCTTACAAAGAAAAGCATCGACCCAAGAATTTGATCACTCAAAAAAAGTCACTATGCACAAATCTGGTAAGAAAGACATCGCTAAATAATTAATGCCTATAGAAAACACCAACGACTCTCTTCCATGGAACTCAATGAAAAACTAAAAAATACCCTTCCACCTTGGTCTCAATACACCAATAGAGGTTAGGCATACAATCCATTTTCATATATTCAAATTTAAATTTTTAGCATCTAAATATTTAATTTTCAAGAATTAGGTTTCATTTTTTAAAACAGATACATAGAGTACATGATTTTAACCAACCTGAGATCAATAAAATGAAACCCAAGAGTCGTTGTTAAATCATTAGTGTTCAAAAACCCTAATGGTTCATCTCATACAAACATTTACCAACTAACCCACTTGGGTCCAATTTCTCATTTTAAAAGATAATCAAATTTCGTTGCGGATTAAAACCAAACAGTTTTCACATTTAATGTAATTTTATATAGCATCTCACCAACACATGTAATGTGGGATTACATTTCCCAATTTGCAAATCCCATACACTTAATGGATAGAAAATCGGCTCCCATTAATCAATACCAATATTATTTTATAATAAAACATTTTCACATATTAATATATAATGGTGATGTCAGATGAAAGGCCATCTACCAATCTATAAATCACCCATACACTTTATAGTTTGGATTTTTTCTCCCATTAGTAATTACCAATTAGATTTTAGAATTTAACAAGATCAAGATTGTTTGAATCTTTGGGTTACCATTTTTTGGTTATAAGTCACCCATATAAAACGTATAATCGATAACTAGTTCCCGTTTATTTAGAAACCACATGTTTTTATCCCACGCAACCAATTTCATATAAAACAAATCTATCATGTTATAACAGAAAGTAATCACATAAAAACCATCTAGAAACACCGAAGCATGGAATATTAAAAAGAACGACATGCCAAATATTTAAAAATAACTAATTACTAATTAACTAGAAATGTTATACTAACTTGAAGGAATGCATAAAAAATTACCAAATAAGGTATAAATATAATAATGTTATTTAAGATCCTAGTATGGAATATAAACCCTATGCATGGAATAGAACCCAAGGCACAAAAATCAGTTAGTAGGCATCTTATAAATGTAACTACGTGACTAGGGATGTGTTTTTTGTTCATGTTGATCGATATTACCATTGATATGATTTCACATTGAGTGATTGTTGTGTTTTCACTTCTTATGATTTATGGAATTTATGGAATTTTACCTTTGGCTAGACATGGAATGCTACGAAACTGTAGTAGTGGCGGAACTGTAGCAGCTATGGAACTGTACCAGGTTCTGTAGCAGCTATAGTACTGTAGAAGTACTATTCACCAAAAGGCCCTTTGGGTTCAAAAAATGGGCTATCGGACCTTGTAATTGGTATTTCATGCCCCCCAAGCCTTCGGGATATATCGAAGCCTCATCACTGGGGGGTCATCCTCGTGATCGCGCTGCTGAATCCTAGCGGGTATGCATCGCAGAGGCATCTTGTAAGGAAACAAGATGTACCATGGTCAATGAGTATATCTGGATAGCTGACACAATGGACATGGAAAACACAACCCATCTCTATATAATGCATGTAACTTTCTTTTATTTCCCCACAACCAATGTTATAATGTACCGAGTTGAAAAACAGGTTATCAGAGTCCTGGTGTATGGATACATCGGTCGCCGCAACAATACTGGAGTCTCTAGCTTGAAAGCCAAGCTCAAAACACTTAACACTATAGCCCCAAACCAAACTCACAGACTCTTGGTCCTAAGGTAGAACTGACCACCTCTGATACCACTCTGTCATGACCCGTCCCAGTGGGGCCCACGCCGCAACTCGCCAAGCCCACCTCTAATAGGTCAGGGGCTTCTGACTAGCACCGAGTAGACATATTCCAAAATACCTACTCGGTAATCCATGCACAACCTCAGACTCTCGTCTTCCTTCTTGGAAAACAAGACTGGGGCCGCCCAGGGTGAAACACTGAGTCTCACGAAACCCTTGCTTTGAAAATCCTCCAACTGCAACCTCATCTCGCGAAGCTCTACAGGATCCATCCGATATGCTGATGAGGAAATCAGTGTCGTCCCGGGGTGTAAGTCGATGCATAAGTTGATTTCATGGCAAGGAGGTAATCCTAAAACATCTTCAGGAAAGACGTCCTCATACTCCACCACCACTATTGGGAATTTGGAGCTCACAACATCCATTGTTCTGAGGGCAAGGCTAGCAAACTCATGAGTGATTGGCTATAGCCTCCTATGCATAAGCCCATTCTGCGCTGCCTGGGTTTCCCTTTCTCTGACAAATGAAAACCTTGTTCTATCACAGCGGACACACCGCACTCTTCGCCTAAAATAGTCAATCTAGGCATGGACCAAAGATAAACAATCCATATCGAGAATGACGTCGTAAGGCCTTGACGCTACTACCAAGAGGTTCCAACTGAAACTCTCACCTCCAAGGGTAAGATCAAACTGTCTGCAAAGGTGCGTGATCGTCGAGTCTCCTCCTGTTGGTGTCTCCAAGCATAAGGATCGAGTCAACAGTTCTACCGGAATGTCGATGTTTTTTACAAGACACATGGCTATGAAGGAATGACTAGAACGTGTGTCTATAAGTATAGCAGCTAAGGTAGAAAAGACACAGACCGTACCTTTAATCATCCCTGGAGCCCTTGGGTCGTATGCCTCGACCGCATGCAGTTGTCCCCGTCCTTATCCTCCAGCTCCCTGAGCCTGGTGCGGACCTCCTTGGGGTGGTGGTGGAAGTATGTCAAAGCATATTCCACCACCTGCAGCTCTCCCTGCTCCTCTTCCACGTATGTTGTCTGGCGGGTCTGTCTGCTCTACTCTCTGCCTCGGTGGTCCATCCACCGCTTCCCCTGTCAGCAGCTCGACGGGTCGGGCAATCTCTAGCGAGATGTCCCCTATCATCGCACGTGTAACATCACTTCTCCCTAGGCCGACTGGATCCAGCCTGAGAGCCATGGACTGTCGATCCTATGTCCTGGGTCCCCCTATGATGCCTCTCGTGTCTAGATCCCTATGCCCGACGTCGGCTCTCTGCTGTCGGGGTCTCCGCACCTGTTTGCCTGTTGCTGACTGCCGTCAGCTATCTCTGCTCTGCCAAGAAGCTCTAGACCACCAAGGCCCTCTCGAGCACTCCAGCATAAGTCGAAATTCATAGAGGCACGACGCTAGCTCGGATGTCTCATCGTAGACCTCGCTCGAAGGTCCGAGCTCTGAAGTACCGATCCCTGACCATATCCATCGAGTACCGGGTGAGGTTGGTGAACCTCGATGAATAGTTAGCTACTATCATACTACCCTGTTGGAGCTGAAGAAGTTCCTGGATGCGCACAGCTCTCAACGTAACTAGAGAGAACTCCTCTCTGAAGAGTCTCTCAAACTCTGTCCACGAAAGAGTCTCCTCCTCGTGAGTCTGTGTGATCAGACTCCACCATCGTCCTGCCAAACCCTGAAGAATGCTCGCTCCTAAGATCACCATCTGGTCTGCTGGTGTCCTCACTAAACAGAAAACTCTAGTCACCGCCTCAAGCTAGTCCTCAGCCACCAAAGGTTCAGGCTCGCCTCAGAACACGAGGCGTCTCTGTCTCTGGAACTCATGGAGCGCGCTCAGCCTACGCTCCTCGTCGGTCGGTACCGCAGGTACCACAGGCTGCTCCACTGGTGGCGGCATAACTAGTGCACCACCTGGTAGAAATTCCTAGGGAACTGGTCCCTATATCGAAGCCTCGTCACTGAGGGGGTCATCCTCGTGATCACGCTGCTAAATCCTAGCGAGTATGCATCGCGGAGGCATCCTGTAAGAAAACAAGATGTATCATGGTCAACGAGTATATTTGGATAGCTGACACAATGGACATGGAAAACACAACCCATACCTATATGATTCATGTACCTTTCTTTTATTTCCCCGCAACCAGTGTTTTCATGTACCGAGTCGAAAAGCAGGTTATCAGAGTCCTGATGTATGGATACGTCAACCGCCGCACCAACAGTGAAGTCTCTTGCCTGAAAGCCGAGCTCGAAACACTTAACACTGTTGCCACAAACCAAACTCACAAACTCTTGGTCCTAAGGTAGAACCGACCACCACCGATACCACTCTGTCACGACCAGTCCCAGTGGGGCCCACGCTGCAACTCGCCAAGCCCGCCTCCATTATGCTAGGGGCAGGTGACTAGCATCTAGTCACTTGATCGTTTCCCGTATATAAGGTGATTAGTCCCAAGAATGACTATTGACCAAGAACCGACACATTCTTGGTCTACTGTCTACCAACCGAAATTAGTAAAAAAAAGGGAAAAAATCTCCTCTAATACCACTATGTAACATCCCAACCCGATGTGCCATTAACCTGATAGCCGAAAGGGTGGGTCCTTTGACCTCAGGTGTGTCTCCCTGTATACTAGAGGCATATGATTAGTAGTGAGGGTGTAAGGATAGTCAGTGCGGAGACAATACCCTCATACTAGAGTTCAGATATAAGGAAATAGCAGGAAATAGTCAAAGTATTAGATAAATTAAAGACATCAGTGGAAGACAAGTAATTATCATTTCATAAAAGTGGCCAACTCCATTTTATATAAAACATTCAAGCATGTCATATTAATATTACATAACTAAAATCAAGAAAAAATACAACATGATTTTCAATATAGAACAATACATGACTAAAATAAGGAAAAGAACTAAAAATTCCTGAGGCAATCTCCATGAACATCCTAAGCATCAGATCAGTCCTTTGATCCCCAATGTAGGTACAGACATACAATAACAAGCAAGGTACAAGTTCCTATGACCAAAGGTTGTCTACTCGGGCACCCTATAGAATGGTGGCCTAAGTAGGGTGTGAGATAAAAATCGTAGTGGGCTAGCACCACCATTGTCTAGCCCGATACATAAAATGTTATATTAATTAAGATGTGTGTATGTATAGAGAGATGATAACAAAAATTTATAAATAAATAACATCGTCCTGGTTCCAAGGGGACACCAAATGACTATACTAGCATCATCTCGATGTCGGGTTAATAGTATGATCATCCCACTACACACACACAGATATATATATATATATATACATGTAGACATATATATACAATAAATGGTGAGTGGTAAGCATGACTCCCACCCATAATAGAAGAAAAATACTCATTAAGATTCTTTAGTATGTGAACTATCAAACCCTGACTTATCTAATTATTTTATTTTATTATTTCACTGGCTTTGAAAAAAAAATTGTTGAGGTTCTGGTTGAATACCAAACAAAAGGTTAGATATATGTCAACAAGTGTGTGTTTTTGAGTTGACGTCTTTGGGCGCAAAATCGATGAGCGTTTTGGAAACCCCGCGTGGCTTCCTCCAGGTAATTATGTGGTCCTCCTGTCTTTGAAAAATTAAAATGAGTAAATTTCATAATTTATTGTGTCATTTAAAATTTTTAATGTTATGAATTTTATTAGAATTAAAATGATAAAATACTTTTATTTTTTATCATCATGTTATTCTTCTTCTTATTATTATTACTATTATGATTAAATTTCATTAATTAGTATTGTTATTACTATTATAAAAAATGAAATCATAATTATTTTTTTCATTATTAAAAATGTTATTAATATTACTATTATTAAGAATGAATGAAGTGTTAAAAATAATTCTTACCTTTATGTTTGTTATTGTTTTTATTATTATAATCAATAGTGTTATTATTGTAGATTATAATTATGGTTATTGTAAATACTACAATTAAAATTAATTTTAATTATTGATAATTTTAAGAATAATTTTAATGTTATATTACTATTTTTTTATTATTTAATTTCCTTTATGTTTTTCCTTACCCTAACTCCCTTTTCTTATCCCCCATGACCCTCACCCTCTCCCCTCTTTCCTCGGCGCGAGCAGGGCCCCCGACCACCGTCTTCTTTCCGGCCTCCCCCCGTCGCGCCCTCTAGCTGTGTGCGCTCCAGCAGCCCCGAATCCACCGGCGTCGCCCCTCCGACCACCCCTCACCCACTGGCCTTCCGCCCTCCAGTCGCGCATCACCCATTGGCCGCACACCATCCTACCACCGCCTTCCACTCCAGGCCTCGCCAGCCCACCGTCTGATTCTTACCGGCCGCGCACCCTCCTGTCCGGCCAGCCCCTCCACCCCTCACCCACTTGCTCGTTTTTTCCGGCAACCTCCCTTAATTAATTGATATTTCTATTATTTTTTATAAATGAGAAACCATATTAGATAATTATTTTTGGAATAATTATTTGATGTAAATGAAGCTGGTTATTTTATGCATGGAACTTAAATTATTTTCTTGGTGAATTGTCACACTATTAATGAATGCCCATTTGGACTTTGAACATAATTCATGAACTTTCATGCGTGGTTATAGTTTGATGTTAACTATTTTTTTCTGATGTGTGAGCAAATGTATTTGTTTATTTTTTAGAAATTATTATTTTTAATGTTACATAAGGCCCGTTTGGCACTATAATAAATTAAATTATTTTGAAAACTCTCTTTGGAGTGACTCGAGGGTGATGTTGTTTTGTACATCAATTGTGTGAGTTTTTGTGTGTGATGTTCATAAATCGCGATTTTTACTTGATTGACATATTTGACTCACCCCTCTTTTCATCTAGTTCCCGGCATGGGAACCTAGAATAATATGTGAATTTTATGTAAAATATTTATGCACTAGTTTAGATTGTGAATTGGCGAGTGTCCCTTTGTATGGATTTTGCTCTACTAGGGGATTGGGCCCCACAGTTAGGTCGGGTACAACAATACTGAGCATTTGAGCATTACGATGTCATAAAGAGTAGGCATGCCTTCACGATGAATCACACATATAGTACGTTCTGGATTGTTCACGAGCTCTTAGGTTCAACCCATGTTTTCTTTTTTTCACTTATTTGTATGTGGAAGAATATTGTTGTTCATATTTGGTTGTGGGCCCTCATGTGATACTTTTCTATTACACTTGTTGTGTGTTGTGTGTTGTTTATGGTTCCATCTAGTTTAACAACTAAATATGGATATTAAATTTTTGGTAAAATTTTTTTGTTTTAAAATGTAATGAACCATTTCATTCAATCCATTAACTTGTGTTTCAATTAAAAATGGCAATGGACTGTTAATTTCTTTAGATATTAAAGTGTGTATGAAAAACAATAATTTATATAATGTAGTTCAAACATGAAATTACTAAAATTATTTATTTAATGTTAGTTCTTTGAGAATGGATAGCTGGGAACGCCTACTAAGTTTTAATACTCATGCCTATAGTGTTTTCTTATTTTTAGTTTCTGTTGCAGGTTCGACTCAAGCTTTTTCATCATGGATTATAGTTATTTGTGGATTAGAGAGTGACTCTTAGGGTCATGAGGAGTTTTTTTCATGGTCAAGTAGGTGTGTTGTTGTTGGTTGTTCTTTCTTTTTTATTTTATTTATTCACTTTGTTTTGTTCTACCTTTTATGTTTGTTTGTTTATTTTCATTGGAAAAAATTGTTCTCATTTGTTCTTTGTTGATGCCCGGCTGCTAGTCTCTAGCCCAGGAGGACTGGGAACTCCTCTCATGCATTGCAGCGGATCGACTCAGCTGACCGATTCAAGGTCGACCTTAGTTTTTTCGTGACAAAATGACATCAGAGTAGGTCATCTCTATCATGACCCGTCCTCGGGGCCCGTGTCGTGACTACCCCACGTCCGCCTTCCATAGGCCAGGGGCTGACAACTAGTACCAAAAGAGTAAATCCCGATAACTGGGAAGGCATTGCCTTTATAAAAGTAAACAAAACACACAGAGTACAATCAGAAGTAATACACTAAGTACAAAGAGGAAGTGCTGAAAAGTAAATAAGCCAGAATACAAACCCAATCGAAAGTACAGCTACAACTGAACAAAAGTACAACAGAAAAAGACAAACAGCTGGAAGAAAGGAAGAAGCTCCAACGACATCCTCCTCGGATCCTACCTGAAGGGTAGGTACAGATAGCGCAGCTCCTGGCTCGTCCGCCATGGATCCTACCTGAAGGGTAGTTACAGATTGCCTCCCCAATGCTCTCTTCCGTCAACCTCCTTCGAGTGTCGTCTCGTCGTGAAGTCCACCTCCGGATACTGACTTGTCGTGTGGTCCACCTCCGGGTACCGTCCAGTCCTCGAACACTGCTCTCGCCCGTCAACACTGCCCGTCGTCTACAACCAACACAACGAGGTGCGAACATAGCTCGTGCAGGGGTGAGTATACGATACTCAGTAAGGACCCCGAGACCCTCAAGGTCTCACTAAATCCAACAAGGATAACCACAAAGAAGAATCTCAACAGATAAACCTTACTTAGGTATAAGCCCATACTTATACCTAAGTTATCAAGTAACTCATCTCAATCATGAGGAAATTAAAAGGTCATGGAATCAATGGATAACCACTATCTAGGTATATGTCCATACATATACCTAAGTTATCAAGTGACCCATCTCATTCATGAGGTAAACACAAAGGTCATAGTCTCTGCTCAAACCATGATTTTCATTATCGAAACTGTAACTGCTGAAGAGCCCCGTCTCTAGAGTGTACAGTGGTCCTGTCATGACTCTGAGGTACTGCTCACTAACCTAAGACTGATGAGGTACTCCTCCTGTCGAGTACCGAGGGTCAGCCACCCAAACACAGTAGTGCTCCCCGCCGGGGTCTGCCACCCTAACACAGTAGTGCATCCCCCCAAATAGCCTGCAGAGGTACTCTCCGGACGAGTACCGCGAGTCTGCACCCAAACTCAGTAGTGCTTCGTACGCCATGGGTCTTCACCCAAACAAAGTAGTGCTCCGTCCACTGGGCTAGTCGACTCACTCCAAGTCGAGTCGGTCAAGCAGTCGTCAGGTCTCAGCCGGCTACACGGTCTCCGTACTCCGCACGCTCGTCTCCGGGAGGGTCCTCTCCACGAGCTACTGGTCGATACTCCAAGTATCGCAAATTCCCATGAAGAAGTATCTCAAAGGACCGCCTCGTCATAGGGGTCTCAACGCAACAGACGACGCGTCAATCGGACACCCGGTCTGTGAGTTATTAGCCTTTTCGTCCCAGGGGCCCAGTTGGTTTCGTGTGCGAACCAACCCAGACATATCCCAACTGTACCCCGAAGTCTCATAGGGTATACTCATAGGAACAATTTCTCAATGTGATCACCAATTCCGCAAACGGTTCGTCAAACGGACGTCCGGTCTGAATGTTATCAGCTTTTCTATTCCAGGGGCCTGGTTGGATTTCGGGTACAATCCAACCCAACCACTATCCAACGGCGTCAAAATCTCAGGTGAAGTAAGCCAAAAGTTCTGTCTCATCAAGAGGAATCCAACAAACTCGACGACACGTCAATCAGACGTCCGAAGCTCAAGATATAAGTGTTTCCGCTCCGAGGGCCCGGTTGGCTTCGTGTTCGAACCAACCCGGCCATACCCAAATTTCTCCAAAACCCTGAGTTTAATATAACGAAACGACCGTCTCGATTCAAGGATCTCTACGCAACTGACGGTGCGTCGATCGAGGGTCCGTAGCCCATGTTATGGGAAAATGACTGAAAACAGTCCGAAAATAAGGGGTTCGGACCCGGTCCGACCCGGTCCGAGATCCCCTGGGTCGGCCCGGCCGGTTGGCCTGCCGCGCTGGCGCGGCCGCGTGCCCGCTCGTCTGTCCAGCTGAACCGAACAGGGGGGTGCGGTTGCCCCCCATGAAAGAAACTGTGGCCCCTGTGTGGGGGCCGCTCCCTGCTAGCGACGCGGCCCGGCGCCGCGTCGTCCTTGCTCCCGCGCGGCCGCGGGACCACCGGACGCGCTCCGGTCGTCTGTTTTGCTCGCCGCCTTCGCCAACGGTCCTCTCGGGACCCAACCTTCACTACGGAGGCTTCAAATTGACTTTGCGGCCCCGTTTGTCATCACTCGTCAATCCGCACACAATGATCAACCATCGGAGTCTTCGAATTGCCTCCGCGGCCCCGACTCCGGCCGCGGTTTCGTTCGGCCTCAACGGTGCAGCGTGACGGCGCCACGCTTCTTCGTCGCGTTCTTTCTTGTTTTCCGCGCAGTGTCGTTGCACCGCGCCACCTTTTTTCGTGCCGCAACAAGAAAAACAACAAAAGGGGGAGGAGAGTCGGTCATGTTCGTGCGGTCCGACCTCCTCCCATTAAGTTGATAACAAGTGGCCCAAAAGACGAAGAACGACAAAGGATTTTTCACGAACAAAAGTAATCAACCCCAACAGTTTTCCCCGCAATCAAGAATTCCCAACCCGCAAACATATTCTCCACGAATCAACTTAATAATTTAGTTGATTTGCGTTCCTTGATTTAGAATGAAGTAACATGGGGTTCATTAACATTCACAAATTAATTCCCTACCTCGAGCGTAGTTGAATGAAGGTTCATCACGGAATTGCACGTCGCGGAAGAAGGCGTCGCAGAAGGGGGATCGTCGCGTCGCGGAGAAAAGATTCTTCGGCGTCGCGTCGTCGATCTCCGAGGATCCGGCATTCTTGTCGACCTTCGTCGGAGGTCGGCGTTCTTCACGTTTTTCGCGTTCTTCGCGTTCTTCGTCGAAGAAGGAGTGATTCAAGGCTTTGAGTGATTTCTCCCAAGCCCTCTCGCACCACGAACCCCCTTAATAAAAATAAGACTTGTCTTATTTTATTAACACACAAGCCAAACGTTTTGAAATTCAAAAGTTGAATCAATCAATTAATTGAGGATTTTAAACTGCCCAAATTAATGAGGCGTTTAAACATTAAGTTAAACGTAAGAGTTGACTCTCAAATTAAGGGGGGGTGCGAGTACGTTACCTAATTAAAGGTGGGGGGATTTCGTGGAAGATGAAAAAGGCGGGGCTCGTGTAGGCTCCACCCCACAAATATCCTACCTAGTGGAGTAGGATATAGTGGGTCCTACTTCAACCACTTAGCTTAGGTTAAACAACTATAAATAAAATAAAGTGGTTGCCTCATTTTATTTTATTCAATTACTTAACCCAAAATTTAATAACCACACCCGAGCAAACACAACTCTGGAAAAGGTGTTCCTACGCAATTACCGGTGTTGCGAGTTCATCGGTACCCTCAGATTTCGATTCCAAGCACCGGTTCGAAAGTTAGGAAAACCCACTCGTTCGTTCACTGAACTTACCCGAGCCAAACTTCGGAAAATGATTCTGGGCACACCGGGACTTGGAATCAGGCACCGTTAGAAATTGTGTTCTTGTAAAATCCCAAAGAAAATTAAGAAAAAAAATTCCTTGAATTTTACGGGTCATTACATTACTCCCATCTCAAGGCTTTACGTCCTCATAAAGCTTTAACACAAACTAGGGATACAAAAGCGGTACTGAGCACGCACCTGAACCTTCCTCTCCCATGTGCTCGCCTAGATGTTTCTGTACTGCCAGTGAAAGCGCACCCAAGGAATCGACCGTCCTCATAGGATCCGCTCCTATCAATCCTCAACCTCTACTGGAACCCCGCAAAAGTCACCCCATCGCCAAAGTCCAGTTCCTCATGGTCGATGATATGTGTCGGGTCAAGAACATATCTTCCCAGTTGTGATACATGAAAGTCGTCGTGCACCTGGTGCAACTGAGGTAGATGGGTCAAGCGGTAAACCACCTCACCTACCCTACTGAGGACCTAGAAAGGTCCGTTGAACCTCAGAGATTACTTTCCGCCTTGGCCACATCTCCGTAAACCTCGTCAAGGTGAGACCCATATAAAGACGTGATCGTCATCCTCGAACTCAAGAGGCCTCCAATTCCTGTTTAGAACTGAAACTCAAAACTCCTGCTGCCACGAGGGTAAGGTTGACCGGCTAAAGAGTGATCAGCTGCACCCTCCTATGCATGAGTTTATCCCGTGCTGCCTAGGGTTTCCTTTTCGCCGACCAAGGAAAACTCATCCCGACGTTGTGGTTAAACCACAACCTTTTTGCCTAATACAGTCAATATGATCATGAACTGTGAATCCAATCCAAACCAAGACCAACGTCATAAGGCCTCGACGCTTCCACCAAGAGATTCCAACCGAAACTCTCGCCTCTTGGGTCAGAACACACTGTCAGAGTAAGTGTGATTATCAAGTCTCCTCCCAAGGTATCTCCAGACGTGAGGGTCAAGTCCACGGCTTACCGGAAACTCTAGGTATGGGAAAAGATTCGTGGAAGGAAGGAATGATTTGTATCAACGTCTATTACTACGATAGCTAGTAGTGGACACAAACTACCTCTTGAATAATTCTTAGAGCCATTGGGTCACTCTCCTTGACCGCATGAAACTACTCTCTTCCCCTTCCATCCAGCTCCCTGAGCCTGGCGGGGACAACAAAGGCGGGTGGTTGAAACATGTTGAAATGTACACCAACTCATACTGCTCTCCTAGCTCTGCCTCCACGTCTGCTGCTATGCAGACTTATTTTTCCTTAACATTTCCTCTTCTTGAAACATTTAACACGCCCAAGTCTCTAAGACTGGTGCTGGTTTCCTGTTTCTTACTGCACTGTGCAGTCTTCATCTGCTCCTGGATGATCTTCACCTTCTTTGCCTACGATTTGTAAGAGCTGCTAAGATTCTCCTTTTCCAAAAAGAGAAACTCGATCTCATACCCTGGATGAACTACGCCCATTGCCTAAAACAGTCAATCCCGACATGAATGATGTATTCATTCCATGGATGACGTCGTAAGGCCTCGACGTTACTACCAAGATATCCAACTTTCACTCTCACCTCCAAGGGTCGAGTCACACTGTCGGAATCAGTGTGAGGTCACTGGGTCTCCTTCAGTAGAAATCTCAAAAGTGAGGATCAATTCAACAGTTTTAACCGGGACCTCTTAGTATCAACCAAACAAAAGGACAGGAAAGAAAACATCACAAAGATAAGTTCCTTTTATTATTGCAGCTCATAGTACAAAGACACAAATACAACAGCAACATGGAACTAGAAGTACCAAGAACAAAAGGAGTCCACTAGTTCCGCTCCTGTCCACCTACTCCCGGAGCTCTACTTCCTTGTCCACCACTTGGCTGCTGCTCAAGAACCCGCCGCTACTTCTACCTCAGTGGCTCCTCCAATGCCAGTGGATCAACTGTGCGGGAAGTCGGACAGTCACGTGCCAGGTGACCCTTCCTGCCACATTCATAACACTTCCTGCTCCTCGTATGGCTGACCCTATTCCTCTTGGACCTCCGCATCATCTGTCTACTGCCCACAGATGACTTGGCTACTGATCGAAAATCCTACGACAAAGGTAGTAGCTCCTGAACATGCTCGGGGTGCAGAGCTACTGGTACGAACTCCACCCTGAAAAAGGACTCGAAGTCTTCCCATGTGAAGGTCATCATGTCGCAAAACTAGAACAAGTGGCTCCACCACCTGCCTGCTGCTGCCTGAAGAAGGCTGGAAGCAAAGATCACCATGAAGTCTGCTGGCGTCTCCACTAGCCTAAAGACTCTCACCACAGCCTCCAACCAATCCTCAACTGCCTGCAGGTTCGTCTCTCCCCTGAACCTGGGTGGCCTCTGGCGCTGGAACTCGTGCAGTGTGCTCAAGCGACGTGCACTCTCTACTACTGGGGCTGGTGGCATCGTTGGCCCAATGGGTGGTAGTATCGCTGGTGCCTCAACTGCAAGAGGGCCTTGTACTGAAGCCTCGTCGCTCGGCAGGTTGTTAGTACATACATCTCTTGGGGCTCTAGATGATCGTCCGTAGAGAGGAATCCTGAAAGAAACATACGTGACACGGTCAAACGATTTATACCTGGTGAGCTGACCTGGTTTGAGCTGAATTTAAAACTCTTGGAAACACAGATGCAATAAGTGTTTTCATGAACAAAGTCGGAAATCAGTAGTCAGGGTCCTGGTGTAAGGATACGTCGGCCGCCGTACCAACACTGGACTCCTTGAACTGAAAACCACACTCAGTACCCTTAACACTATTGCTTCAAAAAAAGGGAATATCAGAGTTATAAGTTCTGCGGTAGAACCGACTCCTCTGATACCAATTTTTCACAACCCGTCCTCGGGGCCCGTGCCGTGACTACCCCAAGCCCGCCTTCCATAGGCCAGGGGCTGGCGACTAGCACCAAAGGCGTAAATCGTGATAAATGGGAAGACATTTCTTTTATAAAAGTAAACAAAACACACAGATTACAAGCGGAAGTAATACACTAAGTACAAAAAGGAAGTGCTGAAAAGTAAATGGGCCAGAATACAAACCCAATCAAAAGTACAGCTACAACTGAAAAAAAGTACAATAGAAAAAAAACAGCTAGAAGAAAGGAAGCAGCTCCTGGGTCGTCCTCCTCGGATCCTACCTGAAGGGTAGGTACAGATAGCGCAGCTCCTGGATCGTCCACAACAGATCCTACCTGAAGGGTAGGTACATATAGCCTCCCCAACGCTCTCGCCTGTCAACCTCCTCCGAGTGTCGTCTCATCGTGAAGTCCACCTCCAGATACTGACTCGTCGTGTGGTCCACCTCCGGGTACCGTCTAGTTCTCGAACACTGCTCTCGCCCGTCAACTCTGCCCGTCGTCTGCAACCAACACATCGAGGTGCGGGCATAGCCCGTGCAGGGGTGAGTATACGATACTCAGTAAGGACCCCGAGACCCTGAAGGTCTCACTAAATCCAACAAGGATAACCACAAAGAAGAATCTCAACAGATAACCCTTACTTAGGTATAAGACCATACTTATATCTAAGTTATCAAGTAACCCATCTCAATCATGAGGAAAGGCAAAGGTCATGAAATCAACGGATAACCACTACCTAGGTATATTCCCATACATATACCTAAGTTATCAAGTGACCCATCTCATTCAAGAGGTAAACACAAAGGTCATAGTCTCAGCTCAAACCAAGATTTTCATTATCGAAACCGTAACTGCTGAAGAGCCCCGTCTCTGGAGTGTACAGTGGTCCTGTCACGACTTCGAGGTACTGCTCACTACCCTAAGACTGCTGAGGTACTCCTCCTGTCGAGTACCGTGGGTCAGCCACCCAAACACAGTAGTGCTCCCCGCCGGGGTCTGCCATCCAAACACAGTAGTGCATCCCCCCTAATAGCCTGCAGTGGTACTCTCCGGACGAGTACCGCAGGTCTGCACCCAAACTCAGTAGTGCTTCGTCCACCATGGGTCTGCACCCAAACAAAGTATTGCTCCGTCCACTGGGCTAATCGACTCACTCCAAGTCGAGTCGGTCAAGCAGTCGTCAGGTCTCAGCCGGCTACACGATATCCATACTCCGCACGCTCGTATCCGGGAGGGTCCGCTCCACGAGCTACTGGTCGATACTCCAAGTATCACAAAGTCCCATGAAGAATTATCTCAAAGGACCGCCTCGTCATAGGGGTCTCAACGCAATAGGCGACACATCAATCGGACACCCGGTCTGTGAGTTATTAGCCTTTTCGTCCCAGGGGCCCGGTTGGTTTTGTGTGCGAACCAACCCGGCCGTATCAAAACTGTATCCCGAACTCTCATAGGGTATACTCATAGGGACCGTTTCTCAACGTTATCACCAACGCTGCTGACGGTTCGTCAAACGGACGTCCGGTCTGAAAGTTATCAGCTTTTCTATTCTAGGGGCCCGATTGGATTTCAGGTACAATCCAACCCGGTCACTATCCAACTGTGTCCAAATCTCAGGCGAAGTAAACCAAAAGTTCTGTCTCATCAAGAGGAATCCAAAAAAGTCGACAAAACGTCAATCAGACGTCCGAAGCTCATGATATAAGTGTTTCCACTCCGAGGGCCCGGTTGGTTTCGTGTTCAAAACAACCCGGCCATACCCAAATTTCTCTGAAACCCTGAGTGTAATATACCAAAACAACCGTCTCGATCCAAGGATCACTACGCAATTGACGATGCTTCAATCGGGGGTCCGTAGCCCATGTTATGAGAAAATGACTGAAAAAAGTCCGAAAATAGGGGGTTCGGGCCCGGTCCGACCCGACCCGAGACCCCCTGGGTCGGACCGAACCAGGTCGACCCGAACCAGGTCCGAATCCGGCCCAATAGGGCGCGACCTGGCCTGGTCTGGGTGGCCTGCCACGCTGGCGCGGCCGCGTGCCCGCTCGGCTGTCCGGCTGAGCGGAACAGGGGGGTGCGGTTGCCCCCTGTGAAAGAAGCCGCGACCCCCGCATGGGCACCGCTCCCTGCCAGCGACGCGGTCCGGCGCCGCGTCGTCCTTGGTCCCGCACGGCCGCGGGACCAGCCACCTGCCTCCGTGGCTTCAGCCGCGGCGGCCCTTCCCAACCGCGCACCAGGTGCTGCCGCCTCCTGGCGGCCGCCGGCGCCGCCGTGCCGGCGGGGCACGCCGGCAGGATTTTCTGCGGACCACCGAAGGTGCTCCGATGGTCCATTTTTCTCACCACGTTCGCCAACAGTCCTCCCGGGACCCGACCTTCACTGTGGAGTCTTCAAATTGACTTGTGGCCCCGTTTGTCGTCTCCCATCAATCCGCGCACAACGATCAACCAGCGGAGTCTTCGAATCGCCTCCGCGGCCCCAACTCCGGCCGCGGTTTCGTTCGGCCTCAACGGCGCGGCGCGACGACACCATGCTTCTTCGTCACGTTCTTTCTTGTTTTCCGCGTGGTGCCGTTTCACCGTGCCACTATTGTTCGTGTCGTAACAAGCAAAACAAAAAAAGGGGGAGGAGAGTCGGCCGTGTTCGTGCTGTCCGACCTCCTCCCGTTAAGTTGATAACAAGTGGCCCAAAAGACGAAGAACGACAAAGGATTTTTCACAAACAAAAGTAATCAACCCAAACAGTTTTCCCCGCAATCAAGAATTCCCAACCCGCAAACATATTTTCCATGGATCAATTTAATAATTTAGTTGATCCGCGTTCCTTGATTTAGAATGAAATAACTTGGGGTTCATTAATATTCACAAATTAATTCCCTACCTCGAGCGTAGTTGAACGAAGGTTCGTCGCGGAATCGAACTTCACGGAAGAAGACATCGCGGAAGGGGGATCATCGCATCGCGGAGAAAAGATTCATCGGCGTCGCATCGTCGATTTTCGAGGATACAGCGTTCTTTTCGACCTTCGTCGGAGGTCGGCGTTCTTCGCGTTCTTCGCGTTCTTCGTCGAGGAAGGAGTGCTTCAATGCTTTGAGTGATTTCTCCCAAGCCCTCTCGCACCACGAACCCCATTAATAAAAATAAGACTTGTATTATTTTATTAACACATAAGCCAAAAGTTTTGAAATTCAAAAGTTGAATCAATAAATTAATTGAATTAATTGAGGAGTTTAAACCGCCCAAATTAATGAGGCGTTTAAAAATTAAGTTAAACGTAAGAGTTGACTCTCAAATTAAGGGGGGTGCGGGTGCGTTACCTAATTAAAGGTGTGGGGGGGGGGGTTTCGTGGAAGTTGAAAAAGGTGGGGCTCGTGTGGGCCCCACCCCAAAAATATCCTACCTAGTGGCGTAGGATATAGTGGGCCCTACTTCAACCACTTAGCTTAGGTTAAACAACTATAAATAAAATAAAGTGGTTGCCTCATTTTATTTTATTCAATTACTTAAACCAAAATTTAATAACGACACCTGAGCAAATGCAAGTCCGAAAAAGGTGTTCCTAAGCAATTACTAACGTTGCGAGTTCATCGGTGCCCTCAGATTTCGATTTCGAGCACCAGTTCGAAAGTTAGGAAAACCCGCTCGTTCTTTCACTGAACGTACCCGAGACAAACTTCATAAAATGATTCAGGGCACACCGGGCCTCAGAATCAGGTGCCGTCAGAAACCGCGTTCTTGTAAAATCAATAAAACAAATTAAGAAAAAAAAATTTCCTTGAATTTTACGAGTCTTTACAAGCTCTTTAGTGGGTCGTTCTTTCTAGAGCACCCATCATTATTTGAGATGTCATAATAGAATGAGTAGTATTTTCAGGGCATGAGGTCTAAAAATGGGACGGCTGTTTTGAACCTTTTCTCATTCAGAACCTCGGGTAACCATTGGATGTTTGCATTGTAAGTGTCTTTTGGTTCCATTTGATTATTTTATACAATGAAATACAAATGGAGGTGGGAAAGTGGTCTTTGTGATCTCACATGTCTTGGGAATCCATGTGGAGTCGTAGAAAGTTCCCTATAATTCTATCTGTGAGAGTGGCGTGACTAGCGTATGGTTGCCAGCCATAGCTCTGAGTCACCAATGAGCACTAGTTTCCCCTTGTGGATCTTTCGAGTCTTATTTAATTCTATAAATTATTGTAAGGTTATATTTTGGATATGGTTAAATGTTGAATTTAAAATGACAATTAAAATGTTTTGATTATGTTCTTTATTTCCCTGTTCCTTAGTTTTCACCCCCATGAAGGTTTGATTAAATAAAATGGTTCAGGTTCGGGTGGTGCGCCCTTATAAAATACTATAGTTGATCAACCCATATACTACATCCTTGAGATTCATAAATTCAACCCACATCTCTTTTATGGGCTAGCATAACCTCTTGATACAGAGGAGTGGTTGGGGAAGATTGAGAGGAACTTATGTTCTCTCGTGCAACATGATCCATTGAAGGTGAAGTTGGATAAATTTATGCTTGAAGGTCCTACCTGGAAATTATGGAAGTCTGTGTCACAATGAAAAACTCTAGGATATATCACCTTGTAATTCTTCAAGTCTTCATTCATCCAAAAATATTTCTCTGAGGTGACGATGGTTAGGAAGAGGATGGAGTAGTGCGGTATTCAACAAGGTGTTGGTTCGGTGTTGGAATTATTTCATTGTTTCATGGACCTATCTTCATATAAAACACAATATATTGGAAATGATCTTATGAACCCTCATAATTTTGAGCTCAAGCTTCGTCCTGAGATGCAGTCGAAGATGGAAGAGTTCAAATGAACCACCTTACCCAATGTGGTGGGACAAGCCATCCTCGCTGAAGGAGAGTATGCAAGGGGACTTGGGATGAAGAATCCTCCTCTAGCCTTGGGATTTAGTGTAGAGGATAGTGATATGAAGAATGGGAACCGACCTGATGCTAGTGTCTCTAACAGTGGGATCAATATGCCTTTATAAATTCATCCATCTTCTCAGAGCACAATGCTATGATCTATCACCAGTGTGGTATGGAAGGTCACAAAAATCTGACATGACCAAGTGCTCCGAGACCCTTCCAGACCTATGGGCATTTGGGTCACTTGCAATGATCCTTCCGAGGTGTTTCCAAGAAGTGTGATAAAGCTAAACCTAGCTCGTTAAAGGTCACCTCTTCCTGTAAGCAGAAGTAAGACAATATTTGGGATTAGTTTGGGGTATTCTCTTAGTAGTGTTCCCTAGATGTAATGGTCATCACTTGTGATTTTCTGTGGGGTTTCTTTAAATATATTTGTAATAACGTTTATTATCAGACCTCTTTGAATCATTTATTTTATTTTGATGTGTGTTTGTAAAATTAGGGTTCCTGTGTTAAATTTTATGAATTTTTAAAGCCTTACTGTGATGTAGGAGATGCTTCAATCATTGGCGCTCCTACCAAAGGTCCCGAAGTGAAGATGGAATGTAGTCAGGAGAACCCCAACGGTGTAAAAGGGTCCTTGTTTAATATTTTTCCTTAGTGTGGCATTGTTTGTGTTCTTAAAAGGCAACGATGTTGTTGATATATCAATGGTGGTAGTTTTGATCATCTTTTTGTTCTCCCCTTCCCTTATCCCCCTCATGGTGGGGGTTTTTGGTCCATGTGAAATGTTTTCATGTTTTGTTAATCTTGTCAGTTCTTATGGTGGGGAGACCCACAATGGTTCTCATAGAGTTACCCATGATGTATTTTAATGTTACCCCAATCGTTATAGTGGGGTGTATATTCGGGTGTCCACGTGTCAGTATTAGAGTTTTGTTTTAGGTATCATTTCAGGTGGTGGGTGGTCTCGTGTGGTACCACCTAATTCTATGTTCTCCATCTTGAGTAAAAATTGGCATTGGAGTGCACCCAATAGTTCCATTGTTCTATGATTGTGGAAATAAACTTTGGAGGTGATTTAAGATCATTTTTTGGTTGAAATGGATGGTTTGGGTTTTTCTCGGTGGTGGGCAAGGTGTTCATATGTTGATGATGAGTTGTGCATCATTGGAGTTTAGTGTATATTTGGAATGATCAATTGGAGGTGCTCAAACGTTTAGAGGTGGGTAACACTTAAAAAGTATTATCTTTGGGTCTAGATCTTATTAGGGTTTTTCGAGGGTAGAAAGCAATATGGTGGGGAGAATTGTCACACCATGGCCAATTTATTTATTTTATTTTATTATTTCATTCGATTTTAAAATTTTTGTGTTATGATTCAGGTTGAATCTCGAACAATATTATTGAGTTATGTTAAAAAGTGTGCGTTTTTTAGTTAAATTCGTTGGGCACATGGGTGGAGCACATTTTGGAAATGTCGCACAACTTTGCTGAGGCAATTATAAAATTCGCATGTCTTCTGAAAAATAAAATGAGTAAATTTTATAATTTGTTGTGTTGTTTAAAATTTTTATTTTTAGGAATTTTATTATCATTAAAATGAAATGAATAATTTTATTATTTTTCAGTTTTATCATCATGTTTATTATTATTATTATTAATAAATATCATTAATTAGTATTATTATTTCTATTATATAAAATTAAATGATAATTAATTTCTTCATTATTAAAAATGTTATTAATATTATTATTTTCTTGATTGAAACAATTGTTAAAAATAATTTTTGTCTTTGAGTTTGTTATTATTATTATTATAATTAATAGTGTTATTGTTGTAGATTATTATTATTATTACATTAAATACTTTGATTTAAATTTATGTTAATTAAAGTTATTTTTAGGAATTCTTTTATATTTATGTTAATAATAATAATTATAATAATAATATTTTTTATTTAATTTATTTTTCTTTTTTCCCTACCCCTAACTCCCTCTTCATCTTTCACCATGGTGCCGACGGAACCCCTCACCATTCACCCTCTCTTCCGTTGGCACGAGGATCCCCCTCGCCCTCCCTCTCCTTACCGTCCTCCCCCCATTGCACCCTCCAGCTTCTCTTCCTACGGCCACTTTCCATCCAGCAAACATGTACCCATCAGACACACCCCTTTGGCCTTATGCCCTCCAGCCACCCTGAAAACACTGGCTACGTTCCCTCTATCCACCCCACACCCACCGGTCGCATGCCATCCAGCCGCCGCCATCCTCTGCTAGCATCGCCATCACACCACCCTCTTCTGACAATCCACACTCCCTCCTATAAGGTGAACCCCCCTTGCTATGTTACTTTCCGATGACCTCCCTTGCTGGTGCAAACCTACTAATACTACGACCCTTGCTGCTCTGGTCATTCCCTTCCAGTCTGTTGTTCACGCTTTCCTGGTCAATGACCCCCCTAATGACCACTTTCCCAGTGAACAACCCCTACCGACCACTTTCCTTGGAAGAGACAGCTCTACGGGCATTTCCAACCCTTTCTGGTTATCGCGCGACCCAGCTGATAGTGCGCACCCTGCTCCCACCGCTTCCTCATTCGTTCATACTACAAGCCATGCGCCTTTTCCACAAATGGGTGCATGACGAATGCCCACTATTGAGGGCAAGCGGTTTGGCTTATCTCTAATTCTCCTACACCTTTGTTGAGGTGCGTTTTGCGCTATTTATGCATTTGGATTATTTAAAGTTATTGTTTCTATGTTTTTAGTGGTTATGTGATTTCTTCAGTGTGTTTTCAAGTATTATACATGATACCATGGTCAGCAAGTTGAGCACACTTTTTCCTAAGTGCAAGGAATGTCACGTGGTCATGTTCAAGCTGCGAGTCGATGCTGGTCCCCCACAACACTCACCTTTAGATTTTGAATTTATTAATTACTTTATATTTCATGGATTATAGATAAATGTGAAATAATATTTGATAATTAATTTTGGAATAATTATTTGTTGTAAATGACGTTGTTTATTTTAAGAAAGGCACAAATAATTTTCCTGCTGAATTTTCACACAATAGTGAACAAATGCACATTTGTCCTTTGAACATAATTCATGAACTTTTAGTTATAGTTTGGGTTTGATATTAAATGTTTTCTTATGACATGTGAGTAAATGTATTCATTTCTTTTGAGAAATGATGTTTTTTTAATGTTACAGAATGCTTGTTTGGCACTATAATTAAATACATTATTTTGAAAACTCTCTTTAGAGTGAACCAGGGGTGATCTTGTTATGTATGTCTATTGTGTCAGATGTTGTGTGTGATGATCAGGCATCGTGATTGGATTCTTGATTAACGTTGTTCAGTCAACCCTGTTTTCATTTAGTACTGGGCATGGGAACCTGGCATTGTAAGAGAATTTTCAATGAATGATTGCTACACAAGTTAAAATTATGTATTGGATAGTGGCCCTCGATATGGATTTTTCTCTACCAGGGGATCGATCCCCTATATTAGGCCTGGTAGGAAAATACCGAGCTTTTGGTAATTATGACATCATCGAGAGTAGGCATGCCTTTCGGATGAGTCACATGTATAGTATGTTTGGATTTTTTATGATCTCCTAGGCTCAACCAATATTTTCTTTGGAACTTATTTGTATGTGGAAGATGATTGAGGTTCTTAGTTTGGTTGCTGCCCCCCATGTGTGCAACTTTTCTATTTCCCTTGTTGCATGTTGAGTGTGGAGTATTGTTCCCTCTTGTTTAACAACTAAATATGGATTTTATATTTTTCATAAAAATGACTATTTTTAAAATGTAATTCACCTTTTTTCCTTAAAACAATGTACATGGTTTTCAATTAATATGGGAAATGTACTATTTCGTTCTTCAAAAATGAAATTTTATTGCAAACCCATATTTTATATAATGTAGTTAAAACATGATATTAGAAAAATTCATTATTTAATGTTAGTTCTTTGGAATAGATTGTTTGGAATGCCTTCTGAGTTTTAATACTCTTGTATATAGTGTTTTATTTTCTATTGTAGGTTTGACTCGATCTTTTTCACCATGAGAGAGAGTTGGTTGTGGATTAGAGAGTGACTCTCGGGGTTATGAGGAGTTTTGGCAATGGTCAAGTTGGTGTGTTATTATTTTTTGTTCTTTATTTTTGGTTTCGTTTATTCAAATTGTGTTTTATACATTTTCTGAGTCATTGTTTATTTTCATTGGGTGAAATATATTCCATTTGTTCTCTGTTGATTCCATGTCATTAGTCGCCATCTTGGGAGGATCTAAAATTCCTCTCAGGCCTTTCCACGGATTGGCTCGGGTGACTGGTTCAGGGTCAACCTGGGTTGGTTCATGACAAAATTTTATCATAGAAGTTCATCTCTTTAGTGGAACTCACTTTCTTGAGCACCCATCATTATTTGGGGTGTCATGATAGGAGTAGAATTCTCGAGGGTCGAGGTACAATAATGGGAAGGACGTCATGAACCGTTGTTCGTTTTGAACTTCAGGTTACCATGGGATGTCCGATATAGTGGTGTATTTTGGTTCCTTTGGATTTATTCATACTGGGAAATAAACAGGAAGTTGGGAAGGTGGCCTCTGTGTGCTCACATGGCCTAGAATGGCATGTGGAGATGGGGAAATTTACCTTGAATGCTCTCTATGACGGTGGTGTGAGAGGTGTTTGGCTGCCATATATACGTTTGAGTCACTCATCAACACTCGTTTCACCTTGTGGATAATTTGGGTCTTATTTTATTTTAATAATTGTTTTGTAATGTTTTATTTTTGAGACTGTGAAATTTTGATTTGAAAATGTCAATGACCGGGTTTTGATTAAGTTCTTTGTTTCCTTGTTCCTTAGTGTTCACCCCCACGAAGGATTGATGAATTCCCAAGGTGAATAATCTAGTGGTGTGCCCTTAGAAAATCATCTAGTTGATCAGCCCCTAGACTATGCCCTCATGTTTAGAAAATTCAACCCTCTTCTCTTTTATAGACATGCATATCCACTTGAGGTAGAGGAGTGGTTTTGGAATATTGATAGGATCTCTTATTTTCTCTCACCACCTAAGTCATTTAAAGTGAAGTTGGATACCCTTATGCTTGAAGGTCCAACCTGGAAATGGTGGATGCCAGTTCTTTGAAGAATGCCTTGTGAAGATATCTCTTAGAAATTCTACATTTCTTCATTCATCCAACTGTATTTCTCTGAGGTGACAAAGGTGAGGAATAGTATGGATTAGTGCGGTCTTCAAAAAGGTTTTGGTTATGTGTTGGAATTCTTTCATCGTTTCTTGGACCTAACTCTGTTTGAAAAAAGGTATTTTGGAAAATTATCTCGCAAAATCTTGGTATTTCATTCTCAGGCTTCATCCTGAGTTTCAGTTGAATGTGGTAGAGTTCAACCTAGCCACCTTCCCCAAAGTAGTGAGACAAGCCCTCCTCACCAAAGATGAGTTAGAAGGGGGACATGAGACAGTGAATCCTCCTCTAGCCATGAGAAGTAGTGAAAAGGATATGGATATGATGAATGAGAAGATATATAATCCTAGTGGCTCTAATAGTGGAGTCAAGAGGGATTTAGACCATTAGTCATCTTCTTCACAATGCAGTGATGTGATCTATCGCTAGTGTGGTATGCAGGGTCACAAGAAACCGATGTTCCTAAGTGCTCTGATACCCTTCCACACCTGTGGGCATCTGGGTCACATTCAATGATTCTGATGAGATGTTTCCAAGAAGTGTGTTGAAGCCAGACATGGCTTGCCAAAGGTCACCTCATCCTATCAGCTAGAGTAGGACAAGGTTTGGGATCATATTGGGGTTTCCCCTTTGTAGTCTTCCTAGGATGTAGTGGTTATCTCTAGGGGTGGTCTATGATTTTTCTTTTCCATCAGTTGTAATAATGGTTATTGTCGAACCTCTTTGAAGCCTCTATATTATGTGGAAGTGTCTTTTGTCAAATTTTGGTTTGTGTGTTATGTTTTGTAATTTCTAAATCCTGATTGTGAGGCAGGAGATGCTTTAATCATCAGTTACCTAACCATGGGTTCTGGAGAGAAGCTAGCACATATTAAAGGGAACCCCAGTTCTATAAAAGGGACTCAATTTAATCATTGTCCTTATGGTGTTATAGTTTGTGTTCTTCCGAGTCTATGGAGTTATTGATATAGCGACATTGGTAGTTTTGATGCTCTATTAGTTTGGACCTTCCCTTATCCCCCTCATGGTGGGGGATTTTGGTTTGTGTGGGAATTTTTCATGTTCGGTTAATCTCATTAGTTCTTATGGTGGAAAGACCGACAATGGGTCTCGCAGAGTTACACCTAATGTAATTTAATGTTATCCCAATCATTATGGTGGGGTGTCCATTTGGGCCTCCATGTGTCAATATCAGAGTTTTGTTTTAGGTATTGTTTGGGGTGGTGGGAGGTCTCACACAGATTCACACAATCCTATGTTCTTTATCTTGAGTAAATGTAGGTATTGGAGTACACCCAATGGTTATATTGGACTAAGATTAAGGGAATAACAATTGAAGGTGGTATAGGTTCATTCTTTGGTTGAAAGGATAGTCAGGGTTCTTCTTAGTGGCTGTTAAGGTGTTCGTATTTTGAGGATGAGTTGTGTGTCAAGGGAGTCAGGTGTCTATTAGGATCAATCAAATGAAAGTGCTCAAACTTTTGGATGTGGGTAACACTTAAGATGTTTTATCGTAGCGTCTAGATTATGTTGTGGATTTCCCGGGGTGGATAGAATTATGGTGGGGAGAATTGTCACACCCCTACATATCTAATTATTTTATTTCATTATTAATATGGCTTTTAAAAATTTTGTGTTGAGGTTCGGGTTGAACCCAAAAAAAAGATTTTGAGTTATGTTAAAAAGTGCGTGTTTTTGAGTTGAGGTCATGAGGCGCATTAGCATGGCACGTTTTGGTAACCCCACGCAGCTTCGTCCAGGCAATTGTTCAATCTTCCTATCTTTGAAAAATTCAAAAGAGTAAATTTCAGAATTTATTGTATCGTTTAAAATTTTTATTATAATGAATTTTATTATCATTAAAATGAAATGAATACTTTTATTATTTTTAATTTTAGAATCATGTTATTATTATTGTTATTATTATTATTATTAAATTTCATTAATTAATATTATTACTACAATTATAAAAAAAGGAAATTATAATTACTTTTTTTATTATTAAAAATGTTATTATTATTATTATTATTAAGAATGAAATAAGTGTTAAAAATAATTTTTATCTATATGTTTTTATTGTTTTTATTATTATAATTAATAGTTTTATTATTGTAGATTATTATTCTTACTATAAATACTACAATTAAAATTTATGTTAATTAAAGTTATATTTATGAATTTATTTTAGGTTATAATATTAATATTAATATTATTATTTATTTAATTATTTTCTGTTTAATTTTCTTTGTTTTCCTAATGCTAACCCCCTCTTCTTCTTCCCCCTGGCATAGGTGGTTCCCCTCACCCTCTCCCCTCTCTTCCCTCAATGCGAGTGGCCCCCTTACCACCCTCTCATTACTGGCCTCCACCCGTCATGCCCTATAGCCACTCCATCACCGGCTGCATACCCTCCAACATCCCCACACTTACCAGCCTCATCCCTCTGGCCCCACGCCCTCCAGCTTCCCCTCACCAACTGGCTGTGAGCCCTCCATCTGCCCAACACCCCCCAGTCATGTGTCGTCTAGCCACCACCCTCCTCTCCCAGCATCAAAAGCTTGTCTCCCACATCTGACCAGCCACACGCCCTCCCGTTCGGCGAACCCCTACCCCTTTTTGCATTTTTTAGCGAACTTCCTTACTAGCACACACCCACCAAATCCATGACCCCCACTACTCCGACCAGCCCTCGCCAGTGCAACATGCAATCTTTCTCAGCTAGATACCCACCAGCAAGCCACATTATTGGTCTGAAACCCCATGCTGACCACTTTCCCACCCAAAAAACCCATTTCTAGAATTTCTTACCCTTTCCGATTGTTGGGTGACCCCATAGATCGAGCTCACCTTGTGCCGACCCCTACCTTGTTCCATTGAATGACCAGCCACACACCTTGTCCGTAGTTGGGTGAGAAACGAATTCCCACCACCAATGGGGAGCGGTTTGGGTTCGCTTTGATTCTCCTTCACTTGTGTTGAGGTGATTTTTGCTTTATTTTTGCTTTTGGATTATTTTAAGTCAGTGTTTCTATGTTCATAGTTTTTTTTCGATTAATATAGCTTGTTGGCAAAGAAAATTTGTGATACCATGGTTAGTAGGTTGAGAACACTTATGTGCATGTTCTAGCTGCTAGTTGAGTTAGGTCCCCCACTACACTCGCCTTTAAATTTTGAATTTATCAATTAATAATCATTTCATTGATTTTTGATAAATGAGAAATAATATTAGAAAATTATTTTTGGAATAATTATTCAATTTAAATGAAGCAGTTTATTTTAATCACGGAACGTAAATTATTTTCATGATGAATTGTCACACAATAGTGAAATAATGCATGTTGGGCCTTTGAACATAATTCACGAACATCTAAGTGTGGTTCTGGTTTGATGTTAATTTTTTTTCTTCTAAATCATGATAAAATGTATTGGTTTATTTTGATAAATGATATTATTTTAATGTTACATAAGTCCCATTTGGAACTTTAATAAAATAAATTATTTTGAAAACTCTCTTTGGAGTGACTCAGGGGTGATCTTTTTGTGTATGTCGATTGTGTGGGTTATTGCATGTGATGATCATGAATCATGATTGGTTACTTGATTGACATCATTGAATCAACCCTATATTCATTTAGTACATAGCATGGGGTCTTGGAATAGAAAGTGAATTTTCTGTGAACGATTTCGTCACTAGTTTAGATTATGATCTAGCTAGTGGCCCTTAGTATGTAATTTTCTCTGCTAGGGGATTAGGCCCCACACTTAGGTCAGGTAGGGAAATATTGAGTGTTTGGGAATTAGGAAATCATTGAGATTTGTCATGCCTTAAGGATGAGTTACAAGTATAGTACGTTCTGGATTGTTCATAATATCCTAGGTGTGACCCATGTTTTATTTGGCACTTATTTGTATGTGGAAGATGATTTAGGTGGTTAGTTTAGTTGACGGCCCCATGTGATAATTTTCCATTTCCCTTGTTGTGTGTTCTATCTAGTGTATGATTTCATCTGGTTTAACAAATAAAAATGGATTTGAAAATGTTTTCAAATTTTTTAATGTAATTCACATTTTTCTTTCGAACCTTAAACTCTTTATTCAATTAAAAAAGGCAATGGGCTGTTACTTTCTTTAGAAATGAATTTGTGTGTGAAATCTAATATTATATATAATATCATTCAAAAATGAAATTAGTAATATTAATTATTTAATGTTAGTGCTTTGGGAATACATTGTTGGGAACACCTACAGAGTTTTAATACCCATTCCTAGAGAGTTTTTATATTTTTAGTTTCTATTGCAGGTTCGACATGAGATTTTTTTCCATGGGTGAGAGTTGGTTGTGGATTAGAGAGTGACTCTCAGGGTCTTGAGGAGATTTGATCATGGTCATGTTGGTAAGTTGTTTTTGTTTGTTCATTATTTTTTGTGAAGTATTTAACATTTTGTTGTTCTAACTTTTCTGTTGCTTTATTTATTTTCATTGGGAGAAATCATTCCCATTTTTTATCTGTAGATGCCCAGGTGCAAGTCGCCATCCTAGGAGGATCAGGAATGCCTCTCAAGCCTTTTCATAGATCATCTCGGTTCCCCGGTTCTAGGTCCACTGGGGTTGGTTCGTGACACACTTTTAATATTGTTCATTAAATGGCCTCAACATTTTCATTGTTTTAGTATAACTCATTAAGTGGCCTCAACATTTGTACTGTCTTAGTATCAAACATTATGTGGCCACAACATGTTACCACTCTTAATATATGCATCTGGTAAAACTGCCTCTCGACCTTAGAAGATAATATTTCAATATGTGGCATTAGCATATAGATAATATTAATATATGCTTGTTGTCAAACCACCGACCATCTTTAGAAGATAATAGTTCATTATGTGGCATTATCATGTGCACACGTTTAATATAGGCATGGTGTAAAACTGCATCCCATCCTTAGAAGAAAATATTTCATTATGCGACACCATAATGTAAAAACTTTTAATATAGGCATGTGGTAAAACTTTCTCCCATCCTTAGAAGATAATAATTCATTACCATAATTATAATATAATTCATAAGGCGATACTCCTTATTCATTTCACATAGCCATACCATATTACATATAACAACATCATTCACATTTATACATAAGGAAACCCATATTAGGAATTTCAATTAAAAATATATTAATAAAATTTAAACATATTTATAAAACCATATATGATTTACCTATATACATTCTTTACTCGTTTATTAACAATTCAATGTTAAAATCGCATTTCCAGCAATAACTATAAGGATTTTAATGAATGTTTTGTTTTTTTTTATTTTCAGTCCATTTACTATGATCATGGTTCTATCATATACATAATTTTAATCCTAATATAAATATAATATATATTCATTATTTATGTATTTATATAAATCCATAAATGTAGTGAGATACAATCCATTACACCATTTACGTAGACAGAAGGTTGTACGTACACATGAACAGTGATTCGATTATCATGATGAATGGAATGGAAGAAAGGAATATAATGCATCAAATTTAAAGATTCATTATTACGTTATATATAATAAATATATTAAATTATTTTTTCCTTAGTAGCTTATATGTAATTTTTTTTGAGGAAGTTGACATGAATTGGTTTCCCAATTCACGCCCAAAGGAATTTATTAAAATTAAAGATTACAATGAAAACACGAGGTGTAATGTAATTACACCATCCCAAAACAGAGAAAACAAACAAAATGCATAGAAAATCTTGAAGTACCGAGTAACAAGTCTTCAAACAGCCTCAAATAAGATCCAGCGAGAGTCCAAGACCTCCACTGTAGAAAAGTGTGCAGTCCGGCCATGCATTATCCTCCATTCAAAGACATTTCCAGCTTCAAAACTGAGACTTCGGGTGAGTGTTACTGCTTTGAAAGTGAGAAAGATTCTCCATATTTCTCATCAAAAATCACCCAAAGAAATCGGGGCAGCATTCCAAAATGTTTCAGCATGCTGGAGAAGAAAGAATTATATCCAAACAAGTAGATATACCTGTACTGGACAGCTGCAGTGCTCAGTCTATTCTGCAGAACAATCCAGATGCATACTTCCATGGAAAAACAGGAATCAGACTTGTCAGCAATCATCCCATGATCTCCATAAGGTTAAGTAGAGAGGATGTAGCCCAATAATAGCAGGCATCCAGCAGATTACGCTGCAGCAGAAAAGAAACTCAGCTACAGTAGACGACACCACAGTCTTGATTTTAATCAAGAAAGAAAGTACTGGATCTTCAAAACATCTTCAAGCAAATCCGCACTTCATTGAAAATTTCAGAAAGACCCTCAACACAATCCTCATATCAAGCATTACCAATCATCACCCAGCTGCCAAACATCAAAGACAGCAGCCATAAAATTGAGCTGCATCTATGAACAGAAACTCCACATAAAAAGCCATCAACACCATGAACTGATGAAGAATAGAAGCAGCAAACGTTGGAATATCTTCAACACCATGCATCACCATTGACACTTCTCTTTTAATACAGCTCATGCGAGCAAAACAGTGAGAGAAAAAGAGTCAAAACTGTTCAAAAAATTCACCATAAGTTAAGTATTGCAGTTTTATTCCTCAAAGGAAGTAAATTTGTTTAGATAAATTTCTAATGGGGTCAATAAATTAATTTATTATTTGTTTACAAAAAGCATTAAAATAATTGAGTAAAAACTATTTTTGAAGCATCTAATGACTTTTCTAAAAATTAGGAAATTAAATATATTTATATATATTATTTATCAAAAACCAATATATAAAATTTTCAAAAAATTTATATTCATATTCATACCACCATGTTTAAAGTGTATATTATAATTATCATGTTTAAATAATAATATATATTTCCATATCACGGTTTGAACATGGTGTTGTGTGTAACAAGTGATATCTTGGAAAATAAATATATTTGAATTTTTTTATAATATATTATAGTGTTACTATTTAAAGACCATTAATTCATTTTGGATCATTTGTATTGGTGTTCTTAGGATCAAGGTAACCATATCTTTTTCTATTACACCATATTTAATTTCTTCTATGTATTAGAAATTGTTGAGATTGAATTTTTACTATATTTTGGGTTATGTTTAATGAGGGATTTATATTTATAGGATTTGGTAGAGATTTATTCATGATTAGTGGGGCTTGAACACTTTTTAAATCTTTTGTGAGTTGTGGTTCCCTTTTAATATTTAATGATTCTAGGTTATTATTTATCTCTCCTCCTTAGTTCTACATGTGGGAGTATCATGCTTTTATTTTCCTTTTGGTAGATGGGACATGTTTGTATAATGAATATAATAATGTTGCATAATTTAAATGGAAGTGGAATGTAGAATCCCATGAGTTTTACATACTATTGAGTGTTTCATATATGATATTATTTAAAAAATTTCCATTTTTAATTATTAGTTATGTTTAGTATTTGGGCCATTATTAGTTTCTGAGAATTATAAACCTCATCGAGATTAATTTATTTACTCACCACATATGAAAATCATATGAATTTAATATCTATTTAATACATTGGATTATAATGAAATATTAATTTTTTTGAACACCTTTGAATATAATGAATTCATTTTAAATCCATTGGATAAAACTAAGGTGTTTAGGTTTGTGGTGGATTTTGTGTAAGGTGGAAACTTGTGTGGTGGTTTTGGTGGGGGGTGTCTTTGAGGTGTGGTGGTTTTGATGTCATCAGGTTGTCATGTGTGGGGTTTGTGATATGGGATGTTAGTGAAGCATGGTTCATTTATTTGATATTAATGGGCGGTTATATGTTGTGTTTTTTAGTTTCCATAGATCTATGTAATGGACATGAAATATTTACATGAATAATCATATGACATGGGTTGGAATGGTTAATTAAAATGGGTGAAAATTAAAGTATAAAAAATTAATTAAAATATATACTTGGATTAAATTAATTATAAAATGAATTTGGTATATAAATTAAGATTATTATAATTAGAAAAATTTAGGAAAGGGACATCTTGAAAGAAAAATATTGAAATGAGACTCTATGTGTCTTTCTTGTCTGGTTTGATGCATGTATTAGTGGAAATGAATGTAGAGAATGTTATCAGATCTTATGGTGAGGTGGTGAGTTGTTACAGTGTAGTTATTTTGAACCCTAGGATGGGATAATTGTTTACCAATGTATCATGTACTTTTATGTTATTTTTAAATACACACACCACCTGAGATCTTTTTCTAAATCAGAGACTAATGGATTTGGTTTGTAGGTGTTTTTAACAAAAATCAATGATGGTGAGGATAAATCGATACCTATCCAATCATCACAATTGTCCCTTCTATGAGAGACTGATATGAATTTTCTGTAATGGCTATAAGTCAAAAGTTTTCTAGAGGTAAAAATTGAAGATATGGTGGTGTTATTAATAATGGGGATATTTCATTTTAGTAGAATATCATTATGATATTTTATATCATCATTATGATACCATACAATTATAGTCATGTAGTTATTATGTGAGGATTTGTCTTCGGGTTTTACTAGTGTCTTCATGAATGATGATAGAGAATAAATTATTGGTTAGTTGAACTATTTTTGTAAATGTTTTTTTGTTTTCTAAAAGGTTTGTTAGTATTATCTTTTGACTTATGTATGAGAGAGCTTGGGTATGATTATACTGAGTATACTTGTTATGCTTACCCAATGTATATACAAGCTATTTTATGGGTTTCTAAGAGAACATCATGGATAGAGATAGAAATTACTCTATTGGATATTGGAGATCATACTATATATTTTCCCTAGAATATTATTTTATTTTATTATTTAGAGAATATATATGACTCTGTTTACTTTATAAATTCATTTTGGGATGGTTTTTTGGATTCATTTTCTATTTAAGGGACGGAGTTACTTGGTGGTTTTTATTCAATCTCCTAATCTTACATTTGGAACCAAGGCTATTATTGACTGGAAATGGAGTATGGTTTGTGTTTGTTTTCAATAAAATTGGGGTTTTCCAAGGTGTTTTCAAGTCATGTAATCTTACAGTACAACCAAAGAAGGTGTTTAAGGTGGCATAGTTTCCTAGTGTTTTCCAAATTTTTGGCCTCAAAATCGAGAGATTATTTTTTGAAAAGGAAGGATTTATTCATAGGAGTGATGAGATGAGAACTAGTGAAGGAAATTGGAAAAGGTAACCATGTGGCATGAGACATTAACCATGTACCATGTACCTAGAACTATTCACAGACAACAAATGGAGATATATGAACTAAATAAAAATGGATAATAGAGTGGATGACAGTTCACAGTGAATGTCTGTGGTCCACGTCAAGGCATGTAGTTTGCGATAGGAAAATAGTTCATGGGGAACCTTTTCATCGGTGAAACTGAGTCATAGATAGGTTCATTGATGATATCAGTCACCGAAAAGGGAGAATGGATGTATATAGACTGTGCAGGGAAAATAGTTCACAGGAGATATGCCGAACATAGTGAAGGCGATGTCGCAATGAAGATATGGTAAATCGCAGTTTATCAGATTTTCTAGATTAATTTTCCTATAAAAGGAGCACTTATCCCCTCATTAGAATACGAGAATGAGATTAAAAATCCGGGTGTATTTTAGTGAATTATAGAGTTTTTATTAGAAATACAACCTTATGAAATAGGTTCTACATAGAAATTTGGAGAAATTTTATGAAGTGTGTAGTGATTTTAAAAAAGACATATCCACATAGGAGACCCTGTATGTGGAGGAATAACTCGATCTGCAGATCTCCTAATGTACATAGAAAATAATAAGAGACATTCTACAGAGCAAAGATGGTTCATAGAAATAAATGATTTGTGGAAGGTGGTACACAAAGCTATGTATTATGTGGAGTAATAACTTTTAGTATGTGGAGAAAGGATGTTTGTTGAATAAGAATGTAGTATGTGGAGTATTGCATTACATGGTGGTGCTGAGTAATACACGGTGACCGTGTAGTAGCATGTGGAGGAATAGTACATGAACTGCCCATTCATAGTAGAGTGAATTACATCTTTGGGTAAAATCGGGACATCAACCGAGAATCTATTTATAGTTGAGGATGCATGAATTAAAACCAATACATTTCAGTTACCTTCAAGTCGATAAATGGAGTGTAGATTCATCCCAAAGTAGTGAGAAAAGGGGGATTTATGGATGTGATTTGAGGAACACAATTTGCTTTCTCTAAAACCTTGTAAAGGTAGTTCTCCTGGCATAGAGTGATAATAATAAACATATATACTCCTAAACTAGTGATGATTATTGGATTTTTTATGACAAAAAAACTATCGAGGTATGCTCCTTAAATTTACCCCTTTATGGATAACCACGTAAAATTACTGTGTTTTTATTTTTCATGATACTTTTTTATGTTTCGTACATTATCATTAGATATATTTAAAGTTTCCTACCAACATGGGAACTAGATCCATCATATTAAAATAAAATGTTGACACCCTAATTTTCTGCTCCACTCTAAGGGTTTTTTGTGGTGTTTCAATTGGTATCAGGGCATAATCAATGATGGTGCTAAATCTATCAATCTTTGTTATTATGGAGAAATAAGTAAATGTATAGGGTGTACACTTCTATGATAGAAGAAGCTTCCAAATTTGGTATAAGATGATGAGATCTCATCTAAGATCTATAGGAATTGAATTACACTTTTCAATTTTGTAAGGTATTCATGTAACTGATTCAACTAGGCTATCTATAGATAAAACTGAAAGGAAAATACTAGATAATGATGCTAAACCACCAAATACACAAACTGTAACTCATTCCCATAAAATTTATTTGAAAGGGATGAAATGTATTTTTTCCATGACTATGTGGGAAAAACTAAGAAAATATATGATGGAGACAATAAAGTGAAGGAGTAAAAACTCCATGTTTTTCAAAAAAGGTTAAATGATTTTAAAGTGTATCCAAATGAAAATGTTGATGCGCTTTTTAATTGAATTACTAAATTTGTTGGATAAATATGAGTAATTTTTGAAGAAATCGAAGACAATGAAATTGTAAAGAAAATCATGAGAATACTTCCACCACATTACAATGTAAAGGTGTTTTCCCTTGAGGAAATGGATCTCTCCAAAACATCATTGGGTGATCTGCTAGGTACTCTTGTGGTTTATGAAATGGGAGTCAAACCTAAATATAAAACGACTCATGTAAGCAAGGAAATGAAATTAAATGATATCAAAGAAAACTAGAAATTTGTGGAGATAGTTTGGGTGATGATAATAAATAAAAATAAATTATTTCTCTCATTTCAAGGAAATTTAAGAAGGGAACAAGGATATTTGATGGCATGTTACCACTGTCTAGATTTTGTTGTGGAAGAGTTGGGAACATTTCCTCTCAGTGCCCAAGAATGTTCGATGATAATGAAAGTGAAGCTGCAGATATTCAGAATCCTCAGAAATGGTTTTCTAAAAATAGATATATCAAATATGGAGAGAAATTACAACTAAAGGGTTTTTTTTGGGATGAAGAAGATGTTGACAAGGAAATCCTTGAGAAAGAAGAATCATAATTTAAATTTGGAAACCATGCTTCCATGAGAGATAAAATTGTAAAATCCAAACCATAAAAAGATATAGTTGTATATAATCAGTATACCACCAATGTCTATCCCATATTTCAGATCAAGGATTCTTTTGGTAAGCCTCAGAATCAATGTAAGAGATGCAATATGTAGAAAGAAATTGTAGATGAATAATCAAAATATGTTTATCTGCATGAAGATGAAATTGAATGATTGGAATAATTTGTAAATTTATTGTGATCAATCATTGAAAGCACATAAAATACAGTGGCACTAAAATACATAACTGAAGAATAGGGAAAGGTAATCAATGACCTTACCTTTAGACTAGAAGATATGTCCAAGACTGTTGAGGGTTTATTGGAAGAAGTTGTTACTCATATGAGTAAACTATAAAGGGAATCAATTTGAAAAGAAACGAAGAATATAATACAATTTTAAAAATTCTCATATGATAAGTTGCTAGAGAGAGAGAGAAGAGAGGTTTTAATGGAGTTGAAAACATTTTTAATGAACAATGTCCTGAGTTCACGGGTTACAGTGGAATCGATTGTGATGAAAAAACAACGAATTATAAAGTAAATTTAGAAAAATAAAGGAAAGATGAATTTTGGAAATGTTGAATGGTCACCTGAAGTTCTAATGAAGAATCCATCAATCCAAAATGAATAGAGAACTAAAAATTATTATCAGAAATCCTGAGATGATAGGTTGTCAGACAACCCTACTATGAAACTTAATATAAAATAGAATAGAAGTGAAAATACATTTCCACTTATAAAATGTCAATTCTGTGGATATTTATTCCATTCCATGTAATACTAAGAATATCCATGGAGATAATTGAATGTGGAAGAGCTAGGAAGTGAAGAAAGAAAATGAATTCATATCATCATTCTTATAGAAGAAACAATTTCTAGGGATATTGTTTTCAATGTTCTATCATTGTCCATAAGACCGTTGATTACAGGAATAGGAGGGGCAACAACAATTTGTACAAAAATCAAAGGCAAATAAATTCTCGTCAACCAGAAGGCGTTGTTATTTCAAATAGGTTTTCCTATCTAGAAGAAGAGTATGATTATGAGGAACCTTTGAACATGGAATAAATATTTGAAAACCCATCTTTATCGCTCATTGAAACTGATATTTCTTGGAAGGAAAAGAAGAATGATGAAATTTCCAACTTTGGAGAAGTATCTCTTAAGGATAGAGTGAAAATCAGTACTTGGATTCTTGATAGTGAATTATCATACCATTTAATGAGAAATGTAGATCTATTAATGAATTTCCAGAAAAAGGTCGATGGAATTGCGAGGTTTAGTAATGATGGTGTTATGAAGATCAAAGGCAATAGATGTACTAAATTGGATAATGGAGAGTTGAAGAAGAAAAAATTCTTTATGTGGATTGAATGCATCACAATCTCTTGAGTGTGAGTTATCACTATGGCTCGAGGCTTATATTGAATTTCAATAAAAAAGGATGAACTGCCAAAGGAGTTATAGAGAATTATTTCATGAAAGGATGTAGAACAGATGGCAACTTATATCAGGTAGATAGTAAAGGGAACATTTTTTACATTACAATTGAAGAATAAAACATAATATGACATTAGTGGTTGGGTCACATCAATCAAAAAGATATGGGAATGATTTTTAAACTAAATATTTTTTGGAATATCCAAAATATGATGCATGAATGAGGGAAGAAATGTGATTCTTGCATGAAAGGAATGTTTTCATGCATTTCATATCGTCCAAAGAAGAAAAGAGCATCAAATATTCTTGATCTCATTTATACAGATGTATGTGGTCTAATAAATGTTTCCAGAACATATAGATAAAGAATTTTTTTTCCATTAATCAATAATTGTAGTATAATGAATTGTGTGATGGTCATACACTGGAAACAAAAAGTGCTTGATTTCGTGAAATCTTATTTCCAAGTCATGTGAATGACACTAGACAGATAATCAATGTTATGAAATATGAAAATAGAGGATAATGTATCTCCATTGAGTTTGAAAACTACCTTTATAAACATGGAATACAACATTAGGTTCCTTTTTTCCAATGAGCCTGTACCCTAGTAGTACAGGCTCTTGCTTGGCATCCAAAAGACCCAGGATCAAATCTGGACATGGACTAATTTCCAGGCACTATAGCAATACTGTAGTAGTGACAGAACTGTTGAGGCATCGACACTGTAGTGGTGGTGGGACTGTAGAACGTATTGTAGCATTCAGGTACTGTAATAATACTATTCACCGAGGGGCCCTTTGGGCCAAAAAATGGTATTTCAAACCTAGTATTCATGCCACTTGGCCTGGGGCCTTCAGGCTATGTAATGGGTCTCCGTATACCCAGTCTAAAGAGGTATTTTTTTTTAAATAATAAAATGAGGCTTCAACCCCAACATTTAAAAAAACATTAGGTTCCTTTTGTGAGAACTAAAGATAAAAATGGAGTTCTTGAGAACCTGGATCGACAGGTGTACAAAATGGCCAAAACTATGCTGATTGAGTGTTATATCTAATTCCATTACTAGAAATAGGCTATTCATGATTCATTTTGTATTCAAAATAGATTATGGATTTATATGTGGAAAATGAAGACACCCTATGAGTAATGGCATGGAAGGAACCGCTCATTGAAGTATTTTTATGTTTTCAGAAGTAAGTTCATTATCAAAAACAAAGAAGGAAATCATGGAATGTATGATGATGCTGTAGATGAAGGAATATTTTTCACATATTCCATGAAGAGAAAACCATAAAATAGTTTCATTAAATGTCTTGGTTAAATTGTTGTAAGAAGTGATGTGAAGATCATTGATGATAAAACCATGAATGTATCAAGAAATTCACTTATTGATGTGGTTGTTGATGCAGATGAATGTGGATACGAAATACATTCTTCCAAATAAGTAGAGGATGGCATGAAAAATAATCAATAATAACATCATGATGTTGACTCAGATGAATTATCAGAATAAAAAACCATGACTAAGAAAAATCTTCTAAACACCAAAGGAGAAAACAACGACTAGAAATTGATCGATCGAAAGTCAGTCGGAATTAGAATGCACCCACACAAACAATTAGAATGAGGAATAATTCACAATATGAATTCCATTAAATTTTGGAACCACCCTCATTTGATTAAGCTATAAAGGATGAATCATGGGTTAAGGCCATGCATGAAGAGTTGGATCAGATCAATAAGAACCAAACACTAGATTTAGTTGAGAGACCCATTAACCCCAATGTGATTGGTATAGAATGTATTTTTATAAATAATTTTTATGATCTTGGAAATGTGATCAAGAATAATCCATTACTCATGTGTAAAAGATATTCACATATTTAAGGTGTTCATGTTGAAGTGACATTTTCTCTGACATTCATATTGGAGTCAATATTACATTTTCTTTCCATGTTAATTAAAAAAGGATACAATGTTTATCAAATAGATGTGAAGAAATATTTTTTTAAATGTTTTTATTGATGAATAATTATAAAATGAACAACCAGTGGGTTTTTTACTTGGTAATGAAAAAATGAAGGTTTACATATTAATGACAGCTCACTATGGTCTAAAGTAGACACCATGATCAAGGTACTCTCAGCTTGATTCTTATCTAAGGAAGATAAAATTTTAAATAAGAGGAGGGGATAACAATCTCTATGCAAAAAATTCTCATAAAGAAGAGTTCATGGTTTTAGTGTACATATATGATATTATATTTTCTGGAATAATGAAGGGATCAGTGTACGAATTTTCCAATACCATGAAACAATAATTTGAAATGTTTATGGTTGGAAAACTAACATACTTCTTGAGGATGCATCCAATTCAAAGGAAAAACAAGACTTTCATTTCTTAGGGAAAGTATGCAAGAGAGTGAATGAAAAAATTCAATATGCATGATTCCAAACCAGTGCTGACTACAATTTTAGTTGGGACAATAATGTGAATGCATGAAGATGGGACATCTATAGGTTCCATATGAATAGGAGAATCATAGGAAGCTTATTATACTTGACTGTGACACTACCTTATATTTTATTTTCCACATGCTTAGAATACCACATTCAAAGTAATCCAATGGAAGAACATATGTCAGCAGTAAAAAAATCACAGGATACATTCAATGTACTCACATGTATGGAATATACTTTGATGTAGGACAGGATAATGACCATTCAAGATTTTCTAATGCTGACTTGGATAGAGATGTGGTGGATAGAAAATCCTATAAGTGGTGGATCATTCTATATTGTCAATAAATGTGTGGGATGGTTGAGTAAGAAATAGGAAATATCTTTTCTTAGTACTGTAAAAGATGAATATATATCATCTACATAGGCTTACAGTAAACTAATTTGGATGAAGAAACAACTAACTGATATTGTAGATGAGGTGAATCAAAAAATGGGGATTCACTATGATAACAAGAGTGAAATTGATCTTGTGAAGAATCCTCTTCAGAATTATCATATAAAACACATTAAAACTGATATCACTTCATTAAGGAAAATGTAGAACAATGAATGCATAAAACAGATCATGTTGGAACTGATGATCAAGTGGCTGAAATACAGACCAACCCATTGTCAGAACATGTGTTTAAGAAGCATCAATTAATCCATGGTGTTCAGTGTCACGACCCGTCCTAGTGGGGCCCATGCCATGACTCCCCAAGCCCACCTCCATTAGGCTAGGGGCTAGTGACTAGCACCGAGTAGGCATATTACTATCATGGGAGGCATTTTCTAAGCAACTGTACACACACACACACATCTCCAAGCCCACAAATGATTAAAATGAAAAAAAAATCACCAAGGAACAAAATTCATGCATACAACTAAACCCAACTAACAGAGTATGACGAAAGGTAATGTACTGAAAGTAAATTGGGCCAGAATACAAGCCCACCAAAACAAGAGTCTGAAAACTGCAAAGTCCAACCTGTAAACACAAAAGGTACTAGGACTACTCCTTATAGTCGTAGGAATTCCTCGGCCTGTAGGGAACTCAGAAAGCTCGGTCCTATCCTGGTTTTCCCTGGAATCTGTCAAAAAGGCTGCTCATCTGTAGAAGACACAACACGTGCGGGAAAAGCCCATGCAAGGGTGAGTATAAAAATACTCAGTAGAGGACCCCGAAACACCACAAAGTAGTACACAAAGTAAAGGTACAGTCAGATATGCACAGTACATGTCTACAGAACATATAGCACAGACTAGATATACTCAAAACCCAGACCCGTAGTCCAGAGATAAGTCACAGGACTTCATACCCCTAGATAGGGGTTCAGTTCGAAGATTCCATGAAGCAATCATTTTGGGAGAACATACTCCACGAGTCTTATAGCTCTGATGACATCCGTCTGAGAAGTATTGTTCCTAGAGAAACATCATGAGAGGTAGTTACACTCATTACGGGAGACACACTCTTGATTTGGAAAGATCACGATACACAGATGAGGATCACTACCCGGGCCATGGCGGATACCGTGACTCACTCGGAATTCACCTGCTAGGTAAAGGATCGATGCCCGGTGGAGTTGGTCACGTCGATTCCAGACTCTACCTAGGGTCAAGAATGGATAGAGGATCTCGACCTGGGACTCTCGGATGGATTCCTGACAATATCATAGAAAGTCCTGCTGAAGGGATCATACTCCTGTAGAAAGAAATGATGCCTGACCTTCAGGGGAACGAGAAGAAGGGGCACTAATGCAGATGAAAGTTGACCAAGATGCGGTGAACAAGAGAACCATGCCATTTTACAAAAAGTACAAGGTGTGTAGAAAAGTTACACACTGTGTAGTCTGACCACGGGTACTGCCCGTGTACAACAACCCGTGTCGTAAGGCTAGTCATGTAAAAAAACCGAGTACACGGCATGTAGTATGATGCACATGCTGTGTCTGAGTGACTGGGGTTGGATCATTGTATGATGGACATGTTCCCGTACACGATCATCAACCCACGTACAATAACCCATGTAATCGGTACACTGGGAGACCCGCGTTACTGGCCTTGCCTAGCCGTGTGATGGAGTACATGGTAGTGTACTCCATCCTATGTCTCTGTACCCCCTAGATACACCTCAATTTCCACATATCCGCCTCTACCATGCGGTACATGCCATGTCGTCTGAAGCCGTGTAGTCCAACCCGTGTCCTTGTAGTTCCCAAGGTACACGATGAGATTCGGGGGACGTCTAACACACCGTGTGACCAAGTTCACACACCATGTGATTCTTCTCTGCCCCCCAAAACCCTAGCCTCCGCTGCCAGTACTACACGGCGTGTTCTTCGGAAGTACACACCGTGTATTCTGGAAATTTCCAGAAATGACGCTCTTCACCGGTGCGCCTCCCGTGCCGCCCCAATCATCGATCCGACTATCTGATCACCACAAAACTCTCAAGGTTTGGTCGACCCGATTCCAAGAAGCTTCTTCCGGTGTTTCCAGACCTCAGATCGACCCTAAAAATATGCTTTGATCTTCCCGTGTGAAGAATGCTCGAAGAACAACCCTTCCCAATCAGGTCTGATTTGTCATCCACCATCATCGTCAAACCTCTACAAGGTCGTTGTGTTGTCGATCCTTCAATTTGGGATCATTGTGTTGCCAAAAAGACAAGCAACGATCCATTGTTCATCACCCCATGAAGAACGCACGAAAGAAAAAGGGGAGAAATCCAATAAAACAAATTTGAGGAACGAACCTCCACCGTCATTCATCACGGTGTTGATCCACTCCTGTTAATATGATTATATGGAGCAGAAATAAACAACAATAATCAATGTAGATTGATTGCCCCATAATCATCCAAAATAAAATCCCTTCGGTAAGAACACACGAATCTGTGGATCAACATGTTCGTTGTTGATCCGCATTCATCGTTTAAATTTAAAAACAGGGGAAATAGAAGAAAATAACAACCCCTACCTTTACAAAAGGATCAATTGTTGATAAAAGGGTTGCACTGCCATCATCGTCAAGATCCTTCAACTTTGTTGGCGTAGTGAATCTCAACCTCGATCTGTCATTGTTCATCGCTGATAGTTTGGTCCAATGCTCCACAGATTCTCCAGATGTTTCTCTCAATCGTCGCCAAAGAGAACATTCGATTATCCTAATAAAATGGGAAACATATTTGACATCCCATCACGCTGCGGAATTAATGAGTCAGCGTTGCTGTTTCTGAGTCATTATGACATGACATTAATGGCTGAAATAGCTGCCCCATCGCTGCGCTGCAATAGATATTTCCAAAAAGAAATAAAATAAACACTGTGAATTTATTTTATTTTATTTTACTTAAAACATATGAAAATTAACTTTTTCCCTCAACCTGCACCGGTCGAGGTTAGGATAATTCTTAGGTAAAGTCATCACCCCGAACACAACTGTGCCCTCATATTTTTAATCCGGGCATCCGTTTGGAAACATCCACAACCACACACAAGTCCCGACTCACTTAACTTAAAAAATTTCAAACCACCATTCTAGGCTCACTAGGCCTCAGAATGATGTGCCGTCTTCGCGCCTAGTTTCTAAATAATTCCATATAATATTTAAAAATAATACATGGAAAATCCAAGGCATTACATTCTCCCCACCTTGGGGCTTTATGTCCCCGAAAATCCAAAACAAAGGCTAATCCAAAAAGATGTGGGTATTGGGCACGGATCTGGGCCTCCCGTTCACACGTGCTCTCCTGAAGATTCCCGTGGTGCCACCGAACGTGAACCAAAGGAATAGATCACCCACGAAGGATCCTCTCCTGCCGATCCTAGATCTCCATCGGGTACTCAGCAAAGGTCACTCCATCCTCGATGTCCATCACACCCTAGTAGATGACGTGCGATGGGTCATGCACGTACCTCCTCAGCTGCGACACGTGGAAGAAATTATGTATCGGATCCAGCTGTGGCGGTCAAGCTAGGTGGTACCCCACCTCGCCAGCTCTGCACAATATCCAGAAAGGTCTGATGAACCTCGGAGATAGATTTCCGCCTCGGCCAAATCTCCATAACCCTCATCGAGGTGAGACCCGAAGAAAGACATGGTCTCCCTCTTCGAACTCCAGAGGTCTCCGTCGTCTATCAGCATAAGAATTCTGTTGGCTCTGTGTAGTCTTCATCTGCTCCCGGATGATTTGTACCTTCTCAGTGGTATCTCTCACCAACTCTGGACCCATGAGTGCTGACCCTCCGGGGCCGGTCTTGCAAAGTAGTGACCGGCAGGGTCTCCCATACAAGGCCTCGAATAGTGCCATAACAATAGTGGAGTGGTAGCTATTTTTGTGTGAAAAATACACCAGTGGTAGGTGGTCCTCTCAACTGTGACCAATGTCCAAGACACAGGTTGATAACATATCCTCCAGAACCTAAATGGTTCTCTCCATATGACCATTAGTATATGGATGAAATGATGTGCTCAAGCATAGCTGAGTCCCAAAAGCCTCCTTCAATCCCTTCTACAACCAGGATGTGAAATAGGTGTATCGATCCGAGACTATTGTTGAGGGGACTCCATGAATCCAAACTATCTCCTACATGTAGAGGTGTCCCATGCTCTCTACGGAACTCTACTCACTGATAGCTAGGAAGTGGGCTGACTTGGGGAGTCGGTCAACGATCACCCAAATGGAATCATGACCCTAGGACCTCTGTGGTAAGACTATCACGAAGTCCATAGATATTCCATCCCACTTCCACTCTGGAACATCCATGGTGTGAGCTAATCCCGCTGAAACTTGGTGCTCAGCCTTCACCTGCTGGCATGTGAGGCATCGGGAGACAAAATCTGCTACTGCCTTATTCATGCCCGACCACTAGAACTGTCATTGGAGATCCTGGTACATATTTTCCAATCCAAGATGTACTTCCAAAGAGGATGTATGAAAATCCCTTAGGACCTCCTCCTGCAATGCCACCAGTACAACAGTGTGTCCTCTGAAAAAAAGTATGTCCTCCCCACCTTGTGAATATCCATCAGGAGCATGTCCTGTGGATAACTAAGCATGTAAAGCCACAAAATTGATATCTCCTAGCTGGACCTACCTAACCCACTGTAAGAGTGGAGGGGTAATAACCATCGACTGTAGGTAGGCTGCATCTTCCCAGTCCACGAAGGACAACTGCAACATGGCTAACTGCTATGTCACCTCGCTCAATAGCTGTGAGCTCGATCTTCTGATCAGAGCATCCGCCACCTTGTTCCCCTTCCCAGGAGTATAGATGATCTCAAAATCATAGTCCTAGAGGAACTATATCCAACGCCTCTGTCTCAGATTCATATCTTTCTGTGAAAATATGAACATGAGTATCTTGTAGTCAGAGTAGATGATAAACCGCTTTCCCATAAGGTAGTGTCGCCATATCTTCAATGCAAAGACTACCATAGCTAACTCAAGATCATGGATCGTATAGTTCTAATCATGTGGCCTAAGCTGGCGTGAACCATAAGAAATCACTACTTGCCTCTACATCAGGACACAACTGAGACCGGTCCCTGATTTGTCACCGAAATCTATGTACTGAAAACACTCCTCTGGCAATCTCAAGACTAGGGTGCTCATCAAACTCTATCTCAACTACTCTAAAGCCTGATGGAACTTCTCTGTACACATGAAGGGTTTCCCCTTCTCGGTCGAGGCTATAATCGAAGCTAATATTTGGGAGAAATCAGGAATGAATCTCCGATAATATCCTGCCAACCCAAGGAAGCTCCGCACCTCCGTCACGCTCCGTGGTGGCTCCCATGATAACACAACCTCCACCTTGGATGGGTCTACAACTACTCCATCTGTTGAGATGAAATCTCCCAGAAAGTGGACCTCTTTAATCCAGAACTGGAACTTTTATAGATTCCTATAAAGTTGGTGCTCCCGAAGTATGTCTAGAACCATCCGTAGGTGTCTCGCATGCTCCTCCTCTGACGCCGAGTACACAAGGATGCCGTCGATGAAGACCACTATGAACCAGTCCAAGTAAAGATGGAATATCCGGTTCATCATTCCCATGAACACTGTAGGGGAGTTCGTCATGCCGAAAGGCATCACCAAGTACTCATAGTGATCGTAGCCGCATCTGAAAGTCGTCTTCGGTATATCCTCGTCCTGCACTCGTAGCTGGTGATAGCATGATCGTAGGTCAAACTTTGAGAACCACCATGCCCCTCTTAGCTGATTGAAGAGGTCATCGATCCTTGGCGGTGGATACTTTTTCTTTACCATCACCTGGTTCATGCACCGGTAATCCACGCACAACCTCATAATCCCGTCTGCCTTCTTGGCAAACAAGACTGGGGACGCCCAGGGTGAAATGCTGGGTCTCACAAAACCCTTGCTCTGAAAATCCTTCATCTGCACCCTCAGCCCGCAAAGCTTTGTGGGAGCCATCCGATATGATGATGAGGAAATTGGTGTCGTCCCAGGGTGTAAGTCAATGCAGAAGTCTATTTCCCGGCGGGGAGGTAATTTTGGAACATCTTTGGGAAATACGTCCTCATACTCCGCCACCACTTCTAGAAACTAGGATCTCACAACATTTACTGTTACGAGGGCAAGTCTAGCTAACTCATGAGAAAATGGATGCACCCTCCTATGTATAAGACCATTTTGTGCTTCTTGGGTTTCCCTTTATCCGACAAAGGAAAACCTTGTTCCATCACGACGGACACACTACACTCTTTGCCTAAAACAATCAATCTGAGCATGGACCGAAGATAACCAATCCACACCGAGAATGACATTGTAAGGCCTCGACTCTACCAACAAGAGGTTCCAACTGAAACTATCACCTCCAAGGGTAAGATCACACTGTCTGCAAAGGAGAATGATCATTGAGTCTCATCCCGTTAGTGTCTCCAAGCATAAGGATCGAGTCAACGATTCTACCAGAATCTCAAGGTTTTGTACAAGACACATGGCTATGAAGCAATGACTGGAACCTGTGTCTATAAGTACGAAAAATAAGGTAGAAAAGACAGAGACCGTACCTTTAATCATCCCTGGAGCCCTTGGGTCATATTCCTAGACCGCATGCAGCTGTCCTCATCCCTGTCCCCAAGCTCCCTGAGCCTGGTGCGGACCTCCTGGGGGTGGTGGTGGAAGTAAGTCAAAGCGTATTCCACCACCTGTAGCTCTCCCTACTCCTCTACCATGTCTGCTGCCTGGAGGGTCTGTCTGCTCCACTCTCTGCCTCAGTGGTCTATCCACCGCTTCCCTGTCAGCAGCTCGACGGGTCAGACAATCTCTAATGAGATGTCCCCTACCGTCGCACGCGTAGCCTCGCTTCTCCCTAGGCTGACTGGATCCAGCCTGAGAGACCTGGACTATCGATCCTCTTTCTTGGGTCCTCCTATGACGCTCCCTGCGTCCATATCCCTATGCCTGACGTCAGCTCCCTGCTACCGGGGTCTCCACACCTGGCTTCCTACTATTGACTACCGTCGGCTGTCTCTGCTCCACCAAGAAGATCTCGATCACCAAGGGTCGCTCGAGCACTCAAACATAAGTCGAAATGAATAGAGGCACGACACAAGTGTGGATGTCTCGTTTTAGACCTCTCTAGATGGTCCAAGCTATGATGTACTGATCCCTGACCATATCCATCGAGTACCAGGCAAGGTTGGTGATCCTCTATGAATAGTTAGCTACTGTCATACTACCCCGCTGGAGTTGAAGAAGCTCCTGGATGCGCAAACTCTCAGCGTAACCAGAGAGAACTCCTCCTAGAATAGTCGCTCAAACTCCGTCCATGAATGAGTCTCCTCCTCATGAGTCTGTGTGGTCAGACTCCACCATCGTCCCGCCGAACCCTGAAGAAGTCTCACTCCTAGGATCACCATTTGGTCTGCTGGTGTCCTCAATAGACTGAAAACTATAGTCACCTCCTCAAGCTAGTCTTCAGCCACCTGAGGGTCAGGATCGCCTCGAAACCTGAGGGTTCTCTGTCTCTGGAACTCTTGAAGTGCGCTCATCTTGCGCTCCTCGTCGGTCAGTACCACAGGTACCACAGGCTGCTCCACTGGTGGTGGCATAACTGGTGCACCATCTGGTGCAAATGCCTGGGGAACTGGTCCCTATATCGAAGCCTCGTCACTAAGGGGGTCATCCTCATGATCGTGCTACTGAATCCTAGCGGGTATGCATCACGAAGGCATCCTATAAGGAAACAAGATGTACCATGGTCAATGAGTATATCTGGATAGCTGACACAAATGACATGGAAAACACGACCCATCCCTATATGATGCATGTACATTTCTTTTATTTCCCTGCAACCAGTGTTTTCATGTACCGAGTTGAAAAGAAGGTTATCAGAGTCCTGGTGTATGGATTTGTCGGCCACCGCACCAACACTGGAGTCTCTAGCCTGAAAGCTGAGCTCGAAACACTTAACACCATTTCCCCAAACCAAAATCATAGACTCTTGGTCCTAATGTAGAACTGACAACCTCTTATACCACTCTGTCATGACCCTTCCCAGTGGGGCCCATGCCGCGACTCCCCAAGCCCACCTGTAATAGGCCTAGGGCTGGTGACTAGCACGGAGTAGATATATTACTAACATGGGAGGCATTTCCTAAGAACCTGTACACATGCACACATCTCCAAGCACACAAATGCTTAAAATGAAAAAAACACTAAGGAACAAAATGCATGCATACAATTAAACCCAACTAACAGAGTACAACATAAGTTAGAGTACTAAAAGTAAACTGGGCCAGAATACAAGCCCACCAAAACAGGAGTCTGAAAACTGCGAAGTCCAACCTGTAAACACAAAAGGTACAAAGACTGCTGCTCATAGACGTAGGAATGCCTCGGTCTATAGGGAACTCATAAAGATCGGTCCTGTCTTGGTCCGCCCTAGACACTGTCAAAAGGCTGCTCGTCTACATAAGACACGACACGTGCGGGAAAAGCCCGTGCATGGGTGAGTATAACAATAATCAGTAGAGGACCCCGAAAAAAAAAAACAAAGCAGTACACAAAGTAAAGGTACAATTAGCTATGCATAGTACATGTCTATAGAACATATAGCACAAACCAGATATACTCAAAACCCAAACCCATAGTCTAGAGATAAGTCACAAGACTACATACCCTCAGCTAGGGGTTTAGTTCAAAGATTCCATGAAGCACTCGTTTCGAGATAACACACTCCACGAGTTTTATAGCTCTGATGACGTCCATACAAGAAGTAATGTTCATCTGGAAATGCCCCGAGAGGTAGTTACACTCATTATGGGAGACACACTTTTGAGTGGGAAAGATCATGATACACAGATGAGGATCACTGCCAGGGCCATGGCGAATACTAGGACTCATCCAGAATTCACCTGATAGGTAGAGGATTGACGCCTGGTGGAGTTGGTCACGTCGATGCCAAACTCTACCTAGGGTCAAGAATGGATAGAGGATCTCGATCCGGGCCTCTCAGATGGATGCTTGACTCTATCACAAAAAGTCTTACTGAAGGGATCATACTCCCGTAGAAGGAAACAATGCCTGACTTTTAGGGGAATGAGAATAAGGGGCACTAACCCAAACAAAAGATGACCAAGATGCGGTGAACAAGAGGACCATGCCGTTTTCCAAAAAGTACACGACGTGTAGAAAAGTTACACGCCATGTAGTCTGACCCCATGTACTGCCTATGTACAACGGCCCGTGTCGTAAGGATGGTCATGTAGAAAAAATTAGTACACGGCATGTAGTATGATGTACACGCCATGTCCGAGTGACTGGGGTCGGCTCCGTGTATGCTGTCCATGTGCCCGTACACAGTCATCAAACCGTGTCCACTAACCCGTGTAATCGGTACACGGGGTGACCCGAGTTACTGGCCTTGCCTAGCCGTGTGATGGAGTACACGGTCATGTACTCCATCCCGTGTCCGTGTACCCCTTGGATACACGCCGAGTTCCGCGTAACCGCCTCTTCAATGATGTACACATTGTGTCGTCTGAAGCCGTGTAGTCCAAGCCGTGTCTGTGTACTTCCCAAGGTACACACCGAGCTTCATGGGAAGTATAACACACCGTGTGACTAGGGTCACATGCCGTGTGATTCTTCTCTACCCCCCAAAACCCTCGCCTCTACTGCCGGTATGACACGGCATGTTCTTAAGAAGTACACGCCTTGTATTTTGAAAATTTCCTGAAACGATGCTATTCACCGGCGCGCCTCCCATGCTGCCCCGACCATCGATCCGACTGTCTGATTTCCACAAAACTTCTGAGGTTTGGTCGCCCAGACACCAAAAGCTTCTTCCAGTGTTTCCAGACCTTCGATCGACCCCAAAAAATGCTTTGATCTTCCCGCGTGAAGAACGCTCGAAGAATGACCTTTCCCGATCCGGTCTGATTTGTCATCCTCCATCGTCGTTGTACCTCCGCAAGGTCACTATGGTGTCTATCCTTCAATTTTGGATCTTTTCATCACAAAACGGACACACAACGATCTTTGGTTCATCGCCCCATGAAGAACGTGTGAAAGAAAAAGCGGAGAAATACAATAAAACAAATTTGAGGAAAGAACCTCCATCGTCATTCGTCACAGCGTTGATCCACTCCCGTTAGTAGGATTAAACGGAGTAGAAATCAACAACAATGATCCATGTGGATTGATTTCCCCATAATCATCCCAATTAAAATTCCTTCCACAAGATCGCACGAATATGCAGATCAATATGTTCGTGGTTGATCCGTGTTCGTCGTTTAAATTTAAAAATGGGGGAAATAGAATAAAATAAAAACCCCTACATTTAAGAAAGGATCGATCATTGACGAAAGGGTTGCACTTCCATCGTCATCGAGATCCTTCAACTTTGTTGCCACAACGAATCTCAACTTCGATCTTTCATTGTTCATCACTAAGAGTTGGTTCCAACCCTCTGCTGATTCTCCAGAGGTTTCTCTCAATTGTCCCCAATGAGAAAATTTGATTATCCTAATAAAAAGGGAAAAGTATTTGACATCCCATCATGTTGCGACATTATTGAGTCAGCGTTGCTATTTCTAAGTCATTATGAAATGACATTAATGACTGAAACAACTGCCCCATCGCTGCACTGCAGCAGATATTTCAAAAAATAAATGAAATAAACTTTGCGGATTTATTTTATTTTATTTTGTTTAAAACATCTGAAAATTAACATTTTCCCTCGACCCGCGTCGGTCGAGGGTAGGCTCGTTCTTAGGTAAAGTCATTATCCCAGATGCAACGGTGCCCTCAGGTTTTTAATCCGGGCATCTGTTTGGAAACTTCCACAACCACACACAAGTGCTGACGCACTTAACTTAAAAAAGTTCAAACCACCTTTTCGGGCTCGCTAGGCCTCGAAATGATGTTCTATCTTCGCGATCAGTTTTGAAATAATTCAATATAATATTTTAAAATAATAAATGGAAAATCCGAGATATTTCATTCAGCCACCTCCCTATTATTTAGGAGGTTATAATGTCCCCTATCCCTAGTTCTGCTACATGTTTCAATCTATTTTCTGATGTATTGCAGGTCTATGGGTGATATAGGATCCAAGGGGAGTGTGCTTCAAGTTTGATAAGTAAAAATTTTATTCTTTGGGTTTATTTCAAATGGGGGAGAATAGAGAAATTCAATATTTTACGGTTCAAAAGAGGGGGAATAATTATGAAATATTTTCTAGTAGCAAGAAGATGAAGAATAGAGGAAATCAAAATATTTACAATGGGGGAGAATGATCAGTTTCATCGAGAAAAGAGTTTGGGGACAATGAGAATGGAGAAAAAAATTTGGTGTTTGGTTTCATGAAAACCCAACTCATTCTTCCCCTCTTGTTTTCTACACTTAGCATGATCATGTGGAAATAGAATGCTAGATGATTTGTTTCTTTCATATCAGGTGTTTATTCTATCTGGTGCTTCATTGAATTTATCTATACGATGCCAATAAACCCAAAGGGGAGATTATAGGAACATATTATATTATTTCTAGAAATGGAGTATTGTTTGTGTTTGTTTTCAATACACTTTGGGTTGATCGAGGGGTTATCATGTCAAGTGATCTTATAGTACAAGTTGATGTAAGTGTTTAAGGTGATGTAGATTCCAAGTGCATGACAAATTTTTGGCCCTCAAAATCAGGAGTGAGTTTTTTAAAATAGAATGATTTATGAATTAGAGTGAATGAGATGTGGAAAGGCAAAGGAAACAAAAAATGGATGGTAAATGCATTGCACATGACCTGAATATCCTACCATATACCAAGAACAGTTCGTAGATGATGAAGGGAGCTATGAAGACCGGAAAAAAATGTTTCATGGAAGGAAAAATGGTTTATATTGAAGGTTTTTGATTTTCGTCGAGGTTTATAGTTCGAGGGAGGAGAAAAGTTTGTGGGGAGTCTTGTCGTTCGTGAAAATGAAGTGGAGATTGGTTTGTGGAAGAGATTGGCTACCGTGAAGGGAGAATGGTAGTACGCGGACCGCGTAGGTAAAATAGTCCACAAGAGTTTTGCAGTACACGATGAAGGTAGTGCCACAATGAATAATTGTTAAATATAGGTTTAGAGTTTTTTTTGGATCTATTTTCTTATGTAAGAGATGTAATCCATTCCATAGAATATGAGATTGAAATTAAAAATCCAAGAGGATTTTGGTGAAGTCTAAAGTTGTCCACGGAAATACAACCTTGCACAGGAGGTTCTAATTAGAATGTTGGTGAATGTTTATAATATGTGAAGTGATTTGTAGGAAGACATTTCCACATAGAAGATCCAGTACGTGGAGGATGAACTCGGTCTAAAGATCTCCTGCAATATTTGGAGAGTATGTGGAGACAGTCCACTGATAGAAGACAATTCACAAAAAGACACAGTACGCAGAAGGTAAATGATCGAGATGAGAAGATACATAGAGGAATCCCTTGTAGTATACCGAGTTGGGGTAGTTCTTGGAGGAATCAAGTAGTAAACAGAGCAGGGAAGTATGCGCTGGAGCTGAGCAGTATGCAGAAGAAGAGTGGTTGAATGTGGAGGTACAGTTTTCGAACTACTAGTGGTTTGAAAAGTGAATTACATCTATGGGTGAAAGCAAGACTTCAACATAAAATATATTTACAATTGAGGATGCATGAATTAATAAAAATACATTTAAGTGACTCTAATGTCTATAAATTGAGTATAGATTAATCCATACTTAGTTTGAAAGGGGGATTCAACAAATTTGATCTGAGGGACGTAGAGTGTTATCCCTAAAACCTTGTAAAGGCAATGTTCCTAGAACAGAGTGGTAGTAATAATTTTTTTACTCCATTACTTATGATGATTAATTGATTTTGGTATTATTGTAACATTGTCTTCATATAATTATTAAACATATCCATTAATGAGGAACCATGTAAAATTGATGTGTATTGGTTTTTCATATGATTGTTTATGTTTTTCACTTTCTCATTAGACTGATTTAATAAGTCTCTACCAACTAGGAAACCAAATTCATCACATTAAATGGAACATTTTACACCTTGATTCACCCATCCCCTCTAAGGGTGTTCCAGGGCCCTTCACCTACTTATAAAATTTATGGAAATTCCTTTGATATGTGAGATTTTTATACACGTGGTTCTATTTAAAAACTTGTGGCCTACTTATTATTGGATTCCAGTGGTCACTATCTCTCTATCCAGTACCATCCTCAGAGGGGTACCTTTGATGGGAGTGATATTGAATGAATTTTATCAACGTCAAAAAATTATTTATCATCAAAAGTGGAGTATGTCTATGTGAAATCTTAGGATAAAGATAAAAGTTCTCTTATGATTCACCCTATATATTTTTTGGGTGTGGGGTCAAGTGAACCATATCTTGAGGAGGAACTTCCCTAATTTTTCTAATATGTGGTTACTCCACTAACATTTCAAATGTTTTTGGATGTGTATAAGAAACAAATTATAATCGATTGTATGCACACATGAGGAGTGTTATCATGAGAGGGGAGAGATGTGGGGTTACTTTAGGAGTAGAGATATAAGTGGTAGATCTAATATATTATTGACATTGATTACTCAACAAGTGAAGGGTCATTAAAATCTATTTGATTCATATTTTTTGTGGGTGGGTGGTTTTTGCGTGTTAGTTGGAGGATTTCCATTCATCTAAAATTTCTAATGGGGTTATTGTCACCACCATTTTTAGTGGGAAAAAAATTGGGAGGGATATTTTTTGCTTGGTAAAAAATGGATATATCAGAAATAGAATCCTCCACCTCATTTTTAGTATTTAAGGGGAGATAGATCTGGTAGTGTCCATCCCAATAGTGGACCACATCCGCAGGGACCTAGGAGAAAGCATGGATGGATAGGTGGCCATTAATAGTGTGGAAAAGGATATGGGTGTAGATAGTTTCATTCCCTATAGGTGATGATCTCTATTTTCTAGATATCATTAGATGTACGATTAGCTTATATTCTAAGAATGTTTTCCTTTATTCGATTTAGGAGCCTCAAAATCCATTTTTTTATTCCTTTTACCATTATTTGCGACCATATGTGGGGTGGATTCCAATTAAACTGGTGTAGAATACATCCGTTGAAGGCCATACATTCTTGTTTTATGTGTTCCAAGTGTGTTGGGTAATGATGTTACATCATAATTCATATTAAGATATCATCTCAATATAGATATAGTTGTATTATGTCATCCCCCACATTTTTTGGATGTATTTTTTACATATAGTTATCGATTACATGAAGAGGAATTTGACATTCTCGGATGTGGATGGGAAGTGTGCAATTTTCATTAACCAATGAGGTTATTATATTGGATGTAGAAGTGTATAGACCCTTTCTTACATGATGGTATATATTGTTTTAATTTTTTTCTAGGATAGTGGAGGAATATAGATTAATTAATTAATATATTGATGTACTCCACTGTAGGGTTTTTAAAATACTATATGATGCGATGTCGAGTTCAACATAGATTTATATCCATGAACTTCTCTGATTTCAATGGATCCTTATCAGATTAGACCATATATGATCCAATATATGAGTATTTTTATAGATGGATTGATACAAAAATGTTTGATCCGACCTAGTGTGTCACAATGTGGTGTTTTATTGTTATTCTAAAATAAAGTGGATGGTATACTGTGGATTTTTATTGATTAGCAATATCCATGTTAGGTCATGTTAAAAAAATTCCCCTCTTATAAGGTTTGCTTATCTTTTTGATCTAGTGAGTGGATTGATTTGGTTCTCTATGATTCATCTAGAAATTGGATATCATCATTTGAGGGTAAAGGTGGAAGGAATTCTGATGACTATCTTATCATGGAGGTATTGACATATCTAGTTCATGGTATTAATATTAGGTTTTATGAACTGACCACTTGTGGTTATGGAGTTCATTAAAATTTTTTTTGATGAGTTCTTTGGTGAGTTAACATCATTTTCATTTAGGAAATATTGATTTATGTGAAGTCCAAGGATGATAAGGATGTCCATCTCTGAGCCATATCGTAGGATTTTTTTACATCTTTAACAATATAGAAAGTTTTATAGGTGCATGTTATGGACATGGGTGGTGCATTTCCATGGGAATGTGGTTTCCAAATATAATGTTTCCATGGGAATGTTGTGTCCCAATATAATGCTACCATGGAGACATAAAATATTGAGGTAGTTGTTTCCTGTGAAGAACCTAACAATGTTATATAAGATTGTAGTTTCCATAGTCTCTTGGGATATTACAAGGGATTTATCTCTAATTTCTATTTGATTTCTGTACTAATGATAACTCATACATGTACTGAACATTATTTCATTTGGACCATTCAATTTTAAGAAGAATTATTCTACCCAAAATATAGATTTATTAGTTCCATAATCATTTAGTTTCAAAATGGTGTGATGTTTTATGTTTTCTATGAAACATGTTGCATGGACTTGGGGTATGTACTAATGAAAAATAAGGCTTTGATCTATTATGGATATAATAATTCACTTCACTACAATCTTAACCATGTCACCAATTATCTTTATATAGAGTGGGGTTTTTTCACTGATAGGTTTAGATATTTCATCAGAGGGTACACATTGTCATCTTTATCAGTGAAAAGTGAATGAGGTATGTTTTTACTTACTTCAATTTGAAATTTTAGAAAAAAAGATGGATGGAGTCTCTTAAAGATGGTAAATTTGATATTTCTTTCTGCATGGGGAAGGGGAATTTTTTTATTGATGTGAAATATATGAATTCAGGAAGGGATTTTATTAAAATATTCTAGGGATTATTAGAGGGTGACATAGGAGTTGGTATCCATGAAACACAATACAATGTTGGTTGAATGTGGATGTTACTTTTTTAGATGATAGTGAAGTCCTATATGATTCAATAGGTGGAATAATATTATTAGAGATATGTAGTGGTAGAGGGGATTTTTATCCATGTTGGTGATGGTGATTCCCTGAAGGGATGATTAAAGTATTTTTAGAACATGATTTTGTTTAAGGGAAATTTTTTTATCTTGATAAATATGTGTGAGGGAGTATTTATGAGTTTCATAGCTCAATATTATTAGTGCAACCAATATTATGTATGATGTACTGTGTTATGATTTAAAAATTATTGTTTCAAGAGATGAAATAGAAAGTAACAATGTTTATAGCATGCTATAAAGATTTTACAAGGGAAATGTAGATCATCAGATACCTGGTAGTTTGTTGTGTCCCTTGGAATTATCTAAGTGGATGTGTGATTTAATCTCAACGGACATTATCCTAAAATTACCACTGACTCAGAGTGGATATAATTATATCTGGGAAGGATTACCTGAGGAAGCTAGCTCATATCCTCTCAATCCAGGACTTGACTAGAATGGATGATTAGGAAAAGTGTTATTATGATGTGTTAATGAGGCTATCTATTGTTCTGAGGTTCATTGAATCGGATTGAACCCCTCAATTTACTGTGTGAGTTTGGATAATATTGCTTCATTATTTTGGAACACACTAATACCTCAACCTAGAGTTCAACACTTTGAAACATTGAAAAATTTATAGGACCGTCCAGAAACTAGATGATATGTTGTGGGAATGTGACATGGAATTTAGAGTATCTAAGGAAAAAACACTTTACATTGGTAGATATTTATTAAAAAAATATTTATAAGTTTTCTATCAATATTGATCCATTTGTGTTGATGTATGGGAGGCCACACCAACCCCGATGCACAATACCAAAGTATAAGAGTTGTCTTCTCTTAGTCTCAAGGGGGTTCAAGGAATGAATGAGAAGGTTCAAGAAATTATTTATAGGATAATGGGGGATATAAATAGTAAAAATGATTATACCAATAGTACTAGGAGACTCACGTAGGTCGAATTTACACTACGGCTAGACAAGATCCCTAAAGTCATTAACATATCTCATATTTTTCTAAATTTTCACTACGACCCCATATGTCATTGATAGAGGGTGATTTTGATTTCAAGGATGACGTGACATTTTTTGATAGACCAACAGAGATCCAATATCATTGATAAAATTTTCTTTATGGATAAATCATTACGTTGGATCATGTGGTGTAGAGGCATGGTGGCATGGAGGAGAGTACACTGGACAATAAGACACAGATTTGTGGCCAGTTCCCCTAGTTTTTTATTTTTTTATTTTTCCCTTGGTGATGTTATGCTTTAATCTATTTAATTTTTTAAATTATATTTATTTTAAAATAATGTTGTGTGTAAAAACACATATCATATTAATATGGGAATAACCATTCATAATCAAGACTTTTTAGGTTTAAGAAATATTTTAAAATGATTTATCTAAGCCATTGTATCCCAAAGTGAAAAATATCTTTATATTTGGATAGGATTTCATTTTTTTTCTGCTTGGGGTAGTTTTTTGTGATGGTTGTGGGGATCATTGGGATGGTCTATATAGTGGTTTAAATGGTGGGGAAGAATGTTTTTTATAAAATATTTTTCTTTAGGATGGAGTGAGAAGGTGTAATTGGTTACTAGTAATGAGATACCATAAAGGTATCTCATTTAAAGAGTTTTCAAACTCCTTATATTTCTATCTTATTGGTTCAATTCTTATTTTCAAAGATGATAAATTTATGAGAGGTATATTATTTAATTTTTTAGACCATCCTTAATTTTCTTCTTTGGTTTTCCTAAGGCATGGTGATGTTTTTGGAGTGTTTGGTGATGATATAGAGGTTTTTGAAGGGTTTTCCCCCTCATTATAAGAACCATAGATTGTAATATGAATTTTTTGGTTGTGGTGGATACCAATATAGTTTGGGTGTGCTCTTATGTTACCCAGACTATTTGACTAATTCATTGGAAATGAATTGTGATAGGTGTGTTGGTATGGTAGTATTTTTATGAACCATGTTCAAGTGAAAACACCCAACGGAGGGCATGGTGATAGATGTGATGATTTTGTGGAGCACTAGGGTAACATAAGAAAAAACACATCACCAAATTGTAGCATTGGGAGTTTTGAGGGAAAATTTCTAGTTATTTGGTTATAGGATATGGTGTCTAGAAATGGAAAATGTTGGAAAAACAACCACATAATGATCCATGAAATTCCCAATAAATGGTGGCATTCAAATAACATTTTTAAAATGGGTAGAAAAAATAGGATCTACCATGGGGGATTCAGACCGTGTGTTGACTAATGGCCACTATTCCATTTTGGGGTTATAAATATGCTAGGGAGAGGGTATTTTGATTGCATTTACATGTAGGTGGTCTACTACCACTTTCCCTCAAATTTCATACCTTCCCTTAATAACTAGAAAACAACTTATCATCGTCCCCATTAGTAGACATATCCCATAGAATTTCAAATTGCTTGGTTGTCAGGGATCATTCATATTTGAGTTATTTGGTTCGAGATTATGCTACATTTTCATTCTATAAATATCTTATCATTATATTATTCCTCGGAGTTTTATAAGGTGAGAGTTATCCACTTTTTTTATTTCTAATGAAGTATTACTATGAATTGGATGTGATGGTGATTACAAAATGATTGGTGGGACTTGATCTCTCATTTCTTCCCTTGTGAGCTGTGGTCATTGTTGAAGCTTCAATAGTGGAAGGAGATCCACCATATCTTCTAATTAATTATATATGTGGTGTTATATGGTTTTTTCCCTTTGTTCATATGGTTCATTGCATCTTAATTAATGTAATTAGACATGTTAATTTTCATTTATGTGGAATAAGAAATAATGTGGGGTTTACTTGTTCATGTCTTTTACTATACGATTGTTTATACTTGTTTCTTTTCCAATTACGGCATATATTGAATTTTTTGTATTTTTAGGGTTATTTAAAAATTTGATACTCAATTATTTATTGAATACACTCACCACATCTTAAAATGACTACGAACCTATATCCGCATAAAAAATTGGATTCCCTAGGAATCTGGTATTTTTGTGAGAATACACTCTTATGTAATGAAGTAATGTTGATGAAATACCATGTTAATTTTTTTTAGTGAGGTGTTTAGTGGTTGTTGTGCAATGTGATAAAGTGTGTGGTTTATGTGGGGCAATTTGTATGTGATGTACACTAGATTTGATGAGTTTTGGTTATGATTTGTAGTGCTTGCAATGTTGGGTGGCTGTGAAGAAGGTTTTTTTGGATTGATATGCATGGGATGTAATATGTAGTGTTCGGTAGTTTCCTGGTGTCCATGGAATTTATATTAATGATGACATGTATAATAAAATTCGTGGGTTTTGTGGATTAATTAACATGGGTGGAAATTAATGTGTTTAAAATTAAATAATATATGAAATGGATAACGAATGGGATGGAATTATTATTATGTTAATGAGATTGTTAACAAAATGTGGTTAGAATTAAAAAAACCAAGAAATGTGTTTTTTGAAATAAATTGTGGAATGTTTCTTGTGTATAGCCTATATGTTTGGTGTTTGAATTTAGATGTACCAATGGTAGTGTTAGAGTTTTTGAGATGTTATGGTGATGTTGTTTGATATGATTATTGTCTACTCAAGAACCCATTTGTTGGTCTTGTGTGTAACCAATCTATAAAGTAATTGTGCATTATTTTCTCAACACACACCAAAATAGAGTTAGGTGATTACATGGATGTACAATGTTTTTGGGTTCTAGGGTTCTGTCACAAACATCCATACCAACTAGGATGGATATTACACTACCCGATATTCCCCATAATCTCTTACATATGATATTTTTATACATGGTCTATGATAGATAGTAGTTAAATGTTCAAAATTGTGATGATTGATGAGAAAATTATGTGATTCATATTGAGGCTATGAATACTAGGAGGATTGAACAAGGATTTTGTCCTCTGGGATCATGTTTCCATACAATTATGGATATAGTTGTGGTCACAGATGGATTTGGATGTGATTTCTCAAATGTCTTTAGGAAATATGTGGGCGTGGTTTTATAGGTTTCTTTGAGTAGTATATTGATTGATATCCCATGTTTCTTCAGATATAGTTTTAATGTATGGTATGAGATTACCATAATTTATGACATTGTGGGCATGAGAGTAGAAAACTAATGGGAAATGAGTATGTTTAATGTTTTTTGATTTTATTCTCATTATGTTACTATATTGAATGTGTTATTTGGTGAGTGTTCCATGGTGAGGATACAGACTGGTTAGTTGATCAGTTTTGGTGCATGTTTGTTCTGCTTTTTTCTCACCATTTCGTTATATACTCTTTTCAAATATTAATAATAGAACATGGATCAGATCTTTTCATGTTAAGCTCACCTTACATATATAAAAAATATTTTTCATGTATCGAGGAGGACTTCTGTGACTATGTAAGACATTACTATCTCAGCCAATGGTGTTATTAATGATTTGTTACGTTAGGATATTTTTATATTATAGTATATAAAAACTCTATTTATATCAATTTACTTTATACATGCATCCCATGATGGATTTTGGTATTCATTTGTATTTTTATGAGATAGAGTTTTTTAGGAGTTTTAATTTTATCTCATAATCCTATATTTATAATTCATGTAATTTCCTTCTATATGTGATATTCTAATATGTTCGTATTTAATTTCAAAATTGGGGCCTATAGAAGGTTGTAATCTTGGGTCATAATCTATAATGACACCAAAATTTATAAATGAAATCCCCTTTTGGAATGAATAAATTCATTTTTAGATTATGTATTTATAGAAAAGGCATAAACTAATTTTTTATAATTTTTTACCGTTATATGGTCTATAAGATTTGAAATACCATTAAGCATGATAATTATTGATAATAAATTATTTTAAGAGTGACCTTTAAGATTACTATATTTAGGGTTATGAAAAATTCATGTTGATATAGTAGGATGTAGTGATGACCTTGACTAGGAGGATCATACCCTATAAAGCCCATTTTTCGAAGCATCTGAGAGAGATAAAATAAATTAGTGTTTTTATTGACCATGAACATGATAGTATTTAATATCTAAATCCTAGAAAAAATATATTATGGGATAATTCCATGCTCATCAAGATCATAGAGAAACCCATATTCACTAAACCACCCAAAGAATATATCACCCTCCAAACCATTACTCTTTGGTCATTCACTAGTGTAATAAATGATAATGTTTGTAGACATTCACTGTATGGATATTTATATTCACATTCAATAAAAAAATGAATATATTTATTTATTTTTATTTATTACTTTTATATGATTAGATAATGTGTTGATAAAAATTCAAAATTATAATGATGAAATGGAAATTTTAGTTTTAGAAAATATATCATTTTAATCAACAACATATTATGAATAAATAAATGAATTTTTTAAATAAATAAATAGTTATTAAAATATTATAATTAAATATTTTTTTTAAAATATATATGGTAATATAAAATTTTGTAGTCAAATTTAATTTCTTCAAGGGTCGGAAAAAATGTTATCGTAAAAAGCTATAAATTTTCAATAAATACTAATTTTTGATTTAAGAGTCTAAAAAATCATATTTAGAGAATTATTTTGAGTAATTTAAAATTATTTTTGAAATTAAAACATTGAAATTATCAAAGGATAATTTTTCTAAATTTGATGATATAGTAAAATTTGTGGGATAAAAATATATACGGTGTACATATATGATATATATTATTACATCATAAAATACCCAAATTGATGTAATAAATACAATACAGGGTTTCCATGAAAAATATTTTGTTTTCCCATTACAATATTATCTTTGGAAGTTGTTTTATTTATTTTATAAACCCTTAATGAATCATCCAAAATATATATAATATTTTAATGTTTTGATATAAATTATTTTTAAGAATGACTCACATCCACATCACCTTGAATATTATATTAAGGATTTCAATTAATGGACTTATAAAATAATGAAATCCACCTATATTTGGTAGAATCAATGGGAAAATTACATGGTATGGTTTGGGGTTTGAATTAAATTATTATATAGATCTCAAAAACTATGTTAAGAGAATAATAATGAATTCCCCTTCCTTTTCTATATAAACTCACACAACCTCCTATTACTCTATTCTCGAAACTCTTAGTTCATTAATTCACCCCCCTTTCCCTAATTATATCCCTCCCATGGTCCCACATGTACTTAATAAGAATCTCCCAAGAATTAATAAACATCTAATCAAGGTAAGTGATCCTCTCCTTCTCCCCCTTATTCAAGAACCTTACATAAATTATTCCATTTTAATTCCAATTTATCATGCTAAGATATATTTACACACAACCCTGTTAAATTAATAATTATTTCCAAACCATGAGATACACATTTAAATATCATTTATTCCTTCCATGAATCTTTATGTAACCCTATTTTACTACCAAAACCATCCTATGAAATTCCATGCGAATCAATATTTTTTGGTGAATACCCAATCCAATATCCACTCAATTGTATTCATCTAGTTTTATCTATACATCCATGTTTGGGTATTTATGATCATTTAACGCACACTCAATAAACATAGTGTTAAAAGTTGTAAAATAGATTCTTATGTTTTATGATCTTTGTGGAAGCACTTATACTTGCACTTGATATAAATGTGATGGTTGGGTTTGGAATTAATAATCCCTCTAATAAATTTGGTACTATTTTTGTCTCATGAGATTCCTTATACAGTTCACATGATGTTATCCCATAAATAATATGTCATTAGTTCATTATGTTTTTCCTTAAATTATATTTATGATTTCATGTTTTATGTTGTTTCCACATTCCCATATTTCATTGATCTTATAATCTGGTATCATGCCTTGATGAATATGTATATGAATTTCATCACTTTTATATAATTGTGATACAGATATTTCTAAACATGTATTTCTTTCATCATTCAATTCATTGATTATTATCTTATAGTTTAGTATATCTCTCATATTCTTTATGAATGTCCCCATGATATCTTTACTTTTTTGGTAGGATGATGGATTTAAATACCATATTCAATGTAACATATAAGTGTTTATTAATGATATTTTTTCATGAATAAATTTTGTTATATAGTATAATAAACATGAAATACATATTGAAATCCACAAAGGTTTATTAATTAATAAAAATCGTTACGTTAGGCTATAAGTGAACGCATGAAAGTCATAAAAATTACAATTAGAAAAAAAATTATATAATTGGTTTATAAAAATTCAAATCCATCTTATATGGTTGAATCATCACCTCACAACCGAACCAATAGAAAATAAACTTAATAATTTTAAACCTTTCAAAATTTAAGAAAATAAAAATGGGAAATCGTCATAGTAATGTATGTGAATAATGAATGGATGAATGAAGTGGTGTTTATAGGAGATAATATAACCATTAAAAAATTAATCTTATTATTGGAATAGTAACATGACTATTGGAATAGTAATGTAGCCTAAAAATAGAAAAATTTATATTATATTATATTTATCATGAGTAATTTCAGTAAATATAAATGTAATAATCCCAAAAAATAAATATCATGATTTAAAACTCAATGAAAATATAAGAACATTTTTAATAATTTTTTTTAAAGTATTTCATAAAAATCAAAATTTAATTACTAAAAATTTAAGTTGATAACATTATAAAATTATTACTCTTAAATTAATTTAATTTCTGAAATCTTCACATAAATAATACATGAGGGGGATTTTTTGGGAAATTTATTTAAGGAGATCAAATTTTATCCGAATGGTAAAAATATAGTTTGCTCATAAGTAATGTATTTTAAATTAGATAATTCAAAATGTAATTATGAAATAATAATTTATAGAAACTTTTTTTTTACCATTATCATATTAAATTTGATAAAGGATTCAGTTAAATACCATATGTGTATTTTCCAAACATAAAAATTATTTTTCAAAAGTATAAAACCATATGTATTCCATCAAAATAATGGTTTTTCATTTTTTCAAATTAACTTTGAAAAATAATTAATTTTACATATAAAGTGGGTTATAGTAGAAAAAAAGTATATTATATTTATATATCATTCATTAAGTGAAAACTATCACTATTATAATGTTTACACAAGATATAGTTTTTTATTCAATATTTGTTTCTAAAAATACCCCTTTACTATAGTATAAATAACCACTCTCACCCCCTTATAAACCACTTCACATACACATTGAAAATACAAATATCTATTCAAACCATATATACTATGAACATTACATTCTGTTGGGATGTTTTTTATTTATCAAACCCCAATTTTTTATGATTGTATGTGTCGTAGAATGTGAACTACTTTGAGAAAGAGGTAATGAGTTTTCAACCTTTTATTTGATTTTCCTTTTCTGATTTCATATAATTATTCTCTTTTCTTATTAAATCCTTATTAAATGAATTATATAAAATTATAAAATTATATTAAACTTGTTAATATAATATAAATATGTTATTTTTATATAAGCGTATATCATACAACACATGACTCCTCTTTAGAAAATGCTGAGTTAACGATCAGTTAACCGCCAAAAAAGATTTTTCCAATTATTTTCTTATCTCCAACCTTATGTATATATGTAATAAATTATTAATGATATATATATATATATTTATAATTATATATTTTTTCTCTTATTTAATTAATTATTTCTTTGTATAAATGGCCATGAACAAAATAATGAAAAAAATTATTTTACATTGGAAAACACATTTTTAAAATGGTTCCCCTTTTAATGATGGGAATGAATAAATATAATACAACAATTATTATTGATAAATTATAAAAAAATTGAAAATTATTCACTTATATTTAAATATTTTAATAATTCCATGATCATTATTCATGTGGTGTAAAAATGAATAAATAATGTGGGATTTAAGGTAGTGGGATTCTCAAAACAAAATCTTTCTTTTGGGCTATCTATTACTTCACATTGATTTCTTTATAAATATTCCACTAACATTAAAATTATTCCCTTTAAATATTGTTTCACTTTTTTCAGGGATATAGGTCTTTATACCCATCCAAAATTTTCTCTATGAATTTTACAATGCTATTTAAAAATGAATTCAATTTCCAAAATATCTCTTCAATCCTCTTGATCTATTTCCACATTAGAAGTATAAAATGATATTTTATTCTAATGTATGATCTCACTTATTTTTTGGGAATCCTAATGTTCATTTCTTTAATTATGATAGGTGAAACCTTTTACAAAACCAATTCCTTTCCATTGGTTATTTCATAACGACGATTATTAGCTCTTAATGTGGCATGCATGATTTTGAGCATGTTAAGATGTATCTAATGGGATCAAAATTATATATCCCTCAAGTTAATTGAGTAATGTGATATATCTAAAGATATAATTTTTATTATATGAGAACCGGATGATATATTTTTTCATAGTGATGTTGTTATGATTTATGCATATATATTATTTGTGGATGTGATGTTATCTTTTATTCATGACTTTGTGTGGTATTTGAAAAAAATATTATGATTTTGAATTTTTATACATATTCCACATTCTATTACATTGTCCAATGTTTCCTTAATGATTTAGATGATGATAATATTAATATTATAAAATTATGCCTATTTTCCCACACAAGTTTTATTAACTCATGTCCCTTATTCCTCTCCATACTAGGATTTTAGTCCTCCACTTTCATTGATGTATATCATTAGCTGAATACATGTATGAAAGGGACTAAGATAAATTTATAAGGATGAAGAAAGGTAAATTAAATGATGTCTAATTTTTTTTATATAAAATGTATATATGAGCCCAATTTTCCAAAGAAAGTAGTCCTTTAGATCCTATATTATTTCAATATTAAATTTTTCATCTAAAAAATGTTATATTTGCCATGATTGAAAATATTTGGTCACTTTAGTTGGTACCAGAGTATTATTTATTTAGTTTATGAGTTATGATTACAAAAACATAATGAAACACATAATTATATTTCTTAATATCCTTAAAACATCATAGAATAATCATTTTATGAAATGATAAATATTGGTATACCATAAGATATTACTTTAAATATAATTTTTTAAAAAGAATAAATTATTTTTTAATGATTTTTTTCTTTATTATTTGTTCTAATGGTTCCATTTTAGAAAATGGTGGGAATCAAGAGAAACGAGTCCAAAAACCTATTTGATGGATAGTGAAATTAATGATCCAATGACATCCCTAATACCATGTTAGGTATACTTTCATATTTATGGAGACACTTATTGAGTTTTTATAGGGTATGAATATTAACTAGATACAGGCCGAACATATGCCTTTTCATATTAAAGAAAAACTAGTTATCTAGGCTTTTATCAAGAAAATTCCACCAATATACCTTGGTTTTCCAATCCACTTGTCAGGGAATAGGGGGATAACACAAAAGAGATTATATTTTTAACACCACTATTATAAGAATGATAAGGTGACTCAGGGTGTTTCTAATTAAGATGAAGAATTTAAACAATGGTGGTTTTTTATTTAGAATAAAAAGATAATAGATGAGATTTAATATATGGAGTGAGATACATTAATAAAAAATTTCTTAATAAGTAATTACATTGATCTCTTAGAAACTTTACGGGGATACAAATTCATTAAGATGAAATAAAAGGATTGTGAATCTATCATGGATTATGAGGAAATAGCCACATGGATATCATGATATGACATGCTATATTTCTGAAATAATTATAGCAATATAAATAGATTCATAAGTTATATATATCAATACATTTTAAAGGATATATCTATCCAATAATTATGGAGTTATGAAGTAGTGGTTCGATGTGATCTCAATATAGAGATGTATTTTTTTTGAATCATCTAATAGTTATGTAAAATAGAAGAAATGTATGAAGTTTCTAGATAGTGGGTCAAATAAAAAATGAGTAAAATGGATCCTACTTCCCACCTAAAAATAATTGGGAAGTAAAATTATTGTAATTTACTACAAGGTATTATAAAATGGTCGATGTGTGGGAGAGAAGCCCACCAAGATCGTTAATTTTTAGGAGACATAAATAAGATGAAAAATATAATGGAGGACCATAATGAACCACCTAATATCCCACACATGGTTAAAATTTTCAATTATAGGGAACAAGGATACTATAAAAGATAGTCCACTAAACCACGGGTCCCATTGGGTTATCACCATTATCAAATACAAAATCCAAATAAGGAAGGGAAACATTATTCCATTACTAATAGTAATGTAGAGTGTCAAAATTAATTTGTATGAGATAAAATTCATATTCACACATGATTCGAAAGAGTTGTATTTGGTTCTAGTTTTTTATATTTCATTGTATCCTAAAAGTTTAGTATAACTAATGAATTGAGGCCCTAATTTATAGAAATAAAAATATATATAAAAAACATAATGTTTTAATTATCACAACCCAAGTGTTGGATACTTCTCATAATATAATATGTGGGAAGATTATAATTGATAATCTCTTAATACTTACCTTTGTGGAAGTTGCGGCTATAATGGGAATGTGTTGACTCTAATTATATAGAGTACACATCTACAATTTAGAAAATAGATTTTATTTTCATATTCCAAACTATCCCATCTTCTTGTATAAATATAATGAAGATCAAGAATCTCTACTTGAAAATTCATCAACACTATTTGTTTTGAAACCCACTGAAGAAGCATACCATTACTATATAAGTGATTCTAAGGAAAGTATCACCCTTAAAAAAATTATAATTAATATTTAATTCACAGATGTATTTCCTATAAAGTTTTCCAAACTTCCCAAATACTGTGAAGTGTATTTATCTATAGATATTCTACCCAGAGAAACTCTCATCTACAAATTCCCATATATGATGTCCCCTAATGAACTAGAGGGGTTAAATTTGTAGCTAAAAGAGAATTTAAAAAAATGGTCCTTAAACCCTAGTTCATTACCTTATAGTTCCCTAGTAATCATTATAGAGAAAATAGATAGATCAATTTGGTTGTTTATAGATTACTAGGATCTCAAAAAGATCACCATAAGGTAGAAGTTTTCCCCACCATTTATTAATTACTTATTTGATCAACTACAAGGATCTCAATACTTTTCAACGATGGATCTTCTATCTGTATATCATCATCTGAACATGCATAAGGTATATAACATAAATAAAAATTTTCTTACTAGGTATTGAAACTACAAGTTTACTAGTTCTTTTTAAATATATCCCCATTTACTCTGTGAGAAAAGAGGAACATTTGGTATATCAAAACATTTTACCAGATATGTTAAGAAAGGATAATATGTATCAATAGATCAATAAGTACGAATTTTAGATGAAACAAGTCACATTATGATGGATTTTTATTACATGTGAGGTAATTTATGTGAACCATTCAGAGATAAATGAAATTGGGGAATGTGAAAGTCCCACTTTTGTCATCAAGATTTGTAGTTTTCATTAATATAAGGTTTATATTGACCTTTTTATGAGAACTTTCATATAATTTTATAGAATGTTAACAAAGTTAACAGAGAATGGGGTAATGTTTGTCAGGAAAGAATAATGTGAGGGATTATTTATAAAAATAAATAATAGTTTAATAACTATAAATATAATCATAATACAATAAAATATAATTGGTTTTGTGATATATAGTGATTATTTATCGAATGGATTAGGTTGTAGTCTTGCATAATGACAAAGTGATACCATTTCCTCACAAAAACAGATGATCCGTGTGATCATTGACTTGATGAATTGGTTTCACTACCTATATATTGGTAAGGGTGATATATATATATATATATCATAAGGGTCTATCATATATATTCAAATTAAAGTATATAATCATGTGTCAAAGTTGTTGGTTTGAGAAAATCAAGGACTGTAATTTCTCTATTCTGTAAAATCTAGGAATGGGGAGAAAGGTAGTTGATGATATTAGTGTAAATGAACTTACTAATTTATAAATAATTTGTATTGAGAAAGACTAGATATTCATGAATATACCATGTATAGATCTAGAATTCATAGTTAAAGGAGGAAAATCCTATCCTGCCTAAATTATTTCCCATTCATCTATTCATGATAACATCAAGGAGGAACAATGGGATGATATGGAGCATCATGAAAAGAAATGATGAAATGTAATGGAATCTTTATGAGTTCCATATAGATGATTATGGTGTGATTTATTTTGTAACTAAACATTATCTTCCTTCCTCACCTGATTTGAAGTAGGATATATTAAAAAAACACATATCTTCTTTCCTAATCCATCTTTTAAACACCAAGATATATTGTGATCTACTTGGGAAATTATTCTTGAATAAAATGAATAAAGAGATCCTTTAGTTCACCTAAAAGTTCTTGGTATGTCAATAAGGTAAATAAAGGTGACTAAAGTGAAGTGGGAAGATTAAACCGTAATCCATACCCATGTGTAATAGGGAAAATACCACCATGGACTTTGTCATTTGTCTCTTGAATACATCTAAAAGAACAATTAGATATGGTTTTCTGTGGATCAACTAACTAAGACTACCTACTTTGTTGGTATTTAGGGATACATCATCCTTTAACAAATTTACATGATTTATATAAAGAAAGTGTTATGGATACACGAGGAACCAATTTTGATCATCTCTAATCATGATCCATGGATCACATATATATTATAATGAGGACTTCATCATGTTCAAAATAATGAATTAAATTTCATAATGGCTTATCACCCCCAAACTGTTGGAGAATCTAAAAGGAATATTTTGATAGTTGAGAAAACATTGAGAGATTTATTAATGGTATTAAAATAGGATGGGATAAAAATCTCCCATTAGTTAATCTACAATAAAATAAAACATACAACTCAAGTATTCAAATAGATCCATATGATGATCTATTTATTAATTTATATAGAACTCATAAATATTGGGATGTATATGGGGAATGAATGATACCTAGACTTGATATTTTACTTGAGATGATAGATAAGTTCAAGCCATAGAATAGCCTATACATGATTCTTAGATTTTGTAGAGGAGATATGTAGAAAACCGTAAAAGGATCTTTGTTTTTGACAAAGAAAAAAAAGTTCTTTGAATATCACTAAGGAATATATTCATGTGGTTTTCAAAGAAATTAAATGTTAGACCTACCTACATTGGCCTCTTTGAGATCCTTGATCTCATTGGAACAGATTCCTATCAACTTTCAGTTAACCCAAATATTTTTCAAGGCCATTTTGTGTACCATGTATCTATCATAAGGAATTATATACATGATCCCTCAATTGTACTAATACCAGAGGTGGTACAACTAGAGAATTTACTATCATTTGGGGAGCTTCCAGTGAGCATCATCGTCCATTGAGAATTTTTTTTACACAACATGAAAACTCACCTTGTAAATTTTTTTCGAGAAACCCTAAATGTGAAGTGGTGGCATGCGAATAATAAGAAATAAGAAAATATAAGTAATGTCATATATTCTAAATTTTGAATATGAGTTGAAATTTTTGGTCTTAAATTCATAAATGGGGGATTAATATAGAAACCTATAATTTATTAATGGTATTATTTCTGAATTAATTGTGTTTTATGTTATATTATACACATAAAAAACTTATTAAAATCAATAACTCTAAATATAAATAATGGAAATTTTTACATTAGTCTGAAACTAAATCATTGATAATTCCAAAATTTAAATTGGGGAACAATATGAACTATAAAATATAAAATAGTACAATTTGGATCCTTCCAATATAATAGAATCATCACCCCTAACCAAACAATATAAAAGAAACATAATATTATTAAAAGAATCCACATTTTAGAAAATTAAAATGAAGTAAAATGGATAAATTTAGGTGAAAAAATAAGGAAGGAATGAAGTGGTATTTATAGGATGTAATATGACATTTGGAATTCTAATGTTACCATTGGAATAATAAGCTAAAAATTGGTAATAATAACTTAAGCATATAGATTATTATCTAGTTTTTTTTTGAGAAATAATCTTACAGTAAAATAATAAAATGAAATATTATTGAAAATTATCAATAATATGTTTTGTAAATATAAATATTGTAATTATGTAAAATAAATATAATGATTAAAAAAATAATGAAAATATAATAACATTTTAATAAGATTATTTTAATAAGAGTATTTTAATATATTTCATAAAAATATTATCATTTATTTTAAAAATTTTAATAACTAATGTTATAAATTTTTTTATAAAATGAATTTTATTTTTTAATTTATAACATATAAATATTTTAATGGTTATTTTCTTAATTTTCAATAAATCTTCAATTTTTAGTTGAATATAAAAATACGATTTTTTCATAACCGACCAATTTTAAATTATATCATTCATGATGTAATAATGAATAAATAAATTGAAAAAGTATAGCATTAATAAATATAATATTTTATTTTATAAAAGATTCATTTAAATAAATTTAATATTCATTTAAAAAATAAAAAATATTTCCAAGAAGCTGATGTCTAATGAATTCCCTTAAAAAAATAATTTTACATTTTTCCACTTTCCATTTTATTAAACTATTGAATTTTAATTATAAAGTGCATTAAGGTATAAAAAATTATATTATATTGATATTTTATTCATTATATCCAATTAATCCATTATTCCCAACATGGGTGCAGATACATTGAGATGGGGGTGAATCATGATATGTATATACTCTTCAAAATTCATCATACCCAACTGGATCTTATCCTTTTTGTTATAAGGGATAATGTTTTTTCTCTTTTTGTTTATATTTATCTTATCCATTAAAACTCTATCTGATTTTGATGCATAGAAATTAAAGTAGGAATAAAAACACAAGGACATAGAGATTATTACTTGGTTCAACGACACTAGGATACATCTAAGAGACTTACAATGACAATGTTCTGATTTACCAAATCCACAAATGCTCACTACCAAATTAAAATGTTCACATTAGATCACTTCTATACCCATGTTCATTACCTTTATATGGTTTAGGGGTACCTCCCTCATTTCATAAGGGTCAATCCCTTTTTATCTTTCTTTGGTTCACTATATGTGGAATGGATTGCTTTATTACACTTCAAATTCTCACAACTCTAGGAAGGATCCACACATGGTTTATGGACATTTACGTCCCACAGAGATTATGGACATGAAGGACCATTTTTTATCGTTAATGAATTCATCCTAAATTGTAGGTATATTCTTATTAGAAGTAATTTATGGGTAACTCCTTAACTTCTTTGAAAACCCATGGATGAAATAATTCCATTTTCCAAACAACTAGGATCATCTTCTATTTATTGTATACAGTGAAATTACCTCCATATTGGCATGATATTAGAGTGATTCCTTTTATTCGTTTTTGTACTTTGAGTGTAGTAGTGAATGTCCTCCTTATGCAAGTATTATTCAACGGTGAAGATCATATGTCTACTTCTTTTTATTCTTATTCTTATAAACTTGAATATGGAAATGATACTATTCATAGTGTATTATTAGAAAAAATATCCACGTGCAATATAGAAGTGTTATAAACCTATGTGATACCATAGAAAAAAACTCATTTGTGAAAGATCCAGGTACATAACTCCATGCATGAGATCTAAGTGAAAGATCCTGGCGTGAGGTCTGGAAGTGAGACCATTCCACAAGAACCTTCTGAATTTCCCTCCAATGAGATTGATTTCATGAGTTCTATTTAATTTAGTTCACTAGTTCCTAGTGTGAGACCTCTTTCATACTTTTCATGAGATCATGGGGAAAGTTTCATTTCACAAGTCCCCTAGAATGAAGCATGATTGAACATAGCGTGAGTATCCTGGTGTGAGGCATATTGTTTTTTTGTGTGATTCTCTAGGTGTGAAGACTTAGGGTGAGACAACTTTCTTTGAGACGTTGTTCATATCAAGTGCAATGGTTTGGAAAAGTCAATCATGTATACACCTTCTCAATTCCTCTTTAAGAATGTATTTTTGGAGTTCTCTATGTGAATATCCTCCCTAGAGAATGCATCTAATAAAAATTTCAATCACATCTTCCTCAGTGTTTAAGGATGTTTCAATGGATATTTATATGAAATAATCTTCCACCTTAACTTCCCAAATTTTAGAAAACCATCCACCTAATTATAATCACGTTCTCAATGAGATTTGGGTGTGATATCTTCTCATGCCTTTCAAGAGATCCGAGAATGAACCCCTAGCCTGAGTTCTTAGTCCATATTCCAAATTAATGAGTCCTAAATATGTATTTTTATTCACACTTTGGGTGATTCACTAGTTTAGATTCATTCCTTGATCATGTTCGTGGTCCACATTCTGGCTTTTCATGAGTCCTGAATCTGCATTTGTTCTTTTTTCATGTACCTAGTACACATTCTTGCTTTTCCAATGTATTTAGTCTTCCTTGATGCTTTTATGTGAGTCATGTTTTCACTTTGCACTTGATCTAGGTGAAATTACCAATGTAAATCATTAGTGTTGTGTGAGAAACCATTAGGAGATCCAAAGACAATCATGAGCACTATGTGATATCCCATCACTAGTATTAAATACAGTCATGCATTTTACAATATCCCATTGTTAGATCATTGTAAAACATTGTGATTTTTAGTGTTGTTGTCTTCCAAATATTTTTGTGACACATCATATAAGGCCCCAACCTTAAACCTTACATAATCTTGAGTTTTTACAAGATTACACATTGAGGATATTTTCAGGTTTAGAGTTTTAGAGAATTAGATCACAAAACTTGCATTACATTCCACATTTAAACAAAGTGGTTACATAAAAGATAGTATTCATTTTTTCCCATCAACGGAAACATATTAAAAATAAAACATGGATTATTTCTTGACACTTCCTTGACACTATCATCATATCATTTACCATTCCCTTGACTTGTGAAAAACATTTCAAAAACTTGGTATGAGCATAAAAAGCTCAGTAAGGGTAATAAAAATATGGAAAGGAAACACGAGTTCATATATACATAAGAATGAAATCATACTTTACCCATAAAACATAGGCTCTTTAACAAACCTCATCAAATCATGAATAAATCATATAAATCATAAGACATAAAGGTAACTTGAGGCATTTATAACATTCTTACGTAGGGAGTAACCCTCTTAGTTACGTTTGGAATACCCATCACAATATATTCCCTAAATCTCTTCGGAGAAACCGTAACGTTTCACTCCTTCGTGTTACCCAATGCATTGGAGAGCTATATCAGGCTCACCCGCCCATAGTTTATCACGGAACCACCCGTCTTCATAAACACTGCCCAAGAACCATAACAGAAATCGTATCACATAAAACATGCATAAAGGAAACATAACATTTCCACCTTTCAATCACAAGATATCAATACAACACATTGATATAAAAACATTATGAAAACCATTTTCAATACCAAAATAAAATAAAAGTAAAACATGGTATTTATTTTTCTTTTTTAAAAAAGGTATGGCTTATAGAGGAATCTGAAACTCAAATAATGGTCACGGCGGAGGAGAAGTCGTTGTCGCCGCATACGTACGACAAAAAAAATTCACTTTTTTCATTTAGTAAAATGATTCATATAAAAAATATTCCTTTTGTATAAAAATAAAAGTCAAATGGGTTTATACACTGTATAAAAGAAAGTTGTGTATAAAACAAAATATGCATCAATGAAAGGAGATTGAGACAGATTCTCATACCTCGGGTCCGACTTGACTTGATCATTCTTTAATCTCCTGAATAATAAACTTGAGTTAATTTATACTTTCTTAAGATCCTTTTTCAAGTTCATTATTCCTTTTATATCACTTATTACCATGTCATGAACACTATGTAATTATTTAAGTTAATAACGGTCGTTTTAACGATCATTGGTACTTGAGTAAAAAATAAACTCTTTATAATTACAAGTTGTTCATGTATCCATTATATCCAGAGGTATACTCATGATGTAGATATCATATATATCATATATATCCAGTATATACATGCATTTATAATATTACATAATCATTTAGAGGTAAGAAATGAAATGCACCATTCATGGAGACGGTAAGCCGTACGTACGCATGAACGCTACTTTCATTTCTATGTCATATTAATGGAATTAAAACTAAATGAGAGGTATGTATATTTTAATTAAAGAATTATATTCATCATTTATATGTAACATACATCATATATAATAACTTTAAATCCATCCTTTATACGTCTCACATATGGCATTAACGAATCAAATCACTTTGAGGGGGTGGTAGTCCGCACTTCCTAAAATGAAGATATCGCGTATACCCATAATGGAAGCCATAAAGGTATGTCCAAAATAAAAAATACATAAGCTTAAGGAAAACATAAACATATTATATATCATCTATAAATATAGTGTCATTTTAATGGCGACCTTTGAAGGTGTTAAAAGAATGTTGAACAATCATCGTTTCGGGAGGCAGAAATTCTCCATCCACAGAAACAGTATGTTCTTTAACCATTAGATGTAGGTGTGTGTAAGTGCAGCTCGAATCCTTCTTATAACAACATCCTAGTATACTGAATATACTGTAGTTGTTACAAAAGAAATGAATAAAAAGAGTTTAGGGTGTTGGAGAAGCAAAATAAAACAAAAGAACACAAGAGAATACACTACCTTTAAATCGGGTAACTCTTTTTGATTTGATCTCAAAGGCTTCCTTGGGAAGACTTCTACCCAAATTGAGGCTTCTAGGAGTTATAGAGGGATGTGGAGAGACAAAATGGGTATGGTTTGGCCGAGAAAAAGGCTTTGGAAGTGTGGGTAAGATGGCAGAGGTGGGGGCCTTTTATAAGAGGAGAGGAGAGGTACTCTTGGAAAGGTATAAAAGGATACTTTATTATAAAATTCTTTTCAGATTTAAAAGGTCCCAAAATTATATATTTCTAGGATAAGGTGATAATAGTTTGAAATACACCCATAAAATAGGTTTTTGACATGTGTAGGTCTTAGATTTTACATTATCGTTTCATTTTATTTAAATCGTTAAATAATGAGGTCATCGCTGCATCATCATGGTGTCATAAATAATTTAATTTATTTATTGTCTAAAAATTATAAAAAAATATAATGATTTAGTAAATCTTTTTATATTTCTAATTAATATTTATAGCCAAAAATCTTACTTGTATATACCCATGTAAATTTTTTTTGAGTAAAACATCTCATGTTTGTGTCATTTTTACTTTTACATTAAATAAAAAGTTATTTATGTCATTTCCCAACCAAAGTGGCTCCATGGGGTCCCCAAGTTGACCAATGGATTTTATTGGTCGGCCATGACACATAAAATGAGGGTAGTATATGTGTCAAGCTCATATCATACTATTAAAACATTATTTTTACCTTAAACTACACTAATTACCTCTAATCGCGATTAAAAACATAAAAGTTACTATTCACCAAAAAATTATTTTAATCCCATTGAACCACATTTTACTTCTTAATGATAACCATTTATGTTGGATTTTTGAAATTAAAAACACATAGGTGGTAAAATTTCATTTAAACGAAAAATCAGTTTTTTAAGTACCACTTAGTGGTTTCACTATTCATCAAAAATTGAAGTTTTCCAGAAAGAAACCAAAACTTCACCCTAAGCTATATTTGATATTCCATATTCAAAAATGATGTCTATTTTAAAAAATTCAAAACATATAAGTTAAATTAATTAAATTAATAATTAATTCCCGCTGTCAGAGCAAATAGCGTGCTTTTATGAAACCATAAGTATCAAAAGATTGACACTAGTTTAAGTCTAATTTCAAAGTGAAATTAATTCCAACGACCACTATTGGATTAAATGGTAAAAATATATTTTAATTTCACTTTAAAACCAATTCAAAATATAATATAATAATATACAAAAATTAGATTAGAAAGAGGTTTTGAATTAAAATACAACATTTTTCACTATTCATTTAAAAAAAGAACATTATCAGAAAAATACCAGAAAATTACCCAAAGTAAATTTAAATGTCCCAATAATAAATAATAAGTTTATTTCAACAAATATAGCTTATAAAAGCGTCAAAATATTGATTTAAAAATGGTTTTCCATCAAAAGGCAGTAAAACAATCTTTTAAAAAAATTAGTGTATTCCATGCTTAAGATTGGATTTATTCTCAATTTAAGCCGCTAAAACACTATCTAATTAATTAATAGACATAGATAAAAATATATATTATTAATTACTTACTTGGGATGTTACATCCTCCCCCCTTTAGAAAATTGCGTCCCCGCAATTTATTTACTTATCGATTAAGTGGGGGTATTTAGCCCTCATTGCATTTTCAGATTCCCATGTTGCCTCTTCAACCATGTGGTTTTCGCCACAAAACCTTTACCTGATGAATCACCTTATTCCATAACACATGCTCCCTGTGGTCAAGAATCCGGACCGGTTGTTCCTCATAAGATAAGTTCTCTTCCAGCTGAACTACCTCTGGACTCAAAACATGAGATAGATATGACATATATTTTCTCAACATCGAAACATGAAAAACATTGTGTACCTGAGATAAACTCAGAGGTAAAGCAACTCGGTATGCAACTGATCCAACTCTCTCCAGAATTTCATATGGTACAATGAACCTTGGACTTAGCTTTCCTTTCTTACCAATTCGCATCACACTTTTCCGTGGTGAGACTTTGAGAAAAACATGATCACCTACCTCAAAAGAGAGATCCTTCCTCATGTTGTCCGCATAACTCTTCTGCCTGCTCTGAGCTGTTCTCATGTGTTTTTGTATCAGCTGAACTTTTTCTGCCAACTCTTATACCAAACCCGGTCCCATCAACTTCCTTTCACCCACTTCATCCCAGAAAGCTGGAGTTCGACACCGCTTTCTATATAATGCCTCAAATGGTGCCATCTGTATACTAGAATGAAAACTGTTATTATAAGAAAACTCAACCAAAGAAATATGTTGGTCCCAACTTCCCTGATAATCCATCTAACAAGCATGTATCATATCCTCCTAGGTCTGGATCGTTCGTTCTGACTACCCATCTGATTGAGGATGAAAAGTTGTACTAAAATTTAATTCAGTACCCAACGACTTCTGAAGGCCTTTCCAAAAGTTAGAAGTAAACCTTGGATCACAGTCAGATACAATGGAGAGAGGAACTACATGTAACTTGACCATCTATTTAATATACAAACGAGAAAGTTTATCTAGGGAAAAGTTATATCATATAGTAAGGAAATGAGCAGATTTAGTCAAGCGATCAACAATAACCCAGATTGCATTATTACCTCGAGGTGTCTTCGACAATCCCACAACGAAGTCCATGGATATATTCTCCCATTACCACTCTAGAACTAGTAAAGGCTAAAGCAACCCTTTCGGTAACTGCCGCTCTTCTTTAACCTGCTGACAAGTCAAAAACTTCAGAGTAAAATCAGCAATATCCCTTTTCATTCCATCCCACCAGAAATACTCCCGAAGATCTATATACATCTTAGTACTGCCAGGATGAACTGAAAACGGAGAACTATGAGCTTCCTATAACAACTCTATCTTAAACTGTGAATCACAAGACACACAAAATATCTTCCCAAATCTCAAAACACAATCATTATCAATGTTGAATTTAGGAAACTTACCTTTCTGAACTAGCTCTACCTTTTTCTGCAACTCACTGTCTTGCTTCTGTGCTTGCTTGATTCTGTCTGATAGAGAAGATTTCATTGATACCTGAAACAAAACAGAAGGACATCCTTCACCAACAACTTCTATTCCAAATTTCATCAAATACTTAACCAAAGGATCACATTCCAAATGCAACATTGTCAATGAAGCATTACTTTTTCAACTCAAAGCATCAACCACTTTATTTTCTTTTCCCGAATGGTAATGAATTGTACAATCATAATCCTTGATTAATTATAGCCATCTCATCTGTCTCATGTTCAATTATTTATGAGTGAATACATACTTTAAACTTTTGTGATTAGTATATATTTCACACTTTACTCCATATAAATTATGCCTCCAAATTTTTAAAGCGAAAACAACAGCAGCTAACTCGAAATCATGTGTAGGGTAATTTACCTTCTGAGTTTTCAACTGTCGTGAAGCATAAGCAATTACCTGATCATTATGAATTAGGACGCAACCAAGTCCTTTCAATGAAGAATCACTATAGATAACAAACTCCCCATTTCTAGAAGGTAGTACCAAAACTGGAGCATTCACCGATCTTCTTTTCAGTTCCTAAAAACAATCATCACATTCTTTTGTCCAGATAAACTTAACACCCTTCCGAGTTAGCTTAGTCACTGGACTAGATAACCGTGAAAAATTTCTAACAAACCTTCGGTAATAGCCTGCCAAACCAAGGAAGCTACAAATCTCAGTTACATTTGTGGGTCTTGGCCATTCTTCAACAACCTTTGTTTTTGCAGGATCAATGGTTATCCCATCTTTAGAAACAATGTGACCAAGGAAATAAATTTGTTACAACCAAAACTCACACTTGCTGAATTTTCTCATACAATTTCTTTTCTTTTTAGGTTTGAAAAATAACCCTTAAATGTCTTTCATGCTCCTCTTTACTTTTATAAAACACCAAAATATCATCAATGAAAACAACCACAAACTTATCCAAGAACTCATGGAAAATTCTATTCATTAAGTCCACGAATACAGCAGGTGCATTAGTTAGCCCAAAAGGCATTACTACAAATTCATAATGGCCATATCTTGTACGAAACGCAGTCTTCGGAACATCTGCTTCCTTTACCTTCAACTGATGGTACCCTGATCTCAGGTCAATCTTTGAAAAATACTGAGCTCCCTGGAGCTGATCAAACAAATCATCGATATGAGGCAAAGGATATTTGTTCTTAACAGTGATGTTATTCAAGGCTCTATAATCAATACAAAGTCTCATAGAACCATATTTCTTTTTAACAAATAAAACAGGAGCACCCCATGGTGATGTGCTAGGTCGAATGAAACCTTTCCCTAATAAATCTTACAATTTCTCCTTCAACTCTAAAAGTTCAATTTGAGCCATTAGATAAGGGGGTTTTGAAATCGGCTTAGCATCAGGAACTAAGTCTACAGTAAACTCAACTTCCTGATCTAGTATTATTCCAGGAAACTCATCAGGAAAAACATCAGGATACTTATTTACCACTAGCACATCATTAATCTGAATAGTTCCTTTATTTTCAATGATGTGTGCAAGGTAACATTCAGTTCCATCTTTTACAATTTTCTCAGCCTCTTGATATGTTATCAACAGTAAGGGTTCATTCTTGTACACAAACTGAAAGTCTTTCTGAAAAGAATCTTCTTTAGCTCTACAATCAATAATAGTATGGTAAATAGAGATCCAATCCATACCCAGGATAACATCAATCTGTACTAGAGGTAACACAATAAGGTTTTCATCTAGGTTCTTTCCACGGATAAGGATAGGAAGATTCTTATAAATTCTTTTTGCCTCAACATTTCCCCCAGGTGTTTTTACCAAAAGTTCAGGAGTCATTTCTTGAGATGGTATTCCCATTTTACTAGAAAAGGTTTCAGAGATGAAAGAATGTGTAGACCCCGAATCAAAAAAAACACTGGAATAATCTAAAAAAACAAACAAAGTACCTGATACAACTTCATTTGACGGCCCAACATCTACTGAAGTAGTTGCAAAGGATTTCACCACCCCTTTTTGCTTGTATTCTAACCGCTTCCCATCCCTCAAGCTCTTTGTCGGACACTCGTTTTCATAGTGACCCATCTCATTGCACTTAAAACATTTCACTAACTGTAAATCAAATTTGGACTTACCATCACCTTGATCTTTTTCAGTGAAATCACGAGCCTTATGTCCCATCATACCACATTGGTAGCACTTTCCAGAATTCAGAAGACATTCCCCAGCATGCCTTTTACCACATTTATCACAAACTGGAAACTTAGTTTTCTTACCGTCAGGCCTTTTTGAAGAATTCTTTCCTTTCTCCTGCCACCTCACTCTCTTCTTCTGCTGGTTGTTATAGAACACTTGATCATTGAAAAACTCCATTTCCACCTTCTCAGCACGTCGAACAAGCTTTTCATAACTTTTAAACTCCCGAGAAGCCAATGCCCTTCGATATTTTGGCTTTAATCCTGAGTAAAAATGATTGATTTTACTATCAAGGTCTCAGATAAAATTTGGAGCATACATTTCCAATCAAGTGAAGCTTTCTTCATAGGAATCCACTGAGTCTTCCTCTTGACTCAATTACATGAATTGTTTTTCCATCCTAAGTCGATAAGCCTTAGGAAAATACTTCTCAAGAAACATACCTTTGAATTCATCCTAGTCGAGAGCATCAATCTCATCAGCGTCCCTGATATTTTTAACCATCGACCACCACTGATCTGCTTCACCCTCCAAACGGTAAATAACAAGACTAGCCTTTTGATTGTATGAACACCCCATGACATCGAAAATATTCTCCAGTGCTTTGATCCACCCTTCAGCTAGTACATGGTCAGATGGTCCTCTGAATGATGGGGGATGTTGCCTCATGAAATGTTCCACCACTGAAATGTTCCTCTGCGGTTGATCTGGCTGATCTCGTGCATGGATACTGCCACCATTTATCACTTGATTCAACTACGCCATTACTGCAATAAACTTTTCAGTTCCAATTCTGACCATCTCAGGATGCTGATTCAGAAGGTTATTTCCTTCTGTATGCCTTCCTAGCACTACTTCCCTGTTTCCTCTGCGGAAAACCATTATGAACAAACATGTCTTAGATGAAGCAACATGGTAATCTTCAAATGCTATATCATTTCAAATTGACCATAAAAAAATAATTTTGGATAATCATTTAATAAAATTCTAACTCCTAAAGTTATCTAAACCGACCTCTGATACCAACTATAAGGCCCCAAACTTAAACCTTACATAATATTTAGTTATTACAAGATTACACATTGAGTATATTTTCAGGTTTAGAGTTTTAGAGAATTAGATCATAAAACTTTCATTACATTCCACATTTAAACAAAGTGGTTACATAAAAGATAGTATTCATTTTTTTCCCATCAACAGAAACATATTCAAAAGAAAACATGGATTCTTTCTTGACACTTCCTTGAAACTATCATCATATCATATACCATTCCCTTGACCTATGGAAAACATTTCAAAAACCTGGGATGAGCATAAAAAGCTCAGTAAGGGTTATAAAAATATGGAAAGGAAACATGAGTTCATATATACATAAGAATGAAATCATAATTTACCCATAAAACATAGGCACTTTAACATACCTCATCAAATCATGAATAAATCATAGAAATCATAAGACATAAAGGTAACTTGAGGCATTCATAACATTCTTACGTAGAGAGTAACCCTCTTGGTTACGTTTAGAATACCCATCACAGTATATTCCCTAAATCTATTCAGAGAAACCTTAACGTTTCACTCATTCGCGTTACCCAATGAATTGGAGAGCTATATTGGCCTCACCCACCCTTAGTTTATCACGGAACCACCCGTCTTCATAAACAATTCCCAAGAACCATAACATAAATTATATCACATAAAACATGCATAAAGGAAACATAACATTTCCACCTTTCAATCACAAGATATCAATACAACACATTGATATAAAAACATTATGAAAACCATTTTCAATACCAAAATAAAAGAAAAGTAAAACATGGTATTTATTTTTCTTTTTAAAAAAAGGTATGGCTTGTAGAGGAAGCTGAAACTCAAATAATGGTCACGGCGGAGGAGAATTTGTTGTCGCCACATACGTACGACAAAAACATTCTATTTTGTCGTTTAGTAAAACACTTCATATAAAAAATATTCCTTTTGGATAAATTTAAAATTCAAAGGGGTTTATACACAGTATAAAAGAAAGTTGTGTATAAAACAAAATATGCCTCAATGAAAGGAGATTGAGACGGATTCCCATACCTCGGGTCTGACTTGACTCGATCATTATTTAATATCCTGAATAATAAACTTGAGTTAATTTATACTTGCTTAAGAACCTTTTTCAAGTTCATTATTCCTTTTATATCACTTATTACCATGTCATGAACACTATGAAATTATTTAAGTTAATAACGGTCGTTTTAACGATCATTGATACTTGAGTCAAAAATAAACTCTTTATAATTACAAGTTGTTCGTGTATCCATTATATCCAGAGTTATAATCATGATTTAGATATCATATATATAATATATATCCAGTATATACATGAATTTATAATATTACATAATCATTTAGAGGTAAGAAATGAAATTCACCGTTCATGGAGATGGTAAGCCGTACATACGCATGAACGCTACTTTCATTTCTATGTCATATTAATGGAATTAAAACTAAATGGGAGGTATGTATATTTTAATTCCAGAATTATATTCATCATTTAGATGTAACATACATCATATATAATAACTTTAAATCCATCCTTTATACGTCCCACATATGGCATTAACGAATCAAATCATTTTGTGGGGGCGGTAGTCCGCACTTCCTAAAATGAAGATATCGAGTATACCCATAATGGAAGCCTTAAAGGTATGCCCAAAATGAAAAATACCAAAGCTTAAGGAAAACATAAACATATTATATATCATATATAAATATAGTGTCATCTTAATGGTCACCTTTGAAGGTGTTAAAAGAATGTTGAACAATCATCATTTCAGGAGGCAGAAATTCGCCATCCTCAGAAACAGTATGTTCTTTAACCATTAGATGTCGGTGTGTGTAAGTGTAGCTCGAATACTTCATATAACAACATCCTAATATATTGATGATACTGGAGTTGTAACGAAAGTAATGAATAATAAGAGTTTAGGGGCTTGGAGAAGAAAAATAAAATAAAAGAACACAAGAGAAGACACTACCTTTAAATCTGGTAACTCTTTTTGATTTGAGCTCAAAGGCTTCCTTGGGAAGACTTATGGCCAAAGTGAGGCTTCTAGGAGTTATATAGGAATGTGGAGAGACAAAATGGGCAGGGGTTGGCTGAGAAAAATTCTTTGGATGTGTGGGTAAGGTGGTAGAGGTGGGGGCATTTTATAAGAGGAGAGGAGGGCACTCTTGGAAAGGTATAAAAGGATACTTTATTATAAAACGATTTTCGGATTTAAAAGGTCCCAAAATTATATATTTATTGGATAAGGTGATAATTGTTCGAAATAAACCCATCCAATAGGTTTTTGACATGTGTAGGTCTTAGATTTTACATTATCGTTTCATTTTATTTAAATCGTTAAATAATGAGGTCATCGCTGCATCATCATGGTGTCATAAATAATTTAATTTATTTAATGTCTAAAAATTATAAAAAAACTATCATGATGTTGGAAATCATTTTATCTTTATAATGAATATTTATAGTAAAAAATATGACTTGTATAACCCCATGTAAACATTGTTTTAGTAAAACAACTCAAGTTTGTGTCATTTTTACTTTTACATTAAATAAAAAGTTATTTATGTCATTTCACAACCAAAGTGGCTCCATGGGGTCCCCAAGTTGACCCATGGATTTTCTTGGTCATCCATGACTAATCCAATGAGGGTAGGACATGTGTAAAGCTCATCTCATATTATTAAAACACTATTTTTACCTTAAACTACACTAATTACCTCTAATCGCAATTAAAAACATAAAAGTTACTATTCACCAAAAAATTATTTTAATCCCATTGAACCACATTTTACTTCTTAATGACAACCATTTATGTCGGATTTTTGAAATTCAAAACACAGAGGTGGTAAAATTTCATTTAAACGAAAAATCCGTTTTTTAAGTACCACTTAGTGGTTTCACTATTCATCAAAAATTGAAGTTTTCCAGAAAAATACCAAAACTTCACCCTAATCTATATTTGATATTCTGAATTCAAAAATGATGTCTATTTTAAAAAATTAAAAACATATAAGTTACATTAATTAATTTAATAATTAATTCCCGCTGCCAGAGAAAATAGCGTGCTTTTATGAAACCATAAGTATCAAAAGATTGACACTAGTTGAAGTCCAATTTCAAAGTGAAATTAATTCCAACGACCACTATTGGATTAAATGGTAAAAATATATTCTAATTGAACTTTAAAACCAATTAAAAAGATAATATAATCATATAAAAAAATTATATTAAAAAGAGGTTTTGAATTAAAATACAACATTTTTCAATATTCATTTAAAAAAAGAACATTATCATAAAAATACCAGAAAATTACCCAAAGTAAATTTCAATGTCCCAATCATAAAGAATAAGTTTATTTAGAAAAATAGAGCTTATAAAATTTTCAAAATATTGATTTAAAAATGGTTTTCCATCAAAAGGCTGTAAAACAATCTTTTAAAAATATTAGTATATTCCATGCTTAAGATTGGATTTATTCTCATTTTAAGCCTCTAAAATGGTAACTAATTCATTAATAGACATAGATAAAATATCTATTATTCATTACTTACTTGGGATGTTACATCCTTCCCCCTTTAGAAAATTGCAACCCCGTAATTTATTTACTTATCGAATAAGTGGGGGTATTTAGCCCTCATTTCATTTTCAGATTCCCATGTTTCCTCTTCAACCATGTGGTTTTTCCACAAAACATTTACCTGATGAATCACCTTATTCTGTAACACTTGCTCCCTGTGGTCAAGAATCTAGACCGGTTGTTCCTCATAATATAGGTTCTCTTCCAGCTGAACTACCTCTAGACTCAAAACATGAGATGGATCTGGCATATACTTTCTCAACATCGAAACATGAAAAACATTGTGTACCTGAGATAAACTCGGAGGTAAAGCCACTCGGTAAGCAACTGATCCAACTCTCTCCAGAATTTCATATGGTCCAATGAACCTTGGACTCAGCTTTCCTTTCTTACCAAATCGCATCACACTTTTCCATGGTGAGACTTTGAGAAAAACATGATCACCTACCTCAAAAGAGTGATCCTTCCTCCTGTTGTCCGCATAACTCTTCTGCCTGCTCTGAGCTATTCTCATGTGTTTCTGTATTAGCTGAACTTTTTCTGCCAACTCTTCCACCAATTCTGATCCCATCAACTTCCTTTCACCCACTTCATCCCAGAAAGCTGGAGTTCGACACCGCTTCCCATATAATGCCTCAAATGGTTCCATCTGTATACTAGAATGAAAATTGTTATTACAAGAAAACTCAACCAAAGAAAGATGTTGGTCCCAACTTCCCAGATAATCCATCGAACAAGAACATAGCATATCCTCCAAAGTCTAGATCGTTCGTTCTGACTGCCCATCTGATTGAGGATGAAAAACTGTACTAAAATTTAATTCAGTACCCAATGAATTCTGAAGGCCTTTCCAAAAGTTAGAAGTAGACCTTGGATCACGGTCAGATACAATGGAGAGAGGAACTCCATGTAACCTGACTATATCTTTAATATAAAAATGGGAAAGTTGATCTCGGGAAAAAGTATCTCGTATAGTAAGGAAATGAGCAGATTTAGTCAAGCGATCAACAATAACCCAGATTGCATTATTACCTCGAGGTGTCTTCGGTAATCCCACAACGAAGTCCATGGATATATTCTCCCATTTCCACTCTGGCACTGGTAAAGGCTGAAGCATCCCATTCGGTAACTTTCGCTCTGCTTTAACCTGCTGACAAGTCAAACACTTCACAGTAAAATCAGCAATATCCCTTTTCATTCCATCCCACCAGAAACACTCCCGAAGATCTCTATACATCTTAGTACTGCCAGGATGACTTGAAAACGGAGAACTATGAGCTTCACATAAAAACTCTCTATTCAACTGTGAATCACAAGTCACACACAATCTCTTCCCAAATCTCAAAACACAATCATTATCAATGATGAATTCAGGCAACTTACCTTTCTGAACCCGCTCTACCTTTTTCTGCAACTCACTGTCTTGCTTTTGTGCTTTCTTGATTCTGTCTGATAGAGAAGATTTCGCTGATACCTGAAACAAAATAGAAGGACATCCTGCACCAACAACTTCTATGACAAATTTCATCAAATCCTTAACCAAAGGATCACGTTCAAAACACAACATTGTCAATGAAGCATTACTTTTTCGACTCAAAGCATCAACAACTTTATTTGATTTTCCCAGATGGTAATGAATTGTACAATCATAATCCTTGATTAATTCTAGTCATCTCCTATGTCTCATGTTCAATTATTTCTGAGTGGATATATACTTTAAAATTTTGTGATCAGTATATATTTCACACTTTACTCCATACAAATGATGCCTCTAAATTTTTAAAGCGAAAACAACAGCAGCTAACTCCAAATCCTGTGTAGGGTAAATTACCTCTTGAGTTTTCAACTGTCGTGAAGCATAAGCAATTACCTGATCATTCTGTATTAGGACGCAACCAAGTCCTTTCAATGAAGTGTCACTGTATATAACAAACTCCCCATTTCTGGAAGGTAGTGCCAAAACTGGATCATTCACCAATCTTCTTTTCAGTTCCTGAAAACAATCATCACATTCTTTTGTCCAGATAAACTTAACACCCTTCCGAGTTAGCTTAGTCATTGGACTAGATAACCGTGTAAAATTTCTAACAAACCTTCGGTAATAGCCTGCCAAACCAAGGAAGCTACGAATCTCAGTTACATTTGTGGGTCTTGGCCATTCTTCAACAACCTTTGTTTTTGCAAGATCAACGGTTATCCAATCTTTAGAAACAATGTGACCAAGGAATGAAATTTGTTGCAACCAAAACTCACACTTTCTGAATTTCCCATACAATTTCTTTTCTTTTAAGGTTTTCAAAATAACCCTTAAATGTCTTTCATGCTCCTATTTACTTTTAGAAAACACCAAAATATCATCAATGAAAAAAACCACAAACTTATCCAAGAACTCATGGAAAATTCTATTCATTAAGTCCATGAATATAGCAGGTGCATTGGTTAGCCCAAAAGGAATTACTACAAATTCATAATGGCCATATCTTGTACGAAATGCAGTCTTCAGAACATCTGCTTCCTTTACCTTCAACTGATGGTACCCCGATCTCAGGTCAATCTTTGAAAAATACTGAACTCCCTGGAGCTGATCAAACAAATCATCTATATGAGGCAAAGGATATTTGTTCTTAACAGTGATGTTATTCAAGGCTCTATAATCAATGCAAAGTCTCATAGAACCATAATTCTTTTTAACAAATAAAACTAGAGCACCCCATGGTGATATACTAGGTCGAATGAAACCTTTATCTAATAAATCTTGCAATTGCTCCTTTAACTCTAAAATTTCAATTTGAGCCATTCGATAAGGGGTTTTGAAATTGGATTAGCATCAGGAACTAAGTCTACAGTAGTCTCAACTTCCCGATCTAGTATTATTCCAGGAAACTCATCAGGAAAAACATCAGGATACTCATTTACCACTGGCACATCATTAATCTGAACAGTTCCTTTATTTTCAACGATGTGTGCAAGGTAAAATTCATTTCCATCTTCTATAAGTTTCTCAGCCTCTTGATATGTTATCAACAGTAAGGGTTCATTCTTGTACACAAACTGAAAGTCTTTCTGAAAAGAAACTTCTTTAGCTCTATAGTAAATCTTAGCATGGTAAATAGAGAGCCAATCCATACCCAGGATAACATCAAACTCTACTAGAGGTAAAACAATAAGGTTTTCATGTAAGTTCTTTCCATGGATAAGGATGGGAAGATTATTATAAATTCATTTTGCCTCAACATTTCCCCCAGGTGTTTTTACCAAAAGTTCAGGAGTAATTTCTTGAGATGGTATTCCCATTTTACTAGAAAAGGTTTTAGAGATGAAAGAATGTGTAGACCCCGAATCAAACAACACACTGGCATAATATGAAAAAACAAACAAAGTACTTGATACAACTTCATTTGACGGCCCGACATCTGTTGAAGTAGTTGCAAAGGATTTCACCACCCCTTTATGCTTGTAGTCTAATTGCTTCCCATCACTCAAGCTCTTTTTCAGACCCTCATTTTCATAGTGACCCATCTCATTTCACTTAAAACATTTCACTAACTGTAAATAAAATTTGGTCTTACCATCACCTTGGTCTTTTTTAGTGCAATCACGAGCCTTATGTCCCATCTTACCACATCGGTAGTACTTTCCAGAATTCATAAGACATTCCCCAGCATTCCTTTTACCACATTTATCACAAACTAGAAACGTAGTTTTCTTACCGTCAGACCTTTTTGAAGAATTCTTTCCTTTCTCCTGCCACCTCGGTCTCTTCTTCTACTGGTTGTTATAGAACACTTGATCATCAGAAAACTCCATTTCCACATTCTCAGCACATTGAACTCGCTTTTCATAACTTTTAAACTCATGAGAAGCCAATGCCCTTCGATATTTTGGCTTTAATCCTGAGTAAAAATGATTGATTTTACTATCAAGGTCTCGGATAAAATTTTGAGGATACCTTTGCAATCGAGTGAACCTTTCTTCATAGGAATCCACTGAGTCTTCCTCTTGCCTCAATTCCAGGAATTGTTTTTCCATCCTAAGTCGAACAGCCTTAGGAAAATACTTCTCAAGAAACATACCTTTGAATTCGTCCCAGTCGAGAGAATCAATCTCATCAGTGTCCCTGATATTTTTAACCATCGACCACCACTGATCTGCTTCACCCTCCAAATGGTAAATAGCAAGACTAACCTTTTGATTGTCTAAACACCCTATGACATCGAAAATATTCTCCAGTGATTTAATCCACCCTTCAGCTAGCACAGGGTCAGATGGTCCTCTGAATGATGGGGGATGTTGCCTCATGAAATGTTACACCACTGACATGTTCCTCTGTGGTTGATCTGGCTGATCTCGTGCATGGATACCACCACCATTTATCGCTTGAGTCAACTGCGCCATTACTGCAACAAACTGTTCAGTTCCAATTCCGACCATCTCAGGATGCTGATTCAGAAGGTTATTTCCTTCTGTATGCCTTCCTAGCACTGCTTCCCTGTTTCCTCTGTGGAAAACCATTCTGAACAAACATGTCTTAGATGAAGAAACATGGTAATCTTCAAATGCTATATCATTTCAATTTGACCATAAAAAAATATTTTTGGATAATCATTTAATAAAATTCTAACTCCTAAAGTTATCTAAACCGACCTCTGATACCAACTATAAGGCCCCAACCTTAAACCTTATATAATATTGATTTATTACAAGATTACACATTGAGGATCTTTTCAAGTTTAGAGTTTTAGAGAATTAAATCATAAAACTTGCATTACATTCCACATTTAAACAAAGTGGTTACATAAAAGATAGTATTCATTTTTCCCATAAACGGAAACATATTCAAAATAAAACATGGATTCTTTCTTGACACTTCCTTGACACTATAATCATATCATGTAGCATTCCCTTTGTGATGACCCAGATCCCCTTGGTCCCTTCCTTTGCCAAAATCCGAATCCTTAAGGTGTACGGATCGGTGAGACCGATCGGTGCGCGATCGGTGAGACCGATCGGTGAGCCCGATCGGTGAGACCGATCGGTGAGCCCGATCGGTGAGACCGATCGGTGAGCCCGATCGGTGAGACCGATCGGTGAGCCCGATCGGTGAGACCGATCGGTGAGCCCGATCGGTGAGACCGATCGGTGAGCCCGATCGGTGAGGCCGATCGGTGAGCCCGATCGGTGAGGCCGATCGGTGAGGCCGATCGATGAGGCCGATCGGTGAGGCCGATCGGTGAGACCGATCGGTGCGACCGATCGGTGAGACCGATCGGTGAGACCGATCGGTGCGACTGATCGGGGCGACCGATCGGTGAGACCGATCGGTGCGACCGATCGGTGAGACCGATCGGTGAGACCGATCGGTGCGACCGATCGGCGGAACCGGCTAACATCACCCGACCTTGCCAAGTTGTTCCAGTAACACTCCTTTTTCGCAAATAGGGTTTTAAACCCTATTCTGCCTCGTTCAAAATGTCTTGAAAACCCGAAACGCGCACAAAAGTTTTAATTAAATGCTTTATTAATTCATGAGTCGGTTTAAACCACCCAACACCTTTAATGATGGGTCAAGCCGCGTGGTCAACCCACGACTTCCACGTCTTACGCGGTTCGGCGTTTTTATCTCAACCGTCCCCGCTCTTATAAATTAAGGGTTAGGTCGTGGTTTCCCCCTTCTTCGATCGTTGCTCTTCTGGTGCATCGGGACCGCCGCGTCGTTATCCGTAAAGTTCCGCGCCCCCGGCCTAAACGTCGATCATCTATCAACAAGTAGGGAATTTCTCTCGTCTCTTACCTTTGTGTATCATGCGGGGTGGGCGTTATTTTTGTTCCTATGGAATTGGTTGAACCAAAACTTGAAGATAATAAACGAAGTTCTAAAGAAAGAAGGGGAAGGGGTTGTGATCGTTGCTTATGATTTATCTTTTGCTTATCCTTTTTGATTTGTGCTGGTTCATGTTCTTCTGGAAATTGAGGCCGTTGGTGGTCGTTGTATGTGCGCTGATGAATCCCTTCGTGATGTTTTAAATGGGTTGCTGAAATTGTGAACTCCTACTGTGAAATTGGTTAATCACGTATATCCGGCTGAATAATTGAAAGCACCAGGATCAACCCTTCTGCGATAACTTCCGGTTATAACACACGGAATTTTGAAATCATGGAGTGTGTTAAGTCGTTTAAACCTGAAAATCCCTAACTTGTGCTGGTAGCGGTAGTTGGTTGTTTTCCTTTCGGGCCGATTGCTGGAAATGTGGGAGGGGATGGGATACCCTGTTCTTTTATACTCTCGGTGGTTGTGTGAATTTGGGGGGATCAGATCTCCTGTTGGTATGGATTCGGTGGTTGTGAGTTTTAAACCCGAATGGTCACTTGTTGATATCACAAATTGGGGAGAGATCCTCTGTTAACAGAACCGGGTGTGAGTGTTTTGGTTGATCCTTGCTCTGACGCTTTCCTTGGTTGTGCTTATGATAGTTGCCCAGTAGTGCTTAAAATTAATTGAACATTTTGACTGAACGTGAAACAAGAATGGGACAAATGGTTTTGTGGGCAAGGGTCGTGAACTGTGACTTGGGTGCAGTGGTGTTGCGTTCTGTAGGTTGGCTAGGAAAACCTAAGCTTTGGGTGAGTGTTTGTTACCTATATCTATACTTGTAGCTTTGTGTTTCTTATTCGCGCCCCACCCAAGTTGAGAACTCAGTGCCGAACACCCCCATTTATGGGGGAAGGGTGTTTTTCCCAACACTATCCTTAGTGGATGGTTATTAGCTCCTTTTCTGCTCCCTTTCCCGGATAGCCCAAGTATCTTTGGGCAGGCTGTGATGGCCTGAAGTCCATTATTAGCCCAAGAACCTCCGGGCGGGGTTTTGTGGTGGTTGGCCAGGTGTGTGCGGCAGGTGGTTTCCCAAGTGTCTTCGGGATGAGGCCCAGGTGTCTTCGGGCGTGGCGGTGGTTGCTCTGGCCTAGGTGTTTGCAGGCATGGTTACATGTGACAGTTGAGGCCCAGGTGTGTGCCGGCGGGATTCGGCAGTGGGACTGCGTGTGGTTGTGGCCCAGGTGTGTGCGGGCGGGATTCGGCAGTGGGACTGCATGTGGTTGTGGCCCAGGTGTGTGCGGGCGGGTGTGGCAGTGGGACTGCAGTGAGAATGGCGGGATTGGTCCGATGCGTAGGATGTCTCAATAACTAGTGGGAAAGTGGCGCGGGGTACCCAAACATCGATGTGCTCTTATATATATTACTTGAATTGCGTTATTTGGGGAGCGAGCCTTGGTGAGGCCTGGGATGGATAGTTTTCCTTGTTAGGTGTTTGGTTTACTCTTTCTCACGGGACTTTAGTACGTTCCCCCACTTGTGCACGAGAGTCATGTTTTTACCTACTGAGTGTACTTGTATGCTCACCCTACGTATATAAAACTGCTTTCAGGTTTCCAGGAGGACTTCGGGGATCACGCAGGACCTTACTAGCTCGGACTTTTTGAGCAGTTGCAGTTGTTTCTCTTTTCTTTTGGTACTTACCTTGTAGTCACCTTTTTTGCACTTTGTGGCTTTCACTTTTGAAACATGCATGTGGGAATGGTTTACTTTTGGCTTTAATTTTCTTTCTACCTTGGTGTTGTCGGGTTTTCTCCTCCTTATCTTTCGATCCTATAAAATAAAAAGGGTAATGCCTTCCATTTGCGAGGATTTCCTATACCCTTGGTGCTAGTCGCCACTTCGGGACCTATTGAAGGTGGGTTTCAGGGTTCATTATCTCTCCTTCAACTTAAAGAAGGAAGGGCCTGGCAATCTGCTGACCCTTCCCTCCTTTTGGTGAAGGCGGGTCGTGACAGAATGGTATCAAAGGTGAGGTTGGTTGAGAGATAGGACGGAGTCTGGAGTTAGGCACAGTGAGGATTGCATGGGATGGTAAGGCAACAACGTTGGATGACCTTGGTGCGTGAATTAGGCCAGGGAAGACCAGCTAGGACACGGGATTTTAGGGCCCCCCGTGATCCGATGCAAGGACTCTGGACCTACCGAACGACCAAGTGAGGCCACACTGATTGCAGGGTAGAGACCCTAGGAAAGGTACATGCATCATAAATGACTTGTGTTCTTGTGTTTGTGGGATGTCTTGGGAATTAAGAATAAATTAAATCTTAATAAGTTTTAAGAACGATTTTCTTTGCACTACTTGGGATTAGGCTTTCCTTGTTACCTTGCAGCTATGGCACCTGGAAGGCGACCACGTGTGGTACAGGCGATCGAGGCCCCCGAGACTGCCTTGGCCAATCGGCAGAGAGCTGATCGAGAGGAAGAGGACGACCAGTGGCAGAAGACTCTTCGAGCCTTCCAGCGACAGGCCCTCGAGAAGTATGAGGGCAGCACCTCCGATATGAAGACGGAAGGCTGGCTAGAGGAGTTAGTCATAGCCTTCGGCCTGATTCGGGCCCCGACCGAGTACTGGGTTCCTCTGGCTGTTAGCCAGATGCGAGGAGCGGCACGTCAGTGGTGGATGCTTCACCTTTGGAATAGGAAAGAGTCTGAGGTTGCTTGGGAGGATTTCGAGAAGGAGTTCCGGGCGGAGTTCCTCTCCTCGACGATGAAGGCGGAGAAGAGGCAGGAGCTACTCTCCCTCCAGCAGGGGAGCATGTCCGTGAGGGAACTTGGAATCAAGTTCAAGGACCTCCTGCGTTTTGCTCCGGACCTCTTTCCCGATGAGGAGTCTCGGGCAAGACGTTTGGAGGAGGCACTCCGACCCTCCCTCCAGTATGCTGTTACCCCCTTTACCCTTCCGACATACTTAGAGGTCCAGAAGAAGGCCGAAGTGGTGGAAAGGATGCATGCTCTGGGAGGAGTGTCACGAGAAGGGATCCAGCTGGGACCATCGAAGGGGAAGGCCGTCAGCACCAGGCCTCCAGCATCGGGACCCTCCAGGTTCCGACCCGCAGGGAGCAGACCGCAGCAGTTTCAGTTTCGATCCCCTGGCCCACGTTCTTTCCCTTCAGGCTCGGGACCACGGCGCTTCATCTGCGGGAGCCCTGGACATCTCCGGAGTCAGTGCCCCGATCGGGTGTAGTACAGAAGTGGCAGTCATCCCCAGCATCCGCCGCAGCAGCAGAATCCAGCCAGACCCTTCCGGCAGCAGTAGCAGGGACAGCGAGCTCCCGTTCCTCCGCAGGCGGACATAGGAGGAGGAGGCCGACCTCAGGGCGCTCCCCAGGGACCTCGACCAGGGCGTGGTCGGGGAGGTGGCCGATAGCCGAGGGGTAGGGGAGATGGGCGTGGACAGCTACACGCCGCAGAGGCAGCGGTTCCAGCAGGGTCAGAGGTTGTTTGAGGTATGATCAATGTGCTTAGCACTCTTGCTTATGCTTTGTTCGATACCGGAGCTTCGCACTCCTTTGTTGCACCCAGTCTAGCCCGTGCCTTGTGTCTAGATGCCGAGAGACTTCCAGTTCCCCTGGTGTTGAGCACACCAGTTGGAGGTCAGACCGACTTTCTGTTCATTTGTCGGGGATGTAGACTGATGTTAGGGCCACATCAGTCAGTTAGGGACCTCCTTCTGCTACAGATTCAGCCGTACGATGTCATCCTAGGCATCGACTGGCTATTTTCTGTGTGCGCCGTCATCGACTATTCCCGAAGGAGGGTGGAGTTCTCAGGTTTGGACGGCCAGTGTGTTACCTTCACCGGCGAGCGGAGCAGTCCAAAGGGAAACAGTAGGGAGGAACCTCTCCTCTCCTTGTTGACTGAGCTGACAGTGGAATCAGTAGATGCTGAGATGGTGGAAGTGCCAGAGATCGTCCGCGAGTTTATGGACGTCTTTTCTGAGGAGGTGACGACTCTACCCCCTCGACGCGATATCGAGTTCGGGATAGACCTACAACCAGACGCTCGTCCGATCTCGATGGCTCCTTATCGGATGGCACCTTCGGAGCTACGAGAGTTGCGGATACATATTGACGATCTGATGAAGAGGGGTTATATCCATCCGAGTGCGTCACCATGGGGCGCTCCAGTCTTGTTTGCAAGGAAGGCGGATGGTGGCCTTAGGTTGTGCATCGATTACAGGAGGCTGAATCAGGTAACGATCAAGAATCGCTACCCTCTTCCAAGGATAGATGATCTTTTTGACCAGCTGAAAGGGGCAGGATGGTTCTCGAAGATCGACCTGCGATCCGGGTACCACCAGCTGAGGGTGAAGGATAGTGACGTCCCGAAGACGGCGTTCCAGTGCAGGTATGGGCACTTCGAGTTCGTGGTCATGCCCTTTGGTGTTACGAACGCCCCGACCGTGTTCATGGGGCTTATGAACTCCATCTTTCGGGAGTACTTGGATCGGTTTGTGGTGGTATTCATCGACGATATCCTGATCTATTCAAGGTCAGAAGAGGACCATGCAGAGCACCTGCGGACAGTTTTGGAGGTCCTCCGACAGTACCAGCTCTATGGGAAGTTGTCAAAGTGCAAGTTCTGGGCACGAGAAGTGCAATTCCTTGGGCACGTAGTGTCTGAGCAGGGAGTAGCAGTCGACCCATCAAAGGTTGAGGCAGTTGTTTCTTGGGTAGCACCCAAGAGTGTGGCGGAAGTCCGGAGTTTCCTCGGACTAGCAGGTTACTACCAGAGATTCGTACCCAACTTCTCCCGAGTAGTAGCCCCTTTGACGGCTTTGACCAAGAAGGACCAGGTTTTCGTGTGGAGAGAGCAATGCGAGCCGTCCTTCAGCTACCTAAAAGAAAAGCTGGTTAGTGCCCCAGTGTTGAGATTACCAGAAGAAGAGATGGCCTATGAGGTATTTTGTGATGCTTCAGGACAGGGCCTGGGATGCGTGTTGATGCAACAACAAGGGGTGATCTCTTACGGGTCCAGGCAGCTACGCCCCCATGAGCGGAACTATGCCACCCATGACTTGGAGCTTGCAGCAGTAGTGTTCGCATTGAAGATGTGGCGACATTACCTATTTGGGGAGCGCTTTGTGGTCTTCACCGATCACAAGAGCTTGCGCTATATCTTCTCCCAGCGTGACTTGAACTTGCGACAGCGGAGGTGGGTCGAGTTTCTCCAAGACTACGACTTTGAGATCTCGTACACTGAAGGTAAGGGAAACGTTGTGGCTAATGCCCTGAGCAGGAAGCCGCATCAGGAAGTGGTTTGGGAATCTGCTGATGCTTGGAAGGAGATGGGGGAATTGGCTTCCTTACACCTGGATGCGAAGATGGATAGTGGCAGAGGCTGCCTATATCAGATGATAGTGCAGCCATCTCTGTTTCGACAAGTGGAGGAGTCTCAGTGGGGAGACCCCGAGTGCGAAGTGATGCGTGATCGGGTTGACCAGGGCGATGCTCCGAGAGAATGGACAGAGGATGGTCAGCACCGGATGCTTTTCCAGAAAAGGTTGTTTGTTCCAATAGTGATGCGTGGCAAGGTTCTCAGTGAGTTCCACAACTCACCCCTGGCAGTGCACCCAGGAGTTACCAAGATGTACCAGGGGCTAAAAAGGCAGTTCTGGTGGCCCGGAGTTAAGCGAGCGGTGGCAGAATTCATGGCCAAATGCTTAGTATGTCAGCAAGTGAAGGCTGAACACCGGGTTCCAGGCGGCCTACTGCAGCCTTTAGCTGTTCCCGAGTGGAAGTGGGATGACATCTCAATGGATTTCGTCACGGGACTACCCAAGGTCCAAGGAGGGTGCGACGACATTTGGGTGGTGGTGGACAGGTTGACGAAATCAGCTCACTTTCTGGCAATCAGGGAGTCAAGTACTGTAGATCCTTTGGCACGAAAGTACGTGAATGAGGTGGTGCGGTTGCATGGAGTTCCGAGGTCTATAGTCTCAGATAGGGATGCACGGTTTACCTCACGAATCTGGAGAGGATTGCAGTATGCATTTGGCACCCAGTTACTCCTTAGCACTACTTTCCATCCCCAGACAGATGGACAAACGGAGCGAACCATCCAGACGTTGGAGGATATGCTACGAGCATGTGTTCTGGACTCAGGAGAGTCGTGGGTGCGATACTTGCCTCTAGTAGAGTTTTCTTACAATAATAGCTACCACTCTACCATCGGTATGGCCCCGTTTGAGGCTTTGTACGGGAGGCCATGCCGTTCACCTGTGTGTTGGACCAAAGTAGGAGAGGCAGGCATCCTTGGCCCGGAGGTAGTTCAAAACACGACAGAGAAGATTCAGCTCATACGGGAAAGGATGAAGGCGGCCCAGGACCGACAGAAGTCGTATGCTGATACCAGGAGAAGGCCCTTGGAGTTTGAGGTTGGAGACCACGTGTTCTTGAAGGTCTCCCCGCGGCGTGGGCAACGGAGGTTCGGCAAGGGGGGTAAGCTTTCCCCCAGATTCGTCGGACCCTTCGAAGTGTTACGGCGGGTCGGCGAAGTGGCTTATCAGCTAGCGTTACCTCCGCCGTTGCTAAGGATACATGATGTCTTTCATGTATCCCAGCTCCGTCGTTATCTGCACGATGATTCACACGTCCTTGATTGGGGTGAACTGGACATCGAGGATGACGTAACCTTCATGGAAAAACCAGTGATGATCGAGGATCGCAAGGGGAAGGTGCTTCGTGGGTGAGCTATTCCCTTGGTTCGTGTGTTGTGGAGACATGGCGGGCTCGAGGAGAGTACGTGGGAAAGGGAAGCACAGATGCGTGCCCAATACCCCGAGTTGTTTTGAGCTTTGTTCCTTTTGTACCTGTTGTGGTAGAACGTTTGACTTTTGGCTATGAAATGTACTGGGTTATTTCCTCTGTTGTGTGTGAAAAGCCCCGGATAAAGGGAAGAGGGAACCTGACCCCTAATCAAGACGCATTAAGGTGGATGCGATTGAACCCGTGCGGGCGAGTCAGTGGTGCCGAAAGCGGATAATATCTTGACATGGGGGAGGGAAACTCCCCAAACCCACATGACCGGGCTGTTTGGCGTGGTATGTTGATTAGTTCTTTACAGGAGGGTGTTTTTAGTTAGCAGAGGTTCACTCCTAAGAGGTATCTTTCGAAGATGGTTGTTTGGACCCTCTCTTTCCTTCTGGTTTGTTTTGATTCTCGAGGACGAGAATCGTTTAAGAGGTATCTGATGTGATGACCCAAACCCCCTTGGTCCCTTACTTTGCCAAAATCCGAATCCTTAAGGTGTACGGATCGGTGAGACCGATCGGTGCGACCGATCGGTGAGACCGATCGGTGCGACCGATCAGTGAGACCGATCGGTGAGACTGATCGGTGCGACCGATCGGTGAGACCGATCGGTGTGACCAATCGGCGGAACCGGCTGACGTCACCCGACCTTGCCAAGTTGTTCCAGTAACGCTCCTTTTTCGCAAATAGGGTTTTAAACCCTATTCTGCCTCGTTAAAAATGTCTGGAAAACCCGAAACGCGCACAAAAGTTTTAATTAAATGCTTCATTAATTCATGAGTCGGTTTAAACCACCCAGCACCTTTAATGATGGGTCAAGCCGCGTGGTCAACCCACGACTTCCACGTCTTACGCGGTTCGGCGTTTTTATCTCAACCGTCCCCGCTCTTATAAATTAAGGGTTAGGCCGTGGTTTTCCCCTTCTTCGATCATGGCTCTTCTGGTGCATCGGGACCGCCGCGTCGTTATCCGTAAAGTTCCGCGCCCCCGGCCTAAACGTCGATCATCTATTAACAAGTAGGGAATTTCTCTCGTCTCTTACCTTTGTGTATCATGCGGGGTGGGCGTTATTTTTGTTCCTATGGAATTGGTTGAACCAAACCTTGAAGATAATAAACGAAGTTCTAAAGAAAGAAGGGGAAGGGGTTGTGATCGTTGCTTATGATTTATCTTGTTCTTATCCTTTTTGATTTGTGCTGGTTTATGTTCTTCTGGAAATTGAGGCCGTTGGTGGTCGTTGTATGTGCACTGATGAATCCCTTCGTGATGTTTTAAATGGGTTGCTGAAATTGTGAACTCCTACTGTGAAATTGGTTAATCACGTATATCCGGATGAATAATTGAAAGCACCAGGATCAACCCTTCTGCGATAACTTCCGGTTAGAACACACAGAATTTTGAAATCATGGAGTGTGTTAAGTCGTTTAAACCTGAAAATCCTTGACTTGTGCTGGTAGCGGTAGTTGGTTGTTTTCCTTTCGGGCCGATTGCTGGAAATGTGGGAGGGGATGGGATCCCCTGTTCTTTTATACTCTCGGTGGTTGTGTGAATTTGGGGGGATGGGATCTCCTGTTGGTATGGATTCGGTGGTTGTGAGTTTTAAACCCGAATGGTCACTTGTTGATATCACAAATTGGGGAGAGATCCTCTGTTAACAGAACCGGGTGTGAGTGTTTTGGTTGATCCTTGCTCTGACGCTTTCCTTGGTTATGCTTATGATAGTTGCCCAGTAGTGCTTAAAATTAATTGAACATTTTTACTGAACGTGAAACAAGAATGGGACAAATGGTTTTGTGGGCAAGGGTCGTGAACTGTGACTTGGGTGCAGTGGTGTTGCGTTCTGTAGGTTGGCTAGGAAAACGTAAGCTTTGGGTGAGTGTTTGTTACCTATATCTATACTTGTAGCTTTGTGTTTCTTATTCGCGCCCCACCCAAGTTGAGAACTCAGTGCCGAACACCCCCATTTATGGGGGAAGGGTGTTTTTCCCAACACTATCCTTAGTGGCTGGTTATTAGCTCCTTTTCTGCTCCCTTTCCCGGATAGCCCAAGTATCTTCGGGCAGGCTATGATGGCCTGAAGTCCATTATTAGCCCAAGAACCTCCGGGCGGGGTGTTGTGGTGATTGGCCAGGTGTGTGTGGCAGGTGGTTTCCCAAGTGTCTTCGGGATGAGGCCCAGGTGTCTTCGGGCGTGGCGGTGGTTGCTCTGGCCTAGGTGTTTGCAGGCATGGTTACATGTGACAGTTGAGGCCCAGGTGTGTGCGGGTGGGATTCGGCAGTGGGACTGCGTGTGGTTGTGGCCCAGGTGTGTGCGGGCGGGATTCGGCAGTGGGACTGCGTGTGGTTGTGGCCCAGGTGTGTGCGGGCGGGTGTGGCCGTGGGACTGCAGTGAGAATGGCGGGATTGGTCCGATGCGTAGGATGTCTCAATAACCAGTGGGAAAGTGGCGCGGGGTACCCAAACATCAATGTTCTCTTATATATATATTACTTGACTTGCGTTATTTGGAGATCGAGCCTTGGTGAGGCCTGGGATGGATAGTTTTCCTTGTTAGGTGTTTGGTTTACTCTTTCTCACGGGACTTTAGTACGTTCCCCCACTTGTGCACGAGAGTCTTGGTTTTCCCTACTGAGTGTACTTGTATTCTCACCCTACGTATATAAAACTTCTTTCAGGTTTCCAGGAGGACTTCGAGGATCACGCAGGACCTTACTAGCTCGGACTTTTGGAGCAGTTGCAGTTGTTTCTCTTTTCTTTTGGTACTTACCTTGTAGTCACCTTTTTTGCACTTTGTGGCTTTCACTTTTGAAACATGCATGTGTGAATGGTTTACTTTTGGCTTTACTTTTCTTTCTACCTTGGTGTTGTCGGGTTTTCTCCTCCTTATCTTTCGATCCTATAAAATAAAAAGGGTAATGCCTTCCATTTGCGAGGATTTCCTATACCCTTGGTGCTAGTCGCCACTCCGGGACCTATTGAAGGCGGGTTTCGGGGGTCATTATCTCTCCTTCAACTTAAAGAAGGAAGGGCCTGGCAATCTGCTGACCCTTCCCTCCTTTTGGTGAAGGTGAGTCGTGACACCCTTGACCTGTGAAAAACATTTAAAAAACATGGGATGAGCATAAAAAGCTCAGTAGGGGTTATAAAAATATGGAAAGGAAACATGAGTTCATATATACATAAGAATGAAATCATACTTTACCCATAAAACATAGGAACTTTAACATACCTCATCAAATCATGAATAAATCATAGAAATCATAAGACATAAAGGTAACTTGAGGCATTCATAACATTCTTACGTAGGGAGTAACCCTCTTGGTTACGTTTGGAATACCCATCACAGTATATTCCCTAAATCTCTTCGGAGAAACCTTAACGTTTCCCTCCTTCGCATTACCCAATGCATTGGAGAGCTATATCGGGCTCACCCACCCTTAGTTTATCACAGAACAACCTATCTTCATAAACAATTCCCAAGAATCATAACATAAATCGTATCACATAAAACATGCATAAAGGAAACATAACATTTCCACCTTTCAATCACAAGATATCAATACAACACATTGATATAAAAACATTATGAAAACCATTTTCAATACCAAAATAAAATAAAAGTAAAACATGGTATTTATTTTTCTTTTTTAAAAACGGTATGGCTTGTATAGGAATCCGAAACTCAAATAATGGTCACGGCGGCGGAGAATTCGTTGTCGCCGTATACATACGAAAAAAACATTCTCTTTTGTCGTTTAGTAAAACGATTCGTATAAAATAGATTCCTTTTGGATAAACGTAAAAGTCAAAGGGGTTTTTACACCGTATAAAAGAAAGTTGTGTATAAAACAAAATATGCCTCAATGAAAGGAGATTGAGATGGATTCCCATACCTCGGGTCCGACTTGACTCGATCGTTCTTTAATCTCCTAAATAATAAACTTGAGTTAATTTATACTTTCTTAAGAACCTTTTTCAAGTTAATTATTCCTTCTATATCACTTATTGTCATGTCATGAACACTATGTAATTATTTAAGTTAATAACGGTCGTTTTAACGATCATTGGTACTTGAGTCAAAAATAAACTCTTTATAATTACAAGTTGTTCATGTATCCATTATATCCAGAGTTATACTCATGGTGTAGATATCATATATATCATATATATCCAGTATATACATGAATTTATAATATTACATAATCATTTAGAGTTAAGAAATTAAATGCACCGTTCATGGAGACAGTAAGCCGTACGGACGCATGAACGCTATTTTTATTTCTATATCATATTAATGGAATTAAAAATAAACGGGAGGTATGCATATTTTAATTCCAGAATTATATTCATCATTTAGATGTAACATAAATCATATATAATAACTTTAAATCCATCCTTTATACGTCCCACATATGGCATTAACGAATCAAATCACTTTGAGGGGGCGGTAGTCCGCACATCCTAAAATGAAGATATCGCGTATACCCATAATGGAAGCCATAAAGTTATCCCCAAAATGAAAAATACGAAAGCTTAAGGAAAACATAAACATATTATATATCATATATAAATATAGTTTCATATTAATGTCCCCCTTTGAAGGTGTTAAAAGAATGTTGAACAATCATCGTTTCGGGAGGCCGAAATTTGTCATCCTCGGAAACAATATGTTCTTTAACCATTAGATGTAGGTGTGTGTAAGTGAAGCTCGAATACCTCTTATAACAACATCCTAGTATATATAATATACCAGAGTTGTTACAAAAGAAATGAATAAAAAGAGTTTATGGGGTTGGAGAAGCAAAATAAAACAAAAGAACACAAGAGAAGACAGTACCTTTAAATCGGGTAACTCTTTTTGATTTAAGCTCAAAGAATTCCTTGGGAAGAATTCTGCCCAAAATTAAAAAACATATAAGTTACATTAATTAATTTAATAATTAATTCCCGCTGTCAGAGCAAATAGCGTGCTTTTATGAAACCATAAGTTTCAAAAGATTGACACTAGTTTAAATCCAATTTCAAAGTGAAATTAATTCCAACGACCACTATTGGATTAAATGGTAAAAATATATTCTAATTAAACTTTAAAACCAATTAAAAAGATAATATAACCATATAAACAAATTATATTAAAAAAAGGTTTTGAATTAAAATACAACATTTTTCACTATTCATTTTAAAAAAAGAACATTATCAAAAAAATACCAGAAAATTACCAAAAGTAAATTTAAATGTCCCAATCATAAAGAATAAGTTTATTTAGACAAATAGAGCTTATAAAATTGTCAAAATATTGATTTAAAAATGGGTTTCCATCAAAAGGAAGTAAAAAAATCTTTTAAAAATATTAGTGTATTCCATGCTTATGATTGGATTTATTCTCTTTTTAAGCCTCTAAAACACTATCTAATTCATTAATAGAAATAGATAAAAATATTTATTATTCATTAATTACTTGGGATGTTACACATCAAGAGTTCTGAATACAACTATGTGCTCAATGATTGATCACATTGTGATATCTATTTAGCATTCAAACTTCATGAGTTCCATTCAGCATTCACACATTTCATGCCTTCTTGGACATCCGTTCGTTGTCAACAACCTAAAACCATTTAAACAAAAACAATCAACAAAAAATCACATTCATGATGATTTTTTCTAAAAATGTTCCCCTTTCAGTTTGTTGAAAACCCTTCACATTTCAATACCATATTAAATATTCTTCTATATTCCAACAAAAAAATCATTTCAATCAATTCAATAACAATCAATGATTTACTCAACACACACCCTAAGAACACATGATCCGTGTTCAGCATGATAAAGAAGAGTAGCATGAAAATTTCATCAATGAAACACATCATTCCAAAACCAATCAATTTTATTGATTATGAGCCTCATCAGTCATGATATATGTCCTTTGATTGATCACATTTATCATCGTCATATTTAACATTCCCCCTACTTCACTGCTCCCCATATTAGCTCCTCCTCTATCTTGATTAGTAAACTTTTCCTTTTATAACCATAATTTCCCCCCTTTTTCAATGAGTGAAAAGGTTACTTCGTTGAGGTTAGAAATAGGGTAAAGAACATTAATCATCATATATAGGAAAAATAGATCATACCTCAGTGATAGGGGGTCCCAAATCCACACGTGTGGGGAGTTAACCAAACTCCCCAAGATAGATGATGCCTTTGAATTTCCTCTTTGGTTAAGGAATTTGTCATAATGTATGCAACCTATAGTTCTGTTAGAACATGCTCCAAATTTACTATCCCTTATTCCAAAATTTCCTTGATAAAATGATACTAGATTTTCAAGTGCTATTTCTTTGAGCGAGGGATATGATTTTTGTGATCACTTGAATTTTCTCAATGATTTCCAATCAAAGTCTTCACTTACATATCCATATCATCAAGCTTCTTCTTCATCCACAATAACTATGTACAATCATATATGGAAATAATGTATTTCTCTTTTTCGGTTCTCAATGAAATGAAAGAATATTTCTTGTTAATCCAAGAAATAAAAAATCCCCAAAGATAGATTACACCACCTGACATTCATTTCTAATCATATACTAATCTGACCGAATATTCTTCTATATAGCCTAATAAATCTTTCTAAATTTCTTTGTGGTACTACAAACCAAAATAGACCATTCCCTTAATATACCAAGGTATTATTTTAAATCCATGAATGTGGTTTTCCTGGGGTTTTCTTTGGTACCGTGCAAATTGTTATGTGTAAAATGAAATATCAGTTCTTGTTGCCATCAAATACAATTACAACCAATGATTATTCTATATTTTGTGAAATTAACTGCATTTCCTTCATCATTCCATGAAAGATTCATCTGATTATCCATTAACGAAGTAATATCCTTCAAATTATCCATTAAACATCTTCCCCAAACTTCATTGGAATATTTATATTGAGAAATTAATGTTCTATTACTTCCTTGTGTCACATGTAAACAAAGGAAAATGTCATTTACCAATCATTGACCTTTTGATCTCACTTTTCATGAATTATGTGAGATGATTTTCACTGAGCATCACCTGATCCATGAAATATTATATCATCAACACATACCAAAAACACAATCCTTTGTTTACTGACATTGTTGACATATATATTGAAATAAACTTCACCACACTAAAAACTGATATTTATAAAAAAAAGTGATCTATTATTGAATACAATGCTATCAGTGCCTTATTCAATCCATATAACTCCTTCCATAATAGAAATCCTCTATTCTCATCTATATGAATATGAAAACAATCTGGCTGCCCAATATAAAATGTACTTATCTAGAAAACCATTCAGAAATGCTGTCATGATAGCCACATGGAATACATTTAACACTTTTTTCACTAATATGTCCAAGAATAATATAATTTTCCTTATCCTTCCAAAAGGTGAAGAAGTTACATCAATATCAATGCCTTCTTTTTTGGAGTAAACTTTTCACATTAATCATTCTTTGATTCGAATCACTATACAATATCCATTCATCTATTTTTGAAATACCAATTTGGTCCCTACGATATTCAAATTTTTTTGACCTCAAAACAATATCCCCAAAAACATCCATTATTGTACAGATATTAATCATTAGTTCTAAATTTTATTCCAATTTCAAATGTAGAATTACATTTTAGAATGATTAGACCACTTATTTGAAACAATTTAAATCATCTATTGAATCTTCATGGTATCCAATGATACCAAGTATGTGATTAAGAGAAAAAATTCTCCACCAATGATATGAAAATATTCCTATTGTTAGGACAACTATTTAAGCACAAACAAATTCTTCTTCTCTGGAATTATTTATTTACATTTTTAATTTTGTAATGAGCCATTGAAAATGAAAATTTCTAATGAGTTGTTACTTGGTTTATGAAATAATAGGTAATTTAATAACAATATCACCATCCATTTCATTCAATTACTTCCACACACCTCAAGAAGTCATAAAACATTAACTACATTCAACGAATTCTACCATATTTATTATAACGACCCATACTTTACATACATTGTTAATACTTCAAAATTGAAGCATACTTATTACAACATATAACAAAACCACGAAAGGACTGTATAGGTATAGTGTCTTTAGAAACTGGGAAACATAAACAACTGGTTCATAAATCTTCTACAGTGTCTCCCATTTATTTTATCATATCTAGGGTCCCTTTTAGCATATTCTACTTAATATCCATCTTCCTGACCTGGGGAAAAGAAAACATACAAAAAAAAGGGTGAGCTCAAATGCTCAGCAAGGGAAAATAATGGAAATAAAAATCATATCATATCTTTTTGAAAATCATAACATGCAAAAGAGATCATAATATCTTAACATGGAATAAATCATAGAAGTGAAAATGAGATCCCCATAATCATAACATAAAACTTGAAACTTCGTGGCATGCACACATAATCATGTAAAATCATTTCTTGTTAGTCATGACTCATTTCCAAGACTATCTTAGCGGACAAAGTCCATTTCTGAACCGAGTTCACTCCTCGTTTCAGTCCTGTATCAGTGAACCGAAATAACCTTCCGTTCCAACCATGTCTATCTCATGAGATATAAGTCTTTACCCAATGCATTGGAGGGAGATATAGGTCCCACCCATTTTATAATGAATCCTTTCTTATGTGTGCCACATAATCATAAATCATACATCATCGCATAACACATGTAACAAAAATGGAATTCTTGAAACATCATGACATCATAAAACAAATCATATAAGGTAAATGACTTCATAAAAATAATTTCCTCAAAAAATAATCAAATCAATGTAATAATAGGGATAAAAACAGAACCCTATATTATCTTAGATGGAAAATAATTTTGATAAAACATTTGAACTCCATTCTTGAGGAAAATATCCTTTCTACTTCAAAAAAACTTTTCCTTTCTTAACATGTCATACAATTTTAAACTAAAAGAAGTTGATTAAAAATAAACTTGAAAACTTGTAAAGGAAGATTCTTGGAAATAATGTTTTAAAAATCCATTTTTGCCGTATAAGTTAAAAAAACATTCTTCTCGTAATTTTGTCGGAAAAGTCAAAAAGTACCTCGTACGAAAAACGACAAAAGATTCCTTTCATATCTTTTACTAAAAACTCAACGAAGGGTAAAATAGGATTTAAACAATTGTAGGTGACTGGAAATAATATTACATATTGAGGAAACATGGATTTGGATGATAAGATACACCCTAGTAAATACCAAAGTAGAAACAATCTCGGAGAAAAATGAGATTGTGATATTTCCCTTACCTTACGTCCGATTTGCTTTGTAAGTGTCTGAAGCTCCTGTATAATGGTTTAAATAATGTTATTGACTTATTCCAGAATCATACATATTTATATGATATCATATATGGTCATATTGTTAGCTTCTTATTAGTAATATTTCATTGTTACTTGTTACTCATGTCTTTATTGCCTTTTGTTCTTATGCGTGTTTTGCCGAATAAATTCTTATTCATCTTTTAAGGTTATAGATAACTTATATCCAGAATGGTATTAGTGTAACATATATCATATTTATTCATTCAATTCATTTATATAATTACTATGTAATGATGATCATGTAGAACGAGTCGCATCACATCGTGGAGACGGTATTCCGTACGTACGCACGAGCGATGATATTGTTCCCATGATCGTGGAATTGTATTTAAGTGTATTTATACTATTTAAGTATCAATATCACTTTATAATAATCATATATAGTTACTCATTACACCATTATACCCATCCTTGTAAGGTGATGGTGGAAAATAGATTACACCACGGCGTGGAGACGGTATTCTGTACGTACGCACGCGCGGTGATTTCATTTTTCCGTAGGATGGATAGAAGGTGAATTAGGGTTGTTTCATATTTATAATAACATATCAGTATTTAAGTAATACTTATGTTATTACTTTATCATGAAACAACTAAAGAATAAGAAGTTGAAGAAGAAAGAAATTGAAAAGATCGGTAATGGATATTACCTCTTCTTTGAAACGCCTCTTTGAATCCTCCACTTAGGGAACTAAGATTGGTCTTTGAAGAAGACCAGGACCTCTAGGATTATTCTAGGGAAGTGGAGAAGGGATTTTGGCAGGGGTTTTCCAAGCTTGAGTGCTCAAATTGGTGTGAGGAGGAGGGGGAAGAGGTGCCCTTTTATAAGGGAGGAGAGGGGCACCTTAGGAATATCTCAAAATATTATTTTATATTAAAGTAAAAATCGGTTTATAATGGTTAAAAAGGGTCTTATTTCGAAGGTAAAGTGGGGATGGGTTGAAATCCTATCAACCAATAGGATTTAGACAAGTTTAGGTTATTATTTTAACCTTATTAATTAGATTTAACTCTAAGTTAAATAATTTAACTTTTACCGTGACTTTTTGTTTTCTTACACTATATGGTTAATACACTTACTATAACATGCCAAAAGAACCCAAAGTTGTTTATTATTAATATACATATCCTTATATAAGTCATTTGGAAGAACCTTAGATTTTTAGGAATAAAATAACAATTAATACTATAATATTTGATTTAAAAACTATTTTGTGTCAATTTTGACACTATTTGATATATGATTTTTGTGAAAGTTATAACAGGATTATATGTTCGAACCAAGTTGATTCAATCAACACTAATATATCATAGTAACCTAGAAAATTAGTGTAATTCATAAAAAGTCTCAAATTACATTTATTTGAGCATTTATAACATCAATTATGTTAACATTTCCTTAAAAGGGTAATTACTGCATCATCGTTGTGTCATAAATAAATTAATTTATTTAAAGTGTAAAAATTATAAATAAAATATCCTTATGTAGGAAATCGTTTTAGCTTTCTAATGAATATTTATAGTAGAATATATCTTATGTAAAACCCCATATTAAAAATGTTTTAGTTATTAAACTTTGATTTTAACTATTTTAACTATTCATTAAATAAAATAATATTAAATGTCATAATCTAATCCAAGTGGACCTAAATGGTCATATTATATTCATAAGGTTGTTTTTGGTCGAATTACACTTATCCAATAGAATTAGGACATGTGTTAGGGTAATAGTAATATCATATTTACCCTTAGTTACCCTATTTACTATTAACCGCGGTAAAAAAAAGTAAAAAGTTACTATTCACCAAAATTTTTTTTTATCTCATTGAACCACATTTTACTTACTGATATCAACCGTGTCTGTCGGATTTTCGAAATTCCATTCACAGAAGCGGTAAAATTAAGTTTTATGCAAAATTCAGTTTTTAACCTACCACTTAGTGGTTTCACTATTCATCAAAAAATGAAAGTTTTCAGAAAAATACCAAAATTTCACCCTAGGCTAATTTCGGTATTCTGAATCCAAAAATGAAGTCCATTTTGAAAAATAAAATTTATAAAATTTCAAAAAGTGGTTATTACTATTCATAACGGCTAGTTTTAATAATATTTTAATAGCATATCGTTGTTTAGTGAAACTCGGGATTGCGTACAATGCAAGCTATCGAGGAAGGTCGCGATTGCGTGTAAAGTAAGTCAAGCTAGTGTGTAGTAAAAGATTCCTTTGATGATATATATATAACATAAAAACAAAATATTACTCATAAAAATCTCAGGTGTTACATTCTACCCCCCTTAAAAAGAATTTCGCCCTCGAAATTCATCACTTTGTAATAAACAGATGAGGATACTTCTCCCTCATCATATCCTCAAGCTCCCATGTAGCTTCTTCAAGTTGGTGGTTCCTCCATAAAACTTTCACCAATCGAGTGGTCTTGTTTCGTAGGACTTTTTTGCTATGATCCAGAATCTCTATCGGTTGTTCTTCATAAGAAAGATCTTGCTCCAGTGGTACAACTTCTGAGCTGAGTACATGTGAAGAATCAGGTATGTACTTTCTCAGGAGAGATACATGGAACACATCATGAACTTGAGAGAGATTCGGTGGAAGCGCCAATCGGTAAGCTACCTTTCCAACACGATCCAGTATTTCGAAAGGACCGATATATCTAGGGCTCAACTTCCCCTTCTTTCCAAATCTCATAACCCTCTTCCAGGGAGATATTTGTAAGAACACTTTATCACCCACTTCAAACTCTAGGTCTTTTCTTCGGTTGTCGGCATAACTTTTCTGTCGACTCTGAGCTGCTCTTATGTGTTGTTGAATAAATCTGACCTTTTCTGCCATTTCATCAACGAGATCAGGTCCTAATAGCTTTCTTTCCCCAACTTCATCCCAGCAAGTTGATCCCAACCTCCTTTGAAATCCACAGAGCAAGCTCTCAACATATCTTCTAGGGTTTGAATTGTTCTCTCAGACTGACCGTCTGTCTGAGGATGATAAGAAGTGCTGAAACTCAACTCTGTATCCACAGTATGCTGAAGACTTCACCAGAACTTTGAGGTAAATCTTGGATCCCAATCAGATATAATAGAAAGTGGTACTCCATGCAATCTTACCACCTCCTTTACATATATCCTGGAAAGATGATCTAGAGAGAAATCCTCTCTAATAGCAATGAAGTGTGCAGACTTTGTAAGACGATCAACTATGACCCAGATAGCATTATTACCTTTGGATGTTTTAGGAAGTCCTGTGACAAAGTCCATAGTGATGTTTTCCCATTTCCATTCGGGTATGGGTAATGGTTATAACATCACCTTAGACTTCTGTCTCTCAGCTTTAACTTGTTGACAAACCAAGCATTGAGAGACATATTCAGCAACATCTCTTTTCATGCCATCCCAACAGAAGTACTCTTTCAGGTCCCTATACATCTTCATGCTTCCAGGATGAATAGATAATGAAGAACTATGAGCCTCATCCAGCAGCTCCTTCTTTAATTCGGGGATGGGAGGAACACAAACCTGATTCCTGAACTTTATTATCCCATCACAATCAAGGTTGAACTCAGGAACATTTCTCACCTTCTTTTGTAACTCGACATCTTCTTTCTGTGCCTCTTTAATCTTCATATGTATAGATGGTTGAACATTCATTTGATAAAGATAAGATTTTTCCCCTTCCATTATAATTCCAAGATCCATCCTTTGTAAATCCATAAATATTGGATCTTTTGTGATCCTCATCATGGATAACTAGCATGGTCTTGTCGACTTAATGCTTCTGCCACCTTGTTTTCTTTCCCAGGGTGGTAATGGATTGAGCATTCATAATCCTTAATCAGCTCCAACCATCTTCTTTGACGCATATTCAGCTCCTTTTGTGTGAAAATATACTTTAAACTTTTATGATCAGTATAAATATCACACCTTTCACCATAAAGGTAATGCCTCCAAATATTTAATGCAAAGATTACCGCAGCTAACTCCAAATCATGTGTTGGGTAATTTTTCTCATGGATTTTCAACTGTCGTGAGGCATAAGCTATCACCATATCATTTTGGATAAGAACACACCCCAATCCCTTCTTGGATGCATCACTGTAGATCACAAACCTTTCTCCACTACAAGGAAGTGTGAGCACAGGTGCACTGGATAACCTTCTTTTCAACTCCTTGAAATTCTCTTCACATTCCTCTGTCCAAACAAACTTAACTCCTTTCCGAGTCAACTTGGTGAGTGGATTAGATAATCGTGAAAAATCTTTTACAAAACGTCGATAATATCCAGCCAAACCAAGAAAACTTCGGATCTCAGTTACTGTTGTTGGTCTCGACCATCTTTCGATAACCTCTGTTTTTGCTGGATCCACATATATCCCCTTTTTTGAGATTATGTGACCTAAAAATGCAACTTTTTGAAGCCAAAATTCACACTTGGTAAATTTGGCATAAAGCTTCTCCTTTCTCAGGGTCTTCAATATAATTCTCAAGTGATCTTCATGCTCTTCCTTGATCTTTGAATAGACAAGAATATCATCTATAAAGACTACTACAAATTGATCAAGATAGTATCTAAAGACTCTATTGATTAGATCCATGAAGATAGTAGGGGCATTAGTAAGACCAAATGGCATCACTATAAATTCATAGTGTCCATACCTTGTACGGAAAGCCGTCTTTGGTATATCCTCCTGTTTGACCCTTAATTGATGATACCCTGAACGAAGATCAATCTTGGAAAAGTATTGAGCTCCGCGTAGTTGGTCAAATAGGTCATCAATGCGCGGGAGAGGATATTTGTTCTTGATAGTGATCTTGTTAAGTTCTCGATAATCAATGCAGAGTCTCATTGATCCATCTTTCTTCTTAACAAATAGAACAGGTGCTCCCCAAGGTGACGCACTAGGGAGTATGAATCCTTTATCAAGATTCTCTTGGAGTTGCTTCTTCAATTCCTGCAACTCAATTGGGGCCATTCTATAAGGTGTCTTTGAAATAGGCAAAGCACCCGGTATGAGTTCTATTGAGAACTCAACTTCACGATTTGGTGGAATACCCGGTAATTCCCCAGGAAAGACATCATCAAACTCCCATACAATGGTCATATTCTTAATTGTGAGTTTCTCACCAACCATTTGAGATAAATAACCTTCATTTAGTGGAATCAATACCCATAAGATGGAATAAATTTCCACTGGAAGGTTATGTTCATCCTTACATTGATAGACGATCATAGATTGATCTGGAATATGAAATGTGACTTCCCTTCTTTGGTAATTGATATGATATCCATATAAAGAAATCCAATCCATGCCAAGAATCACATCAAATTCCACTATAGGAAGGATCACAAGATTTGTAGGAAGCACTTTCCCACAAACTTCGATCGGAGAAGAATTATAAACTTTTGATGCGACTGTTGTGCCATTATGTGTTGTCACAGCTAACTCAACATCTAATTGTTGAGGTAATACGGTGATACCCTTAGAAAATTCTTCAGAAATAAAAGAGTGGGTGGATCCAGAATCAAATAAAACATTTGCTACTTTAGAGTGGATGGTAAGTGTACCTTTCACCACATCGTTATCGTACTCCACATCGCTGATAGAAATTGTATGTGACTTTCGTTTGTCTTTAGCCTTAAGAGTTTTTTGACATCGACCATCATCATCAACCCTTGGATTTGGGCATTGATTGGCATAATGCCCCATCTCCTTGCACTTGAAACATTGAAGTGTAGTAGGTTCATTCTGTGTATCCCTTCCTTTGTTTGCATCATTAGACATCTTCTTCCCATTATCGCGGCATTCAAATGCCTGATGACCTTCCTTTCCAAATTTGAAACATTTACTTGTCCCTTTAAGACAACACCATCCATGTTTCTTTCCACACTTTGAGCATAAGGGAAAGCTCATCTTCTTTTCAGTGTGCTCTTTAGATTTTCCTTTGAATTCCATTTTCCTCTTCTTATCAAACCCATATGACTGATGGGTTACTCTAATCTCCATCTCGACTTTGAGAGCACATCGAACGATTTACTCGTAGCTATTGAAGTCCCTTATGGATAACACCCTTCGAAGACTTGGTTTTAAGACACTAAAGAATCAATCGATCTTACTCTCAGGTTGGATAATAACACCAGAAGCGTACCTTGCAAGTCTTGTAAAATTTGCTTCATAGGTACCAACAGATTCATCATCCTTTTGCTTTAGTTCAAGAAACTCTTTCTCCATCTTTGTTCGGAGAATACAAGGGAAGTACTTATTGAAAAATAAGTTCTTGAACTCGTCCCATTCCATGGACTCAATTTCATCCCTTTGCCTCGTATTCTTAATAAGATTCCACCATTGATCAGCATCTCCTTCCAAACGATACACTGCTAGGATGACTTTATCATGTTCATAACATTGAAGAACTGAAAATATCTTTTTAGTAGTACTAATCCATTGTTCAGAAACTAAGGGATCAGTAGACACGCTGAAAGAAGGTGGACGCTGCCTCATGAAGGATTCAACAGAATGTTGCTCCTTCCTTTGCTCGTTTGGAAATCCTGCATGATTCATATCTTGAGAAAGTTGTGTGAGCATGGCTACAAGATTTTTCATTCCATCTCCCATATCGTTTGGTTGCTCAGGGGGACAATCATTGCATTGCCCATCGCATTCCACATTAACACGGTTCCTTCGGGTTCTAGCCATTGACTAAAACCAAGAAGAATAGTGTGAGCAACACTAATTATAATAGGAAAACCACATAATCAAGAATAAAATTTTCACGCTTAAGTTCTTATCCTAGGTTATTCATGGCCCTTTCTAAAACACTAAGATTGTGTTCTATGCTTAGACTTATCCTTAGGGTTCTTACTAAGGCTTTCACATCCTAGTTTCCAAAGGTTGACTATACCTTTCCTCTGATACCAACTATAACGACCCATACTTTACATACATTGTTAATACTTCAAAATTGAAGCATACTTATTACAACATATAACAAAACCACGAAAGGACCATATAGGTATAGTGTCTTTAGAAACTGGGAAACATAAACAACTGGTTCATAAATCTTCTACAGTGTCTCCCATTTATTTCATCATATCTAGGGTCCCTTTTAGCATATTCTACTTAATATCCATCTTCCTGACCTGGGGAAAAGAAAACATACAAAAAAAGGGTGAGCTCAAATGCTCAGCAAGGGCAAATAAAGGAAATATAAATCATATCATATCTTTTTGAAAATCATAACCTACAAAAGAGATCATAATATCTTAACATGGAACAAATCATAGAAGTGAAAATGAGTTCCCCATAATCATAACATAAAACTTGAAACTTTGTGGCATGCACACATAATCATGGAAAATCATTTCTTGTTAGTCATGACTCATTTCCAAGACTATCTTAGCGGACAAAGTCCATTTCTGAACCGAGTTCACTCCTCGTTTCAGTCTTGTATCACTGAACCGAAATAACCTTCCGTTCCATCCATGTCTATCTCATGAGATATAAATCTTTACCCAATGCATTGGAGGGAGATATAGGTCCCACCCATTTTATAATGAATCCTTTCTTATGTGTGCCACATAATCATAAATCATACATCATCGCATAACACATGTAACAAAAATGGAATTCTTGAAACATCATGACATCATAAAACAAATCATATAAGTTAAATTACTTCATAAAAATAATTTCTTCAAAACATAATCAAATCAATGTAATAATAGGGATAAAAACAGAACCCTATATTATCTTAGATGGAAAATAATTTTGATAAAACATTTGAACTCCATTCTTGAGGAAAATATCCTTTCTACTTCAAAAATAATTTTCCTTTCTTAACATGTCATACAATTTTAAACTAAAAGAAGTTGATTAAAAATAAACTTGAAAACTTGTAAAGGAAGCTTCTTGGAAATAATTTTTTAAAAATCCATTCTTGCCGTATAAGTTAAAAAAAACATTCTTCTCGTAATTTTGTCGGAAAAGTCAAAAAGTACCTCGTACGAAAGACGACAAAAGATTCCTTTCATATCTTTTACTAAAAACTCACCGAAGGGTAAAATAGGATTTAAACAATTGTAGGTGAATGGAAATAATATTACATATTCAGGAAACATGGATGTGGATGATAAGATACACCCCAGTAAATACCAAAGTAGAAACAATCTCGGATAAAAATGAGATTGTGATATTTCCCTTACCTTAGGGGTCCGATTTGCTTTGTACGTGTCTGAAGCTCCTGTATAATGGTTTAAATAATGTTATTGACTTATTCCAGAATCATAAATATTTATATGATATCATATATGGTCATATTCTTAGCTTCTTATTAGTAATATTTCATTGTTACTTGTTACTCGGGTCTTTATTGCCTTTTGTTCTTATGCGTGTTTTGCTGAATAAATTCTTATTCTTCTTTTAAGGTTATAGATACCTTATATCCAGAATGGTATTAGTGTAACATATATCATATTTATTCATTCAATTCATTTATATAATTACTATGTAATGATGATCATTAGAACGAGTCGCATCACATCATGGAGACGGTATTCCGTACGTACGCACGAGCGATGATATTGTTCCCATGATCGTGGAATTGTATTTAAGTGTATTTATACTATTTCAGTATCAATATAACTTTATAATAATCATATATAGTTACTCATTACACCATTATACCCATCCTTGTAAGGTGATGGTGGAAAATAGATTACACCACGGCGTGGAGACGGTATTCCGTACGTACGCACGCACGGTGATTTCATTTTTCCATAGGATGGATAGAAGGTGAATTAGGGTTGTTTCATATTTATAATAACATATCAGTATTTAATTAATACTGATGTTATTACTTTATCATGAAACAACTAATGAAGAAGAAGTTGAAGAAGAAAGAAATTGAAAAGATCGGTAATGGATATTACCTCTTCTTTGAAACGCCTCTTTGAATCCTCCACTTAGGGAACTAAGATTGGTCTTTGAAGAAGACCAGGACCTCTAGAATTATTCTAGGGAAGTGGAGAAGGGATTTTGGCAGGGGTTGGCCGAGCTTGAGTGCTCAAATTGGTGTGAGGAGGAGGGGGAGGAGGTGCCCTTTTATAAGGGAGGAGAGGGGCACCTTAGGAATATCTCAAAATATTATTTTATATTAAAGTCAAAATCGGTTTATAATGGTTCCAAAGGGTCTTATTTCGAAGTTAAAGTGGGTATGGGTCGAAATACTATAAAAAAATAGGATTTAGACAAGTTTAGGTTATTATTTTAACCTTATCAATTAGATTTAACTCTAAGTTAAATAATTTAACTTTTACCGTGACTTTTTGTTTTCTTACACTATATGGTTAATACACTTACTATAACATGCCAAAAGAACCCCAAGTTGTTTATTATTAATATATATATCCTTATCTAAGTCATTTGGCCGAACCTTAGATTTTTAGGAATAAAATAACAATTAATAATATAATAATTTATTTAAAAACTATTTTGTGTCAATTTTGACACTATTTGATATATGATTTTTGTGAAAGTCATAACAGAATTATATGTTCGAACCAAGTTGATTAAATCAACACTAATATATCATAGTTACCTAGAAAATTAGTGGAATTCATAAAAAGTCTTAAATTACATTTATTTGAGCATTTATAACATCAATTATGTTAACATTTCCTTAAAAGGGTAATTACTGCATCATCGTTGTGTCATAAATAAATTAATTAATTTAAAGTATAAAAATTATAAATAAAATATCATTATGTAGGAAATCTTTTTAGCTTTCTAATTAATATTTATAGTCGAATTTATCTTATTTATATCCCTATATTAAAAATGATTTAGTTATTAAACTTTGATAATAACTATTTTAACTATTCATTAAATAAAATAATATTAAATGTCATAATCTAATCCAAGTGGACCTAAATGGTCATATTATATTCATAAGGTTGTTTTGGGTCGAATTAAACTTATCCAATAGAATTAGGACATGTGTTAGGGTAATAGTAATTTCATATTTACCCTTAGTTACCCTATTTATTATTAACCGCGGTAAAAAAAAGTAAAAAGTTACTATTCACCAAAAAATTATTTTTATCTCATTGAACCACATTTTACTTATTGATATCAACCGTGTCTGTCAGATTTTCGAAATTCCATTCACAGAAGCGGTAAAATTATGTTTTATGCAAAATTCAGTTTTTAACCTACCACTTAGTGGTTTCACTATTCATCAAAAATTGAAAGTTTTCAGAAAAATACCAAAATTTCACCCTAGGCTAATTTCGGTATTCCAAATCCAAAAATGAAGTCCATTTTGAAAAATAAAATTTATAAAATTTCAAAAAGTGGTTATTACTATTCATAACGGCTAGTTATAATAATATTTTAATAGCATATCGTTGTTTAGTGAAACTCGGTATTGCGTACGACGCAAGCTATCGAGGAAGGTCGCGATTGCGTGTAAAGTAAGTCAAGCTAGTGTGTAGTGAAAGATTCCTTTGATGATATATATATAACATAAAAACAAAATATTACTCATAAAAATCTCGGGTGTTACATTTATTAATCGACTATGGTGAATAATTTTAATTAGTTGACATTATGGAGCTCATCGCTTCACTATTTTGCATCTATTGATGCCATTTCTGCATGGATCATATCTCCCCTTGAAATCAAAACACTTTAACAGTAGTTAATAATATTTATACACATAGTGAGAGGGAACATCTAGAATCTTCAAGAAGAGTATTGTGGTTGATCCTAATGGAATATCCCATTGATAATTTCATGAAAATAATAATTCTATTTTTGTTCTTATTCCAACTACCTAACCAAATTCAATTGTTCTATCCATATGACTAAAAATTATTTTTCCACATACAGACTATTCTTATAATATTCATATTATGTACAATTGACATTTTTTACAATTTTTTGTTTAAAGCCATTTTTGAAAATTTACTACTTTGATGCTTCACTAATATTCCATTTTTTAAATCATTCTTTGATAAGGAATATATATATTTGTCATCTACTCTTGGTTCTAAATCCATTTATTTAATTTTTTTCTCTCCTTCACTTCATTCCATGTGGCATGGTATGTGAATTTTTTTACGGAAAACATTATTACTTTTAATTTTTGCTGTTATCTATGTCACACCTCCCTTTCTTGTTTGGGTTGAGTCTTACACTGATTTTACATACTTATTAATCAAAATAGAAGCATATCCACCTTTTTTCTTATAGGTTTGTTCACATTCATTCCAGGAGAGTTATTGTGAGTGTAATAATGTAGGTGATTGACATGCCTTTTTTTGTTCTCCTTGATATTCCCTTGATGCTGTAAACATATTGTTGGAACCATGGATATTCTATGCATGAATTGGAGTATGGTTTTTGTTTGTTGTCAATCCTCAGTGGAAGTTCAGAATCTGTGTCATCAAAGTGATCATATAGTTCCAGCAGACAACAGTATTAAAGGTGGCGTCGTTTCCCAGTGTTTGCCAAATTTTTGGGCCTCAAAATTGGAAAATAAAGACATGGATTGTTGATAATAGCAGGTGGGAACAAAGAGGAAGTAGTGCGTGAAAAATAAAGGCTTTTCACGAAATATCTAAGTTGGGCGTGAAAAACAATGTGGTGTGCGAAATAGTGGATCGAGGTTTTTCATGAAAATAGTGTTTTAGAATTAGAACGTCGAAAAATGGGAAAGGCATGAGCTGCGTGAAAAACCTGATGATGTGTGTGAAAAACAATACTGGTACGAAATATTTCAAACTAGATGATACATTTTTCACACCAAAGTGGATTTTTCACATGGGGGTCTCAGACGCCTATAAATAAGAGGTGACCCTCCTCATTCTGTACAGTTGAAGACTTAGAGAAGATCTGAGGTCTGATGTGTGAAAAAGGATCGCGTAAAGGGGCTTGTGAGAAATATTCTGAATTGTGTGGGAAATTCCGAGATGTGCGAAAAAGGAAGAGATATGCGTAGAAATTGGGGTTGCTCATAAAATATTCAGTTGCGCGAAAAAGGGTGCTGTGGTGCGAAATATTTTTCCGCATGAAAAAGTAAATTTGGCGCGCAATAGTAAGGGTTTTCACGCAAAGGGTTAGTGTTGCACAAAATTTTCAGTGAAGCTTATCTTCACGTTCTGGTTATCCGGTTTAGTGGTTCTATGCATTCTAGTGCATCAATTTCAGACTTTGATGCAAGCCGAGTCTCATGATAAGAATAGACAAAGACTTTAATGAAAATATATTGAAGAGACTGTCAAGTCTATAAAATGATTGTGACTTCACCAAAGGCAGTGAGCCAGAGGGAGTCAAAGGGAGTGACCCAAGGGACACAGTGGGCTATCCATGAACAGTTATAAAGGCAGTGAGCCTGGGACATAGTGACTATTCCCGAACCATTGTAATCCACAACTTGTCAAGAATAGTGGAATTTGGTACAACCGAGAACTTGTCGACGTATTCTCCTTGGATGTATCCCTTAGTGGTGAACCAAGTAAAAATTAATGTGTCATCTAATTGCATGTGATTGTTTCATTACTGATCATATCCATCATATAGGTTTAACTAGTTCCTACCAATGTGGGAACATAATCTTTGTTTTTAAAAGAAAAAGTTGACATCCTGATTAATCTATCCCCTCTCAGGGTGTCCCGGGGTCCGACACATATTTTCATCTTATCATATAGTCCTCCAAAATAGGATTTTTTGTCATACACTTCTAGTGTTGGGTATTTCCTTATCGATTCTTTTAACTTCTCTTATTTCTTCTTCCTACAATGTCTTACAAATTATCATGAATAGAAAATATAAAACATCATCCATTAAAGGAAATCCTAGTTTTATTTTTTCTCATATGATATGTGGATGCATCTAGAGTTCTTTTTCTAACCTTGAGACTTAAGGATTATAGAAAAAAATTCATGATGAGTCCCTGTATTCCACAATAATAACATTCATAAAATTATTTCTTCTAAGATAATTTTATTTTATAATTTTCAAGAGTCATTTTCAAATTCAAATATTCATAAAAGTTTATGTCTTTATAAGGTGAAATACATTCCTCTACTTAGAAAACATAAAATATGGCCACTCATCCCATAAAAATCACACATGTTTTCATTACATCGTATAAAATCTTTTTTAGTTCTATTTAGTGTATTTAAAAGATTTTTCCAATTTTCAGAAATTTTCCTCCCTATCTTCCTATCACACATAGGGGAGGGTTCATCATATCTAAAACCATATTTTCCAAAACTTCATGACATTTGGGATGAAACATTAATTTCATGTTTTTCCTCTAAAGTATAATATTTTCATTTCATTTAATTATCAACAATTGAAGGATAATCAAATAATAAGTGCAAAGAATCCTTCAACTTGGTGTTTCCATTTGCATTAGATTTCTCCACTTCTTTCTTGATTGATTCTATATATTCTCCCATTTTTTCAATATTTTTATCCCTTGAATCAAGTTGAGCATTATTTTCTCTCTTGACATTCTTCCCTCTATTCATACCATCATCCAATTCTCCAGAGATATTATATATCATGTTTTATTTGTCCATTAACATAGAATTCATCCATGAAATAGAATAAATATAACACACATTTTCCTATTTTAGAATATGATTATCCAAAAAAGTTCATATTTTTATGTAGTAAGATTATTATTTTGGACTTTCACATACTAAATTTCATATGATTTTAGATTATTTCCCTTAATATCAGCTTTGAGTTTTCCAGTCTCTGTTGACATCTTTTGCAGTTCTTCATCTTTGGAATCAATCTTCAGCCTCAGATAAGTAGGAAAATCAATAATAATTTTATTTAGTCCTTTTATATTATTTAATTAAATTTACTGTAAATGGATTTAAATATCATTATTTTTAATTTCTTCATAAAATTTTCGATCCAATTCCTTTGTTTCATTGATAGCATCAACCTTTTCCCTTCCGAGAGTTTCATCATGCTTTGTAGTTTCAACATGAAATGATACATATGTTTCTTAACTAATTCATATTGCGTCATTGATTGAGTATATATTTTCTCTATCTAGTTCATCTAGAATATTATTCAGTACATAGTTGGTTTACATAAACATAATCATAATTTTTCCACAGACAGGTTCACAATAAGAAAGACCACATGAAATCTTCTTCTTCTTATTTTTAGTTCTTCCCTTTGACAGGGCCCAATAAGATAACAAAAATATGATATTTAAATTCCCATATTAGAGTAAACCTTTTTAGAGAAAACGAATCAATAATGGTAACCTACCTTATGATACCAACTGTTAGGTTCTAATAAGGGCCTATATAACCTTGGAGGGGAGAAGAATAAGGGTATGGATATTGTTTTCAAAATTCTTCCTACCCCCTAGATAATGTCCTCTTTATTATAATGGTCACATAATTGTTTATTTGGTGTTAATATTTAACTTATCCATTCTAACATTATATGTTGATGATGTATAGAAAGTAAAGAAGGAATGAAAAGACAAGGACATGGATATTTTTACTTGGTTCACCATTGATGTGATATGTACAATGAGCACACAATAACAATGTGTCGATGTACCAAATCTACTAATTATTAATTTAAAATGACAAGGTTTGGACTAGATTACATCTATTCCCAAAATCATATCATTTACAAGGTATAAGGTCTGTTCAATCCTTTTTCATTGGTTACTCCCATTGTTTCATTCATTGGCTCAATGTTGATGGAAACGATCACCTTATTCCCCTTTCTTTTATCACTACAATAGAAAGGATCCAAACAAATTTTATAGTCATGTAGGTCCCACACTATTTATGGACATATAGGGCTCTTATTTAACAATAATTAATGAATCCTCAATTGTGTGTAGATGCTCTGCTGAATCACTTTCTGGGATGCTCCCTCACTAATGTGAAATCACCAAGATGAAACACTTCTACATTACAGACAATAAGAACAGACTTATCTTCACTATAGACATAAGAATTACCTCAAAATTGGAAATATCTTCAAGTGATGCCCTGTATTCCTTTCACTACATTGAATGTAGTAGTGAATGATCTCCTTTTTCAAGTATCGTTGAATTGGGATGTTCAATATCATCATATTCTTCTATTGAATTACAATATGGATATGATTCTATTCATAGGGTAATATAGGAATGTATATCCCTGTGAAATATTCTAGTGTTATACCAATATATTACCCTTGTAATATAAAACATTTTTCTGTTTCCATTGCTTGTAACCCCTTATAAGAGATTCTAGCACAAGGAAATGGCACAAATCCATGTAATGAGAGCCTAACATGAGATCATGAAGAATGTCTCTTCCACAAGTCCTCTTTCACAACTCTAATTTCATGATATGTGTGAGTTCTAGGTGTGATACTGCATTCGTTCTTTGCGCGAGATCCTAGTGCGAGTCCACATTCGAAAGCCCCCTCTGAACTATCCTTTTTTGCGCTTTCCATGGGTCACCTTTGGTGAACCCTGTTCATGCATTTCAAAAGTCTCATATTAAAAACCCTGGGTATGAAAATTATTTTATTGAGACCTTTTTTAGATCAATAAAAACACTTACACAAAGTCAATCATGCCTATTACTTCACAAGAACTATACACAAACCTCTTTCATGAGTTTTCTTCACAAATATCCTCTCAGATGTTGCATCAGATAAATCATTCAAGAAAAACATCATATGTGATTAAGGAAGAGATAAGGTTATTTATAGGAAAGATCAACCTCTTTAACTCAATAATCCATGTACATTCATCCACCTCATAACCATCACATGCTTTACAAGGTCCTGGTGGACGATCTATGCATGCTTTGCATGAGATCAAAGAGTGAACCCCTAGCAAGTGTCCATAGTCTATATTAATTCATTGTGTTAGTCCAAGTTCTACCTTCAAATTCACTATTTTTGTGAGTATATAGTTTATATTCACAATTTTCATGATTCCTTGGTCCACTTTCATTCTTTGTGTGAGTCCCTGGTCAGTATTCACACTATGCGCGAGACCGTGTTCCATATTCATGCTTTGCACAGTTCTCTAGTTTGAATTCGTGCTTTACATGAGTACAATTTTACATTTGAACAATATATTTGAATGATTACAAAAGAAAATCATGATTTCTATATGATATCCCATCAGGATATCGAAAGTCAATCACGAGCGTTGTGCAAGATCCCAACATGATACTTGAAGAGAATAATGCATTTTTCAATATCCCATATGGGGATCACAATTCAATATTGTGATTGTTAGTGTTGTTTTCTTCCAATTATTTTTTTGACCCATTATGAGTTCCAAAGACATTTATGAGTTTCGTGCATGATCACATCATGAGATTAGTTGAACATTTTTCCTATGTGACTTCAGTTTAATATTTTTACTTTTGATTTTTTCATTGAAAAATAGCCTCTATCAATAACTTAAAACCATTTAAATAAACATAGTCATAAAAAAACCATCTTGAGGTATTTTTTTTCCAAACAATATAACAACATCCAATTCTACCTTGTAGATAATATTTTTCTTAATGTTTTATTAAAAAAAACCCCTTTCATTTATTATAAATCAACCCTCTCCCTCCCCTTGGAATACCACTTAACTTCCTCTTCTCAAAGTAAAATATTTATACAAATCCCACCTCTTAATCTCTTTAGAATCCTTAGTGATGTTTTGATGCAATAAAAATCAAATATTTCAAGATGTGATGTTCCATAGAAAATGATATACTTTAAAAAAGTGGCCATGAATTTTCAACCATTTATTCTATTTTACTTTTCTAATTTGATGTAATCTTTCTCTTTTCAAATTAAATAAACATTAAACCAATTTTATAGTATTTTTTAATTTAATTATGAATTTTAATTCACCATAAAATTATATATTACATTATAAGTATATATTATACCTGTAATTTTCCCTCTTTGAAAATTATCACTTTTAAAGTCAGTTAACCACCAATGAGGATGTTTCCAATTATATTCTTCTAGCGAAACTTATAGATGAATATAGTTCATTATTTATGATATATAAATAAATCGATAGATTTATTTTATGCTTTAATAATTTATTATACTTCTGTATAAATGAAATTGAAAAATGGTAACATTAAAACAAACACAACATTTAGAAAAAAACATTATATAAAAATAGTTCTATAGATTTTATGGTAACTTAAAAATATAATCCATTAAATATAATTTAAAAATACTGAAAAAAATTAATTTATTTTAAGATGTTTAAATCATCCAATTCTTATTATCAAGGATGAAAAATACCAATGAAATAATGAAGGATTAATACTAAGTGGATTCTCAAACACAAAACTTTTCTTTTGAGTTGTCTCATATTTAAAATTTAATCCTCTATTATGGTTTGTCTTGTTGGTAATGTATTATATAAATGATAATCTATAAATAATACTATTTTTTCTGCTAAAAAGTACCCCTATTTGATTTACTAATGGTTTTACTTTAAGATAACTACAGAAAAATGATATTCATTTAATATTTATTCTTTAATTATATTTAAGTTATTAATTCACAAGGAATATTTGTAAAAGCATTCAGAATGTGTATTAGAGTATTCTAGAAACAATTTTCATACCATACATTGGTAACCATAACTTAAAAAATAAACCAAACATTCAGAACATCGTCTAAGGATCATCAAACAAACGATGCTGAATGAGTATGGTTACAAAAACCTATGTTAATATGAAACCATACATTTGTGAAATGAAAAAAATTATTTTTGAAACACTATAAAAGTAAGTAACCCTCCGTTTAAGAAAATAAATTTATGGTATATCAACCCTACTTTTGTATTCAACCATACATTTTAAACCCTACAATTGATATTTTTTAATTAGAAAGTGGAACCCTACGTTTTACCATTCAACAATGGATATTTAAATTCTTGATTTTATCAATTATTTAGGAATAAATATTAGTTGAAGTAAAGATTCATTCAATGTGATTTTATGACCAATTAAAAGGCTATTTTTTGGATTAAATAAATTTTATTTATAATGGAATTTACGAATCTCATGAATTATTTAAATTTTAATATATTTGATCTATCAGTTTACTTTCATGGATAATCTCAACCGAAAGAAATCTATGCAATATATATATATATATATATATGGCTGGAATATTTACTATTTGAAATATAATTTATACATGTGATTTAAAAATTCATGTTTTTGAAAATAATTCAAGATAATTACTACAAAGGAAAAACAACATTAAAATTTTATAAATATGTCACAAATTGAACATATAAATTTAATCATTGGATAGTTGAAACTAATGATGTTTATTTTCTAAAATCATATTGAATATAATTTTCAACCAAGATATCTCTAGTGAAATTGTTTATTGAAGACATTTATATTTAAAGAAGATGATTTGTATTTTACCAATTGCTGATGCAATTGTGATGTTCATCAGTTACCAAAAACAAATCATACTATTTTGATTTATTGGATTTTCAACTACTCGTACTTAGTTGTGGTTAAGTGTTAGCTTGTTTAACTAATATGTGGATAAATGTTTCACTATAAAATAAAAAAAGGATATTTTTAGCCTTTTTGTAAATGTTTCAAGTACCAGTACTCAGTTTTGATTGGAAGTTCCTGTGATAGGAAGAAAATTAGAGTAAAAATAAACAAGAAAACATAAAGATTGTTAGTGGAGTGGACTGGGTGATCTTTGTTCCATAAAACATTATAATAATTATTTTTTCCTACCTTACTATTTATTTTCTGCACATATTACTTACAAAATAGATCACTGAAAATCTACACAATTTACAAAGATAGTTAAACTACATAATCTATGAAGCTTATCAAAAAAAAAACAATTCACCAACACTTACATATCTCTGTATTATTACATCATAACAATTGGTATCAAATTATGTTTTCCAATAATGTAGATAAATCTCTTTAATCATAAAAATAATAAGGTCTATTCCAATAATAAATCAATTTTTGTTCCAAGAGAAGTTATTTCTATGATTTGTGATCTATATTTTAATGGTAACACCTATGGATTCTAGAAATCGTGCATGATCATCTACCTATAAAAATGGATATTAAATTTTATTCAAATATCATCACTCATTATGTAATTCATATGAATTAACAGTCTTGTCATTCTATATAATATACTGATAATAGTTTCCTCTAAAATTAAATTAATTTAATTACCTGTGGACTCAGACTAGATGAGTTCAATCAAGTATCACAATTCACTATTACCTATGATATGTGGAAGACAATCACTATATCATATGAAGGAAAAAAATATTACTATACAAATAGGTCATACCAATTCAAAAGTAATGTTTGAAACATTTTGGATGTATGATGGAGATATAATTTCAAAAATTAATATATGACTAAAAAAAATTGTCCAAAATATTATTTCCATGGGAGATCCAATTTCAAAATCTGATAAAGAGATAATAGTACTTAGATTACATACCTATAATTGGAGTGGAATGTTGACATCTATTTTATAATCATCACTAGTAAAAAATTTTCTAATAATGAACTAATTTTAATATTGATGAAGTATGAAATAGAGATGAATGATGACACTGAAGAAAACTAGATATAGTAAAAGTAAAGCAACACCCTTAAGGTGACATATTAGAAGCATGAAAAAAAGTCAAAAGAAAATATTAAAGTCAAAAAATTATCAAATTCCTCATATTATGATATGGAAGTACCTCATATATCTAGAAATTTTATCAAATTACATAATATGAAAAGAGGCTTTAGAAAATCCTTTTAAAAAAGATGATAAAGGATCCAAAGAAGTCAAATGCTCTGTCTGGAATATGATGAGTCATATTAGGCTTTATTTCCACCATTTAAATGAAGAAGGAAGAAATATGGAGTAGAAAAATCCAAGGAAAGATTATTATGATAATAAAAGAATAATTTATATTAAACCAACATGGAAAATATCTGAAGCATCCACAAGTTTTTGCAAATATGAATCAGAAAAGGAGACATAAAATCTCAAATCCAACTTGTGCATTAGGGACAAGGAAGAAGAAAATGTAAAATTCTGTTTAACTTATTCTTCAAGCAATTATATCCACTCAAATTGAAAACTGGATACTTATTGTTCAATAGATGAAGAAAAATATAATTCTTTAATAAATACAGATAAATCATTAATTAATATTTAAAATTATATTCAAGTTAAAAGATACACAATACTAAAAAATAGGAAATAATTGAAAAATTCCATTCATCTACATCAAACTGTATTGGTCATCAAAAAAGAATAAATGAATTATAGGATGAAGTAAAGTCTTATAAGAGTTCTACTAGTATTTTAACTAATAGTGAAAACACACTAAATGAAATTCTTTGAAATAATGTTATTTAAAATTAAAAAAATTAATATGAAGAAAGGGAGAAAAGAAAAAGTTATAAATAAAATTACTTTATGACCGTTTCTAAAAACACTACAAGTTTTATTATGGGATCAAAATTCATTTCACTAAAAAATATTATTTATGAACACCCCAAATTAATGGTATTAGAAAATTCATCAATTAAAAATACATTAAAAATAAATTAGTATATGTTTTGGAAATATAAGGCAGATTAAGATTCCCAGATCATTTATTTCTAAGAAAGCTCGACCTAAGAAAATATGGGTTCAAAAAGAAACATGTGTTTAAATCTTATTTTAGGAAAACGACCAGAAGAATAAAAGTGATATATGGTATATTGAAAGTGGGTTTTTAAATAATATGATTATAGACTCTTCCAGCATGCATACCCTATATAAATGGATGGATTCCAAGTCACATTTGATGATAATAAAAAATCAATGTTTGTTGGAGTAGGAACTAGTAGAGATCCAAATTAAACCCCAATCAACAATGTACTATATATAGAAGATATAAATAACATCCTAAAAAGTATTTCTCCACATTTTTATGTTGGATTTTATGTTTATTTTTATGAAAAGTTATTCTTATTTAATAAGGTTAAATTTCTAAAATATATGGAACCTATAATTGAAAATTATTATACCTTAGATCACTATTTCTTAGTTATTTTGAAATTGATTTGATTAAGTGATAAGAAAAATGATTTATGGATTTGGAATAAGATTCTTAGACCTTGAAATATATTTTTATTATAATAATTATCAAAGAAAAAATTATTTTATGATTTTCATAGTTTTAATATTGAAAATTATAGATTTTGTGATGCATGCCAAATATGAAAACAACACAAATTGTCTTTAAAGAAAACTAAAAAATATCTACATCAAAACAATTATAAATTATTTACATAGATTAGTTTGGACTATATAGGGAAGCATTTTTGGATTGAAAATTATATGTTTATGTTTTAGTTGATGATTTTTCATGATTTACTTGTGTTTAATTTCTGAAACTGAAAATTGATGTTTTTAGTGTTTTTTAATGTTATTGGAAAATTGTACCAAATGAAAAATATTTAAAGATAATTTCATTAAAAGAGATCATGGTGGAAAAATTTATAACCAATTATTTAATTATATTTTCTAAAATCTGGATACTAGAAACACCTTCTCTACATCATGAAATCCTCAGAAAAATGGAATTGTTGAAAAAATGAACAAAAAAATTCATGAAATGGAAACGAATATGATAAATGAATACAACCTTGTTGGGAAAATATGTAAGATAAACATTCTATATTATGAATAATGTTTTAATAATACCTATGATTAAAAATACACCCTATAAACTTTGGAATATGAGAAACTTTAAAGGAATGTACATGAAAGTAATTGGGTGCAAGGGTTATATCTTGAATAATAAGGAAAACCATTATAATTTCGATCCAATGCTGATGAAGGAATCTTTATAAGATATTATGAAACTTCTAAAGTCTATAGAGTGTTTAATAAAAAGTCAATTATTGTTTAAGAATCATTTCATTTGATGCTTGATGAAACCAATTGTTTCATTGAGAATGATAAAACATAAAAAATTACTAATTATTATTAAAACAAGACAATTAGTTATATTAAAAGTTATTTAAATTATTTTAATGAAACTCAGTCTAGTTTAGAAGAACTTGAAGATGATGTACCTAAAGTGTCTTACCTAGATATCCTATAACCTTAAATAACAACCCCTTAGAAATAGATATATTCAATCTAAAAACAAGAGTTAGGACAAGGAGAAATACTGGAAACATTGATTAATTTTCTACCTTTATATAATAGTTAGAAACTATGTCTATAGAATAGTCTTTACATGACAAATGTTGGCTTTTATCCATACAGGAAAAACTAAACCAATTTAGTAGAAATAATATTTCGGAATTATTTGAATGACCATCCCATTATCTAGGGATAGGAGCCAAATCGGTCTTTTAAAATAAATAATATGATCAAGGGATAACTACCCAAAAAAAAATCTAGATTAGTAACCAAAGGATATAACATGGACAAAGGAATAGATTGTAATAAAAAATTATTACCTATTCCTATATTAGAGGCAATTAAGTTACCACTATCATATGCATCTCATATTAATTTAAAATTATATCAGATGGATGTTAAACCTATATTTATAAATAGATATTTAATGGAGGAGTTTTATGTTGATCAACACCCTAGTTTTTAAAACCCACATAAACAAAAGTTTGATTTTAAACATACCAAATCACTATATGGCCTTAAAAAGGATCATAGAGAGTGTTATGAGAGATTAAGCTCATTTTTATTAGAAAATGTATTTTCTATGGGATTAAATGATCCTACACTTTGTAAGAATTTTTTTCTCTAATATTCTATAAGTGAAAATCTTTGTCGGTGATATCATATTTGGATAAGCAAATTAAAATATTTGTAAATATTTTTCAAATAAAATGAAAAAATAATTTTAGATGAGTTTTATGGGGGAATTGAATTTATTTTTATAATTTCAAAATAATCAATGGAATATGGAAATGATTAAAATCAAAGTAAATATATTATTTATTTATTGAAAATATTTGGTCTTTGAAAAAATAATACATAAAAAATATGCATGTGTACTAATGTAAAACGTGATTTTAGTGAAACTAGAAAACCAGTTGACAACCTATTATATAGTTTTATTATTGGATGTTTAGTATATCTTACTTCTATGAGACTAGACATAATGTTTTATGTGGGTCTATGTGTTAGATTTCAATCAAAACCAAATATTCTCATCTTATATCTCTTAAATGGATTTTTATATATTATAAAGAAACTAATTTTCAATATCAATATTACCCAAATAAATAAAATTTTAATTTAATTTGTTATTAAGATGATGACTTTGGAGGATGTAGATTAGATTGAAGAATTACTTCCTGGACCAGTTAGTTTTTAGTGAAATCTTTATTATCATGATTAAATATGAAACAAAATTCAGTTTCTCTATCAACATGTGGGGCATTATATATCTTTGCTAGTAGTTTTTTTCACATGTGTTGTGGATGAAACACATATTTCATGGATTTGGACTTAATTTTAATAATATAACGATTTTGTATGATAGCACAATGCTATAAATATTTCAAAAAATTGTATAATTCATTATAGAACCCTGAATACTTATATAATGATTCATTTTCTCAGAGATAATGTTCTGAAAAAGGATATACCATTAGAATTTATTAATTCCAAATATCAACTAGGAGATAGTTTTAAAAAACCAATTTCCACTACATGTTTTGATTTTATTAAGGGGTTGTTAAGAATATTAAATTTAAAATAAATGGTTAATAATATTTTTTAAAATATTCTATTAATCATTTTTATTCTTTTAAATTTATTTTATTATTATTCATAGTTAAAATAAATTCCAAAATTCAACTCGATTAGTAGAAAAAGTGTGTGTTTAAAAAAAAAATTAAATTCATGAATGTAATACGTAATCGGCTTGAGGGAATAATACCACATAATCAGAAATGGTCAAAAAATCCCATCCTCTATATGTTATCTTTTTTACATGTGATTTCAAATCATTTAGCCTACTAGTGCACACATCATTTTTCAAAATACTATAAATTGAACACTTAAAACAAAAAAAATTAGAAATTTCATGGAAAGAAGCAGGTGAAAAAAGTTGAACAAACTATCACGATTCTTATAAAAATATTCATAATGGTGGGTTCATAGAGTTCATATAGAATAATTAGAAAAATATTATTGTTTTAAAAAATCTACCCTTTAATAGTATAGAAAATCATTTCTTGGATTTAAAAATGGATTATATTTTTCAAATTAAAGTAAAATAGATTTTCAAAAATTCAATTTATAGATTCTAAGATACTGATGATATAGTCAATTCAATGGTTTATCATGAGTATTTTTCATTCTCTATTATACGAATATCCAATGTATTCAGATTCTTCCATGAAGGGGATTTTCACATTGATCCATGGTCAATTGGAAACCAAGAACATAAATCCAAATATATGATGTATTTTCATTTTTGTTTGACCCATATTTGAATAGTGGCAGTGAAGGATCATAATGCTAACCAAAAGTTTTTGGGAAAGTTTATTGAATCTTATATTATTCCTAGGACAACTGAACCTATGAAATAACACTAACTAGATATGTACATTATGTTTATGGTGATGAACAATGTGAATATTAACTTCCCATGGTAAAATATAAGGTATATGCACCACTACAACCACGTGGAGGAAATGATATCCTTTTATCCTTATGGAAGGATAATTTTTATGTTTCTTTAACAAAATAGAAAGATAAGGGATGCAATATTAACACTAGATATCATCACAAAAAAATTCTTAATGCTGAACTCTATGGAAAATATGATACAATTAGAGTACCAAAAAAGGAGAATTGTTAACTATTACTAAAGAAAAATATCAAATAACAAGTTCTATTTCATATGGAGAGAGAAGAATGTTGGGATCAGTAGATTGGATCCATTTTCAAAATGAATAAGTCAATGAATATAGAATTAGGGATGAAACTCAACCATAAAGATTAATAATTAGATGTGATGTCCTCAAACATGAAGCTATGGGATATGTTCCACTATCTTCTAATAATAATTTGGAAGAAACAAATTTTGAGGCTCTTGTTATTTGGTAGAGGAATATGGATAAACCAACTATTCAAGAAATGTTAAATCTTGAACTTATTGTTGAGGTTCCGATAGCTGGTGAGGATGTTCCACCAAAAAATTTCAAAGAAAATAGAGAATATAAATGTGCTCCAAATTAAGTGGTGAATCCAACTCATAATGATCCTATTGAAGAATAATTTTTATAAAATTCTGAATCATACGAGAAACCTCCTCATCTTGTAGATTAAACTATGAGGTTAGTCTAGAATCAATCTATTTCTTGTATTGCTGGTTCCCTAATCCTGGAAATTAATAAACCCGTGGAGGTAATAGAGGTTAATGAAATTGAATTATATTCTTATAGAGAGTCCAGTAAGGGAAAAAATTATCATTGTTTAAAAGAGGTGAACTATCACTATCTCTTTACGAATAATCTATTTATTCATCGAAAAATATGATTGAAGGATTAGTTTGTCAATTCAACAAGCAAAGAAAAGAAAAATTAAGTATAAAAGGATATTTAGAGGGTAACTTAAAATCAATAGAATATTTGATACATTCAATAGTTTCTAGATAGAAATTTGAATATGTTTAGACTCAACATCATAATCTCATTGAGAATTTAGTTACCAGAGGAGAATTTTATTCCTTTAAAAAAGGAATGGCCAATCAATTCAGAACACAAAAATAAGAATCTACTTAGAAAATAGATATTTCAAATTTAATGTGGTATTTGGGAAGTCTGTTTGAATCAATTGAAGGATGTATAAAAAAACTAAGAGATTATACCTCCACAAAAGAAAATTCATTAGATCTAGTAAGAATATTTTATGAAATATATTCAGTAATGGATGATATGATTGATTGTCTATAATCCCTTCAATGTAACTTTTCACATTTGTCTGTGATGTTAAACAACCAAAGAGATCTTTTGAAATAGTTAACCTCAAGTGAACTAGTTATAAGACTACTTCTCAATTGGTAAAGTGAAATCCTACTCAATTTCAGAAGAAAAAGGAATATCTTCATGACATTGTAAAAGAAAATCGGGTTGATGGTTTGAAAGTGGGTCATGAATCAAGATCCTTGATAAGGCATCTAGTAAAAAAATTTACAGAATGCTTATAGGGAGTATTTGACAAGTTAAATAAAAAATTTTAAGATACTCATTCTTTACGAAAACTAGACCATTTTTCTTTATCAGACTGTTAAAACTCCTCATGACCTTCATTTTAATCTCTCTCATCCAAAATTCCCCTTGTAATCATAATTTTTCTAAAATAAATATCTCCATTTATATTTACTTTTTCTATTTTTATATATATGTTCATTTTTATTCTGGTTCAATTCAACTATTCTATTTTTTCTCTATAATGGAATATAAAATTAATTTATAATTTTGTTCTATAGTGACTGTGTTTTAATCCATTTTCATGTGATTTATTTTTTAAATCACAATAGGTGGATAAAATTGAGAATACACAACAATCTCAAGTTAAGAGTATCAATTTTATTAGAAATAATACGTAAAAATTGAAATTATACTTTGGATTTTTTTTAAAATATCTTCTTTAAAATTATGTATTTTTGGTTTAAAGATCCTATATTTTCCATAAATAGTTTAATGGGGTTTTGATCCTTTAAAGGGGTAGATTGGTGGGAATGTATTTTCATAACAATAATCTAAAAATATTATTTATTTGAATTCTCAAAAACACCCTGGTTTGTTTTAGGGATTAGTTTTATTTAAGTGAATATCAAGATCATGATATTTTCTGATATAATTATCTTAAAATTATATTAATATTATTAACTTTCATGGAATATTAGTTAATGTTTCCAGAACGTGTTTTAGCATATTCTAGAAACACTATTCATATGCTACGTTGGTATGTATAGTGTAATGAATGATCCCAAAATTATGAAAAGTCGGTAAAGATCATGAACCCTCTGCTACAAAAAAAAATATTGTTAAGGACTGCTGTTATAGTATATAACCATACCATTATGTAAAAAAATATGGTTAAGAAACACTATGTAAGTTAATATCCCTACATTATAGAGAAAAAAGGTTTGGTATATCAATCCTAAATTTTTATTCAACCCTACATTTTAAACCCTAAATTTTTGAAAGATTTTACATGTATGAACCATATGTTTGACTATTCAACAAAAGATATTGAAATTCACAACAATATCTAATATTTGTGCAATGGTCTTGACGAAAGTAAAGACCTATGTAAATTGATTTTATGACCGATTCATGGGATAGTTAGGATGGATTCAATGACTCACATTTACCATAGTAAGCAATTCCTATTTATAAGGGGTTTTACATCTCTCCTGAATAATTTGTATATCAATATTTGTGATCTATCAAACGAATTTCTTGGATCTTCTCAACTGAATAAAATCCATGATATCCAAATATAGTGCTAGAATATTTTCTCATTAAAATATATATGATACCTATGATATATAAATTCATATTTTTTAATATCATTCAATATAATTGATGAAAGGAAAAAATGAATCTATTGTTTTCTAAAAAGTATAGAATTTGACATTATATATTTGAACATCATATTTCTCAATCTAGTGTTGTTTATTTGTGGCTAAATTTATTCAAGATCATTTGAAAGAATGATGACTCCAAAAATAATTCTATCTTAAATAAGTTCATCTTCAAAGAGGATGATCTATATTCTTTTTTTGTTGCTAAATCTATGAAGTTAATCATATAACATCAAAAAATTAAACTCTGTTGATTTATTTTTGTTTCAACTCCTCATAATAAGTTGTGGTTAATTTTCAACATCATTCACCTAGTCTTGGATAACCGATTCATAGAAAAAGAACTAAAAGTCTCCTTTTTGCCTTGTTGTAAAGGTTTCAACTCCATGCATTGAGTTTTTGTTTAAAGGTGTTATGATAAGATGATATTTCATGTGAAAATAACCGATCATGAAGATAAAACATTGAGGTAGTGGACTAAGAGATATTTGTTCCCTAAACCACAATAAAATTAATTTTTTCACTATTTATTTTTATCCAATTCTAATATTAATTACATAAGATAAGGCTGAATATCTGCATAAATTGAAAATTTGGTTAAATTCAATAATATAGGATTTTTTTTGAAAAGACACAATTCACCCCGTCTTGTGTGTCTTTATATTATTCTGACATAATACCTATAGTATATAAATTATTTTCATTCAATATTAATATTCATTTATTATATATATATATATATGCTTTTACACATCAAAAATGTCGTCTAATACATTTATAATTATTTTTCAAAAAGGAATCAATTTTAAAAAAAATCTTAATCTAACTTGAGTTATTTCTCCTTATAGAAGAAAAGTTTCTTTTAATTTAATGTATGATATATATTAATTATTTTTTAATCCTAGTCTTTATTTCATGAAATATATTATGGGAAATATTTTTAGAAACCAATTTAATTCCATGGCTTGTTTTATTACTATTATTATTATGCTTCTTTGTGGTATGAATGATTAAGATTATTTTATGATATGATGGGTGACCCAGGAATTATTTATCCTCTAATGAATTGGGTAATATTATATATCTAATGTAAAAATATTTATTATGAGTGAACATTATTATATATTTTTAGAGAATAATTTTGTTATGATTTATTCACATATGTTTTTTGTGGACACGATGAAAGCTATGTTCGCAACAATGTTATGTATTTGAAAACAATTTTATGATGTTTCATTAATATCCATATGTAACATTCCATTCCTTTATCAAATGTTTCACCAATGATTATGATGATGATCACATACTTATGATATGATTATATGGATTATTATCCCATGTCTTTTATTGATTCATATCTCTAATTTGTCCCTATACTAGGCCTTTTGATCTCACATTTATTTTACATATATCCACACATTACTATATTTGATAAGAAGATTATGAGAGCTTTATAAGGCAGAATTAAAATAATTTTTACAATTTATTATTTATTATTAATATATGAGACTTATTATTCCCAAACAATAATCCTGTGTATCCTAGATTGAATCATTATTATGTTTTTTACCTTTAAAATGATGTAAAAGAAATGTAATAAGAAGTATAGTCTATATATTAAATTATTTTCAAATAATTTTGTTGTATCCCTATTGAATATTTTTATGTATGATATTATCCAAATAAATCATTACACATTTTCTTTTGAAATTATGTTCTGTGTACCTTTTGTAATAAATCATGAAATAAAGTGTATGAAAGATATAGGTTGTCATAGTTGGTATTTGTAACATCCCAAGTAAGTAATGAATAATAGATATTTCTATCTATGTCTATTAATGAACTAGATAGTGTTTTAGAGGCTTAAAATGAAAATAAATCCAATCTTAAGCATGGAATACACTAATATTTTTAAAAGATTGTTTTACTGCCTTTTGATGGCAAACCATTTTTAAATCTATATTTTGAAAATTTTATAAGCTATTTTTGTCAAAATAAACTTATTCTTTATGATTGGGACATCAAAATTTACTTTGTGTGAATTTTTGGTATTTTTCTGACAATGTTCATTTTTTAATGAATAGTGAAAAATACTGCATTTTACATCGAAACTACTTCTTAATATAATTTATTTATATGATTAGATTATCTTTTGAATTGGTCTTAATGTGTAATATGAATATATTTTTACCATTTAATCCAATGGTGGTCATTGGAATCAATTTCACTTTGAAATTAGACTTAAACTGGTGTTAATCTTTTGATACTTATTGTTTTATAAAAACACGCTATTTGCTCTGACAGCGGGAATTAATTATTAAATTAATTAATGTGACTTATATGTTTTGAATTTTGTAAAATAGACTTCATTTTAGAATTCGGAATATCAAATATAGCTTAGGGTGAATTTTTGGTAATTTTCTGAAAAACATCAATTTTTGATGAATAGTGAAACCACTAAGTGGTACTTATAAAAACTGATTTTCCATTTAAATGAAATTTTGCCATAATTGTGTTTTGAATTTCAAAAATCCGACATAAATGATTGTCATTATGAAGTAAAATGTGGTTCAATGAGATTAAAATAATTTTTTGGTGAATAGTAACTTATTAAGTTTTTAATCGCGATTAGAGGTAATTAGTGTAATTTAAGGTAAAAATGATATTATAAAAATGTGAAAACACCATGACACTTGTCCTACCCCTATTGGATGAGTCATGGACGAACAAGACAACCCATGGGTCTATTTAGGGGACCCTATGGAGCCTCTTGGGTGAGATAATGACTTTAATGCTTTTTTTTAAAATAAAGGTGAAAATGGCACTAACATAAATTGTTTTAATAAACAAATTTTTAGAAGGGGTTATACTAATCATAATTTTGTCTATAAATACTATTTGGAAAGATAACAATATTTCCTACATCAGGATAGTTTTTTTATAATTTTTAGACATTAAATAAATTAATTTAATTATGACATCATGATGATGCAACGATGACCTCATTAATGAACAGTTTAAATAAAATGAAACGATAATATAAAATCTAAGACCTAAACTTGTCCAAAAACTATTGGATGGGAATATTTCTAAGCCTTATCATATTATCCTCGAAATATATCAATGTGGGACCTTAGAAATTCGAAACACTTTTGAAAATAAAATAATAGTTTCATGATTTCCAAAAGTGCCCCTCCTCTCCTCTTATAAAAGGCCCCCACCTCTACCTCATTTCACACTCCTCAAGCCTTTGGCTCGGCCATCCCCTGCCCATGTACTCTCTCCACATCCCTCTACTCATCCTAGAGGATTCCCTTTGGGCATAATCCTTTCAAAGGAATCCTTTAGGCTCAAGTCAAAAGGAGTTACACTTTTAAAGGTAATTCATTCTCTCATGTTCATTTGTTTTATTTTTCTTCTCCAACCCCGTAAACTTTTTTTATTTACTTCTTTTGTAAAAAAAAACAGTATCTGGAATATACTAGGATGTTGTTATAAGATTTATTCTAGCAACACTCTCACACAACTACATCAAATGGTTAAAGAACATACGGTTTCCGTGGATGGCGAAATTCTGCCTCCCGAAACGATGATTGTTCAATACTCATTTAACACCTTCAAAGGTGGCCATTAAGATGTCACTATATTTATATATGATATATAATATGTTTATGTTTTCCTTAAGCTTATGTATTTTCCTTTTTGGTCACACCTTTATGGTTTCCATTATGGGTTAACGCGATATCTTCATTTAAGGAAGTGCGGACTATCGCCCCCTGAAAGTGATTTGATTCGTTAATACCATATGTGGGATGTATAAAGGATAAAGTTAATGATATTATATATGTTATTATACTGGAATTATAATATACTCTTATATCATTATGATTCCATTCCAGAAAATATGAAATAAAAATGAAAGTAGCATTCATGCATACGTACGGCTTACCGTCTCCATGAACGGTGCATTTCATTTCTTACCTCTAAATGATTATTTAATATTATAAATGCATACATGTACTGGATATATATGACATATATGATATCTACATCATGAATACCATTCTGGATATAATGGATACATGAACAACATGTAATTATAAAGGGCTTATTTTTGACTCAAGTACTAATGATCGTTAAAATGACCGTTATTAACTTAAATAATTACATAGTGTTCATGAAATGGTAATAAGTGATATAAAAGGAATAATTAACTTGAAAAAGGTTCTTAAGCAAGTATAAATTAACTCAAGTTTATTATTCAGGACATTAAAAAACGATCGAGTCAAGTTGGACCCGAGGTACGGGACTTCGTCTCAATCTCCTTTCATTGAGGCATATTTTATTTTATACACAACTTTCTTTTATACGGTGTATAAACCCCGTTGAATTTTAAGTATATTCAAAAGGAATCTTTTTTATACGAAGCATTTAATAAATGACAAAAGGGAATGCTTTTGTCGTACGTATGCGGCGACAACGACTTCTCCGCCGTCGTGACCGTTATTTGAGTTTCGGCTTCCTCTACAAGCCATACCTTCTTTTTAAAAGAAAAATAAATACCATGTTTTACTTTTCTTTTATTTTGGTATCGAAAATGGTTTTCATAATGTTTTTATATCAATGTGTTGTATTGATATGTTGTGATTGAAATGTGGGAATGTTATGTTTCCTTTATGCATGTTTTATGTGATATGATTATGTTGAGGTTCTTGGGAATTATTATGAAAACGGGTGGTTCCGTGATAAACTAAGGGCGGGTGAGCCCGATATAGCTCTCCAATGCATTGGGTAACGTGAAGGAGTGAAACGTTAAGGTTTCTCCGAAGAGATTTTAGGGAATATACTGTGATGGGTATTCCAAACGTAACCAAGAGGGTTACTCCCTACGTAAGAATGTTATGAATGCCTCAAGTTACCTTTATGTCTTATGATTTCTATGATTTATTCATGATTTGATGAGGTATGTTAAAGTGCTTATGTTTTATGGTTAAAGTACGATCTCATCCTTATGTATATATGTACCCATGTTTTCTTTCCATATTTATATATCCCTTACTGAGCTTTTTATGCTCATCCCAAGTTTTTTTGAAATGTTTTTCACAGGTCACGGGAAAGGTACATGATAAGATGATAGTGTCAAGGAAGTGTCAAGAAAGAATCCATGTTTATTTTAAATATTTTTCCATTGATGGGAATGAAGAATACTATCTTTATGTAACCACTTTGTTTATATGTGGAATGTAATTCAAGTTTTATGATCTAATTATCTAAAACTCTAAACCCGAAAAGATCCTCAATGTGTAATCTTGTAATAACTCAAGATTAAGTAAGTTTTAAGAATGGGGCCTTATAGTTGGTATCAGAGGTCGGTTTAGATAAGTTTAGGAGTTATAATTCTATTAAATGATTATCCAATTTTTTTTTTTTTGAAATGATATAACATTTGAAGATTACCATGTTCCTTCATCTAAGACATGTTTTTTCAGAATGGTTTTCTGCAGAGGAAACAGGGAAGCAGTGCTAGGAAGGCATACAGAAGGAAATAACCTTCCGAATCAGCATCCTGAGATGGTTGGAATTGGAACTGAATAGTTTGTTGCAGTAATGGCACAGTTGACTCAGGCTATAAATGGTGGTGGTATCCATGCACGAGATCAGCCAGACCAATCGCAGAGGAACATGTTAGTGGTGGAACATTTCATGAGGCAACATCCCCCATCATTCAAAGGATCATATGACATTGTGCTAGCTGAAGGGTGGATTAAAGCACTGGAGAAGATTTTCGATGTCATGAGGTGTTCAGACAATCAAAAGGTTAGTCTTTCTATTTACTGTTTGGAGGGTGAGGCAGATCAGTGGTGGTCTATGGTTAAAAATATCAGGGACACCGATGAGATTGATGCTCTTGACTGGGATGAATTCAAAGGTATGTTTCTTGAGAAGTATTTTCCTAAGGCTGTTCGACTTAGGATGGAAAAGCAATTCTTGGAATTGAGGCAAGAGGAAGACTCAGTGGCTACCTATGAAGAAAGGTTCACTCGATTGGCAAGGTATGCTCCAAATTTTATCCGAGACCTTGATAGTAAAATCAATCATTTTTACTCAGGATTAAAGCCAAAATATCGAAGGGAATTAGCTTCTCGTGAGTTTAAAAGTTATGAAAATCTTGTTCGATGTGCTGAGAAGGTGGAAATGGAGTTTGCTGATGATCAAGTGTTCTATAACAACCAACAGAAGAAGAGACCGAGGTGGCAGGAGAAAGGTAAGAATTTTCAAAAAATTCTGATGGTAAGAAAACTAAGTTTCCAGTTTGTGATAAATGTGGCAAAAGGCATGCTGGGGAATGTCTTCTGAATTCTGGAAAGTGCTACCGATGTTTTAAGATGGGACATAAGGCTCGTGATTGCACTGAAAAGGATCAAGGTGATGGTAAGACCAAATTCGATTTACAGTTAGTGAAATGTTATAAGTGCAATGAGATGGGTCACTATGAAAATGAGTGTCCGACAAAGAGCTTGAGTGATGGGAAGCAGTTAGACTACAAGCAGAAAGGGGTGGTGAAATCCTTTGCAACTACTTCAGCAGATGTCGGGCCGTCAAATGAAGTTGTATCAGCTCCAGGGAGCTCAGTTTTTTTCAAAGATTGACTTGAGATCGGGGTACCATCAGCTGAAGGTAAATGAGGCAGATATTCCGAAGACCGCATTCCGTACGAGATATGGCCATTATGAATTTGTAGTAATGCCTTTTGGGCTAACCAATGAACCTGCTGCATTTATGGACTTAATGAATATAATTTTCCATGAGTTCTTGGATAAGTTTGTGGTGGTTTTCATTGATGATATTTTGGTGTTTTCTAAAAGTAAAGAGGAGTATGAAAGACATATAAGGGTCATTTTGCAAACCTTAAAAGAAAAGAAACTGTATGGAAAATTCAGAAAGTGTGAGTTGTGGTTGCAACAAATTTCTTTCCTTGGTCACATTGTTTCTAAAGATGGGATAACCATTGATCCTGCAAAAACAAAAGTTGTTGAAGAATGGCCAAGACCCACAAATGTAACTATGATTCGTAGCTTCCTTGGTTTGGCAGGCTATTACCAAAGTTTTGTTAGAAATTTTTCACGATTATCTAGTCTAATGACTAAGCTAACTCGGAAGGGTGTTAAGTTTATTTAGACAAAAGAATGTGATGATTTTTTTTTCAGGAATTGAAAGAAAGATTGGTGAATGCTCCAGTTTTGGCACTACCTTCCAGGAATGGTGAGTTTGTTATATATAGTTATGCTTCATTGAAAGGACTTGGTTGCGTCCTAATATAGAATGATCAGGTAATTGCTTATGCTTCACGACAGTTGAAAACTCATGAGGTAAATTACCTTACAAATGATTTGGAATTAGGTGCTGTTGTTTTTGCTTTAAAATTTTGGAGGCATCATTTGTATGGAGTAAAGTGTGAAATATATACTGATCACAAAAGTTTAAAGTATATATTCACTCTGAATGAATTGAACATGAGACAAAGGAGATGGCTAGAATTAATCAAGGATTATGATTGTACAATTCATTACCATCTGGGAAAAGCTAATAAAGTGGCTGATGCTTTGAGTCGAAAAAGTAATGCTTCATTAGCAATGTTGCGTTTGGAACGTGATCCTTTGGTTAAGGATTTGATGAAATTTGGCATAGAAGTTATTGGTGCAGGAAGTTCTTCTGTTTTGTTTCAGGTATCAGTGAGATCATCTCTATCAGATAGAATCAATCAAGCACAGAAGGAAGACAATGAGTTGCAGAAAAAGGTAGAGCTGGTTCAGAAAGGTAAGTCGCCTGAATTCAACATTGATAATGATTGCATTTTGAGATTTGGGAAGAGATTGTGTGTGCCTTGTGATTCACAGTTGAAGAGAGAGTTGTTATGTGAAGCTCATAGTTCTCCGTTTTCAGTTCATCCAGGAAGTACTATGATGTATAGAGATCTGCGGGAGTATTACTGGTGGGATGGAATGAAAAGAGATATTGCTGATTTTACTGTGAAGTGTTTGACATGTCAACAGGTTAAAGCAGAGCGACAGTTACCGAAAGGGATGCTTCAGCCTTTACCAGTGCCAGAGTGGAAATGGGAGAATATATCCATGGACTTTGTTGTGGGATTACCGAAGACATCACGAGGTAATAATGCAATCTGGGTTATTGTTGATCGCTTGACTAAATCTGCTCATTTCCTTGCTATACAAGATACTTTTTCCCTAGATCAACTTTCCCGTTTGTACCTTAAAGAGATAGTCAGGTTACATGGAGTTTCTCTCTCCATTGTATCTGACCGCGATCCCAGGTTCACTTCTAACTTTTGGAAAGGCCTTTAGAAGTTGTTGGGTACTGAATTAAATTTTAGTACAGCTTTTCATCCTCAATCAGATGGGCAGTCAGAACAAACAATTAAGACATTGGAGGATATGCTACGTTCTTGCTCTATGGATTATCAGGGAAGTTGGGACCAACATCTTTCTTTGGTTGAATTTTCATATAATAACAGTTTTCATTCCAGTATACAGATGGCACCATTTCAGGCATTATATGGGAAGCAATGTCGAACTCCAGGTTTCTGGGATGAAGTGGGTGAAAGGATGTTGATGGGACCAGAATTGGTAGAAGAGATGGCAGAAAAAGTTCAGCTGATTCCGAAACACATGAGAACAGCTCAGAGCAGGCAGAAGAGTTATGCAGACAACAAGAGTAAGGATCTATCTTTTGAGGTAGGTGATCATGTTTTTCTCAATGTCTCACCATGGAAAAGTGTGATGCGATTTGGTAAGAAAGGAAAGCTGAGTCCAAGGTTTATTGGACCATATGAAATTCTAGAGAGAGTTGGATCAGTTGCTTACCGAGTGGCTTTACCTCCGAGTTTATCTCAGGTACACAATGTTTTTCACGTTTCGATGTTGAGAAAGTACATGACAGATTCATCTCATGTTTTGAGTCCAGAGGTAGTTCAACTGGAAGAGAACCTATCTTATGAGGAACAACCGGTCCAGATTCTTGACCACAGGGAGCAAGTGTTACAGAATAAGGTGATTAAGCAGGTAAAGGTTTTGTGGAAAAACCACATGATGGAAGAGGCAACATGGGAATCTGAAAATGCAATGAGGGATAAGTACCCCCATTTATTCGATAAGCAAATAAATTGCGGGGACGCAATTTTCTAAAGGGGGGAAGGATGTAACATACCAAGTAAGTAATGAATAATAGATATTTTTATCTATGTCTATTAATGAACTAGATAGTGTTTTAGAGGCTTAAAATGAAAATAAATCCAATCTTAAGCATGGAATACACTAATATTTTAAAAAGATTATTTTACTGCCTTTTGATGGAAAACCATTTTAAATCTATATTTTGACAATTTTATAAGCTATTTTTGTCAAAATAAACTTATTCTTTATGATTGGGACATCAAAATTTACTTTTTGTGAATTTTTGGTATTTTTCTGATAATGTTCATTTTTTAATGAATAGTGAAAAATACTGCATTTTACATCAAAACTGCTTCTTAATCTAATTTATTTATATGATTAAATTATCTTTTGAATTGGTCTTAATGTGTAATCTGAATATAATTTTACCATTTAATCCAATGGTGGTCATTGGAATCAATTTCACGTTGAAATTAGACATAAACTGGGGTCAATCTTTTGATACTTATTGTTTTATAAAAACACGCTATTTGCTCTGACAGCGGGAATTAATTATTAAATTAATTAATGTGGATTATATGTTTTGAATTTTGTAAAATAGACTTCATTTTTGAATTCGGAATATCAAATATAGCTTAGGGTGAATTTTTGGTAATTTTCTGAAAAACTTCAATTTTTGACGAATAGTGAATCCACTAAGTGGTACTTATAAAAGCTGATTTTCCATTTAAATGAAATTTTGCCATAATTGTGTTTTGAATTTCAAAAATCTGACATACATGGTTGTCATTAAGAAGTAAAATGTGGTTCAATGAGATTAAAATAATTTTTTGGTGAATAGTAACTTATTAAGTTTTTAATCGCGATTAGAGGTAATTATTGTAATTTAAGGTAAAAATGATATTATAAAAATGTGAAAACACCATGACACTTGTCCTACCCCTATTGGTTGAGTCATGGACGACCAAGACAACCCATGGGTCGATTTAGGGGACCCTATGGAGCCTCTTGGGTGAGATAATGACTTCAATGCTTTTTTTTAAAATAAAGGTGAAAATGACACTAACATAAATTGTTTTATTAAAGCAATTGTTAGAAGGGGCTATACTAATCATAACTTTGTCTATAAATACTCTTTGTAAAGATAAAAATATTTCCTATATCAGGATATTTTTTTTTATAATTTTTAGACATTAAATAAATTAATTTAATTATGACATCATGATGATGCAACGATGACCTCATTAATGAACAGTTTAAATAAAATGAAATGGTAATATAAAATATAAGACCTAAACTTGTCCAAAAACTATTGTATGGGAGTATTTAGAAGCCTTATCATCTTAGCTTCGAAATATATCAATGTGGGACCTTATAAATTCGAAACACTTTTGAAAATAAAATAATAGTTTCATGATTTCCAAAAGTGCCCCTCCTCTCCTCTTATAAAAGGCCCCCACCTCTACCTCATTTCACACTCCTCAAGCCTTTGGCTCGGCCATCGCATGCCCATGTACTCTCTCCACATCCCTCTCCTCATCCTAGAGGATTCCCTTTGGGCATAATCCTTTCAAAGGAAACCTTTAGGCTCAAATCAAAAGGAGTTACACTTTTAAAGGTAATTCATTCTCTCATGTTCATTTGTTTTATTTTGCTTCTCCAACCCCCTAAACTCTTTTTATTTACTTCTTTTGTAACAACACCAGTATCTTCAATATACTAGGATGTTGTTATAAGATTTATTCGAGCTACACTCTCACACAACTACATCAAATGGTTAAAGAACATACGATTTCCGTGGATGGCGAAATTCTGCCTCCCGAAACGATGATTGTTCAATACTCAATTAACACCTTCAAAGGTGGCCATTAAGATGTCACTATATTTATATATGATATATAATATGTTTATGTTTTCCTTAAGATTCTGTATTTTCCTTTTTTGTCATACCTTTATGGTTTCCATTATGGGTGAACGCGATATCTTCATTTAAGGAAGTGCGGACTACCGCCCCCTGAAAGTGATTTGATTCGTTAATACCATATGTGGGATGTGTAAAGGATAAAATTAATGATATTATATATGTTATTATACTGGAATTATAATATACTCTTATATCATTATGATTCCATTCCAGAAAATATGAAATATAAATGAAAGTAGCATTCATGCGTACGTACGACTTACCGTCTCCATGAACGTTGCATTTCATTTCTTACCTCTAAATGATTATTTAATATTATAAATGCATGCATGTACTGGATATATATGACATATATGATATCTACATCATGAATACCATTCTGAATATAATGGATACATGAACAACATGTAATTATAAAGGGCTTATTTTTGACTCAAGTAATAATGATCGTTAAAATGACTGTTATTAACTTAAATAATTACATAGTGTTCATGACATGGTAATAAGTGATATAAAAGGAATAATGAACTTGAAAAAGGTTCTTAAGAAAGTAGAAATTAACTCAAATTTATTATTCAGGACATTAAAGAACGATCGAGTCAAGTCGGACCCGAGGTATGGGACTTCGTCTCAATCTCCTTTCATTGAGGCATATTTTATTTTATACACAACTTTCTTTTATACGGTGTATAAAACCCTTTGAATTTTAAGTTTATTCAAAAGGAATCTTTTTTATACAAAGTGTTTACTAAATGACAAAAGGGAATGTTTTTGTCGTACGTATGCGGCGACAACGACTTCTCCGCCGTCGTGACCGTTATTTGAGTTTCGGCTTCCTCTACAAGCCATACCTTCTTTTTAAAAGAAAAATAAATACCATGTTTTACTTTTCTTTTATTTTGGTATCGAAAATGGTTTTCATAATGTTTTTATATCAATGTGTTGTATTGATATCTTGTGATTGAAAGGTGGGAATGTTATGTTTCCTTTATGCATGTTTTATGTGGTATGATTATGTTGAGGTTCTTGGGCATTATTATGAAAACGGGTGGTTTCGTGGTAAACTAAGGGCGGGTGAGCCCGATATTGCTCTCCAATGCATTGGGTAACGCGAAGGAGTGAAACGTTAAGGTTTCTCCGAAGAGATTTTAGGAAATATACTGTGATGGGTATTCCAAACGTAACCAAGAGGGTTACTCCCTACGTAAGAATGTTATGAATGCCTCAAGTTACCTTTATGTCTTATGATTTCCATGATTTATTCATGATTTGATGAGGTATGTTAAAGTGCTTATGTTTTATGGGTAAAGTACGATCTCATCCTTATGTATATATGTACCCATGTTTCCTTTCCATATTTTTATATCCCTTACTGAGCTTTTTATGCTCATCCCATGTTTTTTTGAAATGTTTTTCACAGGTCACGGGAAAGGTACATGATAAGATGATAGTGTCAAGGAAGTGTAAAGAAAGAATCCATGTTTATTTTAAATATGTTTCCATTGATGGGAATGAAGAATACTATCTTTATGTAACCACTTTGTTTATATGTGGAATGTAATGAAAGTTTTATGATCTAATTCTCTAAAACTCTAAACCCGAAAAGATCCTCAATGTGTAATCTTGTAATAACTCAAGATTAATTAAGTTTTAAGGCTGGGGCCTTATAGTATTAGAGTAATGTCTCGTTATTTTTGTGATAGGATTATAACACCATGAAAATTCCATAGGGATACGAAAAAAAAGGAAACCTTCGATAAATTTTTGGAATTTATAAACTATGCGGTTTTCAAGAAAATATATTTCTGTATGAATACTATAAGTGGAAGTGGAACTATCACAACTATGCCTATTTTAATAACTCTGAAAATGAACCATTGGTCTAGACTAAATCTTATTGGTTCATGACAACATTCCATGATGAACACTCAGTTTCACACTCCCATGGGATATTCATTTTTAATTGGAAATTTCATTATGAACCATTATTAATGGAGAAAAAATACACATAATTTTTAATATTACAAAATAGTTCATGGATAGAATAATAGAAATTCAGTTGTTAAATTTTATATATTTTTTCCTTTTAATGTTCATGTATTTTCCATTTATGTGTTTAATATTTTAAACATTATCTTCCCTATCTTCTCAAATGAATTAATTAATGATTGGAAAATGAAGGAACTGTATTAACCACTAGTGAGATGGGTAATGTGGTGAAAAACCAAATAAGATTCAAAACATGATGATAATTAACGTATTATGTCTTTTTATTATGAAATGAATTCTATCACATGTTACAATTAATAAAAACCATATAGTTGAATCTCTAAACACTTCAAAGAAGTGGAAGAAGACAAATCATATATGTTCATGAGATAATTTTGATGAAGTGAAGATTATTTTTTCTACCTTGTGATAAAAATATGGAATGTGGAACCATGGAAAATGTCATAAAGGAACTAGAAGATGTATTATGTGGGAACCATAAGGCATAATATAGATAATTACCTTAAAAAAGAAAGAATTTTTTTAACACATATGAGGTGAATAATGTTAAATTTAAGGTACAAATAGCATTTAAACATCATAACTATGGGGAACATCAGAATTATCCCAGCTAATTCTCTATTGCATGACATTAAAACGATTATAAGCACCCAAAATCTCTTTTTCTAAGGTAAAAGGAAGGTAATACTTTGATATAGATTGTAATTTTGAAGAACAAATAACCACAACTATAAAGTTTTATTTTTATTGTTTAATTTGAATTAAAAAAAACACTATCGTAAAAAGTAATGTTTTTAAGAACATAGTTCCACCTCATGAAATTATTTTTTATCATATGTAAAAACCACAATTATTACCATATCATAAGTTGATTTTTTATGAATGTTCTTCTTAAATATATTAAAATTTTCCTTTTTGTTGTAATTTGATGTTACCCATGTTGTTAATTGGTTTTCCATAGATACAAAAAACATATATTTATCACAGATGGAATTCACCCTTTATAAAATAAATCAACCTCTAATTGATTAATGTTTTAGGAGGAAGATGTACCTCCTTTTGAATTATCATCCGCGGAATTTATATTATTTCATTTGGAGTAAGAGTTTCTAGAAAAAATGATTGAGACTAAGGAAATGATCATCCATTATGAAAATCCCATTATGAGGAAACTTTTTTAAAAAAAATTACTTGGAATTCCTCATAATCTAGTGGTTGAGTTATTACTAGAAATTTTATTCTTAGAAATTAAAATTACAAAGTTATTTTATCACATTTAAAGGGATATTTTGGGATCCTTTAAATGTTTAGGAAATTTAAGGATGGCTATATCCAACATCTATGATGAAAATATGTATTTTCTGTAGATTAGATATGCAATATCATCAATTTAGGATAAAAATATATTGATTTTCAAGACCACTATGAAATATAACATGAATAAAAACCATGTTTTTTTGTATTGACGCCTATAAAGAGAGATGAAATGAGTTGATGAAGAGGTTAATCACTACACATGTAATAACATAACCTGCTAGAGTGAGATGATTTGTGATCTAAAATAATGTATAAAATATAACAATGTGATTGTTTATGGCTCCATGAAATTAAATATACATCAGATTAAATACCCAAATCATGATCTAGAATTGGATGTAGTGATCCTCCCAATATTGATTTTATGATATTACCTCTATGGAGAAAAGTGTGATTTATGTATGGAACATAAATTCCCAAGTATATATTCACAAAAAATGAGATTTATATGTTGAAATGAATGTGGTTAGAGATAATCAAGGACTATTATTGGTCAATCCATTCCCATTATAGGAAGGGAAAAAAATTGGTGGATTCATTGAGTGGATTGGATCCCACAACACTATCTATGAAGAAAAATTAAAGAGATATTAAATTATTGGAATGAAAAAGGATGGAAATGGGAATAATTAAATGATGGACATCCAATAATTTTCAAATTAATTTTCAACCATATATTTTAGGGAGCTTCTAAGAGGCCCATAAATATTATGAGGTGATATAGAAAAAGGAAGAAAATATTTTGATGTTCAATATTCCTAATGTTGGAGTAATATTATTTTATAACATATATATGATTCATTTGAAAATTAAAGCTATAAAATGAACTTTTGGAGGATGTACATAGCTTATCCTTCTATATTAACACGAGAATAAGTAATACTTGCATATATTTTAAGTAAATATTCTAGTGGGATAACATTAATTAGGAGATTTTTGATTTTGTATCTTAAATCCATGTATGTCAACATGTCATAGAAGAATTAATAAGTCCAAGGATATGATAAAACAATTCCCAATTCCTATATGTAAACGCGAAAACAAAACCATGTATTTTTTATAGTCCTCCATTGTACATATAAAGGAAATAATGACATATGGGTAGTAGTTCATCCCCCTAAAATTTTGGTTAATGTAATTTCTGCCATATTTTATTTCTCTCTTTAATAACACACCAACATATATACAATGGAAGTGGTAAGACTCAAGAAGTTCCACAGTATATTGTATATGATTGAGATAAAAAATTTCCATAATGGTTCACGAAAATCCTTTAAGAAGTATTGTATATAGTGCTTCAATTTATTACTACTTATCACCCACAAATGAATGGTCAATATGATTGGACCATCCATACTCTCGAGGATATTCCCAGATCTTGTTCAATGGATTTATTGGGATAGTGAGATCATCATGTTTTCCTTGTAGATTTATCATATAAAAAATATTCCAATATAGATTTCAAATGGATCCTTATGAGGCTCTATATATGAAGAGTTGTTAGACTCTATCATTCTAGGATGATTTTGGAGAGAAGAAGCTAATGGGATATAATATTGTCAAAGATATGATAGAGTAGGTTCAATCCATTAAATGATATATTGAATCTAAAAAAATTCAATTAAATAGAAATGCAGACAATCATTGATGAGATCAATAGGTTGATTTCAATGATAAATTGTTTATTAATATATATCTTAGGATAAAATTCATGATATTTGGGATGTAGGTAAAGCTTAGTTCAGTATACATTGGCCCATATGAGAGAATTTATCTCATCAGAGTGGATTCCTATGAACTAGAACTATGACATTACATTTCTGAAATTAATGACATGTTCCATGTATCCATCCCGAGGAAGTACATACTAGAGCCCTAAAATGAACTAAATCATGTGGGGGTTTCAAGGGAGAATGAAACATCATATGAGGAGCATCTAATAAAGATTTTAGATCATAGAGAAAATGTTTTATGAAACTGGACAACTCTCTGGGTCAATGTGTTCAAAAAATACCACATGTTTGGGGAAGCGAAAGGGAAACCGAATGAGATAATAAATCAAAATAAACCACATATTATTTCGAGTATGAAATTAATTTTTTGTGTGAAATTTATGCAGGGGAAGGAATGTATTTACCAGAACATTTAAAAATGATTTTTTTGAATGAATAAATACATTATTAAGTAATGTATAGATATTGAAAACACATACAATACTTTGGTAATTTTAGATAATTATATGGTTTTTTATATTTAAAACACTATTAAGAATGAAAACCAATGTTAATATATCCATTCCATAGTGACTAATACTATTATTAGTATAAGATGGTATTAGACAAAGTCCAGTTTAAAAAGAAGGAAGTAGTGATGGCCTTGATAAGTGAGATCATACCCTTTGAATCCAATTTATAAAATATTATGAGGGAGATATAATTACTAGGATTTACCATGACCACCCAATATTAGATTCAAAAACAAAATCACAAGTTTAACCCTATACGGGGGAAGTTCAGGCTTACTGATATCACGACCCAAACCTTGTTTTCTGAACCCCCCAATACAATCTCACCAATACATACATTACCCATTGTGAATTCATATGTATAATAAAAGACTATATATGTAGTTGAGAATAGTATGATTTCAAATAATTTATTTCAACAAAATAACAATTATATTTTTTTTGTTTTTATTATTACAATTTAAAAGTTTAAATTATGTGTTTTATAAAAAGTAAATTTTAATTTGATGAAAAGTAAATTTTATTTTTTTTGGTAAATATATCAGGTCAATAAAGACACACTTATTGATAAAATTAAAAAATATTTTAAATAGTATATATTTTTATAAAATATTATTATTAAATAATATTTACTAAAGATAAATATTAATATAATTTTACGCATTAAAATATAATTTCAATAAGGGTTAGAAAACTATAATTGTACAAAAAAACAAGTATTTTTCAAAAGAAAAGTATTTTTAATTTAAAATTATAATTTTTTTTATATTTTCATAACTATTAAGATAGAATAAAAATTATTTTTGAAATCAGTACATCTAAATTGTCCAATGTTGAATTTTTTTATAATTTTCTTATATAGTCCAACTTTGTCGTCAAAATTAAATACAGTATAAATATAATCTTTTTATATGACATCATAAAATAAAAAATATCTTGTATTAAATACTACAATGTGTATAATGTGAAAAATTATTTTCCATTTATTAGGTACACCTTACCATTATTTTGATCCTTCTTTGGTTAGGTATTTTTTAGGGTTGATTTTGGTAAAATTTATAAAATTTTAAAGGCATTTTGGGTTGTGCATGGTTGGTGTAAGTTTTTCCTTAATTATGTGACCATCCATTAAAAATAATGTAACCATTTATATTTTGGATTTGAAATATGGGTATATGATTTGAAAAGATATGAAATCACATAGTTGATACCATTCCGCTATTGTAGTGGTGCATGTTTATTGAACACAATTTGTCCAACTATGGGGCCCTTCTGAGCTCATTGTGCACATGGGATATTTTTTATTCAAAAAATTGTTTAATTTTTTTTAAACCCCTATTTAACCTATGTTCAACCCCAAATAAACCTATCTCCAATTTTGTGGATTTGGAAGCTCTCTACCCCTACTAATCCTTTATTGGACTAATCAAAGTAATGATGGAAGACCCAATCCCTCTTTGATAAGTGGATATCCTCTCTTTATTTCTCTCTCACAATATATATCATTCTATTATAGTTTTTTAGATCATAACGTGTCTGATGGATCTAAACTCCCCATGAAATGATCTTGATTATTGGTTTAGTTTCTTGATTTCCTTCACTGTGATTATTCATTTGAAAAAAAAATGTCGCTATGGATTTTTGTTACCGTGATTAAAGGTATGTGGTTAAATTTCACATTGTCTATGTGATTAAAAAAATAATTTCATAAAAGTTTGAATTATCTTTCAAGTGAGTCCTAAAAACCCAATATGTTGAAAATTGGAATCAGAATTTGATATAATATAGATTTCTGGAAAAAATAACCAATTCTAATGTAATTAGAATTTGGTTCATAAATTGAAATTTATGGAATTGATAAATTTATTTCATAACTTTTTGGGAAAAATCTCATAAATTGAATTTCTATGAACATTTTTTGAGTTTTATTTTGAAAAATAATGAAAATATAGAAGACCCCCATTTTAGTTTTGAAATTTGTTGGCATATTGAAATGAGAAATTGTGATTTTGAAGTTTAAATGATTTTTTTCATGTGAAGTTAGTTGATTTTCCAATATTTATTGATTAATTGAGCACATGAAATCATTTTTATTTAGTGTATTATTTTGGAAAGGAATACTAGGATGATATTTCTATGGAAATAGATTGATGATGAAAACTCTTACAAAAATGTAATTATGAAGATCATATCATTGATAGGATTGTTGGCCTCACCTGTTTTGATAATCTCAATTATGATCAATTATGTTTTGATAATCCCAAATGATTTTTATTAATTAAAATTTTCATTAAATTAGTTACTATTTAAGTGGTTAATGTCAAAATATAAACATTGTTTAAATATGTTCAAATGATATATCTTTCATTCAAGAACATTTGGTTAATGAAATATTCATTTACTTTGTAATGTTTTATCCTAAATTAATCTATGGATAGTTTTCATAAACATAGTAACAACTACCGATCCAGAAAGGTCACAGGTATACAGATAGTTACCATTACACCTGAGCTACTGATAGAGTAAGTCTACAGGTATGCACAAGTAGACTGATACAGAGTAACAACTACTATTATGAATTCTACTGTTACAAGGTCACCGGTATGGGTCACTGGTACATAAGTTTACCGCAACAAAGAGATATCGTTTAAGGAAGTCACCACTACTTATATCTACCGATACAAGCAATATTCCATTACAGAGAGTAGCAACTACTGATGAAAGATCTACCGTTACAAGTCCACCCCTACAAGTTCAATGATACAAAGAGCTACCGATGGAAACCAGTCACTGTTTCTCTAAACTATATCTATATTTTTTTATTAGTAATAATCATATTTTGTGATTTTAATGAAACCTATATTAATTAAGGATGTTTTCTGGATTTCAAGAAACCGTACCTCATACAAATCATTCCTATTGCCGGAGCTCAAGGAGCATATAAAAAGGAACCTCGAGCTACTGGAATACAAGTTCCTCAATGCACATACAGAACATTTTTTTATGAATATACACGAGGAGAAGAAGGAAGAACACATGCTGAATCTATAGAATCTGAACATTCAGGAGTGAAGAGTTTCAATGACAAAACCTACACTTAAGCTAATCATGCTGATCAAGCTAGACTTGGAAGTAAAAAAAACCCGATACTCTGTTATCCAAAAAACTTCAAAAGAAGGACTCAAGCTTCATCTGCTTCAATCCAAGGAGTACAGAACTTCACTAAAAACACATAGAGCATTCTAAAGTTATCTCTACTTGTTTAGATCTATTATGTTTAATTTATTTACATTTTGAGGAGTGTGTGTGATCTATATTTTTAAGCACACACTATCTCCTGTGCTGAATTGGAGGATTTATAAATCCTTACTCAATCTTACTTACTCTCTTGTATCCCACTATGGATAGTGGTAGAGGTCAAGTGTGACCTAGACAGCCTGTGTGCTGTTGTTCAGTTTTCCTTTGAAGAACTGTGGTAGAGGTCAAGTGTGACCTGGATAGTCTATGCACTGTTGTAAAACCCCGATCTAGGGTGTGGATCATAGTTTATATAAAACTATTTGAGAGGACTAAGTCTCTAATTGAGACTGATCCTCTTGTTTAAATTAGATGTGCATTTTTATTTTAGTTAAATCTATTTTGAATATTCTGCTACTAAGTACTTTAAATATAAATCTATTATCTATTAACTCTTATAGTTAAACTAGAAAGTGTTTGTATTTATTGTAAACCATTAGGTTAGATTAAAAATCTAATCTAATCTTAAGATTAGATTAAATAATAACTAATCAATCTTTTGAGAACCTAACTGAACCTTTACAGTATTAAAATTCACTACAATTTAGATTTTTTTTTCAAATTGGGGGATTTTAATTCAAATATTTTAAATAGAAATTTTTAATTGGAACTCAATTCACCCCCCTCTTGAGTATCCACTCCGAACAACATTTTGTATCAGAGGATTGGATAAATGAGTTTCAAAACACTATGTTTTTAACTGTGATTTTGGTTGTATCTTAAAGATCTCAAAATTTTTGTTACTTCTAAATTTTTATATCTTAATATAACTTAGGTATTATGAATAACATATTAGAAGGTGAAACTACCAACATTCCACCCTTCTTTAATGGTGTTAATTATGACTAATGGAAAATAAAAATGAAAATTCATTTAGAAAGTATGAGATTTGACATCTGGACTTCTATAGAGACTCAGTATAAGATTCCAGAAACTGTTAGAACTACTTGGGATGAACCAACTAAAGCTGCTTATAATAATAATTGTAAAGTAATGAATATCCTGTATTGTGATTTAAAAGATGAATAATTTAATCTAATATCTTCTTGTAAGGATGCTTATGAAATCTGGGATACCTTAGCTATTTCTCATGAAGGAACAACCAATGTGAAAGAGATGAGATTAAACACTTACACTATTGAATAAGAAAATTTTAAAATGAGGTCCCACAAAATCTATTTCTGATATGTATCTAAGGTATAATGAGATATTAAATACAATGAGGACACTGGGAAAAGCTTTTCCAGCAAAAGAGAAAATCATGAGGATACTAAGATGTCTTCTAGAGAGATGGAGAGGCACAACAGTTTCAATAAGAGAATCATGTGACATAAGTTCACTTCCTATTAAAGATATGATTGGTTAGTTGATGATGTATGAAGAAGAGGTGAAGGTAAACAAAGAAAAAGATGATCAACCAAGAAAGGAATCAGTAGCCTTCAAGACATCTGCTTTAAAAATTAAGGACAAAGAAAAAATTTAAGCTGCAAGTGACAGTTCAAGTAGTGAAGAGAGTGCATCTGACAGTGATGCTGAAATGGCTCAGATAGCTAGACGATTTAAGAAGTTTTATAGGAAAATGAAATTTTTTAGAAAATCCAACTACAAGGGAAAGTATGATAATAAATTTCATTGGAAGAAGGATTGGAAGAGGACTGATAAAAGTGTTGATATAGTCTGTTACGAATGCAAGAGGAAAGGACATGTGAAATATGACTGTCCAATGTTAAAGTACAAGATGAAAAATGAGTACAAGGATAAAAAGTATAAGAAATATTTGAAAGAAACATGGAGTGCTTCAGAAGACTATTTAAGTGATTCTGACTCTACTCAGGATGAAAAATATCAAAAATCTAATATGTGTTTTTATGAAAAACACATCTGAGGTAACATTGGATACTCCTGCTTTAAACTCTTATTATTCTAGAGATGATTCTAATTCTGATTCTAAGAATTTGTCTATTGAAGAATTATTTGAATACTGTAACATGCTAGAGGATACCTTCAATGAGATGAAAGTCAAGTATAAAGCCATAAAGAAACAATATTCTTTAACTAGCACCGTCAAATCTGCAATAGAGGTTGAAAAGGAAAAGAATTCTCAACATCTCAAAGAAAATACTGAAATGAAATTGTCTAATTAAAAACTCAGAAAAGATTTAAAAAAATTTAATAATGGAAAAGATACTCTTTCAAAAATTCTAGGAAAATATGTAGCACCAAATTATACTACTGGTTTAGGCTATCATCCTAGACAGAGACGGATTACAAAAAATAGATTTATTCCTAAAACTGGACAGTATGCTGCTAGTTCAAGAAATTCTTATGTCTCAACTAGATACTCACATGGTTATAGATCAAATAAAGTTTATCTGTCAAAATCTTTTAAATCTATTGATTATGTGAAACCCATTAGACCAATCTGGGAACCAAAGTTCTGCTTGCTAACCTGTCTAGACCCAAGAAAATGTGGGTACTAAAATCATTTTCTATCTAAAATTGTGTTGTAGGAAACAAGATTAAAAATTTCCAGTAGGAAGATATGGTATTTTGATAGTGGATGTTCAAGGCATATGACAGGATACTACTCATTCTTTAAAAGATTAATCAAAGTTGATGGAGGACATGTCACCTTTGGGGATAACTCAAAATTAAAAATCATCGTCTTAGTCCAGATTGGTAAGACTGATTCAATTTTTAATTTCTAAAGTTTTATTTATTTATGGACTAATATATAATCTATTAAGAATTTCTTAGTTGTGTGATGATGGATTTAATGTTATGTTTGAAAATGATTCATGCAATATTTTTGACACTAAAAATGATTTGGTATTTACTACTTTATGAAATGAAAATGTTTATGCTATAGATTTGAATTCTTTATCTACGCAAAATATTACCCGTTTAAATGCTTTTCATAAAGAATATTGGATTTGGCATAGTAGATTAGGATACTGCAATATACACTCACTTTGAAAACTGAATATGAATAACTTTGTTAGAGACCTACCTAAACTTGAATTCCCAACTAACAAAGTTTGTAATCCCTATCAAAAGAGAAAGAAACATAAAGTTTATTTTAAATCAAAGAATGAAGTTTCAACTTCTCAACCTTTTGAGTTGGTTCACATGGATTTGTTTGGACCATCCAGAGTTTCTAGATTAAATGGAAAGAACTATGTCTATGTCCTTATAGATGACTTTTCTAGATATACTTGGGTATACTTTCTAGCTCACAAAAGTGAAGCTTGCACAGAATTTATTAAAAACTCCAAGTCTGTAGAAAACCTTCGTAGACTTAAGATAAAAACCTTGAAAATTGATCGTGGTTGTGAGTTTGAAAATCATTAATTTGAATCATACTACTCATGCAATGGATTCATTCACAACTTCTCTGCCCCTAGGACACCTCAGTAGAATGGTGTAGTAGAAAGAAGAAATAGAACTCTTCAGGAAATTGCATGAACTATGCTTAATGAATATGATTTACCTATTTATTTTTGGGCTGAAGCTATAAATACAGCTTGTTACATTATAAATAGAGTTTTGATTAGACCAGTACTTAAGAAGACCCCTTATGAATTATGGAATAATAGAAAACCTAAAGTTAGTTATTTTAATGTTTTTGGTTGTAAAGTTTTTATTCTGAATACTAAAGATAATCTGGATAAAATTTCATCTAATAGTGATGAAGGAAGTTTTCTTGTTTATTCTTTAACTAGAAAAGACTATTGATTTTTAATAAAAGAACTAAATGTGTTGAAGAATCTGTTCACATAAAATTTTATGAAACCAATCCACATGAACCTAAAACTTCTCTTGAAAAACTTGAAGAAGATTTTTATGTTCTGAACCTTAATGATAAAATCAGTGAACCTGTTTTAAAGACAACCATCTCTGGAAATACACCAGAACCTACTTCTGTTGAACCCGAACCTAGAGAAGAACATGAAATTTCTAGTCCTAACTTTACTAGACCGACTATGATTAGAAAGAATCATCCTTTAGATGCTGTTATTGGTAATCTTGATAGAGGGACACAAACTAGAGCTTCTCTAAAAAACCAGGTTGAACATCAATCCTTTCTTTCATAGTCAGAACCTAAAAATATCAATGATGCTATCAATGATGAATTTTGGGTAATGGATATGCCAGAAGTGTTAAATCAATTTGAAAGAAACAAAGTCTAGAAATTAGTAGAAAGACCTAAGGACACCTTGACCATAAACACAAAATGGGTGTTAAGAAATAAGGTTGATGAATCTGGAAACATCATTAGAAACAAATCAAGGTTAGTTGCATGAGGTTACACTCAAGAAGAAGGAATTTACTACGAATAAACCTTTGCACCCATTGTTAGATTAGAGGCCATTAGGATCCTGCTCGCTTATGCATCTCATCTGAATTTCAAGTTATATCAAATGTATGTTAAAATTGATTTTTTAAATGGTTATATAATTGAAGAAGTTTTTGTTGAACAACCAACTAGATTTACAAATCCCCATTTTTAAAATCTTGTTTTTAAACATTCTAAATCTTTATATGGTTTAGAACTTGTTCTAAGAACATGGTATGATAGACTTACTAATTTTATTATTTCAAAACGTTTTGCTAAAGGAATTGCTGAAACCACTATTTTTATCAAAAATATTTCCAGAGATGTTTTGATAGTACAAATATATGTTGATGATAATATTTTTGGATCTTCTAAAAATTCTTTATGTACTGATTTTTCAAAGATTATGCAAAATGAATTTGAAATGAGCTTAATATGAGAACTGAAATATTTTCTTGGTTTTCAAATTTTTCAAAATAGGGATGGTATTATTCTAAATAAAAGTAAATACACAACGAATTTATTAAAATTTTTTGGGTTGGATAGTAATAATGGAAGTGATACACCTATGATTACCACTTATAAGCTAGATATTGATGAATCTGGGAAACCAGTAGATCAAACCAATTACCGAGGTATGATTCGTAGCTTACTTTACCTAACTTCTAGTCAAACTGATATTATGTTTAATGTATGTATGTGTGAAAGAGTTAAAGATAATCCTAAATAGTCACACTTAATTTCTGTAAAAAGGATTTTCAAATATCTTTAACATACTACTGGTTTAGGTTTAATTTACCCAAAATAAAAATCTTTTGAGTTAATCAGTTATTCAGATGCTGACTTTTCTGGTTGCAAGTTAGATAGAAAAAGCACATCTGGAACATGTCATTTACTGGAAAATCCTTAGTATCTTGGTGTAGTATGAAGCATAATTCAGCTGAATTGTCTACTGATGAAACAAAATATATAGCTTCTAGTAGTTTCTGTGCACAAATTCTGTGGGTCAAACACAATTTTTTATACTATGGATATGTTTTTAGACATTTTTCTATTAGTTGTGATAACACTAGTGCAATCAATATCTCTAAGAACCCTTTATCTAACTCTAGAACTAAGCACATTGATATAAGGCACCACTTCCTAAGAGACCACTATCAAAATGCTGATATAACACTTGAATTTATAGGCACTTAATTTCAACTAGAGGATATATTTATGAATCACTTAATTTTAGAGAGATTAAGTTACATTAGACATGAATTAGGAATGATCAACTACCATCAAACCTCACCGTTATAGAACCATCACCATTATAGAAACCACACCATTATTAAAACCTCACCATTATAGAAAACTCACCGTTATAGAAACCTCACCATTATAGAAACCTCACCGTTATAGAAACCCCACCATTATAGAAACCTCACCGTTATAGAAACCCCACCATTATAGAAACCTCACCATTAGGATACCTCACTGGTAGTACTTACCGTTATAATCATCACCGGTAGAATAGTTACCAATATATCGTGCTGTTTTAAATTTGTGTGTTTTAATCCATGATGCTTTATCATTTTAATATATATATATATATTTAATATGTTCCAATTCCAAAATGATATAAGTCAAATCTAAGTCACATTCAGTCCACCGCGAACTCCACCGTTCCAATTCCTCACCTAACCAATCCTCTAAAATCTTGCGAACCCTAAGTTTATCGATTTGGAAATGGGCCAAGTGAAGCGACTGACAATTGATAAAGGTAATGAGACAAGTGAGAAGTGAAAAAAATCAGTTCTGGAGCCACTGGAAGTAGTAGTTGTACTAATAAAGTGAAGATAATGTCTGAGAGTCCACATTTATTGAAGAGGGAAACAATGATTGAGAACGTGATCTGTGTTGAGTGGTTGATGATAAGAAAGTCTCTGATTTTGAGAGTTTTAGAAGAGAAAGGATGGGTAGATTGTTTTTCAAACAACAATGGACCTTATTACCTGAAACTGGTTAAGGAATTTTATGAGTTTGTTAGATTTAAAATGAATTAAAATGATAATAGAATGATTTATGTGGTAAGTGATAAGAAGATATCTTTTTCATTTTCTGAATGGGCCAAGTTCTTGAAAGTTCCACACGAAGGTGAGTTTGGATATTTTTCTATATCAGTACCTACATCTAGTGACCATTTTGAGTATGAGGCCACTTTTCTTGAGTTAACTGGTAATGGATCACCTAGAAAAGTGATTGCTGCTAAAATGTAAGGAGAAAACATATTGTTGTTTAAGTTCATTCAACATTTGATTAGTCCCAGGAGAGGAGATTTTGTAACCCTAAAGTTTTAGGATGTATATTTGATGTACCTGTTTAGGAATGGACTGAAGGTCAATTTATGCAGATTATAGATGATTCACATAATGGATATGACTAGAACTAAATCAAAGAAAAATAATTTGTTCTTTGATAAGAAGATTTCCATTATGTTAAAAGTCAAAGGTATTTCAGAATCTGGGGATGAAACCGTTGTTGTCAAATACAATTTCTGCATTACTAAGACTATCTTCAAGTATATGAAAGTAAGATGGAACCCTTGGAAGAAACAATGGGTGAATGATGATGGTAAATTGTATGATAAATTTAATCCTGGGGACCATCCTTCTAGGCCTAAGGATGAGAGGGATCTAGGTCTAACACGAGATGAAGATGAACCTGCTTATAATGATGCTGTTGATGATGAGGATGAAGAGACTTCATTGGAAGAAGGAGGAGATCCTGACCTGCCTCCTATCCTTGAAACTCAGAGTATTTCTTATGGAGAGGCTTGTCCTATAACTACTTTACCCAAAAGAGAATATGATTCTGATACCTCTGATGAGGGTACCTTGAGTTTGAGTCCAGTAATTTGGAATTCTACTATGCCTGTAGAGGCTGGTTTGGTTGAGATGACAGAACCTGCACCTATCCTTGATGTGGATTCTATTGTTGAAATGGAGATGGTTGTGGATGATTCATCTGAGGAAGACTTGTCTGCTGAGGCTTCTATTGATGTCCATGTCCAGGAGAATGCAAAAATTGAGGGGGAGCATCCCACCAGACGTGGTACTGTATCAGTAGCTCATGAGAATGAATACTGGATAGAAGACCCAAGTTTTGTTGATTTTGGGTTGGATTATCCTGATTCTGAATATGAAACACCCATAATAAGTCCACATGTTAGTTATGATATCCTTTTTGAGTCTTTACCTGAGGATTTATTAATCAAAGCTAATCTAGACCAGTTGAAGTCTGATCTCAAGACCTGTTTTGTGGAAGAAATGAGAATAATGGAAACCTCTTTAATTTCATCCATTCAATATGTTATGATTGAATCTATATCTAGCATTTTGGATGAAGTCAAGACTTGTAAGAGTCATGTTTTATTATTTGCATACAATGTTGAATCTAAAAGAAATCAGTTGTCTTTATAGAGCCTTATATGAGTTCTAAATCTCAAGCAGATAAGGATTTGTCATTTGTGAAAAGTGTAGTTGGCCAGATGGTATCAATTTTTGAGGAATTTAAGAATTCCACGAAACAACATGTCAGCACCCAGAACCTTTTTGTGAAAAATCACATTAGTGGGATGACAAAATCTTTTAAGGAAATAGTATCTTTTACTATTACACCTCTGAGGGCACCCAAGCCTTCTTTAGATGTTGATTAGATTAGAGCTGTGATGAGAGAAGAGCTTGTAAAAACTTCCACCAGTGGATCTGTAGACTCTGCTGCCTTGACCCAAGTGGTGACTACTACTAGGGATATAGGAAAAATTGTTCAGGATTTTTTGAGGGAAACCTCTACTTCTCATAAATAATTAGAGGACAAGGTGGATTACTATTTACAAAGGGTCTACACTAAACATCAGTTGACCAATCACTTCAATCTTTTGTTAGAAAATTTGAAGATACCTCATGAGACTAAAGCCTTCAGAAAGAAAGTAAGTAAGCTCAGGGAGCTGACTCTAGATTTGAAAAAATTCCTAGAAAACAAGGATGCCTTCATTTCTTCTATGGAAAGGGGAGGAGGTATTATCATGGATTTTAGAAATCTCTTGCTTCCCTTTCTGCATGTCGATGCTCAGCTAGCGATTGTAACTCCAGCTTTACCTGCATCTAGCTCTACTGCTTCTACTTTTCAGATGACCCAAACTCAAGCTATCAGAATCTTGACACCAGTGATTACTTAGAAGAGTACCCACTACCGGCTAGGAACATTCTCAGTTTCTCAACCTCTCGTGGTCATTTCTAGAGTTCCCAAGCCTTCAACCATAGCTACCCAGCCTTACTATACCTCAGATCCCAAAGGAAAATCCAAAATGTACATTCAGGAAGTGGATTGAGTGGGCCTAGATGGATTTTATAGGGATCATTTGTACCTTGTGTACAGTTTTTGTAATTATTATGTACATTTGAATCCTTAATATATATCTATTTTTCACTCTCTTTGTCTCAGTTTTTACCTATGCCGCCTACTTAATTTATTTCTCCTTTACTTTTAACCTTTTGTTTTTACCGCTGGTTCATACTTGCATCCTTATCTTATACCTCCCTTTATTTGTTAATCCCAAAGGGGGAGAAATATTTCCCAAGTGGAAGGATTATAAAAGTGGAGAAATGATAAAGGGAGAGGATTCATTATTGGAAGAGGGAAACCTATCAGACATGGATATTTACCTTTTTTTATTCAATTTTCTCTGATACATTTTACTTTGAGAATTTCTATTTGACTATGAATCATATTTTATTTGTGTTGGAACACACTGAGAAATAAGAACAATTTTATTTTAGTCTGATACATTTGGATTACCTAACATAATTTGTGATTATCAAAAATGGGGATATTGTGAGAAACACCTGTTTTGAAAATCTCAATTATGATTAATTATGTTTTGACAATCCCAAATGATGTTTATTAATTAAACTTTTCATTACATTAGTTACTATTTAAGTGCTTAATGTCAAAATATAAATACTTTTTAAATATGTTCAAATGATATATCATTCATTCAAGAATATTTGGTTAATCAAATATTCATTTACATTGTAATGTTTTATCCTAACTTAATATGTGGATGGTTTTCATAAACAGAGTAACAGCTACTGATACAAAAGGTCACTGGTATGCAGGCAGTTACCGTTACACCTGAGCTACCGATAGAGTAAGTCTACCAGTATGCACAAGTCAACCGATACAACGTAACATATACTATTATGAAGTCTACCATTACAAGCTCATCGGTATGGGTCACTGGTACATAAGTATATCGCTATAAAGAGCTACCATTAAAGTAAGTCCTTGATACTTATAGCTACCGATACAAGCAAGCTACCATTATAGAGAGTAACAGCTACCGATGCAATATATACCGTTACAAGTCCACTGCTAGAAGTTCAATGATACCAAAAGATACCAATAGAAACCAGTCATTATTTATCTAAACTATATCTCTGGTTGGTTATTAGCAACCGTCATATTTTTTTCTTTTAATGCAACATATATTAATTATTGATGTTTATTGGATTTTAGGAAACCGTAACACGTACAAATCATTCCTATTACCGGAGCTCAAGGAACATATAAAAGGGAACCTCAAGCTACTGGAATAAAATTTCTTCAATGCACATATGAAACATTTTTTTTCTGGATATACATGAGGAGAAGAAGGAAGAACACATGCTGAATCTGTAGAATATGAAAATTCAAGAGTGAAGAGTTTTATCTACTACACCTACACTCAAGCTAATCAAGTTGATCAAGCTGGACCTGGAAGTAAAAAAAACCAATACTCTGTTTTCCAAACAACTTCTAGAGAAGGACTCAAGCTTCATCTGCTTCAATCCAAGGAGTCTAGATCTTCACTGAAAACACATAGAGCATTCTAAACTTATCTCTACTTGTTTAGATCTATTGTGTTTCATTTATTTACATTTTCAGTGGTGTGTATGCTCTGTATTTTTAAGCACACACTGTATCATGTGCTGGACTGAAGGATTTCTAAATCCTTACTCAATATTCCTTACTCTCTTGTATCCCAATGTGCATAGTGGTAGATGTCAAGTGTGACTTGGATAGCCTATGTGATGTTGTTAAATTTTCCCATCGAAGAACTGTGGTAGTGGTCAAGTGTGACCTGGACAGTCTATGCACTATTGTAAAACCCCGATCCAGGGTGTGGATCATAGTTTATATAAAAATGTATGAGAGGAATATGTCTCTTCATGAGACTGAACCTCTTGTTTAAATCAGCTGTGCATTTTTATTTTAGTTAAAACTATTTTGAATATTCTGTTGCAATGTACTTTAATTATAAATCTATTCTAAGTTAACTCTGATAGTTAAACAATCATGTGTTTGTATTTATTGTAAACTGGTAGGTTAGTTTCAAAAGATAAGATAATATTCAGATTAGATTAACTGAGAACTAATCAATCTATTGAGAACCTAACTGAACCTTTTTTGTATTACAAACTGACTACATTCTATATTTATATTTAATTTTGGGGATTTTAATTCAAATCTTTTAAATTGAAAATTTTAATTAGAACTTAATTCACCCCCTCTTGAGTATCCACTCCGACAAACAAGGATGTTGACAAGTCCCATTCGACCAATTATCAAGGGAAATGTTTTCACATATTTCCATAATCAAGGATATGTTATGTGTGAGGATACCATAAATATAAACTATTATACCTCAGGTTCATGCATTTTATTATTTTTATTTTAATATATATTCCATTATTTTTAATTTTTTTTACAAATGGCTAGTTATTGAAATAAAATATTTTACATAAAATATTTATTAGATCAATTTTTGAAAAGTATTCTATCATTTTGAAAAAAACTTTTTTTATTATGAAAATGTATTTCCTTAACCTAATATATTTAAATTTAATGAATGATTGGGATTATTTTTATGGGATCTTAGAATGGAACAATTTGTGGGACCCTATTGGAAATTTCATCTCACACCCTACCTTTTCCATGAAGAGTTGGTATATTTACTTCTCTCATTTATGAGTAAAGAAAAAGAACCAAATAGAGGAGGGGGATATTAATTATCATTTGGGATTAGGGTGATTTTTCATAGGAATTTAATGTTTATATTGTTAGTTTTTGAGTACTTTTTTGATGTAATTGTTTGGTATTTTATATACCATTTTGGTTTCTTATACTTTATCCTATTTGGAGTTTTTAGAACAATTAATTGTATCTTTATATTATAGTATTTTTGGTAAATTCATTTCATCTTTTGTTTGGTCTAATTCTTGTTGATATTTTCCAACTTATTAGTATTTGGAATATAATTTGGGAAAATGTTAGTTTTGGATTGGGTATTAGGGTACCAAGTTATCTAGGATAGTTTGTTACAAATTAGAATCAAAGGTTCTGGTAAGGAATCTTTCCTTAATATCAGTATGAATTTTATGGAGTCTTTTCCAGATATAGGAGGTATTTATGAGTGAGTTCTAAGAGATCACTCATCATAAAGAGATTTAAGACACTAGGGGTGGTTGGGGAAATATTTCTTTAAGAATCATTTTATCTAGTTCTAGACTCTTCCCTTATTTGTAATTGGATTGGTTGAAAGAAAGGTCTTTATTTTTATTTTTTTGGATTAATTTCCCTAATTATCTTATTCAATTATTATTATAAGTAATTATATGATGTATTCGATGTTGTTTTCTAATGTTTTCTATAATCATGCCTCAGTGAAGACATGTGAATATGCCATAGAATGATGATATTGGTAAACAAAAATGAGATAATCATCCCATGGACCATTATATCGGTGAAATTATTGGTTGTGTTGTCTAATCTATAAGACATTCACATACACCCATTCTTGTTCCGGTGCTAGCTATGGAACCTTAGTGGGATGAATCCTTGAATCCGGATCTGTGTTTCCTTCATTAGAAGTCAATAAAGTTCAAATACATCAATGATCCTTATGAAGATAAGTATTTTTTGAGAAATACAGAACTTTTATTTGAGTTATTATAAATTCAAGATTCAATTATGGAAAAAATTCCACCCTTATGATTGAGGTACCTTGAAAGATACAGTGTTACAAAATAGTGATGATGAAAAAGAATGATGGTTTAGAGTAAAATGAAATTAATGATCTTTTAACTAAACGAGTTCAATCATAATTATTTTATTATGTAATTATAAATGGAGATTATCAAACTCAAGCAAGCTGATAGGACCATGATAGAGTATGTAAACCACTTTACAAATATTGTGCAGTTTTCACCTTCTATTGGATCAAATGAGAATATGAAGATATAATGGTTCTAAATGGTTCATTGAATTAATATTCATTTATAGGATTACTTTTCAATGCTAGATTCTTATGATGATGTTTTGAATAGAGATTTCATGGTTTTACATGATGATGATGGTAAGTTAGGGTTGATAGGAGTTCATTTTTCACTATGTGGTAGTTTTATGATTTATAATAAAGGAAAATGTATGATCGGCTCATTTTGTATATTGACCAAAATGTTTTTACAGACACTCTATAGTTTCTAGAAGAGTCCATTTAACTTTATTCTTGTGTAAAAATCTAAGACATTTAAAATAGGTTTTCATTGAGGCATGCACGATCTATGAGCTTCTAGGGTTGTTTAGTACAGAGGCCGAAATTCCATTATATCTTTTAAACTAACATAGTTGAATAGGACCGTTGGCAACAAATGGTCCTATGGTGAATTCAAATTCATCCAGATCTAAGGGATTCCAACCACATAAATTTAGAAATAATCTTCTTCATGTTGTTTAAGAGTATCTAGAGGAAGCAGATATATGTCTCGTGATAATGAGAGGAACCATCAATATATAATCATATTTAATAAAATATTTATTTTACACTTTGGCATCTAATATGTTTATATCGACTCTTATTTTGATTGAATTAAATATTTATATAAAGCTGTTATCTTATGTGACGGATATTAATACACCTCTTGGAACAATGAAATAGCATGTTCTCAATTTTATGGAATTTTATTTATCTTTGTTAAAGATTGATATCCATTTAGATTGTGTTCTGATCAATATAAAACCTCTTGAAATAATTGTTTGGATTTGTTTTCCCAATGATAATAAGTCCTAAATTGACTATTTACTTTGATGGGTATCCTTTCTTTGCACAAGATGGGGTGTGTCATATCATTCAAGGAGAATGGGACCTAAGGTTGAGTATATCTGGTCTTTCTTATCCAACATTAGGAATAATAATGTAAGTATTATCATTTGGAATAGAGTAAGGATTTTTTAGTTATGATATCCCTTCATTTTTTATCGAGTATCTTAATGTTTTACTTCTATTTTCATTGGGTTTAATATAGTAAGGGATGTATAGTTTTCAATTTATTATGTACATGATACTTAGTCTGTATCTATACCCTCTAATTTCATGAAACCAGGTGAGCTGATGGATATGAAGACTCAATTGGATAATCAGTTTGAGAAATGGATTTATATGCTTTACTATGGGACATTGGGAGGTGCCTCTTCTATTTACTACGAAATCTATTGTAATTTGTTCCTAAATTTTCATTATCAGAAAATCAATAATGTTATGGTAAATAAGATGTATCATGTTTCCATGGATTAGTGACATGTTGGTCCAGTTGGAAGGGGGATTGGTTCTTGAATATTGTTATTTGATTTAGTTATCACCAATTGAGAATAAAAGAGTCTAAAATGTAGGAAACCATCATCCATAGTTTTTATGGCCATTATGAGTACCATGACATGAAAATTGTTCAAACTAATGGTCCTATAGTCCTTATGGGTTTAATGAATATGATCTTTTATAGTATCTGGATACATTTTGGGTGGACTTTGGGGATAAAATCATGGTTTACTATCAGCATAAAGTGGATAATGTGTGTCATTTGAGAGTAGTTAGATAATTTTTAAGAAATCTCTGATAGTATGAAAAGATATCAAAATATTATTTCTAGCATTTGGAAGTATTTTTATTAGCACACCTGGTCTTGGAAGAAGGCATCACAGTTGATTCTGAAAAGGTGAAAGATATTATGACATTAGAGAAACTACATAATTTTTTTCATATTTATTATATTTATGGGTTTAGCTCACTATTATAACCAATTTGTAATGGATTTATTGATGTATGATTCTCCACTAAACACTCTCACTCGAATTTGGGTATTCTTTTCTCAGGATTAAATCGTTAAAGAGATTATTTGAGCTAAAAACTATGTTTAAATATCTATCGATGTTGACTCCTCTGGTGGATGGGCAGGGCTATGTGGTATTCATTTATTCATCAGGTTCATGTTGAGGTTTACATTATGTTGGGTTATTACATGGTAGCATATAGATTTCGAAATTTTATTCCACATGAGAGAAATTATCCAACTCATGACCTTGAAATCATAGATAATATGCATGATAATAAAATAAGGAAACATTACATATTTAGATAAACCTTTACCATTTTTTGTAACAATATTATTTTTATTTATAGATTATCATTAAAATATTTGAATTTCCTCCATATATATTAGGTGGAGTATATGATAACTTTTGATTTTGATAGCACATATACCCTGGGGAATGGGAAGTTTGTTTCCGATGCTTTGAATAGGGAACCTCCAAACCTTGCCATGAAATAATAATTTGAAGAGTGGTTCTTTGTTGATCATTTTTATCAGTTTTATATTGGATTTTTGGAAATAGAGGTCATGTTTTTATTGGATATTTTTAAATTTACCTATGCTCTTATCAAGATTATTCTTCTGGAGATGCATCTTGGTGATGAATTCCATGGTATTAATGACTCTCTTTATTGTGGGGAGACTATTTCAAAATGATCATTCTCTATGGAAGTTATTCTATGTTTTTGGAATATTATTATTATGTCATTGTCAGTGAGTAGTGATATGATGGGGGTGGCTGAAGTTCCTATTTTGAAGTGAAACTAGGAATATGAAGTTGTTCTACGATATGTGACATCAATTTTGGTCGAAATGTATGACACTAGGAATTTATAGTTATTCTTCAATTGGTATATGTGAAAATAAATATAGGCCGAGCAGAAGATTCCTTCGGGATTTCATCAGCCACTTCCAATGACAAAATTTATGTGGGATGGGAATAATGTGGACTTTGTTTATGTCTTAACACATTCCCAAAGAATGAATAATGTGATATGGTTTGTGATTGACAGGCTGACCAAATCTTGTCACTTGATACCCTTTTTTGGAACAATAAATGTTGAGGAGTTCAGAATTATATATGTTAAAATGATTTTCTATATTCATATAATTCCATTTCTATAGTCTCTAATAGAGATCCCAATTTTTTTCATGCTTTTAGAGAGGAGTCGAAGAGTAATGGGAAGCTTTGGGTCATTGGAGTGTGAAATACCATACATAGATGGATGTCCATACTGAGATACATATATTGATTCATAAGGATATTATTAATATCATAATTCATGACTTTTTTGGGTATTGGGATGATGGTTTGAGACTGGTTTAGTTTTTTTGTAATAGTAAATATCATTCTATGTTCTAAATGGATCATTTTTGAGTAATTTTAAATATTTTTTTGTGTTAGATAAATATTGGTGAATCTTCTATGGGTAGACTGAGCTTGGTCCATGATATTTTAGTAAATATTAAGTTGATTCATTTTAGAATTTAGACTGCACAATGATGGTATAAATCTTATACTAGTTTTCATTATAAAACATTGGAGTTTTCAGTCAGTGACTATGTTTTCATAAATGTTTCAGCCTATTTATGTTATCAACAACTTATTTGGTAAGGGAAACATTCTATTTACAATGTGGTTCCTCTTTATATCATTGAGTACATGGGGAAGGTGGAATAACATTTTAAACATCCTATATAGTTGATTCCTCTAGAAAATGTGTTCTATGAATCATATATTTGGGTGTATCTCTATGAACCAACACATGTTTTGAGTATGGAGGATATGGATGTTGAGCCTAATTAATCCGTGATTGAGTATCCATTTAGCAATTTTTATTCCGAGAAATGATTACTTTATGGGAGGATGATACCATTATTTCATGTTCCATTGTAGAATGTTTATGGTTCTCATTATACATGGGAGATAGGGTACTAAAGATATAGTAGTAGTATCATATAGTTGATATGGAAACTAATTGATAATATTTTTTGGGATATATAGTATATATTATGGGGAGGTTGTAAGACACTATTTCTAGTTTTTAGGTACTCCTCGACCAGTAAATTTATCATTCATTGGTTAGATCTAATTTAGGTATGGTTTGGGTGAAATTTGAAAAACATTATTGGCTTATTAGTCCATACAAGATTGGAACATAATTTTCCCAAACCATAAACCCCTCAAGTAGAAACCATGAAACCATGGATAGTTGGGGATTCATGGTTAGTTAATGGTTTGAAAATCTTCGTTCCCACCTTTTGAAAACATTACACTCCTGTGCGGGGGTGCACAATTCGTCTAACTGTGCATTCCTTCCTATATAATTATGTGTCTAGGGTATTTATTAATCTAAAAATTGATAAAAATATACATATCCCATGTTTTATCCCCCACTAAACTCTAACTTGACCTATATATAATTATGGGGATTTCGATGCTCTTAATAATTGGTTTTGGCAACACCAAACCATGTATATGATGAATTTAAAAACTAGTGGATAATCAAATCATGCACATGTGAGTTGGTCTCCTACACTTCATTCTCTCCCACTATCCTTTTATTTCCTTCATAGTGATCTATATATCATCATCTATTTGAGGGATCTAAATTCTATTTGAAAGTATATTTATCCTATGTTATATTTCATGATCTCTGTCACCATCATTCTTCATTGGTAGAACACATTGGGGGTGTTTATTTGTGTTTTCATGATTAGGGGTTGGTGGTTCCATTTGAGATGGGTCATTTTACAAAACCATGAATTTAATTATAGTTTGAATTAGATATCAGTAGATTTGTGAAGAGCAATTTGATGAAAATTGGAATCAAAATTTTATTCTGCATGGATTTGGGTGAAACCCCCATGATTCAAATATAATTTTAATATGAGGATTATTTTGAAATTAATAGAATTTATAAATTGATTTGAGAACTCATTGAATTTTTTTAATTAAATTAAATTGAGAAAAACCTAGGTTCATTTTTATTTTGAAAAGACATGAAAGGATGTAAACCCACCCTTTTGGTTTTTTGTGACAACCTGACATGGGTTCCTCATTCTTATGCCCTGATCAGATTAGAAACATTACCCCAAAGCTACCACTCCATTATCTAGAGGAATCTAAATAATAGTAAGTGTATAATATTTATCATTGGTATACTATACCTTCTTTATAAAAGTTTTAAAAAATCAAATAATTGACTAGTATCCAAATATTAATAAAAAATAAATAGAATAATTTGATAATGAATATAGACCAATATCACAAGATAATCAAAAAAAAAGTAATATCCAAACTGATTTTTTTTTATATTTCATGCCATATATTTTTAAGTGTCAAATGAAAAGCCATAACAATGAGATTGAAAAATACCAAGAGGTTCTTGACTTCAGTTATGGTTCCCTCTTCTATGGTCCATCCCAACTCAGCCTTCAATCTTAGGTCTCTTTACCATACCCATTCCTCCAAGAATAAAGAATATTTAGGTACTGATTTGGAAGCTCAAGTTGGGTGTTAGTAAAACATAATAGGTCACCACCAAAAAAATAAAAAAATCTAGTCTTATATAGTTTATGTATTTTTATAAATAATAATGTACAATAAATAAAGGGTAGAAATTTCATCATCAAATTATTGTTTATTTAACAACATAATTCCTTTGGTTCATGTTGATAACCAAACAATCAATACATATATCATCCCATTATAGTGTGTTAATCATCCCCCATGGGATAAAAAATTTTACAATATCACATGTCTTTATCAGTTATTTCATTTCAAATTCTCATTCAAATAATGGGGACCTAGAGAAGTATTCTGGAATGCCGTGGTTTTTTGGAGTAGTATTCAAATTCGAAAGACCCAGTGATCACATATAATTCATAAATAAATTAGAGACTTATAATGATAGTTTGGAACCCCATAGGTATTTAGACTAGCAGTCCATATCCCATAACTCAGTAAAAAATATTACATAACATAGTTCTGTATTTCCAACCATTTATCATCAATTAGATTAATTCATTATTCAACCCATTTCACAACTCAATTTATTCAATTAAGAATAATTTATAATGTTATCATTTTGATTTTATTGGAACACCCGTAGTCTTGTTACCTATTTCAATAAAATCAGCACACCCCATGGGTCACTATAAAATTTATAAAGCTTCTATCAATCAACTTCATAATCCCATTATTCACTAATAACATTATCACATAATCAACCAATTACAATTTCACATTTACTAAAATAAAATTGTAATAAAGACAATGAGTTTTTAAAATTAGTCCACCAAAATCATGGTATTTGACATATGTTCTACAATCTAAAATCCCCAAATTAATGCATAATGATCAAGATGAAAATGGTTTAGGAGATCTATGAAAAATACCAATGAGGAAACAATCCATCAATTTAATATTTCATTCATCAATAAAGGTGTTTTAGGAGACATGAAATCCTTATGAGATATTCCAAAAGAATAGTAAATATGTTAGGTAATAGTGGGGGAAGAATTGGGTAATAATTTTGGGTGTTAGGCTTTTTAAATATAATTTCGAGTGAATGAAAAAAAACATGAATCAGCTTTCAAACAGTGTTCCTCACCTAAGGGGTCACAAATCTTATTCTATTTGGAAGACAATCTAAGAAAATGAGTTAACAACATGAAAATCCAATCTCCATCGAGTTGTACGGTCTTTGTAGGGTGTATGCACTCTTTTTCCAAATTGTATACCAACTGTGTGGCACCTCATGTATCTCCAAAATAGGGCACATGGTTTTCGTTTTAAAAACTGAATGTGTTTCCATAACCACATGTTAATAATGCAGAAACACTTTGTCATCCAAAATTATACAATTTCTTCTTATACAACCCTGAAACAAAACCAACCCATGATATAACCAAATAAAGGAAAAAGTGTGCCTTACAAGAAGAAGATGACATCTCTTAAATTATCTAAATCTTACAATATTATTACCTTATAGAATATCATTATAAAACATTACAATGCATAAAAATAATATTCTAATATAAAATGGTATAGCCACTGAGCCTGCATATCTACTTATCTCGGCCACGTTCTTACCTGAACACATGCATGCTGCCACAATACTCAAATATTGTTGTGATCTTCCCCTTAAAAAATTTACAATGTGATCCATAACATGAATTAGATTATCCTAAAAAGTTGCATTGGTATCATTCTCAACACAATCATCATCGAACACATGAGATGTTTCTAGGTGATACAGTTGAATATGCGATACATGAAAAAAATCTTGCATTGCACAACACCTCTATATAATAGAAAATTTGTATGCCTCATACCCAATTATCTCCAAAATATATGAAGGTCAAAAAAACATGGGCACTGACATTCCATGTATCATAATCATATGATGACCCAATATAGGAAACAATCAATAGAAAATATGATCATCCATTGTAAACACATTGGGTCATCAACATTGATCAAAAAACGATTTCTAAATAATATGAACTATAGAAATACATTCCTAAAACAACTAAACATAAATCATATTCTCCAACATAAGAATAATTCCAAACTACTAGGACTCACGTACCCTTATCTAGAATAGAACTGATCTACATGGCCAGATATAAAAATCTTTATATGGTTCCATCTCAATAGTCTCCTAATAAATATTTTAATGGGACCACTCAATGAGCACTAGGTTCTTCTACCAAGACCCCCCCAAGTTCATGAATTAACTCTCATAAAATATCCACCAAAACCTATATTGTACATTCTAACTTCCCATATGTCTGCTGTTGTAAATCCATAGTTATAAATACTTGTGTACCAAGATCCTTTTACAAGATTATCTAGAAGAAAAATGTGAAATGTGAGTCCTGTTATGAATTTATGCTCTATGTCACCACATGTAGAAGATCAATCTCTCTATCATGCAATTCCCCCAACTAATCCACTTAAAAAATCTCTCGAATAGGTATGAAATGTGACACTTTCATCATTTGGACTATTGTCACCCATATAAAATAATATTTCCATGGAACCCTAAAAAATACCTACCTTGAAATCAAGGGTAATTTCATTCCACTTCTATTCTTAAATTGGAAACAACTATAGTAAACCACCATGTCATTGAAACATGGAATTCACCTATTGGTATATGTAGCATCACGTCAAGAACTCTAATATATCATTTTTCATGCCTGACCACCAATACTCATGACATAGGTCATGGTACATTTTAGTCAAAACATGATGCACTGCCAACAATGAAGCATTAAACATGTACATCAAGTCCTCCTCCATAAAAATTGGAACAAGAGTCCAACCCTTGATATAAATGATATCATTATCATATATGGTCCAATTAAAATGTTATACCCCACCAATACTCATGACATAGGTCAACAATGATGCACCACCAATACTCATGACATAGGTCATGGTACATTTTAGTCAAAACATGATGCACTACCAGCAATGAAGCATTAAACATGTACATAAAGTCCTCCTCCATAAACATAGGAACAAGAGTCCAACCCTTGATATAGATGATATCATTATCATATATAGTCCAATTAAAATGTTATACCCCACATTCAAGGATTCTATTTATTTATAAACACTACAGATACTTATAATGATTCTCTATATCAAGTTTAAATGTGTGGATTACAATAATAATCATGCAAGGTACATATTCTCCTACCCCCCTGAATGAAAATTGGTGTCTCATCTAACATAGTCATCATCTTCCACACATAACTAGACTTGTGAACAACCTGAGTATGATTCTAGAAGCTCACGTGTCAGTAGCATAGTTTCCATTCCCATGGATATATAATATATCAAATTTGTAATGATTCATATACACAACCCATATACTATAATGAATATACAAATATCATTGCAAAAATATGTAATTTAAGTTCTTTTGATCGGTATACACAATAAATTTTTTTCCCAACCGATAATACCACTAACACTTTAAGGCATAACCCACTATAGCTTACTTGAGGTTTTTTGTAGGGTAATTCCTTTCATGTGTCCTAGTATTATGTGACCCATCCTCCACCAATCGACCCCTACATCAAACTACTCCATGTTAGACCATGGGCACATCACAAAAACATTATTTATTCATCACGAACACTATTAGGATTATAAATGGAGTTCAACTAAAATGATTCTTTAACTCATAGAAAGAATTCTCACATTCTACACATTGTTAAAACATAACAGTTTTATTTTTCATGCCCAAAAGTGGATTTAAACTATAGAAAAAACTAAAAATTAACTTTTGATAATAACCCGCTAATGCCAGAAAGCCTCAGATATCAAAAAAAATCATTGGATGATTCCCAAAACTATTGCATGTACATTCACTCAGTCTTATGAAAAACCTTCCTTTCACATTATATGACCCATGAAATTTATGTGATCGATATAGAATATAATCTTAGAAATAATGGATTATATAAGATTCAATCTTAGTGTAAAATGGAAATTTTCAAGATGTTGGTAATGATCACCATTAGTATTGGAGTACTCAAATATATAATCAACAAAAATGGCCATAAACGAAGAAATGTTCAAGTAGAATATTTTTTTGATCAAGGTCATAAATAGAAATGGATCATTTTACAACCTGGATGATATCATGAAAAAATCATAGTCTATACCTTCTTCTGAAACCTTCATTTCGTATATTATATTGTACAACTCTCAGATGATGATACCTAGATCTCAATTAAATCTCATAGAACAAACATTGTCCTATTAATTGGTGAAAGATACCATATATATATAAAAAAGGATAGTGGTACATCACATTCATCTAGTTAAACTTCTTGTAATCAGTAAAAAATGCAATGCCCTATCATCAATATTATAAAACAAGATCGAAGAACCCCATTGCGAAGTACTCGAACATATAAATCCCTTATCTATAAATTCTTGTAGTTGAGTATTAATAGACTAAAGATCTATTGGTACCATTTAATAAAATGGAATTGAAACTGTCTTAGATCTAGGGATGAACTCGATTGCAAATTGAACATCCCTTTTAGGTACAATCACTAAGAAGTACTTAGGAAAAATTTCTTGAAACCAGTCCACTATGGGTGGAAAGCCACCATGCTCTACACCCTCAACATCTAGAAAAATACTCGTAACCTGGTTGGTAATCTAACTTAGATGCTAATCTAATGGTCCAATATAGACTTCTTAAATATCCCACTCTCCAAGAAGAACATAACTATAACCCTCATGAGACATAAAATTTACTATGCTACTATAATAATCGACGTATGATTGACTCTTATAAACAATCCATAACAAAAAATGATTCAAAACAAAATATTCCAGGTATGTAGAGATTACATTATAAATAATACTCCCCAAAACCATGAGAACACCCATTAAATAAACAAATGTCCCTCGACCGGAATCCAAATAGTGTGTCGATTATCATAACCCCGCATAAGAACTCAACTGTTAGACTAAAACCATTCAGAATTTATATAGATATAAATGAATAAGGGGATCATACATAAAATAAATAACTAGTAATCATAAAAATACAATAATATTACAATTAACTATTTATGGTCTGACCTCACAGTCTTTAATTGGAGGATAAACTACATCTAACTATCCTAAACTATTCCCTTTGTTATATTCTAATTTCAATGAGCTCCTCCTCTCTATTGATATGACATCTCTTACACAAGAGTAACTCATCCACTGTCATGACCTCCATGAATTTTAGAACTCAAAAAACCAAACTGATAAAGGGTAGAAGTCCCTCTCCTAGTAGTATGACTCTATTGGGATCCTACATCAATACCCACATGTGACTCATCCTACAACATGCTCGACATTCTAATAGGTGGTTGTGGACACCGGGTATGAATTTGTCTGAACATTACACAATGATGGAAGTGTATTAATTTAATGATTTGAGTAACTAATCGTTTCCCATGGAAACAATGTCTTCCATATTTATGGTTTCCATTTTCGTAGCGAAGCTTCCTAATATCAAAATATGAACCTCCTGGCCATCCATCACAAACCACCAGAATTACACTAGAAGACTCCTTTAGTATAACTTTAGTAATGAGAGTCTATTTTATGACCTCAAAAAACTTCTTCAAACTAATGATGTTAACAATTGAATTAATGAAACATTTAATCATATCCTAAAACTATTTAACCACAATTCCCTCATCTCATATCAAGTATAGAAAAATCACTAAAATTCAGTAAAGTGACCAGTATAGTCCATCACATGCATAAACCCTAGATCAACCTTAGAAACTCAACCTCTTTATCTTATTAGATTGTTTTAGGGTAAACTTTATCTAGGAACGTCTCCTAGAACTGCTTCCACTCTATATTTAACAGAACTCCATTGCGTGTTTGGATATCCCATCAATACTTCACTAGACAATGTAAAATATAATCCTCTAGCTTGAAACTATTCTCACCGTGTTTATCTATGTAGTCATGGGTCATATACAAAGAATAAATAAAAAACTCATATGCCTCAGGGACACCCTCTCCAGGGGATGTTTGAGGGTGATGAAATTGGAACTCACATGTCATGTAATAGATAGTCTTCACAACCCACAATTCATATCATTCCATAAAATTCATAAAGAACACAAAGTTCTCATAGAACTATGGTCTAGAACCCCCTCCTGGAACTATCAAATCCTCAGGTTCCACTACTAAGGGATCATTTCTCGCTATATCCTCCTATCATCCTATCAACAACCTTCATCATGGATTCATATCTTAAAAATTTGAAACACGTATATTAGGACACATAACACTTCATTTTCAAATTATTATAAGTGAAATTCACATAAATATATAATCATTAATCCCCCCATACCCCAAAATATGGTAAAAAATGAGGCTCTAAAAATACACACATGCATCCCTCTCCCGAGACATGGCTAACAGAGGGTAAAAGATTACATATATCAATTGTTCTCATTAGACATAATTTTAATCATTTCAATTTAACACATTATTTTTTAACATTTTCAATTTTTCAATTTCATATTAGGAATTGGTTTCATTTAAATTACAAAAATGATGAAAAGAACATTCATTAAGAAGCTCACCCTAGACCATTTTCCATACAATCCTAAAATCATTCATTTTACAGTAAACCCTATGTTCATAGAATGATGAATGTTTTGTCAAAATCTATTTTAAAATAGAACATAAGTTAGATATTTGAACACAATAATACCACACATCAAATGAATTACACAAGGATAAAAAACATCCAACTGTGAAATTAAATATCAATAAAAAATCACAACCTGGGTACTTGGGTTCTCCTCCATACATGGGATTGCTACTCCCATTAACATGATCATAATAAAGGCCCAACTCACTCTATTAACCCATTTAACGTTAAAAAATATTAAGGAAAATTAATTTAAATGAAAATAAAATTGATACAACTTTGTGACACCCCAGAATCGGTTCCACATAATGCTTCTCTGTGATGGTTATTCACACGACCTTAGGTGCACCTCTATGTATTCCAGAGGGTTCCTAATAATAGTGAGGCTCTAATATTGGATATAGGGAGACTATTAACACATTATAAAATTAGAAAAATTGTGGATATAAATAACCAATATCCAAATAATGATAACCAATAACTTGAATAACTCCATATCCAATATAGGCTAATATCACATTATATACAATAATTGGAAAATAGCATCTATAATAACGATGTAGATATGTCATTCAATATAAGTGTCAAGTGTCAAATGGATGACCAAAATAATGACACTAGAAATCATAAAGAGGGTTTCGATATCATGTTCGGTTCCACTTTTATTCAATATGAAAACTCAGTCATCTATCATAGGGATCTTTCCATTATCCCATATTTCCAAACATCATGTCTATTCTGGTATAGATCGGGAAGCCCGAGTTGGGTGTTATTACAACACATTAGGACACCATAATCATCATCTAAAACAATATCCATCCTAAAAGCGTGTATCATGTTTTAAAAATAATAATTTACAATAAATAAAGACAACAACTTCAGAATTAAATTATTGTTCATTTAAACACATAATTCCTTGGGTTCATGATGACACCCAAACAATTAATACCTTCTTTTTCCCATTCCATATTTAGAATCATCCCCTAAGGGACAACACATTTCACAATATCATTGGTTTTCATCATTCATTTAATTTCAAATTCACATTCAAACAATGGGTTCCTAGAATAGTATCCTGGAAAAACCTAGGTATTTAGAGCAGCAACCCCTTTCATAAATATCAATTATCGCATTAATACATTAATATATTTGGGGTATACAGTGGTGGTCTTGAACCCCATGGGTATTTGGAGTTTCATTCCATACCCCAAAACTCAGTCACATATATAATATCACATTGTTTAATATTTTTAACCATTTATCTGAAATTATCATAATTCAACACTCAACCCATTAGAAAATTCCATTTATTCCACCAAGAACTATCTATAAAATCATAATTTTCATCTTATAGGAACACTAAAAGGTTAACTAATAGTTCTAATTGAATCATCTTATGTCATGAGTTTATATAAATTTGAAAAAACAATAATCAATCAATTTCATATTCCCATCATTCACCGATTTCATTATCACATAATCAACAAATTTCATTATCACAAGGGAAAGTCAATCAATCAATTAATTTAATTTAGAGTGCAGTTTCCTAACTTGGAAATTGAAATTACATAATTGCATACACATAACAATAATCAATAATATGGTATTTTACAATTATACCTTCTACTATAGGGTTATTGATGGACATTAATTAAAAAAATCCCTACTTGATGGGGGAAGATAAAATCACAATGGTGTAGAATATCTAGTTGCAATACCATAGTGGATACACTACATTAATAAAAAAATTTATTCAATATGAAATGTGATTAAGGATGGTAACACATGATGATTTTTTGATACACCACTCTTTAAATTTATTTTTTAAAAAACTAATGTTTCAAGAAATACCAAGCTTACACCAAAAATGAAATTTTAGTATAAAATATATATTAAATTTAAAGGATGGAATTGTATTATCCACATTATGGAATTTATATATTATATTTGAATATAATATTTAAAAATCAAATTTTGTGTTTTCAATTCATGATATAAAAATAATTCCACTTGTACAAATAAAAATCAATATTTTCTAAAGGCATGTTTGTCACCTTTGAATGTAGGTTTTTTTTAAACTAAATTGTTGGGAAAAAATCCCTCAAGGTATCATGGAAGCATTTTTGAGGTGATTGTGTTTGTTGTCAAAGTGGACATCTGTGTGGTGATTGCTAACAAAGAAAAACAATGATACAAATTTTTTGACAAAGGGGATTTCATGTTGGAATGTAGAGTTCAAGAGCTTTGGTCAATGATCCATGTTTGATTCAAGAACGTCGACAAAGGAATGGATGATCTGGAGGCGGTACAAAAAGAATAGATACAAGGTGGAGCCGTTTTCCAGTGTTTGCCAAATTTTTGGGCCTGAAAATCGACAAATGAAGAATAGTGGTTTTTGGAAAAGGGACTTACACTCCATGTACTTGAAGGAGAGGAAAGTTGCACGCCTAATGTTTTTCAAGATTAGAAGGTCAAAATATGGAAAAGGAAAGAGGGTCGCACAGGAATTGGTGTTGTTGTGTAGGTGACTTACGCGCCGAGAAAGGACATGCGCGCCGATGCCTAGGAGGGTTGGAAAGTTGTGCGCCATATTTTTTTCAAGATCAGACCTTAGAAATATGGAAAAGGAAATAGGGTCGCGCAAGTGTCTTGCAGGGGAAGAAACCTGCGCGTCGGGACTTGCGCGCCGAGGGGAGACTTTCACACCACCATGTAGGTTGACCAAATGCCTTTAAATACAAGACCACCCCTCCTCATTTTTAACGGATTTAAACACTTAAAAAATCAGAGCTCCCGTCGGGCTGGTGTGGTGGTCGCGCAAGTGGTGTGTTGTCGCACAGGTGGACTTTTGTGCCAGTGTTTGAAGTTGCATGCCGGTTGGTAGTTGTGCGCCAATATTGGCTTGGGTGTAAAAGGGATTGAGTCGAGCAGGTTTGGAGTTGCAGAATATTGTGCTGCGCAGGTGGTAGAGGCATACCTGCACACCCATTGTGACTTTCACACCGGGTTAGACCTGTGCACCAAGTAAGGTTGGTTCCTCGGCAGTGTTTTCAGGCTGCGTGGAAGCAGGAAGTTTGCCCGATACCTTCGGGGTAAAGAGAAATTCATCTACGAGTGAAATTTGGACTTCAACAGAGCATCCAAATACAATAGAGGATGTATTCATTAAAGATAATGAAGAGACCTACAAGTCTATAAACAGTGAGTGGATCCTTTTTGGAGCAGTGAGCAAAGGAAGAGGAAGAAGGTGATCCTCTCCACCGGTAGTGAGCCAGAGAGAGAGAGAGATATAAAGAGGGAGTGACCCTTGGGAAAGTAGTGAGATGACCCTAAACTTTGTAAATGAAGTGAGCCTTGGACAGACTGACTATGCCCGAACCTTGTAATCCACAGCTAGTGAAGATTAGTGGAATTTGGTACGACCAACAACTTATCGGCGTATTCTCCTTGGACGTAGCCCTTAGCGGTGAACCAAGTAAAAATTATTGTGTCCTGTGCATGCTTTACTTTATGTTTATATTATGCAATAGGAAATATAGGTAAGAGTGTTTTTATTAACAGTGAAATAAGATCAGAACGAGCTTTAATTTTAAATTAGTCATACCCTGATTCATCCCCCCTCTCAGGGTACTCAGCTTTGTGAACCTAACACAAATTTTGAATCTTTTATAAATTATTATTTAAAAAAAAATGTTAATTATTTAAATATTATTATCTATTTTTTTACATTGGATTAATTGTTTATGTTTTTATAATATGTTTCATCTTTTGATGAACAATAAAAACATTCTACATTTTAATTGACTACTAAATTTTCATCAAAATAATTTATAATATTAAATTTTATTTTAAATTGGGTTCAATGATAATCTAAATATTTAAAATATCTTTTAATTGAATTATTTTCATTTGGAATCTATTTTTTATAAAATTTGGATATTAAAACATTTCATACGTTGGAACATTTTCACTTCAACACCCCACTTTCACACACTGTCTTTGGGATTAACTTTAAATAAATTGTAAGAACATCTCGGTTTTAAACTTTTAAAAATGAATTCCATATATGGAATCATATTCCATAAATTTATTAAATTGAACCCTTTTAATTTTGTACAATATGAATAGTAATTTTATTAATTTTTATTACAATGATTTAGGGTAAATTTGTTAATTAAGGGTAATATTAATTTTATAAACAAATATAGAATTATCCTATAACATGTATTAATTTTTCGGATGAGTTATTGTTGAAAAAATTCATCCATGGAAAAATATTATGATCACCTAGATCCATTTGGATGACTTTAATCCTTTTAATGTATTTTATTTTAATGAAAAGTCAAATGTGTCATTATTTTGTATTTAAGATGTTAAAATTTTAGTATGGTGCTAACTATAAGAGATTTTATACTATAATTATTATTTGGAAGGAAAAATATTTCATCATAATAATGGAATTTTATTTTTCATTTTTTAGAAATAAATATTTAAATTAATATCCTATACAATCATGATGAATCTGTTGTTTTATTAATGGAAACATTAAATAAATGATAAAAAATATTCAAAAAAATACAATTTTAAATAATTATTTTCATAAAAAAATAATATATATCTTTGACATGTTAATGATGTTTTAAAATAGTTATTTTTAAGAAATATTTTTTAATGATTTTTGAAAAGGTCCAAGTAATGAATAGTGTCGAAATTGATTTTAATATTATAATTAAAAAATATAAAAATTTATTAAATGATTTAAGACTATCAAAAATATAAAATAAGTGAAAATGGATAGATAATGGTTTATAATTTCATAAATTATCCATTAATATTTCCTTTTTTATTTTATAGTAACAATATTTAACTTTAAATGATAGAAATATGTGTTGTCACAGTAGGAGATAAAGAGGTTAAATAAGGGTTAAAAGAAAAATATAAGGGTTAGAATGTGATAAAAACTTGTATAAAAATTATTGGATAATTATTATTATACCCTTGAATACATAATATGAAATCTGAGTTTTTTAATGGACACTTCTCCATTAAAATCAGAATATATTTTTCAAATTACAGACATTAACAGAATTTAACTCTATTTGTATTTTATATCTTTTATGTGTCCACATAGGGAAAAATCATGATATGAATGAAAATAAATTTATATTCTGATCCTTATATAATTATTTTCATTATAGATTTTAAATTTTAATATTTATCAATTATATAATTACCATGAATATTTCTTCAATTCTAAAACTATATTTATTTAATTAACATAAAAATAAAATAAATTATTTTATAAATATTAATTTTGATATATTTTGGAAGAGTTAACATGGGTAATGAATTTTTTATATGTACATTATATGTTAGATATATTTGAAAGAATTATATTTAAATTCCAAATTAGAAATTGTTTATTGTAGAAGTCAAATTAAATAAAAAGTGTCATATTTGACCATAATGATATTTTAATAAATTTTTATATCATTAAATAATTTAAAAATAACTAAAATGAAAAATAATTCAAAAGTGGAAAATATATGGTCTAAATATCTTCTCCTTCTAATTTAAATTTCAATTTAATGTCTGTGGATCTAGAATAGCCTTTTTATATTTCAATATTCAGAGGATTTCTGAAAGTACCCTTCACCTAAATTATAAAAGGGAATCTCTTCTCTGACTCTGTTACACAAATGTGATCCATATATCAATACCAAAATCCTAACCATTTCTCTTATAAACATACAGAGTTAATAATTAGAAGTTTTTTTCATTCTTGAAGACATACCATTGATCACTTAAGAAGATAATTAAATAAGTCCTCCAAAGTAGAGTTAATCGTCTTTATCGACACTTTAATGGTTTTTTATTCTACCTCTTCCTTATCACATGTTGCTTCAATGATAAAGATAAAAATAAAATATATTAAATATTAATATATTTTATAATTATATTGGTATAAACATAATCTAACTTTTACCATACTTATAAAAATAATAAATACCACACGTGAGTACATACGACATACCCTCTCCACACCATGGTGGAATTTTATTTTAATCACCACGTTAAATAAATGGGTATATTGATGGGAATAATGTAAATAAATAATAATACATAAATTATAATTATTATTTAAAAATAATATAACTTCCACTTCCTCACCCTATCACCATTAAAGGAATGATACTGTCGCTCATGCGCATGTACGACCTACCATATCTATGATGTTATATGATTCATTTTCCATATTAACCTCTAAATAATGATTAATGAATTTATATAATCAATAAATATGATTTATATTCCATCAATATAATTATAAATTTGACTAAAATAATCCTATTCCTATGAACCAGGTCATACATGGAAAAACATGCAGTGGAAAATGTAGCAATTAACACCCGAAACAAGGGTTCTAATAAAATATTATGTTAGAATAATAGGATCATATATGATTTAATAAATATATATATAGTTCCTTAATAAATTATTATCATTATTTAAACAATTATATAATAGGTTAAATCAAATTCAATTAATGGAAAGTTCAAATTAAGGGTTTTTTGACTCACATTTATTTCTATGAGATATGTTATATTCATAAACTATTTATTATATGTATTTTACTACACCGTTCATATTTCATATCATGAATAAATTTATATTAATAATATTTATTATTTCAATTGACAAATATTTACTTTTAATGGGTCTTATGATACAAATATTTCATAGTGGTACATGACACGCTGATTTAAAAATATATATTTATCGATTATTAGATATATGAGGAATGTTTTAGACAACAAAAGACATTGGTTGGGAAATACATAATGAATTTACCTTCACAAATAAATACCTCAAATGAGAAAAACTAGTTGGATGCAAGACTTCAACATTTGCTTCCAAGCCGAGTGAGACAGGTTTCTACCCACAAACAAAAACTGGAATGATGATTTCTATTACAAGTAACTATTTAGAGAATATCTCTTGATTGTTAATACATATAATATTATTATTTAAATAATTATTTATATTCCATATGATCATTAAATTTTTTATAATATCCTTTTCTAATCTCATCATATCAGTTTTATGGAATTATTTAATGCTCTTTTATTCTGGTCTTTTAATTCTGATGTTTTTGAATAATTGGAATGTGTTTTAGTTAATTAACATTCCATTAGAATTTATTATTATTAATGATAGCTTCATATGTATACTTTTTGTAATAATTTGATCTCATCCCTTTATTATGTTTTATTTTCCATAGGTTTTTAATATTTTTATTACTACTGCTATGTAAGGATAAGAAATGAGAATAATGGTGTTCTCTAGGAAAATAATATATTTATAATATGTTTAAAATGTAATTAAAATTTCAAATTTTCATATAGGTAACAAAGAGTACTAAAATCTTTGGTACTTTGGGAGGTGATTTCCTGCATCTTATGCCAATGTAATAAAGTAAGGTAGCATCTCTAGCCTACTAATGTTTGGGTATTTATAGTCCGTATCATAGAATGTTTACTAAATACCTTTAAAACTAAATTTAGAAAATCATGGATTAGAAAACATAACCATATTATTTATATTGAGTATAATTATATGTATACGATATCATTCTATAGATTTGTTAATACAATGAATTACCTAGGTTAAACCTCTGAACTCATTGATTATAAAGAAGATTTCATGATTTAGATATCCTATAAATTAGTATTCATGATTATATCTCAATGATTACTATTACTAAAATTGTGATTTGGTTTTTTCTAATGCTTAAAATCAGATATTTTATACATGTAATGTTTACACTACTAATGATTATGATACCAAAAGAGGAACTGAAAGGAAAGAGGTATTAATGAATAAGATGATGAATAATAGTTATTGGTTTATGAATGATATATAAAGATCCAAATTTTATTGTTTTTGGATGTGTGAATTATTTTATCTCTGATTCTATGGTTATATATCTATTTTACTAAAATATATATTCTTAAAATATTTTTAAGCACATTATTAGTTCTATTGGTAACCAAAGAAAATTTATTTGGTGGAAATATGATCAGTTGGAAAACACATGATTAAGGAATGATAACCCCTAATTCATTCTTGATGTTGGGATGATAATGATAAATTTAATTTTATGGGGTAGTATAGGTGAACAAGAAATATTTTAGTGATTTGATGGTTTATGTTTCCTTTATTGGGTTTACTTTATGTTTGGATTTAGGTAATATATTCAATGAACCTGACATTTATGTTACATTTATTGGGTTTACTGTATGTTTGTATTTAGGTAATATATTAAAAACCTAAGATTTTATTTTTGGAAGCCTTCATGTTTTAATAGGGGTTTTAAGGTGATCAAGATATTCATATATTTAGTTTGTAAAAATTTATGAACAATATTTTTTTTGTGGAATATTTAATATTATGTTTATTTTGGAAATTTAGTTACCTTTCTTATAAATATTTTTTCTTTTAACATAGAAAAACATATTTTGGATGAGTCTAAAAATTAAATACTCATGGAATGGATTATGTTGGAAATTATATATTTTTTGGTGGCTAATGTATGATTAATTATATTATATATCATGTACAAAAAATTTCAGTATAATTTAACATACAATGGCTGAAAGAATGACTTTTGGATCCTATGATTCATCAATGTGATTTAGGAATACAAAAAACTCATATTGAACATCCATTTCCAAGCATAAATGTTGAAGTAAAAATAGATTAAAGAACAAAAAAAAGATGATATTATTCTTATTACCTAGAACTAAATATTGTATATCAATTTTCTCAACTGATTTTTTAGATAGTAAAGAAATCCCTCAACTATAGGAAATCTAATTTGGAGAAATATATTATTCATTTACTATTCATTATAAAAAAATCTCTGGTCTTTTATGTAATAAGAGATTTATAGCTTTGTGATTGTTAAATTTCTAATGACCATATTCTCTATGACACAATACAATAACTTAATAGATATATTTACATTTCATGTCCATATTTTCTGTTTCTATTAATTTTCTCCAATTCAAAAGCTTAATTTTGTGGTGACCTTCGCATTCTATTTCACTCTTTTTAAGAGGATTTTTTTGTTAAATCTATTTCTAATGTGGGGTAAACAAAAATGAATGTTTATTCATCAAACTATGATTTTTGAGGTGAAAATGAAAATTTTAAGGACACAATTTGTTGAATGAGGGGACAATTTAACACCCCATTCTTTTATGTGGTGTCTCTATTTAAATTTTATCTTTTTAAAATCATACATTGAACACAACACCTAGATTAGATGAACAATGAAACAATTTTATAACTTGTCCAATATATTAGTAGAAATAAATTTTATTAAACATACTATGAAATATATATATTATATTTTATATCTAATTTTTAACATTCATATTATGTATACTCTAGACATGATATGAAAATAAATCCATTATTACTCTTAAATGAAATATTTTTCTAAAGGCATATTTCCACCATTAAATGACACAATTATTTTAAATATATATATTTTAACCATAATAAATTATAGTAAAAAAATAAATTCATTTTTGAGCAATTAATATAAAATTTTTCTTTGGTTGATTTTTTAATTTTTTAAATATGTCTCAGGTTTTGATGAATACTAGAAACACAATAGATTTTAATTGAAAACTGACTTTTAATCTAAATATTATATAATGTTAAATTATATTTTAAATCAGTTTTAATGAATCATTAGATTAATAATACCTATATTAATTAAATTAATTTTACTAGAATCATTTTTATATTGAATTTGAATATAAAAAACATTTCCTAATTTAGAACATTTTCACTTTAAACCCTACTTTCATCCGCCTTCAATATGTGTAATTTTAAATTAATTTTGTCCAATTCCATGTTTTGAATTTTGAAGAATGGTTTCTAAAATTTTAATCACAAGGAATATAATTAGAAAATATGTGATTCTTATTTTAGTACAACAAGTATAGTAAACATACTAATTTATATTAACATGGTAAAAGGTAAATCAGGGAATGATGGGAAAAAATAATATTATAAATATTAGAAAATTACCCTAAAACATGTCCTAAATTTTTTAGATGACTTATTTTTTTTTGAAATCATCCTTGGGGAGATTTTATGAGCCATATTGGCCACATGGATGACTTCATTATTTTGTAGAATTTTAATTTAAAAAATATCAATGATTCCATAATTTTGTTTTTAACAAGCTATATATTAAAATATGATTTTACCATGAGGTTATATTATACAATAATAGTATTTATAAATATAAAATATTTTTATTAATCTTTAAAATTTATTTTTAATTTTTAGGAAACTAATAATTAACCTAAATTCTTGCAAAATGATGATGCATTAATTGTTTAAATAATGAAAATATTTTGTAAATGTTATTAAAAATATTAAAATAAATATAATTTGTCATGATCTATGTCATCCAATAATTTAATAAATAAGATTGAAATATTTTTGAAGTTGTATGTATATTTGTTTGAAGATATATTTTTATTGTTTTTTAGTAAAATATAAAATAATTAATAGTGTCAAAATTGATATTAATGTTATTTTAAATAAATAATAAATTATCAAATGATATAAAATTCTAAAAAATATAAATGTCAGACAAATGATTGGGTTAAGTATTAAATTTTTATAAATTAATTATTTATGGTTCTTTAATCATTTTATTATAACAATATTAACCCTTAAATAGGAAGAATCTATATTGTCATAACATTAGTTAATGGAATTAAATAATGATTAAAACCAAAAGACGAGTATATCAACATGACCTAAACTTGTATAATTTTTTTGTATGAATTTGATTATATCATTATAATCCTAATACAATACTAGTGATGTTTAATTGATACTTGTATATTAAAATAACCTATATATTATTTAAATCAATGAAAGTTAGAAAATGCCACTCTCTATGTGTTAAATATTTTTTATCTCTTTATATAGGGACTAATTCATTCGAAAATTTAACATAAATGAATATTTTGATCATAATGAAATTATCTTTAATATATATTTTTATTTTTATTATTATTTTGTATATAAGTACCTTAAATTCTTCTTCAACAAAAAAAATTATTTATTTTACAAAAAATAAAATATTTGATTTAGAAAATACCAATATTGACATATTTTTCACTATTTAATGTGTATAATGATTTTTAATGTCCTATATGATATATTAGATTTTTTAAAGGAATTATATTTAAATTCTAACATTTCATTAATTTATTTGAATTAAAATTAAAATAATAGTATTAAATTTGACAATAATTATATTTTATTGAATAAATATGTTATTAAATTATTTAAAATTATAAAAAATTCATATTAATTAATGTAATTATATATGGTTTAAAATGTATTCACCTATAAAACTATTGGAAATTTTTAGGTATTTATATCCAGAATAGCCTTGTTATATTTTAATATTTGAGGATTTCTAAATGTACCTCTCAACTCAATTTTAAAAGTGCACCTCCTCTCTCACATCTTCACATCACAATGAGCCATATAGATCAACAAAGTCCTAGCCATTTCTCTTCTAAAATTACTTAATTAATTATTAATGGTTATTTTCCTTCTAAAATTCCAACTATATATCAATTAAGAAGAGATTAAATAAGGTTATTCGAAGAATATGTAATCGTCATTTTCATCTCTTTCGTGTTTGTTTATTATTCCACTTAATATTAATATATTGTTTCAATGACAACTAAAATCTACAATAATCAATTTTTAGTGATGTTATTATGATATTGGTTCAACCATATTCCACCTTTATCTATCCTACAATAAAAATCACCACATGTGCATACGTACAATCTACTATCTCCATGACGTGATGTAATTTTTTTCATCACCAATTTACATGGATGGGTATAATTATTGAAATAAAAAATATATATTGTAATTATTTCATCATATTTATTCATAAACAAAATATTGCACCATCCACCACATTACCCTTTCACAATTAAGGTAATGATTCCATCGCTCGTTCGTACGTATGTCCTACCATCTCTATGACATTTTGTGATTCATTTTCCATTTACCCATGAAATAATTATTATATGAATTAAATGTAATGAATATATATGTTATCATATACATTTTTTTCATTTAGAGATTAATATGATATACCCTATTCAAAATATTTAGGACTTACATAACAAAACAAGCATAGGAAAATAAAACATCATACACCTGAAACTCGAGTAATAACGTGTGATTATTGACAAATGGGTGATAAGATAGAATAAAGGGTTAATATATTCTATCATAAATATTTATTTGGTTATTTTATAAATTAATATCAAGATTTAAACCATTATACATGTGTATAAATCATGTTCAATTACAGGAAAAACAACGTAATGGTTTTTCATGTGTCAATTTTCATTTTAGAGATATTCATTATTCACCACTTATTTTTTTTGTAGTGTACTACCACATTGTTATATCATATCCTGAATCTATTTATATTCTTGGTATTCAATGTTTCATTATTTAATTATTTAGTTTTAGGGGTATTATATTGCACCTATTTCATTGTGTTATGGGACACTTGTATTTAAAAATATATTTTTAAATCGATTATTCGATATATGAGGAATTATATAGAAATGAAAGACATGGGTCAGAGACTATTTGATGAAATCCCCTCAATTTATCACCAGGTCACATGAGAATATCCAGTTTGAGAAAACCCCTTCATGTCTGTTTCAATGTAGACAAATACAATTTTCTACCAACATAATTAAACTGAAAAGTGGATTCATCATGACTATAACTATCTTGAGGATATATCCTGATACTTCAAACATTTAATATTATGAATTATATATTTAATGATATTTTATTTTATTAATCTACGTTTTATAATATCCATGGTCAATATCAACTCATTCTTTATATGTAATTATTAGATAATCTTTTATTTAATCCATAGAATGCTCATGTTATTAATTAGTTGAAATGTGATTCAATTATATTCCATTCCATAATTGTTTATACTTATTTATCATAGATTTTTATTTCTAAACATATTGAGAATTTTATCTGACACCTTTAAAATGTTTTATTTTCTCTAGGTTTCTATTATATTTATTAAACTAATAAGAAGGGTTAAGCTAAGAGAATAACTGTGTTCTCAAATAAAATAATTTTTTGGTTTTTTAATATATAATTAATATTTGATAAATGTATTAGGTGTACCAAGAGTAAAAAACTATTCAGTCCATATGGATTCAATTTCTTTTATCTTATGGCAATGAAAAAATATAACTCACTCACTCTGGGTTACTGGAGTTTAGGTATTTATGGTTATTATGTATGTATGATTATTAGAAACCCGGGGAACTTGATTTTTGAAATCATGGATTATAAAAAATAAAATTGTGTCTAAATATGAGGATAAGTCTATCTATATGATATAATCTAATAGATTTGGTAATACCATGGATAAATTTGGTTAATTCTTTGTAATCATAGACAGGGAAGAATATATCATGATTTAGTCATCCAATACATGATTCTTCATGACTATATCAGTTTTATTAGTGTTAATGGAAATTTGATTTGGGGTTTTTAATGGTTAGAATTAGAATGGTTATACAAGAAATGGTTACACTACCAATAATGAAGAGACTAGAAAACAACTGAAGTGAAGGAGTTATTAAGGAATAATATGATGAATCATATTTAATAATTTATAGATGATGTAGAATGATTGATGTTATTATATATTTGGATTCAATAATTATTTTATCAATGATGCTTGGGATATATAATTATTGTTCTGAAATAAATTTTCGATAAAGATTTGGAATCACATGATGAGTAATACCTATAATCCTAAAACATAATTATGTGGAAATTTGATCACACAAAAAACACATGATTGAGGGAAGGTAACACTTAATATTTTCTTGATGTTGATATATTAATGATAAAGAGATATTTGAGAGATAATATAAAATACCATGAATGTACTAAATGATTTTATGGTTTGTGTTATCCTTTTCGGGTTTATAGCATTATTTTATTTAGGGAATATATTCAAAAAACTATAGTTTTATTTTTTGAAGCATGAATGTTTTCATTAAGGATATAAGGTGATCATGGTATTCCTAAAGAAGGAATTTGAAAATAATAGATACATTTTTTTGTTTGTAGAAAATTTAATATCATAATATTTTTGAAAATTTAGTGCTCCTCCTTATAAATTATTGTTCATTGCATTGGGATAGACTTATTTTTGACGAGTCTTGAAATTAACTACTCATTGAATGAATTAAGTTGAATATTGGATATTTTTGTTTGAGGTTAAAATGTGATTTATTTAATTGGATATCCTATTCTAACAATTTTTTTCAATAAAAATTTAATAGATGATGGAAAGACTTGTGCGTCTTATAATTTATTAATGTGGTTATGGTTTTAAAGAAATTCATCTAGAACTTCAATTTCCTAGAGTAAAAGTTGATGTAAAAATAGATTGAAGCATAGGAAAAGGATGAGATTATGCTTAAGACAATGAAATTAATCATGTACGTCTATTGTCTAAAACATTTTCTAGATATTAATGGAAACCCTAAACTATTAGAAACTGATTTTGGAGAAAAATGATATTGTTTAATTTTTCTTTATATGAAATCAATCAACTTTTAAAAATCAAAGATTTAGGGTTTTTTAATGGTTAAATTTATAATTAACTTGTTCTATATAACATTACATTGGAATATGATAGTCAAAAGTTTCATCCATATCAATGTTTTCACATTATTCTAATTTTATCATATTAAAAATCCTAATTTAATTGTGAACTTCCCATGTTTCTTTTCCTCTTATTATAAGGATGATTAATTAAACTTATTTATGATTGGATTTCCTACAATGAATGTTTCAATTATCATCCTTTTATTTTTGAAATTAAATTTCAAATTTTGAGGAGGAAATTTATATAAGGACGAGATAATGTAACACCCCATGATTTTAATGTATGTCACTCTTCAAAGTTAAACATTTCGAAAGATTACATTACATGCAACAACCACCTTAGAAGAACAGTTGGATATTATTTTTACCTAGAAGTTAAATTGGGGGGAATGAATAATATTGAAAATATTATTAAATGGATATATTATATATACAATATAATTTTTATCTTTAATATTTTATTTCTAGATATGATATACATTTTTTCCACTTTTACGCAGAGTGTATATTTCTCTAAAGGATGTCATTTCACCTTTTGATGACACACTTGGAATGAAACTAAATTTAGGATATTTTATACATTATTCTTAAAAAAATATATATATTTTTTAAATTTGAATATCAAAATTTACACTGGTTGATAATTTTTTGTTTTTATGATATGTTTTATTTTTTGATGGATTGTAAAAAAATTCATTTTAATCAAAAAATTACATTTCATCTAATTTTTTTTAATTATAAATTATATTTATTATTTTTATGGAGAAATAGATAAATAGAACATATTTTAATTAAATTAATTTAATTTATATATTTTTTATATTGAATTTTGATATAAAACCATTTAAAACATTTAATCATTTTCAATTTAAAAAACTTAATTCGTGCCCCGTCAGTGATATTAATTATAAATTAATTTTAACATATTATGTGTAATTGATTTTAAAAAATGGGTTCCATATTTTTACCCATAATCCAAAAATGTAATAAATTTCCACCTTTTATTTTTGGACAAAATGTATTGTAAACTTATTAATTTTTATTACCACGATTATTGGCAAATATGGTAATTAAGGGTAAACATAATATCATAAAAAATATAAAATAACCATAGAAATTTTAGTAAATTTATTTATTTTTTGATTTGTTGGTGAACTAAATAATCCTTGGTGTTATTTTATTAGATATTGGAGCCACCTGAATGAATTTAATCTTTGTATTGTATTTAAATTTAAATAATAGTCAAAGATATCATACTTTTTTTAACCAGTTAAAAATATTTATATGGGTTTACCTAGAGGATATATCAGAATATAAATAATCTTTGGAAATAGATAATTTTTTAATTAATAATGAAAATTTACTTCCAATTTTTACGAAATAAGTAATTAACTTAATGTCGTTCACAACTATGATGCCTAAATTTTTAATTTAATGGAAATATCAATGAAATGTTATTAAAAATATTAAAATAAGTATAAATTAACATAATTATGATCATAAATGTATTTAATAAGTACCTATAATTTTTCATTCATGTTTTGAAATAGTTGGTTTAATGTTATGTTGTTTTATTGATTTTTTAAAAATCCAAATTCATGAATAGTGTAAAACATTTACATTAATGTTATTTTAAAATAAATAATAATTTAGTAATTGATATAAAATTATAAAAAATTTAAAACTACAAAAATTAATTGGGGTATGTTTTAAACTTTCATCAGTTATTCAATTTTGATCATTTTGGAATTTTATAGTTACAATATAGACCCTTACATAGTAAAAAAAAGTGTTTCCACAATAAGTGTTAAATGATTAAATAAGGGTTAAAACAAATAAATAAGGGTTATAATGGGGAATAAATTTTGTAAATATTACTATATTAAGAGTACCAAATAATTAAAAACATAATATATAATTATATTTTTATAATATAATATTTTAGATGAAAAAATATTATATATTATTTCAATGCATGATAGATACAAAATGTTACTGTAGTTGTATTTAACAAATTCTATGTGTCCACACAGAAAATACATAATTATATAAATTAAAATAAGAGTATATTTTGATCATAATGATTTTTTAATTATGGAAATTTATTTTTAATTTTTAGAAATTATATAAATACATTGAATGATTCTTCAAATCTAAAACAATATTTCTTTAATAAACAGAATAATAAACTAATGAATTCCAAAAATATTAATTTTGATATACTTTTGATGAGTTTCTATCTATATGTAATTTCATATTACTATAGGATATTTTAGTGTATTTTTATATTAATTTATTCTAATTACAAATTTTTCATGATTTATTTGAAGTCAAATTAAATGAATAGTATCAAATTTGACTAGATTGACTTTCGATTGAATTAATTTAATATTAAATAATTGAAAAATTAAAAAATGATATATAATCATAAAAGGGATAATGTATAGTTGAAAAATTAATCCTATATAAAATTATATTCCATTATCAGGTCTTTGGATCTTGAGTAGCCTTAGTATATTTTAATAGTTTGAGTATTTCCAAAATTACCCCTCACCTTAATTATAAAAGGAAACATCTTATCTCACTTATTTTCACCACATTGATCCATATATCTCTACCAAGAGATTATAATTTTTATTTAAAAAATATTTGTTTATGTCATAGAGGATCGTTTCCTTCCAAAATACCTACTGAAGTTCCCTAAATAAGATATTAATGGAAGTCTGTTGAAGAAGTGGCGATCAACTTCTTTTACTATGTCAGGTTTTTTTATATTTTTACCACCTCTTCATATGGTGTGTCAGTGATAAATTAATAATTATAGTGTAATATATATTCATATATTTTATTATTATAAAGAACCATATTCCACCTTTTATACATCAAACTAAAAAATAAAGCACCTCGTGTGCATAGGTACAACTTACCCTCACACTATGGTGTAATTTTTTTTTCATGACCATATTACTTGGATTAATGTAATTATAGAAATAATTTATATATTGAATAAATATTAATTTATATTTATTCTATAATAATTAATATAACATCAACTTTCTCACTCTTTTAATCACTAAGTTAATTATACTATTTCTCATGTGTATGTATGGCCCACCGTGTCCACAACACAATGCGATTCATTTTCAATGTTCATCATTAAGGAATGATTATAAGAATGTATTTAATGAATAAATATTATATATATGACATTGATATCAGTATTTATAAGATCAAACTATATCTTATTCACAAGTAATAGGACATACACTAAAAAACATGTATAAGGAACTTAAGCTGTTAACATACAAAACAAGGGTAATAATGAAATATTTTCAATAAAAAGGATATAAAACAGTATAAGAGGATCATGTATGATTTAATAATTATATATATATTTCTTAAATATATTAATAAAATTATTTAAACCATTACACATGAGGTTAATTTACTTTAAATTAAAGGAAAGAGAAATTGAAGGGTCTTTCTCTTCTCAATTTAATTTATGCAAGATATGCTTTATTCACCACATGTATATTTGTTATGGTGTACTACCCATTTGATAAAACATATCATGAATATATTTATCATCATAGTTTCAAATGGTTAATTTGATAATAATTTCTTTTTTGGGGCTTCTGATTCAAATACTTCAATGTTTTATGGGAAACGTTGATTTAAAAATACAATTTTAAATCGATTTTTCAATATTTAATGAATGTTTTAGACAAGAAAGGCTTGGGTTGGGGAAAAATTAATGAAATCCCCTCTATGAATCAAAAGGATTCATGAGAAACCCCATTTTCTAAAAAACCTTATGCATTTGTTTACTATAAGAATCAGATGGGTTACTACCCACAGACATAAACTGATAAAGGGATTGATATAAATAGTAAAAATCTAGAGGATATATATTGATAGTTCATACATCATATATACAATATTTTATCAATTTTTATATTCTCTATTTACAATATATAAGTTATAATATCCATGTTCAATATAATATTATTATTTATATTGAGTTATTCGATCATCTTATGATCCAATATATAATGATGATATTATTTATTAATTCCCATATCTTTCAGATAATTACCTTTACATAATCAGTTTTTAAAATTTGTGATAGCCTTTGATATATACCATTACTGGGAATTTGATCTCACCCCCTTTTATGATTTATTTTCCCTATGTTTAAATAATGTTTATTTTGAATTATATATAGGATTAATATTGCAGAATAATGATATTCTTAAAGAACATAGTTTTTGTATTTTATGATTAATATGTAATTTTAATATAACATATGAATATATTTTACTAAGACTACTATACTATTTGGTCCGTTGGTACTTTATTTCTAGTATATTATTCCAATGTAAAAAATTAAGGCACCTTATCCTGGTTACATGATTTTGGGACATTAAAAGGAGCCTTTAAATCCTCCTTGGAGTGACTAAAATTTTAGGATTTAGGTTAGGGTCAGGTAGGGGTGAATAGAGGGTAAAACAATGAGGGTCTAGAATTTTGAATACAATTTATGTGGATTATAATCCCCTACACACAGTTTCTTGGGATGAGAAACATGGTTTTTTAAGCCACCAACCTTTACCATGTGCCTCGATATAGGGGTAGCATAATTTTTAATAAGTGGAATATGGTTTTACAAACCACGTTCTAATAAAGGAAATCCCTCTTCCATGGCGTTAACAGTTTAGGTAGGGTGGATACATGAGTTTTCCAAAATGTGTTCCCACATTGCATCATCGTCTATCTCTACAAAATAGGTTGCATGGTTTTATAGGCCAAACCACACAATTTTTCCTAAACAAATTACAACTATCATAGGACAATTGGCTTCAAAATGTCTCTAATTTCACAGAAAATAACAATAAAAAACCACACCTCTAGGATTACCAAATCATGGAAAATGTGAACATAAAAATGAGCAAGAGATATCTCCATAAAATAACAGGATCACACATTTTTTCATTGATTTCAAATATTGAAATGAAAAATTGGAAAATTGAATTTCAAATGATGTTTTGATTTTAAATGATATTATTTTACCATTACCGACTGACTGAATGAGAACATAATACCCTGGTTAGTTAGTGGGATGTTTGGGGCAAATGTTCTAGTATGGTAATTCCATAAAAATAGACCGACAATGTAATCCTTAAAAATATTTCTATGATGATCTTATCCCAGATGGGATGTTGTTGTGTCCAATTAAGTCTAAAATAGACGTATTTTTGTACACATAATGTAATGATCACAGATATAAAATATGTGAGGTTCTTATAACTAGAAAGTATTGAACTATCAATAATATGACCATTGTACTTATTAGGATTGTTTTTATATATATTTCATTTTTATGAAACTATTTTTACTCTGGCCTTGTAATTTATATATATGGTTCTATTTAAAAAAATTCGTTTTCACCCATTTTTTGAAATATTATTTGTCATTTTGAAATGAAATCATATTTTTTAATAAAAAATATATTTCCATTAACTATTTTTTAAATTGAAATCTTGATTTGTTTTTTATAGAATATTTTTATGAAATACATGTGGGACCCTACTGGGTTTTTATCTCGCACTCTACCTTTCACTTCAAGTGTTTATAGATTTCCTTCTACGTGGTCCGAGAAAAGGGATAGTGAATCATGATAGATGTAGATGTTCCAGATCATTTGGTATTAGAGTGTTGTTTCCTTTGGAATATTAATTTTATATTTTATGATTTTGAGTAGATTGATGATAAAATGTTTTTGGAATTGATCTACTGTTTTGGTTTTTATTACCCTCTCTTATGTGAAGTATTGATCATAATGACTTATTTCTTAATAGGACATTATTTTTTACCAAAATTTTTCCATCTCTTATCTTGTATGATTCAAGGTGATTATCACCAACCCATGGGTTTCAAGAATGCCATTCGTACCAATGTCAGTTCCTATTCACGTATTTATATACTTGGTTATTTAGGATGGTTTGAGAAAATACACAATAACAATTATGATTCCCATATAAAATATAGTTGTTTTTCATATTATATGATTAATTTTATAAAATCATAATGAAGCCTATAAAACCTATATTAATTTTTTTTGGTTTTAAAATCAATTCTCAAGAAACATGCATCATTTGCACATCAACAGGGGTATTATATTACTGATTTTAGTTATTTCAATCATACAATAATGATATACCCATATTTGGTATATATCATTGTAAAAAATGTGGTATTGTTTGAGATTTGTATTAATTTATTATATAGATTCCAAAATCTATATTTAGAATTCATCAATGAATTCACCTATATTTTTATATATTAACCCAACCCACCTACCATTCCACTTAACTGAATATCATTATAGTATAAAATTACCATCTACATTCATCTCTAGATCTATCCAAATATTTCTCCTAGTTCTTAATAATATTCTCATAATTATTTTGAAACTCCCCCTCAAAGTAATGTATCCTCTCTTTATTCTCTTTATTCAATAACATTCTTTAAATTATGACTTTTTTGTTTCTAATTTTTCAGATTGAGATATGTGTTCCTAATTCAAAATTAGATTCCTTATGATTTATATGTGATGATAAACCCATTTATCTCTCATTTAATCTTTCCACAAATCATTATGTACCAAACTTAAGAAATCGAAATCCTCCCACAATTTTTCATGCTGAAACCATTTGTACTATATTCTAAATACAATTTCCATTCTAAATCATTCAATTAATTTTATATATACATTAATTATTTGGTATTTTCATGTACATTACCCATACTCATTAATCATGGGGTTAAAAGTAATAAATTATATCTATTTTGTTTATTATCATTTGTGGAACAGTTATGCACATACATTATAACGACCACTACTTTACATACATTGTTATTACTTCACAATCGAAGCATACTTATTACAACATATAACAAAACCATGATAGGACTGTACAGGTATAATGTCTTTAGAAACTGGGAAACATAAACAACTGGTTCATAAATCATCTACATTGTCTCCTGCTTATTTCATCATATCTAGAGTCCCTTTTGGAATATCCTACTTGATACCCTTCTTCCTGACCTGGGGAAAATAAAACTTACAAAAAGGTGAGCTCAAATGATTAGTAAGGGTAGAGAAAAGAAATATCAATCATATCATATTCATAAGAACATAACATTTTAAAAAACATAACCTGCAAAAGAGATCATAATATCATAACATGGGATAAATCAAAGTAGTGAAATGTAATCCCAATAATCCTAACATAAAACATGAAACTTTGTGGCATACACACATAATCATAGACAATCATTTCATATTAGTCAAGACTCATTGCCAATACCATCTTAGCGGACAAAGTCCATTTCTGAACCGAGTTCACTCCTCGTTCCAGTCCAGTATCACTGAACTGGACTAACTTGCTGTTCCACCCATGTCTATCTAATGAGATATAAATCTTTAATCATTGAATTGGAGGGAGATATAGTTCCCACCAATCTCATAATGAAATGGTTCTTATGTGTGCCACAAAATGATAAATCATATATCATAGCATAACCCATGTAATAAAAATGGGATTCTTAAACATCATGCCATCACAACATAATCCATATAAGATAAAAGGACTTAATAAAAATAATTCCATCATAACATAATCACATCAATGTAATAATAGGTATAGAAACATAACCCTATATTATCTTATATGGAAAATAATTTTGATAAAACATTTGAACTCCATTCTTGAGGAAAATATATTTTTTTACTTCAAACACATTTTTTCTTTTCTTAACATGTCATAAAATTTTGAACTAAAATAATTTGATTAAAAATAATCTTGAAAAATTTTAAAGGAAGCTTCATGGAAATAATGTTCTACGAAATCATAAAAATCCATTCATGCCGTATAAGTTAAAAAAACATTCTTCTCGTACATTGGACAAAAAAAGCCAAAAGTACCTCGTACTAAAAACGTCAAAAGATTCTTTCAAATAATTTACTAAAAACTCACCAATGGGTAAAATTGGAATTAAAAAATTTTAGGAGGATAGAAATAATATTTAATATTGAGGAAACATGTATGTGGATGATAAATATGCCCTGGTAAATTCTGAAGTATAAACAATCTCAGATAAAAATGAGATTGTGAGATTTTCCCTTACCTTAGGTCCAATAAGCTTTGTATGTATCCTAATATCCTCTATAATGATTTAAATAATGTCATTGACTTATTCCAAAATCATATTAATTATTATGATATCATATATGGTCATATTTTTATTTGCTTACTAATAATATTTAATTGTTACTTGTTGTTTGGGTGTTCATTGCTTTATGTTCTTATGCATGTTTTGTTAAATAAATTCTTATTACTATTTTTAGGTTATAGATACCTCATTTACAGAATGGTATTAGTGTAATATGTATAATATATAATAATTCAATTCATTTATATAATCATTATTAAATGAATATCATGTAGAACGAGTCGCATCACATCGTGGAGACGGTAGGACGTACGTACGCACGAGCGATGATATCGTTCCCATAATTATATGAATGGAATTCGAGTTGATGATATAATATCTCTGAATCAGTATCAAGTTATAAAAATCATATATATTTATTATTTACACCATTATACCCATTCATGTATGGTGGTGGTGGAAAACAGATTACACCATGGCGTGGGTACGATATTCCGTGCGTACACACATGTGATGATTTCATTTTCTGTAGGATGTATAGAAGGTGAAATATGGTTGTTTAATATTTATAATAACATATCAGTATATGATTGATACTGATTATATTACTTTATAATGAAAAAACTAAATAATAGGAAGTAGAAGAAGGAAGAAACTTGAAATAATCGATAGAAGAGATTAGCTCTTCCTCGGCGTGCCTCCTTTAAACATCCTCTTATGGGACTAGAGTGTGTCTTTGGAGAAGACAAGAACCTCCATAATATTACTAGGGATGTTGAGAAGAGTAATGGTCAGGGGTTGTCCGGTCTTGAAGGATCAAATTTGTGTAATTAGGAGAGGGAGGAGGTGACCTTTTATAAGAGAGGAGATGGACACCTTTGGAAACCTCAAAAATATTAATTTATAATATATCAAACCCAACTTAAACACCTTCAAAAATGACTCGTATTATAATATTAGATGATATAGGGTTTTAATCTCATCAACCGATAAAATTTAGACATGTTGGAAATTTATTTTAAACCTTATCAACTTGATTTATCGTTATTTAATATATTTAATTTTATTTGTGGTAATAAGATTCTAAATTCTAAATTGTTATAAATAATTACTTATGTATTGTGAATTATTCATAATTGGATAATTTATTACATTGTCAACTATATATTTTTTATATATTTTTGGGATTTTAAAACAATTTTATATTATGTTATTTCTATAAAATAACAATATTGTAAATTTTTACACTATTCATTTATTTGAATTTAAATAAAATCCACACAGAAGATATGTTCAAAATAAAAGATTTAATAGATTCATAACATGTCATATTTATCTAGAAATTCTTGGAGCACATTAAATAGTTCATATAACATTTATTTTAATATTTTTAAAACTTTTATTTGATATTTCAATCAATAAAATAATTTCAACATCACTATTGTGTCACCTTTAATGATAATTATTTAATCACTAAATTTTTTAAATAAATTCACATGATGTAGATAAATTTATTAGATTTATAGATACTATTCATGTTTTTTGTTTCATGAAGTTTATCATTAAATTAAAATTATTATACTTATAATATTTAAGAGAGTGACATATTGTCACTTTGTTTGGTTTTAATAATAATTAAATTTTATCCAATGTCAAAAGTCCATAAAATGAATCTATTCCATCCCTTAGGTGATATGGGTCGACTTTTAGTCATCCAATAGAACTTTTCCAGGTGTTAGGATAATTTTACAATCTTATTTTTACCCTTAATTACCATATTTACCTTTAACTCTAGTAAAATAAAAATTACCGTAGTTACTATTCATAATGTCAAAAAATAATAATTATAAAAGTAACATATTAACATAATTTGGACCCACTGAATCCAAATATGGAATCCATTATTAAAAATTCAAAACACAGAAGTTGCATTAATTAATTTAAAATTAATCCTATTGTTAAGAAAACATGTTTTAAAAGATAAAACATTATCAAAGATTGAAAAGTTTTTATCTATGAATTCAATGTAAAAATAATGGTAATGACATGAATTATATTAAATGGTAAAAATCTATCCTATTTATAATTTAAAACCATTAAATTTTATCATTTAACCATCTAAATTATCTTGATGAAAAAAGTTGTTTTTAAGAAAAATTTAGCGTATTTTTACTATTCATCAAAATTTTAATGTTATCAGAAAAGTATCAAAAATTTATCCAATGGAAATTTTTATATCCTAATTCAAAATAAAAAGTTTATTTTGTAAAATTAAACATATAAAATTGTAAAAAATTATATTTAAAATGGGTGCGCCATCAAAAGTCAGTAAAACTACATTTTTTGAAAAATACTTCTTTTATCCGAAAAATTGATTTTGTTTTCTTATCTCATTCTAGAAAATGTGTAAGATGAATTATAATGTTATAAAATTCAAAATTCAGTTAATACAATTCATAACATCTAGTTCATAATATTATAATAATATATCATTGTTTAGTGAAACTCGGTATTGCGTACAACGCAAGCTATCAAGGAAGGTTTCTCTTGCGTGTAACGCAAGACAAGCCAGTGTTGTGTGTAGTGAAAGATTCTATTGGTGTTGCATATAAAACAAGACATAAAAAAAAATTTCTCATAAAATATCAGGGTGTTACATTCTACCCCCCTTAAAAAGAATTTCTCCCTCGAAATTCATCACTTCGTAACAAATAAATGAGGATACCTCTCCCTCATCATATCCTTAAGTTCCAATGTTGCTTATTATAATTGGTGGTTCCTCCATAAAAATTTAACCATGTGAGTGGTCTTATTTCGTAGAACATTTTCATTACGATCCAGAATCACTATCCGCTGTTCTTCATAAGAAAGATCTTGCTCCAGCGGTACAACTTCTGAGCTTAGTACATGTGAAGGATCAGGTATGTACTTTCTTAGGAGAGATACATGGAACACATCATGAAATTGAGAGAGATTTTGTGGAAGCGCCAATCAACAAGATACCTTCCCAACACGATCCGGTGTTTGAAAAGGACCAATATACCTAGGTCTTTGCTTTCCCTTATTTCCAAATCTCATTACTCTCTTCCAAGGAGATATTCGTAAGAACAATTTATCACCCACATCAAACTCTAGGTCTTTTGTTCGATTGTCAGCATAAATTTTTTTGTCGACTCTGAGCTGCTCTTATGTGTAGTTTAATAGATCAGACCTTTTCTGCCATCTCATCAACAAGATCATGTACTAATAGATAACTTTCCCCAACTTCATCCTAGCAAGTTGGAGTTCATCATTTCTTTCCATAGAGAGCTTCATAAGGAGCCATCTGAATACTGGAGTGAAAGCTATTATTATAAGAAAATTACACCAAAGGTAGGTGTTGATCCCAACCACCTCTGAAATCCATAGAGCAGGCTCTCAACATGTCTTCCAAAGTTTGAATTTTCCTCTCAGACTGACTGTCTGTCTGAGGATGATAAGCAGTGATGAAAATCAACTCTATATCTAGAGTATGTTTAAGACTTCACCAAAACATCAAGGTAATTCTCGGATCCCAATCAGATATAATGGAAATTAGTACTCCATGCAATCTTACCACATCTTTTACATATATCTTGGAAATCTGATCAAGATAGAAATCTTCTCTAATAGAAATGAAGTGTGCCAACTTCATAAGATGATCAACTATAACCCAGATAGCATTATTGACTTTGGATGTTTTAGGAATTCTAGTGACAAAGTCCATAGTGATGTTTTCACATTTCCAATCTAGTATGGGTAATGGTTGTAACATCCCCTTACACTTCTGTCTCTCAGCTTTAACTTGCTAACAAACCAAGCATCGAGAGACATATTCAGCAAAATCGCTTTTCTTGCCATCCCACCAGACGTACTCCTTTAGGTCCCTATACATCTTCATGCTTCCAGGTTGAATAACGAATGAAAAACTATGAGCCTCATCCAACATTTCCTTATTTAATTATGGGATGGGAGAAACACAAACCTGATTCTTGAACCTTATTACTTCATCACAATCAATGTGGAATTCAGGAACATTTCTCACCTTCTTTTGTAACTCTACATATTCTTTATGTGCCTCTTTAATCATCACATGTATAGATGGTTGAACATTAATTTAAGAAAGATATGATTTTTCCCCTTCAATTATAATTCGAAGATCCATCCTTTGTAAATCCATAAATATTGGATCTTTTGTGATCCTAATCATGGATAAACTAGCATGGTCTTGTCAACTTAATGCATCTGCCACCTTGTTTGCTTTCCCAGGGTGGTAATGAATTGAGCAGTCTTAATCCTTAATCAGCTCCAACCATCTTCTTTGGTGCATATTCAGCTCCCTATTTGTGAAAATATACTTTAAACTTTTATGATTAGTATAAATATCACACCTTTCACCATAAAGATAATGCCTCCAAATCTTTAATGCAAAGATTACCGCAGCTAACTCCAAATCACGAGTTGGGTAATTTTTCTCATGGATTTTCAACTATCATGAGGTATAAGCTATCACTATATCATTTTTCATGATAACACACCCCAGCCCCTTCTTGGATGTATCATTGTAGATCACAAACCTTTCTCCACTACAAGGCAGTGTGAGCACAGGTGCACTGGCTGACCTTCTTTTTAGCTCTTTGAAATTCTCTTCACATTCCTCCATACAAACAAACTTAACTCCTTTCCGAGTCAATTTGGCGAGTGGGTTAGACAATCGTGAAAAATCTTTCACAAAACATCTATAGTACCCATCTAAACCAAGAAAACTTCGGATCTCAGTTACTGTTGTTGGTCTTGAACATCTTTCAATAACCTCTATTTTTGCTGGATCTACAGATATCCCCTCTTTTGAGATTATGTGACCCAAAAAATGCAACTTTTTGAATCCAAAATTCACAATTGGTAAATTTGCAATAAAGCTTCTCCTTTCTCAGGGTCTTCAATACAATTCTCAAGTAATCTTCTTGTTCTTACTTTCTCTTTGAATAGACAAGAATATCGTTTATAAAGACTACCAAAAACTGATCAAGATAGTATCTAAATACTCTATTCATTAGATCCATGAAGATAGCAGGGGAATTAGCAAGACCAAATGGCATCACAATAAATTCATAATGTCCATACCTTGTACGGAAAGCTATCTTTGGTATATCCTTCCTTTTGACACTTAATTGATGATATCCTGAACGAAGATCAATCTTGTAAAAGTATTGAGCTCCACATAGTTGGTCAAATAAGTCATCAATGCGTGGGAGAGGATATTTTTTCTTGATAGTGATCTTGTTATGTTCTCGATAATCAATGGAGAGTCTCATTGATCCATATTTCTTCTTAACAAACAGAACACGTGCTCCCCAAGGTGATGCACTAGGGCGTATGAATCCCTTATCAAGATTCTCTTGGAGTTTCTTCTTCAATTCCTGCAACTCAATTGGGTTTATTATATAAGGTGCCTTTGAAATTGGAATAGCACCCGGTATGAGTTCTATTGAAAACTCAACTTCACGATTTGGTGGAAGACTTGGAAATTACTCTAGAAAGAAATCATCAAAATACCGTACAATGGGTGTATTATTAATCGTGAATTTCTCTCCAACCATTTGAGATAAATAACCTTCATTTATTGGAATCAAGACCCATAATATGGAAAAAATTTCCACCGGAAGGTTATATGCTTCCTTGCATCGATAGATGATTGATGATTGATCTGGAATATGAAATTTGACTTCCCTTATTTGGAAATTGATATGAGGTCCATATAATGAAATCCAATCCATGCAAAGAATCACATCAAATTCCACTATAGGAAGGATCACACGATTTGCTGGAAGCACTTTCCCACAAACTTCAATCGGAGAAGAATTGAAAACTTTTGATGAGAATGTTGTGCCATTAGGAGTTGTCAAAGCTAACTCCACATCTAATTGTTGAGGTAATATGGAGATACCCTTAGAAATGTCTTCATAAATAAAAGAGTGGGTGGATCTGGAATCAAATAAAACATTTTCTACTTTAGAGTGGATGGTAAGTGTACCTTTCACCACTTCGTTATCGTACTCCACATCACCGATAGAAATTGCATGTGACTTTACTTTGTCTTTGGCCTTAAGAGTTTGTTGACGTCGATCATCATCAACAACCCTTGTATTAGGGAATTAATTACCATAATACCCCATTTCTTTGCACGTGTAACATTGAAGTGTAAGTGGTGCATTCTATGTAGCCTTTTCTTTGTTCGCATCACTAGATATCTTTTTCCCATCACTATGGCATTCAAATGCCTGATGACCTTCTTTTCCACAGTTTAAACATTTACTTGTCCCTTTAAGACAATTATTTCCATGTGTCTTTCCACACATTGAGAATAAGAGAAAACTCATCTTCTTTTCAGTGTGGTCTTTAGATTTCCCTTTGAATTCCATTTTCCTCTTCTTATCAATCCCATATGACTGGTGGGTTACTCAAATCTCCATCTCAACCTTGAGAGAACATAAAAAAAATTCCTCATAGATATTTAAGTACCTTATGGCTAATTCCCTTTGAAGACTTGGTTTGCCACTAAATAATCAATCAATATTACTCTCAGGTTGGATAATAATCCCAAAAGCGTACCTTGCAGGCCTTGTAAAATTTGCTTCATAGGTACCAACTTATTCATCATCCTTTTGATTTAGTTCAAGAAACTCCTTCTCCATCTTTGTTTGAAGAATATGAGGGAAGTAATTTTTAAAAAATATGTTCTTGAAATCATCCCATTCCATGGACTAAATTTCGTCTCTTTGCCTCGTATTCTTGATAAGATTCAACCACTGATCAGCTTCACCTTCCAAATGATATACAGCTAAGATGAATTTATCATGTTCAGAATATTGTATAACTGAAAATATCTTTTCAGTGGTACAGATCCATTGTTCAACCACTAATGGATCAGTAGACCTGCTGAATGAGGGTGGACGCTGCCTCATGAAGGATTCAACTGAATGTTGCTCATTCCTTTTCTCATTTGGAAGTCCTGCCTAATTCATAGCTCGAGAATGTTGTGTGAGAATGGCTACAAGATTTTACATTCCATCCACCATAACGTTTGGTTTCTCAGGGGGAAAATCATTGCATTACCCGTCACATTCAGCATTAACACGATTCTTTCGGGTTCTAGCCATTGACTAAAACCAATAAGCCTAGTGTGAGAAACACTAATCATAATAGGAAAAGAACATAATCAAGAATAAAATTTCACACTTTAGGTCTTATCCTAGATTATTCCTGGCCATTTATAAAATACTAATATTGTGTTCTATGCTTAGACATATCCTTAGGGTTCTTACTAAGGGTTTCACATTCTATTTTCCAAAGGTTGACTATACCTTTCCTATGATACCAAATATAACGACCCATAATTTACATACATTGTTATTAATTTAGAATTGAAGCATACTTTTTACAAAATATAAAAAAACCATGATAGGACCGTATAGGTATATTGTCTTTAGAAACTGAGAAACATAAACAACTGGTTCATAAATCATCTACATTGTCTCCTGCTTATTTCATCAAATCTAGAGTCCATTTTGGCATATCCTACTTAATACCCTTCTTCCTGACCTGGGGAAAATAAAACATACAAAAGGGTGATCTAAAATGCTCAGTAAGGGTAGAAAAAAGAAATATCAATCATATCATATTCATAATAACATAACATTTTGAAAATCTTAACCTGCAAAAGAGATCATAATATCATAACATGGGATAAATCATAGTAGTGAAATGTAATCCGAATAATCATAACATAAAACATGAAACTTTGTGGAATAAACACATAATCATATAAAATCATTTCAAATTAGTCAAGATTTATTTCCAAGACCATCTTAGCAGACAAAGTCCATTTCTGAATAGAGTTCACTCCTCGTTCCAGTCCTGTATCACTGAACCGGATTAACTTGCCATTCCAGCCATGTCTATCGCATGAGATATAGATATTTACCCAATGCATTAGAGGGAGATATAGGTCCCACCCATCTCATAATGAAACCATTCTTATGTGTACCACAAAATCATAAATCATATATCATAGCATAACCCATGTAATAAAAATGGGATTCTTAAACATCATGCCATCACAACATAATCCATATAAGATAAAAGGACATCATAAAAATAATCCCATCATAACATAATCTAATCAATGTAATAATAGGGATAGAAACAAAAACCTTTATTATCTTATATGGAAAATAATTTTGATAAAACATTTGAACTCCTTTCTTGAGGAAAATATCCTTTCTACTTCAAAAACATTTTTCCTTTCTTAACATGTCATAAAATTTTGAACTAAAAGAAGTTAATTAAAAATAAAATTTAAAAAATGTAAAGGAGGATTCATGTAAATAATGTTCTATTAAATCATAAAAATCCATTCATTCCGTATAAGTTAAAAAAACATTCTTCTCGTACTTTGGTCGGAAAAGTCAAAAAGTACCTCGTACTAAAAACGACAAAAGATTCCTTTCATATATTTTACTAAAAACTCACCAATGGGTAAAATTGGATTTAAAAAATTGTAGGAGGATATAAATAATATTAAATATTGAGGAAACATGGATGTGGAAGATAAATATGCCCCATTAAATTCTGAATTATAAACAATATCAGATAAAAATGAGATTGTGATATTTTCACTTACCTTAGGTCTGATAAGCTTTGTACGTATCCGAATCTCTTTTATAATGATTTAAATAATGTAATTGACTTATTACAGAATCATAATAATTATTATGATATCATATATGGTCTTATTCTTATCTTCTTATTAATAATATTTCATTGCTACTTGTTGTTAGGGTGTTCATTGCTTTATGTTCTTTTTCATGTTTTGTCGAATAAATTCTTATTCCTCTTTTTTGGTTTTATATACCTCATTTACAGAATGGTATTAGTGTAATATATATCATATATATTCATTCAATTCATTTATATAATCATTATTTAATGAATATCATGTAGAATGAGTCGCATCACATCGTGGAGACGATAGGCCGTACATACGCATGAGCGATGATATCGTTCCCATAATTTTATGAATGGAATTGGAGTTGATGATATAATTTCTCAGAATCAGTATCATGTTATAATAATAATATATAGTTATTATTTACACCATTATACCCATCCAAGTAAGGTGGTGGTGGAAAACATATTACACCACGGCGTGGAGACGGTATTCTGTACGTACACACGTGCGGTGATTTCATTTTCTGTAGGATGGATAGAAGGTGAAATAGGTTTTTTTCATATTTATAATAACATATAATTATATCATTGATACTGATGTTATTAGTTTATAATGAAACAACTAAACAAGATGAAGTATAATAAGGAAGAAACTTGAAATAATCGGTAGAAGAGATAACCTCTTCCTCAACGCGCCTCCTTCAAACTTCCTCTTAAGGGACTAGAGTTGGTCTTTTGAGAAGACCAGAACCTATATAATATTACTAGGGAAGTTTATAAGAGTAATGGTCAGGGTTTGGCCAAGATTAAAGGCTCAATGTTGTGTAAAGAGTAGAGGGAGGAGGTGCCCTTTTATAAGGGAGGAGAGGGGCACCTTTGGAAACCCCAAAAATATTAATTTATAATAAATCAAAACCCACTTAAAAACCTCCATCAATGACTAATATTCGAATATTATATTAGATAGGTTTGTAATATAATCAAACAATAAAATTTAGACATGTTATAAATTTATTTTAAACCTTATCAACTCGATTTATCCTTATTTAATCTATTTAATTTTATTTGTGGAAATAAGTTTCTAAATTTTAAATTGTTATAAATAATTACTTATGTGTTGTGAATTATTCATAATTGGATAATTTATGACATTTTAGACCATATAATTTTTAAATATTTTTGTGATTCTTTAAAATTTTTATATTATGTTATTTTTATAAAATAACAATAGTGTCAATTTTGACACTATTCATTTATTTGAATATAAATAAAATCCACATAGAAGATATGTTTGAAATAAAAGATTTAATATATTCATAAAATGTCATATGTATCTAGAAAATTCATGGAGCACATTAAATAGTTCATATAATATTTATTTTAATATTTTTAAAACCATTTATTTGATATTACAATCAATAAAATAATTTCAACATCACTATTGTCTCACCTTTAATGGTAATTGTTTAATCCCTAAAAATTATAATTAAATTAATATTATGTAGATAATTTTATTATATTTCTAGAGACTACTAATTTTCGATGTTTCATGAAGTTTATCACTAAATTAAAATTATTATACTTATAAGATTTAAGAGACTGACATGTTGTCAATTTCTTTAGTTATAATAACAATTAAATTATATCCATGGTCAAAAGTCCATAAAATGAATCTATTCCGACCCTTAGATGATATTGGTCGACTTTTAGTCATCCAATAGAATTTTGGAAGGTGTTATGATAATTTTATAATCTTATTTTTACCCTTAATTACCCGATTTACATTTAACTGTAGTAAATAAAAATTACCGTAGTTACTATTCATAATTTCAAAAAAAACCTATTAACATAATTTGGACCCATTTAATCCAAATGTGGAATCAATTATTCAAAATTCAAAACACAGAAGTTGAAGTAATTAATTTAAAATTAATCCCGTTGTTAAGAAAACAGGTTTAAAAAGTTATAACATTGTCAAATATTGAAAGGTTTTTGCCTATGAATTCAATGTAAAAATAATGGTAATGACATGAATTATATTAAATGGTAAAAATATATTCTATTTATACTTTAAAACCATTAAATTTTATCATTTAACCATATAAATTATCTTGATGGAAAAGTTGTTTTTAAGAAAAATTTAGCGTATTTTTACTATTCATCAAAATATGAATGTTCTCAGAAAAGTATCAAAAATTTAACCAATGTAAATTTTTATATCCTGATTCAAAAGAAGAAGTTTATTTTGTAAAATTTCACTTATAAACTTTTCAAAAATTATATTTAATATGGGTGCGCCATCAAAAGGTGGTAAAACTTCATTTTTTGAAAAATACTTCTTTTATCTGAAAAATTGATTTTTTTTTCATATCTCATTCTAGAAAATGTGTAAGATGAATTATAATGTTATAAAATTAAAAATTTATTTAATACTATTCATAACGGCTAGTTCATAATATTATAATAATATATCATTGTTTAGTGAAACTCAGTTTTGCGTACAACACAAGCTATCGAGGAAGGTTGCTCTTGCGTGTAACGCAAGCCAAGCCAGTGTTGTGTATAGTGAAAGATTCTCTTGGTGTTTCGTATAACATAAGACATAAAAAAATTATTTCTCATAAAATATCAGGGTGTTACATACATGACATGATAATGATGGGTGGGACAAAAATTATATAGATCTCCAATGGATTGGGTAATGTTTTTGTCTCATTCAATTCCATGTATGGTACAAGGGAGGTTATCCTGAGAATGATATATTATTATGTCTTGGTTGTTAGTATTAACATTTTTTTATGATGTCATGTTTTATATTTTTCCATATGACCATTTTTCATTTATTCTATCATCTTCTATCAAGCATAAATGATAATAGTTTTGATTCTCACCAATTTTATACAACTATGATATGATTTTTTTTTATAAAAAGTCATTTCATTTTTCATTATGTACTTTTTCTATTCCCATAATGGGATTTATAAATCACTTCCTAATTATGTATGTCCATAGGTCATCTCATTCATTTCAAAAAGGTAAATGGATTTTAAGATCTTGTGAAAGGAGTTGTAAATAATTTTATTATGACCTTGATCATGTTATTATGTTATATACCTAATTTACAAAAGATGGTTGGACTCATTCCATTCTACGATTGATTTATGTAAAATTTTGTGTAATAAATATTAAATTAAATTGTTTTATAGATATGGGTTGTTATATTGTCAATCTCCATTCATTTTTTACCCAGTAGGGGTATGTTTGGTGGTAGAGGTCAATGAATCCTCATGCTCCACTTTTGTCTTCAGGGGAAAATAGATATCTTATAAATACACAATTACATAAGATACAAGATAGCTGTGAAAAATATTGTATATCAAGGAGATGAAATCTAATGTACAAATTCTTAGAACAAATTTACTTACTAAATAATCATATTTTACATACCAATTCATAAGAGTTGGTATAAAGATATCAACTTACCAAAACAGTGAATGATATTATTCTAATATAAAATATTTTTTTTTAAACCTATAAATTTGAATTAGCTAGTCCTATATATTATCAATATTTGGAATAATGTTCTAAATCTTGACATTGATTTAGTTGAGATTCTGATAATCAATTAAATGTTTGATGATTCCACTGGCCTCCTATTCAATGTGAAATGGTGATGACCATGGTGACATAGATAGAAAAATAAATGATTTTCCTTCAAGATATTCTTAATGGGTTTTTAACTGATAATCTCTTTTGGTAGACATTTGGTGGGATAGAAAAAAAGACTATGGTCATTCTTAGAGGTAAATTGATAGAGAACTCTACCTCCACTTACTACGGAAGACAACAAAATCCATATAGAAGGAGCTCATGATAATTTTCTGCCTCTATTTGAAGCTAGGAAAATGAAATCTTCTTTACCTATTTATATAGTAAAATTGATAACCTTTACAACATCAAACCAATATCATGAACTATGTTTTCCTTCATTCATTTCCTTCTATCCCATTTACCTTGGAGCACATAAATTTTTCCCATTTGGGGAAATAATCTATACTATTTGGTTATAAGAATAAAATTGGTATTTAAAATGGAAAAATTATTCAGTTATAGTATTGAGATGAAAACAACCATATTAAGGTCTATGAAATTAACAAAAAATCAAAATTAGTAATCATGACCCATCCCCCTAAGAACAAGAGTCCCTGCTCCATCCTATCTCAAAATAGAGTGAAATAATGCCTCGTAAATTCAACTAGAAGTTCTTTATTTTAAATATATAATTGAACATTTTTGACATAATATATTTAGATATACATATATATGAAAAAATGATCAAAATATATAGGATGTAATAAATATCTCACCACCCATGGTGGATGGGGTAAAATAACAATCCTCTCGAACATTATCAACACTATATAGATTCCATGAACAAATCCCAAATTGTATTTAGTTAGGTGAGAATACCCATTATTTTGAGATTGAGGCCTTGAACCCATAGATTCCATAAAACAAACATGAGAGACCTGGATAAAAGAAGACCCTATAATTGCAATATGAGGATAACTTCATACACACCACATAATTTATTCCAAACACCAATTCAGGTTTTGAATCATGGATGTCTCTTGGTAATATGGATTATTTTAGCATGATTTTTAACCCTATGAAATATATCTTAAATGTTCCCAAAGGATGCGACTGGTATTGAATTTGTCTCATGGTGATTTCCCCTTCACTACCCCAATTAAACACATACTACTAACTCATCTATTCTAAGAAAGAGATATAACTCCCCTGTTGAGGAAGGGGATCCATTATTTCTTTTCTGTCCCCTTATATTGGTCTCTGACATCACTATTTTTCCATCTACCTCCACCTTGGATAGTTACACCGGTGACTAGGTCTAAAATCATTTTAGTATTCAATCATATATAAAAGCATCAAGAAGAAAGATATTAATTTTTATTTTCTGGGAATAAAAATGATATAATTTTCAAAAATGAATTTCAAAATCTACTATATAATGATTCCCTTATTCTAAGGCCATTATATTGTAGGTTTTTATTCACAACTAATGCTTCTAGATAACAATATTGGCTTAAAATTTAGATAAATAAAAATCTACAATGATATCCTCATACAGCTTAGCTTTTGCAACATAATCCAACAACATCCTACTAGTTAGTTGCAATATATATATATGGATTCCATTTTTTGATATATATTGGTTCTTATGAAAATATTATACACACTCAATTTCATCAAAAAACATAGACACTGTATTAGATAGTCTAGATAACCCATTAAAAATGTATATAATCTACGGAGGATTATCCAATGAGAAAAACACTATAATTCACTATCATCAATTTAGTGGTTCCATTTAAAGAGATATAATTTATATAAAACAAAATATAAAGGTAAATTTATCCAATTTTTTAATTCCCCAAAACATTAGTTTAATTATACGAACTCTCTAAATTACTCTCTAAAAAACAATAACCATGGTCATAACAAGGTGAAAAAACATGGATCTAAATAAATTAAAATTTTAAACAATTAATAAATGTAAATACCTGGAATTTCCATGTAATTTCTGTTAATTAAATGGATATTTTACGAATCCATGAAAATTGACGGCACATGATTCCGAGGCCCGGTGTGCCCAAGATGAATTTCTGAACTTTTTTTTGGGTATGTTCAGTAAACGTGTGAGTGGGTTTTTGTAAATTTTTAACTAGTGCTCGTAATTGAAATTTGAGGGCACCATTGAAGTCTCAATGCCGATATTTACTTAAGGATACTTTCACCTCAACGACAGTTGGTCGAGGCTGAAATATAATTTTTTTTCTTTTCATGAAAGAATAAAATAAAAATAAAACTGTGTAACATTTTATTTTCCTTTTAGAACACCCATGTGGATGTTGGCAAGTGTGGACCACTAGAACCAAACCTCCCATAAGAGGTTATGGTTGTGGGGACCACCCTAGATTAAAACCCCCTTGAACTCCCACTTAAATTGGGGGAAGCCTCTTAAACTTTCCCCACTTTAATGGTTCTAACCCCATTAATTAATTATACCAACTCAATTAATTAATTACGCCAATTTGAAATTATGCCAAAATATTATATAATGTTGGATAATTAATTTTTGGGGTGGATTGAGGGAATTTTTTTGGAAAAGGATAAGGGGAGAGATTTTGGGAGAATTACACTTCTCCAATGATGATCTTCTTCCATGAAGAACATCTTCCACAAAGAACTTCTTCCACGAAGAACGCTCCTCCAATGAAGAATGATGTGGCACATCTTCGACTTCTTCCTTGGGATGTATTAAATCGACAACTATCCATCCCTCCCCATCGATGTTAACAAACTAAAGATGTAGGGGTGTGTCTTAATTTGATCAATGTTAAATTCCCTCTCACATTGAATCATCTTTCATGATCCATATGCTACTGCCCTAACGCACAGGGTGCAGGCAAAAGAAAAATGGCCTGACCCCTATGAAAATATTGTGGATATTTTGTGTGACCTTTTTGATGGTGATGAAGACCAGTGCCGGTGGTCGGCACCAGTGGAACTCGAGAACTGCAATGAAGGAGATGAACGAAGGGATGCCGGTCAAGCCGACCGCCACCAATGGCACAGCCTCCGCCGCACTGCGGCCTCCACGCCTCGTGGCGTTCCACAACCCGCAGACTCCGCTGCACCACGACCTCCACACCCTGCGGTGCTCTGCCACTCGTGGCCTCTGCACCCAGTGGTTCTCCACCACCCCGTGGGGCCAATGACCTTGCGCCGCCCTGCGGCTCCCGCGGCCTCGTGCCCCTCTGCGGCCTCCACCGTCCTGCGGCACCCACGACCCTCATGTCCTCCACGACCACACCAAATGTCTATTTGATGAACCATTTGCGGCCCTAGAAACCTTGGATCGAAATGATCCCTTTGTTATACCCCACAAGAGTTTTGGATAATGTTTTGGAACAGTCAGGTTTGATCGAGCATGAATCCAACTGGTCCTTCGTGACAAAAGAATAATAACTTACAGTCCGGGAATCCGATTGACGCACCGTCAATTGCATTGAGACCCCTATAACGTTGCGTTCCGTTTTGATAATTCATCGGGGGACTTCATGGTAGTTGGAGTATCGACCAGTGGCTTGAGGAGAAGAACCTCCCAGAGACGAGCAAGCCTTGTGCGGTAACCCAGTAGCTGGCTGTGACTTGAGAAAGATATCCTTCATGGGTCTGTGATTGAAGGTCCCACTTGGAACTGCTCTAGGATTCCATGCTAGACTACCCTAGAAATCCTGTGTGGGTTAGCACCTAGCGATCCGGTGTGGGTCAGCACCAAGCGATCCTGTGTGGGTCATCACTTAGCAATCCTGTGTGGGTCAGCACCGAGCGATCCGTTGTGGGTCCACACCAAGCTATCCTATGTGGGTCAGCACGTAGGGATCCTTTGTATGTCTACCTCTTAATAGAGTAAGATGATTCAGTAGTTACATTTAATCATATCTACTACTGTACCTAAGAAATACCTGGTGTGAGCGGAGTTCGTACCTGTATGGTACCTTCCTTTGTGGTAATACCTTGGTGGAATTCTTATGTGTGGCATAAATGTGAAGTACCTTCCATCGTGGAATTCCTTCCTTTGTGGAAAAGATGAGCTTTGGGATTTGAGTTGGACTATGTGGTTTCCTCAGGATTGAGATGGGTATACTTGATAACTTGGGTATATATATGGGCATATACCTAAGTAGGTTTGTCAGTTGATTTAATGTTGTGTGGTTTATCGTTGGTAGATTTTGTGAGACCTTAAGAGTCTTGGGGTCCCTAATGAGTATCAATTTTTTCACCCCTGCACGGGCTATGCCCGCACCCTATTGTGTTTGGTGCAGTTGACGGACAATGCTGAATGAGGACGAGAGTACCTGGACTAGAGGTGGATCAGAGGTGGATGTTAGACGAGGCAAACCACCGAGATGACCATTTGTGATTTGTACCTCCCCATCATGTAGGATTCATGGTGGATGATCCAAGAGCTGGTTTTTACCTATCAGTCCTCTTATACTTTCTAGTTCTCCTTGTACTTTCCATTTGGGATTGTATTCTATCCCATTTTTACATACTGTACTCACTCTTTTTACTATTTAGTTACTGGAGTTCGTTTCTTATTGTGTGCTTGGTTGTGTGTGTTACAGGTTATAAAGGCAATGCCTTCCCAGTTATAGGAAATACGCCTCCGGTGCTAGTCGCTAGCCCCTGGCATATAGAAGGAGGGCTCGGGGTAGTCAAGACACGGGCCCCAGGGTATGTGTAGGAACCAAATGATACTGATTGTAGTATCAAAATAATTATGTAGATTCTCAATATACAAGAGGGGGGGGGGGTGAATTGTATACTTCAAAAAATTCCATTGGTACTTTTAAAGTGGGTTAGAAACCTTTATATTGTCTAAAAATTTTAAACAAAATAAATTTAAAAAGCCTCTATGTTCTACAAACATGCTTGATTCTAGAAATGTAGTTCCAAAAATGAGATTCTGGAAATGTTGTTCCAGAAATGAAACTACTTCTACAAACTTACTAGAATCCGAAAATGTAGTTACGGAAGTGAAACATAACAAAAGTTTACAAAAAAAAGATTCTACCTTAAAGAGTATAGAATTCTATTTAATCATATTACAAGTATAAGAAATTATAATATAGTTATACTTTCCTTAACAACCAAAATACAGTGGGAAAATTGAAACAATACATGTAACACATAGTAAATCTTTTAACCCAAATATAAGGGTATCCAACAACCTTGGAAAAAGGTCCCTTGATTTATACTTACAAAAATGTCTGTCTTACCCACACCATGGTAAGTCCACGATATGAATATAAGAATCTGTCTTTCTATCGCTGTAAGCCCTCAAAAATCAAGGTAGTCGGCACCTCTGTCTTCCTATCCATGGAATCCCTCGAATGTATTCAGCAACATTCGAAGTCACACAAAGAAATTATGAGCAAGTTGTTCAGTACACACAAATAATGAAATTCGTCTCTCTCTATAAATCACTTTAACTTCATGTAATCTCTATATTGATCAACTATTGAGATCGTTCAAATGAGCTGCTATTTATAGGCAGAACCTCAATGGTCAGCTCCATTCTCCAACGATCATATTTTTCCCTGAATTTTGGAGGGACCTTTATACGTGTCACTCAAACAATGGTTAGTAAATAACAGAATTCATGACATCATTTTATAAATCAAACAAGAGTAAGTAAAAATATTGTTGCTCAAGTAAATTCATTTTTTAGATGGTAAGGAAAAATATAATTCAGAGTTTAAGTAAGTAAACCTTTGGAGTCTATAATACATGAATATTCAGATTCTGTTTCTCAGGAATTCAGAATCATAATTTTGTAGAATTCGGAGTCTGAATTCTGAGAAATTCGGACTCATAATTGTAAGGAATTCTGATTCTAAACTTAGAAGGTGTGGAGTCTGAACATTAGAATGTTCGGAGTCTGGACATAGAGAGTTTAGATACTGAACTTTAGAAAGTTCGGAGTCTGAACATATAAAGTTTAGAGTCTAAATTCAGAGAATTCGGAACCAGTATTGGGATCCTGAAAACTAAATGCTCTATATCTATGTATTTAGAGGATTTTGAGGTTTTATATGTGAAACTAAATTTTATACATAGAAAGAAAATGAGTTAGATTATGTCATGAACAATGAAAACATGTTAAGGATAAATTTTCCTCGGGGAAGTAAAATTTTCCTTATCAAGTAAAATATTAGGGAAAATGAAATTTGCCTTATGATAGGGTGTTTTTGATTTTAAAAACATAGGTGAATGGTAAATTCATAAGGAAACCTTATTGACTCAAAAATATCCCCAATCATGAAGGAATAGAAAGTCATAAGGAAACCTTATTGAACCAACAATATCCCCCTTTTTGGAAAGCACAAACATCCTTAAGAAAAATAATATAAGGACTTAGAAATATTAAGGACATATAAATAAAAATAATCTCCCTTTACACATGGGAAATGATGAATATGACTAACTCCCCCTTAGGCTTTGAAAACACTATGGATCGTATTCTTGTTTTTCGGATTGGGACTTAGCAATTTATTGCATTTGAAAATATTCTTGGATAAGAACTCCCCCTTAGATGAACTCCCCCTTTCTTAAGGAAATTTCTTCTTTTACTTAGTATTCTTTTTTTACATTCCTTTCTCCACCTTTGTGATTTTCTAAAAGTATTAAAGGGAATGGAAATGAAAATATGATACCTAAAATATTAGTACTAAACAACCAACAGATGAGCAACCAAAAATTACATTTAGATTGGAAAAATTTATTCAAGGAAGGAATACAACAAAATATCAGAATTGAACAACATTATCATTCCTTCTCCTTCAGCATCAACTTCTTTAATATGGTTTTGAGCTTCTGGAGTTCCTTGTGGTCTTCTTATGCAAGTTTGAGAATCTGATCCTGATCTTCTGTTTTCTTTTCTAAGGATTTGATTTTTTTCTTCTTGATCCTTAAGTGATTTTTCCTGCCCCTTTAGAACATCTTCTTGCTTATAAAATTTTCCTACAAGTTCAATTCTAAGATCACCTTCCCTCTTCCAACTCAGAGCAACTGAATACAACTTCCCATTCCGATATTTCACTTCTTGAATCTGAGAATTCTATTCTAGAGTAAGCTTCTCCTCAAAACTATTTGTGAGATCCTTGAACTTATATTCTTCGGTTTCAAATGCATCCTTGAAATTATCTTGAAGCTCATCAAGAATTATCATGTCTTCCATAACTTTAATTGACTTGATGGTCATTTTCATGCAAGATATTTTGTGAGATTTGTAGTTTATGAAAAAGTCTTCTAAATTTGCCTCAATATTGACACACTTATCCATCACCAAGGATATAGCATCCTGCCTTTTTAGAACATAAACATTAATTACATTACACAAAACTGAGGATCTTTAAGGTTTAGTGTCTTGGAAACTAGGAACAAAAAACATGAAAATATAAAACATTCTTGTTAAAGACTTTAAAGGATTATCCTCATGTTCATCCTAGGTTCATTACTGAATCTCAAAGCTGGATACATACATCAAAAGAAAGGGTGAGCAGAATGCCTAGTAAGAGAAACAAGAGAAACATTTTACATGTGAACTTGAGATACTTCAATAAGGTCATGAAAAGAACTTTAAGGCATGAGAAAGAAATCATGAGATATATCATAATAAAAATAACAATTTTTATAACTTGAAGATGTGGCTGCAACATTTAATATTGACAATCATTTCGTTTCACCAAGGTCCATCCCCAAGGTGTCATTAAAAATTACCAAGGTTATTCACCAAGGTATCAGTCTAAAAGTCATCTCTAGAGATTAAGTCTTTACCCAATGCATTGGAGCGCTATCTGGGCGCACCCTTGAAATGTATTTATTATCATGTGAGCCACATATATCATCATCAATCATTTCATAAACATCCCATATAGCATAAAATAAATTGGTTTCATTTCATAATCATAACATTTTAAAAACTGCTTTAAAGACATGATCTTTATGTCACTTTAAACCCACAGAAAGGGAAAGCGGGTTTCATGTATGTAAATAACAGAATTTAAAATAGAAAATTTTGATATATATGTGAATACACCTATAGAAGAGATAGCTTTGAGTATTAAATTAATAAAATAAAATAACTTTAGAAAAATAGAGAGACATTTTGAGACGGAAATTCTGCAGCATAACAGCTATGTTTCAGGGTTTTAGAAAACATTGAAAAGAGAGGGGACAGGGGTAAAACATTCATAAATGACCCATAAAACAGTAGAGGGACAGAATATAATGGATTTAAGAACATGGTAATGAAATTTGAAAATATACCATATGAAATGAAGAACATGAAAGGAAGACAAAAATAAGATTTCTCTTATGAAAATTCTGCAGCCTAACAGCGTTACATAAACTTCAACAAAAAATGAATTGATGAGATCAAATAGGGTCTCTCATCATATGAACATAAAAGATAAGTATGATGGATATATATATCACACCCAAACATAATAAAAAGGAACTTACAAGACTTTACATGGAATTAGAACTTTGAAAAGGGAGAAAGGTGCAAGGACCACCTAAAAATTCAGCAGCCTAACGACGCCACTTAAACTTCGAAATACTGAATTGAAGAGATCAAATGTGGTATCTCATCATATGGTCATAAAAGATCAGTATGATAGATATAGAGATCATACCACAACATAACGAAAAGGAACTTGAAAGAATTGACATGAAAGTAGAACTTCAAAACGAGAAGGGTGAAGAACCACTTAAAAATTCGACAGCCTAACGACGCCACTTAAAACTTCAAAATACTGAATTGAAGAGATCAAATGGGGTCTCTCATAATATGGTCATAAAATATCAGTATGATATATATAGATATCATACCACAACATAAAAAAAATGAACTTGAAAGAATTGACATGAAAGTAGAACTTCAAAATGAGAAGGGTGAAGAACTACTTAAAAATTCGGCAGCCTAACGGCGCCACATAAAACTTCAAAATACTGAATTGAAGAGATCAAATGGGGTCTCTCATCATATGGTCATGAAATATCAGTATGATAAATTTAGATATCATACCCCAACATAATAAAAAGGAACTTTAATTACTTTACATGAAAATAGATCTTGAAAAATGAGAAGGGAGAAAGAATCCGTTACAAAAATTTCGGCAGCCTAACGACGCCACTTAAAACTTCATAAAACGAAATAATGAGAGTAAGAGGGGATATATCATTATGTGAACATGAAAAGGGAAGTTAGAGGAGTATAAAAGAACACCCTTTAACATAAGAACATAGAGAATAAAAGAAATTACATAAAAGAGATTTCGTGAAAAGAAAGAGAAAGATCGGATCCCTTACCTTAAAACGTAACTCTTTAAACTCAATGGTTTGGACCTTGAGGGCTTGTGGGCACCTTGGGAGGACTCCTTGGGAGGTAAGGAGACCAGAACTTCGTTGAGGATGGTTTTTGAGTCGAAAGGATGAGAGGAGGGCTTGGTATTTATAGGGAAAGTGAGGGGACAAGGCATTAATGGCCAAGGGACACCTCACAAGTGCTTTACTCAAAACCATGTGCTCTCTCATGATATTTTCCATGAAGTTAGGACACATGGGGCCCCCAAAACAATAATTCATCACCTAAGGTCGTCCAACCCTTAAAATATCTCATGAAATCATCATGACACAGTTATGATGTCATTAAACATACCGAAACCCTAAAACTGTATTTTTACTATTCATTGAAAATTCAACTTTCTCAGAAAAATCCCAAAATTTCACCTTAACCAAATATCAATGATCTGATTTCAAAAATGAACTCCATTTTATAAAAATAATTTTCTAAATTTTTTTAATTTATTTTTTAAATAAATACACTATTCACTGAAAATTCATTTTTTTTTCAGAAAAATCCCCAAAAATTACCTTAACCTAATATCGATGATCTGAGTTCAAAAATGAAATCCATTTTATAAAAATAATTTTCTAAATATTTTTAATTTAATTTTTAATTAAAAAACACTATTCACCTGAAAAAACTAATACTTGAATAATAATTTATGAAACCGTTATTTAACCATTTTATTGAATCACATTACTTAATCAAGGTGCCTAGATTATATTAATACTTTCATTAAGTGATATTACTAATCCATTTGGTCACATTTCTAATCCTAAGCATAAAATCACTATTCATAATTTACTATTCATCAAAAATCAAGTTGATCTTATTAGACTCTAAATTTCATACTGAACATAATTGTAGAAGACCATTTTTCGAAAATCATTACACATTTTTAATTATTTAAGGTTTACATAAACATTTTTAAAATATCCTTTTTCTAAAATTCATCAATAATATGCATACTATATTTATCCGGTCATTTGAAAATTCATAAACTTCATCATAATAAGAAAAGCCAATTTTTATTCAAAAGAAAGGATTACACAAGGTAGCTATGGTCTCCTTACATATCCCCTTATCACACCAGCATAGGACTGAAGTGTAAGGTGTGCTAATGTGAGAGAATCCAAGGGAGGCTTGACCAACATCGCACGAGTAGTAACTTCTATCAGGTTGAACTTCTCACGAAGGCGATTCCGTTCTAGCTTCACACGATGAAGTTCGACTTGGGTTTGGTCCAGAGCAAAGCCCTGTGGTGCTACCTCCTTCCCAAGTTCTGTTAGATGGGCTTCGATTGGTCCAAGACTACTGGGTGAGGCCATCAAATCTTCTTTCTATAATAATTAACCAAGATTACTTGTATTTAGATACAATAATCGAAATGTTTAGTTTCCAGTGGTCATATTGACCAATGGTCATATAACAGTCAAAACCCAACAGTCTCATTTTAATTATACTCCTGATGAAACAGTTTTGTTGAGTATATAAAAAAATAGAATAACACACAAAATTAGGAAACAAGATTTATTCAAAATTTCGGGTCGTTACAATGGATACTAAATCTGATTTCTGATTTAAATAATGTTGAAGCATCTGGCATCTGAAGTCTATACTGAGAAATATTAGAATAGTTCCAACAAGTTTCTTCAAGGACTGAACTATGAAATCATGTCCCAGATAGGACGATTCAAAATCCAAAATTTTCCTTGGTGAGGTATCTTTTTCTAATTCAGTAGCCTGCCTCTTTGAAGAACCACAAACATCTTTCTTCTTTACCACAACCTTGGTAGGTGTATCGACTAATACATGTTTTACCTTATCAACATTCAGAATTACTTCCTCTTGATTAGGTGATTTGTGTTCACTATCAGATAGCTGCACAATTTAATCTTCATCTATCTCTTCCTTCTTAGATGCTGCCTCAGCATCATCTGGGTGAATGAAATATCTATTGATGCTTTCTTCTTCATATGGTTTGACTACTTCGTCTTCCACCTTCTCTTCATCCTTCCAAAAAGTAGCAAGCTTTGATGATTCAACTTGATATGTTTGGAATGATACTTTTTCCGAAGGGATTTCCTTCTCATGAAAATACTCAACTTTCTTTATCAAATCTCTGGTATCACCACTGCCTTCTTCTTCTTCTTATTCTACTTTTTTTTTCATCTAATACTTTTTCTTGGTCTTTTTCCAGAGTCACAAATTTTTTTCCTGGAGTCTCTGTTAATGATTCTATCAAGAAGGATTCTGGTACCGGAATATTCTTGGATTCTTTCTCCACAGCCTTCATAAGGTATTGCACTATTTCAGCCTCAGACAACTTCTTATTTTGATTCATTTCATTCTCTTGCTTCTCAAGATCCTCAACTTCCTTTTATTTCAAAGATTTAGCTTTAGTAGGGTCCAAGCCAAACATAGGCTCCCCTTCTTTCTGTTTTTTCTTGTCTTCCCTCCACTTAGCCACAACCTCACAAGGATTTTATTTTTTCTTCTTTGGAATCAGTTTTGTGGATTAGGGTTTCTTTAGCCATTGGGGTTTTCCCTTCTCTTCCACATCCTTCAACTTTCTCTTCCTTCCAACCTTTTTAGAGGTCCGAGCTACCTGCTGTTTCTTTGAAATAGAATCAACTTACTCTCCATGCAAGTTGTATAATTCTTCAGATTCTATGGAAAATACAACTTTTATTCTTCTCAAAGTATCATCACTTAGCAACATAACTTTGCAATTCCTTGACTCAAATCTAAAAGGTATTTTGAAGGATTCTAGACATAAAAAAATCATCTTCGAATGAATGGCTGGATAAATAATAATCTGAGCCTACATATTTCCATTCATTATGTTTTCAATCATAAACAACATATTCTTGACCAAGTTTATTATCCTTAGGTTTACCAAGAAATCCCGAATGTACATATCACTTTTCTTCAAAGTATATGTGTCTCATTTTCTCGGTATGATGAATCCTTGAACCCACAATTCAAGAATCATATAATTTGTAGTGAGGTGAAGAAACACTGGATTCTTTACCTATGAAAGACCATGAAAAGACATGGCTTTCACCATATCAAAAACTCCTTGAACATCCGGCAGCTTATGAGAAGAAAACTGAGCTTCCCCTTCATATGGAATACCAACCAAGCTTGTAGCCTTGGTGTAAGAATGTGAATATGTCATTCCATATAATTTGAAAGAAAAATTACTCCTCCCTTCTTCTATCAAGATAATTACTGACTCATAGAATTCTATTAACAATTTTTTATATAAAAAATCCTGAGCTTTTGGTTTTGAAAGGAAAACAATTTCGCATCCATTCATCTTTATATTCTTAGAGATAATAGAATTTGACTTCATGGAAAAAATTGGATCAACTAACCTTTCTATGTATATTTTCCATTCAGATATTGAATTGACAGTTGAAATATCATTGTGAGAGGAGACTTCGGCAGAAATTCGAATGTAAGAAAGACATTAGTAGTTCGGAATGGGATTATGTAGGAGGGCAGAGATTCAACATGCAAAGGATTGAGTTTTGATGTGAGACAACCATTGGGGGGGTCCTTTATATAGGTGTTTGATGTGACAGTTCAACTTCCATACTCATTCAAATGGTTGAAAAACCTTTAGATCAGATCTGACGGCTGAGATGACAGTTGGAAGGAAATTTTGAAAGAATCCGATCTTTTGAGGTTTTTTAGAAAAACATTTTGATTTAACAAAAAGAAAATATGGAAATATAATAACTGATTAGAATACTAACAAGTAAAATATTATTACCAAAATTTAATAAAGGAAACATACCTTTTTTATTTCTAGGAAGGTTATTTGTAATGAGGAAAATTATTCTTCAAGAACTTTAGATTCTGTAAATTTTGAATACGAAAATTTTGAATACGAAAATATCTTTTTAGAATATTTTATGTACAAAAATATTCATTACAAAAATTTTAAGAATGAAAATATTAATTACAAAAATTTTAAGACCATGAAAAAATATAGGCTATGAAAAAATTTTAAACTACAAAAAAATTTAGACTAAGAAAAAATGTTAGACTACAAAATATTTTTAGACTATGAAAAAAATTTAGACTATGAAAAAATTTTAGAATACGAAAAAAATTGAGACTACGAAAAAATTTTAGACTACAAAAAATTTTAGATTATGAAAAAATAGACATCTAATCCAACAAATGTACCCCCCCTATGGAAAAGGGTTTGTTACTATAAGTAGATTGGTTTCAATAAGAAGTTAACATGTAAGATTACCATATAGTTATCATTCCTAAATTATGTTTAATGTATTCAAATCTATCAGAGGGTAATAATTTAGTGAAAATATTAGAGAGTTGATCTTGTGTTCTGATAAATTGAAGAATGATATCTCTTTTTTTTGTGTGATCCCTAAGAAATAGATTCAAATTATCTATGTGTTTTGTCGGAGAGTGATGTGCATGGTTTTTACTTAAGGAAATGGAACTAGTATTATCAACCAAAATTTATGTTTTGGTAAAACTCATACCATAGTATGTGAGTGTGTGTTTCATCCACAACACTTGAGCAGAACAACTTCCAACTGCTACATATTCTACTTCAGCAGTGGAAAGTGCTACTGAGTGTTGCTTTTTTTCATGACCAAGAATCTAATGAATCTCTTAAGAAATGATATGTTCTAGATGTACTTTTCATATCCATTCTACATCCACCAAAATCAGAATCCTAAAAACATTTTAAAACAAAATCATTTCCAGAAGTGTAAAAGAGTCCTAGATCCATGGTTCCCTTTAAGTAGGGAAAAATCCTTTTCACTGCCTTTAAATGAAATTCCTTATGATTGGATTGATATCTGGCATATAATAATTCTGAAAAAATTAAGTTTGGATGAATATATATCAAGTAATATAAACTTCCTATCATACCTCTAAAAGAAGTTTGATCTACTGGTTTCCTAGCTTCATCATGATCAAGTGAATTTGAGGTACCAATGGGAGTACTTATACTCTTAGTTTTGTTATATCCATACTTTTTAAGAAGATGTTAAATATACTTATGTTGGGATATATAGATTCCTTATAGTTTTTGAGAAATTTTAAAAACAAGGAAAAATGTTAACTCACCTATCATACTCATTTCAAACTCAGATTTTATTAGATCTGCAAAAGAATAAGTTAAAGATTGCTGATTTGATGAAAATATAATGTCATAAACATAAATTTTAAAAATAAAAACATTTTGTTTATCTTTCTTTATAAAAAGGGTTGGATCAACATTACCCTTAACATAATTATTTTGAAGCAAAGAACTGGTAAGTCTATCATACCAAGATAGAGGGGCTTGTTTGAGTCCATACAAAGATTTGGTAAGTTTGAAAACGTGTTCAGGATGTTTTGAATATTCAAAGCTAGGAGTTTGTTCAACAAAAACATATTCTTGAACAAAACCATTAATTAATGCACATTTAACTTCCATTTGAAAAAGTTTGAAATTGAAGAATTCTGCAAAGGAATGTTGAATTTCAATTGATTCAAGTCTAGCTACTGGAGAATAGGTTTATTCATAGTCTATTCCTTCTTGTTAATTATATCCTTTAGCAACAAATCCAGCTTTATGTCTTACTATGATTACATTTTCATCATACTTATTTCTGAAGAGCCATTTTACTCCAATAAAAGAAGATTCTTTAGGTCTTTCAACCAAGGTCCATACTTCATTCCTTTAAAATTCATTTAGCTCATCTTGCAAAGCTTTTATCTAATCATCATCACCTAAAGCTTCATCAGTGTTTTTTGGTTCAAATTTGGAAAGAAATGCTAGATGTTCTACATCATTCTTTAATAAAATTCTAGTCCATACAGGTTGATTTACATCACCAATGATACTATCGCTGGGACGATTCTTATGAAACAACTGATTTGGGTTTTGTAAAACCTTTTAATCAATATAGAGTAGGAAATATTTTGGGATAAATGTTTTAGAAATACATTGTTGAAAATTTTCCTTATCAGAAGGATCTTCTATCAAGGGTTGATAATTAGTTTTTGAAAACACATCTGAAGATGTAGGTTGAGGTTGTTTAAAAACAAAAGGATCAGTTTCATCAAATTTTACATGCACTTTTTCTCCAGCAGTACATGTGCTTTTATTTAAAACTCTATAAGCCTTAGAATTTATGGAGTAGCCTAAGAAAATTCCTCCATCAGATTTTGGTGAGAATTTGTGTATATTAACATTATTATTCAGAATGAATACTTTTCAAATAAAAACCTTGATGAATAAAAGTCTACGTTTTCTACCATTCCATGACTCATAAGAAGTTTTGTTAAGAAAATGTCTAATCAAAACTCGATTAATAGTATAACAAGCAGTACTTATAGCTTCAGCCCAAAAATGTTGGGCTACTGAATATTCACTCAACAAGGTTCTTTATATCTCTTGAAGAATTCTATTTTTTCTTTCAACAAAACCATTTTGTTGAGGTGTTCTTGATCAGAAGTTATGACTAATGCCTTTTCAAGTACAAAAAGTTTCAACATCATAATTTTGAAATTCTCCTCCATGATCACTATGAATAGTTATCGAATGAAGGTTTTTCTAATTTTTAACTTGGGATCTAATAGTTTAAAAATAAGAAAAATCTTCAGATTTCTTTACTAGAAAATAGACCCACATAAATGTAGTGTAATCATCAATTAAGACAAATACATAATATTTGCCTCCAATGCTTCCATTTTTTTGTTGGACCAAAAAGATACATATGAACTAACTATAATGCATAAATGGTTGAGACTTATCCAACTAATTTAAAACTTTATTTATGTTTCTTACCATATTAATAAAGATCATAGACCTTTGAAGAATCAACTCTATGCTCCGGTAGATCTTTAACTAGTATTTTCATAGAGAGTTTTCATAGGTTTCTAGGGTTAAAGTGTCTTAACATTCTATTCCACAACCAAGAATGATCTTCCATTTCACTAAGTCAAGGTAGATATTGGCTCCTAAGGTTTTCTATTTTTAGTGTGTAAACATTCTCTTGCCTATGGGCATAAAGAATAAACTCTTCCTTGGAATTGTGTAGTAAGCACTTATCATTCCTAAAATTCACAAGGAAACCTTCATCAAATAATTGACTTATTCTAATGAGGTTGTTCTTAAGACACTTAACAAATAAAACATTTTAAATCAAAGTTTTTCCAAGAAGAACAATGTTTCCTATACCAATAATTTCTCCCTTATCATTGTATCTGAAAGTTACTTTTCCTCTTTTTGTCTTGATAATATTTTCAAATATGTTATTGTTACTAGTCATATACTGGGAACATCCACTATCCATGTACCATGTATTGTTGTTTGTACTATATTTATTTTCCTAAAAATAAAAGTGTTAGATTTTCGGAATCCAAACATTCATGGATCCGGAATTGTTAGACAATAAAATTTTGGCTATCCACATTTGTTTTGAAAAATAAGCTATAGGAAATCCAAGAGATTGAACATTATTTATAGAACAGTTCTTCTTCTTCCAATGTCCACCACTTTGACATTTATTACAAAAAAGGCCTCTAATAATAACAAAATAATTGTTTCTAAAAATAGTTTTTTCATGAAATTAACCTAATCCTTGATTATTACCATGAGGTCGGATCTGTGAATACATCTTGTTAAAATTTTGCTTATCGGAAGTAAAATTTTCAAGATGTTTCTTCAAAAAAAAAGTTCAGGCATTAGTCTAAGGACTAAATTCATATCCTCTGGAATAATAGACTTAGAGTTATGTTTATCCTCCAAAACGTCTTTTTCAAAAAAATAATTTTTTACGATTTTTTGAAAGCTTATCCTTCTCATAATTTTCTTCCATAAGTTTCTTAGAAATATTATCTAAAGCATTATTTTTCTTATCAAGATATTTGGTATGATCTGAAATTTCTTTTGTTAAAATAATTTATCTAGACTTTTCTTTTTCAAGTTTCTTAGAAACATTACAATTTCTTTACTCTAGAAACTTTACAAACCTAGAACTTCCTCATAGGAAGGAAAATCATTATCATTATCTGATGAAGAAGGTTCTTCAACTGAAGAAAAATATTTATCAGCAAAATTTTCACTCGAAGACATATTGGTTAAGGATTCATTAATTCGTACCATAGCCATAAGACATTGATTTTGAAATGGAGCTCAGGATATTAAACCAATATTCTTTTTCTCAAGAGGTTCATAATCTGAAGAATTGTTAGAATTCTCCTCCTTTGTAACTCCAAGTGTCATTGGCTTTTAAGAATTTCTTATGTTTTGATTTTTAGAACTTCTTCTTGTTTCTCTTAGAATTCCTGTCCTTTTTGTCTCTTTTCATATGTATGGGACTATCAAGTCTGATATGACCAGTTCTTCTACATTCATTGCATGTCACTTCTCAATCTTTCTTATCTTTTACATCTTTCTTTTTGTATATATATTGATTGTTATTCTGATCAACTATCTTGTTCATCATTCTAGCAATATTAGCTTTTTCGTTCTCAGAATTTTCACTTTCAGTTGATTCAAGTTGAAAAACAACCTTATAAGACTTAGATCTTGTCACTCTCTCAGAAGTCTTGGCTTTCATATGTTTTGAAGTAGTTGTAAAAGCAACACCTCCATTCCCATTCTTCTTATTAACATTACCAGAATCACTCTTCATTCTAATCTCATGTTGAAGAAGAGTTCCAAAATTCTCATCAAGAGTGATTTGTGTGACTTTCCTATTCTCATCTATAACAGTTATCTTTGATTCCCACTCATTAGGCATGACATCTATAATCTTATGTACAAGTTCCTCATCATCCAAAACTTTTTTTCCCATGGATTGTAAGCTGCTGACAATAGTCATAAATCTCTTTTGTACCTTACATATAGGTTATCCATAAGGAAAGAAAAAACCATAGTACTCAGCTCTAAGCATAGCTCTTCTAGTTTCAATAACTTTGGATGTACCAAAATGTGTAACTTCAAGTTTCTTCCAAATACAATTTGGTACATGAAAAGAAGAAGTCTGGATATATATTTTCATGGTCATGGAACACAACAAAGTATTGTGTACCTTATAGTTAAGTTGATATTCTAAATTTTCTTTGTTAGTAAAAGTTCGGACATATTTATCTGGAATCTTGTAATTTCCAGTTAGCATAACAAAGTTGTCTACTACAGTGTTAATAAAAAATGTCTTCATATGATCTCTCCAATATTCGTAATCATTCCCACCAAAAATAGGTTGTCCAGTAGGATTAAGATAGTCAATTGAAATAACATTCATTCCTTCCATCACAAAGAAACTCTTTCCACACAAACTTGTCATTAATAAATGTTTTTAAACATGGATAAAAATATCCTAAGCAAGGAAAATATAGAACAAAGAAAAACATGACCAATAAAAATTATATGTGAATATAATTATTTCAGAGACCAACCTCTAATACCAATAATAGGATCGAAATGATACAAATTATAGTATCAAAATAATGATATAGATGCTCAATATACAAGGTGGGGGGGGGGGGAATTGTATACTTTAAAAAATTCCTTTGGAAATTTTAATGTTGGTTAAAAACCATTCTATTGTTTAACAATGTTAAACAAGAAAAATTCAAAATGCCTCTAAGTTATACAAACTTGCCAGATTCTAAAAATGTAGTTCTGAAAATGATATTCTAGAAATGTGGTTCTAAAAATGAAACTAGTTCTACAAACATACTAGAATATGGAAATGTAGTTCTAGAAATGAATCTTAACAAAAGTTTACAAAACAAAGATTCTACCTTAAAGTGTATAGAATCCTATTTAATCAGAGTACAAGTATAATAAATTATATGATAGTTAAATATTTTTCAACAACCAAAATACAGCAGAAAACATGAAACAATACATGTAACGTGTAGTAAATCTTTATAACCCAAAGAGAAGGGTATACAAAAACCTTGGATAAAGGTCCCTTGATTTATACTTTTATGAAAGTTTGTCTTACCCATACCAAGGTAAGCCCTCGATACGAATATCTGAATCATTCTTGTTATCCTCGCAAGACCTCGAACTTAAAGGTAGTCAACACCTCTATCTTTCAATCCCTGGAAGCCCTCAAATTTACTCAGCAACATTCGGAGTCACACAAAGAAATTATGAACAAGATGTTCAGTACGCACAATGAATGAAAGTCTTATCTCTCTAGAAATCACTTTAACCAAAAGTAATATTTATATTGATCAACTACTGAGCTCATTCAAATGATTTTCTATTTATAGGTACCTCTTCAACAGCTAGCTCCCTCCTCCAACGACCATATTTTTCCTTGAATTTCGGAGGGACCTGTATACATGTCACTCAAACAATGGTTAGTAAATAAAACAATGCATGAAATAATTTTTTAACTAAAACAATAGTATGTAAAAATATGGTTTCTCAACAAAATTAATTTTTCAAAGTGTAAGGAAAAAATAGAATTCAGAGTTTATGTAAGTCAACCTTCAAATTATATAATACATGAATATTCAGATTCTGTTTCTCTGGAATTCAAAATTAGTATTCTATAGACTTCGGAGTCTGAATTCTGAGGAATTCATATTCTTAATTCTAAGGAATTCAGAGTATAAACATAGATGGTTTGGAGTCTGAACTTTAGAATGTTTGGAGTCTGAAATTAGAGAGTTCGGAGTCAGAACTTTAGAAAGTTCAGAGTCAGAAAATAGAAAGTTCAGAGTATAAATTCAGAGATTTTGGAACCAAAATTTGGATCCTGAAATAAAATTCTCTATATCAAGATATTTAGTGTATTTTTAGGTTTTATATGTGAAACCAAATTTTATAGTTATAAAGAAAATTACTTAGATTATGACATGAACTTTAGAAACATGGTAAGGATAAATTTTTTTTGGGGAAGGAAAATTTTCCCAATCAATTAAAATCTTAGGGAAAATAAAATTAGCCTTAAGATAGGGTGTTTGTGATTTTCAAAATATAAGGGAATGGTAATGTCCTAAGGAAATTTTATTGACTCAACAATCTCTCTGAACATGAAATAATGGAAAAGTCATAAGGAAACCTTATGGACTCAACATGACGGGTTGTGACAAATTGGTATCAGATGAGTCTGTTCTACTCTAGAATATATGACTCTAATCTTTTTAACGGAAATAGTGTTAAGTGTAGTGAGTGTGGTTATAATTATAAAGAATCCAGTGTTGGTGTGGTGACTGACATATCTATACACAAGGACCCTGACTTCTAATTTCTGACTCAGTGCACGAAAACAATGATTGCGTGTGTGTTTTCACGAGTTTTCGTTGTGATCTCATGAGTCAGCTCACCAGGTATAACATTTTGACCATGGAACACAAATTTCTTTTCAGGATGCCTCCACCCATATAGATATCTAGGGTTCCGGATATAGTATGTACTGATAGACCACCAAGCGATGAGGCCTCGGTGTAGGGCCCTCTTCCAGTAGAGGCACCAGCAGAGGAACCGACGGTACCATTACCCATTGGGCCACCGATGCCAGCATCCTCAACAGTAGAGAGTGCATGCCACTTGAGCATGTTGCACGAGTTCCTGTGCCAGAGGACACCCAAGTTCAGGGGAGAGACAGACACACAGGTGGCTAAAGTATTGTCTGGAGGCCGTAGTGAGATTCTTCCGACTGGTTGGGACACTAGCCGATCTCATGGTGATCCTCGCCACCAGTATTGTACAGGTCGCAGCAGGAAAATGATAGATCATGAATATCTAGTCTCAGGATGAGGTGACACTTATCTAGGCAGACTTTGAGAGCCTGTTTCAGGCAATGTTTGTTACAACAACTCTTCGCACAATGTGCATACATGAGCTTCTTCATCGGCAGTAGGGAGCACGACTGAGGCTCAGTACTCAGTGAAGTTCAATGACCTCTCACACTAATCCACTGATATGGTGCGAGACCCATTCTTCAGGTTCCGAAAATTTGAGCAGGGACTCAGACAAGAGATCAGGTCTTTGATGATCTCACTCAGCATCCCGACGCAGGCGGGGGTGTTAGAGAGAGCCCTCTTAGTGGAGAGTTTCCTTGCTAAGAAGTAACTAGTAGTAAGACACACTACCAGTCATCATGAAGTGGAGTCTTATATTGTTGGCATTAGATAGAAGACACAGAGGTCCAAAAGGACCAGATCTACAGATGGACAACCGTAGGATTCAGAAGCGATTATGTGGGGCACTCGAGGTAGAGCCAGCCATGCCCACAACGGGAAGTGTTACACATGTAGTGGGTAGAGTCACGTGGCTCAGGACTATCCAACCAGATGTACGGATGATCAACAGATAGTCAAAGGACCTCCCAGGCAGAGACATAAATTTGATCGAGGTGGTCTACAGGGAGCAGGAAGACGTGGAAGAGGTGCTGGCCGTCTAGCTGGCAATGGGTGACGATTCAAGATATTACATCCACCACCACCAGGTGGTCCACTGCGACCACAAGAAGCTGGAGGAGAGTGGCGAGCTCAGCTCCAGGAAGTTGAGGCCTACGATCACATCACTTCATAGATGATATGAGGTACGTTTGAGTCAACTCAACCTTAGTTGCAGTACTTATAGACACAGGTGCCAGTCATTCTTTTTTTTCCACTACCCTTGTTTGGAGCTCAGAGATTCCAATGGAGCCATTGGACTGATCCTTACTTCTAGACACTCATACGGGATACGATTCGACGATTACGCACTAGTTCCGGCAGTGCGATCTTACTCTAGGAGGTGAGAGCTTCAGCTGGGATCTCTTAGTAGTAGCGTTGAGGCCTTACGACATCATCTTGGGTATGGACTGGTTACCTATAGTCGATGATCAGATTGACTTTTTTAGGCGCAAATTATGGTGTGTCCACACAGATGGGACCAGGTTTACCTTCACTAGTGATAAGGGAGCCTTTGCAGAATATGATGGACTTACTCGAAGGAGAGTGCAGCTGATCACTCATCTGTTGGCTAGCCTTACCCTCGGAGCTGTAGATGTAGAGAGTCCAAGTTATCCTGTAGTGGTGGACTAGTATGTGGATGTCTTCCCTAATGATGTTTTGGGTATAACTCCTTTCATAGAAGTGGAATTTTACATTGACTTGTACCCTGGGATGGAACCGATATCTACACCAGCATATGATATGGCTCCAATGGACCTTCGTGAGTTGCAGGTACAACTGGAGGACATACAGGGGTAAGGGTTCATTCGACCTCGTGTTTCTTCATTGGCAGCCCTGATTTTTTTCGCCAAGAAGGTGGATTGGAGGTTGAGGTTTTTTTTTGACTATCGACGCCTGATCTAGGAGATTGTGAAGAACAAGTACCCACATCCAAGGATTAACGACCTCTTTGATCAGCTGAAGGGAGCACATTGGTTCAAGAAGATAGACCTTAGATCAGGCTATCACTAGCTCAGAGTACGAGATGTGGATGTGAAAAATATGGCTATCAGATGTTAGTATGACCATTATGAGTATTTAGTTATACCATTCTGTGTAACCAACACTCCATCAGTGTTCATGGGACTCATGAACATGATCTTTCAGCCATACCTTGATCACTTTGTAGTAGTCTTCATCGATGACATTATGATCTACTCAACTACTGAGGAGGAGCATGACTATCATTAACAAGTAGTACTGGACACACTCCAAGATCACCAGCTTTATGGTAAGCTCTCAAAGTGACAGTTTTAGATCTGAGAGGTTCAATTTATAGAATATGTCATCTCGGAGGCTGGAGTTTCAGTGGATCCAGTTAATATTGTGGCGGTACTTGGGAGCCACCCAGGAGTGTGATAGAGGTACGAAGTTTCCTAGGATTTCCTGAATACTACCAGAGATTTATGCCAGATTTCTCCAAAGTTGCAGAACCACTATTAGCATTGATGAAGAAGGGGAAATCCTTCGTGTGGTTGGAGAGATGCCCGAGGAGTTTTCAAGAGATGGGGAAGAGGCTGACTAGTAACACCATCATGGGGATTCAAGAGGAGGGCGTAGGGTAAGTAGTCTACTCAGAAGAATCAGGGACCAGACACAGATGTGTCCTGATGCAGGGGCAAGTAGTGATCGCTTATGGTTCTAAACATCTAAGACAACATGAGTAGAACTATGATACCCATGACGTGGATTTAGCTACAGTGGTATTCTTCTTGAATATGTGGTGACATTACTTCATGGGAAAGCATTTTACAGTGTACTCTGATCAAAAGATTCTAAGGTATATCTTCTCTCAGAAGGATAAGAACCTGAGATAATGACACTGTATTGAGTTCCTCCAGGACTATGACATCAAGATAGTCTATACTCTTGGAAAGGAAAATGTTGTAGCAGATTCACTCAGTAGGAGGTCAGGTATACATCTGCTAGGTGAGGCGACAGAGCAGCTGGCCTCTTTGCAATTATACTTTGTGGGTCAGGATGGAGCAAATTTTCTTCAGTCTCTTACAGTCACTCCCCCAATTCATCAGTGAGTCAGGGATGTGCAGTGTGGGGATGCTGACTGCGAGGCTCGATGTTCTTAGATATCCATAGGGTAGGCACATAATGTATTTTCTGAAGGTGGGGAGCACATCATCCCCTTCAGAGGACGTAACATGGTACCAGTGTTACTTTGTGAGGAAGAGTTGAGGGAGTTCTATATATCTCCTCTATCGGTACATCCAAGAGTGTCGAAGATGTACCAGGATCTTCGACAAAAGAACTGGTGGCTTGGAATGAGGAAAGCAGTAGTAGAGTTTGTCTCCTGGTGCCTCACTTGTCAGCAAATGAAGGCTGAGCATCAGGTACCAGTAGGCTTAGTTAAGCCTTTAGAAGTCCTAGAGATGAAGTGGGATGGGATATACATGGACTTTGTGATAGTACTTTCACGTTCATGCAGAGGTCATGATTATATCTAGGTGATAGTCGACCGAATCACCAAGTTGGCTCAATTCTTATTGATCAGAGAGCAGGGTTCAATAGAGATATTGGGATGCCTCTATGTGCAAGAGATTGTATTATTACATGGACTACCCTAAATGATCGTCTCTGATCATGATACATGTTTTACTTCTAGGCTATAGAAGGGGTTGTAGGGGGCATTTGATATGAAGCTTCATTTGAGCACCGCCTTCCATCCTCAGACGGATGGCCATACTGAGCGAACCATTCATACCCTCAAGGACATGTTGCGTGCTTGTGTCCTCGACTTTGGTAGTAGCTGGGAGGATCAGTTGCCATTGGTGGAGTTTGAATAAAACAATAGCTATCACCCCACCATTGGGATGTCACCTTTTAAAGAGTTTTATGGGCAACCTTGCAGATCACATTTGTGCAGGACATACCTAGGAGAGTCAAAACTAGTGGGACAAGAGATGGTACATGCTACCACAGAGAAGGTACAGATCATCCAGGAGCGGATGAAGACTGCACAGAGTAGGCAGAAGTCGTATTCCTATAAGAGACGAAGACCTATAGAGTTTGAGGATGGCGACCACGTCTTTCTACGAGTCTTACCCCGATGAGGTTTGTGGTGATTTGGCTGGGGTGACAAGTTAACTCTGAGATTCATCGGATATTTTTTGGTCCTTGACAGAGTTGGCGATGTGTCTTACTGCTTAGCTCTTCCACCGTAGTTGCACTGGGTTCACGATGTCTTCCACGTATCCCAGCTGAGGAGATATGAGCATGAACCTTCTCACATCATCGACCACGGTGAGATGGACATCGACGATGGGGTGACATTTACAGAGGTTCCAGTAGAGATTGAGGATTGACAAGAGCGAGTCCTTGGGGGGTGGTCGATACCTCTGGTGCGCTTTCATTGGCATCACGGAAACCTCCAGGAGAGCACATGGGAGCAGGAGGCTCAGATGCATGCTTAGTACCCCCACTTGTTCCCTTAGTATGAGTTTTGGCTTCCGGGGATGGAAATCCTTGAGGTGGGGAGAATTTAAAGACACATATTTTTCATGTAATATTTTTAATTATATGGGAATTTTATGAGTCCGCAAAAATTGACAGCATGTGATTCCGAGTCCCGGTGTGCCCGAAATGAATTTCTGAACATTTTTTGGGTACATTCAGTAAACGTGCGGGCAGGTTTTTGTAACTTTTGAACCGGTGCTCGTAATTTAAATTTGAGGGCACCGTTGAAGTCGCAGTGCCGATATTCACTTAAGAATACTTACACATATACAACAGTTGGTTGAGGGTGAAAGATTATTTTTATGCTTTTCTTGAAAGAATAAAATAAAAAAAAATTGTGTAACATTTTATTTATCTTTTGGAACACCTATGTGGATGTTGAGAAGTGGGGACCACTAGAACTAAACCTCCAATAAGTGGTTATGGTGGTGGAAACAACCCGAGACTAAAACCACCTTTAACTCTGTCTTAAATGTGGGGAAGCCTCTTAAACGTCCCCCACATTAATGGTTCCACCCCATTTAATTAATTATACCAACTCAATTAATTAATTAATCCAATTTGAAATTATACCAACATATTTTATAATGTTGGTTAATTTATTTTTGGGGTGGATTGGGGGAAGGTTTTTGGCAAAGGAGAAAGGGAGAGATTTGGGAGAATTACACTTCTCCAACGAATAAATTCTTCCATGAATAACTTATTACATGAAAAACGCTCCTCCAATGAAGAACACCGACACACGACTTCGACTTCTTTCTCAGGACATCTTTAATCGACGACCATCCTTCCCTCCTCATCAACATCAGAAAACAAATGAGGTAGGGGTGTATCTTTATTTAATCAATGTTAAATTTTCTCTCACATTGAATAATATTCCTTGATCCATATGCTACCACCCTAATGTGGAGGTTATGGTCCAAACAAACATGACCCGATCCCTCTGCAAATATTATGGATTATTTGTGTGATATTCGTGATTGTGACGGTGACCGATGCAAGCGGTTGGTACTGGTGGAACTCGAGGACTGTGACGATAGTGATGAACGAAGGTCGGCCGGTCAAGACGGCCACTGGTGAAGGCGCGACCTCCGCCGCCCTGTTGCGTCCACGCCCCGCGGTGCTCCACTGTCGGCAGCCTCCACACCCCACGACCTCTGCCACACCACGACCTTTGTGCCCCATGGCACTCTGTCGCCCATGTCCTCCGCCACACTATGGCCTCCGTGCCCCACGACACTCTGCTTCCCATGGCCTCCGTGCCTCACGGCTCCCTTGACATCATGCCACCCCAAGGCACCCGGGACATCCGCTGTCCCATGGCACCCGCAGCCACTTGTGGCCATCACAGATCCCTCAGACACACAGTGCTGCCCAGGCCGCCCCCCCCCCCCCCCCCCCGGTGGGCCGGTCTGCCCAGTAGGATGGGTTGGGTCGACCCCAACCTGGTCGGGCAGGTTCAGTCCAACTAGGTCAGACCAGACCCGGACCCACTTCGACCCATTTATTCTTTTTTTCCATATCATTGGCACCAGATGTACGTTTTATGAACCATATATGGCACCAAAAACCTTGGAGAGAAACAGTCCCTTTGGTATAACCCACTAGATTTTTGGAAAAAGCTGGGGAACAGTCAGGTTGGATCGAGAACGAATCCAACCGGGCCCTCAGGACTAAAATGCTAATAACATACAGACCGGGCTTCTGATTGACACACCATATGTTGCATTGAGACCCCTATAACGTGCCGGTACTTTGGGATACTTCTTCGTGGGACTTCGTGGTAGTTGGAATATAGACCTGTGGCTTGAGGAGTGGACCCTCCCAAAGACAAGAAAGCCTAGTGCGAGAATCTAGTAAGTGGCTGTGACCTGAGAAAGAGACCCTTTGTGGGTTTGTGATTGAAGGTCCCACATGGAACCACAATAGGATTCCATGATGGACTGCCCTAGCAATCCTGTGTGGGTTAGCACCTAACGATCCTTTATGGGTCAGCACCAAGTGATCCTGTGTTGGTCAGCTCCTAGAGATCATGTGTGGGTCCACACCGAGCGATCCTGTGTGGGTCAGCGCCGAGCGATCCTCTTTAGGTCAGCACTTATGGATCTTTCGTGGGTCTGCCTCTTAATAGAGTAAGATGATTCAGTAGTTACATCTAATCATTCCTTCTATTATACCTAATAAATACCTAATGTGATCTGCTTTCGTACCTATGTGGTACTTTCCTTTGTGGTAATACCTTGGTGGTATTCTTCTGTGTTGCGTACCTATGTGGTACTTGCCTTCGTGGTATTCCTTCCTTTGAGGAACAGTTGATCTTTGGTCTTTGAGTTGGACTCTATGTTTTCCTCATGATTAAGATGGGTATACATGATATCTTAGGTGTTTGTATGGGCACATACCTACGTAGGTTTTTCAGTTGATTTCATGTTGTATGGTTTATCCTTGGTGGATTTTGTGAGACCTTGAGGGTCTCGGGGTCCCTACTGATTATTATTATACTCACCCCTACACGGTCAATGCTCGCACCCTATTGTGTTTGGTGTAGATGATGGATAGAACTAACTGAGGACGAGAGTACTAGGACTGGAGGTTGCTCAGAGTTGGACGTTATACGAGGCGATCCACATAGATGACAGTTCGTGAGATGTACCTATCCTCCAGGTAGGATTCATGGAGGAAGATCTAGGAGATGATTTTCACCTATCAGTTGTCTTCTACTTTCCAATTTTCCTTGTACTTTCAAGTTGGGCTTGTATTCTGACTCCATTTTACTTGCTGTATTCACTCTGTTTACTATTCATTTACTTGAGTTTGTATCTTTTTGTGTGCATGGTCGTGTATGTTACAGGTTATAAAGGCAATGCCTTCCCAGTTTTAGGGAATATGCCTTTGATACTAGTCTCCAGCCCCTGGCATATGGAAGGTGGGCTTTGGGTATTCATGACACGGGCCCCGGGGGACGGGTCGTGACAATCACTATGAATGATTTTTTTTCATGGTTCCAAAAACAAAAACCTAACTATAAAAGTTCAATGTGATGGTTTCCATACACAGACACATGAATTCCATATCAATTTTTAGATAATTCACTTAAATCATGAACCTCTGGTTTCCCTCCCCATTTTATAAGAATCCTAAAATTTCACAACACAACCCACATTTTCTCCATGTAACTATAAATAAATAGTTGAAAACATGGACTCAAACAAATGCTTTTAATTTCAAGATAAAATGATATAAAAAATCACTGAAACCCATTGAAACCAGATGTTTGATAAAATCAGAGCAGGTCTTGGACTCCCTCAAAACAAACATTTTAAATTTGAAGAGCCTATCCACATTATACTTTTACTCACCTATGAAATTGTAACTGATAGAATTTTCTAAAGAAAGAAATCTAATCGAATTAAAAAATAAATCAATCTAGCTCATGACAAGACCATATGTGTTTTATTTATTGACATGGGATGGAAAAACGTACCTGAGTATCAAGACATGACTATTTGTATTTTTTCACACTTTACATCCAATAAGATTGACAACAGATTCAATAGATAATCTAATATATCCCATATATATATGGGGATGAACATACATAAAAATAAGTTGTTTTTTTGTTTAGATAAAAAATGGGGCATACAACTATTATTTTAACCATTTAACTCATTAACATCAAACTGCTAATATAAATTATGTTATCACCGTAATATTTATAAATAATATATAATGATATAATATATGATGTGGAGGATTATGAAATATACTCCCCAACATCATCAGGGATTTAAAAATACACCACATTTCCTAAAAACTCCCATTACCCATGATCACCACCACCAAACCAAAAAATATTGATGAGAACTTGGAAGAGACTTCAAACTAAATTTTACCATTTCCATTACCTGTATAATAAAAAGCTAATATTTTATAAAATATGTTGGTATATGTTTATTCTCCCAAATATCCCAGTAGGTTTAAATTGTGAATCTACATATTATACTTCACAATAGAAAGAATTAGTTTTAGTTTAAAAAAATATTTTAAACACCATTAATAAAAAATGTTTCAAGAAAATCTTTTGTTTCATTAATACAATCCAAGATCTATGAACATATGAACAAGGAAAATATAGAGTAAAACTAAGGGAATATAGGAATGGGTAAAATAAAATATAAATAATAAAATATTAAATAATAATAAATATATCTCAATCAATTACAATACATACATAATGATATCAAACATATGATTCTATGATAAATAGAAATTATTCAAGGAAAAGAGGATATTATTAAAAAACTAACAATTATGTTAGTTATTATGTCTCACTAGGTTCAATATATATACCATTAGATCTATATGTTAAATTTTTATTCATTTTAAAGAACATGATATGTTTACTTTAGGGATTTAGTTTTTTCAAGATTACAACTCAACCATGGTCATCCATGTGTTACCAATCACAAAGAACCTACTTAATAAAAGAAAAAAATAATAATACTTGGTTCCTATAAGAATATATGAATTTGATAAAATTAACCCCCTTTTAAAATATTCCTTAATTCATTTGAAACAAATACCTTCTTTAAGAAACATTATGAAACACTGTTTCAACAAAAACAATTATTTGCAATAAAATCATTTCAAATAATAATTAAATTACATTAATGTAAATAATCATATTCAGAAATCATAAAAAATACCATAAAATGTTAATATATGAATTATATAACAAATAGAGGAATAAAATATCATCAACATTATGTATGAAAAGGGAAATACCAATTTTGTAGAGGCACAACACTCTGGATTGTAGAAAACTCACTATCTTCACTTTAATCCATAAAGAATTATGAGTGATCCGCATAATTATAATGATTTTTTTATTAAACCCCAATATGAAACCCTAGTGTTATAACCCATGTCTATATATGTTGAAAATACAAATTCTACAGTGATGAAAATAATATTATTAGTAGAAAAGAGCAGAAAAGTAATGGAAATTAAGATATACCTTTAATCAATCAACCATAATATAAATAAAATATGAAAGTAAGATATAAGGTTGATGAATATTTGTTTGTGGATGTATGGTTAATGCTAAATATGGGAGAGTGAGAAAATTATATATTGAATTCAGTGAGAAAATTATGTTTATCCTATATTTTCATAAAATCTAGGAAGGCTACAATGTTTGTACACATGGTTAAAAATGCTATCTGTTAAAAATGCAGATCACCCCATTCATTAATTTGGGCGACGAGGTTATCTAAAAGTATCACATGGGTATAAAAACCATGCATTGAAAATGAAAAAAGTCTTTAGAATCATCCTTCATACTTTCACATAGTTAGGCTCATGATTATAAGTAATGATGTGTTAATTATGTAGCCAAGGTTGTATCCCCTAACAATACAATTTTTTCTTCTAAGTATTAAAAAATTTAGTAAAATAAAATGAAAATGAAAAATTAAATTAATACAAATTATTTAAAAAATACTATCAATTTTACAAAATTAACATTTCATATCAACTACAAGTTGTGTGTTGGGATAAATTATAAATGAAGAGAAAAATATAATTTTTTAATCCACTCAAGAATTCATTTTATTTGAAGATTAGATATTCAAATAAACTCAAAAATCAGAGTATATAAATCCTTTGAATTTAAAAAATTTTTACAACACATATAAAAACAAGGAAAATATAATGAGAAAAAAAAACTAGTAAGAACATCAAAATTTTAAAAAAGGAATTCTATTGTAATATATTTCTTCCACTCTAATATAGGATATTTTTAAACCCACATTTTTATCCAAAAGATATGGAAGATTGGTAAACCATACCCAAGGTTCCCTAATTTGAAATTGGAATTACATCCACTATAATCAAATCATATTTTAATAGTTTGTCTATACCATAGAGGACCTTAGTATGATTGATTAGAAACAAATATCTCTTCCTCACCATAATACTTCACCACAATCATCAATGAAATTCTACCATATATTTGGGAATATCAAAATCTCCATTGATCGGATTAAAAATGCATCAATAACCTATATTCTTCTTGATCAACATGATATAAAGCCTAATAAATACATGGGAAATAAATGAATTGACTATAAAAAACACAATAGATTTTCTATGAAAAATATTTAGAAAAAATAAAAGTTGTATAACTAAAAAAATGATGTTGTTGAATTTAAATTATCTGTGTTTTTTATAAAAAAAAAGAATTCTCTTTCTTCAATTGTAGGTCGTATATAATATATTTATAAGTGATTCCCCACAAGAAATATTTCAAAAGCCTTTAGTATAGGTATAATTATAAAAAATTGTTAATGGTATATTTCAATGGATTTTAAAATTATTTATATAATTGAATGATTTTATTATATTCTGCAATATTGATCATAACGTCACAAATAATAATTTTTCTTCGAAACACTCTTCAATATATTTGAAAAATATTCATTTGAAAAATATTCTCCCACTATATTTTTTACATATTTTCATCATACATAACATTAAAAATTAAAACAAACATCAAGTTAAATTTTATTTTATATTACAGAGTATTGATACTTTCAAAACAAGAATATGAATGTGTTCAATTTACCCAACAATCTCATCCTTTTTGGGAAACACGAGACATGAAAGAAAAAGAAAACTGATGATTAAATTATCTTTATGAATCTTCATTTTGATTCTAATAAAATATATTTAAATTTAAAAATATAATTTAATCCCCATAAAAAATGTAGTTTGAAAAAAATAACCAAATTTATACAATAATATAAAAATACATTAGAAATAATCATAGAAAACATATTTTTTAAAAAAATATTCTCACATATGAAGAATCATTAAAAATGATCCATGGAATCATACTTTGAACGGGGAAGCCTCTTGATTGTAAACCTATTAGAAAAATTTTATAACCTACAAACCATGGAGACTACAGATCATACTAAATAGTATTAACACTGACATATATATACCTAAATCCAACATAAAAATAGATAACAACGATTCTATCTTTCTCTTTGAATGTAATTGATATCCAATGGATGAAATCAAAAAACTTTTACAAATTAGAAGCTCCTTAGTCGACATAGTAAAAAAAAGAGTATAAAATATCATGCCCTATCTTTTTTCATATAATCCACACAAATGGATTCTTTGATAAAAATAATCCAAAATTAATTTACAATCTGAATATTTAAAAACAAAAAATTATTGTTCACATAAAATTTTTACATGGTATTTAGTGCATCCCATTTTATATATTTATTTATATAAATATGTTACTCAATTTACAGACTATGTCTTAATGGAATCATATCAAAATACTCTAGTTATATTGTAAAAAAATAAAATTAGTAACTATATCTTTTGAAGTCTTCCAAAAAAATTAGTATTATTCTATGATGTAATTATGTGCCTCTATATCTCTCTGACATCTTTTCAGTGAAATAAGGAATAAGACCATGATTTTCATGATTTTCAAAATATTCTACCCAAACATGATTCATGAGATTTATGTTTATTGGATTATCATCATACATAAAAATAGATCGAGAGCATAATTCATGCTAAATTTTCATCTGTGTTAGGTTTAATTGATTTTCAAAATAATGATATGAAAGTGAAATGTTGATCTATATGTGTGTAACCCTTTCAAAAGTGAAATTTAAATTGAGTATCTTAAAAATTGATAATCCTTTTAAATTCATTTAACCATACTATATCCTATATATATAACTGATCTGAATAATAAAACGAGCCAATATAATGACTGAAATTCACAAGGCCTTGAACCTAGTCATAAGACCCCATGTATATCTAAAAATACATTGGTTTCCTACCTAGAACAACACATGATATTACCCCCCATTCTCACCTATTAGGCTAATGACATTCCACAACATGATACACTTTTAATTTTAATATTCTTTGTCCCCATGGGAAAAACCCAAGTAAACATCATTGGAGATCATCCAAATTGATTGCACTCCAATGAAATCATGATTAATAATATATTTATTTATAGGTATGCTCCTAAAATGAATTTTTCACCATGTTAAGAAAAGAATAACTAATTATCATAGTTAGGAACATTTATAAATCTAGGCATCAATTATTCAATGATTTCAAAACTCTACCCCTTTAAAGTAAAACACCCTAATTTTGGACTCAACATATCATTTCTAGACATTGACTCTACTATTTAGGTTGGGTATTAGATTAGATTCCATCTATCATGATTTGAAAATAATGGATAAAAAAATTGAAATATGACCACATGGGCCTCCAATAATACATTTATTCCCTTCCTAGAAATACATGTGCTATAACTCAGTGGGGTGAAATATCATACAAATGATTGTTTCTACATGTCAATAAATGTGACTATAGTGTGTTTTTTTCATAACACACACATGAACACCATAGTATGATTCTTTAGAGGTCACACATTTGAACAATATTTTATGATAATCAGATTTAAATGTGAATTTCTAATTTGGTAGTCTATCGAAAATAATGGTTCACATTTTAAATAAAGTCTCACCTTACTGAAATGTTTTGTAACATATCATTTCATAGGAAAAAATTTTATTGGTTTTCTTTAATTACCCAACCTATGATCTAATTCAATGTAAGAATTAATTATGTGTTATATTTTCAAATTCATTATAACTATTTAATACATTTTCCAGTGATTTATTTTTAAATTTTAGAGAACTATTGGGGTTTTATGTTTGGTTATATGTTAGAGTAAATGATGAGGTTAAAATGAAATATATCTTTAGTGTTTTATATATTAATTTTTTAAAAAAATTATATGGTCTTACCAACCCTGTGGACCTCCATGAGAATTATCGTGCGATGTATTGTGGACACAAAGAGTTGGCGCAATGTTTGAAAAACTGTGTGGCTATACCCGGGGGTTGGTAATGTTTTTTAAATAGAATTATTGATTATACATTACCTCATATTAAAACTATATCTCTCATTTCACACCCCACTCTACCCAAAAACCAATTTCACAATCCAAATTCCACATCTATTCGATTAGGATCATAATTGTTTTGTGAGTTATTCAAAGGTTTTACAAATAATATTTATGGTACTCCCTCAAATCACATTATTTGAGTTTCATTTTTTTCTCAATAATGGATTTCACATTTACCTGAATCCTTGGTATTCTAGGGATCCCTCTAATAAAAAATTTTAGGTTTGGGGTTGATTTTAGGGATCTAATGAGATTTTTAGGGGACTCCATAATTTTATTTTGGATTTTTTAATTTTTTATGGGGCTTGGATTTATTAAAGTATGTGGTTTCATTTATAAATTATTTTTGGTAATGATAGTTTTATGATTTTTGAAGTAAATTTTAAAAGTGTAAAAATAAAATATCAATCATTATTTAGGGATTGATTCAATTGAAACTCCCATAATGATTATAAATTTAAAATTGATAGAAAGAAAAAGTATGTTTTAAGAAAAATTGTAACGAATTATGAAATTGTTTATGAATGGAACATGATAATAGAATAATGCATTATTAAATAATCCTCATGGAAATAATTATGTTCTTATACAGGTTATCCTAGATTGGGTAATATCCTTTCTATGGGTTATAGTTTCTCCGTTTCCATCAAATTAATTTATGTGGATTCCACATTATCTATTTAAGTAATTAAATATTCATTAATTCAGTTGTGTAGTGAATATATTTACTAGGTATCCCTAGAATTAATGGCCTTAGGGTGTATTATCATGATGTATTTTTATGAATGTTAATTCTAGAAGAGTACTCTGTTAAATAAAATATTATATATTTATTGTTTTGTTTAAAAATTTATAAATCTAATATTAAAAATTATATTCAAACATGAATGATTTGGATTTTATATAAATAAATATTTATGGAACATTTTGAAGGAACCAGATGGTTTTACTTCATAGACCAGGCTTACACAATTTACTATATACAATATTTATAATATATGATACTAAAAGTTAATGTAGTAACTTCATGGTTCTGTGTAATCAAGATAGTTTCATTTCAATTTTTGAGAGGTGAAATGTTAGTGGGTTGATGTCTTAGCTCACATGGATATTGGTAACTAGTTATTATATTTAATTTTCAACTTTTTTCTTGGTTATGAATACTTACCTTATAAATCCACTAAGTAATTATATGTTGATACTTTTATATTAGAATGTTTTTGGTACTAGTTTTTTGTTTCATGTAAAATATTTTAAAATTTATTTATGTATTACCATCATTCATGTTGTTTAATGAATACTTTTTATCCCTTCATTTAGTGCATAAGTCACAATAGTATTACTTTTTTTCTGGTTTCTTGGATTTGACCATATGTTATATTATAATCAAGGATAAACTATTTCTTATGGTATACTGTTTAGTTTTTAGGAACCTATTTCTATTCCATGGGGATTGAGATTGAATTTCAGGCCTTTCTAAGCCACACAAATTATAGGTTGATATATTTGGATTATGAAAAATGGTATTAGAGTAAATTATTTAAATTATTTAATTTAGGTATTATTGGAATACATGATTTATGACTGTCTGGGATCACCTAAGTTTGGTAAGAAGGCTAATCTATCTATCACTTTTAGTAGGATATCATGATTTATGGAGTGACGTTAAGATGATTGTTTTTAGTTCTAGGTTTATGTAATACTTCCTTAATAGGTTTACCTCCAACCTTAAGGGAAGTTAGAAGGGAAAACCATTTGTTCATGCATATGGTGTTGTATAAAGCTTTTCCAAAATTAGGATGGGAATCTTGAAAGTATATGGTATATGGTTTATTTATTTCAAATTTTGAATTTAATTTTTATGAGTTTAATATGATTGATATTAATTAATCTCAATAGGTATTTATTTGCATTATTTTAATTGATTTTCATTTTATTGGTGTTATGATTATTTTCATATGGGTATTGTTTATTTGGTAGTAAAAAGTTTAATTTTTGATTTGTGATTTTTCTAATATAATTTGAAACTCATATTTATAATTTTTAATATTAAAAAAATTACTATAAAACATCCATTTGTTATAATATTTCAAATGGTAATTATTATTTTTTAAATGTGATAACTAGTGTCCAAAAAATGAGATAAAATGGTCTACTATTGAATATTATTAATCAGAGAAGATAATTTTATGGCCTCATATATTAAATAGGTCATAATTTTAAAAAGGAATTAATATCATGTCGGAAAAACTATATTTAAATGTAATAATAATAGTTTTCATGAATTTTTATGATTTAATTGTTGTAAAATTTAATGAGTTTAATAGTAATGAATGTAGTTTTATTTTACCATATTATATGTAAAATTTGTAACTAATTTATATGGTTAATTAATACTTCACTAAATATTTTAAACCATTACATGGATTGTTATCAACATTATTATATAAAACATTTGTTTGAAATGGTTTCAAAAGATGAATTTCCATATTATTATTTTTAAAATAGCATAAATGTTATCATAGTGGACTTATATTTGGGTATACAATGAATTTTGTTATTTTAGGTTTTAATGGGTTGATCATTAATAACATATAAACCGTTAAATAATTTATGATAATTTAATTTAATTGTACCTATTTTTTTATTCGGTTTTAATTATATCAATTATTAGTCAACGTAAAATTATGAGAAATTAGTTATGATATGTACATACTAGGGAACTTGATTTCATTATGGTAGTGACCCATAATTTGAAGTTGTAGTTACATTAAATTTGTTATAAATAATACGTTGTATGAATTTTGAAAAATAACTTATTTTATAGGTAACCAAATTGGAAAGGAATATCTAGTTGATTTTATAAAATTATGTGCTCTCGTCCAAAATGTTATGACATGTATATTTGAATGATAATTTATATAATTTAATTTTATAGTTATATATATTGTTGATTCATTAAATGATTTAAAATACATTTTTTATGAATCATTGATGATTTCAACAATTAATTTCAAAATATTGTTTTTTATTGTGAATTTTTTTCTTTAAACTATGTGGGAACTAAGTCTCTTAACACCTAAAAATGTTCTACTAACCTTATTGGTAATGAAACGTCCATAATTATTTAGGGTATCAATGTATTTATGTCAACTATTGTGTCTTATTTTCAATCACAATATTTATGAATCATTATCCTTCAAAATGTTATGTGATTGAAAACGACTCAATTGTGAATTTTTAATGTTCATTATATCTCTTACTTATTCTATTTAAATTATAATTACAAGATTTAAATGAATTTTAACATTTTATTTTAGGTGTAAAATGGAGTTAATTTTATTTTTTAAAACCTTATATTACTTAGTGAGTAGTTTGTTATTTTAGAATATACCACATTGTATATAATGTGAATATCTCAAAAAAGTGTTTTATGCCGATTTCAATTATATAATACATATAATTATTTTCTTATGAGGTTATTTATCTTAAAATAATAGCTTCCATACATTATATTATTTTTTAGATATTAATTTAATTATTTAATTTTTTTGTGTAGTTTTTTTTGTTTAAAAAAATATCACATTTCATTGATATTTATTAATATTTATGCTTTTTTATGTTTCATTGATGGGTATAATTTATAGATTTAATAAATATTCTTATTTTGTTTGTAATGATTATATTTAATGTGATGTTGTTTTATGAATCCTATTATCCCCTATCATAATATATTTATTTTGTTTTATGATTTATCCTAATTTGAGATGATTTTAATGGAATTTGGCAATAAAGTGGTTTGTTAGAATTTTCGGACATGTTTAATTTTTTCAAAAATTAATCCAAAAAAGTAACTTGTTTGGAAATGATTTTCTTATAATATTTATTATTTCATAAATTTATTGTCTACATTGACATAATAGTTGGAGACTTCAGTTATTTAAAGAATTAGTACCCATTCAATTTTTTATAACATGTAATGGTCATTCAATTTTCTATATTGTTTTTATAATGTATGTTGAAATTGGATTAACTGGTTCCTTGGATGTGATTCCATATTTGTTTTACATATGAATAAATTCTTGTTCCAAAATCATTTTTTGAGATTCATTTAGGAACATGATTTAATATTTTTAGTTTTGTAATTCTCATGTATATTTTAGATGATTCATAGAGACGATTGAATTTTCATTTTTATAATTATGTTTCTCTATTGAATAAAATTTTTAATGATGTAATTTAATAACTAATTGTTTTGATAAATTAAATCCTTAGAGTTCAAGATCATCTTAATATAAGTGGACACATTTCAAAGCTAAAAGAGACACCCTTATTAACTTATATTTGAGAGTATTTGTGTCATTATATGTTTGTAATTATATAGTCCTTTAATCATAATGGAATTTTTTGGAATCCTCTAAGGAAAAAATGTTTATCATAGGGATAATTTTAATACCCATGAGTACTTTCATGTATTATTTAATTAATTATGGGATTTAATTATTTATTCTTTTTATTCGTAGACTTTTACATTGAAAAATTTAAAATATTTGAAAACTAGTGGTACTACATGGTTAGTATATGCATAGGATAATTGATGAAGAAACCATGAATTAGGGAACCATTTTTATGGGTAGTTATTCTGCATTACTGTGACACAATTTTTCAAGCCATGTATCCCAACCATGTGAATTCCCAGATGATCTAGTGTTGACTAGCAAAGCTTGTGTATGCCTTGGAAAACTAAATAGAAAGATAATTTTATTATGAAATCTATTTATAAATAATATATTAAATGATTTACCATTAACAAAAAATAATACACTAAACATATATTTTCACAATTAGTCATGATCCATGCATCTCATACATACCAAATAACTCCCCCATTCTTCTATGCTTGATTTTGGGGTGAGTTATTTATTGTGCTATTAAGGAATATTTTTGCACCTCATCTCACTTACGTTTAGTTTATATTTCCTTAATTCATGGTAATCACTCCTCCATGAACCCATGGTGTCCTAAGATTACCAAAAAATTTATTTTAATGTTTTGGGTGTTAATTCTAGTAATTTTCATCAGATTCATAGTGTTCTATCTATTTTTGTCTTATAGATTTGTTCTGTTACCAAGTTCCCTCACTTGAATAACTTGGACTGTTGTTTTTCTATAATTTTTGTTAAAACATATGGGTTATTTTATTTTAAATAAACTTCATAAAATGTTAATATAACATTTCAATCATGATTTTTGGGCTGATTTATATGAAAATACTTAGCTATATTCTCTTTTATTTGGTATTTAGAGAGTGCTTGGTCATCAAAAATGATACCCACTTCTAAATTTTTTTAAAGAAATAATATTTTGGATTTATTAATGTGGTGTAAAATAAAATACATGATGATATTAGAGTATGTGGGTAGGTTAACAATGACAGGATGAGAACCTTTCCACCAGTTATGGTTTCACCCTGAATAGTCATGTAATTTATATGGTTCATCCACCAGATAGTGATGTTATTACATATACATTTTACTTAATGGGTAGAGAGGTAAATTAATTATTTTCTCTTTCCATAGTTACCATGAAGTGTACTCCCATTATTCATGTTTATGAATGTTAATTCCATAAGTTTATTCTATTAATTTAAAATTATTATATTCTACTTTTTCATAAAAAATGATGAAATAATTTTTATAGTATTTTGTTTAAATAATAATGAGTTATATTATACAATAGAGTATTTATATGGAACAATGAATATGATTCTACTAGGTTTTTTTTTCAAACACCGTGTCTAAACCATTGGGTTTATACAACCTATGTTCCATCTAGTGCTGAAAAATGAACTGTGAAAATCATATTTGGTGATAATTCATGTTAGTTTATTTGGGGTTATGTGGAGGTGACCTATTAGTGGGTTGATTCCATATTCCACACATAGATAGGTCACTAGTTATTTATTTTGGTACCATTTACAAGATGGAAAAACTAACTTTATATCCCCACTGTAACCACAAATCCAATTTATTTTATTTAGAATTTACTTGCCCCTTCAAATGATTTTTTTAGTATTTTCAGAAGAAACCACTTTTAAGGGGTTTGAGGGAACCCACACGCCTTTCACACCGAATAAAAAAAAACCAAAAACCCCTTACATCAAAATCCCATCAACCCGCTTTCAAATTTAAAACATTAAAAATTCAAACATTCAAAATTCAAATCCAGAAGCATCATTGTCACCTACTGCGGATATGGTGCATTGAGCATAGTGCATCCATTGACGTCATTGCCTCAGTCCAATCACATGAACTCCATTACCAATATCACTGAAACCCATCAATACCGTCAATAACAGAGTCTACACCTGCACAAACAAATCTCCAGCGAAACTGAACCCTTCATCGAGTCGTGCCCCCGACATCGACCCGTCGCTCGTCATCTTCATCAACTTCATCCTAATGAGTACCCCGGACGTCCCCAGCACAAGACCGTCGTCAACATCATCATGCCATCATCACCCGTAACACCATAATGATGAAGAAACATCGAAAAATAAAGAGACCCAGAAAGGCCATAATCGGAACTCACCACTTCATCAAAACACCATCAAAGCAGAACCAACCACATCAAACACAACTATCATCAAATCACCATAGAAGATAACACGAACAGTTTCCACCAAAGCTAGAAAAAAGAGAGATCCAAGACCATGATGTCGAAACAGCCCACCGCCGTCAATACCCTGAACCGGCCGCTCGAACTCACATCCCAAAGAAACAAGACGACACTGCGCTACTCCACCTCAGAGAGCTCAGGGGAGTCCCAGAACCAGAGGAAAGAAACTAACGAACTGAGATAGGATGAAATGCTGGTGGAACCTCATCTCGACACCGTCACATCGCCATCGCCTTCAACACAACATCACGAACATCACTGATATAAAACGGATCTCATACACTGACACAGAAACCCTAAAAATGAGAAAAAAATGCCATCGATGAAGTGATGCGCTAGGCATGTAGACGACCACCACACCCCACATCCCAAAGTCTCGCCATTTCCAGCACAATTGATCCACCTTGGTGGGATGCAAAAGAATGACATACCAGAGCAGCGAAGAAGCAACCGAGGGCTTCGAGCGCCGAAACCATCAGCAAGGAAAAATAGCAGAACCAGATGATGCCAAAAACAGAAGGCCAACACCCGAGCGAGAGGAAGGAGGAGAGGTGCGAAGAAAGGGAGAGGGTGAGACAATGTCAGAGAGCTTCAAAAAGGCCTACCCCACTCACCGAGGGTAAAACTTAGCTCGAGAGAGAAATTGGGGAGACGCCGCTCAGAGGTTTCAATGTTTTTCTTAAAAGGTTGGGGCCGAAGCCTCAATTTATTATTTGAATGAAAAGACCTCTTTAGACAGGGTAGAGGGTGACCCATTACATAGCCCGAATTCCAAAGGCCATGTGGCCTTAACACAAGGCTTGAAAGCCCATTTTTTGGCCCAAAGGACCCCTCAGTGGATAGTACTGCTACAGTACCCGTGCTGCTACCGTACCTGCTACAGTACCGCCACCACTACTGTACCTGCTACAGTCCCGCCATTGCTAAAGTGTCGTCGCTGCTATAGTTCCACCACTACTGCAGTACTGCTATAGTGCCATGCTACAACACTATATAACTCATAAGAACATGTGTCCGACCTGTGTAGATTGGGAATTCCTTTAAGGATATTCAATGGTTGGGTTAGGGTACTTGAATTAGGGGTGTCCCGGTTTGGTTCATGATCGAAAATCTCCCAAATTATTAAAAAATGTGTATCTTTTCTCAACTAGCCCAAAATAAACCATACCACCTAACTTATTGGTGGTGATATTAATATCCTTCACAAAATTCATCATCCCATCATCATATTTCCACTCTGAATATGAAATAACAAATGGTGATTAGAGGGTCACTAGGGAACATCCTTAAGTCACTAATAGGTAGAAAATTTCATGGAGATATTTTATATAACCTTTATCATCCTGGTATACCAATATTTTCTATCCATATCATAGAAAGTTATATTATCCCCTAGGTGAATATATCCTCTTGATTCATTTGAATTAATAATTAGCTTCAAATGAATTCTTAGAAGGAATAATATTGTATGACATAGAAATTTAATATTTCTATCATCCTATGACTAATCTAGAGATAGTGTCACACCATAAATGCTCCCTAAAAATCATTAGTATATATTAGAAAACATATGATATTTCACTCCATTGTGGTGTGAGAATGTAATTACCACATAAACCAAGGTAACATTACCCTAAAACACCATAATATTGGGATGAATCTTAGAAAATATGCATATAAAAAACTAGTTTCTTCTATCCTTAAAAGCCTTTTGATATTGAGTCTTCCTACATAGTGTATTTTCAATGAAATTAAACATACAATGTATATATACCATCTTAATGTCATGCGAATATAGATGAATTTCAAATCTTTTTTTGAAGGATTATGTCATTATATGAAAAAAAATATTCCCAAGGATGTTATAGTCAGTATGAACCATAACCATCACACATAGAAGGTATTTATAAAAATTTAATTCCACATAAACTCTGAAAACAAGAAATAAATCATTATTTATATAATCCATGTCATATATAACTAGCACCAAGGATCCATGAAAATAACATTCCAGTACAACATCATAAAAATTCCCAATGAAACCCAAGATTCTACAAGATATAGGGTTTAATCCAATCCAACACGTGTAAAGAAACAATAAGTGTAGATTTCCACAACAACACCATATTTTGAAGGAATCTTTCAAAAATATAAAACCATAGGAACAAAACCCCTAAATTATCTAGGAAGTGATAGTTTTTTATAATTAGGAGAAGAGAAAAATTAATCTTTTGAGGTTTCCCACTAATCACAAGAAACTAGAGGTCAATAAAAATTTCATCAAACATTTACTTGAAACCATGACCCTAGATATCCTAGGGTCAACTAATATCCCTACCTTAGATATCAAAAATCTATAAGATAAAAACCTAATCGATCTTGAGGTAATAAGTCATGATATTGGCATATTTTCTAATCATCATTACGGTTCTCTTAATGATCTTTTCATAACAATTATGCTACTATCATGACTACACATAGACCTAAATATCATCAACAAATATGAAAATGGATGAATCCAAATATATTTGTATAACATAATTCTTCTAGAATATAAACACCATTAATGTGTTTATCAAATCAAATAACATAAAATAGATCTCTGATATTCTTTACCAACTACTAAAATCAGTAAAATGAGTATCTTAGGCAAGTAATATGTATTTGATGATATCCAATACAAGATTCAATTTCGGATAATGAGATGTACTCTCTAACTAGTGGAAAATTTTGTATGTATGCTTAAAATTATATGAGTTCTTGAAAATCACATAGTTCATCTACCATTAATATTTTTATAAAAATATTATACTTTCACCTTCATAGTGAAAAAATTGTATCACCCTAACCATACATGCATAGGGGGCAACATCTTCCCCCCCCCCAAAATCATCATATTTGACCTTATTATATCTAGGATCTATAGGATCTGTCCTATTAAATGGAATGGATATGGGTTCAATTCGTGGAATCAAATATATCATAAACATAAACACTATCGTAGTTGGTATCTTGATATGTCTATTGAAGAACACCCATAAACTCTTCAAGAATAAGAATAAATACTTCTTCAAAGGCCACCATGTCATCTATAACATCACTAAACAAAAAGGATGAAATTATAAATAGTTTTCCATGGTTGGTTCATTAACAGCTTTCATTAAAAATCCAAGTAACTAATAATGGAATCAAAATTACCCACAATAACTATAAAATAGTCACCATATAAATAGTAGTTGAATTAAAATTTATTCTATGTTTTCCAATCCATATAGAGAATAAAACTAAAACTATGCACCACTGATATAGATAAAACTGAATGATTCTATTATACTCTTTTTTGGAGTGAATACTCAAGGAATCTAAAAATTAAAAATTATCATAGCCTTAATTGTGTTTTTATTGGGATCCAAAAAACCACTAACAAACATATAATATATAAAATAACTAAATAAACCTATATCCTTCAATTTTTATTCTATGTTCAATTCTACTATGATTATTAAACCACTGGTAGATGGCCTCTCACTATGAACAACTCGATTTGGATTGATGATTGGCCATTTCCATAAGATCGAACCACATCCATGGACTCTAAATAATTAGCTAAATTGAAGTGGACTAATCTACTACATATAAAGAAATTGGTACCCACAACCACTAACGTACCCCGAAAAACTAGGAAAAGACCATTTACAACCCAATGTTGAAGGACTATGAAGATATATTACCCACAACCTATCCATCACTAAAAAACGGTGATTGGAATTTTCCCAAACCAATGTGATGAATATGTATCATATTTCTAAAAAAACTGCACTCAAAAAGTGTGTAGTTTAATTATTATTCTATAGTCCTTAGAATGATCAAACAATAATAGAAAAAATTGTGTCATTCAATGAAAGTTAGAATAAGAGTCACAATCCAGGCTATCCAACTCATCACCACAATAGAATGAATCACTAATAAACTTCTTCCTAATATATGAAGATCTAGTACTTGACAATGTATAATCACTTTAATAGAGAAAAGGTCTATCTGATACATGGTTTCTATCATTAATATGGTTATAATTTTTATCCATAGGAAAATATAAAACATAATTTTTTTTCAACTATGTCCAAACCAATGTTCATTGAATCCTTGAAATCCTAAATCCTGGGTGTATTACCCCTCATCTGTGAGGGCTATATCTAAAGAAACACCATAAGATGGACTATATAGTTAATAATGGAGATAGTCCCATGAACCATGTGTATGTATTTCTTATATCTATAATCTCTATCTCTATCATGAAAGAAATAATAAATAAATAATGCCTTTAAATCTATATAGGAAATATCGTCATGTTGATATAAACTACTACAAATACGGCTTTCATCAGCGCTAAAAATGGCCTTTAACAGCGCTAGAAAATCGCAATTAATTCCGGCGAAGATAAAAGTGGGGGGGGGGGGTCCCTTTTATCAGTGCTCTAAAAAGCGCTCATAAAGACCCCTTTTATCAGCGCTAAAAAAAGCGTTGATAAAAAGGGTTTTTTATCAGCGCTAAAACAAAGCGCTGATAAAAGGGTCCTTTATCAGCGCTTTGTTTAAGCACTGATAAAAGACCCATTTATTAGCAATTCCTTTATCAGCACTTTTCTTTTAGCGCTAATAAATGACCCCTTTTATCTGTGCTTTTTTAAAAATTCTGATAAAAGGTAAAAAAATAAAAAAAATTAAAAAAATACTACCAATCGGGGGGGGGGGGGGGGCTTTTATAACGCTTGAGCCCCCCTTTTACAGCCCTTTCCCACCCCTATAGTGCCACACACACCCCCTCCACCTTTTAATAGTGCTTGCTCCCATATTCCCCAATGCGCGCGCGCCCCTGCCTTTACCAGGATTTGAACTCGAGACCTCCCCCCCTGCGCGCCTAAGCCCTTACCACTCCTCTATTTTGATTTGTTTTCCGATTCATGATATCTCTCTATGTATATTTAAATGTTTAGTCATATTTATTCTTATATTAATATATTTTTATATTAATATATATATATAGTTATATTATAATATATATATAGTTATATTATAATATATATATTGTTATATTAATATATATATAGTTATATTAATATATATCTCTATTTATATATATATATATTTAGTTATATTTATTCGTATAATAATATATATATATTAACATATATATATAGTTATATTAATATATATATAGTCATATTAATATATATATATAGTTATATTAATATATATATATATATATATATATATATATTGTTATATTTATTCAGATAGTAATATATATTTATATTAATATATATAGTTATATATATATATAGTTAGATTAATATATATATTTATGGTGATATTAATAAATATATTTATAGTGATATTAATATTTATATTTATAGTAATATTAATATATATATGTAGTTATATTAATATATATACATATATATAGTTAAATTAATATATATATACATAGTTAGATTAATATATAAGTATATAAATATTAATATATTTGTATTTTAAATAAAATGTATATTAGTTATTATTTAGATAAAGCTAATATATTTTATATATAAATATATTTTTTATTTATATTTATAATTAAATTTTTATGTGTGAATATATAAAAAATATGTATATATTGTTATATATTTTATTATAAATATAAGTGCATTATAAAAAACGATGATATTTAAAAGAAATAATATCAATATAAATGTAATACCTTGGAATAAATTCAGTCCCTACCAAAAAAAGCCAATAATTCCCCCTTAAATGAGGCTGAAAGTCTGCAAAATGTTAAAAAATCGGGGTACCCCAACTTAAAACTCAGTTTTAGAGGACTTATGGGCCTTTTTTGGCCTAACATAAACCTTGATCGGGGCTTCCCAAGTCAAAGAGATGTAGAGCTCGTCGCAGGATTAGATTTGATATGTGGTGGAGCTCAAATAGACACCCGGATCAAAAGTTATGGCCGTTTGAAGTTCGAGTTGCGTTTTCAATATATTTTGGATCTTTTTTTTATTTTTTTATTTTTTACTCTTCAAATTGTTATTTAATGACTATTACTCCATAATAATTAGAAAATTATTAATTAATTTTTTTAAATTTCTTATAAGTCATTTTCACTAAATATATTATATATTAAGTATATTAAGTGTAAATGTATATCTATACTTCTCTAAAACATATTTAAAAATTATATATTATATTTATATCAATATAACTATATTTATATATTTATATATTTATATATTAATTTTAATTAATTTTTTTGAAGTCGACCCTTTATCAGTGCTAACAAAAAAGCGCTGATAAAGGGGGTACCTTTATCATCACTAAAAAAAAGCGCCGATAAAGGGGTGCATTTATCAGCGCTTTTTTTAGTACTGATAAAGGGACCCTTTATCAGCACTTTTTTTATCACTGATAAAGGCACCCCACTTTATCAGTGCTTTTTCGTTAGTGCTGATAAAGGTAGGTGCTGAGAAAAACTATTTTTGCGGTAGTGTATACATGGAATAGGACATTATAGTAGTTCTTAGACTTCAATTGAAGAATTTATACAATAATATTCTCCCACCTCAAATGTGGGGTATGATAAGGGTTGAAAATTATCTATATTGGCTCTACCAAGAAAGATACTTCATGACATACTTCCCCTCTAGAAAATAGATTTGGATAATCCATTAAGAAATATCAATTATGATTTCACATAGAAGGAACACATATTAGAGCTATGGATCCCAAAACAAAAAACCACATAAAGAAAAATCTCTTAGATATATAAGTTGGTAGAAGGATTGGGGACTATTGGGGCCTTTGTATCAATAAATAATGGTGAATTATTATCCCCACCATTACAACACTCAACTAGTAGTTTTCATCTTGTCATGACACTACAATTCCAAAAAAAGATGCAGAATCACATTTATAATAGGGATCAATATAATAGTTATGATACGTAGTTTTTGGTATAGGACCTTATTATTTTATTAAAAATAATTACTAAACTATGTGTCTCACAAAAAAATGATAAACCTATCTAGTTCCAACTACACACTTTTAAGGAAGACATCAAGACAAGTTTATTATTTGAATTTTCACTACATCTCAAATTACATAATTAAAATAAATTATTGGTTGTATTGAATTTTAAAATCATGTTATCTAGGTAAAAACTATAGTTGTTTTTAAGACACATGAAATAAGTTTAAGATATAATATAAATAGGGTTATTAGTAAGAGGAAATTATATGTATTTTATTTAAAACCAACATACCAAAATATATTTTTAAAGACACACTCCCTTACAAAACCGGTTTAGGAATAGTTTAATAGACCATATCTCAATATCATATTGCATTATATTTATAAAAACTCACCCAACTTCCAAAGGAAAAAAATGAAAATAATTATTCAAGGATATGGTGTCCTAGAATGTTTGGTTATGTTTGTTAGCTATGAACATGAATAATTCTTATCCCAAATGATTATTATATATTATCTTTTATATGAAAATAATTAATTAAGAAAAATATAAAGGCAATTGTTTGATACCATATAATGGAGTCCTCATTTTAATTCACCATCACAATTACTAAACTGATTCTAGAAACCTCATGTAGTCCTCCCCATACACATGAAGTTATTAGCTAATGATAAGGGTCTATAAAAAATTCCTAGAAACTATATTCTCCATGGTAAAACCAACCATAAAACACATTCAAAATAATAATATTATACTTACCTTATAAATTAAAATATTGATAATAAACTTTGTAATTAGATGTTACCGTTATCTAAAATAAAATTCTCATGTAATAAGAATTTATTAGTTGTAATTTCACTTGACATACATCAAATTTTGGGTCACATATTTTAAATCCATGTACAAGATGATAAAAATTTAAATACAAAAACAATCAGAAAAACTTTACTCAAGTCCTTACCTGGTCCAATATCATTACTATATCTAACCTACACATATTCAATGATCAAATTTAAATCCATTTCCCTTATTTATTTCTTCTACTAGGATGTCTGCCTAGGTACCAAGGCTCCTGAGAATGGAATGATTATAAAAGGGTTATCCCCCACCAATGATATCCCTAAAAAACAATATAAATAATAGAACATGAATAATTTCATAATATTAAAATCTAGTATTAGGAAAAAATAATTCAATGACATAGTTGCTACCCAACCACTAATTGTGACCATACATACTCAAGATAGTTACAGGGTGCCAAAGAATATATCACTCAGTCCCATTAAGTGAATTGATTCCCAAATTATATTAAATATTTATATATTTATGTCAAAATAGAATAACCAATTTATAGATTGTATGTTAAAATATCATTCTTTAATAGAAGGAATAACATTCTCACTATATCATTTCATATAGTGTGCAAAATCATAGTGGAAATAGTCAAAAATTGGTACAAACTCCAACATAAATAACTATTGATGGTATTAATATACTTGGGAAGAAACATATAGGTTGGTATAATGTAAATAATATTTGAAAATTAATTTATTTTTAAATGGATTTTAGTAATTATTTTCCACATCAATTGGTAACCATTTTATATTGTTGAGAATATTTTGAGTTGTTTTGATTATTTATAAGATGTGTTTTTTAGAACCATGTGTGAAATGGTGATGTTGGGAACCTATATGTAATAAATATGAGTTATTGAAAAAATCATAAAGGAATTTTTTAGATAATTATGGAAAATGTTTTGAAAATTATTAAGGATTTTACAATTTGATATAAATATTAAATATGATCATTTTTGTAATTCCCTAGTAAAGGATACCTAGGCAGTGCTCGCATAGAGACATTAAATGTCCTCAAGAATACCTACCATTATTCCAAAGGCTTTTGACTAGTGGTGACGACCTAATGTAGTCATGGGGAGACTCTTCCCAACAATTTAATGAAGAAAATAATATATATGACATAGTACCCATAATAGGTAAAATAAAATAAATAGGCTTGGGATCAAAAAAATAAAGTATCACATTATCTCAAACCACTCACATACCATTCTACTATGCTCTTGACATAAATTCCTTGATAGACCAATATTGCGTTATTATCTCTATGAGATTCCCATTTCATGGTAAAAGATATTATGATAAACCTATATACATAAAATCCTATGATGTGAATTTGGGTATGGGTCAGACCAATGACCATGATGGTATCCCCAATGAATCAACAATAGTATTGGTGGTTTATTATATTTTTTTTCAAGAAATACATATACAAGATTTATTAATTTCCATGAAACACACCAACCCTATAATATAATATGCAGTCCATATAAAATCATACATGTTAGGTCATCACATGCTCACAAGAACACCAAAACAACTACCCCTAACTACTTCATATATATCCTAGATGGAATTTATATCAAAAACATTATAACATATATATCCCATTGAACATGATTACAAAATAATTCATAACATAATCTGGAAACCCAAACCGGAATTTTTTTCCATGGTTGTCCATCATTTCACCTCTACCCTTGCCCATAGACCCTAAGAATGATATCAATCACACTGAAACATCCTTGAGGGTAACATAGAGGCCAGAATGAATATCACTATCCCATCCTTGTAGACTCTAGTTAGGCCAAAATTAATCAAAAAATCTTATCCTTGTAGACTGTAAAGAGGACACATTAAACGCAACTTGTCATCCTCAAAGTCATTAGGGCGGACACATAACACGCATAATCCAATTCCTATAGACTAAAGGGAGGTCATACCAAGAACATGTTGTAAAAAACATATAGTGGACATAACACATCAAATAACCCAATAGGTCAACATTGGGATACAAGTAATTACCTACCATGAAATACAGTTCTGAATTGAAGTGGAAGAAAACCTCATCTGTGCCTCCCCGTATGCTGGATGTTTCTTACGATGTGGGGATTATTTTATATCTATGGAAAGAATATACCTTGTTTATAATGTAAATGATAAAATAATAATACATATTCAATATAATAAATAAATATATTAACATGATGAAACTAAATGACGGAACACATTGTATACAATAAATAAATAATATGTTCTCAAAGTCATAAGTTAATTAAAAGTATATGTAAAACATAAACAGATAGTTAAAAACTATAGAATTCCCTAGAAACCATCTAGGTCCAGCATTGGCTCTATGATCATCATCTCTGCCATCATCCATGAAAACGTTTTCCTAACATAGCTCCATGCACATAAAGCCTATTTTTTTCATCAGAATTCCTCTATGAAGTGTGACTGCTATAACTTTGTAGGACCCCAACTATAAATCACTAATTTATTTTATCTCATAACTAACATTTGGAATAAACTAAAAAAAAGTCATATCCTACATAATAAGCTAAAACTTAGAAGAAGTATAACCAATCCCTAATAATCCCTGGTCATAACTACTTTGGATACAATCGAAAACAAATGTCTAGATATCGAGAGTAATCTAGAATTACCCATTAGGATACTAATTAACCTTCTTGGAATCATGTGTACATTATAGACAACATCAAATAGGAATTAAGAGAGTCATGTTCTTAGAATCCATCAATAATTGAGTGATCAGGCTACTCGACATCTAGTAGTCATTGAGTAACATGCTCCTTCTCATCCTCTAAGCATCAAGCGTTTCACATAGAATCCATGAATCATCTTCATATACCTAACCTATAATTAATTCTATAATTTCTATTCTCACTTGTTGTCTGAACTACCTGTCTATAGGACAAAAATGTCACAACCATCAACCTATATATAGAACCATGAAAAATACCACTAAGGAAATAAATTATAGGGTAAAACACACAAGAACCATAAAATTTCATACTTAGTAGTAGTGGGATCATACAATACAGATAATGAGCCTAACATAAAATACATTAGAATCCCATAATTGTTTTGGAATATGTCAAACAATACCCAAGCATGTGCATATTAGTTTAGTGCCATTGGAATCATGTTATCATAAATAATATGTTTATAAAATATATAAATCATCCCCACCTATTTCTTCATAATAATAACCTTTTCTTTAATATCATATACAATACCATTCATCATATCCTATGGAAAAGAAACAATAGAAATGGTGTGAAAAAATACATTATATGGGCATATGAGGGAGATACATAAGTATAAATGAATATAATAGTATGATAACATAAGAATGATATTTAAAGATCATACCACATATATCAAATTTTATATAAATGAGTCATGTAATAAATATTTGTAGTTCGTATCACATAAATAATAAGGTAGTCAAGATAATAGTTGATAAAAGAACAATATTGGAATATGATATTGAATTGTGGTAGACACATAGACATGTAGTATCATGTCTTAGATGTATTTCCAATTCTTATCAAGGAAATTAATGGGGACTAAACATACTGGTAGGGATATAATAACATCCCTTGTTGTAGTCCTTTCTTTGTAATTGACCATATTTTCCCATCGTCACTCAATGGATTGGGTTAATCCATCATCCCATATTTGATAAGGTTCCCCCATTTTCCTATAGTGTATTATGTTTTCATATATTCCAATACCAGATCAGGTTTGTCAACTTGTTTTTCATCATTATATCATGATATATAAATATTCAAAAAATTACTTTTAGTGAAATATTGTTCAAACCAATTTCATAATGAAAAATCATACATATGTGTTCTATTTGAACGTAAAACATTCATCATATTATAACTTAAAAAAACAAATAGGTTTTGTAAAACTTTTATAATATCCTAATATATAAAAATGAAATACAGTTCATATATACAAATATAATCAAACCATAAAATAATAAGGATTATTTAATTCAATAATATCAACATTAAATCATTTGTAATATCAAATAGTATTATCTTATGTGGAAAATAATTTTGAGATATTTCTTGAATTAATTGTTGGGAAAAATTTACTTTATTTAATGAAATAAAAAACTTTTTAAATCATATCATATTTAGAATAAATTATTCTTTTCAAATAACCAAGATATGTATAAAGGAATCAGTGTAAATCGTATTAAAAAACTTTTCAATCATTTTCCTTTATTATTCCAAAAAGATTATTTAAAACACCTTTAAATCTTTTTAGAAAGAATTCACTTGAAGTAAAATAGATTTCTGACTGATGAGGGAACACAATTTCATGAAAAATATAATTACTAAAAAGAATGAATTTTAGGGTAAATATTTTCAATGGAAATTTTATACACCTTGTAAACAATTATAGGTTCCTAACATTAAAAGTGTCTCAATGAAATAAAATTGAGACAAAATTCTATATTAGAATTGGTGAATTTTTAATCATAAAACCCATGAAAAAGATATCATTGATGGGTTATTAAATTCTCTTAAATATTAATAATAATATTATTGAGATACATTCATTTACAATATAGACATCATACAAAATAATATAGTATATTATATGGACTATTTCCCACAAAAATAAAAGAGAGAGAGAAATCCATTACCTAGTGTTTTGAATCTCATCGTAATCATGAAATACAAATGTTTAATAAATTTAATAATATTATATATCTATTAAATAATTATATTTTTATATCTAAAACCACATATTATTTTATTATGACTTTATATTTCCTGTTTATTAATAATTCCATGTTAATGGTACGCTTTAGGTAATATCTTCTTTTTTTCACAACTATTGTTTTTATATTTGAGGTCCTATTAACTATAGAATTATTTAATTATATACATAATTATGATCAAAATATATATTTATATATATAATATATAATATATTTATTTATATTAATCTCTAATTGATAAAATTTTAAATTGAAATACGCAGTTCATGGAGATAGTAGGATATACGTACACATGAATGATGTATCCATTTTCCAGTAGTATTAAAAGGTAGAGGGAAAATAATATATATATATAATAACCTTATATATTTTGTATTATATAATATTTATCATATACATTCACTAAATCCATACTAATGACATTCCATGTAATGTCTGAACGAATGATGACGTTTTGAGGAGAAGGTAGTCCACACATCCACAAACGAAGTAATCTTATTTAAATAAATTTGAAATCATGAGGGTGTGTATTATATAATAATTCCAGAACCATAAATAAATAATAAATATCATATATAAAATACAAAAACATAAATTACAACATCATTATGAAACATGAAATGTGGAAATTGATGAACGAACAACATCGGTTCGTGAGGCGGTAGTTCGTCGTACCCTTGAATGGTGATTGCCTATCCAATTTGATGGATGTGTTGGTTAGTGTAGGTTTAAACTATAATATAAATAATATCTGTATATTTATAATACATTAATAATTTATATAAACAAGATATTAATATAATTTAAGGGGTCTATTGAAGAAATAGTACAAAAACATTTGTTGATGAATGTTACCTCTTCTTGCTGTATCTTGTTTTGATTTGCACAAAAGGATTCCTTTCATTGGATTCATGCCCAAATAATGTCTTATAAGATAATGGAAAGATATTTTTAAGGATATTTTGATTGAGTTTTTCCGATCCAGATAGTATCTAAAGCATGAATAAAATTGAATTAGAGGAGCTCTTTTTTTAGAAAGAAGGGGCAGTTTTGCAATTTCAATAAATATAATCTTATAGTAAATTAAATATCAATCCCAAAACCCCCTAATTAAAATCTATTAAATTAATGGAATTATATTATTATAATCTCATAATCAATATGAATTTATATGGGTTTTTTCATATCTTTAAGCCTTATCATTTTCAATAACCCCAAGTTAACCTATTTTAATTTTAACTACGTTAACAAAATATCAAAAAATAAAAGTATAATAGATTCACTTATAAGGTATAAATTGATCCATGAATGGTTAATTTTTTATATTTTAGAACATAATTTATTTCCTATCTCTTTATTTAATATATTTTGTAATTTTCAATTATTTAATAAAATATTATTTTCATAAAATATCATGAGTGTCAATTTTGACAATATTTATAACATTGAATTTAATAAAATCAATAATAAATTTTAACATTGAACCAATTACATAAATACACCTATAACATGAGACATTCACCTAGAAAATTAAGGTATAAGCTTCATTTACTTAAATTATATTTCTTTTAACAATTCTATTAACCTTTAATTGATTGTTTCCTTACATGAATAATTAATGCATCATCAATATGTATTTATTTATGAAATTTATTTTATCACAATAATATAAAACTAAAATAAAATTATGTATATAAAAATTTTAGATTTCATAATGATATATATTTTCAAGTATATCTTCTATTTAACCCTATATTAAAAATTTTATACTTATTAAATGTAATAGTGGACATTTTATTACACCCTTTGATTTTAAAATAATCTCTATCATTTTAATGTAAACATGTCCATTAAATAATTAAATATAGAAAATTAGGTTTTAAATTAATAATTAAATTCATCCAATAACATTTGGTAATGTGTTATAGATGTTTTATAATATTTATAATACAATTTTTATCCTTAATTTCACAATTTACCCTTATCTATTGTAAAAAAATTACTAATGTTATTTATCATATTTTACCAAAATAAAAGGAATCTATTTAATAAATTTATAGGATATGATTTCAAATATTTAATAGTTTTATTTAAAATTTAAATTAAAATATTTTCAGACTAAATTAAAAAATAATCCAACAAATGGGATGAAAAACAAGTTTTTTAAAGTAAAAATGTTCAAAAGATAGAATGTTTTTATATTCAATTTCAAAGTGAAATTTATTAAAATTAATTAAACTTAATTAAATTATTTAAAATTTATCTATCTATACTTTAGAAGTTATCAAAAATATAATTCAACATAATAAATTATTTCAATGGAAAAGATGTTTTCAATTGAAATTGCGTATTTCTCACTAATAATAAAAACATGAAAATTATCAGAGAAATAAAAATAAAAAAACCAAATTAAATTTAGATATTTAATTTTCAAATAATATTTTTATTTCATAAAATAGAATTTATAAAAGTTTAAAAATGTTTTTTAAATCAAGTGCACCATTAAAAGGTGGTAAAACTACCATTTTAGAAAAATAAGTCATTTATTCACCAAATTTTATTTATTCTTATATAAAATCTTGAACAAAGATAATATGAATTTTAAAAATTATATTTAATATATTATATAAATATTTTATTTATTAAATCCAATAATTGAATTTTTATTTTTTGTATAAAACACACTTGTGCATATTTAAATAGATTTTTTACGAAAATAATTCATTTTATTTTAAAAAGTGGTTGATATTTTTTTGTTAATTGGTTAAATAATAATATATACATGTGTAAAAAATAATGAACTAATTAAATTAATATTTCCCATATCTTCTATTATAACAAACATGTTGTGACTATATTTTGTTTAAATAATTACCATAATAAAATTATATTTCATAAAAATAGATTGTTTCAAGTAACACAAGAACCAATGAAATAAAATTATTTTATAAATATATAGTTCATAATAATATCTGGGTGTTACATTATAAAAAACCTATAAGTAATTTCACCCCCTAATGTTTTCTTGGTTTTCAAAGATTTAATACCTGGATGTCCCTATCTATAAAACCAACATCATAAAATTGAATGCTAAAATGTTATGTAAAAATATTTGGGTACCTAAATGTTACCCAATGTAAGTCATAACTTGGTTTCGACATATGATATAATAGTTGGTAAGTGAAAACATGGACATTACAATGATATATATCTACCATGTTCTAATGAATAGTAATAAAGAAGATAGGTATAAGAAAGTTAACCATAAAAAATAAATTGACAAAAATAATCTTGAGAAGGACATAAATATCAAAAAAATTTGAGGATAATAGGAAAAACATTCCTTTAGAAATCCTTTATAAAAAACTTACATGATTATATCTAATAATTAATATATCACTCTATGGTTGTGCATTGATATATTTCTACTTCATTTCATACACCAATAAAAGATGAAGTTGATATTAAAATGCCTAAATAATGAGTGGATCACAAGATATATAATTGGATGATAAGTTATTCCTCCTATATTTAATTATAATAAAAACAAAAATGATATCACATGTCATCCAATATGAATAAATATTCTTATTTAGAAATATTAATCTTTAAAATCACATCCAAATTTTAAATTACATTATTTCTAAAATGGTTACACATTTAAACATCCAAAAGATTAAGATCCAAAACATTCCAAAGAAGGTAAATAACTTTCAAAAATCATCTAATCATTAATCCCACAAACAACTTCAAGTTGCTTATATCTGTCACACAGAAAATATGGGAAGGTTTATCCTTCCCGTAATGAAATTTTTTTAAAAAATATCAACTTACCACCTCAATCACTATTCATGGTTATAGTACCATTCAGAAAGTGCTCTTAAATTTATATGGAATAAGTACAGTAGACCAATACATAGATATTTCATTATTCCACAGTACTATCTAATAATGTCTATAACATTAATCTTGAATTCCATTAAAAAACACTAAATAATTCCACCACTTAATTTTCATACTAAATATCTCTAATAGTAATCACATGTGATTTTACTTTTTTCATTATATTTTATAGGTTTTTGTCCTCAATCATTATTGATAACCCTTAGAATAATTAATTGGTATTAATGATGACCATTTTATTTGTACACAAAACATTGAAGTGCGATAGGAGAATTATGTATATTCCTTTCTCTATTTTCATCATTAGATATTTTTCCCATCAATTGGATATTCAATTTCCATATGACCCTATTTACCACACTTATAATATTTACCAATACTATTAGGAGAATTTCCTCCATGTTTCTTATCAAGCATCGAGGATAAAGGAAATCTAATCTTCCTTTATTGATGGATTATATATTTTCATTTAATCACCATATTCTGTTTCTTATAAAATCCATGATACATTTGTTTTAATTCAACCACCATTTCCACCTTGATGGAAAACACAAAATATCTTCATTACTACTGATGTATTATATGAATAACTCCATTTAGAGACTTGGTTTTAAGCCACTGAAAAATCTATCATACATGAATTTTGGTTGGATGAAAATACCAAAATAATACCTTTAATTTGGTATAAAATTATCTATGTTGGTACAAATAAAATAAACATATGGCATCCGACCTTTATATTACTTAACTTTTCATTACATTTTACAAATAGAGGATCTTTAAAGTCTAGTGTCTTGGAAATCAAGAACATAAAACCTCAAAACAACAAAAAATATTATTATAATCTACATTTAAGGCTTAAAAATAAGTTAAACCTAAGTATAACTTCTTCCTCTCTTAACTGGGATACATTCATCAAAGTAAAGGGTGAGCAGAAGGCCCAGTATGGAAATCTAGGGAATCAGTCTATTTGAGATATCAATTAGAACATGATGAAAACCACAAGACATGAGAAACAAAAAAAGTGGAATAACAGAATAAAACGAACTTGAATCACAAAATGAATATGTGGATACATAATTTAATTTATACATTCATGAAAATATGACAAAGGTTCATTCTTATGATGTCATAAAAACATTACCAAGGTTATTCACCAAGGTATCGTGAAACTTTCCATCTTTAGAGATTAATTCGCTACCCAATGAATTGGAGTGATATCAGAGTGTACCCTTAATATGTCGTTATTTTCATGTTATCCACATTAATAATAATCATACATTTCATAAATAACCCAAATATTGTAAAATAAATTGGTTTCACTTCAAAAATTGTGACGCTTTAAAAGTGCTTTAAAATAATACCATTATATCATTTATAATCCATGGAAAGGGAGAGAGGGTAATATATATGTCAATTACAGAATCATGAATATAATTTTATGTATATATGAACACCTATTGAGATGGAATAGGTTTGGGTATTCACATAAATGAGATAAGATAATTTATTGAGAGAAAGAGAGAAAAGTTTGAGATGAAATTTCTACAGCATAATGGCTATATAACATGGTTTTTGAAAACAATAAAAATAGAGGGTATAAGGGTAAAAAAACTCAGAACTAACATATAATACAGTATAGGTATAGAATAAAATATAAATATGAACATGGTATGGATATTTTAATGACATACCACATTTAAAGGAAACATGAATGAAAAGAGAAGATGCACTTTCTTTTATGAAAATTTAGCAGCCTAATGACGTCACTTAAAAATTTAAAAAATCAATTGATGAAAGTGGAGAGGGTATATAATCATTTGTAAATGAAATTTAAAGTGATAATTATATATAATAACATACCCCAACATAATATTATTGAAACTAGAAGACAAAACATAAAGAAAGTCATGACTTAAAAGAGAAGGGTGAATGGTTTTCTTACCTAGAAGAGTATCTTCTGAAGCTCAAAGGATGGGACCTTGGGGGGATTAAGGGCATATTGGGAGGAACAATTGGGAGGTATAATGTCCATAGATTAGTTTAGGATATTTTTTTAAATAAACTAATGAGGTAATGTCTTGGTATTTACAGGAAAAGTGAGGGAATATTTATTAAATTTCCAAGAGATACCTCATCAGTGGTATTTGAAAAACCATGGGCTTGCCCATGGTATTTTCCCATTTTATTTCACCCTTGGGATAACTCATAACATATATTACTTTTCAAAAGTCGACCATATTTATTACATCATGATTACATCAGCAAATGAGGTCATTAAACACCCGAAACTCAAAAGTGTATTTTTACTATTCACCAAAAATTGAACTGTTTCAGTAAAATCCAAAAAATTCACCGGAACCTAATATCAATGATCTGAATTAAAAAATGGACTGAATTTTATTATAATAATTTCTAAATATTTTTTATTTAATTTTTAATTAAAAAAATTATTTATTCAAAAAAATAACTCTAAAACTATAACTTATTTTGTAACACATTGAAAAAGCAATAAAGGTCCCATAAAATTATCATATAACCATATGATAATAAAGTAACAAGTTACGATTACATTTTATGAAAATAATTTTTTATTTTAAATTAATAATATAATTATAAAATTGTAATTAAAATATTTATAACATACAAAAATTCCAATACTTATATTATGACCATTTTTTAACTTTTAACATGTCTAAATTATATTTATACATTCATGGGTAAAGTTTCTATTTGTTTGGCCGATTTACTATTCCTTACTATTTATAAGGGTATATTACTATTCATACTTTACTATTCACCAACAATTCAGTTAATCATAGTAGACTCTAATTTTCTTACGAGTCACAATTGTAAAAGACCATTTTCTGAAAATCATTTCACATTATTAATTATTTAATGATTATAGAAATATTTTAAAATACCCCCTTTAAAAAATACATCAATAATATGGAACTTCATCGTACATTTATCCAGACATTTGAAATTCACAAATTTAACATAATAAGAAATAAAAAAATTATATAAAACGATTAGACAATGTAACTAAGGTCTTGTCACATATCCCCTTATAACACATGCATAGGACCTAGGTGTAATGTGTGCTATGGTGAAAGAATATTGGGGCAGCTCGAAAAACATTGACTGAGTGGTGATTTCTATCATTTAAAATATCTCCCTTATGTGATTCCCTTTAAGCTTCACATGTGGAAGCTCATCTTGGGCTTGGTCAAGAACAAAGCCTAGAGATGCTACCTCTTTCCCATGCTCAGATAGATTGGATTCATAAGGCCCGAGTCTACTAAATGAGGCCATCTACTCTTCGTTCTGTATTAATTAACCCATATCACTTGTATTAATAAACAATAATTATAATGTTAAGAGTTTATATTCCAATAGTCATACTGACCAATGGTAATATAACAGTCAAAATCCAATGGTATCACTTCATTAATTAAAGGATATTGTTTTGTGGACTTTAAAATTAAATAACACACAAATTTAAGAAACAAATATTTTTAAAAAGTTCAGGTCATTACATACTTACCCCCATAAGAAATTTAGGCCCCATAATTTTAACTGTTACCCTAAAAAGAGAAAAGGTGTCGATACTTCTGCCTCATAAACTCCTCTAGTTCCCACGTGACTTCTTCATATTTGTGGTTCCTCCACAACACCTTAACAATGTGGGTAGTCTTGTTGCATAGAACCTTGTCTCTAAAATCCATGCTCACTACCATTTGTTCCTCATAATAGATGTCATGTTTTATTGGTACCACCTCTGGATTTAGTACATGTGAAGGGTCAGGTATGTACTTCCTCAATAGGGATACATGGACGACATCATGAACTTGTTCTTGATTTAGAGGAAGTGCAAGCCGATGGGACACTACTCCTACACGATCATAGATTTCATAGGGGCCAATATACCTAGGGTTTCACTTCCCTTTCATCCATAACCTCATGAATCTCTTCTAAGGTAAAGTTCAAAGATAGACTTTTTCACCAACATCAAACTCCAAGTGCCTTCAATTATTGTTGGCATAGCTCTTTTTCGACTATGTGCATCCTTAATGTGTTTTGGGATGGAGATGACTTTTTCAATCATATCTTGAACAATAGCAAACCCAAGAATATCTCTCTCACTAGCTTCATGCAAACAAGTAGGAGTTCTACACCGCTTACAATATAGAGCATCATAGGGTGCCGTTTGAATACTCGAGTGGAAGCTATTGTTATAAAAGGACTCAACTAAAGGGAGATGTTGATCACATCCACATTTAAATTCCATTGATAATGTTCTCAACATATCCTTGAGTGTTTTAATAGTCATTTCATATTGGACTTTATTTTGGGGATGATAGGATGTACTGAAATTCAATTCAGTGCTCAGAGCATGTTGAAGACTTCTCCAGAATTTTTATGTGAACCTTAGATCACGATCTGATATGATAGAAAGTGGAACTCCATGTATCCTTACCAACTCCTTCATGTAAATAATGGAAACTTGATCAAAAGATAAATCTTCTTGAATGGATATAAAATGGAAAATCATTGAGAGACATTCCACAATAACCCATATCGCATTATTTCCATTGGATATTCTCAGGAGACCATTGAAAAATTCCATTGTGATATTGTCCCACTTCCATGTCGGTATGGGTAGTGGTTGAAATACCCCATTAGGAATTTTTCACTCATCCTTCACATAATTACATATCATGAACCTTGATGTGTAGTCAAAAATCCCCCTCTTTATATTTTCCCACCAATAATGTTCATGAAGGTCCCTATACATTTTTGTGCTTACAGGATGTAAAGAAAAAGTAGAGCTATGAGATTAATCCATCAGCTCCTTTATTTCTGGAATATATGGAACACATTGTCTTGTATGAAATTTGAGTACCCATTCATGATCAATATTGAACTCAAGAAACTTCATATCCTTCATAGCCTCAAACTTTTTCGGTAACAAAGGACCATCTTTCTGAGCCTTATTGATCTTATCTAGTAATGAAGGTTGAGAAATCATTTGTGTTAGGGTTGATGATGTCACTTCCCTTATAATTCTAATGTCCAGCTTTACCAGTTCATTGATCAAAGGATCTCATTAAATCCTCATCATAGAAAGAACAAATAGTTCTTTTATACTTAATTGATCATAAACGTTTTTGATCATCAGGGATGATAATGAATTGAACAATAATAGTCATTGAGATGTTCCAACAATCTCCTCTATCTCATGTTCAATTCCTTTTGTGTGAAAATATACATAAAAAATTGATGGTCTGAGTATATATCACATTTCTCCCCATAAAGATAGTGCATCCTTATCTTTAGAGAAAAAATGACTTCAGCCAACTCATATCATGTGTAGGATATTTTTTCTAATGATTTTTCAACGTTTGAGATGAATAAGCAATGAATTTGTCATTTTTCATGAGGATTCACCCAAGACCTTTTAGATATGTATCGCTAAAAATAACAAATCCTTTCCCACTTGAGGGAAGATTTAACACAGATGTTGTAATTAATCTCTTCTTCATCTCTTGAAAACTTTCCTCACAATCCTTTGTCCAGATGAACTTGACCCCATTTCGAGTAAACTTGGTTCATGTATTAGAAATTCATGAAAATTTATACAAAAACCTCATATAATATCCCACTAAACCAAGGTAACTACGTATTTTAGTTATTATTGTAGGATAAGGCCACTCCTCTACAACTTTTATCTTTACAGGGTCAACAATGATTCCTTCATTGGTAACAATGTGGCCCATGAAATAAACTTGTTGGAACCAGAATTCACATTTGTTTAACTTTACAAAAATCCTTTCCTTTTGTAGAGTTTGTAGAATACCACTTAGATAATCCTCATGCTCCTCATGACATTTGGAATATATTGGAATATCATCAATAAAAACTACCACAAATTTATCAAGGTAGTCCTTAAAGACTTTATTCATAAAATCCATAAAAATAATAGGTGCATTAGTCAGTCTAATGGGAGCAAAAACAAAATCATAATTCTCATATTTTTATCAGAAGGCATTTTTCAGAATATCTTCTTTCTTTACCCTCAATTTATGATAACCCGATCAATGATCAATCTTAGAGAAGAATTGAGCACCATGAAGTTGGTCAAATATGTCATCATTTATTGGAAGAGGGTATTTTTTTCTTCACAATGATCCCATTCAGTCCTCTATAATAAATGCATAGCCGCATCGATCCATCCTTCTTCCTCACAAAGAGAACTGGTGCTCCCCAAAAAGACACACTCTCTCCGATAAAACCGTTCCCCAAAATATCTTGTATTTTATTATTTAATTCCTCTAGATCCACATTTTCCATCCTATATGGGGACACTGATATCCGATGAGATCCAGGTACAAGTTTAATGAATAACTCTACCTCTCTTTCTGGGGGAGGCCTGGGTAATTCCTCATGAAATATGGCAGCATATTACATGATGATGGGGTCATTTTCTATCCTAAAACTCCCATTTCCTTCTTCTTATTTACTGATCAACTCCATAAAAAAAGATATAGGAGGTTCTTCTTGACAAAGATCAGGTTGAGGTATCCCTCCTTGGAAGATAACTGCAAGTTTTCTATTCAAGAGTACTGATATTTCCTTACTTTTGCATTTGATCTTAGCATTATAATTTGAGATCTAGTTTATCCCTAGTATAATGTCGAATTCTATAATGGGAATGACTACTATATTTTCAATAAGATTGTTCTGACTAAAGTAATACTAGAGTTTCAAAACACTATCGATGTTCGGATAATCCCACCATGAGTCTGGACTGATAACTCTACTTTTAGAAAATCAGGGGTTAATTCTAAATTCTTAGAAAACTTGGATGAAATAAAAAAATACGTAGAACCAGAATCAAACTAAGTACTTTCTAGTTTTTAGAGAAAACATGTTTAACTTCCACCAAATCATTTGGAACTTCAACTTCTATCATAGTGATTGCAAATGTACGACCTTGTTCCCTTGGCCGCTGCCTAGGCTGATGGTGATTCCCCTCCACTGCCCTCGGATTTAGACTATGATTGGAAACGTGCCCAATTTCCCCACACTTAGAACATTGGACACCAGGGAGGGCCTACACCATCTTCCATTTTTCATTAGTGTTGTGAAGTTTTGGATTCACCACAGTACGTCAATTCTGTTCGATATGTCCATCTCTTCCACACTTGTAGCATTTCCCACTCCCAAGCAGGTAGTTCCCCGAATGCTTTATCCTACATTTATTACATGTGGGATGTTGCACTTGCCTGCATCCTATTCCCTAATTGAAGATCCTTACTATTCTTGGATCCATAAATCTTTTACTTTCATTGGATTTATGAGACCATTTCATCTCACCAAACTGCAGTTCGACTTTCATCTCACTTTGCACGATCTCCTCAAAGCTATCATAATATCGGTTGGCTAGATTCATCTAGAGATTTGGTCTTAGTCCACCGAAAAATATATCAACTTTTCCATTTGGATCTATGAAAAAGATATAGGAGTAACATTAAATCCTTGTGAAGTTTATCTAGTAGCTTCCCACAAATTCATTCTCCTTCTGCTTTAGCACAAGAAACTCCTTCCCCATTCGTTTTCTCATCGATCGAGGGTAATACTTGTGGAAGAAGATCACTATGAACTCTTTCCACCCCATAGATTCCACAACCACTCTTGGACTCATGTTTTTATTCAGTTCTCACCACTAATCAGATTCTCCCTCTAAACAATAAAATGGAAAGGTGACCTTCCCTTGCTCTAAACAGCGGATCCCAGAAAAGATCTTCTCGATAGAGATGATCCACTATTTAGCAATCAATGGGTCGGTAGATCCACTGAAGGTTGGTTGTTGTTGATGGATAACAAATTCAATAGAAATTTGTTACCTTTTGCGGTGATATTGGTTTCTCACCTTGATTCAAGTTATTTCTCATTACATGAGTCAGTTGGTTCATCATTCGCATGGAAGTTTCCATTCCATCTTCCATCGGTGGGTTGTCATCACATGGTCCATTGTAGTCACCATTTACATGGTTCCTCATATTGACCTCCATTTTCTAAAATAATAAAACCATAGTGAGAAAATTATTTGATTTTCAAATCTTTTAACCATAAAGGATTTTATATCATAAAACATCAAGCATTAAACAATTACATTTCTCTATAAATCCTTCAAAATGATTCATAAAAATATTATGATTAACCAAAAATATCTTCCATGAGCCTCATAACCAAGAGTGTAGTAAGGCCCATTGTTGTGTACCAGGATACCCTGGGTCGAGCCTGAATCTCATTGTCAGAGTTTTCACTCCTAGGTACATCTGTGTTGGATCCGCCTTTACCTGCTCGTATCCAGACAGGGTTGTATTTGCTCGATAAACTACTGACTCAATACTCACCGAAATACCAAGAAATAATCCTATATTTCAAATTTTCTATAGGGTTCATACTAATTTATTATAACCTAATTTCCATAAATAACTAAACATTATTTTGATACCATATGTGGCATCCCACCTTTATATTACATAACTTCTCATTGAATTTTACAAATAGGGAATCTTTAATGTCTAGTGTCATGGAAATCCGGAATATAAAACATGAAAAAAACATAAAAAATTCTTCTAATACACATGTAATGCATAAAAATAAGTTAATACTAAGTAAAATTTCTTGATCTATTATCCTTGATTCATACATCAATGGAAAGTGTGAGCAGAAGTCCCAGTAAGGAAATCAAGGGAATCAGTTTACTTGTGTTATCAATAAGAACTGGATGAAAACCATAAGACATTAGCAATGGAAATAGAGGCATATCATAATAAAAAGAACATGAATAACAACATTAATATTTATTTACAATATTTCATTTATACATTTGTGAACATATCACCATGTTTCATTCCTAAGGTGTTATAAAAACATTACCAAGACTATTGGCCACAGTATCATGAAAGTTTTCATCTCTAGAGATAAATTATTTTCACAATGAATTGGAGCGCTATTAGAATGAACCCTTAATATGACTTTATTTTAATGTTAGAAACATATATAATAGTCATAAATTTCATAAATAACCCATATAGAGTAAAAGAAATGGGTTTCAATTAAAATTGAGGTTCTTTAAAAGTGCATAAAATATGACCATTATTCATTTATAACCCAGGAAAATGGAGTCAGGGTTATATCTATGTCAATTACAGAATCAAGAATATAATTTTTTGAATATATGAACAATGATAGTTACTAAATAGGTCAGGTTATTCACATAAACAAGATAAGATAATTTATTGAGAGAGAGAGGGATAACTTTTGAGATGAAATGTTTACAGTATAACGACTATATAACATGGTTTTAAAAAATAATAAAAAGAGAGGGGATAAGGGTAAAAGACTCAGAAATAACCTATAATACAGTATAGGGACCGAATAATATATAAATTAGTATATGGTATGGATATTTTAATGACATACTACATGGAAATGAAACTTGATATAAAAGAGACGTTTCAATTTCTTTTACGAAAATTGTGCAGCCTAACAGCCTCACTTAAAAATTGAAAAAATAAATTTATGGTAGTGGAGATGGTATCTAATAATTTTTAAATGAAATGGATAGTAATAAGGATATATAATAAATACCCCAACATAATAATATGAGAACTAGAAGACATAACATTAAAGAAGTCATGACTTAGAAGAGGAGGGTGAATGGTTTCGTTACCTTGAAGAGTATCTTCGAAAGCTCAAAGGTTGGGACATTGAGGGAATTGAGGGAACCCTGGGAGGACTCATTGTGAGGTATAAAGGCCAGATCTTAGTTGATAAGGTTTTTGGAATGAAATGAATGAGAGAATGTCTTGGTATTTATAGGAAAATTGAGGGAATATTTAATTAATTTCCAAGGGACACCTCATCAGTGGTATTTGCAAAACCATGGGCTTTCCTGTGGTATTTGACCATGGTATTTCCCACATGGGACACCTCATAAAATATCTTTTTATTAATTAGTCGAGCAAATTTAATACATCATTATTACATCATCAATGATGTCATCAAACATGCAAAACTCAAAACTGTATTTTTAATATTTACTGAAAATTCAACTGTTTCAGAAAAATCCCAAAAATCCACCCAAACCTAATATCGATGATTTGAAATCACAAATAAACTCCATTTAATGAAAATAATTTTTTAAATATTTATAATTTAATTTTTAAATAAAATCATTATTTATTCAGGAAAAACAACTCTAAAACTGTAACTTAATTTGTAACGCATTGAGAAAGTAATCAAGGTCCCATAAAATTATCATATAACCATTAGATAATAAATTAACAAATTTTGATTAAATTTTATGAAAATAATTTTTTTTAAATTATTAAATTAATTACTAAATTAAAGTTAAAATATTTATGAAATAAAAAAATACCAATACCTATATTGTGACCATTTTTTCACTTTTAAGATGTCTAAATTATATTTATACATTCATGGGTGAATTTTTTATTTTTTTAGTAGATTTACTACTCATTACTAGTCATTAAAATTAAGAAGGGTATATTATTATTCACACATTTCTATTCACCAAAAATTATTTTGATCTTATTTGACTCTGAATTTTTTGTTGGTCACAATTGTAGAAGAACATTTTCTGAAAATCATTTCACGTTATTAATTATTTAATGTTTAAATTTTTTTTTAAAATACACCTTTTTCCAAAATTCATCACTAATATAGAACTTCATCTTACATTTATCTAGACATTTGAAATTCACAAATTTAACATAATAAGAAATAACAATTTTATTTATACAAAAGGATTACACAATGTAACTAAGGTCTCATTACGTAGACCCTTATAATGCCTAGATAGGACCTATGTGTTTGGTGTGCTTTGGTGATAGACTATTTGGTCCGCTCGAACAACATTTCCCGGGTGGTGATTTCTATCAGCTTGAACTTCTCCCTTAGGAGATTCTGTTCAAGCTTCACATGATGATGCTCAGCTTGGGCTTGGTCCATATCAAAGCCCCGAGATGCTACCTCCTTTCCAAGCTCTATCAAATGGGCTTCATATGGCATGAGTCTACTGGATGAGTCCATAGACTCTTCTTTATTTATTAATTAACCAGGATCACTTGTATTTATAAACAATAATTATAATTTTAAGAGTTTATTTTCGAACGGTGATATTGACCAAGGGTTATATAATAGTCAAAACCCAACAGTATCACTTCATTAATTGAAGGATATAGTTCTGTGGAGTATAAAATGAAATAACACACAAATTTAGGAAACAAATATTACTAAAAATATTGGGTCATTAAAAAACATCCATTTTCTTTAACACAAGGGATATTATCTATATATTCATATGATGAACATGGGGGAAGAAGATGTGAATGAATAAGTTATCTAACTCATACCATTCCAATTATTCAATTCCATATTGCTACCTTCTATTATTGATTAGATTCCATCACTACTCTAATTAATCTTCTAAACGAAAAACAACCAAAATAAAATTTTCATATTTATACAATGAATGATGGAAAATACCTTATTAGTATTACTGATCGATTGCATTGAAAAAAGTGGATCAGGAAACCCATTGAATGAAGGTGGTCATTGCCTTATAAAGGGATTAATAAAATGTTTTTAATCTCTATGAAAGTTGGATATTATAGAATGATTAATTGTTTGTGTATGTATAGTGATAAATTTTTTAATTACATCATAAATAAAAATTGGTTTTTTCGAAGGATAGTCATTTCATTTCCCATTCCACTCAATGCTATCATAGGTCCTTTAGGTTTGGTCCATTGACTAAAACTAGAAATCAATGTTTGAGTAACATTAATCATAGTGGAAGAACCACACAATCGAGGGAATTTAATTATAAAATTTCTATATATATCACAATAGGTTTAATTATATGTTATTCATCATTATTATTAATACTCTTGTATCGTGAACTATACAAACCCTTATCCTTAGACACATCCCTAGAATTATACTTAGAAATATCTCTAGGGATCTCACTAAAGTCTTCTCATCATAGTTCGCAAAAACTGATTTAACCTTTTATCTAATACCATCTATAATGACCCTCACATAGAATATATTAAAATTAAATCATTTTTTGGAATATTATGTAAATTACAAAAAAACACACCAAAATAATGTATTAGTTTAGGGCCTTTGGAAATGTAGAAACATAAATAGCTAGTTCGTAATATATCTACATCTTCTCCCACCCCTTTCATGATAAGTATAACCCTTTTTGATATATCATACTTAAATTCATTATTAATATAACGGGGAAAAGAAACATAAGAAAAGGTGGTATGAAATGCTCATTATGGGTAAACAAGGTAGATATGTGAGCATAACATGAATATAAGGGTATGAGAACATAAATATGACATTTAAAGATCATACCCTATATATCAAAGATCATTTACATGAATCATGGAATAAAAACTAGTAATTAAACCTTCAACTTTTTTATTATAAAAGTCCCCATTTTAAGGGAGTATGGGGAGAACCCAGACATCAAGGACTTTGGATATTACTAGTCCTGATGATCAATGAGATAAAAGAAAAGAAAACAACATAGAGATTCCCCACCCCAGCATATGATCTAAATGAGTCCCTTTCCCTTTGCATGATAGGCCAGCGGGAAAGAGTCATGTGAAAAAGAACATGCTCGATTAGATGGCCATTTCCATACCCTCTTAGACAACCAAATATGAAAATCCCTGCAAAGATGAACTGTCAGCTTCGAATCCTCCTCTGGGTCCATTCCATGTGGTAGGTCTAGCTACTGTCTAACCCTTCCAAGAGAACAGAACTCAAAACCTCCAAAAACTCATCTTAGACCAACCCTGACGACCCCCTTAGACCCACGCCAACACAGCCACAAAAGCCCTGAGGACAATCCAAAGAACGCAAGTTTAATCCATCGTCACCTATAACTAGATGGACCAAAACTGCACCAAGGGACCACAACCAATGAGGGAATCTAGGTCATCCAAAAATAGAAATTCCACTCTGGGCATGGATCTGCTCCGATCAGAACCATGGATGCACCCTCACTAGATTCCAACGAAGCCACGGTGATAAGTACAAGAAGGGCCATCTTGCCACACCAGAACAACAAAAACAAATCCAAACAGAGAAAAAATTCACAAATCACCGAATTAACCACCTATAAAAACTCAAAAAACATGAATATTCATAACCTACCCCCTCTGTAGAACTGAAAATTTTCCCAAATCCACACCATGAGTTCTCTATAAGAAAACCCTCTCATTGGACAAATTGAACAACCTAGACCGGTAGACCGGGCCACCCCATGCCTCGATGCCATCGAAGGAGGAAGATCATGTTGGGCCAACCTCGGTAGCTCTGCTGAGAAGTGGTAAAGCCATCCCATATTGACGTGTGATCCGTACCGAGCTGAACACTGAAGATCCTACGAGATGTACTGCTGGTACCCAAGCACCCCCACTCCAAGTCAAAACTAAGATTATATGACCACTAATGCTCCTCCGAGATGTGATGCCACCGCACAAGCATCCACGCTCATGCCGAGTCAAACCCACCAACACCATGAGGAGATCCTAGCTCGATGGTGGGGGGAGGAGAAAGAAGCTGTGATAAACCCTAGATTCGCGAGATTGGGGAATACCACACCGCTCTGAGGCTCTATCAGGAATCTTAAAATAGGTATAGTAGTTCATAATACATAAATCATAAGGTATTCATGATCATAAGGCATGAATTCGTAACTTATAAAAAAATGGTAATTATGGCAGACACATAGACATGTTTTATGATTCCCTATAAGTCAAGGTGCATTGCTAAATGGTATTAGGGAAAATCATGGGGCTACACCTAAAAGGTGGGACACACCACCATCCTCAGTCATAGTAATATCTCTATAAGGGATTGATATTCCTTATAATCTGATTTTGGATTGGGGTTCCCCATGTTCCCATAGTGGATCGGGCCGCCACATATTCCTATATAGGATTAGGTTTTCCCATATTACTAAATTTGATCTAGCTTGTAAACTTTTACCCATTATTATCTCATGAGATATAAATTTTTACCCAATTCATATGAGGTATATATAGTTACCAGCAATCAAATTATGAAATCCATGTATATGTGCTCCACAAGTACATAAATCATCCCTCATATCATAACTTATAAATATAAATAGGTTTAATATAAATTTCATCATATCATATCCCATTAAAAAGAAATGGGTTTCATAAATACCGACATAATCCAAACATAAAATAATAAGGGTGAATTTTTTTAATAAAATACCCATTAAAGCATTAGTAATATCTAATATTATTATCTTATATGTACAATAATTTTGAGAGATCTCTTGAAAAATTCTTAAGAAAAATATCTTTTTTATTTTTGAAGTCAAACCCTTTTTAAATCATAACATATTTAGATAATAATTTTCATCTGAAATAATCATTAAAACATATAAGTGTAATATTATAATACTATTTTTAAAATAATTTAAATCCATTTCCATGAAAATTACAATAAATCATTTAAAAAACATAAAACATTTTCAGAAAACATGGTTTTGAGGGAACATAAATTTTTCGCTAAAAAAATAAAATTAAATAAAACATATAATATCTTAAAAATAATAATATTCATTATAAATTGTGTCAAAGAGAAGTATATGAACCTTGTACAAAATATATGTGCATAACATAACATGTGTCTCAACGAAGGAAAATTGAGACAAAATTCCTTTTTTAATTTAGTAACATTTGAACCATAAACCCCATGATAAATGGGAAAATAAAATGGTTATGTAAATTTCCAAAAAAATTTAGATTATAAATGATAAAATACATTCATTTAATTTAAAAACATATCAAAATAAAAATGAATATTGTATAACACATGTGTCCTATAAATATAAATCTGAGAAAAAATTCCCTTACCATACATGCTAATAATCATCGTACTCTTGAAAACCTCATGTATAAAATATATAATATTATTATAGATATATAAATAAACCATATTATTTTTTAATAAATTATGAAATTTTAATATGACTTTACATTACCCCTTTATAAACAATTCAATGTTAATGTTACACTTCATGTAATATCCCCATTATTTTTCACATGGGTTTTGATTTGTTATATTTTAGATCTTATTAAAAATATAATTATTTAATTATAACCATAATGATTAAAATGATATAAATATCATATATATTCGAAATAAATTCATTTACATTAATCGAAAAAAATATAATTCATAAATGAATTACACCGTTCTGGGTGATGAGAGGTCGTATGTACCGATGAATGCAATTTAAATTATTTTGTCATATTGAAAGAGAGTGGGTAAATAAAATAGATATAATATAGTTATAGTATAATTTTTATGCCATATATATTATATAAATTCACTAAATGCATCTTTAATATATTCAATGTAAAGTGTGAACAAATGACATCACATTGAAGATGCAGTATTTTTCACATCCACAGAAGAAGTTAACATATTTTAAAAAATAAAAAACATGAAGTTATGAGTCATATAATAATTAAATAAGCATAAATACACCATAAACAAAATATATATCATGAATGAAAATAAATCAATATATCCATCCTTTAAAAGTGTTAATGGAATACTGAAAGATATCAGTTTTCAATGTGGTAGTCTATCGTACACATGAGTGATGATTGTATAACCCATTTCATTGAAGTGTGTATGAGTTTTGGTCAAAAACATAATATAAAAACAAATAATTATATTTAGTATTCCTGGGTCATTATATAAACATTATGTAAAAATAATATATGTGGATTAAAGTGTGAACAAATCACATCATATTGAGGGAGGGATTTTGAGAAGAGATATGGATCATGTTTTTATGAACCAAATATCTTATGAAATGTGAATAAAAGATAATTAGAGGTTCCCTTTTTTATGATAGAGAAGAGAATATTTTATGAATTTCTCAAAAGAATAATTTGTAAAAAATTAATTCTCAATATAAATACCTCCAAAAAACCATTCAATAAAAGATAATGTATGATATGGTCAAAATATAATTATCCAATTGATTTTGGATGAATGTTTTAGTAGCTTTATTCCATATTATTTTGATTAACCCTGAGATAAACTACTTCAATTATAATTATGGTAACAATGTTTTTAGTGTAAAAAATGATAAGAGTTTTACTCATGAGATGTAAATTGATACATAAGTTATAAATTTATGATATTGTTTATCATAATTTTTCCCCATTGTTCTTATTTAAAAAAATTATTATTTTTCAATAATTTATTAATATATTACTTTTGAAACCAAAATATGGGAAGAAAGAGTACAAGAGGGAAGTCTTTGGAGCGGCCTCACAAATCCATTTTGTGGTGCCCCATGTCCCCATGCCCGACACAGAGTAGGATGACGGACGCTCTGCTTACACATTTGAAGTTCGTGAGCCTGCCACAGTGCAAGGAGGTGGGATACTCCATGAACAAATTTGATGTTTGTGAACCCTCTACAGAGCAAAGAGGCGGGACACTCCATGAACAAATTTGACGTTCGAGATCTTTCTATAGAGAAAGGAGGCAGGAGTCATTGGGAAAAAATTTGATGTTTGCGAGCCCACCGTGGAACAATGAGGCGAGTGGCTCTATGACCGCATTTGATGTTCGTGACTGTATTTGACATTCACGACCCGCCGCAGAGCAAGCTCTCTCATCATGCCGAGAGATCTCGGCTTCGCGGTGCCTCTTTCCTATAAATACAGGGCTCCCCTCGAGCCCAAAGGATGGATAATTTGGCCTTTCACCTTCTGAGCTCTCAAATCACGAAGCACTTCTCACTCTGTGAACCATGAGTTCCTAAAATTATATTCTTTTGCGAAGTGCCTCACCCATTTCTTTAATTGAACCCCTCTTCTGAAAGGGATGCCTTTTGCGAAGCCCGTAGGCCTTCACGATGGAAGGAGAACCCCACAAGGACTCAGGTTATCACGAAGCGTTTATTCTTTGCAAAACACCCTCCACACACACATAACCCACATTCTAAGGAAGGGTCATTATGCTTCGTGAAGCAAATTGCTTCACGACACCTTGATTCACAAGGAACCCCTGCTTCACGAGGCATTACTTCGTGAATGCCTTTCCACTTCATGAAGCTCCTCCCATATGCACCTATGCCCTATGCCTAGCCTAGGTAACTTCACTTTGTGAAGAACATCCCTTCACGAAGCCCCTCCAATTCATGGAGCACCAGATCTTTACAAGGCTTCCTATAAACCACTTTGCTCTGTAACTCCTTTTCCCATGCGACCCTTCAGGTTAGAACGATGTAACTTCAAAGTCCCTTGGATGATACTGCCCGTTGTGTTTCTTTTCCTCATGCTTCTTCACATAGGCACTCTAAAGGATGTTTCTTCTTGTAATAGCCACACTAATGGTGACCCCCAATGGTTTGCTCTAGAAATCACCAAAACCACGGCTTTACCGATGCCTTCCTTCCCTCACAGGCGGTTGGGTATCAGTTATGTAAGTCCTAGGGGTGTAGTGTGAACCCTCCTAGTCCATGCTGTAGGATGTTAAACTGCCAAGAACCATTGTTCTCATCACATTATGTTAAACTATGACCACACCCCATGCGTTAGACGCGGGTTTCCCCCACCTTGGACATTCAGCACACCCACTAGTATTCACAGGAGTGAGATCACTCCTCACATAGAATGATATTCTCTTTATCGGAGCACCGTCTGTCCACGGGGAGTGGGCAACCACCCTAGTGTAATCCCCTAGATTTTCTTGAAGGATGTAGCATCCCTAATCCTCCTCTTCTCATGGGTTCCAAGTCCCTCTCCCACTAGACTTTGTCACCATATAGGCCTCCATCATGGAGTAAGTCCCAATCTTTACCACCTCGAGCTGCTAACCAAGAATAATCCCTTGTTTCCTCTTTGAGTCTCTAACCAAGCATAAGAACCCATTAAATACCCCACAGACGCAACTTCTGTGATGTGATCATCAAGTCCTCACTAACTCTTGTTTCTCACACCGAGCATGACTCACGTGGGATTTGAGTAATCATCAACCACGAAATCCTTTCTGGGTAGCCTAGAGTGTAAGTCCCACACACCCCACATAAACTAGATGGTCCTTGATCGTTTCCAAGTCAAGGTACACTGAAAGCCTCCCTGCGGATGAAGCCCACTACCCATTGGTCGTTCCAACCCCCTTCATGTTGGTTCATCAATGCCACCTGAACTACGAGGTCTTTGATCCATGTCAAGGTAAGGTACGTAGGAAGCCTCCCTGAGGTTCAATCCCACCATCCATTGGTCGTTCTAACCCCTTCACATTGGTTCGCAAACCCCACAAAAAATACGAGGTCTTTGATCCTTGCCAAGGTAAGATATGTAGGAAGCCTCTCTGAGATTCAAGCCCACCATCCATTGGTACTGGACATTTCTTAGGTTCGCTCCATAACTCCACCAAACTATGAAATTTCTGATTCCTTCCTTCCCTCATGGGTAGGTGGGTATCAGTTATGTAAATCCTAGGGGTGAGGAGTGAACCCGCCTCGTCTGATCTGCAGGATGTTAAACTGCTAATCACCATTTCATTAGCACATGACATAAAACTACGACCGAACCCCGTGCATTAGACACAGGGTTCCCCCACCTTGGACATTATGCACTCCCACTGGACTCCATGGGAGTGTGATCATTCCTTACATGGAATGAGATCCTCTTTATCAGAGAAGCATCTGTCCATGGCGATAGGGAAAACACCTTGGTGTAATCCCACATCTTGTCTTACAAGAGGTAGCACCCCTGCTCCTCCTCTCTTCCTAGGTGCCAAGTCCCTCTCCCACTGGGCATTTTCACCATCTGGCCCACCATCCAGGAGTAGGTCCCAATATCTATCACCTTGGGCTTCTAACCAGGCATAAGCCCCTGTTTCCTCTTTGGGCCACTAACCGCGTGTAAGACCCCATTCCACTCCCCACAGATGCATCTTCTGCGATGTGATCGCCAGGCCATTGCTGCCTCATGATTATCTCACTGAGAATCACTCATGGGGGCTTACAGTAAGCATCGACCATGACATCCCATTTGGGCAGCTTAGAGTGTAAGCCCCATACACCAACCTGAACTATAAGGTCCATGATCCCTTCCATGGAATTGTACGTAGGTGGCCTTTCTGTGGTTCAAGACCAACAACCACTAGTTCTGACCCCACTTCACGTCAGACCACCCTCGTCCTGTATTATGTTAAAACACATGCCCTATTTCATCCAAAAAGACGTTGAACTACATTCCACAAACACCATCCGAACTATATGGACTTTGATCCTTTACAAGGCAAGGTACGCAGGAAGACTCCCCGAGGTTCAATCCCACCATCCATTGGTCCTGACCATCTTCACATCGGTTTACCAAACCCCTCTTGAACTACGAGGTCTTTGATCCTTGCCATGGAAAGGTACGTAGGAAGCCTCCCTGAGGTTCCAGACCACTACCCATTGGTCTCGACCATTTTCACATCGGTTCCCACTCTATCCTGAACTATGTGGGTTTTGATCCAAGTCTCCAAGACAGGGTATGTAGGAAGCCTCCATGAGGTTCAAACCCATCCGGCAGGCAGCCGTTGTGACCCCATCCAGCGGTAAGCCGTTGTGACCCCATCCAGCGGTAAACCATTGTGTCCCCATCTAGTGGTAAGCCGTTGGGACCCCATCCAGCGGTAATCCTTTGTTCCACATCCAGTGGTAAGCTATTGTCAACCCCATTCAATGGTATGTTGTTGTCTTTTGAACTATGAGGACATTGATTCCCAGCCACAGGGATACGTAAGAGGTCTCATCAAGGCTCAATCCCAACATCACTGTCGTCCTCAAGTCCACTCCATCTTATTCTCCACACACTTTACATAACCATCCATCAACCATTTTATTTCCTACCCGGGCCATCACATCCCGGTGGGATCATGCCACGCCACTCTCCAATAACTTTATTAATAATCGGGTAGTTAACAACGTGTTGTCCCCAACATCAGTGTTCCCTTTGGGGGTTACACTACGGGAAAAACCGATTATTGCGACGGGTTATTTGCGATTGGAATAAATCCCATCGCAAAAAATCCGACGAAAAGCGTATTTGCGACGTGAATATATTTCCATCGTAAATGGTCAGTTATTTGCGACGGGAATACAGGACCCGTCGCAATAGATATGGCGCGGTTTGCGCGCCAAAACATGGGAAGCCTATTTGCGACGGTCGCCTTCTACCCATCACAACTACCCAGCGGCAGCAAATACTATTTGAGATTGGTAAATTGTCCCATCGCAAAAAATTTGTTGGCAGGTGTTATTTGCGACGGGGCCCGTCGCCAATACCGGCGGCGGTAAATAAGATTTTGCGACGGGGATATCCGCCCGTCGCTAATGGTATGTTGGCAAGCACCTATTTGCGACGAGCCCGTCACAAAAACACTTTTAACCGCCGTCCGTAATTAATGCAGGCAAAAGTATTTTCTACAGGATCCCATCACAAATACTAGGTATTTGTGACAAGATACCTTCGGAAATAAGACCGTCGCAAATAATCTAACCTATATATACCCCCCACCCGTTTTTTCAAAATCATTCAGATCTCTCTTTCTTTCTCTCTTTAACTTACAGTTCTAAGTAGAAAATTTCTTACGGTTTAATTTTTTCGTATGAGAAGAGGAGAGAAAGAGTTAGAAGGCGTTAATTGCTTCAAAATATTGAAGGTATTTATATTTTTTTTATTTTTTTATTTTTTTTAATTTTTAAATTTTTTTTAATTGTTAATTTTATTTTTAATTGTTAATTTTAATTTTTTAATAGAATGTTTAGTAGCTATAAAGTATAATTAGATTAAGTGGTTGAACCAAATAATCTTTGTCTGGATACGAACAAGTAGAGGCGGCTTTGGCATAGATGTACATAAGAGTGAAAACTCTGACAAGGTGTTTCGAGCTTGACTTGGGGTAACCTGGTACACGACAACAGGCCTTACTGTAGTCTTGGTTCGACACTCTCGGGGGATGTTTTGGTAATAATTAGAAATAATTATATTTAATTAGAAATAGTAATATTTAATTATAAATAGTTATCAAATTAATTAGAAATAATTATCAAATAATTAAAAAATAATTAGATTTAATTAGATTTAATTAAAATAATTATCAAATAATTAAGAAATAATTATATTTAATTAATTAGAAATAATTAGAAATAATTAAAATAATTATCAATAGAAATAATTAGGAAATTAGAAATAATTAGGAAATTAGAAATAATTAGAAAATTATAGACAATTAAAATAAAATTAGGAAACAATTAAAATAATTAGGAAACCATTAAAATAATTAGGAAACAATTAAAATAATTAAGAAATAATTAAAATAATTAAGAAACAATTAAAATAATTTTGAAACAATTAAAATAATTTTGAAACAATTAAAATAATTAGGAAACAATTAAAATAAATAGGAAACAATTAAAAAAATTAAGAAACAGTTAAAACAATTAGGAAACAATTAAAATAATTAGGAAAAAATTAAAATAATTAGGAAACACTTAAAATAATTAGGAAAAAATTAAAATAATTAGGAAAAAATTAAAATAATTAGGAAACAATTAAAATAATTAGGAAACAATTAAAATAATTAGGAAACAATTAAAATAATTAGGAAACAATTAAAATAATTAGGAAACAATTAAAATAATTAGGAAATGGTTAAAATAATTAGGAAACAGTTAAAATAATTAGGAAACAGTTAAAATAATTAGGAAACAATTAAAATAATTAGGAAAAAATTAAAATAATTAGGAAAAAATTAAAATAATTAGGAAACAATTAAAATAATTACGAAACAATAAAAATAATTAGGAAACAATTTAAATAATTAGGAAACAATTAAAATAATTAGGAAACAATTAAAATAATTAGGAAATAGTTAAAATAATTAGGAAATAGTTAAAATAATTAGGAAACAATTAAAATAATTAGGAAACAGTTAAAATAATTAGGAAACAATTAAAATAATTAAGAAACTATTAAAATAATTAGGAAACACTTAAAATAATTAGGAAACAATTAAAATAATTAGGAAACAATTAAAATAATTAGGAAACAATTAAAATAATTAGGAAACAATTAAAATAATTAGGAAACAATTAAAATAATTAGGAAACAATTACAATAATTCGGAAGAAATTACAATAATTAAGAAACAATTACAATAATTAGGAAACAATTACAATTAGGATAATTAGCAACTATAATTAGGATAATTAAAAACTACAATTAGGATAATTAGCAACTACAATTAAGATAATTTGCAACTACAATTAGGATAATTAGCAACTACAATTAGGATAATTAGAAACTACAATTAGGATAATTAGAAACTACAATTAGGATAATTAGAATCTACAATTAGGATAATTAGCAACTACAATTAGGATAATTAGCAACTAAAATTAGGATAATTAGCAACTACAATTAGGATAATTATCAACTACAATTAGCATAATTAGAAACTACAATTAGGACAATTAGAAACTACAATTAAGATAATTATCAACTACAATTAGGATAATTATCAACTAAAATTAGGATAATTATCAACTAAAATTAAGATAATTAGCAACCACAATTAGGATAATTAGCAATTACAATTAGGATAATTAACAACTACAATTAGGATAATTAGAAGCTAAAATTAGGATAATTAGCAGCTACAATTAGGATAATTAGAAACTATAATTAGGATAATTAGAAACTACAATTAGGATAATTAGCAACTACAATAATCAGCAACTATAATTAGGATAATCAGCAACTACAATTAGGATAATTAGTATCTACAATTAGGATAATTATAAACTAAAATTAGGATAATTAGAAACTACAATAAGGATAATTAGAAACTATAATTAGGATAATTAGTAAGTGTGATTGACCGCTCATCTACCTCAATTTTCTTTTCATTTGTGTGTTGAGGATTGACATGAAACTTCTGCCTCCACATGTAATATTTTCTTTCACTGTCAAAATTATCAACCTCCTCACCAGCATAGAGGTGATGAGGTTTATAATTTTGACAGTAAAAGAAAATATTACATGTGGAGGCAGAAGTTTCCTGTCAATCCTCAACACACAAATAAAAAGAAAATTGAGGTAGATGAGCGGTCAATCACGTTTGTTTTTCCGACAAGTTTATATCTATTCTTAACATGTTCAAATCTTAAAGGGTCACCAATTTTCAGGTCATGCCTAATAAAAAGTTTGCATCAACCGTGTCCAATGTAAAGTCTATAATTGTCCTTGCTTGGTTGATCACCTCGCAAGTAGTGTTGCAATAGGACAACCCAAGTCATGTCTTTCTCATCTATAAGAATCATATCACATGACTTTTTACATAGACCATTCATTCTTGAAAATTTAAGGGAAAGATACTGAAGTTCCCTTAATTTTTCAAGGTAGAATGATCTATGTAATGAGTCATGCGAGATGATTCTTAAAGACGAGAATGACATTACTTGTGTTTTCCTATTGCAACACTACTTTCAAGGTGATCAACCATTTAAGGACAATTATAGAGTTTACATTGGACATGGATGATGCAAACTATTTGCTGGTCATGACCTGAAAATTGACGACCCTTTACGATATGAACATGTTAAAAATAGAGCAAAATCTGTTGGAAATATTGAGATTTGTAATAATTAGTAATAATTAATAATAATTAGTAATACTTAGTAATAATTAATCAAAATTTAAATAAATTTGAGTACATGGTTATAAATTGGAAAAATTTCCAGCGGATTGGCGGCTACCTTTTGCTCAACGTCTCATATCTTTGGTACTTTCTCGCACTAAAATCAGTATGAAGAACTTGCTCTAACGTATGTCAGAACAAGTTTTTCATACTATTTTCAGTCGGGAGAAAGTTAAAAAGAGATGAGTCATCAGGCAAAAGAGCTGCCGCCAATCCGCTGGAAACAAATAAGAATAATTAGTAATATAATCTCCACAATGATGATTACAAAATTTTATTTCATTATTCAAGCATATTTCATTTTTCCAAGTATTTCTAGGTATTGCTAAATTAATAATAATTAGTAGGGATGATTAAAAATTAACTCTGTTGCCTATAATTATTGGTAATTACTAAGAAATAACTGTAATTAGGTATCTTCTATTTTTAGGATATTGTTTTTCTTATATCAAATTATTTAACAAAAGTAATGGTTTTAAATTTTTTATAAACATATATACGAATATGGAACAAGGAAGTCGACATCAATCATTATTAGATGATCACGCTTGGATAAATCAACGCAGAAATCCAAACGGTTCTAGTTTAAATCCTGTATATGTTGATGGTGTCGAATCTTTCATATAATTTACATCATCAAACCCAGAATTTGTTTCAGAAGGGAAAATTAAGTGTCCTTGTAAAAAATGTTCTCTGAGAACGTTTGAGACATTTGACATCGTTGGACAACATCACTTGCATTATGGTTTTAAATCAGATTATATTTTTTGGTATCAACACGGTGAACGCAGTTCCAGAGAAGATACTAATAATTTGATTCCAGATCCATCACGGTTTTAGAATTTAGTACATGATGTTGCAGGGCCATCCGTTCAACAAACTGAAATTGAGGATGGTGTTGATTTCCCTACCGAGTTGGCACCATCTGAATTTGCTAAGTTGTTCAGGTCTGCTGAGGATGCATTATATCCTGGTTGTAAGATAAGAAAATTAGAAGCAGTTGCAAAATTAATGGCTATTAAATCAGATAATGGAATGTCAGATATCTGTTTTCATCAGATATTTTCTTTGGTTAAAACACTGTTACCTAAGGGAAATGTGCTACATGCTAATTATTATGAGGGAAAGAGACTGGTTCGTAATCTGGGCCATAGTTATCAGAAGATCCATGCATGTTCAAATGATGGAATCTTATATTCTGGTGAAAATGAGTCATTGGATAGTTGTCCCACATGTGGAAAATCGAGGTATAAATAAGCTCAATCAGGGAAGTGTGGATTGATTCCTGTAAAATAGTTGAGATATATCCGTCTTTCACCCAGGTTGCAGCGTTTATTTATGTCTTAGAACATAGCGACATTGATGTCATGACATAAAACCAATATTTCAAATGGTAAAAGCTTGATTCATCCATCTGATGTTGATTCATGGAAACATTTTGATCAAGTGCATCCGTCTTTTGCTTTAGAATCCCGGAACGTGCGATTGGGTATTTCTACAGACTATTTTTTTCCATTTGGATCTTTTGGTAGTCAGTATTCCTGTTGGCCTATCTTTATAGCTTTGTACAATTTACCTCCATGGATGTTGATGAAAGAGCTTTATATCTTTTTGACTTTATTAATCCTAGTACATCCAAAAAAGAATATTGATGTTTATTTGAAACCATTGTTTGATGAGTTAAATTCATTGTGGAGTCATGGTGTTGGTACATATGATGCTGCTGCGAAACAGAATTTTGTAATGAAAGATGCTTTATGTGGACAATTAGTGACTTCCCGGCATATGGCATGTTATCCGGATAGAGTACACAAGGTCCAAAATCATGTCCTTACTTTATGGGAGACAACAAATCATTTATGCTCGTGAATGGAAAAAACATTGCTATTTTGATTTTCATCGCAGATTTCTTCAATCGACCATCCTTTTCGGAGGAATAAATATCATTTCAGAAAAGGAGGAATTGAAAGAGATGAATCTCCAAAAATGATCTCAGGTACAGAGTTACAATCAGTTGTATTTTCATTACCTTCCATCTCTTTTGGACTGACAATAAACCAACAGAAAATTCATTGCTTTGGGAAAGAACACAATTGGACAAAATGAAGCATTTTTTGGAATCTGCCATATTGGTCTGATTTGTTGGTCCGAAACATGTTGGATGTCATGCATATTGAGAAGAAATATTTTGATAATTTATTTCATACAGTTTTGGATACACCAGGTAAAACCAAAGATAATGTAAAGGCATGATTAGATCTTGCCCAAATTTGTAGACGACCAGAAGTTGAATTGTTTGAAAATGTCAGATCAAAGAGATTAATGAAGCCAAAAGCAGCTTATACACTGAACAAAGAGAGTCTCTTATTATTTTGTCAATGTATTACAGATTTGAGACTTCCAGATGGCTATGCTTCCAACTTGGGAAGATGTGTTAAAAATGGTCATATTACCGGATTAAAAAGACATGATTGTCATGTTATAATGGAAAGAATTATGTCTATTGGATTAAGAGCTTTGTTGAATTCTAAGATTTGGGATTTGATAACAGATATATCATACTTTTTCCGAGACCTGTGTGCGGCGAAAACAGACTACGATGCACTAAGAAAATTGGAAGAAGCTGTTGTTGTAATTATATGAAAACTGGAAAAAATATTTCCGTCGGCTTTCATTGACTCAATGGAACATTTCATATTACATTTTCCACATGAAGCAAAATCTGGAGGTCCGGTTCAGTTTCGAGGGATGTACCCATTTGAGATATGTATGTAGAAATTAATGAAAAAAGTACGTAACAAAGCATCAGTTGAAGGCTCAATTACAGAAGCTTATTTGCAAGAGGAAATTGCTTTATTCTGCTCTCATTATTTTGAATCTGAATATCCCTCAAAATTTAACTGCATAGGCTGGAATGAGGGGAGTTTTGATGATGATATGAAAAATCAATTATTAGTTGTCAATCATCCCAAACGTGGCTTTGGTGGAGCTCATGATTGATGGCTTTCAGATGATGAACATCATAGATCTCATACATATGTTCTACTCAACTGTTAAGAAATGTCAATAATTGTACAGTGAGTGATCCTATCCCTTATTCTATAGATGCTGTTACAGTAAATTAATCACATTGTATTTGTAGGTTATATGATGATCATATCAAGAAATAATTTCCACAAATTACAGCAACTGTCTTAGAAGAACGTAAGAATTTTTTTGCCTACTGGTTTCAAAAACTGCTAATGTACATTCTTTTTTTGTTTTACATATAAAATCAATTTATTACTTGTAATAGTGATAAATGTTTTACAAATTTTCAGGAATCTATACATGCTGATAAGATTGATAGTCGATTGCGTATATTGAGTATCCCACCATCCAAAATGGTTAAATCTTATAATGCATATGTGGTGAATAGTTATCGCTTTCATACACGTGCATATGGGTAATCAAAGAAAACAATGAATAATGGTCTTTGTTTGAAGGCATCAAATCATAGAGATATTGAAGTTGACTTTTAAGACATGCTTGAAGAAATTATTGAACAGTGTTATTTGGGACAGAATTATGTAACAATGTTTAATTGTCGATGGCTGGATACTGAGAGAGGCTTGCATGTTCATCCGACTCATGGAATTGTTGATATTAAACATAAAATTCTTCTTGAAGTAAATGAACCATTTTTATTGGCTCATCAGGCACATCAAATTTATTATGCAAAATACTCTGCTACTTAAAAAGAGTTGGATGATTGGTGGAGTATAATAAAAGTTAAATCTTGAAAAAATCAGTTTACTCAAACTGAATATGGTTCCACTGAAGTACAAGGAAATGAAATTTTTCAGGACACTCTTCAAAACACATCTTTTTCACAAAGTGGCATGAATATCGATGATGACACCCCATAGTTAAGGGTCGATGGTGACGATGTTGTCAATGATGTTACAATTGAATTTGAAATGAAAAGAGATGATGAAAGTGAAACTAATATGGAAATTGATGATGTTGATGAGGAAGACTAAGACATTGACATTGAAAACTATGAAGATGATGATGAAGATTAAAATTGAAACAGTAAAATGCTGGTTAGAATTATAACAAATATATATCTATACATAATAGTTATTTTCTATTATTTGTTAATAACAATCATTTCATGTTTCAGATGGACTCAGAAGTGTATCGTCAGTTGCTGGTGGCTGAGCTACCTATGGATGATGAGGATCTTGAGTCATCTGACCCTCAGGCTACTGGCACTACAAGGAGCACTCTGAGGGGGTGTGGTCTTTCCAGACTGATGATTCCAGATCCTGTCCCCGAGCAACATCCACCTCTTGGATTCGATGCACACATGCGGTGGTATGATAACCTATTTATTTTAGTTATCTTTCATTATAATTTATTTATATTCTAATTGTTTGATTATTTGTTCTTTTTCCACAGTTTTACGCATATAGCTATTGGACAGGGGAGCGCTATCTTGCACAGTTATTTTTCTCAGCCCTAGCTCACATGGGATCAGATTCCCACGGATGTGTAGGCCGCCATGTTCTATCATTGGATGGTACGTAATTAAATAATATTTATATTGAAATTTAATTCATTAATAACTTTATATTAGGGTTTATAGTATCCCATCGTCAAGAGCATGCGTGCCACTATCCACATGGCATGGGTGGTGTCTATGCGTGACTGTTTCCGTCAGTTTTTGCATAATTTGAGAAAGGAGGCTATGAGGAAAGCCAGAGTGACCGAATTTGATGAGTCCTATAGAGCCCACCGACCAAAGTACATTTCATCTCACGTTTGGGATGGAATATGTACACACTAGTTGGGTGGTGGGTTTTAGAGGAGATCTGCATTGGGTCGACAGAATCGGTGGAGACAAGAGGTGACGCATCGAGCCGGTAGTCGTACTTTCAGTGCGTATAGAGAGTGTCTGGAAATGACTTTTTTTAATATTTTATACAACTTTAAATATAAATAGTTTATTTTATATTCATATAGGAAGCTGAGAATCCTGGTATTACGACGTACGACGTTTATTGGAGGATGTACACTGATCCGGCTACTGGAGAGATTAGAGGTGACCACCAACATCAGATTGTGGTCAGTATTATTTTCTTTTCAGTTCTCAAATTAAATGCATATAATCTTTTCATTATTTTAATTTCTAATTAAAACTTAAGGAGTCATAAGAGGTCGCGACCTCGCAGACACATGATGAGAGTTATGACGAGACAGGTGATCAGACTAGTGCCCACCATTTTGATGAGACAACATGGATGCAGGCGACCCAGTATGGCTTCGACAAGGGCCGAGTAGTTGGTATCGGCTCTCATTTGACTCCTACAGCTTATTATGGTACTGGTACAATGTCGGTGTCCAGCTCAAGAGGAGCTCGTGGAGAGGCATCATCTTCTGCTTCACAGTATCAGGAGCAGATGCGTGCTCAGAGTGAGCTTATAGAGGATTTTCATTAGGGGTCGGAGCAGATGCGTCAACAACACGATGAGGACATGTGTCGATGGCTAGAGCAGATGCGCAAGCAGCATGATGAGGAGAGGCGTCGATATGAGGAGTAACATCAGGAGCAGATGGAGTATATGCGTCCTCTGACTCGTAGTTTAGTGATGGTGTTTCCTCCACCACCTCCTCCAGGTCCTCCACATTATCCACCCCCAGTGATTTTTTTACATGTAACAAACATTTGAGTTCGTAGTTTATTTCCATATTAACTATTTACAATTCCTCCTTTTCATATTGGTACGAATATTGCATGATTTAATTTGTTTTTATTTTTTTAATATTTTATTACTTATTAGTATTATTATTTATGTCTTTTTATTTTAGTAATATTACTTTTAATATTTTATATATTTTGTTAATATTGAGAAGTTTATAATTTTATAATTTTAATAATATTAATAATATTAATATTATTTTTTCATAAATATGTATGTTTATTTTAATAATAATAATATTATATGAATTTTTTATATTATTAATATTAATATTATTATTATATAAAATTATATTATTTATATTTATATTATTATTATTTTTTGATATTAATATTTCATAATTATATTATATATATTTTTTTATTATTCATATTATAATAATATAATTTCTTTATATTATTAATATTAATATTATTATATACATATTTTAATAATAATATTATTTTATTAATTTTTTATATTATTAATATTAGTATTATTATATAGTATTATATTATTTATATTAATATTATTATTATTTTATATTAATATTTCATAATTATATTAAATATATTTTTTTATTTATATTATAAAAATAGAATTTTTTTATATTATTATAATTATTATTATTTTTATATAATATTATACGATTTGTTTTAATTATTTTATTTTATTTTTATTTTTTTTAGTATTTGCGTTGGGGGAATTTGCGACGGGGTGTCCCGTCATAAAATATTTTTTTTACTGTCCCATTTGCGACGAGAAGAATACTCGTCGTAAAAACTATTGTTGCAACGGTCCGTCAAAAATACCTACATCGCAAATATTTTTTAAATTTCCCATTTGCGACGGATCAGAAACCCATCGCAACTAATATATCTATGACGACCTGTCGCAAATACCTTTTTTATATATAAACGAAAAACAATTTGTGACGGGGGAAAAATACTGTCGCAAATATTGTTTTTGCGACGGGACCACCGCAAAAACAACTATTTGCGATGCCGTTTTCTAGAACGGGCGATTTGCGATGGAGCCCCGTCGCAGAAGGTCTTTTGCGACGGGATCCCGTCACAAATCACCTGTCGCAAATATTCTGTTTTCTTGTAGTGTTACATTCACCTGACCCACCCTAGATAGTGTTCTGATATGTTTGATCCATCTTTGCTAGATGTTAAACTTGCGGCATACCCTGTGTTAAATATGGGAAGCTGAGGAAAACCTCAGAGACATGCCTATGGAAAAAAAATATACGTGTTCGATGTGGGATGCCTCAAGATTTCGCGCCCTCAAGAATCCCAATAATAAGGTGAAGAAACCCAGATGTGATAGTGTTCTATTGTCCAGACCTTCCATTGATGTCCAACGTGACTACTCCCCCAACCGAAGGGTGCTGCCCTGACTAGACCTCTTAGAACATCTTAACAGAAGCAGTGTAATTTACTAGTGTCCATGAAGATATGGAACTGGAAAGAGTTTCATAGAAAACTTCTTAACCTATAAGGGAGACCCGGATTAGGAGAAGAGTTCTAAGGAGAAATCCCTAGAAGGAAGAAACGACATCCCATAATCCCATATCGATCAAGGAGAAAACTTCACTGAACAAGCGATGGATATCGCCCGCCTTTGGAAAGCAGAAATGCAAGGTAACAAACAGCGCCACCGTCCTCACACAAAACGGACATGCATGTCCTGGTGAAAGTATCAGAAACAGAAATGGTGAACCTGATGTGAAACTATTCTTCTCAACATAGATATTAGTATAGTTCAAGTCATAAGTGGATTAGTGTGTCAACGGATCCAGTTATCCGGTGATGGGTCCCACCAAAAAAATAGCGGGCTTGGTGATAAACTCACCAGTAGTTGGGGTAGTCGAAATGTTTGGCATACCGATCTGTGATGTTGTTAGCATGGATCCCTCTTACCAGTCATGGAAGATGGAATGACACTTAGGAACTAGTTGCCGATTCCATTTTTCTTTCATCACTGATGAGTTGATCTACCAGCTTTTAAGAATCAAGATGTTGCACCCGGAACTCGATCCCCACCCGCCCACCGATGCAGGGGAAGGGTCAATACCAATGCAGTAGTCCTGTGTGGCTCTGCATCTTCTGTGATGGTCTAGACGACTAGAACCATAGGGCACCCCCGCCCTATTTTCCCATCTGAGATCATCCAAAAAAGGGTGATCAATGACCTCATACACTAGTACGAGGAGGAGGGTATTATCCCAACTTGGGATATGTCCCACCTAGATTTAGAGGCAACTGTTCCTCATTGTCAACACCGCCCCCAAGGGCCGCACAGGGAGTCGTTGCTCCCCAATCCAATATATAACCATTTTAGGAGCCTATCCCTAGAAAATCTTGACGATTCCCTACCCTAATCCGATAAGGTAAGGTGTAACAACCCACGCTTCCACGATACACTTCTCTTTGAATAATACAGTAGCATGTGTTGTATGCAACTTCTAGTTTTAACACATACCACAACCAATCAAACTAGCCATTATGAATAGTAATAACCAATTTTTTAAATTTTATACATTTTATATTTCAAAATGGACTTCATTTTTGTATTTGGAATATTGAAATTATCTTAGGGTAAATTTTTGGTACTTTTCAGATAACTTTCATATTTTAATGAATAGTGAAAATTACTAAATTTTAATTAAAAACAACTTTTTTAATAGAAATAATTAATAGTGATAAATTATGAATTTGAGTGGTTTTAATGTATAATTAAATTATATTTTTACCATTTAATCCAATGTTGGTTATTGGACATAATTTCACATTTAAACCGGACATAAACAAGTGTCAATCTTTTGATAGTTATTATTTCTTAAAAACACGCTTTTTGTTTTGACAGCAGAAATTAATTTTAAATTAATTTCTGCCACTTCTGTGTTTTAAATTTTGAAAAATGGATTCCATATTTAGAATCAGGAGGTCCAAATTGTATAAATATTTAACTTTTATTATTATACATTTTGAATAATTACTTCAGTAAATATTTTATTTACCATGGTTAAAGGGAAAATCCGGTAAATAAGATTAAAAAATAATATTATAATAATAATAAATTCCCCTAAAACGTGTCCTAACCCTATTGGTTGAAATATGTCCGACCGTGGGCATCTTTGGGTCGATTATGGGAACCCATGGATCCACTAGTAAGTGATAATGACAGTTTATATTAATAATGTTAATGTAAATACAAAAATGAAAAAATCATATATCTTTTAGAAAAATAGTTTTACATAGGGTTATATATATATATATATTATATTTTAGACTATAAATATTCATTATAAAGATCAAAATATTTACTAAATAATGTTATTTTATTAATAATTTCTAGACCTTTAATAATTAAATTTATTTATGACACAACAATGATGCAGTATTTTCCATATTAATGAAAGAATCAAATAATTAGTATTATAAATGTTAAAATAAATAAAATTTTAAAGTTTTGATGCCATACAATAATTTTATTGGTTAATATGACATTTTAGTATTTCTTAAATTAATTTGTTTCGAATTAATAATGTTTTTAATAATTTAACAAAAATTAATTATTAAATATTGTCAAAATTGACATAAATGAGTTTTTAAAACAAATATTATATTATTTATTGATATTCTATTCCTAAAAATATAAGGTTGTGGCAAAGTACTTATAAAATGATAGGGGTATCATTAATAGACCCCTTGTGGGTCTCTTGGAAGTATATTGTAATTTTATTAACCATATAATATAAAAATACAATGCGACATGGTAAATGTCAAACTATTTAACTAAGAGTTAAATATAAATGATAAGGTTAATATAGTAACCCAAACCTGTCTAAAATCTATTGGATGAAAGTATTTGGACCCATACCCACCTTATACTTTGAATAATCCACTTTTGAGCCATTAGAAACCGAATATGAATTTATTATAAATTAATACTTTAAGTTTTTCCTAAAGAGCCCCTCCCCCCCTTATAACAGGACACCACTTCTAACCAATTATTCATAACTTAAAAGCATTTTGGTTTGGACAAACTATGCCTAAATACCACTTCAACTATCCTCCATTAATCATAGAGTCCTTCCTTTAGTCATAAATCTAACTTAAGGATCCCTTTTGATCAAATCAAAAAGAAGAACCTGAAGAAGAGGTAATGTTTTCACCACCCTTTTTCAAGTTCCTTTCTTCTTCAACTTCTTATTTATTTGTTCTTACATTCTAAAATAATAACTCAAGTATCTTTTATATAATTTTATGTTATTATAAATATGGTACAACCATATTCAGTATTCTTTCCATCCTTTGAATGACTTGTCACCATACGTGTGTATGTACGACCTACCGTCTCCACATCGTGGTGTAATTGGTATTCAATACATTATTATATGGATGGGTAAAATAATGATGTGTAATTCATGTAAATAATAAATTTAACATGATAATTATTATGTATATATGGCATACCATCCAATTATATATTATTTTAATATCAAAATAATGATATTGTTGCTTGTGCATACGTACAGACTATCGTCTCCACGAACGCGATGAGATTCATTCCCCATCGTATCAATTCAAGTATAATTCTCATTTTATGATTAAAAATAATTTTTAAGGACTTTATATCATTTTGTATATGAATAAGATACAACCTACCCATAACAAACACAACTTATGTAACAAAACATATAAAAGAAAATGAGTAAGTTGACACCCGAAACGACGATAATACTAAGATATTAGGAACAAAGCAATATTAAAAGATCATATATGATATCATATTAATGTATATGATCCTTTTATAATTAAATAACAATTATTTTACCATTATACAAGAGGATAACCTACCCTCTACCATGGAAAAAGTACAAGGTAATGGGTTTCTTATCTCACTTTTAATTTCAAGAGATTTCCATTGATCATCACTTTTTTATTGCATGTGGTATGTGTACTACCCATGTTTCTATTCATTGTGTAATATAATTTAGTTCATGGATATTTACATCATCATTGTATGATCCTTCTTTCATGGGTTTATGTTTCAGATGTTACCAAATCAATAAGGGAATTTGAAATTTCAATTTCCATTCATTCGGATTTACGCATACTTCATTGATTATTTTACTCCAAGATTATGTGTGGAATCACTATTCATTTTATAATGTCATAATTTTCACTCAACTTTATGTGGATATACTTTTGATACACATAATAAATCCATTGATAAATTATCAAGTCATCGGTATGAACACAATAAGAGTAATTTTAACTCAATCTCCATTTGTTGAGTTAAATATCCAATTCATTGGTGTTGTTTTTACAAGAATATGTGTGAATATCCTCTGATTTATTTACACTGAATATAAAATCATATTTATTGTATTTATATTTTTCACACATAATTATTTCTTTGATTTATCCATAACCTAAGGATATAGTCTTTATAAGAGATTTCATCTCAATTTACATTCCATTGATACTTAATTGTTGTTATACACCAAATCACTTTTATATGGTGTATATAATGTACTTTGACATAGTATATCATGAAGACCTTTATTCTCATGATATTTCAATGTTTTCATTACCTCAATTATTTTTATTCAAGTGTCTCTCTTTTGGTTAGGAACTCTAACTAAAATATCATTTGAAAATGTTTTAAAGATTTATTATTATAAATCTTTCTCATTAATGACCATGTTTTAAAAATGGTTTTAAGGATTTATTTATATGGACATTAAAGTTTTAAAATCAAAATTCATTTTAAAAGTTTCAAAGCGGTATGAGACACTTTGATTCAAAAATCTTTTTTAAATGGCTTCTTGAAAAATAGTGTTACTTTTAAATGTTTTCAAGAAAAAGTGGGATATTTCTATCAATAGTTTGATGATTATTTTAATCTATGTCAATATCCTTCATTATTCTCGATTGAGGTTAATCTGATACAATAAAATATTTCATATTATATCGAATGAGTTATGTTTGACTGTGGATGTGCTGTTTTTATACCATTCATGGTTTGTGGTTAAAGTATTGACATTTAATATGATAGTTTAAATATGGATGTTTTTGTTATGTTTCAAACTTTTTATATGAGGAATGAATTAGACATAGTAAGTGACAGGTGGAGCCCTCTATAGCTCCTCGATGCATCAGTAGGTCTCATGAGACAAACTAGTGTCTTGGCACAAGGCCTTGACACAATCTTATTTGTAGTCTTGGAACAAGGCCTTGACTATGTGGTTATGATAGTTTGTAATTATGCATTCCAGGATTATAAAAGCGGTTATTGATATTTCTTGTGGTTATTTGACTAGTATAATATCCATGTGAATAAGTAAATGGAATTATTTCATTTAATCATTTCCATACTATGATGAAGTTCAAGTTTAAAAGGCTTTTGTTTTAGTTATACATTGCCTTAAATGTTTATGTTTATTTATGAAAGTTTCTGCTATATTGTTATCCTTACTGGGCATCTGAGCTCACCCCTTTATATGTTTTATTTTTCCCAGGATGTGAAGAAGTATTTTATGAATGACCTGCATGGATAGTATGAGTATATGAGTGTAGTCTATGGAGACAAGTTATTGTAGTTTTTCACTTTATGATGTAATGTAAACTTTATGAATGTTTCTAGTGATTCCAAGGCCACTAAACTAATCGGTCTTTCGAGACTTGATATTTTGTGATCATGCCAATGATACGTAATAATGCACCGACTCAGGGTAACTGTAGTCGGGGAATTATAGTTGGTATCATAGGAAGTTTAGTACATACCTTGGAAACTAGATTTAGATAAAATCTGATTAGAGCACATTTCCCTAAGATAGAATTTTAAGATTATTATAAAATAACTTCCTAGAATTGTTTAGATTTTGTGAGTTTTCCAAGAAATACATCCATGTCTGGATACGAGCTGGTAGAGGTGGCTCTAGCACTGATTTACCTAATGGTAAAACAAGAAAACACCACTTTGATCTAGACTCGAATGAGAACTGGTGCACGACAACGGGCTTGGCTGCACTCTTGGTTACGAAACTCCCAGGGGATATGCTTAGGATAATTTACATTTTCTTTACAAACCAATTTGAATTAATTTTTTATAATATGAGAATAAATGACCTTGGTTAATCCTATGGTGTTTCAAATTGAGAATATGGTGTCATGATATTCTCTAAATGATTTTATGACTACTGTTACTCACACAATGCTTTCTGGTTTTAGTCAATGGCTGGAGTCCAAGGAAGACATAATAACTTTGAGAATGATGTAAAAGGTGGGAACGATGGTGGGAATGAGAAACAAAATGTAATGTTGATAGGCGTAAAAGATATCTTGTTCATGCAAAATTAGTTTTCCAAAAATATGATCAACAACATATATATTAACCAACTCCCGGACTCAAAAAAGAAGAGAAAGATGATGAATTATAAGAGATCCAACAGTGGAGACCATAGAGAAAAGAATCCTAAATTTCCATCATGCAGGAAATGTGGAAGGAGACACCCAAGAAAGTGTCTTAATGGAACACATAAATGCTTTACTTGTGGGAAAGAAGGACATAAAGTGATGAATTACCGAGGAAAAATGAAGAGTACTATGGAAGAAAATAAAAATGGTCCCAAGAATCCATTTATAGTCATTTTCCATAAATATAGGGGGCCTGGCCATTACCCGAGTGAATGCCCTATTCTATAGGATATTTTATTGGTCAAAGAAGAAACTATGTGGAAATAAATAGTTAGATAAATGTTTAAAAGTATTAGTGCTCCTTGTTGATGGGATTACATTGGAATAATTTTATCTCGTATTTGTAACCCCATAGTTTTCCATGTGAGAATGATATTTGAGGAATTCTTATCTTTTCCCTTGTGGATATAGTTATAAATAACCATTTGGATTTATATGATCATTGGGTTTGAGGCATTTAAAAATTATTATATTTTGGGAAGAAAATTCAAGGTATGAGATAACATTTGTTGTTAAATTATGTTATGGTTATTTTGAGGAATTTATCTCATTTTGGTAATGTTATAAAATATAGTTTTTGAAAAAGGACAACATGCAGACCGTGTGACAACCCGTCGCATTGGACAAAGCTGTGGGAATCGAACCCGCAACCAAAGTGCGATTGGGATTTATCGCCAACCACTGGACTACATGAAGTACCTGGTTAGTGTGACTATTTATTTTTAGTTAAATGATTTTATTGATCAATAATAAGTTGATTTGGGATCTTATGTATTAAAAAATGAATACCCTTATTATAGGAAAATTATTTGGTGATTAAGTGATAAATTTTATTTTGGAAGATGTTTTCTTTGTAGGGAACACTATATGACCAATGAAAATAGAATACTATGGGATTTCATTTGAGGAGTAATGGTGGATTTTTATCTATGTTTTTATTGTGGGTTTATAGTGATTTGGGTTATTTATGGAAATGATTAAACTATAATAGAGAATATGTGATTAGGTTAATTACTTTTAATTATGTGACTTTAAGAGTAATTGATTTCATTTGGAGATACAATTTAACATGGAAGACTACATAACCAAATTCTTCTAATTTTTGGGTTTCAATATTAGTTTGGATTATATTGAAGGATTTCAAGGACAATTCTTTATTGAATGGTATTTATTTAACTTTTGGTTATTGTTGGTTTAATTTTAGAAATTTAGATTAGTGTTTCTTTCTTAAATGGAATAACCTTTTGGGGTATCATTAGATCTTATACTAACTATTTTGGTTTTGATTTATCTATAAATACGAGGTAAATATATTGTTTATCCTTCGTGGATCATGTGATTCTATAGAATCTTATTCTACATCTTCCAGTGTGACCAAGTCTTCTTGAATACTCATCGTTTAAAAAAATGAGTTAGTGGTAGAAATTTATTAAAGAATGAAACTCTACTTAAAAAGTAAGTATATCTCTTTAGATTCTTAGTCAATTTCTTAACTTAATTCCTTATCTTTAGGTAATGTAACTTAAAAAAATTGTTTTCCATTTACTTTTCCTACTCGGAGACTAATGACCGTTTGTCCCATCCGAAGTTTGTGGTTTTCTTGTTGTTAACTTTATCCTGATCAAGTTTTCTATACCTCTCCATCAGAATTTTAAATCTATTTTATCATCCATATCCATGTTTTTCTACATGGAATCCTAATATATGTTATCTCGGGTGACCATTGTACTTCTCTTTCTTTCTTTTAAAGTTATAGTTTTATTGACTCTTTTTCCAATGTGGGACTCTCCATTATATTCCCAAGCCCAATTTTAAAAATTTCAAGGATGCAATTTATTGAAGGAGGGGATAATGTAACACCCCAATCTTCCATGGTACACTTCTCTTTGAATAATATAGTAGCGTGTGTTGTACGTAACTTCGAGTTCTAACACACACCACAACCAATCAAACTAGCCATTATGAATAGTAATTCCCACTTTTTGAAATTTTATACATTTTATATTTCAAAATGGACTTCATTTTTAGATTCGGAATATCAAAATTATGTTAGGGTGAATTTTTGGTACTCTTCGGATAACTTTCATATTTTAATGAATAGTGAAAATTACTAAATTTTACTTGAAAATAACTTTTTTCATCGAAATAATAATTAGTGATAAATTATGAATTTGAGTGGTTGTAAAGTATAATTAGATTATATTTTTACCATTTAATCAAATTTTGGTCATTGGACATAATTTTACATTTAAACCGGACATAAACAAGTGTCAATCTTTTGATAGTTATTATTTCTTAAAAACACGCTTTTTGTTTTGACAGCGAGAATTAATTTTAAATTAATTTCTGCCACTTTTGTGTTTTGAATTTTGAAAAATGGATTCCATATTTAGAATCAGAAGGTCCAAATTGTGTAAATAGGTAACTTTTATTTTTAGACATTTTGAATAATTACTTCGGTAAATATTTTATTTACCATGGTTAAAGGGTAAATCCGGTAAATAAAGGTAAAATATAATATTATAATAATAATAATAAATTACCCTAAAAAGTGTCCTAAACCTATTGGTTGAAAAATTTCTGACCATGGGAATCTTTTGGTCGATTTTTTGACCCCATGGATCCACTTGTAAGTGATAATGACACTTTATATTAATAATGTTAATGTAAATACAAAAATGACATAAGCATATATCTTTTAGAAAAACAATATTTACATATAGTTATATATGTTATATTTTCTACAATAAATATTATTTAAAAAAATGAAACAATTTAATACATAATGGTATTTTATTTATAATTTTTATACATTTAAAAATTAAATTTATTTATGACACAACAATGATGAAGTATTTCCCTTATTAATGAAAGAATCAAATAATTAGTATTATAAATGTTAAAATAAATATAATTTGAATGTTTTGATTCCATTCACTAATTTTATTGGTTAATATGAGATGTTAGTATTTATTAAATTAATTTTTTTCGAATTAATAAAGTTTATAATACTTTAACAAAAATCAATTATTAAATATTGTCAAAATTGACATAAATGTTTTTTTAAAACAAATATTATATTATTAATTGATATTCCATTCCTAAAAATATAAGGTTCGTCCAAAGGACTTATATAATGATAGGGGTATCATTAATGGACCACTTGAGGGTCTCTTGGAAATATATAGTATGTTTATTAACCATATAATATAAAAATAAAATGTGACATGGTAAATGTCAAACTATTTAACGAAGAGTAAAATATATATGATAAGGTTAATATAGTGACCCAAACCTGTCTAAAATCTATTTAATGTAAAGATTTCTACCCATACACACCTTATACATTGAATAATTAAATTTGGATCCATTATAAACCAAATATAAATTTACTATAAATTAATATTTTAAGTTTTTCCTAAAGAGCCCCTCCCCCTTATAAAAGGACACCACTTCTAACCAATTATTAATAACTTAAAAGCCTTTTGGTTCGGACAAACTCTAACAAAATACCCTCTCAACTATCCTCCCTTAATCCTAGAGGCCTTCCTTTAGTCATAAAGACAACCTAAGGATCCCTTTTGATCAAATCAAAAGGAAGAACCTGAAGAAGAGGTAATGTTTTCACCACCCTTTTTCAAGTTCCTTTCTTCTTCAACTTCTTCATTCATTGTTGCTACATTCTAAAATAATAACTCCAGTATCTTCTATATAATGTGATGTTATTATAAATATGTTACAACTATATTCAGTATTCTATCCATCCTTTTAATGACATGTCACCATACGTGCGTATGTACGGTCTACCGTCTCCACGTCGTGGTGTAATTGTTATTCAATACATTATTATTTGGATGGGTATAATAATGATGTGTAATTCATGTAAATAATAAATATAACATGATAATGATTCTGTATATATGATATACCATCCAATTATATATTATTTTAATATCAAAAGAATGATATTGTCGCTCTTACATACGTACGGACTACCGTCTCCACGAACGCGATGAGATTCATTCCCCATTGTATCCATTCAAGTATAATTATCGTTTGATGATTAAAAATAATGTTTAAGGACTTTATATAATTCTGTATATGAATAAGATACAACCAAACCCATAACAAAGACAACTTATGTAACAAAACATATCCAATAAAATGAGTAAGGTAACACCCGAAACGATGATATTACTAAGATATTAGAAACAAGGAAATGTTAAAAGATCATATATGATATCATATTAATGTATGTGATACTTTTATAATTAAATAACAATTTTTTCACCATTATACAGGAGTATAACCTACCCTAGACCAAGGAAAAATTACAAGGTAAGGGGTTTCTTATCTCACTTTTAATTCCGTGAGATTTCCATTGTTCACCACTTATTTATTGCATGTGGTGTGTGTACTTCCCATGTTTGTATTCATTGTTTAATATATTTTAATTCCTGGATATTTAAATCATCATTTTATGATCCTTCTTTAATGGGTGTATGTTTCTTAAGTTACCAAATCAATAAGGGAAATTGAAATTTCAATTTCCACTCATTCGACTTTACGCATACTTCATTGATTATTTTACTCCAAGATTATGTGTGGAATCACTATTCAATTGCTTATGTCATAATTTCCACTCCCCTTTCTATGGATATACTTTTGATACACATAATCACTCCATTGATAAATTCTCAAGTCATCGGTATGAACTTGATAAGAGTAATTTTACCTCAATGTTCATTTGTTGAGTTAAATATCCAATTCATTTGTGTTGTTTTTACAAAAATATGTGTGAATGTCCTCTGATTGATTTACACTGAATATACAATCATATTGAGTGTATTTATATTTGTCACACATAATTATGTTTTTGATTTATCCTTAACCTAAGGATACAGTCTTTATAAGAGATTTCACCTCAATTTACATTCCACTGAGACTTCATTATTGTTATACACCAAATCAATTTTATATGGTGTATATAACATACTTTGACATAGTATATCATGAATCCCTTTATTAAAATGGTATTAAAAAGTTTTTATTACCTCAATTATTTGTATTCAAGTGTCTCTCTTATGGTTAGGAACTCTAAATAAAATATCATTTTAAAATGTTTTAATGATTTATTATTCTAAATATTTCTCATTAATGTCCATGTCTTAAAAATGGTTTTAAAGAATTTATTTATATGGACGTTAATGTTTTAAAATAAAAATTCCTTTTAAAAGTTTCAAAGTGTTATAGGACACATTGATTTAAAAATCTATTTTAAATGGCTTCTTGACAAATAGCGTGACTTTTAAATGTTTTAATGAAGAAGGGGGATATTTCTCTCAATAGTTTGATGATTATTTTAATCTATGTAAATATCCTTCATTATTCTCGATTGAGGTTAATAGGAGACAATAAAACCTTCCATATTGTATCGAATGAGTTATGTTTGACTGTGCATGTGCTATTTTTATACCATTAATGGTTTGTGGTTAAAGTAATGACATTTTGTATGCTCGTTTTAATACAGATGTTTATGTTATGTTTCAAAATTTTTATATGAGGAATGAATTGGACTTAGTAAGTGACGGGTGGAGCCCGCTATAGCTTCTTGATGCATCGGTAGGTCTCATGAGACAAACTAGTGTCTTGGCACAAGGCCTTGACAAAATATTATTTGTACTCTTGGCATGAGGCCTTGACTATGTGGTTATGATAGTCTGGCATTATACATTCCATGATTATGAAAGTGGTTATTGATATTGCATGTGGTTATTCAACTAGTAGAATATCCATGTGAATAAGTAAAACGAATTATTTCATTTTATCTTTTCCATATTATGAAGAAGTTAAAGTTTAAAAGGATTTTATTTTAGTTTTACATTCCCATAAATGTTTATGCTTATTTCTGAAATTTTCCGCTATATTGTTATCTTTACTGAGCATCTGAGCTCACCCCTTTATCTGTATTATTTTTCCCAGGATGTGGAGAAATATTTTATGAATGACCTATAGGGATAGTATGAGGATATGAGTGTGGTCTATGGAGATAATATGTTGTTTTAGTTTTCAATTTATGATGTAATGTAAAATTTATGAATGTATCTAGTGATTCCATGGAAACTAAACTAATCGGACATTCAAGACTTGATATTTTTTTATCATGCCAATGATAGGTAATAATGCACTGACTCTAGGTAATTGGGGTTGAGGCATTACATAAGGGATATCTAGGTCATCCCAGCCAGGATCCCATTCTAGGGGATCCCATCAAGGGCTCCCACTAGGTCGTGTTAGCATCGCCATTCTGTCTTACTGGCCAAGGAGTAGGTAGGCCGTGTACCTTCACCACCGACTCCGGTCCCTCTAACCCGACGCCAGTGTTGGGTGCAAGCCGAAGAAGATGCCCACCAAGGGGCATCAATGTCAGCGGATACTGTGGCCCGAGCCACTGCTGACACATATCACCAACTCCCTGTGTACGCCGAACAGGGACATTCATACGCCCAACCTGGATCGAAGACCCAACTGCCCCATGGGCAGGCATGGTCGATTCTCTTGGTTGTCGACACAGGAAGGGGCCCTCGTGGACTAACCCGCAGTGATTACACCCAGTACAGAGGTCCTCCCCATACCACTACAATGGAGAACTCGGGCCTTAACCGCTTCTAGGCTTGGAAAAGAGGTCCGCCCCATGCCACCATTAATCCAAATGAGGACCCTCTCCACGGTGGTGAAGCTCTATATTGAATTCTCTCCCGTGCCCACTACACCAAGTATGGAGTCATTCCTCTCACCACAGACCGTTGGTATGGGGACATTGCACATCCAGTCACTCTTCAATGTGGGGACCCTCCCCGTGTCCTCATAGCAGCTAGAAAAGCACCTCCTCACCCCATCAATCAGAGGAGTGAGGTCGGATTCACTTCACCAGCACCCAACATTGAGTTTCTACCTATGTTCAGCCAGACCAGTACAAGTACCCTCCTAATACTGATGTCACCATGAGAAACAATCATGGAGGTCCTCCCCATGCTCCTACCAGCTCCAGCAGAGGTCTTACCTACTCCAGCACTACCCATAGAGGTTCTTCCCATGTTCCCTTTGATATTAGACCTGATGCTACTCGCACCCTAGCTTACTCAGGTAGAAACACTCTCCTCCCCAGCACCAGTACAGCAGAAGGACCTCCTTGTGAAAGAAATCTTAGATTTCCCAAAGAGCCATCTAGGGGAAGGAAGGTGGGGAATCACCACCATAAGAAAGATTCAGGGAAGGTCTGGATAGAGATCAAAGCATTCTGCTTCTCAGACTCCAAAGAATTGTATGAATTAGTGTAGGAACCCTCCACTCGCTCATCCAAGTCAAGGGATGGGGATAGAATGAGGCACATCGGCCTAGTAATCCCAAAATGAAAAGTACATCGATTATTTCCTCCCTCCATAGGTATACCCAGGAGGATGAAAACTTGGAAACCCCATAGGTTAAAGTCAGGAATTCACCACTGTCATCACCAAAGGCACTCTCTGCCTTGACTAGAGATCAATGAGAGATATTCTAGGGACCAATGGTGGGAGAGCAACAGTCTGGCCTATCGCCAGTATCCCTAGTCCCTGCGCTAGGAAATGCGGCCGTCAACCCATCCTACCACAATGTGGTGGCAAATTAATTACACTCTTCAGAAGATAGCCCAAGATGTGGCGGTTTGTCTGTTCGCTCTCTGTACTCTCCACTTGCCAGCCTTCCAACCCAGCAGTCTGTCTCACTGCCGTTTCTAGTTCCTCAGCCACCCCCATTTGATAAATGGGGCAATTAAGGGCCAGAGTCTGAATTCGAGCTGAGGTGCTTATGGAATATCCTCGCAGCGGCCCACTTCCCTTAGATGTTTTGGCCCATGGCAGCGCTGAATTTTTGCACACCAGAATCCCTCACCTGAGAAGAAGTGGAGTGTTTCCTTCAAACCCTCTAGGAGATGCACTTTCTCCTTCGTCATCAGCAAGTGTTTTATCCCAGGAGACAAGCGCGTTTTGATGAAATTTTCGAGCAGTTGTGTCTAGTTGATTTGGCCGCACTGCCTCTAGCCCAGTGACCCGAGTCACTAGGACGCTGTAAGGCCATCCAACAGCAATGCTTTCAGAGATTCACAACACTCCGCAAGATTAGCTAGGATGATTCCCCTCATGTGAATGTTTGTGGCTGGTGGCAGTATGATGCCCTTATCTTCAGTCCTATCTGATCGCAGCCCAACTCACTAGGTGATATTGAGGACATTCCCCCAAGAAGACTCAAAGTCAACATGGATGACCTGCCAGAATTGAATAATTAACACGAGTTCCTTGACAAGGACGTACCCCCCTGAGGGCGTTCCACTACTACTGAATCCATCATGAAGAGTTACTCGTCAGCAAAAGAAACTACATGGGCTACCCACTCACACAGAGGCATTGGTTCTCTGTCAGAATATTGGTAAGGGTAAAGAGAACCTCGGAGCCGCCAAACACTTCGACCTATCGACCTTAGTGCAAAAGATGGAGGAGGACCCAGAGAAGGACTCATTGCATGAACAAATTTCCAAAAAGAAAAAGTTGGTTGATGACCTCCTGGATTAACGTGCTACGGAACAACATCCATATTATGGGGATATGCGACCCGTACTTTAGGAGAAGGATCAAAATCCCATTGGCGAGCTACCTCTAGGTTACCCTGACCATCCTACCCTCACAGAAAGGATTGATGCCAGAACTGAGGGCAAGAGGGTGTTGTATGATTATCAAAACCCTCCAAAACGACGCGACAATCTAAGGGACCTAGCTCGGGATCCCCCAGCTGCCACACAGGTTGCTCCACCAGACTCTCTATAAGCCGCTGAGCTGCCTTACCATGTTGAAGAGTCTTCCAACTCACTCGTGGTTAGAGATCCCCATCATGAAAAGGACCACTACCCAGATGATCCAATGGCGACACTCATTACCTACCTTTAGGTGTTGGAAATGAGACAGGTGGCACTCCCACCTGATGGAAGGCCTTATCTGGCATGGGTGTACGATATCCCAGCACACTTGGGTTTTTTAAATCCCACCTTCTTCCCCTTTAATGGGATTGGTGACCCCCCAAAACATCTGACCCACTTTATTTCAGGGTGAGGGCCCATGTTAGGGACTCCAACTCAACAAGAGGCCACCAAGATCTGGTGTTTTGTATAGACATTGGAAGGGCCTTCTTTCATCTAGTAGAGCCAACTCCCGAATGGGTCAATAGCTGGATGGGAGGATCTTCGTAGGTAGTTTTGTACCAATTCAACTCCACCATGTGGAAGATGAGTATCTCTTACCTCTTCAAGTGGAAGTAGAGGACTAATAAGCTCGTCACTGACTTTGTCACCTGGTGGAATGGACTCAAGTATTCCCTCAACATGCCCCTGACTCAGGATAAAAAACTGACAAAATGAATAGGGAACTTCAAGATGGAATCGGTTCCCTCTATGATCACCCAGAACTATCCTGGGAGATTTCAGGACTTCTCTGATAAGGCACAATGACTAGAGGTAGCCCTACAAAATTCCCACCAGGCACGTCCGTTGCCTCTTGTAATTCCCTCAATGAGGGATTCCAGAATCGTGCCCGCCACAGAGGCCCAAATAGTGTCCCCCCATATAGCTGGAATTATTACTAGTGGAGTCACATCCACAACCTCGTAGAGGCCCACCACCATAGGCACAACCTCCAACCCAGCAATGATCGCCTCAAAATTGGCAGGAGCCCCTGCGTAATGCACTTCCACTGCCTTGGCGGGACAATTTGGCCCCATCTCTTTGAAAGGATGCTCCATCCCCTCGTCAGGGTAAAGCTCCAAGGGTACCGTTTTTGGATAGAAGAAACTGAACATACAAATTTAATGAGAATCAGGTTCCTGGCTATTTGTGATGTTCCTTGGAACAAGGGATAGGGTATTTTCCAAAGTGAAGAAGTCCAGAAGAGGAAAATCTCACAGATCGCCCCAACAAATACCCCTATCATTGGATCATGGGGAAAACCCTCAAGAAGTACTATGTGTTAAAAGACTATATCCAAGACCAGGTCGATAACAACATAATTAGGTTGGGCTCAGCCCCGACACAAGTGGCATGTGTCTCCGTAAGTCAAGATTGCAGCATCGACAATGAAATTGACTATCAGAAGGTTTCTAACCATGGGTCCCAGTTGTATTATGATTATATGGCTCGAAAAATAGTCACCAATGGCCATTCTATGATCTGTGCATGCCTAAATTGGCCAGATCCTTCAGAAGCCACATCTACTACTTTTTCATCTCTGTCATAGCCATCTCCTTTGCAGAAGAGTAAGAATCGACGATGCAAGATAATGAAACACGCACTACCAATTCCATCGCCGTCCCGTACTCTCGGTAAATTCATGCCCCCAATGATGGGGATTCATCCTAGAATATTCCCAGTAGTGGATTACTCATCGAGTGGCAGTCAAGGGTATGCTTCGGTTAACACCGTGGAGCTTGTAAACCTCTACATGACTCCCAAAGATGGGGAGAGCCAGGAAGATCTCCCCAACACCCCCAGCTCATTCCAACGTTGGCGGATCCGTGACCATATGGGTCGTCTAGGCACATCAGTTTCACTTCTAGCCATGTCGTGCACACCACTAAGACTAGTCAGCAGGCCCAACGCAGAGCTCAACACGCGCAACCTCCTCATCTGGTGTCATTAGGCCCGCTTCCACTGCCGTTTTGCTAATGGAACAAGTAGAGCCAGCTAGGCCTCTCCTTGATTAGCCATGCTCCACCCCAGACCGATCCCATTTAGCTATCCTCAATACGATAGGTACCCCGCAAGATTCAAATAGTGAGCAGTGGGACATTCCAAGCACCATTCAGCCATCGGTCCAGCCAGCAGGTCCCTCCATGCCTCCTGTCAAAGGGTGACCTCTTATAAGTATAAGTTCATGACTAGAACAGAATCTCGATGATATTAAGAAAATTTCCATCATTCCAGCAAGGCTTTCCATCCTTGAGGTCCTCCACCTGTCGTCAGATATGCGTGAGGCCCTTGCTGAGACTTTAAAAAGCCCCCTCCAGTTTCAGATGGAAGTACCAGCCACTGAAGCCATTCATGCGAAGGTGATAGAGAATGATGAATTTCAGGTTATCATTTCCTTATCCAGAGTAGATTAAGGTTCTTCTTTATAAGGGGAACATTCACCCACGGTAAATCACCGACCAATTCAATGGCTTAGAGGTTCACTGCATACTTGTTGACATAGACTCTAGGATTAACATTATCCCAACACAGACACTACGGAAACTAGGATTTTCTAAAGATGACTTGAATCCCTAGGACCTAAAAATAAATGGATACGATAGGATAGAGTAGACCCCTATCAGCAAGATCCATTTGAAGACCCAGTTTGGGGTCTAGTTTCCAGCATCAAGTTTATGGTTATCTCCCAAGACATCACTTACAATGCATTGATGGGTAGACCATGGATCCACCTTCACACGACAGTTTCCCACATCGTATCAACACTACCTTAAGTACTCCCTCAATGGTTGAGTGGGCATGCTCCAAGGTGGTGGGTCTCCTTTTGCTTCTTGTGAAGCCCGCTACTTGGATTCCAACTATTACAAGAGCAAGGACAAGTAGATTTAGACTAATGAGGTCGAGTATGCCACGGTTTCAACTGACCCCTGGGCAGGTCTGGATTACACCAACATATTCTTGATCCATCGATTAGAGGCCAAAACCCCCGATATGGGGCAATGTTTTGTTTTCTATTGTACAAGGGGGAAGAATATTCTCAGGTCCAAGGGACATCATGAGATCACTTCACATTATTTTATGAATCAGTCCTTGGTGATCCCTGGCCCCCTACTCCCATAAGGTATCAGGATGTCTACCCCATGGAAATGGAAATACGTCATAATTTCATGTTCCTTTGGGTTGGAATTAACTAGCAGAATCCGAGGTTCCACTATTTCTCTAATATCTTCATGCATGGCCCCTTGTGCTGAAGACCAGACAAGATCAGATCAACAACCTTCATTGATATGGTTTCGGCATCACATGAATCTCCAAATGTACTTTCCACTACCACACAGGTTGGTACCAGCCTCTCCTCAGGGTCTGTCAACTCAGAGAAATCTCCTCCCACTGGGATCCCTCATCTTCTAGAAATGAAGTGGATTTATAGGATGCTCCCCTTACCATTAGGGAGGGCATCTCCACCACGGTTGATGAACTGGTATAGGTGAACCCCGATAGCGAGGCAGACCCGAGACACAAGTTGATTAGTGTCGCCAAGCCCCTCGAGGAGCAGTAGTAGTACATAGAATTATTGAAACAACATTGTGATTTATTCTACAGGAGTTATGATGAGATTCTAGGACTAGATCATCAGCTATCCATCCACCGCCTCGATCTCCCTGCAAATCATCGCGGGTTCAAGCAACCTCCCAAAAAGATTCACTTTTCTCACAGTGCCATGGTAGAGGCAGAATTTGATAAGCTCATCAAGTCCTATTTCATAAAGGAGGTCCAGTACCCCAAATGGCTAGCCAACATTGTGCCAGTCAGGAAGAAGAGTGGAAATATCAGAGTCTACAACAACTTTTGGGATCTCAACGGTCACTTTCCGAAGGATGATTCTCCCACTCATGTGACAGAGTTGTTGATTGATTCTATAGCTGGACTCCAATCCCTCTTTTTCGTGGATGGGTACTCTGGATACAACCAGGTTTGAATGGACCCCAAGGACAAGGAGTTGACAGCCTTTAGGGCGCCACAAGGTACACTCTATTACCAATTCATGCCCTTCGGCTTAAAGAATTATTGTTCCAATTATCAGCGGGCCATCCATTGCATATTCAAGACAATCCTTGGGAAATTAGTGGATAGATATGTGGATGATATGGTGGTCGAATATCACCCATGATAGGAACATCTCAAGAAGCTTGAGAAAGTGTTCGACTTCCTCTTTTCTTTCCAAATGATGATGAACCCATTGAAATGTTCCTTCGAGGTCACCTATGGGATGTCATTTGTATTTGTTTTCATATATCGGGGGATTGAAATTGACCCTGAAAAGATCAAGTCCATCGGCCAGATGTCTCCCCCGAGAAATATTTGGGAGTTTTGAGGCTTTCAAGGCCACAAAGACTACATACACTGATTCATTGGGAATTTGGCCAGCAAGTGTAAGACCTTTTCCTATATCATGATGAAAGGAACCATCTATGAGTGGGAAAAAGAGTGCTAGAATGTGTTCGAGGAAACCATGTAGTATCTGCTCTAGCCTCCGGTCTTAATGCAACCCATCTTCGGTAAGCTATTGGTCCTTTATTTGATTGCCCTAGAATGATATCTTGGAACCCTTCTCACCCAGAAGGATAAAGAAGGGATGGAGAACAAACTATACTACCTAATCCGCATGCTCCATGATAAAGAGGCCAGATAATCCCACATCAAAAAGAGATGCCTTGCTCTGGTATTCACAAAACATAAATTGGGACATTACTTGTATCACCATGAGGTACAACTGGTGTCCCGGGTAGACCCGCTGAAATGCATCCTAAGTCGTCCCATACAGACATGCCACATAGCACGGTGGGCGGTAATCCTTCAGTAGTTTGACATCAGGTTTGTCCCTCAGAAGGCTATTAATGGGGCAAGCATTGGCAGACATCCTTGCTTCCCATCTGGACCATGCTAGCCTGTCCTTGGATATCGATTTCCATGATGAGGTGATCCTCTTGGTAGACCATTCCATGATGTGTGGGAAGATTAATTTCGATGGTTCTTCCTGGAGCCCCATCGGTAGAAGGCTCAATGACCCCAGACACAACCGAGTGGGCCCGAGTATCATCTTCATTACCCCGATGCAAGAAATTGTGCAATATTCATTCCTATTATCAGAAGGTTGTACCAACAATGAGGCAGAGTACCAGGATCTTATCACTGTCCTTGATCTAGCTCTCAAGATTGATGTTCCCCTTTTTCATGTAAAAGGGGATTTCGAACTAGTCATCATGAAGATCAATGGTGACAACATCATCAGGAAGATAGAGCTCGTACCATTGTGGGAACACACTCTCCAGAAAATGGCCCAGTTCCCTTCTCGGCCAGAGGTTACCCAGGTCCCTCTGTCATAGAATGGTTGAGCTGAGGCCTTGCCTAGACTAGCTACATCACTTGTAGAGCCTGAGCAAGATGACCTAGTTATCTGCATGTCACATCAGAGATTCATTTCTTCTGTCAGTCCAGAAGACGATGATGTCCTGTAGGTAAGCCATCTTACTACCGATGCCTCCACGTTAGGACCCCCAGGTCCCACAAATGCGGCTTTTGAAGTACCTCTTGATTGGAGGATACCTTTGGTTGAATACATTCAACACAGTAATCTCCTGGCAGATCGGGCTGAGCACGAGCGAATCCGATGCTGCACAATGCAGTTTAAAATCCAGAGTGGTCCCATTCTTGAGAATATCCTCTACAAGAACAGGTTAGATGGTGGTCTCCTCCATTACATCCAATTAGTCATGATTTTTCAGGTCATGCAGGAGGTTCATGCCGGTTCCTGCAGTTCCCACCAGACTAGGCCAAAGGTTTCCCATCAGATCCGATGACCGGGGTACTGTTGGCCCTCCATGATCCATGAATACATCATGTTTTCCAAAAGGTGTCATGTGGGTCATGTTCATTCCTACTTCCTGCTTCTGCCACTAGAGCATCTCCACACTACCAACTACTCTTGGCCTTTCGTAGTCGGGGGACTGGATATTGTGGGACCATATCCACCGGTGATAGCTCGCAAATGTAGGTTCATCTAGATGGCTACAAATTTCTTTATCAAGTTGGTAGAGGATGTTCCACTTAAGGAGGATAAGGCCTATTCCATCGTTGACTTCAGGAGCCCCAAATTCATCAACTGTTTTGAGTCACTCATGTCGTTCTCACTGATAACAGCACCAACTTCTGAGTAGCTAAATTGAATAAATTGTACGCCAATTACAACATCCATTCTAACCATACATCCCACTACTAGGTGTAAGAAAATGTGTAGATCGGGGTGTTCAACAAGACGCTCTCTAACATTTTGGAAAAAATGGTTGTTCAGAACATGAAGAGTATTCCAGACAAGCTCCGCAATGCCCTATGGTCTTATCAGACAGTGACTCGTAATTCCACCCAGGTGACTCCATATTCCCTGGATTACAAAACTGAAGTTGTCCTGCCTATCGAGATTTAGTTTCCTTCATTATGAACAGTGGTCTATGACCAACAGGTGCCCGATAAGGTAGCCAAAATCCACTTGGCTGAGATAGAAGTGCTTGATGAAAACAGGCTTTGTGCCCTGCACAATCTGAAAAGGCATCAGAACAAGATAGCCAGAGCTTTCAACAAGAAAGTTAACCTCCTCTCCTTCTTGCAGGGCGACTTGGTATTGGTCCTGATGGAACCAATGATACTTGGTAGGAAACTGCCCAAGTTGGAACCCAAATTGGATGGACCTTACATCCTTCGCAAGGTTTACTCCAATGGAGCATACTCACTTGTTACAATGTATGGTGAGCATATGACACCTCCCACCAATGAAAAATTCCTCAAGAAAGACTTTACTTGAGTTGGGTGGTCCCACATGACCATAAACTGTATGGTCCTGCACGACCTTTAACTGGATGGTCCCACATGACCCTAAACTGCATGACAGTCCCACACAACCCTAAACTTCATGAGGGTCCCGTACGACCCTAAACTGCATGATGGTCCTACATGAACCTAAACTGCCTGGTCCTGTATGACCATAAACTTTTGGGTCCAACATGACCCTAAAATGCTTCATCCCGCATGACATTAAACTGTTCATCATCTGGCATGATGTTAAACTGTTCAATGTCTTGTAATACGTTAAAATATATGGCTCTTCTATAACTACGTAAGGCATCATTACCATCCTTATGGGATACATAGGAATGCTCAAATGCTCATCCCTGAGTCCATCCCCAAGACTCTTCACTTCTATTATCCCCCCCTGGGTATAGTTCTCTCGGAGGTTCCTTGTATGGTATAGTGTAGGTTTCTTTATCCCCACTCATGTTAGGATTACGAAGGTCACACCATGTTCCCCTCCCACGTCCTCACCTCACGCCATTAAACTGCATGGCCTTCAAGGACTACATATGGCTTGATTCCCATATTCATGGGATACATAGGAATTCATAGAAATTTTGTCTATCTGTCCTGACCCAAACTACAGAATCTACCCTCAGGTCATGAAATATGGTGTGTTGTAGGATTTTTCCTCAATTCACGTTGAGTTCATCATAGACCTTCCATGTGTTCCACTTCTCAGAGACTTCAGCTTCTTTCACTGTCCTTCTTGATGTTAAAATGTACAGGCACACATGTGCTTTATTCGGACTCCATTTTTGGGACTCCATCGCCATTCATGTCCAAAAGGGACCCTGAATGTCATTGATTCTTGGACCAAGGGCCCTTGAACCATTATGGGCCTACATCCTCGAGGATTTATAACAACAAATTGACATAAGCCCCATGTTGCAAATACTGTCAGTGGGCGATCCATGTTTGTTGTTCCCATTCCACGTCACATGATATGGACACTGTGATTCAAACATGGTCAACAGCTATATGTTTTCATTATCACCACTCCCATAGGTCCCAAATATTGAGTGTAATGGGTCATTCTTCCCTGCCATATCTTCAAGATGTGGTCTCCCTTAGGTGATGCCAGCTGTCTGACCCTTATGAGATGAGGAGATCCTAATCCAACTCCTTGTTTCCCACACCGAGCATTTCTCATGTGGGGTAAGAATCTATGATGAGGCAATGCCTGCATGAGAGGCCATGTGGCTACTATTGGCTGGGGCACCCAAACTCAGTTCCTTTGACCCCTTCATCCCCCTGACCCAAGTTCTCATTTAGGACTGTGTTGTACGCTATGGACCATGTCCTCATTTACGTTGTTCTATTTCGCCACGCCACATATATCCCCTTGAGGCATCCATCCTTTCACTTATGGTCCATCCCATGAGTACGTACCCATCCATGCTCTGTGAGTCCCATCACTTGGGCTTTCATCACCCTCTATATCCAAAAGATCCCTCGAATGGCATGGATGCTCAGCCCAAGTGCTCTCCTACCATAACAGGATAACATCCTTGAGGATTGTGGGAAACAAGTTGATACAAGTCCCATTTTTCATATATGGTCATCAGTCAATGCTCCATTGTTCACCCTCTTTCTGGTCACACAAGGTTGGATACTATGTTGCGAACCTGGTCAACAGTGGTCCTCTATCACTGTCACCATTTTGTGGTATTCCATAGGCACGATGATTCACCCTTCCTTTCCGACACATTTGACATTAAACTAGTCATATAAAGTCCGAGTTCAATGACCGTAAAATAAGTTCACCTTTGTCCTCACTACATGACGTAAAACTGCAAACTGGCTGGGAATTTTTGTCTGAGGTGCTTCCTCAGGCCCCTTGCCCAAATTCACACTTAGGGTTGTACGGTGTGGTGTGAGATTATGTTCCCATTCACGTCAGGTTTCTCACTATATCATACACATCCACAGATAAGGTTCCTTACCCCAACCTCTGTCCTCAATACAAGACATTAAACTGTAAGCAGGACATGAAATTCTGTCCACGGACCAGCCCCAAGACCCTCGGCGTTTCTGATCCCCTAGCCCATTGTCTCACTTACGATGGTATGGTGTGGTGTGGGATTATGTCCTCATTCAAACCAGGTTACTCACCGTGCCATAAACATCACTTGTTGAGATAACTTTCCCCTATCGTTATCCTTACCGCATGATGTTAATCTTCATAAGACCCCCCCCCCCCCAGAACTACGTGTGGCTTGATTCTCACCCTCATGGGATACATAAGAACGCCATACATTTTGTTTGTTGGCCCAACCCATCTCGTAGATATCTCCCTGTTATCCAGGCCCCTTGTCCTGCATTCTTCAATGAGAGGGATATATGGTGTGGTATGGGATTATGTCCTCATTCACATCAGGTTTGTAACAACCACACCATATACCTATTTCTCCTAAGAGTTCTTCATCTCTTTGTTCTACACTCATCTTTTCAAAGTGGCTGCTCTAAAGTTGAGCCCCTTAACCCTCTACGGTGGTTCACCAATGTGCCTAAGCGTACTCTTTTTTAGCACTTGGAGTGTCAGATTCTACGTGGACATGCTTTTTCCCATTTTTCAGGCTTCGAGTTCCCCTTAATCTGGATTCCATAATCATTCACACCCAAGGGGACCCCCAAATGGAATGGATGCTAGGCCTAAGGGATCTCCTACCATTACAGGATAACGTCCTCAAGGTTTTATGAGAAAAAATCAATATATCTCCCACGTTGCGAATATGGTCAGTGGTCAATGCTCATTTGTTGTTCCCCTTTCAAGACACATGATACAGATGATGTGTTTCAAACACGGTAAACAGTTATCCATTATCATCATTCCATCCCCTTTAATCCATAAATGTAGGTTACAATATTCACATTATCCCCCCATCATTTCCAAATGGAATTTCAACACTCCAGGCACAATCTCTTAGTGTGAATTTTCATGTTTGGATGACCAAACCTACCATAAAGGCATCATTTGATGCTTTGCACTGACTCCCCTTTGGCGTGCATTCCAGGTATTGCAAAAATATCTTTCACCATTATTTCCCACACTGATTTTGACTCATGTGGGCTTAGGGATATGGTTTTCAATAGTCACTCCACGTACAACACATTCTAGGAGTTATCCCCACTATTTCCTATCCCACATGACATTAAACTTTATGTTGTCCAACACAATGTTAAAAGGAAACTTCAAGAACTATGTGTTGATTGATTCCCATCCTCATGGGAAACGTAGTAACACTCAGACAGTTGTATTTGGGTCTATCTCAACCGGGGGCTAGCCTCTCATTTCCCATACCATTTATCCTTTTCAGTCCCCTTGGACCGAGGTTTTCTCTTTCAAAACGCGCACAGAATGATATAGACCTCATCCTAATTCACGCCAGGTATGCTTTATCATGATGTTCACATTCCCTCTTGAACCTCGTCTCTCCCGTATTTGTCTAAGTCATATGAATTTAAACTATGCTTCCTAGTCCCACATGACATTAAAATATTGAGTCTAAATTGCACGACATTAAAATGAATGGTTGGTCCCATCACATGACCCTAAACTATGACATTATCGTCCTGGGCACACAACGAAAAAAGGACAGTACACCGTGATATCCTCACTTAAGGGGGCCTCATGTCTGGTATCAGTCATATGACGTAACGTTTTTCAACACCTACATACGGCTTGATTCTTGTGGTCACACCGAGATGTTTTATCCTATGTCCATTGCTTAAAAAACTCATTCAATGTAAAGGAAAAACAAGATCTATCAAATACCAATAATTTTGGTGCAAGGGCCAGACCCGCACGACCTCATAATCCTTGGCACTAGTACATTACCATGCCACTCTAAGAACTATGTATGGCTTGATTTCCATCCTCATGGGATACGTAGGAAAACCCCTGGACTTTGCCTCGAGCCCAACCTAACATTTGTTTTTCAGTTCCTCAACCTAAAACCTCCCCCAAGGAACACATAGTGATCTGTGCTCCATGTCCTAATTCATTGCAGGTTTCATAATTACCACACCATGTGTCTCTCGCGTTCCCTACCATCTCTGGCCCGAGTTCTATGACCATAAAAAGATCACTATGCATCCTTTCTGCAATTCGTTAAACTACCTAAAATTTCTTTTAACTATGTATGGCTTGATTCTCATCCTTATGAGATACGTAGGACAACCCATACACACTGTCCTTGGGTCCAGCCCCTGAAATCTTAAATCATGTCCTCTATTTGGGCCCCTGGGCCCAAACTCATTTGGTAACATGTGGTGTGGCAAGTACCACATAGGTTCTCATTCACATTCGAGTTTTCAATAGCTGCACCATGTGCTTCCCATATCGTTTCACAACATGTTCTGGGTTCTATAACCCAAAACTAAGATCTCCCTATGGTAACTATGCATTACGTTTGGTTATTTTTCCACCCAGCACAAAATCTATTAATTCAATCACCCTTAATGGTCCTCCCTAGGACCATAAGATGAAAGTGTGCGACCCTGGGACCCTTGTCCTTGGTAAGGGACTCGACTCCCTCTATCTGATATGTCTTATAGTTGAATTAAAATTTGTTTCGACAAATTTATCAAAGTATGGAATTTTCACGGGGACATTCTCCTCATTCCATATCCAAGATTAGTGAGCCCATCATTTGGATCCTCATCATTTTCCATGTCTGATGGGACCCCCTTTTTGGCCTGACCTCATGACAAACTGGCATACCTACCATCCTGATCCAATGTCCCTTTAGATCTTAGAAGAAATTTGTGAGAGGTCTTGTGTTTCGAACACAATCAACAATTGACCCTCATTTGTTTGTCCTCATTTCAGGCTAACGAGATATGGATCTTGTGTTTTCAGTATGGTCAAAATCTATCCCCTATCGTCATGCCTCCATCATTGTGGTCTATATCTTGAGCATCATGATTCACATATATCTAATTACTTATGTTCATGTGGAATTCCAACATACTCATCTTTACTCTTCCGTGCATCTAGGTGTGTTATATAGGCGGGTCAGCATCAATGGGATGTCATTCACCTAGTGTCCTATCTCCCCTAACATGTGACTTCTTGTGCTAGGAAAGTACCATCACTAATTCTTGTTTTACACATCGAGAATGACTCACGTGGGCTTAGAAGTTCCTATAGGACGGGTACTGGTGCAGCCATGCCATGCGTACCTTTCCTCATCCTTCATGATGTTAAACTGCGCTCTGAAAACTACGTATGGATTGATTCTCATCCTCATGGTGTACATAGGAAAACAACGCCACTTTTATTTTTTCCCAGACTAATTTTCAATTTTTGTCTCTTGACTTGAAGAGTTTCCTCCAGGGATATTTGGTGTGATCCGGACTCCCAGTCCTTATTCACGTCGGGTTTTTAGCTACTTCCCCACATACTCCCTTCTTGGGATCTTCCCTTTCACTCCATGTACTATCATATGAAATTAATCTAAATGTTTCCATATGTCCTCAGTGCATGACACTTACCTATGGTTCTACCCTATACTAGTTTAGGATGCCTTATGTTAAACATGGGATGCATTAGTTTCCTCCCCAGATAAGATTCTCCCCACCAGTGTTGGTCTCTCACCATACTGTGCCCCAAGAACTATGTTTGGCTTGATTATCATCTATATGTGATATGTAGTGACACCTATGAATTTCACCTTAGGCCCTTCCCAAGGGTCATTAACCCTCTTGTCCCCTTGGCCCCGATCATGGTCCTCTCCCAATGACCTTCAACTAGGAGTCTGCAATCCATGTAACATGACTTTAAACTATTAACCATGGACCAGGAAGTATGACCTTGAAACGATGTACATCTCCATTACCATATGACGTAAAACAATAGGTATTTCTATGTCCGTAGTAGAGAGATCATGTTCAGAAGAATGTTTGATCCCTGATCAGGCCGATGTAACCACTTAATGCATTTCCACCATAGGGTCATAATTTCAAGAGTGTTGGACTCCAGTCAAAAAACCCATCACTCCACTCTCCATGATTTGCATACCCTTTATTCGAATCCTCATCCGCTTTCACGTATAGAGTAACCACCTAAGAGAATGGATGCATGGCCTATGGATCACCTAATGTCCTGGGATAACAATCCGGAAGACTAATGGATGAAATTTTGAGTCAGGACCTGTGCTTAGAACATTATCAGCGGTAGGCCCTCAGTTGTTACCCCATTTCAGGATAATGAAATAAGGATACTATGTTTCGAACATGGTAAACATTCATTCGTAATTGTCATGCCATCACTATAGTGTTTTTAATCTTGGGTATTGTGATTCAAACCTTCCATTCCACCCTATTTGGATTTATTCTAGCACCCCAGGAGTTACTCTGTTAGTGTACAAGAGCACACTGGGAGAACAGTAATTTGACTATTCGAAGAGCTTCATTCTACAGTTAAGCATTTTCACTTTTCTACTTGGAATTCAGATAAGCAATTCAATCCCTGGGATACCTGAAGCCTATTTTTCACTCCCATGTTTTAATGGAGTAATAAGGTGGTCATTCCTTGTTTCTCAAATAAGGCCCGACCCACGTGAGCTTAGGGAATGATCACTGGATGCTCCACGAATGTCACAGAAATGAAATAAACCAACACAAATAATGGAACTCATACATATAGTTGGCATAAAATATCCATGAATGAATGTACGTTAAGAGGTTACATGAATTAAAAATCCCTAGGATTGACCCCTCCCATGGATGGGTTAATCCCATCATAAGAATGATACAGCTCCACCACCCTCCGGCTTGTGGCATCTGGGATTTTCTACTGCATGTTTAGTTCCTGCTCCTCCTTGGTAGCGATGGGGCAAAATTTATCGGCTACAATCTAGGCCCACTCTATGTCGGTCCCGATGAACATCATATCCTCAGAGGGTCACTTCAGGCTCTCTTCGGCCTCTGCTAGCTGGGCCTTTAATCGCAATATCTGCCCTGATTGCACGTTAAGGGTGGCTGAGTGCTCATCCGCCCAGACCTATAGCCACTGAACATCGTTGTCAACCTCCTAGAGCTTCTTTATGTTCACTGCTTTCCTCCACTTCCTACCCACACCGAGGCCGTGGTCATAATCCCTAATCTTCTTTGCCATATGATCTCAGATGATCATGTGAGGACGCTAGGCATCCACTCCCCCAACACACAGTTCACAAAGTCCCAAGCAATGTTTGTCTATAACATAAAACCATAGTTCTTGGGGGTGTCATCAATGAAGTGCTTGATCACCTTCCATGATTGGCGACATACTATTTTGTTGTCTTCTTCATTAGAGCCTGTATTGTCCCAATCAGTGTGGTTGGTAGGCTCATATGTGGGGAACTCCCTCATGAACTCATCAGCAGGGTCCGCATCTGGCGTATGATCAGACACTATGGGCCCTAGTATATCTGATCGATCCTCATCATTGGATTCCACCTTAATAATCTTGGGCACAACCCTATAGGTGGTCCCACCAGTGATCAAGAGTTCCACAGTTCTGTCAGGCTGGATATTCGCCTCCACGATCACCAGCATTCATCTGGGGAAGATACTGCCAGAAGCCCCAACCAACCTCGCTATGGTGAACCATGCCATTTAAAGAACTGTGCACAAAAAAGGGACATGAATGTTAGTTGACATGGTCAATGGGTGACATCTATGAATTTGGTTGAAGAAACTTACACATATCGAATTCCTAGTCTTGTTCTTGGGTTGATGTTATCGGGACCCCGAGGCATGGCCCCTTGTATATTATCGGAAGATCTGAAAGCTCTGGGGGGGGGTCACCTTAGGGGTCCTAGCCCTTATGGACGTAGAAATTGATGAAACCGAAGGTGTGGATCCGAAAAGAACCACATCTATATCCACTGAGGGGCAAGAATGGGTTCTATGTGTGAGACTCTCCTATGTAGTTCAAGTATTAGCAAGGATTCTAGAACGACCTGGGTGCAGACATTGAGGTAAGAGCTTAGGATTTTACCTCAAGGGCCTCTATAAAATTTCTAAGATACGAGTCTTGATCACTATCTTCACACTCCTCCTATGATCTCCCTCTACCGGCCACGTCCCCCCCAGGAGGACTCGTCCGATTCTTCTGGCAGAGGGAATCACTCTCCTTAGCACAACCCCAAAATATTCACATGAGGCACCTACCCAGTAGACCTAGGCCCAATCATCTGAAAAGTTGCCACCCTGGAACATGTCCCACTATTTAGACCATCCCTTCCTTGGGTTCCTTAAGTCATCCATCAATATTTTTTGGTACAGATGGGGGGGGGACATCTCCAACTACTGTGCCATCCCATCCACTTTGTTCAGGTGGTTATATAGGAAATCAGCATTCACGGGCGTGGAGTCTTCTAGGGCAATGGCGTTAGACACACTGAACCATTGGTGCTGACACGACGTACTCTTAAACCAGTAAGATGGATTATCTCTACTTGCTTCAAAAATTAATGCGTCATCCCTCAGCCCAAAGATGTAAAAAGGAAGCCTCTTGCATAATGGATAGTTCTTATGGCTCTCTGATAACAGCTCCACCAACGAACTGTGGTCATAATGGATCCTTATTAACCCCCCTATGCCCAAGCTGTTTGTCATCTCTTCCCTTCGGGTAGCGTCCACAAGGATCCCCCTTGCGAACTCCTGAAAAGACATTCAGTTTTAAGTTTGGGTATTTTATGTGTTAGGTTCACGAATCCCTTTCATATAGAAATGTCACGGAGCTCATTCGAAAAGAATTTCCATGGATCCATTCCCCAACCATCCAAAAGAAAGTCTCTATGTGCTCTCGTGGAGTGGATGACTCACTGTGCGCCACAAATCAGAAGCCCTGATTCATGGATAGCAAGCACAGAGTATGCAAAGATTTACGAATCAATAGTGATATAAGACACAGTCATGATGGAATAAAAGGAAAAAATAGAGGTAAGCTCCCATATTTTTAGGTGACTTCCTTTAGAGCTTCGCGGTGCATTCATGCTGTGTTGAGCATCATGGAGCGCTCAGCCTACAAGTCGCCTATCGGCTTCATGATCCCACTTCTCAGAATAGATTTGCGGAAGACCTAGAGATTTTGGTGATTGAACCTCAGACTTTGAACCTTGATTTCTCCTCGGATCCAAGTATGAGGGGGGTGGGGAATTTGTTGAAGCCAATAGATGGGAAAAAGAAGAACAAGAGGGAAGTCTCATAGGCTACCTCTCAAATCCATTTCGCATAGCCCCATTGCCCAAACCTGTCGCAGAGAAAGGAGGCAGGATGCTCCACAAATGCATTTCACGTTTGCAAGACCGCCACAGAGCAAGGAGGCTGGACGCTCCACGAATGAATTTGACATTCATGAGGCCACCATGGAGCAAGGAAGTGGGATGCTCTGCGAAAGAAATTGACTTTCATGAGATTTCTGCAGAACAAGGAGGATGGAGGTTCCGTGAATGAATTTGACATTCTCAATCCCCCCGCAGTGCAAGGAGGCGAGAGGCTCTGCAACTGCATTTGACGTTCACTACCCGATGCGGAGCAAGCTCTCTCTTCTCATCGAGCGGGCTCTGCTTCGCGACGCCTCTAGCATATAAATACAGGGTTCCCCTCAAACCCAAAGGACAGATCATCCGACCTTTAATCTTCTGAGCTCTCAAATCGCAAAGCACTACTTTCCTTGAAAACCATGAGCTCCTAAAGGTACATTCAGTTTGTGAAGTGTCTCTCCCTTTTCTTTAGTTAAACCCCTCTTCTGAGATGGATGCCTTTTGCGAAGAACAATGGACTTCATGAAGGAAGGAGATACCCATGGGGACTCAGGTCATCACAAATCATTTATTCTCCAAAAAACACCCTCCACACACACATAACACACATGCTAAGGTAGGGTCACTATGCTTCACGAAGAACATTGCTTCATGACCCCTTGCTTTGTGAGGCACCCCTACTTCATGAGGCATTGCTTCGCGAATTCCTTTCCACTTTGTCAAGCTCCTCCCATATGCTCCTATTCCCTATGCCTAGCCAAGGAAACATCACTTCGTGAATAATATCCCTTCACAAAGCCCCTCCACTTGATGGAGCCCCAGAGCTTCACAAGGCTTCTTATGAACCCCTTATCTCTAAAACTCCTTTTACCAAGTGGCCCTTCAAGTTGGAACGAATTAACATCAATGTCCATTGGAAGATATCTCCCATTTCATTGCATCACCTCATGATTCTTCGCATTTCCACACTAACAGCTATTACTTCTTCGCATTGCCATGCCCCGGAGACCCCCAATTGTTCACTCTGTAACTCCCCCAAACCATGAAATTTCGGATTCCTTACTTCCCTTATGGGTGGGAGTGTATTGGTTTTGTATGTCCTAGGAGTGAGGAGTGAACCCACCTTGTCTTAACTTCATGACATTACACTTCCATGAACCATTATCCTCATTACATGACATTAAACTGTGACCCGACCCCGTGCGTCAGATGCGGGGTTCCCCCACCATGGACATACTGCACAGCCACTTGTCTCCATGTGAGTGAGATCATTCCTCACATGGAATGATATCCTCGTTATCAGAGAGGTGTCTGTCCGCGGGGAATGGGAAACCACCCTAGGGTAATCCCCTAGCTTTTCTTGGAGGAGTTAGCTTCCCTCCTCTTATCTTCTAGGGTTCCGAGTCCCTATCCCACTAGGCTTTGTCACCATCTGAAATCCATCCTAGAGTAAGTGCCAATCTTCACCACCATAGGCTGCTAACTAGGTGTAAGCCTCTGTTTCCTCTTTGGGTCTCTAGTCACATGTAAGTCCCCATTCCACTTCCCATTGATTGACCTTCCACAACGTGATCATCAGGTCTTCGCTACCTCTTGTTTCTCACACAGAGCATGACTCACGTGGTATTAGATTATGCATCGACCATGCCACCCTCTTTGGGAAGCCTAGAGTGTAAGTCCCACACAACCCACATAAACTAAGAGGTCTTTGATCCTTTCCAAGGAAAGGTACATAAGAAGCCCCCCCTGAGGTTCAAGCCCACCACCCATTGGTCATTCTGACCCCCTTAACGTCGGTTCAACAACCCCATCAAAACTACAAGGTCCTTGATCCTAGCCAAGGTATGGTATATAAGAAGCCTCCCAGTGGATCAATCCCACCATCCATTGGTCGTTCCAACTCCCTTTACATCGGTTAACCAACCCCACCTAAACAAAGATATCTTTGATCCATGCCATGGTAAGGTACATAGGAAGCCTCTAGGAGGTTCAATCCTACCATCCATTAGTCCCGACCATTTTTTTGGTTCACTCCATAACTGCCCCAAACAATGGAATTGCTGATGCCTTCATTCCCTCAAGGGCGGGCGGGTATCGGTTATGTAAATCCAAGGGGTGGGGAGTGAACCTGCATCGTCCAAGCTTCCGGACATTAAACTGCCAAGCACCATCATCCTCAACACATGATGTTAAACTATGACCACTCCCCATGCATCAGACATGGGGTTCCCCAAAATTAGACATTCTGTATGCCCACTTGCATCCACGAGAGTGATATCATTCCTCACATGGAATGAGATCCTCTTTATCGGAGAGTCATCTGTCTGTGGGGAAAGGGAAACCACCCTAATGTAAGGCCCTGGCTTTTCTTACTACAGGTATCACCCCTGCTCCTCTTATATTCTGGGGTGCCGAGTCCCTCTCCCACTATAGTTTTTCACCATCTGGGACCCCATCATGTTGTATGTCCCAATCTCCATCACCTCAAGATGTTAACCAGGCGTAAGCCCCTGTTTCCTCTTTTGGCAGATAACCACGCATAAGCACCCATTCCACTTCCCACGGACGCACCTTCAGTGAAGTGATCATCAAGTCTTTGCTATCTCTTGTTTCTCACACTGAGCATGACTCACATGGGCTTGGAGTAAGAATCGACCATGGCATCCCCTATGGGCATCTTAGAGTGTAAGACCCAAACACCAAACTGAACTATGAGGTCTTTGATCCTTGTCAAGGAAATGTATGTAAGAAGCCTACTTGATGTTCAATCCCAACAACCACTAGTTCCGACCCCCCTTCACATCAGAACACCTTCATCCCGAATGAAGTTAAACCACATGCCCACTTTTTTCGTCCTGAAATACGTTAAACAACATCCACCAAACACCATCCGAACTACGTGGACATTGATCCTTGCCAAGCCAAGGTACATAGAAAGCCTCCCTATGGTTCAAACCCACTATACATTGGTACTGACCATCCTCACGTTGGATTCCCAAACCCCACTTGAACTAAGAGGTCTTTGATCCTAGAAATGGCATGGTATGTAGGAAGCCTTCCTGAGGTTCAAGCCCACCACCCATTGGTCCCGACCATATCCACGTTGGTTCCCACTCCATTCTAAATTACATGGGTTTTGATCCTTGTCTCCTAGACAGGGTATGTAGGAAGCCTCCATGAGGTTTAACCCATCCAGTGGTAAGCTGTTGTGACCCAAGCTAGTGGTAAGCCTTTGTGACCCAATATAGTGGTAATCTGTTATGACCACATCTAGTGGTAAGCCGTTGTGACCCCATCAAGTAGTAATTCGTTGCGACCCCATCCAGCGGTAAGCCGTTGTCATCCTCATTCGATGGTATGCCATTATAAGGTGAACTATGAGGAATTTGATTCCCTGCCACATGGATACGTAGGAGGTCTCTTCGAGAATCAATCCCAACATCATCATCATCCTCGAGTCCACTCCATCTTATTCTCCACCACTTCACATAACCATCCATCAGCCATTTTGGTTCCTACCTGGCCCACCACATCTCGGTGGGATCATGTCACCCATTCCCCATTCACATTAACAATGATCGGGTAGCTAACCATGTGTTGGCCCCAACATCGGTGTTCCCTCAGGGGGTTGCAATCACCTATCTTCCCTAGTCAGTTTTCTGATCAGGAAAATCCATCTACACTTGATGTTAAACTTGTGGCATACCCTCTGTTAAATATGGGATGATGAGGAAAACCTCAGAGACAAGCCTATGGCATAAAATTTCCCACATTCGACGTGGGATGAATTAGGATTCTTGCACCCTTGTAAAGACCTATAACAAGGGGAAGAAACCAAGATGTGCCAATGTTACAGTGTCCAAACACACCTATGATGTCCCATGTGACTACTCCCATGACCGAAGGTTTCTTCCCTGACAGGACCCCTTGGAATGTCCCTACAGAATCAGTGTAATTAACTGGTGTCCATAAAGATATGGCACTGGGAAGAGTTTCACGAACAACGTCTTAGTCTATAAGGGAGACACAGATTAGGTGAAGAGTTCCGAGGAAGAATCCACTGAAGTAAGAACTGACATCCTATCATCCTGTTTTGATCATGAAGAAAATGTCCCTGAACAAGAGACGGATGTCGCCCGCCGTTGGAAAGTGGGAATGAGGGGCAACAAACAGCGCCGCTGTCCTCCAACAAGATAGATGCACGCACCCCAGAAAATCATCATAAACAATTAATTTAATAAAATATCATTAGTTAATGTTAAAAACTATTCGTAACAATGACTACAAAAATTAATACATAAATATAACATCAAAAAATTAAATTAATACATCCCTAACTTGTAATATTTTCCTATAATATTCATATAGAATCTTAATTACTTTAAATTTTGATTCTATTAATAATTCTATTTTCATCTAATTGAATATTTAATTAATTGAATAATTACCACCTCATGATTATGTAATTATTTATGAATCTTATTTTCTCATAAAATTAAAATGTAAAATACAATGATGTAGATAAACCTTTTATTTAACATAAGAATATACATAATCTTGAATATCTTCTATTTATACCCATTTTAAAAATATTATACTTATTCAAAGTAAGCGCATGATATTTCCTTACCACCTTTGAATGTAATAATATCTAGGTCATTTTCATGGACAAGTGTCGATAAAAAAATTAACTTTAGAAAATTATGTCTAAATAGTAGAATTTAATACCTCCAATAAAATTTTGGACTGTTTTATTTTAGTCTTATAATATTCATAAAATAAATTTTAAACTTAATTACCTGGTTTGACCATAATAGTGGTAATAAAAAAAATAATATTTATATTCATTTTATTCAAAAATATGAAGAGAAGTATTTAATAATTTTGTAAATTATGATTAAAAATAGGGAAACCATTTTTCTTAGTTCAACTAACATAATTTTTAGAAATTATTGAAATGTTATTCACATGGATGGGATAGAACAACAAGTATTAAATGTAAATACACTCAACAATTTAGAATGTGTTTATATCTAATTTCAAGGTAAAATTGAATAAAATGACCTAAATTACAGTAAATTATTTTAAATTTAACTAATTATGTTTTTAAAACCATTAAAAAATTATTTTTTATTATAAGTTATTTCGGTGAAAAATTTATTTTCAATTAAAATTTATTATTTTTACAATTCATAAAAACAAAAAACATATTTGGAAAATACCAAAAAACCTTAATAAATTAAATTTTTATAATAAAAATTCATTTAATCTGTTTATATAATCAAATATAATTTATATAATTTATATAATTTTGTTTTAATACAGCCACTCCATCAAAATGTTACTTAAATAACATTTTAGAAAAATATTTCTATTATAAGTAAAATTGGTTTTATTATTATTAAATGTATACAAAACATATAAGATGAATTAAAAAAAATATATTTTACTATATATATAATTCATTAATATAAACCATCATGATTGTTTTTTTCATAAAAAATAATATTGTGTCTGTTTAAATTGTTTTTTCATAAATACAATTCCTTTAATTTTAAAAACGGTTTTACATTTTATAATTAATTTTTCAACGAATTATATATACACATGTAAACCAAAATTACATAATTTAATTAATATTATTCAAAACCTTCATTCTAACATCCACGCAATAACCATCTAGTTTGAATGATTATAATAATAGAATGATGTTTTATTGAAACTCAGTGATTCTTGAAATTCAATCTAAGTAGGTTTTTCATGTAACACAAGAAAACAACACAATCATTTTCTTAAAGACAATTTCATAAAATTATTGTGGGGTTACAATACATGTGATTAACATTTACTATTAATAAACATGTATCTAACAGACTCATGGAACCATGCATCACATAAGGCTCTCATGACCACACACACACTAGGTATCGTAACCCATCATGGCTGCCAAATATTCCAACACAAGTGTTATATCATGGAAACATGTGTAATCATGAGTTTTTGAAAGGAAAGGCACATTATTCAAAAAAATTAATGATAAATAATTTCATGGTTAATAAATGAAATATTCCAATTGTCATGTACATGTACTTATGTAACATAATGATTTCCAAATATTCCTAGAACTGAATCTAACTATTTTATTTCAAAAATATATAAAATTCTACATGAATGATTAATTACCTATCCAACATAAAAATTAATTATCTATGTTATCCTTATTTATAATTTCAGATTATTTATTAATTATGGAAAAAATATATATTTGATAATAATCCATCTGTCCTGGATAATCTATGATAAACAAATAATTATTCATATTCTTCTTTTTCATAGTACAAGGATATTTATTTTTATGAAATTCATTATCATTTTTTATAAAGCATTATAATATCTAAATCACAGTCACAATATGTAATCATTATACATAATTCTTTCATGGGTTTTATCATTTGACAGTACTACACCCAAAATAGAGGGAAGATGTGGGGCTCTTCCTTTCCTGCAAAATAGAAAATGAACTTGATTTTGTTGGAGGTGGTCTTACCAAACATGAAAAGGAATTTATAAGAAAATCCGAATCAAAATGAGTTAACTAATAATTAATTCCATTGTGTTTTAATGACATTTTAAAAAATTACTTCACATAGGCTCACAATATTTAAAACCAAAAATTAAATATATTTAATGAATTTCTGTTTTACCCTAATGTTGAACGTTGAGTGTGTCAGATCATTCCATAATTTGTTTTAATCCTAAATGAGTTGAGGGAAATAATTCCAAATACTTGTGGCTTTTAATATTAGTAAATTACATTGTAGATGTGTTCACTGGAGGAATGAGAAAAACAGATGTAAATAAAAAAATAATCTTCCATAAAATGGCATTTTGTATGGGTAATAGGGTTATAACCTTATGCATCTCCAATATATCACATAAAGGTAAGGAATCACCATTAAGTTCCCCATATAAAGTATAGGTTACCCTTATGTAACACCTTGAATTTAATTTTTACTATTACAAGGAATAAGAACTACCTATACACATATCATCATTATTCTTATCCATCCATTATGAAAATTAAGGATACCACAACATAGAGTTTGGATAACCTTTCACAACATTTAGGTGATTGGGCCAAACATTATGAAAAATCTATTATACCATTATACAATATTTTATGATATAGGCATAACCTTCTGAAGTTATTTGGTTAACCTTACATAGTGCATATATATAAATATTTTTCCATATAGAACATAGATTAAAATGGATTTACCGTTAGAAACTATGGAAAAGCACTCCTACCCATAAATAAAATCTATTTTACAAGTTTATAACCTTTAAAATTAATGTTACCTTTATGTATAATATAGTAAATAGTCCTTACCATTATTAAATATAATAAAACATTAAAGTTTATTTTTATTTAAAAATTATATTTTTAGATAAGAATATATAAAAATTATAAACAAAATATGGGTAAATGATCAATTAATAATTCAGAATATTACGATTCTCTATATCCGATGAATTTTGATATATTTGATGTATCTGTAGAAGTCCTTCTTAAACAAACATGCCACTAACCAAAAACTTCTATTTCCCTCTCCCATAAATAGTCCTCAATTTGTTCATATTACCATTGGACCTAGAAGGGTTCTGTCATATTTCATTGAATGAATTTATTTCCCTAGTATAAAATCTAAACCATACACTTCTCATAAGATGTATCTCACTCTAAATAAACATCCTCGTATTCTATAACATGTTAAGACTGAGAAAGAACCTATAAAGCATTGAATCATAATTCTGATCATGCATTCCATGGTAGTGAAAATTAAGATCCATATGGTATTCCCCTATCCTTATATGCTTTGAGATATCAAAGGGTACAAAAAATTATGCTTATAGCATCACCTTCATCCACATATGATGATATTCTAAATGAGGTGATAATAAAAATAAAACCCATAAGCCAATGACCATGTTGGTATCCCCAATGACTCAACAATATTATGTGTGGTTTATAATCTTATTTTTTTCAATAAGTACATATATAAGTTGTATTCATTTCCATGAAACACACCGAACCTATAATGTAATAGGCAGTTCATATAAAATCATACATGTTATGTCATCGCGTGCTCACAAGACCACCAAAACTACTCCCATAACTACTTCATATATATCCTAGATGGAATTTATATCAAAAATATGATAAGACATATAACTCATGGACCATGATTACAACATAAGCCATAACATAATATAGAAACCCAAACCGTCCCTGTTTTCCCAAGGTTGTCCATAAAGCCGCCTCCGACCATTCCTATATAACCTAGAAATGTCATCAATCATGCTGACACATCCTTGAGGGTAAGAGAGAGGTCAAATTAAATCTCACTATCCCATCCATGTATACTTTGGTTAGGCCAAAAATAATCAAACTATCTTATCCCTATAGACTCTAAAGAGGACACATCAAACACACCATGTCATCCCCAAAGTCATTAGGGAGGCCACATAACACACATAATCCCATTCCTATAGACTAAAGGGAGGTCAAACCAAGAACATATTGGAAACAACATATATGAATGATAAACCATCTAATATCACAGTAGGTCATCATTAGTATACAAGTAATTCCCTTCCATGAACTCCAGTTCCAAACTGATGTTGAAGAAAACCTCATGTGTGCCTCCCCGTATGCTGGGGGATTCTTACAATGAGTGGGGATAAATTTACATCAGTGGAAATACTATAACCTCATTATAATTTCAATGATAATATAATAATAAATATTCAATAAGGTAAATAAATAGATTAACTTGATGAAACTAAATGATAGAACACATTGAATACAATAAATAGATAATATGTTCTTAAAGACAAAAGATAATCCAAAGTATATGTAAAACATAAACAAATTTTAAAAAACTATAGACTTCCCCAGAAACCATCCACATCCAGAACTGGCTCCATGAACTTCATCTATCCATCATCCATGACAACTTTTCCTTAACATAGGTCCCTAAACATAATGTATATTTGTTCATAAAAATTCATCTATGAGGTGTGACTGTTGTAACACATTAGGACACCAACTATCCATCAATAATTGATTTTATCATGTAACTAATATATGAAATAATCTAGCAATAAATATACAGTCTATATAATAAGATAAAACTAAGCACAGGTATAACCAGTCCCCCATACTCTCAATCATACCTACTTTGGATACAATCTAAAATGTCTATCTAGATATCAAGAGTAATCTATAATAACATATTAGGATACTAATTAACCTTCTTGGAATCATGTGTACATTATACACAATGTCCACTAGGAATTAAGAGAGTCATGTTCTTTGCATCCATCAAGAATTGAGTGATCATGCTACTCAACATCTAGTAGTCATCAAGTAACATTCTCCTTTTCATCCTCTATGTGTCATGAGTATCACATGGAATCCATGAATCATATTCATATCCCTAACCTATAATTAATTATATCATTTCCATCCTCACAAGTTGTCTTCACTGCACATCTATGTGATAAAAATGTCACAAAAATCAACCTATATTGGGAACCATGAAAAATACCACCAAGGGAATAAAATATAGGGTAAAACACACAAAAGACCATAATGTTTCATCCTGATTAGAAGTGGAATCATACAATACAGATAATAACCATCACTTAAAATACATTAGAATTACATTGTTTTTTGGAATATGTCTAACAATAAACAAACATGTGAATATTAGTTCTGTTCCATTAGAAACATGTTATCATAGAACTATGTTTGGAATATTTATAAATCATATCCCACCTATTTCTTCATAATAATAACCCTTTCTAAAATATCATACCTAACACCTTTCATCTTGTCCTAGGGAAAAGAAACAATAGAAATGGTGAGTAAAAATACATTGTAAGGGTATACTAGGGGGATGCATGAGCATAAATGAACATAACAATATGAGAACATAAAAATTACATTTAAAGATAGTAAAATATATATCAAATTTCATATAAATGAGTCATGTAATAAATATTGGTTGTTCGTAAGACATAAATAATAAGGTATTCAAGATCTTAGTTGATGAAAGAACAATATTGGAATATGACATTGAATTGTGGCAGACGCATGGACATGTAGTATCATGTCCAAAAAGTCAAGGTGCATTTCCAATGCTTATCTAGGAAATTAATGGGTATTAAACATACTAGTAGAGATAGAATAACTTTTCTGGTTGTAGTAATTTCATTATAATTGACCATATTTCCCCATCGTCACTTAGTGTATTAGTTTTATCCATCATTCCATAGTTTATCAGGTTTCCCTATCTTCCCATAGTGGATCAAGTTTTCCTATATTCTAATACTTGATTAGGGTAGTCAACTTGTTTGTCATCATTATATCATGATATATAAATATTAACTCAATTAATTTTAGTGAGATATAGTTCCAACAAATAACCTAATGAAAAATCATATATATGTGTTCTATATGAACATAAATCATACATATTATTATTACATATAAAAACAAATTGTTTTCATAAAACTTTCATCATAGCATAATACATATAAATGAAATACAGTTCATTTATAAAAACATGATCAAACCATAAAATAAAAAGGGTAATGTCTTTCAAGAATATCTATATTAAATTATATGTAATATAAAATAGTATTATCTTATATGGAAAATAATTTTAAGATATTTCTTGAAATAATTGTTGAGGAAAATTTATTTTATATCTCTGAAATCAAACACTTTTAAAATCATAAATTATTCAGAAAAATTATTCTTTTAAAATAACTATGATATGTATAAAAGAATATTTGGAAACCATATTAAAAATCTTTTTAATCATTTTCCATTATTATTCAGAAAATATTATTTAATAAACCATTACATCATTTTTATAAAGCATCCATTTGAAGGAATGTTGATTTCTAACTTAAGATGGAATAAAATTTCATGAAACATATAATTCCTAAAAATAACGAATTTTATGACAACTATTTTCTATAGGAATTTTATGCACCTTATAAACAAATATATTTTCATAACATAACATGTGTGTCAAAGAAAGAAAATTGATACAAAATTCCAATTCAGAATTGGGAAATTTTTAATCCTAAAACCCTTCAAAAAGAGATCATTTAATGGATATTTAATTTCCTTAACTATTAATATTAATACTATTATGATACATTAATTTACATTATAGACATCATACAAAATAATATAGTAGTGTATAAGGACTATGTCCCACAAAAATAAATATGAGACATAAATCCATTACAATAATTCTTATATCTCATTGTACTCATGAAATACTATTTTATAATAAATATAATATAATTATACATCTATTAAAGAATCATATTTTTATATATAATACCACATATTATTTTATTATGACTTTATATTTCCCGTTTATTAATAAATCCATGTTAATGTTACGCTTCAGGTAATATCTTCTTTTTTCACAACTATTTTTTTATATTTGTGCTCATATTAATTATATAATGATTTAATTATATACATAATTATAATAAATATATTTATCTATAATATATATCTACTATATCATTATTTATAGTAATCTATAAATTATAAAATTAGAAATTGAAATACACAATTCATGGAGATAGTAGGTTATACGTACACATGAATTAGATATCCATTTTCCTCTTGAATTCAAAAGTAGAGGGTAAATAAAATATATTTTATATCCATATAGAATATTTATTATGTAATATTTATTATATACCTTCAATAAACCCATCGGGATGATATTCACTGTAATTTCCGAATGAATCCAGACGTTTTGAGGAGGCGGTAGTCCACACATCCACAAATGAAGTAATCATATATAAATAAATTTAAAAGCATGTGGTTATGTAATATGTAATAATTACAGAACCATAAATAAATAATAAATACAATATATATAATATAAATACATAATTTACAGCATTATTCAATATCCTGAAAGGTTGATATGGATATACGAACGACTTCGGTTCCTGAGGCGGTAGTTCATCGTACCCATGAATGGTGATTGCGTATCCAATATGATGTAAGTATGGGTGAGTGTAGGCTTAAAGAATTATATAAAAAAATATTATTATATTAAGTATATGTTATTATTCTATATAAACATGAAATAAATTTAATTTAAGGGGTTTAAGGAAAAAATAATACAAATACATTTGTTGATGAACATTACCTCTTCTTTGTGTATCTCATTTTGATTTACAAAAAAGGAATACTTTAATTAAATTTATGCACAAATAAAGTCATATATAATAATGGAAGGAAATTTTAGAGGATATTTTTATAGAGTTTTTCTGAAAAAAATAGGTTCTAAAGGTCAAATAAAAGAGAAGAATATGAGCTCTTTTTTTAGATGGAAGGGGAAATGTTTCAGTTTCAAAAAATATAAACTTATAATAAATTAAATATAAATACAAAAACCTCCTAATTAAATGTTTTTATATTAAGTGAAATTATAAGATTCTAATCTCATCAAAAAATTGAATTTATATTGGTTTGTTCATATATTTTTTCCTTATCATTTTTATTAACCCAAAGTTAACTTATTTTAATTTTAATTGTGTTATCAAAATATCTAATATTATAAGTATAATGGATTCACTTATAAGGTATAAATTGATCCATAATTGTTTAATTTTTTATATTTTAGAACACAATTAATTTTTTATTTCTTTATTTAGTATATTTTTATGTACAACTTTTATAATAAATTATTATTTTCAATAAATTTCATGTGGCTCAATTTTGACACTATTCTTTACATCGAACCAATTCCTTAAATACACCTATAACATGATATATTCACCATGAATATTCATGAATCAATTAATTATCTTAAATAACATTTCTTTTTATAATTCTATTATCTATTAGTTTATTGTTTCCTTAAGTGAATAATTAATGCGTCATCAATTTGTAAATATTTAATAAAATTATTTCATCACTAAAATATAAAACAAAAATAACATGATCTATATAGAAATTTTGGATTTCATAATAATATATATGGTCAATGATATATTCTATTTAAAACTATATTAGAAATTTTGTACCAATTATATTTAATATTGTGACATTTTATTATACCCTTTGATTTTAATATAATATCTGTCATTTTCATGGAAACGTTTCCATTAAATAACTAAATACAGAACACTATGTGTCAAATTTATAATTTAATTCATCCAATAACATATTTTTATGTTTTATGGAAGTTTTATAATATTTATAATGCATTTTTTACCCCTAATTACAGAATTTACCCTTATTTGTGATAATAAAAACTACTAATGTTATTATTCATACTGTAAAAAAATAAAATTGACACATTTAATAAATTTGGAGTTAATTATTTCAAATATTTAATAATTTATTTTAAATTCAAGTCAAATTATTTTCAAAAAAAATTAAAAAATAATCCAGCTGACGAGATGAAAAATAGGTTTTTAAAGTAAAAATTGTCAAAAGTTGGGTTTTTTTATATTCAATTTCAATGTGGAATTGATTAAAATTACCAATTTTTAAATAAATTATTTAAAATTTATCTAATTATACTTCATAACTTATCAAGAATATTATTGAACACAATAAATAACTTTGATGAAAAAGTTGTTTTCAAATAAAATATAGTATTTCTCACTAACAATCAAAACATTAAAATTATCTGAAAAATACCAAAAAATAAACCTAATAAAATTTTGATATTTAATTTTCCAATAAGATGTAAATTTCATAAAACATAATTCATAAATGTTTCAAAAGTTTTTTTATATCAAGTGCGCCATTAAAATGCAGAAAAATACCATTTTAGAAAAATAGATCATTTATTCATAAAATATGATTTATTCTTATAGAATATCTAGAACAAATATTATATTAATTTTAAAAATTATATTGAATATATTTATAAATATTTAATTAAATAAATCCAATAATTGTATTTTTTTTGTATAAAAAACACTTGTTCATATTTAAATAATTTTTTTAGAAAAGTCGTTCCTTTTATTTTAAAAAGGGGTTAACATTTTATAATTAATTGGTAAAATATTTATATATTCATGTGTAAAAAATATTGAAATAGTTAAATTAATATTTTTTATATGTTCCATTATAACATCTAGGTTGTCAATATATTTTTTAAATAATTATAATAATAAAATGATATTTCATAAAACTATATTGTTCCAAGTAAGAGAGACACCAATAAACTAAAATTAGTTTTTTTAAAAATATATTTCATAATAATATCAGGGTGTAACATTATTAAAAAATGATAAGTAATTTCACTCCAAAATTCATCTATTTTTTCAAATATATAAAACCTAGATGTTCATATCAATAAAACCAACATCATAAAAATGAATTCTAAAATTTTATGTAAAAAATTTGGGAATATAAATTTTAGCAAACATAACTCATAACACGATTTCCACATATGATATAATAGTTGGTAAGTGAAAAAATGGACATTACAGAGTAATATAACCACCATGTTCTAATGAATAATGATAAGAAACCTTGTTATGAGAAAGTTAACGATCACAAATCCGTAGACCAAATTGGTATGGAAAAGTTCATTGATATCATAAAAAATTATGATAATAGGATAACCATTCATTTACAAATACTTTATGAGAAAAAACATACCTTATTATATCTAATATATATTATATCACTCTATGGTTGGTCCTTTATATATTTCTAATTCATTTCATACTCTAATAAATATGAAGTTGATATTGTAATGCCTAAAGAATGAGTGCATAACAAGATATATAATTTGATTATAATTCATTCCACCTATCTCTAAATATAATCCAAACAAAAAAGGATATCACATGTTATTCAATATGAATAAATATTATTTTCTAGAATTTTTAATCTCTAAAATCTCATCCAAATTTTAAAATACATGATTTGTTAAATGGATACTCATATAGAACATCCAAAATATTAAAATCCAAAACATTCCAAACAAGGTAACTAACATTCCAAAATCAGCAAATCATTAATCCCAAAAACAACATCAGGTATCTTATAGTTGTCACACACCATTCATGGGATGAACATCATCATGTATTCCCTTGAAACATGATAATAACATGAATTACCATAATAACCTAATGAAAACATGCATGTTTAAAAAAAAACACTTCACTGATACCTTAAATCCAAAATTTCTATAAACTATGTCCATGATATCATAAAACACCTATTCATATCATCTTCCCCAAGGCCATAAATACTATCCAATTTATATTATCATAATCAAATGTATATGTATTTAATTATCACAACATCATGTACATATTTAGGGTTATCCTTCCCTTAATCACGTGTTTTCCAAAAATATAACCTCAGCACCTCAATGACATTTCATGGTTATAGTATCATTTATAAAATTCTGTTAAATACTTATGGAATAAATATAGTTGACTAATACAAAGATATTTCATTATTCTAAAGTACCAGAAAATAAAATCTATAACATTAATCTTGAATTCCATTACAAAAACACTAAAGCATTCAACCACTTCATTGTCATACGATAAATCTTTAATAGTGATCACACATGATTTTACATTTTTCATTATATTTAATAGGTCTTTTTCATAAATCATCATTAATAACCCTTAAATCATGGAATAGATATTAATGATTCCCATTTATTTGTACTTGAAACATTGAGGTGCGAGAGGTGAATTAGGAGTATCCATTTCTCAATTTGCATCAGTAGATATTTTTTCCCATCATTTTGATAGTCAATTTCAAGATGACCTTATTTACCACACATATAACATTTACCACTACCAATAGGAGAATTTATTCCATGTTTCTTTTCATACATTCGGGATAAATTAAATATCATCATCCTTTCTTGATGGATTTTATATTTTCATTTAATCACTATATTCTCATTATTATAAAATCCATGATATTGATGTTTGAATACAACCACCATTTCCTCGTTGATGGAATAATAAACAATATCTTCATTTCTACTGATGTATCATATGACTAACATCATTTGGAGACTTGGTTTTAATTATTGAAGAATCTATCATACATAAATTTAGGTTGGATGAAAATATGAAAATATTACCTTTAAAGTCTTATAAAATCATCCTTGTAGGTACAAACAGACTAACAACCCCTTTTCTTTAATACAAGCAACATTATCGATATATTAATATGAATAATATGTGTAAATTATATGTTAACTAATTAGTTTTTTTAATCATACCATTCCATGTATTCAATTCCATCTTGTTTCCTTGTAATCTTGATTATATTTCATCACTAGTCCAATTTATCTTCTAAATGAAAAAGAACCAAGATAAATTTTTCATATTTGAACAAATAATAATGGAAAATAACTTTTTAGTGGTACTGATCCATTGTTTAGAAAAACGTTGATCAGAGAACCCATTAAAAGTAGGTGGGAATTGCCTCATAAAGGGATTAATAGAATGCATTTCCCTTCTCTGCAAATTTGAAATTCTAGAATAATTTATAGATTGTGTATGTATAGTGATAAGATATAAATTACATATTCAATAAAAATTGTTTGTTTTTTTAGGATAGTCATTTATTTTCCCATTCCAATCAACGTTATCATAGGTCCTTCAGGTTTGTTTCATTAACTAAAACTATAAATCATAGTTTGAGAAACATTATTCATAGTATAAGAACAACATAATCGAAGAAATTAATTATAAAATATCTATATATAGCACCATTTGTTTAATTATATGTTATTCATTATCTTTATTAAAACTCCTGGATTGTGAACTATAAAAACACTTATCCTTAGACACATCCCTAGAAATATCCTTGGAAATATCTCTAGGGATCTCACTAATGTTTTCTCTTCATAGTTCCAAAAATTTGACATGAACAATTATCTAATACCATCTATAATGATCTTCACATAGAATATTCTAAAATTAAATCATTTTTTTTGGAATATTACATAATTTAAACAACTTCACACCCACATAATGTATTAGTTTAGTGTCTTTGGAAAAGTAGAAACATAAACAACTTGTTCGTAATATATTTACATCTTCCCCCACCCCTTTCATCATAAGTATAACTCTTTTTGATATATCATTCATACAACCTTTCTTATTATCATGGGGAAAATAAACATAGGAAAAGGTTGTATGAAATAATCAGTATGGTTAAAAAAGGTATATATGTGAGAATAACATGAATATTAGGGTATGAGAACATAAACATGAAATTTGAAGATCATACACCTTATATAAAAGATCATTTACATGTGTCATAGAATAAAAACTAGTAGTTAATCACACATAAATCATAAGGTATTCATGATCACAAGGAATGAATTCATAACATAAGAATAAGATAGGGAATTGTGGCAGACACATAGACATGTATAACGATTCCATATAAGTCAAGGTGAATTTCCAAAAATGTATCAGGGAACATCATAGAGACTACACCTAAAAGGTGGGAAACACCACCATCCTCAGTAATAGTAAATTCTTTATAAACAATAAATATTTCCCATAATACCATTGTGGATTGGGTTTCCCCATGTTCCCATAGTGTATCGGGATACTGCATCTTCATATATTGGATTGGGTTTCCCCATACTACTAATGTTGATCTAGCTTGTAAAACTTTTCCCATCATTATTTCAAGATATAAAATTTTATACACAATTTATTAGAGGGATATATAGTTACCAGCAATCAAATAATGAAAACCATGTATATGTGTTCTACAAGAACATAAATCATTTCTCATATCATAACCTAAAAAATAAATAGGTTTAATAAAAATTTCATCATAACATAGCCTATAAAAAAGAAATGGGTTTCAAAAATACAAATATAATCCAACAATAAAATAATAATGATGAAATTGTTTAATAATATCCTCATTAAGCATAAGTAACATCAAATATTGTTATTTTAGATGTAAAATAATTTTGAGAGATCACTAGAAACAATTCTTAAGAAACATACCGTTTCCATTTTTGATGTCAAATTTTTTTTAAATCATAACATATTTAGAAAATAATTTTCATTTAAAATAAATATTAAAAATTATAATAGAAATATTTTAATACTATTTAAAATATCATTTAAATATATTTCCTTGAAAATTCTAAAAAAATAATTTAAAAAATATTAAAATACTTCCAAATAACATTGTTTAGGGGGAAAATATATTTTTTATGAAAAAGAAAATAAAATTAAATGGAACATATAATTTTATAAAAATAATAATAATTGTTATAAAGCTTGTGCAAGGGTTGTATATGCACCTTGTAAAAGAACATATGTGCATAACATAACATGTGTCTCAATGTAGGAAAATTTTGAAAAAAATTCCCTTTTTGATTTGGTAACATCTGAACTATAAACCCTATGAAAAAAGAGAAAATAAAATGGTTATATAAATTCCCATAAATTTTCATATTCGAAATGATAAAATACATTCATTTAATTTATATACCTAAAAAATAAAAATGATTGTTGTATAAGGCACGTGTCTTAGAAATATAAAAGTGAGAGAACAATCCCTTACCATATGTATTGAATCTCATCGTACTCTTAAAAACCACATTTATAATAAATATAAGATTATTATGGATATAATAATAAATCAAATTATTTTTTATAAAACCATATAGTACTTTATTATGACTTTACATTACCATTTATAAACAATTCCTTGTTAAGGCTACACTTTATGTAATATAAGAATTGTTTTTCACATGTGTTTTGATTTGTTATATTTTAGGTCTTATTACGTATATAATGATTTAATTATAACCATAATGATAAAAATTATATAAATATCATATATATTCAGAAAAAATGATTTTCATTAATATAAAAAATATAGAAATAAAAAATTAATTACACTGTTAATGAAGACGGGAGGCCATATGTACTCCTGAATGCTGTTGAAATTATTTGATATATAGAAATAAAGTGGGTAAATGAAAGAAATATAATATATTTATAGTATAAATATTATTTCATATATATCATATAAATTCACTAAACCCATCTAAAATATATTCAATATAAAGTGTGAACAAATCACATCACACTGTGGATGCAGTAGTCCGCACATCCACAAATGATGTTCTCATATTCAAAAACACAAATCATGATGTTATGTGTCATATAATAATTAAATAAGTATAAATATATCATAAATATAATTTATATCATGAAAGAAATAAATAAAATCATTATTACCATCCTTTAAATGTGGAAATGGAAGAATGAATGATATCAGTTTGCAAGGCGGTAGTCTAGCGTACACACGAACGATGATTGTGTATCCCATTTGATTTAAGTGTTATTGATTTTCAGTAAAAAACATAATATAAAGACATATAATTATATATAGGATACCGGGTACATTATATAAACATTATGTAAAAATAATATATGTAGATTAAGGAAGAATTAAAAAAAATGTTTGTTGATGAACACAACCTCTTCTTCTGGCATGTCTATTTTATTTTCACAAAAGGACTCCTTTGGTTAGATTTATGCCCAATGTAAGGATTCTAGTATTGATAGAGGGACTTTGAGAAGATTTATGGATTTATTTTGTACAAACCAAATATCTTATGACGTGTGAATAGAAGAAAATAAGATGTTCTATTTTTTATGGGAGGGAATAAGTTCTTTTTGAAATTTCTCAAAAGAATAATTTGTAAAAAATTAATTCTCAATATAAACACCACCAAAAAACCATTTAATATAAGATAATATATGATAGGGTATAAACGTAATCATACAAATGATTTTAGACCAATTTTATAGCTATTTTAGTCCATATTGTTTTGAATAACCCCAAGATAAACTATTTTTATTTTAACTATGATAACAACGTTTTTAGTGTAAAAAGGATAAGAGTTTTACATATGAGATGTAAATTAATTCATAAATTCTAAATTAATGTTATTTTTTTACATAATATGACCCCTTTGTTATTATTTAGTATTTTTATGATTTTGAAATAATTTAATAATATATTATTTTAATAAAATATCATTTGTTAAATTTAGAAACTATTCATAACTATGACATTACAAAAATCAATAAAAGACATAACATCAAGAAAATTAAATTAATTGGTCCCTAACATGTAACATTGGCATATAATATTCTTAAATAATATTTATTATCTAAAATTTTGTTTCCTTTAATATTTTTAATTTTATTTAGTTGAATATTTAATTAATTGAATAATTAACACCTCATCATTATGTAATTATTTATGAATCTTATTTTTACCTAAAATTTAAAAGTTAAATACAATGATGTATATAAAACTTTTGATTTAATAGAATAATACATATAAACTATAATATCATCTATTTATCCCCATTTTATAAATATTATACTTATTAAAAGTAAGAGCATGACATATCTTCACCCCCGTTGATTTTAATAATATCTAGTTCATTTTTAGGGACAAGTGTTGATAAAAAAATTAAATTTTGGAAATAATGTATAAATAGTATAATTTAATCCATCTAATAAAATATTGGAAAGTGTTATTTTAGTCTTATAATATTCAAAATATTATTTTTACCCTTAATTACCTGGTTTAACCATAGTAATGGTAATAAAAATTACCAATATTTCTATTCATATTGTTCAAAAATAAAAAGATAAGTATTTAATAAATATGTAAATTATGATAAAAAATATGGAATCCATTTTTATAAGTTCTAATAACCTATTTTTTATAAATTATTGAAAAATTATTCACATGGATGGGATGAAACAACAAGTTTTAATAATTAATACACTTAACAGTATAGAGTGTTTTTATATCTAATATCATTGTAAATTTGAATAAAATGACATAAATTAGAGTAAATTATGTTAAATTTAACAAATTATTTTTTGAAAACAATACAAAATTAATTTGTTAGTATAAATTATTTAGGTTAAAATGCTTTTTTCATTTTAAATTTATTATTTTAACTATTCATAAAAACATAAAACTTATAAGAAAAATACCAAAAAACATTAAAAAAATTAAATTGTTTCAATACAAATTCAATTAATTTTTTATTTAATCAAATAGAATTTAAAAAAATTTAAAAATTTAGTTTTAATATAAGTGCTCCATAAAAAGGTTACAAAAATAACATTTTAGAAAAAGAATTTCATTATGCGTAAAATTGGATTTTTTCTTATTAAATGTCCACAAATCACATAAGATGAATTCAAAAAAACATATTTTATTTATTATATATATATATTTTATTAGTATAAACCATAAGAATGGTTTTTTTTATTTTTTGGTAAAAAATAATCTTATGTCAATTTAAATAGTTTTTTTTTTCAGAAAAACAATTCCTTTTATTTTAAAAAAGCTTTTAGATATTATAATTAATTTTCAAAGAATTATATATACATATGTGAACCATAATGTCATAATTAAATTAGTATTATCTATATTATTCATTATAACATCCATGTAATAAAAATCTATTTTGAATGATTATAATAATATTTTTTTTTATTGAAACTCAGTGTTGCATGAAATTGAAGCTTAGTCTGTGTTTTATGTAACACAAGAAAACAATTATTTTTAAAAAACATCTTTTTCAAAAAAAATAACATTGGGTTATAATACATGTGATTAAAATCAACCATTAATAAACAATTAGATAATATACATATAGAACCATGCATTACATAAGGCTCTCATGACCACACACACACAAGGGATCATAATCTTGCATGGCTTCAAAAAATGAAAACACAAGTGTTATATCATAGAAACATGTGTAATCATGAGTTCTAGAAACGAATGGAACATTCTTCCAAAAATTTAATGAGAAGTAATTTCACGGTAAATAAATGAAATATCTATAGTGTCATGTACATATATTTATGGATCATAATGATTTATAAAGATTCCTAGAACCAAATATAACTATATTATTTAAAATATATATAAAATTCCACATGAATAATTAATTCCCTATATAACGTAAATATTAATTTTCCATATTATCCTTCTTTATAATTCCATATTATTTTTTAATTATTTAAAAAAATATACATTTGATTGTAATCCTTATCCCTATGATAATCTATAATAAACAATTAATTATTCATTTTCTTCTTTTCCACAATACAAGGATATTTATTTTTAATAAATTCATTAAAATGTTTTTAGAAAGGAATAGAATATCTAAATCACAGTCATAATAGGTAATCATTATATATAATTCTTACATATGTTTTATCCTTTAAAAATGCAGCACCCAAAATATAGGGGAGATGTGGGGTTCTTCCTTGCCTACAAAACGGATGATAAAATCGATTTTGTTGAAGGAGATTTTATCAATCATAAATAAAAGAAATTATAAGAAAATCATAATCAAAATGGTTTAACTAAATATTAATGAAATTATGTTTTAATAACATTTTATAAAATAGCATCACATAGGATCACAATATTTAAAACCACAAATTAAATATCCTTAGTTATTTTTGGTTTACACTAATGTTGAATGATGAGTGTATAAGATCATTCCATAAATGTTTTTAATCCTTAATTATTTGAGGGAAAAAATTACAAAGATTTTTAGATTTTAATATCATTAAATAAAATTGTAGATGTGTTCTTTGGAAGTAGAAGTGTAACATATGTAAATAAAAAAATAATCCTCCACAAAAGGGCATTGTGTATTGGAAATATGGTTATAACATTATACATCTACAAAATATCACATATGTTTATTGAATCACCATTACATTCCCAAAATTAATTATAGGTTACCCTTATGTATCCTCATGATTTTATTTCATACTATTACTTGGAATAAGAACTACACATACACATCTTATCTTTATTCTTAACCATCCATTAAGAAAATTGAGGATACCATTTCATAGAGTTTGTATAACCTTTCACAACATTTAGGTAACTAGGCCAAAAATTATGAAGAATCTATTATACCATTATACAGTATTTATAGATCCAGGCATAAACATCTTAAGTTCTCTATTTAACCTACAATAGTCCATATATATAAAGATTTATCCACATAGAACATAGATAAAAATGGATTTACCATTAGAAACAAAAGAAAAACAATCCTACCAATACATAACATCTATTTTACACAATAATAACCCTTAAAGCGTTGGTTACCCTTATGTATCATATAGGAAATAGTCTTTATACTTATAAAATATTATAAAACATTAAAGTTTTTTTTTAATTTATAAATTATATTTTCAGATAAAAACATATAAAAATTATAATGAAAATATGGGAAAATTATCAATTAATAATTGAAAATATTACTATTATCTATATGTGATGACTTTTGATATATTTGATTTATCTGAAGAAGTATTTCCTAAAAACATAGGTCACTAACTGAAAACATCTATTTCCCTCTCCCATAAATTGACTTTAAATTTTCTATACTGCCACTAGACCTTGAGTTGTTCTATCATATTTCATTAAATGAATATCATTCCCCAGTATAAAATCTAAACCACACACTTCTCATAAGATATATCTGACTCTTAATAATCGTCCTCAAATTATATAACTTGTTAGGACTGAGAATGTACCTATAAATCATTGAATCATAATGCAGATCATGCATAACATTTTAGTGAAAAGTAATATTCAGATGGTTTTCTCATATACTAACATGCTCGATGATATCAAAGTTTACAAAAAGTTATGGTGATGTCATCACCTTCATCCGCAAATGATGATCTTCTAAATGAGGTGCCACTAAAAATAAAACCCATTAGCCAATATAAAACTCCAATAACCTTTTCATCAATTGTATATATGATAAAATCCAATAATGAGTAGTGATAATACTATTTTGAATTATTTCCCTCCCCTAGATGTGTCCTAATCTATATTGGTCCTCAAAAATTTTGCCTCTCTTACCTCATGCCAACAGATATATGAACACCATGAACTCTATAATGATAATATTATGGTTTCATATCAATCAAATTGTTTTAACTATTTTTTATTTGAATTTACCCAAGGATAAGTGATCATCCCAATATCCAAAAAATTCTTGGATATAATCTCAAATCATTTCCCCAATATAGAAATCGTCTCCTCTCACTTACCTTTTGTCCATGGATGTTACCCAATGCTCAATCTCAACACATTTCATAGTGATTTAAACAATCCATTCAAAAAGTGTATTTTGAAACAATCATCATAATCATATACAATTCTCATGATAAATCTATGTAAGAATTATATATCATAAAGACACATATTTTTTAAATCTACAATTTAGAGAATCTCTCTGATCAGTAAGCAGTTATTAACATTCATCGGTATATCATCAATCACCCATACAATGTCACGAATCCTTAGGGTCCAGGATTACTACATAAAAAAGAATATAGTGGTTTTCTATCATGTACTAATGTGAATGAGAGGTTTCAAGAGAAAACCATGATGTTTCTTGTGTTCATACATTACCCTCCAATAGATAAGGTATCAGAAATAATACATGGGATTCCTTTCTTCATCCTATTCCTTGAAAAATATCATATGATGTTATGGTACATATCTTTTATCATAGGGATAATACAACCATAGAGATTAATCAATGTACATAATAATCTTATCTACAACAAAAGAGTGGGGTAAAACCCTCCCATTCACAAGTAATGTATCATTATCCCTATAATACCACCCAATTATTAGTTCACCTCTGACATAATAGTAACACATCACCATACACTTTGGTTCTAACTACTCTCAAGCCTTTATCCAATTAAATAGAAAATAAATGACCAAAAGGGGATAAATGTTCATTTACCACTTATCATTAGAAACAACCATCCCAAGTAATCCAATAAGATCATCACACACCAATACTCCTCTAATGGTCTCAGACTAAGCTTTGAGAGTACCTTCATATTATCGAAAATAGAATAAATAAATAAATTAGCTTTCCTAGGTGAGCAAAATATCTCGAATTCAAAAGTATTTAGATACAACACCCAATTCATATACCTCTTGTTTAGGAATTATTTTGTTGAATATTTTGATCCATACGACTGATTTAAGCGGGTTGAGTTTTTTACTATTATTCACATTATGTTAACTATTTCTGAATGGTTTTAGGGGGGTTATCCATGTATCCAGAAACAACCAATTGAATATATCCATGAGGGACCTGCTTACCAATGGTTGGAACTAACTAGTGAGTTGGACCATTAATACATAATAACTATGGTTTGTCGGTATAATGGATGTTTGGGCCCATCACACCCATTTTTTGGGAATTTTCCCCTACTTCTGGACACTCTTAGATATTAATATATGTCTGAGGATCCTTCACATAATCCCAAGAATTATGCGGTTTACCCTTGAATTAACATTAAATTTTTATCATGTATGGAATTTATAATCTTATGTATGTGTCCATGGTTCTTTATCAATGGTATCCTACTATGTACAGATTAGATACTCTTTGGTGATTTTTATGATGATGCTGGTTTTCATGTTCACAGTGGGGCACCCAATAGTGTAACATCCTTCAAAGAGACATGAGTAGTTTTGATGTTGGTATCATACCTATTAATGGGATTCCTTTGTATCTCTATAATGGGAATCAAAACCAATATAGTTTGATTCCACTTAATTGTACACATCATGAATTTTATGATCGTGTTATAAGGAACAAACCATTTAGTTAAATTTCATTCGAAAAGAAAGTATATGTTGAACATTACTATTCATGGTTTGGTGAAGAAATTTTGGAAAATCAAAATAGGGAATTAGGTATGTATATGGATTCCAATAATGAATAAGACAATGTTGTTAATGTGTCCTAGAAAGAATTGGGTTGATTTAGTATGTTTGGTTTGGACCTCAAGGAGGCTTTCTATATTCCCATTGGAATTAAAATCAAATTCCACATAGTTCCATTGTGAAGTAACAAGCCCATGGAGTCTCTCTAAAAGATTATATCATCAGGGAGTATGTCCCTTTTAAGGGATTTAAATGAGGATTATTCCTGAAAAGGATGCCCTAGTTTTGGTTTGGTTGGGGATTATTCTGAAAAATTATTCCCTGTGCAAGGAGACAAGATGGATATCTTGTCTCATTGTGGCATTGGGGTTATTTTTAGGGCATATACCATATAGGATTACCATATGGTTTTGGGGATTATTCCTTAAAAATATTACCTATGTGTTCAGGATCATGCCGATTTCATGATCACCACCATCTTAAAAGCCCACATGAGTCACACTTGGTTTGAGATAAAATTAGAAGTGAGAGGTTTGAGAAACCAAAAAATCTTCTTTTCCCTATGCTTATATACATGGACATGAGGACCGATGAATATAGAGAACCTTTGATGGAAAGTGATAATTGGATCTCAAATTAGATTCTCAAATGAAACATGCATCTGACTATCTTTATTATACAATCATAGCTATCCTGTATAACCACATGAGTCATGATGAGTCATGTTTGATTGTGGGAAACAAGAGAATGTAGAGGATCAGGTAAAACACATGATCCCTCTTATGTTGGTGTAAGAGGTCTGGGTATAGTACATCCCTCCAATCATTTTACCATGGACCCAAAGGGATAGAGAGGGTTATTTTAGGTGCCCATCTCCCCTATTATTTTGGTAACTAAGATAGTAAACTTTGATGATCTATCTATCTATGACCCATGGGTATGATGATAGAGGAAAGATCAGAAAAAAGAGATGTCCTACAAAAAGGCTAGGGGTTTACCCCAACAGGGATACCCTAAAATTGGTTCTGTAGAAGGAGATGAGGATCTAATTACCTATTAAATGTAATGTAATGTGCGATCATCACCCTTACCACCTAGAATGGGAGGATTTGATTCAAAAAGAGAACTAGTGTTTGACATGGTCCTAACCATATGAATTGTGATTAGGAACTCCCCCACACTACCCCTATGGCTGGGATCCTGTGACTAAGGGAATGTAAATCTAAATAAACCTATAGGTCCCCAACCAATAGTAAGTCATGTGTGGGGAAACTATAACTAATGGAATGTTTATCAAAATTGGAGACACACTGGTGTTCCTCTTTATATGGTCTTTCAATTCTGGAGGCTTCTATGGAGGATTCAATTTGGTCCAATAGAGAGGAGGGATCCCAAGGAAGAAGATAACTACCATTATTGTCATTTATGATGTATTAATGGGGTTGTGGGTTGGGGGAATCACACAATTCTTGGATTAGAGAGTGAAGGTGATTTGCAAAGGGCCCAGGACAAACTAGATGTGCATCACGCAGGGTGTAATCCTACACAAGATGGAGATGTCTTGATGAATGGGCCACTTGGGAAATTAAACATGGGTGAGTTTTTAGCCTAGGAACCATGTGTCTCTTTATGTTTCCTTGTATGAGCCTTGTACATTTCCATGCTTATGAGATGGTCCTCGCACATGTGGTTGTTCAGTTGATATAATAGGTTCCTCAGACATGTGTCTTGCATTTCAAACACTACTGAGATGTTGATTCCACTATCCACCACACTTTATTATTCTTTATGGTTGAAATGTGATAGCTTAGGGGTTTTGGAGGAACTAGGTGCATGGTTTACATGATTATAACTCGAGGGATTCATCTTCTTTTCTTGTTTTTTCAATGATGAGGCCAAGTATCATATTTATAAAAAAAAATAGGGAACCCTAGTTGATGGACATTGTTCGTGTAGTTCCATATTTTATGTTCTAGGTGTAGGTGTTCCATGATGAGGTAGAAAAACATTTAGGTTATACAGGTCCAAGGAGAAACATCCTTATGCTGGTGCCATACGCAAGGGTGGATGTGCCTTCAAGGCTATATAGGTAAATCTTGCATGAGCTTCTTGGCACACATGCAGTGTGTGTACAGAAACACTTGGTTGAACTCGATGTTTCATATCACAATATATATACCCTTGAACCCCTTCTTAGCTTCTCTTCCAAGCTATGGTGTTTTACCCTTAGCCTGGTTCATTTTCAACCATCACATATCCCCATGAATAATAAGTAGTAATACTATGAACTTTTGGGTCTGGTAGAAGGAATTTTCTATCATTACACATGGATGTCCAATATGATCCTTTTCGAATAAATACATTTTTCTACTCAAACTCGATATTCAATGTATACATGAGTTTCACATCATGAAATTAGTGGAAAATACCACAAAACTCATTTTCCATTTTCTAACCCCTCAATAAATAGATTCATTTGGAACATAAAGAAACTAGTTATGTGGTAATTATAGATAACTTTAATGCATTGCAAAATCAATTGGCGGAATTTGGAGATATCTCATCTGTAATAAGATGCTCTAATTATTTCTTATTCAATGGATCCTAGTGACTATAATATAACTATTTATAAGGATGTATGGATAACCCTACAAACTTTTTTCTTCTATTTCATTGCCCTATTTTTTCCCTATGTCTGCTATGAAGGAGACATTGCCAGTGATGCTTGATTTTTTCATAGTTCTCACTTTATGGGTTTTCATCCTAACAATATTTTTTCCATTTTTTTATTACATGATATTTTTCCAAAACCACAAGGACGATAGGTCTAATGAGATGAGACTCAACATTTTTATAGAGTTCCCTTCACGGGTTTGAAATCTGGTGATTACTATACCTATTTTTTTGGATATTTTAAATTTATTAATGAAAAACTAATGATGTTGATTTTTTATGTCAAATTACAAGGTCATTGAATTTAAAATTAAAACATAAATCGGGATAGTTTTCCATGAATGATCCAACATTCATCCGATAAATGATGGGGAATTTTGTGCCATGTATTTTTGGTTCCTGAATCTAAAACCTGATATTAGTGTATAGAAGAGGTATCTCATGGGCATAAAATTACAATTGGTTAGTAAACCAATTTTTGTTATAGTTTAGAAATATAAAACCAATGAGTGTTATAACATATTCAACAGTGACAAACATTGGAAAAAATCTGTTTTTTGGCGACCTTATGAATAGAAAACTAGTGCTTATTACAATATAGTCAAATATGAGTATCCATTGGCTAAAAAGTCCATTTTGATGGAAAATTTATTCATATCTAACTTTGGAATGTTACAACATATATATGTAGGGGAGTTATCGGATATTTCCACATTCTATAGGTAATGCACAAAGAGAGTTTATAGCGATTCAGATTTCTCAAGACCATGATCAGTGGTTTTTCCGTATGAATATTTCTAAAAATGAACAGCCAATCTGTAATAGAATTTTCTGTGAATGATCAACCTTTCCTACAGAAGTTTGGATTATATGTAGGAGGATACATTTTTTTAAGTTATCAATTCTAGGGGGAATGACCCATTTTCTGATAAGGTTGGAATCATTATCAATTTTAATTTCATGCGACCTGGACATTGACTATGAAACTTAATGTCTTATGATAAGGATGTTTCTGTAGATTTTAATGTCTTATAATAATGAAATTACTATATTTAGATTTATTTTGTAAAATATAGACATTATAGGGGTATATAATTTAAGGTATATATATTTAGCCTAATGGTTAATAATTCTCCCTTTTCACATTAATCCATTTAACAATGGGGTGCCACTTTAAAATATAAGGGGGGAAATTATGTAAACCATAACATAATGTTCTCCAATGCAGAAGAGGTTTTTTTTGGAGAAAATGGATTGCGTAGATGTAGTATGTCCCTCTTTATCATGAAAATTCCACTGGATGAAAACCCCATTTTCTATTATACCTTATGTAGAGACAAATGGGGAATGTTACAAAATAGTTAAATAAAGGAATCTGTAAGATGAAAGAAATGTTTTCTGGGTGATTTTTTTCATTTCAAGTATAATCTTGTTATAGTATAGTCAGAAAATGTATTTCTCTACAATTATGATATTCTATTAAAGATTTCCAATGAATGTGTTTGGAGGTTTGTATTTCCTCATACATGGCGTTTGGTTTTGTGGAAAAAATCTCTTAAATATAGAAGAGGAACACAAACTCAAAATAACCAAATAATTGGTTGTATAGGTTACCTACATTTGTCTATAACATGAGTGGGAAATATTGTTCATGTTGTTTAAGGTCATATTATTAGGACTATAGATTTATGTAAATGATAGCTAATTTATGCCCTGACAGATCATTGCCATTTCGAAATACTTTATACATTAGGGAGGAAATTCTGATCCAGCGTCATGGGGGTTCTCAAATCGAGGGAAATGATATAAGAAATATTTTTATGGGATGATCATAGGCTGATTCGAATATGGACCCCTAACATAATGTCTTGAAAGGTTACTAGAATGGTAGAGTCTTCTCCCTTGGGCGATGTTAAATTAGGTTGAAAACCATGTTTTGTGGGAAATAATATGAAAATCCAATTGGATTGTGTTATAGAAAATTCAAATAGTAAAATCACTTGAATGGGAAATATGTTTTGTGGTTGACTTTATACATAGCCATCTAGGGAACGTTAAGGAGCCCTCATGTACCGGCCATCCAATCATAGGAAGCTAGAGAAGTATTATGAAGATAAAATTGTGTCAAACATTTGGAGTAAGAATTGTTTTGGTGATATTTCTGATCACAAAGGAAGCATTTGGATCATTAGTGGCCATGAACTGTATAATCCCCCACATAATATGGGGACATATCAATATACATAGTGGCCCCCTTCATGATGGGACACAAATAATGATCTCTTTAAAAAATATGTTTTTTGTACACATGAGAGGGGTTATTTATCTTTAACATGTGGCTAGAACTAGGATAAGATGATTAAGTGTCACTATATTTCTCACCGGAATGAGAATAAATAGACTAAAAGTTATGAAGGTACCGTACGGTACGCAAGAGTACCCTGAGAGGGGAGGGGAGAATCAGGGTGTCATATTTTTCTTCTAATATGAATGATATTATTCCCACTTTTGTGGGAACATGTTAAACCTTTCTGTTGGAATAGTGGTGTAAAAAACATTTACATGCAAATAGAAAACACATCAGTGTTACTTGATTAACCACTAAGGGTTAGTCCAATGAGTGTATGCTGATAGTGTATCTCTCATACCTATATCCACCAATCATTACAAGTTGTGGAATACAGAAGTTTAGATATATTCACTATATGCTAGGATCATTTGTGTTACAAGATTTAATGGATAACACACTACATCCCCCAGAACACTTATATTGATCCCTCTAACTCACTTCTATGATATAAGTCTAACTTAGTTTGTCAAAATGAATCCAACATCAATATATTTTTGAAAAAGTCATTATACAGATCTTGAATGATAATATCCTTGAACTGTATACCCATTTTGATGTAGTTTAAAATTACAGCTCACTGAAAAAAAGATGTTCCTAAATTCCTTTCATGAAACTCCTTTTATGATGCTAAACCCTTTGTGATGCTAGCTGCCTTCAAGGAACAAACCACCTTCACAAAGGTCACTATGTCCCTGTAGAACACCCCATCATCATGGAGAAACTTCTAATTTAATGAATTGGCATTACATAAGAAAAAATAGTAATTTCATGACTCTCAATCTTTCATGGAATCTTATGTATACAAAGGTCCTTGGGATTTGTGAAATCAGGGAAATTATAGATTTTACTAATAAAAATTCATGTAAAGTTGAAAGGAGTAGCCTCATATATATAGGCTCGAAAATTCATGATTCTCCACCACCTCTTAGAAAATTTTCTAGATCTTCCATTATCGCCATCATCTAGATCCTCCATTTGTGAGGCTTCATTGTGATTATATGTTTTAATTATGTTTTCCGTCAAACCATCTCACATCGCAATGATGTAATTCTTGTTATCAGGGAGATCACTGTCACCGTTCAGGATGATCACATTCTTCATCATTACCGATGCTCGTAGTAGTTTCATAGGTCATTGTTATCTTTCCTTAAACATTCATGAAACACCATTCCTAAATCCCATATTCTCAAAACTCATGCCTATTCTATATTTTGAAATGCCCTTCATGGTAATTTTTTTTTTTGATTCTAAATAACTTCAAAATTTTGTAACAAAAAATTGGAAAACATTGGTACATGAATCCACCACCAATACTATTATCATCTTGAATTGTAAGATCTATTTCCATTAAAACTCCCTAATATTTCATTTAAGGATGGACAAAAAAGACATACAATACTCAATTTCCAGTAAAGAACAACCTCAGTTCCAAAATACCATGTAGTTTAATGTTATGTGGTGAGAACATTAACCATACATTTTAACATCATGTAGTATGGATGAAACAAAATCAATTTAAAAACAAGGTAATATTACAGAAGGACTACGGTATAAGTCTTTATAATCACTATGCAAGTTTTTGAAACATTAATCAAGCCACATGTAGTTCTAAAAATGATTCCCCATACTTACTAAATGTTTACATGTAGAAAATGTGGTATTTCTGAATACTATATTGCCCATGTGGTGTGACACCATATTGAATCATCTTATTCATATCTGAAACATACATGGTAGAGTGGGTGAATTTCCAATAATACATTTCATCTAGTCCCATGATTTAATATTCAAATGTCACTATATATCTCATCGCATGAGAATCAGGCCATACAATCTTCTTGAGGGGTCTAGGCTATTTAAATTCATCCATAAAAGACATATAGGGTTATATTTAAAGGTCTTGCATATATAACCATGATATAGACAATGAGTATTGATATGAATTAGGTATTAATTGACTCCATTAATAGAACTTATAAAACTATGTGATATATGCTCAGGGTGAGAAATAATGAATGGAAAATGGTTTTTCCAAAATCAAATGGAAATACAAGGGAAGGATATGGGAATTTAGATTTTGTAGTGGATTGAATAGGATGTGAGACCTATGAATTTATACATATCACATTGGAATTATAACTAAGACTTATGTATTTGTAAAATCCCATGCAGTTTAACATCATGCGGTGAGGATGAATATTAACTAACCGAAAAGAGTTGAAATATTCTGGATGCTCCCAACTTTGGAAATTTGGGCATCACTAAAATCCTATGATGGAAGGTATCATGACACAATTAGTTCTTGGAAGGTTCATTATATAAGGACCTCAACTATGCAGTTTAACATTATACAATCAGGATGTGATAATGTTGTGGCTTATACCTATAAAGGGGGACCATATGGTTTAGGGATATGAGTAACTTAATTTATCTATTAAATTCTTAATTGAACAAAAGGTGATACCATTCAGTGTTTCACAATAATGATAATGATTTCATCAAATATTATATCTTTTGGAGATGTTGCATTAATTTCCAATCCATCTTCTTAGGAATTATATGATCATGGGATGTGAGTAAATGTTGGATCCAAGGTGAGATCCTCCATTATCCCCTAGAAATAGTCAACAAGGTAGATCAGATATTCTTTTTTATGTAATAATACATGTTGATATGATTGATTAACAACTTTGAATAATCATTAAATTTTATTTCAAGAACAAGTTTGATGTGCCAATTCTAGGAATTCATTGAGGGCCTAGTATTCCATCTCATTCTTAATATGGATTTATGATAAGATGAATATGCAAGGAAAGAAGAATTTTTATGGGAAATTGAACACGATTCTTAACCCAACATTGATACGTTTAGGTTTATCCATTCTCATCCCTATTGAGATCTAGGCTGAGTCATCAAAATACATTTACCATATCTGAGGGCCATCCTAAATGGGGAATATATTTTCATATAGATTTTCAGTACTTGATGTTATTTTGATAGATGGGTGTTATACAATTAAATCACCCATTGATTGGCCTTTCACTAATTTCAATGGCATGGTATTTATATCAAAATTCTTAGAAATACCACCCATTGTTCCATTAGTTCAATCAACATAGAAAATATAAGGATATATTTTAGTGGGATATTTTGATAGGATAAAATGAACTCTAGGTACTGCAGGTAATGCCTTCGTTTCTAAACCATGATGATTATTGCTAGGAAAAACTTCTCAATATCTGAATAATTAGTCTCAGCATCAAGCATGGTTTGACTGAGATGACAGATTTTATTTATTTCCATCATTGTTATTTTTAGCAAGTAAGGATCATGATGATTTCTTTAGGGAAATAAAATATATAATGATCATATTTCCATGAATAGGTTGCATTAATATTGGTGGTCTTAAGAGATATTTCTTGAGGTTTTCAAATTATTCCTAAAAGACACTAGTCCACTAACATGTGAACCTATTCATCAATTGTTTGGGGAAGGGAAATCACTTTCTGGTAAAGTTAGTCAGGAAGATCTATATAAAGGCCATGATTAATTGATATCCCCTCAACTAATCAAGGTTTTGAGGGGGTGACATGATAAGGATAACTTTTTTTCATAGGGTAAATTATAATGTCAGGTATGATGAAGCCTACAAATTTTCTCTAGGAAACCTCAAAATCACATTTTAATGGGTTCATCAGTAGGCTATATTCTTATAGCACGTTGAAGATAGAATCTAGGTCACCTAGATGTTCTGAATATTGTCCAGAAATATCAACTATATCATCAATGTATAATTTGACAAACTTCACAAAACAAGATGATGATGCATTGCATGGAACATTGCAATGTTTTGTTGTAATTATTCAAGAAGAAGCTAATTACCTGATAGTAGAATGCTCCCTAGGGGGATAAGAAGGAGTGAACTCTTCATATTTTATGGTCATCCAAATTTGTTTGTATCCTAAATATAAATCCTCTAATGATATGGCTTGATAACCATATGTCTTTTTAATCTTCAGTTCAATTACTAGAAATATGAAGTTATCGTTATGATTGTTTTGATTGAGTTCTATGGTGTTCAAAAATACACTAATTTTCATATTCTTATTCATTACTAGAATAATATTGTCTAGCTATTTTTATACTAAACCTATCAAATGGAGTCATCCTTGATGATTTTTTTCTACTTTATCTTTAATTTTGGAGGTGTTAGATGGGTTTGTCAATATGGATACAAGTTTTTATCCCAAATGGTTTTATAGAAAGTCCATTTTATGGGTGACCACCTCGAGATCGAGTCATGGATTCTCTATGTAATTCTATGAAATCATATCCTAGTGTTACTTAAAAAAGGAAGTATATACCAAATATTCTTCTTATTTCATGGTATCACTGGTCAAATTGGGTCATGTATCATTATATAAACCATGATTTATTTCTCTGAGTTCATAAAAAACTGGTAGACACACATCTTGAAATGATAGTGGGGAATCCTGAGGTTTCCTTCTCTTCCAATTCCTCTCGCATTCCCTCTTTCAGCTCTTCATGGGATGTGGTTTATGGAGAAATCATCTCGTTTTTAGGGTATGAGTCAAATTTGGACATCCGTAAGATGATTCAACCATTTTTAGATCAATTGATCCAACAAAGGCTATTTTGGAGCTCTGGTGGGCTGACGAGGGACTAATAATTATAATTATCATCTTATTCCATTTTTTCGATTATTTCATTCACATTAGATGAATGAACATTGATTATTTTAGGTTTGGGGGATTGAATGAATACATTTCCATTTGGAATTTCATTACAACTCATTGATTTGACATATTATCTAATGCTATTTTTGTTTAGTTGTTAATATTGACACCCCAAAATTTACTAGATGTGTGATAAAATTAATAAAAACCTATTCAATATGGTTACTATGAAGAACATACTCCACACTATGATATTTGAAAGGTTTATCCAGAATAATAGAAAAAAAATTTGGGGGCATTGATACAAGTGACATCATCATCCTTGGATTTTCACTCTTCTTTATGGAATAATCCTACGTCAATGAAATATGAATCCCAAGATTTGAGTGAGGTATTTTAAATATTAAATTTAACAACTTTATCATGGATACAATATTTGAGGCATTGGTTCTTTGATTATGGGATACACAGATGATGATGTAGACAAGGTCATCCCAATAGAACATTAAATGTATTACCCTTCCTGATAACCATGATTTCCAAGTCTGAAATGTGAAACCTAAACTAAGTTTAGTGTTTTATTATTTTGAGAAACATTTTCTCATTTTTTTCATAACACTAAAACATTATATTGGAGGGGGAGTTATATTCGTTCAAACCTTGTTGATTAAGTGTTTAGATTGGAACAAGGTTTATTCCTAGGTCGTTGTCAATAAAATATTGTTAGATATCAATGCCATTTAACTTAATAGATATTTATGATGGTCTAAAGTGTCACTATATGATGTAATCTTCATTATGGATTAGATAAGAGATGACCATGTAGAATTATTTAGGATTATTCTCTAAATGATACACTTTGGAATAATAAATATCAACTTAAAATTCCCAAGGACTCGATAATCCCTCTACGAGTTCTTCCCGAAGGACTTTTGATAGATTCAGAGCATTAAAGATAGACAACATGGGGGAAACTTGGGATAATTGTTTTTTTCAAAACATCATACTTTTGTTCCAAAGGTATTAGATTCCAATCATGGGGTGACTCTTTAGTTTTTTCATTAGGAGACGAAGTACTTGATCTGGACGGACTATCCCTTGAAATAAGATATGAAGATTCTTCTACTATTAGTCAATTGGGCTGAATAGGTCTTCCTACATACCGAGGATGAGTAGGTGATAAAATATTATCTAATATAACTTCTAGAATGATTATTTCATGGAAAACCCATTCATGTGTGATGGAACATTATTCCTCATACTGATCTCACATGAGAGTCCTTCAATGGGTTTCATCCATGTACATGGTTTAAGTAGATATGTAGTTAGAGTACTAAATCATGGCAAGCCCTTTTCTTCCATTGTATCCTTGAATCTGATGGAATTATCTCCATGTTCTCTAATTAATTGTAAGGAATTTGGGTTCATAATAGTAACCAGCATCTGAGAAGGGATACAAAATGTGAATAAGGTTAATGGAAACCAAAATAAACTACTCATATGATGGAGATTCCATATAGCAGGTCGACTCTTGTTGTGCTTTTTTTAGAAGTGGTTCCTAATCATCTGGGATATTAGGTATAAATTAGAATAATGTTAAAGATAATTTGGTCCTTGAAAGATGTTCATCATCCTTTTTTGAATTATTTCTCTATCAGCCATGTCGTTATATGAAAGAATAACTTTTAGTGGAATAACTGTTGATTGAGTTCGAGATGTTGTAGAGAAAGCATCTGAGGTCATATTAAGATGTTGTAACTGTGCTCAGAAGATAGAATAGGTTATCTTATAATTTTCTTGACCATACAATCATTGATCGTATTCTTACCATTGATGTTAAATACCTTCAATTTACTTTCCTTTTTTATTACAGTGTCATAAAGACATGAAATTTATAGAGGTGGCCTTCATGAAATTAGTTTTTCGGATTCTACCATAATTTTCTGGATTTCATTGAAAAAACACTTTTAGTTGTTATTCCATAGTATTTGATGGGATCAGAAATAGTCTGGGTGATCTTTTTCACCATCCTTTCATGGTTTAATGGGATTTGGAAACATGATCATGTTGTTATATAATGCCAAGATAAGTTTACTAAGGGCTTAGTAATTTGGGAAATAATAGACCTTTTTTCCCATCTCCTCAAATTATTTTTTCATCTTCTCTCTTTGATCATCCAAATGAGAAAGGTGTTGCTTCTAATGCTCAGGAGGTGAAACCACACAATATAGTGCAGGCTATTGAGTGGGAGAAGCTACGTGGTACTACCAGAGTGAAATAGTGGAAGACTATGCGTTCCACATTCTATTTCCTTGAACTGATAGAATCATCAAATAATTAGCACTATTCAATGAGAGGGAGCATACCACTCTTAGAGAGATTGTGATAATTTCACAAAACCCACCTACGTACTTCATAGGGAGAAGTGGAATGCATAACTAGTTGCCAAGATTTTTTATACAGATGGTAATCAAGAATTATAGAGGAAGTAGTTTGTTTAAGAAGTATTTTAATATGTTCCACTAAGAAATAAAATTTTACATCCTTTCATTCTCCTATAGCATTCAATTTGAAATGGAAAGGAATACTTTCTTCTAAAACATTGAGAGAAACTAGATGAGGAAATTTTGATGGAGGTCTGAAAAAATTCTAATTGACTGAGTGGGTATGCCAGTGTACCAAAAAAGGGGTTCCCTTCCATTTATTGCACAAAACAATAGAGTTTCACTACCTACTATTGTTATGTTTTCCACTTCATGGGATCACAATAATATATAAAATGAACCAAATGATTATTCGGGTATCTGAAGACATTAAAAATTGGAAATGTAAGATTCCCAAAGATCAACGGGGAAAGATTGCGATCTACCCTTTCAAGGTAAGTATTTTTATTATTATTGTATCAGTGTGTTTCATGTCTACAAAGCTTCAAATCATGCCATTAGTGACTCAATAGTGTTTACGAGTGTCACGACCCGTCCTCAGGGCCCGTATCATGACTACCCCAAGTCCGCCTTCCATAGGCCAGGGGCTAGCGACTAGCACCAAGGTGTAAATCCCAACAAAAGGGAAGGCATTGCCTTTGAAAAGTAAACAAGCACCACAGAGTAAGCAAGTGGAAAAGTAAACACTAAGTAAAAACTGTAACAAACTGTGCTGAAAGTAAAAGGGGCCGGAAATACAAGCCCAACTTTAAAGTACAACTGAAAAGGAAAAACAACAACTGAAAAGAAAAGCCGCAGCGTCGAGCCGTCCTCTGAAGGTTCCACCTGAAGGGTGGGTATGGATAGCCTCCACAGCTCCTCGGTCCAGCCATCAGCTCCGAGTATATCCCGCCCAGTGGTCCACCTCTAGGTACCGTCCTGCTCCGCACGCCTCCACCATGATCAGCGCAGTCCATCGTCTGCAACCAACACAACGAAGTGTGGGCATAACCCTTGCAGGGGTGAGTATAAGATACTTAGTAGGGACCCCGAGACCCCCGAAGGTCTCCCAGAATCCACAAAGGATAATCCACAAAGGAAAGATACAATCACGAAGTAACATCCGACATGGCTTAGGTATATGCCCATACATATACCTAAGTCATCAATTCCCGTTCGGCTCCAACGTCCGAGCCCAAGCACAACCCAGTCCACACAGGAAAGAAAAATGTAAACCCACATAGGATAGCACAACACAATCCACAAAGGAGTGTAAACAGTAATCCACAAAGGATAACTCAACACAATCCACAAAGGAGAGTAACACAGTAAATCCACGCAGGATAGCTCAACACAATCCACAAAGGAGAGTAAACAGTAAATCCACACAGGGTAGCTCAACACCATCCACAAAGGAGAGTAACACAGGATTCAGCTCACACAGGTATACTTCTTCGGATGACGATAAAGATGATCACTGATCCATATAAGTCGTCGGACCCACAAAGGATCAATAGGTACTAACCGCCGCAAAGACCCACATAGGATCGGGCCCACACAGGACCTGTAGGCACTGGCTCACACAGAACCGCTGAGCGTTGACCCACACAGGATCAGACCCACACAGGATCGGGCCCACACAGGACCTGTAGCACTGACCCGCAAGGGATCGCTGAGTGTTGTAGTCGTCACAGTCCACTGAGGATCTCTGCACAGTTGTCGTCGCAGTCCACGGAGGATCTCTGCACAGTCGTCGCTGCAGTCCACTGAGGATATCTCCACAGTCGTCACTGTCGAAGTAGCAGTCGCAGCCAGCTCTAGGGTTCCCGCACACAGCAAGCTCGTTTGGGAGGGTCCGCTCCACGAGCCGAGAGGGTGATACATCAACTGACATAAAGTCCGAGGTTGATGTATCCAAAAGTTCCATATCGTCAATAGGAACTCAACGTCGTAGACGGCGCGTCAATCAGACGCACGGTCTGAGAGTTATTGGCTTTTTCGTCCCAGGGGCCAGGTTGGTTTTTAAGGTAATAACAACCCGACCGTACTCCACCTGCGTCCAAACCTCGGGCGGAGTATGCCAAAAGATCCGTCTCACTTAGAGGAATCCACCAAAGCTGACGGCACGTCAATCAGACGTCCGTACCTCAAGATATGAGTGTTTCCGCTCCGAGGGCCCGGTTGGTTTCATGTACGAACCAACCCGGACGAACCCAAAGTATTCCGAAACGTTTAGTTAGATATACCGAAATGACCGTCTCGATCCAAGGATCGTGTTGCCGCTGACGGCGTGTCGTTCGGAGGCCCGTAGCTCAAGTTATGAGCAAAAGACCGAAAATGGTCCGAAGACGGGGGGTTCGGGCCCGGGCCGACCCGGGCCGACCCCCCCCCCCCCCTTGGGTCGACCCGAACCGGGTCGAACCGACCCGGTCCAGCACGGCCAGGGCGCGGCCCGGCCGGTCGGACCGGCCTGGCTCGGCTCGGCCGAGCGGCCGAGCAGTTGGACACCGCAGGGCACCGCCCCCGCGGCTTGGAGGTGCCGCGACCCCCCGCGTGGGGCCGCGCTGGATCAAAGGATGTGGCTTTGCCGCGTCCGAGTGCGCCGGACCTGCGCGGTCGCGGGTCCGCGGGCGCCGTCTCCCCTGGCAGCCGGCACCACCGCGCCGGCGACCCGCGCCGCCGGCAGCTTCCGCGGGCAACCGGAGTCGCTCCGGTGGTCCGATTCCGTTCCCGTCTGCGCCGCTGCTCCTCCCAGGAATCGTTCTTCACTGCAGAACCATCAAACTTCCATTGCGGCATGTTCCGTCATTGCCCGTCAAATCCGCAGAACAACGAAGAACTTCGGAGGGTTGTCGGGCCGTGTTCGTTTGGCCCGCACCCTCCGCGTTAGATAAAAACAACGGGAGAAATATATTCAACACATGAATCAACAATTTTAATGGATTAAAATTGTTCTTATTTTCCGGGTTCTTCACTTTTAAAAGAAACGATCACGGGAAAAAAAATTATTCACAACAACCCATACCTCGTAGTCGTCATCGTACGCACGTTCTTCGCAGATTTGTTCGTCGCAGAAGGAGGGGATCGTCGCGTCGTCGCGGAAGGGCGTCGCGTCGTCGCGGAATCCGGCGTTGATTCGGAAAACTCAACGGACCAAGAAACAACAGATTTAATTTAATTATATAATTAAATCAGTGTTTTTTTTAAAAAACACAAGGGAGATTTAAGAGAAACCCGAAGTCTCATACCTCAAACAGCTGATCGAAGATTTCATTGCGGAGGAAGAGACGTCGCAGAAGAACGTTGCAGGAAGGGAATGTCGGCGTCGCGGAACACGGCGTCGCGTCGTCGATTTCCGCAGGTTCGGCGTTCTTCATCGGAGGTCGGCGTTCTTCGTGTTCTTCGCGTTCTTCGCGAAGGAGGATGAAGGATCAAGGATTCTGTCAAATCCTCTCAACGTGTAATCCTCCAAAAGTCGTGTTGGTCTTATTTTATTATTACGCCAACAAACGAAAAAGTGATAAGTAACGACCCATTAAATCGTAAAATTAATTCAACAAAATAAACCATCCAATTAATTCAACGAAATAAACTGCCCAAATAAATGGTGCGTTAAGAAAATAAGAAAACGCGTCAGTTGACTTTCATAATGACGGGTTTTCGTGGGTGTGTTACTTAGCGGAAAAGAAACGGCGGGGCTCGTGCGGGCCCCACCTCACAAATATCCTACCAAGAGGTTAGGATATTTCTGGATAGCATCCTATCCGGATCAACTCAGCTTAAGCCGCTTTTAAGTGGCTTCAAGTGGCTTCCAAGTGGCTTAAGTGAAACAGAATAAAGTTTGTCGTACAATTATTTTATTTCTTAACTTTAAGCCCGAAAATTAAAAACCACAACCGAGCAAACGCAACTCTGGAAGAGGCGTTTCTAAGAAAATATTGGCACTGCGATTTCATCGGTGCCCTCAGAATTCGATTCCAGGCACCGGTTCAAAAGTTTGGAAAACCCGCTCGTCCGTTAACTGAACGTACCCGAGCCAAACTTCGGAAAATGATTCTGGGCACACCGGGCCTCGGAATCAGGTGTCGTCAGAAACTGCGTTCTTGTAAAATTCCAAAGAAAATTAAGAAAAAAATTTCCTTGAAATTTACGGGTCTTTACATTCCTCCCACCTTAGGGCTTTACGTCCCCGTAAAGATACATCATAAACTAGGGAAACAAATGTGGGTACTGAGCACGCATCTGAGCCTCCCGCTCCCAAGTGCTCTCCTAGAGGTTCCCGTGCTGCCATATGATGCGCACAAGAGGAATCGATCGTCCATGTAGGACCCGCTCATGTCGATCCTCGATCTCCACTGGGACCTCCGCAAAAGTTGCCCCATCATCCACGTCTAGCTCCCCATAGTCAATGATGTGTGTCGGGTCGTGCACGTATCTCCTCATCTGAGATACGTGGAAGACGTCGTGCACCCGGTGCAACTGAGGTGGTAGAGCCAGGCGATAAGCCACCTCTCCAACCCTGCTGAGGACCTGGAAAGGTCTGATGAAGTGTGGAGACAACTTGCCACCTCGACCAAATCTCCTTAATCCACGTCGAGGTGAGACATGCAAGAAGACGTGGTCGCCATCCTCGAACTCTAGTGGACTCTGCCTCCGGTCAGCATAAGACTTTTTCCGGCTCTGAGCTATCCTCATCCGCTCCTAGACGGCCTGGACCTTCTCTGTCATGGCCCGGACCATCTCTGGTCCCACAAGTGCTGACTCCCCAGGGTCTGTCCAGCACAAAGGAGATCTTCAAGGCCTGCCGTACAACACCTCGTATGGTGCCATCCCGATGGTGGAGTGGTAACTGTTGTTGTACGCGAACTCCACCAAGGGTAGGTGGTCCTCCCAGCTGCGACCAAAGTCGAGGACACATGCGTGGAGCATGTCCTTAAGAGTCTGAATGGTCCTCTCCGTCTGACCATCCGTCTGAGGGTGAAAGGCGGTGCTCAGACGTAGCCGCGTCCTGAACGCCTCCTGAAACTCCTTCCAAATCCGGGAAGTAAAACGAGCGTCCCGATCGGAGACGATAGTCGATGGCACACCGTGAAGCCATAAAATCTCCTGAACGTAGAGATGCCCCAAGCTCTCCACTGAGCCCTGCTCTCTGATGGGCAAGAAGTGTGACGACTTGGTGAGTCAGTCAACAATCACCCAAATAGAGTCGTGACCTCTGGAAGTGCGTGGAAGTCTAGTCACGAAGTCCATAGATATCCCGTCCCACTTCCACTCCGGGACCTCTAAGGGATGTACCAAGCCTGCTGGTACCTGATGCTCTGCCTTCAACTGCTGGCAGGTGAGGCACCGTGAAACGAACTCTGCTACAACCTTCTTCATGCCCGGCCACCAGTGCTATCGTCTGAGATCCTGGTACATCTTTGCCACTCCAGGATGTACCGCCAAAGGAGAAGTGTGAAACTCTCTCAGCACCTCCTCTCGTGAAGCGACTGGTACCATGGTACGTCCTCTGAAAAGGACGTCGTGCTCTGCTCCAAGGGAGAAACCATAACGTGCCTATCCCGAGGATATCTATGCACACCGCGTCTCACAGTCAGCGTCATCACGCTGTGCCTCTCTGACCCGCTGCAGTAGTGGAGGGGTGACTGTGAGAGACTGAAGGAAGGATGCTCCATCTCTATCCACGAAGGATATCTGCAAAGTGGCTAGCTGCTCTGTCGCCTCCTCAAGTAGCTGAATGCCCGTTCTCCTGCTGAGGGCATCAGCTACTACGTTCCCCTTCTTAGGAGTATAGACTATCTCAAAGTCATAGTCCTGGAGGAACTCGATCCATCGCCGCTGTCTCAGGTTCGGGTCCTTCTGAGAGAAGATGTACCTGAGACTCTGGTGGTCAGAAAAGACTGTGAAGCGCTCACCCATCAGATAGTGCCGCCATGTCTTCAAAACGAAGACCACTGCTGCTAACTCCAGGTCATGGGTAGCGTAGTTTTTCTCATAAGTCCTCAGCTGACGTGATCCATAGGCAATCACGGCCCGCTCCTGCATCAGGACACATCCGAGTCCGGTCCCTGATGCATCGCAGTAGACTACGTATCCAACTCCCTCCTCAGTCAACCTCAGGATAGGTGCGCAGGTCAATATCTGTCTCAGCTCTTGGAAGCTCGGATGACATCTGTCTGACCCCACAAAGGGTTTCCCCTTCTTCTTCAAAGCTGAGAGTGGCGCCGAAACTCTGGAGAAGTCCGGAAAAAATCTCCGATAGTATCCAGCTAGTCCCAAGAAACTCCGCACCTCCGTCATGCTCGTGGGTGGCTCCCAAGCTAGCACGGCCTCGATCTTCGCGGGATCCACTGAAACTCCCGCCTCAGAAATGACGTGCCCCAATAAGTGGACATCACGTAACCACAACTGTCACTTAGAGAGCTTTCCATAAAGCTAGTGCTCTCGGAGTGTGTCTAGCACAACCCGCAAGTGGTAGGCGTGCTCCTCCTCGGTGGTCGAGTACACCAAAATGTCGTCGATGAAGACCACGACAAATCGATCGAGGTATGGCTGGAAGATCCTGTTCATGAGGCTCATGAACACTGCTGGAGCATTGGTTACGCCGAAAGGAATAACCAAGAACTCATAGTGGCCATACCGACACCTGAAGGCCGTCTTCTGCACGTCCTCGTCTTGAACTTTGAGCTGATGATAGCCTGACCTGAGGTATATCTTCGAGAACCACCGTGCTCCCTTGAGCTGGTCGAAGAGGTCCTCAATCCTCGGTAGCAAATACTTGTTCCTCACTGTCACCTGGATCAGGCGACGATAGTCGACACACAGTCGAAAGCTCCCGTCTGCCTTCTTGGCGAACAAAATCGGGGAAGCCCAGTGTGAAACACTGGGTCGGATGAACCCCTTTCCCTACAAGTCCTCCAACTGTACCCTCAACTCTCGAAGATCAGCGGGGGCCATCCGATATGCTGGAGTAGATATCGGGGCTGTCCCGGGGTACATGTCAATATAAAAGTCTACCTCTCTGCGAGGAGGTAGCCCAGGAACGTCGTCGGGGAAGACGTCCGCATACTGATCCACCACTACAGGAAAACTAGGACTCCACACGTCCACCGCTCCTAGGATGAGGCTAGCCAACTGATGAGTGATGGGCTGTCCTCTCCTCTGCGTGAGTCCATCCTGTGCTGCTAAGGATCCCTTCTCGCCGGTGAAGGTGAACCTGCTCCCGTCGGTGCGCACACATCGCACCTTGTGCCTAAAACAATCAATCTGAGCATAGACTATAGATAACCAATCCATGCCCAAGATGACGTCGTAAGGCCTCGACGCCGCTACAAGAAGATCCCAGCCGAAGCTCTCGCCTCCTAGAGTAATCTGACACTGTCGGAACCAGTGCGTAATCGTCGAGTATGCTCCCGTAGGAGTCTCTAGCCGTAAGGATCGAGCCAAAGGCTCTGTCGGAATCTCCAAGATCCGAACAAGGGCAGTGGCTATGAAAGAGTGACTCACTCCTGTGTCTATAAGAACTGCAGCAAAGGTGGAATAGACACAGATCATACCTCAAATCATCTATGGCGCGATGTGGTCGTAGGCCTCCGCTGCCTGGAGCTGTGCCTGTCTCTGCCCGCCAGCTCCCTGTGGTCGGGGCGGGCCTCCTGGTGGTGGTGGTGGCAGAGCCTCAAAGCATCGCCCACCACCTACTCCTCGGCCAGCTCCTCTGCCTCGTCCGCCTCCTCCCCGCGGACCGCCACGGTCAACCCTCTGCCTCTTCCTGGGTGGCCCCTCCACCGTCTGCTGCTCCTCGGTACGGCGGGTCGGGCAGTCACGAGCCATGTGGCCCTGCCCGCCGCACGCGTAGCACTGGCTGCCTCTCGGAAGACTGGCTTCGTGCTGTGTGCCCCGTACTGCTGAGCCAGTGTCCTGAGGTCGTCTACGAGAGGGTTTGGTCTGCCTGGAACCCTACATCATCCGTCGACTACCTGCTGCTGAAGACTCCACTACCTGCCGCCCTACGGTAGGTCTCGCTGTGGACTCAGCCAGAAAGCTCTCGATCAGAAGGGCTCGCTCTAGTTGTAACACCCGAGATTTTTATGAGTAATATTTTGTTTTTATGTTATATATATATCATCAAAGGAATCTTTCACTACACACTAGCTTGACTTAATTTACACGCAATCACGACCTTCCTCGATAGCTTGCGTCGTACGCAATACCGAGTTTCACTAAACAACGTTATGCTATTAAAATTTTATTAAAACTAGCCGTTATGAATAGTAATAACCACTTTTTGAAATTTTATAAATTTTATTTTTCCAAATGGGCTTCATTTTTGGATTCGGAATACCGAAATTATCCTAGGGTGAAATTTTGGTATTTTTCTGAAAACTTTCAATTTTTGATGAATAGTGAAACCACTAAGTGGTAGGTTAAAAACTGAATTTTGCATAAAACTTAATTTTACCACTTCTGTGAATGGAATTTTGAAAATACGACAGACACGGTTGATATCAGTAAGTAAAATGTGGTTCAATGAGATAAAAATAATTTTTTGGTGAATAGTAACTTTTTACTTTTTTTACCGCGGTTAATAGTAAATAGGGTAACTAAGGGTAAATATGATATTACTATTACCCTAACACATGTCCTAATTCTATTGGTTAAGTTTAATTCGACCACAAACAACCTTATAAATATAATATGACCATTTAGGTCCACTTGGATTAGATTATGACATTTAATATTATTTTATTTAATGAATAGTTAAAATAGTTAAAATCAAAGTTTAATAACTAAAACATTTTTAATATGGGGTTATACATAAGATAAATTAGACTATAAATATTCATTAGAAAGCTAAAAAGAGTTCCTACATAATTATATTTTATTTATAATTTTTAGACATTAAATAAATTAATTTATTTATGACACAACGATGATGCAGTAATTACCCTTTTCAGGAAATGTTAACATAATTGATGTTATAAATGATCAAATAAATGTAAATTGAGACTTTTTATGAATTACACTAATTTTCTAGGTTACTATGATATATTAGTGTTGATTTAATCAACTTGGTTTGAACATATAATTCTGTTATGACTTTCACAAAAAATCATATATCAAATAGTGTCAAAATTGACACAAAATAGTTTTTAAATCAAATATTATATTATTAATTGTTATTTTATTCCTAAAAATCTAAGGATCGGCCAAATGACTTAGATAAGGATATATATATTAATAATAAACAACTTGGGGTTCGTTTGTCATGTTATAGTAAGTGTATTAACCATATAGTGTAAGAAAACAAAAAGTCACGGTAAAAGTTAAATTATTTAACTTAGAGTTAAATCTAATTGATAAGGTTAAAATAATAACCTAAACTTGTCTAAATCCTATTGGTTGATAAGATCTCGACCCATACCCACTTTACCTTCGAAATAAAACACTTTGGAACCATTATAAACCGATTTTGACTTTAATATAAAATAATATTTTGAGATATTCCTAAGGTGCCCCTCTCCTCCCTTATAAAAGGGAACCTCCTCCCCCTCCTCCTCACACCAATTTGAGCACTCAAGCTCGGCCCAGCCCTACCAAAATCCCTTCTCCACTTCCCTAGAATAATCCTAGAGGTCCTGGTCTTCTTCAAAGACCAATCTTAGTTCCCTAAGTGGAGGATTCAAAGAGGCGTTTCAAAGAAGAGGTAATATCCATTACCAATCTTTTCAATTTCTTTCTTCTTCAACTTCTTCTTCTTTAGTTGTTTCATGATAAAGTAATAAAATCAGTATTAATTAAATAATTATATGTTATTATAAATATTAAACAACCCTAATTCACCTTCTATCCATCCTACGGAAAAATGAAATCACCGCGCGTGCATACGTACGGAATACCGTCTCCACGCTGTGGTGTAATCTATTTTCCACCATCACCTTACAAGGATGGGTATAATGGTGTAATGAGTAACTATATATGATTATTATAAAGTGATATTGATACTGAAATAGTATAAATACACTTAAATACAATTCCACGATCATGGGAACAATATCATCGCTCGTGCGTACGTACGGAATACGGTCTCCACGATGTGATGCGACTCGTTCTACATGATCATCATTACATAGTAATTATATAAATGAATTGAATGAATGAATATGATATATATTACACTAATACCATTCTGGAAATGAGGTATCTATAATCTAAAGAAAAGAATAAGAATTTATTCGACAAAACACGCATAAGAACAAAAAGTTATAAACACCCGAATAACAAGTAGCAATGAAATATTAATACTAAGAAGCTATGAATATGACCATATATGATATAATAAAAATAAGTATGATTCTGGATTAAGTCAGTAACATTATGTAAATCATTATACAGGAGGTTCGGACACTTACAAAGCAAGTCGGACCTAAGGTAAGGGAAATATCACAATCTCACTTTTATCCGAGATTGTTTTTACTTTGGTAATTACTGGGGTGTATTTTATTATCCACATACATGTTCCCTCAATGTGTAATATTATTTCCATTCTTCTACAATAGTTTATATCCAATTTTACCCTTCTGTATGTTTTTTGTAAAAGATATGAAAGGAATCTTTTGTCGTTTTTCGTACGAGGTACTTTTTGACTTTTCTGACAAAAGTACGAAGAATGTTTTTTTTAACTTATACGGCAAGAATGGATTTTTAAAACATTATTTCCAAGAATAATCCTTTAAAAGTTTTCAAGTTTATTTTTAATCAACTTCTTTTAGTTTAAAATTGTATGACATGTTAAGAAAGGAAAAGTATTTTTGAAGTAGAAAGGATATTTTCCTCAAGAATGGAGTTCAAATGTTTTATCAAAATTATTTTCCATCTAAGATAATATAGGGTTCTGTTTTTATCCCTATTATTACATTGATTTGATTATGTTTTGAGGAAATTATTTTTATGAAGTCATTTACCTTATATGATTTGTTTTATGATGTCATGATGTTTCAAGAATTCCATTTTTGTTACATGTGTTATGCGATGATGTATGATTTATGATTATGTGGCACACATAAGAAAGGATTCATTATAAGATGGGTGGGACCTATATCTCCCTCCAATGCATTGGGTAAAGATTTATATCTCATGAGATAGACATGGCTGGAACTGAAGGTTATTTCGGTTCAGTGATACAGGACTGAAACGAGGAGTGAACTCGGTTCAGAAATGGACTTTGTCCGCTAAGATAGTCTTGGAAATGAGTCATGACTAACAAGAAATGATTTTCCATGATTATGTGTGCATGCCACAAAGTTTCAAGTTTTATGTTATGATTATGGGGATCTCATTTTCACTTCTATGGTTTATTCCATGTTAAGATATTATGATCTCTTTTGCAGGTTATGATTTTTAAAAAGATATGATATGATTTTTATTTCCTTTATTTGCCCTTGCTGAGCATTTGAGCTCACCCTTTTTTTGTATGTTTTCTTTTCCCCAGGTCAGGAAGATGGATATTAAGTAGAATTTGCTAAAAGGGACCCTAGATATGATGAAATAAATGGGAGACACTGTATAAGATTTATGAACCAGTTGTTTATGTTTCCCAGTTTCTAAATACACTATACCTATATGGTCCTTTCGTGGTTTTGTTATATGTTGTAATAAGTATGCTTCAATTTTGAAGTATTAACAATGTATGTAAAGTATGGGTCGTTATAGTTGGTATCAGAGGAAAGGTATAGTCAACCTTTGGAAACTATGATGTGAAAGCCTTAGTAAGAACCCTAAGGATAAGTCTATGCATAGAACACAATCTTAGTGTTTTAGAAATGGCCATGAATAACCTAGGATAAGACCTTAAGCATGAAAATTTTATTCTTGATTATGTGGTTTTCCTATTATAATTAGTGTTTCTCACACTATTCTTCTTGGTTTTAGTCAATGCCTGGAACCCGAAGGAACCGTGTTAATGCGGAATGCGATGGGAAATGAAATGATTGTCCCCCTGAGCAACCAAACGATATGGGAGCTGGAATGAAAAATCTTGTAGCCATGCTAACAAAACTTTCTGAAGCTATGAATCATGCAGGATTTCCAAACTAGCAAAGGAAGGAGCAAAATTCTGTTGAATCCTTCATGAGGTAGCGTCCACCTTCTTTCAGCGGGTCTACTAATCCATTAGTTGCTGAACAATGGATTAGTACTACTAAAAAGATATTTTCAGTTCTTCAATTTTCTGAACATGATAAAGTCATCCTAGCAGTGTATCGTTTGGAAGGAGATACTGATCAATGGTGGGATCTTATTAAGAATACGAGGAAAAGGGATGAAATTGAGTCCATGGAATGGGAGGAGTTCAAGAACTTATTTTTCAATAAGTACTTCCCTCGTATTCTCCAAACAAAGATGGAGAAAGAGTTTCTTGAACTAAAGCAAAAGGATGATGAATCTTTTGGTACCTATGAAGCAAATTTTACAAGACTTGCAAGGTACGCTTCTGGTATTATTATCCAACCTGAGAGTAAGATCGATTGATTCTTTAGTGGCTTAAAACCAAGTCTTCGAAGGGCATTAGCCATAAGGGACTTCAATAGCTACGAGGAAATCGTTCGATGTGCTCTCAAAGTCGAGATGGAGATTGGAGTAACCCATCAGTCATATGGGTTTGATAAGAAGAGGAAAATGGAATTCAAAGGAAAATATAAAGAGCACACTAAAATGAAGATGAGCTTTCCCTTATGCTCAAAGTGTGGAAAGAAACATGGAGGGAGTTGTCTTAAAGGGACAAGTAAATGTTTCAAATGTGGAAAGGAAGGTCATCGGGCATTTGAATGCCACGATAATGGGAAGAAGATGTCTAATGATGCAAACAAAGGAAGGGATACACAGAATGAACCTACTACACTTCAATGTTTCAAGTGCAAATAGATGGGGCATTATGCCAATCAATGCCTAAATCGAAGGGTTGATGATGATGGTCGACGTCAACAAACTCCTAAAGCTAAAGAAAAAGGAAAGTCACATGCAATTTCTATCAGCGATGTGGAGTATGATAATGATGTGGTGAAAGGTACACTTACCATCCACTCTAAAGTAGCAAATGTTTTATTTGATTCTGGATCCACCCACTCTTTTATTTTTGAAGAATTTTCTAAGGGTATCACCATATTACCTCAACAATTAGATGTTGAGTTAGCTGTGACAACACCTAATGGCACAACAGTCGCATCAAAAGTTTGTAATTCTTCTCCGATCTAAGTTTGTGGGAAAGTGCTTCCTGCAAATCTTGTGATCCTTCCTATAGTGGAATTTGATGTGATTCTTGGCATGGATTGGCTTTCTTTATATGGAGCTCATATCAATTTCCAAAGAAGGGAAGTCACATTTCATAATCCAGATCAATCTATGATCGTCTATCAATGCAAGGATGAACATAACCTTCCAGTGGAAATTTCTTCCATCTTATGGGTATTGATTCCACTAAATGAAGGTTATTTATCTCAAATGGTTGGTGAGAAACTCACGATTACGAATATGCCCATTGTACGTGAGTTTGATGATGTCTTCCCAGAGGAATTACCGGGTCTTCCACCAAATCGTGAAGTTGAGTTCTCAATAGAACTCGTACCGGTTGCTTTGCCTATTTCAAAGACACCTTATAGAATGGCCCCAATTGAGTTTCAGGAATTGAAGAAGCAACTCCAAGAGAATCTTGATAAAGGATTCATACGCCCTAGTGCGTCACCTTGGGGAGCACCTGTTCTATTTGTTAAGAAGAAAGATGGATCAATGAGTCTCTGAATTGATTATCGAGAACTTAACAAGATCACAATCAAGAACAAATATCCTCTCCCGCGCATTGATGACCTATTTGACCAACTACGCAGAGCTCAATACTTTTCCAAGATTGATCTTCGTTCAGGGTATCATCAATTAAGGGTCAAACAGGAGGTTATACCAAAGACGACTTTCCGTACAAGGTATGGACACTATGAATTTATAGTGATGCCATTTGGTCTTACTAATGCCCCTGCTATCTTCATGGATCTAATGAATTGAGTCTTTAGAGACTATCTTGATCAATTTTTGGTAGTCTTTATAGACGATATTTTTGTCCATTCAAAGAGCAAGGAAGAGAATGAAGATCACTTGAGAATTATATTGAAGACCCTGAGAAAGGAGAAGCTTTATGCAAAATTTATCAAGTGTGAATTTTAGCTTCAAAAAGTTGCATTTTTGGGTCACATAATCTCAAAAGAGGGGATTTCTGTGGATCCAGAAAAAAAAGATGTTATCGAAAGATGGTCGAGACCAACAACAGTAAATAAGATCCGAAGTTTTCATGGTTTGGCTGGATATTATCGACGTTTTGTAAAAGATTTTTCACGATTATCTAATCCACTCACCAAGTTGACTCGGAAAGGAGTTAAGTTTGTTTGGACATAGGAATGTGAAGAGAATTTCAAGGAGTTGAAAAGAAGGTTATCCATTGCACCTGTGCTCACACTGCCTTGTAGTAGAGAAAGGTTTGTGATCTACAGTGATGAATCCAAGAAGGTATTGGGGTGTGTTCTTATGCAAAATGATATGGTGATAGCTTATGCCTCACGACAGTTGAAAATCCATGAGAAAAATTACCCAACACATGATTTGGAGTTAGCTGCGGTAATATTTGCATTAAAGATTTGGAGGCATTAACTTTATGGTGAAAGGTGTAATATTTATACTGATCATAAATGTTTAAAGTATATTTTCACACAAAAGGAGCTGAATATGCGTCAAAGAAGATGGTTGGAGCTGATTAAGGATTACAACTGCTCATTCCATTACCACCCTGGGAAAGCAAACAAGGTGGTAGATGCATTAAGTCGACAAGACCATGCTAGTTTATCCATGATGAGGATCACAAAAGATCCAATATTTATGGATTTACAAAGGATGGATCTTGGAATTATAATGGAAGGGGAAAAATCTTATCTTTCTCAAACGAATGTTCAACCATCTATACATGTGAAGATTAAAGAGGCACAGAAAGAAGATGTCGAGTTACAAAAGAAGGTGAGAAATGTTCCTGAGTTCAACCTTGATTGTGATGGGATAATAATGTTCAGGAATCGGGTTTGTGTTCCTCCCATCCCTGAATTAAAGAAGGAGCTGCTGGATGAGGCTCATAGCTCTTCATTCTCTATTCATCCTGGAAGCACGAAGATGTATAGGGACCTGAAAGAGTACTTCTGCTGGGATGGCATGAAAAGAGATATTGCTGAATATGTATCTCGATGCTTGGTTTGTCAACAAGTTAAAGCTAAGAGACAGAAGTCTATGGGGATGTTACAACCATTACCCATACCCGAATGGAAATGGGAAAACATCACTATGGACTTTGTCACAGGACTTCCTAAAACATCCAAAGGCAATAATGATATCTGGGTCATAGTTGATCGTCTTACAAAGTCTGCACACTTCATTGCTATTAGAGAGGATTTCTCTCTAGATCAGCTTGCCATGATATATATAAAGGAAGTGGTAAGATTGCATGGAGTACCACTTTCTATTATATCTGATCGGGATCCGAGATTTACCTCGAAGTTCTGGCGAAGTCTTCAGCATACTCTGGATACAGAGTTGAGTTTCAGCACTGCTTATCATCCTCAGACAGACGGTCAGTCTGAGAGAACAATTCAAACCCGAGAAGATATGTTGAGAGCTTGCTCTATGGATTTCAAAGGAGGTTGGGATCAACACCAACCTTTGGTGGAATTTTCTTGTAATAATAGCTTTCACTCCAGTATTCAGATGGCTCCTTATGAAGCTTTGTATGGAAAGAAATGCAGGACTCCAACTTGCTGGGATGAAGTTGGGGAAAGAAAGCTAATTGGACCTGATCTCGTTGATGAAATGGCAGAAAATGTCAGATCTATTCAACAACACATAAGAGCAGCTCAGATTCGACAGAAAAGTTATGCCGAAAACTGAAGAAAAGACCTAGAGTTTGAAGTGGGTGATAAAGTGTTCTTACGAATATCTCCCTGGAAGAGGGTTATGAGATTTGGAAAGAAGGGGAAGTTGAGCCCTAGATATATCGGTCCTTTCGAAATACTGGATCGTGTTGGAAAGGTAGCTTACCGATTGGCGCTTCCACCGAATCTCTCTCAAGTTCACGATGTGTTCCATGTATCTCTCCTGAGAAAGTACATACCTGATCCTTCACATGTACTCAGCTCAGAAGTTGTACCGCTGGAGCAAGATCTTTCTTATGAAGAACAACCGATAGAGATTCTGGATCGTAGCGAAAAAGTCCTACGAAACAAGACCACTCGATTGGTGAAAGTTTTATGGAGGAACCACCAACTTGAAGAAGCTACATGGGAGCTTGAGGATATGATGAGGGAGAAGTATCCTCATCTGTTTATTACAAAGTGACGAATTTCGAGGGAAAAATTCTTTTTAAGGGGGGTAGAATGTAACACCCGAGATTTTTATGAGTAATATTTTGTTTTTATGTTATATATATATCATCAAAGGAATCTTTCACTACAAACTATCTTGACTTACTTTACACGCAATCGCGACCTTCCTCGATAGCTTGCGTCGTACGCAATACCGAGTTTCACTAAACAACGATATGCTATTAAAATATTATTAAAACTAGCCGTTATGAATAGTAATGACCACTTTTTGAAATTTTATAAATTTTATTTTTCAAAATGGACTTCTTTTTTGGATTCGGAATACCGAAATTATCCTAGGGTAAAATTTTGGTATTTTTCTGAAAACATTCAATTTTTGATGAATAGTGAAACCACTAAGTGGCAGGTTCAAAACTGAATTTTGCATAAAACGTAATTTTACCGCTTCTGTGAATGGAATTTCGAAAATCCGACAGACACGGTTGATATCAGTAAGTAAAATATGATTCAATGAGATAAAAATAATTTTTTTGGTGAATAGTAACTTTTTACTTTGTTTTACCGCGGTTAATAGTAAATAGGGTAACTAAGGGTAAATATGATATTTCTATTACCCTAAAACATGTCCTAATTCTATTGGATAAGTTTAATTCGACCAAAAACAACCTTATGAATATAATATGTCCATTTAGGTCCACATGGATTAGATTATGACATTTAATATTATTTTATTTAATGAATAGTTAAAATAGTTAAAATCAAAGTTTAATAACTAAAACATTTTTAATATGGGGTTATACATAAGATAAATTCGACTATAAATATTCATTAGAAAGATAAAAATATTTCCTACATAATTATATTTTATTTATAATTTTTAGACTTTAAATAAATTAATTTATGTATGACACAACGATGATGCAGTAATTACCCTTTTAAGGAAATGTTAACATAATTGATGTTATAAATGCTCAAATAAATGTAATTTGAGACTTTTTATGAATTACACTAATTTTATAGGTTACTATGATATATTAGTGTTTATTTAATCAACTTGGTTTGAACATATAATTCTGTTATGACTTTCACAAATATCATATATCAAATAGTGTCAAAATTGACAAAAAATAGTTTTTAAATAAAATATTATATTATTAATTGTTATTTTATTCCTAAAAATCTAAGGTTAGGCCAAATGACTTAGATAAGGATATATATATTAATAATAAACAACTTGGATTTCGTTTGGCATGTCATAGTAAGTGTATTAACAATATAGTGTAAGAAAACAAAAAGTCACGGTAAACGTTAAATTATTTAACTTAGAGTTAAATATAATTGATAAGGTTAAAATAATAACCTAAACTTGTCTAAATCCTATTGGTTGATAAGATTTCGACCCATCCCCACATTAAATTCTAAATAAGACCCTTTGGAGCCATTATAAACCGATTTTGACTTTAATATAAAATAATATTTTGAGATATTCCTAAGGTGCCCCTCTCCTCCCTTATAAAAGGGCACCTCCTCCCCCTCCTCCTCACACCAATTTGAGCACTCAATCTCGGCAAACCCCTGCCAAAATCCCTTCTCCACTTCCCTAGAATAATCCTAGAGGTCCTGGGCTTCTTCAAAGACCAATCTTAGTTCCCTAAGTGGAGGATTCAAAGAGGCGTTTTAAAGAAGAGGTAATATCCATTACCGATCTTTTCAATTTCTTTCTTCTTCAACTTCTTCTTCTTTAGTTGTTTCATGATAAAGTAATAACATCAGTATTACTTACATACTGATATGTTATTATAAATATGAAACAACCCTAATTCACCTTCTATCCATCCTACGGAAAAATGAAATCACCGCGCGTGTGTACGTACGGAATACTGTCTCCACGCCGTGGTGTAATCTATTTTCCACCATCACCTTACAAGGATGGGTATAATGGTGTAATGAGTAACTATATATGATTATTATAAAGTGATATTGATACTGAAATAGTATAAATACACTTAAATACAATTCCACGATCATGGGAACAATATCATCGCTCGTGCATACGTACGGAATACCGTTTCCACGATGTGATGCGACTCGTTCTACATGATCATCATTACATAGTAATTATATAAATGAATTGAATGAATGAATATGATATATATTAAACTAATAACATTATATAAATGAGGTATCTATAACCTAAAGAAAAGAATAATAATTTATTCGACAAAACACACATAAGAACAAAAAGTTATAAACACCCGAATAACAAGTAGCAATGAAATATTAATACTAAGAAGCTATGAATATGACCATATATGATATCATAAAAATAAGTATGATTCGGGATTAAGTCAATAACATTATTTAAATCATTATACAGAAGGTTCGGACACTTACAAAGCAAGCCGGACCTAAGGTAAGGGAAATATCACAATCTCACTTTTATCCGAGATTGTTTTTACTTTGGTAATTACTGGGGTGTATTTTATTATCCACATCCATGTTCCCTCAATGTGTAATATTATTTACATCCTTATACAATAGTTTATATCCAATTTTACCCTTCGGTAAGTTTTTTGTAAAAGATATGAAAGGAATCTTTTGTCATTTTTCGTACGAGGTACTTTTTGACTTTTCCGACAAAAGTACGAAGAATGTTTTTTTAACTTATATGGCAAGAATGGATTTTTAAAAAATTATTTCCAAGAAGCTTCCTTTACAAGATTTCAAGTTTATTTTTAATCAACTTCTTTTAGTTTAAAATTGTATGACATGTTAAGAAAGGAAAAGTATTTTTGAAGTAGAAAGGATATTTTCCTCAAGAATGGAGTTCAAATGTTTTATCAAAATTATTTTCCATCTAAGATAATATAGGGTTATATTTTTATCCCTATTATTACATTGATTTGATTATTTTTTGAGGAAATTATTTTTATGAAGTAATTTACCTTATATGATTTGTTTTATGATGTCATGATGTTTCAAGAATTCCATTTTTGTTACATGTGTTATGCGATGATGTATGATTTATGATTATGTGGCACACATAAGAAAGGATTCATTATAAGATGGGTGGGACCCATATCTCCCTCCAATGCATTGGGTAAAGATTTATATCTCATGAGATAGACATGGCTGGAACGGAAGGTTATTTCGGTTCAGTGATACAGGACTGAAACGAGGAGTGAACTCGGTTCAGAAATGGACTTTGTCCGCTAAGATAGTCTTGGAAATGAGTCATGACTAACAAGAAATGATTTTCCATGATTATGTGTGCATGACACAAAGTTTCAAGTTTTATGTTATGATTATGGGGATCTCATTTTCACTTCTATGATTTATTCCATGTTAAGATATTATGATCTCTTTTGCAGGTTATGATTTTCAAAAAGATATGATATGATTTTTATTTCCTTTATTTTCCCTTGCTGAGCATTTGAGCTCACCCTTTTTTTGTATGTTTTCCTTTCCCCAGGTCAGGAAGATGGATATTAAGTAGAATATGCTAAAAGGGACCCTAGATATGATGAAATAAATGGGAGACACTATAGAAGATTTATGAACCAGTTGTTTATGTTTCCCAGTTTCTAAAGACACTATACCTATACGGTCCCTTCGTGGTTTTGTTATATGTTGTAATAAGTATGCTTCAATTTTGAAGTATTAACAATGTATGTAAAGTATGGGTCGTTATACCAGTACTCCTGCCTGGGTCGGGATGCTGAGGGAGATCAGCGATGCCCTGATCTCGTGTCTCAATCCCTGCTCGACGGTCCGGGCCCGGAAGAAGGGATCCCGTACCATGTCGGTCGAGTAGCGAGAAAGATAGGTGAACCTAACCGCGTACTGGGCGACCGTCAAGCTACCCTACCGTAGCTGAAGAAGCTCCTGAATGCACACCGCACGGAGGGTGGCCGGGACGAACTCTGAGCGGAAAAGGCTCTCGAAGTCCGTCCAGATGAGAGAGGCCTAATCGTGCACCTGGAGCATCAAGCTCCACCATCGTCCTATTGCTACGTGCAATAGGCTCGCCGCGAGGATCACCATGAGGTTTGCTGGTGTCCTCACTTGCCGGAAAACTAGAATGACTGCCTCCAGCAAGTCCTCGGCTGCCTGGGGGTCTGTCTCCCCACGAAACCTGGGTGGTCGCTGGTGCTGTAACTCGTGCAGAGCTCCAAGGCGACGTGCATCGTCATCGGTCGGTGCTGGAAGCATCGGGGGCTCGGCGGGTAAAGGTACCGCCGGTGCCTCTGCTGTCAATGGGCCCTGTACCGAGGCCTCGTTGCTCGGCAGGCTGTCGTCGCGCTCTACTCTCGGAAACCTAGCTGGCTACTGTCGTCGGGCCATCCTGAAAAGGAAACAAGTGTGTCACGGTCAGAACAGTATACCTGGTGAGCTGACACAGGTAATCACAAAGAAAACTTGGAACACACATGCAATTAATGTTTTCGTGCATTAAATCGGAAATCAGAAGTCAGGGTCCTGGTGTATGAATATGTCGGCCGCCGCACCAACACTGGACTCCCTGTACTGATAACCACACTCAATACGCTAAACACTATTGCTTCTCATAGACGAAAGATCAGAGTCTGCGGTAGAACCGACCACCTCTGATACCAATTTGTCACGACCCGTCCTCGGGGCTCGTGCCGTGACTACCCCAAGCCCGCCTTCCATAGGCTAGGGGCTGGCAACTAGCACCAAGGCATAAATCCCGACAAAAGGGAAGGCATTGCCTTTGAAAAGTAAACAAGCACCACCGAGTAAGCAAGAGGAAAAGTAAACACTAAGTAAAAACTATAACAACCTGTGCTGAAAGTAAAAGGGGCTGGAAATACAAGCCCAACTGTAAAGTACTACTGAAAGGGAAAAACAAAAACTGAAAAGAAAAGCCGCAGCGTTGAGCCGTCCTCTGAAGGTTCCACCTGAAGGGTGGGTACGAATATCCTCCACAGCTCCTCGGTCTAGCCGTCCGCTCCAAGTATGTCCCGCCCAGTGGTCCACCTCCAGGTACCGTCCTGCTCCGCACGCCTCCACCACGATCAGCGCTGTCTGTCATCTGAAACCAACACAACGAAGTGCGGGCATAACCCATGCAGGGGTTAGTATAAGCTACTTAGTAGGGACCCCAAGACCCCCGAAGGTCTCCCAGAATCCACAAAGGATAATCCACAAAGGAAAGATACAATCACGAAGTAACATCCGACACGGCTTAGGTATATGCCCATACATATACCTAAGTCATCAATTCCCGTTCAGCTCCAACGTCCGAGCCCAAGCACAACCCAGTCTACACAGGAAAGCAAAATGTAAACCCACACAGGATAGCACAACACAATCCACAAAGGAGAGTAAACAATAATCCACAAAGGATAGCTCAACACAATCCACAAAGGAGAGTAACACAGTAAATCCACACAGGATAGCTCAACACAATCCACAAAGGAGAGTAAACAGTAAATCCACACAGGATAGCTCAACACCATCCACAAAGGAGAGTAACACAGGATTCAGCTCACACATGTATACTTATTCGGATGACGATAATGATGATCACTGATCCATCTAAGTCATCGGACCCACAAAGGATCGATTGGTACTAACCCCCGCAAAGACCCACACAGGATCGGGCCCACACAGGACCTGTAGGAGCTGGCTCACACAGAACCGCTGAGCGCTGACCCACACAGGATCAGACCCACACAGGATCGGGCCCACACAGGACCTGTAGCACTGACCCGCAAGGGGTTGCTGAGTGTTGTAGTCGTCGCAGTCCACTAAGGATCTCTGCACAGTCGTCGGCACAGTCCACTGAGGATCTCTGTACAGTCGTCGCTGCAGTCCACTGAGGATCTCTCCACAGTCGTCGCTGTCGAAGTAGCAGTCGCAGCCAGCTCTAGGGTTCTCGCACACAGCAAGCTCGTTCGGGAGGTTCCGCTCCACGAGCCGAGAGGCTGATACATCAACTGACACAAAGTCCGAGGTTGATGTATCCAAAAGTTCCGTATCGTCAACAGGAACTCAACGTCGCAGACGGCGCGTCAATCGGACGCCCGGTCTGAGAGTTATTGGCTTTTTCGTCCTAGGGGCCCGGTTGGTTTTTAAGGAAAAACCAACCCGACCGTACTCCACCTGCGTCCAAACCTCGGGCGGAGAATTCCAAAAGATCCGTCTCACTTAGAGGAATCCACCAAAGCTGACGGCACATCAATCGAATGTCTGAATCTGAAGATATGAGTGTTTCCGCTCCGAGGGCCCGATTGGTTTCGTGTACGAACCAACCCGGCCGATCACAAAGTATTCCGAAACCTTGAGTGCGATATACCGAAACGACCGTCTCAATCCAAGGATCGCGTTTCCGCTGACGGCACGTCGTTCGGAGGCCCGTAGCTCAACTTACAGGCAAAAGACCGAAAATGGTCATAAGACGGGGGGTCCGGCCTGACCCCCCTCCCCTTGGGTCAACCGAACCGGGTCGACCCGACCCGGTTCGGCCTGGCCAGACCCAGTCCGGCCCGGCCAGGGCGCGGCCTGGCCGGACTCGGCTCGGCCGAGCGGCCGAACAACTGGACACCGCGGGGCGCCGCCCCCGCGGCTTGGAGGGGCCGCGGCCCCCCGCGTGGGGCCGTGCTGGATCAAAGGACGCGGCTTTGCCACGTCCGAGTGCGCCGGACCCGCACGGCCGCGGGTCCGCGGGCGCCGCCGCCGCGCCGGCGACCTGCTCCGCCGGCGGCTTCCGCAGGCCACCGAAGTCGCTCTGGTGGTCTGATTCTGTTCCCGTCTGTGCCGCTGCTCCTCCCGGGAGTCGTTCTTCACTGTGGAACCATCAAACTTCCGTTGTGGCACGTTCCATCGTCGCCCATCAAATCCGCACAACAACGAAGAACGACAGAGGGTTGTCGCACCGTGTTCGTTTGGCCTGCACCCTCCACGTTAGATAAAAACAACGGGAGAAATATATTCAACACATGAATCAACAATTTTAATGGATTAAAATTGTTCTTATTGTCCGGATTCTTCACTTTTAAAATAAATGATCACGGGAAAAATGAATTATTCACAAAAACCCCTACCTCGTAGTGGTCGTCGTACGCACGTTCTTCATGAATTTGTTCGTCGCGGATGGTGGGGATCATCACATCGTCGCGGAAGGGCGTCACATTGTCGCGGAATCCGGCGTTGCGTCGGCGAACTCAACAGACCAAGAAACAACAGATTTAATTTAATTATATAATTAAATCCGTGTTTTGTTAAAAAAACACAAGGGAGATTTAAGAGAAACCCGAAGTCTCATACCTCAAATAGCTGATTGAAGATTTCGTTGTGGAGGAAGAGACGTCGCAGAAGAACATTGCAGGAAGGGAACGTCGGCGTCGCGGAACACGGCATCGCGTCGTCGATTTCCGCAGGTTCGGCGTTCTTCGTCGGAGGGCGGCGTTCTTCACGTTTTTCATGAAGGAGGATGAAGGCTCAAGGATTCTTTCAAACCCTCTCAACGTGTAATCCTCCAAAAGTCGTGTTGGTCTTATTTTATTATTACACCAACAAACAAAAAAGAGATAAGTAACGACCCATTAAATCATAGAATTAATTCAATGAAATAAACCGTCCAATTAATTCAACGAAATAAACCGCCCAAATAAATGGTGCGTTAAGAAAATAAGAAAACGCGTCAGTTGACTTTCATAATGACGGGTTTTCGCGGGTGCGTTACTTAGCAGAAAAGAAACGGCGAGGCTCGTGAGGGCCCCACCTCACAAATATCCTACCAAGAGGGTAGGATATTTCTGGATAGCATCCTATCCGGATTAACTCAGCTTAATCCGCTTTTAAGTGGCTTCAAGTGGCTTCCAAGTGGCTTAAGTGAAATAAAATAAAGTTTGTCGTACAATTATTTTATTTCTTAAATTTAAGCCCGAAAATTAAAAACCACAACCGAGCAAACACAACTATGGAAGATGCGTTTCTAAGAAAATACCGGCGCTGCGATTTCATCGGTGCCCTCGGAATTCGATTCCAGGCATCGGTTCAAAAGTTAGAAAAACCTGCTCGTCCGTTCACTGAACGTACCCGAGCCAAACTTCGGAAAATGATTCCGGGCACACCGGGCCTCGGAATCAGGTTCCGTCAGAAACAGCGTTCTTGTAAAATTCCAAAGAAAATTAAGAAAAAAATTTGCTTGAAATTTACGGGGCCTTAAAATGATCCATTTGGGAATTTCTCGCTAAGCTTGAGATTAAACGGTTGTAGTAGATGATATGGCCATCTATCGAGACACTACTGATATTTCTCATCTGTAGCCTATAGGGAAATTCATATAAGGATGTTATCGGCCCTATTCTTTTTGTGCTTCTATTTATAGAAATTATTGATCTACGGATATGGGGTTTGGAATTATATGTTATTAGGATCCCATGTTGAGGAGACGTTCCAGATCCACCACAACCATTGCAACAAACCCTCTTTAGTGTTGTACACTAGTTAGGAGGGTATGTTGAAGATATTCTTTTAGAGAATATCTAGTAGCAAGGATGAATCAGATTATTTCTACATCTATCCTAACATATTTCATCTCTTCCTCTTGTTTAGAAAATATTTTCCTCGAGTGAATGGTGCTTAAACTCTCTAGTAGGAAGGTGAGGAATAATCATATCCATGACCCTTTATTTGTTGTAGACCATTAGAGGAGGTAATGGTAGAGTGATTGAGGGAACATCTAGATTCACGGAGTGTCTCTAGTTCTTTTTATTCACACATACATAAATTTTTTTAGTGTGGACCCACTTAGGAACCATAACTTCCTCTTCAAACTCCCCTTATCAATTGGTCTCACGATGTGTAGGGTCTGGAAGGGTAGTGTGATAAAGTTCACTAGAGAATTATGGAATTCATGAATTCTATCTGTGTGCATACATGACTGAAATGTTTTATGCCATCAATGAAGATTTTTTACTCCTTTTATTCTCTAGGTTATCTTTGGTAGATAGTAATATGAAATAAATATTCAGATAGTTCAGTCATGCATGTTCCTATTTAGGGTACCATATATTGATATGGGAAAAACTCTAAGGTTATATTCTATGGAAATTAGATTGACCATGTGAAGACATATTATCACTGATGTGGAGGTTGCAACGGTGAAAAATCCCCCAACCATTAGGACTTTGGATGTTTCCATTCCACTTTGACATATCTTCAATCCAAGTATTCTAAACATGATGGTTGGGTTAAAAATTCCCCCAGACTTATAGGCTGGGGATCCGTATGAACTACCATGGATGAAACTTCCATGTATGGACATCTTATTTTATAGAGATTCATTATAACATGGGATAGGTGCATCATTTGGTATGCACCTAAATCACCCACATATGAAAATCTTAGTTTTATTTTTTACATAGTCTGTATCTAGTGACTAACATCCCATAAGTGGGAGTTTTCTAGATATGTTTAGATGCTCGATGAAAAAGGCTTTAAATAGACAACTCTCTTCTAAACTGAATTTGGTGAGAGTTGGACAGGGCCTATTTTTTTAGCATATCAGTTGTTGTGGACAGTGTCTATTTATTATACTCATCTTGAAGATATGAGATTTCATGACACCACCTTGGGAGGTAATTTATAGTTATCAAGCACAATGAAAAGTAATTCTCTATGTTCACCCCATCATATGATATGAACACTAGACGAGGCATCTACAATCAGATTTCAAAATATTTATAATGCACTAAGGCGTGCACGTTAAAGGGATCAGTGATATTTTGAAAACATAAAATTTCAACAATCCATCAGACCCTCTCTAAAAATTTGGAATTTTTTTTCAATTTTATTACCTTGACATGAATTTATACTCTTACTTGGTTTATAGTTATTCTCCCAAGTGATGAGGATTTTCTCATATATTGAGGAATATTTCTTGCACAAAATCTTCTTACAAAGCCTTTGGAATTCAATATTGTGGGGTGGATAAAGGCTAGAACATAACTGTTATGTCATCTTTAGCGAACATTTTCAGAATGTTTAACATGAAATCATCATATTTTTCAAGAGCCACATCTACATGATCCAACTAGAGTGGACATATTCATGATGATTTATTATAACCAACATGATTGGAAGGGGATTCCTCTATTATATTATAAAATATAAGATCCATGGGGTCTTATAAAATGATTGTCACCTTAGGCTATCATCTCGATGAGAAATAATTTCACTTTTTAATTATAAGGCCTCAAACATGACCAACCTATTTTTCCTATGTGCCTCATGGTTTGATGATTTTCTCATCACTACATCACCAAGGGGAGGACCCTTCTGATGAAGTGAAATACTACTATAGAGAGAACATTCACAGTAAACACCATCATGGGGAGGAATACCATAGTGGATTAAAATATGGGGAAGAACCTCTGGATATTATATGTTATATCCACAAATTGTAGAGACACATTTTTCATCTTTTAATACATTGAAATATATATATTTTGAGTTAGGAATTCAGAGGACATTCAATATCAACGCCCGGTGTTTCCAAAATTAATTTTATAAAAATATTATGTAAATTTTATACTATGCATGTGACAAGAAATTGGATTTATCTTAAATTGTAGCCTAGATAAAAAATATGGGGGCATAGTTGTGTCTGGAACGTGATGTTTACATGAGGCGAGGCATTACTTTCACTGGTGTTGGACTTTTGTGAAAAAAACAACCATGGGAAAATTCATAATTAAAAATAATTAACATAATTATTTTACCCTAACACTGAATCAAGTTCAATTCCAATAGGGAGTTGGATTGGAAATTTGAGACCGCTGTTGAGTTCTGAATGAGATGTTTTTCCTAGGTGCGAAGTAAAATAAGGGGGTGTGAGACATTAGTATTTTACACCCATTGGTGGGTCAGTTGAACTGAAACCATAAAAACATATTTTTTCCTATAAATAAATGGTTTAATGGAATTCAATTAGTGTTATCCCATAATCATTTCTCTAATTTAGAAAAATCTTTCTCCCTTAGAGAATTTTCGATAAGTCCTTGAAGAACCGTAGTGGGATCAATCCAAGGATGATCATCAATGCCAAATTGATCCTTTACTGAGGTTGGAGTCTTGTTATTTTTCACACAATAAATTTCAATTATTAGTTTATTAATGTTTTTCTACTTATATCCTTTTTTTGAACATTGATTCGATGTCCAAACGAACACATCCATTGACTGATTCCCATTTGAATCTCAAGTTGTGTTGTGTTCTTCACTGTTCTTCACCTGAATTTTCATTCTACATCAATGAACTGCTGAATCATTGAGTGGGGGATGAGACTATGAATCCATCATCTGAAGTATCCCAAAACAATTCTTGTTTTCAATTATTGACCACTATAGCAGTGAAGGTTTCCTGTGGAGGGAGATGGTGGCACAACTCCGGAAAGGGCAACGACTAACCAGCAAAGCCGGGAGGAGAATGATGGGTGTAGAGGTGGCACTAGAATTTGGAAGAGGTCCAAGGTGGCAGTGGGATGTTGTAGATGACATGAAGTGGAATCTTTCAGTTGGTGTCTGGAGCGATAGGCGGAGCGTCGGGCGTGGCTTGCTGATGGTGGACCGACATTGGAGGGCACTTGTGGATTGTGGTCAGTTGGGGTCTCTGAGAGGGTGACTAGGGGATGTGGACCTGCAAAACCTGGGAAATTTGTGTTGATGTGAGGGAGGAGAGAGTAGAGCCAGCCACTCTTCCAATCGATTTACGCAGGTGGGCCATAGGGCATGTAGATAGGCTGAGCCACGCGACTGGGTCATAGTCTGGCAGGCCGACCAGACTGGGCTGGTCCCACTTGTTTTAGGCATGGGCACTTTAAATGCTTATATATTTTTATGCATGTCCTTGATTTGTGTACCCTATATAGAATCATGATCCTTGAGTTGAGCCAGACCATTTGAGGTGGGTTTGGTAATTTTAATTTTCATTCCTAAAGGAAGGTGGCAAGAAATGCTGTCTTTATCAATAATAAATTTATTTATTATTATTTCGTGGTTCCTTCTTTCAGGCGTATCCCCAACATCTTATATCTAATTAATGAGTCTTCATATCCACTCTGAGCCTCGATTTTATGTGGAATTTTTATATCTATATTCATTTTTAAACTAATGTAGAAATGTGTGCCCCATGGGGTCGGGTTCGCACGCTTTGCAGTGAAATGTGAGGTTTTCAGCGAGAATCCATTTTGAAAAATCATATTGTCAAACCTGTGTGGTTTTACAAGAGGTTAAAAATGGTGGAATCCATATAATTAATTTCTGGACTATGGTCTGGTCCCCCGGAGATCCCTTTGGAGAATAGTGTGGCATTATGCAACTTTTCCACCAGATGTTCGATTGGGGAGAATGAATAATCTACCTGGATTCTTTTTCCATCAGTATCACAATGGTGTGATCCTTATGGATGTAAAGATCCTTATTTTTTATATCATTAATAGAGGAAGAGTGAACAAAATATTGGTGGAAGATCCTTTTGGACATTAATTATAGTGGAATCCACTGGATACATCATGGTGTGGGTAGACTCTATGACTCCTACTAGAGTGAAATCCCCTTGACACATCAGGGTGTGGGTATCCTCTAGGAGTCCTACTAGAGTATAATTCCTCTGACGCATTACAGTATGGATATCCTCTATGTCTTATACAAGAGTGGAACCCCCTGACACATTAGGGCATCATTAGCCTCTATAACTCTAATTAGAGTAGAATCGCCCTAACACATCAGGGTTTGAGTACCCTCTACAACTTCAACTAGAGTGGAATCCCCCTAATGCATTAGTTCATGGGTAGACTCTATGACATAATTCCTAGTAGAAAACCCTTGACACATGAGGGTGTGGGTATCCTCTAATTTAGATTTAACCCCAATATTTTGGATCAATGGAGAGATGCACTTTGACACTACCTATGAATCATGAGTAAGAGGTACACTTTACCCACTAAGACATATCATTGGGATGTGGCCTAAAACTATGTGGGGATGTCATTTCAACCCAATGAAGATAGTATCAAGCATTGGTTATTTGAGATTCTTTGACTCATAGTTCATGGAAGAAGTGAGGGATACTAGGTATCGATGGTGGATACTTTGGACCGTTTTTGAATCTTTACCTAGGCTGAAAAGTGAGATACAGATCACATTTCTCTCGAATTTTTTATTTTCTTTTACTGATCATATATGTATCGTTACACCATATTGCAGTACCCACTCCTTGGGTTCTTGTTACTCTACTTCCAATAGAGGTGAAGAAACGTGGGGTATGCCACATGATTTCTCTATCTAGATTCTATTGATTGGATGAATATACTCTCATAATATAGGTTTCAAATAGTCAACTATAAGTTCACTTTCTCAGCATTTCAATATCCATGTGTTTTTATGTGAATACTTCACTCTCTTGTTAGATTGATCAACACTCATTTATTGTACATTTTTCTATCGGTTGTACCTCATTTACTATTGTATATCTTACTTCTACCCTTCCTTTATGATGATTTATGCCATATATATATTTAATACTCACCCTTACATGGGATTTTACCTCATGTATCGTGATTTATGAAGACGACTGATGTGTTATATCAGGATATCTGGGAGCTTAGGGTCGTAGGTACCTTGACCGCTTGCAGTGGTCAATGTTTGGATTCCCCGAGCAGTGCTTCCCCATTATCTTTACATTCAGTTTTCTATTTGGTTGGGACACTGTACTGGTTGGGTGTGTACTCATACCATTTTTGTATTCAATTCATGCTTGGGTTTACTTTTACAATAGGGTCCATCATTTACATTTCTCCCACATAAATTTGCATCGAGTTCGTTGTCTGTATGAGTACAAGTTCATAGGAAATTACCTCCCCGTGTTTGTTGTGCCTTAGGTGCTAGTCTCCACCCCTAGCCTATGGAGGTGGGACTGGGTTAGTTGTGGGATGATCTTTAGTAGTGTTTGGGTAATGAAAAAGTGGTATCGGAGGATGCTCGGCCCTTGGCACATTGTTTGGTCATCTCCCAAAGATGATATTGGTACGGTTTAGTGAAACAATGTCAACTAGTCTCAAGAGAGGATCTCAGTATAGGGGGTCTAGTGATTGTTTGGAAACAATTATAACCATTCACTAGGAACATGATTACCCTCTTGTTGACTCATCGTGCTGACATACCCATTTTAGGGATCAATGGTACATGCATAATATAGGATCTAGTCTTTGACTGCCCTTGTTGAGTCAGCTCCCCTTTCCTATTACTAATTATATATATAAATGATCATCTGACTGTGGTAGTCCTTGAAAAAATTGATTATGAAATTGTGATAATATCCATCCTAGATACCTTATCCAATTCATGATGAAGATCTCATGAGCGATGAGGAGTTACTACAAGGATCATCATACAAGCCCATTCCTCTAGGTGGGCCAAAGACGACGCCTCCACTTGTGGATTTGTTTTTAGTACATGCATCCCAGGTTGAGGTTGAGTGTAGGATAAATGAACTTTGTGAGTTTCAGCTGCAATGGACATTGATGATTCAGGGTGTGCTAGAGCCACATGCATTAGAAGACTGATTGGAATCAGTGGTATGACTTTTGAGGCTGGTGTGGACCCCAAAAAGAGTAGATGGTGGATTTTGTAGCTAGCTATTTTCTCTGGATAGCTGGGCCCTAATGAGTTTTAGTAACCTAGATGCATAATGAGATGAATCTTTTGTGAGGAATGTTTTAGTAGTTGTTTAATAAGAAGTATGATCAGAGATAGTTACTCTTGGGCACATAATATCAAGCAGGGCCTTCTCCAGGAGATCTGTGCTAGTGTGGTGTCCCTGTGCATTCCCACCTATACTGTGGTGCTGGAGTAGGATTTTGTGACTAATTATTTTCTAGAATATGGGTACAAGTTACCTAAAGCATGAGACATTCCCACTATCGAGCATGGGCACATGATAAGGAAGCACCGAGATCACACAGAGCACTGGTTCAGCCTAGGTAGGGGAGATGTTTTACGTTTTATGGGTGATGTCATATGACCAAGGACTTCCTGACTAGAAATGATGAGCATCCCCAACAGGTAGTAGGTATACCACCATGGTAGATATGACACCATGATCTAGTGTTCCCCAATGAGGTGGTGTCGGTAGTGGAGAAGGAGGACCTGGAGGTGGGGGACAATGTTATATGTAAGGCACCAACCCCAGTTACCCCGAGTCGGTGCATTAATACATAACATTAGCATGATCACAAGGAAATCATGTCTCTAAAGACCGATCAATTTAGTATTATTGTAAACAAGATTCATACATAAGTTCAACTTTACAACTTGAAACGAAATACAACACGAATTTATTCCATTTGAAACATCCAAGCCTCCTAAAATGCATGCAATTTACTCATAAATCACTTCTTCATATCATGAGAAAATGAAAAATAAGAAAAGGGTGAGCTCAAACCCTCAGTAAGGGTAAGAAATACAGTGGAAGATAACATAAATATTAAGCATGATGAATAATTGAAACCACATGACTTTAAAAATAATAAACATGAATACTTTTATGGTAGGAATATGAGCTTAGTAAATAATGCCATAATAAAAAATAATCATTGGTATTCTACTAGTCGAATGACCACATGAACCATCAATATTATTTTCACAATGAGGAAATGTATAATGCCGGACATTCTGAAACATTTTTTCAAGGCCTCGCCAAATACGTCTAAAAATGATTAATGGCTCGGCCAAAACCATATACCAAATTGGGAAAGGGCCTTGGACAATTCCACATTTAGTTTTCTCATGAGACCTACCGATGCATCGAGGAGCTATAGTGGGCTCCACCCATCATTTACTAAGTCCAATACATTCCTCATATGAAAAGGTTTAAACATATCATAAGTATTTATATTAAAACTATCATATGAAATTTAAATAATTTAACCATAAACCATGATTGGTATAAAAATAGCACATCCATAGTCAAACATATCACCAAAACTTCAGTACAATATGGATGTTTTGTAACATAATAAATCAATTTCAAATAAACTTAAAATCTATCAAAGGATGTTGACATAGATGAAATAAAAACCCTTTTTAGAGAAATATCTGTTTCTATTTTGAAATCATTTAAGAGTCACATAAATATAAAGAAAACATTTATTTTGAAAATATTCTTATAAGCTTTTAAGGGAAGCTTTGATGATATTATAATTGATGAAAATAGTTACACCTGCAGTATAAGTTAAGAAAAACATTCTTACCTTAAATTTGTCGAAATAGTCAAAAAACACCTTGTTTGGAAAATGATGGAAAGTTTCCTTTCAAAATGCATAAGGGTATAAATGACATTAACCCATTTTCTATTAAATAGTAAAAATGTTTTGAAATACATTTTTAAGAAACATGGATGTGGATGATAAAGAGGTCCTAGTAGATAATTACGTATAAACAACCTCGGATAATAAAGAGATTATAGAATTAACACTTACCTTGTACTTTTACTTGGTCGAGGGTAGGTTAAACTCATTTATAATGGTGAAATAATTTTTATTAAATTATACGAGAATAGTATACATTAATATGATATCATATATGATATTTTAACATTACTTCATTAATAATATCTTAGTATTATCATTGTTTCTGGTGTTAACTTACTTGTTTTATTTTATATGTTTTGTTACATAAGTCATGTTTGTTATGGATAGGTTGTATATTATTCATATCCAGAATGATATCAAGTCCTTAAAATTTATTTTTAATCATCAAATGATAATTAGACTTGAATGGATATGTTGGGGAATGAGTCTCATCGCGTTCGTGGAGATGGTAGTCTGTACGTATGCACGAGCGACAATATCATTATTTTGATATTAAAATAATATATAATTGGATGGTATATCATATATACAGAATTATTATCATGTTATATTTATTATTTACATGAATTACACTTCATTATCAGACCCATCCAAACAATAATGTTTTGATTAACAATTACACCACGACGTGGAGACGGTATGTTGTACATACGTATATATGGTGACATGTCATTCAAAGGATGGATAGAATACTGAATATGGTTTTACCATATTTATAATAACATAAAAATATATAGAAGATACTATAGTTATTATTTTATAATGGAAATAAAAAATAAAGAATAAGTGGAAAAGGAAAGGAACTTGAAAGAGGGTGGTGAAATCATTACCTCTTCTTCGGGTTCTTCCTTTTGATTTGATCTAAAGGGCTCTTTAATTTGACTTTCTGAATAATGGAAGGCCTCTAGGATGAAGTGAGGGAAGTTTAGAGGATATTTGGGATGGGGTTTTCCGATCCAAAAGGCTTTGATGGTATGAATTAGAGAAAAGGGGGAGTACCCTTTTATAAAAGAGGTGAGGGGTACCTTAGGAAAACCTTAGAATATTATCTTATAATAAATTAATATTCAGTTTTTAATGGCTTTAAAATGATTTATTTCGATGATAAAGGGGGTATGAATCGAAATACACTCAATCAATAGGCTTTAGATAGGTTTGGGTCACTATATTAACCGTATCTTTTAGATTTAAGTCTTAGTTAATTAGTTTTACAATTACCATGTCTCTTTGTATGTTTTTATTATTTGGTTAATAAACATACTATAAGCTACCAGGAGAACTAAAACTGGTTCATTAATGACATAAATATCATCATATAATTCCTTTTTCTGAACCTTAGATTTTTAAGAATATTATATCAATTAATAATATAATATTTGTTTTAGAAACTCCTTTATGTCAATTTTGACACTATTTAGTAATTGATTTTTGTTAAATATTAAAAACTCAATTAATTCGAAAAAAGTTCATTTAATTAATCCTAACATGTCATATTAAGCAATTAAATTATTTTATGGTATAAAAACGTTCAAATTACATTTATTTTAACATTTATAATACAAATTGTTTTATTATTTCATTAATTAGGAAAATACTGCATCCTTATTGTGTCATAAATAAATTTATTTTTTCAATGTCTAAAAATTATAAATAAAATATAGTTAGGTAGGAAATCTTTTTATATTTCTAATTAATATTTATAGTCTAAAATATAACATATATAACTATATATAAAAATTGTTTTTCTAAAAGATATATGCTTTTGTCATTTTTGTATTTACTCTAACTTAATTAATATAAAGTGTCATTATCACTTACAAGTGGCTCCATGGAGTCCCAAAATCGACCCAAAGATGACCATGGTAGGACATGTACCAACCAATAGGTTTATGACACGTTTTATGGTAATTTAAGATAATTATAATATTATTGTTTTACCCTTATTTATCGGATTTACCTTTTAACCATGATAAATAAAATATTTACCGAAGTAATTATTCAAAATGTCTAAAAATAAAAGTTACCTATTTACACAATTTTCACCTCCTAATTCTAAATATGGAATCCATTTTTCTAAATTCAAAATATAGAACTGGAAGAAATTAATTTTAAATTAAATCTCGTTGTCAAAACAAAAAGCGTTTTTTTGAGAAATAATAACTATCAAAAGATTGACACTTTCTTATGTCTAGTTAAAATGTGAAAGTATGTCCAATGATCAACATTAGATTAAATGGTAAAAATATAATCTAATTATATACTTTAAAATCACTCAAATTCATTATTTATTACTATTAATTATTTTGAATAAAAAGTGGGTTTTAATTAAAATTTAGTAATTTTCACTATTCATCAAAATATGAAAGTTATCAGAAAAGTACCAAAAATTTACCATAATCTAATTTAGATATTTTGAATCCAAAAATGAAATCCAGTTTGAAAACTAAAATTTATAAAGATTCAAAAAGTGGGTATTACTATTCATAATAGCTAGTTTGATTGGTTGTGGTGTGTTAGAACTCGAAGTTGCGTACAACACATGCTACTGTATTATTCAAAGAAAAGCGTACCATGGATGTTTGGGGTGTTACATTATCCCCTCCTTCAAATAATTTTGTCCTCAAAATTTCTAGAATATTACTGCAAAAAAAAATCTGGTGTTTCTTCATCATAAGTTCCTCGGGTTCCCACGTTGCCTCTTCCATCTTATGTTTTCTCCATAGAACTTTTATCAGATGAGTCATCTGGTTTCTCAGCACTTGTTCTCTTATATAAAGAATCTTGACAAGATCTTCTCAATAAGACAAATAGGGTTCTAGTCCTAATTCCTTGTAGGTAATTACATGGGTTGGGTTAGGTATGTATTTTCTCAACAGTTTTACGTGGAACACATTGTGAAATTTGGAGAGATTTGGCGGCATTACCAAACGATAAGCTACAACCGCAATTTTTTTCTAGAATTTCAAAAGGTACTATGTACCTGGGACTCAATTTACCTTTATTTCCAAAACCCATAACTCCCTTCCATGGAGATACCTTCATGAAAACATGCTCTCTTACATGAAATTCCAAATCCATCCTTTGGTTATCGGCATAGCTCTTCTGCCTACTTTGAGATGCTTTGATGTGGTTTTGGATTACCTTCACCTTTTCCATCATTTCCTCCACCAGTTTTGGGCCTATGATTTTTCTTTCACCAATATCATCCCAATAGGTTGGTGTGCGACATCTCTTTCCGTTTAACGCTTCATATGGTGCCATCCGAATACTTGAATGAAAGCTATTGTTATAGTAAAATTCCACCAGATGTAAATATTGATCCCACATACCCTGAAAGTCAAGTGAGCATGATCCCAACATGTCTTCTAAGGTTTAAATAGTCTGTTACGATTTTCCATCAGTTTGGGGGTGGTAGGCAGTGATCAAATGATGTTCAGTATCCAAGGGCTTCTAAAGAACCTTCAAAAATCTTGATGTAAAACATGGATCATGATTTGAAACAACTGATAGGGGTAATCCATGAAGTCTCACAAATTCATTAATATATAGTATTGCTAGATGTTTAAGTGGTAGATCTTCTCTTATAGCAAGAAAATGTGCTGACTTGGTAAGACGATCAATAATGACCCATATTATATCGTTCCTTCTAGGAGACTTTGGTAGTCCTAGGAAAAAGTCCATCGTAATATTATCCCATTTCCACTCTGGTATGGGAAGAGGTTGCATGACTCCACCAGGCTGTTGCCTTATAGCTTTCACTTGTTGAAAAACCATACATCTTGACACAAAATGAGAAATCTCCCTCTTCATGTTGTCCCACCATAAATGTTCCTTCAAATCTATATACATTTTGGTACTCCCAGGGTGTATAGAAAAATTGGAATTATCGGAATCACCCAACAATTCTCTTTTTAGATCATGTATATTGGGGACACAAAGTCTCTTCCCAAATTCCAAAATTCTATCTTCATACACAAAGTCACTCAATCTCCCATCATTCATAGCTTTAATCTTCTTTCAAAACTCTTCATCATCGGTCTAAGAACTCTTAATATTTTCTAGTAATGATGGTTTGGAAACCTTTTGAAAAAGAATTTATGTTTCACCTTCCATGGTTATTACCATGACCATCATCACTAGATCCATGAAAATAGGATCCCTTTCAACTCCCACCTTGTTCAAAACTCCATGATCCTTTCTGTTCAAAGCATCTGCCACCTCATTTTCCCTCCCCAGGTGGTAGTGTATCGTGCTATCATAATCCTTTAGTAGTTCAAGACATCGACTTTGCCTCATGTTGAGTTCTTTCTGTGAGAAAATATACTTCAAACTCTTGTGATCAGTATAAATCTCACATTTTTCACCATAGAGGTAGTGCCTCCAAATCTTCAAATCAAATATTACAACTGCTAACTCAAGATCATGAGTAGGATAATTTGGCTTGTGAATTTTAAGCTATCGTGATGGATAGGAAATTACCCTAACATTCTGTATGAGGACACAACCAAGTCCTTTCTTTGAGGAATCACTATAAATAACAAATCTATAATTCCCCAATGGTAGAGTCAAGATAGGAGAATTTACTAACATTCTCTTTAATTCTTCAAAACATTCTTCACATTCTTTTGTCCAAAACAATTTAACCGCTTTACATGTGAGATTCGTTAATGGGTTATCCAATCGGGAAAAATTCAGGATGAAACGTCGATAATATCCTACTAAACCAAGAAGACTACGTACCTCAGTTATACTCGTCGGTGCTGGCCATTATTGGATTGGTCTTATCTTAGATGGATCAATGGAGATTCCATCCTTAGAGACAATATGTCCAAGAAAAGAAATCTATTGAATCCAAAATTCACACTTGCTAAACATCCCATATAATTAATGTCTTCTAAGAGTCTTTAGGATAATGCGCAAGTTGTTTTCATGATTTTCATAACTTTTGGAATATACCAAGATATCATCAATAAATACCACTACAATGTTATTAAGATATTCATTGAAAAATCTGTTCATTAGATTCATGAAAACAGAGGGTGCATTAGTCAGCCCAAAAGGCATTACTGTAAACTCATAATGTCCTTACCTAGTTCAAAATCCTATTTTCGGAATGTCTTCCTTCTTCACACAAAACTGATGATATCCAGATAGAAGGTCAATCTTTGAAAAATATTGAGCTCCACGAAGTTTGTTGAATAAATCATTAATGCGAGGTTGGGGATACTTGTTCTTTATTGTAATAGCATTGATCTCTCTGTAGTGGATACATAACCTCAGAGATCCATATTTCTTCTTAACAAAAAGGACAGGGGATCCCCATAGAGAAACACTAGGGAGAATAAATCTGTTATTACTCAATCCCTCTAGTTGTTTCTTTAGTTCAACTAATTCCACAGTGGCCATTCTATAAGGGGTCTTCGATATGGGCCTTGAACCAAGAATTAAATCAATGGAAAACTCAATATCTCATTCTGGAGAATGCCTAGGTAAATCTTCGGGAAACACATCTACATATTATTTCACAATAGTTAAATATTCTATTTGATCATTCCTTTCCTCACCCACAGTTAGTTCATTCTCTTCCTCCCCGATAATTGAATTTAGTTGAGCTACTAGGGGTGGATCTATATAAGAATCAGGTGGTGGTGATTCTTCTCTAAAATTAAGGTGTCTTTTATCATCATCTTCAATAATAGTAACCTCCTTATTCTCACAATAAATTTTTGCATCATTGTTCGAAAGCCAATCCATACCGAGGATTATATCAAATTCAATCATGGGTATGGCGATGAGATCAGCAGATAAAGAACATTTATATGCTCTAATGGGGATTTATTCACAAAACGTTGTTGCGATGATGCTTCCCTTAGGAGTTTTTACTGACAACTCTCTTGTTAAATCAAAATGAAAATATCTAATTTTCTTAGCAAACTAGGAAGATATGAAACAATGTGATGATCCAGAATCAAATTAAGCATTTTCTAAACATGAGGAAACCATTAAATTACCTACCACCACATATTTTGGGGCTTCAACCTCAACAGTAGTGATTGAATAATCTTGGCCTTGATCCCTTGGCCTTTTCTGAGGTAAGTTCCCTTGACACTTATGACATTCATTTTCATAATGTCCCATATCCCTATAGTTATAACATTGAACATTGGTAGAATCTTTATTTCCCTTACAATCACCAGCAATATGGCTTTTCTATCCACATTTGTACCATACTCCTTTTCCTTTTATAGTGGAACCATGGTGCTTCCTTTTGCAATTATCATAGGGTGGAAATTCCATTCTTCCCTTCTTCCCTATTTTCTTATTTCCTTTCCCAGAGTGTTCAATAGATCTCTTCTCCTCTTTCGTTGATTTAAAGTCATAAGACTTAAAGAATTCCTTTTCTGTCTTGATAGAACTTGAGACAATATATTCGTATGATGAGAAGGATTGTGATACTAATGCTTGACGGAGAAATGGTTTTAACCCATCAAAGAAACAATCAATCTTACTTCTTGTGTTATATATATAATCTGTTTCATGCCTCACTAACCTTGTAAAGTTAGCTTCATACTTCACAATATTCTCTTCCTCCTTTTTCCTCAAACTCAGAAATTGTCTTTCCATGTCCGCTCGATGGTCACAAGGAAAGTATTTTTCTATGTAAATTTATTTAAACTTCCTCCATTACATATTTGTTACCTCATCATCTTCCTTCCTGTTTTTAATTAATGACCACCATTGATCAGCATCTCTAGTGAGGCGGAAAACTGACATGATAACTTTTTCTCTTTCACTACTCCCCAAAGAGTATAGTATTTTCTCCAAGGAATTTATCCATTGCCCAGCTACTAGTGGATCTGAACCCCCATTTAATGTTGGTGGTTTTTGCCTCATGAATTGATCTAAAATTGATCATCCACGCTGTGGATCTGGGTGCTCCATACAGGTAAGGTTATTTCTCATAACCTGAGTGAGTTGTCCCAGTATGGTGATAAATTGATCATCACCAGTTGTATCACCAGCTCTAATATAATTATCTTGATAAGGAGGGAAATCCATACATGGAGTGTGTGCATTGGTACAGTTTCCAGTCCTTCTACTAGGTGCCATTTCTAAACTATGGAATACACTAGATTAGTTTATGAATCACAAAACATAAATCCAAACTTGTAAAACACTAAACATAAATTAAATAGTTTATGGATATAATCCATAATCATAAAAATGTTTTCTTTGAGGAAGTATATACTCATAGATCCTTCATAATGGTTTTTAAAGAAAATGATAATTATGCTAAGAATATCCCCTAGGAGTGTCGTAACCAAGAGTGCAGCAAGACCCGTTGTCATGCACTAGTTCCCGTTCGAGTCAAGCTTAAAGCAGTGTTTTTGGGTTTTACCCCTAGGTACATCGGTGCCAAAGCTACCTCTAACTGCTTGCATCCAGACATGGATCTATTTCTCATAAAAATCAGAAAATCTCTAAAATACCAAAATTCTAGGAATTTCTTTTATACTAATCCTCAAAGTCCATCGTAGGTTTATGTTCTCTAATCATTTTTTATATAAATATCGATTTGAAGGTTTGTACTAAACTTCCTCTGACACCAATTATAATGCACCAACCCACATTACCCAGAGTTAGTGCATTATTACATAACATTGGCATGATCACAAGGAAATCATGTCTTGAAATACAGATCAATTTAGTATTATTGGAAACAAGATTCATACATAAGTTCAACTTTACAGCTTGAAAAGAAATAAAAAACGAATTTATTCCATTGGAAACATCCAAGCCTCCAAAAATGACTGCAAGTCACTCATAACTGACTTCTTCATATCCTGGGTAAATGAAACATAAGAAAGGGGTGAGATCAAATGCTCAGCAAGGGTATAAAATACATTGGAAGATAACATAAATATTAAGCATGGTGAATAATTAAAACCACATTCCATTACCAATAATAAACATGAATAATTATATGCTATGAATATGAGCTGAGTAAATAATTCCATAATAAAACATAATCACTGGTATTATACTAGTCAAATTTTAGAGACCCGTATCTTGACATACATATACATTACATTACTTTTGCGGAATACTTATTACATAATAAAAACAAACACACACAAGGATCGTAATAGTTTAGTGTCTTTGGAAACTCGGAATATAATCTTCTAATCGTGGTGAAAGATCTTCAACATCTCCCATAAAGATCTTCCTTTTTTTACCTAAAACCTTTCTTTATATCTTGGGGAAAAGAAAACATAAAATGGTGAGCTCAAATGCTCATTAAGGGTAAACAAAAGGAATATCAATCACATCATATTCATAATAACATAACATTTTGGAAGCCTTAACCTGCAAAAGAGAGCATAATTTCATAACATGGGATAAATCATGGCAGTGAAATGTAATCACAATAATCATAACTTAAAACAGGAAACTTTGTGTCATACACACATAATCATAGAGAATCATTTCTTGTTAGTCAAGACTCATTGCCAAGACTATCTTAGTGGACAAAGTCCCTTTCTGAGGGGAGTCACCCTCGTTTCAGTCCTGTTTCACTGAACCGGTATAACCTACCATTCCAGCCATGTCTATCTCATGAGATATAAAATCTTTACCCAATGCATTGGAGGGAGATATAGGTCCCACCCATCTCATAATGATTCCATTCTTATGTGTGCCACAAAATCATAAATCATACATCATTACATAACCCATGCAATACAAATGGGAATCTTAAACATCATGACATCATAATACAATTCATATAAGATAAAGGAATTCATAAAAATAATTCCATCACAACATAATCAAATCAATGTAATAATAGGGATAAAAACAGAACCCTTTATTATCTTAGATGGAAAATAATTTTGATAAAACACTTGAACTCTATTCTTGAGGAAAATATCCTTTCTACTTCAAAAACATTTATCCTTTCATAACATGTCATACAATTTTAAACTAAAAGAAGTTGATTAAAAATAAACTTGAAAACTTGTAAAGTAAGCTTATTGGAAATAAGGTTTTAAAAATCCATTCATGCCGTATAAGTTTAAAAAAAACATTATTCATACTTTTGTCGGAAAAGTCAAAAAGTACCTCGTACGAAAAACGACAAAAGATTCCTTTCATATCTTTTACTAAAAACTCACCGAAGGGTAAAATTGGATATACACTATTGTAGAAATATGAAAATATTACATATTGAGGAAACATGGATGTGGATGATAAAATGCACCCTAGTAAATTCCAAAGTATAAACAATCTCGGATAAAAATGAGATTGTGATATTTCCATTACCTTAGGTCCGATTTGCTTCGTAAGTGTCCGAACCTCCTGTATAATCATTTAAATAATGTTATTGACTTATTACAGATTCATATTCATTTTTATTATATCATATATGGTTCACTTATGACTTTATATTACCCGTTCTTTTGTAAATTCATGTTAAAGTATCGTTTTGGGTAAAATCGTTTCATTTGTCGTTCGTGTTTTAACTTGTAATTATTCATATGATTACATAGATCCTTATTACTTAATTATAGAATATAAAACATGATTTATATATAATATATATTCATAATATACATATATATAATGGATCGATAAATGGAAAGAAATACACCGTTCATGGAGACGGTAGGCCGTACGTACGCATGAACGCTGTTTTCGTTTCCTTATTGAATTGAGTGGAATTAAGTAGATGACATACATATTTATACACATATACAGTATCTTTATAATGTCATATATTTCATTATTATTTCTTATATATACTTTATAATCATTCTTAAATGGTTAACATGGAGAATAAATCTCATCGCGTCGTGGAGCAGGTAGTCCGTACGTACGCACAAGTGATGATATCATTTACATAATTATTGAATTGAATTGGAGTGGATGATACAATATATCAGAATCATTATGATGTTATAATAACTATGTATAGTTATTATTTACACCATAATACCCATCCATGTAAGGTGTTGGTGGAAAAAATAGATTACACCACGGCGTGGAGACGGTATTCCGTACGTACGCACACACGGTGATTTTGTTTTTCGTAGGATGGATAGATGGTGAAATAGGGTTGTTTCAAACTTATAATAAAATATCAGTATATGAGTGATACTGATGTTATTACTTCATAATGAAACAACCTAAGAAGATGAAGTGGAAGAAGAAATAAAGGTGAAAGAATCGGTAACGGAAATTACCTCTTCTTTGAAGCGCCTCTTTGAGACCTCCTCTTAGGGCACTACAATTGGTCTTTGAGGAAGACAAGAACCTCTAGGATGTTTCTAGGGAAGTGGAGAAGAGAATTTGGCAGGGTTTGGCCGAGATTTAAGGCTCAATGTTGTGTGAGGAGGAGAGGGAGGAGGTCCCCTTTTATAAGGGAGGAGAGGGGCACCTTTGGAATAACTAAAAATATTATTTTATTATAAAGTCAATTTCGGTTTTGAATAGATCCAAATTGATTTATTTCGAGGATAATGTGGGGATGGGTCGAAATCCTCTCATCCAATAGAATTTAGACATGTTTAGGTTCCTATTTTAACATTATCATTTAGATTTAACATTAAGTTAAATAATTTTACTTTTACCGTGTCTTCTTGTGTTCTTACACTATAAGGTTAATAAACTTACTATAAGAAGACAAACGAACCCCAAATTGTTTATTATTAATATATATAACCTTATATAAGTAATTTGTCCGAACCATAGATTTTTAGGAATAAAATAACAATTAATAATATAATATTTGTTTTAAAAACTATTTTATGTCAATTATGACATTATTTAGTAATTGATTTTTTTGAAAATCATAACAGAATTATAAGTTCGAACAAAGTTAATTAAATCAATACTAACATGTCATATTAACCTATAAAATTAGTGGAATTCATAAAAAGTTTCAAATTATATTTATTTGGGTATTTATAATGTCAATATTTCATTAATAAGATAATTACTGCATCATCGTTGTGTCATAAATAAATTAAATTATTTAAGGTCTAAAAATTACAAATAAAATACCATTATGTAGGAAAGTTTTTTATCTTTCTAATGAATATTTATAGTCGAATTTATCTTATGTATAACCCCATATTAAAAATGTTTTAGTAAATAAACTTTGATTTTAACTCTTTTAACCCTTCTTTAAATAAATTAATAATAAATGTCCTAATCTAATCCAAGTGGGCCTAAATTGTCATATTTTATTCCTAAGTTTGTTTTTGGTCGAATTACACTTGTCCAATAGAATTAGGACATGTGTTAGGGTAATAATAATATCATTTCTACCCTTAATTACCCTATTTACTTTTAACCGTGGTAAATAAAAGTAAAAAGTTACTATTCACCAAAAATTATTTTCATCTCATTGAACCACATTTTACTTACTGACATCAACTGTGTCTCTCGGATTTTTTAAATTCCACTCACATAAGCGGTAAAATTATGTTTTATGAAAAATTCAGTTTTTTTTAACTACCACTTAGTGGTTTCACTATTCATCAAAAATTGAAAGTTTTCAGAAAAATACCAAAAATTAGGCCTAAGCTATATTTGATATTAGGAACTCAAAAATGATTTCTATTTTACCAAATTCAAAACTTATCAGTTGCATTAATTATTTTAAAAATTAATTCCCGTCGTCAAAACAAAAGGCGTGTTTTTAAGAGATAATAACTATCAAAAGATTGATACTTGTTTATAACTGGTTTAAATGTGAAATTACATCCAATGACCAACATTGTATTAAATTGTAAAAATATATTCTAAATATAATTTAAAACCACTAAAATTAATAACTTATCACTTTTAATTATTTCGATTGAAAATGTTGTTTTTAATTAAAATTTAGTAATTTCCACTATTCATCAAAATATGAAAGTTATCCGAAAATTACCAAAATTTCACCCTAAGCTAATTTCGATATTCCGAATCCAAAAATGTGGTCCATTTTCAAAATTAAAATTTAAAAAATTTCAAAAAGTGGTTATTACTAATCATAACGGCTAGTTTTAATAATATTTTAATAGCATATCGTTGTTTAGTGAAACTCGGTATTGCGTACTACACACGCTATCGAGGAAGGTCGTGATTGCGTGTAATACAAGGCAAGTCAAGGATGCGTGTTGAGAAAGCTCATTTTGGTGTAGCGTACAACACAAGACATTAATGAAATTAAAAATAATATTTTTCATAAAATCTCGGGGTGTTACATTCTACCCCCTTAAAATGAATTTCGCCCTAGAAATTCGTCAGGGTTATAAATGGTTTACTATTCAAAAATTTCATTGATATAAACCCACATCGTAAAAAGGAATACCAAAAATAATCTTTAAAAACAAAAGTACGAAACGTAACGGTTACCCAAATAAACTAATCACTGGGTTTCCACATAGGTGAAAATATGGATATGGAAGAAAAATCTAACCATCATATTCTGAGGTAGAGTGGTAGAGAACATGGCTATGGAAAAGCCAACAATCACAAATCCATAAATTTGTGACGATCTAAGGTACCATCTGATTAATCAGATATAAGAGCACTAGGGCAACATTTTTGGTTTTCAAGATCGTTCCCTAAAGTTGAGGGATTTGAATTAGAATAAATACTTACTTTATTTTGGTACAATCTCACTATTGTTCGTGCCTTGAACAATTTCTACATCATATCTTAAATAAATGATGTTTAATTTGTTATTCGTGATGTGTTAGCAGATCATGTGATAGAATGACGGGTCATTCCATCTGTCTCAAACAATTGGTTAGAAAAAGTTATTAAATATACAGAAGTCATTCTATAGTGAGATTAATCATATATGGTTCCTAAAATGGACTTATACTTCATATATCATACTGCTTAATATAATAAAACTAGTTTCTACTAAACAGGGACTTCCTGTAGGCCAGTGGTAGGCGAAAAAGGCCAGCCGCACTTCGGTTGTGGGTTCGATTCCCACAGCCTTGTCCGACGCGATGGGCTGTCACCCGTCCTGCAGGTTGTCCTTTTTCTAAAACTATATTACTATAATATCCCATCAATAATATCGAAAAAAACATCCATCCTTAAACAATACTAACTTATGTCCAACATAATCCATTCTAGTCTTTAGGCTTATCCATAATACTGCAGTCCATTCTCATAATATAGTGAAAACGATTACCATATATTTAATACCATCGTTGATCCCCATATATCATCAGATATGTCTTGTTGGTCACATTCCAAACATTCAAAGGCCTTAATCATGTATTCTCTTGAATAACCATTGATCCATAGTGAAAAGTTGAATGTAGTTAAAAGTTAACACTTTTCACATACCAAAATACTCAAAATTATATATACTCAAACCATGATATCACTTAGTCCTTATATCAATCATGAGCTCATGAATACTGTTAAACATTTCGTTTTCTCATTTTCCCTTCATTATGCACATATCATCTTATTTCCAAAGATATCTCAATCACTTTTAATACCACATTAGAACAATACATAAATATTCCAATACTTTATGATACAACATTATTTTGGAATCCCATTACATAAACACTTAATCATTCCACCACATCATTGTCATATTCAACATCACCAATGGTGATCGCATGTGACTTCCCTTTGTCCTTTGCCTTAAGTGGTTGCCCATGTCGATCATCACTAACCCTTGGATTAGGGCATTTATTTGCATAATGACCCATTTCCTTGCACTTGAAGAATTGAAGTGTTGGTGGTGCGTTCTCTGCAGTGTTTTCTTTATTCACATCATTAGAAACCCTTTTTCCATTACTTCGACACTCAGCTACTAGATGACCTTCTTTTCCACACTTAAAACATTTTCTAGTCCCTTCAAGACAATCTCCACCACGCTTCTTTCCACACTTTGTGCATAAGGAAACATTCATCTTTTTTTCACCATTATTTTGAGATTTATCCTTGAACTCCATCTTTCGTTTCTTTTCAAAACCATGAGATGGATATATAACACCAACTTCCATTTCTACCTTCATAACACAATGCACAATTTATTCATAGCTACTGAAGTCTCTTATAGCTAATTCCCTTCGATGTCTTGGTTTTAAGCCACTGAAAAATCGATCAACTTTACTTTCCGAATGGATGATAATGCGAGATGCATACCTTGCAAGTCTTGTAAAATTCGCTTCTTATATACCAACAGATTCATCATCCTTCTACTTTAGCTCAAGAAACTCCTTTTCCATCTTTGTTCTAAGAATACGAGGGAATTACTTACTGGAAAACAAGTTCTTGAACTCGTCCCATTCCATGGACTCAATTTCATCTCTTGGCGTCGTATTCTTGATAAGATTCCACCATTGATCAGCTTCACCTTCCAAACGATATACTGCTAAGATGACTTTATCATGCTCAGAACATTGAAGAACTGAAAATATCTTTTCAGTGGTACTGATCCATTGTTCAGCAACAAGTGGATCAGAAGACCCACTGAAATAAGGTGGACGTTGCCTCATGAAGGACTCAATAGAATATTGTTCCCTTCTCTGCTCATTTGGAAGTCCAGAATTATTCATAGCTTGTGTAAGTATAGAAATAAGATTTTGCACTCCATCTCCTATAACATTTGTTTGTTCAGGAGGGCAATCATTGCATTTTCCATTGCATTGATCAACACGGTTCCTTCGGGTTCCAGCCATCATCTAAAACCCAAAAAGAATAGTGTGAGAGGCAAAAATCATGCTAGGGAAAACAACATAATAAAGGGGAAGTACCTTCAATATCTAACATCTTAGTTTTAATTCTATGATCGTTAGCGTAATTCTAGTACTATAACCTATACGTATACTTAACCTTAGGTACATCCCTAGACATACCTTAGAAATATATCTATGGATCTCACTAACGTTTTCGCATCCTAGTTTCCAAAGGTTGACTAAACCTTTACTCTGATACCAACTGTAGAGACCAGTATCTTGAAGTACATATACATTACATTACTTTTGCGGAATACTTAGTACATAATAAAAACAAACACACAAAAGGATCGTAATAGTTTAGTGTCTTTGGAAACTCAGAATATAATCTTCTAATCGTGGTGAAAGATCTTCAACATCTCCCATAAAGATCTTCCTTTTTTTTACCTAAAACATTTCTTTATATCCTGGTAAATGAAAACATAAAAGGGTGATCTCAAATGCTCAGTAAGGGTAAACAAAAGAAATATCAATCACATCATATTCATAAGAACATAACATTTTGGAAATCATAACCTTCAAAAGAGAGCATAATTTCATAACATGGGATAAATCATGGCAGTGAAATGTAATCACAATAATCATAAATTAAAACATGAAACTTTGTGGCATACACACATAATCATAGAGAATCATTTCTTGTTAGTCAAGACTCATTTCCAAGACTATCTTAGTGGACAAAGTCCCTTTCTGAACCGGGTCACCCTCGTTTCAGTCCTGTTTCACTGAACTGGTATAACCTACCATTCAAGACATGTCTATCTCATGAGATATAAAATCTTTACCCAATGCATTAGAGGGAGATATAGGTCCCACCCATCTCATAATGATACCATTCTTATGTGTGCCACAAAATCATAAATCATACATCATTACATAACCCATGTAATACAAATTGGAATCTTAAACATCATGACATCATAATACAATTCATATAAGATAAAGGAATTCATAAAAATAATTCCATCACAACATAATCAAATCAATGTAATAATAGGGATAAAAACAGAACCCTTTGTTATCTTAGATGGAAAATAATTTTGATAAAACACTTGAACTCTATTCTTGAGGAAAATATCCTTTCTACTTCAAAAACATTTATCCTTTCCTAACATGTCATACAATTTTAAACTAAAAGAAGTTGATTAAAAATAAACTTGAAAACATGTAAAGGAAGCTTCTTTGAAATAAGGTTTTAAAAATCCATTCATGCCGTATAAGTTTTAAAAAAACATTCTTCGTACTTTTGTCGAAAAAGTCAAAAAGTACCTCGTACGAAAAACAACAAAAGATTCCTTTCATATCTTTTACTAAAAACTCACCGAAGGGTAAAATTGGATATAAACTATTGTAGAATTATGAAAATATTACATATTGAGGAAACATGGATGTGGATGATAAAATGCACCCCAATAAATTCCAAAGTATAAACAATCTCGGATAAAAATGAGATTGTGATATTTCCCTTACCTTAGGTCCGATTTGCTTCGTAAGTGTTCGAAACTCCTGTATAATGATTTAAATAATGTTATTGACTTATTAAATAATCATATTCATTGTTATTATATCATATATGGTTCACTTATGACTTTATATTACCCATTCTTTTGTAAATTCATGTTAAAGTAGCGTTTTGGGTAAAATCGTCTCATTTGTCGTTCGTGTTTTAACTTGTAATTATTCATATGATTACATAGATCATTATTACTTAATTATAGAATATAAAACATGATTTATATATAATATATATTCAGAATATACATATATATAATGGATCGATAAATGGAAAGAAATACACCATTCATGGAGACGGTAGGCTGTACGTACGCATGAACGCTGTTTTTGTTTCCTTATTGAATTGAGTGGAATTAAGTAGATGACATACATATATATACACATAAATCCAGTATCTTTATAATGTCATATATTTCATTATTATTGCTTATATATACTTTATAATCATTCTTAAATGGTTAACATGGAGAATGAATCTCATCGCGTCGTGGAGCCGGTAGTCCGTAAGTACGCACGAGCGATGATATCATTTCCATAATTATTGAATTGAATTGGAGTGGATTATACAATATATCAGAATAATTATGATGTTATAATAACTATGTATAGTTATTCTTTACACCATAATACCCATCCATGTAAAGTATTGGTGGAAAAACAGATTACATCACGGCGTGGAGACGGTATTCCGTACGTACGCACGCGCGGTGATTTTGTTTTTCGTAGGATGGATAGATGGTGAAATTGGGTTGTTTCATACTTATAATAACATATCAGTATATGAGTGATAATGATGTTATTACTTCATAATGAAACAACCTAATAAGAAGAAGTGGAAGAAGAAATAAAGGTGAAAGAATCGGTAACGGAAATTACCTCTTCTTTGAAGCGCCTCTTTGAGACCTCCTCTTAGGGCACTAAAATTGGTCTTTGAGGAAGACCAGAACCTCTAGGATGTTTCTAGGGAAGTGGAGAAGAGAATTGTGCAGGGTTTGGCCGAGCTTTAAGGCTCAAAGTTGTGTGAGGAGGAGAGGGAGGAGGTGCCCTTTTATAAGGGAGGAGAGGGGCACCTTTGGAATAACTAAAAATATTATTTTATTATAAAGTCAAGTTCGGTTTTAAATAGCTCCAAATTGATTTATTTCGAGGATAATGTGGGATGGGTCGAAATCCTCTCATCCAATAGAATTTAGACAAGTTTAGGTTCCTATTTTAACCTTATCATTTAGATTTAACATTAAGTTAAATAATTTTACTTTTACCGTGTCTTCTTGTGTTATTACACTATAAGGTTAATAAACTTACTATAAGAAGCCAAAAGAACCCCAAATTGTTTATTATTAATATATATAACCTTATCTAAGTCATTTGGACGAACCTTAGATTTTTAGGAATAAAATAACAATTAATAATATAATATTTGTTTTAAAAACTATTTTATGTCAATTTTAACATTATTTAGTAATTGATTTTTGTGAAAAGCATAACAGAATGATAAGTTCGAACAAAGTTAATTAAATCAATACTACCATGTCATATTAACCTAGAAAATTAGTGGAATTCATAAAAAGTCTAAAATTATATTTATTTGGGTATTTATAATGTCAATATTTCATTAATAAGATAATTACTGCATCATCGTTGTGTCATAAATAAATTAAATTATTTAATGTCTAAAAATGACAAATAAAATACCATTATGTAGGAAAGCTTTTTATCTTTCTAATTAATATTTATAGTCGAATTTATCTTATGTATAACCCCATATTAAAAATGTTTTAGTAAATAAACTTTGATTTTAACTCTTTTAACCCTTCTTTAAATAAATTAATAATAAATGTCCTAATCTAATCCAAGTGGGCCTAAATGGTCATATTTTATTCCTAAGTTTGTTTTTGGTCGAATTACACTTGTCCAATAGAATTAGGACATGTGTTAGGGTAATAATAATATCATTTCTACCCTTAATTACCCTATTTACTTTTAACCGTGGTAAATAAAAGTAAAAAGTTACTATTCACCAAAAATTATTTTCATCTCATTGAACCACATTTTACTTACTGACATCAACCGTATCTCTCGGATTTTTGAAATTCCACTCACAGAAGCGGTAAAATTAAGTTTTATGAAAAATTCAGTTTTTTTAACTACCACTTAGTGGTTTCACTATTCATCAAAAATTGAAAGTTTTCAGAAAAATACCAAAAATTAGGCCTAAGCTATATTTGATATTATGAAATCAAAAATGATTTCTATTTTACCAAATTCAAAACATATCAGTTGCATTAATTAATTTAAAAATTAATTCCCGTCGTCAAAACAAAAGGCGTGTTTTTAAGAGATAATAACTATCAAAAGATTGACACTTGTTTATAACTGGTTTAAATGTGAAATTACATCCAATGACCAAAATTGTATTAAATTGTAAAAATATATTCTAAATATACTTTAAAACCACTAAAATTAATAATTTATCACTATTAATTATTTCGATTGAAAAAGTTGTTTTTAATTAAAATTTAGTAATTTCCACTATTCATCAAAATATGAAAGTTATCTGAAAATTACCAAAATTTCACCCTAAGCTAATTTCGATATTCCGAATCCAAAAATGAAGTCAATTTTGAAAATTAAAATTTAAAAAATTTCAAAAAGTGGTTATTACTATCCATAACGGCTAGTTTTAATAATATTTTAATAGCATATCGTTGTTTAGTGAAACTCGGTATTGCGTACTATACACGCTATCGAGGAAGGTCGTGATTGCGTGTAATACAAGGCAAGTCAAGGATGCGTGTTGAGAAAGCTCCTTTTGGTGTAGCGTACAACACAAGACATTAATGAAATTAAAAAGAATATTTTTCATAAAATCTCGGGGTGTTACACAAATAACCACATGAACCATCAATATTATTTTCATAATGATGAAATGTATAATGCCGGACATTCTGAAACATTTTTTCAAGGCCTCGGCCAAGACGTATAAAAATGATTAAGGCCTTGGCCAAAACCATAAATCAAAATTGGGAAAGGTCCGCGGCCAATTCCAAGTCTAGTTGTCTCATGAGACCTATCGATGCATCGAGGAGCTATAGAGGGCTCCACCCGTCACTTATTAAGTCCAATACATTCCGTATATGAAAAGGTTTAAACATATCATAGACATTCGTATTAAAAATAGCATACGAAATATCAATAATTTAAACATAAACCATGAATGGTATAAAAATAGCACATCCATAGTCAAACATATCATAAAACCTTCAATACAATATGGATGTTTTGAATCATAATAAATAAATTTCAAATAAGCATAAAATCTATTAAAGGATGTTGACATAGATGAAATCAAAACCATTTTTAGAGAAATATCTATTTATATTTTGAAATCATTTATGAGTCACATAATTATAAAGAAAACACTTATTTTTAAAATATTTTTATAAGCATGTAAGGGGAGCTTTGATAATGTTATAATGGCAGAAAATAGCCACACACGCCGTATAAGTTAAAAAAAAATCTTACCTTAAATTTGTCGAAAAAGTCAAAAATTACCATCTTTGGAAAATGGCGGAAAGATTACCTTCAAAACAAATATGGGTATAAATGAATTTAACCCATTTTATAGTAAATAATAATTTTTTTGAAATACATTTTTAAGAATCATTGATGTGGATGATAAAGAGGTCCCACTAGATAATTACGTATAAACAACCTCAGATAATGAAGAGATTGTAGAATTAACATTTGCCATGTACTTTTCATTTTCAAGGGTAGGTTAACCTCCATGAAAATGGTGAAATAATTGTTATTAAATTATACAATAATAATATACATTAATATGATATCATATATTATCTTTTAACATTGCTTTGTTAATAATATCATAGTATTATCGTTGTTTCGGGTGTTAACTTACTCATTTTATTTTATATGTTTTGTTACATAAGCCATGTTTATGATGAATAAGTTATATCTTATTCATATCCATAATGATATAAATTCCTTAAAAATTATTTTTAATCATCAAATGAGAACTATACTTGAATGGATATTATGAAGAATGAATCTCATCGCGTTCGTGGAGACGATAGTCCATATGTACGCATGAGCGACGATATTATTATTTTGATATTAAAATAATATATAATTGTATGGTATATCATATATAAAGGATCATTATTATTCTATATTTATTATTTACATGGATTTCACATCATTATCATACCCATCCAAATAATAATGTTTTGAATAACAATTACACCACGACGTGGAGACGGTAAGCCATACGTATGCACGCATGGTGACATGTCATTCAAAGGTTGGATATAATACTGAATATGAATGTAACATATTTATAATAACATCACAGTATATATAAGATACTAGAGTTATTATTTTAGAATGAAAATAAAAAATAAAGAAGAAGTGGAAAAAAAAAGGAACATGAAAGAGGGTGGTGAAATCATTACCTCCTTTTCGGGTTCTTCCTTTTGATTTGATCAAAAGGGCTCCTTAATTAGGATTTTTGACTAATGGAAGGCCTATATGATGAAGTTATATAATTTTAGAGGATATTTGGGAAGGGGTTGGCTGATCCAAAAGGCTTTTATTATATGAATTAGAGAGAAGGGGGAGTAACCTTTTATAAGAGGGGTGAGAGGCACCTTTGGAAAAAGTTAAAATATTATTTTATAATAAATTAATATTCAGTTTCTAATGGCTCCAAACTGATTTAGTTCGATTATAATATGGGTATGGGTCAAAATACACTCAAACAATAGTTTTTAGATAGTTTTATGTCACTATATTAACCTTATCTTTTAGATTTAACTCTTAGTTAATTAGTTTGACATTTACCATGTCTCTTTTATTTTTTATATTATTTGGTTAATAAATGAACTATAAGCTGTTAAGAAAACCCCAAATGGTTCTTTAATGACATAAATATCATCATATAATTCCTTTGGATGAACCTTATATTTTTAGAAATATTATATCAATTAATAATATAATATTTGTTTTAAAAACTCCTTTATGTCAGTTTTGACACTATTTAATAATTGAATTTTGTTAAAGTCCTAAAAACTTTATTAATTTAAAAACATTCATTTAATAAATCCTAAAATGTAATATTAACCAATAAAATTCGTGTATGGTATCAAAACTTTCAAATTACATTTATTTTAACATTAATAATACTAATTATTTGATTCTTTCGTTAATAAGGAAAATACATCATCATCATTGTGTCATAATTAACGTTAATTATTCAAAGTCTAAAAATTATAAATAAATTACCATTATGTAGGAAATATTTTTATGTTTATAATAAATATTTATAGTAAAAAATATAACGTATATAACCCTATGTAAAAATTATTTTTCTAAAAGATATATGATTCTGCCATTTTTGTATTTACTTAAACGTAATTAATATAAAGTGTCATTATCATTTACAAGTAGCTCCATTGGGTCCCAAAATCGACCCAAATATTCCAATGGTCTGACATGTATAAAAAAATAGGGTTAGAACACATTTTAGGGTAATTTAATATTATTTTAATATTATTTTACCCTTATTTACCAGATTTACCCTTTAACCATGGAAAATAAAATATTTACTGAAGTAATTATTCAAAATTTATAAAAATAAAAGTTACCTATTTACACAATTTGGACCTTTTAATTGTAAATATGGAGTCCATTTTTATAAATTCAAAACACATAAGTGGTAGAAATTATTTTAAAATTAATTTCCGTTCTCAAAACAAAAAGCGTGTTTTTAAGAAATAATAACTATCAAAAGATTGGCACTTGCTTATGTCCGGTTTAAATGTGAAATTATATCCAATGACTAACATTAGATTAAATGGTAAAAATATAATATAATTACACTTTAAAATCAAATAAATTCATAATTTATCACTATTAATTATTTTGATTAAAAAAGATGTTTTTAATTAAAATTTAGTAATTTTCACTATTCCTCAAAATATGAAAGTTATCAGAAAAGTACCAAAAATTCACCCTAAGATAATTTCGATATTCTAAATCCTAAAATTAATTCTATTTTGAAAGATAAAATTTATAAAATTTCAAAAAGTGGGTATTACGTTTCATAACCGCTAGTTTGATTGGTTGTGGTGTGTTAGAACTCAAAGTTGCATACAACACATGCTATTGTATTATTCAAAGAGAAGAGTACCATGGATGCATGGGGTGTTACATTATATGTTTCCATCACCACCACTGGGAGGCCAATCCCAAGGTCAAGGTTCTAGCGGGAGGGGCTACAGGTAGCTTCACTCTATACATGCCCATGATCCACTAGTACACTAGATGATCCAAGTTACACTCTATGTTTATGTTACCCTTTCTTCTATATTGGAAGAAATATGAACCAGTAAATCTTTTATCATGTTTCACATGGAACAGAAGTTGGATCTCCCAGTATAGGTTCTATCACAACGACTTTGTCTTGAGGTTCCCATTAGATCTACCTCTTCAGTATCTTTTATCTATCGGTAGTGAAATCTTTCTTTTAGAGGGGAGATGATAACATGGAACCTACTAGTCATCATGATGGAACACCATGACATCATCCTAAGAATTTATTTCATTTCCATGGTTTGAGAACAGATCGACTATCCCCATAGAATAGTCATATTTATGCACACTAAGCTGATGAGGTTCACCTATCTTGTTAAACGATGCCTCATAACAGGGAATACGAGTATCATGAGTAAGAGAGTACACCCTTTTACCCATCAATTGGTGAGTGTGATCAATAGTGAATAAAAATATTATGGTCCCTAGGATCCATTAGTTGTGAAGTATTACATGGAAATATTCATCGAATATGTCCTAGTACAACCTTCAAGATGGTAGTTATAGTTCTTCATTGATTTGTAACTGGGGATTATCATGATATCTTCTAATGCATATTAGATAGAACCCACTGAGCTCTGGAAGCTGCGAATACAATTGAAGGACCATCACGATAATATTTTTATCAGACTCAGTGTGCCCCTAGATTACTGAACTTCAATTTGTGAAAATTTCATGTATGATTTTGTGGCATTTTTTGGATTATCATCACCTAAATCGGGACACGAAAAAATAACAAGAACCCCTTAGAAGTATTGAAGACATCTTTTAGTGGTTGTGAGGCATGTGCTGGTTCTCAATAATCGCTCTGAGATCTGACTACCTCTAGTTACAGGTTAATGATACTGATATGAATAAGCTATCCTTTCATTGTGGTTATAGGAATTACAAGTTCCAAGTGATACCCATTGGTCTGACAAATTCCCCCTCCATTTTCATGGCCTTGCTGAACTAGGTCTTCTCGCCATACCTGGGCCAGATTTTTGTTTTTATCATAGATGACATACTTGTTTACTGATTGTTAGAGGAGGAGTGAAAAAAGAATCTGGGGATGGTCCTAGATTTTCTTCAAGAGAACCATCTTTATAGAATGCTCACAAAGATTCAGTTCTAGATAGACGAGGTTCACAATCTAGGGCATGTCATTTTTGAAGATGGCATATCCATGGATCCCATGAAGATTGAGGCGGTGATTTCTTGTGAGCCACTGAATAATATTTCAATGGTGTAATGATTCCTTGATTTCGATGGGTAATAGGAGAGACTTTTGGAAGACTTATCCAAGATCCTAGCCACTTCGACTTCTCTAACATAGAAGGGACAACCTTTTACTTGGTCCGAGAAGTTCAAGAGAGCCTTGGAAGACTTAAGGAAGATGATGATGAGTGCTTCTATTCTGGGAATACCAAAGGAGGGGGTTGAGTTCATATTGTAATATGATTCCTCATGAGTTGGGATTGGTCGTTTCTGGATGAAACAATGGGAAGTAATCACATATGAGTCAAGGTTGTTCAGACCCCATGAGCCAAATTATGCAACTCAGAACTATGAGCTCACTCTTAGGGTTCTCTACTTGAGTATATTAAGACACTATCTCCTAGTATAGTGCTTTGTGGTTTACTTATACCACCGTATCCTCAAGTATATATTTACCCAGAGTGATCTAAATCTGAGGCAGCGACACTGGTTGGAGTTCTTATAGAACTATGACATTGAGATCATCAATACGTCATAGAAGGAAAACCTTGTATAAAATTTCCTTTGGTGGAAGACCTAGGATCGCCTAGTGAGGGATGCTTCATAGTAGTTGGATTCCCTACAGCAGACCCTAGTAGAGATGGAGGGTAAAACTTTTCTGCTATCAATAGTGTTGATGCCTTTAATCCATTAGTGTGTGAGAGAGTCCCAACTGGGAGAAATCGACTACATATTTCTATATGACCAGATATAAAGAGGAGACACACCTGATTGGTATTTTGAAGTAGGGAATCATGTGTTCTTATTCCAGTGGTGAACAATGATTCCAGTTGGGATAAGGGAGGAAGTGATGTATGAGTTAACTACTTAACTATTCATTTTACATCCTATTGTGGGGAAGATGTGAAAATATATTAAGTGGCAGTTTTGGTTTTCCCACATGAGGAGATACATTGCAACATTCATCTCCTCATTCCTTACATATTAGTAGGTGAAGGCTGAGTATTAGGTTCTGACGAGTTTGTTGTAGCCTCTTTATATTCCATAGTGGAAGTGGTATGAAATATCCTTGGATTTCATCACAGGGCTTCCATGCATGGTGAACAGAGATGACTCAATCTGGGTGATAATGTAAAGGGTTACCAAGTTGGAAAATGTTATTTACATCAATGAGTATATCTTGGTGGAGATTCTTTGTATGCTATACATCTAGGGTATTGCACCCCTTCATGGTGTACCGTTCACGATTATCTCTGATTGTGACACTTAGTTTACGTTATGGTTGTGGAGAGGCATGAAAGAGGAATTTGGGACCTAGTTTCAAATGAGTACAACCTTTCACCCCCAGACCGATGGGAAGATAAATCTCACTATCTAGGTGTTGGAGGATATGATCAGGGCTTGCATGCTAGATTTCGGCTTGAGCTAGGAGGATCACCTTCCTTTGGTAGAATTTTCATTAAACAACATCTACCACAAAACCATCAACATGGAAATATATGAGAACATGTATGTGGTAACTTATAATGTACCTTTTTTCTATAAAGAGTTTGGAAAATCATCCCACAAGCTCCCGGAGTTGGTGTGAACCATGACAAAGAAGGTTCACGTCATCTGTGAACAGGTGAATACAATACAGGGAAGAACAAAATAATACGCGGACCACCATCTTAGGCCCTTGGAGATCATTCATGGAGACCACATCTTCCTAAGAGTATCCAAGAAATTCAAAATGTGGAGGTTTAGCTAGGGAGGAAAGTTATCCTTGAGGTTTATCGAGCCATTTGAGATTGCACGAAGGGTAGGCAATGCGACCAACTGTCTTTCCCTTCCCCCACAACTGGAGTTGGTGCATGAAATCTTCTATATGCTGTAGATGAGGTGAAACGTGGATGATCTTACACAAGCCATTGACAAGGGTGAGATGGTCATTAAGGATTGATCCACCTTTATAGAGAAATCTGTAGTGATCTAGGATTGAAAAGAGTGAACATTGTGTTGTTGGGCTATCACCTTGGTTCGTGTACTGTGGAAACATAGAAACATGCATGGAAGTTCATCGGAGTTGTAGATCCAGATGAGGGATCAGTAACCCAAGTGGTTTTCCGAGTGTTTTCTTTTTAGGGAACAAAAGAAAAAAGGAGAGAATGATGTAGAGATCATGGTTTTTCTTTTTAATACTTTTAAATATTTCTATATGAATTTACAGAGTTCGAAATTTAGGCAACATGAAATTACAAGGCCCAGTGTACCCAAAAATTAGTTTTATAAAAATATTATGTATATTTTATAGTTTGAATGTTATGGAAAATGGATATATCTTAAATCATATCACGGATAGGAAATATGGGGCCACTGTTGTGTTTGAAACATAGCATTTACCTTATGTGGGGCATAAATTTTGTCATCGCAAACCTTTTACTAAAAACACCACCAAGGGGGAAAATTGTAATTAAAAGTAATTTACTTAATTATTTTACCATGAATCCCAAGTAGAGAACATTCAAACAGGGGCTCATATTTGGAATTTGAGTCCTTCGTTGAGTCTGTAATGGGATTTTTTTGATAGGCATTACATAAAATAAGGGGAAAAGATATGTTGGATTTCATGCCTATTGTTCGTTTATTTTAACGAAAACCTTAAAACCTTATGTTTTCCTATAAATTAATGGTTATGTTTATTGAATTAGAATTAACCCCTAATTTCACCTCCAATGAATAAGATGCTCTCTCCCTTGGCGACTTTGAGACATGTCCTCAAAGGATAGTAGTGGGATCTTTCCATTGGTGATTGAAAATTCCAAATCAATCATTTCTGTAGGTAGTATTATTTTTTCTTTCTACAACCCAAATATCAATTCTGGTTTTATTATTTTTTTGGTTCTTGATTCCTTTTTTTAAAATGTTGAGGTGATGAAGAAATGAACATTGGCTTCACTAGACCCCCCTTTGAATCCTCAGTTGTGTTGAGTTATACAACGTTCATCACCTAAACTCTATCCCAACACCAAAATGACACTAAATATCCAGGAAAAAGAAGGAACTATGAATCCTTCAACCTAAGGATCTCGAGTACATCATTTTTTCTAATTTCCAACTACCAGAGTGGTCATAGTGGCTTGTAGGGGGAGATGATGATGTATCTCATGAAAGGGTGATAAACGGTGAGTGGAGGAAGCTAGACGATGTTGAATTGATGTGGTGAAAGTGGAATTTGGAGAAGGAATAGGGTAAAAGATGCCCAGGGGAGCTGACTGGAATTGGCAGTTGGAAGATGGAGTCGGGAGCGTTAGGGAGAGCGTAGGGCACAGATGGCTGGATGATGAGCCGTCATTGAAGGGAACCGGTAGAGTTTAGTCATGCATGATCTTTGTGAGAGAGAACATGGGATAAGGAATATCGCTATGCAACAACCAAGAAAGAAGGATCATCCACTCATCCAGTCGGTGTTGGAAGGTGGGTCGCATGCCACATAGACTAGACAGGCCACTCGATTGGGTCATAGGATAGCGGGACGACCCATGCGTTGTGGGCCTCCAATTAACGTGTTGTATACAACAACATGATCTATGAGTGGAGTCAGACAATTTGAGTTGTTTTGGGTATTTTTATTTTCAATACTGAAAATGGGTGGCAAGAAATTCTCCTTTATCAATAATAATTTTAATTTTTATTAATCCATGGTTTCTTATTTGAGGCGTATCCCCTGCATTCAAAGTCTAATTGGTGCATCATCATAGGCCTTGTGACCCTAGTGTTTATAAGAATATTTTATGTCTATGTTCAATTGATAAAATTAATTTTTATGTATGGGACCCATGGCTCCATTTCTCACACGTTGCGGTGAAATGTAACATTTTCTCCAAGAATCTGTTATAGAATAACATGTAGTCAAGCTCATGTGTTTTCCAAGAAGATAAAAATTGTTAAATTGATATAATGAATTTCTAGACAGAGGAATGGGTGCCATGATATTCCTTACAAATGTAGTTCAGTGTTAAATGTTTTTTGAATTGGATGCCCAATTATAGAGAATGAATAGTCTACCCTGTGTGATTTTCAAGAAGGATCACAATGATGTGATCTATGAATATGTGCAAATAATTATTCATGATCTCATTAATAGTGGATGAATTAGTGGAATATTACTGGTAGATCCTTTTTATGTGTAGTATTGTGGAGTCCCCCTACCACATCAAGGCATGGGTTGCCTCTACGACTCATACTAGTGTGGAATCCCCATGATGCATTAGGGAGTGTGTAACCACCACTACTCCTACTATAGTGGAATCCCCTTGACACATCTGGGAATGGGATGCCTCTATTACTCATACAAGAGTAAAATCCCTCTGACACATCAGGGAATGGGAATCCTCTATGACTCCTACTATAGTGGAATCCTCTAACATATCAGGGCATGGGTAGCCTCTTTGAATCTTACTATAGTGGAATCCTCCTGTCATATCAGGGAATGGGTAGCCTCTAGGACTTCTATCAGAGTGGAATCCTCATAATGCATCTGGGTGTTGGTATCCTCTACACTGGGTTTATGCCTTAGCTTTTCAGACCAGGGGAGAGATGCACTTTAATGCTACCTTGGAATCATGTGTATGAGGAAAAATTTCCCCAAATAGATGGGTCTTTGTGATGTGACCTAAAACCATGTAGGAAAGTCTAGGCCGCCCAAAGGGGATAGTATCCTGTGTGGTGATTTGATATCCTTTAACTCATTGTTTAGTGAAGATGTGATGGATACTAGTTATCGATGGTGGCTACTTCTTGGATTGGTGGTGAAACTTTTCTTGGGCTGAGTTATGAGATGGAGCTCCCCTTACTCTCTCATTTGGGTATCTTTTACTGAGCCTATATGTACCTTTACACCTTATTATATTACCCACGGCTTGGGTTCTAGTTACTCTGATTCTAGGATTGGTGACGATTCATAGGGTATGATACCTGTTTTTAGTTTCTTGCATATCATGATTCAACGAGTATACTCACTTACTATGGGTAGCGAAGATACAATGTGTTGTTCACCTTCTCACCAATTTTAGATCCTTGTGTTTGGATGATCTTACTTCACTCTCATATTCAGTTGAGCAGCACTCATTTATTGTACATTATTCTATTTTTTGTACTTCCTTTCCTCTTATATCACATAAAAATTCCCATCCTTTTTGATATATCCTACAGAGTATGTTTAATACTCACCCCTATATGGGATTTTACCCAACGTATCGCGATTTATGGAGACGACAGGCAGGTTTAATCAGGACATTAGGGAGCTTAGGATCGCAGGCACCTGGACCAAGTGTGGTGGTCATAGTTTGGATTCCTAGAGAAGGGCTTCCTCAGTAGCACTAAATTATATTTTCTATCAGTTTAGGACACTGTACTGGTTGGACATGTACTCATACCGATTTAGTGGTCCATGCATGCTTAGGTATAATTTTACAGCAGGTTTCATCTTTTCACTATCTCTCTCTTCACATTACATCATGTTGACTATGTGTGTGCGTATAGGTACTTAAAAAAGGGCCTCCCCATGTTTGGTGTGCCTTTGGCGCTAGTCGCCACCCTAGGCCTATTGCGGTGGGCTTGGGTTAGTTCTGTCTTGACCACCGATATGGGTCGGTTTGTGACATATATAGGGTTTCCATGAATCTTGTCTAGAGATATGACCTTGAGACTGATTGGGTTATAGTCATGAGCATTCCTTTAGGGTGATGTGTATGAGCAGGATCATATGAATTACTAATAATGCCCCCAAAATTTTTAAGGGGATAATAAGATCTTGATCTAATGCATATAATCATCATCGGGCTTTATGAACTCTATCAATATGTGTAGAAGGATCGTAGATCAACTATCCATTTTTTTAGTTGTATCTAATAAGGCATTTTTTGGATTTCTTATTGGGATGGAGTGGGGACACTGGATAGTGGATGTGGTTTTCATGCACATGGATTTCTTCCAACATTAGAGTGGCCTTTTTGATTGTCCGATATACTCTGATTTGAACTTTTTTATGTAAACAATCTATTTTACCATATATCAGAGGATATTTTTACCCTTGACCATCTTTGATGGGATAACTTGTGTGTTTTTACTCTAGGATTACATGTTGATGACCCACTCCATTTATGTGGATGGATTTGTGTATGCAACATTTTTTACACTACTATTATCACCTCTATGTTGTCCTATGAGCTCTGTTGTATGTGTGTAGAGATTTTTGCACACCATTTCAACATTTTCTAGATAATCCTAGTGAAATCAGTGACTAGATTAGGAATATATGCCCATTATGTATCTTCAGTAGGGATATGTTCCTACTTTTTACCTCTATTTACAGCCATTGGATATTATAAGACATCGAGTGTGCGGATATGGTTTTTAGTATTCCCCATATTATTCTTTGGGATATACCAAATTTTTTATGTTTTGATGCTGCTATAAAAAACTACTAGAAAGCTTATTGATCATGGGTAAGTGTCTGCACCGACTTTTGATTTTCCGTCAAACATTGTTAGCTAGATTCTTTGAACACTATTAAGAGAGGATGATGGTAGGCTTGATGGATAAAGTTAGGGTATTGTTCCTTAACAAAAATTTCCACCATATTTGACTGGAAAGCATTCTGCATGCTAGAAGGTTTGTTTCCTTGATCTCTTTGTGTCACCATATTTAGTTTGTGGGGTTCTATATGTTATACTAGCTGATTCTTCTGACCATGTTGATCAGTGTGGGAATGTTGGCATTCCTTCTCTCCATATTCCATAAGACTTCGATGGTGGGAATCCTTGAATATCATCATGAGAATTTGTTGCATATATAAATGAGGTTGGGTGGGTGTGTGTATCCAATCATACATTCCCACAAAATATGGTTGCTGGCCTTTTTTGGATGGGACAACATCGTGGTCCTTCTCACAATTGGACGGTTACTTCCACCATTAGGATATCTTTTTTCTTTGGTCTGTGAGACTTGTGCTAGAGTACTAATGAAGACACCCTCATCATGTTGTCTATTAACTACAACATCAAATTTGTGAAGTTATGTTCTATAAGGAGTCGTTTGGTAGGACCTTGTGACTTCCAGATGAGGCTATCAAGAGCCTCTTAATCCACATACCTCAGATTAAGAAGGGACATATTATTGTGTTCTAGGGATAATATACCAAAATGGTTGAAGAAGTCACTTGGTTCCCTCTACTTATGGAACACTTGCCATCACTGACCAGCCCATCAATGTGTCTTCTATTGGTAGAGAGAATATCAGTCAAAATACAGTGTTGATATTGTACCACTCTATCAATACCCCCGAACGAGTTCATTTAATACCCAGCACTAAAGACCCCAGTGTGGTGATGAAATAATATTCTCAGATAATGACCCAACATTAACAGTCATCAAGGAATTTATGTGTGGAATGTGGAATGAATCCATTATATTGAAAGGAGATTTAGATAATGTTCCTAAATATTTATAACAAACTCACAAAAGTAATCCCAATTTAAAAAGCATCTCATCTAAATGAAAAAATTCCCAATTGATTGTGTTGTTTAACCCACATTAATTTTTTAATTAAAAGGGTCCCAATAGGTGGATGAAACCATTATCTTGGATAAGGATCTACATCAGGTTCACCATTTCTTGTTTTTGATGAATGTGTTGCACCAGGTGATTTATTTTTGGGGTTGCGTTTTGTGAAATAATTCAGGTTAGGTTGAATATTTCTAAATGGTTTTTTGAGGGATAATCCCAATAACCATAAACACACTACAATTATATATCCTTGAGGAACCTTTATTCCCAAGGGAAAAACATTTTAGAGATTTTGGTCAATGATACTTAACAAATCATGTTGGTCGAGAGGATTTTTGGTCAAGCTCATCACAACATTTTAGGGGGAATTTTTCCTACTCTAAGACTCTTTCATAGATTTAAGACATGTTCATGAATCCTTCACTAACTCCCATGTATTATATGAATCACTATTGAATTAAAAATAAATTTTAATCATGTATTGAATTTAGAATCATCTGTACATATTAGAGTTTCTTTTTCAATGGTACTCTATTATGTATTGATTAGTGATTATTTTATTATTGTTACAGTAATTTTGGTTTTTTGTCACACAGTGGGGGTACTGTGGAGTGTATAATCATTCAGGGATATGGGATTCATTCAAATTTTGGGATCATACCCATGAGTGCGATTAATCTGTATCGCTAGGGATGGAATGTAATGACCCAAATTTTTTTAATTATATTTGTTTCCTAATTTTGAGTTTTATTTTATTTTATACTCAACATAACTATATCATTTAATTAATGAAGTGGGTATAATTAATATGAGATCGTAGGGTTTCGACTGTTATATGATAATTGGTCAATATGACCGTTGGAAACTATAATCTTAATGTTGTGTTTTTATAAATATGGTTATATTGGTTAATTAATACAGAAAAAAGAATGAATGTCCTCATCTAGAAGACTCAATCCATATAAAGCCCATCTATTAGAGCTTGGGAATGAGGTAACATCACTGGGCATTTCTCTGGACCAAGACCAAGCCAAACATTAACGTATGAAGCTAGAACAGAATCACCTAAGGGAGAAGTTCAAGCTGATAGAAATCACCACTCAGGAAATGTTGTTTGAGCCACCCCAAGATTTTATCACCATAGCACACCTTACACATAGGTCCTATGCTGGTGTTATAAGGGGCTATGTAATGAGACCGTATCTTCTTTTTATAATCCTTTTATATAATGAAAATTGTTATTTATTCTTATAGAAAATTTTGTGAATATCAAATATCCAGATAAATATAGGATGTCTATTATAGATGAATTTAGAAAAAATGGAATTTTAAAATATTTTTGTACTCACTAAATACTTGATAATGTGAAATGATTTTCAAAAAATGGTCTTCAACAGTTGTAATCAGTGAGAAATTTAGAGTCTAATAAAATCTACTTGGGTTTTAGTGAATAGTAAAGTAGGTATAGTAACGTACCAATATGAATAGTAATGAATAGTAATGAATTTTATTTGACCAAAAAAAAATAGAAACTTCACCCATGAATGTATAAATACATTTTAGTCATCTTAAAAGTTAAAAAACGATCATAGTTTAAGTTTTGTTATTTTTTGTACGCTATCAATATTTTATTTACAATTTTATAATTAATTTAATAATTTAAAATGGAAATGTATTTTCATAAAATTTAATAATAAATTGTTACTTTATTTTCTTATGGTTATACGATAATTTTATGAGACCTTGATTACTTTTTTATGGTGTTACAAAATGAGTTATAGTTTTAATGTTGTATTTTTGGAATAAATAAAGGTTATATATAAAAATTAAATTAAAAATAATTTGGAAAACTATTTTAAAAAAATGGACTTCATATTTGAATTCAGATCATCGATATTGGGTAAGGGTAATGTTTTGGGATTTTTCTGAAACTGTTGAATTATTAGTGAATTGTAAAAATTCAGTTTTGAGTTTCAGGTGTTTAATGGCATCATTAATGTTGTAATAATAATGAAAGTTTTCTGGTTGAATTTTTAATAGTGAGATATGCTATTATGTGTCACAAGTGTCTAATACCATGGGAAAATACCATGGGAAATCCCATGGTATTGCAAATACCACTGATGATGTGTCCCTTGGAAATTAATAATTTATTCCCTCACTTTTCCTATAAATACCACGCCATTTCCCTCATTCATTTCATTTCCAAATCCTCCCCAATGAAATTATGGTCTATTTCCCTCTCAAGGTGTTCTACCATGGTTCCCTCAAGCCTCCCAAGGTCCCATACTTCAAGATTTCAATGTTACTCTTCAATGTAAGGGATTCTTTCACCCTCCTCTTTTTATGTCATGACTTCCTTTTTGTTGTGTCTTCAAATTTCCATATCATTATGTTGAGGGTATGTTCTTATATGTTCTCATTTCGGTCCATTTCATGTCTAATTTTTTAGATACCCTTTCCACTCTCATTAATTTGTTTTCATAATTCTTAAGTGATGTCATTAGGCTGCCAAATTTCTCGTAAAAGAAATCACATCTTCTCTTTTCATTCATATTTCCTTTTCATGTGGTATGTCATGCAAAGAACCATACCATGATCTTATTTAATACCCGTAATGTATTATGAATTATTTATGAGTGGTTTATCCTTGTCCAAACTCTTATCAATGTTTTCTGAAACTGTGTTATATAGCTGTTATGCTGCATAAATTTCATCTCAAAATTTCTATCTCTTTTTCTCAAGAAATTAGATTGTTTTTTTCTGAATGCCCATACCTATTTAGTTTCTATGGGTGTTCATAAAAATTTAATGATGATATATTTTATTCTTTAATTGACATACATATAACCCTCACTCCCTTTCTATGGGTTATAAATGACATAATGATCTTATTTTTAAGCTCTTTTTAAACGTCACGATTTTGACATGAAACCCATTTCTTTGATTATATTTGGGTTATTAATGATATGTTTGATTATGATATATATAGATCACATGAAAGTAAATACATATTAAGGGTGCACCCTGATAGTGCTCCAATTTATTGGGTAAATAATTAATCTCTAGAGATGACAAGTTTCATGATACCTTGATGAATTACCTTGGTAATTTTTATGAAACCTTGGGGATGGACCTTGGTGATATGTTCATGAATGTATAAATGAAAATTTGTAGCCAAATATTCATGTTATGTTCCATGTTATTTTCATTATGATATTTTTATACTTCTACTACTCATTTCATTATGTTGTTATTCAAGTTATTATAGTTAACACAAGTAAATTGATTCCCTTGTTTACCCTTATTGGGCCTTCTTCTCACCCTTTCCTTTGATGTATTCTCTAGGATATGAGATGTATTATTTGTACGTAGGATGATCCTATGATGAAGCCCTAAAAGTGGTTTATAATAATGTTTTATGTTGTTTTCATGTATTATGTTCTTGATTTCCAAGACACTAGAATTTAAAGATCCCCTGGTTGTAAAATATAATGAAAAGTTTTGTAATAAAAAGGCGGGATGCCACAGTTGGTATCAAATGATAGATTAGTTACTTATGGAAATTAGGATATGAAAACATTAGGAAGAACCCTTTAGAAAAGTTTAAATATAGTAAAACTTCCGGATATTTTTGTGAGTATTGAGTAAGTGGTTTATCAACAAATACATCCCTGTTTGGAAACAAGCAAGTAGAGATGGCTCTGGAACAGATGTACGCAGGGGAAAAACCTGGAAACACCGCATTGAGCTAGAATCGAATGAGAACTGGTACACGATAATGGGCCTTGCTGCACTCTTGGTTACGACACTCCTGGGGGATATGTTTGGTTAATCGTAAGCTTTTAATGAATCATTATGAAGGAATTATAGAGAAATGTAATTATTTAAGCATAAAATTTTAAGAAATAAAATCCTTTATAGTAAAGAGATTCGTAAATGAAATAATTTTCTCACTAATTTTTAATTCTTTCAGAAATGGTGGGCAATATGAGGAACCATGAAAATGGTGACCGTAATGGACCATGCACTCTTGACCCTCCGATGGAATCCGGAATGGAAACATTCATGCGAATGATGAACCAACTGACTCATGTTATGGGAAATAACTTGAATCGAGATGAGAGACCAATTTCACCATGAAGGGAAAAACATTCAGTTGAGTCCTTTATGGGTCAATGACCACCAAACTTTAGTGGATCTACTAACCCATTAATTACTGAGCAGTGGATCAGCTTTATCGAGAATATGTTTTCTGCGATATACTATTTAGAGCAAGAGAAGGTCACGCTGGCTACCTATCACTTAGAAGGAGAAGCTGGTCAGTGGTGGGAGATGATTAAATACACAAGGAAAAGAGTGGAGGTTGAAGCTATGGAGTGGGAAGAGTTCAGAGGGATCTTCTTCAGTAAGTATTTACCACATTCCATGAGAACAAGAATTGAGAAGGAGTTTCTTGAGCAGAAGCAGAAGGAGAATGAATCTATGGGATGATACGAGACATAATTTACAAGGCTTTCACGTTACACATCTAGCTTTTTCATGGATCCAAATTTCAAGGTTGATAGATTCTTCGGTGGACTGAGACCTCATCTACGGAATAATCCAGCCAACCGAGATAATGATAGCTATGAGGAGATTGTGTGAAGTGCGATGAAAATCGAACTAGTGTTTGGTGAGATACAGTGGTCTCATAAATTCAATGGCAAGAATAAATAGATGGATCCATGATTATGGAGGATCCTTGATCAAGGAAGAGGAGGCAAGAAAGTGCAACTTCCCACGTGTAATAAATGTGGGAAGAATCATTCGAGGAACTGCCTTCTCGGGAGCGGGAAATGCTACAAGTGTGGAAGAGATGGCCATATTGTGTGGAATTGTCATAGTGAGGTGAAACCTCAACATCTAAACACTAATGAAAAGGAGAAGATGGTTCATGCCCTACCTGATTTCCAGTGCATTATGTGTGGACAACTTTGGGACTTTTCCAATCACTATCCAAATCCGAGGGTAGTGGAGGGGAACCACCATCAACCTCAGCAAATGCCAAGGGAGTGTGGTCATGATTTTTCTACCACAACAGCTGAAGTTGAAGCTCCAAATGATGTGGTAGTAGGTACTCTTGTTTTTCTCTCAAATCTATCAAGTATATTGTTTGATTCTGGTTCTACACATTCCTTTAATTCCTCTAGGTTTGCAAAGAATTTAGAATTAACCCTCAACTTGATAAAAGTAGAGTTATCAATCTAGACTCTTGGAGGGATTATCCAAGAATCATTTGTGTTTAGAAACTATTGTATTAAATTTGGTGAGAAAAATATTATCACAAATATAGTAGTCATTCCCATGATAGAATTCAACATTATACTATGGATGGATTGGCTCTCATAGTATAATGCTATGATCAAAAGAAGAAGTAAGGAAATCTCAATAGTCTTTAATGGAAAACCTACAGTTATTTTCCATGGAGAGATATCTCAACTAGATCATTGTCTAGAATAATCTCCTATATCATTCTTTATGGAATTTTACAGGTGACGAATAAGAAGGAAATGAGATTTTGAGGATAGAAAATGCACCCATCATCCATGAATAAATTGAAGTATTTCTTGAGGAGTTGCCTGGACCTCCCCCAGAAAGAGAGGTAGAGTTATCAACTGAACTCTTACATGGATCTCATCCAATATCAGTGACCCCGTATAGGATGGAAAATGTGGAGTTGGAAGAATTAAAGAAACAACTCCAAGATCATTTGGATAAGGGGTTCATTTGACCGAGTTTGTCTCCTTGGGGAGAACCTCTTCTCTTTATGAAGAAGAAGGATGGATCGATGTGACTATGCATTGATTATAAGAGAATTTAATGAGATCACTGTAAAGAAAAAAAATACCCTCTTCCAAGAATTGACTACTAATTTGACCAACTTCTTGGGGATTAATTCATTTCTAAGATTGATCTTCGATCCAGTTATCATTAATTGAGGGTGAATAAAGAATATATTCAAAAAACTGCCTTCCGATCAAGATATGGGCATTATGAGTTTGTTGTTTTGCCTTTTGGAATAACTAATGCACTGGCTATTTTTATGGATTTGATGAATAGAGTATTTAAGGAAAACATAGATAACTTTGTGGTAGTTTTTATTAATGATATTCTGATATATTCCAAAAGTCATGGGGAGTATGAGGATCATTTAAGGGTTATTTTGAAAACTCTATGGAAGGTGAGACTTTTTTGAATGTTATGTAAATGTGAATTCTTGTTACAACAAGTTGCTTTCTTGGGGCACATTGTTACCAATTAAGGAATCACAATTGGCCCTGAAAAGACAAAAGTTGTAGAAGAGTGGTCTCAGCCTACAATAATAAATAAGATTCTAATTTTCCATGGATTAGCATGATATTATAGGTGGACTATAAAAATATTTTCCCGGCTTTCTAATCCATTAACCATGTTAACTTGAAAAGGGCTCATGTTTCTCTGGACAAAGGAGTGTGAGGAAATTTTCCAAGAGGTAAAGAAGAGATTGGTTACTGAACTTGTGTTAACTTGGCCCTCCAGTGGAGATGGATTTGTTATTTTTAGAGATGAATCTTTGAAATGGCTTCGGTGCGTACTCATAAAAAATGACAATGTAATTGCTTATGCATCTCGATAGTTGAAGACTCATGAGAAGAACTATCCTATGCTTGATCTGGAGTTGGATGCAGTCATTTTTGCTCTGAATATATGGAGGAACTCTCTTTTGGGGGAGAAATGTGATATATACAGAGACCGTAAATGTTTTAATTATATTTTCACAGAAAAGGAATTAAACATGAGACAAAGGAGATGGTTGGAGCTTATTAAGGACTATAATTTTTCAATTCATTATCATCCCGGAAGAGCAAACAATGTTGTTGATTCATTAAGAAGGAAAGGCCCAGTTTCTCTTTCCATGATTAGGATTCAAAAATATCATTTGATCAATGACCTAGTAATGTTGGACATGGGAATTATAAGAGAAGGGACATCATTAACCCTAACCCAAATGATTTATCAACCGTTATTACTACAGAAGATCAAGAAAGCTCAGAAATAAGATCCTTTGTTACAGAAGAAGTTTGAGGCAATGAAGGATGGGAAGTTGATTGAGATTAATATTGATCAAGATGGTGTACTGAATTTTCATTCAAGACTATTAATTCCATCTATTCCGGAAATAAAGAAGGAGCTGATGGATGAAGCCCATTGTTCTAACTTCTCTATACATCCTGGAAGAAAAAAAATTTATAAGGAACTTTATGATCAATTTTGGTGTGAATATATGAAATGGGAGATTGATGACTACACTTCACGATGCCTGGTATGTCAGTATGTGAAGGCAGAGTGACAAAATCCTAAAGGGGTATTGCAACCACTACCTATACCAGCATGGAAGTGGGACAATATCACTATGGGCATCATCACTGGTCTTCCAAGAACATCTAAAGGAAACAATGGGATGTGGGTTATTGTGGACCGTCTCACAAAGACTGCCCATTTTATATCCATTAGATAAGATTTCTCTCTTGATCAAATTGCCAAGATTTATGTGAAAGAAGTTATAAGGATTCATGGAGTTCCACTTTCTATAAAATTTGATCGTGATCCAAGTTTTATATCAACATTATAAAGAAGTGTTCAACATGCTCTGAGCACTGAATTGAATTTCAGTACATCCTATCACCCCCAAACTAATGACCAATCTGAAAGGACTATTCAAACACCTGAGGAAATGCTGAGAACTTGCTCGATGGAATTTATAGGTGGATGTGATCAACATCTCTCTTTAGTAGAGTTCTCATATAACAACAGCTTCCACTCGAGCATTCAAATGACACCCTATGAAGCTCTATATGGGAAGTTATGTAGAACTCTTACTTGTTGGGATGAAGTTGGTGAGGGAAAGCTTCTTGGTCCTGATCTTGTTTATGAGATGAAAGAAAAAGTCCTTGGCATCCAACAACAATTTAAGGCTGCTCAGAGTCGGCATAAGAGTTATGCTGACAACCGTCGAAGGGACATAGAGTTTGATGTTGATGATAAGGCCTTTTTTCGAATATCTCTGTGGAAGAGAGTCATGAGGTTTTGGAAGAAAGGGAAGCTCAACCCTAGGTACATTGGCCACTATGAAATCCTTGATCACGTAGGAGCAGTGGCCTATCATCTTGCACTTCCTCCAAATCTAGCAGAAGTTCATGATGTCTTCCATGTACCCCTCTTGATAAAGTACATACCTAAACCTTCACATGTACTAAATCCAAAGGTGGTACAACTGGAACATGACCTCTCTTATGAGGAGCAGTTGGTGGAGATATTGGATCGTAGAGACAAGGTTCTACACAACAAGACTACCGACCTTGTTAAGGTGTTCTAGAGGAACCACAAATATGAAGAAGCCACGTGGGAATAGGAGGAGTCCATGAGATCGAAGTACCCACACCTTTTCCCCTTAGAGGGTACGAGATAAAATTTTGTGGACAAAATTTCTTAATGGGGGGAGAATGTAATGACCCGAACATTTTAATTATATTTTTTTCCTATTTTTTTGTGTTATTTTATGTTATACTCAACAAAACAATAAAATTTAATTAATGAAGTGGGTATAATTAAAATGAGACCATTTGGTTTGGACTGTTATATTACTGTTGGTCAATATGACCATTGGAAACTACAATCATAACATTGTCTTTTTATAAATACTGTTATCTTGGTTAATTAATACAAAAAGAAGATTGAATGGCCTCATCCAATATAATTGAGCCATATGAAGCCCATCTGTCAGAGCTTGGGAAGGAGTTATCATCAATGGGCTTTGCTCTAGACCAAGCCCAAGCCGAACTTCAACGTATGAAGCTTGAAAAAAATAACCCAAGGGAAAAGTTCTAGCTGATAGAAATTACCGCTCGAGAAATGTTGTCTAAGGCACCCCAAGATTCTATAACCATAGCACTCCTTACACTTAGGTTATATGCTGGTGTTATAAGGGGCTATGTAACGAGACCTTAACTACTTTGTGTAATCCTTTTATATAAATAAAAGTTTTATTTATTCTTATGGTAAAGTTTGTGAATATAAAATATCCGTATAAATATAGGATTATTATTATTAATGAATTTATAAAAAAGGGGCATTTTAAAATATTTTTTTATTTATTAAATAATTAATAATGTGAAATGATTTTCAAAAAATGGTCTTTTACATTTGTAATCATTGAGAAATTTAGAGACAAATAAGATCAACTTAGTTTTTAGTGAATAGTAAAGTAGGAATCATAACATACCCATATGAATAGTAATGAATACTAATGAATAGTAATGTGACCACAAAAAATACAAACATCACCCATGAATGTATAAATACATTTTAGACATCTTAAAGGTGAAAACAACGATCATAGTCTGTGTTTTGGTATTTTTTTAACACCATAAATATTTTATTTACAATTTTATAATTAATTTAGTAATTTAAAATAGAAATGAATTTTCATAAAAAATTTTCATAAATTATTACGTTAGTGTATTATGGTTATATGATAATGTTATGAGACCTTGATTACTTTTTTATGGTGTTACAAAATGAGTTATAGTTTTAAAGTTGTATTTTTGGAATAAATAATGTTTGTATTTAAAAATTAAATTAAAAAAATTTAGAAAAATTATTTTCATAAAATAGACTTCATTTTTTAATTCAGAGCATCAATATTAGGTTAGGTTGAATTTTTGGGAATTTTCTTGAAACAATAGAATTATTGGTGAATAGTAAAAATGTAGTTTTGAGTTTCGGGTGTTTAATGACATCCTTAGTGATGAAATATTGATGTAATATTTCTGGTAGAGTTATGAATAATGAGATATGATATGAGGTGTCCCATGTGACCAATACAATCGGAAAATACCATGGACATGCCCATGGTTTTGTAAATACCACCGATGATGTGTCCCTTGGAAATTAATAATTTATTCCCTCACTTTTCCTGTAAATACCAAGTCATTTACCTCATTAATTTGATTTCTAAATCCTCCCCAACAATATTTTGGTCTCTTTACCTCCCAAGGAGTCCTCCCAAGGTTCCGTCAAGCCTCCCAAGGTCCCGACCTTTACACTTTTGAAGTTACTCTTCAATGTAAGGGATCCTTCCACCCTCCTCTTTTTATGGCATGACTTCCTTTATGTAGTGTATTCTAATTTCCATCTCTTTATGTTGAGGGTATGTTCTTATATGTTCTCATTTCTATCCATTTCATGTCTGGTTGTTGATATACCGTTTCCTCTTGCATCAATTTGTTTTCTAAATTTTTAAGTGACGTTGTTAGGCTGCCAAATTTCTTGTAAAAGAAATCACATCTTCTCTTTTCTTTCATGCTTCTTTTTCATGTGGCATGTCATTAAAATATCCATACCATGATCTTTTTCAGTACCAATACTGTGTTATGAATTATTTATGAGTGGGTGACCCTTGTCCCCTATCTTTTCAATGTTTTCTAAAACCATGTTATATAGCCATCATGCTGCTGAAATTTCATCTCAAAATTTCTATCCCTTTCTATCATGAAATTATATTGTTTATTTTTGTGAATTCCCATACCTATTTTGTTTATATGGGTGTTTATAAATATATTAAGATGATATATTTTATTCTGGAATTGACATACATATAACTAGCACTCCTTTCTATGGGTTATAAATGATATAATGATCTAATTTTTAAGCTTTTTTTAAACGTCATGATTTTGACATGAAACCCATTTCATTGATTCTATTTGGGTTATTAATGAAATGTTTGATTATGATCTATTCGGATCACATGAAAGTAAAGAAATATTAAGGGTGCTCCCTGATAGCACTTTAATGCACTGGGTAAAGAATTAATCTCTAGAGATAACAAGTTTCAGGATGCCTTGGGGAATAACCTTGGTAATATTTATAACACCTTGGGGATGGACCTTGGTGATATGTTCATGAATTTATAAATGAAATTTTGTAGCCACATATTCAAGTTATGTTCCAAGTTATTTTCATTATGAAATTCCTATACGTCCATTTCTCATGTCTTTATGTTGTTATTCACATTCTTATTGTTAACACAAGTAAACTGATTCCCTTGTTTACCCTTACTAGGCCTTCTGCTCACCCTTTCCTTTGATGTATGTCTCTAGGATATGTGATGCAGTAGTTTTACGTAGGATGAACCTATGATTAAGCCCTACAAGTGGTTTAGACTAATTTTTTATGTTGTTTTCATGTATTATGTTCCTATTATCCAAGAAACTAGACTTTTAAGATATTCTGGTTGTAAAATGTAAAGAAAAGTTATGTAATAAAAAGGCGGGATGCCATAAGGAATCATAAACCCTAATGTTTGGTACCAATTTTTGGGAAACATCATACCTTTTAAGGTTGTTTGGTAATGACCAAACCATGTAGTTTATTGTCTTACAAGAAGTATGTCTAGGATGAAGGTTCCTAGACATGGTTTGGAGTGGTAGTTATGCTAGTGTATCCCAAGGAATATAGAAGTGATATGGATTACCATTTTGAATAAAACTTTATTGGGAAGGTGGAATATATATATATAACTAGGTTGATTTAGGATGGTGGGTTTGGATGTTGGAGAGGATTCTTATATATCCCATTCGGATATTAATAAAAGCCACATAGTTCTATTGTGAGGATCCACACACATGGAGTCCCTATCAAAGGTTATATTGTATGGGAGTATGACCCTTTGAGATGATTTAGTTAGTAATTATTCATTTAAAGGGTGGGCTGGTATGGTTTTATTTTTTCTTATTCCTAAAAAGGATACCCTATCAATGGTTACATGGGGGATATCATGACTCAGGGAGACTTTGAGGATTTTTCAGGGTTTACAGCAACGGAGGAGGCCCTTAGTGTTGGATTTCTGGGATTATACCGAGTAATAGGCCCAGATGGTTTGGATGGGGCTTACTCCTGAACATGATTCCCTACGTGGTCTGGATCAAAATGATTTAAAGATCACCAGAAAATAATAATCCAATTTGGTTCATGATAATTTTGAGAAAAATATAATGATGGAGGTATGAGATGCCACATAGTCTTCTTTTCCCTATGATTGGTTATGTGGCCTTGAGGGCCTACCCCTATGGAGACCCTCTTGATGAATGTGAGTGTTTGATCCAAAGAAGATTCTATACAAAAAACATATGAATTTTTAGATTTCTTGATCATGGATATTCTCTATGAATACATGATTCATGATGGGTCATTATTGAATGTGAGATTCAAGTGTAAGTGATAGATATGGTAGACCACCCGATTCCTCTTCCATTGGTGGGAGATAGCCATGGTACAACCCATCCCTCCCAATATTCTACCTTATTCCCAAAAGGAGATAGAAAGGTATTTGATGTTCCCATACCCACTATTATATTGGTAACCAATATATTTAAAATTGGTGATCTATTTGGTTGTGGCCCATGGGTATGTAGATGGAGGAAAGAGTGGAGTAGGAGTTGCCCTGCAAGAATTTATAGTGGATTGCTCCAGGAGGGATTCCATAAAACTGGTTTCATAAGATAATAGGTGGATCTCATTACATATCAAAGGGAAATGAACTATTTATCGTCACCCTCCATTCCTGGAAAAAAATCACTATTTTCTATAGGAATATAGGGATGTATAAATTCTAACCATATTACACTATACCATGACCTCCCTCACACCACCCCCAATACAGTGTCCTCGTAACCATGTGAATTTACATCTACATTCTCCCTGAGGATCCTAGACATTCGCTAGGAAATGTGTGGGTATCTTTTGAGAGAAGGAATATATATCCAAGTCATAGGCAAGTTGGTGTTCCTCTTTCCATGGGTTTTCATTTCAAGAGGATTTGATGGATGTTTCAAATTTTCCCCCTCATAAGAGGGATATGAAGGAAGAGGAGTCTTTCCATTGGTGGAATGGAAGAGGGATCGGGGGGTGGGGGGCTTGCACAGTTCCTAACATAGAGATAATAATTGCTTAAGGTATGGACAATGAGGAACTGGAGGTGTTTCACGTAGAAGGATGGACATGCACAATATGGATATTCGATAACAAATATGCCACTTTGTAAACAACACTTGTTGGATGATGTAGCCAAGGAAACACCGATCTCTTTAGGTTTACATAAATGAGGCTCACATAGGTCACTGCATAGAATCTTTTCCTCACATTGGTGGTTTCTCACACAGAAAAATGGTCCTCAAACATATGTCTTATATTTCAAACCCCAAAGGTATTTTGATCCCACTATTTCCCTCAATTTCATCTTCTTTTCAATTTGAATGAGATTCTGATGTTCTTTGGGAGGACCTTTATAAAGGGGATTCATGAAGGGTCCTATTAATATGTAAATATAGAAATTTATACAATTGAGGTTGTCCATGCACATCCATGGTATAGATTACCAGTGCAGGTGTCCAACATAGGGGTTGAGAAAACGTCACATCCACACTAGTTTAAGGATCAAGTGGATTATGAAGGTGCCACACACAAGGGTGGTTGTGACATCTGTGCTACAAATACTAGGGATACATGATTATCCTGGTGCATAGGTTGTGTGCATGTGGTACCAATGGGGTGAACCTGCTGCTTTATACCATGGGGGATGTACCCCCAAACCCCTACTTGGCATTTTTTCTAGGCTATAGTCCCAGACCTTCGACATGTTCTCTTCACTACCATAATTGGAACCCATGAAAAATGGAGAGTCAAACCATGATATTTTTTTCCTGGTAGAAGATGTTTTCCCACGATAAAAGGATTTCCAATATGCTCACCGTGTTACAGATATTTATTTATACTCAATATCTGAATTTGAATCCTATATAAAAGTCACATCATAAATTTGGTGGAAAATGTAATGAAACATATTTTTTTAGTAATAAATGTACCAATTTATGAATAAGTAAAGAAGGATATTGTTGAATTTTTTTACAAAAACCTATATTAAAAGAGATCGTGTCTCCATGACTTTCTAGAATAAACCACATCTAGCATATCTATGTCATGAGTAGGTTATTTGCATTCATCAGGTCATAGAAGTTGAGACTCATAGACTATTAACAACCCCAGAACAAGAATACTACACCCCAAAAAATTATTTATTCATCTTTATATATAATCTAATTGCTCCATGACATGATAATCAACAACATAGGATTTGTTCTCAACCTCTTATATAGCTCATAAAAGGCACCTTCACACTAGTATGACCATTGGAACATCAACCCTATTTTCATCAATTCCATCATAGGTCCAAACAATCAAGATAATTCATAGATAAAATGTACGTAATGTCATGATAATCCTCAATAGATCGTGATATTAGACATGATTAATGAAGGCCTAAGAATTCACTACCTCCACATTCTCTAGGGCCACATTTACATATATCTTAGACACCACTTTCCCTAAAATATTCACATCATGAATATGAATGTTACACTTATATATAATGGCCTAACAATTGTGTGGTCAAACTGTAACGAGGTGTATCTCATGAAATCTAAGGAGACTATTTTGTGTCATTAAGTAGACATATATGTTGTCAACGAACAACATGATGAATAAGTCTATGTAATTGTGGATGATCTAGTTCATATAATTTATGAAAATTGTTGACATGTTCTTCATTCTAAATGGAATAACCATATCCTTGTGCAACACATAACTACTTTTAAATTCAATCATTGGTTATGTCCATATTTATAACACACCGACAATGATATCCTAATTAATGATCTATCTTCTAGAAGAACCAAGAATCACATAAAAGATTGTAAAGGTCATAGATCTTCAGTATAGGACATATATTCTATATCATCACCATATTTCTATGATGATTTTGACTATAATTCCAAATATAGTGCTAAAAATTCATATATATTTTTACTTCACATGAATTACAATAGACTCCAATGATCATATATCATTGTATCAAGTAACTATTTAAACAAACTACTAAGTGAATTATAAAAAACACATTTCTTACACATGGATTTTTTCCACATGTAATTCTATTATATGTATTCCTTTTATTAAAAATCCTTGGGATTTAAGAAAATATAAATAAAAAGTGATCTATTAAGACCAAAATAGGATAAATAATGAAAAGAGTGAAGAACTAAACATAATTGGTAAAACTTATTGAATGATATAAGAATATAAACATAAGGAAAAGAGTCACTGTAAGATCATATGTACATGAGTCATAACATGTTCAAAAGTACATAAGGCATATAATAATCATATGTACAAGAGTAAATACTAAGAAATATTATTATAACATATAAGTGAGTCATTTATAAGCATATCACCAAGGTTTATTACCATGGTTTCATAAAATACATTACCATGAACATTCACCAAGGTATCTTAAAAAATTACATGGAATGCTAGAAATGTCCCACAAATAAGTAATTTGTTGAGATTAATTTATTACCCAAGTAATTGGATTTATATTAGGATGAACCCTTATAATTTATTAACAAAATAATTCCTCATAAGGAAAAAAACATAAAACAATAATAATATGATAAATCAATTTTAAAAAAATGGGTACCAAATTAAATTTTATATAATTCCAGGTAAATACTAATTAATCAACATTATAAAGACTTTAGTATTATTTCTGTATTGATTATTAGTATATAGTTTATCTTAAAAAATTCATAGTAAATTGTTGTATGGTATTTTAGGTGAATGTACTTTAATTATGTGAATCTTTCTAGGGGTCACAAGGAATGTAATTAGAATAAATAATTTTTTTATCACATAGTTGATAATAAGATATTATAATGGCGACGAAGGATCATTATTTATAGAAAACATAAATCTGCTACATAATTTATACATTATAACATTTACGTGGAAAATAAAGGTAAAATAAATAATAAATATAAATATTTAATGATAAAATTTTCAATGGTTTGAAATTAGGTGGAAAAGAGTCCATTTTAATGGATTAATGCTGCTATCTTGGTGAATAGCTGACAATCAACATAGAAAAAATAAGATATTCAAAATAAAAAATATAGTACTACAATTGATTGAAAGATAACAATATGTTGGTAAGGGTAAATTTATGGAAAAAGGATAATAATTTAATGTAAATCCCAATCCATACTATATAATCATTTATTATGGTTCAAAAGGTTAATGAAATGTATCTAAAGCATAGCCTTTAGGAGTGTAAAGCCAGGTGTGTATCAAGGCCCATTATCATAAAATAGCTGAATATAGGTAAAACTATGAATGATCACTTTTGGGTGTTATTATCTCTAGGTACATGTATTCCAAAGACACATCCACACATGGTATCCAAACCTGGTTGTAATTACTTGGTACACCACATAAACATTTTGTTGCGAAATTTAGAATTGTTTTATAGCCATAGGATAACATAATAATTACAATATATTATGAAAGTTGTATAATGATATGGGATATTGATATATCATTAATTAAATTCATAATAAATTTTAATATAGAATCATAATAGTATTTCATACAGAAAAACGAATTAGTTTAAAATTTCATGCTAAGGTAGTCGTAAAACATGTGTGGGGAACCCTTATGTTAGTAGAGTAATTATTCAAGAAAATGTAATAATGAGTGAAAATGAAATATATAATTAATAATAAATCATATTCATAGTATTTTTGGTATTTAATTTAATGAGAAAACCTAAAAAATTGAGACTTATTATCTTACACAAAATTAGAACTTCAAATGAATGAAATGAAAGAAAAGAACCCTTACCTTGGGAGGATGCATATTAATGAAAGATTAGGACTCTGTAGAACCTTGGAACCACTTCAGAGGAACTCTTGAGATAGAAATTGATGGACAAATTATTCTAAATGGGATTTTTTTATGGAAAGTGAGTAGGAAAAAGGTGAATTTATACTATGTGTGGATTTAATAAAAAATATATTGGTTACTATATTATATAGGACAACTAAACATGAGTGAAATTCAATTTAAAAAACTTTTAGGGATTATTAATGTATTGGAGAGAGTTGATAGAATGTCAAAGTATCCCTAAATAGGCACTTAACATTTATCCGTCCCAATTAATGCACAACATTTTCAAGTTATTTTTCATTTTAAATTGAAATTTTGGGTTCCAAAGAGTAATGTATAAAAGTATAAACGAAATTGTGTTTATAAACTATTTTTTTCTAATTAAATAATATTTTAATGAATAAAATGATTCCTAATTTTTTTTCAAGATGACACAATAATAATTTCATAAAATCAAATAACTTTGTATTCTGGCAATTTTCATATGTTCACCAAAAAATCAACTATGTTGGAAAATTCCAAAGAAATCACACTAAGAAAAAATTTATCTGGTGATTCTAAAAATAATATTTATTTTATCAATATAGTCTTGCAAATTTTTTTATTTTAAATTCTATATTAATATATTTCCTGAATAAATTTAATTAATTTCATTGAAAAATATTAATTTTTACCATGATAAAATTTACCTTGGACTTTTTCAACCTATAATATCATTTAAATGGATTATTTAACATTATATCAGGAAAATAATTTTATATAAAACTTCTATATTTATCATAAACTAATTTTAATAGAATGTTTTATAGTCTATAAAAAATAATATTGTTTTTATTATATCATTAAATATTTCTTTGATTGTTCCTAGTTTTCTTTTATCATGATAGGTAATGTAATTATTGCCTGTAAAATTATTTTTATGTCCTCATAATAAAAAATTAATTATAAATAAGAGTTATATTAATAAAATAATGAATTATTTGTGTTTCCACATTCTTCTCCCTCGAAGAAATTATGTCATGTCAATTTTACTCAATGAATTATACTTACTAAACACAGATGCTCAGTAAAATATAATCAATAGAAATGAAACATTATTAAAATATATTAAATTTTAATTCTATGTGTATGAACTTATTATAAAAACCTATTTCTTCATAAATTCTATTCATGTATATAAGGTTGTATACCCAAATATTATGAGTGAATTGTGGGGATTTTGTAGAGGGAATTATGGTTTTTATACATGAGCATGGGTGGTTTTAAAGGTTAAAGTATTGGTTTTATTATATAATCCAACAACATGTGCATGAAATAATTTCTAAATTTTTTCTATCTTATTAATGAATGGGGGAGTGTGGTTGAACGTGAAAATTATCCCAACTTCCAAACATACCTTATAAACTATACCCAATTAATGTGAAAAATCCAAAACAGATTTAGTAACAATAAATTAAAAATTTTGGTTTTAAAATGCATGATATAAATTGTTAAATTAAAAGTAAAATATTATAATTAATTTTTTAAACATTTTTATTAAAATTTGGATTTAATTAAAATTTTCATATATTTTTAATCATTACAAAATAATAATGATGTCATAAAATCCTTTTGATTTTTGAAATAACAATTTTCACTTTCTCACCCAAAAATATTAATTGCCAGAAAAATCAAAAGAAATTACCATATGATAATTTAGATGCACTGAAACCAAAAAATAATTTTATTTTATCAAAAACGTTCTCTAGATTTGATTATTTTTCCTTCTAAGTAAATAGCATTATTAAATAAGTTCCATCAATTTCATTAAAAAACAAATATTTTTACTACTGCAATAATTACATAGGACATATTTAGTATATATATTAAATTATAAAGTGTTTTTAATGATTATTTGAGGAATATAATTTTATCTAAATATTATATATTTATCAAAAAACATATTTTTATCATAATATGTATAAATTCTCTAAAAAATAAAACATTTTTTTTATATCAATAATTAATCTTTTAATCATTTATAGTTATATTTTTCCCTTATATGTAATGTTATTATGAAATGTAATAGTATTTATTTATGATCATAATGAATCATTCAATATAAAATAACCATTCCATTAATAACATTAATGAATTTTTGGGGTATTATAATTTCATCATCTTGTTATTAATTAATATTTGATGACTACCATATTCCATGAGCATGATAAATCCCATGTTCTTTCTGTCTTCAAGATACACCACGATCTCCTTCATAAGGAAAAGATATATATAATACAGTGATATTAAAATGGTCTATTTAACTATCTTGTTAATTATCTAAAATTCAAATCAACGTTCACAATGTAGTAAATAAAATTCAACCGTACAGATGACTTGATATAGATCTTTTACTGGGATAAAACATGAGGGAACTAACATTGATCCATCCCAACGAGACAATAATTCTTTATTTAATGTGATCATCCATATATTACTCTAATCTAGAATAACACTACCTTCTCTCAGTTCCCATTATCCATTCATTAAGAACCTCTATCCCCTTGACAATGAAAATGAGACATATCACTAATAGAAATCATTGTGTTCTATATATTTATTCCGGTAATTCTTATTGAGTATCACATTGAGTGTCATCACCTATATAATCATGAAGTCCCATATATACATACTCTCAGTATTCTCCACACAATAGAACATATACATTCTACCCTATGATGTAGTACTCATGGGATTAGTAAGAGGTCCACATGCAAGATCATGGAAGGATAGTAGAAGAAAAACCTCCCAACCCACATAAATGACCCCTTTCTATAGTCAAGTCCTTCTATAGAACCAGTGAATATTATTATAGGTTAAATCTTTTTAACATAAGTAATATGTTGGGATGATGTCAAATCACTATCTTCCCTACCTTTTGAGCCTCGTTTATGACTAGAAGTGAGGCAGAGTGAATAATTTTTAGTAAAATGGGTTGTGTAAGAAGACACTATTATGAAAACTTCATATAACTCCACAAACTCTTACTCTTGGTCAATATTTAATATATTGGGAAAAAACTCACAAATGAACATTTCTAAATAGGACAGAAAAGTGTGTCCCTCTTATTGAATAGCCTTCTCCATGACTCCCCATCAATTCTTTGTAGTTCCATGTGGAATTAACAAACCCATCTTGATCATCTTATTCGATGGTGTCTCCCCGAAGGTGATGATACCGTAAATGATGTCCACCAACCCATCAATATACTGTGGAACACTAATTCACAAAATGGATGATGTATTTTGAATTTTAATATATCTAGTATAATTTCCTTGGATATCATTGGAAGGGCCCGTGATTATTGTTGGCCAACTACATACACAAAGGGAGCCAGTGCATGAACATGGTTTAGAGAACCCTCCTTCTCAACTAGTGGGCCACCAATCATCAATGAAGAGAAATATCAGATAACAAGAAGGAAAATTAGGTACATAAAATTATTCTAACCATTATATATATTTCAAACAAAGTTATCTTGGGAGTCTACCCATAACCCTTGGATACACCTCCCAGAGCTACCCAAGTTCACATCCCTTCATTTTATCTATATTAATTATATATAAAGTAACATATTTACATGATTATTTCAACTTTTCAATGAAAATAGAGATACATTATAACATTAAAGGTAGACTGGAATATCACAAAACATAGATTATATTCTAACAAATATTTATCAAATCAAGGAATTAAATTAAAGAATAAATATTTAATAAAACAACATACATATATATGGAATGAGAACCTATGTTCTGATTAATGTTGCCTAAATGCACCTGGTATGTCAATAAAAATAGTTAAACAAAATCCCATCTCTGGAAACTTGAAGGTATGTTTCACAGGTTTTGGTCAAGAACATGGAAGGACCACTACTAGATACCCACACAACTATCTCCTTTCAAACCTGTCTCAGGTTAGTCCAATGTGAAAATAAGAAAAGTAGTGCTCTAATACTATTTCATAATCCCTTAGACCAAAAAAATGTGAACATGACGGTACACTACATGGCCTAATTCATTTATCCCCACACATAAGAGGGTACCAACAAAAAGTGTGGGTCAGATTCTTTATGTGTGGAGACTATAACCTTAGTATCATGTCATAGATAAAATAAAAAATACTAACAAATATACAGAGTAACATATGAAAACTACAATAAGGAATAAAAATTATACAATAAATAGAAAATTTTTATCCAAATGTGGTAACCAAATCCATAATATATGTATCATATAAATAAACAGATAAACAATATGGATTAATCTAGAATCGATCCTAGTACGGAAAAACCTCTATAACTCTCAGCTCTTCCACTATCCACATACCATTTTCCCTTTTATAGGTCTTTAATAATAAATTACCTATGCACAAAAATGTGAAAATATAGGGTGTCAGTAATGAAACCTAGTAGGACACCACCAATGCATCCTTAATTGATGTTCTCATACAAACATGTGATTTCTATAATCAAAAAATCAATACAAAAGAAATATAATAATACAATGATGAGCACATATGTTATCATCGATACATGATGATACCAACTTGTACCTTAATTATATCCATGATAGATGGAATGTTAATGCATTTGAATTAATAAAGATCAATAAAAAATATTAATAACCATGATTCTTGGCATCTTATATATGTACTACTTCGCATCCACTAGGAATCAAGTGATTTTGGTTCTTGGCATCTACAAGGCATCAAGTGACCATTCTACTCATAATCCACTAGGAATAGAGTATCATGCTCTATAACATCTGTTAGGCATCACATATATAATATGTAATCCAGGAGGAATCTTCATATACCCACCATATGCTTAGGTGAATTTTCTTTGATGACACAAGTCATGCACAATTCTCATCTAAGGGATAAATATGTTAAGATAATCCAACAACTTTGGGATCCATGAACAATATCTCTAAAGGTACACATTATAGGGTAGAATAAACAATCAAATACAATGTATCATCACTAATAAAATATTTGATATATAATAAATTTGATCAGCATGAAACCTGAATAATTAATCTATAAATATAAAAATGGAAACAAGAGTCATATAAGTCTCTTAGGGATACACATATACACACACATAGACACCATCATGATATCATCATCTAAAATAACTATCGTGTATTCTAATAGATGTTTAATATCATGCAAACAAGTGTAAACATGTTACAAAAAAGGTAATGAACTTCTTATATAAAATTCAATAATGAATAATATAATGGATTTCCTGGGAAACATTATTTGATTCATAAAAATGTAATCATTTTCTCAAAACACTCACCATGTATTCCAAGAACCGAATCCAACTATTTTAGTTCCAGAAGGAATAAAATTTCACATTTGATAATTTAATATCTCTCATGGCTAGGAATTTTATTTTCATTTGATCTGTCTTTATAATTCCATAATACTTAAATGATAAGTAAAAAAATTCGACCATTGATGATAATCCCACTATATAATATAATTCAATACAAACCCATAATAAGTGCTTTTATTCATTTATAATATTATTCTTTGTTACGTTTTAATGAAATATTTATCATCTTTTTAGAAGTAATTTGGTACAATAAATTAAAATAATAAAATGAGAATATTATAAGTAATTTTTACATAAATTTTATATTTTGAAAACATAGTACCCAAAATAGACTAGAGAAGTGAAGTTATTCCATGCATAGAACCTATATGATGAGCTCTGTACATTCAATTCTTATTTTAAAAAACATGAAAAATGGAATTTCAGGGAACATGATACACTAAGGGGTTATTAAAAACAACTTTTAAAAGTCTTTAACATTTTTTTTTTAAAAAACAACATATTGGATCACAATAACAAAAAATACTAATTAAATATCTTCATATAATTTTTCTACCAGAATAAATAATAACGATTGTTTAATTTCATTAAATAATGGTTTTTTATCCTACAATAATTCATAAAATTAATTTAAAAGGATTTTATAGTTTACTATCATCAAAATTATTTAAATAATCAATAGGGGGAGGAATGAACAGAAAATTGGTTTTTATGTAAACATTAATCATGAAAAGGGGTTTTCGTATGTGTAACTTTATTATAACCTTGCACAGATCCTATGTGATGAGTAAGGTTTAAGACATAAACATACCCCCTATGTAATATATTATTTACCCTTTTGTATACCTTGGAATTTAGGTGTTACTCTTATACAACTAATCATTACAATAACACATCCATTAAGAAATTTTAGGTTAACCTTATATAGTATTTGGTCACCATTATAAAACATCTAAAAACCCAGTCTTACCCATAAAAAACATTTTAGGTACCCTTGTACATACATTATAAATCTTAGTTGACACTTAGGCTTCTCTATGATTACACTTATGTAGTATATATACACATGGCCCTCACACTATGTATATAAAAATTTAATTACCTAAATACTACAGCTAGAAGGAACCCCATCCTTACGCAATGGATCTTTTACCCTTACATTACCCTTAACAAATGGCCTCATTTATGGAATATGTGGAAAAAAGGTTTCACACTTATGAAACACCATAAATGATTATGTAAGGGTGATTTTTATTCACAAATTATACTATTACATAAAAATAACTATAACATATAAAAAATAGGGCTCCTTGAACAATTGAAAACAGATAATATTGTAGAACAAGTCCCATAGGATACTATCCAATACTCAAAAATGTTTATGAATCATCTTGACCCTCTAAGTTGATTATCAAGTCCATCATGGGCAATCATCCCATTCAAACCAAAACTAGGGTTCTTAGAGGGATATACACACCAAAAAAACCATTATGAAAAAAGTATTCATGGGGATACCCAAACAACACATATCATCATACATAAATAAAAACATGGAACCCATAAAAAGGTACACATAAAGAACTCATGATATTGAAAAAATATATATCCCACATAAAGTTAAGCAATCCAAAAAATAATACAACATGGAAATTATTTATTCCTTATAAAACTAACTAATGTATCTCTTTTAAACCTATTTCAAAATGATTCCTCACTAATTTACTCACCCAAGGCCCTTGTCCCAAATTATCATACAATTTATTTGTAAAACCCATTTATTTTTTGAGTGACAATTTCAAAACATGTTTTCCTAATAAACTATTTTATTTTAAATACCAATTTTTCCAAATACATTTTTAAAATACTATTTACTACGGTTATATATATTTTATTAAAAAATAAATTCTTGTCTAAAACAATACATAATGATATCAAACTTCAATTATTATACTAATGCTCCTCCATCAAAGCATTTAGAAATTTATAAGGTATGTGTGGACTATTATTAAAACATGATCCCTTCAATACCATGTGATATAACATAGACAACCCACCATGTATGCAAATATATATACTAGTGAGGCAGAAAAATATTATACAACCAATTAACCTAGATATGAAGTGACTTCACGTAACCCTTCCATAATTTTTATTTTGATAAATCTGTTCAGGTACATACCAATCTCTACCCAGATGGATAGAATATGTATTATCAACCTATATCAATAAATTAATTAAATGAACAATTAAGAACAATTTTTCAAAATGGAATTATTTTCACCGAATCAATTTTACTATCCATTAATGATGAAATTCTAAGAAAATAGGTTGGATTTACCCCTGAAACACCATTGATTCAATGAAATTAAAAATCTCAAAATCATTAACTAGAATTGATGGTCCATTATTCCAAAATTTAAAAAAAACATAATAGATTAAATAATATGATGATTTTATTTTGGCCACTCAGGACATGATGGATTAGTTGCATATGAATTTATTATAAAAGAATTAAATTCTCTATGATCTGATGAAATGGTTCCAGTGAAAACTATAATAATTGAACTAAATAAAAATACCTCAGTGGAGTAAAAACATGGAAGAATAAATAGTTTACCATACTCAAATGATATTTTTGGCATCCCACAAAAATATAATATTCCAAGACATCATATCACAAACATTGGACACCATAATATTATTTAACCCTATACTATAAAATTATTTTACTGATTCTCAAATGATCATAAAAGTTGTACGAGTCCAAGTTCAAAAAAATTAACACCTCAAAAGACGAAAATTTAAAATTACTTAAAGAATTTCAGTCTCTTAATGACACATGTAATTATAAACTCTAAACTACAATTCTGTTAATCATAAATAAGAAACTTTATTCTTCATAACATTAACCCTAGCCTACCATGATCATAAATAGAACGTTAATTTTCTATGATTATTCTTTAAATTTCCACCATTTTTCCAATTCACAACTCCAAACACCAAATCTAGATACAATGACTTTGCTTATAAAATCCCATTGTGATATTAGAACCTCATCAACCATGTACTGAATGAAATTTATAATATGGGATCCATTCCACAATATTATATTCCATGTAAGACACCATTTGGTCAATCCCTAATCTACATTCAATATAATCTATCTACATCGACTGATAATGGATCACCACAATGCACTGGCACATTTTATTAACATTGTGTTTCATTATAAACTCATTAAAACATAAATAATAATGTTTGGATCCTACACTCAATTTAATTCATCAGTCAATTTAACAAATGAGCACACCCACCATCACACTCATCTCGGACCATCATTTCATTCCCAATCTGACGTACCCTTAGATCACGTCAAATCCAACCATGATCATAATTCCAACACACTGACCCCAAATACTATTCTTGAGATAAGTAAGAAATGTTAAATCCATCCATCACCATATAAAAATCACACACCACATATTATTCATAGAGATAGATCAATTATACCCACTAGCTCACTAAAATTTATACTCTTACTCATTATCCCCTTCATCAAGAGTTCAATGAAATCACAATACACGAGAAAGAGGAAATACCATTCCATATAATTTTCTCTTAATTTTCTTCCACCAAACACATTGGATGATCTTTAAAATAGTCATCCCAACCTCTAAAGTATCATTCAAATCAACATCGCCAAAAGTGTCCCCCACTCCATAGTAGTAACAGAAAATTCTCCCATAATAATGGAAATCAAAAACAGAAATCTAGTAATATTTCATCACATAATTCAAACCCTACATAATGTGTAAAAATGTTGTTTAAATACTTAAATCATGTGATGAAATGAAGCTTCCCCCATGAAAAAATCGAAACAATGAGGTTTTAACCCTATAACATGTAATAAAAAACTCTTATCCCCAAGAACCAGGTCAGAAGCATTGATTTAATGAATTTATAATTTCATGAAATTGTGTACGTTCAAATAAAGGCCTTCATGTTGGCTTGTACCTCACTATAGAGATTAGTTCCAATGACACATTCCTTATAACAAATCATGAATCACTAGTTACTAAACAGAATAGTGGCCCAAATCTGCACATGTAATTCTCATAGATCTTAGATATTAATAAGCGATGCATCAATGATTATAGTTCTCGCCCATAACACTTTTTTACATAATAATAATTAAAATCATTTTTTCTCCCCATTATTGGAATCTAATATTGAAAATAAATCAGATATCCATCCCACTACATCCTCAAAACACAAAAAATGGGTATAATGCCAAAACCCACCAAAACAAACATGGTTACTCAACAATAATATAAAAATCCCATGATCCTACATCATGATAGCCCAGGAATACATTCTCGACATTCCCATCTAAAACACAAATCAATATCATAGGTTTATAATGATCAAACATTGAAGATCCAACAAACAACTATACATAGGAGCCAATTCCACTATATAAACCAAACTAAACTAGGAACACACACACACACACCAATCAAAATTAGACATTTTTAATAAAATAAAACATATAAGAGAATATAAAATTAAAATAATCGGGTAACAATGACCGAAACACAAAACCTAGGTATTTTGGTATCAAAATATTCATATTGATAAATTTCATAACCCTATTTACAAAAAAATTCAAACCTTCCAAATGTCATCGGATTCTCTATTACATCCCCTATAATATGACGGGTAGTTTCCCAAAAATTAATTTAATATAAACAACTATCCAATATGGTCTTTTTTGTTAAAAATTAACCCATTTTCTAAAATCTATTGTAAAATATTATTTTTAAACTTTTTCAAAATTACATTTCAGAAACCATTTTAAAAAAATATCTAAAAATAAAATTATCAACCCATTTCAAAAACATCATATTTGAAAGCTATTCCATATATATCCAACATTAAAAACCATTCTTCAACACATAACTCCACCACACACATTTTAATTTCAATTACATGTTTTTTTCCCAAAATTCACAAATCCCCAAATCATTAAAAAATATTGGTCATGAAAACAAAAACACAATCAGTCAAAAAATCCCCTAATATCCATATAAATATATTCACCCCTTATAATATATTTAACTAAATATATTTTATCTTAATTATTATTCAATTAATATGTATTATTATAAAGAATCATGTAAAATAACCTCATACAATAGTTCCAATATTATACAATAATCAGGATCCTATTATGATGGAAGAACATTCCAATAGATCCATTCCAAGTCATGCAACACATCTTAAATGACATCCATCCCACAACGAGATTCTCAATCCAAATCAACACATCACTCATCCATGATTGACTAATCCTAAAATTGGGAATGCTCTTCAAACATGGATTTAAATGGATTTCATATTGGTATAACATGTTCTCGATCATCCACATGAGTTTTAGAAACCTTACACCACATGTTACTACACAATCCTATCAGATAAAATACTACAATAATATTCAATATCAAATCGTATTGGGTTAAAAGAATGGAATGTGGACAAGGAACCTAAAAGACCTCATGAAGAAATCATATAATTCAATAGGGATCCAACAATTGATGATGTCCTGACACAATTGTTGGGATACTGTTTCCACCATTTTAAAATAATAAAATAGTATATATAATTCATAAACCCAAAAATATATAGTAATAAATCATAATTTTGTTTAATAATCAAATAAAATAGAATAATGCCCATTATTAATCACAAACAATCATTTCGAGTCCTCAGACTCTTTATTATACTAAACCAATACTATGACCATTTGTATGTGACCATTGTGTCCTAAGAGAAAATAATAATGATTATCCATATACAAAAAAACCCATTTTGTGTTCATGGTTATGGGTGAGTCCAATGACCATGTGGGCATCCCAAATTCATCAATAGTTCCAGACATTGCTTCAATAATGTGTATGTTCATACCATACATATAAAAGATGTATTTATGTGTGTATAAAACACCCACATACAAACATTTCTTGGAATTCATGTACAATCATACATGTACAGTGATCATGTTCTAACCCAAACAATATTCAACTATAACCTACCCACATCGACTCCATGTTTATTGTATGTATTTTTAAAAACATATCAATACATATAACTAATTTTATGTACATATCCCTTAGGTCATATACTTGAAAAATACCTATGCAAACCTACAGACACAGAAAGGACAATAAATTCACCCTTATCTATCCATATATACGCAGTGATGTAATTCAAGTGACCTGAAAACATCCTTAATAATAATATGTTGGCACCAAATCACACCAATATTTGTTTTTGGGAATAGGATGGTAAACATAAATAATTATGGCCCATTCCCGTGGAATCTAGGGAGGACCCAGACATACAAAAATACCCATTAGCATTACATATGGGAAGGCCACATCAATCATACGAGACCATTCTCATAGAATACTGAGAGGCCATAGTAAACAAATGTCCCATCCCCTTAAACTACTAAGATGAAAAAACAAGAATGAAACAATAAATAGGTAAATAAAACTATCTCCCACCTACCAACTCATCACTATGGTATTATTCTCTCGGGATGCAGTCCTATTTTTAGAACACATTTTAGACCCATATTGTCCCTAAAATTATCACAACACATCCATATGGTCCAAAATACACATTTTTTCCAAAATTAATGGTTTTCACATGGATATACATGAAAAAATAATAATCATGCATACATGTTCCCATTGGGTTATGCACAAAACACACATAAACCTGAATTAAAACAATAACATAATGTGAAAACATAGTGTTTTCAGGTTTTGAAAAACATTTCATCTCCTGAACATGGAAAAACATACCAATTTTTTTTTCATTTAACCCTTTGATATACATTTTAAAAACAATTATAGTCAAAATTTTAAAAACCATTTCAAAAGATGGAACACACAACTTTATTCACACTGGGCCATTGGAAAAAAAATATTATCAACAATTATTCTGAAAACACATTTCCATTTTGTAACACCATTTTAAGAATATATTTTTTAAATCACCACATTATTTGAATTCTAATTTAGATAAAAATCTTCGTAAAATAAATTTTAAATTGGAAATTTGAATTTCATTTTGGAAATCAATACAAACCTCTAATAATCCACAAGGAGGGCAACCCATATTTGTTCATCCATGGAACCACACTAAGAATATCTAGATATTTATATTATATATATTAGATATTAGGCTAATATGATCTAATATAAACCATATGGGGTAACTCATAATAGACAATCATTGTGGGAGAATACATACTAGTGTGGCACATGAATATAAAGTTACCAACTAACTAAAAGACGCAATATGGTTATAGAAAACCGAATCTACCAATGTCTTATTAAATCAATAATAGCCTATATTGACCTTCACTGAGTCTATAAGATCTTATTACAATAAAAAACAAAAATTAATTATTTAATTAGTTAATTGATAATTTTTTTTTGAAAAATTGATTAATAGGTTCGAAACTCCCATTGGTAGTCCAACGATGCCATAAACACAAGTAACATGATGATATACACTAATGATACAATAATGATCCTCAAGAACATAGAATAACCTAAGTGATAACACAAATCGATGGTCAGTATCTCAATATTGTGTGTGAAACCCAACAGAAACTCACCCAGAAACATACCACATAAAAGACGATGAAGGATGTCTTATTTATCTCATCCCAATTCATCCTTTATGATCCACATTTAAAATACACTACATTTTCTATGATTTCTCTATAATAAAAATAAATCATTTCTCCTGAAATGAAAATGGGAATATATAAACAAGTAATGAAAAAGTGTGGGTAAGAAATTATGAATAAGATGGAGAACCTACTAATAAATTAAGTGAGAAAACATCTAATAACCCAACAATACTGATGCATATGGAATGTGGGAGAGGTGGATCAATGATATGTAAAATAATTTCAATAATTAGACACTTAATTTATATTACATAGTTAAAAAATTAATATTTTTTAGGAAATTCACATATTTTCTTCTTTTATTTGAATTTTATGTTTTTTATGAAAATAGAATATTTTGGGAATTTTAGTTATTTTTTTGGTTTTTTTATTTCATCCAAAACATTATATAAAATATTAAAAATTATGATTTTTTATATAGGATTGATGGATTTCATGGTTTCATTTAATTAATTTGGATCGAGTATTAAATCTAATTATTAAAGGCCCAAATCAATATCATAAGAAACCCCCAGAATAAATGTTCGAATCAGAAAACATTTGAAATTGGGATAAAACCTATATTTGTTTCTACTAAAATGAGGAAAACAATTAACATAATGTTATAAAATATGTGAGGAATTAATTTTCATAACTTTGTAAAGGAATTATAATGCATATTTGAAGGCCATAAATGTAGGGGAACTTAGTACATGTTAATATGAAGTGTCATCCAATTCATAAAATTTACCTAGAGTAAATTCATCAATAGTCACATTTATTTGTCCCAAAAAGATAACATTATATGGGATCACATGATATTCATTATGTAAAAACATTAACTTAGATAACTATTTTGAAATTATGAATTTGATATTCTTACCATGTGCAATTTTTGAAGTAAAAATCTTGACTTAAAATGACACACACCTCTCTATATAAACTTTTACTTCCTTAAAATTTAATGGATTGGATGATAAATTAATGATCTAGAAAACATATATATTTTAGAATAATTTTCTTTTAATTATATAATTTAATTTTATATTCTAATTTTTTTGAACTCAACTCTCCCTTATTCTAGAGCTCAATCATTTAATTCTCCAATTTTCTTCCCACTCTGATCTCAAATAGTCATGATCATGAGTAAATAACTAATAAAATTTATCTAGTGTAAAAATGATGAAAATATTTATTTTAATGTATATGTTTAATTTTTATTATTTTCTTAGAGTTATGTCGATGGTGATCATATTGGGAAAGACACCATCTTGTATTCACTTTCCACTAAAGGCTAAATTTTTTCTTCTTTAATATTTTACGACAATTTAGGAGGAAGATGAGTGATGTACGTGGAGATGAATAACTAAACGATATATTCACAAACTCATAATAAGTTGATGTTCCAAAATATGATGAGTGTGTTAGTTTAGTAAATTTAAATCTAACAATAACATAATTTATGATCACTCGTATAGGTTCTCTTGATAGTATCTCCAATCATTCTAACCCAATTATGTTTACATTACATCATCAAATATACTTCTGGTATTCCATTCCCTATTCATAAACTAAAATTTCATCTAATTACCTTTAATAAATATAAAATAAATAAATATAAATTTATATGAACTTGAAATAGTGGGTGACTTACCGTGAGATAGCCTCAAGAGATATGACCATGGATACAAACTATACTACACTTAGAAAAAAAATTAATAGCATCAATATCACCCATATAAATTCATGTAACATCATATAATCACACTTGAATATAAATTTGGTATTCACTCACTATTTTTATTCATAATATTATAAATACATTTTCTTACATGTATTTTTTTTCAAATAACTATACAAGGACTGATTACAAATAGTTGCAATTATAATAATAAAAAATTTAGTAATGATAACTATGTTATTTTTCACTAACAAAGAGAGAAAATAATATTTTGATGAGAAAACATTAATATTGAGTGAAATATTTCAATGAATAGTAGGAGTAGATACTACAGAATGAACCAAATCTTTGGGAGGAAAAATTAGACTCAATTAATTTTTAAGTTGAAGTAACAATAGATGCATAGATGAAAAATAATAATATCCATCCAACCTCCCATGAAAATTTATAAAAGTTATTATTATGGAAATTGTGTCATCGAATGATGTTATGGGAGATCCATATAAATTTGATGAGTATTGATTAATTTTTTTAGCAGCTGAAAACATAATTGATTATCCCTATTCAAAAAATGAAAATATGGTACCTATCTATCTTTATATTTGTCTGTATGATGATTTTTAAGGTAATCCTATAGAGATTGAGTACACAGATGTCCCCTCCAGAAGTGTTAAATTTTGAAAATGACATAATTGAAATGTATTTCTTTGTATAGATTCTCCAATTTTTAATTGCATTTATGATTAATTGTTTTATTGCTTCTCCATTTCTAAAATTTCTCACACAACATACATGGAGCAGGGCCTATACATTTATTTCATGGGTGATACCACCCATGTGGTGGTGATAAAAGTAGAATAAGAATTTAATAACCATATGGTAATATGACTACCTTATCTATATCAAATTTTATAACATACAATGGTTAAAACTATATGGGTCAATATAGAGAACACCTATGTTGTTTCCTTCAAAACTATAGATATTCAACTATCTCTTTTCTCTCATATGGGGTTGAGAGTTTTCTTCTCTTATTTGGGTTTCTCTACTATCTACGTCTGCTCATAAACACCGAGAAAAGTCACATGTGGTGGTTCATCTCTATAAAACAATACTCAACATTGGATTGGGATAAAATTCTAGAACAAACAAGCTAGTAGAGGAAAAAACCCAGTTTCCGCCTGGGGGTTTAATAAAAGAATTACCCATTTCCATTTTAATTTTAGTTTCTTAATATTTATTTATCATATATTTTTTCCTTTTATTATTTTAGGTTTATCAAGGTAGTATCCAGAAACATGACCAAATGATGACAATTAAAAATAAATCAGGTTCTGTCTCCCCTTTACATTATTTCACATTATTCCCAAATGAAATTATGTCTACTAAAAACTATCGATATATTGTGAACTCAAAAGTGGGTATAAAATAGAATAAGTATGGGAAATGGATGTTAATATGACTTTGTGTGTTTTTTAGGATTCTACAATTGTTTTCATGATTATTTTGTGAATTGAAGATGTATTATTTTTATTTCTGTTTTCTTTTCGGGAATTTTTGGCTTACATATAATATGAAGGAAATGTAAAACCAACATAATGTGTTTTATACATTGCATGATTTGGGAATGAGATGATTTAATTTTTTTTGAAATTTATTTTGTTTCTTGATTTAAAATTTATTCATTTAATGATGCTTGATAGATTTTTAAAATAATGTGAAATATTACTGTCAAAATTAAATATCTTTCCCATCCTGATAAGACTTAATAACATTTTGATAACATCTATAATATTGTATTTTTCTTAAGAGTATTTATAAATGTGTTTCAAAATATAAAAATCTATTTTTATATTTTTCAAATCTACAAGAGTTTATTGAATGTGTATAGTGTGATTTTTCCACTACCTTGAATGAACATTTATCATTTAACTCATATTTTTTCCAACTTTAAAATATAACCTATATTAATCCCATAGATTTATTGAAATACTCTGATAGACAGACACATTAAAATTTTATTTAGCTTATTCCAATCAATTATTGAATGAAAATAATGCATTTGTTTTTGAAGTCATGTGTGTTGGGGTTAGGGTACTTTGGTTGAGTTGTTCTGATTTGTAGAATTTTTTGAGCATATATGAAAAAGATGTGTTTTCATAATTATTTATACTTTTTTGAAATAAATATTATTATTGAAATATAGATGGGTTGCCAAAATATCATTAAAAATAAGGGACGATAATTCAGCAATTCATGAAGAAAAAAAATTATCATATTTTTATAAAATAAATTTGATTTAGAATAGAAATTATTAATCGGAATTCAATTCGAATGAATAATTAAAACTATGGAAACATGTGATGAAATTTATGTCTGATTGGGAAATGAAAATTCTTGAGCTTTTCAATACTAGAAATTGAGATTTTGTTGTTTCCCATTTCGGAGAAGAATGTGGTGATGAAAATTTTTGACGATTTTTTTAAATTTACTTTATTTTAGAGCCTAACTCTCCCCATTATGCCTATGATATTTTAATAGGTATATCCCACCAAATATAATATTAAGAATTAATAATTTAAAATTCCACCTGATTAGTAGATTTTTTAATCTTGGATGTGGATACTCAGTGGGGATAGAGAGCTTATATAGATTTAACTAGTTCTCGAGAAAAGGAATAACTCTACTAAAAAAATATTTGAGTGAGGATCAAATTTTTTTTGGGAAGGTAGGTATGACATGAACAAGAGGATTAAAATCACATTAAAAAAACTTTTATTATTTGTGAGAAGATAGGTAATTTTTAACCATTCGGGAGGAAATATATTTTCTATAGATATGATATGTATTTTGTGTTTTCATTTAGACTTTGGGATGCTTTATTTGACATTAATGTACATGATTACCCATGAATGCATTGTTTTTGTGTTAGGGGCTTCAGAAATAAAATATTTTCATTAATTTAATTTTAATATTAATGGTTTAATCCCATTAGTATAAAATAGTTGTACAAATGGTCAAATTTTTGTGGATTAAGATGTATTTGGAGCAATGATACGGAAATGAAATTTTTATGAAAATGAAATTAATTTATGATAGTTTTAAATTTGAGAAATCACTATATCTACCCAAATCCAAATTACAAATTCTTTTATAAGATTAATGGATTATTGGAATAAGTTTCATATAACTTGAGCAAGTACATGATCTAAACATTTGAGGCCTAAAGCAATCTCACACAAGAGGCCTTGGAGTCTATTCCCAAATTAGAAGACATATTATGATGGGTATATCTCTCTCAAATTACCGAAACAAATGAGATGTACATTAATATTAATATATAAAAAATATCATGGAAATATTTATATAACTATGGATAAGAAGAATTATGTCTAGTTAAATCCCATAAAATATTTTGAACATTGTGCAAGGGTATTAAAACATTAATTCAATCCATACAAGTATTTGAAAGAAAATAGTTCATAAATCATTCAATATGTGGAAAATGAAGCATATATTTACTGGTTCATGGGAATGACATTTGGGGAAATATTCAATATGATAAATTTTTTAAAATTATCCGTTAAATTTACCTACCATTCATAGAATTATTAAATTTCTATATTGATCAAAAATATGAAAAATGTATTCCTTTATATTATTATTTCCAAAAAGATTCTAGTAATAATCCATTAAAATAAAAACCATGAAGATTTTATTATATAATTTTGGTTTATTTTATTTAATTATTTATATTTATTTCATATTTTAATTTTGTTTTTTCTTTTATCTCATATTCTCTCTCTATATCTGTCGATTTATCTCCCAATTCTATTATCACTATGATACCTAACACTCAAGATCCAATGTATTTAATAAAATTAATCTTATAAATGTGGAATTATATTTTGAACAACTATATCTGAACATTTAGTTTTAATGATTATTATTTTTGAAGAGTTAGGATGATGGGGATCTAAGTGGGAAATTCCAAATTGGGTCTCCACTTTCCACTCAATATATATATTTTTCTTCTTCATTAGTATCCCTTGATTGTAGTGGTAAATGTGTGCTGTTCATGGTGGTTATAGTGTGAATATTTTATTCCTAAAATGGGACAAAAAAGATTTTGACACATACGATGGAGTATTTTCATTAGGGAATTTTGAAAAAAATATTAAATTGTATGTTCACAAAGGTATGTTCTCTCAAGTGTATCAACATTAAATATAACATAATTCTATTTGAATTATTCACTTTTCTTGGAATAGACATATATACATTTAGTATTTTAATCACTGTTCTAAAACTCCAATTTTTTGTAAGTTTTTTTCATAAATTTTGGAAAAAATTAAAAACTGAACTAAAAGTAGTGTGTGGTCGACAAAAAAAATCACTTCAAGAGAGATGGCCTTTGTTAGACATTATTTTTCTCTCAGAAATAAATTAAATTTTCTTGACCAAGTTTTCATAATAATGTCAAAACCTATCTCAGTTTTTGGGGACCCATGTGGTCTAAATTAATTTTTTATATTTAAAAAAATTAATTAATTTTTATTACATTAATTTTGAATAATAAAAAAACCTCTTTCTCTAAGTATTACAACAAAAAATATTCTTCAGGGGATAATTAATAACTAATGCAACAACAAAAATAATTTGAAAATGGAGGTGATTCCCAATTTCAAAAGCATAAATAATAAATTAAAAACACTTATAGAATAATAAAATGTCTAATTGAATATGTTCTTGGATCCTAAGAGTATAGTTAAAAGAAATAAATTTATAAAATTGAAGATTTATTATCCCCATATATTTTTTCAGGTTGAAAAATTTTAGTTGAGAGAGTTGAAAATAAATTAATATCTATTCAACCTTTCTAAACCATGACTTGAAGGGGGTTTTGAAGAAAAAATTATAGTAGAATAGTTATAGGAGATCAAAATGAAATAGTTGAGTATTGGAAAAATTTTGAAGAACCAGAAAATGTAGCAGATTATCCGATATTTGAAAGTGAGATATAATAACCCATTTACCTCTCTATTTTTTTGTAAGAAGATAATAAAGATACATAGGTTATGATTTATTGTTAAATTGTTCTTCTTGTAGAGATACATTTCCATGCTAACTAACATGAAAGGGATGATTTTTTTATTCGATATTCATGATTAAAACATATTTAAGGTGAATTATATTTTTCCTTTTCCTTTTAAAAATTTCCTAACATAATACCCATGATGTTGGCCCAATAATTTGATGCTCAGTAAGTGGTCACCAAACTGGTGTTGATTTATGGATAAGAAGATATGGATAATAATTTGGTTATGTGAAAACCTCATCTATATAAATATTCATACCATAAGGAAAATGACACCATTTATGTCAACATGGTGCACCACTATCTTCTACCCCTCCTTTATAGAACTCATAATTATCTCTTTCATCTTTCATGGGCAATTGAAATTTTGTTCTCTTCATTCAGGATATCTATTCTCAATGTATAATCTTTGACATCAGAAAATGTAATATTTTGTTCTTCAGATCAAAGAAACTACACCAACCGTATGACTGAGAATTAAATTCCATAACTAATTTACTAGGGGCAGTGAAAACATAACACTCATGGGGTGGTCAAAAACTAGTGGCATCCCTATTATCTTATCTTAACCATCCTTTTTTAAATATGTTTATTTTTATTTTTAATTTTCTTTAGTTTAGGTTTATAGCTGAAATATCTAAGAACTGGACTCCTAAATTATATATAAAAACAAACCAGGTCCCCTTTCTCTCTTTATTTATTTTATATGCTTCCCAATTTAAAATTTGATGCACAAAATTTCATGATATTATTTTAACTATAAACTTGCTTTTAAATGGGAAAATATAGGGGGATGTTTGTTATAATACTATTATGAATCTTTTGATTGTGCTTCAATTTTATTTTATCTTTCTTTAATGTGTTTTATATTTCTTACTTTAGGTCTTATTTTAGGATTGAAGAGATAAATTAAAATAACTTTTAAAAGAAAAACTAGATAATTATTATTTCCACAATTTTTTATTTTAATATAGTCATTTTAAAATTAATAACTAATTGATTTTGTTTCCTAATTTGGAATATTTTAATTTTAGAAATTTTTATTAATTTTGAATCTAATTTACACAAGTAATGTTAAATTGAAAATATATCCAAACCCAAGAGGATTCTAAATTTTTTTACTTCTTATTTATATAATTATTTTTCATCAAATTATTAACACATGATGTATTATATGGAACATTTTTTTTTGTCTTTTTGAAAGCTATTACAACCATTTTAAAATTAAACTCTTCGTTTGGCATAACTTAATGTCTTCCCGTTATTATGCCAAGGTAGTCAAGTAATTCCTATATAATAATCAATATTATACATCATTTATCCCTTAACTACCTTACCTTAATGTTAACTAAATAAATATTTTGAAATCATTTTTGGGTGGTCAAGATGTGTTTCTTTTTGGATGGTATGAAAATTTTGATTGAAAGGAAATGAAAAAAAGTGTTTCTGTATTTATTTCTACATTGATAGAATAAATTTCATTTTTAATATATATATGGGTTTCCTTAATTTCCTTACAAATATGGGATTAGAGTCAAAATATACTTTAATATTGAAAGATACTTAACTTTTTATTACAAATTTGGTTCTAATGAAAAATTCCACATCTAAATTCAACATGAAATAATCCTACATGAAGGGGAAAAGAGTACAAAAAATATCATTATTTCTGAAATGATAATGTGTAAATAATCTAATAAAATTTAGAGTTATTTAGTGATGATTCATTTTTTATCTACTTAAGGATTACACTTTTTTTTCTAAACAAGTACATTCACAAATTAAATTATGATTATAACATAACCCTCCTCATTCTATCTATGATTTTTTATATATTTAAAACCCTCCAACAATTTCTTCTTGAACAACAATAATAAAATAACCTAATATTAACACAATTTTGAATTTAGGTAGTGGAGGAACTATTAGGATTGAAATTCTATAGAGATGACACATGATTTTAATAATATTATATACCATAAAAAATAATTCCTTGATTGAATGTTGTTACAATTCAACAGAGGTGGGCACGATATGAACATGATGATTAACATGAGAATGAATGAATATATATGATTTGTGTAGATTTGGGGAATTTTTATCCAAGTATATTTCATGATATTATCCTTAGATATGATAGTTATGTCGTGTTATCCTTTTTTATTTGGGAAGTTTTTTTTACATTAGTACATATAATTATAAATGACAGTTTTAAATCCGAATATCAGTTTTTCATCCCACCAATATAATATTTTATATTGAATTGTCATATTTTTATAGAATAACATTTTTTAATATGTAATTATTGAAATTATTATTTAAGGGAAACATAATTATATTAAGTTATAATTTTATTTTATAAAAAACATTCACTATACATAATATAAATTAGAAATTTCATTTCTAGAATTCAGTTTTTCCAGGATACATATAATTAATCAATGTGAAATGAAAAATCTCAACATTTGCGGACTTAATCATGGACACATGTCAAAACATGGAATCTATGCCAAGATATGGAGAATTTTGAATGGGGATCTATATCTCTCAAACTTTTGTTAGAAATGAGCTGAAATTTTAGATCTAGATAGAAAAAGGATAAGGAACTTTTCTCCTAACAATGTCTACAAGTGACATAAACTATTTAAAGGAAATTAATAGAATGTATTAGGAATTCAACCAAAGTTACAACACATAAAAATATATTGTGAAGCATTAAGAGCATTTAACTTGAAATACTATTCTTAAAATGTAGTTCAAAAACTAGAAGGCCTTCAAATATGCCCCATTGGATTCATTATGAATCCCATAATATATGTGACATTGCTATAGTTAAAATATGGATCTTCAAGCATAATAAAAATATGGTCCATGATTGTGGAAGATCCAATCAACATATATTTATATAAACATCTATCCACTAATACACCCTTTCTATATCTTATGTCTATTTATCCACAATTTTTATCAATAAATTGTACATTTATAGGGATTTTGAAATGAAGTCTAATGAAATATTTAAAAATGGATCATTGTATAGGATTTAAATAATGTCTTGATACCTATTGGGTATATGGGATGAACTTTCCATAGTTTTAATCCCCCATGTTCTCCTCATGAAATTTATTATTGTTTTTTTATGCAACAATTTTTTTGGGATAAATTCAAATGTAGTAGATGTAAAATAAATGATAGACATTAAATTTTACTGGAATGATGGTTTCCCCATGTTGATGAAATAAGTGTTTCAATTTGATTATCTGGTTTACCCCTTCACAAATATAAATCATACCAATATCCCATCACCAATGAGTTAATCAAAACATTTAACAAGGCCACCCCTCTTACTTTTAAATTTAATACGAGAGATGAAAACACATGGGTTCAAGGAAGTTACCAGGATGGTTTGGATACACAAATCCCTTATCCACAAAAAACAAGCATATACAGCATAGATTAAAAACTATAATATCTTCTCATGATAGTGTACTAAACAATTATTCTCAAATATTGATAATGGCATTAGAGATATTCATGATGACCTTGTTTGATGCCAACTATGATATCAGAGTAGATATTCTACTTTCTCCAAGGAAATCATGTCGTTCTCTAGGATTGATAATCTAATATGACTCATGTATAAGAATTAATGGAACCATGTTAATGTAAAAATTAAAAAATATAGAGATGAAAATTAAAAAAACTTCAATAGATTTACGATGATAATATAAAAATGAGATAGGATAATTACATTAGCTTAAATGTCTCCACCATCGTATTTGGAAATATAATCTAAAATTATTTGATCAATCGAATTAAAAAACATTAATCTGATGATGGAATTGAACACTAATCTAGGATGATTTAAAAAATTCATACATGCATTGAGGTGCATCAAAGTAGTAGTTACATCAGGGATCCCTCTATAGAAGATGTTAAAAGTAATTTTTCTCCTACAAAATTTATAATTCTATGAGAACAGATGGGTTAACTAATAATTTCATTATGTTCTACCAAGATATCGTATATATTAATGAAAAAACTCAATCATAGATATAATTAATAATATCTCCATGGCAAAAGAAATAAAATTTAGTTCATTGCACTTATTCCAAAGAATGGTAATTTCATTAAAACTAGAAACTTCATGCATTTTTGCTTTTGAAAAACTACTACCAAAATATTTAGAAAATTCATTATAAACAAGATATTGGTTATCATTAAGGGAACAATATCACTCAACCAAATTGAATGTTTCCATGAAAAAACCCTTAGAATTTTTTGTTTACATCTATGAAATGTTTGAGCATAATCAACATGACAACAAAGGATGAAATATTTTCCATGAAAATTGACATATAAAAAGAATTTTACACTATAAAATAGTGTTTTATTACCACCATCCCCAAAACGTATGGCTCCATAACTATATTTATCAGATTAATCAACACAATCCTTATTATTTTGAGGCACTCTATCTTTATTAACGGATCCACCAGAGGAATGTTTTTAATTATTTAGGGTATTCAGACAAGGATAACCCCTTTTAGGTCCTCTCTCTAATATTGATTAATACTACATTAGAAAATGATTTAACGAGCACTACCAAATCAGCCTATAAATGTTTTTCAAGGTTCGTAGGTAAATATTCACCCCCTAACCCTTCTAAATGCTGTTGAGATTATCATCTTTGGTAATGAATTTAGAAATACTATTTCGTCCATCCAAACTATTTATTTTAGAATGATGAATCAGCATGGAAATCAATTTGATGTAAAAAATCCTCAATCATCATTGGAGATGGAATTTTTGACAATATAAAAAAATAATATCTCAATAATTTTTGTAGTGAAAAGGAAAAGAAATCATTCATCTATTATGTATCCCCTTATTTTAAGGAAAAAAATATTCTAATACCTTGAAATAATATTCTCTATCATAGTCAACTTGCTGTATAGATTAAATTAAAACTACATATCCTAATATTGATGGATATGTTTGTCCAACCCAGTGATAATGTACAAAATTTTATATGCCTTTTCCATATTCAAATGTCTAAGAGGTTATATCAACAACCTGAAATTCATGATCCTTAATTTCATCCATAAAAGATCTATACATGAAATTAATCATATAACTATTTGGTCGAAAAAATACACAAAACACATAGATATGGGGATATTAGGAATCAATAATTAGAAGAACATTAGAGATGCACTTGTTTAAAAATTCACATGGAATCATATGACATCTAATGACATCTATAATTGATTTTTTAATAAAAGGGTTCACTGAAAATCTACTAAATAGATACACTCAATAACATGATTCATATTCCCTATATAAAATTAATGATATAATTTTTAATATCACTTGGTTGGTTTGATATAAGTCTAATTCGGAATACTAGATCATCACTGTCTTTAACCACCCTATGAATACAACACGGTTATACAATCAGATTTATATCACAAAAATATATTTAACATCATTCACAATAAAAATAATATTAGTGACCTAGCCCCTTTTCACGATTCTCATGAACTATAATGTTATCTTATTTTTCATAGGGCCATCGACGTCTTGAAATAAATTGAGAATGGAGTATTCAACACCATATAATAACACATGCTAAAATGTGATGCACCAAAACAACCAACATTTAACTTATTAAAATAAAAAATATACATACTAAGCCCTAAAATAAGATACTCCACGAGATGATCTATAGAGATCAAATACATACACACGGCCCACATCAATGAATTGGAAATGATAATTCTTTTAGATTTAAGTATTGTATGAAATATCATAAAAACATAGAACATGTATTCATTAGAAGAAATTTTTTTAATAATAAATGTGGATTATATACAATAACTCATTGAAATGAAAATATATACAATCTTCTTGTTGTATAACCTATTTCAATCAATCTATCACGTTATCATTAGTTAATTAGTATACAACATGTAACAGGTAGGAACTGAACCACTTATTTCTCATATCTGTAGAGACCATAATGAGCTAGTGTTTGAATGCCAAAACCCCTCCAACCATGCATTTATGATGGATATAGATAGGGTTGTTTTCAATTAATCGTAAATTAAAATAGGTTTTATGTAAAATATAATTCCTGACATGAACATAATTTGGCAGTTGGGTTTGAGTTGTATGTCCAAAAATTACATGGTACTAAAATACATTTGATGGATTCCTCCAATTCATTTGTGAATGAATGTTGATGTTGATGGTGTGAGGATCTAGAATTCATGAACCCTATATATTTGGAGTTGTATTTCATAAACACAATAGTTTCATCAATGTATGATTTTAGCAATACATTGGAGTTAGAATAACATATGAAGTTGAATTATGGGTCATGATTCAGGATATCAGGTATATTTTCTATCATTAATGGAATCATAAATGGATTGAATCAGACTCTAATCTTTTTGATGAATCCCTGAATTCATGAAACAAGAATGCTGCCTAGAAATTTTATCCACAATGGATTTATTTTATTCAGGATATTTTTCATCTAATTCTAGTAATCTCACATACATTTAGGTAAGAAATTCATGTTGAAGACTTCCTATAGAAGAGAGAGATTATGGAGAAGAGCACAATATAGTCCTTTTATATCCTAAATATTTTATCATCTATAATGGTTTCCGATATGTAGGGTGAGAATATCTCGCACTATTATAAATCTCCTTGTAATGCCTGATTGATTTTATATTAATTTTTTATAAAAATTCGAGGATCATGCTCAAATGGATCACACAAATGTTGAAGTATAAAAACATTTAATATTTTAATTTTCATGTTCTATAATATATTTTATTCTATATCTCTCTAATTTTCATTACACATTCAATTAACTCACTAATATCTAATTCTCAAGATCATGAGTAACTAACCCTTGTCATTTCCTTGAGCAACAATCCAATTCAGAACTGATTACTTTATATATTGATAATTAATTCTTAGTTACATAGAGTTATGATGAATAGAATATTAGTTTGAAATGAACCATTGTGTCTCCCCATAATATCATTGGAATAAAATCTTCATCTGGATTATTTTACTATGATTGGGGAGGTGCACGTGGGGTGTACTTGGTGATAATTGATAGGACCATATATTTATAAATTGGGAAGAAGAGGATATTCCAACATACTATGGATAATTTTTCATATTAAAAAAATACCATTTCATTAATATTATATTAATAAATTGAAAATATAATTAATAAAATAAATATTTACAAAGATGTAGAGAGTGATTAACCATGAAATCCATTCAAGAGATATGTCTCCAGTCTGAAACTAAGAATAAATAGAATATAAATTATGATATTTTTTCACTACCTGGTGAATGTAATTTCTTTTAACCTCCCCCTATGGGATTTGAATTTTCATTATAAAGCATCATAGAAATTTTAATTTATAAATCCCTTATCCATTTTAAATAAACTGGGCTAACAAGATTCACAATGTTAACCATCTATCATAACATTTAATTTTTATGGTTATGGGTAAATTTACCACACATCCCCAATTACGACCCTTTATCATATTGTGAATTTCATTCATGGTGTTAATGACTCAACAACACCATAAATGACCAACAACTTCTATTTTCAATGGCCATACAACTCTAAATCTTTCTTGTACCATCATTCTAAATCCACATGAAAAACCAAATCCCCTTAATAATTTATATCCCATAATGATGTGTTTTTTTATAATTTGAAATATTATATATTATGTTTCAAAGTTTATTTAAATTATTATTAATGATATATATTATTTTCTATGAAATATATAGGGTAATTATGATTTCATAGCTATATATAAGAGTAACTTAACGAATATGTAAGAATATGTTACTAATACATACGATTATCTCTGATGATTATTTTAATTTGAAAGAGTAAGATAAGGAAATAATAATATTGAAAATAATAATAAATAAGAGGAAACTACAAATAAAAACGATACATATTTTTATTTCAATCTTGATAATATTAAACATGTTTTACTATGGAATAAATGAAATCAAGTGTGATGATGCTAGGTAATTCTTTAGTGTTGATCTCTTTAGTGTGATGATGCTAGGTAATTCTTTAGTGTATTTAAAAAATAATCCATTATTAAAAATGAAATTTGCGATGATATCTTTTGAAAATTATTATTCTATGATAGAAAAAACTACTATATATTTATATTTAAGGATGTGATTATAGAAATATATAAGGATGTTGTTAAATTTTAATATATTTTAAAATAAAAACCGAACCCGTAATTTTGAGGAGAATTATATAATTTTTTTTGAAGGTCATTAGATGATATTTATATATATTAAATTTGTAATATTCAATATGGAATAATAATTAATGATTCCACATATTTTTCAGTAATACATTTAACTACATTAATGTAAGAACATGATACAACACATTTATTAAATATTTCCAATGTCAAATAAGGAAACCATATCCCTATAAATCATTTTATGATTTCTAGAAATGCTTACTTTTAAAAAATTAGCAAGAGATGTTTTTAGATAACTATTAATATGGAAGCAAAAGTGAGTTATTACTATTAAATTATGTTATGGAGATTGATGTTATTATTTAATGGGATTCCTAAATTCATGATGATTATCATAATGGATTTCAGAGAAGATAATTCAATACTGATGAAGAAAATTAATGGTTCAAGAATATATTTTCATTCCACATTTATCTGCATATTTTTAATATGATGTAGATTTTAAAAATATATATTAGGTGATAATAGATATTTGAATAGAAATAGTTATTATGAATGACAACTCCCGATTTCTAAGAACCTATTGGTCATATACATATAAATGTGTCTCATAAATTACCCAAACAATATGTACATGGTCAACATTATGGGGGGAAAATTTTGAGAAAATTATATGTTCTTTTACTTTCATTGTTTTTTGTTGCATAACTATGAGAGAATAATCTAAATATTTAGCTGATATCAACACTAACATTTCATATAGGATTAATCTCTAGAGATAACAAGTTTCAGGATACCTTGGGGAATAACCTTGGTAATATTTATAACACCTTGGGGATGGACCTTGGTGATATGTTCATGAATTTATAAATGAAATTTTGTAGCCACATATTCAAGTTATGTTCCAAGTTATTTTCATTATGAAATTCCTATACTTCCATTTCTCATGTCTTTATGTTGTTATTCACATTCTTATTGTTAACACAAGTAAACTGATTCCCTTGTTTACCCTTACTAGGCCTTCTGCTCACCCTTTCCTTTGATGTATGTCTCTAGGATAGGTGATGCAGTAGTTTTACGTAGGATGAACCTATGATTAAGCCCTACAAGTGGTTTAGACTAATTTTTTATGTTGTTTTCATGTATTATGTTCCTATTATCCAAGAAACTAGACTTTTAAGATATTCTGGTTGTAAAATGTAAAGAAAAGTTATGTAATAAAAAGGCGGGATGCCATAAGGAATCATAAACCCTAATGTTTGGTACCAATTTTTGGGAAACATCATACCTTTTAAGGTTGTTTGGTAATGACCAAACCATGTAGTTTATTGTCTTACAAGAAGTATGTCTAGGATGAAGGTTCCTAGACATGGTTTGGAGTGGTAGTTATGCTAGTGTATCCCAAGGAATATAGAAGTGATATGGATTACCATTTTGAATAAAACTTTATTGGGAAGGTGGAATATATATATATAACTAGGTTGATTTAGGATGGTGGGTTTGGATGTTGGAGAGGATTCTTATATATCCCATTCGGATCTTAATAAAAGCCACATAGTTCTATTGTGAGGATCCACACACATAGAGTCCCTATCAAAGGTTATATTGTATGGGAGTATGACCCTTTGAGAGGATTTAGTTAGGAATTATTCATTTAAAGGGTGGGCTGGTATGGTTTTATTTTTTCTTATTCCTAAAAAGGATACCCTATCAATGGTTACATGGGGGATATCATGACTCAGGGAGACTTTGAGGATTTTTCAGGGTTTACAGCAACGGAGGAGGCCCTTAGTGTTGGATTTCTGGGATTATACCGAGTAATAGGCCCAGATGGTTTGGATGGGGCTTACTCCTGAACATGATTCCCTACGTGGTCTGGATCAAAATGATTTAAAGATCACCAGAAAATAATAATCCAATTTGGTTCATGATCATTTTGAGAAAAATATAATTATGGAGGTATGAGATGCCACATAGTCTTCTTTTCCCTATGATTGGTTATGTGGCCTTGAGGGCCTGCCCCTATGGAGACCCTCTTGATGAATGTGAGTGTTTGATCCAAAGAAGATTCTATACAAAAAACATATGAATGTTTAGATTTCTTGATCATGGATATTCTCTATGAATACATGATTCATGATGGGTCATTATTGAATGTGAGATTCAAGTGTAAGTGATAGATATGGTAGACCACCCGATTCCTCTTCCATTGGTGGGAGATAGCCATGGTACAACCCATCCCTCCCAATATTCTACCTTATTACCAAAAGAAGATAGAAAGGTATTTGATGTTCCCATACCCACTATTATATTGGTAACCAATATATTTAAAATTGGTGATCTATTTGGTTGTGGCCCATGGGTATGTAGATGGAGGAAAGAGTGGAGTAGGAGTTTCCCTGCAAGAATTTATAGTGGATTGCTCCAGGAGGGATTCCATAAAACTGGTTTCATAAGATAATAGGTGGATCTCATTACATATCAAAGGGAAATGAACTATTTATCGTCACCCTCCATTCCTGGAAAAAAATCACTATTTTCTATAGGAATATAGGGATGTATAAATTCTAACCATATTACACTATACCATGACCTCCCTCACACCACCCCTAATACAGTGTCCTCGTAACCATGTGAATTTACATCTACATTCTCCCTGAGGATCCTAGACATTCGCTAGGAAATGTGTGGGTATCTTTTGAGAGAAGAAATATATATCCAAGTCATAGGCAAGTTGGTGTTCCTCTTTCCATGGGTTTTCATTTCAAGAGGATTTGATGGATGTTTCAAATTTTCCCCCTCATAAGAGGGATATGAAGGAAGAGGAGTCTTTCCATTGGTGGAATGGAAGAGGGATCGGGGGGTGGGGGGCTCGCACAGTTCCTAACATAGAGATAAGAATTGCTTAAGGTATGGACAATGAGGAACTGGAGGTGTTTCACGTAGAAGGATGGACATGCACAATATGGATATTCGATAAAAAATATGCCACTTTGTAAACAACACTTGTTGGATGATGTAGCCAAGGAAACACCGATCTCTTTAGGTTTACAGAAATGAGGCTCACATAGGTCACTGCATAGAATCTTTTCCTCACATTGGTGGTTTCTCACACAGAAAAATGGTCCTCAAACATATGTCTTATATTTCAAACCCCAAAGGTATTTTGATCCCACTATTTCCCTCAATTTCATCTTCTTTTCAATTTGAATGAGATTCTGATGTGCTTTGGGAGGACCTTTATAAAGGGGATTCATGAAGGGTCCTATTAATATGTAAATATAGAAATTTATACAATTGAGGTTGTCCATGCACATCCATGGTATAGATTACCAGTGCAGGTGTCCAACATAGGGGTTGAGAAAACGTCACATCCACACTAGTTTAAGGATCAAGTGGATTATGAAGGTGCCACACACAAGGGTGGTTGTGACATCTGTGCTATAAATACTAGGGATACATGATTATCCTGGTGCATAGGTTGTGTGCATGTGGTACCAATGGGGTGAACCTGCTGCTTTATACCATGGGGGATGTACCCCCAAACCCCTACTTGGCATTTTTTCTAGGCTATAGTCCCAGACCTTCGACATGTTCTCTTCACTACCATAATTGGAACCCATGAAAAATGGAGAGTCAATCCATGATATTTTTTTCCTGGTAGAAGATGTTTTCCCACGATAAAAGGATTTCCAATATGCTCACCGTGTTACAGATATTTATTTATACTCAATATCTGAATTTGAATCCTATATAAAAGTCACATCATAAATTTGGTGGAAAATGTAATGAAACATATTTTTTTAGTAATAAATGTACCAATTTATGAATAAGTAAAGAAGGATATTGTTGAAATTTTTTACAAAAACCTATATTAAAAGAGATCGTGTCTCCATGACTTTCTAGAATAAACCACATCTAGCATATCTATGTCATGAGTAGGTTATTTGCATTCATCAGGTCATAGAAGTTGAGACTCATAGACTATTAACAACCCCAGAACAAGAATACTACACCCCAAAAAATTATTTATTCATCTTTATATATAATCTAATTGCTCCATGACATGATAATCAACAACATAGGATTTGTTCTCAACCTCTTATATAGCTCATAAAAGGCACCTTCAAACTAGTATGACCATTGGAACATCAACCCTATTTTCATCAATTCCATCATAGGTCCAAACAATCAAGATAATTCATAGATAAAATGTACGTAATGTCATGATAATCCTCAAAAGATCGTGATATTAGACATGATTAATGAAGGCCTAAGAATTCACTACCTCCACATTCTCTAGGGCCACATTTACATATATCTTAGACACCACTTTCCCTAAAATATTCACATCATGAATATGAATGTTACACTTATATATAATGGCCTAACAATTGTGTGGTCAAACTGTAACGAGGTGTATCTCATGAAATCTAAGGAGACTATTTTGTGTCATTAAGTAGACATATATGTTGTCAACGAACAACATGATGAATAAGTCTATGTAATTGTGGATGATCTAGTTCATATAATTTATGAAAATTGTTGACATGTTCTTCATTCTAAATGGAATAACCATATCCTTGTGCAACACATAACTACTTTTAAATTCAATCATTGGTTATGTCCATATTTATAACACACCGACAATGATATCCTAATTAATGATCTATCTTCTAGAAGAACCAAGAATCACATAAAAGATTGTAAAGGTCATAGATCTTCAGTATAGGACATATATTCTATATCATCACCATATTTCTATGATGATTTTGACTATAATTCCAAATATAGTGCTAAAAATTCATATATATTTTTACTTCACATGAATTACAATAGACTCCAATGATCATATATCATTGTATCAAGTAACTATTTAAACAAACTACTAAGTGAATTATAAAAAACACATTTCTTACACATTGATTTTTTCCACATGTAATTCTATTATATGTATTCCTTTTATTAAAAATCCTTGGTATTTAAGAAAATATAAATAAAAAGTGATCTATTAAGACCAAAATAGGATAAATAATGAAAAGAGTGAAGAACTAAACATAATTGGTAAAACTTATTGAATGATATAAGAATATAAACATAAGGAAAAGAGTCACTGTAAGATCATATGTACATGAGTCATAACATGTTCAAAAGTACATAAGGCATATAATAATCATATGTACAAGAGTAAATACTAAGAAATATTATTATAACATATAAGTGAGTCATTTATAAGCATATCACCAAGGTTTATTACCATGGTTTCATAAAATACATTACCATGAACATTCACCAAGGTATCTTAAAAAATTACATGGAATGCTAGAAATGTCCCACAAATAAGTAATTTGTTGAGATTAATTTATTACCCAAGTAATTGGATTTATATTAGGATGAACCCTTATAATTTATTAACAAAATAATTCCTCATAAGGAAAAAAACATAAAACAATAATAATATGATAAATCAATTTTTAAAAAATGGGTACCAAATTAAATTTTATATAATTCCAGGTAAATACTAATTAATCAACATTATAAAGACTTTAGTATTATTTCTGTATTGATTATTAGTATATAGTTTATCTTAAAAAATTCATAGTAAATTGTTGTATGGGATTTTAGGTGAATGTACTTTAATTATGTGAATCTTTCTAGGGGTCACAAGGAATGTAATTAGAATAAATAAATTTTTTATCACATAGTTGATAATAAGATATTATAATGGCGACGAAGGATCATTATTTATAGAAAACATAAATCTGCTACATAATTTATACATTATAACATTTACGTGGAAAATAAAGGTAAAATAAATAATAAATATAAATATTTAATGATAAAATTTTCAATGGTTTGAAATTAGGTGGAAAAGAGTCCATTTTAATGGATTAATGCTGCTATCTTGGTGAATAGCTGACAATCAACATAGAAAAAATAAGATATTAAAAATAAAAAATATAGTACTACAATTGATTGAAAGATAACAATATGTTGGTAAGGGTAAATTTATGGAAAAAGGATAATAATTTAATGTAAATCCCAATCCATACTATATAATCATTTATTATGGTTCAAAAGGTTAATGAAATGTATCTAAAGCATAGCCTTTAGGAGTGTAAAGCCAGGTGTGTATCAAGGCCCATTATCATAAAATAGCTGAATATAGGGAAAACTATGAATGATCACTTTTGGGTGTTATTATCTCTAGGTACATGTATTCCAAAGACACATCCACACATGGTATCCAAACCTGGTTGTAATTACTTGGTACACCACATAAACATTTTGTTGCGAAATTTAGAATTGTTTTATAGCCATAGGATAACATAATAATTACAATATATTATGAAAGTTGTATAATGATATGGGATATTGATATATCATTAATTAAATTCATAATAAATTTTAATATAGAATCATAATAGTATTTCATACAGAAAAACGAATTAGTTTAAAATTTCATGCTAAGGTAGTCGTAAAACATGTGTGGGGAACCCTTATGTTAGTAGAGTAATTATTCAAGAAAATGTAATAATGAGTGAAAATGAAATATATAATTAATAATAAATCATATTCATAGTATTTTTGGTATTTAATTTAATGAGAAAACCTAAAAAATTGAGACTTATTATCTTACACAAAATTAGAACTTCAAATGAATGAAATGAAAGAAAAGAACCCTTACCTTGGGAGGATGCATATTAATGAAAGATTAGGACTCTGTAGAACCTTGGAACCACTTCAGAGGAACTCTTGAGATAGAAATTGATGGACAAATTATTCTAAATGGGATTTTTTTAAGGAAAGTGAGTAGGAAAAAGGTGAATTTATACTATGTGTGGATTTAATAAAAAATATATTGGTTACTATATTATATAGGACAACTAAACATGAGTGAAATTCAATTTAAAAAACTTTTAGGGATTATTAATGTATTGGAGAGAGTTGATAGAATGTCAAAGTATCCCTAAATAGGCACTTAACATTTATCCGTCCCAATTAATGCACAACATTTTCAAGTTATTTTTCATTTTAAATTGAAATTTTGGGTTCCAAAGAGTAATGTATAAAAGTATAAACGAAATTGTGTTTATAAACTATTTTTTTCTAATTAAATAATATTTTAATGAATAAAATGATTCCTAATTTTTTTTCAAGATGACACAATAATAATTTCATAAAATCAAATAACTTTGTATTCTGGCAATTTTCATATGTTCACCAAAAAATCAACTATGTTGGAAAATTCCAAAGAAATCACACTAAGAAAAAATTTATCTGGTGATTCTAAAAATAATATTTATTTTATCAATATAGTCTTGCAAATTTTTTTATTTTAAATTCTATATTAATATATTTCCTGAATAAATTTAATTAATTTCATTGAAAAATATTAATTTTTACCATGATAAAATTTACCTTGGACTTTTTCAACCTATAATATCATTTAAATGGATTATTTAACATTATATCAGGAAAATAATTTTATATAAAACTTCTATATTTATCATAAACTAATTTTAATAGAATGTTTTATAGTCTATAAAAAATAATATTGTTTTTATTATATCATTAAATATTTCTTTGATTGTTCCTAGTTTTCTTTTATCATGATAGGTAATGTAATTATTGCCTGTAAAATTATTTTTATGTCCTCATAATAAAAAATTAATTATAAATAAGAGTTATATTAATAAAATAATGAATTATTTGTGTTTCCACATTCTTCTCCCTCGAAGAAATTATGTCATGTCAATTTTACTCAATGAATTATACTTACTAAACACAGATGCTCAGTAAAATATAATCAATAGAAATGAAACATTATTAAAATATATTAAATGTTAATTCTATGTGTATGAACTTATTATAAAAACCTATTTCTTCATAAATTCTATTCATGTATATAAGGTTGTATACCCAAATATTATGAGTGAATTGTGGGGATTTTGTAGAGGGAATTATGGTTTTTATACATGAGCATGGGTGGTTTTAAAGGTTAAAGTATTGGTTTTATTATATAATCCAACAACATGTGCATGAAATAATTTCTAAATTTTTTCTATCTTATTAATGAATGGGGGAGTGTGGTTGAACGTGAAAATTATCCCAACTTCCAAACATACCTTATAAACTATACCCAATTAATGTGAAAAATCCAAAACAGATTTAGTAACAATAAATTAAAAATTTTGGTTTTAAAATGCATGATATAAATTGTTAAATTAAAAGTAAAATATTATAATTAATTTTTTAAACATTTTTATTAAAATTTGGATTGAATTAAAATTTTCATATATTTTTAATCATTACAAAATAATAATGATGTCATAAAATCCTTTTGATTTTTGAAATAACAATTTTCACTTTCTCACCCAAAAATATTAATTGCCAGAAAAATCAAAAGAAATTACCATATGATAATTTAGATGCACTGAAACCAAAAAATAATTTTATTTTATCAAAAACGTTCTCTAGATTTGATTATTTTTCCTTCTAAGTAAATAGCATTATTAAATAAGTTCCATCAATTTCATTAAAAAACAAATATTTTTACTACTGCAATAATTACATAGGACATATTTAGTATATATATTAAATTATAAAGTGTTTTTAATGATTATTTGAGGAATATAATTTTATCTAAATATTATATATTTATCAAAAAACATATTTTTATCATAATATGTATAAATTCTCTAAAAAATAAAACATTTTTTATTATATCAATAATTAATCTTTTAATCATTTATAGTTATATTTTTCCCTTATATGTAATGTTATTATGAAATGTAATAGTATTTATTTATGATCATAATGAATCATTCAATATAAAATAACCATTCCATTAATAACATTAATGAATTTTTGGGGTATTATAATTTCATCATCTTGTTATTAATTAATATTTGATGACTACCATATTCCATGAGCATGATAAATCCCATGTTCTTTCTGTCTTCAAGATACACCACGATCTCCTTCATAAGGAAAAGATATATATAATACAGTGATATTAAAATGGTCTATTTAACTATCTTGTTAATTATCTAAAATTCAAATCAACGTTCACAATGTAGTAAATAAAATTCAACCGTACAGATGACTTGATATAGATCTTTTACTGGGATAAAACATGAGGGAACTAACATTGATCCATCCCAACGAGAAAATAATTCTTTATTTAATGTGATCATCCATATATTACTCTAATCTAGAATAACACTACCTTCTCTCAGTTCCCATTATCCATTCATTAAGAACCTCTATCCCCTTGACAATGAAAATGAGACATATCACCAATAGAAATCATTGTGTTCTATATATTTATTCAGGTAATTCTTATTGAGTATCACATTGAGTGTCATCACCTATATAATCATGAAGTCCCATAAATCTATCTTACTATATAAAATTATAATACACTCTAAGCATCCATGGATATTTTCCACCTTCATTCCAAATAGAGTATCAAGGGGCATAACTTATGGGATAAATTGACTAGTACATCATGTGTATAAAATAGTTTTATAGATAATAATATATTAGAAACACTAGTATCGAACATTGAAATTTATAATGTAGGTTTAGTCAAGACTAGAAATATTAGATTTGATGTTCCCTTACAATTATCTTCCAGGTTCTGATCCACTATAATCACATAGACTATCTCAACTCCTCGACACTTTCCTTGAAAACCATGACTCAAGGGACTCATCATCAATGGGTCGTACTAGTGAGGACCCTTGAGAGAACCATATTTCACTAACCATTTCATCCTCAACCATATGAATAGTTTTGACCTCCATGATTTGATGGAAAACTTGTGAATATTCCCTTGGTGCCGAATTGAATACATTGGATTTGTGGGGTTGTGAAAACTAAAATGTAATGATAGATCTTCAAATATTTAATGAACATTGGGTCATCTACCGAGGGAACTAAAGAAACTAAACTTGACCATATATACATACTCTCAGTATTCTCCACACAATAGAACATATACATTCTACCCTATGATGTAGTACTCATGGGATTAGTAAGAGGTCCACATGCAAGATCATGGAAGGATAGTAGAAGAAAAACCTCCCAACCCACATAAATGACCCCTTTCTATAGTCAAGTCCTTCTATAGAACCAGTGAATATTATTATAGGTTAAATCTTTTTAACATAAGTAATATGTTGGGATGATGTCAAATCACTATCTTCCCTACCTTTTGAGCCTCGTTTATGACTAGAAGTGAGGCAGAGTGAATAATTTTTAGTAAAATGGGTTGTGTAAGAAGACACTATTATGAAAACTTCATATAACTCCACAAACTCTTACTCTTGGTCAATATTAAATATATTGGGAAAAAACTCACAAATGAACATTTCTAAATAGGAAAGAAAAGTGTGTCCCTCTTATTGAATAGCCTTCTCCATGACTCCCCATCAATTCTTTGCAGTTCCATGTGGAATTAACAAACCCATCTTGATCATCTTATTCGATGGTGTCTCCCCGAAGGTGATGATACCGTAAATGATGTCCACCAACCCATCAATATACTGTGGAACACTAATTCACAAAATGGATGATGTATTTTGAATTTTAATATATCTAGTATAATTTCCTTGGATATCATTGGAAGGGCCCGTGATTATTGTTGTCCAACTACATACACAAAGGGAGCCAGTGCATGAACATGGTTTAGAGAACCCTCCTTCTCAACTAGTGGGCCACCAATCATCAATGAAGAGAAATATCAGATAACAAGAAGGAAAATTAGGTACATAAAATTATTCTAACCATTATATATATTTCAAACAAAGTTATCTTGGGAGTCTACCCATAACCCTTGGATACACCTCCCAGAGCTACCCAAGTTCACATCCCTTCATTTTATCTATATTAATTATATATAAAGTAACATATTTACATGATTATTTCAACTTTTCAATGAAAATAGAGATACATTATAACATTAAAGGTAGACTGGAATATCACAAAACATAGATTATATTCTAACAAATATTTATCAAATCAAGGAATTAAATTAAAGAATAAATATTTAATAAAACAACATACATATATATGGAATGAGAACCTATGTTCTGATTAATGTTGCCTAAATGCACCTGGTATGTCAATAAAAATAGTTAAACAAAATCCCATCTGTGGAAACTTGAAGGTATGTTTCACAGGTTTTGGTCAAGAACATGGAAGGACCACTACTAGATACCCACACAACTATCTCCTTTCAAACCTGTCTCAGGTTAGTCCAATGTGAAAATAAGAAAAGTAGTGCTCTAATACTATTTCATAATTCCTTAGACCAAAAAAATGTGAACATGACGGTACACTACATGGCCTAATTCATTTATCCCCACACATAAGAGGGTACCAACAAAAAGTGTGGGTCAGATTCTTTATGTGTGGAGACTATAACCTTAGTATCATGTCATAGATAAAATAAAAAATACTAACAAATATACAGAGTAACATATGAAAACTACAATAAGGAATAAAAATTATACAATAAATAGAAAATTTTTATCCAAATGTGGTAACCAAATCCATAATATATGTATCATATAAATAAACAGATAAACAATATGGATTAATCTAGAATCGATCCTAGTACGGAAAAACCTCTATAACTCTCAGCTCTTCCACTATCCACATACCATTTTCCCTTTTATAGGTCTTTAATCATAAATTACCTATGCACAAAAATGTGAAAATATAGGGTGTCAGTAATGAAACCTAGTAGGACACCACCAATGCATCCTTAATTGATATTCTCATACAAACATGTGATTTCTATAATCAAAAAATCAATACAAAAGAAATATAATAATACAATGATGAGCACATATGTTATCATCGATACATGATGATACCAACTTGTACCTTAATTATATCCATGATAGATGGAATGTTAATGCATTTGAATTAATAAAGATCAATAAAAAATATTAATAACCATGATTCTTGGCATCTTATATATGTACTACTTCGCATCCACTAGGAATCAAGTGATTTTGGTTCTTGGCATCTACTAGGCATCAAGTGACCATTCTACTCATAATCCACTAGGAATAGAGTATCATGCTCTATAACATCTGTTAGGCATCACATATATAATATGTAATCCAGGAGGAATCTTCATATACCCACCATATGCTTAGGTGAATTTTCTTTGATGACACAAGTCATGCACAATTCTCATCTAAGGGATAAATATGTTAAGATACTACAACAACTTTGGGATCCATGAACAATATCTCTAAAGGTACACATTATAGGGTAGAATAAACAATCAAATACAATGTATCATCACTAATAAAATATTTGATATATAATAAATTTGATCAGCATGAAACCTGAATAATTAATCTATAAATATAAAAATGGAAACAAGAGTCATATAAGTCTCTTAGGGATACACATATACACACACATAGACACCATCATGATATCATCATCTAAAATAACTATCGTGTATTCTAATAGATGTTTAATATCATGCAAACAAGTGTAAACATGTTACAAAAAAGGTAATGAACTTCTTATATAAAATTCAATAATGAATAATATAATGGATTTCCTGGGAAACATTATTTGATTCATAAAAATGTAATCATTTTCTCAAAACACTCACCATGTATTCCAAGAACCGAATCCAACTATTTTAGTTCCAGAAGGAATAAAATTTCACATTTGATAATTTAATATCTCTCATGGCTAGGAATTTTATTTTCATTTGATCTGTCTTTATAATTCCATAATACTTAAATGATAAGTAAAAAAATTCGACCATTGATGATAATCCCACTATATAATATAATTCAATACAAACCCATAATAAGTGCTTTTATTCATTTATAATATTATTCTTTGTTACGTTTTAATGAAATATTTATCAACTTTTTAGAAGTAATTTGGTACAATAAATTAAAATAATAAAATGAGAATATTATAAGTAATTTTTACATAAATTTTATATTTTGAAAACATAGTACCCAAAATAGACTAGAGAAGTGAAGTTATTCCATGCATAGAACCTAGATGATGAGCTCTGTACATTCAATTCTTATTTTAAAAAACATGAAAAATGGAATTTCAGGGAACATGATACACTAAGGGGTTATTAAAAACAACTTTTAAAAGTCTTTAACATTTTTTTTTTAAAAAAACAACATATTGGATCGCAATAACAAAAAATACTAATTAAATATCTTCATATAATTTTTCTACCAGAATAAATAATAACGATTGTTTAATTTCATAAAATAATGGTTTTTTATCCTACAATAATTCATAAAATTAATTTAAAAGGATTTTATAGTTTACTATCATCAAAATTATTTAAATAATCAATAGGGGGAGGAATGAACAGAAAATTGGTTTTTATGTAAACATTAATCATGAAAAGGGGTTTTCGTATGTGTAACTTTATTATAACCTTGCACAGATCCTATGTGATGAGTAAGGTTTAAGACATAAACATACCCCCTATGTAATATATTATTTACCCTTTTGTATACCTTGGAATTTAGGTGTTACTCTTATACAACTAATCATTACAATAACACATCCATTAAGAAATTTTAGGTTAACCTTATATAGTATTTGGTCACCATTATAAAACATCTAAAAACCCAGTCTTACCCATAAAAAACATTTTAGGTACCCTTGTACATACATTATAAATCTTAGTTGACACTTAGGCTTCTCTATGATTACACTTATGTAGTATATATACACATGGCCCTCACACTATGTATATAAAAATTTAATTACCTATATACTACAGCTAGAAGGAACCCCATCCTTACGCAATGGATCTTTTACCCTTACATTACCCTTAACAAATGGCCTCATTTATGGAATATGTGGAAAAAAGGTTTCACACTTATGAAACACCATAAATGATTATGTAAGGGTGATTTTTATTCACAAATTATACTATTACATAAAAATAACTATAACATATAAAAAATAGGGCTCCTTGAACAATTGAAAACAGATAATATTGTAGAACAAGTCCCATAGGATACTATCCAATACTCAAAAATGTTTATGAATCATCTTGACCCTCTAAGTTGATTATCAAGTCCATCATGGGCAATCATCCCATTCAAACCAAAACTAGGGTTCTTAGAGGGATATACACACCAAAAAAACCATTATGAAAAAAGTATTCATGGGGATACCCAAACAACACATATCATCATACATAAATAAACACATGGAACCCATAAAAAGGTACACATAAAGAACTCATGATATTGAAAAAATATATATCCCACATAAAGTTAAGCAATCCAAAAAATAATACAACATGGAAATTATTTATTCCTTAGAAAACTAACTAATGTATCTCTTTTAAACCTATTTCAAAATGATTCCTCACTAATTTACTCACCCAAGGCCCTTGTCCCAAATTATCATACAATTTATTTGTAAAACCCATTTATTTTTTGAGTGACAATTTCAAAACATGTTTTCCTAATAAACTATTTTATTTTAAATACCAATTTTTCCAAATACATTTTTAAAATACTATTTACTACGGTTATATATATTTTATTAAAAAATAAATGCTTGTCTAAAACAATACATAATGATATCAAACTTCAATTATTATACTAATGCTCCTCCATCAAACCATTTAGAAATTTATAAGGTATGTGTGGACTATTATTAAAACATGATCCCTTCAATACCATGTGAGATAACATAGACAACCCACCATGTATGCAAATATATATACTAGTGAGGCAGAAAAATATTATACAACCAATTAACCTAGATATGAAGTGACGTCACGTAACCCTTCCATAATTTTTATTTTGATAAATCTTTTCAGGTACATACCAATCTCTACCCAGATGGATAGAACATGTATTATCAACCTATATCAATAAATTAATTAAATGAACAATTAAGAACAATTTTTCAAAATGGAATTATTTTCACCGAATCAATTTTACTATCCATTAATGATGAAATTCTAAGAAAATAGGTTGGATTTACCCCTGAAACACCATCGATTCAATGAAATTAAAAATCTCAAAATCATTAACTAGAATTGATGGTCCATTATTCCAAAATTTAAAAAAAACATAATAGATTAAATAATATGATGATTTTATTTTGGCCACTCAGGACATGATGGATTAGTTGCATATGAATTTATTATAAAAGAATTAAATTCTCTATGATCTGATGAAATGGTTCCAGTGAAAACTATAATAATTGAACTAAATAAAAATACCTCAGTGGAGTAAAAACATGGAAGAATAAATAGTTTACCATACTCAAATGATATTTTTGGCATCCCACAAAAATATAATATTCCAAGACATCATATCACAAACATTGGACACCATAATATTATTTAACCCTATACAATAAAATTATTTTACTGATTCTCAAATGATCATAAAAGTTGTACGAGTCCAAGTTCAAAAAAATTAACCCCTCAAAAGACGAAAATTTAAAATTACTTAAAGAATTTCAGTCTCTTAATGACACATGTAATTATAAACTCTAAACTACAATTCTGTTAATCATAAATAAGAAACTTTATTCTTCATAACATTAACCCTAGCCTACCATGATCATAAATAGAACGTTAATTTTCTATGATTATTCTTTAAATTTCCACCATTTTTCCAATTCACAACTCCAAACACCAAATCTAGATACAATGACTTTGCTTATAAAATCCCATTGTGATATTAGAACCTCATCAACCATGTACTGAATGAAATTTATAATATGGGATCCATTCCACAATATTATATTCCATGTAAGACACCATTTGGTCAATCCCTAATCTACATTCAATATAATCTATCTACATCGACTGATAATGGATCACCACAATGCACTGGCACATTTTATTAACATTGTGTTTCATTATAAACTCATTAAAACATAAATAATAATGTTTGGATCCTACACTCAATTTAATTCATCAGTCAATTTAACAAATGAGCACACCCACCATCACACTCATCTCGGACCATCATTTCATTCCCAATCTGACGTACCCTTAGATCACGTCAAATCCAACCATGATCATAATTCCAACACACTGACCCCAAATACTATTCTTGAGATAAGTAAGAAATGTTAAATCCATCCATCACCATATAAAAATCACACACCACATATTATTCATAGAGATAGATCAATTATACCCACTAGCTCACTAAAATTTATACTCTTACTCATTATCCCCTTTATCAAGAGTTCAATGAAATCACAATACACGAGAAAGAGGAAATACCATTCCATATAATTTTCTCTTAATTTTCTTCCACCAAACACATTGGATGATCTTTAAAATAGTCATCCCAACCTCTAAAGTATCATTCAAATCAACATCGCCAAAAGTGTCCCCCACTCCATAGTAGTAACAGAAAATTCTCCCATAATAATGGAAATCAAAAACAGAAATCTAGTAATATTTCATCACATAATTCAAACCCTACATAATGTGTAAAAATTTTGTTTAAATACTTAAATCATGTGATGAAATGAAGCTTCCCCCATGAAAAAATCGAAACAATGAGGTTTTAACCCTATAACATGTAATAAAAAACTCTTATCCCCAAGAACCAGGTCAGAAGCATTGATTTAATGAATTTATAATTTCATGAAATTGTGTACGTTCAAATAAAGGCCTTCATGTTGGCTTGTACCTCACTATAGAGATTAGTTCCAATGACACATTCCTTATAACAAATCATGAATCACTAGTTACTAAACAGAATAGTGGCCCAAATCTGCACATGTAATTCTCATAGATCTTAGATATTAATAAGCGATGCATCAATGATTATAGTTCTCGCCCATAACACTTTTTTACATAATAATAATTACAATCATTTTTTCTCCCCATTATTGGAATCTACTATTGAAAATAAATCAGATATCCATCCCACTACATCCTCAAAACACAAAAAATGGGTATAATGCCAAAACCCACCAAAACAAACATGGTTACTCAACAATAATATAAAAATCCCATGATCCTACATCATGATAGCCCAGGAATACATTCTCGACATTCCCATCTAAAACACAAATCAATATCATAGGTTTATAATGATCAAACATTGAAGATCCAACAAACAACTATACATAGGAGCCAATTCCACTATATAAACCAAACTAAACTAGGAACACACACACACACACCAATCAAAATTAGACATTTTTAATAAAATAAAACATATAAGAGAATATAAAATTAAAATAATCGGGTAACAATGACCGAAACACAAAACCTAGGTATTTTGGTATCAAAATATTCATATTGATAAATTTCATAACCCTATTTACGAAAAAATTCAAACCTTCCAAATGTCATCGGATTCTCTATTACATCCCCTATAATATGACGGGTAGTTTCCCAAAAATTAATTTAATATAAACAACTATCCAATATGGTCTTTTTTGTTAAAAATTAACCCATTTTCCAAAATCTATTGTAAAATATTATTTTTAAACTTTTTCAAAATTACATTTCAGAAACCATTTTAAAAAAATATCTAAAAATAAAATTATCAACCCATTTCAAAAACATCATATTTGAAAGCTATTCCATATATATCCAACATTAAAAACCATTCTTCAACACATAACTCCACCACACACATTTTAATTTCAATTACATGTTTTTTTCCCAAAATTCACAAATCCCCAAATCATTAAAAAATATTGGTCATGAAAACAAAAACACAATCAGTCAAAAAATCCCCTAATATCCATATAAATATATTCACCCCTTATAATATATTTAACTAAATATATTTTATCTTAATTATTATTCAATTAATATGTATTATTATAAAGAATCATGTAAAATAACCTCATACAATAGTTCCAATATTATACAATAATCAGGATCCTATTATGATGGAAGAACATTCCAATAGATCCATTCCAAGTCATGCAACACATCTTAAATGACATCCATCCCACAACGAGATTCTCAATCCAAATCAACACATCACTCATCCATGATTGACTAATCCTAAAATTGGGCATGCTCTTCAAACATGGATTTAAATGGATTTCATATTGGTATAACATGTTCTCGATCATCCACATGAGTTTTAGAAACCTTACACCACATGTTACTACACAATCCTATCAGATAAAATACTACAATAATATTCAATATCAAATCGTGTTGGGTTAAAAGAATGGAATGTGGACAAGGAACCTAAAAGACCTCATGAAGAAATCATATAATTCAATAGGGATCCAACAATTGATGATGTCCTGACACAATTGTTGGGATACTGTTTCCACCATTTTAAAAGAATAAAATAGTATATATAATCCATAAACCCAAAAATATATAGTAATAAATCATAATTTTGTTTAATAATCAAATAAAATAGAATAATGCCCATTATTAATCACAAACAATCATTTCGAGTCCTCAGACTCTTTATTATACTAAACCAATACTATGACCATTTGTATATGACCATTGTGTCCTAAGAGAAAATAATAATGATTATCCATATACAAAAAAACCCATTTTGTGTTCATGGTTATGGGTGAGTCCAATGACCATGTGGGCATCCCAAATTCATCAATAGTTCCAGACATTGCTTCAATAATGTGTATGCTCATACCATACATATAAAAGATGTATTTATGTGTGTATAAAACACCCACATACAAACATTTCTTGGAATGCATGTACAATCATACATGTACAGTGATCATGTTCTAACCCAGACAATATTCAACTATAACCTACCCACATCGACTCCATGTTTATTGTATGTATTTTTAAAAACATATCAATACATATAACTAATTTTATGTACATATCCCTTAGGTCATATACTTGAAAAATACCTATGCAAACCTACAGACACAGAAAGGACAATAAATTCACCCTTATCTATCCATATATACGCAGTGATGTAATTCAAGTGACCTGAAAACATCCTTAATAATAATATGTTGGCACCAAATCACACCAATATTTGTTTTTGGGAATAGGATGGTAAACATAAATAATTATGGCCCATTCCCGTGGAATCTAGGGAGGACCCAGACATACAAAAATACCCATTAGCATTACATATGGGAAGGCCACATCAATCATACGAGACCATTCTCATAGAATACTGAGAGGCCATAGTAAACAAATGTCCCATCCCCTTAAACTACTAAGATGAAAAAACAAGAATGAAACAATAAATAGGTAAATAAAACTATCTCCCACCTACCAACTCATCACTATGGTATTATTCTCTCGGGATGCAGTCCTATTTTTAGAACACATTTTAGACCCATATTGTCCCTAAAATTATCACAACACATCCATATGGTCCAAAATACACATTTTTTCCAAAATTAATGGTTTTCACATGGATATACATGAAAAAATAATAATCATGCATACATGTTCCCATTGGGTTATGCACAAAACACACATAAACCTGAATTAAAACAATAACATAATGTGAAAACATAGTGTTTTCAGGTTTTGAAAAACATTTCACCTCCTAAACATGGAAAAACATACCAATTTTTTTTCATTTAACCCTTTGATATACATTTTAAAAACAATTATAGTCAAAATTTTAAAAACCATTTCAAAAGATGGAACACACAACTTTATTCACACTGGGCCATTGGAAAAAAAATATTATCAACAATTATTCTGAAAACACATTTCCATTTTGTAACACCATTTTAAGAATATATTTTTTAAATCACCACATTTTTTTAATTCTAATTTAGATAAAAATCTTCGTAAAATAAATTTTAAATTGGAAATTTGAATTTCATTTTGGAAATCAATACAAACCTCTAATAATCCACAAGGAGGGCAACCCATATTTGTTCATCCATGGAACCACCCTAAGAATATCTAGATATTTATATTATATATATTAGATATTAGGCTAATATGATCTAATATAAACCATATGGGGTAACTCATAATAGACAATCATTGTGGGAGAATACATACTAGTGTGGCACATGAATATAAAGTTACCAACTAACTAAAAGACGCAATATGGTTACAGAAAACCGAATCTACCAATGTCTTATTAAATCAATAATAGCCTATATTGACCTTCACTGAGTCTATAAGATCTTATTACAATAAAAAACAAAAATTAATTATTTAATTAGTTAATTGATATTTTTTTTTTGAAAAATTGATTAATAGGTTCGAAACTCCCATTGGTAGTCCAACGATGCCATAAACACAAGTAACATGATGATATACACTAATGATACAATAATGATCCTCAAGAACATAGAATAACCTAAGTGATAACACAAATCGATGGTCAATATCTCAATATTGTGTGTGAAACCCAACAGAAACTCACCCAGAAACATACCACATAAAAGACGATGAAGGATGTCTTATTTATCTCATCCCAATTCATCCTTTATGATCCACATTTAAAATACACTGCATTGTCTATGATTTCTATATAATAAAAATAAATCATTTCTCCTGAAATGAAAATGGGAATATATAAACAAGTAATGAAAAAGTGTGGGTAAGAAATTATGAATAAGATGGAGAACCTACTAATAAATTAAGTGAGAAAACATCTAATAACCCAACAATACTGATGCATATGGAATGTGGGAGAGGAGGATCAATGATATGTAAAATAATTTCAATAATTAGACACTTAATTTATATTACATAGTTAAAAAATTAATATTTTTTAGGAAATTCACATATTTTCTTCTTTTATTTGAATTTTATGTTTTTTATGAAAATAGAATATTTTGGGAATTTTAGTTATTTTTTTGGTTTTTTTATTTCATCCAAAACATTATATAAAATATTAAAAATTATGATTTTTTATATAGGATTGATGGATTTCATGGTTTCATTTAATTAATTTGGACCGAGTATTAAATCTAATTATTAAAGGCCCAAATCAATATCATAAGAAACCCCCAGAATAAATGTTCGAATCAGAAAACATTTGAAATTGGGATAAAACCTATATTTGTTTCTACTAAAATGAGGAAAACAATTAACATAATGTTATAAAATATGTGAGGAATTAATTTTCATAACTTTGTAAAGGAATTATAATGCATATTTGAAGGCCATAAATGTAGGGGAACTTAGTACATGTTAATATGAAGTGTCATCCAATTCATAAAATTTACCTAGAGTAAATTCATCAATAGTCACATTTATTTGTCCCAAAAAGATAACATTATATGGGATCACATGATATTCATTATGTAAAAACATTAACTTAGATAACTATTTTGAAATTATGAATTTGATATTCTTACCATGTGCAATTTTTGAAGTAAAAATCTTGACTTAAAATGACACACACCTCTCTATATAAACTTTTACTTCCTTAACATTTAATGGATTGGATGATAAATTAATGATCTAGAAAACATATATATTTTAGAATAATTTTCTTTTAATTATATAATTTAATTTTATATTCTAATTTTTTTGAACTCAACTCTCCCTTATTCTAGAGCTCAATCATTTAATTCTCCAATTTTCTTCCCACTCTGATCTCAAATAGTCATGATCATGAGTAAATAACTAATAAAATTTATCTAGTGTAAAAATGATGAAAATATTTATTTTAATGTATATGTTTAATTTTTATTATTTTCTTAGAGTTATGTCGATGGTGATCATATTGGGAAAGACACCATCTTGTATTCACTTTCCACTAAAGGCTAAATTTTTTCTTCTTTAATATTTTACGACAATTTAGGAGGAAGATGAGTGATGTACGTGGAGATGAATAACTAAACGATATATTCACAAACTCATAATAAGTGGATGTTCCAAAATATAATGAGTGTGTTAGTTTAGTAAATTTAAATCTAACAATAACATAATTTATGATCACTCGTATAGGTTCTCTTGATAGTATCTCCAATCATTCTAACCCAATTATGTTTACATTACATCATCAAATATACTTCTGGTATTCCATTCCCTATTCATAAACTAAAATTTCATCTAATTACCTTTAATAAATATAAAATAAATAAATATAAATTTATATGAACTTGAAATAGTGGGTGACTTACCGTGAAATAGCCTCAAGAGATATGACCATGGATACAAACTATACTACACTTAGAAAAAAAATTAATAGCATCAATATCACCCATATAAATTCATGTAACATCATATAATCACACTTGAATATAAATTTGGTATTCACTCACTATTTTTATTCATAATATTATAAATACATTTTCTTACATGTATTTTTTTTCAAATAACTATACAAGGACTGATTACAAATAGTTGCAATTATAATAATAAAAAATTTAGTAATGATAACTATGTTATTTTTCACTAACAAAGAGAGAAAATAATATTTTGATGAGAAAACATTAATATTGAGTGAAATATTTCAATGAATAGTAGGAGTAGATACTACAGAATGAACCAAATCTTTGGGGGGAAAAATTAGACTCAATTAATTTTTAAGTTGAAGTAACAATAGATGTATAGATGAAAAATAATAATATCCATCCAACCTCCCATGAAAATTTATAAAAGTTATTATTATGGAAATTGTGTCATCGAATGATGTTATGGGAGATCCATATAAATTTGATGAGTATTGATTAATTTTTTTAGCAGCTGAAAACATAATTGATTATCCCTATTCAAAAAATGAAAATATGGTACCTATCTATCTTTATATTTGTCTGTATGATGATTTTTAAGGTAATCCTATAGAGATTGAGTACACAGATGTCCCCTCCAGAAGTGTTAAATTTTGAAAATGACATAATTGAAATGTATTTCTTTGTATAGATTCTCCAATTTTTAATTGCATTTATGATTAATTGTTTTACTGCTTCTCCATTTCTAAAATTTCTCACACAACATACATGGAGCAGGGCCTATACATTTATTTCATGGGTGATACCACCCATGTGGTGGTGATAAAAGTAGAATAAGAATTTAATAACCATATGGTAATATGACTACCTTATCTATATCAAATTTTATATCATACAATGGTTAAAACTATATGGGTCAATATAGAGAACACCTATGTTGTTTCCTTCAAAACTATAGATATTCAACTATCTCTTTTCTCTCATATGGGGTTGAGAGTTTTCTTCTCTTATTTGGGTTTCTCTACTATCTACGTCTGCTCATAAACACCGGGAAAAGTCACATGTGGTGGTTCATCTCTATAAAACAATACTCAACATTGGATTGGGATAAAATTATAGAACAACCAAGCTAGTAGAGGAAAAAACCCAGTTTCCGCCTGGGGGTTTAATAAAAGAATTACCCATTTCCATTTTAATTTTAGTTTCTTAATATTTATTTATCATATATTTTTTCCTTTTATTATTTTAGGTTTATCAAGGTAGTATCCAGAAACATGACCAAATGATGACAATTAAAAATAAATCAGGTTCTGTCTCCCCTTTACATTATTTCACATTATTCCCAAATGAAATTATGTCTACTAAAAACTATCGATATATTGTGAACTCAAAAGTGGGTATAAAATAGAATAAGTATGGGAAATGGATGTTAATATGTCTTTGTGTCTTTTTTAGGATTCTACAATTGTTTTCATGATTATTTTGTGAATTGAAGATGTATTATTTTTATTTCTGTTTTCTTTTCGGGAATTTTTGGCTTACATATAATATGAAGGAAATGTAAAACCAACATAATGTGTTTTATACATTGCATGATTTGGGAATGAGATGATTTAATTTTTTTTGAAATTTATTTTGTTTCTTGATTTAAAATTTATTCATTTAATGATGCTTGATAGATTTTTAAAATAATGTGAAATATTACTGTCAAAATTAAATATCTTTCCCATCCTGATAAGACTTAATAACATTTTGATAACATCTATAATATTGTATTTTTCTTAAGAGTATTTATAAATGTGTTTAAAAATATAAAAATCTATTTTTATATTTTTCAAATCTACAAGAGTTTATTGAATGTGTATAGTGTGATTTTTCCACTACCTTGAATGAACATTTATCATTTAACTCATATTTTTTCCAACTTTAAAATATAACCTATATTAATCCCATAGATTTATTGAAATACTCTGATAGACAGACACATTAAAATTTTATTTAGCTTATTCCAATCAATTATTGAATGAAAATAATGCATTTGTTTTTGAAGTCATGTGTGTTGGGGTTAGGGTACTTTGGTTGAGTTGTTCTGATTTGTAGAATTTTTTGAGCATATATGAAAAAGATGTGTTTTCATAATTATTTATACTTTTTTGAAATAAATATTATTATTGAAATATAGATGGGTTGCCAAAATATCATTAAAAATAAGGGACGATAATTCACCAATTCATGAAGAAAAAAAATTATCATATTTTTATAAAATAAATTTGATTTAGAATAGAAATTATTAATCGGAATTCAATTCGAATGAATAATTAAAACTATGGAAACATGTGATGAAATTTATGTCTGATTGGGAAATGAAAATTCTTGAGCTTTTCAATACTAGAAATTGAGATTTTGTTGTTTCCCATTTCGGAGAAGAATGTGGTGATGAAAATTTTTGACGATTTTTTTAAATTTACTTTATTTTAGAGCCTAACTCTCCCCATTATGCCTATGATATTTTAATAGGTATATCCCACCAAATATAATATTAAGAATTAATAATTTAAAATTCCACCTGATTAGTAGATTTGTTAATCTTGGATGTGGATACTCAGTGGGGATAGAGAGCTTATATAGATTTAACTAGTTCTCGAGAAAAGGAATAACTCTACTAAAAAAATATTTGAGTGAGGATCAAATTTTTTTTGGGAAGGTAGGTATGACATGAACAAGAGGATTAAAATCACATTAAAAAAACTTTTATTATTTGTGAGAAGATAGGTAATTTTTAACCATTCGGGAGGAAATATATTTTCTATAGATATGATATGTATTTTGTGTTTTCATTTAGACTTTGGGATGCTTTATTTGACATTAATGTACATGATTACCCATGAATGCATTGTTTTTGTGTTAGGGGCTTCAGAAATAAAATATTTTCATTAATTTAATTTTAATATTAATGGTTTAATCCCATTAGTATAAAATAGTTGTACAAATGGTCAAATTTTTGTGGATTAAGATGTATTTGGAGCAATGATACGGAAATGAAATTTTTATGAAAATGAAATTAATTTATGATAGTTTTAAATTTGAGAAATCACTATATCTACCCAAATCCAAATTACAAATTCTTTTATAAGATTAATGGATTATTGGAATAAGTTTCATATAACTTGAGCAAGTACATGATCTAAACATTTGAGGCCTAAAGCAATCTCACACAAGAGGCCTTGGAGTCTATTCCCAAATTAGAAGACATATTATGATGGGTATATCTCTCTCAAATTACCGAAACAAATTAGATGTACATTAATATTAATATATAAAAAATATCATGGAAATATTTATATAACTATGGATAAGAAGAATTATGTCTAGTTAAATCCCATAAAATATTTTGAACATTGTGCAAGGGTATTAAAACATTAATTCAATCCATACAAGTATTTGAAAGAAAATAGTTCATAAATCATTCAATATGTGGAAAATGAAGCATATATTTACTGGTTCATGGGAATGACATTTGGGGAAATATTCAATATGATAAATTTTTTAAAATTATCCGTTAAATTTACCTACCATTCATAGAATTATTAAATTTCTATATTGATCAAAAATATGAAAAATGTATTCCTTTATATTATTATTTCCAAAAAGATTCTAGTAATAATCCATTAAAATAAAAACCATGAAGATTTTATTATATAATTTTGATTTATTTTATTTAATTATTTATATTTATTTCATATTTTAATTTTGTTTTTTCTTTTATCTCATATTCTCTCTCTATATCTGTCGATTTATCTCCCAATTCTATTATCACTATGATACCTAACACTCAAGATCCAATGTATTTAATAAAATTAATCTTATAAATGTGGAATTATATTTTGAACAACTATATCTGAACATTTTGTTTTAATGATTATTATTTTTGAAGAGTTAGGATGATGGGGATCTAAGTGGGAAATTCCAAATTGGGTCTCCACTTTCCACTCAATATATATATTTTTCTTCTTCATTAGTATCCCTTGATTGTAGTGGTAAATGTGTGCTGTTCATGGTGGTTATAGTGTGAATATTTTATTCCTAAAATGGGACAAAAAAGATTTTGACACATACGATGGAGTATTTTCATTAGGGAATTTTGAAAAAAATATTAAATTGTATGTTCACAAAGGTATGTTCTCTCAAGTGTATCAACATTAAATATAACATAATTCTATTTGAATTATTCACTTTTCTTGGAATAGACATATATACATTTAGTATTTTAATCACTGTTCTAAAACTCCAATTTTTTGTAAGTTTTTTTCATAAATTTTGGAAAAAATTAAAAACTGAACTAAAAGTAGTGTGTGGTCGACAAAAAAAATCACTTCAAGAGAGATGGCCTTTTTTAGACATTATTTTTCTCTCAGAAATAAATTAAATTTTCTTGACCAAGTTTTGATAATAATGTCAAAACCTATCTCAGTTTTTGGGGACCCATGTGGTCTAAATTAATTTTTTATATTTAAAAAAATTAATTAATTTTTATTACATTAATTTTGAATAATAAAAAAACCTCTTTCTCTAAGTATTACAACAAAAAATATTCTTCAGGGGATAATTAATAACTAATGCAACAACAAAAATAATTTGAAAATGGAGGTGATTCCCAATTTCAAAAGCATAAATAATAAATTAAAAACACTTATAGAATAATAAAATGTCTAATTGAATATGTTCTTGGATCCTAAGAGTATAGTTAAAAGAAATAAATTTATAAAATTGAAGATTTATTATCCCCATATATTTTTTCAGGTTGAAAAAGTTTAGTTGAGAGAGTTGAAAATAAATTAATATCTATTCAACCTTTCTAAACCATGACTTGAAGGGGGTTTTGAAGAAAAAATTATAGTAGAATAGTTATAGGAGATCAAAATGAAATAGTTGAGTATTGGAAAAATTTTGAAGAACCAGAAAATGTAGCAGATTATCCGATATTTGAAAGTGAGATATAATAACCCATTTACCTCTCTATTTTTTTTGTAAGAAGATAATAAAGATACATAGGTTATGATTTATTGTTAAATTGTTCTTCTTGTAGAGATACATTTCCATGCTAACTAACATGAAAGGGATGATTTTTTTATTCGATATTCATGATTAAAACATATTTAAGGTGAATTATATTTTTCCTTTTCCTTTTAAAAATTTCCTAACATAATACCCATGATGTTGGCCCAATAATTTGATGCTCAGTAAGTGGTCACCAAACTGGTGTTGATTTATGGATAAGAAGATATGGATAATAATTTGGTTATGTGAAAACCTCATCTATATAAATATTCATACCATAAGGAAAATGACACCATTTATGTCAACATGGTGCACCACTATCTTCTACCCCTCCTTTATAGAACTCATAATTATCTCTTTCATCTTTCATGGGCAATTGAAATTTTGTTCTCTTCATTCAGGATATCTATTCTCAATGTATAATCTTTGACATCAGAAAATGTAATATTTTGTTCTTCAGATCAAAGAAACTACACCAACCGTATGACTGAGAATTAAATTCCATAACTAATTTACTAGGGGCAGTGAAAACATAACACTCATGGGGTGGTCAAAAACTAGTGGCATCCCTATTATCTTATCTTAACCATCCTTTTTTAAATATGTTTATTTTTATTTTTAATTTTCTTTAGTTTAGGTTTATAGCTGAAATATCTAAGAACTGGACTCCTAAATTATATATAAAAACAAACCAGGTCCCCTTTCTCTCTTTATTTATTTTATATGCTTCCCAATTTAAAATTTGATGCACAAAATTTCATGATATTATTTTAACTATAAACTTGCTTTTAAATGGGAAAATATAGGGGGATGTTTGTTATAATACTATTATGAATCTTTTGATTGTGCTTCAATTTTATTTTATCTTTCTTTAATGTGTTTTATATTTCTTACTTTAGGTCTTATTTTAGGATTGAAGAGATAAATTAAAATAACTTTTAAAAGAAAAACTAGATAATTATTATTTCCACAATTTTTTATTTTAATATAGTCATTTTAAAATTAATAACTAATTGATTTTGTTTCCTAATTTGGAATATTTTAATTTTAGAAATTTTTATTAATTTTGAATCTAATTTACACAAGTAATGTTAAATTGAAAATATATCCAAACCCAAGAGGATTCTAAATTTTTTTACTTCTTATTTATATAATTATTTTTCATCAAATTATTAACACATGATGTATTATATGGAACATTTTTTTTTGTCTTTTTGAAAGCTATTACAACCATTTTAAAATTAAACTCTTCGTTTGGCATAACTTAATGTCTTCCCGTTATTATGCCAAGGTAGTCAAGTAATTCCTATATAATAATCAATATTATACATCATTTATCCCTTAACTACCTTACCTTAATGTTAACTAAATAAATATTTTGAAATCATTTTTGGGTGGTCATGATGTGTTTCTTTTTGGATGGTATGAAAATTTTGATTGAAAGGAAATGAAAAAAAGTGTTTCTGTATTTATTTCTACATTGATAGAATAAATTTCATTTTTAATATATATATGGGTTTCCTTAATTTCCTTACAAATATGGGATTAGAGTCAAAATATACTTTAATATTGAAAGATACTTAACTTTTTATTACAAATTTGGTTCTAATGAAAAATTCCACATCTAAATTCAACATGAAATAATCCTACATGAAGGGGAAAAGAGTACAAAAAATATCATTATTTCTGAAATGATAATGTGTAAATAATCTAATAAAATTTAGAGTTATTTAGTGATGATTCATTTTTTATCTACTTAAGGATTACACTTTTTTTTCTAAACAAGTACATTCACAAATTAAATTATGATTATAACATAACCCTCCTCATTCTATCTATGATTTTTTATATATTTAAAACCCTCCAACAATTTCTTCTTGAACAAAAATAATAAAATAACCTAATATTAACACAATTTTGAATTTAGGTAGTGGAGGAACTATTAGGATTGAAATTCTATAGAGATGACACATGATTTTAATAATATTATATACCATAAAAAATAATTCCTTGATTGAATGTTGTTACAATTCAACAGAGGTGGGCACGATATGAACATGATGATTAACATGAGAATGAATGAATATATATGATTTGTGTAGATTTGGGGAATTTTTATCCAAGTATATTTCATGATATTATCCTTAGATATGATAGTTATGTCGTGTTATCCTTTTTCATTTGGGAAGTTTTTTTTACATTAGTACATATAATTATAAATGACAGTTTTAAATCCGAATATCAGTTTTTCATCCCACCAATATAATATTTTATATTTAATTGTCATATTTTTATAGAATAACATTTTTTAATATGTAATTATTGAAATTATTATTTAAGGGAAACATAATTATATTAAGTTATAATTTTATTTTATAAAAAACATTCACTATACATAATATAAATTAGAAATTTCATTTCTAGAATTCAGTTTTTCCAGGATACATATAATTAATCAATGTGAAATGAAAAATCTCAACATTTGCGGACTTAATCATGGCCACATGTCAAAACATGGAATCTATGCCAAGATATGGAGAATTTTGAATGGGGATCTATATCTCTCAAACTTTTGTTAGAAATGAGCTGAAATTTTAGATCTAGATAGAAAAAGGATAAGGAACTTTTCTCCTAACAATGTCTACAAGTGACATAAACTATTTAAAGGAAATTAATAGAATGTATTAGGAATTCAACCAAAGTTACAACACATAAAAATATATTGTGAAGCATTAAGAGCATTTAACTTGAAATACTATTCTTAAAATGTAGTTCAAAAACTAGAAGGCCTTCAAATATGCCCCATTAGATTCATTATGAATCCCATAATATATGTGACATTGCTATAGTTAAAATATGGATCTTCAAGCATAATAAAAATATGGTCCATGATTGTGGAAGATCCAATCAACATATATTTATATAAACATCTATCCACTAATACACCCTTTGTATATCTTATGTCTATTTATCCACAATTTTTATCAATAAATTGTACATTTATAGGGATTTTGAAATGAAGTCTAATGAAATATTTAAAAATGGATCATTGTATAGGATTTAAATAATGTCTTGATACCTATTGGGTATATGGGATGAAATTTCCATAGTTTTAATCCCCCATGTTCTCCTAATGAAATTTATTATTGTTTTTTTATGCAACAATTTTTTTGGGATAAATTCAAATGTAGTAGATGTAAAATAAATGATAGACATTAAATTTTACTGGAATGATGGTTTCCCCATGTTGATGAAATAAGTGTTTCAATTGGATTATCTGGTTTACCCCTTCACAAATATAAATCATACCAATATCCCATCACCAATGAGTTAATCAAAACATTTAACAAGGCCACCCCTCTTACTTTTAAATTTAATACGAGAGATGAAAACACATGGGTTCAAGGAAGTTACCAGGATGGTTTGGATACACAAATCCCTTATCCACAAAAAACAAGCATATACAGGATAGATTAAAAACTATAATATCTTCTCATGATAGTGTACTAAACAATTATTCTCAAATCTTGATAATGGCATTAGAGATATTCATGATGACCTTGTTTGATGCCAACTATGATATCAGAGTAGATATTCTACTTTCTCCAAGGAAATCATGTCGTTCTCTAGGATTGATAATCTAATATGACTCATGTATAAGAATTAATGGAACCATGTCAATGTAAAAATTAAAAAATATAGAGATGAAAATTAAAAAAACTTCAATAGATTTACGATGATAATAAAAAAATGAGATAGGATAATTACATTAGCTTAAATGTCTCCACCATCGTATTTGGAAATATAATCTAAAATTATTTGATCAATCGAATTAAAAAACATTAATCTGATGATGGAATTGAACACTAATCTAGGATGATTTAAAAAATTCATACATGCATTGAGGTGCATCAAAGTAGTAGTTACATCAGGGATCCCTCTATAGAAGATGTTAAAAGTAATTTTTCTCCTACAAAATTTATAATTCTATGAGAACAGATGGGTTAACTAATAATTTCATTATGTTCTACCAAGATATCGTATATATTAATGAAAAAACTCAATCATAGATATAATTAATAATATCTCCATGGCAAAAGAAATAAAATTTAGTTCATTGCACTTATTCCAAAGAATGGTAATTTCATTAAAACTAGAAACTTCATGCATTTTTCCTTTTGAAAAACTAATACCAAAATATTTAGAAAATTCATTATAAACAAGATATTGGTTATCATTAAGGGAACAATATCACTCAACCAAATTGAATGTTTCCATGAAAAAACCCTTAGAATTTTTTGTTTACATCTATGAAATGTTTGATCATAATCAACATGACAACAAAGGATGAAATATTTTCCATGAAAATTGACATATAAAAAGAATTTTACACTATAAAATAGTGTTTTATTACCACCATCCCCAAAACGTACGGCTCCATAACTATATTTATCAGATTAATCAACACAATCCTTATTATTTTGAGGCACTCTATCTTTATTAACGGATCCACCAGAGGAATGTTTGTAATTATTTAGGGTATTCAGACAAGGATAACCCCTTTTAGGTCCTCTCTCTAATATTGATTAATACTACATTAGAAAATGATTTAACGAGCACTACCAAATCAGCCTATAAATGTTTTTCAAGGTTCGTAGGTAAATATTCACCCCCTAACCCTTCTAAATGCTGTTGAGATTATCATCTTTGGTAATGAATTTAGAAATACTATTTCGTCCATCCAAACTATTTTTTTTAGAATGATGAATCGGCATGGAAATCAATTTGATGTAAAAAATCCTCAATCATCATTGGAGATGGAATTTTTGACAATATAAAAAAATAATATCTCAATAATTTTTGTAGTGAAAAGGAAAAGAAATCATTCATCTATTATGTATCCCCTTATTTTAAGGAAAAAAATATTGTAATACCTTGAAATAATATTCTCTATCATAGTCAACTAGCTGTATAGATTAAATTAAAAATACATATCCTAATATTGATGGATATGTTTGTCCAACCCAGTGATAATGTACAAAATTTTATATGCCTTTTCCATATTCAAATGTCTAAGAGGTTATATCAACAACCTGAAATTCATGATCCTTAATTTCATCCATAAAAGATCTATACATGAAATTAATCATATAACTATTTGGTCGAAAAAATACACAAAACACATAGATATGGGGATATTAGGAATCAATAATTAGAAGAACATTAGAGATGCACTTGTTTAAAAATTCACATGGAATCATATGACATCTAATGACATCTATAATTGATTTTTTAATAAAAGGGTTCACTGAAAATCTACTAAATAGATACACTCAATAACATGATTCATATTCCCTTCATAAAATTAATGATATAATTTTTAATATCACTTGGTTGGTTTGATATAAGTCTAATTCGGAATACTAGATCATCACTGTATTTAACCACCCTATGAATACAACACGGTTATACAATCAGATTTATATCACAAAAATATATTTAACATCATTCACAATAAAAATAATATTAGTGACCTAGCCCCATTTCACGATTCTCATGAACTATAATGTTATCTTATTTTTCATAGGGCCATCGACGTCATGAAATAAATTGAGAATGGAGTATTCAACACCATATAATAACACATGCTAAAATGTGATGCACCAAAACAACCAACATTTAACTTATTAAAATAAAAAATATACATACTAAGCCCTAAAATAAGATACTCCACGAGATGATCTATAGAGATCAAATACATACACACGGCCCACATCAATGAATTGGAAATGATAATTCTTTTAGATTTAAGTATTGTATGAAATATCATAAAAACATAGAACATGTATTCATTAGAAGAATTTTTTTTAATAATAAATGTGGATTATATACAATAACTCATTGAAATGAAAATATATACAATCTTCTTGTTGTATAACCTATTTCAATCAATCTATCACGTTATCATTAGTTAATTAGTATACAACATGTAACAGGTAGGAACTGAACCACTTATTTCTCATATCTGTAGAGACCATAATGAGCTAGTGTTTGAATGCCAAAACCCCTCCAACCATGCATTTATGATGGATATAGATAGGGTTGTTTTCAATTAATCGTAAATTAAAATAGGTTTTATGTAAAATATAATTCCTGACATGAACATAATTTGACAGTTGGGTTTGAGTTGTATGTCCAAAAATTACATGGTACTAAAATACATTTGATGGATTCCTCCAATTCATTTGTGAATGAATGTTGATGTTGATGGTGTGAGGATCTAGAATTCATGAACCCTATATATTTGGAGTTGTATTTCATAAACACAATAGTTTCATCAATGTATGATTTTAGCAATACATTGGAGTTAGAATAACATATGAAGTTGAATTATGGGTCATGATTCAGGATATCAGGTATATTTTCTATCATTAATGGAATCATAAATGGATTGAATCAGACTCTAATCTTGTTGATGAATCCCTGAATTCATGAAACAAGAATTCTTCCTAGAAATTTTATCCACAATGGATTTATTTTATTCAGGATATTTTTCATCTAATTCTAGTAATCTCACATACATTTAGGTAAGAAATTATTGTTGAAGACTTCCTATAGAAGAGAGAGATTATGGAGAAGAGCACAATATAGTCCTTTTATATCCTAAATATTTTATCATCTATAATGGTTTCCGATATGTAGGGTGAGAATATCTCGCACTATTATAAATCTCCTTGTAATGCCTGATCGATTTTATATTAATTTTTTATAAAAATTCGAGGATCATGCTCAAATGGATCACACAAATGTTGAAGTATAAAAACATTTAATATTTTAATTTTCATGTTCTATAATATATTTTATTCTATATCTCTCTAATTTTCATTACACATTCAATTAACTCACTAATATCTAATTCTCAAGATCATGAGTAACTAACCCTTGTCATTTCCTTGAGCAACAATCCAATTCAGAACTGATTACTTTATATATTGATAATTAATTCTTAGTTACATAGAGTTATGATGAATAGAATATTAGTTTGAAATGAACCATTGTGTCTCCCCATAATATCATTGGAATAAAATCTTCATCTGGATTATTTTACTATGATTGGGGAGGTGCACGTGGGGTGTACTTGGTGATAATTGATAGGACCATATATTTATAAATTGGGAAGAAGAGGATATTCCAACATACTATGGATAATTTTTCATATTAAACAAATACCATTTCATTAATATTATATTAATAAATTGAAAATATAATTAATAAAATAAATATTTACAAAGATGTAGAGAGTGATTAACCATGAAATCCATTCAAGAGATATGTCTCCAGTCTGAAACTAAGAATAAATAGAATATAAATTATGATATTTTTTCACTACCTGGTGAATGGAATTTCTTTTAACCTCCCCCTATGGGATTTGAATTTTCATTATAAAGCATCATAGAAATTTTAATTTATTAATCCCTTATCCATTTTAAATAAACTGGGCTAACAAGATTCACAATGTTAACCATCTATCATAACATTTAATTTTTATGGTTATGGGTAAATTTACCACACATCCCCAATTACGAACCTTTATCATATTGTGAATTTCAGTCATGGTGTTAATGACTCAACAACACCATAAATGACCAACAACTTCTATTTTCAATGGCCATACAACTCTAAATCTTTCTTGTACCATCATTCTAAATCCACATGAAAAACCAAATCCCCTTAATAATTTATATCCCATAATGATGTGTTTTTTTATAATTTGAAATATTATATATTATGTTTCAAAGTTTATTTAAATTATTATTAATGATATATATTATTTTCTATGAAATATATAGGGTAATTATGATTTCATAGCTACATATAAGAGTAACTTAGCGAATATGTAAGAATATGTTACTAATACATACGATTATCTCTGATGATTATTTTAATTTGAAAGAGTAAGATAAGGAAATAATAATATTGAAAATAATAATAAATAAGAGGAAACTACAAATAAAAACGATACATATTTTTATTTCAATCTTGATAATATTAAACATGTTTTACTATGGAATAAATGAAATCAAGTGTGATGATGCTAGGTAATTCTTTAGTGTTGATATCTTTAGTGTGATGATGCTAGGTAATTCTTTAGTGTATTTAAAAAATAATCCATTATTAAAAATGAAATTTGCGATGATATCTTTTGAAAATTATTATTCTATGATAGAAAAAACTACTATATATTTATATTTAAGGATGTGATTATAGAAATATATAAGGATGTTGTTAAATTTTAATATATTTTAAAATAAAAACCGAACCCGTAATTTTGAGGAGAATTATATAATTTTTTTTGAAGGTCATTAGATGATATTTATATATATTAAATTTGTAATATTCAATGTGGAATAATAATTAATGATTCCACATATTTTTCAGTAATACATTTAACTACATTAATGTAAGAACATGATACAACACATTTATTAAATATTTCCAATGTCAAATAAGGAAACCATATCCCTATAAATCATTTTATGATTTCTAGAAATGCTTACTTTTAAAAAATTAGCAAGAGATGTTTTTAGATAACTATTAATATGGAAGCAAAAGTGAGTTATTACTATTAAATTATGTTATGGAGATTGATGTTATTATTGAATGGGATTCCTAAATTCATGATGATTATCATAATGGATTTCAGAGAAGATAATTCAATACTGATGAAGAAAATTAATGGTTCAAGAATATATTTTCATTCCACATTTATCTGCATATTTTTAATATGATGTAGATTTTAAAAATATATATTAGGTGATAATAGATATTTGAATAGAAATAGTTATTATGAATGACAACTCCCGATTTCTAAGAACCTATTGGTCATATACATATAAATGTGTCTCATAAATTACCCAAACAATATGTACATGGTCAACATTATGGGGGGAAAATTTTGAGAAAATTATATGTTCTTTTACTTTCATTGTTTTTTGTTGCATAACTATGAGAGAATAATCTAAATATTTAGCTGATATCAACACTAACATTTCATATAGGATTAATCTCTAGAGATAACAAGTTTCAGGATACCTTGGGGAATAACCTTGGTAATATTTATAACACCTTGGGGATGGACCTTGGTGATATGTTCATGAATTTATAAATGAAATTTTGTAGCCACATATTCAAGTTATGTTCCAAGTTATTTTCATTATGAAATTCCTATACTTCCATTTCTCATGTCTTTATGTTGTTATTCACATTCTTATTGTTAACACAAGTAAACTGATTCCCTTGTTTACCCTTACTAGGCCTTCTGCTCACCCTTTCCTTTGATGTATGTCTCTAGGATATGTGATGCAGTAGTTTTACGTAGGATGAACCTATGATTAAGCCCTACAAGTGGTTTAGACTAATTTTTTATGTTGTTTTCATGTATTATGTTCCTATTATCCAGGAAACTAGACTTTTAAGATATTCTGGTTGTAAAATGTAAAGAAAAGTTATGTAATAAAAAGGCGGGATGCCATAAGGAATCATAAACCCTAATGTTTGGTACCAATTTTTGGGAAACATCATACCTTTTATGGTTGTTTGGTAATGACCAAACCATGTAGTTTATTGTCTTACAAGAAGTATGTCTAGGATGAAGGTTCCTAGACATGGTTTGGAGTGGTAGTTATGCTAGTGTATCCCAAGGAATATAGAAGTGATATGGATTACCATTTTGAATAAAACTTTATTGGGAAGGTGGAATATATATATATAACTAGGTTGATTTAGGATGGTGGGTTTGGATGTTGGAGAGGATTCTTATATATCCCATTCGGATCTTAATAAAAGCCACATAGTTCTATTGTGAGGATCCACACACATGGAGTCCCTATCAAAGGTTATATTGTATGGGAGTATGACCCTTTGAGAGGATTTAGTTAGGAATTATTCATTTAAAGGGTGGGATGGTATGGTTTTATTTTTTCTTATTCCTAAAAAGGATACCCTATCAATGGTTACATGGGGGATATCATGACTCAGGGAGACTTTGAGGATTTTTCAGGGTTTACAGCAACGGAGGAGGCCCTTAGTGTTGGATTTCTGGGATTATACCGAGTAATAGGCCCAGATGGTTTGGATGGGGCTTACTCCTGAACATGATTCCCTACGTGGTCTGGATCAAAATGATTTAAAGATCACCAGAAAATAATAATCCAATTTGGTTCATGATCATTTTGAGAAAAATATAATGATGGAGGTATGAGATGCCACATAGTCTTCTTTTCCCTATGATTGGTTATGTGGCCTTGACGGCCTACCCCTATGGAGACCCTCTTGATGAATGTGAGTGTTTGATCCAAAGAAGATTCTATACAAAAAACATATGAATGTTTAGATTTCTTGATCATGGATATTCTCTATGAATACATGATTCATGATGGGTCATTATTGAATGTGAGATTCAAGTGTAAGTGATAGATATGGTAGACCACCCGATTCCTCTTCCATTGGTGGGAGATAGCCATGGTACAACCCATCCCTCCCAATATTCTACCTTATTCCCAAAAGGAGATAGAAAGGTATTTGATGTTCCCATACCCACTATTATATTGGTAACCAATATATTTAAAATTGGTGATCTATTTGGTTGTGGCCCATGGGTATGTAGATGGAGGAAAGAGTGGAGTAGGAGTTGCCCTGCAAGAATTTATAGTGGATTGCTCCAGGAGGGATTCCATAAAACTGGTTTCATAAGATAATAGGTGGATCTCATTACATATCAAAGGGAAATGAACTATTTATCGTCACCCTCCATTCCTGGAAAAAAATCACTATTTTCTATAGGAATATAGGGATGTATAAATTCTAACCATATTACACTATACCATGACCTCCCTCACACCACCCCCAATACAGTGTCCTCGTAACCATGTGAATTTACATCTACATTCTCCTTGAGGATCCTAGACATTCGCTAGGAAATGTGTGGGTATCTTTTGAGAGAAGAAATATATATCCAAGTCATAGGCAAGTTGGTGTTCCTCTTTCCATGGGTTTTCATTTCAAGAGGATTTGATGGATGTTTCAAATTTTCCCCCTCATAAGAGGGATATGAAGGAAGAGGAGTCTTTCCATTGGTGGAATGGAAGAGGGATCGGGGGGTGGGGGGCTCGCACAGTTCCTAACATAGAGATAAGAATTGCTTAAGGTATGGACAATGAGGAACTGGAGGTGTTTCACGTAGAAGGATGGACATGCACAATATGGATATTCGATAACAAATATGCCACTTTGTAAACAACACTTGTTGGATGATGTAGCCAAGGAAACACCGATCTCTTTAGGTTTACAGAAATGAGGCTCACATAGGTCACTGCATAGAATCTTTTCCTCACATTGGTGGTTTCTCACACAGAAAAATGGTCCTCAAACATATGTCTTATATTTCAAACCCCAAAGGTATTTTGATCCCACTATTTCCCTCAATTTCATCTTCTTTTCAATTTGAATGAGATTCTGATGTGCTTTGGGAGGACCTTTATAAAGGGGATTCATGAAGGGTCCTATTAATATGTAAATATAGAAATTTATACAATTGAGGTTGTCCATGCACATCCATGGTATAGATTACCAGTGCAGGTGTCCAACATAGGGGTTGAGAAAACGTCACATCCACACTAGTTTAAGGATCAAGTGGATTATGAAGGTGCCACACACAAGGGTGGTTGTGACATCTGTGCTATAAATACTAGGGATACATGATTATCCTGGTGCATAGGTTGTGTGCATGTGGTACCAATGGGGTGAACCTGCTGCTTTATACCATGGGGGATGTACCCCCAAACCCCTACTTGGCATTTTTTTCTAGGCTATAGTCCCAGACCTTCGACATGTTCTCTTCACTACCATAATTGGAACCCATGAAAAATGGAGAGTCAAACCATGATATTTTTTTCCTGGTAGAAGATGTTTTCCCATGATAAAAGGATTTCCAATATGCTCACCGTGTTACAGATATTTATTTATACTCAATATCTGAATTTGAATCCTATATAAAAGTCACATCATAAATTAGGTGGAAAATGTAATGAAACATATTTTTTTAGTAATAAATGTACCAATTTATGAATAAGTAAAGAAGGATATTGTTGAAATTTTTTACAAAAACCTATATTAAAAGAGATCGTGTCTCCATGAATTTCTAGAATAAACCACATCTAGCATATCTATGTCATGAGTAGGTTATTTGCATTCATCAGGTCATAGAAGTTGAGACTCATAGACTATTAACAACCCCAGAACAAGAATACTACACCCCAAAAAATTATTTATTCATCTTTATATATAATCTAATTGCTCCATGACATGATAATCAACAACATAGGATTTGTTCTCAACTTCTTATATAGCTCATAAAAGGCACCTTCACACTAGTATGACCATTGGAACATCAACCCTATTTTCATTAATTCCATCATAGGTCCAAACAATCAAGATAATTCATAGATAAAATGTACGTAATGTCATGATAATCCTCAAAAGATCGTGATATTAGACATGATTAATGAAGGCCTAAGAATTCACTACCTCCACATTCTCTAGGGCCACATTTACATATATCTTAGACACCACTTTCCCTAAAATATTCACATCATGAATATGAATGTTACACTTATATATAATGGCCTAACAATTGTGTGGTCAAACTGTAACGAGGTGTATCTCATGAAATCTAAGGAGACTATTTTGTGTCATTAAGTAGACATATATGTTGTCAACGAACAACATGATGAATAAGTCTATGTAATTGTGGATGATCTAGTTCATATAATTTATGAAAATTGTTGACATGTTCTTCATTCTAAATGGAATAACCATATCCTTGTGCAACACATAACTACTTTTAAATTCAATCATTGGTTATGTCCATATTTATAACACACCGACAATGATATCCTAATTAATGATCTATCTTCTAGAAGAACCAAGAATCACATAAAAGATTGTAAAGGTCATAGATCTTCAGTATAGGACATATATTCTATATCATCACCATATTTCTATGATGATTTTGACTATAATTCCAAATATAGTGCTAAAAATTCATATATATTTTTACTTCACATGAATTACAATAGACTCCAATGATCATATATCATTGTATCAAGTAACTATTTAAACAAACTACTAAGTGAATTATAAAAAACACATTTCTTACACATGGATTTTTTCCACATGTAATTCTATTATATGTATTCCTTTTATTAAAAATCCTTGGGATTTAAGAAAATATAAATAAAAAGTGATCTATTAAGACCAAAATAGGATAAATAATGAAAAGAGTGAAGAACTAAACATAATTGGTAAAACTTATTGAATGATATAAGAATATAAACATAAGGAAAAGAGTCACTGTAAGATCATATGTACATGAGTCATAACATGTTCAAAAGTACATAAGGCATATAATAATCATATGTACAAGAGTAAATACTAAGAAATATTATTATAACATATAAGTGAGTCATTTATAAGCATATCACCAAGGTTTATTACCATGGTTTCATAAAATACATTACCATGAACATTCACCAAGGTATCTTAAAAAATTACATGGAATGCTAGAAATGTCCCACAAATAAGTAATTTGTTGAGATTAATTTATTACCCAAGTAATTGGATTTATATTAGGATGAACCCTTATAATTTATTAACAAAATAATTCCTCATAAGGAAAAAAACATAAAACAATAATAATATGATAAATCAATTTTAAAAAAATGGGTACCAAATTAAATTTTATATAATTCCAGGTAAATACTAATTAATCAACATTATAAAGACTTTAGTATTATTTCTGTATTGATTATGAGTATATAGTTTATCTTAAAAAATTCATAGTAAATTGTTGTATGGGATTTTAGGTGAATGTACTTTAATTATGTGAATCTTTCTAGGGGTCACAAGGAATGTAATTAGAATAAATAAATTTTTTATCACATAGTTGATAATAAGATATTATAATGGCGACGAAGGATCATTATTTATAGAAAACATAAATCTGCTACATAATTTATACATTATAACATTTACGTGGAAAATAAAGGTAAAATAAATAATAAATATAAATATTTAATGATAAAATTTTCAATGGTTTGAAATTAGGTGGAAAAGAGTCCATTTTAATGGATTAATGCTGCTATCTTGGTGAATAGCTGACAATCAACAAAGAAAAAATAAGATATTCAAAATAAAAAATATAGTACTACAATTGATTGAAAGATAACAATAAGTTGGTAAGGGTAAATTTATGGAAAAAGGATAATAATTTAATGTAAATCCCAATCCATACTATATAATCATTTATTATGGTTCAAAAGGTTAATGAAATGTATCTAAAGCATAGCCTTTAGGAGTGTAAAGCCAGGTGTGTATCAAGTCCCATTATCATAAAATAGCTGAATATAGGGAAAACTATGAATGATCACTTTTGGGTGTTATTATCTCTAGGTACATGTATTCCAAAGACACATCCACACATGGTATCCAAACCTGGTTGTAATTACTTGGTACACCACATAAACATTTTGTTGCGAAATTTAGAATTGTTTTATAGCCATAGGATAACATAATAATTACAATATATTATGAAAGTTGTATAATGATATGGGATATTGATATATCATTAATTAAATTCATAATAAATTTTAATATAGAATCATAATAGTATTTCATACAGAAAAATGAATTAGTTTAAAATTTCATGCTAAGGTAGTCGTAAAACATGTGTGGGGAACCCTTATGTTAGTAGAGTAATTATTCATGAAAATGTAATAATGAGTGAAAATGAAATATATAATTAATAATAAATCATATTCATAGTAGTTTGGTATTTAATTTAATGAGAAAACCTAAAAAATTGAGACTTATTATCTTACACAAAATTAGAACATCAAATGAATGAAATGAAAGAAAAGAACCCTTACCTTGGGAGGATGCATATTAATGAAAGATTAGGACTCTGTAGAACCTTGGAACCACTTCAGAGGAACTCTTGAGATAGAAATTGATGGACAAATTATTCTAAATGGGATTTTTTTATGGAAAGTGAGTAGGAAAAAGGTGAATTTATGCTATGTGTGGATTTAATAAAAAATATATTGGTTACTATATTATATAGGACAACTAAACATGAGTGAAATTCAATTTAAAAAACTTTTAGGGATTATTAATGTATTGGAGAGAGTTGATAGAATGTCAAAGTATCCCTAAATAGGCACTTAACATTTATCCGTCCCAATTAATGCACAACATTTTCAAGTTATTTTTCATTTTAAATTGAAATTTTGGGTTCCAAAGAGTAATGTATAAAAGTATAAACGAAATTTTGTTTATAAACTATTTTTTTCTAATTAAATAATTTTTTAATGAATAAAATGATTCCTAATTTTTTTTCAAGATGACACAATAATAATTTCATAAAATCAAATAACTTTGTATTCTGGCAATTTTCATATGTTCACCAAAAAATCAACTATGTTGGAAAATTCCAAAGAAATCACACTAAGAAAAAATTTATCTGGTGATTCTAAAAATAATATTTATTTTATCAATATAGTCTTGCAAATTTTATTATTTTAAATTCTATATTAATATATTTCCTGATTAAATTTAATTAATTTCATTGAAAAATATTAATTTTTACCATGATAAAATTTACCTTGGACTTTTTCAACCTATAATATCATTTAAATGGATTATTTAACATTATATCAGGAAAATAATTTTATATAAAACTTCTATATTTATCATAAACTAATTTTAATAGAATGTTTTATAGTCTATAAAAAATAATATTGTTTTTATTATATCATTAAATATTTCTTTGATTGTTCCTAGTTTTCTTTTATCATGATAGGTAATGTAATTATTGCCTGTAAAATTATTTTTATGTCCTCATAATAAAAAATTAATTATAAATAAGAGTTATATTAATAAAATAATGAATTATTTGTGTTTCCACATTCTTCTCCCTCGAAGAAATTATGTCATGTCAATTTTACTCAATGAATTATACTTACTAAACACAGATGCTCAGTAAAATATAATCAATAGAAATGAAACATTATTAAAATATATTAAATGTTAATTCTATGTGTATGAACTTATTATAAAAACCTATTTCTTCATAAATTCTATTCATGTATATAAGGTTGTATACCCAAATATTATGAGTGAATTGTGGGGATTTTGTAGAGGGAATTATGGTTTTTATACATGAGCATGGGTGGTTTTAAAGGTTAAAGTATTGGTTTTATTATATAATCCAACAACATGTGCATGAAATAATTTCTAAATTTTTTCTATCTTATTAATGAATGGGGGAGTGTGGTTGAACGTGAAAATTATCCCAACTTCCAAACATACCTTATAAACTATACCCAATTAATGTGAAAAATCCAAAACAGATTTAGTAACAATAAATTAAAAATTCTGGTTTTAAAATGCATGATATAAATTGTTAAATTAAAAGTAAAATATTATAATTAATTTTTTAAACATTTTTATTAAAATTTGGATTGAATTAAAATTTTCATATATTTTTAATCATTACAAAATAATAATGATGTCATAAAATCCTTTTGATTTTTGAAATAACAATTTTCACTTTCTCACCCAAAAATATTAATTGCCAGAAAAATCAAAAGAAATTACCATATGATAATTTAGATGCACTGAAACCAAAAAATAATTTTATTTTATCAAAAACGTTCTCTAGATTTGATTATTTTTCCTTCTAAGTAAATAGCATTATTAAATAAGTTCCATCAATTTCATTAAAAAACAAATATTTTTACTACTGCAATAATTACATAGGACATATTTAGTATATATATTAAATTATAAAGTGTTTTTAATGATTATTTGAGGAATATAATTTTATCTAAATATTATATATTTATCAAAAAACATATTTTTATCATAATATGTATAAATTCTCTAAAAAATAAAACATTTTTTATTATATCAATAATTAATCTTTTAATCATTTATAGTTATATTTTTCCCTTATATGTAATGTTATTATGAAATGTAATAGTATTTATTTATGATCATAATGAATCATTCAATATAAAATAACCATTCCATTAATAACATTAATGAATTTTTGGGGTATTATAATTTCATCATCTTGTTATTAATTAATATTTGATGACTACCATATTCCATGAGCATGATAAATCCCATGTTCTTTCTGTCTTCAAGATACACCACGATCTCCTTCATAAGGAAAAGATATATATAATACAGTGATATTAAAATGGTCTATTTAACTATTTTGTTAATTATCTAAAATTCAAATCAACGTTCACAATGTAGTAAATAAAATTCAACCGTACAGATGACTTGATATAGATCTTTTACTGGGATAAAACATGAGGGAACTAACATTGATCCATCCCAACGAGACAATAATTCTTTATTTAATGTGATCATCCATATATTACTCTAATCTAGAATAACACTACCTTCTCTCAGTTCCCATTATCCATTCATTAAGAACCTCTATCCCCTTGACAATGAAAATGAGACATATCACTAATAGAAATCATTGTGTTCTATATATTTATTCCGGTAATTCTTATTGAGTATCACATTGAGTGTCATCACCTATATAATCATGAAGTCCCATAAATCTATCTTACTATAGAAAATTATAATACACTCTAAGCATCCATGGATATTTTCCACCTTCATTCCAAATAGAGTATCAAGGGGCATAACTTATGGGATAAATTGACTAGTACATCATGTGTATAAAATAGTTTTATAGATAATAATATATTAGAAACACTAGTATCGAACATTGAAATTTATAATGTAGGTTTAGTCAAGACTAGAAATATTAGATTTGATGTTCCCTTACAATTATCTTCTAGGTTCTGATCCACTATAATCCCATAGACTATCTCAACTCCTCGACACTTTCCTTGAAAACCATGACTCAAGGGACTCATCATCAATGGGTCGTACTAGTGAGGACCCTTGAGAGAACCATATTTCACTAACCATTTCATCCTCAACCATATGAATAATTTTGACCTCCATGATTTGATGGAAAACTTGTGAATATTCCCTTGGTGCCGAATTGAATACATTGGATTTGTGGGGTTGTGAAAACTAAAATGTAATGATAGATCTTCAAATATTTAATGAACATTGGGTCATCTACCGAGGGAACTAAAGAAACTAAACTTGACCATATATACATACTCTCAGTATTCTCCACACAATAGAACATATACATTCTACCCTATGATGTAGTACTCATGGGATTAGTAAGAGGTCCACATGCAAGATCATGGAAGGATAGTAGAAGAAAAACCTCCCAACCCACATAAATGACCCCTTTCTATAGTCAAGTCCTTCTATAGAACCAGTGAATATTATTATAGGTTAAATCTTTTTAACATAAGTAATATGTTGGGATGATTTCAAATCACTATCTTCCCTACCTTTTGAGCCTCGTTTATGACTAGAAGTGAGGCAGAGTGAATAATTTTTAGTAAAATGGGTTGTGTAAGAAGACACTATTATGAAAACTTCATATAACTCCACAAACTCTTACTCCTGGTCAATATTAAATATATTGGGAAAAAACTCACAAATGAACATTTCTAAATAGGACAGAAAAGTGTGTCCCTCTTATTGAATAGCCTTCTCCATGACTCCCCATCAATTCTTTGCAGTTCCATGTGGAATTAACAAACCCATCTTGATCATCTTATTCGATGGTGTCTCCCCGAAGGTGATGATACCGTAAATGATGTCCACCAACCCATCAATATACTGTGGAACACTAATTCACAAAATGAATGATGTATTTTGAATTTTAATATATCTAGTATAATTTCCTTGGATATCATTGGAAGGGCCCGTGATTATTGTTGGCCAACTACATACACAAAGGGAGCCAGTGCATGAACATGGTTTAGAGAACCCTCCTTCTCAACTAGTGGGCCACCAATCATCAATGAAGAGAAATATCAGATAACAAGAAGGAAAATTAGGTACATAAAATTATTCTAACCATTATATATATTTCAAACAAAGTTATCTTGGGAGTCTACCCATAACCCTTGGATACACCTCCCAGAGCTACCCAAGTTCACATCCCTTCATTTTATCTATATTAATTATATATAAAGTAACATATTTACATGATTATTTCAACTTTTCAATGAACATAGAGATACATTATAACATTAAAGGTAGACTGGAATATCACAAAACATAGATTATATTCTAACAAATATTTATCAAATCAAGGAATTAAATTAAAGAATAAATATTTAATAAAACAACATACATATATATGGAATGAGAACCTATGTTCTGATTAATGTTGCCTAAATGAACCTGGTATGTCAATAAAAATAGTTAAACAAAATCCCATCTGTGGAAACTTGAAGGTATGTTTCACAGGTTTTGGTCAAGAACATGGAAGGACCACTACTAGATACCCACACAACTATCTCCTTTCAAACCTGTCTCAGGTTAGTCCAATGTGAAAATAAGAAAAGTAGTGCTCTAATACTATTTCATAATTCCTTAGACCAAACAAATGTGAACATGATGGTACACTACATGGCCTAATTCATTTATCCCCACACATAAGAGGGTACCAACAAAAAGTGTGGGTCAGATTCTTTATGTGTGGAGACTATAACCTTAGTATCATGTCATAGATAAAATAAAAAATACTAACAAATATACAGAGTAACATATGAAAACTACAATAAGGAATAAAAATTATACAATAAATAGAAAATTTTTATCCAAATGTGGTAACCAAATCCATAATATATGTATCATATAAATAAACAGATAAACAATATGGATTAATCTAGAATCGATCCTACTACGGAAAAACCTCTATAACTCTCAGCTCTTCCACTATCCACATACCATTTTCCCTTTTATAGGTCTTTAATCATAAATTACCTATGCACAAAAATGTGAAAATATAGGGTGTCAGTAATGAAACCTAGTAGGACACCACCAATGCATCCTTAATTGATGTTCTCATACAAACATGTGATTTCTATAATCAAAAAATCAATACAAAAGAAATATAATAATACAATGATGAGCACATATGTTATCATCGATACATGATGATACCAACTTGTACCTTAATTATATCCATGATAGATGGAATGTTAATGCATTTGAATTAATAAAGATCAATAAAAAATATTAATAACCATGATTCTTGGCATCTTATATATGTACTACTTCGCATCCACTAGGAATCAAGTGATTTTGGTTCTTGGCATCTACTAGGCATCAAGTGACCATTCTACTCATAATCCACTAGGAATAGAGTATCATGCTCTATAACATCTGTTAGGCATCACATATATAATATGTAATCCAGGAGGAATCTTCATATACCCACCATATGCTTAGGTGAATTTTCTTTGATGACACAAGTCATGCACAATTCTCATCTAAGGGATAAATATGTTAAGATACTCCAACAACTTTGGGATCCATGAACAATATCTCTAAAGGTACTCATTATAGGGTAGAATAAACAATCAAATACAATGTATCATCACTAATAAAATATTTGATATATAATAAATTTGATCAGCATGAAACCTGAATAATTAATCTATAAATATAAAAATGGAAACAAGAGTCATATAAGTCTCTTAGGGATACACATATACACACACATAGACACCATCATGATATCATCATCTAAAATAACTATCGTGTATTCTAATAGATGTTTAATATCATGCAAACAAGTGTAAACATGTTACAAAAAAGGTAATGAACTTCTTATATAAAATTCAATAATGAATAATATAATGGATTTCCTGGGAAACATTATTTGATTCATAAAAATGTAATCATTTTCTCAAAACACTCACCATTTATTCCAAGAACCGAATCCAACTATTTTAGTTCTAGAAGGAATAAAATTTCACATTTGACAATTTAATATCTCTCATGGGTAGGAATTTTATTTTCATTTGATCTGTCTTTATAATTCCATAATACTTAAATGATAAGTAAAAAAATTCGACCATTGATGATAATCCCACTATATAATATAATTCAATACAAACCCATAATAAGTGTTTTTATTCATTTATAATATTATTCTTTGTTACGTTTTAATGAAATATTTATCAACTTTTTAGAAATAATTTGGTACAATAAATTAAAATAATAAAATGAGAATATTATAAGTAATTTTTACATAAATTTTATATTTTGAAAACATAGTACCCAAAATAGACTAGAGAAGTGAAGTTATTCCATGCATAGAACCTAGATGATGAGCTCTGTACATTCAATTCTTATTTTAAAAAACATGAAAAATGGAATTTCAGGGAACATGATACACTAAGGGGTTATTAAAAACAACTTTTAAAAGTCTTTAACATTTTTTTTTAAAAAAAACAACATATTGGATCGCAATAACAAAAAATACTAATTAAATATCTTCATATAATTTTTCTACCAGAATAAATAATAACGATTGTTTAATTTCATAAAATAATGGTTTTTTATCCTACAATAATTCATAAAATTAATTTAAAAGGATTTTATAGTTTACTATCATCAAAATTATTTAAATAATCAATAGGGGGAGGAATGAACAGAAAATTGGTTTTTATATAAACATTAATCATGAAAAGGGGTTTTCGTATGTGTAACTTTATTATAACCTTGCACAGATCCTATGTGATGAGTAAGGTTTAAGACATAAACATACCCCCTATGTAATATATTATTTACCCTTTTGTATACCTTGGAATTTAGGTGTTACTCTTATACAACTAATCATTACAATAACACATCCATTAAGAAATTTTAGGTTAACCTTATATAGTATTTGGTCACCATTATAAAACATCTAAAAACCCAGTCTTACCCATAAAAAACATTTTAGGTACCCTTGTACATACATTATAAATCTTAGTTGACACTTAGGCTTCTCTCTGATTACACTTATGTAGTATATATACACATGGCCCTCACACTATGTATATAAAAATTTAATTACCTATATACTACAGCTAGAAGGAACCCCATCCTTACGCAATGGATCTTTTACCCTTACATTACCCTTAACAAATGGCCTCATTTATGGAATATGTGGAAAAAAGGTTTCACACTTATGAAACACCATAAATGATTATGTAAGGGTGATTTTTATTCACAAATTATACTATTACATAAAAATAACTATAACATATAAAAAATAGGGCTCCTTAAACAATTGAAAACAGATAATATTGTAGAACAAGTCCCATAGGATACTATCCAATACTCAAAAATGTTTATGAATCATCTTGACCCTCTAAGTTGATTATCAAGTCCATCATGGGCAATCATCCCATTCAAACCAAAACTAGGGTTCTTAGAGGGATATACACACCAAAAAAACCATTATGAAAAAAGTATTCATGGGGATACCCAAACAACACATATCATCATACATAAATAAACACATGGAACCCATAAAAAGGTACACATAAAGAACTCATGATATTGAAAAAATATATATCCCACATAAAGTTAAGCAATCCAAAAAATAATACAACATGGAAATTATTTATTCCTTAGAAAACTAACTAATGTATCTCTTTTAAACCTATTTCAAAATGATTCCTCACTAATTTACTCACCCAAGGCCCTTGTCCCAAATTATCATACAATTTATTTGTAAAACCCATTTATTTTTTGAGTGACAATTTCAAAACATGTTTTCCTAATAAACTATTTTATTTTAAATACCAATTTTTTCAAATACATTTTTAAAATACTATTTACTACGGTTATATATATTTTATTAAAAAATAAATTCTTGTCTAAAACAATACATAATGATATCAAACTTCAATTATTATACTAATGATCCTCCATCAAACCATTTAGAAATTTATAAGGTATGTGCGGACTATTATTAAAACATGATCCCTTCAATACCATGTGAGATAACATAGACAACCCACCATGTATGCAAATATATATACTAGTGAGGCAGAAAAATATTATACAACCAATTAACCTAGATATGAAGTGACGTCACGTAACCCTTCCATAATTTTTATTTTGATAAATCTGTTCAGGTACATACCAATCTCTACCCAGATGGATAGAACATGTATTATCAACCTATATCAATAAATTAATTAAATGAACAATTAAGAACAATTTTTCAAAATGGAATTATTTTCACCGAATCAATTTTACTATCCATTAATGATGAAATTCTAAGAAAATAGGTTGGATTTACCCCTGAAACACCATCGATTCAATGAAATTAAAAATCTCAAAATCATTAACTAGAATTGATGGTCCATTATTCCAAAATTTAAAAAAAACATAATAGATTAAATAATATGATGATTTTATTTTGGCCACTCAGGACATGATGGATTAGTTGCATATGAATTTATTATAAAAGAATTAAATTCTCTATGATCTGATGAAATGGTTCCAGTGAAAACTATAATAATTGAACTAAATAAAAATACCTCAGTGGAGTAAAAACATGGAAGAATAAATAGTTTACCATACTCAAATGATATTTTTGGCATCCCACAAAAATATAATATTCCAAGACATCATATCACAAACATTGGACACCATAATATTATTTAACCCTATACCATAAAATTATTTTACTGATTCTCAAATGATCATAAAAGTTGTACGAGTCCAAGTTCAAAAAAATTAACCCCTCAAAAGACGAAAATTTAAAATTACTTAAAGAATTTCAGTCTCTTAATGACACATGTAATTATAAACTCTAAACTACAATTCTGTTAATCATAAAAAAGAAACTTTATTCTTCATAACATTAACCCTAGCCTACCATGATCATAAATAGAACGTTAATTTTCTATGATTATTCTTTAAATTTCCACCATTTTTCCAATTCACAACTCCAAACACCAAATCTAGATACAATGACTTTGCTTATAAAATCCCATTGTGATATTAGAACCTCATCAACCATGTACTGAATGAAATTTATAATATGGGATCCATTCCACAATATTATATTCCATATAAGACACCATTTGGTCAATCCCTAATCTACATTCAATATAATCTATCTACATCGACTGATAATGGATCACCACAATGCACTGGCACATTTTATTAACATTGTGTTTCATTATAAACTCATTAAAACATAAATAATAATGTTTGGATCCTACACTCAATTTAATTCATCAGTCAATTTAACAAATGAGCACACCCACCATCACACTCATCTCGGACCATCATTTCATTCCCAATCTGACGTACCCTTAGATCACGTCAAATCCAACCATGATCATAATTCCAACACACTGACCCCAAATACTATTCTTGAGATAAGTAAGAAATTTTAAATCCATCCATCACCATATAAAAATCACACACCACATATTATTCATAGAGATAGATCAATTATACCCACTAGCTCACTAAAATTTATACTCTTACCCATTATCCCCTTCATCAAGAGTTCAATGAAATCACAATACATGAGAAAGAGGAAATACCATTCCATATAATTTTCTCTTAATTTTCTTCCACCAAACACATTGGATGATCTTTAAAATAGTCATCCCAACCTCTAAAGTATCATTCAAATCAACATCGCCAAAAGTGTCCCCCACTCCATAGTAGTAACAGAAAATTCTCCCATAATAATGGAAATCAAAAACAGAAATCTAGTAATATTTCATCACATAATTCAAACCCTACATAATGTGTAAAAATGTTGTTTAAATACTTAAATCATGTGATGAAATGAAGCTTCCCCCATGAAAAAATCGAAACAATGAGGTTTTAACCCTATAACATGTAATAAAAAACTCTTATCCCCAAGAACCAGGTCAGAAGCATTGATTTAATGAATTTATAATTTCATGAAATTGTGTACGTTCAAATAAAGGCCTTCATGTTGGCTTGTACCTCACTATAGAGATTAGTTCCAATGACACATTCCTTATAACAAATCATGAATCACTAGTTACTAAACAGAATAGTGGCCCAAATCTGCACATTTAATTCTCATAGATCTTAGATATTAATAAGCGATGCATCAATGATTATAGTTCTCGCCCATAACACTTTTTTACATAATAATAATTACAATCATTTTTTCTCCCCATTATTGGGATCTACTATTGAAAATAAATCAGATATCCATCCCACTACATCCTCAAAACACAAAAAATGGGTATAATGCCAAAACCCACCAAAACAAACAAGGTTACTCAACAATAATATAAAAATCCCATGATCCTACATCATGATATCCCAGGAATACATTCTCGACATTCCCATCTAAAACACAAATCAATATCATAGGTTTATAATGATCAAACATTGAAGATCCAACAAACAACTATACATAGGAGCCAATTCCACTATATAAACCAAAATAAACTAGGAACACACACACACACACCAATCAAAATTAGACATTTTTAATAAAATAAAACATATAAGAGAATATAAAATTAAAATAATCGGGTAACAATGACCGAAACACAAAACCTAGGTATTTTGGTATCAAAATATTCATATTGATAAATTTCATAACCCTATTTACAAAAAAATTCAAACCTTCCAAATGTCATCGGATTCTCTATTACATCCCCTATAATATGACGGGTAGTTTCCCAAAAATTAATTTAATATAAACAACTATCCAATATGGTCTTTTTTGTTAAAAATTAACCCATTTTCCAAAATCTATTGTAAAATATTATTTTTAAACTTTTTCAAAATTACATTTCAGAAACCATTTTAAAAAAATATCTAAAAATAAAATTATCAACCCATTTCAAAAACATCATATTTGAAAGCTATTCCATATATATCCAACATTAAAAACCATTCTTCAACACATAACTCCACCACACACATTTTAATTTCAATTACATGTTTTTTTCCCAAAATACACAAATCCCCAAATCATTAAAAAATATTGGTCATGAAAACAAAAACACAATCAGTCAAAAAATCCCCTAATATCCATATAAATATATTCACCCCTTATAATATATTTAACTAAATATATTTTATCTTAATTATTATTCAATTAATATGTATTATTATAAAGAATCATGTAAAATAACCTCATACAATAGTTCCAATATTATACAATAATCAGGATCCTATTATGATGGAAGAACATTCCAATAGATCCATTCCAAGTCATGCGACACATCTTAAATGACATCCATCCCACAACGAGATTCTCAATCCAAATCAACACATCACTCATCCATGATTGACTAATCCTAAAATTGGGCATGCTCTTCAAACATGGATTTAAATGGATTTCATCTTGGTATAACATGTTCTTGATCATCCACATGAGTTTTAGAAACCTTACACCACATGTTACTACACAATCCTATCAGATAAAATACTACAATAATATTCAATATCAAATCGTATTGGGTTAAAAGAATGGAATGTGGACAAGGAACCTAAAAGACCTCATGAAGAAATCATATAATTCAATAGGGATCCAACAATTGATGATGTCCTGACACAATTGTTGGGATACTGTTTCCACCATTTTAAAAGAATAAAATAGTATATATAATCCATAAACCCAAAAATATATAGTAATAAATCATAATTTTGTTTAATAATCAAATAAAATAGAATAATGCCCATTATTAATCACAAACAATCATTTCGAGTCCTCAGACTCTTTATTATACTAAACCAATACTATATGACCATTTGTATGTGACCATTGTGTCCTAAGAGAAAATAATAATGATTATCCATATACAAAAAAACCCATTTTGTGTTCATGGTTATGGGTGAGTCCAATGACCATGTGGGCATCCCAAATTCATTAATAGTTCCAGACATTGCTTCAATAATGTGTATGTTCATACCATACATATAAAAGATGTATTTATGTGTGTATAAAACACCCACATACAAACATTTCTTGGAATGCATGTACAATCATACATGTACAGTGATCATGTTCTAACCCAGACAATATTCAACTATAACCTACCCACATCGACTCCATGTTTATTGTATGTATTTTTAAAAACATATCAATACATATAACTAATTTTATGTACATATCCCTTAGGTCATATACTTGAAAAATACCTATGCAAACCTACAGACACAGAAAGGACAATAAATTCACCCTTATCTATCCATATATACGCAGTGATGTAATTCAAGTGACCTGAAAACATCCTTAATAATAATATGTTGGCACCAAATCACACCAATATTTGTTTTTGGGAATAGGATGGTAAACATAAATAATTATGGCCCATTCCCGTGGAATCTAGGGAGGACCCAGACATACAAAAATACCCATTAGCATTACATATGGGAAGACCACATCAATCATACGAGACCATTCTCATAGAATACTGAGAGGCCATAGTAAACAAATTTCACATCCCCTTAAACTACTAAGATGAAAAAACAAGAATGAAACAATAAATAGGTAAATAAAACTATCTCCCACATACCAACTCATCACTATGGTATTATTCTCTCGGGATGCAGTCCTATTTTTAGAACACATTTTAGACCCATATTGTCCCTAAAATTATCACAACACATCCATATGGTCCAAAATACACATTTTTTCCAAAATTAATGGTTTTCACATGGATATACATGAAAAAATAATAATCATGCATACATGTTCCCATTGGGTTATGCACAAAACACACATAAACCTGAATTAAAACAATAACATAATGTGAAAACATAGTGTTTTCAGGTTTTGAAAAACATTTCATCTCCTGAACATGGAAAAACATACCAATTTTTTTTCATTTAACCCTTTGATATACATTTTAAAAACAATTATAGTCAAAATTTTAAAAACCATTTCAAAAGATGGAACACACAACTTTATTCACACTGGGCCATTGGAAAAAAAATATTATCAACAATTATTCTGAAAACACATTTCCATTTTGTAACACCATTTTAAGAATATATTTTTTAAATCACCACATTTTTTGAATTCTAATTTAGATAAAAATCTTCGTAAAATAAATTTTAAATTGGAAATTTGAATTTCATTTTGGAAATCAATACAAACCTCTAATAATCCACAAGGAGGGCAACCCATATTTGTTCATCCATGGAACCACCCTAAGAATATCTAGATATTTATATTATATATATTAGATATTAGGCTAATATGATCTAATATAAACCATATGGGGTAACTCATAATAGACAATCATTGTGGGAGAATACATACTAGTGTGGCACATGAATATAAAGTTACCAACTAACTAAAAGACGCAATATGGTTACAGAAAACCGAATCTACCAATGTCTTATTAAATCAATAATAGCCTATATTGACCTTCACTGAGTCTATAAGATCTTATTACAATAAAAAACAAAAATTAATTATTTAATTAGTTAATTGATAATTTTTTTTTGAAAAATTGATTAATAGGTTCGAAACTCCCATTGGTAGTCCAACGATGCCATAAACACAAGTAACATGATGATATACACTAATGATACAATAATGATCCTCAAGAACATAGAATAACCTAAGTGATAACACAAATCGATGGTCAGTATCTCAATATTGTGTGTGAAACCCAACAGAAACTCACCCAAAAACATACCACATAAAAGACGATGAAGGATGTCTTATTTATCTCATCCCAATTCATCCTTTATGATCCACATTTAAAATACACTGCATTGTCTATGATTTCTCTATAATAAAAATAAATCATTTCTCCTGAAATGAAAATGGGAATATATAAACAAGTAATGAAAAAGTGTGGGTAAGAAATTATGAATAAGATGGAGAACCTACTAATAAATTAAGTGAGAGAACATCTAATAACCCAACAATACTGATGCATATGGAATGTGGGAGAGGTGGATCAATGATATGTAAAATAATTTCAATAATTAGACACTTAATTTATTTTACATAGTTAAAAAATTAATATTTTTTAGGAAATTCACATATTTTCTTCTTTTATTTGAATTTTATGTTTTTTATGAAAATAGAATATTTTGGGAATTTTAGTTATTTTTTTGGTTTTTTTATTTCATCCAAAACATTATATAAAATATTAAAAATTATGATTTTTTATATAGGATTAATGGATTTCATGGTTTCATTTAATTAATTTGGACCGAGTATTAAATCTAATTATTAAAGGCCCAAATCAATATCATAAGAAACCCCCAGAATAAATGTTCGAATCAGAAAACATTTGAAATTGGGATAAAACCTATATTTGTTTCTACTAAAATGAGGAAAACAATTAACATAATGTTATAAAATATGTGAGGAATTAATTTTCATAACTTTGTAAAGGAATTATAATGCATATTTGAAGGCCATAAATGTAGGGGAACTTAGTACATGTTAATATGAAGTGTCATCCAATTCATAAAATTTACCTAGAGTAAATTCATCAATAGTCACATTTATTTGTCCCAAAAAGATAACATTATATGGGATCACATGATATTCATTATGTAAAAACATTAACTTAGATAACTATTTTGAAATTATGAATTTGATATTCTTACCATGTGCAATTTTTGAAGTAAAAATCTTGACTTAAAATGACACACACCTCTCTATATAAACTTTTACTTCCTTAACATTTAATGGATTGGATGATAAATTAATGATCTAGAAAACATATATATTTTAGAATAATTTTCTTTTAATTATTTAATTTAATTTTATATTCTAATTTTTTTGAACTCAACTCTCCCTTATTCTAGAGCTCAATCATTTAATTCTCCAATTTTCTTCCCACTCTGATCTCAAATAGTCATGATCATGAGTAAATAACTAATAAAATTTATCTAGGGTAAAAATGATGAAAATATTTATTTTAATGTATATGTTTAATTTTTATTATTTTCTTAGAGTTATGTCGATGGTGATCATATTGGGAAAGACACCATCTTGTATTCACTTTCCACTAAAGGCTAAATTTTTTCTTCTTTAATATTTTACGACAATTTAGGAGGAAGATGAGTGATGTACGTGGAGATGAATAACTAAACGATATATTCACAAACTCATAATAAGTGGATGTTCCAAAATATGATGAGTGTGTTAGTTTAGTAAATTTAAATCAAACAATAACATAATTTATGATCACTCGTATAGGTTCTCTTGATAGTATCTCCAATCATTCTAACCCAATTATGTTTACATTACATCATCAAATATACTTCTGGTATTCCATTCCCTATTCATAAACTAAAATTTCATCTAATTACCTTTAATAAATATAAAATAAATAAATATAAATTTATATGAACTTGAAATAGTGGGTGACTTACCGTGAAATAGCCTCAAGAGATATGACCATGGATACAAACTATACTACACTTAGAAAAAAAATTAATAGCATCAATATCACCCATATAAATTCATGTAACATCATATAATCACACTTGAATATAAATTTGGTATTCACTCACTATTTTTATTCATAATATTATAAATACATTTTCTTACATGTATTTTTTTTCAAATAACTATACAAGGACTGATTACAAATAGTTGCAATTATAATAATAAAAAATTTAGTAATGATAACTATGTTATTTTTCACTAACAAAGAGAGAAAATAATATTTTGATGAGAAAACATTAATATTGAGTGAAATATTTCAATGAATAGTAGGAGTAGATACTACAGAATGAACCAAATCTTTGGGAGGAAAAATTAGACTCAATTAATTTTTAAGTTGAAGTAACAATAGATGTATAGATGAAAAATAATAATATCCATCCAACCTCCCATGAAAATTTATAAAAGTTATTATTATGGAAATTGTGTCATCGAATGATGTTATGGGAGATCCATATAAATTTGATGAGTATTGATTAATTTTTTTAGCAGCTGAAAACATAATTGATTATCCCTATTCAAAAAATGAAAATATGGTACCTATCTATCTTTATATTTGTCTGTATGATGATTTTTAAGGTAATCCTATAGAGATTGAGTACACAGATGTCCCCTCCAGAAGTGTTAAATTTTGAAAATGACATAATTGAAATGTATTTCTTTGTATAGATTCTCCAATTTTTAATTGCATTTATGATTAATTGTTTTATTGCTTCTCCATTTCTAAAATTTCTCACACAACATACATGGAGCAGGGCCTATACATTTATTTCATGGGTGATACCACCCATGTGGTGGTGATAAAAGTAGAATAAGAATTTAATAACCATATGGTAATATGACTACCTTATCTATATCAAATTTTATAACATACAATGGTTAAAACTATATGGGTCAATATAGAGAACACCTATGTTGTTTCCTTCAAAACTATAGATATTCAACTATCTCTTTTCTCTCACATGGGGTTGAGAGTTTTCTTCTCTTATTTGGGTTTCTCTACTATCTACGTCTGCTCATAAACACCGAGAAAAGTCACATGTGGTGGTTCATCTCTATAAAACAATACTCAACATTGGATTGGGATAAAATTCTAGAACAACCAATCTAGTAGAGGAAAAAACCCAGTTTCCGCCTGGGGGTTTAATAAAAGAATTACCCATTTCCATTTTAATTTTAGTTTCTTAATATTTATTTATCATATATTTTTTCCTTTTATTATTTTAGGTTTATCAAGGTAGTATCCAGAAACATGACCAAATGATGACAATTAAAAATAAATCAGGTTCTGTCTCCCCTTTACATTATTTCACATTATTCCCAAATGAAATTATGTCTACTAAAAACTATCGATATATTGTGAACTCAAAAGTGGGTATAAAATAGAATAAGTATGGGAAATGGATGTTAATATGTCTTTGTGTCTTTTTTAGGATTCTACAATTGTTTTCATGATTATTTTGTGAATTGAAGATGTATTATTTTTATTTCTGTTTTCTTTTCGGGAATTTTTGGCTTACATATAATATGAAGGAAATGTAAAACCAACATAATGTGTTTTATACATTGCATGATTTGGGAATGAGATGATTTAATTTTTTTTGAAATTTATTTTGTTTCTTGATTTAAAATTTATTCATTTAATAATGCTTGATAGATTTTTAAAATAATGTGAAATATTACTGTCAAAATTAAATATCTTTCCCATCCTGATAAGACTTAATAACATTTTGATAACATCTATAATATTTTATTTTTCTTAAGAGTATTTATAAATGTGTTTCAAAATATAAAAATCTATTTTTATATTTTTCAAATCTACAAGAGTTTATTGAATGTGTATAGTGTGATTTTTCCACTACCTTGAATGAACATTTATCATTTAACTCATATTTTTTCCAACTTTAAAATATAACCTATATTAATCCCATAGATTTATTGAAATACTCTGATAGAAAGACACATTAAAATTTTATTTAGCTTATTCCAATCAATTATTGAATGAAAATAATGCATTTGTTTTTGAAGTCATGTGTGTTGGGGTTAGGGTACTTTGGTTGAGTTGTTCTGATTTGTAGAATTTTTTGAGCATATATGAAAAAGATGTGTTTTCATAATTATTTATACTTTTTTGAAATAAATATTATTATTGAAATATAGATGGGTTGCCAAAATATCATTAAAAATAAGGGACGATAATTCACCAATTCATGAAGAAAAAAAATTATCATATTTTTATAAAATAAATTTGATTTAGAATAGAAATTATTAATCGGAATTCAATTCGAATGAATAATTAAAACTATGGAAACATGTGATGAAATTTATGTCTGATTGGGAAATGAAAATTCTTGAGCTTTTCAATACTAGAAATTGAGATTTGGTTGTTTCCCATTTCGGAGAAGAATGTGGTGATGAAAATTTTTGACGATTTTTATAAATTTACTTTATTTTAGAGCCTAACTCTCCCCATTATGCCTATGATATTTTAATAGGTATATCCCACCAAATATTATATTAAGAATTAATAATTTAAAATTCCACCTGATTAGTAGATTTGTTAATCTTGGATGTGGATACTCAGTGGGGATAGAGAGCTTATATAGATTTAACTTGTTCTCGAGAAAAGCAATAACTCTACTAAAAAAATATTTGAGTGAGGATCAAATTTTTTTTGGGAAGGTAGGTATGACATGAACAAGAGGATTAAAATCACATTAAAAAAACTTTTATTATTTGTGAGAAGATAGGGAATTTTTAACCATTCGGGAGGAAATATATTTTCTATAGATATGATATGTATTTTGTGTTTTCATTTAGACTTTGGGATGCTTTATTTGACATTAATGTACATGATTACCCATGAATGCATTGTTTTTGTGTTAGGGGCTTCAGAAATAAAATATTTTCATTAATTTAATTTTAATATTAATGGTTTAATCCCATTAGTATAAAATAGTTGTACAAATGGTCAAATTTTTGTGGATTAAGATGTATTTGGAGCAATGATACGGAAATGAAATTTTTATGAAAATGAAATTAATTTATGATAGTTTTAAATTTGAGAAATCACTATATCTACCCAAATCCAAATTATAAATTCTTTTATAAGATTTATGGATTATTGGAATAAGTTTCATATAACTTGAGCAAGTACATGATCTAAACATTTGAGGCCTAAAGCAATCTCACACAAGAGGCCTTGGAGTCTATTCCCAAATTAGAAGACATATTATGATGGGTATATCTCTCTCAAATTACCGAAACAAATGAGATGTACATTAATATTAATATATAAAAAATATCATGGAAATATTTATATAACTATGGATAAGAAGAATTATGTCTAGTTAAATCCCATAAAATATTTTGAACATTGTGCAAGGGTATTAAAACATTAATTCAATCCATACAAGTATTTGAATGAAAATAGTTCATAAATCATTCAATATGTGGAAAATGAAGCATATATTTACTGGTTCATGGGAATGACATTTGGGGAAATATTCAATATGATAAATTTTTTAAAATTATCCGTTAAATTTACCTACCATTCATAGAATTATTAAATTTCTATATTGATTAAAAATATGAAAAATGTATTCCTTTATATTATTATTTCCAAAAAGATTCTAGTAATAATCCATTAAAATAAAAACCATGAAGATTTTATTATATAATTTTGGTTTATTTTATTTAATTATTTATATTTATTTCATATTTTAATTTTGTTTTTTCTTTTATCTCATATTCTCTCTCTATATCTGTCGATTTATCTCCCAATTCTATTATCACTATGATACCTAACACTCAAGATCCAATGTATTTAATAAAATTAATCTTATAAATGTGGAATTATATTTTGAACAACTATATCTGAACATTTAGTTTTAATGATTATTATTTTTGAAGAGTTAGGATGATGGGGATCTAAGTGGGAAATTCCAAATTGGGTCTCCACTTTCCACTCAATATATATATTTTTCTTCTTCATTAGTATCCCTTGATTGTAGTGGTAAATGTGTGCTGTTCATGGTGGTTATAGTGTGAATATTTTATTCCTAAAATGGGACAAAAAAGATTTTGACACATACGATGGAGTATTTTCATTAGGGAATTTTGAAAAAAATATTAAATTGTATGTTCACAAAGGTATGTTCTCTCAAGTGTATCAACATTAAATATAACATAATTCTATTTGAATTATTCACTTTTCTTGGAATAGACATATATACATTTAGTATTTTAATCACTGTTCTAAAACTCCAATTTTTTGTAAGTTTTTTTCATAAATATTGGAAAAAATTAAAAACTGAACTAAAAGTAGTGTGTGGTCGACAAAAAAAAATCACTTCAAGAGTGATGGCCTTTGTTAGACATTATTTTTCTCTCAGAAATAAATTAAATTTTCTTGACCAAGTTTTGATAATAATGTCAAAACCTATCTCGGTTTTTGGGGACCCTTGTGGTCTAAATTAATTTTTTATATTTAAAAAAATTAATTAATTTTTATTACATTAATTTTGAATAATAAAAAAACCTCTTTCTCTAAGTATTACAACAAAAAATATTCTTCAGGGGATAATTAATAACTAATGAAACAACAAAAATAATTTGAAAATGGAGGTGATTCCCAATTTCAAAAGCATAAATAATAAATTAAAAACACTTATAGAATAATAAAATGTCTAATTGAATATGTTCTTGGATCCTAAGAGTATAGTTAAAAGAAATAAATTTATAAAATTGAAGATTTATTATCCCCATATATTTTTTCAGGTTGAAAAATTTTAGGTTAGAGAGTTGAAAATAAATTAATATCTATTCAGCCTTTCTAAACCATGACTTGAAGGGGGTTTTGAAGAAAAAATTATAGTAGAATAGTTATAGGAGATCAAAATGAAATAGTTGAGTATTGGAAAAATTTTGAAGAACCAGAAAATGTAGCAGATTATCCGATATTTGAAAGTGAGATATAATAACCCATTTACCTCTCTATTTTTTTTGTAAGAAGATAATAAAGATACATAGGTTATGATTTATTGTTAAATTGTTCTTCTTGTAGAGATACATTTCCATGCTAACTAACATGAAAGGGATGATTTTTTTATTCGATATTCATGATTAAAACATATTTAAGGTGAATTATATTTTTCCTTTTCCTTTTAAAAATTTCCTAACATAATACCCATGATGTTGGCCCAATAATTTGATGCTCAGTAAGTGGTCACCAAACTGGTGTTGATTTATGGATAAGAAGATATGGATAATAATTTGGTTATGTGAAAACCTCATCTATATAAATATTCATACCATAAGGAAAATGACACCATTTATGTCAACACGGTGCACCACTATCTTCTACCCCTCCTTTATAGAACTCATAATTATCTCTTTCATCTTTCATGGGCAATTGAAATTTTGTTCTCTTCATTCAGGATATCTATTCTCAATGTATAATATTTGACATCAGAAAATGTAATATTTTGTTCTTCAGATCAAAGAAACTACACCAACCGTATGACTGAGAATTAAATTCCATAACTAATTTACTAGGGGCAGTGAAAACATAACACTCATGGGGTGGTCAAAAACTAGTGGCATCCCTATTATCTTATCTTAACCATCCTTTTTTAAATATGTTTATTTTTATTTTTAATTTTCTTTAGTTTAGGTTTATAGCTAAAATATCTAAGAACTGGACTCCTAAATTATATATAAAAACAAACCAGGTCCCCTTTCTCTCTTTATTTATTTTATATGCTTCCCAATTTAAAATTTGATGCACAAAATTTCATGATATTATTTTAACTATAAACTTGCTTTTAAATGGGAAAATAAAGGGGGATGTATGTTATAATACTATTATGAATCTTTTGATTGTGCTTCAATTTTATTTTATCTTTCTTTAATGTGTTTTATATTTCTTACTTTAGGTATTATTTTAGGATTTAAGAGATAAATTAAAATAACTTTTAAAAGAAAAACTAGATAATTATTATTTCCACAATTTTTTATTTTAATATAGTCATTTTAAAATTAATAACTAATTGATTTTGTTTCCTAATTTGGAATATTTTAATTTTAGAAATTTTTATTAATTTTGAATCTAATTTACACAAGTAATGTTAAATTGAAAATATATCCAAACCCAAGAAGATTCTAAATTTTTTTACTTCTTATTTATATAATTATTTTTCTTCAGATTATTAACACATGATGTATTATATGGAACATTTTTTTTTGTCTTTTTGAAAGCTATTACAACCATTTTAAAATTAAACTCTTCGTTTGGCATAACTTAATGTCTTCCCGTTATTATGCCAAGGTAGTCAAGTAATTCCTATATAATAATCAATATTATACATCATTTATCCCTTAACTACCTTACCTTAATGTTAACTAAATAAATATTTTGAAATCATTTTTGGGTGGTCAAGATGTGTTTCTTTTTGGATGGTATGAAAATTTTGATTGAAAGGAAATGAAAAAAAGTGTTTCTGTATTTATTTCTACATTGATAGAATAAATTTCATTTTTAATATATATATGGGTTTCCTTAATTTCCTTACAAATATGGGATTAGAGTCAAAATATACTTTAATATTGAAAGATACTTAACTTTTTATTACAAATTTGGTTCTAATGAAAAATTCCACATCTAAATTCAACATGAAATAATCCTACATGAAGGGGAAAAGAGTACAAAAAATATCATTATTTCTGAAATGATAATGTGTAAATAATCTAATAAAATTTAGAGTTATTTAGTGATGATTCATTTTTTATCTACTTAAGGATTACACTTTTTTTTCTAAACAAGTACATTCACAAATTAAATTATGATTAGAACATAACCCTCCTCATTCTATCTATGATTTTTTATATATTTAAAACCCTCCAACAATTTCTTTTTGAACAACAATAATAAAATAACCTAATATTAACACAATTTTGAATTTAGGTAGTGGAGGAACTATTAGGATTGAAATTCTATAGAGATGACACATGATTTTAATAATATTATATACCATAAAAAATAATTCCTTGATTGAATGTTGTTACAATTCAACAGAGGTGGGCACGATATGAACATGATGATTAACATGAGAATGAATGAATATATATGATTTGTGTAGATTTGGGGAATTTTTATCCAAGTATATTTCATGATATTATCCTTAGATATGATAGTTATGTCGTGTTATCCTTTTTTATTTGGGAAGTTTTTTTTACATTAGTACATATAATTATAAATGACAGTTTTAAATCCGAATATCAGTTATTCATCCCACCAATATAATATTTTATATTTAATTGTCATATTTTTATAGAATAACATTTTTTAATATGTAATTATTGAAATTATTATTTAAGGGAAACATAATTATATTAAGTTATAATTTTATTTTATAAAAAACATTCACTATACATAATATAAATTAGAAATTTCATTTCTAGAATTCAGTTTTTCAAGGATACATATAATTAATCAATGTGAAATGAAAAATCTCAACATTTGCGGACTTAATCATGGCCACATGTCAAAACATGGAATCTATGCCAAGATATGGAGAATTTTGAATGGGGATCTATATCTCTCAAACTATTGTTAGAAATGAGCTGAAATTTTAGATCTAGATAGAAAAAGGATAAGGAACTTTTCTCCTAACAATGTCTACAAGTGACATAAACTATTTAAAGGAAATTAATAGAATGTATTAGGAATTCAACCAAAGTTACAACACATATAAATATATTGTGAAGCATTAAGAGCATTTAACTTGAAATACTATTCTTAAAATGTAGTTCAAAAACTAGAAGGCCTTCAAATATGCCCCATTGGATTCATTATGAATCCCATAATATATGTGACATTGCTATAGTTAAAATATGGATCTTCAAGCATAATAAAAATATGGTCCATGATTGTGGAAGATCCAATCAACATATATTTATATAAACATCTATCCACTAATACACCCTTTCTATATCTTATGTCTATTTATCCACAATTTTTATCAATAAATTGTACATTTATAGGGATTTTGAAATGAAGTCTAATGAAATATTTAAAAATGGATCATTGTATAGGATTTAAATAATGTCTTGATACCTATTGGGTATATGGGATGAACTTTCCATAGTTTTAATCCCCCATGTTCTCCTCATGAAATTTATTATTGTTTTTTTATGCAACAATTTTTTTGGGATAAATTCAAATGTAGTAGATGTAAAATAAATGATAGACATTAAATTTTACTGGAATGATGGTTTCCCCATGTTGATGAAATAAGTGTTTCAATTGGATTATCTGGTTTACCCCTTCACAAATATAAATCAGACCAATATCCCATCACCAATGAGTTAATCAAAACATTTAACAAGGCCACCCCTCTTACTTTTAAATTTAATACGAGAGATGAAAACACATGGGTTCAAGGAAGTTACCAGGATGGTTTGGATACACAAATCCCTTATCCACAAAAAACAAGCATATACAGGATAGATTAAAAACTATAATATCTTCTCATGATAGTGTACTAAACAATTATTCTCAAATCTTGATAATGGCATTAGAGATATTCATGATGACCTTGTTTGATGCCAACTATGATATCAGAGTATATATTCTACTTTCTCCAAGGAAATCATGTCGTTCTCTAGGATTGATAATCTAATATGACTCATGTATAAGAATTAATGGAACCATGTCAATGTAAAAATTAAAAAATATAGAGATGAAAATTAAAAAAACTTCAATAGATTTACGATGATAATATAAAAATGAGATAGGATAATTACATTAGCTTAAATGTCTCCACCATCGTATTTGGAAATATAATCTAAAATTATTTGATCAATCGAATTAAAAAACATTAATCTGATGATGGAATAGAACACTAATCTAGGATGATTTAAAAAATTCATACATGCATTGAGGTGTATCAAAGTAGTAGTTACATCAGGGATCCCTCTATAGAAGATGTTAAAAGTAATTTTTCTCCTACAAAATTTATAATTCTATGAGAACAGATGGGTTAACTAATAATTTCATTATGTTCTACCAAGATATCGTATATATTAATGAAAAAACTCAATCATAGATATAATTAATAATATCTCCATGGCAAAAGAAATAAAATTTAGTTCATTGCACTTATTCCAAAGAATGGTAATTTCATTAAAACTAGAAACTTCATGCATTTTTCCTTTTGAAAAACTACTACCAAAATATTTAGAAAATTCATTATAAACAAGATATTGGTTATCATTAAGGGAACAATATCACTCAACCAAATTGAATGTTTCCATGAAAAAACCCTTAGAATTTTTTGTTTACATCTATGAAATGTTTGAGCATAATCAACATGACAACAAAGGATGAAATATTTTCCATGAAAATTGACATATAAAAAGAATTTTACACTATAAAATAGTGTTTTATTACCACCATCCCCAAAACGTACGGCTCCATAACTATATTTATCAGATTAATCAACACAATCCTTATTATTTTGAGGCACTCTATCTTTATTAACGGATCCACCAGAGGAATGTTTTTAATTATTTAGGGTATTCAGACAAGGATAACCCCTTTTAGGTCCTCTCTCTAATATTGATTAATACTACATTAGAAAATGATTTAACGAGCACTACCAAATCAGCATATAAAAGTTTTTCAAGGTTCGTAGGTAAATATTCACCCCCTAACCCTTCTAAATGCTGTTGAGATTATCATCTTTGGTAATGAATTTAGAAATACTATTTCGTCCATCCAAACTATTTTTTTTAGAATGATGAATCAGCATGGAAATCAATTTGATGTAAAAAATCCTCAATCATCATTGGAGATGGAATTTTTGACAATATAAAAAAATAATATCTCAATAATTTTTGTAGTGAAAAGGAAAAGAAATCATTCATCTATTATGTATCCCCTTATTTTAAGGAAAAAAATATTGTAATACCTTGAAATAATATTCTCTATCATAGTCAACTAGCTGTATAGATTAAATTAAAAATACATATCCTAATATTGATGGATATGTTTGTCCAACCCAGTGATAATGTACAAAATTTTATATGCCTTTTCCATATTCAAATGTCTAAGAGGTTATATCAACAACCTGAAATTCATGATCCTGAATTTCATCCATAAAAGATCTATACATGAAATTAATCATATAACTATTTGGTCGAAAAATACACAAAACACATAGATATGGGGATATTAGGAATCAATAATTAGAAGAACATTAGAGATGCACTTGTTTAAAAATTCACATGGAATCATATGACATCTAATGACATCTATAATTGATTTTTTAATAAAAGGGTTCACTGAAAATCTACTAAATAGATACACTCAATAACATGATTCATATTCCCTACATAAAATTAATGATATAATTTTTAATATCACTTGGTTGGTTTGATATAAGTCTAATTCGGAATACTAGATCATCACTGTCTTTAACCACCCTATGAATACAACACGGTTATACAATCAGATTTATATCACAAAAATATATTTAACATCATTCACAATAAAAATAATATTAGTGACCTAGCCCCTTTTCACGATTCTCATGAACTATAATGTTATCTTATTTTTCATAGGGCCATCGACGTCTTGAAATAAATTGAGAATGGAGTATTCAACACCATATAATAACACATGCTAAAATGTGATGCACCAAAACAACCAACATTTAACTTATTAAAATAAAAAATATACATACTAAGCCCTAAAATAAGATACTCCACGAGATGATCTATAGAGATCAAATACATACACACGGCCCACATCAATGAATTGGAAATGATAATTCTTTTAGATTTAAGTATTGTATGAAATATCATAAAAACATAGAACATGTATTCATTAGAAGAAATTTTTTTAATAATAAATGTGGATTATATACAATAACTCATTGAAATGAAAATATATACAATCTTCTTGTTGTATAACCTATTTCAATCAATCTATCACGTTATCATTAGTTAATTAGTATACAACATGTAACAGGTAGGAACTGAACCAATTATTTCTCATATCTATAGAGACCATAATGAGCTAGTGTTTGAATGCCAAAACCCCTCCAACCATGCATTTATGATGGATATAGATAGGGTTGTTTTCAATTAATCGTAAATTAAAATAGGTTTTATGTAAAATATAATTCCTGACATGAACAAAATTTGGCAGTTGGGTTTGAGTTGTATGTCCAAAAATTACATGGTACTAAAATACATTTGATGGATTCCTCCAATTCATTTGTGAATGAATGTTGATGTTGATGGTGTGAGGATCTAGAATTCATGAACCATATATATTTGGAGTTGTATTTCATAAACACAATAGTTTCATCAATGTATGATTTTAGCAATACATTGGAGTTAGAATAACATATGAAGTTGAATTATGGGTCATGATTCAGGATATCAGGTATATTTTCTATCATTAATGGAATCATAAATGGATTGAATCAGACTCTAATCTTGTTGATGAATCCCTGAATTCATGAAACAAGAATGCTTCCTAGAAATTTTATCCACAATGGATTTATTTTATTCAGGATATTTTTCATCTAATTCTAGTAATCTCACATACATTTAGGTAAGAAATTCATGTTGAAGACTTCCTATAGAAGAGAGAGATTTTGGAGAAGAGCACAATATAGTCCTTTTATATCCTAAATATTTTATCATCTATAATGGTTTCCGATATGTAGGGTGAGAATATCTCGCACTATTATAAATCTCCTTGTAATGCCTGATCGATTTTATATTAATTTTTTATAAAAATTCGAGGATCATGCTCAAATGGATCACACAAATGTTGAAGTATAAAAACATTTAATATTTTAATTTTCATGTTCTATAATATATTTTATTCTATATCTCTCTAATTTTCATTACACATTCAATTAACTCACTAATATCTAATTCTCAAGATCATGAGTAACTAACCCTTGTCATTTCCTTGAGCAACAATCCAATTCAGAACTGATTACTTTATATATTGATAATTAATTCTTAGTTACATAGAGTTATGATGAATAGAATATTAGTTTGAAATGAACCATTGTGTCTCCCCATAATATCATTGGAATAAAATCTTCATCTGGATTATTTTACTATGATTGGGGAGGTGCACGTGGGGTGTACTTGGTGATAATTGATAGGACCATATATTTATAAATTGGGAAGAAGAGGATATTCCAACATACTATGGATAATTTTTCATATTAAAAAAATACCATTTCATTAATATTATATTAATAAATTGAAAATATAATTAATAAAATAAATATTTACAAAGATGTAGAGAGTGATTAACCATGAAATCCATTCAAGAGATATGTCTCCAGTCTGAAACTAAGAATAAATAGAATATAAATTATGATATTTTTTCACTACCTGGTGAATGGAATTTCTTTTAACCTCCCCCTATGGGATTTGAATTTTCATTATAAAGCATCATAGAAATTTTAATTTATAAATCCCTTATCCATTTTAAATAAACTGGGCTAACAAGATTCACAATGTTAACCATCTATCATAACATTTCATTTTTATGGTTATGGGTAAATTTACCACACATCCCCAATTACGACCCTTTATCATATTGTGAATTTCATTCATGGTGTTAATGACTCAACAACACCATAAATGACCAACAACTTCTATTTTCAATGGCCATACAACTCTAAATCTTTCTTGTACCATCATTCTAAATCCACATGAAAAACCAAATCCCCTTAATAATTTATATCCCATAATGATGTGTTTTTTTATAATTTGAAATATTATATATTATGTTTCAAAGTTTATTTAAATTATTATTAATGATATATATTATTTTCTATGAAATATATAGGGTAATTATGATTTCATAGCTATATATAAGAGTAACTTAGCGAATATATAAGAATATGTTACTAATACATACGATTATCTCTGATGATTATTTTAATTTGAAAGAGTAAGATAAGGAAATAATAATATTGAAAATAATAATAAATAAGAGGAAACTACAAATAAAAACGATACATATTTTTATTTCAATCTTGATAATATTAAACATGTTTTACTATGGAATAAATGAAATCAAGTGTGATGATGCTAGGTAATTCTTTAGTGTTGATATCTTTAGTGTGATGATGCTAGGTAATTCTTTAGTGTATTTAAAAAATAATCCATTATTAAAAATGAAATTTGCGATGATATCTTTTGAAAATTATTATTCTATGATAGAAAAAACTACTATATATTTATATTTAAGGATGTGATTATAGAAATATATAAGGATGTTGTTAAATTTTAATATATTTTAAAATAAAAACCGAACCCGTAATTTTGAGGAGAATTATATAATTTTTTTTGAAGGTCATTAGATGATATTTATATATATTAAATTTGTAATATTCAATGTGGAATAATAATTAATGATTCCACATATTTTTCAGTAATACATTTAACTACATTAATGTAAGAACATGATACAACACATTTATTAAATATTTCCAATGTCAAATAAGGAAACCATATCCCTATAAATCATTTTATGATTTCTAGAAATGCTTACTTTTAAAAAATTAGCAAGAGATGTTTTTAGATAACTATTAATATGGAAGCAAAAGTGAGTTATTACTATTAAATTATGTTATGGAGATTGATGTTATTATTGAATGGGATTCCTAAATTCATGATGATTATCATAATGGATTTCAGAGAAGATAATTCAATACTGATGAAGAAAATTAATGGTTCAAGAATATATTTTCATTCCACATTTATCTGCATATTTTTAATATGATGTAGATTTTAAAAATATATATTAGGTGATAATAGATATTTGAATAGAAATAGTTATTATGAATGACAACTCCCGATTTCTAAGAACCTATTGGTCATATACATATAAATGTGTCACATAAATTACCCAAACAATATGTACATGGTCAACATTATGGGGGGAAAATTTTGAGAAAATTATATGTTCTTTTACTTTCATTGTTTTTTGTTGCATAACTATGAGAGAATAATCTAAATATTTAGCTGATATCAACACTAACATTTCATATAGGATTAATATAAATGGAAATTAAAAATGAAAATCTTACATCGATTCAACCCCCTTTCTCATTTTATCAAAGTCAGACCGTTATGAAAATTTGTTGTGTCCAATATATCAATGTTCCAATTACATTTTCCCATAGGTTGTGAAAAAATGACGTTGAATCAAAATGTTTCCAATTTTAGATGAATATCATTTAAAAAAAATAATTATCATGTATGAATGAATAGAATGTTTTATTGTACCCTATCACTTTTCTTGGAGTTTGTTGATGCTAGTGATAATTTTTACACTATTTGAGAAATAGAATCCCATAAAACATGATGAAAATAATTTTCTATATGTATTAGGAAAGGAAAAGAAGGAAATATTATTTTTTATAGTATATAATGTGTTTAATGTGGTTATGTGTCTCATTAATGAGAAATAAATCTCTTGTAATATTAAAAATAAAAGTGCGGGGATTTTTTAATTGATGGAAGATAAACTACAGATCTAGAGAGAAAATTTTAATATTTTAGAATGGATGAAAAAGAATCTATTTATAAAATATTCATAAGTGTGAAGGATATTTTTTGCAATATCAGATGTCTTTAAGAAAAATTAAACAATTCAATGATTTTTAAGAAAATATGTAGATATTTTCTTTATATATTAAATGTTAAATTTTATATATTTGATGATCGAGATAAATTATCTATTATTGAGTTAAAAAATATGCTTTTTTCTAAATGTAGAATCAAAATTATTTTTAGTAAGAAGATAATGGATATTAATGATATGGTAATTAAAGAAATTTAAAAAAAAATAATTAATTAAAATATAGAAAATGATTTATGGAATGAATCGGATGATTATAAATAAAATGATATATAATATGTGAGAAATATTTCCATTATTTACAAGAATTTATAAGGAGTAAGTAAATATATATTAAAAATCCCCCTTTAATTATTTAAATGTATATTAACTAGTATCATAAGATTTAAAGGAGGAATGATGTTAAGTATTATAATGATAATAAATATTAATTATTACAAAAAATGAAATGGTATAATGTATTTCTAAAAATCAAGAAATGTAATGAGAGAATTAAAATACTCATAAAAAGTAATATTATTCGTAAGCAATTAAAATGATAAATTAAACACATTTTGGGGTATATAAAATTTAAAAACTATTTAATAATATATAAATATTTTTGATTATTTTCAGGTTCACTAATCATTCACACCCGGTTCTCTTATAAAGTCACAACAACAAAAGGGATCTGTGAGATCCCTCAATGTACTAGAACCAAACCAAGCCCTAAAATATGAGCACATGATCATAATACAACAACTAAACCACAGTAGTGGATCCCATCCCCTCCACGTCACATCACAAGCAGCAACCTTAAACATCACTAGAATAGGTCAAGGGAGTCATCAAATTGAAATATTCCATTCATTTAGTTCCACCTTTCTGTTTGGTTAACTGAGATTATCACACAAGGATTCTTATTCATTGAGAATCCATTTAATCTTCTGATTTTATGTGATTCACTGGTTTCCATGTTACAATTATTAAATCATATAATTAACCAGATAACAATGTATCATTAGTGAACCTGAAAAGACCACTAACGACCTTGATTTCCAGTGGACATAAACCCATAAAATCCATAATAAATAAAGAGAGGTAAAATAGAACACTGGAAACATCAAATATACACCTTAATCCCTTAAAAGTCTTTTTATTATGTTCATTAAAGACTGGTTTTATCCATCCTTGTAGGAAACATTTTCATACCCTCCCTGCAAGTTGCACAGTAAAGAGAGACTACTGAAAAAACCTACCTGGATGACCAGTGATCGAAGTTTCTCTCCACGCGCCAAGAACTATGGTGCACGACTTAAAGGGGAGGAACATTGAGGACTCCATGAATGTGCAGAAAATGTTAAAGCATAGGCACACTACTTGCCTCGGGAAGGGGACTCCAAACGCACCGATGGGGAGAAAGAAACCAGTGAAGAAGAAGAAGAAAAAAATTCTCGTGCGATATTAAGATGCAAGATCTAGGAGTTACGGGATAAGAATTTTGAATGACCTTAAAGGTGGATCATGTATTTACCACGTGGTTTGGTGTCTACACATGATGGGAATAATTGTTTTTTAATTTCTCATTGGGGAGATGGAAGTAATAGTTGCGGGCTAAAAGATTATATTTAAATAGAGGAAGCATGTAACACTGACACACAATATGGGTCTGTGAGGGTCTCCCCAATCATAGAGGAATTCAGATATCTTTTATGGGATTTAAAAATGGTCTTCAACCACATTAAAAGGATTAAGAAAACATAAATGTAGAATTATTGGGAAAACAAGGTCAGAAAAAACCGAAAAGCCCCCTATGGCACTGATCGAGGACACACCAATCGATGACACACCGATCGGTGGCTCACCGATCGGTGTCCCTAATGGTTAACACCGCGATGAAATCATGACACTAAGACGCCTCCCTTAGGATCCGGACATGATGGGTCTAGGGCATGCCAAACACCAGAAATTTGGAAAAGGGATGGACTAGTAGGGTAAGGCAATTAAATTAGATACATCTCAAACTAGTCTCATCCTCAAGAATCAAAGGATGACCCGACGAGAAGAAAGGGGTCCGAACAACCACCTAGAAATATACCTCTCAGGGTCAAACAACTCCAAACAGCCATACCAATCCCATGGATCGAATTGTTCTGACACATGGATCGGGGAGTTCATTCCTCAATGTCAAGATACTATCTACTTTAGGAGGCACTGTCTAACCCACAGAAGTATAATCGCATCCGCCTTAATGTGTATTGATTAGGGATAATGTCCTCCCTTCCCCACATACCAGGTATTTTCATAAACATTCACCATGTAAGGAAACAAAACACACCATAAACCAATTAGGTCACCATTACATCACCATCTAGTACAAAAAAATTGAATAAAACTCAAAACAGCTCTGTGTACTAGGTGCGCATCTTTTCCTCCCATTCCCAAGTACTCTCTTCGAGTCCACCATGCCTCCACAACACATGGACCAAAGGAATGGTTCATCTATGAAGAACATTCTCCATTCGATCCTCTATCCTCATTGGTTGCTCCACGAACGTAGCATTGTACCCTATATCAAACTCTCCCCAGTCAATGACATGGGAGACATTGTGTAGATATCGATGAAGATGGGAGACATGGAAAAAATCATGGATTTTTTCAAAATATGGTGGAAATGCCAGCTGATATGCCACCTCACTGACTCAACCCAACACTTCGAAAGACCCGATGAGCCATGGAGAGAGATTTCTCCCCTTTTCAAACCTTCGCTACCCACGCTGAGGCGAAACCTTCAAGAACACATGGTATCAAACCTCTAACTCCAAGGACCTCCTCTTATGATCGGCATACGACTTCTTCTGGTCCTGGAAAGACTTCATCCTATCACGCACAAGTCAAACCTTCTCCATTGTGATCTGCACTTCCTCTAGGAAAAGAACACCTGCCTCTCCAACCTGGGTCCACCACACGGGCGAATGACACGACCTCCCGAAAAAGGCTTCAAACAGTGCCATGAAAATTGTACAGTGGTAGCTATTATTGTAGGAAAAATCTACTTAGGAAAAATGTCATTCCAATGATCCCCTGAAGTCCAAAACACAAGCCTATAGAATATGCTCCAAGGTATGGATAGTTCACTCTGTCTTCCCATCTATCTGGGGGTGGAAAGCTATGCCAAGGCGTAGCTGTGTTCCAAAAGAATGCTGTGATCCCCTCTAGACTAGTGAGGTAAAACACACATCCTTATCTGAGACTATGGACCTCATAACTCAATGCTACCTCACCACCTCATACCTATATCTTTGTGTTAAGGCATCCACTGCACTCGACTCCTTGATCGCCAGGATGTCTGCTGATTTCATCAATCTGTCTACCACTACTTAGATAGAATCAAAACCTCTTTGATCCCTGGGTTGTCCTGTGACAAAATCCATCGAGATGTAATCCCACATCCACTCAGGGACATCTAAAGGCTGCAAAAAACCTCATGGGATGCGGTGTTCATCCTTCACCTACTGACGCACCAGACACATTGCCACAAACTCTACCACTTCCCATTTCACCTAAGGCTACCAAAACAGTTACCTCAGGCCTCGATACATCTTGGAAACTCTAGGTTGTACCACCACAAATGAGTAATGGAACTCACAGAGAAGTCCCTCGCGCATCACCTCTGGGAAAAACAACTTCCCCTGAAAAAGCATCTGGTTCTGACCATCATCTGACCACCCTTTCAGAGCATTGCCTTGGTTATCCCAATCGCACTCACTTCACTCTCTACATCTCTCCACTAAGACTCCTCTACCTACCACAATAGAGAAGAATGAACCTTCATCTAAAACAAACAACCTATACCACCATCCACCCTTTCATCCAAGTGTAGAGAAGCCAACTCCTCCATTGCCTTCCAAGAATCCACAGATTCCTAAACAAAATCCCTCCATGATTTCCATCTCAAGGAATCAGCCATAATGTTCCCCTTACCACCAGTGTAAGAGGTCTCAAAGTTGTAGTCCTGAAGAAACGTCACCCACTTTTGCTATCGTAAGTTCATGTCCCGCTGTGTAAAGATGTGCCTCAAACTCTTGTGATCTGTGAATACCAAAAAGTTCTCCCCAATGATGTAATGCAGCCACAACATCAACATGAACACTACCACCGCAAGTTCTAGATCATGGTTGTAATAGTTATTCTCATGAGGACGTAACTTCCTAGACCCATAAGATATCACTCCCCGCTATTGCATCAGAACACACCCCAGACCATGTCCAGAAGCATCACAAAATACCTCATACAACACACTGTCCTCTAGATATATGAGCACTGGAGGGATGACCAACCATTCCTTCATATAGATAAATGATGCCCGACATTGCTCACAATATATGAAGCAATGGTCCTTTTGGGTCAAAGCTATCAAAGGAGATGCAACTCAAGAGAATTCAGGTACAAACCTCCGATAATACAATGCCATACCTAGAAAACTGTGATCCTCCGTCACATTCTTGGTTGATTCCCATGGAACAACCACTTCAAACCTTGACAGGTCAATCATTATCACTTACTGAGACACCACATGTCCAAGGAAATGCACTTATCACATCATGAACTTACACTGGGACAATTTCTCATAGATTCGGTGGGGTCGAAGGATTTACATGACCATCCTAAGGTTATTAGTATGCTCCTCCTCTAATCTCGAGTAGAACAAAATTTTATCGATGAGCACAATAATGAAATGGTCCAGAAACTCATGGAAAGTAGAGTTCTTGAGCCCCATGAATACAACAGGTGTGTTTGTAACATCGAACGACATGACGGAGAACTCAAAGTACCCATACCTATACCTGAAAGCAGTCATTGCAATATCATTGTCCTTCACCCTTAACTGGTGATACCCAGACCGTAGATCGATATTAGAGAACCAACATACTCCCCTTAGCTAGTCAATGAGATCATCTATCCTCGGGAAAGGGTAGCAATACTTGAACATTACCTGATTAAGTCTCTGGTAGTCTATGCACAACCTGATACCACCATATGCCTTCTTCACAAACAAGATTGGAGCACCCCATGGTGACATGATAGGAAATAAAAAACTATTCTTCATCAATTTTTCAATCTGAATCTGCATCTTCCACAACTCAGAAGGCCTCATCTGATATGAAGCCATCAAAATTGGATTGGTGCTGGGTTCCAAGTCTTTCCCAAACTAAACATCATGTCGAGGGGGAGAGTTGCCACTTCTTTAGGGAAGACGTACATGAACTCACTTTTGATTCCTGAGACATCCACCATCTTTGTATCTATGGAATCCATTGACAACTCAAATAACAAGGAAAAGAGGGGATCCACTCACCATATACCATCCTGGAAACCCCGCTCGCCAGCGAAAGTCACATTCTTTCCATCCTCATAGGAGAACATGACTATTCCTCAGAAATAGTTTATAATAGCATGTACAGAAAACAGCCAGTCAATGGCTAGGATGACATCATATGACTGTATATGCAATAGTAGAAGATACCTAGTAGACTAATGTGGACCTATCATCAGTCTACACCCTCAGGAAACATAAAACATGTCGATCTGACCTCTGAATAGCTTACTCAACACTAGGAGCACTAGAAGTCTCTCAGCATCTAAACCCAGGGCACATGATATACCGAGTGAAATAATGTAGTGCGAAGCTTCTTTATTAGACAAGGAATATGAATGAGTACTAAACAAGCGGATCGTACCTCAAATGACATTCATCCCAACCAGAAATGCTTCCTCGACGGTATGTAACTGCCCACGTCCAGCTCCTCTACCCCTCAGCTAACGTCCACCTCCCTGACAACGCCCTGTTTGAAGTCCCTGAGGAGCGTCCAGTGGCCGACCTCCTCCTGTAACATCTGTACCTGGAGGACTAGGAGTTCACTTTCCCTGCTGCAGCAGCTGCTACTAATAGGTCCTGGCAGGATGTTGCTACTTCTCAGGTGGGCGCTGAACCTTCCCACCAGCTCTATATTGTGCTCGGTCCGGGCATTGATTCTAAAGGTGCCCACGACTGCCACAAATGAAGCACCTTAGTCCTGGGCCCGCAAGGAATGGGCATGGACTGAGAGATTGAAACAGGAAGTGATGGGGCCTACTAATCACTGGTCAAAACCTTGATGGCCCTGATGTTAGAGGCCCACTGCAAACTACCTTCCACTTTGACGATCCCAACTATCTTCCATCTCACGGCATACCTCCCAGTGTGTGCATCCTTTCCACCACTTCAACCTTCTATTGTACCTCCAATTTATGTTGGTAGGGTGATGGGAGTAAGAGAATATTGAAGAAAATTCTGGAGGGACCCTTCTAAACATCTCGCCCGAGACTCCTCATCTGGAAAAAGGTGCAGAGAAAAATGAAGGAGATCAATGAACTTGATCCCCAACTCCTTTAGTAAGGTGCTCCCCTGTTAGAGGGAGAGAAGTTTCTACCTCTTCTGAACCTTCATCGTAGAAGAGAGATATTTTTCCTGGAAATCCTTCTTGAAGATAGTCCATGAAACCTCAATCTCCCTGTTCTCCCCAAGGTAAATATTCTGACATTGATGTTCCACTCCTTGCATCTGGCCTACATCCAGAGGGACCGGGTACTCTGTCGAAGCCTGGATGAAGATGAAAGCTATCAACAGCTCCTTGAGCCAGCTCTCTATCTCCATAACCGGGATGCTACCCTTGTACTTCTTGAGGGTCTATTGATGAATGGAACAAAGCATCCTCTACCACTGTTCATCCACCACCTCTCGATCAGCCCTCTACTGTTCAGCCAAAACTGCCTCCTAGGCCTCGATCACCTGCACTACTCATGGTTGTCATCCCGGTGACATAGCTTCAAGGTAAAAAATGAATTCCTAAGCCCAAGTAGCGTAGAAGATTTCCTTTAAATTTTCTTAGACCTCTTATTCATTTTAAATACCCAAAATACCCATGAAACACAAGAACACAAGTCATAATGATTCATGTACCTTTACTATGGTCTCTACCCAACAATCAGTGTAACCTCACTTCGTCATTTGGTAGGCCTACAATCTATTGTATCAGATCACAGGGGGGGGGGGCTAAAATCCCATGTCCTTTCCAGTCATCTCGGGACTATTTCATGCACAAATATTGACTAACAATGTTGCCTTACCATCTCATGCAATACACACTATGCCTAACTACAGACTCTTTCCTATCTCCCATCCTTCCTCTGATTCGATTCTGTCACGAGCTGACTTCCCCATGATGAGGTAAGGGAAACAGATTTACAGACCCATCCTTTCTCATTTTGATGGAGATATAATGACCCCTGAAACCCACCATCAATAGGTCTTGGAGTGGCGAGTAGCACAAATGGTATAGAATCACGCAAAAAATGGAAGGCATTACACTTTTTATTTAGTAGGATTGGGATATAAGATAATAAATCCCAAAAAACAACAAAAATGGGTGTATTGGTAAATCCAAAACAAACCAGTCCCATATACATGTCCAAATTTAAATGCTAAAAAGTTTAAGAAAAACCCCATGGAAAGTTCCAAGAAAAGGAACAACACCAATAACGACTATCCCAATGTCAGAACTAGTATTGTCCTGCATGATCCCTAAAGTCTTCAGGGATACATTAAAGTAGTTTTATATACGTAGGGAGAGTATACATGTATACTCACATGGGAAAACCAAAATCTCCTGTGCACAAGCGGGGTGCCATTCTAATTCCCGTGAGAAAAATAGATAACCTTAGCACCTAGAAAGGAAACTATCCACCACATCCTCACTAAGGCACACTCCCCAAATAACGCAAGTGAAGTAATGTAATGGTTTTAGAAAATTTATATTTTGGTACCCCACACCACTTTCCCAATAGTTATTGAAGACATCATATGCATCAGACCTCTCCTTCCATTCTCACTGTAGTCCCACTACACCACCCTTCCCGCACACACATGGGCTATCACAACTGCGCATCCTACATGCAAAAAACACGGATATTACTACAACACATCTCACCCACAGACATCTAGGACACAACAACCAAACATAACCACCCCACACACACCTGGGCCCACACACCTACTGCCACACCTGAAGACATATGGGCCTCACCCCAAAGACACTAGGGAAACCACCTACCCACACACACCTGGGCCAATCAACACCACATTCACTACCCAACTAATCTAGGGCTATAATGGACCTAAGGCCATCCCAAACTTCATGAAGGGTGTTGGGATACTCGGGAAAGGGAGCCGAAAATGAGCTAATAACCAGCCACTCATAAGAGTGTTGGGAAAAACACATTCCCCCATGAAATGGGGGAGTTCTTCATGAAGTTCTCAACTTGGGTGGGGTGTGAATATAAAACATAAGAACTAAATTATACATATAGGTAAACAAGAACTCATCCCAACCTAGGGGTTCTAAAACCAGCCCAACCACAAACACCCTCGTTACTATTCATTCATAAGAAGTACCACAACCATGTCACAACTCATTCCATGAAAACAATTCCCCATTGAACCCAATTTTGTTTTCATATTCAATTGAATCCATTTAAATCAATTCTTCACTACTGGGAAATTAACAGGCATAACCACAAGCCATGTAAGGAAAAATAGTCAAGAAACAATTTATGCATTCACACCCATTCTCTTGTAAAATCACAACAACAAAATGGATCTGTGAGATCCCTTGAAGTACTGTAATAGAACCAAGCCCCAACATATGGGAACATGATCATATTACAAAAAATGAACCACAAAAGGGGATCCCATCCCCATCAATTCCACTTCACAAGAATCCACCGTAAACATCACCAGAATATAGTAAGAATGTTTTTAAATTTGGATATTCCATTCATTTAAATCCCTATTTTAGAATGGTTAACGAAGGATATCACAAATGGATTCTTATTCATTTTGAATCCATTTAATCAACATAGTTTACATGATTTACATGTTTCCACGTTACAACCATTCAATAATATAATTAACCAGAAAACATAGGATCATTAGTGTGTTGGAAAAGACCACCAAAAACCATGATTTTCAGTAGACATAAGACCATACAATCCACAACATATAAATAAGGATAAAAGAGTACACTGGAAACATCAAACACCCCCATTAATCCCATAAAAGTGCGTTAATTATCATCATTAATGTCTTGTTTCTTCCATACCCATAAGAAATATTTTTATACCTACCCCGCATGATGCACAATAAAGAGAGACTAAGAAATAAGCCTACATGGATGACAAACGATCATAGTTTCTCTCCACGCACCAAGAATAGCGATGCACTACTTGAAGGGGAGGAACTGCGAGGACTCCATGTGTGATCAAGAAAGGCTATAGAATAGGCGCACCAATCACCTCGGAAAGGGGACTCTAAATGCACCAATGGGGAGAACGAATCCAGCCAAGAAGAAGAAGAAAATAATTCAATTTTGATATAATGAGGCGAGATCCTGGAGTTATGGGATAAGAATTTTGAACTTCTTTAAAGGCGGATCATGGTTTCACCACTTGTTTGGGAGGTTACACATGATGAGATTAATTGTTATTTAATTCCACATTGGGGAGGTGGCCGTAACAGTTGTGGGCTAAAATATTTTACTTAAACAGAGGAAACATGTAACATTGGCACATAGTATGGGTCCCTGAGGGTCTCCCCACTCTTAGGGGACTTTAGATTTCATTTGTGAGATTCAAAAATGGCCTTAAAACACTTTAAAAGCTTTAAAAAAGTAAAAGTGGCCTTACCAAGAAAAAAGGGGTAGAAAAACCCAACAAGCCCCCCATGGAACTGATCGGTGTCACACCGATCGGTGATACACCGATCGGTGACACACATAACGGTGTTTCATCATTCGGTGACCCACTGATTTCTGTCATTGATGGTAGACTCTGCAATGACATCCTTCCACCAAGATGTTTCCCTTACGATCCAGACATGATGGGTCTAGGGCGTACAAAACGACAGAAATTTAGAAAATGGATGAACCAGGAGGGTCTGGGCCATTTCTCATTCTAAGAGATTTAGAGTTGTTTATAGTGGTCTATTTCATTGGACCAGATTACCTTATATACCAATTACACAAACATAAGAGTCCCCATCAAATTGTTTTTTATCCACGAACATTTTCCATGAAAAAATGAATCCCTGTGAAAAAGTGTGATCAATATAATATTTTTTCTTTCCTTTAGGATGAAATTGTTATTTCTATACTCATTGGACCTGATGTCATGGATTATCTAACCCATAATTAAACCAATGACCTTATTAAAACCAAATTTTTCTTGATTCATTTCATTAAATGATATGTATTGAATACTAGAACATAAATCATTAACTGGACCCAGAATCATATTAAATAAAAATATTTTCTATTATAGTATTGATAGATATATGAAAAAAAATTTAGTTGACTTTTATTATTATAATGGTATCATCATCTTCCCATTTCTCATTAGACTGATCTATAAAAAAGAAAATATATCATGAATTATTTATGGATTGATTCCTATTTATATATATTATATATAAATGTTTGGATTACTTATAACAGACATATATATATATATATATTTTTCATTAAAATAACCCTCCTTGAGTATAGTTCCTCATTCTTATTAGTGTTTTGCTACAAATTAATCTACATTTAAAAAGATATAATTTATTTATGAACTATGATTGAAATGGTTTCTATTATTAATAGAGATATATAGAAACGATGATATTATATCCTATGATTTTGTACAAAATCACATCCCATATTTATAACATGATTTATCAATATAACATAGTTCTCACCTACCATTAAATATTTCTATAATGTCACCGAGAAAAAATTTATGATTGGGAACCATACACTATTTTCCATATTTCATACCTCAACATTTTTTCGATGTTGTATGACATTATGCCTCAACAACACCTAGTGAAAGCTACAGGGGATTAAAACATCAGTATAACAAGTTAAATCCATATAAACTTAACACTCAAAAATAGATCATCAATGATGCTTTACTTTAAAAATAAAATTCATAGTCTAAATTACAAGAACATAAAATATCAATGGAATGATTGATAGTAATCTCCTAGATGGAAACCCAAAAAAGGAATCATGGTAAATAGTTGAGTATTCTATTTATAGGTCCACCCATTGCATGACCTAAAAAATATTACTGTGTTTCAATGATATTAAAAAAAATGGATTTTCTAGTTGAGAAGTCATTAAGGGTGGCTTGATATATATATTTTTCATGAATCCTTAACCTATGAATTCGTAAAAACATTAAAACCCATACAATGTGCATCTTGTATCTTTATCTTGAGGCTACTCACACACACCACATTTTAGTAATTTCTATTTATAAATAATATATGGTGTAATATTAGTATACTAGTTTTTTGGGATTAGGAATTCATGTGATATAAAATATATATACAATAATTTGTAAAATAAAATATAAAATAAAATAATATTTTTAATAATAAATATACATACCTTCTCTCATAGGGATATCATAGTTAATCATTCATTTTTAATTAAAAATAAAAATTATCAATATCTGATCCAATTTTGAGATTAACACTATCACTCAAAACTCTCCCATTAAAATTTTTACCATCCCATTTGACCCTTTACAAGTGGGATAACAGTCATCCAAAAGTAATCAGGGAGAATTTTTTTAAAACAAATACAATCTAGTTCAAATTAAACCATATTATTAACATTAATTTTGATTGGATAAAATAAATATAGAAGAGGATAAATTTTTTATTTTGTGGAAAATGGAGATACTACATACTCAAATAAAGTTTACCACTACTAAAATCATTTAATGAAATAAAGTGAATAGTTGATGAATAATAACTCAAAGTATAACATGAAATACTCTCTTTGAACAATTGTAAATGGTAGCTCTCCATTTTCATTGAGGTGAAATTCATAATGTGAACAAACAAGAACCATGAAATGTAAAATAAGTAGAAGGAAAAAATAAAATATATTATAAAAAATGACTAAAAAATATAAAAACGTCACCTTAGAAAGTGATAATTGTAAAATCATTTGAGGTGAAGCAGGGGTTGATATTTATGGGAAGGATGGGTGGATGGTTTATCTTCCAATTTATCATTTGATAAATATCATTTAATTGGAACATAGAATGGTTGTATATAATAATATGGCATTATACAAATTTATTCTTCAATGTTTTACTATTTATCACAAATTTATTATTTTTTAAAAACATAGAGAATTGTATGTCCCAATTATTTAAAAAATGTTCATAGAAATGATGACTCGTGAAATTATATTTTTTCCTATGAATTTATTTTCATGAAAAGTTCTACATCCTTTGTAGTTATAGTTAATTAAAATGATCCTCATATTATTATATATTTGGATATAATACATGATCTATTTTTTAGTGATTTTTGATATATTGGCCTATAATTATAATTCTAAATAATTATTCCCATATTTTTATTCCCCACTATTAAGAATTTCTAACAAATCAATATTTTAAAAGATGAAAATTATATTGTAATAGGGCATAAAATATAGAACACTGGGCTTAAACAACCCATGAAATATATAATAGCTATATATAATCACTTAAATTTGAATGTATGACTATGATTAAATAGTTTATTGTCTTTATATATAAATTTCCTATATATTATAATTGTTTTGATAAACATATAGTAAATAATCACTCTATTTTCATTTATTAAACTTTATTTATCAAAAAAAATGTTCTTATACTAATTGATTTTAATTAATTTATTTAATAAAATATTGCAATTAATTTATATAAATTTTTTATTTTTTTCAAAAATATAACTCATTTTTTGAATCACCGTATCATTATTAACAAAGGTTTTAATTCATTGTTTATTCACTTTAAATTAATTTTGTGGTGAATAGTGGAATAATGATCATTTTTGTAAATCTTTCAATTGTTTTCAATAAATTAAATTATTCAATCATCCCATTATTTTTGTAATTTTTATATCATTTATCATATGTTGTTTTTTGTAAAAGATACTAAAATTAATTACATTTTAATCATCTATAAACTTTATTTCAGTAAACATTTATTTTTTAGGCATAAAAAACAATTTTTGAAAACTGTTGTAAAATGCGTAATGTTTCTCCATTTTAAATAACAATAAAAAATACTAAAGGGGAATTATTTATATTAAATTTACTATATATATATATATGAATTTAAATTAATATAATTATGATTAGTCATCATAAAGGCAATATTAATTCATCTTATGGAATTTTTTATTCAAAACCTCTTTTCATCATGTCTACTTGTTTTATTTCAATAAATTTTCTGAAACATATGTAAAATAAATTATATAAAAATAGATACAATATTTTAATCAGCATAATTTATATTATATATTATGATCAAGATAATTTTCGTTGACAGTTTAAACAAAATTGAATATAGATATTTTATAGTGGTTTAGGTGAAAATGTGTTTTTCAGGTTATAAACAAGTAAAGGTTAATATTTACTAGAAACCATTATAAATTAAATATTATTTTTATATTTAAATCCTATCATATATAATTATTTTTAATGGTGAATTTGAGATAAAGTTTCCATGTCAAAAACTAGGTTATAACACTTTCTTTTCAAAAACTCCAATTGTATCCACACATCAACTTATAAATGGAAACCCGCTCTCTTATCCACTAAAAAAATTAAAATGATTTTGTTTCATGAAATCTATAAAAATACATTAATAAATTATCTATACATGTCTTAGTGTAAATTTTGTTATCATACATCCGATGTAGAATGGATTTTGGTGTAACTTTTAAGATGTGGTCTAAAAGAGAGGTATTGTTCTTAAGGATTTTATACTTATACCAAATTTTTGAAATATTATTCAAACATAATGCTATAATAAGAGTATTATATCATAAATATTGAGATTTTATTGTGTTAATTTATTATCCTAAATCCATCTCATATTCCATTAAATCTTAAATGAAACCATCATTTGTTTGTAGAGAGGACTACTGGATTACAAACCATTATAGTTCATTTCTATCATTTCACCTCCTATATATTCTTGATGATGGATTGAATAATTATATATGATATTAATGAAATATTTATCCTTATTAAATGATAATAGATATAATATTTTTTTATAATTCAAGTCATTGCATTACAATATCATTATTCATTCATATGTGTTTATTATCGCCTCCATGAAGCGATGTGATTCGTTTTTCAATACCACATATCATGAATGATATTTATAAATTTCTTATAAAATGTTATAGTATTTTGATATTCTATTATTATTTAATTTTAATATAATACCTAGCTCCTTTCTAAAACGATCTTTGAAAATTTGAATCATTGCTCAAGCATATATACAAACTATGGTCTCATTGATTGTAATAAAGTTCAATTTTTATAATAATTATTCGTGGTTAGATTTACATATTTTATTTAATTATAAAAATAAAAAAATATGATTATTACTATTTTTTAGATGATGTAACATTGAACCCTTTGACCAGAGTAATCATATATAATCAATTTTTAAAATATAGACTGAACATTATCGTAACACTAGGTATTCAGTGAACTGAATAAAATTGTTTAATATGTTATTAAAATAAATAAAATAAATGATTTATGTATATGGTATTAAACCTATAACTGTATCCTATTAAATAAATTAATTTCTATAATATTATTATATAGGATTTAACGGACATATATGGAATGTCTTGAATCGAGGTAAGTGTTTCTCATCTCACATTTATTTCTATAAGTTATATGCCATATTCAAAATATATTTTTATTTTTTTGTGTATATACTATCAATGAATTTAATTTATGATTCTTATTATTAAAATTAATTGTATTTAAAAATCCATATTTATTTCTCTATTCCTTAAGGTTTTAGTGCTTAAATTGGAAATGTAATATGGGATTTTGTCTAAATTAATTTTCTTTGAGTAATATTTTATTATAAAGTAGAATATTTTTATAAGGTGTATATATAATCCCCTTGTTTTTTTAATATCATTAATCTGTCAAAATTCCTTCTTGTCAGTGATTAATTATAAATTATTTCATTTGTTAGGATTTGAATTGAGTTTTATTATGTGTTAAAGGGGATCTCATCTTTATTTCCGTTCATTAGGTTACACACTTTTTTGTTAACTCTATTATGAACTTATTATGTAGGAATTTAACTCTAAACTATAATATTCTATATTACCTCTTTTTTTAATTGATTTTTTACACATAATATATCCATTTTAACTATCCATTAAATGATATGATTTTTGTAAGGGTTATTCGACTCAAATTCCCTTTCTTTGGGACATATGTTTTCTAATATGTATATATATTTAATTTTGAGGTGTATATACTTACCCATTAAAATTTAATATCAGTAATATATTTATGAAAATTGTAGTTAATGTTTCATTTAATGTTATTCTTTCATGTTCCATATGATTGAAAATTTACGTAAGTGAAGGAAGTCACCATGAAGTGATACCAAAGTGATGGAAGTCTTCTGTTATTGATTAATAAAACATGGAGGAAGCCTCTTTCACATGAATTGATATTCCAATTATCATGGAAATTAATAAAATTTAAGCATCCATTATATATTTTCTACTATATTGTCAACATAAAATATTTTCATAAAATTTTTTAAATTTATAAATTTTTAAAAAATTATTTTCAATGTAAAAATGTTATTTTATTAAATAATATTTTTAATATCCATTTAATGAAATTTATATTCATCAATTTCAACATCCCTTATTGTTAATTTTTATATGATAGTAATAATTTTCAATGACACCATACTCATTCATTATGGATATTGAATATGATTGTTTTCAATGAGATTGTCATGGAACTCAATTCATTGTCATGGGTTAAACATGTTTAAAATAGACTATAATTGAACCCATTTCATTTTGATTGGATAAGCATTTTATGAAAAGAAATTTTTTTATGTGTATTATGATCAGATAAAATTAATATGTTACTAATTCATGTTATGATTCATGGGAACTTTTTCAGAATGATAGCTCCCATTATAGCTCATGGGTGAACCTATTATAGATTATATTATGGGTATAACAAAATAGTTCTCCAAGGAATTGGGTATAGATTAAAAGAGTTTGGATAATCCATTTTTATGTGTTTTATAAGGGTTCTATGATGACAATTTTATATGGATCCATCACCCATCCATTATGCTTTATTTGGCCTATAAATGATTCCAATGATCTATCTTGACATCCCATGGATCATGATTAATTATTATTATGATTATTCCTCCTAATAAAACCTCATTACATGTTTCATGATTTATTATAAAAGTATTTATATGTATGATTATTTTATTTTATTGTCATGTGCTTCAATTATGAATTCATACCCTTATCTTCAACATCTGCCAACATATGATGCAAAATTATTAATGACTATAAATACCATTTCTGGGCATTTGAGCTCACACTTTTTATGGTTATTTTTCCACTAGTTATAATGTATGTTTTAAATTAATTATTTTTGGAAGTTTCCAATATAACTTATTTCCAATTTCTTTATTAGATATAATAAAATATGGTTTTAGTGGTGGGAATTCTCCAATAAAGACATAAGTGTAGTTTATATAAAATTTATCATTATTATATAAATTTATAAACCTGAATGGTCATTATGTATGTAATTTACCTCATATTTCCATATATTTTTATATGTTTTGAATGGAAACAAATTGTTCACATTAAATAGTTTCAATCCAGAAATGTTAAGAGAATGTTTTTAGCATCAGATCTTAGATTGTGGGTATGGGGAAGTTTTATTTGGTATTAGTGGAGGGCTTCAAAAACATTAGTTATTATTATATTTTCATGTGAGGTTATAATAATATTTTTTTATTCTCTCATTGGTTTAGAATTTTTTTTGTTAATAATATGTTCAATATCATAGGAACCCATTTGATGTAACATGTCATTAAATTTTTATGTGATTAATGACATTTTGGGAAACATCTCATTAGGTTGAGGTATCTGTTACCATTAATTTTAATGTGACGTATTATATGATTAATGATAACATTAAATTTTTAGAAATATGTTAATTGTTATTTGTGGAAATTATGGTTTATCATATCATTGATATTGAGTAAATTATGGGTTTTTACAATTTGGGAATATATGATATAACTAAATATGTTAATGAAAATATATATGGTGACTATGTGACTAATGAAGAATATCATTATATTGGGAACCATTATATAATTAAGGTGAATAGAATATTTTGTGTTTTTTTCAAAATAATATTTTAATTATAGCTGGAATCATATGTGATTTTAATATAACATTTTGGTGAATCATGTTATATAAAGAAATTATTACTATATCATAGATATTTTTTTATTATGGAATTTACATTTTTGTGTGAGATTCTAAAAAATATTAGTGTTATTTGAAGATAAATTTTAAATTATCCATGAAATAATATGTGATAAAAACATTATTATATTTGGGTATCAATAATATTCATCAATATGTTCTTGAATTTCAATGATAATAATTTATATAATGATTTTGATAGATCATTGAGTATTATAGTATAACATTGTTGATTAATGTTATAATAGGTTTTTAATTTTAGGAAATAGCTTTCATTATTCTAAGAATTTTTATTTTGGATAATGTATAATGACATGGGAAATATAGTGTTAACAATTTAGGGATTTTATTATATGTAAAGAAGTTTTTGTAAGTGCTTCATATAGGAAACATTCATATTGACTACTCATCATCAGGATAAAAAGATGTGATAATTGGGTAAATTGATTTAATGATGAAATTATAATCATAAAATATGTATATATACTTATATTATTATAATATATGGGATGTTTATACCTCAACTATAGGAAATTACAATAAACTAAAAATTTATAAATCTGTTTTTTCCCTTGTAAGACGTTGAAATATTTCTATACATATTTCCAAAGCTAGGCACAGAGACGAAATGCAATTTTGAAGCCCGGTATTCCTGGGATATATTTTATAAATATAATAATTATATCTTATACTATTCCTATGAACGATGTGGGATAAATCATAAATGGTATCATGGATCAGAAAACCGGTGCCATGATTGAGTTTGAAACAAACAGTTTACCTAAAGTTGGGCATAACCTTTTTGGGTGCAAGACTTCTGTGGAAAATACTACCTAGTAGAATCATCGTAAAAAAATAATTTATCAGAATTATTTTACACATAATTTATAAACAAATAATGTTTTCTTGAAGATTCATATTGGATATTTGAGATCATCATTGAGTTTGTAATTGGGTTTTTTACGTGAGTGCGATATAAAGGTATCGAGGGCGGTATGTTCGAATTCTGTGACCACTGGAAATTTCCTCTAAATATTAGTTTATGAAAATGAGAATTGGTTTTGGATAATTTCATATCATGGAATGAGGATCTCCATCCACTCCATCCTATGGAGATTTGACACCAAATACTTTAAGGATCGCGAAGAAACATAAAATTTTAGAAGATCACTGCACAACGAACTCAACGGTGACTCCAAAATCCATGTAGGATTCATAATTCAAATTATTAATCATTTAATTGATGTTTTGGGGGCCAATATTGATCAATGGCCATTTTATCTACTTTAAATTTTTTTGAGGTCCATACTAACATAACAATTGATTTTTTTTGAAATGTACCCCTTGTTCTTCTTGTTCTTCATCTATTATTGGCATTCTTCAACGATAAAAATTTCAACACATTGAAATGAAATTCATACTTCATTAAGAGAATAGTTATATAATGTTCTTAATCTAGGGATTCTATATCAAGTATAGTTTTCTATTTTTAGTGCTAGAGGAGGCACAATGGCGAGTAGAAGCAACAAATAGTTTTCGATACTCCAAAATGTCTACGAATATTTGAGTAGAGGATTTTTCCATGATGATATGATCGTAAGGATTGTAAATCATGTCACAAAATAAATTTCATGCAACATTAATTTTTGTGGTGGACCTTTAAATTAACCAAAGGTGTCGACGTGCATAACTAATAGTGCGGGGGGGGGGCATGACTGGTTGGGCCAAGGCAGTTGGACTGGGATGGGTCTTTGGGTAGTAGACTTGAACTACTATATATCCTAAATAGAGATTCCTTTTTATGTTTCCTCTATGGATATACATTATAATCATTGATAAGGGTGTTTTTTAGTATGGTTTAAGTGTTTTTTATTTTTTACTCATAGTTCAGGCCCCCAAAATGCTCATATAATTATATATTATTGTTATTACAAATTTGGCCCCCCATAAATTTTTCATATGATGTCTGATCAATGAACCATAATTAATTTTATAACTGTAAAATTGAGGGGGATGTATCAAGACCAGTTTTAGAAGTCTAAATCAAAATAATGGTGGGTCCACGTAAGGCTGAATTTGGACATTTTTGGTAAAATGTAACTTTTTTACAGGGTCTCCATTTTGGAAAAATAAATATCTTATCCCATGTTTTCTCTGTGTGGATCGTAATGGATCTATCCATATAATGTGTTTTGTGATCGAGATGTGGGCCTCACAAATCATCGTTTTTGAATGATACTAAGGGATGAAACATGTTCACTGGGAGTCTGATTTTGGAGAATGAATAGTCTATCATGTGGAAATTTCTTCAATGATCACAACAGTGGGACCTATTTGGTCATCTGGGGCCATTTTAGGAGGCATGGTAGTAAAATGATATTTTCCATTTATACTAAAGATGAGTGTCATGTGTTCATTCAAATGTTTTCTAGAGGTTCCAGGTACTCAAAGAATACACTCTCGCGCCATGGGGTACTTGTTCACAGAATAGTACATAAGAATGGATTGGAAGATGGCCAGGTGATGAGGTTGGGACACACATCATGTTGGACCCACACATGTCATGTACCACTTTAAGGATCTTCTACCTACTGTATCGTCTTCTTTTGGACTCATATACCAGCCCACGAGTAGCTCATCCTCATTGTTTTCCACATAGAACATGATGGTTCTCTCTCTAGTGTCTTTTGAGATATTATGAGAAACTTTATGAGTGCAATGCTTATCTGAGGATATTCTTGATGGTGGCTACAATCAGAGTGAAATACCAGTAACACAATATGGTGTGTGTCCGCTATAGTTACAATGAAGTGAAATCCCGTTGATGCAGTAGGGTGTGGTTCCTGGATGGTGAAGAGTGGAATCCCCCATCGACATGGGTGTGGGTCCTCTCCAATTACTTCTAATTGAAATCCCCCAAATGAACTATGGTGTGGGTCCTCAATGATATTGAGTGGAATCAACTATCATCATGGAAATAGGTCCTCTATAGTTACATCTGAGATCAATCCCACTAAAGCACTAGGGTTTTGACCATTGACATAGATTTTACATAACCTTGATATGTCGATTAGGGATGAGACATAATTAGATGCATCCTTGGACTCATGAGTAAAATGGGTTCTTTTCCCACTAAGACGCATCCTTGTGAAATGTCCTAAAAATATGTTTGTGAGGCAGAGGTGCCCAAAGTGGATATTATCATAGTGGAGTGGGTGAGTCCCTTTGACCTGCATGTTCATGGAAGATGTGTGAGATGTTGGGAATCCTGGGTTGTTACTTTGGGGACTATTCGAAACTCTATTCAAATACTAAGCAATGAGATATAGATCCCATTACTCTCTCATTCATGATTCCTTGACTATGGATATATAAATCCTAATACAGTTCCCACTACTTGAGTTTTTGTTACTCTTATTCTATGAGAGGCAATGCTTCGTGGGGTATGTCATGTGCTTTCCATGTATGGATTCTCATGGTTGGATGGGTCTAGTATCCTACTAAAGTTAGAAAATACTCAACGAGAAGTTCATATTCTCACCATTTATAGCCCCATATATCATGATGAACTTACATCACTATCTTATTGGGTTGTGTTTTACTATTTACTATACCTTGTTCTATATACTTCTTTCCTCTTTAGATGTATATCTTATTGATCCCCAATCACATTTTTGGGTGTGTCCTCAATGTATTATTATACTCACACCTACATTGGATTTTCCCACACATATCATTCCTTATAAAAATGACAAACATGTGGATCATGACATTAGAGGAGCATCGGGGTATAGATGCTTGGACCGCATAAGGTGGTCTTAACTTGGGATCTGGGAACCAAGATCACTCAATTATTCTAAATTTTAGTTAATTCTAGGTTTTGGAATTTTTTTGGTTGGGAATGTATTCCCCACACATTTTTATTTAGTTTATTTTTCTATACTTATAGTGATTATAGGGTTATGCATATTTTGTATCTTTTTATAGTAGTGTTTCATCTAATTTACCTTTTCTTATAATCTTTTTCCTTGATCTGGATGTGTGTGTGTGTGTATAGTTTACTAGGAAACGGTCTAACTAAGGTGTTTTTCCATTGGACCAAGTATCCACCCCTTGTCCTATAAGGCCAGGCATGGGAAGTTTATTCTCAATCCCAGAAGTGGGACATGTAATAACAAAGTTGAATCAAATTTGGTTTGACCCTAGGGGTGATGTTCGAATGTTTCTATAGGAAGTTCATGGTTTATTTTAGGGAAACAGTGTCAATGTGTCTCAGGAGTGACTCTGAGGACATGTATTCTAGTGATGGAGTGATGGCTAACATAGACATTCACTAGGACCCTGATTACCTGATTTTCGACTCAGCATGATGAGACATTTATTGCAGGGAACTTTGGTACATGCATCATGTAGGACTGGGAATCTAGTCATTTCCACAGACCAGTTGGATGTTAGTGGATTTTTGTTAAATAGATTCATGATGTGTCATTACTCTCATAGGATGACTTACAATGTCTATTATGTGAGGAGTTATACCCCTATTTCATTAACTCCATTCAGATTCAAAAGCTTCTAGAGTTCCAAAATGAAGGGATGATGGCGTCTGATTATGTGACTAGGTTCACAAAACATTGATGGGACTCTATGGATGTGGTAAATAATGCTAACATCCAATAATAGATGTTTGGGTAGTGTCTTTGTTGAGAGATTTGTGCCATCATAGTACCATTGTGATTTCCCACTTACTCTAGGGTGATGGTGTGAGCACTGGTATAGATAGATTTTTTTAGTGGGTCTAAGTTAGATTGAGTTGGTAGTAGGTTCAAGAGAGTTTTGACATCTTCCATAAATATCATACATTAGTTTGATGGGCCTTGAAATAGGGGTCCTCCACATGATCAGTATCATGAACAGGGTAAGGGATAGAAAAGAGCACCAAGGTAGTCCAGGGAGGTATGATGTTATGATCTTGACAGGTGAGGTCACATGGCATGAGATTTTCTTAACAGACTTGTTGATCATCCATAGAACATGGTAGATAATACATCATTGAAGAGTCAATTCCATGATCAGAGATCTCCCTGGTGCGGACATAGTGGTCCATAGGGAGGTAGTGTTAGAAGAGGAGAAGGAATAAATGTGGTTGGTGAACGATGAAGGTAGTTCATTCCACCACCACCAAGTGGCCTATGTATGTCTCATGGAACTAGAGGTCGGGGCTGCAATGACTGCATGTTTTGGAAGTCAATAATAGTATATTTCATGAATTGATAAGATGTATGCTATGTGTCTCTTCTTCTTTTTTTAGTATAAATTTACAGAAACTAGTTGAAGAAATCTTTTCTCATTGCTTCTTTCACGAGGTTTTACAAAATTGACATGGGGTGCTGGTGTAACCATGTGTCAGTGTTGTTCTGCATAACATTGAATTCACTTTTAATAGTGGTCCTTACACCATCGAGACTAATGTTTGTGATTCATGCAACTCCATTAGGGTGATTCTGTTCCACTCAAAGTGGATAGGATTGATGTGTGGTGGATGAGTCCCTATGTCTTGTGCATTCATGGAGGTGTTGTTAAGTGGAGTGTCAGATAAGGTCCTATAATTTTTAGTGGAGTCTTTTTGATTGACACATTTTACTTTGAAATTCATCATGTGGGTGTAGAAGAGTTCTTCGTTTGGTGATTAATCTCATTACAAGGGAATAAAAGACACATGGGTTATGACACATGCTTTATTTATCTAGCTTCTGGCGGTAAGATGTGATTACTCAGGCGCCCTACTCATTGATACCTTGAGTTCACAATGTAAATCCTGACACTACATTTATCAAGTACAAGTAAAGGAGATGAAGACACCATGAATAGAACTACTTGGCTCTCTACTAGGTGATAACAACAATTGTCTTCTCTTTGAGAATGTGGAGACATTGAATTCTTGAAGAACTCTTGGTGGTTTGCACAAACCACCAAAGTCTCAAGTACATATTCACTTTGAGAGACTTTAACCTGAGGATGAGGTGCTATTGGAAATTTCAAAAGGAATATGACATTGAAATAGTCTACACACTGGAAAATGGGTAATGTTGTAGAAAATTCCATTTAAAGGATGTCATAGGATCACCAAGAGTGGGAAGTTTCGATGTAGTAAGCTTTCCTATGGATGACCCTTGTGGAGTATCAGAGTAGAATCTTTTTCAACTGTGGGTGTTGGCTCCATTACTTCATGAGCGTGCAAGAGTGTCTTTACGGTGAAGCATCGATGGTGAAATATTATATTACCATATATCCTTACATAATTGACCAGATGGATATTCTGAATGTGGTAATCATGGGATCCTATTCTATGGGCGAACAATGGTTCCAGTGGCAATTCAGGAGTCCCACACGTCTCCATTGATTGTACATTCTAGGGGTGAAGAATACGTACATGGAACATCAGTGGTAATTTTGGGTGGTATAGGATGAGACGAAGCATAGGTAAGTTCATCTCATGATTCCTCCCCTATAATTTGTTGAAGGGTGTGCACTCATAGATCATTCTCTATCATGGGGTACCCTTGACATTTGTCTCTGATCGTGACGTGTAGTTTACATCATGACTTTGCAGAGGACGAATGGAGGTGTTCATGACCCAGGTGTGGACGGGTGCATTATTTTTCTCCCATAATGACAGACAGACTGCATACACTATCCATGTGTTGGAGGATATGCTAAGGGCTTGCGTGTTCCATTATAGTCGGAGCTCGGAGGACCACTTTCCATTGGTAGAGTTTATGTATAACAAAAACTACCACTCTACAATTGGAATTAACTCTTTTGAGTCCCTTTATAAGTGACCATTAATGTCACCTTTGTAGTAGAAGGATGTGGAGAGTCATCCCTCATGGGATCGGTGAAGGTGTAGGATACGACAGAAATGGGTCAGGGCATTTTTGAATGGTTAAAGATGGACCAATGTAAACATATTCCATATGCAGACTGATGTCCTAAACCCTTGGAGTTTGAGTGGGGAGACCATGTCTTTTTTATATTATCCCCATGACATAGAATACATAGATTTCAATGGTGAGTTAAGCTATTCCAAAGGATTATCAGACAGTTTGAGATTAGGTGGAGGGTTAGCGAGGTTGCCTAGCACCATTCCCAACCCCCACAGCTGGAGTGGGTGCATGACATCTTCCATATGTCATAGCTAAAGAGATATGTTCATGATCATTGGGACGTCATTGAATGGGTGAGATGTACATTGAAGATTCATCCACCTTAGAGAGAAACATGTATAAATCGAGAATCAACATGAGAATATCTTATGTTGATGGAATATTCTGTTGGTTTGCGTACTATGGTTGCACAGATACATATAGAAGAGTCCATGGGAATGGGAGATCAAGATGCATGCTCAGTACCCCATATTGTTTTTATAGATTTTCTTTTTTTGGGATGACAATCATGAATGAGGGAATTATTTTGAGATATGTTTTTTCCTTTTATGACTTTGAAATACTTTTATATATATTTTAAGAGCTAGTATATATGATGGGGTGCTATTCTGAGGCCTTGTGTCCCCAAAATGAATTTTAAAATTATATTGAGTATATTTTAAACTATTCAAATGAATGAAATGGGATAAATCATTAATGGTAGCTGGAACAAAATATCGAGGGCACGATTGAGTCCAGAAACTACCGTTTACCCTCGGTGAGGCATAAACTTTGTCGGTGCAGGACTTCTGTGGAAAGTTCCACCTAGGAGAAAAGACATTTATAAAATTTATTTAACATATTTATTTTACTCTTAAATTCTTATCAAATATTTTTTTGAATGGGGACATGAATTGGAAAATTGAGACCACCGTTGAGTTTGTAAGGGGGTGTTTTAATTTAGCGTGACTTATATTTAGCAGGCGTGTGAGGATCAGATTCCTCACCCATTGGAGGTTTAATATGATTAAAAGTTTATGGAAATGAGATAGGGTTTTGCATCATTTCCTCCCATAGACATCAGATCTCTATTATCTCCTTCCACTGATGATTCGATGTCGAATCATTGATGGATAATGACGATACATCATATCCGAGTAGACTAGAGAACAACAAACCCAATAGTGAATCCAAAATCTAGGTAGGATTCTTATTTTAGAATATACATCCTCTGATTGATGATTTGGATTTCCAAAATGATTTCTTGCCATTTTTTCTTCATTGAAAACCTTTTTTCATGGTCATACCAACACGTCCATTGACCGTTTCAATTATGGATGTCTCAATCATCATGTTCATCATCTGTTACTCAAGTTCTTAATCGATAAAAATTTGATAGGTTTAAACGATATTTGATCTTCATGTAAAGGATGGTTCTATGATGGTCATGAACCATGGATTGAGGATCTATAATAGTTTAGTTTTTCTAGAACCAGAGGTGGCGTACCGATGGGCTGAAGTGGTGACTACTTTTCACCACACTGAAACATCAATGGATCTTTGATATATGGGTTTTTATGTGAATATCACATATTAAGGATATATGATATGGTAACAGAATAAATATTTGAAAAACGGGGAGTCCATAGTGGTCTGAGAACTGGAAAACCAGCGTAACACCAGTGGCAATCAGTGGCGACCGTCCGTGAGGCTGGCAGTGGGACGTGGAAGAACTTGCGGTGGTCGTGGGTTCATGTGATGTGGTGTGGGGGAATTCAAGAGGAATTATGGAGCACTGGTGCAGTTGTGCCGAATTTCTATGAAGGGCTGCAATAGAGAGAGCTAGGCCACGATGACTGGGTTGGGCTGAGGCCGATGGAGTGAGTTGGAGGGGGTTAGGTCATTGTGTTGCAGATTCAAACCACTATATTTCAAAAATGAAGAGTCTGTTATATATTCTATTTTTGTCCATGAGTCCCTATTATAATTATGACCATTTTGAGGCTGGTTTGAACATTTTATATTTTTTCCTCTTGGATCAGGACACCAAAACATTCCAATAATAAAAATATATTATTATTATTACAAATTTTAACCACAATAACTACTATATACGACGTCTGATAATTCCACATTCAACAAAATCATGAACCTAAAATTGAGGGGCACGCATCATGAATGATTTTAATGCTTAAACTATAATCGATTTGGGGGCAACATAAGGCCTAGTTTGGATATTTCGGTGAAAGGAGACATTTTCACCAGGTTTTTGTTTTGGACAAATGAATAGTGGATCAGTTTTTTTTCTATGGATCACAATGGTGTGATCTATATATTTGGTTTTCTAAAAAAATTTGGGCCCCACAGAGCATCACTCATATATGACGCTTGTAAATTCTTGGTTCCAGAATCCACCTAGAGTAACCCCATACCCAGTTTGTCACATGTCTCAAGAGCATTTCCCCGCATGCCAAAGGCTGCCGAATAACAGTGAGGGCTTGGGTGTGATAGTGGGGAAACTATGAACTCATTGGAAGAGTACACAACAGAAGTAACATGACACAATAGCGGACACAGTAAATTTCAAAGAATAGTAAACAACAGAAGACTAGAATAAAAAGCAACAGTAGAACATATATATATACATATATATATATATATATAATGATGCATGATACATTCGTCTAGGAAAGCATTCAAACAATTCACAATACAAAAAATACAAACAGTTCTAAACCCACGTACAAAAAAAATGATTGACAGCTCCTCAGCATCACAAGACTATGCTTGGTACCATGCTCTCCAGCTCCACAGCAAGTCAAGTACCTGATGTATAAGGGAACTTGTCCTTATCTATACATACAACAATATAATCTGTTTGGGCCCAAAAGAATGACCCAAACAGGTTGTGAGGCAAAATACCAGTAGGTAACCACCAAAATATCTGTGCCTAACAGTTAGTTAATATAATGTAGGTAAAATTCCAAAAAATAGTAAACATGAAATTACTTAGCAGTAAAAAATTCATAGTTTCAATATCAAGCAATCAACGAAACAAAAAACATAACACAAATAGGTAACCCTCTGGGAAGTACTCACAACCATCCCCTCTGGTCATACCTAAGAAGTACAAGCAACCGTCTGGGCAGTGTAATTTCCCTAACCCCTCTGGTTCAGTAATAAGATTCATAAAGACACTATGAGGAAGTACTCACAGTCAATTCCCCTTATAGTCCAAGGTAGTTAGGGACTCTCTGAGGAAGCTCACACGGTCAATTATCCTTATAGCACCAAGGTCAAGAACTCTCTGAGGAAGCTCACTCGGTCAATTCCCCTTATAGCCCAGGTTGTTCAAAGACTCTCTAAGGATGCTTACTCGGTTAATTACCATTATAGTCTAGAGTAATCAAGGCAATTCAATGTAAAAAAAATACTCTCTGAGTAAGCTCACATGGTCAATTCCCCTTACATTCTAAAGTGCCTAAAGACTCTCTGAGGAAGCTCACTCGGTCAATTCCCCTTAAAGCCTACTACACTAGGTTCTGACGGCCCTGTGTAGGCCAACGAGCATAGTAATGTGGAATGGAAAAAGTAAACCTACAGAACTACTTGGCATGGTAGTTTTACCTAAGTGTCACAAAAAGATAGTTGGCATGGGAGGTTCAGATTCCATAACTGGTGGAAGTTTCCTATAAATCAAATAATAATGAAATAAGAAAGGGTTTTGGATCATTTCCTCCCACAACTAGTAGAGATCCATTATCTCCTTTTGATGGTGATTCATTGTCGAATCATTGAGGGATCACGATGAAACTTCATAAATTAGTAGATCCGAATGCATCTAATTCAATGAAGAATCCAATATATATTTTGGATTCTTCATTCAGATTAGGCATCCCTTGATAGAATATTTGGGTGTCAAAATTGATATCTTTTCAATTTCACAGATTTAAAAACCATTTTAGATGTCCATACTAACACAACCATCAACCGTTTCAATTATAGACCACCCATTCATCATGTTCTTCATCTGTTTTTTCCATTCCTCATTGACAAATTTTTGGACACGTTGAAATGACATCCAATATTCACTAGAAGAATGGTTTTATGAAGGTTAGGATATGAGGATTCTGAATATATGATGGTTTTGTGTTTCAGGCATCATTGGAGGTGTAGTGGTGAGCGTAAGTGGTGGCTACTTTTCGACAGGCCGAAACATTGACTGATCTTCGAGTAGAGGCTATGTCTATCATGTTCTCATAACAATGATCACTGATTTTTTGTTGGGATAAATTTTTGGTAACCTGGGTGTTATCTTTGGTCAATGGAAGGTACCACACATGCCGCATCGGCATGGTGGCACATGACCAGACCATGTTGGACTGGGCCATTTCTTCAGGTTGTAGATTCAATCCGCTACATATCCTAAAAAGATAGTCGATTTTATATGTATTCTACAACCACACGTTCATATCATCGAGATATATTTTTTGGCTAGTCTGGGAATATTATATTTTAGGCTCATGGCTCAAGCCCCCAAAGTACTCAAATAATAATAATATATTATTATTACTATTATGTGTTTAGCCCATAATGAATTTTTTATACGTCATCTGATTGAATTGCATTTGGTGGAATCCGGACACTAAAATTGAGGATGATGAATCAAAAATGATTTCGGGAAAACAAAGAAAAATTGATATGGGAAACCCATGAGTCCTGATTTGGACATTTTTGGTAATATATGAATTTATCACAGGGTGTCCATTTCGAAAAAATGAATAGAAGATCCCATGTTATTTTTCAATGTAGATAAAAACAATGCGATCCCTATGATTTTTTATAGATACATGGGACTCATGATGTACTGTTTGTTTATGATGCTTAGGGATGCATCTTATTCAACGGGAGTCTGATTCAGGTTAATGAAAAGTCGATCATGTGAGATTTTTGAGAATGATCATAATAAAGTGAGTCGTTTGGTCATATGGGGCCATTTGAGGAGACATGATAGAATAGGTACATTTTTCCCTTAGGACCAATTTCAAGCATCGTGTGCTTGCCTGCCTTTTGGATAGAGGTTATTTATACTCTAGGGGTACATTGGCACACATAGGGGTACTTGTTCACAATTTATTACCCCACTAAATCCAGGTTCATGAACATGAATTGAGGTAGGGTAAAATGTTATGTGGGCCCCACAAGCATCGTGTACAACTTTATGAATCTTTTATTTCCCATATATCCTTCTTTTTGACTGAAATACCACCTGCGAGTAGTTTATCTTGAGTGTTTTTCCCATTTATTATGATGGTTCCCTCCGTAGTGGATTTTGAGATATGATGTTAGATGTTCCGTGTGTGATGCTTATCTGAGGCGATACTTAATAGTAGATGTGGTCATAGTTGAATACATATGAAACACATGGGAATGGTTCCTCTATTGTTTCTTCCAAGTGGAATCCCCCTAACACACTATGAAGAGGGTCCTCGATGATCTAGAGCGTAATCCAACATCATCATGGGCAATGGTCCTCAATAGTTACTTTGGAGTGGCAACCCCCTAATGCACAATGGTATGGGTCTTGATCATCTATACTAGAATACCCCATAATCATGGGAATGGTTTTGATATAGTTACTTCTCAATGGAATTCCACTAACCCACTAGGGTGGGGATCTTATACATTTAGTTTACACCACATGGGTATGTGGGTTTGTGATGAGAGATACAAATGCATAACATATGACTCATGAGTATAAAGGGAGCTTTTCCCATTGAAATGTTTTTTCATGACATGACCTATAACTGTATAATTGAGACAGATCCACCCAAAGTAGATGGTATCATGGTGTGGTGGTTTATTCACATTGACTTGCGTGTTCACAGAAGATATGTGGGATGATTGTCATTATTAGTGGCCACTTCTGGAATTGTTGGTGACTCTTTTCTTTAGTAGGTCTATGAGATTGAGATCCCCTTACACTCTCATTTGGGTTTCTTTGACTGAGCATGTTAATATATCCTATTTTAGTACCCACTCTGTTGGTTTTGGTTACTCTCCTTCCAGGATAGGTGAAGACACACAAGGTATGCCACATGATTTCCATATTGAGCTTCTCGTGGTGGGATGATTCTACTATACAAATTTAAGTAGTAAATATTGGAAGAGAATTTCATCTTATCACCATTTGTAGATACTTATTTCTAGATGAACATACATCACTATCTTGTAGGGTTTATCTGTACTCCTTACTATACCTTGTTCTATCTACTTCATTCTTATTTTATTGTATCCCATACTGCTCCCCCTTCACTTTTAGGGGGATTCCTACTATTTATTTTTATACTCAACCCTGCATTGACTTTTCCCTCACATATCATGCCTTATAAAGAAAAAGTACAATTTTATTGTGACATCATAGGAGCTTAAGGATACTCGTGCTTGGACCATGTATGTTGGTCATATCTTGGGATCCAAGAGTGGGGCTCTCTCAATTGTTTTACTTTTTAGTTACTGCTAGGTTTTGACTCTATTTTATTTGGGTGTTTATATTCCCCCTTTTTTCTTTTAGGTTATTTTTCTATACATGTACTAATTAGTGGTTTACACAATGATGGATTCCTTTTTATATAATTGTTTCATCCTTTGTTGCATCTCATCTACACTTTTTCATTAAGGTGGTTGTGTGTGTCTATGTGAGTAGGTTCTTAGGATAATGCATCACTGAGTTTTTCTGCCTTCATTGCTAGCCGTCATCCCCTGTCCTATAGAGGCAGGCTTGGGGAAGTAGAGGCTCGAGTATCGTTGTGGGATAATTCATTAGAAAAAAGTTTTTCTAATTTCAATCACTTCTTGAGATATTGATGGTCCTTTACATAGCTATTTAGTTTATGGTCATTTAGGTTTTTAATTTCTCATGACCATTCCATTTATTGTGATCCGTCATCTCTACCAGTCTATATCATCAATTGGTATTTTAATTCATGTCAATACAATCACTTAAAACTAATGTTTTCTAATTTGGAACCCTAATTATGTCGTATTCTTGATGACCTTCATATTTCTTATTCCCACTTTTCAAATAGTTGTTTCATTAACCCTTTATATGAAGTGGGATTGTAGGAAAATAATATTTGAACTGAGATAATGATAATGTTATTAAGGCCCAAACTTATTAATGTAGAGGGGGAGAATGTAACTCCTTGATCTAAAAAAATAACATTTTTTCAATAGTGAATATGACACGGAACATCAACCAAAAATGACATGTCAAATATACGGTGATAATAACCTATTATTTAAAATGGAAGGTATAAGTTGAACTAATTAAATTATGATATATATATATATAATTATTTCACTCAACAAAAATTTATTGATAAATTCTTAGAAAATAATAACCCATTTATTAGTAATGTCATTTTATTCATCAATGATTGGTTTTCTTAAAAATAATTTTTTTGATACTATAATAATTAATATATAGAATATTTTGAAACTAGATTTTATAAAGAGAACATATTTTGTTATATAAAAATATGCAACATAAATTATGGAAAAAAATTGGGAATTTTTAGAAAATAATGTTTTTTTTGAATTACGAAAAATACAAATTCTTTTTGTAAAACTGTCAATTCATCTCTATAAAATAATTAAATAAGAGGAAAAATTATTATAATTATTTTATTTTATGCCTCAAAAGTATTACATATTTTTATTTAATTGAAATAATTAAATTTTAATTTTCATTATACTGAATTTTAGTATTTGATTATTTTCATATTGAAAACCTATTTGTCTAAAAACTGTTTTAAACTGCTTAATTATTCTCCAATATAATAAATTAAAATAACTCTTAATAAGGTTTGATATAAATTTAATTTATATTTATTATATCTATAAATATGAATTAAAATTCATATAATGATTATTTCATGTTATAATGTAATTAGAATATCATCTTATGTGTGAAAATTTAATATCTTGAAAACCCACATTTTGGTCGCATTTACAGGTTTATATTAAATAAAATTATTCTAATTTTTAAAATTTATTTCGATGAAATGGATTCTTTATTTTTTTTTATAAAAATTAATATATGATAATGTTTATAACATCATTTCTTTTAATGAATATTTCAGTTATTGACAATATTTTACAATTGTTAAGGTGAAAATGGTGTTTTTGGAGGTTTGACTAAAACGATAATGGGTACAATGAACTAAAAAATAATATAAATTATTTTTAATGGATTTATTATGAATTTATATAAAATAATTATCTATAATTGTATATTTGGGTTCCTTTTAGATGTGAAAAACATGCTTATAACATCTTATTTTAAAACATTCATAGTTTGCACACTCCCCCACCTATAAAAGGCCATCCCATATCCCCTATAATTCACACATTGGAATCTTTTGGTTTAGCTAATGAAATCCCATGTACCATAAAATATTAATTCTATAAGTTTTTTAGGCATTTTTGTGATGATAAATCCTATATAAGATGTCTTTAGATATAATGAAAAAGTGGTGGTCCGAAGCAGAGGTATTGTTCTTAACCAAGAATATTTTTTTCTTATTCTTCCACCTACATGAAATCTTATTCAACCGCACTAATATAAAAAATATCCCATATATTTATATTTTCTTATATTAATTTAATATCCTAAACCTATATCCTCTTCCATCAAATAGGAATCAAAACCATCATTTATGTGTAAGGAGGACTTCCACCTCACAAACCAATGCTGTCAATTTTCTATAATTTCTTCCCACAACTATTCATGATGATGTAATAAATTTTTATATATTATAATTAAAATATATTTACCATTATAAAAATATAGTATATCATATATTTTCTTAACATCCCATTCGGTGAATGGTGATAACGTTGTTCATGTGTGCTTGTCGATTACCACCTCCACAAAGAGAAGCGGTCGATTTTTCATCACCACATCACAATGAAGATATATATAAATATATTTAAAGAAATATTATTATATTATTTATATATTTATCTACATTAAATGATAAAAATTACCTATCATGTATCCATAATTATAATACAATAGTAGAAATGTTGGTAATGAATATGAAAGGCCAATTGTCTTCATGTTTGAAACATATTTCATTTTTCCTAAACATTATTCATGGTATGATTTAAATGTATAATTTATTAATAAAAATAATAAATATGTAATTAATATTATTATCGAGATAATGGGCCAAATTATCCTTTTTCCTTGATTAATATTACTAATATATTTTGAAATTATGGATTGAACGTCCTATAAACAGCATACGTGAACTAAATTGATTAAATATTTAAGTGTTTTATTAAAAAAATAAAACAAATCATTGATGTATAAGTTATTAAAACTATAAATGTATAATAATAAATAGAATAATTGATATAATCTTATTATAACCAATCTAAAGGACATACACAAAAATTAAGGACTTGATGTATGAGTTTCATGTGTCACATTTATTTATATGTTACATCATCAATATTCACCAATTATTTTTATTTCATGGGTTATATAATGCACATGAATGAATTTTATCTACATTTTAATGAAAAATATTTTGACTTAAAAATTGTTTTATGGTTCCATCTTTCATGGGGTTTTAACCATTGAATAATAATGAAATAAGAGATTTCATCTCAATTTATTTTCACTCAGGAAGATTTTTTTATTATGTACCTAATTTTATTTTTATGGTCTATATATAATTCCCATATTTTATTTGTTATTATGAATCCTTCATAATTAATGTTATTCTTTGTTTAAACATAAATAATTTCATACTAAGGGATTTAAATTGAATATTAAAATGCGGTAAATTATTTCTCTACTCCATTTCAATTTTTATGCTACAACTATTCTTCACTGACTCTATTATAATATCATTTAGTTTTTGTATTTCAATAAATTTTTATTTTTTTATTCAAAATATTTTTTTAATTTTATTTTATAAACAAAAAATATCCATTTATTAACAAAAAATTCAATGATATGATCTTTTCAAGGGTAATTCATCTTTAACTCCACTTAATTAGGGCATATGTTTAATGATATGAATATTTATTAATTTTTGAGGTAAATATAATAATTCATTGACATGTAATATTTTGAACAAATTATTTTCATTAAATTTATTATTTTATTTGAATTTAATATTTCATGGGTCATAGGATTGAAATGTTAACAATGTGGAAAAGGATATGTATCAATTTCCATTATTTTTTGAGATTTTTAGGTTTATGTATACATTCGATGTAATCATTTTTTCTTATTTTGAGGAACCAAATCTACTTTATTTTCCTCTATTTTTGAATGTAGCTTACATGTTTAATTTCAATTTCCTTACTTCCTGATAAAATTAACACCAATTAATTCTCTAATAAATGTTATATTTTTATTTATATCAGGAATCATTCTATTCTATATCTAGATTTTTATAATTTCTTTTAAAAATTATTATTTTCATACATTAATTATTTTTTAAAACTATTCTACATGATCTTTGAAATTATTTTAATAGTGTTTAACAATTTAATTTGATAACATTTTTTAAATGAGTCACTTATGATCCCATTTAAAAAATATTTCGAAAAATTATTTTTTTATACCATTTATAGCTTAAAAATTATTTCTCACCAAAATTGGAATTATTTTAGATGAATGTTCTATTACAATTTTCAAATTATATTTTGAAAAAATGTATTTTTACAATATATTTAGTATTTTTTTGTTACTTTAATAGTTATTTTCAGGGTTTAAAAGTTTATTTTAACCAATAATGTTATTAATGACCTTTTAATGGTATTTATATTCATCCATATAAGTAACCCTTTATGTTACATATGATAAATTGAAGATATTTTGTAATTATACAATCCTAATTACTTCTCTAGATGTATTATTATTTTCTCAAATAGATTTGCATGGAAGAAATTACATTATGATCGGTTAATATTGTTTCAAAGGCAGCATCATGGAACCCGATATTATTCAATGAGTTAGTCTTTTTAGGAAAGTATAGTTTTTGCTTTATAATTTTTTAAATAAAATATATGTTTTATGTACATTATTCAGTTTCTGGTTTTTGAAAATTGTTTACGAATGGTTGAACCCATTATAGCACATGGGTGACTCCCACATAGCTAATAAAATTGGTGTGCCAAGGTATTGATCCAATTTATTATGTATGGTTGTAATCAATATGGTTATTAACTTTTTAATTGATTTTTGGGGTTCAATGACGAAAATATTCAAGGATACCATGACATTTAAAATATTATTTCTTTGGGTTATAAATGTTTCCTTGGGCCAAAATGGACATTAAATGGCTCATGAATATTTTTTCTTATGAATGTTAACTTTGATAAATAATTATACCAAGATTCATTATTGATGATCCAAGAATTTATGGATATGATTTGTCTAATTTTATGATCTTGAATATTTTTTATTTAATCATAACTTTATGATCATATTTTTCACATTGATGATGTTGACCAGTTAGTTCATACATTTACCCTTATTTTGAATTTTAGAACTCCTTATTATGTTTCCTTTTCCCATGAGTATCAATAATGATGTAAAATGAAATTTTTTGAGACTGGTTTCCAATGGATCATTATGATGACGTAATGTGAAATAATAAAATCTAGGTTTAGTTGGAGGAATAATAACTTGATGTCATGTTTGTTGTTTATAAGAGTTTATCTTAGTTATCTAAATATATAAACCTAAAAGGTATTTTGGGTATATAAGTGATCCAAAATTTTCATCTGATATTATTTTTTTATGAGAAAAATTGGGTCAGGTTTATCCAGTTTCAAGCCAAAAATTCATGGGCTATTTTAGATTTATTTATGCCACCTAAGGATGGATTATCATTGAATTCTAATTGAATTAAATTCATCTTATCATGAATGTAAAAAAATAATAATTTGAGAATTTGTATTGATGTATAATATTATCTAATAGAAATATAATAATTATTTAAAATAAATAACAATAAATAATTTTGATATTTCCATAATTAGTGTAAAATTATTCTCGTATGCCAAAAAAATGAAAATTTCCCATAAATTGAAAATTTTTTTGGGTATTAAATCATTGAATTGTAAATCGAAATATATGAAAATACGATATTCATTAGTCAAAAAAGTATATCCATTTCAATTACCATTAATTATATATATTAATGTTAATGTAAAAATCCCATGGAATTCATAAGAGCACCCCTAAATTAAAAGACCCATATAAATTATCATATATCCTACATGATTTTAAAAGACAAAACCCCTGAAGATCATTATAAAAATAATTTAAATCTTATTCTACTCAACATATTGATTGTCAAATACCTCAACAAATTTTTACCTCTATTTTAAATAAAATATGTATACATGGGTTGATTTTCTCATTACAAAGTACATGATTCAATTAGACAAGATGGGGAAAAAGAACATATTTCTACACAATGAGTAATAAAAAATATAACACATAGGAATTTTCTAGGGAATATTTATGGCTATGTGTTTCTGGGTTATGAGTTTTAAAATTTAATTTCAAAAATATGATTTCAAAACATTAAACAATGTTAAATGAAAATTTGAGTTCAAAAGAAATAACATACTCATGGAATCCCACTTATAAATGTGAAATGGACACATTGTTTTTTAAAATGTAAACAGTACTGATTGAAACAATGAATTCAATTAATATGTTATTTTTAATCATTCATTTTCTCAAATTTACATGGAATATTATACAACAATAAAATTTAATTACTGAATTAAGGATAATGCATTTAAGGATAATGAATAATTCAATCGAATCAACATTTATTCAACATCATTTTTTGTTCATTTTTTATTATTTTATGAGAAAATGAGTATATTAATAAATTAAAATTACCAAATTAAAATTCATAATGAATCATGAAAAAATATTACATTCCACTACCCAATATAGTGACACATACCTCAAAAAACCCTTTAATGAAATGGTTTCCAATGAAAAAATAATAATATTTTCCTCCCCCACACTCCAACATGATGTATCCATGAAAACATATTAATAGTGGGTGATGGTATAAAAAATTAGTACTATAATTTGACTTAAATAAATAAGAAAATTCAATGATATATAATGGATAAAAATTGAAGATATAATTGTATATATCATGCAAAAAGTTACATGTCCAATGAAAATATTCAATGATATGATCTTTTTGTTATCAAATTATTTAAAATAGAAATAATTGCATGTGATGGATATAATTTTTTGTAAAGAATTATAGAAAATATGAAATTGTAAAAAATAAGTGAAATAGTATAAAAACCAATAAAGATGGGAAATCTAATCATTTAGTTGGAATTAGTTCACATGAATTTCATAATCAATCATAATGAATTAATTTTTTTAAAATATTTAACGGAAAATATATAAGAATTATTATTAATCAATTAATTTTAAAATTATGATATATTACAATCAATATGGTATAAATTTTACAATGTATTTAATTTATATCAATAATCTTCAAAACATTCTAGGAATCAATGATTGAAAGAAAACTTTATTTTTTTTCCATGAAGAGTTAAATATCCAGATAAACACATAAAACACATTTAAATATTTCAAAAAAAATTGTTGTTATCCACCCACCCTTAATATCTCACTAACCAATCAATTTAGAAAAATTATAAATTAATATAAAAGTGTATAAAAGATAATGATAATTGATAATATATCTTAACATTATTTTCCAAAGTTATACTTCAGTTAAGATCCAAGAAGTTCCCCTTTGAACTAAAAATAATGAAGAAAAAAGATATATTAAATTTATTGAAAAAAAATATAAATAATAATATTAAAAAAAGATATTGTAAAATTGGATATATCCTAGGTGAATCCCTCTAATGTGGTTCTTAGTGTTTTATCTAAGACCCAATAATGTAGTGAAGAATTTTACCAGGAAACTGAAGGTGGATAGGGATTGTTACTCATGAAACACCAAATAATTTCATTTTTGATGTGAATAATTTGAAACTGATTACAGGGGACAATGTGGTAAATGTAAAATAATAAAATAAACTTAGTAATTACAAATTAATGGAATGATGAGCCAACGAGGAAGTATATGCCATATTCCTTTTCATTCACTACTTGTGTATATTCTACTTCGAAATCATTTAAATATTTTTCTTCTATTTTTGTATTTTTTTTTTCAAAGGTGGAAGTATTAAAAAAATCATCTTGGATAAGATAAAAACATATATAATCAATCAGAAATGTTCCCTTTATTTTTTGAAAACATGAATCATGATTTCCTTATACCAATAAACTAGAAACTAACTCTCAACATGGGTGTAACATACTCATCATGGTCCTCCTAGGTGTGGCCAGGTCGTGTCATTATAGTACCTCAATCCCACCTCCCTCTAATCCCAATGATATCTACTACCAAGGAAGGTGTATGTAATATAGTGGGGTGACTACAAACTCTAGTAAACTATTTGATTCAAATCTGAAACTAGAAAAAAAATACTATAAAATAACTTTTATATTAGTATATATAACAAAATACAATCAACATATTTAAATAATATAAATATATATAATAGTAAAACTAGATCTTTTTATCATATATTCCACACTAATGTCGTGTTCATTTTATACAAGTAAAATAAAATTATAATCATTATAAAATACTCCAAAACAGTTGTCCCTAACCCTATGCATGGTACCATTTTCATGATCATATTCCATCTTTAAATGTTTTAAAATCAAACATAAATCATCATTCCATTGTTTATACCTATATCCCGAAAGGATAATATGGTACTAAATGGTTCCATAACCTGTTGGGAGTACAACTCAATAGGTTGACACCCATGGTGTCTAAATAGTCATATCTAAATTGACAGCATATCCAATAATATGATAAATATGGGAAATGATTTGTATGTTAATACATCATGCCAATAAACATGCTGACACTATTACTTTAGGATGGAACCTAGGGGAAGCTTAAATTTCATTTTTTTTATTCCATCAATATCATTCCAAGGGTGGCTACTCATAACTAGGATGAATATAACCAAAAATAGGATTATTCTCTAATTGAAGATTAATCGCTCATATCATATATAATATAATAAATCACCTCATCCTTGGGAATCATGTAACCATGAAATACAATTCCCTGTAAGAATTACAATATTAGATCCCCCTATGTGTTCCTAGGGATCAAGACCAGGCCAAGGTAAGAAATAAACATTATCATACTGGGATCCTCGTTAATTCATCTAATGTAGTGTCTTAATAGTTCCCACGAAACAAAATCATACCAAAATAAAATATAACCATGTCATATTAGAAACAATTCAATTTACATATTGGAGCTTCTTATGTTATCCCATGTCAAAAAACTATATGAATGGAGAACATATCACCATACCCAATGCCAATTCCCAAGACATAGACACATATATTATTTTGGGACATGAAACATTTTAAAATTTTCATGATAAAGGGTTTTTTAACTCATATCAAATGAAACATGTTTTAACACATTCTAATTATGCAGACATGTAATATTTGTTAATATTCCCAAATTACTAACTATTAACATTTACATTCCATAAATCCATGTTACAAACTATCACAACAATTTTAACAATTTTGATTCACATTTCAATTTAGCGTAATTTACCATAAAAAATGTCACGATAACCAACTTATATCACATTTTCATTCCAAGAAGATATATAATAAATTATAAATTTCAAGATAATTGAATAAATCTCACTGCCAACATAAAAATTAACATATTAATTCAATTCAAAATATTAATACAATACAATATCAATTTCCAATTCATCATAAGGAACTAGGTTCAACTAATCCTTGTTTCTAATGAAATTCAATGTTTGGGACACCTGTTGAGATGATATAAGACCCATTGTAGAGACCCTAAGCTTGACGTACATGGAAAATAAATTAATTTTGCGGAATACTTAATACACAACAAAAACAGACACACAAGGACCGTAATAGTTTAGTGTCTTTGGAAACTTGGAACGTAATCTTCTAATCGTGGTGAAAGATCTTCAACATCTCCCATATAGATCTTCCACTTTTTGTTTCCTGACCTAATACCTTTCTTTTGATCCTGGGGGAAAATAAAACATAAAAAGGGTGAGCTCAAATGCTCATTAAGAGTAAGCATGGATAAAATAAAACATACCATATACATTGGAACTTAAAAACATGAACATAATGTTTAAACATTAAAATCTTGAGCAACGACATAAAACATGGAAGTACATAAGGCATAATTCATTATGGAACATAAACCATGATAAAATAGCATGGGAACAAAACAGGTAATTGTGGCATCCATTAATCACATGTAATGATTTCCATAGTAGCCAAGGCATTGCTGCCAAGACCATCTTAGTGGACAAAGTCCCATTCTGAATCGAGTTCACTCATCGTTTCAGTCCTGTAACACTGAACCGGATTAACTTACCGTTCCAGCCATGTCTATCTCATGAGATATAAAATCTTTACCCAATTAATTGGAGGGAGATATAGGTCCCACCCATCTCATAATGAAATCATTCTTACTTGTGCCACAAAATAAACATACATCATTCATAAAAAACCCAATAAATAAAATGGGTTTCACAAACATCATCCCATCATCACATAATCCATATAAAAGAAATGGATATCATTTCATAATAAGAAAAGTGAAACCATGTAAATCATAGAGACATTATACTTGAAACATACACATATGAAATAATGTCATCTTAGATGGAAAATGGTTTTCATAAAACACTTGAAATGAATTCTTGAGGAAAATATCATATCTTCTTCAAAATCAATTTCTTTTCAAAAAACGTTATGAAATTTTAAAAGAAAAAGATTTTGTTTAAAATAGTCATGAAATCTTTTGGAGTAGGCTTCATGAAAATAAGGCTTTATAAAACCGTAAAAATCCTTTCATGCCGTATACATTAAAAAAACATTCTTCTCGCACTTTTGCCGGAAAAGTCAAAAAGTACCTCTTAAAAGCAAGATTCCATGTAGTAAAAGTCAAAAATGGGTAAAAAGGACTTTAAACATACATTAATACACTATTATAAGACATTTACATGGATGATAGAAATAACCCCAGAAAATACTTACGAATAAGCAATTCTCGGATAAAAATGAGATTTGCAAAATTATCCCTTACCTTATGTCCGATATACTTCCTATGTATCCGAACCTCCAATATAATGATTTAAATAATGTCATTGACTTATTAAATAATCATATTAATTGTTATGATATCATATATGGTTCACTTATGTCTTTATATTATCCAAACTTTTTTAAATTCCATGTTAAAGAGTGTTTTGGGTAAAATAGTTTCATTTGTCGTCCGTGTTTTGACTTGTAATTATTCATATGATTACTTAGATCCTGATTACATAATTCCAGAATATAAAACATGATTTATATATAATATATATTCATAATAAACATATATATAATATATCTATAAATAGAAAGAAATACACCGTTCAGGGAGACGGTAGGCCGTACGTACGCATGAACGCTGTTTTCATTTCTTTATTGAGTTGAATGGAATTAAGTAGATGACATACATATATACATAAATACAATAGCTTTATAATGTCATATATTTCATTATTAGTTCTTATATATACTTTATAATCATTCTTAAATGGTTAACATGGAGAATGAATCTCATCGCGTCGTGGAGACGGTAGTTCGTACGTACGCACGAGCGATGATATCATTTCCATAATAATTGAATTGAATTGGAGTGGATGATACAATATATCAGAATCAGTATGATGTTATAATAACTATGTATAGTTATTATTTACACCATTATACCCATCCATGTAAGGTGATGGTGGAAAAACAGATTACACCATGGCGTGGAGATGGTATTCCGTACGTACGCATGCCCAGTGATTTTGTTTTCCGTAGGATGGATAGAAGGTGAAATGGGGCTGTTTCATATTTATAATAACAAATCAGTATATTAGTGATACTTATGTTATTACCTTATAATGAAAAAACTAAATAAGAAGAAGTTGAAGAAGAATGAAGCTTGAAAGAATCGGGAGAAGAAATTACCTCTTCTCCGATACACATCTTTGAAACCTCCTGTTAGGGCACTAAGATAGGTCTTTAAAGTAGACCAGAATCTCTAGGATGTTTCTAGGGATGTGGAGAAGATAATTTTTCAGGGGTTTTCCGAGATTGAAGGCTCAAATTGGTGTGAGGAGGAGAGGGAGGAGGTTTCCTTTTATAAGGGAGGAGAGGGGCACCTTCGGAATTCTCAAAAATATTAATTTATAATAAATCTAACCCCACTTAAAAACCTCCAAAAATGACTCATATTATAATATTAGATGATATAGGGTTGTAATCTCATCAACCAATAAAATTTAGACATGTTTGGAGCTTATTTTAAACCTTATCATTTTGATTTATCCTTATTTAATCTATTTAAGTTTATTTGTGGTAATAAAATTCTAAATTTTAAATTATAACAAATAATTACTTATTTGTTGTGAATTTTCCATAATTGTTTACTATATTACATTATAGACCATATAAAGTTATTTTTATAATTTTTAAATATTTTTGTGATTTTTAAAAAATTTTATAATATGTTATTTTTATAAAATAACAATAGTGACTATTTTGACACTATTCGTTTATTTGAATTTAAATAATATATACAGAAGATATGTTCGAACTAAAATCTTTAATAGATTCATAAAAGGTCATATGTCCCTATAAAAGTATTGGATCACATTAAATAGTTCATATAATATTTATTTTATTATTTGTAAAACCATTTATTTGGTTAATCTCTTAATAAAATAATTACTACAACATTTTTGTATAATTATTTAATATACTGATTTGTTGCATAAAAATTTAAAATAAAATCCTATGATGAATATAAATCTATTAACTTTCACAATAATACTTTTACTCGAATTTATCATCTTAAAATCACAATATTTAAATTGTTATATTTATTAAATTATGACGGTGACAACTTTGGAAGCATTTAAAATAAAATAATATAATTGTAATAATCACATTTATAAGGATCCAAACGGTTATATATTAGGTAATTGGATGATTAAGGTATATATATACACTACCAATAATTTTTTTTCAGGTTTGTGGGCCTTTTAATGGGTATTATTATTTCAATAAAAACTATATTACTTATTTTCCACTTAATAAATAATTTCTGTATCATTAATGTATCACCATTAATGACAATTATTTTATCCCTAAAAATTATAAATAAATTATCATGATGTAGATAATGTTATTAGATTTCTGGATACTATTCATGTTCGATGTTTGAGGATGTTTATCACTAAATTAAAATTATTACACTTATAATATTTAAGAGAGTGACATGTTGTCACTTTCTTTGGTTTTAATAATAATTAAATTATTTTCATGGTCAAAAGTCCATAAAATGAATCTAATTAGACACTTAGTTTATATGGGTTTACTTTTATCCATACAATAGAATTTTGGAATGTGTTAGGGTAATTTTATAATATTATATTTACCCTTAATTACCAGATTTACCTTTAACTAAGGTAAATAAAATTTACCGTAGTTACTATTCATAATTCCCAAAAATAAAAAGTAGCCTATTAACATAATTTGGACCCACTGATTCCAAATATGGAATCCATTTTTTCAAATTCAATACACAGAAGTTGCAGAAATTAAATTAAAATTAATCCCGTTGTCAAATGAAACCGGGTTTTTGTTTAAAACATTGCAAAAGATTGAATTGATTTAACCTACGAATTCAATGTAAAATAAATGCTAATGACATAAATTATATTAAATGGAAAAAATATATTCTATTTATACTTTAAAACCATTCAATATTATAATTTAACCATATAAATTATTACGATGAAAAATGTTGTTTTTCATTAAAATATAGTGTGTTTTTACTATTCATCAAAATATGAAAGTTACCAGAATAATATGAAAAATTTATCCAAAGTAAATTCTTATTTCTTGATTTCAAAGAAGAATTTTATATTGTCAAATTGAACTTATAAACCTGTAAAAAACTATATTTAATGTGGGTGCGCCATCAAAAGGCGGCAAAACAACATTTTTTGAAAAATACTTATTTTACCCGAAAAATTTATTTTGTTCTTATACCATGTTCTAGAAAATGTGTAAGATGAATAATAATGCTATAAAATTCAAAATTTAGTTAATACTATTCATAACGGCTAGTTCGTAATAATATTATAATAATATATCATTGTTTAGTAAAACCTGGTATTGCGTACAGTACACTCTATCGAGGAAGGTCGCGATTGCGTGTAATGCAAGCCAAGTAAGGGTTGCGTGTTGTGAAAGAATCCTTAATTGTTTCAAATAATAGAATCCAACCATATTTCATTTATACATTGAATATATATATATATATATACTCAATGTTGCGTAGAATAACTATTATCAAAATTGTGTGTAACACCATCCAAGAATAGTGTTGCGTATACTGCAAGCTAATACGGTGTTGCATATAGCACAAGGTAATATTGGTGTAGCATACAACAAAAGAGATTAATGAAATTAAAAGAATATTTTTCATAAAATCTCGGGGTGTTACATTCTACCCCCCTTAAAATGAATTTCGCCCTCGAAATTCGTCAGGGTTATAAATGGTTTACTACTCGAAAGTTTATTTAATAGAAACCCACATCGTAAAAAGAAATACCAAAACATGGATTTAAAAAATAAATTATGAAATGTAACGGTTACCCAAATTAACTCATCACTGGGTTTCCACGTAGGAGAACATAGGTGAAAATATGGATATGGAAGAAAAATCTGACCATCAAGTTCTGATGGAGAGTGGTAGAGAACATGGCTATGAAAAAGCCAATAATCACAAAGCTATTGATTTGTGATGATCTAAGGTACCATCTGATTCATCAAATATAAGGGAACTAGGACAAAATTTTTGGTTTTCAAGATCATTTCCCTAATGTTGATGAATTAAAAGAAATACTTGCATGATTTTGGTACAATCTCACTGTTGTTCGTGAATTGAACAATTTCCACTTCATCCCTTAAAGAAATGAAGATGAATTTGTTATTCGTGATGTGTTAGTAGATCATGTGATAGAATGATGGGTCATTCCATCTCTTTCAAACAAAAGGTTAGCAAAAGTTATAAGTCCATATTATGGTTAGATTAACCGTATATGGTTCCAAAAATGAACTTATACTTCATATATCATACCGCTTAATAAAATAAAACTAGTATCTACTAACCAGGGACTTCCTGTAGGCCAGTGGTAGGTGATAAAGGCTAGTCGCACTTTGGTTAAGGGTTCGATTCCCACAACCTTGTCCGACGCAATGGGCTATCATCCACCCTGCAGGTTGTCCTTTTTATAAAACTACATTTCTATATCATCCCGTCAATAATATCGAAAAAAGGTTCTATCCTTAAACAATAATAACTTATGTCCAACATAATCCATTCCAATCGTTAGGCTTATCCATAATATTACAGTCCATTGTTATATTATAGTGAAAATGATTACCAGAGATTTCATATAAGAAGCATGTTAATACCATCGTTGATCCCAATATATCATAAGATATGTCTTGTTGGTCACATTACAAACGTTCGAAGGTCTTAATCATGTATTCTCTTAAAAAATGAATACCCATTGAACCTTAGTGAAAACATGAATACAGTTAAAACTTAACACTTTCTACATACCAAAATCATCATAATTCTATATACTCAAACCATGATATCACTTAGTCCTTATATCAATCATGAGCACATGAATACAATCAAATATCTCATTATCTTCTTATTCATTCATTATGCACATATAATCTACTTTACAAAAATATCTGAATAACATTACATGGTTACTGGTACCATTAAACATATACATTCAAATACTTTTAGGAAAAACAATAGTGTAACAATCCTTAGATGATTCTTTATTCCATAGTACCATTAACTATTCAACATAACTCTCGATAAACATACAATCATTCCACTACCTTCTAAAACAACTGACTGAGCTTCAACACTTCTTTCAGCTCATATATCATTTTTAGTCTCCTCATCATCATCCACATAAATACTACCCATATGACCATGCTGATTCTCTTTATGAGATTTTCCATTAAGGCATTGGTTTTCATAATGCCCGTACATTCCACATTTAAAACATCTAATCATTGTTGATGTCATAGCAATACCATTATCCTTGTCCATGGTGTTAACTGAACCTTTTCCTTTTCACATACTGGCTTTGTGCCCTTCTTTTCCACACCCAAAGCATCTTCTAGTTCCTTTGAAACAATCTCCATGATGCCTCTTACCACATGATTTACATGAGGGAAATTGAACTTTCTTTCCTCTATGATCATCATGAAAGTCTATCTTTCTCTTATTATCTGAGTCGGGAAACTTACCAAAGTTGAGATTATTGATCATATTATGAGATTGCTGATTAGGCTTAATAACGATGTTTGGACTTCCAGATCCCGTTTCATTTGGTTTATCATGAATAAAATCATTCCATTGTCCATAATATCCTCCATTATCACGAATCTTCCTATTTCCAGCCATTTTCTAAAACCCAAAAAGAATAGTGTGAGAGGAAAAAATCATACTAGGGAAAACAACATAGTAAATGGGGAGCACCATCAATATCTAACATCCTAGGTTAAATTCTATGATCGTTACTGTAGTTCTAGGACTATATCCTTTACGTGTTGTTATCCTTAGGTAGATCCCTAGACATACCTTAGAAATATATCTAGGGATCTCACTAATGTTTTCGCATCCTAGTTTCCAAAGGTTGACTAAACCTTTCTTCTGATACCAACTGTAGTGACCCTATGCTTGACGTACATGGACATTACATTAATTTTTCGGAATACTTAATACATAACAAAAATAGACACACAAGGACCGTAATAGTTTAGTGTCTTTGAAAACATGGAACGTAATCTTCTAATCGTGGTGAAAGATCTTCAACATCTCCCATAAAGATTTTCCACTTTTTGTTTCCTGACCTAAAACCTTTCTTTTGGTCCTGGGGGAAAATAAAACATAAAAAGGGTGAGCTCAAATGCTCAGTAAGGGTAAGCATGGATAAAATAAAACATACCATATACATTGGAACATAAAAACATGAACATAATGTTTTAACATTAAAATCTTGAGCAACGACATAAAAAATGGAAGTACATAAGGCATAGATCATTATGGAACATCAAACATGATAAAATAGCATGGGAATAAAACATGTAATTGTGGCATCCATTAATCACATGCAATGATTTCCATAGTAGCCAAGGAATTGCTGCCAAGACTATCTTAGTGGACAAAGTCCCATTCTGAATCGAGTTCACTCCTCGTGTCAGTCCCATAACACTGAACCAGATTAACTTACCATTCCAGCCATGTCTATATCATGAGGTATAAAATCATTACCCAATGCATTGAAGGGATATATAGGTCCCACCCATCTCATAATGAAATCATTCTTACTTTTTCCACAAAATAAACATACATCATTCATAAAAAAACCAATAAATAAAATGGGTTTCATAAACATCATCCCATAATCACATAATCCATATAAAAGAAATGGATATAATTTCATTATAAGAAAAGTTAAACCATGTAAATCATAGAGACATTATACTTGAAACATACACATATGAAATAATGTCATCTTAGATGGAAAATGGTTTTGATAAAACACTTGAAATGAGTTGTTGAGGAAAATATCCTTTCTTCTTCAAAATCAATTTCTTTTCACAAAACGTCATGAAATTTTATAAGAAAAAGATTTTTCTTAAAATAGTCATGAAATCTTTTGGAGGAATCTTCATGAAAATAATGCTTTATAAAACCATAAAAATCCTTTCATGCCGTATACATTAAAAAAACATTCTTCTCGCACTTTTGCCGGAAAAGTCAAAAAGTACCTCATAAAAGAAAGATTCCATACATACCATGTAGTAAAAGTCAAAAATGGGTAAAAAGGAATTTTAACATACATGAATACACTATTATAAAACATTTACATGGATGATAGCAATAACCCTAGTAAATACTTACAAATAAGCAATTCTCGGATAAAAATGAGATTTGCAAAATTATCCTTTACCTTATGTCCGATATGCTTCGTATGTATCCGAACATTTGGTATAATGATTTAAATAATGTCATTGAATTATTAAAGAATCATATTCATTGTTATGATATCATATATGGTTAAATTATGACTTTATATTACACGTTCTTTTGTAAATTCCATGTTAAAGAGTGTTTTGGGTAAAATCATTTCATTTGTCGTCCGTGTTTTGACTTGTAATTATTCATATGATTACTTAGATCACGATTACATAATTCCAGAATATAAAACATGATTTATATATAATATATATTCAGAATATAGATATATATAATAGATCGATAAATGGAAATAAATACACCGTTCATGGAGACGGTAGGCCGTACGTACACATGAACGCTGTTTTCGTTTCTTTATTGAGTTGAATGGAATTAAGTAGATGACATACATATATACATAAATCCAGTAGCTTTATAATATCATATATTTCATTATTATTGCTTATATATACTTTATAATAATTCTTAATTGGTTAACATGGAGAATGAATCTCATCGCGTCGTGGAGACGGTAGTCCGTACGTACGCACGAGCGATGATATCGTTTCCATAATTATTGAATTGAATTGGAGTGGATGATAAAATATATCAGAATAAGTATGATGTTATAATAACTTTGTATAGTTATTCTTTACACCATTATACCCATCCATGTAAGGTGTTGGTGGAAAAGCAGATTACACCATGGCGTGGAGATGGTATTCCGTACGTACGCACGCGCGTTGATTTTGTTTTCCGTAGGATGGATAGCAGGTGAAATGCGGTTGTTTCATATTTATCATAACAAATAAGTATATTAGTGATACTGATGTAATAACTTTATAATGAAACAACTAAAGAAGAAGAAATTGAAGAATAAAGAAGCTTGAAAGAATCGAGAGAAGAAATTACCTCTTCTTCGATACACCTCTTTGAAACCTCCTCTTAGGGCCCTAAGATTGGTCTTTAAAGTAGACCAGAATCTCTGGGATGTTTCTAGGGAAGTGGGGAATATAATTTGGCAGGGGTTGTCCGAGCTTGAAGGCTCAAATTGGTGTGAGTAGGAGAGGGAGGAGGTTCCCTTTTATAAGGGAGGAGAGGGGCACCTTTGGAATTCTTAAAAATATTAATTTATAATAAATCTAACCCCACTTAAAAAACTCCAAAAGTGACTCATTTTCAAATATTATAAGTTATAGGGTTGTAATATCATCAAAAAATAAAATTTAGACATGTTTGGATCTTATTTTAAACCTTATCATTTTGATTTATCCTTATTTAATCTATTTAATTTTATTTGTGGTAATAAAATTCTAATTTTTAAATTATAACAAATAATTACATATTTGTTGATAATTTTCCATAATTGTTTAATTTATAACATTATAGACCCTATAAATTTAAATATATAATTTTTAAATTTTTTTGTAATTTTTAAACAATTTTATAATATGTTATTATTATAAAATAACAATAGTGTCAATTTTGAAACTATTCATTTATTTGAATTTAAATAAAATATATACAGAAGATATGTCCGAAATAAAAGATTTAATAGATTCATAAAAGGTCGTATGTATCTATAAAATTAGTGGATCACATTAAATAGTTCATATAATATTTATTTTATTATTTGTAAAACCATTTATTTGGTTAATCTCTTAATAAAATAATTACTACAACATTTTTGTATAATTATTTAACATACTGATTTGTTGCATAAAAATTTAAAATAAAATCGTATGATGAAGATAAATATATTAAATTTCACAATAATTCTTTTACTAGAATTTATCATCTTAAAATCACAATATTTAAATTGTTATATTTATTAAATTATGACGGTGACAACTTTGGAAGAATTTAAAATAAAATAATATAATTGTCATAATCACTTTTATAAGGATCCAAACAGTAATATATTAGGTAATTGGATGATTAAGGTGTATATATACACTACCAATAATTTTTTTCAGGTTTGTGGGCCTTTTAATGGGTATTATTATTTCAATAAAAACTATATTACTTATTTTCCACTTAATAAATAATTTCTGTATCATTAATGTATCACCATTAATGACAATTATTTAATCCCTAAAAATTCTAAATAAATTATAATGATGTAGATAATGTTATTAGATTTATGGAGACTATTCATGTTCGATGTTTCATGATGTTTATCACTAAATTAAAATTATTATACTTATAATATTTAAGAGAGTGACATGTTGTCACTTTCTTTGGTTTTAATAATAATTAAATTATTTTCATGGTCAAAAGTCCATAAAATGAATCTAATCTGACCCTTAGTTGATATGGGTTTACTGTTAACAATCCAATAGAATTTTGGCATGTGTTAGGGTAATTTTATTATATTATATTTACCCTTAATTACCCGATTTACTTTTAGCAAAGGTAAATAAAATTTACCGTAGTTACTATTCATAATTCCCAAAAATAAAAAGTAGTCTATTAACATAATTTGGACTCACTGATTCCAAATATGGAATCCATTTTTTCAAATTCAATACACAGAAGTTGCAGAAATTAAATTAAAATTAATCCTATTGTCAAATGAAAACGGGTTTTTGTTTAAAACATTGTAAAAGATTGAATTGATTTAACCTACGAATTCAATGTAAAATAAATGCTAATGACATATATTATATTAAATGGTAAAAATATATTCTATTTATACATTAAAACCATTGAATATTATAATCTAACCAGATAAATTATTACGATGAAAAAAGTAGTTTTTCATTAAAATATAGCGTGTTTTTACTATTCATCAAAATATGAAAGTCACGTAAATAATATGAAAAATTTATCCAAAGTAAATTTTTATTTCTTGATTTCAAAGAAGAATTTTATTTTGTCAAATTGAACTTATAAACATGTCAAAAACTAGATTTAATGTGGGTGCGCCATCAAAAGGCGGTAAAACTGCATTTTTTTAAAAATACTTATTTTACCCGAAATATTTATTTTGATCTTATACCATGTTCTAGAAAATGTGTAAGATGAATAATAATGCTATAAAATTAAAAATTTAGTTAATAATATTCATAACGGCAAGTTCGTAATAATATTATAATAATATATAGTTGTTTAGTAAAACCCGGTATTGCGTACAACACACGCTATCGAGGAAGGTCGCGATTGCGTGTAATGCAAGCCATGTCAGGGTTGCGTGTTGTGAAAGAATCCTTCATTTTTTCGTATAACAGAATCCAACCATATTTCATTTATACATTGAATATATATATATATATACTCAATGTTGCGTAGAATAACTATTATCAAAATTTTGTGTAACACGATCCAAGAATAGTGTTGCGTATACTGCAAGCTAATACGGTGTTGCGTATAGCGCAAGGTAATCTTGGTTTAGCATGAAACACAAGACATTAATGAAATTAAAAGAATATTTTTTCTAAAATCTCGGGGTGTTACATTCTACCCCCTTAAAATTAATTTCACCCTCGAAATTCGTCGGGGTTATAAATGGTTTACTACTCGAAAGTCTGTTTAATGGAAACCCACATCGTAAAAAGGAATTCCAAAACATGGCTTTAAAAACAAAATTATGAAATGTAACTGTTACCCAAATTAACTCATCACTGGGTTTCCACGTAGGAGAACATAGGTGAAAATATAGATATGGAAGAAAAATCTAACCATCAAGTTCTGATGGAGAGTGGTAGAGAACATGGCTATGAAAAATCCAACAATCACAAAGCTATTGATTTGTGATGATCTAAGGTACCATTTGATTCATCAGATATAAGGGAACTAGGAAAAAACTTTTGGTTTTCAAGATCATTTCCCTAATGTTGATGAATTAAAATAAATACTTGCATGATTTTGGTACAATCTCACTGTCGTTTGTGAATTGAACAATTTCCACTTCATCCCTTAAAGAAATGAAGTTGAATCTGTTATTCGTGATGTGTTAGAAGATCATGTGATAGAATGATGGGTAATTCCATCTCTTTCAAACAAAAGGTTAGTAAAAGTTATAAGTCCATCTTATGGTTAGATTAACCGTATATGGTTCCAAAAATGAACTTATACTTCATATATCATACCGCTTAATAAAATAAATCCAGTTTCTACTATCCAGAGACTTCTTGTAGGCCAGTGGTAGGTGATAAAGTCCAGTCGCACTCCGGTTGTGGGTTCGATTCCCACAGCATTGTCCGACGCGATGGGTTGTCGCCCATCCATCGGGTTGTCTTTTTTCTAAAACTACATTACTATATCATCCCATAAATAATATCGAAAAAAGGTTCTATCCTTAAACAATACTAACTTATGTCCAACATAATCCATTCCAATCTTTAGGCTTATCCATAATATTACAGTCCATTGTCATATTATAGTGAAAACGATTACCATAGATTTCATATAAGAAGCATGTTAATACCATCGTTGATCCCCATATATCATAAGATATGTCTTGTTGGTCACATTACAAACGTTCGAATGCCTTAATCATGTATTCTCTTGAAAAATGAATACCCAATCAACCATAGTGATACCATGAATGTAGTTAAAAGTTAACACTTTCCACATACCAAAATCCTCAAAATTCTATATACTCAAACCTTGATATCACTTAGTCCTTATATCAATCATGAGCTCATGAATACAATAAAACATCTCTTTATCTTCTTATTCCTTCATTATGTGCATATCATCTACTTTAAAAAAATATCTGAATAACATTCCATGGTTTCTGGTACCATTCAACATATACTTTAAAATACTTTTAGGAAAAAAAATAGTGTAACAATCCTTAGATGATTCTTTCTTCCATAGTACCATTAACTATACAACATTACTCTCGATAAATATACAATCATTCCACTACCTTCTAAAACAACCGACTGAGCTTCAAAACTTCTTTCAGCTCATATATCATTTGTAGTCTCCTCATCATCATCCACATAAATACTACCCATATGACCATGCTGATTCTCTTCATGAGATTTTCCATTAGGGCATTGGTTTGAATAATGCCCATACATTCCACATTTAAAACATCTAATCATTGTTGATGTCGTAGCAATACCATTATCCTTGTCCATGGTGTTAAATGAACCTTTTCCTTTGCACTTACTGGCTTTGTGTCCTTCTTTTCTACACCCAAAGCATATTCTAGTTCTTTTGAAACAATCTCCCTAATGCCTCTTACTACATGATTTACATGAGGGAAATTGAACTTTCTTTCCTCTATGATCATCATGAAAGTCTATCTTTCTCTTATTATCTAAGTCGGGAAACATACCAAATTTGAGATTATTGATCATATTATGAGATTGCTGATTAGGAATAATAACGATGTTTGGACTTCCAGATCCCGTTTCATTTGGTTTCTCATGAATAAAATCATTCCATTGTCTGTCATATCCTCCATTATCATGAATCTTCCTGTTTCCATCCATTTTCTAAAACCCAAAAAGAATAGTGTGAGAGGCAAAAATCATGCTAGGGAAAACAACATAGTAAATGGGAAGCACCCTCAATATCTAACATCTTAAGTTAAATTCTAAGATCGTTACCATAGTTCTAGGACTATATCCTATATGTATTGTTATCCTTAGGTACATCCCTAGACATACCATAGAAATATCTCTAGGGATCTCACTAACGTTTTCGCATCCTAGTTTCCAAAGGTTGACTAAACCTTTCCTATGATCCCAACTGTAGAGACCCTAAGCCTGACATACATGGACATTACATTACTTTTGCGGAATACTTAATACATAACAAAAACATACACACAAGGACTGTAATTGTTTAGTTTCTTTGGAAACTTGGAACGTAATCTTGTAATCATGGTGAAAGATCTTCAACATCTCCCATAATGGTCTTCCACTTTTTGTTTCCTGACCTAAAACTTTTCTTTTGATCCTGGGGGAAAATAAAACATAAAAAGGGTGAGCTCAAATGCTCAGTAAAGGTATGCATGGATAAAATAAAACATACCATATACATTGGAACTTAAAAACATGAACATAATGTTTAAACATTAAAATCTTGAACAACGACATAAAACATGGAAGTACATAAGGCATAGATCATTATGGAACATAAACCATGATAAAATAGCATGGGAATAAAAAATTTAATTTTGGCATCCATTAAGCACATGTAATGATTTCCATAGTAGCCAAGGCATTGCTACCAAGACCATCTTAGTGGAAAAAGTCCCATTCTGAATCGAGTTGAATCCTCGTTTCAGTCCTGTAACACTGAACAGGATTAACTTACCGTTCCATTCATGTCTATATCATGAGATATAAAATCATTACCCAATGCATTGGAAGGATATATAGGTCCCACCCATCTCATAATGAAATCTTTTTTACTTGTTCCACAAAATAAACATACATCATTCATACAAAAACCCAATAAATAAAATGGGTTTCATAAACATCATCCCATCATCACATAATCAATATAAAAGAAATAGATATCATTTCATAATAAGAAAAGTGAATCCATGTAAATCATAGAGACATTATACTTGAAACATACACATACGAAATAATGTCATCTTACATGGAAAATGGTTTTGATAAAACACTTGAAATGAATTCTTGAGGAAAATATCCTTTCTTATTCAAAATCAATTTCTTTTCACAAAACATCATGAAATTTTAAAAGAAAAGATTTTGTTTAAAATAGTCATGAAATCTTTTGGAGGAAGCTTCATGAAAATAAGGCTTTATAAAACCGTAAAAATCCTTTCATGCCGTATACATTAAAAAAACATTCTTCTCGCACTTTTGCCGGAAAAGTCAAAAAGTACCTCGTAAAAGAAAGATTCCATACATACCATGTAGTAAAAGTCAAAAATGGGTAAAAAGGACTTTAAACATACCTGAATACACTATTATAAAACATTTACATGGATGATAGCAATAACCCCAGAAAATACTTACGAATAAGCAATTCTCGGATAAAAATGAGATTTGCAAAATTATCCCTTACCTTATATCCGATATGCTTCGTATATATCCGAACCTCCTGTATAATGATTTAAATAATGTCATTGAATTATTCAAGAATCATATTCATTGTTTTGATATCATATATGGTTCACTTATGACTTTATATTACCCGTTCTTTTGTAAATTCAATGTTAAAGAGTGTTTTGGGTAAAATCGTTTCATTTGTCGTCCGTGTTTTGACATGTAATTATTCATATGATTACTTAGATCACGTTTACATAATTCCAGAATATAAAACATGATTTATATATAATATATATTCAGAATATACATATATATAGTAGATTGATAAATGGAAAGAAATACACCATTCATGGAGACGGTAGGCCCTACGTACGCATGAACGCTGTTTTCGTTTACTTATTGAGTTGAATTGAATTAAGTAGATGTCATACATATATACATAAATACAGTAGCTTTATAATGTCATATATTTCATTATTATTGCTTATATATACTTTATAATCATTCTTAAATGGTTAACAATGAGAATGAATCTCATCGTGTCGTGGAGACGGTAGTCCGTACGTACGCACGAGCGATGATATCGTTTCGATAATTATTGATTTGAATTAGAGTGGATGATACAATATATCAGAATAATTATGATGTTATAATAACTATTTATAGTTATTCTTTACACCATTATTCCCATCCATGTAAGGTGTTGGTGGAAAAACAGATTACACCATGGCGTGGAGATGGTATTCCGTACGTACGCACGCGCGGTGATTTTTTTTCCGTAGGATGGATAGAAGGTGAAATGGGGTTGTTTCATATTAATAATAAAAAATCAGTATATTAGTGATACTGATGTTATTACTTTATAATGAAACAACTAAAGAAGAAGAAATTGAAGAAGAAAGAAGCTTGAAAGAATCGGGAGAAGAAATTACCTCTTCTTCGATACACCTCTTTGAAACCTCCTCTTAGGGCACTAAGATTGGTCTTTAAAGTAGACCAGAATCTCTAGGATGTTTCTAGGGAATTGGAGAAGATAATTTGGCAGGGGTTGGACGAGATTGAAGGCTCAAATTGGTGTGAGGAGGAGATGGAGGAGGTCCCCTTTTATAAGGGATGAGAGGGGCACCTTTAGAATTCTTAAAAATATTAATTTATAATAAATCTAACCCCACTTAAAAACCTCCAAAAATGACTCATATTCTAATATTAGATGCGATAGGGTTGTAATATCATCAACCAATCAAATTTAGACATGTTTGTATCTTATTTTAATCCTTATCATTTTTATTTATCCTTATTTAATCTATTTAAGTTTATTTGTGGTAATAAAATTCTATTATAACAAACAATTATATATTTGTTGTGTATTTTCCATAATTGTTTACTTTATAACATTATAGACCATTTAAATTTAAATTTATAATTTTTAAATATTTTTTTGATTTTTAAGCAATTTTATAATATGTTATTTTTATAAAATAACAATAGTGTCAATTTTGACACTATTCATTTATTTGAATTTAAATAAAATATATACAGAAGATATGTTCGAACTAAAAGCTTTAATAGATTCATAAAAGGTCAGATTTATCTATAAAATTAGTGGATCACATTAAATAGTTCATATAATATTTATTTTATTATTTTTAAAACCATTTATTTGGTTTATCTCTTAATAAAATAATTACTACAACATTTTTGTATAATTATTTAATATACTGATTTTTGCATAAAAATTTAAAATAAAATCCTATGATGAAGATAAATCTATTAACTTTAATAATAATACTTTTACCCGAATTTATCATCTTAAAATCATAATATTTAAATTATTATATTTATTAAATTATGAAGGTGACAACTTTGGCATCATTTAAAATAAAATAATTTAATTGTCATAATCACTTTTATAAGGATCCAAACGGTTAGATATTAGTTAATTGGGTGATTAAGGTGTATATATACACTACCAATAAGTTTTGGTCAGGTTTGTGGGCCTTTTAATGGTATTATTATTTCAATAAAAACTATATTACTTATTTTCCACTTAATAAATAATTTCTGTATCATTAATGTATCACCATTAATGACAATTATTTAATCCCTAAAAATTCTAAATAAATTATCATGATGTAGATAATGTTATTAGTTTTTTGTAGACTATTCATTTTCTATGTTTTATGATGTTTATCACTAAATTAAAATTATTATACTTATAAGATTTAAGACAGTGACATGTTGTCACTTTCTTTGGTTTTAATAATAATTAAATTATTTTCATTGTCAAAAGTCCATAAAATGAATCTAATCTGACCCTTAGTTGATATGGGTTTACTGTTATCCATCCAATAGAATTTTTTCATGTGTTAGGGTAATTTTATAATATTATATTTACCCTTAATTACCCGATTTACCTTTAACTAAGGTAAATAAAATTTACCATAGTTACTATTCATAATTCCCAAAAATAAAAAGTAGCCTATTAACATAATTTGGACCCAATTATTCCAAATATGGAATCCATTTTTTCAAATTCAATACACAGAAGTTGCAGAAATTAAATTAAAATTAATCCCGTTGTCAAATGAAAACGGGTTGTTGTTTAAAACATTGCAAAAGATTGAATTGATTTAACCTACGAATTCAATGTAAAATCAATGATAATGACATACATTATATTAAATGGTAAAAATATGTTCTATTTATACTTTAAAACCATTCAATATTATAATTTAACCATATAAATTATTACGATGAAAAAATTGGTTTTCATTAAAATATACCGTGTTTTTACTATTCATCAAAATATGAAAGTTACCAGAATAATATGAAAAATTTATCCAAAGTAAATTTTTTATTTCTTGATTTCAAAGAAGAATTTTATTTTGTCAAATTGAACTTATAAACATGTCAAAAACTAGATTTAAAGTGGGTGCACCATCAAAAGGCGGTGAAACCGCATTTTTTGAAAAATACTTATTTTACCCGAAAAATTTATTCTGTTCTTATACCATGTTCTCGAAAATGTGTAAGATGAATAATAATGTTGTAAAATTCAAAATTTAGTTAATACTATTCATAACGGCTTGTTCTTAATAATATTATAATAATATATCGTTGTTTAGTAAAACCCGGTATTGCGTACAACACACGCTATCGAGGAAGGTCACGATTGCGTGTAATGCAAGCCAAGTCAGGGTTGCGTGTTGTGAAAGAATCCTTCAGTGTTTCATATAACAGAATCCAACCATATTTCATTTATACATTGAATATATCTAGATATATATATAAACTCAATGTTGTGTATAATACCTATTATCATAATTGTTTGTAAACGATCCAAGAATAGTGTTGCGTATACTTCAAGCTAATACGGTGTTTCGTATAGCGCAAGGTAATTTTGGTGTAGCATACAACACAAGACATTAATGAAATTAAAAGAATATTTTTCATAAAATCTCAGGGTGTTACACCCATTGTCAATGAAAATTCATCTAAATAGGTCTAGAGAAATTCTAGGAATTATGATACATAAAAATATCATTTTACAAATTATGAAATGTCAAATGAAATGAATGTTGGAATGACCGTACACATTTCACAAATTTGAAATGGAAAACAAACTTTGGTTAATTTTTCTAGATCACCAACTCAGTAACATAGAAGATGATATTGATATTCAATACATAGATAAATTTAAAATTTAAAAATCCTAAATTTATAGAGAAGGATCTATATTATCAATTATGAAATAAGAGGTATCCTTGAGAAAATAAGAAGGGAACATAATGACCAAAATGAAATCACTTTGGAAAAAATATAAATCAATGAATGTATTTGAGGGAAGACAAACAATATTGTAAAATCATTATGAGACTTAGAGAACCTTAAAAAGCCAGTAATATCACATTATGGTTAGATTATATGTTAAAATTGGATTTAATGGTTCTTCCAGGTGTAAAATTAAATTACATCACCTCACATTGGTAGCCCATCCCAATGAAACTGAATAGCCTTTGGGAACTGTTTGATAGCTGGTGGTGTCCTACAACATTACTATATGAGTAAGAACTCCAATATCATGCTAGTGGTTTCCCGCAGAGTGCATGTTATGTTTTTATAGGGTGGGTAGTGGGTATCTAATAAGTGATACATACATCATAGTTCCCATCGACTGTATGTTGTGTATCACTAGTTAACTAATGGTATTCCTATAGACATCACCTGCTATGAGGATTCCTTTCACCTATCAGTTGAAAGGTACAAGTGATTTTGTAGTTTTATATTTTCTTCTAAAACTAAAATTACCACTAATAGCTTCTTTCCTAAACTATTCCATCACTTACAAGCCCCCAAAATACCTTGAAGCAACACATTATTCCACCAATGGATATCAAAATCCATGGATTGAATGATTAAAAATACATAAATAGTTTTATTCATATCATAAAAATTAATACACTTAGAAAATGATGTGATCTAATAACCTCTTAGACATATAACAACTAGTCATTGTATATAAATCCCTCACACACAAGTATCTTATTTAATTAATTAATCATGCCACACAAATAGAACAAGAGTAATGATATTTCCATGATGTAATTTCACACAATGTTCCATGATATGGACCAGGTTTTCCTCAACAAATAAATCAATATCAAGATTGATTCCACAAACATCTATCATATGCGATGAGTCTAGGTGATGTAACTAATGTTCTGACCCATGAAATTCATCTCGTATGGAACTATAGATCTATATAATATCGAAATTGTTCTCTAATATAAAAATCCTCTCAAAAATAAAAAATTGGTGGATGAACATCGGAACTAGAATTTCCTAGTTCATAATATGACATTTCCTCCACCTAGTTGTGACTCTAAGAGAACTATGATGAGAAAACATGGACTCTAAAGGTCATCTCTAATAGATTGGGTATGATTTATACCTACTCTATGAAAGAATTAATTTTTTTTGATTAGATGAATTTAATAAGTCTTTTAAAACATAAGAATAGATTTAACAAGTGATAAAAATCCTTCCACTATGAATCATAAAAGTGATATTTATTGGAAAACCATTAAATTTTCTGTTAGTTTTAGTATGGTAGGTCGTTCTTAGATGATGATATGATTTCCAATCCATCATAAGACCCTTGAAAAAGGAGACATGAGAAGGGGATATCCATAAAAAATTATATTTATTGGAAAACCATTAAATCTCACTATCTTTAACTCATATAAACAATCCATATTATTAATGTCGATGATATCCCAAATAATCAAGAACTATGCTACCTTTTTCATCAATCCATGATCTCTTGTATTGTATCATTTTTCATTGGTGTTTTAGGTAATTTTATGACAATTTTTATACAGAAATTATCCCACTTCTATTTCAAAATATGAAAAGGATTATATAACCCAACATGCCTATAATGATCCTCCTATGCCTACTAATAGGTTGAGCATTGTTTCAAAATGAAATATATGTCTCATTAGTCACCCCTAGACACTAGTATTGTGTTAGAAAAAATACTTCAAGCTTCCCTCTCATTTTTTGAGTGTATTTTTTTCCTGACAATGCTAGCTGGCCGCAAATAAATATAGTTGGTGTGGTCGAAGCAGTTTTTACGATGGCACAATTTCGTAGTGTTTTCCAATTTTTTTAGGTCTCAAAATCATTTGTTTGACAGAATGTAAATGGAATGATTTCCATGAATGGTTTAACAATTTTTAGTGTCACGAACCAAATCTGGTCACCACCGAAACCAGTGCCAAACCTGGACCGCGACAAGGCCCGAAGGGCATTCCCGATCCCCACGGGCTGGCACAAGTGCCCGGGTATCATAAAATGAGAATTGGGAACGATTTACCCGAGTTTATAAACTTAAAACAACAAAAGAATCCAATAAAACGAATCTGGATTTTTCAAACCAAACAATCTTTTACATAAATTCAGAACTGAATTACATAGCTTAAAATAATTCAAAAAGACTATACCAAAGGTACAAAACAAAAATGTAATAGCCCAAGAACCCTCATGGCATGGGGCAACTCCCTCAAGCCACCTCTACGACACTCCATCAACGATGGACCTCTAAAAACCCGAACCAAAGGCATAAAACCTGTACCCAAACCTGTGACATAAAATAAGCAAGTCTACTTACACCCAATGGTGTAAGTAGGGTGTGAGCGAAATCCCAGTAGGATACCACCTCTATGAGATTCCATGTGATAAACATTTCATGACAAAAAGCATTGCATGTTTTGTAAATAATAAATGCTAGTTACAATTTTCTAAATGATGAAATAATAAATGAAAACAGTTTTCATGTGAGATAATTTTAAAGGAAAAACAATTTTAAAATAAATGAAAAAGCTACTGAATTTTCCAGCCAACAATACCGTATACCGACGGTAAGTACAAAGGATCTAATGAGCACAAGTAATAGGAAATAACCCCTAGGCACTAGCTAGCTGTGGGTCCCAGGTACCTCGTATCTCGGTGAGAGTAACCACAAAAAAATATCCATTCTCGTGCACGAGGCACTAGTAGGGATCATACCCATAACCTAGTGGTCCCCAATCATCATCATCATTGTTTAGTTAGAGTTGTAAGCATCAATCTTGCTAAGTGAAACTGAGGCCAAACCCCACGGATTCACTAGCATACTAGTACACGTCCACCCACCTAGATACTCGGGTTTTCCCTTTATGCTCAAACTAGTTCAACAATCCAAGAAGTATAGTTTTCACATGCAAATATCAATTCCACATCACACATTAACCAAACAGCCCCATGTACATCACACAAGTCACAAATTCCACTCAAATGCATTTTGAAATCAAACTCACACCAAAATTCCCTACAACACTTTTCACATTTCTTTAACACTTACACAAATCCTTTAAATGATTTTATAAAACCATTACAAGATATTCAACTCAAAAAACAGCCCACACACATGTCACATAATACCCTTCTCACCTTCACAATTCATTTTATCAATAAACTCACATGAAACATCCCACACCCATGTTTCGCACACAAAACACAATTTAGTAAAACATTTCGGCAATTTATAAAACATTCTAAAAATGATTGACATCTCAAATCACCACATTACCATTAAAAAACCCACATTAGGTGAACACACTCACCCAAACAGTACATATAAACCCTTTCCCAACTTTTTTTAACAAAATAAAACATTTGCAATTTTTATAAAACAAACCCAAGAGGTATAACCATTGTTTGCACTCTAAACCCATTTCAAACCCCTCATTCAAAACCAAAATCATAACAATAACAATCCAAAACAGAATTTTCAGCCCTAAAACAATTATTAAAGCACCCCCAAATGTTATAAAAATACATCAAATAATACCACAAAGATACACATGAAAAACACACGTTTTCATAAATCTCCTTCAAAAAGTACAACACAGTTTTACAACTTAAACTCATTCAAAAAACCTCTTTTCAAGGCCCACATGATAATAAGGAATTAACAAAACAGAATTGGCATCCCCTTTCAAGACTAATAAATCACTTTCATATGTTATAAACTAAATCCAAACATTACCCCAAGAGTCACACATGAAAAGTACCCAATTTCAAGCTAAAACACAACTAAAAATTAAACGTTTAACCAAATTCATCAAAAACTGCTTTCAAACCACACAAGACAGATTATAAGCATACTAAATTAATAAAACAAGCAGGATAACTCATCATAAAATGGTTACACATGGAATCACCTACCTTTTGAGTCGAAACCCTCAAAATTTGGTGCGAAACCTTAAGCGCACCACCGCCGCACCACAAGGAATATAAATCCAGACCTAGACCACAAAAAATTGACCCAAAAGATACCAAATCAGACCTTAGGATATAACCCTAACTTCTGGACATGAGGAACTTCAAGAAATAGGAAATAAAACAAAAAGAGGATGGAGGGAACCAAGAAGGAGTTCCCTTACTTGAAATATCTTGATGAAATCATCCCCAATCCACCCAAATATGAATCTCCAAGTATCCAAAACTGGTATGGAGGTTAGAAGGAGTAATATTAGGTCATGTGGGAACTGAAATGGGGAAAAAATGATGAAAATTGAAGGAGTTATGAAAGATTCATTTTACCTCGTCAAATCTGGTCGATTTGAGAAAGAGTATGAGATATTTCCCTACTTCGCGGCTCTCCTGAGCTCCAAAATTGCGAAACCGATAATGGGGGCAATCCTCTGGGTATTGGCTTTGAGAGGGAGGTGGAATTACGGGAAAACAGTAAAAAATGAATGAGATGAAAATTTTAAAAAAACAATTTAAAGCAGGAAATGGGCATACGGGCAGGCCCATTACCTAAATCAAAAACCCAAATCCATCATGATTTTGGATTTATATGTGGTCCAAAGGGATATGGTGGTTTTAATATATCAGGTTATTCCAATTGGGAAGTGTAATGGGTTTAAAATAGTAAAAATTGAAGGAGTTATAGAAGAAACAAAATTAGTGTTTAAATCTGGAATTGGGCTCGCGGTTTGGCCCAAATTTTCAAAACCCACCATTTTCACCAAAATGAGTGGTAAACCCCCCAAAAAAAATCAGGAATGGAAATTAAATGAAATATTAATATATAAAAAATTCACATGTGTGACATTTAGAATGTGATTTATAGTTTGTAGAATGAAAAATAAGATTCTAAAAATATAAAAAGAAAATAGGAAATGTTGGGATTTTCGCATATTAGTGGCACACATACCACTAAGCGTTTTCCACAGAACGAGTATGAAAAAGTTTACGAGAAGGAATATAGTTTAGAGGGGGATTAGAGTCTGTTAAATTCTTATAGTTCATTTTATGAATCGTCATTATTGGAAAAGACATAGTGATTTGAGTGTCCTTAAAGGGTTCATATTCATGGTAGAGATTGGCCTTCGTATAGGATCATAGCGCTATGCAGACTGTAGGGGGGAAACCTGTTCACGGGAGGAGCACTGGCTGTGGTGAATGTGGTATTACATCTATTATTTTAGAAAGATGAATTAGTGGATGTTTTTTATCTATTTTCCAATAAAAGGACTACTATACCCATTATTATTTAGAGTGAATTTTATTAGCGAAAAGCCTCACTTTGAGAAGAAATTCGGATATGTATGATGTGGTTTGGGAGTGGGGATTATATGAAGTGAAGACATAATGGGGAAAAATTATATGAATGGTGAAGTAGTTCATGTGAACAATCCACAAAAGGGTGTCGCAAGACTCTATAGACTGAAAAGGAAACATTACAATAGAGGGAGATTTGGTTAGAAAAAGAAGAGTCGGTACGTGGAAGAATAAGTGTTCTATGGAAGGAGGAAAACATTTGAAAGATCTTGCAGTCCACGAAGGATTGGTGGTCTATGATGCACTCATGCCATGCGGTGCATCCCAGTTTGCAGAGGAAGTAGGGAAGTCTACAGAGAAATAATGAAATCTTGTGAAGAGTCTAAAATTGTTTACAAAGAAATTTATACAAACTAACGGTATGTGTAAATGTGTATTTAATATATGGGGGACAAATATGAATTAAAAAGAGAAACTATATACTGTTGATCATGCATGATTTTATGATAATGGAGTGACCTACATGTACATAAACTCTAAGTGGATCGCCTTCAAGAGCTGTGAGTAATTATAGAGATGAAAATCATCCTCTCCACTAATAGTGATCCAGAGAAAGAAACATAGGGAGTGACCCTTAGGAATGCAGTTAGTAGAACCTAAATCTTCTAAAGGCACTAATCCTAGGCATATAAGTGATTTTTCCCAAACCGTTTTAATTTTATTTCATCATTAGTGCATTTTTATATTGTAGAATATCTATTTTATTCTCCTTGGACATATCCCAATAAGGATTAACCAAGAAAAAATAGTTGTGTCTGGTGCATGATTTATTTTTATTTCATATATTTCTATGGAAAGAATAGAGAATAGTGACTTGTTTATTGATGAAAAAAGATCCGAAGGGGTAGTTGTTTTAATATTTGATACCTTGATTCACCCCCTCTCAGTGTATTTAATCTAATTGAGACCACATATTTCTTATAGAGATCATGATACATATTTATCATACCAGGATTTTCCACCCACATAGGTGTATAAAACATCCACATTATCTCTTCAATAACACCTATAGAAATCCACACAGAAACATGTATAAGAAGAATCTCGACACATACATGTTACCACCCTCATGGTGTATTTCTTCCATATAATCATTACATCTAAGATAAGAGCTCCAACGATGCTGACTTCTCTTTCAAGATCTGTTCTAGATGTATGTGTATAACATAAATTAATTTCAAAGTTCCCCATATTTTGTACTATTGTACATATTTTTACATAAATATTAGGATATCCAAGATCCACCATTGGTTACAATTCTCTCACACTTCCTATGTCTATTTCTTCTTAATTAATGAATCAACAATGACAATTCACTTCCATAGAGTGTAAGAAAACACAAAGATGAAAGAAAATATACACTTGAAACACCATCTCTTTTAAATGTTTAGGTCACAGTAAAAAAAGAATATGTGACACTTTTTTTACCTATGTACACCACAAACCCCTCAGCCAAAAGATAATTTCACTCGCATCTTAGGGAGTGTTCCACTGTGACCAACTCCTGATATTGAGTATGATAATTCTTCTCATGTTTCCTCAACTATCTGATTCCATAAAAATATCTTAAAACTCTAATTCAAAAGAAAAACCCTGATATTGACTCTAGATGTGTTGTAGTTTATTGTGTACTCCTTATATATATTAGGCGAGGTTACAGTAATTATTGAGGTTAAAATTCTATTTATCTCATTAAAAGGAACTCGAATATATATGACCAAATTAAAATTACATCTTTTTTGGTCAACCTATAAATTGATAATTCCATATGGGATGACTCTCAATAAAATATTAGTAATATAATTTAGAACATTAAATATGTAAATCTTGAGTCCATTACTAGACCACCCTATATAAAAATTTCACAACCTTATCCAAGTATAGTGATAATTAGTTAATAGGGATAACATGAAAAATTAGTGGGCATTATTGATATAGAGAAATTATTTATATTTAATGGTGTATATAAGTTGGTCTCTCATTTTACTCATAACAATGTTAAGATGTTGAGAATAAGAAAACAAAGAATTGGATGAACCAAGATATTGTAAAAAACAAAAAATGTTAGAATAAAGAATTCAATGATCTGATTCATCATGTCTATGAATAGAACTGACATTTTCATCAAATCAATTGATATAATAATGAAATTGTAAAAGCCATACACGATCATAATATAATAATGTGGTTTGTCACATTATCTCCTCTCCACTATAAATACCATGAATTCAATTTAGTAATGTAAAATAATCTAGAACCTCTCAAATGATCAATGAAATATATACTATAAGTTAGGGGGTACTGGTTCTATCCCATCATTTTGTTCAGTTGTTGATAATCCATACACAATCACATATCCCCATTACCCTTCGTGAATAAGAAAACTAGAGGACCAAAAATTAAAGTAGAAGTCCATATGAATAATTAATCATATATATCATAAAATTTTACTTTCAATATCCATTTATTAATATTTCATATCATATACGGTGAGATAGAATTTTGTTTGGCTCAAAATATCTACCAGATGTTGAAAATGATGTCCCACTTGGGTGGTAATATGAAATATTTTTCAATAAAGAACATTATAAGATTTCTCTTCCTCAATCACTGTACAAAAAGTCTAAAATGTGATAAAAACATTACTATAATAATGTTTAATTCACATGTGAATAGATTGATTCTCTCCATTGTAAGAGGTTATTAATTATTTCCATTCAATCATTAATTCAATCTATCTAGACTCCAACTGATCCACCACCAAACACAACTACTAAACATGCCCATCTGTTCACATTTGATGGTCATGAAATCACCATGACCCACTCACACCTGGATACTAAATTAAAACAACTATTTCAGGTGTGAAAAACAATTTTATTTATCCTAGAAAGAGGTTATGACTTATAATACAGGTGATTTTACTTTCTTTATATAGGAAATAAAACTCGAATGACAATAATACTATCGATGAAAAAATTGGTTGACTAAAAATGGTTCTGTGATCCAATGATGAGGTCATCTCATACCATGGAGGCATCTAGACAGATGCACACACACACACACAGACACACCATATTTTAGGGTGTAAATCCCATTGGGATGCCTACTAAATGAGGGTCACCATATCTTGGGGTGAATTTGAACTAAAATTTTTAGTGTACTACCAACATTTTCAATTTGACGTTCATCTATTTAACTATAAATATTCCAAAACTCTTATCTCAACACCCGATATTAAATGTATTAACAAACCTCACAAAACCCCTTCATTATTGTTTATTCATTATTGATTCCCCATATCGAATTAAAACACTAATATTTAGTCCAATATATTGATTTCCCAATAGTTCACAGATATCTGAGATGACTGTAATTTTCTATTCCAATTACTCACATAACAGGAAAGCAACACCACCAACTTGAGAACAAAAAATTATCACATTAAAAAAGAAAATATCCTTGTCCAAAAGATTTGAAACACACCAGACAACATATAGGCTCTACTTCATACCTCAAAGAATGTAGCAAAAATATAAATTTCCTATGACTTACTCTATAGTATAATCAAGGGTCTACCCACCCCCTTGACCAAAGGGAAAAAATGAGATAAACCGTTCAATCGGAAGGAAATAATAGATAACAACTAGAATAATAATACTCCATTAAATGTATTTTCAAGTTAATTATCATGTTATAACATTTCATTTTATAAATTTTTATTAGATACATAAAATTATTAATTTTAAATGTCTATAATGGAAGATATGATTCACCTGAGAAAAATATATTTAGAATCAAAAATAGATGTAAAAATATTCCTCATTTGACTACCATGATTTATGAATTCTCACATCATATCATACTAGACCATGAGTAAAATCCTCTAAAAATGTAAAATCATAGAATTTGAAATAAAGTTAAAATAATAATAATAGAATGTCAGTAACACCCGATGTGAGTAGTTTTCTTTTTAAAGGATTTATTTTCCTCAAGGAATGTTTTTATGATACCAGTATTCATGGTTTATGATTTTGTTATGTCTCATGGGAAATTTTTATAAATATGGGTGGGTTTTATATAAAATAAATATAGGTGGTTTCTTTATATCCCCCTAAATAATTTGGTATGTTTATGTTAGAAGTTCGCCGTGATTTTTACACTAAATCTAACTATGATAGTTACATCATGTATGACCACCAGGGAAATTTCATGTATAACCGGGAGGTTATTTAATGTTTATCCATTATGGTTAATCCATTAGTAAGTATTATAATAAAATTATGACTTAAGTTACCAATATTATTTATATTTTCTAGTTATGTTCTTATAGAATTATCATTATTTCACAAGGTATTTTATTATATTTATAATCAAATAAAATTATATGTTTCTTTTAATAGTGAAAAAGAATAATTTTTCAAAAATGTATTTATGAGATTATAATGTATTATAAAAGAATCAATATTGAATTTATTTTTCAATCAAGAATTATTATGATATATTTTGTGGAAATCATTTAGTAGAAAATAAGTTTTTTTAGTAAGAAAATATTAATTTTGAGAAAAAAGTTTATTTTGAAAAAAGAGAATGATTATAAGTATTAATGATCTCTATGTTTTTTTATTTTTTACGTCCTTTATTGAATTATATTCCTAATATCACATTTTTAAATGTTTTCAAATTTTTTTAATGATGGTTATAATAAAAAAATCTTACATGTTTAATTTTGTGAATATTTTTCATGAAAAAAAAATCATGTTTTACTTTTAATGATTTCAATTTTTTCTAAAAATAAATAATGTGTATAAGTATCCACTTATGATGTATGGTTTTAATATATAATTTATTTACCTAATTCTATAATTCATAAAACTAAAAATATACTCATGATTATAATAGCGTGAATTCTTGTTTAAAATCATCACAGTATGTATTATTTAATGTTGTGTCCTTATTCGTTCCTTCATGATGAAAAAACCACCATCCATCATTGGATCATCTAAAAAACATGTTCATAAGGAATATATAAATATGGTAAAAACAATTGTATCCATTTTCTAGTTCTTAGGAATGTAGATTATTTTTCTATCTATCATTTTGATGGAATGAGAAACTTATTTTTGAATCTAATTAAGAATACAATGAAGAATGATTATGTATACAATGGTGTTGGAAGATTTCATGAAAGTGTTCGTTGAAAAATGTTTTTATTAAAAGAATGACATATTGATAGAGAGTGAATTATAATAGTTGAAACATAATGTTGAATAATGTATTGGCACTGAAGAAGAAAAATTTAGAGGAATAGAAAGGTATGCCTCAAGAATTTAAAAAATCATGAGAGTAATATCAAATGACTCTTTAGTTACCATTATAAATGTTATCATAGGGTATTATTTGTAAGATATTATTTTATCTAGGAAGTTATTTTATAATGTTTGATTAATATGTGGTTAGAATCCAAAAAACTCATTTCTCTATAGAAAAGAAAAGGTTCATGATATTTTAGGGGAACTAAGATGAAAAGTACAATAAAGCTAATATGATTCAACAAATTCTCATTCCAAACATATGTGAATAAATACATGGACAATTTATGAAGAGGGTAAGAATGTTGTTTTAAATATAATAAATATATCTATTAAGCTAATGAATTCTGAAATGATTTGAATAGGCCAAAAAATCGAATAATAACTCCACTTATAATCCCCCAATCTTCAATGGTTTTAGTGCAAGGTGGATGGGAATTTGGAGAATCATGTATCTCATCATAGATATCATCAATAAAATTAGGAATAGTTTGTAATAGAAGAATATAAAATTACATCACAAAACCAAAGAAAGTTAGCGAAGATAAAAATAATCAATACCATGGTAATTATCCCTCACCATACCAACACTCTTTGATTGAAGGGAACGAAAAATAAAAAACAATTGAATTGATCGACACATGGGATATGGTAATTTAGAAAATGAGATAAATTATTACATTATCTACATGTTTTTTAATCCTTCACCTGATCATTTAGAAGAATATTAATTATCTGGATGAGATAACTGATGGTCCATTGTGTGGAGGTAGGATTGTGAATTTAGTTTTGGATGATTAAGGAATACATCTCCAATAACATCATGAATAAATAAATATCCCAATAGAGATGAAATCCAATGAGAATTACAGGGGGCTCCACTAGAAGAGAATCCCCTTGACCATAAGAATCAATGAAGGCTGTGACGAATGAGCCCCTAGAATCACATATTTCACCTCTTCCCAATATGATACCATTAATACACAACCCATAAGTGGTATGCGTTATTCGATGTATAGGCGGAATCCATTTCAAATATATCACTTGAATTCTCAATTTCAGAATTGGGGGGGGGGGTATGTTACCTACCATAAGAGTCCTTAGTGAGGATCTTTTTTTCAGTGTTTCTGAAGTAACATGACCTCCACCACAATAGTCTGTGATCTAGAAACTACTTCAAACTATGGGAAGGTGGTTCCCTCAAGGTGATCCTTATGAAGGAACTCATTAACCACCCCACTATGTAGTTTGAAGCTAGAATAATGCCAAATAATTCTCCACACCATGATTTCCAACACATATTAATGAAATAAGTGAACCATCAACACTTCTTTGGGGTCCTTTCAATATCTTCACCAAGAATTAAGTAAAATAACCTTATGCATGATCCCTAAACTATCTATTCTTACTTGGGGACCCTGGAACATGGGAATATGATTTAGAATCCTCCGAAACATAGATAAAAATGAAAAAATTTACTCAATGAGTATTTCTTAGGTAAAATGTAAAAATTAATGTAACCATAACCTCTACTTCATATTTTTGTGTGTGGGATTTTATTATGGCCTATCTATATTTCCAAACATTTATTCTACATGTTACACTTTGTGGTTATATTTATCAAATTAATCATCTATTAATGTGATGCTTTATATCAAAAATTTATATATTGGGAAATATTAATGGATAATATTGATGAATTTTATGGACTATTTATTTCAACATATAATCCACCTTAATCATACCTCAAACAGATTAGTATTAATCGACCAATATGAGGATGAATATAAAATCATAATAAAATAATATTTTTATATTCTCCCTAATATTTATTCATGAATTTTATTTAGATGAAATTAAAATAAATAAACAAAATAAAGAATATATTGTATGTAAAAGTGAATAAATGTGTCTCTCAGTTAATGGGATTGACACCTCGTTTGTAAATAAAATCCATAGTCATATTAGTCTTATACAATTGGATATTATTATTTTATATGAAATTTTAATTATTGTATTTAAAAACTTTAATTAGGGGGAAAATGTTACCACCCAAGATTTCACAATATCTATTTCTTTTATAAATTAATATTTCAATATAATTCTCCATATAAAACTCTAAACATAAGAAATAACCATGATACATTTATTTTAAAATATAATTATTCAATCAATCTTTTAAATCCACGATAATGAATTAGTAGGTTTGAATAGGAGTAACCAAATTACAATATATTTGTTAAATTGAAGTTAAATATAATTTTAATACAAATAATATTTTATAATTATAGCTTAAACATCAATGAACATTAAATTTCTCATAAAATTATATATGTAAAAAAATTATGGATTAATTTCAAAAAATTGTCTATAATTTGAATAAATAATAAAAAAATATTTTAGTAATATAAATAATGGAATATAAATAAACTATTTAGTAATTTATAGGAAAAATAGTATATATAGTTGAAATTCTAAAAAGCTAATTTTCAATATGAATACTTCTCCACAATATTTTTGGATAATATTAAATATTAATATTTTTGTTATTTTACTAGGAAAAGATAACAGAATTTTTGGAGTAATAAAAAAAAAATATAGTCTTAGGATGAAATTTTTGGGATTTTTCATAATATATTTTTTTGTATACAGAGCAATACATAATTATAATAATATTAGGACTTATTTGGAATTATCACATATATGTTTGACATAGAAATTTATGATAAATATTTCTTGCTAAAATATGAATTTTATTTGGGAAAACTACTTTTTTAATAATTTATTATAGTTCATTAGCTATTATTTTAAATTGCATCACTCAATTAATATTTTTTGGAAAATTGTTTTACTTACATTGTGCATTAACTATATTAAAAATATTTTTTCCAAAATTCAAAAATAGAAATTGTAAAATGGGATTTAAATATTAAAATCATTGTATAAATATCATTTAATAAGGAACTGTTATTTTTTTAATTTAGAATCATATTCCTATGGTTAAAACTACTTATTTAGGTAAAAGTTAAAATTTTTTAAAAAAGAATTTATGGGATAATGGAATTAAAAAATGTTTAAAACTTATTTTACAAACCTGATAGAGTATTTCCCAAAAATTTTGATTCCCTAACCCATTATTCATATCATTTTGGTGCAACATTATTTTATAGTGACATCCAATTAATCAAAAAATTAATGTAATTTTAAAAAATTCCATGACTTTTCACTTGTATAATGGGAATTCCTCTCACCCATTTCCCCCACACAAAACCACCATAGCGTATCCAAAAACAACCCATACCTATCACACTCAATAATAGAAACCATCATGTGGTTCTTGTATTCTCAAAATTTTAACCTTCATGTTCTTAATCCCTCCGTCAAGTAGATAATCAAATAAGTAATGTCTATGTTTAATACATGTCCTTTCTAATTAATATTTATTTATGTACTCTCCATCCTATTACAATTTAATAATATTCTATTAAATGATAAAATAAATATCATTATTATACTGATATTTTATAATAAATATGGAATAATAATTAACCACCATTTCCCTTTTCTATTAAGAAAAAATAAAACTTTGAAACACAAATATTTCCAGACAACCGCCTCCATAAACAAATGAGTTTTTACATTACTAGAAAAATGGAATTTCCAAAAGGAAATTTAATATTTAATTATGATCTTTATAACTTATTTATGATTCTGTAATACTAAACCATATTATTTATTTCTCCCATTCTCCAAAAAAGGAAATCATCTTTCAAACGTACATGCAAACCATCTCCTCCATAGTACGATGAATTATGTTTTCTATTAATGTTTATAATTAAAGGATATGAGAAGTGATTAAATGTATATTTATGATTACATTATATAATGTTATGGTAATTATAATTGAATATCATTTTTAAAATATTAACCATTATATGTTTTTATTGAATTACCTATTTTAAAACATATAAATATAAGGGGAAAAAATTATTTGGACAATTTAATTGTTTTGTATCAATTATTTATTATACTAAATTTAATAACAATGATATTTTAAAATAATTAAAACTAAATTATATTACTATGTTACTTTAACAAGAGTATTTAATCATAATAACCTCATTTTCATTATTTTGGCATTGTATATTCATACTTGAATTAGATTTTCCATATACTTGTACAATGCAAAAAAATTAAAATGATTGATTTTGAAAACATAATTAATGGAATAGTATGATATAAATTTGAAAATTAATATTTATTATTGGTTATTTTGTGGTATATTAATTTTTAGCATATTAACAAGGAGAAAACCCATCCCGAATTAATAACCACTAAAATATGATTATGATAGATTTCATCTTCTATGATAAATACTAAAGCACTCTTTAAAGAAAATTTGAAATTTAGGAATAAATATAAATAATAAAAGATATAGAATTTAAATTTTTTTGAATGATGTAACTAATATCAATATAAAATAATGTCACTGATCTTTTGAATTACTAAATCCATTAAATTTAAAAACACATGATGTGGATAAACATATAAAAATTAATCTAAATACAGTTGGAATGAATATAAAATGGTGTAATATAAATGGTTATATTAATTAACTTTTTTTGTGAATGTAATTAATAAAGATAATTCAATAATTCAAAATGTTTTCGTCATGTGATGACTGAATTAGGACAAAGGTTATAGTTTTTTATTGAATTTCTATCATTGAGACATGTATTGTATTATGAACCAACATTATTTTATGTGGTGTATATGGTACCTAATTGAGATAATGTATAATGAAATAAAAGTTAGTAATATTACATTACATTCAATTTAAACATATCTCTTTAAAGAGTTACTTATATAAATGATCTCCATGCTATAATGAAATTGTAAAAATCAATTCTCAGTCTTTTAGTTATATTCGTTATTATTGAGGATATTTCACATAAGTTGATAAAATTCATCACTATAATGGTATTATGTGTTTTTTATTATTTTTATTATATAAAATTATATTTTTAAGAGAGAGAAAATTATTTATTGTGTTTATACAACATGAAATTTGTTTATCATTAGGTCATTTGGACACTTAAATTTAATTCTTTATGTTATACAATTTATTTTGATCATCAATTTTCTATATTATCTTTATAAATTGATTTCCAAGATTATTTTATTCATAATTAATTTTTTAAGAAAATTCCCCTTTTCATCAATGATTCTTTCTTTATCCTTCTCTCCTTCAAAATTGGATTATTTTGAAAAATAATCATCTCATTGTTTATTAGATCATTGTTTTAAGTACATGTTTTACATACAAAAATATAATACTTTTTGGAATTCAATTCGATGTATGCATTAATTTATGTGATAATTGTACCTTCTATTATACCTTTTAAACACTATGTTTTTTACACTTTTTAATATATTGGTTTCCAAAATATTTCATTTAAAAATATTAAAAATTATTTTCCTTTTAATATATTTTTATCTTTACATTTTCAATAAAAGAAAATTATATCTCTTTCAAGGATCCATTATTAAAGATTTTTTTTTCAAATAAAAAAGTTCATATTTTTCAGTTTAACTCTTATTAAAAGTTTTTTTGAATATAATCATGCACTCATTATTTTTTAACAATGAAATTTTTTCTTCCAATCTAAGCTAATTAATTCACATTACTATTTATCCTTATTACAAAGGATACATATACTATGATGATGGGTTTAATGAACCACCAAGTAAAATATTTTACGATGCTCTTATTTTGGGGATTCAAATTAGTATAATACTATACACTTTTGTGGCCATTAATGTGATGCCTTATGAAATGTATAGTGAAACTATTTATTATTCATTGTTATTAGTGATAATAAGTATGGTTTTTTTCTTATTGCATACTCATATACTTAATTAATAAGTGATGGGCTTGTCTAATATTTCCTTCCAATGAATTTGGTATCGATTTTCATCTCCTGGGATTATAGTTAAATGATTATTGATACTCGATATAAAATGTGAAATACCTTTATTCAGATCCACTATGGGAATTATGTTTTGATTTCTAAACTATGATATGATTTTGGTTATGATTCTTGATCCACTATTAGAAACAATTTTTGATTCCATATCCGCTATAGGTGCCAGGTTGCGATGATTGATCTACTAGAAGAAACAAATTGTGATTCGTTATCCACAATATAGTGTTTATATCGATATATTGGTGCCACATAGATTCAATATGTGACAATACTATTCCAATAGTAGATAATTTATGTTTAATTATTTCACAATATTTTTTTAATAATATTTGATTGAACTTTTGAGATTAATTTTCCTCTTATAATGTAAATATGAATAATTGTTTCTATGATTCTATGTTATTTAATGTAGTGATTTCTACTTCTTATGTTTTCCAATATTCTTATCATATCACCTTGGTTCAAATGATAATATGTTTATTATTCCCTTACTATATTTTTGTGGTCACCCCTTTCATATGTTTATATTTCCTATGACATGAAGATGTCCGGAACATATGAAATATCTAGAATGGAGTCTTTTGTGGATAGATTTTAGAGAAATGTTCACATGTGTTACATTATTATAAATTCTTCAAAGATACCAAATGTTTGGTTATCTAATTTATGAGACTATTTTTCATAAATAATGATTACTATTATAAAATAATTTTATTAATGTATATTTTTATTTTTTCTCTCTATAGTTGGCATCATTGGAAGGGTTTAATTATTCGTGGATATTAAAGAACATATTTTTATAATTTTGGTTAGGGAACTTTATTTAAAACCATTTATATGTGTCTAGGTATATTATGATTTCCTAAAATATTTTCAATTTCATAGGTAAGTTGTTTTCATAATAATGTATCCCTTTTTGGATACTAGAATGTGGATGTTGTTATAAAATATATTCACCTATAGTTAATCATTATGAAAAGGGTTGGTTTTTCCTCTGCACAATCCTCACCCTGATACATGATGTGTGTGACAAATATGTTACACATGAATATACACTTGTTCTTGACATTCTTTAGTAAATCACATCCATTCAATGAATGATTATGAAGTATTGATTCCCACTATACATTGGGGACTGGGTTAAGAAGAATTAGAAATCACAACCTAAAGAACATAATGTTGAACCATGAATGATATTGATTGATTTAATGGAATTATTTAATGGAATAATAGTGATAATGAGTTAATGAATTAGGGATAAATTTCCTTCCCATTTTATTTCACTATCTACTTAATTGTTTGTGTCACCCTGAGCTGTTTTGATATAGTTCTCTATAAGTGTATTTTATTTATCACATAACATTCATTAAAAACACCATTGAGTTTAATTGAATAGTGATATATTGTTTAAATTTCATTATATAGTGTGATTGTTATCTATAAGAAATTTTATTGGTTGGTATGATTAATTATAACAATATAATGAAAAATTAATTCTTTTTACACATGTATAAAATCAATTAATTGGTTATTAATTGATAATGCATGAAAATAAAAATCATTTGAAAGTAAAATAGTTTTTTTCTTAAAAACAAGTTTTTTTATGTTTGTAATGTTTTTATATTGATAAATTAAAATAACAAAAAATGATGGATAAATACGATGAAATTTATGTATTATACATTTTATAAAATGATTTAACGGTCGTCTAATGTTTTTATAGGCTAGAGGTAAGGAAAAATCTATTTTTATGCATAGAAATGCATTAAAAAGACTATTATAAACACCTTTGTGAATATAGTTTGAAATGAATTTCAAACACTTATTTAAAATAAACCATGAAAAATGTTTCCCATTTTTAGTACCTAGAGATTAATATTTGGTAAATATCCCCCTTTTACTTTTGGTAATTATGTATAGTTACTATGGTAAATATATTTCATCTCTATAAGGGTACAATTGTGTTAAACAATTATGGAATGTGTTGAATATTACTCTAAAACAATAATATATTATATTATATTAATGTATATTGACCATTATAATCTTTTTCTCAAAATAATTGGATAATATTTTCCATTTTAAATTTATTATTTCCTTTATATTAATAATTTAAAATGATAAATATAAAATGCCACTCTCTTGACATGAATAATTATTTTTTACATAAGGATAAAAAGGAAATATATCAGGTTTTAAATATTTATTTTAAATAAAATTAAACATATTATCAGTTTAAATGATTTCTAATTTACAGTTTTTGAATGATGACCGTAAATGGATATGAAAATGTCGACATAGTGTATATTAAATTTATAAAAAACATACAATTACTAATTTTAAATAAGTTAAAGGTAATAAAATTAGGGGGGACTATTATATTCCCGGAATTGTATTGATTAATGTAACATATTATTAATTTTTTAAGGGTTTATATTCCAGTCCCTCTTTGTTAATGTCCCCTTTAGTGTGAAATTTAATGAATATTGTCAGTAATGACATTAATGACCATTTTGATTATACAATTTTTTTTAAAATAATTTTAAAAAAAATATATCAAGAGGGAAATAATAATGAGAAATGTTAAATTTCATCACTACACCATTTGTTAGCCTATTTTTACATTCATTGTAAAATTATACCCCTAAATTTTTTAAAAATTCATTAGCATATTTTTATTAAAATTGGATAATCAACTTCTTAAACAATGAAATATGGTAATAAATGACATAAAATAATAAATAAATTTCATTAATTGATTATTTATAAATATTATACACTTTTTATTTACTATATATCTATTTTAATGCATTTTTTAGAAGGTATTAAATATATTTCAGACTTTTCTTAACTCCATTTGTACCCTTTCCATCCATTATATATGGACACCCTTCTCAGTTATCTTGATAATAAATTTATCCATAGATTTCAATAATAACTGAAAAAAGTATCTTTTAAACATCCGGAGAGATGAATCAGAGGTTTTGGTCTTATTGAATGATTATTTGAAGGGTTATTAAAAAGGGATTTAACGGGTGCTACTGAAGAATATGAAATATCACTACCCTATCTCTTTGAATTTATTTCTTATTATACCATCTATAAATTCATGTTATTGATAATAAAATAATAATTTCAATATAATTAATATAATTAAATTTTAATATGAAAATGTAAGAACCATTTTCCATCTCCATATCCATCATATAAGAAGCGATGGTATCACTCGTTCATAGGTGTGGACTGCCACCACCACATAGTGATACAACATATTTACCGTTAAAATATTTCTAGGATGATTATTAAGAATCATTTTATAATTATATATGAAATTTATGAAAAAATTATTCTTCTTCAATTATAATATCATATCTATTATTTTAGCTTCAAATCTACTAGAAAAGTATAACATATCTTTTGCATATGTGAAGACTATCACCTCTTTAAAGCAATGTGATTGATTTTTAATTGTTGGTATAGATAGATTGAAAAAAGTATAAATTTAATGAATACATGTTTTATATATATATATGATATAATAATTACTCATTAAAATGTGAGTTATTACTTTCCATTATTTTTTCCATCCATTTAAAAGTAAAAATGTTGTTGTTGTGTACGTATCACCTACCATCAACATGAACGATGCAATTCATTTTTCGAACTGAAGATTTTATGTATTATTATGAAATTATATTTAGTGAATATATATGATACATATATCCCAAATAACATTTTTGGAGTTTCTAAAACTGTGATAAAAGTACATTTACTAGAAATTCTAGATAAAAAATATCATGGGATTTTTTTAACACTAATAATAATTATTATAATAAATAATTATTAAAAAATGGGTGTTGAAATGTAGTAATAGGTCATATATTATATTATATGTAAATTAATCAGGTATATGTTTAAAAAAAATAAAAAATGTATACAGGAGGTTTAATGCACATTTTAAAAATGTGAAAATATAGATATCAATTTTTTGTTTCAAGAGTATTTTTATTGGGATTTTTTATGATTAAATTGACATTGATGGAAGTTATATGATCATTTCCTAATATATAATTTATATATTCTTTTCATCTAACAATTTATTAATTATATATTTATTCATTATCATTCCTCACATATATATCAAGAGACTGAGAAATATTGTTTAGGAATAATGAAATTATTTCTATTTTTAGTGGAACATAATTTTTTTTCTATTTCTATCATTCCTAGAAAATAATTTAATTTTCTTTTATTATTATTCTAGGACATTTTAAAAAAATACATCCATGATTTTTTATTTTATATATTTCTTAAAAGAAATATTTGTGTTTTTATGAGTGAAATAACTTTTGATTTTACTGAAAATGGAATGAAATTATTCTTTAATCATACATGAATTGAATGTAATTTCCAATCATCATTACTCATAAATCCATTTAAGATTTATTTTCCAATTTTCATATTAAATGTTATTGAAATTTTATCACTTACTCTTTGGTAAATTTTTAGATTTTTATATTCGATCTAAAAATGAAAATGTATTTGTAACGCCCTAACCCCAGTTACCCAGAGTCGGTGAATTATTATGTATCATTGGCATGATCACAAAAGATCATGTCTCGAAAGACTAATTAGTTTAGTGTCCTTGCAATTACTAGATACATTCATAAAGTTTACATTACATCATAAAGTGAAAAACTACAACAACATCTTATCTCCATAGACCACACTCATATCCTCATACTATCCATTCAGGTCATTCATAGAATATTTCTTCACATTCTGAAAAAAATAAAACATAGAAAGGGGTGAGCTCGGATGCTCAGTAAGGATAACAATATAGCAGAAACTTTCATAAATAAGCATAAACATTTAAGGAAATTTATAACTAAAACAAGAGCCTTTTAAAATAGAACTTCAGCATAATAAGGGAAATATAAAATGAAATAATTTCATTTACTTATTCACATGGATATTCTTTTAGTCGAATAACTACATGAAATATTAATAACAACTTTCGTAATCATGGAATGCATAATTCCAGACCATCATAACCGCATAGTCAAGGCCTCGTGCCAAAACTAAAAATAATATTTTGTCAAGGCCTTGTGCCAAGACACTAGTTTGTCTCATGAGACCTACCGATTCATTGAGGAGATATAGTGGGCTCCACCCGTCATTTACTAAGTCTAATGCATTCCTCATTTAAAAAGTTTGAATCATAATATAAACATTTGTATTAAAACTAGCATATGAAATGTAAATACATTAACCACAAACCATGAATGGTATAAAAATAGCACATCCACAGTCAAACATATCTCATTCGATAAAATATGGAAGATTTTATTGTATCAGATTAACCTCAACCGAGAATAATTAAGGATATTGACATAGATTAAAATAATCATAAATCTTTTGAGATAAATATCCCCCTTTTTCTTGAAAACATTATAAAGTCACACTATTTGTCAAGAAGCCATTTAAAATATATTTTTGAATAAAAGTTTCCCATACCACATTGAAATGTTTAAAAATAATTTTGATTATAAAAATTTAATGTCTATATAAATAAATCTTTAAAACCATTTTTAAAACCTGGACATTAATGAGAAAGATTTAGAATAATAAATCTTTAAAACATTTTAAAATGATATTTTAGTTAGAGTTCCTAACCAAAAGATTGAAACTTGGATACAAATAATTTAGGTAATCATTTTTTTAAAATCATGATAATAAAGGGATTCATGATATACTATGTCAATGTACATTATATAAACCATATAAAAGTGATTTGGTATATAACAATAATGAAGTCACAATGGAATGTAAATTGAGATGAAATCTCTTATAAAGACTGTATCCTTAGGTTAAGGATAAATAAAATACATAATTATGTGTGAAAAATATAAATACACTCAATATGATTGGATATTAAGTGTAAGTCAATCAGAGGACATTCACCCATATTCTTGTAAAAACAACATCAATGAATTGGATATTTAACTAAATAAATAAATATTGAGTTAAAATTACACTTATCAAGTTCATATCGATGAATTGAGAATTTATCAATGGACTGATTATGTGTATAAAAAGTATATACCCATAAAGGGGAGTCAAAATTATGAAATAAGGAAATGAATAGTGATTCTACACATAATCTTGGCGTAAAATAATCAATGAAGTATGCGTAAAGCCGAATGAGTGGGAATTGAAATTTCAAATTCCCTTATTGATTTGGTAAATTATGAAAAATACACCCATGAAAGATAGATCATAGAATAATTATGTAAATATCCATGAATTAATGAATATTACACAATGAATAATTACATGGGCAGTACACACACCACATGCAATAAATAAGTGGTGAACAATGGAAATCTAAAGAAATTAAAAGTGAGATAAGAAACTCCATACATTGTAATTTTTCCTTGGTAGAGGGTATGTTAGCCTCCTTTATAATGGGGAAATAATTTTTATTGAATTATACAAGTAACATATTCAGTAATAAGATATCATATATGATCTTTTAATAATTCTTTGTTACTAATATCTTAGTATTATCGTCATTTCGGGTGTTAACTTAGTCATTTTATTTTATATGTTTTGTTACAAAAGTCTTGTTTGTTATGGGTAGTATGTATCATATTCATATAAATAATGATATCAAGTCCTTAAACATTATTTTTAATCATCAAATGAGAATTATACTTTAATGGATACGATGGGGAATGAATCTCATTGTGTTCGTGGAGACGGTAGTCCGTACGTACGCACGAGCGACAATATCATTATTTAGATATTAAAATAATATATAATTGGATAGTATATCATATATTAAGAATCATTATAATATTATATTTATTATTTACATTAATTAAACATCTTTATTATACCCATCCAAATAATAATGTATTGAATAACAATTACACCATGACGTGGAGATTGTAGGCCATACGTACACACGTATGGTGACATGTCATTCAAAGGATGGATAAAATAATGAATATGGTTATACCATATTTATAATAACATCACATTATATATAATATACTATAGTTATTATTTTAGAATGGAACAGAAATGAAAGAAGATATTGAAGAAGAAAGGAACTAGAAAAAGGGTGGTGAAAACATTACCTCTTCTTCGGGTTCTTCCTTTTGATTTGATCAAAAGGGATTCTTACATTGTCTTTATGGCTAAATTAATGCCTATAGGGTTAAGGGAGGATAGTTGAGAGGGTATTTGGGTAGATTTTTGCCGAACCAAAAGTCTTTGAAGGTATGAATAATTGGTTAGAAGTGGTGTCTTTTTATACGGGGGAGGAGGGGCTCTTTAGGAAAAACTTAAAGTATTAATTTATAATAAATTCATATTCAGTTTCTAATGGCTCCAAAGTGGATTTTTCAAAGTCTAAGGATGGGATGGGTCTAAATACTCTCATCGAATAGATTTTATACTGGTTTGGGTCACTATAATAACCTTATCATTTATATTTAACTCTTAGTTAAATAGTTTGACATTTACCATGTCATGTTGTATTTTTATATTATATGGTCAATAAACTTACTATATACTTCCAAGAGACCCAAAAGTGGTCCATTAATGATACACCTATCATAATATAATTCCCTTGGCCTAACCTTATATTTTTAGGAACATAATATCAATTAATAATATAATATTTGTTTTAAAAACACATTTTTGTCAATTTTGACAATATTTAATAATTGATTTTTGTTAAAGTATTAAAAACTTTTTTAATAAGAAAAAAATTAATTTAAGCAATAATAAAATGTCATATAAAGCAATAAAATTCGTGTATGGCATCAAAACATTCAAATTATATTTATTTTAACATTTATAAAACTAATTATTTGATTATTTCATTAATAAGGAAAATACTGCATCATTGTTGTGTCATAAATAAATTTAATTATTAAATGTATAAAAATTATAAATAAAATACCATTATGTAGGAAATAATTTTAGCTTTCTAATTAATATTTATTGTCGAAAAATATAACAAATATATCTCTATGTAAAAATTATTTTTCTAAAATATATATGCTTATGCCATTTTTGTATTTACATTAACATTATTAATATAAAGTGTCAATATCACTTACAATGGGATCCATGGGGTCCCAAAATTGACCCAAAGATGTCCATGGTCGGACATGTTTCAAAAAATAGGGTTTGGACACGTTTTAGTGTAATTTATTATTATTATAATATTATTGTTTACCCTTATTTACCAGATTTACCTTTTAATCATGGTAAATAAAATATTTACCAAAGTAACTATTCAAAATGTCTAAAAATAAAAGTTACTTATTTACACAATTTGGACATCCTGATTCTAAATATGGAATCCATTTTTCAATATTCAAAACACAGAAGTGGCAAAAATTAATTTAAAATTAATTCCCGCTATCAAAACAAAAAGTGTGTTTTTAGGAAATAATAACTATCAAATGATTGACTCTTGTTTATGTCCGGTTTAAATGTGAAATTATGTCCAATTACCAACATTGGATTTATTGGTAAAAATAAAATTTAATTATACATTAAAACCACTCAAATTCCTAATTTATCACTATTAATTATTTCAATTAAAACAGGTGTTTTTAATTAAAATTTAGAAATTTTCACTATTCATTAAAATATGAAAGTTATCCAAAAAGTACCAAAAATTCACCCCAAGATAATTTCAATATTCAGAATACAAAAATGAAGTCCATTTTGAAATATAAAATTTCAAAAAGTGGGTATTACTATTCATAACAGCTAGTTTGATTGGTTGTGGTGTGTGTTAGAACTTGAAGTAGTATACAACACAAGCTACTGTATTATTCAAAGAGAAGCATACTATGGATGCTTGGGGTGTTACAATATTTTTCCTATCGAAATATTAAATTTTGAATTTAAATTAAATATTTATATATGTAACATCAAATTATCTTACATAATATTTAATTCATATATGATTAAATGATTCCATATTTATTCTTTCATTGTATTGTTTCTGGTTATGATGGTGAAATAGAAATGAAAACTATTTTCCTTTACAATGGTTATGTTATGATGAATGATTTTATGATATTATGAAATAGAAATGAATTTATTTATGATTATTTGATGTTTACACCATGAATTATAAATCCCCACAATTAATATGGTAATTGATTTTATTCCTTGAGATCAATGCGTACATAGAATGTTATCTGATTCCCAAAAAAGTTTTTATATGGGGGTAATACTATGCACGAAATAATGTATTTTTTTGGTTATCAAAAACCTGGAGTATGTACACATGTTTTTACAACAATCCAAACATATTATTAAAATCATGGGGGTATAACTGACATTAAATTTCTATAGTAATGACTATGCCAAAAATTATGTCAGTATTTGGTGATAAGAACATATTCCAATGTTATGTTCTCAAAGATATTTTTTTTTGATCCCTTTTATAATTATTGTCTTATAAATAGAAAAAATTTATGACAAGACTCATGTTTAATGTCTAATAATTCATGGATATGATTTAAATTCTTATATTATTATTATCTTAGCAATTATTCCCATGTTAGGTTTGGATAATCATTAATATCTCTGCATTTTACCCTTACTGAGAATCTAATCTCACATATTATTTTTCCCCATGTTTTGGGGAAATGATTTATGAATTATATCTCCCTGAGGATTGTATTTATGAAGATAAATTTATTAGATGATGTAGATAATTTTTGAACGAGTTGTTTATGTTTCCATTGATCAAAACTTACTAAACCATTATGGTTCTAGACCGGTTAATAATGCTATATAAAGAATATTTTTCTAATATGATGTGATAATTATGTATGCAAATCATGGAATGTGATAATTGGTATCATATAATGAATTAATTACCAATGGACTCATGGATGATAAAATGTTATTTTATTCCCTTATGAAAATCCCATATGAATGAGAATGTCCTATGTTATTGTAAATAAAAGAGAGTGTTTTCCTTAGAAAAAGAATCCATTTCATGATACATTATGTGGAAATGGTTTTGGAAAAGATAGAAATAGGGCTAATGGCATTAAAAAGTGTATGTTTTTTAGGTCTAACCTAAAATTTTGGTGTATAAAATGTATTCTATTACTACACGAAGGTTTTGAAACTCATATGGGATATGATTGGGATACGTCACATTTACATTAATAACCACATGAAGTATTTTAATATACGATGACCATATGTGTAATTGGGTAAACATATAGTGTCATAGATTAAAATGAATGCGTCATGATTAAGATATCACTTTAATTATCTTTCCCCATTATATGGTTTCACACTATGAATATTATTTCCCACTATGAATATTGTTTCCCACACAATTTTTTTTATTTAGTCGATATAACCTAATGGAACTGTATTAATATCGAATGTGATGGAAAATTCAATTATTTTCTTATCAATAAACCAAATTTAATAAGAGATTAAATTCAATATATCATTACTATTCATAGAATAATTTCCCCCATAAAAATTCATTTTGATATTTTAATGAGAAAAAACGAATCCACTTTTTTTTGAGTCCTTTGTGGCTTTAAATCCATATTTTTTAGCAGATCCAATGATCCTCTAGATTCAAAAAAAATGTATTTATGATGAGAAAAGGATATTTTATGTTTTCTATTTTCATATTATGAAAAATTATTTTTGGTTGTATATCATTTCTAAGGACATGTAGACCAGTAATGGAATCTAATTAAGGACATAAGGAGACATGAAGAAATTGACCCCATGTAATGATATGAATTTTGAATGTTAATTTTCAACATGAAAGTTAATCATATTGTTATTATAATATTTTTGAATTAATTCCTTTATCAAAGAAAAATTTAGGATTAAAGAATTGGTTCATTAGAGGGAAATTTTACAGTCCATTCAAGGTACACTTATGGAATTCTCATTGAACTGAAATATATGAATGTTAGATTTCTTAGTGTCTCAGTTATATGTCAACGTAGTGAATTATCCATAAGACGAATTAGTATATATGAATAAATAATTTGATACATTACCATGGTAGAAATAAATATTTGAGTTTTCCATAAATCTCATGGTTTTGAAAAGAAAATAAATAAGTAATTCAATGTAAAATCTTACTATAAACCATATATAGGAAAGAATATGAGATTTCAAGTTATCTTGATGTGTATAATAATAATGAGAAGAAATATTATTAAGGGGACTAGTAAATGATTTATTCACTGAATGGAATTTCATCAAGACCTATATTGTTGGTGTTATTATATGATCTTATCCATTAATGGGGGAAAATAAATGTAGAATACACCACACATAGGTGAGTGTTTCAACTTGGTGGAGTAGAATCATTATTCATACAAGTGATCAAACATGAATGTTAATGAGGATGGGTGATGTCAGCTACATATTAGTCTAGAGACAAATAGACATATTAGGTGATCACTCTAAAGACCCGTAAATTTCAAGGAATTTATTTTAATTTATTTGGGATTTTATTAGTGCGCAGCTTCTGACGGCACCTAATCCCGAGGCCTGGTGTCCCTGGAATCAATTTCCAAAGTTTATCTCGGGTATGTTCAGTGAACGAAAGAGCGGGTTTTTCTATCTTTTGAACTGGTGCTCAGAATTGAAATCTGAGGGCACTGATGAGCTCATAGCACTAAGAATCACTTAGGTGAAGCTTAAATTCAGTTGGCTGGAGTCGGATGAAAAAGTTAAATCTTGGAATTTTAGAAATATAATAAAATACCTAAATGAGTTATTTTATTCTTCCTTCGACCGTTGAGCGACAGTTGACAGAACCGCGGTGTAACAATGTTCATTAAATAAGGAATTTAAATGATCTGTTTCTTTTGTTGTGAAACTGAAACACTTGCCTAATTAATGGTGCTTTTATTATGGTTCATTAATAAGACATATTAATGAGCTAAACGTGGAGTTTGATTTCCTTTTATTTAATCAATCCTTTAGATAAAGATTTGGCAAAAGCGGGGAAATCTCTGGCAAAGCGCCGGCAACGTCATCCTTCAACGAAGAATGACGAATGCGATAACCATTGGGGAAAATGATATGGAGGTTGATGAGTGGCGACAAAAGTTGAACGTAATCGAACGCGAAATTCCTTCCTTCATCTACTTTGGATTCCACCGAATTCAGGTAGGGGTTCATTTCCTTTGAGTGTGCTATTTTCCCATGATTCTCCCCTTCTAAAACAAATAAGGTGGGTCAAATCATTATCAAGTTGATCCGCGAATGAATTCTTTTGTAGGTTGGGAATAGTTGTTTGCGGGAAAAATGGAGGATGGATTGTTTCATTGTTATTTGGGTTAATTTGTTTTTCGTACATTGTGAAACCTTGTTTATACTTGGTAAATTGTTATCTGCTAACACGGAGGGCATGAGCCGAACGAACACGGCCCGAAAACCCTACTCAGATTGTTTGTTTGTGTGCGTATGGATGAGATACAATAAAACGGGACCGCAACAGTGTTTGGAAGCCATTGTAGTGAAGAGAGGGTCCCGGGAAAGCCATAGGGACGTATGGTGTGAAAATCGGACCATCGGAGCGCGTTCAGTGGTCCGTGGAAGACACTACCGGTGTGCCACCGGCAGAAGCCCGCTGTGGCTTTAGCCGCTGCTGCGAGGGAGGATCCCATGACCACGTAGGATCCAAGGGAGCCGCAGCGCCAGCATGGCGCCGCGTCTGCGAAAAGTGGCTGACGCGCTCCCTCGCTCGGCTCGCTGGCCGAGACAGCGTGCCCCTCAGTCGGGCTGGGGCAGGTCACGCAGATAGGTCCATGCCCAGTAGGGCCAGTCCATGCCCTACCTGGCCGGAGTTGGACCCGGGTTGGGTCGACCCGCTTCGGGCCGACCCAGGTGGGGGTTGGGCCGGGTCGGACCGGGCCCAGACCCCCCCCACATCAGACCATTTCTGTCATTTTCCCATAACCTGAGATACAGACCTCTGATCAACGTACCATCAGTTGAATAGGAATCCTTGTATCGAGATGGTCGTTTCAGTATATTACACTCGAGGTTTCGACAAACATTGGGTACGACCGGGTTGGTTCGAACTCGAAACCAACCAGGTCCTTGGAGAGAAAATGCTTATATCGTAAGGACCAGATGTCCGTTTGACGTGCCATCAATTGCGTTGAAATACTTTCATTGAGACGGTTCTTTTGGATTACTACACATGAGTTTTAGAAGCAATTGGAGTATGATTGGGTTGGTTTTAGATTAAAAACGAACCGGGCCCCCAGAATGGAAAAACCAATAACTCTCAGACTGGGCGTCCGATTGACGCACTGTCTGTCACGTTGGATTTCTTTTGACTAGACGGAACTTTGGGATACATCAACTCTAGACTTCGTTACATTTGTTATATCGACTCTTTTGCTTGAGGAGCGAACCCTCCTGGAATCGAGTGTGGTGTGTTCGGGAACCCTAGAGCTGGCTGCGACTACGATGATGACGACTATATATGGATTCTCCATGGGTTCAGCAGCAAAGACGACTTTACATGGATCCTCATGTGTTCGGCAGCGAAGACGACTGTACTTGGATCCTCTGTGGGTTCGGCAGCAAGGACGACTGTACTTGGATCCTCCGTGGGTTCGGCAGCGAGGATGACTGTACTTGGATCCTCTGTGGGTTCGGCAGCGAGGACGACTATACTGGGATCCTCTGTGGGTCCAACAGCGATGACTAATGTTCTTGTATCCTACATGGGTCCAACAGTATTTGACCTCGATAATTGTATCCTAATGGGGTCCGGAAGAGTAGCTGGTCTTCTATCCTATGTGGGTCTGACAGCATAGATGAATTAGTGGCTACATCTGATCATCTCTATCACTTTACGATGTGTATACTTGGGTGAGATGAGTCTTCATTTCAATCATTATCATTGATGTTATTGTCTTGCTTTCTAGTGTGCACTAGGTTGGGCTTTTCTATGTGGACTGGGTTGTGTTTTCCTGTGTGGACTAGATTGTGCTTGGGCTCGAGAGTTGGATACAAACTGTAACTGATGACTTAGGTATATGTATAGGCATATACCTAAGTATAGATGTTTGATAGTTTGTGATTGTATCTTTCCTTCGGGGGTTATCCTTCATGTATTCTGAGAGACTTTCGGGGGTCTCGGGGTCCCTACTGAGTATCGTATACTCACCCCTGGACGGGCTATTCCCACACTACGTTGTGTTGGATGCAGACGACAGACAACACTGATCGAGGTGGAGGCTTGTGGAGATAGGCAGTACTCAGAGGTGGAGCACTTGGCGGGACGTACATGGAATGGACGACCGGACCCGTGGAGCTGAGAAGACTATCTATACCCACCCATCTGGTGGGATTTACAAAGGACGACTTAGTGTTGCTGTTTTACTTACTATAGTTGTAATTTCCTTTATGTTGTACTGTACATTCAGTTGGTTTTGTATACTGGCGCATTTACTTTTCTGCACTTTCCTTGTACACTGTTTTACTTAGTGCTTACTTCACTTTCGTACTCTTTTGTGATTCTGTTTACTTTATAAAAGGAAATGCCTTCCCATTTTTTCCAGGATTTATGCCTTTGGTACTAGTCGCCAGCCCCTAGACTATGGAAGGTGGTCATGGGGTAGTCACGACACAGGCCCCGAGGATGGGTCGTGACAAATTGGTATCAAAGGAGTCGGTTCTACCGCAGAATGAAGGACTCTGATATTTTCTTTCTATGAAGCAATAGTGTTAATATTATTGATTGTGGCTTTCAGTTCAGGGAGTCAGTGTTGGTGCGACGGCCGACGTATCCATAAACCAGGACCCCGACTTCTGATTTCTGACTCAGTGCACAAAAACACTGATTGCGTGTGTGTTTCCTTTTCAAAATTTTTCTTTTTGATTACTTTGTGCCAGCTCACCAGGTATACTGTTTGACCATGGCGCACCTGTTTCATATCATGATGGCCCCACAACGATAGCCAGCTAGGGTTCCCAGTTACGTACAAGATGGAAGCCCACCGAGGGATGAGGCCTCGGTGCAGGGCCCCATTACAGTGGAGGAACTAGCAGTACCACTACCCACTGGGCCACTGATACCACCAACCCTAGCATCGAATATTTCACGCCTCCTAAGTGTGTTTCACAAGTTTAAGCGACAGAGGCCGCCCAGGTTCCGAGGAGAGAAGGATCCTCAGGCAGCTGAGGATTGGCTGGAGGCTATCGTCAGAGTCTTCATATTGGTAGGGAAACTAGGAGAACTTATGGTGATCCTTACCGCGAGTCTCCTACACACAACAATAGGTAGATGGTGGAGCCTAATGCTCCAGGTGCACGATGAGGCATCTCTACTTTGGACAGACGTTGAGAGCCTCTTCCGCACGAAGTTTATTCCAGCCACCCTCCATGCGGTGCGCATCCAGGAGTTACTATAGCTGTAGTAGGGCCGCAGGATAGTAGCCCAGTACTCGGTGAGGTTTACTGACCTCTCGTGCTAGTCCACGGACATGGTACAAGACCCATTCTTTCGGGTCCAGGCCTTTGAGTAGGGAATCAGACCTGAGATCAGGGCATCGATGATCTCCCTCAACATCCCGACGCAAGAGGGGGTGCTGGAGAGAGCCATCCAAGTGGAGAGTTTCCTCGCTGAGCAGTCACCAGAAGTGAGACCCTCTGCAGGACGACACGTAGCAGAGTCCTCTGCAGCCAGAACGCAGGGGTCCAAGTGGACCAGGCCATCAGGTGGGCGACCTCGGGATACAGGTTTGGTTGTGTGGGGAACACGGAACAGAGCCATCCATACGAGGAGCAGGAAATGCTATGCCTACGGCGAACATGGTCACATGGCTAGAGACTTCCCGACCTGCCTTGTAGATGAGCAGAAGGCGGTAGAGGGACATCCCAGGAAGAGGTTCGGCCGTGGTGGTCCACCGGGGGTAGGCGTATGTGGAAGAGGGGTTGGCCAAACAGTAGGTGGTGGGAGACATTTCGAGGCCCTACCACCACCACCATGAGGAGGACTACCTCAACCGCAGGGAACAACTGGACAGGGGAGCGCTCAGCTTTAGGAAGCTGAGGCCTACAACCATAGATCTCCAGGAGTATACGGTCATGAGCGGGACTAGATCCAGGCTTGTAGACTTTTGTTCATGTTTCTTATAGATTTTTTTAATGTCGTTTTTGTGGATGCTTTGTGTCTTTGTACATTGAGCTGCTTTAAAAAAAGACACTTGTTATTGTGATGTTTGCTTCCTTGTCATTATTATGTGTTTAATACTGAGAGGTTCCGATTAAAACCATTGAATTGAACCTCACTTTTGAGATTCCTACTGGAGGAGACCTAGTGACCACACACTTCTGCCGACAGTGTGACTCGACCCTTGGAGGCGAGAGTAATGGTTGGATCTCTTGGTAGTAGCATCGAGGCCTTACGAAGTCGTCCATCGAATGAAAAAAGAAATGTTCATGTCAGGATTGACTGTATTAGGCAGAGAATGTGATTCATCCAGGGGATGAGATCAGATTTCTCTTTTCGGCAAAGGAGAGATCCTAGCAGCTCTTGGGGGACGTAAGTGAACAGTGGTGTATTCGAGTTCTTTACAATGTCCATTCACACCCATTGTTTGTTGAGTGAATGATTTACAGTCTACTCTAATCTCAAAATTCTCAGGTGTGTCTTCTCATAGAAGGACCAGGACCTGAGATGATGTCATTGACTTGAGTTCCACAGGGACTATGAATTGAGATAGTCTATACTTTTGGGAAGGGGAACGTTGTAGCAGAGTCCGTTTCACGATGCCCCACTTGTTAGTAAGTGATGGTGGAGCAACAGGTACCAGCAGACATGGTACCACCATTAGAGGTCCCAGAATAGAAGTGAGATGTAATTTCTATGGATTTCATGATGGGAATTCGATGTACTTCCAGAGGTCGTGACACCATCTGGGTAAACATAGGCCAACTCACCAAGTCGTCCCACTTCCTACCGATCAGAGAGCATGGCTTAGTAGAGAGCTTGGTACGTCTCTATGTTCTATAGATCGTACAACTTCTTGGTGTGACATCATATATCATCTCTGATCGAGATGATCACTTTACTTCATGACATTGGAAGTGGTTGCAAGAGGATTTTGGGACGCAGCTACGCCTGAGCACTGCATTTCACCCTCAAGCGGATGGCCAGATGGAGAGGACCATTAAGACACTCTAGGACATGCTCCGTGCATGTGTCCTTGACCCTGGTCACAGATGGGAGGATCACATACCCTTGGTGGAGTTTGCATTAAACTATATCTACCACTCCACCATCGGGATGGCACCATACGAGGCACTGTACGACGACCTTGCAGATCACCTTTGTACTGGACTGGCTCGGGGAAGTCAGCACTCATAGGTCCAGAGATGGTTTGGGCTACGACGGAGAAGGTGCAGATAATCCAGGAGTAGATGAGGACTACACAGAGCAAACAGAAGTCCTATACTGATAGGAGGCGGAGACCATTGGAGTTCGAGGGTGATGACCACATCTTCATACAGGTCTCACCATTACTAAGCCAATGGAGATTTGTCCGGGGTGGCAGGTTATCTCCACGTTTCATCGGGACTTTCCAGGACCTCAGTAGAATGGGCGGGGTGGCTTACCGCCTGACCATTCCACCTCAGATGCACCGGGTGCACAACATCATCCACATATCTCAGCTAAGGATATGTGTGCATGAACTATCTATCATCATCGACCATGGGGAGCTGGAAATCGATGATATGGTGACGTTCACGGGGTTCCAGTAGAGGTTAAGGATCGACATGAGGAGTTCCTATGAGGAAGGTTGATTCCTCTTGTGCATTTTGTTGGCAGAGCGGGAACCCCTAGGAGAGAACATGGGAGAGGGAGGCTTAGAGGTGTGCTCGGAACCTCCTTTAGTTTCCCTAGTTTGTGTTGTACTTTTACGGGGATGTAAAGCCCTGAGGTGGGAGTAATGTAAAGACTCGTAAATTTCAAGGAATTTTTTTAATTTCATTGTACTTTTATGAGTACGTAGTTTCTGACGGTACCTTATTCTGAGGCCCGGTGTGTCCGGAATCAGTTTCTAAAGTTTAGCTCAGGTACGTTTAGTGAACGAATGAGTGGGTTTTTCTACCTTTTTAATCGGTTCTCGGAATTGAAATATGAGGGCAACGATGAACTCATAGCCCTAAGATTCTCTTATGAGAAGCTTAACATTGGTTGGTAGGAGTCAGACGAAAAAGATAAATCAGGGACTTTTCAGAAAAATAATAAAATAACTAAATGAGTTATTTTATTCTTCCTTTGACCGTTGAGCGATAGTTGGAAGAACCACAATGTAACAATGGTCATTAAATAAGGAATTTAAATGATCTATTTATTTTATTGTGAAACTTCAATGCTCGCCTAATTCATGGTGATTTTATTGTGGTTCATTAAGAAGCCATATTAATGAGTTAAACGTGATGTTTGTTTCCCTTTTATTTTATCAGTCCGTTAGCGAAAGATTTGGAAAACGCGGAGAAATCTCTGGAAAAGTGCCTAAAACGTCATCCTTCAACGAAAAATGGAGAACGCGACAACCATTGGGGGAAACGATCCAGAGGTCAGCGAGCGGCGATAAACATCGAATGAAATCGAATGTGGAATTCCTTCCTTCGTATGCTTGGGATTCCACCAAATTCAAGTAGGGGTTCACTTCTTTTGAGTATATTATTTTCCCATGATTCATCCCTTCTAAAACAAAGAACACAGGTCAACTAATTATCATGTTGATACGCGAATGAATTCTTTTAGGGGTTGGGAATAGTTGTTTGGAGGAAAAATGTTAGATGGATTGTTTCATTCTTATTCTGGTAAATTTTATTTCGTACAATGGGAAACCTTGTTTATCCTTGGAAAATTGTTATCGGCTAACGCCGAGGGCGCGGGTTGAAAAAACACGGCCCGATGACCCTCTACAGATTGTTTTTTTGTGCATGTATGGATGGGTGACGATGAAACTGGACCACAACGGCGTTTGGAAGCCGTCGCAGTAAAGAGCGGGTCCCAGGAGAGCCATAGGCGCAGACGGTGGGCAAATCAGACCACCGGATCGTGTTCGGTGGTTCGTGGAAGAAACTGCTGGTGTGCCACGCTGGCGCCGTAGCACCCTGGCGCGCCACTGGTAGAAGCCCTCCGTGACTGAAGCTGCGGCGGCAAGGGAGGTTCCCACGACCATGCAAGATCTAGGAGAGCTGCAACACCTGCTCGGCGACGCATCCACGGAAAGCGGGGGCCGCGCCCACCCGCAGGGCAGGCTTGGCGAGGTAGCGTGCCCCCCGGCCGGGCCGGGGCGGGTCAAGCGGACCAGGCCACGCCGGCCGGGTGGGACCCAGACCCGGGTCAGGTCAACCTGGTTCGGGCCGACCCAGGGGTGGTTGGGCCGGGTCGGGCTGGCCCAGGGGTGGTTGGGCCGGGTCGGGCCAGCCCCAGACCCCCCCACATCAGACTGTTTTCAGTCATTTTCCCATAACGTCATCTAAGGACCTCCGATCGACGCACCATTAGTTTCTTAGGAATCCTTGGATCGAGACGATCATTTTGGTATATTACACATGAGGTTTTGGTAAATATTGTGTATGACCGGGATGGTTCGAACCCGAAACCAACCGGGCCCTTGGATCAAAACACTAATATCTTAAGGACTGGACGTCCGTTTGACGTGCCATCAATTGCATTGAAATCATTTTATTGAGAAGGTTATTTTGGATTACTCAAATTGAGGTTTGGACATAGTTGGAGTGCTGTCAGGTTGGTTTTAGCTTAAAAATCAACCGGGCCCCTGGAACGGAAAAGCCAATAACTCTCAGACCGGGCGTCCGATTGACGCACCGTCTGTCAAGTTGTGTTTCTTTTAACAAGACGGAACTTTGAGATACATCAACTCTAGACTTCATGATATTTTATGTATTGATTTTCTTGCTCGAGGAGTGGACCCTCCCAGAATCGAGCGTGCTGTGTGCGGGAACCTTAGAGCTGGCTGCGACAGTGACAGTGACGACTATACATGGATCCTACGTGGGTTCGGTAGCAAAGACCACTGTACTTGGATCCTCTGTGAGTTCTGCAGCAAAGATGACTATACTTGGATCCTCTGTGGGTTCGGAAGAGAGGACGAATGTACTTGGATCCTCTGTGGGTTTGGAAGCAAGGACGACTATACTTTGATCCTCTGTGCATTCGGCAGCGAGGATGACTGTACTAGGATCCTCTGTGGGTCCGACAGTGATGACTACTGTTCTTGTATCCTACATGGGTCTGGAAGTATTTGAACTTTGTACTTGTATCCTGAGTAGGTCCGACAGAGTAGATGGTCTTGCATCCTATGTGGGTCTGACAGTTTAGATGAATCAATGGCTACAACTGATCATCTCTATCGCTATACGAAGTGTATACCTATGTGAGATGAGCCTTAATTTAAATCATTATCATCGATGTGATTGTCTTTCTTTCCTATGGGGACTGGGTTGTGCTTTCCTGTGTGTACTGGGTTGTGTTTTCCTTTGTGGACTGGATTGTTCTTGGGCTCGAGAGTTGGAGAAGAACTGTAACTGATAACTTAGGTATATGTATAGGTATATACCTATGTACAGTTATTTGATACTTCGTGATTGTATCTTTCCTTTGTGGTTTATCCTTCTTGGATTCTGATAGACCATTGGGGGTCTCGGGGTCACTAATGAGTATCATATACTCACCCCTGCATGGGCTATGCCCACACTACGTTGTGTTGGATGCAGACGACGAACATCACTGATCGAGGTGGAGGCTTGTGAAGCTGGATGGTACTCAGAGGTGGACCACTTGGAGGGATGTACACTGAGCGGACGACCAGACCCGAGGAGCTTAGGAGACTATCTGTACTAACCTGTCAGGTGGGATTTTCGGAGGACGACTCAGTGCTGCTATTTTATATACTATTGCTGTACTTTCCTTTCAGTTGTATTGTACATTCAGTTGGGTTTGTTTACTGGCCCGCTTAATTTTCAACACTTACCTTGTACCCTTTTTTACTTATTTCCTACTTCACCTACATACTCTATTGTGTTTTTTTACTTTATAAAAGGCAATTCCTTCCCTTTTTTTTAGTTATTTACACCTTTGGTGCTAGTCACCAGCCCCTGGCCTATGGAAGGTGAGCTTTGGGTAGTCACAACACGGGCCCCGAGGACGGGTCGTGACAATCACAACATCCAATGATGGTTAAATAAACTATATGGTGAAAGGTATACTAAACATCAACAATATAAGTATTAATATCTTAATTATTTTTGAATAAACCAACTATATTATATATGATATGTTTAAAGGGAATCACAATAACACATTGAAAATTCAATTGTAAATTTATAATGGGAAATCTAAAAATTATGACAATTGAATCTCATGTCTCAGATTCTTATTCGGTTGATGTTTTTTTTGTAATAAAATTACTAAAAATCGAATTATTTGAAATACAGTATAATTTGATGTCATCATAGTCATGCATGGGACATGTTACTAAAAAAGAAATTATTAATATTGATGAGATGTATAATTTGAAATTAATATGCGACATAATTTCATCTATTTGTTTTATGATAAATATGAAATTACAAATAAAATTGCAATGATTATATATGACTTGATTAATTTTCATGAGGGGTGATTATCTCAGATGGTTTGAGAGAAACTCAACATCAATGATATTCCTTCAGGGTTGGAGTTTCTTTTTTTTTCCAAACTGGTTTCCTAGACATCCAAATCAACATGATAGTAAGTTTCTAATATAACTCATAACTATTTTTTAACACTATTTCAATGATTCTATATTAAATTTCCCTGATTGAGTATTAAGTATTGATTAAGTGACTCCTAGAGAATCTTAATAAGGGATTCATTTTTCAAATTGGATCAAATTAGAGTGAACTTATTAATTTTTATTAATAAATATGTATATGATTCTCTCTTAATTTATTTCTGAGAACATATAAATATCACAACCAAGAATAATAATTCTCTACCAAATATTTTTAGGTTTTTTGAACAATTATGATAAGACCAATATTTTACCATGACTGATCGTCTATTTGGAAAATTTTAGAGGTAGTTAAAATTTCAAAAGTTACCCATTATTGTGTTCTAAATGAGGTATGTACACTGAATTTATTTATATTTCATTTGGTCTTACTAAATCCTATTAATATCATCTTAAATTAAATGAATAATGTTTTTAGATATTTCCTTGACCCCTTTGTGTAGTCTATATACATGAAAATATTATATATTCAATTTTCAATAATGATCATGACGATCATTTATGGATTGTAAGAAACATCCAAAGGAAACGTTTACAATGGGAGATATTCTCCTGAAAAAGTTTAAATTTTGGGTCATATAAGTTAAAGAGAGGCTGTATATGTGGATCCATAAAATATGTATTTTATTAAATACTATTATAAACCAACCACCTTTTTTGACATCTTCGTATTTATTGGGTTTTAGGGAAATTATATATGCATTGTGGATAATTTAAAATATCTATTTAATATACTAGCTAAGTTATCTCAGAAGGGAGAAATGCTTCGTTGGACATTTGAATGTGAGGTAAAATTCAATGAACTGTAATAAGGTTTTTAGTGAACCTATGCTTACATGACCCAATTATAGATAAAGGGTTTATGATATATACTAATAAATAAAGGAATGTTATAGGATTAATATTCATTCATAATGAGGTGGTGATAGGTTATGGCTAATTATAATTTAACATTCATGAGAAAATTTACAAAAATCATGATTTGGAGTCTCCAATGATGATTTTATAATTAAAGGAAAATATGAATCATATTTTTTGGATAATGGTGTTATATCTATATTGATCATAAAATAATAATTTATATTTTATACAAGTAGAGTTAAACATGCATCAGAGAAGATATTTGGTGTGGATTAATGATTCTGATTGTTAAATATATTTCCAACTAAGAAAGAGAATAATTTTTCAATTATTTGAGTCAAAAGGATCATGCAACTTTGTTTATGATGAGGATAAAAAAAATTTAAAAATAATTTATTGGAAAATAATTGATCTATAAATCCCAATTGAATGGGGAAATCATATCTTTCTAAAATAAGTGTCAAACCATTGATACATGTGAGGATTAAAGTGGAAAATGAAGAATATGTGCAAGTATAGAAGAAGGTTAAGACTTTTCCTAAGTCCAAACAACATTGTGATAGATTCATAATGTTGTGGAATCATTAATGTATTACATTCATAATATATAGTAATGTGTTATTAAATTAATACTATAGTTCATCATTCTCTATTAATTATTGAGGTAAAAAGTTATACAATGATCCAAGAAAATATATAGTAAAAGAACATGAGGGGGATAATGTATATTAAATATCTCAGTGCATGGTATGTGAATATGTTATTCAAGATACTTAAATATAATGATATTTATCCATAATTACCAAAAACATAATCGAAATAGGAAATAATCCCCATGGATTTTTTCATCATATTCCCAACATGGATTAATGGTTTTTATTATATATTCATTTAATTTGGTCACTATAAAAATTCAGAAAAAAATCAATTCCTATTGTAGATGATTTATCTCTTAATAAGATTTCTAGGATATACATTATTGTTTTTTGTATGTTTCAATTGAGAATCATATTCAATTATATATGATTATGATTTGAGGTTTACATTTATGTTTTATAAAAGTATCTATTAGGAGTTGAATATAATTTTTTGTTATAGAACTTTTTATTATTGTAAAATATATTTTAAGTCTATGTGAAACAATAAAACCCTAGAAGATATAATGAGATATTATTTCATGGATTTAAATTTTGGTTGGGATCAAAATATTCCAATAGTTAATTTTTCATAAAAATATTTTCTAGAGTCTGGAATTAATATGGCTCATTACAAAACAAAATGTGGGATGACGTTTTTAACATTATTTATATAGGATAATTTTGAATAAATAGAGATATTACGATGAAATTTGGATGATAAAATGGAATAAAATGTTCGATTCATTCATTAGTATATCAAGGAATATCTTAGTGAACTAGAATTTTATACCTAAATTCATATGTGAAATAATGAAATTGAATATTTTGAGGAGATATTACTCTGAATAAAGCATTATAATATGGTTTTGAGTTTTGAAAAGGATAAAAATATAATACCTTGGTATATTTTCTCCATGGAGATTATTTAATGAGTACAAAAAATAATTAATCTCTTAGTGATCCCAATAATCCTCGCTAATGTTCATATTTTTTCCATGTATCACTCATGAGGATGTGAATACCAAATCCATCACACAAACTGAATTCATAGGTTTTTCAATTAGAGAATGGATTTCATATAAATAAAAAATAGTAGAAATAATGGATCAATAAGATATAGTGATAATAAATAAAACTACTCACTTGGATAATGTTATTGTGAGGATTAATAAATTACCACCAGTAATATGGGAACCCTTAGATGTGGCGAAAAATAGATATCATCATGAGTTTGTATCAGAGTGACTAAATTTTGAGAGATACATTCATTTTAAGAGTGGTAGAATTTAATTCCATGGGATTTTTTTGATATAGTGATCTATATATAAAATTTATTTTGTTGATAGGTTTCTTAACATGAAACTAAAAGTATCAACAAACCAAGATATACTATTTAAAAATTATTCTTTAATGTGATAAATGTTGATAATAAAAAGTGTTAGAGATTATTATTATGAAAAAATAAATAATAAAAACTTCATGGTATGAAGATGTACAAATTGAATTCCTTTGTAAACAATGGATTAGAATTGAAAAAAATCATGGGAAACTATTGGAGTTGATATTATGAAAACAATTTATGCATGTGACGTGTTATAATATTAATAAATAAAATAAATAACTTTTAGTGATTTTTTTTAATGAAATTTAATTTTTAAATTCTTATCCAAATTTTTTAATATTCAATTTTTTCATGGAATGAAATAAGAATATACCGTGTTTTATGTTTAAAATTTATTTTTATAAAAAATGGATTGTAGTGTATTTTCACAGTAATTTTAAAAATAATATATTCTAAATATTTAATGTTAATTTTGAATAAGGGATACCATATTTTTATTCACGACATTAAATTTTGTTAAATAGTTCACATCTATTTTTTCCGTTTTAAATAATAAATGGGGTAAATATATTTCACTGATATAAGTGAAAAAGGGTAAAATAAGGTTTAATGTTCAATTAAATACATTATATTTCTTATAAAACATTTGTTATCATATTGGATGAGTTGTGATCAACCATTATCATTCATGAGTCAATCATATGTCTACCTAGTTCTATTTTTTTATTATAAACATTATATAATTTTATCAAATTGGAAAAATAAAAAATGTCACCATATTGACTTTAATAATAATAATATTTTTATTTAACGGTATAAGTTTAATAATTTTAGGTACAGATGTTTAGTTTAGCTATAACATAATTTTTTTCAATATAGTAATTTATTAATAATTTTTAGTGACTGAACAATTTTCATTGATTCTTATACAATGCCAATATCAAATTTATTCAGTGAATAAAAAAAATAAAATACATGAACTTGAAAATTTGAAAATAAATAAAATTTCATTGGATTATTATGTTTGAAGAACATTATATATAAAAAATATATTTGTAATTTATGAAATTATAATATTAGCATTCCATTTTCTTTAAGTTTCCTTTAAAATCAAATTAAATTAATAGAAAAAATTGACATTAATGTTAATTTATTCCATAATATTATGTGACTAAATTATATGAAGACTATAAAAATATTTCAATATGAAATATATGAAGTCAATTATTTGAAAATTTATTAATGTTGTCCTTTATGAGGTAATTTTTATTTTTTAGGTAAAATTATTACCCATTAATATTAAAAAATTCATTACAATGATCATGATTTAAATTTTATATGTAAGTAATAAAACCAAAACATAATTATTGAAGTAAAACAAAAAATATCTAAATTTCATTGGATTATAATATTTCTACATTATGCTAATTTATCAAATAAATAACAAATTTGAGGAATTTTTTTTTGAAAATGAACAAATTTAATTTTAATATTTTTTTAATTCAATGTGTGTCCTTTCAATACCATATAAAAGGAACCCCATTATCTATTTTATTTTCACCATATTTACCCATCTATCTCAACCAAAACAATGAATATTCAATTCTAAAATTCTATAAACATAAATTAGAGGCATTTATATTGGTGAAATACCATTTCAATGGTTCTTAAGATGCTATATAAAGGAGGCACATCGAAGAAAAGTTCATATTCATTTATGACCTCTGTCAATTTATTTATTCTTATACCATATCAAAATCATAATTATTAATAATTAAATAATAAATTATGTACCATACATATATTTAAATTCTATTATTATTATTATTAAATTTTCATTTTATTACCACATTTTAATCGAATGATAAGTGAATTACCGTTCATGCGTATGTGTGGATTAGTACTTCAACATAGAAATACAATTCACTTTACATCAAAATCAGTCATTTATTAATAATATTTTAGATATAAAATATATATATATATATATGATATTTAATACTTAATTTTTATTTATAATAATTATATCATATTTATCTTGTTTCATTTTAACCCTTTAGAAAATGATATTGTCACTCATGTGTACATGCTAACCACCACCACTATGAAATGTTTTGAATCATTTTTTCATTATTATTTACATGGATTGTAAAAAAGATATAATTAAAAAATATATACATTATTTATGATGTATTAATGATTCATTAATGCAGACTTGTTATTTACCTTTCTTTTGTTCAATCCGTTGATAAGTGAAATAATCATTAACGCATACGTATGAATTACTTTATCCACGAACAATGTAATTAATTTTTCTCTCTCAAACATTTATAGAAGATTTTAAATATACAAATAATTAATATATTTGATATTTATATCGAATATAAAATTCTGTATATTATGGATCAATGATCATAACACTATGACTAATTCTACCAAAGATAAATTCTCATGAGAAAAAAATAGGTTACAACCCAAAAACATATTTTAATAAGGAATTATCAACTAATGGGTGTTGAAATATTTAAAAGGATCATATATGAAATCATGAAAATTAGCTTATTTTTTAATTATAATAAATAAAATATTATTTTTAATTTGGCTAAAACACAATCAAAGTGATTAAAACACGAGTTAAGGGTTTTATGTTTCAATATCATTTTAATCCTAATTATTTATTGATTAATTCTCAATGAAGTGAATTATAAGATTATTTCATGATAATTCAATTTCATTTTAATATCATCATGTTTTTTCATGAGATTAATTTTTTTATTCTTTTTTTCTCTTTAAGTATTCAAGAGGGTAAATGAATGTTTGTAAAGAGAAAACACCTTTATTTAACATTTTATAAAAATATAATTTTCCTTACATGTGTACATTTTCAAAAACATATTTTAACAAATGGTTTATTATTATAATAACATTTTTAATATCCATTTTAATAGTTCATTTATGGTTTAAAAAAATAGTTAAATATAATTCTTCTTGTAATGATCCAAATGAGGTACTTGTGGATATGTACAAAAAATATAAACAAAAAATTACATTGGAAAAAATCATCCTGAAATAAAATTATTGGAATCATGAAAACACAAAGCTTTTTGAAATCCAATATATGTTTACGAGGTTGTTTTTAAATATATTTTATTATATAATAGTAGGTAAATTTTAATATATTATTTTTTTATTTAAAAATGGAATGAGCTATTTTACACAAAAAAATATTCCTGTGTTCTTTTAATGAAATGTTTCACCTATGATAAAATCCTTTGCGGATACTCTTGAATTTTTTGTGACATAATCTAATGGTGCATTTTTTTATCTTGTTGGTTCATGGTTCTGATTATGAAGTATCGAGGTATTCCATTTTGTTTTCCATGTATTATGTTATGATGAATGTTTCTATGTTCTTCTATTATTTTGATGAAATTATTTATGATTATATGAAATTTAGGAACAAGATTATATATTCATATAATGAATCAGGACAATGTTAATGTTATATGGGATAAAATGGTACATAGGAGGTTATCCAAAGATATAAATAATAATGTAAATACGAGGCTATCCCACACCACAATGAGTGTACATGAAGTTAGATTTGGTTTCCTCGAACCATCAATTTTTAATTTGATTAAATGAATATTTATTATATTTAAATATTTATTATATTGTTACATATTTTTCCTTGTTTTGAATTACTATGATGTAATAATGTCCTATAGTTTTTTTTGGATTGACTAGGTCATAGTGGTTGGATATTACTCACTAAGAGTGTGTGTAATGGTCCTTATACTTTTTGATTATAATTAATACATGTCATGACTCATGCACTTTGATTTACTAATGAAAATAGTCACCATATTTGTTGGTGTGAAGTAGGGTACATTGGATACATCAGGTGGTATTAGAGGGAGAATATAATCATTTATAAATAATTCATTGATGAATTATGATTTTATAATTTAGTTTTTCAATTCATGGTTAATCATTCTTGTAATATAGATTTCAAGATATGTTCTTCCTCTTTCATTTCTCACAGATCTAACTAAAATGAAAAATTTATGGATTAAAATTAAACTGGGGATTTTCCCAAGAAGCCCTAATGATTCTATCAAAGGGACATGAAAATACATGTCGTATGTTCGAATGTGAATATCAAGTTCCCTTCCATACACCCCGTATCATCTGGACTATAAGTCATGTTGTGTTGTTCAGTGCATCGGGTTTAGTTCTAAAATTAATCAAGCTGTGTGCATTTATTACACAAAGTGTAATTAATTTTACCCCACATGTTGAGAAGGATAGATAGGAACATACATACTGGATTACATGCCGTGTGGCCCATTGGAAAATTCATATAGTCCCTTCAGGTTAGGGGCCATTCTATGTATCCCATGCACGAAATGAGTCGATAGGTAACTGTGTACCATAGAGATAACAAGGCATGTGGCCCACTAAACATGATGTGTACTCCAAAATATATGAATTACAACTTTCACACATAGTCACTAAGAATTTAATTTGGGAATTATGATGAATGTAGTACATGTCATGTAGTAAGAACTACACATCCTTTACTTTACCAAAATTCACAAATTTAAAACATTAATGATTGTGTAATGTTTAGAACAACTTATCATGTAAAAATTGTACATTATGATGTTACTCTATACATTGAAGAATCATGTATGTCATATTTAAGAATACTAAAAAAATATACAAATATAATAAAATTTTGATTGATTCGAATAGGTATTCATCGGGTTACATGCAAGGTACATTTCTATACAAGGATGAGAATATCCAGGAAATTTTGATAAAAAATTATTATAAAAGTATTGATTAATTAAATATAATAATTATTCAATTTGATTTCGGTTTATATTTATAAGATAAATTAATGATTTTAATGCTAGATTTATTAATTGGGTATCTCATTTCATGTATGTGGATGATCGCGAGATAGAGCATACAATTGAATGTGATTGGTTTCTCTTTTAATTTATTTGAAAAAATAATTTGTTGGACTGTGAGCAGCCTCTCCAGATTAATATGTAGGGCATGCATGCCCATGGTTTCATTTATGTAAACCCCGTTTTTACCCCTAAACTATGTGTGAGTTAAAATAAATATGTAATACATTGAGCTCTAATGCTAGTGGAGGTGGTTAAAGATAGATCCAAGAAAAAACCAATAACAGAAGATAAAATGGTGGATAGGTGGAATGTGGTAAATAAGAACCCAAAATGTTAAAGATGTTTTTTTCCAAAGGTTAGGGTTAGTTTATCAAGAGCTTAATTAACTAACCATTAGAAATGCTCATGACCATGCACTTTATTTTATTTCTATCAGTTTCATGGTTTATTATTATGAATGTGTTGTAACAATTACATGATTAATGAATTAAACAAGCATGTAATATGGAACTAAAATAAATCAGTCATATACATAAACATTATCAAGAAATGGTTAATCACATATTAAATTACACATAATATTAATAGGAATGTGATTTAGATAATGTTTAATTTATACATAAGCGATGAAAAATCCCTTAATAAAATATATGGTTAGAAAAAGCCTTTCCTTACCTTATTAAGGTAAAGACCCAATAAAAATTTGTCACTAACCAACACTTTTTGTGACACATAATTTTTTAAATAAATACCTTATAAAAGTTTCAAGTTTACTTAACAGTATTACATAAATTAGATTATCCCTCTCTGGAAATGGTTTAATATTGGAGGCAAGTGTTTAGGAAATCCGAGTCATGATTTCAGGATTAGGGAGTCCACTCAACAGATCAAGGAGTTTCAGGCCCATAGTTGGAAATGAACTGCTTACCCAAATACCTTCAAATAGTTGGGGAAACATTTTTTGGGGTTATGCATAGAGGATTATTAATCCTTTCAACTAGAATTTCCTTGAAACTAGACATTCCATGTTCAATGATGAGGGTTATTGGGACTCGTTAAAATATTCGGAGTCCTAATTAAATTAATTTATTATTCCTCACAAAATTTAATCATGAATGTACTAATAGTCGACTCTTTTAATTCTAGAATAAAATGGAAATCTAAACAAAACTATATCTACAATCAATTATGGATAAAGGCAACATCCTTAATGTTAGTAACTTCTTGGAATAATTTAAACACATTCATGTTTTCCCATTCCATGAACGGAATTCTGACATGCTTTAGTCAGCATTACCTAATCTTCCAACCAAATAAGAGAGTGATGATGTTTTCTTGGTCTATGAAAAATATTTGAATAACATAGTCAACATTCAATGTTTGATACTTTCATCACTGTCCAATGAACTCATGAATTCTCATGAAAACATGGATGTTTATAGCATGCTTGGGCACCTCCGTGGACTTCACTATGAGAGAGAAGCATATGAAAGGTTTTAGATAACCATGGAACTCATTCAGAGTAAGATTCAAAAAGGTTCCCCAGCTGGGCCTCACGTAGTCAATCTCATTGGCTATATTGTGCACCTGGAGGTTCTAGAGTTTATACTCTCCATGGAACTGGTTACATATCTTAGTATCGCATCACACCCTAAGATCTTCTATAGTTTTGTTTTTAATTTGAATATGAAAAACATTGAGAAGTATTTATCTGATATTCTTATCCTTATTCTCAAAGTGGACAAAGATTTAAAGTGTGGAAATCCTTTTATCCTTATAGTGAATAGGAGGAATGGTAATGAAAAATATTTTAAGCTGAAAGATTCATTACGCCCTTATCAAAAATGAATATCGAAGGGGTAGCAAGAGAATAATAAACTATTTTATTTTCTTTTTTAATAAAGGGCCACTAGAAGAAAAACTACACCCATCCAAAAAAGAAAAGGTAAATGTCAGGTTTTTTTTCTATCAAGTGCAATTTATATGTTTCTACAAATTGGTTATTTGATAGAGCTTGTGTGGCTCAAATATGTATTCAAATACGGGATCAATGTATATTTATAATAATTTCCAAGGGGAGGTAGTTATACGAAGAACCAAAAGATATTGAAATATTTATCTAAGTGTGGGGCAACCACCATACATTGCTGACAGAGATGATCATGATGTAAAAGTGTTGTTAATATGTGACTTCAATGACCAAAAAAATTATTTCTATATCTAGACTACAAATATATGTATTTTTTTCATGTTTCTAAATGAATAATTTTTCCTTTTAAAAGGTAGAATTTGTTTTTCTATGGAACATTTATACAATGGAATTTACGTGTTAAATTACCCAATACAAATAATGTAAATTGATAACAATGATACATCACATGAATCATACCAGACCAAACATTGAGATCACCAGATAGTTCATGAAAACAAGAAGTTCCTGAAAAATGATACATTGAGATGGATATTTTGATTCATAAGAACTAAAATCACTTGGTGTATGTCATGTGTGTTTACAAGGTAAACTGATGAAACCCCATTTCGTGGGAATGGTGAAAGTGACAAATACCATCATGAATTTGTTCATACTGATGTGTGTGGACCATTTATTGTTGAAGAAATGGGTGGGTACTTGTACATAATATCTTATACTAATGACTTTAGAAGATATATATTTATCGACTTAATGAGGTATAAGTCGGATTCTTTTGATAGGATTGAGGAATACAAGAATTATGTTGAGAACCAGCTTGTATGAAGACTAAAAAAACTCCAATATAACCAAGGTGAAGAATATCTTAATGAATAAATGATTGATTATTTTCGGTAGTTTGGTATCCTATCATAAATCACTCTTCCTTACACAACTCAGTGGTATGGTGTAAGAAAAAGAAGGAACCATGCCTTGTTCAAGACGACGAGATCAATGATGAGTTATGCAAGTCTTCCATTATCATTTGGGGGATATCTGTTTTAAACTGATACACACTTACTAAACCAAGTATCATCTATATAGATAAATGGTTTTCAATGTGATATTTGGAGTGTAAGAAAATCCATGTTATCAAATTTACATGTGTGTGGTAGTGAAGAGATGTTAAAGCCTCTTTAGGTAACAAGCATGCATCCCAATGAAAAAGGTGTACCTTTTTAAGATTCCCTAAAGAAATAAGGGGATATTACCAATATGACCCCTTATAAAATTAGGTTATTGTGGAATGGAATGCCATATTCCTTGAGAGGGATCACATATAAAAAATAGATAGTGGGAACCAGATAAACTTCGATGATGTCGAAGATCAAGGTAAAGTTGAGTTGGTATAAGAGAAGATTCCAAAAATCCTTGAGGAAGAATGATATGTTCGACTGAAAAAAGTACAATGTTGGATTACAAGAGAGGTTAGGGAACAATAATGGTTTAGTTTTATTGTTACCAAGGATGGAGACTCATTATTAGTTGATAATAATGATCCTCTAACTGATAAAAATTTAGTAAGTGGAAAAGATGTGGCCAAGTGGAAAGAATACTTGAATTTTGAAATAGATTCCATATACCAAAACCATGTTTTAATTTCGTTTTATCCTCTTGTTAATGTAAATATTTTTGGATGAAAATGGGGATTCAAGAAGAAACCAGACATGAAAGGAAAATACATTACCTTTAAGGAACAACTTGTTTTTAAAATTGTTCAAAAAATGTCATGTCATTGACTATGAAGAATCATTATAATCAGTGGCGATGCTAAAATCCTTCATAATTCAATATTCCATTTTTTCATACTATGAAATTGATACTTTGAAAGTTGATTTGAAAATATCCTCCTTAACAAGAACCTTCTAGAAGAAGTCTACATAACACACCCTAAAGATTTTGTGACTCCAAAGGATGAAAATAAGATATGAATGTTTTAAAAATATATTTATGGATTAAAGAAAGCATCCAGGTCATTGAAATTTAATTTTTATGAATCCATATCATATTTTAGTTTTATAATGAATGAATGTGTACCTTATCTCTTAAAATGGATTAGTTTTAGTGTAGTTGTTTTCTTAATAGTATATGTTAATGAAATATTACTTATTAGAATTGAGATTCCAGTCTTACAAATTGTTAAGGAATTTGAAAATCAATTATTCTCTCTAAAGGACATAGGTGAGGGAGAATATATTCATGGGATCAAGATCCATTCTGATCGATCGAAGATATTTCTAGGCCTAAGCCAATAAATGTAAATTTACAAGATACTGAATAGATTTTATATAGAATAATACAATAGGATATTGTTGCCAGCGTAACATGTAAGTCATCGATCCAAAAAATGTGTCCATAGACACATGAGGAAAGAGAATGAATGACAAGGAATCCAGACATACCTGCAACTAGGTCAGTCAAGCATGCCATGCTATGTACCGATTGAGATTTCACATGTGCATTAATTGCGGTATGAAGATATCAAGATGACCTAGATGAACACCATTGGGTGATAATCAAGACTATCCATAAGTATCTGATGTGTACTAAGATCTGTTCTTAGGTTATAGAGGTGATGAGGAACTAGTCATGAAAGGAAATACATATGCTAGTTTCCTGACTATTCTGGATGAAATTAATCCATAGATAGGATACATCTTCACTATGAATGGAGGCATTGTGAGCATAAAGATCTAAAATAAGAGAATAGTCGTAAATTCTACAACAAATTTAATGTATATAGAATCTCTTTAGAGATCTAAATAAGTAGTTTGGTTGTGAAGATTTTTCCTGGAGTAGGATGTGGTACATTGCAGTAATGATACCATCACACTCTATTGTGATAGTACTGCAGCGGTGGCTCTCACAAAAGTGTCAAGGTCACATTAGTGGACAAAGAACATACATTTGAAGTATCATCTCTTGAGAGATTTTCTTAGAGTGTTGAAGTTATAGTGATAAGCATTCCAATAAAATGCTCCGTGGAAGACTCCATGACTAAAGCATTAACTTAGAATAAACCAGGTCATCATATGAAGTCTAGAGGATTGAATGTCATAGGCATTTGGGGAAAGTCCACGTATGATAGTCTCTAATAAATGAGGATTTGAGAACATTCCCACCCCTATGAATTACTCATGTTTTTGTTTAATTATATATTCCTATCTATGTGTGTGTGTAATTATTCGTAAAAATTAATATTATCATTAATCGATTTTATGAATAATGCAGTTTTATTTACTGATGAAAAAGGTCATGCCATATGTTAATGGGAAGTAGGGTATATTGGGTGAATCGTGAGTGATGTGTTATTAGAGGATAATTTGAGGAAGGATTTGAACCATCCATTTTTTGATGTTATATCTCATCGATCTTATTGAAATAGAACCATCACCCAAGATTCCATGGCTATAGTGTAACTACGAGTTTATTTCATTTATTCAAATAAAGATGCATCAATCCAATCGGTTGATGACACTATCATGAAACCCACATTTTGAGATATTGAGATAAAGGGTTTATATTATAAAGTGATAAATCTAATGTGGATTTCATCATTGGGACATTATGATCTTTCTCTTGGGTGCCTTGACCCATTGATAGATAGTTCTCCTGGACTTTAGGTAGGTCCAACTAATTCTAATGAGAAATAATCTTAGAGGGACACATTTTATGTGTTTCTTGTGGTCCTAATTAAATTCTTTTAGAATATAATTAGTTGAATAAATATTATTCTCAAGATCCTGGAATAACATTATTCATGATAAAATGATTCCATAAATAAAATAAAATATATTTATTTTATTTATTTATCATTTAATAAATACTTATTTACTAGTTTTTTAAATAAAATCATTATTTAAGATAGTAAATTATTTATTTATTTATTTAGGTTTTCAATAAATGAAAGTGGAGTTCAATTGAACTGAGCCCAGTTTGGTATTGAAATTATTATTCGCAAGATGATAAAAAAATATTTAACTAGTTGGTGCAAGTCAAAATAATAATAAAACTTTATCACTATGCAGCATGATATTTCATTTATGATTCCATTTTTCACAAGTTGGCGAAGCATGAATAATGGTGTTGTTATTGTTATTATGTTTCATGGGTTTTTTCTATGGTTATGAATATATTAAAGTTTTTTATGACATTATATAATGTAACTGAAACTGCATTTCGTTAAACAGGAAACGACATTTATTGTTCCATTGTGCCTTGTGAACCGAATTGCTGGTGGTTAGAGAATTTTTGATTCAAAAAAATTTCTCTCTTGAACCCTTTCATATACCCTCCCATGAATGAGATAAGTGTTTCATGACTGAATATCAAGTGATCAAGCACAACCAATTCTTGACACTCGCTTCATCATGAAAGAACCTAGAGATTGATTGGTGTCGATCGGAGGCCATCAGAACCCGTGTGGATCACTGCTAGAGGGACTCTGGTTTGGATCCTCACAAGCAAAATTAGACAATCTTGAAGGGTCATTCTGGAGGATCAACATCATTACAGAAGAAAGTACCAAAGATCCATGTATTTAATTTCTGCAGTAATGATTTAAATTAATTAAAATCATGTGGTGATATAACCTCTTACTATGATTTTATGTCAATTTCTTCTTTTATTGAGATATTTTATCTTAACCTGTGGATACTGGTGTTTATTGTCATATTGCTTCCAGAATTGTCATCGATTATGGAAATAGAAATGTTGGTCCCTCTAAAACACCACAGTTCTACTGCATTCAGATCCTACACATGAGGGGATTCCCCAAGAAAAAAACACTAACATAAAAAGTTATTTAAAACCTAAAATGGTATGAATTTTTTACTCGGTAAAATTTTAAAAAATATTATTATTATTATTATTATTCCACACATTATATAAAACTTTTATGACATGATTATTTTCCATATTTACCTTCTCATGTATCATGTTTATTCATTCCTTTAATATTCATGTCTTATTAACAACCAACATTTATTCAATGACTAATGTTTATGAGCAATGAATTTATCAGTATTGTTTTCGAAGATCAAGAAATATTCTCATACCAATTTATCTTATGATATGTTTAAATGATCATTTATACATCCATTATTTACCCTTACTGGGAATATGATCTCGCACAATTTTAGGTTTTTTATTCATGGGGATATGAAAACAATATTTAGGTATAATGTTCCTTATAAGGGTTATAGTTATATATAAATATGAGGGGGATTATGAAAATGTTTTATGAACTAATTTTTTATGCATCTATGTTTCTTGGGATAGTTAAAATTATATATTATTTGTGGGTATATGTGTTATATAATAAAAATACATACCATAATACTGTATATTTGTTTATGAAATGTATGGGATACTATTTTATTCGGTACTCAATTTAAAAAAGTTTGGGGTTTTAGATGGATTTATATATAAGGAATAATGTAAACAATACATGTGAGAGAAAATATAATTATTTTACCAATAAATAACCCAATGGAATCTAGATTAGAATAAAAAAACATACATACATTATCCTTCATCTCCAATAATATATGTATAAAAATGAATATAGCATTGAGATAAAAAAATTCACAATATAAGAATAATATTTAAATTGAGTCTTTATTGTGGAAACATCTATATTTTTTTAATGTCGTTTCTAATAATATTTTTTCTAAGAAATTGATCAATAAAATTGAAAAGATATTTTCTGTTTAAATATGAAAACCAGTAACCCTTATCCATTATTTAATTTTTAATATTGGTATTAGATATGAGATATCTTATCAAAAATGTCTCAATAGTTTATTAATATTTGTACCATAGATATATATTTGATTTCTATAATAAATTGTAAGTATAAAAATCCAAACATAAGAACCCTTCATGAATTGTTTATATCATTCATAGTATCTTTCTCTATATCCTAGGAAATGGATAAAAAATAATTGGTGTGTAAATATTATCTATAAAGTCCATGTAACATGGAAACAATCATGACAAAATAACGAATAATTAATATTTTACAGTGTATAATAAAAAAACATGAAACTCAATTAATAACTTTTGTGAAATGATAATACATTGATAATATCATCATAAAAACACATGGTCAATGAAAACAATATTCTAAACAAAGGAGATTCATAATTTTTTATAATCATGATCAAGTAATCACAACCAAGAAATTCTAAATCATAACATCAGTACCTATAAACCAATACATTATCATTCAGTGAAGGGATTAAAATAAAGGGATTATCAATTTTGGGGTAGACATACACTAAATAACCATCTAAAATGATATATTAATATATCCACACATTATACTTAATTCAATCATGAATTTTCAACTATGAACCATTGATGAAACCACATGGTATATATAACTGTTACCCACCAATTACATGCACATCATATGGATTTCTTATATTTGGAATGATAAATAAAATTCATTCAAAAACAACTTATATATCACTAGTTATATTTATTTTATCAAGAATATCTAACATAAATATTTCATCATTATTGTTTTTCTAGAGAATTAATAAATCTTGTTTTGTTAGATCATATACCTATAAACATCAATCCGCATTTTCATTGTATGAAATACCTTTCATGGAAAACTATAAAATTTCTTATGAAAAAATAGCATTTTCACTTTGAAATATGTCTGTAAAATATAATTGTTTCCAAAATAATTAGGAAAATATTATTTGTAACAAATCTTGTATAATTGTGAAGATGTATTCAAAAAATTATGTAGTCATGATAATGGAATTTCTTTATCATGATGTCCAAATTAATTAAAATATTCCATTAAATGTTTTTATAAAATTTCAAATTAATATCATTTGTAAAATTAAAATAATATTAATTAGAAAGTATTTTGTAAAACAATAATAGGTAAAAATGATTATAATCAACAATAGGGTATTATTAAAAAAAATTTTGAAAAAATATTTAGAATATAAGGATAATAAAATTTATATATTTTAAATATAACAGAATAATAATGTATTTTTTGTAAAAAATAATAACTCGGACTCTTGAGAATACGAGGTTTGTAAAAAGAACCAAATAAAATATAATTTGAAAATGTTTGAAAATGAGATGAAAATTAAATATTTCGAGATATTGGTCACAAAATGTCATTATTAGAATTATAATCATAATAAATCCCAGTAACAAATGAATTTTTGATATAATTACTTTACCAGTTTGGTAACATTTGAATCAAACACCGATGAAAGAGTGAAATTTATAATGATATGTAAATCCCTAAATTTTCATTATAAAAATAATGAAATAAATTAACATTATTTTTATAAACCATGTAAAATATATAACTTGTGAATATGGGATGTGTCTCAAATAAATAAAATATGAGATAGAAATCCATTTCCTAGAGTTTTACAAGATTCAAAAGTGATCAATAATAATATGTAGAAAATTTAAATGTATTAAAATTATATCACGTAATATTTTGTATAATTATTATATCACATATGACCAACATATAAAATTTCAAAAACCAATTATTAAAATACATTCTTGAGATCATCATTTCTAGGTGTTTATTATTTTATTTTTCATGCATGTTCTGACACTACAGTTTTTATCCTTGATAATTTATCATTTTTCAATCATCGTAAAAAAATTTAACCGTCATATAACTATCATAATTATTCATTATATATATATATGTGTGTGTGTGTTTATCCATAAAATGCACATATATAAAATTTATTTACATTGTTCATATTGATGGGAGACCATACGTATATATGAAAATTGTTTTTAATTTATAAAAAAAGAACGAAAGATAAATAATATTTTATCATTCTATAAAAATATTCCAATCATAAATATAAAAAATAATCAATAAGTACCTAATAAAAGTCAATTATGACTGTTGGTGAATAAAAGTGTATTATATCACCAAGTGGATATGATAGTTCACAAATATTCATGAAAAGTACATTAATTTTCTATTTCATTAATAATTGTGTGGATAATGGTGTTTCCTTATTCTATTTATAATTTTACATTGTTGATGATTCTGAATTTATAAATTTATAATGAATACCAATGATTAATTTTTTGTAGGAGAAGAAATCATTCTGAAGATATCAGGTGAGATGAAATAAATCTTCTTCAGTAAGACGCATTTATATCCCTTCAAAGGAATATATATATTTGTACTCTAATAATACCATAACATATAATTGGTGTTTAAGGATACTAGGAAGTGAATCTTGTAGTCTTTGTTCGAACTAGAAGGTTGATAAAGTGTGGAAAAGAGAGGAGATGTTGTATCCTTTTATAAGGGAGGGAAATGACACACTAAGAATTACATAAAATATTAAATAAGTTTATATATTATCAACTTATAATAAACTATATGATACGGTTTTACTATTTTATATCTCATTTATTTTTGACCACTAATTTAAATCATCATTTAGAGGTTTAACTTTTTCATTTTATGATTATAATTTCAGTGCAGTTTTTATAGTCCTTGTATTATTATCAGGGATCCATAATCTATAGAACTTTAATAATGATATAAATATCATATATATTCATTATATAAATATATATTCACCTATAAATCTTGGAGAAAGAAAAATTAATTACATCGTTCATGGAAATAATAATCATTTTGTTCATATGATAATTTCATCTACTTTTCAACAGATGTAATGCCAGAAAGGAAAATATAAATTTATATATAATGAATAATTATAATATAATATCTATTATATATGTTTGATAAATGTATAACCCATTGTTTGAGTTGTGTGACCTTTTCTTATACATTTTTAGGTATATTGAGTGTCTGGGTATTGTTTGGGAGAGTTTGGAATGGATTTTGAATGTTTTGGAGGTCTTTTAAGGTTTCATGATTTGACCAAGGTTAATGGAAACTATGTGACAATCCCAAGAAATGGTGTGATATTCCACTATTTTGATAGTAGCATCAACATAGTTAGTGAAAACATTGTTAAACCGTGTGAGTTAATAGTGCGGCATATTAAATATGATTTTCTAATAGTGCCAGTATGGATTTTACCTAAATCTCACATCACTTCTCCCATACGAACCCTACATGGTATTTATTTTTATCAGGATATATGGGTGCTCTCCCACTCATTTAAAATAAATTTTAAAGGGTTTAAATGTAACACCCCAGGTAAATAATGAATATGAAATTTTCATATTTATCCATATTTGTGAATAAAATATTAATATGAATTTAAAGGGGACGCTATGCTCGATGGCGTACCCAACACGCAACAACGAGTTTCTTGGGAATCTTACGGTGCACTCTAATAATAAAATAATATTATTTCAAATGATAGTTAACATGTAGCCGTTTTATTGGCGGGAATGGATAGAAATAACTAAAATATGATTATATATGTTTTTTTAAATGTTTTTACATTTATACAATAAAAGATAAAGGCTTAAAATACGGAAAGAATTCAATTTTAGGCGTATATGCCCTAGTTTTCACTAAAGGTTCACATATCACCTTTTGATTGAGAACCGTCATTAAATATAGTTTTGTTCACTCTTAAACATTCTTTTGGACCAAATAAAACTCTTATTAAGAATCGGGACATCAAAATTTACTTTGTGTAAATTTTTGGTATCTTTCCGATAATGTTCATTTTTTTAATGAATAGTGTAAAATGTTGTATTTTAATTCAAAACCACTTTTTAATCTAATTTATTTATATGATTAGATTATATTTTTAATTGGTTTTAATGTAAATTAGAAAATATTTTTACAATTAAATCCAATAGTGGTCGTTGGAATCAATTTCACTTTGAAATCAGACTTAAACCAGTGTCAATCTTTTGATACTTATTGTTTCATAAAAACACGCTATTTGCTCTGACAGCGGGAATTAATTATTAAATTAATTAATGTGACTTATATGTTTTGAATTCTGTAAAATAGACTTCATTTTTGAATTCGTAATATCAAATATAGCTTAGGGTGAATTTTTGGTAATTTTCTGAAAAACTTCAATTTTTGATGATTAGTGAAACCACTTAGTGGTAATCAAGCAAACTGATTTTTCAGTTAAATGAAAGTTTACCACTAATGTGTATTAAATTTTGAAAATCCGACATACATGGTTGTCATTAAGAAGTAAAATGTGGTTCAATGAGATTAAAATAATTTTTTGGTGAATAGTAACTTATTAAGTTTTTAATCGCGATTAGTGGTAATTAGTGTAGTTTAAGGTATAAATAATGTTTTAATGATATGAAATGACCTCGACACATGTCCCAACCTTATTGGTTGTGTCATGGACGACCAAGACATGCCATGGGTCAACTTGGGGACCCCATAGATCCACTTTGGTTGGGAAATGAAATAAATAACATTTTATTTAATGTAAAAGTAAAATTGACACAAACATGATATGTTTTACTAAAACAATTTTTAAGTGGGGTTATACAAGTCATATTTTTGATTATAAATATTAATTGAATATATAAAACGATTTCCTACATCATAGTATTTTTTTTATAATTTTTAGACATTAAATAAATTAAATTATTTATGACATAATAATGATGCAGCAATGACATCATTATTTGACGATTTAAATAAAATGGAAAGATAATGTAAAATCTATGAACTACACATGTCCAAAACTTATTGGATGAGTGGATTTCGAAGAGTTAGCACCTTATCCACGAATTATATCAATGTGGGACCTTTTAAAACCGAAACACATTTTCAAATAAAGTAATATTTCTTTACTTTTCAAAATTACCCCTCCTCTACTCTTATAAAAGGCCCCCACCTCTACCTCATTTAACACACTCCTCAAGCCTTTGGCTCGGCCAACCCCTGCCCATTTAATCTCTCCACATCCCTCTCCTCATCCTAGAGGATTTACATTGGGCATAATCCTTTCAATGGAAGCCTTTAGGCTCAAATCAAAAGGAGTTACACTTTTAAAGGTAATTCATTCTCTCATATTCATTTGTTTTATTTTGCTTCTCCAACCCCCTAAACTCTTTTTATTTACTTCTTTTGTAACAACACCAGTATCTTCAATATACTAGTATGTTGTTATAAGATTTATTCGAGCTACACTCTCACACAACTACATCAAATGGTTAAAGAACATACGGTTTCCGTGGATGGTGAAATTCTGCCTCCCGAAACGATGATTGTTCAATACTCATTTAACACATTCAAAGGTGGCCATTATGATGTCACTATTTATATATATGATATATAATATGTTTATGTTTTATTTATGCTTCTGTATTTTTCATTTTTGTCTTACCTTTATGGCTTCCATTATGGGTATACGCGATATCTTCATTTAAGGAAGTGCGGACTACCGCCCCCTCAAAGTGATTTGATTCGTTAAATACCATATGTGGGATGTATAAAGGATGGAAATATGATATTACATATGATATTATACTGGAATTATGATATACCTTTATATCATTATTATTCCATTCTATAAAATAGGAAATAGAAATGAAAGTAGCGTTCATGCATACGTACGACTTACCGTCTCCATGAACGGTGCATTTCATTTCTTACCTCTAAATGATTATGTAATGTTATAAATGCATGCATGTAATGGATATATATGACATATATGATATATACATAATTAATACAATTCTGGATATAATAAACTTTTGGCCACACGAACAACATGTAATTGTAAGAAGACCACTTTCGACTTAAGAACCAAATATCGGCAAAACAAATATTATTAACTTAAATGATTACATAATGTTAATGACATCGTAATAAGTGGTATAAATGTAATAATTAACTTGAAAAAGGGTTCTTAAGGAATTATAAATTAACTCAAGTTTATTATTCAGGAGATTAAAGAACGATCGAGTCAATTCGGACCCGAGGTAAGGGATCCTACAACTCTCTTTCTTTTTAAGTACACTCTTTTATGTCATTTATTTTAAGCTCATCTTTCTTATGATTGGGATGTTATTTTATATTAATACTACTGTAATTTTTATGTTCATGTGATGAGAGACCCTATTCTCTCTCATCAATCCATTTTGGAAGTTTTGAGTGGCGCCGTTAGGCTGCCGAACTTTCGTAAGAGATCTAACCTCTCTCTTTCTTTTTAAGTAATCTCCTTTATGTCACTTCTTTTAAGCTCCTCTTTGTAATGTTGGGGGATGTTATTTTATATTCCTCTTGCTGTACATTTTATTTTAATGTGATGAGATACCCTATTTGATCTCGTCAATCCATATTCGGAAGTTTTATGTGGCGCCGTTAGGCTGCCGAGTTTTCGTAAGGAATTTTTCATCTCACTTTTATTCCCGTGAGATTTACGCTACATTCGCCACAAATTCGATTGAGTGGTGTATGTACTTCCCATTATTCTACTATTTGTGTAATATACTTTCTTTTATGAGTATTTACATCAATGACCTATTGTCTTTCTTTCATGGGGTGTATGTTTTGAAAGATACCCAAGTCGGTAAGGGAAACTTTCACCCTCCTATTTTTTAAAAGACTTGTTTGGTTGGGTCTTTTAATTTACATATTCTTATGTTGGGATATGTTTTCATATATCCTTATTGATGTAAATTTTATTTCCAAGTGATGAGATACACTTTTTATCTCTCATCAACTCATTTTGATGTGATGCCGTTAGGCTGTCAAGGGAACTTTTTAACCCAATTTCGATTTCTTTGGGTTCAACATGTAGTCATTGAATATGTCATCCATTGAATATGTGTGAATGACCTTTTATTGTTTTACACTTAATATCCACTTATATTGGGTGTATTTATATTTATCACACATATTTTTGAGATTGATTTGTCCTTAATATAAGGATACCTTCTTTATAAGGGATTTCATCACATTTGACATTTCTATTGAGGGTTCATTGTTGTTATGCACCAATTCACTCTTATATGGTGTATATACTGTCCTTTGGAATATTATATCATGAATCCATTTATTCTCATGATATTATAAAGTTCCGACTAAATGTTATTCCTCAATTATTGTATTCAAGTGTCTCTAATATTGGTAAAACCCCTTTAACCAAAATGTCATTTTAAATGTTTTAATTATTTGTTCTTATTAATATCCAGGTTTTCAAAATGGTTTTAAGGATTTATTTATATGGATATTAATGGTTTAAAATGTTAAAAGCTTCAAGGTGGTATGGGACACTTTGATTCAAAAATCTCTTTATTAACTGTTTTAGATGGTTTTGAAAATGGTTTTTAATGGATTCGTTATTTCAATATCCTAGAATGTTATATTGTGATTGAAATATGGAAATGTTATGTTTCCTTTATTCATGTTTCATGTGATACGATTATGTTATGGTTCTTGGGCATTGTTATTAAGAACGGGTGGTTCCGTGATAAACTAAGGGCAGGTGAGCCCGTTATAGCTCTCCAATGCATTGGGTAACGCGAAGGAGTGAAATGTTAAGGTTTCTCCGAAGAGATTTTAGGGAATATACTGTGATGGGTATTCCAAACGTAACCAAGAGGGTTACTCCCTACGTAAGAATGTTATGAATGCCTCAAGCTACCTTTATGTCTTATGTTTTCTATGATTTATTCATGGTTTGATGAGGTATGTTAAAGTGCCTATGTTTTATGGGTAAAGTATGATTTCATTCTCATGTATATATGAACTCATGTTTCCTTTCCATATTTTTATAACCCTTACTGAGCTTTTTATGCTCATCCCAAGTTTTTGAAATGTTTTTCACAGGTCAAGGGAAAGGTACATGATGTGATGATAGTGTCAAGGATGTGTCAAGAAAGAATCCGTGTTATATTTTAAATATGTTTCCGTTGATAGGAAGAATGAATACAGTCTTTTATGTAACCAATTTTTTTAAATGTGGAATGCAATGCAAGTTTCATGATCTAATTCTCTAAAACTCTAAACCTGAAAAGATCCTCAATGTGTAATCTTGTAATAACTCAAGATTAAGTAAGGTTTAAGGCTGGGGCCTTATAGTTGGTATCAGAGGTCGGTTTAGATAACATTAGAGGTTAGGGTATTCTTTAAGCATAATTGACAATTACCATAATGGTTAGGATTTCAGAAAGAGTCTTAGTTTTAGATAAAGTGAATGAGTAAGTATATCTTATTTTCTATCTTACTCATTAGTACATGATGGTTTTGTTGATATACTCACACTGACATTTCTTTTTTTTAGTGAATGGATGGATCTAGCAGGAACCAAAGAGACAACAGGTTTGAAAGAAAACTGTGGTGGTTCTCTGATTAAGATACTAGATAAAATGGAGGATTCAATGAGGAAACTCGTGGTTGTTCTAAACCAAATATCAAGGAGTCATGATCAACCACTTCAACCTTGGTGAGTTCTCTAATGCATCAGGTACGAGATGGCCAATTCGATGTGGAAATTCAGGTAATAATTATTAAGGTAACTATTAGGGTTTATATGATACTTAATTTTTAGGTAATTATGGGTTACTCTATGATATGATGGAAAATGAAAGGAATGAGATAAACTTGAGGTTAAAATATGTTATGATTATTCTTGAAGATTTTATCTCATTTTGGGGAATGTTTTAAGAATTATATAGTTTTGGAAAAAGGACAACACGTAGACCGTGTGACATCCCGTCGCGTCGGACAAAGCTGCGGGAATCGAACCCATAACCAATGTGCGACTGGTATTTATCGCCTACCACGGGACTACGTGAAGTCCCTGGTTAGTTCGACAGATTCATTCTAGTTATATGATTTTATGAATTAATAGTAAGTTGATTTTGGGTTATTTATGAAAATGATTAACCTATCATGGAGGATATGTGATTAGGTTAATTACTTTTCAAAACGAGACTTTAGGAGCAACTGATATTGTTTGGAGATAAATGTTACGATTTATCTTGGAAGACTATGCGAATAAATCCTTCAAATATTTGGGTTTCAATCTTATATTGGTTTACTTTGAAGAATTTTATGGACAAATTGATTATAGAATGGTCCTTGTTGAACTTTGGGTTTTGTTGGACAAATTTTGGAGGTTAAGAATAGATTTTCTTTTTATAAAGGGTTATCCTTTTCTGGATTATCTGATCTTGTACTAACCTTTTGGTTTTGGTTTTGGTTAAATCCTAAAGAGATGGGAAGTATATAGGTCTCTTTTGTGGATTATGTGATTCTCTAGAAGTTGATTATAGTACTCTTAATGCGAACAAGTCTCCCTAAATACTCATCTTTTGGAAAAAATATGAGTTTGATTAAGGAATCTAGTAAAAGTTGTAAGTCGACATGATAAGTGATTATGTTTCCTTATGAATAAATTCCTCAATAAAAAGTAACTTAAAACAAAAATGTTGTCTATTAACTTTTCCTACTGGGGAATCGAAGACCGTTTAACCCATCACAAGTTTGTGATTTTCTCCTGGTTAACTTTCTCCTAAATATGTTTTCTATCACTCTCCATCAGAACATGACCCTTTTTTTCCTCCATGTCCATATTTTTATACTTTTAATCCTAGTATGGGTTAACTCGGGTGACCTTTGTACTTATCTTTCTTTATTTTAAAGTTTTTGTTTTACCGACTTTTGTTCCGATGTGGGACTTTCAAGGATGTTTCCAAGCGCAATTTTAAAATTGCGAGGACGCAACTCCCAAAAGGGGGGAAGGATGTAACACCCTAGGTAAATAATGAATATGAAATTTTCATATTTATCCATATTTGTGAATAAAATATTAATATGACTTTAAAGGGGACGCTATGCTCGATGGCGTACCCAACACGCAACAACGAGTTTCTTGGGAATCTTACGTTGCACTCTAATAATAAAATAATATTATTTCAAATGATAGTTAACATGTAGCCGTTGTATTGGCGGGAATGGATAGAAATAACTAAAATATTATTATATATGTTTTTTAAATGTTTTTACATTTATACAATAAAAGATAAAGGCTTAAAATACGGAAAGAATTCAATTTTAGGCGTATATGCCCTAGTTTTAACTAAAGGTTCACTTATCACCTTTTGATGGAGAACCGTCATTAAATATAGTTTTGTTCACTCTTAAACATTCTTTTGGACCAAATAAAACTCTTATTAAGAATGGGGACATCAAAATTTACTTTGTGTAAATTTTTGGTATCTTTCCGATAATGTTCATTTTTTTAATGAATAGTGTAAAATGTTGTATTTTAATTCAAAACCACTTTTTAATCTAATTTATTTATATGATTAGATTATATTTTTAATTGGTTTTAAAGGAAATTAGAAAATATTTTTACCATTAAATCCAATAGTGGTCGTTGGAATCAATTTCACTTTGAAATCAGACTTAAACAAGTGTCAATCTTTTGATACTTATTGTTTCATAAAAACACGCTATTTGCTCTGACATCGGGAATTAATTATTATATTAATTAATGTGACTTATATGTTTTGAATTCTGTAAAATAGACTTCATTTTTTAATTCTTAATATCAAATATAGCTTAGGGTGAATTTTTGGTAATTTTCTGAAAAACATCAATTTTTGATGAATAGTGAAACCACTAAGTGGTAATCAAGCAAACTGATTTTTCAGTTAAATGAAAGTTTACCACTAATGTGTATTGAATTTTGAAAATCCGACATACATGGTTGTCATTAAGAAGTAAAATGTGGTTCAATGAGATTAAAATAGTTTTTTGGTGAATAGTAACTTATTAAGTTTTTAATCACGATTAGTGGTAATTAGTGTAGTTTAAGGTATAAATAATGCTTTAATGATATGAAATGACCTCGACACATGTCCCAACCTTATCGGTTGTGTCATGGCCGACCAAGACAATCCATGGGTCAACTTGGGGACCCCATGGATCCACTTTGGTTGGGAAATGACATAAATAACATTTTATTTAATGTAAAAGTAAAATTGACACAAACATGATATGTTTTACTAAAACAATTTTTAAGTGGGGTTATACAAGTTATCTTTTTGATTATAAATATTAATTGAAAATATAAAACTATTTCCTACATCATAGTATTTTTTTTATAATTTTTAGAATATTAAATAAATTAAATTATTTATGACATAATAATGATGCAGCGATGACATCATTATTTGACGATTTAAATAAAATGGAAAGATAATGTAAAATCTATGAACTACACATGTACAAAACTTATTGGATGAGTGGATTTTGAAGCCTTATCACCTTATCCATGAATTATATCAATGTGGGACCTTTTAAAACCGAAACACATTTTCAAATAAAGTAATATTTCTTTACTTTTCAAAAGTACCCCTCCTCTCCTCTTATAAAAGGCCCCCACCTCTACCTCATTTAACACACTCCTCAAGCCTTTGGATCGGCCAAACCCTGCCCATTTAATCTCTCCACATCCCTCTCCTCATCCTAGAGGATTTCCTTTGGGCAGAATCCTTTCAAAGGAAGCCTTTAGGCTCAAATCAAAAGGAGTTACACTTTTAAATGTAATTCATTCTCTCATGTTCATTTGTTTTATTTTGCTTCTCCAACCCCCTAAATTTTTTTTATTTACTTCTTTTGTAACAACACCAGTATCCTCAATATACTAGTATGTTGTTATAAGATTTATTCAAGCTACACTCTCACACAACTACATCAAATGGTTAAAGAACATACGGTTTCCGTGGATGGTGAAATTCTGCCTCCCGAAACGATGATTGTTCAATACTCATTTAACACCTTCAAAGGTGGCCATTATGATGTCACTATTTATATATATGATATATAATATGTATATGTTTTATTTATGCTTCTGTATTTTTCGTTTTTGTCTTACCTTTATGGCTTCAATTATGGGTATACACGATATCTTTATTTAAGGAAGTGCGGACTACCGCCCCCTCAAAGTGATTTGATTCGTTAAATACCATATGTGGGATGTATAAAGGATGGAAATATGATATTACATATGATATTATACTGTAATTATGATATACCTTTATATCATTATTATTCCATTCTATAAAATAGGAAATAGAAATGAAAGTAGTGTTCATGCGTACATACGGCTTACCGTCTCCATGAACGGTGCATTTCATTTCTTACCTCTAAATGATTATGTAATGTTATAAATGCATGCATGTACTGGATATATATGACATATATGATATCTACATAATTAATACAATTCTGGATATAATAAACTTTTGGCCTCACGAACAACATGTAATTGTAAGAAGACCACTTTCGACTTAAGATCCAAATATCGGCAAAACAAATATTATTAAATTAAATGATTACATAATGTTTATGACATGGTAATAAGTGGTATAAAAGTAATACTGAACTTGAAAAAGTGTTCTTAAGGAATTATAAATTAACTCAAGTTTATTATTCAGGAGATTAAATAACGATCGAGTCATGTCGGACCCGAGGTAAGGGATCCTACAACTCTCTTTCTTTTTAAGTACACTCTTTTATGTCATTTCTTTTAAGCTCATCTTTCTTATGATTGGGATGTTCTTTTATATTACTCCAACTGTAATTTTTATGTTCATGTTATGAGAGACCCTATTCTCTCTCATCAATCCATTTTGGAAGTTTTGAGTGGCGCCGTTAGGCTGCCGAACTTTCGTAAGAGATCTAACTTCTCTCTTTCTTTTTAAGTAATCTCCTTTATGTCACTTATTTTAAGCTCCTATTTGTAATGTTGGGGGATGTTATTTTATATTCCTCTTGCTGTAAATTTTATTTTAATGTGATGAGATACCCTATTTGATCTCATCAATCCATATTCGGAAGTTTTATGTGGCGCCGTTAGGCTGCCGAGTTTTCGTAAGGAATTTTTCATCTCACTTTTATTCCCGTGAGATTTACGCTACATTTGCCACAAATTCGATTGAGTGGTGTATGTACATCCCATTATTCTACTCTTTGTGTAATATACTTTCTTTTATGAGTATTTACATCAATGACCTATTGTCTCTCTTTCATGGGGTGTATGTTTTGAAAGATACCCAAGTCGGTAAGGGAAACTTTCAACCTCCTCTTTTTTAAAAGACTTCTTTTGTTGGGTATTTTAATTTACATATTCTTATGTTGGGATATGTTTTCATATATCCTTATTGATGTAAATTTTATGTCCAAGTGATGAGATACACTTTTTATCTCTCATCAACTCATTTTGATGTGATACCGTTAGGCTGTCAAGGGAACTTTTTAACCCAATTTCGATTTCTTTGGGTTCAACATGTAGTCATTGAATATGTCATCCATTGAATATGTGTGAATGACCTTTTATTGTTTTACACTTAATATCCACTTATATTGGGTGTATTTATATTTTTCACACATATTTTTGAGATTGATTTGTCCTTAATTTAAGGATACCTTCTTTATAAGGGATTTCATCACATTTGACATTTCTATTGAGGGTTCATTGTTGTTATGCACCAATTCACGCTTATATGGTGTATATACTGTCCTTTGGAATATTATATCATGAATCCATTTATTCTCATGATATTATAAAGTTCCGAATAAATGTTATTCCTCAATTATTGTATTCAAGTGTCTCTAATTTTGGTAAAACCCCTTTAACCAAAATGTCATTTTAAATGTTTTAATTATTTGTTCTTATTAATATCCAGGTTTTCAAAATGGTTTTAAGGATTTATTTATATGGATATTAATGGTTTAAAATGTTAAAAGCTTCAAGGTGGTATGGGACACTTTGATTCAAAAATCTCTTTATTAACTGTTTTAGATGGTTTTGAAAATGGTTTTTAATGGATTCGTTATTTCAATATCCTAGAATGTTATATTGTGATTGAAATATGGAAATGTTATGTTTCCTTTATTCATGTTTCATGTGATACGATTATGTTATGGTTCTTGGGCATTGTTATGAAGAACGGGTGGTTCCGTGATAAACTAAGGGCGGGTGAGCCCGTTATAGCTCTCCAATGCATTGGGTAACGCGAAGGAGTGAAACGTTAAGGTTTCTCCGAAGATATTTTAGGGAATATACTGTGATGGGTATTCCAAACGTAACCAAGAGGGTTACTCCCTACGTAAGAATGTTATGAATGCCTCAAGTTACCTTTATGTCTTATGTTTTCTATGATTTATTCATGGTTTGATGAGGTATGTTAAAGTGCCTATGTTTTATGGGTAAAGTATGATTTCATTCTCATGTATATATGAACTCATGTTTCCTTTCCATATTTTTATAACCCTTACTGAGATTTTTATGCTCATCCCAAGTTTTTGAAATGTTTTTCACAGGTCAAGGGAAAGGTACATGATGTGATGATAGTGTCAAGGATGTGTCAAGAAAGAATCTGTGTTTTATTTTAAATATGTTTCCGTTGATATGAAGAATGAATACTGTCTTTTATATAACCACTTTGTTTAAATGTGGAATGAAATGAAAGTTTCATGATCTAATTCTCTAAAACTCTAAACCTGAAAAGATCCTCAATGTGTAATCTTGTAATAACTCAAGATTAAGTAAGGTTTAAGGCTGGGGCCTTATATTAAATGTTGTTTTACAGTGGTTCATCTAAGGTATGTCTTAACTTATGGTTTCATTTTGGTTTCCTGTAGATCTACATTGTTCCCTCTCTTTGTTTTCTAGATCTAGATCTGTTTCGAGAAGATCTAGGGCTGTTTTTCCTTAGGTGTTTATTTTAGAGGTTTTTGATGATAGGAATGAATATCTAGAGTGGTTTTGGTGGACCATTTATTTGGATATGTGGGGCAGTTCCTTGTGGGCCGATTTTTCCATAACCCTAAAGGTATGTGGCTTCTCTCTCGATTCCACTTTGTTAGATAGTGATGCCTTTTTTTAAATTAAATAGTTTTTCTTAAAATTAATTGTAAATATGATAAAAAAATCTTGGTGGAAACTTGTTGGGTGATTATTTGGGGATTTTGGGTGAAATGGGATACTATTGCAAAAAGGGGCTTGTTGTGTGATTTTAAAAGGTAGATTTTAGAATTGGTTTAATGATTTGGTTAATGAATTTTTTTTTCAAAAATAATTTTATTTAATGTAATTTAGTTTGGGATGAAAGATGGTAAAATGGTGTTTTCAATAAATGGTCGATTTATTGAAGTGATTGCCATGTGTTGGAAATGGTTTGGTGCATAATGTGTAGTCTCAGTGTTTTATGCATTTGGTTGGTTAAGTATTACAGCATGTGTTGATTGAATTGAAGTGAAAAATAAGTCTCATTGTAAAAGGAGACGGATAGTGGATGGAATGGCCAACATTATAGATATTTTTTAGAGAAGTAACACTAGTTTGGAAAATTTGAAAACAGGTTTGGACAGTAAGTTCCACTGTGGTTTTTTCCTTGTAGTGTGTTTTTGTGCAATATGGAAATTGGTCGTGCTAATGTGTGATGGTGATTTGTCTTATGGCATAATTATGTAATTACCTTGTTTTATATGACTTGGTAAGATTGTCTTTGTCTTATTGATAATTATTGAACTATTTTTTGTTTTATATATTTTGTTTTATATAATATTTATAATGGTTTTATCCTAGTGAAATATGTATGGATGCAATTTGGGGAAATTCTATGGAGTATTATTCCTCACCCCTACTTTGGTACATTGGTCTTTTTGTTGATGTTGTATTATGGGACACAAGTTAGTGAAAGGAATCTTATTTAGCATGTGGTTCTTCATGATTCTTGGATGGTTTGGTGGTGCCTGGAGTATGGATCTTATAGTGGATCAGTGGAGTGAACAATCGTTTAATTTGGTTCTCTTGTCTAGTCTTCTTCTTATCTCTATGATTATGGTTTGTTATGGTTTTTTGAATTTGTTTTTTGTTTTTTTATGGTTTGTTTTTGTTGTATTTTGGTACTATATGGTTTGGATTTCTATGTTAGAATGCATCCTATAGTTTTGTTGGTATTGGATTGTTTGGTTGGTTGGTTTATCTCAATATAAAATCACTCCCAAATTTATTATTTAAACCCTCAACATTTATTTCAAGCCTTTGGTGCCATGGGAATGTCATTTAAGGCCCAGTATCACATCGCCACCTTATGAAGATATTGGGAAAAAATCCCTCAAAGCATCATTGAAGTATTTTTGAGGTCATTGTGTTTGTTGAAAAAGTGAACATCTGTGTTGTGATTGTTGACAATTCAAACCATGACATACAAATTTGTGGTCAAAGGTGATTTCATGGTGCCATGTTGAGTTCATGAGATATGGTCAATGATCCATGTTTGATTCAAGAACGTCGTCAATGGAATGGATGATCTGGAAGCAGCATAAAAAGAACAGATACAAGGTGGCGTTTTTTCCAGTGTTTGCCAAATTTTTGGGCCTGAAAATCAGAAAATGGAAAAAAGTGGTTTTTGGAAAAGGTACTTGTGCACCGTTTAAATGAAGGCTTGGAGACTTGCGCGCCATGTGTTTTTCAAGATCAGATCATCAAAATATGGCAATGGGATAAGTGTCCTACAAGTATTGGTGTTGTCGCGCAAGCGAGTTGTGCGCCGTGAAAGAGACCTGCACATCGATGCCTTGGAAGCATGGTAACTTGTGCACCAATTTTTTTTCAAGATCAGAATACCAAAATAAGGAAAAGGAAATAGGGTCGCACAGGTTTCTGGTTTGGTCGCGCAAGTGTCTAGGAGGACATCAGACATGCGCACCAAAACCTGCGCGCCAAGGGGTGACTTGCGCGGGGTCACGCATGGTGTCCCAAATGCCTATAAATACTGGACCACTCCGCATCATTTCTCAACAGAGTTCAACAATTTGAGAAATCAGAGCTCCCGTCATGCAGGTGTTGTGGTTTCGCAAGTGGTGGTGTGTCACAAAAGTGGGACTTGCGCACCAGATTTGAAGAAGGGCGATTATTGGTAGTCGCATGCCAATATTTCATTGGGCGTAAAAGAAAGTGTGTCACGCAAGTTTTGAGTTTAAGAATCTTGTTTCATGAATGTTTTTGAGGTGTAATTGAATTCCAGTTGTGAGTTGTGCACTGATACTTGCGCGCTGAGATAGACTTGCATTCCAAGTATGGATTATTTACGGCAGTGATTTTCGAGCTGTGTGGAAGCTGGAAGTTTTCCCGATACCTTCGGTGCAAATAGATATTCATCTACGGGTGAAAGTTGGAAATAAAAAGAGCATATACTTACAGAGAAATATGAATTCCTTCATGCAAATGAAGATACCTACAGGTTTATAAACTATGAGTTGATTCCATCCAGAGCAGTGAGCAAAGGAAGAGAAAGAAGGTGATCCTCTTCACTGGTAGTGAGTCAAAAAGAGAGAAACAGGGAGTAACCCTTGGGAAAACAGTGTGCTGACACTACACCCTATAAAGGCAGTGTTCCTGGGACAGAGTGACTATTCCCGAACCTTGTAATCCACAGCTAGTGATGTTTAGTGGAATTTGGTACGATCGGAAACCTGTTGGCGTATGCTCCATAGACGTAGCCCTTAGCGGTGAACCAAGTTAAATTGATGTGTCTTGTTCTTGCTTTACTTTCTATTTATATTGTGCAATAGGAAAGATAGAGAGGAGTGTTTTTCTTAACAGTGAAACAAGATCAGAACGGGCTTTAATTTTAAATTTGTCATACCCTGATTCACCCCCCTCTTAGGGTATTCAGCCCTGTGAACCTAACAATTGGTATCAGAGGCAGAAGTTGAAATTTTTTCTTCTCTCAATGGAGGTCACTAATCATAAAGGGATTACAATCTTTGACGGATGTAATTTTCAGATATGGAACAATTGGATGCAACACTATTTCCGATCCTTTGGAATGGATGTGTTTTCAGCTGCTATGCATGGTATCACAGCTGATATTAATAGTGTTGCATTAACAGAAGCTGAGCATAGAAATTTGGATGCTAATGAAAAAACAATCAATGGATTAGGGGGAGCCCTTTCCAATCCCATATATACAAATGTGATGTCATGCAAAACGTCACATGACATGTGGGAAAAAGTTTTGAATATATATGAAGGAGATAAAAAGGTCAGAGAGGCAAAGCTACAAGTACTGTGGAATAAGTATGAAGATCTGAAGATGAACCCGAATGAGTCTGTTGGTGCATTCTATGACAGGGTAAATATTGTATTGGAAGATATGCGAGGACTTGGTGAAGTCATGGATGACATAATGATCGTACAGTGCATCTTGAAGAAGCTTCAACCTCGGTTCAATTCGAAAGTTTCAGTACTAGAAGATAAAGATCACAAGGATTTGACAGTGGAAAATTTTCACAGTACCTTGGTTGCATATGAGATGAGGAATGATGATAAAGAGGCTGGGGAAAAGGGGAAATCCAAAGAGATGGCATTTAAGGCCATGAAAAATCTCACTATTGAAGATTCTCAGGAAGAAGAATAGACAAATGAGGTGATGTCATTCCTTTATTCAAATCAGCAAAGAGGAAAAGAAAAGTTTAAAGGGAAACACCCACTAGCATGATTTCGATGTGGAAAGGATGGTCATCTTGTGTCAAGGTGCCCCAAAAAGTTTCAAGATAACGATAATGATGACGACGAAGTTGAAATTACCAAGAAAAAGTCTTTAGCATTTGTGAAAGGGAATAATCAATTCAAGAGAAATTTCTTCAAGAAGAAGAATCTTCTTTCACAAGAAATAGACAGTTCAGATGAGTCTGAGGATGAAGAGCTTGAGGAGTTTGAAAATTGTAAAGATCATAGAAAAAATACCATGGTGGCTGTTGTCGGTAATGCTCAAGAAAAGGATAAAACTGACGCTGATGAAGAAGAAGAAGAAATTGAAGGTAGAGTTGACATGGAAGCTAAATTAGAAAAATCTCTTTAAGAGATAGATATTTGGAGAGAAAAAACAAAGAATTCCAACAAGGTGGTACATGATGCCAAACTATACATGCAACAGTAGGAAGACGAGAAGTATGAGCTTGTAAAAGAAATAGAAAACCTTATGTCTTCAAAGCTAGAGAGCATAGAAAAGGTTGATGAGCATAAGCTCAAGATTGAAGAACGGAAAAGGGAGATCGTTGGCTTGAATTGAAAATTGAAAGATCACATCATGCGTATCGAAGTGCTTGAAGAAGAAGTTGTCGGTCTGCGGAGAAAAGTCAAAGACCAGGAAAAACCTTTGATTCTTAACACATTCCTAGGAAGGCATCTTGTTACGAAGACTAAAAAGATGAAAAAGGAGCCTAGTAGTTCATCATGGAAGAAGCAATAATTGAGATCAGATGTTAAGGCTGTTTCAGGGCTTAATCAGAAATAAAAATCTGTGACAATTGAGGTCAGACCGCAAACACCCGTCCCAAAATTGAAGGTTGATTTGGGCACAATTCAAAATCAAGAATATTTAGAGATCCCAAAGGGAAAATCGTAGTGCTGAAGTAACACGAAGGAATGAACCTTACATCAGGTGTTACTGTTGTGGGAAGATGGGATATTCACAGTATGGGTGTTCCATAGCCAAGAGATATAGAAGGGAACAAGAACATAGGTGGCATTCAATCAGAGAACAATTTTCCAAAACATTTTTCAAAGGACACTGTTTTTGGTGCGGAGGATTTGGGCACATGTCTATGTACTGCACATCAACTATTCAGAGAAATGTTCCAAAGAAAAATCAAAATGTACGCAAGCAGTAGATCAATAAACCAATATGTGATTTAAAAATGATGAATAGTTTTGCAGCTCTGCAAGATGAAGCTGGTCCATCATACTCTGAGAAAGAACAGAAGCCTCAATCAATGCCAAGTGTGAAGAAAAAAGAATGGACCAAGAAGAAGAAAAATGAGAAGGCTGTTGTGGTAGAGATTGCACTTAAAGAATCAGATCGATTTGGTGTGTGGATCCTTGACAGTGGTTGCACATCCCACATGGCGGGTAATAATGATCTTGTTACAGGCATAAAATATGACATAGAAGAAGTTTTCAAACATAGAAATGATGAAGGCCTGAAGATCGTTGGTTATGGAAAGGCCAAATTTGGGGGAAAATAAATGAGACATGCTGATGTCTTGGTAGTAGAGGGTCTTAGTCATAACTTACTCAGTGTCAGTCAACTATGTGACTCTGGGCACTCTATCCAATTTACCAAGAAGATGTGTGTTGTGAAAAAAAATATGGAGCAGTTGTTCTACAAGGAAAAAGGAAAAATGGAAATCTTTACCTTCTAAGTGGGGAAGAATATATGTGCCTTTTATCCAGAGAGGAAGAAAACCAGCTGTGGCATAAGTGACTTGGTCACCTATGTCAACCATCCATGGAAGATCTGGTAAAATGTGAAGCTGTTAGAGGCCTTCCCAAACAATTGCGTGATAGTACTCATACATGTGATGATTTTCCACAAGGGAAGATCATCAGAAAGGCATATAGGCCAATGGAACAGAAATCAACCAGAGTGCTTGAATTGGTGCATGCTGATGTATGTGGACCTATCTCACTACGATCCATAAAAGGGAAAAGGTACTCTGTCCTTTTCATTGATGATTATAGTAGAATGGCTTGGGTAATTGTCATTACCCATAAGACCAAAGTATTCATTTGTATCAAGATGTATATGAAGGAATACGAAAGGATGCTTGGGAAGAAAATTTTGAAGATTCGTTCAGATAATGGTATAGAATTCACAAGCATTCAAGTGGAATACTATCTCGACAAACACGGGATAAGGCATCAAGTTTCATCAGTGAGAACTCCCCAATAGAATGGAGTTGTTGAAAGGAGAAATCAGATCATCAACAACATGGCCAGAACAATGCTTATTGAAAAGGACCTACCAATGAAATTATTGAAGGAAGCAGTTTTGACATCGGTCTACATTTTGAATAGGTCATTGTTGTGTCCGAAGCAAGGAAAGAATCAGTATGAAATGTGGATTGTAAAGAATCCAACGTTGAAATATTTCGAATCATTGGAAGTAAGTGTTTCATTCTCAACAAAGAATATCACAGGAAGTTTGAGTCACGAGGAGATGAGAGAATATTCCTTGGATACTCTGGAAAAAGAAAAGCATATAAATGTTTCAACAAAAGGATGGGAAAAATTGTTGAGAGAAATGAAGTCACTATCATTGAAAATGAAAAGAATACTCAACGACCCAATGAACAATTTATAGATGAAGGTGATGATGAGGTAAGCAACACAGGTGGAGTAGAAGTGGGAGAAGCTGACTCAGAAAAAGATATTGATGATAAGAAATAGGAAACATAGACTGTGTCTTCAAGGAAGCCATAGGGTCGAGCTGAAATTAATAGGAAGAATATCATTGGTGATCAGATAGATCCAGTTCAGACTCAAAGAATGAAGTCACTATAGAAAACATCGTTTTTATCTTATGTGGAGCCAAAATGTTTTTCCGATGAAGCTGAAGATGAAAACTGGGTTCAGGCTATGAAAGAAGAGCTTGATCATATTGAGAAGAACCAGACATGGGAGATTGTTTTGAGGCTAGCAGACAAGAATGTCACCGGGACTAAATGGTTCTATCGCAATAAGATGAATGAAGATGACACAATGATTCAGAACAAAGCACAGCTAGTGTGCAAGGGATACTCCCAGATAGAGGGAATAGATGTTGATGAGGCATTTGCACCGGTTGCAAGGCTGTAGACAAGCAGATTATTTTTTGCCATAGCAGTGCAATGAAAGTTTAATGTGTTCCAAATGGATGTAAAATCCGAATTCTTGAATGGAGATCTGGAAGAGGAGGTGTATATTGAGTCGCCAGATGGTTTTCTCATTAATGAGGATGAGAACAAAGTTTGTAGGCTGAAGAAGGCATTGTATGGGCTGAAACAAGCACCATGGGCATGGTACTCGAGGCTTGATCAGTACTTGAAATATCATGGTTTCCAGCATGGAAGAGTTGATTACAATCTCTGTTTCAGCAACGATAGTAATCAAATAATGATGGTGTTGGTGTATGTCGATGACATAATATTTGGCGGATTAGATGAAGCATAGTGCAGAATATTTTTCGAATTCATGAAAAATTAGTTTGAAATGTCAATGATTGGAGAGATAGAATTTTTCCTTGGTCTATAGGTGACACAAGGAAGGAATGGAACATTCATTTCTCAATACAACTATTCAAAACAGGTTTTAAGAAGGTTTGGCATGGATAATTTCAAGGAGATGAAAACTCTGGTTGCTACCCGGATGAAATTATCAACAGATGAGGATGTCAATGTAGTTAATATAACAGGATACATGCAAATTATTATATGTTTGTTATACATGACCGAGACAAGGCCTGATATTATTTTCACCACATTCCAAGCAGCGAGATATTAGAGTAATACTAAGGAAATCCACATGCTTGCAGTGAAAAGAATACTTTGTTATATCCAGGGCACAATGGATTTCGGCTTGACATATACTGAAAAATCTCAGAAAGAGTTGTTGGGATATACTGATGCAGACTGGGTGGGTTCAGTGGATGATAGAAAATCAATATCAGGTGGTGCATTCTATCTTGGTGGATTGTGTATTTCTTAGCTAAGAAATAAGAAAGATTTCATTTCATTGATCACCGCAGAAGGTGAGTATATTGCGGCCACTCAAGCATGCACACAGTTACTGTGGATGAAGCAGCAGCTTGAAGATATGGGAGTTAATGTGATATCTCCGATCGGAATCTAGTGAGATAACTCAAGTGCTATAAATATCAGGAAAAATCACGTCCATCACTCCAGGGAAATGAAAATTGAGATAAAGTATCATTTTATCAAGGAGAAAGTTGAGCAGGGGATTGTGAAGTTGGAGTATGTGCCGATAGAGCTACAAGTTGCAGACATTCTGACAAATGCCATACCCAAGGAAACATTTGAAAGGCATCGACTGGCTCTGGGAGTTCAGTTGTCTCCCCACACTTGAAATAGTGTGGATGTGGAACTCCCCCTCTCCCCGAGGTATGATGTGTGTTTTTCCCTAATGTACTGATATGTGTTATCTACCCTGTTACAGACTACAAAGGCGTGTCCTTTAGGTTCATTGAAAAAGGGGGAGAAAATAGTGATTGGTTAAGGGGGAGACAGTGTGGAAATTTGAGAAATCATAAATGATATGGGGAGAAGCTGACAGGTGGAGCAGCCGGATAGGGGGAGAGCAAGGAGAAAGGGGGAGCGTATTAAATCTGACAATGCTAGAAGTGATCTATCAAAGAATAGATATCACGGCAGCTGAGGATCGTGATAAAAGAAAATGAGAGATGTTGGAATGTTGTAAGAGTATTTCCAACAATTGGAATCAGTTTGGTAAAAATTGGGTTCAGTATGGTGTCAATAGTTGGTGTAAGAGATGAAGTGATTCATTGATGAACTCTTCATTTACTCTTGTTTCTCATGCCGAGCATTACTCATGTGGGCTTAGAGTATGTGTTGAGTAAATCCTTGATCGCTATCAGAATAAAAAAAGGTGGATGGTGGATGAAGAATTAATGATGTATCTTTTTATGGAAGAGTTTTCAACAAACCCAAAGGGGGAGATTGTTGGGATAAAATCCCTCAAAGCATCAATGAAGTATTTTTGAGGTGATTGTGTTTATTGAAAAAGTGAACATCTGTGTTGTGATTGATGACAATGCAAACCATGACATACAAATTTGTTGACAAAGGTGATTTTATGGTGGCATGTCGAGTTCAAGAGCTATGGTCAACGATCCATGTATGATTCAAGAACATCGACAAAAGAATGGATGATCATGAGGAGGAATAAAAAAGAACAGATACAAGGTGGCGTCGTTTTACAGTGTTTGCCAAATTTTTGGGCCTGGAAATAAAAAAATGAAGAAAAGTGGTTTTTGGAAAAGGGACATGCGAGCCGTGTACTTGAAGGCATGGAAACTCGCGCACCATATGTTCTTCAAGATCAGATCATCACAATATGGAAAAGGGATAAGTGTCGCGCAAGTATTGGCGGTGTCGCGCAAGTGACTTGCGCGCCGTGAAAGAGACCTGCGCGCCTATGCCTTGGAATTTTGGGAACTTGAGCACCAGTTGTTTTTCAAGATTAGAAGACCAAAATATGGCAAAGGAAAGAAGGTCGTATAGGTGTTTGGTTTGGTCGCGCAAGTGTCTAGGAGGACAGCAGACTTGCGCGACGAAATCTACATGCCGAGGAGTGACTTGCACAGCGTCGCACAGGGTGTCCCAAATGATTATAAATACTAGACCAACCATCCTCATTTCTCAACGGAGTTCAACACATTGAGAAATCAAAGCTCCTGTCACGCAGTTGTGGTGGTCATACAAGTGGTGGTGTGTCGCGCAAGTGGGATTTGCGCACCCGATTTAAAAAGTTATACTGTTGGTAGTTGCACGCCAATATTGGATTGTCCGTAAAAGAAAGTGTGGTGCGCAAGTTTTGAGTTGAAGAAGCTTGTGTCACGCAAGTTTGTGCTAGGGAATTGCATGCCAGTTTTGACTTGCGCGCTGAGATAGACTTGCCCACCAAGTAAGGTTTATTTCTGGTAGTGATTTTTGGTCTGCGTGGAAGCTGGATGTTTTCCCGATACCTTCGGTGCAAAGAGATATTTTTCTATGGGTGAAAGTTGGACATAAAAAGAGCATCTACTTACAGAGAAAGAATAATTCCTTCATGAATATGTAGAGACCTACAGGTCTATAAAATGTGAGTGGATTCCTTCTAGAGCAGTGAGAAAAGGAAGAGAAAGAAGGTGATCCTCTTCTCCGGAAGTGAGCCAGAAAGAGAGAAACAGGGAGTGACCTTTGGGAAAGAAGTGAGCTGACCCTAAATCTTGTAAAGGCAGTGTGCCTGGGACAAAGTGAATGTGCCTGAACCTTGTAATCCACAGCTAGTGGAGTTTAGTGGAATTTGGTACGACCAGAAATCTGTCGGCGTATGCTCATTGGATGTAGCCCTTAGCGGTGAACCAAGTTAAGTTGTTGTGTCCTGTGCTTGTTTACTTTGTGTTTATATTTTGAAATAGAAAAGAGAGAGAAGAGTGTTTTTCATAATAATGAAACAAGATCAGAACGAGCTTTAATTTTAAATTTGACATACCCTGATTCACTCCCCCTCTCACGATATTCAGACTTGTGGACCTAATAGAGGCCAATGAGTAAGGGGCACGGTGTTACAAGTGGTATATGTTTGTTCAGTCCATTGGCATCAATTGTTTGTCCGGGTGTTGAAATTTTTTCTTGGTCCATTCATTGATTCGGAATTGTTGCAAGGCATAGTATTATTAAAACATTGAATGTATATCCTAAAAGGATATGTATAACCCTTTTATGTTGAACATCAATATACAAGGGAGTTTGGTACATAAGTGTTTTGGAGACACTTATATGTATTCAATATCTCATTATCTTGGGTGTATCCAATGAGATGAGCATAGAAAGCATTGTATAAATTAATTCCCTCTAGGATGCATATTTCATTTGGTTTAATGAAATTTTCTACTGAATGAATATTTGTATGTGGGGATAATCTAGAAATAAAATCAAATTTATGCATTCATATGTGAATGGTTGTGGTATTTTGAAAATGGGTTAATTTTCAAAACATGGTGTATTTTTATGAATTGTTCCATATTGGAAATAAGACCATATGGAAAGCCTAGTTCACATAGTCGTTATGTAAATAAATCTTAATAATAAGATAATTATTCTTACCATTGGGGGAATTATGGTTATATTTTTGTTGATATAGTTAGAACTGGGTAAGCATCATAGAGAATAAATAGTTTAGGCTACAGAAAATTTGGTTGTACATGTGCCTCATGTGAACCAACAACTATTGAAATGTATAGTGCATGATTTTACAAGCTATGGAATGTTGGAATAATTTTGATGAACCAAAGCATGTAGATTATGATGTTTAGTTTCAATGGTAGAATCCACCCATTCTTAGGGGTAATTCGGAGCTGGAAAGGGATGAAAAATGGGTGAACAGAATGAATTATATTTTATAATTATTGGGAACACTGTTAAAGCAGAATGCGATGTTTGCCACATACACGTTGGAAGATATTTCCCTTCTGTTTTTGGACTAGAGGTCTAATATAGGACGAACCAAGGTGTGACAAGGGATGGATTTGAAGAATTGATTGAAAAAAAAATTATACCCTCATAGATTCAAAATTCAGTGCACAATTGATTTCATCTGTTTAAAGAAGGATATTCTTTCAATAATGGAAAAAGAATCTATGTTTATGATTAGTGTGAAGTAGTCACACTAGGTAAAAGGTCAAAAATCCCTAATGTCCCGAATTATTGAATCTATTTTGAGTTAGAAAAATTGTTCCATGAGAGTGGTGTTGTGTATAAATGATTACATAAAAATAGAGAATAGAGATATACTAGATGAGTGAGATATTTTGATGGATATAGGTGGAAGAAGTTTGTCGATACCCATGGGAAATACTGGGAACTCTAACACTTGGTTCAATAGGATGAGGGACACTTCTTTATAGGGTGGGTGTCTAATAAAGAATTCTATAGAAGGATTGGTGAATCTTCCTTGGAAGCCTCAGAGTAAGTCAGGTTGTTTTTAGTGTTTCTCTACGGAGCAGGTCATGTTGGATTTTAGGGCACAACATCAAGTGTTTCATAACTATTAGAAAATGGGGAATCATTAGTGGTATTTCATTAATATAATAAGGTATGTTGTTTGTGATACTCCTTAGGGGTCGTAGGAATTAGATGACTCGATGGGATAGGAGAAACATTATACTCTTCATCAACAAGGATGAGTTAGTCATGGTGATTCTAGAAATACAATGACACCTCAACAGTGTTATAATGAGAAGAGTGTATCATTAATGTAGTTGTTTGGTGAAGAATAAGATGTGATGGATGATCAGTCGAGACCATCAATTGTGCGAGGCATGGTTATTTTGAATTCCATATTGATGCAATATTTTTTTGATACTGTCTTTCTGACTCATTAATTGTTTCCCATTTTATTAATTTTATAGGTCTAACTGTGGAATATTAACTTCTGTTTAAAAACATCAAACACGTCTGGGTCAAAGATAGTATTGGCCATTCTTATGTAGGGGGTGTTGCATAGTTGTAGATGACATTGAATTGATGTGGGATTTCTCAGTCCTTGAGATGGTCACTTATTATATAATCATTGCAATGATTTTTTTGGAAATGTATAAGGCCCAAATCAATTGATATGCACGAATTATTAGATTTACTATGGATGATGGTGTTGAAAACTTCTTTAGAAGGGAGTAGAAGGAAAAGATTTGTACAAAAAATATTTTTGCACTAGATATTGGAACAATCTCATATCAGTTAGTTTAAATGTTGTCAGAATCAATGAAAGGTGTTGAGAATAATTTTCTACCAGTTGTTGTATATTAGTTTATAGATGCACTTCCCAAAGATTTTTTAGGTTTCCATCCCGTGAGAGAGGTAAAGTTTACAATTGATATCATTTCAGGGATCTGTCTTATCTCACACCCATCATTCCGAATAGTACTAGAATAATTATAGGAAATGAAGGTGCAGTAGGAGTGGCTAGAAAACAAACGGTTCATCCAACCTAGCACGTCTCCATGGGTATCACATGTTTTGTCTGTTGAAAAGGTGGAAAGAACTCTATGGCCCTATATTGACTATCATTGAATTAATCAGGTAATGTGTAACATCTTGGGTAAATAATGAAATAATACATTCTATTTTTTATTAAACTTTTTTGAATTAAATATTGATTTTCCTTTAAATGGGTTCCGATGTTCGATGGTGTACTTGATACGCAATAATGGGTTTCTTTGAAATCTTACGTTGAACACTAATAATATAATATTATAATTTTAAATGGTAGTTAACTCCTAGCTGTTGTATTAGAGGTAATGAACAAAACAAACTACAATATGATTATACATGTTTGTTAAATAAAAGTTAGAGGCATAAAAGGTGAATGATTCAAATTTTAAGCACAATTTACTTTAAAAGGTCGATTTTCCACCTTTTAATGGTGAAAACTCCTTAAATATTGTTTTGGTCACATTTATATGTTCTATTTGAAAAAATTAAATTCTTCTTGAGATTTGGGACATCAAAATTTACTTTTGCAAAATTTTTGGTATTTTTCTAGTCAGGTACAATTTTTATGAATAGTGAAAATAATGAATTTTTATTCAAAAGTGCCTTTTATTTTAATTTATTCATATGGTTATATTACATTATTAATTAGTTTCAAAGTGTAAATAGATTATATTTTTACCAATTAATTTATTTTTGGCTATTGGAATTAATTTCACATTAAAATTAGACATAAACAAGTGTCGATCTTTTGATAGCTATTGTTTCTTAAAAACACGTTATTTGTTTTGACAATGGGAATTAATTTTAAATTAATTAATGAAACTTCTATGTTTCTAATTTTCTAAAATAGACATCATTGTTGAATTCCAAATATCAAATATTTCTTAGGCGGAATTTTTGATTGTTTTCAGAAAAACGTCAATTTTTGATGAATAGTGAAACCACTAAGTAGTAGTTAAAAACATAAATTTTTATTTAAATAAGCTTTTACCACTTCAGTGGATTAAATTTTGAAAATAAAACATGCATCTTTGTTATTAGTAAGTAATATTTGGTTCAATAAGACGAAAATAATTTTTGGTGAATAGTAACTTTTGACTCTTATTTACCGCGGGTAAAGGTAAATAGGGTAATTCAAGGTAAATATAATATTATAATAATAAAAAACTTACTTTAACACTTTTCCAATCCTTATTGGTTGAGTCATTTACAACCATGGTCATGTTTGGGTAGATTTTGGGTCCCCGTTGTTCCACTTGAAAGTGATAATGACACTTTAGATTAATTAACTTAATGTAAAGTCGAAAATGAACTTTTTTAGTAAATTGATTGTTACAAGGGGTTATATAAATGATATTTTCAATTATAAATATTTATTTGAAATCTAAAAATATTTCCTACATCATGGATTTTTTTTTATAATTTTTAGACATCAAATAAATTTAATTATTTAATGACACAATAATGATGCGGTATTTACCTCATTAATAAAATATTTAAATAAATAATATTATAAAAATTAAAACAATATCCAAAACATATTAAATTATTATTGGATTCTTTTATTTCAACCATTATTAATCTTATCTTTGACTTTAATTATTTTTGACATTTACAAACCGAATATTATTATATAATAAAATAATATTTTCACACATTCTTAAAGAGCCCCTCCCCCCCTTATAAAAGGACACCACTTCTAACCCATTACTCACACCTCTCAAGCCCTTTGGCTCGTCCAAACTCTATCCAATTAATATTCCTACATCCCTCTCCTTCTCTTAGAAGCCTTACCTTAGGCCGAAGGAACTTTAATAAGTCATTTGGGTTCAAACCAAAGGGAGTTACCCAAATTAAAGGTAATGATTCCTCTTAACTTATTTTAATTTATTTTACTTCTCCAACTCCTAAAATAATTTTATTCCATTATTTTATAACAAAAACAGTATCCTCAATATACTAGGATGTTTTTATGAGGTGTGTTTGAACTAAATTTACACACACCTCCATATAATGGGTGAAGAATATATTGTTTCTGTCGTTGGAAAAATAACGCCTCACGAAACGATGATTGTTCGATTACCTCATACCGCTTATCATGGTGGCCATTAAGATGACACTATATTTATATATTATATATCTTATGTTTATTTATTCTTTATTCTTCTATATTTTTTATTTATATCAAACTTTTGTGGTGTCAATTATGGGTAATCACGATAATTTCATTTGAGGAAGTGTAGACTACCACCCCCTCAAAGTGATATAACTCGTTCATGCCATACGTGGGACGTATAAAGGATGGGGGTAATGATGTTATATATTATATTATACTATAATTATAATATACATTTGTATCATTATGTTTTAATTCCATTAAAAGAATTAATATAAATTAAAGTAGTGTTCATGCGTACGTACGACTTACCGTCTCCTGGAACGGTGCATTTCATTTCATACCTCCAAATGTTATGTAATATTATAAATACCTATATATACTGGATATATATGATATATATGATATCTAAATGATGAATATATTTCTGTAAATAATGAAATTTTGACCATGTGTACAACTTTTAATTATAAGATGTCCATTTGTAACTCAAGTACCAAAAATCGACAAAACAAATGTTATTAACTTAAATGATAACATAATGTTTATAAAATGGTAATAAGTGATATAAAAGGAATAATAAATTTAAAAAAGGATATTAAGAAATTATAAATGAACTTTTGTTTATTATTTTGGAGATTAAAGAACGAACGGGTTGAGTTGGTCATGAAGAAAAGGGAACTTCTTAACCCAATTTCTGTTCTTTGGGTTGATCTCCTCTTTCTTGTTTATGTCATTATTTGAGTACATAAGAAATTATTTTTAATATCTTATCATGTATTTATAATTTCTTTATCTATTATTATATTGAATACATATAATCAATCTATTTTATTTATATAATGATCTATGATAGGGACTACATCTCAATCTCCTTTCATTGAGGCATATTTCGATAATATATACCTTCCTCTTTTACACGGTGTATAATTAAACCCTTTGACTTTTACATTCATTCAAATGGAATCTTTTTTCTATGAAGTGTTTTACTAAATGAAAAATGGAATATTTTAAACATTTGTGGAGACAATGACCTATTTGCTGCCGTAATCATTATTTGTCTTCCTCTATAAGACTTAATGTTTTCTAAAATGAAAAGGAAATCCCTTATTCTGTTATAGGGTGTTTTGGTATTGAAAATGGTTCTGGAAATGGTTTGATTATTTCAATGTATTGAAATTATTTCTTTTGATTTCAAATTAAATGTTTTTTGTGAAATTTTTATATTTTCAATATTTTATGTGTTATGATTTTATAATAGTCCTTGGATATTTTACAGGTGGAGTCATGATAAACCAGGACGGGTGGTTACATTATAACCTTCAATTCATTGGGTATGGAAGTTAGTCGTATGGTTATTCCATTTAGTGATATTTGTGGAAGTTGACTGTACGGTTATTCCATTTAAGAATGTTTGTGTCCCATGTTACCTTTATATGTTATTTGTTCTTTATATGAGTTTTATGGTAATCTTTTGGTTAAAAATTTGTATGTATTGATCTTTTATTCGATGAATAGTATTTACTGTTAAAATAAAGGTGAAAGGTATTACTCATCATATAATATTCATGAGTTACTAGTTGTTTTTGAAAAGCTAACAGTTTTCCTTCTTTGTGTATCCCATACTGAGCTTTTTATGCCCATCAAAAGTTTTTGAATTTTTTTTCATTGAACATAATGTGAAATTGGGAAAATATTGGGATCAAGGAAATGTCATGATGTCTAAAACATGGAACTAGACATTACTCTTTTTTTCAAGAGTTTTTATTTTCTGAAAAAATAGAAACAGAGTAGAAGTGTCTACCTCGTAATTTTTGAGATATAATGTAACCGTTATTTCCTAATTCTCTAAAACACTGAACTTGAAATGATGCTCAATGTGAAATATTCATTTAATTCAAGATTATGTAATATTTAAGACTAGGTCCTTATATTATGATAAAGAAATAATTTCCACAACCACTTATTGATGGTTTTTTGACCATTTGAAGGGATCTTAGTGGATCCCTACGATTGAATTGAGGTTTGAATATCTACAATTGTGAGTGTGTAAGGAAGATATTCCAAAAAAAATAATTCATAAGAAAACATGACCATTATGAGTATGTATCCATTCCCTTTGTTCTAATGAATACACTATAGGTGTTCATGGAATTGATGAATCTGGTATTTCAAGAAAAATATTGGTTCTTTTGTGGTGGTATTTGTTCATGCTATACAGTTGTACTCAATAACAAGGGTGGGGTATGAGAAGCACTTAGAGATAGTGTTGGGTATCTTGAGGGATCATAATCTATATTCCAAATTGTCAATGTGTGACTTTTGGATGCATGAGGATTGTTTTCGTGTCATTTTTATTTAGAAGAAGGGAGTTTCAGTTGAACTGGAAAAGATAAAAGTTGTTTTCTCATGGAAACTACCAAAAAATGTTTTCGAGATATAGTTCATCCTTGGATAGAAGGGTATTATTGTCATTTTTTTCATGATTTCTCATTATTGGTGTCACCATTTATAGCTCTGACAAGGAATAATGAACAATTTCAATGGGATGAGTACTGTTAGAAATGATTTGAAGAGATAAAGGGTCACCTTACAATAACTCCAATCATGGATTTTTCAGAACTAGGGAAATGGTATGTGGTATATTATGATGCATCGGGTTTAGTATTGGTTTTTATTTCAAGCAAGGGGATCATTTGGATTCATATGGATCATGATATTTGAGGTTTTATGACAAGAACATCCCTACACATGATTTGAAGTTAGCGGTGGTGGTTCATTCTTTGAAAACGTGGTGTCATTATCTATTTTGTGAGAAATTTAGGGAGTTTTCTAATCACAAGACATTAAAGAATATTTTTTATAATGATATTTTAACTAGAAGAAAAGTATATGGATGGAATATATTCATATGTTTGATTTTCAGTTAATATACCAACTTGTTAGGGGAAATTTTATAGTATATGAATTGAGTAGAAAATCATATGCTCAGTTGGTGATACAAGAATCAGATCAATGGAAGTTGATGTCAGTCATATATGAAATTAGGTTGGAATGTGAGGGTCGAGGGGACGGAGTGGTATTATTTCCGGTTTCGTTGGTTATTGACTTGGTTGGATTGGTTAAAGAGGCACAAACATCTGATTCCATGTGTATGGCGATGAGGTCAAGACACTATAGTGGGGAGAACATAAAGGGTTGTGAATTAGATGGGAATTTAGTTTTGTGTTTTCAAAATTGGATGGTGGTACTAGTGGCTTTTTAGGAAGAACAACTTAGGTATTATCATTATTCTAGGTGGTTTTCCCATCCTGGAATTCAGAATATGTATATGGCATTGAAAGGATAGTTTTGGTGGTTTGGTATGAAAATGTAAGTGGCCGAGTTTGTTTCGAGATGCTTGACATTTATGCATATCAAGGTAAAGAATTAGTGGCCAGAAGGAATGTTGCAATATTTATCTATTATAGTTTGGATGTGGGAAAAAATAGTGATGGATTTTGTGGCAGGTCTCCCAAGAACAGTCAAGAAACACAATTCTATATGGGTGATAGTCGATAGGAACACAAATTCTACCCATTTAATCATTATTGTTGAATCTCATACAGTGGAGGATCTGCCCAAAATCTATCTATAGGTAGTGGTAAAGAGTCATGGTGTTCCAGTTTCCACTGTATCTGATAGATATCAAAGGTTAAAATCTCGTTTTTGTAAATCCTTCTAGCATGCCCTTGGGAAACGATTGATAATGATAACGGAATATCATCCTCAGACGGATAGAATGTGATGCCATGAACCCTCAAGACTAGAGTCGGTGCATTAATTATTATATTTCTCAGGATAGAAGAAGATAAATCCTGAAGGAATGATCAGTTTAGTAGTATTGAATAAACTCTATACTTATATGTAACTATAATTAGATTAGAAAATGTTAGAAAATACAATACATATCAAAAACTACAAACTACATACCTAAAATCTCAATAAACATTCTCTTCTTCATAACCTGTTGAAGGTTAACAAGTGAAAGGGGATAGATCACATGCTCAGTAAGGGTAACAAATAGCAAAAGCATGAAACAATAATAACTGAATTATAACATCTTATCATAGTAAATATGACATGGTAAATAAATGAAAAACCCATGCCATTAATAAACTGAGAATAAAACCGCATAGATTAATTTATTCATAGTAAAAAACTCATGAATAATAGTAAATTATAATGCATAAATATAATTATTATTAATTTTATGTCCTGTATCTGGAAAATGAAACCATAGTACCGTCAAAACGGTTTATGTCTGTGCGCAGAAACCCGTCTAATTTAATGAAGCAAACTTGAAGGGTTTTTCGCCAACTGATTTCTATCATGACAACTCTCAATTCATTGAGAGGAACACTGCTTTCCAAATCATTCTTTATACATTGATTCAACAAAAGAGAAATATGCCTTTACATTATCTGTATAGAATAGAGGATACAGATTCATCAATAATTCCATAATCAAAACAATAATCAAAATAAAAACCATATGTTAAATGGTATACGACTTAGACAATAATAATATCCATGATACGAGAAAGTGGTAATTTAAATGGAATTGAATTTCAATTGAAAATTTATCCAAAATGTTCCGTAGGTACACCACATAAGAAAGAGTAGGTGCACAATACTAATCAGGTCACAATAAAGTGAAAATTGAGGAAAAACTCTTTACCACATTGTAATCAATTGAGTTGTATGACAAAAAGCTTATAAACACCAAATGAATCACAGAATAACATTAAGATAAATAGAATCTTGATAATATATATCAAATTGAAGTACACATATACCGCATATAGGAAATAAGAGACGAACAATGGTAATCCAACAGAATTGAAAGTGAGATGAGAAAACCATTTACAAACATTTTGGCATGGTAACAACAATACTTGTGAGGGATTAATGAGAGGTAAAGGGGTATCCAAATATTAATACATCATAAGGGTAGTACAGGGGTGGTGAGAAAACATACCCCATCATTATGTATTAATAATAAAAGGGGGAAACATAGGGGAGATGCCTGAACAATAGTGAGAGAGAGGATCCATTAAAATAACATATCATTAGATTGAAAAAAAATTAATGAAATAATTATTTATGAAAAACATAAAACCACATAGTAAAAGTGGATATCCAGTATAAAACAATCATAGGTAATTCACACATATTCTGGAATAATTCAAAACCAAAAATATTGATTCTTAACACAACGAATGGGAATTTATTTAAGATATGCCTCACAAAGATTGTATCACTAGAGTGGGGATAAGTCGATGAAATATTTATTTGTTACACATGAAAATACACAAAATTTAAGTGGATATACATTATAATTACATTCAAACATATTCGTGGAACAATGAAACCAATGAAGTATATTTTTAACTTATAGAATGGAAACTGATTTAAGCAATCCCTTACCTTATACTTGATGGTGTTCTCGATTATTCTTAATGACCGGAATAACAAAATTTATCTTAATTAATTAAAAAAACCTATTCAACCTATAATTAATATTTATAACTTTATTAAGTTCATTAATGTCTTTATTGATGGATTTAAGAGATTCAATTTTATTGTTTTCGAAGCATTTTCTTCGTTGGTTTTCATGATCCGTTTACTTGTATTCAAGAATAGGGGTTCATTTGAAAAGTGGTTTATCATCCAGAATTATTAATATATAATATTAGTTACATTAATGATATATAATTCTTATTTTAATGATTCTGGTTTTATAGCATGTGGATGAATCATTCGATGAGTTAATGAATAATGCTTGGATTTGGCTTGGTGGTTTCGTGCACAATGGACTTGTTTTCTATTAATATTCCATATTATAAGTGTGTAAGGAATACTGAGCATTAAAAAAGATAAAATACATATATTATGATCTATATCAACCATTGAAATGGTTTCTTGACCAGTCGTGAAGATAGTAATGCAAATTGATAACCCGTCTTCCTTGAGTGTGATAAATTAACACATATGAGATGGTGTTTGTATTTATTGTATAAAAGGAAGGCAGAAAGAGAGATTATAATGAAAAATTCAATTAGAACAATTAATTTCAAATAAATTAATGGTACTGGAATTATCATGTCATTTTGATGAGTTGTGGTGGGAAAAGAGAACAAAATTCATGGAACATGTAAAAGAAATTGAAAAGAAAAGGAAGAGAGGTTCACCTTTTGTGTACTCCCCCTTGAGAATCTCGTTAAGGCCGTTGTTTTTGGCCTTTTGGTGAGACTAGAAGGTATTGTACATGGGGAATGAGGTTAGGGATATATTTTAGTAGAATTTAGGAAATTAATGAATCTTGATTGGTGAGCGAGGAAGAGGGGTTGAGGGCTATTTTATATAGTGGAGGGGAGAAGTGTTTTCTTAATATTATAATCATTAATTTATTATTTCTCTTAGCACAAGAAATAGTGGGCATTCCATGACAAATAATAGTAATATTTTAATGTGATTTAGATATTTGGGTTCTCACATCACCCATGATGCTTGGAATAGTAAATTTAAAATATAATTTATTAATACGGTAAATTAATGTATATTACTATTCACCAAAATTCAAATATTTCAGAAAAATCCAAAAAATTCACCGTAAATATTTTTCAACATGTTGATTCAAAAATGAACTCCATTTTTTTAAAAAAAATATCTAAATATTATAATTTTTTTTATTTGAAATAATTATTTAATCCAAAAATATAAACAATTAAAATATTTATCTTCATTTTTAAGGTGCCAAAATTTATTTATACATTCATGTGTATGGATACCATTTATAAGATTCATATTACTATTCATATGGGTAAGTTACTATTCATAAGGGTAGGTTACTATTCACCAAAAATTAAGTTATTTCTATGAGACTATAAATATCATCCCTAACACAATCGTGCATGTTAGATTTTTAAAATTTAGAACACAGAGGTACACATATTATGTTTACATAGATAGGTTTTAACTAAGTAGTGTGTTGTAGAGACTTAGTGTTTCATTCATTCTATATTAAATTTATTTTTAAACTATTCTTTTGATATATATAAAACCCGAGTGGACGATACAAACATTAGAGGATATTATAATGGATTGTGTGATGGATTTTGGTGGTTCAGGGGACGAGCACTTACTGTTGGTGGCGTCCTTCTATAAGAACATTTATCAGGTTTTAATAAATATTTCTCTACTAGAGGCATTGTATGGGGGTGTGTGTAGTTGTCCACTATGATGTGTGGAAATGGGTGAGACATCAATGATTGTACCAAGCCTTATCTATGAGACTATAGAGTTGATCATGTTGATCAGAAAGAGGGTGGAGATTGTTCAATGCTGTCTTAAATCATATGTTGACCATCGTCGATGGACTTTGTCCTTTGAGGTGGGTGATCATGTGTTTTTTAGAATCTATTATAGGTAGGGACATCATAGATATGAAAAGAAATAAATGTTACAGATGAAGAATATTGGGCCATTAGAGATACTTGAGTGCATTGGAGTGGTGGATTATCGGTTCTCTTTTGATCCATGGTTTAGTTCATTGCATAATGTGTTTCAAGTCTCATTGTTCAAAATGTTTAAGACAGATTGTGACCATGTAATTTGATAGGATCATGTTGAGCTAGAGATTGATGCGTCTTTGGTGCATGTACTAGTGTGTATTGTGGATAAGAAAGATAATTTATTACATGATAATGTAATCTGCTTAGTTTTAGTTTTTGTGGATGCATGGTCAATTTAGGGGGGAGAGTTTGGAGGGGGAGAAAGAGATTGACATGCAATGTCACATGCAATTTTGGAAAAGATATGGTTCCCTATATTTTGAGGATGGAATGTCCAATCATGGTGAGAATGTATCAACCTCGATTGGAGGTATGTGATCTTTGATTATACCATTTTATTTATATGGAGTGGTTGGATAATGTTTAGGAGATTTTGGAATGGTTTTAGAATGTTTTGGAGGCGTTTTATGGCAACAAGATTAATGAACAATTAAGGGTAACCATTTGGGAATCCCAGGTAACCATGTGATATTCCGTAATTCAATTAGAAGCATTCACACAATTAGTTCATGCTTTGTTTAAATGTTTGAGGTAACCGTGCAACCCATTAAGAACGGTTTTTTTTAAATGGGGTTAGTCATGATTTCCCATAAACACCCATTCCGTCTCCCATATGATCCATTCCTAGTATTTCATATTCTCAATGGCTAGTGGGGATCTCCAACTCATTTGTGAATGGATTTGAAAGGGATTCAAGGTGGTTTGAAGGCATTTCATTTTAGGTAAGTCTTCTCTTTTGGTTTCATTGTTGTTTCCTCAATATCATCCCTATTTCCTTTATTGGTTTTCTATATCTACATCCATTTCATTTTAATATAGGGTTGTTTTTTCCTTAGGTTATGATTTTAGGGATTTTGGATGTTATTGAAGGAGATCTAGAGTGGTTTTGGTGGAGCGTTCATCCAAATTGGTGGTGCAATTTCTTATGGGTCGATTTCACCAGAACATTAATGGTATGTAGATTCTATCTGCATTTAACATTCATAGATCATGAGGCCTTGTTTGAAATTAATTTTTTTCTTGAATGTATTATTAAATATGATGTGAAAATATTGGTGGAAACCCATTGGATGATGAATTAGTGATTTTGTGTAAAATGGGATATTGTTTCAAAAAGGGGATTGTCGAGGGATTTTAAATTTTAGATTTTAAAATTGGTTTCTTGTTTTGGTTTATGAAAATTCTTTGGTAAAGAATGGTTTTCAATAATAATGTGGTTTATTGGAATGTAGTTTCTCATGGAAAAAAGTTAGAGTTTGTTTTCAAAAAATGGCTGATTTATTGAAGTGATTAACATGTGTTGGAAATGGTTGTGTGCATTATGTGTGGACTAAATGTTTTATGATTTTTTAAGTTTCGTATTGTGTCTTGAGTTTATTATGTTGAAGTTGGTGAGAGGAATCACTATAAAAGGTGGTGGATAGTGGATTTAAAGGCCACCAATATGGATAAGTGGCCAGGAAGTAACACTGGTTTGGATAAGTAATAAAAGTGTTTAGATGGGATATTCTTCCCTGGTTGATTGAATTCATGAGTAATTCTATGAATGATGGAAATTTTTCATGATAATGTTTGATGGTGATATGTATTATGGCATAATTATGGCTTTCCAGAGTTTTATATGGCTTGGTAAGGGTGTGTTTTTATTATCGGTAATTATTGAACTATTTTTTCATTTATATACACTGTTTCATATAATTATCCTAATGTTTTAATCTTAGTGTAAGGTGTAGGGTTGTCATTTAGTGAAATCGTATTGAGTATTAATACTCACCCCTAATTTTTCACTAGGGCGCTCTTATAGATTTTGTATTTCAGGACACATGTAAGAGTAAGGCATCAAATTTTACTAGTGGTTTATCGTGATGATTGGATGCTTCGGTGGTGGTTCGATCATGGAACTTATTATGGCGAAGTGGAGGGTACCTAAGTTTACATTAGGTATCTTTTCTAGTCTTCTTCTTACCTCTATAAATTTGGTTTTGTATGATTCAGTTATATTTTTTGGGGAATTTTTTTAGATTTAATTGTTTGACTTTTGGTGTTATATGTTTTGGGTTTCATTGTTAACATGTATCATGTTTTTTTTATAATAACCTATTTGGTTGGTGGGTTTATCTCAAGGGGAAATTGATCCCCAATTTATATTTGAGGTCCTCAATAGTTATTTCCACCCTTTAGTTCCTTGAGAATGTCGTTAGAGGCCTAGTAGAACCTCAACACCTTCTAAAGCCAATGAGGAATGGGTGGGGAGTTATAGAAAATATTTTTGTAGTACTTTATATTTAAATTAGTAATGGAATGTTTAAAACATCACTTCCTAGAGGTGGTATCCCAGACATACACGCATGCAAAATTATATTTCTTCCAATTGATTGAATGGTTAAAAGGTTGATATGATATTGAGGCATTATAATAATAAACATGTTCTAAATTTAAAATATAATCATTAGTTCCATATTAATATTCATCCAAGCAAATTGGGGATGAAAAATGAATTAGGCATCTAAGTGGAGATAATAAACCATATGTATAAACAAGTAATTTTTTCTCTTTTTTGTGTAAAGGGAAAGAGATGGAAAATGTTAGAAATGGAATCATAATAACGTACCATCAAATTAATTACAATGTATTTTTTTTATTGTAGGATATGGTAAAAATTATTTTGAGTAAGGATTGGGATAAATATATTAAAATAGGATGGGTTATAGAATTAACTATTATTCAGTAAGACTCCTTTATCCACCTTAAGCCTCTTTAAGAAGGCATAAGGACGCTTGGAATTGTGTTTCATGAAGAAAAGAACCGATAATCAAAATCTAGGGGATACTCTATTATAATTTCCTAAGGGTTTTATGTCTATATGTATCAATTTTTTTTAAATAAATTATAGAATCAGTTTCTATTTTTATTGGAGGGAAAGAATACTTGTAGAAATGAAAAAAATTATTTCAATATAATATTTTAATTCTATAAAAAAATAATATATATATATATATGTATGTATATATATATTAAAATAAAAATTTTATATGATCTAAATGTCATTATCTGATGAATTTTATAAATGTTTTGGTTTCATGTTAAACCTAATTATTTCATTAAACAATTCATTGCCCAATTTCACTACTAGAATTTTGGCCATTTGTGATGGTTCATTTGCCACAAACAAAAGAACCATCGCAAATAGTCCCTTTTATTTTACTATTAGAGATGAATTATTTATTCCTTCACATGTAATGGTTATTTGCGAGAGAATAAATAATCCATCACAAATGTTTTTGGTGCATTTTCCAACCACCCAACAAGAAATTTAATCACGAAAGTCATTTTTGATGGAAAACATCCATCACAATTCCTCTAGGAAATAAATTATTTACGACATAAATTAATGTTTGTCCTAAATAATATTGAATAAAAAATATTTTCCACGCAATTAATTCTTTCAAAAATAAACCATCGCAAAAAACCCAGATGTTTTAGTAGCAATGGTGCCATCCTTTCTCTCTTCATTCTCTTTCTCCTCCTTCCCCCACAGAAAACCCAACGCCCCTACGGATGTTTGATTGTACCCAACAATGTGTGGCTCCATTATTCCCTTTTTTTTGATGATTTTGGCTCTGTTCTTCAAATTAATAACTCCTATTACATTCAATGTCTACTTTTTAGCATATTTGGGTTCAATGTTAAATTTATTGGTTTGGTCACTAGGTTTCAAAATTTATTTGATTTTCATGATTTATGTTACATTTAGGATAAACGTAATTGTGTTAATTATTTTTTGAATTTTTAGTAGGTTCATTTTTTTCACATTTTGGGATCAATGTCAAATATATATGTTCGATTGAACACTATATTTTCAAATATTTTTGACTTTCTTGCTTAATTTGATATTTAGGATTTATGCAATTTTATTAATATCTATTTTGATTTTAATATATTTTGTGTTATTTATTTTAATTTATGATTAATAGTGTTTCTATTTTTTATTTGTTATATTAATATATATTTTGTATTAATATTTTTAAATATAAATATAAATATATATATATATATATATATATAAGTGTGTTTGTGTACTAAGTTATTTATTATATCTGTTTGAGTATATATATATATATATTAAATGTCATTATTTAATTTTGGTATTTGTATGTGTTTATATATATATATATATGTTTTTCAAAAATATTTTTAATATTTTTTATTTTTATATATATATATACACATATGTCTGTTCGTATGTATATATGTATATATAAATAAGATAAGTAGATCTGTTATAAAAATTTCTAAAATAAATTTTATATATTTATGTTAATTAATAATTCATTTTATATAAATTTTATATTCAGATCTGTTAAAAATTTCATTTTTAGCCATTTTGACTTGTTTGTAGCTTATGGATCTCAACACATGGCGGGTTTCTGTGTGGATTTGGGGGATGATGTCTTCAAATATCATGTGGTCACAACTGTTTCGGTCTGATCACTGGGTAAATGATGGTGGGGTGTGAGATGTGTGGTTCTTTCACCGAAGATGGAGTTTAAGCTGAATGAGAAGTGTGTTGTGGATGTATTTTTCGGTGAGAGGAAATATCGAGTTTAAGCAGAACTAGGATGCAGAATAGTTGGATGGGTATGCAGGACAACTTTGGGGGATGACCAATGGACTCTACCTTTTGGTACAACTGTCTGGTGATGCTTAGTTGGGCTGTTTTGATGGAGACATCATATTGGTGACTCCTTTTGGTTTGTATTGGGTCTGGTGACACTATAGAAAACGACTTTTCTTTGATGGGGTATTGATCATGATTGTCTTTGGTGTTTTTTTCAAGGGTTTTAGATACTTTTTCTTATTTCTAGCTTTGGAACCTTTATGTTTGGTGGAATTTAATGTTTCACATCAATTGTGGTACTTTGTTTCTCTGGTTTTTTTATAAAATAAATTTTTAGGATCGAGCATGCTCGAGTCATAAATATTTCGATTTTATGTAAACAACACATTTTGTTTATAAATCTATAAACATTTTAAAAAATTTGTAAATTTTTTAATATATATATATATATATATATATAATTGTTTCACATTTAAAAACATTTTCGAGAGTCGTACTTTTGCAATACATTGACGACATATGGTATGCGATATTATTTATTAATGCATGTTTATTTTAACACTAACTTGTTTATTATATAATATATACTGATACCAAAAATATATTATTGAGTATGAATTTTATAATAAGATGTATTCTAATCCCTATAAAGGAGAAGTTGTAAGGGGAATGATATTTATGTTTTATGGTCAAAGATTTTGCAAAAAAAATTCATCAATATTAATTTTATTTTTATTCTAATTTGTCATCATATTTAAAGGAAACATATAATTCATCGACTTATTATTTAATGGAGAGTCAATCTAAGACCAAAAAAGATGCCCATGTGATTCAGGTATAGATTAGGGGTCATGGATATTTGTGAATTCAAAGGGTTTCAAGAATAGTTGAGTTTTTGGTATTGGTTCTCTATAGACACGTATGATTTATTATGGATCTTCTACGATGGAATCAATGAGCGCAAAGGGAGATCTTGGAGAGACTTCATCATCACCGTTATCCAATGAACATTATGAGGAGAGGTTGAGAGTTAGGATTAGATGATACATCAGATAAAGATGTAGAGGGATGGGGAGCGTGACCAGCAATGTTTGAGAGAATAAAAGATGATAGGTTTTATATGGTGACTTGAATGTTGTGTTGGTATAGAGTTTCTTCCATATAGTACTTCGAGTGATCATCCTCCACCTGAGACCAATTAATTATTTACGAATATTTTATGATTGTTTTGAAATTTTTGAGGATAGAAATATTATATTTAGAATGATTTATTAATTTTATGTGTGTTTAAAATTTCTTAAATCATATTTTAATGTTTTTTAAATATTTATATTTATATTTATAAAAAAATTATTTATTTCAAAATTTGTAGAAAGGTTTTTTATGACATGTTATTTATCCCCCACCAATGGTTATTTGTGACACACCATCATAATAAATGTTGAAAGAATATTTCTGGATTTTGTTTCGATATATTGAATATTTTTTACAAAAAGGGGTTCTATGATGGCCCATCACAAATAAATATATTTATGATGCCTTATTCGATGATGAGCTATTTTTGATGAACAAGAATCACAAAAATTCATTTGCGATGATAACCCATCACAAATGACCCAATGCAATTATCAAAAATTCATGTAGTGTTTTATCCTAAAATGGAGTAAATATTTTTTATCATAATGATTAAAAAAATTAACTTATAACATATTAATTGTAACAGAAACGATATTAGGATGAAACATTAGAACAATTAGAATCATAAATGTCCTATTTGATTAATTTTATGTGTTTCTATAATTTAATAATATGTTAATTTTATAAAAATAAAATTGATGACATATTTGATTATATTAATTGAAATTTAATATTAATTTATCGTTATAGGTGTGGAATTCAAATATAAAATATTATGACATCCAAAAATGGGTATATTTGTATAAAAATTTCATTGAATATGATAAATCAACCCATTTATATTGGGTTTAATATTTTTAAAATCATTTTTTATTTTCTATTAATTTAATAAATATTGTGCCATCATTTAACAAGAATTTAAAGTCAGGATTCTATAAAAAATACATATAAAATAATTTAGCATTAAAAAAATTAAATTCCCATTCAAATAATCATTTATAACTAATATTCTTCCATTTTTTACCAGATGATTTTTTTTAAAGAAATAAATTTCTAGTGAGTGAAATGTTTAGATTTTCATTAATTAATATCAATTAATTTTCATTATCAAGGACACATAGAAACAAAATTATATATATATATATTTATATCATTGTTTTTAATTTATATCATATCATTGATATATATAATTATGTAAGGTCATATTTTCGATTGATTTTGATATTTTATCTTACAATTTTAACTATATTTTATCCAATTAAACCATACTGAGGTTAAAATATTTTCACCATTTACAATAAATACAATTAAAAATAAAATCGTCCTATTCATGAAATCATAACAAATGTTTTAAATTTTTTTCTTATCTATCATGATTCAATAAGTAGTAGTGACATAATTAAATTTACGATAAATGTGCAAAACACCATGAAAAATAGTTTTCAGAAAAATGTGTTTGATAGAAAAAATATTAATAAATATCCAAATATTCAGTACTTATTAATAAAATTTATTTAATTATTTTAATCAAAATATATTTTCTGATATATATGTTTATGATAAAATTCTTCCAAATAAGTTGAATGTTAAATTACATGAATTAATGAAGAGAAAAGATAGTCTTTGAAAAATAAAATTTTCCACTATTCATTGATAATCAATTTATATTTTATTAATCCAAAAATATATCCATATTTCAAGTTAGACATTATGACATAATAAAGTTTGTATTTTTTATGATATTAAATTTATAAAATTGGATACATCAATAATTAAAATATTTGTTCAAAAAATGAATTTTTTTTTGAAACCCATTTTTTCAAAAAAAAATCACATTAGAAAAAATAGAGTATTTATATATTATGAATAAAATAATATATTATAATTAATTAAATCATTTATACATATATACACAATAATCCAAGAGATAGGTAAGAAACCTGCTCCTAAAAAATATATTATGTAAAACAAAAAATGCAAAGGAAAACAGAGTCACAGAACAGATCCAGAAAGACTGGTATATATTTATATGTTTAATAATGTAGTCAATTATATCTATCAAAATCAATTTAATTACTTAGTTATAATATATCGTGATAAGTTTTAAGCTTGTTGTTTCTTGATAAAAAAGCAATCGAACATGTATTATTTATTAATAGAGAACTATATTATAAAATATCAATATGTCACATTCTAACCCATAAAGAAATTAATCCTTATAATTTTTTTATTGGTAAAAAAATTCTTAAAATTTTTAAATACGTCTTTTGAAAACAACCATCATACAAAGGTATACAATAATATCCTCAGAAAGGTGTGTTGGAAAATGTAAGGTTTAACTAAAATAGCACATAATTAGGTTCTCAGATTTGTATAACATTTGTGGGATGTAAAAATATAGTCTTTTCGGAGATAAAAAAATAATCATGGACTAATATATAGTGATAGAGAACATGGTTATAAGAATGTTAATGAAAAAAATAAATAAATAAGAGAGGTGTGAAAAGACCATAAAAAAACTAGGAATGAATTTAATAAGATAACATTATTATTTAAAAATAGATTTTACAAATATGATATATTGTTTTCTATTCATGATAGTGAACAAATAAAAATGTACATTCTTGATTTCTTTCCATTTTATAAATAATACCTCATGCATTAGTTCAACTTCAATGAATTTTTATTTCATCTCTTATACAGTTAAGTGATAATTGAAGAATAATTTTTCATTCCTGGCGCACATAAAATATATTTTAGTGGATCATAAGATCCATAAAATAATGAATTTTTTTCCTCTTTGATATAAATATATTAAAAAAATTGTTAGCCCATGTTGGTCAATATGGTTCAAAAAAATACAGTATTTCAGAAAACATAAACAATAATGGCCACATTTCAATATAATTCATTTCACATATAGTTTACCTTAAGCCTCCACCAATATAAATATAATAAAATAAAAATTTCAAAAATATTAATGATTATATCAATAGTTTTTGTGATAAAAAAACAATTATCTCCACATAAGAAAAAATATTTCATAATGTCCCATTTATTCCATTTTACAAATAGTTAACCTTAGGTCTCCACCAATATATATATATATATATATAATAAAATTAAAATTTCAAAAATATGAATGATTAAATCAAAATTTTTTGTGATCATAATTTACATTTATCCGCACATAACAAAAACTATTTCATAATGTCACATGCTAAATATATAATTACAATGATCATATGTTTTCATAAAATCTATTAATAACATAAATCACTATAAAATCTCAATGGAATCATAAATTCTTATAAAATAAAAGTATCATAAGTACTGAATTAAAATAATATAAAATTAAATATATTTAAAGAATATAAAACATTATTAAACTACATCCTGGATGACCAAAATAAATATATCATCAAATTTCATACTGATTTCAAGGTTTCTAATACTATCCCACTTAATCCATAAATAAAAATCATAACTTTATCAAAGATAATTTCATTACTCTATATAAGGAAAAAATTAATGGGCATCTTTCCCTTAATAATGTGTTTTCTAAATATTTCACTTTATAACTAACTCACATTTCATGGTTATCAGTACCATTCGACATATGATTTAAAATACTTAATAAAATAATAATTTAAAACAATATATAGATGTTTCATGAATCATATAACCATAAAATCATTTTTTAAGACATATAAAATGTTATTACTGAATCCCAATAAATGAACACTTAAATCCTTTATCTTTAATGACTGAAAAAATAGAGGACCTTCCTTGTTTAATGTGTTAACCTATGTATTATGGAAATGACTCAGATAACTCTCAATATCCATATACATAATACTACGAATAACATAGAAAAATAATTTATCTATTACCTTATTTTATGTATAAAAATATATTCACATTCCATTTTGACATTATCTTTGGAATTACATCCAATATTCTTAACATGGAATGAATTGAAAACTCATTCATCTATATTCATTTCCAAATAAAAATTCATAAAATTCCACTTTCCACTAATTGATGTGTTAAAAAAATCACATGTGTTTATATTGTTAACCATATATCATGATAGATTATTGGGAATAAACAAATGCATGGCCTTATAGTTCGTTGATCCTTTACATTAACCAGATAAAAATCATAAAATATTCCATGACATTCACCATTAATATAAATCATCTTAGTTCAAGCTATTTAAAAAAGCATAGTGTGGGAAAACTTTACGTAGTTAGAGATTGGAAAAATTAATTTATATCATTATTAAATCATGAAAATTTATTTCAATACATTATGAAATTATGTTTAAAATAGGTCATTCATTCATCATATATTCGAATCCTTTATAATTTATAACAATAAAAATATGAGTAAATCGTTGCATATCACTAGGTAGTGTTTAATGAGGTGCAAGGTATCAGTAGAATCACTATCCAACAAAATGATTATTGAGATATACCAAACTATATATTTTTGGAGTTATTATCCCAATATGCCTAAATACCAAAACCACATCCACCAATAGTATCTATACATGGAAGTTTTTATAGGATGACCACATAATATCTACCATAAAAAACCATATGTTATTATTTTACAATTAGGTATATACTAAAAATATATCATAGGGTTATGTTACATAAAATATATTTTAATAAATATATTTATGATGATTTCTATAGACCATATTATTGTACCGTATACTGAAACCCAAACTCAAGTAACATAGATCAAATTTCCACATTACTATGTAGTCCATAGATAAAAGCAACTATATCCCAAAGGACTGAATAGTTTATTAGTCTTGATAATCTTTTTTGAAACATGATTCCCATATTATTTTAGTAATATAAAATATATACCATAAGAACCATTCTTTCATCCTTTATATAATTTAGAATACTGATTTTCATATCTTGTGGAATAGAAAAAATCAAATGGCTGAGATCAGATGATTATTATGTGTTCTGTAAAATTACATATATCATAAGTAAGTATGTAATAACAATCCTAGTTGAGTATATTATAACAACACATTCAATTCAATAAATAAATTTATTTAAATGAGATTCTATGCCAAATATCAATCTATAAAACACATGAAAAATTATTGATGAATTACTAAAAAATGAAATGCACAATTTAAGAAATTATTTTTTCAAGGCCTCTCAAATAATATATCATCAATATTAAAATCATATTATCTCTAATAATATATTATTACTTTTTTATTTCCTCTTAAACGTTTCATTATCATTTTTTGGGTATACATTCATTAAATACCCCAATATTATGACATGATGTTGCTTCCTTAGACTCTATATCATTCCATCATGTTTGGTCTCACAAGAACAATTAATGAATCTATGGGATTTACATAAATAATAACCCTCCATTACATTCATATCCTATATATTCCATAAAATTTGAATGGTCAATACAATTCATCCACAAAATGTATTATATATTAACAATGTTCCATGTTGAATCAAGAATATGGAAATGTAATATTTCATCTTCGTATAAAATTTGGAGAAATAATCATGATGATATCCATTAATCATATACATGGTAATGATTATGGTTGTTTTCATAGTTGAAAATATATTTATATTATCATAAGAACTATATTTTATGAAAAATACCAAATTCACATTGAAATCACTTAATAAAATAAAAAAATTACCAAAAATTATTTCTTTTTTAATTGAAAAAATGGTTTGACGAAATTAATGAATACATTAACACGTGAAGTATTATTTATTTTAGGAAATTTTATTTTGGTTATGTATTTAAAAATAATGATTATTTACAAATTTTTGAAAATAAGAAAAAAAAATATCATACATAAAATGACAAGAAAATTCCCTTGAAATCGTCTAAAAACATAAATAATGGTAAAAACTAAAATTAGAAAATCACAAGATAATTTTGGATGTATTCTTTAATATGTTTTAGAAAATATAGATATGTATGAAATTGTTTTGACAAATGAGTTAAATTGAGTTAGTATTCATTAAAGATTATTTTTCGAGTCTATTGAGTAATTAAAACAAGAAAATGAAAAGAATTAAATTCCAATAATTAAAAATATGATAAAAATTATTCAATTTATTGAGATGTAGATAACAAAATTTCATCATAAAAACTCAATCATATATAATCTTGGTAAAAAAATGGGATTGTAATATAAATCCCTTATCATATTGGTATCTTTTGAATAAAATCATTATAAAAGAGAGAGAAATATATGGATATGAAAATTATATTTTTTCACGTGAATAATTATAAATGGAAATTTTCAGTAGTATATTAAGAAAATAAATGAAACAACTAGTGAATATGGAATGTTTTTCAATGAAATAAATGTGAGACTAAAAACAAATACCTCTAGTTTGACATTCTCCGAATGTTATTTTACCTCTTATAGATTAAAAATATTATTTATTGTAAATCACTATAATAACCATTTAAATACTTATAATATTATATATGAACCACATATAACATTATAACACCTATTTATTAATAAATTAATATTATAATCATCATTTCTTAGTGTTAAGTATTTATGGAGGGTGACATTAAGTTGGGATTCATTTATGATTTATGCCATCTGTTGGACATTGATCGAGAGATTTTCTTCATTAGTTAAACTCTTATGTCACATGAGTTGATTTTTTTACATTCATATTAATTAATAAATCATTATTCTAATCATGTTAAATAGCTAAAAATTCTTAGTATTTAGTCTTTTTATATAGAAATTCTATTCCGACGTACTGGTCCTTGTAAACCAATCATAATTATATAATTTTAATAATTTTATTAATGAAAAAAATATCATTTATATTAAATATAAATATATATAATTATATATATATATTATAGAGATATAAAAATTAGTTTCACCCTTCATGGAGAAAACTATCTGATCTTTTGCATGAATATTGTTTTCACTCTCTAAAGGATAGAAAAAGGAATGATAAATTTTAATTCAAATTTTTGAAAACATAATTATATCAAATATGTAATAAATATTCATTAAATATATCCTTATTACAATCTATATTAATAAAATAAGGAAAATGGTTCACAACTATTTTTGGAGGTTTCTATTTCACACCTACACGCTAGCAACATTACATATTTTCTACAGATTCAAAGTATATAAGGTATATATGGAATTAAGATGTTATAATCATATTCATTTCATAAAACTCATAGATATTAATTATTTTCTTCTTGATAACTATCCAATTATGGGGTGGTAAAAAATAAATTACATTACGATTTGGAGACTTTATGCAATACGTTGAGATAGGCGTCGTTTTAACTATTCAATGGATAAAAAAGATATGGAAAATGATTCAACCATAATCATAATAAAAACATTTTACATTTATGATATATGATTAATTACTTTTTATATAAATATTATATCTAGATTATGTAGGAATAAAAATAAATTTTAAGAGGATCATTATGGGGACAACATCTTCTTCGTTAGGCTTCCCTTATAACCCTTCCTAAAGACACTTTGAAGGGAATTTCATGAAGTGAAAAATAGAATTCAGTTCTAGGGGAGTATATAAGGGAATGGGTAGGTATTTTTGCTATAATAAATCCTAGTTTCTTGTTAATAAAATATATAATGGGTGTCCAATCATAAGGGAGGGAAATTACTCGGATACAATTTGATAAATTATTAAAATATAATTAATTAATCTTCACGAAAAATTTATTCAAAGTAGAAAAATATATTAAAAATTAGGATATGGTCTATATAAAATTATAAAATTAAATTTAGATTTGTTATTGATTCATTTTAATCCTTATATCTTTTTCAACACATTCTTTAACAAATTATTAACTTATTTAATTGAAAAATTATTTAATATTAAAGGTTTATAAATTTAACATTAAGGTAATTATTTCTCAGAAAAGGCTACGAGATTCAATTTTAGGGAAATTTTTATTATAGTCGTCCTTTTTTATATGTTTTATGTTTTTAGTATTTTAATAAAATATTATTTTACCTAAAATATGATTAATATTATTTTTAGCAGATTTATTTAATTTTATTTGAAGTCTTTAAGATATTTTTAAATTAAAATATAATCATTTAATTCATCCATAATAATTTATATTTTTATAAAAAAATCATGGAATAAAAAAATCACCCAATTTATATTAATTTTATGACTTTTAATGTCAAATATTATATTTTTCTATGAATTGAAAATGTATTGATTTAGTGTTGTGTAAGAATTTAATGTTATTATTTAGTTAAAAATATAATAAATAAATTTACATAATTAAAACAACTTATTTTATTAAATGCAATTTGAGTTTCAAAGTTATCATCTTTTTTATTCTTATTACAAATGATTTGATATATCAATGTTAGTACTGTCCCATTTGGAAACATTCTAAACATACAATAATATAATTTTCATTATCATGGGAAAATGGAACCAAAATAAATGTGGTTGAATTTATTCTCTAAAATGATGTAATGGAATGTTTTAAGTTTATTATGAGTCTTTATATAGTCACAAATTTTTTTACTAATTTTATCTTTAACAAGGTGGAAAATATTTACCCCAATTACTATTCATAATCACAAAAAATATGATGTACCTATTTATAAAAATCACACATTATTATTTTAAATAGGGTATCATATTTTCATGATTAAATCTCACAAAGTGAAATAAATAATTTTTAATATAAATTAGTGAAACATAATAAAAACATTTTTTGGAAATTTTGTTGCAAATCATTTAAATTAACTTATATCAAAAGAAAGAATATTTCTAATAAAAATGGAAATACCAATAATATAATAATTAAAATTGATAATATGAAACTTTAAAATTATTTCAAAAATCTAATTGGACCTTTCAAATATTTTATTTAATTATTAGAATTGGTATTATTAAAAAAAGAAGTATTTTTTGCAATTTAATGAAAATTAAATCATTTTAGAAAAATAAAAAAAATATCACAATAAATTAATATCGAAATTATTACTTTCAAAATGATGATATTAATATAAAAATAGATTTTAAAATGTTTTACAATTTTTTTATGTTATTCATAAAAAAGTGTAATAAAAAAATTTCCTGAAAATATATATGAAAAAATAGGTTTAATAAAAATTGAATAGATCTTATTATGGTTCAACATGTACATTTGAATTATGTAATATATATATATATATTTCATTAAGTTGTTAATCGTATTCATACATATTAATTTACTCAGAGGTTTATAATATATTACAGTCCTTTTTAAGCTCAGTGTTTCATGTCAAGAAACCAATCAAATGTTTCTAATTTATTTATTGGTAAATATATTCTAAAAAACATAGGGTGTAAGATTTATAATGTATGATTGATCAAAATATTAGAAGTTTGTTCTTATATTATTTGAGTTTTAAGGGGAGGGAAAACAAAGGTTGACATTGAATAAGAATATAATGAAGATGGAGGAAATCAAAATTATGATGTTGGAAGAAATCAAGAATTAGTTCTCCGCCATGTATTTTACACAAACTCTACACAAGAAGATAGAGTGGAAACTCATGGAGTGAAAGGAATTATATGATAAACCCATTTCTATATAAAGATCACTTTACTAGTCTGTTGATGTATTTCCATAACATTATTATAGATCATTAGAGTTAAATCGAAAAATTCATTAGAGGCCTTAAAAAATTAATTTTCGGAGAACATACTCTAAGAGAGGTTTTCCACCATGAAGAGGTCATCATATTTGAACTAAAAGAGAGTATGAAAGATCGAGAATAATATTAATTCAAATAATAGAAATGGAATATTGAGTTTTAGGGGAATCCATATGAATACCATTGGTAGGTAATGAAAATTAAACTCTATTCACGAATGAAACACAAGTGGAAACACAATTAGAATAACTAAAGTGTAATGTAAAGATGGTTTAACCGTGTTAGTATTATAAATCATGTTCGTTGAAAAAAAGGCTTAAAATTTGAAACAAGAAAAGATAAACGTCCGTGTAATTACACTACCCAATCACCATTAATTTATATATTAGGAGTTTGAGTAATATGTTAATAAATTTATTACCAATAGGTTTCAAAAATCGATTGACCATTGCATCCTAAAAAAGCAGAGGAAAAGGAAAGGAATATCAAATCACCATTGATGACCTTGAATAATAAATGTGATGTAATCATAGCCTCCACTTCATTGTTTTTTACATTAGACATTATTGAAGACAGGATAGTTTTACTAGTATATTTTCTATGTTTTACACTCCAATGTCTAATAAAATTACAAGTTTTATGATGATTTAATTCTCAAATTTCTTTTTCATGGAATATAAATGAATCAATTAAATGAATTTAATTAAAATTTATATCTCCATAGACTCCATAATAATCATTTCCCAATCCAAGATATGTTAATCCACCATTACAAGGATGACTATAAAATCACAGATATATAATTCTATCATATAGGTCTCAATAACATAAAATGAAATGTCATTACCTTAAATTGTTAGAAATAAACATAATATATGGTATAATCATAATATAGTTGAATAGATGTGAATAATTGTTAATAATAATAACACCTCATTTTAAAATTAAATCACGATTCATGTCTATCTAATAAACCAAGTTATCGTCGTTTGTCAGAAATTATTAAAATTGAGATGCTGATATTTATTTAACTGATAGATAATTTAATATCTATACATATCACTTTATATGCTCCTAAAATAAATAATATATTCAATAGCATTTTCCCCTAGAAATACAGAACATCAGTTGAAACTACAATACCATTATATAAAAATTTATCTTTAAAAATAATAGTTAAAACATACATAATATGTTAGTGGGTATGAATAGGAGATAAATTGTTTTGAAATATCTATATAATGAAAATATGGTTTACTTTGAATACTAATTAAATATGATTAGTATTACCAAAAAAAACTTATAAAATCATTTTATTTATGAAATAATATTTTATAAAATTGTTTTATTATTTGAAATTAATTTTAGTATTATAATAACATAATAATAAGATATTTTAAAAATAAAAATAATATATTAACAAATCATTCATCTATTATTAGTTATAAATAGTATGAAGAATAATTACCAATTAAGAATGTAATTTTTTAAAAGAAATGATTTATACTATATTATGGAAATTTATTTAATTCTAATATTTTAGAAATTTATTTCCAATAATTGAAAATCATTTTTGTATTGATTATAAAAAATATTTTTATATAGTTGTTTGAAATTTTCAAAAAAAAATATTATTAGGTGAATAGTCAAATATACAATTTTAACTAATATTGAGTCTTTTATGGAATTAATATAATGAAAATAAACTTAGATAATTAAGAATCCATATTTTTGAGAAAATATGATTTTTTAATTGACATTATAGATTTTTTTAATATTTATTATAATTTAGAAACCTCTATTCGAAATTTGATGTATCGTGTAATATTTTCCTCAATATTTGTTTAATACATTATAAATTTAACAAAAATAAATTTTTAAACTTTTATAAAATGAATAAAAAATAATGGATTTCACATTTTGAATTAGTTGTAACTAATTATCTAATAATAGCTGATTTAATATTGTATATAATATTTTTTGTAACCTAAGGTGATGACTAATTATTCTAGTAAAGGATAATATGTTGAATGCCATAATTCAAGGGGTAAATGGATTTAACGAATGTGAAATACATATTTGAAAAACATGGTTGAGAATTAATCACCCTTATATCTTATCATCCCATAATTTTAGAAATTTTTGTTCCACATTCCATTGGAATTTATTCCGATTATTGAAAAGATAAAGGTATTTATAAATAATCCAATTCCTTTTCACATATTAAATTCTCTCTCTCTTATTGACTTCGTCTCATGGAAACCCCTTTGACCAGTCCAAACTTTTACAAAACCCTATTACACATTCCTAAAAACCATTAAGTGGTTCTTGTCTTCTCAAAAGTCAATCACATAGGATCTTAAGTATATCAAGAAATAATTTTCATACATAATTATTAAATCAATTAAAATAAATATTCATTAAAATTGACAAAAATACATTTCTTGTTTTTGTAGATGTAACATCCCACACAACTTTATTTTCTAAAAACGTGTCATAGGTTGTACTATTCACATGTGAAATCAATAGGACTCTAAATTTAGCCAATAAAAGATAAGGGATTCAAATAACATTATTATTATCACATTAAATATAAAATCCATAAATAAATAAATAAATATGTATACATATATAACACTTTATATGATAAATGAATAAATTCAATGAAAGGTATTCTAAAAAGTAAAAAAAAAATTAGATTACCAAAGATATCAAAATATAATAGTCTAAAAACACTTGGAGAATCCAATAATCAAATATACCATTGCGATATAATCCAAATGAAGAACTAACCAATCTTATTGCTCCCACTCCTCCTTACATTCCCATATAATCAAGCCACATCAGTTAAAAAATATGATACATTCCCTTTAACAGTGTCATGATAAGTTACATCAGCAAATTCATTTGTGTGCCCAATATTGGGGAGGGTGTATATAATGAACTATTTCCTAAATTACTTCCAAAAAAACACCACTATTATATAAATATATCACAATTTATATAAATAGTTTAAAATAAGTTAAAACCTTTATAGCAGTAACCTAAACAATTAGAAAGGGAATAAAATTGTCATGTTCTAATTACATTTCATGTTATCTGCTGAATTTATTACAAAATTTTCACTCAAAAACCCCCATGCTTGATAAGTGGTATTTCAAATTGCATTAGTGTAATATCTAACACAAACCAATTATTCAATAGATGGGTAATATCCTAGTGAATAATTGATACACATCCCATGACCTTGGATATATCCTTGTACCCTAGTGGTACACAACCCTTATTTAGGGTCACATCTAATGAATTGAACCACCACAAACCCTAAATTACAAATAAATTTCCCAAATATTTCACATAAACAAAATCATTTATTGAAAACATTTCATTATACAAAATTTGTGTTATGAAAAAAACCATTTTTATAATATCAACTTTTTTAAAAAGTTCATCAATTTCTTCACCAAAATATAGAATTTTTTCATGAATACCAATGTATATACCCAAATATGTTTCTATCAAGAATCAAACTATGATTTCACAAATAAAAAATTAAAAAAAATTAATCCAAACTGAAACCTTATAGAAAAACTGTCAATGTGGGGGAAAACATTCATCTCAACAAGTGAAAACAATTAATAACTCCTATACAAAACAATATCAAGGATTCAATATTATTCTCCAAAATATATTCAATCATATCAGGTATGTGTTCTTGTCAATTAACATAGATATATCTATAAATAACTATATCTATGATTTCATTATAGAATAAATGAATATATCCATGAAGAATAGGAAAAAATGGTTAGTTACACATGATTACAAATCCTTAATGCACTTTGATTCTCTTAATTGTCAACTACGAATCAAAGGGAATGTTCTCTCAAGAACGTGGTTCAGGAGAAATTCAAGATCATATAGAATATTGTAATTAATTAGGCTTAAAAGTGATAATTTAGATTATATCTATAATTTTCGATGGGTTAATTTTACACCACATGGTTAGGCTACATGGTTTGGTAAATGATGTACTAACCATCTAAATCAACTATCTGACTGGAACACATCACATGGTTGGCCCTCACATTTATAAAAAAAGGATTCAGAAATAACATTCCATCTGTAAAAATTTTAAATGTTTCTTCAGGGAACTCACATTGTTTGGCAAAGCTTTTCTCTAACCATGTCCCTACCTAGTTTCTACAAAATCATGTTTCATAATTTTCTAGTGGTGGGGAATTGTTTAAACTAACCATGAACAAATCGTGAAACTATATAAACACCTCCATAACATGTATAATACTCCTCCATAATCTTCAAACATAACAAATGTATTTTATAATCATATTGTACAATAATAAATCATCATGTATTTGAAATTATAGGTTTAAAATTTTACCTAAGATTGGGCTTTCCATCGTCTGAAAGTAGGAAAATGTTGTTTTCCTATTTTTTTTGAGATATTCAAAAAAAATATATTCCAAGCTCACATGATACTCCCAAAATCCTACCATAATTCCTAAAATACCTCAGAAAAATATACAGAAACCATGGAAGAGATACTCTTTTAAATACATAATCCTTACTAGAATATCAAAAAAAAATAGTGTCTTCTTCATGATTGGTGTAGTCTCATCATATCACATAGTAATTATTCGGTCAGTACTTTTCCAATTTATATATATAAAATATGTTATGCACAAAACTAAAATTTGAAAGTAAATAAAAATGATAAGATACATCATAAACACATTAAATTATCTCAAAATGGAAAATGCACAATGGCATAAAATTCCATTCTTAACAAAATGATGATGTCTGTGCCTTAGAGAGGTTCTCAACCATATGTCATAAACTACCTCATATGATAAATATTATCAATGATAATCCATAGATGATTTTAGGATACTGTATGCTATCCCCTTCCCTTTTCTAACCATCAATTTTTGTGGTATCTTTTACAAGGCTAGGTCCCATAAATTAAGTGTCACCTATTTCCATCCAACAGAATAGCGAATGAAAAGGTCATGAATATAGATCTTGAGAAGTATCCATAAATATAGTGGCCTATAAACTATAATTTTATTATAAATACACATACAATATATGATCCTCTAAAGAGACACCATAAATCCATCACAAGAATCCCAAATAATGTCCTATTTCATTTTGATTACCTTTACTTAGTATCCATCGATATGATGATTCTAATATGTGTTCAAAGTCAACAAGGATCTAAATGATTTCATTAATAATTTCCTAGAACATGATATAAACAAGGGGTATCTTTTTTAATAACAACATGACTAGAAAACTGTGAATTTTTTTTGATAAAGTTAATACAGAGAATGGACATATATTCCACAATATTTTTTTCATGAATATTGAATAAGTAAGTCGAATTTTTTTGTTGTTCAACAATAAAACCTTTATAATAATCTTTCATAACTATATTTGGTAGATCTATTAAAAATCAATGGTTATCTACTCCTATTTCGATTCAAGAATTGGTAAATACAACAATATACCAGATAGACGATGACGGTCTACCTTTACCTACTACTATATGAGGCATCTCGAGACATACTCTTCTACACCTATTTTTAGGGAAACCCACCAATAATTTTCTTTCAATGGCTTATAAATTTTTTTGAATCCTTGGATGTATTACCCATACTGAATGGTGGTTGTCACTATGATGTTGTTCTTAATAATCCAATTGTATGACTAGTCAATCTATATACTATAAAATTGAACTCAATTCCTTTTCCTTCCATCAATGGTATCACTACCATTATGTTTTTACCAAATTGTAAAACATTTCTAGTTATATGTTTTAGAGTTTAATATTTTCTCATTAAAAATCAAGAAGAACTGAAAATGAAATGAAAACTATAACGTTTTATTATTATCCAAAATCCAGATGCATATTTTTTATGACTGACATAACCTACTACTGATCTCATGATTCTATATCCGACATGGAATATGAATACCTACATAAGTAATATGTTATAAAATTTTCACTAACTTGTGAAAATACAAATTTTATGTTAATCATTTGAATATATTCTATCCATGTTATTTTACAAAGATTGAAATCACCTTTGGGGATAATTTTCATCATTTTTGTATGATCAATATATATTGTATATTTGTAGCCAAAAAAGTGACACTAAGACTTTAAAAGACGAAGTACAACATTTGATTCAAAATAATCTATTTGGTAGTGATTCTCATGCACCCATAAATATAGTGACTATATGAAACAACATGATATCATGGCATGATAAGACATCAAGAAACATCAGAATGAATCAAAATAAATTACATATCTCTATGTATAAACTATATATATATATATGTAATTATAGGTGCTTATGAGATACAAAAAATAATTTCTTGAAAATATTTCTACAATTTAGAATTCAATTGGATGGAAATTTTGTTTGACAATAATGTTTTGACTAGTCAGTCAAAACATAAAATTCAGGTAAACATTTATGTATTATCCCCCAAATAAAATAAAAAAAATGTATCTCAAAACATTATTCACTGGTTTACGAGAGAAAAAAATTTATATTTTCATTATCCCAAAAAATTCTTTTTCTATAATTTTATAGATAAGGAAATGAACTTCTTGTTTCAAAAGGTCACATATAGATATAGATAATAATATATATTATCTGAAAATATACCCAAAACTATAGTAATGTAAGGGTTATTATCCAATTTCTTCCTTTAAGATACGATAATATCATTGAAAAATGTCACAATATATGAATCCAATAATTTTTAATGAATTGATTAATTAATTCCATAAATTAGCTCATGCCTTTGTATGAACACAAGGCATAAAATATTATAATGGAAATATCAACTTTTTATTTATTTTCTTCATAATATTGTCCCTTTAAAATCATAGTTTCTGATGTCCCCAATATATTTTAATTTTTTTGAACTACTGGGATCACCTCAATTGGGAAAGAAGATAATCAATTCTTGGAAAATGAAATTGATTTTTTATCTTAGTATGATTAAGTATACCATAATCCAAATAAATTATAAGATATATATATTAACTATTGAAAAAATAACAGGTTCTACTAATAGATGTGTCTCCATTGAATGAACCATTTATATTCTAATTAATACAAATAATCATTCAACTCCAAAAATTATATTGGATGCATCCTATATGATGTTCATGAACAAAACTAGTCCTGATAGAAGAACGCATCAAAAACAATTAAATGCTATATCCAAACCTAAATAGTGTGTTTGGTGGTTAATAACATGTATCTATAACTACATTAAACCATATAAAAAAGTGATATCCTTGAATTAGAACACATCTGAAACAAGATCTCATTAAATCAAAATAGATACATATCCTTATCTGGACATAGAAAATGTGATGATATGTAGTGATGAAATTCTAAAATATGTTCATGAAAATATTTTACGCATTCATTGTACCATGTTAAATTAATTCACTTCCTCATCAATGATTTACATGGTGAGTCCAAACATTAAAAAATTTAGTTAAAAAGAATGTATAAACCCATGAAGCACATGATTCTATGCATCCCCAAAATTTTTTTGTTGTTCACAAGAGATAATAGATTCTTTTTTTCCAAGATCAACAGAAAATATTTTTTATATAATGATATTTCCTTGGAAATGTAATTCAAGTATTGAAAAGGTAATAAGTAGATAACTTTGAATAACGATGATTCTATCATAATATATCCAACACTATAGGAAAGTGCTGATCATGGTCCACTTTTGTTTTAGAATACAGTATAATACCATCAAAAATCACTAGAATGGAATCTAGATAAATTTGAAATAATGGATTCACCAATTCTATAATGAATACTTTGTAATTTATAATACCAAATGTTATAATAAATATTCATTACATCTCTGTCTACTTTTTAAATAAATCATAGGAGTATCCTTCTTTTTGAACTCACAGTTCGTGATATCCCTAACATATTTTTTATAATTGATAACCATTAAGATACCATAAATTAATAGATAGTAACATTTATTTATAGATTATGAAATTTATTTTTTTATTTTTACTTGATTATGATTATGATAATTCATAGATTTTTTTGGGGATCCATCCACCTTCTTCAGAAAGAGAACTTGTGATACCCATAGAGATATTTGAAGTTAAATGAACCCTATATAGTCAAATTCTTAAAAAAACATTGGAATCCTTTAATTATGTATGTTCTATCCTATAAGATATAGGTGGAATAATATTTTTTCTTTGTTGGAGATAAATTGAAAATTACACTTCTCTTTTGGGAGGATAATCCCAAAATATTTCATGAACAATATAGGAAAATTATTCAAGGATTATTTGAAAATGTATATTGAAAAGTTTATCCATAGGTCACAATTTATTAATTATCAAATTGTAAGTCGATATTTCTTACAACCAATACCAAAATTTATAATTTACCTTCCTTTACATCCAAAACATGTATATGTAGGAACTTGTTTCCAACAAGAGACGTGAAATAAACCATAAATTCCTAACAGACGATGTGTGCTAGGGACTGAGTCAACCAATCCATACCCAAGATCATATAATATATATCTATCTCAAGAATAGATAAATCCCTAATCAATTTATAACCATTGAAAAAAATAATAGGATTAAAAAAAATGTCCTGACACACACATTGTCTATTAATGGTTTAATGATTCAAAATAGAAGTCATTTTCTTCGCATGATAACAATTGTGATTATCCTCGTGATAATTAAAAAATTATTAGAACACACCCATATCAAAAAAATCTAGCAAAAAGGTAAAATTCAAAAGAACTATACCTATAATAGTTTGAGGACCCAATTGATCATCCATGATCACTATATATGCTCCAAACAAGTGCTAACTCGTTATGATTTCCCATCATATCCCCATTTATTTTACATAGTTAAGCAGTCATGGTGTTCTCACCATCAAATTAGATCACAATATTCTAGTTATGATATTTATTTTTCTGAGCTTGTATTATCAAGGATTACAATGTCAAAGAGTCATGAGAAGTGTATATTTCACCAGACCACAGAGAATCTAAATAATAAATTTGATGACAACCCATATGATTACAATTTTCACTATCCAATATTATTTTCATATAGTCAATATTTTAATGGTGTAAATAACAACATTGAATATTATAAGGAGCTGACCTTAAAATGTTACTTAATCTTGAATTTTAAACAAAAAAATACATTACTACACATTTAGGATATTTTTGAGTTTTGAGTTTTAGAGAATTAGGATACCTTTCATACATAACATACTACATTCATACCAGAGGATACTACTCAAGATAGTTTCCATTTTTTTCAAAATATAAAACTTTAGAGCTAGAAACATGATTTCTTTGAAAACACTCTATCTCAAAACTCATGAATCCCTTATTTCACATACCAATCCTAATATCATATGAAAAATATTTTAAAACCCCATGGAAAGAGTATAAAATTCAGTAAGGGTGTCACGACCTGCCCTCGGGGCCCGTGCCGTGACTACCCCAAGCCCGCCTTCTATAGGCCAGGGGCTGGCAACTAGCACCAAGGCGTAAAATCCCAGTAAAAAGGGAAGGCATTGCCTTAATAAAGTAAACAAGCACCTCAGAGTAACAAGCGAAAGTAAAGCAGTACACAAAACTAGAACAACTGTGCCGAAGTAAAGGGGCCGGAAATACAAGCCCAACTGTAAAGTAAAGTAAAACTCGAAAGGGAAAATAGCAACTGAAAGTACAAGCGGCTCCTGGGACGTCCTCCTCGATTCCTACCTGAAGGGTAGGTACAGATGGCTCAGCTCCTGGATCGTCCACCACGGATCCTACCTGAAGGGTAGGTACAGATAGCTCCACAAATCCTTGGGTCCAACTGTCCGCTCCGAGCACGTCCCGCTCAGTGGTCCTCCTCCGGGTACCGACCTACTCCGTAAGCCTCAACTGCTGTCAGCGCTGTCCGTCGTCTGCAACCAACACAACGAAGTGCGGGCATAGCCCGTGCAGGGGTGAGTATAAGATACTCAGTAGGGACCCCGAGACCCCCCGAAGGTCTCCTGAAATCCACAAAGGATAAACCACATGAGCGATACAATCACGAATTAACATCCAGTATTGATTAGGTATATGCCCATACATATACCTATGTCACCAATTTCCGTTTGGCTCCAACACCGAGCCCAAGAACAACCCAATCCACAAAGAAGAGTAAACAGTAAATCCACACAGGATAACAGTACAAGTCCACACAGTTTATAACAAGTTTATGAAATCAACGGATAACCATTACCCAGGTATATGCCCATACATAAACCTAAGTTATCAAGCGACCTATCTCAATAATGAGGAAACACAAAGATCATTGACTCAGCTCAAACCAGGATTTTTATTATAGAAGCCGTAACTACTGAAGAGCTCCGTCTCTAGAGTGTACAGTGGTCCTGTCACGACTCCGAGGTACTGCTCACTAACCTAAGACTGCGGAGGTACTCCTCCTGTCGAGTACTGCGGGTTTGCGGCCAACTACCGGGCGCTCCGTCCGCTGAGGGTCTGTCGCCAAATACCGGGCGCTCACCCAAATAGCCTACTGAGGTACTCCTCCTGTCGAGTACCGCGGGTTTGCTGCCAACTACCAGGCGCTCCGTCCGTCGTGGGTCTGCTGCCAACTACTGGGCGCTCCGTCCACTGGGCTAGTCGACTCACTCCAAGTCGAGTCGGTCAAGCAGTGGTTAGGTCTCAGTCGGCTACACGGTCTCCGAACTCCGCACGCACGTCTCCACCGTCGTGGGTCTGTCGCTATAACCAAGCACACACACTCCGTAGAGTATCGCGGGTCCGCCGCTACAACCAAGCGCTCCACCGCCAAGGGTCTGCTGCTGCATCCAAGCGCACCACCACTGTCAAGTACCACGGGTCCGCCGCTACACCCAAGCGCTCCCCCGCCCGCTCGTCTCCGGGAGGGTCCACTCCACGAGCTACTGGTCGATACTCCAAGTATCTCAAAGTCCAACGAAGAAGTGCCACATACGTCCGCTTCGTCAAAGGAGTCTCAACGCAACAGACGGCGCGTCAATCGGACGCCCGGTCTGTGAGTTATTAGCCTTTTCGTCCCGAGGGCCCGGTTGGTTTCGTGAGCGAACCAAACCCGGCCATATTTCAACTGTATCCAAAACTCGGGCGGAGTATGTCAAAAGTTCCGTCCCACTTAGAGGATTCCATCAAAGTCGACGACACGTCAATCGGACGTCTGGAACTCAAGATATGAGCGTTTCCGCTCCGAGGGCCCGGTTGGTTTCGTGAACGAACCAACCCGGCCGTACTCCACTTGCATCCTAACCTCGGGCGGAGTATACCAAAAGATCCGTCGCACTAAGAGGAACTTATCAGAATTGACGGCACGCCGTTCGGACGTCCGTAGCTCAAGATATGGGCGTTTCCGCTCCGAAGGCCCGGTTGGTTTCGTGAACGAACCAACCCGGCCGAACTCAAAGTGAATCTAAACCTTGAGTGCGATATACCAAAACGACCGTCTCGATCCAAGGATCGCGTTGCCGCAGACGGTTCGTCATTCGGAGGTCCGAGGCTCAAGTTATGGCCCAAAAACCGATTCTGGTTCGAGAAGGAAGGGTCCGGGCCGACCCGGCCCGAACCGGCCCGGCCGGTTCGGCCGGCGGCGCGGCGGCGCGCTGGGCGCGCAGGCGGCGCGCGGGTGAGACCCCCACCCTCCCCCGTTTTTCCCCCTCGCGGCGCGGCACGTGCCGCGCCGGTTTTAAAACAAAACCGCCCCCTCACATGAGGGGGCCTGCTGGACGACACGGGGGGCTTTGCCCCCCACAAGGAAACCGCCCCCTCATTAAGAGGGGGGGTTTTGATGAACCGGCCGGGGGATTTATTCCCCCGGTTTTCTGCCTTCCGGCCGGCCCGCTGGCCGGCCGGTTTTCACCAACGGGACCGGAAATTCCGGTCCCGCCTTCGGCTTCCGATGCCGGCGGCCCGGCCGCCGGTCTTCATATCCCGCCGCGGCCCAGAACCGACCGCGGTCTCCTCGTCCCGCCGCGGCCCAGAACCGGCCGCGGTGTTCATCGTCCGGCGCGGTGCGACGGCACCGTGCCCCTTCGCCGCGCATTTGATTCCCTTCGACGCGGCGCGACGGCGTCGCGTTCTTTATGATTCTTCCATGGCGCGGCGCGACGGCGTTGCGCAAAAAGGATTGGCGAATATCCGCGTGGTGCGACGACACCACGCCACCTTGATTCATCCACCCGCAAGCTATTCAACAAGGACGATGGAGGGGGTTCGGCCGTGTTCGTGCGGTCCGGCCCCCTCACGTTAAAATAATATCACCTATATATTCAATCCTCACGTTAGTCATGCGAACCACGAGCAAGAATAAAATAAGTTAACAATAAACAACAACCCCTACCTTGGTATAAGGTTCGAAGATTGTCAACGTTCCGCGGAAGACGACGTCGCGAAGGTCGGGCGTCGCGGTAGCCGTTCGTCAAATCCGATGACGAAGGAATGCGTCCAAAGAGACACGTCGTTGGCGAAACCTCGTACGCCGACGAAGGTTGTCCGAGGAAGAAGCGGTGTTCTCTCTCGTTGACACGGAAGACGAAGAAGAGCGGAGCGACGTTCTTCGTCGGAACTTGAGCGTTCTTCGTCAAGTCTTGAGGAAAGTTAAATAAAAAGAAAACAACGAACTCAAGAACCCCTACCTCGATAGTCGCACGTTGACGTAGTCGTGGAATATCGGTGTCGATTCCTTTGACGTCGGAGGAAGAGTCGTTGTCGATGGCGTTCGTCGCGGAAAACCGTCGCGGAAGAGATGACGCAGAAGAAGTACGTCGCGTCGCGGATACGGCGTCTCGGATGGACCGTGTTCTTCGGCGGAGAAGTTCTTCGTTGAAGAACGGCGTTCTTTGCGTTCTTCGTTGAGTTTGAAGAAGATGAAGAAGACTTCCCTACTCTCTCAAGGAGATAAAATTCTAACAAAATAAAATAAGACTCTTTCTTATTTTATTCACACAACCCAACCTCTTTGAATTTCAAAGGTTTGAAATTCAATAACCACACACAACTCACCTCATTAACTCATTACATTAATTAATTCTAGAGTTGTCAAAAATTAAAGAAGAGATAAGTTGGCAAGAATTAAAGTAGGGGAGAGTCACATAATTAAGAGGGGGTTTAGAGGGGTTAGGGAATTTGAAAAGGTGGGGGATCGTGTGGGCCCCACCTCCCTCATAACCACACATGGGAAGTTGGGTGGTTGTGGGCCCCACCAACAACTTCCCATGAGAGAGTCTAACTACCATGAATAAAATAAAATTCACACACAAAATTTTATTTTACTTATCTTTTAATCCCCAAAACTAACTTTCAACCTGCAACAAACGCAACTCCCGAAAAGGTCTCTTTAAGCGAATATCGGCGCTGCAAGTTCAACGGTGCCCTCGGATTTCAATTCCGAGCACCGGATCAAAAGTTAGGAAAACCCGCTCGTTCGTTCACTGAACGTACCCGATCCAAACTTCGGAAAATGATTCCGGGCACTCCGGGCCTCGGAATCAGGTGCCGTCTGAAACCGCGCTCTTGTAAAATTCTAAAGAAAATTAAGAAAAAATTTCCCTTGAATTTGACAGGTCTTTACATTACTCCCACCTCAGGGCTTTACGTCCCCGTAAAGCTTCAACTCACACTTAAGGGAAACAAGGTAGTACTGAGCACGCAACTGAGCTTTACGCTCCCATATGCTCACCTGAAGATCTCGTGCAACCCGAGAAGCACCCCAGAGGAAGCAACCGTTCACGTAGAACCTGCTCCTGTCGATCCTCGATCTCTACTAGAACCTCTGTGCTTGTCGCCCTGTCATCGACGTCCAACTCCCCAGGGTCGATGACGTGTGAAGAAATATACACGTATCTCCACAGCTGAGACACGTGGTGGACATTATGCACCCGGTGCGACTGAGGTGGTAGGGTCAAGCGGTAAACCTCCTCGCCTACCCTGCTGAAGATCAAAAGGGTCCATCGAACTTCGGAGATAACATGCCGCCTCGGCCACATCTCCGAAACCTCATCGGGTTGAGACCGTATAAGAACGTGTTCGTCACCCTCGAACTCAAGAGGATTCCCTTTTTAGGTTAGAACTGAAACTAAAAACTCCTGCTGCCACCAGGGTAGGGTTGACCAACTCAAGAGTGATCGGTCACACCCTCTTATGCCTGAGTTTAACATGTGCTGCCCAGGGTTTCCTTTTCGCCGACCAAGGAAAACCCATTCCGACGTTTTCCTAAAACAGTCAACCGGGGTATGATTTGTGAATCAAAACCAAAACCAGATCAACGTCGTAAGGCCTCTACGCTGCCACCAAGAGATTCCAACCAAAACTCTCGCCTCGAGGTCAAATCACACCGTCGGCGTAAGCGTGATTATCGAGTCTCCTCCCAAAGGTATCTCCAGACGTGAGGGTCAAGTCTACGGCTTACCCGGAACCTCTAGGTCTGGGACATGATTCGTGGAAGGGTAGAATGATTGGTTCCTATGTCTATAGATATGGCAGCTCGTAGTAGACATAATTCGTACCCCAAATCATTCTTAGAGCTCCTGGGTCACACTCCTTGACCGCAATGCAGCTATTCTCCTCCCCAGCCCTCCTGCTCCCTGAGCCTGACGGGGACTACTAAGTCGGGTGGTCGTAACATGTCGAAATGTACACCACCACATGCTGCTCTCCAAGCTCCGCTTCCACGTCTGCAACCCTTCAGATTCATCTGTCCTTAGCACTTCCTCCTCCTGAAACATTTTACACGCCCGAGTCTCTGAGACTGGCGCTAGTTTCCTGCCTTTCACTACTAACGTTCACAACCACAAAGGTTCTCTCTAGCATCCTAACATAGGTAGGAATGCATAGAGGAAAAGAAATGGTTCGGATGTCCTTTAGACACACTTCGCTCAGAAGTTCGAGTCTAAAGAACTGATCACAACGTAACCAACGAGTACCAAGATTGATTGGTAAGCCACGTTGAGTGCTCTGCTTCCGACATGTCGTACTGTCGAAGCTGTATTAGCTCCAGAAAACTCACAACCACCTCCTCAATCCAGTCCTCAGCCGCCTACGAGTTAGGCTCACCTCGAAACTTGAGGGATATCTGATGCTCAAACATATGTAAGGCACTAAGCCTGTGAGTCTCTGCTACCGGTACCGCCGGTAGTGTCTGCTGACCAACAGGTAGTGACATAGCTGGCGCTCTACCCGTAGGTACTATCCCAGGTATCGGTTCCCGTACCGAAGCCTCATTACTATAAGGACCAACCTCATGGTCACTCACTGGAAACACCAGGAGCTAAGATCATCATCCGCTCTACTAGTATCAAAGCTAGGCGTAGAACTCTAGCAATCGCCTCCATCCAGTCCACTGCTGCCTGGGAAATCTGTCTCGCCTCGTATCCTCAGAGGCCTCTACTGCTGGAACTCATGCATCGCGCTCTGCTAGCGTGCGCCGTCAGCTAGTGGCATCTGCTGCCTAACGGGTGGTGGTGCTGCTGGTACACCACCCGAAGGTGACAACACTGAAAAAGGGCCCTGCACTGGAGTCTCGCTGCTCGGTGGGCCATCACCGAGAACTCTCTCGGAACTCCAGCTAACTATCTGCATGGTGACATCCTGAACAGTTGTGTCATGGTCAACGATTTATACCTGGTGAGCTGACCTGGTTTGAGCTGACTTTAAACCTTTTGGGAAACACACACGCAATCAGTGTTTTCATGCATTAAGTCGGAAATCAGAAGTCAGGGTCCTGGTGTACGGATACGTCGGCCGCCGCACCAACACTGGACTCCCTGGACTGATAACCACACTCAATACACTAAACACTATTGCTTCACATAGAAGAAAGATCAGAGTCTGCAGTAGAACCGACCGCCTTTGATACCAATTTGTCACGACCCGCCCTCGGGGCCCGTGCCGTGACTACCCCAAGCCCGCCTTCCATAGGCCAGGGGCTGGCGACTGGCACCAAGGCGTAAAATCCCAATAAAAAGGGAAGGCATTGCCTTAATAAAGTAAACAAGCACCTCAGAGTAACAAGCGGAAGTAAAGCAGTACACAAAACTAGAACAACTGTGCCGAAGTAAAGGGGCCGGAAATACAAGCCCAACTGTAAAGTAAAGTAAAACTCGAAAGGGAAAACAGCAACTGAAAGTACAAGCGGCTCCTGGGACGTCCTCCTCGATTCCTACCTGAAGGGTAGGTATAGATGGATCAGCTCCTGGATCGTCCACCACGGATCCTAACTGAAGGGTAGGTACAAAAAGTTCCACAACTCCTCGGGTCCAACTGTCCGCTCCGAGCACGTCCCGCTCAGTGGTCCTCCTCCGGGTACCGACCTACTCCGTAAGCCTCAACCTCTGTCAGCGCTGTCCGTCGTCTGCAACCAACACAACGAAGTGCGGGAATAGCCCGTGCAGGGGTGAGTATAAGATACTCAGTAGGGACCCCGAGACCCCCCGAAGGTCTCCTGAAATCCACAAAGGATAAACCACATGAAGGATACAATCATGAAGTAACATCCAGTATTGATTAGGTATATGCCCATACATATACCTATGTCACCAATTTCCGTTCGGCTCCAACACCGAGCCCAAGAACAACCCAATCCACAAAGAAGAGTAAACAGTAAATCCACACAGGATAACAGTACAAGTCCACACAGTTTATAACAAGTTTATGAAATCAACGGATAACCATTACCCAGGTATATGCCCATACATAAACCTAAGTTATCAAGCGACCTATCTCAATCATGAGGAAACACAAAGATCATTGACTCAGCTCAAACCAGGATTTTTATTATCGAAACCGTAACTACTGAAGAGCTCCGTCTCTAGAGTGTACAGTGGTCCTGTCACGACTCCGAGGTACTGCTCACTAACCTAAGACTGCTGAGGTACTCCTCCTGTCGAGTACTGCGGGTTTGCGGCCAACTACCGGACGCTCCGTCCGCTGAGGGTCTGTCGCCAAATACCGGGCGCTCACCCAAATAGCCTACTGAGGTACTCCTCCTATCGAGTACTGCGGGTTTGCTGCCAACTACCAGGCGCTCCGTCCGCCGTGGGTCTGCTGCCAACTACTGGGCGCTCCGTCCACTGGGCTAGTCGACTCACTCCAAGTCGAGTCGGTCAAGCAGTCGTCAGGTCTCAGTTGGCTACATGGTCTCCGAACTCCGCACGCACGTCTCCACCGTCGCGGGTCTGTCGCTATAACCAAGCACACACACTCCGTAGAGTATCGCGGGTCTGCCGCTACAACCAAGCGCTCCACCGCCAAGGGTCTGCTGCTGCATCCAAGCGCACCACCACTGTCAAGTACCACGGGTCCGCCGCTACACCCAAGCGCTCCCCCGCCCGCTCGTCTCCGGGAGGGTCCACTCCACGAGCTACTGGTCGATACTCCAAGTATCTCAAAGTCCAACGAAGAAGTTCCACATACGTCCGCTTCGTCAAAGGAGTCTCAACGCAACAGATGGCGCGTCAATCGGACGCCCGGTCTGTGAGTTATTAGCCTTTTCGTCCCGAGGGCCCGGTTGGTTTCGTGAGCGAACCAAACCCGGCCATATTTCAACTGTATCCAAAACTCGGGCGGAGTATGTCAAAAGTTCCATCCCACTTAGAGGATTCCATCGAAGTCGACGGCACGTCAATCGGACGTCCGGAACTCAAGATATGAGCGTTTCCGCTCCGAGGGCCCGGTTGGTTTCGTGAACGAACCAACCCGGCCATACTCCACTTGCGTCCTAACCTCGGGCGAAGTATACCAAAAGATCCGTCTCACTAAGAGGAACTTATCAGAATTGACGGCACGCCGTTCGGACGTCCGTAGCTCAAGATATGGGCGTTTCCGCTCCGAAGGCCCGGTTGGTTTCGTGAACGAACCAACCCGGCCGAACTCAAAGTGAATCGAAACCTTGAGTGCGAAATACCGAAACGACCGTCTCGATCCAAGGATCGCGTTGCCGCAGACGGTTCGTCATTCGGAGGTCCGAGGCTCAAGTTATGGCCCAACAACCGATTCTGGTTCGAGAAGGAAGGGTCCGGGCCGACCCGGCACGAACCGGCCCGGCCGGTTCCGCCGGCGGTGCGCGGGGCGCGCAGCGGTGCGCGGAGGTGGCGCGGTGGTGCGCGGCGGGGCGCTGAGGGGGTGCGGCGGCGCGCGGAGGCGGCGCGTGGCGGTGCGCTGAGGCGTCGCGGCGGCGCGGCGGCGCGCGGGTGAGACCCCCGCCCTCCCCCGTTTTTCCCCCTCGCGGCGCGGCACGTGCCGCGCCGGTTTTAAAACAAAACCGCCCCCTCACATGAGGGGGCCTGCTGGACGAAACGGGGGGCTTTGCCCCCCACAAGGAAACTGCCCCCTCATTAAGAGGGGGGGTTTTGATGAACCGGCCGGGGGATTTATTCCCCCGGTTTTCTGCCATCCGGCCGGCCAGCTGGCCGGCCGGTTTTCACCAACGGGACCGGAAATTCCGGTCCCGCCTTCGGCTTCCGACGCCGGCGGCCCGGCCGCCGGTCTTCATATCCCGCCGCGGCCCGGAACCGGCCGCGGTCTCCTCGTCCCGCCGCGGCCCGGAACCGGCTGCGGTCTCCTCGTCCCGCCGCGGCTCGGAACCGGCCGCGGTGTTCGTCGTCCGGCGCGGTGCGACGGCACCGCGCCCCTTCGCCGCACATTTGATTCCCTTCGACGCGGCGCGACGGCGTCGTATTCTTTATGATTCTTCCATGGCGCGGCGCGACGGCGTTGCGCAAAAAGGATTGGCGAATATCCGCGTGGTGCGACGGCACCACGCCACCTTGATTCATCCACCCGCAAGCTATTCAACAAGGACGATGGAGGGGGTTCGGCCGTGTTCGTGCGGTCCGACCCCCTCACGTTAAAATAATATCACTTATATATTCAATCCTCACGTTAGTCATGCGAACCAAGAGCAAGAATAAAATAAGTTAACAATAAACAACAACCCCTACCTTGGTATAAGGTTCGAAGATTGTCAACGTTCCGCGGAAGACGACGTCGCGGAGGTCGGGCATCGCGGTAGCCATTCGTCAAATCCGATGACGAAGGAATGCGTCTGAAGAGACACGTCGTTGGCGAAACCTCGTACGCCGACGAAGGTTGTCCGAGGAAGAAGCAGTGTTCTCTCTCGTTGACACGGAAGACGAAGAAGAGCAGAGCGGCGTTCTTCGTCGGAACTTGAGCGTTCTTCGTCAAGTCTTGAGGAAAGTCAAATAAAAAGAAAACAACGAACTCAAGAACCCCTACCTCGATAGTCGCACGTTGACGTAGTCGTGGAATATCGGTGTCGATTCCTTTGACGTCGGAGGAAGAGTCGTTGTCGATGGCGTTCGTCGCGGAAAACCGTCGCGGAAGAGATGACGCAGAAGAAGTACGTCGCGTCGCGGATACGGCGTCGCGGATGGACTGTGTTCTTCGGCGGAGAAGTTCTTCGTTGAAGAACGGCGTTCTTTGCGTTCTTCGTTGAGTTTGAAGAAGATGAAGAAGACTTCCCTACTCTCTCAAGGAGATAAAATTCTAACAAAATAAAATAAGACTCTTTCTTATTTTATTCACACAACCCAACCTCTTTGAATTTCAAATGTTTGAAATTCAATAACCACACACAACTCACCTCATTAACTCATTACATTAATTAATTCTAGAGTTGTCAAAAATTAAAAGAAGAGATAAGTTGGAAAGAATTAAAGTAGGGGAGAGTCACATAATTAAGAGGGGGTTTAGAGGGGTTAGGGAATTTGAAAAGGTGGGGGCTTGTGTGGGCCCCACCTCCCTCATAACCACACATGGGAAGTTGGGCGGTTGTGGGCCCCACCAACAACTTCCCATGAGAGAGTCTAACTACCATGAATAAAATAAAATTCACACACAAAATTTTATTTTACTTATCTTTTAATCCCCAAAACTAACTTTCAACACGCAACAAACGCAACTCCCGAAAAGGTCTCTTTAAGCGAATATCGGCGCTGCGAGTTCAACAGTGCCCTCGGATTTCAATTCCGAGCACCGGATCAAAAGTTAGGAAAACCCGCTCGTTCGTTCACTGAACGTACCCGAGCCAAACTTCGGAAAATGATTCCGGGCACTCCGGGCCTCGGAATCAGGTGCCGTCTGAAACCGCGCTCTTGTAAAATTCTAAAGAAAATTAAGAAAAAATTTCCCTTGAATTTTACGGGTCTTTACAAAGGGATATAAATAGAGAAATTTTTAGTCATGTGACAACATAAAATCCAATAAAAATATTATCATAAAAACTCATATGCATAGAAACATCATGTAGTTTATTCAGAAAATATTAACCATATAACTCTTACATTCACCCTTTCACATGGAATAACCCATTTTTCAACTTCAATCTCCAGAGTACCCAATGAATTGGGGAGCAATAATGGGGCTCACCTGTCATATCTTGATGTATACTGGGATTAGCCTAACATATCATGATCTATAATGGGCTCATCCCAAAAAATCACGAACTATAATGGTCTCAAACTAATATAAATAATATCCAATAAAATTATCATGGTAATAAATTAACCTGAAATAAGTAGAAATTACCCATTCCATATACATATAGAAATAAAATCCCTTTGTAATTTATTAAAGAGACTTTTAAATAGTTCTCAAAAGTAAATCCCTTAAAAATATAATCAGAGCGATAATTAATATAATGGAATGGACACATGTAAAAAATATAAATAAAAATATGAATACATTATATAAACCCAATTTAATCACACAAAAAATCATAATACAACATAATGGATAAAGTAGATGGTTAACCTAATGAATGGAAATTTGGTTATGAATTATCTTGGCTTCAGTTTTTATTAAATAAAAAATGTTTAAAACTATTTTATAATAGAAAAAGTGTTATTGATATCTTAAAGAAACATATCGATATTTATAATACCATATATGATCTTTTCATTACATCATTTTACCCTTTAATTGTTAGTATTTTTCTCCTTGTATTGTTTGGGGTGCCATTATTTACATGATTTCCATGATTGGTTCATGATGGTTATTCTTGTCGATTGGAAGTGAAAATCCATAATTTTAATTGAATGGGGTTTGAATACTTACAGTACCATAAATTATACAAATTATAATTTTAATGTTTGATATGAGTATTATTCATTTGATAAAAAATTAATGATTTTCGTTTTGATCATTTTATCAGTTCCTTGATAATAACAACCTCATTTTGTTTTTTAAAATAAAACCATGTCTACAAAATAATTCTCGAACCATGGATGAGACATAATACATATATTATAACTTGGTTCAACCATAAAAATGGTTTCATGACCAATCTTGAAAGTATTAATGTAAATTGAAACCAGATCGTCCATGATGTCTGTAATTTGACACATCACATACACCATTTTTTATTCCTTGAATATGTGGGATAGGAGGGGAAGAATGATGATGATTATTACATGAAAATGAGAAGATCCGGAATATAAAAGATTTCTAGAGATTTAAACCTCTTGTGTAAGAGAATATGAGGGAAGAATAAGAAAATAAAGGAACTCAAAATAATAAATTCTGTTGAGAAATACCCTACAAAAATTCGATAGACTAACGGCTATGCAACATGGTTTTAGAAAATATTTAAAATAGAGGGGAAAATGGCCAACCATCTTGAAATAAATCATAATATAGAATACATCTATAATATGATTAAAATAATAACATGGTATGGTTCTTGAATTCTATACCACAGAAAATAAAACTTGTACAGAAAAAGAAAGGAGTTGAGAATTTTCTTACCTTGTATAATAACTCCTAAAACATGAATGTTGGGTCCTTGGGGGATTAAGGAAACATTGTTAGGAATAATAAAAAGGTAATGATTCTTGATATTTTTTGAGGAGGAATTTTTATGGAATATAATTAAAGAATGTTTTGGTATTTATAGAAAAAGTGATGGAATATTTTAATAATTTCCAAGGGACACCTCATTAGTTTTATTTGGAAAACCATGGCCTTGCGCATGGTATTTTCCCATGGTATTATCCAATTTTGACACATCACATCTTATTTTACAATACACTAGTCGACCAGATTTATTATATCATTATTACACCATTAATGATGTCATTAACTCACTGAAACTCGAAACTGTATTTGTTACTATTCACCGAAAAATCAACTGTTTCAGAAAAATCCCAAATAGTCACCCTAACCATTTCTCAATGGGTAGAATTAAAAAATGAACTCCATTTTTTGAAAATAAATTCTATATATTAGTTATTTAATATTTAAATAAAATTTAACTTAAAAAAAAATTATCAATTTGAAAACTATAACTACATTTATATCAAATTGAAAAATTATCCAATATTTCATTATCTTAAACCCTTGAGAAAATAAAATAATTATACTATTTACTATTAATTACGGTTATATTACTATTCATAAGGGTATGTTACTCTTTACCAAAAAAACATGTTGTTTCCTTCAGACACCAAGATAGATTACTTAACACAATTGTTGATGACTTTTTTTCAAAATTAAAAACATAGAAGCTGAAAAATTATGTTTAAAGGATATTTATAAATATATAATTAAAACAAAGTTTCATTCATTTAATATATATATTTTTAAAACTATAGGGTGTTACATTATCCCCACCTTCTAGAATTTTTGTCCTCACAATTTTATTTTCTTACTAAACAAGTGGGGGTTACTGTCCCTCATTGCATTTTCAGATTCCCTTGTTGCTTCATCAACCATGTGGTTTCTCCAAAAAACCTTTAATTGGTGGATTACCTTATTCTACAATACATGTTCCCTTCAATTAAAATCTATTCTGGTTTCTCTTTATAAGAAAGGTTCTCTTCCAGCTGAACTGCTTTTGGGTTCAAGTCATGTGATGAATCTAAAACATATATTCTCAACATCGAAACATGAAAAACATTATGTACTTGAGAAAAACTAAGAAGAAATACTACTCTGTATGTAACTTATCCAACATTATTTAGGATTTAAAAAATACTGATGAATCATGGGCTTAGCATTACTTTCTTACCAAAACACATCACCCTTTTCTAAGGGGAGATTTTAAGGAAAACATGGTCACCTACCTCGAAATATAAGTCTTTACTTCTGTTATCCTCATAACGTTTCTTCCTGCTCTGAGCTGTCCTAATGTGTTGCCGGATCATCTTCACTTTCTTAACCACTTCCACTACTAATTCTAGTCCCATCAACATACATTACCCTACTTCATCCTAAAAAGTAGAGTTCCACACCACTTAGCATACAATGCCTCAAAAGGTTCCATTTGTATACTAGGATGAATTATTATTATAAGAAAACTAAAATAATGAAATATGATGATCCCATCTTCCCTGGTGGTCCATTGAATAAGCTCGAAGATTATCCTCTTAGGTCTGAATCATTATTTCTGATGGCCCATCTAATTAAAGATGAAAAGATGTACTAAAATTTAATTTTTTGCCCACCATCTTCTAAATCCCCTTCCAAAAGATATAATTCAACCTGGGATCCTGATTAGATACAATGGAAAGTGGAACTCTAGGTAACATAAAAATCTATTTGAGGTACAATTTAAGAATGTTATCCAATAACATTGTATCTAGAATTGAAAGGAAATGTTCATATTTTGTCTAACGATCAACAATAACCCAAATCACATTATTAACTAGAGATGTCTTAGTTAGTCTCACTATGATGTCCATGAATATATTCTCCCATTTCCACTCTGGCACCGTAAAAGGCCGAAGCACCCCCTTTGGTAATTGCTTCTATGCTTAAACCTATTGACATAAACATTTCACATTAAATTTTGCAATATCCCTTTTCATTATATCCCACCAGAATATATTCCAAAAGTTCTCTGTATATCTTACTACATCCAGGATGAACGAAAAATGGAAAAATATGAGCCTTACACAGAAAATATTTCATTACCTAGAAATCACAAGGCACACACACCCTTTTTCCAAATCTTAAAATATAATCTTTATCAAGGTTAAATTATGGTAGCTTACCTATTTTAACCAATTCTACAATTTTATGTAGCTCACGGTCATTCTTCTGCGTTTGCTTAATTATGTATAATAATGATGACTGTAGTGAAACATGAAACCAGACAGATGTATTCTCTACACCAAAAACATCTAAGCCTAAATTAATCAGATCATTAATCAGGGTATCATGTTCAAAATATTACATGGTTAATGATGCATTATGGTTTCAAATCAAGGAATCCTCCTGTTTGTTTATTTCCTGGATGGTAATCGATCATGAAATCACAATCATTTATCAGTTTATTATACCTTCTCCAGATCATGTTTAATTCTTTTTGAGTGAATATATACTTTAGAAACTTATAGACAGTATGTATTTGATATTTAGATCCATATAAATGGTGCCTCCAAATTTTCCCAGAAAAGACCACAACTTCCAATTCCAAATCATGTGTGGAATACTTTAACACATGTGATTTTAGTTGTCTTGATGCATATGCAATTACCTGATCATTCTGCATCAGAACACAACCATTTCCCTTTAATGAAGCATCACAGTACATGACAAACTAACCATTTCGGGAAGGAAATGACAAAACATGAGCATTGACCAATCTCTACATCGGTTCCTGAAAAAAAACATCACATTATTCTACCCAAATATATTTAATGCATTTTATTATTAACATAGTTTTATTTCCAGATCAATGTGAAATCTTTTTTAAAAATTGTCGGTAATAACTAGCCAATCCAATAAAACTATGCATCTGTATAAAATTTGTATGTCTTATCCATTCATCAACCACTTGTGTTTCAGTAAGATAAAAAATTATTCCATCCTTACTCACATTTTTTCCAAGAAAATAAATCTTTTATAACCCAAAATCACACTTATTGAATTTTCCATACAGATTAGTTTCTTTTAATGTTTGCAAAATAATCCTTATATGTTTCCCAGACACCTCTTTACATCTAGAATATACCATAATGTCATCAATAAAAACAACCACAATCTTATCCAAGAACTCATGAAATATTTTATTCATAATATCCATGAATATAGTAGGTATATTAGTTATCCAAAAAGGAATAACTACAAATTAATAATGTCCATATCTAGTATGAAACACAGTCTTCGAGATGTCTACATCCTTTATATTCAACTAATGGTACCCCGACCTTCGTTCAACCTTCAAAAAATATTTCTTCCCTAGAGCTGATCAAAAAAATAATCGATATGAGGAAAATGATACTTTTTTAAAAGTAATGGTATTCAAGGATCAATAATTGATGAAAATTATAATTGAAAAATCCACTTTCTTAACAAATAAGAAAGGATGGTGATGTTTTGGTTCAGATGAAGCCTTTATCTAATAATTCTTGAAACTACATTTGTAATTCCAAAAGATCTATTTTGGTCATTCGATAAAGACGTTTAATAATTGGATTAGCATCAAGAACTATGTCAATTGAAAACTCAACCTCTCTATTAAGAATAACACAACGAAAAATCCTGGGAAAAAACATCCAAGTATTCATATACCACAATTATATTATTAATCTGAATAGTTCCCTTCTCTTCAAAAATATGAACAAGATATATTTCATTTCCATCCATTATTAGTTTCTTGTATTACTAGTATATAATTTATGGTATGGGTTAATTATTTTATACAAACTGAAATTCTATATGAAAAACATCTTCTTTTTCTCAGCAATCTATCATTTCATGATAAAAAGAAAGTAGTCTATTCCTGTAATAATATCAAACTCTATAAGAGGGAAAAACAATGTTTGCAGGTTATATTTCTCCATAGACAAGTATATGTAGATTCTTATAATTTCTTTTTTCCACCATATTTTGTTGAGGGTTTTTACCCTGAGATCTAGTTCCATTTCATGAGGTTGGATTTCAAATATTTTTTAAAATTTATCATAAATGAAGGAATGTGTAGACCCTAAATCAAAAAACACTTTTGAGAAATTAAAAAAATCAATTTTCTTGAGACCACCTCATTTTATGGCTCAACAACTGTTGAAGTGGTTTCAATATTCCAAACCCTTTTGTTTCCTATCTTGCGGATTCTCTGCTTGAGTAGCAAGCTTTGTTCAAACATTAGCAAAATTACCCAATTCCTTAATATTAATGAATGTCACCATTAGATTCTCTTTAATTTTCTAATCATTTTTCTTTTCACTTGAGATACATAATTCCAAAATTTCTACATTGGTATCATTTAGTAGAATTTAAAATACCTTCACCAGGATTCCTTTTACAATACTTTTCACCAATAGGGGAAATTCATTTTCTATCCTCCAAACATATTGGGTGAGTTCTTCCCCATTTCCATACAACCTAAAAGCTTTTTATTCATTTCATCCCATGAAACATATGCATTAGAAAACACCAACTCAACATTTTTAGAATGACGAATAACCTTCTCATATATTTTAAACTATCATGAAGCCAATGATCATCACAAAATTGGTTTCACACTAGAGTAAAATCTATTAATTTTACATTCAAAATCTAGTGTGAAATCCTGTACAAACATGGATAGTCCTATAAAATTGGATTCACATGCTACCACAAATTCATAATCTTTCTACTTTAGTTCCATGAATTGCTTATCTATTCTATGTCGATTAGTTTTGGGAAAACATTTTTCCTGAAAAAAGACTCTTAAAATCATCCCATTCTAAATTTTCAAGACCATCTATCTCTCTCTCCTATTCTTATTAAGAGACCACCATTGATGGGGTTCACCTTCCAATAGATAAATGTAAAGTATTACCTTTTTATGTCTTGAACATCCCATGAAATCAAATATATTTTCTAGAGCATTGACCTATACTTCGACTTTCATTGGATCTCTTATTCCACTAAATGTAGGTGGATGTTACCTCATAAAATTCTCCAAAAAAGACTTGTTTCTTCTTGGTTAATCATGTTACCATCGAGAATGGATACCACCCCTCATTTATTGATTTATTTAACTAATCCGTTGTTGTTACACACATATCATTTTCTATTCCCATCATTTCGAGTTATAGATTCAGGAACAAATCAGCTTCTTGGTACCTTCCTACTTCTGCTTACCTATTTTCTTTTGTGGAAAACCATTATGTAAAAACATAACCTAGATGAAGAAACATTGTAACCCTTAAACTCTGTAACATATCAAATTACAATAGGGTGAAAATCAGTTATTGAATTCTTTAAATATTATCCAAACCCCTAATGTTATTTACACCTCCCTCTCATTCCAACTATAAGGATCAAACCTTAAAACAATAATTAATCGTTAACATTACACAAAATGATATATTATTAAACATTGATGACCTGTTTGAGATTAGAGTTTCAGAAATTTGGATTCAATTCCTAAAAAACATACCACAATCAATCAACATGATACTACTAAAAACATTTTCCATTTTTTTCAAAATATAAAGTATTAAAGCTTATAACATGATTTATTTGAAAACACTCTATATCAAACATCACAAATCCCTTATTTCTCTTAACCTTACATATATCCTTTGAAGTAAATCTAATAAAAAACATGGGATGAGTATAAAACTCAGTAAGAGATACAAAGATAGAAAGTGTTGGTCATGTGATAACATAAAAACCAATAAAACCATATCATAAAAACTCATATACCTAGAAACATCAAGTAGTTTCCTCGGATCATATTTACCATATCACTCTTACATTCACCCTTGTAAATGGAATAACCTTTTAGTCAACTTCCATCTTCGAGTACCCAATTAATTGGAGAGCTATAATGGGGCTCACCTATCATATCTTGAGCTATAATGGGATCAACCCCACATATCTTAAGCTATAATGTTCTCATCCCAACATAAAATGAGCTATAATGGGCCCAACCCAACATACATAATGTCCAAGGAACACATCATTGTATTGAAGTATCTTTAAATCTCAGGAAATTACTCATTCCATATACATATAAAAATACAATCACTTTCTAATTTATTAATTGGACTTCTAAAAGGATTTCAAAAATAAATTCCGTTAACAAAATAATCAGAGTGTGAATTAATAGAATGGAATGTACCTATGCATACACTATAAATACAAATAATAATACGTTATATAAACAAAATTCAATCACACCAAAAATATTAACACTACATAATGGATAATGTTGAAGGTTAATTGAAATATTAGAAATTGGGTTATGTATTCCCTTACTTTAGGTTTGTCTGACTTCAAACATGTTCAAACCTCATTAATAATGTTTAAAAGAGTGATAATAATATCTTAGTGAAACGTATTCATCTTTATAATATCTTATATGACCCTTTTATTACATCATATCACCCTTTAATTGTTAGTATTTTGTTCCTTACATTATTTATGGTGCGTTTATTTACATGATTTCCTTGATTGGTTCATAATAAATTTTCTTTTCGATTGGAAGTGAAATTACAAAAAAGGAATTGAATGGTATTTAAATATTTTTAGTACTATAAATTATCCAATTTATAATTTTATGGTTGATATGAGGATCATTCATAAGATAAAACATTAATGATGTTCGTTTAGATCATTTTAGTGGTTCTTTGATAATAACCAACTGATTTTGTTTTAAAATCAAAACCATGTCTAAAAAATAATTACAGAACCACAGATGAGACATAACATATATATTATAACCTAGTTCACTAATTAAAATTGTTTCATGACTATAATTGGAGGAATTAATGTAAACAGAAGTCACATCGTCCATGATGTCGGTAATTCGACACATCACCAACAATGTTTTTTATTCCCCGAATAAGTGAGAGAGGAGAATAACAATGATGATGAATATTCCCTCAACATGAGGAAATCCAAAATATACATGATTTATAGATCTTTCATTCCTCTTGGGTAGGAGGATATGAGGAAAAAATACGAAATGAAATGAACTCAAATTAGAAGAATAGTTGAGAAATCCCTTACATTAATTCGGCAGCCTAACAACTATGCAACATGGTGATATTAAATTTTAGAAAGAGAGGTGACAAGTTTCAACCATTCAGATATGAATTATAATACATAATTGACCAATCATATGACGAAAAAAAGAATATGATATGGATTCATGAATTCAATACCACATAAAAGGATACATGAATGTAAAAGAAAAAAGATAAAAATTTTCTTACCTTGTAGAGTAACTCCTAGAAAAAAATGGTTGGAACCTTGGGGGCTAGAGGATACCTTTGTAGGACTACTATGAAATTAAGGGGGCCAGAGCTTCCTGGAGGAGGAAATTGTAATGGATTTAATGAATTCATGGGTTGGTATTTATTGCAAAAGTGAGGGAATATTTTAATAATTTTCAAGGGACACTTTATTAGTGGTATTTGCAAACACATGGGCTTGATCGTGGTACATTACCATGGTAATAGAAAAATAGGATACCTCACATCTTAATTTATTAAACACAAGTCAACCAGATTAATTACATCATTATTACTCCATTAATGATGTCATTGACACACCGAAACTCAAAACTGTATTTTTATACTTTATACAGAAGAATCAAAATTTTCCAAAAAAGCCCAAAAATTCACCATAACCATTTTTTGATGTGTATAATTTAAAATCAAAATACATTTTTTGAAATTAATTTTCAAAATATTATTAATATAATTTTTAAATAAAATGATACTTAATTCAAAAATTAACAATTTTAAAACTATTACTGCATTTATATCACATTGAAAATTATCCAAGATTTCATTATCGTAAATCCTTGAGAAAATAAAATAATAATAAAATTTAATATTAAATAGGTTCATATTACTATTCATATTAAAAATCATAGGGGTATTCTATTATGCACCTAAAAAACGTTTTTGTTCAGTCAGACTCCAAATAACTTACTGAACACAATTGTAGATAATTGTTTTTCAAAATTCAAACCACAGAAGTTACTAAATTATGTTCAAAGGCTAAATATAAATATATACTTAAAACAAATATTCATCTATTTCATTTAGTTTTTTTAAATCCTTAGAATGTTACAAAAATGTTGCATCATATCTTGACAATCATGTACTTCTCTTTTAATTTTTCATTTTTCTCTTTATTTGGGAGCATGTTGGGAATCACATCGATAGAAGACATTTATTGGGAAAAAGAACTATTTTTTTGGCAATAGTTTTTTTTGATTTAGTGGTTTCCAAGTATAAATTTATTAAGTTGTTCATGTCTTATTATCAAATTTAGATAATACCATATTTTTTGACGTTTGTAGGCGGAACTATGTTTTTTTTCTACAAGGGAAATACATGTTGTTTAATGTGATTACATGTCATATATTATTCACTCGGAAGTAGCTATAATGTAGTTTAGTGCATGAAATTCTTACATGATATTAATGGACATTATAATCCATGTAGTTAAAAAATTGTGGTTTTTATTCAAAGGGTGATTAATTTTGAAGCCTACATTCATTTAATGTAATAAATGTCATGAAAATGGATTATACACCATATAATCCACATGATTTTATATTTTTAGGGATCTTTATATCTAATATCTCATTAATTTGGCCACAAATTACTTTTTATTGACCGAGGATATTTCTTATGTGATTTTTGGAAACATTTGATCCTTTATGATCGTTTTTATCAATAAATTATGATCATTGTAGTTTTAATGCATATTAAATTTTGATAATTCCTCATATTTATTATCTATCATAGATCCTGGTATTCTATTTTAAATATGAATATAAATTTGTAGATATGTGGTGTTGATCCTTCATGACCTACTCTAGATCCTTCTTGAGATATTCATGTGATAGCTAATGATTATGTTAGTTGTGGTGTGGCATGTGAGTTTCTTAGTGGTATTTTTTGTTTCTACTATCTACCATATATTATTGTTCAGGATATAGGATTATTTTGTGAGAACAAGTTATAGGGACTCTACCATGGTCTTCCCAAATATTTTTTGGTTGATCTAATTGTAGGCATGTTCGAACCATATTGGAGGTAGGTGGTTCTATTCATATCCAATGTTGGATGAACTATTATGGTATAATTATATAGATTCTTATAAAAATGAAATGGAATCATTGATTGGGGGATTTGTGTTTATGAAAATGGATTTCATATAAATTCTGTTGTTTCCCATATTTTTTAAATGATTTTTTTGTGGAATCATAAAATAGATTTTAAAAATGGTTTTTGATGTTTACATATGATGAAATATTTAAAAAAATAGAGCACATGTGATGGTTGGGGTAGTTATGTGGATGGTAAAGTAAATGCCTCATCTGTTAATAGTGGGGGTCACTCATAGGGTGTTCCTCAACTTTATAGGCTGCTTTTTCTTGGGACAAAGTTGAAACTATTAGGGGGTTCACATTTCGGGTTATTACTTTTCTCTCTAGATTCAATGCATATGTCTAGGGCATGATGCACGTTAATTTTGATGTTTCGGTATTAGTGTGATAATTAGCCTTACAAGTAGCGATCCTTGGTCTGATGCTATCTAGCACTAACCCGTGCTATTGCACGGTGTATTCAATTAGTGGTATTTGTTTTAATAAGTTATTAGTATTTATAAAAGTTATATCAAACAATAATGTTGAATAAATAGTGAAAGATAAGTCTAACAGAAGACAGACTATAATAATAAAAATGAGATATGTTAAAATGCTTGTATTAAATAGGGCAACATGAGAAAAACAACTAATAAAAAGCTGATGAAAAACTTCCGGGTAAATGGAGGACATCAAATAAACCAAACCATCCAGCATGAGACAATCTCTAGTATGAGAAACCAAAGTTTTGTAAACTTTTAAGAGAAACTTCCACCATCAAGAATCTACCGCAAAACAAAAAAACATCCATCTTTATCCTCATCCACCATGAGTAACTTCAAGCATTTTGATAAACTATCAGAATGAGAAACTGATACATAACCATCCACTATGAAAACCGTACAGCGTGACAAGATAACCATCTAGCATGAAGAAACATCCTACATGAAAAACTTCCCAAATGAAAAAAATATAATCAACTTGTAGAAAAGTCACTGTAAATTGTCTAGCATGAGAAATACCAAATACATCAGTCTTTAGAACAGATCACAGTAGAAATAATTTATAGACTAAGCAGACTTTAGTACTAAGATTGAATACAAGAACTTATAACATGTATAAAATAGGCTGAAAATCATGTACAGATTAGAACAGGTGGAAAAAATGTATAGAAATATAGACCACAGTGGATTTATATGTTTTCTATTAGTTATTTTAAAAACAAATGACATTTCATAATATATGTAAAAAGTTAAAGGTTCTGATGTGTAATGCAATTATTGTTCTGTAAATGGAAAGTCGTCATTTTTATTATACTCTACAGAAAAATCTGAAATGTGAATTATCTTTCTATAAACTCACAGTATATAATCTATATAAAACTTCATCTGTGCAGTCTATGTGAATAATCTTTGTGTGCAAGCAGAGTCTGTGTGTGTAATCTATTTCTGTGTGTAAACAGAGTATGTGTGTGTAATTTTTTTTGGTTAAAATAGTAGATTTTGTGTGTGTAATATGTTTTTGGTGAAAAGATAAAATTTTGTGTGTGTAATCTGCACAGATTTTAAATAGAGTTTGTGTGTAAACAGATTTTGTGTGTGTAAACATAGACTGTGCGTGTAATCTAGTTTTGGTTGAAAGATAAGATTTACTGTGTAGTATGTGTGTGTAATCTGTTTTTTGTGTATAATCTGTCTGAAATCTGTGCTTGCTATCGGTGTATACTTATGGTGTGCAGTATGTGATTGTTGGACAAATATGTGTGTAAACTCAGAGTTTGATTTGTTTGTAAACTGTTGTGTTTGATATGTTTGTATAAACTACAGGAGGATAGTCAGTGTAAAATATCATTGTGTAATCTATGTTTACAAGATATCAATGTTTGAAAACTATGTGTAAGAAAACCCTAGTATCTTAGCCCGAACAGTATCCACTAAAAATTGAAATGTCTAATTTTATTAACACATACACAATCAATCCTTTTAACTTATTTTAAAAATAGTTAAACAGGGTGAACATTATACTATGGTCATTGTTATAAGAAATAGGAAATCTGGTCATTGTTAGTGAAAATGCCAGTACTGGTAAATTGACCATATGAGAAATATTGTTGATAAGAAGGCATGTATAGAAGGTGTCTACCTGTAATCATAGAGGGATCACCGGTTTATAACCATTAATATGTACAAAAATTAAGTGCATAAAACCATAAATATGTACAAACAAATTGACTATATAAAACCACAAGTATGTGAAAAATATTAAGCGCATCCATGACAAACTCGTGTTTGATATATCATATAAAAAAAGAGTGCTAGAATCCTACAGGTGTTCAGAAAAATAAAAGGATATTTTAAGAACACATATAAAGGACTATATTTCAATAAATGATAACATTATCTTACATAAACATCATATAATAAAAATCACATTCTTGATAATGTGAATAATCTTGTGAAAATGAATAGTGATATAAGAACTATGAATATCCAGGTTGATATAAATTATAGACATCAAATAATATTGTACACCGAAAAATTATACACGACATAGGATTGATTATAATAATGTTATTATAGTAGGAAAAAATTGAACTTTAAAATTTAATAGACAAACTAAAATAGACCTGCTAGGGATGGAAAGCTGAAGTGGAAAACCTGAATGAAAAGTTTGCATAAAATGCAACAGGAAAATTTCATCAAGACAAAGTGGAATGTAGGACAATAAATTCAAGTCGCACCTGTGATCTGCGTGAATAAATCAAGGTGGCCTATGCTACAACATACCACGAGATGAATAGATGATAGAAAAATCAAAAGAACAATGTCAGTACAATGAAGGAAAATACAAGTTTGTTATATAGTTCGCACCAGCTAGGGAATGTGCGGGTGAGACAGAGAGAGAAAGAGAGACTAGGCAGGGAAATAATTGGTAGACAGATGGGACACCGATAAGAGGATTCCCTAGCAAGTCAGGGAGAGTAAGATATGCTGATTCGACACCAGTGAGAATATTTTGACATATTGATGAATATACTGTGTCCATAGGGAGTCATTCATGGAGCACTATAAATGAAGTCAGCGAGAGAAGATGGATGTCTAGTAAAACCTGTGATAATTATGGTGAAGATAGAGCAACTGGATGTAGAGGAGATGTAGGTGGATAAGAGGATGAGGTCATGAGAAGTGGAGTGGGAGGAGAAAGAGATTACAACCCAGGAGTTCCAACAAATGGGATCCAAAGGGTGATATATTTATATGTAGTACCTGCGGCGGGAGTGAAAATGATGAATGGAGGTAGAATATGGCAGGAAATCTTAAATCCTAGGGTCATGGGAATAGAATTTGAGTGATGACTGTGTAATTTGTAGTGTGTATAACTCTTCTCGTGCATGTAATTTTGTTTCACTGGTCATTGAAATAGATGTTGTGTTAGATTAAATATTATGGTCATGAATCGGTCAAATAATATGATCAAATATAGTAATTATTAATCATGCAAGGTTAATGGAAATGAAATGGAATTGCAATGTCAACTCCAATGAACTGTCAAATCACATACTAATCAACTGAAGAGATTAGTTAATCATGTCGAACTCCAAATAATTTTAAAAATAACAATGGGTAGTCTTGTTATTTATTTAACTGTGCGCTTGTTCTTGAACATTATTTAATGATTTGATGAAATCACAAAGAAGGAGTGAAATAATAAATAAATACCCAAAAAGTGTTATTAGCTAGACATTGGGGAAGAACATATCAGTTAGACTGGTCATTTGAATTTTCCCAATATCCCTTCATTGGCATCTCTACATGAGTAGAATGACTTGTTGTACCAAAACTGTCTCGACAAATCTCAGCATCATGTTGCACATCATCCTCCATATCAAATTCACGTGACAGGTTTTTCTACATAGAGAATATAGTTAGAACAATTGGAAAGTACTTGTTTTAGTTGAAATCAATGAAGCACATATCTTTTAGTTAATAGTAGACATGTACATATAAAAAGTATCGTATGTCCAAAAAACTAGAAACAAAAAAACTCAATATTAAAGATGGATGTATATTAAAATAAATGGAATTAATTTCACAGTAAATGAGGAGAACAGAAACATACCTTAGTAGATGACATATTTGATGTACAACCATCATATCTACTCAGAATGCTTGAAGTTGATGGCGAAGACCTACAAGTTTGATGATCCTATTGTGCAAGGTTGCAAGGGAAATTATAGCAAGCATATTTATGTTTACGTAGTGGGGAAAATCTGAAACATATAGTACATTGATATATTCAATTCCACTACTGACATGTGTTTACCCACTGGTTTGATGTCCCTATACAGGGAAATAATGACAGACCGTCAAATTATGTAACATATACTTATTTAAGCAAGGTATGAATAACTATATTGTATTACCTGATTTTGTTCGAGGATGTTATTAAAATTGGTGTTGTAGTAATCATTATCACTTATAAACAACACATTGAAGCTGTTCTGTTCAAACGAACGATGACAGTTCTGAATATTATAATTTGTTACATTTTTGATAATAACACTTTCTTTGATTTGAAAATATCCAATTCTGCAGGAAAACCAAACTCATCATTGGCCTAAATGACAAACAATAATCAGTGTTAGAATATATAATGGAAACAGATATTGAGGTCATACAATAATTTGGTTATACCTGTATCAAAGAAGCTCTTAAATCTGGAGCTGTTTTATGTACGAATTGGATGACTTGTTTGTCAAATAAAACAACTGAACATGAGTCTGTCGCATCAGCAACCATTAGTTGCACTCTGAATCTATTGGATTAAATATTGTGGTTACAAAGTAGGCGATATTGAGTATTATGTATTATATGTTAGAAGGAAAAATGACAAACAAAATGAATTTAAAATAAGATTTGAAACCTGATAGTGCTGTTGGGAGATAATTTACAATTGTGTCACCATTTTTTGTCGTTTAAAACATGTATTTTCTTCATGCAGAAGTCACAGGAATCAAAAAACCAGTTGTGAGTACTTTGAATTTTTATTATTTTAGCTGTTGTTAAGCATTGTGTAGGCTGTAGAAGAGGTTGTACGTAATAATAAACTCATTAGTAAAGGACTGATGCAAACAGTTCATAAAAAAGTTTATTGTATTTATGATGATAACGATCTTATTGTTACCTCGAGAGAGCTTTTCACCATGATATTGTATTCTTGTTATTCCAATACAATACCTCTATAGTGGGGTTAAAATTAGTTGTTGTTGGGCCTGGTAACTGTGATGTTATTAACACCCCAAACCTGGTAAATATTTACTGAGACTTTAAAATAAAAAATAAGAATATTTCTGAATTATAATTGGGATGCACAATGTAAAAAGTTGTAAATATACAGAACACCGAGTATGTAGAGTGTTACCTATTTCTGAAATTTTCTACTTCAAGAATTTGAAGATTGTAAAGTATTTTTGTTGCATTCATAGAAGTTGTGACAATAACAAAGGCTAAAAGGAGTTTGAAGTCAAATAACACATAATTAGAGAGTTAGATGGTCATGCAACATATTTTAGGAATTATTTACAAATACCAAATTGATACTAAACAGACAGAAACCATACTTCTCAACCGCTTCACTCGGACGAGTTGTAATATCATAATGGTAGAACCCTCATTGTTCTTTTCCATGTAATCATTCAATTCATTTACGTAGTCCCCCTAGAAACGACATGTTAGTTGAAAACCTCTGTACAAAAACTGAGTAACAATATGAGTACATATAATTTTTATGCAGTCAACTAATATGAATTTAAAAAAATAATGACTTGTCATCCTCACGAGTAATTTGCATCCTACGGTTGGAAGGACCCAATACTTTCACCGGTTTTGTGTATCGAAGAAGGCCAATAATTTATATAAGATACATGACAAAAAGAGGCTTTAATTGGAAATAATACATAGGTAGTATATAATTCAATAATGTTAAATGTATTTATCTTTCAAGAATGAGGAATGTACTTATCAACTCTTCATTCTATAATGTTAAATGTATTTAGCTTTCTAGAATGAGGAATGTACCTAACAACTATTCTTCTGGAACTTTCAATTGAATAATATCATCATATGATGTAAAATCAAAACTGAAAAGGGGAATTTCTGCATCACATGGACGAACATATGTTGTCATCGTGAATAGTAGTCTACAAGCATGTCTAGATCCCACGTAACTGCCATGGTTTGAAGATATCTAGAAGTTTTGTATCATATAGAATCGCCCCTCATGCAATAGATTTTTGTACTTAGAGATAATTTGGCGGCTACTGATTGTACACTGAATTTTTATTCCCTTGACATAAAATGTTAAAACATAGGAGAATACAACAAAAATAGAAATGTGCAAGGATAGAAAGATATTTTAGACACATTGAAAAATATATTCAACGAAACATGATTATAGGGAGAAATAAACAAAAAACAATCATGAAATGCAAACTGACCTCTTTTTCGGCAAGTATTAGATTGATAGCTACAACATCATTATTGTATTTTGGCGATGAATTGCACCACATGTTCAAAACATGAACCTCAATCCGTAGTGTTTCGTCATCCCCAGGTGTAATATCATTCAACATGGTAATTGATCTGGACATCCTGTTTTGACTGTGTACAAATATGATTAGTGCTGAAAAAGATAGTATACTAAGTAGTTACAGACTTTAAGAATTACATATTGCAGTCCAAAACATTAGTAAAAATACTGATGTGCTAGTTGAAAATAGTACCTAACATATGTTTTCAAATATTTCTTTGTACACAATATTATGTGTGTAATGAGATGATGTGTTACTATTATCATCAACAATATTTTTCAAACCAGTAACTGACGTGACCCTAGAAACTGAAACATATAACTGACCATGAGAAAACACAGGTTTGCGGAGAAATAAACCAATAGAAGACAATGATTGTCCTTTACTTTTATTAATTGTCCTTGCATAAGAAACTGTCAATGGATATTGCCTTCTTTGTAATTTGAAAGGCCATCTGAGATCAGAGTGTGTCATAGTTAGTCATGGAATGAATTTCAAATTTCCCGAATGACAACCAGTCAAAATTTTTGCTCCAATGACATGGTCCCCTAAGTGTGTAACAATCTTATGAGTACCATTACATAAACCAACATATTGATCAACATTTCGTAATAAAATAATGGGAACACCAATCATTAAAGAAATTTTATGGGCAACAAATCCAGAGACGTTTATGCAATTTAACATCTCAAGGGTATATATGTTTTCTTCCCTATCTGTATCAAAACTCGCATTGCAGACTGAATCAGAGCTTAAGTAGTCTTTATGTTATGAATTAGTAAGAGAAAACATGTAATCATTTACTTCTTGAACAACATCACGGGTTGGAGATAGAATGGAACGCTCTTTCAAATAGGATAGCTCACTGTATTTGTCAATGAAATTAGGATAAGTATTCTCCACAATTGCAACCATTGGATTTCCTATATAGTAAGGAAGATATGATGAAGGAATTTTGAAGAGCACTTCACCGTCATTAGGTTCTCCAATGCGTCCTTCGCCAATATCCAAATTCTATTTAGCGAATTCAAGGATCTGATTGGAATCATCGACAGATGTAGATGAAAGAAATCTCATATTCTTTGTTAGAGTTAAGACCTTACAGTACTGCCAAAGATACGATGACTTAATACTTGCAAATACAATGTCATTTCTGCCACCACCTGGTATTACAAGCAATATTTGTCTGAAATATCCACCCAATACTACTGTTAGAACACCGAATGGAAAATTCATTGCATTACAATTTTTTACTCTCATAATATCCCTGAGAGTACGTTCTAGGGCCTCAAAGCAGTATTTATGAACCATAAAATCTTTATCCCAAATGATCAGTTTTGTAGAGTGTAGAAGTTCAGCTACATCACTCCCTTGCTGAATATTGCAAACTGGTTTCTCAGTAATGGTGATTGGAACACGAAATTTAGAATGTTCCGTGCATCCACCCGGTAGCAGTAATGATGCTATTCCACTCGAAACAACCGCAAGTACAATATATCCCTCAAATCGAAGAAATGATGTTAAAATATTCCAAATGAATGTTTTACCTGTGCCTCCATATCTGTGCAAGAAGATGAATCCTCCAATATTTGTAGAAATGAAGACAAAATGACATCCATTATGGCTTTCTATTCAAAAGTTAGCATAGTCTGTAAAGTTATGTACTCTCTTAGTACGATATCTCTATTGTAATTTAGTTCTTCTGCAACTAAATGATTCGAATGAGTATGAATTGCAGAATCCGGAACTGGCATGGGAGGATAAAATCAAAGAGATGTTCCATTGGACCGTAAAATCTGTTCTATTTCAAGCAGAGCATGCATATGTATTTGATCTTCTGTGAGTGTCAAATCTAGAAGAATGAGGTACATTGTTTCAGAGTAGTGAAAACAAAAACCGCATGCATTGAATCAGTTAAATAATATTAAATGAAATAATTGAACATGTTGCGTGTGAGAGAATTTATTATATAGACTAAAGTATGTATTATGCATGCCCGCTAATATTTGATTGATAGTATAGCTATGAAAATCTGTATTTAATGTCATGTGAGTCTGAATTGTTATTTAAAAAAACCCTTTGGATTTAAATTAGTTATGTTTAATGTCCTTTGCGGCTGAATTGTTGTTTAAATAACTATACTAACTTGAAAGGATCAAACCTTTATTTAAGACCCTCCCTAACTACATGGAAACCAATAAGTAGCATTTAATTTCTGGAACTGTCAATATGATTTCTGGAAGAAAGTAGTTAATGTAATTATAAAACTGAAAAAATATTAAAATATCAGCAGCAATGAATAACTATTCTTTTTATTCATTCATATGGACAGTTGTTGACCCCTTGGATTTTAATGTTTTATGTCATATGAGGCTTTACTATTATTTAAATAACATCACATGCATGCAGTTTTGTCATGTTTTATGTCATGTGAGGCTTAAATGTTTTTTAAAAAGCCAATTGTATTTAAACGAATTATGCTTCCTGTCATTTCAGGGTGAATAGTGGTTTAGATATCTATAGTAACATGAAAAGATGACACATTTCTTTAAGACCCTCCTTAACTACATGGTAGCCAATAAGCATCATTTAATTTTTATATAACCAATGTTTTTAATTCAATAGTAATGTCAATATTATATAAATACAATTTTCAAGAACATAATGGAAATTTGAATTATGCAATTTATTTGCAGCCACATGTTATAAAATATAACATGAGAAATAGAATTGCACCTTGCACATGTAGCCTTTGTCTTTGAGAGTGTAATATATCTTCAGCTAAGATGTGAGTGGTTTGTTGCCAAAAAATTTCTGGACAAGAAATTTTATTCGAAAATAACATTCTTGCAAATAGCCTGCGCACATAACGTCCCATTCCCCATGTTGAAACCTCTATTATTGCTTCAATAAATTTTGGGTCATCTGCTAGTAGTCCCAGCGCATAAGAGACCTCTTTAAATGTTCTATGAGTAATGATGTTCACTGTTTTGAGATCTTAAAATGAAGTAGCACCTTTGATTTTTGTTAGAAGTATCCGCAAGTAAAATAGTTCCCCTGTTGTTGGAGGAACATAGTATAGTCTGCCAATAGAAAAACCCTACTTTCTGAGATTCCATGTCTTGTCATTTGAGTGGTAAACAAATCTCGTAGGGAATTCTGCAAATTTTAGAGATATGCCCTCCGGGTACATAATATTTTCTTGAAACCAAGAGGTGAGCATCGTTTCAGATATGTTTGTGTGATTTAATACATCTCCAATATTATCATTATCTTTGAAGGTCACAGAATTTTGTCTAGGTAAATGGAAAGATAACCTCTCAACGGGTGGATATCTGTAATGGATATCATAAGAAAATATTCTCCAAGAGTCCTCACAAGGAGATATGTACTGACAGTCATAATACATTTTAATTTCATCTACGTCTTTCTCTGATAAATCGTTATCGCTTCTCTCATAGAGTGATGCTGTTACCCGATCATTTCCCCTGTTAATAAACTTAAAAATATATTTTATGGATGCCTCTAGATTGAAAACTTCAATATTTATATGTTCTTGATACTTTAACAACAACACACGACTGTATGGCACAACAAACCGATTATCTAAAGGGACTCCAATTTTTAGAACTATTCTTCCATCATCCCTTCTGTGATAGGCCATGTAACCATCATCATCAACAGTGGTATGTCCCACAAATTTCTTTGGAAATAATTTGGAACATTTACCATTTCTCATATAGGGAGAAGTACGGTTGGAATCACCGCAAGGGGCATGGGTCATAAAATTCTTTACAACTTCATGTAGTCTTGGGTAGGCACAATTATTGGGAATTTCAGCACATACAATCTTGTTGACATCTGTTGGACTGTGATGTTTGCTTTCATGACATAGAAATTGTAGGATGTGCACATGAGGCAAACCATGTTTTTGAAACTCCATTATTCGAACAACTGAAAGAGATAAAAATAGTTTGACGATTAATATTAAATGACAGATTATAGAATAAGGAATTGAAAATTCAGGATATTGATTTCATAAAAACTAACCTGCACGTGACTTCCCAAATAAACAATTTTGGCATAAATATTTTAGTAGATGTTCAACCTTAATATTGAAAACCTGAGATAATATTTGCGGGCGATCTAGTGGACGAAGATTGAGACGTCTAAGAAATTGAGTTATTTCAGGCCACATCAGGTTACATGTAAATGTTAAAAATAGATCTGGATATCCTGCCCAATTACATATTGAGATAGCATCTTGGTAATTCTGAATCATATACCTCGGACCGCCCATAAATTTAGAAGGTAACACAATACGCTTTCCGCAAGATATCCCTTTACGATCACCTCCAAGCAGTGCATCCTGTATCCCATTGTAAAGTTTGACCCTCAATTTCTTCTAATTTAAGTGAATGAATGAAAGTCTTTGGGACTCAATCATCGTATAATAATCAACAAAAAACTGTTGTAGTAGTCTTCTGGAATGTAGTAAGATCGATGCTTCATTTTCATGAAATTGCAAGTGGAATGAAAATTACTCTCCCATTGTTACCTTTCTGAGTGTAGTACTTTTTGTGAATTGAGTAGCATGATGCAACGAATTTTCGTAATATCCATATTGGCCACCAAAAAAAATCAAAGGATACTTCAATGGAAGATAAAAAGGGTGAAGCTCATCGATTTTCTGTAAATCTCCATTTTTGGTTTGAATGATGATATCCCGTTCTTGGTTGAGATCCCCAATGTCACCGACAATCAGCATCGCAATTTCAGATGTATTTGAAAGATTTTATGTGGAACAGTTTGTTTCTCTTCTTTTTAGCAGTCGTAGATTTACCGTTGGAACCTCCTGATGGCTAAGAACCACTTTTGCACATATAAATTCTCGAGCCAGAGCATTGGATTGATGAAGCAATTGTTGTAGGATTTCAATAGTATTTCAATTAATAACGGATTGATGATTTTTTTTATCAAAGCTGGATAAATTAGTAATGTTAGCATAAAAAGGTGAAGGCTTTATTAACGTATCAGAAATCATTGAATAAAATGATACCTCACACCGAGAATTCTATTTTGACACTCATGTGTAGTATCATACACGTAATGTTGTGCGATCCTTGGCGGTTGGCCATCAGGAGGACATAAACTACCAATGCGATGACAGTTTTGTCCATGTAATCTGAATATAAATGGAGCTCGACCATTATTGAATGACCTATCTACCTTCCCACCCATTGACATGAATGCAAACATTGCATTGTAAATATGCATGTGGTCTTGGAATAATCGGGCTTCAGCAGATGTTTGATTGAACACCCACATCCTAAGGTATTCAGGACATTCAGGTAGTAATTCAAATGAAACCTTTCCCATTGAGGAACATAGAGAGAACCGTTGGATGTGTCTATTGGTGAATTTCTTGTTGCTCTCATAAAACCAAAAAAAAGAGTGACAATATTGATAGACCTTAGTAGGGTCTCCAATATCATAATAACCTGAATGTACATAATTGCAATGTAGAAAGTTTTATTAGAAAAATGAAGTCACTATAAGAGAGGATGATATTGTATTAAGGAACCATTAATTCATGTTTAGTAAGAACCCAAACCCATATTCTCAGTAGTGTATTCTTCCACTAACTCTCCTGCAGAAGGAAGCGCTATGTAATACTGGACTTGCTTAAATAATACAGATCTCAATAATGTTTGAGGAGAAGTGTGTACATTAAATTACCTATGTAGTTTTCCTCACTGTTACTGTTATTATTTATGTTTTCTCGAGCCTTGATAATATTTGATATCATTACTTCTCGGAAAGATGATTGTCGACCGGTACCTAATGAAAACAACTCAATACTATACAGGATGTGTAGTGGTATATATTTGTGTGTGTGTCAACATATAGCGTACACCATACCTACAATGGATATTGTATTGTAGTTTCCATCGATAGGAGTTAAGTTGCATCTGTTTGTACATGGAAACAGAAGAAATATAAGTGGAAGTTCATCTGATGGTAATGTGTACAAATAGTAGTCGTTCTTACTGCGTCGAGGTCACAGATGTTGATTTGGAGGGCGTATTGTCTGCATCAGCTAAAGCTAGCCAAAATGACGGCCAACATATTGTAAGTGAAATGCAAATACGACCCCACATAACATATGGGGATGAAATAAACATCTTATCATATTTACCGAAAGGCACTGGAGAAATATTAAGTACTCCCGGTTGTTGTTTTCTTTTGTTAGATCAACCAGACAACGTTGACCGAGATATAGATGTTTTAGTTACTGACGATAGAGAAGCAGTTTATTAGTAACAATCTGTGTCACTGTGAAACAAACTGTATAGTTCAATGGGTAATACATGTAAATTTAAACAGAACAAACCATTGTTACATAGAGGTGATAAAGTCATTTGTTTCATATCACTGGTGAATATATTTGTTGGTAGAGGTTGACTGTTTGGAGTTTGAAACAGACAAGCAGCTTCCAGAGTTGAGTTTCCAGTACATGTAGACACTGTTGTTGTTATAAATTAATTGTCAGTTGATAATAACTAAATGTAAATTAATTGAACAATTAAAATTGATGGTATTACTAAACTCACAATCTTTATGTTGCTCCTTCATAAGCAGTCTGCGTTGTAACCGTGCATCTATATAGTTTGACAGGAAATTCAAGTTTGTATTCGACCGAGCAGTCAACGATTCAAGCAATGTAATAAAAGCAATTCAGTAAGATGCACCCCATTAATTTGATATGTAGTTTGATACATCACAAAGTCTGTAATGCGTAATGTAAACGGAACTAACCGTTGATACATAGAGATGAAAGTGGTGTCTGTGTGATCCCACGTGTGATGTCAGCAGTTGACATTGGTTTACATGAGGGAGTAGCATAGTCATTGGTTGATGACATTGAATTGTTTCGACTTTTTTTCAGCACTGATCATAAATCAAGTATAATTATTGAAACTAATGGATAGAGGGTAGTAATGAAAACATTTCCAAGGGTACAGAGTATAGAACTAAAAAACTGCATGTCGTTCTTTCATAACTTGCCTCCGTTGCAACCTTGCCTCTCTAGAGTTTGATGGAGAATTCATGTTTGTTTATTTTTTCTTTATAGGTTATAGTTAAGTTGTGCAATGAGACCATATAATGCAAGATTACACTTCTTCATTAAACAATTTGACATACTAAATGAAAAGACGTAATAGTCCGTAACCTACACTAGTATACATTTATGTCTCATTCAATTATCGTAATATTAGCAAACAATATATGTATGTTGATGTCCACATGGATATCGACAATGTATTTGAAAAAAAAGTAAAAGAAAATCTAACATTTGATGACAGTAGAACTTTATTTTCTCATAAATGGTATTGTAAAATCAGACAAATAAACATTCAGGTGGATATGAACATGGTAAACTGAAATGTAAATTGAAAAATTTGTTCTTGGAACTTTGTATAGGTAACCGATGTATAACTAACGCTAAGTGAATGCGAACAGTTTAATTGGATAAGTATATCCAGACATGCGGTTGAAAGGATGTACGTTATCCAGTACGAGTATACTTTATTACATGTAGTGCGAAGATGGACTGTGAATTCAAATGGCCTGAAGGCTGTGGCGATCGGATAGACAGTAGTAGTGAAATATGAATAAAACCAGTCCCAGGAATAGCAGACTGAAATTTAAATATGCATTGTACATTTTCGAAATGTTAGAATCAAATATTATGGAAGTAAATCGAACTAAAATGAAGCATTGTAGGTTTTCGAACGATTACCTCAAGGTTGATCTGTTTGCTTCAAAGGGTACTGCGAGTCAGTCTGGAAGGTTGGAAATCCGAGTTCGACTTCAAGAACGATGAAGGTGTATGTTGAAACCAGTGCAAGGAGGAAGACGATATCTAAGAACGACGGTATGCAGGATATCCGGGAGGTAGGTAACGGCCGCGTGTGCAGACTACCGGAACCCTAGGTCATAAATATACATACCCCGACCCAAACCTGGAGAACCCTAAATCGGCGAGAACGAAGTAGAAATCAGGTGGAGGTCAGCGGAGGATAGATGGTGGATATGTGGGTGGCGATGTTACATGGGGTGTTCGAGGGGTCGAGAGGGATCGATAGGGCGAGAGAGAGGATTTTGCAGTCGGGCGAGGTAGTGGGAGGCGGACGAAAAATGTTGAATCCCGCGGTGGACATGAGATTGTAGTGGGAGACGAGGCGGGGATAGAAGGCGTGGAGTTCCCTATGCATGGAACGTAAGAGTTTTGAGACGCGGAATCATAGGATATGGACACGTGTATGTTGGAAAGCCAGGATTAGTAGATTTAGTAGATATGTGACACATGCTTAGATTTTATTTGACTTTTTGATTAATATGAAATGGATCGATACTTTTTGACCATTTTTTTTATGGAAATGTGGAAAAAGGGAAAGATAATTTTTTCCAAGATTTTGATATACATATTGTAAAATATTTATCATTTATTCTTTTTATTATGTTTGTGCATGTTTAGTTTTTTTGTAAATAGAACTTTTATAGAACACCTAGTTGGGTTCCTATTGAGACTGTTTAGCTCACACCTTTCACACCACATCAAGACTTATGTAGTTATATATCATTCGATGAAGGGATTGGAATGGTTCCACAATCTAGTGATGAGGTTTTTTGTCAACTGGGTCTAGGTAGTTGGTGGTGAGATGGAGGGAGTTTTCCAACGTTATCACTAAGAGAAGTGGGTTTCCTGTTAAAGTATTCCATTGATGATTCGACTAGTATATAGGGATATTTTAACATGATTTCAATTTTATTATTAATGATGTATTCTATGAGTTATGGAATATAGAAATCACTTGTGGATTAGCTCTCTATTATATATATATATATATATTACATGTTCTTGCTTTATATTGGAAGATATAATTTCCTCTAGTAGTTGTGGATGTCTTAGTGGTAGTCGAGAACCCATGTGGATCACGAGGGCCCTTCAAGTATATGAGAATTCAAGTCAGGAATGAGTTTGGGATGGTATCTGATTTGGGTTCCACATAGTTTGGTATCAAATGACATTTTACTCAAGATTCATTGTCTTGGGACCTTTGGTACAATGGAGATCAGATTTATGGGATACGAGATATAGGTTTTGTTAAGGGCATAGCCATCACATTTCATCATGAGAATAATGTGACTTGGGGGTTTTGGGTGTGTTTCTCCTATTTTGAGTTCTGGATCAGAATCACATTTTTTTATTAATGTTTTATTGTTTCAACTAAGATAAATATTTTCTATAATCATTTCTTCTATTTGGATGTGCAGTAGTATGTGATGATGACATGTTCAATCTATTCCACTAGAGGGTGTAATAGATTCTCCTCACAGTAATCCTCTTATAGATTAGAATCTTTTCAAGGTTATCTTGCAATATTTTTTTTTCAATTGATCATAATGAACCTCATGTCAAGAACATAGTTTTTAATGAACTTCATGGAGTTGTAAGAGATGTGGATCAATCAAAATATTTATTATTGGAGAATCCACCATACTTTAAAGGTACAAAATAAGCTCAAGAGGTATAAGAGTGTCTATAATATAATTATAAAATATTCAAATTATTTTATACACCTAATAGTATAATGGTGATGTTTTAGTGGTTTATAAAAGAGGTAATCAATAAAAGATGGTGGGATTACATGGTAAAAGGCGATTAGAATGTGAGCTTAGACATGAAGGGTTTAATGACTCTCTTCTTCTAGTATTTTTTCAAAACTCATTAATGGTTGTGATGTCTCTATAGTTCTAATCATTTTATTAGAGAGAGTGTTTAGTTTCAGAGTAAAGAAATTGGTTTGTAAAGATGGTTTGTTCTGATCAAAATGTAGTAATGACTAATCACATTAAATCACATAAGTACATGTGCGTTTTCTGTTTAGATTTTAGATTATAAGAATTCATGTGGAAAATTAGGAACTATGCTAAGTTGATATATAGGGTGAGGATGGAAGATAAGAAATTGGAAATAATGGTTGGATATTCTATCTCAAATCTTCCTCCTTGTCGAGACATCATTAGAACCCAATGGGAAAAAAGAAGTGGAAGGATTATAGAATGCATGGTGGAGGTGGTTATTAGAATCATTCCCCCTTTGCATCCTCAATTATAGCTATTATTGTTCCCTTAACATGATATAACAAATGTAAGGTCAAATTTAGAAAGCATTCTTGTCATACACCTTTGAATATAAGTAACCATTTTGGATGTTATGGTCAACTGTAGAATCTATTTTTGGCTATTCCTACTCCTTGATTTAGAATATTTTACTTATATAAAGAGAATATGATAGTGCATTAAGAATCATATAAAACTATATGGATCCATCCATAAGATTCAATAATGAATCACCTTCATGTTGAAGATAATATTCAGGCAGAGGTATATTCTTGTCCAACGAATGTGACTTGTATCATATTTATTGCATCATTAGTAGCATTTTTCTTATTTGACACATGTTCTTACTACTTGTTTATATCATTCTATTTATTATATTCTTAAAAATTTTAAATATCTCATTCATGTTTTTATTTAGTAAGATACACCACTTGGGAAGAGGAATGATAAAGGGATTTAGTGTCATTTTTTGTTAACAGTAGCTGATGTGGAGTAAACCTCAGATTTTATCATTATTGATCTGGATTTCTTTGACGTCAACATTGGTATGTATTACCTTATTTATCGTCATGATGAAGTTTATTATTATCATTAGTGTGTCTTGTTTCTTGTATAAAATGTTAAATCAAAAGTGTTCTAGGGTGTGTGAGATCTAAGGTTTGGTTATGTAGAAAATTACCACCAAGAGATGAGTAATTTTTTATCTACTATAGTAGTTTTACCCATTCATGTTTCATCTATTGTAGATATTCCCTCTATCATTATTTATCTTTTTGGTGTTTTCAAGATGATTTCATTATTTTTCCTCTATAGAGGGTATTATATTTAATGATTGACCTAGTTCATGGAACACATCCGATTTTGATACCATCTTGTGTTGTGGAACCAGTGGACCTGAAAGAGGTCATGATTATATTTGATGATTTTATTGGAAAAGGTTTTGATCATCATAGTGTTTCACCATGGTCATACTCTATGATCTATTCAAAGAAGGAAGATGGTTAAATCTGATTGTGTTTGGAATATTGAAATTTAAAATGTGTAATGATTAAGAACAAGTATACATTGCCTTATGTGGATTATTTTTTTGATATGTTAAATGGGGTAATGTTTTTTTTCAAATATCCATATTCAAACAGGTTATCATAAGCATAGAGTTTCAGTTTCTAATATACCGCGTAAAATATTTATGATAATGTAAATCCTTTACAAATATCTTGTGATGTTATTTAGTCGGGATAATTATTCTATATATTTTATGAGTAAGATATTCAATGAGTATCTAGAAACATTTTTCTACTATTCATGAACAATATTTTTTTTTTCAAGAACCAAACATGAGAATGAGAAGTATTTGAGTTTAGTTCTCGAATTCTTGAGGAGTAACCATTTGTATGGAATGACTTCATAATTAAATTTCTATATAGTAGAAGTGGAATTATTGAGGCATGTGATTTAAGGTAATAGAGAATCATTTGATCATGAGAATGTAAATGATGCTATTTCTGGGGAAGATCCACATATTGAAGAGCCCACTTTTTGTGTATATTGAATCTATTTTCAAATGGTGGGTATTGGTATTCAATGGTGATATATGAGTTATTAAGAACTAATTACTGGATATGATGATCTTACTATAGTTAATATGACGAATTAGTTCCAAAGATAATATAGCATGGTTGAAATACTCATGTCAAGGTAATTCAATAAAAATTTGTAGAAGAATTTGAGTTTCAATATGTGATATATTGTTTAAAATTGAGAATAATGATAATTAAAAAATAAAGATTTCATTGAAATTGAATGATTAGAATAAGAATAGGATTTGAGGGTCCTGAAATATTTCACTATTTCATGAGAACAGTGGGAATATCTTTTTAATGAGAACCTTAGGAAGCATTGATTCATGAAGACCATAAGAAGAGATATTGCATGATATCCATAGTAAGATCTTGAAGAACATTTGGATTACTTTTTTGATAATGGAAAATATAATGATACATTGCTGTTTTTTTAATCACAAATAACAAAACATGTATGGAGATTTTGTGTTGCAAGAATTATGAAGGAATGGGGGAGAAAAGGTGGTTCGAATCATATTCATGATTGATTGGAAGGAATAATCGTACTGGAAGAATGTAAAATTAAAATAATTTCGTTTGAAAATATGATGATGCCAAAGGTGAATGATAAAAGGTTATATATCATGCTTAAATGAGTTCCTAATGAAACAAAATTACTGCGAATTAGCATTGTTAGTATTTCTAAAGAATATTTTAAAATGTCTCTCAAGTTAAAGAGTTTCAGCCCATGTTAAGGGATATGTGCAAATAGACTAGATCACTCAGAGGCAAGTTGTGTGAGATTCTCATAGTGTAAAAGATGACTATAAAAATATTTCTACCCCCTTATTTGAAATATAACAAATCATATAGAAAATTTTATATTTTGGTCACACAATTCGTGAGTTCTGTACAAGTAGAGAGTTTATGTACAAGTAGGGAGTTGCATTCAAGATGGAAGTTGAGTTAAAGTAGTGATCTATGTACAAGAAGTGAGTTTCCTGAATGTACTAAGTTGCACGTAAGAGTTATTAACATGTATAAATTGGAATGAATGATGTTTTTAGGTGAAAAATTTTAATATTGGGTGCAATGTAAAAAATTTTCTTGCAAGGAACACAACAATATCAGGAAAGATAGTTGTTTACTTCACAATGGTTCTGATCTTTGTGAGGGAGATATTCCAAAAGTAGTTCTAAATATCTTCTTTGGGAGAAAAAGTGTTTGGGTATAATACCCTCATATGTCTTCAAAGTTTGATACATTGTGTGTGCATGGTTGATACCCAATGGACCGAGAAGATCAAACATGAATAGTTTGAATGAAGAAGAACTAGACAATCAAGTAAACTCATATATTTATCAAAATAATAATAATTTTTACCAATATATTCATGTGTTGGTATTGAGTATTGAATAAATATAATAAGACACATATACACTTTTCCATATTATTGTGTGTCCATGAAGAAGAATATGGTTGATATTCTATATTTAGTTATTCTGGCCATATCAGTGTTTTTGACTCTTTTTTGAGATTATATTCATAGATTTAATAATAAAAAATATGTCTGTTGATTCTAGAAAGAATAAGAATAATAGATCTTAGTGTAGTTGGTTTTTCACTGAAGAAAACGAGAATAGAATAGAAGAAGATCTTGTGACCGAATAGATTTCGTCTGATTAATATTTTCATCTGATTGAATTTAGTGCTCATCAGTTCAAATCACAGTAATAATATTATTACTGATAGAAGAATAATATTGTGCTGTTATTGAGTTTTTTACTGGGAAGAGACAACATGAGTTACTTTTATGCTGCTGTGTAAGTAACAAAGCGACGAATATGGCTGTTAAAGAACAAAGAAGAACCGTGACATCAGACATTACTCAACAGGTGGGGGAATATCATGGTGATACAAAAACTCATCAATATGGAGAATAATGACTTGGGAGTTAGGATAAAGATCTAGGAATGATCTAATAAAAAAGAACTATTGGGTTGTTTTCAAAGTTATTCACGAATGTGTGGGTATATACCACTTGTTGTAACCACACAAATATGTTGATTTATGTGGTTGTGTGGTCTGGAATATTTCCAAAAATTCCAAGGATGTATCTACTGTTTTTTTATTGTGAAAATTGTAAAAATAACTTTCCATCTCATTAATAATATCATACACTTTCCCATGATATGGAAAAGAGAATTCAATAATCAAGATCCTAATATGTCAAATAGGTACAGGGAAAAAAATTTGAATTCGTTTTAAAATGTCTATAACATTGATCCACCCCCTCTCAGTGATAGGAATAACCAAAACTACTCATCACACATAGCATCATTGATATTTGGGTTGTCCTATGTATTTCTAGAAACTATCGACCATTCATTATGAATTTCAATAGTTATGCATTCACTTAAATATTGAAAAAAATATATTTTTTTGTATATGTTAAATGTATTTTGGAACATAATAGTTTGTGATATATCATTTCATATAATTTTGTAAATATAATATACATTTTAAAGGTGGAATAATAAATTTGAATTTCAAATCACCTACACCATGGTATAGGGGACTTTAATTATAATAGATCTGAATAAGAATGTGCAATCGGAAGATATTTTGGAATCGAAGGAGGAGTGAATACTTAAGGGTCTCTATACTTAGTTACACCAGTATAACCTGGAATATGTTCTATGTATGGTTATCATTAGTGTTCAGTTATCATCATCACTCCATGTGTCTATCAAAAAGAGTGATTAGCATGATAATTTGTTTACAGGAATTTGAGAAACCCGATGTTGTGGGGTGACCGTTTTTTGGTTAATATTTTTCTACAAATGATGAAATATATAGAGGGGAGTATATTTTTGTACCAGTATCTGTAAGAAGATTAATTTTTTTCATAGATCATCATAGGAAATTTATCTAGGAACAACAATGATATGATTTGAGACTGTGGTTCTAGTTTCTATGTATAAAGTGGGACATTGTAGATTATGTATCCTAATATTATATCTAACAATATATTAAGGAAGAGAATATAAAACCATATAGTTTTTTCCAGACTCTACTAGTTCAGGTTTTGATACTTTTAGAGGTTTCAAGGTAATTATTTTCTGGATTACCACAAAATCCTTAATGGAGTAATGATATTGGGGCAGTGATTAATCATTTTAAAATGTATCGTCATTTCATTATTATCAGGGAAACCACAAATGTTTATGATCTGGTTATGCTATATATTACCCAAGGTTCCATCTATATGTATTTTATAAAGGGTCCCTATATTTACATAGGGTTCTATAGTATGATCCATCAGTAGACAACGACTCAGGTCAGGTTCATTAGAGATTATCATCCACAAATATATAGTAAAATGGTTAATGAAATTTATATCTTGTGGGATATTTTTTGCGTCTATGTCATTGGTTTTTTAGGGTTGTGGAATAACTATATAGGAAAATTTGACTATTATTTTATCAAAATTTATTGGAAATCAATTATAACTTCCCCATTAGAGGATTTTTATAGATGCCTCTTCTAGTCACCTCATTGTTGGGTAGAGGTGGGAAATGAATCTTTTGTGGGACAAGTATCATTCAGGTATTTTTACCAATGATTTAGGACGTATTTATGAATTATTTTAAAATATATATTAGAATTAAATATTATGTGAATAATAAACATTTTCATTTAGATATTCCTTTAGGTGACCATGTTTTCTTGATTGTTTATTCCCATTTGAGTCACTGTCAACTTGGAAAATTGGGTATGTTGGATCTGAGATATGTCGAACCATTTGAGGTCACTGAGCAGATTGGATTGGTTAGTTATCAGTTGGTAATTATAGGTCAGTTTAAGGGTATTAATATTGTTTTACAGATATAGAAACTTATAAATACCATCTAGACCACTATAATGTTTTTTGTTGGATTGATATTGAGATACAACCAAACCTTCATATTGTGGAGCAGGTGATAAAAGTTATTGTATATCAAGTTATTATCCTATGTGGGATGTCAATTTCAACTATTATAGTGTTATGTAGAAATTATTCATATTATTAGGAGGCGTGGGGGAGTGTGTCATGGATGAGGGATATGTTTCCCATCCTTTTTATGAGAATCATTCTACAACATGACATCTAAGTGAAAAAAAAGTGTCATGGTGGGGAGTTTATTACATTATATTACCACTTTCTAAATTTTTACATCCCATTATTCATTTTTAGTTTATTTGTGTGTGTGTTGGGACTCCTTAGGATGATGATATTTGTATGGGGAAAATGACCTAAATTATGTGGATGTATGTTTGTTTGAATTAATAGAGTTTGGGTATAAATTTTTAAAGGGTTTATGGGTTCTTCGTGATATTGGAGAACACAAGAGTTATAATGGTTGCATTCAGTAGATATTATGATTTTTTCTCTCTTTTGGGGAAATTCACACCTTGTAATAAGGGTACATGCTGTGTATTGGTCATCAGAAACATTCCCTAAACTAATGAATGGTATGTAAATTTTACATTCCATGAATGGACTCTACATGTTGTGTAATGGTAAAATCATATTTTTTATTTAAAAATTGAAGGGTTACATTGATTTTTTTTGGATTACACTACATGGAAATGGATTAAATAATATAGTACTCATGAATTGAGATTCATAAAGAACTGCATGACTATTATATCATTTATTAATCTGAAGCTTCTTTTCTCATGGACAATGAGATCTCTTAGGAGATTACAGAGACCTCTAATCTATCTGGATATGATATTTAAGTGATTAGTCATCATTTTTAGTTATGCTGTGTTTCACTAGGTGATTATTACATATATTACTTGTTTTTCACTGATCACAGTATAATTTTTGTAATATTTTTTTGGATATGTTAATCTGTAGTGTCAATTCATTTTATCCTTTTTATATCCCTTTTGAGATCATTCCCCAATGGCTAACCATTATGTTAGTGGTGGTGCGACATGAGATTTTCATTGATATATGTGTCGTTGCCTCAATATTCAATCAATTCATTTTTATGAGATGTTATTCTGATGTGAGAATCAGTTCTGGGGCCTTCATCATGGAATTGTCATACATCCATCACTATGGATCTTGTCACGGGCATGTCTAACCCATGTTTGAGGTTCATGGTTTTTCCTCTATCCAATGTGGGATTATATACATTGATCTCGTTTGTTAAATTTATTTAAAAATGAAATGGAGTGATTGATTGATGGATTTATGTATGTTGAAATGGTTTTTTGATAAATGTATATTTTCTGTTATTTTTTTGAAAATGAAAAAGTATTTTCAAATCAGTATGAAATGAATTTATAAAATAGTTTTAAAACCATGTTTTTGAAGAAGTAATATATAATATATTGAATATGGGAATCCTAGTGTGTTCGAATGATGGTTTAGTAATTGGCCTCATCCGTTAGTACAATTGAGGGGTTCACTCACGCAGTGTTTCTCTCCTCACTTGTCTTATTGTGCTAAGGACTAGGTCAATCCTCTTGGGAGTTTCACTTTTTAGGGTTTTTTAATACTCTATATTTTATATATATGTGTAGATTCTTGATGGGATTTTTTTTCAATGATTTGTTATGGGTGTTATATATTTCTCTTCCTAGAGCGATCCTTAGTGTGATATTACCTATTCTGTTCCTTGTGTAGTCTGATTTGTAACTTCCATGCATTTGATATTATATGTGGTGAATTCATGAACATGATTTGTCGACAAGATGTATATGAAATGATTTCATATTATTCTTCCTCGATTATTTTAGAAACCATGAAAAAGGGAAAAATTGTTTTTTTCCAATTTTTCTCATAAAAATTTATAATCTATTTATCATTATTTGTTTCCTTTAATGTTTAGAATTTTCAAATTACTACACATAGACTTTTTATTGAACACATTGGTGGGATCAAACCAATTATATTCAGATCAATCCAAATCCACCTAATCAGTGGTGCAAATAACATGTTAATTGCTTAGATATTGGGAAAATAAAGGCACTATAGTGAGTGGTGATGTTTTCTATCAGATTTTCTAGGGTAGATGGTGGTGATATGGTGGGATATTAACCATGTTTTCACGTAGATTCATTGGTTTTATATTGAGTTTTCCTTTTATAATTGTACTTGTACTTTGAGATACCCTTAATTCTTTTGAGTTGTAGTGATTTCAGTGTATTCTTTTAGTTATGGAATATATTTATCTCCTCTACTATTTCTCATATATATATATATATATATATTATTGTAATGGGTTTGGTAAAATTATCCTCTCATGTTGTTGGTGATTCCCATGTTCTTATCACCAGTATATAGGGATCTAGAAATCCCTTAGGGTGTGTAGAAATTTGGGTAAGTTACCATTTAGCCAGGGTATACAGGCATGGATCACCTAAGAAAACATTCATGATTACATTTTGGTTTATGAGAAATTCTTGCTAATTCCATGGTATGATTCTAGGGTGTCAGAACACTCTATAAATGTATGTTTCCATCCACTTATTATTCCTATAATTGTAGTTTCCATTACATTCCTTATAAATAAAAATCATCCCTCACACCATATTTCCATATATATCCCATTTATCCATCGTCACTCTATTGACCATTTATTTATAGTTCATAATACAAAGATCAACAATCCTTGAGTCATTTATTAACTCAACCCCAAAACGAAAATGAATTCCTCAAATGATGTACCTACTGGAACTTAAATTTAATATATGTATAACATCTTAAATTTTGTCACATAATCAATTCCCAAGACATTCTCTAGCTTCATGTTAATTATTTCTATTGTTATTGATGTTCTGAACATAAAAGACATGTTTTTTTGGTTAAAAATTCCTAAAAATCACTTTATGTGATTCCTAGGTCAATATTATCCAAAATAACTATGTACCACAATTTCCATGCTATATTATCCAACATATATGTTTCTAATATTACATTTATCTCTACTAGAGTTCCTAAGAAATTGAAAATTTGATTCATCATATTCATGTGGAATTATATTTTTTCAGTTTGCAATCCCCCCAAATGCCTTGAGTATTCTACTTTTGGAACTAATCTGAAGGGTGTAATTCTTCTGGATTATCATTGTAGTAACCCCTATATATTGTTTGAATAAATAGGACAATTATTTGGTCATGATTTGTTTCACTTTATTCTTAGATGTAACCAATTTTTCAGAATTCTCTTACGGTTGATTTCTATGATTTATAAATATTTCTATTCTCATTAAATTGAAATAATTCCATTTAGTCATCACAAATTATCCATTGAATTCTGAGAAATTACATGATATACTATGATCATGTATCAAGCCAATTATTTTCAAAATAAAATCAAATAAAATAATTTAAAAAAAGTATAGAAAATTGAACACATAATGAAAAAGGTTATACTGATGGGAACTCTTGGGTACAAGACATGATATGAAAGTATAAATAAATAATACTGTGATGATGACGTGATAAAAAAATACTAGTTCAATAAAAAACATTTATAATAAACATCCTTAGTAAGATGTAAATCAATATATAATGTTTAGCTAAATATTTTCATACTCAATATTTGATGTTTTGATAATACAAACTCATTGCTATAATCCCAAGGGAAAAAGGTCTGACCAAGAGTGATTCCATTTATAAATCAAAGATTTAAAAAAATTATTACAATTTCCAGCTAATGAATTGAATAACATGACACCATTTTTAACATCATTCCCCACCTCATTCAATTGAGATGATGAAAATGTGTTTCTGGCCTTAGGTGACATTACCAAAACATCAAAGTATTAAAATAAACGCCAAAAAAATCAAGGAATATTGGTGGATTACCTATCCTTCAAATAAGACAATCATACATACATTAAAAAAATCCAATCCTATATATGTGGAATGAAAAACAATAAAACCAATTTTTTTTCCAATATTAAACAAAAATAAATGAGTACCAAAAAGAAACATCCAAAAAAAATCTCTGATAACAGAATACCAAAAATGACATAATCCCATGAAACCCCAAAATAATATCAAAGATACAAATCAATTTTTCAAACCTAAAAAATTGAGACACATCAATCGAGAAATATGATACATTACATTTATAAGTGTCTTAGTAGATGATATATCAAAATACAATGATGTTTAAAAGAAGGGGGTGAGTATAAACATAATAGGATTAAACAAATGATTTCCAAACACATAAAACTAGTAAAAAAAAGTTAGAAAAATTTATATAAATATATGAAAATAATTTTATGAAATCAATATCAAAACCAAATATAGTTTCTAAAGGAAAAAAACTTCGATGTTCAAAACCACTTCATTTTATTTAGAATACACATTCCCGTGTCCCACCATAGACCCAAAAATATTCACTATATATGACAATTGCATTTTTAGGATTGTTCTCTCTTCTATCCACCAATTTGAAATAAGGTGGAAAATCGCCCTGTTCTCCAATGACACAATCATAATATCCTAGGTGACATCCCCCAACCTCAATGGTACATACCCATTATTTATGATCACATAATGTGATATTAACTCAAAAAACACATTTATTACAAATATTATTCCAATCAATTTAACATAATCCAAATAATATATTGAGAAAATTTTATCAAATAAAATTTGTTCAGTAAAACAAAACCATAATATTAAAATCATTATTTTATGAATTTTCACCACATGAATTTAAAATTACATGAAATTTTCCCATGATTCTAAAATCCATTTTCTAGACTTGTTTCTATCAAGAAGAAAAATGTTTTGATAAAAATATCAAAGAAATAAATCAATCAAAAAAAATGTTTATTTTTCAAGTAAATGTTTATATTAGAGAGAATCCACATACATATCAATTTTTTGAAAAAAATGATCAATGGGACTTCAAAACTATATATTTGAGATATGGTAAACATCCCCATAATAGATTAGATCATATCTCATTGCGATACCAAAAATGTAACATAGATATATCCATTACATACAACATATTCATTTTAGGAGGGATGATAGTAATGGATTTAGGAAGAACGTAGAAGATCATTTACTTATTAATGATTATATATTTTCAATGTTCATTAATTCATCAAGAAGACCCCTATGGATTAATGGAAAAGACATTTAAAACACTGGGAGGAAGAAGAATTTGAGGTTCTACAGAATTATGAATTGTTTTAGATATATCATATTAATATTTCCAACTATAGGCCACAATGTTATGTGAATCCATTTAGAAAAATTCATGGTAATAGTGTGATGATGTTGTCCCAAGGTCACACATCACATGATTAAATCACATTGTTAGAAATCCATGTTCTAACTATTCTTTTTTTCCTATATTAAAAGTTTTATTGTTTCCCCATGATGTGGGCATAGTTTTGACAAATCAAACTACTAGCATGTTAATCCCAAAACTACTTTCACAACATTCAGGTAGTAGTGCATAGTTTCTAATAAACATATAATTTCATTGATCCTCTAGTAACACCTCCGAAATCTGTTTAAACATAGCTAAAAAAATCAAATATAACCTTTGTATTTTATAATATAAATGTATATAGATACATGGAAATGTACATTAAATTGGTGGGACTATAATATAATATTATTGTATTTTAAAAAGGGATATGTAAGAAAATATTAAATAAAATATATGCATTATTTCCGATTTTATTTATCAAAACTATAACACTTCCTAAAAATATGATTCATAAAACCATTCATAATAACCATAGTAAATGAAACACCGTAATGGGTGAGATAAGATTCACAGTAAGGTTAAAAATAATTCATAATAGTCAATATTGACAAGTGATAATATGATAAGAATAATGGTATGGGAACATGATCAAGACTTACAACAATCATAACCATTTAGTCAAATATCAATACTCATGAAACCTAGTTTGTGGTCTTCAAAAAATTATATAATACCTAAGTGGGTGGAATAATTAAAAATAAATCACGATCCTTGAAAATGTATCATAACAATAATAAATATGATTTTTAATACACACAGTCATATAATTTCATGTTAACATCAATGTATATAATAGTTTATTGGGTTCACTAACCGTTTCATCATTTCCATATTCATAGATCACTCCCAAGAATATATTTTTAGTAATAACCCATTACTAAATTGGGTTAAATCTACATTTATTAAATTATTATCAAATTAAATATAATTATATACATAATGCGATTGAGTTATATATATTTATGGTACCACCAGTAACCTAATAAAAAGTATATATTTGGGTTCCAAAATATCAAAAAACATTAATCTAGTCATCGAATAATAACAGGTGTAAATGGTGTGAAATTAATAAACATTTAAAATTCATCATAAAAATCATCAATATAAATAATATAGATTTTGAATTTTTATCATATCCCTAAATAATCATAAGAATCATAAAATGATGTTTATTTTTACAAATATACATTTAAATGATCACTAAAACATTTCATAACGAATAAAATGTTTTCTAAAATCCATTATACAAAATCTAAAAATGTATAATATATTATTGGGAGAAATTTCTTTTAATGTGACAAATGAAACATATAGTTGATTATCAAATGAATGATTAGTAAAAATTTCTGATAAATCAATTCATACATTTCACACTAAAACAAAATTCCCTTCCACATTCTAATTAATCAATCTTAAAAAAATTTCATAGAAAATAAAAAATATAATCCATTCAAAAAAATTTATACCAATTCAAAAATTGGTAAGAATGAGTATAATAATCTGTTTAGTAATAATAAAAATTTTCAGGAAAATATTTTATTAAAAATACCTTCATTGTAGAAAATATTTATGTTTGAAGAGAGAAAGAAGGTTGACTTCCCTAAAAAATATATTTCATAATATTTAATATGTAAAAACTATCAAATGAAAGGAAAACATGAAATACCAAGAAATAAAAAAATGATAATAACATTTATATGAATTGAGAGAGATATATAATATAGTTTCAAAATTCTAAAATTATATCACAATTAATCCTAGTAAAAATGATATTATATCCCAAAATACTTAACAAAAGTGAATAATGAATTATAAGCTCTATAATCTCATGTATAAAAAAATAAAATATAATTTATTTTTTGAAATTGGCCATAATGAAAACTATAATATCAAACATGGTTTACTTATAACTTTTTATCACCTATTAATTAAAAATATTTCATTACACTCATCATTACAGTTGTTAACTACATTATTTTTTAATATATTTTAGTTTGGTGGTTATAATACTTATACATTGATATTTTTTCCATTATTTAAAAAATTTAAATAATTATATTATTATTAAATATATTCATTATATAAATATTTATAACCATTCATATACAGTAGTTATGAAAAATTAATTACATCACTACTAGTAGGAGGCAGTTAGTATTTATGGACATGTAAGGATTCCATTTTTCGATGGAAGGACTGAAAAAAAGATAAATGTTAATTCATATTTGAAAAATAATTATCCTAACATAAATAAAAATATATATGAATTAAATTTATCATAATATAAAACCATTAATGAATGTGGTGGAATTTGAGGCAAATTGCTACATGGATGCGATAGTCTAAAAGTATGCACATGCAATACATTCAAATACCATTTGATAGAGAATAGGTGGAAAATGGGTCTTATATAATCATAATAAAATCATATTATATTTATGATACTATATTGTTCATAAGAGAATAAAAATATTATCTTAACAATAGAAATTATTATAGGATGAAGTTATATTTGGGATATTACAATATATAAGGATAAATTGGGTGAATAAGTTAGTATATTTGCTAACTTTTATAATTCAGGGGAGGGATGGTGAATAAGATTATTAAAATATTTAAAATAATTTATTATAACATACAACAAATTTTTTCACAAAATATATTTTTATTTCATTTTTTTTTATAATTCCATAATAATTCATCCAAACTGAATTTGATACTTATTGGTGGGAAACCTGCACTTATATCAAGGTCAAACCCCTAGTCGAAACATTTTAACATAACCCATGTTTTCATAATTTTAATATTAGTATTGTTCAATATGACAAATTATCAAGTTGAACCTATTTTACTATATTAATTATGTGAATTACAAATATTAAATCCATTTTACAAGTATATATTTATATATGTGGTATAATTTAATTTAGATTAAGCATGTAAACTGTAATAAATGATAACTTTTGAAAAATGAATTTTTAAGAGAAAACATAATATACATTAATTTGTTTCCTTCTAAATCACCAAAAACTAAAATTTCCAATATTATATATTTTATATAATAGATAAATTTCATTATAACCATTAATAAATACATAATATGTTTATTTACTATGATAAACCCACATTTCAAATATTATTTTTTTATTAAAAAATAAAAAATTTCAGGAAAACAACTTATATTAATGTGATGTATATTTATGATAATATGAAAATTAAAAAGTTAATTTTTAATTAAAATAATCTTATGTAACTTTATTATGAAATAAAAATCCAAATGGGGTATTCCCATTAATGTACATGCTAATTTTTAAAAACATTAAAAAATATCACTCTACACTGAAAAATAAATATTTTTAGAGAAATCCTAAAACATAACCCAATGATACTATTGTAATTATTTTTATAAATTTAATATTAATTTAATAAAAAAAAATATTAAAAATTTAATAAAAATTATTCTTCTTCCAGTGAATTGTTTTGATAAAACATGTTTTTTTGGAAAATAATATTTCGGATGCATAAAGAGACCTCACTAAAAATAGAGTACTTATTTATTATGAATTAATTAGTTAATTTACATTAATAAGAATATTTATATATATATATTTGATATTTTTTATCTCTATTCATGCTTTTTAATTCAATATCTTGGTTATAAAAGTTTACTATATCACAGTTTATATAGACATAAGGTTGCCTATAAGGCAAGATACCAAATACCTCAGTTATTATTTAAATTTAAAAACATATAAAATATAGTGGTATGATATTATAAAATATTTTAAATGAATTTACACTATTAAATTCAATCAATCTACAGTAAAAAAATGGGAATATCTCTACTTCTTCAGATACTTTGGATCCCACGTATATACCACATATTTCAAATTACTCAAAATAACATTAACCAGGTGAGTATACCCGATTCATAGAATATTATATATATGATCCTAGATTTATTCTGGTATTTTAGAGTGGATAATATCTTTCACTATTGGTATATCCTCAATGATTGTTATAAGTCATGGGTCAGGTTGTTACTACCTCAGAAGAGATATGTTGAACACAACCTGTATTTGAGGGAAGTGTGGCTGGTGTTCTAAGTGTTAACCTACATTGCATAAATTATAATGAATAATGATTCAAATAGTATACCTATGAATATTCATTCACCTATGTTTCATATCATACAAATTTTCCACAGAGAAATTTTTTAGAATTTATTCTCACTAACATTGAATTCTAGATCATATCAATGATTGTTAGTATAACCCTTCTTTCAACTATATGATTCCATAATATATTGTTGAATGGGTATAGCATTATGTAATATTTATATAGCTAGCTAAAATTCCAATATCTTGAATTATCCCACTTTATCCGATTATAAAAGAGTAAACCAATAATTTCTATTTATGGATTCATATTGATACATCATAATTCCTGAGTGAAAGCCAATGTGACAACAACACTTGAATAGTGAAAGGTTTTGGTCAAAAAATTCTTCGAAATAAATATTTTAGGATAAAAACATACCTATGACGACCCAATATTGATATAAATTTACAATGCATCATTTTTGTTGATTATTTTATACACTACTCAATAAAACACCCAATGAACATATTAGTTTAGTGCCCTTGAGAACATGGAACAAATTATTAAAAATTGGTGAATAATATTCCACAACTCCCATAATTACTAACCCCTGTATTATTTCTACATAAAAATTTCTTTGTTTCTTAGGGAAAAGAAACATATGAAATGAGTGAACTCAGATTCCCAGTAAAAGTAAAGTGGGGTATATGAAAACATAATAATTAGATTAAAGGAAGTATGATTTCACTCTATATGGCTATCTCATTAGGTAGTTCTCACTCCCATTTACATATTAGTAGTATTAGTCCACTTCCCATACCATCTATATAGTCATCATTCACTCCCATGTCCATCTTATTAGTCAAGGTTCACTCCAAAGACCATATTAGTATATACCATGATATATAAATCATTACCCAATACATTAGAAAGATATATAGGTCCCCAAAATCACATTATAAAATCCATAAACATGTATCCCACAAGAACATAAATTATATCAAAACAAATATAAATAATTATGTTTCATAAATATTTCATCATAAAAAACAAATGGTAAGGAAATATGTATTAGAAGTATCAATCCATCATAAAAATAAGCAATATAGATAAATAATATGAATGGTATCACTAGAACATTTAAATTAAATGAAGGATTGACACCAATAAATTTCATCATATATGGGAAATCATTTGGATATACTTATTTAAGGCTGTTTTATGAGGAGAATATTATTTCTACCTTGAAATCATTGTATTTTAAAAAAATAAAGCATAATTTTAAAACTAAATGTTTTCATTGAAAATAAACTTGATATATTGAAGAAGAATAATCAATGAAATTATATATTACGAAATCATAATAATCTGTTCAGGTTTTATTTGTTAAAAATAATTACTTTATTACTTTTTTCAATAAAGGTTACAATGTACATTGATGGGAAATCATAAAAACGATTCCTTTAAAACCACTTATTAAAAAGAAAATCATGGGTGAAAATTAATTTTAACATCCATAGGAAAATAGTAAATTTAGGAAAAAATATTATAAAACATGGACATGGATGATAAATATTCCCCCATTGGAGACTTAAAATAAAACAATCCCAAAAATAGTAGAGAATATAAAATAAATACTCAATAATTTATAAGCAGTATAATCATGTGTAACATGAAATAAAGGAAATTATATCAGTATTATAATACCATAATATTCTATAAAAGTATCATAATATCAATTCATGGTAATTATATACAATATACAATAAATAGTTGGTGAACATGGCTTATATCTCAATGAACATAAATGTGATATTGAAATCCCTTACCTTAAGTCTTGATTTCCTTCCCACATGTTTAAAACTAGTATATAATAAGTATAAGGTTATTATATATCTAAATATATAACATATTAATATATTAAATATGTTATATGATTAATTTATATCTTTAAATTACCTTGTTATTGACAATTAACTTGTCAATGTAACATTTCAGTTAACAACTACATTATTTATCATACCTGTTTTGACTTTTCATTCTTGATAACCTTACTTAAATCATTATTTAATTATTATAATATTTTAAAAAATAAATTATATATCATATATAAAAATTTATAAAAATTTATTAAAATTTATAATAGATAGATAAATTAAATAGAAGACACCATTCATGGAGATGATATGTCATATGTATGAAACAACATTGTTTCCATTTTATTGTTGGATAAAATTAAAAGAATTTATATGATATATTATAATTAAAAAATAATTTTTTTGTCATATTAAACACATATATTAATAATAATTAATCTTTATTAACTTCCATTAAATATTGGTCAATATCTAATCACATATTTTTGTAGAGATTGTAAGCCATACATACGAAGGAGATACATTATCATTTTCTCTAAATATTAGATGGTCAAAAGAAAGAAATGATATTATCCTTCTAGAAATATAATTATTTCATAAATATCATATATATATATATATATATATTAAAAATATACCATCCATCTTAATTTATAACTATATAATGTTGTAATGGAAAATGATCCTCATCTTTTCTTGAGGCGGTAGTTCGCTATACTCATGAATGGTAAGTTAAATACTAATTAAATGAAAGTGTGTTAAAGTGTTGGTAAAATAATTATTATAAAAAAATAAATCTTTATTGAGTATAATTATTTTACTAAATAATCATGGAATAGAAATAATTTCATATGTTCAAGGACGAAATAAAATAAAAAAGTTCATTGATAAGTGTTTCCTCTTCTTTGGTTATCTCTTTTTGATTTGAAAAAATTGACTCTAGTGGTTGGATTTCTGACCAGATTAAGGATTATATGATTAATGAAAATAATATTGGATGAGAATCAGTTATTATTTGGCTACGAAAAGGTCATTAGGGGTGTGAATAAAAGATATTTAGAGGTTTTGGTTTATAATTGAGGGATGGGTAGTGTTGGAATCTCCTAAACTAATAATTTATTATAAATTATTTTTTCACAAAACATTGATATAAAGTGAGTTATTTCAAATACATTATACATATAGATTGATATATTATCATAAAATAATTTTTATACATGTTTAGGTCATATTATTACTATTTTATTTTGTATATAACACTTTTGTAACCCCTTCCACTCTTTCTAGGACAACATGTGTTTTTACTACTTTTGTGTTAACATATTTACTATAATATGTCAAAGAAACCATAATTGTGTCATTTAATAAATTATAGAATGTTTTAAAATTATTTGTCATAATATTATATTCTTATTATTTTTATATAATTTCATAAGATATTATTTATTTTAAAATATCAATAATGTCAATTTTGACACTATTCATTACATGACTTTTTAAAAATATCACAACAATATGATCTTCGAACCAATTAATTTAACAAATCAAATTCCTTTCAATGTAAACAAAAATATTTATTGGATGAAATTAATTATATAAAATTACTTTGATTTAAATATATATAATATCATTTATTTGATTCTCCAAATAATTAAATAATTATTAATTAATAATTGTGTAAAAATTTAATATAAATTTTTATTTCGTAAATTTTTTATAAATTATTATGATTTATAAATACATTTTCAATATGAGAATACATTTTATAGCTAAACATATCCCTTATATAAACCCATATATAAAATATTTCTGTTATTAAAAACTAAGGTATAACGAAATTGACATTTCTTTGAATATAATAAGTTAAAAGTGATAAATCATCAAAGTGGATCAAAGTATACTTAAAATAATCCCAAGTTTATTTTTTGTCTAAAGACACTCATGCAAATAAATTATGACATGTATTTGGAAAATTTTATATTAGTTGAAATATTATTTTAACATTTGATGACCTGATTTACCATTAACCGTGGTAATAACAAAAATTACTATAGTTACGATTCTTAATTTACAAAATCAACACAAAACTATTTAAGTATTTTTTACCTTTTGAAAAAAAATATGGAATCCTTTTTTTCATATTAAAAATAATTAATTAGTATAAAATAATATTTAATTAAACATATTAATTTGGAGAGAAAATGATTTATTAAAGTAAAAACATGCAAATGATTGACACTTTTTAATTACTAAATTCAACATAAAATATATTCTAAAGACATAAATTATGATAAATGATAAAAATTTGATCTATTTTAATGTTGAAACAAATCCAAAATTTTATTCTACAATAGAATTTTTTTTTAAATTGTAGTTTTCATTTAAATTTTTGAATTTTTAACTATTTACCAAAAAATGAATCATATAAGAAAAATACAAAAAAAAACAATATATAATTTTGATACTCTTATTTAAAATAATAATATTATTTTTTGATATAAAAATTATGAATGATAAAAATTAGATTTAATATGGGTTCTCTAGTAAAATTTCATCAAATTACCATTTTTAAAAATATAGGTTTCTATGCATAAGAATGGGTTCGATGTCATCAATTCCCTTTAAAAATATTACATGAATATAAAAATTCTTTGTCTAAGTATATAACATAAATATTTTTTTAATATCATTTAACAATTTTATTTTATTTAATTTATTATGATTTTTTTTTGAGATTATAGAAATAAAACTATTTCCCCTATAATTAATATATATTTTTATTTCCAATTAATTTGTACCCAAATGAATTCATATTATAAACATCATATTTTTTTAAGATAGGTAATAATTTTTATAACAACTAATGTAACTTTTATGTTATATCATATTATAATAAATAATAATATTTTAATAATTTATTATTGTTTAGAAAAACATCATCTTTTGTGCGATAAAATCATTCAAAAGGACTCAGTGATTTGTATATAATAGGCCAATCACAGTGTTTCATATACCGCAAGATAATCCAAATGTTCTATATAGCAAATTAACAACTAGTTTTTTTTTTGTATAACAACATCCAAACAGAATGCTTTTGTATAAATAATCCATATTCATTGTCGTGTTAAATGAAAGAAATTGAAATGAATAAATTTACATGAAAAATATATTAAAATAATCGTGGGGTATTACATTTCACCACCATAAAATTTATTTCACCCTTTAAATTCATCTGGGTTAAGAAGGTTTTAATACAAATTTCATTCCTATATACCCCCATCATAAAAATTAATACAAAAAAATCCTTTAAAAAGGAAATTTAAAAGCATTATGGTTAACCAAAGTAACTGACCACATGATTTCCACAAATTAGAACATAGTTTGAAAATGAAAACACGGACATGGTAGAGAAATAAAACTACAAAATTCTGATGGCGAGTGATAGATATCCTGGTTAGAAGATTATTAATAATAATAAATCCATAAATCAATGATAATCTAAGGGGTTATTTGATACATTAGAATAGAAGGTACTGGGATTACATTTTTGATTTCATGATCTTTTCCCTAGGGTTGATTCACTTTCAAGAGAATATATAAATACACGATTTAGTAAAATCTCACACATTATCATTCCATGATGAATTCTAAGTAACCTATTCCTCCAAACATGTATGTAGAAATTTCATTCCTAATGAACTATGAAATCATGATTTCCATGATAATCCTTCCCATATGTCAGAGTTACAACCAACAGAATATAAATATAACAGGTTATACAATGTCCATAAAACCCCATGTGATAAGGTATTAACTTCATATAACCAACATCATCCAAATCATAACATAAACATTCCATAAATGTCTAACCTTACTACCATTCTGAAATAAGAAAATCCCAATCTTTTGAAATAATGTCACAAAATCATATTAACATTGATACCCCATCAAGAATTATGGATCTCTAGGTTTTTTAATACCCATCATGTTAATACATTTATCATGTATTTTCATGAAACAAGGTAACAAGATGAATTACCATAAATCCTTATATAAAACATGTATGTTTCTCTATTCCAAAGTTTAATGTATATATTCCAAAAGTCCAATAATTCTAATACATAATATAGGATAGAATAACACTCTAGTAAACAAATCCATAATTAGTTCACAAGACACTAGTATCATTAAATTTACTTATTTATATCCAATTAATCATTATCTAAACATCATTATATTTAAACAAGGGATGTATTAAGGGTTACACTTCTTTAATCACGTGTTATCCAAAATATGACCATACCAATAAATCACTTTTATATGTATTTAAAACTATTTATCATATTCTTTACAATCATTAATGAAAAAATTATTTTGAAAATTATTATATATTTCATGATTCATATATCATAATTTATGAATTCGAAAACATATACACCTCAGTAAAACAACTTTATTCTTATACCATTACTCAGGATCCATCATATTATTCTTTCATGAAATATGAATTGTGTCTTTAGGTTCCTCGACCATAATCTAACCATGATTAATAGGTTTAATGTATAAAATCATGCTTGAACATCACATAACTTTAATATGATGTTCATAGTCATTTTATTCTCTTCATTATAACAATTACACATAACACCTTATTGATTTTCATCAGGAGATTTTAACTTAGGAAATATATTTTCATATTTAATATAATTTCAACATGTGAAAAATTCAATGTTAACCATGTTCATTATTGTTCCCTACACTGACATAAACCATGAAGAATAGTATGAGAAATATTTTCCATAATGTAAAACCCATAATCATTTAAATTTACTTTTAGGAGGTCTCAATCATGATACATTCATTTAAATTTATGAATCCTCAGTCTTATCCATGGATATATCCCAAGAAACATCTTTAGAAATATCACTAGGGATAATATTGAGTTTTATCACCCTACATTGAAAAGTTTTACTAAACCATCCATCTGATACCAACTATAATGACCGAAGCACGACATATATTGACATTACGTCATTTTTAGTAACATTTCATACATTACTCAAACAAATTACCAAATACCTAATTATTTATGTGAATTTAGAAATTTGGAACACATTCTTATAAATTAGTAAAATACCATCAACATCTACAAATATGATCATCCCATTTAGTATTCCTAAATAACAAAGTTCATTATATATTGTAAAAACAAACATATTAAAAGGTAAAATTCAAATACTCATATAGAGTAATCAAAGAAGACATGTAAACATAAACTTTAACATACAACAATGAGAACATGATCATGAAAATAAAAGATCAAAAAAAATATATCAATGGTCATAAACAAGAATCATGACATAATGATTAGAAGGTCATAAGACATAGATAATTAGTCAATAAATAACATAATCCACGCAATCATAACATAAGAATAAGACATATAATATTGACAGACACATTTGTATATGATATGATTTATAAATTAGTGAATGCATCGCTTCCAAGGCCATCTTAGTGGTATGGGTTCACTCCAAATACCATATATGTAGTCATTATTCTCTCTCATGGCCTTCTTAGTAGTTTGAGTTAACTCCCCATACAATCTAGGTTGGCATGGTTCACTATCATCGCTACGTTATTAGTCTATGTTCACTCTCAAAACCTTCATATTATTTGTCATGACAAATAAATAATTACTTGATGATTTTTTGGAGATTAGGTCCCAACAATAATATAATTAAATCAATACAAATGTGTTCCACATGAACATAAATCAAATCAAAACCCTTAAAATGAAATGGGTTTCATGATAATTCTATCAAAATATAACTCATAGAAAAGAAGTTGGTTTCATAACTATCAATCCATTAGAAACATAAACCATACTAGGAATGAATAAGAATGGAATTATCAGATTATTTTTTACCATGACATGTGTAACTCCAATGTATTTAATTTTAGATGGGAACTAATTTTGAAGTATATTTTAAAAACATTTCTTGAGGAAAATATAATTTCTACATTATGAAAAATTATTATTTTGAAATGATGTTTAATTTTAAATGAAAATATTTACATTGTAAATAAATATTAAATATTATATGGATAATATCATGTATATAAGGTTTTTTTAATATCTAAATATCCTTTTGTTATTTATATTATAAAAACATTAATTTATTATTTTTTTGAAAAGTTAAATGTTATTTCATTCCAAAAATGTCAAAATGGATTCCTTTCAAACAAGTTGTTAAATAGCTAAAAATTGTTAAAAATGAGCTTAATCATACATACTGAATAATAAAATAATTTTTGAAAACACATTTAGAAATAATATACATGGAGGATAAATAATTACCATTGGAGACTTAAAATGAAATGATCCCAAATATTTATGACATTTTTAATAAATACTAATCAATTTATTATGTGTCGAATCGTATTACTCATGAAAGAAAGAAAATAATATGGGTATGAAAATACCATAATTTTTTGGAATTGAATCATAAAATTCATCCAGGTGTAGTCTATACCCCACATATAAGAAATATATGGTTAATATGTATTGTATCTTATGGAAAATAAAATCATATAAATATCCCTTACAGTAAAACATGATTTCTATCTCACAAGTTAAAACATAATGTATAAAAAATACAAAATATTATAAATATAAATGGAATGATATTTATATGTTTAATACATTATATTATTTACATATGACATTCTATTACTATTGTTTTAATAATTACCATGTTAAAGTAACATTTCGAGTAATAACCACAATGTTTATGATACATGTTTTGACATGTCATTCTTGGTCATCTTAAATAAATCACGACTTACATAATTAAGAAATGTTATAAATGACTTATATATCATATATATTCAGTATATAAAAATTCAAAATAATATATAAAAGATATACTTATGAAATGGAAAACACCATTCATAGAGACTATAGACCGTATGCATGTAAGATTGCAGTTTGAATTTTCTTGTTGGTTTAAAATTATGAAAATTATATGATATATATTCATTAGAGAATAATTGTATTTAAATACAGAACATATATATATATATATATATTTAAAAAATCATCTATATTAGCCATTCATTAAATATATGTGAATAATGAATCACATTGCATCATGGATATGATATTCTTTATGTACACGCGAGAGAAATTATCATTTTCCCGCAATATTATATGTTAAAGTGGTAGACAGGATATTATCATTATAGAAGTATAATTTTATCATTATTATCATATATATATTATATAAAAATATATTTTCCACATGAATCCCCACTATAAAAGGTGGTAATGTAAAAATGAACAATATCATTTCATGAGGTGATATTTCACCCTACATAAGAATGGTAAGTTCATTACCCATTAGATAAAAGTGTGTGTGATTTTTAGGTAAAAGTTAATATCACAACATCAATGAATATTTATGATATTAAGGTTATTATGTAAACATGATATAATAATAATTAATGGATTTCAAGGAAGAAATAGATTAAAAACATTCATTATTGAATGTTACCACATATTTGGGTACCTCTTTTTGATTTTCACAAAAAGGACCCCATTGGAAGGATTTATGACCAAAGTATAGATTCTAATATTAATTCAAAGATTTTGGGTTGAGACATGGGTATATAATGGCCAATAAATATGGATTTATAGGTGGGAATAATTGAGATAGATAGGTGTCATTTGATAAGAGAGGGGAAGGTAACACTTGGAATCACCTAAAATATTAAATAAATATAAATTAATTTTAATTAGAAATTGATCAAAAGTGAGTTATGTAGAATAAATGACAATAATATATCAATATATTATGATCCAATAATTTTTAGACTGGTTTTGGTCATATTATTACCCTTATCATCTATTTTTAACCCTTAATTATTCCCTTCAACGCTTACATTAACTACATGGATTTTTACTAGTTATGAGTAAATATAGTTACAATAAAACGAAAAATTAAATATATGAGTCATTCATGACATTTTAAAACATATAAAATTATTCTTTGGAATCATATATTTGTATAAATTTTATATTATTTAATATAATATCATTTATTTTATATTATCAATAATTCCAATTTTGACATTATCCATTTCTTTACGTTTTAAAAAGATTAAAAAACATGATAAATTTGGAAAAAACCATTGAAAAAATCAATAAAATGTCAATAAAATCCAAACACTTCTAGAATGAAATTAATTATATCAAATTATATTTATTTATTTATTTTTAACAACATTTATTTGATTTTCCAATGAATAAATCAATTATTTCATCAACATTGTGTAACAATTTTATTTATTTATTTGTTTACAAAAAATTATAAATAACTTACGATGAAGTAGAAAAGATGTTATATATCCAAAAAATGTTTATATCTCAACATATCCCTTATATATAACCATATTAAAAATATTTATCTTATTAAAAACAATGGTGTGACAAAATTGACTTCCATTTGAATATAATACTATATAAGTGATAAAGTCCTTTATTTGACTCCAAGTGGACATAAAATAATCCCAATGAATATTTAGGTCAATAAAAACCATTAAATGGAATTATGACATGTTTTATAGAAACCTTTTATTAGTTATAATATTATTTATACTTTTGATTACCTGGAATACATTTTATCATGGGAATATTTTATTACTCATGTTACTATTGAAAATGTTCAAAACATAGAGGGATCCATTTAAATTATTTTTACGCCTAATTACAAATTTGGAAACAATTTTTACTTTTTAATAAAACAAAATAAGATGAAATGAATTTTAAAATAATCTTGTTGATGGGGTGAGAAAATATTCTATTAATGTTAAAACATGCAATACATTAAAATATTTTTATATCTAAATTATAAATAAGAAGGATTCAAATTACCTAAATTATGTTCAATGATTAAAATATTATATAATTATACTTTAAAACTAGTCATAAATAAAATTTATCAATAAACTTTATTTCAATAAAAAACATGTTTTCAATTAAATTTTAGTATTTTTCACTTTTCATCAAAAAATTAATCATATTAGGAAAAACACCAAAATTTAACCAAAGTAAATATTTATAATAATATTTTATATAAAAATTTTATTTTTTCAGAAAAATATTATATAACTGTAAAAATGGAATTTAAAATTGGTTCTCCATTAAAGGTGATAAAATTTTCTTTTAAAAAATATTTGTTTTTATGTAAAGGAATGATTTGATTCTTACCTTATTCCTAAAAAATATTTTTCATAAATATTAAAAGTATTTTATGGAATATATTACATATGTATATCATTAATATCATTCAATAATTGTAATAAATTTAATTTATTAATTCAAAATGACATTGGAATCTTGAGACATCTTTGTATTGATAGAATCTTCAGCCATCCTCACCATACTATTGATGTTTTTTGGCATTATCCTTTCCATAAATGGATTATAGTTAATGTGGATGGTTCCTCCATTAGAAATCTGGGCCCCACGGGTTGCAGTTCCATCATCAATAACCATTTTGGTCTGATCCATGGTTGATTTTATGTTAGTTATGGCATTGTTTCTTCACCGGAGGCTAAATTGATGAGTATGATATATGTCATATCCTTTTCCAAGAAACATGGTTGTAATAACTTGTATATTGAGAGACACTCGACCACCACTGTACAAGCGATATGGAATGGTTTGACACATCATGTGTGGCTGATCACCACCTTCAATATAGAATACACCTTCTCTCTTGTTGACATTGATTACATTATCATTCAAATATATCATGAAGCTAACATTGTTATTGATGGCCTAGCTAACAAGGGAGTCAATATAGATATTACCTAGCTTGATGATATTCCCGAGGATTTACTACCCTTTAATTATAAGGATTGTAATATGTTACTATCATTTAGACTCATGTAAACTCTTACTTTTATTATAATAATTGTGCCTTTATTTATTTGACAAAGAACCATACTCTTTAAAAAATTAAATCTTTCTTTGGGTGTACAAAAATAAAACAATTTCATTTATAATAAATATATATTTTCATTTCTATGTAACTGGTATCCAATAAATTCATAGTTTAAAATTTTTATTTTCAAAAGATAGGTAATAATATTCATAAACAATGATTTAACAATAAGGTTATATCTTATTGTAATAAAAAAATTATAATATACTATTCATCTGTATAACTTGTTCTTGTGTGGAATTGAAGATATTAAAATAACTTGGTTTTGTGTGTAATATAGACCATTAATAGTTGTGCGTATACAGTTTGCTAATATATAATTTTCACGTTGAATAATATGGAATTGGTGTTGCATATAATTCAAGACATAAATAGTTATTTTCTATTAAAAAATCTATATTCAGTGTTGTGTGAAATAAAAATTATCAAAAAATAAATAAATTAACAATAAAAAAAATATTTTAGAAAATCTCAAGGTGTTATAATGTCATATAGGGTTTGAATTTTCCTCTTAGACTCAACATTTAACTGATGACGAAAATATGTAATGATCCATACAAATTTATTTAATGTTTTCTAAAAACATTTAAATAACATCAATAAAAACCGTTGATCTCGATCACATATAATAGAATTTTGTACCCCATGTTATATTACCACTTACATAATAAATATTTTTGAAAGATAATCCAAGGATAAATCTTATTTGATTGAAAATAAGTGATCATTCATCATAATGACATCATCCAAATCCCAAATTGTGTTTTTGACTTTAGATGTTTTTTTGAATATAATAATGAAATTCATGGATTTTGCCAATTTACATTAGGTGAAGGGTGATGGTATTAAGATATACATGAAATTTTGTCACTAAACATTAATATTTTGACATACCATTTGCCGATATACATATTCTACAATATCCCTCTTCATATTATCCCATTATAAATAATATTTTAGATATGTATTTATGTTCATACATCAAGGATGAATGGATAACGCTGAGTTATATGATTAATCCAATATTTAAATATTTATGTATGGTACTAAATTAAAAAATACTTGGTTCCCAATCGGTTTAATTCTGTAAAAATCAATATTGATCTTTGTAATTGTTGAATACTTTTCAATCTACTATACATTCCACATTTGAACCTTATTAATCATTATATGGATAGAACGATGAACAATCATGTGATAAGGATAATATTTCACAGTTTCATTTATGATTTCTCGATCCATACATTTAAAGAATATGGAGAAATTAGTCACAAAAAATTAATCTCCTAGACCCGTCCCACTACATATTGTGAATTTAATAATTTTTCCTTATACTCTTGATAATTGTGCACCATTGAACTAATTTAAATTATCAAGGATAAAAAAATAATACAATTATTTCAAGATCCAATTATAAGAGAATTAGAAAAATCTTTATAGTGGTACTACCCCATGGACATAAAATTAGTGGATTGGAAGGATGACTAAAAAATTTACATTAACTTATGATGGACACAATAGTATGTTGTAAAATTCTTTGATAAATTGGATGCTCAACATGATCCTTAGCTTTATAATTTTATATAGAAATAGATAAAATATATTTCATTCCAACTCCATTATTTTTTCAATTAGTGGTATAATTATTACATTTTCCATCCCTTTGAGCATTAATATGGTTTCATTTATTTCCATCCATTGAATGAAACAAATATTACTAGTCATGGAAACAATAATCATTATGGGAAATCATATAATTATTACATTCATTTATATGATGTATAAATAATGATACATTGTGTTTTTTCTATATAAGCTATTTTTTATCCTTTTTAATCCACGGAAATTTTATATTCATATCCTTCATAATGAATCTTTAAAAATTGCGACTTAACCAAAAAATAACACTAAAGAGTATGAGAGTTTTTATGAAGAAAGGGTCGATTCGCGATGCATGAAAATAATGGTCAAGTTATAATCAACCAACTATTATTGGAGTTAATATTTTTTGATAAGTCTATGATTGAACAATGTCTACATGATGTATCTAGATAAAAAATTATGTTTTCGTGGAAACCACACTATATTAATTAAAATAATTCTGGGCTTTCTCTTATACATGGGCTTATATTATGGGTTCTCACTAGGGGTCCCTCGTCCGAGCATCCAAATGTTACTAATCATCACCTCTAATATAATCTATACACAATAATACTTTTCAAATGTAAAAATTACATCATATTATGTTAATAAAAATTAAATTTCACAATAAATCCCTAAAAACCATAGTGGTTTGCTCTATTTGCAATCTTTAATATGTAAAAAAATATGTATATAAATTTTTTAATTGATTTCTATTTAAATTATTCACAACTATAATCCTTCCTAAACATAACACACATAAATAGTTTCTTCATAACCTTGGGATGGGAAACATAGGAACGAGTGATCTCATCAAAAAAGTAATCATAAACATATGACATTACAATTAATGGACACACATGAGCATAATATAAGAATATGTGAATGATAATATGGTGAAGAAATAATCAAAACAAATATTTCAATGATCTTTATTCATGAATCCTTTAATATGATTTTTTCAAACAAAACGACAAATGATATAATAGGGAATAATCATATATAGAAAATCATGATCCATGAAAAATTGTTATAAGAATAAAACATAAATTATTAGCATGAACATAAATATATAATATAATATACATAGTTAATGACCACATCTAGTTTTATCATATTGTATTGGGTAAATAAATTATTTCATCCTTTAAATATTAATCGTTCATATCCAAAACTATTATAAAGGATTCAGTTCACACAGCATTCCATCATTTCCTTAGTAAAGGTCAACTCTGATAACTATCTTATCAAAAAAGGTACCCTATGAAACTATGTTCACTCCGCAATCTAGTACGCTTTTTTATGAGATATCCATATTTACCTAAAAATTATAGGTTTATATAATTCTTTTGGCACTCACTGTATTTTCAAAACCATATATATGCGGTACACAAGATCATAATACATTTATCATGTAATCTAATCATAAACCATACTGTGGTTTTAGGTTCTATAAAAAATTCAACATCATAGTAAAAATCCTACTAGATAATGAATAGTAATGGTAATTTTTTATTTTATCTTTAATTAATCATAAGAAATATAATAGGGTTTATTAAAGATAAAATACAATTAAAATATTTCTTGATAATTTCTTCATGAAAAATATTTTTGTAATTAAAATCAAATATTCACGACCTATAAATTTATGAAATATTAAATAAAAAAATTTCATTAAGGAAATATAAGGAAATATATTAATGAATATTAAAATTATATATATTCATGATTTAAGTGAAATTTATTCATGCAATGTACATTAAAAATCTCATTTCACAATATCGAAAAAATTTGAGAAAAACCTTTTCGAGGAAATATCAAGATGAATACATTAATACATTCTTATAGAAATTTAATCTTTGGTAAACATTAATTTGATAAATTTATATAGAATTGAAAAACCATTCTTGAAAATAAATTAAATTAAATACTTCCATGAAATAAAAGTTTCTTGAGCTACGAGAACAATATAGTACGGTTTCAATAAAAACATTTATATCATTACTTGGGTAAATAAAGATAGGAAAAAAATGAAAACATGAAATATATTGACGTAACAAATGTAATAGAGGATAATTATGGCATTTTATAAATAGATTATATGATTTAAAAATTGGAATATTTAATTATAAAAATTTCCTACAGAAATGAGGCTGTGACATAAAACCCTTACCTTAATTCTATAATGAATTGTAATCATTCCAACCCCTTATATAATAAATTTAAATTTATTATACTTTTATATAATATCATTATCAAACCAATAATAAAAAATAACTTTTACTTATTACATTTTACAACCAATTCATTAGCAACCATTAATTATCATCATCAATTTGGGTGTTAACTACATTTTTATTTCATATATGTTTTTGATCAATGGTAATAGTCCTTCAACATTGATCATGTTTCACTAAAATGAATAATTTTCATCATGTTATAAATATATTATATATTCAATATAATTTTTTTTAAAACCATTTATATAATTTTGTGATGAAAAATGAAATACTTTAATGATTAAAGACGATAGTTTTTATTTAAAAATTAATGATGTTTTTATTTTCAATTGACGTACTTGAAGAAAATTAATAATTAACTTCTATTTTCAACATCATTAGTATAAAAAATATAATATATAAACCATTATTATATCATAATAACAATCATTTATTTTTTATTTTTTTTAAATGATATATATTTCTATGTGGAAGCAGTAATCCATATCTACAGAAGCATAATAATTTCAAATCCCATTAGATATATATTTGTTGGTAAATGGTTGTGTAATAATCATAATAAAATATCGATATATATTATACTATATTCCTAATTTTATTATGGAAAAAAACTATTTTGTAAAAAATCATAGATTAAATAAAATTGAATAATATTGGTTTAGATATATACAACTTCTTAGTGTGACCTCATTTTATTTACTAATTACGTCTTGATGAATTTTTCATAGGAGATAATAAAAATATCGAAGATGAATAGAAGGAATCTAGGAATTTTTTTAGTAAGGATATTCTGAGTAGGAAGGATAAAAATTTATGAAGAATTGAGGAGAATATGTTTCCCTTTATAAGTGAATAAAGGGAAACACATGTAATTTCTTAAAATATATCAATGAATAATGTTCACATTTATCATAATTTGGCTCAAAATGGATTGGTTTTCATGTTATATATAATATAATTTTTAAATATATTAATCCAATAATAAATTTATAGGTTTGAATGTAAATATAATCGTTATCTAATGCTTTAAACGACTAGTAAACCCATTTAACATTACCCGTGCGAACAAGATTTTATTATTTTTACTGTTCATTATGATAAAAAATAATGTTGCACCTATTAGTTTTTAATAATTATTAATATTGAAAACATGAAATCCACTTTAAAATATTCAATTTCGAGATGTGGTTGGATTTAATTTTTATTATGTATGAAAACCACAACAGAAACCTATTTTTAAGAGTGTAAAAACTATAAAGTGAATTTAAAATATTGTATTGATTATGTAAAAAAAATCTGATAAAACCACTATTAATTATAGATTAAACTACTATTATATGATAAAAATACATTCCATTAAATAAATAATTTCTTTACAAAAACATGTCCATCACCCATAAATTAATATATACAAAAATAATTTATAATAATTATTCCTATGTAACTAATTAGATTATTTATAATTAAAAGAGACCTCCGATTCTTCATCATAAAATTATAAAAATAATGGTAAGTTTATATGGAGATAATTTAAAATCGTTTAAAAACAATTTCCTCCATTTAATGAAAAAACTATTCCTAGAAAAATAACAAAAACTCACCCTAATATAATATTGACATGCTAATTTTAAAAATCACTTTAAATTCCACGAATACAATTTCATAAAATCGAATACATAAAATATAACGTTGACGTAAAAAATGTAATGAGAATATATTTTTATGAAATAATAATTTTTTAGTGTAAAATGAGTTTATTTGAAAATAATGTAAATTTTTTTTATCAGTCAATATGATGATTTTCATTAATGAAAATAATTATAGATACATTAATAAATTTGTTTTTAATATTAATATAAGACAATTTAATGGATAAATTATAATGTTTTAATAAATCATGATTCCTAGAAGCTTAGGGTTGCATGTAAGAAAATCTATCAAATAGATCAAGATTTATTTCAATGGAAACATATATAAATTATTTGGTTGTAACATTAATCTCATTTATTGGAGATAATCCATGAACGGAAGTACAATCTACTAACTGGTAAAATATTAATTCTATTTCATTTTTTCACTCATTCTTCTTAAAATTTAATCACACCATACTATAATGATATCATCAGTATCCTTTTTATTCTGATATGTTATTATAATTATTTCACAAACATTGACTTCATTTTCCAATATCCATTATGAAAAATATATGAAACATGTATATGTGATGATTGACATCACCACAAAAATTAAAAATTTCTTCCATCACCACATAAATGGATGGAAAATATGGAATTTAATATATAATTTTTATATTCGAATTATTTTATTTTTTTGTTACAATTATCCTTATTACCTATTTATCTTTTTTTTAAAAAATAAAATCATTATCTATGCATATGTGCAGACTAAAACCTTTATGATATGATGCACTTTGTTTTTGTTTATAACATTATATGGATAGATAGATTAATTTAATTTAAGTTTATGTATGGTTATAATGATATGAATAAATTTTTTCTAGTACATATGTATTTACCTCATTGTGATATGATTTATAAAAAATCATTATAAAATTGGCATTCCTAAACAACATAACTAATATGATAACAAATTCATTAATAATATATAATTGTTTAATTCATATCAAATATTACTCTATATTTTATAATTTATATATATAAAACTAATAAATAATTAATATTTGTATTACTCTATTTTGATAATGAAAAGTCAAATAAATAAGAGCATAATAAACCATTCATCCAAGAATGTTCATGTTTTTTATAGTTTTACCCCCAATGTCAACAATGATATGAAATACTAACATAGATTTTTATGAAAAATATAATTAAAAGAGTAATATGATATAAAAATGTATATAAATATTTTTTATTGGTTCCAAAAGGGTTATTTTCAAAAGAAATTCATTAATAAATATAATAATTTTGTTTCATTAAAAATCACTTAAATATACTTATGATCTATTTCATCATCTTGGTTAAAGACTAAATCATTCATGAAAGTATATTACGAATATTTAAATAGATATTAATATTTCATTAAAGTAACATTAAATATTTGGGAATGATAAACATAGGAAGAATAAAAATTACTGATGTTTCTCATATGAAGCCAGTATATTCTATTAAAATTCTAAACACATTATGTGGGAAAATAGGAAAAATTAACTAATAAATATAATTATCAAATTATTATCAATAAAGTGTATATTTTTATAGTTATGAATATTTTTTTAAATTTAATTAATAATGATTATTTAATTACTCATGATCTTTGGGGTATGTGAAGAATAAATTAGTACCAAGGTAATGGTTTTAATATGAATTTCCACACATTGGGATATGTTTTGTATTATGCATAAACAATAATTTATGTGATGTATATGTGGCCAAATTGAGATATCATATCATTAAATTAATATTATTCAAGGTAATTTTTATTCAATTTAGCGATCTATCGACCATATTATGAAATCCAATTATATATCAGTTTTTCAGATCATTATACTTTATATTACCATTTCAGAAGATTTGTTGTGCTATTATTTTTACAATTTTAATTTTCTAAAACTGTAATTCAATATATCAAAAGCGCTTTTCCCTCAAAAATGAGATGTTTTTCATTCAAATTCACATTATCTATAAAAAAATCAATTCTAATATTTCATGGATGAATTATTTGAGTTTTTGAAATGAAATAGATTCCAAATTTTATCACTTTGCCTCATTTTAAAATAAACTTTGAAAATGATCCAAAATTCCTTCATTCTATACAATGTTATATTTTTCTAAAATATCATTTCATGATTTCTTATCAATTTTCAAATTTATCCCATGGAATTTAAATTCTATGATTTTGTTTTATATAGAAAAAAATTATAATTATTATATGAATATCCACTTCAGATGATAGTTTTTGGGGTCATTCAATATAGTTTATTTGGTTATTTATGTGATAAAACTTAAAATCTAATATGAAAACCTTTAAATTTCAAAGGATCCAATATATTATAAATTAGATTTTTTCAGTGAGGAAAATATATGATTAATATTTATATGACCTATATGTCCTATATATCACTCCAATGCATTGGGAAAATCTTTACATCAATTTAGATACTAGAGAAATGAGTATTGATGCATAATCCCAAAAGAGAACAAATTATCTTGTCAAATATAATGTGGGGAAGAGGCCGTGTAATCTCATCCACCATCTTAAATAAATTATTATTCCCAATACCATATGGTTAACATGTTGTTTTGATTGATATATTATTTGAAATAGGTCGTAATGCATGATCCACTATTAAAAATAGGTGGTTACCATAATAAAAAATGTTGAGAATCTACACATTTATTGGTTCCATGATATTTTAATTTGTGACTATTCTCTCAACATGATCATAATTTATGTCTTATGTATTCTTAGTATTTACGACATGAAATGTGTTAGATAAAATATTATTATATATCCTCAAAAAATTAATAATGAAGCATTCATTTTTGAATGATTATTATTTTAATCATATATTTCTCTTATTCTCAGATTACCCATTATACTATTGATCAAACCCAATGCTACATATTTATATGTCCATTATTTCCTTACATAGAATTATATCATACCCCATAATTTTTTTTCCATTTCCTATGACACTAGGATGATTTTAACTTATGCGAGTTTTAGGATATATTATAGTTTTTATTATTATAGAAAATTGTTCACATGTGTTTTTTATAGAGACAGTATTAAAATACATTAAAACATCATTTATCTCATTTCTATGATTATTAATAAAATAGAATTTCAATTAATTTTAAATAATGAAATAATATAAAATGTTTATCTTCAGTTTATATAGTTGGAATCAAAGGAATTAGTTCATTATTCTGGGATATTTGAGAAACTAATTTAATAATATAAGGGAACCTTAATAATACTCATAGTTATGATTCTATATATCAGATGGTATTCTAAAAAACTATAAATGTCATTAGTAGTTGGATTTTTTAGAAATACATCTATATCATCATTATAGAAAAGGGATGAGACAAGGGAACAAATGAAACTGGGTGTGATTAACATGATATGGGTTTGATGAGCCCCAAATTGATCATTACCCGAATGCATGGATAGTGGAAAAAAGACTACAGACCTAGCAAGGAACTCGTTGATAATATTTGAAATAAATTAAAACTCTCATTGTGATCCACTATATATGATTTATTTCATTATTTATAAGGGGATTAGGATATGAATTTTATGAAACCAGAAATCAAATAATGTATTGTTAAAAAAACTATATAGGTTAAAACAATTAAATTATATATTAAAATGATATCATTAAAGAGTGAGACATTTTATAGATGAATTTTATTCATGTATTATTTCTTTATAAATTTAATTAGTAATCATTCATGTTAATACTATTCTGATTCATAGATGAATGAAACCATCTGGTACGAAGTAAATAATTTTGGCGAGGGACTATATATTGTTGATCCTAATGAGAAACCAAATAGAATGGGAAATGACAAAAAACATCATGAAAATTATCAAAAATCTCTATAAAGTTATTAATAATAACACAAATCATGTTGAGCTCACAAATGTACAAGTATGGAGAAGCTCTCTACTTTTTATCCAATGCCATAAAATAAGCAATACATTATTGGTTCTTCAAATCCACATAATTATAGGTAATATATCAATGTAGTTGGAATGATATTTTTCATTCCCCACTACAAAGAACACTATATGGTTTTTAATTGTAACACTACTGATTTTAGGTAAGATAACATTATATTAAGTATTTTTCAATTTTTTAGAATAAAGATTGATTTATTGGAGTTCTCAAGTGTTTTACTATGTTTTGGACATTTTAATTAGCCATGAATGGTGTGACCATGTTTATGGAAAACCACGACCTAACTCAAGAGAACAATGCATTGTGATGTCAGGAGTCACTAGGCAGACCTATGACTGTTTCATTATTTTAAAAACCACGTTCCTTCCAATATAATCAATGTGAATGTAGATTGTGGGGATATTACCATTTCTGAAATATATTTCTTGTATAGTGATCTAATCACGTGAGGGGATATACATGTGAATGTAACACCACATGGTTGGAACACAGTTTATAAAATAGTGCAGCTACTTGATTTGTATCCAGTATCATAAACAAGGGAGGTGTGTGGACTAGAAACCCTTGTCTATTTCTATTGCGATGCATAGTTATTGATTCAATAATTAATCATTAATTCCAATTAATTAAATTGAACACTCATTTTCACATATTCTACATTGATCTCAAAATCCTCTCTTATCATAGGATCTTGAAGTGAATATCAATGATTGGGATGGTTTGTTTTTAAATTAGAGGGTCTATTATATCTGAAATCAAGGGTTTGTCCATTATTATTCTCTTAATTTATATATCCTCTAAATTCCTCGCATTCAGATTGTTAGATATATTTTTTCATGGATATATCCTCATTTTATAATTTATATCATCACAAGTTATTCTTAGATCTATTAAAGGAATAGTATTATAATACTGAATTAATAAGTTACCTTTTTTCAATTCATTGTTGTCATAAATGATTGATAGTCAGGAAGATTATCTATCATTATACTCATTATAGAAATTGAAAAATTGGTGTTTATATTACATTCTGTTGTTATTTGGAAAATTATGTTTAGTTAAGAGATGAAATAATTATTGATTGAATGGTGAAGTCAATGATTTAATTAAATAATTCAATGATAAATGGGTTTTGATAAAAATGGGTATTCCATTTAACATTTATGGGGGTTCATTTTTTCCTACTTGTGCATTTAGTATAAAACATGGTATTGAAGAACCACAATTAATGTGGGATGAAGTATGGTTCAGATGTACCCCTATGAATGGTGATAACGAAATGATGATATGGTTATTGTTTTACTCACCACATAGAAGTGAAGGGATGTCCATAGTATACATTTGAATTTGGGTAAGGTTGTGGTTTTCATTGTGGACATGTGTTTAATATACTTGGTGGTATAAAAATGTTATTATTATTTTTTAATATTTTTCATATATGTGTTTTATGTTTGTATTTTTAATAAAATATATAATCACTTATACTAAAATGTATATAAAATTATCTGATATTCGTTTTTCCTCATGGACCTTAATACCCAATGAATTTAGTAAATATATTTTTTCTAATTATTTTCACATAATATATAGTTGTGTTACATGAAAGAACAATTTTTACTAAGTCACCATATATTATTAATATTATTATTCAAAAAAATTTTATAACATAGACATTTTAATTAGTGGTATTAATATAAATAAAAATATCTTTTAAATATTATTAATGGTTTCAGATAATGTAATCTAATTTTTAAATAAGAACATAATTTTTAGTAATGTCATTAACATCTTCCAAAATACGTTTTTCTAAAATAAAGGTTTTTTTGGGTTTTCCGGAAAAATGAATTAAAATTAATTCTTAAATAATTACGAAATTTTATTTGACTAAAATGAATTCATTTTTTTGAATCTAAATTCCAAATCCTAGCAGATAGTGAATTTTTTAGAAATTTTTTAGAAGTTGATTTTTAAATTAATAGTTAAAAATACTTATTTTTATTAAAAAAATCCTCTTAGATAAAATCATTTAGAAAGATAAATATTGGGTTTTCAAATGATTTATAAGTAAATGTTGTTTAATTATGTTATGATTAAAATAATTTATTTCATTTTTTCAAATTATAATTTATGTTTTATATTTAAATCATTTAATACTTATAAAAAAAATTTCATTAGAAAACCATTTATCATCTTGTTTGTGGGTATAATTATAAATTACAATTTATCATTTTAGTGAATTGAATTTAGAAAAATAATTACATATTTTTAATTAGAATAAATAATATTATTTAATATTATTTACTTTTTTTTCTTAAAAATGAATAATAATAATAGTAAACATTAATTTTCATGGTTTTTGTTAAAACCGATTTACAAGATGATTATTTAATATGTTAATGGTTAAAACGACTAATTGTTCTTCTAATTCATTTATATATAAATATTTATACTTCTTCTAATATAAGTTTGGATAATGGAACATTTTTATCCTGTCCTTGTTTTAAATATAGTTAACACCTTTTCTTTTTAAAATTTCGTTGTGTTCCCTTATCCCCATTTATAAAAGGGAACATCCAATCTTCTCATATTCCCAATTTCAGTACATTTTAATGAAATTTATTAAACAAATATGGTCCATACATCAATAATCATAGAAGATTAATCTAAGGGGAACATTAAAACCTTAGAGGGTATTTTGTGGTCTTAGTATCAAATATTTAAAATATTTTTTCGATCAACACCTTCTACTAGTCTAGTTTTCCTAGATGAATAGATTTCACTAAAGCATTATGCGTATCCTTATAAAGACCTCTATTGAAATTAGTGGTGAATTGTAAAATAATGGGATTAATATATATAAATAAATCTACTTGTCTTTGAGATAGATATGTAACTACTATAGATGTTTATTTCAACTCAATAACATATTATGGAATCTCATAGTTGATAGGAGAGTAATGTTGGAAATTGTCACTATGAAGTAGATTTTGATGTTGGTGAGAAGGTATTCTAGACAATTTTCTTATGGTAAATTAGTATGAAATTCAAATTATTTGAAAGATGATCCCAAGGTATACTATTTGATTCATTATTCTTGAAAGTATAGGGCTTTTATCTTATCACATTACACTACAACCAAACTTATTTCAATTACATGATGTTTTCCATGTTTCTCTAATGATGTAGTACAAAAATAATCCTTAACATATAAAAATATAAAATGATATACAACTATAAATGTATACTTACTAGAATGAATAACCCTTACAAATATAGGAGAATATTCCTAATGTTCTACAAATCAAGGCTAATCACGTAGTTAATGTTATTTAGAGGAATAAAAAATATATTGTAGATACATGGGATCCCAAGGATGTGATGAATTAGAGATAATTACATTCCCTATACAATAAATTGATTTATCCTAATTGAAAAAATTTATTCTAAATATAGTATTATGTAAAACCCTTAGATTATATTTGTATTTCCATTGAAATAAAACTTTAAGTATTTGATAGCATGCATTATATTCTACCTCAAGTATATATAAAACATGACATAAATTTTTTTTGTAACCAAGATGTTATATTATTATGAATTAAAAGTGATTACAAAATTATAAAAAATATATAATTTTATATATTAATTTAAATTTGTTGAATAGTTCATAATAAATAAGAACTCCATTTTTAGTAATTTATGTTTATGATTCCAAAATATAATATGTTTCAAAAAATGTTTATAAATTTTTTTTCATTAGAACTATAAAATAATGTTTTATTTTTTTTTTGTATTTTTATTTTATTTAATGAATAAACTTTTTGAAAAAATAATTTCATTAATATCTTCTGATTAATTTTTAGGATTATTCTGAAAGGAATTATTTTTTAGTGAATAGTAAAATATACCAATGGTTCAAAAAATTATCATGTACATTAAGGTAAATTCGCCATTATAGTTTTAATTTAATAATTATGTAATATAATATGATTTTTAGAATAGTATTAATTGAATATTATTGTCTTTATCTGAATGATATACTTTCTAAATTTTTCCAAACATATAAAGGAATCGTTGTTTTTACCTATATGACAAGAAAAAAATTTATTCTTTCATAACCACTATATGTTTTAATGTTAACTTATTATTTTCTCAATAATATTCAAAATAATTGTATTTTCATATTTTTATATGAAATTCTATTCATTAAAGGGTGATTTGAAAATTTTAAAGGCTAATTTGCTTCCAGAAATGACACAATAAATCATTGAAAATCATCTTCCAAATATGATGAAATCATTTAATGTTACATTATATATGCAGGGGAAATGATCCAATGATATAAAATGTACTATTTCATAGTATGATTTGTCTTTATAGAGATGTGATATTTATGAAACCCATTTCTCTTCACGGGTTATGATACAAAGAATATTTTTCAATCTTGTTGAACAATTATTTATTTTATTTATATCTGAAAGTGGTTACATCATTACCATGGAATATAGTGTCGTTATAACGTTGAATAATTTATATATTACAATTATTTATGTGTGGGATATAATCAATATCCATTTCATTGTAAAAATATTGATATCTCATGAGATTTTCTAGACTAGATTGGGGAGTATTTCGAGTTCAGTGATAGACTATGTCCACTTAGAATGTATTGAGAGTTAACCATGACTACTTTGATGGTTTTTGGACTGAATCTATTCCACTATGATGTCCCTGTACGTAATCCATTAATTTAAATGAAATTATTTTCTATTTTTTTGTATAATAGAAATCTATATCATATGCTAATATCATTCCCTATTAAATATTTTTCTTTAATCTAATTATTATGAATTCCTTACGAACATACAAGATTTATACCATGACTCCTATTAATACAACATAATATGATTATTATAGGTTTCCAATTTTATTATCAAGATCTTATACCCTTATTCTCATGGTATGTTGATATTGATCTTGCATAACATTATTGATTAAATCAACTCACCATTTTTTATGATTTTATTCCCCATATTATAAAGAAATATATTATATTTAAGAAGTATATGAAGGTTATTAGTTATTAATAACCTTTTTGGGGACGATGTATTTCACTAATGAATCATTTTTTATGCATCTATGTTTCCTAATACAATATAAAAAAATGATTCTAGCATGTATCATTATGTTAGGTAATTAATATTTATCCATTAAAATGAAATATATTTTTATGAGAAGTTTTTTTCATAATAGTTGGAATATGACGAAGGATTAGTTCATAAATTCGAAATAATGATGTAATTAAATTCATGATAAATTTAATGATAATCCTTAGAGTTGAAAAATATACCTAAATTATAGTGAATGATAGAGTTAGTGGTTTCCTTAAAATTACATATTTTTCTAGATAATAATAGTTGATGTGGTTCGAGGATAGTTATACATAGTTGTTATTAATACAAAAGGCCGTATTGAGACGGACTAAATCACCAACTACTTTAGAATAACAGGCCTTTTTGTAATCCTAGACTGAGCCATTGGGGAATATGTTTTGGATATTAAAAAAATATTATTAAATATCCTGAAAGATTGGAATAATGACCATATGTGACTTATGTTGAACTTAATTTATCATATATTTTAATTATTGTTTTATTATTTAGACATTTAATAATTTATTTTTCATTATTATGTTGTTAAACACATTGATTATTATCTATTACAATATGATTTTTTGCTGTATTCGTTTTTTATAACCTATAGAAACTACCAAATACTGACTGTGATAAAAAGTGAAATGACTATTCTATTGAGAAACGAAATGTTATGAGATATAGGAAATATATAAATTCTATGCTCACACAGCATTCACATTCTATGAATAAAATTGAATATTCAAATGGAAAAAGGTGAAAATAACATTATATTGAGTCTATCTTGATGAAATTTCCACATTCTTTTAGTTAATATTCAGATCCATTATTTTTCAATAATGGATTAGTTCCACTAAAAATATATTCTCTATTATATAGTGTTTTTAGAATTAATTGAACTTTATTTATATATAATTTGGAAGTATAATAAGTTCAATGGTTGAATATTTGGAAGAATATGAGTGAAGACAATGAAATCGACTACAAGAAAGGGTGTGCGTTTAAGAACATGTATTTTAATAAGTACACATTTTTTATAATTCACATGAAAATGAATAAATAATTCATTGAGTGAAAGTAGATGAATGAATTTACAATTTGTACATTGAGGTAAAATTTATTGGACTTTCAAGGTACCCTTTTTATATTATCATTAAACATGAATGTAAGGTTGAACGATTTTTCAATGGAATAAAACAATGTCACTAATGGGATTTAGAAATAAGGTACATTAGTAACTATGGAGAAATCATACATTGTTCTATCATGGTGGGAAAAAGAATTTGAGTTACCAAAAAATTACATATTTTTTATAATAAAAGTATGAATGAATTTAATTGAAACTCTAAAAATAATTGAAAATAGAAGGTGATCTTTATTTTATTCATTTATGTGTGTAAGAAAACATGAAATATATTTTCATTAGGGGACTGGTAAATGTTTTATTTATGGGAATAATAATCATTGAGAAATAAATATCCAATATAATGGAAATAAGTTATATAATGATGAGAATAGAGAAAAATATCTACCAAATACTCCACCCACAATCCAATGGTTCAAACAATATGAGTATGAGAATTATTATAAGTTGATCCAAACTCTTATGGATAATGATTATGATTGAATTAAATAACCACTTATGTAGAGAGACAAAGAGAAATATCATGTGATCAATATTTCAAATGAGTGTTGTGATAACAACAAGTTTAAAGGTACACTTCCCATCGACTCTATAACTGCTAATAACTTATATAAATCGTGATCTACAAAAAATTTTATATCTAAATTATTTGATAAGGGTATAAAAATTACAATACAAAAATATGATGTTGAATTTTTTGTGAAAACCTGTAATGGTATGATGATCACATGTCATGTATATAATGTTTCTTATGTTTATGTTTATGGGATGTGCTTCACAAAAACCATGTTTTCATCCATCATTTTGAACTTTTTTTGCCACAGGCACATATATGATTTATCAATATAAAATCAACAAAAATTTCAATTGAAAGTATATCATATTTTATAGTCTAAACCAACATATGAACACTTATAAATTTGAATATAGATTGTAAATTATGATGGATATGACATATGTTGTATGAGTCTTTATTTCCATTAAAAAATGGTGTCTAACATGGAATTATTGGAGATAAACACGACATTAATGATATGAAAATTATATAAGAGTCTGATTTTTGTATTTGTGGAATATTTTCCATGTATTCGATAAAATATGTTGTTTAGTTCCTTATCTATCTCATAAAATGTTGTACAACTATATGAAATTTTCCCAATAGAATGGCCTTGGTTTAGATTCAATAAATAATGAATCTACTCTAAAAGAATCCTAACCAAAAATTCAGTTAGCCTGGTTTTTCACCATTGGTTGCACATGTTATATTATTTATGTGGGAATATGAGTCTATGTGACACATTATTTATTATTATTATTAGTGAAATATCCCCGCTAAGAACAAATATCACATACCCCGTATTGATTATCGGTTTTTTCATATACATGAGTATTATTTATTTTCCATTATTGAACATCATTTCAGATATCATCAATTTAGGGTCAATGAGGAGGATATAACCAAGTTAAAATTCCTTATATTTTTTTGTTTACTATTATTATATAGTTTTGTCATTTTGTTGTACTAATTCCCCCTCTATATTCATAGGATTAAATAATAGAGTCTATAGTAATTATTAATATATGTTTTCATCAGTATTTATTGAAAATATTATAATTTATTCAATGAATAATTATGAGAATGTAGATAAGAAGTTAATTTCACTAAAGATCATAAGGATGGAGAATATATATGAACATTTTAAAAGGTGTATATTTTTATACAAAATTTTTAATGTTTTGGTCATATAATCTCATTATAGGGTATATCGTTAGATCCGTAAAAGTCATGGTATGTTGGGAATTGTCATAGACCAACCAACATGATGACGATCCATAGATTTAATTGTTTATCTATATATTATTGATAATCTATGGATAATTTATCATGCCTGTTAAATCAATTTATCATGTGGACTCAGAAGAGATCCAAATTCTTATAGATAAATAAGTGTGAGAGAGATTTCACAGAACTGAAGTGAATTTTAGTTAGTTCAAATATTTGTACCTTTCCCTAATTATGTGATTGGTTTTCAATATATATTAATGAATAAATGAATGTATTAGTATTTTTATTAAATAGAATGATATGTTTTTTTCTATTTGGTCATGGAAATTATTGAATCATATTGAAATTACCCTTCTATTGATTTGGGGTCAGTTGAATAGTTTTCTTAATTAACAATATTGATAAATTATAATTATAAATAAAAGTGTGATAAATAAATAGATAAAATTGTTAAATTATATATTCAAATATATGGTGTTCAATGTCCACCAGATTAGATGGTTGGGGCAGACTAAATATATTAATTATTCAATATATTAAAACACAAAGGGAAATGATCTACATTGAATATTATTAAAGTCAAAAGGATTTTGATATATTATCCATGGTGAAGATGAAATAAGATTAAATATTAATAGATTATTATAGGATGGATCTTGAAATCTAGATAGAAGAGGTTAAATATTATCTTTCAAAAATGTGTACTCATGAATCTATTCATTTTATGAATAAAGATGTGCATAAAGTGGTCAGAAAGCTAAAAAATTATAATATTTCATGTATTCTATCCAAATCATGATAGTATTATACTGTTTAAGAACTATTTCTATGTTTAGTCCACACAATATTTGAAGAATGTGTTATTAGAGGATGCACATAATTATTCATTCATGAAATATAAATATACAACAAGATTAGAAAGAGTATTTATGGTGGGATGAAATGAAGAGAGATATTATTGGGTTTGTGTATCTCTTTTTGGTATGTTAGAATGATAAAGCTAAGCTATTAATGTCAAATATGATGTTAAAACCCTTACCCTTAATAAAATAGAAATCGAAAAAATCACCCTGGATATTGTTGATGGACACCCTAAAAAATTAATTGGAATAAAGCCATATAGGTTGTAGAGGATCTCCTACAAATTAAAAACACATAATCATTATAATATTAGATTAATATATGTATTATATTTCAAAAATGTACATTTCCTATGTTGTAAGGTATCATGGATTATCAAATTCAATTATATCTGACTAGGATCCAAGGTTCACCATCATGTTATCGTCAATCGACCAGCATGAATGACATACAGAGCTATGTTTTGATCATTATTTATCATCCTCTGATTGATGGTCAGTATATGATATTAATTCAAATCATTGAGGATATTATTATATTTTTATTTGGAGTATTTCAATGATTGATGAGATGAATAACTTTATATAGTTGAGTTTCTTTACAAAAAACATCTTTCACTTGACCATTATAATTGTTGATTATGATAGCCTCTATGGAATGGTATATATAAATTAAATATACTCTTTTGATGATGGGGAAATAATTATATGAGAATTTTTCTAGTTCATGAAATAGCAGAGAATTTTATATTTATTATGCCATACATAAGAGTAGTAAAAAGTTAATAGAGAAGTTATACTAGAAATTTCTAGGGTATTCGGGAACGTGGTGTTAGTTTCAATGAGTTTTAATAAATTTCTCCATAGAAGAATGAAATGAATCGTTGAAATAATGGAAATATATTCCCAAGGCTTATCAATACCTATACAATTATTGATTCTATAGGGACTATAGATTATCACTTGACATTTACACCAAACATCTCTTAGGTTCATGATGTGTTCCAAGGATATCTCATAATGATTTAAATACCTAATCCATCAAATAAACTGAACTCAAAGGTTTTATTTTTTGAGAATGAACAATATTATGTTTAATGACTGGTCGTGATATTGAATTATATAGATAATTTTCTATAAAACAAGACCACTCACATGGTCAATGTTTTTTTGCCCAAACCACAAGACTGAGGAAGGAATTCAGGCCATTAAAGCAGTATATGCTATTAATATAATGATTTAAACATGATATTTATGGCCATGATTTTAAGCCTAGGTGTATAAATAGAAAATATCCATTTTATATATAATCTTAAAAAATTTGATAATGAAAATTCTTTATTATATAGGTAGTTAATTTTTAGTAAACCATTTATATTAATTAATTTTTTTTCAAATATATATTTTATTTATTTTTGTTAAAAAATAATATAATTTCTTTTTTACACATTAACAAAATTATTTTGATAAAAATAAATTCAAATTTTGGAACCAAAATTTCAAAATTATCATAGTATTAGTTTTTTGAAACTCTAAGAGAATATTTAATTTTTTTCAATAATGAAGAATACTTTTTTTAAACATGACTTTTAATTTAGAAGATATAAATGTTCAATGTTGATTAATAATATTTTAAAAGTAAAATGAGTTCAATTATATATCTATTAAAAGAATTTATGTTACTCGATTCAAATTAAAATTTATTTTTTATAAAAATTGTATGCATTTGAAAATTTTAACATCTGAAAGACACATTTTCATCATATCTAAGGGTTTAATTCATAAATATACTTTTGTACTTCTAGGAATGAAATTTTTAACAATGGATTATACATATAGAATTTTTTTAATTTATATAATATTAAATTTTCAACCTAATTTATTATAAAATTAATAAAAAATTATAAAAATTAATCAACGAGGTTATGGTAAAAGGTGTTTACTGAGGGTCGAAATAAAAATATATGTCTTAAAATGACCTATATAATTATAAAATATATATTTTAAGTCTAATTATCAGTATTTAATCATTTAGGATTCAATAATTATAATTATTTTATCCTTTTAGAATCTTTGAAATGCTGGTATCACATTTTATTTTTAATGATTCTATTTGTGTCCTCTCAACCAAGAATAAAATGGATGGACTTCAACTTTAAACTTCACACTATAAATCCAATTTTTTACATCCAATTAATACCAAAATCAATTCAATATAACCCTACCGACATCAAATTTTCTATATATTGATTAGGTAACCCTCCAAAAATGGCATTAGGTTTACACCTAAAGAGGTTCTTTCAAAAAAGAAAATGTATAGGCCTTTACTATGATTTTCATTCTAGTTCTTCTTCTAACCCAATAAAATATTATTTAAACATTATTATATAATAAGATAAGTATATAACATATTCTAAGATGTTATTATTTTAATTGAATCACTTACAAATGTCTCCTCTTACATCAAGTGGGAAATGAATATTTCAATTTTGTGTGTGGATGAGTACCACTTCACGAACCAACATATTTTATTTTTAGTCACTACATATAATGGAAAGAAACAATGGTGGAATTAAAAGATTTATATGATATTTTTTGATATAATTTTAGCCTTTTAATTTTAATATAACCTTTTCCTTCATACATTACATTATGTGGTAATATGATAACACCTCTTTTATGTATGACATTCTACCACCTCATGAAGTGATGTGATTAGTTTTTCAAAAATCATTACATGGATGGTAATAAGGATAAATTTAATGAATATATTTAATATATATAAATTAATAATTATTCTTTTAATATGATATATTAATTTTCTTTCTTCCTACTATCTATAAAATTTACTGAACTTTCATACATACGTATGACCCACCATCTGAATGATTGGTGTCATTTATTTTATATCACCAAAATTCCACTATTACCCTAAATTCATTTTTAATGTATATATTTTAAAGTTATATTATGATTTATATTATTTCAATTACTAAATATACTCTATAATAAAGGAAAAAAATAACAAATATAAATATACTTTAAATGAAAAGTAGTCATTACTCAAAAAATGATTTTAACAAGGAATTTGAAAAAAAAATAAAAAAAATATAAGAAATAATACATGGTATTATAATTTTTTTATTTATTATATTTATAATAATAATATCTTTATTATGAAATATTTTAAAACACTTTTTTATGTAATTAAATACATATGGTAAATTATATTCATCTCATTATTATTTTTGTGGGACACTTTCCATATTCACAACTCCTCTATTTTTGAAGTGTATATAATTCCCATGAATTCAATTTAAAACTCGCATCATGAATATATGGGTTGTATATATCATTAAATATTAATTTCATCCATGGGTATTAGTATTATAATTTTTAAAAAATGGTTAATGTATTATTTTACAATTTCATTCTTTATTTAGATTGTTTATAATCACGTGTTCCATGATTATGATATATCTTTTAATAAACCCACATTTTTTATTATCCTATCATTATGTTATGAAAATATGAGTGTTAATTTCATTTTACTCTATATATTTAATCAATATGTTAGAATAAATATTTATGAAGAATTAACTATATTTTTCTCTTGTATCAATAATTTCTGTCCCTTATCAATGTTTTAAAAAATAGTTTATAAAATGTTTTTAATATTATACAATAATTTAATAAAGAAACATTTTCTTATATTTTAATTTTTTAAAGACCAATTTAATGGAATCTTCTTATATTTTTAGGAATATGTTACTTTTTACTTTTTACATAAAAGGTGAATGAATTTTGTACACATGTATGACCTAAACAATATTTCCTCCCCTCATGGACACTCAATGTTTTAATGAATACATTATATATTACTAATATATATTTTAATGAAATATTTTTCCACAATGTTACATAAAATTAATGTTTAAAAAGTGTGAATTTAATATTTTAAATGAGATTTTATACAATAAATATTCCATGTATTCTTTCCAAATCATTTTCCATCAATGTTGACATCCTATGATGTGGAATAAGAGTTACTAGAGATTTGATCCAATGATTACATTAATATTTTTTCTATGGGTGGATTACATTTTTGATGGAATCAAAATCTTAGAACCAATTTCATTTTACCGGTTCTGACATGAGGAATGTTTTATAATCTTATGAAACACTTACCTATTGTTTTGATTTTATGATGTTGGCGATGTTACAAAAAAGGATAGTGATAATGATATATCCAAAGACTAGATGGATATGTACCTCCTTCAAATTAATTGGTTAATGATTGATATATGTGGATATAAATATGATATGAATGGTGAGTAATCTTGGTTCAGTAAGGGAATTTTTCAACTATGATAGTCTTGTGAGTGAACATTGAAAAGTACAATTTGTAGGGTGAGTGATCCCATTACACTATGATTGATTTTTCAGCATGATTTAAATACTGATGAAATTATTTTCAATGATTATATATATGCTAAAAATATATATATTATCAAAATATTAATCTCTCATAGGTTGTTCTATTTTATCTCATTATTATTAATGCCTTATGATCTACAATGATTTATTCCATGACTAATTTGTCTGATATATCATATTCATGGTATGGATATCAAATATTATTCTCTTGTTGTCATAAAATTATACTCACATTAAGTTGATATCTCTATTTTTACCCTTATAGTGAAAATGAGTTAACCCTTTCTTATGATTCTTTTCTTCGTGTTATGTAGGATGGTATAATCTGTGATATGCCTATAATGGTTGATATTTATGAATAAATTAGTCAGATAAAATTTATTTCAGTAATAATCCAGCTATTTATTATTCCAAATTTATAAAAGTGATATACCTAAACACTTCTAAAATGGAGTGTTATATTTTATATTAATATTCTTTTATTTGGATGAAATATATTTGTATGAGAATTTTTGGATGTTACATAGAATTTTTGGGTATGTATTAGAGGATTATTTATATAGTTTATAATCAGTACCTTTTTAGGCACTGTAATACATTTTTAGATATTTTTAATGGGATACTGTTAAGGTAAACCTCTATTATTTAAATATCATCACATCATGATACTTATTTAATAGTTTTTTATAGTTTGTAATTCAATCATTGTGTGATTTGAGTAATGCTTCCTGGTGTTTTCGTGTTAGTATTCTTTAGAATTTTTTAATTTCATTAATTCTTCAATCATAGTAATATATTTTCATTTATTTGGATTTAATTTTATTTCTATTGATATTGCAGATACATCATCTATCTATTTTGAATTTTTTTTAATAAATTTTGTTTGGTTATATATTTTTAAATGGAAAATCAACTCATAAATTCTCACTAATACGAATACATTAATTACCAGCCTAAGGATACACTGGGATGATCTATAAGGTATGTATAACCACCGAACCACCCCATAAAATTTTGTAGGGATGGATTTTATAATTGGAATTAGATCCTAGTTGTCCCTTTTGTATTTTTGGATAGTATCTAACTAAACATAATGATAGAAAATTATATTTATAGTATAAAAATAAACACCTTTCACTTTTATACTGAATATCATATTACATGGATGGAATGGTAAGAATAATTGTTCTAATATAGTTCAAGGTGTATTTTCATCTAATAATTATGTGTTTATCTAATTATTGTGGCATATAATGTAATAATAGTGAACCAACCCTATATGACTTCATCATACTTATGAAGTTGGTTATCTAATTGTTAAAATATATAACCTAGTTTAATTATTCCATTTTTATTATAATTATTATTAATTATAAAGATTTTTAGTTTCCTAATCCTTCAGCTACTAACATGTTATAACAAAATGATATTATATTATAAATATAAATAATGGAACTTACTAAACATTTAATAATCAAAAAAGATGTTGAACTAGAAATGTTGGATGCACCATTTCCATAGGTGAACCCAAAACATGTAGAGATTATTATTGATGATTTTGATATTGATTCCATTAGAAATTTAATTTATTAACTTAGACTAGTTGATCAAACATTATAGGTTTTTAAATTGATTCCAATAACCATTCCAGGGGATTCATGACATCTTAATGAAAATGAGAGGCACAATAAAATGATCTAAATTTTGGATTTCTTTGCTACATCATCATGGATTAAGGTAATTTCGGCAATATATATGATTGAAAAACATTTATCACAATGTTAGTAATTAACTATCCTATCTATAGTTGAACATGGTCAAACTTGGGAGGAATTTAATGAATTGATCGAAAATCAATTATCACCTTAATCAACCAAGTAAACCTAAATACTGGGTTTTTTGGAAATGAATATGAAAAATATATTAGTGATAGTGTATGGAGGGATGTAATGATGTTGGGTCATTTCCACCATAGGTAGCTAAATGTGGGTCTTTTAAGGATCACATCATTGAATTTTGAATAGATCCAGAGATTGATTCTAATATTGTTGTACTCTATATTAAATATAATATAGATATTGAAATGAGGCTTATTACTGATGGATGAATCACTATTTGTATCATGTAGGAGGGAGTGTGTGTATATTGATGGAAAAAGGGAGAAATAATATACTGTGAAAAAGTAGATGGGGAATAGTTGTTCCAAAAAAAAGTGGTGAAGATGAGTCTATCGTAGAACAATTAATTACTTTACACAAAATCCAATAAAAAGTCTATATATTTCAAGAAAGTTAATAGAGATTTTATGACACCAGATATTTCTTATTATAAATATTATCACATGGTACATCAAAAATTATATGTTAGTAGGACTTGAATTTTTTTTACAATAGATATATTTATTTTAGATGAGAAATATAATTCTTAAACATTAAGACCACACAAGAACAATTTTCAACCTTAGAACTGACTATCCCATGGTGATTCATGGAATTACACAACTCCTCACACAATAAAATGTCATCAAGGAAAAAAAGAGCATGTGGGCGTGAGTAATTAATTAAACAACAATGGGAATATGATCATTGAGGATCAATAAGGTCCCATGCTTATGTGAGGTACTATTGTCTTGAATTACACTATTAATAAAGACTTTTTTTTAAGTTCATGGATCTATATCTTATTTATTATCATGTTGTAGGGCATATGGGATTATATTTTGATATAATTCTACATGAATTGAATCCTCAGACAACACTGAACCAATTAGAGAGTGAATACTTTCAGTGAGTCTTTTATTATAGAAATATAAATTGTTATAAGTTTTTTGGGGATATACATATTATACAAATGGGTATATATAACTTTATTTTTGTAATGTATTGGATGAAATCCTATAATTTTAAAATAGATATTTATTCAGTATAGAGTAGTTCCATATCCCTAGGTGGTGTTGGGAATATTTTTAAAATATATTTGAATTTCAATAAAAGAAGAGAAGGATCTTTAGTATTAGTGGTCAGGACTATTCATAAAAATTTGAAGAAGTTACCTTATAATCTTGTGATTCAATAACATGTACTAATTTTCATACTTTATTATTATTATTATTCATGATGTATTAGCTGAACATTTCTTCGGGAATCCACCTGATATTGAATTGTAATTTATCATTGATAACATTCAAGAGATCATTTTTATTACACATACCTATTATAATATAACAAAAAATAAAATTATTGAATTAAAGTATCATATGGAGACTTTTTAATAAAATGGTTTCATTTGATACCATACATCAATAGGGGTAACACTATTTCTTTTTCATAAGAAATGGGATATAACTATTCATAATTATGTGGATTCTTGAAAGGTAAAATAGTTTACAATAAATAACTGATATAGTAATCTATTAATTGATTATATATTTAAAAATTATCTAATGATCATGAAACAAGAATCCCGAAGCCAATGGTTACATGTAATGACTCAGGTTTTGACCTTCTTGACTTTGGAATATTTCTATAATGATTTACAATGCCCGAAACTGAGTTGACATTGGAAATATGCGGTTGAGAGAGTCTCGACATGATGAATTTAGAAATATTTAATATATTCTATCATGAGTAGTCTATTTATACTGAAATAAAAATAAATACTAGGAAGTTTCTAGAGTCCAAAATATGAGGCCACAATTTATTTCAATATGTCATGTTTACCATAGGCGAGACATCTGATTTTCCACCCTAGGTTTTTTGGTTGGAGTTGAGTTGGTGGAAATTTTTGGTGGAAATTTTTGGTGGAATTAATTATTAAAATATAAATAAATTAATTGATTATAACTAAAACTAATACTCTCCCCTCCCATTCATGTTTAGTGTACCCAACACAATGGAGTGACTCACCTCTTATATTCTTCATTTGGTGATGATGGAAATGCGGCTGAATTGAATATTTGAGGTGTTTTTGATCTCCATTTATTACATAGATCATCATCAAATAGATACTTATCATGATCTGGGCATCATTCTATATGTGATTCTTCAACATTTCTCCCTCGTGGTAGGTATATTGTCGTGCTGGTCAGGATCTCCTTTATTATGCATATTATTTACAGTTCTAGAGTCCAAATACAATTTATGGATATCCCTTCAGGGTACTTCTATAGGGTTAGTGGTAAAACATTTAAAATAATTCTTTTGAGTGGTAATTACAATCTATAATTACCATATACTTGACATATATTCGAAAGAGACTGGTTGTATTTCTATTCCTAATTAGGGAAGATGATGTTTTGGGTCTTCACACCATGAACTGTTATTAAAATCCTTATTTTACCCCAAACTATATAACCATGGGACATGGCTTTAGTTAGTCCTGTTAATTAACATGGAAATTTAAAGTAAAACTACTAAATTACACAAACATGGGATCAAGTACATAGAAACTAGGAAACATCATTACCAGGTAGCAGTTTGCCGAAACAAGCAGTGTAGAATGGGATACACAATCTGTAAGGGACATGACTAGTCATATAGTGTGAAGTAAGAACATGGCTATGGGGTGGGAAAAGTGTGACTTAATTTGTAATGTTTTACATGTCCTCTCACCCTACATGGGTTGGGAAACCATGTAGATAGGATACACAAATAGGTTCTCATGTGGACTCACACGCCATGTGAAACCTAGAGTACATTGTGCACTTCATTAAAATCTTCTTTAGATCTTTTGCCTTCCGTATCTCCTTCTATGGGACATAGATTTTGTATTGTGAGTGGCATATCCTATGTGATTATCCTCAATGAATAAGGTGTTGTATTCCATTAGGGAAGATGAGATACAAGGTATCATGTTTTCATAAATTATCTTGTGTATTAGAGGTCGACCGATTTTGAAGACTCATGTATTTTTTAAGAGTGATTTTTTATTGGTACTAACCTATCACACCATGCTATAGAATCCCATTACCGCTCAAATATAGTATATAAGAGATTATACACTTTCGGGGTGCAGGTTCATTACCTTTGGGTAGATCATTTGTGGTTTGTAATCCTATAATTGATTTCAGTGTTGGTTGACAGTATCATCTGAGTTTTTTAAGATTGAGATATGCTATAATAACAAGGTGAAGGCCCTCCATTCTAATTTTAGATATATAGTAGATACTCCCCTCTTTTTTTATGGTATGGGTCCTCTATCCGTGGAGTTTGTACCCCCCCCTATCGCACCAGAGAGCAGATCATCCATATTTGATGTATACGTAGTGTGGGAACTCCTCTAGTAGGTTACAGAGAAAGTCTATTATCCTTGGAGTTGGAAATACCCTTATGTTCATGGGTTTGGGTCTTACATACATGTTATTTTGACAGAGTTGGTTATCCCATATCATATGAGGGAGGGGTTCCTCGACTTCAGGTTGGTACTTCAATATCGGGTTAGTGTGTGGGTCACCCAAATTAAATGAGATGGTAGAGTGGTACCCACCATTCATATCAGGATTGAAGTCCTATGTACATTATTTGGTACTACCCTATAATACAGGGTGAAAAGTATCACTTATTTAGTATTACTCACTATTCTACTAGTTTCAATGGGTAATGTGTTCTCTATTGGATTTAGATCTCCCTCAGATATTGAGTACTGTTACAAGAAGTTGTCATGTACCCTTGATATGTGAAATTCTTGGTTAGAAGATAGTACTCCATTGATGGAATAAGCTGCAGGACACTCCATATATGAGTTATGGAGGTTATTCGGGTTGGTTAGGAGCTAGTAATCCCTTGACTATAGGGTAGTGGTGAGGTATAGGTCCCTCTATTCTCTATCATTATTGAGGATGCATGCGGTAAATAATATGGAGCAGTTCTCCCTCAACTATGTGTAGTGGTTAGGGTAGGTCTCTCCCCATTCATTTCATTATCCTTTCATAGGGTAAATGTTACCAATGGTAGGACCTTCGATGATGGAAAATAAGTATATAACATGTATTTAATTCATGATGGTGAAATTTCTCTCATATGCGCCATTTGGGAATGGAAAATCTATTCCCGATGAAGTGTATCTCTCAAATGGGTTCCCGCTGAGATGGATAAGTTCCCGTAGGTTGTTCTCTTTGTTTTTTGTTACCTTTAAAGCATCATGTATAATTCACTATTTCTATGTATGAGTTCATAACCATATGAGACTTGGAGTCAATGATTACTATATATGGGTGATTTTTGAGAGGCCATGTAGTGTTCTCAAGTGTCAAGGTTGAACCCCCTTGTGGATAGAGTTGAATTGTCTTTTTTTTCATATGATGGTTTGATATAGATATTTTCTCTCACGTGTGGTTCGCTCTATCTAGGTTGGTCAGACTATTTGATTTCAGTTTCTCTAATTTAATTTTTTTGTTTGTGGGTAACATACTAATTATTTTTATATTCGCACCTGAATGATATTTTCACGTAAATGGTTTAACTTAGGAATAACACATTCCATTAAATAGAGCATATGGAGATTCCATGCTTGGTGAATCTTAGTTGTCTAGAGCAACATAGGTGTTTTTCAATGCTTAGTCGAAGAGCATTACAACTGTTTTATTTGATAGGCATCTCAAACATCTAAGTAGTTTCAATTATTTTACATTTTTCTTCTGATGGGATTTTGTTTTCCCTTTATAGTTTTATACTTATTTTGTACTATGTTTTGAGATAAATGTATGGAAGCATTTTATTTTGTATCTCATTATATATTTGAACTTTTTTAGAGAGGTGTTTGTTGATGTGTAAATACATGTACATTAGGAAAATCCTGCCCATTTGTGTGACATGTCTACTTAGTGCTAGTTAACAACCTTTGGCATGTTGGATGTAGAATAGGGGAGTTGTGTCATGGTCCCATCATGTTGGGTGATGATAGAGAGGTATCATAGCGGGGTCCACATTGGGATCACAGTTTCATGAGATTGGTTTTGGTTGCAATGAGATAATGTTAATTTGTTTCATGTTTGTCTCTTAGGCTAGAGGATGCAGTTTTGGTGGGGTGGCTAAGATATCAATTCACCGGGACTCCGATATCCTTATCTTAGACTTGGAACATTATGACACTAGCTTTGGAGGAAATAAATGTCACATGGTGCATATTGGAATGAGTTTTTTTCTATCTTTCATTAGTTAACTCCTACAATATACTATTTAACAACGGTGCACCCTGATTCTATTTTAATATGCCTCCATGAAGACATATTGATAGTGAATGATGACATGATTATGACAAAAATCCACCTTGTGATGAGGATTTTATTAAGGGTATTGGTTCTTAGGTTGTTCCTCTAGGTTATCTGTCTGTTGAGACATGACCCATTAAATAAAAACTAGTGTTTGCAGTCCATGCTAAGGATGTTCATTGACTATGTACACTACATCAATTCTAAAGTCATCGACCTTTAAGGTACCGAGGTGATCTATACCCATAGGAAGATGATGACTAGCTTGATGTAGTCATGTGTGTTTTCTACCTAATGAGTAAACCGCCTGATCAGATGATGGTCCTAGAGGTGAGCATTTATAATGGCTTTCTCTGGTGACGATAATGTTTACTGACACATTCCCACTATGAGGAAAAACTCACTGGGTTGAGTTCAATCTACTCTTTAAGAAGTGTTCTAGCCATCCAAGCTAAGATCAGTGTGTCAACATGAGCTTCTATAATTTCGGCATGGTAGCATGAGAATGGAAGAGTACTCGATAATGTTTACAGTACAATGACATTATTCCCTAGATATGGAAAGAGTCACATTCTTCTGATCTCTTAAATTTTACTAGGGCCTTTATAGAATCTTTAGAGAATGTGTGGTATCCTTATGAATTCCATGTTATGTAGGGGTAATTTAGAGAGCTATAGTTGAAGAGAGATTCATTCCTAAGGGACAGGGAGATGTGGCCCACATTTGGGGTCATGTGGTTGAGATGTCTATAGCAGCAAGAAGATGACATATGATAGGATCATAACATCATAGGCATAACCATGGACAAACATAGGCACATGGACCTTCATCATAGTAGAAGTTGCAAGGATCAGATCAATTGTATGAGAAGTTGTGTTATTCATTGAAAGGCTCTGGACATCGTTCTAGAGACTGTATGACCCATCATGCTTTTGAGAGGGTGGTGACTGATGGGCTTCCTGGGAAGAGTCATAGTTTGGAGTATTGAGTTGCAAAATAGAAAAAAGGCATAGGAGACAATAATGCAACAAGGGGTGGAATTTTGTTTGAGAGGGTTTCCACCACCACCCCCAGGTGGCCCATGCTAGTCTCAGTTAGCTAGAAGATGTGGGTTAGGACCTCAATAGACCATAGGTACCTTTGACACAGAAGGTATGAGGATAAATAGTGGTTCACTCTATATCCTTTCTACTTTCTACATTATAAATTTATTTATGCTTATTTTAGGTACCCTATTCTTTTCTCTTTATACCTAAGGGTTTATTTGGGTGACACTGGGTGTAAATTGAACCCCATGTTGGTAGTTGTGACAGAAGGCCCAGTATGACCAAATTTAGATTTCAGAATACCTTTTTATTTGGATAATACCATCATGAATTTTGTGTCATATTTTTACATGATATATTCAATGAGGAAATATAATTGTTTTGTATAGATATGGACTCATGAGGAAGATGATCACTATTTGAAATAAGATATTTTATATATGATCAAAGCTAACACAGAATGTTAGTGAACCCAATGTGGATAGTATCTATGTGTTGTGTAAACATTCCTTAGACATTCATGTTCCAGGAGAGGTTGTTTGTTGGAGTTTATTAGCTTCTTCTGGACTTGTAGAAGAGATTTCATGCTTGATCCCTTTTTTCTATGTAGCCCTAGTAAAGGGAGATAATTTCATTGAATCATTCTATAGTGGTATAGTTAAACCCAATGATGTTTCTAAAGTATTGATTGGTTTCCCAAAATCCCAGATTAGTTATGATTACATTAGTTGGTGTGGATTTGTTAACTTCTTATTGAGGTATGTTACAGGTGATGGTTCACAAAAAAAGGTCCTAGTAAGACAAAGTATTTACAGTCACCCTTCCCATCCTGGTTTGATGTTTGCTATGAATGATCTACATCGACCTAGAAAAATTTATTCTTGAGGATATTGTTTATAGTCCATCCAAAAATGGATTTGAACTACTAGGTTAAGTCAGTATCTGCACTAGGTTAGCGAGGTAGTGTATTGCAAGACCCCAAGACAGTAGATGGAACATGGTGCTTAGTGATTTTCTACCGTTCATGGTTGAGGAGACATGTATACACTTTTTACATGATATATATCTAGGTATATATGGATGAAAGAGTGATTTATACATTGTGGTTCCCTAGTGTTAATGCATTAAAGGAGCATGAGAACCCCTAGTGTGCTTGATGGTGTTGGTTTTCCAGTGAAATGTTTGATTTCTTTTCTCTGTTTCTAGATATTTTCATTTCTGAAATTAGAATCACTATGGTGTGGAGAATGTAATGAATCATGTTTTTACCTCTAAGAACATGGAATATTTGTATAAATATTTCAAAATCTAGGCACAGAGTTGGAAATTGATATCTAGTGCCTATACGCGGTGATTTTAAAAATATAAAATAGATTTCTTTAAAATGAACATATAATATCTAAAAAAATAAATAAATCATTTGTGGAGTTTTATATTTGAAAATTTATGCTGTAGTTGAGTTTTGAATTTTTTTACCCTTGGTGTGACATAATGTAGACAGTGAAGGGAGTTTTTGTCTGAGGTGAGTGGAAGAGCATTGTATTGTTGAATTAACAGATTAAATGAAATTTAATTAATTAATTAAACATAAATATAATACTTTCCCATACCCCTCATCAATTTTACCAAAAAAAGTATATCCACACCTCTCATTTACCATATTTGTAAATGAAGAAATAGAAGTTGAATCGGAGCATTGATGTCCTATCGATCTCTGATTTTGTTGCAGATCATCATCAGATCATGAAGATGCATTATACGAGTGTCATTCTACACCCTGAGCTTCATAATTTATCTCCTGTGGTAGAAATATTTTTTTGGTCCTTATCCACTTTATTATGCATTATTTAGTGGTTATATAGACCAAATACAATTATTAGGGCTCCCTTTATGTTAGATTTACATGTTTCAGGGTAAAAAATATAACGAATGAGGAATTTTATGAGGTAATGCCCAATGGAAATTACCACCTACATATTCTATAGGTTAGAGATAATTTTATTATATCCCTAACTTTTCATGGATGAATAATATTGGGGTTCATACACCATGAATTGGGGTTACACACAATGTAGTACCCTAAACATTGTGACCCTAGACATGGTTTGGGTTGGCTGTGTGAAAGACAATGGTCATGTAAAAGTAAACATCTATAATACCCTAACACGGGGTCTGTTACATGAACATGGTAAAAACACATGGCTAAGTGGTCGTTTGACCCAAACACGCCATGTATAATGGGATGCATGGCCCCTGAGGGGCATAACGGGCCATATCTTTTGAAGGAAGAATAATACCCGAGGAAGGGTAAAGCATGACATGATGATTACCATTTATACACATAATATACCCCAACATGAGATTTAATACTTTGTAGACATGATATATTACTAGGATTTCATGAGGGATCACATGTCGTGTATACCCCAGTGAATGTTATGTACACCATGAAGATTGTCTTGATATCTTATCCCTTCAATTTATTTTTCTCTTTGACTCTGATTCAGGATTTCTAACATCCTATATTGGGTGGTTTTCCACAAAAAAGATAATATAATATGGTGTTGAAATTCCATCAACCAATTAAATTTGGATAGGTCTATGTGGGTTTATATACCTTATATTTTGGATTAACCTTTTAGTTAACCTATTTAACATGAACGAGAGTAACATATTTTTCACACATAAAAGTATATAATTAATACAATAATATATATTTAGACTCTTAAAAGAAAATTGAATGTCATTTTATTTCATATATTTCCCTATTTTCTTATTTAATTATATGAACAATATTTAAATAATTTAATAAAATATATTTTTGAAAATTTAATGTAAATGTTAAATTTTATACTATTTATTTAATTTTATATAAAATTAAAAATTAAAAAATTGTATATTGAATTTAATCCATTAATTTAATAATAATATACCATAATTGACTATAAAATTCAGGAAACACGATCACTAATTCATATTATATCACTTTTAATCTTTTTATATATATTTATTTACATTTCTATAAATTTATACTATACTGTATTGATGAAAAATTTGTATTTAAGGAAATTAAATAAGGTATAAAATCAGAAAAAAAAATTTATTCCTTAAAAAATTATCATTTATCATAAAATAATTATTTATAATCACTTATAAATATATTTTTTCCCTACATGTTCATATATGATATATTTAAAAAATAGAGTGTACATATTGTAACGTTTTTGGATTTAAATATTATATTAGTCATATTCATAGAGATTTTCCCATTAAATAAATAAATTTATAGAATATGTTTTATTTTTTCTAATTATCGTCATACAATAATAATTTAAATTAATCATTAAGTCCTTATAACATCACATTAACCTAGGATAATACTATTAACACTTAAAAAATGAGATAAATTTTACCACAATTTGTATTCATATATATATATATAAAATCTAATAGGGATGTTTAAAGTAAACTCAGACCCCATGATTCAAAATATGGAATGTGTATGATCCCAGACAATATAGGGTTATGTAGCTTTATATATTTCGGTTTAAATATCCTCAATTATCATAATGGAATATTTAATGATTGTATGTGATGGTCCATGGGTGTCCCTGGGATTCATGAAAAATAAAAAAGGGGATGTTGGTCATTCTTTTCATGTTACATGGTTGTAACATGGTTAGAAATATCCATGCACCAAAACAATCCTTGCAAGGTGGAGTGGGGCAGAGTTTTGTAAACTGTGAAAGGGGGAAATGTTATCCAATTGTATATTGAAAGAGGGTCCCCGCATAGATGGTACATGGTTCTACAAACTGTGTCGAATCACCATGTAACCATGTAGGAATACTGTGTATCCCATTAAAACTGAATTTTTACCATTTTCATCTCAAGATTATAAATGTTTGACCTGAATTTTCTCCCAATTCTTCTTCCTCCAACCCCAGTGATGAGCCAAAATGACTTACGCTTCCCAATGGTCAATCTCCTATAATTTTTGTCCTATTTGAGTGTATATGGGTGCAGATCTATGCTTCGAGTAATTATTATTATTCAATTGCTTCTATATTTGGATTTGAGTTGTTAGTTTCATTCTTCTTTTTCTAAAGCCATAGAAACCATTTTTCCTAGTGGATTGTAGGGTGGGGCTTAAATGGGTGAAATAATTTGGATCCAAGTTTATGTTTAAGAGAGTGTTCATATAGTTATTCATGGTAGGTGGTCTATATGTTATACCCCATAGTCTTGAAGTTGATCTGTGCACGAAAGGTTGGGTGAATCTTCTCCCTTGTTGGGAATTTTATGACTTTAAATTTATTTGGTAAAATGGTTGGATAAATGATGAATTGAACCCACAAATATCTCATTGGGATGCATTGAGGATGAGTAGACTACTTTAGGTCCACCCATGGGGTGTACCAACATTTACACACATGGAAAAATTGTAATGCTAATCATATTATTTACATGTGGTAATGTTTATCCAATGATAAACAAGTTGATATATTGGCTCAGCTGGAAAATGAATACTGATATTTTGGTCTGGATTCTGATAATGGAATAAGGTATTTTTTTGCATATAATTTAATGGGTTCGATGATATGTTGTGATTGTGATAAATAAATAATGAATTTTACTTGAATGACATAAGTTTTCTAATTAATGTGAAATGATGAACATGTCAAATTGGAAAATACATGAAAATTTATGAATGCATTAAATGATTTAATAAAATATATTTGGTGAATATTTTATATGGGGTAATATTTGGGAAATATTGATTATGCTAAATAGGTTGCGGTATATAATGGGAAATGGGTTAAATGTACCATGCTAATTAAATGTAAAATGTTTTAAATTGGCTTTGGATTGATGATTATTCTTATGTTTTATGAAATTTGAATTGTATATGTTATGTGTATTGGGTTTTTAGGAGTTGCAATATGGTATATATGGTATTGGATACAAAAGCATGTAATCATGGATTGGTAGTTCTATGTTATTTCACATTAGGATCTTTGCCCATGGGTTGGGTAGGAATGAGTATCTAATCCCCACACATATAATGTCTAGTCTAGGGATGGTGACTATGGTTTGATAACCCTAATAGTTTCTTTTTATGAGACTTCATAGATCAAGGATCCAATGTAACTATAATGTAATGGTTTGTTAAATATTTATCCCATGTGAGATAGGGAAAATTACTTATTCATTTATTCATAGTAATTATATTGTATTGTCCATTGTGAAAATAATTTAAATTCCTAACCCAAGGAAAAAGTAAATAATATTGATCAAGTGACTAAAATGGTTAAATTGAATATTTTTAACTAATGGAACTTGAGTTGAATTTTTTACCTTATCCTTTATTTAGTTTTTAACACAATAATTTTTAGGCTATATATCTTATAGACACTATTGGTGGTGGTAAAATGAGTTTTACACACACATTACATGGGCTATCATTGGGTACCTGAGTAGATTTATGGGTTGTACTTCTGGTCATGTGAAAATAAACAATGATAGAGAATTGGGTTGGGCTTGGGTTGTTCTTGGACAAGGATCTAGACATTGAGTCAGGACCCATTTTCAAGATAAAATTGCTTGTCTTATATTGGATTTTCTTCAATTTTGTCTCTAATACCATGACACAGAATAATTAACATTGGTTGTGTTTTTTACCCTATGTGGGTAAGGTTGTTAATCAATGTTTATGGTTTATGGTTTATTGTTTCCTTTATTTCTTATTTTGTTTTCCATGGCTTACTCAATTCTAGAGGGTATTGTATCCCCATGTGATATAGTAAAACTACATTGTTAGTCTTAATGAATTTTCAATGGGGAGGTGCGTTAAATGTCATGTGGGGACTCATCAATGGGAACCAGTTAGTGGATTCCTTTTCGGGGAAATTAAAAAGTGGTAACAAAGTGGTTTTTTGCTATAAAAAAATATTTGGGGATGGTAGATAAGAAATTAAGATGTGTCGGTACATGATAATGAGTTCCCTCGTGGGATTAGATAACCCATGTGTGATGGAAAACCCATGTACCCAGGGTTCAAGTTGTTTTTCATTATATGTGTTGCAATAATTGATTGATATTTCACCATTGTGTGATGTAGTTTTTGTGTGATGGAACTATTTTATGAAATTATTATCGTTGCTGGAACAACATGTGGTTGACAATTCTTGGATCATTATAGGAACCCTAGTATATATGTGGAATGAATCATGATGGTCACACATGGGATAGGTGTTTTGGATATGAAGGGTAGGATAAATTTTACATTCACAAATATTTGATGAAAGTGGTGTCTGATAATAATTATCTAAATGGGTAAATGAAAATATTATTAAATAAAAGAAAAAATAATTGTACTAGATGAAGGTTTTTGATGGGTTAACATAATGGTTATACCATATTTTGAAATAGAAAATGTTCATAAGAAGAAATATCTATAGTGGGAGTGTTGAAATGGTTTTAATATGGTTTCTCATGAAATTCATCTAACTATTAATTTTGTTTTAATCCATGTTAGCCATGAAATATGGTGGGGACAGTCAAGGGTAGTGTTCTATATGTTTAGATACTCTTAGGGATAGTGTGTATGAAATGGGTTTTTATGGATAGTAAATATCCTTCTTCTATATAAACCATGAAAAAATTATTTCACATGTTCTAAGGCTTGGGGTATCATTATAGAGAAATTATAGCATAAATGCATGTTCTAGTTCTTAAACAAGAGGAATTCAATGAGAATTCACATCTTGAAATAGAAAATGGGAAACCACTAAACATGGGTTATAGAGGATATGAGCAGTTCTGGGAAACATTTTGTCATTTTTTGAAAAATATGGATTGAGACCCATTGTGGGTCATCCCGATTAAGTTTGAATGGACTAGAGATTATTATTTGAAACATCTTAAAATATTTATTCCATAGGGTTGACCCAGGGAATTAGATTTTTTGATAGAGACCATCTAGATGATTTTAAATAACATGAATAATATTTTAGAGAAATAATTCTTATTGGTATCATATATATTGCGGGGAATTGTGATGTAATATGGGATATCATGGTTCTGACTTAGAAGGATGTTGGTTTGATATATAAGGAATTATATGAATTCTTTTTAAAATTTCTATCTAGATACTTTGAGACATTATTGGGATACAATGTTTATGAGCATGATGTATGGATATATGCCCGAGATGTATTACATGGGCCACTTCGTAGACTTCTAATTCATTTTATGGGTGTTGGAAGGTGACGAAGATACTATGGACATTTCATCTTAGGATAAAATATGACGTTAGATGATGTCATAGGTGAACATATTCAATTTAAATTAGTTTTTAGAAGTGTTGGATAAGGACTTAATTCATTACAGATCTCGTGGGAGTCTTCAATTGGTATACATGTGGATCTAGTTGGATGGACTAGTGGTGTGACATCCATATGCATGGAGCATTGTTTTATAAATATTCACTAGGGTTATAGCATGAAGAGAAGTTAGAATAGAGGATCGCCCTCTCCAAATGGTGAAAAGTTGTCTTTCTATCTATTTGTATTACTAGGAAACATACGGGGTAGGGACCCAGAACACAAGTTGACTATCATTGGTTTTGAAGAATGGGGCATGTAAAGTTTCTCTATAGGAAACCTCGATAGCTAGGTATAGATGGAGGATATTTGTTGATACATAGTTCCAAAAGGGGGTTGGATACCCCACACATGGAAGGTAGTTGGATCTCTACCAGATGCATCAGTATAGGTGGATGGTGTAGAACTTTATGAAAAGAGGTTCCATAAATGATGTTCATTACAAAATTTAGGTTCATATTGGTGCCCAAGGTATAGGAGCAGGTTCAATTCATTCAGTTTAGTCTTCACTAAAAGGTGTTAAGGATGGACCATCAATTGTTCAAGGTATGATTCATGTGAATTCCATGGTTTCTAGAGAATTATTAGATATCGGTTCAACACTAAAATTTATATTTTCCTTGTATGTGGTTGTGTTGGGTCTAACATGGGATTTTATGTGTGAGGGAATGTTGATTGATACACCATTTGGAGTGGAATCTTAAAATATTGGTCCATGTAAAGGGTGTTCGGTCGAGGTTCGTAGGAAGTGTTTACCATGAGACTATTTTGTTATTGAAATGTCAGGATTTGACCTGATTTTGGGTATGGATTAGAAAGTGTTATACCAAGACAATACTGTTTGTTACTATCATAGTTTAAAATTCATGTCTCTTGAGGGATACATGTATGTACATCATGGTGAATACATTATATGGGCATGCCATATATGTCCAAGTTGTTAGTGGTTTCATTATATTATGGCCAAAGTGGCATATATCATTCACGATGATGAGGGAGTTGAGAGTCAAGTCTTCCATATAGTTGTGGATCAATTAAATAATGTGTTTCCTGAGGAATTATCAGGGATTCCACCCAAGAGGGATAATGAGTTCACAATATATTTGTTTCAAAGAGCAGAACCAGTTTATATTCAATAATAAATAATGGAATCGACCATACTCGTGAACATAAAACATGTTTGGAGGAACTGGATATCAAGGGATTTATTAGTCTGATTACATCTCATTGGGGGATCCCCGATATTCCCTCCCAATAAATCTAATAGATCTGTGTGACTATGTCTCAATTAAATGAAGTTGAATAATGTTTTTGGTGAAAATGGATATCGTATACCTCAAATAAATGATCATTTTTACCATATAAGAGGTATAGATGTGTTATCCAAGATTTATTTGAGATTCGAATTGAATCATCTAACGGAGAGACCTTCTGATCTACAATGGACTACCATCCGTTGCATGTATGGGTTGTATGAGTTTTTTTATGTCATACAAGTTGTCCAATCTACTATGTGTTTTCAGGGACATGATATAAAAATATTTCACCCATACCTAGAGTAGTTTTTTTCTTTTTGGATGACTTCTTAGTGCACTCCAACAATCATGACTGTCGTGAAATACATCTTGACATATTACATATTTCACTAAGATTGCATGGGATACACACCAATATATATAAATTTAAATTATATACTGAAATGTTTTCTTTAATTGGGAATATCATCTTGTAGGAAGGTGTGACGATATATGATGGAAATGTGTATTTATTTTGGAGTTCAAAGAATCCAATGGATTTTTAGGATGTTTGATGTTTTTTGGTTTAGGACAGATTTTACCTATAGCTCATTATATACATTATTTATTTTGGAAAACCTATTTTATTTTTGACCAATAGTGTAGTCTTGTCTAATTGGATAGGAGAATTTGAAAATGACTTCCATGAATCAAATAGTCTATATAAAACATAACAATTCTGATCTTATCGCATCCATGTAAGAATTATACCTTGTTTTTTGATATTTCTGGTGTTGGTCTTGACAAATTTTTTATGTATTAAGATTAGGATGTGTTGTATGGGTCATTAATGTGAATAAATCAGGAATGAAATTAACGTAATCATGATGTTGAAGTGGCCAAGGTGCTTCATTCCATAAAACGTTCACAACATTACATGTTGAGGGAATATTGTATGGAGAATAATGATCATGAAACTGAAATTACTTCTAATCTCAAGGTTATTTTAATATTCATTAATGAAGATGTGTTGAATACATCAAATCCTTTGAATTTGATCTGGTTTACACATTAGGAAAGGGAAATAGTTTTTTTTATTCATTGCGATAGAAAACTCAAAATACGGTGATTTAGAAATTACCTTTGGAGTGGAAGATGATGGTGTTATTTTATTTGATGCATCTTGAGGTGTAGGATAGAGAAGGGATGATGACCCTTTCATCCTTAGTAGTTTAGTCCATTATTCCATGATTTATTAATGATTGAAGTATTTGGATCATATGGTGTGTTGTTTTGGAATGGATCTAAAGGTTCCATGTCACAATCTAGATGGATCGTGGTGGATGATGAGATTGATTTTTTTCATGGATGTGTGGTTGAAATTTTTTTTATGTGATATTAGTTAATGAATGAGTTTCTTGCATTGAATTGGGACGTACATAATGTTTGTACCAAAATTTATCATGGTATTCATTGGATGTATTAGGGGCCAAGGATGAAGAAAGATGTTGTATGTTTCATGGAACAATGCCGTGCCTGCTAACAAGTGAATGTTGTGCATTAGTGGCAGTGTGGTTTGTTGAATCAATTTAAAATTATAAAATTTTAATGATATGAAATGATGGTGGATTTGATGGTGGTTCACTCATGGATTCCTCAAAATAATGATGCGATCTTGGTTGTTTTGGATCAGTTCACTAAGGTGACTCATTTATGGATGAATTCAGTGAAATTCAATGATAATTAGTAAGGCTAGTTATATGTTTGATAGGAAATTATATTGAATGGGTTAACATAAAATTTATTTTTATATTATGTTACACACTTCACACCATGATTATAGAAAGTATTAAAGAGTGTTCTCAATTCCCATGTTTTTTAGTGCAAACATTCACCAACAGATAGATTGGAAATCCGAGCATACTATTTAGGTTATTAAATACATTTTTTATCTTGTATAATAGGAATTTTTTGATCATGGGAAAAAATATATAACTAGTTAAAATTTCCTAGAATAATATTTAACATTCTACGATTCATATGGAACCATTTGTGGCACTCTATGGTAGACCATTTATATCTCTTTTGAGTTGAATAGAATCTAGGGAATCAAAATTTTTGGGACTGAGTCTCGTGAAGTAGACTCTAGAACATGTTTAGTTGACTCCAAAACGAATGGAAATAGACTAGATTATTTTGATGACTTATAAAGATTTACTTCATAGACCATTTTAGTTTGTTGTGGGTGATCATGCGTTTCATCATGTGTCTCCAAGAATGGGTCACCATTGAATTATAATATAGAGAATGTTTATGACAAAAAACACAGGGCCATTTTTTGTGTGGAGAGGATCGGACCAGTGGCATACAAATCGGCATTTACATAATGGTATTGTGGTATGAATGTTATTTTTCATGTCTCATAGCTTCATCAGTATCTCCCCAAACTATCTCAAGTAATTGATTTTGAGGATTTTGAGCTTCATGATGATAAATCGCTTAAGCAGAATCCAGTTCGTATTTTGGATCGTAGTTACATATTATTCTAAGTCATGGTTTTAACCTTGGATAATGTTTTGTGCAATCATGGTAATTTCCAATATGAAACTTGGGATAGTGATTCAGATATGTTGGATCATAAGGCCAATATTGTTACTTTAAAATATTAGTATTTCATGGAATCATAGCTAAATGAAGAGCCAATATATTTTGGGAAGTTCTAATACCTCATACATTGTGGTGGAATGTACTTTTTCATAATTTTGATTAAATACCTTAAATTATTAATTGAATTATTATTGATTGTATTAGGATCCTTAGGGGTGTCACAAGGATTTGGGATATGGATGGAAGGATAAGTTGGTCACCCTTTTCATTTTGTATAGTAGGTGCAAGGTTAGAATTATCTATTCAACAAAACCATGCTTTCCAAGGGGAGGGGTGTATATTATGTAAACTGTTAAAGTTGGAAATCCAAACTATGTGGATTTGGACAGAGAGGAATTCCACATTATTGGAGCATGATTTATCAAACTATATAGAATATATAGGTAACTGTGTGACATGGAGCCTATTTAGATAGAGTTACGCACAAGGTGTGAGTATTGACTAGAAAATTGTCTGGAAAGATCTTGTGCCACATTAAAAGATAGTTTTTACAATCCACTACATTGGATTTTATGTTCTTCAATAAATTTTCCTACCTATTCTTCTTCCGCCAACCCTAGTGATGATTCAAAACATCCATGGATTCCTTATATTTGATATCCTTTTATTCTTGACTATTTTGATTTCCATTTGGTGTCAATTGAATTGCTGGGTAATTTTAATGATTGTATTTCTTCCCTTTTTGGATTAAGGATTGTGGTTTCATTATTTATCTTCTGAAGCCCAAATATACCATTTTTCTAGTGGATAATAGGTTGGGGATTCAAATGCTTCTCGAATCAAGATATAAGGCTATGTTAGAGTGGGTATTAATCTACACATTCAATGTAGGTGTTCTAAAAGTTGTCTTTTATAGTTATGAAGTTGATATGTGCATGGATGGTAGGGTTAATGGTTCACTCTAGTTGTGTATTTGATGAAATTAAATGGATTTTGTAAAATGGTTGAAATAATGATGAATTGAACCCATAATGATCCATAGGGGATTCATTGAGGATGACTATAACTTTTTAGTACCATTAATTGGGTGTGCCAATATTCCCAAACAGGGAAAATAGTATTCGTATGAAAATAATTAACTTTTGATACAATATATCCCATGATGAAAATATTGATATGTTGTAAGAGACAAAAATAGAATATTGCATATATTTTCTAGACTTTGATAATGGACTAATGGATTGTTTTTATTACTATGTATTTGGATGGAAGAAATTTAGTCATTGTTCTGAATGACTTATGAATTTTTTTGGGTACAATAAGTGGGTTTATTCATGTGAAATGATGAACATGTTAAATCGGTAATTTCTTGTAAATTTTTGAATGTGCTACATGGGTTAATTTATAGGAATTGGGGATTATGTTAAATAAAAAAATTATAGGAATTATTGACTATGATAAATTATTAATGGTATAGAAATGTATAAGGGTTAAATGAACTTTTATATGTGTCATGAACCATCCTGGGTTGACTCTAAACCTGTCACACAAACCAGTTCACGACATAGGCTGAAGGGTGTTCCCAATCCCCATAGGGTGGAAACTAGTGGCATGCATCAGAAAAAACACATGGGAATGATTTAAACTGAAATTAAATAACCAGGAACAGATAAAGATAAAACAATGCACAATATCTAAAACTAGAATAGAAATAATATAAACAATACCATCTCAAGATACAAATCAAAAAGATTAAAACTAAATTACAGAATAGAATCTCAACAAACAAACTATACCCCCACCAACTAATCTTCATGTGACCTATTAGTCACCTCCAACCACTAGAATAGAACATCTCCACAATGGGCACCTATCAGGAAACCTAAAAACATGTTGAACCTATAAAACATAATAGTTCTACCAACACTGAGGGGTATATATAGGGTGTGAGATGATAGCCTAGTAGGAAACCGCCAGGGAATCCATGCCATTTGTTTCCCAAAGAAATTTTATTAACACTAGTGTGAAATAAATTTTTAAAAATAAATTATTATACACATATTTCATTTAAAAAAAACAACATAACCTATTTCCCTCATAAATTAAGACAAGGAACAGGTAGAAAAAAAATGTTGATATTTCCCTTTTTAAACATTCACTTAGAAATACATTTTTTATGAATCACATGTTCACTGTTTTTAGAAAATACAATAAGAAATAGTTACAATGAATCATATTATACATAATAAGTTCAATGGAAATAATAGTACTCATAACAAGAAAACATGGGAAATCCAAATAACTCATAGGAGAACCAAAACATACTATACATGTGACTCATCTTGAAGGAATTCCCTATACAATGGCATCTAATTTTTCTAACACCCAACCGTCACCCAACCTGGACTGGTCGAGTGGCCTAATCCCATAACAACAAAAATGATTATCAACCATATATGGTCCACTAGCTAGTAAAATAACCCAAAGAAGTACAATAATAATTCTTAGTAAAAAAAATTTCAATGATAGGTTCCCATTTATATTTCACCAGGGGGTGTTTCATACTATTAATACAACAAGTCAAATACATTCTATATATGCATCTCACAACAATCACTACCCCAGGAACCTCAAGGGTGATCCATTTCCATAAAACATTCATTACTTATGGGAGTTACCATACTGAGGACACTCCCATATAACGAATCAACAAATAGTAAAAGATCAAAAACCAAGAAGGGTTTTCCAAAATCCAATTCAAATTGCCAAATGGGAATTTAGTTCTGCCCAAACAAGGTACCATTGTTAAATATAAAGATTCCCCATAAAGACAATTTAAAACCATAGGAATTCCATTTCAGCTATGCCATCTCTAAATAAAATTTATGTTTCAAACCCACACTCAAACATCACACATGAGATAAACGAGATATTATTTCTTATCCAATTTTCCAAAAGAATGTTGAAAATGTACACAACACACTCAAAGGGTCAAAATAGGCATTCCACTTTTTTGGAAACAAATTCCTTTTTATCAACACCAAAAAATTTATATCCCTCCACACAACTTTGAAAGCAACTTAAATCATTTTGGAATCCAAGGGTGCATTTACGAACAGAAAGGGAAAAATGATATATGAGTTCATTTTAGAAAACCAATGTTCAATGAAATATCATCTCTAAATGTCATCATCATTTGAATACCCATCCATGGGTGCATTCTGTGCATCCATAAATATTTCGACATCCAATTTCATGGCACAACTGGCTTTTTCCCAACCATTTTTGAAGAACCTACAAACACCCCATCCACTAATATAATGAACCATTTCATCAAAAACACCAAGATCCATTAAACCAACCAAATCAATGAAAAAAGCTTCATCAAATGTTTTCTACAAGAAAGAACCATATAATACATCCAAAAATACCATTTGAAGATAAATAAATTTATTCAAACCTAATTGTCTAGGAATATTCATGAGTGTAAATAGAGAAACTTCTTAAAACATATTTTTGCTCAAATATTTCCACAATAAAACTCCACCCATGATTGAATAAGAATATAATAAAAGTGTTAAACATGTTTTAAAAATTAATTAACAAAACCAAAGAATCAAATGGATTGATAATGAAATAAAGAGAATGGAAACACTTACCACAACATGTGAGAACATGTCAAAACCTTAATATAATTAATTAGTACACCCCCACAGTCCAATTTCATACCCAAATCAATGAGAAAAAACGTACAAATCAAAACCCTAGGCTTTGGGGTTTGGATAAATTGAAGAAAAAATCCCAAAAAGCAATGAAATATAATAATACTGAAAGGGAATAGTGATTGTAACACCACAATCTTTTATGGTACACTTCTCTTTGAATAATACAATAACATGTGGTGTACGCAACATCATATTCTAACACACCTCAACCAATCAAACTAGCCGTTATGAATAGTAATACCCACATTTTAAAATTTTATAAATTTTATCTTTAAAATGGACTTCATTTTTGGAATCGGAATATCCAAATTTTCTTAGGGTGAATTTTTGGTATTTTTCTGATTTTTTCTATTTTTGATGAATAATGAAAAACATTCAAGTATAGTTTAAAACCAACATTTTATTTAAATAATTATTTTTTTATATAAATTTATTTTTATTCAAAATAGATACATAATACCTATATATGTTCAATTTAATTTATTGGAGTTATTTTAAAATAATTTTATATATAGAAAATTTTTACTGATCTTTTTACCGCCTTTTACCCACCACCTAGGAGCATTTTCAAATTTACATAAAACCTAATTTTAGATCTTTTGTGAATTGAATCTCAAAAATACATTAGACATGGTTGATATCAGTATGTAAAATGTGGTTAAATAAGATAAAAATAATATTTTGTGAATAGTAACTTTTTTACTTTTATTTACCACGGTTAATAGTAAATAGGGTGATTAAGGGTAAAAATGATATTATTATTTCCCTAAAACATGTCCTAATTCTATTATATAACTATAATTCAACCAAAAAAACCATATGAATAAAATATAATCCTTTATTTATACTTGGATTAGATTAGGATAATTATTATTATTTAATTCTAAGAAGAGTTAAAAGTGATAAATTAAATGTTTCATAACTAAAACATTTTTAATATAGGGTTACAAATAGAATAAATTAGACTACAAATATTCTTTTGAAAGATAACAATATTTCCTAGAAAATGGTAATTTATTTATATTATTTAAACATTAAATAATTTAATTTATTCATGACATAATGATGATGCAGTAATTACAGTATTAATGAATGATTAAAATAATTGACGTTATAAATATCAAACTAAATGTAATTTGAGGCTTTTTATGAATTCCTCAAATTTTAAAGTTTAATATTACATATTCGGGTTGTTTATATAAATTTTTTTAGAAGTAATAATGCTATTATGAATTTAGGAAAAACAAAATAACAAATAGTGTCAAACTTGACATAAAAGAGTTTTTAAAACTATTATTATATTATTAATTGATATTCTATTCCTAAAAATATAATGTTCTACCAAAAAACTTATATAATGATAGGTGTATCATTAATTATCCACTTGGTGTTCTCTTGGAAGTATATAGTATGTTTATTATCCATATAATATAAAACTTCAAAGAGACATGGTAAATGTCAAACTATTTGACTAAGAGTTATATATAAAAGATAAAGTTAATATAGAGACCCAAACCTATCTAAAACCTATTTTTTGTCTGGTATTCAAACCATACCCACCTTATCCATTAAATAATTAATTTTTTAGCCATTAGAAACCGAAAATTATTTTATTTCAAAATAATATTTCAAGCTTTTCCTAAGGTGCCTCTCAACCCTCTTATAAAAGGGAACTCCCCCTTCTCTCTAATTCACAACTTAGAAGCCATTTGGCTCAGACAAATCCTACCCAAATACCCTATCAACTGTCCTACCATCATCATAGAGGCATTCCTTTATTCATAAATCCATTCTATGGAGGAATTTTCACCAAATCTAATGGAAGAACTCGAAGAAGAGGTAAATATTTTAGCACCTCTTTCAAGTTACATTCTTCGTCCACTTCATTTTACTTTGTTGATTCCTTTTCAAAATAACAACTCTAGTATAATATATATTCTGGGATGTTATTATAAATATGGAACATCCATACTCATTATTCTATCCATACTTTGAATGACATGTTACCATATGTGTGTATGTACGGTTTACCGTCTCCAAATTGTGGTGTAATTGTTATTCAATACATTATTATTTGGATGGGTATAAAAATGATGTGTAATTTATTTATATATTAAATATAAAATGATAATGATTCTTTATATTTCCTATAAAATACAATTATATTTTTTTTAATATCAAAATAACGATATTGTCGCTCCTACGTATGTATGAATTAACATCTCTACGAACGTGATAAAAATCATTCCCCATCATTATCCATTCTTGACTAATTTTTATTATGTGATTAAAAATAATTTTTAAAGACATAATATCATTATGAATATGAGTAATATACATTCTATCTATAAAAAACATTACTTATGTAACAAATTATATAAATTAAAAAAATCAGTCAACTCCTGAAACGACGATAACACTAAAATATCACTAACAAAGAAACATTAAAAGATCATATATGATATCATATTAATGTATATTATTATTGTATACCTTAATAAAAATAATTTCACCATTATACAGGAGGTTAACCTACCCTTGACCATGAAATGTACAAGGTAAGGTTTAATTTCACAATCTCTTTATTATCCAAGGTTGTTTATACATAATTTTCTACTGGGACCTCATTATCATCCACATCCATGGTTCCTAAAAATGTAATTCAATTTTTTTAATATTTACTAGACAATGGGTTAATGTCATTTTTACCCTTATTTGACCTTATATGTTTTTAAAGGAATCATTCTGTCATTTTCCAAACAAGGTACTTTTTGACCTTTTCAAACAATTTAAGGTATGAATGTTATTTTAACTTATACAGTATGTGCAGATATTTTCCGCCATTATAACATCTTCAAAGATTCCCTTACAAGCATATAATAATATTTTCAAAATAATTTTTTTCTTAAATTATTTCAAAATTAAAAGAGATATTTCACTAAAAAGGATTTTATTTCAACTTTGCCAACATCCTTTGATTGATTATAAGCTTTTTTGAAGTTGATTTATTATGATACAAAACTTCCATAATGTATTGAAGTTTATATGATATGTTTGACTATTGATGTGTTATTTTTACACAATTCATGGTTTATTGACAAAGTATTGACATTTTGTTTGCTAGTTTTAATAAGAATGTTTATGTTATGTCTAAACCCTTTCATACGAGGAATGCATTAGACATAGTAATTGAAGGGTGAAGCCCTCTATAGCTCCTCAATACATTGGTAGGTCTCACAAGAAAAACTAGTGTCTTGGCACAAGGCCTTGACAAAATGTTATTTGTTTTCGTGGAACAAGGCCTTGAATATGTGGTTATGAAAGTCTTGCATTATGCATTCCATCATTACGAAAGTTTCGATTGATATTTCATGTGATTATTAGACTAGTATAATATCCATGTGAGTATGTAAATGGTATTATTATTATTAATATTCTCCATATTTTGATTATGTTTATGTTGAAAAGGCTTTTGTTTTAGTTTTATACATTACCTCAAATGTTTATGCTTATTTATGAATGTTTCCACTATATTGTTATCCTTACTAATCACTTGAGCTCACCCCTTTCTAGGTTTTATTTTTCCCAAGATGTGAAATGTATATTATAACTGACCTGCATGGATAGTCTGTGGGATCTCAATGTTTTCCATGGAAATAATTTTGTTGTAGTTTTCCATTTTATGATGTAATGTAAACCTTATGAATGTATCTAGTACATCCAATGCAACTAAACTAATCGGCATTTAGAGACTTGATATTTTTTGATCATTAAAATGATATGTAATAATGCACGGACTCTAGGTTACTAGGGTCGGGGCATTATAGTTGGTATCAGAGGAAGTTTAGTACAAACTTTGGAATCTCGATTTATGTAAACTCTAATTTGGGCACAATACCCTAAGAGAGAATTTGAGGATTAGTATAGAAGAACATCTTAGATTTTTGTTATTGTATAGATTTTGTGAGTTTTCAAAGTAATACATCCCTTTATGGATACGAGTATGTATAGGCGGCTCTGGCACAGATGTACCTAGGGGTAAAACCCGAAAACACTGCTTTGAGCTAGACTCGAACGGGAACTGGTGCACAACAATGGGTCTTGCTAAAATCATGGTTATGAAACTCCTGGGGGATATTCTTTAGATAATTATCATTTTCATTACAACCCATTATGAAGGGTTTATTAGTATATACATCATCAATGAATTTGTTTTATGATTTTGGATTATATCCATAAACTGTTCAATTTATGTTAAGTGTTTTAAAAGTTTGAAATTATGTATTTTGATTCATAAAATAATCTACTATATGACATTGTTTAGAAATGGTTCCTAGAAAAATGAATGGAAACCATATCAATGCACGCACTCCATGTAGGTATTTCCCTCCTGCTCAAGATAATTATAGTGGAGCTGGTGACACAACTGGGGCTGATTAGCTTATCACTATACTGGGACAACACACTCAGGTTATGAATAATAACCTTACCCTTATAGAGCACCTAGATCCACATCGTGGAGGATAAATGTTTGATGACTTCATGTGGCAACAACCAACATCATTCAATGGAGGTGAAAATCCATTAGCAGATGAGCAAAGGATAAATTCCTTAAAAAAATATTCCATGACATAGAGAGTAGCGAAAGTTAAAAAGTTGTCATTGTAGATTACCGACTCACTAGATATGATGATCGATGGTGGTCATTGATTCAAAACAGAAAGGAAGATGATAAAGTATCAAATATGGAATGGAGGGAGTTTAATTAAATTTTCATAGAAAAATTCTTTCCTCCTAACCATCGAGTGGATATGGAAAGAGAATTTCTGAGTCTGAGGAAAAGGTGGATAAGAATGTTGTAAAGTATGAATCTAACATTAAAAGGATAGCGAGGCATGATGCAGATTAAATACATAACCCAAAAAGTAAGATTGATCATTTCTTTGATGGGTTACAAAAATTTATCTATCAAGTATTAGTATCACAATCCTTTTGGTTTTACAAATATATTGTCTCATGTGCTATGAAGACAAAAAAAAATTCTCTAAGTCTTATGACTTTAAAGAAAAGCAAGAGAAGAAGAGATTTGTTGAAAACTCTGGAAAAGGGAAATAAGTGGAATAAAAGAAAAGTTGAATATCCATCCTAAAACAAATGTGGTATGAAACAGCCTGGTACTTGCCTGAAGGTAATGGGAGTCAGTTGCAAGTGTGGTGAAAAGGCCACCAAGCATATGATTGCAAGGGGAAGAAAGAGGTTATTGATGTTGAATGTTAAAATTATAGAGAAAGATGGAATTATTCAAATAGATGTCCTATGCATTAGGGGAAATTACCTCAGAAAAGGCCAAGGGAACAAGACCAAGCTTATGATATCACTACTACTGAGGTTGATGCTCCGAAAGACGTCGTGGCAGGTAATTTAATGGTTTCCTCAGGTATAGAAAATGATTTATTTGATTCTGTATCACTGCATTGTTTCATATCTTCCAAGTTTTCTATGAAAATTAAAAACTTAAAAATTTATTTTACATGGGGGTTGTCAGTCAATACTCATATGGGAAGTATCATCATAACAAAGTTTTGTGAATCAGTTCCCATTAGGGTATATAAATGCTCTTTATCTACTAATATCATCGTCATACCCATGATTGAATTTGAAATAATCCTTAGTATGGATTGGATTTTGGACCATGATATGAAAATTTATTGTAAGAAGAAGGAGGTTACATTTTTTGATGATGATGATAAAGAACAACTTATCTTTAGAGCAAAATTGTCACCACATAATTATTATCTAGATCCACCACCCATAGCTCAGCAAAAATTAATTATTGGAAAGGCAGAGAATGAAATAACTGTGGGTGAGGAAATGAATGTTCGAATAGAGGATTTACCTATTGTGAAAGAATATCATGACATGTATCTAGAATATTTACTTGGACATCCTCCAGAGTAAAAAATTGAGTTTCAATTGATTAAATTATTAGCTCAAGGACCATATTGAAGACCCCTTATAGAATGGCCACTGTATAATTAGTGGAACTAAATAAACAACTAGAGTAATTGGCTAATAAGGGATTTAGTCTCCCTAGTTATTCTCCATGGGGAGCCCCCATCTTGTTTGTTAAGAAGAAAGATGGATCTATAATGTTTTGAATTAACCACATGCAGATCATTGCTATAACAAAAAAGACCATATATCCCCTACCTCGAATTGATGATTTATTTGACCAACTTCATGTAGCTGAATACTTTTCAAAGATTGACATTCGATCTGGATAACATCATTTGTGTGTGAAGAAGGAAGACATTCCAAAGACAACATTTCGAAACAGGTACATGCATTATGAGTTTATAGTAATGCCTATTGGGCTGACTAATTCACCCTCTGTCTTCATAGATCTAATGAATAGCGTTTTCCAGGAATATCTTGATGACTTTTTAGTGGTATTTGTTTATGATATCTTGGTATAATCCAAAAGCTACGAAGATCATGAAATTCACATGTGCATTATCCGGAAGACTCATAGAAGACGTGAATTATATGAGATGTTTAGAAAGTGTGAACTCTGCCTTTAAGAGATTTATTTTCATTTATATATCGTCTCTAAGGATGGAATCTCTCTTGATCCATCTATGAAAAGTGAAATCCAATAATGGCCAGCACCGAAAAGTATAACTGGGGTACACAGTTTTATTGGTTTAGTAGGTTATTATCGACGTTTCATCCTGAATATTGGCTGATTGGCTAACCCATTAACCAAGCTCAAATGTAAAGGGGTTAAATTTGTTTTGACAAAAGAATGTGAATAATGTTTTGAATAATTGAATAGAAGATTAGTCAATGATCTTATATTTACTCTACCATCGAGAAATGATGGGTTTTTTATTTATAGTGATTATTCAATGAAATGACTTGGTTGTGTCCTTAAGTAGAATGATAGGGCTATTTCTTATGCATCAAAACAACTAAAAATTAATGAGAAAAACTATCCTACTCATGATATTTAGTTTTCAGTTGTAATCATTACATTAATGATTTAGAGACACTATATATATGGTAAGAAATGTTAGATATATACTAATCATAAGAGATTAAAGTATATTTTCTCACTGGAAGAACTCAACATGAGGCAAAGGAGATGGCTTGAACTACTCATGGATTATGATTGCACTATACACTACCACCTAGGGAAGGAAAATAAGGCGGTTGATGCTTTGAGTTGAAAGGATCATGGATTTTTGAACCGGATAAGAGGTGAAAATGATCCTATATACATGTATCTAGTAAAGATGGATATGGGAATCACCATGGAAGATGAAACATCAATACTTTTTCAAATGGGGGCCAAACCATCTTTACTAGAAATTATAATGTGTTCTCAAACCGGTGATAAAGAGTTTCAAATGAATATTACAGCTGTAAATGATAAGGGATTGACTGACTTTGTGTATGAAGATGGAATTTTGAAATTTGGGAAGAAAGTTTATATTCTCCATATACATGATCTAAAAAAGAAATTGTTGGATCCTTCTCATAGTTCCAATTTCTCTATACACCCTGGTAGCACTAAGTTGTATAGATATTTTAAGGAACATTTTTAGTGCGACAACAAGAAGAGGGAAATTGTGGATTTTCTGTCAAGATGTTTGGTTTTTCAATATGTGAAAGCTGAAAGGAAGCAGCCTAGAGGACTCATGTGACCTCTTCCCATACCTAAGTGGAAATGGGATAATATTACGATGGACTTTTTCATGGTACTACCAATGACTCCTAGAAAGAATGATGCACTATGGGTCATTGTAGATATTCTTACCAAGTCACCCTATTTTTTTGCTATAATAGAAGATTTACCACATGAACGAGTGGGTATAATATATATTAATGAAGTTGTAATACTTCATAGAGTACCACTATCGATTGTATCTGATCATGATCCACGTTTTACATCATGATTCTGGAAAAGTCTTCAGTAAGCCCTAGATACTGAACTTCTTTTGAGCATTGCATACCACCCCCAAACTGATGGACATTTACAATAGACTATTCAAACCTTATAAGTCATGTTGAGATCATGATCACTTGAATTTCAAGGTATGTGGTATCAATATTTAACTCTGTTTGAATTTTTCTACAACAATAGCTTCCATTAAAGTATTCAGATGGCACCATATAAACCGGTATACATAATGATATGTCGCACACCAACATGTTGGGATGATGTAGGTGAAAGAGAACTCGCAGAACCATAACTGGTGGAGGAAATGATGGAAAAGGTGAAGGTAATTCAAAACCACATCAATGAAGCTCAAAGTATAGAGAATATATATTATGATAATCGAATCAAGAGTTTGGAATGTCAGGTAGGAGATCATGTTTTTTTGAAGGTATCACCATGGAATGGTGCTATACATTTCTGTAAGAAGGTAAAATTAAGTCCCAGTACATCAGACCTTTCAAAATTCTAGAACAAATTGAGGTTGTAGCTTACCATTTGGAAATGCCACCAAGTCTCTCCAAAGTTCATGATGTATTCCATGTATCACAATTGAGAAAATACATGCCTGTCCCAACACATGTACTCACCTGTGAGGAATTAGAACTGGAATCTAATCTGTCTTATTATGAATATCCTATCAAGGTTCATGATTTAAGAGAACAACTGTTGAGAAACCGGACGAATCATCTGGTAAAAGTTCTATGGAGAAACTATAAGATGGAAGAGGCAGTGTGGGAACCCGAAGAACATTTGATAAAGAACCACCTGAGTCTTTTTATGTAGTAATATTCTAAATTTCGAGGGAAAAATGATTTTAAGGAGGGTAGAATGTAACACCCAAAGCTTCCATGATACGCTTCTCATTGAATAATACAATAGCACGTGTTGTACACAACTTTGTGTTCTAACACACCATAACCAACCAAACTAGTAATTATGAATAGTAATACCAACGTTTTGAAATTTTATAAATTTTATCTTTCAAAATGGACTTCATTTTTCGATTAAGAATATCAAGATTATCTTAGGGTGAATTTTTGGTATTTTTCTAAAAACGTTCAATTTTTGATGAATAGTGAAAAACACTGAGTTATTGTTTAAACCGTCTTTTTATTCAAATAAATATTTATTGTATTTAAATTTATTTTAGGTCAAAATTAATACCTAATACCTATATATGTTTAATTCAATTCATTGGAGTTATTTTAAATTTTTTTAGATATATAAAAATTTATTGAACATTTTACCGTCGTATACCCACCTCCTAGGAGAATCTGTAAATTTACATAAAACATAAATTTAACAATTTTGCTAGTTTAATTTCAAAAATCCAAGAGACGCTGTTGATATCAGTAAGTAAAATGTGGTTTAATATGATGAAAATAATTTTGTGTGAATAGTATCTTTTTAAATTTAATTACCATAGTTAAAAGTAAATAGGGTAATTAAGAGAGAAAATGATATTATTATTACACTATCTAATGTCCTAATTCTATTGAATAAGTGTCATTCGACAAAGAAAAACATTAGGAATAAAATATGATCCTTTTGGTCCACTTGGATTAGATTAGGATATTTATTATTATTTACTTCAAGGAAGAGTTAAAAGTGTTAAATTAAATGTTTAATAACAAATCCATTTTTAATATAGGGTTAAAAATAAGATAAATTCGACAATAAATATTAATTAAAAATAAATAATGATTTACTACATTATCTTATTGTATTTATATTTTTTAGACAATAAATAATTAAATTTATTTATGACACAATGATGATGCGGTAATTACAGTATTAATGAATGATTAAAATAATTGATATTATAAAAATCCAAATTAATGTAATTTGAGACTTTTTATTCATTACAATTATTTTATAGGTTATTATGACATATTAGGGTTGGTTAGATGGATTATTTTTGAAATAATAATGCTGTTATGAATTTACAAAAAAACCAAATAGTGTCAAAATTGACATAAAAGAATTTTAAAAATAAATATTATATTATTAATTGATATTCTCTTCTTAAAAATATAATGTTCAGCCAAAAAACTTATATAAGGATAGTTTTATCATTACTTAACCACATAGAGTTTAATTGGAAGAATATAGTAAATTTATTAACAATATAATACAGAAATACAAAGAGACATGGTAAATGTCAAACTATTTAACTAAGAGTTAAATCTAAAAGATATAGTTAATATAGTGACCGAAATCTGTATAAAACCTATTGGTTGTGTGGTTTTTGACCCATACCAACCTTAGCCTTTAAATAATTCAGTTTGGATCCATTAGAAACCGATAATTATTTTATTATAAAATAATATTTCTAGCATTTCATAAGGTTCCCCTCACCCCTCTTATTAAAGGGCACCCCCCTTCTCTTTAATTCACACCTTCAAATCCATTTGTCTCGAACAACCCCAGCCAAAATACCCTTTCCAATTGTCTCCCCTAATCCTATAGTCCTTCATTTAGACAAAAATCCATCCTAACGATCCCTTTTGATCAAATCCGAAGGAAGATCTCGAAGAAGAGGTAAATATGTCATCACATCTTTGAAGTTCCCTTCTTCTTACACATCCTTTTTCTTTGTAGTTTCCATTCTAAAATAATAACTCCAGTATATTGTATATACATTGATGTTATTATAAATATGGTACATCCATATTAATTATTTTATCCATCCTTTGAATGACTTGTCACCATACGTACAAACGTACGACTTACCGTCTCCACGTCGTGTTGTAATTGTTATTCAAAACATTATTATTTGGATGGGTATAATAATGATGTGTAATTGTTGTAAATAATAAATTTAACATGATAATTATTCTTTATATATGATATAACATTAAATTATATATTATATTAATTTCAAAAGAATGATATTGTCGGTCATGCGTACATACTGATTACCGTCTCCTAGAACAGGATGAGATTCATTCCCCATCGAAATCCAATCAATACTAATTTTCATTACGTGATTAAAAATAATGATTAAAGAATTAATATCATTCTTAATATGAATTAGATACATCCTATCCATAACAAACATTACTTATGTAACAAATCATATAATGGAAAACAAACCAGTTAACAGTAGAAACGACGATAATACTAAAATATTATTAACAAAGTAATATTAAAAGATCATATATGATATCATATTAATGTATATTATTATTATATAATTTAATAACTATTATTTCACCATTATAGACGAGTCTAAACTACATTCAACCAAGGAAAAGCACAAGGTAAGTGTTAATTTCACAATCTCTTTATTATCCGAGGTTGTGTATACATAATTATATTCTTGGACCTCTTTATCATCCACATCCATGATTCTTAAAAATGTATTTCAAAACATTTTTAATATTTACTAGATAGTGGGTTAAATTCATTTATACCCTTATTTGACCATATATGTTTTAAAAGGAATCATTCCATCATTTTCCAAACAAGGTACTTTTTGACCTTTTCGACAAATTTAAGGTAAGAATGTTTTTTAACTTATACGATGGGTGCAGCTGTTTTTCTCCACTATAACATCGTTGATGCTTCCATTACAATATTATAAGAATATTTTCAAAATAAAAATTTTCTTAAATGATTTTAAATTTGAAAGAGGTATTTCTATAAAAAAAGGTTTTGATTTTATCTATGTCAACATCCTTTGATTGATTTTAAGCTTATTTGAAGTTGAATTATTATGATACAAAACTTCTATATTATATTGAAGGTTTTGAGATTTGTTTGATAGTGGATGTGTTATTTTTACAGTATTCATCGTTTATGGATAAATTATTGACATTTCGTATGCATGTTTAATACGAATTCTTATGTTATGTTTAAACCTTTTAATATGAGGAATGCATTGGACTTAGTAAGTGACGAGTGGATCCCGCTATAGATCCTCGATGCATCGGTAGGTCTAATGAGACAAACTAGTGTCTTGGAATAAGGGCTTGAAAAAATATTATTTGTAGTCTTGGCACAAGGCCTTGAATATGTGGTTATGAATGTCTGGCATTATGCATTCCATCATTATGAAAGTGGCTATTGATATTGCATGTGATTATTCGACTAGTAGAATATTTATGTGGGTAAGTAAATTTCATTATTTTGATTTATATTTGCAATATTATGATGATGTTTATGTTTAAAAGGCTTTTGTTTTTGTTTTTTACAGTGCCTCAAATGTTTATTCTTATTTATGAAGGTTTCCTTTATATTTTTATCCTTATTGAGTGTTTCATCTCACCCCGTTATATGGATTATTTTTAGCAGGATGCGAAGAAGTATATTATGACTGGTCTGTAGGGATTGTATATGGGATCTCAGTGTTGTCCATGGAAACAGTGTTGTAGTTTCTCATTGTATGATGTAATGTAATCCATATGAATATATCTAGTACTTCCAATGCTACATTACTAATCAGTCTTTCGAGGAATGATATTTTGTTATCATGCCAAAAATAAGTAATAAGGCACCTACTCTAGGTAACTAGGGTCGGGGTGTTATAGTGTTACATTTAGGGTAATCGTGGCTGCATAGTAGTAGGGCGGAGGTGCCACATTGGCAGTTTTTGGGCCATGTTGGAAGGCCACCAGACAGGAGAGGGTCGAAAGCAGGGGTTCATGCCAGGGAGGCCAGGTTGTTGGGGTAGGGTGGCACCAGAGCAGAGGGGGTCACCAGGGGCATGGCATGCTAATAGGTGAGCTGGTCGGTGAGTGAAGTAGGGATCCGAGCAGCATGTTCGTCTGTGCACAAGGGGGGCTAGGGGGCTTGCTGTGCACATAAAGGAGAAGAGTTTGGGAGACACCCCTTATGTTTTTATTTTTATATATTTTATTATAATAGTAACACTAAAAATAATCATCATCATAATCATAATAATAATCATATTAATAATCATTAAAAACTACTTTTATAATAAATTACTCATAATATTTTTAGAATTTCTTTGATAATAATTTAATAATAAATAATTTAATTACTTATAATAATAATATTATCATTTCATTAATAATATTACTATTATATTAATACATTAACTAGTTTTTATCGTTGAAAATTTATTTAGTTTAAACATTATGAAAGTACATGGGCTCCTGGGTCGACCACATGGTTACCAACAACAGTACCGTGGATGTGCATCGGTCCAGAATCCATCAAAAATTTAAAACATCACATAATTTAGATCATCTCTAATCCTATACCATGATGAGGATAACTGAAGCTAGGAAATTATAAAATAAGATAATTTTAAAGGTTGTGGTGTGACAATTCTCACCACCACAAAACTATATTCCCCCTAAAAGTCACCTAGATGAATGTTCGTCAAGAATAGAGTCCATCACCATACATAATCAAAAGAAACAAGGAATTATGTGGTGGATTTTTGTTCCCCAATTCACAAATGGACAATATAGATGAAACCACATCTCAAAAAGGAGTGAACATAGCGGGGTCTCCCCAAAACAAATACACATCTAATAGAAAAACATCAAATCCCAACCAACAAAACCTGAACATAAATCGGAAACCCATTACAAAAGAAAACCGAAAAACTGGGATATACAAAACTATCTCATCATGTCAACACTAGAAAATAAAGACCTTCACACAACTGGGAACTAGGAAACTCTCAACAGGAACAAGAACAATTTCTTTAGCATGATCAAAACACCACTATTATCGAAACTAGAAATATTCCGCACCAGCCAACAAACACCCAATTATAGTGGAAACTCTTGAAAAAAAAAATCATCCCCAATGATGAACCGGTACATTATCCATAAATTCAACAAAACATATATATCTCCAAATGAGAATAACATATAAACTCAAAGAAAACAATAGATTTAAAAGGGCCACTCCTAAATAGTTACAACAAGTTGTATTACAATTGAACAATTACATCACACATATACAATGAAATGGTGATATTACAATGATGATAGAACATTAATAGAAGAAAAAATTAATGATCTTCTTTAAATATTCCAATAAAAACATGGAAAAAAACGCCCATACCGAAGCGTCACACCCCCTGTGACTCCAGACTACATTGGAGAATTACCCCAAGATATATGGATGAGGCTCTATTGGCTGAATCATATCATGCCTCATAGTCAAGCATTATAATCCTCTGATCATGGAAACATTTTTCTGGTGGCGCTTCTAAAAAATCTTCTCAAAATGACCCAGACAACCACAAAAATGACAAATCATTGAAGGGGTTCGACATGATGGCTTTGAGTGATAGAACATGCCATATTGGTGGCACACACGAGGATGATATGATGAATTGGAAGCCAAAATCATCTAAAGAGATTTCTGAAAAATAGGTCCCTCTAGCACATCCTGCTCACTAGATGGGGAACCTTTACAAGAAACATGATACACCAGATTTCAATCTATCTGTTCTCTGCATACTAGACCATCTTGAAACACCTCATCTACCAACTTCTCAACAATATGGACCTCAGAAGGGAGGACCCACTCCTTAAAATCTGGATGACAGACCCTGATGAAGAGAGAAGTCATCATCAAATATTGTGATACTACCTCCATAGAAAAGAACACCAATTCCTTGAAATGATCAACATATGCCTTCAAAATTTAGAAGTTTTGTTGAATACAAATCCTCTCTTCCCTTTTCTTCGTCTTCACCTATTCTGGTATAAACCAGCAATCGAAGAAAATTTCAATGACATCCCACATAATCCCAACATACAATGGTGGTGGGGTTAACAACTCCCATTTTTCCATTATCAGACCATTGAGAAGACCCAAGACGGAAAAAACATTACCAATCCCAGGACTTCCAAACAACTTGAAGACACACATTACTTCCTTCAAGCCACATCACAACCTCTAATGGACCTATGAAGTTACAAAGGGAATTTAACTACAAAAAATAAATAGAAACTCTTCATGAATCACCAAAACCTTAAGGACTATTGTGTGAGTAATACTCATATCAACATGATGAACATAGAACAAAAACTATAATCAATACAAAACATAATAAAAAAGAACACCTTAATCCATGAAAGTTGGCCGGGAAACAAAATAAATATGAACACTTTGAAAATACCTTTTTTTAATATTATGTTTTTAAAATTTTCATAACTATCTTATCCCATGGCCATTTTCCAAATACGAAAGCAACTTCTCACAATCCATAAGTCAACATCTTATGGGAAAACAAATTTTCAAACCCTTTATGTTTCAAAACACACCCATTGAATCCTATGAATCATCAAATGCATGTTCATCCATTTCCATCCACATATTATGTAAACAGGTTCACATACATGTACCACCACACTTTCCACACATACCCACACACATGTGATATCCGATAAAGAATACAAAGGGTTACATCCTTCTTTTCATCTTAAAAACACAAGATTTTACAATCTTTCAAACCCAAAACGCTTTATATTTTAGAACTCACTTTAATAATTTAATTCCATTCTAGGGAAAACATGTTCATTTTCAAAATCACATATACACCAACTAGAACCATACAACCCACAAACTATAAAGAACTACTGGAATGAACAACTAGTAGTTATTCATACACTAGTGACATGGTAGTAATCCATTCCCCAAGGAAGAATCAACAACTAGTATGAAATTAAATTATAAACTATGATTATACATGGGTCACTCCTCCATGTGATGTCGAAACATGACATAGGCTTTCCTCCATTACCAATCCTTGATCCCGAAATAAAAAAAAATGACTCAAAACTCAATCTACCACTGGAAACTCAATGTTTAGAAAGAGTAAGGGTTCATGACGCCCATCCTACACCAACCTCCTGAGTCCTGAAAGTCCTAACATACATATACCAGACAACCCAAAAAACAAGGGCATGTTCTCATACCATTTTCTCAAGATCCAACCTAGGTTGACTCTGAACTGTTCTCCTGATCCAGTCTTTGGCATGGACCAATGGGGGTTCCTAATCCCCACAGGTTGGTAACTAGTTCCAAACATCAGAATAAACATGTTGTAATTATTGTAGCAAAAAATAACCAAAACTAGATTAAGAGAAAAAAAACAAACAACAGTTGCTATTAATTGAACAAAAGTATTATAAAAAAAATCCAATCTATAAGACACAACCCAACAGGCTAAAAACTAAAATAAAAAATAGAAATTGATCTACAAATTGAAAGTATACCACACGATCTCCTTGTGAAATTTTAGTTACCTCCAAAAACAATACCAAAACAAATCCACAATGAGAAGCTTCTCAGAAACCTGAACAAAAGCAGAACGTACAAAATAGACCCGATGTACCAAAACCGAGTGGTATGGGTATGGTGTGTGATGATATCCCAGTAGGTAACCATATGAGAATCTATTCCATTTATTTCCAACAGAATATCCATTAATAGTAGTTTTCAATACATTTATTAAAATATATTTTTATATACACACTGAAATTCAAAACAAACAACATGATCTATTTCCCGAAAACGGTAAAATAAGGGAAAAGAAAGAAAAAAATTAATTTTTTTCGTTTTCTTTTAAAAATTATTCTTATAAATCGTTTTTTTAACAATCACACAGTCATAGATTTTTGAAACAATAATCAAAAATAGGTACAAATAAAAATATTCCATAATCTGAGGGAAAATAGTGTACTGCTACTCATAATGGAAAAACACAAGAAATACTAAGAACTAAGAGGAGAACAGAAGCATACAATACATGTGACTCATCATGAAGGCATTCCATACTCAATGATGTCATTACTTCATAATGCTCTACTGTTTCCCTACCTGACCAACTCAAGGGCCCCAATCCCAAATATTTAAATGCCAGTATCCACCTTTTATGGGCCACTAAATAGTACAATAACCAAGACTAGTGACGTAATCATTTATAGTAAACAACATTTTTATGTTAGGTTTTGATGTATATTTCAGATAGGGGTGTTCCATACCATTCAAACAACACTTAACATACATGATATATACACATCACCAAATTGAAACCACCACATACACCTAAAGGGTTTTCCATTTCCATATAACATTCATTGTACAAGGGAGGTCCCATTCCAAGGACCCTCCCATCTTATAGATAAAATACTAGGCAATGATCCCAAACCATGAAGGGCATTCTAAAAGTGATTTGAAAATGCAAAACATGCATTTAGTTCTACCCATCCAGGGTTCCTTTATCAAATAAAAAGAATCATATTAAAAAATATCCAATAATATGGAATTCCATTTCCACTATGGCTTCACCAAATGGCATTTAAAATTCAAACCCCCACTCAAACATGAAAAAATTTACAAATGGGCCTTTATTTCAAATAGACTTTACCAAAACTATGTTGAAGATGTACACAAATGAACTCAAAAATTCCAAATGGGCTTTACCACAATTTCAAGAAATCATTTCCTTTTCATCAACATCAAACATGTCATAACCGTCCACAAAACATTGAAGCCACTTTAAATCATTTTGAATGACATGGAAGAATTTACCAAAGGAGAGGGAAATAAGATATAGGAGTTCATTTTAGAAAACCATGGAATAAGAAAATAACTACACCAAATGTCACAATAATTTGATTGAACATCCACGGGTTTACAACATCCTTACATGGATGTTCCCAAATCCAATGGCATGGAATAAGGGGCATTTTTCACAAAAATTATTAAAGAAACCACACACACAAAATTTTCCACTAATACAATGAAACATTTTATAAAATATACCATGTTCCATAAAACCATCCAATGCAAGGAAAACTGGTTCCATAAAATTTTTATAGAAGAAAACACCACTAAAAACATTCAACAATACAAATTAAATGAAAATACACATATTCAAACCAAATTGGATAGGAATATTCATGGGAGTAAATAGATGAACATCATTAATCCTTTTTTTAGTTGAATATATCAATAAGAAAACAACACCAAGGTTTAACTATGAATAGAATAATGGTGTGAAACATTTTTAAGAATTAATTATCAATACAAAAGAATAAATTTGACTAAAATCTGAAGAAGGGGAATGGAAACACCAGTATCAACACATGTGAACATGACTGAACCATAGATGAAGGAAGTACAACACCCCACGAGCCAACCAGACACACTAATCAATGTGGAAAATACAAAAAAATTATTAAGGCATTAGGGTTTTGATAAATGAAAAACTAAAATATCATGAATGAAATAAAATTATAATGAATGAGGAGAGGGCTGCCATCGAGGGAAGTCACAGCCATGCCGAAGCAGGGCCAAGGCATATTTCAGGGGGGTTTCAGGTCGTGCTGGAATGCCACTAGACTAGAGAGGGTCGAGGGCTGGGGTCCATGCTAGGGAATTTGGGACATCAGGGATGTGTAATGTCAGAGAAGATGGGTTCACCAAGGATAGGGAAGCTTGGGAGGGGAGCTTGTTGGCGTGGGAAGTGGGGGGGGGGGGTCTTGGTTGCTGTTTTGTGCACACACAAAGGATGACTAGGGGGCTCAATGCTCACATTGAGAAGTATGGGGGAGGAGATTCCACACTATAATTTAAATTTTTTATATAATAATAATAATAATCAGCATCATCATAATTAAAATATACATAATAATAAAAACATTAAAAATAAATTAATCACAAAAATATTAAGAATTCTTTTTAAAAATATTAAAAAATAAAAATATGAATATCAATTTTAATAATACTATTATTATCATTTAAATAATATTATTAACAATAAGTTTTAAACATTTAGTAACTTTTATCATCATAATAATGTATTTATATTAAACATTATGGAACCACACTGGCACCTGTTTCGACAACACTATTTCCTCTAATTGGGATGTTCCCATGCAATGTTCTGATATCCATAAAATTTATCTATCATTAAAACAAATTGAATATCACACAACCCATACCTTAACTATGCATAAAAAAGCCATAAAATAAAATATAAAATAATATCAAAGTACACGGTGTGACACAATGTAAATGGTAAATGTGCTAATGGGTGAAAGATTGATGATGATCCATATCTTGTAGGAAAGGTTAATTCTATATATAAATTATATTGGTTGTGTATGTGTTGTGATATAGTACTTGTGGTAATTATATAAGTATGAATGAGAACATTGTTAGATATTTTTCAGGAATTGGACTTGAGGATTTATGTGCATATATCCAAATTGACAGTGGCACTATACCCAAACATTGTAATTCATGAGTTAGGGATGGGGAGTGATTCTCTATTCCACTAATAATTTCAATTAAGAGACTATATAGACTAAGTCTCCCTATTATGTAAAATTTAATGGTTTCTAAATGTTTAATCCCTAGTGAGATTGAGAAATTGACTTATTCCGTTTTCAAAGTAATTGACCGACATAGACCATTGTTTAAATTATATAAATTACTAACCAATAGAATAAGTTTAAAATATAGATTAAGTGAAAAAAATAGTTAAAGTGAATATTATTAACTAATTGAACATAAGTAGTATTTTATGCCCCTTTTTAAAAAAATTATCTTTGGGATTCACTATTTATCTTGATTGGATATTTTGTACACACTATTGGTGGTGGAATACTATGTTGTATTCCCAACCTACTCGGGCCTCTATTGGGTATCTAAAAAGATTCATTTTTTGTGGTCTTGAAAAATGGGAAATTCTATATTTTAGGTAATTGAGTAGGTATTTCATTGTATATCGATAAGGATCTGAACATGGAATCATATACCATTTTGGGATTTATATATCTATCTTATTTTAAGTTTTTTTTCACTTTTTTCATGAAATCTTGACATGTTATAATAATTGGATTTTGAGTTTTGTACCATATTTGAGATGGTTTGGTGATGAATGTTTTTGGATAGTGTTTTATTGATTAATTTAATTAATATTTTTTATGTTTTGGATTAATTAGGATAAAATTGTATAGCCTCCCCATTTGATCTGTTATACCATCACTACTTTTATGTAAACTATATCATATGGGGAGGAGCACTTGATGGTATGTTGAAACCCTGATTGGGGAACCGGTTAGGGGATTCCATGCTGAGGATGTTACATAATTTGTTTTATTAAATTCATTTTTGATAAGTGGATTAATTATACAATAATCATGAAAACACGATAACAATTTATTTTAATAAAATACATATTTTGTCAATAAACTCAATTAATTGTTAACCGATTCTATGAATAAATATTTGTCCTACATTAAATTTTTTTAATGAATTTATAATACATAATTTTTATTGTTATCATTCACGAAAAGATATTCATTAATTTAATTTTTCTAAATACACATTGAGTGTTTAAAAAAATTAAAAAAACATCTTTTAATTTAAATTTTTTATAATGAATTTATAGACAATGTAATTTTTTAATCAATATAAAAACCACATAGATTTCAAATTTTATTCGTCATTTTTAATTACCTTAAATTTAAGAGCTTTGGTATAACAGTATAATATATTATAATAATTTTGGTTTTGATTAGAATGTTCCCTAAGATATCAAAGAAATTAAATTTATTTAAACAGTCACATACATAAAAATCATAGGGTGTTTCAAATTAAGGGGATCCACATGATATTAAATGATTGATTTTAAATCAATGATAAAAAAAATTTCTAATGGGATGAATGATAATATAAAAAATATTTTTTCTAGAGTTTTTTTTAACAATACAAATATGTGGTTATGATCATTTATATTACGAATTCACCAATAGTGTTTATCACATTTATGCATAATATTAGTCATATATATCATTACTCCTTTATGGTGGGTTTTTGATGATATTTTGTTGTATTCTAGGATAAATTATGATCATGAACAATAAAATGATATCATGTTAGGTATCATAAAAGAGAATTTTCTTTATGCCAATCTTAGAACGTTTTATTTACTTATAAAAGAAGTATGTTTCTAGTGAAACAAGATTTCTAAAAGATAAATTTACATATATTTTAAATGTTTGAATCTAAAAACACATTCTATCTAGTAATGAATCAATTTGAGATATGTTGTTTTCATTACATAGTTTGGTTTTACTGACCGTTTCTTCATGCCTTTACATAAAATAGCTCTCTAATGAACTATTTGACAGGAAATGGATGTTTTTGTTCAATAGAATGATTAGTCCAATAATTATTTATATTTATCAAATTTCCATATGATTAAAGATTGAGTAAATAGATTTCTGGGTTATTAATAATCAACTAGATCTGGATTGGTATGTGTTCTCTTACATAGAGATCATGTTGTAGCTTATAACTATATATTATAATAGCCGAATATGGGGAATTTACTAATTCATTATTTGTAATTTTCTTTTTTATTCCATGTCCTTAAAAATATTCACGATTATATTTATGAAGATAAATTTATTTTTTAAAAAATAAATATAATTTAAGTAACATTGTTTCAAAAATATATTTTATAATTAAGAAACAAAAATTGAGGGAACATCTTCCCATGTTTTAGTGTTACATGATGAATAGACTTAGTAATGAATTTTTTTTGGATGATTCATTGAGTTGGATAATCTATTGTATGTTTGATAAATATGAATCTTATTAATAGAAGATAATGTTGTTCATAGATTATATAAACCATCTTTATAGATAACTATGTAATGATATGGTTTTCTTTCCAATTTCATTGGTTCATTATTTTTTAAATGGTTATAGATTCAGATACATACGGTCTTGAATATCAATCCATGTGGTTAAAAATAAATAGTGGGGAGTCTATTGGGGATTGGACTCTATCTACGTGTATATTGTTATATTTTAGAGACACAAATGTGGTTCTTCAACCTATGGATACCAAATTTTATATCTCTTTTAATACTCAAAATTTTCCATTCATCCTATGTTTGAAAAGGTTTATAATGAATTAATAGCATAATTTTACAAGATTTTCATGATGAGGAACATAGTGGAGTATGTATAGAGATTCCACACATAACCACATGTCATGACAGAGCACCAAGGACTATATATTATATTCATTCCATACATATTTCATAGCTAAAATGAAATAAGATAACTGTTTAATTTTTTTTATGTCTACCAATAACGGTTCTGAAGAATGATGTCATATATGCTATTATGGATCAGATAATTAATCCAACTAACATCATTGTAATTTTTTAATCGAATATGGTAAAATGCTATAGAAAAATACAATCAAGATGTTGTAATGAATATTAGGGATCCATTTTCAATTTTTCGACATCGTGACCATAGGTTTCTATCCCATTTTCTGATGTCGATGCAATAATTTCTTAATACCCTATAGACCATGAGTGTTTATTATCATCCCTAAATTGGTAGTATGTCGATCTAAAATTTCCAAATGTTGGAATACATGAACATTGATTCATTAATGGAATATAGAGGATCATGAGAGAATAATAGACCATTAGTGTAGTTTTCATACAATAATAGTTAGCCATACATGATACGTACATCTCTATTTGATTCATTGTATGACTATAATATTTTTCTCCACTTTTGTGGAAGATGTTAAGACATCACTTATGTGACCTAGTATTGTAAATGAGATGATTGATATAATTCTTATTATTTTTATGTAATTAGTGATAATATAGAGTAATTATAATTCATATGTAGATAATTGACATCGAATGATAAAGTTTATGGTTTGTGAGCAGGTTTTCATGAAACTCTCTCCAATGATAGGAAATAATGACTTTAATATGCATTGAAAGTTGACACTTAAATTCGTTGGATCTTATAAGATATATTAATTTATTAGTGATATGAGTCATAAGTTGGGTTTCAGAAAAGTATTAATGTTTTTATACTCTTTTTCTCATGTATCTCAATTAAATAAGTATAAACCTAATCCTAATCGTGTGATTGGATGAGAACATGGAGATCAGGAGGTGGATGCTATGTTTATTCATGGGATAATGTAGACTGTTGATAGATAATTTTTTGGTGTGAATGTATCATCATTGTATTAGTCCATTGGAAACAAGTTTTGATATTGGAATAAACAAGGGAAAGTTAGAATGAAATTATAGTTATGTGGCATGATATCTTCTCAATAAAAAATAACATCCCAATTCTAACAGAAGAAAGACCAATGGTGGGGATAGTTTATTGTATCATTTTTCCTATAATATACTGATTTATTAAATTTTTTTACATTTAATAATAATTTTATTATTTTTAATGAGTTTTTTAGTTAATTTATAGAGTCATGGATGTTTTTATAGAGGTTTAAGGTTTGAGCATGGTTAGGGAAAATGATAAACATTCTTTGGAAAAATGTACAAGGTGATGGTGGGAGTCACCATGTAGGCTCACCAATGGTTCACAGTTATTCTAAAATATTAGCATTCTCATATAATCTGTTAAACTGGAAATCGGGGGATAATAACATTTGGGGAAGTTTTTAGAAAACTGTTAAATCCAATTATGTGAGGGAATAACATACAGATAGTAGTCACAATTTGTTGGAAAACTATTTACAAACCATTTGGAAAAATACTAAGCTACCTGGGTGATGTATAGTAGCATGCATATGGTTGGAACATTTTTTATAATACTGTGCTACATAGTTATGTGACATTATGTTAATATTCAGAAAAATAATCATGAATTTTGATTTATCTATCAAACCCTTATTTTTCTATAATTCATTGAGGATCTGGAACTCAACTCCTATCCTATGGTACCTTTTAAATTCTCATTATTTTAGATCATTTTTTAGTGAGTCAATGTATATTGGGGTTCTAAAATCAAAGGTAAATGCATTTTCTTCGAAATTATCTTTACATAATATCATCTCCTCACACATCCATCATTTTATATAATAATTCATGTATATATCTATGTATAGTTATGAATATATTGATGAGATACTTTTGTATCTTTAAGAGGAAAGGGGATTATTTCTAGTATCTATATATTACCTTATACCATTATTCATTATCATTAACCATTAAGAGGTAGTTGTATCGTATATCATTGAAATCATTATGGGTTTTTAATTCCTTTCTCTTATTTTATATTGAAATTAACATGTTTTTAGTATTTTTTTTCAGTGGTGAGAATAGGTGTTTTATTTTATTTCTTAAGAAAAATGGTTTCCAATAGTAACAGTTCTGTAGAAAATCATTTCTGGTGTGGTTAGTGTGTGTTCTTGTCTATTAGGGGTAGTGGATAGTCATTAATGTCCATAATAACTATGGGATGAAGTATTTTCTTGAAGTACCACCATAAATGGTTAAAACAAAGTAATCACATAGTGATAATATGACTCACCATTACAAGGAGTCATATGTTCCATCATAAACATGAATATGGGTATGTGTGTGAACAAGATTTGATAATACTAGTTTATAACAAATGTTTATGAAGATTTTATTCCGTTTCTTCATACATTGATATTGATTATGAATTTTTATTTTTGTTTATAAACTTCTTCTATATTTTATATAAAATATGATAACCTGATCATGTAATCGTGGAATGGGTTAGGAAGTCTTTTGAGGGTCAACTATTGTGTTTATACTATCCTATTTCATTGGAACCTTAGAAAGTTTTTAGTTATTGTGTATTGAGATAGATTTAATGGATGGATATCACATTTAATTAGTTGTACATCATGCTACTTCCTCATATATTTGTTGTTTAAAAAATTGAGTACTACCGTAAACTCATTGGAGCGATGTCACCTATTTCAAGTTTTAGAGGTCATATTTTTGATTTTTTATTGTCTATTATTACATGTCACTCCTACTCCCATAATTTTTTAATTGGGTTTAAATTTTATTTTTATCTTTATTAATCATTAATAATGTAGTGGGATTGGATTTATTTATTTTATCATTTCTTGTTATGTTTCTTCTTCATTGAAAATATTACACAATTTTTTTGTAAGTATAATGAATTTATTATCATCATTTGTTGTCTTGGGATGTCAAATATGGTTAGTAACACCTTCAACATAGACCAGACTAATGTGTTGATGAGGAATATTATATACTATCTACCCAATGGTTGGATAGTTAGGTGTTAAATTGGTGTACATTGAGTATGAATACATTGTAGATGTAGGTTTTATACTCTATTGTATGATAGGATATCAATAATGAGAAAATCAAGAAGTATTTTCCATGAAATTTTAACATAATTATAGTGTAAGAAACAACTAAGATAAAATAAAATGATGATGAAAAATTGGAACATATAAAGAAAACATCACCCAACAAGAAATTTATACCTCTTGATTTGTAATTGATCCCAAGAGTAATATCAAATTAATTATTTGTCTCTATAAAGATATTCTTCATATGGAACTATATATATTATAATATAGTAGTGTAGATACCAAATGGATCAAATAGGGAATCTAAGAGGGGGCTGTGAATAAGTGTACCCAACATTTAAATGATTTAACATTATTTTCAATTATAACCTCCTAATCTCATACCACTTACCCTTTTAAGTTGAATGAATATATTGTGAGGCCTCAAAAATTATAAAAAAATTCAATGTAGAAAATAAATGTGAAATCTGCAAACTAGTAATTTTACAAGGTGCAACAATTTGACCTACTACTTGTCATGAACAACTTATGATTGATTCAAATATTATCTTATGACAATAATTTTCCAGAACAATAATCACCTAGAAATGGTATATAATTATTAGGATGTACATAGTCTGCATGAGATAGTGGTGTTATTTATATGGGTACCACATTTTATGAATGGAGTTGATTATAGTGAAACCACAAGTTCATTAATGATATTCAATAAATACTTTAAACAAGATCTCTATTCTATATTGGGTTACTTCAAAAAAACTGAATAATAATTTCCTATCATTCTAGGTTATCAAATTATAAAAATCAACAATATTAAATAAACATATCACTTATGGTCTTTTTTTCATGAATGACCATCCAAATAATCTCGAAATAAAATATAACTTTTCTAATAGCATGATATGTCAAATTCACAAGAATATAATCATTTTTTCAATGATGTTTCTATCCTCAATAAATGTGGTAAATGGGTGTACACCCATTCTTTTTTATTATTTTTTGAATGATAAGAATTGAAAAATATTTGACCATTTATTTTATTCAATTATCAACCAGAGTATATCATATTCTTCTAATTCATGATTCATGGTAGGTGGGATTCTAGCTAATTCATTTTCTTCATTGTTACTTTATGTGGTACCATAATTTCACTTGACTGTATCAATTTTTGCTTCAAAGTTTAATCTATGGATGAATAAACTAGTCACATACTTCTCTATTTCATCATCCACACATTTAAATACACTTACCCTATTTTCCTATTTACATGACCCTTCAATATTTTCTTGGAAGAACATGACCTATCTAGGGTTTTGTGATGTGAACGATATGTTCAAAAACATCAAGTGATATCAGTGTGGCTCAAGAACCTTTGTAAATAACACTATTCATTTGAATTCATGTATTTTATTTCAAGTGGTACTACTACATCAAATAAAATGATCATGAATTGTCACTATGTACTTCACATAAAAATGTGAGGTTTAGGTGAAATCCTCTCAATAAATTATACAACCTTCACTTAAAACAAATCTGTGCCAATATGTGTTTTTTGATTGGTATTTTTAAATATGTTTTGTAAGTTATTATCAAGATATATCATGCCAATTAGTTACTCCTTTATTTTACTAAAATGGTAATGTGGGTTCCTTAGCGAGAGAGGAGGTATGCCCATGGTTTCATCTGAAACACTTTTCATGGCTTTCTTTTTGTTGTATTCTTCGTACCCTGAAGTGATCCATGTTATGTATGATCACATGAGATTATTCATTTATTATTCATGAGTCCTAGGTAGATCATGGAATCTCCTTTGTATTATGGAATCATTCATGAACTCACTATCCATTGTGTGTCTAATTTATACAATGGATCTATCTGGATAAGAAATTTTTCGATAAATAAAAGAGATGTAAGAACAAAATTGTCGGCCATTCCTCTATTTTTATAGAGATGGATGTATCTCATCTCCTCTAAAAAATGTGTGTTGTTAATGAAGTTATCAACTAGATGAAGATCTTCGGACAATAAATTCCAAAACTCTCCTCTTTATTGAAATAAATAGAGAGATCATGTGATCGTATGGTAGGTTCTTTTTTATCACATGACCATTTCATTGATCATGACATTACTCAGTTTTATTTTTGGATTCCATCGATATCTTCCAAAAAATTCTAATATATTAAAAAAATCATAAAAAATATGGAATAAACTCACTGTAATTTTTCTTTATTTGACATCATCAAGATGGTATCCCTACCATTTCATGATTCATTATTTTCATGATAAAACACATATATCATCACCAATATGTCATGAAATATTAATAATTTCATGTGACAATATCTTGTGATAATAACTTGATCTTTTGAAACATTCATACGATAGAATTGTTTCATTGAAGGAATATAAGAAGAAGTTGTATTGATATGATTGGTGAAATTGAGTTTATCTTTTGCACCTATGAGGGATCATTTTCTTGTGCTAATGGAGATAAAACTTGAGTGGATGAAGGTAGAAGACAATAATGTTTTAAAAGTTATGTGTTGTGGATGATTGATTTATTTGAAATAATGTAGCATGGGATTGAATAGAAGGTGTAGATCATCACAGTCAGATGGTGGTAGATATATCAATAATATTAATGGTGTAAGAATAGTATGCATGTTCCTTACATCCAAAATCAAAATTGCAGTTGTTATGGGGTGCAACATATCATACAACCACTCATTTAGGAGGAAAAATTTCTAGAACCCCATACTAACCCTCCTCTATACATGGTGGTGATGCTACTCATTCCATGTGAACATCCTAGCATGATCTTTATAGGGAATATAAATGGGCTTACCTGCATTCTCCTCTAACACCAATGTGAAGATGCGATCTAATCTCGTGGGCATGTTTGTCTTCCGAGTCCAATATATTCTATGGTTGAGTTTTTCTTATGAATTCTTTTGGCGATAGAGAATATATATTTTTTAAAAACCCATATAATATACTAACTATATAAATTTAAATTTAACCAATGATAATTCCATTATAAAATGCCGTTCCTCCTATATTCATACCCTTCATCAATTCATAATGAAAATTAATATTTTCATGTACATAATTTTTTTTAATTTTGAAGATAAACTTAACTATCCTCTTATAATAAGAACTTGTTTGTGAACATAAGAATAGTTTATCAACCATCTGAGTTTAAAAGGATAATTTTACAAGAATAAAATTCGATTAAATTAGATGAATCCCTAATAATTATCCAGGTATCATCATCAAAAATTGATAATTATCTTACCAAATGAACACAAATGAATCCCTAAAAACTACTAGTTTTCATTACCAGTCATCATGAATAGATTTTAAACTCCATCTAACTTTCTCATTCCATGATTAATCACAAATCATAGATAACATCATCGTACATTTAATTTTTATTCCTTCTTGTAGATTGATAATAAACACCTCACAAATCATCCAATATCTACATAGGGTTTTAAATATACCAAATTTGATTTATTGTCGATACCTTTTCCTTAATGTCAATTTCTCTTCTTCTTCTAATTGAAAATAAAAACATAGGGTTAATGCAGGTTCCTTATTCTTCATTACAAGGCATTTGAAAATTACCTCTAATTTTGTGTGAAGAAAGAAAAGTTCCACATTAATCAATTGGAAAAGATATATTATTTTATCTACTCTAAATGTATGTGGTAAATCCTATTGTAGAAAAAAGAGAGCTAAATCCATGGTTAACTACAAAGTCTATTAAAACCCATGAATGTGGTATCATGCTCAAATAATATTTTTTCCAAAAATCGGAGGCTGTATAAAATTGATTAACTAAGTAATATATTATCCTACACATATTAGTCAACATATCTGAAATTTCATGTTCAAGAATATTTTTCTCACTCTTTCAATTAGATTATGCATCAACCAACACTCCCAGATTTTGTACATGTTTAATAAAATCATGAAAATTTATTGAAGTTCCTTTGGTATACCTTAATTATTATGATTAGTAGACAATAACTGATCATCTTGAAAATCATAAATCCTTTTTGGATAAAATATCCTATATATTTTTACATTTTCATGGTTCAATATCATCAAGTTTACATGGTGTATATTTTATTTAAAATATTTATTTTGAAATTCCTTTATAACTAGGGCACAGATTTCTGAAGTGACACACATTTCTTTCCACACATTCCCACTTTCAAGGGGTGGGTGACATCTACCACCATGTATTGTGATGTTATAACCTTTTTTAAAATGGGTTTATGGAATATGAGTTCCACCATCCATGGATTCAACCATGGATATCTTCTCCTTTGATGGGACTCCCTAACAGATTTTAGTCTTGCCAGCGAGACACATTCCTAGTGACATCACTATTTCTATAGTGGTAAATTATGATGAATCCATCTCAATAAGGAATATAAATTTCATTCCAGTAGATATAATCATTGGGTAAGTATGGGTATCATCAGATGTTGGGTGAATTGGGAATCAATAATTTAATCTCTTATTGAAATTTGAGGCATACATTGTATGAAATTTCATACACGAAACCAAAGGAATCATGTGTTGACCAAATGTTATTTAAAACTAAAGGATTATTTATTCTAAAGATTTATTCTTAATAATCCATTATTTATTGAATGGAGTAGGTTTTTTGGTTAGGTCACTTGTTTTATCTCTGATGGAGATGGATTTTAACATTTAGTCTTAACCGATTAATGAACATGTTTAACATATTGTGGAGATGATATTGGTTTATCACAACTCTTCATAAGGAAGATCAAGTAAATTTTTCCCTAATAGGAATTTTGTAACACTAAGATAGTTTACCAATGGTTCAGAACTCCCGATATAGGCATATCTTGGAGGTTATTCCCTATAAGAAATATATAAGAGGTGTATGTTTACAAATGGATTAAAATACCCCATGGAGGAGAATCTAGAGGTGAAAAACCAAATGCCCCATGGAGGAATACTGGATAAGTGAATCCATATGAGGGTAAATTTCACAAGTATAAGTTTACCAATGTCAAGATTGAGCCTAAATTAGGTGTCATACAATCCTAGTTCAGAAAAATTCAATCAAACCCTATATAAAAGGATTTTTTAGTATAACACTACTTGAATAGATAGATACATTTAGTGTAACATCATCTAGTAAAGATGATTGTGTTTCCAATGGTGAATCAATAATGGAAGGAGTGGGGATTTCATGTTAAATATTATTAGGTGTTTCTATGATCAACAATGGTTATGATGGGGCTTACATGTGGAATCTATCCAGGTAGTGCAACAAAACATAAATGACGTGAATGGGGATTATGTGTGGGTGCATCTGGTGTGCCTTAATGTATTATTAATGATGTGGATGGGGAATATCCATTTAATCTTCCCATATTTTCGTCTTAATTTAATTTCAACAGAATGTCCCATGTCCATTTCATGGAGTAATATTACAATTTAACATAATGTGGAAGGATATGAAGTGTTGGTCTTATATGTTAAGCATCCCATTCCTTCTTTATAATGTCAGGATAGGGGGAATCCCTAGTCTATATTAGGGATTAAAATCACCTTTTATGATAATGTAAGTAAGAATTCTATGTGGGGATTTTTACATAATAATTCCATTCCGTCGTTTCCTTGTATGGTCATGTGGGCATCCTGAAAACTTTATTTTTCAATGTATATGATTGGGGATTAATCATTATAAAGAACCCAACATTTTCAATTTTGTAGTAGCCACATGTTAATTACATGAGGCATCATACATTTGAAACTCAAGGAATCTCATGTGTGTCACATGATGCATCATAATATTTTTATATAGGGTTCACTAAAATTTAATGTAATGCATCACGGAATTTGGAATGTCTTCTAATGGTAATGGAACGAGGCATGTTATACATGAATCATAAGGAACCATATTTTAATGTCCTAGTTCTAGAAGGCACCAAGAGGCGCCCCGTACCCGGTTCGTCACATCGACTCAAGCGCATTTCCCCAAATTCCAATGGCTGCCGACTAGCAACAAGGGCCTTGGGTGTGATACTGGGGAACCTATGCCCTCATTGACAGAGTAAACAGTGGAAGAAAAATAAACATGCAAAATCGAAAGCAGTAAAAACCAACAATATAACAGTGAAAGACAAAATCAACAAACTGAAGCACATATGTATATATGAAATGATGCATGATACATAAAAAGGAAAACAGACAAACAAGTCACAACGCTGGAAAATGCTACAGTACCAAAACAAGTTCAAAAGAAAAGTAAACAGCTCCTCAGCATTGCAAGACGAAGCTTGGTCCCATGCTCTCTAGCTCCAGCAATCAAGTTCTAGAAGTCAAAGGGGACTTTCACTTTCTTGTACCTGCAAAAACATAGTCTTCTTGGGCCCAAAATCATGGCCCAAACAGGGTTTGAGATAAAATCCCAGTAGGTATTCACCTAAGGATCTGTGACTAAAAGTCAGTGAGTATATGGCAGATAAAATACAATAAGCTGTAAACAACAACAACACGTAGTAGGTAGTAAACAGTTTACAACAAATCAACAGCAGTGAAACAAATAGATAAAGCCAGAAACCCTCTAAGAAGTACTCACAGCCATACCTCTGGTCCTACCATGAAGAACCACAACCCTCTAGTCAGTGCACTTAGCCTAACCCCTCTGGCTTGGTTGTACAAAATTATGAGACTCTTTAGGGATGCTCACTCAGTCAATTCCCATTATAGTCTATGGTGGTCAGGGAATCTCATGAGGAAGATCACGCAGTCTAACCCTCTTAGTCCCAAGGTCTAGAGACTCTCTGAGGAAGCGATCTCGGTCAATTCCTCCAATAGCCTTAGGTATACAACAGACTCTCTGAGGAAGATCACTCAGTCAATTTCTCCTCTAGCTTGGGAATGTTCTTAAAGAGATTCAAATGAGGTAAGACACTCTAAGGAAGGTCACTCAGTCTACCCTCTTATAGTCTATAAAATCCAAGACTCTCTGGGATCTCACTCGATCCATCCCCTCTATAGTCTGTAATATCTAAGACTCCTTGGGAATCTCACTCGATCTATCCCTTATAGTCTATAGCACCAGGTTCTCTCAACCCCGTGCCAATCAGTACATAATAATTCTATAAGGCCCATGTACACTTATATAGCTACTTGGATAACCAAAGTACACCTATAGATCTACTTGGCTAAATAGTATACAAAGCAACAAGTATGTCATGAGTTTCACTTCATCCTATAACCGCAAGGCATGGAAACAGGTGTACCACCAAAGGAAAACGAGAACCAAAGGTCGTAAAAAGAAAAAAGAAAGGGAAAATACATCCAAGCACAACAAATTATCTTCTAACATGGTCAATTTACCTCCACACATGCATACAAGAAAGGAAGGAAAAACATAAGGGCAAAAAGGTAAACACGCAATACCCCGTTCACGGGTATTGGTGGAATTTGCACATAAAACTCAAAGACATTGACAAGTAAGGCACAAACCACCTACCTCGATCCTAGGAGATCGATATAATTGAACCACGATGTCTGATTCTCCCTAGAACATCGTAGATCTGAGAAAATTCACAAAACGTTTAACCTTAGAAAACTTGATAAGGAGGAAGAATTGGAAAACAATGCGCAAGCAGAAGGAAGAAATCACCACTGCACTTCTAACGCAATCGACGGAGCTCGAATTAGAGAACGGATAGAGGCTCAGAAATCCGGAGAAGTTTCGCGGTCGTAGGGTATCTCTCAGTAAAAACAGACCTAGAAGAAGACGATCATGGTGATTAGGCGTGACCCCAGTTTGTTTAGTGAAAAAATAGAAGTACACGGCGTGTATTTTAAAAGTACACAGCGTGTAGTGGGTTCTTCCGTACTCCACCAAAATCGGCCTCCATGTCACCCCTACACACCGTGTGTGTGGCCTGGACATGGCCAGTACACAACTTCGAGCGGGAAAAGAGTACACGGTGTGTACTCAGAAAGTACATGGCGTGTACTTCAAAAATTTCCAGAAACTCCAATTTTCTTAAAAACTCAAGAAAAAGTAAATAAGTACCTGAAACGAAGATCCGAGTTCTTACAAACTTACCCCCTTAAAGAAAATTGTCCCCGAATATGGGCATAGAAGAAGAAACCTCGAACAAATCCAGCCACTGCGATCGAACCTCGGCCTCCCTCTCCCAAGTCTCATCCTGTAATCGCCCATGCTGCCATATCACTCGTACCAGAGGATCAGACAGTCCTCAGAGAACCTTTGTACTGAAATCGACAATCAGGATAAGATGCTCTTCAAACGACGCATCCACATTGAGCTCACCCTCCTCGGGCTGAAAGACATGAGACGGGTCTGAAAAGTAATGTTGGATCTAAGAGACGTGGAAGAAGTCGTGCGTAGCCAAGTACCTCTGAGGTAGTTGCAACCGTTAGGAAACTGGCCTAACTCTCTCCAAAACCTCAAATGGCTCGACGTACCGTAGTGAAATCATACCCAGCCTCCAAATCCTCTTGAGTCCCAACCATGGTGTGACACGCAGGAAAACCTGATCTCCGACCTTGAACTCCAGAGGTCATTTCTGCCGATCAGCATAAGACTTCTGTCGAGACTGTGTTGTAGCCATCCTCTTTCAAATCAACTCTATCTTATCTGAGGTCTCCTAAACAAGACGAGGTCCAAGAAAAGCTACCTCTCTTGCCTCCAGCCAGCATAAGGGTGATCGTCATGGCCTACCGTACAGATCCTCATATGGTTAAATCAGAATGGTTGCCTAAAAATTGTTGTTGTAGGCGAACTCCCCAAGAGGTATATGCTTCTCCCAAAAACCGCTGAAGTCTAGAATACAAGATCGGAGAATATCCTCAAGCACCTGGATAGTGCACTTGGACTGGCCATTAGTCTGGGGATAGTATGATGTACTCAAAAGTACATGTGTACCCAAGGTCTACTGAAGTCCCTGCCAGAATCAAGAGGTAAATCACGCATCCCTGTTTGAAACAATGGAGTGTGGAACTCCATCTATACGTAAAATCACTCATATGTACAGTCATCCCAAATCATCAACACTGAAGGTTTCCTTGATCAGCAAGAAGTGTGCAACCTTCGTAAGCCTATCGACGACAACCCAAACAACATCACATCCCCGAGGTGACCTCGGTAACCCAGTCATGAAGTCCATCACGACATCGTTCCAGTTCCACTGTGGAATGGGTAACTGCGGTAAAAGCCCTGTTGTTCACTGATGCTCTGCCTTCACCTATTGACAAGTAGAACATTTCATGATAAAACCAGCAACATCTCTCTTCATACCTGGCAACCATTACTAGCGATGAAGATCCCGATACATCTTGGTGACACCAGGATGAACTGTCCAAACAGTGGAATGAAAATCCCGCATCACCTACTCACGTATGTCTATTGGCACCCATACATGTCCCTGGAAATGAATGATCTCATCCTCACCACTGTCCATCCAAGAAGTGGGTCCCCTCCTGACACACTATCCCGTAGGGCTAAGGCCTCCGAATCTAATAGCTGCCTCTTTCGTACCCAATCAGGAAGTGTAGGGATAACCGCCACAAATGAATGAAAGGTCAGTCCCTACCTATCGTTCACCTCCAGATGCATCTCAGAGAATAGAGCCATAAGCTTACACTCACTGCTGGCCTTCTGGACTGCCTGCATCTGAGTTCTCCTGCTTAAATCATCAGCCACTACGTTTCCCTATCCAGGCGTATAGGCAATCTCGAAGTCAAAGGACTGAGGATACTCAACCCACCTACGCTATCTCAGATTCAGATCGCGCTGAGTGAAGATATACTTGATACTCTTGTGGTTGGTAAAAACCACAAAGTGCTCCCCCAGAAGATAGTTTCTCCAACAACGTAAGGCATGAACAACTGCTTCCAACTACTGATCATGCATCAGGTAGTTTCTCTCGTGTGGCATCAACTACCTAGACCCATAATCAACAACCCCATCTCCCTACATAAGCACATCTCCTATCCCGATACCCAAAGCATCACAGTAAACAGTATAGCCCTTGCTTGGCTCTGGCAGGACTAGTATCGGTGCTGATGCCAACCTTCCCTTTAGCTCCTGAAAGGCTGACTCACAAGAATCTGACCATAAAAACTTCACCCCCATCTTGGCCAGACATGTCCAAATTTCTTCTAGGTGCGAAAAGTCCTATATGAAGCGTCTATAGTATCCAGCCAGCCCTAGGAAACTCCGCACCTCAAAGACGTTCTTCAGCTGCTCCCAGGAAACTACTGCTCTCACTTCCTCTGGTCCATAGACACTCCAGCCTCTGAGATGATGTGACCAAAGAAGTGAATCTGATCCATCCAAAAGTGGCACTTCGAGAGTTTAGTATACAACTAATGCTCTCTCAGTGTACTCAGAACGATCTCATGATGTGTGGCATGGTCTTGTCGAGTGTGAGAGTACACCAAGATATCGTGCATGAAGACCATGACAAAAGAGCCCATGTACGGATGGAACACTCGATTCATCAGTTCCATGAAAACTGTAGGCACGTTCATGAGATTGAACGACATGACTGTATACTCGAAAAGACAATACCTGCTCCCAAAAGCTGTTAGAGGTATATCTGAAGGTCTAACGTGAAACTGATGATAACTGTAACTCAATTAGATCTTCGAGAACACCCAGGCTCCTTGAAGCTGATAAAAAAGATCATCGATCCTCAGTAAGGGATATTGGTTCTTGGCCGTCAACTGGTTCAGCTTCTGATAATCCACACAAAGCCAAAGGGTACCTTTTACCTTCTTCGCAAATAGGATAGGTGAACCCCAAGGAGAGGTACTAGGCCGGATGAAACACTTTTTCTACAACTCCTCCAACTGCTTCTTGATCTCCTGCAACTTAGGTGTAGCCATCCTATAAGGAGGAATGGTCACCGCTGCCTCTCCTTCCAAGAGCTCATTCAAAAAGTCTACCTCACGCTCCAGAGGTAAACCTGAAAATTCTTCTAGAAATACATCCCTAAAATGGTCCACCACTGGAGGAAATTATAACTATAAAGTCCCCTGGTCATCCAGATAACGACTAGAAATCTAGGCTGTATCTTTCCCGAGCCCATGATGCTCTGGTCCAGCACTACCCACCTGGACATCCCTCTCGCCTCTATGAAGGAAATATCCACACTCTGGTGATATGAAACTCATCTTGCGGCGATAGCAATCGACGATATCCTGGAATGGAACTAACCAGTCCATCCCAAAAATGAAGTCTTAACCCGTCATCTCTAGGACATAGAGGTCCCATAAGAAATGAAACCCCGCAACCTCAAGAGGGCACTCTCTCCACTGACGTACGCTAGATTTCCTCATTCCCAATGGTGTGCCATAAGTCAACAAGTCGGCAAATGAAAAGATACAGATCCCAAGGCTCTCCATGACAGAAACAGAGATAAATCTATGGGAAGAACCGGTATCGAAAAGGGATGAAGGTAAAATTTGAGGCTACTAAGATTGTACCTCGAACTGTAGAAGTGCTGGGATCCTGCTCCATATAGGTTTGCTCCATGGAAAAAGACTGTCCTGCACCGCGGACCTTCACCCCTAGCCGACCGCTCTGGGATGATCCACTCTACTGTCGCTGATGAACTGGTGACTGACCACCACGGCCGCGACCTCCACCTCGGCCAGAACGGTAGGAAGAACACCAGTTCCCTGACTGGTGGGAAATTGGTGAAGCATCTCCAGAACGCGAGGTCATAGAGGAACCCCTACCACTAGATGAAGGTGAGAAGATGTGACAGAAATGCTGAAGATGGCCCATCTTGCCACAAGACTGGCACTCCATCAGATCTCTCTGGCACTGAGGCCTAGTATTACCACTCCTACCACACTGGTTGCACACAACCTAGCTGCCAAAAGACATATCCCGCGAACCTTGATCTCCTCGAGAAGACTCTCTGCGACGCTTCATACTGTCCGTAGGAGGAACACCAGCTCTGGATGACGAACTGCCCTGGCTCACTACTCCAGAATCCCTCACACTGGGCTCAGTGATAAACGCCTGGTTGACAATGGAGGATATAGAAGTCAACTGGAAGATATTCACCTGGGAATGGATCTCTTACCTTAGACTGTCCTCAAACTTCTTAGCAAGAAACAACTCATCACCTGCTGGGATCGTTGTGAAACGCTGCAGCTTAGTGGAATGAGATGAGTACTCCATAATAGAAAGAGTACCCTACTGCAGACTGATAAAATCCTGGTCTCGATCAGCCCTCAGGGTCTCTGGATAGAAGTAGTCATAGAAGTTGCCTCAATACTCATCCCAAGACATATCCTGCTGACGCCCTAACTGTGAGATCACCTCCCACCACCACATGGCAGTGTCCCAGAGCATATAAATAGCCATCTTTACCCTTTTTTCTAGAGGGATATCTAGGTTATCAATGATGGTCAGTGTGGCCTCTATCCACGACTCTGCAGCCTGGGGTCCTCTATCCCCTGAAAAAGTAGAAGGATGCTACTACTGGAAAACCCGCGTCAACTCAGCCATCGATGGGGCAGGAGGTGGCGCTCCCTGAAAGGTCTGCATCATCCTCAGGAAGTTCTCCCTAAACTACGCATTGGCACCTGCGATGGGTATAACTGCTGGTGCTAAGGCTGGGATAGTAGGAGGATCTGCAGGAGGTCCCTGGTCGGCCATATTAGGTTTCTGATCACCGTCTGGCAACTGACGTACAACCGGAGGATGTCTCTGAGGCATAGCTCTGAAAGATCAAAAGAACACCTTAGATAAGATTAATAAAGATAGAAATCATAGGATTTCAAAACGGGAAAAGGGGGAAGAAACTATCAAGTTTTACAAAACAAAACTACACGGCATGTATAAAAACTACATGGCGTGTCTACTTAATCCATTAACATGGTCATGTACCCCTGCCCGACAGGTCATGTAACACCCCAAACTACACAAAGTTTTTTTACCACACACTGCATGTACTTGAACTCTAAACCCCTTCCCGAGTCTTCTTACATGGCTAACCCACACAGTTCAAACTAACCCCAGACTACAAAACGTGTTCCCTAGGGACACAGCGTGTACTAGAAACTACCTTGACGACCTGTGTTATTAGTTACATGGCCTTCTAGACAGCTGGCCCTTACACAGCGTGTTCCGAACAAACACAACATGTATAAAAGAAGGTGAAACCATCCCGTGTTGTTCGTAACACAGCCGGGTACCTGGGTAAGACTACACGGCGTGTTCTGAAAGCAACACATCATGTCTTAGAGAAGGTCATGTCGACCCGTGTTGTCCATTACACGGCCGTATACCTGAACAGAACTACATGGCGTGTTCCTTTATAACACGATGTGTTTTACTCAAGCTTACCCGACCCGTGTTGTTAGTGACATGGCCGGGTACAAGGCTCTGTACTACAAGGCGTGTACATACCGCACACGACGTGTATTTGAATTTATTTTCACAACACCGTGTTCCTGCACACACAGTCAACGAAATGGCCAAAAAACTACACAACATGTAACCAGAAAGTACATGCTGTGTATTCTGGGTTTTTCTGAGTAGTAGCTTAGAAAATGCACAGAATCCCAAAAAACGGAAAACAAAGCAAAGAGGTGCCAAATTCTGATCTGTGAGGGCCCATATTCCCCACGATTCAAAACTTGGCATCCCATACAGTCATGTACAAGAGAAAATAGGATCATGATCCACCATTTTTTGATTAAAGAGGGCCCATAAAACCAAAAGAATAAAAAAATGGTGTTCATTTAAACAAAGTACAATAAAACAATTCCATAACAAGGCAGCAAAGATTCTATCAGGAATGTATTACAACAACATGAATAATCTACACAAAGTCTATCACACCAACATGCAATCGCTAGTGCACCCTAAATGGAATGGCAAGAATGCACAGAATGTGATTTATAAAAGTGTCTATATGATGAATGAGATGGAATACCCCCATTTCATCGGGTTGCGATGGAATTAGAACCGTAATATCTAAACAAAAATAGTACAAAGCATGTGAATCACTGTAGGTGAAATCATATCAACAGTGAAATATCAAAACCAGAAAACTACAATATATGAGGTGGTATGGATTTTCACTGTAGTTGGGTTACCTACTCCCTAGAACATCTTATTACCAAGTATCAAATCCATCCTATCCCTGGATTAAGTCCCCAAATAGTAAAGCAAGTGAAAAAACCCCTCCGATACTACATGTTAATGTCCCGGTTCTGGAATCAACCAAGAGGTGCCCCGTACCCTGTTGGTCACATGGCCTCAAGAACATTTCCCCAAATTCCAGAGGCTATCAACTAGCAGTGAGGTCCATGGGTGTGATAGTGAGGAAACTATACCCTCATTGGAAGAGTACACAATAGAAAAATAATAAATATGCAATAGCGTAAGCAGTAATAACCAACAATATAACAGCGGAAGACTAAATCAACAAACTAGAGAACATATGTATATATGAAATGATGCATGATACATTACTAGGAAAACAACCAAATAAGTCACAATGCAGGAAAACGCTACAGTACCAAAACAAGTACAAAATAAAAGAAAATAGCTCCTCAGCATTGCAAGCCAAAGCTTGGTCCCATGCTCTCCTGCTCCAGCAATCATGTTCCAGAAGTCGAAAGGTTCTTTCCCTTGCCTATACCTGCAACAACATAGTCTTCTTGGGCCCAAAATCGTGGCCCAAATAGGGTGTGAGATAAAATACCAGTAGGTATTCATCTGAAGATCTGTTCCTAACAGTCAGTGACTATATGACAGGTAAAAGTACAATAAGCATTAAACAGCAACAACAAGCAGTGGGTAGTAAACAGTCCACAACAAATCAACAGCAGTGAAACAAATAGATAAAGCCGGAAACCCTCTGGGAAGTACTCACAGACATACCCTCTGGTCCTACCAAATAGTACCACAACCCTCTGGGAAGTGCACTCTGCCTAACCCCTCTGTATTGGTCGTAAAAAATTATGATACTCTCTGGGGAATCTCACTTGGTAAATTCCCCTTATAGTCTAGGGTGGTCAGGGAATCTTTTGAGGAAGATAACGCAGTCTAGACCTCTTAGCCCCAATGTCTAGAGACTCTCTAAGGAAGCTATCTTGGTCACTTCCTCCTATAGCCCCATGTATACCATAGACTCTCTGAGGAAGCTCACTCAGTCAATTCCTCCTCTAGCCTGGGAAGGTTCTTAAAGAGATTGAAACAAGGTAAGACTCTCTGAGGAAGCTCACATGGTCTACCCTCCTGTAGTCTATAAAATCCAAGACTCTCTGGGAGATCACTTTTTCTATCCCCTCTGTAGTCTGTAATATATATGACTCCCTGGGAAGCTCACTCAGTCTATCCCTTATAGTCTATAGCACCAGGTTCTCTCAGCCCCATGCCAATCAGTGCATAATAATGCTATAAGTCCCAAGTACACCTGTAGAGCTACTTGTCTAACCAAATTACAGCTATAGAGCTACTTAGATAAACAGCCTACAAGGAAACAATCATTTCATGAGTTTCACTTCAACCTATAACCGCAAGGCATGGAAACAGGTGTAACAACCAAAGGCAAACGAGACCCAAAGGTCGTAAACAGAACAAAACATGGGAAAATAAATCCAAGAACAACAAATTATCCTCTAGCATGGTCAATTTACCTCTACACAAGCATACAATCAAGGTAGGAAAACAAAAAGGGAAAAAGGTAAACACGCAATACTTTGTTCATGGGTATTGTTGGAATTTTTCCATAAAACTCAGAGACTTTGAACGGTAAGGCACAAACCACCTACCTCAATCCTTGGATATTGATATACTTGAACCACGATGACTGATTCACGCTATAATGTCATCGATTTGAGAAAATTCACAAAACTTTAAACCATAGATAACTTGATAAGGAAGAAGAATTGGAAAACAAGGCTCAATTAGAAGGAAGAACTCACCGATGCGCTTCCAACACAATCGACAAAGCTCGAATCAGAGAACGGATGGAGGCTCGGGAATCTGGAGAAGTTTCGCAGTCATACAACGTCTCTCGGTCGACCAGATCTAGAAGAAGACGATTATGTAGATTAGGCACGACCCCGGTTCGTTTAGAGAAAAAAAAAGAAAAGTACCCGGCATTTATTTTTAAAGTACACGACGTGTAGTGGGTTTTTCTGTACTCTGCCAAAATCGGCCTCCAAATCACCCCTACACACCGTGTATGTGGCCTGGACACGGCTAGTACAAGGCTTCATGTGGGAAAAGAGTATATCACGTGTACTCAAAAAGTACATGGATTGTACTTCAAATTTTTTGAGAAACTCCAATTTTCAAAAAAAACTCCAAAAAAAGGAAAGACATACCTGAAACGAAGATCCAAATTCATACAATATTAATGAATGATAGGGTATACTATAATATACCACCACATAGTGAGAACTATGGAATGTATTCTGATGATCATATAAGGAGTCATATAATGCATGGTGGAAAATGAATACTACTCAGGAATCATAGTGTATACTATAGGTCTACATCATGAGGTAAGGATTGTGGAATATATCATATTTACATGGAATGAGGATTTTTATTTCTGATGAATAAGAAATATTATTCATGAATTATATGGTATACTATGTTTAATATCACATAGAATGTTCTATGGAATGTCTCCTCATGATCATGGAATATGGAATCTTATGCTTGATGAATAAGGAACCATATTCATGAATGATATGGTATATTGTAGTTTAACATCATGTAATGAAGACTTTAGAACATCTTCTCGTTCTCATGTCATGTGGCTTAATATGTTTGATTAATATGGAATCATATTCATAAATGATATTGTATACTATAACATAACATCCGGTAGCGAGGACTGTGTGATGTATTCTCATGATCATGACCTGAGGAATCTTATTCATGACACATAAGGAATCATATTCATGAATTATAGGATGCACAAAAGTTTAACCTCATGTTTTAAGGATTATGGAATGTTTCTCATGATCATGACATGAAGAATTTTTTGATCTATCCATGAGGAATCTAATTCATGAAAGATATGGTATACTGTATTTTGATGCCATTAGTGGGGAATTTGAAATGTATTCTCATGATCATTGAATGAGTCATCTTATGTTTGGCGCATAAGGAATCCTATTTATGAATAATATGGTATACTATATTATAATGTAATTTAGTGAGGTATATGAATGTATTCTCATGATCTTGGCATGGTGAATCCTATGATTGATGCATATAGAATCATTTTCCTTATAAATTTTCTATAATACAGTTTAGAATCGTGTTTTGAGGAATATTGACTATATTCTCATGATAATTACATAAGTAATCTTATGATTGAGACATATGTCATCCTATTCTGAAATGATAGGGTATTTTGCAGTCTAACAACTTGTTTTGGGGAATTCAGAATGTATTATCTGGATCATGGAATGAGGAATATTATTCATGACAAATAAGGAATCATATCCATGAATGAAAATTAATTTTATAGCCTAATCAATTATATTTAGGAATATGGAATGTATTATCATGATCATGGAATGAGGAATATTAGGTTGGACACATAAGATATTTAGGAAAATGAAATGTCTTATTATGATCATGGAGTGTGACAACATATGATCGACACATCAATAATCCTATTCATCAATGAATAGGTATACTAAAATTTAATGTTCGGTAGTGTGTAATATGGAATGTATTCTCATGATCAAGGAATGAGGAATCATATTGTTGAGGTATATTGAATCCTTTTCATGAATGACTTGTTATACTATGATTTATCGTCATGTAGTAAGGACTATGGAAGGTATAATCACGATCATGGAATGAGTCATTTTATACTTGATGCATACAAAATATTATTCCTAAATTACCTGGTAGACTATAATTTAATGTCATGTATTGAGTAATATGTAATGGCTTATCATGATCATGTCATTTGGATGATTATGATTGACGTATGGAACCAAATTCTTCAATGATAGGGTATACTACAATTTAAAATCATGTATTTAAGAAAAAACAATTTCTTCTCATGGTCATATCATGAGGGATATGATGCTTAATGCATAAGGAATCTCAATCATGAATTATAGTGTATACTACATTATAACTTCATTTACTGAGGAAAATTGTTACGACGCACACTTTCTTCAATTTAATTTTCTCTTGATTTAATTAAATGTCATGTTATAAAAAAATGGTTATATTAAATACTAACTTCCTTCATTTAATGTATTTGGATTTCAAAATACCATTAATGAATATTACCGTTGCTAATATAGATGTTTAATGGTGATAACATGATTAGAATAAATATAGGGATTTATCAATTCTATTTTACTATGAAAAAGGAACCGATGGACTCTGTCAGTAGAATTGACTCATATGAATCACATTAGTTAGAGCTCAGAATGAAGTTTGGGTCATTTTTCTTCAATCATGACCAAGCCCAAGTCAAGCTCAACATGTTAAGCTCAAGTGGAACCGCCTACGGGAAATATGGAAGTTGATAGCGATTACCACCCAAGAAAGGTTTTATGAGCCACACAAAATGTCTATCACAATCACACACTCTACCCTTTATATTTAAGAGGGAATTATAAGGGTTTACGTAATAGGGCCCCAACACTATTATTATGTGTAATTTTTTTTATAATAAATAATATATATTCATTTTATTATTGTTACTTTGTAAATAGTTTTTAAATCACAAATATTATTTCTAGTTAATATTCAACTAAGAATTCTATTTTGATATATTAATGGATTTTTTAATTAAATATTTTTTTTCATAAAATATTATTTTTATTGAATTACTTTTTATTAAATTTAAATGATCATATAATTTCTACGAATCCAATTTTAATTTATATTATGGTTTGAAAGAAGTTTTTTTTTCAAAACCCATGAATTTTATATAAATGTTGGTATTTATTTTGAAATTAAGAATTAAAATATTTATATAGTTATTTTAATACTAGGAATATTATTTTTGGAATCAGGATGTTGAAATTATCCAATGATGAATTTTCCATAAATTTCAGAGACAATGGAATTTTTGGGTAATAATTAAATATCGTTGAAATATATAATGTGTTTTATGACATCATAATGACCCAATAGTGATGTAATAAAATTCTATAAACATTTATTTTGTCAATATATGTTTTTACATAAAAATAATGTTATTTTAGGTTTGTTTGATGTATTTTACAGTACATTAGTAGACCCTTCAAGACTTATAAAACAATTTATCTTTTTAAATTGATTTACTTGAGAGTGTGACCCACCTCCACATAAGATACACAATTATTTTAAAAGGTTCTTACATTGTCCTTATAAAATGTTGTTTTACAATACCTATTGGTATAATCCATGGGAAAAAATATTGGGCTGGTTTGTGGCTTTGATTAGTTTAATGTGTGGTGTCCCAAACCTATATATTAATGAATTCCCTCTCATTTCCTATATAAACCCACCCATGATCTCACTTAATCTTCAATAAAACTTTTTTCTTTCGTCCAAACTCTGATATACTCTCTCTATAATCATTCCAAGGCGGCCCAAGTTCCCAAGAATATTTCCTCAAGCCTATATCATGCCATTGTGATCACTCTTCCAAGGAAGAGATTTTTTCCTTTCACATTTTGGTCCAATTTTTTTAAGCAGTATTTTCCCTTTTTATTTTCAATTACAAATTTTGGGGTATGATTTCACACCTCCAACATACTTCCCTACTTATTTTTGATTAATTATAGACCACTTTATCTCCCATCAATGCCTCCCATGTACACCCATTACCATGCCGAAATTCCGTAAAACATTTATATCTCCTCATTTACATTCAACCAATTCATTTCTATTATTAATATAAATTCCATTAAATATGTTGGGTAATGGGTATAAATGAGCCCCATATTTTCCATTTCATTTACATACGATGGAAACAATTTTCTCTCTCATCAACCATTTTTATGAAATCTTATGTCACGCCATTATGCTGATGAAATTGCAATTCAATTTTCCAAGCCAATGTCTATTTGTAGTGAATAACATTACCATTTAACTATAAAGGGTAATCAACTTAAGGAAAATTTACCTATGAATTATATAGTTTCATGTATGAATTCAAAATTTGTTTATCGTGGAGTAAATGATGATGTTTAATGAATCCTTGTTATATAATCTTTGTGGTACACTAGTGCATGAAATGAAAAGATTAAGAAGGGTTCCCCCTGATAGCGCTCCAATGCATTGGGTATAGTTTAGTATAATGATATTTCAAGTGAAATGTGGGTTACTCATGATAAATAATGTGAAATGTCGTTTTAATCATTCTCCATGTGAAGTGAGCCTTGGTTCATGCAAATACCATGGGAGGTGTTGTCACCACATTTCCATGTTATGATAGTCATGCTATGTAATGCCTTTATGTTCATGTTTCTTTTATGATCCATTGATATGCCTATTGCCTAAAATGTATTTTATTATTCATTTTATACCTTGTTTACTCCCTTACATGGATTTATATCTCTCCTTTTTCATATACATGTCCTCAAGTTATCCCATGCAATGCTTAGTATGAGGGAATGTAGTGGTCATGTAAAGGATGTTTTCAATAAAGACATTATGTTTTATGTTCTAAGTTCTTAAGTAATGTTCTTAAGCCCCAACGACACTAGAACTCTTTTATTTTAGGTTGAATCGAGTGATGTTTTGGAGTAATAAATCATGATTAATTGTGTAATAATGATCAGGGTTTTTATAGTTGGTATTAGAGGATAGGTTTTGTATTTTGGGGATTAGGATTAGAAAACCCTAGTGTAATCCATATAGATAAGACTATGTATAATAAAAAATCCCTAAATTTTGTGAGTATTAAGTATTTGGTTTATCTGAAAAATACATCCTTCTCTACATATGAGAAGGTATAGTCGGCTCTAGCATATATGTACCTAGGAGTGAAAACTTCCAAATGGATTTTTGGGCTTGACCTAGGGTATCCTGGTACATGAGAATGGGCATTGCTGCAATTTTGTTTATGACACTCCTAGGGGATATTATTTGGTAAATTCACAAGCTTATTATGAACCATTATTAAGTGAATAAAAAATTCCATTATGAATATATGTTGTCATGTAGATCATGGATAACATAGATTAAATCCTATAGATTCATAAGTTAAGGAAATAAATGTTACTTATAAGTCATCTATTTTTTTCCTTGGGTTACCCTTTATGTCTTACCCCAAAATTTCCATTTATTCCAACCAATAGCCCATTTTAGGTGGAATATAGCTAACATCCAATGAAAATACCATTGTGATGACTATTCTAATAAGATTCTAAATCCGATGGAGGTGGGTATCCTAAACATTGTCACGATACTCTCTCAGTTAACATAGGTTTTGAAAAGAAGTCTGGGTCATGAAAATGTTCAACCACCCCTATGAAAGAAAAATTCACTATCAAAATGTTCATGATAAAAAGGATTTCTACTTTTAATAGATCATTTGATCCATCGATCACTGAGCAAAGGATAAACTCCATTAAAGAAGATATTCTACATCATTCAATGTTCCTAACAAGATATGGTTCTCTTAACTACTTATTGTAGGCAGGGTGAAACTTATTAATGGTGTACATTGATTAAAAATACAAAGCATAAGGAGGAGATCGAGGCATTGGAATGGAAGTATTTCTGGAAGTTATTTTTTTTGTTAAATATTTTCTACACCGCCTCCGACTGAAGATGATAAGGGACTTTCTTACCCTCTAGAAAAAATAAAACGAATCTATCAGAGCATACGAGGAGAAAAAAAAAGGCATGCATGTTATGCCTCTTGATTTTTCATTACACCCAAATGGAAGGTCGACCGCTTCATTGGTGGGATGAAAACTAGCCTACGGAAAGCCCTGGAAATCTTTGAGTTCAATTTCATTGAGGAAATTTAATGATGTTCCATAAAGGTTGAAATGAAGATAGGTGAATTTCATTTGTATCATGGGGATAAAATAGCCTACAATGGAATTCAATTCTGGTGGTTCAACTGATAAATCCAATGGTTCAATGAAGATACATCACCCCACTTTCAAAATATGAGGAATGAAGTAACACAAAAATTTCCTGAAGGGGGTGAAGAAATGGTTTAGGTGTGGAAGAGAAGGGATCCTACCCATTAACTACCAAAAAAACATGTGGTTGTGATAAAGGAGAAGAATGCTCCATTCAATTCTCAACACCTAATTTATTACTTCAACGGCAATGAAACTGGGTTCCTTGTAAATTAGTTCCCTATTCCATGGGTTTTTAAGGTAACTAACAACCTCCAAGGAAATAATGGAATGCCATTTTGATCACTACCACTGATGTGAACCTAGACAATGAAGTGGTGACATGTATGCTAGATATTAATTAAATAATAGAGAACATACTTTTTTGATTCTCGTTCTACTCATTAATTTTTACAGAAACCTTTTAGTAGAACAATCCCAACACCACCATGAATCATGTAGATAAAGATGTTAGTGAGTATGACAAAGAGGGAAATCATTACATCCCATGAATATAACTCCTCCCCTATCATAATTGGTTGATTGAACTTCCTAAAGAATCTCTTCACACTCCCTTTGGTAGTATTTTATGCGATTCATATCATGGATTGGCTTTCTGTATATAAAGCCAACATAAATTTCCTTGAGAGGGAAATCCATCTCCATTTGGAGAATTGACCCCCGATTCTATACAAGATCAGGGAGGAGGATGAATCTTCTTTATCTTTATAATATTAAATATGGATATTACTTCTCTTTGAGCATGTTTATCTTGATCATATGATTGATTCCAAGAAAGAAAGCATCCATGAAGACAAGCCTATTATGAGTGAATTCGATGAAGTGTTTTCCAAGGAATTGCATGATCTTTCTTTTAGAAGATATGTTGAATTCTCAATTGATCATATATGTGGGGAATTTCCAATCTCCAAGACTCCATATAGAATATCCATTATAGAGGTTGATGAGTTGATGCGACCACTATAAGAGAATCTCGATAATGGTTTTATATTCCCATGTACTTCACCATGGGGCGCATTAGTCCACTTTGTCCACAGGAATGATGTTAAATATTCCATTGTGTTGATTATCATGAGCTCATCAAAATAATGACAAAGAACAAGTATCCTTTTACCCGAAATGAGGACTAGATCAATCAGATATGTGGGGCACAATAATTATCCAAGGAGAATCTATGGTTTGGATATTACCATGTAAGGGTAAAGTAGGAGGATACCCCCTAGACTATATTTCATACACAGCACGGGCACTATGAATTCTATGTAATGCCATTAAAACTCACTAATTCTCTTGAAATTTTCATGGACTTGATGAATATATTATTCAGATATTCCATTGACAAATTATCTGTTGTCTTTATAGATGATATAATAATATACTACAAATCCATGGAGGAGAATTAGGATCATCTATGAACTGTACTAGAGACCTTGCGAAAGGAGAAGCTTTTTACAAAGTACAACTAGTGTGAGTTCGGGTTGAAGCAGGTATCATTATTTAGAAATATCATCACATTCAATGGGATATGTGTGGATCCATTAAAGATAGCTACAATAGAGTTCTGGTTGAGGACAACATCTGTAACAAATATCTGTAGTTTCTTGGGGTTTGCTGGATATTATCGACGATTTGTGATAAATTTCTCACTATTATCCAACCCTCTTACCAAGAAAACTTGTAAAGGATTAATGTTTTCTTGGAGTGATGAATGTGAACAAAGCTTATAGAGTTTAAAAGGAGGCTTACCACTGTTCTCATTCTCATACTACCCACAAGTGGAGAACTTTTTATGGTATTTAGTTTTTCTTTGAAGACCATCTGAGGTTGTGTGTTGATTCAAAATGAAACAGTCATCACCTATGCTTCATGGAAATTGAAATTTAATGAGATGAATTATCCAATACATGATCTAGAGTTGGCTGGGTGATCTTTGATTTTTTAATTCGGCAGCATTACCTTTTTAGGGAGAATTGTTAAATATATATGGACCACAAAATCCTCAAATATATTCACACAAAAAGAGTTGAACCTACTCCAATGAATATGGTTAGATCTTATCAACGACTATGAATTATAAATTCATTACCACCATGGGAATACGAACAAGGTGGAAGATACTCTTAGTATAATGGACAAACAATTCAATCATTGATTAGATTTAAAAAGGATCCAATCTTCCTAGATTCGATGTAGATGAACATGGGAATCATAAAGAAGCGAACATCTTCAATACTCTCACAAATGAGTGCTCAACTCACTCGTTTGTAAAGGTTAAAGGATGACCAAAGGGATGATGTGGGAATTCAGAAGAAAGTGGAAACTATGGGAAAAGATAAATTCTCGGAGTTTAATGTAAATGAAGAAGGAATTTTGAGATTCAGGAAAAGACTATGTGTTTCATCATGTCCGGAGTTGAAGTAGGAACTTTTAGATGATGCAAATAGTTCAAATTTCTCCATTCACCCCCAAAACACAAATATGAATCAAAAACTCTGAGAGCTTTATTGGTCATATAAAATGTATAAGGACTTTATTGAATATATATCAATTTTCATGGTGTTTTATCTAGTTAAGGATGAGATAAAAATGTTTAAGGGGATGATGAACCCATTACCCATACCATAATGTAAATTGGAGAACATCACAATGAAAATTTTCACCAGACATCCTAAGGTATCCAAAGAAAAAAATTAAATCTGGATTTTTGTGGATCGTCTTAGAAATACTACACACTTCATCGCAGTTTGGGAGGATTTATGATGAGATCAACTGGCATAGATATGCATCTGATATGTAGTAAGGCTTCATGTAGTATCACTATTGATTGTATCCGATTGAGATCAAAGATTTACCTCTATGTTTTGGTAGAGTCATCTACATGCTCTTGTTACTAAGTTGAACTTCAGTAAGACTTATCATCCTCAAACTGAGGTCTAATCTGACCAGACTATCCAAACATTGGAGGATATATTGAGAGCATGCCTAGTGGACTTCCAAAAAATATTTTATCGAAATAATCCAATAATTGAGTTATCTTACAACAAAATTTTCAACTCATGAATCCAAATGGCTCTTTATGATGCCATTTATGGGAATAGGTAGAGATCACTGGAATGTTGGGATGCAGTTGGGGAGAGAAAACTCTTTGGTCCAAAGACAGTTGATGAAATGGTGCAGAAGTTTAAGACCATCCAGCATCACATTAAGGTTGCCTAAATTCAATAAAATTTCTATACATATAGTCATACAATACCAAGAGTTTGATGTCAGAGACATGGTATTCCTCTCTATATCACCAGGGAAGAGATTTATAAGATTTGGGAAGAAGTTAAAGCTTATCCCAAGGTACATTGGCACTTTTGAGATGCTTGATCCTGTTAGAGTAGTGGCCTATCGACTAGCACCCCAACCAAACCTATCTCAAATACATGATGTATTCCATGTATCACTCTTGAGGAATTACCTACCTGACCCATCACATGTACTCAATCCAGAGGTGGTACCATCAGATAATGACCACTCATACGAAGAGAAGAAGGTGAATATCATAGATCAAAGGGAAAAGGATAAATGAAATAATACAATGGCCGTTGATAATTTGTTGTGGTTAAAATAAAAGTTTTAAGAAGAAATGTGGGAACTAGAGAAAGTTTTTTGGAAAATTTACCCACACCTTTTTTAGTGTTGAAAAGAAAATTTTTGAGGGAAATGTTTTTAAGTGGGGATGATTGTAACGACCCATAATTTTATCAATGAAAATACTCTTGGTCTAATTGGATGTATTGTTATCTAAAATGGTTATATAAAATATTAACATACTTGGTTTTATGGTTTTTTAATTCAAAATACCATTATGAATTGTTACCCTTTCTAATATATCCATTGAACAGTGATCACATGATTAGTATAAATATAGGGCATTAATAAAGCCAATTTACCCAGATAAAGGAAGAGATGACCTCATCCTGTAGACATGACCTATAAGAATCCCATTTGACAGAGCTCGTAGAAGTGGTAGTGTCATTGGGATTAACTCTTGACCATGTCCATGTCGAGCTTCAACACGTTAAGCTCGAGCAGAACCGTATACGGATGAAGTTGATGTCGATAGAGATTACCACCCGAGCAGTGTTATCTGATCCACCACTAGAGTCTATCAACATTGCAAACCATACCCTTATGTTTAATGTGGGGTTTATAAGGGTTTATGGAACAATACCTTAGCATAATGATCATGTGCATTATTTTTGTATATAATAATGAATATTAATTCATTTTATTATTGTTACTTTGTAAATAGTTTTTAATGCACATATAGAATTTTTAGTTAATATTCCACTAAGAGATCTATTTTCATAAATTAATGGATACTTGAATTAAATAATATCTTAATAAAATATTTTTATTATTAAATAACTTTTAATTAAATATAAATTATCGTATAATTTTTATGAATTAAATTGTAATTCTTATTAGGGTTTAAAAACTGTTTTTGTCAAAATCCATAAATTTTCAATAAATGTCATTTTTTAATTTTAAAAGTAAGAGTTAAAATATTTAGGAAGTTATTAAGATAAAATGAATATTATTTTTGGAGTTATGACATAAAAATTATCTAATGGTAAACTTTTCATAATTTTCATAGACAATCAAATTTTTGCGTAAAAATTAAATATCGTTTAAATATATAATGTGTATTATGAAATCATAATGTCCTTATAGTAATTTAATAAAAGAATATAAAAATTATTTTCATCCAATATATGTTTTAAGACTGAAATAATGTGATTTTTGGTTTGTTTGATTTATATTATAATGACTTAGTGGACACTCCATGAATTATAAAACATTTAAACCTTTTAAATTGATTTCCTTTAGAGTGTGAAACAACTCCACATAAGATTCCCTATTATTTTAAGAGGTTCATACAATGTCCATATAAAATATTTTTTCCACTACCCTTTGGGAAAAAACACTGGAGAATACCATGGGCTAGTTTGTGGTTTTGATTAGTTTAATGTGTGTAGTCCCGAACCTAAATAATAAATAATTCCCTCTCCTTTCCTATATAAACCCACCCAATCTCTCACTTTATCTTCACTCAAAGGCTTTGGAGTTCATCCAACATCTTCAATCATATATCTATAATCCTAAAAGGATTCCACAAACTCCCATGAAGCCTCCCTTTATCCCTTTATAAATCTTTGGGATCACATTTCCATGTAATGGATTTCTTTCTTTCTCATTTTTGTCCAAATTTCATAACATTGTTTTTCACTTTTATTTTCAATTAAAAATTTTGGGGTATGATTTCTCACCTCCCCCATACTTCCCTATTTATTTTTTGTTTATATTATACCCTTTATCTCCCATTAATTTCTCCAATGTACGTTTGTTACAATGTTGAAATTCAGTAAGGATTTTCTATCTCCTTGTTTACATTCAAGAAATTCTTTTGTTTATGAACCTAATTCCATTACTAATGATAGGACATGTGTCTAAATGACCCCATTACGGTAAATTTATTTTAAATATTATTTTAAACCCTTTTCTTTGTTATCAACCATTTTTATTAATTCTTATGTCATGTCGTTATGCTACCGAAATTGCACCACGATATTCCAAGACAATGTCATTGTGTAGTGATTACAATGCCTATTTCTATATCAAGGGTATTCACCTTTAGGAACATTTTCCTATTGATTATATTGTTTCATGTATTAATTCCACCTTCCTTTATCATTTAATAAATGATGGAGTTTAATGAATACATGTTATATGATCCATGTGGCACACTTATGCATGAAATGAAATGATTAAGAAGGGTGGGCCCTAATAGCACTCCAATGCATTGGGTAATGTTTAGTATCATGATACGTCAAGTAAAATTTGGGATTACTCTTGATAATTCAAGTTTAATGAGGTTTTAATCATTCTCTATGTTCAAGGAGCCTTGGATCATGCAAATACCATGTTAAGTGATGTTTCCACATTTCCATGTCCTCATAATCATGCTAGATCAGACCTTTATATTCATGTTTCTTTTATGATACATTGATATTAATATTTCCTAAAATGTATTGTATTTTTTTATTTTAATCCTTTTTTACTCCCTTATTGGGATTTGTAGCACACCCTCTGCTTATGCATGTCCTCAGGTTATCCCATGCAATGATATGTATGAAGGAATGTAGTTGTCATGTAAAATAAATTTTCAATAAAGACATTATGTTTTATGTTCAATGTTTTAATGTAATTTTCCTAATCCCCAATGACACTAGACCTCTTGATCATATATTTGGTATCAACTAATGGTTTTTATGTTATAAATACTATTTATGTGTTTAATAAAGATTAGGGTTTATATGAAAATGGAATGTATTCTCAAGACAATACCATAAGGTATGTTATACATGATTCATAAGGAAAAATATTTAGTAATGATATAGTATACTATAGTTTAATTTTTTTGAGTACTATGCAAAATATTCTAATGATAATGGAATGAGGAATCTTATTATTAGTTAATAAAGAATAAAATTCATTAATTTTAGGGTATACTATAGTTTAACATAATTTACTAAGGAGTATGGAATTATTTCTCATGATCATGGAATGATGCATATTATTCTTGATGAACGAGGCATCATATTATTCAATTACTTTGTATACTACTATATAACATCATGTAGTGAGGACTATGAAATGTAATATATTGGGCAGGGAATGAGGTACTTGACACTTGGAATGTAATGCATCTCATGTTTATTAGAAGAGGTATCCAATAAATTCTATATATGTTGTTCTAGAGATTAAATTAATATAGTGTGGAATAATAGGTGGATTATTACTACAAATTTATTCATTTGGACTTTGGGAAAAGTGACCCTTCTGGGGTGACTTGGAATGGGAATCATGTGATTGGGTTTTAGGATTTTCTTGAAGAAATGATTGAATCAAGGTACATGGGTAATCAAAGATGAAAATCAAAACCTAAGACATGGAAAGGGGATAAAGATATGTTGCTCATATTTTGGCGTCTAAGGAAGTATAAGGGAGTATCTCGAATCATGGTATTCTTGGGGTTGATGTTGACATTGTATAATGGTGCAATGCAAAGTAGCATCTACCTGGACCAAAAAGTGAATTGTATGAATCTCTATTTTCCACGGGGTTAGTGATGATAGCAATTTGTATTGGTCAAAGGCCCATGATTTCAACCTACAACTGAACCCAACCAGTGGGGTATGGGAAAATCCTCTTTGTATGAACTAGTGGACACATATTTAGGAGGATCGAGAATGATATGGTACTTATGAAGGGTTGGGATACATGGATCTCAAGGTATCAAGTAAGATGAGGCTTCATAGAGAAAAATGCCTTTCCACGGATGGTGCTTTATAAAGTTCATTGTTTTGTGAAGGTTGGGTCTCTATAGAGGATAGGTTCTCATATTGGTTGGGACTTTGATGAGATCAGAGTCTCACAAAGTATTGGGCCTCAAAAAACAGAGTGCCCCTTCCTCAGAATGATGTTCTGATTCCTAAGGGGACAACATTTAAAAGGATGGATGCTTCAAAAAGCCTCATGCGCCTCATAGGGAATTCATCAACTGTGATGGGGGTGTTCCATCATGAAAGGAATATACACATTGTGTGGAGGCTCTCATGATCTTAAGAAGAAGTTTCATGATTCCTTGGGGCTTCATGGAAGAGTGTCTCAGAAATCATTAGAGCATTCTAAATTGATACTGTGATGTTGTAGACTTTCTATGTCTCAACATTTCTAAAGAAGGAATGAGTGGGGTACATTAAGGGAGTGGGTTTTTCAATTATTGGAGAACATTGATGGAATTTATGATCATCATGAGTGATTTTGATCCTCAATTCAGAATTATTCTATACGAAGGTGTTGTCCACCCATCATGAACTCGCAAATGAGATCTGATAATATAGATTGAAATTTAATTGACATTATATTCAACACATCACATAGTTGTGATTTGGGATATGCAGAATAGATATATAAAAACATGTTCTTATTGAGAAAGGCCTACAGGACCAGAAATCAATGAATGGGACTGTTGTGTACTATTGTGTTACATTTACATTAACTGAAAATAACTTCTGATCTATCACCCCATTTAGGATCAATAACTAGTAAAAGCGAAGCCTACAAAACAATATACTATTTTTGGTTTATACACCTAGAATATTTTCAATTCATGGACTTTTTTTCCATTGATGACATAATATTCAATATATTCATGTCGATAATATAGGTTTTTGTATCAATTCATTTTGTTTATCGTTAATAATCATTCCAACTCATTGTTTTCATAATTTTTCACAAATTTATCATATTGATAATGAACATAACATAATTCTGAATATAATGGGAAAAATTTCTAAAAACGAATCAGGTAATATGACAAAACATTTATGATATTATTAATATATTCAATAAGATAGATAATTTCCTCTGAAACCAGAGTATCCTTTCGTTGTAGCCTTAATGTGTTTAGTGGTCTCAATTATTTAGGTTACTTTACCTTTGAAATTTTTATCATTTATTGAGATCATGGATAATTTAAATCCATTGACCTTTTTGTTTTTTAAATTTTTTTTCCACACATATTCTTGAAGTACAGTAGCTTCCCTTGGTGCCTGTTTTTCTATGATCAACATATCCCTTTGATATAGTAGAAGAGTTATAAAATTATTTTACTTCAGTAAAGACTTGATGATCCTATGAAACATTTTTTTGTGAGGCAATTGAGTTTTCATTTGTTGAAAACCAATTCTGAATTTCTATTTCTTCTTCACGTGGAACAATCTATTTTCCTTTTCACCTTTTCTCTAGCTAGTGCATCATTATTAAATTTTTTTACTTTAATAGAAACTAGAAATTTTTTAAGGAAGATGATTAGGTAGTTTTATATATATATATATATTATAATGGAGTTTCTAAATGGTTTCTTCATTTATATTTATTTACCTTTATTATGTTACTTATCATGATCCTTTATACGAATTCCACTAGTCTATCCTATAATTTTGTTTCTCTCAATGATTAATACTCTTCTGAATTTATTCTTCCATTGATTAATTTCAATGGACTATCTAAAGTTGTGTGTGGTATGAAATAACTATCCTAGTAGAATAATATTTTATTGTTTTACAATATATTCCTTTCTACCATATAATTATTATTCGTGGAAGTAACACGATTTATAGATGTATTAACTACATTTATTTTCATTTTTTCCAAGATAGACTTTTCATTATTTGATTATTTCTTATATATTTGTAGTAGTGTTTTATTTCAATAATCATATGAATACTTTCTAATTTATATATATTAGAAATCATCATAATTGTTACCAATTATATTCCAATAATCACATAAGTCTTCAAGATAACCAAATTGTTTCTAGATAGAGGGATTATTCGTTATCATTGTATTTTACTATAGTTTTAAAGTTTAACAAATTTCTTCAAAAATAATATACATAGATTCATTCCTTATTTAATTTTCATAGGTTGATGGATTATACCATCAATAAATGGTCTAATTCCCAAATTTCCATCCACACCAATAATAGACAACAAATCTAATTGTTTTTATTTTAGTACAAGTCTATCATGATTAAGTACTATACTGTTTATACGACTATATAATATTAATTAGAGAATAAATTCATGAGATAATTTTATTTCTCTTTATTGTATACATAAAAAATTTTCGTTTATTTATCATCAATTTAATCAACCCACATCTTCCTAGATTTTATCGTCAAACCTGCACTAGTAGATGAGACTACATTAATAGAAAATGAATTATCTAGGTAATAATTTTCCTTCTTCAAAGTGTTTATATAAGGTAGATCAAGATATAATTTGGAGTTATTCATTCAACCAATGTGAACATTTTTACAAGCATGAGCCATATCAACTGTTTGTGTAGAAATATCCCTTCTTGGAGAGAGACACTATTCAATTGTTTGGGAGGTAGAATTCATCATCTCATCAGCATGGGATGTTCTATAATGGGTCTATTTTAAAATTATTAATTCCAGATGAAGATCAAGATTCATCATGTTAAAGGTATAATTTTCATTTTCAATTAACATCATCCTTCTTTTCTATATACTTTTCAATCTATTGATACATTCTTCCTGTTGTGTAATGTATTCATCCATAGAGTTGTCATTATCTTTGATTATTAAAGATTTAACTTATAATTGGGACTCCTTGAAATTTATAGACGCATTATGTGATTATTATAAAGAAATTATATTATTCATATAATCATCATTGTATTTGACTGTAATAGTATCAGAGATTTATATACATAAAATTGGGGGTAGGGTGAATTGTAGTAAAAACAATTTAAACATATAGAAAAAATAAAATTTAATGAAATATAATAGGGATAATTTTTCATCGAATGATTGGAGTAAATGAATCCTAATTATGGTTGGTACGATTACATGAATGTATAATTTTATCATAATTTCACATAAACCTATACAAAAAATTTTATTGATGATAAGTGTGATGACTAGGTTGTTATTAAAAACATAGTGAAAAATACTTGTAGAATTATTTAATATAATATCAAGTAAAATTAACAATTATTTACATGATATTTTAAAATAATACACTATTTTATCCTTACGAGTAAATTTATTCAATAAACATGAATGCATGTTTCTAAATTTTTATACGTGATGTAATTTCTGTATTTCCTACCCAGGAATCCACATGAAATTATAATTATAATAATATATTCTTTTCATTCCTTGGATGCCCTCGATCGTAACAATGATCACTGTCAGATTTTGAATCCTAAAATCCCTTTATATAATGGACTTAATTTAAAATATTTCTTTCCATGGAAGTTCTCAATCATTAAAACGATCAGACACGTGATAAAAAATTTCATTCTAATGGAAAAAAACCAGAAAATTATTCCTTAGGACTAAAACAATCAAATGTAATAAAACTAATTTTCATTGATATGTTCATGTATATAATACACTAGACTAACTATTTGTTGAATGTAAACAGATCCCAAATATTCAAAATGGTTTCCTACTTACAGGTTAGGGTCCAACATGAATTTTTTTAGGTTAGTTCCAATGGACTCAGACAACTCACTCTTTAATATCTCACAATGTTAAGTAATAACTAAATTTAGAATGTTGCTTTTTATCTCCATTAATGTTATAATTGTATTCCATATGGTTATAAAATTTCTTATGTTTTTCGATTAAAAACTTCATTTAGTTTGATGAATTTCTTTATTTATTATCTATATGGTGATGTAAATGAGGGTTATTTTGATGAATCAATGAAATGGTTAGTAAAATTGATATTACCCTTTCCATTATAGTAGAAAATGCATATGTTTGACCACTATATTGAAGAATAGTCATTCTAATAGATCAAAAAAATTAATTATGGTGGATCAGATTGAGTATTGTGATGTTTATATTTGTAATAAATTATTATCATTTAAAATTTATGGTATAATTTAATGTTTCATATAAGAAAAATACTACAATACATGGGACATAAAAAGTATTGTAAATATATTTTAAAAAGGATGGTTATGATTTCAAAAACTAAGAAAATTGAAAATTTTGAATTAAAATTTCTAACTCAATAATCTCCCACTTTTTGGAATTCACATACCACAACACATAATTGAATAAAAGTTAAATGAAAATATTATAGATCTTAGATATTTTAAGAAAATTGAAGGTATTATTTATAAATAACCATGGTTTGAAAACACTTTTGTAATAGGGTGGAATGAATTATAACATTTCCCCATGTGAATAGATATATAGATTGGAGAATACTTATACCGTTTTAAAAAAAATTCTACACATTATTATTACATATCACACATCATAAATGATTCTCCCACTTTGTAATTTAAAAAAAAGGAATGGATGTTATGTAAACTATAATTATAGTGATAGAAAATAAATGAAACCATTCTTATGAGAATCAACTAATCATAAAAAAATATGAAAAATAATATACAACTAAGACAATTTCTATACATTAAAACATAAAATATTGTATGAAACGATAATCACATTCAACATTGATTCAAATGTTTGATAGAATATATAGATAGTTCAATGATAAATGTTTCATTCATTATTCATCAACTTATTTACTAATGAAATTATATTTTCTAAGTCCTCTTAATCATTCTAAAGTTTAACAATTCATTCCTATATCACTTACTACATTCAGTCACGAGTACTCACACTTTTTACTTCCTCATAATTCTCTTTCTTTTATTCCTTAATTATAATCCTATCATTTCCAAATTATCTCAACATGGTCATATCCACCTCCATATCTCAGATACTTTCTTTCAAAACATTCACATCCCTTGTCTAATCATTTTTAGTATCAATTAATTATAATAATAACTTTATTATGCCAATAATATCTAATGAAAACATGGTGAAGGAATATGTTGTTTATAATAGAAGATAGTTTAATTCCATATATTTCTGGACATTTCAAGGATATATCAACCTACATGGTTGGAAACAATAACTATCTTATTGAATAAATAATTTTATTTTTTTATCTTTTCATGAAATAACTTCAGATCTACCTTGAGTGTGATCATTGTTTTAGTTAAAACAAGGAGTAAAAATGATTTATCATGTAATGAATCCTAAATCAACTTACATCATGAGTCAATGTTTTGTAGAGAGGGATATGATCACTCAAAATTATCATGGTAAGATAAATATAATCAAAACAATTTTGAGAAACCATAGCTCTTGATTCTGAGTGATCTAGCTCAATTTGAGGTGATTTTGGTTTGTGGGTTCTATCATTACCTTCTTTTTCAAAAAATTTAAATTTCTATGAATATTTATTAGAATAATTTATAATTTCATGATCCTTATTTGATTTTACCTTAAAAATATTTTTTAAATTTTAATTTTTTGTTTGTTATTATAACATATAAGACATATATTCTTCCTTTTCTGTTTAATTGTTTTCTTCTAAAAAACATTTTGAGTTTTCACACATAAAAAATATTTATGGTAAGGGTGTTGAGGATAATTATGAATCCAATGATTTATTTTCCTTTGAATATTTACTAGTTTGAGTATCATCAATTTGAACGTGATCTTGTGGTTATTCTTTAACCTCTAATTCTTCATAAAAGTTTTGTTTTGTTTATTCTTCTTCTTAACAATCATTATATTCTTTAAATTATTCATTTATTTCTTTATAAATATTTTATTATAAAATCTTGGATGTCTATATAGAACTCTTCACAACAATAATTTCAATCTTTCCAAACCAGGAATGACCAATATATAATTAATATAAAAATATTGGCCTTCAAATACTCATAATCGCATGATCATAATAATTATTGATGTTTGTATTTATATACCTGGAAACCCTCGATATAATGGATCAAATTCACCATCGTACTATACTATAAATCCCTTGATCATTAAAATTATGGGACACTTGATTAAAAAAAAATTCTTTATAATGGGATTATACCTAACATGGATTCCATAGAACATCAAATATCTAATGTATTACGATGAAATTGGATTATAAAAATCACATAGAAACAAATTTAGGTAGATTGATTTGTCAAAATGATCTACTCCTAGATATTAAAATTTTATTTATAAGTAAATCTTCAATGATCATATTTTCGAGTTAGATAATATTTATTTAGTCATCTGACTCTATGACAGATCACAATGATCTTTTATAACTATTCTTTTTTTAGTTATTTTGATTAAAACCATTACAATTGATATAACATTACTTACGATATAAACCATTATAATGTACTTATATTAAAAATATTAGTTATTCTGATAGACTTTATTATTGATTATAAATATGATGAATGGAATGGGGGTTAGTCTGATGTATTAACACTATGGTTAGTCCAATTTTTATAACTTTTTTCAATGAAGTATAAAATAAATAAATTTTACCCCTTGTTTGAGAAAAGTTTATTATGATGGATCAGACATACCTTTAGTTTGATTGATTCAATTGAATAATGTAAAGAATATAATTCTAATAAATTAGATACATTTATATGTACACTGGAAACTTGTAACGCCCCGACCCCAGTTACCCAGAGTCGGTGCATTATTACATAACATTGGCATGATCACAAGAAAGATCAAATCTCGAAAGACCGATTGGTTTAGTAGCCTTGGAAACACTAGATATATTCATAAGTTTTACATTACATCATAAAATGAAAAACTAATACAACAACATAATGTTTCCACAATCCACACTATTAACCCCTCATAAAATCCCTGCAGGTCATTCATAACTTACTTCTTCACATCCTGGGAAAAATAAAACATAGAAAAGGGGTGAGCTCAAATGCCCAGTAAGGATAACAATATAGCGGAAACTTTCATAAATAAGAATAAACATTTAAGGCAATGCATTACTAAAACAAAAGCCTTTTAAACTTGAACTTCAACATAGTATGGTAAAAGTAAAATGAAATAATTCCATTTACTTATTCACATGGATATTCTACTAATCGAATAATCACATGCAAAAATCAATAACCACTTTCATAATGTTGGAATGCATAATGCCAGACTATCATAACCACATAGCCAAGGCCTCGTTCCAAGACTACAAATAAGATTTTGTCAAGGCCTTGTGCCAAGACACTAGTTTGTCTCATTAGACCTACCGATCCATCGAGGAGCTATAGCAGGCTCCACCCGTCACTTATTAAGTCCAATGCATTCCCATATGAAAAGGTTTAAACATAACATAAACATTCGTATTAAAACTAGAATACGAAATGTCAATAATTTCACCATAAACTATGAATGGTATAAAAATAGAACATCCACAGTCAAACATATCACAAAACCTTCAATACAATATAGAAGTTTTGTATCATAATAAATCAACTTCAAATAATCTTAAAATTCATCAAAGGATGTTGACATAGATGAAATCAAAATTATTTTTAAAGAAATATCTCCTTTTATTTTGAAATCATTTAAGATCCATATAAAATAAAACATTTTATTTGAAAATATTCTTATAATCTTGTAAGGGAAGCTTTGAAGATTTTATAATGGCGGAAAATAGCCGCACCCGCCGTATAAGTTAAAAAAAACATTCTTACCTTAATTCTGTCGAAAAGGTTAAAAAGGACCTTGTTTTGAAAACGACCGAAAGATTCCTTTATAAACCACTTATAAAAGTCAAAAAGGGTATAAATGACTTTAACTCATATTCTAGTAAATATTAAAAATGTTTTGAAATGTATTTTTAAGAAACATGGATGTGGATGATAAAGAGATCCCAGTAGATTATTACGTATAAACAACCTCGGATAATGAAGAGATTCTGAAATAACCCTTACCTTGAACTTTTCCTTGGTTGGGGTAGGTTAACCTCCTGTATAATGGTGAAATAATTGTTATTAAATTGTACAAGAATCATATACATTAATATGATATCATATATGATCTTTTAACATTGCTTTATTAATAATATCTTAGTATTATCGTCGTTCCGGGTGATAATCGATTCGTTCTTCTTAAATGTTTGGTTACGTAAGACATGTTTGTAATGGATAGATTATATCTTATTCATAATCAGAATGATATTAACATTATTTTTAACCCTAAAATGATAATAATACTTGAATGGATATGATGGAGAACGAATCTTATCGCGTTCGTGGAGACGGTAGTCCGTACGTACGCACGAACGCTACTTCCATTTAATTTTCATTTTAAAAGAATCAAATCCAAATGATACATAGGTATATTAATATTCCAGTATAATATAATATTTTATATATGTTACTTAAGTTAATTAACACCATCCTTTATACGTTCCATGTGTGGTATGAACGAGTCATATCATTTTAAGGGGGCGGTAGTCCGCACTTCCTCAAATGAAATTATCGTATGTATATACAACATGAAACGAATAATGGTATGAAATAAAATGGAATTACAGAAGCTTATATATAAAATATATATAATTAATATAATATTTAATTATAGTGCCATCATAATGGCCACCATGAGAGGCGGTAAGATGTATTTGAACAATCATCGTTTCGTGAGGCGTTAGTTTGCCATCCACAGAAACATTATGTTCATCATCCATTAGATGGATTTGTGTGTATGTGTAGTTCGAATCTTTCTTATAACAACATCCTAGTATATTGAGGATACTGGTGTTGTTACAAAAGAAAGGAAATAAAAAGAGTTTGGGGGTTGGAGAAGCAAAATAAATGAAAATAATTTAAGAGAAATCGTTACCTTTAATCTAGGTAACTCACTTTGGTTGGAACCAAAGGACTTATTGAAATGATTTCTGCCTAAGGGGAAGCTTCAAGGAGGAGGCGAGGGATGTGGGGAGATTAGTTGGGAAGAGTTTGGACGAGCCAAGTGGCTTGAGAGATGTGAGGAAAAGAGAAGGAGGAGTGCCCTTTTATAAGAGGGGTGAGGGGCACCTTTGGAAAAGCTAGAAATATTAATTTATAATAAATTCATATTCGGTTTCTAAAGGCTCCAAAGTTGACTATTCAAAGGATGAGGTGGGGATAGGTCGAAAACAACTCATCCAATATAATTTAGACAGGTTTGGGTATTTATATTAACCTTATCTTTAAGTATTAACTCTAAGTTAATTAGTTTCACTTTTACAATGTCTCTTTGTATTTTTATATAATATGGTTAATAAACTTACTATATACATCCAAGCGACCCCCAAGTGGTCCATTAATGAGGAACCTATCATAATATAAGTCTCTGGGCCGAACCATAGATTTTTAGAAATTTAATATCAATTAATAATATAATATTTTTTTAAGAACTCTTTTATGTCAATTTTGACACTCTTCAATAGTTGATTTTTTTGAAACTCCTAACAGATTGATTACTTCGAACAAAGTCAATTAAATCAATCCTAGTATATCATATTATCCTATAAAATTAGTTTAATTCATTAAAAGTTTCATATTATATTTATTTGGGTATTTATAATATCAATTATTTTAATGTTTCACTATTAAAGTAATTACTACATCATCATTGTGTCATAAATAAAATAAATTATTTAATGTCTAAAAATTATAAATAAAATATCATTATGTAGGAAATCATTTTATCTTTCTAATGAATATTTATAATCGAAATTCCAACATGTATAACCCTATGTAAAAATTGTTCTTCTAAAAGATGTAAGCTTATGCCATTTTTATTTTTATTTTAACTTTATTAATATAATGTGTCATTATCACTTACAAGTGGATCCATGGGGTCCCAAAATAGACCCAAAGATTCCCATGGTCGACCATGTATCAACCAATAGGGTTAAGACACGTTTTAGGGTAATTTAGTATTATTATAATATTATTTTGTTAACCCTTATTTACCGGATTTACCTTTAACCATGGTAAATAAAATATTTACCGCAGTAATTATTCAAAATGTCTAAAAATAAATGTTACCTATTTACACAATTTGAACATCCTGATTCCAAATATGGAATCCATTTTTTTAAATTCAAAACACAGAAGTGGCAGAAATTAATTTAAAATTAATTCCCGCTGTCAAAACAAAAAGCGTGTTTTTAAGAGATAATAACTATCAAAAGATTGACACTTGTTTATGTTCGGTTTAATTGTAAAATTATGTCCAATGACCAACATTATATTAAATGGTAAAAATATATTCTAAATATACTTTAAAACCACTCAAATTCATAATTTATCACTATTAATTATTTTGATTAAAAAAGTTGTTTTTAATTAAAATTTAGTAATTTTCACTATTCATCAAAATATAAAAGTTATCCGAAAAGTACCAAAATTTCACCCTAGGATAATTTCGATATTCCGAATCCAAAAATGAAGTCCATTTTGAAATATAAAATATATATGATTTCAAAAAGTAGGTATAACTATTCACAACGGCTAGTTTAATTAGTTGTGGTGTGTGTTAGAACTCGAGGTTGCGTACAACACACGCTATCGCATTATTCGAAGGGAAACGTACCGTGGAAGCTTGGGGTGTTACATTCTCCCATCCTTCAAATAATTGCGTCCTCGCAATTTATAGGGTATTACTGCATAAAAAGACCCGGGTGGTTCTTCATCATAAGTACCTCGGGTTCCCACGTTGCCTCTTCCATCTTATGGTTTCTCCACAAAACTTTTACCAGACGCGTCGTCCGGTTTCTCAGTACTTGTTCTCTTGTATCAAGAATCTTGACGGGCTCTTCGCAATAAGACAGATCAGGTTCCAGTTCTAATTCTTCATAGGTGAGTACATGCGTCGGATCAGGCATGTATTTCCTCAATAGAGATACGTGGAACACATCGTGAACTTTGGAGAGACTTGGCGGCATTGCCAATCGGTAAGCTACAACCCCAATTCGTTCTAGAATTTCGAAAGGTCCGATGTACCTGGGACTCAATTTACCTTTCTTACCAAAACGTATGACTCCCTTCCACGGAGATACCTTCAGGAAAACATGATCACCGACTTGAAATTCCAAATCCTTCCTTCGATTATCGGCATAGCTCTTCTGCCTACTTTGAGCTGCTTTGATGTGATTTTGGATTACCTTTACCTTTTCCATCGTTTCCTCCACCAGTTCTGGACCTACAAGTTTTCTTTCACCGACGTCATCCCAACAGGTTGGTGTACGGCATCTCTTTCCATATAACGCTTCATATGGTGCCATCTGAATACTCGAATGGAAGCTATTGTTATAGGAAAATTCTACCAGAGGTAAATATTGATCCCACATACCCTGAAAGTCAAGTGAGCAATATCTCAACATGTCTTCTAAGGTTTGAATAGTCCGTTCTGATTGTCCGTCTGTCTGAGGGTGGTAAGCAGTGCTCAAATGAAGTTCAGTATCCAGGGATTTCTGAAGACTTTTCCAAAATCTTGAAGTAAAATGGGGATCACGATCAGAAACAATTGATAAGGGTACTCCATGAAGTCTCACAACTTCATTAATATATAGTCTTGCTAGACGTTCCTGGGGTAGATCTTCTCTTATAGCAAGAAAATGTGCTGACTTGGTAAGACGATCAACAATAACCCATATTGCATCGTTCCTTCTAGGAGTCTTTGGTAGCCCCATGACAAAGTCCATCGTAATATTGTCCCATTTCCACTCCGGTATAGGAAGAGGTTGCATGACTCCTCCAGGCTGTTGCCTTCCAGCTTTCACTTGTTGACAAACCATACATCTTGACACGAAATCAGCAATCTCCCTCTTCATATTGTCCCACCAAAAATGTTCCTTCAAATCTCTATACATTTTGGTGCTCCCAGGGTGTATAGAGAAATTGGAACTATGAGCGTCATCCAGAAATTCCCTTTTTAGATCAGGTATATTGGGAACACAAAGTCTCTTCCCGAATTTCAAAATCCCATCTTCATACACAAAGTCTCTCAATCTCCCATCATTCACAGCTTTAATCTTCTTCTGAAATTCTTCATCATCGGTCTGAGTACTCTTAATCCTTTCTAGTAAAGATGGTTTGGCAACCATTTGAAAAAGCATTGATGTTTCACCTTCCCTAGTTATTCCCATGTCCATCTTCTCTAGATCCATGAAAATTGGATCCCTTTCAATTCTCATCATGTTCAGAACTCCATGGTCTTTTCTGCTCAAAGCATCTGCTACTTTGTTTGCTTTCCCCGGGTGGTAGTGTATTGTGCAATCATAATCCTTGAGTAATTCAAGCCATCTCCTTTGCCTCATGTTGAGTTCTTTTTGTGAGAAAATATACTTCAAACTCTTGTGATCAGTATAAATCTCACATTTTTTACCATAGAGGTAGTGCCTCCATATCTTCAAAGCAAAGATCACAGCTGCTAACTCAAGATCATGAGTAGGATAGTTTTGTTCATGAATTTTCAACTGTCGTGATGCATAGGCAATAACTCTATCATTCTACATAAGGACACAACCAAGTCCTTTCTTTGATGCATCACTATAAATAACGAACCCATCATTCCCCGATGGTAGAGTAAATATAGGAGCATTGACTAATCTTCTCTTCAGTTCTTCGAAACATTCTTCACACTCTTTTTTCCAAACAAATTTAACCCCTTTACGTGTGAGCTTCGTTAATGGGTTAGCCAATCGGGCAAAATTCTGGACGAAACGTCGATAATAACCTGCCAAGCCAATAAAACTACGTACCTCAGTTATACTCGTAGGTGCTGGCCATTCTTGGATTGCCTTGGTCTTAGAAGGATCAACAGAGATTCCATCTTTAGAGACAATATGGCCAAGAAAAGAAATCTCCTGAAGCCAGAATTCACACTTGCTAAACTTTCCATATAATTCATGCCTCCTCAGAGTCTTCAAGATAATGCGCAAGTGATTTTCATGATCTTCATAGGTTTTGGAGTATACCAAGATATCATCAATAAATACCACCACAAATTCATCGAGATACTCCTTGAAAACTCTATTCATTAGATCCATGAATACAGAGGGTGAATTAGTTAATCCAAACGGCATTACAGTAAACTCGTAATGCTCGTACCTGGTTCCAAATGCTGTTTTCGGAATGTCTTCCTTCTTCACACACAACTGATGGTATCCAGATCGAAGGTCAATCTTTGAAAAGTATTGAGCTCCATGCAGTTGGTCAAATAAATCATCAATACAAGGTAGGGGATACTTGTTCTTTATCGTTATAGCATTGATCTCCCTGTAGTCGATACATAACCTCATAGATCCATCTTTCTTTTTAACAAAAAGAACAGGGGCTCCCCATGGAGAAACACTAGGGCGAATAAATCCCTTATTACTCAATTCCTCTAGTTGTTTCTTTAGTTCGACTAACTCTACAGTGGCCATTCTATAAGGGGTCTTCGATATAGGCCTTGATCCAGGAATCAAATCAATGGAAAACTCAACTTCTCGTTCTGGAGGATGTCCAGGTAAATCTTCCGGAAATACATCTACAAATTCTTTCACAACAGGTACATCCTCTATTTGAACATTCCTTTCCTCACCGATAGTTACTTCATTCTCTTCCTCCCCAATAATTGAATTAAGTTGAGCTACTGGGGGTGGGTCTAAATAAGAATTAGGTGGTGACGATTCTGCTCTAAAAATAAGGTGCTCCTTATCATTATCATCAAGAATCGTAACCTCTTTCTTCTTACAATAAATCTTCGCATCATAGTCCGAAAGCCAGTCCATACTGAGGATTATATCAAACTCAATCATAGGTATGACGATGAGATCAGCAGATAAAGAAAATTTATGTGCTCTAATGGGGACTGATTCACAAAACTTTGTTGCAATGATACTTCCCTTAAGAGTTTTAACTGACAACTCCCTTATTAAATCAAATTGGAAATATCTAATTTTCTTAGCAAACTGGGAAGATATGAAACAATGCGATGATCCAGAATCAAATAATGCATTTGCTAAACTTGAGGAAACCATTAAATTACCTGCCACCACGTCTTTCGGAGCTTCTATCTCAGCAGTAGTGATAGCATAAGCCTGGCCTTGATCCCTTGGCCTTTTCTGAGGTATGTTCTCCTGACGCTTAGGACATGCATTTGCATAATGCCCCATCTCCCTACAATTGTAGCACTGAACGTTGGTAGCTTCCTTCTTCCCCTTGCAATCATGAGCTTGGTGGCCTTTTTCACCACACTTGTAACAGACTCTCATTCCCTTCAAGCAAGTACCAGGATGTTTCTTCCCGCATTTACCACAAGATGGATATTCAACCTTTCCCTTCTTCCCCTTATTTCCATTCCCAGATTGATCAGCAGGTCTCTTCTTCTCTTGCTTCGCTTTAAAGTCATAAGACTTAGAGAATTCCTTTTCGGTCTTGATAGCACATGAGACAATGTCTTCGTATGATGAAAATGATTGTGAGACTAATGCTCGACGGAGAAATGGTTTTAACCCATCAAAGAAACGATCATTCAAACTTCTTGGGTTGCGAATATAATCACCAGCGTGCCTCGCTAACCTTGTAAAGTTAGCCTCATACTTTGTGACATTCTCATCCTCCTTTTGTCTCAGACTCATAAATTGTCTTTCCATATCTGCTCGATGGTCGCGAGGAAAGTATTTTTCTAAAAACAGATCTTTGAACTCCCTCCATTCCATATTTGATACTTCATCATCTTCCTTCATGTTTTGAATTAATGACCACCATTGATCAGCATCTCCAGTGAGGCGGTAAACTACCATGATAACTTTTTCTCTTTCACTGCTCCCCAAAGCCTGAAATATTTTCTCTAGGGAAAATATCCATTGCTCAGCTACTAAGGGATTTGTACTCCCATTGAACGTTGGTGGTTGTTGCCTCATGAATCGATCTAACATTGATCCTCCACGCTGCGGATCAGGGTGCTCCATACGGGTAAGGTTATTATTCATAACCTGAGTAAGTTGTCCCAGTACGGTGATTAGCTGATCAGCACCAGTTGCATCACCAGCCCCACTATAATTATCTTGAGCAGGAGGGAAATCCCTACAAGGAGTGCGTGCATTGATACGGTGTCCATTTCTTCTACTAGGAGCCATTTCTAAACAATGGCATAAACTAGATCAGTTTATGAATCAAAATACATAATCCCATACATATAAAACACTTAACATAAATTGAACTATTTATGGATATAATCCATAATCATAAAATTGTTTTTTTGAGGAAGTATATACTCATAATCCCTTCAAAATGATTTGTAAAGAAAATGAGAGTTATCCTAAGCATATCCCCCGGGAGTGTCGTAACCAAGAGTGCATCAAGGCCCGTTGTCGTGCACCAGTTCCCGTTTGAGTCTAGCTCAAAGCGGTGTTTTCGGGTTTTACCCCTAGGTACATCTGTGCCAGAGCCGCCTCTACCTGCTCGTATCCAGACAGGGATGTATTTCTCGGAAAACTCACAAAATCTCTACAATACCAAAATTCTAGGAAGTTCTTCTATACTAATCCTCAAAGTTCATCTTAGGTCTACGTGCTCTAATCAGAGTTTATCTAAATCTAGCTTCCAAGGTTTGTACTAAACTTCCTCTGATACCAACTGTAACGCCCCGACCCCAGTTACCCAGAGTCGGTGCATTATTACATAACATTGGCATGATCACAAGAAAGATCAAATCTCGAAAGACCGATTGGTTTAGTAGCCTTGGAAACACTAGATATATTCATAAGTTTTACATTACATCATAAAATGAAAAACTAATACAACAACATAATGTTTCCACAATCCACACTATTAACCCCTCATAAAATCCCTGCAGGTCATTCATAACTTACTTCTTCACATCCTGGGAAAAATAAAACATAGAAAAGGGGTGAGCTCAAATGCCCAGTAAGGATAACAATATAGAGGAAACTTTCATAAATAAGAATAAACATTTAAGGCAATGCATTACTAAAACAAAAGCCTTTTAAACTTGAACTTCAACATAGTATGGTAAAAGTAAAATGAAATAATGCCATTTACTTATTCACATGGATATTCTACTAATCGAATAATCACATGCAAAAATCAATAACCACTTTCATAATGTTGGAATGCATAATGCCAGACTATCATAACCACATAGCCAAGGCCTCGTGCCAAGACTACAAATAAGATTTTGTCAAGGCCTTGTGCCAAGACACTAGTTTGTCTCATGAGACCTACTGATGCATCGAGGAGCTATAGCGGGCTCCACCCATCACTTATTAAGTCCAATGCATTCCCATATGAAAAGGTTTAAACATAACATAAACATTCGTATTAAAACTAGCATACGAAATGTCAATAATTTCACCATAAACTATGAATGGTATAAACATAGAACATCCACAGTCAAACATATCACAAAACATTCAATACAATATAGAAGTTTTGTATCATAATAAATCAACTTCCAATAATCTTAAAATTCATCAAAGGATGTTGACATAGATGAAATCAAAATTCTTTTTAAAGAAATATCTCCTTTTATTTTGAAATCATTTAAGATCCATATAAAATAAAACATTTTCTTTGAAAATATTCTTATAATCTTGTAAGGGAAGCTTTGAAGATTTTATAATGGCGGAAAATAGCCGCACCCGCCGTATAAGTTAAAAAAAACATTCTTACCTTAATTCTGTCGAAAAGGATAAAAAGGACCTTGTTTTGAAAACGACCGAAAGATTCCTTTATAAACCACTTATAAAAGTCAAAAAGGGTATAAATGACTTTAACTCATATTCTAGTAAATAGTAAAAATGTTTTGAAATGTATTTTTAAGAAACATGGATGTGGATGATAAAGAGATCCCAGTAGATTATTACGTATAAACAACCTCGAATAATGAAGAGATTGTGAAATAACCCTTACCTTGAACTTTTCCTTGGTTGGGGTAGGTTAACCTCCTGTATAATGGTGAAATAATTGTTATTAAATTGTACAAGAATCATATACATTAATATGATATCATATATGATCTTTTAACATTGCTTTATTAATAATATCTTAGTATTATCGTCGTTCCGGGTGATAATCGATTCGTTCTTCTTAAATGTTTGGTTACGTAAGACATGTTTGTAATGGATAGATTATATCTTATTCATAATCAGAATGATATTAACATTATTTTTAACCCTAAAATGATAATAATACTTGAATGGATATGATGGAGAACGAATCTTATCGCGTTCGTGGAGACGGTAGTCCGTACGTACGCACGAACGCTACTTCCATTTAATTTTCATTTTAAAAGAATCAAATCCAAATGATACATAGGTATATTACTATTCCAGTATAATATAATATTTTATATATGTTACTTATGTTCATTAACACCATCCTTTATACGTTCCATGTGTGGTATGAACGAGTCATATCATTTTAAGGGGGCGGTAGTCCGCACTTCCTCAAATGAAATTATCGTATGTATATACAACATGAAACGAATAATGGTATGAAATAAAATGGAATTAAAGAAGCTTATATTTAAAATATATATAATTAATATCATATTTAATTACAGTTCCATCATAATGGCCACCATGAGAGGCGGTAAGATGTATTTGAACAATCATCGTTTCGTGAGGCGTTAGTTTGCCATCCACAGAAACATTATGTTCATCATCCATTAGATGGAGTTGTGTGTATGTGTAGTTCTAATCCTTCTTATAACAACATCCTAGTATATTGAGGATACTGGTGTTGTTACAAAAGAAAGGAAATAAAAAGAGTTTGGGGGTTGGAGAAGCAAAATAAATGAAAATAATTTAAGAGAAATCGTTACCTTTAATCTAGGTAACTCACTTTGGTTGGAACCAAAGGACTTCTTGAAATGCTTTCTGCCTAAGGGGAAGCTTCAAGGAGGAGGAGAGGGATGTGGGGAGCTTAGTTGGGCAGAGTTTGGACGAGCCAAGTGGCTTGAGAGGTGTGAGGAAAAGAGAAGGAGGAGTGCCCTTTTATAAGAGGGGTGAGGGGCACCTTTGGAAAAGCTAGAAATATTAATTTATAATAAATTCATATTCGGTTTCTAAAGGCTCCAAAGTTGACTATTCAAAGGATGAGGTGGGGATAGGTCGAAAACAACTCATCCAATAGAATTTAGACAGGTTTGGGTACTTATATTAACCTTATCTTTAAGTATTAACTCTAAGTTAATTAGTTTCACTTTTACAATGTCTCTTTGTATTTTTATATAATATGGTTAATAAACTTACTATATACATCCAAGAGACCCCCAAGTGGTACATTAATGAGGAACCTATCATAATATAAGTCTCTTGTCCGAACCTTAGATTTTTAGGAATTTAATATCAATTAATAATATAATATTTGTTTTAAGAACTCTTTTATGTCAATTTTGACACTATTCAATAGTTGATTTTTGTGAAACTCCTAACAGATTGATTACTTAGAACAAAGTCAATTAAATCAATCCTAGTATATCATATTATCCTAGAAAATTAGTTTAATTCATTAAAAGTTTCATATTATATTTATTTGGGTATTTATAATATCAATTATTTTAATTTTTCACTATTATAGTCATTACTACATCATCATTGTGTCATAAATAAAATAAATTATTTAATGTCTAAAAATTATAAATAAAATATCATTATGTAGGAAATCGTTTTATCTTTCTAATGAATATTTATAATCTAAATTCCAACATGTATAACCCTATGTAAAAATTGTTCTTCTAAAAGATGTAAGCTTATGCCATTTTTATTTTTATTTTAACTTTATTAATATAATGTGTCATTATCACTTACAAGTGGATCCATGGGGTCCCAAAATAGACCCAAAGATTCCCATGGTCGACCATGTATCAACCAATAGGGTTAAGACACGTTTTAGGGTAATTTAGTATTATTATAATATTATTTTGTTAACCCTTATTTACCGGATTTACCTTTAACCATGGTAAATAAAATATTTACCGCAGTAATTATTCAAAATGTCTAAAAATAAAAGTTACCTATTTACACAATTTGAAAATCCTGATTCCAAATATGCAATCCATTTTTCTAAATTCAAAACACAGAAGTGGCAGAAATTAATTTAAAATTAATTCCCGCAGTCAAAACAAAAAGCGTGTTTTTAAGAGATAATAACTATCAAAAGATTGACACTTGTTTATGTTCGGTTTAATTGTAAAATTATGTCCAATGACCAAAATTATATTAAATGGTAAAAATATATTCTAAATATACTTTAAAACCACTCAAATTCATAATTTATCACTATTAATTATTTTGATTAAAAAAGTTGTTTTTAATTAAAATTTAGTAATTTTCACTATTCATCAAAATTTAAAAGTTATCCGAAAAGTACAAAAATTTCACCCTAGGATAATTTCGATATTCCGAATCCAAAAATGAAGTCCATTTTGAAATATAAAATATATATGATTTCAAAAAGTAGGTATAACTATTCACAACGGCTAGTTTAATTAGTTGTGGTGTGTGTTAGAACTCGAGGTTGCGTACAACACACGCTATCGCATTATTCGAAGGGAAACGTACCATGGAAGCTTGGGGTGTTACAAAACTAATTTTCTCTATAAAAACATAATAATATACTTTGGATAAAAAATTAATTATAATTGTCTTAAGAGAGTGTTTATAATTTATAAAACTATAGTGGTGCAAAAGTAAGAAGTAAAACATCTGACTCAACACAAGAATCATTGACTTTTCTTCTACAAACATTTTATGATCATTGACTATACACGTTATTTCATCAAGTTTTCCATCTCCAATGTTCATGGAAACATTGAACAATGATTCAAGTTCATAGATTACTTCCTAAAAAATAAAATTTTTCCAAGTGATCTCATAAGTCGGACATTGAAAAATTATTGTATTATTGAAATAATTTAATAGAAAGTAGTCCCATATTCATCGACTACTTCAGAATGGTCTATGAGAATGTTGTTAATGTTGACTATATTTGTAAGTTCATCCCATTGTTGATTGATTTATTATTCAAGATGATCTCTTTCATCAAAGAGGTCCATTCGTGATCAAAGAATATATTAAATCACTTTTTGAGTGAAATATTCATATATATTTCTAATTGAGTGTATATGACATAAAAAATATTGATATAACAAAAATTATCATATTGTCCATAACATGATATAGTCTATTAATAGGAATCATAGTCAACTGATTTGACAATTGGGTATTGATCTTATTATTATTATTTTTATGAATCTTCTCAATATTTTTTCCTTATTCTTACCATTATTTATAACCAATGATAAATCCATCATGTTTTCTTTGAAATGAGTGGAAATTAAATCATCTAACCAATGTTCTTTATAGTATTCTTCAAATATGAACATCATATATACCTTCTAAAAACTATTGGGAATAAAACTCTGATTCAAACTGAGGTGGAGGTGGATCAGTGTCCAAATTTTATTACTAAACGTTCTTACGTTTTAATTACAGCCACATACTCTTGAACCTCATCCTTAGTTAAGAGGAATTCATCATTTTTGTTGTACTAAAAATTATAAACACATAAATTAATGATAACTAATGGAACATAATAACACAAGAATATCTATAATGGAAATTACTAAGAAAAACTCCATCATATGATCAACATGTGGTTGATTTTGGGATTCTAATACCACTATAATTAGCAATGATGGCAAATTCCCTAAAATGACATACAATTTTCAGTAAATAATTAAAAATATTTCAAGACTCAATGTTTCTCATCATACTAGTACCAACAGTCATAATTGGATTGTTCACAATACAATAATCAATTCATTAAAGACATAGAAAAAAAATCTGAGAAATATATTAGTATTCAACTAGATGACTTTACATTAACTGAATTATCTTTCCCCAAAACTATAGGTATTAAACACATATAGAATCAACTATATTACCTGAATATTGGCCAAATTATCTTCCCATTCATAATGATCAATATAAGAATATGGAAATAAAATGTGTGTTATATTATTACATTATATTTCAAATGCAATATCATATAATATTTGATTTGAAGTTCCTAACATCCTTAAATTTATTCATGGGGTGAAAAAATTTCTTCTATATTATTTTATTCAATATAATACTTTGAAAATAACAATTTCTTTATATTCTAGATTTATCAACCGGAGTAAATCATATGATCATCACACATGATGCATGGTATTTGAAATAATGGAACATTAGTTTTTTATTTTTTATTTAATTATATAACACTAATTCTTTCAAGTATCTCAATTTTCTCATTCCCATATTCATTAATTCATGTATTAACTATTAAAACTCTTTATTCTCCCTTAATTCACATGTGTAAATGAAAAAAGACAGTTTATTTCTTCACATGACTCTTTAATAATTCATGCGAAACACAAGACCTTCCCATGGTTATTATATGATCATGATTTGTTCATTTCCTTAACATGAAGCATGTTTGGCTAATGATCCTTCATTAAAAAACAAGATTAATTTACATCTCTATTTTTTATTCCAGGTTTTACTCCAACATCATAGGAAATGATCACATGATGTTACTATTTATTTTTCATGAGAATTTATAGTTTATACAAACTAGGCTCTCGAGATTACACAACCTTTACATTATTCAATTTTATTTGAATAGGTGATGTATTCAGGGACTCTTCAAATTCTCCACTTATGTGACTCACAAGAGTAATCATGGTAATGATTAATCCCAGACCGTGAAATAATTAGTGTATGCAAGTTCCATTGCAAGACATGTTGTTTCTCTGTGCCTTCTTCTCAAACAATTCACAAGACCTATGTCTTATAGTTTTATTCCTTCAACCACATGATAAACATTATGTATAATCATTTGAGAAGTTCCATCTATTTTTTTGGAAACCAAAGAGTATTGAGGAAACACCTTCATGTTATTGAATCACAAAATAACTAACCTTCTATAACATGATTGGTTCATATAATGACTTCCTTTTGATGAGATGTTTTTTATCTATAAAAAGACCACAAAAACATAACTCTAAACCATGCATCAGGTTTTATAAATTTGTATGGTCCACCTATCCTTGAATAAAAATTTATATAAAAAACTTGGTCAAATGAATGAATAATTTGCGATCCTTGAAGCCTAAAATATCATATTTATAGACAATTCTAGGGATATCATGTGAACATGTGATTGTGTATTCGTCGACATATCATAACTTTGTAGATCATGAGATTCGTATGGTTTCTTATGATATTCTAGAAGATTTATTTTGTAAAATATTGATTTAATTAGATGACAATTCATGGAAAATATGGATAAAATGTGTGGTCATTCCTCTTCATGTGAAGTTGTAAATATTTTATCCTTATCGTATAATGATCCCTAAGAATCATGAAATAAAAACGTGATATTCTACAGTATTTCATTGCATCATAATAATATCATGTGATCATATCAGCAGACCATCGCGTGGTCATCGTACACCTTCTTGTGATGACCTCTATTCATAAAAGGAAAACTAGACATTGTTTCATGCATGTTCTTGGTGCAATCATGTTTTCTCAGGCACTTGTTATGGTATGTTTTCTCAATATCACTCAATTAAAATTATAATGGGAAAGGGTAGAAGGTTAGTTTCTTTTTGAAGATATGCACTGTGTGATATTGATTTAGTTAAAATAACATAACACATGTTAAAACGGACGATGAAGAACAAAATCATTGGAAATTGATTTTTATTTTCATCATTTTAATGGCACATGAACAATAAATACATTCTATGCATCCGAAATAGAAAATACAGTTGTTCTGGGGTGAGGGATATCATAAAAACAATCAGATTAGTGGAAATAAATCCCAACCCCCAACCTCCCTTCCACCATACATGGTGTTTACACACAAGTACCATTTTATATTCCTAGATCACTCTATATATGCCTTGTACCTGAGCCATCAAACACTCTCCACTTCTACCATGGGATGCCCTGGGATATTCCAATGGGTGTTCTTTACCTTTGGGACCCATATATGACATGGTTTAGTTTTTCCTAAGCATTCAAGTTGGGTTATCCCCTTTTTTATTTATAAATGACAAATATAATTTACTCTGAATAAAATATAAATCCATCCCAATATAATCCTATCAACGAATCTCAGACCCCATTAATCCATAATCTTCATAAATTCATCATGAAAATAAAAAATTTTATCTTCTTCATCTCAATAAATGTTGGAGATAATGTGCACTCTCCATGCACAGTAAGTAAATTTCATTAAACTTAATAATATTCCAAATATTCTCAATGTTTACAAAGAGAACTATCCAATAATGACAAAGAATAAAATAATATTAATCCATTATAATCATCACAGAATGATCATTAATCATGTAGAATATTCTTACAAACTGGCCACCAATTAATAAATAGAAATCCTATAGGAATCATTATCAATCATCATGAATATATCTGAAACTCCTAATAACATTTACATTCTATGATTAATAGTTAATAATATATGACATCACCTAACATCCACTTATAATTCCTTCTTATAGAGTTAAAATAAATACAAACATCTTCATCAACCATTAACATAAAATTTTAGGTAGTAATGAAGATATTTTATGATATTCCGATAAGGTGGGTATTGAAGATGGAGACTCTCAGAACACAATAGAAGATAAAAAGATTTTGGAGTATTGGGAGAACAATGATTATAAAACTGTATAATAGAAATTTAGAATTTTTTATAAATGAAATGTAGAAGACACAACAAGTTATTTTCCTATGATAGGAAAGAATATGTTTTAGTTTTTTTTAACTTTTCAATATGCACTTGAATATCAAAAAACATTTATGTGCGAAACAAAATAGAATATTATCCTTCATAATTCATCATATGATCATAAATTATTTAAATTAAAGTAGTATGTTATTTTGTGAATAAATTTCCTAACCATAGAGATAATTAAGAGAATAAGCTTAAACAAGCCCCCTTATCGAGAGAAAAATGAAGAGGATTTTCAAACTATACTTAGGAGGTGTAATATAAAAATAAATTCAAACCTAAATGTTATGTATGATTTGTGGATTATGGAATTTATTCTATCACATATACTTTTCCTAGAATGTTTGATAATTTAACGCTCATTTTTTTTGTTTTTAAAATATATATATATATATATATGCGTTGTAATTAATTTTGGAAATATATATTTTTACAAATATAATGAGATCCTTTAGATGAATTTGGTGGGCTTCTCATTGTCCTATTCTCTGTATTAATCATATCTAAAAAATATATATGAATCTTACCAAATAATAAATACTGTTAAAATTCATTGAAATAATTTTATTATATTGGTCATAATAAATAAACATAAAATGTATATGCTCAAATTTTTGTAATGAAAAAAATATGGGTTATATTCATAGTATATTTTAGTAGATTTTCATCTATGTTAATTTGATTGACCACTTGTTAGAAAATAAAAATCTGAAATCATGTCTGTCATGTACAATTAGTTTTCTTAATGTGTGTGGAATAATTAAAATTATGTGGATGTAATTTAATAAAATGTGGGACAAAATAAAATCCCTATATTTCAGTATCTATGTTTCATAAATAATTTATATGTTAATTTTATTATCCACACATCATTTCAAATTCAAGAGATAATGGTGATATATTTAATATAAAATTTTATTCTTTAATATTATTATTCATATCTAACCATTGAATTTTTGGGTATGAAAAGCAGTAACCACATAATGAAATATCTATACAATTATAATAATATGAGCTTCCAGTACTAATGAAATTAAATTAGTATATATAAAATAAATAGAAAAATCAATTTATGCTTGAAATTATACTTCTATAATTTTTTTTATTATATGAATAATTGTATATTAGAGTTACATTTTAACAAAAAAAGATATATTTTTAAATAAATGATAACCAACAAATTAATTAATAAATTATTAGAAACTAAATTACAGTATAATTAACATTTTAATAAGATAGTTTCCAATATGAATATTTTCTAGTGTACAATTCATTTTTTTTTGAAATTAAAATGAAGAGAAGTTGAAATAGAAAAAATATCTTCATATTTTTTTAATAATAAAAAATAAGAAAATATATAATTGTTAGGAAATTTTGTTTAAATTTTCTTGAAGAATTGGGTCATATATTATTATATGTAATCAAAATTTATTTATATAATTATTAATATTTTTGTATGAATTAGAAATTATTAAACATTTAAATTAATACTATTTTAATTTTATAATTGATAATTTCTATTTCAAAAATAATATTTTTTAGTTTTCAAACAAATATTTTATATTTTATAAGTCTAGAAATATTTTTTTCTAAATAATTGTAATAAAATGAAAATAAATTTTATCGCATTTAATAACCATGTCAGTAAAAATAGTGTTAATATTTTGGCTCAGTAGGTATAAGTTAACAAATAATTATCACTTTTTTTAGATATTATGTTTATCTTAATGGTAGTAAAAACAAATTATCACAGTAAATGATAAAATGATCAAACTGATTATTCTAGAAGTAAAGGGTTATAAATATATTTAAAACATGTGAAACAAATGGTTGATTATCCAATCCAAACCATTTATTTCTATTTTTTGGATCCAAATTATTTTATTTAATAATTCTATTATTGAAATGGTTATTTAGTTTACAAAAATTACATCCCTTTTTAGTTACAAAAGTGGATCTCCTCTTATCAAGCCCCATAAGTATAAAAATATTATTTTGAGTAACAATTTCACGATACATATCCTCTAAATTATTATCCACCCTAAATTTTTTCTGGTAATCTTTAAACGCCACCCTTAAAGGTATTAACTTCTTTTTTATGGATATAATCTAGGAAACTAGGTATAAACTGATTTCTACTCCATTAACATCTCTATTTATTTTGTGTGTAATATTTCTAATTGTAAATTCTCTATAAAATATTTATATAATAACATATGTATCATTTTTATTCTTTTATAATTTTTTTATTATTCTGTATTAACTATCCTCCATTTATGTTTTATAATAATAAAATCCTGAAAAATGAATATAAGTGGACCAATGCCTCTATAAATAAATGAGATCTTCTTCTTTAATTGAATAAGAGGTTTGGAAAAAAACGAATTTAAATAATGATTAATTTAATTACAAATTATTTATAATTGTGGAATAATAGTACATATTAGATCATAATAATATTTCATGAATAATGGAATCATTATCCACAAATAAATGCACACCATGGGTTGCAGAATATATTTCCTTCTATTTTACATCACTTACTTTCATGGATTGATCCATGAATCAGTTTGAAGTGATATTATATTGTTTATGATAAAAATTATTATCAATTATTATAAATTTAATATCACTTAATGATATGATTAAAAACCAAAAACTATATATTTAAACTTCTTAAAAAATTGAAAAATTAGGGAAAAATTTATTCAGACTATATAATTACATTTTACCAATTAAATTTATCATCAAATATCATAATTAAAATATATCAAAACAATATTAACTAAATATTGTCATTAAATTCCTTTTATATTTATATTGAAGCTATATCACATAATAATCATTAATTAATCATTTAATGTTTATGTTTGGTTTTTTTTATCCTCATACTTGAAAATACCATGAATTTATAATATGATGATCATTATGACCCAATTTATTATAGTAATGAGTCAATTGACTCCAAGAAAAATCATGATTCTATAAGATGTTTCTAGGTAGCCTTGATGATTACAATGTGAGGTGGGGATGTTGTTTAGTGAGGCTACTATGAGAGAGCTCATAAAAGAGTTCAAAAATAACAATTCTGATGAGGGAAGGTGATGAACTCTAAAATGCTGGTGATAGCCTCTATAAGTGATAATGAGAATTGTTTATGGATAGTATAGAGACACATTCATTATAGATGGAATATACATTGACCTAGGCCATTAAAGATATTCTGGGAACACATGTGAGAACCCTTTAGTATTTCTCTACATTATTATAGTTAGTGTCTATTAAAGGACATGTAGTTGGTCCCTTAAATCCTTTCATGCCTAGAATATTACAAAATTTTGGAAAATAAATATATTGGGATTTTTATTTATGCACTTGTAATATATTATTAAAATTATTTATTTATAATCCTTAAGGTGAGGGATTAGGTTTGACCCATTAGGTTCTTTGGGTTCTTGTGTGTTTGATTTTCCTTGAATATCCCAAAAAACAAAAAAAAAAACAAAGAATACATAAACTGAAAATAAAACAATATAAAACACTATAATTCATCCCATACATTATAAATAACTATTATTTTTGTAATGATTATCTTTTTTAATAGGATAAGTTAATACTCGAATATTACGAGACATCTATAATCCATTAATATTACAAAAACCCAATATGGTGAAAATTGTAAATACAATTTCATATTTATATATATCTGAGGAATGGCCATCGATGGGGAGTTTAAATGGTTTCAATTTTGAATATGGTTTTTCAGTACGTAATAAATAGTGATTAAATTATTCATGATGTTTATTGAAATTATATAATGAATTAGGAACTTGGTATTGGGGTTTTACTCAAATTCCTCTCTTTATGATGTGTTTTTTCATAGACATTGAAGTTATTTTATATACTTTATAGGATTCATAAATGATAATTTTTATCATGAAATAAAATTCATTTAATGTTATTTATGTTCACTTGGATGTTTTATTTTTCATGATATTTTGATTTCACTGCTCGTTAAATTGTTTGTGTTCTTGTAAACTCAATTATAGTTCATTTATGTATAATCCTTATCCATGAACATGTTTAATAAAATATGGTTTAATTGTTCCATATGGTTTTTTATGTTTTATTTTATAATTGGATTTTATATATTTAATTTTTTACCACGTAAACCCCTTTAACAAAATTTCTTGCATCATGGAAATGGTTTCCCAAAAGGGACATCATTAACTCAAATATCTTCCTTCAAGTTGTATTGGTTTTTCAATATTTGGAAACCAATATTCTATTTTTTTCATTATTACCAATTTTATGTGATGTACCTATTTATTTATATAATATTGGTTTTCTATTGATATAAACATATTTTCGGTTAATCACTAACAAAAAACTACTTGTTACACTAAAAACATTATCTCTTAAATTGAAAATTTCAGTAAGTCTATTTTTAAATTTGTATCCTATGTCATCATATCTTACATTGGATTCTATGTATTTATCAATTTTAGAGATATTAATACATTCTATCACCACCTTTAAAAGATAATTTTTGTTACTTTATTTAGGAAGTCTATTTTCAAAAAAGGTATTTCAATAAAAATGATTTTCCTTTAAATAAATATTTATTATTCTATGCTCATCATTTACTATATGAAAAAATTAATTCATGTTTATCTCTCTATAATTTTCTATTATTTCAATAATTAAAATATAACATATGTTTTCACCTTCCCACTGTTGAAAATAATTTTTGAAAATGAAATGTAACATTTTTTTAACATTGTTAAATGATTTTTTGAAATTATGATTTCATGATTCTAATTAAATGATTCACTTTATAACATATGATTGATATTATATAATGTTATTATTTATAAATTATCCTTAAATATATTTTATTACCTTCCAATTTGAGTGATTTAATTTTTTATAAATCAATCCTATTGACATGGATATTTCTGCAATATATATTTGATATCTAATGTGAAACCCATTATTTTTCCTTATTTATAATGATATAGTTATTACACATTTTATTATGGGACTCATATATCGTTAAATACTATGTTAAATTTGGGACATATATTAATCCTTAAACCATATTAAGAAGATGAATATCACATGAGATAATGTTAAAGGAACAGTGATGCTCAATCCAAAATGGTAAACAATTTCTAATTTTTGATCTATAATGCGAAATATGTTTTGGTTCTTGATCTACAAAGGAAATATGATGTTGATGATTGATATACAATGTGAAAAATGGTATTATGTTGGATCCACTATTAAAAATATGATGTGACACTTGAATCACTATGAGAAGTATCTGGTGATGTCTTATCTGTTATATTGAGTTTTTCTTCTTATGTATGTTCCACAGTATTTTGAGAAGGGGCTACACTATTCCACATACAAATGATTTAGGTATTGTGTTTTCATATCCTTTATATTGTATTTGTGGTCATGTAAGATTAATTTCCATCCTATCATTCAATTATGTAATTTCATTTTATTCTCTGTTCTTTTAATAAGATATAATTTTTTGTATTATGATTCCCATATTCTTATGATCTCATACAGGGTATGATATTGATAAGTTTATTATTCCCCAAATAAGAATTGCTGCTATCCCTTTTTATATTTTCTCACTTCTCAGGTCATATAAATGATTTTAACTTATAATACTTTTTGATGAAATTCTGGTGCGGTTTTATTATGAAGAACTATTCCCAAGGCCTACTTATATAACTAGTCATCAAAGACAAAAAATCAGATATTTTCTATAATATAACTAAAGTTATGAGATAAAGGTATTATTCATATAAAACAAAAAAAATAAATGTTCATATTTAACTAGAATCACTATATATATACACCTTAGGGTATCTCTAGAATGTTGAAAGATGAATCATGGTTATATTTATGGAGTGTCCTATAATAAATTACTTTTCATTATCAAGGAGGTGTTTAATATGAATATGAGAATACATGTTTAGACGGATAGTTAAAACATTGTCATATTTTCTTATTTTAGTATGTTTATCTATGGAGAATGCTATAATTTTAGGTCTTGGACATAACACTTGGCTTGGGAACTATTTGGATCAAGTATTTCATCACACAGAGGAATGTCATTCTTTTGGTCAGGTGTGATTGGGGATCATGGGGTCCCAGTGCTCTATTATATTTGGAGGTCCTAGGTCATGGTGTTTTTTTTCTTGTTACCAAGGGTGGTATATTTTTTCATGGGAAATATAAACAAATCTCTTTTTTTATTAATAAATGATCTCTATAATATCTAATGAATTTTTTCCTTGTTATTAAAATGTACCAATTAATTTTAGTTATTTCCATGTTTTTTTGATTGAGATTATCATTCAATAGGCTTTTTTAGTAATATTAATACCTCTAATTTAGATTAATTTTCTAGGAGGATTGTCTCAATATTGATTTTAAAGGATTCCAATTCCACAAACATATACAGTTTGTTTTTTCTGGATTAATTACCCTAACTTATAGATGCGTACTATAATTTAGTTGTGAGACCTTCTATCATCTTTTATTTTGTGTTTTCTATTCTATTGGATGATATAATTTTTTTTATTTGAATATATTTTAAATCATCAGAATATTTTTACCCATTTAATTTCATTTTATGTGGTAAGGATGTGTTCAAGAGACTAGAGATGTTATTGTCTACCTTGTTGAGATATGTACCATGGTATTGTGTGGTTCTATAAATTTTACTGCCTGGAAGCTACAATTTATTAAAGAACTATTTGGATGACAATTTTTTTGAAGGTTTAGCATTTCAGAGTATGTATTGATGTTCTTGATGCACTGTGGTAAATAAAACTCTCATGGGAAGCCATTGTAGTTGGTATTAGAAGATTTATATATGTTGTTTAGAATTTTAAACTCCACAGTGGTAATTTGTTTACCTTTATTAGAGTTACCTAATGGTAAAATGTATACTAATTACCTTTATGTGAGGCACCACAAGTTGGCAGAGTGCCCCACAGTTGGTGAAACAATTTAACTGGACATTATAGATGCTATTTATATAGATAATTCATCTGTGTGAAACATGTACCACTAAAATGCCATGTTTTTTATTTTATTATTGGTGTGGTGGAGATTTGACATTTCCCTTGAAGTGATAATGATTTTTTATGATGTTGGGGTACATATTTTGATAGAGATATCCATGTCAGTGTACTTAACTAGGTGGCCTAAAATATTAAGTGATATATCACTATGACATGGTAGGGGTCATGGTGGTGGCCTAGAGAGATTTAAAACAGTGTTCAATATTAGTAACATAGTTGAAAATATGGTAATTTAAATATATTTTTACATATCATTCTTTTGATCAAACATACCTTGGGTTTTGTATGCTTCAACATACCATGGAGGAAGAATTTTATTCTCCATCTAAAGATATGGGACTAAGACTACCTTTGTTGGGATTTATGCATCTTATCATGAACCCTAGTTAACTAGTTGGATTATATATATCCATCACCTTAATCATTTGTTTATTTCAACTAATAGAATATTCCAATCATTCCTCTTGAATCTAGGAAGGTGATTCATGGCCCTCCCTCATTCTTTTATTATATAAAATATGATTTTATCATTCTTTTGTTTCCATTGTTAATTGATATTAATTAACATAATTAGTATGTGAATTTTTTTTAAATAATGAGATGCTTGACACATATTTTCTATAAAATACATTTTTTCATATTCCAAAGAATTTTTTGGATATATTCTATTTTTTACTATAATGTCAATTAATGAAACAAACTACGTGTCATATGAAATGTAATTTTTTTTGGTTTTTATGGAATCCCCACACAGAAAGAAATAATAATTGATGTTGGTAATTAAATGAGTTATTTGAGTAATATAAACATTAATGATGTTTATATGTCCCTTAATATTGTGTATTCATATAAGTGTGAATTTATCATACTTATGTGATGGATGTAAAATTAGTGGAAATTGGTATATGATATGATTTCTGTTAATGATTTATGATAGCATTGTATAAGAGTGAATTAAAAAATCAGAACAATATTATGTGGTTGAAATAATGTAAATGGCGAGATATTATTATAATCTAGAAAGGGTGATGGATGAAATAAGTTGTTTCAAGAAAAAATTTGAATATATATTCTTAAAATGAATTAAAAATGGAAGGTATAAATGATAACGATGGTTTTTTGTTTAATTTTATTTAATATGGGAAATATATAGAATCGAGAATCTAATAGTTGATGGAAATGAAAAATATTTTAAATATAGAATATAAAAAATTATATACTAATTGAAAAGTTTTGGTTTTCGGTTGAATTTTTTATTATGGTAATTATATGATTTGGTTTAAATATGATTCGATTTTTCTGGATGGGTTGCGGTGGATATATGGTTACGTATATGACTTTTCATATAACTATTTATATGCACCCCTTATATAGTGATATGTGTGAGATTATCTATTCCTGTATTTTTAATATTATTTATAATCACACTAAACCTGAATCATGTATTTTATATCAATTGAAACAGTTAATTTCCTTGTTTTCCCTAATATATATATTAGTGAGGGAGGATAGATAATTACAAGTATTATAAGTATTATATTTAGTTGTATAATGGTTATTATAGACCATGGTTGTTTATATTCTGTATGTTGGGGGGTGTCATGGTTTTCACCCAAAGATGTGGTGATGATAATATTCTGGTTTTCTGGTGGTAGTCATGCATGGTAGGAATGGGGATTGAGGTTGATGTCTTTAATATTCATGATTCCATACAACACTAGTATTATTTTGTAATAGATTTAGGAAGATATTGATAATGGGGTTATTGTACTTGGTTTGAGGATTTCCCTAATGAACACATGAGATGTTGGTCCTTGTCTTAGTTAGCGTATGTATGATAATAGTTCAAACCACATCAGGTAAAATGGGATTGGAGAAGAAAATGTTTGAGATTGGTGTTGGATAGAGGAAATATATTTATCAAGTGTTTACATGGTTCCTATGAAAATATTATTTTGATATTACATTTTTTACATTTAATATGATACATGGGGAGTGAGACCTGGTGAGACTATGAATTAGTAGTTGACATATTACAATCATAGTGGAATTACTCAGTACTCCATAGAGAATTATTATGATTTTATAACATTTAGATTAGAAGTTGTATAGATGTTCATACTATGTATACATATTATAATAACCCAATATATATTTTTTGTTTTCATATAATCATTATGATATTGACCATTGAGCATGACCATTCTTAATTGGAGTTGGTGTTACTATTTAAGCTACTACAAAATAATAGTTTTTATAGTTTATATTGGAGATATATTTCATTATTTCATAGCCTGAAATGTATTATTTAAATATATTATATCTATGTTTATTTACATGATTTGGTGTTGTTAAATGGTTTATATCAAATATATTTCCATTGGGTTATATTTACATTGTATTTCCACCCATCATATGTTGATACCCTTGGTGATAGAAAAAAATAATGAACCTATTATGTCTGATTTTTGGTGGTCATGCATATCACCATTTTTATATTTAAAGGGGGTGCACTTTTTGAAATTATGTGGATGTGAAAATATTTTCATATAAAAATAAATTAAAAAATAGTTAGTATAAAATTAGTGAAATTGGATCTTTTTTCATTTCATTTAATTACAATCAATTGAAAACAAAAAAAGAATAAAAAGAAATAATTTATTATTTATAGATATCCTCTTTTAAATAATGAGAACGGGATTATAATTATAATTTAATCATATATTTTATGATGATGAATTATATTTTAATTCTTATGCTTTATATATTTTCCATTATTTTGGAATAAATTTACAATATATACTACTATCCATAACCATTATGTATATAACCATTTTAATTTCCTCAATATTAATGTTGTTTATTTTCATTATGGAGATTAAGATTACATGTATTCCTATTGGTTGAATATATAAAATTTTTAGTATATATCTAGTTTTAATTATTTTCAGTGGGGAAACATTTTTTTCTAGAATGTAATATCTTTATGAGGATAAATGTCATGAACCACATTACTTAAGATGAAGGATAGATAATGACCCCCAAGTCCCCCTTCCAATAGTCCCCATGATGGTGACCAGCCCCAATGGTCTAGATGTATCAAAAAAATGGAGGGAATTTTCCTTTTTATTGTAATCATTGTTGAGAGATAATATGTATCTACCTCAGAAACTCCAAGTCACATATATATAATGAAACCAAAAATCCGTCCCATAGGCATGTTTAAGGTAAAACTGGTAGTAATTAATAAGAACACCTACATAAGTACAAAAATAAAACTAAGAAGTGACACATCACCAATCCCCAACATGCAATATAGTAAGGTCTGGCAGAATGAGCGTAATTTCATTGGAAACCAAATTTTTTTGTATATGTAGTTTGAGAATACAAGTATACTTAGTAGGGAAAAACCAAAGTCACCCCTTTATAAGTGGGAGAAGCATACTAATGCCCCTGCAAGAAAACAACCTAAACTCAAAAGCACCTTACAAGGAGTACAATCCATTCCATCCTCACCAAGTCACTATCACCAAATAATGCAATTAAAGTTATGTAAAGTAGTAAGAACAATGATAATTACAAACCACACATCACGTACCACTACTTAACTACTCCTCCCTAACAGCGAACATCCGGATGCTAATAAGCTCTTTCATATCCCCCACTATCAAAACATGGATGTACACACCTAGTCCACATACAATATATCTCCCAAAAAACATGGGTACAACCACTGCATATCCCACCCACTGACACCTGGTCCACATCCTGACGATACTTAGTAATCAAACAACCTCTCACACAATGAGCACAATAAATCATGTAATATACTTCATACAATTACCTACTAGTGTAGATTCTTGGGTGATAAATTTCTATAACATAGAGTATTGAAGAGTCAATAACCAACCATCAATCCTCTCATCGGGATGTTATGAAAGGAACCCCCCATAACAATGGGGGTGTTCGGCACATATTTCTCAATGTGGGTGGGGTGTGTATAGAATTCTCATGGAAATTCATGTATTATATAGTTATCAACCAATCATCCCAACTAAGGGTTTTTTATAAAAAGACCACCCCACACAAAACATCCCTAGCTTCCACCTCTAAATGATCCTATAAAAATAAACGATGATCACTTCCCAATTTGTTAAATAAATGTCGATTCACTATAAGAAACCTCCCGACACATACCCCCAACAAATTAATTTATTTATTCCATCCCTACTTGGGCAACTACCACACATTGAAAATGTTATAAGGCTATAAAAACATACCAACAACTTCCAAATCAAAATAGGGAATCAATGACCGAGGTAAATGAAACTATTATAACACCCATTCATAAAAAAAACTCACCCACCTTGTAGTGCAACTATGCACTCCCCTATCTCGAACTCTTATTCATCCACCGCTACCGTCATTCTTCAAAGTCAATTTTTCTTGTCCTTCCTTTCAACATGTAAACCACACATCACACTGCATAAAATTCCCATTTGACAACCCAACTACATAACAACACCATGACCAACACACCCATAATCATGAACAAGACGCAACCCAGTCCTGGAGCCCCGCTACCCAACAACATTCTAGATGTAGTCCAACAAAATAAAGAGTTCATCCACTCCAAAATCAATCAATCCCTCAACATGATATTATATTACACCACGCGTACAACGTCAAAATAAAAACCACATTCCTATCCAGAAAACCACACAAACAGCACATGCACAAGGCCAAACATAACCAAAAATAGTTTATAGACACACCAACTAGGAATAGTTTATTCAGATTTTGCAAACACTTGTGCTTTCATTTCTACATGATAAAATCGGGGTGATCATAGAATATGTTTGATTTTGGGAATCCATATAATTAACCAAATATACATGAGTTACAATATCCCAATTATTACTGTGGTGTATCACAAACCATTCATGTGAGAAAACACAGACCACCAACAATAATGATTTTCAGAAGTCATACAACCCTTCCAAAACCTGACAGGGATCAAGGATAACATATAAAATAAATAGACCATCATCATCGTACTCCCAACCTCTTATTTATAACTTCTTATTATGTTATTCAATGTTGGGTCCATATGTATTTAAAAGGGTACATAAGAACACCCACCCCACATGAAACATAATGAAAAGAGATACCAAGGAAATCCCTATATTGAATAAAAGTTGACCAATAATTCTTCCTTGTGACAAAAATAGGTGGTCGAGATAGTAGAAAGGAAGACTCTAGGGGAAAACTGAACAGACTGGTATAGTTCAAGCACTTGACTCATTTGGGATGAAAGGGTCTAGGCGTATGAAGTGAAAATGTTAACACATGGGGAAAATAAAATCTCAGTATAGAAGAGTCCTATCCTATATAAATGGATGTGAGGTGGTTTAAAAGGCCATTAACATCAGACAATTGTCAAGACCACATGGGTTGACCATTTAAAATCATTGTGGGTTAGGATATTAAAGATAAAATTAATATCCATTAAACTGACATTAGAAACACCGAATCAAGGATTAAAATACGATTTAGGTCAAGTAAAATGTAAGAGGGGAGACACAAAACAAATAGATAAATTTAGTAACGAATCACTGATGGGTGATTCACTAACATGAGTCACTGATGCCTATGTCACTGACAACTGATCCACCCACATGATGACCTATAGATTCCATGACCTACCAATGCCATGTATCACCAACTACTTCAATAAATGACTCCCTAGGTCACCAACACAATGACTAACTGATTCCCTTACCCAGTTACTCCCAAACCTACTGATGCTTTAAGTCACAGATGCAATTATCTATAGACATGAGCTACCAACACTGAGCTACTGATGCAGTCATACTAACGCTAAGCAATCGACACGACTCGATAACACTTGTCTCACAGATGGAAAATATAACAATTTGGAAAACACTGGAGATGAGCCACCATCCCCCCTCTAGAACTCCCAAAACTATAGATATTAGGAAAGTAATTGACCATTTAGAATGGGGCCATTAAAATGATTATATACTAAATTTTTAAAAATCATTATTAAAAAAATTCTTTTCGATTTTTAATTCAATGATGAAGTTTGATGGGATAGTTATGAAGAATAAGAATTCAATATTTGACAATTTTCTATAAATCTAATTATATTATGATGTTTAGATTTCCATTTTCCCTTAATAAAGTGAATGTTTTCATTGAAACCATTCTTTATTATTTTTCCCATGTGAACAATAATGAGATTCTTGTGTTACTGAATTCTATAAATTATATCATATACAATTATTTATTAAATTTTAATCATAAATTCATTAATAAAATAAGTAATAAATTTATGTTTTTAATATAGATTAATAATTTATACAGTGGATAAAATATAGAGAAATATAAATGAAAAGAAAATTTGTTATAATTATATCAGGATATTCACAATACGATGACATGATGGTTCCTTATGAAGACAATGTATAATGAGGTGTTATTTTGTAAATTAAAGAATCAATAAATTCTATGCAGGGATTAAGTATTCCAACTTGATTTTTATCCTATTTTTTATATTGTAATAGAGTATTAAATTCCAAAAATATCATAAATAATTATTCAACACCACAATAGGATATGATGAGGACCTTTTATATTAATGTTATAGGATATGCACTGAATCATGGTTGAACTAATTATTCCATTACAGGAGTTCAATGAAGTAAATAAACTATAAACCCTTTATATCTTTAATAACATATCTAAAAAATCCATAAATTGATTGAAAAAGGAATGCTATATAATCACCACAACATATTGGATCAAAGAGTTCTTCAAATTAATAAACAATTTATCATTTGGAAACAAATAATGGTGTAATGATATATATTTTAGGATAGAAATAATTCCACAATTATTTTTCTATGTCCCCCATACTATAAAAAATTCAATAAATATTTTTTATCCCAATGTTTTTTTGTAACTTTTATTTTCTATTCCTATTATCCACGATTTTCCTGAAATATTTTGCAAATATTTAAAAAAATGATACAAGAATTTATGTATTCATAATTTTAATTTATCATATTTAACATTTTATTACATGTTATTCATTCATTTTTTATGTTATATAAATTTTATATTTTCCAGTAATTATATCATTTACTCATTATGAAGAAAATTTTAGTCAGGATTGAGTAATCTTTCGTCATGAATGGTGTTTCAGAAATGGAGCAAGGGATCACAAATTTATAGAAGTGTATATAGTTTTACATCAACATCATTTATTGAAATCCTGTAAAAATAATGAAACTCAATAATTTATAAATATTATTCAATTTATTAATAATCAATAATATATATAGTTATTTAGAGTGGATATTGATGGTCGGTGGAGTATTAAACTATCAGTAGTAGTTTGAATTCATTATTTTTATTTTATGGATGAATTTGAACTGAAATATTACTTATATTTCATTGGTTAAAATATATAAATTTATTTTGTTAAACAAAATGTAACCTACCATATAAATTCTCATTTATTAATAATATTTCATGAAATCTATTCATCTAATTTATGAATAAAAAATACAATATAGTTTATGAAATTTTAATTTTGATATTTGTTTCATACTTATCCCATTTATAGAATGCTTTTTAAAAATTATAATATATGTTTTAATTAACACAATCAATCTTGTTCTAAAAAATAATTAGCTAGAGTTTTAAATAATTATTCTATGGATACTTAATACTTTATATCATTATAAATGATTTCAATCTTATACTGTTAGATATTGTATTTTTTTTATGGGTCACAAACTCATTAATGTTTTATAAATTTTACATCCCTTCAATATAATGACATCACTGATTTGTTTAATAATGTAACAAAACATAACATCAGAATAATGATATGCACATGATCAAAATATATAAATATAATATCAGTATACATCTCGATTCAAGAAATATACTAAATATTTCATACTAAAGATAGATATTTTCTCTATGTACTAGGAACCCTCGTTCTTTCGGACATTTCAATTCCTATATCCTATAAAAATCACCATGTAACATAAGTGACATGATTATTGTGTGGGTATATCATTCTTAGTGAACATTTAGAAGATGAAACCTATCTATCTATCATAAGAGAAAGTGAATTATTTTTTACTATAATATAATAATTTAATTAAATATAAGAAAAATAAAAGTTTTCAAAATTTTAGAAATTTTAATAAATGAATTTAATATTTTTGGATAGATGTAATCTGCTAGATATTCCATGGATGAATCAAACAATAAAAACATAGAGCATTGCTCTGAGTCATATATAATAGAAATGTGGAATAAAAAATCATTTGATACGGGAACATGTTAATGGGGAAATATAATAATATTCCATATAAACTCTCATAAATGGGAAGATAAATACTTATCATGTTTTATATAAACCGTAAATAAATTTATATTGAATCCTTCATGAAAGAACATAGGTAGTTGAAAAAAATTTAAAATAATATTGCTTATACAGATTACAATATTATAATAATTAGTCTTTATGTGGAAAATATGAATAAAAGATACCATTAAAATAATAATATACTACCATGAGATACATTATTAACATAATTATGTATTCAAAAAAATGGCCAACAACTTAAACTGCATAATAAAATCCCCTTTTAAAGAGTTCAGTAGTAGATATTGAACAATTTAAATTCCAACCAGTATGATAAACTTAAATCTCTTATAACCAATAGAGTAAAACAAGTGTAATAGATAATAATTATCATAATTCATACATTTTAATAATAAAATCAATTTTTTTTAAATAAAATTATATAAGAAAGTTCCTTTTAGATTTATTTTTCTCAACCCATAACTTCTATAACTATTATACTACAAAAATATATGATATAGAAGGGGTACCTATCAAATAAACTACTAAAAACTATTTCAGGATCCATGGGAGTAAGTATTCGATATCCTCGATGAATGTTATAAAATATAACTGATAAATGATTAAGGAATTTTTTATCAATTATATGAGAAGGGAATGAAATAATTAAGGGGAAAAGAAGGTCATACCCATTCATTTAGTGAGATTAATATTGATTAATTTTTTTATGATAATAATAATCTATTAATTAGATTTACAATATATTAATGTCTATCTAATACTAACCATTAATTTAAAAAATAATAATGGAATAAAAAATAGAATTCAATGATTAGATATCAAAGTTTATATGGCCATGTTTATCTAGTGTCAAGTCACCGAGTACATAGTGCTTTTTCTGACACCAAAATGTAATTATTCCCCTAAAAATTCATTTATTTTATAATTTATTTTCTTAAACCATGTAAATTAGATCATTTATAATTAAACGTTGAAATGAAATTTGAATATGATGTCAAATTATATGGGTAAAAATGAGAAATTAATAGGCTTAAAAATATATTTAAATAAACATGAATATCATAACTGGATTAAAAGATTCATTGTTAAAGAATAAAATATATTCATTTTTTACAAAAATCCAATGATATCTCAAAAAATAATTATAAATAAATATCAATTCCCCTTAAAATATTGTAGGCTTTTGTGAGAATTAAGGGGAAATAATGAGTTCCTTCCACCTTAATCTTTATTTTTCCTCCTATCCAAATACATCTATATTGTTTTTTTGTACAGAATGTTTAGATTTCGTCTATATATATCCTTACAGTCATTCATCAGAAAATTATTTCTTTTATATTACAATTAATGAATTTATTTATTTATAAAAAGCTGTATTTTATTATGTAATACGTATATTTTAGATAAAGTGAGTCATATTTCTAATAGTGAACCTAAGACCCCAATTATATCTTAATACATAGTGATTAACCATTGTCCGTCGCTATGAAATTTTTTTACCTGAGAACATATATTCCTAACTTATATAAATTTATAGTTAATAAAATCATGTTACATTGATTTAATAGGTATTACAGTGTGAGTATATATTTCATTCCTTGTATGAATATTTCTATGACGGATTATTGGGGTTGGTGTTATTTTGGATTTATAATTTTTTGGGGGAATTTATATACATTTTTCATTTTAGTATATATATTATTATTTTTCACTCTATAAAAATTTCAAAATTTGTTTTTGTCATTATATTTTTTAATTATAAGCCTTTGGTATTTTCAATGAATATATTTATCCTAATAGGTTCTATTTGTATTTTTTCAATAATATAATAAATATAAATGAATATGAAATTCTTGTCGAGTTTTTAAAAATATTATATATATTTCTTGAATAATTTTCTGTTCAACAATATTAATTTAATGTATCTTCGTCAATATATCCAATAATTATTTGTATTTTATAAAATACTTACTTGCAGATAAATTGATATAAATTTTTACTTAATTGGTTTGTATATTTATGAACTATTTATCATATTAAGAGTATGCCTATAAATTGTATACTTTTAAATTAATGTTGTTAAGATATGTTAGGTCATGAAAAAAAATGGAAATTGTATGTTTCAATGTAAATGTTTTTTTACATTTTTTTATTCATGTAATGAATGGATATAATATATGAAATATAATTTTTTTGATTGGACATTTTTGTGTAATGTCACCTATATATCTTTTTATATTTCATAAAGGAATTTTAGTTTCCATTTTACCCATTCCTTGTGTAATATCGACCCATATATAATAGTTCATGGAGAAGAAAGTAACATTATCATTAAATGAATGTAGTGTAACTCATGTTTCATTATTAGGGGGTATGGGAAAAAAATAAATTCATTAAGTATGAGATAAGTTATTATGATGATGGTAAATATTATGTTTATAAATCTATAAATTTTATGAAATTTAGATGTCTAATTATAACTGGTGATATTAGGTCATGTAATTTCTTCTAAAAATCATTTGTAATTTTAAATTAAAATATTTAAGTATATATATCTTGGTGGATGATTTTTTTAATTATGTGAAATGATATTCCATAAAATAATACTTTTTCACTCTTTCAAATCCATTAAAATATAAAATATATATATATTGTTACAGTAATTAAACTATTGAACAAATTTTTTAGAGTTTAATTATTATGGATAATATAAAATAATAATAGAATAATTATGGATTTCATTTTGATTATATTGTACATTCATCCATATATAATATATCATAATGAAATTGAGAAATATTTCTTGAATTATAAGGTGGGAATCATTAGTTGTTGATCATCATTAATTGGTTGATAAATCCCCACATAGTTTACAGACACAACTTTTAAAATATTTTAAATTGATAATATTTTAATTTTATGATTTTGAAAATATTTCTATAAATATATTTCATTTCTCATAGTTATTTAATTTACATGATGGTTTTATTGAATTCATCTTTTATGAAATCAAATTTATTTCCATATTAATATTTAATTTAGTGACATGTTATACTGTTTATTAGAATATTTTCTTTGATTTTTATTTTCATGTTTATTTGGTTTTGTATGGAGGGTGGAACCTATCATCCTACACTATAAGACCCTTGGTAATAACTTCAAATATATTATAAGTGTTATATTTTTATTGTGACTTATAGAATTAATAATAACTTATTGTGTTTCTCATATTGTTATAGGAATTACAATCACTCTTATAATTGTTAGTCTTGAGTCATATATCACTTTCATTTTTGAAAGAGTAAGTAAAATATCTCTCAATTTGTTAACTTAATCCAATATAATTATTATGCGAGGGGAATAATATTTAATCATATAATTATCAACCCTATTTTTGGGATTATAAATTCCCCCTCTTATCTTATATTATCATATATAATTTTCTCACTCATTATAATAAAGTAATAAAATATTTAAAATAATATTAATTATTTCATTAATTATATATAAGAATGTTTTTCTAAAAAACAATATAAATATTTACTTAATTAATTTTAAAAAATAATACTAGTTAATCAAGATTCCAGTTATTCAAATTTAATCCATTAACTCATCTTACATGATCCTATCTCATGATACAAGACTTAAAAGTTATACTAGAATAATTATTTGTGGATTGTATTTATTATTAATAAAATCCCCTTCTTGAGAATTTTCATCATAGTTCCATGTTAAATAAATGTTACTTTTGACCCAAATTTTAAATAGTTTTATATGTGTATTTCATATAAAATATTATTTTCATTCATGATATTATAGATTATATTTATATAAATACATATCTTTTCATGTAGTTTAAAAGTCTATATGGGAAATCGTTACATTGAATTGAAAACTAAAAAATTAGACATTGTTTCCAAAATTTTAATTAATATTTTAATTATTTTATTATTATTGTGTATTATGATCCATTTATATTCAATAATATGTCATCATTTCCATTAAACACTCATATAATATTTTTCATTAAAATAATTTGTTCGGTGATTACTAATTTCTAACCTAACTAATGTCTTCAAAATATAAATTTTTTTAAGAATTTTTTTTTTGAATTTTTAATTAATAGTTATTTTATTTTTACCATATTTCATGAATTTATAATAAGAATTCTATATTTAGAATTGTATATTTATTTCTTTAATTTCTTTTGGTGCTTTTAAAATGTGGAAAAAATATTCATGATCTCTTTCATATTGGATTCATTATATTCTCACTATTTGGATCAAATATTTGTATTTTTTTTATTATATTTCATTCATATAGCCTCAATAACATGTATCCTATTTTAACCGTTATTTTTATTTTTATAATTTATTGTCATAAATGAATGATATTGATAACCAATGTGGACCAATTGTTCGGCAAACTTTTAAAAATAATCAATATAAAGTTGATAAAACCACATTGAGTAAGGATTAACATGAATTTTTGTTCTAAATATTTACATTAATAAGATCAAAAAGTCTACCCATAAATAATTATTCAGCAAATATCATAATAATTTCATTACATTTTAGATATGTAAATTTGTTTCTATGGTTCCTACAATTTTAGAGTCACTCTCTCCCTCTAAAAGAATGAAATAAATTTTTACATTTTTCTTATAAAATAACTATCCTGATCATTATGTTTGTCTAAGGCTAACCATTCAATTGACTACTATCTTATATATAATATATTCCCCTCTAATTTCAGTTAATCATACTTCTTTGATACATACTCTTTATAAATCTTCCTTATCATTTCTTCCACAACACATATATCAATTTTTTAAGGTTATTAGTTATTAGCCCCAATAAAATTTCCATTCACCTGATAAATAATATGTTATTATAAATCTTTTTGGACAAAAATCATCGACTTCCCTATTAATTTTCTTTAATTTAAAGAACCAACTTTTTTACATTAAAAAAATATGTATTTTAAGCCCAACACTCCGAATTAATACTTCCTTACTTTTAATTATGATAAATTATTTGTTTTTAAAAAGATTCAATATTTTTTGAAAATTGTTTCACCAACATTTTTTTATAAATGATATGTAATAAATTTTATATGGTAACTATTTTATCGAGAATATAATGACAAAATATATTAATGAATTTATCAATTAATTTTAATATTTTTTATATTTTCATAATTTTGTTAATTTATTCAATGTACCCATTCATTAGAACATTATTATAAATATTAAGGATTCATTTATGGTTTTAATTTTGTTACTTAATGAATGGAGATACTGGTATTGTGGATATTTAATACCAATATAACATTTATATCTTATAAAAAATAAAAAATTGAGACATATTAATGACATTAAATTGAATAATATTCTCTACATAAACATTATAGACAGATTAAATATGCTATATTATCATTATTAGTTCACACATAATGTATAAAATCAAAATAGCTTCCCTGATAATCAGTATATACTTCACATAAGTAATTCAATAACTAGAATTACTAATTTAAATATCAGTGTATCTATAATATAAATTTAATAATGCTAATAAATAAATATAATTATTTAAATCTCATACAAAGATTGAATTCATTTTTTTGTTCGTATAGAACTTATCATCTCATAAAAACCAAATTATTAAATTCATAAATGTCTGTTTTCTTCAAATAAACATCCCATAATACAATAATATCATATTTCTTTATATGGAAAAAAATATCATAATGAAACTCTCTATATAAATAAAATTTATGATTTTTTACATTACCTTAATTAAAAAAATTTATCTCTCTTAATTGGTTATTAATAGATTCATTTAAATATAAACAAAATCACCCTACCTTAAAAATAAATATAATTTTCAAATTTATGTCAATTAAAATTGAAATATCATTGTTATATATCATTATTTTACTTGATGAATTTAAAAAAAATGTAAATATCTAATCAAGAGAGAAAGTAAGGGTTTGCCTTTAAATATTAATATTTTTATTCTAGATAATTTACATTAATCCATATCAACTACATCATATTATAAAAATATTATTGAGGTGAATATTTTTTGGGGTGGTTAAGAGTTTTCTAAACTATTATATTATTCTCAATAGTTTTATATATATTGTAAATTATTAATTTAATCATACGTTATAAATTATTAGACATGTTATTTAACTTCTCAATGATGACTTAAATGTCACCCATATACCTGAATGTATATAAGATAAGGATTAAATAAGAATATTTATTACTTCCCATCATTTTTTGGGAGAGTTTTCTTTTTTTGATTGTTTTTTATCTTAAAAATTATTAATCTACAACATCTAGAAATTACCATTGTGTGGTATTTTAATATCCACAACCCCCTTTATAGCATCAATCCATCTACAAAATAAACCCAACATTTTGACATGATTACACCTATTATATTATTATTTGATGTGTGAAACACGAGTGGATATGATCCTCATCGATATAATTTGTAATGTGCATCCAATATTTGCGGATAAAAAGCTATTATTATAAATAATTGATATATTATAGATTAATTATAATAGAAAAGTTATTCTCTTGTCATGGACATACAGAAATTTATAAACTAAATGTTGGTTATGAGATATGGAAAAATGATATGATAATCTTTTTAATTATTAAGTGTAGCTTCTTATTATATTAATTCATATTATATTTCGTCAAATTTTATTTTTCATCATCCTCTTATGAAATAAAATATTATTTATTAACACATGCTCATCTATCTATTCTAATATCATATATATGAAATCAACAACATTTTATTTTTCAATAGAAATATATAATTCCATCATAAAATTTTCTAGATAATTATTATTAATAAAATACATTCAACTATGATTAATATTTCATTAATAGTAAATATGAATATTATTCATTTTTTGTGTGGGATTTTTGGTAGAATATCAAACTATGTTTCCAAATTTTAATCCACACATAATATGATATACTATTTATTAATTTTTATCAAATATGAGAAAGATTAAATAATTATATAACCATTATTTGGGAAATTTAATCAATTAAATGCTTATAATTTTTGATATATCTAAATCGAGGATCTGAAACAAAATTATAATTGAATCAGAAATATTAAGTTAAAAATTCTACGAAATAAATTCAACGGAGTATCAAAATTATTTTCCCATTTTTTGTCTCTTTTTAATCATTTTTTATTTTCAATAAAATGGAATATTTTTTAAAATTAATAACAAATTGTTTTTCATAATAAGTAAATGATTCAATATTATAATCGTTTAATGGTTTTCGATTTCTATGAAAATAATTCAAAATATTTTTTTCTACAAATTATATATTATTCTGCCTTTTGAAAAACATTATGTTGATGATAATGTTTGGGGGAAAAATTTAAATTATCTGATATTGAATATATAATGATATAATAAAATTAATCATTTCATATTCTAATAAATTAATAATTAAATAAAAAATTTCAATGAAAGACTCTAATAAATTTCCTGTGTTCTATAACAAATAGGCAAGTGTTATATCTCAATGAATAAAATTTAATATAGATTAATATCTATTTATAACTATTAACATGTATTTTATGTAATTTTAAAAATTTATTGATAGTCTAGTCATATTTTTTAAACTAAAACAATATGTGTTATCAAATGTATTAATTTTTTTTGTGCATTTCTTTAATGCTTTTCTTTATTAGTAGAAATACATTCATTGTATTGTCAATAATAATGAAATTTGTTAATAAATAAATGATATATATTCAAAAACCATCTAAAAACCCTTATAGACTAGAAAAATATATAACAAAACATTATAATATATATTTTTTAGATAACATACATATCAATATATATAAGTTATCGTAAAAATTTTATTGTACATATAAATAATTTTCTGCCTTCAAAAACATTACTAATAATAGAATTTTTTAAATATGAATATTTTTAAAAAAATGAAGAAATAATTACATTGGTAAAATATTCTTACGATCAATATTTAATGATTTATATATTGATAACATATATGATGTACATAAGAGGAATCACACATTACCATTATGTGGCATTAAAATATGTCATAAATATAAAATTCTAATCATAAAAAATTGATCATTCATTTCATTATACAAATTAATTTTTTATCATTTCATAGATTAATATGTTATATACTTATGAGAAATCTTTTTTTCATCTTTTAATCATCTATTTTGAATTATTTTGTTTTATAATAACGATTTTCTTAGAAAAATATTTATATTCATATCATATATGTTGAATAATTAATTTAAAACTAATAAAGTGTCTAAATCATTAATGGGACATGCTAGTGGGTATCATTTTAGTAGACATATATTTGTACACCATAATTTGCTTACAATGAAAATTGGAAATTTTAATGCTCTTATATAAACCTTGATTCTTCATTAACATCATCACAAGATTAATTTTGTTCTCTAATTATATTTTAATAATCACCATGAAATTATTTATAATAAAAAAATGTTTGTTTTAATTCTGATTCAGTGTGTGATAGGTTATATTCTAAAATTTATTACTTGTAAACAGAATTCCACCATACTTCCAATAATAAATAATATCTCAAAGTTGATGTAAAATAATTAATATTGATGTATCTATTGTATTATATTATCTATGACTTAATGTAACTATCAATTTTTTATTCCTATTGAAAAATAACTTCTTAACATAATCTTTGGTTTTTTATATTACATTGTTATAATGTGCTTGTTTTATGATTTCTAATTTCCTAGAATGAAACACGTAGATCTATACCCATTAGTATATCATTATGAACTATTCATATAAACCATAATATGCTCATTTTGTAATTTTATTTTTTATTAGCTTTTTTAAAATATATTTATATACATTTTCTTTATAGAATTCATAAAAATATTAGTATAAACTGAATTATGTTTTATGATATAAAATTAATGGTCAATATTATTAATGAACATAAATACCACTTACCAAAAAAATGTTAAGTTTTCTCCCATGAAAATAATTCATCAATATCTAAACATGATAATATATGAATCTAATGTATTTTTTGTTTTATTTAATATCTCATCTGATGTTTCTTGATATTTTAACTCTCAAAATTCTTTCAATTTTTTATCTAGAGAATTCTTTGTGAGTCTTCATAGTCCCATATACTCATATATATCCATGGATTTATTCATATTATATATTAAAATTAAGTTTCATGCATCAACTCATATCATATTGTATTCTTAAGGTATTGAAAATATATATATCGTAAATCATTATTGATAAATTTAATATATTCAATAATAAAAATATCTTCTAAGATAGTTTCATATAATATTATATTTGGAATATTTTTAGAGAACATTTTGTGATAGATAGTCCATATAATAAATTTCATTTCCATGTTATGATTAATCATTTTTATACTAGTGAATTTTTTATATAATTTTGAGATGTTCAAACATCGAGTTATACTATTTAGTAAAATTTTCATAAGGTGTGAATACAACAATAACTCATCAACATAAAACAATTTAGATAGTTAAATGGAAAAATGGAATTTTTATCCCATTATATTCATCACAACGTTGATCCATTATATGTCAACACCCCCTCCACACAATTTGTACCCCTCATGGGCCGACAATGTGAGAAGGTAGATAATAACCCCTGAGTCCCATCTCCAGTAGGCCCCCGGTTGGCGGCTAGCACCAAGGATATAATAAACACACAAATCAAAGGTATTTCCCTCTAAGAGAACACATGCAGAGGAGAGAGGTAAGATAGACACCAACCAACTCCAACACAAAACTGAAAAACAAAAAAAGCCATAGTGCACATATGTAATGTCATGAAAACTTACTACAACTATAAGGGGAAAACTACAAGTACCTAAAAGAAAGTAAAAATAGCACCAACCACAAGCCGGAACAGCTCATGCAACCCCAAGCTAGTATAAAGTAGCTTGATCTACTTCCTGATCCAAGTGACCTAAAAAATGGTTTATATACACATAGGGTGAGTAAAATATTATACTCTATAGGATCCTCCCTGAATCCTCTAATGCAAAAGTTAATAAAGCATGATAAATCACAATAAACACAAGTGAACCTAACTTGTCACCTAAACAGGTATACTAAGTTCCCAACGTGCCACGTCCTGAGCATATCACTCCAAAAAGGCTTACCTATAGACACCTTGGTGGTGCCCTACAACATTTAAATCGTGCAACCAAACCCCCACGTCTACGTAATAAAAGTAACCGGGTATTTTCTAGGAGCCACCACAGCCCGCATAACATGTATCATAAGTCATGTATTACACCTCAAGCTATTGCAACCCATACATCATGTAATGATCTTCAAGCCATCACAGACTATAAACATTACACATATAGTAGTCCATAGAAATCTGTATCCAGAATATATGTCTGTGAATAACCCCAAGCCATTACGTCCCTCTACACACATGTATGGGGAAAACTAACCATTGTGCCTACCAGCACTTGTAACTACCAAGAGAAGAGAGAAGGGCCAAAGGGTGTAGTTAGCCATTCAACCTCCCACTAGAATGTTGGTGAAAAAACCCCCAGGGCTCAAAATCCATGGGGTGTTAGTTCCCCTTACTGACAGGGTGGAGTAGCATTTTGATACAAAAAAATTATAGAATATACTATATCTCACAACCACACTATGGGCATAACCTAGTATTAGACATAGTTACATCTAATGTATCTTTGACTTCGGGCAACCACATCTAGGACTAGGTATCCAATAAGCACACAACTATTTAAAGAGCTTAATTATATTACTTCATTCCATTTTTATCAGTTCCACTTTACGTTAATTAATTATTTAAACAGTAATTAACCATGAACCATTCATCATTAAATTTCATTAGCATCAAACCCAATGTCAACTCTCCCTTTAAAATTACATCCTCAACATTATGTTCTAGAAAACTACAAACCCATGGGATAATATCATTTATTCAATTATTCATTACAGAATTACTTTACCATATTCCCAGGCATTCTAGAAAAACCTTATATGCTACTAAACACAAGGGGGATCGACCCATTGAGTAGATGTTCTGCCCATCGAGAATTTTCTTCCTATAGAAAGAGTATAGTTCCATCCTACCTAGAGAATCTAAACACGGAAAGCACATGGCATACCATGCACGCCATCACCACTTTTAGGAGAAGGGTATGCAAGACCAACATCCTTGAGCAGTGGGGAAAAGTAAAGCAGATAATCAACCAAAAAGAATGAGCAAGCATCCAACAATCACATCCATCCTGTTCCCTCATCCATGGTGTCCTCCCCAAAACCCACATGCATAAACTGATGCATCTATCCACTCTAGGCGTCATCTTCTTCCACAACCAACGGTCTCCGTACCCCCACATACCCCAATAGCCATCTTGGCTCACATCACAACACCAGCAACAGGAAAACACACATCTTTACAACTGGGCTCTTGGACCTTTAACAATGTAGATGATAACTCATAATCCATCAAGGAATTATCAAAAAATCAGTTCAATAATCCATCATGAATTAACCTATTTATTATTCACGGGTTCAAAATTTGGAAAACATAATCTGTAATCTATCAAAAATAATTAAACATGCTTACTGTGCCAATTTGATTAACATCAAATTACAACAAAGAGAACCAAATTAATTTATATGCCTCTTTCTCTTTTAACCAATCCACTATCAATTAATTTCTATTTATGTTCATTAACAATTTCTATCAAGAACGAATATCTAAAAAATCAAGCAAAGATATCACACTATCTAGTAAAACAATAGGCAATAACATACAATTGATATCAATTTATTTATCCAATTCAAATATTTAATATGTTTATTCAATTTTCTTCTAGTGTTACAAAATATGATAACGATTTAGTTTCACATAAATGAAGATAGAATCATTGAATCACCTACCTAAAAATAGTTTTTGACGTTCATTATATGAGAATAGTCCACCCAACGAGTCATGATCCTCCTATCGCGACAATTGCTTCCACCCGAGGATTCCACGATACGACTACACCAACCGAAACCCAAGAAAACTCCATTAGAAGCATGGTGATCACATGTTAGTATTGAATTAGAAACAAATGAAATGAACCCCAAAAGAACGATGATAAAACATACCTTATATCAAGGATTGATCAATACAGCTTGGTTGTATCAAAACCGAGCGGAACCAATCCGAGGATTAATGTTTGATTGTGAAACTCTTATGATAAGGAATGTGATGTTTGAGGAACTCACACATGAGAGAAATGAGAAGGATTTAGGGAGGAAGATATCATGTCCCTTTAGAAGATTAAATGGAGCGATGGTTTAAGATACACTTATTTTCCCATTAAAAGAGGATCACATTAAACCATGTGTTTTGATGTAGTAAAAACAACCCGAGCCTTAGGGATAATTAATATAGGAATTATGTCCTTTTAATATTCTATAGATTCATTAAAATGAGGCATAAAATGCATTTTACATCAATGGAAATGTCAATGGGGTGAAATAGTAGAATGCTGGAAACACTGTTCACTTTTGGAACCTCACTATTCTGGAAACACTGTTCATGAACATCACTGTTGGAAACTCACCGTTCTGGAAAAACAGTTCATGAACCACACTGTCAGAACCTCTCCATTGAAATCTCACCATTCTTGAAACATTGTTCATTATTTTCACCGTTGAAACCACACCTTTGGAAGCTCACGATACTAGAAACACTATTCATGATCCTCACCATCAGAACCTCTCTGTTCTGTAAACACTATTCCTGAACCACACCATTGCATTGTTCATAGATGTTTAATGTTGACACTATTCACATATGTTTAATGTATACATTGTTCACATGAGGTAACCGTTTCACTGTTCATGAACCTCACTATTGCACTGTTCAGAGATGTTTAATGTTGACACTGTTCATGAACCTCACCATTCCACTGTTCACATATGTTTAATGTTGACACCCACATGCATAAACTGAGGCATCTCTCCACTCTAAGTGTCATCTGCTTCCACAACCAATGGTCTCCATGCCCCCACATTCCACAATAGCCATCCAAGATCACATCCTGACACAAGCAGTAGGAAAACAAACATCTTTTCAATTGGGATCTTGGCCATATAACAATCAAGAGGGTAACTCATAACCCTTTAAGGAATTATCAAACAATCAGTTCTTTAATCCATCTTGAATTAACCGATTTATTATTCATAGGTTCCAAATTTGGAAAACATAATCAGTAAGCTATCAAAAGTAATTAAACATGCTTATGTGCCAATTTGATTAAAATCAAATTACGACAAAAACAAATAGATTCATTTACATAGCTCTTTATCTTTTAACCAATCCACTATAAATTAATTTATTTTTACATTCATTACCAATTTCCATCAAGAACGAACAATTAAACATGCAATCATTGGTATCACACTATCTAGAAAAATAAAAGGCAATAACATATGATCGATATCAATTCATTTTTCTGGTTTAAATATTTATTATGTAAATTCCATTGTCATACAATGTGATAAAACATTCTAATGATAAATTTTGACATAAAATAAGAGAGAATCAATGAATCCCCAACCTCAAACGGTTATTGACGTTCTTTGTATGAGAATAGTCTACACAATGGGCCACGATCATCCTCTCACGACAACAGCATCCACCTGAGAATGCCACGGTACGACCGCACAATACAAAACCCAATAAAACTCCAATAGAAGCATGGAGATCACATGCTATAGTATAGAAGGAGAAACATGATAAAATTAACCCCAAAATAATGGCAATAAAACATAACTCATATTAATGATTGATCGATACATATTGGTTGCATCAAAACCGAGCGGAACCAATCTGAGGATGAAAATTTGATTGTGCAACTAATATGTGAAGGTATTGGATGATTGAGCATCTCACAACTGAGAATAAGGAGAATTAATAAGGGAGGAATATATCCCATCATATTAGAATATTTAACAAAGCGATGGTTTAAGATATGCTTAATTTCCCATGAAAAGTGGATCACAATAAACCATGCAGGTTGACCTAATAAAAACATCTAGAGCCTTAGGGATAATTAATATAGGAGTTATGGCCTTTTAATCATCCTTAGAGTACTTAAAATGAGGCTTTAAATTCATTTTACATCAATGGAAATGTCAAAGGGGAGAAACAGTAGGATGTTGGAAACACTGTTCACAATTAGAACCTCACTGTTTTGAAAAAACTTTTCATGAACCTCACCATTCTAGAAAAACTGTTCTTGAACCTCATCGTTAGAACCTCTCAATTGGAACTTCACCATTCGAAAAACACCATTCATTAACCTCATCGTTGAACCTCACCATATTGAAAGCACTGTTCATGAACCTCACCTTTGGAACCTCAGTGTTCTGGTTACACTGTTCATGATCCTCACCGTTGAACTGTTCATAGATATTTAATGTTGACATTATTCACCAAAAGCTACTGGTGTACTGTTCACAATGGTCTACCTTTGGAACTATTCACGGAAGGTTTATGTTGACACTATTCACTCGAGTTTACCGTTGCACTATTCAGAATGGTCTACCATTGGTACTGTTCATAGATGTTTAATGTTGACATTGTTCACGTAAGGTTACTTTTGCACTGTTCATAGAAGGTTAATGTGGAAACTGTCCACCTAAGGATACTGTTGAACTATTCATAGAAGGTTAATGTTGACACTATTAACCTAAGGTTACTATTGTACAATTCACAATGGTCTACCATTGGAACTATTCACAGAATGTTACTACTGACATTGTTCACCTATGGTTACCATTTCACTATTCACATAAGGTTAATGTTAACACTATTCACCTATGGTTACCATTGCACAATTCAAAATGTTATACCGTTGGAACTATTCACATAAGGTCACCGTTGCATTGTTCACAATGGTCTATCATTGGAACTGTTCACCTAATCTTACCGTTGCATAGTTCACAACAATCTACCATTGGAACTTTTCACCTAAGTTTACCGTTTCACTATTCACAACAGTCTACCGTTGGAACTATTTACAGAAGGTCACCGTTGCACTATATGCAATGGTCTACCATTGGAACTGTTCACCTAATGTTATAGTTGTACAGCCCACAACGGTCTACATTTGGAACTATTCACGGAACTGTAATTTGGAAATGTGTTGGGGATAATTCACCTTCATCTCCCAGAACTCCTCAAACACCATATTTTCAAAATGTAATGGACTGGATAGGTCCGGGCTATTACATCAGATATCTCTCAAAGAATTCTCATTATTGATAATTCAAAACCCACCTAAAGGAAAAACTAACCAGGGTCCAAACCACCACCCATCGAGATACCTCTCAAAGGAGAGAAATCCCAAAGAAGCAAAAAAATAAATTCATATTATAAACATGAATGGTCTACCCACAAAGGGGCCATCGTTACATGAAAAGAGTTAAACATCAAACCTCTCTGGGTACTCGGCATGTATCTGTGACTCACATTCGAATGTGCTCTCCTCTGTGCCACTGTGTCGCCAAAAGACACGAACCAAGGGAATTGGATGCCCACAAAAAAACTTCTCTTTGCGGTCTTGGATCTCCATAGGTCACTCCTCAAAGGTCACATCATCATCAACATCGATCTCTTCCCAATCGATGATGTGAGAGTCATCATGAAGATAATGACAGAGCTATTATACATTGAAAAAACCATGTATCCTGCTCATCTATAGGGGAAGTGATACTCTATTTTCCATAGATACAACATGAGATAACACCTCTAATGGCCCATCAAAGTGGGGAGAAATCATACTCACATGACCAAACATTTTCTACCCATGATGGGGAGTCACCTTCATAGACACATGACCCCCAAAATTAAACTCTAAGGGTATCCTTCTTTGATCAGTATATGATTTTAGATGATCTTGCATTGTCTCCATCCTCTCATGAATCACTTGAACCATCTCTGTTGTATTATGCACTAGTTCTAGTCCGAGAATTACTGACATTCTGACCCCAGTCCCGCACAGTGGAGAACGACAAGTTCGACCATACAAGGCTTCAAATGGTGCCATATCGATGGTGGAGTGATAACTACTGTTGTAAGAGAACATCACCAAGGGTATGTGCTTCATCCATGAACCTCCAAAATCCAAGACACAATAGTGTAACATATCATCAAGAGTCTAGATGGTTCGCTCTGTTTGACCATCTGTTTGAGGATCAAAAGCGGTGCTACATAATAGTTGAGAAACAGAATCATGTTGGAGACCTCTCTACACCCAGGAGGAAAAACAAGGATCTCAATCAGAAATGATCATCCTTGGGACTCCATGAAGTCTTAACACAACCTCCATATACTGCCTCGACAAAACATCTACTGATCTCAACCCTTTGATCACTATGAAGTGGGACGATATTGTTAAATGATCCAATACCACCCAAATAGCATCATGTCCTCCCAGATCTCGAGGTAAACCAATAAAAATGTCCATTGATATGTTCTCCGATTTACACTGAAGAATCTGTAATGGACAGAGAAGGCCACTAGGAACACGGTGTTAGGCCTTCACCTTCTTGCTGACCAAACATCGAGACACAAACTCCGCCACCAGACGCTTCAACCCTGACCACCAAAATTCGCTCCTCAAGGATTGGTACATATTTGTCATTCCAGGATGCACCGCTAAAGGAAAACTATGAAAATCGCTAAGAACCATATCACACATCATCAAAGGAACAAAAATCCTTCTATGATGCAACACTCGATATTGTTCATTCTCCAACCAACCATTAGGGGCCTCATCAAAGTCAACTCAGTCTCTCCATACCTCCACCTCTAGATCCCCCAACTAAGACTCTTCCCCCTTCTACACTAGGGATGACTATACCGTCATCTGAAAAAGACAACATATACCTCTAACTTCTCCTATACCAAGATGTAATTCTGAAAAATCTTCCATTAATCTCCAGGAATCACTAGATTCACGCACAGCATCACTACGTGACATTCGACTCAGCGCATCAGCTACAACATTCCCCTATCAAGGTGTATATGATATTTTGATGTCGTATACCTATAAGAACTCCATCCACCAATGTTGTTTTATGTTCAAGTCATGATGGGAGAAAATATACCTCAAACTCTTATGATTGGTGAAAACCACAAAACTCTCACCAATGAGGTAATGTATCTACAACATCATAGAAAACACTACGGATGCTAACTCATGATCGTTGGTGGAATAGTTACGTTCATGGGGATGAAAATGTCGAGACCCATAAGAAACAAATGTCTTCGGCTGTATGAGAACACGACTTAACCCCAGATGTGAAGTGTCGCATAAAACATCAAACTGAACTCTCTCAGTTGGAAGAAAAAGTACTAGAGCACTTACTAACATCTCCTTTAGACACTTGAATGCTTCCTTACATTGATTAATCTATTTTAATGCATGATCCTTCAGGGTCAAAACTGTTAGAGGAGTCTCAACTCGTGATAAATTAGCTATGAACCTCCTATAGTAGCCTGCAAGACCAAGGAAACATCACACTTGTGACACTATCTTGGGGGATGCCCAAGACACAACTACTTATATCTTCTATGGATGCACAACTAATCTCTGATGCATCACAACATGCCCCAAGAAACGGACTTATCGGGCCCAAAACTCACAAATCGACAACTTCCCAAACATCTGATGTTGAAGAATAAAATCTCAAAATGGTGTGTAAGTTCTCTTCATGCTCCTTATATATGGAGTACACAAGGTTTTTGTCAATGAAAACCACAATGAACTTTTATATGAACTCGTGGAACACCACATTCATCAATCCCATGATGAATACAAAAGCATTTGCATGCCAGAGGGCATTACAATGAGCACATTATGCCTATAACGACAACTAAAAGAAGTCTTCGAGATATCCTCTTCCTTTTCATGCATCTGATGATCTAATGACTGCAAGTCGATCTTTGAGAACCAACTTGAAACCTTCAGTGGATAAAATAAATCATCAATCCTTGGAAGAGGGTAGTGATTCTTTATTATCACTTTGTTTATGTGACGATAATTGTGACACAACTGCAAACTGTCATCAGCCTTCTTCACGAACAAAACTGGTGCACCCCACTGTGACACGCTTGGACAAACAAAACCCCAATGTAACATAAATTAAAGCTATATACGTATCTCTTGTAACTCAGAAGGGACCATACTATATAAAGACATAGTGATAAGAGACGCTCCTGGTTGTATCTCGATACCAAACTTGATCTCTCATCAAGGGGGTAATTCTACAACCTCTTATGGAAAGACATCAGTGTACTCTTCTACAAACATAGGAAATGCCATCTTATTAAGCTATGAAGAACTCAAAATAAACTCAGCCATCATGGATGATAATGTAAAAATGCGCCTATGTCCCATCTGAGGATCTCGCTCACTAACAAACAACACTGGCTCTCCATCTGCACCAATGAAAACAAACTTCTTCCAGAAGAAATCCATAATATCCTTCACCGAATACAACCTATCCAGGATGAGGATGACATCATATGGTTGTATTCGCAAAAAGAGGAAATATCTTGAAGAACAGTGTTTTCCCAACATGAGCTCACAGTCTCTACGTACTTTGGACAAGTCAGCTTGACCTCCAACTCACGTAGTCAATGCCAAGGGCACTGGAATCCTCTCTACCTCAAGTCCCAAAGCATGGAAAAGGGTAGGTGATATGAAGAAATGTGTCATTACTGAATCAATCAAGGAAAACACCAAGGTAGAAAACAAGAAAAGGGTACCTCAAATGACATCTGGATCACATAGATCTAGCAACTCTAGAGGATGAAGCTGACCACGACCTCTTCCATGGCCTCTGTAACCCTGATGAGGACCACCAACACTACCACACTCTACTCTCTGGGGATGGGGGTGCATCATGGGGTTGTCCTCCTCCTTCCCCATATACCCTCTACTGATCTAAATATGGTGCTACATTCTGATATTGCCTTGGCTGGAACAACCTCAACGGAGGTACCTGGAGTGTTGCATCTAGTGCATGATGGCTACATCGAAAGGTCGGGAACTTATGCTATTGATTATCACAACCACCACATGAAAAATAAGAACTAGATCCATTTTCATAGTCCGAAGAGTTTCTTCCACTGGAGAAAATAGATGTGAATGGCTGGGACCTACCCACGGCTGAACGAAAACTCTTCCGCCCGGAAAACCAGGATCCTTAGACCACAGCTCAGCTTCGTGAGGAATCAAGATGATTCCATTCTTGTGATGATCTATTCCTTTCCAACGTCCTCTCGACAACCTCTTCCCTCGCAAGCACCTCAAGATATGTTTTCCGTCTAAATGGGGTATCTTGGTGCTAGATATCTGGATGCAAAGCCACCTCAAAAACCCTCGTCATGGCCTCCTCATCTTGTAGCAGTTCTGAAACATATTGTAAAGGGTTCTAGAAATGTATTCCAAACTATAGAACAATGGATCTCCCCTATCGAAGGGTAAGAAACTCTTGGCAACTAGATGCCTTCGTAGTCGAAGAAATGAACTTCACTCTAAACTTATCTCAAAACTATTTTCTTGAGATCGTTGACTCCTCATAATCCCCGAGGAACAAGAAACACCACTGCCTCACTACTCCACGTAGTATCGTGACAACAAAAGACACCCAGTGCTCCTTCCTAGTACGGATCGAACTGAAGCCTATCTCTACCTCCACCAACCAGTATTCTCTAACTGCATCAGAAATAGAGCCCTCATACTTTTGAAGACTATGGCGCTGAAACTCTCGAAGTGTCTTCTTCCAGGTGTCATTACCGTCATCCTATACCCTGTGGCGATCTGCTAGAACAGCCTTCTGGACATTTTCTGCGCAAAAATGATGAGGACATCGACCTGGATCCATACCTATATAATAACTAACGGTTAGAGCTCTTAAACCTGGAATATGAAAGAGTCCACATTAATTAATTAATTTTTTTCTTTCATTGGTTTTAGGTTATCCTATCCCATGGTCTACCCATTCAAACACATGCTCAATGAATAATGATGATTGATCCTTTTTTTAGGTCTTTATCTTTCAACTAGTATCACCTTGTTTAGTATCCATTGTAAAATTAATGGTCTGTACATCATATCATAGGGGGACCTAAACGCATATGTCTCAAATAGTCTCAAATGTTTAAATCACCTTATAAACATGAATGAAACCATTAAACTACCAACGCATGCAACCTCACTTATGCCTAACTCCAATCTCCATCTTATCCCTCAACCTGCCTCTGATACCACTCTGTCACGACCCCCTCTCCACAAAGTGTACCCCACCTATGTCGGAAATGCGAGAAGGGAGATAATGACCCCACAGTCCCACCAACAATAGGCCCCAGATTGGTGAGAAGCAACGAGGGTAAGGTAAATACACAAATTAAAGGCATTACCATCTAAGAGAACACATGCAGAAGAGAGACACAAGATAGAGACCAACCAACTTCAACTCAGAACTGAAATATAAACGAAAAACCAAGGGCACATGTGTAATGTCATGAAAAATTACTCCAACTGGAAGGGGAAAACTACATGTACCCAAAATAATGTAAAAACAGAAGAAACCACAAGCCTGAACAGCTCCTACAACCCCAAGCAAGTAGAAACCTTATTGATCTCCAACCTGCTCAATGTGACCAGAAAAACAGTTTATATACATAGAGGGTGAGTATAACAGTATACTCAATAGGATCCTCCCTGAAGCCTCTCATGCATACGTAATGAAAGCCTGAAAAAGAAAAGTCAACAATAAGTAAAACTAACTCGTTACCTAAGTAGGTTTACTAAGTTCCCTTCCTCGCCATTGCTACTCACACCAAGTAATGCATACAAGAATATATCATATAATAAAAATATATGTGGTACCCAGCTACTGCTTCCCCACTGGGTTACCAATTTTCCCCAACATCACATGTCCTGAGCATCTATCTCCAAAAAGTCTTTCCCCCAAACACCTGGGCAAAGCACCAAAACATGCACCTCATGCAACAAAACCACCTATTCAATGTAAGAAATGCAACCATGTAGTTTTTAGGAGCCACCACAGCCCGCATAACATGTATCATACATCGGGTATTACACCTCAAGCCATTAAAGCCCATACACCAAGTAAGTATCCTCACGCCATCACAACCTATACACATTACACATATAGTAGTCCATAAGAAACTCTATCCAGAATATATGTGTGTGAATAACCACAGGCCAATACAACCCACTACACACATTTATTGGGAAAACTAACTATTATGCCTCCCAACACAAGTAACTACCAAGAGAAGAGAGTGGGGCCAAATGGGGTAGTCATCCATTCATCCTCCAACCCTGATGTTGGGAAAAACACCTCCAGGGCTCAGAATCCCTGGGTGTCAGTTTCCCTTACTGACAGGGTGGTGTAGCATATTGAAACAGAAAATGTAAAAAATTTACTGTATCTCACAACCACACTATTGGCTTAACATAGTCTTTGAATCAACTACAGCTAACGTCTCTTGAACTCTGGGCTGTCACTTCTAAGACTATGTATCATATAAGCACACATCAATTTAAAGAGATTTATTAGACTATGTCATTCCCTTTTTATCAGTTATATTTACATTAATTAATTATTTAATAATTAATTAACCATGAAAAACTCCACATTAAATTTCATTAACATCACACCCGAAGTCCAATATCCCTTAAAAAAACAACCTCCTCATAATTATCCAAGAAACTCAAACACCATCAGTTGAAATCATTTATTCAATTATTCATTACATAATTACTTTCCCATATTCCAAGGAATTCTAGAAAACCCTTCTATGCTTCTAAACACAAGGGGGCTCTACACTGTTAGTAGATGTAATGTCCCTAGAGTCTTTTCCACCTATAGCAAGAGCCTAGACCCATCCTCCCTTTAAAATCTAAACATGTAAAACACGTGTCACACCCCACAAGTCTTCACCTCTTTTAGAAGAAGGGTAAGCAAGACCAGCTGCCTTGAGCAGTTGGGAAAAGTAAAGCAGATAATCAACAAAAAATAATGAGCAAGCATCCAACAGTCACAACCATCATGTTCTATCATCCTTGGTGTCCACACCGACACCCAAATGTATAAACTGATGCATCTACCCACTCTAGGCATCATTTGGATCCACAACCAAAGGTCTCCATGCCACCACATACCACAACAACCATCCAAGATCACATCACAACACATGGAGGAGGAAAAATACATCTTAACAATTAGGCTCTTGATCGTTTAACAATCAAGAGGGTAACTCATAACCCTTCAAGGAATTATCAAATAATTAGTTCTTTAATCCATCTTGAATTAACCAATTTATTATTTATAGGTTCCATAATTGGAAAACCTAATCAGTAAGCTATCAAAAATAATTAAACATGATTACTGTGCCAATATGATTAATATAAAATTACAACTGAGAACCAGATTCATTTACATTACTATTTATCTTTTAACCAATCCACTATCAATTAATTTCTATTTACGTTCATTACAAATATCTGTCAAGAACGAATACCAAAACAAGAAATCATAGATATCACAATATCTAGCAGAACAAGTGGCAATAACAAATGATTGATATCAATTTATTTACCTTGTTTAAATATTTATTATGTTAATTCCATTATCATCTAGTGGGATAAAACATGCTAACGAGTTAGTTTCACATAAATGAAGAGAGAGGCAATTAATCCCCTTCCTCAAATGTTTATTGATGTTCTTTATACAAGAATAGTCCACACAACGGGTGGCGATTCTCCTCTCGCGAAAATTGCATCCACCCGAGGATGCCACTCTATGACCGCACCAACCGAAACCCAAGAAAATTACATTTGAAGCAATGAGATAACATGATATAGTATGGAAGGAGAAACAAATTAAATGAAACCCAAAAGAACGATGATAAAACATACTTTATATCGAAGATTGATCGATACAACTAGGTTGCATCAAAACCGAGCAGAACCAATCCGGGGAAGAAAGATTGATTGTTGAACTCCTATGAGAAGGAATGGTATGTTTTAGCAACTCACACCTGAGAGCATGGAGAAAGTATTATTGAGGAAGATATCACATCCCTTTAGAAGATTTAATGGGGCGATGGTTTAAGATACACATAATTTAAAATTAATAGTGGATCACATTAAACCACACAATTTGACCGAGTAAAAACTTCCTGAGCCTTAGGGATAATTAATATAAAAGTTATGGCCTTTTAATACACTTTAGAGTCCTTAAAATGAGGGTTTAAATGCATTTTACATCAAATGAAACATCAAAGAGTAAAAATAGTAGAAATCTGGAAACACTATTCACCGTTGGAACCTTACCGGTCTTGAAACACTATTCATAAACCTAATCGTTGGAACCTCACCATTCCGGAAACACTGTTCATGAACCTCACTGTTGGATCCTCAGCATTGTAAACTCACCATTTTGGAAACACTGTTCATTAACTTCATCATTGAAACCTCACCATTGGAACCTCACCATTCTGGAAACACAGTTATTGATCCTCACTGTTAAAACCTCACTGTTCAGGAAATACTATTCATGAACCTCACTATTACACTGTTCACAGAAGGTTAATGCTGACATTGTTCACCTAAGATTACCATTTCACTGTTCACAACGATCTACCATTGGAACAGTTCATAGAAGGTTAATGTTGATACTGTTCAACTGAGGTTTCCATTGCACTCTTCAAAATGGTCTACCATTGGAAATGTTCATAGAAGGTTAATGTTGACATTATTCACCTAATGTTACCGTTGCACTGTTCAATGAAGGTTAATGTTGACACTATTCACCTAAGTTTACTGTTTCACTATTCACAACAGTAAACCCTTGGAACTTTTCAAAGAAGGAAAATGTTGACACCGTTCACCAAAGGTTACCATTTCACTATTCACAGAAGGAAAATGTTGATAGTGTTCACCTAAGGTTACCGTTGCATTATTCACAATAGTCGATCACTCGAACTGTTCACAGAAGATCACCATTGCGCTGTTCATAATGGTCAGTTGATGGAACTATTCACCTAAGGATAATGTTGCACTGTTCACATTGGTCAACAGTTGAAACTTTTCACCTATGGTTACCGTTTAACTGTTCAAAATGGTCTACCATTGAAAATATTCACAAAAGGGCACCATTTTCATGCTCACAATGGTCTACCATTTGAACTATTCACCTAAGGATACCATTGCACAGTTCATAATGGTCTCCCATTGGAACTATTCACCGAATATTAGTTTGGGAAAGTGTGGGGGATATGTCACCTTGACCTCCCGGAATAACTCAAACACCATATTTTCACAAAGTAATGGACTAAATAGGTCTGGTCCATTACATTATATATGAGGGATTAATGTTTTAGTTATTGTTTTTATATTATGTAGTAATTCACATAATTAATATATAATACAAAAAAACACTATTGTTTTGTTATAATAAAAAAAATACATTATTTAATGTTATGTTGGTAATATTTGATATATATTATAATTTATATTTTAATATATTGTTTAATATTTTTACACCCCATTTATTTGTATGTTGTAGGATTTGTTGTCAAGAAGTGAATTTGGATCCTCACACATGATTTTGTTGTATGTTTTATTTATATGGAATTCATGGATCATATACTAATGAAGATCAATATCCATGGTGTTTTCTAGATAAATAACAAAACATAGGTGTTAAAATTATTAAATATATTAAGAGTTATGGTTTTCTTTCATATGATTATTGTGTATTCCAATACACTAAAGTATGTGGGGATGTATATCGTTGATATGTCTTATAAAAAAATACAACAAAAAAAAATAAAGATATAGGTTAATGTGTAAAAATATATATTTATAAAATTATTTAGGGACATCACATTGTTTTCTTACAATATATCACAATATATTTTTTCCAAAAATATATTTAAATGGCCCCTTGATATTTTTTATGAATTGTAAATGAAGGTATAAAGAAACATGAATAGAAAAATGTTTTCAAATACCAAAGAAATGTAATGAGATTATGGTAAATCATAGGTGGAGATTATTTAATATCATAGTGATTAGCATAACATGTTAAAAAATTATTTTGTGTAAAGACCTTTAAATGTGTTGCTAAAAAATGATTATATGACTATTATAAAAAAATGTGTGATATCATGGTGGTTGTCATAACACTTATTTTTTTTAAATTGCTAAATAAGAAATAATGAAAGTGGTAATGTATGATAGTAGAAGAAGTGAATTAAAAATATATAATTATTTGAAAATATAATTAGATGTCAGAAAAGGTGACTTCACATATCAAGGATGATTCTATATGAAATGCCTAATATTATGGATTTAATGTAATTTAGATAAAAGGAATTTATAGGGATTCATATTTTCATATATGACTATTATAGAAATCAAATATGGTGAAAAAAATACTTACATTGTGAATGATGTATAAAACATACCAGAATAAATTAAAATTTAAATGATAAGGAGATGAGTTAGATATTTTAAAAAATTATTATATATCTATCAGAATAAACACCTAAATTTATAGAATGATTTTAAAAAATATTATACATTGTATTTAGTTTCCAATTTAATTTATATCCATATATTGGTGTATATAGTATCCATGATGTACTTTTGATAACTTGGTGAAGCCAAAAGGTTTAAAGGAACATTGAAAATATAATTAAAAGGGGATGTATTGGTTTATATAATTCAAGTTTATGACCTATATTTACAAAATAATGAATGAAAACATTTTATAAGATATTATAATATTATTAATCAATCAATGAAATATCATAAATAGTGGATTGTGGAAATATAAAAAAAGATTCATTGATGATGCATTTTTTGAAAATGAGATTCATTGAAGTCATATATTTATGAGACTATCACAACACCATATTCTATACAAAATATATTTAGAGGACCCTATGTAACATATTTAATGTTTTTTACATAATGAAATATATGTTATGATTTTAAAATTTATGATGAACATTTAGATAATACGTAATGGTTGAAATGATCATAGGAGCATGATGAAGTAGTTTTTGTGATCATGGTGGGGATAATTAGTCATGTGGGGGGCTTCTGTAAATAATAAATTGTATAATTATTGTGATGATATTGTAAAATATGGAATATAATAGACAAGTTTATTAATGACTAGTGATGATTCATTAAGATTATTGTGATGATGTATCAAATGAGAATATAGTGATTTATGGAATATAGGTAGTTTCTCAAAATAAATGTGACCGACACATAATGATATAATAAAAATTATTCAACTATTCTATATCAAATTTTCATACTAAGGGAATAAGGTGATAAATATTAAATTCTCCCAATGAAGACAACTTATATTGGAATACATGAATACCCCACAATTGAGGATGAATTATATTACTGAAGTATATATTGTGAAGAGGCTAAGAAAGACCACCAAACAAGAACCCATAATAATTGGATGTTCTAGCATGGGAATATACATTCTACTTAATAATTTAGGAAAATGAGATATTATTTTATATTAAAAAATTATTTAATATAAAAATTATTTGGAAATATACATCATGGAGAGATAAAAACTAAAGTAATCAATACAACTATTAGATTATAACTGAGATAAATTACCCTAATGTGAATGTTGGAAAGCATCCTTATACCCTTTAAATATAACCATCATTTTATGTACACTATAAATATTTTGTTTCAATTGAATATCATTTTATTATTCAAATTCTATGTACTATAATGTTATGGCGTAAGAGAATGAATTGAGTGAGAAAAAAATTTACACGTAACACAATGATGGAATAATTTAAGTTAATTGAAAGAAGTAATAAATTAAATAAAATAATAATTTGCTCACTTATGGTCACACACTATTTAAACACTTTTAATTTTCATCGTTTTAAATAATTAATAACAAGTAAATTATAGTAGGCCATCTAGACACCTATCAACATTTAAAGAATGATTTAACTAAATATATGATAAATATACACTAGTTTATTGGTTGAACATAAAAAATTGTGGAATAAATACTCTGATATATATTTTTTAATTAAATATTACTATAATTATCATTAATTACATATTGTTCATCATTGATGTATAAATGATATCTATTCTAATTTTTTTTACATTTACATGTATCATTCATTTAAAATATATTTATAGTTTTATAGTTATATATATTGATTAAATAAAAAATATAATACAATTTATGAATTAGAATTGACGATGTTAAGATAATATTAAGGATGGAATAGAAAAAATATATTAAGTTTCATACAATTTACACTAGTTTTTTTAATTATTATCATAGTAGTAATAGATGAATGGGGTAAATGATTTTCAAAATGGAAAATAAAAAAATTAATTTATTAATGAACTAAATTATATAAATTGTGTATCTATATAACACATACTAATCATGAATGATCCATTAATAATTTTTTTGATGAATTATAATTGTAACAATTTAATTATTAAGAATTTAAAAAGGGCCAAAACATTCAATTACTAATGGATCCAAAAAATCTATATATAATATTTTGTATGGTATTGTTGATCACATTAATATAGAGCTTCATATTATTCAATAAAAAAATATACACATATTTTTTCCAAATAAATGTAATATTATTTTGGGATTTATATGTTAAATAATAAATAAAATCAAAATGTTTATAAAAATATTAAATAATAATTTTAAATTTTCATTATTAGTGAAATATATAATATCAATTAGAGGAAAATTATTACAGATATATTTTGGTGTTAGGAATAATATTCTAATTAAATGAGGATCTCAATCAAATATTAGGTATTTTATTTAAAAAGGGCTAATTGGAAAAAACAGAATGATTCAAAAATAATAAATTAATGTCACTTTTTATGTGATACCACTTTTTTCTCATAATTAATAATTTTTTTTTGAAAAAAATGTTTTTGAATTGAGTTTCACATGAATGTGAAATAATGAAAATGAGAAATTTTTTATATTAATATCATCTTGTCAAATGAGATTTTTCAATATTTCTTCGAAATTATAATATGAAAAATTGGTGGCCTATCAATAATATAATTACATTTTGGAATTTAATCTTTTTGATAGTATAAAAAAAGGATGAAATACATCATATATATATAGTTACAAAATTCCCATCTGGTTATCTAAAGAGTGAAATATATATATATATACATTTTAGACTGAAATTTCATTATTAAAATCAAATCACGCTCTCACATTCTTCCTTACTCTGTAATGGTGTAGTTCATGGCTACACTACCGCCTCCCCTCCTCGACCTACTCTATCCGGGGAGGGGAGTTATAGTTTATCCTTTAGACTTACTTCCTCCTCATTTCACCCCTTTCTCCCCTTTCATGGATTCGTCCTGACTTCTTCCCTTCCATCCAATAAAAATAATTCCAAAGGTCCAATACTATTTGAATGGAGTTATATCAATACCTATTTAAAATATGGAGTTCACAGAATCTTCAGTGCTACTAGATATAACATTGGTATCCGGATTCAGGAAGGATCACACCCCCATTGATGTGTTTGACAATTATGTGTTCTCCAATTGGAATTTGTAGGATCGAGTGACTATTTGTCTTTTAGATGAGAGATTCATACAACTTAGGTTATCAAATGAAGATGTCTGAGTATAATCTAGGATCTTCAATCCATGATTTATGAAAGGTTTAGGATTTATATATTCTAGTTTTCCTTGGAATTTTCCCTATGGTGTGATCATCTTTCCTAAGATCTCTGGATATCCTTTTTTGGTTGTCCCATTCAATTCTTGAATCAAAAAATACTTCAGTTCATAGGCTACATGTTAGGTTGATAGCTCTACTCTAATTTCCACACCAAGGCCATTTTTCATCCAGTCGCACTAACAGATATGTGTTGAAAAGGATTTACCGAAAGAAACTCTAGAATCCCTTTCCAATAAGATCAAGGGATAACTCTGTTGGCATCAGAATTTATGTTACAATTCTTGTATTCCCTTCTACACAGGTTCTTGTCACATAGTTCATTATTCTTCTAGATGCTGACAGAGCCTCTCTGGTCACTCTGGGTCTATTCCTTTCTATATTATAGAGGCTGACACAGATGATGTATGAAAACCCTCAAAAGTTTTTCACTCAATTAAGGGAGAGGACACTATTTAATTGTGTTGTATTGGGGTGATTCATTTGATAAATGATCCAAAATCCTCTAAAATGTTCAAGGAAAGGGTTTTGAGGGGAATCCCAAAGGTGGAAGATATTATCAGTTGTTTAAAATAGGACCTGGGAATACCAGTGAAGGATCTGAGTTCTAATGAGGAGCAGCTCCATAGACAACATGTTAACATCAGTTATGAACAAACAGTATCATTCAGTACATTAGTGGAGAAGATGGAGATCACTCAAGTGGCCCATGGATGTGCTTCCATTAGGACTGACAATATCATGGAGGCTGAGAATCATAGAAGCTCAATGTAGGAGGTGTCATTACTGATTATTAATGTTCTTCCACCTAATAGAGGGAGGCTTAAAGGAGGGAGTGCAGCTGAGCCTCATTGATTACTATAAGATATTCCCTTATTGTCTTCTGTAGTGTCATATTATGGCATAGGGTGGATGGATTAGAGAAGTGTTTTGGGTTCGTTATACCCAAAAAATCTCTGTTAAAAACCCTCATCATGTCTGAAGGGTACATGTGGGGGAAGACCAGGCAGATCCCCATCAATGAAGGCATATTGGTTGATCTAGGAAATCATTTAGGGCTGATGCCCCCCATTTAGGGCCAATGGGTTGAGTTGAAATATTGTTTTGTTGAGCATGGAGGTTCAATAGAAAATATTATCACATGAGGAAGATGATTTAGGTTATAACAGTTATAACCAAATCTCAGTGGACAATTTGGACCGTTTCTAAGGAAATGGTCTACACATCCATAGAAAAATGAAGGGGTAAAAAGGAAACATGACTCAAGGAAATGCAGTGTGGTCAAGGGTAAATACCCAAGGGATGTAAAAACTATTCATAAATGACCAAACCAACAGAAAAAAATCTCAGAAAATAATGGGGGAAGAAAGGAAATCAAATAATTTAAATATGGGTGTAGTGGTGATTCGAGAAGAGAACCAAAATTTATGGAAAATGAGGTAGGGGAGCGTCTGCTACTAATATTCCACTCCATTGAATAAATGATTGAAAAATTCCTTCATCCCAATGCATTAAATGAGGATATTTTAAGAATTTATAATGGAAGGATGAATGTTGAGGCCACTGAGTAGCAGAAAGCATGGACTGACATGGAAGACCGAATCATAGATCAGGGTTTCAACCAAGGCAATATCACCATATGGGAATTCATTCAGACAATGGACCAGATGGTTTCTCACCTAGAAGAACTTATCTAGGAGCATTCCGAAACACCGGTTAGTACTCTTCACTAGGAATTATGTAGCATGGTTGTCTCAAATAATATTAGTCTGGTTTTTAATTGTTTGTGAGATCCTTTAGCACATAGTGGATTTTGTTTTTCAACCCATTATTTCAATATTTTCTTTAAAGTTTATTAATATTAAAAATCTATATTTGAAAATTTTTTATATATGATTTTAAATTCATTAAAATAAATAAATTATACACTATGAAGTAGGAGAATATATATTATACTTAATTATATTGGAATTTTATTCATGTTCTATATTATGTATTAAATACTGGTAAATTATAATTGGTTAATGAATCATAATTGAATATTTTTATCATAGGAATAATATTTTAAAATAATTGATAGATAATGAAATGTGAAATGTCTTGTTGGGGGGACCTGTCACATCAGTTTTTATATCATGATTTTGGATAAATTGGGAATTTCATTCTATTCCACGAAGGAAGGATTATTTTGGTTCTCATGAATAGTTATAACCATGGAGTTCTGGTGGATGTCATTCTATAGTTTTTATTAGGGAGAAGAAACTATTATTTAGTAAATTTTCATTGAAAATGTCTACTGATGAAGATATAAGTATAATAAAAATGGTTTTTCAAGAAAAAAGAGAAACAAATTACATTTTTTGATATATTATAGTAAAAAATTTTAATAGTTTTTCTTAAATGAAAGAATAATTATATTGATAGAAACTAAAACACATTTTATTTGAGCACCACATTTCTATAAAATTAAATGGTGAAAATTGCATGGAATGACCAATTACAATTTTTCAGTGACAAAAATGTTATGGTATTTTTCTTAAAACCAATCAATTGAATATAAAACATGTCATATAGGGTATTCACATGCCATTAGTTATGAAATATCTATAGATTTAGCACATTTGGAATCAATTTTATTTATGAAAATATAATTTCATTTAGAATAGAATTGAAATGAAGAAATAGATATTTATATTGGATTTTTATTGAAATATTTAGAAATAATAATGAATTTATGGGATAATATATTTTAGGATTAATAATACGGTTTTAGGAATTTGAGGTAGAATACATTAAACACATTGTAAAGATTATTAATTTATCATTTCATCGATTTTTTTTGGAATAACCAAAGAAATATTTATGATTTGAATATTACATAGAATATAGTGTTTAAAAAAACAATCACCATGCAATATATTGAGTTTATAAAATAAAATATTATATTCCATAGTTTCCATGATGGAAAACAATCAAATTAAACAAACACCAAAATATAAATACTTAAACATTGTTTTTATAACCTAGCTATATATTTAGTGGTATGAATGTGAATAAAAGTTTTTTAGAATAAATATAAAAAACTTAATCAATATATATGTTTTTTTAATATTCATTCAAATAATAGCATATTTATTATTAATGACAATTTATTCATAAAATATATTTTCTTCAAAAAGATAATCATTATTTTTATGACTCAGTATTATAATTAATTTCAATAAATTTTATAAAATTTATTTGAAAAAATAAATTTAATTCCTTAATTATTCATGTCAAAATTATAATAGTATAAAATATTGGTAATATTTTGAATAGAAAGAATTCTAAATGAATAGTGAATTTTTTTATTTTTATTGGATGTCATACTTTTTTTAATGTGATTTCAATGTCAAAATATTTTTTTGGTTAGTTTCAAAATTTCATTATTACATTATTTTAAACTAATTAAAATATGGGGTTTAAATTAATTTTATACTCTAATTTAGAATAAAAACATCATAATCATACAAATGGTTATTTTTCAGGAATTTTTCTTCCTATTGACTTTTGTTGGATTAATGTTAAATTAAAATCATCCAATTATATGTATCTAACTTTTAATAATGGATTCTTTATTTTCAATATAGATGTTGATTTTTATATATATTTCCCATTTTTTTTATTTAATTTCAATTGTAATCATACAAATTTTCCTGAACTCTATAAATGATAAATTAGGTAATTAATGTTAGAAATAAAATCATAAGGACTATAACATTACCCTAAAATAGGACTTAGGATTCTTTCATGGGTGTATATCACCCCATAAAATCTAATATTGTGACCCATCATTATAATAAATAAATATGAAAACTTTTTTAATAATATTCAATACCTTCCTGAATGAACTGAAGGGAAATAATTTTTATTGATTATGGATTAGCTCCTTTTAAGGTTAATTGATGGAAAACCAAGATTCATGGACATCAAAACGTTATCAAAATTAAAAAAAACAAGATGGTTGCAACCCAGAACAAGACTATATAGAAGAGCCTCCTCCCAACACCAACATCATTATGGCATGTCTCCACCCGAGCATGGCTACTCAGCAAGTTGTCCCGTGCAAAATGCATGAGCCCTATACCAATGGAGACACCATACCCTCTCAATAATCCAAATCTGAGAGTCATGCATGGTGAAGAAAAACTAGCTCTATTCTCATCTGTAGTAGATCCTTGTAGTCTATACGGGTTCCCCAATAGCTGATTTTTTGCACCTCCAACGACTATCAACAAAGAAGCTCATAGATCACCAATTTCACTCCATCCAATTTCACATAAAATCAAGAAAATTTCAAACGAACCTAATAAAAACTATAAAAAACACCCTACAATCCGAAACCCAAACCTAGGACCTCGCCCATCCGAACCACTACAAATCCTTCGCCGAGCCGCACTGGAAGCTTGCCAAAGTCGTCTCCTGGCCGTGCTGGATTGAATCATTTATTGCATTTGGAATTTTGGAATCATAATCCATGGGAAAATAAGGAGAATAAAAATCCCCCAAAAAGTAATTCATGGCTATAAATCATCTTATATATATCATATACAAGAAACTATTTCATGACATGAGGAATGGAATCATATGAAATGGTGAGATCTGAGGCTTAGTAAGGGTTAACAAGTGAGATATAAAAAAATATGAATATAAGGGTATTTTAAAATGAGCATAAAATTTCATAACTACTACCTATATATGAAATAAAATAAACATGATTCATAGAATAATTATTTATAGTTTATAAGGAATGAATCCTATCAAATTCGTGGAACATGATCCACGAGTGTATAAAAATGAAATATGTCATCAATATATTGGCATAAATATAATCTAAGTAAATAATTTCCATATTATTTAGGGCATGATAAAGTATATCATACTGAAATGTTTTAACTCCCCAAACCCTCATTATAGTCCAATATTACACCCATTACCATAATAACCGACAATGTCCTTTACAAGAACATGTTCACATCCCATTCAAATCAGATATATCTCAGGAGATATAAATAAATACCTAATTATTTGGGGGATATATAGATCCAACCCATCACAAAATGAAAAAACTATTAATGTATTCCCTATGACTACAAAAATTCATCAAATTAAATCCCATGAAATGAAATGGTTATAATAAATATTTAATCATATAATAACCTTTGGTACAGAGATATGTTTTGTAATCATTTCATCATAGAATAATCCATGTAAGAAATAGGTTTCATAATAATTTACTTATGACATAAACTGTGGAAGAGATATCAGATTCATAAACATCATTCCATCATAAACATAAACCATTAAGATAATGAATATGAATTTTAAAAAAGGATCATAACCCCAGTAAGGCACAAGTAACATCAAAAGATTAAATCATAAATAGAAATAAAAATTATAGATCATTTAAAAAAAATTAATTCGAAAATATCATTTTTATATTAAAAAATAAATTTAATGTGGAAAAATATTTTAAATATTTATTTGTAAATAAAATTGAAAATAGTAAATTACTATTCAAAGAAATGATTGGTCACGACATTAAAAAAAATCTATTCATTCCTTACACATTAAAATGAGGGTCCCATTCACAATTTTCATAAAAGAAATTTATAATTTTGGGGAAAATGACAAGATGATTAAATTGAAAAGAATAAATGAAAAGCATGGGTAAAAATGTATATAAGAAAATAATTAGAAAATAATAAAATATCCTATATTTTTTGAGAAAACATGGTTTGGGATGAATATTTATTTCTTTCAAAAGTGATGAATCATCTAATATTTTCTTGAAAAAATTATATCATATTAATTAAAAAATAGTGGAAAATGGTTCTATTACAAGATTATATAATTAGTATCTAGAGGGTAAGAAAATTTATAAAAAAATTTATATTCAAACCAAATATTTCAATATTGGAGATTTAATTATAAATAATATTGATAAAAAGTGACATTATATCAATAATATATTACAACTATTGTAATATTGTTTTTTAAGCCCTAGGAGGGGAAAAATAAAATTAAATATTATAATATTAGAAGTAAAAAATATTCACCATATTACATGTCAATGGAGCTATATGAACATCTCAGTAATTAACATTACTATATAACATATCATATGTCTCAAAGAAGAAATATTTAGACAGAAATCCTATACAATAAGTCTTAACATCCTTCTATATGATTAAAAACGAATTTATAATAAATATTATATTATTATTCATCTATTACAATCTATAATTTTATATTGTATTTGATATATCATTTACTTATGTCCTTTTATTTCTCATTTATTATCAATCAAATGTTTAAGTCACGTTTCTTATACTAACTACTTTGTTTGTTTGATTATTTGAGGAGTTTTTATTTTTTTCCTATTAATTTCATCATTGTTTCAGAATTGAAATAGTTTTTAAAATAATTTAAATATCTTATACATTATTTAAATATTTATTTAGAGTAAAACATAAAATTTTGTGATAAAAATGATATACACAATTCATGGAGATGGTGGGTCGTACGTACACATGGGAGTGCATTCATTTTAATTTTCGGACTAATATAATGAATATTAATAAATATATTATAACATAAGAATAATTTTTTTTAAATATATATCACATATTTTTATTATATTTATTCTAAAAACCTATCATGTAATGTGTGAATAAATAACATCCGTTCGTGAAATGGGAGTCTTACTTATACATGAGAGAATCTATTAAATTGTCACAAAATTGAGAGTATGAATGTATGTGTGGTATAATAATTACATAATAATAATATAATCCAAAAATATAATATATGAATAATAAATCAAATATTTCAACAGTTCTTTAGAGATGGAAATGGGAAAACAAAATACACTGGTTCATGAGGTAGTATTCCACCACACACAAAAATGATGATTTTGTAACCCATTTGAAGGAAGTGGATATGATTTTTTTTCATGAAAATAACCTGAAAAAAATATTTCTATATTTATTATAATTATTTTATTATATGATCTAGGTATCATAATTATTGATGGAGGTGGTGGGAGAAATAAAATATTGATAACTAATGAAGGATACCTCTTTTTTTGGTATCCTTCTTAGGATTACACTAAAATACTCCCATGGTTAAATTTATGTAAAAAAATAATACATTTAGGATGATATGTGGAAATTAGGGATGTGATATGTCTAGTTAGTTAGTGAATAATATGGTTTTGATGGCGTGGAGAGGAGAGGAAAATGGGTGACCTTTTATAAGTGAGGTGTGTGGAACACATGTATGTTCTTGAGGATAAAAAATTACAACACCAATATTTTATGCCAAAATGATATAATATAGACTAATGTTGAAAATAGAATTAATAAGGTCTAAATATGGGCATAAAATTGTTTTTTAAATGTTATGGTTCTTTATACCCAAAAATATTTATTTAACTCATAGTAAATCCATTTTAACATAACCAGAATAGTTACATTTTACTACATTCACTATTAAATCTAGTCAAACATTATTTTAACCTTACTATATATTATAAATTATTCTGAATCCAAATATGTAATAAATTCATTCAAATTACATTAAAAAAATAAGATGATTTGATATAAAATTAATAGTTCGGATGAGATGAGAAAGACGGTTTTCAAAGAGGTTCAAAAGCGTACAATATTTTTATGTATAAATTCAATAAAAAATTGAATTAAAATATATAAAATTAATTAATAGATTATTAATTGATTTTTTTAAATTAAAACCACTTTATAATATAATTTTCCCTTATAAATTATTTTAAGAAAAATGTATTTTTCAATTAAAATTTAATATTTTTACTATTAATCCAAATATTGAAACATGAAAAAAAACCAAAAAATAGATATAATATAATTTATAAATTATGAATGAATAAGTAATATTATTTTATTTAATAAATTCCATAATATTGGTAAAAAATTATTTAAAAATATGGCTACAAGAGGAGACAAAAAAATTTTCTTATAAAATATAGTTTTAGCATAAAATTAGATGTCTTCTAATCTATTATATATAAAACCAAATGAAGAATGTATAATATATGATTTATAATATTATATATAAATTTCAATTTAATTATTCACCAAATGATAATTTTTTATTTCTTTGATTAAAAATGAATTTATGGGCATAATTGTTTTTTTTTCAAAAAGTGATTTCCATTACTTAAATTAGATTATATTTTCTATACAGACTAATTTCTCGAAAAATAATTCTGTATATATACATGATTAGTCCATATATATTCATAATTTTTTTAATTGTATTTATACATTCTATTTAATTGTGTAGTTGATAACTATAATATAATAACATTTTGACACTATGTCACGTTTCCTTTATACTTTGCGTGATACACAATATATATTCGATATTGTGTGTAACATAAGTAAAAAATATTATTTCATGTAACACAAGACAACAATCGTTTTAATTGTGAGGAAATAAAAAAATATTTCATGCCCAATTATTTTGGAAATATTACATTTATTTGATTTTTTTTTACAAAATCTAAGTGTGTTACCTTAGACCCCGTTAAAATTAATTTCCCCCTTGAAATTAATCTTGTTAATCAATGTTTTATCATTTGAAAATTCCGTTATTAAACCCCATTTTGTAAAAATTGAAAATTAGACATCAACTAAAAATGGAATATTTGATACATAATGGTTACATAATGTTACTCCTAAATGGGTGTCTACATAAGAGAAAACAGATTGGAATTGATTATTTGGACATGGACCAAAAGAAAAAATAATTATATATAATTACAAATATAACTTATGAAATTATTTTTGGGTGATCTAGAGAAGGATATGGACTATAAATCCATAGACCAAAGAGGCATGATTAAAGTTATTGATATCATAAAATATGGGGATTACATGACACCATTTTAATTAAATATGATATTAATAATTTTGATGATGTTTTACAAGCTGATACATTTAAATGATTTCATTAAATTAAAAAATCTCATCCCCTCCCATAGGTTGTACCTTGAAATATTTACACATCATCTCATACTCCTTGATATGAAGGTGATTTTGATATTCTTGAAGCACTAATGGATCATAATATCCACTTATAAATTTATAATAAATTCCATATTTCATTGTCTATCATAAAAAAATGGTTATCACATGTTTTTTCATATTCATAAAAATTCATATTGAGGAATAATAAATTAATATATAAACCATTATTCTATTTTCAACATAAACCATTTTTTAAATCAGTTACCATATGAACCTTTTGAAATATTAAAATCCCAAAAATTACAAATAAGTTCAATAAATTTCCAAAGGAAGTCTATCATTGTTCCTCTAAACAACTTGAAATATTTCTCTATTGTCACATAAAAAACATCTAAATACCATCATCATTTAATATCTAGAAACTGAAATTACAATATAGATAAAATGAATTCTCATTCTTCGAATAAAACCATGTATTAATGAATATATTTTATATATTTAATAATGTTGTAAACTATATTAAGGATATGATATGTCAAAATGTTAACAAATAACTTATCAGTTTTTGTTTTCATTAATACTATCTGATTTACGTTTTCCATACCAATCATCTCTTTTACTAATCAAAAAATAACTTTATAAATATTGGGAACACGGTTAGGCTTACATTCCTTTATCTAAAAATAACATTTCCATTTAATTACACTTCTATTCAATCATAACCATTCAATATAGTCATTAAAATTTTAAATAAATAACTAATACTAAACAACACATATATATTTTTGGTTTTATATGACATAATAATTTAATTCCTATACATAAATACTGAATTCACTACACTTCCTTCTCAAGTCATTAACTAGACTTTATTGTATTTTTCATTAATACCACTTTCGTTTCATATTTAATTTTTAGTATATTTTATATTAGTGTTATAATTGTTACTCGTACATAATTTTTTATTTCCTTTACGATTTCTGCATAGAAAATTGATTTTAATAATACCGATACTTTAAAAATTGAATGAATAATATAATCAATTGTATTTATGATAGAACATTATTTTCATACATTACATTAAACAAACATTTTATTTTCCATTTACTATGACTCTCTATGGGTCTTTTCATTCACAATAAAAACAACATTATAGTTTTCAAATAATTCAAAAAATGGTATTTCCTCCAATATTATCAAAATAATTAAAACCAAATATTATTTTTTCATTGTTGTTAGCTAATCTAATTCTAATGAAACAATTTACCTCTCTTGTTTTCCTAGACTAAGAGTTTGTTAAGGTCGATGTTGTTAATCATGTTATGTGAAATATGACCAGCAAAATTATAACATTATTTACTCCTACCATCAACCAATATTTCTATTAATCAATAAATATTATATCACATTCAATGTCATTAAATTTCCTTCTAATTTTTACCATTTACTTAATGTGAAAATGAATAGTGTGAGAAACACTAATCATAGTAGAAAAACAAATTGTAACAAAAAATCACTTATATGATATCTAAATCATAACACATTATATTTAATATATGAGACTTTAGGTGTAACATAATTTATCCATATTTTGTATCTATATAAATCATTTATGATTGTTGGTATATATTTTGTGAATTCGAAATTTATATCCCCGAGGGGTTTCAAACCAGGTGTGTAACAAGGCCCATTTTTGTGCCCCTAATAATTATCGAGTCCAGATCAATGCACTCTTTTCATAGTTATTACCCCTATATACCTCTGATCTAGATCCATATAATCATGTAGTATCCTGATAGAGATTTAATTTAATTAAATCCAAATTCTCAATAAATTACGAAAAATCTCGTACATTTTCCTAAAATTTGAATCATCATTATACATATATATAGAGATATCTGTAGACATATATTTAGAAATTATCTTAGGTATATCAAAACAATATCCACTTCCTAGTTTCCATTGGATAAATAAACATTTAATTTTAATCTAACTCTAGAAACATTTTAGTATTATACATAGATATTACATCATATTTTGTTCATATTCATCACATTATACAAACACTAGCATGAGGACAATATTAATTTTGTTTATTTAGATTTTTGGAAACATAAACATCAGTTCATAAGTGATCTACATCCCCTCTATATATATACTCAATATGTAGAACCATTATTAGACATATCATACATAATAAATTTCATAATAACCCATTGAAAGGAATGATTATATTGGGTGAGTTTAGATATGTAGTAATGATAATCAAGGAAGATATATGCACATTACATTAACATATGGGTATGTAAACCTATTGTAATATTTTAGAATAATACTATTTATATCTAATATCATAAACAAGAGTCATGGAATAAATATTAATCATTTTTAAGAGCAATATAAAATGAAAAAATGAAGTATAATCAAAGAGATAATTACATATGCATAAGATTTCGAATTTTTGTCATTCACATAAGAATAGGAAATTAATTCCATAATAGTTTAGTAACACTAGTAATTATATCATATTTGAATGATTTTACTCTAAAATAAATCATAGTAGAAAAAATTTCACTTCCAACACAATCATAGCCTAAAATATCCTCATTGAATTTTGTTCACTACGTATTCCAGAAATTTTCATTTAATAAGATATAAGTCATTACCCATTGCATTGGATGGAGATATGATTCCTACACATCATATAATGAATACCATAATTATCTGTTCCACAACATCAGAAACATTAAACAAATCAAAACACATTAAATGAAATGTGTACCATAATCATTTCATAACATAATAACAAATTTAAAAGATACATGTCTCATAAATATTTCATCATATCATTACCTATGAAATGAATAAGGTTGCATGAGAATTTTTTCATTATTTCACACTTTGAAGGGAAACTATTTTAGTAAACATCATGACATCAAAAAAAATAAACCATTAATAGAATGAATAAGAATGGAATCCATAGATTGTATCACTAGTTAGGCACATTCAATATCAATGGATGATTTAATATAAATAATATTGTTGGACTCACATATTTTGATAATCTCAATTATGATTAATTATGATTTAATAATTCCAAATTATGTTAATTGATTTAACTTTTCTTTACTTTAGTTACTATTTAAGTGCATAATTTCAAAATATAAATACTATTGAATATGATGAAATGATATATCTTTCATTAAAGAACATTAGGTAAATAAAATGTTCATTTACATTGTAATGTTTTATCCTAACTAAATATGTGGATAGTTTGCATAAACATACAAATAGCTACCGATATAGAAAGGTCGCCATTATGCAGATGAGCTACCAATACATAAAGGTCACTGGTATGTAGAAAGTTACTGTTACACCTAATCTGCCGATAGAGTAAGTCTACCAGTATGTAGAAGTCGACTGATATAGAGTGACAACTACTATTATGTAGTCTACCATTACATGCTCAATGGTATGGGTCACTGGTACATAATTCTACAGCTACCAAGAGCTTCCACAAAAGCATGTCACAACTTCATATAGTCACTGGTACTTGGATATACCGCTAGATGGAGCTACCGCTACATACTGCTACCGTTACAAAGACTACCAGACACCCGACACAATTTCATTTCTTTCACATTGTTTATTATAATCAATGATCATATTTGAATAATTTAATGCATATGCGATTAATTAATGATAATTATTGTAATTTTATGAAACATACCTCGTACAAATCATTCCTATTGTCGGAGCTCAAGGAATATAAAAAAGGGAACCTCGAGCTATTGGAGAATAAATATTTCCAACACACATAGAAAACAAGTTTCTGAATATACACGAGGACATACATTCATAGACGAAGAAGGAAGAAAAAATGAGGAACCTGCAGAACTTGAACATTCAAGGAGTGAAGAGTTTCAATGACTACACCTACACTCATGTTAATTAAGCTAATCAATATGGACCTCGATGTCAATGAAAAACGATCTTGTTTTGACAAAAACCAGAAAAGGACTTAGAAGAAATTATGTTCAATCCAAGGACTCCAGAGCATCACTAAAAACACATAGATCATTATAAACTCTTCTCTATTTGTTTAGATCTATTGTGTTTATTTTATTTACATTTTGGGAAGTGTGTACGCTCTATATTTTAAGCACATACTATCTTCTGTGTTGAACTAAAGTATTTTTAAATCCTCGCTCAGTCTTTCCCTTACACTCTTGTATCCCACTATGCATAGTGGTAGAGGTAATGTTAGACCCGGACAACCTGTGTGATGTTGTTTAGTTTTCGCACATAGAACTATGGTAGAGGTCTGAGTACCTGGATAGTATGTTCACTGTTGTAAAACCCCGATCCGGGGTGTGGATCATAGTTTATATAAAACTGTTTGAGTTGTCTAAGTCTCTTCTTGAGACTGATCCTCTTGTATAAAACTACTATGATTTTTTTGTTAAACTATTTTGAATATTCTACTGCTAATTAATTTAAATATAAATCTATTCTAAAATTACTATGAAAATTAAACTAGAAAGTGTATTTATTTGTTGTAAGCTAATAGGTTATTTTCCAAAGAAAATATAATCTTTATATCACATTAACTGTGAACTAATAAATATATTGAGAACCAAACTGAACCTTTACTATAATAAAAATTCACTACAGTTTAGCTTGTTATTTAAATTGGGTGATTTATTACCAATATATTAAAAAAATTAATAGGAACTCAATTCCCCACCCTCTTGAGTATCCACTATGACCAACATTTGGTATGAAAGGTTTCAAAAAAGTTTTTTTAATACACTCTATTTGTAAAAAGTTTCCAACTATGATTTTAGTTACATCTTAATGATCCTAAATTTCAGATAATTCTAAATTTTTATATCTTTATAGATCTTTTTAAAAACTATGTAATTATGGATAATAGATTAGAAAGTGCAGCTACCAACATGCCACCTTTCTTTAATGGTGTAAATTATGCCCAATGGAAAATCAAAATGAAAATTCATTTAGAATGTATGGGATTTGACATCTAGACTGCTATAGAGACTCAGTATAAGATTCCAAAAACTATTATAACTACTTGAGATAACCCTAATAAAGCTTCTTATAATAATAATTTTAAAGAAATGAATGACCTGTATTGTTCTTTTGGAGATGATGATTTTAATTGAATATCTACATGTAAGACTTCTTGTAAAATATGGGATACTCTGGCTGCTTCCCATGAGGTAACAACCAATGCTATAGAAATGAGACTAAACACATACACTATTAAGTATGATAGTTTTAAAATGAAAACTCATTAATCTATTTCTGATATGTTTCTAAGGTTTAATGAGATATTTAATATAATGAGCTCGCTGGGAAAAGTTGTTCCAACGAAAGTGAAGATCATGAGAATACACAGATGTCTCCTAGAAAGATTGAGAGGTACATCAATTTCAATAAGATAATCGTGCGACATATGTTCTCAACCTGTTAAAGAGCTTATTGGTAAGTAGATGATGTTTGAAGAAGAGATTAAGTTAAACAAAGAAGAAGATGATGAACCAATAAAAAAATCAGTAGCCTTCAAGACCTCTGCTTCAAAACTCAAGGACAAAGAGAAAATTCATGCCGCAAGTGATAGTTAATGTAGAGAAGGGAGTGCATCTGACAGTGTTGTGGAAATGGATCAGATAGCTAGATGATTTAAGAAGTTTTATAGGAAAAATAAGTTTATCATAAAATTTAATTACAAGGGAATGTATGAAAATAATGTTCATTGGAGATAGGATTGGAAAAATATTGATAAATGTTATGACATAGACTGCTACTAATACAAGAAGATAGGATATGTTAAAGCTGACTAACTGATGTTAATGTACAATAATAAATATGAGTACAAGAAAAAATATATAAGAAAGCTATGAAATAGATCGAGAGTTATTTAGAAGACAGTTCATGTGATTCTGATTCCACTCAAGATGAAAATTCTCAAAAAGATAATATGTGTTTCCTGAAAAACACATCTGAGTTAAAATTGGAAACTCATACATTAAACTCTTATTATTCTAGAGATGATTCTGATTCTGGCTCTGAAAACATGTATAGTGAAGAATTATTTAAAAACAATAACATACTAGAGGATACCTGCAATGAGATTAATGACAAGTATAAATCCTTAAAGAAACAACAAGCTTTAACTAGCACAATCGAATCTACACTAGAAGTAGAAATGGAAAAGGATTCTCAACTACTCAATGAAAATAATGATCTGAAATTTTCTAATTAGAAACTCATGAAATACTTAGAAAAATTTACTAATGGAAAAGACACTCTTACAAAAATTTAAGAGAAAAAGTAGCACCAAAGTATACTATTGGTTTAGGTTATCAGCATATACAAAGTCATAATACAAAGAATAGATTTATTCCTTAATATGGACAGTATTTTTCTAGTTCTAGTTCTAGAATTTCTTTGGTCTCAACTAACTACTCACATATTTATAGATCAAAAAAAGTTTATCTTTCAAAATATTTTAATTATATGAATCCCATTAGACAAATCTGGGTATCAAAAGTTTTGATTTCTATCCTTTCTGGACCCAAGATAATATGGGTCACAAAATCATTTTCAATCTAAAATTGTTTTGTAGGAAACATGCTTAAAATGATCATGTAGGAAGACATTGTACATGGAAATTTGATGTTCAAGACATATGGGAGGATACATTTCATGTTTTAAATGATTAATCAAAGTTGATGGAGGACATTTCACCTTTGGGGATAAATAAAAAAAAATGATCATCGGCTTAGGATATATTAGTAACAATGATATAATTTTAATTTCTAATGTTTTATTTGTTGATGGAATAAAGTAATATCTGTTAAGCATTTCTCAGTTGTGTGATGATGTATTTATTGTTAAGTTAGAAAATGATTCATGTAATGTTTTTTATTCTAAAAATGTTTTGGTATTTACTGAATTAAGAAATGAAAGTGTTTATGATGTAGATTTTAATTCATTTGTTATGAAAAATATTACATTTTTAAATGCATTTCATAAAGAATGTTGGATTTGGAACAGAAGATTAGGACACTGCAATATACACTCACTAAGAAAACTGACTAGGAAGAATTTTGATAGAGACCCACCGAAACTAGAATTCCCAACAGACAAAGTTTGTAATCCCTACCAAAAGGGAATAAAACATAATGTTTATTTTAAATAAAAGAAAGAAGTTTCAACTTCTCAACATCCTGAGTTGGTTCACATGGATTTGTTTCGACCATACAAAGTTTCTAGTTTAAATGGGAAGCACTCTGTCTTTGTCCAAGTAGATGACTTTTCTAGATATACATGGGAATATTTTCAAGATCACAAAAGTGAAGATTTCTCTTACTTTATTAAATATTCCATGTCTGTAGAAAACATTAATGGACTTAATATTAAAACATTAAAAAGTGATCATGGTCGTGAGTTTGAAAATCATAAATTTGAATCATACTGCTCACACAATGGCTATAATCACAACTTCTCTACCCCTAGGACTCCTCAGTAGAATGGTCTAGTAGAAATAAGATATAAAAATCTACAGGAAATTGCATAAAGTATGCTTAATGAATAGGATTTACCTGTTTATTTTTTGGGATGAAGTTGGAAATACAACTTCTTATATTAAAATTAGAGTTTTGATTAGACCCATACATAAGAAGACCCCATATGAATTATGGAATAATATAAAACCTAAAGTAAGTTATTTTAATGTTTTTGGCTGTAAAGTCTTTATTCTCAATACTAAAGATAATCTGGATATATTTTTATCTAAAATTGATGATGGAATTTTTCATGGTTATTAATTAAATAGAAAATCCTATAGAGTTTTTAAGAAAAGAACCAAATGTGTGGAAGATTCTATACACATAAAATTTAATGAAACTGATCCACATGAACCTAATCCTTCACATGAAAATCTTGAAGATGATTTGTCTGTTCTGAACCTTGATGATAAAATCAGTGAACCAGTTGTAAAGAAAACCAGTTCATGAAGTATTTCAGAATCTACTACTAGTGAACCCAAACCTAGAGATGAATATGAAATTTATAGTCCTACCATTTCTAGATCAAATAGGATTCTAAATAATCATCCTTTAGATGATGTTGTATGTAATCTAGATAGAGGGACACAAACTAGATATTCTCTAAGAAACCAAGATGAACATCAAGCATTTCTTTCACAGTCAGAACCTAAAAATATCAGTGATGGTATCAAGGATGAATTTTGGGTAATGGCTATGCATGAACAGTTAAATAAATTTGAAAGAAAAAATGTATGGGAATTAGATGAAATATGTAAGGACACCTTGACAATAGGCACAAAATGGTTGTTTTGAAATAAAGTTGATGAATCTAGAAACATCATTAGAAACAATTCTAGGTTAGTTTCATAAGGTTAAATTCAAGAAGAAGGAATTGATTATGAAGAAACCTTTGCACCTATAACATTATTAGAAGCCATTAGATTATTACTTTCTTATGCAGCACATCTGAATTTCAAGTTAAATAAAAGGGATATTAAATGTGATTTTTTAAATGGTTATATAATTGAACATGATATTGTTGAAAAACCACCTGGATTTACAAATCCCCATGTTCAGAATCCTGTTTTTAAACTTTCTAATGCATTATATGGTTAAAAACAACTATAATAGCCTGGTATGATATACTTACTAATTTTCTTATCTCAAAAGGTTTTTGTAAAGCAATTGTTTATCCCATTATTTTTATCAAAAAGATTTCCAAAGATGTTTTTATAGTACACATATATGTTGATGAAATTATTTTTTGGATATTCTAAAAATTCTTTATGTACTATTTTTTCAATGATTATGAAAAATGAATTTCAAATGAGATTAATGGAAGAACTCAAATATTTTCACTGATTTAAATTTTTTCAAAATATGGATGTTATTATTCTAAATCAAAGTATATACCCAAAATATTTATTAAAATGTTTTGGGTTGGATAGTAATATGGGAAGTGATAAACTTATGAGTACCACTTGTAAGTTGTATATTGATGGATTTGGGAAACCATTAAATCAAAACAACTACAGAGGTATGATTGGAATCTTACTTTACCTAACTGCTAGTCCACCTAAAATTATGTTTACTGTATGTATGTGAGCATGATTTCAAGCTAATAAAAAATTATCCCACTTAATGGATGTAAAAAGGATTTTCAAATATCATAAACATAATACTAATTTTGGTTTATATTACCCAAAAAGAAAATCTTTTGATTTAACTAGTTATTCAGATGTTGAATTTTCTGGTTGAAAGTTAGATAGAAAAAGAACATCTGAAACATGTCATATATTGGGAAAATCCTTAGTATCTTGGTGTAGTAAGAAACAGAATTAAGTTTCATTGTCTACTACTAAAGTAGAATATATAGCTGCTGGTAGTTGTTGTGCAGAGATTCTGTGGATAAAACACACATTGTTGGACTATTGTATGATTTTAGACATGTTTTTATTAATTGTGATAATTCTAGTGCAATCAATATCTCTAAGAACCCTGTATCTCACTCTAGAACTAAGCACATTGTTGTAAGGAACCACTTTCTAAGAGATCAATATCAAAAGGTTGATATAAGTCTTGAATTTATAGGCACTGAATGTCATCTAGCTGATATATTTACAAAAAAATTAGGTTTAGAGAGATTAAGTTAAGTTAGACATGAATTAGGAAGGATCAACTACCAATAAACCTCACCACTAGATAAACCTCACCATTAGATAAACGTCACTGTTAGATGAACCTCGCCGTTAGATAAACCTCACTGTTAGATAAACATAACTTTTAGATAAACCTCATTGTTAGATAAAACTCACTGTTAGATAAACTTCACTGTTAGATAAACCTTGTCCTTAGATAAAGCTCACTTTTTGATAAATCTCACTATTTGATAAACCTCATAGTTGGATAAACCTCACCGTTGGATAAACCTCACCATTAGAAAAAACCTCACCACTAGACAAACCTCACCATTAGATAAATAAAACAGTTAGAAACATATCAACATTATAGAAATCTCACCATTAGGATACCTCACAGTTAGTTCTTACCATTATAATTCTCACCGGTAAATTGGTTACAGATATATCATGCTGTTTTAAATTTTTGTTTTCTAAGCTGAGACGCCTTATCATTTTAATGTATATTTTTTTTATTAGATTAAAATTCTTAAATTATATAAGTCAAATCTAATTCACATTCATTTCACCTTGAACTCCACCTATATAAGTCCTCACATACCCAAGCCTCTAAAATACTGAGAACCCTACATTTGTCGATTTGGAAATGGCCCGAGTTAAGCGACTCATAAATGATGAAGGTAATGAGCCGAGTGCGAAGTGAAATAAATTCGGTTCTCGAGACACCAAAAGTAGTAGTTATACTAGAAAAGAGAAGAGAATGTCTGAGAATATACATTTATCAAAGAGGGAAATAGTGATTGAGAAGGATCTTTGTGCTGAGTGGTTAATGTCAATAAAGACTCTGATTTTGAGGATTTTAGAAGAGCAAGGATGGATAGATTGTTTTTGAAACAACAATGGGCCTTATTACCTGAAACTGGTTAAAGAATTTTATGAGTTTATTGGATTTTTAATGAATTAAGATGATAATAGGATGATTTCTATGTTGAATGATATGGAGATATATTTTTCATCTACTGAATGGGTTGAATGTCTGGAATTACCTGATAAAAGAGATTATGGTTTTTCATCGAAATCAGTACCTGCAGCTAGTGACCATTGTGAATATGAGGCCACTTTGCATGAGCTAACTAGGAATGGGTCACCTAAAAAAGTTATTTATGCTGTAATGGAAGGGGAAAGATGATTATTATTTATGTTCATTAAAAATTTTATTAGGCCTAAGAGAGGAGATTTCGTAACCCTAAAGTTTTAGGATATATGTTTTATGTACTTGTTTATGCTTGGAGTGAAGGTAAATATATGAAGATTATTGATGATTCAGATAAAGGATATGACCAGACCTAAATCAAAGACATATACTATGTTCATTTCTAAGCTGATTTGAATTATGATAAAATTCAAAGGTATTTCAAAATCTGGGGATGAAACTATTGTTGTTATAGACAATTTCCGCATTACTAAGACTATTTACATGTATATGAAAGTAATATGGAACCCATGTAAGAAACAATGGGTGAATTATAATGGTAAATTGTATAATAAATTTAATCTTGGGGACCATCCTTCTAGGCCTAAGGATAAGAGGGATCCAGTTCTAGGTGTTTGATTAAGATGAACCTGTGTATAGCGATGCTGTTAATGATGATGATGAAGAGACATCAGTGGAAGAAGGAGGAGATCCTAACCTGCCTACTATCCCTACACCTCAGAGTATATATTATGGAGAGGCTATTCCTTCAGCTACATTACCTAGAAGAAAATATGATTCTGATAGCTCAGATGATGTTACTTTGAGTTGGGTATAGTAATTGGAAGTTCTACTTTGCCTGTAGAGGATGTTTTGGTTGAGATAACAGAACCTGCACCTATCCCTGATGAGCCTCCTATTATTGAAATAGAGATGATTGTGGATGATTCATCTAAGGAAGAACTGCCTGCTGAGACTACTATTTATGTACATGTATAACAGAATTCACAAATTGAGGGGGAGCATCCCACCAGGCATGGTACTGTATCAGTATCTCATGAGATTGAAGACTGGGCAGAACACCCAGGTTTTGTCATGTTTGGGTTGGACTATCCTAATTCTAAAGAAGAGACACCCATAAGAAGACCACATTTCAGTTATAATATCCTCTCTAAGACTTTACATGAAGATTTAGTATGAAAAGCTAACATAGAACAGTTGAAGTCTGATCTCAAGACCTGTATTGTGGAAGAAATGAGATGAATGGAAACCTCTTTAATATCATCCATTCAATCTCTTATGACAGAATCTGTATCTAGTATTTTGGATGAAGTCAAGACCTTCCAGACACACGTTTCAAGCTTGGAAGATGATGTTGAATCTCTAAAGAAACCATTTGTCTCTATGAAGTCTTATATGAGTTCTAAATCTCAGGAAGACAAGGATTTTACATTTGTGAAAAGTATAGTTGGCAAGATGGTATCAGTTTTTGAGTAATTTAAGAATTCCATAAAGTAGCATGTTAGAACACATGACCCTTTTGTGAAAAACCACATTAGTGGGCTGACTAAATCATTTATTGAAATAGCAGCTTTTACCTTTTTAACTCTGAATTCTCCTAGGCCTTATTTAGATGATGATCAGATTAGAGATGTGATGGGAGAAGAGCTTGGACAGTCTTCCACTAGTGGCTCTGTAGATTCTGATGCCTTGACCCAAGTGCTGACTACCACTAGGGATATAAGAACAATTGTTCAGGATTTTATGAGTGAGTCCACTACTTCTCAAAAATAAGTAAAGGAAAATGTGGATTACTATTTCCAAAGGGTCTATAGTAAACATCAGTTGAACAATAATTTCAAATATTTGTTATTAATTTGAAATTACCTCATGTTACTCAAGCTTTCAGGGAGCAAGTGAGTTAGCTGAAGGAGCTAACTCCAGCTTTGGAAAATCCTAGAAAACAAGGATGACTACATCTTTTCTATGGAGAGAGGAGGAAGGATTATCATGGATTTCAGAAATCTCATGCTACACTTTTTTCATGTTGATGCTCAACCAATGATTGTGCCTCCAGCTTTACCTACATCTGGCTCTACTACTTCTACTCTTTTAGATGACACCAGCTCAAGCTATAAGAATATTGACACCAATGATTACTCAGAGGTATACCCACTTTAGGATAGGTAATGTTTTAGTTTCTCAACCTCTAGTGGTCATATCTAGAGTTCCCAAACCCTCAACCGAAGATTGCCAGCCTGAGCCTACCACAGATTCCAAAGGAAAATCCAATGTGGACGTCAGGAAGTGGATTGAGTGGGTATACATGAATTTTGATAGGGATCATTTGTACCCTGTAATCCGTATGTAATTTTTACTCCATAATATATACCTATTTTTGTCTTAGTATTAACCTATGTAGCATACTTAATTTATTTCTCCTTTACTTTTAAATATTGGTTTTTATCTCTGGTCCATAATTGTCTTGTCTAATTTCCCTTTGCTAACTAACTTTATCTCGTATCTTTTAAATCCAATTCCACATATTCTATGTTCTCTGATACATTCCTTATATCATTATCTTATATCTCCTTTCCTTTTTCTAATCCCAAAGGGGGAGAAATATTTACCAAATGGGAGATATGATAAAGGGGTAGGATTATTTGTTAAAAGAGGCACATATGTCAGATATGGATATTAAAATTTTATTTCTTTTCTAAATAATATTTTCTCCGATACATTTGATCTTGAGAATTTCTATTCATCTCTGCAATATATTTTACCAGTGTTGGTACACATTGAGAAATAAGAACAATTTTATTTTAGTCTGATACAATTAGATTGCCTGACATAATTTGTGATTATCCAAATGGGGGAGATTGTTGGAATCACATGTTTTGATAATCTCAATTATGATTAATTATGTTTTTATAATCTAAAATAACGTTTATTGATTAAACATTTCATTAATTTTGTTGTTGTTTAAGTGCATTATTTTATAATATAAATACTGATGAATATGATCAAATGATATATCTTTCATTCAAGAAAATTCAGTTAATCAAACATTCATTTTCTTTGTAATGTTTTATCCAAACTTAATCTATGGATAGTTTGGATAAACAGACAAACAACTACCTATATAGAAAGGTCACTGGTATGCAGATGAGCTACTGATACAGAAAGGTCACTGGTATACAGAAAGTTACCGTTACACCTGAGCTACCGATAGAGTAAGTCTACCGGTATGCACAAGTCGACCGATACAAAGTGACATCTACTGTTATGTAGTCTTCCATTACAAGCTCACCAGTATGGTTCATTGGTACATAAGTGTATAGCTACCAAGAGCTACTAATAAAGGAATCCACCACTACATATAGTCACCGGTACTTGAAGCTACCGCTAGAAGGAGATACCACTACACACAACAACCGTTATAGAGACTACTAGACACCCGACACTTTTTCATTTCTTTAACATTGTTTATTATAAGCAAAGGTCATATTTGAATAATTTAATGCATTTTGTTTTAATTAATGATATTTTTTGGAATTTCAGGAACCGTACCACGTACAAATAATTCCTATTGTCAGATCTCAATGAATATAAAAAGGGATCCTCGAGCTACTGGACAATAAGTCTTTCCAATAGACATATGAAACAAGTTTCTTAATATACATAAGGACAAACATTCATAAAAGAATAAGTAAGAACACATGATTAACCTATAGAACCTGAACATTCAAGGAGTGAAGAGTTTCAATGACTACACCTACACTCATGTTAATCAACCTGATCAAGCTGGACCTAGAAGCCAATGAAAAATGACATTGTTTTGACAAAAACTAGAAAAGGACTCTGTGCAAATTCTGATCAATCCAAGCAGTCCAGAGCTTCACTGAAAACATATAGAACATTATTAACTCTTATACATTTGATTAGATCTATTTTGTTTCATTTATATATATTTTGAGTAGTGTGTCTACTCTATATTTTAAGCACAAACTGTCTCCTATGCTGAATTGGAGGATTTCTAAATCCTCACCCAATCTTTCCCTTACACTCTTGTATCCCAATATATATAGTGGTAGAGGTCCAGTGAGGCCTGGACAGCATGTTTACTATAGTTTAGTTTTCCCATATAGAAATTTTGTAGAGGTATGAAGACCTGGAAAGTCTGTTCACTGTTGTAAAACCCTGATCCAGGGTGTGGGTCAACGTTTATATAAAACTGTTTGAGAGGACTAAGTCTCTGCTTGAGACTGAACCACATATTTAAAACTATTTTTCATTTTCATTTTAGTTAAAAATATTTATAATATTCCACTTTTAACACCCCGAGCTTCCACGGTATTCTTCTCTTTGAATAATACAGTAGCGCGTGTTGTACGCAACTTCGAGTTCTAATGCACACCACGACCAATCAAAGTAGCCGTTATGAATAGTAATACCCACTTTTTGATATTTTATAAATTTTATCTCTCAAAATGGATTTCATTTTTGGATTCAGAATATCGAAATTAGCCTAGGGTGAAATTTTGGAACTTTTCGGATAACTTTCATATTTTGATGAATAGTGAAAATTACTAAAGTATTATTAAAAAAAACTATTTTAATTGAAATAATTAATAGTGATAAATTATGAATTTGATTGGTTTTAAATTATATTTAGAATATATTTTTACAATTTAATCCAATTTTCTTAATTGGACATAATTTCACATTTAAACCAGACATAAACAAGTGTCAATATTTTGATAGTTATTGTTTCTTAAAAACATGTTTTTTGTTTTAACAACGGGAATTAATTTTAAATTAATAAATGGAACATCTATGATTTTAATTTGGTAAAATTGAATTCATTATTGAATTCTTAATATCAAAATTATATTAGGGTAATGTTTTGGTATTTTTCTGAAAACTTTCAATTTTTGATGAATAATGAAAATCAAATAGATACTGTTTAAAACTGGCTTTTTATTTAAATAATTATTTATATTATTTAAATTTATTTTAGGTCAAAATTGATACATAACACCTATATAAATTCAATTTAATTCATTGGAGGCAGTTTATAGTAATTTTAGATATATAAAAATTTTATTGAACTTTTTCACTGTCTTTTACCCACCTCCTAGAAGAATATATAAATTCATATAAAACATAATTTTACCACTTATGTGAGTGGAATTTGAAAAATATGAGAGACACGTTTAATATGAAGGAGTAAAATGGGGTTCAATAAGATAATATTTTTTGGTGAATAGTAACTTTTTACTTTAATTTACCACGGTGAAAAATAAATAGGGTAATTAAGGGTAAAAATGATATTTTTATTACCCTAACACAAGTCCTAATTATATTAGATAAGATTAATTCGACCAAAAACAACCTTATGAATAAAATATGACCCTTTAGGTCCACTTGGATTAGATTAGGACATTTATTATTATTTAATTCAAAGAAGAGTTAAAAGAGTTAAAATCAAAGTTTAATAACTAAAACATTTTTAATATAGGGTTATACATAAGATAAATTTGATTATAAATATTCATTATAAATATAATGATTTCCTACACAATAGTATTTTAATTATAATTTTTAGACATTAAATAATTAAATTTATTTATTACACAATGATGATGCAATAATTACCTTATTAATGAAAGAATCAAATAAATGCTAATATAAATATTAAAATAAATATAATTTCAAAGTTATTATGACGTCCACAAAATTTCATGGTGAATATGACATGTTAGGGACGATTAAATGTATCTTTTTTGAAGTAATCAAGTTGTTATGACTTAAAAAAAAACAAAATACCAAATAGTGTCAAAATTGACATAAAATTGTTTTTAAAACAAATATTATATTATTATTTGATATTAAATTCCTAAAAATATAAGGTTTGGCCAAAGGATTTGAATCATGATAGGTGTATCATTAATGGAACACTTGGGGGTATCTTGGAGGTATATAGTAAGTTTATTAAGTATATAAAATAAAAATACAAAGTGACATTGTAAGTGTCGAACTAATTAACCAAGAGTTAAAATTAAAAGATAAGGTCAATATAATTACCCAAACCGGTCTAAAATCTATTGGTTGAAATGATTTAGACCCATACCCACCATAGTATTTGAATAATCCACTTTGGAGCCATTAGAAACTCAATTCGAAATTATTATAAATTAATACTTTAAGTTTTTCCTAAAGACCCCTCCTACATCTTATAAAAGGACCCAACTTATAACCAATTATTCACACCTTCAAAGCTTTTTCGTTCGGCCAACCCCTGCCAAAATACTCTCTCAACTTCTACCACTTCAACATAGAGGCCTTATTTTGATCATAAAGCCAACTTAAGGAGCCCTTTTGATCAAATCAAAATGAAGAACTTGAAGAAGAGGAAATGTTTTCACCACCCTCATTCAAGTTCCTTTCTTCTTCAACTTCTTCTCAATTTTTTATTTCTATTCTAAAATAATGACTCCAGTATCTCCTTTATACTGTTATGTTATTATAATAATGGTATAGCCATATTCAGTATTATATCCATCCTTTGAATGACATGTCACCATACGTGCCTACGTACGACTTACCGTCTCCACGTCGTGGTGTAATTTTTATTCAATACATTATTATTTGGATGGGTATAATAATGATTTTTATTTGATGTAAATAATAAATATAACATCATAAGGATTATGTATATATGATATACCATCCAATTATATATTATTTTAATATCAAAAAATAAGATTTTCTCTCGTGCGTACGTACAGATTACCGTCTCCACGACGTGATGAGATTCATTTCCAAGTTCACCATTCATCGACAATTATAAAAATATATATTATTAAAAAGTATGTAATACATGATATAATAATTATACTGGATATATATATATTTATATATATAAATATTTATGTACTTACATATATCTTATTCACTAACTTTCGTTCAATACTATATGAAAACAGAAACATCGTTTATGCGTACGTACGGACTACCATCTCCATAAATGGTGTTTCCCATTTCATATATATGTCTATTATACATATTTATATTCTAAATATATATGATATATTTATCATGTTATATATTCTGGAAGTATTTAAATCCTGATCTAAGTGATACAACCAAGAGTAACAATTTAAAACACATATGATAAAGAAATCGATTATTACCCGAAATGTTAATTTAACATGGAAATTAATTTTAAATTGGTAATATAAAGTCATAAATGAATCATGTATGATATCATAAATATTAATATGGTTCTGGTATAATTTAATAACATAGTACTATATTCGTACAAGAGGTTAAATGTACCATCGACTAGAGGAAAGTGCAAGGTAAGGGTTTTTGATATCACTCCTTATTCTTGTGAGATTCATGCCATATTCCCACTATTACCTTTTGTTTTGTGTATGTACTGACCATAATTGTACTCTTTGTGTAATACAGTTTAATTTATGTGTATTTACATATTCATTGTATGATACCTCTTTCATGGATTGTATGTTTTGTATGTTACCAAATTGGTAAGGGTTAATTCCTCAATCTCATCATTATTTGAGATTGTTTATGTGTAAGTATTTACTGGGACATTTTTATCATCCATGTCCATTTTTCATAAAAATGATTTCAAAATGAATATTTTAAGTATTTAGAAAGGTAATCTTTATCACGGTCAGAATTTCAAATGATTTAATGATTTATCTTTCTAAATATTTTTAATTATTGTCCATGTTTTCAAAATGATTTTAAGGATTTATTTATATGGACATGAATGTTTTAAAATGATAATTTTTTTCAAAAGTTTCAAAGTTTTATGGTACACTTTGATTCAAAAATATCTTTTAAAATTAATTTCATTATAAATGTGTTACTTTTAAATGATTTTACAAAAAGGATATTTCTCTCAAAAAGTTTTACTCATCATTTTCATCTATGTCAACATCCTTTGATGTATTTTCAGCTCATTTGAAGTTGATTTATTATAAAAAACATCCATTGAAGGTTTTTTTATATGTTTGACTGTGGATGTATTCTTTTTATACCATTCGTGGTTTATGGAGAAAGTATTGACATTTTGTATGATAGTTTTAATACGAATGATTATGTTATGCTTAAACCTATTCATATGAAAAATGCATTGGACTTAGTATGTGATGGGTGGAGCCCGCTATAGCTACTCGATGCATCGGTAGGTCTCATGAGACAAACTTGTGGCTTGCCACGAGGCCTTGAAAAAATCATATTTTTAGTCTTGGCACGAGGCCTTGGCTACGTGGTTATGATAGTCTGGCATTATGCATTCCATCATTATGAAAGTGGTTAGTGATATTGCATGTGATTATTTGATTATTAGAATATCCATGTGGATAAGTAAATGGAATTATTTAATTTTATTTCTTATAATGCTTATGTTCAAGTTTAAAAGGCTTTTGTTTTAGTTTTATACATTTCCTTAAATGTTTATGCTTATTTTTGAAAGTTTTCGTTGTATTGCTTACCCTTACTAAGTATTTCAACTCACCCATTTCTATGTTATATTTTACCAGGATTCTAAGAAATGTATTTTGATTGATATGTAGGGTTATTCCAAGGGAAAAATGGCCTTCATAAAGATTTTTATGTTGTTTTATACGTCTTAAAGTGAAAATTTAACATTCATGTATGTGATCTATTTTTCCGAGACTGCTAAACTGATCGGTCCTTCAGGACTTGATTCTTTGTAATCATGCCAATGTATTAAAATAATGCACCGACTCTGGGTAACTGGGGTCGAGGCGTTACAGTTGGTATCAGAGGAAGTTTAGAAATATCCTTGGAAACTAGATTTAGATAAACTATGATTAGAACACGTCGACCTAAGATAGACATTGAGGATTAGTATAGAAGAACATCCTATAATTTTGTTATTGTAGAGATTTTGTGAGTGTTCCGAGCAATACATCCATATCTGGATATGAGTAGGTAGAGGCGGCTCTGGCACAAATGTACATAGGGGAAAAACCTGAAATCATCGCTTTGAGCTAGTCTCGAATGGGAACTGGTGCACGACAACCGTCCTTGCTGCATTCTTGGTTATGACACTCCCGAGGGATATGTTTAGGATAATTCTCAATTTATTTAGAAACCATTATGAAGGGATCATGAGTATATTCTTACTCAAAGAAAACATTTTTATGATTATGGATTATATCCATAAACCGTTCAATTTGCGTTATCTATTTTACAAGTTTGGGAATTATTCATTGTAATTCCTAAACTGGCATAGTTTATGATATTGTATAGAAAGGTCACCCAGTAGAAGGAATGTGAACTCCTATAAAATGTTTGATCCAAAGAGTAAGAAGGATCATATCTTTCATGGTCCTGAGCCCGAATTTAGAAGGGAAATAGTCTCCCATGTATTATCCTCATATGAAGAAATAGTATCATGTGTTGATAAGATGAGTAACGATTTCTTGGAGTCCTTTGGCTTTGAAGGGAATCCAGAGAAGAAAAGGATGGTAGAGAGAAGGACAGATAAAGGGAAGAAGGTAAAGATGGGTTTTTCCCATATGTGATAATTGTGGAAAGAATCACCTTGGAAAATGATTGAAGGGAATGGGAGTATGTTATAAGTGTGAAGAAAAGGGATACCAAGTATGTGACTTAAAGTGTATGATAAAGGTTTCAAATGTACAATGCTTCATCTGCAAGGAGTTTGGACAAGACGCAAACCAATGTCCCAGTCATTAGACTATGCTGCAAATGATTCTATTGTATAATAATCAAGTTATGATACTATCACAGATGAAGAGGAGTGACTAGTGTTCTTATGTTCTTATTTTATAATTATTTCATTTAATTGTTGTATCAATGATGTACTGGAAATAAATAAGGATTGTACTGCAGTACTATTTCAATAAGGATTTGAGATTTTATGGAACTAAGAAAAGTGACTATATAGTGAGTTAATTTTTTTGGAAATTACATGGTTGAAGGATAGATAAACCTTAATATGGTCCTAATATTGAGGTAGTGATTTTGGAATAAGATATGGTTGATTTTGGTAATTCAGGATAGTGCGGTGTTGTAAGAGAATATATGAGGAAGGCATTCACATGTTATTACCTGGAAAAAAGGATCCTCATTATGTTTAACTACTTGTAAATTTTGGACTCTGAGTTTGGATAACAGTATTTTGGATAAGTCTAAAGGTTCTAATGGATTATGTTTGATAGGTTATTTTTTGGATTTTTATAAAAGGACAACACTCAGACTGTGTGATGACCCGTCGTGTCGTAAAAATCTGCTGTAATTTAACCCAAAACCAAAATACAATTAGGATTTATCACCTACCATTGTGCTACATGAATTTCCTGGATGGTATAATGTAGTTTCTTTTCAAAAAAGGGTCTGATATGTGAATTACAAATTCATTATATTTGGAACCCTATACGATTAGGGTAAATAGAGTGTTTATGAGTTTTATTATCTTTTGAGGTGAATGATGAGTTTGTGGTAGAAATTTATTAATGGATAAAACACTAATTATAAAGTAAGTATATGTCATTATGATCTTAGCCAATCTCATAAATAAACTCATCAACATTAAGAAAAGGAACTGAGAACAAAATTGTTGTCCTAGATGGTACCTTAGATAATCATTAATGTACGACTTTGGGATTGTTGTCCTTTTCATAGACATGTTCTCTACCACTCTCGATTAGATAATTGATGGCTATATTTCTCTTCCATATACATATTTTCCTACATGGAACCCTAGTATGTGTTTTTTTAGTAATCTTCATACTGACCACTCTTTATTTTAAATAGAGGCCTCATTAATTCAATTTTCGATGTGGGATTTCAACTATGATATTTTTAAATGTCAAAAATGTGTTATCCTAATACCTTATGTTTTGTTGAACCGATGGTATTTTAAATCATCATAGATTGATGAATTTATGGACCTTAATTTTAAAGTGGTTTGTGATTGATGACCTCAATAAATACCTAAAAATATTTACATTTTTCCTCCAATTATATTTCTCTAATTTCCACCAATTTCCTCCTAATCGAGATCATAATTTTGTGGTGACCCTTTCATTTCTCTTTTCATCTTATTAAGACTAAATTTTATTAACCAAATTTCCGATGTGGGTTTTCCCACAAATATATTTTCTATTTTCAACCTTTATTTTCAAAAAACAATATCAAATTGCGAGAACACAATTTATTGAAGAAGGGAGAATGTAATGCCCCGAGCTTCCACGATGCGCTTCTCTTTGAATAATACAGTAGCATGTGTTGTACGAAAATTCGAGTTCAAACACACACCACGACCAATCAAAGTAGCTATTATGAATAGTAATACCCACTTTTTGAAATTTTATAAATTTTATCTCACAAAATTGACTTCATTTTTGGATTCATAATATCGAAATTAGCCTAGGGTGAAATTTTGGTACTTTTCAGATAACATTTATATTTTGATAAATAGTGATAATTACTAAATTTTAATTAAAAACATCTTTTTTAATCGAGATAATTAATAGTGATAAATTATGAATTTGAGTGGTTTTAAATTATATTTAGAATATATTTTTACCATTTAATATAATGTTGGAAATTGGACATAATTTCACATTTAAACCGGACATAAACAAGTGCCAATCATTTGATAGTTATTGTTTCATAAAAACACGCTTTTTGATTTAACAACGGGAATTAAATCTAAATTAATAAATGAAACTTCTATGTTTTTAATTTGGTAAAATATACTTCATTATTTAATTTGGAATATCAAAATTATCTTAGTGTAAATTTTTGGTATTTTTCTGAAAACATTTAATTTTTGATGAATAGTAAAAAACACTGAGTTACTGTTTAAAACCGGCTTTTTATTTAAATAATTATTTATATTATTTAAATTTATTTTAGGTCAAAATAGATACATAACACCTATATAAATTCGATTTAATTCATTGGAGACAGTTTATAATAATTTTAGATATATAAAAATTTTATTTAACTTTTTCAATATCTTTTACCCACCTCCTAGGAGAATTTGTAAATTCATATAAAACATAATTTTACCGCTTCTGTGAGTGAAATTTAGAAAATCCGAGAGAAATGGTTAATATCAAAGAGAAAAATTTTGTTAAATAAGATAAAAATAATTTTTGGGGAATCGTAATGTTTTACTATTATTTACCACGGTAAAACGTAAATAGGGTAATTAAGGGTAAAAATGATATTATTATTACACTAACACATGTACTAATTCTATTGGATAAGTTTAATTCAACCAGAAACAACCTTAGGAATATAATATGACCCTTTAGTTCCACTTGGATTAGATTAGGACATTTATTATTATTTAATTCAAAGAAGAGTAAAAAGAGTTAAAATCAAAGTTTAACAACTAATTTTTTTAATACAGGCTTATACATAAGATAAATTCAATTATAAATATTAATTAGAAAGATAAAAAGATTTCATACATAATGGTAATTTAATTATAATTTTTAGACATTAAATAATTAAATTTATTTATGACACAATGATGATGCAGTAATTACCTTATTAATTAAAGAATCAAATAAATGTTAATATAAATATTACAATAAATATAATTTCAATGTTTTTATGACATCATAGAATTTACTAGGTGACTATGACAAGTTAGGGATGATTCACTGTATCGTTTTTGAAGTAATAATATTGTGATGACTTTAAAAAAACAATATACCAAATAGTGTCAAAATTGACATAAAGGGTTTTTAAAACAAATATTATATTATTAATTGATATTAAATTCCTAAAAATCTAACGTTCAGACAAAGGAAGTGTATCATGATAGGTATATCAATAATGGAACACTTGTGGGTCACTTGGAGGTATATAGTTTTACTATTAACTATATAATATAAAAATACAATGTGACATGGTAAGTGTCAAACTAATTAACCAAGAGTTAAAACTAAAAGATAAGGTTAATTTAATGACCCAAAACTATCTAAAATCTATTGGTTTAAATGATTTCGACCCATTAAAACCACAGTGTTTGAATAATCTACTTTGGAGCCATTAGAAACAAAATATTAATTTATTATAAATTATTACTTTTTGTTTTTCCTAAAGATCCCATCCTCCCCCTTATAAAAATCCCCAACTTCTAACCAATTATTCACACCTTAAAAGCCTTTTGGTTTTTCCAAACCCTACAAAAATACTCTCTCAAATTCCCTCACTTCAACATAGAGGCCTTAGTTTGATAAGAAAGCCAACCTATGGATCCATTTTGATCAAATAAAAATGAAGAACCCGAAGAAGAGGTAATGTTTTCACCACCATATTTCATGTTTCTTTCTTCTACAACTTTTTATTTGTTTGTTTTTTCTATTCTAAAATAATAACTCCAGTATCTCCTATATAATGTGATGTTATTATAAATATGTTACAACCATATTCAGTATTTTATCCATCCTTTTAATGACATGTCACCATACATGCGTATGTATGGCTTACCGTCTCCACATCATGGTGTAATTGTTATTCAATACATTATTATTTGGATAAGTAAAATAATGATGCTTATTTGATATAAATAATAAATATAAAATTATAAATATTCTTTATATATTATATAACATGCAATTATATATTATTTTCAAATCAAAATAATGATATTTTCACTCGTGTGTACGTACGGATTACCGTCTCCACGACACGATGAGATTCATTTCCATGTTCAACATTCATCGACGATTATAAAAATAAATATTACTAATATGTATGTAATATATGAAATAATAATGCTACTAGAGATATATATATTTATATAAATATTGATTTATGTACTTACATATATCTTATTCACTTACTTCCGTTCAATACTATATGAAAACAGAAACAACGTTTCTGCGTACGTACGGACAACCGTCTCCATAAACAGTGTTTTCCATGTCATATATATGTATATTATAAATATTTATATTATAAATATATAAGATATATTTATCATGTTTTATATTCTGTAAGTATTTAAATCATGATCTAAGTGATACAACCAAGAGTAACAAGTTAAAACACGTACGATAAAGAAAGCGATTATTACCCAAATGTTAATTTAACATGGAAATTATTATTAAATGGGTAATATAAAGTCATAAATGCATCATGTATGATATCATAAATATTAATATGGTTCTGGTATAATTTAATAACATACTAAAATATTCTTACATGAGGTTAAACGTACCCTCGACTAAAGGAATGTGCAAGGTAAGGTGTTCTCATCTCACTCCTTATTCCCGTGAGATTGATGCCATATTTCCACTATTTTCTTTTTGTGTTGTGTATGTACTGCCCATAATTGTATTATTTATGTTATAAACTTTAACTTTTGTGTATTTACATATTCATTTTATGATACCTCTTTCATGGGTTGTAGGTTTCGTATGTTACCAAATTGGTAAGGGTTAATTCCTCAATCTCATCATTATCCAGGATTGTTTATGTGTATGTATTTACTGGGAAATTGTTTTCATCCATGTCCATTTTTCATAAAAATGACTTCAAAATGAAGATTTTAAGGATTTTGAAAGGTACCCTTTATCAAGATCGGAATTTTAAATTGATTAAAGATTTATCTTTCTAAATCTTTTTAATTAATGTACATGTTTTCAAAATGATATTAAGGATTTATTTATATGGACATGAATGTTTTGAAATGATAATTCTCTTCAAAAGTTTCAATGTGGTATGGGAAACATTGATTCAAAAATCTCTTTTAAAATTACTTCCTTTATAAATGTGTGACTTTTAAATGATTTTACAAAAAGTATATTTCTCTTAAAAAGTTTTACTCATCATTTTCATGTATGTCAACATCCTTTGATGGATTTTAAGCTCAATTAAAGTTGACTTATTATAAAAAACATCCATTGAAGGTTTTGTGATATGTTTGAATATGGATGTGTTATTTTTATACAATTGATGGTTTATGGAGAATGTACTGACATTTCGTATGCTAGTTTTAATACGAATTATTATGTTATGTTTAAACCTATTCATATGAGGAATGCACTGGAATTAGTAAGTGATGGGTAGAGCCTGCTATAGCTCCTCGATGAATCGGTAGGTCTCGTGAGAAAAACTAGTGTCTTGGCATAATCCCTTGACAAAAACTTATTTGTATTCTTGGCACGAGGCCTTGGATACATGGTTATGATAGTCTGGAATTATGAATTCCATCATTATGAAAGTGATTAGTGATATTTCATGTGATTATTAGATTAGTAGAATATCGATGTGAATATGTAAATGGAATTATTTCATTTTATTTCATCCATATTATGCTGAAGTTCAAGTTTAAAAGGCTTTTGTTTTAGTTTTATACATTTCCTTAAATGTTTAGCTTATTTTTGAAAGTTTCTGCTTTATTTCATACCCTTACTGAGTATTTGAGCTCACCCCTTTCTATGTTTTATTTTTCCCAGGATTCCAAGAATTGTATAGTGATTTATATGCACGGTTAAGGTAAGGGACTAATGGAATTCATAATGATTATTTATGTTGTTTTGTAAGTCTTAAAGTGAAAACGTAACACTCATGTATGTGATCTATTTTTCCAAGACTGCTAAACCGATTGGTCCTACGAGACTTGATTCCTTGTAATCATGCCAATGTATTAAAATAATGCAATGACTCTGGGTAACTGGGGTCGGGGCATTACACCATTGCTAAGTACATTAAATATAAATATATTTTCAAATTTACACTAATAGTTTTACTTGGAATTGTTTGTATTTATTGTAAACAAATAGGATAGTTTCAAAAGGTAATCTAATCTTCCGATTTGATTAACTGAGAAATAATCAATCTCTTCAGAACCTAATTGATCCTCTACCATACTACAAATTCACTACAATTTTTCTTGTTATTTAAATTGGGGGATTTTAATACCAATCTTTTAAATAGAAATTTGAATAGGAACTCAATTCACCCCCATCTTGAGTATCCACTCTGACCAAAAAATATCATTTTGAAGGATCATTTAAATCATTTCAGTTCGAAAATATACATTCCATTTTGAAAAATAGATTTTCAAACTTAATTATTTTTGAAAATAATTATCTTTTAAAATTGAAATGAAAAAGTATTAAGGAATAATAAATTAAATTATTTTCTATGATGATGGAATATTTATTTCTTATTTTAAACATTAAAAAACATTACTTTCTCATTTTTTGTTAAATTCCAAACAAACATTTTTTGGAAAGCGAAATGAAGATTTCTATAATTTTTTTGAAAAACAATAAAATGGTTAAATATTTTTTTGATAAATTATTTATAAAAAAACATTTTTGAAAACAAGATTTTTTAGATAACATGGATTTAAAAGAAAAATAATTTCTATCCCAAGAGAGTAATACTGTCATATTTTATTATAAGAACATTTTTCAATTATTTTATGAGTTATTATGTGAAAAAATTATATTATCACATTAACATATAATGACTAAAAAAATAATAATAAAAATAATGAGAATTTATGAGAGTTAGATCATTATATTTCATCATTGGAAACATAATGAAAAAAATATTAATAAATAATGAGATTATAACACATAAAACTTATGAATTTGGTAGCATTACATGGAAAGCCCCTTGAAAGGATAATATGATAAGAAAGATTAAATTATTGTGATTATAATTATATTAATGATATTTAATTTCAAAGTGGATATAAAAATATATTTTCAAAGAACATTTATGCATACAATAATATATATATGAAAGAATGAAAATTGAATAAAAAATTTAGTAAGTTAGTTATTGACTTTCGTCGTACTTATCTAATCCTCTTGCATAATAAATATAATTTGATGATAGCTAAATTTTATAACTATATATAAAAATATAAATATATATATATAATACCATATATGTTTTATTAATTCCATTTTATTAACTATTTATTAACAAATCAATTTTAAATCCACATTTTGGGTAATAATTGCTATTTGTTTCATATACATATTGATTTTTATTCTCAATAATATTAATTTTATATTAGTTTAATAATATAGAAATTGGTAAATAGGTTTTTTATATCACCTATATTTAGTGTAAATTTATTTATAGTAATCTATAAAATTAATGATAAAAAATGAAATAAAATGCTCATAATGGTGTTAGGGAGTATGTACACGTGAGAGTTGTTTCTATTTTCTTTTTGAATAAAAATAAATAAAGTTAAAATATATATTATAATTCCAAAATAATTTTTCAATAATATATATCATTTATTTCTATTAAAACCATCATTAACACCTTCTAGGTAAAGAATGAATGAATTACTTCATTTCATGAGGTGGTAGTCTACCATACACATGGCCAACGTTATCGTATTCCCAAAAAATTGAGACTCTGGAGTTGTTTTTTATATAATAATTCCATAATCATGATGAAATTTTATATACATATATAAATATATATATAATCCATCAATACAAACATCCATGTAATGTTTTAATTGAAAAAATGAATGACATCAGTTTCTGTGGTATTAGTTATCTGTATACAAAAATGATGATCTCGTAACTAATTTGAGGGAAGTGAAGATTTTTATAGGTAATGAACATAACATAAAAAATTTATTTATATTTAATATATTGATTAATTTATATAATTATTTTATAAATATAATTGAATGTTGGGGTGGAAGAAATATAAATTTTTTTTGATGAATATTACCTCTTCTTATATAATCCTTCTTAGGTTTGTACCAATAGCCTCAAATGGTTAGATTTATAACCATAATAAGGATTACAGGATTAGAGGAGGAAATTTATTAATTTATTTGAGAATTTATTCTTATAACCAAAGGGGTTTCACAGAGTGTATATAAGAGGAGAAGGGGTGGCCTTTTTTTGTGAGGTGAGTGGAACACATGTGATTTATTCAAAGTGATGTAGTGCATCCATGTTGTTTTAATGTAAAAATAAAAGAACTAGAGTATTATTAAAAATTTATAGGATGAGTTAGAAATATTTTCATCCAATTGGTGTTGTAAACATCTAGTGAAATATTTTTCCTTATCTTGTATGACTAACATAGGTTATACGTGACTAGAAAAGGGGCTTTGAAAACAATTGTTCAAAAGATTACATTGTTAAAATATTATAATTCTTTATAAAAATGTTTTAAATTTACTAAATTGAATTAGTGGAATTATTATTTTACTAATTTTTCATAAAATATAAATTTGAAATCTCTTAATAAATAATTAAATAGAAAACGTAATTCTAAATTTAAATTTAGTATTTTTCATTATTCATCAAAATATGATACTTTTCAGAAAAAAGATGAAAAATAAACCAGTGAAATTTTGTATATTAATATTTTAAAAATTATTTTTTTTATAAAATGAATTTTATAAAAGTGGTAAAAAATAATTCTAACATAATTGGTCCAATTGTAAAAAAAGTATTTTAGAAAAGGGTGGTTTTGAAGAGAAGTTATTAAAAAGACTATAATGTTATTATATAAGAATTCATTATAAAAAATATTTAAACTAACTAAATTGAATTAATAGATTAATAATTGAACTAATTTTACAAAAAAATAAATGTTAATTATATTTATCAATAATTTAATCAAACAGGTAGTTCTAAATTTAAATTTAGTATTTTCACAATTCAAAAAAATATGAATCTTTTCAAAAAAAAGAAGAAAAATAACCCTATTATAATTTTGATATTAATATTTCAAAAATTATTTTTATTTTATAAAAATAAATTTCTAAAATTTTTAAAACGAATTTTAAAATAATTGGACCAAATGTGATAAAAACTGTTTTTTATAATATACTTTTATAAGAATAAAATTTGATTTATTATTTTTTTCCCAAAAAAAACATAATATTCATGTTAAAATTTGGTTGAATATATTATATTTATATTTTATTTAAATCATTTCCAAAATAGTAATTTTTTAATTTATCAAGGTATATCATTTTTAGGGATATAAAAATTGGTTTTAAGAAAACGATTTCCATAATTTTCAAAATGTTATTATTTTAATTTCAACATAATACGTCCCTTCTGTATTAATTAAAATACATGTTTTAAGAATTTATTTTATTAATTTATAAAATCCAATGAATAAATTTTATTCTAATGTCTAGGTGATATCTATTATATGACAATATTTTAATATTATGTCATGTTTTGTTTAAATGCAATGTTTCTTGTAATGTAAGTTAAACTGTGTATTATATTTAACAAAATCCAATAATTTTATTGTGAGCAACACAAGATAATCTTACTGTTACATTTAATGCAAGAAACAATTAGTGTTGTGTGTCCCAATAAAATACAAAAAATTACAAAATTATTTAAATAATAATAATTTCAATAATATATTGGGTGTTACATATTTGATTCATTTACATGGAATTGGGTTTCTATATGTTTTATATTCTCATATTTATAATGTTTTATTTAATTAAAATCCCAAAATTTGACATTATTTTATAAATGATTATAATATTTCATTCATGGATATTACCATGGAATACATTAATTTATAAGTTTTCTTTTAAAATAAAAAATATTTATCCTCATCCAAATTTATTAATTATTTTTAATCAAAAAATATTTACCATAATTTCATAAAAAATACTACTAAATTAATTATTCAATTAATAAAAAAGTAAAATAATGGTCCTTAAAAATATTAATAGAAAATAAATTATATAAATAATGTTATCTATGAAGACTATATATGACAAATATCATTTAAGGATATAATAAAAATATTTTTTTTTCAATTTTACTTAATATTCTGATGCTATTAAAATCAATGTAATGAATTGATTTAAAATTTTTTATCAATGAACAATTATGACTAATAATATTATATTAAATAAAATAAATATCCAAATTACTAGATTTTTCCATGAAATTTGTATAATGTTTAATGTATCATCCATTTTAAATTTATTTTTCATTATTTTCATTTATATTATCAATCATAACAGTGAATGGGTGAAAAACATATTATTATAGTATGATTAAAAATTGTTAAGGATGGGTTAAAGAAAAAATATAATGAAAAAATCATTGTATAAAACTTATCTTATTTTTATTGAATTAGAGGATAATGACCCATATTAACCTTATATTTCATGTAAATTATATTTTGATCAATCTGGGTCTAAATTATAACATATATTGATTTAATATATTTCAAAATTCAAATAGTTCCTCTCCTATATTTTTTAAATGGCTTCCTCTTCTTCTAATTAATCCACACTTCAAACCCCATTTTTTAGTAATTAACTATCAAAATTCCTCCTTAGATTCACTAACATAATTTTAGTGGACTTATTTGTTTAATAATCTAAATCATAGATGTATTATGGTGTAAGGAATATTTGGATTCCCATAGAAGAATTTTAGTATTCAGTTGTATATTTTTGTTATCTTTCTTCTTCAACCTCCTTTAAATAGTCTCCAACCATGATACAATAAAAAAACATGTATCATATATATATATGTAAATATTATTGTGTTATCTTAATAACTTTTACCCATCAAAATCCATCGACAAATGGTAATGGAATTCATCTTTCTTGTGTACACTGGACTACCACATCATGAACGAATGAGTTTTTTTTCAATCACCTTCTATTAAGATTGTTTATAATGATGAAATTATTTTTTATTTATGGTATAAAAGATATATTAAATAATAAAAATAATAATATATCATCTAATTTATCAAATTTATATTCACTATAAAATTCTAATGTCGTTCATGTTTATATGTGAACTACCACTTCCATGATGCGATGTGATTCATTTTTCATCACCAAATCACATGGGCGATATATATATATATATATTATATTAAAATAATTAACATGATATTTATGATATTTTTATCATAATTAAAATAAAATAAAATACTTAAATTATTTCTATAATTATTATGGTAAATGGAAAAGATACACTTGTGTACATACAACGCACATACGTTATGATTGTAACATAGTAAAATTATTATATTTATATTTTATGGATAAATTTAAACAGATAATTGATGTAAAATATCATGATTATTTCGTGAATATTATTCTGGATCTGATATAATTTTTTTACCATCTTCGAATTCCCAAAAACATTTTGGACTTATGAAATGAATACTGTCCGAAAATCCAATGTCAAAGCATCCGAAAGGAATAAAATTAATTAATTAATTTTTAATAGGATGGTATTAAATTAAATGAATGAATACTAATAATATAAAATTATATTAATAAATTATGAAAGTATCATAGGTAAATCATTTGGGGATAAATTAATAAATGTCACATGTTAGACTCTTGATAATGAACATATTCAAAAAATTCACTAGATAAGGTATTTATTTGATGAAATTATCCAATATTATTTAATTAGGTATATATAAATCCACTTTTAAAATTTATATCATAAATGTATCAATTATAATTATATTTATAGTATTATTTAATGTTATTAATTCATGATTTTTATGTTTTAATTGTTTCCAATGTGGCTGTGTACTTTCTTTTAAAAGTCATCTTTTAATGTTTTTATTAGAACAATACATTTATTCCATATTCAATTTTATTTAAAAAAATGAAACAAAAATTTTAATATTATACTATGATTATTTAATTCGATTTTTACTGATGTTTTCATTTAAATAAATAGTTCAAATGAAACATTTTTTCATTTTCCAAAGGTGGAAAGTTTCAACATTTTTTAAAAATATATGAAAGGAGTATTTTTTACATATAAGTAATGAAAATTTTTTGTACCACCATGAATAATAATACCCTTAAATCATAAATTATTATATTATGATTATCATTTTAATTTATTTTTCTGTAATGGATAGTTTCATCAAAGGTGAATTAAAAATTCAATATTACATCCTTAATAAACTATTACGAATTTAATGATGAAAATTATAGAATTAATATTTTATGATTAATTATGGTTAATGGTAATTATTATGTATAAGGTTGGATTCTTTGAAAATAATGGAAATTTCATTACATTTATAAAGTATGTTGTGTGGTTCCATGATAACCCTTGGATGGGTGGGACTCTGATAACCCTCCATTGCATTTTATATAGAATTCAACTGTACGATTATTCTATTTTTATGGGTGATTGAAAGAGTGATATTAAAATGAATCTGTAAGTAAACTACACATTATATATATTCTAAATATGATGATTTTGGGAATATTTTTTATTTTAAAATATAACATAAAAATCTTTTACTTAGAAAAAGCTATATGCTACTTTTCCTGGGTAAAAAATTATATCTTTTTGAAAATGCTATTTCATGTTATTGATGATTATAAAAAAATATTATTTTTCTTAATTGTTCCATTATGATTTCATATGGAATATTTATGAATGTATTTGGGAAGATAATTCAATTTTTTGGGTATGAGTATGTTAATTTTAATCCTAATGTTTATTTTGAAAATGGATAATTTTATAATTATTCATTAACTAAGTATTCATTTTTTATTTTCCCTATAGATATTTTTGTACCCATCCCACAATTAAAAAACAAATTTAAATGTATTTAAGGATAAGTAAGGACAATTATGAGTTCAACATCAATTTTTTAAGACATATCATGAGAATAAAATATTTTTATATTCATTTTTATAGGAAAATTGCATATTTGGTAGAACTATCCACTTTTTCATATGTGGGATTGTTATGTTAATGTAATTACGTAACCTTATCAAATTGTAAGGTTAAATGGTCATTGGGAATGTAAAAATTAAAATTATAGTGTAATGTCACTATAAATATGTAATTGTGTAGGTTGTTTCCTTATAGTTGTAATCAATGTATAGATTAGATAACAGAAGTGTCTAGGAAATAATTTATGAAAAATTTACAAGTCATGTGTTACCATAATGGTTTGTATGTTAGAGATAATCATAGTTATTTTTGATAAATTGAATCATTTTTAAATAAAATTAATAATGATATCTTTTTTTATCGTAAATATATGATTTAATAATATGATATTACTTGTTTTTTCACACTAACATTTCTGGTTTTAGTGAATTGATGTATCTAAAAATAACCAATGATAGAATGGATATAATGGATAATGTGGTGTTTCTATGATCCAGAAACCAAATTATGTGGGTGATGTTTTGAAAAATCCTATGGTCATTAATATCAACCCCTCAAGAGTAATGATTAACAAAATCACACTTTTTCAGTTTCTAAATGCATCAAATATGAGTGAAATGATTCCCTGTATAATTTTGATGATAATGAACATATATGTAAATATATTATATGTCATTTTTCTCTATAATGTGGAATTAATAACCCATGAAAACGACTTAATATAATAGTATGATGTATTATATGTTTTAAAGGTAGTCATAAAGAAATAATCATCCAAATTAATAAATGAAGTATTAATTTAACCATATAAAGGGGAAAAGGTTCTTTGCAAGGTATCAATTGTATTTTTTAAATATGGGGAGAATGTTCGTTATTAAAATTTATGTCATATGGGGGGAGTGTCAGGAATAGGATCATAAATATCATATTGATATTAATTTAACAATACATAATTCTATTATTTTGAAGATTATGATCCTACAAATGACTTATTAAAGGTATGGATTATATCCCAGTTTATGATTTGACACTATTGAATCTTATTGAATGATTTAAATATTGTTATGGGAAATAATTATTATGGAATAATATGGAAAATAATTTTTCTGGGATTATGATGTATGGTGAATGGTAAATGATTCTACATTCATGATAAATGATATGGTGGTAGATTTAATGATGATCATATGTAAAAAATAATTAACAATATTTTAATGAAGTATGTATATTGGGATAATTTTATTGAGTTTTGATAGATGGTTGATGTATATGTATCCCTTAAATTTATCGTGAGAAAATATTAATTTAGTAATAATGTTCATTTCATTTTATATAAATATATTTAATGGTATGGATAACATTTCGGGATTACATAATCATTTATTCTTAGATAATTAAGGATTTATTTGATAAAAAATTTATGATATGAGATAACCACTATGATGATAACATTAATTAATCGTGAATATATTAAGGTTATTTGTATTCACTTGTGGAAAAATAAATTTCTCAAGGCAAGTAGTTTATTTATTTAAAAAATTATATTTAATAATTTGAATTATTATCTCAATATTAAACAATAAAAATTGTTTAAATATTATTCTAAATGGATAAAATACCTATGTTAATAATAAAATAATAGTTAATGTTGAAAAAAACTAAATGGGAAAAAATTGAGTAAACATAATTAATAAAGAATAATATGAGAGAAATGTATTTATTTTTTGGGTTATACGATTATATTGACCATATTAACCATATCTAAAATGTTTTGTCAATTTTGGAGGAACATATTGTAATAGAGGCCTCCCAACGGTGAATAATATTTGGTATTTTCATGAATATCACTCCTCCACACTTATAAATGGGTATTCACTCCCCTCAAATATCCATACTAATCAAGTGATCTAGTTCATCAAGACAATACCATAATCCCTTCAATAATTACCTATTCTCATCCAAGAAAATTTATATTGAGAATAATTCTATCCATGGAATGCCTTTGGTATAAAAAACACACTATGATACATATAAATAGAATATATTTTTTATGGTTATTATAAACAAATATTCCATCAAATGGGTTATGAAATCATTATTTATGTGTAAAATGGTTTATCACCTCGTAAAACGAGGCAATTAATTTTTCGTTACCACCTCTGTGGTGTGGTATCATGATGGTTCTAAAGATTATATATTAAATTTTTTTCATTATTATACCTATGGAATGATTATATCATATATATATGCATACATTCTGTTGTGTAATGGACAAGATGACATTGATCATTGGTCTAAGAAACTAACATTTCACAATGTAATGTTGTTTTTTTCAATAACACGTTATTTGGTATGTAATAATGTTAAATATAATAAATATAAGTGATATAAGTTAAATATATTTTATATTCATGACATATTTATATTTAATTAAATATAAAATATCATTTATTTTTTTCCTTTTCAGACATTGGAAAAAATATCATCGTCTGTGGACGTGTAAATGACCGCCTCTTCAAAGAGATGTGAATAATGTTTTCAAGAACATGTCAGAAGAATGATTTATATTATTATATACAATAAATTAAATTTTATTTCCTGATATTATTATAATATATTAATGATAAATTTTACATACCTTATTTCCATAATAGTCATGGTAAAAATGAATCAATACTCATACGTATGTACAGCCTACAATCTCTATGATCATAATGTTAGATAATTTTTCATAACATTCATTCAAGAGAAATTTTAAAATTATAATTTATTAGTAAATATGATAGTGATTTAAAAATGACTTTTAATTATATTTTTACATAATGAATACTTTAAACATTTTCAGCCACCCAATTTCATATTTGACACATAATATTAATATGGTCTATACAAAGAATATGAACATAATTGATTATGTAATTATAATTAACATATTAAGGATTTAAATAAACGTAACAATAGAATACAAAAATATGGGTACAATAAACAATTAACATAAGTTAATTGTTTAGGAATATATTGAACATTTTTGATTAATCGAACATGAGGTAAGGGTATTTTCTTGTCTCAATTTTATTTCATTGAGATATATTCCATATAAATAACATAGGTTTGCTTTGTGGATTATATATTTATGATGAATATATTTTATTAATCTTAAACATATTTTTGTATAGATTTACATTACCATTTAAGGATCTATATTTCATGGTGTTTATGGTATTAATGTTAGTTGAGTAGTTAGGGATTTTTTTCTCACATTACATTTTGAGATGTATGTTACATTATACTCCTATAATATTTTTTTAGGTAAAAATACTTCCATTTCGAGATGTTATATAATGAATATCATTATTTTTATGATATTATAAGTTTCATTTAATGATATTTTTTTAATGGAATTAAGATTCAATGTTATAAAAGTGGTAATAGGCTTATTTATTAATGTCAATGTTTAACAAAATTATATATACTTGTATATTCATTAAACTGAATCATTTCATCACTGAATAATTAACCTATTAAATTTTATCTTATCCTAGTAATTCATTTTATTTCCTATTAATATGACCATTTTTATCTCTTGGTGCATAAAATAAATTATATAATGTTTTTACGAAAATATAACAACATTTCTCTCTTCAATAAAAAAATGATGTCTTCCAAAATCATGTTTTCTAAAAAAATATTTTCAAAAATGATTTAAAATTTTATTTTTGTATCATATAACATATATTATTTACAATATTTTAAAAAATATTTTTAAATTATTCCTATCAAATAATTCAAATTTATTTTTAAGAAATGTGATTTAAAAATGACATAGAATTTAAAAATGATTTCAAAAACGAGAAGGTATTTTCATAAAATTTTATTTATTTATATTTTAATTGTATTTAAAATCATGAATTTAGAAAACAATTCTTAGTAAATATCCCACATTGGGGTTATTTTGACATTCATATATTCTTTATTAATTCTCTATAGGGATTATGATTCTATAAAATATATTGTTGTGGAACATGTTTTTCTTCATGGTCTGATCATGCCTTAATAAAAATAAGATGGAACCCATTCCTTTCCATGGGTTAATCATGTAGAAAACTAATTATGGTTTTTTTGATATGTTTTAATGAAATTATTTCTTACTATTCATTATCATTTATTCTAATATAAGAAATTATAAATGGTTGGTGTGGACACAAAGCATCTATTTATCCAATTTTAGTTTAAATGAAGGTATTTTATATAGAACTCTAATGCCTTGGGTAGTGTTTATGTTTTATGTAAAATTATATTATCAGCCATAGCTATGGTTATTATGATATTAATATTTCAATATGGGTTTTTAAATTATTTCATGAGATGATGTTACATGATACCAATATGTTTTATCTATTCGAGATATCAGAATCTGATGTTTCATTTCATAGTTATTTATATAACATGTCTCATGAGTTTTTTATTGTTTTGAAAATTTACTTCGTTAATTAATTTTACATTTTCTATTGTATAATAATCATGTTATTTAAATGGATGTATTATCTTTTGGTCGAATCACTGAATTTAATTATATCATCATACTGTTATTCTTTTCTAATTCTCACTAATGACATTCATTTGAAAATTTATGAAATTTTCCATACTGAGAATTTTATTTCTGCCATATAATATATTATTTTCATAATGTAATAATGAATGAGGTTTAATGTGCAATTTTTCTAAGCTAAATTATATAAAATATTATTATGTATGAATCTGTAGAAGACATACTGTGATAGTGGTATAAATTCTCATTTAGAATCATGTGAATTCTTTACATAATTTTTTTTTCTAATTGTCTAAAACTATAAACATAAATACTCCATGATGGTATAAGTGATCAAAATATTCGTTTTTTGGTTGTAAGGTTTGGAAGAAATGGTTTTTCAAAATTATAGGCATCAATTACGGAAATTAAAAGTTTATCATTTTGGCACTGAATCCAACAGTGAAGGTCAAGAGATTTATAGTTTTAATCACATGAAAGTTTTAAAGAAAATTGATGATAAAGATGTTTTAATTTGAGGTTATCAAATGATTTATGAATTCCATAATAGTTATATAATTTAATGATGATCATGAGTTCAATTTCATAGACACCCCATTTGGGGTTTTAAGTAGTAAAAACCTTATATTTATATAAAATATTACTGGAGACTATTAATGATGTTTATATACTCGTAACCCCAAAGATATATATGAATTATTATTTAGGGATGGAATATTTTTTACTTTTAATGAAAAAAGACTATTAGTATGCTGGTTGAAAACCTATCACTTCCAATAATGTTGTGGTTCTAGAACCCTTTATCTAAGGATGATAAAGATGTCATGATAACTAGTGTTCTAATTGATTTCCTCATCAGTATGACATATTTTACAAGTAAAAATATGATTAATTAATAAATATATTAGATTTTATTTGATGAATAATGGTAATATAATCCACAAAAAATTTATGATAATATACTTCTAAACGTTGTTTATGAAACATAATAAGGAAACATTTGATGAATTTTAATGATAAATACCTAAAAATGATTTGGATTTATACATCAATATTAATAATGAAATTTAGATATTTCTCTGTGATAGTTTATTTATTTGGGGAATTATTTTAAAATGTAGAAACCATTTGGGATTTTTAATGACTAATAAAATAAATAATATATTGTTTTTATTTTCATGACTATGTGGTCTTTTAAATGATTATTTTATTTCTTATTGAAAGAAAAAATTATTATGAATTTTTATTGATTAGCGAAAAATATTATATTGATGATGAATTTGAAGAATTGAATATATTATATTCATCACATAAATTTCCTTAGGCTCTTATTGAAGATTGGAAACTTATTCCACACATTTATGAATAAGATTACAAAACCAAAAAAATCATATTTCTTTTATTTATGATGAAGTAATTTTGTTTTCAATATTTTTAGATTTATCGTTTTATGTTCCTTTATATTTCAATTGATCATTACCTTCTTTTCGATCAATGAACTCAGTCAATCTATAAAATTATTTACATTTTTCGTCCATTCCACTATTTTTCATATATTTGAAATGATGTTTTTTTTCATATAACATTTGTACATCACTTTGGATATTAATAATATTCTATTTTATTAACCATATTTACATTGTGGGTTATCAAATGTTGTTTTTCAAATATCTTACTGTTGATTATCAAAATAAATAAAAAATTATTAGGATGAAATTTATTAAAGTGGGGAGGATGTTTCAATGAGAGTTATTAAAATATAAAAATTACATTTAACATCATAAAGATAAAAAAACACTGAGTATATATTATGGTACCTATATTGTTGAGTATTTCAATAGATTTCATTATTTTCATGACATTGTTTTACTAAAAAATAATTTTAAATAATTTTATTTATTTATTTATTTATTATGAAATATGATAGTTACAAAAATAAATATGAATTTTATGGATTACTAAGATGAAAATAATTACACATATATGGATTTCAAATGAATATATTATGAAGTATTTCATAACCAATTAATTGAAAATTAAAATTAAACCTTGTTGAAGATAAAAGGAAATATTTTTTCTCATAACCAATATTATTGTACACATGTGTGTTTTATTGAAAGAAATTAATATAATCAACTATTTTATTTTATCGTATTTTAATTAATATATATTATTAAAAATAAAATTTTCATCATTCTTACACTATAGTTTCAATTCAAGGGATATATACATTTAAGTTTAGGCATAAAATTTTATTTTTTCATGAAAACAGTTTTTCTGGATTTTTATATAGCAAATATATTTGTTAACAAAATTAATCTATTATAATCATTATATTAAAAAAATATAATTTTTAATGTTGAATAAAAAATATCATAAGGTGAATTTTTTAATTTTTTTGAAATATTTCAATTTTATTTAATATTCAAAAATAATAATTTTAACAAAGAACTATATTTTAATTTATATTATTTATAATGATAAAATATATTTTTAAATGTTTTTAATCTGAAATTATATAATTCAAATATCAATTAATCCAAATTTGGTTATTGTAATCAATTTTAGATTCAATTTTTAACTGGAATATTTGTAATCATTTGAATATTTTCACATTAAAATCCTGCTTTCTAATAAAAACTATGGGATTAATATTAATTTAAAATTTTCCAGTAAATTGAAATTAATTTTTAATGATGGATTCTATATTTTGAATCATTATAATTTCTATAGTATAATATAGTCATCTATATTCTTGACCATGTTTAATTTTGAGCTGAGTAAAAATTAATTACCATAGCTAAATTAAAAATGAAATTACTATGGTGTTAACCTAGATGGATATGAGTGATAATGACTTAATATATCATTTTAATTTTATTTATTGGCCTAACTTATCCCATAGAAATAATTTTAACAAAAATATGGTATTATTCCCACTTTCCTTTTTATATTTCCAATTTGATAGGTTGAGTAAAGAAAAAGTCAAAAATGATTCATTTCTTCCTTTTATAATCTATAATGAATTGGGATAAGGATAAAAACTAATTTTCTTCGGTTATACAGATTAATTATAATGATAATTGTGTTTTTGGAATCGTAATAATTTATCATTATTTCTTAGAGATGAATTATTTATATAGTATTCTTAGGAAATGTAAATGAATTTAATTTTTATTAAAAAAATAAAATAACGCATACTAAAAAAAGAAAAAGTGAAGTTAATTTAATATATTATTGTATTCCATGATTATGTAGATTATTTTTCATATTTTTTTAATTTTAAAAATAATATATATTTATTCCATAGTAGTATTAGTATTTTTTAAAATTCAATTTAAAAAAATCACAAAATTGATATTAATGTTATATTATGTTATATTATATGTTATTAAATAATATAAAATTACAAAAACCCTATATTTTTTTCATGTTTTTTTGATGAAAATAAATATAATATATGTCCCATTAATGTAAATTTCTTTTTATAATTACTATAATTAATCCTAAATAACTAAAATTATGTTAGATCTATTAAGGATAATAAAAGTGTTTTTAACAATAATATTATTGTGTCAATTTAAATTATCAAGGCATATAGAATTTTTTTAATAAATTTTATTTAATATTTAGAATTAATACTATTGAATTTGAAAATAAATATAATTTTAAATTTATTTGTAATAGTTAAATTCCCTAGGAAAATAAAAGGATTCAATATTCCTTGTTTAAAAAATTCTAAAATTGAGTATACATAAAGGGTAAAGAATAACATGATAAAAATGTGGTTCATTTTAGTTTGTGGAGGTGTTTTATGAAAATATAAACTTTACCTTCCATAATTAATAAATTATGGTGTTACATGAGGTAATTGAGACCACCCAATAGTGAATAATTTGGATATTTACAATAATTTCACTTATCCTCTATTATAAATTAGAATTCCATCCCGTCAATTATTCATAACACTCCTAAAAATTATTTAATAAAAACCAATAAAAATAAACATTTTTAATTCCATCATTTCATCCTATAATCCTTACATTTGATTTAAATACAACCAAGGATTTCAATTAGTGAAAACAAAAATGAGTTTCCAAAATAAGAGGTAACATGCATCAATAAAAAATTGGTTTATTTCATTCTTGAATAAATAAATTGTTATGATAACATAATTACATAAAAAATTCATAATATACCATATAATTTGGTATTTTTATGTTATATTTATTTATTAAACCCCTAAATAGTTCTATAAAATCGGTTACGAAATAACCATTCATTTTTAGAACAGATTACTACCTGGCCAAATGATGTGACTCATTGTTTCATTACCACATCTCACGATTTGGTTTTATAATGTCTATAATGTTTTTATATGTAACACAAAACATAATAAGACACATTAATTTATTCTATCATTTATACATTTTTACAATCTCTTCTAAAGGTGATATTATAAAGTCACACTTGGGTATAGAGGACTACCACATCTCTAAGTGATATGATTTATTTTTCACTAATATATTATGTTGAAGGTAATAAAGGTATATATATTAAATATATTTTATATAAAATAAATATTAAAGATATTTATTTAATATTTACCAATATATAAATATAATATTTCATTTTTCATTTTTCCAATAATCTCTCTAAAAATGATTACATTGTTTGTGGACGTGACCACATCCTCTTCATCAAGTAAACATGAATCAATTTTACAACAAAAAAAACATTTATATATTTATGTATATATAACTAAATAAAATTTATTTTACAAAAATTAGAAAATTAGAAAATGATTTATTTTATTTTCTATTAAACTATAAGGATCAAAAAAATGGAAATGTTACTCAGTGTTGGTACTGTCCTACCATCTTTATAATCCAAACATTAGTTCATTTTCATTTTAATATTTCATTATTTTGCATAAATTTATTTTATATGTATACATATGATAATCATTTCATGATTATTATTCAATATTTTTTAAAATAATAATTTCTTGGACCGTATTAAACTTATGAAATGTAATATTGACGTATAAACTCATTATAGTCAAACCATACAATGTAAACCTAATTTATTTTTTAATTATATATAACATATTAATATGTGTTATATGAGTAAAACAAAAATATAAATAGGTTATCATGAAATATAATAATTAACATAAGTATATTAATGAGGGATATAATGAGGAAGCATGACAAATCTTGATTGAGTTACGTTTTTTTGTATCACTTTTATTTCGGTGAGATATTTTCCAAATTCACCAATTATATTTTTTATGTTGTATATTCTTCTAATAAATTAATTTCATGAATATTAAACATATATTTATTGGGATTGATATATCAATTTGAGGATATCAATTCCATGGGGTTTAAGTTTTCAATAAAACCATAATAGTGATGTATTTTTTGTTCTAATATTACTTCTTTGTGATGTCTGTTATGTTATACAAATTAAATCTTTTATGATGTGTATATAATATGATTTTGATATGCTTTATATAATATTTCATTATTTTAATTATATATACCTTACAAAACTACCATAATACATTCATTTTACCTGGGAAATTGGTGGGAATAAATAACACTTTTAAATAGCATTTCAAAAGTCATCCCAATTTCATAGTGTTGTTATCATTTTCATTGATATAGGTTGAGAGCCCAATATGAATAAAACCATGAAAATTCCATTATTACCCTGTAAAAATGGATTTTAAATGATAGGACCAATATTTATGTAACCTATGATTCTACACCATAATTTCATAAGGAATAGCCATATATTTATCTTCCATTGTAATAATGAAATTAGTTGATTAAAATTATATCATCAACCATTTTTTCGTTAAAATAAACTGATGAATATTTGATTTATCAATACATTACTCATTAAATTCATTTGAGTCCCCTAACCAACATTCATGGGTGGATTTTAGGACCAGTATTATATACTACATGGGTGCCAGAGTTAAAACTAAAATTAATAATTTATTAATATCTTTATTTTTCCTTTATTATAAAATATAATAACCTCAATTCTATCTATATTTTAATGAAATATTAAATTTTACCACTAAATTTTAATGAATGAAACTTGAAAATTTTCCCCACTCTAGAGGGTGTTTTTACCAATATTTATTCTTCGTGATGTTAAAAGTAGTCAAAACTAATTATTTTGAATGCTACTGATGTTCAATTCTATAAATTTGTTCTTGAATAGTGGTCCCATATGAAATAAATATTCTTAACCTATCTAGGAATGATTTATAAATAAGAACAAAATTCGGACCATCCTAACACCCTTCCATTTTAATTCTTATATATCCACATTTTTGGGCTATGAGTGTTTCTAAAATGGGTTTTGTGGTCCTAATATCAATTCCATCAAAACCAATCATGAAATCACCTCACGTCAAAGAAAATAATATCCTCGGTTTCATTTTGAGCTAATAAAATATAAATAGAGGGTGATATATACATATAGAGATAAGGTATCTGGCCCCTCATGATAATATCCAAATAAATCAATGATTAATCATTTTCACCATCCAATTCATGTTGGAAACCATTAATATCAAGATTATGGTGACATATATTAATTTTAATCCCTAAAAGATACATGATGAATATATCTCACAAAAAGACTTTAAATTCACACTCTAGAATAAATGGAAAACATTTTCTATCCTCATCCAATTAACTTCAATTTTATGCTAAAAAATATCACCACGCACATAGATTTATAGAAATCTGTGACAGAATTCACCTTTCAAACTACTATCAAACAAAAAAACTCTACAGGCCATGTTTCTATGAATTTTGATAATTTATTTGATTTGATATGGAAGAGGGATTCCATGGAATCATTATGAGACTGTTTTATATTGATAGAAACAATTAATAAAGTTTTTTTTATAAAAAACATAATGATAATTAGAAACCATCATAAATCCAATAAACATTGTTTAGGTTTGAGTAAAATTAATCTTATTAGTGAAAATCAATCAATATATGCTATGATATAAATTTGGAAACCCACATGTGATGATTAAGCCCCCATGAATAGATAAAATTCTATCAATATCATTCACTAATTATCTTTTTTATAAAAAACTGGCCAACTGTGATGAGTGGAAGTAATTTGATGTCTTAGCAAACTCTCAGAGAAACAATTAATGATTTACGAACCCATCTAGTTGACATTTCACTTTAGGGATAATGGTTATTCTGTGGAAGGATAGTCAGGATATTGATATTGTTAAGGTATAAATCTTTGATGTGAATCCATGAGCCAAAAAATAGTGGCTACCTCCCCCCTTATAGGGGAGGGGGATGATCGTTGTGTCCTACTTCAATGGATATGTCATGGGACTAACTGCCATCATATCGTGATCAACCATAAAAAACAACTATTTGGTAGTTTGTTTTTCTAAAAATAAAGAAAAATTATGTGTATCACACCAAAAAAATCGCTTGTTATTATAATTAATCATCTTGGTTTAATATTGATGTGTCAAGTTTGTAGAATTATTTACTACCTAGTCATAATTGGATAAATATCAACTATTGTGTTGATGACACATGTCTTTATTTGATCACATTAGAACTCATAGTCAATTCAATTAAATATATGTGGTTATCTCATATTGAAATTTTCAGTAGTTCAAATTGGTAAGAAATTTAAATAAATAAATAGATATTTCCACTTCAACATATATGTATAATGACACTTGATTTTTCAGTATACAAAAAAATTAAAATTAAAGAGAATATATGTCACATCCCATCTCCCAAGGCCCGTGCTGTGACTACCCCAATCTCGCCTTCCATATGCCAGGGGCTAGCAACTAGCACCAAATGAGTAATTCCCTAAAACTGGGAAGACATTGCCTTTATAACCTGTAAACACACAAAACAGATATGAACACGAGTACACTATATAACCAGAAAGTGAATACAATAAGTTAAAAGGGGCTAGAATACAAGCCCAACGTGAAAGTACCAGAAACTGAAAGTACAAGTACAACGGAGGAAAAAGGAAAAAACTACTACTGGGTCATCCTATGAGGTTGCTACCTGAATAATAGGTACAGATCAGCTATTCAGCACTCCACGTCTATCCATCTCCTCAGTGTACCGACATGCCATATGGTCCACCTCCAGGTACCATCTAGTCCTGGTACTCTCAGCCTCTGTCAATGATGTCTGTTGTCATCATCCTACACAATGAGGTAACGGCATATACCAAGAAGGGTTGAGTATAACGATACTCAGTTGCGACCCTGAGACCCTAAAGGTCTCACAAAATCCAACAAGGATAAACCACAATGTATGAAATCCACAGATACCTATACTTAGGTATATTCCCATAGATATACCTCAGTTATTATGTGATCCATCTCAATTACGAGGAAAACACAGAAAAACTGACTCAGCTCAACCAAAATTTCATTATAGGTGAAGTAACATTTAGAACCCTCGACTTCAATAGAACTCCTCCTCTATCAATTATAGTGGGCCAACCTCCACAACTATGAACATCCCGCTAACCTTGGACTAATGAGGTACTCCTACTATCAAGTACCATGGGTCTACTGAATCACACAGAGGTGCTCCCCACCATGGGTCTACTGCCACAACCAGGATCTCCCCCTCATAACCTACAAAGGTACTCCTCCTGTTGAGTACCACAGGTCTGCCACCACAACAAGGCGCTTCTCCAACATGGGTCTGCCTCCACAACCAGGTGCTCCCCACTGGGCTAGTCAATTCACTCAGAGGTAATCAGTTTGTAGTCTTTATGTCTCATCCAGCTACTAGGTTCCTGAAAAATGCTCGCTCATATCCAAATGATCCACTCCACAAGTTAATTGTCGATGCTCCAACTTCCATGAAGTCCCATGAAAAATTATCTCAATGGTCTTCCACATCATTGAGGTCTCAACACAACAGACGGCATGTCAACCGGATGCTCGATCTTTGAGTTACTAACCTTTTAGTCCCTTGGGCCGAGTTGGATTTATGCAAGACCCAACCTGACCCTATCATAACTATACCCCAAAATCTAGTGGAATATACTCAAAGGGACCACCACTATCCATGATTACTGGCAGCACTAACGGTTCGTCAAACGGATTTATGGTGCCAAAGATATGTTCAAAATAGAGTAAAGGGTTGTAGTGGGCTGGGGTCCGGTCTGACCCGGTCAGACCGACCCATCCCAAACCATTCTGCACCGACCCGGTTCAGGTCAACCCAGCCTAACCCGTTGGGTCTGTCCCAGCCTCTTGGGTGGGCCAGCCTGTTAGGTTCGGCCCAGCCTGCTGGGCCCAGCATAGCAGGCCGTGAGGAACCGTGGAGAGAAGCAAGGGCGATGGGCAGCTCGGCCCGGAAGGGCACCACGAGGGGCCAGTTCGGCCGAAGTGCCGAAAGGGTATGACCGGTTCAGCTGGGGGCTGCATGGACGGGACGTCGGCGGTGTGGTAAACGAGGCGGCGTGACAAGCGAGGGCGACTCAGTCGTGGTGTAGCGTGGCCGGTGAGGGCGGCGCAACCGGGGCGCGGCACAGCCTGGGTCTGGTTCGGGTGGTGGTCAAAACACAGCGAGGGCGACGCAGGTCGCAGAGGCCATGGGTGGTGTGGTCATTTACTATTTCTCCTTCATCAACTTCATCTCCATTTCAAAAAAACACCACAAAGAAGATCGGTGGGGGGTCGGGCCATGTTATTTTGGCCCACACCCTCTACGTTTAGGGTGGTAGTAATCGGTTCATTATGAAAAAATCTCCAAAACTATCCCGCAAAATGAAAACATAATTGTTATTTGTTTTGAAAGAAATGAAGAACATGAGAATAAATCACACTTAAATAAAATTAAACACCTACCTTGTTCATTGTTCGCTGACACAGTCACGATAAAGGAGGCAGATTATTGGGAAAAGATAGACGTTATCGTTCTCCTCGATCATTGGTTTGTGCGAAAGATCTCCATAGTCGAAGACGTCTTACATCATAGGATGTCCCAAGGAAGAAGGTCGAAGTAGCAATATATCTTAGTCATCCTTGGAACTCCTTCTTCGTGGAAGAACACGTTCTTCATTGGTGTGTGTAATCCTCCAAGTGTTAGGTGTCACGTCACTTTTCCAGCGCTTCATCACATGGTGAAGTCATACCAAATCCTCCTCCCAAGCTCCATATATATAGGAGACAGGGGAGGTAGGTAACAATGGATGGAATTAATAATGGTTCATTTATTAAGAACCTTTCAAAATTCCAACGACACTCTTACTTAATTTAGTAAGGGGTAAATCCAATTCAAATAAATTGGCGCAAAATAACTGTGGTGCATTGGAAATATTAATGTGGATCATGCTCAAGAGGATCCTCGATATTAATGAGGGTGTTGAGATGCTTCTCCCTCAGTAAGAGGGGATTTGGGAGGTTTAGGCATCGGGTGGTCCCCACCACCATTACCTCACATGGGAGGTTAGGGTATGGTGGTCCCCACCACCATAACCTCTCATGGGAGGTTATGGTCTGGTGTTCCCCACTTCCCATCATCTAAAGGGAGGTTTAGTTCCAGTGGACTCCCACCTCCCAACACCCGCATGGGTGTTGCAAATAAAAATAATGTGTTACACACTTTTATTTTTATTTTTATTCTTTAACGAAAAACACAAAAACTAACTTTCATCATCTACCATCTGTCGTCGAGGTGAAAGTCTCCTTAAGTGAATACCGATGCTGCGAGTTCAATGGTGGCCTCAGATATCAAATCCATGCACCGGTTCAAATGTTACGAAGCACCACTCATGCATTTAGTGAAGGTACTAGAACAAAACATCATAGATAGATTCTGTGCACACTGGGTCTCGAAATCACTCACTATCAACTTTTGTAGATGTGTAAAATTACCTTATATATATATCCAAAAAATTTAAATAAATACATGGAAATTATGGGTATATACATTCATTCCACCTCAGGGATTTACATCCCCATAAGACACAACTCAAAACATAGTGAACAAGTGGGGGTACTAATCACAAATCTGAGCCTCCTGCTCCCATGTGATCTTCTGGAGGTTCCTGTGCTACCAGAGAACACACTCTAGAGGTATCTACTATCCATGAAGGACCTGCTCTTGTCGATCCTTAATGTCTACTAGAACCTTTGTAAAAGTCATCACATCATCGACGTCCAGCTCTCCATGGTCAATGATGTGGGAAGGGTCTTGCACGTATCTCCTCAGCTAGGTTACATGGAAGGCTCCATGCACCCGATGAAACTATGGTGGAAGAGCTAAGTGGTAATCCACCTCACCAAATTTTCTAACGAACTGAAATTGCTCGATGAACCTCAGAGATAACTTTCCACCTTGTCCAAAACTTCGCAAACCTCATCGATGTGAGACCCGTAGAAAGACGTGGTCTCCATACGCGAACTCTAGATGTCTCCGTCTCCTGTCAGCAAATGACTTCTTCCTACTCTGTGTAGTCATCATCTACTCTTAGAAGATCTGGATATTCTTTGTGGTATCCCATACCCTCTCTGGTCTTACTAGTGCTGTCTCTCTTGCGTTATTCCAGCACACTGGTGATCTTTATGGTCGCCCGTATAATGCCTGAAAAGGTGTCATCCCAATGGTGAAGTGATAGCTATTGTTGTATGAAAACACCACCATAGGTGAGTAATCCTCTCAATTGCGACCGAAGATGAGGAAAGAAGCATGCATCATGTCCTCGAGGGTCCGAATGGTCCGCTCAGTCTGGACATCTCTCTAAGGATGGAAGGTGGTTCTCAAAACAAATATGTGTCCTGAAATCCTCCTGCAACCCCTTCTATAGCCGGGATGTAAAACGTGTGTCACGATCGGAGACAATAACTGAAAGTACTCCACGTAACCTCACTATCACATAAACATAGTGGCATCCCAAGATCTCCATTGAACCCTGCTATCTGATCAGAAGGAAGTGGACAGACTTAGTGAGTCGGTCGATGATCACCCAAATCGAGTCATGTCCCACAAATGTATGTGGAAGAACCGTCACGAATTCCATGGATATACCATCCCACTTCAACTATGGGAACTCCAAAGGATGAACCAATCCTACTAGTATGTGATGCTCCACCTTCACTTGCTAACAATTGAGGTACCTAGAGACAAACTCTGCAACAACCTTCTTCATTCTCGACCACCAGTGCGGTCATCGGAGTTCCTGGTACATCTTCAAAACTCCTAGATGTACCTCTAGAAAGGATGCGTGGAACTCCCCCCAACACTTCCTCTTGATGTGACACTGGTACCATGGTACGTCTCCTGATGAGTGTGATGTTCTCCCCACCTTCAGAAATTTGATCAGGTGCGTATCCTGGGGATATCAGAGCACGTCTTGTCTTGCAGTCAGCATCTCTGTGTTGCGCCTCCTTGAATCACTGAAGGAGTGGGGGAGTGACTATAAGAGACAGAAGAAAATATTCTCCATATCGATCCACAAAGGACATATGCAATGTGACTTGCTGTTATGTCGCCTCACTCAGCAGATGCAGGACAGACCTCCTGCTGAGTGTGTATGCTACCATGTTCCCCTTCCCAGGAGCATAGACTATCTCAAAGTCATCTTATGCTATCAAGAGGGTGTGGTTGGCCAAATAATGAGTGATTAGATTCACCCTTCAATACTTGAGTTTATCTTGTGCTTCCTGGGTTTCCTTTTTCACCAACTAAAGAAACACCCATCCAAACATTTTAGATAAATCACAACCTCTTTTCCTAATACAGTCAATCTGAGTGTGAACTATGGATGTCATGTCCAAACACAAACTAACGCCATAAGGCCTCGAAACTGTCACCATGAGGTTCCAACTGAAACTCTCACCTAACGGGTCATATCACACAATGTTCGTTAGTGTGATTATTGAGTCTCCTCCCAAAGGTTTCTCTAGACGTGAGGGTCAAGTCAACAGTTTAACCAAAAACTCTACATCCAGGAAATGATTTGTGGATGGATGAAATGATTGGTAACTATTACTATTGATACAACCACTAGTAGTAGACATAGATCGTATATAGAATCATTCCTAGAGACTTGGGGTCACATTCTTTGACTGCATGAAACTACTCCCTTCCCCTGTCCTCTATCTCCCTTAGCCTAGCAGGGTCCACAAAAAGGGGGTGGTTGTAACATGTCGAAAAGTACACCACCTCATACTTCTCTGCTTCAATGTCTGCTGTCTTGTAGACTCTTCTATCCCTAACACGTCTTTTTCCCGAAACATTTTACATGACCACGTCTCTAAGACTTGAGCCAGTCTCCGGCTTTCCCACTACTAACATTCACTCGCACTATCCACTCAGAAAAAGAACATTCAACCAAAAAGGTTCTCTTTAGAACACTAGAATAAGTAGGAAGGATTATAGGAATAGTGTTGGATCGAATGTCCTTTAAACATACATCACTCGAATGATCAAGCCTTGAATCACTGACCGAGTCCTACTCATCGAGTACCAGGAAAGATCGGTACCCCTCGATGAATACTCAACTATTGACATGTCATCCTTCCAATGCCGTAGATGTTCTATAGAAATATAAGCCACCACATCAAGAGATTCCTTATCCGCTTGTGAGTCCAGATCGCCTCATAACCTGAGGGGTATTTGATGCTGAAGCATGTGCAAGGCACTAAGCCTATATGTGTCCTCTACCGGTACCTCTGGTTGAAACTGCTGAACAACGGGTTGTGATATAGCTGGCACACTCCTCGATGGTATTATCTCAGGCAACAATCCACATACCGAAGCCTAATCACTATGCGGACCATCCTCATGGTAACTCATTGAAAAATACTAGCAGCTAAGATCATGGTCTGCCCTACTGGTGTCTCAACTAGATGGGAAACTCTAGAAATTTCCTCTAGCCAGCCCTCACCTATGTGGGAATCTGTCTCACCTTGAAACCACAGAGGCCTTTACTACGGGATCCCCTGCAACGCGCTCAGTCAGCGTGAACCATCCTCTAGTGTGGATGGTGGTATCTGCTGCCCAACGGGTGGTGGTGTTGCTATTACACCAATTGAAGGTGCAAGAATAGTAAGACGGCCCTGCAGCAGAGCCTCATCGCTAGTTGCCATGTCAGTGCACACAAATCTCAGAACTCTAATTGGAATTCTGAGTGGTGGCATCCTGAATGAAACAGATGTGAGACGGTCAAAATATTATACCTGGTGAGCTGACCTAGTGAGATGAATTAAGAAATCACAATGAAAACACACATGCAATGAGTGTTTATGTGAACTGAGTAGGAAATCAGAAGTCATGGTCCTGGTGTATGGATAGGATGGCGGCTACACCAATACTGGACTCCCATAACTAAAAACCACACTCACTACACATAACACAATTGCTTCATAGATAAATATCAGAGCCATATGTTCTGCAGTGTAACTGACTCCTCTGATACCAATTTGTCACAACCCATCCCCAGGGGTCCATATCGTGACAACCCCAGGCCCACCTTTAATAGGCCAGGGGCTGGCGACTAGCACCAAAGGCATAATTCCCAAAAACCTAGAATGCATTACCTTTAAAACATGAAAAGACACACAAATGATATGAACATGAGTAAACTGTATTACCAACATGTGAGTACAATAAGTAAAAATGGGCCAGAATACAAGCCCAACTGGAATATACAAGAAATTGAATGTACTAGTACAACTGAGGAAAAAGGGAAGAATAGCTTCTGGGTCGGGCTCCGAGGTTCCTAAATGAAGGTTAGGTACAAATTGGCTCCTCAACACTCCAAGTCCATCCATCTCCTCCATGTACCAACACACTGTATGGTCCACCTCTGGTTATAGTCTAGTCCTGGTACTCTCAGCCTCTGTCAAGATTGTCCGTCGTCTGCACCCAACACAACGAGCTGTGGGCATAGCCCCTACGGGGGTGAGTATAACGATACTCATCAAGGACCCCAAGACCATCAAGGTATCACAAAATCCAACAAGGATAATCCCCAAAGTATGAAAGCAATAGATAACCCTACATAGGCATATGCCCATAAAAATACCTAAGTTATCAATTGATCCATCTTAGTCATGAGAAAAATACAAAAAAAATGACTCGGCTCAACCATGATTCAATTATAGGGGTATTAAAATTTCGAACCCTCAACTGCTAGAGAACTCGTCCTATATCATGTACTGTGGGAATACCACCACAACCAGGCACTTCCAACATATCTTGGACTACTGAGGTACTCCTCCTATCGAGTACCATGTGTCTACTACATCACACAAAGGTGCTCCCCATCATGGGTCTGCTGCAACAACCAGGCGGTCCCCCTCTGTGGGTCTTCCACCATAATCATCTGCTCCCCACTAGGCTAGTTGAGTCACTCTGAGTCAGTCGGTTAGTAGTCATCATGTATCATCCAGCTACTAGGTTCCCACACAAATGCTTTCCCGTCCCCTGAATATCTTATCCACAAGCTACTATTCGATTCTCCAACTTCCATGAAGTCCCACAAAAAAATCATCTCGAAGATCCCCCACGTCATAGGGGTCTCAACACAACTGACGGCGTGTCAATCGGACACCCAATCTGTGTGTTATTAGACTTTTAGTCATGGGGGCCCGGTTTGATTCGTGCATGATCCAACCTGACTGTATCTTAACTATCCCACAAACTCCAGTGGAATATACATAAAGGGGACTCCATGCTCCATGAATACCAGCGCCACTAACAGTTCGTCAAACGGATTTCTGGTGCCAAAGATATGGCCAAATGAATGAAAAGGGTCATAGTGGGCCCATGTATGGTCCGACCCCATTCCAGTCAACCCAGCCTGAACCGTTGGGTCTGGCCCTAACAGTTGGACGAGCATTCCCATTACGTTCGGACCGGCCCACTGGTCCCAGCCCGCATGCCGTGAGGAACCGTGGAGAGCCACAAGTGTGCGTGGAATATCAGCCCGACCCGGGGCGGAGCAGACTGGAAGGGCGTCGTGAGGGGCTGGTTCTGCCAGAGGGCCACAACGAGGAAGTTGGAATGGCCGGGGGCAGCACGGCCGGGGCAGAGAGGAGGGTTGGCGCTGGCAGCGCAGATGGTGAGGCGGCGCAGCAAGTGAGTGAGGTGTGGCCGGCGAGGCAGTGCGGTAGGTGAGGGAAGTGCGGCCGGCGAGGGTGGCACGTTTGGGAAGGCGGTGGGGCTGGCGAGGGCGGCGCGGTCAGGGTTGACGTTCTCTGTCTGTGGAACGCGTTCTTCATGGAAGAACACGTTCTTCGTTTGAGAGCGTAATCCTATATGTTTTTGGTGTCATGTCACTTTACCATTACTTCATCGCTTGGTGAAGCCATCCAAAATACTCCTCCCTAGCTCCATATACATAGGAGAGGGGGAGGTAGGCAATGATCATTGGAATTTATGATGGTTCATTTATTAGGAACCTTCCTAAATTCCAACGACTCTGTTAAATAATTTAAAATGGGGGTCAAGGCAATTAATTTACGTTGGCACAAAATAATGGTTGTGTGTTGGCCTAATTAATGTATAGGAATCTCAATAGGCTCCTCCACATTAAAGAGGGATTTGATAGGTTTCTCCATCATTAAGAGGGGAGTTATGAGTTTTAGGCCTAGGGTGGTCACCACCACCATAACCTCTCAAGGAAGGTTAGGGTCTAGTAGTCCCCACCACCATAATCTTACATGGGAGGTTAAGGTCTGGTGGTCCTCACTTCTCAATATCCACAAAGAGGTTTACTTTTGGTGGACCCCCACCTCCCAACACCATCATGAGTGTTGAAAATAAAAATAAAGTGTCACAAACTTTTATTTTTATTTTTATTCTTTCACAAAAACCCAAAAACTAACTTTCACCCTCTACCATCTACAGTCGAGGTGATAGTCTCCTTAAACGAATACCAGCATGGTGAGTTCAATGGTGCCCTTAGAGTTCAATTCTGAGCACCAGTTCAAAAGTTAAAAATTTCCACTCATGTGTTTACGAAACATACCCAAAAAAACATCAGTGATTGATTCCAGGATAATCGGGCATCAGAATCATGAGCCATCATCGTTCGTGTACTCAAAAAATTCCCATATATATCAAAAAATTAAGAAAATTACATGGAAATTCTTGGTCTTTACAATATATATGAGTATAATATATATACTAGTCAAAAAACATATTTGAGCTTAATGAGAGGAGTTGGATTGACATAAAATTATAGAACATATAGGATTCATTCCACTCATAAATAGAACTCAATTATAATATATACATTTGAATAAAAAATATAACTTTGTATGTGCACATGATAAACAATTGATACATGAAGAGGAAAAATACAATTGGGATTTGAAAAAAATATCAATGTAGAATAAATAATTCATTTACTAAAATAAATACTCTAATCAAGATGAATTAATGTGGTGTTTTGGATACTAATTAATATAATCATATAATTTATTTTATTTTCAAAATATTTTCATTCATAGTACTTTAGTACATTATCCAAAATCATTGTAGATTCATGAAATAGAATCCTTTTATGAATGTTATAAATGGAAGCCTCATCGAGAAATCCCTTGTAAAATGAATTTTTTTTCCTAACATGGATATTTTTAAACAATTGATATATCGAATAGGTAGATATATCCACAAGATTCATTTTAATTATCACAATTAGTACAAACATGTATAACAACATGATTCTTTAAATAATAGACAAATGATTTAGTTTGTTATCCTAATAAACTATTCAATACATTAATTTTTATGAATTTTAATCCTATAAAAGTTTTATCATTAATAAAAATTTACCATATATACAGTATTTTTAATTATTTATTGGAGAGACATATAGTGATATCTCACACAGTATATTCTCTACAAATAAAAATTAACAAGAAAATATAATTTGAAACTGTATATAAAATAAGATGATCCACTATTCATCATGTTTCATAACTATTCTCCATAACATGTATCACTTGATAGAATATTTATAATGAAACTTGTTCCACAAATCCTGAGTCCAATTAAGGGATAATTTTGTTGCATACTTCAACAATCGTATTATGGTATCTTCATATTTTGATTAATTTTAATTAAAAATAAAGTATAAATACTTTTATAATATTAGTGTAATTTCACAATTTCTTCCCTATTCTCCACAAGTTATAAATATATATCACAGGAAACCTAAACATAAAAAAAGTTACAATCTGGATATAGAAATCCAAAAAAATAATATATGTTGATTAAAATTAAAATAATGGGTATTGTGATGTTTTAAATAAAATATATAGAGGTGATATATGAATTAAAATATTTCATCGCCATCATGTATTTATGTTAAAAAAACTGAATAACAATTTCTATTATGAATTTCTAATACATTCCCTCATGCATCTAATATGGGGTGATAGTTCACTGTCAAACGTTTCATGGTCCATTAAATATGATAATAATAAAAATTCACTTCCACAATCTCTAATGTTTTTCACTAATTTATTATAAATTAAACCCTATTTAATAACGCATTTTTTAGAAATTATACATTGATCCCTATAGATATATTTATGAAGGTTATTTAAATTTTTTTTATGGGCCTATGATTTAAAAATGTCATGTATTATCCACACTATTCAAATTTTTGATAAATTCAATAATCAAAAATATCATTCCAAAACATAAGAAGAACAACATTGTTGATTATATAATAAAATATACTTTCAATGTTGCATCAATACCTATATGGTGGGATCGCATTACATAACAGAAATGTTTTACCAGTTAACGAACACATAAAAATTCAAATTATGAAATCATAATATGATCCAATGGGTATAATAAAAATATAATTTTGTAAAATCATTCTCATATTGAGACATTCAATTTCATTTAAAATGTTAAAGAAAATATAATTCATGTCAATATAAGAAAAAAATTATTCTTATTCATTCCAACATTTTAAATAGTGAATTTAGTCCATATACATAAATCAATATTTATCTTAAATCCCTTCATTAAATAAAATATAAAATCAACATCATTTGAAAATAATTTCTAATGATAGAAATATTTGTTAGATATTAACAATACTATCTCAATCTTAACAAAATGTATTCCATAAAAATCTAATTGAAAAAAATCTAAACATTTTTTAAGAATATGAAAATTTAAAAAAATTATTTAAAATAATCAAACTATTACATAAACCATATAATCACATTAAATTTTTTGGATACAAAATTTTTATAATATAAAATGTCAAAAAAGTTAAAGTCATAAATTTTATATTGTTTATGTGAGTTTATTATATGACTATATAGTTAGGAAGACCATGAAACCACTATAAAATTATGTCTTGATGGTGTCCAGAACCATTTACCTAGTTAACACGTGGCTTACAAAAAAAACATAACAAATCACCAATTGTATAAATTCAAATTCTACCAAAAATCTCAACAAATATTTTAATTGGAATATAAAACTCATATTATGGAAAAACACTATTAAATTATATATAAAATAAAAAATATAATTATAAATGAAATTAATTCCCAACTACACATTATAACTCATCTTTCTCACTTAATGAGGGTGATCAATAAAAAATAATTATGTAACTATAGAGTCAAAAAATACATTATCCATATACAAAACTCTATAGAGCTGTTTAAAATTTTTTAATGAATCGAAATGGGTTAACATAGCCCATCACTTGAATAATCATGTAACCATGACTTATATAAGTTCTCAAATGGCATAGGATGGTGAACAACTGAAATGAATTCTAATACGACACTATTGGAAAGGTATTGAAAATATATTAAAATAAAAAAATAGAAAAAATCAATAAAAAATAATGTATGGTGCATCATTACCTTAGAATTCCATGAATAATAAATGAGTAAATACAAATAACTAATAAACAAAAATTGGAAAAAACAATATAAATATAGGCTCATTTTATCATTCAAGCATAATGTAGATTACACAGTAATAACAAAATAATAGTTAGCAAAATATAAAATCATATATGTATAAAGAAGTTGCTAGAAAATATCTCTATAATAACTACATTACTGAGCTCTCATAATATAACCTCTATATGAGTTGATGAAACCACCTTATCCTAAACCATTTCCTAATATAACAGTATGACAATTATCCAATATGATATAATAACAATAGAATAAACATTATAACATATGAGGTACAAACACAATATTGAATTTATGTGGGGTGTGGGAAAATATTTTGTGATGTAATTAAACTAAGATTGTTTTAAATTTATTTTATAGGACATTTCGAACATTTTAGTATAAAAATGATTAAAGAAATTAGGTTTAGTTTAAGAATGTTTCAAGTAATAAACTAATATTATTCATCCATTTTAAAATGATTTTTCCGAATCCTATTAACAATTAATCCGAAAATATATACTCCCGTATAAGGAAAACACTTTGAAAACCATAAAACTGGTTTGTTAGTCCATAAAAAATGTGTTTCACCATTGAAAACTTGTTTCAAAATCCATTTTTTCTATGAAAATTTAAATTTAAACAAAACACAATAGTAATATAGAATGTAAAAAGCTAATAAAATAATTTCATGAAACCAACTTGAGTAAAAAAACACTAATATAAATCATTCCATAAATCCAAGATGATAATAATGGATTAAAAATCATTGTATATAGACGTAATCCCTTAAATAAATACATCATCCAATGAAATAAGAAAAATGAATACATCAACATTTCATAGTGTGCGATGATCAAATATATACTCCAGTTTCACAAACTTCTAGATTATATCACATTCTTAAATGAAATAATATTAACATTTAGTATCCAAATCCTTATTGGGGAAATTCCGCATGTTCGATATGTACAACAATTAAGGGACTCTATCTCAGGAACATATCATTACCTATGTATAAATAACATGAATCTCACACTTAATTTACATGAATTCACCTAAAAAACAAATATCATGTGAGAAAAACAAACTTTTGTATGATCATAACATATATAAATAATATATATATAAAAAAATATCATTTCTCCTCAAATGTGAACTTAAATATCAAGATCCTTCATAATGACACATCTATAAAATAATAATTCATCCAACCCTAGATATTGGGAATATTTTTGAAAATCATAACATTATAGTGCTCTCTTATGTGTGTAAAAATATTCAGTAAAACCAACTTTTAAATTTTCTCAACTATGACAATAAATCATTGTAAGAATATTTTTCAAAAAAAATTTAAGACTATAGAAGTATGAAAAAATTCAAAAAGGCCTCAAAGAAATCATAAATTACAACCAAAAGTGTTCTAAAATAAGGAAAATAATTTATATTTATATTTTAATTGTACCAATCACCTCATTTTAATTAAGAATATCTCATTGAAAATGATAGTTTATTTTCATAAAAAACTTATAAAAAATTTTTTAATTGAGATTAACCCATTGAAATAATGGTTATTTGATATTGAAAATTAATATAGTGTTTAAGAATATATAATTAATTTACTTCACATGTAATTTTCCTCTATGAATTTATTATAGTCCCTGGGAATGAATAAAAAATTATTTATGATATAATAAACTAGAATCACATAAAAATACCATAATGAAATTTATATTAAACCATGAAAATAAATTAAAAACCTATCATATGTGTCATATATAGTAATAAAATGAGAGAAACATAAATTTGACAATTGAAACATATCATTATTCATAAAATAAAAATAATTTTTATTTAACACCGACAACAAATCTGTTAAAACAAATCAATATCAATTGATGAATCCAAACCATTAAATAATATTACTACTACAAGACTTAGGTAAATAATGAAAAATATATTAGACCATATCAAAACTTATGTTAAAACACCATGGTCATTAAGTTTCATGAAAGGGGAAGATAACAGAAATAAAATAGGATAAGTAAGGAAAAATATTAGTTTTATATATTATTTAATATGATTCCAAATATAAAAATAAAATAACGCTCTGTGATGAAGGAACTAATATCCCCTAAGATTACTCTTGGTCAACCATGAGAAATGATCACCAGATGGGGATAGTCAAGAATAAATTTGAGTAGAAGGTAAATCTAAAATGAATAAATTTCTTTTCCAATTATATCTCATTATTTAGTGTCACTGTTTACCAAACCATAATCCAACTATGATTTCTTTAGTTTAAGATACAAGTGATAAGTTTCTTAATTATCTGTATAGATTATAAACAAATTTGGAAAAACATGTCCATATTATTCATAGGTTATAACCCTATGTAATGTTTAATCACAATGAAACTTCTACTTCTCCAATAACTGTATGAACTTACCCATATCTTAGATTTAAATACACTTGTAAGGAAATTATTCATATTTTTCTTTAAATTTTACTATTACTCTATACTATAATGGATCTAGAAAACCCATGTGTAAGGGATACCGATATAGTTTACAAAAAAATATAAAGCTATAAAAATTTTCATCCATTATACAAATGGATTCCATATAGTTCTCCATAATATAAAATTCATCAACAAGTTCTTACCCTTTCACAGTGTATATTTAATTTTTTTCTACTAAGAGTAATTTTACTATGTGGTAACCATGAAATATTTCAAATCCTTAAAAATTCAATAAAAAAATTTCTAAAAATAAACACATCTCATATTTATAAAATATTTAACTCAATATTGACAGTGGGATGTCATCTAAAAACCACAATTTATACCACACACCACAATGTATTATCTTACCAACTCTCTTTGAACACCTAAAATCATTAAATTGTCATCACCATTAGAAAGAAACATCATCAAGCCGTTGATGAAATGGAATGATGTAAATAAAAATCCACATTTTAGGATATTTTTAGTAGTTAATGTTGTGTATACAACCTTATGATGGGGTTTAGATGAAAAATACTTACTTACTAAACAGAATGTAGTTGTACTCTAATCCTGAAGAAACAATCCTCCTAAGCCTTATTCTAATATAAAGACAATGAATAACAAATAGCTCATAGAATTGAATCATGAAATCAGTTTCTACTTATGACGGAAGATAATTTATATACATAAATATCACATGTTTGTATATGAATATTAATTAAAAATAAAAATAAAAATATGAAATTTCTATATTGGTTTAGTATATTTAGAATCTTTTAAACGTAAACAAAATTTTCATAACAAGATTTGTATTTAATATATAATATTTAATACCTTTATTTATATTCTAGGATAATTAATCATAAAAAAGGGTGATCTTCGGTGATCAATAAGGGAAAATAGTATAGATCAAAACAATATAATGAGAATAATGGTAAGAGAACATGAATATAACATTTTAAAAATGTACCCTTCTTATCAAAGATCATATTTTTATTTATTGAATAAATCATTATAGTTTATTTGAGATGAATCATCAATTAACATGATCCATAAAAGTATATAATAAGACATAAAATTGCAACATAAACATAAGCATCCAAAATATTTTCGAAATTATTCAAAGAACCATTACGAGATTTTTATAATAGATTTGGTTCACTTCCATAAAAATCATTATATTAATGGTTCAATCTAAATACTATCATGGGGAAACATTTACCTTACATAACTAGTTTCACATTCCATTGTAGTATTATCTATCTCATATGATAAAACTCATTACCAAATCCATTTTAGGTTTATATAGGTCCCATCCATAAATTAATGAAAATAAAACATTTGTGAATTATAGGAATATAAATAAAAAATCGTACTACAACCCTTGAAAACAATTTGTTTCATAAAAATTTGATCATAGTAAAACCCATTAAAAAGATAATATTTTATAAACATCATTCCATCATAAACATAATATATATTGAGAAAGTGTATGTATGGTAACCTAGGTTAATATGCTCTGTAAACCGTACGCAACATCAAATAATGTCATTAAAGACATGAAATTATTTTTAATGATCTAAAAATTAATTCATGAGGTCAATATCATTTCAAATTCAAAATCATTTCTTTTAAATTTCATGCAATTACAAAAAAATTGTTTTTAAATTACCATTGTAAAAATGAAAAGGAACCATCAAATAATTGGGGAATCATGATATTAGGAAAATCTGATAATACTCTATACGTCAAAAAATCATTCCATATAACATTTCGTCAAAAACACACAAGTACCACAATAAAAAAATGGAAGAAGTATTATTTTAAAAATGAAAATTATGGGTAAAAATTATTAAATATAAATTCAAATAATTTTTAATATCATTTAAAAAAAATTAGAATACATAAACATTATAGAGAAATATTAACCAATGGATACTTAAATATAAATAATCCACAATAATGATTAGATTGATAAATAAACCTTTAACTCGTCCCTCGCTTTTCCTTATTCATGTTTAAACACTTATAAAATAAATATTTATTTGTTATAAATTTTTTTTGTTATAATATATCTATCATAACGTGAAATATTTATGTATATCATCTTATAGACCACTTCTTGTTAAATTGTTATTGAAATCAATGTTCTTCATTCTAGCTATGTTTTTCACTAATGTTTTCATTTTCCAGTCATGGTCCTTATACATTAATCAGGGTCACATAATTTCATGAATTTAAATAATGGTATAAAAAATAATATATATTCATTATGTAAATATTTTTTATTATTTATAAAAACTAGATATATTTAAATGAATTACAAAATTTAGGGAGATGGTAGGCCGTGCACCTGCCTGAATGATTTTTACATTTTTTGAGAGAATGAGTGAAACAAAGGTAAAAAATAATTCAACCATTGTATAATTACTATTATATAATATATATCATATATATTAAAACTTTTTACCATTAAACAAAAATATAAATGAAAAAATTATCCCCCATCATTGTAGAGATAGAAGCATACTTTTATTCAAGAGTGAAAAAATCATTTCCCTGATGATTAAACAAAATGATGGTATACATGAAATTTTTTTATTGGTGTACAATTATGTGATAAAAATATTTTATAATCATTAAAACCATCATGATACTCATCCATAATACAAAATCTTTTAAAATAAATTTTATTACTACTTGGAGATGGTAAGTCATAAATAAGAAAACGTGATACATTCACGTCATGTTCTATAGGGAATATGATTTTTAATATTTATTTAAAAAGAAACAATATATATATATATTTATGTATCTAATTTTATTATTTTATGATAATTATAAATGGTTATTAGAGATAAAACATAGTAGAAATATAAAGTGATTGGTTAGAAAGTTTACCTCTTCTTCGGAACAACTACTTTAGATCTCCACTAAATTGCACTTGAGAATGGCTATATATATATAATACATATAGAATATGAATATTTATGTGAGTTATTAGATTTTTTTTATTATTGAATAGCTAACAGGATCATGGAGGAGAAGTGAAATGGGGGAGGATATGTTTTTTTATTTGGTGTGAGGGGAATACTTTGGAATTTCTAAAAAGATTAAAATATATTGAGACTACTACAAATAAAAAATCACCCCAATACTATATAAATTGATATAGGATGAAATTTATTACCATATAATATCCTATATTTTCTTATTATTAATATTAATTTCTATGATTTCTTCAAAATATAATAAATTATTATTCCCACCGAATATATTATTTTTCATAAATTTGATACTATTCTGTATTAGATCTTTTAAAACATCTATAAAATACTAAAGAAAAAAATATAATATCTTGAACATGTAAGTTACATCTAGATGTATTTTTAATCAATTTAAATATCTCAAATTTCATTTATTTTATTAATTTTAATATCATTTATTTAATTTTTCCATTATTTTAATAAATACGACATCATTTTTTGCATAATTATTAAAGGTAATTTTTTCATTCACACACGTTAAAAATAATTTATTATGATGAAGAAAAATATATAATATTTAATTATAAAATTTATGTTCAAATGTTTCTTTGATAAACACATATTATAAATGTTATACTTATTAAAAAAAACTGTTTGAAATGTGATAATTTTCATTAAATAAAAAATAATCAATGATTTAATGTCAACCAAGTGGCTCTAAAATTCATGAATTATAATCAAGGATGTTTAGGGTTGAAAAATATTCTTCCAATAGATATTATGTAGGTTTTAGGTTATTTTTATAATTCATATCATTTTAATTTTATCATTAATTACTACATTACTGTTAACCATTGTAACAAAAATTAATAACGTTAATATACATATTTTCCCTAAATAAAAGTGTACTACTTAATAATTTTTGACCTCTTAGTTCCAAATAAGTAATGATTTTTTCACAAATTAAATTAATAATTTGATAGAATTTAGTTTAATATTAATAAAAAAAGTGAAATAACTTTTTTCTAAAAAATACCCTTTTTATGAATAAAATATTCTTGTAATAAATTCATGTATAAAATTCAATTCAGAGACCAAAAATAGATTAAATAAAAATAATTTTATTTTAAAATATAATTTAAATATTTAAATTCTGTTAATGTTTTTTCAAATAATTTTTTTTTCATTTGATTAAAAGATAATATTTTAAAAAAATATAAAAAACTCAACATTGGATAGTTTTTATTCCGAAATTATATAATGGTCTTTATTTTGTAAAATTAAATTTCAATATTTTTTTAAAATAAATTATATTTATATTCTCATAGAAATGTATAAAAAACCTTTTTTGAAGAAAATAACTTTTTATGAATTAAATAAATTCTCTATAAAAATACATGATCATTTCCAATGAATTAGTAAATAAATGGGTAATTGATATATAACCATCTTATATTTCAAAATATGGATTTTACTTTTCATACCTTCTATTTCAATGAATGTGTTTCAATGGACACAATAAAATAATAATATTTTAATACAAATATTAGTATTCATTTAAACACATTATTGCGTGATACAAATTATATCAATTAATGAATATAATTTAAAGTGAAAATGTTTCATAAAAATATCAAGTGGTTACATTCAACCCCCCCCCCCCAATGAATTTCACCCTCGATATTCATTACAAAAATACAAAGAGTTGGATATACCTCTTCCACACCACATCATCAGGTTCCTACATTGCTTCATAATATTGGTCATTACACCCCAAATCATTTTAAAGGCTAGAGGCCTTGATTAATAAAACATTATCATTATAATTCGTAATCTCTACATATTTTTTATAATAATTTTTTTCTTTCTATTTTGGTATGACCTTTGAGATTAGTAAATTTGATGTATATGTTATGGGTGTCTTACAAAGAGATTCATGGAGAAGATAATGAACATGAATGATATTTAGTGGATGTTTCAAATAATAAAAAACCTTCTCAATATGATAATGAATTCCTGATGGAGTGATATACATAGGGCATAACATTACCTTAATTCAAAATCTAATCAATCTTTTTCAAGGTGATATTTGTATTAATAAAATTTCACCACTTAAAAATCCATATCTTTCAGACGATTATCAGTATACCATCTTTCATTACATTGAAATTATTTTATTTTTTATTGAAATTATCTAACGTTCTCTTCCATTTCCTTATCAAGATAAGGTGGAAATATCATTATTTTCTCCAAATTCATTCCTACAAGTTGGTTTTCTTAACATATAATCATATAATGCATCATAGAGATCCATATGAATATATGAATGAAATTTTTTTGGTTTAGAAATTATTCCAATGGATGGTGGTAATACAAGACAAATTTAAAATCCATAAATAACAATCCCATCATCTATTGTAGAGTTGGAATATATCTCTTAGTATGTTGATCTATCTGAGGATGATAAGATGTGATAAAACGTAACTCTATATCATGATAATGATAATTAATTATCATAAACATATTGTTAATCTCTCTATCCCATGTATATATAATATTATATAATACTCCATGAAACATTCCCACATAATTATTATGTATTATAGAAAGATGGTCATGGAAAAATATTCTTTGATAGAAAATTACTTTTCCAAATTTGTAAGGTGATAAACTAAAACCCAAATAGAATTATGTCATTGAATGTTTTTGGGGATTCTGATGAAATAATATATGGTGTGGATTTCCAATTTACTATTTGTTGTAGATAATGGTTGAAAAAACAACAACGAATTATGGATATTTTTGTTAAATGTTAGAAAATCTAGTCATTTATAAACATACACTGTAATATATCTATTCATTCTATCCTACTAGATATACTCTTTAAATTATCTATAAATCATTTTACATATATGAAAAAATGATTACAATGAAGTACAATGGTAAAGACTCAGCCCGAGCTAATAGACAAAACCCTAATAAAATGATTTTTATTATTTATAAGAAATCATGATAACTAAATAGAATATAAATAACATATTTGGATATTTTACAGGCCTGGGTTTTGTAGAATTATAATCTTTGAATACATTAAAAATGAACTATACAAATTTTTGAATTCAAAAAACATGTATCTTTAGTGTACTTTCCCCACTTCAAAATTAATCATTGCATGACTGCTAAACCAATAAGAGTAATTAGAACACATACGGTGAGCATAAAATTACCATTAAGGGGTTTCAAAGCAACTGATAAATTCCATAAATCATTTATTTCAAATAAATATACATAATTAAATCATATTTTCAATAAAATGTGAATATATATAGAACAATATATTTAAAAAAATTATTCTCGATAATCTATTTGAAATTATCCATTGAAAATATTAATTTTCTATCAGTGATGAATAATACATTGAAGAATATTTTAAAATACTAGAATAAGGCCCCTAGTTATAGATAATTTTAATGTTTTATTTCCCCAAAACGTCTCATATTTCACATGTGCCAATTTTTAAAAGAATTTTCCTATGCAATTTTATATCATATTTCTTACCAAAAACATTTCAAAAATAAATATATAATGTTATTTCATTCAAGGGAAAAAATCAACCTCATGTCACCCTTCTACAAAAACAGGCTTTATCAGCACTCAAAATGGGCATTATCAGTGCTAAAAAAGTGCTGATAAAGGATCAATTTATCAACGATAAAAGAGCACTGATAATGGAAGCCTTTACCAGCACCCTTTTAGCACTGATAAATGTGTATTTTATCAGTGATTTTTTTAGCGATAATAAATGCTTCTTTTATCTTCGCTAAAAAAGTGTTGATAAATGCCCAGTATGGTGTAAAACAATTTCTGCAGCTTCACACCCAAAAAGCACCTTCAAATAATTCAGCATCTCAATAAGTATACCCGTAAAAAATTAACACTTAAATTATAAGCTAATTACACAAAGTATACCCATACACCATTAACACATAATTCATAAGTTAATTAATTACATTAAGAATTATATTCAAAATTCAATGGGTTGGGGGGTTGTTCAGGGGTTTCGGGTGGCTGTCCAAGGGGGGTAGGGGTGTCCGGGGGGATAGGGGTGTCCAGGAGGTGGGGGCGGTCCAGGAGGTTTGGGGGCTGTCCAAGGATGGTGGTGGTGTCCAGGGGGTGGGGGTGTCTAGGTGGTGGGGTGGTGTCTAGCAGGGGGGATGTCCATGGGGGTGTCTTGGGGGGTGGGTTGGTGTCCAAGGTGTCGGGGGGGGGGGGCTATCCGAGGTGTGGGTGGGGTGCCCAGGGGGCGGGGGCGGTCAGGGGGGTTGGTCGTGCTATCCAAGGGGGTGGGGTGGTTTCCAAGAGGGTGGGTGGGGGAGTCTTGGGGGATCGGGGTGTCCAGGGGGTGGGGGTGTCCAGGGGGTGGGGGCGGTCCGGGGTGTTGGTAGGGCTGTCCAAGGAGGGTGGGGTGGTGCCAAAGGAGGGGATTGTCTTGGTGGGGGGGATTTCTAGGGGTTGGGGGATGTCCGCGGGGTCCAGGGGGTTAGTGGGGCTATCCAAGGGGGGTGGGGGGTCCGTCCATGGGTGGGTCGTGGTGGTCTCCCATGGGTGGGTGGTGTCCATGGGGGTTGGGGGTATGTAGGTGGTAGGGTGGTGTCACTGAGGGGTGGGGGTGTCGTCCAGGGGGGTGGTTGTTCTCCAGGGGGTTGGGAGGGTCTCCAGGGGGAGGGGGGGACTGTCCCAGGGGGGGTCTATGGGCGTGCCCAGGGGGTGGGGGAGTCTAGGGGGTTGAGGGGGCTTTCCAGGGGTGGGGGTGTCCAGAGGGGTGGGGGTATCCGGGGGGTGGGTTGGTGTCCAGTGGGGTGGGGAGCGGTCTAGGGGGGTGGTGGGGTTGACTCTTACATGTCACAAAGTACCCATGGATCGTTCCCAAAAAGGATAATGACAATCTGAATGTGTTTGGTCATATTTCCATAGGTCAGTTGTTGTTTTCACTTAATATTGTGTTCAATTTAAACAAAATAGAGACCCTTTGAGTGATACCGGAAACGACGTGCCTCGGATTGAGGAAGGGATGAATGATAAACGTCACAAAGGACCCGTGGATTGTTCTCCTAATGGATCAATACAATCCGAATGCGTTTGGTCTGATTTCCGTAGGTCCGTTGTTGTTTTCACGTAAAATTTTGTCCATTTTAAATAAAAGAGAGACTATTTGAGTGATAATGGCCACACCGTGCCTCTGATTGAGGCAGGGATGACTCGTACATGTCAAAAAGGACCTGTGGATCGTTTTCCTAAGGGATCATTACAATCCAAATGTGTTTGGTTGGATTTCCGTAGGCCAGTTGTTGTTTCACTTAAAGTTTTTTCCATTTTAAACAAAAGAGAGACCCTTTGAGTGATACAGGCCACACCATGCCTTCGATTTAGGAGGGGATGACTCCTACATGTCCCTAATGCTCCTGTGGATCGTTCTCTTAAAATATCAAAACAATACAAATGTGTTTGTTCATATTTCCGTAGGTCAGTTGTTGTTTTCACTTAAAATTTTGTTCATTTTAAACAAATTAGAGACCTTTTGAGTGGTACCAGACACACCATGCCTTGCATTGAGGCAAGGATGAATCTTAAACGTCACAAAGGAACATTGGATCATTCTCCTAAAGTATCAAGATAATCCAAATGTGTTTGTTTATATTTCCATAGGTCAGTTGTTTTTTCACTTAAAAAATTGTCCATTTTAAACAAAAGAGAGAACCTTTTAGTGGTACCGGCCACACCGTACCTCAGATTGAGGCAGGGATAACTCTTACACGTCACGAAGGACCCATGGATCGTTCTCATAAAGGATCAAGACAATATTGATGCATTTGTTCTAATTTCTATAGGTCAGTTGATGTTTTCACTTATAATTGTGTCCAATTTAAACAAAAGAGAGACCCTTTGAGTGATACCGGCCACACTGTGCCTCGGATTGAGGCGGAGATGACTCATACACGTCACAAAATACCCGTAGATTGTTTTCCTAAAAGATCAATTCAATCCAAATCCGTTATTCAGATTTCTGAAAGTCATTTGTTGTTATCACTTAAAATTGTGTCCATTTTAAACAAAAGAGAGACCCTTTGAGTGATACCAGCCACACCATGCATCAGATTGAGGCGGGGATGACTTGTACACATCACCAAGTACCCTTGGATCATTCTCCTAAATGATTAATACAACCTGAAAGCGTTCGTTCTGATTTTTGTAGGTCAGTTGTTGTTTTTCTCTTAGAAATTTGTCTATTTTAAACAAAAGAGAGACCCTTTGAGTGATACTGGCCACACCATGCCTCGGATTGAGGCGGGGATGACTCGTACACATCCCCAACACACCCTTGGATCATTATCTTAAAGTATCAACACAATCCAAATGTATTTGTTCGGATTTCCATTGGTTAGTTGTTGTTTTCACTTAAAAATTTGTCCATTTTAAACAAAAGAGAGACCCTTTGAGTTGTATCGGCCACACCGTGCCTCAGATTGAGGTGGGGATGATTCATACACATCCTTAACTCACCCTTGGATCATTATCTTAAAGGATAAACATGATCCGAATGCCTTTTGTCAGATTTATGTTGGTCAGTTGTTGTTTTCACTTAAAATTGTGTCTGTTGTAAACAAAAGAGAGACCCTTTGAGTGGTACCAGCCACACCGTGCCTCTGATCGAGGCAGGGATGACTCGTGCACATCACAAAGGACCCGTGGATCATTCTACAAAAGTATCAAGACAATACTAATTCATTTGTTTGGATTTCTATAGGTCAGTTGATGTTTTCACTTAAAATTGTGTCCATTTTAAACAAAAGTGAGACCCTTAGAGTGGTACCGGCCACACCGTGCCTTGGATTGAGGCAGGGAAAACATATGAATGTCCCAAAGGATTAGTGGATTGTTCTCATAATTGATCAACACAATCCAGATTCATTTTGTGGGATTTCCGTAGGTCAGTTGTTGTTTTCAATTAAAAATTTGACCATTTTAAACAAAAGAGAGACCCTTTGAGTGGTACCGGCCACACCATGCATTGGATTGAGTCGGGTATGACTCTTTCACGTCCCAAATGTCCTATGGAACTTTTTTCTTAAAGGGTCAAGAAAATCAGAATGCATTTGGTCAGATTTTAGTAGGTCAGTTGTTGTTTACACTTAAAATTGTGTCCATTTTAAACAAAAGAGAGACCCTTTGAATGGTACCGGCCACACCGTGTCTCAGATTGAGGCGGGGATGAATTTTTTATATCACAAAGGTCCCTTAGATCTTTCTCCTTAAGGATCAAGATAATCCTAATTTGTTTGGTCAGATTTCCATAGGTTAGTTGTTGTTTTCACTTAAAATTGTGTCCATTTTAAACAAAAGAGAGACCTTTTGAGTGGTACCAGCCACACCATGCCTTGGATTGAGGCAGGGATGAATCTTTCATGGATCAAAGGACCTATAGATCATTATTCTAACAGATCAATAAAATATGAATTTTTTTGGTCGGATTTCCGTAGGTCAGTTGTTTTTTTGACTTAAAAAATTGTCCATTTTAAACAAAAGAGAGCCCCGTTGAGTGGTACTGGCCACATCGTGACTAGGATTGAGGTGGGTATTCCTATTTCACATTACAAAGGACCCTTGTATCATTCTACTAAAGGATTATGATAATCCGAACACGTTTGGTGGGATTTTTGTATGTCAGTTATTGTTTTCACTTAAAATAGTGTCCATTTTAAACAAAAGGGAGACCCTTTGAGTGGTACTAGCCACACCATGGCTTGGATTGAGGCGGGGATGACACATTCATGTCAAAAGGGACACTTGAATCGTTATCCTAAAATATTAAAAGAATACGAATGCATTTGTTTGGATTTCTGTACGCCAGTTGTTGTTTTCACTTAAAAATATTTCCATTTTAAACATAAGAGAGACCCTTTGAGTGGTATCGGCCACACCGTGCCTCATATTGAGGCTGGGATGACACGTTCACATCAGAAATGACATGTGTATCATTCTACTAAAGGATCAATACAATCCGAATGTGTTTTGTTGGATTTCTGTAGGTTAGTTGTTGTTTTCACTTAAACATTTCCCCATTTTAAACAACAGAGAGTCCTTTGTGTGGTACTGGCTATACCGTACCTATAATTGAGTCAGGGATTACTAATAATCATTAAAAAGGACCCATGTATCATTCTACTAAAGGATTAAGACAATCTGAATGCATTTGATAAGATTTCCGTAGGTCATTTGTTGTTTTCACATAAAAATTTGTCCATTTTAAACAAAAGAGAGACCCTTTGAGTGGTACTGGTCACAATGTGCCTCATATTGAGGCAGGGATGACTCATGCACATCCCCAAATCACCCATGGATCGTTATCCTAAAATATCAGCACAATCCTAATGTGTTTGGTCAGATTTTTGTAGGTCAGTTGTTGTTTTCACTTAAAATTGTGTCCATTTTAAACAAAAGATAGGCCCTTTGAGTGGTAACGGCCACAGCATGCCTCAGATTTAGGAGGGTATCACTCATGCACATTACCAACACACATGTGGATCATTCTCTTAAATTATCAACACAATCCGAATGCATTTGGTCAGATTTCCATAGGTCATTTGTTGTTTTCACTTAAAAATTTTTCCATTTTAAAAAGAAGAGAGTCCCTTTGAGTGGTATCAGCCACACCGTGCCTCAGATTGAGGCGAGGATGACTCATACATGTCCCCAATGCACCCATGGATCATTATATTAAAGTATGAACACAATCATAATGCATTTGGATGGATTTCTATAGGTCAGTTGTTGTTTTCACTTAAAATTGTCTCCATTTTAAACAATAGAGAGTCCCTTTGAGTGGTACTGGCCACACCGTGCCTTTTATTGAGGTAGGGATGACTTATTCACATCTGTAATGCACTTGTGGGTCATTATCTTAAAGGATCAACACAATCTAATTGTGTTTGGTTGGATCTCCATAGGTCAGTTGTTGTTTTCACTTAAAAATAGGTCCATTTAAAAAAAAGACCCTTTGAGTGGTACCAGCCACACCATGCCTCAGAATGAGTCGGGGCTGACTCTTACTCACCAAAAATGACACGTGTATTGTTCTCTTAATGGATCAACACAATCTGAATGCGTTTAGTCAGATTTTTGTAGGTCAGTTGTTGTTTTCAATTAAAAATTAGTCCATTTTAAACAAAAGAGAGACCCTTTTAATGGTACCGGCCACACCATGATTGTATTGAGGTAGAGATGACTCATGAACATCACCAACACACTTTTTGATTGTTCTATTAAAGGATCAACACAATCCGAATGCATTTGTTCAGATTTCCATAGGCCAGTTGTTGTTTTCACTTAAAATTGTGTCCATTTTAAACAAAAGAGATGCCCTTTGAGTGGTACCGACAACACCGTGCCTTGGATTGAAGTGGGGATGAATCGTGCACATCACAAAGGACTCATGAATTGTTATCATAAAGGATCAATACAATACAAATGCATTTGGTCAGATTTCCGTAGGTCAGTTGTTGTTTACACTTAAAAATCGGTCCATTTTAAACCAAAGAGGGACCCTTTGAGTGGTACCGGTCACACCGTGCATCGGATTGAGGCAAGGTTGAATCATCCACGTCACAAAGGAATCTTTGATTGTTATCTAAAATAATAAACACAATTCAAATTCATTTGGTCGGATTTCTGTAGGACGGTTGTTGTTTTCACTTAAAAATTTGTCCATTTTAAACAAAAGAGAGACCCTTTGAGTGGTATCGGCCAGACCGTGCCCTAGATTAGGGCGGGGATGAATCATGCACATAAAAAATGACTCTTGTATTGTTCTATTAATTGATCAATAAAACCCGAATTTATTTTGTCAGATTTCTGTAGGTCAATTGTTGTTTTCACTTAACAATCTGTCCATTTTAAACAAAAGAGTGACCCTTTAAGTGGTACCGACCACACTGTGCCATAGATTGAGGCAGGGTTGACTCGTCCATGTCTCAAAGGACCCCTGAATTGTTCTCTTAAATGGTCAACACAATACGAATGCTTTGGGTTGGATTTATGTAGGTTAGTTGTTGTTTTCACTTAAAATTGTGTCCATTTTAAACAAAATAGGGACCCTTTGGGTGTTACCAGCCACATTGTGCCTCAGATTGAGGCGGGGTTGACTCATACACATCCCCAACCCACCCATGGATCATTCAATTAAAATATAAACACAATTCGAATGCATTTGGTCAGATTTCTGTAGGTCAGTTTTTGTTTTCACTGAATTTTTTTTCATTTTTAAACAAAAGAGATACCCTTTGAGTGGTTCATCATTCTTGCATGTTGTTTATGCATATAATCTATTAAAATGAGAAATTGACTCATTTTAGAAAATATTTTTTATTTAATAACAGTTAAAATATTCCTTCGAACATTTACATACAAGAATGTGTCATCTTTTGATACCCTAAACCCCTATCAAAAATGACCGCCAATTGTACACATCCCCAAATCAAATCTTCATGTTATTTGTGTGTAATCTGTCATCAGGTATGTGGATCACTCATTTTTGAACATATCTATATCATATTTTGAGTATGAGGCTTTTCAGCAGTTAGAGTAGTATTTCAAAATATAAAAATATAAAATTAATAAATAAATTAAACGAACTAGTAATTGTTTTTTAAAATACCACTTTAGGGATGATTGTTTGTTGATTAAAAAAGATCTCTTTTATAAATTTACAAACATAATAACCAAAATCATTATCATTTGTTTGTTTTGGACACTACAAAAAAAAATTGATCATTAGGAGAATAAGTAACTTGTGTTGAGATGTCTTTGGATAGTGAAAATTTTTTATACATACCCTGATATTTGTCCAGACATAGTACTTGCTCGCCTCTTTATGGTTATACCCTGTCCTCATTCCATTTTTAGACAATACTGATACACTGACCTATCATAACAAAATCCTCAGTAAAAGATAATATAAATTATATTACATGATTTTTAGACCTAAAACATACGATTTAGTGTCTTACAGATTCAGAAACTCCATCACGTGTGGTCGGTTTGATGGATATCCTTCATTTGAATCCAGAAAATAATAATTTAAAGTATCCAAGCTCACTATGATTAGAATCCAATGTTTCCTAAAAAAAGGAATAATTAATAAAATGAGTGAAAATATAATTGATATTCATTAATCGTAGAGTTTTAACCCTACATGGTCAGTATTAAGAAGTGTATGTCATCTGTAATCTTGTTTTCAAATGTTTTCAGCAATCCGTTCACTATTTCCTTCTTTTTTGATAGTTCTATTTTCGTTATATGTGATGATGTGGTATGAGGAATAACGATTCAAAATTTGGGCTCATTGGAAAATTCCTTCAAATTTTTTCATATATACATCTGTCAACAATATAAAATGCATTTAGTTATAATTTTCACATTAGATAATATTTTAGAAAATCAATTCACATAAACGTGCCTGATATATATATTTAAAACTGTGACACCTAGACAACTGTTTTCAAGGATCTCATTTAGCATTGCAACAGCATCAAAATATTGACTTTGCACACTGTATATATTCTCCTCGAAAACCACTATATGAATAATACCACCTCTTAGCTTCGTATCCAATTGAGTGTTCAATGCTAGTAAATGTGGATAGAGAACATGTGGTGTTATTGTGCTTTCAGTAGATCCTTGGGATCGGTTGGTTGAACCTTTAGATGGTTTTGAGCTGACGTTTCTCGCCCCCTTCCCTTTCTCTATATATAATAACATTAATTGGTTTAGACCCTTTTTTCATTAATTGTTAAAGGTTTATCTTGAAAAAAAGTAAATACATACCTCTTTGGCCACATGTACTCTTACAAGTTGTGAAGACCATGCAATGAATGTCCCAATATCTTTTTCAACTGTATGAATATCATCATCATCAAGTGGAATAGGTAGCTCTCTATATGGATCATGAGCTACAATAATCATCAATTTTAGATGGTCATTCGGAAGTGGTCTATTATGCAGTGTGTCATCATGGATGTTGAACAATGTAGCCCTCGCTACAAGGTGATAGGTGGGTGTTGATAGATATAAATCACAATCATTATCAGCCTGTAGAATATCAGTACCTAAAAAGTATTAGTGTTTGTCTAATTCACATTTCATGGGAACACTTATTAGAATATTGATTACCATGGATAAGACAGCTCTTTGAGGGGAGTGGCTTTCCTCAAAGCTAGTGGGGTGTGGGTCGGGATTTTCACATGTTGGTTGTTCCGGAGTTGTGTTTTATCCTTGCTTCCCACCCATAAAAGTTGCTATCAACTATCCCTACCATTGCAATCATTCTTCATGGGTTGCTAGTTTTTTTCTCATTTGTTTCAATGTTTCATATCAATCATCCATTTTTTCTTCTTCTAAAAATATACTCGAGGTGTCACCCCAACCCCCTGACCCCTGACACGACCATATTTTTCTAGCTGCTTCAAATCCATCGATAATAGGTCTGCATCCACTATAGGAGTAGATGATTCATATGACTTTCGGATAGAGTAAAATAACTAATTATTTTCATGTAACAACAACTTAAAAAAATATTTTTATCCCCGTGTCATACATACATAAATTTCCCACACTTTTTGTGTGTACTCATCTACTAGCTTCCCTTCCTTTTTCACATGTTCCTCCTTCCAAAGCACATGACATGGGATGGAAGTGTATTTGGTTTTAGACTCATTAATCTATATATAAACCTAGAAAGATAATTATGATGTTGTTTGTTGGCACCTAACAGTATTACTATAAATTTAAAATACATACCATTTTCTTTTCTAATGAAGCATACCCCATCCTTGGTTTACAATAGGGGTAGTTGGTTTTGATGCCCGTTCCTTATTTTCCTTACAGAGTTGTTGTTTCATAAATGAAACATTGACAATCAAAGTGATGAATACACGTATCCTCAAACAACATATTTTCACCCACAATGTACCTAAAACTTCTCACCCCCGTGATGGCCAATAAATGCATCCCATGCTTCTTGGAATATTAGGTGAGCATAGACAATGGGTGGGTGAAGGTTTATTTTATCTTTGGAATCTTTTCGGTGAAATCTTGTTAAAATATTACGAAAACCATAATGAATCATTCCTGGAAGACATAGTACATAAGTCTTGTGTGAATGGTATTCTATAAATGTATTATTCAAGAGATTGAGAAGAGCAATACATTGTTTCATTATTTTATTTGCCAGTAAATTAAAGAAATAAATTCATAATGTTATAGTAATTTCATCCCAAATAACAGCCTTCAGCCGAGACACAACATACTGCCATGATTCTATGTCAATAGGCATGCGTTTTGGAGTGACAAATCCAACGTAACTACTAAAATAGCCTTGTTGGGATTCACATGTTGGCCTCAGTCATTCCATATGACAAAAAATTTTGATGGCTTTCTTTTTTTCCTTAAAAACATTGGCTAACACCATCAAACTACGATGCACCTGTGTTTTCTGCGATGTAGATCCTTTATTCCCAAACATTTAATAGATATCAAAATCATATATATATTCATCTGAAATGGTAGCTACGACATGTGATGATGGATGTGGGACATCAACACTAGGAGCAGCAGGAGATGAAGGAGCCACAACTGCAGGAGGAATAGGAGCAACATGAGCCGCATGAGTAGTAGGATCCATAAGAGCCACAATATCAGGAGCATCATGAGTAACAGGAGTGGCAGCAGGAGTAGCAGGAGCAGTAGGAGCAGCAGCAAGAGCAGGAGCAGCCACACTAGAAGCCGCAGCAGCAGTTTGAGAGACTTGCTCAACCTCATGGTTAGGAGGACCAGAATGTGAAGAAGTCTTTATCTGCAAATGTGGATGAATAGTTAATTTAGATTACATAAATTTAGTAATGTTACGATAACAACATGAGAAAAAATATCTATATTACACAAAATACAACCTATTAATTGAACTCTATTTTTTTCCAAAGGATTAAGGGATTTGACACATCTATCGATTATCCAAGTCCCTTCATTGTGGTATCCTCTAACATTCAAAAAATAATCTACATTGGGACCGCTCCGAAATTATTGTGATGTACCACTGAAAGGATCATACTCAACTGAATTCTCATCAGAACCTTCAATAGTTTTGGACGGTAATAGAACAATCGACCACTTTTGGTTTGCAGGATCTGGAATATAAAAAACTTATACCTATTGTGTTTCCATTATAAACCGATCGTCTTTGTACCATTCATTACTAAACTCAACATTCATAAATCCCCATTCATCTATTTTAACACCACTGTTGTTATCAACCCATTTTCATTGAAAAATTGGCAATTGGAATGTCGTACAATATAACTACGATATTAGTTTGAGAATGCCAAAGTTTGACATATTTGCATAAATTGGATATTTTTCCTTACTACCAAAAACATGCGTCGCTTCAGCCACTAGTGTAACTTCACTATTTTGCATGGTACAATCTTCATGATTTTTATTTGTATATAATGTATAACAATTAATTACATAACCGCTGTAAGATAATACATACACACATGGTCCAGCGGAAATCCATCGAAGTCGTTCTGAAATTGAATTCATATTTTCATCCAACTGCATAAAAATATGATTCTGAAACCATCCTATAAACTGGTGATTATCTGTATTTGATAACCATTTTCATCCCTTGATGTATTCAACTACCTAATAATTTTTTGTAAGTTTCAATATATGGGGAACCTCCCAACTGTTATGAAAAACATAAAGCTGGGCCTACTTTCGAACTGTAATGCTGATTGTCACAACATCTCTTCTAGAAATTCTGTCACCCTCAATGTGTCCAGTGTGACGAGATTTCGGGTGACCAATTCCTTCCACATCATATAGGTATTCTGTACAAAATTCAATGGCTTCCTCAACAATATATTTCTCCACTATACAACCCTTTGGATGACATTTATTTTTGATATACCCTTTAATAGTTATCATATACCGTTCAATAGGATACATCTTTTTATAGTGCACAAGACCAGAAAGTCAAATATCTCTCACCAAGTTAATCATCAAATGAACCATCATATCGAAGAATGTTGGCAGGAAGATCATTTCTAATTCACATAATAAGATGAATATTTATTTTTCCATATTTAGCAATTTTTCCAGGTCTAAAACTATGCTACATATAGTATTGAAAAAGAAACAATGGTTTGTTAAAGTACTATGATCATTCTTGGAAAAAATGCATCATAAATCTATAGGAATTATATCTTTCATCAAAACATGAAAATAATGTGATTTCAAACCTTTTATCATGAAATCATTAATTGAAACAATGTTCTTGATATTTGATGAATACCCCTCTGGAACCGTTACATCATTGAAAAAGTTTCCAAACTGGTATCTCACCTCCCTTGAATGACTATAAGCAGCTGGAGGAAGAAACATTTGATTTTCACCCTTCACGGGAGCCAACACTTCTCGTATTCCCATGTCAGCAATGTAAAACCATTTCTTAATTCCATCCGTTGTTTTTCCAGGGGAATTTAGAAACGTTCCGATAACACTGTCACATACAATTTTTTTCCACATGCATCACATCATGAAAATGTCTAGCGTACAAACAATTCATGTATGGTACTTTAAAAACTAATCTCTTTTTCCAACCGATTTTCATAAGGTTTTTCAAAAAATGGTTTACCAAAAACAATGTTCGCATCTTTTACTTTCTCAAACAGCTGATCACCTGTTAGTGGAGACGGTGTTGCACATTGTTCTGAACATCCATTGAATGATGTCGTCCAAGATCTGTACTTATGCTGATGAGGTAGAAATCTAAAATGTCCTAGAAACACAAATTTCGATGAATGTTTCATCCTAATTGATTTTGTATCTTCATCGCACATGGGAAACCCTTGAGTTCCTTTAATACTATAGCCTGAATGTTTTCTACAAGCAGGGTAATTATTTATTGTCCCATACAACATCGCTCTCAATGTGAAGTATTCACTTTTATAAGCATCGTACAACATAACAACTGAATCCCACAATAACATAAAATCATTGATCAAAGGAACCAAATAAACATCAATATCATTGCTTGGTTATTTTGGTCGAGATATAAGCATATATAACATGATGAATTTCCGCTTCATGCATAACCAGGGTTGCAAGTTATAGTTTACCAACATAACAGGCCATGTACTGTGAGTGCTGGTTTGAAGAACAAAAGAATTTTCCCCATTTGTAGATAATGCAAGACAAAGGTTTCTCATCTATTTTCCAAATTTAGGATACTTATGTTCAATTTACGTCCATTGAGAGAGTCGGTCGGATGATGTAATTTCTCATCTTTATTTCTTTTATCTGCATGCCATGTCAATTGTCTTGCAGTTTCTTCACTTCAATATAGACGCCTAAACCATGGAATGATTGGAATGTACCATACAACATTCGTAGGATTGGATTCGTCTTTCTTGTTTTGAGAAGCACCACACTTTGGGAATTATGTAAGTGAATTGTTCTCCTTGCGAAACAATATATAGTCTTTTGGAAAGGCATGTACTCTTTCAGAAATCCTATCCATTGATCATAGCATATGTTTATCTTCATATGTCCGGCTTGAAATCTCATTATATTCAGAGAGAATGTCATTTAAAAGAGAAAGTAATTCTGTAAAACTCACATCACTCCATCTGTTTCCTGGTTTCAATTTATACAACTTCCATACAGCTGACAATGTTGTATACTTGGTGCAACTAGTATACAATGACATCTTTGCACAACTCTTTATCTTCTCAAACAATTTTAGGCGATCACGAAGTTCATCTTCTATTGTCTTTGTCATTTTTTTCAATACGATCTTCATCATCATTAACATATGTAATCACATTCTTTATACGGTCTTCCTCATTATCTATATTTGTATTCAAATTTGATAATCCATAAAATGCAGTTTTATCCCAGCCAGTAGCTACATTCACCTTTTCTCCATGTTTATTTCAACATTTATAAATCCGATCTATTCTGTGACATGTCAAATGTTCTTCCAACTCTTCTGGAGTAAATATTAAAGAATAAAAATAAAGTAAACACAGACAAATGATTTGAGAAGGATTCATTGCGTGATCCCATGCAAATTTGACGAACTCTTTCACTCTGTTATTGTACTCTATTATCAAATGATTATCACCCATCTAATCTTTTTTCATCTTCATCCTATTTGAATCTCAAATATTAGTATTTATGGATCAAGTACAGAAAAAAAGACTTCAAAATACAGTAGAAGAGAAACTCTTACTTATAAAAATAGAGATTAATAGTGTGTAACCAATAGTATTTATTCATTTTCATTAAAAATAATTACTTTAGATTCATTATTGTTTCCTCAAATAACCCTAGTCCAAAAACAAGAATAATCAAGAATGATACATCTACCACTCATAAGTCTCTAACCTACATTCAATATCATCATGCCTAAATACCCTTATATCAACACATACACATGTCACAAACACATATAAAACCATATCCACATCAAAACCAAAGTACCAATATGGATTTCAATCAGGTTACTCGACTCAAGTAGTGGTGTGTAAGGAATAATAAAAAAATATAATAAGTATATAGTCACACATAAATATCAAACTGGTGTTAAAAATCCAATAAACCCAAGGTATCATTACATCTCTCAAAATACTCTGAAAGAGCCCATGTGCGACAGTAGTCCCAAGTGGTGAAAGTTCCTGAGGAGTAAGGGGAGAACACACTACTATAGGGGTTCGAGGTCAGTTCACTGAGGTTGAAAGTGGCCTGATACACCTACAAGGGTTCATTCCACATTTCACAAACCATGTCCTGGTACCCTAGGATGTTAATCCACTACCGGTGGAAGTGAAACCATTCCTGATGATTATGCCAAGAAGAAATGGAAACCAAGAGGGGGGAGTGGTTCAAAATACCTCAAGAATGATGAAAAAACATGGTATTTGAGAATAGGTAAGTGGATTTCAGGTTGGGTAGAGACCTATCAAATAGAATCCATAAGCGGTGATGGCCCCTGTAGTTGTTGCACCTGGTGAAACTATCACATGAGATGTTGAGATCAATGAGGCCCTTCCCAGCCATGAAATGAACCAAATCTATGATGGCCTTCCTCTGCAATGGGACTGTACCTTTCATTTCATTTAGGTTGGAAATGATATTATAGACACCCCCAAAAAACAATGGACGGTGGCCAGGACTGAAGGTATTTCGTTCACTCTATAGAGATTCCCTTTGAAGAGGGTCATAACTTCCAAAAGAAAAGTCATAATGAAGGAGGTGACACCATTGGACACCTTGGTAGTGATGAATTGATTTCAATCATGAATAGTCTAAACAACATATTTATTGTGGAAAAATACCTATTTGTGTCTATTGGAGGGTTTAGAGTGTATAAATCCAAGAAAAATAATCATCCAGAAGAATTCTATGATTATTATAGGTTTTTTTGTGTTATTTGACTACAACAACAATGACATTTTTCTTTTTGATTTCTATGGTGAGGAAGTACGATTTAACATGGGCACTAAGACCATGATCAGTACATATTAAGATAATAATGATGGGTAGGACAGGGCTCTGGCATTGGATATAGATCTTGTAGACTTATTTATGTGGGAGGATGATCTCTCATTGAGGTCCCTTGATTTTGAACATGTTTATAATCCCTTATGGTTGGTAAGCTTCATATGAGTGGGAGATGAGGATCAAAAGGAGCAGGGGAAGGATGGGTAATGAAACATGGGGGCTGGTGAGGGAGTTCTCTATGGATCAATTAATATTTAGAGCTGTATGAAAGGCTCAGATCCAAGGGAGACAGAACTAACACTACTAGGAAGAGGCCTGGCCACTACAGAGAAGAAGTCAGTAACCATAGTGAGGGGGAAGGATAGAGATGGAGGTAGGGGTGGTAAGGATAGAAATCTTGGTGGCCTGGGCATTATGTCCTACAAGTGCACTACCAAAAAAAGTCACCTAGATATCATAAAGGAAACAAGGGGGGAACCCCTCGAAAAAAGATAGCGTTAAAGCATTGGATGACCTTAAAATGCATCAGAACCGAGTGGTGTTTTCTTTAGAGAAAAAGGTTATCTTTAATTCCTTACATTAAGGTGACTTGGTGTTAGATCTAAGGGAATCGATAATACCTATGAGGAATCTAGTCAAACTAGAATCCAAGTGGGAGGACCTTAAATTTTTCATAAACATCACTCTAATAGTGTTAACTCATTGATCGCCATTGATGATGATCATATCAATATTTCCACCAATACTAGGTTTATCAAGAGTTATTTCACAAGAATAATCCATCCCATTAGTAAGAGATATATGTATTTGAACTAAAAAACCAACATCCTAGTTATATGTTTTTTATGGTGTTGAGCCGCTAGAAGCCCTCTCTGACATCATGTCGTCATTCTTGAATGACATGCCGAAAATTCTGGGACACACCCCCTTTTGTCTTTGAATCATGAACATAAACCTTTTTCATCTTCTACCCATATTTCACATGTTGTAGGGACTCTATGGATGGAAAATTCACCTCACCCACACTATATGTTCTAGTTGCATGATATGCAACCGTGTTACATTTTGGAAAAATATATTAAACCTTAAAATACATTATCATAATCCTAATAAAAAGATATTAAAATGTGTGTCCAATTTTCTCATTTAATGAAGTTAAAAAACATGGTTCATGTTCCTATTGTGTGATATAAAACATTAAAATGAATATATCCTTCAACGAAGAGGGCTCCCTCTTTCTGATGCGAATCACATACCACACCATGTTGAAGAACTAAATAAGGATTTATTCCCATTAAATATCATGGGATATCAAGAGACTGAAAAATTATATATCATTGGATCAGATCACTCATTGAACTACCTCAAAACATCCATCAATTAAAACAAGTTCTTCTCTCACTCACGGATTGCACTACATCTAGGATCGTTCCGACATGTGGTGGTAGAAAACCAATGGTGTTAACCTTTCACTCAAAAATTTCCCAAACTCAACTTCATGATGTAATAATCCTTAAACATAGTTCCTCATAATTCTAGAAGAGTATGTGTAATAGGGGACCAAAAATACATTGCACTCCTAGTTTGGCAACATGAAAATCGAGGGTGGTGGAGGTCTGGCAATGCGATGGTCAAGGGAAGAAGAGGTCTGACACGTGAAGATCGAGGGAGGCGGAGGTCTGACAATTCAAAGCTTGAGGGTGGCAGAGGATAGGTAATGCGATGTTCAGTGGGCATCAGAGGTCCAGCAACGTGAAGCTCGAGGGTGGAGGAGGTCTGGCAACACGAAGCTCAAAGGGTAGTGGAAGTCCGGCGACGTGAAGCTCGTGGGTGGCGGAGGTCCGGAAACACGAAGCTCAGAGAGTAGTGGAGGGGATTCGCAGTGTTTTAATACTGTGAGAGCTTTAGGTCGCGATAAAAATAGGGCACTGTACGACCAAATTTATAAAAAAGGGACTACAGTTTTATCAGTGCATATTTTAGTGTTGTTAAAGGTCCTCTATATCAGTGCTAAAAAGAACTGATAAATCCTTCATGTATTAGCACTAACATTTTAGCACTGATAAAGGGAATCTTTATCAGTGCTTTTCTTGTGCTGATAAAGGGTCATTTTATCCGTTCTTTTTATGCGCTGATACAGGGTTTCTTTATTAGCAGTTTTTTAGCGCTGATATAAGGTGGCACTTCCTTTGCCCGTTTTTTAAGTTGTGTCATCAAAATTTCCTAAAATGATTTTAAAATCATTTTAAGAATAATTCTATACTTTAGATAACTAATTCTTATTTGAGAATATGTAACAGCAAGAAACATGGACTTTGTGTCTGCAAGATCCCTAAATTCATGGGTTATCACAATAAAGCTTGATGAGGGCCATACTGATTCATCTATGACATGTTAGAAGATGAAAAAGCATGTTCAAAAATAAAATAACAACTTAAATCATTATTACACATAAAATGATAAGAATTATCACATGCAATTATGTAAACAATGTGAATATAGGAATTTAATCATTCATAAATCATTAAACACTAATTTGGTTTTTGGTAAATACCATTATTAACTTATATGTTAATGAGAAAGAATAATTATACTTAATGTGTTAATATTTATAATAAAAAATAAATTTATATATATATACATATATGATAAAGTGTCTGTAATTTGAAAACACGAAACACTTGAATTAGTAGTTTTAAGAAACTATGATTTGAAAATAAAAACCCTAATACATGTAGTTATGCCAAAATGCGTTGATATATATTTATGTATTTGAAGGTATATACACAAAAATATATATATACATCACCCATGTTTCATGAATTTGAAAACATAGACTTTCACATATTAACATATGTTTTAGAAGTATTTTTTAAGAGAAATGAAACTATTAATATATATATATATATATTTATACTAAAACTATTATACAATATATGTTCATATATTAATATATATAAGTAGACACACACACACACACACACACAGATATATATATATATATATATTATTTTTATAAGGACAAGAACACAATAAACAAAACCACACCCTTACATCTGTAATGTTTTATAAACAAATTTATTAATTTAGGAAAACTTGTTATATTCGGGATTTAATTTAGAAATTCATGATATCACATATTTATGTATATGTTTATTTATATGTATTTTATTACAATGTAATTATTAAAAAATAAATAGATCCATTATGTGACATAAATCCAAAGAGGGGTGTTTGTTTCCGAAAATCGATAGAGATATTGAAAGAGATAAAATTCAGGTAGAATTCAGGTGTGCAGTGTGGGTTTTAACATCGAACAAAGGTTTCAATTAGAAAAGTTGACAATTAAAAAAGAGAATTAACTAATACTAACCAAAAAATTGTTGATTATCATAAAGCAATGATAAATAGTATTAATTGATCCCATAATTATTATTATATTGAAACAATGAATGGAATCATAGTCGTAGATGGATATTTAGTTTTTTTAAACATACTCTGACATACATGGAGGGTCAAGTACAATGGGTTCATGAAGAGAGAGGAAATAAGGAATCATGGGAAGTGTAGAGGAAGTGGGTTAGGTGGAAACAAAGTGGGATGTGGACTGTTTCCACTCAATGAAGATGAAGGAGGAGAAAGGATGAATAGTTCAGATGAAACATAATTTGATCTAAGAGTTATGGTTAACATGAACTAATTATAGAGGAGGGGTTCATACAGCCTATGAAGGGACTACCAAAATATGGTAATGGGTCTGATCGAATGGTCTAGGCTGGGGGGAGCTATTTAAAAAGGACGAACTTATGGGATTAAAAGAAGCTGAATCTATTTTCTAAATGCGGTCTTACATTTTAAAAGGTATGGTTTTTCCAAATCATGTGAAGATGAATGACATGTCCATTAATATACAAGGTGATAAACAGAGTATGTGGGGACTAAATTGGGTAATCAATGTGGCAAGCCAAGATCTCACGCAGTGAGATCGAGCGGCAGAGATCACACTACATGAAAAAAAATCACATCCCACATCAGAACAACATAGGGTTTTGGGGATGCCTTATAAGGATCAATGTGAGAATCACATGTTCAATGACACAAACACACACCATGGGAGGTCTTGCACATGGCCTTCCTATTACAACCTTAGAAAAAACCAACTCACTCTCACCAAGGTCCTTATACATGGGTGCATGCACGGCCTGGCCTATGTATGATGGGTTCACTATTGCTGCCCGAGCCTCTATTACCACAAGTATTGTCATCCCTACTATGGATGAACCCATTAGGGTCATTCAAAAAGTTTTAGGTGTACCATATCGTAATGATTTAACAATTTTTTAATACATAAAATAAATTTTTATATAATTATTTCTATGATTGTTTTATTTAATTCCCTTTGTAACATCTCTAATTAACAAACCATTATAACACACATCAGAAATTAAAATATATAAAAACGATTTACTTTTAAATATTAAATATTTAACATACCATAAAAAAATAATATACTAATGGTTTCTAATAAAATAAACACACATGTTATAACTAAAAATTTTCATCAATTTAAAACCATATTTTCAATTAACAAAAAATGACATTTTAAAACATTTTAAACAATTTAAATTAAAAAATTAAAAAAAATACAAAATGGATATAAAAAATAAATGGTCACTTTAGATCTCACTTACTATTTAAAATGGTTTTATATTTTTTATTAATCCTTGTCCAGTTTATTTAGGGGATCAATGTTCATATCTTATTTTATGTAAATGGTGATATAAATATCTTTGACTCTTAGCATTTCTGTTATATTGTTTATCATATTTTTTTGTTATGACATATCCAGGGGATTTCTACTACAAATTTTCCTTCTTGATATACTTGTTGGTCTACTATTTATTAATCATGGTTATTTAATAAGTCTCCTTCGGTAGTCAGGATCTTTTGTATTAATTTAATAAATTGGGGTTTGAAAAAAATCTTGTTGTCTTTTTTGTATTTGAATTAAATAACACAAATTTTCATAAAAACAAAATAATTACTATAGTAATGACTAATACTATTATTATTATAGTTATAGTAATGTTTAGGTCTTCCCATTCTCCCCCATTAACAAAAATGCACCCTCACGATTCTATTTCACTAATTCAATCCAACCTACACTGATATTTTGACTTCAACCTCAAGGCCCCTGTAAAATCATATTAATTAATATTAATTAAAAATATTTGAATATATATTTATTTACCCCTTCTCAAGGTCCACCCCTATGGATAATCCTATAATGTACTCAGATTGATTCACACAATTTTTTAGTTCCTAAATTTACTAATCACAAATAAAACTCGAGTAGCTAGTATCAAACTCATGCATAATAGTATTTGTTTTCTATAAATATGCATGTAAGGTTTAGATATTCTATATATAAGTGTGGAATCAGTCCATATAGACTATTTAAAATTCCTAGTTCATAAAAATTAAAATATTGTAATGTTTACCAGAAATACTAAAGATCTAAACATGAAATAGATACGCTGCATGGAGGTCACCCTCTTCTTCAGCTTCTTAGAATTTTCCTAATTTCAAATATTTTATATACAAGGTAAAACATTTAAAGATACCATCATGATACTTTCTATTTTGTGTATAGTATATAATTTGTTCATATGAGATAAATTGATAGGCAAGATTCATTCCTTGGTATAATCCAATGGCATTTGGGTTGTTTGACACCTGGTAATGGTGTTTAGAGGATAAACATACGTTTGTGAAAGATTGGTATGCATCTAAACATGATTTGACAAATATTGATTCATGTAGCTGATTGGGAAGGGAAATTATTGGCTGTTGATCTCTCACATTCCATTTTATAATTTAATTAAATTATTTTTTCAGAATAAATAATACTTAAATTTGATATTTTGTTATAATTTTTCTTAATTAACTCGGTCAATGCTCGGATACCAACATTAATTTCCTATGCCCGAGATACTGGACAAATCCCTTATAAAATGTGGTTTATGTTTTATAATGAAATTTAACAAATAAAAATCATTAAAATTTCATATCATTATCTATTACCATCATAGAGTTTGGAAAATTACATTACTTGAATATATTCAAAAATCAACATTACAAATTTTAGAATTTAATGAATAATGAATCCTCGGTGTACTCCTCCCACTTTATAATTTCTTCGTTTCATGAATGCTAAACCTTTAAGAGAAATTATACTACATATGGTGAACCTAAAATTCCCAGTAAGGGGTAAATAAAATGACCAATATATAGTTTAAAATATTTATTGCAAATATATATTAAAAAAAGTAGATTTTCACACAAATATGAATATATATAGAAAAAAATTCACAAAATATTTATGCTTGAAAATACATTGGGAATTATCCTTTGAAAATTTTAATATTTATTGGGTTATTAATTATACATGGACTATAATATAAAATTAATTTTATAAGGCCCTTAGTCGTAGCTAGGTCTTATGGGGTCCCTACACATAACAGATAATATTTCAGCAATGTGATTTTTTAGAAGCACTTTCCTATTTTCCTCCATTTCTTATTTTTTAAACAATACATTTACATAATAATTAAAAAATTATTATTTTAATAGAGAGAATATAATCCATCTAATTTCATCAGCAATTCCTCAAAGGGTTATACAATCATTTTAGTGAGAAACCCATACTTGAAAAAACCTATTATTATTTGAGAATTCCCTATCACATGATACATGGATTAAGAACATGTATGATCCCATAATTCTTGGGATGTCACATATGAGCTAGATGATATCCATTCCTATTCATGAATGACATTTTAGGTGGTAAAGATGAGAGTTTTCTAATAAAATAATAACTTGAATCATACTGACACCTAAAATGATATGAATTATCACATGCAATTATGTACCCACTTTGAATATTGGAATTAAATAATACATAAATCTTTAAACATTAGTTTGTTGGTTTTTAAATAACATTTATAACTTCTATGTGAATGATAAAGTATAATATTAATTATGGTGTTAATATTTACCTATATATCTTTGTGTGTGTGTGTGTCAGTGTGTCTACACATATATGATTACGTGTATGTGGTTTCAAACAAGAAACATTTTCATCTCTGGTTTTTAGAAACTAAAAATTATAAATAAAAAAACCCTTTTATATGAACATATATGGAAATGAATTAATAAATATTGGTCGATTCAAATTTATATTTACATATACATATTCAACTCTAATGAATTTTAAATTTAAAAACAATGAAATTCCCTTATTCACATAATTTTCATAAATAATGATTCACACAAAATAAACCCTTAATACCCACACTCACATATATATATATAACATTAAGATATATATGTGTATATATGTTTGTATATACACATATATATAAAATTCATTTTATAGTATCATTACATTTTAAAAAATCATAACCGTAAAATTATATGGTTTTAGAAACAAATCATTTAAATTAAGAAAACATATCACATATGCGGTTTGATTTAGAAATAAATGTTGTTACATAATTATGTATATGTATATGTTTATGTATATCTATATGTATTTCATTGCAATGTAATTAATCATAAATTAATAAAACCCATTCTTGACACAAATCAAAAGAGAGAAGTGGGTTTATGGAAACAGAGAGAGAGAGATTGACATAGAGAAAATTTTCCTAGAATTTGGGTGTTCAAAATGTGATTTAATATATAACCATTGTTTAAATTAGAATTGTTGCTAATTGAAAAACTGAATTGACTAATGTTATGAAAAATAAATTGTTTATTAGCTCATAGAACCAACCAACATGATTAATTGACACCATAAAAATTATAATATTAAAATATTGAGGGGGGCCTCAGTCATGGATGGGGATTTGGATTTTTTTTAAATCATCATCAGACATTCTTGTATGGTTTAATATAATGGGTTCATGAAGAGATTCAATAGAAGGAATCATGGGAAAGTGGAGACGAAGGGGGGTGGAGGATACAAGGTGGGACATGGACTTGTGCGACTCAATGGGGGAGAAAATGGAGAAGGTATGAATGGTTTAGATCAAACATGATCTTATTAAAGGATTTTAATTTACCCTAACAAGTTTCAATGGAGGGGATAATGTGGATTAGGAACGGACATCCAGGTTGTGGCCATGGGTATGATCAAACAGTCTAGTCTATGTGGCACATTTAAAAAGGTAATGAAAACATGGATTTAATGGATCAGTGTAAGATAACAAGACGTGGTCGCATGTTTATAAATGGGATGAACTATCTTGATCAGGTGATACTAGATAAGGTTGATGATAAGTAATATTATGATAAAATATTGTTGTGGGGTATCGATTGGGGTATCAGTGTAGAGGACCCGGATCTCATGAGGCGAGGTTGAGTAGCGAAGATGGATAGACATGGGAAAAAAATAATCCCACATCACACCCTCATTGGTTTCTAGTGCTCCTTATAAAGATCAGGGTATGGGACATAGGTTTGATGACACAAACACACACCAATGTAGTGCATACACTTGAACTTCCCATCATGGCCTCAACCAAAACCTACTCATGCAAGCTAGGGAGCTTATACATGAACTTGTGTGTGTCCTGGCCCATGCATGCTCGGTTCGCGTAAGCTGCATGAGTCTTCTTAGGTGTAGGTAGAATCTTTGAATATGGGGTTGACCCATGACTATCCTTCCGCATGGTTGAGGTTTCCCCTAGACAAAGGATGACACATTTTGATAATGCTTAAAACAAATTTTTAGAAAATTATTTCTATTATTGTTTTATTTAATTCCATTTTTAACATCACAAAATATCCAACAATTATAATCCACATTATTAATTAAAACACCATAAAAACAAAATCATTTAAAATTTGAAATATTTAACCTACCATAAAAATATAAAATACTAACGGTTATTGATAATTTAAGCACCCATGATATAAATAAAAACATTATTCAATTTAAAACCATAATTTAATTTTACCAAAAATGTTTTTTGATAAATCTAATGAATTTTAAATTTAAAAAACATAAAATACACAATGGTTATAAGATATCAATGGTAAATTTAAAAATGGATGGCTATTTACAAATGCCTTATATTCTTTATTAATACCCTTTGAAGGTATTCATTGGATCAATTATATTTTTATTAAAAAATGGTTCTATATATTTCATTAACTCTTAGAATTTTTTATATAATTATTATCATTTTTTTGTTATGATTGATCCATTAGATTTCCACTACACGTTCATCCTTCTCATTGTACTTGGTGGTCTACCATTTATTTATCTAGGTATTGCAATAATTTTCCATCAGTGGTTGTGATATTTTTTATTAATGTAATAAATAAGTGTCACAAAAAAATGTTTCTCATTATCTTTTTTATATTTTAATTATATTACATGAATTTTCATAAAATCAATTAATATAATACTAATAATAATAATAAAAACAATTATTATTATAGTTATAGTTATGTATGAAGAATCACAATGAGCCTCATAAACTTTCTCAAAAAAATTATGTAAGCGAGGAACCCATACACAGTTCGTAAATTATATTATTTCAACATAATCATGATTGACATTAAAAATATTTCATTCCTTATTCAATAGATCAATATCAAAAATCAAAACAACTTTAGTCTTCACATGAATATGTGGTCAACAATTTATTTATTATAGATAACAGTTCTACTCATAATTTATGATTTATAGATGCATCTTATGTAAATAAATAATTTTTTTCCTTCATCATTGAAAAAAAATCATGTCCCTTTCAGCTTAAAGAATCTACCACCATTTTAAATTTCTGACGGCGGCAATGTATAAAATTGTCATAATATTTAATAATGTCCAAACAACGTATTTGGCATATCTTAATATCATTTTGAGAGAAAATAAAGATTAAAATTATTTTATCTGTATATACGTCACTCATTTACCAATAGATAAAATTATACCATAACATTAATAAAAAAATTTCCACATCTGACTCCAAATAACGAGTTAGGTAATTTATTAGATATCTATCAATGCTCATGAATCATTAGCTATAAAAATAAAAATTTAAGTTAGAAAAAATCAGAGACCATTCATTAATGTATCACTGTATATAAAAAACCTTTCAACATTATAGGATAGTGTGAGTATATTTGCACTAAGCAACATTTTGTTTAGCCCCTTGAAATTCTCTTCACATTCTTCCATCCATATGAACTTATCTTCTTTTGGATTCATCATGGTGAGTGGATCTTATAATCATGATAAATCATTCATGAAATCTCGATAATATATATCCATTCCAATATAAATATTCATATATTATAGCAATCTTGGTCTTCGAAATTTCTCAATTTCTTCTATCTTTGATAGATCTTCTGAAATACCATCGCATTATATTATAAGAACCAAAATTGAATACTTTTAGTGGTAAAATTTAAGATTTGATAATCATTTAGAAATAATATCATTACTAAGGGTTTCTAAAAAAATCATAATGTGAACTTCATGTTCTTTACTACTCATTGACTATACAATGATATCATATACAAAGATGATTAAAACATTATAAGATACTATCCAAAAAATCATTTGATTAAATCCTCAATGATTATATGGGAATTAGAATGACCAAAATGTATCACTATAAATTTATAATGTTCATACCTAGTATGGGTTGGTGTATTAGTTATATCATCCTTCATGACATTAAATAGATGATATCCAAATTAAAAGTCATTCATGGAATAGTTTTTAGTTCTATATTGTAGATGAAATAATTCATCAATGCTGATAAGATGAAACTTTTTATTGATAATTGATATTGATTTTAATTAGTCTGTATTTTAGCAAAACAAATTGTTTTGGTGAAAAATATGGCGTTTTAGTTTGAAATATGAATCCATTATCAAAATTCTACTGGTGTTGTTTCATCAATTCATATGAGTCAATTGGGTCTACTCAGTAAAGAGTTTTCAAAATAGTCATAACATTAATTATGAGTTATGTATAAAATACAACATAAGGATATAGTAGATGACATAATAATTATTATAAAAATACATCAATGGACTTATGTATAATTATTTCATCATAAATTGGGGGTTTCTATCCAACAATTATAGATAGATGACATTTATTTATACTAATTAAATATTGTATAATTGAATGAATTTTCATTAGAAGTTCATATAAATCCATGTATTGATAAATTAATTTTGATTCACTCAAAATATGAAATATGCATCTATTAATCAATAATTAATGTGATCCTCATATAGAGAAATCCAATACATTTGATGGATCAAATGAAATTTTCAAAAAAAAGGAGAATAGAATCATTTTTTGGGATCACATTCCCATAAAGGTCAATACTTAATGAACTATAACTATTCTATGTTCCAGTTGTGTCATTATTAAATTTTAGAAATAATTCGACATAAAAGTGTTGGGTTGTTATGGTAATTCCATTAGATAATTATTTTGCAATAAAATAGTTTTCAGATCAAGAATAAAAATATCGATTATATTTTCTTCACTTTATGATAATTTCAACTTTCCCATATAGTTCCCATAACCCACTTCATCCATCGTGATCACATTATATTTCCATTTGCCTTTGGGTTTATGAGGGTTTTGGGTCTATTCGTAAAAAATAATTGTATTTTTTTATTGATTGTAAAAAAATCTTATACTCCATTCATTTATACCATTAGAGCATGGGTAGTGCACTTTTTTGGATTATTTTAATTATTTGTATCATTATCTAATTTATTCCCATCAATTTTGCATTAATTTAACTAACGGGGTTTCTTTCCACACTCAAGATATATACCAATCCAATTAAGAATATTCTCCAATGTTTCCTTCTATATTCGGAGAATAAATGAAATATTAATTTTTTATCAATTGATTTCAAAATTTACTATAATGTCGTTTTTTATTCTCATATAAAAAAATAACATTTATGGATAATTGTTAAATCAATCACAACCACGTATACAAGTCTAATTATTTATTCCTAGCTACTGTTGTACCTTTTTGATAATAAACATCAAATAATTTCTTATATGGGTGTGAATAAATCATAATAATTTATTTTATCTTGAATGATAATTCCTAAAGAATACATTTCATGTCTTGAAAAATCTTCTTCGTTATTTCCAATATATTCAACATTATTTTTATTTAAGAAAAATAATTGATTATTCATTTTCATACACTAAATACATGGACATTGTTTATTGAAAAATATGTTCCATAAACAATTCCAATATAGGGAGAATATTTCATCTAGTAGCATCATATTCTTGAAAATATATTAGCATTTATCCCCCTCACCATTCAAATGATAAGAAAAAAGAATTATTTTCTATTGTTCATTACTTTTGATAACAGAAAATATATTTTATGTGGTACTAATACATTTATAAAAAACTATTGGATATGAAAACCCAATGAATGATGATGGATTTTTCATCACGAAAGATTCAATAAATATTTTTCCTTCTGTTTCTCATTTTGAAGTCAATCATGAATACTTGTGAAAAATGTGTAGGCATAGAAATAAGATTTTTTCATCTCCCATAACATTTATTTTCTTATATGGAAAATAATTTCAGTTCCCATTGCATCTAGCATTGACACTATTCAATTAGCTTCCAATAGTTTACTAAAACAAAAAACTGTAGAATATGTAAAATATCATAGTGGAAAACTACAATATCATGGGAAATTAAATATTATATTTCTACCTTTGACACCATATGATTAACCAATGTTACTAACTATCATTACCAAATCAAAATGATTGTATACTATACATAGACATTACCTTAGAGTTCTTAATAAGGTTTTCTCATACTATATTTCATTGTTTAACCAATCCATTCTCTAATACCAACATCAACATCATAATTTTTTCATCTATAAATATAAATCCACATTATCTATTTCTTCATTAAATTAAATAAAAAATCCAGGCAATAATTGAACAAGTATAGAGTCTTCGAAATGTTTGAAATATAATAATTGGGTTTAAAATTATATTCATCACTTCCCAGATATTTTTCCATAACTATAACCACTGTTGACATATTACACATAACAACTTCTATTATATCATGAAAAATAAATCATAATAAAACAGTGATCTCATATTCTCAGTAAGATCAAATAAGAGAGATATAAATCATAAAATTATAATAAGGATATACTAACATGAAAATAACTACTGAAAATAGAACTATGTATATCAAATATCATAATCGTTAGTCATGGGATAAATATTTATAATTCGTAATATATGAATCCCTAAAGAACAAAAACCATGGAAGAATAACATAATACATGAAATTGGGGCATGAAAATAATCATTGCAAATCAATTACATAGTTTTAAATGATATTTTCCTTGACTACCCATGTTTAATGGTTTAAACTCCCAAACCATCATAGTATTTTAGGATAACTCTCTAGACTATCATAGTAGACAATGTCCCATATGAAATTAGTTTCACTTCATGTTCCATACATATCAATCGCACAAGATATAAACCATTACCTAATTAATTTTGTGAAGATATAGGTCCAAACCACCAAATTACGAAAACTATACATTCGTGTGACATAATTACTTTAATAATTCATAATATCATAACCCATGAAAAAATGTATTTCACAAAAATTTCATAATAGAATAACATGTTGAAAAGAAACATGTTTCTCAAACATAATGACATAATAAACAAAAAATCCAAAAGGCAGAGTAATGAAATTGTCATTGGATCATATTTCTAGTAATAACTATGTAACATCAAGTAATGTTATATAATATGAAAAATTATTTTGAGAGAACACTATAATAATTATTTCGGATAAAATAATTTCTCTTTTAAAATCATTTATTTTAAATGACATACATTTATAAGGAAGAAAATTATCATTAAAAATAAATATATAATATTATATTGGATGAATTAAAAATTAATTTTTCATGATGGTAAAAAAATACAGTTATATAGAATATGTTGAAATGGCATTCAATTCGTATTTGTATAAGTAAATTCACAATCAATATCATCTAAGAAACAGTAAAATTATTCATTTGAAATTTTATTAAACATGTAAAATTTATATCAAATAATTTTAGGAGATTACTTAAAACATTTTCATTTTTTAAAAGTTGTACATGGAGTATGTATAATCTCTAGAAGATACACAAATATAAATAATCCAAAATAATTATAATATTTTCAAATAATACCTTAACCAAAGTCTCACCTTTATTCATTCACATTCAAACCTCTCATATAATAAAAATTCATTTATTATAAACATATTTCATACCCATATATATTTCATACAATGTTTTTTTATTTATATCATCTAATATGATATTTGTTATTTAAGGATATGGTATGTCATATATACAAATGAACATTATTTATATTCATCGAAAAATGGTGTAAAAAATGTAAAAAATAATTTTACCATTAAATAATTATTATTATGTCATATATATTAATTATATTAATCATTTTAACCATTTATATAAAATATAAATTGAAAAAAATCACAACGCATCGTGAAGATAGTCGTCCATACACACACACATGAGCGACATTAACATTTCCAAAAACAATAGATAGAAATAACAAATACATCATATTATCAATAATATAATAAAATTTTGTCATAAAGGTAACATATAAACCAGAAAAAATCACAATACCCGTCGAAAAAATATGGTGTGTAAAATTTATTTATATTGCTATTTGGAGACATTATCTCGTACAAACACATGAGAAATATGTTCTCTTATTATTTGATGGGAATGATAGTTCAAAATGGGTTTTTCATAATCATTCTTAATTTTCAGAATTTTTTTGTAATAATATAATTTTATTATTAACATTAACATTGATTTAGAGGAGATAATGATGTTTATAAAAAAGTGATCAGTTTGAGTGATTAACTCTTCACCAAAATAACACCTTTAGATCTCCTCTAAGGGGATATATGATTTCTATTTTTCCACGTAATAACCAATAAAATATTTATAGGTTAGTGTAGAAGAAAACTTATTGTAGTATGATCATGATAGAAGGATTATATTTTAGAAATGATTTATTGAAGGTGATTTCAATTTATTGTGGATGTAGGGATCACATTTCAAAATTCCTAATTTGAAAGAAATGTATCAACCATGTTATAGAAAAATATTCATCCAAATTTCCTAAAAATGACCTCATGATAAAATATTTTACCTTATATTATACAATTTTTATATATTTATGGTTTAATAATATTTATTTATTTTATTAAAATACTAATTGAAAAGAATATCATTATTGTCAACTTCTACACAGTTAATTAGTAAGATGTAAAAAACATTAATTCAAGATGTAAAATTATAAAAATAATTTATTATATATTAAACATGTCATTGTAGTCTTTATAATTCATTTATCACCCTAAATATATAATATTTTTATTATTTAATATTTTTAATATCATATATTTTAATTTTCCATTTATTATTACTAATAGAATCATTGTTGTGTAATAATTTATGGTAACTATTTTTTCCATGAGAATTGAAAATAAATTATCATGATGAAGAAAAGTCATTTATAATTAAAATTACTATTTAGAGATACTCATATATTATATATTTCCACATATTAAAAATATTATATTTTTTAAAAACATTGTTTTGACATGTTTTAATTTTCATTTAATAAAAAATAATAAAATAAATAAGGCCAACCATGTAGCTACAAAATATAATAAATTGAACCAATGAAGAATAATGGTCAAATGTTATGCATATAATTTATTTTAGGAATGCTTTATGGTCATTTTATATTTATTATCATAAATTTTTACAATTATTTTAATGATTTCCCTTAACCATCATCATCCAGCATACTAAGATTAATATTAATATTATAAAAATAAAAAAGCACTATATAATAATTTATTACATCGAATTTCTATATAATAAATCTATTTTTATTAATTCAAAACTCTTATGTGGATGTATTTAATTTAATTTTAAAATGGAAAAAAAACAATGAAATTATTTTTCAATACATTTATATTTTAATACAAAATGTTGTTAAACTAAATTCATGTATAATATTATTTTCAAACAATGAAATCAGTTTAAAGGGATATATTAAAATTTTAATATTGAATTTTACTTTTTTAATTATTTATATGAAATTATATTTTAAAGGTATATTATTATATTTCACTATTCATTAAAATTAGAATTTTAGGAAATTATAATTTATTTATCGTATAATAATATTGATATTTTAAATTCAGAAATTAATTTTATTATTTAGAATTAATTTTCAAAATGCTTAAAAATTAATTATATTTATTTTTTCATATAATTTAATAAAATTAATTTTTAGAAAAAAAATAATGTGATTTCTAAATAAATACATGTTTATTATCTATATATTAATACATAAATATTTATTTAATTTATCATTCAAATATATTCAAAAATATAATTAAATCTATTCATACACTCTAATTTCAACCACTATGATATAATGGTCATGTTAAAATTATAATATTTTTATAGCGTATCATGATTAAGTTAAACTCACTTTTCCATGTAATGAAATCTATCAAAAAATTGAAATTATTTAAATATAAAATAAATGGTAAAAAATTTATGATTAAAACTATTAGTTCACACTTGATTGAAATTATTAGTCCCCCAACTTCAATAATGATTAAATTTTTTTGATAATAAGTCATTAAAAATTTCATTTTATGCAAAACATGATATTCCCCCATGCTTCATAATATGTAAATTGACATCCCAATATTTCTTACATTTTCCCTAAAGAATAAAATGTTGTACTTCCCAAGCTTATACAGGTGGCTCTCAAAAATCCCAAAAATACACTTCATCATTTGAATATAGTACACACAATCTTGACAATCCTCAGTTCATTTAAAATATTATTTATTTAAAATATCGAATACTTCAGCAAATTATAACAATGATTCATCACTCATAAGTAATGATATATATTTAATGTATACTATATTTGAAACTAATTCAAGAGTAGACTCAATTGCATGAGATAGAAAGACTTCCTAAAAAGATTTGAAAGACCCCTTTATTATTTTATGGTTTGTATCCCTTTATACTTTATTAAAACCCAATACATTAACCATAGTAGTTACTCCATGGGAGTGTAATATTTCCTCATTATTGTATTGGGGATTCAAGAACTATAATTTCAGGTTTTGGGAGGTTGAGTAGGTTACATGGTTTCCACATAGTTTGTGTCAATATATTACTCCAACCATAAATCATGAATAAGTAATGTAATTGTTTTTTAAATGTGGGATGTGGGATGGAAAACCAAAAAATTATAGTAATTTATTACAATTCCATTTAATAGTGTTTTCACATATGTTTACTAAACAATTTCATAACTAGGTGATGATAGGGTTCTTGGATTGTATTGTTTTCATCATTATCCCACTATTTAGCCAAGCATGACACCAAACCTTGTTCTCCGTAAAATAGGAAAATTATAAAAATACACTTATATACATTAGTTGGTTAAAACTTATTTTGGAAATGTATCAATACTAGTTTTTTTAAATAATGATATCCCTACCCTCATTTCTTTTACATTCATCTTACTTTTACAATCTCTTATATTCGTCATGTTGAAGAGATGATTATAAATTTATAACCCTACTACCCTGAATGTTTTATTTTATTTTCCATTTAAATATCTCTCTCCAAAATGATCATAAATAACATTTTCCTTTGTCTTTTGAATTGTTTTCCAATAAAAGAAGTTATTTAGATAAAACAAATGATAATATATGCAGGGAACTCATCCATCTATTATATGCAGTCTCATGATTTTACATAATTGTATCATTATTGTATTGTGTTATTGTAATGGGGGTCCATGCATACCATTCTTACCGTTTGACAAAAACTAATAAAATATTTATGGACTTTTATGATTATTGGATGATCCCATTGATTTAAGAACTCATGTTTGGTTTGATAAACCAATGATGTGATTTTTATAAATGTGATTTATTACTTATTCTAATCTATTAGGTGAACTAATATTGTAATTTTGGTAATTCCTTAATTCCCAATGAATTAATATGGGAATTGGGATTCATTTAATTTATTCTAGGATTCACTAAATTTCAGTTCCATCTAATTTTTAAATAATAACATGAATTGTACATAATGAATTAACGAGAATTATACTATGGAGTTATTCTATATGTGATATTTTGAATAAGAATATTTATTGAATTATTTAAATGGAATTATTTATGGAATTACATAGGGAGAAAATATATATTCTTTAGGATATTATAATCATATGAATCCATGGTAGATCCTAGTATTTTATTTGGAGAAGCATGTGTATGTCGGGGTGAAAAAACAACTATGGATTCAATAGGGTACAATGTTTTGGAATCACTTGATCAAGCCAACATATTGTACATAGATACATTACTGTTAATTCCATTGGGTAGATCCCTCGTGCATTTGGGAGTGGTTTATACTTGTCTATTTCTATAGGTTAATACCATCAATTATTAATGGATACCCTGATTTAATTCCGTGGTATGGGCTCCCCACATTATGCTTGATTTATATATGTATGTAATGCCTCATGTGTTTGAATTGGATTCCAATATAGTTATTCCCAAAACTGTCAGTGGTGGGGCCTTGAATTCAAACATAACAAGTTGAATATGATGTATATTTTTTATATGGATGGTATGGTTTATCTATGAGGATTTCATTGGGTTATATGATCATGGATACCATAGTGATGTTGCATACAACAATTTTACTCCATGAAACATCCTATGTTTTGATAAAAATGAAAAGGATGAAGAATACAGGGTCGGCTCGAGTTTTCACCCTATTTCACGAGGTTGAAAAAAGTAATTATATATCCAAAGTTCATTATTTAATCCCATTGTATCAATATATATATATATATATATATTGAAAAAATATATTCAATGCCTATAAAACATGATTTTAATTACACATCCTTGTTGGTGTACAATTTAGCTTTACTCACACCCCATTTAGGATTACATTTTATTAATGGTCATACATCAAGGATGTAAGTCGTTATAATGGAAAGTGCATGGCTGGATATGCTTGGTTTAATGTGTATGGATGGAGTTAGGATTTGGTTGCCTAGATAGAGATCTAAAAATCAGGGTGTTTGGGATATTTCAACATGTTTTACAATTATTCAATTTTAAGACTTAATTTACATGGCCTAAACTACCTATATTCCACACTTATTTGTATTTTACATCACATTGATATTTCATGGGATTTGATTTGGAATCATCCATTGGTTTATTTCATATATATGTTGTTTTTATATTGTTCTTAATTTTTTTTTTCTGATTTCTCTACTCTCATTTATATGTATCGTCTTCCTACTATACCACTTTACACCCACACTTCAAGTTAGAAGTATTTGGAATATGGGGAGGCACACATGAGGAAATGTGGATCATGAACATGGGGAACTAGTTCAATGTAATAATTATGGGGACACGCTAAAATATAATTCAATATAATTTTTAACTATATAGGCATGATAGAAATGTGAATATGATGTGATGGAATATTTTAATGTGCATGTCTATCAGTGTAGCCATCCCTTATAATGGGGTAATGTCTGAGGTTTAATGGGAGGATGTTTTCTATCATATAATTCAATATTAAAATTGATATATTTTCACCTTATGAGAATCAATTTGTTTTTAGAGACATATTATATTTTATTTCGAAGGATGGTTTTGTAAATCAAGAGAAAATTTTTCATGCAATATACTAGGAATGTATGTACTTTCTAGGAAATTATTTGCTTTCAAGATTATTAGTCATGATACTTTTATTGGGCTACATATTATGATATTGATTACTTTTCTAAAAATCTACGGTTTACAAAAAATATGCATTCATACATATCTTAATGGAAGAATTTAGTCTAGTCAATCGTATATTAAGAATGGATATAAATTTTGAACTATTGATTTCAATTTAAAAAGGTTGAAGGAAAATTGGTTGTTATGTACAACATAAATAGTTTTTCAGCTCTAAATTTTGTTAAAAGTTCCATGTTATGAAAAAATGATGATGAAATGGAAATTGATATAAATTGATATGTGTATGATATATTTTATCTGCAATATTTTAAATATATGTTTGGGATAAATAATATCTAATTATGAGTCCTATAATGTGTTTTCCTTCATCAAATGTGACGAGAATCTAATTTCACTATGACATTTTATATGAGAATCCTTTTTGTATGACTTTACCATAAAGTGGGTGGTTCGGTCTGCTGATAGTGTTATAGATATTAGTTTTGGAGTATGTAACTATTAATATGTTGCCTGTATATCATAAAAATTACACTTTACGTATTATATAACGATTTATTCTATTTTCATTTTATATAAATTCCTCCTTAGTAATATTAAGATGATGTATAGATTTCTACTACAATGCATACCTATACAATGAAGTGGACCAAGCATCCTAGGGACTAGGGCCAGGATATGGATTCTTTTATTTAGTAGAGCCTCATTTAGGTGTTGTAGTCTATGGAGAGAGATTCACCACAAGATTATCAGATGATATTTTTGTTCAATTTGAACATTAAATTTCATCATCCACATAATGTATCATAGGAGGGTGGAACATATGAATATGTGACCTGGATCGAGCCAATGAACATTAACTTTGACTAATAGGAGAGACACTATTTAATTAGGGTGAATCATTCAACCTATATGATTCATGTAAAATCTAGTTCATGGTAGGATGTTATGATACAGTTTTATCTATATGTGGGAAGAGTTTGAGTGGATTTCCCTACTAGATTCTTCGACCACGTATTCCATATGATCATATTTTCTAATTGAGCCTTGTATTTGGTAGAGGGTATAATATTTATTACTTATTATAAAAGTTGGTCTACTATGATATAATAGGTCATCCATTATATGGATAATGATGAGTTGTGTAGGAATATATCTGTTAAAAAAATTCAGATAAAATATAAATCAATAGGTTAATGAGTTTCATCATAGCATTGAATCTGAGATGGTAGGTAAGGAATTAATCTCTAGGAGGAATTTGAGATAAGACAACTGCCTTGGGAATGTGTTAAATATTTCAGTGACTTTTTTGTGGGTAAAATCACTGATTTAATGGGTTCTAGTAGGGATGTGGGTATTAGATCAACCATAGAGGTAGTATAATCATTTATCCCTATTGTGGAAGGGTAGACTACTACCATTGTTCATATAATAGAAAATTAAATTGGTGTTAGTCAAGTGGTAATAATATCTAGATGGGGTTAACATAGTCAAAACAACCAAGTGATATATCCTCCATTCAATTTTAGTGTTCCAGTACTGGATCTACTACATTCCAGTAAGTGGGAAGTTGGAGTTTATCTAGTCACACTATCTAAGGTGTTTGTAGGGTCTTAAACTATTAGAGTCAGTAATTCCAGTATGGTAGTATAGTGATAGGGAGTTAGACTATGATACAGAGTTGAGGTTGAGGGAATAATCTGGTAGTTCATACTACTCCCATAGATCATGTTAGTGAGAATTCTACCATGACAAATATAATTTTGGGGGCATCAAATTTTTCTTCTACTACTTTTTACTGGGTGGATTCAAACTATTTCAAGCACAATAAATTCCTAGATGATTGGGTTTGGATATCGGGTATTAATATGTGGTGATGTATAATGAACCCCTATTAAGAGTTTGATATAATGAATTATAACATTTTCAAGATTATACAATTTATATAAGTAGCTCAAAAATTTTATAGTATCTTTTCAGGATCGATATGATGATGTTTGATCTTTTTTTTGAAATGTATAATATAGTTACATTTCATGATCATGTAAACTTATATATTTTATGGGTTTCATTAATATCACCTAATTGAACTAGATATATTCTCATGGGGGAGTGGGACCAGTAGGTTGTTTGATATGGTAATTTCATGACCCATCCTAATGGGTTACATACTAAGACAACACAATCCCATCTCAAATATGCATGGGGCTAAAGACTAGCACTGAGTTGGGATATAAATTACATCATAGGAATTTTCATGTTTACCTATACATATGCACACATATCGGATCCAATTAAATTATTAATTGTAAAAACATATTTACAATTATGAATTCATACATCTAAATCCCAGATGAGGATTATAAAATGATATAATAGAATTCAAATAGGGCCAAATAAACTCTCACCAAAAAGTGCATGAAAATAATTCCATATTGAAAGTAAACTGGAGAATAATATTAGGATACCGTTGTAATAGACCTTGATAAATCAAGTCCTACTAAGAACCATCCGGTCTTTGTACATCATGGACATTAAAAAAAATGTTTGTTTCCTTTACAAGATAGGACATGTTTGAGAAATTCCCAAGTAGAAGTGAGTATAAAAATTCTAAATAGGAAACCACAAACCCACAAAACATACAAAAATAGAGTAACATTCTTCTATTCATGGGTATATTTCTGCTATTAATTCATCAAGACTATCTAGATATACACAAAAAACCACACAATCTGTTGGAAAGTAAAAACTATAATGCAACCATAGGATCTCATCTTGATGATTCCTAGTATGAATCATCTTAGAGAACACACTCCATGTGTTTGATAACATTGATGGAATCCATAGAGATACAATACGTAGATGATCATAACACCATAACGGATATGATATACAATAAACACATTCAGGATTTGACTGTAATGTAAGTTATTTGTGCCCATGTGTATTTGGTCACGATGATACCATGAACTCTACCTACGGTGTGATGATGAATCAAGTATCTCACTCTATGACTCACATAAGGATTCCTATAACCCTATCCAAGATATTCTACTAAAAAGATTGATTTAATATGAGAAAGAGTACATTATAGACTAACCCTCCGAAAATGGATATATGGAATACACCCAATGAAAACTTATCTAAGATATGGAGGAAAAGGTTTGCATGCCATCATTTAATGAGATCTTGGTGTGTACATGGTTACACATCATATCTCTTAAACCACATTTCATTCCTACGTAAATGGCTCATGTTAGAGTGTTTGTAATAGTACATGGAGTGATAAATCCCTGGAACATCATCCCTAGTTCCATTAGATGGCTTAGTACATTTATTAGTGGCCTGGCTATGTCTTTGTAAGAGTACATAGAGTGACCAGGCCTATGTTCTCCAGCTCGTGTCTATATAACCATTGTGGTTCATGTTGAACCATCAAGGATGGGTGTTTGGTCCACCAGGCTAGATACCCAAATGGGGTCGTGAATCAGACTTTAAAGGATAAACAACTACCCATATTGAAATTTTTGCTGTTATAAAAAATATATTTTCTCGCATTCTCATTGAAATGTATGAACAAACTGTAATGAAAGCATATGACTCATCATTATTACATGGTTCACCCACATTGGGATACTTCTAAGATGCATACCCTGTTAATGTGATTATTTACTAAATAAAATATAAGTACACTGCTATTTAAAAGATTGGAGTGGGCTCAATTTCCCTCCAGGTTAACTACCAATCACAATTTGAAATCTCACTACTCTTTCAACTGATGTTTACTCAATAATTCTTTAAAAGATCCAGTCACATTTTACAGACATGTAGGTCCTTTCATTAAGTCTAATTAATGCATCATTTACTGCATGTTGATGATCTATTTAATTAAAATCTTCATCAATGGATGAATTCCACTTTTCCATTAAACAATGAGAAATAACCTTTTAAATACCTTTATAAATCCCACTACTTCGCAAACTCGGTATTTTTCAAATCTCAAACAAACCTTCACAATGATCATGCCTTTTTAGAAATCACACACCCTCATAGAGCACGCAAACTCATTGAGAAAACCTCCCCACAAAGATCAAGAATTTACAGAGGCACTACTATAAAAAATCTCGAGCAATCCTTTGAGAAGCACACCACTTACATGGAGCTAGATTATCTGATGTGAAGCTATATACTTTTTTGAAGCACACTACCTTTGCAAAAGTAATTTTTGATTCATGAGCTAAATGTTTTTCATTAAAACTCTATAATCTATTGAAATGGATGGAGGCCTATTTATTGGTGTTTCCAACTAACTCTAGAATCATCCATGCTATATCAATGCCACATAATTCTGAAATTCAATGCTCATAACGTTTAGATGAAATTATCTCTTATTTATGAAGAAAGAGGGAAATTTTATGGATCTCAAAGCTCTTAATAATTGCAGAGAGTTATATCAATTCTTTTTCTCTTCCATCGTGATGCTCAACTTAGTAGCAGTGCCTTCTTTTAGAACCATTGGGACACTACAATACCCCCTCAAAATGCATTTCAACTCTATTGTTTGTGAAGCACATCGTAATCACATAGATTATAACCAACATTTTTATGTCTTTTAGAAATCCAATTCATGAATCCTATCATAGAAAAATTCATGAACTTGTATATTTTGAAGATATCTTCAAGGAAATACAATTTTCACAATGCTCACTGAACGCTAAATATTGGACCCTAAAATTTTGTCAAACACTGGGAAAAATTTTCATGTTGTATCTTTTATTTTTATACCGTGTCCAAATCTTCTTTCCCTTTTTCATGGTTCTTGATCAACATGGATTTTTAATAAGATAATTGGAAGATTAAAATTCACCATGAAAACCTTATTTGTTAACAATCACAACCAACTCAATAAAAATGAAATATTACCTGGAGAGAATTCCACAATAATGGGTCACATGTTGTGTGATAGGGGCACATGCAGTGTGGAATTTTACATCTTAAAAAAACACATATTTTTCTATAATGTCCCCACACAATGAGTATTTTTAATGTACATGTCATGATGATCGAGTACTTCCTAAAACCCTAGTTTATTATTTTGAGTGAATAAGCATTACTATCCCCACATTTCATGATCTTGTACAAGTAGAAAATTGTGGATCCCTTTTAGGAGAGCCTCAATGTAGATGTTTTCCAAAATTTATCCATCTATTTTGTTCACAAATCATTTTTTATTCATCATGTCTCAGTAACACATACAACCCAATATCATAGGTCTCTAATCTAGACTGATCCATTTCCCGATACCATTAGCAGACCACCATTTTGTCATTCCAAGAATATATCTACAATATCATATCATTGAATGAATAAATGGGTTTTTAACGATCAATTCATCTATATATGTCGAACCATTACCCAATTTATAATGCAAAAAATGATTGAAGAAATCGATAAAGAAATGTAAAATGAAAAATTATGAACAGTGGAACTCGGTCGATGTTTGTTTTGAACATGATTTGGGGACATTAGAATTTCAAAAAAATAAATTACAAAAAATAAAAAATTAATTATCCCAATAAAAGCCTTTAATAATACCACCCCACGGAACGAATGATCCTTGAATAAATATATTGGTTAGTCAATTTTCATTTTCACAGTAAATTAAAAATAGGGAAATAAACTAATAAAATCCTACATTGAGATGGATCAATCACTGATGAAGAATGATCTAATGTCGTGGTCATCAGTGAAATATCTGAATCTTGTTGCACCCCTATCACCTATCAATGATTCAATTAATTTTCTCCTAGGATTGAAATTCCAATGTTATCTCTAAGGGTTCTCCAACATATCTACTATTATTTGTCTAATTGTAGTATTTTTTTCATAATAGTATACATGAGTAAATGTTAGGTTCCACTAAAACAATAAAAAATACAATAATTTACCTTGTTAGATTATTCATTTTACACTCACAACCACTTATACCAAAACATGATGCTATGAAAATTATGATGATGCACCTAGGGTAAATTACACACTCTAAGGACAAACGATGACCTTAGATTTATGATCAGGACACCATTAAGGAGTTATTATACAATTTTTTGGATAACTTTATGCATTTTCTATCAATGTATTAAATATATTTCTAATATTTGTTTTGGTCAAACTTGTCATTGGAATCAAATGATGTATCAACTCCTAGTATCATAAATTATATACACAATTTTAAAAATAATACATTGATAATCTAATTCACTACATTGTCCCCACCATGGGGAATTACATCCAGAAATTTCTAATCAAGGGCTACATAAAGAATTCTGTGTACTGAAAAAAATTTGAGTCCCCCTCTCTAGTGTTCTCCCTTGAGGATATCCATTCCACCACCCGATACTCAATAAATTAATCATTCATAAATTAAGGATCCTCTCCGGCATACCATTGATCTCCATAAGGTACATAGAAATTATAAAACAATCCTTGATATCCATCTTTCCCTAGTCTATAATGAGTGATGTTCCATGAATGTACCCCTTTTGTTACAATATGTAGAATATTTGTTGTACCCAAACATACTACGATGATATAATTATTTTGTATCTCACCTCTAAAATAAAATGCAGTATTTTTATAGGTCCAATAATCCTCATATATAGATTTACCCTACCAAAATACCTATAATCCATGTCAATTTGAAACCCATAAGAACATGTGGGGTCCGTATTAGATATCCCAAGGTCAATATAATCTATCAACATATGACTTTTGATAGCTCTATACAGTCCTCATCAACTAATTCATGATCTATACCTTATTATTTTTATATCTAACATACTTAAGTCCCATAAGTTATGAATCTCTTTTGTATGTAAAAAAAAGTATTGACCTATCGGGTCTCCCGTACAAATACTTCAATAGTGGCATAATAATGGTTGAATAGTATAACTTTTTGTAAGCAAAAACCATCAAAGATTTTTTATAATCAAATATATGTCCAAAATTCAACATGAATTCTCATAGTATGTACTTTATAACCTAATAGCCTACTCAGTCATGCCATCAATCATGGGGTGAACCACTATGTTCAAGTTTCACTATCTCCCAAAAACCTCCAACAATCCCTTCCATAACTATGAATTGATGCAATAATATTTTTCAGAAACAATCATTAATGGAACTCCTTGAATTTAGACTTTCTATTATACATAGAGGCATGATAAGCAATCTACTACTCTCTACACATGAATATCTAAGAAGTTGTCCAACCTGGTGAGTTGGTAATTGGTCACCTGGATGGAACCATGTTCCATGTAAAAATATTATAAACCCACCATGAATTCTATAGATATTACATCTGTCTTATACTCTGGTACCAAAATGGTTTATCTCAACTAGCTAAAACATGGTGCTCAACCATTTCTAGATTACATGTAAGGAATTGATAGAGAATCTATAAAAATACCTCCTTAATATATGGCCACAAAGAATGATGTTATATATCTTATTACATATTTAAAACAATATATGTACCACTAAAGGATATGTAGGAACCTCTATCTAAACCACATCCTGCAACATCATTGGTACCATCTTGTGTCCTCTAAAAAAATACATCCTTCCCACCATCAAAAAATCAACAAAGTGAATGTCCATAAACTTTATGAGAATGTAGGGTCTCATAATATATATCCCTAATATGTGAATTCATGACTCAAATCATCAACGGTGGGGTAAAAACCATTGTATAAAAGTAATATTCTTCATCTCAAACCACAAAGGATAATTATTGAAAGACCTAATTCTTTAATTCATAATTCAGAAACTGTGATCAAGAACTCCTGATGAGAGAATTTCATACCACGTTAACCTTCTCATTAATATAGAACATACTTGATTCACAATACCCGATGAAATCGAGACATATAATACCTATTATGATAATATTTTCGGAGAAAATGTATACATGAGACTTGTGATCATCATATATGATAAACTAGTGTCCCATGTGGCAGTGTCCCTACATCTGTGGTGCGAAGACTACTCCGTCTAACACATGATCATGAGTCTCATGTTTCGATTCATGTTGTATCGATTGGAATGAATCATAGCTGATCACCACCTTCCGCTACATCAAAACACAACAAATCCAGATTAATGATGAAATAGAACACTATTTACTCAACACCCTCATCAGAAAATATCACAGTTGGATCTCTCAATAATATATCTAAAAACCCAAGAAAAAACAACTAGAACCTATCTTCAACATGAAAGGATACACCTTTTTGTTCATGGAATTCATGGGTTCTTGTATCCTATAGAAATTAGAATTAATCTATAGTAATATCCTTCCAACCCATGGAACCATCACACATCTATCATGCTTTTGGTTGTCTCTTAATATAACACTACCACAAACATGTTCGGGTCAACTAAAACTCCACCTACTAAGAATATGTTTCCTAGAATGTGGATATACTATATATAGAACTATCACATCAAGAGATTCTAATAATTATACTATTATTGGAGTACACCCATAACAATCCCAAATTTTCTTATGTAATCTTACTCAGAAATTGATTACACAAGAATATCATCGATGATGACTACCACAAACTAGACAATGAATAGTGGAAATATTTGATAAATTAGTCTCATGAACACTTCTTAGGTGCTACTCATGTGAAAGGGAATCACCATGAACTCATCATAACCATATAAATATTATAATTTCATCTATTGTATATCCTCATCATGTACATCAACTGGTCGGAGCCTATCCTAAGGCCATCCTTTGATAATCATTACTCCACTCTCAAATGATCAAAGAGTCAATCAATACTAGGTAGTTGATACTCATTGTTCATGGTCTCATAGTTCAAATTCTAGTAGTCAACACATAACTATAAGATCTCTCCCACCTTCTTGGAGAACACAAATGGGACTACCAATGGTTATATAATAGGTCTAACTAATCCCTTCCTCTTCGAGTATGAAAAATTAATCATCAACTCAAGATGTGGTACATGATCCATCCAATAGGGTGGAGTAGATATCATGTCCATATATGTGTGTTGATTAATAAGGCATTATATCTATATATGGGGTGTTAATCATATAATATCCTCAAGGAATACATCCTCAAAATCCACAATAATTTTAGGGATTTGAAAACTGAAAACATCCACCGCACCAAGGGTCACACTATCTAACTAATGTGTAATTGGATACACCCTTCTACAAATAAGACTATCAAATTCTTCCTTGGATTCATTTTCACTGAAAATGGAAGACCTAGTCCCATCACTATGGTCACACCATATCATCTAGAAAAAAATTCAATCTCAAAAAGAATTATACATGACCATTTCATATCTATGATGAGATGATAAATCCTAGTAGTTCTCTTAATTATTTCCCAAAAGAAACACTCCCCTAAAAGAGTCATATTACACTATTAACAAAATTTTGTTATTGATGAGTAATCTCTAGTAGGACTATCCCAGAGAGTGTATCATGCAAGGGGATCGTCTAAAATCACAATGCCTCAAAATAGATATGTTGAATGAAAGGAACGATTATTATCGATGTCTATAAATATTGATCCAAATGTGTTAAAAAAATGTATCATACATTGACTCAATCACGATGTCACTAGGTCATTATCCCAGACATCCAGAAGCTCTCCCACCGAAATATTATAGTTCCATGAGCCTTGGATATACCACCTGGTTGTGGTTGTATTAAAAAGTCAAATCATTTTCCATCTCCAGATGATCACTTTCCCCCACAACCATATTCCCCACCTAACCTAACATTTCTACTCATACCACTTTCTCTCCCTCAGATACACATCCATGGTCTCTCTGTCATCCATACAGTGGGATGGAGTATCATTAGAAATATGTCCCCTTCTATCACAAGAGTATTGTAGCTTCCCCCTTGGCTGATTGGACCCCTTCTATTTACCCTGAACCACGTACCATTTGTTTTGGGGAATCAAATATAAATTTCTCCCATGTATAGGTCCCTGAGAATAATATCAGCTCCCATTTACTAAGGACTCTACTCTGGTTGGCCCACATTAGGCAACCACTATCTACATCTACTCAGCCAGGAAACTATTAAACACCAATTCTCACTGTACCACATCATAATAAGTAAGGACATATAAAGTAATAACACAAAATTAGATGTCGCTATCTAGTACTCTCTTGAATGTCTGTTCCATAAGGAACTCATCCAAAAACAAATATATAAAGTACCAATATATTTTAGTAAAACTTTTTTAATACTCATATATTATCATATAACACTGATAGACCTATATAATTTCATGGATACATACATTGTTTGGCCTAACTAGAGAAAAATACAATCCTAAAAGATCCCCAATCTATCAAAATTTTAATATCACATCATTGATTGTATGGGTCACCAAACCCCAACATTGTCCTACAGACTAGTGATGAATGATCACTGCCTAGAACCAAATCTGATCATCTAAGGTAATCAATAGATAGAAAACATGTCTCACCACATCATAACAGTCATTAGCCATATGTGGTTCATGCTCTCATTGGATAATGAGTGGTCTTTGTTGGTAAATCTATGGAATTGTGATCAACATATTCACCTCATCCATTTTTTTTGTACCATATGTATCCCTATAGGGGGTGGCATGTTTGGTTCACCACTAACATCTCTAGAACTCCTCAATGTATCAATGATTTATTAATGAGAGGATAAAAAACTTGATCTAGAAACTAAATCCTTTCAGGCATATGTTAGAGAGGCATCCTAAAAAAAATATGCACCACTATCAAAAAGTATATCAAGAGACCATATTTAATAAATACATGGAAACAAGACCCTATTATTATATGATGTATTTACCATTCTTTTCAACAAAAAATATTTGAAATTTATCAAGTCAAAAATTATATGATATTAATCCTTCTGTATGGATATGTTGGCCATTGAACTAACATCGGCGTCTCAAGCCTCAAGGAAAATCTCAATACACATAAAATTATTTTACAAAAAAAGATCATAGATATTATTGCTAATGTAAAACTGACACCTTTGATGCCACTATGTCACAATAATTCCCAATAGGGCCCATTTTATGACTCCCCAGTCCCACAACCAAAAGGCCAAGGGCTTGAAACTAGCACCAAATAGACATATTGCTTACATTGGAGGTTTTAACTAATGTACAAGAAAATGCGCCAAAAAACCTAATCACATATGATTCTTAAATATGAAAACATTGTACTACAATGCATGTGTACATCTAAATACCACAACCCTAGTTTGATAGGATTTGAAGGAAAGTAAATAAGTTCAAATATAATCCCACCACAATGATATTGAAATCAAGACCATATGGATTGTAAAGTGAGGACTGTTGTCCAGATATCATAGAAATACACCTCGGTATGTCTAGTCTTAACAAGTACCATATTGTCAGGTTCCCTCTCTATCTCTGTCAAATGGTTCATCATCTACATAAGACAAGAAAGATTCGGTCAAATCCCATTTATGGTTGATTAGAAAAACACCATATATGACACCTGAAAACCATATTTCATATAATACATGAATAAGAACCATCTCTATATATGTATTTATCTATAATTAATATAAAAGTAACATGAATATCTACAGAATTAATATACATAGCCTAAAAATAAGTCACAACACTAATTATATCATCTCATTCCATCTCAGAGACTCCTCATATCACTAATCTAGTAGTACATACATCATAAATCTGATAATAATTATGAAAACTAAAGAGATGTTATAAAAAAATGTGGATCACACCTAAGGCAATGAAGTATTCCAAATACTCAATTTGTATGGAACCTATAATTTGAGGATCGACTCCCATGTAGTGGTTTTCACGTTGATAGCATTAAATCCACATATAGAATTAAGATGAATATATGATCTCACACTAGTCCTTGTAGAAAAATTTGAACATCTCTATAAAAGAATTATTATAGAAGGGATGGGTTTCAAATGATTAGGGGGAGATTTTATACACCCCCTTAGGGAATGGATATAGTGGAAGGACCATAATGGTATATTCACATTTCATGGAGGAAAGGGGATCCATCCTAATATTGAATATGTACATGGCATGTTGTCAAGTTACACACCTTGTCACCTTGTCTATGATTCCATCCTAAGTAAATATCTCATGTCAGTGTCGGTGAAACAGTACACAGCATGCTACATCCCATGAACATCATCCCATGTAACAGTACAAGTCGTATCTTATGTATAACCTTTTTGTCATGTATTTATATGTGTACATGACATTCATTTTCCTGTGTACTTCAGGTCATGTTTGTGTAGCCTCTGAGGTACACACAGAGACATTTGGGAGTGGTCATAGTCCGTGTTATTGGGTCACAGGCTTTTTCAAACTTATCTTCCTCTCAAACCCTTTCGATCGATGTAAGGGCCACACATGAGATGTATCTCTAAGTTAAACAATAGGTTTATCAGTTTTTTCCAAAAAATACATTATTAATTTTTTTTATCACACAATTTTCACCATGATTTTCAACCTCAATATCACCAAAATTCAAATATTTTTTCAATTTAATCCTCACTATAGATTTTCACAAGAATCAAAATTCTAATCCATCTAGAAATAAGTTTCAATTCATCCCATCACTATCACAAATACCACCAAAACTAACAGTATTTATTCTAGTTTGAGAAAATCACCACTATCATCTCCCCACAGCTCACATATTGTGACAATTTTAAATCTACTCCATTAGATCCTTAACCCACAAAATGGGATTATGATGATCTATGAATTGGTTGATGTCATCCCACGAGCCAATGAAGAATGCTCGTTTGGAACAAATAAAGAGTGGAGAAAAGCACAACGAATAGCCATTAAGAAGAATCCTCAGATTATTTTCATATATAAAATGGTTTGATTCCATTAGAATTAATAAAGAAGAGATAAAAAATAATCCAAAATATATTCTCCCAAAAAACACATCAATAATCCCAATAAAAAAATAACTAATCTATGAATCAACACATAGATATGTTTGTTAAAAATCATTATAGAAAAAAAATACATGGACACCATTCCAAAACAACAAATTTTTTCCATTTTTATCTATTAATGAATAAAAAAGAGCATCTTTCTTGGTTATTGGGATGATCTTCAAATACCATTGAACACTAATCTTTTATTATCTATTCGGTTGATGTTATATTAAGAGATATCCTCCAATGATCCTTTTAATTTTTGTTCAATGAATCTTGGATTATGTGGGTAGCCTGTAAAATTACATCATATAAATTTATTTAAATATATGTTAGTCACTACATGAATGAAAAACATTAAATAATTTCATTAATTATTTGATCCCTTTGATGAATGTATGGAATTTTCCACAAATACATGGGTCTAAAAAATGTAATATGACACCTTAATGAAAACCTAATAATTGAACTCAATGGTCCAATTATATTTTTGATTTGTGATCAAATTTATGATTTATTTATCTTTTTTTTTTTGTAAAATTAATTCATTATATTTTATAATATTTATTAGATTTCAAATATTTATTCCAGGAACAATGGGCCTTGGAAACACACAACATATGAGCTCCTTTTCTCAAAAATAAATCATAAAATATAAAAAACCATACATATAAATCCATGATACTATAGGTCACGTCCATAATAATATTATTTGGGTTTTTGCATAGTATTTCATCCAAAAATTTGAATATGACTTGGAATTATAGTGGATTACCCTCTAATGGTTGACTAGTTTTGGGATATTATTCATGATGTTTCTTAGAAATTAAATCTGATATAGTAGTGGATCTCACCATTGGGAAATTCTAGTCTCTGATCCAATTTTTGTTCCATAATTTATAAACCTTAAAATAAGATTCATATATTGAAATCCCAGCTAGAGGAGCTAGAAAGCTATTGTTTTAACCACCCAAATATATTCCCATTGGTCTCTGTTATCATATTTGTAGATAATGTTGGTGATATATTTTTCCTCAGTTTTTGTTATTATTGGATGAATCAGGTGAATTTAAGGAATAGATATATACTACCATGTATCGATGATTAATTTTATAATATTATGTGTACATGGATATTAACTATGATTTCCCTAAGGGAATGATATCACCAGGTGATGATGAGTCCCTTGGATGTACAATGTCTAACTACATGATGTTTTTATAAAATCAATGAGTTTATAGTGATTCTATTTCACCTGATTAATGCACCAGTATTGTATAAGTCTTTCATGTGTAAAGTATTACATCGATAGTTATATGGGTTAATTTTATCTTTTTGTATTATACCCTAATGTATTTCTGAATGAGAGAGTATCATGAATAACTCACATTGATTTTTTTCGCACTAATAAATCACAAGTTGTATGAATATATCTTAAAGATTGTTTTTTAGATTGTCTATGACTAAATTATAGGACATATCATATTTGAAATAGGATTCTATATTCACTTTAATAATGTGATATATGTGGATTCCTAAAAAATCAAAATGTTGTTTCATTCCCGAATTTTATTTCTATTGGAAGGAAATTAACAATGTAGAATAATTTTTTTCCTAGTTAGCTAAACCTCTAATAGGGTTGTATGAAAATGAGATAATTTTTTTTGGTTAGATACTTTAGATAACTCCTCTACTCTTAATGCGTTGATACACATTAATACCAATCCTTATTTTTCAAGGTCTATATATTTTTTTGTATAAACTAATTAATCAGTTTTTGGTCTTGATGAGATTCAGATAAAATTTAATTAACTGGTACAATATGGGTCTCGATATATTAGTAAACATATTCATAAATCCCAAACACATGGTCAAATGTTTTTATAGTTAGTTCATCACATAAAATATTATAGGCACTCCCTCTTTCAAAAACATAATCATTGTCTATATGTGGACTAATAATTTGTGGTTTATATTTAGTAAATGGGACGAAAAAATTGGTAGAAAAAATTGGTCAATTACCACTTCTCTATTAAAAATTATATTGATTATAATAGAAAGAAGGGATATATATTTTCTGATGTATTGAGATGGAAACCACAATATTATTTTGACTATAATATGTGTACATAATAAAAATAAAGGGAATATTTTGATGAAATTCATTTGGGTATCGATGCTAACAAGGATTGATTGGTTTTTTCATTTTATTTGGGGTTTTTTATCAATTAAATCAATTCAATAGATTGAATATTTATATTTTAGGATTTCATTCCCCCAAAGATAACATTGTTCATGGGAAGATACCACCAACCATGACTATAATTTGTGTGAAATAATCCATGTTTATAGGATTTTCATGGTTCCTAACAATATATGAGAGGTGTTGGTGGGGGGGTTCTTGATCTTCTATTTGGGTTTTAATCCATGGAATGATTAAGATTTATCATTTTTCTCAAACATTAGTATTGTTTGTATGGAATGAAGAATAATGTATGGCAGTTGATTATATGGTTCTCCACCTATCACCAAGTGATGGCGTAACACTAGTGACCCAGTGATATCTTATGGAGACTACCCATTCTATGGTGGAAGTTGGATGATATCACCAGATACAATGTTATAGGTTTTCTAATAATGCCTCAGGGTAATGATGATATAAATTTCATCATGGATCAACATATGAAGGCTTCAATTTTTTTTGGATTCAAGAGACCTTCTTAACAGATGATATGGTATTGTTTCATACCAATGAATTTATAGATATACATCATATTCCATATATAATCATATTATATATAGATTCCCTGTTCAAATCATGGTTTCGGAATGGTTTAATGAAATATTTGAGTACTAATGTGATTTTGAGTATAATATACTACCCAAAGACTGAGCGATAGTTCTATCGGAATATTCTATTATTTGGGATAAAACAATGGTGGTTTCTTCAATAGTTTCCTTGTTTTTATGAGAAAAATAACGTGGAGGAAGAATTATCAAATAAAAAACTAATTTATATTTGAATTAGGTGGAGCGTGATGCGTAATTATATTATAGGTTATATTGACCACTATATAAATAATGGGAGTAGGTGAGGAATAAATGGTTGGACCCTGACACATTTTGGTGGTCGTATAGAATGTTTAGTTCATATATACATATTAGATAGAACAGAATGTAAGAAAAAAATTCATATGAAAACAATAATTGTTGACCTTTGGAGTTTGAGAGTAGTTACCGAATGTTTTGGAATATTTCACCTTAACATAAACACCACTATACATAGTGACAAAAAATTTGGGTTCCTAAGAATATGGGCTCATTTGGTATTATAATGTGGTTATACTATTGGTATATGAAAAATATACTCCTCATGTATTCATTTCATGTATTCATGTATCCAATATATCTCGTCTGAGGTTTTATTTCCATGATATTTCCAATAATCATTGTACTGATCAGGTAAATAATGGAGAAAATGAATCCAATAAGTAGAAATATGTTTTTATCATAAACCATAGTGAGAAAAAATTATTGGAAGTTATAATAATATTAATCGAGTGTTATAGAAACAGAATCATGTATATAAGTAACGAATTTAGTGGAAATTAGACATGCATGTTCTGTGGCTAAGTCTTTAAATTGAAAAGGCTTAGTAGTTTTATGGGTTATAGCTTCTTGAAAAACTATTAAAAGGATAAAAGGATGTAATAACCATTTCTTCTTTTAAGGGTTGGAAATTTTTTTTAACCCCCCCCCCAATATTACCTGAATGGACATTCAAAGGGAGTGAGGGAGGATCTCTAGGGTTCATGTCTTATAATTTAAGATTTTAACGAGGCAGATCAATGTGCACAATAAGAAGACTATTTGAGATAATCATGCACCCCATCAATTTTTCATGAATAAATTTGATCATGTATTATTTAAACATATAAATGGGTTAGAGAGTCCAAGGAAAAAACAATAAGTTATTGAATATTAATTTCAAATGTTAATCACTTGGATGTCTAATAGTGCACATAACTAGATAATGGGATGTTTTTCAAAAATTATTACATTCATGGTATGCGAACAATTTTTTCAATAACAAGGATAAAGAATTCACTAAATTAAATTGATTAAATTTTCAAATATTACATTATTATGTTTGTATCAATGAATAAATTGTTTTCCCACATTTAAGGTCAGTTTTAGTAAGGTGAATCTTTCCCCTCCTTCCATGATTTATTGACTGGATATCCTTAATTACAAATACTATTTCATATTTTTTCATTATGTTGGAGATATCTAGTTAATGTTACCACTATCATACCTTCATATTTTTTATATTATTTAAAATCCCTCCCAACATTTTCAATGTAATTACCATATTTATTTCATGATTTCCCAACATCTATAATTTCTGTTAAATTAATACATTGATAATAGACGAGTTGATGTTTTATAATATATATTTTGGGTTTTCATGATTCATCCTCAATGTCTCACTATAATATTTCATTATTGAACGTTATGGTTTAACTAATTTTCTAGATGAATGACCTAAAAGTAATATAATTTTATTAATTTCTATCTTATGTATAAGAAGATAAAATATATTTTGAATATTGGGTATGTTTTTAATACATCCTTGATGATTTTGCAAATGATGTTGGATTTTTATTATTTCAACATATTGGGTGAACTCGAAGGGTATTTTTGGCCTTTCCTTAAATACAAAGTCATTTAATATGGATATTTTGATGCAATAAAATGTATTTAGGATCAACTGAATGATATGTAAATTGATTATATAATTATAAAACTGAAAAAGATATAAATAAAGAAATGTTATTTTATTTTGGATTTTATGATTGTATGAATATTTCAATAATGAGGTGTCTAGAATTATTAAATTGGCAATTAATGTGGAATTCCTTAGGGATGAAAAATTAGATTCCCTCTAAATGGTATTACTATGTATATAACTATATGATCCTATGGTTTCATTAGAGGAAACACGTAAATTCCATGGTTTGAGGGAACCTTTTCATTTAATGGTATCGAATTTTATGGAATTTGATGACAATGCCATTTGATTCTATATAGTTTCATTACTATTAATTGTAAAATCCTAGGAAACTAAAGGATAAGATATTTTCATATTTATTAATATTTTTCAATTAAATATTAATTTTACTCTAAATGGGATGCTATGTTTGATGGAGTACACGAAACACAAAAACAGATCTCTTTAAAATCTTACAGTGCACACAACATTGAGTTATATGGAATATTAATATAGTAATATTAATATTATAAATAGTAGTTAATTTCAAGCCATTGTAATGGGGGGAATGAATATAACTAACTAAAATATTATTATACACGTTTTTTAATTTTTTTACATTTATCCAATAAATTTTAGTGGCATAAAATGTGAATGAATCCAATTTTAAGTATAAACACTTTAGTAATCATTAAATGGTCGATTTACCGCCTTTAAATAGTGATCCTTTTAAAATTTTGTTTTAGTAACTTTTATATGATTTATTTCACAAAATTAATTTCTTCATTAAAATCGGGACATAAAAATTTAATTTGGGTAATATTTTATGTATATATCTGGTAAATTTCAATTTTAGTTAATAGTGAAGAATTGTATATTTTAATTCGAGATGCCTTTTAATATAATTAATTTATATAGATTTATTATCATATTAAATGGTTTTAAAGTGTAATTAGGTAATATTTTTACCATTTAATACAATGTTGGTCATTGGATGTAATTTCACATTTAAATTTGACATAAACAAGTCTCAATCTATTGATAGTAATTATTTTTTTAAAACACGCCTTTTTATTTGATAACAAGAATTAATTTTAAATTAATCACAGAAAATTATTTGTAATTAATATGGAAAAACAGATTCCATATTTGGAATTAGGAGTTAAAAATTGTTTAAATATATAAAATTAATTTTTAGATATTATGAATATTTATTTCTTTAAATATTTTATATACCATGGTTAAAGGGTAAATCTTGTAAATAAAGTTAAAAAAATAATATTATAATAATGGAAAATTATCCTAACATGTGTCGTAAATCTATTTTTTGAAACATGTCGGACCATGGGCATCCTATGGTTGATTTTGGGACCCCATGGAGCCACATTGTAGTGATAATTACACATTATATTAATTGATTTAATGTAATGACAAAATTTCCATAAAAATATATATTTTTGTAAATAAATTTTTTCATGGGGTCATATAAGTTATATCTTTGACTATAAATATTTATTTGAAATATAAAACTATTTAATACATCATGGTTGTTTATTCATTATTTTTATACATCAAATAAATAAAATTATTTATGACACAATGATGATGTAGTGATTTCCTTAACAATGAATGATTTAAATAAATGAGATTGTTTAATTTAAAAAACATTCCAAAACCAACCCAACTCATTTTGAATGTTTTTATTAAAAACAATAGTAATATTAAATTTGAATTTAATTTTCATTGGGCCTTTTTGAAACCGATAATGTGTTTATAATAAAAAAACACTTTCAAACATTCCAAAAGAGCCCCTCTTGCCCAATATAAAAAACACCACCTCTAACCCATTACTCACACCTCTCAATCCCCTCGACTCATAAAACCTATGCCATATTAAGCTATTGAAATCCCTATCTTCCTTCTATAAGCCTTCCCTTAGGTATAAGGCAATTAATGTAAACCTTTTGGTACATACAATTGGGAGATACCCAATTTAAAAGTAATGTCTTATCTTAAGTTATTTTATTTTCCTTTACCTCTCCAAACCCCTAAAATCACTTGATTAATTTCATTCAAATAAAAACCAGTATCCTCAATATACTAGGATTTTTTTATGAGATGTATTAGAACTCCACTTCCACACACCTTCATATAATGGATAAGAACATATTGTTCCTGTGGATGAAAAACTAATGCCTCATGAAACAATGATTGTTCAATTATAACCTACTGCATCTCATGGAGGCCATTACGATGTAACACTATTTATATGTGATATATATTATATTTATAGGGTATCTTTACTTTTTTATTTTTCATTTAAACTGGTGGTTCCATAATGAACCTAGGGTGGGAGAGCCCGAGATAGTTGTCTAATGCATTGGGTAACATGACAGAGGTAAATGTTAATGTTTCTCCTAAGGGATTTGGGGAATATACTGTGATGGGTATTCCAAATATAACTCCATACATAGCTGTGAAATCTTCAACGTATGTATGTTATGGATTCCACAAGTTACCTTTATGATTTATGATTTTTTTGTGTTATTCATAAATATTATGATTTCATGAGGTATGAGATTATGCATGGTATGTATTGATGAACTAATGTGTTATTTATTTTTGTTATTATCCTTAATGTAGTTTTTTGTCACATCCAATGTTTTTGAAATGACTTTCCTAGAACATTAATATGAATCAGGTCAATGACGAGATCAATTAAAGGTCGTGTTGTCTAAAACATGGAACTCGACATGTCTCTTATTTTTCAAGAGTTTTTATTTTACGAAAAAATGATACTGAGTAGAATTTTGTACATTTAATATTCAATTTGTTATGTATATTTTATGATCTAATTCTCAAAATCTCTAAACTGGAAAAGATGATCAATTTGAATTGTAAACATAATTCATGATCATAAAATGTATAAAGAATGAGTACTTATAGTTGGTATCAGAGTGCATTTTATCTAACTTTAGGAGTTGGGATATTGTAAAATTAATATCAATAAATTAATTATTATTAAGAATGAAATGATATAGAATTTACAAATTATAATGTAGCTTATCCTATGATATTTTTGTGTTTAGAATGGATTTCCATAGAGGAAACAAGGTAGCATAAATGGGAGGACATCAATAGGAAAACAACCTTCTAAATCAACCACTTATGACGCTCAGAATCGTAACTGAACAATTTGTTGTAGTGATGGCACAATTTACTGAAGAAATAAATGGTGGGGGTATTTATGCTTGATATTAGATAGATAAACCAAAGAGGAACATGTCAGTAGTGGAGAATTTCATTAGACAACATCCCCCATAATTAATAAGATCAGCTGACCCTTTGCTAGATGAAGGGTGGATTAAAGCACTGGAGAAGATTTTCGATATCAAGGGGTTTTCAGAACATCAAAAGGTTAGTCTAGTAGTTTACCATTTTGAAGGTGAATTTGATTAGTGATGGTCAATTTTGAAAATATTTCGGATAGTGTGGAGATTAATTTTCAGGATTTGGATAAAATTAAAGGTATTTTTTCTAGGGAAATATTTTTTTAAAGAGGTTCAACTTAGGATGGAGTAACAATTATTTGAATTGAGGTAGGAGGATGACTATGTGGATGTTATTGAAGAAAAATTCAATTTACTGGAAAGGTATTTTCCAAATTTCATATAATATCATGATATTAAAATAAATTGTTTTTATTCAAGATTAAAGCCAAAGTATCAAATATCATTAGCTTCTTGTGAAGAAAAAAGTTATTAAAAACTTATTCAATGTGCAGAGAAGGTGGAAATTTATTTTGTCGATGATAAGGTTTTCTTTATCAAAAAATAAAATAAGAGGTCAATATGGCAGATGAAAGGTAATAACTCATCAAAAAGTCTGATGGTATGAATCATATGTTCACAGTTTTTGAAAATTGTTGTAAAATGGGGCATAATGCTCATAATTTCACTAAAATTGATCCTAGTAATGGTATGAAAAGATATTATTTACAGTCAGTAAAATGTTTTATGTTCAATGAAATAAGTAATTATTAAAATGAGGGTCCATCAAAAAACTCAACTGAGGGAAATCATCTGGACTATAAGAAGAAAGGAGTGGTTAAATCCTTCGAAACTACATCAACTGATATATGGCTATCATATGAAATAATATCGGGTACACTGTTTGTTTGTTCATATTATTTCATCATGTTGTTTTATTGAGGTAATGAATATTGTTTCATTTTTGAAAAAATTTATATTAAACTGGGAGTTCCATCTCATGATATGAATCCTGAACATATTGTAAAAACACTTGGAGGAAATTTTGAGTCAAAAGAAATCATAAAAACCATTCAATACCTTTGTGTGGAATGAATCTACCAACACACATTATTGTTTTGCATCTAGTAGTGTTTGATTATATTTTTATTATGGAATTGATTTATTTTTATCATACTAAGATTGACAGAATAACTAAAAATCATTCATTTCAGAACGAATTTTAGTTTCTTCACAATAATGAACTCTAACATTTGATAACATATTATGATGCAGAGAAACATGTAAAATATGGAAATGAATGTTACATTGCACATATTGTCAAAAATAATGGAACTGTTCATATTAATGACCATATACTGTTAAATGAATACTTTATTTTTTTCTTGATGAGTTTCTTGGTATTATACCTAATTCGAATGTTGAATGTATTTTTGACTTAGTTCCTGATGCTATGACAATTTCCCAATCCCCGTATCAAATGGATCAAATCAATCTTCTAGATTTAATGAATCAATTGAAATAGTTATTTTATATAGGTTTTATTATACCTAGCACATCAACATGGGGATATATTTTCTTGTTTGTTAAAAATAAATATGGTTCAAAGGTACACTGTATTGATTATTGTGAATTTAATGACATCAATGTTAAGAAAAATTATCCATTTCTTCATATTGATGGTTTGTTTGATCATTTCCAGGGATCTCAGTATATTTTGAAGATTCACTTGAGGTAGGGGTACCAAAAATTGAATATAATGGAAGAATATATTTCGAAGACCATGTTTCATACTAGATATGGGCATTATTATTTTGTTGTTATGTTTTTTGGGATAACCAATGCACCTATAGTATTCATGGATCATAGGAATAGAATTTTCCATGAGTTTTTGGTCATTTTTTTGGTTAAATTCAAGGATGATATTTTTCATTATTCTAAATGTAAATAATAGCATGAAATTAATTTAACGGTTTCCTTGAATACCTGAAATGAAAAGAATCATTTTTGAAAATACAGCAAGTGTGAGTTTTGGTAACAAATGTTTTTATTTCTTTGTCAAATTATGTCAAAATGGCATAACTATTGATCCTTTTAAAAATAATGTGGTTGTAGAATGGACAATACCCACAAATATAACCGAGATTAACAGTTCTCTTGGATTAGAAAGTTATTACCAGAGGTTTGTTGAATAATTTTCATGGTTATCTAGTCCACTGACTATGTTACCATGAAAATGTGTTATTTACATTTGGAAAATAAAATGTGATGATTGTTTATAGGAATTGAAAAGAATATTGGTCAATGATCTAGTTTTGGAACTACCTTCTAGAAATAGTGAGTTTATTATCTACAATGATACTTCATTGAATGGACATGGTTGTTTCCTTATGCCGAATGATCAGATAATTCCTTATGCTTTACACTAGTTGAAACATCATGAGTCAAATTACCCGACAATTGATATGAAATATGAAGATGTTTTTTGCGTTAATTTTTTTAAAAAAATCATATTTTCGGAGTAAAATGCAAAATACATACTGATCAAAAAAAATTTAATTATATATTCACATAGAAATAATTGAACATGAGATAGAGGTTTTTGATGGAATTAATCAAGGATTATGATTGCACAATTCATTTCCATCCAAGAAAATAAAATATAGTGGATGATGCTTCGAGTTGAAAAAATAATGCTACATTATCTTTTTTATGTTTTGAACAAGATACTTTGATTAATGATTTGATGAAATTTGGCATAAAAGTTGTTAGTGTATGAAATTTATCTATTTTGTTTCAGGTGTATGTTTAATAATCTCTATCATACTGAATTAAGCAAGCGCAGAAGGTATACATTGTGTTTCATAAAAATGTAGAGTTGGTTAAAAAGGGTAATTTGCCTAATTTTAACATTGATAATGATTGTGTTTTGAGGTTTGGGAAGAGATTATGTGTGCCTAGTGATCCAACCTTGAATAATGATTTGTTATATGATGCTCATAGTTCTTCATTTTCTATTCATTATGGACGTACTATGTTGTATAGAGATCTTCGAGTGTAATACAGGTGGGACAGAATAAAAAGTTATATTGCCAAATTTACTTTCATGTATTGGGCTTGTCAATAGATTAAAGAAGAGTAGTAGTTACCAAAAAGGATGCTTCAACATTTACCAATTCCAATGTGGAAAAGGAAAAATGTGTCCATGGATTTTGTTGTTGGATTGCCAAATACATCTCGAGGTAACAATGAAATCTGGGATATTGTTGATAGAATGACTAAATCTACTATTTTACATACAATTTAAAATACTTTTTCTCTAGATCATCTTCCTCAGTTGTATGTTAAACTGATAGTTAGATTGCATGAAGTTACCCTATCCGTTGAATCTGATATTGATCTCAGGTTGACATCAAGGTTTTGGAAAGGCCTTCAGAATTCAGTAGTTTTGAATTAAATTTTAGTATATCTTTTAGTCCTAAATTAGATGGGATATCTGAACAAACAATTTAGACCACGAAAGGTATGTTACGACCTTGATCAACAGATTGCCAAGGAAGTTTGTACCATCATATTTCATAAGTTGAATTTTATTATAATAACATTTTTCATTCCAGTATATAGATGGCTCTGTTTGAGGCATTATATATGTATCATTGTGGGACTCCAACTTTTTGTGGCGAAGTAGGTGAACTGATGTTGAAGGGACTATAATTTATAGAATATATGGTATAAAATGTTTAGTTAATTTAGAAGAACATGATAACAGCTCGGAGTACTCAAAAAAGTGATGTGAATAAATACATGTAAACAATACCCTATTTTTATATGATATAATGACCATTACATTCCCCAAAAAAATAATTCTAATTTATTGAGTCAAATAGTATATGATAAGAATCATTCGGTATGGAAATGTCAGCCACTAAATTAACACTGATGTCCCTAGCCTAAAGGCCAATATCAATACACCAAAAAATGTTTCCATAAAAAATATCCAAGACCTTATTGCCAATATAAAACTAACACCTCTGATGACACTATGTCACTGTCATTCCCAATAAGACCCATTCAATGGATCCCCAATCCCACAACCAAAATTCCAAGGGCTTGGATGTAGCATCGAGTAGGTATATCACTAACATGGGAGGTTTTAACTAAGTTACAAGAAAATGTGAAAAAAAACTCCATGAAGATATGATTCATAAATATAAAAACACAGAACTACAAAGCATGTGTACATATAAATACCACAACGTGAGTTTGATAGGATTTAAAGGAATGTAAAAAAAGTCCAAACATTATCCCACCAAAACGATATTGAAACCAAGCTTATCTATATTGTAAAGTGAGGCCTATTGTCAAGATATCATAGCAATAAAGCTCGATATGTCTAGTCTTAACAAGTACCATCTAGTCCCGGTCCATCTTTGTCTCTGTCAAATGGTTGTTCATCTACATATGACTTGAAAAATTTGGTCAAATCCCTTTTATGGTAGATTAGAATAACACCTTATATGACACCTGAAAACTATAAGGCATATGATACATGAATAAGAGTCATTTCAATATAACTATCTATCTAAATTTAATGTAATAGTAATATCTAGATCTATACAATTAATATACATAGCCTAAAAATAAGTCACAAACATAATTATATCATTTCATTAAACCTCATAGACTCTTTATATCACTCATCTAGTAGAAGAGACATCATGAATATGATAATAGTGATGAAATCCAAAGAGATATGATACCCAAATGTGGATCAAACCCAAGACTATAGAGTATTCCAAATACTAAATTTTGATTAAACCTCTAATTTGTGGATCAAAACCCATGTAGTGTTTCTCAAGGTGATATAATTAACTCTACACATGGAATGAATATTAATATATGATCTCACTGTAGTCATTATGGAAATATTTGAACATCTGTATAAACGAATTCCTATGGAAGGGATGGGTTTCAAATGGTTATAAGGTTATTTTATACAGGCCCTAAGGGATTGGATATGGTGGATACAACATAATGGAATATTCACATGACATGGAGGATAAAGGATCCATTATAATTTTGAAAAAGTATGTGGCATGTTGTCAGGTTACACACCATGTCACATTGTCAATGATTCCATCGCAAGTAAATAGCCCATGTCTATGTTTGTGAAACAATACACCGCATGCTACATCCCATGTACATCAGCCCATGTTATAGTACACGACATATCTTATTTATACCGATTTAGGCCATGTATCTGTAGGATTACATGACATTCATGTGAATGTGTACTTCAGTTCATGTTTGTGTGGACTCTGAGGTACACGTAGAGACATTGGGGACGGGTCATAGTCCATGTCATTGGGTCACATGCTTTGTGACACTTATCTTCCTCTCAAACCCTTTCCATTAATGTAAGGGACACAATGGAGATTTATCTCTAAATGAAACAACATGTAGATCAAGATTGTCCAAAAAATTCATTATTCATTTATTTGTGATCACACAATTATCACCTTGATTTTCCAACTCAATATCAACACAATTCAGATATTTTTTTCTAGTCAAGCCTCCCTATGGATTTTCAGAAGAATCAGATATCCTATCCATGTAGAAACCAGTTTCTATTCATCCCATAATTATCAAAAATAACACCTAAACTGAGGGTCTTTATTCCTATTTGAGAAAATCCCCACTACCATCTCTCCACTGCTCCCACATTGTTCCAATCCTAAATCTACGACATTAGATCGTTATCCTAGGAAATGGGATTTTGATGATCTATTAATTTTTTGATGTCAAACCACGATCCATTGAATAATGCTCATTATGAAAAACTAAATCGTGGAGAAAAGCATAATGAATAATCATTACGTACAAACCTTGGATTATTTTTATGCATAAAATGGTTTAATGCCATTAGAATAAATAAAGAAGATATAAAAAATAATCCAAAATATATTCTCCCAAAAACATCTTCAATAATAAAAGTGTAAAAAATAAGTAATCTATGCATCAACACACATATATGATTATTGAAAATTATTATAAAATTAGAAAACATGGATATCATTAAAAAACAACAAATGTTTTACCTTTATGATGATCTATAAATGAAGAAAAACGAGGTTCTATATTGGTTATAGGCATGATCTTAAAATATTATTGAACAATAATCATTGATTATCTTTTCTGTTGATCTTATCCTCTAATGATTCTTTTAATTATTGTTATATGGATCTAGTATTATGTGGTTATCCCATAAAATTACATTATAAAAATTTAATTAAATTCATTTCAGTCTCTACATCAAAGAAAAAAATTGAATAATTTCATTAATTATTTAATCCATTTGATGCATATAATGAATTTTCAATAAACTCCTTGGACTGAAAAATTTCATATCACACCATAATCAAAACCCACTATATGAACTCAACGGATTAATTAAAATTTTGATCAGGGATCCCATTAATGGTTTATTCATCTTTTTATGTAAAATGCATTCAAGTGATTTTATAATATTTATTATATTTCAAATATCTATTCCAGGCACAATGGGCCTTGGAATCACAGACCATCTAATATCCTTATCTCAAAAATAAAATATAAAATATAAAAAAACAATACATGGAAATCCATGATACTACAGGTCATTTCCATAATAATATTAGTTGGGGTTTTGCCTAGTATTTCATCCTAATATTGTGAGATGAATGGGAATTCTTGTGTATTACCCTCCAATGGGGGACTAGATTCGGGTTATTATTCATGATGTTTATTAGAAAATGGATTTGATATAGGGTTGGAGCTCACAATTGGATCATTCATGATTATGAACCAGTTTTTGTACCATCATTTCAATGCCATAAAATGTGATTCATATGCTGAAATCCCAGCTAGAGGACCTAGAGATCAATGGTTTTTCCCACCCAAATATATTCCCATTGGTCTCTCTTATCCATTTTCAGATAGTGCTAATGATATATTTTTCCTCAGTTTGTATTATCATTAGGTGGATCAGGTGAATTTAAGGAAAAAATATATACTAACATGTATCTATGATCACTTTGATACTATTACGTGTACTCATATATTATCTATGATTAGCCTAAGGGATGATATCACCAGGTGATGATGAGTCCCTTGGATATACACTATCTGAAAACATGATTTATGTATAAGATCTATGAGTTTATAGTGATTCTATTTCACATGATTAATGCACCAGCATTTTATAGGGCCTTTATGTGTAGAGTATTACATCGATAGTTATGTGGTTTCATTGTATCTTTTGGTATGATACCCTAATGTATTTCTAAATGAGAGAGTTTCATGAATAACCAGCATATATTTTTTTAATGATAATAAATCACATGATGTATGAATATATCACAATGATTGTTTGTTAGATTGACCGTGAATAAATTTTGGAATATATAATATTTGAAATTGGATTCAATATTCACTTTAATAATCTGAGATATGTGGTTTCCTAAAAAATTCCCAACAATTTTTTTTCATTCCTAAATTTTATTTTTATTGGACGAAAATTAACAATGTATAATAATTGTTTTTCCTATTTAGCTACACCTTTGATAGGGTTGTATGAAAATGAGATAATAATTTTTTTGGTTAGATGATTCTGATAACTTCTCCAAGTTCTTAATTGGTTGATACAAATAAATACCAATCCTTATTTTTGAAGGTCTAGATAGTTATTTTTTGTATACACTAATTAACTATTATTTGGGAATAATGAGATTCCGATAAAATTTCATTGACTAGTAGAGTATGGTTTTTGAAATATTATTAAACATAATCATAAATCCCAAACACATGATCAAATGTTTTTATATGTTGTTCATGACATAAACTTTTTGAGGCATCTCTCTTTAAAAAGTGATAATAGTATATATGTGGAATTAGAATTTGTGGTTTATATTTAGTATATGGGACCAAAAATATTGGTAGAAAAGATTGGTCAATTAACACTTATCTATTAAAAAATTGTGTAGATTTTAATCAAATGAAGGGATATATATTTGCAGATGTACTGAGATGGAAACCCCATCATTGTTTTGACCATAATATGTGTAGTTATTAAAAATTAAGTGATAATTTTGATGAAATTCATTTGGGTATCGATGCTAACAAGGATTGATTTGTTTTTTCATTTTAGTTGTATTTTCTTCTCAGTTAAATCATTTCATGAAATTGAATCTTTCTCATCTAGAATTCCATTAAAACAATGAAAACAATGATCATTAGAAGATAACACCATCCATGACTACAATTTGGGTGAAATAGTGCATGTTTATAGGATTTTCATGGTTCCTAAAAATATAAGAGAGGTGTTGGTGAGGGATTGTCGATCTTCAGTATGGGTTTTAGACCATGAATTGATTAAGATTTATCATTTTTCTCAAACATCAATATTGTTTGTGAGGAATGAAGAATAATGTATTGGGGTTGATTATATGGTTCTCCACCTACAACCAAGTTAAGGTCTAACACCAATGACACAATGATCTCTTATGGATTCTACCTATATAATGGTGGAAGTGGGATAATATCACTATATAAATTTTTATGGATTTTCTAACAATTACTCAGGGAAATGATGATATAAATTTCATAATGGATCACCTTATGAAGGCTTCAGTTTTTTGATTGATTCAATAGACCATCATAGTAGATGATATGGTATGGTTTCATATCTATGAATTCAAAGATCTGCATGGTATTCCATATAGAATCATATTATATATAGATTACATATTAAAATCATGGTTTGGTAATGGGTTAAAGAAATATTGGAGTACTTTTTTGATTTTGAGTATAGTATACTACCCATTGACTGAGTGATAGTTTGATTAGAATATTTAATTATTTGGGATCATACAATGGTTATATCTTCAATAATTTTCTTTTTTTTATGAGAATAATGAAGTGCATGTGAAATTATCAAATAAAAAATTAATTTTTATTTGTCTTAGGTGGAGCGTTATGAGGCATGATATTATAGGCCTTATTGACTACCACATAAATAATGTGAGTAGTTGAGGAATAAATGGTTGGACCATGACACATTCATGTGTTGATATAGAATTTTTAGTTGGTCTATACAAAATAGATACAAAAAAATGTAAGAAAAAATCATATGCATACCAAAATTGCTGACCATTCGAGATTGAGAGTAGTTACATGGTGTTTTGGAATTTTCACCATGGCATGGACACCATCATACACCATGACAAAGAAAAATGGTTCCTATGAATCTGGGATCATTTGAACTTAAAATGTTGTTATACCATTGGTATATGAACTGAATATTACTCTTAAATTCATTTCATTTATTCCAGTATCCAATATATGTGGTCAGAGATTTTATTTTCATTATATTTCAAATAATCATTGTACTGATCATGTAAATCAGAGGAAAAATGAAACCATTAAGGAGAAATACGTTTTTTATCAAAAACCATAGTGAGAAAAAAATTATTGGAAGTTATAATCATATGAATTGAGTGTTATAGAAACACAAGCATGTATTGAAGAAAAGAATTTAGTGGGAATTAGACACGCATGTCCATTGGTGGAGTCGTTAATTTCATAAGGCTGAGTTGTTGTCTGGGTTATAGATTCATGATGAACTATCCAAATGTTCATTGGATGTAATAAAAATATATTATTTTAAGGTATGGACAAATTTAATTTTTCTGAAAAACCCTTTTATATTACTTGATTGGAATTACAAAGGGAGTGAGGAGGATATCTAGGGCTCATGCCTTATAATTTCTGGTTTTGAGGAGGCAGATTAGTGTGCCCAATAAAAACACCATTTTAGATAATCATTCACCCCATCAATTTTTATTGAATAAACATGATCATTTATTATATAACCATATGAAGGGGTTAGAGAATCCATGAAAATAAATTTATTTAATTTAAGAAAAATTTAAAATGTTTATCACTTGGAAGTCTATTAGTGAATCTAACTTGATAATGGGATATTTTTCATAAAGTATAAAATTAATGATATGTGATCAATTTATTCAATCATGATGATAAATCATGAACCCTAGTAAATTGTTTAAATTTTAAAAAATTCCATTACTAGGTTTATATCATTGAATTAAATGTTTTACAATGTTTAAGGAAAGATTTAGTAGTTGGAATATTTCCCCTCCCTCCATTATTTATTGATTAGATATCCTTAATCACATATACTTTTTCATATTTGTTCATTATGTTGGAGTAAACTTTTTATGGTTATCTTTATGCTACCTACATATAATTATTTTATATTTTTTAAAATCAATCCCACCATGTTCAATGTAATTTCCATATATTTAGTTGATTGCAAGATTTATCAACATCTCTTATTTATGTTCAATTAATACATTTATATTAAATTAGTTGATGTTGTATATTATATAGTTAGTGTTATAATGATTCAACCTCAATGTATCACCATAATATTCCATTATTGAAAGTTATAGTTGCACCAATGTTCTAGATGAATGACCTAAAAGTTATATTATCTCAGTAATTTCATTCTTATGTATTATGTGATAAAATAGATTTGTAATATTGGGTATGGTTTTAATACACCCACGATGAGTTCATAAAAGAAGCTGGATTTTCATTATTTCAATATACTGGGTGAACTCGAAGGGTTTTTTTGGGATTCACATAAATAAAAAGTCATATAATATGGATATTTTTATGCATTAGATGAACATTAGGATCAATACAATGATATTTACATTGATTATTTAATTTGAATTTTGAATATGATATAAATAATGAAATGTTTTTATATTTTCGAGTTTGTTATTGTATGAATTTTTTTAATAATGAGTTGTCAATAATTTCCAAATTGGTAATTAATATGGAATTCCATAGTGGAACAAATTGGATCCCCTATGAATGGTATTACTATGGATATCCCAAGATGCTCCTAGGGTTTCATTAGGGAAAACATGTAAATGTCATCGTTTAAGGGATCCTTTGTATTTAATGGGATCCAAAGTTATGGAATTTCATGACCATAACATTGGATTCTATACAGTTTCATTACCACGAATTATGACATCCTTGTAAAATAAAGGATATAAATTTCTATATTTATTAATTTTTTTGAATTAAATATGAATTTTACATTATATGGGATTCTATTTTTGATGGCGTACCAGATACACAACAACATATTTCTCTGAAATCATACGTTGCGCATAATATATGGTTATAATGAAAATTAATAAAATAATAATATTATTTTAAATGGTAGTTAACACCTTTCCATTGTAATGGAGGGAATTAAGAGAACTATATAAAATATTATTATAAATTTTTTTTTAACTTTTTTTACTTTTATCAAATAAATTTTAGTGGTATAAAATGTGAATGAATAAAATTTTAAGCATAAATACTCTAATAATCATTAAAGGGTGAATTTTTCACCTTTTAATGGTGATACCTTTTTAAATATTGTTCTTTTCACTTTCATATGTTCTATTTGATTGAATAATATTGTTTTTTATAATTGGGACATCAAAATTTAAATTAGGTAAATTGTTTTGTATTTTTCTGATAAAGTTCATTTTTAATGAATAGTGAAAAATACGGTATTTTAATACAAAACATGCTTTTAATCTAATTTTTTATATGGATTGATTATATTTTTAATTTGTTTTAATGATTAATACGATCTTATTTTTACCATTTAATTCAATATTAGAAATTGAATGTAATTTTACTTTGAAAATGGATATAAACAATTCTCAATCTATTGATAGTAATTATTTTTTAAAAACAGGCTTTTTGTTTTGGCAACAACAATTAATTTTAAATTAATTTCATCCACTTATGTGTTTTGAATTTTGATAAATGGATTACATATTTGGAATATAGAGGTACAAATTATGTAAATAGATAACATTAATTTTGAGATATTATGAATATTTATATCTGTAAATATTTTATTTACCATGGTTAAAGTGTAAATCTTATAAATAAGGGTAATAAAATAATATTATAATAATGGAAAATTACCCTAACATGTGTCGTAATTATATTGGTTGATACATGTCTGACCATGGCCATCCTTGGGTCTATTTTGGGACCCTATAGAGCCCTATGGTAGTGATAATGACACATTATATTAATTGATTTAAAGCAATGGAAAAATTTGCAATAACATATATCTTTTAGTAAGTCATTTTTACAATGGGTTATATAAGTTATATCATCAACTATAAATATTAATTTTAAAGATAAAACTATTTAATACATCATGGTTGTTTATTTATAATTTTTATACATAAAATAAATAACATTATTTATGACACAATGATGATACAATTATTACCTTACTAATGAATGATTTAAATAAATGAGATTATAAAATTTAAAAAACAATCCAAAACATTCCCAATTCTTATTGGATTATTTTATTTAAAAAAAGAGTAATATTATATTCTAATTTAATTTTAGTTAGACATATTCAAAAAAAGAAAATTTTTACAATAATAAAATACATTCAAACATTCTAAAAGATCCCCTCTTCCCCCGTATAAAAGGAACCCACGTCAAACCCATTACTCACACCTCTCAAACCACTTGTCTTGAAAAACCTATAAAAAATTAAGCTCCCTAAAATCCTATGTTCCATCTAGAAGCCTTCACCTTGGAAGATGGAAGTTCAAGTAAACTTTTTGGTTCATACCAATGGGAGATATCCAATTTAAAAGTAACGACGTCTTCAAAGTTATTTTTATTTGTTTTACTTTTCCAACCCCATAAAATAACATTATTAGTTTCATTTTAAGAAAATAAAATATCCCAATATAATATGATGTTTTAATGAGATAGATTCTAACTACACTTCAACACACCACTATCTGATGGATACGAAGATATTGTACCTATGGATGGAAAACTAATGCCTGATGAAATGATAATTGTCCAATTATAACCTACCGCCTCTCATGGAGGCCATTATGATGGAACTCTATTTATATGTGATATATATTATATTTATATTGTCTCTTTAAATCTTTATTTTTCATTTATATGGGTAGTACCATAATGAAACTAGGGTAGGAGAGCACGAGATAGCTATACAATGCATTGGGTTACGTGACCGAGGTAAAAATTAATGATTCTCCTAAGTGATTTTTGGAATATATTTTGATGGGTATTCCAAACAAAAATCCCTATGTAGATGTGAAATCTACAACGTATGTATGTTATGGATGCCACAATTTACCTTTATGAATTATGATTTCTATGTCTTATTCATAAATATTATGATTTCATGAGGTATGAGCTTATGAATGGTATGTATTGATGGAATAATGGTTTATTTATTTATTTTATAGTCCTTACTAAGGTTTTTGTGCTCATCCAATGTTTTTAAATTTTTTTCACACGACATAAATATTAATAGGGTCAAAGATGAGATCAATGAAAAGTCATTCTGTCTAAAACATGGAACTAGAAATGACTCTTCTTATAAGGCCCCAACCTTAAACCTTACAAAATATTGAGTTATTACAAGATTAAACATTGAGGATCCTTTTAGGTTTAGAGTTTTAGATAATTAGATCATAAAACTTGCATTACATTCCACATTTAAACAAAGTGGTTACATAAAAGATAGTATTCATTTTTCCCATCAATGTAAACATATTTAAAATAAAACATGGATTCTTTCTTGACACTTCCTTGACATTATCATCATATCATGTACCCTTCCCTTGACCTGTGAAAAACATTTCAAAAACTTGGTATGAGCATAAAAACCTCAGTAATGGATATAAAAATTTGGAAAGGAAACATGAGTACATTTATACACAAGAATCAATGAAATCATACTCTGCTCATAAAACATAAGAACATTAACATACCTCATCTAATCCTGAATAAATCATAGAAATAATAAGACATAAAGGTAACTGGAGGAATTTATAACATTCTTACGTAGAGAGTAACCCTCTTGGTTACTTTTGGAATACCCATCATAGTATATTCCCTAAATCTCTTCGAAGAAACCTTAACTTTTAACTCCTTCGTGTTAACCAATGCATTGGAGAGCTATATCGGGGTCACCCTCCCTTAGTTTATAATGGAACCACCCATCTTCATAACAATGCCCATGAACCATAACATAATCGTATCTCATAAAACATGCATAAAGGAAACATATCATTTCCACATTTCAATCATAAGATATCAATAACACATTGATATAATAAAAACGTTATCAAAACCATTTTCAATACCAAAATAAAATGAAAGTAAAACCTTTTATTTATTTTTCTTTTTTTTAAAGTATGGCTTGTAGAGGAAGCCGAAACTCAAATAATGGTCACAGCCGCGGAGAAGTCGTTGTCACCGCCTACGTACGACAAAAACATTCCCTTTTTTCGTTTAGTAAAATGCTTCGTATAAAAAAAGATTCCTTTTAGGTAAAGGTAAAAGTCAAATGGGTTTATACATTGTATAAAAGAAGGGTGTGTATAAAACAAAATATGCCTCAATGAAAGGAGATTGAGACGAAGTCCCATACCTCGTATCCAACATGACTTGATCGTTCTTTAATCTCCTGAATTATAAACTTGAGTTAATTTCAACTTGTTTAAGAACCTTTTTCAAGTTCATTATTCCTTTTATATCACTTATTGCCATGTCATGAACACTATGTAATTATTTAAGTTAATAATGGTCGTTTTAACGATCATTGGTACTTGAGTAAAAAATAAACTCTTTATAATTACAATTTGTTCATGTATCCATTATATCCAGTGTTATAATCATGATTTATATATCATATATATCATTTATCAACTATATACATGCATTTATAATATCACATATCGTTTAGAGGTAAGAAATGAAATGCACCGTTCGTGGAGACGGTAAGCCGTACGTACGCATGAACACTACTTTCATTTCTATTTCATATTTTATGAAATTGAATCATAATGATATAAAGGTATATTATAATTCCAGTATAATATCATATATAATACCATTAATTAAATCCTTTATACATCCTATATATGGCATTAACGAAATCAAATCACTTTGAGGGGGCGGTAGTCCGCACTTCCTAAAATGAAGATATCGCGTTTACCCATAATGGAAACCATAAAGGTATGACATAAATGAAAAATAAAGAAGCATAAGTAGAACATAAACATATTATATATCATATAGAAGTATAGTGACATCTTAATGGCCACCTTTAAAGGTGTTATATGAGTGTTGAACAATCATCATTTCGTGAGGCAAGAATTCACCATCCACATAAACAGTATGTTCTTTAACCATTAGATGTAGGTGTGTGTAAGTGTAGCTCGAATAATTATAATAAAAACATCCTATTATATGTAAGATACTGGTTTTGTTACAAAATAAATGAATAGAAAGAGTTTAGGGGGTTGGAGAAGCAAAATAAAAGAAAAGAACACAAGAGAAGACATTACCTTAAAATCGGGTAACTCCCTTTGGTTTGAGATCAAAGGCTTTTTTGGGAAGACTTCTGCCCAAAGTGAGGCATCTAAGAGTTATATTGGGATGTTGAGAGAAAAAATGGGTAGGGTTTTGCCATGCCAAAGGCTTTTGAAGTGTTGGTAAGGTGGTAGAGTTGGGGGCCTTTTATAAGAGGAGAGGAGGGGCACTCTTGGATAGTAAAGAAACGTTACATTATTTTAAAATGTGTTTTGTATTTAAAAGGTACCACATTGATATCATTCTAGGATAAGGTGATAAGGGTTAGAAATCCACCCATCCAATAGGTTTTGGACCAGTGTAGGTCATAGATTTTACAATATTTTTTTATTTTATTTAAATCCTTTATTAATGAGGTAATCGCTGCATCATCATGATGTCATAAATAATTTAATTTATTTAATGTATAAAAATTATAAAAAAACTATCAGGATGTAGGAAGTCATTTTATCTTTCCAATGACTATTTATAGTAAAAAATATGATGCGTATAACCCCACTTAATAATTTTTTTCGTAAAACAAATTATGTTTGTGTCATTTTAATTTTAACATTAAATAAAAATATATTAATGTCATTTTCCAACCAAAGTGGCTCCATGGGGTCCCCAAGTTGACCCATGGATTGTCTTGGTCGGCCATGACACATCCAATAAGGGTATGACATGTGTCTAGGTATTTTCCTTTTATTATAATATCAATTTTTCCTTAAATTGCACTAATTACCTCTACTCGCGATTAAAGACATAAAAGTAACTATTCACCAAAAAAATTATTTTAACCCCATTGAACCATATTTTACTAATTAATGGCAACCATGTATGTCGGATTTTTGAAATTCAAAACACAGAAGTGGTAATGTTTCATTTAAATGAAAAATTAGTTTTTTAAGTACCACTTAGTGGTTTCACTATTCATCAAAAATTGATGTTTCTCAGAAAAATACCAAACATTCACCCTAAGATATATTTGATATTATGAATTAAAAAATGGTGTATATTTTAAAAAATTCAAAACATATAAGTTACATTAATTAATTTAATAATTAATTCTGGTTGTCGGAACAAATTGATTGTTTTTATGAAACCATAAGTATCAAAAATTGACACTAGTCGAAGTCCAATTTCAATGTGAAATTAATTCCAACGACCACTATTGGATTAAATAGTAAAAAGATATTATAATTTCACTTTAAAACCAATTCTAAATATAATATAGTCATATATATAAGTTATATTAAAAAGAGGTTTTGAATTAAAATACAACATTTTTCACTATTCATTAAAAAATGAACTTTATCGGAAAAATACCAAAAATTCACAAAAAGTAAATTTTTATGTCCCAATAATAAAGAATAAGTTTATTTTGACAAACATAGCTTATAAAATTGTCAAAATATAGATTTAAAAATGGTTTTCCATTAAAAGACAGTAAAACAATCTTTTAAAACATATTAATGTATTCCAAGCTTATGATTTGATTTATTTTCATTTTAATCCTCTAAAACACTATCTAATTCATAAATAGACATAGATAATAATATCTATTATTCATTACTTACTTGGTATTTTACATCCTTCCCCCCTTTAGAAAATTGCTTCCCCGTAATTTATTTACTTATCGAATAAGTGGGGGTATTTAGCTCTCATTGCATTTTCAGATTCCCATGTTGCCTCTTCAACCATGTGGTTCTTCCAAAAAATATTTACCTGATGAATAACTTTATTCCATAACACTTTATCCCTGTGGTCAAAAATCGAGACCGGTTGTTCCTCATAAGATAGGTTCTCTTCCAGCTGAACTACCTCTGGACTCAGAACATGAGATGGATCTGGCATGTACTTCCTTAACATTGAAACATGAAAAACATTGTGTACCTGAGATAAACTCGGAGGTAAATCCACTCAGTAAGCAACTGATCCAACTCTCTCCAGAATTTCATATGGTCCAATGAACCTTGGACTCAGATTTCCTTTCTTTCCAATGCGCATCACACTTTTCCATGGTGAAACTTTGAGAAAAACTTGATCACCTACCTCAAAAGAGAGATCCTTCCTCCTGTTGTCCGCACAACTCTTCTACCTACTCTAAGCAGTTCTCATGTGTTTTTGTATTAGCTGAAATTATTCTGCCGACACTTCTACCAATTCTGGTCCAATCAGATTCTTTTCACCCACTTCATCCCAGAATGCTTGAGTTCGACACCGCTTCCCATATAACGCCTCAAATGGTGCCATCTGTATACTGGAATGAAAACATTTATTATAAGAAAACTCAACCATGGAAAGATGTTGGTCCCAACATCCCTGATAATCCATCGAACAAGCACTTAGAATATCTTCCAAAGTCTGAATTGTTCATTCTGACTGCCCATCTAATTGAGGATGAAAAGTTGTACTAAAATTTAATTCAGTACCCAACGACTTCTGAAGGCCTTTCCAAAAGATAGAAGTGAACTTGAGATCACGGTCAAATACAATGGAGAGAGGAACTCCATTTAACCTAATTATCTCTTTAAGATACAAACAGGAAAGGTGATCTAGAGAGAATGTATCTCGAATAGGAAGGAAATGAGAAGATTTAGTCACCGATCAACAATAACCCAGATTGCGTTATTACCTAGAGGTGTCTTAGGAAATCCCACAATGAAGTCCATGGATATATTCTCCCATTTCCACTCTGGCACTGGTAAATGTTGAAGCATCCCTTTCGGTAACTACCACTCTACTTTATCATGCTGAAAAATCAAACACTTCACAGTAAAATCAGCAATATCCCTTTTCATTCCATCCCACCAAAAATACTCTCGAAGATCTCTATATATCTTAGTACTGCCTGGATGAACTGAAAACGGAAAACTATGAGCTTCACATAACAAATATCTCTTCAACTATGAATCACACATCACACAAAATCTCTTCCCAAATCCCAAAACAAAATCATTATCAATATTGAATTCAGGAAACATACCCTTCTGAACCAGCTCTACCCATTTCTGCAACACGCTGTCTTGCTTCTGTGCTTGCTTAATTCTGTCTGATAGAGACGATTTCACTGATACCTGAAACAAAACAAAAGGACATCCTGCACCAACAACTTCTATACCAAAGTTCATCAAATTCTTAACTAAAGGATCATGTTCCAAATGCAACATTGTCAATGGAGCATTACTTTTTCGACTCAAAGCATCATCCACTTTATTTGCTTTTCTTGGATGGTAATGAATTTTACAATCATAATCCTTGATTAATTCTAGCCAACTCCTCTGTCTCATGTTCAATTCTTTCTGAGTGAATATATACTTTAAACTTTTGTGATCTGTATATATTTCACACTTTACTCCATACAAATGATGCCTCTAAATTTTTAAAGCGAAAACAACAACAGCTAACTCCAAATCATGTGTAGGGTAATTTACCTAATGAGTTTTCAACTGTCGTAAAGTATATGAAATTACCTGGTCATTCAGAATTCGGACGCAACCAAGCCTTTTCAATGAAGAATCACTGTAGATAAAAAACTCCCCATTTTTGGAAGGTGGTTCCAAAACTGGTGCATTCACCAATCTTCTTTTCATTTCCTGAAAACAATCATCACATTCTTTTGTCCAGATAGACATAACACCCTTCCGAGTTAGCTTAGTCATTGGACTTGATAACTGTGAAAAATTCCTAACAAACCATCGGTAATAGCCTGCCAAACCAAGGAAGCTATGAATCTCAGTTACATTTGTGGGTCATGTCCATTCTTTAAGAACCTTTGTTTTTACAGGATCAACGGTTATCCCATATTTAGAAACAATGTGACCAAGGAAAGAAATTTGCGGCAACCAAAACTCACACTTGCTGAATTTCCCATACAATTTCTTTCCTTTTAAGGTGTGAAAAATAACCCTTAAATGTCTTTCATGCTCCTCTTTACTTTTAGAAAACACCAAAATAACATTAATGAAAACCACCACAAACTTATCCAAGAACTCATGGAAAATTCTATTCATTAAGTCCATGAATACAGCAGGTGCATTGGTTATCCCAAAAGGCATAACTACAAATTCATAATGGCCATATCTTGTACGAAATACAGTCTTCGGAACATCTGTTTCCTTTAACTTCAACTGATGGTACCCCAATCTCAGGTCAATCTTTGAAAAATACTGACCTCCCTGGAGCTGTTCAATCAAATCATCGATATGAGGAAAAGGATACTTTTTTCTTAACAGTGATGTTATTCAAGGCTCTATAATCAATGAAAAGTCTCATATAACCATATTTCTTTTTAAAACATAAAATAGGAGCACCCCATGGGGATGTGCTAGGTCGAATGAAACCTTTCTCTAATAAATCTTCCAATTGCTCCTTCAACTCTATAAGTTAAATTTGACCCATTTGATAAGGGGGTTTTGAAATGGGATTAGCATCAGGAACTAAGTCAACAGTAAACTCAACTTCCCGATCTAGTATTACTCTAGGAAACTCATCATGAAAAACATCAGGATAATCATTTACCACTATCACATCATTAATCTGAACAGTTCCTTTGTTTTCAATGATATGTTCAAGGTAACATTCATTTCCATCTTTTACAAGTTTTTCGGCCTCTTGATAAGTTATCAACATTAAGGGTTCATTCTTGTACACAAACTGAAAGTCTTTCTAAAAAGAAACATCTTTAGCTCTACAGTCAATCATAGCATGGCAAATAGAGATCCAATCCATACCCAGGATAACATCAAACTCTACTAGAGGTAAAACAATAAGGATTGCAAGTAGGTTCTTTCCACAGATAAGGATAGGAAGATTCTTAAAAATTCTTTTTTCCTCAACATTTCCCCCAGGTGTTTTTACCACAAGTTCAAGAGTCATTTGATGAGATGGTATTCCCATTTTACTAGAAACGGTTTCAGAGATGAATGAATGTGTAGACCCCGAATCAAACAAAACATTGGCATAATCTGAAAAAACAAAAAAAGTACCTGATACAACTTCATTTTATGGCCCGACATCTACTGAAGTAGCTACAATGGATTTCCCCACCCCTTTCTGCTTGTAGTCTAACTGCTTCCCATCACTCATGATCTTTTTCGGACACTCATTTTCATAGTGACCCATCTCATTTCACCTAAAAAATTTCACTAACTGTAAATCAAATTTTGTCTTACCATCACCCTGATCATTTTCAGTGAAATCACGAGCCTTATGTCCCATCTTACTGCATCGGTAGAACATTACAGAATTCAGAAGACATTCCCCATCATTCCTTTTACAACATTTATCACAAATTGGAAACATAGTTTTCTTACCGTCAGACCTTTTTGAAGAATTATTTCCTTTCTCCTGCCACCTCGGTCTCTTCTTCTGCTGGATGTTATAGAACACTTGATCATCGGAAAACTCTATTTCCACCTTCTTAGCACATCTAACAAGCTTTTCATTACTTTTAAACTCACAAGAATCCAATTCCCTTCAATATTTTGGCATTAATACTGAGTAAAAACGATTGATTTTACAATCAAGGTCTCAGATAAAATTTGGAGCATACCTTGACAATCGAGTGAACCTTATGAGTATTTCTCTTGCCTCAATTCCAAGAATTGTTTTTCCATCCTATGTCGAACAACCTTAGGAAAATACTTCTCAAGAAGCATACCTTTGAATTCATCCCAGTCGAGAGCATCAAACTCATCAGCATCCATGATATTTTTAACCATTGACCACCACTGATCTGCCTCACCCTCCAAACAGTAAATAGAAAGACTAACCTTTGGATTGTCTGAACACCCCATGACATCGAAAATCTTCTTCAGTGCTTTAATCCACCCTTCCACTAGCACAGGGCCAGAAGAACCTCTAAATGATGGGGGATGTTGTCTCATGAAATGTTCCACCATAGACATGTTCCTCTATGGATAATCTTGCTGATCTCTTACATGGATACCACTACCATTTATCGCTTGAGTCAACTGTGCCATTACTGCAACAAACTTTTCAGTTCCAATTCCGACCATCTCAGGATGATGATTCGGAAAGTTATTTCCTTCCGTGTGCCTTCTTAGCACTGCTTCCCTGTTTCCTCTGCAGAAAACCATTCTGAACAAACATGTCTTAGATGAAACAACATGGTAATATTAAAATGCTATATAATTTCAATTTGACCATAAATAAATATTTTTGGATAACCATTTAATAAAATTCTAACTCCTAAAGTTATCTAAACCAACCTTTGATACCAACTATAAGGCCCCAACCTTAAACCTTACATAATCTTGAGTTATTACAAGATTACACATTGAGGATCTTTTCAGGTTTAGAGTTTTAGAGAATTAGACCATAAAACATGCATTACATTCTACATTTAAACAAAGTGGTTACATAAAAGATAGTATTCATTTTTCCCATCAAAAGAAACATATTTAAAATAAAACATGGATTCCTTCTTGAATATTCCTTGACAATATCATAATATCATGTACCCTTCACTTGACCTGTGAAAAACATTTCAAAAACTTGGGATGATCATAAAAAGATCAGTAGGGGATATAAAAATATGGAGAGGAAACATGTGTACATGTATACACAAGAATCAATGAAATCATAATCTACTCATAAAACATAATCACTTTAACATACCTCATCAAATCATGAAGAAATCATAGAAATCATAAGACATAAAGGCAACTTGAGGCTTTCATAACATTCTTACGTACTAAGTAACCCTCTTGGTTACGTCTAGAATACCCATCACAGTATATTCCCTAAATCTCTTCGGAGAAACCATAACATTTAACTCCTTTGCATTACCAAATGCATTGGAGAGCTATATCGGGCTCACCCGCCCTTAGTTTATCATGGAACCACCCGTCTTCATAACAATCCCCATGAACCATAACATAATCGTATCACATAAAACATGAATAAAGGAAACATAACATTTCCACATTTCAATCATAAGATATTAATAACACATTGATATAATAAAAACATTATCAAAACCATTTTCAATACCAAAATAAAAGAAAAGTAAAACATGGTATTTATTTTTCTTTTTTTTAATGTATGGCTTGTTGAGGAAGCCGAAACTCAAATAATGGTCATGGAGGAGGAGAAGTCGTTGTCGCCGCATACGTATAACAAAAACATTCCCTTTTTTCGTTTAGTAAAACACTTCATACTAAAAAGATTTATTTTAGATAAAGGTAAAAGTAAAAAGGGTTTATACACCGTATAAAGAAGTTTGTGTATAAAACAAAATATGCCTCAATGAAAGGAGATTGAGACAAGGTCCCATAAATCATATTCGACTTGACTTGATCATTATTTAATCTCCTAAATAATAAACTTGAGTTAATTTATACATATTTAAGAACCTTTTTCATGTTCATTATTCCTTTTATATCACTTACTGCCATGTCATGAACACTATGTAATTATTAAAGTTAATAACGGTCGTTTTAACGATCATTGGTACTTGAGTCAAAAATAAACTCTTTATAATTACATGTTGTTCATGTATCCATTATATCCAGAGTTATACTCATGATTTAGATATCATATATATCATATATATCCAGTATATACATGCATTTATAATATTACATAACATTTAGAGGTAAGAAATTAAATGCACAGTTCATGGGGATGGTAAGTTGTATGTACGCATGACCACTACTTTCCTTTCTATTTCGTATTTTATGAAATGGAATCATAATTATATAAAGGTATATTATAATTACATTATAATGTCATATATAATACCATTAATTAAATCCTTTATACGTCCCACATATGGCATTAACGAAATCAAATCACTTTGAGGTGGCGGTAGTCCGCACTTCCTAAAATGAAGATATCGTGTTTACCCATAATGGAAACTATAAAGGAATTCCATAAATGAAATATACAGAAGCTTAAGATAACATAAACATATTATATATCATATATAATTAGAGTGACATCTTAATGTCCACCTTTAAAGGTGTCATATTAGTGTTGAAAAATCATCATTTCCTGAGGCATAAATTCACCATCCACATAAACAGTATGTTCTTTAACCATTAGATGTAGGTGTGTGTAAGTGTAGCTCGAATAATTCTTATAAAAACATACTAGTATATGGAAGATACTGGTGTTGTTACAAAAGAAATGAATAAAAAGAGTTTAGTGGGTTGGATAAGCAAAATAAAACAAAAGAACACAAGAGAAGACATTACCTTAAAATCGGGTAACTCCCTTTGGTTTGAGCTCAAAGGCTTCCTTGGGAAGACTTATTCCCAAAGTGAGGATTCTAAAAGCTATATAGGTATGTTGAGAGACAAAATGGGCAGGGGTTGGCCGAGCCAAAGGCTTTGGATTTGTGGGTAAGGTGGTAGAGGTGGGGGCCTTTTATAGGAGGAGAGGAGAGGCACTCTTGGAAAGTAAAGAAATGTTACTTTATTTTAATATGAGTTTCAGAATTAAAAGATCCCACATTTATATAATTCGAGTATAAGGTGATAAGGGTTCGAAATCCACCAATACAATTGGTATTTGACATGTGTAGGTCATATATTTTACATTATCTTTTAATTTTATTAAAATCCTTTATTAATGAGGTAATCGCTGCATCATCATGATGTCATAAATAATTTAATTTATCTAATGTCTAAAAATTATAAAAAAATATAATGATGTAGGAAAGCTTTTTATATTTCCAATTAATATTTATAGTCAAAAATCTGACTTGTATAACCCCATTTAAAAATTGTTTTAGTAAAACAACTTATGTTTGTGTCATTTTAATTTTAAAATTAAACAAAAAGATATTAATGTCATTTTCCAACCAAAGTGGATCCATGGGGTCCCCAAGTTGACCCATGTATTTTCTTGGTCGGCCATGACACATCCAATAATGGTATGACATGTGGATAGGTATTTTCATTTTATTATAATATCGTTTTTTCCTTAAATTGCACTAATTACCTCTAATCGCGATTAAAAACATAAAAGTTAATACTCACCAGAAAATTATTTTAATCCCATTGAACCACATTATACATATTAATGAGAACCATGTATGTCGGATTTTTGAAATTCAAAACACAGAAATCCTAAAGATTCATTTAAATGAAAAATCAGTTTTTTAAGTACCACTTAGTGGTTTCACTATTCATCAAAAATTGAAGTTTTTCAGAAAAATACCAAAACACCACCCTAACATATATTTGATATTCCGAATTCAAAAATTATGTCTATTTTACTAATTGAAAAACATATAAGTTACATTAATTAATTTAATAATTAATTCCCACTGTCAGAACAAATAGCGTGTTTTTATGAAACCATAAGTATCAAAAGATTGACACTAGTTTAAGTCCAATTTCAAACCGAAATTAATTCCAACGACCAATATTGGATTAAATGGTAAAAATATATTATAATTTAACTTTAAAACCAATTAAAAATATAATCTAATCATATAAATAATTTAGATTAAAAAGAGGTTTTGAATTAAAATACAACATTTTTCACTATTCATTAAAAATGAACTTTATAGGAAAAATACCAAAAATTCACAGACATTAAATTTTGATGTCCCAATCATAATGAATAAGTTTATTTTGAAAAACATAGGTTATAAAATTGTCAGAATATAGATTTAAAAATGGTTTGCCTTCAAAAGGCAGTAAAACAATCTTTTAAAATATATTATTGTATTCCATGTTTATGATTGGATTTATTTTCATTTTAAGCCTCTAAAACACTATATAATTCATAAATAGACATATATAAGAATATTTATTATTCATTACATACTTGGGATGGTACACGTATTTTTCAAGAGTTTTTATTTAATGAAAAAAATGGATAATGAGAAAAATATTCTACATTTAAAATTCAAGTAATTATGTATATGTTATGACCTAATTCTCAAAATCTATAAACATAAAAAGTTCATCAAATAGAATTATTAACATAATTCACGATCATAAAATGTTTAAATAAAGAGTCATTATAGTTGGTATTATAGTGGAATTTAGATAACTTTAGGAGTTAGAATATTGTTAAATTAATAAAAATAAATAAATTTATGTTATGATCAAACTGATATAGAATTTACAGATTACCATGTATCTTCACCAAATATATTTGTATGTTCAAAATGTTTTTCCATAGAGGAAACATGGTAGCTTGGATGGGACGACATCAAGAGGAAAACAACCTTCCAAATCAACTACTTGAGATTGTCAGAATCGTAACTGAACAATTTATCGATGTGATGGCACAATTAACTCAGGCTATAAATAGTGGTGGGTAATTATGCAAGATATTATCTAGATCAAAAATAAAGGATCATGTCACTAGTAATGTTTTTAATGAGGCAATATACCCCATTATTCATAAGATCATCAGACCCTATGCCAGATGAATGGTGGATTAATGAACTGGAGAATATTTTCGATATCATGGAGTGTTCAGAACATCAAAAGGGTAGTCTAGCTGTTTAACATTTTTAAGATGAAGATGACCAGTTTTGGTCGATAGTGAAAGCATCAGGGATAGTGTGGAGATTTATTGTTCTATTGGGATAAAATTAAAGGTATTTTTTATAGAGAAATATTTTTTAATGCAGTTCGACTTAGGATGGAAAAACATTTATTGTAATTGAGGAAGGACAATGACACAGTAGATGGAAAAGAATAAAAATTCAATCTACTTGCATGGTATGATCAAAATTTAAAACTAAATCTAGATTGTAAAATAATTTTTTTATTCAGGATTAATGCCAAATTATCAAAGGACATTAGCTTCCCATGAAATCAAAAGATATGAAATACATGTTTAGGTGGAAATTTATTTTTTGGACGATCAGGGATTCTTTTAAAAATAACATAATAAGAGGTCGAGATGCCAGACTAAACAGAATAAATCTTCAAAAGGACTGATGGAATGAAACATATCTTTACAGTTTGTGAAAATTATGGTAAAATGGGGCAAAAGGCTCATAATTTCACTGAATAGGATCCATGTAATGGTAATAAAAAATATGATACATTCATTAAAATGATTTATGATGATTTAAATGGGTAATTATAAAAATGAGGGTCCAAAAAAACTCAGTTGTGGGAAATCATCCTGTCTATAAATAGAAAGGGGCGGTTAAATCATTTGCAACTAATTAATCAGATGTTGGGCCATCAATGAAAAATGTATCAGGTAGACTGTTTGTTTGTTCATATTATGCTAACATGTTGTTTGATTTAGGTTCTACACATTCTTTCATTTCTGGGAAATTTTATAGTAAATTAGGAATTGCATCTCATGATATGCATCTTGAACTTATGGTAAAAACAGATGGTGGAAATTTTGAGACCAAAGGAATCATAAGAACCTTTCTATTCATTTGTGTGGAATGAATCTAACTAAAAAAATTATTGTTTTTCATCTTGAATTGCACGATGTTATTTTTAGTATTGATTGGATTTCTTTTTATCGTGCTAAGATTGACGGAATAGGTAAAGAAATTTATTTTCAGAAAAAAAATCAGTTTTTTTCTCATGAATGAACCCTAACTTTTGATAGTATTTCAGGAAGCTGATAAACATGTAAAATATGGAAATGAATTTTACGTTTCACATATTGTTGAAAATAAAAGAACTATTCAGATTAATGTTGTGCACTTGTTAAATGATGACCTTTATTTTTTTCTTGATGAGTTTCTAGGTATTATAACTGATTAGGAAGCTCAATTTACTTTTTTCTCAGTTCATAATGATAAGAAAATTTCAAAATACCCATATAAAATGGATCTAATTGAACTTCTAGAGTTAATGAAGCAATTTCAAGAGTTATTAGAAAAATGTTTTATTCAACCTGGCACATCACCATGGGATTTTCTTATCTTGTTTGAGAAAATGAACGACGGTTCAATGAGATGTTGTATTGATTAAATAGCATTGAATAACATAACTATTAATAAAAATTATCATTTGCTTCATATCGATGATTTTTTTATAACCTCCAGGGAGCTCAATATTTCATAGAGATTGACTTGACATCCGGGTATCTTTAGTTGAATGTAAAGGAAGAATAAATTTATAAAACCACATTTCATACTAGATATGGCAATTATGAATTTGTAGTTATGATTTTTGTGTTAACCAATGCACCTACTATATTTATAGATCTTATTAATAGAATTTTCTTGTGATTTCATGATCATGTTTTGGGTTGGGTTCATTGATGATATTTTTCATTATTCTAAATGTAAATTTAATGATTAAATTTATTTAATGGTTTTCATGAAAACCATAAATGAAATGAATCATTTTTTAAAATTCAGTAAGTGTGAGTTTTGGTTACAACACATTTCATTTTTTGGTAAAATTATGTAAAAAAATGGCATTACTATTTTTTATTATAAAATTAATGTTGTTGTTGAATGGACAAGACCCACAAATATAACTATGATTCATAGTTTTCTTGGTTTATCTGGTTATTTCTGGAGGTTTGTTGAAATATTTTCCTCATTATCTAGCCCACTGACTAAGTTATCTTGAAAATGTGACATGTTCATTTGGAAAATATAATTTGATAAATGTTTTCAGGAATTGAAAAGTTTATTGGTGAATCCTCTAGTTTTGGCACAACCATCCAGAAATGGTGAGTTTGTTATCTAAAGTGATGCTTCAGTGAATGGACTTGGATGTGTCCTTATGCATAATGATCAAGTAATTTTTTATGCTTCAGGTCAGTTGAAACGTTATAAGTTAAATTACCCTACATTTGATTTGAAATTAATAGATGTTGTTTTTTCATTAAAATTTTGTTGGAATAATTTGTAAAGAGTAAAATGTGAAATAAATACTGACTACTAATGTTTGATGTATATATTCACTAAGAAATAATTGCACATGAGACAGAGGAGCTGGATCGAATTAATCAAGGATTATGATTGCACAATTCATTACCATGTAGGAAAAGAAAATAAAGTGGATGATTCTTTGAGTAGAAAAACTAATGCTACATTATCTTTGTTATAATTGGAAGAAGACCCTTTGATTAATGATTTGATAAACGTTCTCATAGATGTTTTTAGTGTAGGAAATATCTTTGTTCTGTTTCAAGTGTAACTGAAATAATCTTTATCAGACATAATTAAGCTAGCACAGAGTGAATACAATGAGTTGTAGAAGAAGGTAGATTTAGTTCAAGAGGATAAGCAGCATGATTTTAATATTGATAATGATTTTTTGAGGTTTTAGAAGAGATTATGTGTGACCAGTGATCCACACTTGAATAATTAGTTGTTATATGAGGCTCTTAGTTCATTGATTAATGTTTATCCTGGATGTACTATGATTTATAGAGATCCTCGAGTGCATTACAGGTGGTACGAAATGAAAATAGATATTGCTGAATTTATTTTGAAGTGATTGACTTGTCAACAGATTAAAGGAGAGTATTAGTTACCAAAAAGGACTCTTCAGTTGTTACTAGTTCTAGAGTGGAAATCCGAAATGCCTTCGGAATTTTTGTAAATTACTTAAGAAGTTGTTAGGTACTGAATTAAATTTTAGTACAACATTTTATCCTCAATTAGATGGACAGTTAGAACGAACAATTCAGATCATGGAAGATATGCTACGACCATTATCAATAAGTAATCAGGGAAGCATTGTCAAACTACAACCTTTTGTGATGAAGTGGGTGAATTGAAGTTGATGGGACCGAAATTGATAGAATATATGGTAGAAAATGTGCAGTTGATTTAAAAGAACATGAGAACAGATTATAGTATGCATAAATGTAATGTAGATAATTGGAGAAAGGATCATTCTTTTGAGGTAGGTGATCATGAATTTCTCAATGATTCTCCATGGAAAAGTGTGATTGGTTTTGTTAATAATGGTAAGATGAGCTTGAGGTTCATTAGACACAATAAAATCCTAGAGAAGGTTGGATTAGTTACATACATAGTGTCTTTACCTCCGTGTTTATCCCTTGGTACATAATTTTTTCATGTTTGAATTTTAAGAATGTATAAGTCAGATCCATGACATGTTTTGAGTCAGAGGTAGTTCACTTCGAATAGAATATTTCTTACGAGGAACAACTAGTCTAGATTCTTGACTGAAGATATAAAGTGTTGTGGAATATGGTCATTAATCAGGAAATGGTGTTTTGAAAAAACCCATATGGTTTGATGAATCTACATCAGAATTCGAAAATTATATGAGGGATAAATTCCCCCATTTATTTGATAAGTGAATAAAATTTTGGGGATGCAATTTAAAAAAGGCGGAATGATGTCACAACCCAAGAAAATAAAGGATATGATAGTTTTTTAATTATTAATATTTGTGAATTAAATATGAATTTCACATTGAAGGGGATGCTATGTTCTATGGTGTACTAGATACGCAACAATAGATTTCTCCTAAATCTTATGTTGTACACAACATTGAGTTATACTGAAAAATAATATTAATATATTATTATTATAAATGGTAGATAATTACATGTTTTTATAATGAGGTAAATGAACAGAAAAAGCAATAATATGATTATACATGTTTGTAAAATGTTTATTCATTTACCTAATAAATTTATGAGGATTAGAATGTGAAGTAATCCAATTTTTAGCATAAATACTATAACATTCTTTAAAGGGTAGATTTAACGCCATTTAATGGAGAACCATTTTTAAATATAGTTTTGGTCACATTTATATGTTCTATTTGAAAAAAATAAAATTCCCCATTATAATTGGGGTATCAAAATTTACTTTGGGTAAATTTTATGTACTTTTATGATAATGTTCAATTTTTAATGAATAGTGAAATATACCGTATTTTAATTCAAAACATTCTTTTAATATAATTTATTTATATGGTTAGATTATCTTTTTTTTTGTTTTTTAAAAGTATAGTAAGATTATATTTTAAAATTTTAATCTAATGTTGGTGATTTAATTATATTTTACTTTTAAATTGTACATAAAAAAGTCAATCTTTTGATAGTAATTATTTCTTAAAAACATGATTTTTTTGACAATGTGAATTAATTTAAAATAAATTCTTGCCACTTCTGTGCTTTGAATTTGAAAAATTGTATTCCATATTTGGAATTAGGAGGTCTAAATGGTGTTAAAAGATATCTTTTTTTTATTACATTACTAATATTTAATTTAGAAAATAATTTATTTACCATGTTTAAAGGGTAAATCTAGTAATTAATGGTAAAAATTTATATTATAATAATAGTAAATTACCCTAACATGTGTCCTAATTATATGGGATGATTAATATCCGACAATGGGAATACTTGGGTCAATTTCGGTTCTCTAGGGAGCCACATGGTTGTGATAATGACACTTTATATTAATTGATTTAAAGTAAAGACTAAATTGACATAAACATATATCTGTTAGTAAAACATTTTTTAGATGTGGTTATTTAATTTATCTATTAGTATATAAATATTTATTTGAAATATAATAAAAAAATTTATATCATGGTATTTTATTTATAGTTTGTAGACAACATATAAATAAAATTATTTATGACATAATGATGATGCAATGATCCCCTTAATAATGAATGATTTCAATAAATGTGATTATAAAATTTAAAAAAATATCCAAAACTTGTCCAACTATTAATAAATGATATTATTTATATCAAAATTCATCTTATATTCAAATTTAATGTGTTTTTTACTTTTTGAGACTTGAAATATGTTTATAGTAAAATAATATATTCAATCTTTCTTAAAGAGCCCCTACTCTACCTTATAAAAGGCCACCACCTCTATCCCATTACTCATAACTCCCTTGCCTCTTCTATCATCCAAAATAATCCCAATTAATCTCACTATATTGATGTATTCTTCATATATGACTTAATTTATGTTGAAGAAAATTCAATTAAATCTTTTGGTTCAAACCAAATGGAGTTACCCAATTTAAAGGTAACATCTTCTCTTAAGTGATTTTATTTTATTAAACTACTCTAACCCAATAAAATATATTTATTAATTTATTTTATAGAAACACCTGTATCCTCAATATACTAATTATTATTTTTATATGGATTCAAAATTAACTTCCACACACCTCTATCTAATGGATACGAACATACTGTTTCGGTGGATGGCGAACTACTGCCTCATGAAACGATAATTGTTCAATTATCCCATACCAACTCTCATGGTGGCCATTATGATAGAAATATATTTATATGTCATATATATTTTATTTTTATTGTCTCCTTATTTCGTAATTTTTCATTTTTATCATACATTTATGGATTCCGTAATAGGTAAATGTTATAATTTTAATTTGAAGAAGTGCATACTACTTACCCCTCCATGTGATATGACTCTTTCATTCCATACAAAGGACTTATAAAGAGTAGATTTAATGAAATTATATATTATATTATAATGGAATTATTTAATACCTATGTATCATTATGTTTAAATTATATTAAAATGAAAAACAAAAATGAAAGTATCATTCATGCAAACGTACAGCTTACTATCTCCATGAACGATGCATTTCATTTATTATTTAAAAATTTTATGGACCATTATTTATATATATATTTTAATAATATGTTATATATTATATCTATATCAGTAATCTCATTTTATAGATAATGGACTTTTGACAACATGGACATCGTGTAATTATAAGATGTTCATTTTCGACTAATGTACCAAATATCGAAAAAAATGATTGGTATTAACATAAATGATTACATAATGATTATAATGTGGTAATATGTAATATAAATGGAATAATAAACTTGAAAAATTCATTTACTAAATAAAAAATTAACTTTCTTTTATTATTCAAGTTATTAAAGAACAAACAACTCATGTCGAACATAAGGCAAGGGACTTCGTCTCAATCTTCTTTCATTGAGGTATATTTTGATTTATACAACAATGAATTTTATACGGTGTATAAACATACATAAATATTCATTCATTCAAAGGGAATATTTTTATATGAATCATTTTACTATACAAAAAATGAAATGTTACTTTTTAATGTAATCAGCGACAATGACATTTCCTTTACCACTAGTATTATTTGATATTTGGATTCCTTAACAAGTCATAATGTTTTTAAAAGGAAAATAAATACCATATACTCTTTTTATGTATTTTGGTATTGAAGATGGGTTTTTAGAAGACATTGATTATTTCAATATCTTGAAATTATATATTTTGATTGAAATGAGAAAAAGATATCTTTCCTTTATGACTATTTTATGTGTTATGAATATGTTTTTTTTTCTTGGGCATTGTTTACATGTTCGGGTGGTTCCATAATGAACCTAGGGAGGGTTGAGCCTGAGATATCACTGCAATGAATTGGGAAATGTGATGGAGGTAAACGTTAATGGTTCTCCTATGATATTTAATGAATATACTGTGATGGGTATTCCCAAAGTATCTCATTATGTAGCTATGAAAGAGACTACATAATTATGTAATGTGTGCCACAAGATACCTTTATGATATTTGATTTCTTTATTTTGTTCACAAATTTTTTGATTTCATAATGTATGAGATTAAGATTGATATGTATTGATTGACTAATGTTTTATTTTTTTATGTTATAATACTTACTGATATTTTTAAGCTCATCTCATGTTTTTGAAATGCTTTTCAAAGGACTTAAATATGAATAGTTTCAAGGATGGGATCAAGGAAAAGTAATGCTCTCTAAAACATTGAACTAGACTTGACACTTCTTTTTCAAGAGTTTTCCTTTTTTTAAAAAATTGATACTGAGTATAAGTGCCTATATTTAATATTCATGTTATTATGTATATGTAATGACTTAATTCTCTAAAGATATAAACTTGAAAATATCCTCAATTTGAATTATTAACTTAATACAAGATTATGAATAATGTTCATGGCATGGGTCCTTATATGAATACCATGGGGAATATACCTTATTGACTCTGGTAATGTGTATTCCTATTTAATATAATAAATTATTGAAGGATAACACTTGATGAATGTTGGGGGAGGAGATCCTTCAATAAATCTTGATTTATATTTATATGGAATGCCACAAGTGTCTTCCATGGATTCTAATCGAGTTATATCATTAAATCACAATGCATATCCATTTATTTAATACACTACTAATGGATTATCATTGTAAATATTGGTAATTAATTCATAGTGTATCCATGATGATTCTTTTTTTTGGTATGATCTTGATTTCATTGATAATGTTTCTTGGTACCAAATTCTTCCATGACACCTTCATTACATTTAGTGACCTGTATGAGATTAGGCATGTGTGTCCATACTTGGTTATCTTCCTATGATAAATGATTCATGTGATTCCTTTTATTTATGCACAACATTATTTACCTCAAATATTTCACCTTTATATATATATGTATATCTATTTCAAAACATTATTCAATATACATCATAAAATATTTGAACTAAATAGATTGGAGGTGGTTTAATGATTTGTACTCATACAATATTGGTTCCTACATTTAGTGTGTAGATAAAATTAATTTATATAAGTTGTAATAGGAGTAAGTACTCTATAGGGCATGATTGATGTTTAGTTGATGACAGGACGAGGGAGATAGGAGGTGGGCTAGAGTTCAATAATTTTTGGTTATTTTTCCTTTCATGATTTCATTTTTGTTTCCCAATGCTAATTAATTCAATATACACAAACTAACTATATGATTAATGATTATGAATGTAAAAAAAGTATGAAGTTTCATTCCTCTTTATTTGGTGTCATTTACATGATTATTTCATCAATATGTTATGTGTGTGATGTATAATTTATTTACATTGTTATATCAACTCAAAAATGAATGTATAGTATCCTCACTATACAGTAATTTACCCATGATGCTTGTTTATAGACTTTTGAATAGAGGGAGGTTTGATAAACATCATGTGGAACAACATCTGAAGTCAGGGATTTACTAGCTTCAAGGATATGTTCTTACAATCATGATTCACTTACCTATCCTCATCAGATGAATATTTAATATGATAGCCTCCTATATCTGAAACATCAGCAAACTAGTTTATAAGTTCCTATATAGGACATCATTTTGGAGGAACTTAAATAAATCCAAATCAATAGTTGAGAATATTTTATAATAAATTTTATAAAAACAGTGTTTATGAATAATCAATTATAAACGAATATCAACTTGAATCCCATCCTTTGAGTAATCACCCGATGATCAAACACCTTAGACGACACTGCCTATGGATCTTCCATATGTTATAATATAATATCCCCAAACACAATATATCATGGTTATAGTCTTACATTCCTTTTTTGTAGGAATATATTGTAGTAACATCAAATAAAATTCACATAAATGATATATCTAGGGTTAGATAACTTATATGCAACAACTCATACATTTTGTGAAACAATAGAATAACTCTCATTTGTAATTAATTAATCATGAGTTCAATTTTAAAACCTTATTTAAATAAATCAAAGCAATAAAAATTAAATATGATCCAATTTACAAACCATAATCCACAAAATCACACTCTAAAAACTATTGGAAGTGGAAAATACCCAAACAAACAATTCACTAAATAATATTTTATTAAATCCATGAAATTGAAAACAATAAAATAATAATATCAATTCCATAATCCTAGTGACACATGTATTTATAAAACTTATGTTATGAAAAATGATTCATATAATCAAATTCATGGTCATACCGTTATATCTCTAGCCTACCATTACTATATAGTAAATCATCAATCATTGGATCCAATTAAATTTTGTGACTACTGTATTAAATTTAATTGTTCATAATTTGAATACTAATATGATTTGGGTGTGAGTCCTAGTGAAATGAAATAGGTGATTAGGGATGTTGGAAATACAATGTATTGATGAGACAATACCTATATGATTTTTATAGTAATAAATTTAAGTTCATAAATATTATAAATATCCAAAAAGATATTAAATATTCCAATCACTTGCTTAACATATTTTTAATGAATAACATATAATAGAAAACTTGTGACAAACCTATGATTTTTAGTTTAAGAAAATGATATAGATTATGAAAAACAAAAAATAGATTTTTATATTATAATGATAGGGGGATTTATAGTTGCTTCATAGTTTCAATTCATGGTATTCATCCAAAATAGGATGAATCATCATGTGATATAATTTCCCAAAAAAATCATTGTTGTTACCCATTAAAATTATGAGAACCCTTTTAGTTGAAGTATTATAGTTTATAAAACTCTTATGTACTTAATAATAGACAGTAGAGTTTATTTATATTCCTGGTGTTAAATATAAATTTCATTAAATTAAATCATATTATTTTATTATTAAATATATTTCCCCATATGTGTTCCCATTAACTAGGACACAAACCACTCAACTATTTCCATCTCTTCAGTTAATTCATCTTAGTCATTGATCGTTACTTTTTGAGATATAATATTTTTTCTATAAATATTAAGGTGTTTTTTGAGGTTATTCGAGTTTGTTCTTAGTGTTTACTAGTAGCATCCTTCACTAGTACTCTATTATTTAGTGATTACTCACAAAGTCAATGATGTTTCTGGTGCCATGAATTATCTGATCTGATATGGAAACAATCTATGAATTTAAGAATGTACCTAATTATTCCCTTATGGTTTTCACTAGAAAATATACAAGGTATATGGATAATAATTAGTTTCATTTTTTGTCTCATCACAATGACCTTGAGTGACTATTGAATAATTTTTTATCTTTTTTGATTAATTGACACATATTTGGGAAAACCATCATAAGACCCTAAGAGGTCTGTAATTGAATGTTAGGCCCTAATATATACCACTAAAGGTTTTCTTCATAATATAATAACTATGAATAATGATCATTACAATCAATATGGGATTACATGGTATAAATTTTACCTAGTGGTATTAATTTTGGATGCCTATGTTTTTTACATAGAAATGGAATTATAGCATTGTATTAAAATAAATGAGTTATCCTTTGATAAATAATAATACATGTATTATTTTTTAACTGGTGATATATATAATTTGATATATATATATATATTCCTTTGTGGGTATTAACTAGGGTAGGGTGGTTTTTTAACCCCATGAACACTATTTTAAATTTTTTAACTCTGGACTTGTTTTTGAAATTCAATTTAAAATGTGAATCATATATTTCACATTAAACTTATTATATAATTCATTAATGCTATTATTGTATTGAATAAATGTTAAGTGATATTGGTGGGAAATCTATATAACCAATGGACATATAGATTTATTTAATGGTTCTTAGGGATTGGTTAGGTGGAATTGGTCATCCCTATTGTCAGATGTGATGGAATGGGATTAGGTAGTTGGTTAAGTGAGTATTAAAAGTGTGAATATAATTAAAAATATTGAACCAAAATATAATTATGAGATATATGTATTTTTTCTAAAATTTTATCATTTGTATGATCATTTCAGATTATAGTTTTGTATAATTTGGAAGAACCATGCGTTATGTCGGAAACACAATCACATTGATTGTATTATTTCTACACAATTATTTTCTTATGTCCAATCATCCATTCCTTTATTGAAACACTAAATTTGTTAAATTAAATTCATTATATCTATATTATTGACGATATATTTGTTATTATATATCAAAAATATCATGTAAAAACATTTTAAATTTTGGATGATTAAAAAAAGAATAAAAAAGTATATAAAATGATTCTAATCCTGTTGGTTGATTTAAATTTGTGAAATTCCAAATAAAAGTTTTAATTTTCATATAATTGTCAATATGTATAGATAATCACAATATTCTTATATTATTCTAACATATTGTCAAATATATTTTCATAAATAATTTAATGATAAAGAATGAAAGAAAAATCAATTTTATTTTGGTTTAGGGGTCATCAAAATGATATCATAATTGTAATCTTCAAAATAATGGATAAACCTACCATGTTAATTCATAATTCTTAAAAAGAATATCTTATATCTAGATTATTATATCATAAATACATCATTATATGAATGAAATATATCATTTTAACTTCCTCAACATTATAGTAGTAGGTTAAAACATGTTTACACTATCCTCATTACCCAATGCATTTGGGGTTTATATTTTTTTTGAAAATAATCATTAAAACTGTATATGAACTATATCATGAATAAAATATTTTTTCTTTCATATCATCATTAATAATATAAAATTTTAACTTTGAACCAATTTTTAAAAGTACATAAATTTATCACCTAAATATAAAGAAAAATACCATTTTTTGAAAACTCAATAAACAAAATCCTAGAAAAATATATATAACTATTTATTTGAAAACCATTGAAACCTATATGACAATATCAATGATGAATAATTATTATTACTACTTAAAATTGTAGTGTTGATATAAATTTTAAAAAATATACAATATTCAATTTCAAAGTATTTAAAAATTATACACATGGAAATTGTAATGAATGCTAATTTGGGAAATTTTATAATGAAATATAAGGTCAATAAAAATTAAAATGAATCATTTTTTATTATAAGAGGTAAATTCTTAAAAAAAAGTTAATAAAATTAAAATTTAATATAGATATTTTTAAAAAAATTAAACAATGTTTAAACAAATATATTGTTTTAATTACAGTAGATTTAGATCTGTATAATACATATGAGAGAAATATTTAGGATCTAATGAAGTATTAGAAGGGGTCAATATCAATTTTATCGTATTTATTAATTTTTTAGAAGATATGGAAGAAGTTAAATTTTTTAAGAAGAAGAACAAGGAACGTATCATTGAAATATGGGGTATATAATAAATTATGGAAAAAAGTTTAGGGAATCATAAATATTAAGGTATTTTATTCAAGGTAATGATCACTATCTCCGAGATAAGGTCAATTTGATCGACAATGAAAGTTATATAATCATGAAAAGGGGATATTGTACACCTATGTCTCTCTGAATTTGTAGGTTGAGTAAAATTAATGTAGGAAGTAACAAATAATTTGGAAATTATTTTAATGATAATTTATGTAGAACCCCATTCAATGGAGGATGAAATCATAACAGATATAGAGATAAATATATTTTAGGCCCAAAAACAAAAAATTTGGGTCAATAAGTATAAATTCATACAATAATATAGAATATATAGAAATAAATTTCAAATTCTCATGAATTGCAAACATTTTCATTTTTAAAGGTCATAAAACATAATGCCAAAAATTTAAATATTATAATGAATTATGATGTATTTTTTAAAATGTATTTAAATTTATAGCAATATGTATTTCTCAAAAATAAAAATATTATTTTGAATCACAAATTCATTAAAGTTAAAATCAATGTGGATGAATCCCTAATTTTCTAAGGAAATATTGTCTTTTGATTTTCTTATCTCTTATATTATTAAATTTATTATAAATAAATTTATTTCAACATCATGTTACACCATGTTCATTGGTAATATGTATTAAAATTCCATTATAATGATCTTATGACTTCATTCACAATATTAATTTAATATAATGTTTTTTTTTGTGTTTTTACATTATACAATGGTGATGTTTTATACTAAAAATTAATTATTTAATTTTTAGAAAAGAAAATTACTTAACTTTCACTTCCTTGAATTTTAAGAGCTATGTAATCTCATATTAATAAATCATGACTTATAATACATCAATATAAAAAAATTTATAATTTTTTATATGTTATCAAATTTATACGGTTTCTCTATATCCACAAGGTAACAATTCTCAGTTAAACAATGGTTATTAAAACATATCCCAATTTTTGGAAATATTTATATAGATCTATATTAACAATAAGGATATCATGTTAATGATTCATGTAGAATGCTTAAAAATTCCCTTATTTAGTTATTTCAATATTACAAAAAGAATTGAATTTATTTGATAATATAATTATGAAATTTGGAACACTAGATTTATTTAAACATATTATATTCAACATTATTTTTTAATATTACCATTACCAAACATTATTTAATCAATTATAACATAATATTCATAACAATGTTCCTTTATGTTTTAAAATGAAACAAATCAAGGAAACATTATATAACATGAATGAGTAAATTTTTTTATTAATTACTGAAAATATCAATTTCTAGAATAATAATAACATTAGAAAATAATATTTATTCAATAATTTAATTTTTATAACTACACATGAATAGAGGAATAAAAATGATTTATAATATTCTTGGATGTAGTAAGTTGGAAGTACTCATAGGACACCTTAACATTTTCTAACGGATTAAAGGGAAATAAAGAAATTAATATTTTTTCCTTTACATAATAAAGGATATTTATTTAATATAATACATATTAATTTTATATATAATTATAAGATACCATATGATACAATAAATAAAAACGATAAACATTATTCATAGAGGTGGTTGTGTGCTCATACACTGTTACAACATTTTAATTTTTTGATTGAACGAATGAAAGTACAAATTCCTATAAAAAAAGAAAAAAAAATAAATTATAGTAATAATGATGATTTGATAACATTAAAGATAATATATAATATTTGGATATGTTTTATAAATAATTAATCATAGAATAATTTTTTTAGATGATTACAACTTATTTGGTCTATCATCATTTTGATTTAAAATAATTCATTTATGGTAGTGATTTATTGTCACACAAAGTGAATATGTATGTGTAATGAGAAGGTTGTAAAGGGATTTTGGAAAGATTATAATTTAAAAACATTCTCATATGTATGAATTTATATGATTATTTTTGTTCATTTTTATAGGTGTAAATCATTAGATTTTTCACAAATATTCATTCATTAAGGTGAAGAATTTTATTTTTAAAATAGAAATTTTGTTCATAATTGGGAAATTAGATAATATATATATTTAATGATCATATTGGATTAATATTTTTTAAAAAATCATTTAATAAAATATTTAATAATATTAAATAACTAATTAAAATCATTTTTTTAGAGAATTCATAAAATTAAACATAAAATTATAACAATAATAATAGAGTTAAAATAAAAATATATATTAAATTATAATTAGTCTTCATTATAAAAATATTTTATTTCCATAATTCTAACAAACATTATAATTTGTTTTAAAAACCTTTACTTGATTTTTCAACTACACACATACTATATATAAATTTTAGAAAACTACAATATGATTAATAATTAAAAAAAAGAATAATTAATTTGATGATCAATAATATTAATATATTTATCAATGGGAAAATTATTTTTATCCCTTTCATAACTGTGATAGTGTTTGAATTGAGCTAGAGTAGTAGTTTCGATTAAATTAGTGTTATAATATAAAACCAATGTATTATAAATCAATGTTAAAAGAAATTATATATTTTATGATATTGGGATATAAACAATTTAAAATCCCCTCATCCAATATAATTTAAATATGTGTTGAGATAATTTTCCCATCTCTTAGTTTAATGTCCCTTTTTAAGTGATTTAACCACTACTAGTGTGAATAAAATATACAATTTTATATAATGTTTTTGACCAAAAACAAAATCAAACGTAATTTGTAATTTGAAATTTATGATTTCAAATGTGGAAACCATTTTAATAAATTTTATTTATAGGTGTGGTAAAAATTAATTTTAAAATAAATATACAAAATATAAAAAAACCCATTTTTAGAAAAAGAACCATTTTGCATAAAAATTAATTAATCCCAAAATCATTTTTAACATTGAATCCAAATAAATTATTATATTTATAAATAATAACATGGGATTAATGTTTCATAAAAAATAAAAATAATTATAGAACTTTTTTAAAAAAAATATTTATAAAATGGGTCAAAACTATTATTTTAATAGAACATCACATTATTTCCACTTCAATATGCCAAAAAGAATTTCAAAACGTCATAAAAATATTTTTAAAATTTTTATTATATTTATATAAAAAAATTACATATAAATTAAAATTAAAAAATATTCAAATCATTCATATATCTTGATAATGACCTAAATTGGATTGTACTTGCATTATTTTTAATTTTCACTATTTTATTAAAAATAATCATTTTCTCAAAAATCCAAAAAAATTACTTAAAGAATATTTTGAAATGAATAATTCCTATATTAATTTTATTCTGATAAATTAATTTTCTAAAATACGTAAATTTATCATATTGATGAATATATAAATATAAACTTATTTAGTAAAAACATTCAATTTTATTGAGTTATTAATTTTATTTCATATCATTTACAAATGATATTTAGATTTTTTTTTGAAAATTATATATTCATAATTTATCGATGTTTACGCTGAATATACTAAATTATTAATTTAACATTGTTTTGTTTTGACTTTATTATAATCTATAAAACCCAACATTATTTATAGGAGATGTAAATTTTTATATATCATGGTTTTACATTCACCACCCTTAATTAAATTACAGTATAATAATTTCATCATTGGTATTCATTTAACATCTTAATTACCATTTTCTAATACCATATGTGTATCATTATAAGTATCATTATTTTAATTGAGTTTCTATAGGCACCCCATAAAATTTGAGAATTATTTTCACATTTAAAATGTTTGATATTTCAGCCAATAACTTTAGTTTGAATTATTATATTACTATCAATTTATTGATTGGGAAAATATATAATTAATTTCTTTCTATTCCAAAATAACAATTACTACCTTCGGATGTGTTTATTGAATTATTCCAAATATACCTAATCTAACATACCAAATAATAAATAATAATAATAATATTTTCATTATTTAAGAAATAAAATATACATTTAATTGATCCTATGATCCCTAAAATTGATGATATGTTATTCCTCTTATATCTAGAAAATTATTAAAACCAAAAAAATATCCACAAGTATAGATAATATGCAATTAAATATGAATAAACTTGTATATACTAAAATAATACATTACGCTATAAAAAAAATAATTACTATAGATCCACCTCAATCATTATTTAACCAACTCACACAATAAATCGTGAAAATAATCATGAGAAATTTCCCCATATGAAAATCATATATATTTTAGGACATGTTATTCCAAAGTCAAATTAACTCGTATATCCAAACAATATTAGTTATTCATAAAGTGAAATAACAAAACCTATATAACTATAACCTATAGTATCCTAAAAGTATAAATTTAATTATTAAATTACCAAAACAATTGTGGTATAAAAGAAACATTAATTCATAAATTCACTCAATTGTAAAATATATCATCATCCTAGAAAATAATTTTGTGACTTCATGATCCTTGTTGTCATATCACTTATTCCATTGCCCCAGTTATCCAAATGACCACTAGCACAAATCCCTATAACCAAAGGTTTGTCGACAACCATCAGAGGTTTGAATGGTAAAATTAGGGGGGACATTTCTCCCATGTCAGAGTGCACATCAGTGTGATTGAAACATAAAATAGTTGAATCATAATCAACATATATAATTAGTAAGCAATGATAGACTAGATGATAAATAAAGGGGGTTGATAGGATATGTTTTATACAAGTATGAATTCATTTCATGGTAGTAAAAAATGGGAACAAAAGGTAGAAACATATATACACTGTACAATACTAAAAAAGTGAAAAAGTAGAAATATGTTTCTCCAAGCATCTTGACCCTATTCCCAATCCTCTATTCATAAAAACCATATAAGAAATGATTCAACCACCTGATGATTGGTGATTGAGTCTATTTGTACCTATAAGAAAACAGTCTACTTAGTTACCAAAGGAGGTCCGAATACGGTGTGATAAAATTCATAGTAGGTAACCACCAATGATGTTAACATTTAGTATGACAGGTGCTTGTATGTAAATAGTGTGAATATAATTGCCAGAATGTAAGGGAAAATAGAATTAAAAAAATTACCCTCCTTCTCAAATTCCAAAAGACACATAGCGGGTCTAACTGCTTCCAATATATGTTGTAAATGTCTAAGCATGTCACATAGTATATATAAATTCTCATATAGTTGGAGTGGCAATATAAGGATTCTTCCATACATGTAAAAAATTGGTCAGGGCTATAATGCATACTGACCAATTATAACAGAATAGCTCAGGGCTACATGCCTGCCACCCACTTGTTACAAACTGGCCTGAGGATTTATTACTACAACCCACTTATAACAGAATGGAATAAGGCTATATGCTTACCACCCTCTTATAATAGAATGATTGGGGTCTATATGCCAACCACCAACATATAATAGAATCCAAAATCATACCAGCAAAATTTCTATTCATATGTTACAATATATATGTCAAACCATCATACATCATTTAAATTAAACATGAAAATAATTATACATTGCCTTTAATGATAAATCATAGAATGGGAATGGCCTAAAATCCCAAGATCCATTCCATTTGATCTAAATCATTTATATGGTTTCACAACATCTCATCCTCGCCAACCTGTAGACTTAACCTATTCCATATTACAAACAGTAAAATTATATTAAAAAGTCTTAAATAAAAGGAAAAGGCAATATCAAATAGCCACATGAAATGTTTGGAAATTTGAAGCCTAAGTTGTCCAAACACCCATGGAGTGCCTTATATTTGTAAAAAAATACATGAATGATTGAATCCATTAAACTAAAACCATGTTGGGATCAAATAACAATAAATTCCCATTTTTATATATTTTCCTAAAATGCCCAATTTAGGTGGAACACCCATATGGATTCCCTATTGAATAATGGTGGAATATAAATCCATAAATATGACTCAATTAACCTATGTTATCACAACATGGTAAATTTGTCATGATGATGTCAACACATTTATGGATCTTAGAAAAGGCCAACACATATTATAATGAATTAAATATGAAACAACCTAATCTTAAATGGAAAACAACATAACCACTTACCTTAAGGACATAGACAATGACTCGCTACGTATCAACCGTAATTTTATTGTAGGATGGATTAGATCTATGTTTCTATCAGATTCACTAAAAATAGGTTTAAAATATACTTCATAAATGGTGCAACTGATGGTTGAATTTTATCAAATGAATAATTGGGAATAAGGTTATCCTTAATGAGGGGGTCCAATGACTACAGAAGATCGACAATTAGACACTGGATGGAGGAGAGACAAATGATTGAAGGAGGAAGAAATCAAGGGAGCTCAAGGGTTCGTAGAGCCTTCTCTATGTATAATGGATAAGAAAAGAGGGAATTTAATTTTAAAATAATGAGGAGAATTTTTTAAATTTTGGCCTTAAACAAGGGGGTCGACAATTGAAGCTCATGGATAGGGAAAACGTATGCAAACCGTGCGCATGTCACTGCATCCTTATTGATTTTTTTCATGGTCTCTGACCACGGTTTTTGTTAACATGTAAAATTTGTGTGAAACGGTTCTTCAACATTCGGAAACCCTCTACATCAGGTACCACAGTTTTGTGCTTAGGCCCGCACGGTTTCTACTAATAGTGCTCCTAGCATTCGTTCTCATTTTTGGGGAGCTCCGGGCTCTTGAAGTGCCCAGAACTCCACCATGACCTCCTTATAATGATTATTATACTCTACTAGGAATTTTTAAGAAATTATAAAAGAAAAAATAATAATCTATAAATTGGTAAAATATTTGGGTCGTTACATCCACCCTCCTTATAACAACTCATCCCTGTTTGGTTTTTCTGAAGTTAAATTGGTAGAATTAGCAAAGGGATTCAGCCACTGAGATCATACATTAGCTCCCCATTCCTTATTCTCATCAGGTACAAGGTCTTGTAGTGATATAACCCATACAAGAAGAACATACAATCCATAGAGTGACATCATCCTCATATCAGTTATACAAACTAGATACAACTCGATGGAAGCATCCATATCCAGCTTAACCTCATCAAGATGAAATAATTGGGATGTGTCTAGACTATACCATAGAAGCTGACATACCTGAAATAAAACATTCATCAATTTATATCTATATGTGAGGGAAATCCATTAAGCCTCTATCCTGATCCACATCACAACCTCGAAGGGTCCAAAGAATCTATGTGATAGAACACCCAAAAACTGAATTCATATATCCCATACACAGGGTAAGAAATTCATGAAAACATAGTATCCAAACTCGAAATCAAGATGTAACTAGATCTTGTTAGCATATGACTGTTTTTGGGAATGAGTTATCAACATTCACTTCTGAATCCATTGTACATGCACTGATGCCTCTTACATGAGATGAGGCACAAAGAGTGCTACTTCCCCAGCCTACAACCAACACAGAGGAGAGTGACAAGTCCAACTATACAATGCATCATAGGGAGCCATATTAATTGTATCCTATAATCTACTGTAATAGTGAAACTCATTGAAGGGAATGCGTTTCTCTGAAGAACCAATATTTTTAAGAAAGAATGAATGGAGAATATCCTCAAGTACCTAAATTGCTTTCTCTATTTTCCCATCAGTAAAAGGGTGATAGGCCATGATCAATAGTACCAGTATAACCAAGGCCTTTTGTAACCCCTATCAAAATTGTGAATTGAATCAAGCATCCCTATAAGAAACAATAGAATAGGGAGATCTATGACGAAGTATAACATCCATAACATACAATTATCCCAGCTCATTGAGTAAAAATGATTCTTTCATAGGTATGAAATGTGTGACCAGAGTCAACCAATCTATGACCATGCACACTGCATTGTTTCCACAAGGTACTCTAGGTAAACTAGTCATGAAGTCCACCAAAACATCATCCCACTTCCACTCATGAATGGAATCTATCGAAAAAGCCCTACTAGATTCTTGTCTTTTTCTGTCACCTACTGATAAGTGGAACATTGCATAATAAACAATCTCTTCCATGTTTCATACTAGCATACCAATTCTGATGAAATAGATCTTGGTATATTTTGATGACCCTTGGTTAAACCACACATTCTATGGAATGAAAATTCCACATCTCCTCCAATCTCATTTCTACTGGGACAGATGCACACCCAAAAAATAAAATAGTATCATCAATATTGATTGTCCAAAAATAAGATGCATCATCATACAAGAAACTCTCTTTTATGACAAGACCTTCTATGTTAGATTTTTCTCTCGACCTTACCCATTCTCGAAGGGTAGATTCCACTACCAAGGATTATAGGATAGTCTGACTGTGGTCCTCTTGAACCACAACATGAACTTTTAGAATTATTCCATAATCATATATTTGTTTTTTTTACACTTGAAATTCATATATCTATGTCGTTCGGCTCAGAGCATCAACTACTTTATTAGCTTTCCCTAAAGGGTAGGTATGTTTGAATTCCAATGATTGTAGGTATCTAGACCACCTATGATTCTTGAGATTCTGAGCTCACTGTTTAACAATGTATTTGAGGAACTTATGGCCTATAAACACCACAAAATGTTGTCCTAATAAATAGTGTCTCTAACAATGTATGGAATGGACAACTGAAGCGATCTAGAGGTTGTGTGTTGGGTAATTTCGATCCTGAGGCCTTAACGGATCACAACCATAAATAATAACTCACTCATCCTGAATAAAAAAAGATCAAATAATGATACTTCATGTGTCAAAATAGAATATATATATATATATATATATATGAATAGCTTGGATATGTTTGAATCAGTATCAGTGCTAAAGTAATATTTCCCTTCGATTCATAAAAGGGTGCTTCACGTGATTCTGACCATTTTATTTTCACACCAATTTTCATAAATCACCTAAACTACACTATAAGCCCTGAGAAATTTTGAATCTAGTATTTATAGTATCCTGAATTCTCCTAGAAACATCAAATATAAAATAAATTATTTATTTTCTCCCACAAAACCACAACACTCACTTTCTCTAGGTGAATAGAAACATCTTGACTCCGAGATTGTATAAACTAGGATGTGGAATGAATCAATGTAGAAGTTTAATTTACAGAGCATAGTTTAGATATAATACTCTCTTAGTGCATTTTATAGGTTATCTAAATGGGTTTCATGATCATAAATCGATGGAGAATAAACTAATATGTCTTCTTCAATAAAACAACAAAAAAATCTAGTTATGAGTGGAAAACATTGTTCATAAGAACCATTACGATAGAGAGAGTGTTTGTGAGTCCAAATATAATAACTAGGTAATCAATGTGACCATACCAACTCATGAAAGATTTGTGAGGTATGAATGATGTCCGGACTTGCTCCTGATGATAGCTAGACCTCATGTATATCCTTGAAGACACCTCTGTTCATCAAAACCAAGCAAAAAGGTAATATGTTCTAGGAAATATATATATGTTATTAATTGATAGATGATTCAAATGATTTTAATCCATGAAAATACTAATGGTGACATCTGTATTCACTATAAAGAGGATAGGTGAACCCTATTAAGAATTACTGCGTTGAATAAAAACATTAACCTCTATATCCTCTAAATGATTTTTTGAGTTCTGGAAGAACCTTTGATCCTTCCTATATAGAGGAATTTCCACATGTGTTTTTTTAGAACTATCTCAATATTAAAATCTACGTCTCTCTATAAAGTAGGAAAACAGAATAATTCTAGAAAAAAATCTCTGATGAGTTCCACTATGGGAGGAAAAATGACTGGATTCAACCCTAGTAATTTTGGAAATGTGGGAAAATATATTCCATAACACAACCCAACCTCTGCTTCTCGGGTCATACTTGTGTCACACAAAAATACCATTCTCTCTTATGCATGTTCATAATGACCTCAAGTGATGTGAATGACACCATTAAAGGATTTTAGTCAGTATGGGATCTGTATGGAACTAACCAGTCCATCTAGAAGAATATTTAGAACACCATCATTACAATAACATACATGTTACATTCAAAAAGTTAACGAATAATGTCAAGGGGAATGTTCTGACAATGGTTAATGCCCGATGACTGGATACCAAAGGGCATATCTACTGTAATGAAATACTAATAAAATTCAATGTCGAGTACCATACTCGCTATTATTTCTTCTAACATTTAAAAGTAAGAAGAATATGTATAAAAAATGTACATACTAAAGTCGATGCTACTAGAATAGTACCTCAAACTGTATATGGTCCGACACTCTACTCATGTGGTGTAGGCACGACTGCATGTAACTAGCCTATACCGCAACCATGATTCACTACCTAACTACCATATGCAGACCTTATCATTGGCACTACGAATATTATGCTTGATTTCTACTTCCAAGACCACCACCTCGCCCTAATCGAATAGTGGTATTATAGCTACCTGATAGTCATGATCCTACTGACTCTGCTCCTAACTGAGAGAGGATTTCACATCCTTTCTAACTATGCACTAGAATGGAAAATATATAGAAATGGTGGAGGTAACCCATCATACCAATGTTTATTCACACCATCAGACCCTTTACTCCTTGATTTTTGTGATACCTTTATATATCGCACTGATGAAAGGCATAAGAGAATCCATTGGATGGGGTCAAAAAACATCCACTTTCATGAGATTCCCTGAATCATTACTTTATACTCAATGAATATCCACTAAAATCTTTTGATGTCAAATCTACATAGCTTTCACCATTATCATCTATTGGATTCTTCTCAATAATTAGGACCTCATTAACAATCTCAGAAAATTTCAACAACCCATAATCATTGACCGACAACTGTATGGCATAACACATCCCATCATCGAACATCCTTGAAGCCATAAGGTCATCAGTAGCTAGAGAATGATAGAATCAGTACAAATCTATGATGCGAGATGAGAACTAAATGAATAACATTGTCCCCAACTACAGATTCTTGAACTCTCTATCTTGGCCACAATTCATAGTCTGGGGAAAGAAGTGGTCCTATAAAACATTCTTGAATTCAAGCCAAACCATCTTTATTTTGTATCCTACCTCAGTGAAGACATCCCTCTACCTCATGTATGAGTCCTGTAGCATGTCAGCAGTAGGCTTGACCCTCTACTCTAGAGGCATATCTAGGTTCTTAATGATATAATAGATTTCATCAATCCACGATTCTACATCATAATTCCCACCATAACCCAAGAAAGTGTAAGGATTCTACTACTGAAACTGATAAGTCTTGTAACTCCCTCACACCAGTTACCCAGATTTGGTGCATTATTTCATAACATTAGATAGATCATAAGACAACAATTCCCTAAGGACAGATCAGTTTTGTTTCTTTTGATGTACTAGATACATACATACGTTTTAAATTACATTATGAAATGAAAAAAATCAACATTGTGTCTCCTTTGAATGAAGAAATTTCACTTAGCCTATCCCTGTCAGTCAATCATAATATTCTTATTCACATCCTAGTAAGAATTAAACATAAGATGGTTGTTATATCAGATGCTCAATAAGGATAACAATACAACAAAAACTATCATAAATATGCATATACATTAATAAAAATATATAATACTAAAACACATGTTTTTAAACAAAAAAATAAGCATAATATAGAAAAAATAAATCAAATAATTCCATTTTCATATTCATAAGGATATTATAATAGACTAATAATCACATGTAATATCAATATCTAATACATCAATGAATGAATGAATAAATCCATACCGTATAAAAAAATAGTTAAGGCCTCATTCCAGGACTATAAAAAAATTGTAAAGGCCTTATGCCAAGATAGTAGTTTGTTCCATGAGACCTACGGATCCATCGAAGAGATATAGCGAGCCCCTCCCATCACTTACAATGCCCAATGCAATCCTCACATGAAAAGGGTGTAACATAACATAAAAATTCAAATTAAACTAGCATACAAAATGTTAATAATTTAACCATAAACTATGAATGACATAAATTTATCAAATCCATATTAAAACCTATGATAAGTCTATAAATATAAAATGGAGTATTCTATCATAATAAATACACTTCAATTAAAAAAATTATCCATCAATGGATTTTTATATAGATGAAATCAATAAAAAAACTATTTGTGATAAATATCTATTTATACAATTAAATCATTTAAAAGTCACATATTTATAAAAGAAAACTTTAATTTTTAAAAGATTCTTATAATCTTGTAAGGGAAACTTTTATGTTTTTATAATGGTGTAAAATATCTGTACCCACCGTATTAGTTAATGAAACATTATTTACTTACTTTTTTGAAAGGTACATAAAGTATCTTGTTTAGAAAATGACAAAAAGATTCTATTAAAAACATTTTATTAAAATTAAACAAGTTATTTAAGGACATTAACCCATAGTCATGGAAATACTAAATATGTTTTGAAATAAATTTTTTTGAAACATTGATGTGGATGATAAATATATCCCTGTAGATACATACATATATGAAACCTCGGATAAAAAAAAGATTGTGAAATTAACCCTTCCACTTGTAATTTCCCTTGGTAGATAGTATGTTAAACACTTGAATAATTTTTAATGAATATTTATTATATTATAAAAGAACCATAGATGTAAATATGTTATTATATAAGATCTTCTAATATTATATTGTTAATAATATTGTTGAATTATCATTGTTTCAGTTGATAAATGTTTTGTTTTCATTTATATGTTATGTTATATAAGTCATGTTTCTTATGAATATGATGTATTTGATTCATATCCATAATAATATTATATTCCTAAAAATTATTTTTAATCATAAATAAAAATTATTCTTGAATAGTTACGATGGGGAATGGAATCTCATCGTGTTGTGGAGATGGTAAGTCGTATGTACATACCAGGGACAATAACCTTATATTGATGGTGAAATCATATAAAATTGGATGTTATAATATTTTTATAGAATAATTAACATGTTATAGTTATTATTTAAGTTAATTAAACTCATTTTTATACACATCCAAATAATGTAGTCTTTAATGATAAACGATACCACGATGTGGAGACGGTAATCCATACGTACAGATGTACGATGACTTTATCATTTATAGGATTGAAAGAATAATGAACATGTTTGCACCATATTTATAATAACATGTATGTATGTTACGGGTTATGGATTTATTATTTTATTATCGGAAAAAAATTGGAAGTAGATGAAGAAAAGAACATTGAACGTGATGATGAAATAAATACCTCTTCTTTAGGTGATTTTGTCATTTTAAAAAAATGGATACTAATGTTTTTTTATGATCAATTTAATGCCTCTAGGTTTATGTGAGGGTAGTTGGATGTAGATTTGAGAAGGGTCTGTCTTAGGCAAATTGCTTTGTAGTTATGAATTTAAGATAAGGGGAAGTTCCCTTTTATATGAGAGGTTAGGGGATCTTTTAGAAAATCTTGAAATATTAATTTATTATAAAATTATATTTCGGTTTCTAATTGATAAAAATTAATTAACTTAGTTGATAAGGATGTTATGTGTAAAAATCCACAAAACCAATAGGTTTTAGATATGTTTAGGTCACCATATTATCCTCATCTTATATACATAACCATGAGTTAAATAGTTTATCTTCTATGATGTCCTCTTGTATTTTAATACTACATGTTTAATATACTTACAACAAAATTCCATGAAAACCTTAAGTGGTTAATTAATGACCTATGTAACATTATCTATGTCTTTTATCCGAATATTAGATTTTTAGTACTGTTATATAATTTAATAAAATAGTATTTTTTTTCAAAACTCATTTAGGTCAATTTTGACAATATTTAGAATATGGTTTCTGTGAAAGTCTTAAAAACAAGATTACTTTGAAAAAAATAATTGAATCAACCCTAACATTTCATATTCACTGAGAGAAATTGTTTATGGAATCAAAACTTTCTATTTAAATTTATAGTAGTATTTCTAATATAAATCATTTTAATCTTTCATTAATAAGTTAATAACTGAATCATCATTGTGTGAAAATTAAATGTAAATATTTTATGTGTAAAAATTAGAACAAATTTCTATGTTTTATGAAATAATTTTATCATTTTAATCAATATTTTTACTCTAATTTATCATTCATATAACTCTATCTTAAAAATGGGTTGGTTATAAATATTTGAATTTAACACTTTTAACTATCATTTAAATAAAATATAATAAATGTCCTAATATAATCCTAATTGGTGAAAAAGAACCATATTTTTTCCATGAGGTCGCTTTTTCGACATAAAAATATCCAATAGATGTATGACATGTGTTGGGGTAATTTTATATTATTATAATATAATTTTTGAATTTAATTTCTGTATTTACTTTAAACCGTGGTAAATAAAATTCAAAACATATTATTCGCCCAAAATCATTTTCATCACGTTGAACCACATTTTACTTACTTATCAAAACTTTGTCAACCATTTTTTTTAATTATCATTCCCTGAAATGGTAAAATTACATTTCATGCATATTCACAAATGTGTCTATAAGGTGGGTAAAAGATGATAAAAAGATTCTATAAAATTTAATATATAAAATTTTATTATAAATTGGCTCTATTGAATAAAACTGGAGCAATATAATTAATATGTATCTATTTATACATTATAGAAAATTTAAATTTTAAAATAATTATTTAATAAAAAAATTAATTTTAAACAATAACGAAGTGTTTTTCTCTATTGATCAAAAATTAAAAAATTTCAGAAAAATACAAAAAAATCAACCTTAGATAATTTTGATATTCGAAATCCAAAAATGAAGTCCATGTTAAAAAATAATATTTTTAAAATTTCAAAATGTGTGTATTATAATTAAATACTTCTTTTTAAATGGATAGTTCAATTGGTCGGGGTGTGCATGAACTCGGAGGTGCGTATAATGCAAGGTATTGTATTAATCAAAGTGAAGTGTATCGTGGATGATTTGGGGGTTACATTCTTCACACATTCAAATAATTTTGTCCTTGAAATTTCTAGAATATTACTATGAAAAATAGATTCTGGAAGTTCTTCCTCATATATTAATTAGGTAACTATGTTTTCTCTTCCATTGTATGGTTTCTCCAAAGAAATGTTTTAAGACAAGCCATCCAGTTTCTCAACACTTGTTTTCTGGTGTCAAAAATCCTGATATGAAATTTACAATAAGATAGACCTAGTTCTAGTTCTAATTATTCATAGTTTAGTATATGTTTTGGGTCAGGAATGTAATTTTTTAGTAGTGATACATGGAACCCATCTCGAACATTGGAGAGAGTTTCCAGCATTACAAAACGGTAAGATAAATCATTAATTCAGTCTAGAATATTGAATGGTATGATATAACTGGGACATAATTTAACCTTTATACCAAATCATATAACACCATTCCATGGAGATACCATTAATAAAACATGATCAAGTACATTAAATTCCAAATACCTCTTTTGGTTATCAGCATATTTTATTCCTACTTCGAGCTGCTTTGATGTGGGATGGTGAATTTTCAGCTTTTATATTGTTTCCTCAACAAGTTCTGGGCCTACGATTTCTCTTTAACCAACATCATCCCAAATATTTCATGTCTATCATATTTTCCATTATATTGAAAAATGTGGTGCCATTTGAATACATCAATAAAAGCTATTGTAATCGAAAAATTCTAGAAAAAAAAAGTTAAAGAAGAGAAATCTTAGCTCTTAGAAGAAATGATGACCACATCAGGTGACTATACGGGTAAGAAAATTTTATAACATGACTCTCAATTCATTTATTAAAATATCCAGGATTCTTCTACATTAGTTCTGGATAAAGAGGGATTTCAACTTTTCATATACACGAAGTCAATTTCCCCAGTTTCCACTCCATTAGAGGAAGCACAATAGACTGTAAATAATGATTAGACTATTGATTGTGATACTCTAGATCCCAATGATGTAATGGAGGTTGAGGGAATGATTGTGTCAACATTATGTGATTCACCTATCAATGGTATGGAACTAAAAGTGGATACCTCTAATTCTGAATGCACTAATGATGAGAATCTTTACAAAGGCATCAAACTCTCCCTTCATGTTGGAAGAGATCGAGAGGTCTGGTGTGAGATCATGGAAGGGACAACTGGTATGAAATTTTAGAAGAAGAAAGGAGGCTAAGTGCAATACATCTGAAAAATATAGATAATTAGATTTTAATTTTTGTTTGTCGATTTTTTTCCCATACTCTCTTTAGTTCTTTTATATTAATTGATTTTAATAAAAGGGGTTAAACCTCTATCTTTAAAAAATAGTTCATTTCTACTAGAGGTAAATACTAATCCCACATACCATGAATATCATGTGAGAAAGATATCAACCTATCTTCTAAAGATTGAATAGTCTGTTTTAATTATCCTTCAGTTTGAGTGTGGTATACAATTCTCAAATGAAGTTCTGTATCCATGCCTTTTTGATGACTTACCAAAGATCACGATGTTACATGGGGTTCATGATCAGAAACAATTGATATTGGTACACCATAAAGTCTTACAACAACATTATTATATAGTCATTATAATCGTTCAAGTGGTAAATATTCTCTTAAAGCATGAAAATGTTAAAAAATGGTAAGATACTCACTAATGACCCATATTGAATCAATCATTCTAGGAGTATTTGATAGCCCCATGAAAATTCCTTTCATAATATTATCACATTTATACTTTGAATGGGAAGAGGTTACATGACTCCTCTAGGGTTTTATCATACATCCTTCACCTGTTGAAAACCCATATATCATGACACATAATAAGAAATCTCCCTCTACATTTTGTCTCAAAAAAATGTTCCATAAAATATCAATAAATCATAGTGCTAAAAAGGGTGTATATAGAAATTGGAGCTGTGTACATCATCCAATAATTCCCTTTTTTGGATCAGTAATATAAGGAACACATAGCCACTTCCCAAATTTCAACATATCATCTTCATATATAATGTGAATCAATGTCGCATCATTCAATGCTTTCATTTTTTTTGGCAAACTCATCATCATTAGTTCAAGAAATTTTTATCATTTCTAGTAAAGATGTTTTGGAAACCATTTGAAAATGTATTAATGTCTCACCATAAATAATTATTCCCATTTCCATCATTACCAGAACAATGAACATAAGATTCATTTCAACTCTCATATTGTTTAGAACTCCATGATCCTTTATAATAAAATCATTATCCATGTTATTTTCCTTCCCCAATTGGCAGTGTATTGTGAAATCATAACCATTGAGTAGTTAAATCCATCTCTTTTGCCTCATTTTGAGTTCATTCTATTTGAATGTTTAATTTAAACTATCATGATAATTATATATCTCAAATTTTTATACATAGAGATAATGCCTCGATATCATCAATGGGATGATTATAGATTCTTTCTTAAAATCACGAGAGGGATAGTTTTGTTCATGAATTTTTATCTACCATAATGAATATGAAATTACTCTATCATTATACCTAAGTACATAACCAATTCCATTCATTGAAGAATCAGTATAAATAACAAACACATCATTCCATGAGAGTAGAGTATTGATTAGAGCATTGACTAACCTTCTATTCAACTCTTCTACTCTTCCAAACATCCTCCACAGTCTTTTTTCAAATCAAATTTACCCCTTTACATATGATCATGGTTAATGGGTTATCTAGTGATCAAAATTCAAGATGAAATGCTGATAGGAAAATGAAAAACAAATAAACCTATGTACCTTAGTTATACTCATTGGTTTTCTCCATTCATGGATTTCCATTCCATTTAAAGGACAAATATAAATTCGTTTCTTAGAGTCAGTATGTCTCATAAAATAAATCTCATAATGAAAAAAATTAAACATGATGGAGATCCCATATAATTCATTTCATCTAAGAGTCTTTATAATAGTGTGCACGTGATTTTCATGAACTTCTTAGATTTTCAATTATACCATGATATCATCAATAAATACCACTACAATGACATCAAGATATTCCTTAAAAACTTCACTCATTAGATCCCTAAAAATAAGGGATTCATTTTTCAATCCAAAAGGCATTACTTTAAACCTGTAATGTCTATACTTGGTTCAAAATTATGTCTTTGGAATGTCTTCCTTCCCCATGCATTATTGATGATATCCAGATCGAAGTTCAGTCTTTGAAAAATATTAAGCTCAATGAAGTTGATCGATTAAATCTTCAATGCGAGGCTGAGGATACATGTTCATTATTTATAGAGCATTGATCTCCCTAAAGTCAATATACAACCACATATCTAAATATTTATTCTTAACAAAAAGGAGAATTCTCCCCATGGAGAATCACTTGGGAGAATAAATTAATTATTACTCAATTCCTATAGATTTTTATTTAGTTACACTAATTCTAAAGTTTCCATTCTATAAGGTTTCTTTGATATGGGACTTTATATAAGAATTAAGTCAATAAAAAATGGAATTTCCTATTTTGGAGGATCTCCTGGTAAATCCTCTAGAACCACATCAACATATTCTTTCACAATAGGTACATACTCCATTTTAATGTCCCTTTCCTCACCCATAGTCATTTCTCTCCTTCCTCCCCAATAATTTAATTTAGTAGAGCTACTGGGGGTGCATCTAGATAACGATCATATGGTGATGTTTCTGCACTAAATATAATGGAATAATTATCACTATCAAATTTTTTATCAGCAACCTTATTACAATAAATTTTTTCATCATGGTCCGAAAGCCAATCCATACTGAGTATTATATGAAATTAAATCACGGATATGACAATAAGATCTGTAGATAAAGCACGTTTATATTCCATAATGGTATCTACTTGAAAAAATGTGTTGCAATGATACTTCTCATAGAATTATTGATTGAAAACTCCCATATCATGTCAAATTAGATATATTAATTTTTTTGGGAAAACTGGGATGTTATAAAATAATGTGACAATCTGAAATCAAATAAAGCATTTTCTTCTTTTGAGGAAATGATTAAAGTATCTTCCACAACATCATTTAGAACATCATCGTCAGTAGTTGTGTTCATATAATCTTAACCATACTCCCTTGGCCATTTCTGATATATGTTTCCTTGATTCTTAAGACATTAATTTTCAAAATTATCTATTTCTTTTCAATTTTATCCTTCAAAATTGACAACCTCATTATTCCCCTTGCAATCACAAGTCGTGTGGCCCTTTTATCCAAAATTTTAACAAACCCCCACCCCCTTTAGACATGTATTAGGGTGTTTTTCCCCAAAATATTTGTAGAATGGAAATTCAATATTTCCCTTTATCCCCTTATTTCCATTTCCAGAGTGTTCACCAGATCCATTCTTCTCTTTCTTCACTTTAAAGTCATAATACATAGTGAATTATTTTTTTGTCTTGAAAGCTCGTGAAACTATATATAGGTGTGATGATAAGGATTGTGCGACTACTTATATTCTATTAAAAGGTTTTAACCCATCAAATAATCAATCAATATTTTTTTAAGTTACATATATAATCAATCACATGCCTTGCTATCTATGTAATATTATCCTCCTAATTTACGACATTCTTATCCACAATATTCCTCAGACTCATAAATTACCTTTCCATATCCACTATATTTTCATGAGGAAATTTTTTTTCATAGAAAATATCTTTAAACTCCCACCATTCCAAATTTTATACTTCGTCATCCTCCTTTTGGTTTTGAATTAATTTCCACCATTGGTCTTTATCTCTTGAGAGGTGATAGTATTCCATGACTACCTTTTCACTTTCGGTAATCCTCAATTCATGAAATATTTTCTCTAAAGAATTTATCCATTTCTTTGATAAAAATGTATTTTTCATCTCATTGAATGCTGATGGTTGATTCCACATGAAGCTGTCTAACAATAATCCTTGATGTTGTGGATCAGGGTGCTCCAAATAGGTATGTTTAATACTCATAACTTGAGTGAGATGTCCCAGTATGGTTAAAAGTTGTTTTGTACTAGTTTAAGGACAAGATCCACTATAATTATCTTATATTTGAGGGAAATCTCTACATGTATTATATATGTTGACCCAGTTTCCATTCCTTATACTAGGATACATTTGTAAGCAATTCCATAAATGAGATTAGTTCATGAATCGTAATTAATAATTCCAAACTAGTAAAATACTTAACTTATTTTGAAAATTTTATGCATATAATCCATAATCATAAAAAATCATAGGGGAATTATTTACTCATAAATACTTCATAATGGTTTGTAGAGAAAAAGTGACTTATCTAAAGCATATCACACAGGTGATTCAAACCAGGTGCATAGTAAGGCCCGTTGTCGTGTACCAGGATACCCCATGTCATACCTGAAACTCTTTTGCAAAATTTTCACACATAGGTACATCAATTCTAGAACCACATCCACTTGTAGTATTAATAGAGGGATGTAATTCTTTGAAAACCCACATAATATAAATATTACCAAAAATATTGTTTGTTATTTCATACTAATCCTCATTGTCTATATTAGGGTAATTTGACTCTATTCAGTGTTTTTTTAATCTAGATTCCTTTGTTTGTAATACACTTCTTATGATACCAACTATAACACCCTGACCACAGTTACCTTGAGTCTGTGAATTATTACATAACATTGGTATGATCACTTGAGATCATGTCCTTAAATACCAATCATTTTAGTTGCATTATAATTGCTAGATGAATACATAAGTTTTACATTTAATTATGTAATGAAATAAACAACATTATGTCTCCTTTGAACATACTATCCCATAGCATGTCCCTATAGGTCAACAAAAATATACATCATCACATATTGGGGAAAATAAACCATAATAAAGTGGAGATATCATATGCTCATAAAGGATAATAATATATTGGAAACTATCATAAATAATTATAAACATTTAAGGAAATATATAAGTAAAAAACACTATCCTTTTACAATTAAACGTCTAAATAATATGGAAATGATAAATAAAATAATTCTTTTTACATATTCACATGTATATTATACTAGTATAATAATCACATGTTACATAAATAAATAAACTCATAATTGTGGATTGAATAATGATAGATATTATAGCCACATTACCAAGGCCTTATGCTAAGACCAAAAAAATATTGTCATGGCCTTGGGCCAAGATAGTAGTTTTTCTAAATAGACCTTCTGATGCATCAAGGGGATATATCAGGACCCGAACCTCTTGTTCTACATCCAATGCATTAATCATATTAAAATGGGGAAACATAACATAGACATTCAATTTATAGTAGTATAATAAATGTTAATAATTTAACAATAAACCTTGAATAACAGAAAAATAGCACATCCGGAGTAAAAAAATATCCTAAAAATATCAATACAATATGGATTATTTTATCATAATAAATCAAACTCACTTAAACATTGAATCAAATAATAGATTTTGGCATAGATGATATCAATCTAAACACTATTTGAGAGAAATATCTCATTCTACATTAAAATCATTTCATAGTCACACAATTATAAAAGAAAATATTTATTTTGAAAATATTCTTATAATCTTGTAAGGTAAACATTGATGTTATTATAATAGTGAAAAATATCCACTCCTACCATATAAGATAAAAAACCATTCTTTCTTTAACTTGTCGAAAAGGTCATAATGTACCATGTTTGAAAAATGATATAAATATCTATTTCAAAACATTTTATATAAATTCATACAAGGGTATAAATGACATAAACCCATAGTATATGAAATAGTAAAAATGTATTGAAATAAAATTTTATGAAGCATGGATGTGGATGAGAAAGTCATCCTAGTAGATACCTACGTACAAACAATCTCAGATAATAAAGAGATTGAACTATAAACACATAACTTATACTTTAACATAATTGAATGTATGTTAACCTCTTTTATAATGGTTAAATCATTGTTATTAAATCATACTAGAACCACATACACAAATATGATATCATATATTATCCTCATATATTACTTTGTTAATAAAAGTTTATTATTATCATTGTATCATGTGTTAACTGAATCATTTTACTTTTTATTTGATGTTATGTAAGTCATGTATGTTATGGATAGAATGTATTTGATTCGTATCCAGAATGATATTAAGTTCTTGAACACGTTTTTAATAATTAATTGAAAATTATTCTTGAATGGTTATGATTGGGAACAAAATCAAACTGTGACATTGAGTTGTAAGCCGTACGTACGCACGAGCGACAATAACATTTTATTGATTGTGAAATCATATGTAATTGGATGATATAATATATAAAAAATAATTAAAAGTTTATTTTTATTATTTACATCAATTATACTCATTATTATTCCTATACAAGTACTGAAGTGTTGAATAACAAACTTCACCACAACGTGTAGATGGTATGTTGTACGTACGCATGTATGGTGACTTTGTCATTCATAAGATGGATAAAATAATGAATATGGTTATAAAATATTTATAAAAATATATTATTTTCTATAAGAAACTGGAGATACTATTTAATTATGGAATAATTAAATAAAGAGGAAGAACAAGAGGAAAAATAATATTGAAATAACTGATAAAATAATTACCTCTTCTTCGGGTGCTTTCTGTTGATTTGAACAAAATGGCTCTATAGGTGGGATTTATGATAAAAGTAAGGCCACTAGATTTAATTGAGGGTATTTGGGAGGATATTTTAGAGGATTTAGTTCTATCCCAAATGTATTTAGAGGTGTGAATTAAAGATAAGGGGAACTACCCTTTTATAAGGGAGGTGAGTGGAAATTTTGAAAAAACATGAAATATTATTTTATTATAAAATTATTTTCGGTTTCAATTAGCTTAAAATTACTTTTTTATGATATGATGGGTAGGGGTCCAAATAAATTCAACCAATAGGTTTTAGACATGTTTAGATCACCATATTTACCTTATTATTTGTACATAACTTTTAGTAAAATCTTTTTACATTTACGAAGTCTTCTTGTATTTTAATACAACATTTTTTATATAGTTACTATAAAAGGAATATATAACCTTAATTGGTTCATTAATGAAATATTAAACCTTATTTAATTCATTTTGGAGAGTATCATATTTTAAGGACTAGTATATAATTTAATAAGATTTTGTTTTAAAAAAATCATTTATGTCAATTTTGACACTATTTAGAATTTGGTTTATTCTGATAGTTACAAAAAACTGCATACATAGAAAATAGTACATTGAATCAATCCTAAAATTTCATATTAACCTAACAAAATCATATATGGCATCAAATGTGTCAATTTACATTTATTTTAATACTTATATTATCAATTATTTTAATCTTTCTATAATAAGCTAATTAAAGCATCATCATTGTGTCGTAAATAAATTTTATTATTTTGTGTCTCAAAATAATAAATAAAATGCAACCATAGGGGAAATATTTTTATATTTTTAATTAATATTTCTAATCAGATTTATCTTATGTGTAACCCAAAATTATAAATTATTTGTTATAAAAATTTTTATTTAACACTTTGTACTCTTCTTTCAATAAAATATAATAAATTTTCTAATACAATCACAGTTGGTCAAAAAAGGTCCTAATATTGTCCTCAGGTTGGTTTTGGTTGAAATACCCTCATCCTGTATAATTATGGCATGTGTTCGAGTACTTTTTTATTATAATAATATTATAATTAACTATAATTTCCCTATTTACTTTTAACTATGGTAAATAAAATTCATAAGATAGTATTCCCCAAAAATTAATTTCATGTTGTTGAACCCAATATTACATACTTATTAAAACATTATCAATCATATTTTTTTAATTCAAATTATATATACACTTAAATTACGTTTTAGGAAAATTTTCAAATGTGCCTAGAAGTTGGTTAAAAGAAGTTAAAATGTTCAATAAAATCTTATATATATAATCTTAGTATAAAATTAATCCAATTAAATACCTAGGAATGATATTAGTATTATTCATCTATTTTGACTATAAAATAAATAAAAATTTAAAAATAATTATTAAAAAAAAGTCACTTTTAAACAATAACGTAGTGTTTTTCTCTATTCATCGAAAATCGAATGTTTTTAGAAAAATACAAAAACCTCACCCTAAACTACTTTATAAATAATGAATCAAAAAATAAATTCCATTTTGAAGAATAAAATTTAAAAAAATTTAAAAATAGGGTACTACTATTCATAACGGCTTTCTAAACGGCTAGTTTGATTGGTTGTGGTGTGATTGAACTCGGAGCAGTGTACATTGCAAGCTATTGTATTATTTCAAGAGAAGTGTACTTTGTAATCATGGGGTGTTACAAGTCAACTGTACGATGTTAGGGGTGGTCATACTACACCATGAATATTTTTCATCTTACACAACCAAGCCTCTCCTAAATTGGAATCATCACCCAATTTATATATTGGAAGAGGAACCACTAGTGGATCATATATAAGAAAAAATGGCATCTCGGGGAAGACCTCCTAAGGAACATGGTCATCGCCACATTCAGGGCATACCACTAGTGGATTTCATGGAGGCATAATGCTACAATGAAAAACAAATGTATCAAAAGAGATTTATGCAATTAAAAGGATTGAATTTAAGAAAATATGACATGTACTAAATCCTTATTATAAGAAAAAACATTCCTTTCCTCATACTTTTAATTCTAGGTCTATATGTTTGAATAGATCGTATCATTCCCTAAAAATGTTGAACACCCTTACCCGAAACAAATATCCCGACCGGGTCCTGTTTCTATGTTTTTATGTTTAAAAAGGTTGTATAAAAAATATAAGTCATTTTCTATAGTTGTGTCGCATGATATTTAATTTTATATCCCATAATGTCCTATACACCTTATGAGTCCAAATATGAAACTCACATGGAGGTTATTTTAATTTTAATTGCGCTTATAAATTTAAATATATCATCCCTCAAATGGATGAGCTAGTTGGAATGAATTTTTCTAATCCACAAGGTCCCATACACCATACTAATCAAAGAGTGGAACCCAATAAAAAAACAACATATAATGATCCAATACCAATAGATATACATCAGTACAATTATATCCATGTAACAACTCACAACAATATCCAAATAGAAATTATTATTGAAAACTTAATGGTGACATGGAAAAATTCTTGGACCACTTATACTATGATTATTCTGATTGATGTTCTGAAACATAAACCTCAATTCCTTGGATTGAACAATGAAATAAAAATTCTCAATCTCAACAATGTCAATAACCGTACATAATAAGTGAATCACCCAATGGAGAAATAATATAATAAGTAATAACATAATAAATTACAATAATGACAAAAGAAAAATGGTTATTACCAAGTATGTGGGTTCACAACACTCAATATCACCTTGTGACAATGTCCCATGCATTTCAAATCTCCTATAGATTTTCATCAAATAGTAAAACAGAACTGGAACCACCTATGATACCAATAAGTGATGTCCCATACCTGGCTGCTATGTAACCCTTTACCTAAGCCTAGAAGGTTGTATTACCTCGGGTGCAGCACCCCATAAGCTAAGGGATGCCAAATATCAACACGCGTTTTTATGGTAACGTCAGTTGGGAGAAATTACCCACATGTCAAAGTACATAATGGTATAATAGAAACAGAAAATAATATAATCATAATCAGAAGAAACAATAAGAAAATAGAAAAATACATGATTATAAATATTGTGGCCTCGTAGGTATGTTTGATTCATGTATTCATTCATGGATTACTATTAAAATTTGGAATAAAATTATGAAACTTTCATACATAGTATAATACTACAAAAGTGAATGAAAATACAAATTATGCTTTTGGAATCCTGAGCCTTGGCTCAATCATTAATTCCTAAACTCTATCAATAAAAAGAGTCAACAACCTGAAGAGTTCTGCTTTTCCTTATATATACTTACTGGAAAACAATTAGCTCAGGTGCAAAAGGTGTTCTAAATAGGGCATGAGAAAAATCTAAAAAATCCACCACCAATTGTGTCTTGGTGTAATCTGATGGGTGCTTGTATGCATACTCTATAATGATACAAATAGGAAAGTAATTAAATACCTATTTATACAATTACCCTACAAATCAGATTCCAAAGGATACATAGAGAATCTAGCCACTTCGACATAATGCTGGAAATGTATGAGAATTTCACCTAGTATATAGACTTGTTGATATATGTGGACGAGGCTAAAATGCTTACCGACCACATGTACAGAACGGGCTAGGGCTATAATGCATACATCCCACATATAATAGAATGGATTAGAGCTATCTTTCTACCTCTTAGTTATAACAGAATGGATTTGGGCTATATTCCTACTACCCACTTATAAAAGAATTTATTGGAAATATATGTCCATCTCCCACATATTAAATACCCCAAGGTGTAACAATGATATAAGCATTTATATGCTATAAAATGTTTGATAAACCATCCAAGACCATTTAAATTAAATAAGAAAAAAATATGTAAGGCCTTTCACGATGAATCATAACTACAGGAAGGCCATGACATATCATTATCCACTACATTTGATCCAAATACTTTATATGTTTTAGGCCATCTAATCCTTGAAAACCCATACATGTTTTTCTATAACATTCGTCTTTTTTTCTTCAAAAAAACACCCCAAGCCTAAAAATTATTATAAAAAGTCACATGTTAATAATATTTTTTGGAATATACAACAATTATATATTTACTAAAAATTACATTATCTACAAAAATTATTTATAAACTAAAATTATAACCACATAATTCTTGAAAAATGGTATCCATTTATGTGTATTTATGATCATCCTTAAACATAACTAGATTAGAAATCAATTAAACAACATCATAAATCCTTAAACACTTTATGATTGAAAATTAATCATTAAATTTCTTAACAATCCTTTAAATAATCTTTCTTATCATTCTCATTAATTCATTCATTCAATATCTAAATAAATTCTTCTGTTCTAATTCGTCAACATCCATTTAATAATGATTCCTACATCATACATAAGAAATAATATATTTCATCAAATATGAATGATGTTTCATTATCTTAATCTTCATCTATAATAACATATTAATTTTAAAAACATTTCTATTATGATCATTAAAATACCCCTTAAATTTTATCATCATATGGATTCTATTTTCTTGAATCATGTAATCAACAAATTTATCATATTTTCTTGATACCATATGAAGATCAATATTTATCTCCATTTTGTTAAGAATTTACATGGTTTTTTATTGACAAATTTTTAAGTATTCTATCCTTATATATATATATAACAACATTATATTAATTTGTGAAATTTCATTGGGATATTTTAACATGTTACTGAATCATTAAAAATTTATTTTATTTCCATTTATGGTGTTATTCACATAAAATTCCATGAAACTCCATTATCCTCTAATTATGTGTTTTAATAAAATGTATTGGGGGTAAATTGTAAATACTAACTCAAAATATTGATTTATTATTAACCAAAATATTCCTTACCCAAATTTCTATCATGATTGGTTTCTCGTTTGACAACAAAAATAGTAGTATTTATACCCATTGTTATCCATTTTTCCTCTTAGTTTTATCCCTGTACTAAAACTAAAATTTAAAGATTAATTATATCCAATAAAATCATTGAAAAACATATTATTAATATAATACATTAAAAAAATTAATTATCTATCTCAACTTAAAATTAATTTATTCCTTCCAACCCTTAATCCCCTAAAATACACATTATTTTCCATAACATACAAGCCATTGTAATTTGAAAATACATCTAACAGATCTTCTCGAGAAAAAAAATTAACCCCATTTAATTTTAATATTTTTTAAATTATACTAAATTAATAACATGTTCATCTCTAACGACATCTTAACCATTACTTGGATAACATATATAATAACCCATACAGAATAAAAAATAATTATGAGTTAAGAAACCTTGATTTTATGCTTTAATACAATAACATGTAAATTTATGTTTTATATTTTATAAAATTATGAAAACACATATATTAGATAGGGGTCACTATCAAATAGTGTCCCATTTTAATCAAAAATTGGTTCATATGGGCAAAATACTATTTTATTTATGATAATTTTTAACATTTTATAGAATATATTCATTACTATAATCCTATCATATTTATGGTTCATGTTCATCATTAATACCTTGAAAAAACATATTCTATTTTTGAATTGTCAACATATGGAATAATAAGGGATATAAATGGAATAGAAACGTGTGGTGCCTTATAAAAAACATGAAACCCATATTAATATTTACATGTAATTATAATTAAAATTATTCTCAAATAATAACACACAAAATCTAGAATTTAAATTTTTTTATATATTTTTCCTAATAAAATTCATAAAAAACTATAAAGGAATAATTATAATCTTGTTTTTTATTTGAGTAATTGTAATTATGACAATCATTTACCCACCCATATAAGGGGAAACAATTTAGTTAATTATAAAAAAATTCATTGAAATATATTGTTATCATTTATCTCTATCGTCATTATATAATTATAAGTGTAACAAATATCTAGTTATCTTATTCCGCATTATTATAGTTCCTTATTTCTAGTTGAGTCAGTCCATTTAACACCTGACAGTTATTTTTAATAATATTTCATTCTTAATGAAGAAATATACTAATAAAAATTGTTTTATCAAAGAATTTTATTAAATAATAAATTATAAAATTCAATTAATTTTATTTTATTAATATTTATTTATTTTGAAAATTATCCTATCAAAATTAAATTCTGGTGAAATTTTGAGATTTTTTGAAAATGCGTGTTTTTTCAATGTACTCTAAAAATTTTTAATTCATAAATTACAAACATTAAATGTAGTTATTTTAATATCCTGATATATTTATAAATTTTCTCTACATAAAATAATATATAAATCAATTAATATAAAATTATTTATAGCAAAAATATTTTGGGATTTTATATAATTTTTTTTGTATTCAAAATAAAATATTTTTCCAAATATTCTATATAATTGTGTTTTACATATTTATAATAAAAATTATTTCTTACACTTATATAAAATTAATAATGAATAATTAATATCATGTAATAAATCCATATGGGTAAATTTTTTCAAGTATATTCCTTTTATTTTGGTAATATGAATAGTTACCCTCAAAACATTTACAACAAAGCTAATGGGAAATCAAGTAAACATATGTTAAATATAACTTTTTTTGAAACCACATTTAAAATTAATTAATTCTAGATGTATTCAATTTTACCCTCATCACATTATAATTTATATTTATTTTTTTATGTAACAAATTTTCATCAAATGTCTAATATAATATTTTCCCCAGTTAAAGTAAAAAATGTCACTCCCATATATTTAAATATATCCTCTATGTTCAAATTGAAAAAAAATATATTATTGAGTGAATAATAAGGGTTATAATGAAAATAATTAATGTATTTTCATGATGAAAATTTCATTATAATATTTAGTGATTATATAATTAAATTATTTCCCTATATAGATAAAGTAATTCTTAATATTTTAATTGAATAAAACGAATGAATTAAATATATTATATGTAATATAATATATAAAATTTAGAGAGTTCGATGAATTTTAATTATGATTATAATATATTTTATATTAAATAAAATATTTCATTCATATTAAATATTTATATTTTTGTTTTTATTTTAAAATTAAATGAATACTTACTTAATGAAATTAATCATATTAAATGAAAAAAAATTATGTTATTTAATTATAAAAAATAATATTATTATTAAACAAAGAATAAGTGGATTCAATATGGTATAAAATGACATCCCTTAGTAATTTATTAGATGAAATAATTTTAAGGTATCTTTTTTTAATATCATTTTAAAAAATCAATTGTATTGATATATTATTAAAAACTGTCTATGGAATTAAAGAAATATAATGGAAATAAAGTCAAATAAATTTGATAAAATATTATTTTATAAATTAATTTAGAATTATCTTAATATATGATTATAATTTATAAATTTTGATACATTTTTATATGAATAGTAATTTATATTAATTTTATACTTCATGAAATTCCAAGAATGTACCTCTACTAAATTTTGAAAGAACACATCATCTCAATTTTCTATAAACAAATTTAAAATAAATTAATCATCTAAACCCTATTTCTTCAATATTACATATACATATTCAATTGGTTCTGGTGTTCCTAATGACCAAACCTAACGTTTGCATTAAATGATCTAATATATGTTTCTTTATAAGAAGGTAATTGTCTTAGTGAATCCCCTTCTTTTAACTTTTTCTTTTACAAAATTCTCTTTTTTACAAAATAAATAACATAATTTAACCACCATATTCCATATACAATAATTTTATAACTATAATTGAATAATATCTATCCAACTCATTAACCGTTAAATGGGAATGAAAAAACATTCTCATGTGTATGGTGGATTGTTGGATAATGAGTTGAAGTAATTTGTTTTCATAACCTCCTCACACAGATATATATAATTATATAATTAATTTATATATAGTATTATTGTTAAATAATCGTTATAATATAATTAATGTATTATTTAATCATTGATACCTTAAATATTTTAGAAGATTATAACATTTATTATGCATACGTTTAGACTATCAACCCCGTGAAGAGTTGTGAGTTGATTTCCATTCCCTCATTAAAGTAATTTTAACAAGGTTATATCTAATGACTATAAAAGAATTATATGTTAAAAATGACAATTAAAATGTTTGTTTTTATCATTCATTTTTTTCACTACATATTTGTAAAATTTAAAACAGTGTTTATGGGTGTGTATAGCTTACCGTCATAATGAGCAGTATAATTCATTTTGGTATCTCTATATTTTATTGAGGACTGAAAATATCAATATATTATATATACATGATAATAATTTATTTAATTTAATTAGGGTAATGATGCTACCTTGAAAAATTATGATTTACTAAGAATATAAAATAAAATCAAACATGAAGAAAATTTCTTGACACCCGAATCAATGATAATATAAATATTATTTTTAGAAAATAGTATATAATAGAATACAAACAGTTTATATATGAAATTTTAGATATGTATTTGATTTGTGAAATTATTTATTATAAATTTACTTTTATTAAAAAACAGGTTAGAATACCATTGATCGAAATGGATCTTGAGGTATGGATTTTCCGAACCATAATTCCGTATCTTTGTTTATAATAAGACATCGTAGACTATGTTATTCCATGGTTATGTGTGAAATTATGTATAATGAAATTATTCATTAGTAACACTTATTTTTGTGGTTTTACATTTTCTACACATAATAACTTATTTTATTAATGCTCATATTCATGATTTGTTATTTGAAAGTATTTTATCTCAATTGCTAGTCCATTTAGAAATATTTAATATTGAGAACCTATTTACTTTCATGTGGTTTATATAAATCAATATTTTATTATGAAAAATATATATTTATTATTGATTAATAATGATCCCAGCCAAGGATATCTTTCATGATGATATAATTTTGATGATATAAAATAGGTTAGTTTATATTTTATAATCTCATAAATATTGGATTTCAATTAATTTCAATGATGTAATATTAAAATATTGCCTTGTTAAAAACAATAATTTTTTTTTATAAAAAATATATTCAATTAGATTCAATATTTTCATCAAACATTTTCCCTATTTTTCACTTAAATCCAAAAATATTAATTTAAATAAAATTGTATCATTTTATTCTTGTAATCATGTATATTTTTCATCCATGTGCATAAAATTAAAAATTCACTTACAAAATACCATTTTATTTTATTAATTGAAATATTATGTTTTGATTTTCCTTTAATATGTTATAATTGTTACATTGGAAATTTTGAGTGGTTGGTTTTAAATATTCTTTAAAAAATGACAGAAGTAATTTTTTTGGTTATACGTAGATAATGATTTTTTCAACTGCCATAACTATTTTATAAACATTATAATATTTTACAACTATTTCATATATTTTTTAAATTATAATAATTTATAAAAAATATTTTATAATTCTAAGTTAAATTTTCATCAATTCAATAGAATACATGATTTTACAATAAAAACTACTTCATGGTAAATTGTTTGTCATCATTTATCACTTTTAAATTTTGTGGTAATTAACATTTTGTAGAACAATTTACTCTATTATGGCCACTTTAAATTATATTGCTCTTAAATAAAAAAAATTAATCAGGAATTTTAAATTTTTTGAAAATATATACTTGTTTTATATATAATTTTTTAGGTTTATTTTTTTATTTAGTGTTTAAATATGCATAGTTTATATTATATTCTCAAAAAATATATTTTTAGATAAAGTATGTTTTTTATGAAATAAATTGAACATTTAAAATTTAAGGAGTGGATTGTAAATGATATTATATATGGTTTCTAGATTTACATAACTCTTTGATGCATCAACTAGTCTCATGAGACAAATACTGTGGGTTCAAGGCATACTTTTCAATTTTATAGAAAAAGGATTTTAATGGGTTATCATGTTTTCAATATAGTTAGTGTTTTTCTTTCATGAGGTCCTTTACTAATATGTTTGTTCTCATACCATATTTTTATATATTTTTCACAAGTTATAAGGATTTGTAAAATAAATAATGACGTCATGTTAAATTTTATGATGATTTTTCAAAATAAATTATTGCTTCATTTTAAAAGATTTTATATTTTATAAAACTAGATATTTTTTTGTAGTAACCATTTTAAATTAATGTGGTATTATATATATTTGTTATGTCTTAAATATGTTATGATATAATACAGAGAACATCCTAAGTGATAACGAATGTAAATTTATTATCTAATTTCAAGATTATGTAAAATTTTAAGTTTGTATCATTATAGTTATAATCAAATGATTGATTGGATAACCGTAGGGGATAGGATGATATAAATTGTATACCAAAAGATTTTTTTAATGTCATAGAATTTAAGGATTACCATGCAGTTTTTTCTATGATAGGACTGTTAAGAATATTTTTCCCTAGAACAATGAAGAATGTTGTTGTATGATGTCACTGACAAGAGGATATCTTTCCAATTTCATAGCCTTTATTAGTTATAATTAGAACGAAGTGGTTTTTTTATAGTAATGAATCTATTGACAATGGCACAAAAATGTGGTGGTGTTCATGTGAGAGAGGAACCTTATTTACAAAAAAATAAATATATCATATGTTGTCAATTTAATGATTCATCAATATCCCACTTTCAGTGGGAACATAGATCAAGTAGTATCTGAATTATGGGTTTTGACATCCCGACCCAGGTTCCACCGAACGCTACCCCAAGCCAGTTGTCCAAATGCTCTCAAGCGGGCCTCCCAGTATGCCAGATGATTCCAACATAAAGTGTGGTTCTGGTAAGTATGTCTTGGAGAGACTATACCATCTGTTATCAAAATAAAACAATAGTGGAATAAAATAAAAATAACCAAGTACAGAAGAATAAAAATAACATAAACCACACCATGAAATTAGAAACTAAAACATATAAAAAACAATAATCAACTAAAAGGAAATAATTTCTATGAAAACAAAAATTAATGTGTCTATAATGCAACTGAATTTAATGACACAAAAACTCCCCAATGGGTCCCGAACCACGTCTGGTTCCCTCTCAAATTCTCTAATCCCAAACTACAACCTATCAATGGGTCGTTCCCTTATCCTATCCTACAAAAACAAAGTCATCCTCAGTTCCAATTAAGCTGCCTGAATAGATTATGAGTTCAAATCAACATGCCACGAACAATGATGTCTAAAATTATTTCAGTAAAAGGATATTTCATGTAGATTTATAAAGTAATATATAAAATTCATAATATAAAACGTTTTCACCTTTTCATTTTATCATTTATAAACAGCATAGGAAAAGTTCAAATCATGTTTCTCATTTGAATAATCATTCTATATCATTAATCATTTGGTGTAGGTTATCATGCCTAGCTCTCTAATTCTCAATTGAAACATCATTCATTAATAAAATTCATTGGGTGTAGGTCATCATGCGTAGAACCCCAAATATCATTGAGTGTAGGTCTTCATGCCAAGAACTTCTTTTGTCAATCTGTGTAGGTCGTCATGCCTAACACCCCAAAAACACATGCATTTAAAACAATTGGTGAGGAACGCCATGTCAATGTCCCGTCTTCTACTATGTCTAGCACACCATACCAATCACTACAAAATCTCAGCCATTTTATTATTCTTTATGTCATCAAAATTTTCCACATTGTCCCATTACTAATTCATTGATTGGTAAAACATGTAAAATTCCCCTAGTTATTTTACCAATTGACTAAGAAAACGACCAAATAATTAATTAATTAATTAATTAATTAATCAGTACCATTCACATTCTATAATTAATTAATCACAATTAATTATCCATGTCAATGTAAACTTGTCATAATTAATTCTCACAATTAATTATCTTTTATAAACATCCTAACATATAATTAATTCTCCCAATTAATTTTCTTTATTCAATATCATATCTCATAAAAATATCACATAATCAATTAGGTTACATAACCAAACATTATTTCAAAATTAATTCCCCCAAATTAATTATTCATTAAAATTAAATTAAATATCTCAATTATATAATCAAATCTCCAAAATATATTTTTGGGAACACCCCATCATTTGTTCAATGATTCAATTATCAATTAAATCACCCAGGAAACAAAATTCAATTCCACATTCCTAATTACACCAATTTTTGCAAACAATATGTTAGGATTGTATGCCTATGAGTATTATATACTATATAATACCAAACATCAGATTGAATTAAGAATGAGATTCTCAGATACAAGAGGGGGGTGAATTGTACCTTTTAAAATTCTTTAAGGGAATTTATATATGGTTATGTTTAACAAAGTTAAACAAGATAACTCACAAGACCTCTATATGTTCTAATCACTTGCTGGATTCCGGAATAGTGATTCTTCAAAATGAAACATAACAAAAGTTATGAAGATTAAGATTCTACCTTAAAACGTATAGAATCTAACTAAATCAGAGTACAAGTAAAGAAGTATAAGAATGTTATAAATTCATTAGCAATACAAAAAGAAGTGGAAAAAACAAGTAATAAAATTACAAATAACAAAGAACAACACTTTTAACCCAAAGAGAAGGGTGTCCAACAACCTTGGATAAAGGTCCTTTGATTTATACTTTCAAGCAATTCTGTCTTACCCACACCAGGGTAAGTCCATGATATGAAGATCGGAGTCTATCTTGCTATCCCCGCAATCCCTCAACTATCAGGTAGTCGGCACCTCTGTCTTCCTCAACAAGGAATCCCTCAACTTCAAGGTGTTGGAACCTCGGTCTTCCTATCCCTGGAACCCCTCGATTGTAATCAGTAAAAATTAGAGTCTCACCAAGAAATTATGCAAAAGGAATAGTTTGAACAATCCATTCAAACATTCTGCACAAGGCTTTGAGAGAATATAAGAGACTCTCTCTCTAGAAATCACTTCAACAGCATGTAAGCACAAGTTGTGTCAAATTTGTTGTGTGTTTTGTATTGATCTCATTCAAATGATCTTTTATTTAAAGGTGAATCTCCAACAGTCGGCTCCCTCCTCTAAAATTCACATGTCTCCTTCAATTTCGGAGGGACCTTTACACGTTTCACTCAACCAACGGTCAGTTAATAACTGAAAGAACGACATTGTTTTGTAATGAAACAAGTATAAGTATAAGATATATTGATGTTTGAAATGTAAGAAAATAATATTTTGGAGACTAACAAAAATGTAATTTGGAGTCTATAATAAAGAGATATTCGGATTCTATTTTATAGGAATTCAGAACCTGAATTCTGTAGAAATCCAGAGTCTGAATTTCTAAGGAAATTCGGAGTCTGGTTTCACTAGAATTCAGAATCTGAACTTACAGAGTTCAGAGTCAAACTCGAAAAATTTCAGAGTCTAACTAGTAGAAGTTTGGAGTGGAACTCATAGAAGGTCGGAGTCAAACTATTAGAAGTTCATAGTAGAACTAGTTGGAATTCCGAGTCGAACTGGTTGAAGTTTGGAGTCAAACATTGTGAGAGTTCGTATCCCGAATTCGGAGTGGAAATCCACGAACGTTCGTATCCAGATTTCAGAGTGGAACTTCATGATAGTTTGTAACCAGAATCCAGAATAGAACATCATTAGAGTTCTTATCCAGAATCTGGAATATAACATAATTAGAGTTCATATCCATAATTCCGAATGGATCATCATTAGAGTTCGTATCCAGAATTTGGAATGGAACTTCATTAGAGTTTGTATCTAGAATTCGGATCCTAAAACAGAATAATTCATATATAAGTATTATATGATTCCACAGTTTTATAATATGAATCATTTTTTTATACTTAAGAAAAATATTGATATTGTATAAGGAAATATATTTTAGGGTTCAATTCCATTGGAAAGGAAATTTTCCTTATAGAAGTAAAATATTGATTTGCTTAAGTATAAGGTGTTTGTGATTTTCAAAACAAGAATAAATGGAAAAGCCATAAGTAAAATCTTATTGACTCAACAATCTCATACTTTTTGGAAAGAACAAAAACCTTATGAAAAATAAATATAAGGACTTAGAATAAATTTCTATATACATTGAAATTAAAACTTATCTCCCTTTGTTAATGGATGATAGTGAATACAACTAACCCCCACCCCCTTAGGCTTTGGAACACTAAGGATTGAATTTTAGATTTTCGGAATGGAGCTTTCATTATCATTGGAAATGAAAAACTTCATAATGAGAAACTTCCCCTTAATTAAGGATAGTTTTCAAAATTGATGTTTGTCTCCCTTTTAGATTTTTCCTTCTCCCCTTTGAGTAGTTCTTATTCCATCTCCCCATTTGTGATTTTCAAAAAGAATTTAATGGAATTGAAAATAAATTTGGTACCTGAAATATTAGTAAAGACATGCAAGGAAAACATGCAACCATATTTCTATTATGATTAGAAGAGTTTTTAAAAGGAAGATCAAAAGAAACAAAAGATCAGATTGAGTCTATTTGTCTTCGTTTTCCTTTGGGATTATCTTCTTCAAGAGGGTTTTCAGCATCTTCAGATCTTCCTAATCCTCCTCAGATTGCATTTCCAAAGCTTTTATCCCTTCATCTTGAGCTTTCAAGGCCTAAGAATATGCCTTAATAACATCATCTTGCTTTATAAGCTTTTATTTGAGCTCAATCTAGAGATCTCTATCCCTTTTATAGTTTTGAGCAAGAGAGTTAGCCTTCCCATTCAAGTCCTTCAATTGTTGATTCCGAGAATTTAGCTCAAGTTTCAGCTTCTCCTGAAGATCCTTCACTTTGGAAACCTTGGAGTCAAATTTATCTTTAACGTCATACTGAAAAAAATCAAAATCAGCCAAGTAATCATAAACTTTCTTAGACCACAATGTGATTTTTCGGCATGATTTTTTGTGGACATCATAATTGATAAGAAAATTTCTATGATCTGCTTCAATCTTTACACACCTATCCATCACCAAAGATAAGTTTTTGGACTTCTGATTTAGACTGTGTTGCATCATTTGGTATCAGGAGTCTATGGTGGGAAAGATCGGAATTGTGTCCACTAACTTTTTCAATGATTCAACAACAAAGTCTTGACCTAGTGCTGATGATTTCGAATCAGACAATTTTCTTGGATATTGTTCTTCTTCGATTTCCACCAACATCTTTCTATAAGAACCTCCAACCTCCTTCTTTTTTATAAAATCTTTTTTTGGGGTGTCTATAAGCACTTGCATCCACTTATTAGCTTTCGGAACTGCCTCATCAGGAGATTCTTCCTCACTTTTAGATACTTAAACAATCTTTTCTTCATCTGGTTTCTCCTTCTCTGCTCTTTCTTCAAGAAAATTCTTCTCAAAGGATTATTCCTTAGACAACTCATTTTCTTTTTCTTCTTCCTCTACATCATCTGCCTTAGCATCTTTGTTATCTCCCTTTCCCGGAGTTATAGGCTTCGAGGTCTCGGCCTCAGATGTTTGGAGTGGTAGTTATTCTGATAGGCTTGCCTTCCCTTGATAATCTTCCACTTTTTTAACCAGGTCATCATGATCACCCCTTCCTTGTTCTACTTCTCAATCTACTACTACTTCCTCTTCTTCCTCTATTTCTTCACCATCTTCTTCCACTTCTTTTTCACCAGCTCCTTTTTCTACTTATTCAACAACCTCTTTCCCTTTATACTTTTCCGAAGGGAAGTAGTTTTTCCCAGGGGGGGTCTCTGGAAATGATTGTACAACAATGGTTTCTAGAATGGGAATCTTCTTAGATGATATTTCTGTGGATTTCAACAGAGATTGAACAACTTCAGCTTCATTCATCTTCTTCTTCATCTTCTTCTCCTTGGCATGTTTCTCTAACTCATCCACAACTTTTTCTCTTAAGGCCTTAGCCTCAGAATGGCCCAATCCAAACTGTGCATCCCCTTATTTCCACTTCTTTTTATCTTCCCTCCATTTAGCTGCTACCTCATCTGGATATTCTGTCTATTTTTTCGGCATGGGTAGTGTGGATTGGGTTTCCTTAGCTTTGTGAGTCTTCTCTTCAACAACCACTTCGTTCAATTTACTCTTCTTAGAAACCTTCTTCATTGGCTCAACCTTCTCTACTTTTCTGGAGAGACTTATGACAATTCTTATAGAAAATTATAAAACTCTCTTGTTTCCCTGGAATATTACATATTCATTCATTTCAAGGTATCATCACAAACCAGCATAACCTTTCAATTCTGAATCTTATACTTACATGAAATCTTGAAATAATCCAAACACCGAACTATCAGCTATGATAGTAAGCTAGGGTTCATGATGATTTGAGCCCTCAATTTCCTTCCTTGATATTCTTGATTGTCACAAGAACATGCCTCATCAGATTGATTTTTCATTGATTCACCAGTAAGTCTAAGAAATATATATAACTTTTCTTCAGGGTATATTTTCCACCCTTTCTCAGAACCCAGAAACCTTGTACCCAGAACTGAAGAATCCAATTATTAGATGATAGATGAGAAATCTTGGCTTTATTTACATCATGAATCCCAAGACACTCAAAGGCCTTCACCTTAACAAAGCTTCCTTGCACATCTGGAAGATTATGTGAGAAAAATCCAGCTTCTCCATCATATTCAAACCCCACCAAGCTTACTACCTTATTGTAAGTAAGTTTGTAAGCCTTTTGATAAGACATGAATGAAAACTTTTCTCTTCCCTCTTCCTCATAGAAGCTTGCTGATTCATATAATTCTATAAGCAACTCTGGAAAGACTGCATCTTGATCACCTATCTTGGATACACATACATCTTCCCAACCATTCCAGTTGATGTTCTTAGTGATTATTGAATCATATATTTAAAAGTTCAGATGGACCAGACATTCTCTATACACTTTCCATTTTGAAATTGGCTTCGTGGTAGACATATCTTGGGAAGTTGCTTCAACAGACATTTGTAATGGAGGAGAACTAAAAGATTCGGAATGGGCTTTATGAGTAGAGGTAGGGCTTTAACATGCGAGAGACTGAAAAAGATGTTGGACACAAAATGGGGTGCCCTTTATATAGGTGATGGAGCAGAACATTAAGCTTCCAAAAGCAATATAGCAGTTGAGAATTTCTCTGATCCGATCTGACAGTTGAAAAGATATCTGCAAGGAAAATTTGAATCCGATATTTTGAGGTTTTAAAAACATTCGGATTGAAGAATAAGAAAATCCAAGAAATTTTATAAGAACACGAAACTAACAGCAACTAAAAAATGAATATGAAAAGTTATGTAAAGAAATCATAACTTTCAGATTGGATAGGAAGTTTATTCGTAATAGGTAATATTCTTCTTGAAGAAAATTTGACTACAAAAAACTCATTATGAAAAATTCACTATGAAAAACTCAGTTCAAAAAATATGAGTACGAAAAATCCAATTACGAAAATTTTCATTACCAAAATTCTTCTTATGAAAATTCCCAGTACAAAAACATCATTACAAATATTTCCAGTACGAAAACATCATTACGCAAATTTCCAGTACAAAAATTTCATTACAAAAATTTATAGTATGAAAACTTCATTGCAAAAAATTCTAGTATGAAAGCGTAATTATAAAAATTTCCAGTATGAAAATCTCATTAAGAAAATTTACATTATGGAAATTTCGATTCCAAAATTTTTTTAAAGGTTTATTAAGAAATATTTTTGAAAGCCTCATTATAAATTTTTTTGAAAGACTCATTACGAAATTTTTTGAAATCCATAAAACAAATGTATCCCCCCTATGAAAAGGAGTATATTACAATAAGGAGAAAGGTCTAAGAAGAATTTAATAAAGGAAGATTACCTCACGATTATCATTCATAACTTATGTTTAATGTATTCAAATCTATCAGAGGGTAATGATTTTTTGAAAATATCAGCAAGTTGATCTTGCGTTCCGATAAATTGAAGAATGATATATCCTTTTAGCATGTGATCCCTATGTAAGTGATTCCTAAAATCTATGTGCTTTCAATAAGAGTGATGTGCAGGGTTTTTACTAAGGGAAATGGAACTTTTGTTATCACACAAAATTTGAATCTTAGTAAAACTCAAGCCATAATCTGTGAGTGTGTGTTGCATCCACAACACTTGAGCACAAAAACTTCCAGCTGCTACATATTCATCTTCAGTAGTGGAGAGTGATATAGAGTGTTTCTTCTTTCAAGACCAAGAATGGTCTTCCATTGCACTAAGGAAGGGTAAGTATTGTCTCCTAAGTTCTTCTATGTATAGTGTGTAAACATTCTCTTTACTATAGGCAGAAAGAATAAATTCTTCCTTGGAATTGTGTACTAAGCACTTATCATTCCTAAAATTCACAAGGTATCCTTCATCACATAACTGACTTATGCTGATGAGGTTGTATTTAAGTCCTTTAACAAACAAAACATTTGAAATCAACGTTTTTCTAGAAAAACAATGTTACCTATACCAATAATTTCTCTCTAAGCATTATCTCATAAAGTTACTTTTCCTCCATTCTTCTTGAAAATATTTTTGAAATAACTTTTGTTACCAGTCATATGATGGGAACATCCACTATCCATGTACCAAGTATTGTTGTTGGTACTTTCCCTATTTTCCTAAAAATGAGAAAAATGTTAGGTTTTTGGAATCCAGACCTTCTCGGATCCGGAAATATCAGAAAGAAAAATTTTGGGTACCCACATCTTCTTATAAAAATAAGCCTTATGAAATCCTAAATATTGGGTTTTTTTTAAAGTACAATTCTTTTCCCAGTGACCACCATATTGACACTTTGTGTAAAATGGGTCACTTTTAGGAACAAAGTAGTTTTTACTAAAAATTGGTTTAGAACCTGTGTAACCAAAATGAGAAGTATTCCTTTGAGGTCGGATTTGTGAATACCTTTTATCAAAATTTTCCTTACAATGGGTAATGTTTGACAAACATTTCCTCAAAGAAAATATTTCAGATTTTAGTTTTATAACACGATTCTTGTTTTCAAAAGCATCTGAACTAGAGCTAGGCTTGAAAACAACTTTCTTAGAAATTAAGTTTTATAGTTCTTTTGAATGCTTATTCCTCTCAAAATTTATTTCCTAAAGATTTTTTGAAATAATTTCAATATCAACATTTTTCTTATTAAGATCTTTCTAAAAATATGATATTTCCTTAGTAATAATTATATTCCTAGAGTTTTACATATCAAGCTTTTTTAGGAGTTTTGAGTTCTCAATCTCAAGAAGTTCAGCAAACCTAGAAACTTCTTCATAGGTAGGTAAAATATTTTCTTCATCATAAGAGTATTTTTCATTTGAAGAGTTATAATATTTACTACCATTAGCAATCAATGAAACATTGGTCAATGATTCATCACTGTGTACCCTAGCCATCAATAAATGATTATCAATGGGTAGCCTGGCTATAAGACCATGATTCTTCTATCCAGAAGATTCAAAATTTGAAGATTCATCTGAAGTGTTACCACCACTGGCACTCTAGATTTTATTAGCTTTCAGAACATTCTTAGCTTTGGAATTGTAATACTTCTTTCTGTTCCTTTCAGAATGCCATTCTTTCCATTCTTTTCTTTTGAGCATAGTGAAATTAGGTCTTATGTGTCTAGATATCTAATATTCATATCATGTGATGTCTCCATATCTCTCATATTTCTTTTCCTTCTTCTTATACTTGGATTGGAAATTTCTCTATCCAAATATCTTGTTCAACCTTCGAGAAATATTAAATAACTCATTTTCTGAGACTTCACTCTCAGTAGATTCAGATTGGATAATAACTTTCTTAGAAATGGATCTAATAACTCTCTCAGGAGTCTTAGATTTCATGTGATTTGATGTTATAGTAATTTCAACACTACCACTCCGATTGTTCTTCTATATATTGTCAGCATCTCTCTTCATTATAATCTCATGTTGAAGAAGAGTTCCAAACAACTCATCAAGTGAAATTTGAGTAACCTTTCTATTCTCCTCAATTGCAGTTCTCTTTGATTCGCACTCATTGGGCATAATATCTATGATCTTGTCCACAAGAGCTTCATCATCTAGGACTTTCTCTCCTATTTATTGTAAGCTATTCGTGATGGTCATGAATCTCTGGTGCACTTTTCGAATTGGTTGTCCATAAGGAAAATTGAAACCACGATACTCAGCACTAAACATGTTTCTTCTAGTGTCAATCACTTTAGATGTACCAAAATGAGTAACTTCATGTTTATTCTATATATAGTTAGTTGTTTCAAAAGATGAAAATTGGCTATATATTTTCCTAGTCATTGAACAAAGTAACATATTGTGTACCTTATTGTGGAGTTGGTATTCATGCTTTTCTTGATTAGTAAAAGCACTAACTTCCATATCAGGGATCTTATATCCTCTTGTTGGCATAACAAAGTTATCTACCCCAGTATTGATAATGAAAGTATTCATACAATATATCCAGTATTCATAATCATTACAATCAAAAGTTGGTGGTCTGGAAGGATTTAAGATCTCGATTGAACCAACATTTAAACCTTCCATCCTTAAGAAAAACTTTGGTGCACAACTTTATTAGTAGAAAAATTCTGTAAACAATAAAAAATACTCTATGAAAGAGAAATTTTAACTCTAAGCAAATGTGAATCCGAAATATGATTCCAAAAAATAGATTCTGAAAAGTATGAATTCGGAAAATGTGAATCCGAAAAAGAAATTACGAGAAATATATGGAGGAAATAAAAATTTTGAATCTAATCATGTGATTAATTCAGATGGAACTAAATCTCTGTTACCAAGTGTTGGATTGGTACAGGGTTTGAGTTCACCTGCTCTAATACAAATTGTTAGGATGGTATGTCTCTGAGTATGATATACTCCATAATACCAAACGTAGGATAGAATTAAGAATGAGATTGTCAGATACAAGAGGGGTGTGAATTGTACCTTTTAAAATTTCTTAAGGGAATTTTCAATATGGTTATGTTTAGAAAAGTTAAAAATGATAATTCACAAGACCACTATATGTTCTAATCACTTGCTTGATTCTAGAATAGTGATTCCAAAAATGATACTTAACAAAAGTTATAAAGATTAAGACTCTACCGTAATGTTTATATAATCTAACTAAATCAGAGTAAAACTAAGGAAGTATAAGAATGCTATACATTATTTAGAAATAAAAAATGCAGTGGAAAAAATTATTAGTAAAACTACAAGTAACAACCAATAACCCTTTTATACCAAAGAGAAGGGTATCCAACAACCTTGGATAAAGTTCCCTTGATTTATACTTTCAAGAAAGTCTATCTTACCCACACCAGGGTAAGCCCTCGATATGAAGATCGATGTCTGTCTTGCTGTCCCCGCAAGCCCTCAACTATCAGATAGTCATCACCTCATTCTTCCTCCGTAAGGAATCCGTCAACTTCAAGGTGTTGGAACCTCTTTCTTCTTATCCCAGGAATCCCTCGATTGTAATTAACAACAATTGGAATCGCACGAAGCAATTCGGCCCAAGGAAAAGTTTGAACAAGCCGTTCAAATATTCTAAATGAAACTTTGAGAGTTGATAAGAGCATCTCTCTCTAGAAATCACTTCAACATCATGTAAGCACATGTTCTGTCCATGTTTTTCTGTGGGTTGTATCAAGCTCATTTAAATGATCTCCTATTTATAGGAGAAGCTCCAATGGTCGAATCCCTCCTCTAATGGTTATATTTCTCCTTGAATTTCGTAGGGACCTGTACACGTGTCACTCAACCAATAGACAGTTAAGAACGGAAGCAAGGATATCATTTTGTAATGAAACAACTATAAGTATAAGGAAAACTGATGTTCTGAATGTACGAAAATAATATTTCAGAGTCTAAAAAAAATTGAATTTGGAGTTTATAATTGATAGATATTCATATTCTGTTTTATAGGAATTTGGAACCTGAATTCTGTAGAAATCCAGAGTCTAATATTCTAAGGAAATTCAGAGTCTGGTTTCACTAGAATTTAGAATCGGAACTAACAGAGTTCGGCGTCAATCTCGTAAAAGTTCGGAGTCGAACAAGTAGATGTTTAGAGTTGAACTCATAGAAGTTTGAAGTCGAACTCGTAGAAGATTGAAGTATAACTAATAGAAGTTTGGAGTCGAACTTTGTTAGAGTTCGTATCACGAATTTATAGTGGAACTTCATGAGAGTTCGTATCCAGAATTCAGAGTGGAAATTCATGAGAGTTCGTATCCAGAATTCAGAATGGAACTTCCTTAGAGTTCATATCCAGAATTCGGAATGGTACTTCATTAGAGTTCATATCGAGAATTTGGAATGGAACTTCATTAGAGTTTTTATCCAGAATTTGGAATAGAACTTCATTAGAGTTTGTATCCTAAATTCGGAATTGAACTTCATTAGAGTTCGTATCTAGAATTTGGATCCTAAAACAGAATGCTTCAAATCCATGTATTATATGATTGCGAGGTTTTAGAATATGAATCTGATTTTTATACTTAAGAAAACTATTGATATTTTCTAAGGAAATCTAGGTTAGGGGTAAATTCTGTTAGAATGGGAATATTCCTTATAGAAGTAAAATATCGATTTTCTTACGTATAAGGTGTTTGTGATTTTCAAAAAAAAGGAATGTAAAATTTATAAGGAAACCCATATTGAATAAATAAAATAATCATGAGTATATAGGTGGACAATCATAAAATCATACACATATCTATATTTAAGAATATGTGAGTTCGAATTAAACCACCTACCTCGGTTTATTGAAGGATATTAGCCCAATGTAAATCCCCAAAAATCTGAGGGGCACAATTCCATCAATCAAGCTCTGATTCAAAATCCCTAAAAAAATTATGACCAAAGGCATCAAGCTCTTGAAAACCAAGATCTAAATCTAAAATCCTAGATCTATATCTTAACTCGTGGGTTTAGATCCAAGAATTTTGTGGTGATCATCACTAACAAGATCATGGAAAGATAGAGGAAACAATGAGAAAATAAACAGGATGAAATCCACTTACTGGGAGGAGGGCGGATCATCAATCCAAAATTTCAATCACAAATAACAATGTATATATCTCCTTGTAATCCCATTAAAAGGCTTTGGTAACATGTATAATATGTAAATCCAAGGGAATGATTGAAAATATGGAAGTATCGGGGGTTTGGGTGGTTTTAAGTTTCATTTTTGTATATTAAAATATGAAATTAGGGTTTCTTGGGTAGTGGAACATGGTTATTCCAAAGGTGAGACAACCATGTGGACTTCTCTATCTAGGTGTGCACAGTTGAAACAATTTTTCCACATGGTTTGTCAAACCTTGCACAAATCAAGTGGAACTCTCTGTCCAGTTTTACAATCATGGCACAGTTTTGAGGCACAGTTTGTCAAACTGTATGTATCCCACTATTCATTAGTGTTCCTTAAAAGTTCACTCAAACACACCCCAATTCCCTAATCCAGCATAGTGGAACAATAAATCTTCAAAAAGTACCTGAAAATTCAACCGAGATGTCTTCAAAAGAGGTTGAGATCTTACAATCTCTCTATCATATAATAGCTCATACATGAGCTACACTACCAAACATCTCTAGTAGTTTGATCCAAAAATATTGGCCCATTTTTACCTCATTCCTTCTTTGCATTCCCAGTTTTCCTTTGGAAATTTTCAATGTTTCCATTACAAATGATCTAACGACATGTCATTTCCCTGTAACACTTTCTCACTCAGACCCAATACACATACCTGATGCTCCTCAAAGGACGCATTTATATCATGGTCAACATCATCCACATAAATCACATGTGAAGTGTCCAATTTATACCATAATAGTTTTGAAAAATTTAAAACATAATGCGTAACTCTGAATACTTGTGGATGTGCTAATCGTTATACCACATGCCTAATTCTCTCCAGCACCCCAAATGGTCCCATACACCTAGACACTAACTTTACATGCCTCTGTATCCTATGGTGACCCAATCTTGGAAGCACTAAAAGTAATACACTATATTCCTTTGTAATCTCTAGGGTTCATCTCCATCTATCATCATATGATTTCAACCAAATCTAAGCTGTAGCCATACACTTTCGAATCAACACTACCCACCCTGATGTCTCTTGAACGTGACTGTATCCAAACCACTCTAACTCACCTAACTCAAACCAAAATAGTTGCTATCCTAAAGGTCTACCATAAAGCGCATCATATTGGATCCATATGTATAGTTTCCTAAAAACTATTTTTATATGAAAACTCCACTAAAACCATGTGCTTTTTTAAGATCTACCAATGTCCTGAACACATGCACACATCATATAATTTAACACTTGTATGGTACGTTGCGACTATGAATATGTATGTTGGGGGACGACCATACATAATAGAACTTGTGTGCCAAGAACCTTCTGTAATCCATACAAGAAACATGAATTAATGTGTGAATTGTGATCTGAAATATAGCCAATGGAACCCCATGAAAATGAACAATTTGTCTCATATACAATTCCCCCAAAATCTCTAATGCCAAGGTTTCATTAATGGAAAATAAGTGTGCTACCATCATTAGTTAATCCACAATGACCCAAATAGAGTCATTCTTCCAAAGTGTTTTTTGAATTCCAACCACGAAATCTATAGTCATGTATTCCACATCCATTCCAAAAAAGGTAAGAGTGAAAGTGGGCCTCCAAGTCGTGGATGATTTTCATTCACATCCCGATAGGTGAAACATCATGCTATGAACCCAACGATCTCTATTTTCATTCATGGCCACCAAAACTGTGGTCGAAAGTCACTGTACATTATTGTCACACAAGGATATACCACCCACTTTGATGCATGAATTTATCACACGAGATCCTATCACATACTATTAGGCATAACAAACTATTTTTTCCCATATATTATCCTATACTCATCTATGTTTCAGTATGAAAATTTCTCCTCACCTTCTTGGATTATCCTCAAGGATAAACACTCCAAATCATCATACTACTTGTACCTAATACATCTTAGGAGTGTAGACTCCAATAATTTTTAAACTAGAGTCATCCTCTCTAGAATCTCATGATATACCACATGAATTTCAGCCAGCAAATCCATAATCATTCACTATGCACTCAAATCATGTATCAACTAAGTCTTAGTTTTTCTGATCAAGGAATCATCCACACCATTCCCCTTCTTAGGGGTATATTCTAGTTCAAAAAAATTGACAACATACAATGTACCCATCATCACTAATGAAGATTCATGTTGCGCTGTGAAATTATATACTTCAAGAATTTGTGATCCATAAATAATACAACCATTTTCACCCAAATTATAGTCTCTCCAATATAATAGTACAAACCACTACTTCAAACTGAATGTCATGAAAAGGTTAATGTCGTTCATGTGGCCTCAACTTTAAAGACTCATAAGCAATGACTTCAATCCCATTTCATCATCACAGATCTGATCATGATGCCAGAAGAAAAAACAGAACACAGTGTACTTCTCACCTGACCCTAGTATGATCAAAATTGGTGCCAAAGTTAAAGTCTTATTCAATTATGGGAATGCATTCCCACATGTATCTTTTAAAAAAATAATCCCATTATTTTTCAAACTAGTAAATAATGCTAGTATTAGGTAAAAGTCATGGATAAACCTCACGTAATAACCAGATTATCTAAAAAAGCTTCAAATGTCAAAAATATTATTGGGATGTTCCAAAGAACTCACTACCTGAACTTTTTCTAGGTCCACAGCCACACCTTCGTCTGAGATGATGTGCCGCAAAAAGTGTTCCATTGAAATATAAAACTGACATATAAATATCATGGTATATAGTTGATGCTCTTTAAAGGTACACAAAATGATGCCATGATGTTGGAAATTATCTTCATGTGTCTCAGAGTAAACAAACTTGTCGTTGACAAACACCACCACAAACTGATCTATGTAAGGGTGGATGATCATGTTCAACATGGCCATAGACACTGCTAGTGGATTTTTCAACATGAATGACATTACAACAAACTCATAAATACCATACATACTCAAGAATGTTGTTTTTGGTGTATCAGAGGTACGAACTCTCACCTGATAATACCCTGATCTCATTTCGATCATTGAGAACTCAGAATACCCCTATAACTGGTAAAAATAGATAATTAATATTTCGAGGATGATATCTTTTTTTCACAGTCATTTTATTCAACTTTTAGTAATTTACACACAAGTATAAACATCATTCAGCCGTATTTGAAAACAATATAGATGATCCCTAAGGCGACGTACTTGGATGGATAAACCATTTATCCACCAATTACTCGAACTGCATTTTAAGCTATTGATGCTTAGTCAGTTCCACTCTGTCAGTTAGAATAGATACCTTCTCATCCCCTAGCATGAGCACAGTAGTGAGCTACACATCTCTCTCAGGTGGAAACCCAAAAAAATTTTTCGGAAAGATATCATGAAATAGTTATACTACTTATGGATGGACATCTTTTCTACCCCTCCAATCATCTCAAAAAAGCTAGTTACATGGTTTGTGATCTCTCCAAGATGCTGTGTAATTAGCCCATCTCTACCAGCATGGACATCCCAATCTCCATGGTGAAAATTCTAGTAACCATCAAGAGATAGAAAGGTCTCTCTCTTATGACAATAATCTATGTAGGCTCGGTATGCGACTAGCCAGTCCATGCCCATTATTAGGTCCAAGGCCATTATATCATTGACATAGATATCCAAAAGTAAATGATAATCTCCAATCTCTAGAGAACATACCTTTCATAAAAATATGTCCCTAGTGTATGTTCCTAGTGGTGTATCAATATTCATCATCTATATTATACAATCCACCTCTAGGCTCAATCCATTAACAAGGTTTTCATTTATAAAAGAATGAAAGGAACCAGTGTCAAACAAGGTAGTATATACAATAGAATCAACTATAATATTACCTCTCTCTGTCGATGGACTAGCCTCTCTGTCCACAATTGTAAGATGCACTGCATGTATCTATCATACCCATCTTCCCTTTGGTGTCGTCTGACTCCCTTGAGTAGCACCATTTTTCTTGTGTGGTTTCTCATTCCCTAAAACGCCACACCATCTTCCTCTATCACATCTTCCAATAGAACTATAGCTACCATACCTGTATGGTGTAGATGATCCTCTTCCAAAAATATGACTCTTTCCTGACTTACCAATGTCATGAATATGATTCTCATGATGGAACTTCCTATTCTCAGAAGGCACTCACCCTATTCGTCTAGCTACTTTTCCACAACTGGAAGCCTCTTTTAGGTTCCCCTATGAAATGAGATCATGATTGGGCGTATCAGAAAATGTCTTCATACTAAATATATTCACCTTGGAATTAATTTCACACTTACATCCATCCTGAAATCATTTTTCCAATGAGGATTTATTTTCCACCAATGTTGGAGGAAAATGCTATAAATATGTGAAATGTTCAAAGTAGAAAATTATGGTTATAGTTCCTTGTCTCAGGTGAAAAAACACTGAATCCTTTTCTTGCCTCATCATATCTAAATAGATGTGTTCCATGAAAGTTTCCAAAAATTCCTTCCACCACATATCATTAGTCTTTCAAGATTGTACCTGAATGTCCCACCAACGATTCACGGAACCCCACATCATATAACCATCCAACATGACCGTCCAATCACCTGGTGTCTTTGAATGGTAAAGTATTATCTCTATGGATTCAATCTAAAAATAAGCTCCCTTTGATCCACCCTCTATTGAAAATTTAGGAGGGTGTTATAGCTCAAACTCCCTTGTCAACTAAGACGTGCTTTTAAAATCCATCCCTTTGACACTCTCCATGAATTGCATGAAACGATCAATGTTCTCTCAGAACTGATCCACTTCCTACTCAACTAGCACTAATGGTGCATCAATATTTCAGTTTGGATGCTAATTTCATGCCATACCCCTTAGTCTCTCCCTCAATAAGAGTCATATAGTCATATCTCAAAAATTCAAAACGCACGTCTTATGTCTTAAAATGAAACATAATAACATTTATGTAAGAGGAGAAACTAACACTATAAGTTTCAACGTATCCATTCTCCCTTTTCTCTCCACATGGTCTACACTGAGGCCTTATCACCGCCATTAACCATCCCACTACTAGGACTTGGTTAACAAGGGAACATTCACTCTCATTAGTTAATTCAACACATAATTAATCACATTCTCTCAAATTAATTAATTCAATAATTAATTAATTATTCAATATCATTTAATAATTAAAAACTTTCATTAGACAACCATTTATTGTAGTTTTGCATCATTATTTCAATCCCACAACAAGTAAAAAAATATTTCAAGTCAAAAAACATACCCATAAACCGTATTACCAAGAGTTTATAGAATGATGCATGTCACAAGCACACTATGTGACTAGAATGATGCATGCAGACTCATGTATCTTCCATCATTAGGCCACGAAAAAAATCAACAATTTTCAAAATAAAATCACTTCACACAAAATTGCATCACCCAAAGATAAATAATATTAAACCGTAACAAAAAATAGCAATTTCAACAATCCTATCCTGAGTACTCATATTTTACTTTGTACATGGGTTTTCAACTCCCAGGCGCATGCTCATTAATATGCATTGACTCTTCCTAGTGTCACGACTTTCATTCCCATACAAGTAAGACAAATGAAAAAATGAAAAGAAAACACCTCTGATACCACTTGGTGGCTTCAATTCTCAAGATCCACTGAATCATTCCCCGAGCCAGTTGGCCACATGCCCTCAAGTTCACCTCCCCACATGCCAGAGGGTGATGACTAAAAGTGAGGGATTGTTAAGTCAGTATTAGGCAGACTACACCCATTGTTATCAGAATAAAACAACAGTGGAAGAAAATAAAAATAACCAAATACGTATGTGTTTAAATTACATGAATAATATATTGACATATGATTTTCAAACACAAAAAATCAAATACTCAACCAGAAGGTAAAACATTTTATGAAAATGAAAAGTCAAGTGTATATACTAAATCTAAATTTAGAGACACAATGAATCCCAAATAGGTAATGAACCACATCTAGTTCCGTCTCCCATGCTTCAATCCCAAAATCCATCCTATCACCGTGCCTTGCCCTTATCCTATCTTGAAACAACAAAATCGTCTCGATGAAAATCAGGTGGCCCAAATAGGGTGTAATTGTAACTCAATAGGCCACCAACAACAATTTCTAAAACGAATTTTGTCAAAAAAAAGTGAATGTATATTTATGAAGAAATAGATACAATGCATAATTTAAACAGTTTTCATATTGTTATTTAAAACATAATCAACACCTTAGGCCTAGATCAAATCATGTTTCCAATTTGAATCATCATTCATTTTCATAAATCATATGGTGCAGGTTGGCATGCCTACCACCGAAATTCTTAGTTGAAACATCATTCCTTATTCTCATTCATTGGGTGTATATAGTCATTCATAGGTCCCCAAATCTTGTTTAGTGTATATAACACCCCACGATTTCATAGTGTGTTACTTCTTCGAAATAATTCAATAACTTGCACTACATACAACACCAAGTTCAAGTGCACCATGACTTACAAAACAAGCCATTAAAAAGAGGTTATGAATAGTATTAACTAAATTTTAAACTTTATATAATTTTTATAATTTTAGAATCCATATTATGAGTTTCTTAGACATAATGTAAGAACAAATTCATTTTTTTCAGATAAAAGAAGTATTTTTCAAAAAAATGCACTTTTAGAAACTTTTAATAGTGAACCTTTTTTTAATCCAATATTTTAAACTTTTTTATATTCAATTTGACTAAATAAATTTATTCTCTAGAATGGGGACATCAATTAATTACAAGTTAACACCCCAAGCTTCCACGGTATGCTTCTCTTTGAATAATACAGTAGCGTGTGTTGTACGCAACTTCGAGTTCTAACACACAGTACAACCAATTAAACTAGCCGTTATGAATAGTAATAACTACTTTTTGAAATTTTATAAATTTTTTCTCTCAAAATGGAATTCATTTTTTCATTCAGAATATTGAATTTATCCTAGGGTAAAATTTTGGTACTTTTAAGATAACTTTTATATTTTGATGAATAGTGAAAATTACTAAATTTTAATTAAAAACAACTTTTTTAAACAAACTAGTTAATAGTGATAAATTTTAAATTTGAGTGGTATTAAAGTATATATAGAATATATTTTTACCATTTAATACAATGTTGGTCATTGGAAATTATTTCACAATTAAACCGGACATAAACAAGTGTCAATATTTTGATAGTTACTATATCTTAAAAACATGCTTTTTGTATTTACAGTGGGAATTAATTTTAAATTACTTTTCGCCACATCGGTGTTTTGAATTTGGAAAAAATAGATTCCATATTTGGAATCAGGTTGTCCAAATTGTGTAAATAGGTAACTTTAATTTTTAGAAAATTGGGATAATTACTTCGGTAAATATTTTACTTACCATGGTGAAAGGGTAAATCATTTAAATAAGGGTTAAAAAATAATAATATAACAATAATAAAATACCCTAAAATGTATCCTAACCATATTGGTGGATACATGTCAGACCATGGGAATCTTTGGGTCGATTTTTGGACCCCATGGAGCCACTTGTAGGTGATAGGGACTCGTTATTTTAATTAAGATAAAGTAAATACAAATATGGCATAAGATTATATCTTTTAGAAAAAACAATTTTTAAATAGGGTTATATATGATATATTTTCGATTATATATATTCATTGGAAATATAAAAATATTTCCTACATAATTATATTTTATTTATAATTTTTAGACATTGAAAAAAGTAAAAATATATATGACCCTATTTTAAATGATGGAGTACTTTCTTTATTAAGGAATGAATCAAATAATTGGTATTATAAATGCTTAAATAAATATAATTTTAAAGTTTTGATGACAAAAAATAATTTTATTGATTAATATTACTTGTTAGTATTGATTAAATGAATTTTGTTTTAATTAATAAAGATGTTATGACTTTAACAAAAATCAATTATTGAGTAGTGTCAAAATTGACATAAATGAGTTTTTATAAAAGTATTATATTATTAATTTATATTCTATTCCTGAAAACCTAAGGATCGGCCAAAGGACTTATATCATTATTTTTTTATCATTAATGTACCACTTGGGGGTCCCTTGGATGTATATAGTATGTTTATTGACTATATATTATAAAAATACAATGTGACATGGTAAGTGTTAAACTAATTAATAAAGAGTTAAAACTAAATGATAAGGTTAATATAATGCCTCAAACCTATCGAATATCTATTGGTTGAAAGGATATAGACCCATACCCACCTTATACATTGAATAATCCACTGTTTATCCATTATAAACTGAATATGAATTTATTATAAATTAATAATTGATGTTTTTCCTAAAGAGCCCCTCCTCCCACTTATAAAAGGACCCAACTTCTAACCAATTATTCACACTTTCAAAGCCTTTTGGTTCGGCCATACCCTACCCGAATACTCTCTAAACTTCCATAAATTCAACATAGAGGCCTTATTTGGATCATAATTCCAACCTATGGAGCCCTTTTGATCAAATGAAAAGGTAGAACACGAAGAAGAGGTAATGTTTTCACCACCCTCTTTCAAGTTCCTTTCTTCTTCAACTTCTGCTTTCTTTGTTATTTCCATTCTAAAATAACAAATCCATTATATTATATATACTTTCATGTTATTAAATATATGGTACAACAATATTCAGTATTTTATCCATCCTTTGAATGACATGTCACCATACGTGCGTACGTACAACTTACCGTCTACACATTGTGGTGTAATTGTTATTCAATATATTATTATTTGGATGGGTATAATAATGATGTAGAATTCATGTAAATAATATATATAACATGATAATGATTCTGTATATATGATATACCATCCAATTATATATTATTTTAATATCAAAAGAATAATATTGTCGCTCGTGCGTACGTACGGACTACCGTGTCCATGAACGCGATGAGATTCATTCTCCATCGTGTCCATTCAAGTATAATTATCATTCGACGATTAAAAATAATTTTTAAGGACATGATATCATTCTTTATATGAATAATATACAACCTATACATAATAAACACAACTTATGTAACAAAACATATGCAAGTAAGTTAACACACGAAACGACGATAATACTATGATATTATTTACAAAGCAAGGCTAAAAGATCACATATGATATAATATTAATGTATATGATTCATGTATAATTTAATAACAATTATTTCACCATTATACAGGAGGTTAACCTACCCCCAACCAAGGAAAATTTCATGGTAAGTGATTTTATAATATCACTTTCAATTCCATGAGATTTCCATTGTTCACCACTAATTTATTGAATGCGGTGTATTGTGTAATGCCATTTGATATATATTATCATGATTCTCCTTATATTCATGTTATTCCGTGAATCATTTGGTGTTTATTAACTTTTTTTAATACTTCTCAGTTGATTACAACGTGGTAAGGGGTTTTTATCTCACTTCTTATTCCCATGACATTCTTTCTATATTGCCACTATTAACTTTTGTGTGGTGCATGTACCGCCCATAATTGTATTATTTATGTAATACAGATTAATTTATGTGTATTTACATATTCATTGTATGATACCTCTTTAATGGGGTGTATGTTTCTTATGTTACAAAATCGTTAAGGGTTTATTTCGCAATCTCTTCATTATCTGAGGTTGTTTATACGTAATTATCTACTCGGACCTCTTTATCATCCACATCCATGATTCATAAAAATATATTTCAAAAAATTCTTACTATTTTATAGAATATGGGTTAAAATCATTTATACCTTGTTGAATTTTTATTAGAAATTTATAAAGGAATCTTTCTGTCGTTTTCTAAACAAGTTACTTTTTGACCTTTTTGACAACACTAAGGTAAGAATGTTTTTTTAAATTATACGGTTGGTGCAATTATTCTCCGCCGTTATTACACCTTTGATGATTCCCATACAAGATAATAAGGATTTTTTAAAAATAAAGGTTTTATATTATAATTATGTGATTTTAAATCATTTTAAAAAATAGATATTTCTCTCAATTATATGAAAATCCAGTGCAAATGTATACGTATTTAATGCAAGAATAAAAATGTTTTCATAAAACCTGACTCTTGAGGGTGGTAGATTGGAATGGATTGGGCGTGGAACAATCATGGCCTGTAATTAGTTGAGCAGTCTCAGAATTAGTTATTTTATTTTTCAGAATATTGCATAATGATTTCATAAAAACACTGGAGTATATTTGAGAAATTTTAAACGTATGTATCTACTAAAAACAATTGCATAGGTAGGTATCATTAGATAAACTAGTGTCTTGGTACAAGGCCTTGACAAAATATTATTTGTAGTCTTGTCACGAGGCCTTGTCTATGTGGTTATGATAGTCTGGCATTATGCATTCCATCATTATGAAAGTAGTTAGTGATATTTAATGTGATCATTCGTCTAGTAGAATATCCATGTGAATAAGTAAATGGCATTGTTTCATTTTATTTTTTCCATATTATTCTGGAGTTCAAGTTTAAAAGTCTTTTGTTTTAGTTATACATTTCCTTAAAGTTTGTGTTTATTTATGAATGTTTCTGCTGTATTTCTTACCCTTTTTGAGCGTTTGATCTCACCCCTTTCTATGTTTTATTTTTCCCAGTATTACAAGAAGTGTATTGTGATTGATATGACGGGTTAAGACAAGGGAATAATGGAATTAATAATGGATTATTTCTGTTTTTTTGTATGTTTTTAAGTGTAATTAAACATTCATGTAAATAATATATTTTTCAAGACTGCTAAATTGATCGGTCCTTCGGGACATGATTCCTTGTAATCATGCCAATGTATTAAAATAATGCACCAACTCTGGGTAACTGGGGTCGGGGTGTTATAGTTGGTATCAGAGTAATTTTAGCAATACCATTGGAAACTAGATTTAGATAAACTCTAATTAGAGTACATAGCCATAAGATAGACATTGAGGATTAGTATAGAAGAACATCCTTGAATTTTGGTATTGTAGAGATTTTGTGAGTTTTTTGAGCAATACATCCCTATCTGGATACGAGCAGGTAGAGGCAGCTCTGGAACAAACGTACCTAGGGGTAAAACCCAAAAACACCGCTTTGTGCTGTACTCGAACGGGAATTAGTGCACGACAACGGGCCTTGCTGCACTCTTGGTTACGACACTCCCGGGGGATATTCTTAGGATAGTTCTCATTTTCCTTACAAACAATTATGAAGGTATCATGAGTATATACATACTCAAAGAAAACATTTTTATTATTATGGATTATATCAATAAACTATTTAATTTATGTAAGGGTTTTACAAGTTTGGGATTAGGTATTCATATTCATAAAATAATCTAGTGTATGCCATTGTTTAGAAATGGCGCCCAGTTGAAGGAATGAGTACTCCAGTAATGCACATGATCCAAAGTGAAAGAAGAATCATATCTTTCATGGTATTAAGCCAAAATTTATATGGTAAATAATCTCCCATGAATTATGATAATATGTTGGAATAATATCATGTGTTGATAAGATATGTAAGGAGTTTACTGAGTCCTATGTCTTCGAAGGGAAGCAAGAGAAGAAAAGGATGGAAGAGAGAAATATGGATAAAGGGAAGAGGGAAAAGAAGAATTTTTCCATATGTGATAACTTTTGGAAGAAACACCCTGGAACTTTCCTGAAAGGAAAGAGAGTTTGTTATAAGTGTGGAGAAAAAGGACACCATGTACATGATTTCAAGGCTAAGAAAAAGGTTTCAAATTTATAATGCTTCATCTGCAAGGATTTGGGACACTATACAAACCAATGTCCAAATCATCAGAGTATGAACCAAATGATGCTATCGGATAATGATCAACTTATGCTACTACCTCAGATAAAAAGAAATGACTAGTGTTCTTATGTTGTTATTATAGAATTATTTCATTGAGTGTTGGATCAACAATATATTGGTTACAGGAATTATGGAGATAAATAAGTATTGTACTACAATACTATTTTATTAAGGATTTGAGATTATATGGTTCTAAGAAAAGTGACTTAACAGTAAGGTACACTTTTTGGAAAATAAATGGTTGAAGGAAAGGTAATACTTAACTTGGTCTTGATAATGAGGTAGTGATTTTGGAATAAGATGTGGTTGATTTTGGTAATTCATGATGTTGCGGTGTTGTAAATGAATACACAATGAAGGCATTCACATGTTCTTACCTGAAAAAAAAAAAGATCCTCATTATGTTTAACTTCATTTTAAACATTAGACTAAGAGTTTGGATATAAGTATTTTGGATAATTCTAAAGGTTGGAAGGGGTAAGGTTTGAAATTTGATACTATTGTTAAGGTTATTTTTGGATTTTTATAAAAGGACAACCCAGAGGTCGGGCGACAACTAGTCGCGTCCGACAATGCCGTGTTACTTGAACCCACAACTGAAGGGCGATAAGGGTGTATCACCTATCATTGGCTGATGAGATGTCCAGGATTAAATAATGTGGTTTATTTTAAGAACATCTAGTTGATGAATTATAAATTCATTCTTTAACCCCAAAGGAATAGGATAAGTAGAATATTTTTTTAAGTTCTATTATCTTTTAGAGTGAAAGATGAGTTTGTGGTACTAATTAGTTAAAAGATAGAACTCTACATTTAAAATATATATTTTTCTTCTCCTCTTATTCTATGAAGAGATTAATTCTTATAATTTATTGAAGGGATCTTAAAGCAAAAAATGTGTTATCCTAATACCTTTTGTTTTGTTGAACCGGTGGCATTTTAAGTCATCATAGATTGATGAATTTAAGGACCTCAATTTTACACTTGTTTGTGATTGGTGACCTCAATCGCTACCTATAAATATTTACGTTTTCCTCTAATTATATGTCTCTATTATCCACCAATGTTCTCCTAATAGAGATCATAATTTGTTGATGACCCTTTCATTTCTCTTTTCTTCTTATTAAGACTAAATTTTATTAACCCAATTTCCAATGTGGGTTTTCCAACAAAAATATTTTCTATTTTCAACATTTTATTTTTGAAAAACAATTTCAAATTGCGAGGACTCAATTTATTGAATGATGGGAGAATGTAACACCCCAATATTTCATAGTGTGTTACATCTTCAAAATAAATCAATAACTTGCACTAAACGCAACACCGAGTTCATGCGTACCACGACTTACCAAACAAGTCGTTCAAAGGAGGTTATGAATAGTATTAACTAAATATTAAACATTATATAATCATTATAATTTTAGAATACATATTATGAGTTTATTAGACACAATTAAAGTGAAAATTCAATTTTTTTAGATAAAAGAACTATTTTTCAAAAAAAGCACATTTACCAACTTTTAATAGTGAACCTTTTTTTAATCCAATATTTAAAACTTTTATATATTCAATTTGACTAAATAAATTTATTCATTAGAATTGATACATAAAAAAATTTCAAGGTAACACCACAAGCTTCCACGGTACGCTACCCTTTTAATAATACAGTAGCATGTGTTGTACGCAACTTCGAGTTCTAACACACACTACAACCAATCAAACTAGCCGTTGCGAATAGTAAGGCCTACAATATGAAATTTTATAAATATTATCTCATAAAATGGAATTCATTTTTTGATTTGGAATATCAAATTTAGACTAGGGTGAAATTTTGGTACTTTTCGGATAACTTTTATATTTTGACGAATAGTGAAAATTACAAAATTTTAATTAAAAACCTCTTTTTAATCAAAATAATTAATAGTGATAAATTATGAATTTGAGTTGTTTTAAATTATATTTAGAATAGATTTTTACCATTTAATACAATTTTGGTCATTGGACATAATTTCACAATTAAACTGGATATAAACAAGTGTCAATCTTTTGATAGTTATTATATCTTAAAAACATGCTTTATTTTTTGAAAGCGGGAATTAATTTTAAATTAATTTCTGCCACATATGTGTTCTGAATTTGGAAAAAGTAGATTCTATATTTGGAATCATGATGTCAAAATTGTGTAAATAGCTAACTTTTTTTAGACATTTCGAATAATTACTTCGGTAAATATTTTATTTACCATGGTTAAAGTGTAAATCCGGTAAATAAGGGTTAAAAAATAATATTATATTATAATAAATTACCCCAAAACGTGTCATAACCTTATTGGTGGATACATTTCCGACCATGGTCATCTTGGGGTCGATTTTTGGGACCTCATGGAGCCACTTGTAGGTGATAGGGACACTTTATTTTAATTAAGAAAAAGTAAATACAAAAATGACATAAGCTTATATCTTTTAGAAAAACAAATTTTAAATGGGGTTATATATGCTATATTTTAGATAATAAATATTAATTAGAAATATAAAAAGATTTCATACATAATGATATTTTATTTATAATTTTTAGACATTTTAAAAGTAAAAATATATATGACACAATAATGATGCAGTATTTTCCTTATTAATTAAAGAATCTAATAATTGGTATTATAAATGTTAAAATAAAATTAATTTGAAAGTTTTGATGACATCAACGAATTTTATTGGTTAATATGACATTTTAGGATTGATTAAATAAATATTGTTCAAATTACTAATGTTTTTATGATTTTAACAAAAATCATTTATTGAGTAGTGTCAAAATTGACATAAATGACTTTTTTGAACAATTATTATATTATTAATTAATATTCTATTCCTAAAAACATAAGGATCGGCCAAAGGACTTATATCATTATTGGAGTATCATTAATGGACCACATAGGGGTATCTTGGATGTATATAGTATGTTCATTAACTATATATTATAAAAATACAATGTGACATGGTAAGTGTTAAACTAATTAACCAAGAGTTTAAACTAAACGGTAAGGTTAATATAATTAACCAAACCTGTCTAAAATATATTGGATGAAATTATTTCGACCCATCCCCACATTATACTTTGAATAATACACTTTGGATCCATTAGTAACCAAATATGAATTTATTATAAATTAATACTTTATGTTTTTTCCTAAAGAGCCCCTCCCCCACCCTTATAAAAGGAACCAACTTCTAACAAATTCATTAAACTTTAAAAGGATTTTGTTTAAGCCAAGCCCTGCCCAAATACTTTCTCAACTTCCCTAAATTCATCCTAGAGGCCTTATTGTGATTTGAATTCCAGCCTAAGTATCCCTATTTATCAAATCAAAAGGAAGAACCCGAAGAAGAGGTAATGTTTTCACCACCCTCATTCAAGTTCCTTTCTTATTCAACTTCTTCTTTATTTGTTATTTCCATTATAAAATAAAAACTCTAGTATATTCTATAAACTATGATGTTATTATAAATATGGTACAACCATATTTTGTATTCTATCCATCCTTTGAATGACATGTCACCATACGTGCATACGTACGGCTTACCGTCTCCACGTTGTGGTGTAATTGTTATTCAATATATTATTATTTGGATGGGTATAATAATGATGTGTAATTAATGTAAATAATATATATAACATGATAATGATTATATATATATGATATAACATCCAATTATATATTATTTTAATATCAAAAGAATGATATTGTTGCTCGTGCGTTCGTACGGACTGCCGTCTCCACGAACGCGTTGAGATTCATTCTCCATCTTGTCCATTCCAGTATAATTATCATTAGATGATTAAAAATAATGTTTAAGGATATTAAATCATTCTGGATATGAATAAGATACAACCTATCCATAAAAAACATGACTTATGTAACAAAACATATACGAGTAAGTTAACACCCGATACGACGATAATACTAAAATATTTTTAACAAAGAAATTTTAAAAGATCATAAATGATATCATATTAATGTATATAATTCTTGTATAATTTAATAAAAATTATTTTACAATTATAAAGGAGGTTAACCTACCCCCAACCAAGGAAAATTACAAGGTAAGGGATTTTCTTATCTCACGTTCAACTCCGTGAGATTTCCATTGATCGCCACTATTTTCTTGAATGTGGTGTATTGTGTACTGCCATTTGATATATATTATCATGCTTCTATTTATATTCATGTTATTCTGTGAATAATTTGTTGGTTATTTACTTTTTTTCATACGACTCAGTTGATTACAACGTGGTAAGGGGTTTTTATCTGACTCCTTATTCTCGTGAGATTCATTCTATATTGCCACTATTACTTTTTGTGTGGTGCACGTACTTCCCATAATAGTATTATTTGTGCAATACACAATAATTTATGTATATTTACATATTAATTATATTATACTTCTTTAATGGGGTGTATGTTTCGTAAGTTACCAAATTGGTAAGGGTTTATTTCACAATCTCTTCACTATCCGCGGTTGTTTATACGTAATTATCTACTGGAACCTCTTTATCATCCACATCCATGTTTCTTAAAAATTTATTTCAAAACATTCTTACTATTTTATAGAATATGGGGAAAAATAATTTATACCTTATTGACATTTTATAAGACGTTTATAAAGGAATATTTCTGTCATTTTCCAAACAAGTTACTTTTTGACCTTTTTGACAACACTAATGTAAGAATGTTTTTTAAAATTATACGGTAGCTGTAGTTATTCTCCACCATTATTACACTATTGAAGCTTCCCGAACATGATTATAAGGATATTTTAAAAATAAAGGGTTTCTTTTATAATTATGTGATTTTTAAATGATTTCAAAAAAGATACATATCTCTCAATTATATGAAAATCAAGTGCAAATGTATACGTATTTATCGCATGATTAAAAATGTTTTCATAAAACCTGACTCTCAAGTGTGGTAGACAGGAAGGGATTGGGCATGGACCCATCATGGACTGTAATTAGTTGAGAAGTCTCAGATTTATTTATTTTGTGTTTAGAAGCTTGCATAATGTTTTCAGAAAAACACTCAAGTATATTAGAGGAATTTTAAACGTAAGTATCTTCTAAAAAAATTGCATCGATAGGTCTCAAGAGACAAACCTGTGTCTTGGCACAAGGCCTTGACAAAATATTATTTGTATTCTTGGAACAAGGCCTTGGCTATGTGGTTATGATAATCTAGCATTATGCATTCCATCATTATGAAAGTGGTTAGTGATATTTCATGTGATCATTCGTCTAGTTGAATGTCCATGTGAATAAGTAAATGTCATTATTTCATATTATTTTTGCCATATTATGCTGATGTTCAAGTTTAAAAGGCTTTTGTTTTAGTTATACATTACCTTAAATGTTTATGTTTATTTATGAAAGATTCTGCTCTATTGCTTACCCTTACTGAGCGTTTGATATCACCCCTTTCTATGTTTTATTTTTCCTTGGTTTCCAAGAAGTGTATTGTGATTGATATGCAAGGTTAAGAAAAGGGAATAATGGAATTAATAAAGGATTATTTATGTTTTTTTGTATGTTATGAAGTGTAATGTAACATTCATCTATGTAATCAATTTTCCAAGACTGCTAAACTGATCGGTCCTTCAGGACTTGATTCCTTGTAATCATGCCAATGTATTAAAATAATACACCGACTCTGGGTAAATGGGGTCGGGATATTACTATTGGTATCAAAGAAATTTTAGAAATATCCTTGGAGACTTTATTTAGATAAACTCTGATTAGAGCGCATATCCCTAAGATATACTTTGAGTATTAGTATAGAAGAACTTCCTTGAATTTTTGTATTATAAAGATTTTGTTAGTTTTCTGAGAAATACATTCCTTTCTGTATATGAGCAGGTAGAGGCAGCTCTAGCACAGATGTACCTAGGGGTAAAACCCAAAAACACCAATTTGAGATAGACTTGAATGGGAACTAGTGCATGACAATGGTCCTTGCTGCACTCTTGGTTATGACACTCCCTGGGGATATGCTTAGGATAATTCTCTTTTTCTTTACAAACCATTTTGAAGGGATCATGAGTATATACATAATCAAAGAAAACATTTTTATGATTATGGATTATATCCATAAACTATTTAATTTATGGTTAGTGTTTTACAAGTTTGTGATTAAGTATTCCTATTCATAAACAAATCTAGTTTATGCCATTGTTTAGAAATGGCGCCCAGTCTAACGAATGAGAACTCCAACAATGCACATGATCCAAATCGAAATAAGAATCATATCATTCATGGTCTTATGCCAGAATTTATAATGGAAATAGTCTCCCATGTATTATCATTATATGAAGAAATAATATCATGTGTTGATAAGATAAGTAAAGAGTTCACTGAGTCCTATGGATTTGAAGGGAAGCAAGAGAAGAAAAGGATGGAAGAGAGAATGATTGATAAAGGGAAGAGGAAAAAGAATAATTTTACCATATGTGATAACTGTGGGAAGAAACACCTCAGAACTTTCCTAAAATGAAGGAGAGTTTGTTATAAGTGTGGAGAAAAAGGACTCCATGTACGTGACTACAAGGGTAAGAAAAAGGTTTCAAAAGTACAATGCTTCGTCTGCAAGGAGTTGGGACACTATACAAGCCAATGTCCAAATCATCATAGTATGCACCAAATGATGCAATTGGATAATGATCAAGTTATAATACTACCTCAAATAAAAATGAATGACTAGTGTTCTTATGTTGTTATTATATAATTATTTCATTGATTGTTGTATCAACAGTATATTGGTTACCTGAATTATGGAGATAAGTAAGGATAGTACTGTAGTACTATTTTATTGAGAATTTGAGATTATATGGTTCTAAGAAAAGTGACTTAGTAGTAAGCCACACATTTTGGAAAATAAATGTATGAAGGAAAGGTATTCCTTAATATGTTCTGGATAATGAGTTAGTGATTTTGGAATAAGAGATGGTTGATTTTGGTAATTCATGATGTTGCGGTGTTGTAAAGGAATACACAATGAAGGCGCTCACATGTTATTACCTGGTAAAAAGGATCTTCATTATGTTTAACTTCCATATAAACATTGGACTAAGAGTTTGGATATAATTATTTTTGATAATTCTAAAGGCTAGAATGGATTATGTTTGAAATTGGATACTATTGTTAAGGTTATTTTTGTATTTTTATAAAAGGACAACCCAGAGGTCGGGGGAAAACTAGTCTGGTCCGACAAGGTCATGAGACTTGAACCCACAATTGAAGGGTAACAAGGGTGTATCACCTATCACTGGCCCACGAGATGTCTTGGATTAAATATTGTAGTATATTTTAAGAACATCTAGTATATGAATTATAAATTCATTTTAACCCCAAACGAATAGGATAAATAGAATATTTTTTTATGTTCTATTATCTTTTAGAGTGAAAGCTGAGTTTGTGGTAGAAATTAGTTAAAAGATGGAACTATACATTTCATGTATATATTTTTCTTCTCCTCTTATTCTATGAAGTGATTCATTCTTATAATTTATTAATGGGATCTTAAACCAAAATTTTTTTATCTTATTACCTTATGTTTTGTTGAACCTATGTCATTTTAAATCATCATAGATTGATGAATTTAAGGACCACAATTTTACACATGTTTGTGATTGATGACCTCAATCACTAGCTATAAATATTTACATTTTTCCTCAAATTATATGTCTCTATTTACCTTCAATTTTCTCCTAACAGAGATCATAATTTGTTGGTGACCATTTCATTTCACTTTTCTTCTTATTAAGAATAAATTTTATTAACCCAATTTTTGATGTGGGGTTTCCCACAAAGATATTTTCTATTTTTAACCTTTTATTTTACAAGAATAATTTCTAATTACGAGGACACAATATATTGAAGGAGGGGATAATGTAACACCCCCAAGATTTCATATCGTGTTACTTCTTCAAAATAATTCAGTAACTTGCACTACACGCAACACTGAGTTAAAGCACACCATGACATTCCAAACAAGCCGTTCAAAAGAGGTTATGAATAGTATTAAATAAATTTTAAATTTTATATAATCCTTATAATTTTATAATCCATATTATGAGTTTCTTAGACATAATCTAAGAACAAATTCATTTTTTTCAGATAAAAGAAGTATTTTTCATAAAATTCACTTTTACCAACTTTTAATATTGAACCTTTTTTAATCCAATATTTTAAACTTTTATATATTCAATTTGACTAAATAAATATATTCTTTAGAATGGGGAAATAAAAAATTTACATGGTAACACCCCATGCTTCTGCGGTATGCTTCTCATTGAATAATACAATAGCGTGTGTTGTACGCAACTTCGAGTTCTATCACACACTACATCGAATCAAACTAGCCGTTATGAATAGTAATACATAGTTATTGAAATTTTATAAATTTTATCTCTCAAAATAGACATCATTTTTGGATTTGGAATATCGAATATAGCCTAGGGTAAAATTTTGGTACTTTTCGGATAACTTTTATATTTTCATGAATAGTGAAAATTACTATATTTTAATTAAAAAAAACTTTTTTAATCAAAATAATTAATAGTGATAAATTATAAATTTGAGTGGTTTTAAAGAATATTGAGGATTTATTTTTTCAATTTAATACAATTTTGGTCATTGGACATAATTTCACAATTAAACCGGACAGAAACGAATGTCAATGTTTTGGTAGTTATTATATCTTAAAAACACGCTTTTTGTTTTGACAGCGGGAATTAATATTAAATTAATTTCTGCCACTTCTGTGTTTCTAATTAGGAAAAAATGGATTTAATATTTGAAAACAGGATTTCCAAATTGTGTAAAGAGGTAAGATTTATTTTTAAACATTGTGAATAATTAGTTTGGTAAGTATTTTCTTTACCGTGGTTAAAGGGTAAATCCGGTAAATATGGATTAAAAAATAATATTATAATAATTATAAATTACCCTAAAACATGTCCTAACCTTATTGGTAGATACATGTCCGACCATGGGCCTCTTTGGGTTGATTTTTTGGACCCCATAGAGCCACGTCAGGGTGATAGGGACACCTTATTTGAATTAAGATAATGTAAATACAAAAATGACATAAGCTCATATCTTTTAGAAAAACATTTTTTAAATAGGTTTATATATGCTATATTTTAGATTATATATATTAATTAGAACACTAAATATATTTCCTACATAATGATATTTTATTTAATGTTTTTAGACATTGAAAATGTAAAAATATATATGACACAATAATGATGCAGTATTTTCATTATTAATGAAAGAATCCAATAATTGGTATTATAAATGTAAAATTATATATAATTTTAACTTTTTGATGACATAAAAAAATTTATTGGTTAATATGAAATGTTAGGATTGTTTAAATTAATTGTTTTCGAATTAATAAAATTTTTGTGACTTTAACAAAAATCAATTATTGAGTAGTGTCAAAATTGACATAAATGAGTTTCAAAAACAATTATTATATTATGAATTTATATTATATTCCTAAAAACCTAATATTCGGCCAAAGGGCTTATATCATTATATTTGTATCATTAATGGACCACTTTGGGGTAGCTTGGATGTATATAGTATGTTTATAAACTATATATTACAAAAATACAATGTGACATGGTATGTGTTAAACTAAATAACCAAGAGTTAAAAAATAAAAGATAAGGTTAATATAATGTCCAAAACCTATCTAAAATCTATTGGTCGAAATGATTTCGACCCATCCGCACATTAGACTTTGAATAATCCACTTGGTATCCATTAGTAACCGAATATGAATTTATAATAAATTAATACTTTATGTTTTTTTCTAAAGAGCCCCTCATCCCCCTTATAAATGGACCCAAATTCTAACCAATTATTCACACGTTCAAAGAATTTTGGTTTGGAAAAACCCTGCCCAAATACTCTATCAACTTCACTAAATTATAACTAGTTGCCTTAGATTGATATGAAATCCAACCTAAGGTGCCGTTTGGATCAAATAAAAAGGAATAACCTGAAGAAGAGGTAATGTTTTCACCACCCTATTTGAAGTTACTTTCTTCATCAACTTCTTCATTCTTTGTTATTTTCATTCTAAAATAATAACTCTAGTATCTTATATATACTATGATATTATTATAAATATGGTATAACCAAATTCAGTATTCTATCAATCCTTTGAATGACTTTTCACCATACGTGTGTACGTACGGCTTAACGTCTCCACGTTGGGGTGTAATTGTTATTCAATATATTATTACTTAGATTGGTATAAAAATGACCTATAATTCATGTAAATAATAAATATAACATGATAATGATTCTTTATATATGATATACCATCAAATTATATATTATTTTAATATCAAAAGAATGATATTGTCGCTTGTGCGTACGTACGGACTACCGTCTCCACGAACGCGATGAGATTCAATCACTATCATGTCCATTCAAGTATAATTATCATTCGATGATTAAAAATAATGCATAAGGACTTGATATTATTCTGGATATGAATATGATACAACCTATCTATAACAAACATGTCGTATGTAACAAAACATATATGAGTAAGTTAACACCCGAAACGACGATAATAATAAGATATTATTAACAAATCAATATTAAAAGATCATATATGATATCATATTAATGAATATTATTCTTTTATAATTTAATAGAAACTATTTCACCATTATACAGGAGTTTAACCTACCCCCAACCAAGGAAAATTACAAGGTAAGTGATTTTCTTATCTCACTTTCAATTCTGTGAGATTTCTACTGTTCGCCACTAATTTATTGAAAGTGGTGTATTGTGTACTGCCATTTGATATATATTATCATGATTATCATTATATTCATGTTATTATATGAATAATTTTGTTGTTATTAACTTTTTCTCATATGACTCAGTTGATTACAACATGGTAAGCGGTTTTTTATCTCACTCCTTATTCCCATGAGATTAATTCTATATTGCCACTATTACCTTTTGTGTGGTGAATGTACTGTCCAATATTATATTATTTGTGTAATAAACATTAGTTTTTGCTTATTTACATATTCATTGTATGATACTTATTTCATGGTGTGTATGTTTCGTAAGTTACCAAATTGGTAAAGGTTTATTTCACAATCTCTTCATTATCCGAGGTTGTTTATACGTAATTATCTACTAGGACCTATTTATCATCCACATCCATGTTTCATAAAAATGTATTTCAAAACATTATTACTATTTTATAGAATATGGGATAAAATCATTTATACCTTGTTGAATTTTTATAAGACATTTATAAAGGAATCTTTCTATTGTTTTCCAAACAACTTACTTTTTGACATTTTTGACAACACTAAGGTAAGAATGTTTTTTTAAAATTATATGGTTGGTGTAGTTATTCTACACCATTATTACACCTTTTAAGCTTCCCATACATGATTATAAGGATATTTTCAAAATAAAGGTTTTCTTTTATAATTATGTGATTTTTAAATGATTTCAAAAAAGAGATATTTCCCACAATTACATGAAAATCCAGTGCAAATGTATACGTATTTAACGCAAGATTAAAAATGATTTCATAAAACCTGACTCTTGAGTGTGTTAGATAGTAAGGGATTGGGTGTGGACCCATCATGGCATTTAATTAGTCGATCAGTCTCAAAATTAGTTATTTTGTTTTCAGAAGCGTGCATAATGTTTTCAGGAAAACACTGGAGTATATTTGAGCAATTTTAAATGTAAGTATCTTCTAAAAAAATTGCATCAGTATGTCTCATGAGACCAACTAGTGTCTTGGCATAAGTCCTTGACAAAATATTATTTGATGTCTTGGCAAGAGGCCTTTGCTATGTGGTTATAATAGTCTGGCATTATGCATTCCATCATTATGAAAGTGGTTAGTGCTATTTCATATGATCATTTGTCTAGTAGAATATCCTTGTGAATAAGTAAATTAAATTAAATTATTTTATTTTTTCCATATAATGATGAAGTTCATGTTTAAAAGTATTTTGTTTTAGTTATACATTTCCTTAAATTTTTATGTTTATTTATGAATTTTTCTGCTGTATTGCTTACCCTTACTGAGCGTTTGAGCTCACCCCTTTCTATGTTTTATTTTTCCCAGGATTTCAAGAAATGTATTGTGATTGATATGCAGGGTTAAGACAGTGGAATAATGGAATTCATAAAGGATTATTTATGTTGTTTTTATGTTATGAAGTGTAATGCAACATTCATGTATGTAATCTATTTTCGAAGACTACTAAACTGATCGGTCCTTCGAGACTTGATTCCTTGTAATCATGCCGATGTATTAATATAATGCACCAACTCTGGGTAATTGGGGTCTTGGCGTTACAGTGTAGGTCCTCATGCCTTGAACTTATTTTCTCAGTTGGATTAAGTCATCATTCCTTACACCCAATAATATCATTATTGGATGACTATTGTGGAGGAACTCTATATCCATTTCACAACTTATAATCTGTCTGGGAAGCCATGACTATAACAAAAAAATCATATCCATATACTAATTATTTATGTCATAATATTTTTACACATTATCCCTTTACTAAAACTTCAATTAGTTAAATATTGAAAAGGCAATTAGTAAATTCCAGAAAAAACTAAGGATATTACCCCTTAATTAATTAATCAAGTAACTAATCAATCAATACTATTTTCATTCCATAATTAATTATTCATATTTAATTTTCAAAATCAAAGTAAAACTTTTCATAATAAATTCTCACTAATAATTATCTTTTATCGACATCATGACATATTATTAATTCTCCCAATTAATTATTTTTAGTTAACATCATGGCTAATAATCATTATTCACAATCCAATATCTTTAATATCCAATCATTATTTTATAATTAATTACACCATATTAATTATATTTTCACATTAAATTAAATATATAATTTACAAATTCAATTCACAAAAAATATCTATTTTGGAAACCCTCCATGTTTTGTTCTATGATTCAATTATCAGTTAAATCACCAAGGAAACTCAATTCTATTCCACTTTCATAATTACTCCATTTTAAAAAAATTATCAAGGGTAATTATGAGGTCAATTATAAAATCATACACCAATACAAATTAATTACTTTTGGAGTTCAATTTACACAACCCACCTTAGTATATTGACAGAAGTTAGCCCAAAGGAATTCCTCAGTAATTTGAGGGGCCCCACTTCATTAATCAAGCTCTAAATATAAATCCCAAAAACTAAAATATTGATCAAAGTCATTATCATCTTGAAAAAAATGATATATAAAATCCAAGATCAAGATCTTAACTCATAGGATTTAATCCAAGAAAACTATGGATGTCCTCCATGATAAATCATGGAATGATAGAGGAATGAAGATGAGATGAAATGGGATGAAATCCACTTAACAGGGGAGAGATGATATTCAATCAAGAATTTAAATCTCAAACATTGATGTTTGGATCACCATGGAATCCCTCCGGAAGTCTTTATAAACACCGATATTTAGTCAAGACATAGCCAAGGTCAAAAATTTGGATTCTCTAGGGGTTCATATGGTTATAAAAAATAATATTTGGATATTAAAATTTGATTCCATGGTATCCTGGGTAGAGGTGCACAATTAAGAAAAACATATTCCATCCATGTGGACCTATCATTCTAGGTTTTCCAGGTTTTCACAGTTTGGTTGCATGATTTTTCAAACCGTTCATAAGCCATGTAGACCTCTCTATCTAGATTTGTACGCCTTTCATGGTTTGGTTGCACATTTTTTAAAATAGTTCCCAAACTGTGCATAGCCCAATATCCGTTAATTATTTTTAAATATTCCTACCAAATTCTCCCCAAGACACTACACCATGTTAATGATTCTTAAATGCTTCAAAAATTACCTGAAAACAAGCTGGAGAAGTCTCCAGAAAAGGTGGGGATCATACATGGGTAAATGCTCTAGAAATGATATTTGATGTCATGCGATGATTGAAACATCATATTTTAACCAATTATGTTTATCATTTTTAATTTAATGGTGATAAATGGTGGTATCTGGTGAAGAATAATGTATAAAATGATGATATTGACAGTATAGAATAGGATTATCTTTGGAATATTATTCGAAAAAATTATTTTCCTAAAATATTTCACATAGGAATGGAGAAAAAATTATTAGATCTAAGGTATAAGGATGAAAAATCTATTCATGCATTGGAATCCAATTTTATAATTCTTTTTAGGTACAAAATAGATTTTACATGGGACATTGATAGTACAATTAATAGATTTTACACTTGTTTGAAACATTTTTCTTGATGTTAATTAACATCATGAGTGTTTAAAAGAAATATAACATTTTTTCATTTTGATGATAATGTTGATATTGAATTTATGGAAATGTTTGTGCTTCATGATGACAAGAATAAGAAGTGGTGAGGTTGGTAGGCTTTAGGGAACAATTAATTAAACAAGTCAAGAGGTAAGAAAGAAATTCCCCATTTTGGAAAATATATAGTAAAAATAATCCATGATAATGTCTTGTAAATTTGGGGAAATTATACTAATGCAAAATTTTAGTAATCATGCCTAGTGAGTTCAATGAAAATGATCAAATGAATTATTACAGGCTGATAGTAAAATGATTTGACTATAATGAAATGGGTCATTTTTCTAATTTTTTTCATAAGATATACACTTAGGGGGGATATCAACCAGAATGGAGGTTTAATGGTTTGGATAAATCCTTTACAAAGACATCATCGAATGTTGATCCCTCGAATTAATACGTGTCAGGTACATTTCATGTTTTTAAAAAAATTCCAATGTGTTGTTTGATTTGGTGTCTCTACAAATTCAATAACTTAAGAGTTATTTTTTAGTAAATCGAAAATTCCCCCTCATGAAATAAATCCATATATAATGGTAAAAAAACCAGAGGATATATTGTGGAAAAAAATTATAATAATCTACATATTATTGTTTTTTAAATGATTTTACTGGAAATCCTTGAATTTTTTACACTATTAGTGTTCGATGTTATTTTAGGTATGGAATGGCTTTATTTTTAAATTACTAAGATTGATTGTAGAGAAAAATAAGTTTTCTTTTTGAAATAAATTCAGTGTGTGTACAAGATTAAAACATTCCATTTATAACATATCAATAATATGAATGAATATTAAAATAAAGAATTGAAATAAACTTTTCCAATATTATTAAATACAAGAGAACATATAAAATTAATGATTTTCCATTGGTATATGAGTATCATAGTTTTTTTACTAATTATTTTCTTAGTGTTGTTTCAAATTGAGGTTCAGCTTAATATTTAAATAGTCCCTAATGTGAAGATGTTTTCAATACCCCCTTATCTAATGGATCATATAGAACTACATAAATTGTACAGTTATTTTATAGAATCATTAGATAAAGGCTTCATCTGACCACGAAATTCTCCATGGAGTCTGTAGATGCTGAAAAGCGCTCAAGTGCTAAAGATGTTTTTGAAATGAAAAAGAGAAGTCATATTCAGACCTAGGGACCCCATCCGGGGGGCCAAAGGGGCCGCACAAAATAAATTCATAGGTACGTGAAAAATTGATAGCCCGTGCGGAATGTTCCGAGATTCGCGAAAGGGCTTCGGTGTGGGTTCGAATGATTGCGCGGCCCGCCCCTCATGGTCGAAATTCTACACCGCCGCCTTTGTCGCGCAATTATTTCACATAGACCTAACTTCCACACCCCCGAATGCCTATAAATAGAAGGCGACCTCCCTCCACATTCGGGCTGAAAAATCTGAACTGACTCGGGTGTGTGAAATTCGTCTTCTGTGCACACAAAGAATGGTCTTCAAGTATGATTATTTTCGTGCCAAGTCACCATGGGGTCCACCTTCGCATGGGATCCCCATGGTTTAGACTGAATTCCAAGCCCTTCGGAGTCCTCCATTTGTGTGTAATCCCATCCACATGCACATAGGATGACCAATTGTGCACTACCCCTTCCATAGCGCGCACCCCTACAAATTGCGTGCAATACCTTAAATTGCGCGCACCCCTATCATTGCGCATAGTCTCTCACAGTTGCGCACATTTCCGCACCTTGTACGCAATCATTCTAGTTGTGCGCAAACCTCGGCTTAAATTACGTGAACGGATTACAGATTTCACGCCTTCCTGGTGTTTTTAACTCTGGTCAACTTATTTCGTGCAAACCTCAACAGTTGCGAATAATTCCCCTAGGACCCCTCACCTAGGTTCTCATCGGGCACCCCCTTCCATGAGCTTCGGATGCCCTTCTTATGGATTCCATTTGAGGGTGCCTCTCATACCCCAGGCATCCACATCACACATTGTTTTCCTGTGCGACCTTCAAGGGTCGTACAAAGTAACAGAAAAGTCCCTTGGATGCCACCACCCATTTCATTTCTTTTCTGCATGCTTCTTTTCATAGGCATGCTAACAACTATTGATTCTTCGTATAGCCATGCTAACATGGACACCCTCTATGGTTCGCTCCATGAAACCGCCTTGCAACGACATTATCTATGCCGTCCCTCCCACAAGGAGGAGAGGGTACTAGTTATGTATGTCCTAGGGGTGCAAAGAAAACCCACCTCATCCGAGCTGCGTGGCGTTAAACTACCAAGAACCATCATCCTTAGCACCAGATGTTAAACTGTGACCCGGCACCGTGCCTCGCACACAAGGTCCCCCCGCCTTCGACATTCTCCACGCCCACTCATCTCCATGGGGATGCGATCACCCATCATAGGGTAAAATATCCTCATTATTGGAGTGGCATTTGTCTATGGGAATCGGCAGCCAACTAAATTGTAAGCCCCTATTTTTCCTTCCAGGAGGATGCATCCCTGCTCCTCCTTTCATCTTCGGTCCCCAAGCCCTGCGGAGGGTGTGATAGTGAATGAGGATCCTCTTTTCTTCGGTCCCAAATCCCTCTACCACAACACTTTTTCACCCTTGGGCCTCCATCCTTGAGTAAGTCCCGACTTCTTCGCTCCCCTCAGAACGTAATCCCTACCCCCATTTCCCACAGACACACCATTCGCGACGTGATCATTGGGTCTCTACTATCTCTTGTTTCTCACTATGAGCATGACTCACGTGTGTTTAGAGCAAGCACTAACCATTACCCACCATGGGCCACCTCAGAGTGTACTCCCCAATCCATCCTGAACTACGGAGACTTTGATCCATGTCAAGGCATTTTATGTAGGAGGACTCCACGAGATTCAATACCCAAACACCTTGGGTCGCCTCAGAGTGTAATCCCCAATGTATCCCGAACAATGGGGACATTGATCCATGTCAAGGAATGGGATGTAGAAAGCATCCACGAGGTTCAAGACCCAAACACCTTGGGCCACCTCAAAGTGTAAGACTCATTCCATCCCGAACTATGAGGACTTTGATCCATGTCAAGGCATGGTACGTAGGAAGCCTCCATGAGGTTCAAGCCCCAAAAACATTGGTCCACCTCAGAGATTAAGCCCCAATCAATCCTGAACTACAAGGCCTTTGATCCATGTCAAGGCATCATACGTCGGAATCCTCCACGAGGTTCAAGCCCACCACCCAGTCGTTCTGACCCCATTCACTTCGGTTCGTCCCCATCCCTCATGACGTAAAACTGTATTCACCCTCCGAACTACATGGTTTTTGATTCCCTGACACAAGGATATGTAGGAAGCCTCCACGAGGTTCAATCCCATCACTCATGTATCATCATGACTTTTCCCTCGAGCCTATGTGTCTCCAAAAGATCATTCCCTAACCCAAAGTTTCCACTTCCTTTGGGTCCCTTCCATCCGTCAATTCTCATTTTGCCACCGCTTTAGGTGCCCATCATGTCATCGAACTACACAGACTTTGATTCCCTGCCACGAGGATATGTATGAAGTCTCTTCGATGCTCAATCCCAAAGCCATCATCAATCCTAATCCATACCAGTGCCTCCACATCCTAGTGAGATCATTTCATCCCACTATCCATTCCTTTTGACAACATTTAGAATCCAACAACATGTTGGCCCCAATATCGACATTCCATCTAGGGGTCCTTCCATTTGGTCCACTATAGTCAGTGTTCCGATCAGTCTGATCCATCTCTGGTGGATGTTAAACATGCGGCATAACCTATGTTAATCATGGGATGCTAAAGAAAACCATATATTCATGACCAAGGAATACGATTCCCCATGTTCAATATGGGATTCCTCGGGCTTCCACGCCCTTGAGAAGCCCTATAATAAGGGACAGAAGACAGACATGCCAATCCCTTAGCATCAAGACATGCCAATGATGCCCAACATAACTACTCTCCTAACCGATGGTTGTTGCCTTGATTGGACCCCATGGAACGTCCTGACAGAAGCAGTGTAATTAACTGGTGTCCATGAAGATATGATGCCGGTAAGTGTTTCACGCACAGTGTCTTTAGTGTATGCGGGAGACCCGGGCTAGGTGACGAGCTCCGAGGAGGAATCCAAAGAAGGGAGAACATACATCCCATCATCCCATTTCGATCAAGGAGCAGACATAGTAGAATAAGAAGGGGATGAAACCCACCTTTGGAAAGCAGGCATGTAGGGTAACAGTAGTGCGTCCTCTGCTTGACGAATGTGCACGCCCCGACGAAAGCATCGAAAATAGAAATAGTGAAGCAAACATGAATTTATTCTCTTCAATTTGGAAACTAGTAGAATTGGAGGCATCAGTGGAATAACTTGTCATCAGACCCAGTCATCCGGCACCAAGTCCCGCAATAAAATAGCGGGCCTGACGTGAAACTCACCGGATGTTGGGATAGTTAGGACATTGAGCATTCTATTCTACAATGTTGTCAGCGTGGATCTCTCTTACCTGCGATATAATAAGGAATGATGATGGGAAACTGGTTGTCGATTTGTTTCCTTACAGTGTTAATGAGTTCATCTCCTTGCTTTCCAGAACCAAGTTGTTGCATCCGGAGCCCGATCACCTACCCATCGACCCAGGGGCATGGGCAATATTGTCGCGACAACCCCGCGCAGTTCTGCCTCTTCCAGGATGGCTTCGACCACCACGACTGGTGGGCTCCCACGCCCCCTCTCTTCATCAGAATTTATCCAGCGTTGGGTAATTAATGACCTTTTAACTAGGTACAAGGAGGAGGGCATCATCCCAACCCGAGATATGGCCCGCCTAGATCTGGAGGAAGCTGCGCCTCTCCATCCATGCCGCCCCCGAGGGCCGCGTAGGGAGCCGCTGCTCCCCACCCCATCATTCAATCTTTTCAAGACCTTGTCCCCTGAATGCCTTGAAAAATCCCTCCCCTATGCCGACGTGGTAGGGGATGTCTTGGTTGGCCCAATCGAAGTCCCTCTTCATGGGCTCCAGGTGATGACTCCCACTAGGTTGCGTCAGTGCCGCCACCTGATTCCCCGAGCCAAGAAGCAGGTAATCCATGTGCCTGCACCACTGGATCTAGTTCATATGACCTGGTGCAAGTGTCAGGTGCAAATAGAAGAGGGCTCCCACCATGTGGTGTCAACATCAGCGACTGCATTGGCCCGAGCCACTACTGACGCATATTCCCAACTACTTGCATACGTCGAGAAAGGACATTTATATGCCCGACCTAGATTGAGGCCCCAACTACCCCACCTACAGGTTTGGTCGACTCTCCTGGTCGCTAGCACAGGCGATGGCTACTGTGGACGAATCCGCAGTAATTCCACCCATTGCGAAGGCCCACTCTACAGTGCCACCATGGAAGGTGCGGGTCCTCCCTGCTTCCGACCTCAGCATGGAGGTCTACCCCATGCCACCATCACCCCAAGAAAGGATCTTACCCATGATATCAATACTCTGTATGGGGATCTCTACCACGCTCACTAAACCGTGTAAGGAGTCACTCCCCCTACCGCAGACCACAAGTATGGAGACATAGCATTTCCCATCACCCGCCAGCATGGAGGTCTTCCCCATGTCCCTTTCGACATTTTTCCCAGTGCTCCTCTCACCATGGCTTTCTCAGGTGGAACCCCTCTCTGCCCCAGCACCAGTACGACCTGAAGACCCTTTGTCGAAAATAATCCTTATCTCGAGAGGCAACCCAGGGGTAGGAAGGAGGGTCTTCACCACCAAAAGAGGAATTCTGGGTAAGGATGGAAAGGAGTTAGACTAGTCCGCTTCACGAACTCTGAGGCGAAGTACGACTCGGTGCTGGAGACCTCTCTTCAGCCCTTCGAGTCAGTGGATGGGGCAAGAATGAGGTCCATCAGCCTCATACTCCCATAATTCATGATCCATAAGATCCCTATTTCCCTCCAAAGGTATATCCAAGAGGAGAGAACTTGGCATGTCTCCAGGGACTGAGTGCACAATCGCCACCAGCATCTTCGGGAGTGCCCTCTGTCTTGGATAGAGACTATAGTGAGCTGTTTTAGGGGCCAATGGTAGGAGAGTCGCGGCATATCCCACCATCAGAAGATGTTGAAACGGTGTTGGGAGCTTTGTTAATTTGTACATCTTATCACGATATAGTGGCCAGGTCTCTACAGTCCTCAGAGGACATCCAAAGGTTCGGCGGCCAGTTAGCCCGCTCGTCGTATTCTCTGCCGGCCAGCCTGCGGTCCCAACGGTCCGCCTCAGTGCCACTGCCAATTCCTCAGCCACCCCCAGTTGACATGTGGGTAAATAAAAGGCTAGACCTTGAATTTGATCTGAAGAGCATCAGGACCATCCTCGTAGCGGGCCACTTCCTCGAGATGTTTTGGCCGGTCACAGGACCACATTTTGGTGCACCAGAATCGCTTTCCCTAGAGGAGTTTGAATGTTTTCGCCAGACCCTCTAGCCAAAAATCATCCGTCTTCACCATCGGTGACTGACTTATCCCGGGAGCCAAGAGAACCTTGAAGACATCAGCAAACAATGTCGTGTGGTTGATTTTACCACACTCTTCGTGGTTCAACACCCCGTGTCACCTGGTCACCATAGGGCCCTCTAACAGCAATGCGTTCCGGGCTTCCATGTACTCCAGAAAGTTATTAAGGAGGATACCCCCCACAAGAAAGTATATGAATGGGGGAGTACGCTACCATCCTCTTCAGTTCAATTCGTTGGTATCCTGACTCATGAGGAGACATTATGTACATGACCACTAGAAGAGTTGTGGTCAACATGACTTATCTGTCGGGAGGGGGAAACGTGCTAGAACTTCTTGATGGGAATTTCCTCCCTGAGGATGTGCCACCATTATTATACCCATCAGGGAGGGTTACTCATCAGAAGTGGAACCTCCTAGGACTCCCACCACCCACGGAGGCATTGGTACACAATCGGAATGTTAGTAAGGGAAAAGAGCATGGCAGAGCTGTCAAGCACTCCGACCTATCCGCATCAGTGGAGAAGATGGAAGAGGACCCCGACAAGGCCACATTTCACTATCATCTTGATGAGAAAGAGAGGTTGTTCAACGAAATCCTAGATAAACGCATTGTAGGGCGACAAGCTGACTACGGTGATCTTAGGCAGGGGCAGTAGGGGAAGGAACAACTGTTCCTTACCGAGCTTCCCCAAGGCATCCCCGATCGTGCTGCTCCAACTGATAGGGTAGAAGTTGGAGATCATGGAAAGACGGCATGGTATGTCTCACAAAACCGTCATGAACGGTGTGAAAATCCATGGAACCCCGCTCGGGATCCTCTGGTAGCCCCATGGGTCGCTCTGCCAACCGCTCCACGGGCCATTGAGCTTGTCTACCGCATTGAAGAACCTGACAATGAGCTCGTGGTTAGGGACCGCCTTCACGGAAGGGAACCATTTCTAGATGATCCATTTCCAGCACTCATCACCAGCATAGATTCTATGGAGACGTGAAAGGTGGCCATCCCACCTGATGGAAAGCTATATCTGGCATGGGTGGATGATATGCCAGCACCCCCGGGATTCGGAAACCCCACCTTATCCTGCTTTAAGAGGAAAGGGGACATGCCACAACACCTGGACCACTTTAACTCAAGGTGTGGACCTATGATAGGGATCCCAGTGCAGTAGCATACCACCAAGATTCATTTTATTGTTCAGACACTGGAGGGGATGACATTCGTCTGATACAACCAGCTCCCCGTCGGATCCGTGACAAGCGGGGAGCTCCTTCGCATGTTGTTCCTCTACCAGTTCAGCTCTACCACCTAGAAGACGAGTGTCACAAACCACTTCAAGTTCAAAAAAATTCTTGATGAAAGAGTTACAGAATTTATTACCTGGTGGAAGGCACTCAACTACTCCCTGGACATGCCGCTTACTACGAAGGAATTATTGATGTTGTGCATGGGGAATGTGAAGATGGAACTGGTTCGCTCCCTGATCACTCAGAACTATCCCGGAGGGTTCCAATACTTCTCACATAAAGTTTATCCCCTCGAATAATCCCTGCAACAGGCCAGCCAGGCCTTTCCACCGCCCCCTTTAATCCCAGCAAGGAGGGATTCCAGAGCTGAGCCCGCTGCGGTGGCCCAGATAGAGGCCCCTAGGAAGCTTGAATTGCTACCAGTGGAGCTAGATCTGTGGCCCCATAGAGGTACACCACCACAGGTGGAGTTTCCTTCCCAATAGAGACCACCTCAGAATCAACAAGAACCTCCGCTTAATGGGCCACCGACACATAGGCAAGATATTTTAGTTCCACCTCCTCAGCAGGATCCTACGGCCCCTCGTCGGGGCAATGATCCTAGATCCCCCTTTCCAGACAGAAGAAATTGGACCTACACATTCAATGAGTCTCAGGTCCTTGGTTACTTCTGTATCACCTTAGAGGAGAGAATGATACGACTTCCTTAGTGGAGAAAGCCAGAGGAGGCGAAACTCACTGATCACCCCAACTACTGCCCTTATCATCGGATCTTGGGGAACCTGCTCAAGAAATGATATGTGAAAAAGGACTGGCTCCAAGACCAGATAGACAAAAACATATTTAAGCTGGCCCCGACCCTGACATAAGTGGATGGTGTCTTTGTGAGGTATGGTAGTAGTAGCAACAATGAGGGCAAGTTGTAACAGATTTCTAACCACTGGTATTAGAATTATAACGACAGGATGGCTTGTAAAGAGGTCTCCCATGCTCATGGAATTATCCAGGAATGCCTGAATCATCTGTAGCCTTCAAAAGCTGTGGCCCCGACTTCTTTATCAACATCAGCCGGCCTCTTCCCAGATGAGCAAGCATCGGTGGCGCAAGGAAAATCAACGTGCCCCGCCAATTTCATCATCGTCCCACACTCTCGGAGACTTCATGCCCCCTATGATGGGGATCCCTCCCAGAATCCGCCCAGTGGTGGATGATTCCTCAAGTGATAGTCAAGGGTTTGTTTTGGTTAACACCGTTGAGTTGGTATGCCCTATATGAATCTCGATGAGGTGGAGTGCCAGGTGAACATCCCCAATGTCCCCAGCATATGCCAACGTCGGTGGAGCCATGACCATATGTGTCATAGACGCACGTTAGTCGGCACCTCCAGCCAGGCTTTACGTGCCACTGAGACCAGATAGTAGGCCCAACGCAGAGCTCAACCCTCGCAGCCTCTTCCTCTAGTGTTGTCACGACCTCCTCCAACACCGTTGGTGCTACTAGATCAGGAAGAACCACATCGGTCATGCCACGACCAGCTTCACCCTGGCACATGCCAATATCATTTGTCCGGTCCTCATCCAACAATAATTCTTTGAGCTTCAAATAGGGAGCAGTGGGATATTCCCAGTGTCAGTCTATCACTGGTCCGGCCGGCAGGGCCCATCATGCCTTCTATCACAGAGCGGCTTCCCGCAAGTAGAAGTTCAGTCCTGATGTAGAAGTATGATGTTCTCAAGAACCTCGCCAGCATTACACCAAGGATTTCCATCCTTAAATCCCTTATCATGTTGCTCGATATTCTTTGGGCCCTCGCTGAGGCTTTAAAAATCCCCCACCAGTTTGAGACGGAGGTGGTAGCCGTAGAGGCTTTTTATACTAAAACAACTGAGGATGATGAATGACAGGCCCTCAATTATTTCTCAACAGAGGATGATGGCTCCCCCATATAGGGGAAAATTTACCCATTATACAACACCATCCAATTCAAAGGTGTGGAGGTTCGCCCCTATCTCATTGACACCAGCTCCAGGATCAATCTTATCCTGACACAGAGACTACAGATGATAGGGTTATCGGAAGATGACCTAACTCCTTCTGAATTATGAATCCAGGGATACGTCATGTCAGAGTAGTCCTCGGTCATCATGATCCTTTTGGAGTCCCAGTTCGTTGGCGTAGTTTCCTGGACTGAGATCATGGTTTTCTCCCAGGACACAGCGTATAATGCATTGATGGGCAGGCCATGGCTCCACCTGTATGCAACGGTACCTTCATCATATCACCAATGCCTCATGTACTCCCTTAATGGTCGAGTGGGCATACTACAGGGTGATACATCTCCTTTCACCTCCAGTGAAGCCTGCTATTTGGATGTTTAATATTACAAGATCAAGGATAAGAAAGTCCCGACACGTGAATTTGAGTATGTCATCACTACGACCGACCCTTGGGTAGGCCTGAATGATTCTTACATCTTCCCGGTCAATCAGTTGGAGTTCATAAACACTAATATGTTGAAATGTTTTATTGTTTCTAGGAAAAGGGGGAACCATGCTCCCAAATCTAGGCGGTGCTGGAAGATCACTTCATATTCTTATACGAACCAGGATTCAGTGATCCCAAAGCCTCCCACTGCCATCAGGTATCGGGGCGTCCGGCTCACGATAATGACAGTATATCATACTTGTTTATTTCACTGGGCTTGAATAATCCAGCTCCAGTCAATGCGCCACTATTGATTTGATAATGACATGCATGGCCCATTGGGCCGGATACCATATGGGATCATGTCTACAGCTTTCATTTCCATGGTCTTGGCAGCGCCAGTGTTTCTCGATGCAATAACCACTACCGCTCAAGCTGGTACCAACCTCCCATCAGTGTCTAGAAACTCAGAAGCAACTTACCCCATGGAAGAATACTCCATTATTGGAAAATAGGATATAGAGGATGCCACCTGGCTTTGATGAAGGTGTCTCCGCCACAGTCGACAGGTTGGTATAGGTGAACCTCATAAGCTTGGTAGACCCAAGACCCACATTGATCAGCACTGCAATGACCCCAAGAAGTTGTAGCATTATGTAGGATTCCTTAAACAACACCATGATGTATTATATTTATGTTATGATGAGATTCCGAGACTAGATAATCAGGTAGTCGTCCACCATCTCAGTCTTCCATAAAATCCTCACGGGTTCAAACAACCTCCCAGAGGCCTGAAGAATGCATGTTCCACCTATCAGCGGTATATGAATCACATATTAAATCCAATCCTCAGGACAATAGTGGAGTGTTATGTCGATGATCTGGTGTTCAAATCTTGCGAGCGCCAGGACCACCTCAATGATCTTGTGGAAGTGTTTGGCTTCCTCCATTCATGCCACCTAATAATGAAACCATTGAAGTGTGATTTTGGGGTCATTTCTGGAAAGTTCCATAGCAATGTTTTTAGGTACTGGGGCATCAAGATCAACCTGGAGAAGATCAAATACATCATCCAGATGCCTCCCCCAAGTAATATTCGAGAGCTTATGTGTCTCCAAGGCCACTTAGCCTACACACGCCGATTCATTCCGAATCTAGATGGAAAGTGTATGCCCATTTCTCAGCTTATGAAGGAGGGAACTACTTATGAGTTGGACGAGGAGTGCCAGTCCACCTTTGAGGAAATCAAGAAATATTTTCTCTAACCACCGGTCTTGATGCCACCAGTCTCTGGGATGCTGCTGGTCCTCTATGTCACTACCCTTGAACGGTCCCATGGATCCCTTCTTGCCTAGAAGAACAATGAGGGGATAGAGAATATACTCTACTACCTCAGCTGCATGATCCTCGATACAATGACAAGATACTCCCCAATTGAGAAGAGATAACTTGCGCTCATTTATTCCATACAGAAATTGCGACATTACCTGTAGCACCATGAGGTATAGCTAGTGTCTTGAGTTGACCTGATGGATTACATCCTAAGCCATCTCATGTTGATTGGCCAACTTTCAAGGTGGGCGGTAATCCTCCAGAAGTTCGACATCATGTTCATGACTCAAAAGGCTATCAAGGGGAAGACGTAGGCCAATTTCCTCTCTTCCCATACAACCTCCGTGGACCTGTACCCGGACATGGATTTTCTCGACGAGGCAATTTTCTCAGTTGACCAAGCCATTCCGTGTTGGCAGATTCACTTTGATGGTGCATCCCAGAGCCCCAATGGTAGGAGGCTCAATGATCCTCAACTCAATAGTGTGGGCCTAGGTATCATTTTTATTACCCCGAAGCAAGCCATTATACCACATTCATTCATGCTGTCGGAAGCCTACACCAACAATGAGGAAGAGTATCATGCCCCCATTACTAGTCTCGAGCAGGCCCTTGAGATCGGCGTGGCCCATCTGCATGTGAGAAGGGACTCCAAGAAGGTTTTTAAGTTGGGAAATGGATACTATATTGTTTGGAAGCCAGAGATCATACCATTGTTGGAGAAAACCCTCCAGCTGATGGCCCAGTTACCTTCTCGACTAGAGGTTACCCATGTAACTCGGTCCCAGAACGGTCAAGTAGATGATTTGGCCAGCATAACGGCATATCTTCCAGAGACTGAAAAGGATGATCCGATTATCCACGTGGAACATATGAGATTCATATCTTCTGTTTCCCGGGACGATGATGACAGCCCACAGGTAGGCCCCCATACCATCGGCGCCTCTGCGTTAAGACCCCCAGGTCATCCGGATGCATTGATTGAAATGATTAACGATTAGAAGACACCCTTGGTTGAATACCTCCAACATGGTAATCTCTCGTCTGACTAGGCCGAGCGCGAGTGAATCCCACGACGCACGATATAGTTTACCCTCCAGAGTGGTCACAGTCTTGAATAGATCCTCTATATGTGTGGGTTTGATTATGTTCTCCTCCATTGCATTTAGGGGGTTGAGATTCCACAGGACATGTAAGAGGTACAAACCGGTTCCTGTGGTGCCCATCATGATGGGCCAAACCTGTCTCACCAGATCTGGACACTAGGGTAATTTTGGCCCTCCATGATCCCCAACTACATCAAGTTCGGCAAGAGGTTCCATGCATGTCAGGTTCATTCTAACATTGTGTGTCAGCCACTGAATCCTCTCCACACTACCATGTACTCTTGGCCCTTTGCATTCTGGGGATTAGATGTCATAGGTCCATACCCACCGGAAATGGCTTACTAATGCTGATTCATTCTGACCGCTATGGATTTCTTTTCTAAGTGGGTAGAGGAAATTCCGCTCAAGTAATTCATGGCCCGTCTATCATCTACTTCGTGAGTTCTAATATCATCCATTGGTTTGGTGTTCCTCACGCTATCCTCACTGATAACAGAACCAACATTCGAGCAGCTGAGTTAAAAACATTTTACACCAAGTACAACATCCACTCTAATAATACCTCCCGCTATCACGTGCAAGAAAATGGAGTGGTTGAGGCGTTCTATAAAAACCTCTGTAACATCCTCTAGAAAATGGTTGGTCAGAACAAGAAGACTTGGCAGGATAATCTCCCAAATGCCCTATGGGCTTATCGGATGATGACTCGTAATTCTACCTAGGTGACCCTATATTCTTTGGTGTACAGAGCTGAGGTCAGCCTGCCCATCAAGATTTATTTTCCCTCATTGCACACATCGGTCTATGACCAGAATGTTCAAGATAGAGTAGTTTAAATTCATCTATGCGGATTGGAAGCACTTGACAAGAATAGGCTTCATGCCTAGCACAATCTATAAAGGAATCAGAGCAGGATGGCCTGATCCTTCAATAAGAAGGTTCTCCCCCGCTCTTTCTTGCAACGCGACTTGGTAATGGCCCTCAGGGTTCCAATGATCTCCAGCAGGAAAACACCCTAGTTGGAGCCCAAATGGGAAGAACCATTCATTGTTCAAAAGGTTTATCCCAATTGATCATACTCCCTGGTGACCATGTATAGTGAGCATATAACTCCTCCCACTAATTCCATGTTCCTCAAGCACTAATTTTCCTATGAAAGTTGGTCCTACATGACCTTAAACTAGATTATGGTCCTGCACAACCTTAAACTGGAGGTCCTACACGAACTTAAAATGTTCATCCCACATGACATTAAACTGTATGTCATCCCGCATGACATTAATAGTATGTTGTCCCGCATGACTTTAAACTGTATGTCATCCCGCATGATGTTAAACTATATGTAGTCCCTCATGACGTTAAACTGTATGTCATCCGTAATGACGTTAAACTGTTTTCCATCCCCCTTGAAATTAAATCGCACCTTCAAGAACATCATGTGGATTGATTCCCATTCTAATAGGATATGTAGGACAACCCTAACATTTAGATTTCGACTCCATCCCCATAACTTAGAGATCTCCCAATTACATAGTTCCCTTTTCATGTTCCTTTCCATGAGAAGGATGTGTAGGTGCGATATAGGGTTATGACCTCCTTCCTATTGGGTTTTGGGCACCGTGCCCCACTCTTCTCATGGGAATATGTCATCTCTTGGCTGATCTCAAGATGATTCCCTCATCCATTTCCCGTGGTTCTCTGTTGTTCATAAGAGTACTCTGGTCTAGGACCTAGAGAGTCATATTAAACTTGGGCAAGTTTCCATCCACTTTTCAAGCATCATGTTCCCCTTCATTTGGGTCCTTGTTGTCATTCACACCAGAAGGGACCCCCAAAATGGCATGGATTCTAGGCCTACAGCCTCTCTTACCATTATGGGCCAACACCCAAGAGGGGTTTAGACAAAAAATTAATACAAGTCCCGCGATGCGAACATGGTCAGCGGTCAACGCTCACTTGTTTTTCCCCAATTCAAGCTAACGCGACAGGATGTGGTGTTGCGAACATGGTCAGCAGTAATCTCCTGTCATCACACCATCCCCTTCAGGCCTTGAATGTTGGTTATTGATTCACATTATGTTCCACACCATCATGTCTAGGTGGAATCTCGACACTCTTGGCACTATCCCTCAGTTCACCTCCCCACGTCAGGCGGACAAAACTGCAATACGACATCTTTCGGGGCTCCCACAGTCCGAGCTGTAAGGCCATAACTGTTATCTTATCTATGATCTATGTGTGGCTTGATCTTCATCCTCATGGGATACATTGGATCACCCAGACATTGCATTTATGGGTCCAGATAAAATGGAAGTTAGCTTCTCCGACCCCTTATCCTCTGACATTCATAGGCCTCTTTGCCCGAGGCTCCTATCCCGTAATTCCACATGGTGATGATGTGGACCTCATCCTCATTCACGTCAGATTTTCTTTATTGTGTCATGCGCATTCTTTCATTTCCATGCCATGTGACATTAAACTATGTTTTCTGGTCCTATCACATGACCGTAAATTATGATAGTATCATACTGTTCACATGACGAAAAACGGCACTGCATTGTGATGACCTCATCATAGGGGCATCACATTGGGTATCAGTCATCCACCATACCATTTGACATCTCCAGTATATGGCATTATTATTTTGGAGTTTCTGGGAATTTATATCTGAGGATTGTCGCTTCACAAAAGAAAATCCATCCACCTTAAAGGACCAACAAGATACATCAAATACCGTTTCTTTTGGTGTACGAGCCAGACTAGCACGCCACTTTCAACCTTTTCACTGGTACCTAACCATGTTACCTCCAAGAACTAGGTATGGCTTGATTCTCATCCTCATGAGATACATAGGGACGTCCAGGCACTGCCCCATGGGCCCTGCATAACTTTCGTGTTCGATCCCTTGACCTAAACTCTTCCCCAAGGGGCACAGGGTAATTTAGACTTATGTACTCATTCACGTTGGGTTACCGTGTGTCCCAAACATTTATTACTAATCCCTGGTCTGAGTTCTAAGACTTTAAACTATGAAATTTTCCAGAACTACGTAGTTATTAATTACCATCCTCATGGGATACGTAGGAACGCCCAGACATTTTGTCTCGGGTCCAGCCCCGGGAATCACAAATCCCATCCTTTCCCCACTATCGGCACCTTGACCCGACCCTTCTGGGAGTTTTGTAACCGCATCATATTCCATGAACAAGTTCGGGATGCCCCATAATGACATTTGGAAGCGACTATTCCCTCACTAGAGAGGTCTTGTCTAAAAATATGGATGATCCATGATCAGATTAACGTGCCAGCCTAATGTTCCTCCAACATGGTTGTGTAATTTCAAGAGTGTTTGATTCTTTTCAAAAAAAACCCCACATAACATTCCACGATTTGTGTGCCCCTTTATTTGGAACCTTATACCCTTTCAAGTCTGAAGGGAACCCCTAACAGTATGGATGTTTGACCTATGGTCTACCTTCTATACTGGGCAAATGTTCTGGAAGACTGGTGGATGTTATTTAAGTTAGGTCCTGTGTTGCAAAAAAGGTCAGTAGTTGACCCTCATTTGTTGTCAACAGTTCAGGCTAATGCAATTAGGAAGCTTTGTTTCGAACAAAGTCAACATTTGTCATTTATTTCCATGCCCCTCCCATAGTGTACTGAATTTGGGTAACATGACTCACATTTATTAGTCCACTATGTTCACACTTATTTCAATGCCCCTGTAATTTCCCCACTCGTGTGGTAGATCACATTAAGAAGTTGACGCATCGATCAGTCTGAGGTCCTCATTCATTTGTTGGGCCTCCCTCTTCTCCTCAAAAATCCCGATTCGAATTTCAAATGCCCGAAACATGGTTGATGCTCCCAAAATCAAACGAAGTGACTTTACCATCACCCCTAGTTTCTCACATCGGGTACAACCCATATGAGCATAGTAATGGATTTCTATTTATTTCGGGATTATGGTTGAGCGCTATAAACTAAAGGGACAAGTAAATAAATTTTTCCATACATACAGTTCAATAACATGGAGTTGTAAGGAGAAATAAATTTATGGGTTCGGCAAAAACAAAGTCCATATGGGTCGGATTTTGGATTGATCTTTCCAATGCCGCCACCTTTTAACTGGTGGCCTCTAGGACTGCCTCCCACCCCCTGAGGACTCTCTCTTCATCAGCGACCGCAGAGCGCAGTTCGCTAACTCTAGACCATGTTCGCGCCTGTTCATTTTGGAGCTCAGTTATCTGGTGACTCACTTCCATGTGTTATTATTAGGCGTCTTCCAGTTGGTCCCTCAACTACCCCACAAGATCAGAACAGTTTACGATGAATATATACTTTTATTTCGCATGTTCTTCAAGGGGTTGAACCTCCTGATCCACCTTCATAAATGCTCAGGTACTCCCCTAATCCTCCCGACACTGGGTGACCTTAGAATGTCGGCTTCTCTCACGCACCTTCTCGGACATGTAATCGCATACCATCGAGTGAAGACATTGATCATCTTCCCCTCCAACACATAGGAAATGCAGCTAGGAGAAGAGTGATCCCATCCTATTTAGACATTCCATCTGAGGTAGACTGAGATAACACTGGATGAACTTCCACCCCATGGGTCGCATCATCAGGCTCTCCTTAGCTGCTTCCAAATCTGAATCATCTATTTCCTCTGGGTTAGTGGGCCGATAGATATGAATGATAGCCAACAGGCTAACATCAGTGTCTTCCTCGAAGATTCCTCCTAGTGGAATAGGCTTCTAAGTGTCTGATCAAACTTCTTCTCTTATCTCGACTCTGGTGGAGCCTTCATCAACTATCGACATTGCCCCAACAACAACGCCACTGAAATCCACTGCCCTCTGCTCACATATTGTCGGGGAAGACTCAGTTTGGGAGGCATGTCCTGGATAGGGTGGTACGTTTTCCATTGATTCACTCATGGATGGTCCGGGCTTAGCAGCCTGATGAGCCTCTAATGTTGTGATCATTGTACAGACAAGGGGCACCCTAATCAATTGATTCCTCTGATGTTAAGTACCGGTATCGAAGCAAGGAACACACAGGAACCCAAGGTTCTAGCCTTCAGTGTTCTGGATGCTACAGGAGCTGCCATAGCAGGGGATCCCTCAGCTCTCGTCATCTCGAGAACTAGAATCAGTGCCTCACCTTGTTCCATTGGCGCTTTCCCCCCTCCTTCGACTAGTGTCTCTTGATCAGCACCAATATGATCTTTAGAAAGGCATGGAGAGTAGATTAAGTATTTTAGAAGATAATGGATAAATAAGGAAGATAGATAAGGGTTGAAGCATACCTAGAGTAGCTCATTCACCTCTATATCAGAGCCGGAGATCTCACTGCTCTCCCAGAGACTCCCATGATGGGACACCCCCTGAGACCCCTCACCTTCAGGCTCCTCTTATCCTTCACCTTCTCCTTAACCTTCTCCATTGTTCTTATCCTCATCTCTCTTGCCACCATACAACTCATCATTACTTTCATCATCCCCCTGGTGGCATCATTTCTGAATCATGCTCTTGGCTAAGCATCACATTCAACAAGATAGGTGGCTTCCCATGCCAACCTCGTTGAAGTGCGTACATGTCCAATGGCTGTCAGATATGCATGTTGTCGATGGAATTTCACTCTATCGACAAACCAAACATGCACTAGATCTAGAAATTCGATCCCATCTCTCTCTATCTTCTGCCAGAGGGCTTCGGTGCTCACCCATTGCGGCAAGGTTAGCCAAGCAGACCATAGCATAGGTAAAATGGAATCTTGAGAAGGTTGAATCAGATATCATATTTATTTCTGGGAAGCTCTATGGTCGCACCGTGGGACCCTCATCTAGGTGACGAGGGCGTGGCCATGCCCTGCAACATCCCCGCTACTGAGGTCCTGGCCTCTGCGGGCCCAGTTGTCCGGCGTGCTTCTTATCTTTCCCCTCTAGCGGTGCTCTGCCTGCTCTCTCAACGCCAGGGTTCCACACTAAAGACCTTGAGTTACTAAACTCACTTCTGCAAGATCCCATTAGTGTATGATATGGCCCAATGTTAAGCATACTCGGTTGGGATACCAACATCGATTCTAGTGGGAGGAAACGTGATGACATCACCGTAGCCATAGGTCGTGAACCTCAACCACATTTCATGGAGAAAAAATGGATTTCTTTCTTCCCAAACATCTGTGTATAATTTTTTCAGCATTCTCTGGAGGCACCCAAACTGCCTGGCGAACCTAGACGGCACATAAGGCTCATAGAAGATCTTCCCATCAATACTGGCCAAAAGCACCCCACCTCTGATTCTCTAGAAGTACTCCTTGTGATCTAGTTATCCATTTCCATTGACTCTCATCTGGCCAGTTGGGGCGGGGAACAGGCTCCAGGCGAAGTTGGCATGATTACCAGTTCTGATCCTTACTCCCTCCTTGTTGAGCATCAACGACATGACCCCGACAATGTTCAACAGGGAGGGTCATATGATACTGCATGGAGGATGGAAGTTATTCGGGGAGGTGTATATTCCACAATGAGCCACAACTAAGCCATGGAAATCTGTAAGGGGTCAGAGACTCTCCTAGGTGATCCCCCGCTCGAGATGTGACTAAAAATGGCATACAGATGAGCCTGCATGGGGACCCCTAGATTGAATCTCTTTTTGGAAGCCATGATTCTAGCCATCACTAGGGTTGCTGGACGAACTCACATCCTTGATTCCCTCATCAGAAAGAGCCACCCACTCAATAATGTGGTGAGGAATCCGGAATACTTAACATTTGGGTCCTGACTATCGTTTATGTTGTAGCCCCATGACTGGTAGTGCCCCACCTCCTGGATCCTCCAATATGATCCACCCTTGCTCCTCTGTGCCATGGTTGGACACCATCTCCTTCACCCTGACATCTGGAATTCCAGATCCCTCTCCAGATATAGGCTAAACCAGTCCTTTTAGGCGATGTCTTTCAAGAAGTCCATGACCCCCAACTTCTCCTTGGCCAGCTCCAGCAGGTGCCACGTTAGTATGGGGGCTTATGATCTGTCTTCCCAAGTGCTACTCGGTGGATGTAATTCATCGTATTGGTGGCCCTCCAAATAGATACCCCCGATGAATTCAAAGTACCAGAGACTGATACCAACTTCCCCATGTTGAAGGTAGAAGTTATTGGTATTAGGGGACCACCGGGTGAACTACTCTGGAACGAGACCATGCTGGTGGTAGAAGAGGAATTGCGATGTCTATACCGCCTCAAATAAGAAAATATGCCACAGCTCTTCCCAAAATTGGTCCCATGTATGGTGATCCCAGTATGCCATGGCCCATTCGCTGGTGAAGTTTCCCTCGGAATGCATGTCCCAGTCCTGCAGCCAGCCTTTATTCTTGTCTGTGATGCTCTGATGAAACGTGCTCACGTAGAGGGCAGGGGAACTCTCTGTTACAGGGTCACACCTAGCTATGGTCCTAGTCCTGGGATTCAAGACTTATACGTCCATGGGACTAGTTTCACTACCAATATGACCGTTGTTGTTGATGTTTTATCGAGGAAAATCATCCTCACGGATCACCCATGACCGTGGTGTATCCTCCTCAAAGCCCGACAGAGGGACCTCCTCCAGAATGTCGAAGTCCCATAGTGGAAGATTGTTGGACAAGGACTACTCTTTTTGGGTGGGGGTTAGAATATAAATGTATGTATGGTTATTGGAGACAATCATTTTGGTGCCATAAAACTTTGGGTTTGCATCCATTTCAACACTTCGAGCTGCGGCTTATCCCTCACTAGCCAGGTTTTTTGCCTTCTTCTTCAGACAAGTGTGTGGTTGGTTGTCGCAAAATAGGAGATGGTGGTGCGTGAAGTCATCGGGCATTGAGAAATTTCAGGCAGCGGCATGAAAAACCCTGGGTTCACATGTAAAAAAATGCCTGATCTTGGTGGTATTATGCGCAGTCAGAGGGGTTTTTTGTGCGGGACTGGAGATAATTCTACACACGAGAGCATGGAGCATGTTGCGCAAGAAAATTCGTACGAAGCATGGGACCCTAGAGAGATTTTATATGGTAATCCTTGTTTCTATGCCCGCACGAAAAGCGGATTCCTCGCCTTCTGGGAGATTTGCGTTCCTCTTCAGATTTTTGTGCACACGGACCCCACAGAGCCCTACATTTCTGTATTTCACTCAAAATCTGACCATTGTGACCCCTCACTGATCCAATTACGGGGGGGTGGGGGAATTTTTAGATGCTGAAAAGGGTTCAAGGGCTCAAAAAGGTTTTGAGACGATAAAGATAAGTCTTATTCGGACCCGGGGAACCCGTCTAGGGGGCAGAGGGGCTGCTAGAAATAAATTCATGGGAACGTGAAAAAATTATACCCCCTGGGAATGTTCTGGGAATTGAGAAAGGGCTTTGTCGCGGGCGCAAAAGATTGTGTGCCCCGCCCTACACGGTTGGCATTTTGCGCCACCGCCTCCGTCACACAATTACTTCACGCAGACCAACATTCAGTGACCTCGAATTCCTATAAATAAAAGGCATCCCCTTCCACTTCATGGCTAATGAATATAATCTATCTCTCGTGCATGAAATTCGGCTTCCACATGCTCAAAGAATAGCCTTCAGGTATGGTTCTTTTCAGGCCAAGTTGACCTGGGTTCTGCCTTTGCGTGAGATCCCCATTGTTTAGACTGAATTCCAAGACCATTATGGTCTGCCCCTTATGCGTAATCCCTTCAACTTGCACACAAGCCGGCCAATTACGCACAACCCCTTATATTGAGTGCACCGCTGCAGATTGTGTGAAATCCCTTAAATTGCATGCACCCCTCTCATTACACGTAGTCTCTCCCACTTGCATGCATTTACGCACCTTTCGTGCAATCATTCTACTTGTGTGAAAACCTCAGCTTCAATTACGCGCAAGTATCACCGATTTTGTGCCAGCCCGATGTTTTTCGTGCAGGCCCATTTATTTTTCACAAACCTCAAAGGATGCACACAATTCCCCTAGGACCCCTCTCCTCAGTACTCCCCGGGTGCTCCCTACGCGAGCTCCAATTTCTTTTCTTATGGATGCCAGTCGAGGGTGTCTCTCACTCCCCGAGAATCCACATCATGCATCATTTTCCCGTGTGACCTTCTAGTCTCATAGGAAGTAATTTCAAATTCCCCTAGATGACACCACCCATTGCGTTGCATTGCCTCATGCTTCTTCACATAGACATGATAACAGCTACTACCTCTTCACATAGCCACGCTAACGTGGACCCCTCGATGGTACGTTGTATGACAGCCCCTCGCCGCGACGTTGCTGATGCCTTCCCTCTCAGAAGGATTAGAGGGTACCGGTAATGTAAGTCCAAGGAGTTTAAAGAAATCCCACCTTGTCTGAGCTGCAGGTCATTAAACGGTGAAGCACCATCATCCTTAGCACATGACACTAAACTGTTACTTGGCCCTATGCCTCACACGCAGGGTACCTCCACCTTGGACATTCTCCATTCCCACTTGTCTCCAGGAGGAAGGTATAACCCCTCACGTGGAATGATATCCTCCTTATTGGAGTGTCATTTTTCCATCGGAAAGACCAGTCACCTGGGTGTACTCCCTGAGTTTTCCTTCCAGGAGGAACAATCCATTTTACTCCTTTCATCTTTGGTCCCCAAGGCCAGTGGAGGGTATGATAGGGAAGAAAGATCCTCCTTTCTTCATTCCCAAATCCCCCTCCCACTACGCTTTGTCTCCCATAGGCCTCCATCCTGGAGTAAGCCACGACTTCTTGGGCCGCCTCAGAGTATAACCCCCACCCCTATTTCCAACGGATGCTCCTTTCACAACGTGTTCTTTGGGACTCTGATATCTTTTGTTTCTCACACCGACCATGAATCACACGAGCTTAGAGAAAGCACCGACCATGACCCACCTTGGGTCGCCTAAGAGTGTAAAATCCCTAATCCATCCTGAACTATAGAGAATTTGATTCATGTCATGGAATTGTATGTAGGAAGCCTCCATGAGGTTCAATCCCGAAATACCTTGGGCCGCCTTAGAGTGTAAGCCCCAATCTATACCAAACTATGGGGACTTTGATCCATGTAATGGCATGGTACGTAGGAAGCTTCCACGAGTTTCATGCCCCAAACACCTTGGGCCACCTCAGAGTGTATGCCTCAATCAATCCCCAACTACAGGGACTTTAATTCATGTATAGGCATGATACGTAGGAAGCCTCCATGAGGTTCAAGCCCCAAACACCTTGGGCCACCTCAGAGTGTAATCACCAATCCATCCCGAACTAAAAGGACTTTGATCCATGTCAAGGCACGGTATGTAGGAAGCCTCCATGAGTTTCAAGCCCACCACCCAGTCATTCTGACCCCCTTCACGTCAGTTCTTCGCCATCCTGCATGACGTTAAACTGTTTTCGCCATCCGAACTACATGGTCTTTGATTCCCCACCATAGGGATATGTATGGAGCCTCAACAAGGTTCCATCCCATCACTCATGTGTCATCATGACCTTTCATTTGAGTCTATGTGTCTCGGGAAGCACATGCCCTAACCCAGAGGTTCCACTTCCTTTGGGTACCATCCATGCGTCCATTCTCATAGGTCGCCTCCTCTGGTGTCCCATCGTTTCATTGAACTACGTGAAGCTTGATTCCTTTCCATGGGGATTCGTAGGAAATCTCTTCAAGGATCAAGCCCAAAGTCATCTTCCCTCCTGATCCATACATGGGCCACCACATCCTGGTGAGGTCATGCCATCCCACTCCCCATTCTGTTTGACAGCATTCGGGAGACACCCATGAGTTGGCCCCAATATCGGTGCTCCCTTCAGCGGGTCCCACCATCTGATCCACTCAACTCAGTGTTCTGATAAGTCTGATCTGTCTCCACTGGACGTTAAACATGTGGCATACACTGTGTTAAACATGATAAGCTATGGAAAACCTCTGATACATTCCCATGACATACGATTCCCCGCATTCGTTGTGGGATGCCTCGGGTGTCTGCACCCTCGAGAAGCCCTATAATAAGAGATAGAAGACTGACATGCTAATCCCTCAGCGTCAAGAAACTCCAGTTGTGCCCAACGTGAATACTCCCCTAACCGAAGGTTTCAGCCCTGGCCAGACCCCTTGGAACATTTTGACAAAAGCTGTGTAAGTAACTCGTTTCCATGCAGATATGGCACCAAGAAGAGTTTCACGAAAAACACCTTAAGTATATGATGGAGACCTGGACTAGGTGACGAGCTCTTAGGAGGAATCAACTGAAGGAAGAACCAACATCCCATTAGCCCGTTTTGATCAAGGAGTAGACATCCCTGAATAAGTAGTGGATGCCGACTGCATTTGGAAAGCAGGAATGTGGGGTAACAGCAACGTTCCCTCTGCATGACGGATGCATGCGCCCTAGAGAAAGTGTCAGAAACCGTGTCCTCATGTCATTTTTAATAAAACGAAATATGGTTCAAGAAGACTTTTTATTGATTATGGAAAATTTAATAACATCATTATTATGATCAAGTACCCTTTGCGTCATATCAATGATTTTTTAGTTAGCTACAAGGAGAAAAATATATTTCAAATGTTGATATGAGGTCGGGGGAGCATCGGTAGAATGTAATGGAATAATACATTCCAAAGACTATTATAAATAGTAAATAAAGGAATTATGAATTTATTGTTATGTCATTCATCTTAACTAATACACCTAATTTTTTCATTGATCTTAAGAATATAATGATTCATATGTTCTTGGATAAGTTTTCATTTGTGATTACTGAAGATATTATGTTATATAAAAATATTAAAAATAAGAATTAAAAATCATATAAGGGATCTTTTGAAAAAATCGAATGAATAATAAACTATTTGGAAAATTCAAAAAATGTTATTGTCTGGATATAATAAATTTCATTCTTTGGTCACAATGTTTCTATAGATGGAAAAACTATTGATCCCTCGAAAACTCAAGTTTATATAGAATGGCCCAGACATAAAATTATAGATTAATTAAGTATTTTACTTAGTTTGGAAGGCTATTATCAATGTATTTTTAATACATTTCATGGTTATCAAGTCCACTGACTATTGGAACATGAAAAGGTGTCAAGGTTGACGAGACAAAAAATGTGATGTTTGTTTTTATTAATTGAAAAAAATACAGATGAATTCTCATGTTCCGACCCTACCTTCTAGAAGTAGTCAATTTTACAGGTATAGTGATTCTCCATTTAAAGTAATTTTTTGTGTCCCAATCCAAAATAATTAAGTACTTTTTTAATTCAATATATCAACTAAAACATCTACAGTGGGATTTTGAATTAACTATTATTGTAATTGAATTATAAATTTGGAGGCATCAATTTTATGGAGTAGAATGTGAATTATATACTCACTATAAAATTATGATGTATATATATTTACTCATAAGGAATCAAATATGTGATACAGAAGATGTATGTAACTATGTAAGGATAATGTTTTCATTATTCATTACCATCCTAGAAATCAAAACGAAGTGTTTGAAGCATTCAGTCAAAAAAATGTGGCACATTAACCTTGCTAAATTCATAACATAATCACTTTGTTAATTATTTGATTAATTATTTATTGGATTTTATTAGTGTAGTAAATTCATCTATGTTGTTTTCAGGATTAAGTGTAGCCATATTTATAATATAGAATTATGCAAGAATAGATAGTATATAACTAGTTATAGAAGAATGTAGAAGTGTTCGAAAAGGATAAGTTGACTAAATTTAACAATAATAGATATTTTGGATTGATAGTTGGGAATAGATTATGTGTCACTTATAATTCAATGTTGACGAAAGGGTTGTTATGTGAATCTCATTTTTCTCCTTTTTCAATTAGTCATCGTGACACTAAGATGTATACAGAATATGGAAATTATTATTGGTTGTATGGAATAAAAAGAGATATTTATGATTTTAATAGGAAATGTTTGACATACGAACTGGTTGAATAAGAAAAACAAATATAGAAGGTAATGCTTCATAATTTTCTAATTATATAGTAGAAATGGAAAAATATATACATGGACTTTATGGTAGGACTACATATGACATATCTTGGTAACAATAAAAATTCGGTTTGTGTTTATCATTTGAATAAATCATCTCATTTTATTCCTAATTTATATGCACTATAATTAGATCAACATTCTCAACTCAACATCATTGATATTTTCATACTGTTTGGAGTTCCTCTCATTATTATATCATATCATTATCTCATTATTATTTATAAGTTTTCGAAATATCATCAGAATTCATTGGGAACTGAATTAATTTTTATCAAAACATTTATTAGGAATATGATCAATTATTAGATCCATAAATTTAGAAAATAGAGGACATTCATAGAACTTGTTCAATGGATTACTAGGGAATTTGGGATCAGTATCTCTCTTTAGATGAGTTTTTTTGAAATAGTTTTCATTTCTATTTCCATATAGAAGCTGATGAATAATTATATAGAAAGTGGTGTCGAACTCTAGAATTTTGGAATGAATTTTAGGAAAGGAATTTGATTGGACCATAATTGGTAGATTAAGAGGCATAGAATGTTCTATTGATTCAGAAACATATGAGTACAACTTAGAGAAGGTATAAAGTTTGTTAATATAATAGAAGGAAAGAACAATCATTTAGTGTAGGGGATCATTCCTTTCACAATTATTCTCCATGAAAAAGTGTAATGTGTTTTTGTATAAAATGAATATTGAGTATACGATTCATTGGACCATATGAAATTTGGGAAAAATATGAAACATTTTCCTAATGAGTAGTTTTTCATCATATTTAATCTTAGGTAATCAATGAATTTCAATTTTTGATGTTAAGAAAGAATTTCCCAGATCCATATTATGTTTTGATCCTAAAAGTAGTTCAAATAGAAGTGAAAATTTCTTCTAAAGAGAATGATGTTTAGATTCTTGATCATAGAGAGGATGTTTTTTTAAGCAATGTAATTTACCAAGGGTTTTGGGAGAAACCACATGATTGATGATGAAACATGGTAATCCTAAAATACTATGAGGGAAAAGTATCACCAATTGGGTAATAATGGAATAAAAATCTTGATGTCCCATTTATAAAATGTGGGGGGGATCTAACAAACCTAGTGTTTATAGGAAATTTTTTTATTAGAAATTTTGATTTAAATAGTAATTCTTATAATTAATTATCTATTATATGGTTATTAATTTTAAAATGTAATATTTTTTTTGAATTCTTCTATGAAAAAAATAATTTAATTTTTGAATTCAGAATTTTGAAATTATAATGGTCTAAATTTCTGATAAATTTTAAAAATAATAATTTATGATGAATAGTAGAAAATATCGTTTTTATCAAATTTGGTATTTTTGGTGATGTCATGAAGATATAATTTTAAAAAAATTTACTAAATATATTGAATAAATAAATTATGATTTTATAAGAGTAATATTATTCATATGTAATTCCTAACATACATGTTATATTTTATTTAATGTAATGTATAATAAATATTGTTACTATAGTTGCAATGTCTGGATATAATTTTTAATGTTATCATTGGTTATTTTTATATAATAATTGAGTTATAAATTTGTTTTGATGACACATTTATTAATTATTATGTACTATTGATGTTATTTATATTAATTTATAATTTTATTGTTATATAAAATTAACCTTACACAAATCCTTATGTAATGCTTCTACATGGAAAAAAAGAAATATAAGATTTTATCTTCGCATCTATATGAGTGAATATAGATAATGATGAATAAATAATTTTATTATGATCAAAAAAAATTTACAATCAAAATATTTTTTCTGATTTTTATATATAAAATAATTAAAACTATTGTTTGTGCAATGCTGATGCAGTGCTTGTATAAGCCAAATAAATGTAAACAAAATATTTTTATTAAAATTATAAGAATTATTAAATGACCTAACTTGTATTTAAAAAATTTTATATAAAAAAAATTCAGCCATTATCTTAAATTGATTTGGATTTGGGAATTTTTTAACATTCATGGATCACATTAGTCCCTTTATATTATTTTTGTAAAAATAAAGGATTTTTTTTTAAAATAATGTTCCATATGAATAATATTATAATGAAAATTTTTCATGTAGTGTATTTCTAAAAGGAATATTATTTTTAAAAATAATAAAAGTAAATTTTTTAAAAAATATTATTTTTTATATATAATTAAAAATTACATAAATGGATTGAACAATTATGATGCAGTAAATATTTAATTAATTAATAATTCAAATTAATGATTTTAAAAATGTTAAAAAATAATTATATATTTTTAAGTTAAATAAAGATTTTAATATGTAATTATGATATGTATAAGATGTAATATAAAAATTATTTTGTATTGGAAATATTGTTTTGATGTGTTTAAGGTCAAGAGTGTGAATAATTTTTTATTTGAAAAAAATATTTTTTAATGAATAAAATAACCTAATAAATTATTTAAAAGTATAAAAATCATATAATATTCTAAAAATAACAATATTTCTTCCAAAATGAGATAATATATAATTTTTAGTTCTTTTTGAATACTAAAACCTAATATAAATTTAGTATATTTTAATAATTGTGGTAATTTCTATGTTACCCCCTCACTCCAATTATAGAATAAGGTACCCTCCTTCTCACATTTTCATCACAATAAGAAATATTTCTCCTATAATAAATTCCAAAATCAATCACCCTCATCCATTTCCATATTCTGGAGCTTCTAGTCTTATAAGAATGCCACTTACAATAAACATAAGGAGGTTCTTGAGAAGGAAAGTTCAAGAATTAAGATTCAATTTTCTTACATATTAATTTATTCTTAATTTTTACCTTTACCTGACCTCCAATAAAATGATTCATGAATACTATTGTGTCTTATATACACTATTGTGATATTTTTTAGATAATATGCACCCTAAAATCACTCAAATTCACCTTTTATTTTTAAATGATGAAATCATCCTCCATAGTGCTTTTACTCACCGCCTTCATGGATGATGAATTTTCGATTACATTTTACCGACTCATGGAAATTTTATTTTCTTATATAATTGTTTAAAATTACCGAAATATATATTTTTTATGACTTCTGTAATATTATTTCTTTTTTACATAGAGGACTATAATAAAACTGTCCTTGGAAACCATGTAACGAATGGACATGAAACAATGAAAATAACAAGGGATATTTTTAATAAATGGGTGGAAATGTTATAAGAATATAATGTGAGAAATTATAAATAATAGTGTAGTTATATAATATATTAATAACACTTTTAAAAATTATTATACATGAGGTTTTAACACTATTAATTTAAGTTGAAACAAATGTAAGAGCCTCTATAAGAAAAATGTTTCTATAAGTGTTTTAATGATTTATTCCTCAAAATAACAGAATTTTATGAATATGATTTCAAAATAGGATTTTAGAATGTATATATATGGTTATTAATGTGTTTATGTTTTATTTTTATGTAAGCAACATTGTATTTAAATTCATATAAATATCACTTTTTATATTATTCAAAAAGATGATTTTTTATATATCCTATAGTGATTTCGCCTGATTTCATGAAACATTATTACAATATAGATTTATTTATATGTTTTAATAGTTATTTTTGAATAATTTTACTTCCTTATTATGGGAACAATATTTATTTTTTTATAATATATTTTACAAAAAAATCATATTTGGATATGTGAATTTGTTTGGGTTATTGGTTTAAATATGCTATTGAGATTTTTATTAATGATGTGTTCCATGGAATAATTTTTGGTTTTCTTGAGACAATTACAGTTCAATATATGAATGGTTGATTCCCATTATTTCTGACAATATGTTGGTTTGATCCCATCATATATCATGATACCATGTGTTCAGCCCCATTATATCTCATGATATATAGGGATGATCCCTCTTATACCTCTCCAATGCATTGGGTAATATGGAGATTAATGTATACTAAATGGTTATTCCATGTGTGTGTGAAAACATAGGAGTGATATGTTAAATATTATCCAAGGAGACATTATGATTCTACAAATGTTTTTGAGTTTCCAAGAAAAAGGTGTTTAATGGGATTTCATGATTTCACTAAACTAATGGTATTTAATTAATAATGAACCCTACTATGAATTTTTTTTTCATACAATTTTTTCAAAAAAAATTCATATGATATAAGGATGGGTAATATAAATAATGAATTCATGTCATATCATATGAATAGTTTTCAATGAAATCATATTTCATTTTAAATGATTTTATATGTTCTAAAACTAGATTATATTTTAGTATTATTCCCTATGAATTAATGGGGTTTATTATGTATGTATTTTGTACTATTTCTCTAAATCTATAAACATGAATATATCCTCATAGTTAAATAGATACATTTTTTTGACTAAAACACAAAAATATGAAAAAAAAATTAATGCTGGTTCTTTATATAGATTATATCCACCACAGGGATCCCGAGACAAGACCTATAATGTGTTCCTTTTACTATATTCATGTCATTTAATGTGTCAGGTTTAGCATTATTCATTTAAAAATTAAGATTAAAGACATGGGTCGCAATCAGTTTATCAATCTCATTTGAATCTAAACAATCCAATTTTTGTGGTGTATCTTTAAAAAACATGATCAGTGGAAAATAGATTCCATCACTAAGTGTCATGGGGAGGGCCATGTAACAACACAGTTTACCCATTGGTCAAATCCAACTATTTATATACCCCCAAAACAGTTAAGAACCATGTAATACAGGAAATTGACTTGTATTAGTGGAAATTACATTAAAATTAAATAATGGGAGCTAAATTTGGTTCCATGTAGTTTAATCCTCCTATCCAAAAGGACTCATTTCAATGGGGAACACCCGAGGATGTCCACATCAGGTATGTGTGAAGTGTAAAACACTAAACATGATTCTATTCACATATCACAAGGATCTTTGGATAATTATAATTTTCGGAACAAATATTATTTGATGATTGGAAAAGTGTGGTATATAAATCAATAAAATAAATACTAAATCACCATATCACAAATGAAAAACTATATTACCACATATCATATGGTTGTAGATGCTGCCTCAGCTGATATAGACCTCATATTTAAATCATGTTGAAATATATTTGAGTTTCATTCCCACTCCCTACAAATAGGGAGAATATGCTTTAATCTAAATAGCATAACTTATGGGGATATTTAATTAAGAACGATGGATGTTTGAGGTTATATTTAACATAATCCACCTAATTCCTTCGATAGATTATATAATAGATTCCAGAGGAGATAGTTATCAAGGATACAAGATTTAGTTATTATGAAATATGCAATAAGGGAAACCCCTTTCAACACCACTAGATGTAATGGAAATTGATAACCAGGCTTAAAAAGTATAAGATGTGTAAAACAATGACTTCACCCAAAAAATATGGGGCAGCACTGTTAAGAACATGGTTTGAAAACTGTGTGGTAGGGTTCTTTTTTAAAATTGAAAAATGCATCATAGTTGTGAACTAGGACAACATGGTTAAAGAAAAAATAGTTAGTTTGTAAGTGACCCTAACTACAATCATATGGGAATGTTCCCTGTGTTGTATGTTTTGGACGAACTATGCAGCAAGTGACATATTACATTTTAAATAACTATAGGCTCTAAAAAATCCTTATATGTTCTTGTAACCTATGTGACTTGATTTATACTACTAATTTAGGATATTAAGGGTATTCAAACCGATTCCCTAATGATTTGTACCTTCATTGTAAATGTTTAGTCATTAAAACATTGTATCCTTAACGGAACTCATCCTAGAGATGGACTTCTAATGGTGAAGTGTTATTACCTACATGAATTTATAGCCACTGAAATATTATATTAACATCATTCTCATAGGTCTCAACCCTTAGCGAGACATGATACCATAACACATGTACAAGAGTAATGGACCCAAATAGAATTTTCATCATGTTTCGAACAACAATATTAATTGGATAGTCCTCAATTAATGTATATGTATCTAGCTAAACCCCAACATGCCAAAAGATGTGTGACTCGTCTAGATAGTACCATAAATTACTATATACATAAATGAAGTCAAGAATATATATATCATTGACTTGGTTTTATCAAGTAAACCACTGGTCTGATATGTATCACAACCTTAATAGGTCCAACTAACCTCAATGATATCATAACCCAATTATAAAGATGTTTATTACCCAACCTTGGTACGTCACTAATGAAAAAACATTATTAGACCTCAATCTCAAGAGGTCCTCAACACCTATTAGCATATGAATTTTTTTGAGTGAGCTATCAATATATGGTTCATGATATGTAGGACTTATTTTGTAGTCTCCCCAAAAAGATAATGCCCACGAAAAACTACTTCACCTACCTATATAATCCACATATGTTTGGAGAATGTCCTTCCATTTAAATTATTATAAGGATAAATATCATTGGGAACCTGAAATATGTTGTTATTCAATTTATAGACCTGTGGAATATGTTTCTCTTACAAACATACAATAGAAATGATGAAAGAACAGAGCATGTCCCCTAGAAACTAAAATTTTACTATATTGTTCAATGTTCTAAACGTGATAGGTAATTCTTAAAAGTAACTATATACCCAATGCCTTTTATATCCCCTACTTGAAGAATTGTATGAAATGAGTTTCTTCGTGAGAATATATAGAACAAGGATCTCCATGAAGATGTACAACCTCTATAATATATATTCTTTCTAGATAGTACAATTTGCGAAACCATCCGAAAGCCAAGAAGAGTGAGAACATCATTAGATATTCCATGAAATCCAATACTATGTTAATTTCATAATGTGATCTGGGAGGACGAGTCATGAAGTCTATGGAAACATCACCGTTTTTTCACTCAGGAATGAACAATGGATGAATAACCACTTATAGAAAATGATGTTGCTACTTCACCAACTGATAGTTTGAACATTGATTGATGAAACAAACTAATATATGTTTTAAGGTGGTAAAACATTATTGGAATCTTAATTATTGATAAATTTTGGATACAATAGGGTGAACATACCATTTTGAGGCATGCGAATCCCTCACCATCTCATCCATAAAGTCAGTCGGGGTCCATAATTTCCCATAGAATAATTGGGAATCATCCCCATCAATCATTCAACTAGAAGATGTATAATCTTCTGAGACAATTTACCATATGAGAAGGCCATCAAGATTAGATATTTGTCTCAACCTTACAAATTATTGGATATTAGATATCACCACTAAGGATGATATTATAGTATTCCCATGGTCTGCAATAACGTCAACATGTATCTCTAATAACAAGTCCATAATCTTCCATTCATCACTGGATTCCAAAACCACATGCTCTTGAGACACTCATCTCAGATAATGAGCCACTGAATTCTAATTCATTGGAGTGTTGTCAATGTCCAAATACAAATATTTTATATACTATAACTACCAATTAAACTACATATTTATATCTTGATTCGTGAAGATGAATTTGAGTATTCTTTATTCCATGAATACTAAAGAATGCAATCTGATTGAATATGTTCCCAACTGTACAAGGCAAGGAAAATAGAAGCAATATCAAAGTTTTTTTCCTATATTTCTGCTCATAAGGCCTCATCTAACAAGAAAAATACTCTATGACATGCTCAAACTCTATTCGAATAGGTCAGACATTGACACCTAATATATCATATTTGAATATAAAGGGCCTTCCTAGATCCAGTAAAATCATTATCGGTGCTGAAGTCAGTCCTCCGTTCACCTCTATGAATGAAAATTCACCAGTTTTAGACCACTAAAATTTTGTTTCCTTGTTTTTCAAGATCCTAATTAGTCCTTAAAGGATTTTGATGTCTTGAATTATGATACTATAATATCTAGTATGACCCATGAAGCAATGAATATCATTGAATTTTCTGCTATTCTAAAAAGAAACCATATCTCTTAGTCACTATGTGTCAACTAAAAAACTAGAATTCTAGATTATATAAACAACGAAGTGGATGTGGATGATCCAGAAGAAGAATCTACTATGCTTAGCATTGATTTTATTCTCTCGTAATGTATTTAGTACTATCTCTAGATTAGGTGCATGGTCTTGTCTATATTGTGAATACATTGAGAAAACATCAAACAAGACAACCAAAAATGAATCCAGATATTGGTGGAATAACTGGTTCATTAGTGACATTAAAAACAAATGTGTGTTCATTACTTCGAATGGAATAACCAAAAAATCATATAGACCAAACCTACACCAGAATGTTTTTCTAAGTATGTATAGAGTCCAGACACACACATGATGATAACCAAACCTCAGATTTATATTTAAAAGATCATTTCTTCCTAGAAGTTTATCAACAAGGTCATCTATACACAGTAGTGGATACATATTATTAATCATGAGCTAATTCAACCGATCATAATCAACACAATTCCTAAGGTTACCTTCACCGTTATTAGGAATGTAAAACATTAAACCCAAATGGATATGTTTTGGTCTATATAAATCCTTTCACCTCCAAATCCAAAAACTGGATCTTTTTCTCCCAATGTTCAATAGGTTCCATTCAATAAGTGGGAATAGTCACATATGCTACTACTAGGACAATGTCAATAGAAAACACCACCTCTCTAACTATAGTTTGACCAATGAAATCATTCATATGGACATATTGGAGATTCTATACTACTTGAGGAATTAATGGGGGTGGTAACCATTGGTCATCAACATAATTAATTATGACCTGCATTGTCACAGTACACAACCTCAACTGATTGGGTCCAGGTTATGTTGCACTAAAATCCCATTCTCCCATTTGAACATGTGTAACACCCTCTAGTGTCATAATTTTCAACCTACCATGATAGAAATCAATACTAGATATCTATAGAATTATCTAGTAAATTCTCATGATTATGTATAATCCTAACATGCCACTGATGTACAAGTTCTATATAAATAGATAAACTCTTATCTTAAGGGGACATTTTTTACAATGATGGTTTTCCTCTAAACGTAAAACTAATGATATAACAAACATCATAATTCTATTATAGCACTCAATAGTGAGGCCCAAAAACTTAGTAATTGTATATGATATAAATGAATGTGGAAAGAATGTATCAAAAATATCATAAAATAATGTTGATTCTACTAGAATAGTACATCACATAGTAGATAGATCATTGCTATGCTACTGCAACGTAGGATGGACTAAATGAAATTTCATTATACTAATGTATTGAGTCACTTATTGACTTCCATGAGCATGCCGACTCTACAGATGTTGAGAAACGTAATACTGGTTTCCACTACCATAAACTCCACCTTCTTATGAACTTCATGTGGTATTAAAACTACATTAAAGTCTGGATCCTATTGAACTTTCTCCTAACTAAGGAATAGGTTCAGATCTTTTATTTTCTAGTAACTATCTTCAATTTCCTAATGGAATGCTAAATATGGACCATCGTTCGAGGGCATCAACATTGCACTAGACCCTAAAAACACTGAAACCACGTGTTCCCTAGAATTATAGACTACTTAAAACAAGTTGATTATCAGTGATATGAACCTTATTCCTTGTCCCTCCAAATGAAACCTATAAACCTGTCTTTATAATAGATAAAGAACTAATAGACACTCTTGGTGATGAAATTCCTTTTTAATAACTCATAGAATCCCCCACATTTCATTCTATATTAATGGAATGGGTGAGTAGCTATAGTGGGATCAAACTAGTGTACCTATACAAAATGGGAATATTATTCTCTAACTGACATAGTCCCATTATTAATGTTCACAAAATATCTAACTCTCCCATCCTTTATATTATGTGGTTAGAATCAGTCATAGTAGTCCGTCTAAATATCATTAAAGACCATGTCACTATTCTGTTCTATCTAGGAGATGACATCCCAACACCTCTTAGCTATGTCACAAAACATATAAGCCACTTGATGAAACCACAAATCTGGTGGTGTATTTAATATCTTGAATATATGCTTGTTTTCCTCAGCCCATAATTTTGTATCATGTGGTCCACCACCCCTGAAAAAGATGGGGGAATATTCTACTAAAATTCACAATTTTACTCTTCCATACATGGGGCTGGTCTCACGTTGCATTGCATTCCCTGAATAAATCACAAAACACACTCTTAAATATGGTTTTCAATGACCACATAAATAACTGGAAGAGGACCCAAATGTGTCATCAAAGGAGGAATGAATGTATGCTCATGGACCTCCACTTCAGTTACATGATCATCCCCACCTTCAAGGGACATGACATGAGGATTTCAGGGTGACATAATGACTCAATTCCACATAAAAAACGTAGAAGATATTAAATCAATTATTATATTTAATTAAACTAGATAGGATGGGTACAAAATTCCTTCTATATGAAAGAACAAAACTCTCTTTCAGATTCAATAGCTAGATCTAGATAGTAGAACAGACCATAATGTGTGTTAATAATGAAGAAACTCCCACTACCGACTACTAAGGTCTGTTTATTGTGAATATTATATGTTATGATTATATGAGATGGTTTCCCTCATGTTTTGGGTAATTCTCCTATTAAATAGGTTCTAACTTAATAATTAAATGAATTTAAGGAGACTATATCCATTGATATAACATTTTATAGTCTATAATTCCCCATATACCTTGTCAACAAAACTAGGGTAAGCACTATAATTTAATTTCAATATAAAATGTGTATATTCAAGAATTTATACTCTTACAGTGGTTGATCAATATGGAATTAATTTTCATAATCATGAAGGTACCTTAATCATTGTAAATCAAAATGTTCCACCGACTACCTTCACACCATAATACAATCCAAGTACTTAAAAATGGTGTCTGCATAATATATATATGACACAATAACCTAAGTCAACGAAATGGGAAATTAAAACTGGAAATTAAATGTGGAATAAAGAAAATTCATGGCCTATTAATCATAATGTTCTTATAGTGATGGATGATATAATGCAGAGCCATCATTTAATCAGTTGAAATTATGGAAATATTAATTTCACAAAAATAAATATGAATAACATAAAAAATAAAATTTCTTATCTAATTTTGAAATAATATCAATATTAAATAGCAGAGGCAATAATAAATGTAATTAGATAAACATTTCCTTTAACCCAGAAATGGTTTTGTGATGCCCCAGAATAGTTTATGATCATGTATGATGATTTCGAAATCTATAATATACTACCACGAAATAGTAAATCATGAATGGAACCCCTATAATAAAACTTTTTTAATCTCAGATCCAGTTTCCACATAACCCATGCCCTAGGCCCAGTTGGCCACAAGACCCCAGGTGCATCTGCCAATATGACAGAGGCTTTTGAAAAAAATTAATTTTGTAAGGGTATTATTGTGGGGAAAATAAAACCACATGATAGATTAGAATAGTGGTTAAAACAAATGATAAATAGTAGTGGAAACATAATACAACAGACATATGAAACAAACAGCAGAAGCATAACAGTTAACAAAATATCCATGCAGTGGAAGGAATGATAACTTACCAAATAGATAAACATTATAAAATTATCTATAGAACTTTCAATACACTATTCATGTTATGTTGATAATACATAAAAGTTATCAAAGATAAAAGAATGGAATATACTGGTATAATATGTAATAAATAAAAAACAACTCTATGGGAATCTCGAGAATATGACCTGCCCCATTATCATAAGCATCAGCTATATATAACATTTTAACAACCTGAAGAAGGTCCTTTACCATTAATAATAAATAAAAATATATAATCATATTAGGTGTTTGGGTTGATCCAAGTAGTGTGTGAGATGAAAATATCATTAGGACACCATGAACGGTGTATACATGTGATCAGTGGAGGTGCTCATAAATAAACAATGTCATGGTAATATTAATGGTTTAAACTATAATTGAATAAATAAATTACCTTTTATTAATGTTTTTAAAGGAAACCTTGGGGGTATACCAGGTATAACACATGGATAGTATTTCTAATCTTGTTACATATATATATTGTATAATTATATAAATAGAAATATGTTGGGATGGACTAAGGCGTAACGCTCAAGCATCTTGTACTAGGGGATGATATCATTGTCTAACACATGTCCATACTCCAAGATATCCCATGGATTTTGGGATAATCATACTAGCAAGACTAGTAAATAACCCATTGGAATCCATCACTAGGGGAGTTGTCACGGTAAATCACCTTCTTCAAATGGGAAGCTCACGCTGTCACCCCTCCCAAGGGATCACATGGTCTCTTGGCTCTACATACTATATAGCATGATCTTTTATAATATATTATTATAAATCATAATCATTTTTACATTAAATAATATGACCAAAAGTTATATCCTCCTTTTGTATGTTGTCAATCCTTTCCATAAGAAATGAATTTATGATCTTTTAAACCACCAAGAACATGCAACATGACCTTTTAAGAGTATCTTCAACCATATTCAATTCCTATAAGGCCTCATATTTAGCATTTATTATTTACACAATCATGAGTAAAGGCATGGGTTCTGAATCGATTTACCAATTTCATTATCAACTAAACAATTCAATTCACCTAGTTAAATTTTTTAATACAAGATAAAATGTTATTCCATGAAATACCTTGAAAAAATTTCATTTAAAACCAATTCATTTTGATGTTTTTAACAAATATACCCTATCCATATTATATAAATCAAGCCATTACATTTTCCTAAAAATATAAAATTGAATTATAGTGATTAATTGTCATGAGTAAGGACATGTAAAAACTAAATTTCTCACATGGGTAATTCAAACTCTATATAGATCAATCACCTTTGAGGAACCTTGTAAAACAATAATTACACATTTAGGAATAGATATTACATTATAAAATCCATGCTGGGCGCTAAATTTAGTTCTATGAATTTTATACCACATGGCCAAAATGAACCTTTTCAATGTGGCATAGAAAAGGGTGTCAACATAGAGTATGTGTGATGTTAAAAAAATAGAACATGATTCAATTCACATATCTCATGGAACATGGGTTAATTATAAAATAATAAAAATTCCAAATTTCTATTTCAACAAATTTCATCCTACAGAATAGTGGATTAAATATAAAACAACCAATAATACAAAGGAAAACTATGTCACAACCAACATTAAGCCATAAATTATTCTTATATTGATATCAACATCACATTTGAATTATGATAGAAGAGATCTAAATTTCATTACACCTTCTAGAAAATATGGTGATTGAGCTTGAATCTAATTTGCATTATAGATTTTGGTATTTTCAATGGAATGAAGGGTGTTTGAGTTTACCTATACCATAACCAACTCGATGCCATCAATAGATGTAAAAATGGTTCTAAGAGGAGAGAATGATCAAGGATCCAATATTTAGGAATTTTGAAACCTATGAGAGGATAGGCCCATTGCGTAGAAGATAGAGGTAATTGTAAAAAGATAATTTCACTTAAATATTTTAACTGGGGAAAATGGCCATTTCACCTGAAGAATTTGGGGCTACAAGGTCTGGGGTCATGATTTGTAGCATTTGAAAAATCTTAGTTGTAAGAATTTATTCCAAAATAGATATAGGATTAAGTACTATTCACATATGGTCACAAGGTTGTTAAAAAACACGGTTGCCTACAGGTTCCCATACCTGCAGACTTACAGCCATGAACCCATGGGTTGCACAGTTTAGACATTTCATGGGCCCCAATAACCTAGCCTTTTTTGAAGAACTATGTTCTCTTAATGGGACTCATTCACTCCTATGACCATTGAATCATTTTTAACACTCATAATTAGGTCCATTCAAGGTATTAAAATTGAAAACATAATGATATGTACATTCATTGAAAAGTTTGTTCTAAATAACATGCCTCACTTAAGAATAATTATTAAAATAATGTAATGGGTGTGGTAAGAATTATATAGAACTAAAATTCATTGAGTTATCTTTAGTCTCAAGAGATATATTATTGGGACATGGTTTAAACTTAATTGCACTATTTTAATTTTTCTGTCATGATTCCTTGGAGGTTTTCCATGACATATTTTTATTATGCAATATTTTAATCTTTTACCACATTTACAATTTTTCGATTATGATTTTTATATTACGCCTTATTTTATTTTTTACGTTTATGATTAAGACTCCTTTTAATCCACAATTATATTATTATTGTCTAACATGTATTACCATATTCATTTTTTTTCATTTTTTCCCCTTATTTGGCTCTATAGCTCACCGATTTATTATGTTAATGCAATGTTTGTCCCAAGCTATTTTAATAGAAATGATATTTTATATGGGTGTTGAAGAATTTTTTTATAATGTGGTTGTATCCCATATTTTTTATGTTATTATATTATCATAATAATCAAAGAACCTATATTTATCAGTCTTATGAGATGTATTATGTGAAATTTTATGTAATAAACCATGAATTAACATGTAATAAAGAGAAGGGTTATTATAGTTTGTCCTAATTTAAAAGGTTTATTATATATGGTATTTGGATTCGGAAAATATACAAAAAAATTTAGGGATAATTCTATGTACATGAAAACGTCAATAAATTTTGGTTTGTTTATAGTAAGTGGTTTATCAAGAAAATATATTCAAGTTAGGATAGTACAAGTTAATGTGAATCTGGAATAGAGGAACATATGTGTAAAACAAAAAAACATGGCATTGATCTTTATTCAATTGGGAATGGATACATGACAACATGCATTACTGCACAACTAGTTTGACATAATAAAAGGATATGATTCTCGATATTCATAAGATCATTAAGAACCATTATTAATGAAAAAAACATGTACAAGTGAATATATGATAAGAAATTGATAAAGGATAACAAAGATAAAATACTATAAATTTATTATTTTTTGAAATACATGGAATTTCTATGTTGTAATTTTAATGTCATTGGATTCATGTTTTGGATTTTATTGGTTAAAAAATACAACCCTTATTTTCCCTTCATTATAAAAAATGGATAAAAATATGATGAATTTGGTAATCAATAAATGTGATAGGATTGTTATGAAAACCCAATGATCTATCCCCATGAATGGGAGTGGGAGTCATGATCATTTTTACCATTATCTCTCTTATGGATCAGGTTTTTAATAGAAATCTTAATTACAAGAAGTTCCAAAATCCCACTAAGAAAGAAAAAATTATTATAGATTCCTTTATGTGCCAAAGGCCTTTTAATTTAAATGTATTATATGATCCACTAATCGTGGAATAATGGATCAACTCCATTTATAGGATATTCATCATCATTTAGTGTTATATAAATGGATTGGTTATATTAGTTGTTTATCATATGGATGAAGAATCAAATATATGGTGGAAATTGATCAAGAATATAAATCCTAAAGAAGATATACAAACTATGGGGTGGAATGAATATTGGAAAAGGTTTTAAAAAAATTAATTTACCTCGCACTCCTGGATGTAAAATAGAAAGGGAATTCCTTTCCCTCAAGAATAATGATGATGATCCCATTTGGGCGTAAAATAAAAACATGATAATATATTCATGACATGCCTCATGATTTTTTCATAACCCCCAAATGAATGGTTGAACACTTCTTTGGTGACTTAAAAACTATTCTATGAAAATCCTTGGCTATATGTGATGTTGAAATATAAGAGGGAATTGTATGATGTTTCCTTAATGTTGAAATGCATATAGGAGAATACAAAGGTTATGATGGGGATAAGATGTGAAAACATGAGTTTATTTATAGTCTTCTGATGAATACATCTCATAGATCCATGAATCTTCATCATCCCACTTCTCGTAGGTGAAGAAATAAGCACACAGAGTGTCACCTAAAAGGGATGAGAAAATTATTTATGTGTGGAAGGAAGGACACAATGGTAGCAATTGTTGATAGAAGAAACCCACAAATGTGATGATTGAAATGAATGCTATAGTCAACACACTCTTAATTATTCACGGCTTCAGCTACATGGAATCAGTAAACTTTGAAAACCAATGCACTAAACTAATTGTTTTTGTAGATAACCAACAAACACCATAGAAGAATGGGAGAGTTGTTTCTATCACAAAAAATGATGTAGAACAAAAAATTAATTCACATATAAGAACCGTATCAATTCATTCATGAATAAAAAATTTAATTTTTTAATGTTTTTCTAAAAATTCATTCATATCATGAATTTTTAGAATTATTATTCTATAAATAACATAAAGTAGAGAAATTGTGTAGTCCATGAAACAGAAAGAGGGTCCAATTATATCATCCAAGGTATATAACTCTACCGTATCCAAATTTTCGGGATGAACATTCCAATGAAACTGTTCATACTCCCTTTAATTGAAATATATAGAATTCAATGTATGTATTTTATTTCCATATATATATATCCCATACAAATTACTATGATAATGAAATCACACCTAGTATTGTGAATTTTATTTCAATTCAATACAACTATTAAGAGGAAGATGGACATTATTTAGAACCAAAATCTCATTAATCATTATTATTTACCAACAATAAATTGTATCTAGCTAAAATTATTGAGACTATGAAATAAATCTTAAATGAATTCATTCCCATTTTTTGGGAATATACTATGATTTTTTCCATGGAATATCCTGGCATTCCACCTACACAATAGGTTAAGTTTTCAATCAGGTTTATACATGGATAACTATAATCATCCAATATTATTTATAGAATGGATTATGTTGAGCATGATGTGTTTAAGAACAATGATAACATAATTCAGATAAAGGGTTCATAGTCCCATGTGCATCACAGAGGGGTTTAGAAGTCCTATCAGATAATTATAAGGATAGATAATTGCACCATTAAATAGTTTATCAAGATCTCAAAAATAAGATGACCAAAAACAAAAATTCACCTCCATGGATTGATGACTTGTTCCATAAGCTAGGTAGAGAACAATACTTCTCCAAGGTAGATCTTTTGTTAGGATATAATGATGTTCAAGTGAAGGAGGATGACATACATGGACATGGTGAATATAGTGTTAAAATATTACCATGAAAAAAACCGTGTGGCCTTTATAGATGATATTATAATATTCTACAAGACCATGGAGGATGATGAATAGATTCTAGGAACTATGCTAAAAACATTTTGATATGTGAATATTTATGCCAATTAAATCAAATGTGAATTCATGTTGTAGGATTTATCATTCATAGGGAATATAATTACATTCAATAAGATATTTTCAAACCCATCAATAGAATAATTAATTACTAAATGCATGAGGCTGACATCTATGATTGATATACATAGTTTTTGTTGATTAAATAGAATATATCAATTTTTAGTGAAATTTATTAGTATTTTGAAACCACCTATAGATGATAACATAGATGGAAGCTATTTATCCATGGAATGATTAATTTTATGTGATATTAATCTAGTTTAAATGGAGGAAAATCATTGTACCAATGATCACACAAGCCATATGTGGTGAAACTCGCATGGTGTTTAGTGAATCATTGAAGAAGGGATTTGAATGTTTGTTAATATAGAGTGAAAAACCCATACTCTATGCTTCACAAAAGATGAATATTCCAAAAAAGAACTACCCATAACATAATTTGATGAATATTGGTGGTATATTATATTCCAATATATAGTCTAATTGTCTCATTGGTGTGAAGTGTTAGAGAAATATGATTCACAAAATCCTTAATAATATATTCACATAGAAAAGGCTGAATATATGCCAATGAATATGGTTAGATATGACAAATGATAATGACCACTCTATTCAATTACATCATATGAAATCAAATAATGTGTCATATGATCTATAAAAAATGTATCCTAAAATTATATCACTCATGATACTTTAGAAGGATCATATCATAAAATATTAAAAAATAATGGACATGGGCAACATGAAGGAAGGAAAATCATCAATACTTTAAAAGATTATTTCTCAATCATACCATTGAGATAGGTTAATTCCTTCTCAAAGAGTTGATGTTGTTATTCATATGAAATTTGAAATTTTATGAAATGTGAAATCCTTGGAAATCAGGGTTAATCATAAAGGAGTTGTGTGAATTCATTCATGGATATATCTACCATCAAATCCTAAAATTATGGAGCTCTTGGATGATGAATATAGTTCGATGTTATGAATACATATAGAAAGAAATATTTATCTAGGTATTATAGATCACTGTTTTTTGACAAATATGAATAATTAGATCATGAAATGTACATCATGATCTAATTTATATCAGCAAGTGAAGTTAAAAAATAAAAAATACAATTGAATTATGTATCCATTAACCATACCTTCATGGAAATGGGAAAATATCAAAATTGGGGTTTTCATCAGTCTTGCGAATACATCATGAGAAAATAATTCTATTAGGGTTCTAATAGATCATCTTACAAAGAAAACACAATTCATTGGGATTCAAGATGATTTTTCACCTGATCAATATGGAATGATACTCATTAGAGGTGTGGTGAGCCTACATGTAACACCTTTATAAAATTAATTTTATAAACATCCAAAATTTAAGGCTATGATATTGAATAGTCTACAACATGATATAAATAATTTGTTTAAATTCATAATGCCCTGTGCACTTCAAATTTATGGACAATTTGAGTAGACTATCTAGATACTTGAGGACTTATTGAGAGAAAACATGGATGCATTTAAAGGATGTTCTGATCAAAATCGTCCTCTAGTCGAGTTATCATAAAATTATAGTTTACACTCAAGAATCTAGATGGCTTCCTATGAATCCCATTAATGGAATAAGTTTATAACACCAATATACTGGATGATATTTGAAATGAATACTACTTTTTCAAGAAATGGTCGAGTAAATGATGGAAAAGGATAACACCATTCAACCACACATCAAGTCTACTCAGAGTCTACATAAAGAATATAAGGACAATCATAAATGATATGACGATATTGATATTGGAGATAATTTAGTGCTCCACATATTTTAATGGTACAATTTCAATAGAATAGGGAAGAAGTGAACACTTATTCCATGATACATCAGCCGCTTAGATATCATTGATCATATTATAATGGTGGCCAATTTAAAACCACTCACACCTATCATATTCCAAGACCATGATGTATTTCCTGGATATGTCTCTAGAATATTTATAAAATACCCTTCACATGTACTAAATCTATATATATAACCATTATAAAATTATAGTTACTATAAAGAGAAACCGGTGATAAACTTATATCGTAGATACAAAGATCTATGAAACCACTCAATTCACATGATCAATTTTCTATAGAGAAACAAAAATATTGAATAAGTGATATGGGAACAGGATGAATTAATGAAAGAGATTTTGCTTAAAAAATTAGGTTGCGAAAAGAATCTTTTGAAGGAGTAATTTCTAATGGGGTTGATTGTTTCCATCTAAAATATTATTTATAAAATTCCACTTGTAATTTAATTAAATGTAATATTAGGTAATAAATATATAGGAAACACATCCACATTTTTGTTTCCTTATATACTGTACAATTTAAATAACTATTATTTATCTTAATCATTAATAATATAGTTGTTAAAAATTGATCACAAAATAAATAAATATATATATATATATAAGGTTTTAGAAAATCTAATTGACACAATAAAATATGTTATGACCCTAAATAGTTGTACCATACCTCGTGAATCCTATTTATTAGAGATTCTGAGTGAGATAGAATCACTAGTAATTTCATTTGACCATGACAAATCTCAAATCCAATACCATAATCATGAAAAAAAAAATGATTATGATTGAAGCTCAAGATTTTCGAGATCACGGCTCAAATCATGTATATTTAACAACCCAATGAAATTATCAACATCACAAACATTACACTTAGATTATTATATACTATATTTAAATGATAAGTATCTAGACCATATAAATATGAGTAAGTAAATTATTTTATATATAATAATTAAAATATTTTCACCATATTTTTTTTTCATTATAAAATATTTTGAATTTGATATAATAAAACCAAAACATTAATTTTGTGTAATATCACAATTAAATTCAATAATTTAATTATGTATTAATTCAGTTTTGAAATAAATAATATTTTAAATACATAATATTAATGTATAATGTTTATTAAATAAATATTATAATATTTTTTATTGTGTGGAATATAATTTTCACAAGGCTTCAAAAATTGCGAATGTCAAAAAGACAAACAATTATAAATAAAAAAATTATTTTAAAAGTAACAAATACATGCATTAGGATGATAATTTTCATTAAATGAGTAATATTTCTTTAATTATAATGTTGAAATAATCCAATGGGGATTATTTCATAATTTTTTGAAGCAATGGATTTTTATGGAAAAAAATTCAAACCATATAACTACAATTTTTGTATTATGTCGTCATTATGACCGAAAAGTTATGTAAAAATACAATAAATCGTATTCAATAACAAATATATGTTTTATCATTTAAATAATGTGATTTTAGGTTTATATTAGTATTGTTATAAAGCCTTTAATAAACCTCCAAATCCAGTAATATATTTAATGATCATAAAATCAGTTCATTAAGAGTGTGACTATCTTCAACATTAGCATGGTTTTTATTTTATTATATTATGATTTTTCCTTATAAAATAATGAAAACCACTCATATATGTTATAAACCATGTGAAAACACATTGTCATTTTTTTGGTTATTTGAATTTATATAGTCCAAAACCAATGCATAGAAAATAAAAATTATTTCCCCAAACATTTTCTATATAAACACACCCAAACTCCCATTTATTATCACTAAAACATCTATTGATCATGCCCTAAATCTGTATTCCCCTATCTATAGTCATATAATGTTAACCTGAATATCTTAGGAAGCTACTCCCAATCATTTGGATTCACACACACATGTTTGGGATCCTAATCGTATCATCATTATTCATGTTTATTAACTAAATTATGCATTATATTTAAAATTTCTATTTTTGGTATTTTTCATCCATGTCCCTATTATTTCTCATTTTATGCCCAAATTATAATTCATTCCTTTCACTCTCATAAACAGATTTTATTAATTTTAATGTTATGTTGTTATGTTCTCAAAATTTCACTCTAATTTTCCATTCCCAAAAAATGAATAGTACAGACCAATCCAATTTTCTGTAATGCTTTTCAAAAAATTTAAATTTATAATTATATTAAATGGGATTTAAATTTATTTATTACACAATCCTTGATCATGAAATATAATATTATGATGAATTAATACATGGTGAATAGCCATTGTGGAAAACATAAGATTGAGAATGAAATGAATGTGATGGGTTCACCTAAAATTATAACCACCCCACCAATGAAATTTGTAATCATTAGTCTCATGAGATATCATTTTGGTATAGCAAGTGACCTAGATTACATTATGGGGCATTGTCCTTCATGACGTTAAGGAAGTTATCCTAGAAATTTGTTTATGATGATGTGTTTTATATCGTTGTCACATTTCCCATCATTATTTTATGTTAACCAAGCTATATCATGTCTCATTGTTCATGTTTATAACTCTCACATATTTTGAACTCAATTTTTATGCCGATTATCTAAAATGTATTACATTATTTATGTTATTTCATGTTTATTCTATTACTAGGATTTATTGTGCACCCTATTCTAATGTACGTTCTTAGGTTATCCTTTGTTGTTATAAAAAAAAATCTAATTTTAAAAGGTTATTAAAGATATTTTCAATAATAGTGTTTTATCACATTTTCAATAAGTTTCTAAATGACCCTAATTCCAAAATTCACTAGAATCCTCGATCTTCTGTTATTTGTTGTGTTTACATTCATGTATGATATCATGAATTATTTGTATTAATGAGAATGGTTGTTATAATGTGTACATGATATTATCATTATAGAATTATAATTATGTAATTAATAAAATAAATAAATAAATAATTAATTAATTAATATCTATAAATGTTTATGAGGAAAAATTAATTGTATCACTATTTGGATACAGTAAGACATATGTACGCATCAATGATAGATTCCTGTATTTTTTCTTTATAAATGGTGCATAATGCTATTTTACTTAAAGTAATTATATTTAGTAATTTTTTTTATAATTATAAAATTATTTTATAATTAATATCATTGATTTATATAAATTAAATAATAATAGAAAAATGAAATTTATCAATTATGGTGATTGCATCTTCTTAAAAATGAAAGCATTATATCCCCCCTATAGAGTTAAAGTGTTGGTATTTTTGAAACACCATAACATATAGAATGTTTATAAGGAAATGGATTAGAAAATTTAGTAGTATATTATAAATCTATACGGTTTAATGTCGTCTGATGAATTGATCTAGAAGGTTACATCTTATAATTAAGGTGAGGGGATGTTTTTTAAGTTCTTAAAATATTAAATTAAAATATATTCAATATAAATCCAAATACCTATAAATGAATATTAATTCGGTGATATGGTGGGACAATAATTTAATCCCATAATAAAATACCTTTTTCATATGATTTTGTGTAATTTTATATAAAATAATTTCGATTAACCCTAATTTAGCTATTGTAATTTCAACTACAAAAATAAATTTTTCAATATGTAAATGTAGTAATCCATGTTTATAATCTTTTAATTAGGCCATAAATGTTTAATTGATGAAATAATACATCATATCAAACCTGTTTTGTATTTTTTATGGATTTTTTTAATAATTAAATAATTTATCAAAAAATTATATTAAAAATAAAATAATTATTTTCAATTTTGAAATGATTTATTTAACTTAACATTAAATAAATCAATAAAATAGAAAAATTAGAATATAATTATTTAAAACTTAAAACATATTCTAAATAGATCTAGAAAATTATTGATTCATATCTAATAATTTAAATTACTTGACTGTTATTAATTTTAAAATCAATTATAATTTTTTTTATTAAATGGATTAATATTATATTAGTTTATAAAGTTAAATTCAGAAAAAGATATGATTAATAATAATTAAAACAACTTTTGTTCATTAATATAATGTTAATATGGTCAATATAGCATCTTATAGTTTTTTAAATAATACTTTTCCCATATGTAGATAAATTAGATATATTAAAAATAATTAGAGTGACATCTTTTAAAATTAATTTTTTAATTAATATATTAATATTTCTCATTGGAAAGTCCTCATTAAATCACTTTGTTTCATACTAAGGTGTGGATGGTTTAAATACCTTCAAAAATTTTATACTTGTATAAGAAAAAATTAGTATCACTTATTTATAATTTATATAAATCCAATTTACCCTTTTACCAATGTGATATATTTTACAAGGGATACTATTCATATTGAAAAATAAATAAATTTGGGGAAATTATAATATAAAAAATCATTAATGTAAATATTAAATAAAATTTATCTAATTATATACATATATATGGAAAAATTATTTTTATATTATGTGTTCAATGTGTTATATATATATATATATATTTTAGAAATAATGTTCAATGTGTTATATATATATACTTTTTAGATCAATGCAACATCCTCCTTGTTCACATTATTGTGTTGGTAATGAATTAACAAGTCATAATATGTAACCATCCACATCCATATTCATTGGTTTATGATCATCTCATTTTGAGTAAAAATAAATATTTATATTTTATAATAATTATATATTTCACATATTGATCCCTGCAAAAAATTATATAACATCATTAACAAAGAAAAATCAGTATCTTATCCCCAAATCTTAATCTCTGTAATTTATAACATGGACTATCTACTTGTGTGAGTAATAATCAATCAGCATATTATTTTTCATGAGAACACCTCATAGTCCAATATTTCCTGAATAAAATTATATCCCAAAACATATCCACTAAATGGAAGTGTTCGAATTAGTGGACTGACCAACCCCTTGTTCATCTCCACTACATTCTCTTCACATTATTCTGTCTATATAAACATTACCACTTTCCAAGTCAACATGGTCATTTGATTATCTATTCATTTTAAAATATTCTATGTTTTCGATAAAATCCATCCAACCTAAGAGATCTATGAATTTCAGAAATTATTTTTGGTGTTCCCATTTTTCTATAAATTCTATCTTTTAGGGATCTATTGATATACACTAATTTGATATATTGTTATCCCAGAATTAATATTGATGAAATAAAAATTCACACATGATGCATTTTTCAATGATCAATTTTCAAAAGACTCTTCAATAAAATCATCATGAGTTTTTCAAGCCCTTTTATAATATATTAATAAACATGAATATCATCTATATAGAATACCCATAACATATTAATATTTTCTCTATATACATGATTGATTGTGTCGATAAACATGGTGGGGAATTAGTTTAACATAATGGAATCATAATAAATACCTTGTTTCTAAACATTTTAATTAATGTCATCATGGGTATATCAACTATATTAATTCCCAATTAATGATATCTATAATGTAGATAAATAATTAAAAATTATTGAAATACATGAATTTTATTATAAAATTCATCAATATGGGATAGAGGATACCTGCAATTTCTAGTGACCACGCTATGTTATTGATAATCAATATAATGTCACATCGATCCATATTCCAGTTTAAATAACAAAATAAATACACCACCATGATGAAATTCTAGGGTGATGAAATACATTTTCAAGATTCAATTTTAGTGTTATATTCAATTCATAAATCTTTTTTTTTATTATTCCAAAGGGATTCGTTGAAATATGAATATCACCATGTATGAGTTCTATTGATTACTCAACATCACAATTTCATGGAAGACTCGATTGCTCTTCTAGAAACACATTACAAATATTCCATAAACTAGGTGTGGCATTAATATTTTGTCTCTCCCAAAAAATATGGGATAGATAAGCATAACGTTATGGAATAAAACCCACATGATTGAAAAAATTTATATTTAATGATCATATTATTTGTCATGACCCATCCCCCGGGGCCTGTGCGGTTACTACCCCAAACCCACCTCCCATAGGCCAGGGGCTGGAGACTAGCACCATAGAATTAAATCCCTAAAACTGGGAAGTCATTGACTTTATAAATTGTAAAAACACACAAAAGAGTATGAGTTGGAAGTTAATCACTATGAAAAACTATATACAAAGGAGTGCTAAAAAGTAAAAGGGGCCAGAAATACAAGCCCAATAGGAAAGTACAAGTACAATTGAAAACAATATACAACTGAAAAAAGGTAAAGCAGCTACTAGGTCATCCTCCAGGGATTCCAACATGAAGGGTAGGTACAGATAGCCTCCTCAGCACTCCATTTCTGTTAGTCTCCCCCGTGTACTGACTCATTTCAAGGTCCACCTCCGTGTACCATCCAGTCTAGCTACTTGGATCCCCAGTCCGTGTTGTCTGTCGTCTACATCCAAGACAATGTGGTGCGATCATATCCCTTACATGGGTGAGTATAATGATACTCAGTAGGGAAACCTATACCCTCATGGTCTCACAAAATTTAACAAGGATAAACCACAATGTTGGAAATCAATAGACAACCTCACTTAGGTATATGCCCATACATATACCTAAGTGACAAAGTAATCCATCTCAATCATGAGGTAAAAAAATGTTACTGACATACCTCAACCAGGATTTTATTCTATGGATAGTATCAATCTGAACCCTCGGATGCTGGATAACTCTTCCTCTATCAAGTACAGTGGGTCTGCCGCGTCACACATAGGCACTTCCTACTATCCTAGGACTACTGAGGTACTCCACCGTTCTAGTCCCGTGAGTCTATCACGCTCTCACAAAGGTGCTCCCCACCGTGGGTCTGCCACGCTCACACAGATTCACTCCCCCTCACAGCCTACTGAGGTACTCCCTCTATCGCGTATCATGGGTCTGTCACCACACCAAAGTGCTACCCACTGTGGGTCCGTCGTGATACCCTAGCGCTCCCCACTGTGCTAGTAGAATCACTCTGTGTCAAATGGTTAGTAGTCATGAGGTCTCTTCCAGCTACTAGGTTCCAACACAAATGCTCGCTTGTTCCCGGTAGATCTACTCCACAAGATATTGGTCTATGCTCCAAATACCATAAATTCCCACGAAAAAGTAACTTGATGGTCTGCCAAGTCATAGAGGTCTCAACGCAACCGATGAAGCATCAATCGGAAGCCTGGTCAATGAGTTATTAGCCGTTTAGTCCCGGGGGCCCTGTTGGATTCGTGCACAATCCAACCTGACTGTATCTCAGCATTACCCTGAACTCCAGTGGGGTATACTCAAAGGGACTATCGTGCTCCAAGAATACTAGCACCACTGACGGTTCATCAAATGGTCATCTGGTGCCAATTATATGGCCCAAGAAAGTAAAGTGTCACGACCCGTCCTCGGGGCCCGTGCCGTGACTACCCCAAGCCCGCCTTCCATAGGCCAGGGGCTGGCGACTAGCACCAAAGGCGTAAATCCCGATAACAGGGAAGGCATTGCCTTTATAAGTAACAACCACCACAGAGTCAGCAAGCGGAAAGTAACTACAAGTGCAGAAAAGTAAAGGGGGCCGGAAATACAAGCCCAACTGTAAAGTACAACTCGAAAGGGAAAAACAGCAGCTGGAAGAACGAAGCGGCTCCTGGGTCGTCCGCCTCGATTCCTACCTGAAGGGTAGGTACAGATGGCTCAGCTCCTGGATCGTCCACCACGGATCCTACCTGAAGGGTAGGTACAGATAGCTCCTCTACTCCACAGGTCCTGTCGTCTACTCCGGGTACGTCCGCCCAGTGGTCCACCTCCGGGTACCGACCTGCTCCGCAAGTCTCAACTGCGATCTGCGCTGTCCGTCGTCTGCAACCAACACAACGAAGTGCGGGCATAGCCCGTGCAGGGGTGAGTATAAGCTACTCAGTAGGGACCCCGAGACCCTTAAGGTCTCACTAAATCCAACATGGATATCCACAAAGTAAAGGCAGCAATCACGAAGTAACATCAGACTCTACTTAGGTATACGCCCATACATATACCTAAGTCATCAAGTAACCCATCCAATCTCAAGGATACACAAAAATCATGAAATCAACGGATAACCATCACCCAGGTATATGCCCATACATATACCTAAGTTATCAAGCGACCCATCTCAATCATGAGGAAACGCAAAGATTCATTGACTCAGCTCAAACCAGGATTTCATTATCGAAACCGTAACTGCTGAAGAGCTCCGTCTCTAGAGTGTACAGTGGTCCTGTCACGACTCCGAGGCCGCCGCTCACTAACCTAGGACTGCTGAGGTACTCCTCCTGTCGAGTACTGCGGGTTTGCGGCCAACTACCGGGCGCTCCGTCCGCTGAGGGTCTGTCGCCAAATACCGGGCGCTACCCAGATAGCCTGCTGAGGTACTCCTCCTGTCGAGTACCGCGGGTCTGCTGCCAACTACCAGGCGCTCCGTCCGCCGTGGGTCTGCCGCCAAATACCGGGCGCTCCGTCCACTGGGCTAGTCGACTCACTCCAAGTCGATTCGGTCAAGCAGTCGTCAGGTCTCAGCCGGCTACACGGTCTCCGTACTCTGCACGCTCGTCTCCACCGTTGCGGGTCTGTCGCTACAACCAAGCGCTCACACTCCGTAGAGTATCGCGGGTCCGCCGCTACAACCAAGCGCTCCACCGCCAAGGATCTGCTGCTGCATCTAAGCGCACCACTACTGCCAAGTACCACGGGTCCGCTCCACGAGCTACTGGTCGATACTCCAAGTATCACAAGGTCCCGCGAAGAAGTATCTCAAAAGGTCCGTCTCGTCACAGGGGTCTCAACGCAACAGACGGCGCGTCGATCGGACGCCCGGTCTGTGAGTCATTAGCCTTCTCGTCCCAGGGGCCCGGTTGGTTTCGAGTGCGAACCAATCCCGGCCGTATCTCAACTGTACCCCGAACTCCCATAGGGTAAACTCAAAGGGACCGTTACTCAACGTAACCACCAACGCCGCTGACGGCTCGTCAAGCGGACGTCCTGTCTGAAAGATATCAGCTTTCCCGTTCCAGGGGCCCGGTTGGATTTCGAGTACAATCCAACCCGGCCAAACTCCGACTGTATCCAAAACTCGGCGGAGTATATCAAAAGTTCCGTCTCATCAAGAGGAAGTCAACGAAACAGACGGCGCGTCAATCGGACGCCCGGTCTGTGAGTTATTGGCATTTTCGTCTCCGGGGCCCGGTTGGTTTTTAAGGAAAAACCAACCCGACCGTACTCCACCTGCATCCAAACCTCGGGCGGAGTATGCCAAAAGATCCGTCTCACTAAGAGGAACATTACGCGACTGACGGCACGTCAATCGGACGTCCGTAGCTCAAGATATGAGCGTTTCCGCTCCGAAGGCCCGGTTGGTTTCGTGAACGAACCAACCCGGCCGAACTCAAAGTAACCCGAAACCTTGAGTGCGATATACCGAAACGACCGTCTCGATCCAAGGATCGCGTTGCCGCAGACGGTTCGTCATTCGGAGGTCCGAGGCTCAAGTTATGAGCCAAAAACCAAATCAGGTTCGAAACGGGGGTACTGGGCCCGGGGCGACCCGGCCCGAACCCCCCCTGGGGTCGGCCGAACCGGGTCGGCCCGAACCGGGTCGACCCGACCCGGCCCGAACCGGCTCGGCCGGGTCCGGTCCGGCCTGGGCGCGGCCCGGCCGACCGGACCGGCTCGGCTTCGGCCGAGCGGCCGAAGGAGCCGCTGGCGCCGCGGGTTGAACCCGCGGCTTGAGGGAAACCGCGGCCCCGCGGGGGCCGCTTGTCTCGCGGACGCGGCCGGGCCGCCGCGTCCGTCCCGGTTCCGCGCGGCCGCGGAACCGGCCGCCGATGCCGCCGCGGCTTCAGCCGCGGCGGGCTTCCTCCACGGCGGCGCGCCGGGCGCCGCCGCCTCCGGTCGCCGGCGCCGCCGCGCCGGCGACCCGCGCCGCCGCCGCCTTCCGCGGGCCGCCGGGGATGCTCCGGTGGCCCGATTTGCCTCCCGTCTGCGCCGTTGCCCCTCCCGGATGCCGACCTTCACTGCGGGATCGACGGATCGCCCCTGCCGCGCGGTTCGTCGTCGTCCGCCATATCCGCACAACAAAAACAGATCGGCGGAGGGTTGCCGGGTCTTGTTCGTTAGACCCGCACCCTCCGCGTTAGCCATAAATCACGGGAGGATTAATCAACAACAATTTTTTAAATAAATTAAAAATTGTTTCGATCGGGTTCTTTATTTAAAAAGAATAATCACGGGAAAAAGAATCACAATCAAATCCCTACCTTGATGATCGTCGAGCGCGGGCGTTCTTCGCGGAAGAGATCGTCGCGGAAGAGATCGATCGTCGCGTCGTCGCGGGAAGGTGTCGCGTCGTCGCGGAAACCGGCGTTGAGCCGGCGAGCTCAACAAAACAAGAACAACAGATTTAAATTATTAATATTTAAATCTGTGTTTCGTTTAAAACCAAAGAAAAGAACTTGAGAGGAAATCCGAAATCACTCACCTCGAATGGTCGGTGATCGGGGATCGGAGATCGGAAGAACGTCTCGGGCGAAAGCGTCGTCGACTTCCGGGTTCGGCGTTCTTCGCGTTCTTCGCGTTCTTCGCGTTCTTCGCGTTCTTCGCGGAGAGGGTGGAGGAACGAAGATTCTCTCAAATCCTTTCCAAGGATTTTTATGTTGGTCTTAATTTATAAACATGCCAACACGAAACCGGTTAAGAAACGATCCATCAATTCGAAAGAAACGACCCATTAAATTCACGAAAGAAACAGTCCATTTAATTCACGAAATAAACCGCCCAATTAAATGGTCTGTTAAGAATTAAAGAAAACGCGTCGGTTGACTTTTCAGTTACTTTGACGGGTTTTCGCGGGTGCGTTACTTAGCGAAAGAAACGGCGGGGCTCGTGCGGGCCCCACCTCACAAATATCCTACCAAGGGGTAGGATATTTCTGGATAGCATCCTATCCAGTTCAACTCAGTTCAAGCCGCCTTTAAGTGGCTTCAAGTGGCTTCCAAGTGGCTTAAGCGAAATAAAATAAAGTTGTCGCAAAATTATTTTATTTCTTAACTTTAAGCCCGAAAATTAAAAACCACATCCGAGCAAACGCAACTCCGGAAGAGGCGTTTCTAAGCGAATACCGGCGCTGCGATTTCATCGGTGCCCTCAGAATTCGATTCCGGGCACCGGTTCAAAAGTTAGAAAAACCCGCTCGTCCGTTCACTGAACGTACCCGAGCCAAAACTTCGGCAAATGATTCCGGGCACACCGGGCCTCGGAATCAGGTGCCGTCAGAAACTGCGTTCTTGTAAAATTCCAAAGAAAATTAAGAAAAAAAATTTCCTTGAAATTTACGGGTCTTTACATTACTCCCACCACAGGGCTTTACGTCCCCGTAAAGCTTCACCACAACCTTAGGGAAACAAAGCGGTACTGAGCACGCATCAGAGCCTTCCGATCCCATGTGCTCACCTGGAGATTCCCGTGCCGCCATCTGTTGCGCACAAGAGGAATCGATCGCCCATGTAGGACCCGCTCCTGTCGATCCTCTATCTCCACCGGGACCTCCGTATAAGACACTCATCGCCACTGTCTAGCTCCTCATGGTCGAAGATATGCGAAGGGGGGGTCGAGCACGTATCTCCTCAGCTGGGATACGTGGAAGACGTCTTGCACCCGGTGCATCTGAGGTGGCAGAGCCAGGCGATAAGCCACCTCGCCAACCCTGCTGAGGACCTGGAAAGGCCCGATGAAGCGGGGAGACAACTTGCCGCCTCGGCCAAATCTCCGAATACCACGTCGAGGTGTGACCCGCAAGAAGACGTGGCCACCATCCTCGAACTCTAGTGGCCTCCGCCTCCTGTCAGCGCATGACTTCTGCCGGCTCTGTGTTGTCCTCATCCGCTCCTGGATGATATGGACCTCCTCTGACGTGGCCCGGACCATTTCTGGTCCCACAAGAGCTGCAAGATTTCTTCTTTGCCGATAAGAGAAACCTGGTCTCATTCCCAGGATGAACCACATTCTTTGCCTAAAACAGTCAATCCTAACATGGATGATACTAATCCATACCAAGGATTGACGTCGTAAGGCCTCGACGCTACTACTAAGAGATCCAACCGTTACTCTCGCCTCCAAGGGTTGAGTCACACTGTCGGCATCAGTGTGTGGTAACTGGTCTCCTCCAGTAGATGTCTCACAAGTGAGGGTCAAGTCAACAGTCAACTGGAACCTCTTAGTAACATCACAAAAGAGGACAGGAATGAAAACATCTCAAAGGATGCGTCTTTTATTATTGCAGCTCATAATACAAGACGCTACACAAAAGCAACATCAACAAGGAACTAGAAGTACAAGAGACGTATCCACTAGTTCTGCTCCTGTCCACCTGCTCCAAGAGTTCTACTGTTGCTCAAGCATTTGTCGTCGCCTCTTTCTCGGTGGCTCCCTCAAAGCCTGCGGATCGGGAGTCGGACAGTCACGTGCCAGATGACCCTTTCCGCGACATGAGTAACACAACCTACTCCTTGCACGGCTAGCTCCGTTCCCACTCCGGGTGCCCTGCACCACCGGTCGTAAAACCCGAGACCGTCTAACTGCTGGTCTGGTCTTTCTGGGCCTCAGCATCATCTGTCTACTGCCCACAGATGACTCGGCTTCTGATCGAGAAACACGTGGCAAAGGCAGCAGCTCCTGATCACGCTCAGGGTGTAGAGCTACTGGCACAAACTCCACCCTGAAGAAGGTCTCGAAGTCTTCCCATGCGAAGTCCACCTCATCGCAAAACTGAAACAAGTGGCTCCACCACCTACCTGCTGCTGCCTGAAGGAGGCTGGTAGCAAAGATCACCATGAAGTCTGCCGGCGTCCCCACTAGCCTGAAGACTCCCACCACGGCCTCCAGCCAATCCTCAGCCGCCTGCGGGTCCATCTCTCCCCCGAACCTGGGTGGCCTCTGGCGCTGGAACTCATGCAGTGCGCGCAAGTAGCGGGCATCGCCTACTGCTGGGGCTGGTGGCATCGGTGGCCCAACGTATGGTAGTACCGCTGGTGCCTCCGCTGGTGCCTCAACTGCAAGAGGGCCCTGTACCGAAGCCTCGTCGCTCGACAGACTGTCAGCACGCTCATCCCTCCGGGCTCTAGCTGGTCGTCCGAGAAAAGACATCCTGAAAGAAACAACGTAACACGATCAAACGATTATACCTGGTGAGCTGACCTGGTTTGAGCTGTTTTAAGGGGGGAAACCTTTGAAAACACACACGCAATCAGTGTTTTCGCGCACAAAGTCGGAAATCAGTTGTCAGGGTCCTGGTGTATGGATACGTCGGCCGCCCGCACCAACACTGGACTCCCTGAACTGAAAACCACACTCGGTACCCTTAACACTATTGCTTCACATAGAAAGAAAAGACGATCAGAGTCTGCGGTAGAACCGACCCCTCTGATACCAATTTGTCACGACCCGTCCTCGGGGCCCGTGCCGTGACTACCCCAAGCCCGCCTTCCATAGGCCAGGGGCTGGCGACTAGCACCAAAGGCGTAAATCCCGATAACAGGGAAGGCATTGCCTTTATAAGTAACAACCACCACAGAGTCAGCAAGCGGAAAGTAACTACAAGTGCAGAAAAGTAAAGGGGGCCGGAAATACAAGCCCAACTGTAAAGTACAACTCGAAAGGGAAAAACAGCAGCTGGAAGAACGAAGCGGCTCCTGGGTCGTCCGCCTCGATTCCTACCTGAAGGGTAGGTACAGATGGCTCAGCTCCTGGATCGTCCACCACGGATCCTACCTGAAGGGTAGGTACAGATAGCTCCTCTACTCCACAGGTCCTGTCGTCTACTCCGGGTACGTCCGCCCAGTGGTCCACCTCCGGGTACCGACCTGCTCCGCAAGTCTCAACTGCGATCTGCGCTGTCCGTCGTCTGCAACCAACACAACGAAGTGCGGGCATAGCCCGTGCAGGGGTGAGTATAAGCTACTCAGTAGGGACCCCGAGACCCTTAAGGTCTCACTAAATCCAACATGGATATCCACAAAGTAAAGGCAGCAATCACGAAGTAACATCAGACTCTACTTAGGTATACGCCCATACATATACCTAAGTCATCAAGTAACCCATCCAATCTCAAGGATACACAAAAATCATGAAATCAACGGATAACCATCACCCAGGTATATGCCCATACATATACCTAAGTTATCAAGCGACCCATCTCAATCATGAGGAAACGCAAAGATTCATTGACTCAGCTCAAACCAGGATTTCATTATCGAAACCGTAACTGCTGAAGAGCTCCGTCTCTAGAGTGTACAGTGGTCCTGTCACGACTCCGAGGCCGCCGCTCACTAACCTAGGACTGCTGAGGTACTCCTCCTGTCGAGTACTGCGGGTTTGCGGCCAACTACCGGGCGCTCCGTCCGCTGAGGGTCTGTCGCCAAATACCGGGCGCTACCCAGATAGCCTGCTGAGGTACTCCTCCTGTCGAGTACCGCGGGTCTGCTGCCAACTACCAGGCGCTCCGTCCGCCGTGGGTCTGCCGCCAAATACCGGGCGCTCCGTCCACTGGGCTAGTCGACTCACTCCAAGTCGATTCGGTCAAGCAGTCGTCAGGTCTCAGCCGGCTACACGGTCTCCGTACTCTGCACGCTCGTCTCCACCGTTGCGGGTCTGTCGCTACAACCAAGCGCTCACACTCCGTAGAGTATCGCGGGTCCGCCGCTACAACCAAGCGCTCCACCGCCAAGGATCTGCTGCTGCATCTAAGCGCACCACTACTGCCAAGTACCACGGGTCCGCTCCACGAGCTACTGGTCGATACTCCAAGTATCACAAGGTCCCGCGAAGAAGTATCTCAAAAGGTCCGTCTCGTCACAGGGGTCTCAACGCAACAGACGGCGCGTCGATCGGACGCCCGGTCTGTGAGTCATTAGCCTTCTCGTCCCAGGGGCCCGGTTGGTTTCGAGTGCGAACCAATCCCGGCCGTATCTCAACTGTACCCCGAACTCCCATAGGGTAAACTCAAAGGGACCGTTACTCAACGTAACCACCAACGCCGCTGACGGCTCGTCAAGCGGACGTCCTGTCTGAAAGATATCAGCTTTCCCGTTCCAGGGGCCCGGTTGGATTTCGAGTACAATCCAACCCGGCCAAACTCCGACTGTATCCAAAACTCGGCGGAGTATATCAAAAGTTCCGTCTCATCAAGAGGAAGTCAACGAAACAGACGGCGCGTCAATCGGACGCCCGGTCTGTGAGTTATTGGCATTTTCGTCTCCGGGGCCCGGTTGGTTTTTAAGGAAAAACCAACCCGACCGTACTCCACCTGCATCCAAACCTCGGGCGGAGTATGCCAAAAGATCCGTCTCACTAAGAGGAACATTACGCGACTGACGGCACGTCAATCGGACGTCCGTAGCTCAAGATATGAGCGTTTCCGCTCCGAAGGCCCGGTTGGTTTCGTGAACGAACCAACCCGGCCGAACTCAAAGTAACCCGAAACCTTGAGTGCGATATACCGAAACGACCGTCTCGATCCAAGGATCGCGTTGCCGCAGACGGTTCGTCATTCGGAGGTCCGAGGCTCAAGTTATGAGCCAAAAACCAAATCAGGTTCGAAACGGGGGTACTGGGCCCGGGGCGACCCGGCCCGAACCCCCCCTGGGGTCGGCCGAACCGGGTCGGCCCGAACCGGGTCGACCCGACCCGGCCCGAACCGGCTCGGCCGGGTCCGGTCCGGCCTGGGCGCGGCCCGGCCGACCGGACCGGCTCGGCTTCGGCCGAGCGGCCGAAGGAGCCGCTGGCGCCGCGGGTTGAACCCGCGGCTTGAGGGAAACCGCGGCCCCGCGGGGGCCGCTTGTCTCGCGGACGCGGCCGGGCCGCCGCGTCCGTCCCGGTTCCGCGCGGCCGCGGAACCGGCCGCCGATGCCGCCGCGGCTTCAGCCGCGGCGGGCTTCCTCCACGGCGGCGCGCCGGGCGCCGCCGCCTCCGGTCGCCGGCGCCGCCGCGCCGGCGACCCGCGCCGCCGCCGCCTTCCGCGGGCCGCCGGGGATGCTCCGGTGGCCCGATTTGCCTCCCGTCTGCGCCGTTGCCCCTCCCGGATGCCGACCTTCACTGCGGGATCGACGGATCGCCCCTGCCGCGCGGTTCGTCGTCGTCCGCCATATCCGCACAACAAAAACAGATCGGCGGAGGGTTGCCGGGTCTTGTTCGTTAGACCCGCACCCTCCGCGTTAGCCATAAATCACGGGAGGATTAATCAACAACAATTTTTTAAATAAATTAAAAATTGTTTCGATCGGGTTCTTTATTTAAAAAGAATAATCACGGGAAAAAGAATCACAATCAAATCCCTACCTTGATGATCGTCGAGCGCGGGCGTTCTTCGCGGAAGAGATCGTCGCGGAAGAGATCGATCGTCGCGTCGTCGCGGGAAGGTGTCGCGTCGTCGCGGAAACCGGCGTTGAGCCGGCGAGCTCAACAAAACAAGAACAACAGATTTAAATTATTAATATTTAAATCTGTGTTTCGTTTAAAACCAAAGAAAAGAACTTGAGAGGAAATCCGAAATCACTCACCTCGAATGGTCGGTGATCGGGGATCGGAGATCGGAAGAACGTCTCGGGCGAAAGCGTCGTCGACTTCCGGGTTCGGCGTTCTTCGCGTTCTTCGCGTTCTTCGCGTTCTTCGCGTTCTTCGCGGAGAGGGTGGAGGAACGAAGATTCTCTCAAATCCTTTCCAAGGATTTTTATGTTGGTCTTAATTTATAAACATGCCAACACGAAACCGGTTAAGAAACGATCCATCAATTCGAAAGAAACGACCCATTAAATTCACGAAAGAAACAGTCCATTTAATTCACGAAATAAACCGCCCAATTAAATGGTCTGTTAAGAATTAAAGAAAACGCGTCGGTTGACTTTTCAGTTACTTTGACGGGTTTTCGCGGGTGCGTTACTTAGCGAAAGAAACGGCGGGGCTCGTGCGGGCCCCACCTCACAAATATCCTACCAAGGGGTAGGATATTTCTGGATAGCATCCTATCCAGTTCAACTCAGTTCAAGCCGCCTTTAAGTGGCTTCAAGTGGCTTCCAAGTGGCTTAAGCGAAATAAAATAAAGTTGTCGCAAAATTATTTTATTTCTTAACTTTAAGCCCGAAAATTAAAAACCACATCCGAGCAAACGCAACTCCGGAAGAGGCGTTTCTAAGCGAATACCGGCGCTGCGATTTCATCGGTGCCCTCAGAATTCGATTCCGGGCACCGGTTCAAAAGTTAGAAAAACCCGCTCGTCCGTTCACTGAACGTACCCGAGCCAAAACTTCGGCAAATGATTCCGGGCACACCGGGCCTCGGAATCAGGTGCCGTCAGAAACTGCGTTCTTGTAAAATTCCAAAGAAAATTAAGAAAAAAAATTTCCTTGAAATTTACGGGTCTTTACATAAAGTGTTAGTAGTGGGCCTAGGTACGGTCTGACATGGTCAGAGCATCTCAGCCCAAACCAGTCTGAGCTGACCAAGACTAGGTCGACTCGGTCAGACCTGTTGGTTCTGGCCCAGCCCATTGGGTGGGCCAGGCTATTAGGTTCGGCTCGGTATCATAAGCCCATCCCAACAGACCGGGAGGACGGTTCTGCCCAGGATCGGGGCCGGTTTGGCCCGCAACATCACGAGGGCATGACCCGGTGCAGCGCAGCTTGTACGGTGTGACAGGGCCAGTTCAGCAAGGGCTCCACGAGGGGGACAAGACACAGACTCAACCGGGAGGCCGCAAGGAGGCCGTGAAACCTAGTCAGCCAGAAGGGCACGATGAGGCCGGGATATCGTCTCAATCGGGAGGATGTGAGGGAGCGGGGACACCGGCTCAGCCGGGCTGCCATGAGGAGGCCGTGAAACTAGCTCGCCAGGTGGCCGTGAGGGATCCGGAATGCCAGATCGTCCGAGAGGCCACGAGGGAACCAGGACGGGGTGACGCGTGGGGCGTACGGAGGCCGGCAAGCTTGCTGGTTCTGGGAGGCACGCGTGACATGCACTGAGGTTGGCAGGCAGGCCGGGGGCATTCAGCCGAGCAGGATGCGACCAGGCGGGCCAGAGGATGGGAGGTGGCCGGGTAGATGGGTTCGGTGCGACTCGAGCCAGCGGGGGCCGGTGGCGGTCGGTCGGGAGCACCTGATTGCTGCACGGGCATTGCGGTTCATGGAGGTTGTGGGTAGCATGAGCTTTGTTGTCGCGGCCTTCTTCGTTCTGTCGCCTAATCACCATGACGAATTTTATCATAAACATGGTCAGCAGTGGGGTCGAGCCATGTTGGTTGGGCCTGCACCCTCTGTGTTTAGTGGGGTATCAATTGGTTAATTAGATAAGTATGATGAACAAAAATTATTTTAGAATCTCCGCATCGATTCCATTCCAACCAAAGATGAGAAATGAAAGGGGATAATACACAAATAAAACCCCCTACCTTTTATTTTCGTTCGTTGACATTGAAGATGCAGGAATAAGACAATTGAGTTCATCACTCGTTGCGTCCGCCGCACGCTTCCAATCCCATGTTGCATTGACTGTGGCATACGCTCCACGTTTGTAGGTGTTGGGGAAGAAGTCAATGAAGTATCTTCGCTAGAATTTTTTGTTGGAAGAATGCGTTCTTCATTATTTGTTCTTCATTGGGATAATTCTAATCCTCCCAAGCTCTCCTCTTCCCAAAAATCCACCCAAAAGCCAAGGTTCTGCCAAATAATATATTAGAGTATCTATTAATTCATTGGAAAGAATTCAAAAAGAATGAATTAATTACATGGATCCACCTAATTAACATGAAGGATTGGTACAAATTAATTAGAGGAGTTGGAAAAGTTTAGTTAAAGGGAAGGTCAAGAGGCTCTCCCTCATTAAGGAGGGAGATTTGAGAGGTTTTACTCTCTTCCATCATTAGGGGTTAATCCATGTGTGGTCCCCACGTCGTAACCTCTCTAGAGAGGTTATGTTCGTGTGTGCCCCACCACCATAACCTCTCATGGGAGATTAATGTGTGGTGGTCCCACCTCCAACTTTGATGAGGAGGTTTTAACCACTAATCTCCCACATGGCAGCTGAAATAAAATAAAGTGAAACTCACTTAATTTTATTAATTTCCACGAAAACTGAAAAAAATTATTTTTTATGCACAACTTACTGTCGTCGAAGTGAAAGTCTTCTTAATCCAAAATTGGCATTGCAAGTTCAATTGTGCCCTCATATTTCAGTTGCGAGCACTAGTTCAATAGTTATAAAACCAGGCCCGTTTTTTTACAGAACGTACCCAAACCAAACATAAGAAATTGATTTCAGGCACACCAAGACTCAATAATCATGTGTCTTTAGGTTTTATGGACTCGTAAAATTCCAATGTATTTATGAAATAAAATTCTAGGGGAATTTCGGGTCTTTAAATTCTCCCCACCTCAGCGCTTTATGTCCCTTTAAGATACAACTCGAACTAAGGGAACAATTGAAGTACTGAGCACGTAGCTGAGCCTCCCACTCCCATGTGATCTCCTAGAGGTTCTCTTTCTTACAATGAACACGCACCAGAGTTATTGATCGTCTATATAGGATCTACTCTTGTCGATCCCCAATATCCACTAGAACCTACGTAAAAGTCTCCCCATCGTCGACACCCAGCTCTCCATTATCGATGATATGAGAAGAGTTGTGCACGTATTTCCTTAGCTGGGATACATAGAAGACGTCGTGTCCCTGGTGAAAATGTGGAGGAAGAGATAAGCAGAATGACACCTCGCCAACCCCGATCAGGACTTGGAAAGGTCTGATTAATCTCGATGATAACTTGTCGCCTCAGCCAAATCTCTGTAAACCATGTTGAGATGAGACCTGTAGAAAGATGTGGTCACTATCCTCGAACTCTAGATGTCTCTGTCTCCTGTTAGAATATGAATTCTTCCTTATTTGTGTAGTCTTAATTCGCTCCTGGATGATCTGCACCTTCTTCGTGGTAGTGCGTACCCTCTTTGGTCCCACTACTGCTGACTCCCCAAGGACAGTCCAGTACAAGGGTGATCTGCAAGGATTCCCATATAACACCTCCATAGGTTTCATCCCAATTGTGGAGTGATAGCTATTATTTTATTAAAACACTACCAAAGTTATGTGGTCCTCCCCGCTGCAACTGAAGTCAATGACATAATCACGTAGCATGACATCAGGGGTTTAAATGGTCTGCTCAGTCTGACCATCCGTCTGAGGATGGAAGGTGTTGCATAGACGAAGCTGCATCCTGAAAGCATCTTTCAACCCCTCCAATAATCAGGATGTAAACCGTGCATCACGATCAGAAACAGTACATTGAGGTACTCCATGTAGCTGCACAATCTTCTGCACATAGTGGCATCCCAAGCTCTCTACTGAACCCTACTCTCTGATCATTAGGAACTGGGCCGACTTGGTGAGTTAGTCAACGATCACCCAAATTGAGTCATGATCCATGGATGTACGAAAATTCCTATCACAAAGTCCTTGGATATCCCATACCACTTCTACTCTAGGACCTCTAAAGTCTGAACCAAGCCTACTGGTACCTGGATCTCTTCCTTCACTTGCTAACACGTGAGGCATCAAGAGACAAACTATGCTACTTCCTTCTTCATACGTGGTCACTAGTGTTATCGTCGAAGGTACTGGTACATCTTCGCCACTACTGGATGTACCACCATAGGGGATGTGTGGAACTCCCTTAACACTTCCTCCTAAATTGACAATAGTACCATAGTATGTACTCTAAAGAGGATGATGTGCTCCCCACCTTCAAAAAATCCTTCAGGTGCCTACACTGTGGATATCTGAGCACTTTGGGACTTACAGTCAGCATCCCCATTCTATTCCTTCCTTACATGCTGTATATGAGGAAGAGTGACTGTAAGAGACTGATGGAATGTTGGTCCATCTTGGTCCACAAAGGATATCTGTAAAGCAGCCAGCTGCTCTGTCGCCTCTCCTTGCAGTTGTATACCATATCTCATATTGAGTGAATCTTCTACAACGTTCCCCTTCCTAGGAGTACAGACTATCTCGAAGTCATAATCATGGAGGAACTCAAGCCATTACTGATGTCTCAGGTTTAGGTCTTTCTTAGAGAAGATATACCTGAGACTCTTGTTATCAGAGTACATGGTAAAACACTCTCCCATCAAGTAGTTTCGCCACATGTTCAAGGAAAAGACCAATACTGCTATCTCCAAGTCATGGATTGCGTAGTTCTGCCCATGCTGTCATAGCTACCGAGAACAATAAGTGATCAATTCTTCCTCCTGCATCTGGACACACCCGAGTCTGGTCCCTGATGCGTCATAGAAGACTATGTACTCTACACCTTCCTCTTGAAGCCTCAATATGAGGGAACTAGTCAGCATCTATCTCTTCTCTTGAAAGCTCTGCCGGTATATCTCCAGCCACATAAAGGGTAACCCCTTCTTCTTCAAGTCTGATAGTGGTGATGGAACTCCAGAAAAGACATGCACAAATCTCTGGTAATAGCCAGCAAAACCCTTGAACTTCTGTACCTCTGTCACACATCTGGGTTTCTCCCAAGAAAGTACCACCTCAATCTTTGCTAGATCCACTGCAACTCCAGCCTTTGAGATGACATGTCCCAAAAAGTGAACCTCTTGAATCCAAAACATGCAATTCAAGAGCTTACCATAAAGTTGGGGCTTTCATATTGTGTCTAGTACTACACGAAAATGGTAGTCATGCTCATTATCAATAGTCAAGTAGATCAGAATGTCGTCGATGAAGACTACGATAAAGCGAATGAGGTATGGATAGATGATACTGTTCATGAGTCCCATTAACACTGCTGGAGCATTGGTTACGCCAAAAGGCTAGTCCAAGAACTCGAAGTGGCTGCACCAAAATCTGAAAGCTGTATTTTTCACATCCTCATCTCGAACTCTAAGATGGTGAAAGCCTGATATGAGGTCTATATTAGATAACTACCATGCTTGCTTGAGCTAATCAAAGAGTTCATCAATCCTCGTGAGTTGGTACTTTTTCTTCACTATCACCTTGTTTAGGAGACGGTAGTCTACACAATGTTTGAAGCTCCCATCCAACTTCTTGGTGAATAGAACCGGGGATGCCTAGGGAGAAACATTGGGCCGAATGAATCCTTTCCCCTCCAAGTCCTCTAGATATACCCACAGCTCAAAAAGATCAGCGGGAACCATCCGATATGCTGGTGTAGATATCAATGTCATCAGGTAGTACAGGTAAATGTATAATTCCACCTCTTTGGGAGGAGGTATTACTGGAACATCGTCATGGAAAACATCCGCGTACTGGTCCACTACAACAGGAGTGCTCGGAATCTCAACATCAACTGCTCCGAGAGTAAGTCAAGGCAACTGATGAGTGATTGGATGCACCATCCTCCATGTAAGTCTGTCATGTGCTGCAAAGGCTCCCTTCTCGATGGTGAAGGTAAACTTGGTCCCATCCGTGCAGACACACCACACTTTGCGCCTAATAAAATAAATCTTAGCAGGGAATGGTGATAAACAGTCCATACCAAAGATGATGTTGTAAGGCCTCGACGCCATTACAAGGAGATTCTAGTTGATGCTCTCACATCCTAGAGTATGATCACACTACCAGCATCAGTGCGTAATCCTCGAGTCTACTCTAGCAGGAATATCTAGCCGTAAGGGTTGAGGCAACGACTCTGTCAGGATCTCTGTGCTCCTAACGAGGACAATGGAAATGAAATATTGACTGGCACTTGTGTCTATAAGAACTATAGATATGGTGGAGTAGACACAGATCACACCTCGAATCATCTCTGGAGTCTCATGATCGTAGGCCTCAACTACTTGTAGTTGAGCTTTCCCCAATCCACTTGTTACCTACGGTCGGGGAGGACTCCTAGTGGTGTTGGTGGTAACACCTCAAAATGTCGCCCACCACCAGCTACACAACTAGCTCCTCTGCCATGTCTGCCTTCTCCCTGCGGACCAGCACGATCAAATCTCTGTCTCTTCCTTGGCGGTCCATCAACCTTCTGCTGATCATTCGAATGGCGGGTCGGACTGTCACAAGCCATGTGACCTTTCCCTTCACATTATTAACACTGCCCACTCCTAGCATGTTTGTCTCTGCCCTGGGTCCCATGTACAACTGATCCTGAGTCATGAGGTAGTTCATCCAGGGGTTTAGTCCTCTTGGACCTTTACGACATCTATTTACTGCCAGCTGCAGAAGACTCCATTGCATCTCAGCTATTGGTGGGTCTCGCTGCTAGAGACTACTCAGTAAGAAAACCATCTACTAAGAGGGCTCGATCCAACACCCCCTCCTATGTCAGGATGCTAAGAGAGATCATCAAAGCCCTGATCTCTCACCTGATCCCCTACCCGAATATCTGATCCCTGAAGAATGGGTCATGAACCATATCATTAGAGTAGCATGAGAGGTCGGTGAACCATGCTGAGTACTATTCCACCGTTAGGATACCCTACTGCGTAGAAGTCTAGATGAAAGATTCACCATGAGGTCGGCTAGTTTCCCTACCAGTCCGAAAACTCTCACCACATCCTCAATCCATTTCTCATCCGTCTGCGGGTCTATCCCTCCTCTGAACCTGGGTGGTCTCTAATGCTGGAACTTGTGAAATGCACTCAAGTGGTGTGCATCGTCTGCTGCTGGGGCTAGTGGCCTCGATGGCCCAACATATAGTGGTACCACTGGTGCCTCTACTAGAAAAGTGACATGCACCAAGACCTCGTCGCTCGGTGGGCTATCTGTGTGTACTACTCTCGAGACTCTTGCTGGTCGTCCGAGGGGAGGCATCCAGAAAGAAAAAGATGCAACACGGTCAAATATTATATCTGGTGAGAGGACTTGGTTGAGATGACTTAAAAGAACTTTTGAAAACACACACAAAATCAGTGTTTTCATGTACTGAGTCAGAAATCTGTAGTCAGGGTCCTGGTGTATGGATACGTCAGCCGCTGCACCAACACTGGAAACCCGGAATTGAAAACCACACTCGGTACACTTAACACAATGGATTCATATAAATGAAAGATCAGAGTCCTATGTTCTATGGTATAACCGACTCCTCTAATACCAATTTATCATGACCCATCCCCTGGTTCCCATTCTATGACAACCCCATGACCGCCTTCCATAGGATCGGGGCCGGCGACTAGCACCAAAGGCGTAAATCCCTAAAACCGGGAAATAATTTCCTTTATAAGGTATAAAAACAGAAAAAATAGTATTAGATGGGTGTAAAACACTATGAAAAACTATATACAAAAGAGTGCTGAAAAGTAAAAGGCACCGGAAATAAAAACCCAACAGAAAATTTCAAGTACAACTGAAGAATTCTAAAGAAGCTACTAGGTCATCTTCTGAGGATTCATATGTGAAGGGTAGGTAAAGATAGCCTACAAATCACTCCACGTCTGTCAATCTCCTCCATGTACCAAATCATTGTAAGGACCACCTCCGGGTACTGTCCAGTCCTTCTACTTTGATCCTCAGTTAGTGTTGTCTTTCGTCTGCAACCAACACATCGAGGTGCATGCATAGACCGTTTTGGGGTGAGTATAACGATACTCAGTAGGCACCCCAAGACCCTCATGGTCTCACAAAATCCTACAATGATAAACCAAAAAGTAAGAATCCAATAGAAAATCAGACTTTTGTATATGCCCATACATATACCTAAGTTACCAAGTAATCCATCACAATTATGAGGTATAATCAAATGTTACCAACTCAGCTCAACCTAGATTTTATTCGAGGGATAGTATCAATATGAACACTCGTATACTGTAGAACTCTTCCTCTATCTAGTATAGTGGGCCTACCGCATCACATAGAGGTGCTTCCTACTAACCTTGGACTACTGAGGTACTCCTCCTTTTGAGTTTCATGGGTCTACCGTGCTCACATAGAGGCACTCCCCACCGTGGGCCTGCTGTGCTCACATAGTGGTGCTCCCCCTCAAAGCCTGCTGAGGTACTCCTTTTTTTGAGTACCTTGGGTCTGTCATGACACAAAGTTGCTTCCTACTGTGGGTCTGCCATGACACCATGGAACTCCACGCTGGGCTAGTAGAATCATTTGGAGTCAAATGGTCAGCAGTTGTCAGGTCTCGGCCAACAATTAGGTTCCCGCAAAAATGCTCTCTCATTATAGGTAGATCCTCACCAAAAGAAACTGTTTGATGCTCCAACTACCCCAAAGTCCAAAAAATAAGTTACTCAAAGATCCGCCATGTCATATAGGACTCAAAACAACTAATGGCATGTCAATCAGATGCTCAGTCTATGTGTTATTAGCCTTTCAGTATCGAGGGCCCGGTTGGATTCGTGCACGATCCAACCTGACCTTATCTCAAGTTTACCCTGAACTCTAGTCAGAAAAACTCAAAGGGACCATCATGATCCAAGAATACTAGTTCAACTGACGGTTCATGAAATGGTCGTCTGGTGGCAAAGATATGGCCAAATAAAGTAAAGGGTTAGTAGTAGGCCCGGGTATGGTCTGACCTCGCCGGATTGACTCGGCCCAACACAGTCTGGGATAACCTGGTCTGGGTCGACCCGGTCAGACCTATTGGGTTTGGCCTGGCCCATTGGCCGGGCCAACTTGTTAGGATCGGCCAGGCCTGCAGGGCCCAACACAGTAGGCTGCGAGTGAGGTTTAGGCCAGGCTCGGGGCTGGTTCGGCCCAGAGCTTCGCGAGGGTGAGACCTTGTGTGGCTCGGTCCAAAGGGCACAACCCGGCCTATTCTTCCAGGACGATGCGAGGGGGCCGAGACACCGAATCAGCAAGGAGTATATGAGGAGGTCGGGAAACCGGCTCAGCCGGTAGGCCGTGAGGAGGCCAAGACACAGACTCGACCAGGTGGTCGTGAGTGAGCTGGGACACCAGCTCGGCCGAGAGGCCATGAGGATTCCGGGACACCAGCTTGGCCGGGTGGCTGTGACTGAGTCAGGATGCCGGATTGACCGGGAGTCCACAAGGGAGTCCAGATGGGGTGGTGTGTGGGGCACGTGGAGGCTGGAATGCGGGCCGGTTCGGGGAGGCCCGCGGGGCACGCGTGAAGGTGTCAGGATGGGAGACAACATTCGGCCAGGCAGGGCATGACCAGGAAGGTCGGTGGCCTGGAGGCGGTCGGGCTAGCCGGATCGGTGCGGCACGGGTTGGCACGGGCCGAGGGTGGGCTGCCGGGAGCACCAGGGTGTCGTAGGTGTCGCGCTGTTCATGGAGGCCACAGGTAGGACAACCTTTGTCGTCACCTCCTTCATCATTCTGCCGCCTCATTGCCATTCCAAAGTTCATCATAAAGAAGATCGGTAGAGGGGGCATGCCATGTTGGTTTGGCCTAAACCCTTTGCATTTAGGGTGGTATCAATTGTTTAATCAAAGAATTATGATGAATGTCAATTATTTTAAAATCTCCACATCAATTCCTTTCCATCCAAAAATTAGAAAAGAAAATGGATAATACATAAATAAAACCCCCAACCATTGATTATCGGTCGTCGATGTTGAAGTCATTAAAAGAAGACGAAGGAGTTTATCGTTATTTGTTTCCACTGCATGCTTCCAATCCCATGTTTCATTGGCTATGGAAGACGCTCCACGTCGGTATGTTTCTAGGGAAGAAGTTGAAGAAGGATCATCGCCGGTGTACTTCGTTGGAAGAATGCATTCTTCATTCTTCATTCTTCGTTTGGAGAATTCTAATCCTCCCAAGCTCCCCTCTTCCCAAACCTCCACCCAAAAGCCAGTGTTGTGCCAATTAATTGACTAGAGTATCCATTAATTCATTGGAAATATTTCAAAAAGAAATAATTAATTACTTGGCTCCAACTAATTAATGTAAAGGGTTGGCACAAATTAATTAGGGGATTCGGCACAATTGAGTTAAAGGGAAGGTCATATGGCCCTCCCTCATTAATGAGTCAGAGTTGAGAGGTTTTACTCTCTTCCATCAATAGGGGGTTATGCCCCATGTGGTCCCCACGTCATAACCTCTCATGTGAGGTTATGTTCGGGTGGGACCCACCACCATAACACTTCATTGCAGGTTAAGGTGTGGTGGATCCACCTACAACTTCTATGAGGAGGTTTTAACCACCCATCTCCCACATGGTGGCTCAAATAAAATAATTGGAAGAAAACTTTATTTTATTACATACCACGAAAATCCAAAAACATTATCTTTTATTCTCGACTCACTGCCATCGAAGTGAAAGTCTTCTTAAGCGAAAACTGGCTCTACGAGTTCAACTGTGGCCTCAGATTTTAGTTTCAATACCTAGTTATAATGTTATAAAATCCCACTCATATGTTGACTAAACGTACCTGAACAAAACATCAGAAATTGATTTGGGGCACCCCGGGCCTCAAAATCATGCGTAGTCATATTTGACAGACTCGTAAAATTCCCATGTATTAAAGTAAAAAAATCAATGGGAATTCTGGGTCTTTACATTATTACACTTATAGATAAATGATCATACATTTACAAAGACTATGAAATTTGATGTCGCTTCCATGGAGACTGATATGATCTCGATATAGTTAATTCTAATATAGGACATGAAATAGATAAATTTAATCTAAAGGGAGAATCATAATATATGATGAAATAAAATTCACCTAAACATAAATCAGATAAGAACTATATACTTGAGATATGATAGTAGATCCATTAATAGTTTTTAGAGAAAACTCAAAATCTCATTATGGAGGGGGTATGTGATACCACAAGAAAATTATTTAGATTAAAAATAGTTTATGAATATAGAATAGAGGAATATATTTTATATTCTTGATTGGATGATATGTTTACCTTTAACCATGTTATTCTTGTAACCCACATTAGCATTTGAGATCATATGAAATTTTCACTTTTATTTTTCCATAAGTTGTTTTTTATGTTGATCAACAAAAATATTATTAATCATGTAATGCTTGGATGAATTGAAACAATAATTTCAATTGAATAATTAGTGTGTGGGGGTTGTGAATTCTATAGATCCTTACATCTATTCACATATTTATCTAACATCATCTCATTACTTCATTATCCAAATTCTAGATGAAACTCCATTCCAAATTTGAAAAATTCATTTATTCCTAGAATAAATCATTCCCCCATGTTTCCATCCACACTTTTATCATAAAGGCAATAACATCATCTTTTCCACAGGGTTTTTATAATTTTCATTTAATTCAATTTTTGTTTTAATATCCAAAGTTAATTATTGTTGGGTAACTCAAATCTTTTTCTCAAACATGATACCACATAAAAAAATTTATTCAATGATAATAAATTCTATTAATGAACATTCATTTTGGATATGTGGCATTGAGAAACCACATATATGATAAATTTTCAATTCATATTAGATAATTAAACATTATATGGGAAGTAATTTTCCACTCGATTATTTTATATCAATAAATAAATTCTTTTATATATATATAATAGGAGGGTAGAAATTTCAGTATAATATTATTTTAAACTCTTTCAATTATACAAATTCAATTTCATAGTCATTTAATATTTTCTTGAAAAGATTCCAACATTGAATAACTTATACATGAAAATGTTAAATATCTATGAAAAATTATTCAATTATTTAGAATTGTACAATAGAAAATGTTATATCAACTACGTGTATCCATCACTCATCCACTAGTTTTTCAGATGATAAACTAAAATATGGAGGATTCCACCTCATTTCTGATTCAAAAGATTTTTTTAAACACCATTTATCATTGGAAGATAGTCATTGTTCATAGCATGAGAATGTTTTTTAATCATTACAATAAAAATTTTCATTCAATCTTCTATAATATTTGGTTATTCATGTGGAAAGTATTTACATTATCCATTATATTTTTTCATTAACATTATTCTTTTAGGGTCAACACATTGACTAATAAGAAAATTCATAATGTGGGAAAGTATAATTATTGTTTAAAACCAAATAATTATAACACACCATTTATAGAATGTCTAAATAATGAATCATTATTCTATGAAACCATACATTTCTCATATGTAATTCATGATCACTACAAATAACTTTTTATTATAATTAAACATATCCCTACGGTAATTATTAATTATTATCATCCATTGTTATAAATGATACCTAAGAATGTCTAAAATACCATCTACAACATCCAATACTTTTCATACAAAGAAACACATATAAATTGAAAAATATTTTTAAAATAACATGATAATTGATGAAATAACAATGAAATTATGGTTTATTTGGAACACGTTAATCATTAAAAACTGGTTCATAAAATATATAAACTATCACACACTAATTTCTTCATAACTATTACCCTTCTATACATATCGTGATTAATACATTTCTTTATATCTAATGGAATGGAAACATATTAAATGGGTGACCACATAAGCTCCTTAAGAGTAATCAATGGATATATCAATGAAAATAAAAGAATAAAATAAAAAAGGAATAAGAAAATTAATATTAAATTTGAAAAATATAACACTCCAATCATAGATCCAAATCTTTGTCAATGAATAAATCGTGGAATCTCTACTAACATGAATCGTAATAGAAGATGATCCATGATAGTATATCATTGGATCAAGTTATGGAATTGTGGAATACACATAAGCATATATAATCATGTATGTTATATTCAATTCAATATTACAAGACTCATATAGTGGAATAGCCAAATGATGGTTGCAGTCAAGGTTCACTCACATGAGTATCATACTGGACAATGTCCCTTAATTATATATGTTCAATCCCAATTACATTCCAAATAATGTAATTTGATATAAAAAATAATCCAATAAATTTGAGGAAGATATAGGTCACATTCTTAAAATAATGAAAACCATACAAATGTTTTCCATAGGTTCATAAGAAATTTATAATATCCAAAACCATGAAAAATGAGATTCAAAATCACTTTTTCATAACATAACCATGGGAAATTTACATGATTAATAAATATAATATCATCATAAAAAATGATCCCAACAGAGAGAATGGTTGGTATAATTGGATCAGATCCACCATAATGATTTATTAGAATCAAATGATGTTATCATGTATGGAATATTATTTTGTAATATCACATGGATAAATATTTGTTAAAAATAAAAATTTCATTTTGAAATAACATCATGTTTTTGAAAATTAAAACGCATGTATAACGGTCACGGTTTTATTTGAAAAAAATAGAAAAATAGTAATATAGGATTTAAAAAATATTTTTAATTTTGATGGGAAAATATTTACATGTTGTTTAATTTATAAAATATTTATTCATTTTTTTGGAAATATCACAATGTTTACCATTTGGAAAATGAAAAATTCCTTACAAACTATTTTGATTAAAGTATACCATTTTTAAAACTGAATTTAAAAAAATCAAAGTATACTTGTAAAAATATTATAGAAAGCATTTTTGATAAACAATTTATATAAAAGAGAAACATTCCCTAGTGAAAACTTATTCATAAACAATCCCAAATAATGATGATATTGAGATATTATCCCTTAAATACATCTATAATTTCTAAATTTGTGTTCAAAAATGTGATACAAAAAATATATTATATATATATATATATTGAATAAAAATATATATATTTATCATACCATTTTAATAAATTTAAAACATCTATTTTATATCTAGTAAATAATGTTCTATTACAAATACCATTGTAGTTGGTAACTACTTTTTATTCCATGCATGTTTCAGTTCTACAGTCCCAATCCACATATTTTTATCTTTTTACCATCATATATTGGATATAAAGAATGGTGTAATTATAATATATATTAATTTTATACGTATTTACAATCAATCATAGAAAAATAAGTCATAAAAACAATTACACCATTCATTGAGATGGAGAATTGTACGTATCCATGAGCACTGATTCCATTCTTTCACTTATGAAATGAATTAATGGTAAAAAATAAATATCATTTATAGAATCCTTAATATATCATATATATAATATATTATTATTTAATTAACTCTTATTAACATACCATTGAAATATAAATTAAATATGAATCACATGGTATTGCGGTGATTGTAGTCCAAATGTTATCATGAGATACAATATAGTTTCCCAATGGATTGGATGGTTATAAGGTATACATGGTATTTGAATTATATAAGTACATGTATATAATATATATAATATATAAACATTAAAACCATCATAATACCAGTTTATAAGAGTTGGTGAGGATAAATGAATTGTATCGCTGCGTGGAGAAAATAAGTCATACGTACACAAGAGTGATACTTTCACTTATTATTAGATGGGAATACTGTATATAATTTTGTTTTAATACTAATAATTTCATAATTTCAAAATATTTAGGATGATAATGTTTTTTTATGATAAAAATAATATATTCAGAGGATTTTGTTAAGATTAGAATAAATAATGTGATCGGTTATAGAGATTACCTCTTTCTGGAAAGGAATCCTTTATATCCCCATTAATGGGTTCTACGGTTGGAATTTTAAGAATATCAATATCCCTATAATTTGGATAAGTATGTGGATAAGATAATAATGTATAGTTTGGTCAAGGTAGAAGTGTTATTGTTTTGTAATGAAGTGTGGGATATGACACCATTTTAAAATCTTGGTTGATTTTTTTAATATAAAAAGTGTAAATTATGGAAAATAAAATATCAAGACAAAAACCATAAAATGATATTTTACATAATATTATATTGGTTTAGGGTTTTAATAAAATCAAAAATATATATTTTACAGTTATTTTTTATTTTTTTCATTATTATATTTATTAAATTTTAGTAATATTTTTTTTAATTTTTAATATGGTACCAAATATTTCTATATTAAATCCTTATATTGTTTACATATATTTTGAAAATTTCAAAAATAAATTGATATATTATGAATTTTTTTATAATATAATAACAAAATTTTATTATTTCATGATTTTTATGATTTTTAAATAATTTATTTATATATTATTTTGTCAAAATATACATTTTATCAATTTTGACATTATTAATTTAATATAACATTAAATACATCAAGAAAAATTTATAATTAGAATATTATAGATTTTATTAACTATAATATGTCATATATATCTATAAAATTTATGGGTCACATTAAGTAATTCAAATTATATAACATTTTCTATTTTTAAATTCAATTTTTATAAATTTTTTATGAAATGTAGACATACATAATTAGTGTTTCGTGTGAAAATAATGTTAGTATACAATTTATATGAAATTAAAATTTATATATATATGGAAAATTATCTTAATAATATGAAAATAGAATACTATATTCGTTCATATAATATTTTTTCCCATATGTGGACACATGGGTGATATAAAAAACAAAGAGACAGATATTTTTATACCTTCATTCATTTATATATTATATAAGTAATTTTCTGAAAATGATACCAATAAATAAATCAATTTTAAAAATTATGGGTTCTGTGGTGAATTTCAATCATCTAATAAGAATTAGTATAAATATATTTGTCATTATCACTTTTTTAAATCCAAATTAATATATTTTACCATTTCCCATGGTGATAAATTTTACCATGGGTAATCATCATATTGAAAAAATTAAAGGGGCATAATTAACGGATATAAAACTCATGATTATAAATATTAATTTATTTTATTAAATTACATACATATAAATTTAACAAATTAATTTTATTACATGTGTGTATAGTGTGATGAAATCTGATTTTATGTAAAAATAAATTTTGAATCATACAACGGAATTTATTCTATTAGTTTTAATAAATACAAATTTTAAATTTTTTTATATTTTATCAAGAAAATGATTTATAGATATCCTAATGTCGTTCTCAAATTTAGATTAATAAATTTTACTCATATAAAATACATTTCACCACTAAATTATTTTTGTAAAAGAACATCACATTTATTTGAAAATGAATTTTAATTTAATGACAATTATTTCATAACTAATGATATAAATTTATAAATTTTTACACCATATAATTTTAATAATATTTTTAGAACTATTTATATCTACGAATCCACTGTATACCAGATAACATATACATGATATTTTAATAATTCATGGTGGATCCTCTAAACTCGATGTTGTGTGTCACATAAAACATAAAAAACATAATTATTTAAAGACAAATGTTTCATTAAAACATTGGGATTATATTGATGTAGTAATAAATATTATTTTCTGTAAATTTGGTGAAAAAATATTTTTGGGTAGAGAATTTTTTTAGGAGACAATGATGAAGGTACAAACTATTCATGCGAATATTAATGAAACCCAATAAAACAAAAAGGATACGTGATAATAATCGAATGAATTTATTGAAAATGATAGTATTTTGTATGGATTTTGTAAATTAATCCCCAATAAAGGTTGTCATAATGATTAGTAAAATGGAAAACAGAACAATGTATATTAGATATTTGTTATGTATATGAAATGAACTAATTCTCTAAAGCTCTAAAACTGAAATGAACCTCAATGTGAATTTTTAAACTAATTCAATATTATGTAAGGATTAAGGATGAGGCCTTATATTGGGCATCAAAGGTCATTTTAGGTATCTTTAGGAGTATGAATTTTGTTAATTAAACGTCAATAAATGATTTTTATATCATGGTCAAATTGAAATTATATAGCATTTGAAGATTACCTTGATGTTTTATCTACAATTTTTTTATTCAGAATAGATTTTTTCTAAATAGAAAAATGCCATAGTTCTAAGAAGGCTTACAAAGGAGAATAACCATCCAAATCAGCATCCCAAGATGGTTGGAATCAGAACAAGATAGTTTATGACAGTAATGGTATAGTTCAATCAGGCTTTAAATGGCGGCGGTATACATGCACAAGATCTACCAAATCTGACCTAGAGGAAAATTTCACCAGTGGAGAATTTCATGAAGAAAAAATCTCCATCATTAAGAGGATCATATGACCCTGTTCAAGATGACGGGTGGATCAAAGCACATGAAAACATTTTTTATGTAATGGGTTGTACAGAAAATCCAAAGGTTAACCTTGTTGTTTATCGTTTTGAAGGAGAAACAAATTAGTGGTGGTATGTAATGTCATAGATTTCCCCTGAATTATTTTTAAATATTATATAGAATTATTACTAGACCAAGCGTGGGGATGACATTTCATTAAAATCCCATGGAGGCCGGAATGGTGGTCTGAATTTTTTTAGCTAAGCGGGTTAGTGGGTGTACAAGGTTGTGGCAGTTTCCAAATGGATGCCCGGATTAAAAATACGAGGGAAATGTAGTGTCTGGGACGGTGAATAAACCTAATAACAAGTCTAACATCGACAGACGTGAGTTAGGGGAAATAGTTAATTGTCAGACATTTTTAATAAAATCAAATAATATAAAATAATTCGAAATGATTATTTTATTTTGGACACATTTGTTTCAATGCAACGATGAGGGAAATTTTTAAAAAATTAATACCATGTTGTAATGACTTAGAAACTGCAACACTGACTCATTAATACTGCAACATTAAAGAAAATAGAAACATGTTCCCTTCTTTTAGTGGGATAATCGACTATTTCTCATTGGAAAATGGTTGAGTTAAACTCTAGTGAATTTGTGGAACTTTGGAGAGAACTATCCGTGATGAAAAATGGAAAATGAAAATTGAGAATCACTTCATGCACAGAGTTGAAGGATCTTGACGATGACAATAGCACGATCCCTTCTTCTTTGGTAGATCACTCCTCGAGGTAGGTGTCAGTCTTTTTTTTTCTTCTCTACTCATTGAATTTAATGATGAACGCTGATCATCCAATGAACTAGTGGATCCGTGCATCTTCGTTTTTGTAGGAGGGCTTCATTAGGTTCATTCCTAGAATAAAAATTCTTCAATGTTTTATGATTTTAATTTATACCGATTCAAAACCTTCTAATAGGATCAAATTAACGCTGTGACGAACAATAGCGAAGTTTGTTCGTCTATTGTTTATAATATTTTTTTCCTCCTTTTTCCCCACGTTCTTCTTGTTCATCATAGGGATATGAATGATGAATCATTTCACACTCGTTTTGTGGCACAAGAATCTAAAATTGGATACCTGACATCATGATGAATCAATGGAGGCGTGATGGTGATGGAGGCAGATGATTCAACCCAGTTTGAGAGAAAATGTTATTCGATAGTTCTTTACGAAGATTATCAAAACAAGTTTTCGTGGCCGATCAAAAGCCCAAAACCTCCCAAAATAACAATGGCATGGTGGAGATACAATGGATCTTGAGTATCGTGAAGATCAGATGGCCGGATTGAGGATCAAAGAGCCTAGATGAGTAGCTACGAAGAACAACAGTTCTGGAAATTTATGAAGAACACGACGTGTATCCTGAAGAACAAGTCATGTGGACCGGGAGTGGAGGATAGGGTTTGGAATTTACCTAAGGAATGGAAAGACATGTTATCCAAATAACATGACATGTGGGTCCTTACGTTGGACTCACCGTGTATCTCAGAAGATACACGGACACGGGGTGTGGTGCACGGTCGTGTACTCCACCATATGGCCAGACCAGGCCAACACCATGGTTTACCCCATGTACCAGTCACACGGGTTGTGACACATGGGTGTATGCCATGTACAGGCATAAGGCCAGCATAAACGGTGTCCTCATCGGATAGAGAAATCTATTATTTCACTCACTTAAAGGTTGTGTATACCTTATTCTGCATGTCAAGACTTGCGACATGAGTCGTTGTACAGGGGAAGTACCTAAGATGTGCAGACATAGATTGTGACATTCAACACGCCATTTACGTTTCAGTACGTGGCTAGAAAATCTTGTCCACTGTATCTTGGACATCTTTCGTTTGGGTTAGGGACCCTTTTTATCATTCCCTTGATGGTTAGGTATCGTCTCCTTCTATAGGTGTAAGATCCCATCAGTTGGAATTTCTATGATAGAGTTATGTATCCATCTGAGAGTCCTCGATTGAGATCTTCAATCCATTCTTGACCCTTGGTAGAGTCATGTATCGACATGAATATTTTTCATAGGGCGTTGATCTTCTATATATAAAGTGAATTTGGATGAGTCGTGATATCCACCAAAGACCTTGTAGTGATCATCATATGTGTATCATGATATTTCTTCACTCAGGAGTGTGTTATCCTAGAAATAGTGTATCTATCTCTCATGACTTTTCATGGCAGACAGTACATCTCTGACAGACGTCATCATAGCTGTCAGACTGTTGGATTGAGTTCTCCTAGATGAGTGCTTCATGTAATCATTGATATGAGTCCCATGAGGGATATGTGGTGGTATGAAAAGTCTCTAGACTATGGGTCTAATATTTGAGTATATCTAGACTGTGTTACATCTGTTATATATTCAGTAGTCATATAATATGGAAATATAATTGTACCTCCCCTTTCTGTTTTGAAGTGTAGTTTTTGGGGTCCTCAACTAAGTATTGTTATACTCTCCCCTTCATGAGATTTTCCCGCACGTATCATGTCTTATGCTTTCGAGCGGCCTTTTGATAGACTTAGGGGCAGACCAGGAAAAGGAAAAGATTCTTAGTCTCTTACAGGCCGAGGAGTTATTATGGCTACAAGTAGTAGTCCCAGTACATATTTGTGATTACTGGTTGGAAATTGTAGTTTTCAGTCTCATGTTTTTGGGTGTTCTAGTATTTTTCCCAATTTACATTTACTACATTAATTTTCATCATACTCTATGGGTTGGGATTAGTTGTATTCATGCATTTTATTCTTTTGGGTTTTTTTTACAATTATGCATTTTTTGTCTTATAGAGGCATGCTTGGTTACATATACATATTAAATGCCTCCCAAGTTAGTTATATTTTTCTCGGTGAAACTCACCAGCCCCTGACCTATTGGAGGAGATCTTGGGGAGAGGTGGTGCAGGCTGCACTAGGACGAGTCTTGATAGAGTGGTGTCAGAGATGGTCGTTTATACCATAGGACCCAGATTCTGTGATATTGGATTGGGGAAAAGTGTTAAGTGTTTAATGCTCGGCATTCATGCCAGAGACTCCAGTGCTGGTATGGGCGGCCAACATATCCATACTCTAGGGCTCCAATAAACTACGTTTTGACTCGGTACATGAATGAACTAACTGTGGGGAAATTAGAGAATGCCAAATGCATCATAGAAGAATGGATTGTGTTTTCCAAGTCCTTTGTGTCATCTATCTAGATATACACGTTGACCATGGTACAAGTGGTTTCCTTAAATGATTCCCCCTCAATGCATACCATCTAGGAATAAGTAGTGAAATCATGAGGATGATCCCCTCAGTGTTGAGGCTTTGATACAGGGACCAGTTTCCTAGGCATTTCCTCCAGGTGGTCAACCTGCTATACCACCACAAGTGGAGTACCCGTGGTACCTGTAGTACCAACCAATGAAGGGCATAGGCTGAGAACGCTCAAGGAGATTCAGATCCAGAGACCCATGAGGATCCAAGGCGAGCCCAACCCTCAGGTAGCTCATAACTGGATTGATGCGGTTACCACTATTTTCTGTCTAGTGAGGACACCAGCGGACTAGATGTTGATCCTAAGAGAGAACCTTCTTTAGGTTTCATTGAGATGATGGATGAGTCTGACCATACAAACTCACAAAGATGAGATACATTCTAGGAAGAAGTTTTAGGGAATCTTTATGGAGGATTTCTCTCTAGTTATGCTAAGAATAGTGCACAAATGAGAGATTATTCATCTCTTGTAGGATAATTGGATGATGGATGACTATAAATTGAGGTTCAACAACCTTTCCCAGTACTCGATGGATATGGTTAGGGATACATACTTTTGATCTTGGACATTTGAGGAAGGTCTGCAAAAAGACATAAGTGTAGGTGTCGTGCCTCCCTGAAATCAATCTTATGATGGAGTGGTCGAGAGGGCCTTGGTGATCGAAAGCATCTTTGAAAATTAGAGACAAATGATGACAGTTAGAAGCAGGAAGACTTGTGGGGAGACTTCAGTAGAAATGAGCTAACGTCAGACACAAGGATTAGGACATGGTAGCTGACATAGGAGAACCCATGACATGTAATCAACAATCCATTCCTCTCAGGCTGGATCTAGTCATCATATGGTGAGGTTGTTCTACTCGTGAGATGGTAGGGGATAACACGAAATGTATTGTCCAACCCATCGAACTACATATAGGGAAGCGGTGGATGGACCACCAAGGCAGATGCAAAGAGTGGAGCAGACAGACCTTCAAGGTGATAGATTTGGTAGAGGAGTAGGGAGAGCTGCAGGTGGTGGAAGATGCTTTGATCTACTTCCACCACCACCCCCAGAAGGTCCACAATAGGATTAGGGAGTTGGGAGAAAGGGGTGGGGATAGATGACTGCGGTCGAGGCGTATGGCCTAGGGACTCCAGGGATGATCCATGGTTTGATCTGTGTCATCTGTACCATAGATTACATACTTATGGACAAAGGTTCCAATCATTCCTTCTTTTCCACAGGTATTCTATAAATCCTTGAGATTCTGGTAGAGTCTTTGACTCGATTCTTAGGCTTGGAGATATCAATGTAAGGACACTCGATGAACATTCACCTTTGAAGGTAGTGCGATCATACCCTAGGAGGTGAGAGATTTTCTTTTAACCTCTAGGTGGTAGCATCAAGGACATACGACATCATTCTCAGAATGGATTGGTTATCTTCGTTCAATGCCCATATTGACTGCTTAAGGATAAGAATGTGGTGTGTCTGCAGTAATGGGATGAGGATTAAAATTGTCAGAGAAAAGGAGACCCAGGAAGCCCAGAATGAGATCATGCATAAGAGGGTGCATCCAATCACCCATGATTTAGCATGCCATTCCATTGGAGACGTAGTTGTTATGAGTTCCCTGTTCCTAGCAGTAGTGGTGGAGTACATAGACGTATTTCCATATGATGTTCCAAGACTACTTCCCTACCTTGAAATCGACTTCTGCATCGACTTATAACCCACAATGACACCAGTTTCCTCACTAGCATATCATATGGATCTATAATAACAACCCGAAATGAGGGTGCAGTTAGAGGATTTGTAGATCTTTGGTTTCGTAAGACCTAGCGTTTCACCCTAGGTGGCCCCAGTTTCGTTTTCCAAGGAGGCATATAATACTTTGAGGCTGTGCATGGATTATTGGTGCCTAAATCAGGTAACATTGAAGAATAAGTTACCACGTATGAGAATCGGTGACCTCTTCGATTAGTAAAGAGGGGCACATGGGTTCTCGAAGGTTGACCTTTGATCAGGTTTTCACTAGTTATGACTACGAGAGGAGGATATACCAAAGTCAGATTTTATATGATATAATAGTCACTATGGGAACATGGTGATGTATTTTGTCGTCCAAAACACCCAACTAGTGGTTAGGGGACTGATGAACCCGATCTTCCACCAGTACTTATACTGGTTTATTATGGACTTCATCGATGACATCCTTGTGTACGAGGTGTTGGATGAGGAGCACACAAGACACCCGTGGATGGTCCTAGATGTACTCTAAGAGAACCTGCTTTATGGGAAGCTCTTGAAGTGCATGTTTTGGATTAAGGAGGAACACATTATGGGACATGTCATCTTAGTAGATGGTGTAGCTGTGGAACTAGCCAAGGTGGAGTCAATGTTATCATGGAAGCCACTACCAAAAATGACGGAGGTTTGGAGCTTCCCTGGGTTGGTGGGATATTTCCAGAGATTCATTCCTGAATTATAAAGAATTTCAGCAACAATTAGGTCTTTTACCATGAAGGGGAAACCCTTAATGTGGACAGATAAGTGCCAACAGGCTTTAAAACAGTTGAGACCGTGTCTGATAAGCGCCCCGATTTTGAGATTACAGGAGGAGGGTGTCGAGTACGTAGATTTCATCGATGCATCAGAGACTGAGGTTTACTATGTCCTAATGCAGATATATGAAGTTATTTATTATGTTTCATTCCTTCTTAGGCTACCTAATCAGAACTATAAAACCCATGATCTTGAGTTGGCATCGATAGTCTTCGTGTTGAATATGTGGCAACACTACCTTAGGGGGGGAGCGATTTATCATCTACTTTGACCATAAAAGCCTCATGTAAATCCTATCGTAGATGAAACTAAACTTGAGATAGAGGCGTTGGGTATAGTACATCCATGACTCTGATTTCAATATTTCTATGCTTCGGGGAAGGGGAACAAGGTGGAAGATGCTCTTAGCAAGAGATCGAGCTCGCACCATTTGAGTGAGCTGATGGAATAATTGTCCCCATTGCAGTTATCCTTCATGGAAAAAGATGATGTAGTTTACCTTTATTCAATGGTTGTCACCCCTCCGCTCATACAATGAGTTTGGGTGGTGCATCTTGTGGATGTCAACTATGAGGCTTTACGTGCTCAGTTATCCATTGGACAGGCTCCTGATGGATATTCTCAAGGTGGGGAGCACATAGTTTTTTTTCAGAGGATGCATGGTTGTATCAGTGGTGTAGTGGGAGGAGGTCCTACGATATTTCCTTACATCCCCTATTGAAGTACTTATTGTAGTGGAGAATATGTACTAGGATCTCCAATGACAGTTCTGGTGGTCTGACATGAAGAGGGTAGTATAGGGATCATTTATCGATGACTTACATTTCAGCAGATGAAGAATGAGCACTAGGTTATAGTGGTATTAACAAACCCCTGGATGTCTATAGTGGATGTGTGATTGGATATCGATGTATTTTTTTATGGGCATACCACAGACGTCTAAGGGAAGTTATTCTATCTGGGTGATCATTGACGGGCTCAACAAGTCAGTCCCACATCCTAGCTATCAGGGAGCTGTGTTCTGTAGAATGCATGGAATGCCTCTACGTGCAAGAGGTAGTTTGGCTTCATGGGTTCCCTTCCAAAATAACATCTGATCGATACACCTGCTTCACGTCCGGTTTGTTAATGCGATTGTAGAAGGATTTCAGGACATAACTATGCTTGAGAACAACATTCCATCCGTAGAACGATAGTCATCCGCCGAGGTCCATTCCAGTTCTAAAGGATATGTTTCAGACCTATATGTTCTACTTTGGTCACATTTGGGAGGACCAACTACAATTGGTAGAGTTTTCCTACAATAAAATCTACCACTCCATGAATGGTGTCGCATCGTCCAAGGATTTATATCGGAGATCCTTCCAGTCAACAATTTTTTGGACAGCCCGCCGAGAGTCTGCACTCATGGGTCTATAGTTTTTGTGAGATACCATTAAGAAGGCATAGATCATCCAATAGTGGCTGAATACTGCACAATGTTGACATAATTCTTATACTAACAGATGATGGAGACCTCTGGAGTTCAAGGAAAGAGACCACATCATCCTTCGGTTCTCACCATGATGAGGGTTACCGAGATTTTCCTAGGTGGCAAGCTATTTATGAGGTTCATCGGACCATTCCAGATATTACAAAGAGTTGGCAAGGTGGCGTACCGCCTAGCTCTACCACCACAGTTTCATCGGGTACATGATGTCTTCCACGTGTCGCTATTAAAGAGGTACGTGCATGACCAATCACATGTCATCGACTGGGGAGAGCTGGACATTGAAGATGGAGTGACCGTTGTTAAGTACTGAGTGGAGATCATGGATCCTCATAATAGTATCCTTGGTGGTGATCCATTCCCTTGGGGTGCGACCTATAGAAACATGTGAATCGTCAGGAGAGCACGTGGGAGAGAGAGGCTCAGATCCATGTCTAGTACCCACATCTTTTTTAGTAGGCGAGTTTTGGTTTTTTGGGGACGAAAATCCCCGTGGTGGAGATAATGTAATGTATCATATTTTTTGTTTATTATTTTTAAACATTATTTGGATTTATTAAGAGACCAAGCATGGAGAAGTAATGTCATTATGAGGTCTGATGAGCCAGGAATGGTGTTTTGAACCTTTTTTTAAGTATGAGAGGTGGATGGTGTGTGTGTTTGTGGATCCATCAAAACCGATGCTCAAAATTAAAATCTAAGGGCATCGTTGAGTTCTGGGAAATGACTTTACCTATGAATAAGACTAACCTCGACTGGCGCATGTAGGGGGAAAAGTTAATTTTTGGATGTTTTTAGTAAAATCAAATAAAATAAAATAATTTGAACGATTTATTTTATTTTATTTTATTTTGTAAAAATCCATTTCCACTCAATGATGGGGCCGTTGTTTTGATAATTAATACATCACCATAATGACTCAACAACAGCTACGCTGAAACAATAAGGTCACAGTGTAACAGTACACAGAAACACATTCTCGCCTTTTAATGGGACAATTTAATGTTTCTAGTTGGTAGAAGGATGAGAGAATCTCTGGTGATTTATTGGAACATTAGGGAGAAAACATGAAGAAGAATAATGGAGAATAATGTTAAAATCTCTATGCCAACAGAGTTGAAGGCTTCTGACAATAACGACAACTCAATCCCTTCGATAGAGATCGAACCCTACTCGAGGTAGGGGTTATATTTGAATTATTTTCTCTTCACCATTACATTAATTTAATGATGAACACAGATCAACCCATGAACTGGATTATCCGCGCATTATCATTTTAGTGGGAGGTCTTCATTGCATTCATTCAGGGAAAAAAATTTATTTCATGTTTGATACTTTTAATTTACTTCCGTTTAATACCTTCGAACATGATCAAATTAATGACCTAATGATCAAAAGCGAACTTTATTCCTCTTTTTTTTATTGGATTTTCTTCCTCCCTCTTGCATACATTCAATGATTTGTTTGCAGGGATAAGAAATAGGATTCATTGAAAATCCATTTCATGGTGTAAAAATATGAAATTGGTGATCCGACATCATGATGACACAATAGAGGTGCGACAGTGTTGGTGACAGACGAATCAACCCAGTTCGGGAGAAAAAATTCTTCGACTGTTCTTCATCTAAATTATCGAAATGAGTTTTTTTGGATGATCAAATGCCTGATAACTCCTGAAACATAGATGTCGTGTTGGGGTGACCATCAATATTGAGTATCGTAATGATCAGATGCCCAGATCAAGGATCAGAGGAGCCCCAATGTGCGGTGACAAAGAACAAAAGTTCTGGAAATTTCCTATGATCACGGCGTGTGTCCCAAAGAACACTTCATGTTGATCTATGGTGTTGGTTAGGGTTATATGATGCACAAAGCGATGAAATGGAATGTTCTATGAGTAATATGACTTAAGGCTCCTTATGTGGGGCTCGCTGTGTATCTCAGTCAATAAACAGACATAGGGTGGGGTACCTGGCTGTGTACTCCACCACACAGCTAGACCAGGCCGGCTACATGGGTTACCCCATATACTGGTCACATAGGTTGTGACACACGGGCTGAAGCCATGTACGGGAACATGGCCAGAGTGCATGGAGTCCTCCCAAGATGGTGGAACCTGACGTGTCACTATCTTAAACACCATGTATACCTTCATCTACATGATAATCATTGTGAAATGGGTCGTTGTACACAAGTAGTACACATGGTCAGAGGACATGATGTGTGACCTTTCTACACACCGTTTACTTTTCATTACATGGATTGATCATATTTTCCACAGTTTCATGGACATGTTTCATTTGTGATAGTGCCCCTTTTTCTATTTCCCATTAATATCATGTATCTTTTCCTTCTATAGTAGTATTATCCCTTTAGAAGGACATTCCAAGATAGCTTCATGTATCCCTATGAGTAGCCCCGAACAAGATCCTCAATCCATTCTTTATCCTAGTTAGAGTCTAGTTTTGACGTGACAATTTCTACAGGATGCTGATCCACTACTTAGCAGAAGAATCCAGATGCGTCGGGGTATCCAGAAAGGCCCTATAAGTGATCCTCATCCATGTATCGTGATATTTACCCACTCAAGAGTTTGTTCTCTAGGAATGAGTGTATCTATCTATCAGGATATTTCCCAAGAGACAGTACATCTCGGAAAGACGTCATCAGAGCTATCAGACTCATGGAGTTTATTCTCCCCGAAGAGGGCTTCATGGAATCTTAGTACTGAAGCCCTAGGGTAGGTATTTGGTTATGTGACTTATCTCTAGACTATGGGTCTAGATTTTGAGTATATCTAGATTTTGTTACTCTGGTTATATGGTCAGTAGACATATACTGTGTAAATATGATTGTAACTTTATTTTGTGTATTGCATTAAGGTTTTCGCGGTCCTATACTATGTATTGATATAATCACCCATGTACGGGCTTTTCCCGCACTTATCATGTCTTTTGATGATGAGCAGCCTTTTGACAAAGACCATGGAGGTCCCAGAAATGACCATGATTTTTGATTTCCCTATAGACCGAGGTGTTCTTATAGATTTTAGAAGCCATCCCAGTACCTCTTGGTGTTTACAGGTTAGACTTTGTAGTTTTTAGAATCTTTTATTGGGTGAGATTGTATTCTAGCCATGTTTACATTCAGTACTTTACATTCTATAATACTCTCTTGGTTGGGTTTAGTTGTATACAATCATTTTATATCTTAGTGTTTTTTTAAATTTCAGTATTTGTGGGATTGGAGATGTTCCTGTGTATATAAGTACTTAGTAAATACCCCCCATGTTAGTAATTTTCTTACTCGGTTCTAGTCAAAAACCCTTAGCCTATTGGATACGGGCTTTGAGAGTTGCATCACAGGCCCCACTGGGATGGGTCATGAAACGGTCGATGGTTAAAAATATCAGCAATAGTGAGGGGATTGATTATCTTGGTTGGAATGAATTCAAAGGTATGATTCCTGAAAAATATTTTCCAAAGTTTGTTCGATATAGGATGGAAACCTATGTCTTGAAATAGAGGAAGGATGATGACTTAGTGCAAGGTTATGAATAAAATTTCACTCAACTAGCACTATATTCTCTAAATTTCATTTGAGATATTGATAGTAAGGTAAAAATATTTAACATAGGACTGACATAACAATATATAAGATAATTATCCTCTCATTAATTAAAAATATATGAGAAACTTGTCATATGTGTGAAGAAGGTTTAAATGGAGTTTTTTGATGATCATGCATTCTAAGAGAGAAATAAAATGAAATGGATCAGTTAGCAAGAAAAGGGAATGAATTCATCAAATAAGCCTAGAGGTAATAAAATTAAATTTCTAACTTGTGAGATGTGTGGTATAAATCATCATGAAGAATGACTCTAAAAATTTGGAATGTTCTTTTGGTGTGGTAAGGCTGGTCATTTTTCACGTAACAGTATGTAAGATGATCATGTTGGAAATGAAATTATAGTGTTATGATGATATATTTAAATGAGTTTGGATAATATTCCAACGTGTGTCCAATGTTTATTACATAGGGTGGAAACCAGACAGATCAAAAGAAGAAGGGTATGGAAAAATAATTTGCTACTACTAGAGTTTATGTGGGACCATAAAATGAAGTTGTATCAGGTACTACTTTTGTTTTATTATTATTCAAATTCCATGTTGGACTCAGGTTCTACACAATTATTCATTATAGAGAAATTTTCTAGTAAATTTGGAATTCCATCTCATGATATGAATCCGGAACTTGTGGTAAAAACACATGTATAAAATAATAATGAAAAAAACAAATTATAAGAATTTTCATATACTTATGTGTGGAAAGAATTTACATGCAAACCTTGTTTTTTATTCAAGTAGATATTGAGGTTATTTTTGGAATGGATGGGATTTATATTTAGCATGCTAATATTCATAATAGAGATATTGTGGTTCCAATTCAGAAAGACTATCAGTTTGTGTACAGGAATGTTCCCTTATCTCTGATAACATATCCGAAAGTTGAAAAACTAGTAAAATATGGAAATTAATGTTACCTTACACATATTTCTTAAAAAATGAAATGTTTATATTAATTATGTTCTTGTAGTAATTGAGTACATTGATGTTTTTCATGATGCGCTTCCTAGAATAATTTCTCTACCAAGACGTTGAATTTACTATTGACTATGTTCCTAATGCTTAGAAAATTTTAAATCACCCTAATCGAATTGCTCAAATTGAACTTTTAGAGTTAAATAAACGAATTTCAGAGTTTCTAGATAATATTTTTATTTGACTCTTCACATAACCGTGGGGTGCAACAATCATTTTTTTAAAAAGAAATATGGTTAAATGGTACTTTGCATTCATTATAGAGCCTTGATTAATATCACAGTTAAGAACAATTATTTATTTCCTCATATCGATGATTTGTTTGATCAAATACAGAGAGATCTGTATTTTTCAAAGATTGAATGGAGGTTAGGGTTCCCTCAGTTGATTGTAAAGGAATCATATGTTCCATAGGCTGCATTTCATACTAGATATGACAATTATGAGTTCATAGTTATGCATTTTGGGTTATCAAATTCACCTATTTTATTCATGGATCATATTAATATAATTTTTTGTGAGTTCATAGATAAGTTTGTTGTTGTATTTATTTATGATATTTTCATATATTCCAATATTTAATAGAAACATGTAATTCATTTAATGTTTGTCTTCAAAACGTTAAAAGGAAACAAAATTAATGTAAATTCAGCATGTGGGAGTTTTGGTAACAACCATTTTCATTCTTTGGTAACATTTTATCAAATTATTGCTTAAATTTTCATCATGCTAAAACATATATTGCGGTAGAATGGACTAGAACGATGAATATAACCAAGATTCATAGTTTTAATGTTTTGGTAGGCTATTACAGAAGGTTTTTGGAGAATATTTCAATGTTATCTATCCAATGACTAAGATAACTCAAAAAGTTGTAATTTTAATCTAGAAAAAAGAATGAGATGATTGTTTTCATGAATTTAAAAGAAGATTTACTAATTTTCCCGTATTGGAATTACCTTCCCAAAATAGTGAGTTTGTTATCTATAATGATTATTAGTTGAAAGGACTTTTTTGTGTCATTATGTAGAATGAACTAGTAATTTCTTATGCTTCATGATAGTTGAAAAATCATGAGTTAAATTACCCTACAAATGAATTTGAAATAGCTTTTTTTTATTGCTATAAAAATTTGGAAGTATCATATTTATGGAGAAAAATGTGACTTATATACTAATTCATAAAGTTTTAAGTATATATTCCCACATAAAGAATTGTTCATGAGGTAGATAATATGGCAAGAATTAATCAGGAATTGTGATTGCATGATTCATAACCATCCAGGAATGGGAATTAAATTGGATTACGCGTTGATTCAAAAGAGCGAGGCTACATTAACCATGTTATATTTGGATCAAGATCCTTTGAATAATGATTTGATGAATTTTTTCATAGAAGTTGTTTTTTAAGAAATTAGACTGTTTGGTTTCAGGTGTAAGTGAATTCAACTCTCTTAGAAAAAATCAAGAATGAATAGGAGGGAAGTGTGTTCCAGAAAAAAGGTATAGTTGGTTAAGAAAGGTTAAAGTGGATTGGTAGTAGCCAAAAGGGATTCATCATACTTTACTAGTTAATTTGTAGAAATGAGAAAGTATATCCACGGACATTGTTGTGGGATTACTGATGAAATCTCAAAATAGTAAGGAATTCTAGGTTACTATTGACTGATTGACTAAATCATCTCATTTCCTTATAATTCGAAATACATTGCCTCTAGATCAACTTTCTCAATTGTATTTAAATGAGATAGTCAGGTTACATGAATTTCCCCTGTCAATTGTATCTTCTCATTATCCTAAGATCACTTTAAACATTTTTAACGGCCTTCAAAAGTAGTTGGGTACTGAATTAAATTTTAGTACAAAATTTCAACCACATTTAGATTGGTAGTTGGAGAAAACAATTCAGACATTGATAGATTTTTATGTTCTTGTTCAATGGATTACCAAGGATGTTGGGACCAACAAATTTCTTTAGATGATTTTTATTATAATAACAGTTGTAATTCTAGTATACAAATGTCTCCAGTTGATATATTATATGGGAATCAGTGTCAAACTCTAGCAGTTTGGTATGATGTACGTGAAAGGAACCCGATGCTACCAGAATTGGTAGAATAGATGGAAGAGAATGTTTAGATGATATAGAAACACATGAGGATAGTTCATAGTTAGAAGAAAGGATATGAAGATAACCAGAGTAAGGATGAGCTAGGGATGGTTGGTGAGATATATACGGGGTGGCCAGATCTTGTGGAAGATGTTGATGCCTATGATTGGGATATGCATGGTAATATAAATAAGGGTGTTGGGAAGTGATTTTCAAGGGATTTAACAAGATTATGATGTTATTACCCATAGTTGCACTTATGATTATTCATGCTATTATCATTTATATTTAATGGTTGATGGCCATATTTCTTAATTTATCTACACATATCCCCTAACTTTTTGGAGTTGTTGGAAGTACATATTTTCATCTACTATAGATGTATCTTAGGATGTTTTAAATTATTACAGGGAATAATGGAATAATGGTATAAGTATATGGTTTAATAAATATCATAATCCATGTAGTTAGTTTTACTATAATTTAAATGAGTAGATACTAAAATACTCTTGATTTGTGTTGGATTATGCATAGAGTTCATGGGCATGGTTTGATGGTAAAAATAATATACTAATAATAATGATAATTAATGACTATTTAATTAATCAATAACTTGTGAAATTTTTTATATAAAGGATTAATTTATTTTATATCATTAAATTAATTTTTCCTAATAATATTTCTTGTCAAAGGAATAGATATACAGGTTTTTGAATGATGATAAATGTGGTAGATAATACGACATAGTTATGGAAATTCTGTGGTTTTGAGTTATGTTATATAATATATGATTTTTTTAATTTCATACACCAACTCAACAATTTTAATTTCGATGATTTAATCCTCGTGGAGTCTATGATGGTATTTTCCACAACATCCAAGTGGGGGAGGGACAATAAACCACACCATGCAGCCATTATCTCTTTTATGGGTAGAATTTTGTGCCAATTATCATGGTTATAAGGTACTAAATATAATTGTATTTTTGTGTGTGGTTTATTATGGTTATTTCAAACTTTTGACTTAGGATATACTATGAAATGGATTATTTTTTGTATGAAATGTACAATCTATTATATCTTTAGGTACCATACTCAGTGTGTGGGAAACGATTGATTGACGTATAATACCCAACATATGATACATGGAATATGGGGTGTGCTAGGTATTGGATACTACATGGTTACTGTATATGGATATGTAGATGTGATTGAGTATATTCATGTAGTGACACATTTCCATGGTGTTGGTGGATGTTTTTTTTTGGATAAAGATGGATCAATACATAAAATATTTGAATAGAGTGGGAAACCAATGTGGATGCAGTATATGGGTACACTTAATTTTTTTTAGTATAATAAATGAATAATTTTATGTTATTATCACTGAGATAAGTGATTTGAGTCTAGGAAGAATATAATAATATTTATGGTATGAGATAGTATCTATGTTATTCAGTGATTATGGTTTCACACCCACTCTAAAAGATGTATTCTTGAGAACAATTCTATCAATAGATTTAGATCATCTTTAGGGTGACAATTTTTTTCGGAAGGGTATAATGTTTTCCTTATCACCATCTTTTCCTACTCAGTTTCACTTAAATTATATGGTTTCTAATATCTCTATGAATCTAGAAAAGTCCAATATAATAGTGTTATTCCATGAATTAAAAAACAATTCTAATATTCAATATTTTAAAACTCCTCAGGACATCAACATTGAGATCATCGATATTTTTAACATGATTATTAAAAGAATTTGTTTAACCATTGATGATATCGACCACTATTTGATTTATATCCTAATAAAAATTTCTTCTTTGAGTTTTTTGTCTTCTTATAGCTGAGTTATTCAATTTCATACTTCAACACATATTTTATTCTTATAGATATTGTATGGAAGTATTAAAATCACATACCATGTTTACTTCTCTCACGTATTTTTTCCTCTATATAAAAATTTCTTAAATATTACCCTCTAGTTTTGAAATACGTTAAAACAGTTCTTATGAAACACAATTTATGTGAAACCTAATATATGAATTTTTTTCTTTATAATGCAAACTTCAACAAACTCAATATGGATTGTTATTACTCAGAATCTTCCATATTTGATGCTTTTTTTTCTAGAATCAACATTCAATAATATATTACTATATTTAAGGAATTTAGAGTGTAATCATAATTTTTATCTCACATTGTTATATAATTTCATTAGGGGGTTAATTTTTCAATTTATCTCATAATTTCATCAGGAACATTTGAAACATATTCATACCCTTCCGTTATAGAATTTATGTGAGTGGATATTTTCTATTAAATATATATATTCAAAATTTTATATTTGATGATAAGAATAACATAACTCAATTAACCTAATTTTAATACAATATTATTAAAAAATTATTTCTATTCATTTAATAAAATTACACTTCCCAATAAATTTCCATTGTTAATGACGCATTTCACTATTCATTTTATCAATTAAAATGAGGGTACTATAAAGACTATTCAATATCACTTATTATGGGTAATATTTTCTATAACTAATACATTGATATGGTATAATAGTCATAATATTTGCATTACAATATTAAAAATTATTATATCATCAATTTTTTATCTATGTATTAACATTTACTCAAAAAATATGTTTTCTGATTGAAATAATACATCATCAATATCATTGTTATGCATTCAAAAATAAACATACTTGTTCAATATTCAACACAACGAATAATCATATAATAAGGAATAACATTCATTAATATTAAGAAATATTTTTAATATTATATGTTAATATTTAAATTATATTGTCACGTAATAAATTTTACTGTATAATGTACATCCTAACACAATCATTCAATTATAATCAACATAATTCTCCCTTCAAGATTTCTCTAATACTTCCTCGTTGACCGTGTCTTCCAAAATTCCTTATATAGATCATTTTTGGAAGTCTATTTAAAATAATCAAAATCCGTATTTCATCATATGGTTCCATACATTATTTTTTGTGTCATGAAAAATTAAATTATCTATTTAGAAAATGACTTCCCCCATTTAATTAATGAGAGATAACTCCATCATCAATATTTAGCATTTATATAACATATTGATCTAATAAAAGATAAATACTAGAATAGGGTTTACAAATCATGATGTGTTAATATCTTTTGAAGATCTTCCCTAATAATAGTGTTACAATATTAGTCAGAACCTTTCTCTCCTCCATGCTAAATATAACGTAATGAAACATTTAATGTGGTTCCCAATAGATTATACCTTTTTTTTTTGAAAAAAATGGTTAATTAAAAAATTAAATATAAATGTTCTAATTCTATTGAGTTAGTAAATTCACTTAAGGTATTATATATTGGAGTATTCACAATACCCCACATGGATTACAACCATAATAAAATTATTTATGAACTCAATTCAAAACATACAAGATTGAATTCACTACTACAAATATATACTTTTCAGATGTAAAAAAATTGATTTAACACTAGTGAGTTCTTATTAGTTGGATATTCTTCCACAAATATGAAATAATATTTTTTCATTGAAAAATCAAATATTATTATTTTAATTCAAAAGTTCAAATAAAAATAATAGATTATAACATTCTTATTCACTCTATATTTCAAAAAAAATTGAAATTACTCCCACTTTATTCCGTATCGATGAATGATCCATATATGTATAGTCAATAATATATTTCTCTTTTAACGAAGAACTATTTTTTATCAGAAACATTTGATAATTATTTTACAGTAGAAGTATATTAAAAGCCATTTAAATTTTATAATAAAAGTATCAAACATGTATATATATTGAACAATAATAATAAATTAGTAAAAAGATATAAACATTGATATCTATTAAATTAACTAAAATAATATCCACAGTGTAGAATTACTCAATGTTGAGTGCTTTTATCATGATAACTTTTAAATATAGAGACACATTATGAGAATGATTTGCATTATCAATGAATGTGTAATAACCTTTAAAGGTTTTATTGTAATGGCCCATATATTTAAATAATAATACTATTGATTTTTTTTAATACTTATTAATAAGATATTAATTTTATGTTAATAGGAAAACATTTTTTGATAGCATTGTCAACAATCAACAACAAAGTTCTCTAAAATCTTACGTTGCACACAATGTTGAGTTATACAAAAAATTAATATATTATTAGTATTATTTTAAATATTTGTTAATTCCTAGATATTATATTGGCAGGAATGAATAGAAAAAACCATAATATAAATAAAAAGTTTTGTAAAATGTTTTTGAATTTTTCAAATAAAATATTGTGGCATAAATATGAATGAATATCGAAAATATACTACATTTTATGTGATTAATGACATTCTATATAATTTAATTATATAAGTAGGTTGCTTTTATAATTTTTTTAATGTATAATTGGATTATATTATTACTATTTAATACAATTTTGGTGATCGGATGTAATTTTCCTTTGAAATTAGGCATAAACAAATTTTAATCTGTTAATAGTTATTATTTTGTGATAACACACTTTTTGGTTTTGACAATAAGAATTAAATTTATATAAATATTATGAAATTTTGGTGTTTGAAATTTGAAAAAATGGATTTCATATTTATAATCAAGAGGTCCAAATTATGTAAATAGATAACTATTTTTTTAGAAATTTTGAATAGTAACTTTACTAAATATTTTATTTAACATGCTTAATGTTTAAATCTACTAAATAAGGATAAAAAATAATAATATAACAATAATAAATCACCCTAAATAAAGTAAAAATTCTATTGGATAATACATATCCATCCATGGGAATCCTTGGGTTGGTTTTGGAAAATTTAATGTTAAGGAAAATTTAACATAAATAAATATCTTTTAGTAACAAAAATTATATGGGGATATATAAGTGAGAAATTAGACAATAAATAATCATTATAAATATCAAAATTTTTCTTTTATAATTGTATTTTATTTATAAATTTAAGACATATATAAATAAATTTAATTATGGAACAGTGATGATACAATGATTGCAACATTAATATAAGATTCAAATAAATTATATTATAAATGTTAAAATAAATGAAATTTGGTTATTTTGATGTCGTCCACGATTTTTCTAGATAATAGAAACATGTTATCATTGTTTTATTGAGTTTTTTTTCAAATGAGTCATGTTGTTATAACATTAAGTATACAATTATTTATTAAATAGTGTCAAAAATGATCTAAATGAGTTTTTAATACAAATATTATTTTATTAAATGATATAATAATCCTAAAAATATATGATACAGATTAATGGTATAGAGAATGATAATAATATCATTAATTATCTACCTGAGATTATTTTGGCATTTTATAGTATGTATATTAACCATATAACATGAATATACAAGAAGACATGGTAAAGGATAAATTAGTATACTGAGGGTTAAAGTTGAATGAAAATGAGATTTTTAGGACATAAACTTGTCTAAAACCTATTGGTTGAGAGGATTACTATCCATAAATATCTTATCTTCATATTGAATAACTACAGTTCCATTATTAACCTAAATTGAAATTATAAAAAAATGATGTTTCTCGACTCTTATAAATAGTACCACCCCCTATAAAAGGTCATCACCTCTAAACCTTTCTCTGACCTCTCAATCACCTTGGATATTACAAAATCTAATCCAATCAGATAACAAATCATCTATTACTCCTGGAAGCCTTCCCTTATGCAAATGGAAATTAAAAAATATCATATTTCATCAAACCAAAGGGAGTCACCCGATTTAAAAGTAACGTCTTCTATCTTGTTTTTTTCTATTATTTTCCATCTCTACTCCCAATTCCCTTATTATTATTTGGTTACATATAAAATCCTGTATCATAAATATACTAGGATGTTTTTATGAGAAATATTCTAACTACACATACAAAAACCTCCATCTAATGGGTATAGAACACATTGTTTCTAGGGACAACGAACTACTTCCACACGAAACGATAATTGTTCAATATTCTCCTACCCCTATCATGGTGGACATTTTGATTAAAATTTAATTATAAATGATAATTATGATAATTATTTTATCTCTATGCTTCTTTAGATTTCATTTATAACATACCTTTATTCTCTTCACGTTGTATAAATATGATAAATTCATTTGACGAAGTGCAGACTACCACCCCCTCAAAGATATATGACACGTTCATGCTATACATGGAAATTCTAGTGGGTGGAATGAATAATATTTTGAAATAAATATAACAAAAATATAATACCGAAATTATATTATCTCGATGAATCATTTTGTATTCATTCTGTTATATATGAAAAATAAAAGAATGTATCGTTCATTAGTATGTACAACTTAACACCTCCAATAACGGTTCATTTCATTTCTTATATCCAAATGATAGGGAAAGTTATAAATAAAAATATACAGGATAGAAATGATATATATAATATCTGAATCTTGTTTATTATTATGCGTATTATGGAATTTTTACCACAGGGATGATTTAGAATTATTACATGTACATTTTTTACTCAAGTTCAGAACATCACAAAATGTATGATAAAAACTCAAATAATTAAGTAATTGTTATAGAATGATAATAAGTGATAAAAAATGAATAATAAAAATGAAAAGGGTATTGAATATGTATAAATTAACTTATGATTATTTTTCATGAAATTAATGAATTAACGGATCAAATCATACATGAGGTAAGGGGCTTCATATAAATATCCTTTCATTGAGGTACATTTTGATAATATACACCTATTTCTTTTAATGTTTGAAGTGGAAATGACCTCTTCATGATCGTAATTGTTATTTGGATTCCTCTATAAGAATTAATGTTTTTAAATGGAATAAAATAACCTTATTCTCTTTTTCATTGTTTTGGTATTGAAAATAGTTTTTAAAATGGATTTAGTATTTCAATATCTTGAACTGATATCCTCTAACTGAAAATGAAATGTTATTACTGAAATCTTGATATTTGAAATATTTTATGTGTAATGATTATGAAATGGTACATGGAAATTTGACAGTTGGTATCATAATAAACCAAATTAATGGTGGTTTCGTGATAATCCAAGGACGGTTGGTTACGTTATAACCTCCAATTCATTGGGTATGGAAGTCAGCAAGATGGTTATTCCAATTACTGGAATGGGTGGATGTTGACCATATAGTCATTCCATTTTAGTATATTAATGTCCCTAGTTACCTTTATATGTTATACATTGTGTTATATGGTCATTATGTAAATCATTCAATTACAAATAGGGTAAGCAATGAGCTTATATTTAGTGAATTGTTTTTCTACTTCTTAAATGTGTAAGTTATTACTTTATGATTATCTATTCAGGGTTTAGTTGTTGTTATGAGAAACTAAAATCATTCATTATTTATGTATCCCTTACTGAGAATTTTTATTCTCATCCGAAGTTCTAGAAATGTGTTTCAAAGGACATTAAGTGGAATAGGGTCAATGATGGGATCAATGAAATGTCATGTTATTTAAAACCTGGAAATAAAATTGTTTTTTAGTTTTTAGTTATTTAAAAAATAGTTGCTGAGTAGAAGTGTCTACATGAAAAATTCATGTTGTTATGTATAAGTTACGACCTAATTATCTAATTCTATAAACATAAATAGATCCTCAATGTTAATTATTAACCTAATTAAATATTATTAAAGGTTTAAGGTTGAGGACTTATAGTTGGAATTAGAGGTAAGTTTATATAAATTTAGGAGTAAGGATTTTGTAAATTGAATTTCCATAAATGATTTTTACCTCATTGTCAAATTGAAATGATATATAATTTGTATATTACCATGTTTCATCATGTAATATTTGATATTTCATAATTGTTTTTCGTAGAGAAAACATGTAAGTAGTGCTAGAAGACACACATAGGAGGATAACTATAAGGACCTGGAATTAAAAATTACATAAAATTGAATTAAATAGATTATTCAAAATGAGCATATTTTAAAGATTAGAGTTTTAGATAATTAGATCACAAAATTTACATAACAACATGAATATTACATGTAGACAATTTTAATCAGTATCGATTTTTTTATAAAATAAAAACTGTTAAAAAAAGAGTCATGTCTAGTTCCATGCTTTAGACAACATGACCTCTCCATGGTCCCATCCTTGACCCTATTCCTCTTTATTCCTTATGAAAAATCATTTTAAAAACATGGGATGATCACAAAAAGCTCAGTAAGGGATACACAAAGAAGGAAAACTATTAGTTTTTTCAAAACAACATGTAAACCATAAATACTTTTTCATAAGTTATACTTCTCACCTTTATGTAGTAGTAAATACTCTTCAATGAATAAAAGACCACTTCTTACACTTTTGTAACCAAATTATTACCATAAAACACATACAAAGAACACATAACATTGAATTCTAACTTGGGACATAAATGTACTTAAATGTAGTAACCATACGGTCAACTTCCACACATATAACTAAATGGAATAGCCATACGATCAAATTCCATACCCAATGCATTGGAGGTTATAACATATCCACCCATCCTAATTTATCAAGGCACCACCCATCATTTGGTTAATCACATAACCACCTTTAAAATAATATCATAACACATAAAGTATTGAAAATACAAACATTTCACTAATAACATTTCATTTTCAATCATAAGAAATAATTTGAAGACATTGAAATAAAAAATCCATTTCAAAAAAAAATTCAATACCAAAATATGTAAAATAATATTTTGTATTTATTTCTCTTTTTAAACCATTACGGCTTGTTAAGGATGCAGAAGATCAAATAATACTCGTGGCGGCGGAAAGGTTGTTGTCATCATGTATGTTAAAAAGTAGCCTATTTTTTGTTGATTAGTAAAACGCTTGGTAGAGAAAATATTCCTTTTGAATGAAAATCAAAATGTTTTATACACGGTATAAAATAATTTTGGGTATAAATTAATGAACGACATAAATAAGAATGATAAGATCAACCCATAGAATGGGAATTGGGTGAAGAAGTTCCATTACCATTTGTCTGACTTAACCAGTCTGTTATTTAATTTTCTAAATAAAAAACTAATGTTAATTTCATCTTTCATAAGAACCTTTTTCAAGTTAATTATTCATTTTATATCACTTAATACCATGTTATAAACATTATTTAATCATTTATGTTAATAATGATTGTTCTGTCAATATTTGGTATTTGAGTTATAAATAGACTTCTTATAATTACATGTGGTTCATGTGGTCAAAAGTAAATTATATGTAGAATGATATTCATGATTTAGATATCAAATATATCAAATATATCCATTATATACATGTATTTATAATAGTACATAACTTTTGGAGGTAATAAATGAAATGCATCGTTCATGGAGACGATAATACGTATGTACGGATGAATGCTACATTCATTTATATTTTATATTTTAAAGGAATTATAACATAATGATACATAGTTATATTTTAATTCCCATATAGTATCATATATAATATAATTAACTCTATCCTTTATACATACCATGTATGGTATGAATTAGTCATATCACTTTGAGGTGGCGGTAGTCCGCACTTCCTCAAATGAAATAATCACGTTAACCCATAATGGAAACCATAACAGTATTCTATAAATGTAAAATACAGAAAAAAAGGAAACATAAACATAATATATATCATATATAAATACAGTGACTTCTTAATGGCCACCATGAGAGGCATTAGGTGATAATTGAACAATCATCGTTTTGTGAGGCATTAGTTTTCAATCCACAGAAACAGTATGTTCCTTACACATTAGATAGATGTGTGTGTAAGTGTAGTTTTAATCCTTGTCATAAAAACATCCTATTATATTGATTATATTTTTTTTGTTACAAAATAATGGAATAAAATTAGTTTATGGGGTTGGAGAAGTAAAATAAAACAAAATAACTTAAGAGAAGATGTTACCTTTAAATCGGGTAACTCACTTTGGTTTGAACCAAAAGGGTATCTTGAAGTGTTTTCTGCCTAAGGATAGGATTCTAGGATAAAAAGGGAGATCTTGGGAGATTATTGGAGCAGAGGTTGCACGAGCCAAAGGCTTGAGAAGTGTGAGAAATGGGATAGAAGTGAGGGCTTTTTATAAGGGATAGGAGGGGTTGTTTTGGAAAGTCTGAAACAATTATTTTATTACAACCACATATTCAATTTTAGAAGGTCAAATATTCATTAATATCAAAGTAAAGATGACTCATGGTTGAAATAAAATAATCCAATTAGAATTGGATAGGTTTTGGATATTGTTTTAATATATATTATAATATTTACTTAAATCCTTTATTAATTAGGTAAATATAGCATCATTATTGTGTCAAAAATAATTTAATTTTTCTAAGGTCCAAAAATTATAAGAAAACTAACATGATTTAGTAAATATTTTTAGCTTTCCAAATAATATATATAGTCAAAATGATAACTTATATAACCCCATTTAATGATTTATTTACTATAATATATTTGTTTATGTCATTTTTGTTTTTACTTTAAATTAATTAATATACAATATCATTATTACACCCATGTGGCCCCATGGGGTCCGAAATCCGACCCAATGATGCCCATGGTCTAATATGTATCAGAAAATATGATTCAGACACATGTTAAGATCATTTAATATTATTATAATATTTATTTTACCCCAATTTATTACTTTTACCTTTTAATCATTATAAATAAAATATTTACCAAAGTAAATATTTAAAATGTCTAAAAATAAGGTACCCATTTACACAATGTGGACCTACTAATTTCAAATATGGAATCCATTTTTCCATATATAAAACAAATAATTGGAATAAATTAATTTGAAATTAATTCCCGCTGTTAAAACCAATAGCTTGTGTTTAAGAAATAATAACTATCAAAAGATTGACATTTGTTTATTTCCAATTTCAAAATTAAATTACATAAAATGACAAAAATTAGATTAAATAGTACTAATATATACTAATTACACTTTAAAACCAATTAAAAATACAATATAACTATATAAATAAATTATATTAAAGGCACTTTTGAATTAAAATACAGTATTTTTCAATATTAATTAAAAAATGAACATTATCAAAAAAATAAAAAATTTATCTAAAGTAAATTTTGATCTCTTGATTTTAAAGAATAATTTTATTTTGTCAAATATAACATATAATAGTGAAAAAAATTATAATTAAAGAGGGTTATCAATTAGAAGATGGTAAATTGACCCTTTAATGAAAATTATGCTTAAAATTAGATTCATTCATATTATAAGCCTCTAAAATTTATTGGATAAATGTAAAAACATTTAACAAACATGTATAATCATTTTTTAGTTAGTTATATTCATTCCCAGTGATACAATGGCATGTCGATAAATAGCATTTAAAATAATAATATTATGTTATTAGTGTGAAACGTAAGATTTCAATGAAACCCGCTGTTGTGTATTGGCCATGATATCGAACATACTGTTCCCTTTAAAGTAAAATAAATATGTAATTTAAAAATATTAATTATCATTCAAAATAATTATTCAATATTTACTTGGGGTTTTACATCCTTAACCCCTTTTGGGAATTACATCCTCGCAATTATTATTCACTTATCAAATAAGTGGTGCTATTTATCCCTCATAACATTTTCAGATTCCCACGTTGCCACTTCAACCATATGGTTTTTACACAAAAACATTACATAAAAATTACTTTATTCTACCACACATGCTCTATATGGTCAAGAATCTGGACTGGTTGTTCCTCAAAAAAGTGACTATCTTTCAAGTGAACTACCTCTGGGCTCAAAACATGAGATAGATCTGGAATATACATTTTCAACATTGAAACAAGAAAAACATTGTGTACCTGAGATAAACTTGGGGGTAAATCTATTCTATACCCAACTGATTTTACATAAACCAGGATTTCATAAGGTCTAATAAACATCGGACATAACTCTCCCTTCATAACAAAACACATCACATTTTATATGGAGAGTCTTTGAGAAAGACATGATCACCTACCTTGAAAGATAGACCCTTTCTTTGTTTATCCTCATAACTTTTCTGCCTGCTCTGAGCTATTCTCATGTTCTTCTAAATCAACTAAACTTTTCTTGTCATCTCTTCTACCAATTCCAGTCCCATCAGATTTCTTTCACCTCTTTCATCCTAAAAAGAAGGAGTTCAACAACACTTTCTATATAATTCCTCAAAGTTAGCCATCTGTATACTGGAATGAAACCTGTAATTATATAAAAAATCAAACAAAAAAAATATGTTGGTTCCAACATCCATGGTAATCTAGTGAATAAGATCATAGCATGTCCACCAAGGTCAGAATCGTTCAATCTCACTGCCCATCTCATTGAGGATGAATAGTTGTACTAAAATTTAATTCAATACCCAATGAAATCTGAAGGACTTTCAAAAAGATAGAAAGAATCCCTGGATCAAAATCAGATAAAATGGAGAGAGGAACACCATGAAACCTTACTATCTCTTTAACATACAACCAAGAATGTTGATCTAGAGACAAAATATCTCAAATAGGAAGTAAATGAGATGATTTAGTCAATAAATCAAAAATAACCCGAATTCCAATATTACCTCTAGATGTATTTTTTAATCCCACAATGAAGTCCATGGTTATATTTTTCCTATTTCCACTCTGGCACTGGTAAACACTAAATCATCCCTTTCGGTAACTGTCGTTATTCTTTAACCTACTGAAAACTCAAACACTTCATAGAAAAATCAACGATATCTCTTTTCATTCAATCCCACCAGTAATACTCTCAAAGATATCTCTTCATATTAGTAATGCCAGGATGAGCTGAAAAAGGGGAACTAGGAGCTTCACATAAAAACTCATTCTTCTAGTGTGAATCACAAGGCACACATGATCTTTTTTCAAATCATCAAATCACTATCATTGTCAATGTTAAATTCAGGAAACTTACCCTTATAAACAAACTATACCCTTTTCTGCAACTCATTGTCTTCCTTTTGCGCTTGCTTAATTCTGTCCGAGAGAGATGATTCCACTAACATCTGAAGAAAAATAGAAGAATTTCATGAAACAAAAACTTCTAAGCCAAAATTAATCAAATCAAAATACAAAAGGATCTCGTTCTAAAGGTAGAATGGTTAATGAAGCATTACCTTTTTTACTCAAAGCATCATCCACCTTATTTTCCATTCCTGGATGGTAATAGATCATGCAATCACAATCCTTGACTAATTCCAACCATCTCATATGTATCATGTTCAATTATTTTTGAGTGAATATATACTTCATATTTTTTTTGTCATTATATAGTTCATATTTCACAACAAAAAAATGATGCCTCCAAATTTTTAAATCAAAAACAACAACAGATAATTCCAAATCATGTGTAGGGTAAATTAACTCATGAGGTTTCAATTGATGTTAAGCATAAGAAATTACCTGATCATTTTTCATAAAGACACAACCAAGTCCTTTCAATGAAGCATCACTGTAGATAACAAAATCACCATTTCTAGAAGGCATCGCCAAAACAGGATCATTAACCAATCTTCATTTCAATTCTTGAAAAAAAATCATCACATTCTTTAGTCCAGATTAACTGAACAACCTTTCGAGTTAATTTAGTCATTGGACTAGATAACCGTGCAAAATTCATAACAAAACTCATGTAATAACCTACCAAACCAAGAAAATTATGGATCTCGGTTATATTTGTGGGACTCGGCCATTCTTCAACAATATTTTTTTAGCAGGATCAATAGTTATGCCATTTTTCGTAAACAATGTGACCCATGAATGAAATTTGATAAAACCAATGTCACACTTCTTGAATTTCTCATATAGTTTCTTTTCATTTAAGGTTTTCAAGAGAGCACTAAAATGAATTTCATTCTCCTATTTACTTTTATAAAAAACCAAAATATCATCAATGAAGACAACCAAAAACTTATCCATTAAATCATGTAAAATTCCATTAATAATATCCATGAATATAGCAGGTGTGTTGGTTAACCCAAAAGGAATAGCTACAAATTCATAATGGCCATATCTATTACAAAACACGGTCTTCAGAATGTCTGATTTCATTACATTCAACTGATGGTACCCTGACATCCTATCAATCTTTGAGAAATACTAAGCTCCCTGTAGCTAATAAAAAAATAACCAATATGAGTAAAATGATACTTGTTCTTAATAGTGATGTTATTCAATGCTCTATAATCAATGAAAAAGTCTCATTGATCCATATTTTTTAACAAATAAGATAGGATAACCCCATGGTTATGTGCATGGTAGAATGAAACCATTATCTAATAACTCTTGAAATTGCTTCTTTAACTCAAAACATTCATTTTGAGCCATTTGATAAGGTGGTTTTGAAATTGGTTTAGCATCAGGATATAAGTAGACAGTAAATTCTACATCCGGATGTAGTATAATACAAGAAAAATCGTCAGAAAAACATCAAGGTACACATTTACCACTGGCACATCATTAATCTCAACACATCCTTTATTTTAAACAATATGTATAAGGTAACAATAATTTCCATCTTTTACTAGTTTCTCAGCTTCCTGATATGTAATCAAAAGTAACTGTTCATTCTTTTATACATACTAAAAATAATTTTGAAAAGAAAACACTCTAGCTAGGAATTCAATCATAGGATGATAAATAGAAATCCAATCCATACCCAAAATAACATCAAACTCTACTTGAGAAAACGAAATAATGTTTGATGGTAGATTCTTTCCGCACACAAGGACTGGAAGGTTCTTCTGTTTTCTTTTTGTCTCAATATTTCCTCTGAGCATTTTTACTGTATGTTCTATATTCATATTTTGAGATATAATTCCCAATTTACTAGAAAACATCTTAGAAATTAAAGAGTTTGAAGAATATGAATCATAGAACACATTGGCATAATCTAAAAAAACAAACAGTGTACCTAATACTACATCCTATTATGTCCCAACATCTACTGATGTAGTTGCAAAGGATTTCACCACCCATTTCAGCTTGTAGTCCGACATCTTTCCCTCAGTTTAGTCCTTTACTGGACACTCATTTTAATAATGACCCATTTCATTACACTTAAAACTTATTATTGATGGCTTTTATTACTTTCTGGAGCATCTTATTTACTGTTACGAGCTATATGGCCAGACATACCACACTGGGCGCACATTCTAGACTTTGATAAAAATTCTCCAGAAAGATTTATACCACACATCTCACAATATGGATATATAGTTTTCTTAAATCCGGGCATCGTTGAAGTATTCTTTCCCATTCACTGCCAACTGGACCTCTTAGTCTGTTGTTTGTTAAAGAACACATGATCATTGGAAAAATCCATTTCCACCTTCTCCGCACATTGAACAAGGTTTTCATAACTTTTGAACTCACAAGAGGCTAATTATCTTCAATATCGCTACTTTAGTCCTGAGTAAAATAGATTTATATTACTACTAAGATCTTGGATGAAATTTGGTGCATACCTTGCCAGTCGAGTGAACTATGCTTCATAAGCAGCCACTAAGTCATCTTTCTGCCTCAATTCTCGGAATTTATTTTCCATCCTTTGTCGAACCACATTAGGAAAATATTTCACAACTAACATACCTTTGAATTCATCCCAATTAAGAGCATCAATCTCATCACTATCCCTTATATTTTTTACCATCGACCACCAATTATTAGCTTCACCTTCAAAATGGTAAACAACAAGACAAACCATTTGGTGTTTTGAAAACCCCATGACATAAAACATTTTCTCTCGTGCTTTAATCCATCCTCATACTAGCAGAGGGTTAGATGATCCTATAAATGATGTGGGATGTTGCCTCATAAAATGCTCTCCTACTGACATGTTCCTATGTGGTTGATCTGGCTAATCTCATGCATGGACACCACCACCATTTATAGTTGGAGTCAACTATTACATCACTTTAACAAACTGTTCAATTCCGATCTCGACCATCTCAGGTTGGTGATTTGGAAGGTTTTCTTCCCCCGGAGGTCATCCCAACATAGATTCCCTATTTCCTCTACAGAAAACCATTCTAAATAGGGAAATATCTTAGGCAAAGAAACATGTTAATTTGAAAATGCTATATCATTTCAAAAATTAACTGATGGATATTAATTTAACAATACACTAAATCCTAATGTTTTCGAAACCCACATCTGATACTAACTAAAAGTACCCAGACTTAAAAATTACATAATCTTGAATTAAATGTATAATTCAAATTGAATATATTTTCAAGATTAGAGTTTTAGAGAATTTGGTCATATAATTTATATAACAACATGAATATTACATGTAGACAATTATGATAGGTATCCATTTTATTCATAAAATTAAAACTGTTAAAAAAAGTGTCATGTCTAGTACCATGTTTCAAACAGCATGAATTTTTCATGGTCACATCTTTGACCCTATTCCACTTTATGTCTTGTAAAAAACATTTAAAAAACATGGGATGATCACAAAAACCACAGAAAGAGATACACAATTAAGGAAAACTTTTAGTTTTTTCAAAACCACAAGTAAACCATGAACACTTTATCATAAGTAATACTTTACACCATTATGAAGTAGTAAATACTATTCATTGAATAAAATTTCAGTGATTACCCTTTTGTAACTGAAATATTACCTTAATACCCATACAAATAACACATAACATATAAAGGTAACTTCGGACATAAACATACTTCAATGGAATAACGATACGGTCAACATCCACACATATCACTAAATGGAATTGCTCTACAGCTGACTTCCATACCCAATGCATTGGATATTATAATGTAACCACATATCTTGTATTATCACGGCACCACCCATAATTTGGTTTATCACATAACCACCCATCAAATAAAATCATATCACATAACGTATAGCAAATACAAACATTTCCCTAAAAAAATATCATTTACAATCACAAGCAATTATTTCAAGACATTGAAATAATCAATCCATTTCAAAAATATTTTTCAATATCCAATATATGTAAAATCATATTTCGTATTTATTTACCTTTGGAAAACATTATGGCTTGTTAAGGAAGCCAACGATCAAATAATACTCGCAGTGGCGGAAAGGTCATTTTCATCGCGTACATTAAAATGAAACATATTTTTTTTTCGTTTAGTAAAATGGACATAGAGAAGTGATTCTTTTTGAATAAAACTAAAAATAGTTTATAAACCAAATAAAATAATTTCCTCTATAAATGAAATAATGACATAAATAAAAAAGATAAGATCAGCCCAAAGAATGGGAATTAGGTTAACAAGTTCCCTTACATTGTGTATGACTTGACCAGTTCATTCCTTAATTTCTGGAATAATAAACTAAAAATAATTTCTACTTTTTTAAAAACCTTTTTGAAGATAATTATTCTTTTTATATCACTTATTTCCATGTTATAAATATTATGTAATCATTTAAGTTAATAATTACTATTCTTTCAATATTTGGTATTTGAGTCAAAAATAGAATTCTTATAATTACATATTGTTGATGTGGTAAAGATTTCATTAAATATAGAATAGTATTCATGATTAAGATATAATATATATCATATATATCCAGTATATACATGTATTTATAATAGTATGTAATATTTTGAGGTAAGAAATAAAATGCACTATTCATGTTGACGGCAAGCCGTACGTACACATGAATGCTACATTCATTTCTATTTCATATTTTAATGGAATTAAAACAAAATGATACATCGTTATATTTTAATTCCAGTATATTATCATATATAATATACTTAAATCTATCTTTTATACGTACCACGTATGGTATGAACAAGTCTTATCACATTGAGGGGGCGGTAGCCCGCACTTCCTCAAATGAAATTATCGTATTTACCCATAATGGAAACCATAAAGGTATGTCATAAATTACAAATACAAAATAAAAAAAGACACATAAACATAATATAAATCATAAATAAGCATGGTTCCATCTTAATGGACACCATGAGATGCGGTAAGAGATAATTGAACAATCATCGTTTCATGAGGCGTTAGTTTTCCATCCACAGAAACAGTATGTTCCTTACCAATTAGATGGAGGTTTGTGTAAGTTTGGTTTAAATAATTCTTATAAAAACATCCTAGTATATTAATGATACTGGTGATTTTAAAAAATAAATGAATAAAAATATTTTATAGGGTTGGATAAATAAAATAAAACAAAAGAACTTAAGAGAAGATGTTACCTTCAAATCAGGTAACTCCCTTTGGTTTGATGAAAAATGGTTTATTGAAGTGTTCTCTTCCTAAGGTAAGGTTTCTAAGTTCAATATAGTGATCTTGAGAGGTTATTGGGATAGATTTTTCACGAGCCAAAGGCTTTAGAAATGTGAGAAATGGGATAGAAGTGAGGGCTTTTTATAAGGTAGAGGATGTGCTCTTTATGAAATTTTGCAACAATTATTTTATTATAACCTCATCTTCAGTTTCAAAAGGTCAAATATTCATTAATATCAACGTTAAGACGACTAATGGTCAAAATAAAATAATCTAATAAGAATTTCATAGGTTTTCTATATTTTTATAATATTTATAATCTTATTTATTTAAATAATTTATTAATGAGGTAAGTATTGCATCATTATTGTGTCATAAATAATTTTATTTATATGATGTCCAAATATTACAAAAAAATACCTTGATGTAGGAAATATTTTTATCTATCCAAATAATATTTATAGTCAATATAATATCTTATATAACCCCATGTAAAAATTCATTTACTAAAAGATATTGGTTTATGTCATTTTTGTCTTTACTTTTAATTAATTAATATAAAATGCCATTATTACTCCCATATGGCCCCATGGGGTCCCAAATTCTACCCATGGATGCCCATTTTCGGATATGTATCATCCAAATTGATTAGGACACATGTTTGTGTAATTCAATATTATTATAATATTATATTTTTCAATTATTTATTATTTTAACATTTTAATCATGGTAAATAAAATATTTACTGAAGTAAATATTTAAAATGCCTAAAAATAATAGTTACCTATTTACAAAATTTAGACCTAATGATTCCAAATATGGAATCCATTTTTTCAAATTCAAAATACAGAAATTTCAGAAATTAATTTAATATTACTTCCCACTGTTAAAACAAATAGCACGTTTTTAAGAAATAATAACTATCAAAATATTGACACTTTTTTATTTGCAATTTCAAAATTAAATTACTTTAAATGACCAAAATCATATTAAATGGTAAAAATATATTCTAATTACACATTAAAACCAATAAAAATCCAATATAACAATATAAATAATTATATTAAATGGCACTTTTGAATTAAAATAAAGTATTTTTCACTATTAATTAAAAAATGTACATTATTAGAAAATTACCAAAATTTCATCCAAGTTAAATTTAGATGTACCAATCTGAAAAATATTTTTATTTTTCCAAAAAGAACATATAAGAGTGAAAAAAACTGGATTTAATGACGGTTACCCAATAAAAGGTGGTAAATCGACCTTCTAATGAAAATTATTCTTAAGATTAGATTCATTCACATTTTAAGCCTCTAAAATTTATTAGATAAATGTATAATAATTTAACAAACATGTATAATCATATTGATGTTTGTTCTATTCATTCACACTGATTCAATGCTCAGGCGTTAACTACCATTTAAAATAATAATATTATATTATTAGTGTGCAACATAAGATTTCAATGAAACCCACTGTTGTGTATTGGGTACACTATCAAACATAGAACCCCTTTTAATGTAAAATAAATATTTTATTTAAAAATATTAATTAAAATTTAAATATATTATTATTTATATACATGGGATGTTCCAATAACCTTCCAAATCAACATCTTGATATAGTTGGAATCAGTACTAAACAATTTTTTTGAATTAATGAAATAGTTGAATTAGGATATTAATGGTCACAGTATACATACACGAGAACAACCAAATAAACCCCAGAGGAACATGTCTATAGTGGAGCATTTCTTGAGGAAAAATCCCCATCATTTAGAGTATCATCTGACCATGTTGAATCTGAAGGGTGGATCAATGCATTGGAAAATATTTTTGATGTCATGGGCTATACAAGTAATCAAAAGGATAGTCTTGTTGTTTATTGTTAGGAAGGTGAAGCAGATCAGTGTTGGTCGATGGTTAAAAATATAATTGACATTGAAGAGATTGGTTCTCTTGTTTGGGTTGAATTCAACGTAATGATTCTTGAAAAATATTTTCCTAAGACTATTCGACTTAAGATGGAAAACAAATTCTAGAAATTGAGGTAGAAGGCTGACGTATTTGTTGGTTATGCAGAAATGATAACTCAACTTGAACAGTATTCTCCAAATTTCAATCGAGATCACAATAGTAAGGTAAATCAATTTTGTGTAGGAATGAAGCCACAATATTGAAGATCATTAAAGCCTCATTAATTAAAATGATTTGATAAAAATATCAAATGTGATGAGAAGGATCTAATGGAGTTCTCTAATGATCATGTGTACCAAAAGTGCAAGAAAAAGAAGAGGATCACTTGGTAGGAAAAGGGAAATAATTAATCCAAGACAGTTAGAGGTAATTAAAATAAATATCCCACTTCTTGGAAGTGTGCTAAATATAATCCTGGAGGATGTCTCTCAAAATTTGGAATGACCTTCTATTGTTGTATAACTTGTCATATTTCTTGTAACATTGATGAAGATTATCAATTAGTCATTGAAAATTTATATTTGATATGTTTTAGTAGAAATGAGTTTGGACACTATTCTGATGTGTGTCCAGTGTTGATTTCCTAGGGTGGAAAACAGAGATATCAAAAGAATAATTGTATGAGAATTATTTTCCTACTAAAATATTTGATGTGGGACTGTAAAATGAATTGGTATTAGGAACTATGTTTTTTAGATTATATTAATTCCTTGTTTGATTTATGATATACACAATATTTCATTCCAGAGAAATTTTCTAGTAACTATTTAATTCAATCTCACCATATGATTCTGAAGATTTTGGTAAAAAAAACTTAGGGGAAACAGTGAGGCAAAAAAGAAATTATAATTATCTTCATATCCTTATTTGTGGAAATAATTTACCTGCAAACCATGTTTTTTTCCTCTAGTAGAGTTTAATGTTATTTTGGGAATTTATTTTATTTCTATTTTCTATGCTAAGATTGACTGTTGTAATATTTAGATTTCTTTTAAGAAAGACTTTCAGTTTGTGTACAAGAATGAACCCTTATCTTTAATAACATTTCATGAAGCTGAAAACTAGTAAAAGATGGAAATGAATGTTACCATTCACATATTGCTGAAAACAAATGAACTATTCATATAAATGATGTGGTAGTAGTAAATGATTATCTAGATGTTTTTAAATATGAGTTTCCTGGTATAATACCTGGTCAGGAAGTTTAATTTACAGTTGACTTAGTTTCTGATTCTAAGTCAATTTTAATACCCACTTATCGAATGACTGAAATTTACCTCTTAGAGTTAAATAAACTATTGCAAGAGTTTATAGATATATGTTTTATTTGATATAGAACATAATTATGGGATACACTAATATTTTTTGATAAAATGAAATATGGTTCAATGGTACACTGCATTGATTATAGAGCTTTGATTAATATCACTGTTAATAACAAATATTATTTTCTTCTTATCAATTATTTTTTAGATGTTCTCAAGGGAGATCAGTATTTTTCGATGCTTCATTTAAGGTTGGTTTTCCATCAGTTGAATGTAAATGAATAAGAAGTTCTAAAAACCATGTTTTATACTAGATATGACTATTATGAATTTTTAGTTATGACTTCTTGGTTAACCAATTAACCTATTGTATTCATTGATCTTTTGAATAGAATTTTATGTGAGTTCATGGATAATTTTGTGGTTCTGTTTGTTGATGACATTTTGGTATATTCATGAATTAAAGCATAACATGAAATTCATTTTAGGGTTGTATTCCAAACCACAAAAAGAAAAAAATGTAATGGGAAAGTCATGATATTTGTTTTTTTTGTAACAAAAATTTTCATTCCTTGGTCACATTGTATCAAAATATGGTATAACATTTGATCCTACTAAAACTATTGTTTTTTAAGAATGGCCAAGACCCACAAATATAACCGATATTCGTAGTTTTCTTGGTTAGGTAGGCTATTAAGATGGTTTTTTGGGAATTTTTCACGGTTATCTGCCCCACTAACAAAGTTAACTCGAAAAGTAGTTATGTTCTTCTGGAAAAAATAATGTGATGATTCATTTTTGGAATAGAAATAATGATTTTTTAATTTTCTATTATAAAAATTACATTCCAAAAAATGGTGATTTTTTTATGTACAATGAGTTTTTGTTTAAAGGACTTGGTTGTGTCCTATTGCAGAATGATTAGGTAATTGCTTATGCTTTATATCAGTTGAAAATTCATTAGCTAAATTACCCTACATGTGACATGGAAATAGTTGTTTTTTTTCATTACTGATTTGGAGGCATCATTTTTATAGTGTAATGTCTGAAATATATACTAATAAATTTTTTTTGAACTATATATTTCTTTAAAAATAATTGATCATGAGACATATGATATGGATAAAATTAATCAAGGATTTCAATTGCACGATCCATTACCATACTGGAAAGGAAAATTAAGTGGATGACTCTTTTAGACAAAAGGGTTATGTTATATTAACCATGTTACATTTGGAACAAGAACCTTTGAATAATGATTTAATGAACATTGGAATAAAACTTTTTGGTGTAGAAAATTCCTCTATTTTTTTAGGTGTTAGTGAAATCATCCCTATCAGACCAGAATTAAGGAATAATGGAAGGTTGGTAGTGAGTTGTAGAAATAGGTAGAGTTGGATCAGAAGGGTTAAAGAAGAGTGACAATTACCTAAATGGATGCTTCCACCTATATCGGTGCCAGAGTGTAAATGAGAAATTATATCCATGGACTTTATTGAGGTATTACTGAATTCATCTATTGATTGTAATGAAATACAAGTTATTGTTGATCTCTTGACTAAATCCTCTATTCTCATTACAATTCGATATACTTTTCTCTAGATCAACTTTCTCGATTGTATATTTATGAGATAGTCAGGTTTCAAAAAATGAAAAGTGGGTAGAATCATTATATATGAAATGTATATTGTATTGTGGGTGTAATTAGAAATATAATGATAAAAAAACCAATCTCAAATTATGATCTTTTTAATTTTTTCTAATTGAGAAAATTTATTAAAAATTATAACTATTTAGAAATAGAACAAAATGTTTTGGTCTACAACATCTTGGTATCTATCAATATTATAAATATACTATTGTATTTTACATTTCTCCAAAAACTTACCTATACATTTTTTATGTTATTCATATAAATTTAAAGTAAAATTTCCATTATTTTTTCATTTTACAATGTAATTTTCAAAATTACAAAAATTAAACATCATGATGCAATATCCAGTCGCATGGTTCATCTTGTATCATCTCTATATTAATCACAATAGAACATCAATCTTCTTAATGTGATTCCATGTAAAATACTAGATAAATTTTTAATATATCTTATTTTTAATTTTTCTAAATATCATAAAGAAATAATAATATCAGTTATCAATCTATGAATTAATCTAGGCAGTAAAACATAATTCACTATTATAACTAAAAAGATAGCATGAACTCTACATTTTAGGGTGTCCTCTTAATTGTGTGTTATCCACCTATGACTAGTCTCAATCTAAACTATATATTAATATATAATGAATTATATTATGTATTCCACATTATATTCATCCCTCTCAATATTCAATATACTCTTAAATATATCATAATAATATAAAAATTATAAACTATACTTATTATTATATGGTTTTCAGTTTTAAAAATTTATAAATAGTAGATGATATTATGAATGAAATAAACTTATGTTTGAGATAGTAACAAATATGTGGAATGTATCTATTATTTGACCCCCATATCTCTTTTAATATCCATAATTTTATCATGAACATCAAATCTATTTTTATTCTTGTGCTCCATCCATGTCTTTAACAACATTATATAATACCAAACCATCCTTTAATGAAACACTCTCACATATGGAATGGGAATTCGGGGTAGTACTTTTATTAATTTTATTTTTGAATTAAGTAAAACCTCATATGTAATTGAAACTCACTTTATACCACCTAATATTAAATTATGTATACCTAGAGCACTATTCATTTTTCCATTTCCCTCATAATGATCTCAAAAAATGATCAAGAATGTCATGAAATATTTTCTAACTCAAATAAAACACTAAAAATACAAGTCCTCTTAGATCTTTTAAAAACATTTTCATCCATTCATATAACATTTTATCATTATTTAGATGTATATAAATACCATTTTCAGCAAACACATTTCCATGAAACTATCTATTTGGATTTTATTGAACTACATATAATGAGTTAAACAATGAAAATATCACCAAAAAATAATTCTATAGGGCTTATGACCTTATCATTGATATCAATTTTTATAATTAAATTATATAAATTCATTACAAATTAAATTTATGTGTATAATAATGAAACTACATTATTTAAAAAAAATTATTATATTCATTGAAATACATATATAAAAATTTATATGTGGTGGGGTGGAGTGTTTTATTGTATGACTAACAATAATAAAATAACTTGTATTTCTTATAGGGAGGGAACCCAATTGATAAATCTATTTTCAAATATGGATTCATCATTATGTACTATTGGTTAAATATTAACCTTCAGGATTATTACCTTTATTTATATTTCATTTATTTTTTTAGATCATTATATTTGTTTTTTTCAGTCTTTATAAAATCAAATCTCTATTTTTTCCATAAATTTAATGGGCACATCTGGACATTTTCATATTAATATTATTTCAAATATGAATATTTTTTAAAAACATTTTATATAACATATTATAACATATTAATTACCATATTATCATTTTAATAAATTCAACATATATCCATGTTTATTGATATTTATTAATATCAATTTATTTATAATTAACACATAAAAATATTTATATTATTGTTAATATAAAAATAATAAATTAGAAAAAAATCATATTTAGAAATTTGGAGTCTGAAACTTCTTATATGGGTTACTCATGATACCCTCACTTATATTTGGTTTATACAAAAAAAATTGTAAAAAAGATTTTTATTAAAACTCTAAAGAAATCTAAAAACAGACATTGTAATAATGGAAATTAGGTTTTATTATTTCCAAAACAGATTTGATAAAATTTGGTTTTGACATTCAAAAAACTAGCATAGATAAAAAATTATTATTTTTGGATTCTTTTATATCCATAAAATGTGTATTTTGTATGTTCTAGTTATTTTATTAAAAATTCATGTTCAAACTATTTTTAATGAAAATATAATAAAACAAATGAATATGGTTCAAAAAAATATAAAATTGATTCATCATAAATATAGAGTTCATAGTCCAATCCATTTGATATTATCATCCTAGAAATCATGGTCATGGCTACCTTTTTGAAAAAGATTGAACCATTAATTGGTTACCCAATTCATGCCCCAGAATAAATTATTAAAAAAAGAAATTAGTTAAATTACATTTGTGAGGGGAAATGATCTATCACCGTCAGTGATATAAAAATAAAACATCAAAATATAAATTAAAAATATATTTTATCACACATATAATCAATCTTGGATAGATACATCACATCAACCTAGATCGAAGAATGAGTGTCTGAGATCCAAAATGCATTCCAAAAATATAGGTAAGAATCATCAAGGAATATAAATTCAGCATCCCAAAAATGGGCAGTTATTCTTTCACTCGTTAATAAAACAAAATTAAACTGATTATCAAAATTTTCAACCAGATTCCTTGTAATAATTTGAATTACATAGAAGTAATGTAATTTTGTCCATGAATTCCAAATTAGAAATTTTAGATTTGTCATAAAAAATGCTATAAATAATTTCCTTCTCCCTAAAGGTTTACATATATTCTATTTCAACACTATTTAATTAGTTCAATTAGAGACCATTTATTTTTCATAGATACATTTATATATATCTCCCTAAAACTCATCCTCTAAAGAATAATTATTCAATTAATATCTTCCACATTCTCCCCTCATAAAGGTATGGGTCACATGTGATTGAAGATGGACCACCACTTCTATATAATGGTTACCAACATTATTATTTGAGTTAACTATTATGAAAAAGAATATATGTCATGTACAATGACTATATTAGGTGGTGATTATTTGATTCATATATATAGGATTTCCTATTATCCCTCCCTAGAAATAAATTATGTCCATAAACTATAAAACAACATAATTCTAGGAGCATCTGAAGGGGGGAAGTGATCAATGAAGAATCCTTCACACTAACAGAGATTATAATATCATTAATAAAACACACAACAAATACATGATTCATAGATTTATTTCATTCATGTAAATTTAGATACTTCCAAAAAATAGATATGGGAATTAGGTGATGGTCTAACAGAACAATAGATTTCATTTTTGTCGAAGGTCCCTCCTATTCGTAACTATCCTAAATGATTGGGTTATTAGTGGGAAAACATTTTTTATCACCACCGATTAATTATCTAAAATTGAATTGTTAAATGATACAGTAATATATTCGACAAGATTTTACTCAGATTCCATAATAGAGAATTCATCGCAAAAAATATTTCTATACAATAGTTCTTCTGATACCCTCATCATATATGTAGAATGAACAAAAAATACAACATTTTTTGGACACATTGATTTTTCTAATGTACATCCCATCATGAGTACAATTTCAGTATCATCAATCCTATATAAATAAGGACCATTTAAACGACATGACATGGCCTCCATCATTTTGAAATTATTAGGATATGCCTTGTCTCTCTTTATGTTGGATCCCTTTCCTCAAACAAAAAAATCATTCCTTTTTACATTATTGATTGTAGACATGAACGACTTGTTCTCTATCCATAAATGAATTGAAGAAACATTCTACAACTTCCTTACACCATTTCATTAACAACCAATGGAATCATGTAGGCTAAAATTATAAAAACTAAGAGCCTGTACATCCCCAAAATCGAAAGAATGATTCCCCTCAATTTTTTCATTCACATATGAACTATGCTATTGAGAATTGTATATTTCATTATTATTCTCCAAATATAATAAGGAATTATTGATTTTAATAACCAACTATATGAGTTCTGTTCAATACATAGAATACCCATAAAAATGATTGAACCTATATGAGTATATTAAATCCATTTCAAAAGATGTATTCTATAGTACAAAATGGACCATTGTCCCTTATTTTAGGCTTCTTAGTGTCACCGATAATAGAATCATGCATACCCAATGAGAAACGAGTTTTATTTTACAATATATATAATAGGTATATGAATAATAATAATGTTTTTGGAATATTTTTATCTATACTCAAATATCTGTAATGACATTACTTGTCTAGATGACCATTCTATCCACATGAATGACATGAAATATTCCTTCTGTAGTCCTCAAATGATTATCCATCCATTGAAAACAATATAATAATATGGACGTTTATCTATCTCAATATTAACTATAATTCTATCAATGGGAGTGAGGAGAACTAAATTTTCAATGATAGTGGAACCGAGACAAACCACACCTAGTATTCTGGAATAGTGGCCCAATAAGGCTTCCTCACTACCTCTATCATAATCACGATTATCCTAACTTCTATTGAAATATTTTAAAGGATCATCAGTTTATAAAGAATCTAATTTTCTATATGAAATAAAATCAATTCGTGTGAATATTATTTCCTAACCAATATTGATTGAAATACAAGGCCCATATGGGATGGGGAGTTCAACATGATTCCCAAATAGATAAAATGTTCTACATGAATGAATAATAGACTCATAAAAACCTATATTAGAAAAAACTAATAACTAATTATATGCATGACCAATATTTAATGGAAAAGAAAAAATAATCTCTTATAATCAAGTCATCAGGATTCCATGGCTTCATTCATTTTGAGATGATGGGAAGCACAATTATGGAGTTTTTTGTATGTATAATCATTTTGAAAAGGCTTTTCGATTAGATTCAACATGGGCCTATGATCCAATAATATAGATTTTGCATGTGACAAAGTCCTTCAATGAAACCAATGTGCACATATTGTTGTCATATTTCAAATATATGTGCACACCCAAACATCTATCTATGATTGAAGATTCCAAAAACGACCTTTTATCAATCATTTAGATCAAAGGGGATTTCTGAGTTAAATATTCATGAAATATTATAGAACCCAAGATGTGCAGAAGACTCATGATCAGGGTCAATACCTTGATGTCATGGTCTAATTTGTATACCATATCTAAAAAGTAAATCTCTCACATTTAGTAAAATATAACTAAATATGGTTATTCTAAAATCAAATAATTATTCACCATTGTTTTAACAGTACAAATTTTTTCTACTCACTAACAACAACACTAATGATAAATTAATGTGAAGAAACATAAATAACATATCACACCAACTATAAGGAATATTCTAAATATTTTTTAGGAATGAAAATATTACTACAAAATAGAAAATTTATTTACATTTTATCATTTTAATTCAAAAAATAATTACATTGAACAATTAGAGTATATTATAGTTATATTTATATATAAATTACTTTAAAAGCTTTATAAATTTTAACTAATTCAAAATAAATCCTACTAATAGTTGTTGGGATTGGAATCTTAGATAGAATGTTTTTATAATTTTGAGTACCAATTATATTAATAAAGTGTAATACTAATAATATCATATAATATATCTATTTTTATTGGACATGAATATATTATAAAAATATATTAGTGTATTTATAATACCATAATAGGCCATCACAGTTCCATACATTGCTGAAATCCATTATTTGAAACCACAATATATCGTAAATATTTTTTTCTATGATTAGTTTTTTGAACTATGATTGGTAAATAAAAAATATAATCTCTACTATATGTTTATGAAAGATGATGACGCTTCATCACCTGATTTGAAAACATAGAAATCTTTATGGTGGAAAATTATGAGGAAAAAACTCAAAAATAATAATTCTAAAATTTTGTGAGTTTTTAGATATTTCTATCTGAGAGAGTGTGTTGTGTCCCATAGATTTTATGATTATTCCTAAAATATAGTACAAATAATATAGATAGATATATTATTAAACACCATGATTCATTACATTCTTACCATGTAGGACACATTTGGTACATTATGATAATTTTTTTATTAATTAATCTGGTGAAAACTATTTTTAACATCAATTTATATAATTTTAAATCTCAACCATTTGATTGGAAATAAACATTAAAAATAAACTTAATGGCCATTGTAACCAATACATGTTAATTCTAGATAATTGATAATTATATATTAAGTACTATGTTTAATAAAATATATTTGAAACTAACATGATGATATATCATGAATTATTGGTAATATTACATAGTCTCCAATCTTATGTTTGTGTCTATGTGGTGACATTAAATTGTTCTTATAGGATTTTTTATCCCATCGGTAGAAAATTATAAGTGACCTTATGAAATACCACCTGATTCCATTTAATGAAAAACCTATAGTATGAAAAAATGGGTTTTTCAATATCAATTAAATTATTTTTGAATTTAGATATTGGAATAAATATTATTTCAAATTTGAGATGTACTTTTATTCAGTATTTATTGATATGGTAAATTAATTAATTATTTTTTCACATATATTTTATTTAATTACTCAAATATATATGTAATATTTTTTTATTCAGTTATTGAATACATGTCATGTATAATAAGATAACCAAGAACAATTATGATGATAATGATTATTTTGAATAATGTTAATATAATATTTAATTTTTCACTAGTTACCTCCCTCTATGATAATACATTAATAAAAATAATATGGAATTGTATGGGAATAATTTTTATAATATATATATTTTTAAGGGGTTTTAGAACTAATGTTATATTGAACCATAAACAATGGATCATAAAATAGTCTATTCTTCCAAATATTCTACTATTAATCAAATTAGAAAATCATTGTGAACAATGAAATTTAGAGGCTACTCTCCCAATATATAAAAATGCATTATATTTAAATCTCTCATGCCCAAGATATTCAAATACATGCACCATCATCACTCATGAATGATTGTGTTGGGATGAATATTCAATCATGAAATAATAGTCACTAAAATCACTATGAAAACTATGAGGTGACTAATCATTCATTTTAGTAAGGAGAAATCTATCAATGTAATTTATAGAACAATAGAGAACATTTAGATCACCACTATATATATTCTTTAATTTTATTCTATAATAATAATTAAACTATTATTAATTTTCTTTAGATGATAATTCTCGTTATCAGAAAAGGATATCAAGTCTAATATATGAATTTATTGATTTGAATAAAAATTGTATTAAATTTAATGCGAAGGATAATCTCAGTTCTAATGTGTCCCTCATGTTTCATCAAAATTAATTTCATTGGTCATGTATCTCTCATTATGAAAATCAATTAATATTCATTAAATCTTATAAAATATTGTTGAGATCAACCCTAAAAAGAGATTATTCTAATATTGTAAGCATTAAATGGTATTAGAGAAACAACTTTCAAATTTAAAATTATTTATTTTATTATTGATCATTATGAATTCAAATGTGAATTTTCAGTCAATGTTCTATTTTTTCATATTATATAATTGAGATTTATTCATCCTTCTCTTTTTAGACACTCACATAATTATTTTTTGTATATAATTAATGAATTACTTCTCTACTTAGGACATATGGTGATTCCATGAATTCTGTTAGTATAACATTGTGTTACAAATCACATACCCCATTATATAAGATTATGTATACTTTTTCATTGAATGAAGAAACCATCCTAGAAACTGGTTTATCACGTAATTAATACAGATCATGTTCATTAAATTCCCAATATGATGACTAACTATGGATGCCCACATTTTTTCCACATTAAAAATTATGTAGTCAATGTTTTTTCTGGGAAAAATACTTGTTGGCATGTGACATCATGGAATTATTTTACCATGTGTATTTAATAAACTGTGTATAAATGGTGTAATCCATTAGACATAAACTATAATTCTTTATCTGACCTATAGTAAATGTGACATATAATTTTTAGTTTGAAGTATATTTTAGTCTCTCAAAATGTATTATATACATCTCTAGCAATTCAAGTTACATGTCTTATAGAAAGACTACACGTTTCAATTTCTTTAATAGATTCCATTGAAATAAAATAATTAATAATCTCCACAATTAAAATACATCGATAAAAACCACTAAGTTAATTTTTTTTATAATACATTATAATTTAGAGATTTTTTATTATCCTAAATTCATAATTAATCAGATATATTGTTATGAAATATAAGTCATTTATCATTATTTAATTCTAATGTATCAATGTAATTTAAATCATACAGATATAATAATTTTAATGTATTCCATGAGTAATTAATTGGATAGTATAAAATGAAATTATTGTTCATCCCATGTATAATATTTTCTATGTTATTGAATTATATAAAAAAAGAAACATGTTATTTAATTCAGAAGGTAATTCATTAAGAATCTTCCATGTAAAAAGTTCTTATATTATATTATAAAAATTTATAAATAAATTTATTATTTATTTTATTAAGAACTCATCATATTGAAATATTGAGGATGATTTTATGAAATATGATAAAAAAATAATTTATTATTAGTATTATTAGTTTAATTAAATCTAGTTTATTTTTTCGTATTTAATACACCATTTTAATGAATACTAGCGAGGTGTTTTAAATGATTATATATTGAAATATTATTAATGATCATTATCATTGACCATAACTATGAATATGTTGTTTTAATGTATTTTAATATTATTCAATGAGTTTTCAATTACATATTCTCAAATTTAATACGATGACTTTCATTCTATATCAACATTGTATATTATATGAGACATATGTTTCCATATTGGTTTCACATAATTCCACTTGTCATGTCCATTGTTTCACCTCATATGTGTGTTAGTTATAAAATATATATAACAATCAGTATCTAAAATCATAACGAGTTAGTTGAATTCATTACCAAAGGGTATGTAGTTCAAGAATCCCCTGAGGTGAAACAAATATGTTTATTTGGTAGGTAGACAGTGGGTCACTACAACTAATTCAAAGACACGAAAAAGGTGATCTCCCTAATGTCATTGGTTTTTTATTTTTTAATAAATATATAATCCATTTGAAAAATAACATAATCATTTATTTTATTTGTTTAAATTATTTAATTACATAATTTGATTTATTTCATTAATTCAATTTTTTTGCAAGATAAATAAATGGGCTAAAATTAAATAAAGGAATTAAAAAAATATGTTTTGAACTATATTCATAAGAACAATGTGAAAACATTTAGTGAAACCAATTTCATGGTAATAGGATATGTAATGTACGAAAGAGAAAATTTCACCAATAATAAATAAGATCGCTCTAAAAAATATTATGTCCGACTAACAATTACATTACTAGTTTAGAAATTAAACCATAAAACAAAGTTTTTTCCAAAAATATTTAGGGAATATAATTTTATCAGGATGATCGAATGAATGTTTTAGTATTACATAACCATTTCACGTCATGATTTGTATCACATTATATCCATTATGCATCATAGAGGTATCTATTTTATTAACATGAGGGACGTTTACTTGATTTCTATGTCCAAATATTGAATCAAGAGGCACAATTATACTATGGGTGATGAATTTACTACTTAAATAATAGTGAGTATTGGTCCATGATCAATCCTGGTTTATTATATTGGGAATATGGATATTTTGAACATGAATTTACGTGAAACTAGAAATTATGAGTCCAATTTTTAGGGAAGTAGGAACATGATCATATATTGGCAGACATGTAATTCAATAAATTTCATATAAATTTTATTATCTAATAAATTACATATAATATTCTATAAATTGAAGTTTAATAATGTTAAATTTTCATTAAAAAGCACTATCCCTCAGAAGTGCACTGGATAATGAAAATATCCTTACTATAAAAAATTTCCACGAATGGGTCACTCAATTGAATGTATTACTATACTTGGACTAGATGTTTATGTGATGAAGTCACAATTTCCCGACCAACACTTTCTGAATGTGTCTAGTCAAGAGTAAATTATCCCTGAAAAACACTACGGTGGTGCAGTTAATTGCCATTGCTAAATTTTTTATTCCATGTCCAATGAACTAAAAATATCACATGAGACTGTGGATGCATATGACAAACTTAGTCATAACTGTGAAATTTAATTATAGATAGTAAGGAATGAATGGATTGTGATATCTAAGGAATTTATCATTTGAAATATTTATGAAAGACTAGCAGTTGGATAAGACATATTAAAATTTCATAGCTACATTGAGTATTTGGAAATTCAAGGATATAAAAAAATTAAGAACTTAACTCATTCTCCCATCACAGCCTCATATATTTCATAACGATACTTTTAATTTCATCATTAATCATATAAATATGCATATCATAAATATCCAAGACATAATTTTCAATACTGAGAAAAAATTATTTCTGAAAGGATTATATATTATTTTTCGTAAGATGAAAGGTAAGGAATAGGGAACCAAAAATATTTCCTAGAATAAGGCTTTAATTCACATCCCTTTCATAATGTTGAAGATTAAGTTGAATGGAATGGATCATGATTTTTTTCCAATTTTCCAAGATTGGAAAATGGCACAAAATATATATAGACTGGTAGATATAATGAGATTATCGAGGTATATAAATTATTCGGTGCAACAAATCAGTTTTTATGAATTGGGTACTGTATATATATTTCAGTTCTCAATATACCTTCTCAAATACAAGATACCTATAGATTTTATAGTATTCTACATGGTTTTGTAGAATTATAAGGGAAAATGGATCATGATCAACATCATTATAAAATGGAATCCACTACATAAATGTTTTGATGGGAATGGTATTCATTTTTCAATATTGTTATTTTATGTTGATAAGTACCAAGAACATTACCTCATTACCTCAATAATATATGTAAGGAATAATTTTATTGTAAAAAATTCAATGTGCCTACTTGTTATAAATAATTAATTTTTGGGGTATGATTCATTTAAATAATCATATTTATGTATTAGATTATGAGAACAAAATTTATAGAAATATATTATTATTCTGGATTATATGGATAAAACATTTACTATATATGGAATATCCACCTAGTTAATGTAAATAAAAAAATGAGTGATATAAATGAATATTTTTATTTAGAATCATTCAATATAAAAGAATATTTTAATTTTCATGATGTTTTACAAAGTAAAAGCTCCCAAGAAACAATCATTTAAAAAGGAATATATCCCAAAAATCCTCTAAAGATGTATTACATTGTTTTTTTCCATTCATAGTGTAATAAAAGGTTTCATAATGATAAATAAAAATATTAACTCTGAAATTTTGTAGGTATGGTTATATATAATTAATGATTACAAGATGTAATGGGATGATAAATTTAATTAGTTAGTGCACATGGTTGAAATTCATCATGGAAATAAGATTAACAAAATATAATAACACCATGAGGGATAATATCTTAATAGATAGATCATTAAATATTTTTTAGATTATGGGATTTCTGAATAATTAACTCATTAAAATATAAAAAATTGGAATTTATTAAGGTAATGTGGAAACCACACCATTTTAGACATAGTGATGTCAATTATGAGTAATTAAAACCATCCACTACCATTTTCGGGATATGTATTATAGTCATTAAAACACATACTAAATAGAGTGAAAACAAAACTGTCTATGGTATACCATTCCAATTATTTAATAGAAATAAACTCACTATATAAATAAACTTGTGTATTGATGAAAATAATTATTTAAGGACACTTTATGTAACACAATTTCACCCCAAACAGAATAGTATGTCTTTAGAGGATTCTCCCAAAAAACAAATGAACATATCCTATAAAGTCATTTAGATAGAAATGTAAAATTTTCTATATATTTCACATTTTTTGAGACAGGGAACATATCTAAATTAGATAATAAGAGTGATATAAAAACCAATTAATTCCATGATTTTCATACACAATATTTTTTAATTGATCTAATTTCAAAAATAACCAAGGCTAAAACTATTCCAGAGATATTAGTTTTACATAGGAAAGTGATAGAATATTGAGAAACTGAGGGATTTGGATTAATGGTCACTATATATGTTTAGTAATTACTAGTTAATGATAATGATCTTCTTATATTGAAGTAATAATTCTGTGGAATAGATAATGCCATATGGAATGAGGAAATTATTTGGAAAATGTATTCAAGGTACTAAAATAATGTTTTCATTTTTTTGGTTCCACTAGTTGATATATAACTTCTTTGATACAAATTAAATAAAAATAATTATATTGTTATATTTGGTTATGTCTGAATGAATAATGTATCATCATGAATTATTTAGAAATATGATTTTCTCAAATTAACGTACTCTTTTTTTCATAGTTTTCATTTCACGCAACATGGAATATAGTTTTTGTTATATGAAATAACCAATTTATTATTTCATTGTATGCTAAACCATAAAATAATTTATTTATATTATAACCCAAGATATATTTTAACTACATGAATCACTGACTCCACATGCTCTATACGCAACACAGAATTGTTGTGCCTTACCCACAAAAATGAGTTTCTATGAAATATCACTTTATTGTTATAATTATTTATTAAAGATAATCATAACATTTCAATTAATTTTAGAAATATTAATAGTGATAAATAATTTTAATATATTAATTATATTGGTTGTTATTAAAAATATAATTTTACTTGAAATCATTAAATGTTTAATTTTTTTAAATATCATTTTAGGTCATTATTTTTATAAAAATAAAATTAATTTTATATACATTTTAGAAATTTAATTTTATAAAATAAATATAATTTTTATATTAATATGTCTAAAATAACTTATGTTGACTTTTTGGGATATTATTGAGAGACATCATTTTTAGATGAATAGTGTAAAATACAAAATTTTAATTCAAAACAAAATTTTCATTTAATTAATTTTTATAGTTAAATTAAATTTTTTAGTGTATTTTGATGTAAAATTAGATACATTATATATTAATTAACTCAATTTCTATAATTATAATATTTTTAAAATTTGTTTTATTTAAAATCAAAATGAACACTCAACCATTTTCACATTAAAAATCATGTTTTCTCATAACTATTGTGAGGTTTGAATTAAACATATTATTTTCGGTTCCAATGAATTTAATTTTGAGAAAATCAGATACAATTTTCTAATATGGTTTATATTTATAATCTAATAATACTGAAATAAATTTTTATGAAATATATTAGTGAAAGTGAATATTATTAACTACCTCGATTATGGTAAAATTATGCTTAACAAGAGAATACACCATAAAACTAAGGGCCACAAAAATGTAAAAACTTTTCCAAAACTAATTTTATGTGTATATTTGGGCCCTAAATATTTCATTATAGAATGTTTTGGTTTTTGGATGTCTTTTACTATGTAAAGTCATGGGAACACTTCACTTGTTTTAAAAAATGCCAAGTGTGTCCCCTCGCATACCTATAAATAGACACCACATCACCACATTATTTAAACCTCTAAAACGTATTAGGATAGGTTTAAGTTTTATTTATACACTTCCAAACATACTTACATTATTCCTTTAATATTACATTTTGGGATAAATTAATACAAGGAATCCCTTTGCATCAAACCAAAAGAATTAACCCAAAGAAGAGGCAACATCCTTCTTCATAATCCTTTCATTTATTTTATTTCTCCACCACCATAATTATTCCTATTGGATTACCACATAATATAATAATTATAATTAATATATATATGTTGTAATGTTTATGATTATATACTCACTTACACATAACCCAATATAATTGGTAATGAACTTACCATTCTTATGTATAATGAACTATCACGTCATAAAACAATGTTGATTGTTTTACCTTAAACACCTACTATGGTTGGGATGTTTTGGGAAAATATGTTTTTATATGATATTTATTATTTATCAGTAGTTGGATATTTATTATATAAATCATACCTTTGTGCTTCCATTTTGTTTATATACAGTAACTTCGTTTGTCAATGTGTGGACTACGTATCTGCAAAGCGATGTTATTCATGCATAGTTTACATGTAATGTATTAATGATGGGATTAATATAATTATTTTATATATCACATAATAATTATTATGTTATGATATTTTATACATATATACATATATACATATATTTTATTTTATTTTATTCTTTCAATACACCATGGAAACTAAAACAGTGTTTATTCATATGTAAGAGCAACCGTCTGTACAAACAATTTATTAAATTTAATATATATTTTATTTATATATTATAATAAATGTTATTATGCTTAATATATAATATATAAAAGTAATTTTTACATTTTGGTAACATGGTTCATGATTCAAGTTATATGATCAAGAACAACATGTCAAAACATGTACAAAAAACTATGTAATTATTACCTAATGTTACTCTAACATGTAATTTTTAATAAATGGTTAAAATAAATCAATAATAAATTATAATATTGTATTATAATATTAATATGGTTGTTTATAAATTTATACTAAATGTATACTTATTATAAACGAGTCTTGTGCATGTATGGTGAATGTCAAGGTTCAACGTATGGGAATTTCATCTCACATTTTATTTCGATTAGATACATGCTTTATTAATCACTAATTTCATTATTTGGGTGTATAAAATTACCATGAGTGTATTATATGATTATTATATTTAAATATATGTCTATATAAATATCCATTTTATGATCTTTCTTTTCTATCTTTAACGGTTCAAATGATACCAAATCGATAAATTGTTTTAGCTATCTATTGTTGAGATAAATGTATGTTATGGACCTCTATATTTTTCTGAGGATTATATGAATATAAATGAAATTAAATAACATTAATAACATTTTTTTCATTAAATTTTCTATATAATTATATTTTCTAACATGGGGAGTAAGCTTTAATGATACCAAGTGGAAAGAGATTATTGAACAAATATCATCATTTATCGAGATTGTGTATGATAATGCCTCAATTTTTAAAATATAATGATCCATATCTCAATAAAAATAAGAAATATTCCTACCCTATTTTTATTCAGGTTTTATCAAAATTATTGTTTTCAACTCTTTGAAACATAGGATGCTCTAGAAGGTGTTTTTAAAAATTCTGGCATTACTTCACTTTTGGATTGAAATTTATGTTCTTTCAAACAAATTTTTAAAATTATTTATGAATATATTATACTATAATCCAATTATATATTAAATATTTTTTATAGATGTTATACTTTTTCAACGAAATTAATTTAAAAAACATATTTTTTTTTCTTATGCAAGCATTGTGTAATCATTTTCTGGTGAGAAAGAAATGTTCAAAATGTATGAATTTACATACATTCATGATGTAAGTTACCATTATTTTTATTTTTATATATCAAGAAGTTTATTTTTATTTTAAAATAAAATTATTTTTCCTAAAATTCAGGAAATTTTTTTAGGTCTTTTCGATGAAAAAGAGTTCAATAAAAATTGAAGCTTCTTTTATAAATTTTTAAGGAAAAGAGGTATCCAAAAAAATTCAAGATTTATGTTTTTAATGTAGTATCAAATTAATTTTTTTAAAAATATTTTAATCATTATATATATTTTTTCAAGGAATATGGTTTTCATAATGTTCTCAATGTATCGTTTAAATTTTTTCAATTCGATTTTAAAGAAAATCTAATTCAAATGGTTATATGTTCTAAAAATGATTTTTAATATGAAATAAAAATTTATTCAAGAATTGGTTTTAAAGGATGTTTCAAAATTATTTACCATTTAACATTACATAGGTTGGTGTTACTAACTCTTTATTAGGGATGTAACTCAATTATCCATTTAACTATATATTTGAATGAATTATGTTTTTATTTATTAATGTTCATGAATCCCATTTTTCGTTGATATGTTTTATATTTAAGAAATCTATTTCTCTTTCATGGGTTGTATGTATATGAAACAATATTTTTTCACAGGTTATGAATCAATGATATGATAAATAAATATTCTATAGTCCACATTATATTATAACTTTTCATGATTGTGATACCAATTTAATTTCAATGCTAATTTTGTTATTAATGATTATGATATCCTTGAACATATATGTATGATTTCATAATTAGATGGTGGGACCTATATCTCCCTATAATTTAGTATTTAATGATTTGTATCTTAGGAAATATACTAAAATTTTTGTGGGAGTCAGCGATGACTATTATAATGGTCATGGGAGTCAACCATGACTTCAATGATGGTATGAGTAGTGAACCCATACTTATTGGATGTTGATGGGAGAAAACCATGACTACCTTTATGATTTGGCGAGTTAACCCTTACTAATATGATGGAATTTTCCCCAATGCCTTGACTACAATGGATGTCATATTATATACTTATGTGTATTCCACAATTCAATGTCGAATTTATATTTTATGATTTCATAGCATATTTTCATTATCTTCATATGATTCCTGACATGTGAACTGCATGATTTTTTCTATGATTAATGCTTGTGATATGTTCATATGTAGTCTATGATCATATAATTTGATGATCACATTCTCAAACGAATATGCTCAAGTTTAAGATTACATGTCCCCATTATTTACACTTACTGAGTATCTTATCTCATCCACTATTATGTTTTAATCAACAAGTAATGATGATATGTGTTATGTTTTATGAGTTTATGAATCCTGGTAGTCAATAACTACATAGTTGGAGGAATCTAACTTTTCTTATATACTAGTGTTTATATTTCTCTGTTTCCAAATAAACTAGACTAATATAGTCTATGGGGAATAGGTTTCCATAACATTTTAAATATTTCTTAAAAATTATCTATGGTTAATATATGAATATGAGGGTCTCAATATTTTGTATTAAAGAAAATTTATAGATAACCTTTATAATATAGGATGATAAAACCCTAGTGACAACCACAAGGAAATTTCTAATGATATGTCTATAATTATAGAAACGTATAAAAAATGTTATTGAATCCTCAAAAAGGATAATGTTAGTTGTTTTATAGAAATAAATACCAATTATCATAATACAATGGGATGTCTCTCAAGCACTGATATAACTAGGTGTAAAAACACATAAATGGTGTATCTGTCCTAACTTAGTGTAAACTGGTACACGATGATGTGTCTTTTGGCACACATGGCCTGACACTCCTAGAGACATGGTTTCAGAGTTTAGAAATATTTTATGGACCATTATAAATGATTTAAAAATAATTTGGATATGAATAACATATGATAAATATTAGGGGTCATTGATTACGTAAGGTGTCGTTGTTTTGACATATTATAAGGGGGTTTTCATGATTATGTGGTTCTTCAATATGATAATTGCTTCCTACTCAATTATTTCTCATTTCAATTAATGATTTGAATAAGAAGGAACCATATTAAAATTGATTGTGAAAAATTGTTTTTAATTACTTGAGAAATTGTATAGTAACTAGACTGATGGATGTTGTGATGATGTAATGTCATTTTTCATTGAACATGATTACCAACATGTATCTTAACCAAAATCAACCTCTCTATTAATGAGAAGTAAGGATTTCTCTAGGATATTGGACAACTGAGACTACATAGAAATAATTATTAGATTCGCATTAATTAATGAATGTGGAAGGAACCTCCCAAGTAAATGTTATAGTGGAACAATAATATGTAATGACTATGAAAAATAAAGACACAACACAATAAATGTATTTGAAAAAGAAGGGTACAATTAAAGAAATGGATGAGAATATACAATTACTTAAGACATCATCAAATGTAAAATTCTGTATTTTATTAATGAATTTTCATTATGAAAATCAATTATCTATTGGGATAGATCCTAAAGAGAATTAACATGGTGGCAAAATAAATGGTTATGTTGTTGATGATGACGAAAATACATATAAAATTAAAATGGAAAGATGTATTATGTAATATTATGATGTATCCTTCTTATGGATTTTTTATACAGTTAAATAAAATATAATTTATGTATTTTTATTAATAGATTATTTCATATGAATGGGGAAATATAAAATAATTTTTCATTTTATGTTTTTCACTATGGTTTTACAAGATTATAAGTCATGGGTTTGATGGAATGGAAAATTTATTTATTGAAAAGGTGAAACATTGACTATGGGAAGATAACCCTTAATATGCCCCTTTATGTTAAGATATTTTTTTAGATTATGATTTGTTGTATATTTATATTTAAATTTTATGGTATTTATCACCTCAAAACTGATAAGGGTATTGATTACAAGTTGCATATGTATTATGTTTACAAATTCTTGTATATATGTAATATATATAGTAAACATTGGGACGAAGATGGTTGAATTTTTTATAAATGTGTTTTTCATTATTGGGATTATTAACATGTTTTGATATAGTATACTATAAGGGTATTCACATGTTTGGAATTTTGTAATCAAGAGGTACTATGAGAGATATGAAATATCTATGGTAAAATAATTTAGTGAAATTATTTATAATGTTTTTTATTTTCACATTTTAAAAGGGTTATATGGTTAACAATTATTTGAATGTTTAGGTAAAAAATTGAAAGTGTGTAGTTAAATTAATGTTTTATCACACCATATGGGGATTTGAGCATATTATATACCCTACTCTAAATACCTTGTTTTTATGGTATCTAAAAATATTTGGGATGAATTATAATGGATCACATAATCTATTAGTGCTTTTGAAATGAAAAATTAACTTTCATTTACTAAGAATGAGGTGAAGGGGAAATTGGTCATGATGTGACCAAAGGTTGAGATTATTCATATGGAATGGAATAATATAAGTTAGACATAACTTATCAAAAAATTAATCTACTCTAGAGAATGAATCATGCAAACTGAAAAGGTTATCCTATGAAATAATTTAATGATGTATCAAATGTTTACTTAGATAATCACATATTTTTGGATTTATTATTGTTATCTTTATACTGACCAAGATATACATTACCCTCTTATACAACATGATAATTTTATTTGTCTTCTGAGTCCATGTTTTAACATCCTACCAATGTTATACTATGTGACCACCTAATTATATTATATAATGGGTAACTATTTTGTTTCCATCATTCCTTTTAAAAGGAAGTTTTAGTATTCATTTTTACAATGCAGGATTATATGAATGTGACATTTAATTATTAATAATATGTTATATTATACTAGTTTGAGGGTTATATTCATTTAAAGGATAGTAGAAAGTACCCCCATGAATTTTGTGAAATATGTTTTCAAATTAATTTAATATTTTTCAGATATTTTTCTTTTCACAAAACACTAAATATAGATTGTCTTATATTGAAGAAAAAAGTTATTATTAACTTATATTCCACACCGTGTTAAAATTAAATTATAAAATACCCTATTATTACTCTTTTCTACATGGAACATTGAATTGTCTTGCATTACACGCATCACCGACTTGGCATGCATTACACACAACACTGAGTTTCATCGAATCATCATTTCATTATTATAATTAATTAACATGATAATTATAAAATATAAATTAGAATTAGTATAATGAATTGTAATAACTAAATTTCCAATTTAATTTATAATGGTTATAATTAAAATTAAAATTTTTATTAATGTGTTTAAATATTTAAAGATACTATTTTCTAAAAAAAAACTTTTTAGGTCCTTAAATGAACATTATTAATATTTTTTAGACATAGTACAAAATTTATTTTTATAAAATAAATAGCATTTTTTTAATTCAAATTGTATATATTATATTATTCTATACTTTTTGAATTTTTGGAATAGTAAAATAATGATTTTTAATTAAAAAATTTCTTTTCAACTAATTTCATTAAATAATAAAATTATTTTTTACATTTATTTTATGATGTCAAAATAGTTCAATTATGCAAATATTACCTGATTTTATGTCTTTTTAATTTTTTTATATTCTATTTAGTTATGAAATCTTAAGGATATTTCAAATATTCTCACATTAGAAACTCGTTATCTCTCTACATCCACGAAATTAGATGTAAACATAATTTTCCAACATATAAGAAATTAATTTTTAAAATTAGACATAAATGGTTTTAATAAGTAATATATATATATATATATATATATATATTTATATAATAATATGATATACTTAATTTTTGGAAAAAAAATGTTACGAAAAGTGATTAATATTAATTACATCGAATAAAGAAAAATTAATAATAAAATGGATTAAAACATAAACATAAGTTCCCAAATTACCAAGACACGTGTCCAACATCATTTATATTGATATATGTATTCCTTAAACGTTACATTATATAGTTATTATTTTTTTATGGCTTATATTATTTGTAAAAAATGGGGACACCTGACTTGTTTTCAAAAAAATAAAGTGTGTTCCCTCCCTTCCCTAAAAAAGGAACCCACATAACATGTAAAGAACCTAATTTCTAAAAGTTTATATTTTATTATTATTATTATTATTATTATTATTATATATTATATTATATTATAAATTACACAAAATCCATTAATTAAGAAAAAACCATACAAATGATGAATGAATTAAATACAGTGTATTTCAAGAAGTTGAGGAACCAATACAAATAGAATAGTAACTTGATCTTTGGAATAGTAATGTGACCCTTATGAATTATAACTGAAATAATATAATTGTAACATTAACTATGAAATTATAAAAAAAATTATGAGATATTATAAGTAAAAATATGATATATCTATATATTAGAATATGTAAATAATATGTTTCAAAAATAAAAATTAAGTGTTGGTATTTTTAAAATCCTAAATATTTGATTTCAATTTTATGAATAATTTAATAATTTAAAAGAAAATTAATATTAATAAAATTTATTGTTAAATATAAAATTTCTTGACTTATGATTATTGGTTAATTTTATGATACCTTAATAATCCATTTAAAGTGTTAGAAAATCAAATTTAATTTTAAATTTGGTAATTTCATTGTAAATTAAGTTTATAATAAATAAGTAAATTTCTCAATTTAATAAAATTATTATTATAAATGGATTTTATTATTTGAATTATAATTTCAATAAATGGTTGTCCTAATTTTTTTGGGTTTGTTTAAATTCAAGATATTTTGTTGTTTAGTAAAATATGATAATTTATTTAAAAGGTAAACACATAAATTATTGAGGCATAGATGATGTATGGATGATTGGTTCCCATAATATACAAATATCCATCATTATATTTAAATATTTAGTGATAATTATCAATCTCTTCATGCTCATGATGAAAATAATATACAATTATACAAAATAGTGAGAAAACACCCCTTTTAACACTATAAATACAAACCCTCACCGCCTATTCTAATCACAACATTCAAGTTGTGATATTTTTCTATTTTCATCCCACATGAAATTTGATTCCCCTCCTCAAATTATATAACAATTTTCTATAAAAAAATTCCATAATCAATCCCCTCAAACAGGTTCTCAAGGAGAATAACCCATGAGGTAAAATCCACATTCTATTCGATAAATTTCATTTAAATTTAATATCTTATCTTATTATATTTTCACCTCCCATTATCCATGTGACATGATAAATCTTGAAAATATTATATAATAGAATGTTTTTGTGTTTATGTTGTAACCCATCATCATTTCTCTACCCATTATCTTTTATTATAAAAATTGAAACATCACAGTTGATGTGTTAGTTTATCACATTTAAGGACAATTACATTAAAATTTACATTATCTTACTTATGCCAGGTAATAAAAATAATTTGTTTGTTAAAATAATCTATAATATATCTATTAAAGCCTATTTAATGTTATGGTAACATTATTTTTACAAGATATTAATTAATAAAACAAAACTATTTCATGGGGACCAAAAAGAGAGAAAATAATCTAAATTGTTATCATTAATGGTTTTTCCAATAATTCATAGTAAAATATAAAAAAGTATATAAAAAATATTGAAGATTATATATTTTTATTAAAACTTATACATTAATTTATAGAGAACTGTTCATATTTTACATGATTTTCCATACACGTGAACAAATGAAACCATAATAAAAACCATGGAACCGAACACTTCTGAATGATAATATAGTATCTTACAAAACATCAAAATAGACATAAATGAAATCAATAATATTATTAACTATATATAAAGGTATAAAATGGTCATAATTAATTAATTAATATAATTTTACTATCCTAAACATTAATACAAAGGGTATATCACTTTCAGAAAAAAGGTAAGGGATTCATTCCTAACCTCCAATTTTCTTCTGGGTTTCGCTTAATCTGTATTTTCACGAAATAACATATTTATAAATTTTATTTAATTCATAATTATTAATTTTATATTATTAAAAATATTTTATCTATATCATTTAATTTATATATTTAGTGATATATATTTTTTAAAAAGGGTTTCGTTCTCAATTGTTTTTGATAATAAAGTTAAATTAATGGAAATATCTATACTTATTATCGATTTTGAAATTAATCCACAATCTATTTCAAAAAATAATTATTTTTATATAAATATCTCATATTAAACTGAGAAGCTATCTTTTTGCATTTTTTGTTTAATCCAATAAATTATTCCAATTTTTTATTGAAAAAATCTTGAAAATTTTCCCTTTAAACGCACAAAAATGCATTATTTTTAAAATTTCAAAACACTCATATTACATGTTTTCACATTAGTTTCACATCACAGATCGGGATAAATTTCTATTTTCCCTGATGTATTTCCATATATTATTTAATCCCATTCTTTTAGGTTTACCATTATGGTATTTACTTTTGATATGTTATTGACATGATTATGAATCCAAATTCTTTCAATGGGAAACCCTTATGTTAATGATTGATTTATTATGTATGATTCATTATATTTAATATATTCCAAAGAACTTGTTATTTTGGTTTCTCCAAGATAACACTCCAATAAATTGGTTAATGTTTAGTATCATTTGATTTAATGTGCAATGTTTTAATTAGTAATCCTTGACTCATTCTCCATGTGCAACAGTCTTAGTGGTCATAATTGAACTATGATTCCTCATGTGAAAAGAGCCATGACTCATGACTATGTCATTTTTTATATTTCTTCCATATTTCTATGATTCAATGATTATATTATCCCCTAATATGAATTCTATTCTTGCATATGTTTATTCTTATTTCTTTCCTTTTTATGTCATCTTGCTGTGACATTTAAGCCATATTTGATTCCTTATTCATGAGTTTTTTCAATTTACTACAATTTTTTCTCAACCCAATATTCATGTATTCGACATGTAATACTATTAATATTCATGCAATAAATATATTATATGTGGTCATTAGGAATATTATATAAAATATTTTTTTTTATTTTGGTTGTAGATCTGTTGTTTAATGTACATAATCCTCCAAAGAAACTAGACATTACGATCAATGGTTTGTTTTTAATGGTAAATTATGCTTAAAATTCAATAAAAATTTTCTTAATAGGATATGGTAATTATAGTCAGTATCCAAGGCACATGCACATTATTTTTTCAAATTAGTACTAGAGAACTTTAGTATAAACCCTAGGGATATTTATATCACTATTGGTACCTTAAATTTAATCTTATTGAATCACATGATAGGATATAATTTTCATTTACATGTTTATCCATATTTTTTCAAAATTTTACTTTAAAATTTATATTATCAAATTATTCAATCTATCCTAATTGTACATTATATATCTTAGTTAATGGATGTAAATATAAGATCTTATGCCAAAAATCAATGTGATTGTCAATGTAATGACTTCCCTAATGATATGGAACATATAATTGTAATGGTCACTCCAAACATCAGGGATGTAGTTTCTTAGTTGGAATAGATTATGAATAATAACAAAATACATGTCGAAAACTATAATACTTTTAAGATAGAGAATGTTGGGTTCAAATCCATAATTCTTCAAAGGCATCCTATATGTAGCAAATCTTGTGATCCCCTCTTTTCCAATTAAAGGATTATCTCTTTTAAGAAGACATCATCAATCATTTACTGCTTAGAGGAAGATATTGTTGTGGTGGAGGCCTACCATTTTGATGGGTACGCCTATCATTGGTGGAGACTAGTTAATAACATTAATCCCAATGAGTAAATTGATTCCAAGTAATATAATGATTTCAATAAAATAAATTTCAAAAAATAGTTTTCTTGAACACTCCATATTATAATTGAAACAGTGTTCATTTAATTAAAGTTAATGAAAGACGATTAAGTTTTATAGATCAAGGAAACATTTAAAGATTTTGTGGTATTCCTATGACATTTTCAAGAATGATGAATTAAATGAGAACTACTTCTTTATAAGAATAATGTTGAGTCTTCAGATATAGTTTTACATTAGAGTCTTCAAAAATTACAACCGGATTTTTTTATGTCCTCAAGGATGAAATGGAGATCTAATAATCTCAAGGGTCTTGTAATAATACAGATACAATTTTGATAATATAGTTTAACAAGGTAAAATCCCCAGAAAAATCCATTGGTAAAATGAAATCCCAATATCAAATATGTAAAAATTATTAGAACATGTATCCTAGGAACTATCTAAAGGGAACTAATAAAGGCTTAAACAATGAATGAATATGAAATCTATCTAATTGGTGCTGAAGATATATTAATAATCCCAAAAATGTGTAAGAATAAAGGAATAGTGAAATAAAAACTCACCATTTAGTGCATTGTTTCAACTTAAATGAACAAGCATTTTGTGCGTTCCATTTCCCTACTCATATGGGTATTTGAGGAAGTCAATAACAACAAACCACTAGTCATCTAGAATGTTCTAATTATTTCACTACTACTAATGTAGAACATGATATTTATTTAGTGATAGGTATGCTTGTTATTTATTCTATATTAAAATAATACTATGACATTATGGATCTATGAATTGTATCATATATTGCATGATTGTTAGAACCATTCAAAGCCCATAAAATAATATAGTGGTTGAGAAAACTATGAGAACATAAATATGTGAAATTATTGCATAAAATTTTTATAATTATTCCTTAGATAATTTTTGTTTAATAAACCATCCTAGAAATATTTTCGTAAATCCTTCGGATGATTTTGATTCAATTTTTAGTATGTATTTTTTGTCTTTATACAAAGGCAACGTCAACTATTAAGGAAGTGAGAAAACTCATAAAATTATGATAAATCCTCAAATTATATACAAGTTTAATGTGGATGATGAAACTACTTTATAATTTTATTCTAATATGCATATCACACCATTTTGAGAGAGGTAGTCTTGCTCAAATGATGGAGACATATAAGATAATTATTCTTGATATCATTCCCACTATGAGGGACTACCCTGATATGTTCCCCAAACTTTTTTTAGTCATCCTCATAATCTAGAGGTTCAATTCTCAATTGAACGTATTCTTGGATTAAATCTAATCTCAAATACAACTTATAGAATTTAAACCATTAGGATGGAATATCTAAAAATGCCGTTAGGAGAAAATATGGAAAAGGGTTTTATATGCCTGAGTGCTTCACTATGGGGTGAAATAGTCTTATTTTTCGAGAATAATGACAGACCTATGCATTTCTACATTGAATATATTGATAATGATAAAATCCTAGTACAAAACACATATCCCCTTTAATGGATAGATGACATGTTCGATCAAGCATATGGGGACAACTATTTCAAAAAGGTGTCCCTTTAGTCTTTATATAACCAATTTAATGATAAAAGTTATCTTAAGAAATTTTATTGTAGCGTCTATTTATGAAATTATGATATACTCCAATAGCAAGTAGAAATATGAGGACAATTTGGATACATTGATAAAGGCTTCATGGATGGATAAATACTATGAAATGTACAAGGAATGTTTGTTCTGAATGGTTGAATTATGATTCTTGGGCCATGTAATCAATATTAATGGTATATCTATGGACCCTCCCATGAAAAACTCAATTGAATAGTGTCACAGGGAAACAACTTTAAGGGAGGTCCAAAGCATCCTTGGTCTAATTATGTAATACAAACGATTTCTAAGGAACTTCATGTGATTTTCAAACCCACTAACCATGTTGAATCCAAAGGGCGTAATGTACGACATGATTCAAGAATTTTATTAAATCATTAAAGATAATTAAAGATACCTACCATTATACCTATACTCACACTATTGAAAATTAGTGAAATAATTGTTGTTTATAATGATTATTAAAGAATGGAATAGTCTTTGTAATAAATAAAAATGACAAAGTGATTAATTGAGACTAAATTAAATTAAAAATATTGGGAAAAACAATCCCATGTCTGACAAAATGTTGGAATATGTGATCATTGCATTGAAAATATGGTGTCATTATATCTATGGGGATAACTGGGAGATATATAGTGACAATACAAGAAAAAATATTATATTCACATAGAATTAGATTCATAAACACCTGTTATGATGATTATATCTCATCAAAAATTATTACAACTCAATCAACTACTATTATAATAATGAAAATAAGGATATTGATTATCTATGATGAAAGGATCTATCATCTTTTCAATAATGAAAATTTGTAAGGATACAATCACTGTTACAATTAAATGTATTCATGTGTTAATAATTAAGGAAGGAACATAATCAATGATTTCTCAAATAATTCACCACCATCCCTTATATATAAGAAAATAAAGATCAAAAAATGATTTATAAATTCAGAAAATGGTGGAAGCCATCATAGATAGAAAATCCCCATAGTTTAAACTGGAAACATAAAGAGTGGTGATATTTAGTTCATGAATATTCGTACCATCCAATAAATATTTAAATGAATATAATTTTAATGATGCACAAAGATTATCCTTCTCTATTCACCTAGGGGAAAATATGTATCAAGATATCTGAGAGCACTATTGATGTGGAAATATTAAGAATGATGTTGTTGAATATACAACAATGTTTATGGAATGTATCCAAGTGATGGTTGAAATGAAAAATAATTATGTTTTGATGAAACTATTACTCATACCAATGTGGATGTGGAAAAACATCACCATTGAATATTTTAGGGGATTTCAATATATATCTAGAGTAAAAATTTCAATATTTGTTGTCGTGTACAATCATACACATATAGAACATATTATAAAAAAATGAGAGGGCTTATCACTAGATCAATGTAAAATTAAACATATCAATGATGTAGTTCATATTCATGGAGTACCAATATTGAATACATCCGATTGAGATATGTGATCCACCTCTAAGTTCTAGAAATGTCTTCAATATTCTCTGAACACTGATTTGACTTTTTTATTGCCTATTATCCTCAAAAATGTGGAAAATCCTAGATAACTATTTAGACACTTGATGAAAAGTTAATAGTATACGTTATGGACTTAAAATTTCAATGGGACCATCATATTCCATTTATTGAATTATCTTATAGTTATATTTTCCACTAAAGTATCCAAATGGCTCCATATAAAGCTCCTTATGGGAAAAGATTTATATTAACAACATTATGGGTTGAATTTTTTTAATGTAGACAGATAGGACATGAAATGGGAAAATAAAATGTAGAAAAAGTGTAAAACATTTAGCAATATATATGTTCATCACAAATTTGACTAATGACATAGGCAGACAATAATCGTTGGGGGGAAGAATGTAATGAAACATAATTCTATCAAAACAAATGTCATTCAAATAATTATTTCATATAGTATAAATCACATAATTACCCATAATGGAAATAAAATAAACATTATAAATTAAAAATGAATAATATAAGTGGTATTTCGAGTTGTTAAGGAACCTATACCAATTGAATTGCTACTAGACTATTGGAATAGTAATGTGATCCTTATGTATAGTAAAAGGCTAGTGGAATCGTAAACTCGCCTATGAATGTATAAATTTTTTTTTCTCTTATAAGTAAAAATTTGATAAATATATATCATGGAATTACTAAATAAATGTTTTAAATATGAAAAAATATTTTTGGGCTTTTTTGTAGGTCAAAAATATTTATTTATAATTATACGATTAATCCAATAGTTAAAATGAAAATATATTTTCATATGTTTAATTCATAAATTTATATTTCATTATAATGAATTGATGATAATTTTATGAGACCAACATTAATTTTTCATGGTGTTATAAAATCATTTAATTTTTTAAAAATGGTAATTTTCAGGTAAATGATGTTATTAATGAAAAAATTAAATTTAGAATATTTAGAATCTTTTTAAAACATTGTGGTTAATTTATTAATCCTATGATTAAAAAAATTCCTTCCATGATATTTGTTGAATTTTTAAAAATACATGTAATTCTGTAAAATAGTACACTATTACAAATTATGATAAAAGGTAAATATGAGAAATATTGATTCATAGATGATGTGTTCCTGATTTATTTCTGTAATGTAAACCTATAAATAATTATTTTAATAAATTGAGTTATAATGTTCAAATTATTAATTATATTGAAGGAAAATAATATTTTAATGAATAAAATAATGATAAAATAATATTAATGTTTAAAATATATTATTATATATTAATTATAGAATATTTAATGTTTTATAACCATGATATATACATGATATGAATTAATAATACAAAAAACATCATGATTATTAATAAATGGAAAAAAATAATCAAAATAGTTTTAAATAATGTTTTATTTAATGAATCATCTGAAAAACATTAGTAAATATATATAACACCTTTTAGTATTATTTTATATCATTAAAAACATATAATATCAATTTTGAAAACCTATTCTCATTATATATGATTTTTGAATTACATATACAAATGAACCGATCATAAAAAACAATGAAACAAACCCTCCTTAATGATAAAATTGTATCATATAACCCATAAAAGAAATCCATAAATGAATATAATAGAATATTAAATATCATATACTGGGGTAAAAGGGTATTAATTAATTGATTAATGCATTTAATGGTATTATCCAAGATATTATTATCTTGTGCTTACCCCATTCGCACATAACATAATGGATTCCTTCTAAACCACCATTTTTCCTTCTAGTTATATATTTCCACTCTTTACCCCAATATAACACTTATTAATTTAAATATCCTTATTATATATTCTATTTATATTAACCAAAATCATGTTTCTAGATAATTTCATCTTCCTTTTTGGGGACATACATGTTTTATAAAGGGTTCCCTTCTCAATTTATACCGGTAAGAAATCCCAATGAAAGTATTCTTCTTGATTTTTTATCCTTTTTCAAGTCACTCCATAATTTATATTAAACCACCATTATTTTTTTAAAATCACTCATTTGAACATGGGAAACTATATTTTTTAATTTCTGGTTTTATCTAAGGAATTATTCCATTATCATTTTTAATGAATCTTGAATCATTTCGCTTAACCCGCACTAAAATTGTTTATTTATAATGTTTCAAAACACTTTTTTTAATGTTTTTACTTGATATTTACATAACATATCATGGTATTTTCATATTGAAGTAATATTTTTTACATGATATTTAAAAAACATAACATGACCTAGGCCTTTTTTACCATGTAAATGTCAATGTATTATTTAAATAACTTATTTATTTGGAAACCATTTTGATATTCACTTTTTATATTTCTTATGACATGATTATGGCACACAATTTATTTCATGTGTAACCCTGATGTTTATGTATAGTTTCTAATGTATCAGTTATTATGTGGAAAACATATTCATGAAGATGTTATAATTGCTGCACCCTTATAAGTCCCCAATACATTAGGTATTTTTTTAATATCATGAGATGTTATATGAAATTCTCTTGGTGGTTAGTCATGAATCTTTCTATAGAGGTTACATTCTTGGTGGATAACCATAATAAATACTCCTCCATGTGAAATGAGTAGTGATACATGCTTATGTCATTGTTTTTGTTTGTTCTATATTAATATGATTCAATGATTACATGTTCACATGTTCTATAATCTATACTACCACATCATTATTAATGTTACATTTTATTTTCATTTCATCATATCAGGCCTTATGACACACATTAAATGCATTATTATTATTTTTTATTCTGATATTGGGATTTTTATCTCTTCCCTTTGTTTATACATTCCCTTGGTTAAATTAAGAAGTCTTAAGGGATAAAATGGGGTTAGGAGCTCATTATGAAGATTAACTAAAATATATTTTATGTTGGTTTTATGTTTTTAGTTTTATGTACATATTTCTTTATTTTAACTAGACATTTTGACAATTTTTTATGTAATTTTTAATTATAGGTAAAATCATGTAATAATTTATATAAAAGGATAGAGTTTGTGTAAGATCATTTCTTTAAGCCTTACAAAAAACATTGGATTGTCAAATTTCATTTCCAAACACATCCCAATATCCCTCCCTTACTCCTTGAATACTCCCTTTGGGATTAGATCCAACCAAGGAATCCCTTTAGTGTAAATGAAGACGTGTTACCCACCTTTCATAAATTTTCTTCATCCACCACGTAAATGTTTTTAATTTTAAGAACACATAATATCATCAGTATATTCAATATAATAATATTATTTAATTCTTACATATAAAGATTCTATTTCTCAAATTTTAATTTAACTAGGAACCATCATATTGTTCTTTTGTACGACGAACTACCCCCTCACAAAACGATGTTGTAAATGTTTTCCATTACCAACTATATTGGATTGAGGTTTTGATGGATAAATGGTTTTTATATTATATATATGATATCATTGATATATTTATACTTCTGAAATTATCATATATATCATACCTTTATGCTTTCCATTTAGTGTGAATATGGAAACTTCTTTTTTGGAAGTGTGGACTACCGCCACTTCAGAGACATTGGTTTCAAAAACACATTATATATAATTTATAATGTATTGGATTATAAAAATTATAATAAATATATAAAATAATAATGATAATGTTATTATATAATATATATATAGGACATTTAAATTATTTTTTTAATACCCCTTGAAAATTGAATCAACGTTCTTGCATACGTACGACCTACCGTCTCCATGAATGGTGTATTCTATTTCATCTATCTATGTTTTATTAATTTATATAAATTTATATATACTTAATATATATGATTGGTAATTAATGTCTTAAAATATTTAAATATTTAATCCATTATTTATGTAATATTATCTATAATTTCAAATCAAAAGTCAGATGATAAACAAAGCGGTTATTACCGAAATCCGATTTTTACCTTTAATTTTGATAAACAGCTAATATAATGTCACAATAAAATACTATATGATAGTATATATTTGAATAAGGTTAAGTGAATAATTTATAATAATATTATATTTAAATTAAAGAGGCTTATTCTAGAATGAATAAAGTCAAGACCCATGGTTTGATAATTTCTTCCACCATTTCATTCCACAAGATACATAAATTATCCATCACTCATTTAATTTTTATTAGCTTATATGAATCACATGAATTTATTAAAAGATTATTATACATATATTTATTTTTATTTACATATCCAATTGATAAATTTCCTTTGATAATGTTTTATGGTTCAAATGTAACCAAATCGATAAAGTTATTTTGCCTCAATTTTCGTTCTTATATAAACATGTTTTGTTATGATCATACACTTTTTAATGAGGTGTATACACTTCATATTGAAATAATATATCATGAATCTCATTATTTTTCATGATATATTTTCCACAATGTAATTTAAATTTCTAACATGTGGATTATGATTCAACCTTACCATGCGGTGACAGTTTATTTAAAAAATATCATCAATTATCTATATTGTTTATGATATTGCCTACATTGATGAAATAATCTAATACACCACTCAAGAACTCTAATTATTTTTATTTAACTCTTATTTTTCATGTTATATCCACGTAGTGGTACCATATTCCCAGTCCTTTTAAAATAATATAACCATGAATGTGTTATTATGAAATTATGGCATGCCCTATTTCTTTGGTTGAAAAATCGTGTTCATTCAAAACCAATTTTTTTTTTAAATTTAATCAATGTACAATATATAATTAAATTATTAGACGTAAAATCCAATTATACCAATGTTTTCCAAATTAAAAAGGGTTTTAGAAATGTGATCATCGTGTCATTTTATAGTCGTTGAAGTAATCTAAAATTTTTAATGAGAAAAAGGAATGTTCAGCCTGTACGTATTTACCCACCCTCATGACTCATTAAATTGAAGCTTCCATTACAAGAATAAATAATTAAAATTAAATATGGTTTTCCCATAATTTTAAGGAAATTATTTGGATTATTTTGGTTTTTAATGGAAATGGTTTTCAAAATATTTTCCTGCTACTTTAATATGTTTTCATGGAAAATGTGTTTTCAAAACACATTTAAGATTCCTTTATATGATTTGGAGAAATTTTTAATGAAATTTATTTAAAAAATTTATTCACGATCTATTAATATTTTTAAAAAAAATATGTTATCATAATGTTTTCATGGTATCCATTAAATGTTTTCCTATTATATTTTCATGAAAATGGTTATCAAAATTTTATATTGTATAAAAATATTTTTTCAATAATTAAGGATAATTTACTCATGAATGGTTTTTAAAATATTAGTCAAAATTAATTCTCATAGAATATGAAAATGTTTGGGTTCACTCATGCCTTACACAGAATATGACACTAGAATAAATTAAATTATTTTTCATAATGGATTAAGTTTTAATGGCATAACATTCAGTAATTATGTTTCTCTTTATCAGATTATATGTTTATGAAATCTATTTATGTTTAATTTAATTTATTATTACGAAACCTAGTTCTTATCATGTCTCATTTTTGATAAAATTATTATGATTCCATTCTTTTTTCCATTGTTTATGATATGAATAAATATTTATGGTACCCATTTTATTAAATGTATTATTGTAAGATTAATGATTATGATCCCAAGGAACATGTTTGTATTATTTCATTATGATATTTTTGAGACAAGTATCTCCCTCCAAGGAATTGGGTAATGATTGATATCTCTTGAGATAGACTAATATGGTTTATGTAGTGAAAATTGACTAATAATTTGGCTATTGGAGTGAACCATAACTACTAAGATGGTATGTGTAGTGAACTCATTCTACTAATACCCCCATGGGAGTGAACCCTAACTACCACGATAGAATGGGAGTGAATCCATAATACTAATATAATATTTGCATTAATGAATTAACTATTAGGAAAATCATCTTATATGCTTATGTGTCTTCCATAATTCCATGTCTTATTAGTATTTTGTTTTTTCAGGTATTTTTATCTTTATTTATATATTATTCATTTTTTATGAAATTCCATGATTTATACCATGGTACTTTTTTATGATTTTATGATATATATGGTATGATAATATAATGTTTGGATCACAATATCTAAAAACTATTTTGTTTTTTATTCTTATATGTCTTCCTTATTTTTTTGAGAATAAAATATCACTTACTTTTTTTGTTTCCTTCTCAATGTTATGAATATATGTATTATGTTTGATGTCTCTATGAAGGTTCCTAGTAAAGTAGAACCAAGTGGGAGACAACTTATCTCACATATGTAAAACTGTTTTTGTTTCCCTATATTAATTGTCACAACAATAATACAACTTTGGGAATCTATTTTTATAAATTTTATATATTATCCTATTGTTATGTAATGTAAACATATGAAAATATATGGTCCCTATATATATATGGAATTTGTTGTTTCAAAATTGTAAGAAACCAAATCATGAATGATACTACAGTGAACCCTATAATCTACTCAATTCTTAAAGACATAACATTTCCACATACCATATAAGTATACCATGAATATTATATTCAAAAGATTGAATCCTAGAACCATTATTTATTAGAAGATTTCTGAAGATTCCTCTGTGAAACAACAAAAAGTGATTGTGAATCTAGGTAATTCTAATAAATAATACATGTTTAAATAAATATATATATATATATATTAAATAAATCATACATATTTTTTAACATACATTTTTATGAACCTATAATGCAATCTGGTTTCCTAGAAATGAATGTGAGCATCGTATATATGAATGATGAAGTTTTAGATAGGTAATTTTTAAAATAGCATATGAAAATAACTTTGTAATAATTATAAATTAGATACCGGTCTTATATAAAAAATTACATGGTTAAAAAAATAATATATATGATAAACTTAGGTGATGAAATATATGTTATTGGGATTACGAAACATCTCTATAGATCAAAAAATCTTCATGGTTTAAGTCACAATACATATACTAAAAAGATATATAAGAAATTATTTATAGAAAAATCCCATATTGAAATTTTTAGTATGTCACTTGATAGTAATATTTATTAGAAAATAATTCCTCAAATATAAAATAGAATGGATTGCATTTTTCATAAATTAGTTCAGTCATGTAAACAATAATTTATACAGGGATAGATATCTAATATTCAAAAAGTACATATTTCTAACATAATAATGATCCTAAAGAACACTATTTTGGGGATACCAAAAAAATCCATATATATCTATCGATATATATTTATCATCATTTTATTTGTATGATATGTGGATCTAGTCATATGGAAATATGCATATACAGGTTTATAAATAAGTCATGGTGTAATAAAGTCATAGTCAAGATTAGTCAGACCTATCAATGAAGTAACTATGAGGGGAGACAGATCAAAGAAATCCGTATTTTTTTATTCTATAGTGGTGTCATAGTATATTAATTCTTAAAAGATATCTAATGAATCTATATGGATACTTATAATCATATATAAGATGAATATGATACATAATTGTAAAGACCCTGTCACAATTATCTATGATAATACTATAATAGTATATCTCACCAAAGTACCAATATCACTATAAAAAATGGAGAACATACACCATAATTACCATACCTTGATGGATTTCTGTCAAAAAAGTGTTAGAAATGCTTCCAAAAAATTAAATTTCGATTAACACACAATATAAACCATTCCTCAGTAGAAAAATTAAATTATTGTGAGTGGTAGTGGACTAAAATTCACTGAGAGTTGGATATACTCTAAATGGATGTTATGTCGAATTATGTTAAAAAATATATAAGTATTTAGGTACATTACTATTCATATTCAAGTAACATGATACTGAATATATATTATCACATATTGTTCATTGTATTATATGAAATTAATGTGAAAATATCAAAATTATTATGTCATTTTAAAATATTCAATAACAATTTCACATTGTTATTAGAAAAATAAGACTCTAATGCAATATCAATATAATATCTTATCATGTATTTATAATAATTATCTATAATGTGGAAAAATGTTTTCAACATTCCAGTTTGGGAGATTGTAAGATGAGGTGGCTTCATCTCAAGATATCCACACATAATTAAATCCCTAATGAGATATTCTGAGGGAGACCTACAAATAAGAATTATAAATTTTTCTTCATCATCATATATTTATTTCTATGAGAATGTGTAATGACACATACATATTAATATTATTATTAACACATATCATAAATCACATAGATTGATTTATTGAAAATACACGTGATACACTATGTTCACGCTAAGGTGGTTACATCGGGTACGTAATGATTGGTATGTAATTAATGAATAAATGATTGAAGAATTTATCAGTTATATTTTGTTGAAGTTATTCTCTAATCTATTCGATTTAAATAGAATCATTGAAATAAATTTCATTCCCATGGTAATGTAGTAATGTTAAATTCAAACAACCCGAAAAATATATATCAATAAATAATGTTGATAATAGTTGTATGTAACCTTCTAGTTGAGATATCTTGAAAATTGAATTATTTTATATACTAAATCCGCTTATTTTTTCGTTGATTTTGTGAGGATTATTGCATCCAATGGGATTGATTTTCCCATATATATATATTAGTCATATACATTATGGAACCAAACCAAATACCATTGAGAAATAATTATAAAGATACTAACCCTAATTGTATATTTTGATTTCAAAAACATTATTTTTTAATATATTTATTTAAATAAACACTATTCATATGTCTCAAATATATTCATATTATATATTTATTTATTAGTTAAATTAATTAAATATGTATTCATAATGAAATTTTTTTATTATGTTTTTATATAATATTTTTATTTATGGTATAACTATTTAATTAAATATGTATTCGAGTATTAAATATAATTCATGGAGGTTGAAGGGGATTAGAACTTGTATATTGATAGAAATTAATTTAAATGATGGGAAAATAATAGTTATCCTTAAAGAGGATAGAACTATCCTTGAAAAAAAATATTAGTATTATTATTATTTCCCCACATGGTGTTATATAATGGTTTGATATGTTATTAACAGTCAATGTGAAGTAAAATAATATTTAACAGTAACCCAGAATCATAAAAATATAAATAAAATTATATTATTTTATGTTTAATAAGATTAGAGAATTGTTCTATACCACGCAATCTATATATACCTCATTAATGTATTATATAATCTCTAGAGTTTCTACACTCACGATTCTTAGAATCACCTCCAAACTATTATTTTTTAAAACAATCATGGATGATTATTCAAGACTAATGTTTTCAACATAGTTATCAATGTGTACAACATTATTTTTTTTGATCTTTCATTCAATAATATGAAATTCAATTAACATTATTCAGAGATGAATGGGGAATGGGTGGATCCCAGCTATAGTGATTCTACACATAGTTCCCAAAGCCCAATCCTTATATAATGAAATGGTTTAAAATTTTAAATATCAAAATAAATGAATAATATTTATAATTATGTAAAAATTATTCATATTAAGTTAATTAATTGATAAATTTAATTTGAAATAAGCAGTTGGATTCATTGTATTAGTCATTTTTCATAAGGAAAATTTTTGAAGGCAATTTCCCCATATGATTTTAAAAATTCAACAAATTTTTTATTCACCAGTTGATGATTCAAAGTTGAAACTAATAAATTAATTTTATACACATTATATAATTAATTGGAGGCCTCATCACATGATCAATCCAACAAAATTAAAATAATTGGGTGTCCATAGCCAATTAAATTCTAATTTTTGAAATGGTATCCAAAAAAATAATCATAAATTTAATAAAATTATTTTTAAATAAATAAAAACTAAATAGTGAGACATAAATAATTATACATAACAAATTAATTAAAAGATAAGATGAAACATAAATAAATCATATTAAAATATAATATGATGGTGAATAAATCATTCATAGAATTGTTGTGGTGATGTATAATCTGAATTCAATTACATATTTTAATTTAAAAAATATATTTTTAATTATATTTTATAGACTTTTACCAATTTGAAGCACCAGTTTTTAATACATGTCAAAAATTAATCACTAATCATTTTCCAAATGTATCATACAAATATAACTTTTTTTAATCATTAAATTGTGAAACATCTTTTAAATAAAAATATGGCTATTAAAACTATTACACACAATTTTGCTAGAATTGGACAGGCTATGAGGTAGGAAGATGTGTGGTTTATTCATACATCACCAAAATTTATAATAAATTTTTCTCTAAATGTATAATTACAATAAAAGTTATATTTCATGGTTTTGAGGATAAAATACTTGGATTGAAAAAAAGCAACATACGTAGATAATAGAACTGTTTTTTCATATCTACCACAATACGTGTTAGAATTTTTTTTTGTTAATTCAAATATATAAATATGAATAATTATTCATTATAATAAATCATTATGAAAATCAGAACCTATATTCTTGATTTTGATTAGGTCAATTATGTTTTGTAATTACCTGACATATTTAAATTGAAAATATGTAATTCTATAGAGATGTAAAAATAGTGTGGTAAATTAACATGATGTTTCCTCCAATATGTAGAAAATGAATAATTTATCATTAAGAAATTAATATTGGAGAATAAAAGTGATTTGGTTATTTTTCATTATCTGAAGTGTGTTAGGATCTAAAATTTACATTTAAGTACAAAAATGTAAATTTAGATAAAATTAACAAAACATGTGTATTATTGATTTTTTTAAGTCGTACTCCATAATAATGAATAAACAACCATATCCATAAATTATACATGGTAATATGTTGGTGAGTTCTATGTTTTGAGTATTCTATCTAGCTTTTATTAAAATAAAATTCTTTAACTGATTACTTCCACATTAATTCATTCTAGACATACAATGTGGATGATTTATATGGGGTTAATTCATGTATGTCATATATGAATATGTTATTAATTTTCAAATGAATCCAGAAAATACAAATGTGTATACATTATTTTGATTATGTGAAATATTTTCAGATCTAATATCCTAGTTTGAATTTAAAGGGATTTATTTTTTTTTTAAATTCCACATTCATGTAATGGTGTGTTAATTTTTAAAAGTAACCAATAAAAATTCATTAATCTAAAAAAACATGAATGATAATCTTATCATGGTATCAAATTTTTAAAATGGTACCCATGTTTTGCACTAAAATTAAAATTTTAAATTGAAAACAAAATTTTTGAAAATTTGGATGTAATATAAAAAAAATTATAGATATGGATATATTTAAGTGTTATTATAGGTGGAATAAAATCGGAAATTAAACATAATCTTTTCCCATGGTTGCATATAATCATGATTATCCTACCATTTTAAACTAAACACTACCCATTTTTTTCTAAAATGAATTCAATACTCCACATCACCTTATCAAATTGTAAGGACATTGATCTAAAATAAATGTAATAAATAATTATAGTTGATGAAAATAAATTTAAATAAATGATTAACCAACTAAAAACATTATCATTATTTTTGTAAAAAATAAAATGATGATATGAATAACATGTTTCATGATTTATAAAAAAATTGAATCCCTTTCATCAACCCATTATTTTGATAAAAAAATAATTTTTTTTATATAGAAATAATCAATATTCCAAGATATATATATATATATATATATTATAATAAATTATTTCAATGAAAATATAATCACCGTAGAAAATATTTAATTGAGGATAATATTTTTTGTACTATGTATGATATCATTAAAATAATTATAAATATAATAAACTCAATCTTTTTGATTTCATTATTTTCAAAACTATAGAAACATTAAAAATTATATGTAATTCGTTTTCATAGATTAATTTATGTTGAAATAATATTATATATAATGCAATACATATACAATTACGGATTTCTATGTGTCTATTATATCCAATTTATTTTCTCATACAATTATTTTAAAGAGAAATAAATACAACCATACATTGGAACAAAATATTTTGTAAAATAAAAAAAATCTTTTTTCTATTAGCGTGATATAGAATAAATGGTTTTAGAAATTCATATTGGATATCATATTTGGTAATTTAAATAGATATTTATTCTATGTATCCAATCAATATGTATCTTGGGTGAATCCAAATTTATCATTTCAATAATCCAATGATCCTAAAAAGAAAAAACCCATATGTATTAGAATAATATTAGATTATATATTATAAAATTATTATATAGTTTAACTATTTCATTGTATTTATTATATGGAGCCTCTCATAATTTTTTTAATTTATAATAACATTGGATTCTTGGTTTTACCATAAGAAAATTTCATTTTGAATGTGGATGTTTCTTATATTGAGACAATAAGAGAAATAAACAATCCAATATTTTCTTCATTTGGTTTTCCCTTAGCATTAATCTCACATGCACATCTATAGAAAATATTAATTTTATTAACATATAATAAAAAAATATTATTAGAATACGTTAATATGAATACATGAAATAATAATAGTATAATATAATGAGATTTTAATATATATATTATTAAATAAATATTATTTTAGTGATAGCTTCTATTATATGCAACCATGAGTCAAAATGAACAATAATATATTGTATTGTTATAACCTAGTACTTAAATTGGGGGGATTGAATTAGAATTACAATGTTATTTAAAAAGTATCTATAAAATAAATGTAATCATTATAAATTGATTACAAATTAAAATAAAAAAATATTTTAATTTAACTGATAGGTTTCCAGAAGAAATATTTTTTATGAATGCACCATACTGTTATTTTATTGAATTAAATTAATCAGTATTGTTGAACTATTTTATAAAAATTAATATGTTATAAATTATATAAATTGATTTAAAATTCATATATTTTTACATAGACATGAGATATGAATAAATCATTCTTCATTATATAAAATGTATTTTCTAAAGAATAGGCCCTCATCATGTATTTCGAACATATATTAAAATTAATATTTGAAAAAAAGCATTGATTTTGTTAAATTGATTCCTTATCATGATTATAGAGCTTAAAATTCTATGAATTTCTCCATATTATTTAATACATTATAAATAGTAACCGTGGAAAAATTTATCACCCTAGTAATGGGTAAATAGAGCATGTTTTTGTTCTAAATAAATGTTAAGGTCTCCATATTCAATAAAAAATCTTATTTAGTGAGTTTAATTCAACCCATATCACTGTAATACCAATCATTATTTATATCTTATTCATTTTCCCAAAATATGACTCCTATAATTTCTAATAGAAATAAAATTAAAAAATGTTACAATCTATCATTTAAATATTTCGTATGTGTTTTCATATGTACAAAAGAAAATATCGAATGAATATAAATTTATCATTTGATATTAATAAAATTATTTTAATGATGGTAAGTTAATTTTTATTTTTTAGGTATTATATAATGACTTTATATGTTTACGTAATGATGACACACTATTTATTAAATTAATGAATCTTTAAATAAATGATTATAAATGCACTAAAAGTAAAGCAATTTGGGTGATACAATATTATACATGGACTTATTATATAAATACAACATATTTTTGGTATTTCTTGGGTTTTGATTCAAATTAAAACTTTTATTTGATGTATTTGATGTCCAATCAAATTAATTATGTAAAAAATGTGAATAATCATATTTTATGATTATAATATATTATTTAGTTATTTAAAAGTCATTAAAATCATGAAATAAGAAATGTGGATATGATAGGGTAAACAATTACATCCCATGACCATTTATAAGTCAACTCTTAGTTTATATGTTAATTAAAACCCCTTAATAGTGAAAATTACAATATTGAGGTTAAAGATAAAATATGATAACTATGTCATTAAACCAACAGTTGATGACTAAATTAAAACGAAAATCTAATAATTTTTATTAGTTTGATTATACATTAACCATATCCATACATATCATAGAACATATGCCCATATTGAACAACATATCATTTGAATGAATTAGTTATATTTTAATCCATCTAATAATTCCATGTGTGTCATTTCCCTTCCCTATAAAAGGACACACCATTCTTCACATTTTTACACCATTGTGAATAATATTATAGCCGAGCCTGAGTTATTCCACTAATGATAACCTCATATATATTATAGTGTTGTTGGTCACCTTAGAAGACAAATCGTAGTTTCCCTATGAAAGGATATAATGTAGGTCTCATAGATAATAAGTAATTGTTTAATCTAACCTCTTTAATTTATTTCATATATTAACTATACTAAATGTATGTTATTTAACATGAAATAATAACTTAAATATACTCATTATAATTAAATTAATTTATTATTATGGAAAAAATTATCCACATCACTTTCTATCAAATGAAAGGTAAAAGTAACGCTCATGTGTACGAAAGACTAATAATCTCTACATAGTGATAAAATAAATTTTCAATCACATATTTTTTATGGATAAGTATTGTAATGCGTTTAAAATTTATATACTATACTTATTAAATTATTATTATTTATGAAATTATAATATCATTTTCTTTCCTTTCTACATAATTTGTTGTAAACAATAATCTCTCACGAGTGTATGTATAGACTATCACCTCTAGGAAGTGATGTGATTCACTTTTAAATTCCTATTTACATTGATGGTAATAAATTTAGATTTTATTTTTATTTATAATATATATTATTAATCAACTAATTATGATATTTTTGTAATTATTTATCATTATTAATTTAAATCTATTGAAATTTTAAATTAGCATTCATGATTATGTATGACCTACCATTTCTATAAATTGTGTATTTAATATTTTCTTTCTATGTATTTTGTGGATTACTATAAATATATATTTATAATTGATATATATGGTATTTATATCATTGATAACACTCTAGAGAATATGTAACCTTGATAATGGTTAAAGAACTGAAACAACCACACCAAAAACAACATGAAAACAAAGAATTTATTACTCCAAATAATGATTTTTATAGTGAATTAGGAATAAATGGGTCGTGAAGGATTATAATAAAATTATATATTGTTTGAATAATTGACTATGATTTTTGGAATTTATATATACTAAATATATATTTATCATATATTTTGTTTAAACACATATTAAGGAAGTCAAAATGTGATAAGGGTTTATTTGATAATCTCATCACTATTCAGGATAAGTTTTATTTAAGTATCCACTTGGAGAATTATTTTATCATTATAAAATACAACACATATATTTTATTCCTCTTTATATATTTGAAAAACATTCATGTTTCCTTTAATTCTTTTCTTTTTAAGGGATCAATATTCAAAACATTTATTTTTATTGAAACCCAACAATGTTTTTATACCCGGTCACGACTATTTATTATCTATGTAAATATTTCATTTAAATGTATAATATAATTTTTTTAATATTATAAAATTATTTATTTATGAGGTTTCTACCCATGTTTAAATTTTTATAAATTTTTTAAAAGGGATAATATTTTACATTTCTAAATGAAATTCTTTTTGAATATTTTAAAAAAATATTTAATTGAATGTTATTTATCCTATTAAACCTTAATAACGTTTCCCACTATCATGACCACTCAATTTCATGAATATTCCTTTAAAATATTAAATTTTCATTTCAGAAAACAATTTAATTTTTTAAATTATTTTATAAAATTTATTTCAACAACAAATGGGTGTTATACTCAAGAAGATGTCTCAAAGATCATTTCAAAGTATTTTCTTCTATATCGGCATCCTTTGTTTGAAATTAATTCTTAATATGAAAATAATATTAGGATACCATCGAAAAATTTTACATGGATGGGTTTTAAACTACTTGACTAGGGAATGTATTGAATTAGTTTTTTTATTCCATATAATACATTCAATTATTTATTTTATGGATTATCATTTAATTTATGTTGATTGTTTATATGATTAATTCAATTGAAATATTAAGGGATTGATAGAGCTCAAAATTGTATATTTTCTTACTGAAATGGATGTTCTCAGAAGATAAACTATATTGGTAAAATTCCCAAGGCCTTTACCATTTATATAGAAGTCTATGAATGGGGCATTGATTGTATTTTTCGATGTATTTTCACAAATCATATATGGAAATTCTCAAATTCCTATCATTATGCATTATATCATAATTAAATCTGTTATTTATTTCCATGTGTTTATAAGAATAATTTATATATGCATTTGTTAATTTCATACACGAGTTACTATTTATAATTAATTATTTTATCATCATTTTTCATTCTATATATTTCATTCCATATATTTAATATATTCTATAAATTCCCTTAATGAGATTGTAGGATCACCCATTTCATATTTTTCATATTTCAGTGGATGTAAATAAATGTTTTATGATTTGTATAAAGGTATATTATAGATATAATTATGATGATCCCTAAGAAAGTATTATGTTGTTTTTTATGTTTTCAAATTTAATTGGGATGAATGTATTTATCCAATTTAAAATTATTAAAATCCTATTTAGTTTATGAGGATAAAATCATTATATTTAATGTATATATAGCCACATACATTGATTTGTTAGGATCAATGAATTTTTATATGGGAGTAGATAATGTTTATTAGAATCCTCAGGAACTATATTTTGGGAAACATCGATTTGGGTTCATATATCCATGATATATGTTAATAATAAAATAAAAAAGAACACACCTATCAAATTTGGATTTGTTATATAGAAATTTTCAATTCATGTTATGTAGTTCAATTGGTTTTATTTTCTGAATTATGATTCATAATGTTATGATCAAATCAAGTGTGTGCAAATGTTTAGAAATTCGTCCATGTAGTTTGAATGTAAATCATATTTATACACTTAATCTATATCGGTCTTGACCTTAAATGAATGAATATCATGGTATAAATGGATCTATAACTACAACTGGGAAAATAATAAAAATTTCGGGTTAGTAAAATCATGTAAAAAAATAAACATTCTCATTTAGATCGGCCTATAGAAATATAAGAAGGTAAATTTTTTTATACTTGTTAACAAATTAGTAATCTCTAATATCAGATGGAACTATTAAACCATTTTTAAGTATGTAATGGATATCGTACTAAGAGAATGTATTTATTAAATTAGGATTTATTGGATGGGAGATAGTTTATATTGATTTTTATCATCTATTAGGGGATGTAGATCAATATTTTTCATTGATTAAAAGAACTATGTTTGAGGTGGAAACAATAATACCTGAATAGAAGTATTTAAAGGGACATTACAAGGAAGAATTTTTCCCTTGGAACAAATTAGTGTGTATGGGGAGAAAAGTATTGATATTGAAAAAATGAATTATAAACTATTATAATGTATTAAGATAATAGAACATGACAGTATTGAAAATTTTATACCACAACCATAATCTAATGTCTATGATTGTTATTTTAATTTATTGTTTTAAACTAATATATCTAATTGCACTAGTCTTCCAAAAATATACATCATATGAGAATATAATATCATATTTTATCAATATTATAAAATAGTTATCAATATATTATGTCCAATCTATATTTTTTATTTTCTAATGAAACTTTAAAATGGGTAAGTGTGAACCAAATATAATGTCAACCAGTACAAACCTCGAAAACACCATTACCACCCACATCAAGAATCCCGCCCACAAAATCTAAAATTCAAAACACCGCAATAGATTTTAACATTCCAATTTTAAAAATTCAAAAGGGCTTCTCAGAATACGAGCCAGCCTATAGACCCGCAAGCACCATCAGCCACTTCCCTGTCTACCATCATTATCATCAATGATGGACTTGAAATCAGCCTTGTCGTCAATGGAGAAATCGCAACACACTGACCACCATATGTCCTGACACCAACTAGTCGACGCTCAGCTTTGCCGCTTCCATCCTCGTCACAACACAAGCTCTGCCCAAAATCGTCACAGCATAACCATACAACACCAACTTTGAACCAAAAAAATCGATAAAAACCCTCAACCGGTGAAAACCCAAAACCACTAAGAATGATAACGACGATATGATATTGAAAATTTGAAAGAACTAGGGATGGACCATAAAAAGAAATGTGATGCGAGGGGATGAAACCCTAGAAAGTGACCGGGGGTTGAACAATCACGCGACACAAAACAATGAGATTCCCATAGAAGATTCATCCAAAGAAAACCAACACAAAGATTTATCAATTGAAAGACAACACCAGGTGAATCCAAAATTGAGAAATAAAAAGAATGGTTGAGAGAGAGGACCCATCACCAAGACTGGACGCGATAGATCAACTAATCATATCCCGTAACTGCCAATATTCCTGCCGGAGAATAACACCAAGAACCTTCTAAGCATTAAATCCATCGTATCATGACCACAAGCCTCATGTTCCAACAAACTATGACGACATCGCGCCACCAAAAACCGCGATCCCACGAACGCTCCAAAGAGTTAGCCAACGAACAAAGCGACCTCATCTCAAACCGGTCATAAGCCTAAGTATCATGAATCGAAGTTCCACATAATCCGTACTTGAAACTGCAATAGGTGGGAGGGCTGAAAACATGAAATAGAGAATGCCAGAAGAATTCGTAGCTGATCCACTACGGGAGGATGAAGGCGGCGGCGTGGGAAACCCAGCTCCTAAAGCCCCTTACAGGATCATCAATCCATACCATATATTATGGATCTAGAGGTTATAAATAAATGAATTGTATGGCTATTAAAACATTGATAAGATTTATAAGAGAATATAGAATTTTACAAAAGTGATAAATATGGTAAGAATCACCTTGGTCATGCATATATGGGTAAATAGTTAGACACATGTTTGGTGAACAGAGCCCATAATACTAATAAATTCAAAGTTAATGGGGGATCCATCAATGTGTAGTTATTAAGATATATGTATATGAGGACTAATTCCTATTAATGAATCAAATATAAAGGGAAAATACAATGGAAATATACATGTCGATAAGGTTATGTGTATGAAATTGCCATATATTTCATTGATATTCCTAGAAATGAGGTGAAAGGAATACATAGTATCCTATCGAAAATTGATTTTTTTTATATGATACCAATTTTCCCTACTATTTTATTTTTGAAATATTTCATTAGGGAATCATATCATCATCTAAAGGATTGGATATATATTCCCCCATAATTCATATTTTTTTCTCATGAAATTAATAATCAACATGGGGTCGGAAATAATAAATCATAAAATCAAACAGCTTGAATGCCAAAAATAATTTATTAATAAAAGATGATTTCCACCATGTATCATTTTTAAGAGAATTTTTCTATGAACTCTTAAAATAATGTTCAATAAGAGAAAGGCTTAATTACTATTATAATAAAAGAATTTCTTTTCAATTTTTTTGAATTGAATTAAACAAACATCAACATTCATTTAACTGAGACTTCCAAAATTCTCATTACCTTTGATTGAGAAGACCCATATACCTTATCATTAAAATAACTAGGCCCAATAGAATTTATGTGTAGGTTTAATAAATACATGGTGGAATAAGTAACACATCCAATAGTTTTAGATTAACGATAAAAAATAAAATAATGAATAGAAGAATCTAAAACCTGATTTAAATTTATATTTCGTTTTCTCATGTAAATGTATGTATTATTGTTTGAGTGGGTGTCTTATAACTAGCTGGTTTTACATTGATTACATGGAAATTTAATGTCTTTAAATATTAAACATCTTATTAAATGTTGTTCATTGTTCTGCATGACTATGATGTAAAAATGTCCTTGAGTATTTGTTGCATCGACAAGGTCATGGTAGTTCCCTGCTATGATGAGAATATTGAAATGATCTGACAATATTCTTAAATATTATTCTATTGTTGGATGACATATTATGATGGGATAAATAGCATATATATTGTAAGGTGTGGGTACTTATAAGAAGACATGACTTCCTCTCATGATGTTCTCACTTGGTAATCTCCATAATAAGAGATTATGAGAACAGAACCACCAGTATAAATTCCTCATGTTTTGGTGTCATCAGATATATCTATCTACGAGCGTGTGTACTAATTCATAGACATTAAAATTATCATTAATACATGTCACGAATCGTGCACTTTGATTTACTAACGAAAACCGTCACGCATACATTTTCATGGAGGCATGTTATTAATGGATAAGTTGAGGAAGGATTTGTCCCTTCCATTTATGGAAGTTGATAACTCGGCCTTTTGATAGAAATAGAACTATCGTGTGAAATTCAATGACTATTGTGTATCAATAAGTTTATTTCAATTAGTCAAATAATGACATATCAAGAACAATGGTTTATGTCACTATCATGAAACCTTCATGATGTGATTTTGTGACAAATCGAATATATTACACAATGATCATTCATATGTGGATGTCATTTTTGTGACTTTATGTTTCTTTTCTTGGGTTTCTTGACCCGTTTCTAGATATTACTCTTGGACTTTAGGCATTCCTTCCTAATGCCAATGAGAAATAATCCTAGAGGGTCACACACTAGGTTTTTTTGGTGGTCTTGGTTATATTATATTTGAATTTAATTAATAAATGTTATTCTAAAGAGAGTGGAATTATTTTATTCAAGTTAAAATGATTCAATAAATTAAATAAATATTTATTCACCAGATTTTGGGTAATATATATATTTTTTTTATTGAACATTAAATAGATTTCTATTTACTATATTGTTAATAAAATATTTATTTAAGTGAATAAATAAATTATTTATTTATATGGGTATTCAAGAAATGGTTGTGGAGTACGAGCGGACCAAGGCCAGTGTGGTCGTAAAATAATTATTTGAAATATGGTAAATAATTATTTAACTAACTAGCACAAGTTAAACTAATAATGATGCTATATTATATTGTAACACGTAATTTTATTTATAATTATATTTTGAACATGTTGGTGCACCATAAATAATGATGCAATATTATTATTATGAGCATAGGTTTTATCGATGTTCATGAATGTATTTATTTACTATTATGAAATTAAATATTGTAAATAATGTTCCATGCATATAAATATACAAGAAAGCTTATTGTGAAAACACAACTTGACACCAAATCATAGACCTGGTGAATTGATAATTGTTGAGATAAATATTTTCTCTCTCGAATCCTCTTCCCTCCCCTCTCAAGAATGAGAGATGTTCTTCAAAGACAAAGAAAAGTGATCATGTACGACCGATACAAGACACTCGTTTCACCACGCTAGCACCAGGAGAACGAGTGGTGTCGATCGGAGGCCAACAAAGCATGCATGGATCATCACAAGAGGGATTCTAGTTTGGATCATTACAATCACAAGGAGATAATTCAGAAGCATCATTCGTGATGATCAACATCATCAATGAAGAAAATACCAAAGATCTTGGTATTATTGTATTTATAAAACTAATTAAATTAATTATAAACATGATGTGCAATATTTTCTCTAATGATTTTGGGCCTCATTATTTTTTATTTAAATCATTGATTATATTCCTTGGAGATTGGAGTCCATCATCGTATTGATCCCAGAATAGTCATTGATCATGGTAAAAATCAGATATGGGTTTCTTACCAACCACACTTCTACTTTTTCTAGAAAATTCAAGTGGTATAAAATAGGTTACATCAAAGTTTATAATTATTTAAACATTTTGTTGAAAATTTAACCATTAAATAATTTAATTATTTCAATTCAAGTAAATCTTTCTCCAAATATTAATCTCGAGATCTATTCCTCCTCTATTGTTTCTCGTTCACCATATAGAAACGATCATTTCTTTTCATTTTTATTAAAATAAAATTGAGGATCTCATATAGTGGTTCCAAAGGTTCCTAGCGATAAAAGACCAGAACAAACAGCGTTTATTCGGTAGTACACGCTGTGTATTCACGATCCAATGCATCAGACCAGTCCGCCAAATCAGGTTGAGTGATGGAGTCTTTTGAAGTCATAAATGACTTCGTGTATTGACCAAGAACATGTCGCACACAGTTTCCAGATTACTTGATATGTAGTCAACTGGACATGGTGTGTTGTCCCCTCAGGTTAGGGATGGCAATGTACCCCGTACATGGCTTGTCTGGCGTGAAACAATGTAACACAGATACTACACGGCGTGTGGACCACTGAACATACCATGTACTATGAATATTTCAGAAGTACACACACACGCCGTTTCCCTAGGCATGTACTTCGGATGCATAGTGAAAAATAGTAAACTACATGTAGTTGGAACTACATGACATGTACTTATCAAAATAATGCATATTTATTAAAAAAAATTATTATATCATACAAACCCTAGAGACGTGTACCATCGTGTGGGCATAAAGCTGAGGCACAACATGTGATAGGTGTTATATATATGTGTGTTGAATTTAACATCAACGTAATGTCTATTTATACTCATTGGGTAGTTATGAATAGGAAATCATTGGGTTTCCTCCAAGGTACTAGTTACGTACTAAGATAATTTTAAATAAATTTATTTGATTAAAATTATAATGAAAGATAATCTCAATGAAATTCAATAAAAAATTAAGATAAAAGTATTGTTTAATTAAAGATGATAACTAATTTATCTGAGCATGATTTATCTAAAAAAATGATTAATGAATTGAATTATAGTTTTATTTATTTGTAAACATCATTGCATGCATGGATGATCATTAGCTAGGCCAAGACCTTTTTATGTGGATGGTTTCATTTAATTGATTTATTTACATTATTATTGTTCTCCTACGAGCCTCCTCTCTTCATTAATATGTAGAGATTGCATTCCCGTGATTTCTTTTATGTAAACCCCCATTCTACCCCTCACCTATATGTGAGTTTAGATGCATATGTAATGGATAGAACAACCAAGAAATAGGAGGAAACTCAAGCTGGATCTGAAAAAAAAATCCCAGGAGATATATATGTGGATATGTGGAAATCAGTAAACACAAACCTAAAAGGATCAAGGTGTTTCTCCCCTAGGCCAGGGTTTGTTTATCAACCCCTATATAAATTAACCATTAGAAAATATAAAGATATTTCCCTTTGAATTATTTTATTTCTTTCAAATGCATGATTTATCATTATGGATGTGTTCTCAGGATCACATAATTAATGAATTAAACAGGAATGAAAAACGAAATTAAAATAAACCAAGATTATGCATCTATATTATCATGACATGGTTAATCACATAATTAATTTCCACATAATATTAAAAATCTTGTGATAATGATAGTAATAAATTCATGCATAAGAGATGAAAAACCCCTCAAATAAAATATTAAGTCATACCAATCCTTCTGTAAATTGATTAAGGGAAAAAATCAATAAAACTATGTGTTTTACCTACCCTTTTCGGGACACATTATTTTATACAGGATTCCCTTATGAATGGTTTTTGGTATGACATAACCATATTACATCATGAGGAGTATCCCTTGCTAGACATGGTGTAATATTAGAGGCAAGATTTGAGGAAAACCAAAGTCGTGATTTCAAGATTGGTGAGTCCTGTCAACAGATCAAGGAGCTGCAAGCTCGTAGTTGTAAAAGACCAGCCCACCAAAATACCATTTAATAGATTGAACAAACCTTTTGGGGTTATGCGAAGGTGAATATATATCCTTTCCACTAGAATGTAATGGAAACTGGACATTCAGAGTTTAATGGGGAGGGTTATTGGGACTTGATAAAATAATGAGAGACTTAATAATAATTTATTATTTCTCAGAAAATGTAATAAAAACATACTAATGATATACTCTTTTAAACGTTAATAAAATGAAAATCTTGTCAACCACACTACCCATATGATCAATTCTGAATAAATATAACATCATAAAAGGTAGTAACTTCCAGGAATGGTTTAGATGCCTTCAGGTTATATTATTACTTGAATGAATGTCTTATTTGCTAGAGTCCGCATTACTTGATCCACCTACAGAAGAGATGAGTGATGAGGATTTCCTTGTCTACAAGAAAAATATGAACAACGCGGTTGACGTTCAATGTTTGATGATATCATCAATGTCCACTGAGATCATGAAGTCTCATGGAAACATGGATTCTTATAGAATGCTCGAGCACCTCAATGGTCTTTAACTAGAGCGAGTAAGACATGAATGGTTTGAGATGTCTAAGGAACTCTTTCTGAGTAAACATGGAGAAGGTGCCCTACTTGGGCCTCATGTAGGAAATATCATTGGCTACATTCAGCGACTGGAGGTTCTAGGGTTTAAAATTTCCACGAAACATGGCACCAATCTCATTCTCGCATCACTCCCTCAGAACATCCCTATTATTGTTTTCAATTTAAACATGAACAATATAGAGATGTCTCTATCTGATCTTCTTATCCTCATTCTCCATGTGTACAAAGATACAAAGTGAAAAAAGCCTTCTATTCTTATAGTGAATAAGAGGAATGGGAAGTTGAAGGGATTTAATCCCAAAGCTTATTCATGCCCTTCCAAGAAAAAGACAATCAAACGGGAGGTAAGCGAACAAGAGGCTGTTTGTTTCACATGTGGCAAAAAGGTCCATTGGAAGAAGAACTAAAACCATCCTAAGAAACAAGGGGAAGCTTTAGGAGTGTTTTTTTAGAATGAAATCTATCCATTTATACAAATTGGGTATTATAAAAAGATTGTGGTACCCAAATATGTATCAAAATGTTGGAACCATGTAGATTCATGATGATTGGCTGAGGGTAGGTAGATCTACGTTCAGACAACGGAGCTAGAATTGATGCTACAACTGTCAGAAACTACACCCTCATTGTCACGACCCGCCCTCGGGGCCCGTGCCGTGACTACCCCAAGCCCGCCGTCCATAGGCCAGGGGCTGGCGACTAGCACCAAGGCGTAAAATCCTAGTAAAAAGGGAAGGCATTGCCTTAATAAAGTAAACAAGCACCTCAGAGTAACAAGCGGAAGTAAAGCAGTACACAAAACTAGAACAACTGTGATGAAGTAAAGGGGCCGGAAATACAAGCCCAACTGTAAAGTAAAGTACAACTCGAAAGGGAAAACAGCAACTGAAGTACAAGCGGCTCCTGGGACGTCCTCCTCGATTCCTACCTGAAGGGTAGGTACAGATGGCTCAGCTCCTGGATCGTCCACCACGGATCCTACCTGAAGGGTAGGTACAGATAGCTCCACAACTCCTCGGGTCCAACTGTCCGCTCCGAGCACGTCCCGCTCAGTGGTCCTCCTCCGGGTACCGACCTACTCCGTAAGCCTCAACCGCAGTCAGCGCTGTCCGTCGTCTGCAACCAACACAACGAAGTGCGGGCATAGCCCATGCAGGGGTGAGTATAAGATACTCAGTAGGGACCCTGAGACCCCCCGAAGGTCTCCTGAAATCCACAAAGGATAAACCACAAGAAGATACAATCACGAAGTAACACCCGACGTTGATTAGGTATATGCCCATACATATACCTATGTCACCAATTTCCGTTCGGCTCCAACACCGAGCCCAAGAACAACCCAATCCTCAAATAAGAGTAAACAGTAAATCCACACAGGTTAACAGTACAAGACCACACAGGTTATAACAAGTTTATGAAATCAACGGATAACCATTACCCAGGTATATGCCCATACATATACCTAAGTTATCAAGCGACCCATCTCAATCATGAGAAATCACAAAGATCATTGACTCAGCTCAAACCAGGATTTTTATTATCGAAACCGTAACTACTGAAGAGCTCCGTCTCTAGAGTGTACAGTGGTCCTGTCACGACTCCGAGGTACTGCTCACTAACCTAAGACTGCTGAGGTACTCCTCCTGTCGAGTACTGCGGGTTTGCGGCCAACTATCGGGCGCTCCGTCCGCTGAGGGTCTGTCTCCAAATACCGGGCGCTCACCCAAATAGCCTACTGAGGTACTCCTCCTGTCGAGTACCGCGGGTTTGCTGCCAACTACCAGGCGCTCCGTCCGCCGTGGGTCTGCTGCCAACTACTGGGCTCTCCGTCCACTGGTCTAGTCGACTCACTCCAAGTCGAGTCGGTCAAGCAGTCGTCAGGTCTCAGTCGGCTACACGGTCTCCGTACTCCGCACGCACGTCTCCACCGTCGCGGGTCTGTCGCTACAACCAAGCGCACACACTCCGTAGAGTATCGCGGGTCCGCCGCTACAACCAAGCTCTCCACCGCCAAGGGTCTGCTGCTGCATCCAAGCGCACCACCACTGTCAAGTACCACGGGTCCGCCGCTACACCCAAGCGCTCCCCCGCCCGCTCGTCTCCGGGAGGGTCCACTCCACGAGCTACTGGTCGATACTCCAAGTATCTCAAAGTCCAACGAAGAAGTGCCACAAACGTCCGCTTCGTCAAAGGAGTCTCAATGCAACAGACGACGCGTCAATCAGACGCCCGGTCTGTGAGTTATTAGCCTTTTCGTCCCGAGGGCCCGGTTGGTTTCGTGAGCGAACCAAACCCGGCCATATCTCAACTGTATCCAAAACTCGGGTAGAGTATGTCAAAAGTTCCGTCCCACTTAGAGGATTCCATCAAAGTCGACGGCACGTCAATCGGACGTCCGGAACTCAAGATATGAGCGTTTCCGCTCCGAGGGCCCGGTTGGTTTCGTGAAGGAACCAACCCGGCCGTACTCCACCTACGTCCAAACCTCGGGCGGAGTATACCAAAAGATCCGTCTCACTAAGAGGAACTTATCAGAACTGACGGCACGCCGTTCGGACGTCCGTATCTCAAGATATGAGCGTTTCCGCTCCGAGGGCCCGGTTGGTTTCGTGTACGAACCAACCCGGCCGAACCCAAAGTATCCGAAACCTTGAGTGAGTTATACCGAAACGACCGTTTCGATCCAAGGATCGTGTAGCCGCAGACGGTTCGTCATTCTGAGGCCCGTAGCTCAAGTTACGGGCAAATAACCATTCTGGTTCGAGAAGGAAGGGGTCCGGGCCGACCCGGCCCGAACCGGCCCGGCCGGTTCGGCCGGTGGTGCGCGGGGCGCGCGGCGGTGCGCTGAGGCGGCGCGGCGCCGCGCTGGGCGTGCAGGCGGCGCGCGGGTGAGACCCCCCCCCCCCCCCCCCCCCCGTTTTTCCCCCTGGCGGCGCGGCACGTGCCGCGCCGGTTTCAAATTTAAACCGCCCCCTCACATGAGGGGGCCTGCTGGACGACACGGGGGGGGGGGGCTCCCCCCCCCCCTTCTAAAGTTAACCGGCCCCCAATTTAATTGGGGGCCCTTAATGGCTAACCGGGGAAAATTAATTCCCCCGGTTTGACTTCCTTCCGGTCGGCCCGACCTGGCCGGACGGTTCCCTTTCGTCTTCCGACACCGGCGGCCCGGTTGGCCGCCGGTCTTCTCAATCCGCCGCGGCCCGGAACTGGCCGCGGCCTTCGTCGTCCGGCGCGGTGCGACGGCACCGCGCGCCTTCGCCGCGGCCCCGCTCTGGACGCGGTGCCTTTGTTTTCTCCTCCGATGCGGTGCGGCGGCGTTGCATCCAACGGTCGCACTTCCTTTACTCTGCCGCGGCCAACGGGCCGCGCCTCATTGCTCCGGCGGCTTGGTCAATCCGGCCGTGGGAGACCACCATGGCCCTCGTCGTCCGGAGTGGCGCTTCAATCTTGCGCACTCCCATGAACCCCTTGCGTCCAAGCGCGGTTTCACGGCACCGCTCCGCCTCTTCTTCGAACCACGAGTAAAAATACAACAACAAGGTTTGGGAGGAGGATCGACCGTGTTTGTGCGGTCCGATCCCCACCAATGTTAATGATAATAACCGGTCCAATAATTTATTTATGAAGGCGTAAATTAAATTAAGAAATAAGGTACAACCCCTACCTCGAAGGAAGCTCGCGGAGCTCGTCAACGATCCGCGAAGGACGAGCGTCGCGGAGGTCGGACGTCACGGAGGTCGGTCGTCACGGAAGAAGACGTCGTCGGCATCGCGGTTATGGCGTCGCGGTAGACGGACGTGGGTTCGCCGCGAGAGGCACGTCGCGGAAAGTGCGTTGCGGCGTCGGACGTAGGTTCGCCGCGGAATGCACGTCGCGGAAGAGATGACGCGGAAGAAGTACGTCGCGTCGCGGATACGGCGTCGCAGATGGACCGGGTTCTTCGGCGGAGAAGTTCTTCGTTGAAGAACGGCGTTCTTCGCGTTCTTCGTTGAGTTTGAAAAAGATGAAGAAGACTTCCCTACTCTCTCAAGGAGATAAAATTCTAACAAAATAAAATAAGACTCTTTCTTATTTTATTCACACAACCCAACCTCTTTGAATTTCAAAGGTTTGAAATTCAATAACCACACACAACTCACCTCATTAACTCATTACATTTAAGTCATAGGTTAATAACTTAAGTTAACAAAATTTAAGTGGGAGTTGAGGGGGTTTTAGAGGATATGAAGGGGTGGGGTTCGTGTGGGCCCCACCACCCTCATAACCTCCCATGGGAGGTTGGGTGGTTACCCAACTTCCAACAAGAGATATCACTTAGAGTAAAATAATAAAAATTGTAGTGTAATTACAAAGTAAACATCCACAATTTTTATTATCAACAGTCGCATGAACGCAACTCCAGAACAGGAGTTCCTAAGCGTATACCGGCGCTACGGTTCCATCAGTGCCCTCGGAATTCGATTCCGGGCACCGGTTCAAAAGTTAGAAAAACCCGCTCGTTCGTTCACTGAACGTACCTGAGCCAAACTTCGGAAAATGATTCCGGGCACTCCGGGCCTCGGAATCAGGTGTCGTCTGAAACTGCTCTCTTGTAAAATTCCAAAGAAAAATTTAACAAAAAATTTTCCTTGAAATTTCAGGGTCTTTACATTACTCCCAACTCAGGGATTTACGTCCCCGTAATGCTTCAACTCACACTTAAGGGAAACAAAGTAGTACTGAGCACGCAACTGAGCTTTACGCTCCCATATGATCACCTGAAGATCTCGTGCTACCCGTGAAGTACCCCAGAGGAAGCAACCGTTCACGTAGAACCTGCTCCTGTCAATCCTCGTTCTCTACTAGAACCTCTGTGCTTGTCGCCCTGTCATCGACGTCCAACTCCCCGAGGTCGATGACGTGTGAAGAATCATACACGTATCTCCACAGCTGAGACACGTGGTGGACATTATGCACCCGGTGCGACTGAGGTGTTAGGGTCAAGCGGTAAACCTCCTCGCCTACCCTGCTGATGATCAAAAGGTCCATCGAACTTCGGGGATAACATGCCACCTCAGACACCTCTCCGAAACCTCATCGGGGTGAGACCGTATAAGAACGTGTTCGTCACCCTCGAACTCAAGAGGTTTCCCTTTTTTAGGTTAGAACTGAAACTCAAAACTCCTGCTGCCATAAGGGTAGGGTTGACCAACTCAAGAGTGATTGGTCACACCCTCTTATGCTTGAGTTTAACATGTGCTGCCCAGGGTTTCCTTTTCTCCGACCAAGGAAAACCCATTCTGACGTTTGCCTAAAACAGTCAACCAGAATATGATTTGTGAATCAAAACCATACCCAGATCAACGTCGTAAGGCCTCTACGCTGCCACTAAGAGATTCCAACCGAAACTCTCTCCTTGAGGTCAAATCACACCGTCGGCGTAAGCGTGATTATCGAGTCTCCTCCCAAAGGTATCTCCAGATGCGAGGGTCAAGTCTACGGCTTACTCGGAACCTCTAGGTCTGGGACATGATTCGTGGAAGGGTAGAATGATTGGTTCCTATGTCTATAGATAAGGAAGCTCTTAGTAGACATAATTCGTACCCCGAATCATTCTTAGAGCTCCTGGGTCACACTCCTTGACCGCAATGCAGCTACTCTCCTCCCCAGCCCTCCTGCTCCCTGAGCCTGGCGGGGACTACTAAGTCGGGTGGTCGTAACATGTCGAAAAGTACACCACCACATGCTGCTCTCCAAGCTCCTCTTCCACGTCTGCTACTCTGTAGATTCATCTGTCCTTAGCACTTCCTCCTCCTGAAACATTTTACACGCCCGAGTCTCTGAGACTGGCGCTAGTTTCCTGCCTTTCACTGCTAACGTTCACAACCACAAAGGTTCTCTCTAGCATCCTAGCATAGGTAGGAATGCATAGAGGAAAAGTAATGGTTCAGATGTCCTTTAGACACACTTCGCTCAGAAGTTCGAGTCTAAAGAACTGATCACAACGTAACCAACGAGTACCAAGATTGATTGGTAAGCCACGTTGAGTGCTCTGCTTCCGACATGTCGTACTGTCGAAGCTGTATTAGCTCCAGAAAACTCACAACCACCTCCTCAAGCCAGTCCTTAGCCGCCTACGAGTCAGGCTCACCTCGAAACTTGATGGATATCTGGTGCTAAAACATATGTAAGGCACTAAGCCTGTGAGTCTCTGCTACCGGTACCGCCGGTAGTGTCTGCTGACCAACAAGTAGTGACATAGCTGGCGCACTACCCGTAGGTACTATCCCAGGTATCGGTTCGTGTAACGAAGCCTCATTACTATAAGGACCAACCTCATGGTCACTCACTGGAAACACCAGGAGTTAAGATCATCATCCGCTCTACTAGTATCCAAGCTAGGCGTAGAACTCTAGCAACCGCCTCCATCCAGTCCACTGCTGCCTAGGAAATCTGTCTCACCTCATATCCTCAGAGGCCTCTACTGCTGGAACTCGTGCATCGCGCTCTGCTAGAGTGCACCGTCAGCTAGTGGCATCTGCTGCCTAACGGGTGGTGGTGCTGCTGGTACACCACCCGAAGGTGCCAACACTGAAAAAGGGCCCTGCACCGGAGTCTCGCTGCTCGGTGGGCCATCATCGAGAACTCTCTCGGAACTCCAGCTAACTATCTGCATGGTGACATCCTGAACAGTTGTGTCACGGTCAACGATTTATACCTGGTGAGTTGTCCTGGTTTGAGCTGACTTTAAACCTTTTGGGAAACACACACGCAATCAGTGTTTTCGTGCATTAAGTCGGAAATCAGAAGTCAGGGTCCTGATGTACGGATACGTCGGCCGCCGCACCAACACTGGACTCCCTGGACTGATAACCACACTCAATACACTAAACACTATTGTTTCACATAGAAAAAAGATCAGAGTCTGCGGTAGAACCGACCGCCTCTGATACCAATTTGTCACGACCCGCCCTCGGGGCCCGTACCGTCACTACCCCAAGCCCGCCTTCCATAGCCCAGGGGCTGGCGACTAGCACCAAGGCGTAAAATCCCAGTAAAAAGGGAAGGCATTGCCTTAATAAAGTAAACAAGCACCTCAGAGTAACAAGCGGAAGTAAAGCAGTACACAAAACTAGAACAACTGTGCTGAAGTAAAGGGGCCGGAAATACAAGCCCAACTGTAACGTAAAGTACAACTCGAAAGGGAAAACAGCAACTGAAGTACAAGCGGCTCCTGGGACGTCCTCCTCGATTCCTACCTGAAGGGTAGGTACATATGGCTCAGCTCCTGGATCGTCCACCACGGATCCTACCTGAAGGGTAGGTACAGATAGCTCCACAACTCCTCGGGTCCAACTGTCCGCTCTGAGCACGTCCCGCTCAGTGGTCCTCCTCCGGGTACCGACCTACTCCGTAAGCCTCAACCGCAGTCAGCGCTGTCCGTCGTCTGCAACCAACACAACGAAGTGCGGGCATAGCCCATGCAGGGGTGAGTATAAGATACTCAGTAGGGACCCCGAGACCCCCCGAAGGTCTCCTGAAATCCACAAAGGATAAACCACAAGAAGATACAATCACGAAGTAACACCCGACGTTGATTAGGTATATGCCCATACATATACCTATGTCACCAATTTCCGTTCGGCTCCAACACCGAGTCCAAGAACAACCCAATCCACAAAGAAGAGTAAACAGTAAATCCACACAGGTTAACAGTACAAGACCACACAGGTTATAACATGTTTATGAAATCAACGGATAACCATTACCCAGGTATATGCCCATACATATACCTAAGTTATCAAGCGACCCATCTCAATCATGAGGAATCACAAAGATCATTGACTCAGCTCAAACCAGGATTTTTATTATTGAAACCATAACTACTGAAGAGCTCCGTCTCTAGAGTGTACAGTGGTCCTGTCACGACTCCGAGGTACTGCTCACTAACCTAAGACTGCTGAGGTACTCCTCCTGTCGAGTACTGCGGGTTTGCGGCCAACTACTGGGCGCTCCGTCCGCTGAGGGTCTGTCTCCAAATACCGGGCGCTCACCCAAATAGCCTACTAAGGTACTCCTCCTGTCGATTACCGCGGGTATGCTGCCAACTACCAGGCGCTCCGTCCGCCGTGGGTCTGCTGCCAACTACTGGGCGCTCCGTCCACTGGTCTAGTCGACTCACTCCAAGTCGAGTCGGTCAAGCAGTCGTCAGGTCTCAGTCGGCTACACGGTCTCCGTACTCCGCACGCACGTCTCCACCGTCACGGGTCTGTCGCTACAACCATGCGCACACACTCCGTAGAGTATCGCGGGTCCGCCGCTACAACCAAGCGCTCCACCGCCAAGGGTCTGCTGCTGCATCCAAGCGCACCACCACTGTCAAGTACCACGGGTCCGCTGCTACACCCAAGCGCTCCCCCGCCCGCTCGTCTCCGGGAGGGTCCACTCCACGAGCTACTGGTCGATACTCCAAGTATCTCAAAGTCCAACGAAGAAGTGCCACAAACGTCCGCTTCGTCAAAGGAGTCTCAATGCAACAGACGACGCGTCAATCAGACGCCCGGTCTGTGAGTTATTAGCCTTTTCGTCCCGAGGGCCCGGTTGGTTTCGTGAGCGAACCAAACTCGGCCATATCTCAACTGTATCCAAAACTCGGGCGGAGTATGTCAAAAGTTCCGTCCCACTTAGAGGATTCCATCAAAGTCGACGGCACGTCAATCAGACGTCCGGAACTCAAGATATGAGAGTTTCCGCTCCGAGGGCCCGGTTGGTTTCGTGAACGAACCAACCCGGCCGTACTCCACCTGCGTCCAAACCTCGGGCGGAGTATACCAAAAGATCCGTCTCACTAAGAGGAACTTATCAGAACTGGCGGCACGCCGTTCGGACGTCCGTATCTCAAGATATGAGCGTTTCCGCTCCGAGGGCCCGGTTGGTTTCGTGTACGAACCAACTCGGCCGAACCCAAAGTATCTGAAACCTTGAGTGAGTTATACCGAAATGACCGTTTCGATCCAAGGATCGCGTAGCCGCAGACGGTTCGTCATTCGGAGGCCCGTAGCTCAAGTTACGGGCAAATAACCATTCTGGTTCGAGAAGGAAGGGGTCCGGGCCGACCCGGCCCGAACCGGCCCGGCCGGTTCGGCCGGCGGTGCGCGGGGCGCGCGGCGGTGCGCTGAGGCGGCGCGCGGGTGAGACCCCCGCCCCCCCCGTTTTTCCCCCTGGCGGCGCGGCACGTGCCGCGCCGGTTTCAAATTTAAACCGCCCCCTCACATGAGGGGGCCTGCTGGACGACACGGGGGGGGGGGGGGGGGGGGGGGCGCTGCCCCCCCCCCCCTTCTAAAGTTAACCGGCCCCCAATTTAATTGGGGGCCATTAATGGCTAACCGGGGAAAATTAATTCCCCCGGTTTGACTTCCTTCCGGCCGGCCCGACCTGGCCGGACGGTTCCCTTTCGTCTTCCGACACCGGCGGCCCGGTTGGCCGCCGGTCTTCTCAATCCGCCGCGGCCCGGAACCGGCCGCGGCCTTCGTCGTCCGGCGCGGTGCGACGGCACCGCGCGCCTTCGCCACGGCCCCGCTCCGGCCGCGGTGCCTTTGTTTTCTCCTCCGATGCGGTGCGGCGGCGTTGCATCCAACGGTCGCACTTCCTTTACTCCGCCGCGGCCAACGGGCCGCGCCTCATTGCTCCGGCGGCTTGGTCAATCCGGCCGTGGGAGACCACCACGGCCCTCGTCGTCCGGAGTGGCGCGTCAATCTTGCGCACTCCCATGAACCCCTTGCATCCAAGCGCAGTGTCACCGCTCCGCTCCGCCTCTTCTTCGAACCACGAGTAAAAATCCAACAACAAGGTTTGGGAGGAGGATCGACCGTGTTTGTGCGGTCCGATCCCCTCCCATGTTAATGATAACAAGCGGTCCAATTATTTATTTACGAAGGCATAAATTAAATTAAGAAATAAGGTACAACCCCTACCTCGAAGGAAGCTCACGGAGCTCGTCAACGATCCGCGAAGGACGAGCGTCGCGGAGGTCGGACGTCACGGAGGTCGGTCGTCACGGAAGAAGACGTCGTCGGCATCGCGGTTATGGCGTCGCGGTAGACGGACGTGGGTTTGCCGCGAGAGGCACGTCGCGGAAAGTGTGTTTCGGCGTCAGACGTAGGTTCGCCGCGGAATGCACGTCGTGGAAGAGATGACGCGGAAGAAGTACGTCGCGTTGCGGATACGGCGTCGCAGATGGACCGTGTTCTTCGGCGGAGAAGTTCTTCGTTGAAGAACGGCGTTCTTCGCGTTCTTCGTTGAGTTTGAAGAAGATGAAGAAGACTTCCCTACTCTCTCAAGGAGATAAAATTCTAACAAAATAAAATAAGACTCTTTCTTATTTTATTCACACAGCCCAACCTCTTTGAATTTCAAAGGTTTGAAATTCAATAACCACACACAACTCACCTCATTAACTCATTACATTTAAGTCATAGGTTAATAACTTAAGTTAACATAATTTAAGTGGGAGTTGAGGGGGTTTTAGAGGATATGAAGGGGTGGGGTTCGTGTGGGCCCCACCACCCTCATAACCTCCCATGGGAGGTTGGGTGGTTACCCAATTCCAACAAGAGATATCACTTAGAGTAAAAAAATAAAAATTGTAGTGTAATTACAAAGTAAACATCCACAATTTTTAATATCAACACTCGCATGAACGCAACTCCAGAACAGGAGTTCCTAAGCGTATACCGGCGCTACGGTTCCATCGGTGCCCTCGGAATTCGATTCCGGGCACCGGTTCAAAAGTTAGAAAAACCCGCTCGTTCGTTCACTGAACGTACCTGAGCCAAACTTCGGAAAATGATTCCGGGCACTCCGGGCCTCGGAATCAGGTGCCGTCTGAAACTGCGCTCTTGTAAAATTCCAAAGAAAAATTTAACAAAAAATTTTCCTTGAAATTTCCGGGTCTTTACACTCATGTTTCCAAATGGGATGATCTTGGTGTTAAAGGTTTGTTATTATGTTCTGTATGTTACTAAAAAAATTATTTCTATATCCAAATTAGATACAGATGGATTTTTTTTCATGTTTTGAAATAAATTTTTATTTATTTACCAAGATATCATTTTTTGTTTGGGAACATTTATACAAAAATCTTTATATGTATGATTACACAAACCAAGTAATGGAAATTGAAAACAAATATACTTCACATGACTCATACTATAACCAACTTTGGAATCACTAGATAGGTTATGTATATAAGAAATGCTTGATATGTTATATCAATATGGACATTTAGATTCTTTCGTACTAAAACCAATTGGTGTATGTCATGCATGTTTACAAGGAAAAAAGACCAAATCTCCACTTAGTGATAAATGTGAAAGTGCAATATAAATTCTTGAATTGGTTCATATCGACGTGTGTGGACCATTTATAGTTGTAGCAAGGGGAGGGTACTCATACATCATAACTTTTACTGATGATTTTAGTAGATATGGATAAACCTTATTAATAATGTATAAGTTAGATTATTTTGATAAGTTCAAAGAATACAAGAGTGAAGTTGAGAACCAGCTTGGTAAGAAGATTAAGAAACTCCGCTCATAAAAAAGTGGGGAATGTCCTAATTAAGAAATCATTGATTACTTACAGGAGTTTGGGATCCTATCCCAACTCACTCTTCCATACACGCCCCTTGTGGAATGGCGTGAGGTAAATGAGGAACCTCACCCTGTTGGACATGGTGAGATCAATGACGAGTCATGTGAGAATTCCATTATCCTTTTAGGGATATGTGTTACAAACAGCAGTGAACATACTAAACCATGTTCCTACAAAATTGATAAATTGTATTCCATATGAGTTCTGGAGTGTAAAGAACTCCATATTATCGAATTTACATGTGTGGGGTAGCGGTGCGTTTGTTAATACCTCTTCATGTAACTAACTTGAACCATGAGGAATGAAGTGTACCTTTATAGGATATACTAAGGAAACAAGGGAATATAACCTATACAAACCCTCATAAATGAAGGTTATAGTGGAAAGAAACACTATATTCTTTGAGTGGGAGAACATCTCCAAAAGAGATAGTGGGAGCGAGATAGAATTTGATGAAGTTGAGGCTCAATGTACACAAGAGTTGGTACAAGAACAGAATCCATAAATCCACGTGGAAGAAATAAATGTTCCAGAGACACAAGAGATACATAGGAGTACAAGAGAGGTTTGAGAACCAGAATAGTAAGTTTTTTTAGTTACTAAAGATGGGGAATCATTACATTTGATAATAATAATCCTCTAACATACAAGGAAGCAGTAAGTGGAACAAATGATTCCAAGTGAAAGAATCCATGAATTCTAATGTGGATTCCATGTACCAAAAACAAGTCTGGATTTTGGTAGATCCTATAGTGGATGTAAATCCTGTTTGTTATAAATGGGTATTCAAGATGAAACTATATATGGGTGGAAAAAGCAGTACCAATAAGGCATGAATGGTTGCAAAAGGGTTCAAATAGAGTCAAGGCATTGACTATGATGATAATTTTTCACCAGTTTCAATGCTATAATCCATCACAATTCTATTGGCCATTTTCACATACCATGAATATGAGATTTGTAATATGGATTTCAAAATAGCCTTCCTTAATGAGAGCCTTCTGGATGTTGTCAACATGACACAACCTGAAGAGTTTTTGACTCCAACGGATTCCAATAAGGTATGCAACTTACAGAATTCCATTTATGGATTCAAGAAAGCATCCAGGTCACAGAAAATTTGTTCTGATGAAGCCACAACAGAATTTTGTTTTTTCAAGAATGAATATGATCCTTGTGTCTACAAAAGGTTTAGTGAGACTGCAATGATTTTCATAATATTATATTTTGATGAAATATTACTTATTGGAAATGAGATACCAGTATTACAGTTTCTAAAGGCATGGTTGAATCTGTTCCTCTCTATGTTGGACTTGGGTGAGGCAACATATATTCTGGGGATCATGATCCATCATGATAGATCCAAGAGATTGTTGGGCTTAAATAAAAGTACATACATTGATAAGATACTAAAGAGATTAAATACGGAACAATCCAAGAGGGGATTGTTTCCAACATCCCATGGTATTCATCTTCCCAAGAAAAAGTGTTCTCAGAAAAATAAGGAAAGAAAGACTATGGCAAGGACTCCATATGCATCAGCGATTGGGTCAGTCATGTATGTCTTGTTGTATACTATATTGGATGTCACCTATGCATTGATCCAGATATCATGTGGACCCAGGTGACCGCCATTGGATGTAAGTAAAAACTATCCTAAAGTAACTGAGGTGTACTAAGGAGAAGTTCTTGGTTATGGAGGAGATTAGAAACTAGTCATCAGGGGACATTCAAATGCATGTTTCCATACTGATCCATATAACATGAAGTTGAAAACAGGATACAAATTCACTTTGAATGGAGGTTTTGTGAGCTGGAATAGCTCAAAGATTTGTGTGGTCACAGATTATATAGTAGAGTCCAAGTATATCGCATCTTCTGAGGCAATTATAGAAGAAGTTTGTATGTGATTCTTTGTCTAGGATCTAGATGTGGTACCTAGTAGTAAAGATCCCATCACACTGTTTTGTTATAATACTGTAGTGGTGGCCCTCTCAAAAGAGCCGAGGTCCAATTAGCAGATGAAGAGCATACTTCAGAAGTGTCATCTCCTAAGGGATTTTTCTTAGAGTGGTGATGTTGTAGTGAGCAGTATTTCCACAGAAGAAAACTTGGCTGACACTTTTAATAAAACCTTGACTCAACAGAAATATGATCACTATGAGAGGTATAGAGGACTGAAAGTTGTAGGTAGTTGGCTCTAGTTCAATAGAGAGTTTGTAAGTGTTGGTGTCCTATAACCAACTGGTTGTACTTTAATTACAATGAAATTTAATGTATTTAAATATTAAACATATTATTACATCTTGTTCATTGTTCTACATGACTATGATGTAATAATGTCCTAGAATATTTGTTGCATCGATAAGGTCATGGATGTTTTCCGCCATGATGGGAACCATGAAATGAAAAAAAATATTCATAAATATAGTAATATGGTTGGATGGAAAACTATGATGGGACACATAGCATGCATACATTCAGGTTTGAGAACTCATAAGAAGACAAGAATTCCTCTAATGAAGTTCTCACTAGGTAATCTTCAAGAAATGCTATTATGATAATAGACCAGCCAGTAGGAATTCTGCATGTTTTGGTGTCATTAGATATTTCTATCTGCAATCATGTGTAATTATTCTTAGACTTTAAGATTATCATTAAGATGTGTCATGACTCAATCACATTGATTTACTGACGAAAAAAGTCACAAAAACAGTTGGCGAGAAGTACGGTATGTTGGGTGCATCATGAGTGGAATGTTATTAATGTATAAGTCGAGGAAGGATTTGTCCCTTCCATTTATGGAATTTGATATCTCATGCCATCGACTGAAATAGAAATGTCACATGAAATTCCATTGCAATGGGGGTAATGACAAGTTTATTTCAGGTAGTCAAAGAATGAAATATTAAGAACAAAGTTGATGAAACTATCATTAAACCTACTTGATGAGATATTGTGACAAAGGGATTATATTACCCCATGAGTCTTCGTATGTGGATGTCATTTTTGCGACATTATGTTATTTTTCATGGGTTCCTTGTCCTATTTCTTGATAGTACTCTTGTTTTGGGTCCACAAGGATGAGTACCCTGAGAGGGGGGGGGGGGGAATCAGGGTATGACTAATTTAGAAATAAAGCACATTATGATCTTGTTTTTCTGTTAAGCAAAAAAATCTTCTCTCTCTTTCCTTTTGTACAATATAAACAGAATGTAATGTATGCACAGAACATAATTTTTTTTACTTGGTTCACCGTTATAGGATATGTCCAAGGATCATATGCCGACATGTTGTTGGTCGTACCAAATTTCACTAAACTTCACTAGCCGTGGATTACAAGGTTCGGGCAGAGTCACTCTATCCTAGGCTAACTTCTTATACAATGTTTAGGGTCATCTCACTTATTTACCAAGGGTCACTCCTATTTATCTCTCTAGCTCACTGCCGGTTTAGAGGATCACATTCTTTCTCTTCCTTTACTCACTACTCCGGAAAGTATCCAATCATATTTTATAGACTTGTAGGTCTCTTCATTATCTCTAATGAGGAATTCCGATGTTGTATGTGGATGCTCTGTTGAAGTCCAAAATTCATTCGTAGATGAATCTCTCTTTGCACCAAAGGTATTGGGAAAACTTCCAGCCTCCACGTAGCCCGAAAAACTGTCGGGGAATCAACCTTACGTGGCGTGTAGTTCAAACCCGGTGTGCAAGTAGTGGCCCGCAGGTGACAACTGGCGCATAGGTCTACCTCTAAAACCTGCATGGAACCATATTTCGCAACTCCAAACCTGCGAGACTCAATCCCTTTTGAGCCTAAGACAATATTTGAGTGCTACTACCAACCGGAGCGCAACTTCAAACACCGGTGCGCAAGTCCACCTACACGACCACACACCACCTGCACGACCACCACACCAGCGTGTCGGGAGCTCGTATTCTTCTAAGTGTTGAACTTTGTTGAAAATGAAGAGGGTGGTATTGTATTTATAGGGATTTGGTCAACCTAAGTGGTGGTGAAAAAGCCTCCCCACGGTGCGCAAGTCTCGGCATGCAGGTTTCTTCCCCTGCAAGACACCTGCGTGACCCTATTTCTATTTTCCATATTTCGAAGATCTGATCTTGAAAAAAATATGGCACACTAGTTTCTTCTAACTCAATTCAATGACACGTATGTCCCTTTTCCGAAAGACACTTGTCTTCATTTATCGTTTTTAGGCCCAATCATTTTGAAAACACTGGAAAACAGCGCCACCTTGTATATGTTCTTTTTGTACCACCTCCAGATCATCCATTCCTTTATCGAAGTTCTTGAATCAAACATGGATCATTGAACACAGATCTTGAACTCGACATTCCACCATGAAATACCCTTTTTCAACAAATTTTTATCTCATGCTTTTCTTTTCCAATAATCACAGCACAGGTTTCCACTTTATCAACAAACACAATCACCTCAAAAATGCTTCAATGATACCCTGAGGGATTTTTTTCCCAATAATCTCCCCCTTTGGGTTTCTTGAAAACTCTTCCATAAAAAGATACATCTTTAATTCTTCATCCACCATTCTCCCATTGCGATTCCGATAGTGATCAAGGATTTAATCAACACATACTCTAAGCCTAGATGAGGAATGCTCATCTTGAGAAACAAGAGTAAATGAAATGTTAATTAGTGAATCACTTCATCTCTGAAACCCACTGTAGATAGCAAAATGATACCAATTGTTACCAAACTGAAACAAATTTTTGGAAATATTCTTACCACATTCTAACACTACACTTATGATTTTATCATGATCCTTATCTTATAATATCTATTCTTTGATCTATTAGTTCTTGCAACATCAGATTTCAAATGCTCCCCCTATCTCATTGCTCCACCAGTCAGCTTCTACCCATACGATTTGTCAAATAGTAACAATATCTCCCACTTGAACAGTCACTATTTTCTCCCCCTTTGTCAAAGAACCCAAATTCCACACATTTGTTGTCTGTAACAGAGTAGAGAACACATATCAGCACAATATGGAAAACACATCATACCTCGAGGAGAGGGGGTGGTTCCACAACCACACTCTTTTAAGTGAGGGGAGTCGACTATACTCCCAAAGCCAGTCGATGCCTCTCAAAAGCTTCCTTGGGTAAGGCCTTTGTCAGAATGTCTGCAACCTGTAGCTCTGTAGGCACATACTCCAATTTCACGATTCCCTGATCAACATTCTCCTTGATAAAATGATACTTAATCTTAATATTATTTGTCCTTGAGTGATGGACGAGATTTTTTCTGAGATTTATAGCACATGAGTTATCACACTAGATTCTGATCGGTGACTTCACATCAACTCCCATATTTATAAGCTACTGCTTCATCCACAATTACTGTGTGAATGATTGAGTGGCCGCAATATTCTCAACTTGTGTAGTGCTCAATGAAATGCAATCATTCTTCTTTCTTAGCAAATAAATACACAATCCACCAATGTTGAATGCACCTCCTGATGTTGATTTTCTTTCATCTGCTGATCTGGCCCAATCTGCATCTGTGTAACCCAGTAACACTGATTGATATTTGTCGTTATACATCAGAATGAAATCCATGGTGCCTTAGATATACTGAATTATTCTTTTCACTTTAAGCATGTGGCTTTCCTTAGGATTACTCTGATATCTCGCTACTTGGCATGTATCAAAAACAATATCAGGACTTGTTGCGTTCAAGTACAACATTCTTACAATGATTTGCATATATTCTGTGATATTAATTTCCTTTCCATCCTCATCTTTGATAATTTTGTTTGGTTAGCAACTGGAGTCTTCATCTCCTTGTAATTATCCATGCCAAACCTTATTCAAACCTCCTTGGAATATTTGTATTCAAAAATGAATGTTTCATTCCTTCATTGTACCACCTCTAGACCAAGTAAAAATGCTAACTCACCAATCATTGACATTTCAAACTCATTTTTCATGAATTAGGAAAAAATTTTGCACTGAGAATCATCTGAGGTGAAAAATATTATTTCAATGAAATAAACCAACACCATCATCCTTTGACTACTATTGTTGCTGAAATAGATATTGTAATCAACTCCCCCTTGCTGGAAGCCAAGCTTCTTCAAGTATTGATCAAGCCTTGAGTACCATGCTCTTGGTGCTTGTTTCAGCCCATACAAAACCTTCTTCAGCTAGAAAACATTGTTCATATCCTCATGAATGAGAAAACCATCTAGCTGCTCAATATACACATCCTCTTCCAGAGCACCATTCTGGAATGATGATTTGGAATCCATCTGAAACGCTGGGAACTTTCTTTGCACTACTCTTGCTGAAAATTATCTGATTGTCTCCAACAATGCAACCAGTGAAATTGTCTCATCAACATCTATTCCCTCTATTGGGTAGTATCCCTTGTACACTATCCATGATTTGTTCCGAATCAATGTTCCCTCTTCATTAATCTTGTTGTGATAGACCCATTTAGTTTCAATGACATTCTTGTCTTCTGGCCTCGATACAATCTCCAATGTCTGGTTATTCTCAATCTGATCAAGCTCTTCATTCATATCCTGAACCCAGTTTTCATCATCAGCTACATTGGAAAAACATGTTGGCTTCACCTGAGATAAAAATGATGTTTCTATAATGATTTCATTCACTGAGTCTGAACTAGAGCTATCTGATCACCAATAATATTCTGTCTATAATTTTCAGCTTGAATCTTTATCTTCATTACAGACATAGACATGACGCTTTCTTGTTCAACATAGTATCTTGTTCTGAGTCACCCTCTTCCACTTCTACTCCCCCTTTGTTGCTTACCTCATAATCACTTTCATCCAGAAATTGTTCACTGGGTCGTTGAGTGTTATGTTCATTTTCAACTATAGTGAAATCATTTCTCTCAATAATTTTTCCCATCCTTTTGTTGAAACATTTATATTATTTTCTTTTTTTTTCTAAGTATCCAAGGAATATCCCCTCATCTCCCTGTTACACAATCATCTTGTGATTTTCTTTGTTGAGAATGAAGCACTTACACCCAACGATTTGAAAGTATTTCAACATTGGCTTCTTTCGGTACCACATTTCATACAGAGTCTTCACTTTTTTCGGACACAATAGAGACCTGTTCGAAATATAGGCCAATGTCAAAATTGATTCCTTCCAAATTTTCTCTGGTAGGTACTGTTCAACAAGAATCATTCTAGACATGTGGTTGATGATCCGATTTTTCCTCTCAACCACTACATTCTGTTGGGGAGTTCTCACTGATGACACTTGATGCCTTATCCCATGTTTCTCGAGACAGTTTTGGACTTGACTGTTTGTGAATTTCGTACCTTTATCAGTACGGAACTTTATAATTTTCTGCCCAAGTATCCTTTCTGATTCCCTCCTATAATGCTTTATGCAACTGAACAACTCTGTCTTATGAGTAATGACAAATACACATGCCATTCTTCTATAATCATCAATGAAAAGAACATAGTTCCTTTTCCCATTTATAGCTTGTGATGAGATAGGCCCACATACATCAGCATGCTCCAATTCGAGTACTCTAGTTGATTTATGTTCCTTTGGCATGTATTTATTTCTGATGATCTTCCCTTGTTGTCAAGCATCACACATATGAGTGTGATCATGTGATAGTTTGGGAAGGTCTCTAACAGCATTACACTTTACGAGATCTTCCATGGATGGTTGCCATAGATGACAAAGTCACTTATGACAAAATTGGTTTTCTTCATCAATGGATTAAAGACACTTATATTCTTCCCCACCTACAAGGTAAATATTTCCCTTTGTCCTTTTCCCTGTAGAAAAAATGCTCCATCTTTTCCATTCAGAACACACATCATCTTGGTAAATCAGATAGAGTGCCCAGAGTCACATAGTTTACTGACACTGAGAAAGTTAAGACTAAGACCCTCTACAACCATGAAATTAGTACTTCTAATTTGTTATCCCCCAAACATGGCTTTTCCTGAGCCAGAAATCATCAGGCCTTCATCTTTTCCAAATTTGACAACTCTTTCTTGGTCATATTTTATGTCTGTAACAAGATCCTTATTACCTGTCATGTGAGAAGTGCAACCACTATCAAGGATCCATAAGCCAGAGCGATATGATTCCATAAGGTCAATTTCAACCACCATATCCTTCTCATTTTTCTTCTTCTTGGTCTATACTTTTGCCTTCACACTCGGCATGGATTGCGACTTCTGTTCTTTCTCAGAGTATGATGGACCAGCTTCATCTTGCAATGCCGCAAATCTATTCTGCATCTTTAAATCACATGTTGGTTTATTGATCTTCTTATTGTGAACATTTTGATTCTACTTTTCCACATTTCTATATGTGGTAAAAGTGCAGTACCTAGTCATGTGCCCAAATCCACTGCACCAAAAAAAAGTGTCATTCTAAATTTGTTCTCGAAAACCATTCTTTGTTTAGATGCCCCCTCTATTCTTGTTCCCTTCGATATCTCTTGGATATGGAACATACATATTGTGAATATCCCATCTTCCCACAACAATAACACCTGATATAATGTTCATTCCGTTGTGGTACTTAAACACTATGAGTTTACCATTGGGATCTCGGAATATTATGATTTTACTTTGTGCCCAAATCAGCCGTCAATTTCAGGAAGGGTTCTTGCGGTCTGACTACAATTGCCACATATTTTTTCTTCATATCAAGCCATGAATCAGACTTAACGTCTGAGCTCAATTTCTCTTTCTTTCCGGCTAAAAAACTAGGGTCCTCTTTCACCTTTTCTGTCTTCAGAATGACCTGTTTTCCTGACATCACATTGGAGGTCAAGAGTTTTTCATGATCCTTCATTTTTCGTCACAGACTGACCACATCTTCTTCAAGATCTTTGATATGTCAGACCTTATCCTTTCATGTGTTAGTCAAACAATCACTTTCCTTCTTTAGTTCCTCAATTTTAAGCTTATACTAAGAAATATTTTTTGACTTCTCTGGTGTTGAGGATTTTTTTATTTCAATATATTTTAATAGATCAGAATTTTTTACATCATGTTGTTGCATATAGAGTTTGGCATCACGAACCACTTTATTGGATTTCTTTGTTTTGGTTGTCCAAACTTTTATCTCCTCAAGAGCTGCTTCCAATTCAGATTCCATATCAACTCTTTCTCCAACTTCTTCTACTTCTTCTCCAGTTTCAGTTTCTTCCTTTTTATTAGAACTAACAACGACCACCACCATAGAATTTTCTCCACGAGCATTGCAGTTTTAAATCTCCTCAACCTCTTCACCCTCAGACTCATCTGAACTATCTATTTCTTATGAAAGAAGATTCTTATTCTTGATGAAATTTATCTTGAACTGCTTCTTCCCTTTCACAAAGACTGAAGAATTATTCTTGGGAATTTCAACATCATCTTCATCCTTTTCTTCTTGAAACTTTTTGGGGCATCTTGCTAAGAGATTTCCAACCTTTCCACATCTAAAGCATGCAATAGGAAGTTTGCCTTTGAACTTTCCCTTTCCACTTTGAAGGTTTGAGGAGAGGAATGAAATTACCTCTTCTTTCTCTTCTTCCTCCTAATAATCTTAAACTGTGAGATTCTCCATGGCCTTAAATGCCACCTCTTTGGATTTCCCATTTTCCACAGCATCGTTTTCATCATTTCTCATTTCATATGCAATAAGGGTTTTGTGCATGTTATCCAATGTCATTTCTTTCGGGTCTTTACCTTCCAAAATAGAAAATTTCGGATTGAACCGAGATGGATGTTTTCTCCAGTTGGGATTCACAATTTTTATGTCTTAGATAATTTCACCAAGATGTCGTATGTCTTCTACCACATCATTTACCTTGTAAAATAATGCATCAACACACTCATTCGAGTTCATTCTAAGATCTTCATATCTTTGCCTCTCTGATTTTTGTATCCCCTTCATATATATTCAAAATATTTTCACACATGGCATGTGATGTTTTGCATGACATCACCTTTGTATAGATGGGATTGGAAAGTGCTCCCCCAAAGGCATTGATTGCTTTGGAATCAGCATCCAACTCTCTATACTCAGCTTCTGATAATGCACCACTATTAATATCAGTTGTGATACCATTCATAGCTACTAAAAACACATCCATTGCCAAAGATTGAAAATAGTGTTGCATTCAATTAATCCTTATCTGAAAATTTCATCCGTCGAAGATCGGAATCCCATTATGATTAGTGACCTCCATTGAGAGAAGAATAAATATCAACCTTTCGCTCTAATACCAATTGTTAGCTCCACAAGGATGAGTAACCTGAGAGGGGGGGTGAATCAGGGTATGACTAATTTAAAAATAAAGCCTGTTCTGATCATGATTCACTATTAAGAAAAACAATCTTATCTCACTTTATTGTTTCACAATATAAACAGAAAGTAAAGCATGCATAGGACATTGTAATTTTTACTTGGATCACCACTAAGTTGTATGTCCAAAGAGCATACACCGACACGTTTTCAGTCGATCAAAATTCCACTAAACATCACTAGCTGTGGATTACAAGGTTTGGAAACAGTCACACTATCCTAGGATCATTGTCTTTACAAGGTTTAGGGTCATCTCATTACTTTCCCAAGGGTCACACCCTATTTCTCTATCTCTGGCTCACTGCCGGTGGAGAGGATCACCTTCTTCCTCTTCCTTTGCTCACTACTCTGGAAAAAATCCACTCACAGATTATAGACTATTTTGTCTCATGATTATCTCTAATGAATACATCCTCTATTATATGTGGATGCTTTGTTGATTTCCATATTTCACCTATAGATGAATCTCCATTTTCACTGATGGTATATAGAAAACTTCCAGCTTCCAAGCAGCAAAAAACACTGCTGGAGAATCAACCATACTTGGCGTATATGTCTAACCTGGCGCACAAGTATCTCCATGTACGTCACAACTGGCATGGAGGTCTACCTCTACCACCTACACGACACAATCTTATGCAACTCCAAACCTACGCGACTCAATCCCTTTTACGCCCAAGACAATATTGGCGTGCAACTACCAACCAACACGCAACATAAAACACTGGCCTGCAAGTCCACCTGCACGACCACACACCACCTGCACAAACACCACACCTGCACGATGGGAGCTCTGATTTTTCTATGTGTTTAGCTCCGTTGAAAAAGAGTAGTGGTGGTCCTATATTTACAGGCATTTGGTCAACCTACGCGGTGGCGCGCAAGTCTCCCCTCGGCCTGCAAGTCCCGGTACACAGGTTTCTTCCCCTGCAAGACACCTTCGTGACCCTATTTCGTTTAAAATATTTCGAAGATCTGATCTTGAAAAACATTTGTCACGCAGGTTTCTTTTACTTCAAGTCATTGATGCATAGGACCCTTTGCCAAAATCCACTTGTCTTCATTTGTCAATTTTCAGGCCCAAAAATTAGGCAAACACTTCAAAACGACACCACCTTGTATCTGTTTTTTTGTACCACCTCTAGATCATCCATTCCATTATCAATGTTCTTGAGTAATAAATGGATCATTGACCATAGCTCTTGAACTCAGCATTCCACCCTAAAATCCCCTTTGTCAACAAATTTGTTTGTCATGGTTTGTTTTGTCAACAATCACAACACAATTGTCCACTTTGTCAACATACACAATCACCTCAAAAATGTTTCAATGATACCTTGAGGGATTTTTCCCATTATCTTTATAATTCCCTAGCCTTAAACCATACTTAATATTGATTTATTACAAGATTACACAATGAGGATCTTTTCAGGTTTAGAGTTTTAGAGAATTAGATCATAAAACTAGCATTACATTCCACATTTAAACAATGTGGTTACATAAAAGATAGTATTTATTTTTCCCATCAACGGAATCTTATTTAAAATAAAACATTGATTCTTTCTTGAAACTTCCTTGACATTATCATCATATCATGTACCCTTCCCTTCACCTGTGAAAAACATTTCAAAAACTCGGGATAAGCATAAAAAGCTCAGTACGGGATATAAAAATATTGAAAGGAAACATGAGTACATGTATACAAAAGAATCAATGAAATAATACTATACTCATAAAACATAAGCACTTTAATATACCTCATCAAATCATGAATAAATCATTGAAATCATAAGACATAAAGGTATCTTGAGGCATTCATAACATTCTTACGTAGGGTGTAACCCTCTTGGTTACTTTTGGAATACCCATCATAGTATATTCCCTAATTATCTTCGGAGAAACCATAACGTTTCACTCCTTCACATTACCCAATGCATTGGAGAGCTATATCGGGCTCACCCGCCATTAGATTATGATGGAACAACCCATCTTCATAAACAATTCCCAATAACCATAAAATAAATCATATCACATAAAACATGCATAATGGAAACATAACATTTCCACCTTTCAATCACAAGATATCAATACAACATATTGATATAAAAACATTATGAAAACCATTTTCAATAACAATATAAAAGAAATGTAAATCATGGTATTTATTCTTCTTTTTTAAAAAAGGTATGACTTGTAGAGGAATCTGAAACTAAAATAATGGTCACGGCGGCGGATAAGTCATTGTCGTCGCATACGTAAGACAAAAACATTCTCTTTTGTCGTTTAGTAAAACGCTTCGTATAAAAAATATTCCTTTTGGATAAACATAAAATTAAAAGGGGTTTATACATCGTATAAAAGAAAGTTGTGTATAAAAAAAATATGCCTCAATGAAAGGAGATTGAGATGGATTCCCATACCTTGGGTCCGACTTGACTCGACCATTTTTTAATCTCCTGAATAATAAACTAGAGTTAATTTGTACTTCTTAAGAACCTTTTTAAAGTTCATTATTCCTTTTATATCACTTATTACCATGTCATGAACACTATGTAATTTTTTATGTTAATAACGTTCGTTTTAATGATCATTGGTACTTGAGTCAAATATAAACTCTTTATAATTACAAGTTGTTCATGTATCCATTATATCCAGTGTTATACTAATGATGTAGATATCATATATATCATATATATCCAGTATATAGATGCATTTATAATATTACATAATCATTTAGAGGTAAGAAATGAAATGCACCGTTCATGGAGACGGTAAGTCGTACGTACGCATGAACGCTACTTTCATTTCTATGTCATATTAATGGAATTAAAACTAAATGGGAGGTATGTATATTTTAATTCCAGAATTATATTCATCATATAGATGTTACATACATCATATATAATAACTGTAAATCCATCCTTTATACATCCCACATAAGGCATTAACGAATCAAATCACTTTGAGGGGGTGGTAGTCCGCACTTCCGAAAATGAAGATATCGCGTATACCCATAATGGAGGCAATTAAGTTATGCCAAAAATGAAAAATACAGAAGTTTAAGGAAAACATAAATATATTATATATCATATAAAATTATAGTGTAAGATTAATGGCCACCTTTGAAGGTGTTAAAATAATGTTGAACAATCATCGTTTCTGGAGGCAGAAATTCGCTATCCACGGAAACCCTATGTTCTTTAACAATTAGATATAGGTGTGTGTAAGTGAAGCTCTAATACATATTATAAAAACATACTAGTATTTTGAAGATATGGTATTTGTTACAAAATAAATGAATAAAAAGAGTTTAGGGGGTTGGAGAGGCAAAATAAAACAAAAGAACACAAGTGAATATATTACCTTAAAATCGGGTAGCTCTCTTTGATTTGAGCTCAAAGGCTTCCTTGGGAAGACTTATACCGAATGTGAGGATTATAGGAGTAAGCGAGGGATGTGGAGAGACAAAATGAGTAGGTTTTGGCTGAGCCAAAGTTTTTGGAAGTGTGGGTAAGTTGGTAGAGGTGGGGGCCTTTTATAAGAGGAGAGGAGGGGCACTCTTGAAAAGTAAAGAAATGTTACTTTATTTTAAAATTAGTTTCGGATTTAAAAGGTCCCACATTGATATAATTCTAGGATAAGGTGATAAGGTTTCGAAATCCACCCATCCAATAGGTTTTGGAGAAGTGCAGGTCATATATTTTAAATTATCGTTTTATTTTATTTAAGTCCTTTATTAATGAGGTAATCGCTGCATCATCATGATGTCATAAATAATTTAATTTATTTAATGTCTAAAAATTATAAAAAAAATATCATCATGTAGGAAATATTTTTATCTTTCCAATGACTATTTATATTCAAAAATCTGACTTGTATAACCCCATTAAATTTTTTTTAGTAAAACAACTTATGTTTGTGTCATTTTAATTTTAACATTAAATAAAAAGATATTAATGTCATTTTCAAACCAAAGTGACTCCATGGGGTCCCCAAGATGACCCATGGATTTTCTTGGTCGGCCATGACACATCCAATAAGGGTATGACATGTTTCTAGGTATTTTCATTTTATTATAATATCATTTTTGCCTTACATTGCACTAATTACCTCTAATTGCGATTAAAAACATAAAAGTTACTATTCACAAAAAAATTATTTCAATCTCATTGAACCTCATTTTACTTCTTAATGAAAACCGTGTATGTAGGATTTCTGAAATTCAAAACACAGAGGTGGTAAAATTTCATTAAAACGAAAAAACGGTTTTTATAAGTACCAGTTAGTGGTTTCACTATTCATCAAAAATTGATGTTTTCTAGAAAAATACAAAAACTTCACCCTATGCTATATTTGATATTCCAAATTTAAAAATGATGTCTATTTTACAGAATTCAAAACATATAAGTTACATTAATTAATTTAATAATTAATTCCCGCTTTCAGAACAAATAGCGTGTTTTAATGAAACCATAAGTATTAAAAGATTGACAGTAGTTCAAGTCCAATTTCAAAGTGAAATTAATTCCAACGACCAATATTGGATTAAATGGTAAAAATATATTATAATTTCACTTTAAAACCAATTCAAAATATAATATAATCATATAAATAAGTTATATTAAAAAGAGTTTTTGAATTAAAATACAACATTTTCACTATTCATTAAAAATGAACTTTATCGGAAAAATACAAAAAATTCACACAAAGTAAATTTTGATGTCCCAATCATAAAGAATAAGATTCTTTTGACCAAAATAACTTAAAAAATTGTCAAAAGATAGATTTAAAAAAAATTCCATCAAAAGGCAGTAAAACAATCTTTTAAAATATGATAGTGTATTCAATGCTTAAGATTGGATTTATTTTCATTTTATGCCTCTAAAACACTATCTAATTCATAAGTAGACATAGTTAAGAATATCTATTATTAATTACTTACTTTGGATGTTACATCCTTCCCCCCTTTAGAAAATTGCGTCCCCGCAATTCATTTACTTATCGAATAAGTGGGGGTATTTATCCCTCATTGCATTTTCAGGTTCCCATATTGCCTCTTCAATCATTGGTTTTTCCACAAAATATTTACCTGATTAATCACTTTATTCCATAACACTTGCTCCCTGTGGTCAAGAATCTGGACCAGTTGTTCCTCATAATATAGGTTCTCTTCCAGCTAAACTACCTCTGGACTCAAAACATGAGATGGATCTAGCATATCCTTCCTCAGCATAGAAACATGAAAAACATTGTGTACCTGAGATATACTAGGAGGTAAAGCCTCTTGGAAAGAAATTGATCCAAGTCTCTCCAGAATTTCATATGGTCTAATGAACCTTGGACTCAGCTTCCCTTTCTTACCAAATCGCACCACACATTTCCATGGTGAGACTTTGAGAAAAACATGATCACCTACCACAAAAGAGATATCCTTCATCCTGTTGTCCGCATAACTCTTCTGCCTGCTCTGAGCTATTCTTATGTGTTTCTGTATCAGGTGAACATTTTCTTCCAACTCTTATAACAATTCTGGTCCCATCAGTTTCCTTTCACCCACTTCATCCCAGAAAGCTGGAGTTTGACACCGCTTCCCATATAATGCCTCAAATGGTTCCATTAGTATACTAGATTGAAAACTGTTATTATAAGAAAACTCAACCAAAGAATGATGTTGGTACCAACTTCCCAGATAATCCATCGAACAAGCACGTAGCATATCCTCCAAAGTCTGGATCGTTTGTTCTGACTGCCCATCTGATTGAGGATGAAAAGATGTACTAAAATTTAATTCAGTACCCAACGACTTCTGAAGGCCTTTCCAAAAGATAGAAGTAAACATTGGATCACGGTCAGATACAATGGAGAGAGGAACTCCATGTAACTTGACTATCTCTTTAATATACAAACGGGAAAGTTGATCTAAGGAAAAAGTATCTCGAATAGGAAGGAAATGAGCAGATTTAGTAAATTGATCAATAATAACCAAGATTGCATTATTACCTTAAGATGTCTTCTGTGATCCCACAACGATGTCCATGGATATATTCTCCCTTTTCCACTCTGGCACTGGTAAAGGCTGAAGCATCCCTTTCAGTAACTGCCACTCTGCTTTAACCTTTTGAAATGTCAAACACATTACAATAAAATCATCAATATCTCTTTTAATTCCATCCAACCAGTAATAGTCCTGCAGATCTCTGTACATCATTGTATTGCCAGGATGAACTGAAAACGGAGAACTATGAGCTTCACATAACAACTCTCTCTTCAACTGTGAATAACAAGGCACACACAATCTCATCCCAAATCTCAAAACACAATCATTATTAATGTTGAATTCAGGAAACTTACCCTTCTAAACTAACTCTACCTTTCTCTACAACTCACTGTCATGCTTCTGTGCTTGCTTGATTCTGTCTGATAGATAAGATTTCACTGATACCTAAAACAAAACAGAAGGACATCCTACACAAAAAACATCCATGCCAAAGTTCATCAAATCCTTAACTAAAGGATCACATTCCAAACACAAAATTGTTAATGAAGCATTATTTTTTCGACTCAAAGCATCAGCCACTTTATTTGTTTTTCCCAGATGGTAATGAATTGTACAATCATAATCCTTGATTAATTCTAGACATATCCTCTGTCTCATGTTCAATTACTTCTGAGGGAATATATACTTTAAACTTTTTTAATCGGTATATATTTCACACATTACTCCATACAAATGATGCCTACAAATTTTTAAAGCAAAAACAACAGCAGCTAATTCCAAATCATGTGTAGTATAATTTATCTCAAGGGTTTTCAACTAATGTGAAGCATAAGAAATTTCCTGATCATTCTGCCTTAAGAAAAAACCAAGTCCTTTTAATGAAGCATCACTATAGATAACAGACTCACCATTCATGGATGGTAGTGCCAAAACTGGAGCATTCACCAATCTTCTTTTCAATTTCTGAAAACAATCATCACATTCTTTTGTCCAGATAAACATAACACCCTTCCATGATAACTTAGTCATTGGACAAGATAACCGTGAAAAATTTCTAAAAAACCTTTGGTAATAGCCTGCCAAACCAAGGATGCTACGAATCTCAGTTACATTTGTGGGTCTTGGCCATTCATCAACAACCTTTGTTTTTGCTGGATCAACAGTTATCCCATCTTTAGAAACAATGTGACCAAGGAATGAAATTTGTTGCAACCAAAAATCACACTTTCAGAATTTCCCATACAATTTCTTTTCTTTTAAGGTTTTCAAAATAACCCTTAAATGTCTTTAATGCTCCTCTTTACTTTTAGAAAACACAAAAATATCATCAATGAAAACTAACACAAACTTATCCACGAACTCATGGAAAATTATATTCATTAAGTCCATGAATACAGCATGTGCATTGGTTAGCCCAAAAGGCATTACTACAAATTCACAATGGCCATATCTTGTACGAAAAGCGGTCTTCAGAATATCTGCTTCCTTTACCTTCAACTGATGGTACCTGATCTCTGTTCAATCTTTGAAAAATACTAAGCTCCCTGGAGATGATCAAACAAATCATCGATATGAGGCAAAGGATATTTGTTCTTAACAGTGATGTTATTCAAGGCTCTATAATCAATGCAAAGTCTCATAGAACCATATTTATTTTTAACAAATAAAATAGGAGCTCCCCATGGTGATGTACTAGGTCAAATGAACCCTTTCTCTAATAAATCTTGCAATTTCTCCTTTAACTCTAAAAGTTCAATTTGCGCCATTTGATAAGGGGGTTTTGAAATTGGCTTAGCATCAGGAACTAAGTCAACAGTAAACTCAACTTCCCGAACTGGTATTACTCTAGGAAACTCATCAGGAAAAATATCAGGATACTCATTTACCACTGGCACATCATTAATCTAAATAGTTCCTTTGTTTTCAATGATATGTGCGAGGTAACATTCATTTCCACCTTTTACGAGTTTCTCGACCTCTTGATAAGTTATCAACAGTAATGGTTCATTCTTGTACACAAACTGAAATTATTTCTGAAAATAAACTTCTTTAGCTCTATAGTCAATCTTAGCATGGTAAATAGAGAGTCAATCCATACCCAGGATAACATCAAACTCTACTAGAGGTAAAACAATAAGGTTCGCAAGTAGGTTCTTTCCACGGATAAGGATAGGAAGATTCTTATAAATTCTTTTTGCTTCAAAATTTCCCCCAGGTGTTTTTACCACAAGTTCAGGAGTCATTTCTTGAGATTGAATTCCCATTTTACTAGAAAAGGATTCAGATATGAAAGAATGTGTAGACCCCGAATAAAATAACACACTTGCATAATCTGAAAAAACAAACAAAGTACCTGATAAAAGTTCATTTGATGGCCCGGCATCTGCTGAAGTAACTGCAAAGGATTTCACCACCCCTTTCTGCTTGTAGTCTAACTGCTTCCCATCACTCAAGATCTTTGTCGGACACTCATTTTCATAGTGAACCATCTCATTGCACTTAAAACATATCAATAACTGTAAATCAAATTTGGTCTTACCATCACCCTGATCTTTTTCAGTGCAATCACGAGCATTATGTCCCATCATACTGCATCGGTAGCACTTTCCAGAATTAAGAAGACATTCCACATCATGCCTTTTACCTCATTTATCACAAAATAGAAACTTAGTTTTCTTATCATCAATCATTTTTGATGATTTATTTCCTTTCTCCTGCCACCTCGATCTCTTCTTCTGCTGGTTGTTATAGTATACTTGATCATCGGAAAACTCCATTTCCACCTTCTCATCACATAAAACAAGCTTTTCATAACTTTTAAACTCACGAGAATCCAATTCCCTTCAATGTTTTGGCATTAATCCTGATTCAAAATGATTGATTTTACTATCAAGGTCTTGGATAATATTTGGAGCATACCTTGCCAATCGAGGGAACCTTTCTTCATAGGCAGCCACTGAGTAATACTCTTGCCTCAATTCCAAGAATTGTTTTTCCATCCTAAGTCGAACAGCCTTAGGAAAATACTTCTCAAGAAACATACCTTTGAATTCATCCGAGTCGAGAGCATCAATCTCATCAGCATCCCTGATATTTTTAACCATCGACCACCACTGATCTACCACACCCTCCAAACGGTAAATAGCAAGACTAACATTTTAATTTTATGAACACCACATGACATTGAAAATATTCTCCAGTTCTTTAATCCACCCTTCAGCTAGCACATGGTCAGATGATCCTCTGAATTATGGGGGATGTTGCCTCATGAAATGTTCCACCACTGACTTGTTCCTCTGCGGTTGATCTGGCTGATCTCGTGCATGGATACCACCACCATTTATCGCTTGAGTCAACTATGCCATTCCTGCAACAAACTATTCAGTTCTAATTTGACCATCTCAGGATGCTGATTCGGAAGGTTATTTCCTTTGGTGTGCCTTCCTAGCACTACTTCCCTATTTCCTCTGTGGAAAACCATTCTGAAAAAACATGTCTTAGATGAAACAAAAAGGAAATCGTTAAATGCTATATAATTTCAATTTGACGATAACAAAAATTTTGGATAACCATTTAATAAAATTCTAACTCCTAAATTTATCTAAACCGACCTCTGATACCAACTATAAGGCCCCAGCCTTAAACCATACTTAATCTTGAGTTATTACAAGATTACACATTGAGGATCTTTTCAGGTTTAGAGTTTTAGATAATTAGATCATAAAACATGCATTACATTCCACATTTAAACAAAGTGGTTACATAAATGATAGTATTCATTTTTTCCATCAATGGAAATATATTTAAAATAAAACATGGATTCTTTCTTGACACTTCCTTGACACTATCATCATATCATGTACCCTTCACTTGACCTGTGAAAAAAATTTCAAAAACATGGGATGAGCATAAAAAGCTCAGTAATGGATATAAAAATATGGAAAGGAAACATGAGTACATGTATACACAAGAATCAATGAAATCATACTCTACTCATAAAACATAAGCACATTAACATAACTAATCAAATCATGAATAAATCATAGAAATCATAATACATAAAGGTAACTTGAGGCATTCATAACATTCTTACGTAGGGAGTAACCCTCTTGGTTACGTTTGGAATACCCATCACAGTATATTCCCTAAATCTCTTCGGAGAAACCTTAATGTTTCACTCCTTCGCATTTCCCAGTGCATTAGAGAGCTATATTGGGATCACCCGCCCTTAGTTTATCACAGAACAACCTGTCTTCATAAACAATGCCCATGAACCATAACATAAATCGTATCACATAAAACATGCATAAAGGAACCATAACATTTCAACCTTTCAATCAAAAGATATCAATACAACACATTGATATAAAAACATTTGGAAAACCCATTTTCAATAACAAAATAAAATAAAAGTAAAAAATGGTTTTTATTTTTCTTTTTAAAAAAAGGTATGGCTTTTTGAGGAAGCCGAAACTCAAATAATTGTGACGGCGGTGGAGAATTCGTTGTCGCATCATACATAGAACAAAAACATTCTCTTTTGTCGTTTAATAAAACGCTTCATATAAAAAATATTAATTTTGGATAAACGTAAAAGTAAAAGGGTTTTATATACCGTATAAAATAAAGTTTTGTATAAAACAATATATGCTTCAAAGAAAGGAGTTTGAGACGGATTCCCATACCTCAGGTCTGACTTGACTCGATCGTTATTTAATCTCCTGAATAATAAACTAGAGTTAATTTCTACTTGATTAAGAACCTTTTTCAAGTTCATTATTCCTTTTATATCACTTATTACCATGTCATGAACACTATGTAATTATTTAAGTTAATAATGGTCGTTTTAACAATCATTGTCACTTGAGTCAAAAATAAACTCTTTATAATTACAAGTTAATCAAGTATCCATTATATCCAGAGTTATAATAATGATGTAGATATCATATATATATCATATATATTCATTATATACATTCATTTATAATATTACATAATCATTTAGAGGTAAGAAATGAAATGCACCGTTCATGGAGATGGTAAGCCGTACGTAACCATGAACGCTACTTTCATTTCTATGTCATATTAATGGAATAAAAAATAAATGGGAGGTATTCATATTTTAATTCCAGAATTATATTCATCATTTATATGTAACATAAATCATATATAATAACTTTAAATCCATACATTATACGTCCCACATATGGCATTAATGAATCAAATCACTTTGAGGGGGCGGTAGTCCACACTTCCTAAAATGATGATATCACGTATACCCATAATTGAAGCCATAAAGGTATGACCAAAATGAAAAATACAGAAGCTTAAGTAAAACATAAACATATTATATATCATATATAAATATATTGTCATCTTAATGGCCACCTTTGAAGGTGTTAAAATAATGTTGAACAATCATCATTTTGGGAGGAAGAAATTCGCCATCCACGGAAACAGTATGTTCTTTAACCATTGGATGTAGGTGTGTGTAAGTGCAGCTTGAATCCTTCTTATAAAAACATAATATTATATTGAAGATACTGTATTTGTCACAAAGGAAATGAATAAAAATATTTTAGGGGGTTGGAGAAGCAAGATAAAACAAAAGAACACAAGTGAATATATTACCTTAAAATCGGGTAGCTCTCTTTGATTTGAGCACAATGACTTCTTTGGGAAGACATATGACCAAATTGAGGCTTCTATAAGTAATAGAGGTATGTGAAGAGACAAAATTATCAGGGTTTGGCTGATCCAAAGGCTTTGGAAGTGTGGTTAAGGTGGTAGAGGTGGGGGCCTTTTATAAGAGGAGAGGAGGGGCACTCTTGGAAAGTAATGAAATGTAACTTTATTTTAAAATGAGTTTCGGATTTAAAAGGTCCCACAGTGATATAATTCTAGGATAAGGTGATAAGGGATATAAATAAACACATCCAACAGTTTTTGGACATGTGTAGGTCGTAGATTTTACATTATCTTTTCATTGTATTTAAATCCTTTATTAATGAGGTAATTGCTGCATCATCATGATGTCATAAATAATTTAATTTATTTAATGTCTAAAAGTTATAAAAAAATATCATGATGTAGGAAATATTTTTATCGTTCCAATGACAATTTATAGTCAAAAGAATGACTTGTATAACCTAATTTAAAAGTTGTTTTAGTAAAACAACTTATGTTTTTGTCATTTTAATTTTAACATAAAATAAAAAGATATTAATGCCATTTTCCAACCAAAGTGGCTCCATGGGGTCCCCAAGATGAACCATGGATTTTCTTGGTCAGCCATGACACAACAAATAAGGGTATTACATGTGTCTACATATTTTCATTTTATTATAATATCATTTTTGCCTCAAATTGCACTAATTACCCTTAATTGCGATTAAAAACTTAAAACTTACTATTCACCCAAAAAATTATTTTAATCCCATTGAACCCCATTTTACTTCTTAATGAGACTCATGTATGTCGGATTTTTGAAATTCAAAACACAGAGGTGGTAAAATTTCATTTAAACGAAAAATCATTTTTTATAAGTACCACTTAGTGGTTTCACTATTTATCAAAAATTGAAGTTTTCCAGAAAAATACCAAAACTTCACCCTACGCTATATTTGATATTCCGAATTCAAAAATGATGTCTATTTTAAAAAATTGAAAACATATAAGTAATATTAATTAATTTAATAATTAATTCCCGCTGTCAGAACAAATAGCGTGTTTTTATGAATCCATATGTATCAAAAGATTGATAGTAGTTTAAGTCCAATTTCATAGTGAAATTAATTCCAACAACCACTATTGGATTAAATGGTAAAAATATATTCTAATTGAACTTTAAAACCAATTCAAAATGTAATATAATAATATAAATAAGTTATAATAAAAAGTGGTTTTGAATTAAAATACAACATTTTTCACTATTCATTAAAAAATGAACTTTATCAGAAAAATACCAAAAATTCACAGAAAGTAAATTTTTATGTCACAATCATAAAGAATAAGATTATTTTGACAAACATAGCTTATAAAATTTTCAAAATATAGATTTAAAAATGGTTTACCATCAAAAGGCAGTAAAACAATATTTTAAAATATATTAGTGTATTCCATGCTTAAGACTGGATTTATTTTCATTTTAAGCCTCTAAAACACTATCTAATTCATAAATAGACATAGATAAGAATATCTATTATTCATTACATACTTTGGATCTAACAATCTTGTACTTTAGGCAAGCCTTTCTAATTCCAATGAAAAATAATCATAGAGGGTCACACACTATGTGTTTTTGGTGGTCTCGGTTAAATTCAATTTGAATTTAATTAATAAATATTATTATTATGATATTGGAATAATTTTATTCATGTTAAAATTATTACATAAATTAAATAGATATTTATTCACTAGATTGTGGGTAATATATATATATATATATATATATATATATTATTGAACCTTTAATAAATATTTATTTACTAGTTTTAAAATAAAATATTTATTTAAGAGAATAAATTATTTATTTAATTATTCAGGTATTCAATAATGTAAGTGAAGTTCAAGAAGACCATGGCCGGTCCTGGGTTAAAATAATTATTTTCAAGATGTTAATTTATTTTTTAACTAATTTGAACAAGTTCAAATAATAACGATGCAAATGTTATTTAGTGACATGGAATTTTATATATAGTTCTATTTTGTGCATGTTGGCACAACATAAATAATGAAACTAAATTATTATTATGAGTCTGGGTTTTTTGTATGTTCATGAATATACTTAATTGCTGTTATAAAATTAAATATTGTAACTGAAGTTCCATGCATATAAATTGACAAGTACTCATATTGTGAAAAACACCACATGACATCGAATCATACTCCTTATGAATTGAGAATTATTGAGATAAAAAATTTCTCTCTCAGTTCCTCTTCCCATCCCTCTCATGAATGAGAGGAATTATTCAAGTCCAAAGAACATGTTACAAAAAATTGACCAACACAAGACACTCACTTCGCCGCGCTAGCACCCGGAGATCGAGCGGTGTCGATAAGTTCCCATCAGAGCACATGTATATGACCACTAGAGGGATTCTAGTACTGATCCTTACAAAGATAATGAGATAACTGGGATGGGTCATTCTAGATGATCAACATCATCATTGAAGAAAATTCCAAAGGTCCATGTTTTATTTTATTTATGATATAAATTAAATTAATTATAATCATGATGTGCAAGATCTTATCTAAAGGTTTCAGGCCCCTTTATTCTTTATGTAAATCTTTGATTCTATTCTGTGGAGACTATCATTCAAGGTCATATTGATCCCGAAATAATTATTGATCATGATAAAAATCAATGTTGGGTTTTGTACAAACCATGCTTCTGTTGTTCCCAGAATCATTAATTATAAGTTTGATTCAATAAAAAAGTATCAATTAAATGATATTTTTATTACATTGTCTCATGAAATATGACCAAGAACAAATTATTTTTATAGAGCTAGAAATTATTTACCAAATAATCCTCCTGGGGTAATTACAATGTAAACATTTCAAAGTGGCATCACAACTTTCAAAATTTAGAAAAATTTCAACGCACAGAAAATATAAATAATCTTGAGAAGCTCATCATTTGGAAAAAATTTAATGGATTTTAAGGGAACAAATTAAAACACAAATTAGAACACATTAAGAAGAACCTATAAATTCCCCCATACTTAATAATTTATTTTCCTCAAGAAATTTATCATAAACTTTTTGTGAGGAAAAATAAATATTACAAAAAACAAAAATTACACAAGGAATTGATTAATGAAAAATGATATTCCCACATGAATCCCTTTGAAGAAAAAATATGAATGTACTCTTAAAACAATTTTTTATTTGTTCAAGACTTAATTACTATTATACTAAATTTATTTATTTTTAATTTTATTGATTTAAATTTAACAAACCTCAACTTGCATTTGACTGAGACTTCCAAACATATCTTTCCCTCTGGGTTAACATACACTCATAATTTATCACACAAATAATTAGACATGTCCAAATGGATGGAAAGGATCAATTAATATATGAAGGAATAAATAACACATCTTAAGTGTTTATCTAAATGATAATAAATAATGTAATGAAGGAATAAATCTCAAATTGGATTACGATTTTCACTTCATAGGTCATGTAAATTATTTTTTTATAAGTTTGATTCAATCAAAAAGTTTCAATTCAATTGTTTTTTATAATGTTGTCTAAAATATATGACCATTATCAAATGATTTAATGAAATTTGGAAATCATTTACTCAATTAAACTCATGGGGTATTTAAGATGTATGATTTTCAATGATTAATCACAACATTCAAATGTATATTATTTTTGACCCACTAAATGTGTAAATAAATCCTAGATAAACTCACAATTTTCTAATTTTGTGAATGGATTTGTTCGGTAAAAATTAAATCATAGTTCATCTTATATTTATAAGACCCTTTCTCCCTCAATTAGAATCCAAATATTTCATCAAAGATGAATTCAATGTTGTAGAAAAAAAATTTACTTTTAAAGTTCAAAATGGGGGTTCCAATTCAATATTTTTGTAATGAGTAAAAGGGTCACAAGATTTTTTTAAAATAATGGGTTTTCCATAAAAAATATTTCTTTAAATAAATCATGTAAACTAATGAATTTTCGTTAGGGCACAGAAAAATTATTTTTCTTAACAATGTTTAAATAGTTGAATACTATACATTGAGTACACAATGGATTACATGTCAACAAGTTTGAATTTTTAATAAAATTACATTTTTCTAATATATAAAATAGAATTATAATCACCCTACATATACAATCACATCCATTTAAATGTGGAAAGGAAGGGGTATTATCCCCCCGACATAATTTCAAACAATGATTATATTTAAATTCAATGAATTTAACATTTTCAACAACAAATCAACATGAATTACATAAGAAATGTGTAGAGAAAAAAAGTATGTAGAAATTACCATAAGTACTCCCTTGATTAATTTTTATCCATTGAGGCCCAAGAATGTAGCCCCTTATGATTTGAGAACAAATGGGAACTCTTCTCTTTATATTACAATTGACATCCTTCTTAATGAAAAAAGGAATAGGAATACCATGAAATAAAATCCATTTGGAAATAGAGCACAGAAGACAGAGAAAAAACATCACTTTATTCTTATCCATACCAATACCAAAACAAAAACATAGAAAGAACAAGAGTTGACTTCCATGAAGAAATAATTTTAATGTCTTCAAATATACATTCCTAGAGACTAACCACAATCACTAGGTGGGTGTGGTTTCCTATTAATAAATCACCACATCTATTTTTTCATTTATTTTTTGGTGAAGATAAATTGTTATGGGCACTAAAAATCCTAAATAAATTCTCTAATATCTTAAAAGTTGATAATTTTCCAAGAAAAAACCCTTAATCACTACTATTATGCTCAATAGAGTCTTCAATTGGGGAATAAAAGTCATCACCAAAATCATTTTTTTGCAGTGGTTTCATGAAATTTTTGGTTTATGTGTAAAAGAATTCAATCCCTCTATCTCTGTTAAGAATCATTTAATCTCATCAATAGATAATAAATCACAAGGATCACCCTTTGAAGGGATCTAGTCCACTTCTAAAATAAACTATTATTTAACAATTTATAAATTTTTATAAAGGGAAAGAGGTGAATTGGGTGTTGCAATTGGCATGGAAGTATATTAAAAACTCCGTAATTCATTAACAATCAAAAAATATTTATAGGGGCAGAGTTCTTCATAATATGTTCAAGTAGAGGTTTCCTAAAAAACATGTACATTTTCCAAATAATCAATCCAAAAGGGATCATCTTCTAATCCAATCTCAATCCCCAAAAAATATTCAACACACAAAACAGTTTAGGAATACTTGAAAAAGTATGGGAGATTTAATTTTAGCTCTTCTAAAAACTTAGGTTTCACTATGTCTAAAATGACTTCCAAAAGTTCCTCATTAGAAAATAGATAATCATAGACAACTATTTCTAAAAAATTGTATCTTCTTAGATCTTATAATGTGTGTCCAACCTACCCTTCAAGTTCACTTTTAAAAATTTTATACAAAGAAATAAGGTTTTTTATATTTTATAGATTAGTTCCCTGTGAATATTTGTTCAATTTGGTTCTACGAAATTCATAATCTAGAATTTAAAAATTAAAATCGTTTCCCTTAGTTTTGACAACACTGTTTTCCATTTTTTTAAATAAAGTTAGAAATAGATGATTAATTTGAGTACATGTAAATGCAATCTATTCCATTAACCTTTCTTCAAAGAACATTCCCACACCCTCTTCATTAGAAATATTTTAAAAAATTATTGAGTTTAATCTTTTAGGACTAGGAAGAACACATTTTCCAACAGTTTGATAATTATCGATTTCAAGGATTTTGAGTTTATTATTATTTTCTAAAATATCCCTAATGTTCAGTTTAAGTTTATTACTCAAAATTTTATAAAAATTAGTTGAATAGATTTTTAAATTTAATAACGCATTTTTTAGATTCTACTATGTGATAACTTGGTCCTGGTGACAACGCAACCACCCCGCCTTAGCATGGTCGTCGGGTCCTAGCCCGCCAGGTACTACCAGTTTCCCAACAGACACGTGGTCCCCACCCAAGGGTCTTCCCACATGTTTGAATGGTTCATATAACTAATAACAGTCCCCATAGGCCAACACATGTCTTTTCCAGTGTGCTTTGTCTTCACTCACACACATCCAGGGAATCATCCCAGAAGGTCACTCATTCTGATCACTACTCCAAGACAAGCTTTCTTAATTGTGGAGTTCTAATCAGGTAGGCTACTAAAAAAGAAGGTGCACCTGTTTTACATGAGTCAAATCATTTAGTAATTTAAGCCTTTATTGTTGTGTGGTGTTACAATCTCCCTGCTTTAGAGCACAACGTATCCATTTTAGGCCCTACATCTCAACCCAGGTAATGCACCACACTTAATGTTGGTTTCCTCCTCTGATACAAAATGTGACAACTGGGTCCCAGTGACAACACATCCACCCCTCCTTAACATGGCCATCAGGTCCTAGCCCGCCAGATACCTCCAATTTCCCCATAGACACGTGGTTCCCACCCAAGGGTCCACCCACATGCCTGAACAGGTTATCTAACAAATGATAGTCTCCACAATACAAGAAATGTCCTTTCAAGTGTGTTTTGTCCTCACTTACACACATCCCTAAAATATTTCCAATAGTTCACCCATCCTGATCACTACTCCAGGGCAATCACGCTTAACTGTGGAGTTCTAATCGGGTAGAATCTTTAAAAGGGAGTTGCACCTTGTTTTCATGAGTCATATCATTTAGTCATTTAACCCTTTATCATGATGATGTTTTACATACTCAACCCAAGAAATCTGAATTTCAAAAATCAAAAAATAGTGAACTTTTTCAAACCTATGATTCATATAGATGATAAGACATTCCCTTTCAAACTCATTCAGTTGTTTCTCAAAATTAACTAACTCATCACCCTATATGTTCTTGACATATTAATTAGTGTTATTTAATTCATTCATATAATTTTTTATTTCTAAACTTTCTTCCCTATCAGTTTAAGACTATTTCCATCAATAAGTTTGTTGACCGGGTTTAGCCTTTCGCTACCACTCAATATCATATTCAGATTATCTAGATTCATTTTCTTCATTTGAAAATTTATGTTATTTTTTATATTTAATATTTTCCTATGATTTCTATTATCTAGATTGAATTTTTTTCAGCTCTTTATTTGTGTGATTCACTAAATTAATCAAAATTTGCAATAATATTTGAAATTATTTGTTCTTGTTTTGTATAAAATTTGGGTTTTCATTCATAATATTCAATGATTTCTTCATACTGATCAGGCTGTTTTGGCATGTATAGGCACACTACCAAGTATAATATCAATATTATCCACAAAAAACACAATAAATCTCATTTTTTAGACCATAATTCTTTATATTTTATTTTTCAAAAAACAAAAAAACAACAACAATGTTGTTTTCACTAAAATCACTAAACATATTAGTAAAAAAACAAACAATCACAATTGAAATAATAACAGGGACTACAACTTATGATTTTAAATCTTGTAAACATATAAAGGCATCATAAAGTGAAATTGAGCACAAAAATTTTGTTCAAAAATTATTTAATAGTAATTTTCATATTTTTAAAAGAATTTTTAAAATTATTAATATTTTTATATTTTTAAAAAATTCTCTCCCAAATACCTCTCCGGAAAAGAGGCCAAAATTTTAGATGTTTGTTCATTGAAAAAATGTAGTTTTAAGTATTTATATTTCTAATTTACTATTTTACATTTGTTAGTAGGGTGTTGAACCCACATTTAAGGTGATATGATCGTGGAGAATAAAATTTTAAAGGAAACCCCACTATTAAATAGTGGTTGAATTATAATTTTTTATATATTTTCTAATGAAACCATTTTTTTAACTATATGAGATAGGGTAAGTGATGAAAAGGCTGTGATAATAGAATTGATGATCAAATAGTAGAAATAATGATTGAGAAAATCAATCAAGAATGATGCATAAAGAATTTAAACAAACTGGGTTGAATATTTATATTCATTAAAAGTTTTTTAAAAAATTTTAAATATTGAAAATGGGGCCAAATAATCTACCTCTCTAGGAGATTAAACAAGCATAATAATGATTCTTGAAGTATTCCACTTCACGAACCACTCAAAAAATATTGGTTTTTGATGAAAAAATCATCACAAATGATCTCTCCAATCATTCTAATGTTTTGGAATGATGTTTAAGAAAAATAAATAAATTTTAATGAATTTAGAATAGATCTCACCAACTGATTCCAATTCCATATAAAAATATTGTGAGGAGATAAAAAATTTAAACTAGTAGAATTAAATCTCCTGAGAAGAGAGTTTACCCACATGTCATTTCAAGAATCAAGAACTAAATGAACTCTTAACCACGTGTCTTATCAAAAATCAAGAACTAAAAGAACATTTTATATTAAATATTAATCAATGAAAAATAAAAGGGAGAAGCAATCTCCCTCAAGAAGAGTATGTGTTGAATGTTGTTGCTTTATCTGGAACTCCATTATCTAGTCTTTGTCTCCCTCTTGAATACAAGATTTTTAATACATATTTTTTCATCTTCCACGGGAAGTTTTGATCTGTTATTATCTAATACATCATTGATGATGTCGGACAACTTAATTTTATGATCAAATGTACCAAATCCACATGTCACTAATCTCATAGTATATGATCACCCCATGTGAGACGAGCTGAACCCAATTAACAATCATTATTTGGAATATTGATGTAAATCTGGATGACACTCTATCAAAGTTCTGAATAATAAAATGAAATTAATTAATAAATTATTAGTAATGATGATTATAAATTTAATAATTATATATTATTATAATCATCATTATATAAATAATAATTATTATTTATTAAAATTTTATAATTAATAGATTCAAAATATATCTTAAATTAATATATTTATTAATTTATATTAATTTATAATTACTCCTTATTATTATTGTCATTATTATTTATAATTTTACATTATCTTTATCCCCTTCTATGAGTCTTCTTCTCTGAGGGGTGGGTGATTCTTGGGATCTCGGTGGTAGATGTGGGATCACAGTTTTATACCCATGATCGGTGGACATATTCCAATAGTGGGAATCGACAATCATATCTCATCCTTACAGAAGTTCATATATCCATCAACATCACCAGAAGAATCTCAGTTTGACCTTCAATGTGGATTTTGTGGTAAAATAGTTTTGGCTTAGTATGTGTAGGACCCCGGGACACCCTAAGAGGGAAGGGGTGAATCGGGGTGTCAAGTTTTTCTTTTGAAAGTTGTGGATCTTGTTCCCACGTTGGTAGAAACTAGATAAACCTATATGATGGATATGAATAGCAATGAAACATTCACATGAAAAGAGATGACATATCAATTTTTACTTGGTTCACCACCAAGGGCTACGTCCAAGGAACATACGCCGACAAGTTTTCAATCGTACCAAATTCCACTAATCATCACTAGTTGTGGATTACAATGGTTCAGGAACAGTCACTCTGTCCCAGGCTCACTGCCTTTAAAAAAGTTCAGGGATATCTCACTACGTCCTTTGGGTCACTACCGTTGACTCCCCCTTGCTCACTGCCCTTGGTGAAGTCACACTCAGTTTATAAACGTGAAGGTCAATTCAACATATAGACATGAAGTTCTTTGTCTCCAGTTCAGCATGATACATTGCTTTCATCAGGGTTTTGAGTTGATTCTATTTTGTATTCAATCTTCTTCTTTAGTGAAATAACATAATGCACTAAATCTTCTTCTTCTCTTACTTTGATTCCCAAAACTAACACCTGAGTGTATTGATATATTCCCCTATTTCTGTGCAGATCTGTGTTTAGTTGCACGAACTGTTCTTTTTCTCTTCACAAAGAATAATGAGGATGTTAAACACTGGTCATGTGTGTGCGGTACCACTTCACTTCATAAAACCAGACTGTTCACTATTCTTCTGTCTTTGCAAACGAATATATCATCTGTTGCACTGAATTTATCGAGCAATCTTTTAGATTTCGTGCAGCTCCAAAAAGACGGGTGTACTCCAACAACACCTAGCACTCTTCTCAATGCCTGGTGCGCAAGTCCCAATATGGTGCACAAGTCTTCAGCACAAAAGTCCAAACTGGCTCACAAGTGTCACCAAAGCACCTGCGTGATGCTTCCTTCCTCAACTAAAAACTTGAGAGACCCACTTCCTTTTACGCCCAAACCGATTTTGGAATGAAACTATAAACTGTGGCCCAACATGCGACCACACTCCACTTGCAGGACCACCACACCTGCATGATGGGGCTCTAATTTTCACTATGTGTTAAGCTCATCATAGGATGAGGAGGAGTCGACCGGTGTTTATAGGTGTTTGAACAACCCGCACGATGGCACGCAAGTCTCCAATCAGTGCGCAAGTTCCAGAACGCAGATCCATCTACCCTAGCCTCTATCGCACAACTCACCTTCGCAACCACAACATTACCTGCACATCATTCTTTCTTTTGCCATATTTTGAAGTTATAATCTTGAAAAACAATAGGTGCGCAAGTTTCCAATCATCCTAGGCACCAACACACAAGTTTCTTCACGGAGCACAGGTCACTTTCACGACTGAACCAATACTTGCGCAACCCTCTTTCCTTTTCCATTTTCCATGTTCTGATCTTGAAAAAAACTAGGCACACAATTTCGGTCTCCTTCAAGTACACGACACCACCATGTATGTGTTCTTTTGTGCTGCCTCCATATGGTCTCTTCCTTTGTCATTTCTCTCTTCACTACTTCCCATAACCATTCTCCAACTTTCATCACAAACTCTATTATCGTGATATATATATCCTTTGATATATCAGCTTTAGCATCATCATATTTTGAGACAATGTGAAGTGCATGACCATTTCAGAATTCCAATCCCTTCCACACTATCTTCTTCTTCAACCATCATTTTCTACTTCATGCAAAACATATGATTCAATTATTCAAGTAGGCTCTGACATGGTTCTTATTCAATCATGGAGAATTGCATGGTCTTCATCAGCTTTCATGTATTATTCATCATCCTTAGATGGATTATACCTCACCATTCTTCACTGATGTAAAAAATGTGTCACCTTTGACACATGTTCTCTCAATTTATGATCAGTACAACAGTTATCTAAATTTCCATTCCTCCATTTAATTGGAGTACTTATTGATCTCCTTCATTTTGATCTTTATTGAAAACTATTGACAACAAATACAACCTTATACATAATGTGGATCCAACAGTATGCACCAAATCTACGTGGCAAGGGGGAATTGTTTGAAGGTGAGAGAGGTCAACATCTGGCTCATCTTAGTTCCTCTCTTGGAGCTCAATGTGAATTCCCGACTACCTCAAAAGTTGTAGGCTAAATACAAGAAAAATACATGTTATTGGGGATGAGATTGATTTCACCTCTTTTTATTTTTACAGTTGGATTATTTTTACCATGAGAGATGTACATGAGTATTAAATTTATGATTTATGGAATTTTTCCTATTGGATGAATCAATTAGTTTTAATGTGTTAATGTATCAACTGAAGGATCGACTAATGGGGTGTCTAACTAGTTGTTTCCCAAACCATTGTAATTGATGTAAATATTTTATCGAAGAATCCATGTTGGGGGGGAAAACAAACATGGAAAAGAATATGTATTTGTATCAAACCTTGTAAATACTATGTTCTATGCTCTCTTTTATTATTTTTATATATTAAGAGAGACTGTGAGATACCATTTAGTAGATCATGAACCTTAACAAGTTCAAGAGGAGGAATTCAAAAGAAATAATTTTTAAAAATTAGTCCCCTGATTCACCCCCCCTCTCAGCGATCAATCTATCATGGGGCATTAAAAATTACCCATATTGAATGATTGAGGTTACACCACTCTTGAACCTGATAATTCATTTCATGGCATGACACAATGTGTCATGCTGTGAATCATTATTGCAGTCTTCGAACAACTACAGGTCCACTCCCAATCTCTGTAAACATTCAACCAAACATCCATGAAACCTAAATCAACAGAAAATTACTATATTACACATATTTAGACCCAAAAAACATACCATATTTTACCTTAATCAATGTAGGAATGTTAGAAACTTCCCCATTAAGGACTTCTCATCCAAATGAAGTGTATTATAAAGTATCTTTCAAACAACCTTACCACTTGTACCACACATCCCTATCCCACTATAATTTCCTTTCCTAGAGATATTTGTTCAATGAAAACACTCAACCAAGAGTTCATTTTAGGATTCACCTCTTTATTTACCCGATGATTAATGTTGCGAATCATCATTTCATTACCTGAACCATTTTATGTACCACTCTTAAACCCAATAACCATTATAAATATGATATATATATATATATATATTAGTAGAAATTAAACTTTTAAAAAATATTTTATACAGGTTAGTACATAAGATTAAGTGTAGGGGTTTTTATAACCTCCACACCATAGAGAAGTTCATACTCGTGTTTTATTAAAGAAATTAACTGAGAATCATCAGTAATCAATTCTAAACACTTGAAACATACTTCTAATTTGATATCGAATTTGATATACTGATTATAGCTTTAATAACATCACATCTATACCAATTAAACTGTCATACCAGAGATAAATATTTTTTCATCAATCAATAATACATACTTATCTCTCCGAAAAAGGATGCATCAACTTCAAGCTCAATATCATCATTTTCAATCATGTAAGATACATATAAATGTTATTATGTCAACTACGATACTTGGAAAACATTATTTAAATCACCAAAAAAACTATAGATAATTCCTCTATCATCCCTCATGACTGATCCTCCACACCATCTCTAACAACCCCACAAATATAGCTTTTGACATCCCCTACCTCTGAATCCATGGATTCCCTAGCCTATCGAACTATTCAAAAAATACTTAGTCACTAACCATGAACTCAAGGTGTTTTTTTGCCTATATGAATAATATTTCCACCAACTTTCAGTGGCTTCCAACCCCATCCAAATCAATTTCTCATGCTTCAAAATCTCTTTCATTTGACTTTTCCTAATCCATGCTGACTCACCAAGATCTAACCCAGATAGGGCTGAGTGGAATGATCTACCATTTAATTCAATATATTTTAAAATCATTATACTAATCCTAATAACATTTATTATGGGTAAAATATTCTAATACCATGCGATACTCCCAATAACCACCAAATCCTTGGACACACATTGTCAGTATGTACTATAAAATTGATATAGTTCACTTGTTGTTCCCATTGGTAAGTGTATAATAGGCAGTAATTAAATTCACACATATACCTAATATTTTTTACAACCCCTACCATAATCATGATGAAAATAAGCATATTAATTCTAAAAAATAGTTTTAGGGGCCCAACGTATGAGTACAATTTCCTATACATAAATCATACCCAAATCATACACTGAAAAGGTAACTTAGATTAGAAAAAATGAGTGCTATGTTTTTCAGCTAATACACTATTACAGAAACTACTTATCTACCCAAGGGTGTATTATATAGCTCCATCATGAAAATAAATATTAACATCCTCTAATTTATACTCAGTAATAAACATTTATTATAAAATTTATATGGGGCACTAGTACTCAACTATCACCATATGATTTGTAGTGCATCTCATAAAAAACCGTATGACACCCATCCTTTCCCATGTAGAAATGTGGTTAGTTCATGTCTCAGAACATCTTCATCAAGCCAAGGTGAACTTCTCATTTCTAGAAATGTGACTCATGTACCATCTCCTAACAAATTTCCATGGTAAAAACACCAGATTGTGAACATATAAAATCTCATTATCATCTATATTAAATTTGGTGGAGGCTCCCCATTATAAAATTTTCCCTTCAATACTAAACAATCTGGGTAAAATAGATATACAATTTTTTTATTTCTAAGTAATTAAGGTGAAATAGAAAATGGTGTGAGGGTTTCATGAGCTAGATAATCATGTATTTACAAATTCATCTAATTAAAAATAACTGTTATTTTCTATTCACTACTGGATTTCCAATCTACCTATGTCTGAGTCATCTGGTTCAAAGAATATACTACTAAATTACCCCTTTTAGGGGTACATGACATATCAAAATAAAAATATTGTAGATAATCGACACACCTTTATAGTCGAGGTTTCTAGTTCCATTAAGATAAGATGTAATTTAGGCATTGGTGGTCCATATAAAACATTACATTCTATCATAATAATATGTTCCTATAATATCATAGGGAATACACCAATACTAACCACTCTAGGACATGGATTGAATAATTCCACACTTGGGGTATTATATTTTTATTACAATAATTTACCACACAACCTCATTTAATGAACACTAATCCAATCCCAACCCTTGATGTTTCACAATACACATTATATTCCATAATTTCCTTAGAAATGTTTTTTATTAGTGTTTTATTCACCATTTCCTTTAATTTTAGAAAAATTTCCCCATAATTATTAGACTAGGTAAAATTCACTCTCTTTTTGTTCAATCCAATTATTTGAACTATCAGATGGGAAAATCCTAGAAAAACCTCTTATAATACTTTGATAAACAGAAAAATCAATGTATCTCAATGATGTTCATGTGACACTACTATGAAAAAAAATTTTAGACCTTTTGGGCATCCACAGATATAGATACCTAAAATATTCCATAGTCTATAAAGTTCCCATCATCAATAAAAAATATAAAATGAGAGATACTATAAAAAAACAATGTTCCCGATGTGTACCTAACTTTTTTTTCAAGTGATATGTGTGTTTTTCACTTATATTGGAGTATAAAATATTTATATTCATGATGTAAAGCATTAAATATTCCATATAGTAGTGAAAAAATTATTCATTAGAGTCATAAATACATCAGTTGTGATCATAAAACAGATTACATCGCTAGATAGTAATAATATTCTATACTTTCTCTTAAAAGTAGTTTTTATGATGTATTGAGGTCTTACCCTCTGCTGGTGATACCATTATCTTAGATTGATCCTTGATAATTCTTAGGCACATCTTATATGATAAAATAGGTCACCAAAATGTTTATGGGGATACCATTTTTAGTGAATATATGATTGAACATTCAAATTTTCACACATAACCATAAAGAACGATACAAATTCTAAGGGAATTGGATAGGAGATTCATAAAGGGATGTTTTTGGCCAAATGAAGCCATGAAACTCTAAGATATATATAGAAACCTTAAGATCATGGATCTCTATCAATGAAATCTGATAAGGAGTAATAGAAATGATTTGAGAACCCATCATGGGTTAGATGGTAAAATCAACATTTCTCTCAGGTGGAAACGATTGGATGTCATTACGAAAAATGTCTTGAAACTGGTCCTTCAAGACAAAAAAATATATCATGGTATGTCCCTATCAACCAACAACAAACATGAAAATGGGACATAATTCCACCAATTTCCTTATGATTATCTCATGTGTGACCTGCCTATAATTCCCATTCTCCAAAATGAGTATACATTTCTCCCATAGGAGATAAAAAGTGCACCAATGGAAGGTAAAAATTGGTACAATCATGATTTTTAATTAACCAATCTTAAGGATCAAATAAAATATCGTTATATCTATCATGAATAAGTGTCACAAAAATTGGAATCCTCTAATTCATAGGGAACATTTCATACAATATAAATTCCTTATAATCTAACACCTAATGTGATGTCAATCGAAAACACTATATACAGATACTCTAAGAGAAACCATATTAATTCCATAATGAAAACAAATATAAAAGTATGGGAAGAGTTTCTGCTAAACAGGTAAGAAACTGAAGTAAACCTCATTAGTATTACACCTCTAATAGTAATTGTTTGGGTATCCTGACCAAAGGGAGAAAGTTGAACTATATGCATCTGGAATGTCCCACAGCCTTGAATTGCAATGTGTGTCCTCTTTGTAGCACTGCCATACTATTTTCACTATCCCTATCTTAGATCATTATATCCTCCTCTATGACCCGAGCCAGTTTTCAAATTCCAAATGCCTACCTAGCATAGTGTAGCTATTCCATCTCTATGTATATATACCTGTATTGATGATTCATCAATGTATAAACCTTGAAAATTATTTGAAAATTGTTTCAAGATTCATATCATTCCCCAAAAATGACAAACTATTAGTGATCAAATCCATTGGGGTTGGTATAGACTCCTCTACCTGACTAATATCACATTATAAGAATCACCCTTGTGATAAGAGAAACAATTTACCACATGGACTACTCACACCACTGATACCCATTCTTGACTCCTAAAAACAATGCTTCCAACTAATTTTATATCCACTATTGAATCCCATAGTGGACGTCAACTTCCCTGAGCCACTACCCCGACTCGGGTTCCTCTCCATAATAAAAGCTAGATTCATGAACTCCGAGAGTTTTAGGAGGTAGAAAACATTTATCAGCACCTTTACTTCATATCTCAGTCTATCCTCAATGCTTATAATACTTAGCATCACATCCCCTACCAACATCATGGTAAAGCATTGAGAATCCGTAAAATAGATAGTATAATAAAATACAGACATCCCTGTCTATGTCAGGTGTATACACAAATGGTCCTTATACACTACTAGAGTATCTGAATATATGTGATCAAATAACATTATCCAATAATCCTTCAATGATATACCAATATATTAGTCATCTTGAACCAAAATATCCCAGCAGTGCTTTGTTAGTCCCCACAACATACACAAAGCAGGATTAACCATGCTCTCAAGGGTTGTATCTAGGCACTCTAAAATCATCTGCATAGACTTAATATAGAACTCATCCAATTTAGGACCACCTTTACTAATATATATTAGTGTAAATTGCATCTGAAACTTCATAGACATCTCAGACATCACCAGTGAAACTTGTGATGCCTCTCTCCCCTTACATGTACCACTCAGAATAATGTTTTTTGTAGTTGATCATTTACCACCTTATCTACTATTACATATGGTTCCAAACTATTAACCTATGGGGAATTCCTTCCTCATCCTCTATCATAAGATGTTTTAGAGGCATTTTTTACAGTGAAAAAACAAGAAATAGAACATATCATTATAAAATTTCATGAATCTACTTTGTAAGGAAAACAATAACATTCATTGCATTCTTCTACTTACAATATATTGTACCATATAAAACTCATAATACTAGGATATTAACTAACATAATATACTCATATATAATAATGATTTCATACACATATAAGCTCTACATCATACCCATACAATTCACATCTTACACATAGAAACCAGATCATCATTATTTTCCATTATACATTAACATGATGTTTATTAAAAGTTATAACAAAGATAACAAATATTGATTATATGTTATAGAGAAAAACACATTTTAATTTATAATTATATTTAACTGAAATGATGTAATATAATAAATTTTAAAAATAATCAAGAAATTCCATTTAAGGTTATGTTATATGTGATGAAACATTAAAAAATCGACCCATATCATGAAAATAGTAAACAACCACAAGAAATCATGTAGATGGGATGTCACTCTTACATTATTAATATGATACATGAACACATTAGCTATTATTGATTCAACCAATAGGAAAAATTCCATAAATCATAAATTTAAAACTCATTTGCATCTCTCATGGTAAAAATAACCCAACAGTAAAAATAAAAAGAATGGAAATCTATCGCATCCCTAGTAACATGTATTTTTATTGTATTTGGGTAATGTTATCTTAGGCAAAAGTTCAATAACATTTAAAAAAAATTCCCAATATAATTTCTAACTTACCCATATAGTTATATAAAACAATGAGTCTATGATATCTCATTGTAATTTCCTTGGGTACATAGACATTAATCGATGCCCATACAATAGAATACTATATGAACTAAGTAATTCCTCCACATAGAATGTAGGTTTATGAATATTAGTGAGGTTAAATGATGTTTTATGAAGAGACTATAGTTTCTAACCATAGTTAATCAATAAATTAAATAAACAAAATCATATAATAATCAAAAAAAGTCATAAACATGCACCCTTTAAAGTGACAATATGAAATCACAAGCCTGTTCTATATCAAAATGATCTGTATACAAGTTAAACAATCATACAGTAGAAAACAATATCCATAAACATCCAATGAAAAAATAGATTACATTTTATGAATCCTCAATATAGAACTATGTCCTATATCAGTCCTAATTTCCCATGATCCAACCTAATACTTTGAATGAAACGTCATTAATTAGGATCATTCCCTTTTCCCATCATGTAGTCTTAATGTTTTCTCGAGTACCAACCAAAAAAATTGAGTTGGGTGTGCGTAAAACTCTATAGGACACCAATAATGTTATCTATAAATATATCAACTTTGAGTAAGTGAATATTGACGTAAGAAATATATAAATGTATAATTTTTAAAATAAGTTAAAAAATAGAAAGTAATATTTCTCAGGTTCCATGAGGTCATGAAAGACCAACTATACCTTCCCCAGCTAGTAATAGATTCTTTTTAATAGAGTAAATCCATTTGGTAAATATATACCCATCTATATGATTGGTTAACTTTCGAAGAAAAATAACTATCCTGGAAAAAAAGGCACACACGTGGAAATATAAAATTCCTAGAAAAAATATTAAAACCATGGGAAATATAAGTATCCCAAAACAAAATATCACACCTAATGTTAAATTCATCTGATGAACCAATGATGAAATTTTTAAGGGAAAAACAACGATGGAACTTTTCCTTAAGGCCAAAAAAGTATAAATAGTCATTTACTTTTCATTCCTTTAACATTTAATCAAAATCCATTTTCTATTTAATCAAAAACATCATTTATCCCAATCCAAACATTATCCTTTTACCTTTAAATCATAACCATTACAAATATTATATCTTAATTTTTTAAAAATTTGTAATTCAATCTATTTAATTCCAGTTTAATCACTTTATCGAACAGATTCTAAAAAAAATATGTCGACACATTCCCTTTGGTTTCATTCCAATAAAGGTTCATAGATGACTCAAGTGGTCATAAAAAAGAAAATTATACTTGTTTTAAATTCTATATTTTTATTCTTGGTTGAACTCATGGTAAGCCAGTGCGAGCGAACATAGAAAAAATAATAAATGATATAAGACTTTAGGGGAAACATATAGACCACATTCCTCAAGTATAAAAGATCTTAATCCTTAATAATCTCTACTATAAAGAGCCTAAAGAACCAAAACCCTACAATTATTCCAAAATAAATATAGTTGGGTTTTAGTGAAGCGAGAAAAGAAATTTGGAAGAAGAGAGTAATATAGGGAATAGAGGGGATTAGACTTACCAAGATAAATTAATTGAAATGCACCGAAATTTTATTTGGAAAGAAATGAAGGATAAGATCCATTAGCAGCCAAAATTCCTCAAAAAATAAAGCGGTGGTAGAGATTTTAAGAGGTGGGGTTTTCCACATGATCCCCATATTCTAAAATAATTGGAACATTGTCCATGATACAATCATAATGTGAATAGTTCTTTCATTTCATAAAAGTATGAGGTAACACTACTTTGTAACCTAGTACAAATTCTCATGGAGTGACACATTGTATCACTACATTAATATTTACTACATCTACCAAACAGTTTTTTGTCCATCATCAACCCTCCCAAACATTCACCAAAACAACCTGAAGACCTGTATCAACCAAAAATGAGAATATTACACATATATATGCTCCAAAAATGTAATGCCCCGAACCCAGTTACCTAGAGTCGGTGCTTCATTTTAATACATTGGCATGATTACAAGGAATCAAGTCCCGAAGGACCGATCAGTTTAGAAGTCTTGGAAAATAGATTACATACATGAATGTTTCATTATAGTCTATAACATACAAAAAACAAAAATAATACTTTATGAACGCCATTATTCCGTTGTCTTAACCCTAAATATCAATCACAATACACTTCTTGGAATACTGGGAAAAATAAAACATAGAAATTGGTTTGCTCAGATTCTCAGTAAGGATAATAATACAGCAGAAACCTCATAAATAAGCATAAACATTTAAGGCAATGTATAATTAAAACAAAATCCTTTTAAACATGAACTTCAGCGTAATATGGCAGAAAAAAATGAAATAATTCCATTTACATATTCAGATGTACATTCTAATAGTCAAATAATCACATGCAATATAACTAACCACATTCATAATGATGGAATGCATATTTCTGAACTTTAATTTATTTGTCAAGGCCTCATGCCAAGAAATAGGGGTAACTTTAACCAGAACCCATCCTGGAGTGCCACTAATAACCATACACCATCCCAGAGTGCCTCAATAACCGGACACCAACCCGGAGTGCCTATAATAACCGGACACCAACCCGGAGTGACTTAAATAACTGGACACCATCCCTGAGTGGCTCTAATAACCGGACTCCAACACGGAGAGCCTCTAATAACCGGACACAAACTCGGAGTGCCGTTAATAACCGGACACGAAACCAGAGGGTCTACTGTTACCGGACGCCAACCCAGAACATACTAATCCATCACACTAATCTTAAGAAGAGGATGAAATATAACATAAACATTTGTATTAAAACTAGCATACAAAATGTCAATACATAACCCATAAACCATGAATGGTATAAGAATAACACATCCACAGTCAAACATATCACAAAACCTTCAACACAATATGGAAGATTTGTATCATGATAAATTGACTTCAAAACAAGGTTAAAATCTATTAAAGGATCTTGACATGGATGAAAATGTTTTGTAAAACTCTTTGAGAGAAATACACATTTTTCATGAAAACATTTAAAAATTGCACAATTTAGAAAAGAAGTAATTGAATGAAATTTTTAAATAAAAGTGTCCCCCACCACATTGAAACTTTTTAAAGGAATTATCTTTTTTAAAAAAATTAATTCCATATAAATAAATCCATAAAAACCATTTTGAATACACAAACATTAATGAGTAATATTTAGAAGAATAAATATTTAAAACATTTGAAATGATGTTTTATTATAAAAGTACATTAAAATAATCCCTTTCAAAACACTTTCTTAAAACATGGACATGGATAATAAATATGTCCCAGTAGATACTTACATAAAAACAACCTTAGATAATAATGACATTATGAAATTAACCCTTACCAATTTGGTAAATTACGAAACATTCGACCCATGAAAGAGGTATCATACAATGAATATGTAAATACACATAAATTAAATTTTATTACACAAAGAATAAAATTTTGGCCAGTATATACACCACACAAAAGGTTATAGTGCAAATATGGCATGAATCTCATGGGAATAAGGAGTGAGATGGAAACCCCTTACCTTGTGTCCGACTTGACCCGTTCATTCTTTAACATCCTGTATAATAAACTAATGTTAATTTATACTTTCTTATGAACATTTTTCATGTTTATTATTCCTTTTATATCACTTATTACCATGTTATGAACATTATTTAATCATTTAAGTTAATAACGTTCATTTTGTTAATATTTGGAACTTGAATAAAAAATGAACAACTTATAGTTACAAGTTATTCACATGGTCAAAAGATCATTATATCCAGAATGATATTCCTGATGTAGATATCATATATATCATATATATCATACATATACATGTATTTATAATAGTACATATCATTTTAGGGTAAGAATGAAATGTACCGTTCATGGAGACGGTAAGCCGTACCTACGCATGAATGCTACATACATCTCTATTTCTTATTTTAATGAACATAAAACATAATGATACATAGGTATATTATAATTACAGTATTATATCATATATAATATCATTAACTCCATGCTTTATATGTCCCACATATGGTATTAATGAGTCATATCACATTGAGAGGGCGGTAGTCCGCACTTCCTCAAATGAAATTATCTCATTTACTCCTAATGGAAACCATTAAGGGATGCTATAAAAGAAAAATACAGAATAATGAAGAAACCACAAACATAATATATATCATATATTAATACAGTTCCATCATAATGGCCGCCATGAGAGGTGGTAGGAGGTAATTGAACAATCATCATTTCATGAGGCGTTAGTTTGTCATCCACAAAAAAATTATGTTCTTCACCGATTAGATGGATGTGTGTGTAAGTGTAATTAAAATTTATCTCATAAAAACATCCTAGTATATTGACTATACTGGTGTTGTTATAAAATAATGTAATAAAAAGAGATTAGTGGTTGGAGAAGTAAAAGAAAAGAAAATAAATTAAGAGAAATTATTACCTTTAATTTGGGTAACATCCTTTGGTTTGAACCAAAAGGACTCCTTGAAGTGCCTTCTGCCTAAGGTAAGTCTTCAAGGAGGAGGAGATTGATGTAGGGAGCTTAATTTGGTAGAAATTGGACGATCCTAAAGGCTTGAGATGTGTGAGTAATTGGTTATAAATGGTCTCTTTTTATAAGGGGGAGGAGGGGATCTTTATGAAAGTGTGAAAATAATATTTTATTATATAATGATATTCAGTTTCTAAAGCTCAAAAAATCATTAGAGTCAAAGATAAGATAAATCATGGTTGAAATAAAATCAGCCAATAAAAATTGGTCATGCTTTCGATATTATTTTAATATTTATAATCTAATTTATTTAAATCATTTATTAATGAGGTTAATACTGCATCATAATATTGTCCATAAGAATTTAATTTATTCGATGTATAAAAACTAAAAAAATACCATGAGGTAGGAAATCGTTTTATCTTTCCAATGAAAATTTATAGTAAAAAATATTACATATATAACACCATATAAAAATTAATTAATAAAAGGTTTTTGTTTATGTCAGTTTTTCCTTTACATTAAATTAATTAATCTGAGGTGTCATTATCATTCATAAGTGGCTCCATGGGGTCCCGAAATGGACCCAAATATTCCCATAGTTAGCCATTACTCATACAATATGGTTTGGACATGTGGTAAGGTAATTTTTAATTATTACAATATTCTTTTTACCTTGTATTACCCTATTTACATTTAACCGCGGTAAATAAAAGTAAAAAGTTACTATTAACCAAAAATTATTTTTATCTTATTGAACCAAATTTTACTCCTTCAAAAGTGGTGAAATTAATTTTTATGTGAATTTTCAAATTCTCATAGGAGGTGGGTAAAAGACAGTGAAAAGTTCAATAATGTTTTTATATATCTAAAATTATTATAAACTGAATCCAATGAATTACAATGAACTTATATAAGTATTATGTATCTATTTTGGAATAAATTAATTTAAATATAATAAATAATTATTTAAATAAAAAAATCGGTTTTAACCAATAACTTAGTGTTTTCACTATTCATGAAAAATTGATGTTTCTTAGAAAAATACCCGAAATTCGGAATAAGCAATACTTGATATTATGAATTAAAAAGTAATGTCAATTTTATAAAATTCAAAACATATCAGTTGAATTAATTAATTTAAAAATTAATTCCCGTAGTCAAAACAAAGAGCGTGTTTTTAAGAAATAAAAACTATCAAAAGATTGACACGTGTTTATGTCTGGTTTAAATGTGAAATTACATACAATGACCAACATTGTATTAAATGGTAAAAATATATTTTAAATATACCTTAAAACCACTCAAATTCATAATTTATCACTATTAATTATTTCTATTAAAAAGTTGTTTTTAATTAAAATTTAGTAATTTTCACTATTCATCAAAATATAAAATTTATCCGAAAAGCACAAAAATTTCACCCTAAGTTAATTTCGATATTCCGAACACAAAAATGAAGTCCATTTTGAAAGATAAAATTTATAAAAATTCAAAATGTGGGTATTACTATTCATAACAGTTAGTTTGATTGGTTGTGGTGTGTTATAACTCGAAGTTGCGTGCAACACACACTATTGTATTATTCAAAGTGACGGGTACCATGGAAGCATGGGGTGTTACACTCTCCCCACATTCAATAAATCGTGTCCTCGCAATTTGAAATTGTTTTTCGAAAATAAAAGGTTGAAAATAGAAGATATCTTTGTGTGAAAACCCCCAGTGGAAATAGGGTTAATAAAATTTAGTCTTAATATGAGGAAAAGAGAAATGAAAGGGTCACCAATAAATTTTGAACTTGATTAGGATAACATTGGTGGAAATTAGATATGAATAATTTGAGGGAAAATGTAAATATTTATAGGGAGTGATTGAGGTCATCAATCACAAACAATTGTAGAATTGTGGGCCTCAAAGCCACCAATGTATGATGATTTAAAATACCATTGGTTCAACAAAACGTAAGGTATTAGGATAACACAATTTTGTTTTTATGATACCGTATCTAATGTTTAATAATTAATTTATCCATAAAATAAGATGATATATACATATATATACTTGACAAGTAGAGTTGCATCCTTCAACTAATTCCAACTACAAACTCATCTTTCACTCTAAAAGATTTAATATATATATATATATATATATTATTAATTATAATTGTATAGGGTTCCAAAAATAATGAATTTATAATTCACATATCATACCCTTTAAAAAACTACATTATTCAATCCAGGACATCATGTGGGCTAGTGGTTTGTGATACACCCTTTCCATCCTTCGTTTGTGGATTCAAGTCTTCCAGCCTTGCCGGACACGACAGGTTGCCGCCCGACCTCCGGGTTGTCCTTTTTATGGAAATCAAAAAATAATCTCAATCTAGACTTATCCAAAATATACCTTCCCAAACTCACAGTCCAAAATTTATAAGGTAGGTAAACACAATGAAGATGATTATTTTCCACGTAATAGCATGTGAAAACCTTCAGGATGTATTCTTTTAAAATATGGTAGCACCCTAAATTACCATAAAACATTATTGATTACATTCATGCTCCCTTATTCCTTATAAGAATATTATATATATTTCTTATATCCAAAAACATTTAATATTTCAACAATGAAGAAATAAACAAACCATTAATCAGTTCCAAGGTAGTCAAGAATATCCAATATAATTCATCCAAATCAACCATCTCTTATTCCAAAATTACTACCTTAGTATCAAGACCATATAAAGGATTACCATTCCTTCAACCATGTATTTTCAAAAAAACATTAACTTACTATTGAGTCTCTTTTCATAGTAACATATAATCTAAAATCCTCAATGAAATAGTACTACAATACAATCCCTATTTATCTCGATAATTCATATAACCAGTACATCGTTGATAAAACACTCAAATGAAATAATTCTTTAATAACAACATAATAACACTAGTCATTCCTCTTCATCTATGGTAGTATCATAAATTTATTATTATCCAATAGCATCATCTAGTGCGTACTCTGATGATTTGGACATTGGTTTGTGTAGTGTCCCAACTCCTTGCAGATTAAGCATTGTACATTTGAAAACTTTTTCTTACCCTTGCAATCACGTAATTGGTGTCCTTTTTGTCCACACTTATAACAAACACCCATTCCCTTCAAGCATTTACCAAGGTGATTCATTCCACATTTATCACATATTGGAAAATCCTTCTTTCCCTTATTCCCTTTATCCATATTTCGTTCTACCATCCTTTTCTTCTCTGGCTTCCCTTCAAATCCAAAGGATTCAGAGAGTTCTTTACGAATCTTTTGATACTATTTATTCATATGATGATAATACGTAGGAGACTATTTCCTTTCTAAATGTTTTCATAATACCATGAATGATATGACCCATCTTACTCTTTGGATCATACATATTGGTGGAGTTATCATTCCTTCTACTGGGCGCCATTTCTAAACAATGGAATACACTAAGTCAGTTTATGATTCACAATTCAGAATTCCAAACATGTAAAATACCTAACATAAATTGAATATTTTATGGATATAATCCATAATAATAGAAAAAATTTCTGTGAGGAGGTATATACTCATAAACCCTTCATTGCAGTTTTTAAAGAAAATTAGAATTATAATAAGAATATCCCCCAGGAGTGTCTTAACCAAGAGTGCAGCAAGTCTAGTTTTCGTGCACCATTTCCCATTTGAGTCTAGCTCAAATTTGTGTTTTCAGGTTTTACCCATAGGTATATATGTGCTAGTGCCGCCTCGACCTACTCGTATCCAAACAGGGATGTATTTCTTGGAAAACTCACAAAATATCTAAAATACCAAAATTCTTGGATGTTCTTCTATAATAATACGCAAAGCCTATCTTAGGGTAATTTTCTCTAATCAGAGTTTATCTAAATCTATTTTCCAAGGTTATTGCTAAAGTTCATCTAATACCAACTATAATTCCCTGACCACAGATACCCAGAGTTGGTGCATTATTTTAATACATTTGCATGATTACAAGGAATCAAGTCCCGAATGACCGATCAGTTTAGCAGTCTTGGAAAATAGATTACATAATGAAAGTTACATTACACTTCTTAACATACAAAACAACATAAATAATCCATTATGAACTCCATTATTCCCTTGTCTTAACCCTGAATGTCAATCACAATACACTTCTTGGAATCATGGGTAAAATAAAACATAGAAATTGGTGAGCTCAGATACTCTGTAAGGATAATAATATAGCGTAAACATTCATAAATAAGCATAAACATTTAAGGCAATGTATAACTAAAACAAAAGCTTTTTACACTTGAACTTCAGCATAATATGGTAAAAATAAAATGAAATAATTCGATTTACTTATTATCATGTATATTCGACTAGTCAAATAATCAAATGAAATATCACTAACCACTTTTATAATGATGGAATGTGTATTGCTTAACTATAATTTCATTGTCAAGGCCTCGTGCCAAGACCTAGGGGCTAACTATAACCGGAACCCAACCTGGAGTGCCTCTAATAACCGTACACCAACCCAAGTAACTCTAATAACCAGACACCAACCCGGAGTGCCTCTAATAAAAAGACACGAACCCAGAGTTCCTCTAATAACCGGACACCAATCCGGAGGGTCTGCTGTAACCGGACCCCAACCCGGAACATACTAATCCAACACATTCATCTTAAGAAGAGGATGAAATATAACATAAACAATTGTATTAAAACTAGCATATGAAATGTCCATACTTTACCCATAAACCATGAATTGTATAATAATTACAAATCCATAGTCAAACATATCACAAAACCTTCAACACAATATGGAATATTTGTATCATGATAAATCTACTTGAAAACAAGTTTAAAATCTACTAAGGGATCTTGACATGGATGAAAATGATTTGTAAAATTCTTTGAGATAAATACACCATTTTCATGAAAACATTTAAAAGTAACATAATTTAGAAAAGAAGTCATTTAAACACATTTTTTTAGTCAAAGTGTCCCATACAACGTTGAAACTTTTTAAAGGAATTATCAATTCAAAAACATTCAATTCCATATAAATAAATTTTTAAAAACCATTTTGAATACATGGAAATTAATGAGGAATATTTTGAAGAATAAATATTTAAAACATTATTTATATGATGTTTTTGTAAAAAAAAGTCCCCTAAAATAATGCCTTTAAAAACTCTTTCACAAAACCTGGACATGGATAATAAATATGACCCAGTAGATACTTACGTAAAAACAACATCAGATATAAAAGAGATTGTGAAATTAACCCTTACCAATTTGTTAGCTTATGAAACATTCAACCCATGAAATAGGTATCATACAATGAATATGTAAAGACACATAAATTAAAGTGTATTACACAAAGAATAAAATTATGGGTAGTACATACACCACACAAATGGTAATAGTGGAAATATGGCATGAATCTCACCAGAATATAGAGTGAGATGAAAACCCCTTACCTTGTGTCCGACTTGACCCGTTCGTTCTTTAACATCCTGAATAATAAACTAAAGTAAATTTATAATTGTTTAAGAACATTTTTTAAGTTTATTAATCCTTTTATATCACTTATTACATTGTTATAAGAAATATGTAATCATTTATGTTACTACCGTTCGTTTTGTCAATATTTGGCACTTGAGTCAAAAATGAACACCTTATAGTTACAAGTTGTTTTACATGGTCAAAAGATAATTATATCCAGAATGATATTCATGATTTAGATATCATATATATCATATATATCATATATATACATGTATTTATAATAGTACATATCATTTTGGGGTAAGAATGAAATGTACCATTCATGGAGACGGTAAGTCATACGTACGCATGAATTCTACATTCATCTCCATTTCTTATTTTAATGGACTCAAAAAATAACGATACATAGGTTTATTATAAATACTATTTAATATAATATATAATATCAATATCTCCATCCTTTATACATCCCACATATGGTATTAACGAGTCATATCACTTTGAGGGGGCGGTAGTCCGCACTTCCTCAAATGAAATTATCGCATTTTCTCATAATGGAAACCATTAAGGTTTTATATAAAAGAAAAATTCAGAAGAATTAATAAACCAAAAACATAATATATATCATATATAAATATAGTGCCATCATAATGGCCACCATGAGATGCGGTAGGAGGTAATTGAGCAATCATCATTTCCGGAGGCGTTAGTTTTCCATCCAGAGAAACATTATGTTCTTCACCAGTTAGATGGAGGTGTGTGTAGGTGTTATTAAAATATATCTCATAACAAAATCCTAATATATTGAGTATACTGGTGTTGTTATAAAAGAATGTAACAATAAGAGTTTAGGGGTTGGAGAAATAAAATAAAAGAAAATAAATTAAGAGAAATTGTTACCTTTAATTTGGGTAACTTCCTTTGGTTTGAACCAAAATGACTCCTTGAAGTGCCTTCTGCCTAAGATAAGGCTTCTAGGAAGAGGAGAGGTATGTAGGGAGCTTAATTTCGTAGAGTTTGGACGATCCAAAAGGCCTGATATGAGTGAGGAATTGGTTAGATGTGGTCTCTTTTTATAAGGGGGATGGGGGGCTCTATAGGAAAGTGTGAAAATAGTTTTTTTATTATATAATGATATTCGCTTTATAAAGGTCCAAAAATCATTAGAGTAGAAGATAAGATGACTCATGGTCGAAATAAAATCAGCCAATAATAATTGGACATGTTTTGAATATTATTTTAATATTTATAATATAATTTATTTAAATGATTTATTAATGAGGTAAATACTACATCATTATATTGTCCTTAATAATTTAATTTATTCGATTTATAAAAATTATAAAACTAATACCATGAGGTAGGAAATATATTTATATTTCCAATGAATATTTATTATAAAAAATATTAATTATATATCACCATATAAAAATTAATTACTAATAGGTTTTTGTTTATTTCAATTTTGTCGTTACATTAAATTAATTAATATAAAGTGTCATTATCATTCATAAGTGGCTCCATGGGGTCCCAAAATGGACCTGAAGATTCCCATGGTCTTCCATTACTCATCCAATAAGGTTAGGACATATTTTATGATAATTTTGAATTATTACAATATTCATTTAACCTTGAATTACCATATTTACCTTTAACCGCTGTAAATAAAAGTAAAAAGTTACTATTCACCAAAAATTATTTTTATCTTATTGTACCACATTTTACTCCATGATATTTTCCATGTCTCTAGGATTTTCAAAATTCAACTCACAGAAGCGGTAAAATTATGTTTTATGTGAATTTTCAAATTATCCTAGTTGGTGGGTAAAAGACAGTGAAAAGTTCAATAATATTTTTATATATCTAAAATTATTATAAACTGAATACAATGAATTAAAATGAACATATATATGTATTATTTATATATTTTGACAATAATTAATTTAAATAAAATAAATAATTTTTTCAATTAAAAAAATCGGTTTTAACAAATAACTCAGTGTTTTTCACTATTCATGAAAAATTGATGTTTGTCATAAAAATACAAAAAATTGGTCATAAGATATACTTGATATTATGAATTCAAAAATTATGTCTATTTTAACAAAATCCAAACATATAAGTTGCATTAATTATTTTAATAATTAATTCCCGTTGTCAAAACAAATAGCATGTTTTTAAGAAATAATAACTATCGAAAGACTAACACTTTTTTATGTCTGGTTTAAATGTGAAATTATTTCCAATGACCAAAATTGTATTAAATGGTAAAAAAATATTCTAAATATACCTTAAAACCACTCAAATTCATAATTTATAACTATTAATTATTTCGATTAAAAAAGTTGTTTTTAATTAAAATTTAGTAATTTTTACTATTCATCAAAATATGAAAGTTATCCGAAAAGATCCAAAATTTCACCATAAGCTAATTATGATATTCTGAATCCAAAAATGAAGTCCATTTTGAAAGATAAAATTCATAAAATTTCCAAAAGTGGTTATTACTATTCATAACAGCTAGTTTGATTGTTGTAGTGTGTTATAACTTGAAGTAGCATACAACACACGCTACTGTATTATTCCAAGTGAAGCGTACTGTGGAATCTTGTGGTGTTACATTATCCCCTCCTTCAATAAATTACGTCCTCAAATTTGAAATTGTTCTTTGAAAATAAAAGGTTGAAAAGAGAAGATATCTTTGTAGGAAAACACACATTAGAAATTGGGTTAAAAATTTTTCGCCTTTATAAGAGGAAATGAGAAATGGAAGGGTCACCAACAAATTATGTTCGCGATTAGGGGAACATTGGTGAAAATTAGAGATGTGTAATTAGAGGAAAACGTAAATATTTACAGGGAGTGATTGAGGTCATCAATCACAAACAATTGTAGAATTGTGGGCCTCAAAGCCACCAATCTATGATGATTTAAAATATCATCGGTTCAACAAAATTTAATGTATTAAGAAAACACTTTTAGGTTTTTAATATCCCTTCTCTAATGTTTAATAATTAATTTATCCATCAAATAAGTGGACAAATATATATATATATATATACATAACAAGAAGAGTTTCATCTTTCAACTAATTCCCACTACAAACTCATCTTTCACCCTAAAAGATTTAATATATATATATATATACTCAATTTATCTTAATCGTTTAGGGTTCCAAAAATAATGAATTTATAATTCACATATTAGACCCTTTAAAAGAACTGCACTATTCAATCCAGGACATCACGTGAGCTAGTGGTAGGTGATACACCCTTGTCGCCCTTCGGTTGTGGGTTCAAGTATTTCGGCCTTGTGGGACATGATGGGTTGCCGCCCAACCTCCGGGTTTTCCTTTTTATAGAAATCCAAAAATAATCTCAAACTAGACTTATCCAAAATACTTCTGACCAAACTCAAAATCCAAAATTTATAAGGTAGGTAAACAAAATGAAAATCCTTTTTTCCACGTAATAGCATGTGAACACCTTCATCATGTATTCATTAAAAATATGGTAACACCCTGAATTTCCATAAAAGTTTACTTATTACATTAATGCTCCCTTATTCCTTATAGAATATTAAATTTATTCTTTATATCCAAAAACTTTTAATATTCCAACAGTGATGAAATAGACAAACCATTAATTAGTTCCAAGGTAGTCAAGAATATCAGTATAATTCATCCAAATCAACCATCTCTTATTCCAAAATTACTACCTTAGTATCAAGACCATATTAAGGATTACCATTCCTTCAACCATGTATTTTCAAAAAAACATTTAACTTGTTGTTGAGTCACTTTTCATAGTACTATATAATCTCAAATAGTCAATGAAAAAGTACTACAGTACTATCCTTATTTATCTCCATAATTCATATAACCAGTACATCATTGATACAACCCTCAAATGAAATAATAATTTAATAACAACATAAAAACACTAGTCATTCCTCTTCATCTCTAGTAGTATCATAACATTATTATTATCCAATAGCATCATATGGTGCGTACTCTGATGATTTGGACATTGGTTTGTGTAGTGTCATAACTCCTTTCACATGAAGCATTATACATTTGAAATCTTTTTCTTACACTTGTAATCACATACTTGGTTTCCTTTTTCTCCACATTTATAACAAAATCCCATTCCCTTCAAGAATTTACCAGGGTTATTCATTCCACATTTATCACATATTGGAAAATCCGTCTTTCCCTTATTCCCTTTATCCATATTTCTTTCTACAATCATTTTCTTCTCTGGCTTCCCGTCAAAGCCATAGGATTTAGAGAGTTCTTTTATGATATTTTTATACTATTTATTCATATGGTGATAATATGTGGGAGACTATTTCCTTTCTAAATGTTCACTTAATACCATGATTCATATGACCCTTCTTACTCTTTGGATCATACATATTATTGGAGTTCTCATACATTCTACTGGGTTCCATTTCTAAAAAATGTCATACACTAAGTCAGTTTATGAATCACAATTCATAAATCCAAACATGTAAAATACCTAACATAAATTGAATAGTTTATGGATATAATCCATAATCACAAAAATGTTTTATTTGAGAAGGTGCATACTCATAAACCATTCATAGAGGTTTGTAATGAAAATGAGAATTATCCTAGGCATATCCACCGGGAGTGTCATAACCAAGAGTGCAGCAAGAATAGTTTTCATGCACCAGTTCCTGTTTGAGTCTAGCTCAAAGGGGTGTTTTTGGGTTTTACCCCTAGGTATATATGTGCCAGAGCCGCCTCTACCTGCTTGTATCCAGACAGAGATGTATTGCTAAAAAAACTCACAAAATATCTAAAATACCAAAATTATAGAATATACTTCTATAATAATCCTCAATCTATCTTAGGTTATCTGGTCTAATCAGAGTTTATCGAAATCTAGTTTCCAAGGTTATTGCTAAACTTCCTCTGATACAAACTGTAACACCCAGACCCCAGTTACCTAGAGTCAGTGCATTATTTTAATACATTGGCATGATTACAAGGAATCAAGTCACGAAGGACTGATCAGTTTAGCAGTCTTGGAAAATAGATTACATACATGAATGTAAAATAACACATTATAACATACAAAACAACATAAATAATCCTTTATCAATTCCATTATTCCCTTGCCATAACCCTACATATCAATCACAATACACTTCTTGGAATCCTGGGAAAAAGAAAACATAGAAATTGGTGAGCTCAGATGCTCAGTAAGGATAATAATATTGAGGAAACTGTAACACCCCAAGCTTCCACGATACACTTCTCTTTTAATAATATAGTAGCGTGTGTTGTACGCAACTTCGAGTTCTAACAAACACCAAAACTAATCAAAGTAGCCATTATGAATAGTAATACCTAATTTTCGAAATTTTATACATTTTATCTTGCCAAATGGAACTCGTTTTTGGATTCGTAATATCGTAATTAGCCAATGTTGAATTTTTGGTATTTTTCTGAGAACATCCAATTTGCTTTGAATAGTTAAAATTACTTAAAATTTTTTTTAATAAACATTATTAATAGTGATAAATTATACTATTGAGTGGTTTTAAAGTATAATTAGAATATATTTTTACCATTTTATCCAATGGTGGTCATTAGAATTAATTTAACTTTGAAATTGGACATAAACAATTGTCAATCTTTTGATATATATTGTTTCTTAAAAACACGCTATTTGTTGTGACAACGGGAATTAATTATGAAATTAATTAATGCAACTTACATGTTTGGAATTTTGTAAAATAGACATCATTTTTGAATTCGGAATATCAATTATAGCTTAGGGTGAAATTTTGGCATTGTTTTGAAAAACATCAATTTTTGATGAATAGTGAAACCACTAAGTGGTGGTTAAAAACTGATTTTTCATTTAAATGAAACATTACCACTTCTGTGATTTGATTTTCAAAAATCAGACATACATGGTTTTCATTAAGAAGTAAAATGTGGTTCAACGGGATTAAAATAATTTTTGGTGAATAGTAACTTTTAAGATTAATTAATCGTGATTAAAGGGAATTAGTGAAATTTAAGGTAAAAATAGTATTATAAAAATATAGAATGACATTTACACTTTTCCTACCACTATTGGAAGTGTCATGGATGACAAAGAAAATCCATGGGTCAACGTGGGGACCCCATGGACCCACTTTGGCAGGAAAATGACATAAATAACTTTTTATTTAATGTTAAAATAAAAATGTCACAAACAAGAGTTGTTTTACTAAAACAAATTTTAAATGGGATTATAGAAGTCATATTTTTGACTATAAATATTCATTAGAAAGATAAAAATATTTCCTACATCATGATATTTTTTACAATTTTTAGACATTAAATAAATTAAATTATTTATGACACCATAATGATGCAATGATTACCTCATTAATTAACGATTTAAATAAAATGAAAAGATAATGTAAAATTTAAGACTTAAACTTGTCAAAAACCTACTGGAAGAGTAGATTTATAACCCTTATTACCTTATCCTAGAAATATATATGTGTGGGACCTTTAGAATCCGAAAAATCATTTCATAATAATGTAACATTTCAATCATTCCAAGAGTGCCCCTTCTCTCCTCCTATAAAAGGCCCACACCACTACCACCTTACTCACACCTTAAAAGCCTTTTAGCTCGGACAAAATCTACCCAAATACTCTCTCAACTTCCCTACCTTACTTCTAGAAGCCTCAATTTTGGCATAAGTCTTCCCAAGTAAGCCTTTGGCTCAAATCAAAAAGAGTTACCTGATTTTAAGGTAATGTCTTCTCTAATGTTGTTTTGTTTTATTTTGCTTCTCCAACCCCTTAAACTATTTTTATTCCTTTATTTTGTAAAAACACTAGTATCTAAAATATACTAGGATGTTTTTATGATATTTATTTGGTTTAAACTTACACAAACCTTCGTCTAATAGTTAAAGAACATACTGTTTCTGTGGGTGGCGAAATACTGCCTCACGAAACGATGATTGTTCAATATTATTTTATCAACTATAATGGTGGCAATTTTGATGACACTATTTTCATATATGATATATATATTATGTTTATGTGTTCCTTATTCTTCTTTATTTCTCATTTATGGCATATTTATGATTTCCATTATGGGTAAACGCAATAATTTCATTTTAGGAAGTGCGGACTACCGCCCCCTCAAAGTGATTCGAATCGTTAATGCCATATGTGGGATGTATAAAGGATGGAGTAAATGGTATTATACATTATATTATACTGGAATTATATTATACCTTTATATTATTATAACTTCATTCCATTAAATATGAAATGGAAATTAAAGTAGCATTCATGCGTATGTACAGCTTATCGTCTCCATGAACGGTGCGTTTCATTTCTTACCTCTAAATGTTATGTGATATTATAAATGAATGTATATACTGGATATATATGATGTATATTATATATACATAATCAATATAATTATATATATAATGGATATATTACCACATGAACAAAGTGTAATTATAAGAAATTTATTTTTCACTCAAGTACCTAAGATCGTCAAAACGACCATTATTAACATAAATAATTACATAATGTTCATAACATGGTAATAAGTGATATAAAATGAATAATAAACTTGAAAAAGGTCTTAAGAAAATATAAATTAACTCTAGTTTATTATTCAGGAGATCAGAGAACGGTCGAGTCAATTCAGACACGAGGTAAGGGAACTTCTTAACCCAATTTCTATTCTTTGGGTTAATCTCCTACTTTCAAATTATGTCATGATATTATTATGTCCTATCTTGTATTTTTACTTTATTTATGTGTACTTATAGTGAATACACATAATTGATCTACTTTATTTAAAAAAATTATCTTTTTAAGGGTCTTCGTCTCAATCTCCTTTCATTGAGGCATATTTTTTTTATACACAACCTTCTTTTATACGGTATATAAACCCCTTTGACTTTTACGTTTATTCAAAAGGAATCTTTTTTATATGAAGCGTTTTACTAAACAACCAATAGGGAATGTTTTTCTTGTCGTACATATGCGGCGACAATGACTTCTCTGCCGCCGTGAGCATTATTTGAGTTTCGGCTTCCTCTACAAGCCATAACTTTTTTTAATGGAAAATAAATACAAATTTTAACTTTATTTTATTTTGGTATTGAAAATGATTTTGAAAGTGTTTTTACTATATCAATGTGTTGTATTGATATCTTGTGATTGAAATGTGGAAATTTTATGTTTCCTTTATGCATTTTTTATGTTATATGATTATGTTATGGTTTATGATATGTTTTAACCTATTCATATGAGGTATGCATTGGACTTAATAAGTGACGGGTGGAGCCCGCTATAGCTCCTCGATGCATCGGTAGGTCTCATGAGACAAACTAGTGTCTTGGCACGATGCCTTGACAAAATCTTAATTGTGGTCTTGGCACGAGGCCTTGGCTACGTGGTTATGATAGTCTGGCATTATGCATTCCATCATTATGAAAGTGGTTATTGATATTGTATGTGATTATTCGACTAGTAGAATATCCATGTGGGTAAGTAAATGGTATTATTTAATTTATTTTTTCCATATTATGTTGAAGTTAAAAATTAAAAAATCTTTTGTTTTGGTTATGCATTGCCTTAAATGTTAATGTTTATTTATGAAAGATTCCACAATATTGTTATCCTTACATAGCATCTAAGCTCACCCCTTTCAATGTTTTAATATTTTCCAGGATGTGAAGAAGTATTGTATGAATGACCTGCAGGGATAGTCAGAAAAGGATATGAGTGTGGAATATGGAGACTTTGTTATTGTAGTTTTTTACTTTATGATGTAATATAACATTTATGAATGTATCTAGTGTTTCCAAGGCTACTCAACTAATCGGTCATTCGAGACTTGATCTTTTGTGATCATGCCAATGTTACGCAATAATTCACCGACTCTGGGAAACTGGGGTCGGGGTGCTATAGTTGGTATCAGAGGCTGTTTAGTTCTATCCTTGGAAGCTAGATTTAGATAAACTCTGATTAGAGCTCATAGCCCAAAGATAAACTTTGAGGATTAGTATAGAAGAACTAACTAGAATTTTGTTGTTGTAGAGATTTTGTGAGTTTTCCAAGCAATACATCCATGTCTGGATACGAGTAGGTAGAGGCTGCTCTGGCACAGATGTACCTAGGGGTAAAACCCGAAAACACCACTTTGAGCTAGACTCGAACGGGAGCTGGGGCACGACAACGGGCCTTGCTGTACTCTTGGTTACAACACTCCTGGGGGATATGCTTAGGATAATTCTCATATTCTTTACAATCCACTATTTAGGGTTATGAGTATATACTTCCTCAAAGAAAATATTTTTATCGATTATATCCAACAATATTTCAATTTATATTAAGTATTTTACAAGTATGGAATAATGTGTTTTGATTCATAAATTAATCTAGTTTCTGCCATTGTTTAGAAATGGAGTCTACTGGAAGGAATGGAAACCGTTTCAATGCACGCACTCCGTGTAGGGATTTCCCTCCTGCTCACGATAATTATTGTGGATCTGGAGATACAACTGGTGATGATCAACTTATTACGATACTGGGACAAATCACTCAGGTTATGAATAATAACCTTACTCGTATGGAGCACCCTGATCCGCAACGTGGAGGATCAATGTTAGACCGCTTCACGAGGCAACAACCACCAAAATTTAATGGGGGTACAAATCCATTAGTAGCTGAGCAATGGATAAACTACTTAGAGAAAATATTCCACACCTTGGGGAGTAGCGAAAGGGAGACGGTTGACATGGCAGTTTACCGCCTCACTGGAGATGACGATCAATGGTGGTCATTGATTCAAAATACAAAGGAAGATGAAGAATTAACAATTATGGAATGGAGAGTGTTCAAAGATCTTTTCTTAGAAAAATACTTTCCTCGTGACCATTGAGTAGATATGGAAGGGCAATTTCTGAGTCTGAGGAATAAGGATTATGAGAATGTCCCAAAGTATGATTCTAACTTTACAAGGTTAGCGAGGCATGCTGCAGATTATATACGTAACCAAGGAAGTAAGATTGATCATTTCTTTTATGGGTTAAAACCATTTCTCCATCAAGCATTAATCTCAAAAACCTTCTCTAAGATATTGTCACGTGTGCTATCAAAACGGAAAAGGAATTCTCTAAGTCTTATGACTTTAAAGAAAAGTAAGAAAAGAAAATATCTTTTGATCAATCTGGAAATGGAAATAAGGGGAAGAAGGGAAGAGTTGAATATCAGTCCTGTAGTAAATGTGGAAAGAAACACCCCGGTACTTGCTTGAAGGGAATGGGGGTATGTTACAAGTGTGGTGAAAAAGGACACCAAGCTGATGATTGCAAAGGAATGAAAGTTGGTGTCAATGTGGAATGCTATAATTGTAGAGATATGGGACATTATGCAAATGAACTTCCTAAGCATCATGGGTACTTTCCTTAGAAGAGGCCAAGGGATCAAGGCCAAGCTTATGCTATCACTACTGCTGAGGTTGAAGCTCTGAAAGATGTGGTGGCAGGTAATTTAAGGGTTTCCTCAAGTTTAGCAAATGCATTATTTGATTCTGGATCATCACATTGTTTCATATATTCCCTGTTTGCTAAGAAAATTAGATATTTCCAATTTGATTTAACAAGAGAATTGTCAGTCAAAACTCATAAGGGGAGTATTATTGCAACAATGTTTTGTGAATCAGTACCCATTAGAGCACATAACTATTCTTTATCCGCTGATCTCATTGTCATACCTATGATTGAGTTTGATATAATCCTCGGTATGGATTGGCTTTCGGACTATGATGAAAAGATTTATTGTAAGAAGAAGGAGGTTACGCTTTTTGATGATGATGATAAGGAACACCTTATTTTTAGATTAGAATCGTCACCACCTAATTCTTATTTAGACCCACCCCTAATATCTCGACTAAATTCAATTATTGGGGAGGAATAGAATGAAATGACTAAGGGAGAGGAAAGGAATGTTCAAATAGAGGATGTACCTATTGTGAAAGAATATGAAGATGTGTTTCCGGAAGATTTACCTGGACATCCTCTAGAATGAGAAGTTGAGTTTTCCATTGATTTAATTCATGGATCAAGGCCTATATCGAAGACCCCTTATAGGATGGCCAACGTGGAATTAGTTTAACTAAAGAAACAACTAGAGGAATTGAGTAATAAGGAATTTATTTTCCCTAGTGTTTCTCTATGTGTATCCCCTGTCCTTTTTGTTAAGAAGAAAGATGGATATATGAGGTTGTGCGTTGACTACAAGGATATCAATGCTATAAAAATAATGAACAAGTATCCCCTACCTCGCATTGATGATTTATTTGACCAATTGCATGGAGCTAAATACTTTTCAAAGATTGACCTTCAATCTAGATACCATCAGTTGTGTGTGAAGAAGGAAGACATTCTGAAGACAGCATTTCGAACAAGGTACGTGCATTACGAGTTTACAGTAATGCCTTTTGGATTGACTAATGCACCTTCTGTATTCATGGATCTAATGAATAGAGTTTTAAAGGAATATCTAGATGATTTTGTGGTGGTATTTATTGATGAAATCTTAGTGTACTCCAAAATCTATGAAGATCATCAAAATCACATGCGCGTTATCTTGAAGACTCTTAGAAGGCATGAATTATATGGGAAGTTTAGCAAGTGTGAATTCTGGCTTTAGGAGATTTCCTTTCTTGGCCACATTGTCTCTAAGGATGGAATTTCTGTTGATCCTTCTAAGACCAAGGAAATCCACGAATGGCCAGCACTGACGAGTATAACTAAGGTACGCAGCTTTATTGGTTTGGCAGGTTATTATCGACGTTTTGTCCAAAATTTTGCCCGATTGGCTAACCCACTAACGAAGCTCACACGTAAATGTTTTAAATTTGTCTGGACAAAAGAGTGTGAATAATGTTTTGAAGAACTGAAGAAAAGATTAGTCAATGCTCCTATATTGACTCTACCATCAGGGAATGATGGGTTCATTATTTATTGTTATGCATCAATGAAAGGACTTGGTTGTGTCCTTATGTAGAATGAAAGGGTTATTTCTTATGCATCAAGACAACTAAAAATTCATGAGCAGAACTATCCTACTCATTATCTCGAGTTAGCTGTTGTAATCTTTTCCTTGAAGATATGGAGACATTATCTCTATGGTGAAAAATGTGAGATATATACCTATCACAAGAGTTTGAAATATATTTTCTCACAATAAGAACTCAACGTGAGGCAAAGGTGATGGCTTGAACTACTCAAGGATAATGATTGAATGATACACTACCACCCAGGGAAGACAAATAAGGTTGCAAATTCTTTGAGTAGAAAAGATCATGGAGTTTTGAACAAGATTACGGTAGAAAGGGATCCTATTTTCATGGATCTAGTAATGATGGATATGGGAATCACCATGGAGGGTGAAACATCAAAAAAATTCAAATGGTTTCCAAAACAACTTTACTAGAAAGGATAAAGTGTTCTCAGGCCAATGACGAAGAGTTGAAAAAGAAGACTAAAGCTGTGAATGATGCGTGATTGAGTGGCTTTGTGTATGAAGATGGAATTTTGAAATTTGGGAGGAGACTTTGTGTTCCCGATATACCTGATTTAAAGAGGTAATTGTTGGATGATTCTCATAGCTCCAATTTCTCTATACACCCTGGGAGCACCGAAATGTATAGAGATTTAAAGGGACATTTTTGGTGGGACAACATGAAGATTGAGATTGCCAATTTTGTGTCAACATGTGTGGTTTATCAGCAAGTGAAAGCTAGAAGGAAACTGCTTGGTGGAGTATTGCAACCTCTTCAAACACCTAAGTGGAAATGGGATAATATTACGATGGATTTTGTCATGGGACTACCAAACACTCCTAGAAGAAATGACGCAATATGGGTCGTTATTGATCGTCTCACGAAGTCAGCACATTTTCCTGCTATAAGGGAAGATCTACCACTTGAACGTCTAGTAAGACTGTATATTAATGAAGTTGTGAGACTTCATGGAGTACCCCTGTCGATTGTCTCGGATCGTGATCCTCGTTTTACATCAAGATTCTAGAAAAGTCTTCAGAATGCCTTGGATACTAAACTTCATTTGAGCACTTCTTACCACCCTCAAACAGATGGACAATCAGAAAAAACTATTCAAACCTTAGAAGACATGTTGAGATCATGCTCACTTGACTTTCAAGGAATGTGGGATCAATATTTACCTCTGGTAGAATTTTCCTATAACCATAGCTTCCATTCAAGTATTCAGATGGCACAATATGAAACATTATACAGAAAGAGATGTCGCACACCAACCTGTTGGGATGACGATGGTGAATGAAAACATGTAGGCTCAGAACTAGTGGAGGAAAAGATGGAAAAGGTGAAAGTAATCCAAAACCACATTAGAGCATCTCAAAGTAGGCAGAAGAGCTATGCCGACAACAGAAGGAAGGATTTGGAATTTCAGGTAGGAGTTCATGTTTTCATGAAGGTATCTCCATGGAAGGGAGTTATACATTTCGGTAAGAAGGGTAAATTGAGTCCCAGGTACATCGGACCCTTTGAAATTGTAGAATGAATTGGGGCTGTAGTTTACCGTTTTTCAATGCCGCCAAGTCTCTCCAAAGTTCATGATGTATTCCACGTATCACTGTTGAGAAAATACATGCCTGACCCAACGCATGTACTCACCTATGAGGAATTATAACTGGAACCTGATCTGTCTTATTGCGAAGAGCCCATCAGGATTCTTGATACAAGAGAACAAGTGCTGAGAAACCAGACGACTCATCTGGTAAAAGTTCTATGGAGAAACCATAAGATGGAGGAGGCAACGTGGGAACCTGAGGAACTTATGATGAAGAATCACCCAAGTCTTTTTACACAGTGATATTATATGAAATTTCGAGGATGAAATTATTTGAAGGAGGGGAGAATGTAACACCCCAAGCTTCCACGAGACACTTTTCTTTTAATAATGCAGTAGCGTGTGTTGTATGCAAATTCAAGTTCTAACACACACCACAACCAATCAAAGTAGCCGTTATGAATAGTAATACCTAATTTTTGAAATTTTATAAATTTTATCTTGCCAAATGGACTTTTTTTTTATTCGGAATATCGAAATTAGCCTGTGTTGAATTTTTGGTATTTTTCTGAGAACATCCTATTTGCTTTGAATAGTGAAAATTACTTAAAAACAACTTTTTTAATATAAATAATTAATAGTGATAAATTATACTATTGAGTGGTTTTAAAGTATAATTAGAATATATTTTTACCATTTTATCCAATGGTGGTCATTCGAATTAATTTCACTTTGAAATTAGACATAAACAATTGTCAATCTTTTGATATATATTGTTTCTTAAAAACACGCTATTTGTTATGACAACAGGAATTAATTATGAAATTAATTAATGCAAATTATATGTTTGGAATTTTGTAAAATAGATATCATTTTTTAATTCTGAATATCAATTATAGCCTAGGGTGAAATTTTGGCATTGTTCTGAAAAACATCAATTTTTGATGAATAGTGAAACCACAAAGTGGTTGTTAAAAAACTGATTTTTTGTTTAAATGAAACATTACCACTTCTGTGATTTGATTTTCAAAAATCCAACATACATGGTTTTAATTTGGAATTAAAATGCGGTTCAATGGGATTAAAATAATTTTTTGTTGAATAGTAACTTTTAAGATTAATTAAATGTGATTAAAGTTAATTAGTGAAATTTAAGGTAAAAATAGTATTTTAAAAAAATTGAATTACCTTTACACTTGTCCTACTACTATTGTATGTGTCATGGCCGACCAAGACAATCCATGGGTCAACTGGGGGACCCCATGGAGCCACTTTGGTAGGAAAATGACATAAATAACTTTTTATTTAATGTTAAAATAAAAATGTTACAAACAAGAGTTGTTTTACTAAAACAATTTTTAAATAGGGTTATACAAGTCATATTTTTGACTATAAATATTCATTAGAAAGATAAAAAGATTTCCTACATCATGATATTTTTTATCATTTTTAGACATTAAATAAATTAAATTATTTATGACACCATGATGATGAAGTGATTACTTCATTAATTAACGATTTAAATAAAATGAAAAGATAATGTAAAATCTAAGACTTACACTTGTCAAAAACCTATTGGATGAGTATATTTAGAACCCTTATCACCGTATCCTTGAAATATATAATTGTGGGACCTTTATAATCCTAAAAATCCTTTCATAATAATGAAACTTTTCAATCTTTCCAAGAGTGCCCCTTTTCCCCTCTTATAAAAGGCCCCCACCACTACCACCTTACTCACACATTCAAAGCCTTTTGTCTCGGCCAAAATCTGCCCAAATAATCTCTCAACTTCCATCCCTTACTCCTAGAAGCCTCACTTTTTGCAGAAGTCTTCCCAAGGAAGCCTTTGGATCAAATCAAAAAGAGTTCCTCGATTTTAAGGTATGTCTTCTCTAATGTTGTTTTGTATTATTTTGCTTCTCCAACCCCTTAAACTCTTTTTATTCCTTTATTTTGTAAAAAACCAGTATATAAAATATACTAGGATGTTTTTATGATATTTATTTGGTTTACACTTAAACACAACATTGTCTAATGGTTAAAGAACATACTGTTTCTGTGGGTGGCGAAATACTGCCTCACGAAACGATGATTGTTCAATATTCTTTTAACACCTCTAATGGTGGCCATTTTGATAACACTATTTTAATATATGATATATATATTATTTTTATGTTTTCCTTATGCTTCTGTATTTCTCATTTATGGCATACTTTATGATTTCCATTATGGGTAAATGCGATAATTTCATTTTAGGAAGTGCGGACTACTGCCCCCTCAAAGTGATTTGAATCGTTAATGCCATATGTGGGATGTATAAAGGATGGAGTAAATGGTATTATAAATTATATTATACTGGAATTATATTATACATTTATATAATTATAACTTCATTCCATTAAATATGAAATGGAAACGAAAGTAGCGTTCATGCGTACGTACGACTTACCGTCTCCATGAACGGTGCATTTCATTTCTTACCACTAAATGTTATGTAATATTATAAATGAATGTATATAATGGATATATATTATGTATATGATATATACATAATGTATATAATTATATATATAATAGATATATTACCACGTGAACAAAGTGTAATTATAAGAAGTTTATTTTTGACTCAAGTACCTAAGATCGCCAAAACGACGGTTATTAACATAAATAACTACATAATGTTCATAACATGGTAATAAGTGATATAAAATGAATAATAAATTTGAAAAAAGTTCTTAAGAAATTATAAATTAACTCTAGTTTATTATTCAGGAGATCAAATAACGGTCGAGTGAATTCGGACACCAGGTAAGGGAACTTCTTAACCCAATTTCTATTGTTTGGGTTAATCTCCTACTTTCAAATTATGTCATGATATTATTATGTACTATCTTGTATTTATACTTTATTTATGTGTACTTATAGTGAATACACATAATAGATCTACTTTATTTAAAAAAATTATCTTTGTAAGGGACTTCGTCTCAATCTCCTTTCATTGAGGCCTATTTTGTTTTATACACAACTTTCTTTTATACGGTGTATAAACCCCTTTGACTTTTACGTTTATTCAAAAGGAATATTTTTTATATGAAGCGTTTTACTAAACAACAAAATGGAATGTTTTTCCTGCCGTACATTTGTGGTGACAACGACTTCTCCACCGTCGTGACCATTATTTGAGTTCCGGCTTCTTCTACAAGCCATAACTTTTTTTTAATGAAAAATAAATACAATGTTTTAACATTCTATTATTTTGGTATTGAAAATGGTTTTGAATGTGTTTTTATTATATCAATGTGTTGTATTGATATCTTGTGATTGAAATGTGGAAATGTTATGTTTCCTTTATGCATGTTTTATGTGATACGATTATGTTATGGTATATGATATGTTTAAACCTATTCATATGAGGAATCCATTGGACTTAATAAGTAACGGGTGGAGCCCGCTACAGCTCCTCGATGCATCGGTAGGTCTCATGAGACAAACTAGTGTCTTGGCATGAGGCTTTGACAAAATCTTAATTGTGGTCTTGGCACGAGGCCTTGGCTATGTGGTTATGATAGTCTGGCATTATGCATTCCATCAATATGAAAGTGGTTATTGATATTACATGTGATTATTCGACTAGTAGAATATCCATGTGAGTAAGTAAATGGAATTATTTAATTTATTTTTTCTATATTATTCTAAAGTTAATGTTTAAAAAGGCTTTTGCTTTAGTTATAAATTGCCTTAAATGTTAATATTTTTTTACGAAAGCTTCTGAAATATTGTTTTCCTTACTGAGCATCTGAGCTCAACCCTTTCAATGTTTTAATATTTTCCAGGATGTGAAGAAGTATTGTATGAATGACCTGCAGGGATAGTCAGAAGAGGATATGAGTGTGGACTATGGAGACTTTGTTATTGTAGTTTTTCACTTTATGATGTAATGTAACATTTATGAATGTATCTAGTGTTTCCAAGGCTACTAAACTAATCATTATTTCGAGACTTGATCTTTTGTGATCATGCTAATGTTACGCAATAATGTAGGGACTCTGGGAACTTGGTGCCAGGACGCTAAAGAAACTTTCATAAATAAGAATAAACAATTAAGGCAATGTATAACTAAATCAAAATCCTTTTAAACTTGAACTTATTCATAATATAGCAGAAATGAAATGAAATAATTACATTTAATTATTCACATGTACATTCTAATAGTAAAATAATCACATGTAATATCACTAACCACTTTCATAATGATAGAATGCATATTGCTGAACTTTAATTTCTTTGTCAAGGCATCGTGCCAAGACCTAGGGGCTAGCTGTAACCAGAACCCATCTCGGAGTGCCTCTAATAACCAGAAACCAACCCAGAGTGCCTCTAATAACATGACACCAACTCGTAGTGCCTCTAATAAACAGACACCAACCCGGAGTGCCTCTAATAACTGGACACCAACCCGGAGTGCCTCTAATAACTGTCCACCAATCCGGAGGGTCTGCTTTTACCGAACCCCAACCCAGAACATACTAATCCAACACATTCGTCTTAAGAAGATGATGAAATATAAAATAAACATTCCTATTAAAACTAGCATATGAGATGTCAATACTTTACCCATAAACCATGAATGGTAAAAGAATAACACATCCACGGTAAAACATATCACAAAACCTTCAACATAATATAAATGATTTGTATCATGATAAGTCAACTTCAAAACAAGTTTAAAATATATTAAGGGATCTTGACATGGATGAAAATGATTTGTAAAACTCTTTGAGAGAAATACACATTTTTCATCAAAACATTTAAAAGTCACACAATTTAGAAAAGAAGTCATTTAAAGACATCTTTGAATCAAAGTGTCCCATACAACTTTGAAACTTTTGAAAGGAATTATCATTTAAAAAAAATTAAATTCCATATAAATATATAATTAAAACCCATTTTGAATACATGGACATTAATGGAGAAGATTTAGAAGAATAAATATATAAAACATTTGAAATGATGTTTTAGTAAAAAAAAGTCTCTTAAAAGAATCCCTTTGAAAACACTATCATAAAACATGGACATGGATAATAAATATGTCCCAATATATACTTATGTAAAAACAGCCTCAGATAATAAAGAGATTGTGAAATTAACTCTTTCCAATTTGGTAATTTATGGAACATTCAACCCATGAAAGAGGTTTCATACAATGAATATGTAAATACATATAAATTAAAGTATATTACACAAAGAATAAAATTATGGGCAGTACATACAGCACACAAAAGGTAATAGTGGTAATATGGCATGAATCTCACGGGAATAAAGAGTGAGATGAAAACTCCTTACCTTGTGTCCGAATTGACCTGTTCATTTATTAACATCATGAATAATAAACTAAAGTTAATTTATACTTGCTTAAGAACATTTTTAATGATTATTATTCCTTTTATATCACTTATTACCATGCTATAAACATTATGTAATCATTTAAGTTAATAATATTTGTTTTGTCAGTATTTGGCACTTGAGTAAAAAATGAACACCTTATAGTTACACGTTTTTCACATGGTCAAAAGATAATTATATCCAAAATGATATTCTTAATATCATATATATCATATATATCATATATATACATGTATTTATAATAGTACCTATCATTTTTGGGTAAGAATGAAATGTACCGTTCATGGAGACCGTAAGCCGTACGTACGCATGAACACTACAATCATCTCTATTTCTTATTTTAATGGACTTAAAACATAATGATACATAGTTATATTATAATCAGTATAATATCATATATAATATCATTATCTCCATCCTTTATACGTCCCACATATAGTATTAACGAGTCATATCACTTTGAGGGGGCGGTAGTCCGCACTTCCTCAAATGAAATAATCGAATTTACCCATAATGGAAACCATTAAGGTATGCTATAAAAGAAAAAAAAAGAAGAATTAAGAAACCAAAAACATAATATATATCATATATAAATACAGTTCCATCATAATTTCCACCATGAGAGGCGGTAGGATGTAATTAAACAATCTTTGTTTCGTGAGGCGTTAGTTTTCTATCCAAAGAAACATTATGTTCTTCACCCATTAGATGGAGGTGTGTGTAAGTGTAATTAAAATATATATCATAACAACATACTAGTATATTTATTATACTGGTGTTGTTATAAAAGAAAATAATAAAAAGAGTTTAGGGTTTGGAGAAGTAAAATAATAGAAATGAAATTAAGAGAAATTGTTACCTTTAATTTGGGTAACTTCCTTTGGTTTGAACCAAAAGGACTCCTTGAAGTGCCCTATGCTTAAGGTAAGGCTTCTAGGAGGAGGAGAGGGATGCAGGGATATTAATTTTTCAGATTTGGGACGAGCCTAAAGACTTGAGGTGTGTGAGGAATTGGATAGAAGTGGTCTCTTTTTATAAGTGGGAGGAGGGGCTCTTTATGAAAGTGTGAAAATATTATTTTATTATATAATTATATTCAGTTTCTGAAGGTCCAAAAAGCATTAGAGTCGAACATAAGATGACATATGGTCGAAATAAAATCCTCCAATAAGAATTGGACATGTTTTGTATTTTATTGTAATATTTATAATCTAATTTATTTAAATCATTTATTAATGAGGTAAATACTGCATCATTATATTGTCCTTAATAATAAAATTTATTCAATGTCTACAAATTATTAAAAAAACACCATGATGTAGGAAATATTTTTATATTTCCAATTAATATTTATAGTCAAAAATATTACTTATATAACACCATATAAAAATTAACTACTAAAAGGTTTTTCCTTTTGTCAATTTTACCTTTACATTAAGTTAATTAATCTAAAGTGTCATTATCATTCACAAGTGGCTCCATGGTGTCCCAAAATGGACCCAAAGATTCCCATGGATGGTCTTTACTCATAAAATAGGGTTAGGACAAGTGTTAAGTTAATTTTGAATTATTAAAATATTCTTTTTACCTTGAATTACCCTACTTATCTTTAACCGTGATAAATAAAAGTAAAAAGCTACTATTAACCAAAATTTATTTTTATCTTATTGAACCAAATTTTACTCCTTGATATTAACCATGTCTCTTAGATTTTCAAAATTCAACTCAAAGAAGCGTTGAAATTATGTTTTATGTGAATTTTCAAATTCTTCTAGGAGGTAGGTAAAAGACAGTGAAAAGTTCAATAAATATTTTATATATAAAAAATTATTATAAACAGAATCATATGAATTAAAATGAACATATATAAGTATTATTTATCTATTTTGAAAAAAAATTATTTTAAATAAAATAAATAATTATTTAAATAAAAAAACGGTTTTAACCAATAACTTAGTGTTTTTCACTATTTATGAAAAATTATTGTTTCTCAGAAAAATACCAAAAATTCGGCAAAATATATACATGATATTATGAATTCAAAAATTATTACTATGTTACCAAATTCAAAACATATAATTTTCATTAATTAATTTAAAAATTAATTCCCATTGTCAAAACAAATAGCATGTTTTTATGAAATAATAACTATAAAAAGATTGACACTTGTTTATGTCTTGTTTAAATGAGAAATTATGTCGAATGACCAACATTGTATTAAATGGTAAAAATATCTTCTAAATATACCTTAAAACCACTCAAATTAAAAATTTATCACTATTAATTATTTTGTTTTAAAAATTTGTTTTTATTTAAAATTTAATAATTTTCACAATTCATCAAAATATGAAAGTTATCTGAAAAGCACCAAAATTTCACCCTAAGACAATTTCGATATTACAAATCCAAAAATGAAGTCCATTTTGATAGATAAACATTATAAAATTTCAAAAAGTGGGTATTACTATTCATAACAGCTAGTTTGATTGGTTGTGGTGTGTTATAACTCGAAGTTGCATAGAGCACACACTACTGTATTATTCAATGTGAAGCATACCATGGAAGCTTGGGGTGTTACATAAAACCTATCCATTCATTCCTTTGATTCCAATAGAGTGTTATAGACTATATGATTGAATATCAAATTTTTTGGAAGGATCTTATTAATACCATTGTATAATAGTTTAAAATACCAAAAATTATAAAAATAAGAAGAACTTTTACTTTAGGAGTTTTGATAAATTAATAATAAATTTTTTTAATATTTGTACACTCCTTAGATAAAAACACATGTAAGCTCCCAAGATCGAGTAATTAAATTGACATTTAAAATATAATCTATACATTGAAATGTTTATGAAAAACCTACACTACAAAAATAAAAATGACCAAACACATTTAACACCCAATAATTGTTATGATGTGTAATGACTTCACATAAACATAATATAATTATGTTTTGAAGAAATTCTAGGTAACTTATTTTCAATTTTTATATTGTAGTAGTGTACATTCATATATCACATGATATGATATCATTATATTTCTACATATTTCATTTATATCACTCTATGTGGTCTAACTGTTTCATAAACATACCACTATATCACATAAAGTGATATAAAAGAATTTCATATTGTGATATAATCCTTTCTTATACATATAGTTATTTAGAAAATACAGAAATATATTTCCATTAATAATTTTAAATAAAAAATCTATTTATTAGATCTCATAAATGTAATAATATTTATATATTGAAAAATATTAATAGTTTGGCTGTATTTTAGAAGGGTTTTTCATTATTAATGTAAATAATTTATTTGCATCATTCCCCCCCCCCAATATTTATTGTAGATAATTTACCTTAAATTGTAATTTTCATTCAAAAAACCACACTTTCACCTTTTAATAAAGAATCATCATGAGATGACCTGATATGTCACTTAAAATAGCACTTCACTAGGGATAAAATGAAATACCTATCCCCATGGGCTATAATCTAGTGATTGGATACCATTAACACATGAATGGGAGTAGATTAAACATTATAATTATAATAATACTAATAAAATAATTTAGGTGAATATTTACGAAGAATCCAGTATGTGTCTTCTAAATAGTGGACTTTGAAGTCACTTTTCAGTTTTTTTAATTTTTTATTTGTTGCCATCTAATATTGAGAATCATTGAATTTTTCTGAGATATTGATTGAGTTTTGGAGAAATTTTTAAGTGATTTGATTTTTATGGAGTGGTTTTGATGTCATTTTATGGATTCATAAAGAGAATATGAAATTTGAGATGAAACATGGTTAGGTCTGACCTATATAATGGTTATCTTCATTTGGTTAAATGGTCTATAGGAATTATATGGAATCATCAGTTCAAATCATAAGGATGACTTCCATATCGATGACTAGTCTTTGATGATGAAGGTCCACATAAATATGAATATTCACTTAATTATTATGTTCTCATATGGATGATAACCATAATAATTGTAACTCCGTAATATTTTAAAATTATATATTATCCATTAAAATATATTATGTTCAATTTATTTCTTTACATTAAACACCAAACTAAAATGAATTGTGAAACATTATATAAGAATTAAAATATATTCATAGAAATATGATATAAAATAGAGATAAATTAATTTTGAAATATATGTAAAAATAAAAATAAAGATCAATTTTAATACTAAGACATTAATTAATGTAAATTACTATAAAAATGACAAATAAAATCGTTTTATGGATATGAATTTATTGTCTTAAACAATTATCTTTTCATGTTGTATGGAATTTATTTTATTTAGGTTATATAATAGTTTTAATTGAATAAAGTGATAATATATACAATAAAATAGGTTAATATAAATCCAATAGTTATTAACAGGGAATTAATAAATTTATTTTATTCTTAGAATATATTTTCCCTAAATTTTTATTATGCATAATGCACATATATATTAAAATTAGTTTATAACACTTTGAAAATTTGAATTAGATAAAATGATTTTAAAGTTTTAGACAAAACTCATAAAATTATGTAATGTGGTCAATTTATTTTTAAGAATAAAATTATGGTACAAAGTTAAACTATGTACACTTTGGTAAAACAATTATTTTTCAAGGAATGATACATTTCTAAATATTTTTTAATTATAAAATTAAACAAATATTTTCTTAAATAAAGGATATAATATAATTTTAAGACATATAAAAATTTAACTAACTCTTATTTAATTATAAATAAATGGTAAACAATATTAATGAAACATAATGTCTAAAATGTATTTATTTATAAAAAACTATTTTTTAAAACATTTCATGTAACATTTTAAAAGATAGTTTTATCATATTTATAAATTGAATTAGATTAAATGGATACAAAATTCAGATATTTCACATTGAGATTTTTTAACAAGGGTCATGTTATTTTTATTGGGAAACAATAAATTCCATGGTTACATTTATTAAATATTCATAAGTGTTGAAAAGGCAATCTAATGATAGTCGAATTTTACTTAATAATATTGACAATTATCCCTTATAGAATACCATTTTTAGGTTAAAAATTTATTCCTACATGTATCAACAACATTTCCCCACCCAACTCTATGGACTCACCAAACCCACCCAACCCCTTGGTAATACCATTCTTACTGCATACCTAACTTTAATTTCCAAGAAAAATCCCCACGTTTTCACATATAAAAAGAGCTCACACCAACCCATTATCGCATCCTTCTCCACCCTAACGAAATTTATCAATATTTTACCTTATATATATAATCGTTAATTACATTCTATGGAGTTAAAAAGGTTCTAAGTATTCCTCATATTCCATATCAATTTACTTAGAAATGTAAGGGTTCTCCTCCTTTTTATTCAAGCACTTCTTTTTTTATAAGCCGCTTGTTTTCCATGTCATAATGTTTCTATGAGTTCATAATCATTCCATTACATAAAAAATTATTTCTTAATAAAGAAATAATACAATTCTTTCCAATTAAAACCTTTCAAAAGTCATTTTTATGGTCATTATGATGCTGAAACCACTCCTTGATTCTATCCCACCACTTTTAAATTCAGGAACGTTTTTTATTATAAGCAATTATATTTCCATATGATTATGATTAATTCTGTTCATGATCAATAATTTATTTTATAAATTATTGCATATTGATGATAGACTTTAATTTTCATAACACCCATTATATAATCCCTTTTGTATACTCGTCTTGTTGTGGAAATAATTCCATGATTTCCTGTATCATATCGTCATGTTTGGAATACCAAAAATAATATCATTAAATGGTATAGATATTGATGTAAAATTAAGGTATTTATTATGTAAATTCATGTTTGAAACCCACAATCCCTACTCATGGGTTATAATGATATGTTAATATAATCTTTGATTCATGTGGAACGCATAATGATATACATATGAATGGTCTTCTATGATAGCTCTTCAATGAATAGGGTAAGGAATTAATATCAAGTGATGAAATGTTTATGATACTTTTGATGCATTTCTTGGTAATATTTTATGATAACTCAGTGAAAAAAAAATTAATAAGATTTTTATTCCCTGATAGAACATTAATGCCTTGGGTAATGAATTAATCTCAAGAGATAATAGGTTAATGATACATTAGTTGCATGAGTTGATAATAGTTTTTGATACCTTGGTGAATAACCTTTGTAATTTGATTTCATGATACTATAGTGATAAATTTGGACATATTACTATGAATTTATCATGTTTATGTTGTATCCACATTTCCATGTTATTCCATATATTATTATGTTCTTTTATATATGTTATACACATCCATTACTTATGATGTCATGATCCCATGAAATCTATTTACTTATAAGGAAAGCATGATTTGATGATTATTGTAATATTAATCCATGTTTTACTATGTTTGAATTATTTATCAATTATTCATATTCCTTTTTTATTCATATACTCATATGTTCTTCTTATACTCAATTACGTTCTTTGATAGTTATCACATATTCTTACCCATATTGGGCATTTCATCTCACCCCATTATTATGTTTCCAAATACCCAGGATATGAAGAACAGTAATATGTAATATTTGTCAATAAGAATATATAATGTGATGATTTTTTGGTAGATTGTAATATCCCGACCCCAGATCCACTAAACAGTGCCCCGAGCCAGTGGGTCACATGGCCTCAAGCACACCTCCCAATATGCCAGAGGATGTTGACTAGTAGCGTGGTTCAAAGGTTAAACAGTGGGGATACTATAACTCCATGATCAGAGTGTATAATAATGGTATAATAATATCAATAAATAGTAAAAGCATATTAATAACTGAGCATACGAATATTAACATCCAACTGACTAAAATAAATATCAAAACTTGAAACAGTTTATTATACAATATGATGATCATTTCATGTATCTATAAAATAATGTTGTCAACACATGGAAAATTTCATCCCATATAATAGTTATATCAAAACACCAAAAATATCCAAATAAAAATATCTCTAGCTAGCTTCATGAGCATAGCTCAGTCCTATGCTACCATCTTACTAATAAACAATAAAATAAATCATTGTAAAAAAGTTCTTACATCAATCTCTACCTGCATTCATGAAGTCTATCAAGAAGGCTTTCTCTACTCTCATGGTACAATTAGTATCTGGCTACCTCAGCCACAACCACCATGATCAGAGTGTATAATCATGAAAGAACTTCACTACACCAAGAAGGCTTTCTCTACTCTCATGGTACAATTAGTATCTGGCTACCTCAGCCACAACCACCACCTCATCATGATTTAATATCAATAATCTAGCACCTAACTCGATGTGGAGATGTGAGTCCCACTCCTTGATTATGGATTCAGAGTCGAATCCATTATACTAACTTATGGGGGGATTTTCATGTAGAATCACTATATTTTTCCCACATATCCACATACTTAGAACACGAATATATATCAATCATAGCGACTCATTATATTCTCATATATACTACACTAAGGAATAAATACATATCTACAAGCAGTCAAACTATGATGGTATTCATATCATGAGATGCATAAAAACAATTCTTTTCTCCAGCTGACATTGAACCACTAGGTTGATAGGTTACACTACCCTTATCTATACATCCATATTTCCTTAGAATGAATTTATAAATGAGTTCCTAATTTACCATTTCATTAAAAATATTCAATAGAAACACAACCATATTTGATCAATCAATATGCTCGAGACCTTCCTCAAAGCGACTTTCCCAAGAAGGCTCATCAGAAGGATAAATCAGTTCAAAGTGCTCGATATCTATGAAGTGTGCCGAATACTCCATAATTTTCATCACATCCCACTATAGATGCATAAACTCACTTTCTTTCTCATCCCTCAGAGTATCCGGATTGAATTTGTCATAAAACCAGGATTGAAAATCATTCCAATCCATTCCTCTAATCCTGCCATCCTTGTTTAAAACATACCACTAGAGTTTAGATTCTCCACCATGAATATATGTAACTATATTCACTATCCCCTTAGGAGGTGTCTTCAGATGCTCAAAAATTGATAAATTAGTCTCAATCTATAGTTCAATAGTATGCAAACCCCCATCCCCTAAAATCATGGGCATATGTTTCTATTGGAACTCATGCATCAGCTCTTCCATAGTAAAGGAAGGATGTAGGGCTCCATGAATGGTGTGTATAAAGAATATAAAACCCTTATAGAACTGGGCATCAACCCCCATATCTAGTAGAACCACTTTTTCTAGAACTGAAACTACATGTGGTTCTAATGGCACTCAAAGGCCATAACCTCCAAAGCATTGTCATCACCACCCTCGAAGTGCATGATTGATGGTTTTCATGGTGTAATGTATCTTCAATTCCAAACACATGCCTTATAATATAATTTATTAGTGACCAAGTCAAAAGTATAAAATCATAATATAGGTCAATTCCTTCTATAAACTAGACACAAACCTATTCGTTATCATAAATCATGGCCCGGTTAAAATAATGATCATAAAAATACTAGAATCTCTGCATATTTACCAATCCTAATTTCAGGTCCAGGTCATGCTCTCGGTTTTATAGTGTTGGTACCGGTATATAGACTACCAAGAGTAATTGAAATTTTATTTATTGGTTACCTTCCCATTTCAAAATTTAAATTTTATCTAATTTCAAATTTTTATTATGATTATATTTAAATGATTTACTAAAATGTATGGCCACTTCCAGTTCATAAGGGTCCATATACCTTATAAACTATAATACGATTGTAGACGCCGGAAAAGTCCGTTGTTCCCAAACGAAGCTCCGGATGCAGAAAGCGAGGTCATTTTTGGAGTCAGAAGCACGTTTCGGAGGGCCCGAAGGCCTTGCGCGGAATTTTGGAGGCCCGCGCGCAATGTTGACGTCAGGCACGCAAAACTCCCGGGATGCGCACAATGCGCTGGGCCGGCGCGCAATTTTGCGCGCCCGCGACCCGCGCGACTCCCTTGCGCACCGGGCCCGATTCCGCGCCCGCTAACTGGATTCCGCGCCCGGGGTTGCCTATAAATATAAGGCGACCCCCGACGTTTTGGTGGTGGCCGGAAGTCGAAAGGTCTCTCGTGCGCGCAATCCAACCCCCTCCCCGCGCAATGTCGATCTTCAGGTAACCTCCTTTCTTTCGCGCAAGAAAGCCTTGGGGTTCGCATTCGCGCGCAATCCCTTTGGCTCCTTTCCTTTGAATAAATATTCACCCAAAGGCATTCGCGCGCAAAAGAAGCCTCTTGCGCGCAATTGCCCCCGGAGTGCGCGCAATCCGGCCCGATTGCGCGCACCCCACCTCCTTTTCAAAGTGGTCGTTCAGTAAAGAATGAGCCGTTGCCCCCGCGTGCTATCCGAAGCCCGGTGCGTGCAATCTCTATCTCCCGCGCGCAAAGTGCTGGCCCAATTGCGCGCCAACCCACCCATTTGCGCGCCGACCCGCGGTATTGCGCGCAAAGCTCCTCTTTTGCGCGCAAACCGCCAGTGTCGTCCCCTTTGACCCCCTTTGGGTACCCGCCTGCGTGGCGCCCGATGACCCTCATCCCGGGTGCCCGCACCGTGCATTGTCTTCCCGTGCGGCCCTCCAGGCTCGCGCGAAGTGACACGGGCCTATCGGCGGCTTCTACGTCCTGTACGACGTTAAACTGCACTTCGTCCGAGCTACAAGACGTTAAACTGTTCAGCGTACCTCCAAGCTGCACGACGCTAAACTTCCTAGCCTCCATCGTCCGAGCTACAAGACGTTAAACTATTCAGCATTCGTCCTGCATGACGCTAAACTGCACCACGTCCGAGCTGCAAGACGTTAAACTGCCAAGCACCTTCGTCCTCAACACACGACGTTAAATTGTACTTCGTCCGGCAAGACGTTAAACCGTCCGCTTCGTCCTCAACACACGACGTTAAACTGTACTTCGTCCGGCAAGACATTAAACCGTCCGCATCACCCGATCCCGTGCCTCGCACGCAGGGTCCTCCCGGTTTGGATGTGGCCCCCACCCGCTCGTCTCTGCAGGGATGTCAGGATTGGAGTGGCCTTCGCCCACGGGGGTAGAGTGTTACAAACAGAACGAACTACGTGGACTTTGATCCCTGTCTCCTGAACAGGGTACGTAGAAAGCCTCTCCGAGGTTCAAGCCCACCACCTGGTCGTCCCGGTTGCATTCACGTCGGTTCATCCATCAGTGGACCCCTCCTGGGTTCACATTTGCGTCGATTCACCTATGAATCCGCCCTTGTGGGAGACTACACGTGTGTATCTCCATTGTGCTTCCCCACTGCCGAAGCCAGTAGAGGGCGTGTCAGGGATCGAGGTCTCTCGCCTTCGGCCCAAGCCCCTCTCCAACCGAGCTTTGCCGCATCCGGGCTGCCTCGGTGCGTAAGTCCTGACAGAACGAACTACGTGGACTTTGATCCCTGTCTCCTAAACAGGGTACGTAGGAAGCCTCTCCGAGGTTCAAGCCCACCACCTGGTCGTCCCGGTCGTATTCACATCGGTTCGTCCATCAGTGGACCCCTCCTGGGTTCACACTCGCGTCGATTCACCTATGAATCCGCCATTGTGGGAGACTGCACGTGTGTATTTCCATTGTGCTTCCCCACTACCCTTTTCTATTTCTCTCTTCAACGTCCAGCATGACGTGAAACTGTGATCCACCCGGCCGTTCCATCCCCCTCTGTGCGAGGTGGTTCGGTTCAATCCTCCATCCGGCGGCCTCGACCTCTTCGTGAGTCGGCCTGCTGACGTCCAGCATGACGTTAAACTGTATATCTGAACTACGCTGACTTTGATCCGCGCCAACACACGGTACGTAGGAAGCCCCTACGGGGATCCGCGCCAACGCACGGTTCGTAGGAAGCCCCTACGGGGTCCAAGCTCTTCACTCCATCATCCATCATGATCATTACCCGGGCCACCACATCCCGGTGGGGTCATGCCATTTCATTCCACTCCACTTCACTTGGGAAGCCGCCCATGTGCTGGCCCCAGCGTCGGAGGTTCCCCACAAGGGGTTCTGTCACCTGATCCACTTCTCGTGTTGATCAGTCTGATGCCGTCCCCGCTGGATGTTAAACTCGCGGCATACCCCGTGTTAAACATGGGAAGCTGAGGAAAACCTCAGGTAACGCAGTTCCCTGCACCCAGCGCAGGATGCCTCAGGCCATCACGCCTTCGAGAAGCCCTATTAGGGATGGAAGGCAGACATGCAGAGCTGCAGCGTTACGACACGCCCCCAACACCCAGAGCCACCCGGTCTCCTCACCGCAGGTTGCTGCCCCGACCGGACTCCTTGGAGCGTCCGGGCGGAAGCAGCGTAATTAACCGGTTTCCATGAATATATGGAACCGGGAACGAGATTCACGAACATTCTTAAATCTATGAGGGAGACCCGGATTAGGTGACGAGTTCCGAGGAGACGTCCACAGAAGGAGGAGCCGACATCCCATCATCCCGGTTTCGATCGAGGAGCAGACGCCCCTGAATAAGGGACGAATGCCGCCCGCCCTTGGAAAGTGGGACTGCGGGGCCACAAGTCGCGCGCCTATCCCCTCGGGTCGACGGGTGCACGCGCGAATGCGTCCTGGCGGAACAGCGTCGGAACAGAAACCTGACGCACATCCGCACCGAAACAGAAAAATGGTGAACCCGACGTGAATCTCTTCTCCTCAATACGAAGACCGATGACTTTCAGAGGTGTTGGAAGACCATCATGCTGCTCGACCGAGCATTCTACACCGGGGCACGGAACCCGCCAGGGGCTGGGGAAGGAAATCGGTCACTCCGTCTCACGACATCGAGGGCCTGGGTTCCCCCCATGGAAGGCGTCGTGGCACTAATGGTTGGTTGTCGATTCCTTTTTCTGTCAGTGTTAATGGGTTTTTCTCCCTGCTTTCAGAAGTCAAGTCGCCCAATCCAGTGCCCGATCGCCACCCTCCCACTGGCGCAGGGGTAGGGGAAACACCGACGCGGCTACTCCGCGCGGTCCCGCCCGTTCCACAGCCGTCCCAGCAGCCGCAGCTGCGGGGCAACCACGCCCTCTCTCCCCCTCGGAGGTCATCCAGAGAAGGGTGATCAATAGCTTGGTGCGGAGATATGAGGAAGAGGGAGTCATCCCCACCAGGGACATGGATCGCCTAGACCTCGAGGAAGCTGCACCTCGCCACCAACGCCGCCCCCGAGGGCCGCGCAGGGAGGCACCGCTGCTTACCTTGACGTCCAACCGCTTCGGGAGTTTATCCCTGGAACGCTCCGACAGCTCCTTCCCGTATGGGGATGAGGTGGAAGATGCCCGGGACCACCCAATCCGAGATTCGCTCCAGGGATCCGCGATAAGGGCTCCTGTCAGGCCACGGCGACATCGCCGCCAGGCCTCTCAAGTCGAAGAACGGGCTCTCCACCTGCCCGCGCCGCTCATCCCGACTCGTCTGTCTCGACGCCAACGTCGGGCACGAGTGGAAGAGGATGCCCACCTTGGGGCCCTAGCAACAGCGGCCGCGTTGGCTCAAGCCACTGCTGGCTCCAGTCACCAGGCCCCTGCGCATCCTGAGCGGGGGCACTTCTATGCCCGACCTGGATCTAGGCCCCGACCGCCCCTAAGGCAGGTTGGGTTGACTCTCCCGGTTGCTGGTACAGACAATAGCCACCGCGGACCACCTCGCGGTAGCGCTATTCACCAACAGGGTCTGCTCCATGTGCCCGATCCAAGAGGCATGGGTCACCCCACCTTTCGATCCTGGCCCGGAGGCCTGCCCGGAAGCATCTCTCCCCGCGTCCCCTTTGATATCTCTCCCAGTGCTCCTCGCACCTTGGTTTCCAGTCCTCTTGGCCCCAACACCGGTGCAGCCGGAGGACGCCAGGATAGAGATCAGCCATGCCCCGAGGAACCACCTAGGGGCAGGAGGGCGAGGCGTCGACGCCGAGGGAAGAATGTTACGGAATTCCAGATAGAGATCCGACCGATTCGTTTCTCTGATACAGAGGCGGAGTATGATTCGGCGATGGAGCCCTCCCCCCGATCCCGCCAGTTAGGGGCAGGGGTAGGAATGCGGCACGTCAGCCTCATACTTCCCGAGAGCGAGATCGATATGATCCCCGCTTCTCTCCGAAGGTATATCCGGAGTAGCGAGGTCCTGGTAGACCCCCAAGGATCAAGCTTGCGGTTGGTACCGGCCCCTCTGGAAGCACCTTCTGCCTCGATCGGAGAAGCCGGAGACCTTTTCTGGGGACCGACGGTCGAACCACGATCTAGTGCACCCCCGGCGAGCACCGACGCTACGGCAGGATGTTCGCTCGCCGGCCCGTCCTATCGTGATGTGGTAGCTGGGGCACCGCCACCCTCAGGGGGTGGCCCGGGATATGGAGGCCAATCGGCCTGCTCGCCGTATTCACCGCCAGCCAGCCCGTCGGCCCGGCGGCCCGCCTCGGCACCACTGCTGGTTCCCCGTCCATTCCCAGTCATTGAAGAGGGCCGAGGAGACCTGGGTCCCGAGTTTGAGTCGTGGAGCTTCTGGACCGTCCTTTCCGAGGGCCACTTCCCTGAGAAGTTTTGTCCAGTCGCAGGACCGGACTTTGATGCACCCGAATCACTCACCCCGGATGAGTTCGAATGCTTCCGCCAAACTCTCCGGGAGACTCACTCCCGTCTTCACTGCCTACAAATTCCATATCCCGGGAGTCAAGCACACCTGGAGGATATTGGTGAGCAGTGCCATCAAATTGACCTAGCCACGCTCCCCGCGGTTCGGCACCCCGGGTCATTTGGGCACCACGAGGCCCTCCAACAACGATGCGTCGAGTGTTTTCAAGTACTCCGCAAGGTTCTCGAGGAAGCCACTCCCCACGTGAATATCCATGGATGGGGGCAGTACGCTGCCCTATGCTTTAGTGCGATTCGCCGACAGCCCGATTCACTGGGTGGCCCTGAGGGTACATCCCCAGGGACGGAAACAGTCAATATGGATGACCTGTCGGGGGAGGGGAACGGTTTGGAACTTCTCGACGGGGGCTCTCCCCCCGAAGACAAGCCGTTGTCGGATCCATCGGCGAGAGTTACTCGTCACCGGAGGAACCTCCTGGGTCTCCCCACACCCACTGAAGCACTAACGTTGAGCCGAAACGTCAGTAAAGGTAAAGAGCACGGCGAGGCTGTAAAGCCCGCCGACCCATCTGCCTCCATGCAGAGGGCGGATGAGGATCCCGAGAAGGCTATGCTACGTCAACAGCTCACCGAGCAGAAGAAGCTAGTTGACCAGCTCCTCGCCGAGCGCGCTGCAGAACAGCGGCCTGACTACGGTGATCCTAGGCCAAGACAGCAGGGACAGGAACAACCACCCCTCGATGAGGCTCTCCCGGGCAACCGTGATTATGCCGTGTTCGCCGACAGGAGAGAGGCCATCGCCTATGGCAAGAGGGCGTGGTATGTTTCACCACACCCTCCCGAGCGGCGTGACTACCTGAGAGACCCCGCTCGGATTCCTCCCGCTGGCCCAAGGGCCGCTCTGCCCGCCATCCGACGAGCTGCCGAGTTCGACGACCCGGTCGACGACCCAATTGAAGGGCCGTGCAATGCACTCGTTGGTAGAGATCCTCACCAGGACTGGAACCTATTTCCGGACGATCCGATGGTGGCACTCATCGCCCGCTTGGAAGCCTTGGAGACTCGGCAAGTGGCAATTCCACCGGACGACAAGCCATACCCAGCATGGGTGGATGACATGCCGGCACCTCCGGGATTCGGGAATCCCACTTTCGCCCCCTTCAACGGGACTGGAGATCCGCCACAGCTATTGGCCCATTTCAACTCGAGGTGCGGGCCTATGTTGGGAACTCCGGCGCAGCAAGAGGCCGCTAAGCTTCGCTGCTTTGTCCAGACACTGGAAGGGACAACATTTGTCTGTACAGCCAGCTCCCCGTCGGGTCGATAACTAGCTGGGAGGACCTTCGTAGACAATTCCTCTACCAGTTCAGTTCCACGACCCGGAAGACGAGTATCGCAGACCTCTTCAAGTGCAAGCAGAGGCCTGATGAGCGAGTCGTGGACTTCGTCACCCGATGGAAGGGTCTCACGTATTCCCTTGACATGCCATTGACTCAGGAGCAGTTGCTGACAATGTGCGTCGGGAACGTCAAGACCGAGCTGGTCCCTTCCTTGATCACTCAGAATTACCCCGGAGGGTTTAGGGACTTCTCGGACAAAGCTCAACGTCTTGAGGAATCCCTGCAACAGGCCAGCCAGGCACACCCGCTGCCTCCTATGATTCCTGCAAGGAGAGTCAGCAGGGCTGAGCCCACTGCTGTTGCCCAGATAGAGGCCCCCAGGCCGTTGGAGCTGCCGCCGGCGAGGCCAGCTCCACAGCCTCACAGGAATCCGCCTCCACGGGTTCAGTTCCCGGCCCAGCAGCGGCAGCCTCAGAACCGGATGGCCCCTCCGCGTAATGCACCGCCACAACCCTGGCGAGATAATCAGGGTCCACCTCCTCAGCAGGCCCCTCCAGCCCCTCGTCAAGACCACGCTCCCAGGGGCCCGCGATACCTGACTTACTCATTTCATGAGGATCAGGTCCCCGGTTATTTCTGGAGCGCCCTGGAGCAGAGGATTGTGCAACTGCCTGAGTGTTGGAGGCCAGAGGAGGCACATCTCACGGATAACCCCCGCTAATGCCCCGACCATCGGGCCCTGGGGCACACCATCCAGCGGTACTATGTGTTTAAGGATTAGCTCCAAGACCAGATTAACAACAATGTAATCAGGTTGGGCCCAGCTCCAGCACAAGTGGCGGGCGTGTTCGTGGGATCAGATGACGATAGTGGCAATGAGGACGAATGGCAGCTGGTCTCCGACCGCGGATCCCAGAAGTATAATAACGGGATGGCCCGCAAGACGATCATTCGCGCCCATGGAATCATCCGTGTGCGCTTGAATCAGCCTGAGCCCCCAGAATCTGCGGGTGCTGCTTCGGCATCGTCGTCCCAGCCTGCCTCTTCCGAGAAGAGCAAACGGCGGCGGCGCAAGAAGGAAGAGCGCGCCCCGCCAGTTCCGCCACTATCCCGCACTCTCGGCGATTTCATGCCCCCGGAGATGGGGGTCCCTCCTCGGATCCGCCCGGTGATGGATGATTCATCCGATGACAGTGTTGGGTACGCTTCGGTTAATACCGTCGAGCTGGTAAATCCCTTTTCGGTTCCCGACGTTGAAGAACAGCAGGTGGGCCTCCCTAGTGTCCCTGGTCGTCGCCACCGTCGGAGGAGCCGCAACAACAGGAGTCGCTGGGGCACAGCAGTTGGTACCTCTAGCCAGGCCGTGCACGCCACTGAGACCAGGCAGCAGGCTCAAAACCGAGCTCAACGTGCGCAGCCCCCCCATCCGGGGATGACGGATTCGCCTCCGCCACTGTTTGTGGTGTGGGATCGGGCAGAACCGCCTCAGCCGCGTCGTGATCAGCTCCGCCCTGCCGCGAGTCCATCCCGGCCTCCTGACCCCAATACGGTGACTACTTCCCGGGCTTCAACCAATGAACAGCGAGATGCGCCAAGCACCAGTCGGTCGCCGGTCCAACCGGCAAGGCCCGTTATGCCTCTAACCGCAGAGCAACCTCCTGCAACTAGGGGCTCGCGTTTGGCAAAAAAGTATGATGTCCTGATGCACTTGGCCGACATCCCAGCGAGACTCTCCATCCTTGAGGCTCTGTGCATGTCATCTGAGATGCGCGAGGCACTCGCTGAAGCCCTGAAAAGCCCCCTCCAGTTTGAGACAGAGGTTGCGGCTGCAGAGGCCTTTCACACCGAAACGATTGAGGACGCCGAATGTCAGGCAGTTATCTCGTTCTCTGGTAAGGATGAAGACCCTCCTATACAGGGGCACATTCGTCCGTTGTATGTCACTGGCCAGTTCAATGGCCTTGAAGTCGGTGCTGTCTTGTCTACACGGGGTCCGGGATTAACCTGATTCCAACTCGGATGCTCTGGAGATTGGGGTTGTCTGAGGATGACTTGATTCCCTCCGACCTCAGAATCCAGGGGTACGACCGCACTGAGCAAACTCCGGTCGGCAAGATACGCTTGAAGACCCAGTTCGGTGACTTGGTTTCCAACACCGAATTCATGGTGGTCTCTCAGGACACTACATATAACGCATTGATGGGCAGGCCATGGCTCCACCTTCATGCGGCGGTTCCCTCGTCACACCACCAATGCCTCAAATACTCCCTTAACGGTCGAGTAGGCGTGCTTCAGGGAGATGCCTCTCCTTTTGCCTCATGTGAAGCCCGCTATCTCTGGACGCGGACTATTACAAGAGCCAGGATAAGCAGATCCTGGCAGGTGAGGTTGAGCCTGTCGCTGTTGGAGGCGATCCCTGGGCAAGTTTGGATGACGCTTACGTCCTCCCGATCCATCGGTTGGACGTAGCCATGGTCTCGACGGCCTGTGAGTCTCCTGATGAGATGACCGCGACCGCCTGTGCCAGCACCAGTGGCCCAGCAGGATCTGGGTAGCCCCAATGCAGTTTCCAACGCAGTCTCTCCCGTGGACGATCCCTCCCCGAGTGGAGAGGATGTGGAAGATGCACCCCCAGCCTTTGAGGAGGGCGTCTCTGCCACGGTCGATGAGTTAGTACAAGTGAACCTTGGAAACCGAAGCAGATCCAGGACCCACATTGGTCAGTGCCGCCATGCCCTCTGAGGAGCGGCAGCAGTACATGGACTTTCTCAGGCAGCACCGTGATGTGTTCGCTTGGGGCTATGACGAGATGCCGGGGCTAGATCCTCAGGTAGCCATCCACCGCCTTGGTCTCCCGGCGAACCATCGTGGGTTCAAGCAGCCTCCCAGGAAGATGCACCCGTCCCACGGTGCCATGGTTGAGGCCGAAGATGATAATCTTATCAAAGCCAACTTCGTGAGGGAAGGTTCAGTACCCCAAATGGCTGGCCAACATTGTGCCGGTCCGGAAGAAGAACGGGCAGATTAGAGTCTGCATCGACTTCGCGATCTCAACCGCCACTGTCCGAAGGATGATTTTCCCCTTCCAGTGACAGAGCTGTTGATTGACGCCACGGCAGTGTCCAAGCCCTCTCCTTCATGGATGGATACTCCGGATACAACCAAATCTGGATGGCCCCTGAGGATGAGGAGTTCACTGCCTTCAGGGCCCCCTAAGGTATCTTTTGTTACCAGGTCATGCCCTTCGTCCTGAAGAATGCAGGTGCCACCTATCAACGGGCGATGCACCGCATATTCAAGCCAATCCTCGGCACGCTGGTGGAATGCTACGTCGACGACTTGGTGGTTAAATCGCGCCAGCGTCAGGACCATCTCAAAGATCTTGAGAAAGTGTTCGGCTTCCTCCGGTCTCGCTGCCTGAAGATGAACCCGTTGAAGTGTGCCTTTGGGGTCACCTCCGGGAAATTTCTTGGCTTTGTGGTAAGGTACCGGGGTATTGAGATCGACCCAGAGAAGATCAGGGCGATTAGCCAGATGCCTCCCCCAGGTAACCTCCGGGAACTGCAAGGGTTCCAAGGCCACTTAGCTTATATACGCCGATTCATCGCGAATCTGGCCGGCAAGTGTAAGAACTTTTCTCGGCTCATGAAGAAAGGTTCCACCTATGTATGGGATAATGATTTTCAGACCGCTTTCGAGGAAATCAAGCAGTACCTGCTTCAACCTCCGGTTCTGATGCCGCTGTATCCGGGAAGCCGCTGGTCCTTTATGTGACCGCCCTGGAACGGTCCCATGGTGCCCTTCTCGCCCAGAAGAACAACGAGGGAACAGAGAATAGCCTCTATTACCTCAGTCGCATGCTCCTCGATGCGGAAGTCAGGTATTCCCCCATCGAGAAGAGCTGCATGACGCTCGTATTTGCCGTACAGAAATTACGACACTACTTGCAGCACCATGAGGTACAGTTGGTTTCTCGGGTAGACCCGTTGAAGTATATCCTGATCCGGCCTATGTTGACTGGCCGTCTAGCGCGGTGGGCTGTGATTCTCCAGCAGTTCGACATCAGGTATGTGTCTCAGAAGGCCATCAATGGGAAAGCATTGGCAGACTTTCTGGCTGCTCACCCGACCTCCGCGGATCAGCCGCTGGATCTAGGCTTTCCCGATGAGGCCATTTTCTCGGTCGATCATGCCGATCCGTGCTGGCAGATTCACTTTGACGGTGCCTCCCGGAGCCCCACCGGTAGAAGGCTCGATAATCCTATGCTCAACAGGGTGGGCTTGGGTATCGTCTTCATTACCCCGTAGCAAGCCGTGCTGCCATACTCTTTCCTGTTGTCAGAGGGTTGTACCAACAATGAGGCGGAATACTATGCCCTCATCACTGGCCTCGAGTTAGCTCTCGAGATCGACGTGCCCCATCTGTGTGTGAAAGGGGACTCCGAGCTGGTCATTAAGCAGATCAATGGCAACTATGTTGTCAGGAAGCCGGAACATGTGCCATTGCTGGAGTGCACCCTCCTTCTGATGGCCCAGTTACCTTCCCGGCCAAAAATTGTCCATATTCCCCGGTCGCAGAACGGTCGAGCAGATGCTTTGGCCAGCCTTGTTACGTCACTTACAGAGCCTGAACAGGACAACCTGATCGTCCGCGTGACGCACCGCAGGCTCATCGCTCCCATTATCCCAGAGGGAGATCGCGACCCGTCGGTAAGTAATCTCACCACGGTTGCCCCTGTGCCCGGAGCCCTGAGTACCCCAGACATGGCAGTCGAATCAGCCCCTGATTGGAGGGCGCCTTTGGTTGAGTACCTCCAACATGGCATTCTCCCGTCAGATCGGGCCGAGCGCGAGCGAGTTCGACGCCATGCATCGCAGTTTGTCCTCAAGAGCAGTCCCGGCCTAGAGCAGATCCTCTATAGGCGCGGATTTGATGGTGTTCTCCTCCGTTGCCTTCAAGGAGTTGAGATCCGACGAGTCATGCAAGAGGTTCATGCCGGTTCATGTGGTGCCCACCAGACTGGGCCGAAGTTGTCCCACCAGATTCGGAGGTTGGGATACTTCTGGACCTCCATGATCCATGACTGCATCGAGTATGCCAGGAGATTCCATGTGTGCCAGGTTCATGCGAACTTTGAGCATCGGCCACCGGAGCCTCTCCATACCACTAGGTATTCCTGGCCCTTTGCAGTCTGGGGTCTGGATGTTGTGGGACCCTACCCGCTGGCGACGGCTCGCCAGTGTCGGTTCATTCTGTCCGCCACGGACTTCTTCTCCAAATGGGCAGAGGCGATTCTGCTCAGAGAGGTCAAATCCTGTTCGATCGCTGACTTCGTGGCCTCCAACATCATTTATCGATTTGGGGTGCCTCACGCTATCCTCACGGATAACGGAGCCAATTTCCGAGCAGCCGAGTTGAAGAAGTTGTATGCCAAGTACAACATTCGCTCGAACCATACATCTCGCTATCATGCGCAGGCGAATGGACAGATCGAGGCATTTAACAAAACCCTCTCTAACATTCTGCAAAATATGGTTGGTCAGAACAAGAAGAGTTGGCCGGACAAGCTCCCCAACGCCCTCTGGGCTTATCGGACGACGACTCGCAATTCCACCCAGATGACCCCTTATTCCCTGGTGTATGGAGCTGAGGCCGTCCTGCCCATCGAGATCCAGTTACCGTCCTTGCGCACTGCGGTCTACGACCAGCAAGCGCCGGACAGAGCTGCTGAAGCCCGTCTAGTCGAGTTGGAAGCACTGGATGAGAATAGACTTCGCGCTTTGCACAACTTGGAGAGGCATCAAAGAAGAATGGCTCGAGCTTTCAATAAGAAGGTTCGCCTCCGCTCCTTCCTGCAGGGTGACCTAGTGCTGGCCCTAAGAGCACCGATGATCCCCGGCAGGAAGCCGCCCAAGTTGGAGCCCAAGTGGGAGGGACCTTTTGTCATCCACAAGGTCTATCCCAATGGAGCGTACTCCCTAGAGACTATGGATGGTGAGCGTGTCACTCCTCCCACCAACGCTAGGTTCCTCAAGCAATACTTTGCCTGACTGTACTACGTCCAAGCTGCACGACGTTAAACTGCCTAGCATATCGTCCGCGCTGCAAGACGTTAAACTGCCAAGTGTTTCGTCCAACACGACGTTAAACTGTACTACGTCCAAGCTGCACGACGTTAAACTGCCTAGCATATCGTCTGCGCTGCAAGACGTTAAACTGCCAAGTGTTTCGTCCAACACGACGTTAAACTGTACTACGTCCAAGCTGCACGACTTTAAACTGCCTAGCATATCCGCGCTGCAAGACGTTAAACTGCCAAGTGTTTCGTCCAACACGACGTTAAACTGTACTTCGTCCAAGCTACAAGACGTTAAACTGTTCAGCATTCGTCCAACATGACGTTAAACTGTACCACGTCCGCGCTGCAAGACGTTAAACTGCCAAGCGTCTTCATCCTGCATGACGTTAAACTGCACTTCAAGAACTACGTGCGGCTTGATTTCCATCCTTATGGGATACGTAGGACCGCCTGAACATTCATGTTTCAGGCCCAGCCCCATCCTTCGGGAATTTCCATCCCATCTCGGGCCCTTGGCCCAGTTTCCTTTGGGTATGCGGCGTATGGTGTGAACGTGGGGCTATTCCCTCATTCACGTCGGTTTGCTCACCACGTTGTACTCCCCCCACGGTTGGGGATGCCTTCCGCTCCCCCTTTCCTTTTTCGTCCTGCATGACGTTAAACTGCACTTCAAGAACTACGTGCGGCTTGATTCCCATCCTAATGGGATACGTAGGACCGCCTGGACACACATGTTTCAGGCCCAGCACCATTTCTCGGGAATCTCTATCCCGCGTTGGGCCTCTGGCCCCAGTTCCCCTCCTTTTTGTGCGAGGCATGTGGCGTGAGCGGGGGATTATGTCCTCATTCACGTTGGTCTACTGGCCGCGCCGTACGCCTCCCCCCGTGTATGGAACTACCTCACACCCTCATCGTCCTGCATGACGTTAAACTGCCTCTCAAGAACTACGTGCGGCTTGATTCCCATCCTTATGGGATACGTAGGACCGCCTGGACGCTTGTGTTTCAGGTCCAGCCCCGTCTCTTGGTTGATCATGGGGATCTGTTATCTTTTGTTTGCTCTCAGGGTGAGTCCTCCGACCCTTTCTGGTGATCTGTTAACATGTTTTGGGTACTTCGGTCTATGACCCGTAGTGTCGGATTCAATCCCGACAAGTCCTTAGTTGCTTGTCGGGCCTCGCGCTTCCTCTTGTTTGAGCCTTCACTCAAAGGGATCCTCGTTAGCGGTTTGGGTACGATGCCTCAATGCTCTCCTACCGCTCCGGGTCGATTTACCGGCGGGTCCTGGGCCGCAAATCGATATGAATCCTGCGCTTGAGCGGTTGATGCTCGTTTGCTTGCCCCGTCCTAGGCTGACGCGATTGGATGTTGTGTTGTGAATATGGTCAGCGACATCCTTGATCGCCATGTCGGCTCTTTCAGGCTCCGAACATTGGTTGCGCGGTCCTCATCACACTCCGCCTTTGTGCGTTGTAGTGAAATCTCGACACTCTCTTCATACTGACCTTCAGTACACCTTTACACGTTAGGCAGGCCAACAAGGGTAATGGTGTCTGTCGAGGCTCCCACGATCTGAGCACCACAGATATATGCTGATGTCCTCCCTAAGGGCCATGTGTAGCTGGACCCTCGTCCCCATAAGGAGGAAGGAGTCGCCCGAACAATCGCGTTCTGGGCCCAGTATAGCTGGAGGCTAGCATCTCTGCCTCTCGGGTGATGGACATACGCAGGCCCCTATCCCAGGATCCTTCTCCTGGAATCGTGTGTCACCGCAGGGCTGGGTATGTTCCCACCTCCGCTGAGTCCGCCATATCGCGATAAGCGGATTCCTCCATGGTCTGAACCACATGACCTTAAACTGTGTTGTCTGGTCCTACCACACGACCATAAACTATGATCGTCTTGGCCGCCCAACGAGAAACGACACTGCATCGTGATGTTCTCCTCAGGGGAAACTCACATTGGGCGCTGGTTAATAACCACGCCATTTATCAATGCCTTTCAGGGCTTGATTATTGTGATGACGCCAGGGATTTCTTAATCACAGGCATGTCACTGCACAAAGAAAAACCATCTACCTTTAAGGACAAACAAGAAATATCAAATACCGCTTCTTCTGTGTGCGAGGGTCAGACCCGCACCCTTCCCCGCGTTGGTGCCCGATTGTGTTGCGCCGCGCTTCCAGAACTACGTGTGGCTTGATTCCCATCCTTATGGGATACGTAGGAACGCCCAGATGTTTGAAACTTCGGGTCCAGCCCCCACCTCTTAGAGATTCCCCCTTCTCTGGGAAATCCGCCGCCTTCGGGTCACCCTCAAGGCGTGTCCCTCGACCCCTTGCAGTGGTCCACCGGTGTGAAGAGTACTCTGGTTTATTGCCAGGAGGGTCAGGTTCAGCTTGGCCAGGTTCCTTCCACTTTTCAGGCTTCGTGCTCCCTTTCATTCGGACCCATCGCCTACGCCCTGGGTGGAGCCCCCGTGAGCGGTCTGGACACAATGCCTCAGTGCTCTCCCACCGACTCGGGCTGGTGCCCCCAAGGGCCTCGGGCGGCAAATCGATATGAATCCTGCGCTTGAGCGGTTGATGCTCGTTTGCTGCCTCATTCCATCAACGGTTAGTACGATATTGATGCTGCTTTTCCGCCACGGTCGGCAGTACTCCCATATCGTTACGCCGGTGCCCCCAGTCCTTGAGTGAATGGCCGCATGATTCACATTACATTTTCCACCCCCCATTCTGACCAGGCAAAATCTCAGCACTCTTGACACTATCCCTCAGTGCATCTTCGCATATCCAGGGGATAGGACCACGATATGGCGTACTTTGAGGTTCCTATGGTCCGAGCTGTAAGACCTTAAACTAAGATCTACCCCTATGGTCCGAGCTCTAAGACCTTAAACTAAGATCTACCCCTATGGTCCGAGCTCTAATACCTTAAACTACGATCTACCCCTATGGTCCGAGCTCTAAGACCTTAAACTAAGATATACCCCTATGGTCCGAGCTCTAAGACCTTAAACTAAGATCTACCCCTATGGTCCGAGCTCTAAGACCTTAAACTAAGATCTACCCCTATGGTCCAAGCTCTACGACCTTAAACTAAGATCTCCCCAAACGGGGTTCTACGTCCTGCATGACGTTAAACTGCACTTTCAGAACTACGTGTGGCTTGATCTCCAGCCTGATGGAGTACGTAGGAACGCCCAGGCATCTCGACTCGGGCCCAGCCTCAGGGATCGCTAAGTCCCGCCCCTCCTCGTCGCCGGCCGTCTGGCCTGGCTTCTGGTAGAGTGGTGCAGTTGTGATACTCCCCGATCCAACTTGGGATGCCCCATTGTAATGATGGGAAGCGACAGTTTCCTCGGTTCTGTCTGAGAATCGACGTGATTCACGGCCAGATTAGTGCATCCGCCTGACACGCTTTCCCCATAGTGGCGCAATTTTGAGAGCGTTGGATTCTGTCCGAACAAATCGTCACTTCGCCCCACGCTTCGCATGCCCTGTTGATCTGGATTTCCACCCTTGTGCCTGAAGGAACCCCCAAAGCGGCATTGATGATGACATGTGATCCGCCTCCTGCAATATGAATGATGACCTTCGGTCCGTCTATTGCAGTAGTATGGTCGATTGATCCATTGTCCGCTTTCCGTCTTGGGCATTTCCTGGAAGGCCGACCGTTGTGGATTTCTGAATTCGGGACACGCGATTCACCCTTTCTCATTTCCCTATGTTCGGATAAAATCTCAACGCCCCTAGCATTGTCCCGCTCGTGTGTCGGAACAAGTTTAGGGGATGATACATTGATTAGGTCTGAGGTCTCCTTTCTTAGGAATGACCTCCCTCTCTTCTTTAGAAATCCAGGCCCAATTACGGATGCCTGAAGCTTGGTTAACGCTCCCGCGAGACAATGAATTGTGGTTGAGCATGTTAAGCCAAAAGGTGCAGATAAATATATTGGTCCATACAAGTGGATCGAAATATTGAGTAGCGGAAGCAAATGTTCTGGGAGTGGCAAAAACAAAGCCCCTAGGGATTAGCGTGCTGGATAAGTCTTTCTAACGCCGCTACCCTTTGGTTGGTGGCCTCCAGAGCTGCTTCTCGCTCTCTGCGTTCCCTCTCTTCGTCGGCGGTCGCAGCACGCAGTTCGTCGATCTTGGCCTGCGCGCGCTCCCGCTCGACTTGGAGTGTGACCAACTGTTGGCCCACCTCCGTCAGCTGTACCTGGGCATCAACCAGCTAGGCTGCTAGTTGCTCCACAAGCTCGGTGCACATTGCGACGAAGGCCTCCTTCTCTGCCGCCTGCCCTTCGAGACGCCGGACTTCCTGCTCCGCCGCGAGGAGCGCCCGCGTGTTCTCCGACATGTCCCGACATTGTGCGACATCGGCACGCCAGCGGCTCTCGTGCATCTTTTCGGCCATGAAATCACGGACCGTCAGATGGAGGCGTTGAGCATCAGCTCCCCCGGCACACAGGAAGCGCAGCCAGGTTTGAAGTGATCCCATGCGCCCCATCCACTCCGATGGGTCTCGCTTGAGGAAGCGCTGGATGCACTTCCACCCCCTGCGTCGCGTTATCCGGCTCTCCTCGACCGCCTCCGCGTCCGAGTCATCCATCTCCTCGGGGTCGGCAGGCCGATAGGCAGGGAAGGCAGCCAGCAGGTCTACTGTAGGGTCCTCCCCTGGGATGTCCTCACGGGGGATAGGTTCCCCAACATCTGGGCGACCTTCTTCTCCCGCCCCAGCGGCGTTGACACCCTTGTCATCCCCCGACCTCTCTCCGATGGCAGCACCGCTGACGTCCATTGCCCCCTGATCAGCAGTTGGTGGGGCCGACTCGGTGTGAGAAGCCTGTTCCGGAGGAGGCGGCATGTCTGCCATCGGTCCACTCGTGGATGGCCCCGGTTCGGCAGCCCAACGAACCTACAGTGTTGAGATCACTGCGCAAGGCATGCCATGGTTAAGTCACGGATTGTCAACGGCAAGCACCAGCAGTAAAGTAAGGAGACTTACGGGAGTTCAGAGCGTCATCTTCCGCTGTCCCGGCCGCCGCAGGAGAAATTGCAGCAGGGGACCCCTCATCGCTTGTCAGTTCAATGATGGGTGTCTGGCCCCCGCCCTGTCCTGCTGGCGCCTCTCCTACTCCTGGTGAGGATGCCTGACCAGCATCCGTGCACTCCTGAGAAAGGTGGAGAAATGGGTTAGAAGCGGCATAATAGAATGGATGAAGCAGGTTGAGTAGGGATAGAAGCGGACCTCGAAGAGCTCAGTAACATCAACATTGTAAGAGTCGCCCACCTCGCCGCTCTCCCGCGGGCTCCCCTGATGGGATCTCCCCTCGGAGCCTTCGTCCTCCCCTGTCTCCTCCTCTTCCTCGGAGTCATTGCTACTGTCATCTTCCTCCGGCGGCATCTGTTCTGGAGCGGGCTCTAGACCGAGCATCACCTTCACCAAAAGGGATAGCTCCGCACGCTGACCATGTTGGCGCGCGTACTCGTCCATGGCCGTTAGATACGCATACTGCCAGTTGAAGTTCACCCTGTCGGCGATCTGGAGGCGCCCGACCTCTGGCAGATGGATTCCTTCTCTGAGTATCTTTCGCCAGATGGCTTCGGTCCTCAGTGACTGCTGCAGGGTCATCCAGGCCGACCACAGTGCCAGGAAGACTGCATCGTGGGAGGGTTCGAGCAGACGCCTTACCTGCTTCCCGGGCCGCTCCCCGACCGCCGCATGTGCCCCCTCTCCGGGTGCTGAAGTCGTGGCGGCAGCTTGCGACGTGCCCGCCGCCGAAGTCCCTGCCCGCGCCGGCTCCGCTGCTTGGCGCGCCTCCGTTCTCCCCCGTGTGGCGGCGCCTCGCCTCCTTCCTTGACACCCGGTCTCCGCACGGGTGACCTCGAGCCGCCGAACTGGCTTCCGTAGAAGCCCCTCGGGGTACGCAATGGCCCAGTGTTCGGCGTACTCGGTTGCCAAGCCTGCGTCAACCCCGGTAGGAGGAAGAGTGATGACCTCTCCAGAGCCGAAAGCGGCGAACATCAGCCACATCTGGCGAAGGACGCAAGGGTTCGTCTCCTCCCGGACAGCAGTGAATACCCTCTTCGGCATCCGTTGAAGGCACCCGAACTGCCTGGCGAACCGGGTTGGCACGTAGGGCTCGCAGATCACCTTCCCGTCGATCCGAGCCACGAGCACCCCGCCCCGCATGTTCAGGAAGTATTCGTGCTGCTCCAGCGGACCCTGCCCATTGTCGATCATTTGGCCGACGGGAGTGGGGAACGGGCTGAAGTTGAAATTGGCGTGATTGCCAATCCGAATCCTCACGCCCTCCTCATTTAGGGTCATCGGAGCGACCCCCGCGATGTTCAGCAGGGAGGGTCGCAGGCCGTTGCCCGGAGGAATGATGGCGTTTGGAAACGTGTACCCACCAAGGTGAGCAGCCACCCAGCCGTGGAAGAATTGAAAGGTCCCACAGATCCTTCGTGGCGACCCCCCTCGTGAAATGCATCCCAGGATGGCATACAGCTTCGCCAGTACTGAGACCCCGAGGTTGTATCTTTTGTTGGCGGCCATAGCGCCCGCCATCGCCAGTGTCGCCGGGCGGATGCCCATTCTCGCGTCCCGCACTGGCAGGAGCCACCCACTAAGAAAGGCGGCCAGGAACGCTGCGTACCGGACAATTGGGTCCCGGGCCTCGATGACGCGGTACCCCCATGAGCGGTAGTCGCCCGTCTCCAGGACCCGCCAGTACGACCCGTTCCGGCTCCTCTGAGCCACGGTCGGGCACCGCTTCCCCCTGCCTGGCATCTTGACCGCTGGGTCATGCTCCAAGAACTGGCCGAACCACTCCTTGTAGGCTATGTCCTTGTGGAAGTCCTTGATCCCGAGCCGCTGCGTAGCCAGGTCAAGTAGATGCCATGTCAGAATGGGAGTCCGTGACCTGTCCTCCCAGATGTTCTTCGGTGGCAGGAACTCATCGTATTGGTAACCCTCCAACGGGATACCTCCGATGCAGTGGATGTCCCAGAGACCGATGCTAAACTCCCCATGGTGAAGTTGGAAGGTGTTGGTATCCGGGGACCATCGGGTGAAAAGCTCCGGCCCGAGCTCGGACTGCTGGTAGAAGTGGAACTGCGACATCCACACCGCCTCAAACAGGCCGATGTACCGCAGCTCTTCCGCGAAGTGATCGCAGGTGTGGCGTACCCAGAACGCCCAGGCCCACTCACTAGTGAAGTTGCCCCCAGACCGCAAGTCCCAGTCCTTCAGCCAGCCCTTGGTGTCGTCAGTGACACTCTGGCGATATGTGCTCGAGTAGAGGGCTGGAGAGTTCTCCGCAGTAGGCTCCCTCCCGACGATGGTTCGCGTCCTCGGGTTCAGGACATAGACATCTAAGTGCCTGGTCTCCCTGGCAGGATGCCCATTGTTTGTGATGTTATATCGGGGAAGCTCTTCCTCCCAAGTCACCCAGGTCTGTGGCGCATCAACCTCGAACCCTGGCACCGGAACCTCATCTAGGATGCCGAAGTTCCAGAGCGGCAGGTTGTCCGACAGCGGATATGTCTTCTGGGCCGGTGTCAGCAAGTCGAACAAGGATTGATTGTTGGAAACAATCTCCTTGGCTCCGTACACCTCCTCGTTCGTCGCCATCTCAGCTCTGCGAGTGGCAGCATCCCCCTCATTTCCTTGATTGGCAGCCATCTCAGAAGCTCCGGGAGTCGTGCGGGTTAAGGGATGAAGCGTGCGGAATCTGACGAGGCTGGTAGAGAAGTTTGAGCATTGGCGCGCAATCCTAGTGGACGGCGCGCAATCAGGATGTCTGTCGCGTAAACCCCCGGGTGTTCGCGCAAAAGCAGGCCGAAATCCGGAGAGGTTTGCGCGACGAGCAGGTGAATTCCGGGCCGGAAAGGGCAATTTCGCGCACGAGAGCTCGGATTCTTATTGCGCGGAAGGCCAGTGTACGGTACGGGGGGACCCAGGGCCCCTATTTATAGGCAAGGCCGGGTGTCCGCGCTGCGCGGAAAGCGCTTTGCACGACCGCGACGGCGAATTCCGCGCCCGACACCCTTTTTTGCGCCCCACAGTCCCGCGCCACCCAGGACTTCGGCATTCCGGCGTCTTCCTCAGAACCCGATCGTTGCGACCTCTCGCCGATCAGATTCCGAGGGGGGGCTTTTGTAGACGCCGGAAAAGTCCGTTGTTCCCAAACGAAGCTCCGGATGTAGAAAGAGAGGTCATATTTGGAGTCAGAAGCACGTTTCGAAGGGCCCGGAGGCCTTGCGCGGAATTTTGGAGGCCCGCGCGCAATGTTGAAGTCAGGAGCGCAAAACTCCCGGGATGCGCGCAATGCGCTGGGCCGGCGCGCAATTTTGCGCGCCCGCGACCCGCGCGACTCCCTTGCGCGCCGGGCCCGATTCCGCGCCCGCGAAGGAAATTCGGCACCCGCGAACCGGATTCCGCGCCCGGGGTTGCCTATAAATATAAGGCGACCCCCGACGTTTTGGTGGTGGCCGGAAGTCGAAAGGTCTCTCGTGCGCGCAATCCAACCCCCTCCGCACGCAATGTCGATCTTCAGATAACCTCCTTTCTTTCGCGCAAGAAAGCCTTGGGGTTCGCCTTCGCGCGCAATCCCTTTGGCTCCTTTCCTTTGAATAAATCTTCACCCAAAGGCATTCGCGTGCAAAAGAAGCCTCTTGCGCGTAATTTCCCCCGGGGTGAGCGCAATCCGGCCCGATTGCGCGCACCCCCCCTCCTTTTCAAAGTGGCCGTTCAGTAAAGAATGAGTCGTTGCCCCCGCGCGCTATCCGAAGCCCGGTGCGTGCAATCTCTATCTCCCGCGCGCAAAGTGCTGGCCCAATTGCGCGCCAGCCCACCCATTTGCGCGCCGACCCGCAGTATTGCGCGCAAAGCTCCTCTTTTGCGCGAAAACCGCCAGGGTCGCCCCCTTTGACCCCCTTTGGGTACCCGCCTGCGTGGCGCCCGATGAACCTCATCCCGGGTGCCCGCACCATGCGTTGTCTTCCCGTGCGGCCCTCCAGGCTCGCGCGAAGTGACACGGGCCTATCGGCGGCTTCTACATCCCGCGCGACGTTAAACTGCACTTCGTCCGAGCTACAAGACGTTAAACTGTTCAGCGTACGTCCACGATGCGCGATGCTAAACTGCCTAGCCTCCATCGTCCGAGCTACAAGACGTTAAACTGTTCAGCATTCGTCCTCCATGACGCTAAACTGCACCACGTCCGAGCTACAAGACGTTAAACTACCAAGCTCCTTCATCCTCAACACACGACGTTAAACTGTACTTCGTCCGGAAATACGTTAAACCGTCCGCTTCGTCCTCAACACACGATGTTAAACTGTACTTCATCCGACAAGACGTTAAACCGTCCGCATCACCCGATCCTGTGCCTCGCACGCAGGGTCCTCCCGGTTTGGATGTGGCCCCCACCCGCTCGTCTCTGCAGCGATGTCGGGATTGGAGTGGCCTTCTCCCACGGGGGTAGAGTGTTACAAACAGAACGAACTACGTGGACTTTTATCCCTGTCTCCTGAACAGGGTACGTAGGAAGCCTCTCCGAGGTTCAAGCCCACCACCTGGTCGTCCCGGTCGTATTCACGTCGGTTCGTCCATCAGTGGAGCCCTCCTGGGTTCACATTTGCGTCGATTCACCTATGAATCCGCCCTTGTGGGAGACTGCACGTGTGTATCTCCATTGTGCTTCCCCACTGCCGAAGCCAGTAGAGGGCGTGACAGGGATCGAGGTCTCTCGCCTTCGGCCCAAGCCCCTCTCCAACTGAGCTTTGCCGCATCCGGGCTGCCTCAGTGCGTAAGTCCTGACAGAACGAACTACGTGGAATTTGATCCCTGTGTCCTAAACAGCGTACGTAGGAAGCCTCTCCGAGGTTCAAGCCCACCACCTGGTCGTCCCGGTCGTATTCACGTCGGTTCGTCCATCAGTGGACCCCTCCTGGGTTCACACTCGCGTCGATTCACCTATGAATCCGCCATTGTGGGAGACTGCACGTGTGCATTTCCATTGTGCTTGCCCACTACCCTTTTATATTTCTCTCTTCAACGTCCAGCTTGACGTGAAACTGTGATCCACCCGGCCGTTCCATCCCCCTCTGTGCGAGGTGGTTCGGTTCAATCCTCCATCCGGCGGCCTCGACCTCTTCGTGAGTCGGCCTGCCGACGTCCAGCATGACGTTAAACTGTATATCTGAACTACGCTGACTTTGATCCGCGCCAACACACGGTACGTAGGAAGCCCCTACGGGGATCAGCGCCAATGCACGGTACATAGGAAGCCCCTACGGGGTCCAAGCTCTTCACTCCATCATCCATCCTGATCCTTACCCGGGCCGCCACATCCCGGTGGGGTCATGCCATTTCATTCCACTCCACTTCACTCGGGAAGCCACCCATGTGCTGGCCCCAACGTCGGAGGTTCCCCACAAGGGGTTCTGTCACCTGATCCACTTCTCGTGTTGATCAGTCCGATGCCGTCCCCGCTGGACGTTAAACTCGCGGCATACCCCGTGTTAAACATGGGAAGCTGAGGAAAACCTCAGGTAACGCAGTTCCCTGCACCCAGCGCAGGATGCCTCAGGCCATCACGCCTTCGAGAAGCCCTATTAGGGATGGAAGGCAGACATGCAGAGCCGCAGCGTTACGACACGCCCCCAACACCCAGAGCCACCCGGTCTCCTCACCGCAGGTTGCTGCCCCGACCGGACTCCTTGGAGCCTCCGGGCGGAAGCAGCGTAATTAACCGGTGTCCATGAAGATATGGCGCCAGGAACGAGATTCACGAACATTCTTAAATCTATGAGGGAGACCTGGATTAGGTGACGAGTTCCGAGGAGACGTCCACGGAAGGAGGAGCCGACATCCCATCATCCCGGTTTCGATCAAGGAGCAGACGCCCCTGAATAAGGGACGAATGCCGCCCGCCCTTGGAAAGCGGGACTGCGGGGCCACAAGCCGCGCGCCTATCCCCTCGGGTCGATGGGTGCACGCGCGAACGCGTCCTGGCGGAACAGTGTCGGAACAGAAACCCGACGCACATCCGCACCGAAACAACGATGTCCATTTAATCCAAAACCTACCACATTCTAGGACATATAACCAATGATCCATGACACAACATTACCTTGCTGAATGCTAAGAGTGTCCAATTTATCCCAAACTAGATAACACTATTTAGGTTACGGTAGGAAATCTTTGCACTAATTTTGTTTCTCATTCCTTGAAAAACATGTTAATCAATCATAGATATATCACGCAAGGTGCACATAAATATATCATGCAATCAAGAAGCACATCCTATATAAAATGACATATTGCATGGTAAATTAAACATATTTGGTTCCTAAAATGATGAATGAGATATAATAACCTCATCACATCTGGACATGGTAAAATCCAAAAGCATATGAAGCATCAAACATCAAGTGTGTCACCCAATGATGGAATAAAATCAATTATAAGAAGAAAAATAGAGAACATCCATTTATCAGTCCATGAAATTTTGATTTTCCCTATATCTGGGTTACTTAATCCCAAGGAAAAACTCATTAATAAATTCCAATGAATTCTAGACCTCTTTTCTATTGTCTCAAAATTGTATGAAAACAAAAAAACACCACTCCAATACCACTTTGTAACATCCTGACCAGGATCCACTGAACATTTTCCCGAGATGGTGTGTAACATGGCCTCAAGTGCACCTCCCCGTATGCCAGGGGATACTGAATGGTAGTAAAGGTATAAGGTAGTAAAATGGAGAGACTATACCCTCATGATCATCGTTTATAATAGTGATGTGATTATATCAATCAATAGAGGGATATTATGAATAATTGAGTAGTGAAAGAATAACATACAAACTATTGAAATAAATATCAAAAATAGAATCAATTTCATATAAAATTTTATGATTTTCTAAGGTTTATATAAAAAAAGGAATCCATTACATTGAAAAAATCATCCCATACGTTACATGTATCAATCTAACAAAAAGACCAAAAAAATACCATCTCTTGCTAGAATCATGAGAATAGATCAGTCTTGTGCTCCCAATCTACTAAGAAATGATCAAATAATGAATCATAATGTGGATTCTTGCCCCGGTCCCAACCTATATCCATGAAGTCTTTCTAGGTCCCAAAAAACGACCAAAATATGGCGTGAGATACCACTCAGTAGGCTACCACCAATGGTGTCTATAATAAGTCAACTAAATTTATAAACAATGAAGAAGTGTGAAATATATCATAGGAATAACAATAATATATGTAATGTTTCAAATTGATATGTGATCTTATCCAGTCAAACATGGCTACATATGAAAAATAATCATGCACCCATAAACAAAGGGAAACTGTAATCAAGAATCTATAATCATGCTATAATTTTAAATCATGTTGGATAAGAAATAATGGCATATGTCATGTAATCCAGAGTCATACCCCAAGGGAAAGATCCAATTTATAAATACCAAGGAATCCATATTATGTTAGTCCTATATGGGCTAGATACAAAGAATAAAAAAACAAATAATCCCCTCGATTCCTAGTAACATATCTATAGGAATTTAGTAAGGACTTGGGTGGATCCCAAAGAGCAATTACATAGTGAATGTCCAAGGCAATTCAAAGAATGAAGGATCCAAGGAGTATCAATGTTCTTAGTATCCAAAGTAAAGTATATCCATGGTGTAGAAATGGTTATGGAATTCTATGGAATTAGGATCCTAGGAGTATAAACGTCCAAGGAATCCAATAACATAATTCTGATTCATGGTGTATAAATTCTAGGTCATCCAATAGAATCAGGATCCGAGGAGTAGAATTTTCCAAGGTGTCCTCTATAATTATCAACTCATCATCTCATTTCATAATCCATTTCATTATCACTCACAAACCTTGAGTTCATCCATACCATTCCATATTTCCCCATTCAACAATTTAACTATTTAATCTTAAGTAGTTACATGAAAAAAGGCATAAAAATTATCTTATAATTTATTATAATGTCATAAATATAAGGATGGGAATAGAAAATAACATGGTTGGCCTAATCACATCAAAAAGGAAGAACACATATCATGGGTTGATCAGGCTGAGGTGATCAACCTCCAACCATATAATAGTGAAAAATGATAAATCTAAAAAGGAATCAATCTCTTTAATAAAGGAATTCAATTAATTTAAGGGGGAATTCCAGAAATTCCATCATGTGACACAATAGAAACAAAGTATATAAAACAAAAAAATATATAAGAGAAACATATAGATACCTACCATATACCTATGGTATAACACTCATATACTTTCAACCTTTGATTTGGTCCAGATTAGATGAAAAAGGTTGAATAGTTGAAAACCTTGGAAATAGGGCATATTAGTTTGCACCAAAATAAATTATTCAATACGAAGACAAATTATGAAAGGAAAAAGTTGAATGAAGAACTTACTGATTAATATCAAAAGAGATGAATAAATCATTATTTATATTATTGATCTCAAAATGAGATCAAAGCCCAGTATTTGAGCTTCAATAGGAGAAAATAATACTCCTTATATTCTGGAAAAAGGAGGAGTAGGAATGTAGGTATTTAAGAAAATTTAATGATAGTTTGGTAATTTTGCCCAAAAACACTAGGTCTCATGGTTTGGGCATATGGTTCGACAAACAATGTGCCAACCATGCATCATCCGCTTCACCATCCATCTCACACATTTTATGCACACACCTTAGTAACCCATGCATAAAACCCAATTTTCCCCTTTTCTAAGAACATTAGAGCCCTCAAATTAGCATTTGAACTTGGTTCCATGGTTTCCTCGAACTGTGCAGCCCTACTCCAGCATCTGAAACACCCCACAATGTTTCTACTAACTATGGGGACCAACAAACATTTCAAAAAATCCTAGGCTATAGGATTCGAACAAGTTCAAGATACCACCAAATCTCCCATGACCCCACTAGACATTCATACTAGGTCAAAAGCAAGAAACTAAACTCAAAAAAATATATCCATAACTTAATAAAAACATGTTTTCTTATAGAGATGATGAAGACTAGTTATGGAAGAAGCAGTTACCGATATAGTAGAAAAAATGTCTATTAGTTGACAAATTCATGGGTTTTTTGTTATAATTTTTTCCAAAACACTAAAACTCTAAACCTAAAAGGTATTAGGAATTTATTTAATGATATATTTCTTATAATCCATTTCATTATGATAGGGTAAAATCTTTGGGGGAATCAATATTGGAATTAGATTAGGGTACAAAAATATTAGTGGTTACGATGTTAGTTGAGGATAATATAAGGGTTATATGTTAAGTTTGACAATAATTTCAAATATGTAGATAAAAATTTACTTTAGTTAGAGTAATATTTAATATTTTAATCATGATAATAAGAAACAATTTGTGAAAACCCTATATATAATTCATAGGGATAAGTCTATGTATCAGATAACATCCCAAAGTTTGTAAATGTAGAGATTGTGCAGTTCTACTAGAAATTACATCTTTATCTGAATATAGTATTGTGGATGAAATATAGAAATAGATTTTCTAAACCACATTAGGATCAATGAGAGATTACCATAAGGGGGGTGTGGGTGGGCGGTGAGTCCATGATCAATACTATTTTTATATTTCATTCAAAATAAACATCACCACCCGATATGATATAATGATGATTTCCGAGACACACCCAATAAACAAAAAAGGGAGAATATAATATTTTATATTTTTACCTATAAATGTGAGAAGTCTATTCCTTGGTGTGATACATATTCCACCACAATCATAGTACCCACTAGATTCATCTTGCAAGCACAACGAGTAAGTTATAACATTGAAACTCATGTTTTCATATCTCCTGGCCATCCTTCGATGCATCTTGCAGTTTAAAATGAAAAATGTATGGTTAAAAAAGAAAAATGAAATATTCCATTTCTAAAATACTTTCATTTCAATAAAAACATAGAAACAATTCAACAAAATTTCACAAGAACAATTTTCTTCATTACGTTGTATAGACGACAGAAGAAAGAAAACACTCTAATATTATTATTTTTAATGCATTCTCCTAAATTTGATAACGATAGAATTTTTTTTATCACATATCAATAATTTCACATTTTTATATCTATAAATCTCTTCACTAATCAATTTTCTACACATTTCAATGTCAATATAGGATCCCATCTTCCACAAAAAATAGATTTGAATTTCATATTTCAAATTTTAATTCCCTTCTTAAATCAGAACCCTTGGATATTCTCCCATAATAATATAGAATATTTTATTTTATTTTTTATTTATAATAGGTTGTAATAATCAAAAAAAATGAAAATAAATCCCACTTAGCACTCATATTTTAACTGCCCATATTTTCCCAAAAAACCACTTTTATAGTGAAACATCATACATTAAAACATGAGACGATGATTCAAACCATTTTATACTACTTGAACACAATATGTAGTAGTGTAACAATAATTTCTTGGAGGTCCTCAAATTTTAAATGTAACAAATAACATTCCCAATCTCCTCTATAACATGGTCCATGAACTACATCATTATCCTCTAGATTTTCTCTAGACTACAGTTTGAAAAATAAACTATAGCGTAGAGGTCCTAGATTTTATAAATCCAATAAAAATCAACCAAACCTTCTATACGATGTGGTTATATTTAAACTATATGGATAAATTTATTATCCACTATGACGTAGATACATAAATTGACAAATAAGTTCTTGTAGAGTGTTTTCCCTCCCACTTCCTATTTCAGTATCTCTATGACATGGAATCCTATGCTATGGTAAAAACCCAAACTGATGTTAGCTATCCACTGCATGAAAATTAGTTACAACCTAGAAAAAATTCTGTAATAATATTCTACAACACAATACCAAGATTTATAATATAAAACACTTTTTTTTATAGTTTAATTTTCTAGCATCATGAAATCCTGCAATGATATTAAAACACATCGAACAGAGAATCATTTGAGTTTTTTTTCCAAAAACCTTAAAATAAAAAATTTAAGTTTGAAAATGATTCATATATTGAAAAAAACCAACATTATGTATCATATATAATTAAATCTATTTAACCAAATTCCCAAAAAATACCCCAACACCTCTTTATATCAATAATATGTTCCTAGGTGTAATCATTATAAAAAAGGCTAGTTGAGTACGAACCCAATCTTCATTATAGTTCATGATGAGTTGGAATATGACGACACACCTATATTAAAAATCCTACGGTATGTTCTTTAGTCAATTAAATTACCATTACAAGACATTTTGAATAATTTTTTATGTTAATGAAATACATTATAGAATAAAAGAGAACCAAACCTAAAAAACCTTGATAGAACTAAGAGTGATTTAGGTTGAAATGAATTCTAATGTAATAATTTTGAACAATAATAAATTTTTAGGAATAAATTTTCAATTAATTATCTTATAATAAAACTATTACGGAGTTCATCACTCATGTTAAGTCCATTTGGGTTATGTAATGTTTGAAACCTAAAGGAATGAAGTAAATAAAGGATTTTATGTACAATGTGAATATTTTTCTAATTAGTAACATATTAAAATAAGAACTTAACATTGAAATATTATTATTATTCCAAAAATATATCTATAATTATTATTAATAACATCAACTATTTTTATTTATAAATAAAATCAAATAAGAGAGGCACTGATCATCTGGGAATTTCAGGTGGAAAAGAAGACGAAGGAAATATTGTTTGATTTCCTTATTTTATATAATGTGGGAAGAATCGCAAAGGGGATTATCTCTAGGTTTATATAATATTATTTGTTTTTATACATTGAGGGTAGGTATAAATAAGTTTTCAAGGAAAAATGTTGCATTTAGTTAACTTGATAAAGGGAAACAAATTTTTTTCTAATTGTATCAAAGTTGTTACAGCTGACAAATAATTTGAAAATATATCCTATGTTTTGACTATATTTATGATACCATAAACTAATTTTTATAGTGAGTGATAGTAAAATTTCTGGGGTTTCAATTTATTTAATGGGGGAGAATATGGCACCCCAATATTTTAAGAAGATATATTTCCTTTACAAATGAATGTCTTCAATATCTTTCTTCACATGAAACATCGAACCCAAAAGAACTCTAGAACATTATAAAATAATTAAAATATACCCATTTTTATTGGGTAAAAATAATGCTAATGATATTATTAAATAAATATATAAGTAAAAATAAATGTAAATTTTAATGCAAATTCACTGATAAAAGTCAATTAGTATAACTATGTAAAAAATAAAATAATTTTATGAGTAGATATATATTTTCTTTAAAAAAAATTCAAATGTAATGAAGTTTATTATTTCATGGTTACATAATGGTTTAAATTGAATTTATTTCTAATATATAAAATAAAATAAGTCAACATCATTCAAACAGTTATTACTAGACATATAATAAATTTATTTTATACTAAGAAGATACATTTTTTCAAAAATTTCTATTATGCATTGTGTAATGTTATATTTAAAATATTTTTTTTCTAAATTTTAAAAATTGAATTCAATAATATGATTTGATATTATTTGATTAAATTGTTAAAAATTATGTAATGTGCTAAATTTTATTTTCAAGCATAAAATTATGTTACCATGATAGAAATTAGTTTCCACGATAAAAATTTATTCTTTAAAGAATGATACCTTTTCAAATAATGTTTATTTTAAAATTAAATGGATATATTATATAATAAATTCTAAAATATTATTTTAAAAAGTATGAATAGATAAATTAATAATCATTTAATTGTAAATTAATGTTTAATATGATTAGGAACCCGTGATGATTAAAATGATATTTTTCCACAAAAATAGTTTTTATAAACATTATATGTTTTAATTTAAAATGTTATTTTCTCATATTAAAAAATTGAAATAGATTGAATTTAGTCGTAATTTGGATTCTAGACATTGAAATTTGGTAATAATGTTCATCTTATAGTTTTAATAATAAAATAATTTCATGGTTAAATTTTAATAATGATTAATAATTGTTAATGGTTTAATATAAGGTGGATCAAATTTTAATAAATCATTTTGACACTTATACCTTATTTAATAACTATTTTAGGTTGAAAAGTAATACCTAAAAGGCATAGAATAATTTCACCATATAAATCACCTAATTCATTAAAACCACATATCCCCCTTCTGATACCATTCTTAACCGTTACCTAACATTAGTTTCTACAAAAAAAAACACTCATTTTTACCTATCAAAGGAGCTCAATCCAAACCATTCATTCATACCTCTCCACCCCAATATAATTTATAAAAAATTTAACCTCACTATCCTCATACAAATCCTTCCCATGAAGTTTTTATTGTTCTAAGGACTCTTACCAATCATTAATTAGATGCATAAAAAGGTAAGTGTTCTCGTACTTCTTATTTTGATTTATGTAATTATATGGTTATAAGAAATTTTTTTCCCATGTTATAATTCTTCCATGTGTTCATAATTAATCATATATTTCCCAAATTATTCCTTGTTAGTGATATAATTTCATTACCGTTCATTAAAACCAATCTATAGTCCTTTTGTTATAGTAATAATGATGGAAAATCATTCTTTGATTCTCTCCATCCTCTTTTCAAATCATGCACTTAATTTGTTATAAATGTTTTTATATCCATGTGATTATTATTAAATGTTCTCATAATCAATCACATTATATATAAACTATTCCCTATTGATGAGACACAAACCTTCCATATCAATAGACTCATTCCATAAACATTTTTGTTTACCCATTATGTTGCCTAAATCATTCCTTGAATTTCAATGTCGTGACTTCTAATTGTTGATACCCTACGGTAATATCATTAATGGATATCCACATAAAGGTAACATTATTTTTTATGTATGGGATACATTTAATTTTGAAACCAATAATAAATATTCCTAAATTAAAGTGATATATTCAAATGTCCCTTGATTAATGTGGAACACATAATGATAGATATATAAAGGGTGTGCCCTGATAGCACTCTATTAAATTGGTTAAATAATTAATCTAAACTGAAGAAATGTTAATAATTCCATATAATCATGCCTTGGTAATATTTTATTATACCTAGGTGAAAAAACTTGGTAATAAATAATGGTTCTCCCTGATAGTGTACAAAATCATTAGGTAACAAATTTATTTATATAGACGACATTTTTATAATACCATGGATGAATGCCTTGGTAATGTTGTGAGATACCTTGGTGAATAACATTGGTAATATGATTTTAAAATTACATAATTTATATATTTGTGGATATTCTAGTTTATGAATTATGTTAATGTTATATCCACACTTCCATGTTATGCCACATGTTATTATGTTCATTGTTATATATTACTCCCCTATTTTAACTATGAAACCATTATTTTATCAAATCTATTTCATTATGATAAAAAACATATTCAATGAATATTTATTATGAATACATGTTTTATATGGTTTGAATTATTTATAATGTGTTTATGTCCCTTGATTATATTCTCATACCCATATATTTATCTTATACTCACTTATGATCATTGATATTGATTGTGGTTTTGATTATTTTAATAAGAGGAGTCCCAAACCTAAATAATAATGAATTCCTTGTCCTTTCCTATATAAACCCACCTAAGCTCCCAATTCCTCTTTATTCAATACCATCGGAGTTTAACCAACCGCTGAACTACTCTCTCTATAATCCTCCCATGGTTCCCCAATATCCTAAGAAGCCTCTTTCAAGCCTCTCACAAGCCATTGGGATCACACTTCCAAGTAATGGATTTCTTCATTTATATGTTTTGTCAAATTTTCATTAAGTTGTTATTCCTTTTGGTTTTCAATTAAAAATTTTGGGTCATGATTTCTCACCTCCCCCAGACATCCTTATTTATGTTTTGATGTTGGGATTCCTCTTTCTCTCTCATTAATGCCTCTCATGTACACCCGTTACCATGCCGAAATTCCATGAGAGATTTCTCTCTCCACTTTTACATTCAAGTAATTATTTTGTATTATGAATCTAAATTCCATTATGTTTGTTGGGACATGTATCCATATGGTCAATACTACCCATTTCATGTAAATATGATGGGAAATCCATTTCACTTTCATTAATCATTTTCATGAATCCTTATGTCACGTCGTTATGCTTCCAAAATATCACTGCGATTTTACAAACCAATGTCATTGTGTAGTGAATGTCACACCCATGTCGCTATCAAGGTTATTCACCTTTATGCACACATAAATTTTTAATATTAATTTAGTGTGTTTATTCAACATTACATAATAGTGGAATAACTTATGATGTTGATTGATTCCATGTTATATGATCCATGTGGCACACATATGCATGAAATGAAATGTTTAAGAAATGGTACACCCTGATAGCACTCTAATACATTGGGTAAAGTATAGTGTCAAGATATTCATGTGGAATTGGTGTTGAATTATGATAATTAAATTGAAAAGAGGGTTTACTCATGCTTCACGTGGAATGATGGATTACTCATACTCTATGTGCAATGAGCATTGGCTCATTCTAATTCCATGTTATGTGTTGTTACCACATTTCCTTGTTATGATTATCATTCTTTTTCATGCCTTTATGTTCATGTTTAACTTGTGCTCCATTTATATTCCTATAATCAAACATGTATTGTATTCCTCAAGTTATTCCATGTTTATTCCCTTATTGGGATTTATAGCTCACCATTTTCGTATGCATGTACTCAGGTTATCCCATGCAATGCTAAGTACGAGGGAATGTAGTGGTCTTGTAAAGGATGTTTTCAATAAAGTTGTTTTATTTCATGTTTTATATTGTTTTGTAATGATCTTGATCCCCATAGACACTATACCTATCAATCCTCTATGTTGTAACATGTTATGTTTATGTAATTAATCATGATTTATATTGTAATAAAGAATGGGGTTATCATAAAAAAATATAAGAAACTACAAAATAGATATATGAGGTACCTATTAAAATATTTAATTAAAATTGTATTTTTTGGAAGAAAAAAATATATAGCCAAGTGATCTTGGTTCATGATGTTTAAAATACATTATCTATATCTGTTAGAGCTTGAGAAATTGAGGAATGAAATCATAGTAGGATATTTGAGAAATAGATCTACATTATATTCTATGAAGAGTTATCATAATGTTGTAGATCATTTATAATGATAATTGAGGAAGATCATATCTATTATTGTATAAGTAACAAATTATATGAAGCAATAATTCTCATTTTGATTCCACATCTCTGTGTTGTAGTGAAAATTTGCACAAACTAGTGTGAATAAGGATTGGTATAATGTGATGTTATTCTACTTCATGTTATCTTGTGCTCAATTGTTCTTATAGTGATTACTCTATTGTTGTGGTGAATAAATAATCACAAAAATTGTAGGTTTTTCGTAATGGGGATAAATCTTTGAAAAATTATTATCTTATTTTCACTTTCATATTCCATAAGTATATGTGGGGATGAGAATTCATATTTGAGACAATCATACATTAATTCAGTCATAATTCCATATTTATGTATAATTAAATTATAATGAAACGGACTTCATATATTCCCCCCAATCTCAATAAAGAATCATAATATTAATCAATTCAAATGGAATCCATTATAGGTTCTTATATTAGATTCTATCAATTGATAAAAATAAAAATAATCAATTTTATTAATAGTATGGTAGTTCCACCATTTTATATATAGAAATACAATATTTGGAAGAAAAATATTTTCCTATATGTTCTTTACCATGTACTAGAAGTTAGAGATATTGAATTTGTTTGTTTCCAGCCTCTTCAAATTGGAACATCGATACTCTTCACCAATAAATACAATATAGTGGTTTATGGTAATTATAAAACTAGTCTTCCAATGTATTTTTTTTATAACAAGTATTCCAAAAAGTTATGTGGATTTAAAAATATAATGGAATCTATAAAAGGGGGAAATAAGGTATGAATGAATATTTGGAAGTCAAGGTGGAAAAATTATATATTTGAAGAAGTTGTTATTAAGGCATTAAGATTATGGTGGAAAAGTAAATTTGTGATTATTTTTCAAGGGAAAATAAAATTCTATGTAATATATGAGGGTTTGGTGAAAAGAATTATGTCTCTATAATTGTTAAAAAATATAAGTGAAATATTCTGAATAGTTTTTACCCTATAATATCTTCTCTTGAATATTTGTAATATCTCTCACTATGTGAATTAAATTATATTTTCATACCCTATATGATGATAAAATTGTTATCCTCCAACTATAAGTTTAAAGATAAAATGAATTTGAAGTCTATAAAGAAGTTAAAAATTAATAAAAACTTTACTGATGAGGATTAAAGTGAATATTAAAATTAATAGGATTATACTGCCTATCAAAGAATCATTTCCCTTTAATAAAAGACATTAACCAAGTAAAGTACATGTATAAAATAAGATTTACACTTAAATGATAAAATTTTACTATAATATAAAATATATTGATAGCCAATAAAAAGGGATATGATTTTATGTATGAAAAATGTGTGAATACACGTATAAAGAAATGGGATATAATATCAAAAGAATCAGATAAAGTTGTAAGAAATAGGAAGATATTATCTAGATTCAAGATAATAAGACTAATAATAAATGAATAAATATCTTATCATTCATCTAGATGTGAAGATTAAATTTCATCTAGTGAGAAACCAATTTCATGCGTGCTATTAAATGATGCTTTGAAAATTCAAGTAGTTGAGAATATGATTAAAAAAATTGAGTTAGAGCAAATGTTAAAAGATGACCTTTAATCATATCTGGAGAATAAAACTATGATCAAGAATAAAATATTTATATAGTTAAATTATATAAAAAATAAGAAAAAGATCAATTTATCGTGAATAAAACTTCCTACACTGATGAAACCAAGATGTTAAAATTGAATGTAGATGAACATGGAGAGATAATGTCGGATCTTGAAGAAATATTTTCATTGAAATTTGAATAATTATCTGAGATTAAATATTTTTTTATTTCAGTCAAAAATAATGTAAAGAAAATAAAATAAGAAATAAAAAATTATATTAAAGCCAAGGATGAATACATTAATATGGCCGAGGGGACTTACAAAAATATTTTGGTGAAATCTTTAACTATTAAAATGACTTTTAAGACTTATTTTACGAATATTTTGGTAGAAGATCTAAATATGGTCATGTATACACTAGAAAAAATGGGGTGAAACATTATCCCATGTTATTAGAGGAAAATAAGTACTCAATAATCTCATCTATTCAATAATATAAAAATAATTTGACATATCAAACAATATACCACTATAAATGTAGAACATTTTTTTCATACAGAATTTTGATTGTTCTATAAGATTTAAATATTGAGGATATGTTTCATGATATAGAGAGTTTCAGAATAAATCCTACACATGATATTATATATTTCATAACATATAAATAGAAATGATGAAATAGGTAGTCATTCAGAAGAGATGATATCATATTCTAAAGGAAGATAGGAAATGACCAAAATATCAAAATTTTCAACTCAAAACATATTTCACTATATTGAAGAAGTTTTTGGTTAGTGAGAGAAGTATGGTCATAGTGAAATAAATTTTTTTATTGTTTTTAATAAAAAATTACATATTATAATAATTGGTGTAAAGTTTAAAAACTAACGGAAGAAATAACATACCAAACTAATGTTTCTTTGAATTACAGTTGAATAACAATGTCATGGATTCTTGATAGTTGGTGCTCTTCAAATGTTATAAGTTATATAATGTTTCTGTAGAAAATTTAGGAAAATATATATCAGAATGATAATATTTTTGAATTATTTTTCTCCAAAAACCAAGGGTTTTTTCTTATGTAAAAATTGAAACTTAAAATCTAAAATCATATTATTTATTTTATATTTATTAGATGAAGCATAAAATCTTGAGTTCCAGTCATCTAAGTGATGATGGGTATGAAGTTATTTTAAAGAAGTACTCATTTTTAAATAAAAAATTAGTGGATGGAAGAATCATATAAAAAGGAAAAATGAATTAATGGTAATATATTTTTATTCGAAATTAACCCTTTATTGTTATTTTAGTGTAAATGATGAGTATGGATTATCATAGAAAGCTTGATTATCATGGATAAAAAATCATTATACAAATTCATAAGTGTTATGTTGTCATGGATTTTACAAAGATGAAAAAATGATAAATTTTTTGTAAAATATCATAAGGTAATAATTAATTATAAATCTCATAAAATCCATACATTGTTTTTGCTATACCTCTGAAAATCATTCATAATGATTTATATATCCCAATAAGGAAAAAGTATATCTGTTATGATTTCTATTTCATAGTATCCATTGATTAATTACCTAAAATTATAAATTTTATGATCATCAGGAACATGTTATAATATCTTTTGAAGATTAAAAAATCTAGTGTACAAATTAAAAAATAATTTGGACTTCATATCGAGTTATTGATATCTTATTATTATAAGGAATTGATAGGTTATTCATTTTACATTTATCTTAAACAAATTCTACCATGAATCAAATAAATACATACAATACTCACTAATAGAATGGATTTTTTTAGTGGAAGAATAGAATCATTCTTAGACTATAAACACAAGATGAAAAGAACCTAAAAATATTTTTTGGGAGAAGCTATGTATAATACTGTACAAATTATGAAAATATATACATTGATATTAATGCCGAATTTTACTTCTTATAAGATATGGTATAAGATGAATCTAAATTTCAATTACATAATTGTATTTTTATTCCATTTTTTTAAAATTTTAGTGTCAATAGATTATTTAATCTTGATTAGTTAGAAGATGATGATATCTTTATTGGCTATATAGCTATTGGAAGTTGGTATTTGTGCTAAAATAAATATATTACAAATAGTTGTGGACTATTTTAATTAGTATTGTTTTTGAAAAGTGTTGCATATATGATCAAAAATTTATAGTAGATCTAAAATTTTATGAAGATATTACACTCATATAACTAATCAATAAGTTGAAAAGGAATAAAAAAAATTAAACCAAATATTTTTAATATTGATTTTGAATATACTACTAATAAAGACAAGGAAAATAAATACACCAAATAATTAATTTAGAGGTTGAAAATGAATATTTTAATAGAAAATATATTTTTTTTAATAATTCCCTACAAAAATAAGATAAAAATTGAGAATAGAAACCCAAGCTTCTCATTTATCATATGTCGAACAAAAAACAATTGCTGAATCTATTGAGCATATGATTTGGGTATATGAAACAAATGATGATGTGAATCAAATTGAGAAAAACATTACATAAGAGTCTATGTCAAATCCAATAGATAGAAATCTAAGTGGAACCATGTTGGCACCTAAAAAAAATTAAAGAGAAAGGTCAAGTGACAGTAAATAAGGATAGGCTGGTATGTAAAGGATACTCTCAAATAAAATTAAATTATTTTAATAAAATATTTTCTTTAGTAGAAAGATTGTGATGAAATTAATATATTGGTAATAAGGAAATATAAAATGATTTTATAATGTGAAAATAACCATTAATAAGGTTATTATTCTTATAAATATTAAACATAAATTTATTACATAAGGATTTTATAATGGGTATTACCAATAAGAAGTCCAAGTTTAAGTATCTTGGTCTCAATTTAAATTCCCTGAGAATGGTTTCATATTAGGTTCCATATTTCATTTCATCTGGGGTTCATTTTATTCACTACTATATGAATGTCCTATAATAATTTTTATATTAAATTATCAGAATTTAGATATCTAAATAATGTTATTTCATTACATATAATTTTATTGAAGAGTTATGAATGTGGTTAGGCTGCCTCATCCTGAAATTTCATTCTTTGTGACAAGTTTTGTATTATTAACCTATTCAAATTTATATGGGTTATACACTACCTTGTTGAAATTTAATGTCATTTATATCTCTATTTTCATCGTATTTGACATTTCATTTATCGTTTAATCTTTTAATGGGTTTGATTTGAATGTTATAAAATTTTTAGTGGTGTCGTTGACTCAATTTCATTTTCATTGAGTCCCAAACATTCATTCGTGACTATAAACATCTAAGTTTCTCATATTCTCAAAATATATTATTTTATATTTTGTTTTATCCTTCTCTCCAAAGAATTTATATTTTTACAAAAAAACCTTTTCATTTGATGGATTTATATTCTAATAAAAATTTAAATATATTATAAATTTTTCTCATAATTGCTAATTTTTATTTTGCCACTATGTTTATATTCTTTATTTTGTATCATGAATGATCTTGTACACTATTTAAATATTTATATAGGATGTTTTCTATTAAATAATTTATATATTTAATTTTTTAATTAAATATTTTTAATGATTTAAAAAAAAATCATTTTTGGATTTCTTTATAAAAGTGCATAAAGAATGGTTTATAAAATTTACCATTTGACCACATTTTCCCCCCATTATAAAAATTATTTCTTATTATGATTGTATTATAAGTTATAATAGTTTATAAATGAAAATTTTATTCCAATTGTTATATGAGTTTTTTATTTTAATGATAATGGTTACCATTTTTGAAGTATTAATAATGATATTTCATTCTACATTCATATTTTAATATCTTAATATTAAAAAGTATTAACATTAAAATAATTTTTATGGTTTGAATATTTGAAATCCATTTCTAATTAACATTTTAACTTATATATTTTTGTCCATTTGAAATGGATTATTGAAGTTTTTTTTATGTTTTTTTCCATCCATGAAATAAAATATATATGAACGAAATGCCAATAATTTATCTTCATGTTTTCCATATATCTTTAAATGTATATATCTAATGGTGTAAAATTCATAGTCATCCAATATTTGATTATTTATTGTGACTTTTTTTTGTATCAACCATAATAATTTTGTGTCATTTATTATAATATAGTTTGATACCAAATTTCATTCCATGGGTTTTTCATGGATGTATTAGTGATGTATTTCATGTGAAACACATATGATTGGTATAACATTATGAGATAAGTGGGGTTAAATATATCCATACAGTGAATTGGGTATGATATTATATCACATGAGATAATTATAGAATTTTAGTTTTGATGATGGATTCACAATGGAAAACTGGAAGTGACACCCAATTTGAAATATTATGAGATATATGTAGTGATTTGATTATACATGTTTCATTTTTAATATATATAATATTCACATTATTCATTATTCATAAACACCATTTTTAGCACATTTTCTTAATTAAACATTATTTCAAATTATGATTGTAATTACTTCTTAAAAATCACTATTGCATGGTACATTCTTGAACACCTAATAAAACAAAAAATGTTCTTGATTTAAATTTCGTATATTATTTTTAGTTCTACCATTATATAAGTAACAACTCACAATGTTTGAGAAATTTATGATTTACATCAGAACACCACCATTTTGGACATTCAAACCAAGAAATTCAGGGCCACGTAAACACGACAGTAGACTAATAAAATTATGGAATAGGAAAAGATATAGGTCTAATGATTCTGAAATATTAACTAAATATAGGGGAAGTTACGAGGAACAGTCCATACAAACATTTATAGTGCAAATTCATATGTCAAAATGGAGTTTTAGGAGACCAAATGTGAAGATTTAATACTGGGCTAGATTCTACAACATAGAAAACCAGACATCCATTTAGATCATTTATCAGAAACCAAAAAATATTTTGGGATACAATTTTATGAATATTTATGGGACATTCATATATTTATTTTATTATTCTATGTCCCACTAAAATTAGTCCGTCTTAAATTCCAATTTGTTGCATCTATTTGGTCAATGTAGGTGGGATTTGATTATTTTTTCGGGGTGAAAAAATCCACTCTCCTTAACATTTCGCCCATATAGGCCTACCATAATTAATTGGGGAGACTTAGACTGTTGTGGTATCTACCTATGGCTTACAAAATTACTAATTAAGGAAGTGGTGTTGGATTATTTAGACATATTTGAGCTTTAATTTATTTTAATGTTATGCTGCTAATTTGATGTTGTAATTACATTTATTCAATTGTAAGTTACATTAATTACCTTTTCTTCTTAATAAGAGTTCATAATCTTATCATAATATGTTCATGTAATTATCACGTTGATATAGTTTCATAATGGTGTGGACTTATTCATGCCAAAACATTTAAAATTATTCACACAACAGTGGATAATGTTTTTATTTTATTATTTTTCTCTTCTTCAATTCCTCCCTCATGGGTCTATATCTTTCTTCCATTGATAGAATAACATCAATGGAGGGATAATACTCTTATGGTATGAATTAATGGAGTATAAAGGGTCTATATTTTATGTTATTTCTTACTCAATAATTGTTTAATAATTTATTTTATTTGAGTTTTTTCATTTAATGATCTTTTCTCTTCATCTTCCTTATTAAAATTTATCAATGCACTTTTCATGTGCTCATACTAACTTTTACCTAGGAGTTCCCATGAATATGATCCTACAAGTGTATTGGTGATTTTCATTTGAATGTGGAGGTGTTAAATTTGTAAGTGAAGAGGTTAAATTAATTTAATGGAATTAATCATTCTCGAGTCAATGAAAATGAAATATTCTAAAAAGAAACTTAAAGAATCCACCCCAAGCGATAACCTAGGATACTATAATTATTTTAAAATTAGTTCTCTTAAGCCTCTTAGTGTTCACTTAAACCTATCTAAAATCAACCCCAATGTTAGACACATCATATCCATAAAGAAATCCATTTAATGTACAAGTCTATAGGTTTCTTCGTAGTTCTCTAAGGATTCGACAACCTAACTTAGTAGTGGTCATGTCTTCAAATTCAATGGTCATAGGTTAAAACAATATGTTGAATCATTCAATTAATAAGAAAACAGATGAGTTAACTAAGCCAAGCTATGAACCAATTTTTTTTGATAGAATTAGGGTCCTTGTGGGGTTGAGGACAGTAAACAAATTTCATTCTAGGAGGTAAACCGGCCTTTACCTATACATTTAATCAATAATGGAGTTTCTAAGTAAAAATGTATGTTTTTTTATTTCCTTTCAGTTTTGTTTATTTTTAGTTAATGAAACATCAAGGGGTTCACATTGTGTTCTAATAATTGTGGTGTTTATTATTCAAGGGATGCTGAGTTTAATCGATTCTTTGGAAATTAATATTTCCTCTAGGTGTACAAACACAAACTATATTCATTAATGAGGTTTCTATAAGTGGAATGTAGATCAATGGAGTAATCACAATCATCATGGGCTTCAACATCATCCACTAGGTGACTTTGTTCCATATTTATTATTTTAATTTCTTTTTAGAAATCATATACTCTACCTCGATCCCCTTCTAAATTTTATTTTCTTTAAATAGTGTGTACTATATTATTTTATGTTTGGGGGGTGAAATAAAAAATGATTATGTGTTTATAAAAAATAATTTTTTTAAAAAAATTGTTTTGAAATAAAAAATGCATGGAACGGAAAATTCCTTTAACCATGAACATGATAATATTCATTTCAAACTTTGAAATTCAATATCAAATAATTTTACATGCCTTGATTCTTATTTTAATGCAATTTTATGTTCAGGAGCATAAATTTTGGAAATTCTGGTTATTTGATTTGATTCTTCAACGTTTTGATTTTCATCCATTAAAAAAACACAATCCAAGTCCTTTGGAATGTGGGGTTTTAGATCGAGTTTTTGGGGTGCCATAATAAATGTCATAGGTTTGTTGGTTATTTTAATATTAACATGATTATTCAATAAAAAACATCACAAAAACTATTAAAAAGAAAAATAAATTGTGCGTATAGAAATTTATTAAACCAATGTGTGTCTTTACAGCACTTGGAGATCATGAGTCCCTAGATTTGTAGCCCAATGTTGGGAATTTTATCTCTATTTTGGGTAATTTGAATTTTTTTATCATGAAAACATTAGATTATTCAAAATTATATGGGCTTTACTTGGGGCACTATAATCTTTGATCTTGGGAGCCATCATAAAAGTTTCTCTATAGGGGTTTACATGATTGATTAAAATTTCAACAACCATACAAAAATTGAAAAAATTGAAATTAAAAATTAAAAAATAATACTCACCATAATATTAAAATTTTATTCCACCTAGCACTTCCACCAATTATCCGTTTATTAAAGATGAACCCCCATGTTTGTTGTGACGTACAACACATCACCAGGCTTAATTAAAATTGAGTGAAATATGGGAAAAACATGAAAAAAGGGATGGTCTTTGGATTTGGATATGACTTTGGACCTATCATGCTTTAAATTATTTTTATTCATTTCATAATTGTTTGGTATGAGGTCTTTTGGTGATCATTGTGTATTAATTTTTTTTTTGGAAAAGGGAATTCAAATTTCACATTTTTTAGATACACTTTTCCTGGGAGTAGAAGAAATAAAATTGGGTGGAGTGGTGATTAGCGACTGATTTAGGATAATATTAATTTTTAATATATATAATATTCATGTTATTAATTATTCATAAACAACATTTTTAGTGAATTTTACAAATTGAACATTATTTCACAATATGATTTTAATTAATTCATAAAATGCACTGTATAATGGTAAATTTTTTAAAAAATCATAAAGCACAAAATTATATTGATTTTATTTTCATTTCTTCGATGATTTAATAAACAATTCATTATTTTGGAGAAATTCATTATTCACATTGAAAGACGACCATTTTGGATATTCAACACAAGAAGGTTTAGGAAAAGTAAACTTGATTGAATCCCAATAAAATTACATTAGAGGAAAAGATACAAGACTAATGATTATGAAATTTTAACATGATATAGAATACATGATGATGAAAATTCAATCCAATACTATCTAGAGAAAATACAAATGTTTAAAGGGATTTTTAGGTGGCCCAATTTGAAGATGTAATTCTGGGCTAGATTCTGCGGCCCAAAAAAATCCCACAATTTAACTCATATATCAAATACCAACATATCATTTCAGTTAAATTTTATATAAAATTTGGGGAAATATAGAGATTCATTTTCTTCTTCTGTGTCCCAATCCAATTTGGCCATATAGAAGTTCAATTCGTCAAATCTGTTTGTTGAATGCAAGTTGGATCAGATTGTTTGTCACGGGTGGAAAATCATATATTACCTTAACTTTACACCCACGTCAAACTACCATAATTAATCGAGGAGTCTTTTAATATTGGGGGACATAACAAAGGCTTTGAAAATTCCAATTTATGGTATTGTTGTTGTAATATGTACACATCTTTGATCTTTGTTTCATTTTAATGTTATGCTGCCAATTTGAGGTTGTCATCACATTTCATAAATTGTACATTTCTTGATATACATTATCTTCTTAATAAAATTTCATAATATTCTATAATTATATTTTTATTCATATCATGTTGATACCATTTCCTTAGGGTTCTATCTTAATCACACCAAACCTTGTGACATATTTCACCAAATAGTGGAGAGATTGTTTTTTATTGTCTTTTTATTTATCAATTCCTCCACCATGAGTCTACATCCCACATCCATAGATATAATAACATCAATGGAGGGATAAGACTATTATGATTTGATCTAAGGGAGTATAAATGGTCTATATGGGATTTTATTTCTTATTCAATAATCATTAATCAATTTCTTTTATTTGAGATTTTCATTCAATGATATTTTCTATTACTCTTCCTTATTAATTTTTATCACCATATGTAACATGTACTAAAAAGATCCATTAACTTGGTGTGCTCATGAATATGATCCAACACGTGTATAGGTGATTAGAATGTGTATGTGAAGCTATTAAACCAATAAATGATGAGGTGACATTGATTTCATTTAATGAATTTTTCTCATGTAAAAAAATTGAAATATTCTAAGAAGCAATTCCTCTAATCCACCCTATGAAATAACCTAGGATTAAAATCATTACTTTAAATTGAATTCACTTTAGTATCTTAGTTTTCACTTAATCATATCCCAAATCAACCCCAATGTTGTCAACTTCATAGACAAAAAACCAATAAAATGTACGTTTATGTAGGTTTCTTCATTCGCCTTTAAGGATTCGACAACCCAAGATACAAGTGGTCATGTTTTCAATTTAAATTGTCATTGGTTAAAACCATTCATTGAATCATTCAATAAATAAGAAAAAAAGGAGGAGTTAACAAATCCAACCTGTGAACTAGAAAAATGTTTATAGATTTATGGTCTATTAAGGGATAATGATATTAAACAAAGAACTTTCTGGGAGGCAACCAAACCATTACCTGTACATTTACACAAGGTTGGAGTTTCAAAGTAAACTTGTATGTTTTTTTCATTTCATTATGTTTTTGTTTATTTTTAGTTATAGTAACCTCAAGGGGTTCATACGGTGTTCTAATTGTGTGGGAGTGTTAGATACAGAGGCTGCTATGATTTTTGATTTTTAGTTAATTCATATTTCCTCCAAGTGTGCAAACACAAACTCTCGTCATTAGCGAGGCATCTCCAATTAAAATGGAGATCAAATGAGCAATCAAGAACATCATGAGCTTCATCTTAAACCACATGGTGACTTTGTTCCATGTTTATTACTTCTATTTCCTTTTAGAACTCTTCTTCTATACCTATATCCCCTTGAAAATATTCTCTTCCGTAAATAGAGGGGAAATATTAATTTTATGTTGGGTGGGAGATGAAATAAAGAATTTATTTTGTCTGTATAAAAAAATAATTTTTTTACAAAATTTTTTGAAATAAAAAAATGCATGGAAGGAAAAATTAATTTAACCTTTAACATGATAATACATATTTCACACTATTAAATTGAAAATAAAATAAATTTTCAGGCCTTGATTATGAATGTAATGCACGTTTAAGTGCATAAGCATTGATTTTGGAAAGTGTGGTTTTCTTATGTGATTTGTCACCATTTATATGTTATTTCATTAAAAAAACACAATTCATGTCATTTGGGTTGTGGGGTATTAGTTTGAGTTTTTTGGGTCCCATAATAAATGACATAGGTTTTTTGATCATTTTAATTTTAACATGATTTTCAAAATATCAAAATAATAATAGAAAATTACAAAAAAAAACAATTGTGCATAGAGAAATATATTGACCTAATGTGTGGATTTCGATACTTTGGGATCATGACTCCATATTATTCTCACCCAGATATGGGAATTGTATCCTTAAATTTGGTAATTTTTTATTGAGTAATATCGAGATGATGCCCGAGTGTGTGGGCTTCATTTAGTGCCCTATAGTCTTTGAGCTTGGGAGTCATTGACAAAGTTTTGGTACAAGGGTTAACTCGATTGAGTTGAATTTAAAATACCATTGAAAAATTGAAACAAAAATAATTAGAAAAAATGAATACTCATCTTTATATTAAAATTTTCTTCCACCTAGCACTTCTATCTTTTCTCCCTTGAATAAAGATGAACTCTGATGTTTATTGTGACACAGAACACATCATCTTGCTTAATTGATATTGGATGAAATTTGTTGATTAATTTTAAAAATTGAATAGTCTTATTATTAGGATATTCTTATGTAAATAACTTGTTCAAAATTATTTTTATGGATTTTATAATTGTTTTTTATGATGTATTTTGGTGAGCATTGTGTATTAAAATGTTTTTGGAAAAGGGAATTCAAATTTCATATTTTTGAGATATATTTTTCTCAGGAATAGAAAAAATAAAGTTATTGGTGTGATTATCAAATTAATTAGGCTAATATTAATCATTAATATATATAATATTCATGTTATTAAATATTCATAGACACCATTTTTAGTTCATTTTACAAATTGAACATTATTTCACATTATGATTGTAATTAATTCTTAAAATTCACTATTGCATGGTATATTTTTCAAAACCTCATAAAAATGGTATTTATTTTATTTTCATTTTTTTAGTTCTCCAATTATCTATGGAAAAATTCATGCTTTTTGATTAATTGAAGATTCCCATTGGATGTCCACCATTTAATACATTCAACCCAATAAAGTTTGGGTGATATAAACGGGATATAAACCCAACAAAATTACTATAGAGGACAAGATCCAATCCCAATGATTATTAAATTTTATATAAAGATATAGAAAATGATTAGGAACATTCCATGAAATAGTTTCTGTAGCTAATTTATATTTTCAAAGGGATTTCATGGAGGCCCAATTTGAAGATGTAATTCAAGGACAAATTCTACGGACTAGAAAAATATTCCACCATTTAAATTATTTATCAAAAACCAAAAACCATTTTGGGGTGAAATTTTTCCTAAAGTTACTATTAATCCTTATATTCATTTTATTATTCTATATACCACACTAATTTGGTTATCTAAAGACTCAATTAAATGAATCTATTTGATGGATTCAACTTGTCTTAGATTATTTGTCAAGGATGGAAATGTCCATTGTCCCTTAGCTTTATACCCAACAAGGACAACCACAATTAATTGGGGAGACATGGACTATTATGTGATTGACCCAAGGCTTCCAAAATTCCTATTTAAGTATGTGGTGTTGAAGTATTTAGAAATTTTTTAGATTTCTTTTGGTTTTAATGTTATGATTCCATTTTGATGTTGTAATCACCTTTCGTAAATTGTATGTTTCTTGAATTACCTCATCTTATTAATAAAAGTTCATCATCATCTCCTATTATTTACTTTTTTTATCATGTGGATACTTTTTCCTCATGGTGTGAACTTATTCAAACCAAATATTTTTAAACTATTCACATAATGGTGGAGAGATTGTTTTTTATTGTTTTTGTCTTCTTTAATTCCTTCCTCAAGAGTCTAAATATCACTTACATTGATAGAATAACATCTATTTAGGGATAAAAAACTAATTTTTTTATCTAATAGAGTAGAAATGGCATGTATTGGATGTTATTTCTCACTTAATAATTGATTAAAAATTTATTTTATTTGAGTTTTTCATTCAATGATCATTTCCCTTCTTCTTCCTTATTGAATTTTATCACTATAGTTTTCATGTTATAATAAGATATTTTACATAGGAATTCTCATGAATATGATCTTGCAACTGTATATTTTATTATAATGTGTATTTGAATATGTTAAACCTGCAAGTGACGAGGTTACATTGATTTCATTTAATGGATCTTTCACATGATATTGAAATTGAAGTATTTTAAAAAAGAATTCATCTAATCCATACCCATGAGATAATCATTGATCAAATAATGCCATTAAATTGAATTAACATATGTATATTAGTGTAAATTGAATACTATCTAAAATAAACCCCACAGTAGGCAACTTCATAGCCAAAAAAATTAATAAAATTAATGTGTTTGTATGTTTCTAATTAGGTCTATGAGGATTTGACAACCTAAGCTACACTACAAGAAACCACTTAACCTTACAAACTCAGGTAAATGTGGAAAATACCATGATTCCATATCCACTTTGTCACGATTGTTTTGCAGATGAAGTTTTTAAATTGAATTTTTTATACCTATTTTTATGTAACATCTTAATGCTAATGTTTTCATTTCTAATGATTATTGACTTATGACTCATGTTAACACCAAAATACTTATGACAAGATTTATCATTTTTTATTATTGTATTTTTGGGCCTTATTTCCTTATTCTATAATCATGTAATTTGATTATGTTCACATACCTATACTATCATCTTATTATTATTTATAATCTTTTATTGTTAAAATTTATGTTTACCCATACCAAGAATTTGATCTCACCCTCTGGTATGTTTCCAATTCCAGAAGTTATGATAAATTATGATATATATTTTTTATATATAAGGGTATCATGTGAAGACATTTTTGTTTCTGATTTTTAAGACTTACTTTAATAAAATGAATTGTTGTCCTTTTGGGAATAATTTCCATTGGATGTCAAAGATTTTTATTTTTATTTTAATGTTTCCGTCAATTCTAAAAAACATTAAAACTAACAGGTCATAGGTATGTATGTCAGTAAATATTTGTTTTTGATAATTTAATGATAGGTGGATATATTTGCTTCATTTTAGTTGGTATCAAATGATAATGTAATTATAATGATTGTTCACATCATGAATTTCACCATTTGAACAACCCTCACACAATCCATGAACATCATTTCAGTATGTAAATTAATTCCTAACATTCTGAATGTCAATTCAAAATTTTTGGAGGAAGAGAAATAATTTTTAGAGATGACAAGAGAGATAGAGAGAGAGTTAATGAGTAAGAGAGAGATAGAGAGAGAGATTTGACACAATTTGTATCTAAAAATGTTCTTCAAGGTATACACATGCATCGAAGAACCCTTGGGGGTTTATTTATATAGTTCAGGGTATTTCAGAATGTTTTGGAGCTGTTAACAGGTATAGAGAGACATTACGGGGGGGGGGGGGGGGGTTAATTAATGTTTTTAGGGACTTCTAAAATGCATACTTTTTTCTCCATCGAGGTGAAATGGGGAAGATGATAGTTCTTCGATTGAATATGTGTTTTGTATAGGTTTCATAGGCTATCTGATGTGGATCACAACATAGTCACTGGAACATGCTGGTGGATGTCAAATGTTTCTTCTTACTTCATTGAAGTCATCCATTTTGTTTAACAAATCCATGAAAAATTATCTAAAACATAAATATTTAAATCTATTAAATTATTTCATTAGACAAAATTCTGACATTATCATTAAAACATCCAAAAATTGTGAGATGATATAACATATATTTTTTCAACAGCCATCCTAATAAATCCATGGGAAACAATTTCATATATGTAACCATTGATATAATAGAAAATTCTTCCCATTTCATTTATACATGTGGGGATCTATCAATTGAGTTTTTTTATTACATTTATATTCAATATGTGGTGAGATGTCTTGGGCTTCCTCTGATTTTTTGTATCTGACCGTGATCCCAGATTTATGCATACATTTTTGAAGTGCCATCATAAGGATAAGAATATGGAAGAAAATAAAATTATATCTTATCATCCTCAAACTGATGATCAATCCTAGAGGGACTTCCAAACATTATAAGAAATGTTAATTTATAGATCACTTGAATTCAAAGAGAATTTTTACAAATACCTTCCACTCATTCAATTATACTATAAAATGTCTTCACTATTTTATTCTAATGGATTTATACGGATAAATTAAAGGGAAAGGTGTTTGAACTAATATATTTTCGAATAATTATAGGGATGTAAAAAATATGAGGACTATATCTTGTGAATAAATCATGGAGTACTTACAAGTAATCCAGAGACATATCAAGGTTGTTATGATTCGATAGAATCATTATTTAATCAATCAAGGAAAGGGTATATAATTTAATTTTTAAGATCATGTGTTCCAAAAAGAAATACTCTAAAGTGGTGTAATGTTATTTGTAATGATGTGGAAACTAATTATAAGGTACATTATCTCATTTGATATTTTGGACCATGTTGGAGTAGTTTCATATCAGCTATCTCTACCTTCAAAGCATTCCAATAGTAATAATATCATTCACATTTCCCTATTAAGGAAATATATTCCAGACCCACCATATATATGTGACATAAATGGAGTGTAATTGTTATATAAACATTTATATGTATAATAACTGATCAAAATTTTCAATGAAAAGGAAAAAGTGTTTATGAACATGACTAGTCACCTCATAAACGTTTTATGTAGAAAAAATATGTTTGAAAAAGAAACATTGGAACTTGAAGATGTGATGGAGGAAAAATACACCCTTTTATTTATATGTAAGACACAAATGTTGAGGGTGAAGATTTCTAAGGAGGGTAAAATTTAATCCAAAATTTATTTCTATTAACAAAAGAACAATAGTCTCTCAACACAATTTTATTACATTTTATAATATAAATACATAGTAGTACTATTACATTTCTTTTCACATTATATAATAATATTGACTATTGTAACTAGGAATAATACATGGTTATATGAACCAAGTAATAGTGCAATAAATAAGGTGACCTTCATTGGATTAAATTATCCAAAGAAGATAATTCCTACCATGACGAATATAAAAATAAAGAGAAGTATTAGGAATATGATAGATATTTTTAGGATATGTTTAAGAAACATTTTGAGTGAAGTAGTGAATGATGAATTATGATGTTAGTTGTGAATATATATAAGAAAACATGACTATTAGGAACTATACCCATTATTCTCGTTGTGATTTATGACCATTAGCCAATATCTCAATTTAGAATTATGGTTTTTGATTAGAATGAATATTGGTAATTATTAACATTGGTTATGTAGATAAAAAAAAAGTAACTATGAGGATTATTTTATGATGCATAAGGAATAAACATTGGCATTTACTAGTAAATAAATCCCATATGAGATTCACTTATCAATGTTGGGGAGATATCTTGTGTCCCGATGCTTTTACCTTTACAAAAATCAAGCGAAAAATTGGTAAGTGAGATATGTGTGGGATCATTTATGAGTGAATTTCAATATATTATATACCACCACCCAAATGATTTTTGTTGAACCAATGCATCAAACATCCACCATCATGCATGTTACCCTTAAAACATATGCAAATGTAATAAGGATTTATGTATCTATAACTTAATTAGTATTAAGGTGAAATTATATTAAAATAAAATTGTGGTTACTCACCTTGAATTCTATTTTCCATTATTTTATTTATATTAAATAAAAACATTCCACTATTATTAGGTGAATATGATAAAATAGATTATTAATACAAAAAATAATTTTTTTAAATATACAGAAATTATATTTTATGATAAATTTATAAATATAAATAAAATTTATTTTAATTAAATATTATAACAAAATTTTAATTTTAATATAAATGATAATATAAATTAGTGAAGTCCTAATTAAATTTTTTATAATGGCCAGATAGTTTATTATGTTATATAAACTACTATGTTCTAATAAATAATTATTTTTATTTACGAGATAAAACATTGATATTTACAGTATTATATTTATAAGAATATAAATATTTTTGGACTTGTCACAACAAAATTATCTTAGGGTTATTTTTTTGAATTTTCTGAAAATCTTGACTTTTTTGTGTAGAGGTGGAAATTACCGTTCGTCATATAACTTAATTTTTTTGAAATAATTATGATGATAGAATGATGAGAAAATTTATGAAAATATTTAATAAACCCAAATTTTATTTAGATATTATAGTAATTAATTTAAAAAATTTATTCTTCATTTATAAAATTTTTCTTCATATTTTTGAACCAGAATTTTATATGTCCATTAGAAAACTATTTTGGGATTTTAAGAATTTTTTGGTGTAGTTGGGAGGTTTCCACTAATTTTTTCAAGATATAAGTTTTATAACATCATTATTTAATCATGAATTATCTAAAAAATTCATTTTAATTAATTCAACCAATAATTTTTTGGATTAAATAATAAAATACCTCTATTTTAACCCTTTAAACCACCCTCCTCATTATTATATTCCCTCTAATTTTATCCTAAATCATCACTCCAAATAATTTTTTCATGAATCCCTTATTATTCCCCCCTCTAAATTTTATATCAAATGTGGTTCTAAGGTTATAAGGTGTCCCTCTAATGCTTCATGGAGCTCTGAAAAAGTTAAGGATTCTCTCCCACCTCTTTACATTTGAGCATTTTTCTTTATGTTAAGACTTTTGTTTCTCAAATTATATTATTTAAATGTTTTTTAAAAACACAAATTTAATATCCATATTTTTCCTCATTAATTATAGAATACATTTCTCTCTCATTAAATCCATTCTGAAATCCCTTTTATATACTCTTTATGCTGATGATGTCATTCATTGATTTTCAATACTAGATTTTTCATATTTTAAATCACAATCCTAGTATTACTTATCGGTATTCATATATATGTAACATTCCATTATATATTTAGGGTATCTATGTATTAAAAAAATCCATATTCATGGGTTAAAATGATATGTACTTACTATCTTTGATCAATGATGTACACAGAATGTTTGACATATGAAAATTTCACATTGATTGTGCATTAATTCATTTGGTGAACAATTATTATTTAGAAATGACATGTTTGTGAAACCATGGATGAATTCCTTGCTAATGTATTGTGATACCTCATTTATGAAACATGGTAATATTTTTTATGAAGCCTTAGTGATGAAATTTGGAGATATTAATGAATGTATGAGGTTTAAGGGTACTCATTTCTTTATATTCATATTCTTATAATATTATTCATGGCTCACCCATGATGTTCATTATTGACCAGTTATAATTTTATATCCCTCAATAAAATTTATTGTTATCATATTCATTTATTAAATGTCCCAAGTAAATCTAATGCAGTGAGGTGATTTAGGATGAGATAATAAATAATACTTTCAATAGAGTTGCCAAATTAGACTATGTTTTATTTTTTGATACTATATATGTCTTGTAATATGAACTTAATTTCCATGACACTAGGAACCAAAATATCCTCTATATTTGATAAATGTCATATTTAGTATAATAAATATGTTAATAACATTTATAAAATTGTGGGAGGAATAATGGATTTTGACTCAAAATATATTTCAATATTCAAAATTGAATCCAAAACAAATAAATAGATTCCTAAAACTCAACATGGAACTCAGAAGTTAGAATTAGAATAAACATGGATTCTATTCTCCCAAAATCCTATAGAAACCTTTTTTTTAATGCTAAAATAGTTATGACATATGATTATGACACTAGGGTAAGGAAGGTTTGATTAATGAATGATCCATAATTTTGTGAAGAAATCTATTTTGAGATGAGAGTGGGAAGAGGAATTGTATATACTTATTCTAAATGCATTATTATGAGGAAAATTTAACTTTTTTTATAGTAAAATATCCCACAAAGTGTCTTGTTATAATGATTTTGAAACAAAACAACATTTTCTTGATGTAAAAGTATCATCTTGTGTGGAAAACCTGTAGTGAGAACGGGATGTCGCTAAAGGGGATCTTGTAAAAAACTGTAGGATACCAGAAGAATCCAGAGATACATAAAATGTGTCACTATTAAGGTATAAGATATATATTTTTATAAAGAAGTTCATGTAATAGAGTTGGTCTAACATCATCATATTAATTTTTTGAATATTTATAATCACTTGATTTATATCAAGAATATGTGGAGGGAATTTTATTATATGTCACAAATATGGAGAAATACTCTAAATTATTGATGTTACCTTTTTATGATTAAATAAATTATTTTTGATCATTAATAACACATCAATTCATTAACCATGAATTCATTTCGATAATCACATCAGAAAAACAAAAAGTATTATATAATTAAATATCAAGATAACATGAATCCACATAATCATTGAATTTGGATTGGATATAGTTAATCAGGGTTTCTAGAAACATGATTTATAAATACTTCTTATTGGTAATGGATTACAAATGGGTATTGGAATAAACTCCACCATCGTAACACTAGAGTTGGTCAATTTTGATGTGATATGGTTTACTCCTAGGCATGTCTCATAGATGGATATAATCATAAAAACCATCACCATAACACTGGAGTTTTAATATTTGAATATCATATGGTTTGACATAATATGAAGAGGATTCAGATTAGAGAATTTTTTAATTATGATTCATATGCTCTAAAGGGATTAAACACCTTCAAACTACATCCTTATGGCTGCGAATGGCCTGAAGGCCTTCATTTTTTATTAATTTTTGACAACCCCTCTTTCTAGGGATGACGGGAAACCCTTACAAGGAACATAAGCATAGAGATTTCATGGCCCATAGGCATAATATATTACATGACCCAAAGGTGTTTGAGAATTCAACCAGACTATCTACATGGAATTGACCCTATCCGGCAATAGCATCTTGATTTTATCTCTCCACCTTCGCATGGTTGTCTGGCTAGGATTCCCATGCAAGAAAAGGCTGGTTCGGATGACTTAGTCATAGCCTCTCATTCTGAAAAATCCATTTGGCTCTACTCTGGTGAGTGCACCTTCTCTGAATCTTCTTCTGGGGCTGCTTCATTTTTTTTGCAGAGCATATCAGGGGAAATTACATGTGGCATAAAGGCCTTGAGGTGGCCCGAAGGCCATAAAGGTGGCATAAAATCCCTACTCACTTGAAGGCATGGGTGGCCCGAAAGCCTTAAGGTCTCCAATCCCAAACCAGTGGCCCAGGGTGAATAGTTTTAAGTACTACAGTATGAAACATTACATGCTACAATATCTACTATAGTGCCTGCTATAGTACCAATTACAGTACCTGCTATAGTACCCCTGAAATATGCGTCTACTGGGTTTTGAACATGGGTCTCATGGTAGCACTTAAGGATACCTCACCAACTGGGATGAGGCTCATGTTCCACATCCTTATTTATTTCACATCAATCATATGAAATTATATAAAATATTGAAACAATGTATTCTCTAAAATTTTCATAATTTAGGGGAAATAGTAAGAAAAAATTAAAGTCGGTTGGATTAAAAAGTAGGAAACCCCTACCTATGTTTCTTTATATTTAGTAGCTCAATTTTTTTTCCCAAAGAATAAAATTTTGGAATATTGGTGGTAGGAACTCATATTTTTCTCAGGAAACCATTTATGGGTTTTCTAATGGACTTGTTTTGTGTCTTTTCCTTTTAAAATGCTCATTTTTTTCTTAGATTACATAAAAATCATGCCTAAAGAGAAGATAATTATGGGTTTTCAAAGATTCCATTTATAGTGTTTTGACATTTTTTGTTCATAATCCCTTCCCTTAATGATGTTTTAGGTCTAGAAGGTCAAACTAATGAGTCCATAAGTTTATGGTCAGACATATTTAATAAAAAGTAAGGCAGTTTATATAGAAACATGGTTGAATCTAAAATAAACATAACATAGATCCCAACATCAAAAATTAGGAACACTATGAGAAATGGTGTATGATGTTTATGTTTATAATACATTAACTATAGTTTGATGATATATAAGTATAAAAAACATTGAAAAAAGGAAAATAAAGCTCATGGTCATACAATTTTGACCAAAGGGTGAGGTTGTTCATATATAAAAAGAACACAAAAACATAATGTAAATTAATGGTTTATTTATTATATAAATAATATTAGGAAGCGAGACTTGTAGTTTATAGTGGTTAATATTAGAAAAAAAATTCTGAAAAAAAAAGACATCCCAAATGAAACTTAAGATTCAAGAGTATCCTAACACTTCTTGAAAAAGGGTAATAATTATGTAAATCCAGAATCTATTTATTTATATTTGGAATGGTTATATTAATTGGTATATAGATGAATACTAACCACATTTTAACGATTTTTTCCATCATGATATAGCGGGGGTGTACGAAAATTAATGGACATTCTCTTTGGGATTAAAGCATACATTTGGATGGTATGATATATTAGGGGAGTGTATTTAGATCCATATTATGGACATGTATATAAATCCAAATATAAGTTTCCCTTGTATATCGATTCAATCCATACTAATATTTGTTAAAGGATTGTGTAAATTCAATAAACTAGGGATGTGAAGGATGATTTACGAAAAAGGGATGTCTGGGAATGATAGTGGAGACATTTATGTTTTAATAATGAAGTTTCTAGGCTCTTACGACCACATATAAAGGGGTTATGATGAATGATGTTCCATGGATGAGTCTATAATGTATGATCCAAATATCATTATATCTCATGAAATAAAAATAATTAAGAAACATATACATCTTATCAAGTATATATAATGATATAACTCCTTTGGAGGGGGGGGGGTAATCTATCCAGACATTATATTGAAATCACAAGGATCTCTATGGATATTCCCAGGATAGATCTCTAGTAAATACGAAAAATTAGAATATAGAAATCTCAATAATTAATAATAATGAATAATTTCAATCCATCCAACGTTACAAATTTTCTTATTGACAAGGGGAAAGGACCGAAAAAATTCATCAGGGTCTTAAATAATAAATCCCCAGTGTATCAGCCCTAACAAAATTAAAAAAAACCTTGGGGGAGGGCACCAGTGATAGTGAAAGTGATGTATTTTCTATATGATGTGGCCTAGGAAGCTAGGAAATCCACAACCATATTCCCTTTTCTTCATGTGTGAGTAAAATCTATGTGATTAGCGAACAAAATTTTTCATCTCAATACCAAATAGGTGATAGAAAACATAAAAGGAATCTACTCTTTTATTTCCATATGAAGAATCAAGGAATTATTTTCCACCCCATCTAGTGAAAAACCATGGGAGAAAAATAGTTAAATCCACTTTAGCATGAATGTTTCTTCTGTAAGAAGTGAATCACACTGGATAAATAGAGTTATGAAAGAAAAAATGATAGACCCTTCCGATTTCTAAAAAACCATCCACCCCTCATACTACCATTGATACACTACCCATCGTCATTAATCTTGAGGCCATTATTTGGAGGGATCTAACAAACCCAATTTCCTTGAGGAATATATATATATGAACCGTAGAAAAAGAATCTATATCCACGTTATTATATAGTGATGGGTTGAGATACAACTACTTGGAAGGGGGTATCTTGACCACAAAAGATTGAGACCTAACCCACTTGATAAGAAATAAACTAAGATTCCCATAATTCTGATCCATATTACGAGTATTCGAAATAATACCACATCTGGATACCAAGAAGATATTGTTCGAACCATGGTCTTCTATGCACGATTTAGAGTATGGTTTGTGTTTGTTGTCAATCATCAATGGATGTTCGGATCGTGCACCGGCAAAGAGATCATACCGTTGAAGCAGACAACAGTATTGAAGTTGGCGGCGTTTCCCAGTGTCTGCCAAATTTGTGGGGTCCAAAATCTGGAAGTTGCTGAGCATCGCAAAAAGTGAATTTCAATGAAGATAATAATTAAATATGGAAAAGGAATGAATTTCACAAAGAGAGGATGCATAGTTTGGAAATCGCGAAGACCAGAAAAATGGATGTGGTGATTCTTCATGATTACGTCAAGCTTCGCGAACGGCAGAGGCTGGAGAGCTTCGCGGCGATGAAGGGATTTGTGAGGGACCTACGTGGTGGAGGCGCGAAGGAATGATGAAGGTGATACTCCGCGATTACGATGAGCTCTGCAAACGGAAAATTTCTGTAGTGCTTCGCGGTTTTGAGAGAATTTCGGCGGGAACTTCGGAGCTTCGCGATTTGAGCTGACGTGGCGCTGACTCCGCGCGGAAGGGTCGAGGGTCGGTGGAATCACCGATAAATACATATCGACCCCCTCAAGAAAATTAGAGAGAATTTCAGAGAATTTCCTTTGCTCTCGGTTCGCAAAGGCCTCTCGCGACGGCAGTGTGCTTCGTGAAAGAGGAGCTTCGCGGCGGTTATTCTAGCTCCGCAAAAGTCGTTCGCCCCACGTTGGCTAAGTGAGCTTCGCGAAGAGGCAGGAGCTCCATGATAGCCATGTATTTCGAAGTCTGGAGCATCGCGAGAGTGCTTCGCGATTGAGCTTCGCAAAAAAGAAGGGGCTTTGTGAAGGCTTGTTTGATCTTTTCAAAATTGGGAGCCTTGCGAAGAAGGGTAATTTGTGACGGCCTTTTTCTAGAGGTTGTTTTCCCAGTGGACAAGGGAAAAGTGGGTTTTCATCAGTGGTTGGAATTTGGACTTTAACAGAGCATTAAATGAGGACTCTGATGCAAGAAAAGTCTCATGCCGAACAAGAGACAATGAACTTCATGTCTATCAATTGAAGAGACCTTCACGTCTATAAACTGAGTGAGACTTCACCAACGACAGTGAGCCAGGGGGAGTCAACGGGAGTGACCCGAGGGAAGTAGTGAGCTATCACTGAACCTTTGTAAAGGCAGTGATCCTGGGACAGAGTGACTATGTCTGAACAATTGTAATCTCCAGCTAGTGAAGCAAAGTGGATTTTGGTACGACCGACAACTTGTCGGCGTATGCTCCTTGGATGTAGCCCTTAGTGGTGAACCAAGTAAAAAGGGTTGTGTCTTATCTGTGCATGTGCATGTTTGCTTTCTGATCATTTTCATCATACGTGTTCAACAAGTTCCTACCAACGTGGGAACAAGATCCATCATTTTAAAAGAAAAATTTGTCACCCTGATTCACCCCTCCCCTCTTAGGGTGTCCCGGGGTCCTTCAGATATCCCTCTCCCAGAGTTCATGTTTGATATCATTCTCCCCATGGAACTAGGACTAGAGGAAGTTTTTAATGGAGAAAAACTACCCATCCTATATACAACGTACTTAAAGGCCATTCCACACAGAGGTCACCCACTCTCACTCTATGATTTTTATGGTCTAACAGTGTGGACCATATTCCTTTTATTTTAACATCATATGACTACTACAAAGATGTTTTATTATTTATGGTCATGTAATGAGGACCTCTATAAATGAAATTTCACGAGGAACTATTTATTATGATGAGTGAAATAGTTTTATCATAGTGTGGAATATATAGTGGAGAAACTAATGTGGAATAGGTGGATGTAATAAATGGATATAACTATTAAAATGTGGTTACATTCTATCGCGGCATAATTTTCTAGATAAAATACCATAGTAAATAATCCTTTTATTGGGACTGATCATACAAAAAATAAAATAACTACGCATGAATACTGAATGAGGTGTAAAAACCTTGAAGAAATGGGTAAAAAGTGTTGGGGTTTAATTTGAATTTATCTTTTACCCTAATATAGATGATTATAGTTTAACTACATATATTATGAGAATAAGAATCAATCCACACATTGTTTACATACCCTTCACTGATCTGGTTCTAATACAGGTGACAATGATGAAATATATAGAAGCCCTACTGTGAGAAGGAAACATGAAAACCCAATGTGAATTAGGAAAAGTCTCCATAGTTGGGAATAAAAAATGAAACTATGGATGTGATTATAATGAGATATCATGATATCACTAAATATCCTATAAGAAAAAGAATAGAGAGATGTAGTTTTTATAAGGCTACTAGCATTTTTGTGGTAACATATTAGGAAAATCATGACACCCGGATGGTTGAATACAATCATATATATACAGATCTAGAAGAAAATAGAAATTATACTGGGTAAATCACTTTCATATGATGTAGCTATTTCTCAAAATAGGTTTATAGACTAATCATTTCCATAGGTTTCTATATTTATCATGTATATATATAGTAGTGGTAATTTTAATTTATTTATGGAATCTATCACAGGGATATATGTTCTATACAAGTTATTACACTGATATGATTCTTCTATTGGGATATTAAGACATGCATTATATGGTACAATAAGCAGTTTAAGGTCTTACAGTGTTGATCATCGGATAAATCCACTTCCAAATTGATGAAAATCCTATATATGGAAATAAAATTATGCTCATCTATAACAAAAGGCCATTCAAAAACTCAATGTGAATGGGAGAGACTAAAAACTACTATGAAAATGTGATTTTTTGGTTGATAAAATTCATATTCAAACATATGATTTGAGATTTTGGCATTAATAAATATCCTATAATAGTAAGAATAAATCGACATTTAGATCTTATTGGTTGGGAAATTATACATAAATGAGGTTTCATGTGCCAATAAACTCTTACACAGATCTATATCTCCTAAATGATAGTTTTATTTCACTATTTGGTCTATTTAAGTAGTTTATGTTCTTATAATAAGGATTGAATGTTACTTAGTATATTATTTTACAATGAGGATGAAATTGCTTCACTAATTTCAAAGATAATGTTTATCCATTTCACTAATCTAGATAATCAACCAAAGCCTATAATATTACATGACCCATTATCCATGTCAAAATCAAGTATTTATTGGAAGAATGACTATATATTAAAAGATCACAAACCTAGATAATGTATTAACTATGCTGTAAAACATCACAAATAAAGGAAAATATGTGTCATAAAGCTTGAGAACATATATAAAGGATAAATTCCATGAAGTTTAAACTCTTTTAAAATAGACTTATGTGGGTATTTAGTTTAATGTATTGATGCTTATACTGATATTTCATGTGTTTTAGGGCTTGAAATGTTATCCTTGACTATGTAGTTTACCATCTTGAAGTAAGAAAATATATTATATGGGGGAATTTTTCCTTAGTATAAAATATATGTTATGGAAAAAATACAAACCAAGAACACAAATATATATAGATCTTATGTAGGATAAGGTTATCAAATATAATCGAGAATCATAGTTAAGAGTAGCATAGGGGATTCATTTATAACTATATATCTTATCACAATTGGAATCTACCCCGATAGAGTTCATATCACTAAATGATAATGAAAGGAATAAACCATGCACTAATATTTCTTATATGGATCAATATATCATGTTAGGATTTGGGGATATGGAATGTGGGACACTCTTGGTGGAAAAATATCATGTAGGGTGGATTAAAATCTATGGACTTTATAATTATACAACTAGGAATTGGTTCCCTACACTTGAACATTACGTCACTCAATCCTGGTAACATTTGAAATATTTCGAAACATATTAGCTCATGTGAGACATCATTGGTGTCAAAAAAATAATTAGTTGTTGGAATAAATGAATCAAAAAATAGTGTAGGGTAAGGGTGAAATAGGACCATATATTTTTGCATTGTATGATGAGGATAAATCATCCATTTTTACATTATATGATGAAGTCATTAATGTAATTCACTTTAGCACCATACATTAAGGACTTGAATATGGCTGTGTAGTTTATGGTCCTATAGCTAGGATTATGACCATATATTTTTACATCTTATAATGGATAATTGATTAAATATTTTTCATATTATTAGAAACATTATATTAAACTAACCCAAATGTTAACAAATGTATTTCTTGAAAAACATGTCACTCATTGAATGTCTGATGCACTCGTTATCAATTACTAATATGGAATAATATTTATTATTATTGATCATATGTATAATATAACAATCCTTTCATTTTCAAAGATTATAAGATTATAAAACTAAATAATTGGATTTATAAGATAAAAAATTTACTCTCCTTGGATAAATTAAATAAAAATATTTTTTTGGAAACTACGAGCAATCTAATATTGATGAATTAATTTTTTTTGAAATGTGTGAATCGTATTCACATCAAAATTCTCCAATTTTCAAGTCATTTATTGAGTGTTCATCAATGGTGGTCTTGTTACAGTTGGACACATATTGAAAATTAAACTGAACCCTGATTGTAAAAACAATGTTTATCATTTAAAAAAGTATATGTGGGGTTTCCTATAATGTGGTGTATGTCATGGTGTGATGAGGACACTAAGAATATATGATATTGTTTTGAAAAAATATTTTAAACTGATTCATTATTTAATAAAATTATAGATGAGAACTTATTAATGTACTTTATCCATCAATTAGAAAGTAAATTATAGAATGATAAATGGTTGGATTATATATTGAACACTTTATATCGTCTTCATAACTAAAAAGTGGTGAAGATGTTGTAATTTTCCATCTATATGGTTAGAGTGACATTGAATCTTTTATTGGTGTTATACATTAAAAATTTTATGAAAACCTTTTTACTGAGTACATTTCATTTTTTAAAGGTTGGGGCTGAAGCCTCATTTTATTATTTAAAGAAAAGGCCCCATTAGAAAAGGTAGAGGGAGGCCCATTACAGAGCCCAATGTCCTAAGGCCATGTTGCCTGAATACAAGGCTTGAAAGACCATTTTTTGTCCCAAAGGGCCCCTTGGTGAATAGTATTTCTACAATACCCGGGCTGCTACATTAACTGCTACAATACCACCGCCGCTATAGTTCCTACTACAATACCTTTTCCGCTACAATGTCATCACCGCTACAGTTCAGCCGCTACAATGGTATTGCTACAGTGACCCTACAGGGCTTCTACAGTCCAACCAGAAATTACTCACTGCTATGATTTTATCCTGGGACTTTTGGATGCCAAGCAGGAGCCTATACCACTAGTGTACCAGCTCATTGGCATCGACTACTTGTTGTTGTATCTAATTATCACCTTTGTTTAAAATATCACTAGTATAGAGGATGAACTAGAAGTGATAGCCTATAGCTAGAAAATATGCCCCCATAACATAAATTATACTTGTTTGAAATACCCTTGGATATTTTGTGGCATGAAGTATCTCTGGGGGTAGATGAATGAAATTTACAGGTACCTAGTAGGTGTGGAATATTCTAGTGAACAATAGAAAATAACGACTCATTAAGGGTTGTAAATAACCATGCCTACGGATTTAATTGAAGATCATGTATTATCAATGGTGGTCACTATAATAACAAAAATTTATTTTTTTAAATTATGGGTAGGGTATCGCTTCCCTTGATTCATATGAGGGGAAATACAATAAAATCACAATTTTAGAGAGCCTTTAAAAATTGGGGCCACCATAAATGGTAGTGTTTACTTCCTAATGATAAATCTACTATGTCATTGATCTATATGTTAAAAGGATTCTATCACAAATAAAATCAACTATTGGGGATATCCAATCACTGGAAGCATTAATTGACAAGGTTATGTGATCTTTTGGGTTAGGGGTAGTGTTGACATTATTAATCACACTGAAAATGTTATTGATTAATCGAGATGCCATCCTATAGAGTATTATATATATTACAATCATTTCATAGTCTATGATTCAAGGGAAGTAGCTACTATATCCATGGAATAGATAAGGGAATTTTTTTAATCTGAAACATGGATTAGATTTTCATAGAGCCGAACCATTCTATAATCATTAAGTGTTAATTGAGTAAAGAGATAAACTACTAATTTTTAATAGAATAATAACCATTAATTTACTTAATAATATAAATTAATATAGATTCATTATTAAGGTTAGCCATTGGTAAATTTAGTATAAACATCAAACCAAGGATGGGAACTTAATAATCTTCATCACTATCGGTGCAACCTTCTTATAGTAAAAGGATTGGGAAATACCACCATGGATTGGGAATAAAAAACTATTCCAAATTCAACCGGGTTACCTTAAGGGTTCTCCATTATAAAAAAATTTCATCCTTGAGAGAAAACATCGAATTTAATCTCCCGTACTAGAGATTCTTCCTATATAGAGAATATTTCATCATTAAAGACATTTGTACTTAATACAATAATACCATGAGTCGGGTGTTCTAGAAGAAAGTGTACTAATTTTCACATCTTGATTTCTTTTTATTAAAAAAAACTCGATGTAAAAATATTTCCATAGGAATACCCATCATTCCATATTCAATGTCTATATTTTGTATTTGATGGTATATTTGAGTGAGTCTCTATTAGGGATCAGAAGAATCTTATAATGATAACGACAGTTCCTCTCCATCTAAACTATAATGACTAATGAGTATAAATACTTTTTGACGTTTGATTATCATTTTTCAATATAATTTTACTAAGATAAGAACATATTATTTTTTTCCATGACATTCCATGAATCAAGGAGTTAACTTAATGAATGGACATAATATTCCACATATATAATGACAAGATTCCCTTTGATTCGTGGCATCAAATCATGTTTATTATATAGCAATAACCAGAGGTCATTGAAGGATTGTTTTACGACCTCACCCTATTAATATTAAACCCATTTTTTCATCAAATCTGGTGAAGGATAGGGATTTAATAGTTATATTATTAATATAGCGATTGATACAGGATATATGTCTATAGAGTTCAAACAATTCAATAATGTTTCACGGTGGATGTATATTATGAATCACCATTGTATTTTATTTGTAAATATATTTTTTTATGGAAGAACATGATGCTAATAAATATATCAAACTTTACTTCAAAAGTAAAATTTACAGGATTTTTTATGTCGTGTTATTGATGATTTCTTGTCTATACCTCAATATGAGAAAAATGATCAAAATGATGTCCAGATTTGACTATTAAGTCTTCCAAGTTACATTACATAGTTTTTTTATTAATAATGATTTGATGATATGTTACATAACACATTTTATATAACTCCAATGTTATTTATGTTAAAGGGAATGGAATTATTGTAATATATCAAATCATGTTCCCTAAATGTAGTGGATTCCTTATCATTTAGGGTTATTAAAATATATGTGTTACTATGGTTCTCATCTGTAATTAGAGGTATTCAAATCTAGTCCCTTTGTACACAAAAAAATTGATGAATGGTCCTGAGAAGTTATCTTTTGGAAAATCCTTATTGATCTCATTGAAGTTGATAAAAACATAGATATGACTGTTTTTATTCTATAAAGAGATGATATCTTCCAACCACATTGTATACAAAAAATATCAAATGAATTATTCTTTCATGTGTTTTTAAGTATCATCATTTACTTGTTATATGCATCATTATTTCTACTTACTTGTATCTGATGTAGTCTTTGGGAAATACAATTTAATACTTGGAAACATTAAGATTCAACCTCGACATATTGGTGTAGTTCAAGGTGAACACATCCTGAAGAAATTTTATTATAGAAAAATACTGCAAAAATTATCATGGGTCATGTATTTTTTCACACCTAGGTTTTTGGTTGTAAACATTTTTTTGGTTTATTTTTGGACCTAGGGTTTCCTCTTGAGGACCGGGCATGATAGGGTTTCAATTTTGAGGGTTTATTTTTTTTAATTCCGATTCTATGTTTATCGTTGAATTTTTCCAAGATTTATTGGTGAATAATTGGACATTTGGGTTATTAACATCCGGTTCATGGTTTTTTAAACCATGTTCCCATGCCTAGGAAACTGTTCTACCAAGTGACATTTTTGGGTAGTAGAGAACCACAATATTTTCAAATGGTTTGGTAACCGTGTAGGATAACCATGCATTTTGTGCCTATTGGGTAGTTAGGGACACAGAGCTAATGCATGGTTTGGAAAAAAGTGTAGGAAAACCATGAACCATGACCAGGTCACTAAAATTTTGAATGATTCATTTGGGTCCTCTGGGGATTTATCCCCAAATGATCCCTTGCTTTCTCCATATACATATCCAACCACAGGAACCCATCCTCCAATTGTCTCCATTGGACTCCCTTCTTTTGGTGGATTTGGTGTGGATTCATCAAAGAAACATCATGTAAGTTATTTCTCCCTTGGTTTCTTACCTATTTCTAGTGTTTCCATCATTTTTTCTTGAGTTCGTGTGTTCAGTGGGTAGAATGTCATAATAATGTTCTAATATTGTGTTTTGAGTAAGATCATGATGCTTAGTGTGGAACATTGTCTTTATAGGTTCTTGTGAAGGTGTAGGTGTGGTTTAACAATATTTTATTCATGTTTCCATGTGTAAGGTATGTTGTTCAATGCAATATCATTCTTAGATTCTTTGATATTCTTTCTTGGTTAATTATCTATGTTATATGATTTTTCTTTGGTAATAAAAATATTTCTCAATGGTTTGAAATGATTTTGTGATGAAAACGAATCTTATAATGTAAAATGGTTATGTTTTTATTGTTCCTTATTGTGGGGCTTCATTGATGTTTTTCTTGGTTTGTTTTAATGCTGAAAAATGTGTATCAAATGGAATTTGTGGTGAAAATTAATTTGAAAGTGATTTTCTCAAAAGGAATGGATTTATATAGAATGTTGTCTTAATTAGTGTGCACTTTTATTATGAAATATGAATTGTATAAATGAATGAAGGATTTTTTTAATGTATTTTGGGTTTATATATGGATTTGAAAGGGGAATGTCCTATATAAATGATTGAATGAATTATTTTTTTCATATACTATTTTTATATGAGATTCATGAAATGGGGAAGTGGTGGGAGAATTTATTTTCAAATAGCATTGGTGAGTTTAAAATGGTAGGTGGGTTTTCTAGAAAATACTAGTTTTTTGTGATGGTTTCTGACTATAGTGATATATCGATATGTATATATTTATGGGAATGTGAATGTGAAATAGATGAATTGTGTGACATGTGAAATTATAAATTGATCACATAGGGAATCTCGGGTACTAAGGGGGGGGGAATAGAACTAGTATGCTAGTGATTTAAATGTGGGAAACCCAAATTATTTTAGTGGAATAACGTTAGTATACTTGGAAGTAGAATTTTCTGAATTCACTTAGTATGAATGATGATTAAAAAACTAACTAAACATGTGATATGATCTGATACCACTATGCCCATGGGATATTCCCTCCCAGTGGATCGTGAATGAGAACGTTATGGGTAGTGGTTTCTATATCATGTTTAACCAAGGTATGATGTTTCTATAGTTTCAGTTGTGATATACTACCCTAAGGGATATAACCATGTTTCTCTATTGTGACATGATTCTTATTTGAAATGTATCCATCCATTGATATATGGTGGACCTTCTATATGTTTCATTTTGAGGTATGTTTTTTGAGAAAAGTTTTTCCATAAAAAAACATTCTCCTTGAGAATAGCCTCTCCCAAAATGTTTTCTTAAGAATTTTTTAAAAGATTTTACCTGAATTTTGATTTTAAATTTTCTACTAATGTTGTATCCTGGAATGATTTATTTTGGGATTCATCCTACCAGGATTTGGTTCACACCCTAGAAACACCTTTGGGTGTATGTATATTTTGTAATGTATGACCTGGGTAACGGAAAGATGAGTTGTGGAGATATTTATGGTTCATGTTTATAGTGTCCTACTTCTAGAACATGGTGTTGGTGGAAAAATGTTGGTGATGATACACTTTTGATATGCAGTTTTGGGATTTTTATGTTGTTTCTCCTTTTTTTTTTACCTTTTTGGAGTTTTGTTTAGTGTTGTAATCCTTGAATCTGAAAAATTGTTGTGCCTTGTTTTGCTATGGTAATTTATTATTGTGATGTTTATTTATTTTGGTTTTTAATGTTTATATAAATGATCTAAATAACTCCCTAACAATATTATTGATTCCCAGACACTAGTTTCCAACCCATGGTGATTGGGAATTCCCTTTGGGCCATGTGACAGACTGTGTTGGGTGTTGGGGTGGATGACACTCCGGCTTGGGTCCTGAAAAAATGGTATCAAAACAAGTCACACTATGTTTGGGTCACTAAATTTTGGGATATGTATGTATATATCAAATCTAGGACTATCGAGGATTGAGGATTTGGTTGTGATAATGGTGACTAGCTAAGACACCTCATTATAGGAATCATGTTTCAGAGAGGAGTCAGGTTTTATTTGGGTTATATGGTCCTTATGGTTTGCTTAATGTTTGGGAAATGAAGTGGGAGTTGGGATAGTGGTCTCAATGACCTCATAGTTCTTGGAAATATATATGGATCCAATGAAAGGGTCCTTGAAGAGTCTTTGAGATTTTGGTGTGATTGGAATGTGGCCGCTAACCATATGGACAAGTCACCCATCAATTCTAGCCTATTATTTTGAATTGTTTTATGTCTTCTTTGGTTATAAAATTCGTTTTGAAAACACCTCACACCTGGACTTCTTAAATTAATGATATTTAATACTTTCATAGCTCCAGGTCATCGCACCAAGGTTCGGGTGGGTTCCTGACTTAAATTTTCATCATTTAATATTTTTAGTGGGTTTCAAAACCATGTGCGGTCACCGCACTGTGGGCGATAGCCACATCATTAGCCCGGTTGCCCGCGCAAATGTCTAACGACAGAAATAAATAAATTTTCATGTAATTAAAGTGAGGTGACTGTTTAATTTGCAATAATAATAATGTTATTGTGTAATTAATAATATAATTATTAATGAGGTTTTATTATTAATATTTTGTTTATTATTATTATCATTTTAATTATTATTATTATTTTTGTTGTTGTAGATTTTATTATTATATCTTTACCATAATTATTTTAATTATTATTGTTATACATATTATTATTATTTTTATTAACTATTATTGTAATTATTATTGTTATTACTATTATAATTGAAAAAAAAGTTAAACCCTCACTCTACCGAGTGGGCCGGACTATTCCTTTTCTGCATTGTAGCGTACAGACACTCCCCTGGCTCCCCTCTATCTCCACTACCTCACCTTGCAAGGCGCTCCTCATGTGAGTCCGCTTGGGCTCCATCCTCATGCCGCTTTTCCCCCTCACCTGCGCTGGCCTCGCCTCCCATGTACACTGCAGTCCTCCCGATCGGATCCCCCCTCCTTCCCCACTCTTCGCTTTCTACTTGCACCCCGGGTCTAGGCCGACCTTCTCCCTCAATCCACGGTCCTCCCCCATCGCCTCTCGCTCGGAAGCGGCCTTCCGGCCACGTCCGCCTTCACCGGGCACTCCGCCTCGCCCCACCACGCATTCGGCCAGCAACTCCTCCTCGTCTACGCCGCGTATCCCGACCACCGCACCTCTAGCGAGGTCGTGCCTGACCTCCCATTGTCTATCCAGCCTAATTTACCCCCTGGTCCTCCGGGATCCCATACCTCCTGCTATGACGCCCTCTATCCTCCTTGCTCCGGCCAGCGGCATGTCCAACACCATCTCTTGTTGTCTCCCTCTTCGGTGGGCATACTCCTCCTCCACATGGGTTTTCCTCTCAACTTCTTGGGGGTTTCCTTCAATTTAGAAAAACCCTAACACCTTGAGTTTTAATTTTGGTTTTTATATCATTGTTTTCAGTTTGTAGTTGGTCTTTGAGGGGGTGGTCTTCCTTCCATCAGTGTTTGGTCGTGTCCGCACACGATTTGAGGTAGGTGCTTTCGACCCATTCCATTCCGGGGCAATTAATTTTAAAATTATTATTTTGTTCAAAAAGAGACATTTATTTTATAAACGACACTTGAAATATTTTCTTGACGAGTAGACAACCAGTATTGAAAGAATTCCCATTTGGAATTTAAGCATAATCCACAGAATTTCAAAAGTAGTTCTGGTTTATTGATAAATTATTTCATTTGAAGCGTGAGCAAGCATTTTGATTCTCTTGAGAAATAAGGATTTTCTTTAAAATTGGTGAAGACCAGTTTGGCAATTTAATAAAATAAATTGTTTTGGAAAACTCACTTTGGGGTGACTCCGAGGTGATATTTGGTGTATGTTAACTACATGATTTTTTTGTGATTTTTGTGCTGCTTGATTGACATGGTTGACTGACCCCTTTTTTGTTTATTATATTTGTTGACATGGGAACTTTGCATAGTAAATGAATCTTCTAAGAATGACTGTTGCACTAGTTTAGATTACACACTGCTTAGTGGACCCTAATACGGATGACACTCTGTTATGGGACTGGGCCCCTCAGTTAGGCCATGTAGGGTAACACCTGGAGTTAGGGCGTTACGAAGTCATCTAGAGTAGGGATGCCATCAGGATGAGTCACATGTATAGTACATTCTAGTTTGTTCACGTGCTCCTAGGATCGAACCATGTTTCCTTTAGTGTTTGTTTGAATGTGGTGGACGATTGAGAGTTCTAGTTCAGTAGATGGCCAGTGTGTTCCTATGTTTTTCAATTTCCCTTAGTGTGTGTTGTGTGGTTTTCCCTTTTCAATAAAAACTAAAATTTGTATTTATAAGTTGTTTGCGAAAATGATTTTAAAATGCACGACACTGGTTTTGTTAAAACATTTAAATAGTTTTTTAATTAAAAAGTGCAATGGACTGTTACTTGTTTTGGAAATGGAAGTGTGTGTGGAAATCCGTATCTTATAAACATTAGTTCAAAACTGGAATTGATAAATTCATTATTTAAAGGTATGTTCATTGGGAATCGAATTAGTCAGGCCTACCTACTATGTTTTAATACTCACACCTATAGTGTATTTCATGTTTTAGATTTGTTGGAGGTTTGAATCGAGCTTTCACACCATTGGTGAGAGTTGGTTGTGGACTGGTGAGCGACTCTCGTAGTCACGAGGCATTTTGGTCGTGGTGAATTCAGTTGGATGTTGTTGATCGTCCTTTCTTTTTGTGTGGTTTAATTTATGTTGTTCTACTTTTTCAGCTGTTTTTTTTTATTTTCACTATACATAATCATTCCCAACAATTAAATTCTGATTCCCTGGCACTTGTCTCCAGCTCAGGAGGATTGGGAACGCCTCTCGGGCCATGTCATGGACCGGCTCGGGTTACCGATTCAGGTTCAACCTGGGTTGGTTCAGGACAAAATGGTATCAGAGTGGCCCCTGTTATTTTGGGTGTCAGGTAGATGGAGATTAGAACTGTCGGGACTTGAAAGGTAGGTATGGGAAGGATGTCATGAACCCTTGGCCAATCCGAATCTCGAGTCGCCAAGGGTAGTCATGGAATTGACTTCTTGTCTCGTTCTGATTTTTATGGATTGAGGGTTGAAAAAAGAGGCAAACTGATGTTACATTCTAATTTTACATGAATTAGTGACCCATGTATATTCCGCGTACATAGTTTACGTTCTTCCCAGTCATTGATGCTTACTTAAGGTATGGCCCACAACTATGCCGCTAGGTTAAGCACGACTACTAGTCCATCACTTTGGTTATTTGATGCAAGTTTTAATGCCCCGACCCCAGTTACCCAGAGTCGGTGCATTATTGCGTAACATTGGCATGGTCACAAATGATCAAGTCTTGAAAGACCGATGAGTTTAGTAGCTTTGGAAACACTACATACATTCATAAGTCTTATGTTACATCATAAAGTAAAACAAAACTACAACAACAACTTGTCTTTATATCCCCTCATACTATCCCTGTAGGTCATTCATAATATACTTCTTCGTATCCTGAAAAAATTAAAACATTGAATGGGGTGAGCTCAGATGCTCTGTAAGGATAAAAATATAATGGAAGCTTTCATAAATAAACATAAACATTTAAGGCAATGTATGACTAAAACAAAAGCCTTTTGAACATTAAATTCAACATAATGTGGAAAAAGTAAAATGAGATAATGCCATTTAATTATTCACATAGATATTCTACTGGTCGAATAATCACATGCAATATCAATAACCACTTTCATAATGATGGAATTCATAATGTCAGACTATAATAAGCAAGTAGCCAAGGCCTCAGGCCTAGACTACAAATAAGATTTTGTCAAAGCGTCATGTGAAGACACTAGTTTGTCTCATGAGACCAGCCGATGCATCGAGGAGCTATAGTGGGATCCACCCGTCACTTATTATGTCCAATTCATTCCTCATATGAGCAGGTTTAAACATATCATAAACCATAACATGATCGTATCACATAAAACATGCATAAAGGAAACATAACATTTACACATTTCAATCACAAGATATAAATACAACACATTGATATAATAAAAAACTTTCAAAACCACTGTTAATACCAAAATAAAATAAAATTAATTCTTGGTATTTATTTTTCATTTAAAAAAAGTTAAGGCTTGTTGAGGAAGCCGAAACTCAGATAATGGTCATGGTGGCGGAGAAGTCGTTGTCGCCGCATACGTACGACAAGAAAAAAATTCCCTTTTTTTCGTTTAGTAAAACACTTCGTATAAAAAGATTCCTTTTGAATAAATGTAAAACTCAAAGGGTTTTATACGCCGTTTAAAAGAAATTTGAGTATAAAACAAAATATTCTTTACTGAATGGAGATTCAGATGATGTCCCTTAAAAAGACAATTTTTTAAAAATAAAATAGATCTATTATGTGTATAGACTATAAGTATAGATAAAAAAAGTACAAATAAAAGATAGTACATAATAATATCATGACAAAATTTGAAAGTAGGAGATTGACCCAATGAACGGAAATTGTGTTAAGATGTTCCCATACCTTGTGTCCGACTTGACTCGGATGTTCTTCAACATCCTGATTAATAAAGTAATGTTAATCTATAATTTCTTAAGAAACATTTTCATGTTTATTATTCCTTTTATATCACTTATTACCATGTTATGAACATTATGTAATTATTTATGTTAATAATGGTCATTTTGTCGATCTTTGGTACTTGAGTCAAAAATATACATCTTACAATTACAAGTTGTTCATGTGGTAAAATATTCATTATATCCAGAATTATATTCATGATTTAGATATAATATATATCATATATATCCAGTATATACATTCATTCATAATATTACGTTACATTTAGAGGTAAGAAATGAAATGCACCGTTCATGGAGACGGTAAGCCGTACGTACGGATGAAATCAACTTTCATTTCTATTTCGTATTTAATGTAATGAAATAATAATGATATAATAGTGTATTATAATTCCAATATAATTTCATATATAATATCATTTACTCCATCCTTTACACGTCACACATATGTCATTAACGATTCAAATCACTTTGAGGGGGAAGTAGTCTGAACTTCCTAAAATGAAATTATCGTGTTTACCCATAATGAAAGTTATAAACATATGCCATAAATAAAAAATAATGAAGCATAAGGAATAAATAAACATAATATACATCATATATAAATATATTTTCATCATAATGGCCACCATGAGAGGTGTTAAAAGATGATTGAACAATCATCATTTCGTGAGGTAGAAATACGCTAACCACATAAACAGTATGTTCTTTAACCATTAGATGAAGGTGTGTGTAAGAGTAAATAAAATCCTTCTCATAAAAACATCCTAGTATATTGAATATACTGGTGTTGTTACAAAATGAAGTAATTAAAATAGGTTAAGGGGTTGGAGAAGCAAAATAAAACAAAATAACATAAGAGAAGACATTACCCTAAAATCGGGTAACTCTTTTTGATTTGAGCCAAAGGCTTCTTAGGGAAGCATTATACCCAAAGTGAAGATTCTAGGAGAAATAGAGGGATGTTGAGAGATTATTTGGGAAGATATTGGCCGAGCCAAATGGCGTGGAAGGTGTGAATAAGGTGGTAGTGGTGGGGCCTTTTATAAGAGGAGAGGAGGGACACTCCTGGAAAGTCATGAAATGTTAATTTATTATATAATGAGATTCAGATTTTAAGGACCCACACTTATATATATAAAGGCTATGGTGATAAGGGTTTGAAATATACTCATCCAATAGGTTTATTACAAGTTTATGTCTTATATTTTACATTATCTTTTAAATTTATTTGAATCATAAATTAATTATTTAATCGCTGCATCATCTTGGTGTCATAAAAAGTTTAATTTATTTAATGCATAAAAATTATAAAAAAATTATCATGATGTAGGAAAACATTTTAGCGTTCCAATTAATATTTATATTAGAAACGTTATCTTATATAACCTCATGTAATAATTTTTTTTGTAAAACAACTCATGTTTGTGAAAATTTTATTCTTAGTTTAAATAAAAAGTTATTAATGTCTTTTTCTTACCCAAGTGGCTCCATGGGGTCCCCAAGTTGACCCATTGATTTTCATGGCCGGCCATGACTCATCCAATAAGGTTAGGACAAGATCAAAGGTATTTTCATTATTTTATAATATCATTTTTACCTTAAATTTCACTAATTACCTTTAATCGCGATTAATAGAACTTAAAAGTTACTATTCACAAAAAATTATTTTAATCCCATTGAAACACATTTTTATTCCTAATAAAAATGATGTATGTCGGATTTTTTAAAATCAAATCACAGAATTAGTGATGTTCCATTTAAACAAAAAATTAGTTTTTTAACTACCACTTAGTGGTTTCACTATTCATCAAAATTGAAGTTTTTCAGAACAATTCCAAAATTTCACCCTACGCTATAATTGATATTCAGAATTCAAAAATGATTTATCTTTTAAAAAATTCCAAACATATAAGTTGCATTAATTAATTGTCTTATTAATTCCCACTGTCACAACAAATAGCGTGTTTTTAAGAAACAATATATATCAAAAGATTGACAATTATTTATGTCCAATTTCAAAGTGAAATTAATTTAAATGAACACAATTGGATAAAATAGTAAAAATATATTATAATTATACTTTAAAACAACTCAATAGTATAATATATCACTATAAATTATTTTTATTAAAAAAGTTGTTTTTATGTATTTTCTCCATTCATAGAAAATTGGAAGTTCTCGGAAAATTAAAAAGAAACTTTGGATAATTTCGATATTTTGAATATAAAAATGAAGTCCATTTTGAAATATAAAATTTATATAATTTTAAAAAGTTGGTATTACTATTCATAACTGCTAATTTCATTGGTCGTGGTGTGTTAGAATCTCGAACATGCGTACAATGCAAGCTATTGCATTATTGAAAGCGAAGCGTATCGTGGAAGCTCGGGGTGTTACATTCTCCCCTCCTTTAATAAATTACGTCCTTGAAATTTGAAAATAAAAGGTTGAAAATAGAAAATCCCATTGTGGAAAAACCACATCGGAAATCGGGTTAATAAAAATATATCATTAAATGAAAAAATAGAAGTACAAAGGTCACCCGAGATAGACCATACGAGGATTCTATGAAAATAGGGATATGGAGGAAAAACAAACCATCAAGGTCTGATGGAGAGTTGTAGAAAATAGGGTTATGAGAAAGATAAATACAAGAAAATCACAAACCTGTGATTGGTTAAACAATCATTGATTCCCCGATTTGAAAAGTTTACCGACATCATTTTTGTTTTAAGTTACCTTTCATTAATTTGAGGAATTTATTTAAGAGATTTACAAAGAACATAAGGAAATATACTTACTTGTCATGTAGACATTCATTCTTTAATTTTTTTTAACCACAAACCCATATTTCACTTTAAAAGGTAATAGAACTCAAAAATATTCTATTTATCCTAATTGTATAAGTTTATAAATATTAACACATACCATTTAGATTAGGAAAACTATTTTTTAATAACCAGAGACTTCCTGAAGGCTAGTGGTAGGTAATAAAGTCCTGTCAAACTATGGTTGTGGGTTTGATTCCTGCATCTTTGTCCGACGCGACTGGTTATCCCCCGACCTGCAGGTTGTCCTTTTCCTAAAACAATAGTATTATAATATTCCAAAAATTATCTTCTGACATGTTTTAACCTTAAACAATACTATCAAAGGTTAAACTTAATCCATTCCAACCACTATAGTTATCCAAAATACCTCTATCCAGTCTTTTTCTAAAAGGTCTCTAAATTCCAAAATCAATTGTAACATCAGATTCCCTAAACAAGGTAAAGTTTCTCTTATTGTCACATACTAAAAATATGATTACCTTCACCATATTAAAACCATAATTAAAACAACAAGTACAATAGTACAATCCTTATATATATCACATTATTTTTATAACCAGAATATAATCCTTGAGTCAAAAAGAACCAACACATTAATCATTCCACTTCAACTGTAGTAACAACATATGCTTTGCCTTGATCCCTTGGCCTTTTATGGGGTAAGTTTCCCGGAATCTTAGGACATTCATTTACATAATTCCCCATTTCTCTACAATTGTAGCATTCGACATTGATATCCTCTTTCATTCCCTTGCAATCACGAGCCTGGTGACCTTTTTCTCCACATTTATAACAAACTCCCATTCCTTTTAGGTATGTACTGGGGTGATTCTTCCCACAATTATCACATAATGGAAAATCCTTCTTTCCCTTTGTCCCTTTATTTGTCTCTTGTTCCATCGTTCTCTTATTCTCTGGCTTTACGTTGTTGTCATAAGAATTAGAAAATTCCTTTTCTGTCTTGAAAGCATACGAGACTAATCTTCGTATGTTGAGAAAGATTGTGATACTAATGCTCTATGGAGAAATGTTTTTAACCCATCAAAGAAACGATCAATCTTACTTCTTGGGTTACATATATAATCTGCAACATACCTCGCTAACCTTGTAATGTGGGCCTCATACTTTGCGACAATCTCATCCTCCTTTTGGCTTAGACTCAGAAATTGCCTTTCCATATCTGCTCGATGGTCACGAGGAAAGTATTTTTCTAAGAAAAGATCATTAAACTTTCTCCATTCCATTCATGATACTTCTTCATCTTCATTTGCATTTTGAATCAATGGCCACCATTGATCATCATCCCTAGTGAGGCGGTAAACTTCCATGATAAACTTTTCCCTTTCACTACTCCCCATGGCATGAAATATTTTCTCTAAGGATTTTATCCATTGCTCAACTACTAAGGGATTTTTAATTCCATTGAATGTTGGTGTTTTTTGGCTCATGAAGCGGTCTAACATTGATCCTCCTCATTACAGATCAAGGTGCTCCATACGAGTAAGGTTATTATTCATAACCTGAGTGAGCTTTCCTAGTATGGTGATTAGTTGATCAACACCAGCTGTATCTCCAACTCCACAATAATTATCGTGAGTATGAGGGGAATCCCTACATGGATTGCGTGCATTGATACAGTTTCCATTCCTCCAACTAGGTGCCATTTCTAAAAAATGGCATAAAACATATTAGTTTATGAATCAAAATATGTAATTCCATACTTGTAAAACATTTAACATAAATTTTAATGTTTATGAATACAATCCATAATCACAAAAATGGTTTCTTTGAGAAATATATACGCATATACCCTTCATAATCGTTGGTATTGAAAATGAGAATTATCCTAAGCGTATCCCACGGGAGTGTTGTAACCATGACTGCAACATGGCCCATTGTCGTGCACCAATTCCCGTTCAAGTCTAGCTCAAAGCAGTGTTTTTGGGTTTTACCTTTAGGTACTACTGTGCCAGAGCCGCCTCTACCTGCTCGTATCCATACAGGGATGTATTTCTTTGAAAACTCAAAAAATCTCTATAATACCAAAATTCTATGAAGTTCTTCTATACTAATCCTCAAAGTCTATCTTTGGGCTATGTGCTCTAATCAGAGTTTATCTAAATATAGCTTCCAAGGTTAGTACTAAACAGCCTCTGATACAAACTGTAACGAACGGACCCCAGTTACCCAGAGTCAGTGCATTATTGCGTAACATTGGCATGATCACAAAAGATCAAGTCTCGAAAGTATGATTAGTTTAGTAGCCTTGGAAACACTAGACACATTCATAAGTCTTACATTACATCATAAAGTAATACAAAACTACAACAACATCTTGTCTTCATATCCCCTTATACTATCCCTGTAGGTCATTAATAATATATACTTCTTTATATGTTGGAAAAATTAAATCATTGAAATGGGTGAGCTCAGATTCTCAGTAAGGATAAAAATATAGCGGAAGCATTCCTAAATAAACATAAACATTTAAGGAAATGTATGACTAAAAAAGACTTTTAATCATGAACTTCAACATAATAGGGAAAAAATAAACTGAGATAATGCCATTTACATATTCAAATGTATATTATTCTGGTCGAATAATCCCACGCAATATCAATAACAAATTTAATAATGATGGAATGGATAATGCCAGACTATCATAACCATGTATCCAAGGCCTCGTGCCAAGAATACAAATAAGATTTTGTCATGGCCTCATGCCAAGACATTAGTTTGTCTCATAAGACCTGCCGATTCATTGAGGAGCTATAGCGGGCTCCACCTGTCACATATTATGTCCAATGCATTCCTCATTTGAGCAGGCTTAAACATATCATAAACCATAACATAATCGTATCACATAAAACACACATAAAGGAAAAAACAACATATCTACATTTCAATCACAGGATATCAATTCAAGACATTGATATAATAAAAACACTTTCAAAACCATTTTCAATACCAAAATAAAAGAAAATTAAATATTGGTATTTATTTTTCATTTAAAAAAAGTTATGGCATGTAGAGGAAGCCGAAACTCAAATAATGGTCACGGCAGCGGAGAAGTCATTGACGCCACATACGTACGACGAGAAAAACATTCCCTTTTTGTTTTTTACTAAAACTATTTGTATAAAAATATTCCTTTTGAATAAATTTAAAAGTCAAAGGAGTTTATACACCATATAAATGAAATTTGAGTATAAAACAAAATTTTCCTCAATGAATGGAGATTGAGACGAAGTCCCTTACAAAGATCATTTTTGTAAATAAAATAGATCTACTATGTGTATTCACTATAAGTACACATAAATAAAAGTTCAAATACAAGATAAGACATAATAATATCATGACAAAATTTTAAAGTAGGAGATTGACCCAAGGAACGGAAATTGGGTTAAGAAGTTCCCTTACCTTGTGTCCGACTTGACTCGTCCATTCTTTAACCTCCTGATTAATAAAGTAGAGTTAATTTATAATTTCTTAAGAACCTTATTAAAGTTTATTATTCCTTTTATATCACTTATTACCATGTTATTAACATTATGTAATTATTTATGTTAATAATGGTCGTTTTGTGGATCTTTGGTACTTGAGTCAAAAATAAACACCTTATAATTACAAGTTGTTCATGTGGTAAAATATCCATTATATCCAGAATTATATTCATGATTTAGATATCATATATATCATATATACCCAGTATATACTTTCATTCATAATATTACACTACATTTAGAGGTAAGAAATGAAATGCACCGTTCATGGAGACGGTAAACCGTACGTACGTATGAACACTACTTTCATTTATATTCTGTATTTAATGGAATGAAATCATAATTATATAAAGGTGTATTATAATTCCAATATAATTTCATATATAATATCATTTACTCCATCCTTTACACGTCTCATATATGGCATTAACGATTCAAATAACTTTGAGGGGCGGTAGTCTGCACTTCCTAAAATGAAATTATCGCATTTACCCATAATGGAAATCATAAAGGTATGGCATAAATAAAAAATAAAAAAAATAAAGAATACATAAACATAATATATATCATATATAAAAATAGTTTCATCATAATGGCCACCATGAGAGGTGTTAAAAGAAGATTGAACAATCATCGTTTCATGAGGAAAAAATTCACCCACCAGAGAAACAGTATGTTCTTTAACCATTAGACGAAGGTTTGTGTAAGTTTAAATAAAATAATTCTCATAAAAAAAATCCTATTATATTGAAGATACTAGTGTTGTTACAAATTAAAGGAATAAAAAGAGTTTAAGGGGTTGGAGAAGGAAAAATATAACATAAGAGAAGACATTACCTTAAAATCGGGTAACTCTTTTTGATTTGAGGAAAAGGCTTCCTTGGGAAGAATTATGCCCAAAGTGAGGATTATAGGAGTAATAGAGACATGTTGAGAGAGTATTTGGGTAAATATTTTCCGAACCAAATGTCTTGGAAGGTGTGAATATGGTGGTAGTGGTGGGGGCCATTTATAAGAGGTGAGGAGAGGCACTCTTGGAACATCATGAAATGTTACTTTATTATATAATACGTTTCGGATTTTAAAAGTCCCACACATATATATTTAGAAGATAAGTTGATAAGGGATCGAAATATACTCATCCAATAATTTTTTGACAAGTTTATGTCTTAGATTTTACATTATCTTTTCATTTTATTTAAATCGTTAATTAATGAGGCATTTGCTGCATCATCATGGTGTCATTATACATTTAATTTATTTAATGACTAAAAATTATAAAAAAAATATAATGTTGTATAATATCTTTTTATATTTCTAATAAATATTTATAGTCTACAATTTAACTTATATAACCCCATGTAATAATTTTTCTAGTAAAAAAACTCATGTTTGTGACAATTTTATTTTTACTTTAAATAAAAAGTTATTAATGTCATTTTCTTACCCAAGTGGCTCCATGGGGTCCCCATTTTGACACATGGATTGTCTTGGTCGGCCATGACTCATCCAATAATGGTAGGACAAGTTTAAAGGTATTTTTATATTTTTATAATATCATTTTTACCTTAAATTTCACTAATTACCTTTAATCGCGATTAACAGAACTTAAAAGTTACTATTCACCAAAAATTATTTTTATCCCATTGAACTACATTTTACTTCCTAATGAAAATGATGTATGTCAGATTTTTGAAAATCAAATCACAGAAGTGGTAATGTTTCATTTAAACAAAAAATTAGTTTTTTAACAACAACTTAGTTGTTTCACTATTCATCAAAAATTGAAGTTTTTCAGAACAATGCCAAAATTTCACCCTAAGCTATAAATAATATTCTGATTTCAAAAATGATGTCTATTTTACAAAATTACAAACATATAAGTTTCATTAATAAATTTTATAATTAATTCCCGCTGTCACAACAAATATCGTGTTTTTAAGAAACAATATATATCAAAAGATTTACAATTTTTTATGTCCAATTTCAAAGTGAAATTAATTATAATGAACACCATTGGATAAAACGGTAAAAATATATTCTAATTATACTTTAAAACAACTCAATAGTATAATTTATCACTATAAATTATTTTTATTAAAAAATTTGTTTTTAAGTATTTTCTCTATTCATATAAAATTGGAAGTTCTCGGAAAATTACAAAAAATTGAACTTAGGATAATTTCGATATTAAGAATAAAAAACTGAAGTCTATTTTGAAATATAAAATTTATATAATTTCAAAAAGTGGGTATTACTATTCATAACTTCTACTTTGATTGGTCGCAGTGTGTTAGAATCTCAAACTTGTGTACAATGCAAGCTATTTCATTATTGAAAGAGAAGTGTATCATGGAAGCTTGGGGAGTTACACAAGTTAAGTGTATTCTTGGTTATGGAGGGTGTAAAAACACTTTTAAAAATGAAAAAAAGGAATTTTAAATAAGAATGTTATCTTTTGAATGACTTTAAATTTGTAAAAAAATTTCTTTATTTAATCTGAAAGCTCTTGGTCAAAAACTCTAATGGTCGCTTGGAACTGGTAGAGATATGGTTTGGGTGAAAACCCGGGTACTCTTTATAAACATTTTCATATGTGAGGAAATGCACGTGAAGTGTGTGTTGGTGCGTATGGATGAAAGGAGACAAAGACATGTGCAACGGTTCATGGGATTACTGGGGAGTGCACTTGGGAGTAAATGATTGACCGTGTTTTTATAAAGTGATTTTAAAAAGGGAAATGATTTTTGAAAATTGAAATTAGATTGAAAAGTGTGTTCGGTATTTGGAAAATGGCCTTGAAAGAAGGAAAATTTGAAAATTAATATAAAAAGGGGTTTTTGGAAAAGGAATTTTGTGTCGTGTTTTCAGTTTCTTGTTTCTTTTGAGTTGGTTGTTTTGGATGAAGGTACATTCGTTTCTGTTTCATTGATTTGATATCGGTTTCAGCCCAGTGTCTTGTATGTTGTTTAGAAAATGCTGCCCAGAAATGACACTAGTGTTTCTGATAATTCATGCCCATTTTTTTGTTCTTCTTGGACATTGTCTATATTTAATGGTGATCGAGGTCTGTTAAAGGTAGTTATGTGGTTTGAAGACGTCGAGTGTGATTTTTGGATGTTAGGAACTCCCAAAGATATTAGAGTGCATGTTGTTTTAGGACTGTTTGAAGGTTCATCTCTAGATGTATGGGAGTTGCTCTCCCCACCATCAATGCAAGAAAGGATGACATGGGATGACTTTAAAACTGTATTCATCTGATAGTTTATACCTGAATAAGTGAAGAAGAAGAAAAGGGAAGAGCTCGTGCGTATTCAATAAGGAAAACAGACGGTGAAGGCATATGTTGACCATTTCAAAGAACTTATGTCCTTTTTTCTGGAGGTAGCATCACAAGATTTGATGAAGACTTCTCTCTTCATCGGGGGCCTTCGTATAGAGATCCTGGAGTAGGTCCTATATTCTAGGGACCCTCATTTCGAGTAGTTGGTGGATGAGGCATTTTTAGCTGAGTTTCTCTTCGGAGTAGAGATGGTTGGTAATCAAATGTATCTAGTTTCTCACCAAGGTTCTCTATCTGGCGAGCAGGGGGTGCCAGAGGGACCTATTTATAGAGAGTCCTCTTCAATGGTTATGTAATCCATTTCATCGGACCATTCAGTGGTGTGCCACCAATGTGGCTGGTTTGGGCATGTGAAGCCTTCATGTCACATCTCTCCAAAGGCATGTCGTCGTTGCGGCTGTCTGGGTAACTTGGAGATGTTTTGCAGGAAGCATCACCTGAAGAAGACACTGTGATCAGAGAATTTTTTAGTTCCTGACTGTGAAGAAGATGATGTTTCAACCATCTGAACCCTTGCCACAGTTCATGGGGTGAAGCCCGTGCGCAGTCAAGAGTTGTCGGGGGTGTGAAGCCTCTGTTTGTGATTCATGTTCTGTGTTGGTGGTGGAAAATTTAAATTCGTTTCATTCTTGTTTGTCTAATGTTAAATTTTTGACATTGTTCAAAGTTTGTTGTTTTGTCGTGGTGTTATGAAGAACATTCTCTATTGTAATCTAAACAGTTTTGTTTGCTGGATCAGGGTTTTCTGCATTATGGGTTTTTATTAACAGTGTGATTGACCCTTCTATGGGTAAATCATGGATTAGCAGTGTTTGTTTGGAGATGTAACTGCCTGTGGGGGAGTCTAGTCTTGTGGTTATGCTCAGGTTTACTTCTTGAGTTAAGTTTTTCCCGGTTGTTTTTATCTAGTGTTCGGGATTTCTTTAGTCTCAGTTGAGAGTTCCTAGTTTTGGCGGAGGTGTTGTTTTGCTCGTGCTATAGAGGTTAGTATTGATCGATTGGGGGTTCCCGCGTCGCCCCCCCTCCTGGGGTGGTATGTTTCGGTGTTGAAATTTCCAAACTAGCTGAGTTATTGTGCTGGGAAGAACCCTCTTGTGTTCTCCAATTCATTTATGTGATGGTTTCATTTTGTTTTATTTGGGCATGGATTCTTGTTCGGTCCATTGTTCGTCTGAGTGAATATCTGGGGGTAGAAAGTGTCTATGGTGGGAAGAATTGTCACACCGAGACTACTTAAATAAATGATATATTATTATTTCTTGGCTCCGGGTCATCGTGTGAAGGTTCAGATGGGGTACCGACTTGAAATTTTTGTCGTTTTATATTTAAAGTGGCTTTCAGAACTGTGTGTAGTCACCGCACCATGAGTGGTAGCCGCATCGTTAGCCCTGTTTCCCACACAATTATCTAACGACTGAAATAAATAACTTTTTATGTAAATAATATGAGTTGAATGTTTAATTTGTAATAATAATAATGTTATTGTGTAATTAATAATAATATTATTAATTTGGTGTTATTTTTAATATTATGTTTATTATTATTATCATTTATTATTGTTATTATTATTATTATTATATTATCTTTTATTATTATTTTCTTTATCATCATTATTTTAATTATTACTGTTATACTTATAATTTTTATTGTTATTAATTATTATTATTATTATTATCTTAATTATTGTAATCTTTACTAGTATTATTTTATAGTTTATTTATTATTACTATTATTGTTGTTGTTGTTGTTGTTGTTATAGTTATTAATATTATAATTGGAAACAAATGTTAAACCATAGCTCTACCAAGTGGGACACCCCCATCCCCATTCTGCATTGCGGCGTCCAGACACTCCCCTAGCCCCTCTTCATATTCACTACCTTTCCCTGCAAGACCCTTCTCCCGTGTGTCCGCTTGCACCCCAGCCTCACACCGCTTTTCCCCCTCGCCTACGCTGGCCAAACCTCCCATGTCCACTGCAGTCCTCTCAAGTGGATCCCCCCTTCTTCCCCCTCTTCATTTCCTGCATCCACACCAGGTATGTTCTGCCCTTCTCCCTCCATCCGCGATGCCCCCCCCACCTCTCGCTCAGCAGCGGCTAGCTGGCCACATCCACCTTCACCAGGCACTCCATCTCACCCCGTCGCACATCCGTCCACCATACCCGCCTCGCCGGTGCCGCACATCCTGATCGCCGCACCTCCGATGAGGTCATGCCCAGCGTCATACGGTCTGACCATCCCTCATTTCCATCCTTGTCCTCCAGGCTTCCGTACCTCTAGCTAGGACGTGGTCCGGGCTCCTAGCTCTAGCACACGGTGCATCTGACAACATCTCTGGTTGTCTCCCTCTCTGGTGGGCATACTCCGCCTCCACAGGGGGTTGCCTCTCAAGTTCTAGGTGTTTCCTTCTATTTAGAAAAACCCTAAAACCTAGGGTTTTAATTTTCGTGTTTATCTCATTGTTTTAGGATTGCGATTTGTCCGTGATGGAGTGTTCTACCTCCCATCAGAGTTTGGTCACTTCCACGCTCAATTTGATGTAGGCGCTTTCGACCCATTCAATTCTAGAGCAATTAATTGGTGTCTGTGTTGCTTCAATTATCATTTTTACATGTTTCGCAGCATTATAATATGTCTAATTAGTCTATTATGGTGTTTGTCAATTTTTTATAATTTATTTGATATTTATCTTGTGGTTGTTTGACATGCATTAGTTGTGCGAAATGTGTTTTCAAGTGGTTCTGGTGTGCGTGTAAAATGGAAATGGTTTGTTTTGTTGAAAATGGTGGTTTTATTGAAATGGTTCGGTATGGGTAATTTATGCAAGGAGTTTACATAATTGTGCATGTGATGTAAACTAACTATAAATTTTTTTGTTTTTGTTTTTTGAAGGGAGTTCGTGTGCTTTAGATTTCAAGTAGTTTTTATGTGTGTTTTTAGTGGAAATACTTGTTGTTATACTAAGAAGTACTTCATAAATTCCTTAGATGATTTATTAAATTATCTGATACTGTAGATAATATTTATTTAGATAATTATTTCTCCTAAATTATTAATTTGGCATGCTATTTGATTGATTACTTGGGTGTGATGTTTAGTTTTTAAATGAACTAGTTTTGTGATGTTCAATATATTTTCATGAATTTTTGTATTTAGTCTTTCCAACTATGCATGTCGTGCTTTTTTCATCATGGTATGTTGTGGGTGTGACATTGATAAGAAATGTGTCCTTTAGATGTGTGTTTTGGAGTGTGGGTTGTGGGATACTCTTTGGAGATCATTTTATAAATTTTAAAGTGGATTATTAAATAGGACTAGCGGTATGAGTAATGTTTTGAGAGTTTCTTGGGGTGGTTGTTTTGCGCTATTTGATCGTTTTGGATTTTTTAAGTCAGTGTTTATGTATTTTAGTTATCTTTGTGGTTGTAGTGCATTAGCAAGTTTTTTCCATGCTTATGCGATCGTCATCTTGGGTGCGGGCTTGCATGCCCGTTTGGTGTACGTCGACTGCATGATTTGTGTGTGATGTTTGTGCTGCTTGATTCACATTATTGACTCACCCCATTATTGTTTATTATACATGTTGACATGTGAATTGGGCATAATAAGTGAATCTTCTGAGAACGATTGTTTCACTAGTATAGATTACACACTGGCTAGTGGCCCCTAGTACCGATGACACGCTGCTAGGGGATTGGGCCCCTCGGTTAGGCCATGTAGGGAAACACTCGGCATTAGGGACTTATGACGTCATCAAGAGTAGGAATTCCTTCAGGATGAGTCACATGTATTGTACATTTTGGATTTTTCATGTACTCCTAGGTTTGAACTGTGTTTAATTTAGTGTTTATTCGTATGTGGAGGACAATTGAGAGGTCTTGTTCGGTAGCTGGCCCTTGTGTGAAACTTTTTTTCCATTTCCCTTAGTGTGTGTTGCGCGTTGTGTTGTTTTCACATCTTACAAACAACTAAAATTTGTATTTCTAAATTGATCACAAAATTGATTTTAAAATTCACTGCACATGTTTCTTTCAAACATTTAACTGGTTTTTGAAGTAAAAAGGAAATTGATTGTTACTTATTTTAGAAATGAAAGTGTGTGTGGAAATCCATATCTTATATACTTTAGTTCAAACCTGGAATTGATAAATTATTTATTTAATGGTATGTGCATTGGGAATAGATTTAATGGGGCCTACCTACTGAGTTTTAATACTCTGGCGAATAGTGTTTTCCCTGTTTTAGTTTTGTTGTAGGTTTGACATGAGCTTGCTCGTCGTGGGTGAGAGTTGGTTGTGAATTTATGGGTGAATCTCAGAGTCGTGAGGATTTTTGGTCTTGGTCAGGTGAGTTGGATGTTGTTGATCGTTCTTTCTTTTTGTGTTGTTTACTTTGTGTTAATCTACTTTTTCTGATGCTTTATTTATTTTCATTGGAAAAAATCATTCTCAATGATTATATTCTGATGACCTGGAACTTGTCGCCATTCCGGGAGGATTGGGAATGCCTCTCAGGTCATGTCTTAGACCAGATCGGGTGACTGGTTCAGGGTCGACCCGGGTTGGTTAGTGACAAACCCTATTTTGTAATTGTGAAAATGGGATTTAAAGTGGAAATGATTTGGGTTTTGGAGGGTAGAAAATGGATTTTCCAAATTATTTTGAATGAATCAATAAGTGATTGGATTTTTAGAAAATTATGTTTGAATAAATGGGAATATGTTTATCTAAATTTGATTTTATATATCAAAACCCATGGTTTAATGAAATTGGTTGATTCAAAATAATGAACAATTTTATGGACGATTTTAGAAATAAGTTATAAATGGGGTTTGTTGAGATATCAAAAAATATTTTTATTGGGAAGAATATGAGTTTTTGAATGGAATCTATGAAATTTTATTTTGAGAATAGATGAAATGATTTGATTTGTGCGATTTGAATATGATTTTCAGTTGGTGGTGAGTGTGATTTGGAATTTTTTTATTAATTTTTGAAATGGGGAGTAAATTATAAAGATGAAAAATGGGTTAGATGTTTTTATTTTGGAGTGAAAATGTTTTTTTTGAACATTAGCATTCTCATGGGTGATCACATGTATATATATGTGTGAGAAGTGGATGAATGATGATGAGTGTCTAATCTAGCACATGTTGATGAGTTACTAAAGTTGAAAAAGATATATGAATGAGTGAATCTCCATTTATTACCATTAGTTAGTGTGTACCGACATTATTATATTTTCAAATGTTTTTTATTATAAGATGTGATGTATTGATAACCAGTAGTTGTGTGGTGTGTCTCCTTGTAATTTGGGAATGTTTCTCATGAGGTGATTTGTGTTTGATAAATCTTCATGTTTGAATGGTGTTTTAGTTTTGATTTATTGTAGATGAATTTGTTTTGTGATAATGGTTAATTGGTTCTTTAGGAAATATTTGGGATGCTTTTGAGTTTGTCCCTACACATTTGATGTTTGTTTCTAGTGAGTTTTGGTTGATCATGCAATTTTATCAGGGGTACTAATTTCTCTCTGGGATAGTGTAGACCCACAAGATTTTATGGATATTCAAAGTGTCATCATAGGTGGTTCACCATCGATAGACCCTCCAGTTGATTAACCCATTGAACTTATTCTTTAGCCGTATAAGTTGAGTCCTCTTCTATTTTATGGTTAATTGGATCCTCTCGAAGCGGAAGGGTGGATGTAGTGAATTGATGAGATTTTTAGTTTTATTGAGATTCATAAGTCATTAAATATGAATATTTCAACCATTATGATTAAATATTTTTTATGTATATGGGGGATGAGATTTTAGTAAGGGGAATGCAAAGTAGCCTGATTCTATTGGTGATATCCATGATTTAAAAGGCCTTTGGATCATTCATCATCTCATTTTTGGCACATGATCATGTTGTCCCATTAGTGTGGAATGTCTGGACATAGGAGTTCATCATGCATGAATTCTCTAAAGACCTTACATGCCTATGGATTCCCTGTTTACTTGTAGCAGCCCAATAAATGGTTTACAGGAAGCATCATAGAGCTAGGTCTAGCAATTAAAAATACAACCATTCCTATTTGTAGTAGTAGTGCACTATTTGAGGGTCGATTTAAATTACCTCTCTTTATATTGCTTATTTGGTTGTAATGGTCATGTATGGTGGTGTTTTTTTGGTATCATATTTTTCTTTGTAATTTAGAAGTGGATGACATCGAATCTTTAGCGAACTTCTCTCTTGATGAAAGAATGTTTTTATTTAGAAATCTACAAATTTATCCATTCCTAATAGAGGTTCCTTCCCTATGTCATATTTTATGGTTGTTTTTATTTTGTTTGAAAGAGGATGATGCGTGTGCACCTTCTAAGCCCATTTCTTGGGGAAAATGACATATTGGAGAATGGTGAGTCTCATTGGGTGTTGTGTTATTTTAGTACTATCTATGATGATGTGTGGTCACTCATGAAACCAAATAATGTGTTTCGGACATGGATTATTTACTTTTGGAAGTGAGGAAGGAGATGCATCAAACATTAGGGCTCTAGCCATAGGCCCCAGTGTGAAGTTCATACAATGTCAAGAACCCTATGGGTGTGGGAGACCATGGTCTGAATTTTGTCTTCAGTGCATTAAATGGAGACAATTTAAACATCTTGTGATGTTATTTAGTCTTGAATAGTCTCGTTTGGTAGAATGATACATAGATGACTTATTTTATCATTACAACCACATGGTTTGAATGATCCTCACTAATTTTCACGATAAAGGATAGTTTTTCCTTTTGTGGATTACCATGTGAATCAATTTAGATTTTTGTTTTTTCTCATTAAGAAATAGTAACATCCCATGGGGATGGAAAATTTGGAATTTCATTCCTCTTGGATTGGAGTTCCTTTGATCGGGCCACTTTTGGTGGGGATATTGTATGAGATAGGTGTTTGTATATTGGTTCATTATAGTTGGCCTAATTTGGTTGTTATTTAAATGGAGGGAACATTGAAAATGTAATTTATTGTGGTCTCTTATATTGTTGGTCTCTATAAGTTGAATTTTCACAGAGGGGAGTCCATTTAGGCCTTCGATTTTAATAATATAGTCTCTAGTGTGGCTTGGAATTGATATGTTTTTTTGAATATATTTTCTCCGAGTTTCACTTAAATGAAAACGTGTGGTTTTTATAATGTTCCCAAAAAAAATATTTGACTCCTGAATTGATGAAGTTGTTGTTCATGTTTTTTATTATTCTTCGAGAGGTGGTTTTGGTTCATTTATTCATGTTAGGTAAGAGGTATGAGTTTCATTTGGTCATGTATAAGGGGTTCTTGGCTTAATAGGTTGGATTATTCACTTGTGTGAATTAAATTTGATTAGGTGGGTCAATTAGAGTTGTTCTGGATTTTTAGGGGAAGATGACGTATGGTGGGGAGTCCATTCTGGCCTCCCAAGTAAAATCCTACGAAACTGTTTTTGGGTTTTTTTTGAGAATTTCCTTGAGTTGTTGAAGGGTGGAAATTTTTTACTATGACCATTATTTGATTATACTTTATATGGGTAGAACGTTTTCATGGTAGAGAGAATTATCATACCCATTTTTTTGTTTTAACTATTTTTTCTATATTATTTTCACACCTCATTTTTCCTCTCATGTTATGGGTGTAGTGAGGATAAAATTTTGAAATTTTTTTTATTTTCAACCAATATTTATCCTTGATTTTTCTAGGGTGTTTTGCTAAAAAAATGGGTGTTTTTGGGTTTTCAGCATGAGGTGTAAATTTGGGGCAGAGTTTGTCAAACTGTGAACCCTTGCCTATGAAACCATGCAGTTGTGAGAAGTTTTTTGGTATAAAAAAACACCTAGTTTTCATATGGTTTGGTAACCATGCTGGATAATCATGCAGTGTGTGCCTCATGGAAATTGAGGGCAACCCGGTTTGGAAAACCATTTGGCAAACCATGTTTCATGTCTAGGTAATTAAAAATTTTAAAATTACTTTTGCTTCCTCTTAGAATTTAGTCATAAATCCCCCCCTTCTCACCCCATTCGACCTCTCCAAACATAGGAAACTCCCCCTCCTCCTCTTATAACCCTTGTAACCTCTCATTTTTAATGATTTTATGTGAAATCAACAAAGAAACATCAAGTAAGGGATTTCTCCTATTGTTTATTCCCTATTTCTAGGATTTTACTACCCCCATTCTTGAGTTATTATTTTACAGTGGGAAGAATGACCTAATGATAGTACAATAATGTGTTGTTCCATAAGATTATGATGTGAAACTTTCAATCTTTCTTTCATTCGGTCTTTTGGTTGTGTGTTTACAGTTTCACATAATTTTTCAAAAGATTCAGTGTGTGAGGTAGGTGGTTCTATGCTCTAAGATTTCTTAATTCTTTAATATGATTTCGTGGTTTATTATGTGTGCTCAAGGATTTATTTTTATGGTGAGGAAATTTTTTTGGATAGTATTTACACTTTTATTGGATGAAAATTAATTTTTTAAGGAAAATAATACTATTTTGAGTTTTTCCTTCTAGGGTTTTTCATGTATGTGCTTCATGGTCTGTTTGAAAGGTTAAAAATCTTTTTTCAATGGAATTTTAGGTGAGAATGTATCTAAAAGTTTATTAATCAAATGAAATTAATTTTTTGGGAATGTTTGATTCTATTTTTTTCACTTTTGATATGAAATATGATTTGTTTAAATGATCGAAGAATGATTTAATGTGAGTTTGGTTTATGTGTGTATTTGAAAGGGGATTGGAATGTGGAAATGATTTAATGTGTTGTGTGTTTTTATTTTAATTCTTCCAGATTGTTTTTTTTGAAATGTGTAAGTGGTGTGAAAATTTATTTTCAGATATTTTTTGTGTGTGTAAAATATAAAGTGGGTTGTTTATGGGAAATTATGGTTTCCATGTACTGGGTTGTGAAAACAGTGATATTTCAATGTGATTATAATTCTTGGTATGTGTATATTAAATATGTGAATTGTGTGACATATGAAATGAGAAATTTATCATAAATGGAATCATGGGTACATAGGTTTGAAATCTAGAACTACAACTCAAGTGATTCAGTAATAGCATACCCAGATTCTTATAGTGGATTTACACTAGTAGACTCAGAAGTGAAAAGTCCTAGATTCACTTAGTCAGATTGATGATTAAAGCACTAACATAACATTTGATATCATCAAAGAACACAAAGGACCATTGGATATGAACTCATAGTGGTTCAATCACGAGAACATCGTGGGTCATGGTTTCTATACTATGCTTCACCAAGGTATGAGGACCCTATAGTTCCACTTGTGCTAGACCAACCATAGAGATTTACCCATGGTTCTTTATTGTGGCTTTATGTTTATGTGATGTGGGTGAATCTGTAGGTATATAGTGGAACTTATATGTGTTTCATTTTAAGACATGTTTTGTGAGAAATGGCTTTCTATAAAAAATGTTTTCCTTGATAATGGTCTCTCTCAAAATATTTTCTGAAAAATGTTTTAATGAAATTTACATTAATGTTCAAGTAAAATTGTATTCTAATGTGGTAATATGGAATTCTTTATTTTGGGGGGGAATCCTATTGGACATTGGTTCACAACCTATATACATGTTTGGGTGTATGCAGACTTTGTTATGTATGACCCATGTAAAGGAAAGATGTGTTGTAGAGATGTTGATGGATTGGGTTTATTGTGTCCCATTTCATAATGGTGGTGTTGGTGGCGGCTTGATGGTGATGTTAATCTTGTAGAACGGGTGTTTGGGATAATTTTTTTTGTTTCTTCCATATTGTACCTTTATTTATTTATTTTAATATTGTAATACTTGAATCTAAATAATTGGTGTCTGTTGTTTGGATTTGGTTATTTATTATTGTATTGTTTAATTGTTTTGGTATCGCATGTTTATTTAAATGGGTAATATGATTCCAAAATAAAATTTTTAACACCCAGGAACTAGTCTCTAGCCTCTAGAGATTAGTACTGCACTTTGGGCAATGCCACAAATTGGGTCAGGTGTCGAGTTAGATTGAACCATGTCTTAGTTTGTGACAGATTCACTGATCAACATGGGTGGTGGATTATTCAACATACTGAGGTTCACCAGAATGGGATCATCAATGGTAGAAAATATTCTTTCTTCAAATATTGGAGAGGAATTTATTAGTTTATCTTATATCTATTAATTTATTTATTTATCTTCAAAATCTATAAAATAAGGGGAAATTTGGGATCTATAAGACCATATGGGGATATTATAGTATCATATAAATGAAAAGGAGCTGTTTTAAAATCTTTAGGGAGATGATGTACGTGGATCCATATTAAGGGAATCCTAAATATAATCACATTCCCCCTTGTAACCATTGGGGGAAGAAAGGATGTCAACATCCGAAAATATTGGATATTTTTTGTGATATCTCTAGGATACACATACACTGATTCAAATGTATCAATATTTGGTTAATTTCCATATGAGGTTTTATTTTCTATGGATAAACCATGATCACCATCTATCATGAAAACCATATCTGAAATGACTACAACAATGTAAGTATGAGAAAGTAATGAATTTAAACCCTAGAATTTATGTAAAAGTTGGGATATATATTATAAAAAAGTTTATGGGAAACACATAATCCTCACTGAGTATGCTATGTGGTATTTTTGGAGTAGTTATAATTCTATTTAGAGGGGTGATCTAGATGACATTACCTTTTAAATTTTTTTTTCTTCCTTCTTATAAAATCTTGTATCGACATATTAGGATTCACAAAAAATATAGGGTTATTTATTATTAGATAATATTCTAATCACTCCATTTGTATGGTTTAACCAACACTAATGGATTTATGATGGATCCAAAATGTACATATCGATCCATGGTTCTCTAAGAAAAACCATAAATGTTGTGTCCTAATGAACTATATTGAATTCGATGTCAAATGAATGATCCCTAGATAGGGATCTATGATTTATCATTTCAAGAATATTATAATATTTTTCAATAGTATTAATAGAAGATTTGAGGGTGATAGACCATCCTATCTATAAGTAAATTATCAAAGGATTTAGAATTGGATATAATTGATTTAGGATTTTTATCGGTAACTGTTATGGGAATGTAATAAATTTCAAGATTCATTGAAATGTGTAGTGGTTTGGCGTGAACTTGTAAGGTGACCTCCAAATCCGAATTTCAAATGTGGAAGCATTGAAGCATTCTATGGAGGTAATCGTTGTGTGATACACCTCATCCTCATCAACTTCTCTGTTGAACTTTTAGGGCTCTGAAGGGATTTTATAGGTTCTTCACTACACTCTTTCTTGAGGTGAACTGTGTCAAGGATCAATTTTTTTTGGAATGATAGAAAACTATTTCCAATTTCACACTTATTCACCAAAGATGATTATTTTTAATGTAGGGGTTTTCGTTAGGTTATGATTTTTAGGTCGAGGAATATAGTTCATTTGATTTGAAAAAGTCTCTATTTTTATATATTTCTCATTACATTTTATATATTATCATGCCATAATGTCATCATATTAATGGAAATGTTTACATTTTTTGATTACTGGAATAATTTAAACCATACCTTGTAAATAATTTCTAAAATGAAATTTAATTATTCATTTTATATATGGAATTATTAAATAAAGAATAATTTTTATTTCAAGTCTTCTAATAATTATTTTAGTTGGGTAGCAGGGTAGTATATAGACAATGAATTAAAAAGTTTTAATATGAAGCCAAGAGTATGTATTTGGATTAAAGAAAATGAATTTTAGTTCGCTTATCAAACTTTTTTGACATAGATTATGAATTTTTATTGAATCTAATAAGGCTTCATGCATGAAATATGGCATTCTCACACCATATATGAATTTTTGAAACAACCATGTAAGACTTCTAACCTCATGAAGAAGAGTTTTTTTAGAGACGTACGTTGATGGTTTCTTGTATGACTTTATGAAGGGATATCCTAGGAATTTCATTCCATCCCACATGTCATTGAACACCCATGTATGAATTTGGCTGGTTATATAACTTTTATGGACCACACATGACATTAATCACATATTTTTTATCTATAAAAACCGGCACAGTTTCACTATCTAGCTATTTAGTGGAACATGTACTAACATAAGGGTAGCATTTATGCATCAACAACCTATATAACGGTCCAACTGTGTTTTTTCCAAGGTTAATTTAAGGACGATTCCTAATATGTAATGTACATTTTCTTTTTTGAATCATGTACACTTTATCTCAAAAAACTAGAGTTCCACATCATCATTCACTTATCAATGAAAACACCGACCCATGGAATATAATATGAATTATATTTCAGTATAGAATAAGAAGTAAAATACGTTGATTTTTAGAGAGTATTAAATTGTGACAAAAAAGGATGACCGGTAAAAATGGAATTTTTTAGTTTTTTTTGTGGAGTAATGATTTTGATGGTCTGACCATAAGATGAAAAATGATTGAATGATGGACCTATAAGATGAAACCAATGATAAAGGATAGAGGAGTATGTCTCTCACCAGTGATACTATTATTTTCATGTTTTCATGTTTTTATTTTATATTTTTCATTTTGTTTTAATGTATTTTTGTTCCTATTTAAACACTATTCTCCCATTCATAAAATAGTAAATCCAATTTATTATTGGGGAAGGTATGGATGAAAAATATATTTACTGAGTACTGTACATCATGGATAAAAATCTCTCTCCTTTATTTACTACACATAATGATCTGTAACAATTCTTAATATCACATGAAATTTTATTTAATTTAATTATATATATTTTCTGATATTATTGCTCTATAATCTATTATCTCTATCTACTAGGATACAATATATCCATGATGGAATAATAAAGGGATAAATGGTGAAGTTCATGGAGATTTCCAGCTCATGTGTGAAAGGTAGTAGTACTTTCTTTTGCGACTCAGGAAATAATAAATCTGATTAGGTATTAACATAGACACCATGGAATAGGATGTAGTATTAATTTTTAAACATGGAAGTAGGATATAAAAATTTAGGATACTAGTTGAATCAAATATCACTATACCCATTCCAGATTGGGTGAATGGTGAAATGATTATAGATCCTATAATTTTATTGTTAATATGAATATGAGAAAATTAATTTCAAACTGTGATAGTAGCATAATTGAGCATCCATTCATAGAACATCACTCTTTTCTTAGTTTACTTTCAATAATTTTCTTTACTCTTTTGAATTTATTAATATTAATTTTCTCCATTAAAAGTTTTATTTTCTTTCTCTATTGAAAATTTTATAAATAATTTTTGATAACTAATCATTGAAATGAACCCTAGATTACTATTATAAATTATTTTAATGAGAAAGAATATATATATTTTATACCCTATGAGATGGTGTAATAAAACATTTTCATTGTTATAGGGGATTCAGTTCCATAAACACTAACTATTAATTTCATTACCCTATCTTTAACATAAATTCTCTTCTCCCTTGAAACTAAGATATATAGAACCCTAGTAACAACACTTAACCATTTAATATTATAAGTTAAATTTCTATAGAATGATCTGAATTATTTCATTGAAACATTAATTATTCACCTTGAGATTTTATTAATGGAAGGTAATCCCAATTAAAAATTGATAAACATTTATGCCACTAAATTTTTGAAAAAGAAATCATATTTGTATAACTACTTTACAAAATTATTTTGAATGAAAAACTGGTTTAGATTTAGTATACTCAACATTGAATCTAATAGAAGTGGCTGAATAATAAGTCAAGTGGAGGGAATTCTTCTTTTCTATCAAAGGAGAAACTATGGAGTGGTTGTACAATTGATAACCTAGATATGTCTACAATTGAGGTAATATGTAAAGGTGCTTTTATTAATTATTTTCCATACTATATAATGAAATATACTAATAAAAATATTTATACCATCAAAAAATATTCCAAAGAGATTGATAATGAGAATTTTTAGAGGTTCTAGAAATATTGTTTAAATTTCCCGCATCAATCCACTATGTAGAACCAATTCCTTGTTCTATTATACAATAGAATATTTTAATGGGAAAAGAACCCAATATATTCATATTTAGGAGGATAATTAATATCAAAACCACAAATATAGTCTATGGGACTCATTTAATAGAAAACAAATCTCACAAGAGTTGGTATAAGAGGTAGAGAAATAATAGTTTTACACGAGGAAAGGACTTCTGAATCATCTCATAATCATGAATGTAATCATTAGGAACTAACAAATATTTTTAGAAAAATATATTTGAAACAATCCAACCAACATCAAACATGAGTTATGGTATATGGATTATTTTCATGCACTATTTATTTTACTGATCATTGGGTTGAGTTGAATGTTACTAAAAGTTTTCTTTTAATATTCCAACAAAAAAAATCAATCATAAAATTTAGGATGTAGAGAACCTTACCATGTTTGATCTAGATTTATAAAAAATCCATAATGGGATTGAACACCCCATCAAAATAAGTATATAAAATAGTCACCCTTTCACAATCCATAAAATGAATTCTAAAACTATCGATCTTACACACATCCACTTTTCTAGTAAGATAATCAATTTTATCATTACTCAACCAGTGTCCAAGTCATATCCCCACAACAACATCGAAAAAAATTATGGACCTCTAGATTGAAGTCATGAAATAAAAAAACTATATTAGAAGTATTTTAGATGTTATATTCAAAATAACATTCAAATTACAAACCTAAGTACTACAAAATTTAATAGGAAATGTAAAAATGATAACCAAAATATTTAGAAAATAAATTCATCCCAATCCACACCTAAATCAAAGCATGATAATCCTATAGTAGATGAAACTGAAAAATTTGGACACCAGTACATGAATGATAGAAATAAAGGTGATAAAGAGGGATCTAAACCATGTCATAAGAAGAAATAGAAAACTTTACAGAGGCATAAAATTGATAAGGAGGATCTTCCACTTTAATTTTCTTCTAGGATAATTAAATCAAAAAATATATAATAATTATAACTATAAACAAAAATTTTGGAAACTTCGTAGAACTTTAATCTCAATATAACCTTTCTAAAATCTCCAATAAAAATCCCAAATTATGCTATATTCCTTAAGAAACTATGAAATAATTATTCATTGGAGTAAGAGGATTAATTTGGTAATAAGTTTTTATAATTTATAACCCCCAAATTTACCAAAAGATTTCAAAATTTATGGGTATTTTCTATTCCCCCAAAAAGTATCTTCCTAAAATTTTCCTCTTTTTGATGTGATTTAGGTTACATTATTCATGTCATTCCATATTCATTTGTTATTTATTTATTTCTGGGAGAAATAAATTCCATATGAGAGGAAGTACAGTGTCGAATTAGATCAAAACCATATCCATCATGAGTCTTAGATGATTTGATGGTAAACATTTAATCTTCCTAGATGATTTCAATATTCTAAAAATGAATAATTATATAAACCCATTATAATTATTTTTAATTTTCTGTAATACATTTTTAATGATAGAAAATACTATCATCAATGGGAATGAGTGAACTCTCACTATAGAATTTAGAGACTTCATTGTCTACATTAATATAATTTATGCTATAAATCCTTCTTAAGAGGATCATGAATTTTTTTACACTGTAACACATCAGAAAGGTTGATCCCAGTGAAGATCTGGGTGTGTTAGATGAAATTTTAGTTCCAAATAAACAATTAGTAATTATGAATTGTATAGAAAATGAGGATATTCGGTGAATACGAACTTTTTTTTTATTATTTGTAACAAGAGTAAACTTAATAATTCCTTGATAGAATGAATTTTTTTTTCACGATGGATATTTTTATTGTACATCTTGTGTTTAGTAAATAAAAACCCTATAATTAAGCTCCAAAAATTTTATTTTGTCTTTTAAACAACTTTTTAAATTTGAACTAAAGACTTTACAATCTAAACTCAAATTTGAGCACCTCATAGATAAAGCAAGATATCAAATATTTATTTTTAGTAATATAGCACCAAAATAAGAAAAAAATTGAATGATAATTAAAGATAAAATGTTTGTGGAAGAGTTTGTAGTTTATGATATATTCTAGGCCTAAATTGAATCATTTTCCCATAAAAAATATGATGTGAGGAGAATTTGATACCTCTTTTTCCACCCAAAGAAGGATGAAGCCAAACAAGATTTCGGTAGTCCAAATGAATATAAATATGTTGTAAATGGTAGATATAATTTACCCCATATCTAACTCACAATGTGTTATCCCCATTCATTTAGTTATCAAAAATTTGATTGACCATTGTAATAAATTAACAAAATGAGTTGATACCTATTAGAATTTATAATAGTAAGGGAGTTGTATGGAATATAGAATGATAAAAAATACACCATAAAAGTTCACACACAAATTTGATTTATTAACAATATGTTATAATAATATATATTAATAACATATTACTATTATGTAATAAATTATCAGCCTACATTATGGTTCCTATATCACTTAAGGATCAAGTGAAAACCACCTTTACATGTCCCTGTAATACCTTTTTATATAGAAGGTGTCATTTGGATTATGTAGTTTCACGTTTACATTAAAAAGGTATGAGTTTAGTATCATTCTAGATAAAATTAGCATCTTCTCAGAAGTGTTCTTAGATTATTTCACTATTCTTGGTAATTAATTTTATCTATGATTAATAAATATGGATTTTTTAAAACATTCATTAAAAAGTACATTTTTATAAATTTTAAAATTTCTCATTTCATTTGAATTTATATTTTACCCTAATATAGATGATTTTGGATTGACTACATATATTATGAGAATACGAATCAATCCACACATTGTATACATACCCTTCACTGATCTGGTTCAAATATAGGTGACAAGGATGCAATATATAGATTCCCTAGTGTGAGAATAGAACATAAAAACCCAATGTTAATATTTAAAATTCTCCACACCTGGGAATAACCAATGAATGTGTGGATAAGAATATAATGAGAGATCTTTATATCACTAAATATCCTATAAGAATAAAAATAGAGAGACATGTAGTTTTTATATGGCTACTAGAATTATTGTGGTAATATATTAGGCCAATCATGACACCTGTATGGTTGAATGCAATCATATATATATTGATCTATAAGAAAATAGAAATTATACTGGGGAAATATTTTTCATATGATGCAACTATCTCTCAAAATAGGTTTATAGACTAATCTTTTCCATAGGTTACTATATTTTTCATGTAAATATATAGTAGGGGTAATTTTAATTTATCCATGGAATCATTGATAGGGATATATGTTCTATAGAGGTTATTACACTGATATGATTCTTCTGTGAGGATATTAAGACATGCATTATAGGGTACAATAAGATGTTTAAGGTCTTATAGTGTTGATCACCTAATAAATCTTCTTCCAAATTGATCAAAATTTTGTATATGGAAATAAAATTATGATGAATTGTAACAAAAGGCCATTCAAAAAACTCAATGTAAATGGGAGAGACTAATCACTACTATGAAAATGTTATTTTTTTGGTTGATAAAATTCATGTTAAACCCTATGATTAGAGATTTAGGCATTAATATATATCCTGTAATAGTAGGAATAAATCCAAATTTAGTTCTTATAGGTTGGGAAATTATACATAAATGAGGATTCATGTGCTAATATACTCTTAAACAGTTCTATATCTCATGAAATATAGTTTTATTTCACTAGTTGGTCTATTTAAGTAGTTTATGTTCTTATAGTAAGGACTGAATGTTACATAGTATAGTATTTTATGGTGAGGATGAAATTGCTTCACTAATTTTAAAGATAACGGGTATCCATTTCACTAATCAAGATAATCGACCAATGCCTATATGATTAAATGAATCATGATCCATGTCAAAATAAAGAAGTTATTGAAAGACTAACTATATATTAAAAGAGAACAAACCTAGAGAATGTATTAACTATGCAGTTTAACATCACAAAGAAGGGAAAAAATGTGTCATATAGTATAATAATATAAATAAATGACCAATTACATGAAGTTTAAAGTATTTTAAAATAGACTTATGGGCGTATTTAGTTTAATTTATTAATTCTTATACTGATATTTGATGTGTTTTAGGGCCTTGAAATGGGATCCTTGAATATGTAGTTTACTATCTTGAAGTAAGAAAATATATTATATGGGTGGATTTTTTTCCTTTGTATAAACTATATGGTATAGAAAAAACACAAACCAAGAACACCAATATATATAGATATTTTGTAGGATAAGGTAATCAATGGTAATCGAGATTCATAGTTCAGAGTAGCATAGGGGATCCATCCATAACTATATATCTTATAAAAATTGGAATCTTCCTCGATAGAGTTCATATCACTAAAGGATAAAGAAAGGAATAAAACATGAATTATTATTTATTATATGGATCAATATATCATTTTAGGATTTGGCTCTAAGGAATGTGGGACACAATTAGTGGAAAAATATCATGTATGGCGGACTCAAATGCCATAGATTGTGTAATTATACAACTAGGAATTAGTTCCCTACACTTGAACATTATGTCACTCAATATTGGTAAAATTTTAAATATTTCTAAACATATTATCTCATGTGAGACCTGATTGGTGTCAAAAAAATTAATTGGTTCATGGAATACATGAATCAAACAATAGTGTAGGGTAAGGGTGAAATATGACCATATATTTTAGCATTGGATAATGAGGATAAATCAGCCATTTTTACAAGATATGATGAAGTCATTAAAGTTATTCACTTTATCACCATACAACAAGGACATGAATATGGCTATGTAGTTTAAGGTTCTATAGCTAGGATTATGACAATATTGTTTTACATCATATAATGGAAAATTCATTCAATACATTTTATCTTTATATAAACTTTATATTGAACTATCCTGAAGGTTATCAAAAGTATTTCTTAAGAAACCTGTCACTCGTAGAAGGTCTGATGCACTAGTTATCCATTTCTAATGGGGAAATATATTTATTATTATTGAACTTATGTATAATATAACAGTCCTATCATTTTCAAACATTATAAGATTATAAAACTAAATAATTGGATTTATAAGATAAAAAATTAACTATCCATGCATAAATTAAAAAATATATTTTTTTTTTGGAAACAATGAGCTATCTGATATTGATGAATTACATTTTTCTGAAATGTGTGAAGCCTGTTAACATAAAAATTCTATAATTTTCAAGTCATTTATTGCATGTTCATCATCGGTGGTCTAGTTACAGTTGGACCCACATAGAGAATTAAACTGAACCTCGGTTCATAAAACTATGTTAATCATTTAAACAAGCATGTTGGGGGTTTCCTATAATGTGGTGTAGGTCATGGTGTGATGAGGACACTAAGAATACAATAGATAGTCTGGAAAAAATATTTTTACCCAATTCACTATTTAAAAAAAATTAATAAATGAGAACTTATTAATGTACTTTATCCAACCATTAGAAAATAATTTATTGAATGATAAATGGTTGGATTATGTATTGAACACTTTATATCTTCTTCATAACTAAATTGAGGTGAATATGTTGTCATTTTCCAAAAATATGATTAGAGGGACATTGAATCTCGTATTGGTGTTATACATTACCAATTTTAGGAAAACCTTTGTACTGGATACCTTTCATTTTTTAAAGGTAAGGGTCGAAGCCTCATTTTATTATTTAATGCAAAGACATCATTAGACTAGGTAGAGGGAGACACATTACATAGCCCAAATTCCAAAGTCCAAGTAGCATGAATACAAGGCTTGATATCCAAATTTTTTTCCCAAAGGGACCTTCAGTGAATAGTACTACTAAAATACCAGGGCTGATAGATTAACTTGTACAGTACCAACGCCACTATGGTTCCTACTACTGTACATTCGCCACTATAGAGTCACCATTGCTATAGTACAACCACTACTATAGGACTGCTACAGTTCTGTGCTACACTTCTACTACAGTACCACCAGAAGATTATTCCCTACTAGGATTCAATCTTGGGACTTTTGGATGCCATGTAGGAGCCTATACAACTAGGGTACTAGCTCATTGGCACCGAATACTTTTCAGCGAATGTACTTATCACCTTTGTTTAAAATATCACTATTGTGGAGGATGAACTAGAAGTGATAGGATGTAACTAGGGAATATGACCCCATAACATAAATTATACTTATTGAAAATACCCTTGTATATTTTGTGGCATGAAGTATCTCTTGGGGTAGATGAATGAAATTTACAGTTACCTAGAAGGTGTGGAACATTCTAGTGAATTATAGAAAATTATTAGTCATTAAGGGTTGGAAATAACCATGCATACCTATTTAATTGAAGATCTTTTATTATCAATGGTGGTCACTATAATAACAAAATTTAATTTTTTTACATTATGGGTAGGGTATCGCTTCCCTTGATTCATATGAGGGGAAATACAATAAAATCTCATTTTTAGAAAGCCTTATAGAAATTGGGGCCACCATAAATAGTACAGTTTACTTCCTAATGATAAATCTACTATTTCATTTATCTATATGGTAAACAGATTCCATTAAAAATATAATCTACAATTGGGGATATCCAATCACTAGAAGCATCAATTGATAAGGATACATGATCTTCTTGGTTAGCGATAGTGTTGACATTATTAATCACACTGAAAATGTTATTGATTAATAGAGATACCATCCTATATTGAATTATATATATTAAAATCATTACATATTATATGTTTCAATGGATGTAGCTACTATATCAATGGAATAGATAGGTGCATTGTTTTAATGCGAAACATGTATTATATTTGTCTTATAGGGGAACCGTTATATAATATTTAAGTGTTAATTGAGTAGAGAGATAAACTACTAATTTTTTATGTAATTATAACAATTAATTTACATAATAAGATAAGTTAATATAGATTTATTGATGAGGTTATCCATTGGTATATTTAGTAGAAACATCAAACCAAGGATTAGAACTTAATAATCTTCATCACTATCAGTTCAACCTTATTACAGTAAAGGGATTGGGATATACCACTATGGATTGGGAATTAATAACTATTCCCAATTCAAACCTGTTACCTTAAGGGTTGTCCATTATCAAAATTTTTTATCATTGAGAGAAAACATTAAATTTAATCTCCCATACTGAAGATTCATCCTATATAGAAAATATTTCATCATTAAAGAGATCTTTACTTAATCCAATAATCCCAGGAGTTGGGTGTTCTAGAAGAAAGTATACTAATTTTCACACCTTGATTTCTTTTTATAAATAGAACTCGATGTAAAAATATTTCAATAGTAATACCCATCATTCCATATTATATGTCAATATTTTTGGGCTGATGGTATATTTGAGTGGGTCTCTATTAGAGATCAGAAGAATATTCTAATGATAAAGATAGTTCCTCACCATCTAAACTATAATGACTAATGAGTATAAATCCTTTTTGATGTTAAAATATTGATCCTAATTTTTCAATATCATTTTAATTAGATAAGATAATATTATTTTTTCACATGTCCTTCCATGAATCTAGGAGTTCACTTAATGAATGGTCATAAGATTCCACATATATAATGACATGAATCCCTTTGATTTGGGGCATCAAATCATGTTTGATAAAGAGGTATGACCATAGGTCATTGAAGGATTTTTTAAAACCTCACCCCATTATTATGAAACCCATTTTTTCATCAAATCTAGTGAAGGATAGGGATTTACAAGTTAGATGATTAATATAGCGATTGATATATGATATATGTCTATAGAGTTCACACAATTAAATAATGTTTCATGGAGGATGTATATTAAGAATCATCATAGTATATTATTTGTAAATATATTTTTTTCTATAGAAGAACATGATGCTAATAAATATATCAAACTTTACTTTAAAAGTAAAATTTAGGGGATTTTTTAGGTTGTGTTATTGAAGAATTCTAGTCTATACATCAATATTAAAAAAATGATCAAAATGATATCCAAATTTGACTATTAAGTCATCCACGTTACATTACATGGTATTTTTATTAATAATTAATTGATGTTATGTTACATAACTCTTTTGTACATAAATCCAATGTTATTTAAGTTAAAGGGAATGGAAGTATATCAATATATCAAATCATGTACCCTGAATATAGTAGATTCCATTTCATTTAGGGTAATTAAAATATATCTGTAACCATGGTAATCATCTATAATTAGAGGTATTCAAATATAGTCCCTTTTTATTCAAAAAATTCATTAATGGGACTGATAAGTTATTTTTGTAAAATCCCTATTGATCTCATTGATGTTGATAAAAACATTGATATTACTGTTTTTATTCTCTAAATAGATAATGTTTTCCAACCACATTGTATACTGAATATCTCAAATGAATTTTTCTTTCATGAGTTTTTTAGTTTCATCATTTAGTTTTCAAATGAATCATTATTACTACATACTTGTATCTGAGGTAGTCTTTGGGAAATCCAAAGTTATAGTTGGACACCTTAAGATTCATTCTCGGCATATTATTGTTGTTCTCAGTGAACACATCCTGATGAGAATTTATTATAGAAAAATATTCCATATAATAATCTTGGGTCATGTATTTTGTCACACCTAGGTTTTTGGTTTTAACCATTTGTTTTGGTTTATTTTTGGACATAGGGTTTCCTCTTGAGGTCAGGGCATGTTAGGGATTCAATTTTTAGGGTTTATTTTTTTATTTTAATTCTATGGTTATCATTGAATTTTCCCATGATTGTTTGGTGAATAATAATACTTTTGGGTTATCAACAGCAGGTTCATGGTTTTTTAAACCATGTTCCCTTTCCTAACAAACTGTGCTACCAAGTGACATTTTCGGGTAGTGGAGACCTGCACGATTTTCAAAAGGTTTGGTAACCGTGCCGGATAACCATGAATTGTGTGCCTATTTAGTAGTTAGGGGAACATATTTATTGCATGGTCTGGGAACAAGTTCAGGAAAACCATGTACCATGACCAGGTCACTAAAATTTTGAATGATTCCTTTGGTTCCTCTAGGGATATATCCCCAAATCCTCCCTTGATTTCTAGATAGAAATATCCAACCATAGGAGCCCCTCCTCCCATTGTCTCAATTAGACTCCCTTATATTGGTGGATTTGGTGTGGATTCCTCAAATAAACATCATGTAAGTTATTTCTCTCTTGGTTTCTTAACTCTTTCTAGTGTTTCCTTCCTTATTTATTGAGTGTGTGTGTTCTAGTGGTTAGAATGACCTAATAATGTTCTAATATTGTGTTTTGGGTATGATCTTGATGTTTAGTGTGGAATATTGTCTTAATAGGGTCTTCTGAAGGTGTAGGTGTGGTTTAACAAGATTTTATTGATGTTTCCATGTGTAAGGTAGGTTGTTAAATGCAATATAATTCATAGATTCATTGATATGCTTTATTGGTTAATTATATATGTTTTGTGATTTTTCCTTGGTCAAAAAAATGTTTCTCAATGGTTTGACATGCTTTTGTGATGAAAATGAATCTTATAATGGAAAATGGTTATGTTTTGAGTGTTCCTTATTGTGGTTCTTCATTGAAGTTATTCATTGGTTGTTTTAAAGGTGAAAAATGTCTATCAAATAGAATTTGTGGTGAAAATGAATTTCAAAGTGATTTTCTCAAAAGAAATGGATTTATATGGCATGTTGGCTTAATTATTGTGCACTTTTATTATGAAATATGAATTGTATAAATGAAAGAAATATTTTAAAATTATTTTGTGTTTATATGTGGATTTTAAAGGGTATTGTCCTATAGAAATGATTGAAGGAATTATGCTTTTTTTCTTATAATTTTTTATATGAGATTCATGGAATGGGGAACTGGTGTGAGAATTTATTTTCAAATTGTTTTGGTGAGTTTAAAATGGAAGGTGGTTTATATGAAAAATACTAGTTTTTTATGGTTTCTGACTGTAGTGATATATCAATGTGTATATATTTATGGGAATGTAAATGTGAAATAGATGAATTGTGTGACATGTGAAATTAGAAATTGAGCAGATAGGGAATCTCGGGTACTTAGGTGGAAAAACTAGAACTAGTTTTCTAATGACTTTAAACTAGAACACCCAAATTATTCTAGTGGAATGACGTTATTAAAATTTGAATTAGAATGGAACAAATTCACTTAGTAGGATTGATGATTAAAAAACTAATTAAACATGTGATATAATTTGATACCACTAGGACCATGAGATATTCCATCCCAGTGGATCGTGAATAAGAATGTTGTGGGTAGTGGTTTCTATACCATGTTTAACCAAGGTATGATGTTTCTGCAGTTTCAGTTGTGATATACTACCCTAAGGGATTTAACCATGTTTCTCTATTGTGACTTGATGCTTATGTGAAACGGTGCCATCCATCGATATATGATGGAACTTCTATGTGCTTCATTTTGTGGTATGTTTTTTGAGAAAAGATTTTCCATAAAAAAACGTTCTCCTTGAGAATGGCCTCTCTCAAAATGTTTTCTAAAAAATGTTTTAGAAGATTTTAAATAAATTTTTATATTAAATTTTCTACTAATGTTGTAGCATTGAATGATTTCATTTGGGTGTCATCCTACTGGGATTTGGTTCACACTCTACATACACCATTGGGTATATGTATATTTTGTTATGTATAAACTATGTAATGGAAAGATGAGTTGTGGAGATATTGGTGGTTCATGTTTCTAGTGTCATACTTCTATAACATGGTGTTGGTGGCAGCATGAAGGTGATGTTTCTCTTTTGGCATGCAGTTTTGGGATTGTTATGTTGTTTCTCCTTTTTTATACCTTTTTAGAGTTTTCTTTAGTGTTGTAATCTATGAATCTAAAAATTTGTTGTGCCATGTTTGGCTTTGGTTGTTTATTATTGTGATGTTTATTTATTTTGGTTTTTCATGTTTATATAAATGATTTAAATCATTCCCAAACTATATTATTGATTCCCAGGAACTAGTTTCCAACCCATGGCGATTGGGAATTCCCTTTGAGCCATGAGACAGACTGTGTTGGGTGTTGGGGTGGATGAAACTCCGGCTTGGTTCCAGAAAAAATGGTATCATACCAGGTCACACTATTTTTGGGTAACTCTACTTTGGGATATGCATGTATATATCAAATCTAGGACTCTCGAGGATTGAGGATCTTATTGTGAGCATGGGGACTAGCTCATACAACTCACTATGGGAATCAAGTTTCCCTGGGGAGTCAGGATTTATTTGGGTTATATGGTCCTTATGGTTTGCTTAATGTTTGGGAAATGAAGTGGGAGTTGGGATAGTTGTCTCAATGATCTCATAGAGATAGTAAATACATATAGAGCCCATGAAAGGGTCCTTGAAGACTCTTTGAGATTGTGGTGTGATTGGAATGTGGCCTCTGACCATATGGACAAGTCACCCAACGATTCTATCCTCCTATTGTGAAATGTTCTATTTTTTTCTTTGGTTATAAAAATTGTTTTGAAAACCCCTATCACAACTGGACTTCTTAAATTAATGATATTTTATAATTTCTTGGCTCTAGGTCATCCCGCCATGGTCTTGGTGGGTTCCCGACTTAAAATTTCTGTTGTTTAATATTTTTAGTGGGTTTTAAAACCACGAACAGTCACCACACCGTGGGCGATAGCCGTGTCGTTAACCCGATTTCCCACACAAATCTCTACCGACTGAAATAAATAATTTTTTCTGTAAATAAATTGAGGTGAATGTTTAATTTGTAATAATAATAATGATATTTCTTAATTATTATTATTATTAATAACGAGGTGTTATTATTAATATTATGTTTATTATTATTATTATTATTATTGTTGTAGATTTTATTATTATTATGTTTAACATAATTATTTTAATTATTATTGTTATACTTATTATTTTTATTGTTATTATCTATTATTATTATTATTATTAATGTTATTAATATTATAATTGAAAAAAATGTTAAACCCTAGCTCTAACCGGTGGGCCGCCCCCTTCCCCATTCTGTATTGTAGCGTCCATACACTCCCCTGGACCCCATTTATCGTTGCTACCTCTCCCTGTAGGACCCTGCTCCCGTGAGTCCGCTTGCGCCCTAGCCTCACGACGCTTTTCCCCTATGCCTGCGTTGGCCTCACCTCCCATGTCCGCTACAGTCTTCCTGAGTGGATCCCCCCTTCTTCCCCATCTTCATTTCTGGCACACGCACCAGGTATGTGCTGCCCTTATCCCTCCATCTGTGGTGCCCCCCCTTCACCTCTCGCTCGGCAGCGGCCTTCCGTCCACGTCCGCCTTCACCAGGCACTCCGCCTTGCCCCTCCACACATCCGGCCAACAACCCCTCCTCGCCTGCGCCGTGCATCCCAACCGCCATAACTCCGGTGAGGTCATGCACGACCTCCTACAGTACATCCATCCCGCTTTACCCTCGTGGTCATCCGGGTTCCTGTACCTCCATCTAGGACACGCTCCGGCATCCTTGCTCCGGCCAACGGCGCGTCCGACACCATCTCTGATTGTCTCCCTCTTTGGTGAGAATACTCCTCCTCCACATCAGGTTTCCTCTCAATTTCTAGGGTGTTTCTTTCAATTTAGAAAAAACATAACAACTCGGGTTTTAATTTTATAGTTTATCTTGTTTTTTTTCAGTTTGTAGTTGGTTTGTGATGGATTGTTCTACCTTCCATCAGAGTTTGGTCACGTCCGCACTCGATTTGAGGTAGGCGATTTCGACCCATTCCATTCTGGAGAAATTAATTCATTTCTGTGTTTCTTCAATTATCATTTTTACTTGTTTCATAGCATTATAATATTTCTAATTAGTCTATGATGGTATTTACATTTTTTTAGAATTTAATAAAAATTCATCTTGTGGTTTTTTGTAATGTATAAGTGTTGTGAAATGTGTTTTCAAGTGGTTTTGGTGTGCGTGTAAAATGGAAATGGGTTGATTTTTGGAAAATGGTGGTTTTGATAAAATGGTTCATTATGGTTAATTTGTGAATGTGGTTTATTAAATTGTGCATCTGATGTGAAGCTAACTATTATTAAATTTTTTTGGAAGGCAATTCATGGGATTTTTATTTCAAGAGGTTTTTAAGTGCGTTTTTAGTGGAAATCCTTGTTGTTCAACTAAGAAGTACTTCCTAAATTTCATACATGATTTATTAAATTATGTGATACTGTAGATAATATTTATATACATAATTTTTTGTCCTAAATTATTGATTTGGCATGGTTTTTGATTGATTAGTTGGGTGTGAAGTTTAGTTTTTAAATGAACTAGTTTTGTGGTGTCAAATATATTATCATGAATTTGTGTATTTAGTTTTTCCAACTATGCAAGTCATGCGGTCTTCATCATTGTATGTTGTGGGTGTGCCTTTGATGAAAAATGTGTACTTTGGATGAGTTTTTGGGTGTGTGGGTTGTGGGTTACTCTTTGGGTATCCTTTTATAAATTTTAATGTGGTTTATTAAATAGGAAAAGTGGTATGAGTTATGTTTTGATTGTAGGTTAGGGTGGTTCTTTTGCACTATTTATTAGTTTGGATTGTTTTATTTCTGTGTTTATGTATTTTAGTTATAATTATGGTTGCATTGCATTTCCATGGTTTTTCCACGCTCATGCGATCGTCAGCTTGCGCACGCGCTTGCGCGCCCGTGCGAGGCGCGTTGCGTCATCATGTTTGGACATCGAGCCGAGGTAGGTCCCCCAATGCACTCACCTTTAAGTTAAGAGTTTATTAATTTCTTGATAGTTTATTAATTTTATTTAAATATAAATAATATAAGATAATTATTTTTAAAATGTTTATTTGGTGTAAAAAGATCTATTTATTTTATACACAACAGTTGAAATATTTTCTTGACGAGCAGACAACCAGTATTGAAATAATTCTCATTTGGAATTTAAGCATAATCCATAGAACTTCAAATGTAGTTCTATATTATTGAAAAATAATTTCATTTGAAGAGTGATCGTGCATTGTGGTGCTCTTTATAAATGGGGATTTTCATTAAAATTGGTGAAGGCCCATTTGGTACATTAGTAAAATAAATTGTTTTGGAAAACTCACATTGGGGTGACTCAGAGGTGATATTTTGTGTACGTTGACTACATGATTTGTGTGTGATGTTTGTACTGCTTGATTGACATGGATGACTCACACCTTTGCTGTTTATTATTTGTTTTGACATGGGAATATGGCATAGTAGGTGAATCTTATGAGAACAATTGCTGCAGCAGTTTAGATTACGCACTGGCTAGTGGAACCTAATACGGATGACACTCTGCTATGGGATTGGGCCCCTCAGTTAGGCCATGTAGGGAAACACATGGGGTTAGGGCATTATGACTGCATCGATAGTAGGCATGCCTTTAGGATGAGTCACATGTATAGTACGTTCTGTATTGTTCATGAGCTCCATGGTTCGACCCATGTTTCCTTTAGTTTTTGTTTGTATGTGGCAGATGATTGAGAGGTCTAGTTCAGTTTCTGGCCATTGTGTGCCACTTTTTTTCCATTGCACTTAGTGTGTATTTCTTGTTGTGTGGTTTTACCTTTTTAATAACAACTAAAATTTGGTTTTATAAATTGTTCATGAAAATGATTTTAAAATACACTACACATGATTCATTCAAAAATTTAACTAGTTTTTTAATTTAAAAGGGAAATGAACTATTACCTATTTTAGAAATGAAAGTGTGTGTGGAAATCCATATATTATATACTTTAGTTCAAAAGTAGTATTTATAAATTCATTATTTAAATGTATCCGAATTAGGAATTCAATTATTCGGGCCTACCTACTAAGTTTTAATACCCACACCTATATTATATTTCATGTTTTAGATTTTTTGGAGGATTGACATGAGCCTGCTCTCCAAGGGTGGGAGTTAGTTGTGGATTGGTGAGACACTCTCAGAGTCGTGAGGAGCTTTGGACGTGGTCAGGTTAGTTGGATGTTGTTGATCGTCTATTCTTTTTGTGTTGTTTGCTTTGAGTTATTATAATTTTCCACTGCTTTTTTTATTTTCACCGTGAAAAATCATTCCCAACGATTAAATTCTGATGCCCTGGCATTTGTCGCCAGCCCGGGAGGATCAGGGATGCCTCTCGGGACATGTTGTGGATAGGCTTGGGTGACCGGTTCTGGGTCAACCAGGATTGGTTCATGAAAAAATGGTATCATATGGGCCCTTTTTATTTGGGGTGTCTGGTAGATGGAGATTAGGACTGTCAGGACTCAAGAGGTAGGTACGAGAAGGACGTCATGAACCCTCATCCAATCCGAATCTTGAGTTGCCAGGGGTAGTCCTGGAATTGAGTTCTTGTCTCGTTCAAATTTTCTTGGATTGAGGAATCATAATGGAGGCCATCTGATGTTACATTGTGATTTTATGTGGAGTAGTGACCCATGTAGATTCCATGTACACGGTTTATGTTCTTCCCAGTTGTTTATGATTATATGAGGCATTTCCCACTTCCATGCCCCTAGGTTAAGGACGACTACTAGTCCCTCCCTTCGGTGATTTGATTCAAGTTAAGTGTCTTCTTGGTTCTGGTGGGTGTAAGAGCGCTTTTAAAAATGAAAAAAGGATTTTGAAATGAGAACGTTTTCTTTTAAATGACTTTAAATTTGTGAAAAGGGTTATTTTTTTTAAAACATAAATCTCTTGGTCTAAAAATCTTGTGGTTTCTTAGAAATGGTAGAGATACGGTTTGGATAAAAACTCGGCTACTCTTTATGAACATTTTCACATGTGAGGAAATGCATGGGAAGTGTGTGTTGGTGTGTATGGATGAAAGCAGATGAAGATATGTGCAACGGTCCATGGGATTAATGGGGAGTGAACTTTTGAGTAAAGGATTTACATTGTTTTTATAAAGTTATTTTAATAAGGGAAATAATTTTTGAAAATTTAAATTGGTTTGAAAAGTGGGTTTGGTATTTGGAAAATGGCCTTGAAAGAAGGCAATTTCAAACATTAAAATAAATATGGGTCATAGGAAAAGGAATTTTGGGTTGTGTTTTCATTTGATTGTTTCTTTTGAGCTGGTTGTTTTGGATGAAGGTTCTTTCTTTGATGTCTCTTTGATTTGATATCAGTTTCAGTCTAGTGTCTTATATGTTGATCAGAAAATGATGCCCAGAATGTTCCCCAGTGTTTCTGATAAGTCATGCCCAATTTTTGGTCCTTCATGGACATTTTCTATACTTAATGGTGATCGGGGTATTTTAAAGTTAGTTATGTGGTTTGAAGAGGTCGATTGTGCTTTTAGGATGTTAGGAACTCCCAAAGCTATCAGAGGGCATGTTGTTTTGGGTCTATTTGAAGGTTCATCTCTGGATGTATGGGAGATGATCGCCCCACCGTCAATGCATGTATGGATGACATGGGATGTCTTCAAAACTGTATACATATGATTGTTTATACCTGATGAAGTGAAGATGAAGAAAAGGTAAGAGCTCGAGCGTATTCAACAAGGCCAACGGACGGTGAAGGCATATGTTGACCATTGAAAGGAACTTGTGTCCTTTTCACTTGAGGTAGCATCACAAGATTTGATGAAGACCTCTCTCTTCATCGATGGCCTTCGTCTAGAGACCATGGAGAGGTTCCTCCATTCTAGGGACCCTCGTTTTGAGAAGTTGGTGGATGCGGAAAATCTAGCTGAGTTGGTCTTCGAAGTGGAGGTTGTTGGTAATCCAATGTATCCAGTTTCTCATCAAGGTTCCCCATCTGGCGAGAAGGGTGTGCCAGAGGGACCTATCCCTAGAGAGTCCTCCACAATGGTTATGGCTTCCATTTCATTGGACCTTTCAATGGTGTTCCCCCAGTGTGGCCGATTCAGGCATGTGAAGTTGTCATGTCACATCTCTCCAAAGACATGTCGTCGTTGCGGTTTTCTGGGTCACTTGGAAAAGGTTTGCAGTAAGCATAGCCTGAAGAAGACTCTGTGATCAGAGAGTTTTCAAGTGCCTGACTGTGAGGCAGATGATGCTTCAACCATCAGAGCCCCAGCCACAGGTCTGGGGGTCAAGCCCGTGTGCAGTCAGGAGTTGTCAGGGGTGTGAAGCCTCAGTTCAAGATTCGTGTTCTGTGTTGGTGGTGGATCATTTAAAGTCATTTTGTTCTTGTTTTTATACTGTTAAATGCTTGAAATTGTTCAATGTTCATTGTTTTTCCATGTTGATAGGATGAACATGCTCTATTGTAAACTAAATTGTTTTGTTTGTTGGGACATGGTTTTCTTCATTGTGTGTTTTTCTTAAGAGTGTGATTAACCCTTGTATGGGTCAATCATGGCTTAGCGGTGTTTGTATAGAGATGTAAGTGCATGCGGAGGAGTCTAGGCTTACAATTATGCTCGGGTTTACTTCTTGGGTTATGTTCTGTTTAGTGGTTTTTCTCTAGTGTTTGGGCTTTCTTTAGTCTCAGTTGAGAGTTCCATTTTTTGGATGAGTTTGTTTTTTGCTCGTGTATAGAGGTTATTTTGGATTGATTGGGGGTTCCCACGTCTCCCCCTGGGGGTGGTATGTTTGGGTGTTAAAAATTACACACTAGTTGAGTTCATATGGTGGGAAGAACCCTCTCTTGTTCTCCTATTATTTTTTGTTGTGGTTTTATTTGGTTTTATTTGGGCACAGATTCTTGTTCGGTCCATTGTTTTTCTGGGTGACTATCTAGGGGTAGAAAGTATCTATGGTGGGGAGAAGTTTCACACCCAGACTTCTTAAATAAATGATATTTTATTATTTCTTGGCTCTGGGTCATCGCGCAATGGTCCGGATGGGGCCCCGACTTGAAATTTTTGTCTCTTAATATTTTTACCGGCTTTCGGAACCGCGCACAGTCACCACACCGTGGGCGGTAGCTGCATCGTTAGCCCTGTTGCCCACACAAATGTCTAAAGACTGAAATAAATAAATTTTTATGTAAATAATGTGAGTTGAATGTTTAATTTTTAATAATAATAATGTTATTGTGTAATTAATAATATTATTATTAATGAGGTGTTATTATTAATATTATGTTTATTATTATTGTCAATTATTATTATTATTATTATTATAGATTTTATTATTATTATCTTTATAATAATTATAATAATTATTATTTTTGTACTTATTATTTTTATTTTTAATAATTAATATTATTATTATCTGAATTATTGTAATTTTTATTAGTATTTTTTTTTTATTTAATTATTATTACTATTATTATTATTTTTGTTGTTGTTTTTGTTGTTATTCTTATTAATATTATAATTGAAAAAATGTTAAACCCTAGCTCTACACACTGGGCCGCCCCCTTCCCCATTCTGCATTGTGGCATCTAGATACTCCCCTGGCCCCCCTTCATCATCACTACCTCACCCTGTAGGACCCTGCTCCTGTGAGTCCGCTTGCACCCCAGCCTCACGCCTCATTGCCCCCTTGCTTGTGCTGGCCTCACCTCCCATGTCCGCTGCAGTCATCCCGAGTGGATCCCCCCTTCTTCCCCATCTTCATTTTCTACTCGGGCACCAGGTCTGTGCTGCCCTTCTTCCTCTATCTGCTGTGCCCCCCCCCCCTCACCTCTCGTTCAGCAGTGGCCAGCCGGCCATGTCCACCATCACTAGGCACTCTGCCTCGCCTTGTCGAACATCCGACCAGAAAACCCGCCTCGCTGGTGCCACGTATCCTGACCGCTGCACCTCTGGAGATGTCGTGCCCAGCCTCATGTGGTCCGACCAGCCCGCATTACCCTCCTCGTCCTCTAGGCTCCCACACCTCCAGCGAGGACGTGCTCCGGGCTCCTATCTCTGGCCTACGGTGCATCTCCCACCATCTCTAGATGTCTCCCTCTCCAGTGGGCATACTCCTCTTCCACATGGGTATTCTTATCATGTTGTAGGGGTTTCCTTCGATTTAGAAAAACCCTATCACATCGGGTTTTAATTTGCGTGTTTATCTCATTATTTTAGGTTTGTGGTTGGTCTGCGATAGAGTGTTCTACCTTCCATTAGAGTTTTGTCACGCCCGCCCTTGATTTGAGGTTGGCACTTTCGAACCATTACATTCTGGAGCAAATAATTTGTTTTTGTGTTTCTTCAATTATCATTTTTACATGTTTCATAGCATTATAATATGTCTAATTATTCTATGATGATTTTTATAAAATTTTTATAATTTATTATATTTTTTTCTTGTGGTTTTTTTACATGGATATGTTGTGCGAAAGGTGTTTTCAAATGGTTTTTGTTGGCTTGTAAAATGGAAATGGTTTGTTTTGTGGAAAATGGTGGTTTTCATTAAATTGTTTTGTATGGGTAATTTGTGCAAGAGGATTACTAAATTGTGCATGATAAGAAAAACTTAATATTATTATTATTTTTTTTATTTTTGGAAGGGACTTCATGTGATTTTGATTTCAAGTGGGTTTTACGTGTGTTTTTAGTGGAAATCCTTGTTGTTCTATTAAGAAGTACTTCATTAATTTCATAGATGATTTATTAAATTATCTGATATTGTAGATAACATTTATTTGGTTAATCGTTTCTTCTAAATGATTAATTTTTCATGCATTGTGATTGATTATTAGGGTGCGATGTTTAGTTTTTAAATGAACTTGTTTTGTGATGTTTAAAATATTTTCATGAATTTGTGAATTTAGTTTTTCCGACTATGCATGTTTTGTGTTTTTCATTACTGTATGTTGTGGGTGTGACTTTGTCAAAAAATGTGTGTTTCAGATGAGTTTTTGGGTGTGTGGGTTGAGGGATACTCTTTAGAGATTGTTTTATAAATTTTAAAGTGGTTAATTAAATAGGACTAGCCGTATAGTTCTGTTTTGAAAGTAGGTCGGCGTTGTTATTTTGCGATATTTTTTCATTTGGATTTTCTAAGTCAGTGTTTACGTATTTTAGTTGTCTTTGCAGTTGTAGTGCGTTGGCAAGGTTTCTCTGTGCTCATGCGATAATTAGCTTGCGTGGGGGCTTGCCCGCCAGTGCAAGGCGCATTGCGTCGTTGTGTTTGGATAGTGAGCTGAGGTTGTTCCCCCATTGTACTCACCTTTAAATTCATAATTTATTAATTGATTGATATTTTATTAATTTTAATTACCCAGAAATAATATAATATAATTAAATTTAAAATTATTATTTTGTGTAAAAAGAGCTATTTATTTTACATACGACACTTGAAATATTTTCTTGATTAGCGGAAAACTAGTATTGAAAGACTTACCATTTGGATTTTAAACATAATCCACAGAATTTCAAATGTAGTTATGGTTTATTGATAAATTATTTCTTTTGAAGCATGAGCAAGCATTTTGGTTCTCTTGAGAAATTAGTGTTTTCATTAACATTAGTGAAAGCCCGTTTGGCACTTTAATAAAATAAATTGTTTTGGAAAACCCACTTTGGGGTGAATTAGAGGAGATATTTGGTGTACACTGACTGCATGATTTTAGTCTGATGTTTTTTCTACTTGATTGACTTTGCTGACTCACGCCTTTCATGTTTATTATACCTATTGAAATGGAAATCTGTCATAATAAGTGAATCTTCTGAGAAAGATTGCTTCACTAGTTAAAATTATGCACTGGCTAGTGTCCCCTAGTACCAATGACACTCTGCTAGGGGATTGGGACCCTTGGTTAGGCAATGTAGGGAAACACTGGGCATTATGGCGTTATGACGTCATTGAGAGTAGGCATTACTTCAAGATGAGTCACATTTATAGTACGTTCTGGATAGTTCCTGAGCTCATATGTTCGACCCATGTTTCTTTTAGTGTATGTTTGAATGTGGCAGACGATTGAGAGGTCTAGTTTGGTATTTTGTACTTGTGTGCAACTTTTTCACCATTTCCCTTAGTGTGTGTTGTGTGTTGTGTGGTTTTCCATTTTTACTATCACATAAAATTTGGATTTCTAAATTGTTCACGAAAATGATTTTAAAATGCACTGCACATGTTTCTTTCAAACATTTAATTGGTTTTTGAATTTAAAAAGGCAATGGACTATTATGTGTTTTAGAAATTAATGTGTGTGTGGAAATCCATATCTTATAAACTTTAGTGCAATCCTAGAAATGATAAATTCATAATTTAATATTATATGCATTGGTAATAGATTTAGTCAGGCCTACCTACTGAGTTTTAATACTCATTACTTGAGTGTTTTCCCTGTTTTAGTTTTGTTGTAGGTTTGACTTGACCATGCTCACTGTGGGTGAGAGTTGGTTGTGAATTGATGGGAGACTCTCAGAGTAACGAGGATTTTTTCTCATAGTCAGGTTAGTTTGATGTCATTGATCATTATTTTTTTGTGTTGTTTACTTTGTGTTATTCTAATTATTGTGCTACATTATTTATTTTCACTGGGAGAAATCGTTCACTACTATTAAATTCTGATTCCCTGTATATTTTCTTCAGCCCAGGAGGATTGGGAATGCCTCTTGGGACATGTCATGAACCATATCGGGTGATTGGTTCAGGGTTGACCCGGGTTGGTTCGTGACAACCCCTATTTTGTAATTGTGAAAATGGGATTTAAAGTGGAAATGTTTGGTTTTTAGAGAGTAGAAAATGGATTTTCCGAATTATTTTGAAGGAATGAATATGAGATTGGATTTTTAGAAAATGATGTTTGAATAAATGGGAATAAGTTTATTGAAATTAGATTTTATTTATCAAAACCCATGGTTTAATGAAATTGGATGATTCAAAAGATTGAACTATTTTAAGGTGGATTTTGAAAATATGTTTTAAATGGGGTTTTTTTAGATATCAATTTTTTTATTGTGATGAATTGGAGTTTTTGAATGGAATCCATGAAATTTTATTTTGAGAAATGATGAAAAGATTTGATGTGTGCGATTTGAATAATATTTTCAGTTGGTGGTGAGTGTGATTTGGAATTTTTTTATTAATTTTGGAAATGGGGAGTAAATTATAAAGATGAAAAATGGGTTGGATGTTTTTATTTTTGAGTGAAAATGTTTTTTTTTTGAACATTGGTATTCTCCTGGTTGATCACATGTATTTATATGTGTGAGAAGTAGATGAATGAAGATTAGTGTCTATTCTAGCACAGGTTGATGAGTTACTAAAGTGGAATAGATATACGAATGATTGAAGTACCATTGAATACCATTGTTTAGTGTGTACCGACATTATTATATTTTCAAAAAATTTAATGTAAGAGGTGATGTGTTGATAACCAGTAGTTGTGTGGTGCGTCTCCTTGTAATTTGGGAATGTTTCTCATGATGTGTTTTGTGTTTGATGAATCTTCATGTTTGAATGGTGTTTCAATTTTGATTTATTGTAGATTAATTGGATTGGTGATAATGTTTAATTGGTTCTTTATTATTTTTTTGGGATGCTTTTGAGTTGGTCCCTATACATTTGATGAGTGTTTCTGGTGAGTTTTGGCAGATCGAGCAGTTTGATCCGGGTTAATAATTTCTATCTTGGCTAGTGTAGACCCCACAAGATTTGATGGATATTCAATGTGTGGCCACAGGTGGTTCATCATCGATAGACCCTCTAGTTAATTAACCCATTGTACTTAATCTTGAGTCTTATAAGTTGATTCTCCTTATATTTTATGGTTATGTGGATCCTCTCAAAGCGAAAGGGATGATACCGTGACTTGATGGAATCCTTAGTTTTATTGAGATTCATAAATCATTTAATATGATGTTTTCAACCATTATGAATAAATATTTGTTATGTATGTGGGGAAGGGGATTTTATTAAGGGGAATGGAAAGTATCCTAATTCTGTTGGTGATATTCATGATATTAAACGGCCTATGGATCTTTCATCATCTCGTTTTAGGCACATGATCATGTTGTCCCATTAGTGCAGAATATTTGAACATAAGATTTCATCATGAAAGAATTATCTAAAGACTTTACATGCCTAGGGATTCCCAGTTTACTTGTAGCAGCTCTATAAATGGTTTACAGGAAGTGTCATAGAGCTAGGTCTACCTATTAAAAATACAACCTTTCTTTTTTGTAGGAGCAGTGCACTATTTGAGGCTCGATTTAAATTACATCTCTTTATATTTCTTCTCTGTTTCTAATGGTCTTATTTGGTGTTGTTTTTTTGGTTTCGTATTTTTCTTTCTAATTTAGAAGTGGATGTCATGGAATCTTTTGCAAACTTCTCTCTTGATGAAAACAAGTTTTTATTTCAAAAACACTAAATTTATCCATTCTTAATTTAGGTTTCTTCCTTCTGTCATATTTTATGGTTGTTCTTATTTTTGTTGAAAGAGGATGATGCGTGTGCACCTTCTAAGCCCATTTCATGGTGAAAATGACATGTTGGAGAATGGTGAGTCTCATGGGGTGTTGTGTTATTTTCGCACTATCTATGATGATGTGTGGTCACTCATGAAACCGAATAATGTGTTTCGGCCAGGGATTATTTACTTTTTGAAGTGAGGAAGGATATGCTTCAAACATTAGGGCTCCATCCATAGGCCCCAGAGTAAAGATCATACAATGTGAAGAACCCTAGGGGTGTGAGAGACCATGGATTGAATTTTGTCTTGAGTGAATTAAATAGATAGAATTTAAACATCTTGTGATTCTATTTAGTCTTTAATAGTCTGGTTTGGTGGAAAGAGATATAGATGACTTATTTTATCATTGTATCCCACATGGATTGAACGCTCCTCACTAATTTTCAGGATAAAGGATAGTTTTTCCTTGTGTGGGTTTCCTTGTGAATCAGTTAAGTTTTTTGTTATTTCTCAGTAGGAAATAGTTACATCCCATGGGGATGGAAAATTTGGAATTTCATTCCTCTTGGATTGGAGTTCCTTTGGTCGGGCCACATTTGGTGGGGATTTGGTATGAGATAGGTGTTTTTATATTGGTTCATTATAGTTGGCCTAATTTGGTTGTTTTTTAAATGGAGGGAACACCCACTATGGATTTTATTATGGTCTCCTCTATTTTTGGTCTCTATTAGTTGGATTTTCAAAGAGGGGAGTCCATTCAGGACTTTGATTTTAATAATCTAGTTCAGTCTCTAGTGTGTCTTGGAATTGATATGTTTTTTTGAATATATTTTATCCGAGTTTCACTTAAATGAAAACATGGGGTTTTTATAATGTTCCCCACAAATTTATTTGAATCGTAAATTGAAGAAGATGTTGTTCATGTTTTTTTATGTTCTTTGAGAGGTTGTTTTGGTTCATTTATTCATGTCAGGTAAGAGGTATGTGGTTTGTTTGGTCATGTATGATGTGCCCCTGGCATAATAGATTGGATTATGCAGTTGTGTGATTTATTTTTGATTAGGTGGATCAATTAGAGATGTTGTGGATTTTTAGGGGAAGAAGACGTATGGTGGGGAGTCCATTCCGGCCTCCCGAGTTAAATCCGGAAAACCACTTTTTGAGTTATGTTGGGAATTTCCTTCAGCTGTGGAAGTGTGTACATTTTGTTCAATGACAAGGATTTAATTTTAATTCTAGGGGTAGAATGTTTTAATGGTAGAGAGAATTATCATACCCATTTTTTTTGATTTAACGGCTTTTTATAGTTTATTTTGGCCCTCAGTTTTCCTCTCATGCTTTGGGTATAGTGAGATTTAATTTTTGATAATTTTTTTTTAATTTTGATCCAATAAATATCATTGAGTTTTGTAGGGAGTTTCGGTGGAAAATCGGTATTTTTGGGATTTCCGCATGAGGTGCACAGTTAGTGAATAGTTTTTCAAACTGTGCACAATTGCCTATGAAACCATGCAACTGTGAGACATTTTTGGGTATAGTAAAACAACATAATTTTTATATGGTTTGTTAACCAAGATAGATAATGATGTAGTGTTTGCCTCATGGGAAGTGAGGGGTACACGGTTTGGAAAACCATATGGTAAAACCATGTGCCATGTCCAGGTTATTAAAAAATTTAAAATTACCTTTGGTTCCTCTTGGCATTTAGTCATAAATCCTCCCCTTCTCAACCCATTCCACCTGTCCAACCATAGGCACCTCCCTCTCCTACTCTTATCTCCCTTATAATCTCTATTTTTTGAGGATTTTTTTCTGTAATCATCAAAGAAACATCAAGTAAGTGATTCCCCCTAGGTTTATTCCATATTTCTAGTATTTCATTAACCATTTCTTGAGTTATTATTTTACAATGGGAAGAATGACCTAATGATAGTAAAATCATGTGTTGTTCGGTAAGATTACGATGTGAAACATTCAATCATTCCTTTATAGGGTCTATTGGTTGTGTGTTTACTATTTAAAATCATTTTTTGAAAGCTTCCGGGTGAGAGGTAGGTGGTTCTATTCTCTAACATTTCATTATGATTTAATATTCTTGCATGGTTTATTATGTGTGCTCAATGGTTTATTTTTGTGGTGAGGAAATTTTTTTGGATAGTATTTACATTCTTATTGGATGAAAATTAATTTTTTGAAGGAAAATAGTACTATTTTGAGTGTTTTATTTTATGGTTCATCATGGAAGTGTTTCATGGATTATTTGATGGTTAAAAATCTATTTTCAATGGACTTTGAGGTGAGAATGTATTTTAATGTGAATTAATAAAATGAAAATAATTTTTATGGAAGGTTGATTCTATTTTTTTCACTTTTGATATGAAATATGATTTGTTTAATTGATCGAAGCATGTTTTAATGTGATTAGGGTTTATATGTGTATTTGAAAGGGGATTGGCATGTGGAAATGATTTAACGTATTATGTGTTTTTCTTTTAATGCTTCTAGATGGTTTTTATGAAATGTTTATGTGGTGTGAAAATTTATTTTCAAATATTTTTTTTGTGTTTAAAATATAATGTGGGTTGTTTATGATAAATTATGGTTTCCGTGTAATGGGTTGTGATAGCAGTGATATTTCGATGTGTTTATAATTCTTGTAATGTGTATATGAAAGATGTAAATTGTGTGACATGTGAAATGAGAAATTGATTAGAAAGAGAATCATGAGTACATAGGTTGAAAATCTAGAACTACATATCAAGTGATTAAGAAATAACATACCTAGATTCTTCTAGTGGATTGACACTAGTAGACTCATAAGTGAAAAGGCCTAGATTCACTTAGTTGGATTGATGATTAAAACAAGTACACAACATTTGATATGATCAAAGTACACAAAGGACAATTGGATATTAACTCATAATGTTTCATTCATGAGAACATCGTGGGTCATGGTTACTAAACTATGTTTCTCCAAGGTATGAGGATCCTAGAGTTCCACTTGTGCTAGACCAACCATAGAGATTTACCAATGGTTCCCTATTGTGCATTATGTTTATGTGATGTGGCTGAATATTTCGGTATATAGTGGAAATTCTATGTGTTTCATTTTGAGACAAGTTTTGTGAGAAATGTTTTTCTATAAAAACTGATTTATTTGAGAATTGTCTCTCTCAAAATGTTTTATGAAAAATGTTTTAAATGAATTTACATAAATGTTCATGTAAAATTGTCTTCTAATATGGTAGTATGGAATCCTTCATTTTGGGATGGAATTGTACTGTACTTTGGTTCACACCCTATATACACGTTTGGGTGTATGCATACTTTCTTATGTATGATCCATGTTAAAGCGAGACGAGTTGTGGAGATGTTGGTGGAATAGGTTGCTTCTGTTCCATTTCATAATATTGGTGTTGGTGGTGGCTTTATGGTGATGTTATTCTTGTAGAATGGGTGTTTTTGATTGTTTTTTTTGTTTCTTCCATATTGTAATTTTTTTTATTTCTTTTAATGTTGTAATACATGAATCTGATTAATTGGTGTTCCCTGTTTGGTTTTGGATATTTATTATTGTGATGTTTAATTATTTTGGTTGCTCATGTTTATATAAATGGGTAATATGATTCCCAAATTATATTAATAACACCCAGGAACTAGTCTCTAGGCTGTGGGGATTAGTACCGCACGTTGGGTCATGCCACAAATTGGGTCAGGTGTCAAGTTAGATAGAACCCTGTCTTAGTTTTTTATATATTCAATGATCTACATGGGTCGTGGATTCTTCAACATACTGAGGTTCACCAGAATGGGCTCATCAATGGTAAAAAATACACTATCCTCAAATAATGGAGAAGAATTTATGAGTATATTTTATATCTTTTATTTTATTTATTTATCTTCAAAAGACATTGAAGAAGGGGATATTTTGGATCTAGAAGACCATATGGGGATATCGTAGTATCCTATAAATGATGAGGAGTTGTTTTAATATCTTTAGGGAGATGATTTAGTTTGATCTATATTAAGGGAAGCGTAAATATAATATATTTCCCCCTTGTAACCATTGGGGGAAGAAAGGATGTCAACACCCAAAAATATAGGATATTTTGTGTGATATCTCTAGGCTACACAAATACTGATTCACACATATCAATATTTGGATAATTTTCATATGAGGTATTATTTTCTATAGATAAACAATGATCACCATCTAACATGAAAACAATATCTGACACGACTACAACAATGTAAGTATGATAAAGTAAAGAATTTGAACCCTTGAATTTACGTAAATGTTTGGATATATACTGTAACAAAGTTTATGGGAAACACATAATCCTCATTGAGTATGCTATGTGGTATTGTTGGAGTACTTCCAATTCTATTTAGAGGGGTGATCTAGAAGACATTACCTATTGACAATTTTTTTATCCCCTCTTATAAAATCTTGTATCGACATATTGGGATTCACAAAAATTATTGGGTTGTCTATTATTAGATAATACTCTAAACATTCCATTGGTAGGGTTTATCCAACACTAAGGGATTTATGATGGAACCAACATGTACATATAGAGCAATGGTTCTCTAAGAAAAACCTTAAATGTTGTGTCCTACCGAACCATATTGAATTTGGGGTCCAATGAAAGATCACTGTATATGGATCTATGATTGATCCTTTCATGAAGATTTTAATATCTTTCCATAGTATTAATGGTTTATTTTGAGGGTGATAGACCATACTATCTATAAGTATGTTATCCAAGGATTTATAATGGGATATAAATGATTCACAATTTTTATCTCTTAATGTTATGGGATTGTAAAAAATTTCAAGATTCATTGAAATGTGTATTGTTTTGGTGTGCACTTGTAAGGTGACCTCCAAATATGAATTTAGAATGGGTAAGAATTGTAGCATTCTATGATGGTAGTCATTGTGTGATACACCTCATCCTCATAAACTTCAGTGTTGAACTTTTAGGAGATCTGAAGGGCATTGATAAGTGCTTCACTATGCTCTTTCTTGAGGTGAACCGCATCAAGGATCAATTTTTTTGGATTGAGGGAAATCTATTTCAGATTTCACACTTATTCACCAAGGTTGATTCTTTGTAATGTGGGTTTGTTCATTAGGTTATGTTTTTTAGGTTGAGGAATTTAGTGCTGGTGATTTGAATTTTTTTTTATATATTTATCATTACATTTTATAGATTTTTATGCCATAATGTCATCATATGAAGTGAAATGTTAACATTTTTCGTTTATTGGAATAATTTTAACCATTAACTTGTAAATAATTTCTAATAAGAAATTTAATTATTTATTTTATATATGGAATTATTAAATAAAGGAATAATTTTTATTTCATGTTTTTTTAATAATTATTTCATCTGGGTAGGAGGGTAGTATATAGAAAATTAATTAAAAAGTTTGAATATAAAGCCAAGAGTATGTATTTGTCTTAAATAAATAGAATTTTATGGTGTTTATCCACCTCTTTTGACATGGATTATGAGTTTTTATTGAATCTAATAAGGTTTTAGGCATGAAATATGGCCTTATCACACCATATATGAATTTTTGAAACACCCATGTACGACTTCTAACCTCAATAAGAAGACTATATTTAGAGACATACTTTGAGGGATTCTTGTATGACATTCTCAAGGGATCTCCTATGAATTTCATTCCATCCCACAAGTCATTGAACACCCATGTATGACTTCGGCTTGTTATATGACTTTTACGAACCATGTTTGACTTTAATCACAAATTGTTTATCTATAAAAACCCGCATAAGTACACTATCTAGCTACTTAAGTGCACATATACTAACATAAGGGTAGAATTTATGCACCAACAACCAATGTAATGGTCAAACTGTGTTTTTCCAAGGTTAATGTAAGGATGATTATTAATCTGTAATGTACATTTTCTTTTGTAAATCATATACAACATACCTCAGAAAACTAGAGTTTGATATAATCATTAACATTTCATTGAAAACATGGACACATGGAATATAATATGAATTATATTTAAATACAAAATAAGAAGTAAAATTTGTGGATTTTTAGAGAGTATTAAATTATGACAAAAAAGGACGACCGGTAAATAATGAATTATTTAGTTATTTTTGATGAGAAATGATTTTAATGGTCTGACCATAGGTTGAAAAATGATGGAATGAAGGACCCATAAGAAGAAACCAATGATGAAGGTAGAGGAGTATGTCTATCACTAGTGATACTATTGTTTTCATGTTTTCATGTTTTTATATTATATATTATATTTTGTTTTAATATATTTTTCTTCCTATTTCAATAGTATTCCCCTATGGATAAAATTGTAAATCCAATTTATTATTGGGGAAGTTATGAATGAAAAAAATATTTACTGAGTACTTTACATCACGGATAAAAATCTCACTCTTTTATTAACAAATATTAACGATCTGTAACAATTCTTAATATCATATGCAATTTTATGTAATTTAATTCTATACATTTTATGATATTATTCCTCAATAATCTATTATCTCTCTATACTTTGATACAATATATCCATGATGGAATAATAAAGGCATCAATGGTGATGTTCATGGAGATTTCCATCACATGTGTGAAAGGTAGTACTGCTTTCTTTTGCGACTATAGAAATAATAAATCTGATTAGGTATCAATTTAGATACCATAGACTATATGTAGTATTACTTTTTTCACATGGAATAAGGATATAACAATTTAGGAAATAAGTTAAATCAAATATAACTATACCCATTCCACATTGGGTGAGTGGTGAAATGACTGTAAATCCTATCATTTTATTATTAATATGAAAAAGAGAAAATTAATTTCAAACTATGATAGTATCATAATTGATCATCTATTCATAAAACATCACTCTTTTCTTAGTTTATTTTCAATCAATTTCATCACTCTTTTAAATTTCTTATTATTAATTTTCTCCAAAAAACTGTTTATTTTCATTCTGTATAGCTAAATTGATAAATACTTTTTGGGCACTAATAATTGAAATGAACACTAGATTACTATTATAAACTATTTTAATGAGAAAAAAATATATTTTGTAACCTATGAGATGGTGTAATAAAAAATTTTCATTGTTATTGGGGATTTAGTTCCATAAAAACTAACAAAAAATTTTATTACCTTGTCTTTAACTTAAATATTATTCTCCCTTGAATCTAAGATAGATATAACCCTACTAACAACACATGAAAATTTAATATTACAGGTTAAATTTCTATAGATTGATCTGAATTATTTCATTAAAACATTAATTATTCACTATGAGTTTGTATTCATGGAAGGAAATCCAAATTAAACATTGATAAACATTTATGCCACTCGATTTTTGAAAAAAAAATCATATTTGTATAACTACATTACAAAATTATTTTGAATAAAAATCTGGTTTAATTATATTATTTTCTATTATTCAAAGTCATCTAGGTGATGATCCCAATAATAATATCATATATTTAGATTTATTATACTCAACATTGAAGCCAATAGAAGTGGCTGAATAAGAAGTCAAGTGGTGGGAATTCTTCTTTTCAATCAAAGGAGAAACTAAGGAGTGGTTGTACAATCGATAACCTAGATATGTCTACAATTTAGGTAATCAATAAGGATGCTTTTTTTTAATTATTTTTCCCTACTACAGAATTAAATATTCTAGGAAAAAGATTTATACCATCAGAAAATATTCCTAATAGATTTTTTATGAGAATTTTTAGAGGTTCTAGAAATATTGTGTAAATTTCCCACATCAATCCACTAGGTAGAACCAATTACATGTTCTATTCTACAATGGAAATTTTTAAAGGGAATAAAACCCACTATAATCATATTTAATAGGATAATTAATGTAAAACCACAAAGATAGTCTAAAGGACTCATTTAATAGATAAAAAACTGACAATAGTTCATATAAGAGTTAGAGAAATAAGAGTTTTACACGAGGAAATTACTTTTTAATCATCTCATAATCATGAATCAAAACATTATGAACTAACAAATATTTTTAGAAATAATTTCATTGAAACAATCTAATCAACATCAAACATGAGTTATGGTATATGTATTATTTTCATCCATTATTTATTTTACTCATCAGTGTGTTGAGCTGAATGTTACTCAATGTTTTCTTTTAATATTACAATAATGAAAATTTCAATAGTAAAATTTCTGATGTAGAGAACCTTACCAAGTATGATATGGGTTTGGAAACAATCAAAACTGGGATTGAACACCCCATCAAAATAAGTATAAAAATAGTCACCCTTTCACAATCCATAAAATGAATTATAAAACTATCGATCTTATGCACCTCATATTTTCTAGTAAGATAATATATTCTATCATTACTCAACCAGTGTCCAAGTCACATCCCCACCAAAACATGGAAAAATTTCAGGATCTCTAGATTGATGTCATGAAATAAAAAAAACTATATTAGAATTATTTTATATGTTATATTAAGAAAACTAATCAAATTACTAAACTAAGAAGTAAAATATTTAATTGGAAATGTAAGAATGATAACCAAAATATTTAGAAAATAAATTCATGCTAACCCACACCCGAATCAAAGCATGATCATCCTGTAGTTGATGAAATTGAAAAATTTGGACACTAGTACATGAATGATAGAAATAAATTTGAAAAAGAGGGATCTAAACCATGTAATAAGAGGAAATAGACACCATTACAGAGGCATAAAATGGACAAGAAGGATCTTCTACTTTAATTTTCTACTAGGATAATTCAATAAAAAAAATATAAGAATAATAACTATAAACAAAAATTTTGGAATCTTCATAGAACATTAATCTCAATATAACCATTCTATAATTTCCCAAAAAATCCCAAATTATGATATATTACCTATGAAACTATGAAAACAAAATTCATGGGAGTGAGAGGAATAATTTGGTAATAAGCATTTAGCATTGATAACCCCCCAACTTACCAAAACATTTCATAATTTATGGGTATTTTATATTGCAGAAAAAAGTATCTTCAAAACTTTTTCCTATTTTCGATGTGATTTAGGTTACAATCTTAATGTCATACCTCCTTTATTTGTTAATTATTTATTTATGGTAGAAATAAATTACATAAGAGAGGAAGTACAGTGAGGAAGTAGATCAAAACTATTTCCATCAAGAGTTTTAGATGATATGATGGTTAAAATTTAATCTTCCTAGAAGATTTCAATATAGTAATCATGAATAAATATTTAACACCATTATAATTAATTTTAATTTTGGGTAATCCATTTTTAATGATAGGAAATACAATCATTAACCGGAATGAGGGAACTCTTACCATGGAATTTAGAGAGTTCAATGTACACTTCAATATAATTGATTCTATAAAGCATTCTTAAATGGATCATTATTTTTTTACACAATAACAAATCAGAGAGGATGATCCTAGTGAATATCTGGGTGTCTTAGATGAACTTTTAGTTCCAAATAAACAATTAGTAATTATGAATTGTATAGAAAATGGGGATACTAGGTGAATAAGAACTTTTATTTATTATTTGTAAGAAGATTAAACTTAATAATTCATTGATAGAATGGATAATTTTTTTCACGATGAGGATTTTGATTGTACATCTTGTCTGTAGTAAATACAGAAATTATAATTAGGCTCCCCAATTTTGATTTTGTCTTTTAAACAACCTTTTATCTTTGACCTAAAGACTTTACAAATCTAAACTCAAATTTGTGAACCTCATAGATTGAGAAAGATATCAAATATTTATATCTTGTAATATAGCACGAAAATAAGAAAAACAATTGAATGAACTTTGAGGAGAAAATGTTTGTGGAATAGTTTGGATTTTATGAGATATTTTAGGCCTAAATAGATAAATTTTCCCATAAAAAATACGACTTGAAGAAAATTTGATACTTCTTTTTCCGCCCAAAGAAGGATGAATCCAAACAAGATTATGGTTGTCCAAAAGTATATAAATAATTTGTTAATGGTAGATATAATTTACCCCATCTCTAAATCACACTGTGTTATCCCCATTCATTTAGTTATCAAAAATTGGATTGACCGTTGTAATAACTCAATAAAATGAGTTGATACCTCTTAGAATTTATAATAGTAAGGGAGTTTTATAGAATATAGAATGATAAAAAAAATTAACCAAAAAAGATCAAAAAAAATCTATTTATTAACAATATGTTGGAATAATTGATATTATGAACATATTAATATTATGTAATAAATTATCAGCCTAATTTAAAGATCCTATATCAGTTAAGCAACAAGTGAAAACCACCTTTACATGTCCCTATGATTCCTTTTCATATAGAATGTGTCATTTGGATTATGTAGTTTCACGGGTAAATTAAAAAGGTATGAGTTTAGCATCATTCTAGATAAAATAAGAAACTTTTCAGAAGTGTTCTTGGATTTTCACTATTCTTGGTAATTCATTTTATCCATGTTTAATAAATATGGATTTTTTTAAAACATTCATTAAAAAGTACATTTTTATAAATTTTAAAATGTCTCATTTCCCTTTATAATGAGGGATAGTAATTGGGAATATTATTTCACAAAAGAAATTGAGGATGATATGTCTAAAATTTAAATAATAAATTCCATAATTCTTCCAACATTTTGTGAAATGTTATTGATTATTTCTATGATATGAATAATTTTATAAGAAATTCATTAAGGAAATTAGTATGATTTATCCTCCCCTTTCCAATATACTTTTAAAACCTGATGATTTTATTTTTGGGGTTAATCAAAGGGGAATATTATGATGTATTAATGAAATGCCTAATCACACCTAAATTAATGCAGCCACTAACTAGGGGAACACTTTTAAAATAATATTTGATGCTCCAAATCATGTTGTGGGACTACAGATATCCAAAATAATTGAAGATAGATATCATGTCATTGAATATTCTTCAAAGATATTGGATAATACTATGAACCACTACATAATAACTAAAAAGTATTTATTAGAATTATTTTTCCTAGTATACATTCAAATAATATTTATTGGAAACTAATGTCACTATATTTATAATCATATTTTTAGCACCCCAATTTTGTATGGACCTCATTTTTTCTTGAAATAAAATTTCATTTCTGTCTTTCAATGAACTAATTAAAACATTTCTTTCACACAATAGAATCATGGAATATGTTACAAGGCACCATCTTGATGAACAATACACAAAACATTGACTTGGAATTTCTTACATGAAATACCAACATTGTGTATGTTACATGCAAAACCGATTCTTTGTGTATTACACACAACAAATATGATTAGATGAAACACCATTTTTTTATTATAACTATCAATATATATTAGGTTATTTGGGGTATAATTACATTAAACACACACACACACACAAAACATGAACATGTCGAATAGGGAAGAAATAACCCTCCATGGGATAGCCCACCCATCAAGACTTATTTATTCAGTTAATGGCCTGATGGTCTAGTGGGCATGAATCCCATTAAATAGACCAAAGGCCCACAAACTGGCCCGAAGGCCCAATGCAGCATCAAGGCTGCATCAACTTCTGCCTGCATCATGTCTGCATCCCTTCCTTCTTGCGTCATGCTTGAGTCACAACTAGACTACTTCAAGCCTACGTCACCACCTTCCAGTGGAAATTTGCTTCCACTCGGATTTGAACCTGGGTTTGATGTTGGATTATGAGAATCTTCTACCACTCATGCAATCCACAAACTACAAGTTGTAATAACTATTTAAATGATATAATTATAATCAATATGTTCAAATTAGTTATATGAATAGTAATAAATACTTTTCAAATTAATTTTATAATATTTTTATAAATAAAACATATTGATAATGAAATATATGATTTTTGGTAAAGTCTTTATATGTTTAAAAATACCTTTTTTTGAATAAACTTCTTTTAATGTCCATTTGTGAAATATAATAAAAGCATTTATGAGAAAATTAAAAAAATTTATTTGATAAAATAAAATTCATTTTTATTTATAAATTTTATATTATCTTAGGGTGATTTTTTTTATTTTCTCTCATAAAGGCCATTTTTGGATGAATAGTGAAAAATAATATATTTTAATTGAAAAAAAATTCATCTAATTTTTAATATGGTTGATTTTTTTCAATTATTTTAGAATTAATATTATAAAATATTCTAAAAAATTAAGCCAATTTAGGTCATTGGATACAATTTCAAACTGAAATTGGATATAAAAAACTTTTCAAACTTTTGATTATTTTTACTTTAAAACACCGCATTGTGCACAAGATTTCAGAAAAAAATTTAAATTAATTTATTCAAATTCTATGACTATAATTTTGAAAAATTGATCCCATATTTTTAATAGGAATTATTAATAATTTTTAATAATTTAAACTTAGTTTTTTCCAAAAAATATTAGTGAAAATGAATAAAATTAATTACAATGATTAACGTTAAATTATGCATTACTATGGACTAAACGTTACATTTAAGACCCAAAATGACTTATAAATGGTACAACACCTATTTTATGGCCATTATTCGGTCATTAAGATTCCATTATGAAGTTATGTTGGTTTTTTATGTCTATGTTTTAGTTTAAATCATTGATACACCTAATTATTTTCAAAAATACATACTGAGTCCTTTATGTTCCTTATAAAATGACTCCATCTATTAATATTCTTCACACCTCTCATACCACTTTTGTTTTAAAAATATACACCCAATATACTTCCCTAAATCTCTACCTTTAACCAATAATCCTCCCATATGACATAAAAAAAATCCAAGGAAGCCTTTTGAACCTAAGGAAAAAGAGTTACCTGATTAAGAGACAACGTCTTCTCTCAATATCCTTTTTTACTTCATTTATCCACACCTCCACTCTCTATATTAAATTCATGTATAAAAAATAAATTATATTCAATATTATATAATGTTTTCATGTTATGTATTCTACCTAAACTTAGACACACCCACATCTAATGGTTAATGAAGATATTATTTACATGTACGACAAACTACCACATCACTAAACAGTTATTGCTAATTTTTTATTTTATCACCTCTCATGGTAGAAATTATAATGAAAAAACTATTTATATATGTTATATATTATATTTATTATTTATTTAAGATTATTTATTCCTTTTAAATTACATATAATTTTACATTATAATTGGTGTAAATTTGATAATTTTGTTTGAGGAAGTGTGGACTACCACCCCTTGAAGCGATGTGATTTGTTCACACACTACATGGAATGTATTAAGGATGAGTTTAATGAATTTATTTGATATATATAGCATTATAATAATAATTTAATGATATTATATAATTATATAAATATATTTAATTTTTTTTCTTTCTTTCAATATGACAACAAAAACAGAAACAATGTTCATGCATACGTACGACTTACTGTCTCTTTGAACAGTGTATTCCATTATGTAATTATATGTTAAAAATGTTATTATAATATGAATATACTGAATATAAATTATATTTATATCATTTTTACATTTTTAATCATTTTATAAGTATAAGGACTAAAGATATAACAAATAAAGACACATGCGAAGAACAAAGTGAATGTTATTTGAAGTGAAACATTAACATAGTATGATTAATATGTAGGTAATATAAGGCCATATCAAACCATATATGGTTTTATAAGAAATAATATGGTTCTATTATAGATGTAAAATAAATTTATACTTATTATAAAACAGGTTTTAATGAGTATGAATAGAGTCAAGACATGAGGTAAGAGGATTTCTTCTCACATTTTATTTCCATGAGATACTTGCTTTATTCACAATCATTTAATTTTCTGTGTGGTGTGTACTAACCATGGATGTATTTAATGATTATTATAATTAATGATACGGTTATTTACATATCCATTTTATTATAATTTTATCATGGGGTTTAGGTTCCAAAAGTTACCAAATCGGTAAAATAGTTTTGTGTCAATTTTCCTTCTTAGAGACACATGTTTTGTTATAAATTTAAATTACCTTACGAGGTGTATGCAAATATATTTTAAATGTTATATAAAAACACCCCTTATTTTAATGATATTTTAATCTTAAGTTAATTTCAATTTCTTACATGGAGAGTATGATCCCATGTTACTAAGTGATAAGAGTTTATTAAAAGAATTTCATCGCTTTTTTAGATTGGTTATGATTATGATTAAATTAATGAAACATCCTGATCCACATCTAAAATAAACTCAAGATGATTCTTATACAGTAGTTAATAAAGATATCTTCACATATTAGTAATATTTTTCCACTCATTTGTAATTAATATGATGTTTTTACGTTAAATCTAATCGTCTCTCTCTTTGGTTAGAAATCTATTGTATTAAAAAACAATATTTTCTAACATGTTTTCAAAATAAAATTTTAGAACAATTTAAGGGAAAAGGATTTTAATTTTTTTATTTTATAATATTTTTTTATAATTTTTCAATTCTATTATCAATGAAAAATGTTTTTAAAGGGTTTTATGTTTTAAAAAAAATCAATGGAGAAAGGATATTTTCCTCAAGATTTTTTTTTGAAAAAAACATTTCAAAATTAGTTACCATATAATATAATATCTATTGGTGTTAATCTGGAATCTATGGGAAAATTATTAAATGTTTCCCACCATATGCCTTCGCCTAATGGATTATGTTTTGAGGGCATGATGTTTATAAAACCATTTCTCTTTCGTGGGTTATATTCTTTTAAAACATAATTCTTTTCACTGGTTATGTTCATGATAAAATAATTATAAAACCAATATATCTACATTGTTTGTAGTATGATTACATTTTAAAAATACCCCATTAATTTCAAGGGTTATTATATAGTTATTTATGATCTTGTGGAACATTTAAGTATGATTTCATTATGAGGTTGGTGGGACCTATATCTTCCTCCATTGAATTGGGTAATGATTTATATATCATGAGATAGATGTGGGAGAAACTAGAAATGGACTCAGTTCAGTATTATAAGGATTGAATGGGAAATGAACATGTTTCAGTATTATAGGGCTAGAATAGGGAGTAAACTCGGTTTAGTAATACAGGGATGGAAAGAGGTGTGAACCTGGTTCGGTAAATGACTGTGTCCACTAAGATGGTCTCAGTAGAAATTCCATGGCTACTATGGAAATCATATTATATGCTTATATGACTAACACAATTCCATGTTTTTTCCTATGTTATTATTTCATGTCTTATGATCCTTATTTTTTTATTATTCATGTCTTATGAACATCCATGATTTAATACTTGATTCAAGTATATCATCTTTTATATTCATGGTATGTTATTTTATTTTCATGATCTTGTTATCATATCTTTTTTCTCATGATTATTCTTATATATATCCCTATTTAACCTTGATAGGCCTTTGAGCTCACCCATTTTTATATTTTCTTCCCCATGTTATAAAGATATGTATTATTTTTTATGTGTATAATAAGTGTTCTGTCACGAAGAACCTGGTGGGAGATAATTTATCACACTTACGTATAATATTTTATGATTTAATGTTTCGAAAGTCACTATACCAGTTCGGTCTTTCAAAATCTGTTTGTAAAATGTTTTAATTATTCTGAAAATTTTATGTAATGTAAATTTAGGAAAATCAAGGGTTACTATAGTTGGTATCAGAGTAACAGGTTATTTATCCGTTATAATATAGGATGAGAAAAAATTCCTGATAACCCTATAGAAAAGTCTTGCTATTAATTTAAGGATAATAAAAAGTATAGGAAAATGTCATGGAATTTTAGTAAAGGAATGTGTGTGTGGTTTTATAGAAAAACATCCCTATATGGACACTACAAGTGGACGAGACTATGAAAAAAGGTACCTAGTGTTAACAACTCAGAAATGATGTTCCAGTCCCAAATTTGGGAAATCTGGTATATGAAAACAGGCCTTACGGTACATCTGGTTTGATAGTCTTATGGGATATGATTTGGGAATTCATAAACTCTTCACGAACCATAATGAATGATTTAAATATAATTTTACAATGAATAACCTAGGATAAAACTAATGTATCATATACTAATAAATGTTTCTTAATTTAGACATCCTATAAGTAAATTTTCATTATTATATGGTTCATTATTTGGATAACTGTATCTTACTCTATGATTTGAATTTTAGTAAATGGATTGACCCAAAGAAATTTCATTAATGGTCATTGTGATGGTAAATTCTATGATTTTCCTCCTGAGAAACCAAAATCTATGGGAGATAGAATGGAAAACCTCATTTCTATGCCCACACAGCTTTCTCTAGATATGAATCATGGTGTAAATCCAAATATGCAATGGAGGGAACAAAATTATGTTTAGTATTTCATGAGAAAACACCCAATTTCATTAAAAGGGTCTTCAAATCCACTTGTTTCTAAATAATGGATAACTACTAATTGAACTATAATCTCTATTCTCTATTTTTTAGAGCATGATAATTTCAGTCTGTCTATTTATCTGTTGGAAGGGGATGTAGACCAGTGGTGGAGTATAATTAAAAATAAGAGGAATCAAGATGAAATTTATTCCACAGAATGGGAAGAGTTCAAGAACTTCTTTTTCAATAATGAATTTCCTCATATTCTCCATACCAATATGGAATAAAAGTTCCTTGAGTTAAAGCAAAGGGATGATTATTTTTTTGTAACCTATGAGTCTAATTCCATGAGACATACGATGTACACTTCAGGAATTATCATAAAGCTCCAAACTAATGGGGACATGTTATTCAGTATCATAAAGAAATGTCTCATAATGGTGATGGACATATGAGACATCGGTAGTTATGAATATAATGTTTGTTGTGAAATCAATATTGAAATGGAGTATGGAGTCAAGTATCAACCACAAAGATTTGACAAGTAGAGGAAGATGGTGTTTAAAGGAAAATCTAAAATCCATGAAGAGAAGGAGGTGATATTTCCTTTATTCTATATGTGTGGTAATAAAAATGGAGAAATTGACTTAAGGGGTCTAATAAATGTTTTCAGTGTGAAAAGGAAGGTCATCGGTAAATTTATCGTCAAAATTACATGAAGAATTAATCTCAAAATGCTAATGGAGAGAATGTTCAACAGAATGATCCACCCATGATTTACTACAACATGTTTAAGGAGAATAGGAAATATGATAAACACATCCCAAACCCAAGGTATTGTGATGATGATAGATGTTAGAATCCTCTTATTCCAAGACAGAAAAAGAAATCTCATGCAATCACTATTTTTAATGAGGGGTGCGACAATGATGTAATGAATGTTTCACTTACCATAAACTCTAGAAATACTAAAGTCATATTTTATTCTATATCAACCCACTATTTTATATCTAAATAATTTTATAAGGTTGTTATGATTCTATCAAAACAATTATATATGAAATTAGTTGTGAAAACACCTAATGGTATGATGATTTCATCTAATGTCTATGATTCCTCTATGGTTGAATTTTGGAGGAATGTTATTCCAACAAATCTTATTATTCTTTATTTAGTTTAATTTTATGTCATCTTAGGCATGGAAAGGATTTCTCTACATAAAATGTAACACCTCGACCCCAGTAACCTAGAGTCTGTGCATTATTTTAATACATTGGTATGATTACAAGGAATCAGGTCCCGAATGTCATGACCCCCTCCCACCAAAGATGCCCCTCCTGAGCTGGAAATGGAGAAAGGGAGATAATGACCCACGAGTCCCGCCTCTAGTAGGTCCCGGGTAGGCGACTAGCACCAAGGGTATGATTTTTCAGAAATATGGGAGGCATTACCCTTTTTATTATTTAGGATCGGGAAATAGGGCATGTCAACCACCAAAAAGAAAAGAACAAGTGTATATAAATAAACCCAAACCAAGCCCACATGCATGTTTAAAAAATTTTATAACAAGGTACAAGTACAAGGAATCTCAAATGTACAATACCAAAGAAAAGAAGAGAACAACAACTCCAACAACTCCAACTGCCCGACTAGTAGGGTCCCATATGACCCTGGTAGTCCACCTGGGAACCGTAAAGTAATCATAGGGTGATCATACAAGTATACTCAGTAGGGAAACCTAAATCTCTTGTGCACAAATGGGAAGACATCCTAATGTCCCGTGAGAACAACAGAAGAAACCTAACAAGGAAAACTATCCACCCAATCTCACCATCCACACTCACCAAAACACAAACACAGAAGGTAGTAGTAGTATAAGAACAAGAGCATTGGGTACCCCGCACCATTTCCCATTAGTTAGTTGAACGTCCTGACGCTGTCACACTCTCCCCGCCCGCACACACCTGGGCCTCACAATCACGTATCCCACCTGCACACACCTGGGCCTCACAACCACACATCCTGCCCACACACACCTGGGCCTCACCACCATGTATCCCTCCCCCACACACCTGCGCCTCACAACCACAACCACATCCCCGCCCGAAGACAACTAGGCCTCATCCTGAAGTTTCTTTGGAACAGTAATAGTAACAGAACTCCTACCTGAAGACACCTAGGCCTGAAATCAAACCTACCTGAAGAGTCTTATGTGTAAGGTCGCCTCAAGCCATTATAGCCTATAAGCCTAACCGAAGAGTCTTGGGCCTAATTAACCCAATCGAAACCTACCTGAAGAGTCTTCGGTGTAAGGTCGGCTCAAGCCATCACAGCCTAGGGGAGAAGGAGTAGGTAGGAGCTAGAAACTATGGGAAAACACTATCTCCCATGAAATGGGAGTGTTCGGCACTAAGTTCTCAACATGGGTGTGGTGTAATAAAACACAAAAGATATATATATATATATATATATATATATATATATATATATAGAATCCACTCAACCCAACCTGTGGCATCTAAAAAGTGAAACTGAGCACATGCCTCAGCACTGCTACCACTAAGTATGCATACAACAGACAACCTCAACCCCATTAAGGTTTTCACGTTTCAGCAGAATTAGTTTATTAGTTCCTTAACTACTGGGCAACTATCCACAACCATCCACAATGATCGTTCGTAAGCATATCCCTGCGATCCAAAAAGCAAGTTAGGAAAACACAGCAACACAGAATGTCCCTTCTTATTAACCAACCAACCCATTTATAATTATTTCCGTTTCATTACCAAGCCCCACCATTCATTAACTCTTCCATTTATTATTTATTAAACACAACCCATAGTCCGTTCACAGACAAACCCATCCTTGCATCCCCGCTGCCAGCCGCCATAACCACACCATACATCATTACCCCTTTAAGACCATTTATTGCAGCCCCACTGCCCATCACCATCATAACATTCACACCAACCCACAACCAAGCCAACCGCAGCCCCGCTGCTCACCCATTTCAGAACAACCCACAAAACACACCCATCACATGCCACGTAACCAAGACAACACCCACATGTTCATTATTCCATTTTGGTTCAACCGGGGCGATCACACAAGGGTTCCAGATTTTCATTTAAACAGCCATCTTTACGTGATTAACCAATTTCAACATTTCATGAAGTTTCCATTCACAAAACTGTCTAGAATATAGGGAAACATTTAATTGCGCAAGAAAAGGCCCCAACGGCCGTTATTTTCAGTAGGCATAAGCATATTCATTTAAAAACTTTATATCACATGATATAAAGTAACAGTAATCACAAACATCCCAACCCCGTTATATAATCCAGTTATTGTCTTTATTAAACCGGTTCAAAAGTGTTTCACGTAAACAAGAGAACACCCACCCCGGATGATGCAAAAATTTGAGAGACGAAGGTAAGATCCCTACCTCAATAGGTTCTTGATTATAACGCTCCCCGGATCAACTTTATAAGACATTCTTCTGTGTCTCGGAAAAACCTCCTTGGGTGGAAAGGAAGATCTAAAGGAAAGACAACGGATCCAAGCTCAGAAGTTCCTCCTCATCGTTATAATCCCGTGGCTGCTGACAGATCGTAAATCGGAGCTTGGAAAAAAAAAGTTTTGGAAGAAAGAGCCTTCGAGTCTCTTGAGAGAGCTCTGCTCAGAGGAAATGGGAGGAGAGGTGTGAGTTGAAAGGAGGAGGGGACCCCTCCTTTTATAGGTGTGAAAAGAAAAAGTACACGGCATGTACTTATGGTACACGATGTGTACTCGACCATTTTCACATGGTCTCCACGTGTCCTCCAACACGGTTCTGCAACCATTGACTGGTCAACACACGGTTTGAAGGTAACACATACGCGGGGAAGGACTACACCACGCGTAGATTGGACCCACGACATATACCCATTTGTTGCACACAGAAAGGACACGGCTCCAACAGGGTACACGGCCATTGACTGGTAACGCATACATGGGGAAGGACTACACGGCGTGTGGAACTGGACACACGACGTGCACCAATTACTCTACACGGCAAGGACACAGCCTGCAAGATGGGGTATACCCGGGAAGGGGGTACATGGCGTGTACTCAAACTACACGGCCTGTAGTTTCAAAATTCTGGAAAGTGGGGAAAAAGTCCATTTTACCCACCAGAACACTTCTTGACCTACTTTTTGGCAATGGAATGGGCCCGAGAGGTCCAAGCCATTACATCAGATACATATAAAAACATTCTCGTCCCCGAGAATTCAAAAGCCAACCCAGAGGAACCCAACAAGATACCTCTTAGGGTTCTCGTTATAACAGGAACCCGACCAACAACCCTAATCATATGTGTTAGGAATTCCTTCTCCTATGTTGAGATATTATCCGCTTTAGGCGGCACTAACTCGCCTGAACGGGTTTAATCGCATCCTCATTAATGCATCTCGATTAAGGATTGGGTCTTCCCACTTCCATACATTCGGATTTACAACTTGAACTACCCCCCAACACCACACAAGAACCACACTGCCCGAACACGTTGGTTTGGTAAAACTCCTTCACCTATGTCGAGATATTATCTGCTTTAGGCGGTACTAACTCGCCCTCACGGGTTCAATCTCATCCTCATTAATGCGTCTCGATTAAGGGTCAGGTTTTCCCCCTTCCCAAACATCCATACATGTTACACATTACCAGGGAACAAGGAACCAAAAGGTCTCACAACTTACAATCCAAGCATTCCATATATCAATGGTACAGAGTACAACATCAACACAAAGCTCAGAAGAACAAGGGAAATCAAAACTCAAAAGAACTCCGGGTACTGAGCGTACATCTGGGTCTCTCGCTCCCAAGTGCTCTCCTCGAGGCCGCCATGCCTCCACAACACACAAACCAAGTGAATGGTACGTCCACGAAGAACCTTATCTTTACGATCCTCGATTCTAACTGGTCGTTCCTAGAAGGTCGTGTCGTCTCCCATATCCAACTCTCCCCAGTCGATAATGTGAGAGTCATCATGTAAGTACCGGCGATGCTGGGATACGTGGATGACCTCATGGACTTTCTCCATATGAGGTGGCAGGGCCAGTTGATATTCCACCTCGCCGACTCGCCTCAGCACCTCAAAAGGTCTGATGAACCTGGGTGAGAGCTTGATCCCTTTCACAAACTTCCACTACCCCCGTCGTGGGGAAACCTTCAAGAACACATGGTCTCCCACCTCGAACTCTAAGGGCCTCCTCCAACGATCAGCATAAGACTTCTGTCGATCCTGATCCGCCTTCATCCTCTCACGTACAAGCTGGACTTTCTCTGTGGTGCTCTGTGCTACCTCTGGCCCAAGTCCACCTGTCTCACCAACCTCTGCCCAGCAAATGGGTGAATGACATGGCCTTCCATACAAATCCTCAAACGGTGTCATGCCAATAGTAGAGTGTAAGCTGTTGTTGTAGGAAAACTCTAATAAAGGCAAGTGTCGTACCCATGATCCTACGAAATGCAGAACACATTCTTGCAGCATGTCCTCCAATGTCTGGATAGTCCGCTCTGTCTTCCGGTCGGTGTGGGGGTGGAAACCAGTGCTAAGGCGTAGCTGGGAGCCAAAAGCTTGTTGTATACCCCTCCAGACTCATGAGGTAAACCGAGTATCCCAATCTGAGACAATAGTCCTTGGAACCCCATGCAAATGCACCACCTCGTCCACGTACCTCTGAGCTAAGGTACTCACCGGGCCTGACTCCTTGATTGTTAATAAGTGAGATGATTTCTTCAGGCAATCCACCACTACCCAGATAGCATCATAACCACCCTGAGCTTTGGGTAGTCCTATGATGATGCCCATTGATATGTCATCCCACTTCCACTCGGGGACATCTAAAGGATGCAACAAACCACCGGGAACACGATGTTCAACCTTCACTTGCTGGCACACTAGGCACATATCCACAAACTCTGCCACTTCCTGTTTCACACCGGGCCACCAAAACTGATCCATCAGGCCTCGGTACATTTTTGAAACTCCTGAATATACTGCCAAGGCTGATCTATGGAACTCACGGAGAACTACCTCACGCATCGCATATGGGATGAACAACCTTCCCTGGAAAAGCATCCGATGTCGACTATCCTCTGACCATCCCTCTGGAGCATTCTCCTGATCGACAGGATCCGGCATCACCTCTGCCTCAGAGTCCCCGCACTGAGACTCTTCCACCTACTGCGACAAGGATGATTGCACCATCATCTGGAACAAACAGCCTCTAACACCTTCTTTTCTTGCATATAATGTAGGGTAGCCAACTCTCCCATCGCCTTCCAAGCATCAGCGGATTCCCGAACCACTTCATTATGTGACTTCCTGCTCAGGGCATCAGCCACAATGTTTCCCTTACCTTTAGTGTAAGAGATCTCGAAGTCATAGTCTTAGAGAAACGCGACCCATCTCCGCTACCGTAAGTTCAGGTCACGCTGGGAGAAGATATAACGCATGCTCTTGTGATCTGAGAAGACCAAAAAGCGCTCCCCAAAGAGGTAATGTCGCCACAACTTCAATGAAAACACTACTACTACAAGCTTCAGGTCATGGGAGGCATAGTTACGCTCATGAGGGCACAACTGCCTAGACCCATTACAAATCACGCTCTTCTTCTGCATCGGCACGCACCCCAGACCAAGGACAGAAGCATCAAAAAACACTTCATATGGAAACCCATCCTCTGGAAACCTGAGCACGGTAGCACTAACCAACATCTCCTTCAGTTAGTTGAAAGCTTTATGGCACTGATCGCTCCATATGAAGACCTGATTCTTCCTAGTCAAAGCTGTCAATGGAGAAGCAACTCGAGAGAAGTCCGAAATGAACCTTTGATAGTAACCTGCTAACCCCAGGAAACTACCAAATTTTTCCACGCTCTTGGGTGATGCCCAAGAAACAACTGCCTCCACCTTTGACGGGTCCACTAACACTCCATGCTGAGACACCACCTTCCCAAGGAAGTTTACTTCTTGTGTCAAGAACGTACAGTTCGACAATTTACCGTAAAGCAGGTGGTTTCGAAGGACTCCCAAGACATCCCTGAGATGCTCAACGTGCTCCTCCTCTGATATTGAGTAGATCATGATGTCATCGATAAACACAACGACGAACCGGTCCAGAAACTCTCGGAAGACAAAGTTCATAAGTCCCATGAACACAACTGGTTCATTCATAACTCCAAACGACATCACTACAAACTCTAAGTGCCCATAGCTGCACCTGAAAGTTGTCTTTGAGATGTCACTGTCCCTCACCCTCAGCTGATGATATCCCGATCGTAGATCAATCTTAGAAAACCAACCTGCTCCCCTTAGCTGGTCAAAGCGATAATCTATCCTTGGAAGGGGGTAATGGTTCTTGACCGTTACCTGGTTCAGCCTTTGGTAGTCTATGCATAGCCTGAGATCACCATCTGCCATCTTCACAAACAAAACTGGAGCACACCATGGCAACACGCTGGGTCGAACAAAACCCATCTCCATCAGATCGTCAATCTGAATCCGTAACTTCTGCAACTCCGAAGGTGCCATCCGATAAGGGGCCATCGAAATCGGACGGGCACCAGGTTGTAAGTCTATCCCGTACTCAACGTCACGTCGGGGGGGGGGGGGGGGTAGAGTCACAACCTCTTCAAGAAAAACATCGAGGAACTCCCCAACAACCTCTAGGACATCCATCATATCTGTATCAGCTGGAAACACTGATAACCTTCCTAACAAGTAAAGTAGAGGCTCCACATGTCGGCTTCCCGCCTGATAGCTCCTCTCGCCAACAAAAGATACGCGCTGCCCATCCACATCAGAGAATACGACTCTTCTTCGGAAGCTGTCGATAACGGCACTAACAGAAAACAACCAGTCGATGCCTAGGATGACATCGTATGGCTGCATCTATAACAGAAGAAGGTCCCCACTAGATCGATGTGGTCCCAACGTCATCCCACATCTCTGACAAACACAAGATACGCTGGTCTGGCCTCCAAATGGTGTACTCAACACCATTGGTATGGAATGTCTCTCTACGTCTATTCCCAAAGCATGGGATAGACCAGGAGAAACACAGGAGTGTGAAGCTCCCGAATCGAACAAAGAAGAAACAAGAGTGCTGAACAAACAAATCGTACCTCACACCACCTCTGGTCCTGCTGGAGCTACCAACTCTACTGTGTGCAACTGTCCACGCCCAACTCCTCTGCCTCTCTGATGTCTTCCACTTCCCCAACCACACCCTGGTCAAGGTCCCTAAGGAGCACCCTGAGGTCGGCCTCCTCCTGCAAAGTCTGCCCTCAGAGGAGCATGGTCCTGCTGCTGCTGGAAGGGCCTCGCCGGCAACTGGTGCTGCTGCGGTGGGCGCTGAACCTGCCCACCTCCACCGTACGAAGCTCGGGTCGGGCACTGACTCTGAACATGCCCGAAACCTCCACAAGAAAAACACCTTGGTTCCGGGCTCGTGGAAAAGGGACGAGGACCCAATGATCTGAACTGGAACTATTGGGTCCTGCTTCCCACTGGCCTGAACCTGGAAGGTCCTGTTGCAAGAGACTTGCTGCTGACTGCCTTCCCCTTCAACGAACCTGGCTGGAACACCTCACGCGGTGCACCTCCCAGTGAGTGCATCCTCTCTACGACCTCTGCCTTCTTCTGCACCACCAAGTACGTCGGAAGGGTGAAGGGGGTGAGAACATACTAGAGCGAAGGATGAAGCACCTACTCCAAAGGTCTCACCCGAGACTCCTTATTCGGAAAGAGATCCAGAGCAAAGTGCAGGAGATCCTGGAACATGATCCCCAGCTCTCGTACCGACATACTCCCCTGCTGAAGAGAGAGTAACTCCTGCTTCTTCTCCACCTTGATCATGGAAGAAAGGAATTACTCTCGAAATTCCTTCTAAAAGTCAGCCCCCAAAACCTTTTCCTATATCCTCTCTACGAGGTAGAGCGTCCACCACTACCACGCCGCACCTCTCAGCTGACTGACTGCTAGGGGAACCCAGTACTGCCTCGGAGCATGGATCAAGTTAAAAGCAATCCGTAGAACTTCAAGCCACCCCTCTGTCTCTGTATCTGAATTACTACCCTCTTACTTATTTAGGGTTTGTCGCTGGAATTAACGGAGAGTCTTCTGCCACTGCCTATCTTCCTCCTCTCGTTCAATCCTCAACTGATCGACCGCCTGGATCTGCTGGGCCTCGGTCGTCTGAGCCTCCATGGGATGATGTCCAGGTTCCATAGCTTTATGGTAAACAAGGATCGCCTAAGCCCAAGTAGAAAGGAATTTTCTCAATGTTTTAATTATTATTTTATTTAAATTTCTTTCCCAGAACACCCAAATCAAGTAAAACACAATCATGATGATGCATGTACCTTCCCTAGGGTCTCTACCCCGCAATCAATGTAGTCCCACTTCGTCGTTCGGTAGGCTCAGAGTCATTGCATCGGATCATGGGGGGCCCTAAAATCCTGTGTCCTAGCCGGTCTTCCCTGGTCTATGTCACGCACCAAGGTTAACTAACACTGTTACCCTACCATCCCATGCAATCCTCATTGTACGTAACTCTAGAATCCATCGTATCTCTCAACCATCACCTCTGATACCATTCTGTCACGACCCCCTCCCACCAAAGATGCCCCTCCTGAGCTGGCAATTGCGAGAGGGAGATAATGACCCCCCGAGTCCCGCCTCCAGTAGGCCCCGGGTTGGCGACTAACACCAAGGGTATGAGTTTTCACAAATATGGGAGGAATTACCCATTATATTATTTAGGATCAGGAAATAGGACAAGTCAACCACCAAAAAGAAAAGAACAAGTGTATATAAATAATCCCAAACCAAGCCCACATTCATGTTTAAACAATTTTATAACAAGGTACATGTACAAGGAAGCTCAAATGTACAATACCAAAGAAAAAAAGAGAACAACAACTGCAACAACTCCAACTGCCCGACTAGTATGGTCCCACACTTCCCTGGTAGTCCACCTGGGAACCTGAAAGTAAACGTAGGGTGAGCATAAAAGTATACTCAGTAGGAAAACTTAATGTTCTCGTGCACAAGTGGGAATACATCCTAATGTCCCGTGAGAACAACAGAATAAACCTAACAAGGAAAACTATCCACCCAATCTCACCAGCCACACTCACCAAAACACAAACACCGCAGGTAGTAGTAGTATAAGAACAAGAGAATTTGGTACCCCACACCATTTCCCATTAGTTAGCTGAACGTCCTGATGTTGTCACACTCTCCCCACCCGCACACACCTGGCCCTCACAACCACGTATCTCGCCCGCACACACCTGGGCTTCACAACCACACATCCCGCCCGCACACACCTGGGCCTCACCACCACGTATCCCACCCGCACACACCTGGGCCTCACAACCACAACCACATCCCCGCCCGAAGACACCTGGGCCTCATCCCGATGATTCTTGGGAACATTAATAGTAACAGAACTCCTGCCCGAAGACACCTAGGCCTGAAATTGAATCCTACCTGAAGAGTCTTAGGTGTAAGGTCGCCTCAAGCCATTATAGCCTATAAGCCTGCCCGAAGAGTCTTGGGCCCAATCACCCCAATCGAAACCTACCTGAAGAGTCTTGGGTGTAAGGATGCTCAAGCCATCAAAGCCTAGGGGAGAAGGAGCAAGGAGTAGCTAGTAACTATGTGAAAACACCCTCTCCCATGAAATGGGAGTGTTTGACACTAAGTGCTCTACATGGGTGCGGTGCGATAAAACATAAAAGATACATAAATATATATATAGCAACCACTGAGCCCATCCTATGGATTCTAAAAAGAGAAACTGAGCACGTGTCTCAGCACTGCTACCACGAAGTATGCATATAGCAGACAACCCCAACCTCATTAAGGTTTTCACGTTTCAGTAGAATTAGTTTATTAGATCCTTAACTACTGTGCAACTATCCACAACCAACCACAATGATTGTTCGTAAGCATATCCCTTCCATCCACAAATCATGTTAGGAAAACACAGCAACACGGCAAGTCCCATCTTCTTAACCAACCAACCCATTGATTATTATTTCCGTTTCATTACCAATCCCCACCATTCATTAACTCTTCCATTTATTATTTATTAAACACAAACCATAGTCCGTTCACAAACAAACCCATCCTTGCAGCCCTACTGCCAACCACCATAACCACACCATACATTATTACCCCTTTAATACCACTTATTGCAGCCACGCTAAACTTCACCATCATAACATTCACACCAACCCACAACCAAGCCAACAGCAGCCCCGCTGCTCACCCATTTCACAACAACCCAAAAAACACCCCCATCACATGCCGCATAACCAAGCCAACACCCACATGTTCATTATTCCATTTTGGTTCAACCGGGGTGATCACACAAGGGTTCCAGATTTTCATTTAAACAGCCAACTTTACGTGATTAACCAATTTCCACATTCTATGAAGTTTCCATTCACAAAATGGTCTAGAAGATAGGGCAACATTTAACTGCACAAGAAAAGGCCCCCAACAACCGTTATTTTCAGTAGGCATAAGCCTATTCATTTCACAACAAAATATCACATGATATAAAGTAACAACAATCACAAACATCCCAACCCCGTTATATAATCTAGTTATTATCTTAATTAAATCAGTTCAAAATTGTTTCACGTAAACAAGAGGACACCCACCCCGCATGATGCAAAAATTTGAGATATGAAGGTAAGATCCCTATCTCAACAGGTTCTTGATTGCAACACTCCGCGAATCAACTTTAGAAGACGTTTGTCTGTGTCCCGGAAAAACCTCCTTGGGTGGAAAGGAAGAGCCAAAGGAAATACAACGGATCCAAGATCATAAGTTCAGCCTCGTCGTTTCGATCCCGTGGCCTTTGACGGATCGTAAATCGGAGCTCGGACGAAAAAGTTATGGAAGAAAGAGCCTTCGAGTCTCTTGAGAGAGCTCTGCTCAGAGGAGAGGGAGGAGATGTGTGAGTTGAAGGGAGGAGGGGACCCCTCCTTTTATAGGCATGAAAAGAAAAAGTACATGGCATGTACTTATGGTACACGGCGTGTACTCAGTCGTTTTAACACGGTCTCCACGCGGCCTCCAACACGGTTCTGCGACCGTTGACTGGTCAAAACACAGTTTGAAGGTAACACATACGCGGGGAAGCACTACACGACGTATGGATTGGACACACGGCGTGTACCCATTTATTTCACATGGCAAGGACACATCTCCAACATGGTACACTGCCATTAACTGGTAATGCCTATGTGGGGAAGGACTACACGACATGTAGAACTGGACACACGACGTGCACCCATTACTCCACATGGCAAGGACACGGCCTGCAACATGGGGTATACCCGAGAAGGGGATACATGGCGTGTACTCAAACTACACCGCGTGAAGTTTCAAAATTCTAGAAAGTGTGGAAAATGTCCATTTTACCCCTCCAGAACACTTCTTGACCTTCTTTTTGACAATGGAATGGGCCGGAGAGGTTCGGGCCATAGGACCGATCCGTTTAGTAGTCCTGAAAAATATGTTACATACCTAAATGTTACATTACAATTTATAACATAAAAACATAAATAATCATCTATGAATGCCATTATTCCATTATCTTAACCCTGCATATCAATCACAATACCCTTCTTTGAATTCGAGGAAATATAAAACATAGTAAGGGGTGAGATCAGATGCTCCGTAAGGATAACAATACAATAGAAACATTCATAAATAAGCATAAATATTTGAGGAAATGTATAACTAGAAGAAAATAATTTTAAACTTGAACTTTAGCATAATATGGAAAAAAATAAAATGAAGTAATTCCATTTACTGATTCACATGGATATTCTACTTGTCGAATAATCAAATTCAATATCACTAACCACTTTTATATTGATGGAATGCATAATGCTAGACTATCATAACCACATAGTCAAGGCCTTGTTCTTGGACTAAAAATATGATTTTGCAAGGCCTTGTGCCAAACACTAGTTTGTCTCATGAGACCAACCGATTCTTCGAGGAGCTATAGCGGGCTCCACCCATCACTTACTAAGTCCAATGCATTCATCATATGAAAAGTATTAAACCTAACATAATCATTCGAATAAAAACTAGCATATGAAACGTCAATACATTATCCATAAACCATGAATTGTATATAAATTACACATCCATAGTCAAACATATCACAAAAACCTTCAATACAATATGAATGATATGTATCATAATAAATCATCATCAAACATGTTTAAAATCCTTAAAAGGATGTTAAGAAAGATGAAAATGATTTGTAAAACGCTTTGAGAGAAATATCCCTTTTTCACGAAAACATTTAAAAGTCACACAATTTAGAAAGGAAGACATTTAAAGACATTTTTGAATCAAAGTGTCCCATACAACTTTGAATATTTTTAACGGAATTAACATTTTAAAAACATTCAAGTCCATATAAATAAATCCTTAAAAACTATTTTGAAGACATGGACATTAATGAGAAATATTTAGAATAAATTATTTTTTATAACATTTGAAATGTAGTTTTTTTAAAAATGTTCCTTAAAAGAATCCATTTAAAAACTCTTTCATGAAACATGGGAATGGAAAATAAATATGTCCCATTAGATGCTTACTTAAAATCAACCTTGGATAATAATGAGCTTGTAAAATTAATCCTTACCAAAATGGTATCTAAAGAAACATACACCCCAAGAAAGAGGTAGCATACAATGAATATGTGTATACACATAAATTAAAGTCTATTACACAAATAATAAAATTATGGGCAATACATACACCACTCAAAAGGTAATAGTGGCAATATGGTACGCATATCAGGGGAATAAAGAGTGAGATCAAACCCCTTAACATGCACTTTATTTTAGTCGAGGGTACTCCCCTTATGAAGGTAAGATAGATGGCGCTCTCTCTCGACTGCCATCGATGGCGATCACCGATCTAGGGTTCGACGATGGCTGCTGCCGCGACCCCTCCTCCCATAGAGGGGGGTGGGGGATCTTCTTCTCCTCCGCTCGAGCCTAGGAAGAGCGGTGATGGTGCTTTCCAACCCCCGTCAGATACATGAATTTTATTTCTGACTATAAATGTCACCCCGAAGGTCCCCAGATTCATCTCCAGTTAACCCGATGTTCCGGTTATGATCCAGGAATTCTCTGAGGCTTCGTCGATGCTTTCTAATGACCTAATTGCAAGGTTCGTGAGAAGGCGTCCACTGGTGGAGGACTTCAGTAATTTTTTCAATGAAAAATGGGGGCTCAAGAATTTTGCGCGTGTTGGGATTCTTGGACAATGACAAATCCTCATTATGTTTGCAGATGATGAGGATTTGGGAAAGGCTTGGTCCTGAAGCAAGATGGATTCTGGTTTTCCTCGTCTTCGTTGGACCTTTGAATGTCATATGAATCGTGATTCTCCAAATTCTTCAATTTGGTTGCAAATGTCGGGTCTTGCCATTCCTTTCCAAAATCCGAGACTTCTAAGATCGAAATGTAATTCCATTGGACAATTTATTTGCTATGATCAGTGAATAACTTCTTTGTCAAATCCTACCACTGCGAGGTTCTTTGTTGAAATGGACCACTCAAGAGTCCCACCGGAGGTTGTATGGATCATCATGGAAGGAGAATACAAGTACGCTCAAAAACTTTTGTATGAATCAGGGATGTCGTTTTTCTCTAATTGCATCAAGATGGTTCATGAAATTGTTAAATGCCCAAGGAAGACCCCAGATGCCCAACCGGGTGTGCCTAATGCTACTGTGAATGATGATCTGGCTTAGACTCAAACAAGTCTGAATCAAGGGGCATCAGAGAATGGATTGGCCCCAGCAGAAGATGAATTGTAAAATAATTAGGTTCAAGTTGGTGTTTCTTCAGAAATGTGTGTGGGGCAGGAGGTCCAATCAGGAGCACTGTCGAATGGGAGTAATATGGCTATGGAGTATGAAATGCAATAAAATGTAAACTCCATGAATATGGATAACATAAAGGAGAAAGAAGTAATGGAGCAGTCTGATAAAGGGGAGATGAAGGCTGGTTATTCTGACTCACAGTAAATGCGCAGGGGACTAGAGAAAATTCAGACATCTAGTTAGAGGAAATTTCTAGGGCAGAGTTCTCCTGTCGTGATACAGGTTAGTGCTGATGGAATGATAAACAGATCGCCAAACCATTTTTATGTTTTAGTGCATATTGAAACGAAGGAGGATGAACCAATGGGTGATGGGGAAATTCGATGAAACCCTTCTCATGAAGATGCCAACACTGTCTATGTGATAGAGGACTCAGTTGCTAGACATCAGGCTGCGGTGACAATGGGTAACACCCTTGGAAAAATCAAATCATTCTCTCCTCCTATGTCACATCATAAGCGATGGGCCGTTGAACCTGATTCTGAGAAGGAAGATGGATTCAAAAAGTCCTCTTACAGGGATGTTGTCAAAAATGTGGGCACAAAGATGGTGGATAAAGATTTGAATGGGAAAGCTTATGGAAGAAGAAAGCCGCGAAGAGATCACACAGATCTTCCCAAACCAATGGCGACTAGGGCATCATACAAGAAAAGTGGTGGAAAGAAATCTGATGTGACAAAATATATTGGAGGGAAGTGTACTTTTAAAGATTAGTTAACCAAAGAACAAATCGTCAAGAGGATTCAATACCTTTAACTTTTCAAGAGATATGAGCCCTCTGAATGAGAAATATCCACGAAAGAAGATGATGAGGTAACTGCATATGGATATGGGGATGTCGATGGATTTTATGTGATGTAGTGACTTTTCCTTGTATTTTCTTTTCACTTTACTTTTTTCTAATAATAATTTGGGAGATTATACTTTTGTCTGATCTGGGTATTTATGGTTAGTCAAGGGTACATTTAACCTTTTGTATGAAGACTATATTATTTTATTAAATTATAAAATAACATTATTAATATTTATGATATCATAAATTATCATTTATGACTTTATACTACCCATTTAATAATAATTTTGATGTTATATTAATATTTCTGGTAATAATCTCTTTCTTTATCGTACGTGTTTTAACTTGTTACTATTGATTGTATCACTTAGATCATGATTTAAATACTTCCAGAATAGAAAAAATTATTTATATATCATATATAATTAGAATATAAATATTTATAATAGACATATATATGAAATGGAAAACACCATTTATAGAGAAAGTAGTACGTACGCACGTATAAATGTTGTTTCCGTTTTCATTTAGTATTGAACAGTAGTAAGTGAATAAGATATACGTAAGTAAATAAATAAAAATATATATAAATATATATATCATCAATATCATTATTATGTAATATATTACATACTTATTAATAATATATATTTTTATAATCGTCGATGAATGGTGATCTTGGAAATGAATCCTATCGCGTCGTGGAGAAAGTAATCTGTACGTACGTATGAGCGGAAATATCATTATTTTGATATTAAAATAATATAATTGGATGGTTTATCAAATATATAAAATCCTTATCATGTTATATTTATTATTTATATAAAATACACCTAATTATTATACCCATCCAAGTAATAATATATTGATTAACAATTACACCACGACATGGAGACGATAATCCGTACAGACGCACGTATGGTGACATGTCATTCAAAGGGCGGATAGAATAATGAATTTGGTTGTACCATAATTATTATAAAATCACATTATATAGAATATAATTGATTTATTATTTTATAATGGAATCAACAAATGAAAAGGAAGTGTAAGTAGAATGGAACTTGAAAGAGGGTGGTGAAATCATTACCTCTTCTTCGAGTTCTTCCATTTGATTTGATCAAAGGGGCTCTATAGGTCGGCTTTATGATAAAACGATGGACTCTAGGTTTAAGGGAGGAGAGTTTAGAGGATATTTTGGTAGGGGTTGGCCAAACCAAATGGCTTTGAATGTATGAATAATTGGTTAGAAGTGGTGTCCTTTTATAAAGGGGAGGACAAGCTCTTTAGGAACAAATTTATGTATTACTTTATAATAAATTAATATTCTATTTATAATGGCTCGAAAGTAGATTATAAAAATTATAAGGTGTTTTTGTGTCTAAATCCTTTCATACAATAGATTTTATACATGTTTGGGTCACTATATTAACCTTATCATTTATATTTAACTCTTAGTTAAATAGTTTGACATTTACCATGTCACTTTGTATTTTTATATTATATTGTTAATAAACATAATATATACTTCCAAGAGACCTTTATGTTATCCATTAATGATACAACTATCATTATATAAGTCCATTGTACGATCCTTATATTTTTCGGAATAGTATATCAATTAACAATATAATATTTGTTTTAAAAACTCATTTTTATCAATTTTGACAATATTTAATAATTGATTTTCATTAAAGTCATAACAAATATATTAATTCGAACAGAAATCATTTAAGAAATCCTAACATATCATATTAACCAATTAAATTCTTGTATGTCATCAAAAATTTCATATTATATTTATCGTAACATTTATAATACTAAATATTTGATTCTTTTATTAATAAAGAAAATACCGCATCATTATTGTGTCATAAATAATTTTAATTAATAAATGATAAATATTTATAAATAAAACACCATTATGTAGGAAATATTTTTATCTTTTTAGGGAGTATTTATAGTCGAAAATATTACATATATAACCATATGTAAAAATTGTTTTTTTAAAAGATATATGCTTATGTCATTTTTGTATTTACTTTAACATTATTAATATAAAGTGTCATTATCACTTACAAGTGGATCCACGGGGTCCCAAAATAGACCAAAATATTACAATGGTCGGAAATGTATCAACCAATAGTTTCAGGACACGTTTTAGGGTAATTTAGTATTATTATAATATTATTTTTTACCCTTATTTACCAGATTTACCCTTTAACCATAGTAATAAAATATATACCGAAGTAATTATTCAAAATGTCTAAAAATAAAAGTTATATATTTAAAAATTTGGACCACCTTGTTCTATATATGGAATCCATTTTTCTAAATTCAAAACATAGAAGTGGCAGAATGGAATTTAAAATTAATAACCTTTGTCGAAACAAAAAGCGTGTTTTTAACAAATAATAACTCTCAAAAGATTGACACTTTCTAATATCAATTTTAAATAGGAAATTATGTCAAATGACCAACATTGGAATAAATGGTAAAATTATAATCTAATTATAATTTAAAATCACTCAAATACATAATTTATCACTATTAATTATTTCAATTTAAAAAATTGTTTTTAATTAAAATTTAGTAATTTTCACTATTCATCAAAATATGAAAGTTATCAGAAAAGTAACAAAATTAACCCTGAGATAATTTTGATATTAAAAATCCAAAAATAAAGTCTATTTTATCTAATTCAAAACATAAAAGTATCATTTATAAATTTAAAATTAATTACCGCTGTTAAATCCAAAAGGCGTATTTCTAAGAAATAATAACTATCAAAAGTTTGACACTTGTTTATGTGAAATTTCAAAGTGAAATTACTTAAAATGACCATCATTGGATTACATGGTAAAATAATATTCTATTTAAACTTCCAAACCATTAAAATTTATAATATAACAATATAAATTATTTTTATTAAAAAAGATGTTTTAAGTTAAAATATATTATTTTTCACTATTCACCCAAATATGAATGTTATCAGGAAAACACCAAAACATTATTGAATATAAGTTCTTATTTCCCTATTCCAGTTATGTGGGTTATTTTGTCAAATTTAATATATAAAATTTCAATTATTGGATTTAAAAATTCCTCGCCATTAAATGGCGGTAAAATAGTATTTTTTTCGAAAAATACTTCTTTTATCTAAAAAAAATTGTATTTGTACTTACATTATGTCTAAAAACACATAATATGGATTCCAAATTTATAAGGATAATATAATGTTCAAAATTCAGTTAATACTATTCATAACCGCTTTTTAACGGTTATTTTGGTAATCTTGTGGTGCGCTTGAACTTGGTGTTGCGTGTAGTGAATGTTATTGAATTACATTGAAGAAATAACGTACTATGAAATCATTGGGTGTTAAATTATTCTCTCATTAAATAAAATGCGTTCTCTAAATTTGATATTTTATTTTGATAATAAAAGGCTGAAAATGGAAAATACATTTGGGGGAAAACCCAAATCGAAAATTGGGTCAATAAAATTCAGTCTTAATAAGAGGAAACAGGGAATGAAAAAGTCACACCAGATTATGATCTCGATTAGGAGAACATTGGTGGAAATTAGAGACACATAATTAGAGGAAAAATGTAAATATTTATAGGGAGTGATTGAGTTCATCAGTCACAAAAAAATTTAGAATTGAGGGCTTCAAAGCCATCAATCTATGATGATTTAAAATATCATTGGTTCCAAAAAACATAAGGTATTAAGATAACACATTTTTAGTTTTAATATCCCTTAACTAATGTTTAAGAATTAATTTCTTTATAGAATAAGAGAAGAAGAAAAATATATACTTGACAAGTAGAGTCCCATCCTTTACCTAATTTCTTGCACAAACTCATCTTTCACTGTAAAAGATAATAGAAATTAAAAATAATATTCTATTAATCCTATTCTTATAGGATTTAAAAAATAAAATTATAATTCATCTAGAAGATTTTTTAAAATAATACTACATTATTCCATCCAGTACATCACTTGGGGAAGATGTAGGTGATACACCATTGCCACCCTTCGGTTGCTGGTTCAAGTCTCGCGGCCTTGTAGGACGCGATGGGTTGCCGCCCGACCTCCAGGTTGTCCTTTAATAGCAATCCAAAAATAATCTCAAACTAGAGTTATCCAAAATATTTCTATCCAATCTCACAGTCCAAAATTTATAAGGATGGTAAACACAATGAAGTTCAATTTTTCTGCGTATTAACATGTAAAGAACTTCATCATGTATTCTTTTAAAACACTACAACATCCTAAATTACCATAAAACCTTATTGATTACATTCATGATCACTTATTACTTAAAGAATACTAGATATACCCCTTCTATACAAAAATGTTTTCAACTCCAACTATGATGGAATATACAAATAATTAATTAGTTTCAAGGTAGTCAAGAATATCTAATATAATTTGTCCAAACCAATCATGTATTATTCCAAAATCACTACCTCGGTATCAGAACCATATTATGTTTTATGATTCTCTCAACCATATATTTTCCAAAATTTTAACCTGTAATTGAGTCAATTTTCCTTGTTCCACACAATCTAATTTCTTTAATGAAATAATAATGTAGTACAATACTTATATACTGCATAATTATTATAACAAGTACAATGTTGATACAACACACAAATGAGCTAATTATCTAATAAAAGAATAAGAACACTAATCATTCCTCCTCGTCTAGGGCAGTATAATAACCTTATTATTATCGATTAGAATCATTTGGAGCATACTCTAATAATTTAGACATTGGTTCGCGTAGTGTCCCAACTCCTTGCAGATGAAGCATTGTATATTTGAAACCTTTTTCATACCCTTGCAGTCACGTACATGGTGTCTTTTTTCTCCACACACAGAACAAACTCTCATTCCCTTCAGGTAAGTTCCATGGTGTTTCTTCGCATAGTTATCACTTATGGGATATTATTCTTTTCGCTCTTCCCTTTATCAATCTTTCTCTCTTCCATACTTTTCTTCTCTTGCTTCCCTTCAAAGCCATAAGACTCAGAGAATTAATTACTTATCTTATTAACACATGATTTAATTTCTTCATATGTTGAGAATACATGGGAGACTATTTATCTTCTAAATTTTTCCTTAATATCGTGAACGATATGTTACTTCTTAATCTTGGGATCATACGTATTGTCAGAGTTCACATTCCATTTACTAGGTGCCATTTCTATACAATATCATAAACTAGGTCAGTTTATGAATTTAAATTAATAATTACAAACTTGTGAAATACCTAACATAAATTGAATGGTTTATAGATATAATCCATAATCATAAAGGTGTTTTCATTGAAAAAGTATATACTCATAAACTCTTCATAATGATTTGTAATGAAAATGAGAATTATTCTAAGCATATCCTCGGGGAGTGTCATAACCAAGATTGTAGCAAGGCCCATTGTCATGCACCAGTTCCCATTCGAGTCAAGATCAAAGCAGTGTTTTCAGGTTTTACTCCTAGGTACATATGTGCCCGAGTCGCCTCTACCTTCTCGTTTCCAGAGAGGGATGTATTTTCTAGGAAAACTCACAAAATCTCTACATTACCAAAATTCCCGCAATTTCTTCTATACTAATCCTAAATGTCTATATTAGGTCTATCTGCTCTAATAAGAATTTATCTAAATCTAGCTTCCAAGGATATTTCTAAACATCCTCTAATACCAACTGTATTGCCCCGATCCCAGTTACCCAGATTCGGTGCAATATTTTTATACATTGGCATGATTACAAGGAATCATGTCCCGAAGGACCGATCTGTTTAGCCGTCTTGGAAAATATATTACATACATGAATGTTACATTACACTTTATAACATAAAAACAACATAAATAATCTTTTATGAACTCCATTATTCCCTTTTCTTAACCCTACATATCAATCACAATAAACTTCTTGGAATCTGTGGAAAAATAAAACATAGGAACAGGTGACCTCAGATGCTCAGTAAGGATAACAGTACAGCAGAAACTTTCGTAAATAAGCATAAACATTTAAGGCAATGTATAACTAAAACAAAATCATTTTAAACTTGAACTTCCGCATAATATGGATAAAATAAAATGAAGTAATTCAATTTAATTATTCACAAGGATATTCTACTAGTCGAATAATAACATGCAATATCACAATCCTTTTCATATTGATGGAATGCATAATGCCACACTATCATAACCACATAGTCAAGGCCTTGTGCCAAGACTACAAATAAGATTTTATCAAGGCCTAGTGCGAAGCCACTAGTTTGTCTCATGAGACCTACCGATGCATCGAGGAGCTATAGCGGGCTCAACCCGTCACCTACTAAGTCCGATGCATTCCTCATATGAAAAGGATTAAACATAACATAAACATTCATATTAAAACTAGCATATGAAATGTCAATACTTTAACCCTAAATTTGGAATTGTATATATATAACACATTTATATTCAAAAAAATCACAAAACATTCAATACAATATGGAAGATTTGTATCATAAAAAATCATATTAAAACAAGATTAAAATTCAATCAAAGGATGTTGAGATAGATGATAATGTTTTTTAAAAAACTTTGAGAGAAATATACCTTTTTTATGAAAACAATTAAATGTCACACAATTTATAAAGGAAGTCATTTAAATAAATTTTTTAATCAAAGTGTCTCATACCACTTTGAAACTTTTGAAAGGAATTAACATTTTAAAAACATTCATGTCTATATAAGTAAATCCATAAAAACCATTTTGAAGACATGGACATTAATGAGAAAGATTTAGAAGAATAAATATTTAAATCATTTGAAATGATGTTTTTGTAAAAAAGTGCTTTAAAATAATCCCTTTTAAAGCTATTTCATGAAACATGGACATGGATAATAAATATGTCCCATTATATTCTTATGTAGAAACAACCATGGATAATAAAGAGATTGTGAAATTAACCCAAACCAATTTGGTAACTTAAGAAACATACACCCCATGAAAGAGGTATCACACAATGAATATGTAAATACACATAAATTAAAGTGTATTTCACAAATAATGCAATTATGTGTAGTAAATACACCACTCAATAGGTAATAGTGGCAATATGGCATGAATCTCACGAGAATAAGGAGTGAGATCAAAACCCCATACATTGCCCTTTCCTTTAGTCGAGGGTATGATTAACCTCTTGTATGAAGACTATAATATGTTATTAAATTATAAAAGAACCATATTAATATTTATTATATCATACATTATTAATTTATGACTTTATACTTCCCTTTTAATAATAATTTCCATGTTATGTTAATATTTTGGGTAATAATCGCTTTCTTTATCGTACATGTTTAAACTTGTTACTCTTGACTGTATCACGTAGATCTTGATTTAAATACTCCCAGAATATAAAACATGATTTATATATCATATATATTTAGAATATAAATATATATAATATACATATGTATGAAATGGAAAACACCATTTATGGATATGGTAGTACGTACGTACGCATAAACGTTGTTTCTATTTTCATATAGTATTGAAGATATGTAATTGAATAAGATATATATAAGTACATAAATACTTATATATATAAGTATATATCTCCAGTATGCTTATTATGTCATATATTAAATAATTATTAGTAATATATATTTTTATAATCGTCGATGAATGGTGAACTTGGAAATAAATCTCATCCCATCGTGGAGATGATAATCCGTACGTACGCACGAGGAAAAATAACATTCTTTTTATATTAAAATAATATAATTGGTTGGAATATCATATATACAGAATCCTTATCATGTTATATTTATTATTTTCATAAAAAACATAGCATTATTATACCCATCCAAATAATAATGTATTGAATAACAATTACATCACGACGTGGAGACGGTAAGCCGTACGTACACACGTATGTTGTCTTTTCATTCAAAGGGTGGATAGAATATTGAATTTGGTTGAACAATGATTATAATAACATCAAATTATATATAAGACACTAGATTTATTATTTTTTAATGGAACAACAAAGAAAATGGAAGTGGAAGAAGAAAGGAACTTGATAGAGGGTGGTGAAATCATTACCTCTTCTACGGGTTGTTAAATTTGATTTAATCAAAAGGGATCCTTAGGTTGGCATTATGATCAATATAAGGACTATATGTTAAAGGTAGGATAGTTTAGAGGTTAATTTGGAAGGGTTTGGCCGGACCAAAAGGATTTGAAGTTTTAAATAATTGGATAGAAGTGGTGTCCTTTTATAAGGGGGAGGAGGGACTCTTTAGGAAATATTTAGTGTATTAATTTATAATAAATTCATATTCAGTTTATAAATGATCCAAAGTGGATTATTAAAAGTATAAGGTGGATATGGGTAGAAATATTTTCATCCAATATATTATACACAGGTTTGGGTCACTATATTAACCATGTCATCTATATTTAACTCTGAGTTAAATAGTTTTACATTTACCATGTCACTTTGTAGTTTTGTATTATATGGTTAATAAACATACAATATAATTCCAATAGACCCTAAAGTGGTCCATTAATTATACAGATATAATTATATAAGTCCTTTGGTGGAACCTTAGATTTTTAGGAAAAAATATTAATTAATAATAGAATATTTGGTTTAAAAACTCATTTATGTCAATTTTGACAATATTTAATAATTTATTTGTGTTAAAGTCTTAAAAAATTTATTAGTTAGAAAAAAATTGAATTATGAAATCATAACATATCATAGTAACCAATAAAATTCGTGGATGGCATCAAAACATTCAAATTATATTTATTGCAATATATAAAATACTAATTATTTGATTCTTTCATTAATAAGGAAAATACTACATCATTATTATGTCATAAATTAATTTGATTATTCAATGTCTAAAAATTATAAATAAAATACGATTATGTATGAAATCAATTTATCATTATAATTAATATTTATAGTCGAATATATAACATATATAACCCTCTGTAAAAATTGTTTTTCTAAAAGATATATGCTTATTTCATTTTTGTATTTTCATTAACATTATTAATATAAAGTGACATTATCACTTACAAGTGGATTCATGGGGTACCAAAATCATCCCAAATATTCTCATGGCCGGAAATGTATAAAAACATAGGGTTATGATACGTTTTAGGGTAATTTATTATTATTATAATATTAATTTTTACCCATATTTACCGGATATACCCTTTAACCATGGTAAATAAAATATTTACCGAAGTAATTATTCAAAATGTCTAAAAACAAAAGATATCTATTTACACAATTTAGAACTATTCATTCTAAATGTTGAATCCATTTTTATAAATTAAAAATACAGAAGTGGCAGAAATTAATTTAAAATTAATTTCCTTTTTCAAAACAAAAAGTCTGTTTTTAACAAATAATAACCATCAAAAGGATGACACGTTCTTAGGTCCAGTTTAAATATGAAATTATGTCCAATGACCAAAATTGGATTATATAATAAAATAATAATCTAATTATAATTTAAAATCACTCAAATTCATAAAATATCACGATTAATTATTTCTATTAAAGAAGTATTTAATTAAAATTTAGTAATTTTCACTATTCATCAAAATATGAAAGTTATTAGAAAAGTACCAAAATTTTACCCTAATATAATTTATATATTTTGAATCCAAAAATGAAGTCTATTTTTCAAAATTAAAAACATAAAAGATGCATTTATTAATTTGAAATTAATTCCCGCTGTCAAAACCAAAAGACATATTTTGAAGAAAATAATAACTATCAAAAGATTGGCACTTGTTTATGTCCAATTTGAAAGTGAAATTACATAAAATGACCATAATTGGATTAAATGGTAAAAATAAAATCTATTTATATATCCAAACAATTAAAATTTATAATTTAATAAATAAAATTATTTTGATTAAAAAAGTTGTTTTCAGTTAAAATATAGTAATTTTAACTATTCACCCAAATATGAATGTTATCAGAAAAACACCAAAACGTTTTTGAAACTAAATTATTAATTCCCAATTCTAAAGAAGAATCTTATTTTTTCAAATTTAATATATAAAAGATACAAATATTGGATTTAAAAAGGCTTCATGATTAAAATGCGGTAAAATTTCATTTTTTGAAAAATACTTCTTTTATCTGAAAAACATGTATTTTTTCTTAAATTATGTTTAGGAAACTGATAATATGGATTCTAAAATAATAAGGATTATATAATGTTCAAAATTAAGTTAATATTATTCATAAATGCTTCTGAACGACTAGTTTGGTAATTATGTGGTGGGCTTGAACTCGGTGTTGCGTTTAGTTCAAGTTATTAAATTACATTGATGAAATAACACACTATGAAATATTAGGGTGTTACATAAACCCCACATCAATTTCCTGGAAGGGATGTTACTCTTGAAATTTTAAACCCTCCTATGATTATCCATGCATGTGATGACATGTCAAAAATTCCTCAGGATATTAAATCCAGTTTATGGATCTTAATTACCATTTTAAAGGGTTGTTTATCTCAAATATTTTGGGAGAAAATTGACATTAATGATATGAATAATTTTTGGGATTTTTTGGTTGTATTTACGATAGTGTTTTCTTTCCATCCACAAAAATGCGATGTTTAGTTCCCAATAGAACTCTTACCTTGGTCTACACTAATTTCAATTACACTATATAGAAATACTCTAATTGAGTTATACGTATTGAAGTAGAAACTCGAAGAAAACCTTCATTGGGGATTAATTAGTTCAAGTGTGTCCCATTGGGTTGTACATGTTCTTTTTTTGAAAATTAAATATGGAGTAATGTGTATATTCATTGATTATAGAGAGTTAAACAAAATCATGATCAAGAATAAGTATCCACTCACTCGTAATAATGACTTGTTTTATCAACTGTGCAAATCTCAATACATTTCCATAATTTAACATCTTTATAGATATCATCCATTGAGGGTCTATAAAGGGGATATAACCAAGACGACATTCTATACTAGGTATAGACACTAAGAGTACATATTGATTCCTTTTGGTCTTACTAATTTCTATGCTATCTTTATGGATTTATGGATTAGAGTCTTTAGAGATTACCTCAATCAGTTTGTGATAGTATTTATAAATTATATTCTAATCTATTCAAAGTGTAAGTAATACCATGAAGATTACTTGATAATTATACTAAAGAACCTATAAATTGATAAGACATATAAAAAATTAAAAAAGTGTGAATTTTGGCTGTAAATTATTTCATTGTTGGTGACATAATCTCAAGAGATGGTATAGTAGTAGATCCATCAAAGATGGAGGCTATTGATTGCTAGTCTAGACCAACCACGGTGACTGAGATCCATATATTTCTTGTTTTAGCTGGATATTATTGATAGTTTGTAGAGAATTTCTCATAACTATCTAATCCACTGACCAAGTTAACATGGATGACTCAAATGTTCTTATGGACAGATGATTGTGAGGGAAATTTCAGGGAACTAAAGAGAAGGTTAGTAAGTGGCCAAGTGATTACATTACTCTATAATAGAGAATGTTTTTTTAATATATTTCAATAAATCAAAGAAGGGATAGAGATATATTCTTATATAAAATAACAGGGTTATTGATTATGCATTGTTGTAGTTGAAGATTAATGATAAAAATTACCCACTCATGATTTGGAGTTAGAAAAAGTATTTTTTACATAAACAATATAGAGGAATTATATTTATGTTGAAAAGTGTGATATATATACTGATCATAAAATTATGAAATATATATTCACATAGAAGGAGTTGAACATTCTCTAGAGAAGATGGTTAAAGGTGATAAAAGATTATGATTGATCAATATATTACCATCACGGGAGAAGTGAAAAAGGTGTCTGATGCTATGATTCGGACGGATCATGCTAGATAAACCATGATGAGGAAAAAATATCAAATATTTATTTCAAAGGAAGAATATATAAATTCAAAAGGACATGGAATTTTTTTTTCTTTCTCAAATGAATGTTCAACCCTCTATCCAAATAATGATTAATTAGGTTAAGAAGAAAGATAAAGAGCTACAAATTAAAGGTATAAATTTTCTAAAGATTAACTTTGATCATGATGTAGTGATAAGGTTATAGAATCATTTATGTGTTCCTAACATACCATATTTGACGAACAATGTGTTAGATGAAGCTTATAGTGCTTCATTCTCTATTCATCCTGGACGAATGAAGATGTATAGAGACTATAAAATATAATACTCGTGGGATTTCATGAAGAGAAATATCACATAGTTTCTATCTTGGTGCTTAGTATACTAATAAGTTAAGGCTAAAAAAAGTCAAATGGAATGTTGTATCCATTACCCATAACAGAATGGAAATGGGAGAACATCGCTATATATTTTATTCATTGGAATACCCAAAACCTATAAATGGTTAAATGCTATATGGGTGGAAATCAATTGCCTTACCAAGTCAACAATTTTCATCATTATCAGATAATACTTCTCTCTCGATCATCTTTCTAGAACATACATTAAATAAGTGGTAAGGTTTTAGAGAGTATAACATTATATTGTATCAGATTGAGATATGATGTTTACCTCAATGTTTTGGAGAATTCTTCACTAAGCACTTAATACATAATTGAGTTTCAACACTACTTATCATCCTCAGATAGATGATCATTCTGAAAGAAAAATTAAAACCCTAGAGTATATTTTGATATATTATTCTATAGATTAAAAATGTGCTTCTGATCAAAACACTCCTCCAGTTATGTTTTCAAACAACAATAGATTTTAATCAAGAATTTAGATGTAACTGTATGAATCTCTATATGGTATGAAATTTAGAGATCCAACATGCTTGGATGAGGTTGTAGAATGAATTCTATTAGGACTAAATATTTCTGATGAAATGGTCCACAAGGTTAGAACCATTCAGTAGCATATGAAGGAATCTCAATGTCAGTAGAAATGATATGATGATAACAAAAAACGTGACCTAGAATTTGATTTTGGTGAAAATGTGTTAAGAAATATCACCATGGAAGAATGTCATGATATTCTGTAAGAAAGGGAAACTAAGACCTATTTATATCGGTCACATTGATATTCTTGATCATATCTAGATAGTAGATAATGCCTTGGGACTTCCTCCAAATCCCTCTGAATTCCATGATGTGTTCCATGTATCTATTTGGAGGAAGTATATATATTACCCTTCAATTGTTCCGAACTCAAAGGTAAAACCACTAGAGCATGATCTATCTTAATAAGAATAAGTAGTTGAAATTCTAGATCGATCAGTTAAATTTTTATGAAACAGGACCACTCACCTAGCAATGTTGTTATGGATAAGTCACAATTTTGAGGAAGCTATATGTGAACATGAGGACATGATTAAGCAAAACTATCCAAATTATTTTTACCTAAGTGACTAATTTCATGGTTTAAATTCATTTTAAGGGGGTAGAATGTAACACCCTGAGTTTTTATAGACATTTGTTTCCTCTCGAATAAATTAAATCTTAATTTATTTATTATAGTGAACTATGTCAAATATTACTTTCACATGAAAAATAATTAGTGTATGTTACACAACAAAAAATCTACGTACGATACATGGAAGATCAACTCAATGTATATTACCTGCAACACCGACTTGGCATATGTTACCCACAACACCAACATGGAATACATTTCATGCAACCCTGATATTTCTATGAAACATTATTTTATTGTTATAACTTTTTAAATTATATTATTTTAACCTAGATGCTAAAATTATATATGTGAATAGTTATAAAATCATTTAAAATATTGTATAATTTTTTATATAAATAAAACATATTGATAATGAAAAATTTGTATTATTCTAATGTCTTTATATGCTTAAAAATATCGATTTCTTGAATGAACTGTTATTTCGGTCCATCATTAAAAAATAGTAAAATGAATTTTTGACACATATAGAAATTTAATTTGATAAAGACTTATTTTTTAAATTATAATATCAAAATTATCTTAGGGTGATTTTTTTTTATTTTTAGGAGAAAATACATTTTTGGATGAATTGTGACAATACTAGATTTTAATTTATAATTGCTTTTTCATCTGATTTATTTACAGGGGTAAATTATATTTTATATTTGATTAAAAGTTTAATAATATATTATTTTTATTATTTAATTCAATTTAGGTAATTAGAACTAATTTAAAATTGAAATTGGACATAATAAACATAGAAAATGTTTTTTCATTTTTACTTTCAATACCCACATTGTCGACCCGATTGCAGGATAAATTTTAAATTATTTTATGAAAATTATATTAATATAATTTAAAAATATATATTCCATATTTTTAATCATCATAATTTATAATTTATAAATATATAAACATTGTTTTTTACCAAAGATATTAGATAATGTGATTAAAATTAATTACAATGATTATGGATAAATTATGCTTTAAAAAGCACTAAAATATAAATTTAAGAGCCAAAAACACTTATAATATTATACAAACCCCAATTATAGGCAATATTAGGAAATTAAATTTCAATTATTATGTTTTTTTTCATGACTCGTTTTAGGTAAAAACATGGGTACGCCTAAGTAGTTTTAAAAAATACAAGGTGAGTCCTTTCCCTTACTTATAAAATGAAAACATATCTACTTCTTATTCAAACCTATAAAACCACTTATGTTATTAAATAATCTTCTTAATAAACATAAAAATATTCTTATATTCCTACTATAATCCTCCCCTTTTTTATAATGGAAAACAAGTAAGACATTTATCCCAAACTAAAAAGAGTTACCCAATTAAGAGGTAACATCATCCCTCACGACACTTTATTTTACTTTCTTTATCCACCTCACCACTATATATATTAAATTTTTGTATAAAAAACCTGTATGTTAAATATAATATGATTTTTTATTCTAAAAGATAATTCTACACTTACACATACCTCTATTTAAAGGGTAATGAACATGCTGTTTATGTGCACGGCGAAATACTGCCTCACTAAATGATTCTTATTCATTTTTCCTTTACCACCTCTCATGGTGGAAATTATGATGGAAAATCTATTAATATATGTTATATATTATATATATTATGTATTTATGATTATTTATTCCTTTTACAACACATATCTTTTTACATTCCATTTGGTGTAAATATGATAATTTCATATGAGGATGTGTGGACTACCACCCTTTCAATGCGATGTGATTCATTCAAACACAACATAGAATTTATTAAGGACTGGTTTAGTTATATTATATGATATATATAATATTTAAATTTAAATTTAATTAAATTATTTAAATATATACAGATTGTTTATTGTCTTTCATTCTTTCAATATGACAATAAAAACGGAATCAACGTTCATGTGTATGTACGTCCTACAATCTCTATGAACAGTGTATTCCATTTAAAACATATATATTCTATAGATTATTATAATATATATATAATGAATATAAATTATATTTATATGATTTTTTAAATTCTGGAATCATGATATAATTATAATGAACAAAGATATAACAAATTAAGACACAAGGGAAGAACAAAGAAAATATTATCTGAAGTGAAACCTTAACCAAGGATGATTAAAAAGCGAGTAATATAAGGTATCGATAAAATAATATATGTTATTATAAAGAATAATATGGTTCTTTTATAGATTTATAATAAATTTAAATTTATTATACAAGATTTTTGAATGAGTAAGATGAGAGTCAGGACATAAGGTAAGCGACTCCATCTCACTTTTTATTTCCATGAGATACATGCTTTATTCACAACCCATTCCTTTTGTGTAGTGTTTATACTTCCAAAGGATGTATTAAATGATTATGATAATTAAATTTATGAGTATTTACATATCCATTTTATGATCTTTTTCATGGGGTTTAGTTTTCAAATGTATCCCAATCAATAAAATAGTTTTGTCTCAATATTCCTTGTGTCAGACTCCTGTTTTATTATGCACCTAAATTATTTTTCAAGTTATATTTACTTCAATTTTACATGTTATATCATGAATATATTATATTAATGATATTTTATGCTTTATTTAAATTCATTTTTTACATGGAGATTATGACCCCATGTTACTAAGTGATAAGTGTTTTTTAAGCAATCTCATCAATTTTGGATATTGTTTATAACTATTCTTCAATTAATGAAATATCAAGATTCATATCACAAGAAGACTCAAGAAGCTTATTCTACCCTGGTTATTATAGATATAATCATGTATTAGTACCATTTTATATAATCTTTGGTACTTATGATTATGTTTTTATGTTAAATGTGTCTACCACTCTCTTCAGTTGGAAATCTATTGTATTGAAAAATCATGTTTTAAAAAATCTTTTAAAAATATATTTTAATCCCATTTTCATGAAAATGAATTTTAAAAATGTTTTATTATTTTAAAATATTCATGTATAATTTTTAAAATCTATTTTCAAAGAAAAATGTATTCATGTTTTAAATATGATTTTCCAATACAGAAAGGATATTTTATTCAAGAAATGCCTTTAAAAGATATTTTAAAATTATTTTTCCATCTAAGATAACATCTATTTGTGTTACTAATTCATAAAATGGGAAACTATTAAATGTTTCCATTCATATTATTTCATAGAATTGATAATGTTTTGATGGAATGATGTTTATGAAACCCCTTTATATTTTATGTGTTATATGCTTTTGAAAACAACATTTTTCATGGGTTATGTTTATGATGAAATTATTATGAAACCGGTATATTTTCTAATGTTATGTTATGATTATGTAACACCCCAAGCTTTCACGATACACTTCTCTTTCAATAATGCAATAGCTTGCATTGTACGCATGTTCTATATTCAAACACGTCGTGACCAATCAAAGTAGCAGTTATGAATAGTAATACCCAACTTTTTTAAAGTATATAAATTTTATATTTCAAAATGGACTACATTTTTGTATTTGTAATATCAAAATTATCCAAATTTGAATTTTTTGTAATTTTCTGAGAACTTTCAATTTTTTATGAATAGTGATAAAAACAAATTTCTTAATAAAAATATTTTACAGTGATAAATTATACTATTGAGTGGTATTAAAGTATAATTAGAATATATTTTTACCATTTTATCCAATGGTGGTCATTAGAATTAATTTCACTTTGAAATTAGACATAAACAATTGTCAATCTTTTGATATATATTGTTTCTTAAAAACACACTATTTGTTGTGACATAGGAAATTAATTATGAAATTAATTAATTCAACTTATATGTTTGGAATTTTTTAAAATAGACATAATTTTTGAATTTGGAATATCAATTATTGCTTAGGGTGAAATTTTGGCATTGTTCTGAAAAACTTCAATTTTTGATGAATAGTGAAACCACTAAGTGGTAGTTAAAAAACTGATTTTTCATTTAAATGATACATTACAACTTCTGTGATTTGATTTTGAAAAATCCGACATACATGGTTATCATTAGGAAGTAAAATTTGGTTCAATGGGATTAAAATAATTTTTTGGCGAATAGTAACTTTTATGTTTAATTAATCGCGGTTAAAGGTAATTAGTGAAATTTAAGGTAAAAATGATATTATAAAAATATGAAAATACCATTACACTTGTCCTACCCCTATTGGATGTGTCATGGCCCACCAAGAAAATCCATGGGTCAACTTACGGACCCCTTGGAGCCACATTGGTTGGAAAATGACATAAATAACTTTTTATTTAATGTAAAAATAAAAATGACACAAACAAGAGTTGTTTTACTAAAACAATTTTTATATGGGGTATACAAGTCATATTTTTTACTATAAATATTAATTAGAAATCTAAAAAGATTTCCTACATCATGATATTTTTTTATAATTTTTATACATTAAATAAATTAAATTATTTATGACACCATGATGATGCAGCAATTACCTCATTAATTGACGATTAAAATAAAATGAAAAGATAATGTAAAATATAAGACTTACATTTGTCAAAAACCTATTGGATGAGTATATTTCGAACACTTATCACTGTATCCACGAAATATATAATTTTGAGACCTTTAAAATCCGAAACTCATTATATAATAAAGTGACATTTCATGACTTTCCAAAAGTGCCCCTACTCTCCTCTTATAAAAGGCCCCCACCACTACCACCTTATTCAAATTTTAAAGCCATTTGGCTCAGCCAAACTCTTCCAAAATACTCTCCCAACTTCCATCTATTACTCCTAGAAGCCTCACTTTGGGCAGAATTCTTCCCAAGGAATCCTTTTGCTCAAATCAAAAAGAGTTACCCGTATTAAAGGTAGTGGTTTCTCTTGTGTTATTTTGTTTTTTTTGCTTCTCCAAACCCTTAAACTCTTTTTATTCATTTATTTTGTAACAAAACTAGTATCCTCAATATTATTGGATGTTTTTATAATGATTATTCGAGCTACACTTACATACACCTACATCTAATGGTTAAAGAACATAGTGTTTCTGTGGATGGTGAATTTCTGCCTCACGAAACGATGATTGTTCAACACTCATATAACACCTTCAAAGGTGGCCATTAAGATGTCACTATATTTATATATGATACATAATATGTTTATGTTTTACATAAGCTTCTGTATTTTTCATTTATAGCATACCTTTATGGTTTCCATTATGGGTAAATGCGATATTTTCATTTTAGGAAGTGCGGACTACCGCCCCCTCAAAGTGATTTGAATCGTTAATGCCATATGTGGGATGTATAAAGGATAGAGTAAATGATATTATATATGATATTATACTGGAATTATAATAATCCTTTATACTATTTTTATTTCATTCCATTAAATACAAAATAGAAATGAAAGTACCGTTCATGCATACGTACGACTTACCGTCTCCATGAACAGTGCATTTCATTTCTTACCTCTAAATGTTATGTAATATTATAAATGAATGTATATACATGATATATATGACATATATGATATCTAAATCATGAATATAATTCTGTATATAATGGATATTTTACCAAATGAACAACTTGTAATTATAAGAAGTTTATTTTTGACTCAAGTACCAAAGATCGACAAAATGACCGTTATTATCTTAAGTAATTACATAATGTTCATAGCATGGTAATAAGTGATATAAAAGGAATAATGAACATGAAAAAGGTTCTTATGTAAATAGAAATTAACTCCAGTTTATTATTTAGGAGGTTAAAGAACAATTGAGTCAAGTCAGGCCCGAGGTAAGGGAACTTCTTAACCCAATTTTCGTTCTTTGGGTTAATCTCATACTTTCAAATTATGTCATGATATTATTATTTCATATCTTGTATTTGTAATTTATTTATGTGTACTTATAGTAAATACACATAATAGATCTATTTTATTTAAAAAAATGATCTTTGTAAAGACTTCGTCTCAATCTCCTTTCATTGAGGCATATTTTGTTTTATACACAACTTTCCATTATACAGTGTATAAACCCCTTTGACTTTTACTTTTATTCAAAAGGAATCTTTTTATACGAAGGGTTTTTACTAAATGAGAAAAGGAATGTTTTTTCTTACGTATGCGGCGACAACGACTTCTCCGCCGTCGTGACTATTATTTGAGTTTCAGCTTCCTCTATAAGCCATAACTTATTTTAAAATAAAAAATGAATACAAGTTTTAATTTTCTTTTATTATGGTATTGAAAATGGTTTTGAAAGTGTTTTTATTATATCAATGTGTTGTATTGATATCTTGTGATTGAAATGTGGAAATTTTATGTTTCCTTTCTTCATGTTTTATGTGATACGATTATGTTATATGATATGTTTAAACCTATTCATATGAGGAATGAATTAGACATAATAAGTGGCGGGTGGAGCCCGCTACAGTTCCTCGATGCATCGGTAGGTCTCATGAGACAAAATATTGTCTTGGCACGAGGCCTTGACAAAATCTTATTTGTGGTCTTGGAAAGAGGCCTTGGCTACGTGGTTATGATAGTCTGGCATTATGCATTCCATCATTATGAACGTGGTTATTGATATTGCATGTGATTATTCGACCAGTAGAATATCCATGTGAATAAGTAAATGACATTATTTCATTTTACATTTTCCATATTATGTTGAAGTTCATGTTTAAAAGTCTTATGTTTAGTTGTACATTTCCTTAAATGTTTATGTGTATTTATGAAATCTTCCGCTATATTATTATCCTTACTGAGCATCTGAGATCACCCCTTTCAATGTTTTAAATTTTCAGGATGTGATGAAGTATATTATGAATGACCTGCAGGGATAGTATGAGGGGATATTAAGACATGATGTTTTTTTAGTTTTGTTTTACTTTATGATGAAATGTAAGACTTATGAATGTATCTAGTGTTTCTAAGACTACTAAACTAATCGGTATTTCGAGACTTGATCTTTTTTGATCATGCCAATGTTACGCAATAATGCACCGACTCTGGGTAACTGGGGTCAGGGCGTTACAGTTGGTATCAGAGGTAGCTAAGTACTATCTTTGGAAGCTAGATTTAAATATACTCTGATTAGAGCACATAGCCCGAAGATAGACATTGAGGATTAGTATAGAAGAACTTCCTAGAATTTTGGTATTATAGATTTTGTGAGTTTTCCGAGCAATAAATCCCTTTCTGGATACGAGCAGGTAGAGGCGACTCTGGCACAGATGTACCTAGGGGTAAAACTTGAAAACACATCTTTGAGCTAGACTCGAACGAGAACTGGTGCACAACAACGGGCCTTGCTGCACTCCTGGTTACGACACTCCTGGGGGATATGCTTAAGATAATTCTCATTTTCTTTACAAACCACTATGAAGGGATATGAGTATATACTTCCTCAAAAAATATTTTTTTATGGATTATATCCATAAACAGTTCAATTTATGTTAACTATTTTACAAGTATGGAATTATGTATTTTGATTCATAAAATAATCTAGTTTATTCCATTGTTTAGAAATGGCCCCGAGTGGAAGGAATCGAAACCGTATCAATGCACACACTACGTGTAAGGATTTCCCTCCTTCTCAAGATAATTATTGTGGATCTGGAGATACAACTAGTACTGATCAACTTATTACCATACTGGGACAACTCACTCAGGTTATGAATAATAACCTTACTCGTATGGAGCACCCTGATCCGCAATGTGGAGGATCAATGTTATACCGCTTCATGAGGCCACAACCACCAACATTTAATGGGGGTACAAATCCATTAGTAGCTAAGCAATGGATAAACTCCTTAAAAAAATATTCCATGCCTTGGGGAGTAACGAAAGGGAGAAGGTTGTCATGGCAGTCTACCGCCTCACTAGAGATGCCGATCAATGGTGGTCGCTGATTCAAAACACAAAGGAAGATGAATAAGTTTCAAATATGGAATGGAGAGAGTTCAACGATATTTTCTTAGAAAAATACTTTCCACATGACCATCAAGCATATATGGAAATGAAATTTCTGAGTTTGAGGTAGAAGGAGGATGAGAATGTCGCAAAGTATGAGGCCAACTTTACAAGGTTAGCGAGGAATGCTGCAGATTATATATGTAACCCAAGAAGTAAGATTTATCATTTCATTGATGGGTTAAAACCATTTCTCCTTTGATCTTTAGTATCACAATCCTTCTCATCGTACAAAGATATTGTCTCGTGTGCTATCAATAGTGAAAAGGAATTCTCTAAGTCTTATGACAACAAAGTAATGCAAGATAAGAATAGAACGGTGGAACAAGAGATGGATAAAGTGGAAAAGGGAAAGAAGGATTTTCCATTATGTGATAATTGTGGGGAGAATCACCCCGGTACCTGCCTAAAAGGAATGAGAGTTTGTTATAAATGTGCAGAAAAAGGTCACCAGGCTCGTGATTGCAAGGGAAAGAAAGAGGCTATCAATGTTGAATTATACAATTGTAGGGAAATGGGGCATTATGCAAATGAATTTCCTAAGCGTCAGGGAAAATTACCTCAGAAAAGGACAAGGGATCAAGGACAATCTTATGTTGTTACTACAATTGAAGTGGAATAATTAATGTATTTGTGCTTTTGGACTCAAGGATTATATTCTGGTTATAAAAATAATGTGATATAAATAAGGATTGTACTGTAGTACTTGTTTTTATCATTAAGGTTTTAATATGATGACGGAAATCATATTTTTAGTATGTGACAATAAGAGAAACTTTACATTGTTTAGGGAATCTAATGTTACAATTGATTTTGGAATTTAAGGACCCTTTATAGAAAGCTTGGACAGAGGTATTTTGGAAAACTATATAGGTTGGAATGGATTAAGTTGAACCTTGGGTAGTATTATTTAAGGTTAAAAAATTTCTGAGGATTATTTTTGGAATACTATAGTTTTAGGAAAAGGACAACTTGCAGGGTGCGGCATAACCCATCGTGTCGGACAAAGCTGCAGGAATCAAACCCACAACCATAGTGAGACATGCCTTTATTACCTACCACTAGCCTACAGGAAGTCTCTGGTTGTTAAAAAATAGTTTTCCTAATTTAAATGGCATGTGTTAATATTTTGAACTTTTTACGATTAGGATAAATATAATATTTTTGAAATCTATTACCTTTTGGAGTGAAAGATGGGTTCGTGGTAAAAATTTAATAAAGAATGAAAGCCTACATGAAAAGTAAGTATATTTCCTTATGTTCTTAGTAAATCTCTTAAATAAATTCCTCAACTTTATGAAAGGTAACTTAAAACAAAAATGTTGTCGGGTAACTTTTCAAACTGGGGATTTAATAACCATTTAACCAATCACAAGTTTGTGATTTTCTTATCGTTAACTTTATCCTAATCATGTTTTCTACAACTCTCCATTAGTCCTTGATGGTTTGTTTCTCCTCCAAATCCATATTTTCATATATTCCTGGTATGGGCTATCTCAGGTGACCTTTGTACTTCTCTTTCTTTCTTTTAATGTTATATTCTTATTAACCCTATTTCCGATGTGGGTTTTCTACAAAGGTATTTTCTATTTTCAACCTTTTTTCGAATTTTTTTTAAATTGCGAGGATGAAATTTATTGAAGGATGGGAGAATGTAACACCCCAAGCTTTCACGATATACATCTCTTTCAATAATGCAATAGCTTGCATTGTACGCAAGTTCGATATTCTAACACGCCGCGACCAATCAATATAGCAGTTATGAATAGTAATACACACCTTTTTAAATTATATAAATTTTATATTTCAGAATGGACTTCATTTTTTTATTCGGAATATTGAAATTATCCAAAGATGAATTTTTTGTAATTTTCTAAGAACTTCCAATTTTTTATGAATAGTGGAAAATACTTAAAAACAATTTTTTTATCAAAATATTTTATAGTGATAAATTATAATATTGAGTGGTTTTAATTTATAATTATAATATATTTTTACCATTTTATCCAATGGTGGTCATTATAATTAATTTCACTTTGAAATTGGACATAAACAATTGTAAATCTTTTGATATATATTGTTTTTTAAAAACACGCTATTTGTTGTGACAACAGGAATTAATTATGAAATTAATTAATGCAACTTATATGTTTGGAATTTTATAAAATAGACATCATTATTTAATTTATAATATCAATTATTGCTTAGGGTGAAATTTTGGCATTGTTCTGAAAAACTTCAATTTTTGATGAATAGTGAAACCAGTAAGTGGTAGTTAAAAAACTGATTATTTGTTTAAATGAAACATTACCACTTCTGTGATTTGATATTCAAAAATCCGACATACATGGTTTTCATTAGGAAGTAAAATGTGGTTCAATGGGATTAAAATAATTTTTTGGTGAATAGTAACTTTTAAGTTCAATTAATCGTGATTAAAGGTAATTAGTGAAATTTAAGGTAAAAATGATATTATAAAAATATGAAAATACCTTTACACTTGTCCTAACCATATTGGATGTGTCATGGCCGACCAAGACAATCCATGGGTCAACTTGGGGACCCCATGGAGCAACTTTGGTAGGAAAATGACATAAATAACTTTTTATTTAATGTAAAAATAAAAATGTCACAAACAAGAGTTGGTTTAATAAAACAATTTTTAAATGGGGTTATACAAGACATATTTTTTATTATAAATATAAATTAGAAATATAAAACTATTTCCTACATCATGATATTTTTTTTTTATTTTTAGACATTAAATAAATTAAATTATTTATGACACCATGATGATTCAGTGATTACCTCATTAATTAACGATTTAAATAAAATGAAACATAATGTAACATATAAGACATACACTTTAAAAAACCTATTGGATGAGTATATTTCAAACCCTTATCACCTTATCCTCAAAATATATAAGTGTGGGACCTTTAAAATCTGAAACTCATTATATAATAAAATGACATTTCTTGACTTTCCAAGAGTGCCGCTCCTATCCTCTTATAAAAGGACGCCACCAGTACAACCATATTCACACTTTCAAGCCATTTGGCTCGGCCAAACTCTTCCCCAATACTCTCCCAACTTCCCTCTCTTATTCCTAGAAGCCTCACTTTGGGCAGAATTCTTCCCAAGGAAGCCTTTGGTTCAAATCAAAAAGAGTTACCCGTTTTAAATGTAGTGTTTTTTCTTGTGTTCTTTTGTTTTATTTTGCTTCTCCAACCCCTTAAACTCTTTTTATTAATTTATTTTGTAACAACACCAGTATCATCAATATACTAGGATGTTTTTATAATGAGTATTCGAGCTACACTTACACAAACCTACATCTAATGGTTAAAGAACATACTGTTTCTGTGGATGGTAAATTTCTGCCTCACGAAACGATGATTGTTCAACACTCATATAACACCATCAAAGGTGTCCATTAAGATGTAACTATATTTATATATGTTATATAATATGTTTATGTTTTTCTTAAGCTTATGTATTTTTCATTTATGGCATACCTTTATGGTTTCCATTATTGGTAAATGTGATATTTTCATTTTAGGAAGTGCGGACTACCGCCCCCTCAAAGTGATTTGACTATTTAGTGCCATATGTGGGATGTATAAATGATGTAATAAATGATATTATATATAATATTATACTGGAATTATAATAAACCTTTATACTATTATGATTTCATTCCATTAAATACGAAATATAAATGAAAGTAGCGTTTATGCGTACGTACGGCTTACCGTCTCCATGAACGGTGCATTTCATTTCTTACCTCTAAATGTTATGTAATATTATAAATGAATGTATATACTGGATATATATGTCATATATGATATCTACATCATGAATATAATTCTGGATATAATGGATATTTCACCACATGAACAACTTGTAATTATAAGAAGTTTATTTTTGACTCATGTACCAAAGATCGACAAAATGACCGTTATTAACATAAGTAATTACAAAATGTTCATAATATGGTAATTAGTGATATAAAAAGGAATAATGAACATGAAAAATGTTCTTTAGAAAATAGAAATTAACTCTAATTTATTATTCAGGAGGTTAAAGAACGATCGAGTCAAGTCAGACACGAGGTAAGGAAACTTCTTAACCCAATTTTTGTTCTATGGGTTAATCTCCTACTTTCAAATTATGTCCTGATATTATTATGTCATATCTTGTATTTGTACTTTCTTTATGTGTACTTATAGTATATACACATAATAGATCTATTTTATTTAAAAAAATGATCTGTGTAAAGACTTCGTCTCAATCTCCTTTCATTGAGGCATATTTTGTTTTATACACAACATTCCACTATACAGTGTATAAACCCCTTTGACTTTTACTTTTATTCAAAAGGAATATTTTTATACGAAGCATTTTTACTAAATGACAAAAGGAATTTTTTTTCTTACGTATGCAGCGACAACGACTTCTCCGCCGCCGTGACTATTATTTCAGTTTCGACTTCCTCTATAAGCCAACTCTTTTTTTAAAATGAAAAATAAATACAAGTTTTAATTTTCTTTTATTTTGGTATTGAAAATGGTTTTGAAAGTGTTTTTATTATATCAATGTGTTTTATTTATATCTTGTGATTGAAATGTGGAAATGTTATTTTTCCTTTATGCATGTTTTATGTGATACGATTATGTTATATGATATGTTTAAACCTATTCATATGAGGAATGAATTGGACTTAATAAGTGACGGGTGGAGCCCGCTACAGCTCCTCGATGCATCGGTAGGTCTCATGAGACAAACTCGTGTCTTGGCACGAGGCCTTGACAAAATCTTATTTGTGGTATTGGCACGAGGCCTTGGCTACGTGGTTATGATAGTCTGGCATTATGCATTCCATCATTATGAAAGTGGTTATTGATATTGCATGTGATTATTCGACCAGTAGAATATACATGTGAATAATTAAATGGAATTATTTCATTTTACTTTTTCCAAATTATGTTGAAGTTCATGTTTAAAAGGCTTTTGTTTAGTTATACATTTCCTTAATTGTTTATGTTTATTTATGAAAGCTTCCGCTATATTGTTATCCTTACTGAGCATCTGAGTTCACCCCTTTAAATGTTTCAAATTTTCCAGGATGTGATGAAGTATATTATGAATGACCTGTAGGGATAGTATGAGGGGATATGAAGACATGATGTTTTTTATTATTGTTTTACTTTATCATGTAATGTAAGGATTATGAATGTATCTAGTGTTTCCAAAACTACTAAACTAATCGGTCTTTCATGACTTGATCTATTGTGATCATGCCAATGTTAATCAATAATGCATCGACTCTGGGTAACTGGGGTCGGGGCATTACAAATTACATGTTTATAATAACCTTTTAATTTCATGGGTTATTATATGATTATTTATGATCATGTGGAACAAGTATGTATGATTTCATTATGAGATGGATATGACCAATATCTTCCACCAATGCTTTGGGTCAACATATAACATATGAGATAAACATGGATGGAATGGAAAATGAAGATGGTTCAATATTATAGGGCCATAATGGGACATGATCTCGGTTCAGTATTATAAGGATAAAATGGGAATGAACTTCGTTAAGTAATACATGGCTGAAATAGTGTTGGAACCTTGTTCAATAATGGAATTTATTTACTAAGATGGTTTCGGTAGCATTGCCTAGGTTATTATGGAAATAATATTATATCATTTTGTGTATTATATATGTATATGTTTTATTCCTACATTATTCTTTCATGGAATATGTTCTTTCTTTTCTTATGATTCATGTCTAAGGAACTGTTAAGATTTATGCCATTATTCATGTATATGATCTTTTTTATGTAGATTAGGATCTTATATTTCATGATTATATTATCATACCCTTTTGATCATGATTATACATACAAATATTCAATGTTTACCCCTATTGATCATTTGAGATCACCCCTTTTTATGTTTCCTTCCCATGTTATAATGATATGTATTATTTTTGATGTTTCTAAGAAGTGTACAAGTCAAGGAGAACATTGTGGGTGATAATATAGCTCACTTATGTATCAATGATTATGTTTCCATTTTTCTAAAGGAACTAGACTAGGATGGTCTTTGGGAGTCTGTTTGCATAACTTTTTAATCATTCTGAAAATGTTATGTAATGCTAATGCATGAAAAGTGATTATCACTATAATTTTTTCCTTAAAAATTTGATAAAAAATGATAAGGATAAAATAATATTAGTATGATCGAAGCAGATATATTTAGAGTTTAATCATGTGGTAATGTGAAAAAAATAGCACTGATAACTAAAATGAAAATCACCTAAGAAGGCTGATAAATGTCGTTAATATAAAATATTTAGATCCATAATTAGGGGAAAATTTTTTTTAATTAGAAAATTTGTACTTTATTGATGATTAAATACATTAGTTTATATATGTGGAATTATTTAGTTACCATATGAAGTATTATATTACCCAAACACCTAAAAAGTGTTTATACACCTAACAAAATCAGATTTCTGTACTTAGGAAGATCATTATCTATAAAAACTTTTCAATGAGAATATGATAAGAATTTGTTTACCAATGAGTGAGATACATTATGTGCTTGATGTTTTAAAATATATAGCTTGTGGAGGTGAATTAGGACCTCAAAGTACTGAAATTTTTTTTAAAACCATTATAAATTGAATTATTTTATTTAAGGATTCCTATTAATTTTGTGAAATTTTTTAAAATTTTAATTTCAATGGTGATATATCTAAAATATATAAAATTCACCACATACCCATTAGATTTTATGGGATATTTGAATTATGATGAATATAATTCATGGGACCTTTTCCTATTCCATTTGGAAACTCACACATCTTGTTAGAAGTTGACTATTTTTTAAAATGGGTGTAAGACAAAGACCTAAAAATTGATGATGGAACTATTATTTTTTCTTTTTCTTGGACAATGATATTTTATAGGTTTGGAGTTCTAAGATCCATCATTAGTTTTCATGGGAATCAATTTTTTAAAAATAGCATGAATTCCTTGAGGAGAATTTATATAGTAAACCACAAAACATCCACACGTTATCACCCAAAAACAAATCTCAAAGATAATGTTTAGTTATATAAATCAAGGATATCCAAGAGAAAACAATCATGGAAAATAGGAATTATGGGAGAAAAATATCGGAATACACCCTATGTGTTTGTAGGAAAACTTATAAAACACCCATTAGAATGTGTTTGTATAGGTTGAATTATAGAAAGTGTTGACACCTACCTATGGAATTGAAGCACAATGCCTATTGGGATGTGAGGGAAAATAATTTGGATACGATTAAAGCTAGAAAATATAGGAAAATGCATTGATAGAGGTAAGAAGAAACTAGAATAGAATCATTTGAAAACTGAAATTTACAAAGAGATAACTATATTGACTCATTGTATATTAATTATCCAAAAAGTATCCATCTCGGGGACTCTATGTTATTATACAACTTAAAACTGAAGCTGATTCCTAGAAAAGTATGTCTATTAAGGGAGATTCCATTTATAGTATCTAATGTCTATCACTTTCATGATATATAAGTTGATAAGGAAGGAGAGAAAACCCCATTAACTATTTATTAGCATTGGTTGAAGAACGTTTATTAAAATATACTTCAAGAATTGCTCGAGAGGATGAAACTCTGTCAACCATTATATCAATGAAACCCAATAGGTGGTACATTTAATTAACACTAAATTAATTGATTTGATTCCAATCAATTATGATTTAACTAAAAAATATGTTATAATAGTGAATCGTTTATATGTTGATAAGGGAAACATAATAGTTTTGTATTATTATATATTAAAAGTTTCACTTTATTATTTGTATATCGTTCAAACTTTTTTCCTATTTTTATTCAATTTTAGCATGTTTTGAAATTATTTGAGTTTAATTTGATATCAATAGAAACACTATAACTCATTCTGGTGATATGAAAATAATTTGACTCATTTACTCAACACATAAAAATGCTGAAGTAAAATTGTTTTCAAATTCCATGTGAGTGAAAATCATGAGAATAAAACTGATTTCTGAATTCACTTGCATGATATATTGTCCGAAATTTTATTAACATATATAAGAGGACTCTAAAAAATTATTGACATTTTTATGCAATGAGACTTTCTTGATAGAATAAACTCATATTTGAATAATCAAAAGTAACTATATAATCCAGTCAAAATATAATTGAATAGAAAACAGTATGACATATAAAATGGAATAAATGATCCAACTAAACACAAATTTGTAGAATAGTATTTAATTTAACCATTATATCCCTTAAAATCCATAAATAATCATAATATAAAAAAATTACATATCAAAAATCCCCATCTAAATTTCCATAGAGTTTCATGCATCATATAGACATAATTGATGTTTTGGGTAGAAAAGGAAACCTAGAACAGGTTTTTTTTAGGATTATACTTCTGATTATGTGAAGAAAAGATGCATCTAATGTGCTGTTATTTTTTAGGAAAATTATGTTGTAGAGAATGAGAGGATAGAAAAAAATTCAGTGAAATATGGTCCTAGGAGTTGAACACTATCATGAAATGAAAATTCCTCACTTTCCCATAAAATATTCAAAATCAACACTAAATTATAAATATATCAAAATTTGAGAGTGATTCTTAATGAATGAGAGAAGAGGTAGGCAATATTTTTACTGATGGTTTTCATAAGTGTTGAATACACATGAAAATTATAATTCCTGATGTAAGAATAATTGTTCTTTAAAAACAATGATAAATAAAAACTATAAACTACTAGCTATCTAGATAATTCTGGTTGATGAAATTTCTAGATCTATTTAGAGGGTTTTGAAGGAATACATCATATAATCTAGAGTATTGCATATCAAACACCCACATTAAAATATAAGATACCTCTCAACCTTCCATAGTAGAAATATATATATAAAGAAAAGTAAAATATGTTGATGGAAACAAGAAAGGATAATGATTAGTGAAATAAGAGCTCTTAATGCGTGATATTAACCATTAAAAATAAAATGTTGTGAAGTTATATCAATAAAAAAGAGTAATATTATAATAATTCCAATCATAAATGAAACCGAAAATCATGAATTATTCTTCAATGTTGAGAAAAATCACCTAATATACATTTGAATATTCTCAATAGATTCCACCAACCCATAACTGTAAACTAACCTAAAAAATACCCCATGATATACCCACATAATGTTATCATTGTGGGAGGAAGAATAAATTTATTAAGCATGTGGTGAACAATTAATAGATATAATGTTTGTATAATACCTTGTTCTAGGGTTTGTAATAGCTATATATTTTCTTAGGATAGAAATTCAATGATAGAAATTAAATAATTATCTATATAGGAGTTTTCAAACATTAATTGTTACATTGTTTAGACAGATTGGTGGTTCTGAATTGTTTTATTAGATATAATTTTAAATTAAGAAAGAATATAGAGTGATAAAAATGTTTAAAATATAATGATGATATGATTATGGTTTTCACAAGTATGATAAATTATATTCCCATCCCTATTTCAAATTATTTTACTATTCTTATAATTAACTAAAATGTTAGAGGTTCCATAAAATTTTTTACTCCCAAACAATGTGGAATGGGTATATAGAGAATTGATTTCACTGAGATATTGATGTACTATATCCTCATTACTTTTGTGAAAATTGATGTATTAACCCACATATAGTTATCTATGGTATGAACCAATTAGGTTTAGTGTTTCCAAGGTATCTAGATAATATAATACTACCCATCCCACATGATTTATCAATTTCGATGCTCTGAACTACTCAATACATGAATATACCATCATGTATATATTAGAGTTGAGTAAATATAGACAAATGATCATTGAACAATGGTAGGATACAATAAAAATAAGTAAATCATACAATATCACATATAATATTATGGAATACTATTAAATATTGAAACAAGTTAATATAAGATAGTGGGATATTTATTCATGAAGTATGGTACTCAAGAAATACAATTGACATCCATCCCTTACCCGATGACCGATATTATTTACCCCTCCATGAGAGTGGAAACATTTGTGAACTTGGTATAATAAGACATTAACATATTATAAAACATTGCAAATAACATAATAAAATTACTCAAACAAAATCATTGGTGGTGAAAATTGAAATCATCCATCTTTTGGATTTTTCTTTATGTAGATCCTTGGTTTCCTCTACCAATAATAAATTGGAAAACCATAATGATCATTTCTCCACAAATTTTTTAAATCCTCCATGTTTCTCCATTATTCATTTTTAGCCATGATATAATCCTCCCAAAAAATATATAGCTTTTCCCTCTTATGATTAAACAAAATATCATTCATAATATAATCTGCATTACAAAAATTGGTTAGATCTATGAATACTTATGTCTCACTATGAGATTTCATGTTTGTTTTAAAATGATCCATGAAGATAAAGGAATCCTTAATGTAAGAGAATAATTTTAATATTATCCTTGACACAATATTGTATGTCCCCGACATTAGATGATGAAGCATGAATGTTTCTATTAAACACATATACTAATCCATATACAAATGACCAATGAATTTATAAGGATATGTATAGATGATATTTATACATTTAATGTCATATGTAATGCATAAAAGTCATACACCCATCCAAATTAATACATGGGTTGAAAAATTTCATACCCTTTGGCTTGGCATCATAATATCTCCATTAAAAAAGACATACAAGTCATGTTCAAATTTTTACACTGGTAAAAGTCATACAAAAGTGGATGAAAGTGTTACATAGGCTCTTCAAAAACTCATAATAACATAGATTAATTTTAATATAATACATCAAGTCTTAAAAGATCCTTAAAAAATCCATGCACCCTACCATTATTCTTGCACACACACCCTCAAATTCATTCTCTATGTCAAATCTAAATTCTCATCTTACAATAAATTACACATAAATTTATTATTCATTTTATTACCTCCAAAACATGTGAAATAATCATAAAAAACCAGAAACATAATGTAGTATAATTCCTAACAATCTCAAAAGTTAAATTAACATTTAAAAATCAAGTTTAAATTAATAAAAAATGTTCGAAATTATTAAAAAATACCAAAAAAATAAGAATTACACATAAAATGAAAATAATGTAAAATAAAATCATTAAAACACTGAGTGAAATATATGAAAATATTGTATCTATAAATCCCCACATAATTAATCATTGGAAACTAGAATAGGTGAACTCTAATTAATATTACCCAAGAAAAACCCAAAGAACAATCTAATGGGAATTCTAATTTTAACAACATGATTTTCTATATTATCATGCCTCTGAAATATTATGAAATTTTTATGTTCTTTATAAACTACATTAAGTTAAAATATACTTAATTTATTCTCCCAGTCTAACTTTTACCTACCTTAATGATTATGATATTCATAATTTTATTTTTCTTCCATAATTATTATATCGTTTTCAAATTTGTGTGTTTATTTTTCAATTTTAGTGTGTTTTGAAACATTCTTAGCTTGATTTTAATATTCATGCATGTTTTGAACCCATTGAAATGATAAGAAACTAATTTTACATATTTACTCAGCATAAATGGATGATTAAATGAAAATGTTATCAAATTATAATTGTGGGAAATTCATGAAATAAAAACTAAATTTTAAATTAAATGAAATTTAATAATATCATATATTTAAACTACTAACATTTAAGGACTCTAAATATAATTTTATATTTCATTTAATATCTCCAATTCTTGAGATAACAAATTACTATTGGAACAACTACTTTTTTGAGTAGTCTATTCAAAACCCTGGATCATTGAGAACCATATGTTATATATTAATGAGGATTTCTTTTTTTTAAAGTAATATTTACAACAAACTGCTATTTTATTGAATAACATTCCATATGACTCTTTTATAGCTTATTGGTAATAAAGAAACTTAATAGGTAGACATATTATAGCAAAAAAACCACATCTACCTTGCTCCAGAATCTGGTGTATGATCTAGGTTTAATTCTTGTCCTGGGGAGGAAAAGAGATATAATTGAAAAATATATTTTTTGTAATATTCTTGAGATTAAGGGATTAAGTGATACATCCACTTTGTTGTATTTTATGAGGAATATAATGTTAAAGATAATGAGTGGCTAACCAAGAGATCATCTAAAGTGAGACATTGATGACTAAAACTGATTTGATGTGAATGAACATCCCTATTCCCTTAAATATACTATTATTAAAAAAATTATAAAATTATCGAAGTTATATAGTAATTTAATAGATATTATTTAAGAGGAAGAGAATATTTCTAGTGATTTCTTTATTAATTAATGATTACCAATATAAATTGAAAAGAGTGAAGAAAAAAGCTTACAATTTCATAATAAAATTGTATGAAAACTACAACCTGTAATAATTTTAGGTACAAATACTTGAAGAAAGTGAAATACCTGTTTAGAAGGAGGTGGAGAATAATATATCATAATCTAGGTAGGGAATAACATACAGAAAAATTTAAAACTAATATACCCCTCCCCTTTCAGGAGTAGATAATAAATAATACAAAAAGAGAAATTTTTTAAAAGAAAATTATTAGGGTAATTTTTATTGTTACATAAATAATTAAGGCGTGAGATGTAAAATAAAAAACTCAATGGGGTGTAGTTTTTCCAATAAAAGAGTAGAATATAGAAAAAAATACAATTCATGAAATACGATGAAAATGATTCATTATTCATCAACATTATGCTAAATCTTGTATTCTACCTCTAAATATTCCTAATATAAACCCTAAACCTATAAGACTAAAAAAACTTATATATACCTCCTGATATGTTAAAATAACTGAATCCCTCAGTGGAGATGTTTAAATTTACCAAGCCTATGTTGACCCTTCTATATATTTTTAATGTCAAAGGCCTTACTTAAGATTGACTTATGAGTGTTGAGTGTGATATTTCATGGAAGGTAGCTACACATGAGCATGGGAGTATGAAGGATGAGAAATAGAATTGAATAAAATTCATAAATAATATTAAATCCAAAAAACATTAAGTAAGTAAATAAGTTTGAGAAACATGGTTTTAAAAATTGAATTCATATTGTTAAATATTTTTATTTTTTATTGTGTAATATTATTGAAGTTAATTTATCTATGAGTCCAAGGATTAAGTGTGGGGAAATTGATAAATACAATATTTTGAAATTGTTCAAAATATGTTTTAATGATTTTCATTCCATCACCTCGACATTTTATGTGTAATTGTCACATTATTATAATTTTTGTGAAATTTAGTACTTGTTGTGAAAATAGATTTAACCCTTATTATTAATTGGTTATTTTATTTTGGAATTATTACATAAGATCTTATATTTGATTTACGATGTTTTTATTATTATTTAAGGTGTCTAGAATGCATGAAAATAGAATCATAACTATTCAATATAACTTTATAGACATGAATATTCATTTTTTATGTGTATGAGAATAATGGTTGCTAATAGACAACCATAAATGGTTATATGTATTTGGTGAGAATAAATTAATACTTCATTAATTTCATATAAATATATATCTACAGGTTTGTCTTTGTGAAGTACCAATAAGAGATCATAAGAATTTTAATACAACATGTATAATGTTATCCTTCTATGTATGGATTTAACTTGACATATGACATATATGGATCATGTATTACTTTTAGCACAAAATGTTAATCTATACAGGTCATTATAAAGTTCATTTTACATTTTTTTCTGGGTAAATGCACCTAGGTAAGGAAAACATGCATGCACAATCAACCCATGTTCTGGTCAAACTCTTCCTCCCGAGTCACTGTAAAATTATTTCCCACTATGTAAGTATATCTTTAACTTCAAAAATAATCTAATGTGTGTTATAAAACAATATATTTCCACATAATCATCATTCATTAATCCAACAAAATTTGGTCACACAAATTATAATATGAATGGAATTTTGAATAGGAAAAAGAAAGAAAAGCTTCCAATTATCAAAGTGGATCAGATCATAACCAAGAAGTATAACTTGGGAAAAGTAAAAGGCTAATTATTTTTATAGGGTATAATATCTATAATCATTGACCATAGGGAAAAAAGGAGGGAAATTATGATATAAAAGAATAAAATAAGGTCAAAGTATAAAATAGTTTGACTTGAAGAACTCTTGTTGTTGGTTTTGTGTTTTTATTGTCTTATTTATTACATTGAATTCTATTATCACATATTATTCTTCCACATTAACCGCTTTTTCCTCTCAAATAATGTGATAAATATTTTATATGATTAGGGAATATATTTATTTCAATTATATTTCTGGAGTACCACTTATCCTGTATAAATAACTATTTCTCTTATATAAATAGGTTTTAATGTTCTATAAAAGTTCTAAATACAAATGATATTATGTATGATATAATTTTATTTATTATTTGATATTGTAGGTAAAAAAACATCTCTCTATCCTAAAATGTAATTTACATGTGATGGAATATACCAGTGTTGAGTGGTGAAGAATTGGAGATTACATCCTCATGTGTTTAGGGTAGTAGAATTTTCTTGGTGGATATTGATGATAAAAAACATGATTGAGTGTTACCTGGGTTAATTTAGAGTTGGTTATTTAATCACATTACACATAATAAAGGAGGATAAACTAAGTTATTGTATACTTAAATACATTATAACAATATCAAGTACACTATGGGTGAGAGGTGAAATGATAGTGGGACCACTCAATTTCTAGTAAATAATAATAATATTTAATTAATTTTAAACATTAGTAGAAATATAATTGAGAATATATCCCCAAACCATATCCCTCTCATCATTTAAGTTTCATAAAATTATATCGCACTATAATCATTCTTAATTTTAAAATGTTTCTAATCAAATAATTCAATACCAAACTTTTTTTCTATATCAATTGAGAAAACTAATTTTATTGTAATCCTATCACCAAAGAATATTTAGGTTTCTACTAATATGTATTTTTCCTCGAAAAAATATATATTTTAAAAAACTATGATAATATTTTTCCTAGATTATTGTGCCTATCATGAATCCATGTAAAATTATATAGTAGAGGATTTTTTTAGGCTTTCCTACCTAGATGCCCGGACTACTCGAGCAGTTATACACCTTATAGCTGATCCTCCCAAAAAATAGACGTGAAAGACTCTAGAGAACTTTTAGGGAGCCTATGTGTTCTTATTTCATAGATGAAGTGATTTAAATTCATTTTTATCTATATATATATAGCATCAGTGGAGACGTATACAAATTTATTGGGATCTACAATTACTACAACTTCAACGGTCCTTTTGGAATATACCTAAGACAACCAATATCTATTCTACCATTTATCTCACGATTTATTGCATAAATATAGGCTTAATACAAACCTATGAGAGAATAAGTCCCATTGTAATTTTTTTAATTAGGTATATATCATAATAACATGAAACATAAATATAATTATAAAAACTAAAACACCATCAATTTCCCTTAAATTATATTGATTCTACTAAAATTACATGGGATAACTCAGGAATGTACAAAAGAAAGAAGTGATATATAAATACCAATAAGGGAAAAATAAAATCATAAAATTATTAAATTAATACATGTGATTAAATAGGTATATCAAGGTTACAGAAAAGGGGTCAAAATCATGAACTTTAAACATTGAAGAATGATATAAGATGATTTTATAAATGCAACACAGGAATGTGTCAACAATATAAAATATGAAATCATAAGCATAAGTAAAGATAAATAACAATAAATCAAAACATAATGTCATTAGCACAACCTCTCATTCATCATATATGGTATCTCATAAGATTAAAACATCACCTCATGCATTTAAGGGATATTAAATTTTGGGATCAACTTTCACATTCATATCATGTACATGCATAAGCGTTCCACGTAGATCAATAAACAAAAATATATTTTTCATCACTTTTAATAAAAAAATTAATGAGTGTGAGTTAAAAACATGAAATTAAAAAAAAAAAATTTAGTGTTGTTAAATTGATTTGTATTGAAAAAATTTTAGGGCAGAGACCAATTTATTAAAAAAATGAAAAATAGATAACCCTTTTGAGCTAGGAAAGGGGATATCCATTACATGCCTGAAGGCCAAAGACACACATCCTTAAGTTCAACATATTTCATAATAAAATGTCTAGATATCCATGATAGACCCATCAAGATTCCAATTTCATCCCCAGATAATGATCTAGCCATTCGCACAACCATGTTCACCATCTGCCCGAAGCCAAACCATCTAGATGCCGCATGTGAAAATTGCAACAACATGAACTCTCACACCGGAGGGCTTTCCTAGCACCGTGATTCCCACGTCGCACCTCTATCTGACCACTGAAACATGCGTCCACTCCAAGCACCATATAGCCAACCGATACTCCGATCGCCAGACACGCCAGCCGCCACAGACAGATCGATAGTCATACCCTTGAGGATGTGAAAGGGAGTCATGTTTATTATGAATTTATTTTAAAACCATAATATATAATATTGGTTTTGAGGATATATAAATAAATTTTAAAATTAATTAAATCAAATTATTTATTAAATGGTAAAGATAATTTTGTCTTGTGATACTCTTTGTAGTATTTATTAATCAATGTTAGACTTTTATTATGTCATAATACATACCTTATATTTATACCGAATTTAATTTTTATCCAAAAATTTGTCTGTCTTAAAAATTTATAAAAAATTTACCATTGTATAATTTTGATTCGATGATTAAAAATATAATATTTATTTTATCCAAATTATTCTAGAAAAATGAATATTAACAATTTTAATTAAAAAACCCCATTTATTGATAAATACAGATTTTTCATAATGATAATAGCTTCAGACCCTTATTAAAATAACATTTAACTTCATAAAATATATTATATTTTATATAAATATTATTAACTATGAATATCATATTAAAATAACATTTATTTGATAAATTATTGTATTCATAAAAAAATGGATCCTTGATTGAATCCATATAACTCCAAAAAAATACAATATTTCTCTCATCTTATTATAATCTAGTTTTTATCATGAATTTTATATAATAAAAATAATTTAATAATAAAAAATATAAACATAATAATTATTTTATTAGAATAAATAAAAATAAAATAATTTATACTCTTGGTTTCTAGTGACATAACCGCTGATTACACCTAAATATGCCTTTTGAGCAAGGTGTGTGATGGTTTTACATTCTTGGGGGGTTTTATGGAAATGGTTTTGACCATAGTATTTTTAATCTATAAAATCTCTTAGAAATGGTTTTTTAGGGTTTAGTTCTCAAATATCATATTGGTCATGATCAAGGGAAAATTATAATGAATTCATCTCCCTTAGATTCTCTAATAAATGGCCTTCAGAGGGTATGATCCTATTTGTTGAGGTTATCAATTCTTCTGTCTGTGTGTATTGGATTTTATAATAACCTTAAATATACACTAATCATGATTTATTCTATAAAATGACTATATTATAAATGGTTGTGATTCTATATAGTCTTTTAAATATAACAGGATATAACTTATAATGGTCTAATGTAGTTCATGTGTCTTATATAACTTTATTACTTAATAAGGTACATATTCATCTGAAAAGAGAATTTCATTCATATAACATTAGGTAGTAAAATTATCACCCATTTAGAAATTTCTCCCTTGAAATTATATTTCATAAAAAAATAGATGAGGGCACTTCTATTTTATCACATCTTATAGTTCCTAAGTTTACTCCTCAAAATTTTGATTCTTCTGCAATACATTGATCATGTGAGTTTTCATGTTTTATAATTCATTTTCTCTATGATCTTATATCTTCATCGGATGATCCTAATATAAAATATAATTATCCAAGGGTACCACATTTAGATTCATCACATATTAGGCATTTGTTATATACATCATCAAGAGGGATGCGTGGAACACATAATATACTTGAGATTAGTTGGGTGGGAGTTCTAGTCGTTATGGAACCACTATCATGTGATAAAGGATCTAAAAGTTGATGATGTATCTTGTACTAAGATTTACCTTCTTCCCAAACACAATGAATTTCATCAATATAGGTTTATAAAGGAACACTTTATCTCTGACCTCATAATCTAGATATCTTTGATTATTGTTTGTATATCATCTTTGTAAACTTTTGTTAGACTTCATATGATGTTGAATGGTTTGAACCTTATCTATCATCTATTGGAAAAGGCATGATCCAATCAGTTTCCACTCTCCAACTCATCCCAACATGTTGGAGTATAAAACCTCTACCATTATAAAGCCTCATAAGGTGATATTTGAATAATAGAAATTAATTTTTATTATATTAGAACTAAAATAGGGAAAGGTGTTGATCCATATATCCTCATAAATCCATCGAACATGATTTTAAAATGTCTTCGAGAGTTTTAATGGACCTTTAAACTGACCATCCATTTGTGGGTGATAAACAGTATTGATTCTCATCTATGTATCCACCTCTTACTCAAGGTTGTTCTATAATTTTTAAGTAAACCACAAATATTAATCACACACAATAGATTCTGGTACTCCATTTAGTCCTACAATTTCTTATATATATATATATATGAGTAGGTTGAGAAATAAATATTTATTGATTGAAGTTAGATTTATTGACTTTTTAAGGTTATCAACTACCACCAAAATGACATTATTTCCTTTAGATATCATATGGAGTCCTAAAAATAAATCCATTGTAATGATTTTCCATTTACATACAGGTATAAGAAATTATTTCATTGTACTCGTATAACTATTTCATTTATTCTAAACTTTTATAGGGAATGATGAGCTATGTACATCATCTAGATGTTCCAACATCAGTTCTAATTTTTATGGGAATCATATCTTGGTTATATAATTTATAAATCCATTTTTATCATATTTAAACTCTAAAATATTCACTACATTTTTTGGTAGAGCATTATCATATTTTGAGTCTCCTTGATCCTTGAAAGATTAGATAGATTATCAGTTATTTGATAAGGGTAATATAAAGTTTTTTTATTATTCCCATATCCATCCATTTTACGTCGAATAAAATAATATCACTTGAAATCTTCATCATTTATAGGGTTACATGATCTTTTCTACTCATAAAACCTACCACATTTTTCACCTTCCTAAGATGGTTATGGACTGAATAGTCATAATCATTGATCTGATCTAACCAACATCATTGGAATATATTTATTTCCTTCTGTGTGAATATATACATATGGATTTTATGGACTCTATACATGTTACACTTTCACCCATACGGTAATCTTTTTCCAAATCATCAATGTAAAGATCACTATAGACAAATCTAGATTATGCATTTTGTAGTTATACTCATAGATAATTAGTTGGTGGGCATAATAGTCTATAATTTGGCAACGTTTCATGATAACACAACCTAGTTATCTTTTGTATGAATCATTGTATATCAAAAATCCTTCCCCACTAGTGGGTAATGTGAGCCCATGTTTAGTGATTAACCTTTTATTCAATACCATTAATGATCTTGCTGCATTCACCAATCCAAAAAAACATGAATCCCCTCTTAGTCATCTTTGTTAGTGGGATTTACAAACAAAATAATTTTATAGAGTTAAAGATAGCACCCATAAAATATTAGGAAAATACTGATTTCCATCAATAATGTTGTTATAGATCATCCATAAATTTACATTATATTATAAGGATCTAAAAATATCAATTTGGTAGTGATATCTTTCCCTAGGAATGTTACATTCTCTATCCAAAACTCACATGTACCACACTTAAAAAATAACCAAATCTTTTGTAATATCTTCAACATAGAAATCAAATTACCATATTGTTCTTCCTTACTTTTTTGTGTATAAAATTATATCTTTTATAAAGGATATATTTATTTCAAGGTGATCTTTAAAAACTATATTCATCAAGCAGATTAATATTTCTAGTGATTTTGTGAGTCCAAATTGTCTTAGTATGAACTCATAGTGCCCATACATTTTACAAAAAGTCTTGGGGATATCCTCTTTCTTTACCTTTACTTGATAATATACCTACTTATGATCAACATTAGAGAAGTATTGGGATGAACATAGCTAATTTAACAAGTCATCAATTCATGGAAGGGGATAATTTTTCTTTAACATGATCTTTTGGGAGCTCATGGTAGTCAATGTAGAGGCTCATTAACCCATCCTTCTTCTTGATGAATAAGTCTAGTCTACCCCATGGTGTAGCACTTGGGTTTGTAAACCACTTATCCAAATTCTCTGATAATTTAATGTTTAGAACATCAGGTTTAACAATAGAAATTATATATGGAGTATTAGATATTAAAAAATTTCCTTGTATAATCTTGATTGAGAACTCAACCTCAAATATTGGCAAATTGAAAAAAATTATTCCGGAAACACATCGACATATTCCATTATAATGATCATTCTTCAAGTATGATCTATTCCTTTTACACAATCATCTAAGATAATTACACATGATCATAAGGGAACAATATCTAATATTTATATGATGATACCCAAGGAGTCTTTGTAACACCCCACGCTTCCACGATACTCTTCTCTTTGAATAATACAGTAGCGTGTGTTGTACACAACTTCGAGTTCTAACACACACCACAACCAATCCAACTAGCCGTTATAAATATTAATACCAACTTTTTGAAATTTTAAACATTTTATATTTTAAAATGGATTTCATTTTTGGATTCGGAATATCTAAATTATCTTGGGTGATTTTTTGGTACTTTTCGAATAACTTTCATATTTTAATGAATGGTGAAAATTACTAAATTTTAATTAAAAACAACATTTTTAATCGAAATAATTAATAGTGATAAATTATGAATTTTTGTGGTTTCAATGTATAATTATATTATATTTTTACCATTTAATCCAAATTTGGTCATTGGACATAATTTCACATTTAAACTGGAAGTAAACAAGTGTCAATCTTTTGATAGTTATTATTGCTTAAAAACATGCTTTTTTATTTTGACAGAGGGAATTGATATTAAATTACTTTCTCCCACTTCTGTGTTTTGAATTTTGAAAAATGGATTCCATATTTAGAATTAGGAGGTCCAAATTGTTTAAATAGATAACATTTATTTTTATACATTTTGAATAATTACTTCGGTAAATATTTTATTTACCATGGTTAAAGGCTAAATCTAGTAAATAATGGTAACAAATAATATAATAATAATACTAAATTACCCTGAAACGTGTTCTAACCCTATTGGTTGAAACATGTCTGACCATGGGCTTCATTGGGTAGATTGTGGACTCCATGGATCCACTTTTAAGTGATAATGACACTGTATATTAATAATGTGAATGTAAATACAAAAATGACATAAGCATATATCATTTAGGAAAACAATTTTTACATAGAATTATATTTGTTATATTTTAAACTATAAATATTCATTATAAATATAAAAAGGCTTCCTACATAATGGTAATTTATTAATAATTTTAAGACATTTAATAATTAAATTTATTTATGACACAAAATGATGCAGTATTTTCCTTATTAATGAAAGAATCAAATAATTAGTATTATAAATGTTAAAATAAATATAACATGAAAGTTTTGATGCCATACACAAATTTTATTGGTTAATATGACATGTTAGGATTTCTAAAATTAATTATTTTCTAATTAATCAAGTTTTTAATACTTTAAAAAAATAAATTATTAATTATTTTCAAAATTGACATAAATGAGTTTTTAAAACAAATATTACATTATTAATTGATATTATATTCCTAAAAATATATGGTTCTGCCAAATGACGTATATAATTATAGGTGTATCATTAATGTACCACTTGGGGGTCACTTGGAAGTATATAGTATGTTTATTAACCATATAATATAAAAATACAAAGTGACATGTAAAATGTCAAACTATTTAACTAAGAGTTAAATATAAATGACAAGGTAAATATTGTAACCCAAACCAGTAAATAATCTATTTGATGAAATAATTTTGACCCATCACCACCTTACACTTAGAATAGTATACTTTAGAGCCATTATAAACAAAATATGAATTTATTATAAATTAATAATTAATGGTTTTCCTAAAGAGACCCTCCTCCCCCTTATAAAAGGACACCACTTCTAACCAATTCATCATAACTTCAATGAATTTTTGTTCATAAAACCTCTAAAAAAATACCCTCTCAACTATCCTCCATAAATCCTAGAGGAATTACATTATTCATAAATCCAACCTATGGATCCCTTTTGATCAAATCAAAAGGAAAAACCTGAAAAAGAGGTAATGTTTTCACCACCCTTTCTCATGTTCCTTTCTTTTTCATCTTCTTCATTATTTGTTGTTCCATTATAAAATAAAAACTCAAGTATATTATATATAATGTGAAGTTATTAGAAATACGGTACAACCATATTCAATATTCTATCCATCCTTTGAATGACATGTCACCATACGTGCGTACGTACAACCTACCGTCTCCACGTCGTGGTGTAATTGTTATTAAATACATTATTATTCGGATGGGTATAATAATGATGTGAAATTAATGTAAATAATAAATATAAAATGATAATTATTCTTTATATATTATATAACATCCAATTATATATTATTTTAATATCAAAAGAATGATATTGTCGCTCATGCGTATGTACGGACAACCGTCTCCACGAACGCGATAAAATTCATTCCCCATTGTATCCATTAAAGTCTAATTATCATTTTACGATTAAAAATAATGGTTAAAGACTTGATATCATTCTATATATTACTAATCTACAACCTACCCATAACAAACACGACTTATGTAACAAAACATATAATTGAAAACGAGTAAGTTTACACCCGAAACGACGATAATACTATGATATTAGTAACATAGAAATGTTAAAAGATCATATATGATATCATATTAATGTATATGATTCTTTTATAATTCAATAAAAATTATTTAACCATTATAAAGGAGGATAACCTACCCTCAACCAAGGAAAAAGTACAAGGTAAGGGGTTTCTTATCTCACTTTTAATTCCATGAGATTTCCATTGTTCACCACTAATTTTTTTCATGTGGTGTGTGTACTGACCATGTTTGTATTAATTGTGTAATATACATTAATTAATGTATATATACATCATCATTGTATGATCCTTATTTCATTGGTGTATGTTTCTTATGTTACCAAATCAAGAAGGGAATTTGAAATTTCAATTTCCACTCATTCGACATTACACATACTTCATTGATTATTTTACTCAAGATTATGTGTGGAATCCCTATTCATTTTCATATGTCATCATTTACTTTCCCCTTTTTGTGGATATACTTTTGATACACATAATCTCTCTATTGATAAATTCTCAAGTCATCGGTATGAACTTGATACGAGTAATTTTTACTCAATCTCCATTTGTTGAGTTAAACATCCAATTCATTGGTGTTGTTTTTAAATGAATATTTATGAATGTACTTTTATTTTTTTACAATGCATATCCAATAATATTTAGTGTATTTATATTTTTCACACGCAATTATGTCGTTGATTTATCCTTAACCTTAGGATATGACCTTTATGAGAGATTTCATCTCAATTTACATTCCATTGAGACTCATTTGTTGTTATTACCCATATCACTTTTATATGGTGTATATAATGTACTTTGACATAGTATATCATGAATACTTTTATTCTTATGATATTAAAAAGGTTTTAGTACCTGAATTATTTGTATTCATGTGTCTCTCTTTTGGTTAGGAACTCCAAATAAAATACCATTTAAAATGTTTTAATGATTTATTATTCTAAATCATTCTCATTAATGTCCATGTTTTAAAAATGGTTTTAAGGATTTATTTATATGGAAATTAATGTTTTAAAATCAAAATTCCATTAAAAAGTATCAAAGTGGTATGGAACACTTTGATTCAAAAATCTATTTAAAATTGATTCTTGACAAATAGGGTGACTTTTAAATATTTTATAGAAAGGGGGATACTTCTCTCATAAGTTTGATGATTATTTTAATCTATGTCAATATCCTTCATTATTCTCAATTGAGGTTAATCTGTTACAATTAAATCTTCTATATTGTATCTAATGAGTTATGTTTGACTGTGGATGTGCTATTTTTATACCATTCACGCTTTGTTGTTAAAGTATTAACATTTCCTATGCTAGTTTTAGTACGGATGTTTATGTTCTGTTTCAAACTTTTCATATGAGGGATGAATTGGACTTATTAAGTGACGGGTGGAGCTAGCTATATCTCCTCTATGCATCGGTAGGTCTCATGAGGGAAACTAGTGTCTTGGCACAAGCCTCGAAAAAATATTATTTGTTGTATTGGCATTATGCCTTTACTATGTGGTTATGATAATCTGGAATTATGCATTCCATGATTATGAAAGTGGTTATTGATATTTCATGTGGGTATTCGACTAGTAGAATAGCCATGTGAATAAGTAAATAGAATTATTTCATTTTATCTTTTCCATATTATGCTGAAGTTAAAGTTTAAAAGGCTTTTGTTTTAGTTATACATTGCTTTAAATGTTTATGCTTATTTATGAAAGTTTCCACTATATTGTTATCCTTACTAAGTATCTGAGCTCACAACATTCTATGTTTTATTTTTCCCTGTATGTGAAGAAATAGTCTATGAATGACCAGCGGGGATAGTATGAGGATATGAGTGTGGTCAATGGAGACAATATGTTGTTGTTGTTTTTCACTTTATGATGTAATGTAAACATTATGAATGTATCTAGTGATTCCAAGGCCACTAAACTAATTGGTCTTTTGAGACTTGATCTTTTGTGATCATGATAATGGTATGTAATAATGATTAGACTCTAGGTAACTAGGGTCGGGGCATTAATGTTGGTATCAGAGTAAGTTTAGTACAATCCTTGGAAATTAGATTTAGATAAACTCTGATTTGAGAACATAGACCTAAGATATACTTTGAGAATTAGTATAGAATAACATCCTAAAATTGTATAGATTTTGTGAGTTTCCAAAATCAATACATACCTATCTAGATACAAGTAGGTAGAGGTGGCTCTAGCACATATATTACTAGGGGTAAAACCCAAAAACACCTCTTTGAGCTAGAATCGAACGGGAACTGCTGGACAACAACGGGCCTTGCTGCACTCTTGGCTACAACACTCTCGAGGGAAATGATTATGATAATTTACATTATCTTTACAAACCAATTTAATGTATTTTAATATAAAATGTGAATAAATAAACTTTTTTAATCCTAAGGTGTTTCAAATTGAGAATATGTTGTCATGATATTCCCTAAATGACTTTATGACTACTATTACTCACACAATGCTTTCTGGTTTTAGTCAATGGATGCAGTCCAAGGAAGTCAAAGTAACTTTGATAAAGATGTACAAGGTGGGAATGATGGTGGAAATGAGAAACAAAATGGAATGTTGATAGGCGTAAAATATATTGTGTTCATGCCAAATTAGTTTTCAAAAAATATGATCAGCAACATATATATTAACCAACTCTTGGTCTCAGCAAATTAGAGAAAGGTGATGAATGATAAGATCTCCATCAGTAGAGAACATGGGGAAATTAATCCGAAATTTCCATCATGCAGGAAATGAGGAAGGAGACACCTAGGAAAGTGTCTTAATCGAAAAAAGAAATGCTTTACTTGTTGGAAAGAAGTACATAAAGTAATGAATTACCGAAGAAAAATGAAGAGTACTATGGAAGAAAATAAAAATAGTCCCAATATTCCATTTACAGTCATTTTCCGTAAATGTAGGTGACATGGCCATTACCCAAGTGAATGTCCTATTCTATATGATATTTTCTTGGTCAAAGAAGAATCTATGTGGAAATAAATGTATAGAGAAATGTTCAAAAGTATTAGTGCTTCTTATTGATAGGAGAACTTTGGAATAATTTTCTATTGTATTTGTAACCCCATAGTTTTCCATGTGAGAATGATATTAGACTAAGTCTTATCTTTTCCCTTGTGGATATAGTTATAAATAACAATTTTGGTTTATATGATCATTAGGTTTTAGGAAATTAAAAGTTATTATATTTTGGGATGAAAATTCAAGGTATGAGATATCATTTGTTGTTAAATTATGTTATGGTTATTTAGAGTAATTTATCTCATTTTGGTAATGTTATAAAATATTGTTTTTGAAAAGGACAACATGCAGACCGTGTGACTACCCATCGCGTTGGACAAAGCTGTGGGAATTGAATCCACAACAAAAGTGTGATTGGGATTTATCACATACCACTGGACTACGTGAAGTCCCTGGTTAGTGCGACTAATTATTTTTAGTTAAATTATTATATTGATCATTAAAAATTTTATTTGGGTTTTTATGTCTTATCAAATGAATACGCTTAGTACAGGAAAATGATTTGGTGATTAAGTGATAAATGATTTTTTGCAAGATGTTCACTTTGTTGGGAACACTATATTCCCAAGGAAAATAGAATACAATGGGGATTTCGTTGAGGATTAATGGTGGGTTTTTATCCATGTTTTTATTGTGGTTTATATTGATATAGGTTATTCATGGAAATTATTAACCTATAATAGAGAATATGTGATTAGGTTATTTACTTTTAATAATGTGACATTAAGAGTAGTTGATGTCATTTGGAGATACAATTTAACGTGGAAGAATACATAACCAAATTCATCTATGTTTTGGGTTTCAATATTAGTTTGGTTTATATTAAAGGATTTTAAGGAGAATTGTTTATTGAATGGTATTTATTTAACTTTGGGTTATTGTGGGTTTAATTTTAGATTTTAAGATTTTTGTTTCTTTATCTAATGGAATATCCTTTTAGGGGATCATCAGATCTTATACTAACGTTTTTGGTTTTGATTAATCTCTAAAGACAAGGTATATATATTTTTTATCCTTTGTGGATCATGTGATTCAATAGAAGTTTATTTCATGTCTTCCAATGTGACCAAGTCTTCTTGAATACTCATCATTTAAAAAAATGAGTTATTGGTAGAAATTTATTAAATAATGAAACTCTACTTAAAAAGTAAGTATATATCTTTATGTTCTTAGTCAATTTCATAAGTTAATTCCTTATCTTTATGTAATTTAACTTAAAACCAAAAAAATGTTGCCCGTTTAATTTTCCTACTCAGAGACTAATGACCATTTATCCCATCACAAGTTTGTGATTTTCTTGTTGTTAACATTCTCCTAATCATTCTTTCTATCCCTCTCCATAAAAACTTGACACTTATTTTATCTTCCGTATCCATGTTTTCCAACATGTAATCCAAGTACGAGTAATCTTGATTTACCTTTGTACTTCTCTTTCATTCTTTTAAGGTGATTGTTTTATTGACTCTTTTTCGAACATGTGAAGTTCAATGAAATTCCCAAGAACAATTATAAAAATTTGGAGGACAAAAGTTTTTGATGGAGGGGACAATGTAACACCCCAAGCTTCCACGGTATGCTTCTCTTTGAATAATACATTAGCGTGTGTTGTATGCAACTTCGTGTTCTAATACACACCACAGAAAAATCAAACTTACCACTATGAATAGTTATACCGACTTTTTGAAATTTTATACATTTTATATTTAATAATGGACCTCATTATTTGATTCTGAATATCTAAATTATCTTAGGGTAAATTTTTGGTACTTTTTGGAAAACTTTCATATTTTAATGAATAGTGAAAATTACTAAATTTTAATTAGAAACTTCTATTTTAATCAAAAATAATTAACAGTGATAAATTATGAATTTGAGTGGTTTTAAAGTATAATAATATTATATTTTTACCATTTAATCCAATTTTGGTCATTATACATAATTTCACATTTAAACTGGACGTAAATAGGTGCCAATCTTTTGATAGTTATTATTTCATAAAAACACGCTTTTTGTTTTGACAGCGGGAATTAATTTTAAATTAATTTCTGCCACTTTTGTGTTTTGAATATTGAAAAATGGATTCCATATTTAGAATCAGGATTTCCAGATTGTGTAAATTGGGAACTTTTATTTTTAGTCATTTTGAATAATTACTTAGGTAAATATTTTATTTAGCATGGTTAAAGGGTAAATCCGATAAATTAGTGTAAACAATAATATTATAAAAATAATAATTTACCCTAAAACGTGTCCTAACAATATTGGATGAATCATTTCCGACCATGGGCATCTTTGGGTCTATTTTAGGACCACATAGATCCACATGTAATTGATTATGATACCTTATGTTAATAATGTTATTGTAAATAAAAAAATGACATAAGCATATATATTTTAGGAGAACAATTTTTACATAGGGTTATGTATTTTATAATTTTGACTATAAATATCTATTAGAATGATAAACAGATTTCCTACATTATGGTATTTTTCTTATAATTTTTAGACATTTAATAATTAATTTTATTTATGACACAACAATGATGCATTTTTTTCATTATTAATGAATGAATCAAATAGTTAGTATTATAAATGTAAAAATAAATATAATTTTAAAGTTTTGTTGTCATACACGATTTTTATTGCTTAATATGACATGTTAGTATTGCTTAAATTAATTTTTTTCGATTTAATAACATTTTTAATACTTTAAAAAAATCATTTATTAAATATTTTCAAAATTGACATAAATGAGTTTTGAAAACAAATATAATATTATTAATTGATATTCTATTAAAAAATCTACGGTTTAGACAAAAGACTTATATAATGATTTTTGTATCATTAATGGACATCATGGGGGGTCTCTTGAATGTATATAGTTAGTTTATTTACCATATAATAAAAAAATACAAAGTAACATGGTTAATGTCAAACTATTTAACTAGAGTTAAACATAAAGGATAAAGTTAATATAGTGACCCAAACCTTTATAAAATCTATTTTATGAAAGGATTTAGACCCATCCCCACCTTGTAATTTTAATAATTCACTTTGGAGCCATTATAAACTGAATATGAATTTATTATAATTTATTTCTTTAAATTTTCCTTAAGAGCCCCTCCTCCCCCTTATAAAAGGACACAAGTTTTAACCAATTATTCATACCATAAATGCCTTTTGGTTCGGAAAATATCTACCCAAATACCCTCTCAACTATCCTCACTTAATCCTAGAGGCATTCCTTTATTTAGAAAGCCAATCTAATGATCCCTTTCGATCAAATCAAAATGAAGAACCCGAAGAAGAGGTAATGTTTTCACCACCCTATTTTAATTTCCTTTCCTATTCAACTTCTTCATTCTTTGTTGTTCCATTATAAAATAATAACTCCAGTATATTAAATATAATGTGATGTTCTTATAAATATGTTACAACCATATTCAATATTCTATCCATCCTTTGAATGACATGTCACCATACGTGTGTACGTACTGCCTACCGTCTCCATGTCATGGTGTAATTGTTATTCAATACATTATTATTTGGATGGGTATAATAATGATGTTTAATTCAAGTAATTAATAAATATATCATGATAAGGATTCTGTATATATGATATACCATCCAATTATATATTATTTTAACATCAAAGGAATGATATTGTCGCTCTTGCGTACGTACAGACTACAATATCCACGAACGCGATGACATTATTTCCCAATCATATCCATTCATGTATAATTCTCATTTTATGATTAAAAATAATGTTTAAGAACATGATATAATTTTTTATATGAATAAGATACAACATACCCATAACAAACATGACTTATGTAACAAAACATATAAAAGAAACTAGTAAGTTAACAATTGAAACGACGATAATTCAAAGATATTAGTACAAAGCAATGTTAAAAGATCATATATGATATCATATAAATGTATATGATCCTTTTATAATTAAATATAAACTATTTCACCATTATAAATGAGGCTAACCTACACTCAACCAAGGAAAAAGTACAAGTTAAGGGGCTTATTATCTAACTTTTAATTCTGTGAGATTTCTATTGTTCACAACTTTTTTATTGTATGTGGTGTGTGTACTGCCCATGTTTGTATTCATTTTGTAATATACAATAATTAATGGATATTTAAATCATCATTTTATGATCCTTCTTTCATAGTTGTATTTTTTTTGAGTTACAAAATCAATAAGGGAATTTTAAATTTCAATTTCAACTCATTCAGCTTCACGCATACTTCATTGATTATTTTACTCCACGATTATGTGTGGAATCACTATTAATTTTCTTATGTCATAATTTACACTCCCCTTTATATGGATATTCTTTTGATTCACATAATCCCTCCATTGATAAATTCTCTTGTCATCGGTAGGATCTTGATAAGAGTAATTTTTACTCAATCTCCATTTGTTGAGTTAAACATCCAATTCATTGGTGTTGTTTTTGCAAGAATATGTGTGAATGTCATTTTATTGTTTTAAACTGAATATCCAGTCATATTGAGTGTATTTATATTTTTCACACATAATTATGTCTTTGATTTATCCTTAACCTAAGGATACAACCTTTATGAGAGATTTCATCCCAATTTACATTCCATTGATACTCCTCTGTAGTTATACACCAAATCACTTTTATATGGTGCATATAATGTACTTTGACATAGTATATCACGAATCCCTTTATTCTCATTATATTACAAAGTTTTTATTACTTTAATTATTTGTATTCAAGTGTCTCTCTTTTGGTAATGAACTCTAACTAAAATATCATTTTAAATTTTTTTAAAGATTTATTATTCTAAATCTTTCTAATTAATGTCCATGATTTAAAAATGGTTTTAATGGTTTATTTATGTGGACATTAATGTTTTAAAATAAAAATTACTATTAAAATTATCAATGTGGTATGAGACACTTTGATTCAAAAATCTATTTTAAATGGCTTCTTGACAAATAGTGCGACTTTTAAATGTTTTCAAGAAAAATGCGGATATTTCTCTCAATATTTTGATGATTTTTTTAATCTATGTCAATATCCTTCATTATTTTTGAATGAGGTTAATATGGTACAATAAAATCTTCAACATTGTATTGACTGAGTTATGTTTGACTTTGGATGTGCTATTATTATACCATCATGGTTTGTGGTTAAAGTATTAACATTTCGTATGCTAGTTTTAATATGGATGCTTATGTTATGTTTTAAACGTTTCATATAATGAATGAATTGGACTTAGTAAGTGACGAGTGGAGCACGCTATAGCTCCTCGATGCATCAGTAGGTCTCATGAGACAAACTATGGTCTTGGAACAAGGCCTTGAAAAAATCTTATTTGTAATATTGGCATGAGGCCTTGACTATGTGGTTATGATAGTCTCTCATTATGAATTCCATGATTATGAAAGTGGATATTTATATTGCATGTGGTTATTCAACTAGTAGAATATCCATGTGAATAAGTAAATGCAATTATTTCGTTTTATCATTTCCATATTATTCTGATTTTCCTGTTTAAAAGACTTTTGTTTTAGTTATACATTGCCTTAAATTTTTATACTTATTTATGAAAGTTTCTGCTATATTGTTATCCTTACTGAGCATCTGAGGTCACCCCTTCTTGTGTTTTATTTTTCCTAGGATGTGAAGAAATATTTTATGAATTCCCTACAGGGATTGTATGAGGATATGAGTATGGTCTATGGAGAAAAGATTTTGTTGTAGTTTTTCTCTTTATGATGTAATGTAAACTTTATGAATGTATCAAGTGATTCCAAGGCCACTAACCAAATCGGTCTTTTGAGACATGATGTTTTTTTATCATTACAATGATATGTAATAATGCACCGACTCTGGGTAACTTGGGTAAGGGCGTTACAGTCTTAACCTCCTTGGTCCACTAGAATAGAATCAGAGAGTGATTTTTGATATAGAGGGTGTTTTCTCTCTCTCATAAATGTAGGTTTACTTTATACAAGGAAATCCATTAAATACCCAGAATAGAATAAAATTTCACAAATTGGAGTTTCATAGGGGTTTTTGTGAAGTTTATACTAAAAACTATAGATAGGAGAGAATTTATATACTGGGGATTCAATAATAGATGCATTTTTCAAGTTTCATAGATATCTCTACATCTGTATTGTTAGGTTATTCTTGAATAGGTATAATAGACTTCCATGATATGAATAATTTCGTATAACTAGAATAAAATAATACCTTTACTATTCTTGAATGAATAATAATCAAAGCTTTCACAACATCATTATTAGGATCCACTATATAATATAAGATTTTATGATCTCAGACTTTCTCTCTAAGCCTTAGAGGTTGTATTCAATGGTTGTCATTGACTACCATTGGCTTTGTTCAATATTTTTCATTGTGTCCTTTTTCATTATAGATGAAAAAAAATTAGTAGGATCAGAGTTGGCATAAGAATTAGTTTTTCTCTATCACATTTGTGGTTCTATACCGATGACATTTTCTAGCTAGGTGTTCTTCCTTCCCATACTTAATGAATTTTCACCCTTGAGGTTATTTATGAGTTTCTTCTTCCAAAACTTTTGACAGGTGGGATTTTTAAATTTATTTCCACCGTTAGTATTCTCCATTATACCATCAAGATTTTAATAAATTATCCACACATTGTCTTCTGACCCATGAGACCTATGAGATTCACTAAAATCTATTTCAAATTTTAAGTAACATAAAAAACAATCATCATATAATTCAATCTATAAAATTTCCAAATAGTTTTGTAGACATGGATTTATCCCCTCAAAGAATGGGTCAAATTTTGTTTTATGGGAAATGAAAAATATAGAGGTGTATCATGAAAGTCTTGTGATGTTTTCATTATTTGATCAGATGTATTCGTCGTCTTTTTTAATGAGGATAAGGAAGTCCCTCTCCATTTTCATTCTGAGAGTTCATGGAATATATTTATCAAAAAGAAATCTAGAATTTTTCCACTCCCTCTCTTTGATATCCTCATTGGGATTCATGCTTTTAGTAATTTTAAAACCATGACAAGCCTCTCATTCCATATGATAAACCACCTGTACCACCTTCTCTTAATATTTGAATTAAATAATAAGGATTATATTTTCAATGTAGTTGATTTGTTGATCCAAAATCATGAGATCAACAGATCCACTGAAAGTCAAAGACCTTTGTCGCGTAAAGGTCTCAAATTCACCTTTCTATTTCATATGGGGATGTGTCTGTCCCTTCTGATTCGTATTTTAATTAAAAACATGGGTTAATTGAGAATTTATGGCTATGAAGTTTCCTATTCATGCACTTACCAGGTCAGACATCTCATTTGGGAATTCATTATATTTCTCATCACATTGGTTGTTCAATTAGTTTATTCTAATCGAATCCATTGACTAAAATAAAGCGGAAATTTGTGAAGATAATTTTAAACCTACTAAACACATAAAAGAGAAACTATAAATTTTTAAGGTATAAGTCATAAATGACATATATTCCTTAAATTATTAATTTATAGGTTTCAATCAATGTTGTCCATCATTTATTTCCTAATATTAAAATCTTATGGGAATTTTTTCCCTTCATAATGGTTCGTAAAGAGCTTTTAAATTTAACAAAAAATATCCCAATGGAGTTTCTAACTTGGTGTGTAGCATGGAATATTTATTGTGCCCTGGGTGATGATGGATTCAATCCCAATGTGCCCTTTTCAGGGTTATTACACATAGGTTCAACTATAACAGAGCCATATACACTTGTAGTATCTAGATGGGGATGTATTTTGTTGGTGAACACTTAATATATACTTAACAAAAATATATGGATGTTTTTCATATGTTTCTTATACCTAATTATTTAATATGGTTTTCTAATCATAATAAAAAAACAACAAAACTTTTCTCTAATACCAACTATGATAACCGATATCATTAATACACATTGTATCATGATTTATTACATAAATATACCTTTAATAATACCTTCGAAGATCACATGTCCAATTAATTTAGGAAATTAAGTATATATAATAATACAATGAAATATAAATATAAATACATAAACTAAAACTACATAACATTCCATTAAATTTTATTTATTGTTCTAAAATTTTATGAGATAACCGATGGATATACATAAGATATGGACAATATATAGATCCGAGAAAGAGAATAATCAAATAATAAGAAGATGAAAATATTACATGTGATTCAATGGTTATATCTTGGAATCATAAGAGGGTTGATAATAATAAACATGAACATCAAATAATGATATAATATGAAAACATAAAGGAATTATAGATTATGGAAGAAAAATAAAACATTAAATTAGAAGCATATATAATATATAAATTCTAATAAATCAAAATGTATTGTTCTTATTATAACCTCTCATTCACTATTCATAGTATTTCACAAGATGAAAACATTACTCTATGCATTGGAGGGCTATATAATTCCTAGAACAACCACCACCTTCACATCATGTTCAAGAAAAAGTGTTCAATATATATCATACATAAAATAAATGTATTTGATAAATTTTAATCCCATTATTAATTATTGTGTGTAAAATACATATAAGTATAAAATATATGAAGGATAAGAAAATTTCTATGAATTGACTTGATTTAAAATGGGTATTGGTATTCACTACACAAAAGATTGGTATAGAAAAACATAGGATAATTTAGACAATAGAATGGTTGAATATAAATATTCATATAATGGTTAAATGAGAGTTAACTTATAATAGAAAGCATAAACCTATAAGCCTAAAAAACTTATAAATACCTCATGATATGTTAAAATACATGAATCCCTCGGTGGAGATGTTTAAATTTACCAAGCCTATATTGAACCTTCCATATATTTGGAATGAGAAAAGCCTTAATAAGAGTTACTAATGAGTGTTGAGTGAGATATTTCATAGAAGGTAGCTAAAAATGAGCGAGGGGGTATGAAGGATACGAAATAGAATTGAATGAAATTCATAAATAATATTAAATCCAAAAACATTAAGTAAGCATGATAAGTTTTAGAAACATGTTGTTAAAAATTGAATTCATATTGTTAAGTATTTTTATTTTTTATTGGGTAATATTTTTGAAGTTAATTTATCTATGATTCCATGGATTATGTGTTGGGAAATTGATAAATCCAATATTTTCATATTATTCAAAATGTGTTTTAATAATTTTCATTCCACCACCTCGACATTTTATGGGTAATTGTCACATTATTATAATTTTTGTGAAATTTAGAACTTGTTGTGAAAATAGATTTAAACCTTATTGTTATTTGATTATTTTATTTTTAAAATTATTACATAAGAGCCTATATTTGATTAACGATGTTTTGATTATTATTTAAGGTGGCTGGAATGCACGAAAATGGAATCATAACTATTCAATATAACTTTATAGACATGAATATTACTTTTTTATGTATATGAGCATAAGGGTTCCTAATAGACAATCATAAATATTTATATGTATTTGGTTACAATAAATTAATACTTCAATAATTTTATATAAATATATATCTATAGGTTTGTCTTTGTGAAATACCAATAAGAGATCATAATAATTTTAATACAACATGTATAAAATTAGCCTTCAATGTATGGATTTAACATGACATATGAAATAGATGGATCATGTATTACTTTTATCACAAAAGGCTCATCTATACAAGTCATCATAAATATCATTTTCCATTTTTTTCATGGTAAATGCGCCTAGGTATGGAAAACATGCATGCACAATCAAACCAAGTACAGGTCAAGCTATTCCTCCTGGGTCACTGTAATGTTATTTCCCACTATGTAAGTATGACTTTAACTTCAAAGATAATATAAAGTGTGGTATAAAACATTATATTTCCACATAATCATCATTCATTAATCCAAAAAAATTTGGTCACACAAATTATAATATGAATGGTATTTTGAATAGGAACAATAATGAAAAGCTGTCAATTATCAAAATGGATTAGATAATAACCAAGAAGTATAACTTGGGAAAAGTGAAAGGATAATGATTTTTAAGGTATAATATCTATAATCATTGAACATAGGAAAAAATGGAGGGAAATTATGATATAAAAGATTAAAATAAGGTCAAAGGATAAAATAGTTTGACTTGAAGAACTATTATAATTGGTTTTGTGTGTTTTATTATCTTATTTATTACTTTGCATTATATTTTCACAAATTATTCTTCCAAATTCACAGCTTTTTCAACTCAAATAAAGTTCTAAATAATTTATATGGTTAAGGAATATATGTATTTCAATTATATTTGTGGAGTACCACTTATACTATATAAATAACTATTTCTCTTATATAAATTGGTTTTAATGTTATATAGAAGTTCTAAATACAAATGAAATTATATTTGGTATAATTTTATTTATTATTTCATATTTTCTGTAAAAAACATATCTCTCTCCTAAAATGTAATTTACACATGATGGAATATACCAGTGTTTAGTGGTGAAGAAATTAGAGATTACTTCCTCGGGTGTTTAGGGTAGTAGAATTTCCATGGGGGATATAGATGATAAATAACATGATTGAGTACTACCTGTGTTAATTTAGAGTTGATTATTTCATCGCATTACACATAATAAAGGAGGATAAAATAAGTTAATTTATACCTAAATAAATTATAACTATATCAAGTACAATTTGGGTGATAGGTGAAATGATTGTGGGACCACTCAATTTCTAGTAAATATTTAGAATATTTAAATAATTATAAACATTAATAGAAATATAATTGAGAATCTATCCCTAAACCATATCCATCTTGTCATTTAATTTTGAAAAACATTCTTCACACTATAATCATTCTTAATTTTAAGTTGTTTCTAATAAAACAATTCAATACCAAACATTTTTTCTCTAACAAATGAGAAAACTAATTTTATTACAATCGTATCCTGAAAAAAAATTAGGTTTCTACTAATAGGTATTTTTTCTAGAACAAATATATATTTTTAAACACTATAATAATATTTTTCCTTGATTGTTGTGCATAACTTGAATCAATGTGAAATTTTATAGTAGGGGATTTTACCAGGCTTTCTTACCTAAATTCCTAGACTACTCGAGCAGTTATACACCTTATAGTTATTCCTCCCAAAAAAGTAGTCGTGAATGACTCTAGAGAAATTTTATGTAGCCTATGTGTTCTTATCTCATAGATGAAGTGATTTAAATTCATTTTATTCTATATATATAGATTCAATGGAGATGTATACAAATTTTTTAGGATCTACCATTACTACAACTTCAACGGTTCTTTTGGCCTATGCATAAGACAACCCATATCTTTTCTACCATTTATCTCATGATTTCTTACATAAATATAGACCTAATACAAACCTAGGATAGAATAAGTCCCATAGTAATTTTTTAATTAGTTATATATCATAATAACATGAAACATAAATATAAATATAAAAACTAAAACACCATAAATTTCCCTTAAATTATCTTGATTCTACTAAATTTACCTGGGATAACTGGGGAATGTACATAAGAAAGAAGTGATATATAAATACAAATAAGGGAATAATAAAATCATAACATTATTAAATTAATAAATGTGATTAAATAGGTATATCAAGGTTACATAAAAAGGGTCATAATCCAAGTCTTTGACATTGAAGAATGATATAAGATGATAATATAAATGCAACATAGGAATGTGTCAAAAATATAAAATATGAAATCACAAGAATAAGTAAAGATAAAAACCAAGAAATCACAACATAATGTCATTAGGACAACCTCACATTCATCATATATGGTATCTCATTATATTAAAAAATCACTTCATGCATTAAAGGGCTATTTGATTTTGGGATCAACTTTCACATTCATATCATGTACATCCATAAGCGTTACACGTAGATCAATAAACACAAAGATATTTTTCATTACTTTTAATCGACAAATTAATGAGTGTATGGTAAAAACATGAAATTAACAAATAAATTTAGTGTAGTTAAATCGATATGTATAGCATAAATTTTACGGCAGATCCCAATTTATTTAAAAATGAAAAATAGATAACCCTTTTGAGCTGGGAAAGGGGAAATCCATTACATGCCTGAAGGCCAAAGACACACATCCTTAAGTTCAACGTATTTCATAATAAAAAGTCCAGCTATCAATGATAGACCCATAAAGATTCCAATTTCAAACCCAGATAACGATCTAGCCATTCGCACAGCCATGTTCACCATCCGCCCGAAGCCAATCCATCTCGATGCTGCCTATGAAAACTGCATCAACATGAAATCTCACATCGGAGGGCCTTACCACAACCGTGATTCCCACATCACACCACTAGCTGACCATTGAACCATGCTTCTACTCTGAGCACCAGATTGCCAACCAAAACTCTGATCCCCAGAAACACCAGTCGCCACAGACAGATCTGTCGTCATACCCTTGAGGATGTGAAAGCAAGTCCTGTTTATAATGAATTTATTTAAAACCCATAAAATGTAATATAGGTTTTGAGGAAATTTTATAAAATTAAAAAATTAATAAAGTAAAACTATTTATTAAATGGTAAACATAATTTTGTCTTGTGATACTCTTTATAGTATTTATTAATCACTTTTAGACTTTTATTATGTCATAATACAAACCTTATATTTACACCAAATTTAATTTGTAACCAAAAATTTGACTGTCTTAAAAAATTATAAAAAATATACCATTTTATAATTTTGATTTGATGATTAAAAATATAATATTTATTTTAACCAAATTATTCTATTAAAATGAATATTTACAATTTTAATTCGAAAAACCCCATTTATTGATAAATACAATTTTTTTATAATGATAACAGCTTCAAACCCTTATAAAATAACATTTAGATGCATAAAATATATTATATTTTATATAAATATTACTAACTAAGAATAGAATATTAAAACAACATTTATTTGATAAATTATTGAATTCATAAAAAATGGATCCTTGATTGAATCCATACAATTCCCAAAAATACAATATTTTTCTCATCATATTATAATCTAGTTTTTTTCATGAATTTTATATAATCAAAATAATGTAATAATAAAAAAGATAAACATACTCATTATTTTATTAGAATAAATAAAAATAAAATAATTAATACTCTTGGTTTCTAGCTACATAACCCCTGATTACACCAAAATATGCCTTTTGAGTAAGGTGTGTGATGGTTATACATTCTTGGGGTGGTTTGATGGACATGGTTTTGACCACGGTATTATTAATATTTAATATCTATTATAAATGGTTTTCCTTAGGGTTTAGTTTTCAAATACCATATTGGTCTTGATCAAGGGGAAATCCTAATGATTTCAACTCCCTTAGAAGATCTGATAAATGGCATTCAAAGGGTATGATCCTATTTGTTGAGGTTACTGATTCTTCTGTCTGTGTGTATTGGATTTTTTCATAACCTTAAATATATACTAATCATGATGTATTCTATAAAATGACTATATTATAAATGTTTTTGATTCTAGATAGTCTTTTAAATATAACAGTATATAACTTATAATGGTCAAATTTAGTTCACGCGTCTTTTATAACATTATTACTTAATAAGGTACATATTCATTTTAAAAGGGAATTTCATTCATATAATCTTAGGTAGTTAAATTCTCACCCATTTAGAAATTTCTCCTTTGAAATTTTATTTCATAAAATAATATATGAGGGTACTTCTATTTTATCACCTCTTCTAGTTCCTTAGTTTACTCCTCAAACTTTTGGTTCCTCCGCAATACATTGATCGTGTGAGTTTTCGTGTTTCATAATTAATTTTCTCTATGATCTAATATCATCATCGGATGATCCTAATATAATATATAATTATCCAAGGGTACCACATTTAGATTCATCACATATTAGGCATTTCTTATATACATCATCAAGAGGGATAAGTGGAACACATAATATACTTGAGATTAGTTAGGTGGGAGTTCTAGTAATTATGACACCACTCTCATGTGATCAAGGATCTAAAAGATGATGACATATCTTGTAAAAAGATTTACCTTCTTCCCAAACACGATTAATTTAATCAATATAGGTTTATAAAGGAACACTTTATCTCTAACTTCATAATCTAGATATCTTTGATGATTATTTGTATATCTTTTTTGTTAACTTTTTTTAGACTTCATATGATGTTGAATGGTTTGAACCTTATCTATCATCTCTTGTAAAAGGCCTGGTCCAATAAGATTCCACTCTCCAACTCATACCAACATGTTGGAGTATAAAACCTCTACCATTATAAAGCCTCATAAGGTGATATTTAAAAACTCGACTATAATTTTTTATTATATTAGAACTAAAATAGGGGAAGGTGTTGATCCATATATCCTCGTAAATCCATCAAATTGATTTTAAAATGTCTTTTTGAGTTTTTATGGTCCTTTAAACTGACCATCCATTTATGGGTGATAAATAGTATTGAATCTCATCTATGTATCCAACTCTTACTAAAGGTAGTTCTATAATTTTTAAATATACCAAAAATATTGATCACACATAATAGATTATGGTACTCCATTTATTCTTACAATTTCTTATATATATATATATTTATGAGTAGGTTGAGAAATAAATATTTATTGATGGAAATTAGATTTATTGACTTTTTAAGGATTTCAACTACCACCAAAATGAAATTATTTCCTTTTGAAGTCCTATGGAGTCCTAAAAATAAATCCATGTTTATGATTTTCCATTTACATACAGGTATAGGAAATTATTTCACCGTACTCGTATAATTATTTCATTTATACGTAAATTTTTTTAAACTAAGCATTAAGATAAAAATTCTGCAGTATCCCTCTACATGTTATCCAACCATATGTTTTTCTTCATATTTAAATATATCATAGAACTGCCTAGAAGAATAGTGAATGATGAGTTATGTTCCTCATCTAGATGTTCTAACTTCATTTCTAGTTTTTATGGGAATCATATCTTGGTTATATACTTTATAAATACATTTTTATTATAGTTAAACTCTAAAATTTTCACTACATTTTTTAGTAGTTAATTATCATATTATGAGTCTCCTTGATCCTTGAAATGATAGATAGATTATCTGTTATTTGATAATGGTGATATAATTTTTATTATTATTCCCATATCCATCCATGTTACGTCTAATAAAATTATATCACTTGAAATCCTTATCATGGATAGGGTTACAGGATCCTTTCTTCTCATAATACCTTCCACATTGTTCACCTTCATAAGATGGTGATGGAATGAATAGTCATAATCGTTGATCTGATCTAACCACATTCACTGGCACATATTTATTTCCTTTTTTGTGAATATATACATGTGGATTTTAGGGACTCTATACATGTTACACTTTCATCCATACGGTAATCATTTTCCAAATCATCAATTTAAAGATCACTATTTCCAAATCTAGATTATGTATTTTATAGTTATACTCATAGATAATTAGTTGGTGGGCATAATAGTCTATAATTTCTAACATTTCAGGATAACACAACCTAGTCCCCTTTGGATGAATCATTGTAGATCACAATTCCTTCCCCACTAGTGGATAATGTGAGCCCATGTTTGCTGATTAACCATTTATTAAAATCCATTAATGATCTTGTTTCATTCACCAATCCATAAAACATGAATAACTTCTAAGTCATCTTTGTTAGTTTTATTTACAAACAAAATAATTTTATAAAGAGTTAATGATAGTACCCATAAAATATTAGGAAAATATCTATTTCCATCAATAATGTTTTTCTGGATCACCCTTCAACTTCCATTATATTATAAGGATCTAAAAATATCACTTTGGTAGTGATAACTTTCCCAAGGAATGTTATATTCTCTATCAAAAACTCACATTTACCACACTTCAAAAATAACCATATCTTTTGTATTATCTTCAACATAGAAATCAAATTACCATCATGTTCTTCCATACATTTTGTGTAGATAATAATATCTTCTATAAAGGATAATTTTTTTTGAGGTGATCTATAAATACTATATTCATCAAATAGATTAATATTTATTGTGAATTTTTGAGTCCAAATGGTCTCAGTATGAACTCATAGTACCCATACTTTGTACGAAAAAAGTCTTGGGGATATCCTCCTTCTTCACATTTACATGATAATATACCTACTTATGATCAACTTTAGAGATGTATTGGGATCCACATAGCTAATTGAACAAGTCATCAATTCATGGAAGGGGATACATTTTCTTTATCGCGATCTTTTTGGAGCTCATGATAATCAATGTAGAGGCTCATTAACCCATCATTATTCATGATGAATAAGTCTAGTCTACCCCATGGTGTAGCACTTGGGGTTATAAACCACTTATCCAGAATCTCTGATAATTTCATCTTTAAAACATCAGGTTTAACAATAGAAATTATATATGGAGTCTTAGATATTATCAAACTTCCTAGTATAATATTTATTGATAACTAAACTTCAAATATTTGCGAATGGAATGAAATTATTCAGGAAACACATCGACATATTCCATTATAATGATCATTCTTCATGTATGATCTATTCCTTTTCCACAATAATCTAAGATAATTGCACATGATCATAAGGAAACAATATATAATCTTTATATGATGATACCGAAGGAGTCTTTGTAACACCCTAAGCTTCAACGGTACACTTCTCTTTGAATAATACAGTAGCGTGTGTTGTACACAACTTTGAGTTCTAACACACACCACAACCAGTCAAACTAGCCGTTATGAATATTCATACCCACTTTTTGAAATTTTATACATTTTATATTGAAAAATAGTCTTCATTTTTGGATCCAGAATATCAAATAATCTTAGGGTGATTTTTCGGTACTTTTCGGATAACATTCATATTTTATTGAATAGTGAAAATTACTAAATTTTAGATAAAAACAACTTTTTTAATCGAAATAATTAATAGTGATAAATTATTAATTTGAGTGGTTTAAAAGTATAATTAGATTTTATTTTTATCATTTAATCCAATTTTGTTCATTGGACATAATTTCACATTTAAACAGGATATAAACAAGTGTCAATCATTTGATAGTTATTATTTCTTAAAAACATGCTTTTTATTTTGACAGTGGGAATTGATTTTAAATTAATTTCTCCCACTTCTTTGTTTTGAATTTTGAAAAATGGATTCCATATTTAGAATAAGGAAGTCCAAATTTTGTAAATAGATAACTTTTATTTTTATACATTTTGAATAATTATTTCGGTAAATATTTTATTTACCATTGTTAAAGGGTAAATCCGGTAAATAAGGGTAACAAATAATATAATAATAATACTAAATTACCTTAAAACGTGTCCTAACCATATTGGTTGAAACATGTACGACCATGGGAATATTTGGGTCGATTTTGGGACCCCATGGATCCACTTGTAAGTGATAGTGACACTTTATATTAATAATGTGAATGTAAATACAAAAATGACATAAGCATATATCTTTTACAAAAACAATTTTTACATAGAATTATATATCTTATATTTTAGACTATAAGTATTCATTAGAAATAGAAAATGTTTTCATACATAATGGTAATTTATTTATAATTTTTATACATTTAATAATTAAATTTATTTATGACACAAAAATGATGCGCTATTTTCCTTATTAATGAAAGAATCAAATAATTTGTATTATAAATGTTAAAATAAATATAATTTGAATGTTTTGATGCCATAAACAAATTTTATTGGTTAATATGACATGTTAAGACTGCTAAAATTAATTATTTTCGAATTAATCACGTGTTTAGTACTTTAAAAAAATTCAATTATTAAATATTTTCAAAATTGACATAAATGAGTTTTTAAAAAACTTATTATATTATTAATTGATATTATATTCCTAAAAGTATATGGTTCGGCCAAAAGACTTATATAATTATAGGTGTATCATTAATGGACCACTTTGGGGTCTCTTTTAAGTATATAGTAAGTTTATTAATCATATAATATAAAAATACAAAGTGACATGGTAAATGTCCAACTATTTAACTAAGAGCTAAATATAAATGATAAGGTTAATATAGTAACCCAAACCTGTCTATAATATATTTGATGAAATAATTTAGACCCATACCCACCTTATACTTGTAATAATCTACTTTGGAACCATTATATACTGAATATGAATTTATTATAAATTAATACTTAATATTTTTTCAAAAGAGCCCCTCCTCCCCCTTGTAAAAAGACAACACTTCTATCCAATTCTTCATACCTTTAATGCCTTTTTGATTGTCCAACCTCTACACATATACCCTATCAACTATACTACCTTAATCCTAGAAGCCTTCCATTATTCATAAAGCCAACCTATGGATCCATTTTGATCAAATCAAAAGGAAGAACCCAAAGAAGATGTAATGTTTTCACCAGCCTTTCTCAAGTTCTTTTCTTTTTTAACTTGTTATTAATTTTTTGTTCCATTATAAAATAATAAATCCAGTATCTTATATATAATTTGATTTTATTATAAATATGATACACCCATATTCAGTCTTCTTCTATCTATCCTTTGAATGACATGTCATCATACGTGTGTACGTACGACCTATCGTCTCCACGTCGTGCTGTAATTGTTATTTGATAAATTATTATTTGGATGGGAATAATAATTATGTGTAATTAATGTAAATAATAAATAAAACATGATAATTATTTTTTATATACTATATATCAACCAAATATATGTTATTTTAATATCAAAAAAATGATATTGTCTCTCGTGCGTACGTACGGACTACCGTCTCCATGAACACGATAAGATTCATTTCCCATCGTATCCATTCAAGTATAATTATGATTTGACTATTAAAAATAATTTTTAAATACTTGATATCATTCTGTATATGAATAAGATACAACCAACCCATAACAAACAGAACATATGTTACAAAACCTATAAAAGAAAACGAGTAAGTTTAAACACGAAATGACGATAATACTAAGATATTAGTAACAAATCAATGTTAAAAGATCATAAATGATATAATATTATTGTATATGATTCATGTATAATTCAGTAACAATTATTTCACCACTATACAGGAGGCTAACTTACCCTCGACCAAAGAAAAAGTACAAGGTAAGGGGTTTCTTATCTCACTTTTAAATCCGTGAGATTTCCATTGTTCACCACTTATTTATTGCATGTTGTGTGTGTACTACCCATGTTTGTATTAATTGTGTAATATACATTAATTCATGGATATTTTCATAATTATTGTATGATCCTTCTTTCATGGGTGTATGTTTCGTATGTTACCAAATCAATGAGGAAATTTGAAATTCCAATTTCCACTCATTTGGCTTTACGCATACTTCATTCATTATTTTACTCAAGATTATGTGTGGAATCATTATTCATTTGCTTAGGTCATAATTTCTTCTCCCATTTCTATGGATATACTTTTGATACACATAATCACTATATTGATAAATTGTCATGTCATCGATATTAACTTGATAAGAGTAATTTTTACTCCATCTCTATTTGTTTAGTTAAACATCCAATTCATTGGTGTTGTTTTTACATGAATATGTGTGAATGTAATTTTATTTTTTTACAATTAATATCCAATCATATTGAGTGTATTTATATTTTTCCCATGCACTTACATCTTTTATTTATCCTTTACCTAAGGATAAGACCTTTATGGGAGATTTCATCTCAATTTACATTCCATTGAGACTCCTTTGTTGTTATACACCAAATCACTTTTATATGGTATATATAATATAATTTGACATAGTATATCATGAAACCCTTTATTCTCATGATATTAAAATGTTTTTATTACCACAATTATTTGTATTCATGTGTCTCTCTTTTGGTTAGTAACTCTAACTAAAATACCATTTTAAAATGTTTTAATGATTTATTATTCTAAATCTTTCTCATTAATGTCCATGTATTAAAAATGGTTTAGGGATTTATTTATATGGAAATTAAAGTTTTAAAATAAATATTACTTTTAAAAGTTTTAAGGTGGTATGGGGCACATTGATTAAAAAATCTATTTTAAATGGATTCTTGACAAATAGTCTGACTTTTAAATGTTTTCAAGAAAAAAGGGGTATATTTCTCTCAATAGTTTGATGAATATTTTAATCTCTGTCAATATCACTCATTATTGTCGATTGATGTTAATATGATACAATTAAATCTTCAATATTTTATCATATGTGTTATGTTTGACTGTGGATGTGATATTTTTATACCATTCATGGTTTGTGGTTAATGTATTGACATTTCATATGCTAGTTTTAATACGGATGTTTATGTTATGTTTCAAACATTTCATATGAGGAATGAATTGGACTGAGTAAGTGACGGGTAGAGACCGCTATAGTTCCTCGATGCATCGGTAGGTCTCATGAGACAAAATAGTGTCTTGGTACAAGACCTTGAAAAAATCTTATTTGTAGTCTTGGTACGATGCCTTGACTATGTGGTTATGATAATCTGGCATTATGCATTCCATGATTATGAAAGTGGTTATTTATATTTCATGTGGTTATTCGACTAGTAGAATAGCCATGTGAATAAGTAAATAGAATTATTTCATTTTATCTTTGCCTTATTATGCTGAAGTTAAACTATAAAAGGCTTATGTTTTAGTTATAAATTTCTTTAAATGTTTATGCTAATTTGTGAACATTTCCTCTATATTTTTATCCTTACTGAGCATCTAATCTCACACCTTTTTATGTTTTATTTTTCCCAGGAAGTGAAGAAATATTTTATGAACGACCTACAGGGATAGTATGAGGATATGAGTGTGGTCTATGGAAATAAAATGTTATTGTAGTTTTTCACGTTATGATGTAATGTAAACTTTATGAATGTATCTAGTGATTCCAAGGCCACGAAACTAATCGGTCTTTTGAGACTTGAACATTGTGGTCATGCCAATGATACGTAATAATGCACCGACTCTAGGTAACTAGGGTCGGGGCGTTACAATTGGTATTAGAGTAATATTAGTACAATCCTTGGAATCCAGATTTAGATAAACTCTTATTAGAGCACATATCCCTAAGATAGGATTTGAGAAATAGTATTGAATAACTTCCTATAATTGTATAGATTTTGTGAGTTTTCCAATAAATACATCCCTATCTGGATACGAGCAGGTAGATGTGGCACTGGCACAGATGTAGCTAGGGGTAAAACCCGAAAACACTGCATTGAGCTAGAATCGAACGGGAACTGCTACCCAACAACAGGCCTTGCTGCACTCTTGGTTACGACATTCCCTAGGGATATGCTTAGGATAATTTAAATTTTCTTTATAACCAATTTGATGTATTTTAATATAAGATGAGAATAAATGAACATTGTTAATCCTAAGGTGTTTCAAATTGAGAATATGGTGTCATGATATTTTCTAAATGATTTTATGACTAATGTTACTCACACAATGCTTTCTAGTTTTAGTCAATAGCTGGAGTCCAAGGAAGTCATATTAACATTCAAAATGATGTTCAAGGTGGTAACAGTGGTGGAGATGAGTAACAAAAAGGATTGTTGTTAGGCGTAAAAATATCGTGTTCATACCAAATCAGATTTCAAAAAATATGATCAACAACATATATATTAACCAACTCCCAGACTGAACAAAGAAGAGAATGGTGATAAATTATAAGAGCACCAGTAGTGGAGACCATGGAGAAAAGAATCCTAAATTTCCATCATGCTTGAAATGTGGAAGGAGACACCCAAGACTGTGTCTTAATCGAACAAAAAAATGCATTATGTGCGGGAAAGAAGGACATAAAATGAAGAATTTCTGAGGAAAGATGAAGAATACTATCGAATAATATAAAAATGGTCCCAAGAATCCATTTACAGTCATTTACTGTAAATGTAGGGGACCTGGCCATTACCCGAGTAAATTTCCTATTCTATAGGATATTTTCTTGGTCAAAGAAGAATCTATGTGGAAATAAATGGTTGGAGAAATGATTAAAAGTATTAGTGCTCCTTGTTGATGGGAGTACTTTGGAATAATTTTCTATTGTATTTGTAACCCAGTAGTTTTCCATGTGAGAATGTTATTTGAGTATGTCTTATCTCTTTCCGGATATAGTTATAAATTAGAATTTGGGTTTATATGATCATTGGGTTTGAGTTAATTAAAAGTTATTATATTTTGGGATGAAAATTCAAGGTATTAGATATCAGTTGTTGTTAAATTATGTTATATTTATTTTGAGTAATTTATCTCATTTTGGTAATGTTATAAAATATAGTTTTTGAAAAAGGACAACATGCATGTCGTGTTACAACCCATCGCATTGGACAATGTTGTGGGAATAAAACTCACAACAAAAGTGGGATTGGGATTTATCACCTACCTCTATACTACGTGAAGTCCCTGGTTAGTGTGACAAATTGTTTTAAGTTAAATGATTTTATTCATAATTAATAATTTGATTTGGGTTCTTATGTCTTATCAAATGAATACTCTTAGTATAGGAAAATGATCTGGTGATTATGTGATAAATGTTATTTTGGAAGATGTTCGCTTTGTTGGGAACATTATATGCCCAAGGAAAATAGAATACTATGGGGATTTATTTGAGGAGTAATGGTGGATTTTTATCTAATTGTTTATTGTGGATTTATAGTGATTTGGGATATTTATGGAAATGATAATCCTATATAAGAGAATATTTGATTAGGTTATTTACTTTTAAGTATGTGACTTTAAGAGTAGTTGATGTCATTTGGAGATATAATTTAATGTGGAAAAATACATAACCAAATTCTTCTATGTTTTGGGTTTCAATATTAGTTTGGATTATATTAAAGGATTTTAAGGACAATTGTTTATTGAATAGTATTTATTTAACTTTGAGGTATTGTTGGTTTAATTTTAGAATTTAATATTTTTGTTTCTTTATCTAATGGAATATCCTTTTTTGTATCATCAAATCTTAAACTAACCATTTTGGTTTTGATTAATCTCTAAAGACAAGTTATATATATTTTTTATCCTTTGTGGATCTTGTGATTATATAGAAGTTTATTCTAGGTCATCCAGTGTGACCAAGTCTTCTAGAATACTCATCTCTTAAAAAAACGAGTTAATGGTAGAAATTTTTTAAATAATGAAACTCTACATAAAAAGTAAGTATATATCTCTATGTTCTTAGTCAATTACACAAGTTAATTCCTCATCATTATGTAATGTAACTTAAAATTGAAAAAAAATTGCTCGTTTACTTTCCCTACTCGGAGACTATTGACCATTTGTCCCATCCCAAGTTTGTGGTTTTCTTGTTGTTAACTTTCTCCTGATCATTTTTTCTATCCCTCTCCATAATAACGTGACACATAGTTTATCTTCTATATCCATGTTTTCCTACATGGAATCCTAGTATGAGTTATCTTGGGTGACCATTTTACTTCACTTTCTTTCTTTTAAGATGACAGTTTTATTGACTCTTTTTCCGATATGTGACTTTCCATTATATTCCCAAGGACAATTTTAAAAAATTTGAGGACAAATTTATTTCAATGATGGGAGAATGTAACACCCCAAGCTTCCATGGTATGCTTCTTTTTGAATAATACACTAGCGTGTGTTGTACGCTACTTCGAGTTCTAACACACACCACAAAAAATCAAACTAGCTGTTATGAATAATAATAACAACTTTTTTAAATTTTATACATTTTATATTTCAAAATGGACTTTGTTATTGGATTCTGAATATCTAAATTAGCATAGGGTGAATTTTTGGTACTTTACGGATAACTTTCATATTTTAATATATACTAAAAATTACTAAATTTTAATTAAAAACAACTATTTTAATCAAAATAATTAATATTGATAAATTATGAAATTGATTGGTTTTAAATTATAATGATATTATATTTTTACCATTTAATCCATTGTTGGTCATTAGACATACTTTCACATTTAAACCAGGCGTAAACATGTTCCAATATTTTGATAGTTATTATTTCTTAAAAACACGCTTTTTGTATTGACAGTGTGAATTAATTTTAAATTAATTTCATCCACTTTTGTGTATTGAATATTGAAAAATGGATTCCATATTTAGAATCAGTATGTCCAAATTATGTAAATCGGGATCATTTATTTTTATACATTTTGAACAATTACTTCAGTAAATATTTTATTTACTATGGTTATAGGGTAAATCTGGTAAATAAGGGTAAAAATAATATTATAATAATAATAAATTACCCTAAAACGTATCCTAACCCTACTGGTTGTAACATTTCCGACCATGGGAATCATTGGGTCGATTTTGGGACCCCATGGATCCACTTGTTAGTGATTACGACACATTATATTAATAATGTTAATGTAAATACAAAAATGACATAAGCATATATCTTTTAGAAGAACAATTTTTACACAGGGTTATATATGTTATAATTTCAACTATAAATATTAATTATAAAGATAAAATGATTTCATACATAATGGTATTTTATTTATAATTTTTAGACTTTTTATAAATAAATTTATTTATGACACAACAATGATGCAGTATTTTCATTATTAATGAAAGAATCAAATAATTAGTATTATAAATGTTAAAATAAATATAATTTAAAATTTTTTATGCCGTCCACGAATTTTATTGGTTATTATGACATGTTAGTATTGTTTAAATTAATTGTTTTTACAATTAATAAAGTTTTTATCAATTTAAAAAATTCAATTATTAAATATTGTCAAAATTGACATAAATGAGTTTTAAAAAAATCTATTATATTATTAATTGATATTCTATTCCAAAAAATCTATAGTTCAGACAAAATACTTATATAATTATATTTTTAGCATTATGGGACCACTTGGGGGTCGCTCGGAAGTATATATTAAGTTTATTAACCATATAATATAAAAATACAATGTAACATTATAAATGTCAAACTATTTAACTATGAGTTAAATATAAATGATAAGGTTAATATAGTGACCCAAACCATTCTAAAATCTATTGGATTAATGGATTTAGACCCATCCCCACCTTATAATTTTAATAATTTACTTTTTATCTATTAGAAACCTAATATGAATTTATTATAAAATAATTCTTTATGTTTTTTTAAAGAGCCCCGCCTCCCCCTTATAAAAGGACACACCTTATAACCAATTATTCATACCATCAAATCCTTTGGATAGTCCAAAATCATCCCAAATACCCTCTCAACTATCGTCACTTAATCTTAGAGGACTTACTTTAGTAATAAATCCAATCTATGGATCCCTTTTGATCAAATCAAAATGAACAACCTGAAGAAGAGGTAATATTTTCACCACCCTTTTTCAATTTCCTTTCTTCTTTGAATTATTCTTTCTTTGTTGTTCCATTATAAAATAATAACTCCATTATATTCTATATAATTTGATTTTATTATAAATATGTTACAACCATATTCATTATTCTATCCATCATTTGAATGACATTTCACTAAACGTGCGTACGTACGGCCTACCGTCTCCACATCGTGGTGTAATTGTTATTCAATAAAATATTATTTGTAAGGGTATAATAATGATGTTTAATTCATGTAAATAATAAATATAACATGATAAGGCTTATTTATATATGATATAACATCCAATTATATATTATTTTATCATCAAAAGAATTATATTGTCGCTCGTGCGTACGAACGGACTACCGTATCCATGAATGCGATGAGATTCATTCCCCGTCATATCCATTCACATTTAATTGTCATTTTATGATTAAATATAATTTTTAAGAACTTGATATCATTCTGTATTTGAATAATATACAACATACCCATAATAAACACAACTTGTGTAACTAAAAATATAAAAGAAAACTAGTAAGTTAACACCTGAAACGACGAAAATACTAAGATATTAGTAACAAGTCAATTTTAAAAGATGATATATGATATCATATAAATGTATATGATCCTTGTATATTTCAATAAAACCTATTTTACCATTTTAAAAGTGGATAACCTACACTCGACCAAGGAAAAAGTACAAGGTAAGGGGTTTCGTATCTCACTTTTAATTCTGTGAGATTTCCGATGTTCACAACTTTTTTATTGCATGTAGTGTGTGTACTGCCCATGTTTGTATTCATTGTGTAATATACATTAATTCATGGATATTTAAATCATAATTTTATTATCCTTCATTCATTGGTGTATGTTTCGCAAGTTACAAAATCAATAAGGGAATTTGAAATTCAATTTCCACTCATTCATCTTTACGCATACTTCATTGATTATTTTCTCCAAGATTATGTGTGGAATCACTATTCATTTTCTTATGTCATAATTTACAATCCCTTTTATGGGGATATACTTTTTATACACATAATCACTCCATTGATAAATTCTCAAGTCATCCGTATGAACTTTATAAGTGTATTTTTTACCAATCTCCATTTAATGAGTTAAACATCCAATTCATTGGTGTTTTTTTACAAGAATACGTGTGAATGCCATTTTATTTTTTTAAACAGAATATATAGTCATATTGAGTGTATTTATATTTTTCACATGTAATTATGTCGTTGCTTTAGCCTTAACCTAAGGATACGACCTTTATGAGATATTTCATCTCAATATATATTCCATTGATACTCCTTTGTTGTTATACACCAAATCACTTTTATATGGTGTATATAATGTACTTTGAAATAGTATATCATGAATACCTTTATTATCAATATATTACAATGTTTTTATTACCTTAAGTATTTTTATTCCTGTGTCTCTCTTTTGGTAACGAACTATATCTAAAATATCCTTTTAAAATGTTTTAATGATTTATTATTCTAAATATTACTAAATATTTTCCATATTTTAAAAATTGTTGTAAGGATTTATTTATATGGAAATTAATGTTTTAAAATAAAAATTCTTATTAAAATTTTCAACGTGTTATAGAAAACATTGATTCAAAAATCTATTTTAAATGGCTTCTTTACAAATAGTGTGACTTTTAAAAGTTTTTAAGAAAAATGGGGATATTTCTCTCAATAGTTTGATGATTATTTTAATCTATCAATATCCATCATTATTCTCAATTGAGTTTAATATGATATAATAAAATCTTCCACATTTTATTGAATGAGTTATGTTTGACTGTGGATGCGCTATTTTATACCATTCATGGTTTGTGGTTAAAGTATTGACATTTCGTCTGCTAGTTTTAAAACGGATGCTTATGTTATGTTTTAAACTTTTCATATGGGGATTTAATTTGACTTAGTAAGTGACGGGTGGAGCCCGTTATAGCTCCTCGATGCATCGTTAGGTCTCAGGAGACAAACTAGTGTCTTGGAACAAGGCCTTGAAAAAATCTTATTTGTAGTCGTCGCACGAGGCCTTTACAATGTGGATATGATAGTATGGCATTATGCATTCCATGATTATGAATGTGGTTATTTGTATTAAATGTGGTTATTCGACTAGTAGAATATCCATGTGAATAAGTAAATGGAATTATTTAATTTTATCTTTTCCATTTTATACTGATGTTCATGTTTAAAAGGCTTTTGTTTTAGTAATACATTACCTTAAATGTTTATGCTTATTTATGAATGTTTCCTCTCTATTGTTATCCATACTGAGCATCTGAGCTCACCCATTACTATGTTCTATTTTTCCCAGTATGTGACGAAATATTCTGTGAATGACTTGTAGGGATAGTATGTGGATATGAGTATGGTCTATGGAGACAAGATGTTGTTGTAGTTTTTCACTTTATGATGTAATGTAAACTTTATAAATGTATCTAGTGATTCCAAGGACACTAACCTAATCGGTCTTTCGAGACGTGATTTTTTGTTATCAAGACCATGATACGTAATAATGCACCAAATCTAGGTAACTGGGGTCAGATCATTACAGTCTTAACCTCCTCGGTCCACTTAAATAAATCAACGAGTTATTTTTGATATGGATGGTGTTTTTCTCTCTCTCATAAATATATGTTTACTCTATATAGGGAAATCCATTACATACCCAGAATAGAATCAAATTTCACTAAATGGAGTTTTATAGGGATTTTGGGATGTTTATCCTAAAAATATAGATAGAGGAGAAGTTATATACTTGGGATTCAATAATAGACGCATTTTTCATTTTCAATGATTTCTCTACATCAGTTTTTAGGTGGTTTTTGAATAGGTATAATAGACTTGCATGATATGAATTATTTCATATAACTATACAAAAATAATACCTTTACTATCCTTGAATGAATAATAATCATACCTTTCACGAAATCATTATTAGGATCCACCATATAATTTAAGATTGTATGATCTCAGAATTTCTCTCTAGGCCATAGAGGTTGTATTCTATGGTTTTCATTTACTACCACTGTCTTAGTGAAATATTTTTCATCATTTCATTTTTCTTTATAGATGAAAAATTATATAGTAGGATCAGGGTTGACATAAGAATTAATTTTTCTCTATCACATTTGTGGTTGTATCCCGATGACATTTTCTAGCTAGGTGTTCTTCCTTACCACACCTAAAGCATTTTCACCTTTGAGGTTATTTATGAGTTTTTCATCCAACACCTTTGACAAGTGTGATTTTTAAATTTATTTTCACTGTTAATTTTCTCCATTATACCAAAAATATAAAAATAAATTATCCACTCCTTATCTTCTTACCCATGAGACCTATGAGATTCACCAAAATCTATTTCTAATTTGAGGTAACATCAAAAAAATTCATTATATCAATCATTTTTTAAAATTTCCAAACATTTTTATAGACATGGATTTATCCCCCCAAAGAATTGGTCAAATTCTGTTCTATGGGATATAAAAAAGATAGAGGTGTATCATGAATGTCTTGTGATGTTTTTATTGTTTGAACTGATTTATTCGCCATCTTTTTTAATGATGCTAATGAAGTCCCTCTCTATTTTCATTCTGTGAGTTCATGGAATATATTTTACAAAAAAAATCTAGACTTTTTCCACTCCCTCTCTTTGATATCCTTATTGGGATTCATGTATTTAGTAATTTTAAAACATTGATAAGCCTCTCATTCCATATGATAAATAGCATGTACCACCTTCTCATAATATAAGAATTAAACGATAAGGAATATATTTTCAATGGAGTTGATTAGTTGATCTAAAATCATGAGATCAACAGATCCACTGAAAGTCAAAGACCTTTGTCGCATAAAGGTCTCAATTTCACCTTTCTATTTCATATGGGGATGTGTCTTTCCCTCCTGATTCATATTTTAATTAAAAAAAATGGGTTAATTGAGAATTTGTGGCAATGAAGTTCCCTATTCATGCTCTTACTAGGTCAGACATCTCATTTGGGTATTCATTATATTTTTCATCAGATTGGTTGTTCAATTAGTTCATTCTATTCGAATCCAGTGACTAAAATAAAGAAGAAATTTGGGATGATAAAATTAAACCTACTAAGCACATAAAATAGAAACTATAAAATTTTAAGGTATAAGCCATAAATGACATATATTCATTAAATTATGAATTTATATGTTTCAATCTATGTTGTCCATCATTTATTTCCTAATATAAAATCTTATGGGAATTTTTTCCCTTCATAATGGTTCGTAAAAACATTTGAAATTTAACAAAAAATATCCCTAGGAAATTTCTAAATAGGTTTGTAGCAAAGAATATTTATTTTTTACTGGGTGATGATGGAGTCAATCCAAATGTGCCTTTTTCAGGGTTACTACACATAGGTTCAACTATAACAGAGACACATAAACTTGTAGTATCAAGAAAGGGATGTATTTTCTTGGTGAACACATAATATATAAATAACAAAAATATGTGGATGTTTTTCATATTGTTCTTATCCCTTATTCTTTTACATTGTTTTTTAATCATAATAAATAAAATAACAAAACATTTCTCTAATACCAACAATGATAACCGATATCATTAATACACATTGTCTCCTGATTTATTACATAAATATACCATTAATAAAACCTACGAAGATCACATGTCATAATTAATTTAGGTAATTAAGTATATATAATAATAACATGAAATATAAATATAAATACATAATCTTAAACTCCATAACATGCCCTTAATTTTTTTTATTCTTCTAAAATTGTATGACATAACCTAGGGATATATATAAGTTATGGACAATATATAGATCCCAAAAAGAGAATAATCAAATAATAACAAGAAGAAAATATAACATGTGATTCAATGGTTATATCTTGGAATAATATGAGGGGTGATAATAATAAACATGAACATCAATGAATTATATAAGATGAAAAAATTAAGGAATTATAGATTATGGAAGAAAAATAAAATATTAAATCAGAAGCATATATAATATATAAATGATAATAAATCAAAATGATTTTTTCTTATTATAACCTCCCATTTACCATACATTGTATCTCACAAGATTAAAACATTACTCTATGCATTGGAGGGCTATATAATTCCTAAAACAATCATCCCCTTCATATCATGTACATCAAAAAGTGTTCAATATAGATCATACATAAAATAAATGTATTTGCTAAATTTTAATCCCATGATTAATTATTGTGTTTAAAATACAAATATGTATAAAATATATGATGGATAAGAACATTTAGATGAATTAAATTGAGTTAAAATGGTTATCGGTATTCACTACACAAATGTTTGGTATAGAAAAACATAAGATAATTTAGACAACAGAATGGTTGAATATAAATATTCATACAATGGTTCAATAAGAGTTAAAATTGTGTATAATCACATATAACTAATAAATAAAGTAAGAGGGATATTTAATAACATATAAAAACATAAAAAATTGTAAATAAGAGAGTAATATTAAAAAGAAGTTTCTTGAATAACAAGGAATATGAGAGGATCCCATAGCATGATAGGAACCTTCTAAAATATTGGGAATAGATTATTAATATATTAGAGAAAACATAAGAGGTATATAGATATAAATTAAAAGTAACATTATGAAAAATGGGTTTTTAGTGATGATTAATTGAAGGTTGGGTTGATTTTTATAGAAAAATAGACGAGACTTCTTTATTACATTCTAAGAAAAGGTTTCAGACTCTACTTGATAAATTATTCCAAACCAAAGTTTACACCATGGTTTTGGACAATATTTTATGCTAGTGTGGATTGGGTTTAATTATATTATAATGATATGAACTAATATCATTCAAATAATACACTATGGGATGTGGAAGTGAGTCATGATTATAAATAATTGATTTTAAAACCATAAAATATAATATAGGTTGTGGACGATTCAATAAGGGTTTATAAAATTAATCAAATGACCTAAAAAAAATTATTTTAAGGGAAACAATAATTTTTATCATGTGCACTATTTATAGTATTTATGACATCCAATTTTGTATTTTATGATGTCATATTACACATCATATATTTATATCATATTTAATTTTTACCTACTAATTTTATTGTCTTAGAAAATTATGATAAATACAAAATTGGATAATTTCTAAAATTATATTTAAAAAATAATATTTATTTTATCACAATAATTATTCAATTATAAAAATTTACACATAGGTAAAAAAATCCCTATTTACTGAAAAATATGGTTTTTATGACGATAATAGTTTCTGAACCATAGGAAAATTAAATGTGTCTTCATAATATTATATTATCAATTGTATAAATATTATTTAACAAGAATAATTTATTAAAATAAAATTTTTTTTTTTTTTTTTGAATTTATCAATAAATGTCTCTAGAAAAAAATTAAATATATTTCATAAAATCATTTTTGTTTCACCAAATCAAAATATAGTTTTTGTAAAACTTATTAATTAATGATTATAAAGTAATAATAAAAAAGATAAATATATTCATTATTTTTGTAGAAAAATAAAAACATAAAAATTTATACCATTAGGGTCTAGATCGATGTCACCTTATTACACCCGTGTATTCAATATGGGTTAGGTGAGCAATAGTGACACTTTATTTGTGTGGTTCGATGAACATGATTTGGGGGTGATCTTGAAAAGCATGAACATCTTTAATAAATGGAATCTATCATGATTTGTTTGCTGAATCTTAGATAGGGATTGGTGAAGAGAAAATATAAATTATTCCATCACCCTTATATGATTTGATAACTGTGATTCATAGGGTACAATCCTATATGTCGAGGCCATAATTTCTTAAATATATGTCAATTTAATATTATCATGACAATTAACATATACTAATCACAATGATCACTATACAAAAACTATATTATCAACAATTGTGAGGCTTACTGGACATTTAAATCATACAAGATATAACTTATAATGGTTCAATATAGTGCATGAATTTCCTATTAATTCATTACTTAATACAGAATATACTCATTTAAAAAGGGAATTACATTTATAAAACTTTGGGACATTACACTATGACCTCCTCCCAAAATATGTCAGAGTGACATGGCATCATATATTTCTTTTTCATTGAATTTGTGATCTATGCGTTGAACCACATTATCAAAATAAAAATGTAATTATCTATCTAATGAGGGTTCTATTTAATGTGGTTATTACCATCCTTCCTTTTATGAGGGTATATAAATCCTGAGGACCAAAACTAGTCTAAGAGTCAATCTAAATTCATCCTTACATGCCGTTTTTTTCTTTTCTCAATTACACCGGCCTTCAATGGATATATTGAAATCCATAGATTTTGTATATTAAGTGAGAACTGTGTCTCAAATTGATGATATAGTTGTTCCTTGAGGATGACATGAGATTGATATACTATCTTTTGAGTCATTCATCCATCTAAATCACATTCACACGAAGACAAGAATTCCTTCCAGACATCCTCTTTCCCTAATTGGCTAATAGAAATTTACGGTTACCAATGTCAAGGGTTTTTATGGTATCATTTATCCATATTTGACCATTTTATATATAATATCCATATAAATGATACAAAATTGATATTTTCGGCCCAAATTATGGTTGTAAGGGTAATAGTCAAGACCACTACTAAATTCTATTTCCTAAAGATTTTTTACCATTAGTATATTGTGAAAAATATCATTCAATGATAAAACTGTGAACCTATAACCTTATATATAGAGAAATATTATGTTTTTTATCATGGACTCATAGTGTAAAAACTAGGGATCTTTCCTTTCTTCTATTTTTGGTGTTTTTTAAAAAACTTTCTTCCATGAGAGGCTTTAGGTGGTATTGTTCTTACCTAGGATACAAGGTAGTTTTTTCTATGATGATTTTAGTTTGATAGTGGTTGTTATCTCGTTTTTATAGCAATTTCCTTAAGAAACATATTTTGGATTATGTTTTTATTTATATCAATAAATGTGGTTCTTGAGGATGCATGGAATGGTTATGAATTCCCAAAATTCACCTAATTACTATCTTGATATAAATGTTGCTATAAACTCATCCTATGGATTCACTATACAAATCTCAATTAATTTCTCTTGTTGGAGATACACATTGAGAATGTATGCAAAACCCTTTGATCTTTCGATGAAATCAAGTTCACTCCAATTTTCAATGTGCGTATAATTAGAGAGATCAAGGATCATTATCTTTATTAGTGTAGAGAGAAATTAGTAGATGATATGATAATGAAGGTATTCATAGCCTCTGATGGCTCTAGTTGAAAAATTGTTGTACTAGATAAATGTTGGACCCTATAGGGTAAGTAAAAAATAATTGAGTTTCATGACCACTTATTGATAATGTTTACCTATAAAAGAGCCATAGGGAGAGAAAAAATGTTCCAATTCTTGGTCTAGATCTCATATTCCATTGATGGTTTGGATAGAAGGATTCCCAAAATTTTCAATATATATTATAAAATCCACTTTTTTAAGATTTGGTTTTATCTATAGTATCACCGGGAAAATCCTTAATTATATATATTCTACTCAGATAGAAATAGACTCAATGTATCTAAAAAAATCTAGAGGTAATGTTGTATAATTTGAGGTCTTAACACAGGTTATAGGTGAATCGAAATGTTATTACCCAATGTATGTCATCAATTGACATCGAGTTCCAGATGAATGAGGGCAATTTTTCAATATGAAGTAATCTAATAGAAAAATGAAAGAAATTATTGGTTTTCATCAATTGTTGGATTCAAGAAAAATAATACTCGAAATTAGGATCCATCTTGATGTTTAGTAAAATCTATTTTAAGCTAAGTAAATTCCTCTTATTGAATTTGATTCATTAGAGTAAAATGTTTCACATTTAATTGATAGATTTACTAGGTGAGAATATTTCCATAGAGTAATTGTGCACTAATCCTTTTCAAATCCTCTATTATGGATTTATAGTGCACTATGTTATCATCAGTCTAGATTATTATATCATTTTCAAGGGGGATAGTGGGATATATCAACATATTTTTTCCTTTATATTTATTTTATGTGTAATGAGTAAGAGGAAATTGAACAGTCATATATTCTAGATTCTACGCCAACCACTGTTGTTGAGTGTGTACACCTTCCTCATGTGTTTTAGTGAAAAACGTGTTTAGTAAAATGTTTCTCTATCATGTCCCTATGTGAATGTTTCTAAGATCATATCCATTTACCGATTATCAATGAATACATTCACTAATGCACATCTAGTAGCGGTAATCAAATCTTAATCCACATTATAGTAATAATGTGGGTCTTCATACCCTGTCCCATCTTTCAGAGGAAAATCATGATCATCATTTATATTAAATATCTTAATATGATAATTTGAATTATGACATAGGTGGGGTTTAATATTTACTAATTAGAGTTCAACATGGATTTATATGTGGATGGTGATATTGAGGGAATACCCAAACATCCTTATTAGTAAATCTCTGAATGATGTAATTATACTACATAGTGGAAAAAATGGTGGGGGGTAATGGTTGTCATATGTCATCTTTGAATTTCCAAAAGTCTGAAATTCATAGATGTTTTAGTAGATATGGGTAAATTTTCCCATCCCTGAGAGATTGGGTAGACTTAATTCTTCTTCTATCACATCTTCCTATTGTAGAAGATTCAATTTCCCCTCATGTAGTGGTGGTTGTAAACATTCCCATATCCATATTGGATGGGTTTTCTCATAGATCTATATCTTAGTGGCCACCAATGTAACTTTTATTATTTTTTATACTATTACATAGGAAATAGTTGAGTGTAGTGAATATTTGTTATATGATCTACAAGATAAGATATTTTTACTATGGTTGAGTTAGTTTCATTTTTCAACTGAGAATCCCAAATATTTTTTTTGTAAACTTATATGAGGAGTTTGTTAATGGACTATTCCCTTGGTTAATGCCACTTTTGTGCTTTGGAGGTGGTATGATTTTTTCATATGAACTAACTAGAATATATTAAATATATATACAAAACATCTCCTATAAAAATCACAAATATAATTTTACTTCTTTAACACAATGGGAAATCATATTTACTCTCCCCATCCCCTGATACACACACATGATGGGGTATCAATATTTACATTTCAAATTACCTTTAAATATAGGATTTTTTCATGCAATAGGTTATTTTAGTGATTCTCTAATCATTGGATTTAAGCTACTAAGAATATAAAAAATCTGATTTGGTGACATATATTTTTTTATCACTTAGTGATGGTCAACCTACCATTAATAGGAAAACTTCTGGGATTTTTTCGGATGGTAATTTTCCTATAAATTCCAACACAAGAATCAAATTCAATCCTCTTTTAACAAATTTTGAGTATTATAATATGTAGTGGAACTAGGATAATGTATTATTGGGATGTTATCAACGATATCTTTATTGAAAAAATGCATGCCATCTTCATCATCTCTAGGAGAAATCTTTTCCACAAAATATAACCAGATCATCATTTTCTCAAAACCTTATAGCGAGAAGTAGTACATACAAGGGACACTTTTATCATATTTGGGTATGTGAGGAGTAAGGGGTTTTAAAAATGACCATTTACCTATAACGACCATTGATGAGTATAAAATGTCTCTTGTAGAATTGATATCATGGGTGTTGAGTCCATGAATGTCACATGCATATTTCCTTCGAGTGCCTCTCAATATGAGGGCATTGAAAAATAGATTTGATATGAGGACATTATTATCAAGATGAAATGTTATTATTTATATTAATTTCACAATTTTTTTCTTTAAGAGGATATAAAATTATTTAGTTATTGATTTCATGGGGATGACCATTGGGGATACATGTCAATAAGTTGGTAAGGGTATGACCATTATATTTATTGATCTTCATTTATTGAATAGGAAATTCATAACATACACCATGGAAATGGATTCCATGATCGATATTGAAGGTTCCAAAAGGAGGAACAAACCAAAATGTTCTCTTGGGAGGTCCTACAAAAATATAGAAAAAAATATTCTTGGGAAGAACTCCCCAGCTAAAACATTTCTCACATCCTGGTGATATGTTGGCAGACTCTCATGAAATATTAGATTTGTTTTAAATATCATTGAGAACATCAATACAGATCAATTTAGGAATATGAGTATACTCTTTGGCCATTGAATACGATTAGTTAGATATCATATTGAATGATATATATAGGGTAACACATAACCATCATGGGAAGTGGTCTTCTTGAATGACTATAATTTCAGTGTTAATGAAAACTGATTAACTATTGGATGTTATATTGGAATATGGTCTTATCCATTACTTGTCATTAGAACTCTACAATTGTTCTCTTTAGACTGGTTGAAATTTGTTTCCACCTTTTCATTACCACTATGATATACCAATATTCCTTCGATGATTGATGTGGAGTTGGAGTAGATGGCTTCTTCTGAGTACCTAAATGGATGTACCTAAGGACCTCTTAAATTTTTATTGGGATATAAGACAACATCAATGTTTCCATTTTAAAATTAAATATTTCATCCTAATTGGAATAAAAAATATGTGTATGTTCCCATGCAGTCATATAAGGAACATGAATATAGTCATATCCCTAGAAGGTTAGCCGATGCGACCAATAAACAAATTTGGATTTTAGGATATGATCACACTCATATTATTAATTATATACTTGATTACTATGTAAAAACTCTAGAATGTGAATGATGACATGTTACCACTCTCAAAAGGTAGATAATTAAATATTTAAATGTTATTAATTGATGATGGAGGATGGAGTTTGATCCCCTTTGATAGTAGTTGAAACATGTTGACTAGCCTCCTAGGATTGATGGAGAATATGTGCCTCCCTGATCCAACTTTGTTCTCATAATAGGTCATTGAGAATCCTATTATAGGGGAATATGAATATGTTCCCATTCTATAAAAAATGTTGGGATATGTGTAAGATAAATCTTGAACATTGAAAAAATTAATTGGAAGTCTTACTAGATAGGAGGGGTGTATGGTCCCAACCAAGAACCCACAAAGCGGTGCCACCAATCTAGTTGGCCATATGACCTCAAACGTGTCACCCTATAATCTAGAGGTTTGTGACCAATAGTGAGGGAATACAATGGTACAATGGGAAAATTATATCCCCATCATGAGAGTGTAACATAGAAATAAATAGTAATGATAAGTAATAAAAATTCATATGATTAAAATGTAGGGGAAAGGTAAATAATACAAATAAATAAATACGGAAATTTTGAATCAAAACTAGATATGAAAATGATGAACATTTCATGATGCAATACAAAATGGAAAGTACATGGGATTTCTGGGTATAAAAATATAAATCATTCTTAACAAAAAGTAATAAAATACCAAAATAATTCTCTACTAGTATCACAATCATAAGACCAGTCCTCTTCTCCCTTAATCTATACTAGTATTAAGAATCAAAAATTAAGAGCTCCACACTTCCATTTTCTATACATATAGTCCTGATATTTGTATGGGTAACAAGGGTGGCCCTAACTAGGTGTGATATATACTCAATGGGACACCAGAAATGGTATCTAGAACCTTCCAGTTTGTGCACATAAAATGAGTAGTGTGCAGGTAATGATAAGGGTAAAGGCATAAATAAATTAAACACTTTAGACCAGGATCCTAAAGGGATACATGACTAAAAATACCTACATTGGCCATAGCCATATATCCTTGAACTATGGTCATCCTTTAATAACATAATATATGTGTGAATATACATATACATATATATTATAAATCTCCTGGAATTAATTTATGGAAACATTAGTAGGATGTCACAGAAGTCAATTGTAAATAGGGAGCAATCCCAATCATGTTATTTGTACTGAAGGATGTATCCTTAAACTTAGTAAATTAACATATTTCATTATTAATAAAATTAGGTGAACCTCAACCCATTTGGTGAAGACTCTTCAAGTTAATCCATTAAGCACATGTTCGATTGTAGGTGGATGCATATTTTATGGGTTTCTATAGTAGAATTGTAGTGGGTGCTGTAGCATCTGTAAAAATTCACCTTCGGGCCACCAGTTTAGTCCTGGAGTCCCTAAGTCCTTCGGGCCACCCAGGACTTCAGGTCAGTAATGATTTCATGCCATCTCAAGGCCTCAAAGCCACCTAATGGTCTTTGGACCATCTAATGTGTAGATAAAAACTAGACCAATGTTACATGGAACATGCTCTAGAGGATGATTTAGAGTATGCACATTCACCAGAGTAGATCTTTAAGATTTTGAAGAATGAGAGGGTATAACACTTTCCATCGGTACCGGGCTTTTGATCCTTACATAGTAAACCTAGATAAAAATCCATACAATGGTGGAGGGTTGATCATGATGTAGATAATGGGGAGGGAAAATTTCAAGTAGTCATAGTATGTGATGCATTCTTTTAAGACCTTTAGGTCATGTAATGTCATTAAGAATACGAGGAATACAATTTTAGGTTTCTAATTCAACCCTTAAAAAATGGGGATTATAAATAATTTTTAAAAAAGAAAGGCCTTCGGTCCATTCATGAATTTTTAATAAAAATTCATCTCAAACCCATCCAAGTTGTTTTTATGTAGAAATCCATGTATCAGTCCTGGAGCACTATGAATACCCAACACCATCAGAGTCCATCCATGTTTATCCATAAGTGGAACCAATGTATCACTCTCATCATGGAATATAGAATAACTCTCTAAACATATCAATGGTATACCACATAAGGGACCAAGTATTTCTCATGGCATAACATATTTACTACTTCCCACTGATTCTATCCATCATAATCCACTATGGAACTAGGCATCGCACATGGGTAAGGTAATACATCAACCCGATGAGTCTTTCAATGGTATTCTATAAAAGAAACCCCATCTTTCACTTGATATATTTTTCAATTCGACTCAAATTATGAATTTTAAATCTTAATGATATTGTCCATGGAATCCATATGTTCAGACCATTGTGTCATACTCATTTTGGATAAAGGGAATGTTTATGGCTTGTATTAGACTCATAACCTTCTCCCAATTGATTCATAATCATAATGGTAATTCATTTAATTCAGTTAATTTATGCTATGACATAAGAAACAAGTTCTCAATCACATGGACCACCATTTCCTTTGGTTGAAACCAAATTTCATTTCATTCATTACAAGGGAAAATTTATACACAACAAACTATGATATAATTCAAGTCAAGGAATGATGCTCTTAGTATTTTAAGGATTGAACACCCTTAGGGTTGTCTCATTTCAAGGGGATAATCCTATGAAGTTGATTTTCATGTTTTTAGGACTATCTTAAACATGGTAATATCTAATAATTTAATTAATTATATATTTGGGAGGCATCGGTAAAGGATTTTTGCATGTGACACAATCAAACATGATAAATACAATAGGTATTTTAGGGAAAGAAACTAGACAACCTACCTTAGGATGGTAGATGACACTAATCTATTTTCAGATTTAGATTCAATGATGAATATACGAAAATGATAAGATAGACAAATGAATTGAAAATATGGATTATTATCTCTCCCAATGATATCTCCAAATAGGAAAAAAACGAGAAAAAAGGTGGGAGAGTGGTAATTTTACCATTATCTTTCCAATGCAACAGATGTTGAAGTAATCAAAGCTCATACGAAGAACCGAGCTCAAATACTAAGTTGGAACCAAGGGAGAGATCCAAGAATATATGCCTGGAATATTCATGTGAAAAGGTGGGTAAAAAAATAAATCATGGCAGTGGAAAATGATATTTTAAATTTTTTAAAGAGGCACATGGTTTGGGAACACAATTTTACAAACCATTCTCCCAAACTTTGTGTCGCAACTAGTTATTTGGCAGTATGGATGATGATCTAGGCTCATAGTTTGAGAAAACAACGAGCCCCCTTCTAACCCACTGGAAAGACACAGACGACCACAAAACCTAGGGTGAATGGTTAGAAATAACTGTAAAACCCTTTTTAATTTATCATAGTACCCCCAAATTCATTTCTCATGGAATGAACTAAACATTTTTATCCACGCAGCTCAATCTGCCTCCCTAAATGTTAGAGCTCTTGGCTCCGAATGAGCACTAGACTCGACTGAACTACTCGTTATCTCATTATAAAATATTACTAAAATAAAACAATAGGTTCTAAATAGTTTCTTATGTGTCTGTACCTCTTAAAAATTCTAGGACATTACATCCTGCAGTACTTAAAAAATATCATCCCAGAGTTACCATCTTGAGGGTAGTAAAAAATCTACTAATAAAGGTTATTTCCTCTAAGATTGTGTGTTGGCCTCTCGCCCCTAGGTATCATCTTATACATAGATGTACTTACGTAGAACCTGCCCCAAATGAAATGAAATACCTCAGAGAGACATTGTGCTCTAATCAACGATACATGTAAGATGTTCATCAAATGATGCATCTAAATCTAGTTCAATATCCTCCAAATAAAAAAATAATATGGGTCATAATGATAACATCAAAACTTTGATTAATGTAATATGTGGTGCATGGAGAAATACCTATGAGGAAATTCTATATGATAATATACTTTCCCGAATCTCTCTAAGATCTACACATTCTTCACAAAATGTTGTGATAGACTTCCTTGTCTATGAATCCATCTATTTCCCAATAATGGAGAAACCTGAAGAATGAACTAATGTCCCACTCCATACTCTATAGTTACGTGGTGATTATTGGTATAATAATTCTTCCTAGAATGACCTATGGACTATTTCTTGTGAATATGTTAAACTTGATATGATGTCTCTTGAATGAGATGAGGACTTTGTAGCACTACCTCACCCACTTCTCATAAACACATGGATGAATAGAATGACCTAATATATAAGGACCCATGGGGATCCATCTAAATAGTTTCCTTAAAACTATTTTTGTGTGAAAAAGTGATGAGTGGTAGGTATTTTTCTTAAGAACCCCCCAAAATAAAGGACACATACCACATGCATGTCCTATAACACCAGATTTGTTTTCTCAAATTGACCCTTGGTCAACGGGTGATATACTATGATCAGGATAACCAGTGAAACCAGTTATATGTTCAACCCTTGAAAGAACCATGATGTAAACAGTACAACCCTATTTGATATAATAGAATAGGTAACCCCATGAGGGGGCACAATATCTTAAATATAATTCATCTTAATCTTATCAACTGATAAGGACTCCCACGTGGGTTGAAATTTTGATCCCTTGGTCACACAATTGATGACCACCCATACTACATCACCTCCTCAAAGGGATCTAGGGAAGAACATTATGAATTACATGGTGATATTATTCCATTTCCACTCAGGAATGGAATGTGGCTTTTAGAGTCTAGTAGGTTGTTGGTTCTCATCCTTCACATGTTGACTGGTAGAACACTACATGATAAAAGCTACAATATACCTCTTCATACTAGGCTACCAATACTAATTATGAATTTCTTGGTACATCATGTTAAGTTCACGGTGTACTACCCATATATTGGAATTGGATTACCACATCATGTCTTTATATGTGTATGTAGGAACCCAGATATATCCCTGGATGTGAAGGATATCATTTTCTCCAATGAACCATCTAGGTGGTGGGTCTACAACTGTGAAACTTTTTCTCAGAACTAATCCATTGGGATCTAAAATTAGGTTCATACATACACATTCTATAAGAGAGGATATGACTTCCAATGATATTAAATCTAGATTACCATTATATTCTTAAACCACCAAATACATCATAGAATATAGGGTCCTCAACAGCCACTCACAACTGGCCTCTTGGATGCACTGTGACTAAATTTTCTTGCATAGAGAATCCACTAGTGAATTTGCCTTTCTTGGTGTATAAGAAAGATCAATGTCAAATGATTTAAGGTACTCTACCCATATTCATAAATTGATATTTATGTCATGTTTTTTTAAATTTATTTCAGGTTATTAAGGTCAATTTAAATGAAAAATTTCTCCCCCAATAGATTATACATCCAAAAACATAAGGAATGAACCAAAACATCTTGCTCAAGGTCATGCATAGGGTAATTCCACTCATGAGGTATCATCAAGTGCGACCCATACACCACAACAAGATGTAATATAATTATAACAACCCAAATACAAATTCATAATTAATCATAGTAAACTATATAGATTTTAATAAATTCACGAGGATTCAGGATTGACACTGAATTCAGTTCTCCCTTATGATCCTAAAAGGTTTACTTGTAGGATTCATACCATAAAAACATCACACTCTTTTTATTCAATCACATGAGAGGCACTTTTACGCATGAGAATTCCTAAATAAAATTCTTATAATTGGAAACCATCCAAAATATACTGAGTAAGATAAAGGAATTCATGGGTTTTTTCATGGTAAATACAGCTATCACCTTCTCAAGGTCATTTAATACTCCTAATTCTGTAATGATGTGACCCATAATTTAAAATTTATCAATAAAAAAGTATAATTTTGTGGCATTGTCATATAAAAGGTTCTCTCTTAGTATATTCATTGTGATATCAAGATTATTATCATGGAATTTTCGAGTACAATAATACACCAAGATATCATCCAAGAATACTTCCACAAAAGAATAAAGATATGGATGGAAATCATGAATCACTAGATCTATAAAAACCATAGGAGCATTTTTAAGGCCAGAAAACATAAAAAGATACTCATAAAAGCCATATATATAATATAAATCAATTTTTGTAATATTTGATTGTATTACATGCACATTATGGAAGCCTAAACTCAAATTAATGTTAGATTAAACTGTCACTTCTTAGAGCTGTTTGAAGAGGTCATCTATATAAGGTAGTGGATGTTGGTTCTTTACCGTAAGTTGGTTTAACATCTAAAAATACAAATTCAATCAGATGGTATTGTCCTATTTTTTAGAGAAAATAATAGTCGAACACCACGGAGAGGTACTCGGTCATATGAAACACTTACACTCAAAATATTCTTGCTAATTATAGAGTACCAATAATTTTGTAGGTTCAATACCATATGTAGGAATAGACACTGGTACCACTCATAACACTATATCAGTGGTAAAATCTACCTATGTCTTAGAATGTTTTTCACATAAGTATTTAGGGAAGATATCCTTAATATAATCCACCACATATATGAATTTAATACACGGGTTTCCCTAATATCATATAAGGAGACTAGCCATCTGGTATGTCACTCCACCCATACAATATTTCTTCTTTCCAAAAATAAATTTTTTGACATACCATTAAAACATATAAACAAAGTTGATTACCTAAGGTTATGTAAAAGACACCATTCCACAATATGAATCAATGTGGGAATGGTATGGAACCAATTGGTCCATCTTCATAATGATGTCAAATCTTGTTATCTCATGGAAAAATAGATTCCATAGCAAGAGGTATCATCCCACCTCAAGATTTAAATCCATGCACTAGTGTATGATCTTTGATCGTGATCCCAGGGGAGTTTCATGGATCATAACCCCATAAAAGTGATCTATTTACAGGCCAAGGATCTCCAAAATTACTATAGATAAAAGGAGTCTGAAGGATCAATATCAAAAAAAGATGAAACTAATGTATACATTATTATAATATTACCTAAAACTATAAAAGGCCAGGGACACTACTCCTTGGGTGTTACATACACTATATAGATGACCAGACCTATGGCCCTAATATGAAACCTGACTATCCTAGGAAGGTCTATTCATTTGGTTATATACCTTTGAAGACTAACTAATTCATCCAAGATTGCCTATTCGGAATGATTATCCAATAGTACTCCAGATCCCTACATGGCGTGGAGTTACTAATCCTATACATGAATGTGTTGTCAGTGTAGATCCCTTTTCACTAGGGATGGAATGGAATGTTTAGTAGAAATGATGAATGTGACCCATCATTCCATAAGACTGACACTTAGTTGGTCCTTCACAAATTAGAGATTCTCATGTCCTTCCCTAACACGTTGGATCCATACCACATAATTTTGAGTTCATGTTATCTAACTCATTATACTACCATGATTAGACTCAAAGAGGCCTTTCTTTTCACTAGAAGAACAACATCCCTACCTCGATGCTAAACCAACCTGACTCAAACTGCCAAATTCCCCAATGTTTTCCTCATTGGTGAAGGTTTGGTTAACTATTTCTAAAAAAATGGTCAACTAGAATAAATTCATCATTGATCAGATAGATTAAGATAGAATATCCTCAAAAAACATCATAGTCACCAAGTTTTCATAAGTCAGTGCCAATGTAAAATTTAAAATCATAGTGAAATGAGATGAATACTCCATCATGGACATAGAAACGTAATATAACAGTATAAATTCCCTAGAACAGCCCTCTCTTATCATCTAAGGGAACAAGTAATCATGAAAGGGTATATGGAAGTCCTCTAATAACATACCTTGATGATGATGAGCATGAGTGAAGATATCCCCCCAATGTTTAGCTGAGTCATGAAACATATAGGGGATGATATTGAACCCCCACTCTAGAGGTGTCTCTAAATTCCTGAATATGAATAACATATATTCTATCCAATATTCTATATCTTTAGGACCTCCACCCCTCAAGAAGGTGAAAGGATGGTGATAATGGAATACCTGTATCTACTCTACCACAGTAGGAGCATGTCACAGAGTTATTTGAATATACTACATGATGAATAAGAATATATATTTGAATTAAGAATCAGTGCCTAGTAGAAGAACAAAAATATGTGCATATAGTGGCAATATAGGTGGTATTATTGGTGGACCATGGCCCACCACCATCAAATCAAGGTCACCACCACCCTCCCCATACATGGCACAAGGACTTATTGGAGGCATAAATTTAAAATTTCTAAACACACACTTGAGATATGATCTAAAAATAGATACAGTCATAAATAAAAATCAGATAAGCACTCAATCTTCCTTAAGAAACTCATAACTCTATGCCATCTCCTAAAGCCTTGTCTAGGTGGTAAGAAGATCATAACAGATCATAAGATACACTCCCTACTACCCACTACTATGGCTTGGTCAGAATCAATGTCTCACATTAAGCACTATAGGATTCAATAAATGGAATTAAAATTTTATGTTATATTGAAAAACACCATTTACATTTACATTGGAATACCAATTTACTGGTGACTATTTAATTTCACAATTTATATTCATTTAAGTTCATAAAAATTTATTTATCAAAATAATTAAATGGTTGAACTATATGGATCACCATTCCCAATTTATAAAGGCCCATAAAATTTATAAATATAATTTTTTCATCCATTTAATGCCAACCATGATCATGTTCCTACCACATAACCAATGGCCCTTGACTCAATGTTTCATAAATGGCTACTTAAAATGACTCCATTAAGCTGTGCTAGAAAAACACTATTACATTGATGAAGGAAATTTAAGTAAACAATAATTTTTTTCATTACCATTCAAGAAGAATCAGTACATTTATATATATGTAATGATCAATGAATTCATATAAAACACATGAAATATGCAATTCAAGAAAAAAATCACCTATATGGCATGGAATAATCCATGTCATGTGAGCCCTATGGCACCTATTATGATGCATGTGCAAATATATCATCACCATACTTGGAAAGGTAATATAGAATCCAATATAATAATAATAAAAACATTACATATCATGTGAATCACGAAATGGTCAAATCAGAAGTACTGTAATAGAAAATAAAATTGACATATTCATATACCAAGTAATTTAAATTTTTCCAATATTTGGGTTACAGACTACCAGACATAGGTTCATTACCAAATTTTATTACTTCCAAATATATTGTCTCATACAAAAATGTTCGTCTGACAGAACATAGTAAATTCTAGAAAAATAACTCACCAAGTATTTCCCTTGATCCGATTAGATACATGACCTCAAGCTTGCCTCCCCATATACCAGAGGTGGCCGATAAGAAGTGTGTGTTTGTGATGGTATATTGGGGAGAATATATTGTAAGGACCAAAACCCAGTAGACCAAACCTATTGAATTAATATATTATAGTGAAATGATTACAATAAATTTATATCCTAAAGTAATGAATAGTTTAGTAGTTTTAGAAAATAAGATACAAACATAAGTCCAACATTTCAACACGAAATGAAATAAATAATAGAAAATCCATATGACTCATAGATTATTCCTAAAATACATTCATAATATTCATCATCACAAAGTAGGGAAAATAAAACATAAGAAAGAGGTGATCTTAGAAGCTTATTAAGGGTAACTAATACAGTACAAGTCTTCATAAAAACAAAAACTATGCCTGGTTAATATCTAACAACACATGAATTTAAAATTATACCTGATCATAATATAGTAGGAATGGATTATTATTAAATATAGTCATATAAATTATAATAAGAGATTTAAACATAACTATTTATATTATACTAGTCGAATGATCATATGGTTTATCTATTACTAACTCCATAATGAGGGAATTCATAATGCTAGGCATCTGAATCATATTATCAAGGCCTCATTCAAGACGGATAAAAATACTAGGATAAGGCCTTGAACAAAACCCAATTATATTTTGTCTCATAAGACATATTGATCCATCAAGGGGATATAGTGGCCCCAACCATACCTTGATAATTCTAATACATTCCTCATATTAAATTTGATAAACATAAACCACATGAACATATGAAATAAAATTCCCTAATCTTTACACATAAACACTAACCATTCTGTGTAGTATGGTGAATAATATCAGGATGTTGCAACCATATTCAAACTAATAATATACCATTTAATACAATATGTTAGATGAGAAGAATAACATATTTAACTCAATAAGAAAAAAAATTCAATAGAGGTGTGGAAATAGACAAAAATAATCTAATAAATTCATCGACGAATTTATGAGAGAAAAACACATTTACTATGAAAGGATGAGTAATTTTGGAAATATATTAAAATAAAAAAAGAAATTAAATAATTTATTTTTTCCAATATGAAATGAGTGGTTTTATAAAAAAAATTCCTAGATTTTATAGTGCACTTGAAAATCGGTAAGAAAATGAGAAATTCCCTTAAATCGGTCTCATTTATCAGGAAGAATTTAGAGAGATCTTTATAAAACATTTAACTCCACATAAAATAAATATGTATTATTATTGGAAAAAATATATTAAAAATTAAAAAATTATTTATGAGGAGTAAATAATAATAATTAATAATTTAATTGGGATTAAGTGAGACAATGAGTAACTTGAATGAAAATGGATGCTTTTCTAGAAAACCCTTACCTTCTGTCTGAATAAGTTCTACACTAGAGAATAACATTCTTGGATAATCAAATTACATCAATTACCAATTTATTTCCGAACATTATTTACTTGTTTTTTATTATACATTATTTTGTTAAGATAATTTATGGTTTTTTTATGATTTATAAGATACAAATTAATCATTCGGGAGTATTTGTTTCCTTGGTTCCCATGATAAGTATAATTGTATATTATAATTGATGTTCATGTGGAACTGATTTAATTATAAAGAATTGAATTTATATGATATCGATGAACATACATTATTGAAAATATTTATACATTTCATTTTTTTAAATATTCTGACTATTAATCATTGGATAAAAAATTTATTGATAATCATTTATATTTTTATGTTGTGTTTTCGATTACAACAAACAAATTTTATGATATTATTTAATATAATGTAAAAATGATTTTTCTAGAATCATTAAAAAAGATAAAATAATTATTTTTGAATATTTTTCAACCATTAAAATGTTATCATGACCTACCATGATGAATATATTTAAGAACAAAACATTTTCATCCGTAGAGGTTGTAAATCGGCACCTCACAAATGATTATTTTGTTTTTAAAATAAAAGAGAGATAGTGTAAGGATACTGATGATGGATCATTAATTAAAATGATATAATTATTTTATATATATTATACTAGAGTTACCAAGATCATTCTTCCAGAGTATGTGAGGAGATAATAATAATATATTGAACATAAAAGAAATTTATTGGAAAAAGGAAGAGGATTTTACCTCTTGAGTACACATCCTTCAGAACATCCTTAAGGTAAAGGGTATTGGTATTTTGGAAATACCAAGAGATCTAGGACATGGGGAGAGACTATAGAATATTATTTAGTTCAGAAATTTGATAATATTAAACGCGTAGACAATTGAAGGGAAGATAGAGTGAGTGGTGGTTTTTATAGTATATGAGATTGATTTTCGAATATCTTATTCATTTTTTTATAATTTTTCTCAACACAAGAAATGATGTTTAATTCTTGAGACCAATAATTGTAATAGGTTCTTTGGAGTTATAAATAATGGACGTATAATTCATCCCCAACTCATTGAGTATGCAAATATTTTTTTATTCAGCATATTTTATAAATTATCGAATTTAACTATTCACAAAAGATACATGCATTTGAAAAAAATCACAAAAAATCACTCTTACCATTTTTAGACATGTAGAAATAATAAATGAACTCAATTTTATCAAAATAATTATTCAAATAAAAGAAATTAATTTTTTATATAAAGTCATTATTTACATGAAAAATACATATTTTCAATTTACTGATGGTTTCAAAATACATTCAAAAAATAATTGAGGTATCATGAAAACAATCCTAAAATCGTAGGAAAATAATATTTATTGAGGAATACATTTTATGAAAACTAATTTTATTTTATATTAATTTAATAATTTAAAAATATAATTAAATTTTTATTACATAGAAATATATCAACACTTAATTATCAATTTTTAAAATATTCACTCACATTTATATGATTCATAAATTTTATTTATGCATAGATGGGTCAGGTTTCTATTCATAATGATACATTACTATTCAAAAGTGTAAGAAACTATTCATAAGGATAAGTTACTATTCAACATAAATTTTAGTTGATCCAATTAGATTCTAAATATCATATTAATCATAACCACGTATGTTAGGTTTTCGAAATAAAAATCATAGAAGTGGTAAAATTATGTTTAGCGGGTTAGTTATAACTATATTCTATAACAAATTGTTTTTTTTTAATGTGTCAGTGTTGAATTTATTCATTATTAATTTTTTTAAACATTAAGGTGTTACATATACCCTAATGATCATAGTGTGACATAGATATAAATAATAATGATACGAAATTGAAACAGTTATAGCAGTGGAAAGATAAATCATACAGATAAATACATCGGTGAAATCTAATTCAAAATTAGATAAAAATATTATGAACATGTCATGATTCTAAAAAATTGGAATTGTAGGGCCCATGATGCTCCTGAAAATGAACTAAGATACTATCTAGACCCTACACATGGGTTACCAGGCTCATAACTGGGCCACTCAACTGGGCTGAGTATTGTGGATATCTTCCCTAGCCAGCTGGGGATTTATTTCTCCTCCTTAGAGAATCAGACTTGGGGATGAATAGAATTTAATCAACCATGGAGCTTCTATAGAATTTACACAAAACCCTTCATAGTAATATTAAGGCTTTATTTCCTTCTATCATTCAGGTTTTCACAAAACCCAGTGTTTGTGGTGCTGGTCATGCCAAAGATGAGGGTTCCTCTTAATATCGAGGAGTTATTATAGGAGTTGTGGGATCACATAACTAAAATTTCTACAAAGAAATAGCCAAATATTGGATGTTTTTATTTTCAAGGACAATGCTGAGTAAATCATTTAATGATTTTAGAAGATGATATTTCACTCAACAAATCATGGAACCACTAGTTAATGCGGCTGGCTAGGAAAATACCTACCTTGAACCCTACATGTAGCGGCATAGCCAAATCATGTAGACTATAAGGGGAGGTTCAGTGATCCATTCCATTAGAATACTCAATAAATATAGTATTCTGATTCTAGTATAAAGGGTTCCAAGAATTAGATAAAATATTGGGAGACATTTATTGATTTAATTAATGAATGAATAATGAAAAATTTGGTGACCAACCTAAAATTACTTACCATAATTGTGGGAAATGTCCCCATTCTAGCCTGATCCACGGAAATGGTAGGTGCTGGGTGTGGCCAGACATTAACCCTGCTGTGTTGTAGGTATGTTAAAAAGGTTCCTTATTTTTTTGGACCCTTGAGGATCCAGATAATGAACCAAGATACTCTCCAGCACCTACACTCTGGTTATATGGCTCTTAACTAGGATACTCAACTGGGCAGAGTATCATGGATATCTCCTATAGCCCGCTAGGTATTTATTTCTCCATCATAGAGAATCAAACATTGGGCTGACCAGAATTTAACAAATGAAGAGTTTCTCTGGTACCACTACAACATATGGTGCAGTGCTACAAGAGACGCTCCTAGGTTGGTAAAATGCAAGTCATCCCCTTGTTCGATTCTCTATAGAGGAAAAATAATTCCCCAGTTGGCTAGGGAAAAAATCCATCATACTAGGACCGATTGATTGGACTAATTAAGATCCCAGTAACCCGTGTTTAGGGACTGAAGAGTATCTTGGTCTGTTGTTGGGAGTGTCATAGTACCAACAAAAAAGATCATTTTTAGATGATCTATTCCACAATCAGGTCATATTCCGGATACACCCTAACCCCTAAAATAGGTAATGGGATCATGTGGGATACTAGACTGGGCCATGTATCAGATATTTTCCATGGACATATGGGGTTTTAATCTCACCTCTTATGGAATCCCTCCTTTTTACATAACTTTTCATTACATTTTAAAGACATAGGATATTTAAAGTCTAGTGTTTGGGAAATCAGTAACATAATACATGAAAATAACATAAAATATTCTTCTAATACGATTTTCAGGATTCATCATAGATTCATCTTAATTACAATTACTGCATCATATAACGTGGAGTCATATATCAAAGGAATGTGTGAGCAGAAGGCCTAGTATGGAATGTAAGGGAATCAGTTTACTTGTGTAATCAATAAAAACGTAATAAAAATATAATGACATGAGAAATAGAGGTATTGGAATATCATTAGGAAAATAACTAGAAGAAAAACATTTATATGTGTATACAAAATTTCATTTATACGTTAATGAACATATCACCAAGGTACAACCCTGAGGTGTTATAAAAATTACAAAGTTTATTCACCATGGTATCATAAAACCTTTCATCTCTGGAGATAAATTCTTTACCCAATGCATTGGAGATCTATCAGACCCCACCCTTAATATGAATTTATTTTCATGATATCCAGATAGATCGTAATCAAATAATTCATAAATTACCCATATAGAATAAAATAAATGTGTTTAATTTCAAAATGTTGATGTTTTAAATGTGCTTTAAAAATAAGATCGTTATGTCATTTATTACCCATGGAAAGTTAGTGAGGGTTATATGTATGTAAATTACAAAATAAAAAATATATGTTTTGTGTATTTATGGTCACCCATATAAACTAAATAGTTCAGGGAATTCACCTAATTAAAACAAGATAATTTCATGAGATAATGTGATAAAAATTTGAGATGAAATTTCTGCAACATAACGAATTTATAACTTGGTTTTAGAAAACAATAAAAATAGAGGGAAAAGGGTCACCCACTAATAAATAAATTATTATATATTAGGTGTAACGAATAAAAGAAATATGATTATTTTATGTTTATTTTAATGAAATACCATACGAAAATGAAACTCGAAGCAAGAGAGAATATGTGATTTCCTTTACGAAACAATTGGTAGCCTAAGGACATCACTTAAAATTTCATAAAAATAATTAATGATAGCAGAAAGGGTCTCTCATAATTTGGAAATTAAATGAAAATTAGTAAAGATATATAAATAAAATCCACCACAGAATAAAATGGAACTATAAGACATAACATAATGGAAGTCATGACTTAATAGACTATGGTGAAAGGATCCCTTACCTTGAAGAGTAATTATGAAAGATTGATGTTTGGGACCATGGGAGGCTTGAGGGAACATTTGGAGGAATAAAGACATATGAGGGTAGAGTTTGGACAAATATAAAAGGATTTGAGTGAAGTGGAAGTGGGAGCTTGGGTGTGTTTATATAGGAAAGGAGAGGGAATTGTTTATTATTTAGATTTGGGACAGCTCACGTTAAACTAAACAGAACCACACACTAGACCATTTTATTTTCCCATGGTTTCTGTAAAAGGATATTTGAAAACAATATTTTATAGGGTTAATGGCCTAACTTCTTAAAATAATAGGTTTTCTTATGTTGAGGTGAGTCACACTTTAAGGGAAAAAATTTAAAAATACAACATGTTATATATGTCTTGGAGGGTCCAATAAAGCATTGTAAAATTAGTAAAACAAACCAAAAATTGCATTATTATAATGGTAAAAAATATATTGGACGAACATACTATTTATATTATTTTATTATATCTCTATTGTTACATTATGAAGTAATAAAACAGATTATATATTTACACGCTATTTAATTTTAACCAAAAAATTTGACTGTATCATAAAATTATGAAAAATTCATCGTTTGATAATATTTACATCATTATTCTAGAAATAATATTAATTTTATCTAGATAATTTTCTATATATTTTAATTTTCACTTTTAAAAGAAACTGACATTTATCGAAAATTAATGGCTTTTGACAAAATGTCTTTCAAACCTTAAAAAAATTACAATTGCCTTCATAAAATTATACGATCATTTATATTTAATTAATATAAATATAACAATAATAATAATATTTTATTAAAATATTATTTAATTCAAAAATCAATTAATTCATTAAAATAGTTTTCTTAGTTGAATATTTAACTAAAAATTCTATTTTTTCTTTAAAAACGATTTACAAAGTAATAATAATAAAATGAAAGTACATTCATTATTATATAAAAAAGATTTATAAAATCATAGTAATATGGTATTGTTACATAACCTCTTAAAACACCCAATTATGTCCTTAGGGTAAGGTGTGTGATGGTGACAGACTCTTGGGGTGGCTTGGATAATATCGCTCGGGTGGTAATCTCAGTCAACTTCCACATCTCTCGTAGGGTGATCGGCTCGAACGTCATGTATTCAATATCAACATGGGCTTGGTATAGAGAGAATCCTAAATATGCATCATCCTTTCCAAGATCTGTTAAATGGGATTCATACGAGGCAAGTCTATTGGATGAGCTATCACTTTCTTTGTCTAAGAAAAATGAATTTGTTAAATCCCTATATTTATACTAATCATATGATCTCTGTTCAACAGTTATATTAGCAATGGTCACAATTATTAATGGTTTTTTAAAATATAAAAACATAAAACAAAATATTTTAATATGTTGTATAATAATTTCACATATTAAGACATTTAATTAGATCAAGAGGGATTTTCATTAACAAATTTTTTGGTCATTACAATCTTCCCCCTTATGAAATTTCATCCCCGAAATTTTAACTCGTACCCTAAAAGGAGAAAAGGTGTGGGTACTTTTGCCTCATTGACTCCTCTGATCCTCACCTATCTTTGTCGCATTTGTGGTTCCTCCACAACCCCTTAACAAGGTTGGTAGTTTTTTTGAATAGAACCTTGTCTCTATGATCCATGATCACCATCAACTACTCCTCATAAGAGAGGTCATGTTCCAGTTGTACGAACTTTGGTTTTTGTACTTTTGAAATATCAGTTATGTACATCCTCACGAAGGATACATGAAAAAAATCATGAACTAGTGCATGATTTGGAGGAAGTGCAAGCTGATAGGCTACTAGTCCCACGTGATCATGGATTTAATAGGGGCCAATGTACTTAGGGTTGATATTCATTTCTTCCCAAACCAGATGACTCTGTTCCAAGGTGAAATCGAAATAAAGACTTTTTTACCATCATCAAACTCCATGTCCCTTCGACGGTTGTGAGCATTCCTCTTTTTCCGACTCTAAGAAACCTAAATGCGTTGTTGGATGGCATGGACTTTTTCTATCATCTCTTATACAACATCAGACCCAAGAAGCATTATCTCACCAGCTTCATCCCAACAAGTAGGAGTTCTACATTGCTTCCCATATAGAGGCTCATAAGTTTCCATTTTAATACTCTAGTGGAAGATGTTGTTGTAAGAGATCTCAATGAAAGGGAGATGTTGATCCCATCAACCTTCAAATTCCATTTAGCATGTTATCCGAAAGTCCTTGAGTGTTTGAAAAGTCCTTTTAGACTGTCCATCAGTTTTGCGGTGATAGGTTGTAGTGAAATTCAATCGAGTGCTTAGATCATGTTGAAGACTTCTCCTAAATTTTGATGAGAACTTCGGATCATGATCAGATACGATAGAAAGTGGAATTACATGTAGCCTTACCAATTAATTAACGTATATCATGGAATTTTGATCAAAAGGGAAGTCATCCCGAATGGAGATAAAATTGGAAGTCATGGTTAGACAGTCCACAAAAACCCATATCACATTGTTTCCTTTGGATGTTCTTGGGAAACTAGTGACAATGTCCATAGTGATATTGTCCCACTTCCATACTCGTATGGGTAGTGGTTTCAATACCCCTTTAAGAAGTTGTTGCTCTGCCTTCACTTGCTTACATACTAGGCACCTTGAAGTGTAGTCAGAAATATCAAATTTCATATTATCCCATAAAAAAATATCACAAAGGTCCCTATAAATTGTTTTGCTTCAAGGATGTATAGAGAAAGTAGAGCTATGAGCTTCGTCCATCAACTCCTTCTTTATTTTCTGAATATATAGAACACATAGTCATGTATGAAATTTCAATACATCTTCTAGATCAATATTGCAATCAAGAATCTCCCCATCCTCCACAGCCTCAATCTTATTCTGTAACAAAGGATCTTCTTTCTGAGATTCCTTGATCTTCTCTCGTAATGACGGTTGAGAAATCATTTGGGTTAGGGCTGATGGTTTCACATCCCATATAATTACCTTGTACAACATTACTAGGTCATTTATCGAAGGATATTTTTAAATCATCATCCTGGAAAACAGAACTGGGTATTTCTTGTTTAATGCATCAACAACTTTGTTTTCTCTTCCCGGATGATAATGAATTGAAAAGTCATAGTCTTTAAGAAGATCGAACCATATCATTTGTCTCATATCCAATTAATTTTGTGTCAAAATGTACTTCAAACATTTATAGTCTATGTATATTTCACATTTCTCCACAAAAGATAGATCCTCCATAACTTCAGAGAAAAAACAGCTGCAGCTAGCTCCAGATCATGCGTGTGATAGTTCGTCCCATGAGTCTTCAACTATCGAGATGCATAAGAAATGACCTTTTCATTTTTCACGAGGACACACCCAATCCCCTTCATATATGCATCACTAAAATAATGAATCCCTCTCCACTTGAGGGTAGAGTTAACACGAGTGTAGTAACCAATCCCTTCTTCAGCTCTTGGAATCTATTCTCACAATCTTTTGTCCAGATGAACTTTACCCATTTTTGAGTTAACTTGGTAAATGGATTACAAAGTCCTGAAAAGTTATTCAAAAACCTCCTATAATATCAAGCTAAATCAATGAAACTATGAATGTTATTTATTATCGTAGGATGAGGCCCTTCCTCTACAAATTTTTTCATTTTTGGTTCGATTGTGATTCATTCATTGGTCACTATATGCCATAAGAAATTAACATGTTGTAACCAAAAATCACATTTTCAGAACATTCCAAAAAGCATAACCTTCCATAGAAGTTTCAAAATAACCCTTATATGATCATCATGCTCCTCACGACTTCTGTAATATATCAGAATATCATCAATAAAAACTACCACAAAGTGATAAAGGTAGACCGTAAATAATCTATTAATAAAATCCATAAAACATTCAGGTGCATTACTCAGTTCGTAGGGCATAAATACAAACTCATAATTGCAATATCTTGATCAGAAGGCAGTTTTTAGAATATCTTCCTTCTTCACCCTCAATTGATGATAACCAGAATGAAGATGAATCTTAGAGAATAATTGGTCCCCATGAAGTTGGTAAAATAAATCATCAATTATTGGATGTGGGTATTGGTTCTTTACTGTAATCCCATTCAGTTCTCTATAATCAATGTATAGCCGTATCGATCTATCCTTCTTATTCACAAAGAGAACTGGTGCTCCCCATGGAGATATAATCGGTTAGATAAACCCCTTCTCCAAAAAATCTTGTAGTTGTTTCATTAATTCTTCCAGATCCACATTTTCCATCCTATATGAGGTCTTTGATATTAGATGATATCCAAGAACATGTTCAATAGATAACTCTACCTCTCTTTCTGGGGGCGGTCCATGCAGCTTCTTATAAAATATGTCAACATATTCCTAGATGATGGGGACATTTTATATCTTCAATATCTCTTTTACTTCTTCATCTTCACCTATCAACTCCATAAATAACGATATAGGAGGTATTTCTAGACAAAGATCAGGTGGAGATATCTCTCATTGGAAGATAACCGTTGGTTCTCCATTCAAGACAACTGAGATTTCCTTGCTTCTGCATTTAATCATAGCATTATACTTTGAGAGCCTATCCATCCCTAATATAATGTTGAATTCCAGAATGGAAATGACTACAATATTTTCAATAAGATCATGCTCACTAAATTATATACTAGAGTTTATAAAAACTGTTGATTCTTGGATAATCCCACCAGGAGTCTTGACTGATAATTCCTCTTTTAGAAAATTGGGAGTTGATTATAAATTCTTTTCAAACCAGTAGGAAATAAAAGAAAGTATTGAAATAGAATCAAAAAAAGTACTTGGTAGCTTTGAGAGAAAAATAAGAGTACCTGCAACCACATCATCCCAAGCTTCACCTCTAGCTATCATGATAGAAAAAGCATGACATTTATCCCTTGGCCTTTAATGAGGCTGAGGGTGGTTTTCCACAACTGCCCTTAGATTTGGACAGTGATTGGAAGAGTGAACATGTTTTCTACACATAAATCAATGGACATTAGGTAGGGCCGGCACCATCTTCCCATTTTTGTTATTGTTTGGATGTTGAGGTTTCACCTCACTATGACAATTCCTTACAATATGGCCTTCTCTTCGACACTTGTATAATTCCTCGCTCCCGAGCAGGATGTTCCCTGAATGCTTCATCCCAAATTTATTACACATGGGCAGTTCACTTTCTTGCCTCCTCTTCCTTGATCAAAGGTCCTACCAAAGCTGGGCTCCATTGATCTCTTCTTATTTTTTGATTTATGAGACCACTGCATCTCACCAAACTCTAACTTAACTTTCATTGCACTCTGCACGATCTCCTCATAGAAATCATAGTCCCGGTTTGCTAGAATCTTCCGTAGATGAGGTCTCAGTCCGCCGATGAATCTAACAACCTTTCCATTTCGATCCATGACAAAGATAGAGGGGAAACATGAATGCTTTGTGAAGTTCATCTCGTTGCTTCCCATAGAATCATTCTCCTTCTACTTCATCTCGAGAAACTCCTTCCCCATTATTTTTCTCATAGATAAATGGAAATACTTGTTGAATAATATCCTTATGAATTCTTCCCACTCAATAGCTTCAACTTCCACTCTGGGAATTGGGTTTCTAATCAGTTCCCACCACTGACCAGCTTCCCCTTCTAAGCGATAGATTTCATGGGAATCCTTTTCTTGTTCAGAACAACAGAGCATAGAAATGATCTTCTCGATAGAGTTGATCCACTATTCTGCAATCAATGGGTTGGTCGATCTTCTAAAGGTTGGTGGTTGTTTACAAATAAAGGATTAAACATAAAGTTTTTCCCTTTATGGTGATAATCGTCTCTCTCATTGATTCAAGTTATTTATCATAACTTGATTTATTTGGTTTATCATTCGCATTAATGTTTCCATTTCGGCTTCCATTGGAGGACCGTCATCACATGGTCAATTGCGGTAACCATTTACACAGTAACTCCTATTTCCCACAGTTTCTAAAATAATAAAACTTTTTTGAAAAACGTATTTCATTTAAAAATATTTTTAACTGTTATGGGGTTTATATCTTAAAACACCGTTCTTAAACAATTACATTTCTCTATAATTCCTTCATAATGATTCATGAAAATCTTGCGATTAACCAAACATATCCCCCAGGAGTGTCGTAACTAAGAGTGTACCAAGACCCGTTGTTGTGCTCCAGTTCCCATTCGAGCCTATATGAAAGAGTAGTTTTTAGGTTTTACCCCTATGTACATCTCTACTAGAGCCGCCTCTACCTGCTCGTATCGAGATAGGGATGTATTTGTTTGATAAACAACTTACACATTACTCACCAAAATACTGAAAAGTTTTCTTATATTTAAAATATTATATAGGGTTCTTCCTAATATTTTCAAATCCTAATTTCTATAAATTACTAAACTATACTCGGATACCAACTATGTAATTCTTCCTTTTTATTACAAAACATTTCATTACATTTTACAAAAAGCGGATCTTTAAAGTATAGTGTCTTGAAAATTTGGAATGTAATACCTGAAAATAACATAAAAAATTCTTACAATATAATTTTAAGGCTACATAATAGATTTAAATTAAGTACAATTACTTCATATTTTAACCTATAGAAACACATCAAATGAAAGGGTGAGAAGAAGGCCCAGTAAGGAAAGCAAGGGAATCAGTTTACTTGTGACATCAATAAGAACTTGATAAAAACATAAAGACATGAGAAGCAGAGGTATTTTCATATAATAATGAATAGAACATGAAACAAAACTTTCATATGTGGCTAAAACATTTCATTTAGACATTCATGAACATATGACCAAGGTACAACCCCGAGGTGTCATAAAAATTACCAAGGTTATTCACTAGGGTATCGTGAATCTTGTCATCCTTAGAGATAAATTCATTACCCAATGCATTGAAGGGATATCATGGAACAGCCTTAATATGTCTTTATTTTCATGTGATCCACATATATCATAATCAAACATTTAATAAACAACCCTTATAGAATAATAGAAATGGGTTTCATTTCAAAATTGTTATGTTTTAAATGTGCTTTGAAAATAAGATAGTTATGTCATTTATAACCCATGGAAATGGAGTGAGGGATATATGTATGTCAATTACAGAATCATATATATACCTTTTGTGTATTTATGATCACCCATTTAAACAAAATAGGTCTTCATATTCACATAAATAAATCAATAGAATTTCATGAGAGAAAGAGAGATAAATTTGAGACGGAATTTCTTCAGCATTATGGCTATATAACATTGATTTAGAAAGAAATAAATAGATAAAGGAAAAACGATCAACCACTAATAAATAACTAATTATACATTAGGGTTATATAATAAAATAATTAATATCATTTTATTGTTTTTTGAATGAGATACCATATGAAAATAAAACTCGAAGGAACAACGAATATGCAATTTCTTTTACGAACAATTCGGCAGCCTAACAGCATCACATAACATTTCAGAAAAACAGTTGATGAGAGAAGAAAGGGTCGGTCATAATTTTGGAATGAAATGGAAAATAAAATATATATATAAGAACAAGACCCTACATAATAAAATGGATCTATAAGACCCATCATAAAGGAAGACGTGACTTAAAAGAGGAGGGTGAAATGATCTATTACCTAGAAACGAAACTATGAAATATTGAAGGTCGTGGCCTTGGGAGGCTTGGGGGAACCATGTGAGGATTCTAGAGAGGTTAGGAAAGAGTTTGGATGAACATAAAAGGATTTTAGTGAAGAGGAAATGGGAGCATGGTTGGGTTTATGTAGGAATGGAGAGGGAATTGTTTATTATTTAGATTTGGGACACCAAACATTAAACTAAACAAAACCACAAACCAGCCCATGGATTTTGCCCATGGTTTCTGCTAAAGGAGAGTAGAAGAAAATATTTGAAATGGTAAATGGATGAACTTCTTTAAATAATTGGTTTGATTATGTGGAGGTGAGTCACACTCTCAAGGAAACCAATTTAAAAAGACAAAATGTTATATAAGTCCTGTAGGGTCCACTAATGCTTTGTAAAATATATCAAAAAAACCCAAAATCATATTATTTTAATGGTAAAACATATATTGGTCGAAAATATAGTTTGTATTATTTTATTACATCGCTATTGAGTCATTATGATGTCATAAAAAACATTTTATATTTATACAGTATTTAATTTTTACCCAAAAATTTCACTGTCTCGAAAAATTATGAAAAATTCACTGTTAGATAATTTTGACATCTCGATTCCCAAATTAATATTAATTTCATGTAAATAATTTTCTAAATAAGTTATTTTTCACTTTTAGAAATAAAATTTGACATTTATAAAAAATTCATGGGGTTTGACAAAAATGGCTTTCAAACCTTAATTAAAATTACAATTGCATTCATAAAATTATACGATCATTTATATTTAATAAAAATTTATTTACTAATAATAATAATATTTTAGTAAAATATTATTTAATTCAAAAATCCAGTAATTAATCAAAATAGATTTCATAGTTTAATATTTAACTGAAATTACTATTGGTGCTTTAAAAACTATTTACCCAGTAAGAATAATAAAATGAAAGTACATTCATTATTATATATAAAAATAATGTACATAATCATAGTACTAGGGTCTTGTTACATAACCCCTTAAAACACCCGCATAGAACCATAGGGTATGGTTTGCGATGGTGAAAAATTCTTGGGGTGGCTCAATTAATATCGCTCGGGTTGTAATCTCAATCAACTTCGACTTCTCTCGTAGGCGGTTCCACTCAAGCTTAATGCATTCAAGATCATCTTGGGATTGGTCATGATTGAATCCCAAAGACGCAACCAACTTTCCAAACTTTTTTAAACGATATTCATATGGGGCAAGTCTACTGGATGAGGCCCTCGCTTCCATGTTCTGAGTAAAAGGAATTTTTTTAGGCCCTATATTTATACTAATCATGTGATCACTGTTCAACGGTTTTATTAGAAATGTTCACAATTCATAATTGTATTTTAAAATACAAAAACCTAAAACAACAGAAGTTCATATGTTTTATAACAATTTCACATCTCCAGAAATTAAATTAGATCAAGTGGGTTTATCATTAACAAATGTTTGGGTCGTTACACCTCCACCATGATTCGAACGTGGGACCTCATTCTTAACAACCATTAGGGAGTGTCCCAAGTACAACTACACATGGGAGGCATATTAAATACTAGTAGAGAATGGGTAAAATACATTCCTTGTAGGAAATATCTCTAATCCAGCCCGGTCTAAAGAAATTGTGGGTGCGGGACATGGCTAGACTATGAACCTATTATGGCATAGGTCTCTTGAAAAGGAGCCATTTTGATGGACCTGTGATGCTCCAATCAATGAGCTGAGATAATCCCCAACCCATATACTTGGTCTAACAAGAACTTAACTAGACCACTCAACTAGGATGATTATCATGGGTATCACCCATAGCAAGTTGGGGATTTATTTCTCCTTCCCAGAGAATCGAACCAGGGGTTAAATAACATTTATCCAACCTCGGTGCATATCTGATACCACTATGCTCCCCAAATAGTTATGTGCTAGTCAACATTGGTTTTGATTATCTAGGAAGGAGAAAGAAATCCTCATCTTTCTAAGGGAGATATCTAGAATACTTGGCGTAGTTTAGTGTCCCAATTAAGAGTTGAGTAACCCGACTGTAGTGGATGAGATGTATCTTTTTCCGTTGTCGAGAGTGGCATAGGACCAATTGGAATTACATGGGATTCTAGGTTATATGAAAATACAAAATGATAAACATAATAGACAAAAATACCAAAATTTTACCCCCACTATAATCAAGAGAATATAATCAATCATCTAATCCCTTATTCCATCCTAGTATTGGTAATCAATCATTAGAAGTAGGGAACTTTCCCTGGTATATACCATCAATCATGATGTATGTTCAGGTACCATGGAAAATAGGTTGTGACATATACTTAGTAGGCCACTATAAATGGTGTTTCTATAACTATCTAGTATATTCACATAAAATGAGAAGTGTGTATGTAATGCTATGGGTAATGAAATAAATAAATAATACACATTATACCAGATTCCACATGGGACACCCACCCAACCCAACATACTTCGACCTATGCTGAATTTATTTCAACTATGGTTTATGTATAAAGATATAATATATGTGAGAATATATATATACATATATACATTAAAAATATCCTAGTGTACTTGTATGCCAATATAACTAAGCCATCATATAAATTCAATTGTAGACATGGACCTAACCTAAGAGTGTTCTTTGTGTTGGTGGAAACATCCTTAGACATCATTAATTATAATCTTTAGTTATTAATAAAAATGTATCCTAGGATCATCCGAGGTGGTTGTAGGAATCTATGTATTGCTCCTGTAGCACAATGAATACCCACAAATAGAAGAGTCCATGAATAGTGATCCATAAGTGGACCTCAAGTAACAATCTATTCAAGGTATAAAGATTAACCCCTAATCCTATCTATGATATACTCCTTAGGAGACCAATTATTACTCATCGAGTATTACAATAAGATCAACCCACAAAACCCATCAAAGGTAATACACTAGGGAACCTGGTATAACTTATGGGCATGGTAAGGCATCCACATTATGAGACAATTCAAGGTATTCTAGAAAATAATCCATGTATTTATGTTGGAATATTTGTAGTTTAATACAATTTAAGGACATTAAATATCACCATTCCCACATAAGGTTTTATTATGTTATGATCCTTGTATCTCTCTCGACTTGGAGAAAGGGAATGAACACGGAACACTATAAAATTGTACCCTACCCCCAATTCACTCTTAATCATTATGGATATTCATTTAATTTGGTTAATTTGTTCATTGACATAATAAAAAGAGCCCAATTACATAGACAAAAATTTCCATTAGTTTAAAACACATTCAATTTTATTCATTATAAGCGAAAATTCACACACATAAAATTGTGGGTAATTTAACTCAAGGAATGAGGCTCTTAGGAATTTATGGATAGAACCCTTGGTGGGGGTGACACATGTTGAGGTGCTCATCCAAAAAAAATATTTTATTGTTTATATAACAAAATTACGATTGATAATATCATTTAATTTAATTAATTAGTAATTTTTGATGCATCTCAAAAGGAGTCCAACACATGGGGAAATTGTACAAGATAAATACCATGAGACTTTTTTGGAAAAATAACTATACCACCCACCTTAGGTTTTTAGATAACCAATCATCTTATATCAGCTATATATTTGATGTATAATGTAAAAAAATAGAAAACTAGAAAAATTAATTGATTATAGTTCATATTACCTCTAACAAAAATACTACTGAAGAAGGTTTGGTAAACCAAGAATGGAAGGATAAGGATCAGATAACATACCATTTTTTTTCCAATACAACTAATGGTTAAGGAACCATTGATTGGATGATTAACCTAGATCAAATTTGATGATAGAACCAAGAGAGAGATCCAAGTGTATTTTAATGAAAAATTGGAGAAGAAATGGGGGTAAAGACTTTAAAATAACTATGGGAAAAATTATTTTTTAAAATTTTAATGGAACGCATGGTTTGGCCACACAGTTTTCCAAAATTTGCATCAAAACTATGTGTCACCACTAGTTAAGTGGCACTATGGTTGAAAATATAGGTTCATAATTTTGTAAAACCATGTGGATCCTTTGGTACCATAGGAAATGTTATCACAAACATGAGGCCAAAGGTGAACTTTTAGAACTAACTATACAATTTTCTATAGTTTCCTACATTGTATAGATGAGCCGCACTGTAAGTGCTAACCATTCTCCAACCATGAAAATCAGATTATAACTCCATGTTTTAGAGCATTAGGATCTCAAAGAGCCCCATAATCTCCCTAAATACTCTTTAAACCCTTAATATCATTAATAACATAAAACACAGGTTTTAAATATATTCTTTTATGTCCACACCTCTTAAAAATATAGGATGTTACAAGTGGGAATATAATCATTCTCCACTAATGTTTGAAAAATCAATCTGATGGTTTAGGAATATGATACTGATGAATTATATTTCCTCACTCTTGAATATAATACTTAGTATCTATGATATATATGGATGAGACATATTTTTCTAGGTTATCACTCTAAATCATCTCCAAAGGTGTTGTGGTTTCATGACATTAGTGTTGGTGATCGCCAGTAATGGTAGCCATCTGGGGTGGATTCATAACATTGAAAAATTTACTTTATTAAGGTAAATAAGATTTAAATTATTTCTCTCTAAATAGAGACTCCCAATTTGATTGCATGAGGTCATTAGAACCACTGTATTTAATGAATTCTTTCTCTGACAGAGTAAGCATTCATGTATCATCTTCTATAGGCTCTCTTAGGATACTTCCAATGTTTTGATCATACCACTAAGGTAATAATCGATCAATAGTTAATTTATCACTATTAACTAGAGTCATTGTGTTTGTGATATCACCCCCAACCATTGGATTTATATCCCCTAAAACATATAAGTATATGGATTATTTTTGGATGAGGATTCCATTCATTTGGATCAATGTGAGTTTTGAGTCACACCCATGTGATCACTATAACATCATAAAATATGATACCATAAGTGAAACATCCCAAATAATAGTAATAACTTATATAATATTTCCTGTGATTAATGATTCTAGTTATACCCACTAATTTGTGAGTAAATATAACACTACATTCTACTAGATCATTTTTTAAAGAGGACAGAATAATATAAGGTTCACCATTTTTTATACCATAAACTATGCCCCATAAAACTTTATTTGAATATAATAGGGCTTATTTCCAATGAAATTAGTTCCAATGGTATGCTAGTGACATGTTGTTTATCCCACTAAATCAAAAAAATGGGAGTTTAGTCTTATCAATAACTTTTTAAGGAGAATTTTTTTTTGGGGCTCTATTGTAGATTTGAGATGTGTTCATGAACATATCTATATAGAATTGATAATATTATTAACTATAACAAATGAAAATGAATTCATTTATGGGAATATATAAGAATATATAAAAGGATACCCATCTATCACTTTTGGATTTGATAATAAAACTATGGTTTGGAAGAATATAGTTGTGAACTTATGATATTATCAATATAGAAGGAGAATGTGGGTGTTCGAGTGCATTGATTGGTCCATAAAATGGGTTTCTAACACATTTCTATGAATGTAATTAGAACTGATATAGTTTCGTAACACATAATGGGGCATTCCATTCCACTCAAGGTGAACTGATATGGACTATCATGGTGGATTTTATATTCATGAAACCATGTCTATTTATATGAAGTTTAATGTCATCTTGATTGGACCTATAAGGTAAATGATCCTAATGATTTTTTGTATAGAAAATAAACATGAATGAACCTTTATAGTTTACCTCAATGGAATTATGGAATAATGAGGATGAGTTTGGTTCATGTGGAATATTATACCATGAAGAGTTCTATTTTTTTCTAGTGATAATATAGACAAGAAATTAAAATGTTATCTCATGTGGAATAAGTCATAATGAGGAAGGCTTCAAGAGAATATTTCTATAGTGAATGCATGTTCAAGATAATGAGGAATATAGCTCGATAATGAAAGGAATATGGGGTTATGATGATGGGGTTGAACCTTAAGGAGGTATCCTACATATCCTACAAAAACAAAAATAAAATCCCATGTAGATTAGGTTGCACAGTTTAGGGTCATGAGATAGGCCCATACGATTCATTATAGCTTCATTATTTAAAAAATTCTATGTTGCAAAAGATGTGATGACAGATTGTGGTGTAGGGATTATTCCATGGGACTCTAATATAACCCATTCTAGTAATTAATTATTGGTATTGTATCCTCAATGATATAATTATTAATTAGGGCCAACAATTAAGAAGGAATATTTTGGTTCTAATGAAACATTGATCGGAATTATGTGTCCACCAATAACCAAAGTTAATCAGTCGTAGACATCAGTTATCCATGTTGAGATGCATGATCCAAGAGAGACCACACTATCTTCATTATTTTAGGAAACCAAACTATCAAAATGATACATAATCATGATAACTATGAGATTTCTATATATCTAGGAAGATAATATGGGAGTCTCTTTTTATTAGGGGAATAAATGATTCAAAGTGGGCAGTCCGGTGTTCATAATAATTTGACCATGTATGTTGGGTGGTTAGGAGAAGGCATTGTTAATGCATTTTTCATATTTTGGCCTTGGAAGAAGGAATCCATAAAGGTATTTTGGGTTGATACAAATCAAAAAGATTAATTATGTGAGGATTATGAAATAGGATTATCATGTTTACCAATTATTTGAATTCATCAAAAAGTTGACATAAGGGGACTATATGTTGTATAATAAAAATTCCTTAGGAAGAGGTTGTGAGGTAACTTTAATGTAATCTTACACACATAGAAGACATTCTTTGGGAATGAGGATAGAACCACATAAGAAATATATTTATTGAGGCTTCATGATATATTTTAAAATATCAATGTCTTCAATAACATAGTATGTAGGACCATTTCACATATTATCCTTTTAATGGAAGGATATCATGATGGATCATCATAAATATCGACCTAAAAAGCCCTAGTTTTTCCATCAAAGTCTTAACAATAGATTTTACCAAGGATTAACTCATGAATGAAATACGGAGTTCTATTATGAATTTCATATATATCCTTTTATCTCTTTATAAAATGTATTCATCAATAAATTATGTGTCCACATTTTGGTGTGTCTGGGGTATTTATAGTTCTTTCTAAGAGAGGACTCCTCTAAAATAGGTAACCATGTAAAGATTATATATAGAACATTGATATGAGACCAAAATCCCCTTTTGGATTCCTCACATGAGAAGGTATTTTTAAATGGTTCATAGTTTTATATGACCTCTCAATATTCCCATAAATTCATTTCATTTGCAAAGGTCTTAGCAGTGGTCAATAAATTACTCCTTTTGAATGGATTGTGATGATTATATACAATATACTTCATGATAAGAATGATTTAATATCTATTCAATAAATTATTAATGTTTATAAAGAATCTACTTCATAATTCTTGATAAATACACATAGAAAAATTGATTGATTTCAAGGGGTGGTTGGTACTTCATTCGAAACATTCCTTTATTGATTTTAACAAGACATTAGTATTTGGTCTTTTTGGAATGTTGTTTGATAATTTACAAGCCTAAATATTACCACCAAAAAACATTAATATATTTTGACTTCGAGTAAGAAAAGTGGCACACATATGTTCTTTTTAGTGCGAGAGGAAAATCGACCATCCTTATATAAATGGATTCAAGGACCCCCACTTCTCACTTTTTTTAATATTCTTCACTATAATCCTAGAGATTATGATCTTGACCTTATTTTTTCATAGGGAACCTTCTTCATAGGTATTGTACATTGAAAAAAATTATGATTAGACCACATAATGTTATTTCAAAATTTATTCACTCAATTCAAAATGATAGATACGCATATAAACCAAATTTTTTTTGAAAAAACTATGCGATTCTTAGAGGTTCTATTTTTGATTTTTAGAATTTTCATTTCTTCATGAAAATATATTGAAATTTAAAAAAACATTTCATCTTATATATAATATGTCAAAAAAATTCATTTATATCATTAAATGGAGGGGGAATGCTATGATCATGAGTGTTGAAGTAGATATAAGGAATTATTTAGGTTTGAGACACCATATATTTTTAAAACTCATCGGTGATAGTCTTTGAGATTACCCATTATTAAAAATTCAACCAATTTATATATACATACTATTTATTGATATCCCCATACCTATACCACATCATGGAAATCATTTATTCAAATATGTTAACCTCTATTGGGAGACAATCTAGAAAACAACTCAATTATATGGAACATTATTAAGGAAGATGATCATTTTGAGTGGTATATATTAGGCTATACTCACTTAACATTGGAAGAAGAACAATGAGTGATAGAGCTAAATTAAAATAGTTATGGATTAATATTGATGAACTTCATACCTAAAAAGAGTCTATAACATTCATAAAACAAGGATATTTTCCCTGAGGGATATTTTAGAATGGTTAGAGGGTACCAATTTCTTGTAAAGAAGAGCTATGATGAGTTTAGATGAAAATTAAATATATTAAACAATATTATTTTTTGGGAATTAGAATCATTTTCATAGTGTAATGAACACACCATACTTAATCCAAACAACATATAGATCCCCAATAGAAACACCATTAACATCATTTGTAAGAATTCAAATTCATCCTCTAAAATTTATAGATGATCACAAAGGTTTTTTTTATGTGGAAGATGTCTTATGAGATCATCTCCAATCTCTTTGTATGGGAGGATTTATTGATGATACCTCCACTATCCAAAGAGTAGTTTATAATGGTGAAAATTTATAGGGGGAGAAGATAAATTTGAATATTGATGTTCCTTTTCTTTATTTATCATAGGTTTTCGTTACATAAAATAGTAAAGAGTTGAATGAGAGGAGGCCAAGGAATTACCAAAACATAAAACTCATTGACATTCAGATGGATATTAGTTGATGCTAAAAGTAGGAAATTTTCCTTTGTTTGTTTGGAAGTAACCCCGAGGACAGATCATCTAGTATAAATGGAAACATTTATTTCCATGTTTCTGAGATGGTAATAGCTTATAGTACATGAGTCCCATATTTAGTTAGAGTAATGAAATATATAATGGAATCATATCTAGATATCAAGAAATGAATAAATATATTTGTTCCAATCATAAAAAATCTGTATAAACTCTTCAATAATATCAATAGGTGGAAGTCCCTTTTCAAGATTTTTGTTATGTTTCACGTTATGTAGGTTTGTATTGTACCCCAAATGGGGGTGAATACCTTCATAAGGGACCAACAAATATGAAAGGTCCATTTTATTTCATATATCTAGTGAATATGTGGTGTAATACTTTTAAAATTGGATAGGATTGATTTTAAGAGTATGCTGAATCAGAATACCACTTCATCTATACAAACTACACCCATTTAATTATTATTATGATGGATACCATCATAGGTATCTATATATCACAAACATATTTTATATCATTAGTAGAAGGAATCCCTGTTTCCAACACTTTTGTAGAGTTCATCATTAATGGGTACTTTCTCTTTATATTTTGGAAATAGTTCCTTTATATCATGATAGGATATCATGATCCCAAATGTATATTACAGGAAAAAAAGAATTTGATGGTGGCATGAAAACACTCTCATATATTCACAAGATCGTAGATATTCATTTTTATAGTCCTTCAACATATTTATGTTTTAGTTGGTCTAGAAATGAATTATTATATGGCTTGTATTATCTCATACCCATGTGGTAAATTGATGAAATTGGTTCTCTTAATCAAGGTTCCACTCACAAAAAGGAGGTGGAGTGGCCACCTTAGGTGGGGGTATATTTGAAATAAAGATGATCTACCTTCAGACATCCCTTGATTTATCGATTCCCACAAAACTAGTTCAGGTGGATGAATTCTTCCCATTAAACAATATATGTTTCCCCACCTCTATCAATTTATTACATTGCATTATTCCTAATATCATGGATGGTGTGGGATTATTGGAAGAGTACAGTCTTCTCTAAGGATTTTTAGGAAATAATTCATAAAAAAGAGATTAAATTAATAGGTTTTGGGTATGTGATTGACTCTGTTATATCTCAGATAAACATCAACATGAAGATTTTGAATTCCAAATCAAGGATATTTAGGATTTGATACATTATATAAAATGTGGGACTTTATTTATGGATCGCATCATTGAATTCTAACCACCTATACAATTGAGACATTTAGGGAGAAAATCACTCATTAGGAAATTGAAAAAAAATTATTTTCACCTTTTATATTGACATTGTAAATAAACTACTAGATTATATCCTTGATTTTATAATAGGATAAGAGGAAATGTTCACATATGACCTCATGGAAATATTTAGTAGTATGAATGTAAGTCAATCGAAACATTTCTCTTGAAGGTTGAGTTGAAGATGATGGTTCTACATATTTTGTGGAGCATACACTGGTAGAAATAGCTAACCCGATGAGAGAATTAAAACCTCCACCACCACTAGCATCCCATACCATGATATTTTTTTTCATGGAAGTCCACTAGATAATAGAATGAAAAATATTTAGAGATATACATTCAAAAAGGATCAATAATTAATTTTTATAACTACTAACTCACTTCTTAAAATATACCAATAACCATATAATAAATTACAGGTTTATGAATACGTTATTATGAGATCATAAAACCCCAGGGTATCATAAAATTAGATTAATTATACACCCTTTATTTCATTAAGAGGGTACATGGATTAAGTGATGGGAGAAGTTTTAAGGAGGCCAGGTCTAGTTGACGACTAAACTATGATAGTCCTTGAACCTAGAGATTTGAGGCCAGCCGTTGAAACTCAAAATATTATATATTTTACTGTATGATTACTCCAATAATATATACTCTATAGTATCTATTAAGGGTGATTTATGGGAGATACATTGTTGGTCTATACCCAGGAGGAATCCAAACTAGGCCTTGACCCAAATTCATTGTTTATCATCCCCATTCAATCTTGTTTATTTGATAATGTCATGGGGAGCATGGATCCATCGTAATATTTATTTTATTAATTTTTGTATAGATCATATATTTATTAAATAATATTGAGTTTAATTTGATTTGTAAATTCCACTAGTAATTTCATTAACCCATGTCGAACAACATGTTCATCCATTGATAGTGGGGATTTGATGTGGTTGGAGAAGGAGATTCTTCATGAGCTAGTATTTCCAAAAGAGGATATGGTTATATCAGTATTGGATGATATATACTATAACATGAAATAAGAATAATCATAATGGAACACACTTGACACACCTATTTATGGGGTAACAATGGTTGAGGGGACAAAAATCCCGACAGATGGACATGGGTATTCATATCATTGATCATCTTATATTATTCCAGTAATAGCTAACATATATAATCTAGTTGTTTATATTAGTAATCCTACTAAAATATTAAGAATTTAAAAAGTCACTACCATGGTATCTCAACCCATGTAAATTATATGGGGATATAATCGTAGGGGATCAACCCATTCAATAGTAATTAAGAATAGGTTCTCATAAAGTATTTTTGTCCCAAAATATATTTTCCATATTTAATGAAACTCTAAACCCATAGGATTTTAACACCCTATATTCCACTAAAATGTTTGTATATAATGATATATGGTGGAAGGTTTCTCAAACAGCTTTTAGAGTCCTATCATAGAAGCTATAAAATCTACACCATATGTTTAAGACACTCGAGTGTAGCAGGTTTGAATATTTCATTATCCATAATTCAATAAATAAAAATCTTTAGAGATGGGAGTGGGAGGAATAATAATAGAAATTACTTATCAACATAATATTATATATATAATTCACCATACTCCTTGCTACAATATTCATATAGGAGTATCATTATATAGATTTGATAACAGAACAATAGCGTCTAGGAGAAGAAGTATTAACTCATGTGGAATTTTATTTTTGGAAACGATATGCCACTAAAGGGGATCTAGACAATAACCCCAAGCTACATTAATATTCAGAAGATATAGACAATGGGTTTATTATCAAGCCAAAATATATCCTTTATACTGAAGAACTTGATTTCAAATGGTTGATCGTTCATCAACTCAACATTGATGAATATGTAAAATAAATTTACACACATTGACCCTATTTGGATGAAATCTTATGATATTTCAAAATTATGAAAAGACACTCCAAAATGTTTATGTTGCTACATAATTTTCATGATAATTTAAAATAGATTTGTTTTTAATTAACATTTAATTCATAAATCCTTTTTTCATTTCAAGAATTAGATTATAACAACCTATGAATCGCTTGAAAGCGATGTCAAGATAAATTGAATCCACCAAACCATTGATTCTTTAATATAAAATTTTAATAATAATACATAGACACTTGATTTAGAATGATTTACTCTTAGGAATGTGTCATAGAGAGTATAGGTATAAACACCATAACCGTTTTAATAGAGTTGGTCTGTTTGGATTCAAAATGGTTTCCTCCTAGGAATCATTCATGGATTGGTATAGGCTGAAGTACCATCATTTTAACACTATAATTGGAAAATTTGGATGTGATATGGATTTATTAAATGTGAATTGTATAACAAAGTGCCATTTTGGAAGGAAAATACCAATGATCAAAAGGTCTTAAGAACACTGAGACTACATCCTTATTCATTTTACATGGATTATGTTGACTAAATTATGACAGGGAATTGATGGATGATATAAATTTTAACTTTGTTAATGGACATATAGGGATATTATTGACATATATAGGGATCCTATGATGGACCCCCACTTTATTTTTTTCTTTTTATTTTTTATCCCTAACTTTTTTACTTATCCTTAAATAAGGGATGCTTAATAGTTTGGAACTCAAATTTTTCTTAGTCTGTGATTTTTTTTTCATCCCAACATTTATTATGCATTTTCTTTTTTGAAAAGATCATTTTTTCTGATAAAACATGGAATCCATTCCAAGTATCTAGAGACCCGAACCTATCCTAAGATTCCCATTGTGGGATATCAACTCAGAGAGATTTGTGCCTTTTCCCTTTGATAGGTTTAGGTCTTACATGATAGAATGATTAGAGTGATATTTAATGTTGGATATTATTAAACAAATATTACGTGATATGTAAAAAACCATTTCTGAAACTCGTGTGAATTGAGATCCCAATGCCACATATAAAAATGAACTTGAGAAATAGTTAATGATGTTTTGGGATATAGTACCAAGATCATAGGTCACTGATGTTTTAATTTGAACTACACTGACCAAAAGGTTATTAATGTATAAGGTCATAAGTTATTGATTTAAGGGTAAGATATTATATATGTTAAAGGAAAAGAAAAACTTGGAATGAAATAATGGTATATTTGTAGTATAATTTATCTCATGAAGATGATAATATAGATTATGGTCATGAAGTTTAGACTAATGGCGTAAGAAAATAACAAACCAAATGGAACACAAGGTATTAGAGTTTCACAAACCCTTTTGAAAAGTGGGCGATGATTTGGAAAATCATGACTCAAGGATTTTAGATTTTGAATGGTGATTTAGAATTAATAGATAAGTGAAGACCAATGAATACATTCGAATGAAAGGATTATCTTCCTTTATGTGGGGCTATTCATATATTAGCGGGAGTTCTCTTCCAAATAAAAACGTTCTTATGGTCGACATGTAATATTGGGTGTATGTATTGAGATCTATATTTGGTGAGTTTATTCATATCCATGATAAAATGTACCTTGGATCAGTTTTCACATGTTAGCACTATCCTGGAAATGTTTTTGGAAACCCAATACACTCGTGCATAGATGTGTTACATATATAAATGGAAAATTCATGAAATATGCATGAGTCGTTATAGACCCATTATTTTAACTTCTAGGATACTAAAATATCTTATAAATGAGTTACAATAATCAATAATCCTCCGATGAGTTCAAAATGTATTGTATTGAAACCAATATGTATCATAAAATTATAAAAATCCATCATCACATTGTTCTTGTCAAGACTCTATAAAGATCTAACTCATTGAAAGGTGATGAATATTCTATCTTAATATAGTATTATAATAAAAAGGGTTAATATGGTCGTAACCCATGTACTTCTATAGTCTATATCTTGAATCTAAATTTGAGAAGAACAATAACTATGAGTAATGGATCATTTTATCCTGGCATATCATCCCATATATTGGGTCCTCCTATATGGATATGGGTTTTATGAATGTTATTTAGATCATACAACAAACATCACTCTGAACAATATAAGGACTTGTTGGGTGGACCATATATCCATATGTTTAATATTAGAGAAACAGAACATAGATATTCTTTATTTTATGGTCATAATATAAGGATATTAATATAGGAATTTTTTTTCCAAAACAAATCTTATATAGAATGGTATATTATTATATTTTCACTAAACTGGTGGTGGAGGGAGTGATGTTTGATATGTGGTTTCGATTGTTGGATGGAACTACTTGATGTTGGGAACATTTTTTTCATTGAATATTATTTTGGTTAGAAAACCATAACCCATAATACATTCATTTGGAAGTCCCTTAAAGAAAATGAATGAAATATAACAGAATGTGTGAGGAGGAGTGAAAACATAAAAATAAAATTTAGAAATAGTTGTTATTTGATTATAATTTCTACATCAGTTATATTATAAGAGATCCTATAATCCGTATATATCCTCTAGGAATATTAATCAAGAATATTGTGGGTTTCAAACTCTATATTGATCTTGTTTTAATACAGAGTAAGGGGATTTAATTTGTTGTTTCCCATGAATGAGAGGGAGATATGAACACCTGAGGTGATTGAGGACATATATCATCACCCAAACATGACCAATAAAAGTGGAATTAGTTATTAGAAAAAATATGGGATATCATGACATCATAATATACCTTTCAAGAATTAAAATCAACTCACACATACTTTTTATGAGTCCATGAGAATTATTCTCATCATAGATTTAGCGAATCACAACACCAAGATGTCTTAATGTAACAATAGTTGTGGTGTACTTAATGAAAAGTGAGCTTCTGATGGGGAGTGATATTTTATATAGGGGAACACTTTACCAGTTTAATTTCATTGATAAATATATTAAATATGCTCATACATATACCCTGATCATATTTAGGAGGGTTAATTTTCATTTCACTATGGTATCATAGATAAGGATCCATGTGATAAAGAAGATCTTACATGGATATGGCTATTGGGGAAGGATATTTGGACACACATAGATGGACAACCTAATATTTTTATCATCATTCATGGAGTATATATAATGCCCCAGCCTTAAAAATTATTTAATCTTGAGTTACTTCAAGAATACACGTTGAGGATCTTTTCAGTTTTAGATTTTTAGAAAATTATATCATAAAACATGCATTACATTCCACATTTAAACAAAGTGGTTACATAAAAGATAGAACTCATTTTCCCTTCAGAAGAAACATATTTAAAATAAAACATGAATTCTTTCTTGACACTTCATTGACACTATCATAACATCATGTACCGTTCCCTTGACCTGTGAAAAACATTTCAAAAACTTGGGATAAGCATAAAAAGCTCAGTAAGGGATATAAAAATATGGGAAAAAACATGAGTACATGTATACATAAGAATTAATGAAATCATTCTTTACTCATAAAACATAAGCACTTTAACATACCTCATCAAATCATGAATAAAGCATAGAAATCATAAGACATAAAGGTAACTTGAGGAATTCATAACATTCTTACATAGGGAGTAACCCTCTTGGTTATGTTTGGAATACCCATCACAGTATATTCCTTAAATATCTTTGGAGAAACCTTAACGTTTAACTCCTTCATGTTACCCAATGCATTGGAGAGATATATCGGGCCCACCCACCCTTAGTTTATCACAAAACCACCTGTCATCATAATACTGCCCAAGAACCATAACATAATTGTATCACATAGAACATGTGGAAAGGAAACATAACATTTCCACTTTTCATTCACAAGATATCAATACAAAACATTGATATAAAAACATTATGAAAACCATTTTCAATACCAAAATAAATTAAAAGCAAAAAATAGTATTTATTTTTCATTTTTTAAAAAGGTTATGGCTTGTAGAGGAAGCCAAAACTCAAATAATTGTCACGACGGTGGAGAAGACGTTGTTGTCACATACGTACAACAACAAAAACATTCCCTTTTGTTGTTTAGTAAATTCTTCCTATAAAAATGGTTCCTTGTGAATAAACAATAATGTCAAAGGGGATTATACACCGTATAAAATAATGTTTTGTATAAAACGAAATATACCTCAATGAATGGAGATTGAGACGAAGTCCCATCCAAAGATCATTTTGTAAATAAAATAGATTGCTCATATGTATTCACTATAATCTCAATAACGAAATTATAAGTACATGATAATATATAAAAATTCCTTTCTCACATAATCAAAGAACAACATAAATATGAACGATAGGTTCAACCCAAAGAATGTGAATTGGGTTTAGAAGTTCCCTTACCTCAGGTCCGACATGACTCAATCGATCTTTAACGTCCTGAATAATAAACTTGAGTTAATTTATACTTTATTAAGAACCTTTTTCAAGTTCATTATTCCTTTTATCAAACTTATTACCATGTTATGAACACTATGTAATTATTTAAGTTAACAATGGTCGTTTTGTCGATCATTGGTACTTGAATCAATAATAAACTCTTTATAATTACAAATTTATCATGTGGTAAAATATCCATTATATCAAGAATTATATTCATGATTTATATATCATATATATCATATATATACAGTATATACATGCATTTATAATATTACATAATCATTTAGAGGTAGGAAATGAAATGCACCGTTCATGAAGACGGTAAGTCATACGTACGCATGAACGCTACTTTCATTTCTATTTATTAATTAATAGAGTGAAATAATAATGATATAAAGGTATATAATAATTACAGTATAATATCATATATAATATCATTATATTTATCCTTTATACATACCACATATGGTATTAACGAATAAAATCACTTTGAGGGGGTGGTAGTCTGCACTTCCTAAAATAAAGATATCGCGTTACCCATAATGGAAAGCATAAAGGTATGTCATATATGAACAATACAGGAAGCTTAAGTAAGACATAAACATATTATATATCAGATATAAATATATTTTCATCTTAATGGCCACCTTTTAAGGTGTTAAAATAATATTGAACAATCATCGTTTTGTGTGGCAGAAATTCTCCATCCATGGAAATAGTACGTCCTTTAACCATTAGATGTAGGTGTGTGTAATTGTAGCTCGAATACTTATTATAAAAACATCCTAGAATATGTAAGATACTATTGGTGTTACAAAAGAAATGAATAAAAATATTTTGGTGGGTTGGAGAAGCAAAATAAAACAAAAGAACATAAGAGAAGACACTACCTTTAAATCAGGTAACTCTTTTTGATTTGAGATCAAAGACTTCCTTGGGATGACATCTGCCCAATGTGAGGCTTCTAAGAGTTAGAGAGGGATGTGGAGAGACAAAATGAACAGAGGTTGGCTGAGCCAAAGGCTTTGGAAGTGTGTGTAATGTGGTAGAGGTGGGGTCCTTTTATAAGAGGAGAGGAGGGGCACTCTTGGAATGTTAAGAAAAGATACTTTGTTATAAAATGATTTGAGGATAAAAAAGTTCCCAAGATTATATATTTCGAGGATAAGGTGATAAGGGTTCAAATTCCACAAATCCAATAGGTATTTGACAAGTTTAGGTCTTAGATTTTACATTATATTTTCATTTTATTTAAATCGTTATATAATGAGGTGATCGCTGCATCATCATGGTGTCATAAATAATTTAATTTATTTAATGTATAAAAATTATAAAAAAAGTTCATGATGTAGTAAATCTATTTATCTTTATTATTACTATTTATATTAAAAAATATGACTTGTATAACCCCATGTAAAAATTGTTTTAGTAAAACAACCCATGTTTCTGACATTTTCATTTTAACTTTAAATAAAACGTTATTAATGTCATTTTCCTACAAAAGTGGCTCCATGGGGTCCCCAAGTCGACCCATGGATTTTATTGGTCAACCACGACACATAAAATAAGGTTATGACATGTGTTTAGGTATTTTCATTTTATTATAATATCATTTTTGCCTTAAATTGCACTAATTACCTCTAATCGCGATTACAAACATAAAAGTTACTATTCACCAAAAAATTATTTTAATTCCCTTGAAACACATTTTAATTCCTAATGTCAACCATGTATGTCAGATTTTTGAAATTCAAAACACAGTGGTGGTCAAATTTTATTTACATGAAAAATCAGTTTTTAAGTACCACTTAGTGGTTTCACTATTCATCAAAAATTTATGTTTTTCAGAAAAATATCAAAACATCACCCTAAGCTATATTTGATATTCAGAATTCAAAAATGAAGTCTATTTTACAAAATTCAAAAAAAAAATATAAGTTAAAATAATTAATTTAATAATTAATCTCCGCTGTTAGAGCAAATAGTGTGTTTTTATAAAACAATAAGTATCAAAAGATTGACACTAGTTTAAGTCCAATTTCAAAGTGAAAATAATTCCAATGACCACCATTGGATTAAATGTTTAAAATATATTCTAATTTAAATTTATAACCAATTCAAAATACAATCACGTCATATAAATAAATTTGATTAAAAGAGGTTTTGAATTAGAATTCAACATTTTCACTATTCATTAAAAAATGAACTTTATCCGAAAAATACCAAAAATTTACACAACGTAAATTTTGATGTCCCAATTATAAAGAAGAATTTTATTTGGTCCAAAAGAATGTATAAGAGTGACCAAAACTATATTTAATGATGTTTATCCATCAAAAGGCGATAAGTGGACCTTTAGTGAATATTAGTGTATAGATGCCTAAAATTGAATTCTTTTCATATTTTAAGCCTTTATCCATTATTGGTTAAATGTATAAACATTTAACAAACATATATAACCCTATTTTAGTTATTTCTATTCATTCCTACCAATACAATGGCTACGTGCTAACTACCATTTAAAATAATATTATTTTATTACTAGTGTGCAACATAAGATTTCAAAGAAACTCTTAGTTGCGTATCGGGTACTCTATCGAACATAGAAACCCCTTTAATGTAAAAGAAATATTTAATTACTAAATATTAATAAATATTAAAATGTTTTATTCTTGATTTACTTAGGATGTTACATCCTTCCCCCCTTTTGGGAATTACATCCTCGCAATTTTATTCACTTATCAAAATAAGTGGGGGTATTTATCCCTCATAGAATTTTTAGATTCCCACGTCGCCTCTTCAACCATATGGTTTTTCTACAAAACCTTTACCTAGTGAATTACATTATTCCGCTACACATTCTCTCTATGGTCAAGAATCTGGACTGGTTGTTCTTCATACGATACATTCTCTTCCAGGTGAACCACCTATGGACTCAAAACATGAGATGGATCTGGCGTGTACTTACTTAACATTGAAACATGAAAAACAATGTGTACCTGAGATAAACTCAGAGGTAAATCCACTCGGTAAGAAACTGATCCAACTCTCTCCTGAATTTCATATGGTCCAATGAACCTTGGACTCAGCTTTCCTTTCTTACCAAATCGCATCACACTTCTCCACGGTGAAACTCTGAGAAAATCATGATCACCTACCTCGAAAGATAGATCCTTCCTCCTGTTGTCTGCATAACGTTTATGTCTGTTCTGAGCTATTCTCATGTGTTTCTAAATCAACTGATGGTTTTCTTCTATCTCTTCTACCGATTCTGGTCCCATCAGCTTCCTTTCACCCACTTTGTCCCAAAAATATGGAGTTCCACACCGCTTCCCATATAATTCCTCAAACAGTGCCACCTGTATACTGGAATGAAAACTGTTATTATATGAAAATTCAACCAAAGAATGATGTTTGTCCCAACATCCCCGATAATCCATCAAACAAGAATGTAGCATATCCTCCAAAGTCTGAATTGTTCGTTCTGACTTCCCAACTGATTGAGGATGAAAAGCTATACTAAAATTTAATTCAAAACCCAATGACTTCTGAAGGCCATTCCAAAAGTTAGAAGTAAACCTGGGATCACGGTCACATACAACGGAGAGAGGAACTCCATGTAACCTGACTCTATCTTTAAGATAAGAACGGTAAAGTTGATCTAGGAAAAAGTATCTCATATAGATAGGAAATGAGCACATTTTTTCAGGCGATCAACAATAACCCAAATTGCATTATTACCTTGAGGTGTCTTCAGCAATCCCACAACGAAGTCCTGGAATATATTCTCACATTTCCATTCTGGTACTGATAAAGGCTAAAGCATCCCTTTCTGTAACTGCCGCTCTGCTTTATCATGTGGATATGTCAAACACTTCACAGTAAAATCAGCAATATCCCTTTTCATTCCATACCACCAGTAATACTTCTGAAGATCTCTATACGTCCAAGTACTTCCTAGATGAACTAAAAACAGAGAACTATGAGATTCACATAACAACTCTATCTTCAACTGTGTATCACAAGGAACACACAATATCTTCCCAAATCTGAAAACACGATCATTATCAACATTAAATTCAGGCAACTTACCCTTCTGAACCAGCTCTACCTTTCTCTACAACTCACTGTCTTGCTTCTGTGCTTGCTTAATTCTGTCTGATAGAGAAGATTTCACTGATACCTGAAACAAAACGGAAGGAAATCCTTCACCAAAAACTTCTATGCCAAATTTAATCAAATCCATAACTAAAGGATTATGTTACAAACACAACATTATTAATGAAGCATTACTTTTTCGACTCAAATCATCAGCCACTTTATTTTCTATTCTCGGATGGTAATGAATTGTACAATCATAATCCTTGATTAATTCCAGCCATCTCCTCTGTCTCATGTTCAATTAATTCTAAGTGAATATATACATTAAAATTTTGTTATCAATATATATTTCACACTTTACTCTATGCAAATGATGCCTCCAAATTTTTAAAGCAAAAACAACAGTAGATAATTCCAAATAATGTGTAGGGTAATTTACCTCATGAGTTTTCAACTAACGTGAAGCATATGCAATTACCCGATCATTCTACATAAGGACACAAACAAGTCCTTTCAATGAAACGTCACTGTAGATTACAAACTCACCATTCCTGGAAGGTAGTGCCAAAACTGGATCATTCACCAATCTTATTTCCAGTTCCTGAAAACAATCATCACATTCTTTTGTCCAGATAAACTTAACACCCTTCTGAGGTAGCTTAGTCATTGGACTAGATAACCGTGAAAAATTTCTAACAAACCTTCGGTAATAGCCTGCCAATCCAAGGAAGCTACGAATATCAGTTACATTTTTGGGTCTTGGACATTCTTTAACAACCTTTGTTTTTGCAGGATAAACAGTTATCCCATCTTTAGAAACAATGTGAGCAAGGAAAGAGATTTGTTACAACCAAAACTCACACTTTCTGAATCTCCCATACAATTTCTTTTCTTTTATGGTTTTCAATATAACCCTTAAATGACTTTCATGCTCCTCTTTACTTTTAGAAAACACCAATATATCATCAATAAAAACAACCAACATTTTTCACATGATTCAACTAAGACATCACTACAACAAACTGTTTAGTTCCGATTCTGACCATCTCAGGATACTGAATTGAAAGGCCATTTCCCTCTGTATGCCTTCCCAGAAAATCTGTTCTTTTCCCTCTATGAAAAACAATTCTTAACAATGAAATATATTAGGATAAGAAACATGGTAATATTCAAATGAAATATCATTTCAATCATACCCTGAATTAATTTATATTTTAACAATTTTCTAACTCCTAAAGTTGTCTAAACCAACCTTTGATACCAACTATAAGGCACCGGCCTTAAACATGACTTAATCTTGAGTTACTTCAGGAATACACATTGAGGATCTTTTTAGGTTTAGAGTTTTAGTGAATTAGATAATAAAACATGCATTGGATTCCACATTTAAACAAAGTGGTTGCATAAAAGATAGTACTCATTTTTCCCATCAGTGGAAACATATTTAAAATAAAACATGGATTCGTTCTTGACACTTCATTGAGACTATCATCACACCATGTACCATTCCCTTGACCTGTGAAAAACATTTCAAAAACGTGGGATGAGCATAAAAAGCTCAGTAAGGGATATAAAAATATTGAAAGAAAACATGATTACATGTATACATAAGAATAAATGAAATCATACTTTACTCATAAAACATAAGAACTTTAACATACCTCATCAAATCATGAATAAATCATAGAAATCATAAGACATAAAGTTAACTTGAGGCATTCATAACATTCTTACGTAGGGAGTAAACCTCTTGGTTACGTTTGGAATACCCATCACAGTATATTCCCTATATATCTTTGGAGAAACCTTAACGTTTAACTCCTTCTCGTTACCCAATGCATTGGAGAGCTATATTGGGCTCACCGTCCCTTAGTTTATCACTGAACCACATGTCTTCATAATAATGCCCAAGAACCATAACATAATCGTATCACATAGAAGATGTGAAAAGGAAACATAACGTTTCCACTTTTCAATCACAAGATATCAATGCAACACATTGATATAAAAACATTATGAAAAACATTTTCAATACCAAAATAAATGAAAAGTAAAACATGGTATTTATTTTTCATTTTAAAAAATGGTTATGGCTTGTAGAGGAAGCCGAAACTCAAATAATGGTCACGACGGCGGAGAAGTCATTGTCGCCGCATACGTACGACAAAAAAACATTCCCTTTTGTCATTTAGTAATCGGTTCCTATAAAAAAGATTCCTTTTGAATAAATATTAAAGTCAAAGGGGTTTATACACTGTATAAAATAATGTTTTGTATAAAACGAAATATGCCTCAATGAAAGGAGATTGAGACGAAGTCCCATACAATGATCATTTTGTAAATAAAATATATTTCTAATGTGTATTCAATATTACCTCACATAATGAAAGTATAAATACATGATAAGATATAAAAATTAATTTATCACAGAATCTAAGATCAACATAAATTATAACTATAGGTTCAACCCAAAGAATGGGAATTGGGTTAAGAAGTTCCTTTACCTCGGGTCCGACTTGACTCGATCGTTCTGTAACATCCTGAATAATAAACCTGAGTTAATTTCTACTTTCTTAAGAACCTTTTTCAAGTTTATTATTCCTTTTATATCACTTATTACCATGTTATGAGCACTATGTAATTATTTATGTTAATAATGGTCATTTTGTCGATCATTGGTACTTGAGTCAATGATAAACTCTTTATAATTACAATTTGTTCATGTGGTAAAATATCCATTATATAAAAAATTATATTAATGATGTAGATATCATATATATCATATATATCCAGTATATACATTGATTTATAATATTACATAATCATTTAGAGGTAAGAAATGAAATGCACCGTTCATGGAGATGGTAAGCCGTACGTATGCATGAACGCTAATTTCATTTATATTTCTTACATAATGGAGTGAAATAATAATGATATAAAGTTATATAATAATTCCAGTATAATAACATATATAATATCATTAAATTTATCCTTTATTCATACCGCACATGGTATTAACGAATCAAATCACTTTGAGGGGGCGGTAGTCCGCACTTCCTTAAATGAAGATATAACGTTTAACCATAATGGAAACCATAAAGGTATGCCATAAATAAAAAATACAGAAGATTAAGTAATACATAAACATATTATATATCATATGTAAATATAGTGTCATATTATTGGCCACCTTTTATGTTGTTAAAATAATATTGAACGATCATCGTTTTTTGAGGCAGAAATTCTCCATCCACAGAAACAATATGTTCTTTAACCATTAGATGTAGGTGTGTGTATGTGTAGCTAGAATAATTCTTATAAAAACATCCAAGTATAAGTAAGATACTGGTTTTGTTACAAAATAAATGAATAAAAAGGGTTTAGGGGGTTGGAGAAGCAAAGTAAAACATAAGAACACAAGAGAAGACACTATCATTAAATCAGGTAACTCTTTTTGATTTGAGATCAAAAGCTTATTTGAGAAGACTTATGCCCAAAGTGAGGCTTCTAAGAGTTATATAGGTATGTGGAGAGACCAAATGGGCAGTTTTTTGCAGAGATAAAGGCTTTGGAAGTGTGGGTAAGGTGGTAGAGGTGGGGGCCTTTTATAAGAGGAGAGTAGGGGCACTCTTGGAAAGATAAGAAAAGATTCTTTGTTATAAAATTATTTTCGGATAAAAAATGTCCCAAAATTATATATTGCGATTATAAGGTGATAAGGGTTCTAAATACACACGTCCAATAGGTTTTGTACAAGTCTAGGTCTTATATTTTACATTATATCTTTATTTTATTTAAATCGTTAAATAATTAAGTAATCGCTGCATCATCATGGTGTCATAAATAATTTAATTTATTTAATGTCTAAAAATTATAAATAAAATATCATGATTTATTAAATCTTTTTATCTTTCTAATGATTATTTATAGTAAAACATCGGACTTGTATAACCCCATGTAAATTTTATTTTAGTAAAACAACTCATGTTTGTGACATTTTCATTTCAACTTTAAATAAAAGGTTATTAATGTAATTTTCCAACCAAAGTGGCTCCATGGGGTCCCCAAGTCGACCCATGGATTTTCTTGGTCAGACATGACACATAAAATAAGTTTAGGACTTGTGTCTAGGTATTTTCTTTTTATTATAATATCATTTTTGCCTTAAACTGCACTAATTACCTCTAATCGCGATTAAAAACATAAAAGTTACTATTCACCAAAAAAATATTTTAAACCCATTGGACCACATTTTACATCCTAATGAAAACCATTTATGTCGATGTTTTGAAATGAAAAAAACAGAGGTGGTAAAATTTCATATAAACGAAAAATCAGTTTTTAAGTACCACTTAGTGGTTTCACTATTCATCAAAAAATGTAGTTTTTCAGAAAATTACCAAAACATCACACTAAGATATATTTGATATTCTGAATTCAAAAATGATGTCTATTTTACAAAATTCTAAACATATATGTTACATTAGTTAATTTAAAAATTAATTCCCGTTTTCAGAGCAAATAGCGTGTTTTTATGAAACAATAAGTATCAAAAGATTGACACTAGTTTAAGTCCAATTTAAAAGTGAAATTAATTACAATGACCACCATTGGATTAAATGGTAAAAATATATTCTAATTTCACTTTAAAACCAATTCAAAAGATAATATAATCATATAAATAAATTATATTAAAAGAGGTTTTGAATTAGAATACAACATTTTTCACTATTCATTAAAAAATGAACTTTATCGGAAAAATACCAAAAATTTACACAAAGTAAATTTTGATGTCCCGATTCTAAAGAAGAATTTTATTTGGTCCAAAAGAATGTATACGAGTTACCAATACTATATTTAATGATGGGTCTCCATCAAAATGTGATAAGTGGACCTTTAGTGAATATTAGAGTATATATGCCTAAAATTGAATTGTTTTTGTATTTTAAGCCTCTATCCTTTATTGGATAAATGTAAAAACATTTAACAAACATATATAAGCATATTTTAGTTATTTATATTCATTTTTTCCAATACAATGGCTACGTTTTAACTACCATTTAAAATAATATAATTTTATTACTAGTGTGCAACGTAAGATTTCAAAGAAACTCTTCGTTGCGTATCGAGTACGCTATCAAACATAGAGACCCCTTTAATGTAAAATCAATATTTAATTTGTAAATATTAATAAATATGAAAATGATTTATTCATTATTTACCTGGGATGTTATAGTATAACCTAATCAATCCACTCTTTCCTATATCAAAGTCTTGTTAAATAAAATACTTTTTTCCCACATTAATGATGGTCATTAAGAAAATTTAATGTGTATGGGGAAGCTCAAACACCAAATTGAAAATGTGGATTCCTTTAGTATTAATTTTCATTTATAGTCCTAGTATATGAGAACCAAGTGAAAATAAATATACTATAATGAAAATAATAATTCCACACTAGGATTTTATGAGTTGTAAAATTCTACTTGGATAGGGGTTCCAGTGCTAAGGAGCTTCTACATAGATCTATACATCACACTAAACAGTTATTCTATAAAGGATTGTCACCTTATGTAGTTTATTTTGTTACTGAAGAAAACAAATACAATGATGTTTAATATTATATAGTGAGGATTAAATTGTTTTGAAAATATTGGAAAGATTTTTTCAATTTCAATAATTGTGATAATCTAAAAAATCTCTAATCTCATGTGAATCATGATTGATATGATAAACATGTGGTGATTGGAATATTTGTTGAATCCCACAAAAAAACCTTCAAGGTAAATGTATTACCTATATATTTTATTATAATAAAATGATGATGTAGCATGTTTCATAAGGTCATAAGACATGTAATGATTCCCAAAAGATCAATTTTCTATAGAATGGACATGTTGGGGCATGGGGTTTATGGTCATAATTCATTGACCACCATGACATAAATTTTACTATCTTTAAACAAGGACCATGACTATAAAATGTAACATCATATATTGAGGATGTATATCCATGCCATAATATTTATATTTTTACAAATGGATTTTGGACGCACATAGTTTTTATCATTTATCCATATGAAAATCAGGTTTTTTCAAAAGGTGGAATCACTTTTGGTGCAAGATAAAATAATGAATACAACATGAAAAAACATTATACACAAATCAAGATCTCATATACTAATGTGATTCCTTGTAATGATAGAGTTCTAGTTTGTTTAATCTCATGTTGTGTGGACACAAATTTTGTATAGTTTATTGTCATGTGTCTATGATATAACTCCATGCTCTCAAAAAAGATGTCACTTTATCATTATAACGTTGGAAATAATTTGAAGTCTCTTGGATAACTTGAGTAACGGTTGGTGGGATAAACTAGATGTGGTCTGAGGATTAACAAAATCACATGACATTTCAAAACATTGGTGGAAGTTTATACTATAACATCCTAGGTAAATAAAGGATAAGAAATTTTCATATTTATTAGTATTTTTGAATTGAATGTTAATTTTACTTTAATGGGGATTCTATGTTCTATGTTGTACCTGATACAAAACAATGGGTTTCTTTTAAATATTACGTTGAACACAATGTGAAGTTATACCAAAAAATTAAATAATAAAATAATATTATTTTAAATGGTTTTTAATTCCTTACCGTAGTAATGGAGGGGCTGAACATAACTAACTAAAACATGATTATACATGTTTTTATATGTTTTTATATTTATAAAATAAAAGTTAGAGTCTTAAAATATGAATGAATCTAATTTTATGCATAAAAACTATAATATTGTTTAAACGACCGATTTACCCCATTTAATGGTGAAATATTTTTAAATCTAGTTTTTTTTACCTTTATAAGTTGTATTTTACAAAAAAATTAATCTTTATAATCAGGAAATCAAAATTTACATTGGATAAATTTTTTGTATTTTTCTGATAATGTTCATTTTTAATGAAACGTGAAAAATACAGTATTTTAATTCAAAAATTCCTTTGAATATAATTTATTTATATGGTTAGATTATATTATTTATTTGTCTTAAAGTTTAATTACATTATATTTTTACCAAGTAATCCAATTTTGGTCATTGGATATAATTTAACTTTGAAAATGGACATAAACAAGTATCAAATATTTTGATAGATATTATTTCTTTAAAACAGTTTTTTGTTTTGACTACGAGAATTAATTTTAAACTAATTTTTACCACTTATATTTTTAGAATTTATAAAAATTTATTACATATTTTGAATCAGGAAGTCCAAATTGTTTAATTAGGTAACTTTTATTTTTATTCATTTTAAATATTTACTTTAGTAAATATTTTATTTACAATGGTTAAAGGCTACATCTGGTAAATAAGGGTAAGTGAATAATATTATAATAATATTAAATTACCATAATATGTGACCCAATACTGTTATATGATAAATTTCCAACCATGGGAATCCATGTATCAAATTTGGGACCCCATGGAGATAGTTAAGAGTGATAATGACACATTACATTAATTAATTTAATGTAAAAGAAAAAATGAGATAAAAAATAACTTTTAGTAAATAATTTTTAATTGGGTTATATAAGTTATCTCTTTGACTATAAATATTCATTTAAAATATAAAAATATTTCCTATATAATGTTATTTTTTTTAATTTTTTTTACATCAAATAAATAATATTATTGAGGACACAATAATGATGCAGTGTATAACTTATTAATGAATGATTTAAATAAATATGATTATAAAAATTAAAACACTATGTAAAATCAATTAAATTCTTATTTGATGATTTTATTTCAAACATGAGTCATCTTATCTTTGAAATTATTTAGTTTTGGATCTTTAGAAACTGAATATCATTATATAATAAAATAATATTTTCAGACATTTCTAAAGAGCCCCTCCTACCCCTTATAAAAATCCCTCACTTCTAAACCATTACTCACACCTCTCAAGCCCCTTGACTCATCCCAATTCTTCCCAATTAAGCTCACTACATACCTATATTCCTCCTATAAGCCTTAAATTAGGCATAAGGCACTTCAAGAAATCCTTTTGGTTCAATCAAAAGGGAGTTACCCAATTTAAACGTAACATCTTCTCTTAAGTGTTTTTCTTTTATTTTACATCTCCAACCCCCAAAAACTATTTTTATTACATTATTTAATAAAAAAATTAGTATCCTAAATATAGTAAGTTGTTTTATGATAATTATTCTAACTAAAAATCCCAAAATACCAATCTAATGGATACAGACATTCTGTTTTTGTGGAAGACAAACTACTGCCTCACGAAATGATGATTGTTCAGATATCTCCAACTTCTTCTCATGGGGGAGATTATGATCGCACTATATTTATATACGATATATATTATATTTATGTTGTCATTAGACTTATATATTTTTCATTTATAGCATTCCTTTATGGTTTCCATAATGGGAAAATAAGATAAATTTGTTTGAGGAAGTGTGGACTACCACCCCCTCAAAGTGTCATGACTTATTCATACCTTACATGGAATGCAAAACACATGGTGTTAATAAACATAATTACCGAATATAAAATATTATATTTTACTGGAATTATGATATAACTATATATCGTTTGGTTTTCATTCATTTTAAAATGAAAAAATGAAATGGAAGTAGCGTTCATGCGTAAATATGGCTTATCGTCTCCATGAACGATGCATTTAATTTTCATATTTCCAAATCATATGGACTATTATAAATAAAATAAAAGAGAAATATGAGAAATATGATATATAATTCTGGAATTTCATTATATATATAATTAATGTTTTTCCACATGAATTATTAATAATTATAACAAGTTTATATTAAACACAAGTTCTGAACATCGACAAAATGATGGATATAAACACAAATTATTTACTAATTGTTATATTATGGTAGTAAGTCATATAAAATTTATAGTAAACTTCAATAATGTTCATATTAAAGTTGAAATTATGTTATGTTTATTAGTCATGAGATTAAAGAATGAACATGTCACGTTGGACACGCGGTAAGGGACTTTTCCTCAATCTCTGTTCATTGAGGAATATATTAATTTATACACGACTTTATTTTATACAATGAATAAACTCTTCTGAATTTTCAGTTCATTAAATGTGAAGATTTTGTTTATGAAGTGATTTACTAAATTACAAAATAAATTTTTTTAAATTTTGCGGCATAATGACCTCTCTGTCACAGTAATCGTTTGTTAGATTCCTCTATAAGCCTCAATGTTTTGTAATGAAAAAGGAAATTTTTATTATATTTTTGGGTGTTTTGGTATTGAAAATGATTATTTAAATGGATTGATTATTTCACTATCTTGAAATATTTTCTAGTTATTTAAAATGAAAAAATTTCAGTGAAATGTTTACATTTGCAATATTTTATGTGTCATTATTTTATAATGGTACTTGGACATTTTATGGGTGGTTACATGATAAACCAAATGATGGGTGGTGCTATGATAAACTAGGATGGGGGGTTACGTTATAACCTCCAATTCATTGGGTATGGACGACAGTTGTATGGCTATTCAATTTAATGATATGTGTGTTAGTCGACTGTATGGTTATTCCATTTAAGTACATTTATGTCCAAAGGTACCAATATATGTTATGTGTAATTTCTAAGGGTTTTACCATAATATTTTGGTTAAAAATGTGTATAGAATGACCTTTTATTCATTGAAGTGTATATAATACTTCATAAATGTAAAAATTATTACTTATGATATGGTATTCATTGTTTACTTATTGTTTTGAAAAACTAACAGTTTTTCTTCTTTTTGTATCCCTTACTAATAATTTTAGGCACATCCAATATTTTTGAAATGTTATAACAATACATAAAATTGAATAGGGTCAAGGATGGGATCAACGAAATGTCACGCTATCTAAAACTTGGAACTAGAGATGACTCTCCTGTTTTTCAATGAGTTTTTATTTTATTAAAAAATGGATACTAAGTATATGTGTCTACATGTAATATTCAAGTTATTATGTATAGGTTACAAAATATTTCATTAAATCTATAAACATGAATAGATCCTCAATATGAATTATTAACATAATTCATTTTTATGTAATGTTTAAGGTTGGGGCCTTATAGTTGGTATCAGAGTATGGTTTATACAATTTTTGGAGTTAAAATATTATGAAATTAATGTCCACAATTTTTTTTACTTTATGGTAAGATTGAAATGATATAACATTTACAGATTACAATTTTTCATCGCCTATGATATTTCTATGTTCAGAATGGTTTTTCATAGAGGAATCATGGTATCTATAATGAGAAATATTACAGAGGTAAATGACCTCCCAAATTAGCAACATGAGATTGTCGGAATCAAAACTAAATAGTTTTCTATAGTGATGGCTCAGTTGACTCAAGTGATAAATGTTGAGTTTGTTATCTACAATGATACTTCGTTGAAAGATCTAGGTTGTGTCCTCATGTAGAATGATCAGATAATTGGTTATGCTTCACATCAGTTCAAACCTCATGAGTTAAATTACAATACACATGATATGGAATTAGATGCTATTGTTTTTGAATTAAAAATTATAAAGCCATCATTTTTATTGAGTAAAATGTGAAATATATACTGACCACAAAGGTTTGAAGTATATATTCACTCATAATTAATTGAACATGAGATAGAGGATATGGCTAGAATTAATCAAGGATTATGATTTCACAATTCATTACAATCCAAGAAAGGAAAAAATAATGGACAATTATTTGAGTCGAAAAAGTAATTCTACATTAAATTTGTTACATTTGGAACAAGATCCTTTGATTAAATACTGGATGATATTTGGCATAGAATATGATTGTGAATTAAATTCATCTGTTTTTCTTTACGTGTCAGTTAAATCATCTCTATCAGAAAGAATAAAGAAACCACAAAAAGAAGATATTGAGTTACAAAAAATGTAGAGTTGTTTAATAAGGGTATGTTTCCTAAATATTAAATCGATAATGATTATATTTTGATGTTTGGGAGGAGATTATGTGTGCCTTGTGATATATAGTTGAATAATGAGTTGTTATGTGAATCTCATTGTTCTCTATTTTCAGTTAGTCATGGAAATACTAAGATGTACAGTGATCTTTGGGAGTAATACATGTGGGATGGAATAAAAAGATATATTGCTGATTTTACTGCGATGTGTTTGACTTGTCAACATGTTAAAGTAGAGTGGCAGTTACCAAAATGGATGATTCATCCTTTACCAGTAACAGAGTGGCAATGGAAAAATATATCCATGGACATCATTGTGGGATTTCCGAATACATCTTGAGGTAACAATACAGTATGGGTTATTTTTTATTGATTGACTAAATCTACTCATTTCTTTCCAATTCGATATACTCTCTCTCTAGAACGACATTATCAGTTGTATGTTAAATAGATAGCCATGTTTCATGGAGTTCCAATCTCCATTGTATCAGATAATGATACTCGGATTACTTCTAACTTTTGGATGGGCCTTAAAAAGTTGTTGGGTAATGAATTAAATTTTAGTACATCTTTTCATCCCCAACCAGATGAGAAGTCCGAACGAACAATTCATACCATGGAGGATATGTTACGTGCATGCTCGATGGATTACCAGGGCAGTTGGGACCAACAACTTTTTTTGTTGAATTTTCTAATAATAACAGCTTTCATTCTAGTATACATATGGCTCCGTTTGAGGCATTATAAAGAAAGAAGTGCTGAAATCCTTTTTTTGAGATGAATTAGGTGAAAGGAAACTAATGGGATCGGAATTGGTAGAGGAGATGGTAGAAAAAGATGACTTTATTCAAAATAATATGAGCACAGCTTAGAACAGGCAGAACATTTTTTAGGATAACTAGAGGAAGGATCATTCTATTGAGGTAGGTGATCATGTAGTTCTCATAGATTTTCCATATAAATGTATGATGTGTTTTGTTATGAAGGGAAAGCTAAGTACAAGGTTCATTGGACACTATGAAATCCTAGAAAAAGTTGGACGAGTTTCCCACAGAGTGGCTTTACCTCCAAGTTTACCCTAGGTACACAATGTTTTACATGTTTCAATGTTAAGAATATATATGCCAGATCCATCTCATGTTTTGTGTCCAAAGGTAGTTCCGTTGGAAGAGAATATTTCTTTTGAGGAATAACCAATCTAGACTCTTGACAAAAGAGAGAATGTATTTCGGAATTAAGTAATTAATCTGGTAAATGTTTGATTAAAAAACCAGATAGATGATGAGGCAACATGTGAATCTGAAAATTCTACGAGGGATAAATACCACTATTTATTTGATATGTGAATAATATTGCGAGGATGTAATTTCCTAAAGGGGGGAAGGATGTGACAACCCAGGTAAATAAAGAATAAGACATTTTCATATTTATTAATATTTGTGAATTATATATTAATCTTACATTAAATGGGATTCTATGATTGATGGAATTCCCAATACGTAAAAATAGGTTTCTTTGAAATCTTACATTTCACACAACGTGGAGTTATACCGAAAAATATAATAATAAAATAATATTATTTTAAATAGTAGTTAAAGCTGATCAATTTTAATGGAGGGAATGAATTGATATAAATAAAATATTATTATACATGTTTTTTAAATGTTTTTACATTTATATAATAATATTTAGAGGCATAAAATGTGAATGAATCCAATTTAAAGCATAAATAATATAATAGTCATTAAAATATCGATTTACCGCCTTTTGATGGGGTACCCTTTTGAAATCTAGTTTTCGTCACTTTTATATGTTTAATTTAACAAAATAAAATTCTTCTTTCGAATTGTTAAATCAAGATTTACATTGGAAAAAATATTCATATTTTTCTGATAATGTTCATTTTTTAATTAATAGTGAAAAATATTGTCTTTTCATTCAAAACAACTTTTTAATCTAATTTATTTATATGGTAATATTATCTTTTGAATTGGTTTTAAAGAAAAATTGGATTATTTTTTCCCAGCTAATCTAATTTTGGTCATTATAAGTAATTTCACTATGAAATTGGACATAAACAAGTATCAAATATTTTGATAGTTTTTATTTCTTAAAAACGTGCTTTTTGTTTTGACAACGGGAATTGATTTTAAATTAATTTCAATCAATTATGTGTTAAGAATATGGAAAAATGGATTAAATATTGTTTATATGGAGGTCCAAATTTTTATTTAGGTAACTTATATTTTTAGACATTTTAAATACTTAATTCAGTAAATATTTTATTTACCATGGTTAAAGGGTAAATGGAGTAAATAAGGGTTAAAAAATAATATTATAGTAATATTAAATTAGCCTAAAATGTATCTGAATCCTATTTTTTGATACATGTCCTACCATGGGAAGCCTTGGGTCGATTTTGGGACCCCATGGAGCCACTTAAGAGTGATAATGACACTTTTTATTAATTAATTTAATGTAATGGAAAAAATGACTTTAAAACATATCTTTTAGTAAATCAATTTTTATATGGGATTATATATGTTATATCTTCGACAATAAATATTAATTTTAAATATAAATATATTTTATAAATCTTTGTATTTTACTATAATTTTTATACATCAATCAATTAAAATTAATTATGACACATTAATGATATAGTGTTTACCTCATTAATGAATGATTTTAAATAAATATGGTTATAAATATTAAAAAAATATCTACAACCAGGCCAATTATAATTTTACGATTTTATTTCTATGATGACTCATCTTATATTTTACTTTAATGTGTTTTGGATATTTATAATCCTAATATCTTTACATAATAAAATAATATTTTCATTCTTTCCTAAAGAGCCACTCATCCCCCTTATAAAAATCCCTCACTTATAACTCAATACTCACACCTCTCAATCCCCTATCTAAATCCAAAATCTGCCCAAATAAGATCTGTAAATACGTATCTTTATCCTAGAAGCAATACCTCAGAAATGAGGCCCTTAAAAAATATTTTGGTTCAATCCTAAAGGAGTTACCAAATCTAAAGGTAACGTCTTCTCTTAAGTTCTTTTATTTTATTTTATTTCTCCAACCCCATGAACTCTTTTTATTCTTTTATTTTATAACAAAAATAGTATCTTCATTATAATAGGTTTTTTATTAGATGGATTCTAACTACACTTCCACAAAACTCCATCTAATGGATACAAACAAATTGTTTCTGTTGACAGCGAACTACTACCTCACAAAATGAGGATTGTTCAAATATCTCCAAACGCCTCCCATGGTGGCCATTGTGATAGAAATGAATTTATATCTGATAAATTTTATATTTATTTTTTCTTTATTATTCTGTATTTTTCATTTATATCATTCTTTTATGGTTTCCATAACGGGTAAACATGGTAATTTCATTTGAGGAAGTGCGAACTACCGCCCCCTCAAAGTGATATGACTCGTTCATATCATACATGGAACATATAAAGGATGGTGTTAATGAACTTAGGTAATGTATATAAAATATGATATTATACATTAATTATGACATACTTATGAATCATTTGGATTTCATTCTTCGTAAAATGAAAAAAAATGAATTGGAAGTAGCGTTCATGCGTAAGTACGACCTCCCATCTCCACGAACGGTGCATTTCATTTTAGTATATCCAAATGATATGGACTATTCTAAATACATTACTAGATATATATATATATATATATGATATATAAATCATGAATATTATTCTAGATATAATGGAATTTCGACCACATGGACTATTTATAATTATAATAAGTTCAATTTTAACTCAAGTTTCGAACATCGAGAAAATGTCGGATATGAACTAAAATAATAGAATAATTGTTATAGAAAGGTAATAACTGATATAAAACCAATAATAAACATGAAAATTTTTCATAATCAAGAATAAATTAACTTGTGTTTATTATTCAGTAGATTAAAGAACGAACGAGTGAAGTCGGACATGAGGTAAGGGACATCATCTTGATCTCTGTTCATTGAGGCATATTTTGATTTATACACGACATTAATTTATGTGGTGTATAAAATCATTTGACTTTAAATTTCATTCAATGATAACCTTTTTTTATGAATTGTTTTACTAAATGATACAAGGATTACTTTTAACTTTCACGGCGGCAATGACAGTCCACTATCATAATCATTATTCTGATTCCTCTATAAGCATCAATGTTTTTATCAATGAAAAAGAAACCCCTTATTCTATTTTTGGGTGTTTTGGTATTGAAAATTATTTTTTCAAAGGATTGTGTTTTTCAACATCTTTAAATGATTTCTTGTGATTTAAAATGAAATGTTATTAGTGAAATTTTTATATTTTCAATATTTTATTTGTTATGATTTTATAATGGTACATGGAAATTTGAGGGGTGGTTACGTGATAAACTAAATGATGGGTGGTGCCATGATAAACCAGGATGGGTGGTTAAGTTATAAACTCTAATTCCTTGGGTATGGAAGTCGGCCGTATGACTTTTCCATTTAGTGATATGTGTGGAAGTCGACAATATGGTTATTCCATTTAAGTACATTTATGTCCCAAGTTACCTATATATGTTATGTGTTCTTTCTATGGGTTTTATGGTAATGTTTTTTAAAAATCGGTATGAAATGATCTTTTATTTAGTGAAGAGTATTTAATACTTCATAAAGGTGAAAATTATTACTTATGATATGGTATTCAGTGTTTACATGTTGTTTTGAAAAACTAACAGTTTTCCTTCCTTGTGTATTACTTTCTAAGATATTTATGCTCATCCCAAGTTTTTGAAAAGCTCTCAAAGAACATAATGTGGAATAGGGATAAGGATGGGATCAAGGAGAAGTCATGCTGTCTAAAACACGAAACTAAACATGACAATTTTTTTTGAAAGAGTTTTTATTTTATAAAAAAATGGCTACTGAGAAGAAGTGTCTACATGTAATATTCATGTTGTTATGTATATATTATGACATAATTATCTTATTCTCTAAAACTAAAAATATACTCAATATGAATTATTAACATAATTAATGATTATGTAATGTTCAAGGCTGTTTTCTAATATATATTATTGTTTAGAATTATTCGACGAGGATATATCATGTATATTTACAACATGAGATGAGTATATTCATGATATATAGCATATCATCATGCATCTGGGACATACATGTGTTCGTGCAATTTTATGTCTTACATTATGGACAAATACCTTGTTTTTTTTGTTCATTTGGTGAGGGCATTCATGATATGAAGTTTAGATTTATGAAGGCATGGCACAAAGTCGATGTGAAGGTTATGAATGTATGTTTTGATAATCCTTGACTTACTTGGTGGTGTGATGTTCTCACCATTCATAATTGTTAGAGAATAACTCTATTATAGTAGGACTTCTATTTAACACAATTCCCTAACATTTTGGTTCCAATGTTGGAGGCCTCATTCCTAGAATAATTAGAGTTTTATTGGTCAACATGAATTATTTTTAGACAAATTAGTTGATACATTACTTATTTTTAATCATTCTTGTTATCTAGTTCTAATAAATTTCAAGGTCATTTTTTCTGTAAAATTATCTCTCATCATGTGAATCATGTTTGATAGGGAATTTGTATGTTTGGTAATCCTCAGTGAGCTTATTTGAAATGGAAACATAAAGATAAAATAAAGATATCGTTAGTGGGTAAAAAAAATTTCAACCATATAAATGATAATATAGTGTTTCAAATATATCTGTGTGATTATTTGTGTGAGTATTTGAAAAAGTGTGAATCAATTTTTTAGGCCATGATTTTTTATCCCTATTCACCATTTTTGAATAATATTGGATATGATACCATTTAATACCATTATCTATCCATTGGTGACAACATAATAATGGGATGAATATTTATATCGGATTTTGTACTCTTGGTATGGTCCTTTGAGCTCAAAAAAAAATCAAGCTGATTTTGTTTTCCACCAATAATCTATGAGGGAAAAAAATATTTCAATGATGTTGGACATTAAAAACATGATGATAGAAGGTATACTAAAATCACTGAGTTGTATCTCATCTAAATTTTTTGAGTAAAAGTTAGTGGATGAAAGCCTTAATTATAACTAACTAACCATAATTGGGAGATTTGTCTGCATAAAATCAATTCCCCAAATAGAAAATGTATTATAGTGCTTGGTACTATGTAAAAGCTTCAGTGGGTCATGAATAAAATATTTATGTTCCTGGAAATGGTGGCACCTTCTAATGAATTCTAAGAAAACTTGAGTAATCTCTGGCTACAAATAATAGTTTATTTTAATTTTATGGGAAAGATTATACCTTAACTGGTGATTTCCACATGGGATAGAATATGTGTTTTTTATTAAAAAAATGATTTAATTAACTCAATTAATCTAAGAATAACATATTCAAAATGTCATTTATTGAGGGAATTTGTGAATCGAGGTCACCATTTATAGTGATTTCCATTACCTCAATACACAACCAAACTCTCATGAATCAGTTTAGTGGAATGATCATATCATAGAGGTAATCCACAGTTGTAGATTTTTGTTGACCTTTTTCATCAATTGATGAGTATATTGGATCTTCCTAGTCAAATGTTGGGTTGAATTTGTTGATCACCCCCAAATTTTTATTGATAAAAGAGGAGACCGTCCTATGAAACATGGTATAGATAAACATATCTTCCAAGTTTGGGAGTTCCATTATAGTAGCTAAATTTTTTATGGAATTAGTATGATCATTCTATTAATGCATAACATGGGTATATTGGGCTTAGATATGAACTCCACCATCAGCTATTGGGTATAATCAATCAGAGTGATCAACTTCTATTTTTGATGGAATAATCCCTATTGAATTTCTTTATCATCAAATCTTAATTTATATTAATATTAAGCTAAACAACTTTTATTCATAGGTATAACTACAATCCAATGATGGGGGATTGATAATATACCTCATTATTAATGTATCATTAAAGGAAAAATGGGATTGGGAAATACTTCCTTGACTATTTAAATGGACACACTCTCTGAAGCCAACCTATTTATCCTCAGGGTTATCCATTCTTTTACAAATTAGGATTTGAGAAGCATTGTCCAAGAAAATATCTCTTTCATGAGATGAATCATTTAAAAATAATATTTTCCAATAGAAGAGATATATACTGAATTCCATGATCTTAGGAGTTGAGTGTGCGATAAGAAATTATACTTATTCCTATCTCTTACCTACTTTTGAGTTAGGAACCTGGTTTCAAAATATTTTAAGATGACTACCCGTGACACCAAGAATATGTTCTGCATTGGGAGTCTTAGGATATATTTTATCATGTCTATATGGGAGAGGAAATTAATCACTTGATGCCAAAGATAGTACCTCATCACCATCATTATAATTTCAAATTCCAAGAAGTTCTTTTGGATGTTATAAAATTGTTTTTTAGTATCCAACTTAGTTCATATAACATAATATTTTTTTGGGTTTCCCTCATATAAATTATCATTCCATATAAATGATCCAATGCTTACACATATAAGTAGAAATGATACCCTTTTACTAATTTCATCTGAACTGAAGGGTTGAGGAGTTACTTCTTACAGTCATTAAAGTATCATTTGAAGTACTTGTCCCACTAGTAGGTGACCAATTTTTTATTTATCCGGCGAAGGGTTGGTATTTAACTATGATATTAGAAAAAATATTCATAGGTATGTAATATTCCATTAATGTCCTCTCAATTCCTTATGGGATTAGGGTAGATGCATTTTGAGAATCATCTTTGTCTTTTTTTGGTTTTCCATCGATGCTAAAATGTCATACCATAAATCTGAGAAAGTATCTTAATGAGACACAAAATATTAAATTTAATGGATTCATTTTTTAGTTTGGCATTCAAATAAATAAATATATCACCTCAAGATTATAAAATTGATCACAACACTCCCAAGAATTGACATCAAGGTCATCAAAATAACATTCCATGGTTTTCTATAGTAAGGAATCAAATATATGACGCATAGTTCATTAATATATGTTTCCAACATTTTTATTCCAATGGCCATTAAATGATAGAAATATATCCACCATGATGATATTAAATAAATTGATTCTTCATCTTCTATGGATATTTGAATATGGATTTAACCTAAGTACACATCCATGAGTGTGTGGTCTTCAAATCATTTAACCATATTGATTAGTAATTATATGATAAGGAAAAAGAACGCATATTTTGGGACATAAAATTCAAGGTTCCTAATGTTGATAAAACATTGATATAACTATTATTCATATTTAATTTTTTTCTATAACCATTATAATGTAATCTTCTTTAACGATTCATTCATTGATGAGTTATTTAATCTTTCCATATATGTTTGCAGTAAGAGTCAGATGCATGATTATTACTACTCACTTGTATATGTGGTGGTCATGTAGAAAACATATTTTAGAGGTTACCACCTCATAATTAAATCCAATAATTTTATTATAGTTCTTGGTGAATACACATGAATTTTATTCAATAATGAAAATATAATTTATTATTTCCTCTTTAAACCAAAATTTACATATCCTTATGGGTAAAAAATTAACCTCCAAAATCGGCTCAACTACTTGATCTCATAAATAGTGGAAGGGGTGAGATCGTAAAATAATGAAGTGGAATCATTGAGGTAAAATTCTATATCTTTCTAAAATTTCTCGTCATTAGAAGAAAAGGATAGTGGAGGTATTTTTGATCTAGAAGATAATATCATAAAATTTTAATCTCCTGTGAATGACGATGAATAATTTATAGATCTTAAGGGAACTCATACAAGGTAATCACTATCAGGATAATCTTCGTTATCATTCACAACCTTTATACTACAATCTTGGATAGAAGTTGTGAAAAAAATCATAAAATTCATGATATCATATAGAGATATCTTTTTAATTTACTGATATTGATGAAATTATATAATCATTTTGAGATTTTTATATCCAGTTTCATTTTACTCAGAAAAAAATAGATATTCATTGGAAATTATCACCTAATATATAATTATATCCCCCATGTAAACACAAGAAAGTGAATCCCTTGAACCATAGTGGGTCCATGAATCCATGATCACTACCCTAATAAGGTTGATTTGAAATATTTAATACTCATCAAGAATTATCTAGGGGCCTACAAGAGTATTTAGAATGAAGATATCAGAAGAAATATGTAATACATAACATACCCTCAATTGTTTTCCATATCCTTTATAGAATCATATGTCAACATGTTGGTTTAGAAAATAATCAAAAGGGATATTTTCACCACACAATTCTCTAACATTTTAATTTATAGGGAACTTAAAGAATTGATATCATGATGATGGTAGCATCACATGCATGTGGATCCACAATAATCTAAATGGTAATTTAAATGATGTTTCTAGATAAAACATCACAAATTGAAGGTCAAATTTAAGAACATTTAATTATTTTTCTTATATTTATGGTTCAAATTTTTTTTGACTCATTTTCATATTTACCTTGAATGGTTTGTGTGTGATAGATCATATTTTCTCAAACACATACATAAAAAGGTTTCATCTAGTATAAGATTAATCCAAAAATATATTCTCAATCAGTTCTCATTAATTGTCAATATTTTTAGGATTGTCTAATAAATTAAATTTTTTGTTGTGTTCTTAGATAGAGCCCTCACAATCTTATTATGTGAATGAAATAACTATTGTTTTATTTTTATAAGTTGGTATCATCACGACAGACCTCAATCAATGTAAAATTGGGCTCAAAATATATGGTGATCGGTAGAGACTATAAAAGTAATTAAATGAGTTATTTGAATCAGTAAAGTGTATTTATGATCATCATTTTTTCCAAAATGATGGCCAAAATTTTCAAAATATCATATTTCTATACCATGGGCCCATACTTCACAATTTTGGGTTGTTTCATTCACTAAGGTTTCAGGTTCGAGGAACATATTGTAGCTAATTATCATGTTGGACTAGAATATATGTGAATTATTTTCACTAGATGATTTATTATATCAAGACTTCCATCATTTTTACATATATCAAGAAGTTGTACACTTTAAAAATGATCATCTAATACAAAAATGTGAATGATTCCTAAAAATTACGGGGAATAATAGTTATCATTATGGTATTGTTGAATCACATTACTTTGAGTTTTTATTTCATATATGGATTTATTGGATTCATAGCTTGAATATAAGAATCAATCATGTATATGTCTTCCCATGTTAACTTGGAATCAGTAACAGCATCCACAAATAGATGGGGGAAATGATACTTTATATGTCATGACCCTTCCCCCAGGGCATGTGTCGTGACTACCCTATCCCCCCCTTCTATAGGCCAAGGGTTGGTGACTACCACCAGAAAGCCATATCCCTAAAAATGGGAAGGGATTTCCTTTAAACTTGTACAAACACACAGACCATGGACACAGCATGATGAAACCAAAAAGTAAAACTGCAGCAATAAAATTATGTACTTAATGTATAAGGGACAGAATACAAGACCAATAGAAAAGATAAAACTATATTAGGAAATAGGAAAACAACTCCAGAGATTGTCCACATAGGATACAACCTAAAGGGTAGGTACAACTCATCTCCATATCTCTCCATGCCAACTGGCACCATCGTCCAACATCAGTTCCTAGCCCCCCAAGTATCATTCAAGGATTCCCATCGTCTGCACAAGACAAAATATGGTGTGAGAAAATCTTGTGAATGGATGAGTATAACAATACCCAGTAGGGACCCCAAGACCCCCGAAGGTCTCTCAGAATTACACAATCGAAAACTAAATATAGTGATCTCAATCACACATCATAAATCAAAATACTCAACTCAAAATATGTATAACTAAAGTATAGAAGTACATATGATTATTTATAAGGCTAGATCATCTTATTTTGTTAAGAGGCACTACTATTGACCCACATAAGATCAACAGTTACTAACCCCTACTGACCCACACAGGATCGATAGGTACTAAACCCTACTAATCCACATAGTGTCCATCCCTCCCAAGATCAATATGTACTGAGCCCCACTGACCCACACTAAATTTAAGACACATAGGATTTGTATGCGCTGACCCACACAAGATCGCTGAGAACTGAACCACACAGGATCTGAACCACACTGGATTTATAGGTTCTGATCTAGATAGGATCGGAAGGTACTGATCCACATAGGATCTCTAGGTTCTGATCCACATAGGATCTCTAGGAGATGATCCACTCAGGATCAATATTCAGTTGACAACCGGCCACAAGATTCTCTGCACCAAGTGCACTTGTGTTCCATAGTATCTGTTCCTCTAGATATTATTCATGCCTTAACTTAAACGAAGTATTAAAAAGAAGAAACCGAATGATCCTTCATGGAATAAGAGTTCCATCACATTAGACGACACACCAATCAGTTTCCCAGTGTAAGAGTTATCGTCATTTTAGTGCCGAGGGTTTGGTTGGATTTGTGAATGACCCCGGCTGACTATACTCCAACTTTCTCCAAAACTTCGATGGAGTATCTCAAAAGGAATGTCTCCTTCCAAGGACTCTAGTGCGGTGGATGGTTTTTCAAACAAATTCCTGATTTACGAGATAAAATGTATTAAGGATATCTGGGCTAAAAAAGGATTTGAGTCTGGTCGGACCCGGTCGGACCGACCTAACACTCTCCGACTTGTGCCGACCCGACTCTGTTCTGAATGACCCGACTCAGTTGGGGTCCGACCCGGCCTGACCAAAACCAGATAGGCAGTACCAAGAGGGATGGGCTGTGGGCTTGCCCCGCTGGGCAGTAGAGAAGCCCGGTCCACCGGCTAGGCTAGACCAGCGTGGGGGTCTCACGGCGTCCCTCCTGAACAGATCAGTTGGTCCATTTTGTTCTTTAAAAAGGTGACACCACATGGTGTCGCCCCCTGCCAGAAGGACCCACGAGCACAAGTCCTATTTTCCATCACCACGTCTTCAAATCTATGACCTCCTCATTGTGGCACGTGACGACGCACTGACTTCTAACATAGCAGCCGACCGAGAGCTGGTCGGCCCTTCGGGTCCGCCGCAGCGCCACCCTCTTTCTTAGCTTGTGATCATTGACCACTGACATCAGTCGTCGGTGCCTCCATGCTGTGATGTAAAAGAAGAACTTCTACATGACACCTGTTGAGATTTGGCAGTCTGGTTTTTCTTCCATTTGTGCCAACATGACTCTTGGGATGTCGATGTTTCTACGCGCATCCTAGTTTCATGGTTCCATCATGTTTGAAAAATCCACCTCTGAAGAACGCAATGAAAAAAAGGTCAAAGGGTTTGGGCCTTGTTTGTTTGTCCCATGCCCTCCGCATTAGCATTATTACAAGTGTGAGTTGTTATAAATCAAATTAAAATTATGATAACCCTATTCCAAAAAAATAACCCTACCTCAAGAATCGTTGGAGGTGTCACAGTTGTTGTAGTAGAAGAGTCCCCGATTGATGAAGCCGCCGATGTTAGTCGATCTCGGATTATTACATCCATGTTTCCATTCTACATCGGTGGAAGATATTGTGGTACATTACCAGAGGTTCCTCACTTGAGGAATTTTTGTCAAAAAACATGACCTGAGCTCCATTTAAATAAACTTGGAAACCAACCATTTTCCATAAAATTAATTCGGTTCATTTATGAACTACATTTAATGTCCCAACGCTGAGGTTACTCACAACAAGGGTCTTTCTCTTGAATGACCCATTTAACACTATGGTCCCTCCACATCTCTCAATGGTTAAAAAAATTAACATTTCAATTTATTATATTATATTATTTTGTAAAGCTAGAAATTTAACTTTTCTATCCAACATTTTTCAAAAAAATGTTATGCTTCACTTATGCGAATCCTAGAATTGTGAGTTCAATAGTTCCCTCAGATTTCAATTCTGAGCACTGGTTTGAAATATAGAAAACACCGCCAGGACGTTTACTAAATGTACATAATAATAGTTCAAAAATTTATTCATGGAACAGTGGACCTCGTAATCAAGCGCCATCAATTTTCATATACTCTTAACAATACCAAAAAAATAAAAAAAAATTATGGAAATTTTTAGGTCTTTACATTCCCCTCACCATATGTATTCTTATCCCAAAAAGCTAAAAAAAACTTGGGGAACAAATGGGTTTGAAAATTCCATATCTCAGCCTCCTACTCCCATGTGCTATCCTAGAGATTCACGTGCTTCCAAAAAACTTGCACTAGAGGAATCGACCGCCCATGAAGGAACCGCTCCTATTGATCCTTTATCATCACCATGAACTATGAAAATTTCACACTATCATCTATGTCCAACTTTCCCAAGTTGATAACGAGCAATGAATCATGCACTTACCTCCTAAAATGTGACACATGGAAATCATTATGTACCTGATGCATCTGTGGGGGATGAGATAGATGGTAAACCACCTCACCTACTCTATTCAGGATGTGGAATGGTCTGATAAACCATAGACATAACTTGCTAACCTAACAAAACCACCGTAATCCTTGTTGGGGAGAAACCTTTTGGAAGACATATTTTCTTTCCAAGAAATCCAAGGGTCTCCATATCCTGTCAGCATATGACTTGTGTCTACTTTGTGCAGTCTTCATCCACTCTAAGATGATCCGCACATTCTTCATGGTAACCTTTACCAACTCTGGACCCATTAGTACTGACCCCCTAGGTCATTCCATCATAGAGTAGATCTAGAATTTCACCCATATAGGGCCTCAAATAGAGCCATGCCGATGGTGGAGTTAAAATGTTTTTGTGTGTGAAATACACTAGTGGAAGGTGGTCCTCCCAACTACGGCCAAAATCCATGGCAAAAGATTGAAGCATGTCCTCAGGCATCTGTATAGTCAGCTCTGTCTGACCATCTATGTGAGAGTGAAAGGCATTTCTCAAGCGTATCTATGTCTTGAATTCCTCCGGTAATCCCTTCGACATGTTGGATGTACTGCGAGCATCGTGATCTAAGACAATCGTCAATGGAATCCTGTGAATTTGTACAATCTTATGTATGTAGAGACGTCCTGGGATCGTTAGAGATCCATGTTCTTAGATGTGAAGGAAGTGGGATAAATTGGTGAGTCGTTCAATGATCACCTAGATGGAGTTGTGGCCCTTGGATGTACGTGGAAGCCCTGTCATGAAGTCAATAGATATACCATCCCACTTCGACTTCGGTACCTCAATTGGATGAGCTAAGACTGCTAGTACCTAATGCTCAGCCTTCACATGCTAACAAGTGAGGAATTGTGATGCAAACTCTACCACAACATTCTTCATCCCAGGCCACTAGTACAGACACCATATGTCTTTCTACATCTACACCACTTCAAGATGTATGACTAATGGAGATGTGTGGAACTACCTGAACAAATCCTCTCGTAGAGTCACTAGTACCATGGCGCGTCGTCTGAAGAGAACTACATTCTCCCCACCTTCAGAAAATCCATCAAAAGAATGTCCTGAGGATATCTGATCACGTCAGGCCTTGTTGACTATGTCCCCTATATATGCCTCCCTTACTTGCTGAAGTAGTGGGGGAGTAACTATCATTGACTGGAGGTAATATATTCCATCACTATCCGCAAAGGATAATTGCAACAAGAATAGATGATATATCACCTAAAGAGCAGACATCATACTGAGTGGGTATGTTACTATGTTCCCCTAACTAGGAGTGTAAACTATCTCAAAGTCATAGTCTTGGAGGAACTCTAACCATTGTTGTTATATCAGTTTTAGGACCTTTTTATAGAAGATAAATCGGATACTCTTATTATCAGAGTAAACAGTAAACTATTCACCCATCAAGTAGTTCTGCCACATCATTAGTGCAAAGACCACTACTGATAACTCCATGTCATGTGTAGCATAGTTCTGCTCCTGTTGTCTCATCATCCATGAGTCGTAGGTGATTACTGCTCCTCCTACATTAGGAAACAACATAGTCATGTCCCTGCTGCATCCCAAAAGACTACATACCCAACACCCTATTCTGGTAGCCTCAGGATGGAGGCACTCATCAGCCTCTGCCTCAGCTTTTGAGAACTCTACAAGCATATCTCCATCTATGTGAAGTACTTTACCTTCTTTTTCAAAGCAGAAAATTGTTCCACAACTCCAGAAAAGTCAGGTATGAATATTCAGAAGTACCCATCCAATCCTAGGATACTCTGCACCTCGGTCACAATTCTGGGTGGTTCCCTATCAAACACTGCCCCTATCGTCTCCAAATCCACTACAACACCTTCCTCTGAGATAAAGTTCCCTAGGAAGTAGAATTCCAATATCTAGAACATTAACATCAATAGATTTCCATAATTTTGGTTCTCTTAGAGAGTATCGAAAACTATCTGTAGGTGCATGGAGTTATCCTCCTCTGACACCGATTATATCAACATGTCTTCAATGAAGACCACTAAAAAGTGATTGAGGTAAGGCTGGAAGATCATATTCATGAGTCCGATGAATAGTTCTGAAGCTTTGTTCATATAGAAGGGAATCAAAAAGAACATGTAATGTTCATACTGATAACTAAATTCCATCTTCGGTACATCCTCTACTCGTACCCTGAGCTGATGATATCTGGATCTAAGGATAATGTTAAAAATCCATCGATCTCTCTTCAGGAGGTCGATGAGATCATCAATCATAGAGAGTTGATACTTGTTCTTCACGGTCACCTAGTTCATGCACTAATAGTCCACAAAAATCCTTAGATTCCCATATTCCATCTTGGAGAACAAAATCAGGGATGTCCATAGAGAATCACTAGGCCATATGAACACATTCTTCTACAAGTCCTCCAACTATACCCACAAGTCATTGAGCATCGTGGGAGAAATACAATATTCTAGAGTAGATATTAGTGTCGTCCCAGGGTACATGTCGATATAGATACCTACCTCTATGCAAGGTGGTCATCTTGGTATATTATCAGGAAAGACATCAGCATTATAGTCCACCACTACAGGATAGATCTAAGTCCTCACGTCAATAGCTCCTAGGGTAAGGCAAGACAACTGATGGGTGATCTGATGCACCCTTCTCCGAGTAATTCCATCTTATGCTTCAAATATTTCCTCCTCGCTAGTGAAGAAAATCCTCATCCCATCATCATGGAAACATGACAATTTCAACCTAAAACAGTCAATCTGAGCATGGACCATGGATAAACAGTCCATACCCACGATTATATCATATGGCCCCGATGCTGCTACTCAAGGTTCCCAGAAGAACCCCTCGCCTCCTAGAGTGAGATCACACTATCTTCACCAATGTTTAGTCGTAAAATCATATCTCGTAGGAGTCTTTAATTGTAAGGATCATGCTAATGACTCCATAAAAATATTTGTGATCCTAGCGAGTGATGTCGACATGAAATAGTGAAAGGAGCATGTGTCTATAAATACTTCAGCTAGGGTGGAGTAGACATAGATCATATCTTGAATCATCTCTATAGCATCATGGTCATAGGGCTCTGCCACCTGAAGCTGAGCTCATCCCTATCCACTAGCTCCCTGTGGTCGTGGTGGACCACCTAGGGGTGGTGGTGGTATATCCTCAGACCTCCATCCACCACCTACTGCAAGACCAGCTCCTATTCTATGTCTATCGCTCAATGAACCTCCTTGCACAAACCATGGATGATACCTCAATGGTCCATCAACTTTATGATGATCATCAGTATGGTGGGTCGGGCAGTCGCGAGCCATGTGGCTCTGCCCGCCACACGTGAAGAACATTCATCTCGTCTTCTGGCCTGCTCTACCTCGGGAGATCCACACCTCCAACCCTAGGTCTTGGGGTCTTCTCCCAGAAGGTCTATTCTGCTTGGACCTGTACATCATCTGCCTACTACCACTACATATAACTCGGATACCTATATTCCAGTGGTGGATCTCACCATTGGTGCCTTCTATGCTAATAATATGTTTACCAATAATGATTACTGGAGCACTGTAGTGTACATTGGGATATTGAGTGATATCATTGACGCTTTGATATCCCACCAGAGACTCTCCTCAAATGTCCGAGACCTGAGGAAAGGGTCTCGTAGAATGTCAGTGGAGTTGGATGGGAGGTTAGTGGATCTCACTGACTACTAGACCCCTAACAGGATTCCATACTGTATGTGCAACAACTTTTAGATGCACACATATCATAAACACACTGGTACGAACTCCACCCTGAAGAGGGTATAGAAGTCCTACAAGAAGAGTGTCACCTCGACATACGTCTAGAGAATATAACACCACGATCTCCATAATATGCACTAGAATAGTCTAGGATCTAGGATCACCATCTGATTTGATGTTGTCTTAACTAAATGAAAAACCTGTGCCACAACCACTAACCAGCCCTCTGCTTCCTTGTCATCTGTCTCAACTCGAAACCTCAGAGGCCACTATCTCTGGAACGCATGCATTGTGCTCCGTCAGCATGCATGGTCTGCTAGTGTGGATGGTGGAAACATATACCCTCTGATTGGAGGTGCTACGAGTACCCAACCTCAAGGTACCAACATAGTAAGAGGGCCCTACACCGAAGCAGCATTACACTGTGGGCCATCATCGTGTAATCTCTCAAGAATCCAGGATTGCTGTCTACGCGGTGGCATCTTGAAAATAAATAGGTGTTCCTTGGTCATTAAGTTATTCCGAGTGAGATGACTCTAAAGACATTAATAGTAATACATTAATAAAACAAACTCAATCAGTGTTTTCGTGCACTGAATCGAAAATCGGAATCCAGGGTCTTGGTGTTTGGATACGCCAGCCGCTGCACCAGCACTGAACTCCCCGAACGGAAAACCACACTCAAAACACTTAACACTATTACTCCATTGGAAGGATCAGAGTCCTGGTTCTTTGGTATAACCTAATTATTTGATACCAAATTGTCACGAACCGTCCCCAGGCCCCCATGCCATTACCACCCCAAGCCCGCCTTCCATAGGCCAGGGGATGGCGACTAGCACTGGAAAGGCGTATCCCTAAAAATGGGAAGGCATTGACTTTAAACTTGTTCAAACACACAGACAATGAACACGTCAATATCCATACATGAAGAAAAACAATACTATTAAAAGTTTTTGCTAAAAGTATATGGGCCATAATACAAGACCAACTGAAAAGGCACAACTACAACAGGATGTAGAAAAACAAATCGTGAGAACTTATGCCAAGGATCCTGCTTAAAGGGTAGGTACAACTTTTCTCCATGACTCTCCACATCAACTGTGACCATTGTCCACCATCAGGACCTAGCTCCTTGAGTCTTAGTCACGGCCTCTCGTCATCTGCACAAGACACAACAAGGTGTAGGCAAAAATTGTGTAGGGGTGAGTATAAAAATACCCACTTGGAACCCTGAGACCCCCAAAGGTATCTCATAATTCCTCAAATGAAAAACAAAAAGCATGAGATAAATCACAAATCACAAATAATAAGACTCAACTCAAACCCGGTTTTAACATAAGTACATAGGTAAATATTATTAGTCCTAAGACTAGAACATCTTATTATATTAATAGGCACTAGTGCTAACCCACATAAGATTGATAGGTACTAACCCCACTAACCTAGAAATGATCGATAGGTACTGACCCACACAGGATTCGACCTGCCCAAGATCAAGAGGTACTAACCCCCAATGACCCTAACATGATCGATATGCACTGACCCACACAGGATCACAGAGCACAAACCCACACAAGATCTGCCCACATATGATTGTTATGTGATGATCCACATAGGAATACTGAGCACTGAACCACATAGGATTTAACCCACATAATATTGGTTGGTGCAGATCCACACATGATCGCCAGGTTCTGATCCACAGAGGCTCTCTTAGGGATGATCCACAGAGGTTCTCTAGGTGTTGATCCACACTAGATCACTTGGTGCTGATCCACATAGGATCTCTAGGTGTTGATCCATACATGATCACAATTTAGTTGAGAGCCAACCACATGATTCTTTATACCTGGTGCACTTGTGTTCCGTGGTATCTTCTCATCATGATATCAGTCATGCCTCAACATCCACGAAGTACCAAGAATATAAAACCGAATGATCTGTTATGTCATAAGGGTTCCAATGAAATAGAAGGTGCACGAATCGGACCCCCGGTCTAGGAGTTATATGCATTTTAGTCCCAAGGGCCCAGTTGAATTTTGGTACAATCCAACCCAACTATACTACATATTTCACCAAAACTCAGGTGGAGTATCTCAAAAGGACTGCCTCATTTCAAAGATTCTAGCATCATAGACGGTTCATCAAACAGACGCTTGGTATGCAAGATATGACCATTTAAGCATATATCAGCTGAAAAATGTTCTCGGTCCGATTTGATCAAACCAACCCACCCCACCTTAGGTCGGCCCAACACGATAGGTGTTTGACCCAAAACTTATTTAGTGGGCTAGGCGGTGGGATCAAACCACTTGGCTGTGGGCCGGCATGGCCCGAATTGGCTTGGCGGGGCCACGACGGGCTCAGCTCGTTGGGTAGTGGACCAACCCACCCTGTCGGCTAGATGAGACCCACCGGCTGGGCGCGATCCACCAGTTGGGCGTGACCCACTGGTTGGGAACGACATGCACATGGCTCGCATAGATTCCATCCCAAAGGACTAGTTGGACCATTCAATTAATTGAAATGGAAGCACAACGTGGTGCCTCCCCCTACCAGTGTTACACGCGGAGTGTGGGTCCCCTTCTCCTCCACTGTGACCTCCTCACCATAGAGAGTGACGACATTCCACCTTCAACCAAAGTGGTCAGGCAAGAGTCGGCCTCCCCTTCGAGTACACCATGGCACCAAGGGGCGCTGCCCTCTTCTGCGACCGACGAGCGCCTGCCGCCGCCATCGCATCCAGTACCTGTCGTTGATGCCTATGTGCCAATGGAACATCCGCGGGCCACCGGGTGAGCTCCAATGGTCAGTTTTCCCTTCTGTTCACCCCTAAGGGCCTCCAGAGATGTTGTAATCGATGTGTGCCTCCCGGTTTCAAGGTTCCATCAAGTTGAGAAAATCCACCTCTAATGAACATGATAATAATCAAGAGTTTTAATGTCTGGGTATTATTAATTTGGCCTGCACCCTCTATGTTAGCATTATAAAAAGTGGGAGTAATTAATTCTTCACATTAAAATATTGATTAAACCCATTCTAAACAAAACCCCTTCCTTGAGAATAGTTGGAGGGGTGGCCTTTGTGGTGGGAGAAGAGTCCTTTATTGATGATTTTTCCATCCTTCATCGATCCCAAAACATTGTTGTCTAAGATTCCATTCTCCATCGGTGGAAGATTCCACGGTACATTGCTAGAGGTTCCTCACTTGATGAAGTTGTGTCAAAAACCATACCTTGAGTTCGATTTAAATAGATGAGGAAACCAACCTTGTTTAATAACATTAATGAAGTTAGTTTATGAACCACAATTAATGTTCCAAAGTTGAGGTTAGAAAACAATGCATCAGGCCCTTGAATGACCAATTTAACACTACTGTCCCTCCACGTCGATCAACGGTTACAAAAAAAATTATTAAAATATCTTTTCATGTTATTTTGTTATATTTTTTTTATAAATCTAGAAATTTAATTTTTTTCTAACATTTTCGGAACAATGTTATGCTTCCATTAGGTGAATTTTTCACCTACGAGTTCAAAGGTGTTCTCATATTTCAATTCCGAGCACCAGTTCAAAAGATAAAAAACACCAACCATACGTTTATTGAATGTAGCCAAAAAAATTCAAAAAATAATTCCAGGAACACCTGGTCCTAGAATCATGCGCCATCAAATTTTTCTGACTGGTTATAATCCCAAATAAATTGAAAAAATTTATCTTAAAATTTCCCGGTATTTACATCATATGTATGTTTTTAATTAGAGAGGGGATCTATCGGTTTAGAAACATTAATATAATTGAAATGTGATTCTTGTTTGGGAATGCATTTGGGTTGATGGGTTGTTTCCCATCCTTAAAATGATGGGGGAATAAAATTCATGAGAATTAGGAATTATTTGGGATTTGGTTCTAATTAATCATGTTACATGATTTTTTTATTTCACTGATTATGTGTGACTTATGATAATAGAGTTAAAGGCATAGTTTGGGATGATTTAACTAGATTTGGTGTTAAACCTGGATGATTGAATTGTTTTTTATAGATGAAATATGCTCAATTTACTATATTATACTACGTCTATTCATTGAACATTCATTCAAACATGGATGAGAATTACTATAAGTTGATTTATTTCCCTGCTTGCATAATGGAAACATAATCTACATAAAATGATTATTTTCCTAACATCATTTTTTCTAAACCAATCATTCTCTAAAAAATTTCCTAAAAAAGTAAGATATGATGAATTTTGTATAGTAACATCTATTAGTAATGGAAATAGATGGGATAGTCACTATGGATAACTTCATTAGGATTATTTTAATCAAGTACATTGAGTTGATTAATTTATATGGTTATAATTATGTAACCTAGAACCTTCAAATTTTATAATGGGTATGTTCTATTTCATAAAAAATCATTTTCTGTATGTCCATGCACTTTCATTTCATATAGATGAGGGTGAAGATTCTATAGCTGTATCTCTATAGGAGGAATTGGGTGTCTTTTATCTTCATAATGAGATATGTTAGTTATTAGTGATGGTTTATGTGTGATGGGGGAGGTTTTCACTTTACCAAATATCTCACCTTCAGCAATGCATATAGGCCAATATTTTCACATGGTTAGACAAATGGAATTCTCTAGGAACTATTCAACTACTAGAAACATTTTGTGTCTCCATGGGTACATTAGATGGATCAAAAATGCTTGAAACTCACCCTGGAGATTCTATATAATTGTATATAATAGTTACTCTTATCGGAGCATCCTATTGATATATAATGTCAAACACATCTATCTGATGACGAAATCCAAAACTCTCATTTTCATGCTAATAAATTTTTGATAGATCAAGGATCAATGTATTCCTTCCCATAGTTATGAATTGGTTGATGAAGTTATGATGAAGGAATTCAAAATTTTTTAGGGATCTAGTGTGAACATTTTTGTACTAAATGAATAGTAGCCACTCTAGGGTCTACAGAAAACACCTTTGATTCACTACCTTATATCGTTCAACCGTCCCCATTATTGGTCAACACTAGGACACTAAATGCAAATTTTATTGTGATAGATATCCCATTCCATTGAAATTTATAAAAGATAATTTATTTTTCTTTGGTTTTTGAGGAGTGGAATCCACCCATTTTGTATATGGATTCCCCTTGAGCTATATTAGGTAAATTTATCCATCGATGGTTTCTATTCAAAAAAAAGAGACTCTTCTGATCTATGGTTATATGAAGGTAACCTTATTTGAGTAAAATATATATTTTGGGTAGAAAGTAAATATGGGTGTCATAACATTAAAAATATCATATATTGACACCATTTTGAATGTAAATATGGGAGACCTTAAAAAATTAATTAATATAATGTAAAAATAGAGGAAAATATTAGTTTTCTCTATCACTAGATTTAAATAAACGAGTTTTTTATCTATAACAAACATGATGGTTATAATATAATCTTATAATATTTTTAAATCATATTCTTAATAATGATTCATTTGGGGAGAAACATTTTCCTATTCTGAAATTTGGTACCCAGTGGTAATATATTCCCTGAGTAATTTTGAATTGAAGAATTTTAGATCGTCCATCATAGGTTTATATTATTTTTACTACTCTTAAAAATAGTTATGATTAAAATATTTTGGATATGAGTGGGATATAGACATTATTTTTAATATACATTTTTCTTAATAACATCACGTAGGTGATAAATAATATTCAGAGCTTCTACATTCTATAACATCTATTTTTCTAGTTGTACATGACTTCATAATCTATTTTAGAGGGAAATGTGTTTCATGAAATTTCTTCTTATGTACCGCCCCGACCCTAGAATCCCGGATCTGGTGCATTATTTTAATACATTGTCATGATTACAAAAAATTAGATCCTGATGCACTGATCAGTTTAGTATTCTTGGAAACAAGATACATACTTAAGATCAACATTAAAACTTGAAATGTAAAAAAACCATAATTTATTCCATTAGAAACATCCAAGAATCCATGATTATTCCTGAAAGTCACTCATCACTAACTTCTTCATATCCTGGGGAAATGAAACATGAAATTTGGTGATCTCAGATGCTTAGTAAGAGTAAGAAATACAGTAGATGATATCATAAACATTAGGCATGGTGAATAATTAAGAACACATGCCTTATCGAATAATAAACATGAGCACTTTGTTGCAGGAATATAAGATAAGTAAATAATTCCATAATAAAACATAGTCATGGGTATTCTACTAGTTGAATAACAACATGAAATATCAATAGCTAATCGCATAATGATGGAATTCATAATGTCGGAGATCATAACCACATCGTCAAGGCCTCCTACTTAGACTACTAATAATATTTTTTCATGGCCTTATTCCAAGTCAATAGTTTGTCTAATGACACCTACCGATGCATCGATGAGCTATAGAGGGCTCCACCCGTTATTTACTATGTCCAATGAATTCTTCATATGAAAAGGTTTAAACATAACATAAAGATTCATATTAAACTAGCATAAGAAATGTCAATACTTTAACTATAAACCATGAATGGTATAAAAATAGCACATCCAAATTCAAACATAACTCATTTAATACAATATGTAATATTTTTTTATAATAAAATAACCTCAATTTGGAATAATGAAGGATATTGACATAGATGAAAATAATCATCAAAACTATTTGAGAGAAGTAACCCACTTCCTCTTAAAAAACATTCAGAAGTATGACTATTTATAAAGAACCTGTTCAAAATCGATTTTTAAATAAAATAATCCCATACCATTTTCAAACATTTAAAATGAATTTTAATTTTAATACATTAATGTCCATATAAATAAAACATTAAAACCATTCTAAAAACATGGACATAATTGAGAAATATTTATAAGAAAATGTTTAAAACATTTAAAATGATATTTTAGTTAGAGTTCCTATAAAAATTAGAGATGCTTGATTACAAATAATTGGGGTAATAAAAAAATTATAATATCATGATAATAAAGGGATTCATGTTATTCTATGTCAAATTACACACCAAATAATAGTGAATTGGCTCTAACAACAAATAAGTCTCAAGGGAATATAAGTTGGGATGAATTCCATTATAAAGACAATATGCTTAGGATAAGGATAAATCAATGACATAATTATTTGTGAAAAATATAAATGCACTCAATATGATAGGATGTATAGTGGAAATAAATCCGAAGACATTCAGACATATTCTTTTTAAGAAAAAATGAATGACTATGATATTTAACTTAATGAATGGAAATTGAGTTAAAATTACTCTTAACAAGTTCATATCGATGACATGAGAATTTAACAATTGAGTGATTGTGTGTATAAAAAGTATATACACACAAAGGGGTGTGGAAATTTCAACATAAATAAATTAATAGTGATTCCACACATTATCATAGCATGAAATAATTAAGAATTAGAAGATTAATCCAAGGAATGAAAATTGGGTTAAAAGGATCCACTAACGATTTGGTATCTTATGAAAAATGAAACCCATAAATGAAGGATCATAAAATGAAGATGTAAATACCCATAAATTTAAATATATTATAGAATGAATATGATCTTGTGCAGTACATATACCACACAAAAGGAAATAGTGGCAACAATAGCATGAATCTTACAGGAATAACAACTGAGATGAAAAACCCATATCACGTTGTAATCAATTGAGTAATTTGAAAAGAAGTTAATAACAAAAAAATTAATCACAAAATATCATGAATTTAAAGAGAATTATGATAATATATATATCAAATTTCATTATACAATACACCACATACAATAAATAAGTGGCGAACATTGGAAATCTCACGGAAATAAAAGTGACATAAGAAACCCCTTACTTTGTACATTTACTCAGTCGAGGGAAGGTTAAACTACTTTATAATGGTGGAATAATTGTTATTAAATTATACAAGAATAATATACATTATTATTATGTCATATATGATATTTTAATGTTGCTTTGTTAATAATATTTTATTATTATTGTCATTTTGGTTGTTAACATATTTATTTTCCTTTATATGATTTGTTTTGTATGTAGTGTTTTTTATGAATAGGATGTATCTTATTAATATTAAGAATGATATTAAGTATTTATGAATTATTTTTAATCATCTAATTAAAATTAGTCTTGAATTGATTATGATGGAGAATGAATATCATCGCGTTCTTGGAGACGGTAATCCATACATATGCAAGAGCGACAATATCATTCTTTTGATATTAAAATAATTTATAATGGGACATTATATCATATATATAGAATCATTATCGTGTTATATTAATTATTTACATCAATTACACTTCATAAATATACCCATCCAAATAATAATGTTTTTGATAACAATTACACCATGACGTGGAGACGGTAAGTCGTACGTACACATGTATGGTGACATGTCATTTAAAGGATGGATAGAATAATGAATATGGTTTTACCATATTTATAATAATATAAAATTATATAGAATATACTGGAGTTATTATTTTACATTGGAAAAAACAATGAATGAAGAAGTGGAAGAAGAAAGGAACCTCAAAGAGGTGATGAAATATTTACCTTTTCTTCAGGTTGTTCTTTTGATATGATCAAAATGGATCCTTAGATTGGATTTATTACTAAAGGACGGACTATAAGATAAAGGGAGGATAGTTTAGTGGGTATTTTTGAAGAGTTTGGCCTATCTAAATGGCTTTGAAGGTGTGAATTTAAGAGAAGGGGGTGTTCCCTTTTATAAGAGGATTGAGGGGCACCTTAGGAAAAGCTCAAAATATTATTTTATAATAAATTATTTATCGGTTTCTAATGGATCCAAATTTAATTATTTAAAGCATAAGTTGGGTATGGGTCTAAACCCACTCAAGAAATATATTTTATACTGGTTTGGGGCACTATATTAACCTTATCTTTTATATTTAACTCTTAGTTAAATAGTTTGACATTTAGCATTTCTCTTTGTATTTTTATATTATATGGTTAAGAAACATACTATATACTTCCAAAAGTACCCCAACTGTTTCATTAATGATACACCTATCATTATATAAATCTTTTGGCTGAATTGTAGATTTTGAGGAATATAATATCAATTAATAATATAATATTTGTTCTAAAAACTCTTTTATGTCAATTTTGATACTATTTGGTACGCGGTTTTTCATAAATTCTTAACAGAATTATTACGTCAAAAAAATTCATTTAACCAAACCTAAAATGTGATATTATCCTATATAATTACTGGAATTCATAAAAAGGATAAAATTACAATTATATGGATATTTATAACATCAATTATTTTAATCATTAATTAATATGATAATTACTGTATCACTATTCTGTCATTAAAAAATTTAATTATTTAATGTCTAAAAAATATAAATAAAATACCATTATATAGGAAATAGTTTTAGCTTTCTAAATAATATTTATAGTTAAATTTACCATATGTTTATACCTATATTAAAAATGGTTTAGTTATTAAACTATGAATTTAACACTTTTAACTCTTCATTGAATTAAATAATAATAAATGTCATAATCTAATAAAAGTGGGCCTAATGGATCATATTTTATTACTAAGGTTGATTTTGGTCGAATTACACTTATCCAATAGAATTATTACATGTGTTAGGGTAATAATAATATCATTTTTACCCTTAATTACCCTATTAACATTTAACCATAGTAAATAAAAGTCAAAAGTTATTATTCACAAAAAAAATTTATCTGATTGAACCACATTTTATTTACTGATATAAACAGTATCTCTATGATTTTTGAAATTTAATTCATAGAAGTTGTAAAATTATGTTTTATTCAAATTTTCTAATTATCCTAGGAGGTGGGTAAAAGACGGTTAAAATGATCAATAAAATATTTATTTATCTAAAATTATTTTAAACTGACTCCAATGAATTACATTGAACTTATAATTTCATTATGTATCTATTTTGACATTAAATAAATTTAAATAAATTAAATATTTATTTAAATAATATGTCAGTTTTAAATTATAACTCAGTGTTTTTCTCTATTCATCAAAAATTGAATGTTTTTAGAAAAATACGAAATATTCACCCTTATCATGTTTTGATATTCCAAATCCCAAAATGAAGTCCATTTGGAAATATAGAATTTATAATATTTCAAAAACTGGGTATTACTATTCATAATAGCTAGTTTTATTGGTCGTGGTGTGTTAGAATCTTCATGTTTCATACAATGTAATATATTACATTTTTCAAAGCGAAAAGTACCGTGGAAGCTTGGGGTGTAACATTATTCCCCCTTTTGGAAATTGCGTCATCAAAATTTTTAAAATTGGGCCGGAAAACATAATTGAAAGTCCCACATCGAAACAATTGTTAATAGAACTAACACTTTAATAGAAAGAAAGAGAGGTGCAATGGTTACCCAAGATAACCCATACCAGGATTCCATGTAGAAAAATATGGATATAGAAGATAAAATAAGTGTTATGTTCGATGGGGGGGATAGAAAACATGATCATGAGAAACTTAAAAACAAGAAAACCAAAAACTTTTGATGGGTCAAACGGTCATTAGTTTACCAGTAGGAAAATTTAATGGACAACATATTTCTGTTTTATGTTACATTTCATTAAGATGGGAAATTTATTTATGAGATTTACTAAGAACATAAAGAGATATACTTACTTTTTAAGTATAGTTTCATTCTTTTATAAATTTCAACCACTTACTCAATTTTTTTCAAACGATAAGTATTCAAGATAACATGGCCACACCGGAAGAGCTAGAATCAACATCTAAAGAATCAGATGATCCAAAAAGGATAAAATATATATTTACCTTATCCTTAGAGATTAATCAAAAACAAAAAGTTTAGTACAAGATCAGATATTCCCAAAAAAAGGATATTCCTTTACAGAAAGAAACACTAATCTTAATTTCTAAAATTAAACCAAAAACACACCAATGTTAAATAAATAACATTCAATAATAAATTTTCCTTAAAATCCTTTAATATAATCCAAACTAATATTGAAAACCAATACATAGAATAATAGTCTTCCACATTAAATTGTATCTCCAAAGGACATCCCCTACTCTTAAAGTCACATAATTAAAAGTAATTAACATAATAACTTATTCTCCATTATAGGTTAATCATTTCAATAAATAAAAAAAATCACAATAAATCCACAATAGAAACATAGATAAAAATCAACCATTACTCTTCAAATTAAATCCCATAGTATTCTATTTTACTTATGCATATAGTGTACCCAACAGAGTGAATGTCTTCTAAAATAACATTTATCACTTAATCGCCAAATCATTTTTCTACACTAAGGGTATTAATTTGATAATATATAAGATAAAAACCAACTTATTATAGATCAATAAAACCATCTAAATAAAAATAATTAGTAACACTAACCAGGGACTTCACGTAGTCCAGTGGTTGGGGATAAATCCCAATCACACTATGGTTGTGGGTTTGATTCCCACATCTTTGTCCAACATGACGGGTTGTCACAATGTATGCATGATGTACTATTTAAAAAACTATATTTTATAAAATCCCCTAAATGAGATAGATTCCTCAAGATAATCATAACACAATTTAACCACCAATGTTATCTCATACCTCACATTTTCATCCCAAAAATTAATAACCAGTAATTTCCTCAAATTCAAGAGTCATATAAACCCAAATGGTTATTTATAACTATATCCACAAATGAAAAGATAAATATTACGTAAATATAATTTTCACATAACAAACTACAGGGTTAATCATAAAAGAGAAAAGTCTTCTAAAGTAATTTCATAAACAAAGAGCACTAACACTTTAATCATTTTTCCATCCATTTATTTTTATATAGGTTCTTCATTGACCAATAGGTTAACCTATAGAATATGGCATTGACTTGGGTGATTCCAAGGTCCCTTAAATTTATGAATAATGACCATAATTGGATTCATAGAATCAATTTTATTTTATTCCATAGTACTCTTCATTTATCCTCGATAATTCTTTACTTTATGCCGTTCTTTCCCACACATAATGAATTTATTTGTTCCTTTAAGAATCCTTCCTAGGCTTGTCCTTCCACATTTCCATCATGATGGAAAATGAGATTTATTTTCTCCATGGTCTTCCCTACTCGATCTCTTATCATTCACAACTTTTATCTTCCTTGTTAAGTCAGGGATTTGGTTAATTTATATTTTGTTGAAAACATTTTTTGAAAACTGATTTGGAATAAACAAAATATCTCTTATGCATATCAACATTCAATTTTGTTGCTCATTTCCACAATTTTTCCCAGTTTATTCATCATGATCAAGGTTTCTATTAATTCCTTCGAATCCGGCTATTGGCTAAAACAAGAAATCATTGTGTGAGTAATAATGGTCATAAAATCAATTAGAGAATATCATGAAACTATTTTCAATTTAAAACGCCTTAGGATTAACAAAGGTCATTAATTCTTATCCTATATTAAAATCCATATAATTGGTTTGTAAAGAGAATTTAAATTATCCTAAGCATATCCCCCGGGAGTGTCCTAACCAAGAGTGGAGCAAGGCCAGTTGTTGTGTACTAGGATACCCCGAGTCAAGCCAGAAACTCCTTGCAGAGTTTTCACTCCTAGGTAAATATGTGACAGAGAAACCTCTACCTAATCATATCCAGACATGTATGTAATTCATGGAAAATACATAAAATCTCTATGTTACAAATATTATAGGATGTTCTTCTATACTAATCCTCAAAATATATCATAGGGTAATGTATGCTAATCATATTTTATCTAAATCTAGTTTCCAAGGATTGTACTAAACTATCTATGATACCAACATTACTGCCCCGACACTAGAATCCAGGATCTGGTTTATTATTTTAATACATTGTTATGATTACAAGGAATCAAGTCCTGAAGGACTGATAGTTTTATTAGTCATGGAAACAAGATACATATTTAAGTTCAACATTACAACTAAAAAAGAAAAACAACACCAATTTCTTCCATTAGAAACATCCAAGCATCTAATGTTATTCATTTAAGTTACACATAACTAACTTGTTTTTATCTTGGGAAAATTAAACATGAAAGGGGTGAGCTTAGATGCTTAATAAGAGTAAGAAATATAGAGGAAGATAACATAAACATTAGGCATGGTAAATAATTGAATACACAAGCCTTATCTAATAATAAACATGAGCGCTTTATGGCAGGAATATTAGATGTGTAAATAATGCCCTAATAAAACATATTTATGGGTATTCTATTAGTCGAATAACCACATGAAATATCAATATCTAATTTCATAATGATGTAATGAATAATGTTAGTAATCATAACCATATATTCAAGGCCGCGTACGAATAAAAGAAAAAATATTTCATCAAGGCCTTGCGCCAATACACTAGTTTCTCTCATGAGACCTACCAATGCATCACAGAGCCATAACAGGCTCCACCCGTCACATACTATGTCCAACACATTCCTCATATGAAATGGTTTAAACATGACATTAACATTCATATTAAAATAGAATGTGAAATGTCAATACATTAACCATAATCCATGAATAGAATGCAAATAGCACATCCACATCCAAACATAACTCATTCAATACAATATTAAAGATTGTATTATAATAAATTAACATCAATTGAGAAAAATGAATGATATTGACATTGATGTAAATAGTCATCAAAAATATTTGAGATATGTATCCCCCTTTTTCTTGAAAACATTCATAATTATCACTATTTATCAAGAAGCTGTTCAAAATAGATTTTTGAATCAAAGTGTCCCATACCAACTTGAAACATTTAAAAATAATTTTAATTTTAATAAATTAATTTACATATAAACGATACCTTAAAAACATTCTTAAAAAATGTACATTATTGGGAAAGATTTAAAAGTAAAATTTTAAAACATTTAAAATTATATTTTAGTTAGAGTTCTTAACCAAATTAAAGATGCTTGAATACCAAAAATTGAGGAAATCAAAAAATTATAATATCAAAAGAATATAAGGATTCATGATATACTATGTCAAATTACAAACCAAATAAAAGTTAATTGCCACATAACAACAAAGAAGTCTCAATGGAACGTAAGTTGTGATGATTTTCTTTATAAAGACCATATCCTTAGGTTAAGGATAAATCAATGACATAATAATGTGTGAAAAATATAAATACACTAAAATTGATTGGATATTCCATGTGAATCTATTAGAGTACATTCACACAAATTCTTTTTAAGACAAAACCAATGACTCGGATGTTTAACTCATTGAAAGGAAATTGAGTTAAAATTACTCATAGAAAGTTCATATCAATGAATTGATAATATATCAATGGAGTGATTATGTGTATCAAAAATATATCCACACATAGGGGAGTGGAAATTTCAACATAATTAAGTTAATAGTGATTCCACACATAATCTTAGCATGACATAATTAAGAATTAGAAGATTGATCCAATGAATGGAAATTGGATTAAAAGTTTCTTTTACCGATTTGGTAACTTTCAAAAAATAAAACTCATAAAAGAAGGATCATAAAATTAAGATTTAAATACCCATAAATTCAAATATATTACAGAATTAATACAATATTGTGCAATACAAACACCAAACATAAGGAAATAGTGGAAAATATAGCATGGATCTCACGGGAATAAAAAGTGAGATGAAATACCCTTATCACATTGTAATCAATTGATTCATTTGAACAAAAGTTAAAAACCACAAAATAAATCACATAATACCATGAATTTAAAGATAATCATGATAATATATGTCAAATGTCAGTATACAATACACCACATACAATAAATAAGTAGCGAACAATGGAAATCTCACTGAATTAAAAGTGAGATAAGAAACCACTAAATTTGTTCTTTTCCTTGGTTAAGGGTAAGTTAACCTCTTTACAATGGTGAAATAATTGTTATTAAATTATAAAATAATCATATACATTAATATGATATCATATATGATCTTTTAATATTTCTTTGTTAATAATATTTTTGTAATATCGTCGTTTTAGGTGTTAACTGATTCGTTTTCCTTTATATGATTTATTTTGTAAGTAGTGTTTGTTATGAATAGGATGTATCTTATTCATATTAAGAATTATATTAAGTCTTTAAACATTTATATTAATCATAAAATGAAAATTTTTCTTGAATGGATTACGTTGGGGATGAATCTCATCATGTTCGTGGAGACGGTAATCTATACGTATACACGAGCGACAATATCATTCATTTGATATTAAAATATTATAAAATTGGATGGTATATCATATATACAGAATCATTATAATTTTATAATTACTATTTACATCAATTAAACATTATTATTATACCCATACAAATAATAATGTATTGAATAACAATTACACCACGACGTGGAGATGGTAAGTCGTACATACACACATATGGTGACATGTCATTCAAAGTATTGATAGATTAATGAATATGGTTGTAAAATATTTACAATATAATCACAGTATATAGAATATACTGTTGTTATTATTTTAGAATGGAAACAACAAAGAAAGATGAAGTGGAAGTGGAATAAGAAATGAACTTGAAAGTGGTGATGAAATATTTACCTCTTCTTCACGTTCATCTTTTTGATTTGATCAAAAGGGATCCATAGGTTGGATTTCTGACTAAAGGAAGGACTCTAGGTTGAAGATAGATCATTTTATTGGGTATTTGGGAAGGGTTTGGCTGAGTCAAATATCTTTGATGGTTTTAATTAAAGAGAAGGCGGAGTACCCTTTTATAAGAGGGGTGAGGGTCACCTTAGGAAAAGATAGAAATATTACTTTATAATAAAACCCTTTTCGGTATATAATGGTTCGAAATAGAATTATTTAAAGGCTAAGGTACGGATGGGTCGAAACCCATTCAACCAATAGGTTTTAGATCTGTTTGGGTCACTATATTAACCTTATCTTTTAGATCTAACTCTTAGTTAAATAGTTTGACATTTACCATGTCTAATTGTATTTTTACATTATATGGTTAATAAAATTACTATATTCTTCCAAGAGAACCCCAAGTATTTCACTAACCTATCATTATATAAGTCGTTTACCCAAAAATTATATTCTTAGGAATAGAATATGAATTACTAATAATTTTTTAAAAAAAAATACTTTTTGTCAATTTTGACACAATTTGGTATTTTGTTTTTTCTTAATTTATAACAGCATTATTACATAGAAAAAAATTCATATAAACAACTCTAATATGTCATATTAACCTAGAATTAGTGGAATTAATAAAAAGGATCAAATAAAATTTATTTGGATATTTATAATATCAATTAGATTAATCATTCATTAATACGATAATTATTGTTTCATCATTGTGTCATAAATATATATAATTATTTAATTTTTAAAAAATATAAATAAAATACTGTTATGTAGGAAATTTATTTCTATTTATAATGAATATTTATAGTCTAAATTATCTTATGTTTTACTTTATATTAAAAATGGTTTAGTTATTAAACTTTAAATTTAACACTTTTAACTTTTCTTATAATTATATAATAATAAATGTTCTAATATAATCCAAGTGAATTTAGAGGATCATATTTTATTCCTATGGTTGTTTTTTGTTGAATTAAACTTATCTATGAGAATTTGGACATGTTTTAGGGTAATAATAATATAAATTTTACCCCTAATTACATTAATTACTTTTAACCGTGGTAAATAAAATTCAAAAGTTATTATTCATGAAAAATTATTTTTATCTTATTGAACCAAATTATCCTTAATGATCTCAACCATGTCTCTAATATATTTGATATACAATTCATAGAAGTGGTAAAATTATGTTTCATTTAAATTTGATAATGCTCTTTAGAGGTGGATAAAAGACGGTTAAAAAGTTAAATAAAAATGTTATATATCTAAAATTATTATAAACTAATTCCAAGGAATTACATTGAACATATATTGGTATTATGTATCTTCTTTTGATGTAAAATAAATTTAATGAAAATAAATAAGTATTTATATAAAAATTTGGTTTTAAACTATAACTTAGTGTTTTCACTATTCATCAAAAATTGAAAGTTTTCATAAAAGTACCAAAAATAAACCCTAAGTTAATTCTGATATTCCTAATCCAAAAATGAATTTTATTTTGAAAGATAAAATATAAAAAATTTTAAAAAGTGTGTATTAATATTCATAACAGCTAGTTTGATTGGTCTTGGTGTGTTAGATACTCGAAGTTGTGTACAATACAAGCTATTACATTATTCAAAGAGAAACATACCGTGGAAGATTGGGGGGTTACATCTTCATCTTTTCCTAATGTGTCTGTGTATTTACTGATATCCTCATTCATATTAGAACCCAAAATATTCATTGATGTTTATCTGTTAGTCGAAATCAAATCCTCAGCAACTATAGTTTAATAAGATGACTCATCATCCTCTATTTCATCCTCGACATATAAATCAAGATCCTATCTTGTATTCCCTATCATATAGGGTTTCTTTGACTTGTTCCCTCTATGGGGTATAATGATTATTTAATGGTGTTCCATTGGGATTAATATATTTATTACGATACTAAGAGAATACCTAACCCTCTTTACATATCATTCCATCAATGATTTGGGTTTTTCAAATATTTATAATAATGATGTGAATACATGTTTTCACATGTTATATCTTAGTCTATAAAAGAATGTCTTTAATGGGGTGATAAAGGATGAAGAAAATGACCACATCCTTAAGGCCTGGGGTTTATATGACCCTAATTCCATCACAAATTCATATATATAAGGATTTGATGACCCTTTGGGGTGGTGGTATTGGTTAAAATTCCACTTTCCATGCATGTTGGGTATTTTCGTTGATATATACTATCACAGATTTCATTGCGACCATTCTCACTTTCTATTCTTCAACCTGAGTGATGTTTCGGTGTAGTGCATATTTGGAATACAAGCTACGAACAACTATGTTTTTTCTTATTATTGATCTCTTTTCTATTCTCAACAAAGAATCTCATGTGGATTTTTTTGGATTCGTGGCATAACAGTATATCAATTCTTTGTTCCCTCTAGTTATACAACATTTTTATTTTATAAAACATTGGATTTCATAAAATGGAACAATAAGAATATAAATAATCTAGGCCTTAGCCTTCATTTAATTTTTAAACGTCTTCAATGGAGAACTTAATTAACCAAGAAATGATGTAAAGTGTAATTATTTATACTCATCACATCCCTTTATACACATACAAGATAGGGAATCTGTGCTTATTTATTGAATTACATTTAGAGATAATTTGTTGGAATGATATAGCTTCTTAGAGTGATTATTTAATCATGACTATAATGCTACAATGAAATAAAGAAAAATTTAATTTCATGACGAATAATTCTTATCAACTTAATATGGTTATAATACACTTCATTAAGAAAATTCATTGCTTTTAGTAGATATAATTTTTTCCCATAAATTTTATAAGAATAAATGAAAGAAGTCCTCATTTAACACCTTCATGTAATTATATTGGGGTTTCAAAATGGGGCAAAATAAGATCATGATGTTATTCATGTACAATTATTTCTGTATAACCATGTCATCCTTATTATCTTTTGGAAAAAACTCCTCAACATGAGATGAACACAATAGTTTCCCCCCAAAATCTTTATTGAGAGGCTAAAATCAAAGAGCCCCTTTGATCTAACTGTAGTATGCAATGGGTGAGGGTAGAACTATAAATTATTCATTCCCTAAACCATACATTTATTTGGATAAAATATTACCATTAGTTTTCACGTCAACAATGTAGAGATCATGGGTGGAACTAACATTGTTATGTTGATTTTTTCTTCTTGTGAGGGTGATATGAAATTAGAATCAATATGAAGGGTTCTTTTTTCATGATGAATTATCACAAAAAGTGTGATATTTAAAATATATATCATATATGGAACTTATACGGATATGGTTATCACTTCCAAGATAGGGAGATTTATGGATTTAAGATAATTATTTGAAAATGGAATACATTCATGGATGTTTATCTTATGGATATGAGGTGGAAATCCATATCTAGAGTCCCATGAATGGTTTCCATAATTTATATGTACATTTATATGGGGGATAACTTCATGGAATGTGCTATAGGGAGGACCTCCAATACCATTGGTAATAATATCATAGGGTGGACCTTAGTAAAAGAAGTAGCTCTCACTTCTTGGGGATAAGTTGGTTGATTCTTGGGAAACCATAGACATGTATAATATGTCCTCAAACAAATAAATTATGATCAATGTAGTGATATTATCTTGATCATTGTTAATTTTTTTCCTTTAGAATGATATCCTATTGGATAGTCATAATGGTACATAGAGGTGACCTTCTTAGGTGGTGGTCTTCTTAAGAAGATCTTGTGTTATCATCAGATATGGCTAGCAAGCTCCTTGGTTTTGCCAATGAATATTGGATTGTTTAATCATTATCCACAGATCACTTTGAATGGTCTCTTTAAAAAAATTTGGAATGTGTTACTTTCATTCAGTTTTTTCTACTATATATCATCAATCTATATCGGATTAAAGGGGAGTATGAATATGTGCCTACTTATGAGCCTCATCAAAGATATACCTATACACAAAATAAATATATGTGGGAATATTATGCCACTACATTTTTACATAATAAAATTACAAGGGTTTTCCTACGTGGAAGAAAAATAAGTTCTTTATCTAGTATGATCATCTAGGTGATACGAATAAGGAAATTTCAAATTATGGTTTTAAGTAGAGACAAAAAAGGTAATGGATATAGGGATACAACTATGTTCATTATCATTATTTTTTTGAGGAATGTTTCTATAATTACTTTAGAATGGGATTGGGGATATGTACCCCCTTTATTGTGGTAGCTGATGGAGTGTGTTGACATGCTTCCTTGATAATGTGGGAAAGAACATGTGTCTCACCCTACATACTGTCGAAATGTGATGACATGCGTCATTTCCTAGAGTAGGAATATATTCCCACCTATGTTTATCCTATGTTATTGTAAAATTACTATGAGAATACTCATAAAGGGTAGTTGGAATATATCCTCTCCAAAGATGATATTTGGATATACTAATGACAATGCTAAAATGATTCTAAAATGAATTGGAATGATTTTTGAAAATGAGTTGGAATATGGGTATAGTCCTCACGAGTATCCAGATTATGCTGGAGAGCGTTCAATGTAATGGTAGGAATATGATCATGAGACCTTCCTTTTTTAAAATCTAGATAATACTTCTTATTCAACCCAAGAAGGTTTGAGGGCCCCAGTTTTTTAGGGTGATCACTTATACTATCAAATAAGGTTTTGAGGATTCACAAAATCAACATTAGTGGAGACTGATTACGGGATTGATAATGCACATCCCTTAAATATTCATAGATTCAATAGTGAGACCCTTTACTGTTCTTAGTTAAATATGGTTTGTATTTTTCTTCTTCTATGGAACACTCCCATAGTGATTTTAAGTGGTGATTTGTGGAACTTGCTTCATTTGTCTTTTTATCTGATTGAGATGACTATGAGACTTATGAATGTTGGGACCTCTAAAGCTACCTCAAAGGTTGTGATCATATATAAGGCTCTAAGCATAAACATTACATTATCATGAGTAATGTTAATAAATTTACTTTTAATCACATATAGGATCTTTTAAGGTTTAGAGATTTAAGGAATTTTGTAATAACTTATACCTACCCTCTCAAATATTACAATAGACACTTATAGGCACAATCTAATGTTTTTCAAAAAATAGAAACATTTTAAAAATAAACATGGTTCATTTCATGTGTAAAAAACATGAATTTTCATTGACCCCATCACTAAGTCTATTCTTATTAAAGTCCTCTGATGTTTTTTCCAAATCATGGGCTGAGCATAAAAGGCTCAGTAAGGGATTCAAAAAGAATTAAAATTTTGAGTCTTGAAACAACTTTTAAAACTAGGAATACATTATCATAAAGTAATACTTTTAACATATAAGAACTTTTAAAAACACTTTACTTAATATAAGCTCATTGCTTACCATTTTTATAACCAAATGATTAATATAAATCCCATAGAATGCGATATATATCATATAAAGGTAACATGGTATATAAACATACTTAAACGGATTAACCATATGATCAACTTCTACACGTATCACTGAATAGAATAGCCATACAATCGACTTCCATACCAAATGCATTATAATTAAAAATTAATCCATCAATCTGTGATTTAACATAGAAGAACTCATATTTGGTTTATCATGTCACCGCCTATCATTAGTTTATCATGTAACAACCAATCATATGTCCCAATACCATTATATAATAATAACTTGACAAAAGATTGCAATTATCAATATTTCACCCATAAATTTTTATTTTCAATCTCAAAAAATCATTTAAAGATAGTGAAATTGTGAATCTACATTAAAAACCATTTTCAAGACCAAAACAACCAAAAAGGGAATTAATGATTTCATTTCCTTTGAAAACCGTTAAGGCTTAAAGATGAATCAAAATATAAAATAACAGTTATAGTGGTGCGGAGGTCCTTGTTGCAAAATACATTAAAAACATTCCTTTTTATCATTTAGTAAAATTCTTCATAGGAATAAGATTACCTTTGAATGAAATTAAAATTCAATGGTTTTCATTATAACCCATATATAAGAGGCAGTGTATAACATAAAAATATACCTAAATGGAAGGAGATTAAAATGAAGTCTCTTACCTCGAATCTGGCATGTCTCATTCATTATTTATATTCCTCAGTAGTAAACATAGGTTAATTTATACTTAATTAAGAAAAATTTTCTGTTTTTAATTTATTTTATATTAATTATATCTTTTTATATAAATTACATTATAATTTATGTTCATATCGGTTGTTTTGTCAATATTCGGTATCAGAGTCAAAAATGAAAACGTTTTGAAGGAAATAACCAATGTGGTCAAAGCCCATTATCTCCATAATATCACTAATTATTTAAATATCATATAAATCTAGTATATATGTAATTATAATATAAAAATATATCGAAATAACAAATGAAATTTACTGTTAATGTGGACGGTAGGCTGTACGTACACATGAACACAACATTAATTTATTTGTCATATTAATGAATTGAAAAATAAATGATACATAGGTTTATTGTTATTCTAGTATAATATCTATGTTATATATTTTACATAAGATCATTAACTCCATCCTCTATACATTCCTTGAATATAATGAATGAGTAATATCATATTGAGGGGGCAGTAGTCTGCATTTCCCCAAATGAAATTATCATATTTAATCATTATATAATTCATAAAGTTATATTGTAAATATAAATTAAATATGAATATAAACAAAATATTTTTCATATATAAATATAGTGCCATCGTAATTTCCATCATGAGAGGTTGTAGGATAAAATAGAAGAATTATCATTTCGTGAGGCAGTAGTTCTCCATACACAGAAACAGTATGTTCGTATCCATTAGATGAATGTGTGTGTAAGTGTTGTTCAAATCATTCAAAAAAACACTCTAGTATATTGAGGATAATTGTGTTGTTATATAATCACATAATAATAAGAACATAGGGAGTAGGGAAGGAATATAAAGGAAAGATCCCTGATAGAAGAAGTTACCTCTAAATCAGGTAAATTTTATTGATTTGAGCCGAAAGGCTTACTTAAATTGGATTATTACAAATGTAAGAATTATAGGAGGAACGGGGTATTTTGGGAGATTATTTTCCCATAGTTTAGAGGATAAATGTTGTATTTAGTGGTCTATGTATGTTGGTAGAGGTGGTGGCCTTTTATAATATGGGGGAGGGGATATTTAGGAAAGTCTTGAAATATTATTTTATTAAAACATGATTTTCAAATTATAATAGCTCCAAAGTGATATAATTTTTTGATAAGATGAGGATTGGTCTAAATCATCTCAACCAATTTGTTTTATATAAGTTTAGGTCATAAAATTAACCTTATATTTTAGCTTTAACCTTTAGGTAAAAACATTAACTCTTACGATATCTTCTTGTATTTTCATAATATACGGTTACTATAGTTACTATAAATTCCCATCGTTAAACTAGTGGAAAATTAATAATATTTTTGAAATTATATATATCATCTATATAAATATCATATTTTTAGGACTATTATATAATTTAATAAAATTGTTTTTGTTTTAAAAACTCATTTATGTCAATTTTGACACTATTTAGTAATTGATTGTTTTTAAATTCACAATAAATTTATTCCGAAAAAATGACTTAAATCAAATATAATATGTCATAATCATCCAAAATGTTCTTTAATGGAATTAAAATGTTCAAAATATGTTTATTTTAAACTTTATAATATCATTTATTTGAATCATTCATTTATAAGGTAGTCACTATATCATCATTGTGTCATAAATAAATTTATTTATTTATTGTCTAAATATTTTAAATAAAATACCATGATGCATGAAATATTATTATATTTATAATGAAAACTTTTAGACTTGGATATTATTTATATAACACTATATTAATGTTTTTTTAATAAAATATACATGTATTTCTATATTTCACTTTTCTTTAAATTAAATATTATAAATTGTCATTTTAACATCCAAATTGATCCCAAATGCCAAAGTTTCGACCTAAGGATGCTCATGGTAAGACATATCTCATCCAAAATGATTATGACACATTTTTAGGTAGTTTTATTTTATTATAATATTATTATTTTAACTTTATTTAACTTATTTACCATTTAACATGGTAAATAAAGATAATTACTGAAGATACTATTCATAAGGTCCAAAAATAAAAGGTACCTATTTACACAACTTCAGCCTTATGATTTTAAATTTTGAATCCATTTTTCAAAATTCAAAACATATAAATTTGAGTAATTAATTTAAAATTAATTCTTGTTCTCAAAACCAGAAAGTGTGTTTTTAAGAAATAAAAAATATCTAAAGATTGACATGTGTTTATGTGATATTTCAATACAAATTTACTTCAAATGAAAATAATTTTATTAAAACATAAAAATATAATCCAATTACACTTTATAACAGATTATAATGAAATCATAACAATATATGTAATTTTTATGAAAATGATGATTTGATTGAAAATGCAGTATTTTTATTTATCCATTAAAAATGAATTTCATCAGAAAAAATTCAAAAATTTAAACAAAATTAAATTTTGATTTTCTGAATCTAAAGAAAAAGTTTATTTTTTTAAATAGAAAATATAAAAGTGAAATAAATATTATTTAAATATGTTTCACCATCCCAAGGTTGTAAAATGACCTCTTAAAATTATTATAAAATTTTATGCTTAAAATTGGATTCATTCTCATTTTATACCTCTAAAATTAATAAAATAAAATTAAAACCATTTAACAAACATGTACAATAATATTGTCAATAATTCTATTCATTCCCTTCAATACTACTTCTAGCCATTAACTAACATTTAAAATGATAATTATATAATTATATTATTTTTTAGTATAACTCAATTATATGTGCAATGTAAGATTTCGAAGAAACCCATTGTTGTGTGTCAAGTAAAATATCACACAAAGTGTCCCCCTTAGCATAATATTAACATCTTAATCCTATATATTAATATATATGAAAATGTTTTGTTATATAAATACCTGGGATGTTACATCATTCCCCCCTTTGGGAAATTATGTCCCTACAATTTTATTTACATATCAAATATGTGGGGGTATTTTTCCTTCATAGGATTATAAGTTTCCCAAATTTCCTTTCAAACCATATGATTTTTCTAAAAAATATTTACCTGATAAATAAACTTATTCTATAACACTTGCACTCTGCATTTATAATCTGTACTGGTTGTTCCTTATAAAAAAGATTCTCCTCCAACTGAACTAAATCTGGATTCAAAACATGAGATGAATATGACATATACATTCATAATATTGAAACCTAAAAAATATTGTGTACCTAGGATAAAATTGGTGGTAAATCCACCCTTAAGGAATTTGGTCCAACATTCTCCTGGATTTCATAGGGTCTAAAGAACATATGACTCAGCTTTCTATTCTTACCAAAACACATCCATGGAGAAAACTATATAAAGACATGATCACCTACCTCAAAAAGATGATCCTTCCTCCAGTTATCAACATAACGTTTATTCATTCTATGATATGTCCACATATGATTCTAAATCAACTGAACTTTTCATTCCATCTCTTCCACCAATTTTGGTCCCATAAAATTCCTTTCAACTAATTCAGCCAAAAAATCTATTATTTGATAACACTTTCCATATATTTCTTCAAATGGTTAAATCTTTATACTGGAATAAAAAATATTATTATCAGAAAACTCTACCAAAGAATGATGTTGATCCCTACTTCTCTGGTAATTCATTAAATAAGAATGTAGAAAATCATCCAAGGTATGAATTGTTCATTCTAAATACCAAACATATTGAGGAAGAAAAGATGTACATAAATTTTATTTAGTTAATAATAAATTTTGATGTCCTTTCCAAAAGGTAGAAGTGAACCTGGGATTACAATTAGATATAATGTATATGGGAATTCCATGTAACATAACTATCATTTTAATATACACATGAGAAAGTTCATCTAGAGACAAAGTATATTGAATAGGAAGAAAATGAGATGATTTAGTCAGGTGATCAATAATAACCCAGATTGCATTGTAACCTTGAAAAGTATTTGGTAATCCAACTATAAAGATCCAATGATATTTTTTCCCATTTCCACTCCCGAAATAGTAAAGGTTGAAGCATATCTTTTAGTAATTTCCATTCTACATTATCCTATTAAAATTTCTAACAATTCATAGTAAAGTTAGCAATATCTCTTTTTATTATATCCCACCTATAATACTCCCGATGATTTCTGTACATATTAGTACTTCTTAGATGAATTGGAAACAATGAACTATGAGCTTCACATATCATCTTTTTCATCAACTATGAATCCCATAGAACCCATAATCTATTTCCAAACCTCAAAACACAATATTTATCAACGTTAAATTTAGGTAACTTTCCATTCTAACCCAATTCTACCATTTTCAAAAACTCCCTGTCTTATTTCTATGCATTCTTAATTCTGTCTCATGTAGTTGATTTCACTTCCACTTGTAAAAAAAACAGAGGAATTCCATCCACCAAAAACATATAATCCAAAATTCATAAAATCAGTTACCAAAGGATCTCCTCCCAAATAAATCATGGTTAATATAGGATAAATCATTCAACTCAAAGTGTTAGTCACATTATTTTCCTTTCTTAGATGGTAATGAATTGTGAAATCATAATCCTTGATTAATTCCATCCATCTCCACTATCTCATATTTCATTTTTTTCTGAGTGAATATGTATTTCAAATGTTTATGATCATCATGTATTTCACACATTACCCAATAAAAATGATGCCATCAAATTTTTAATTCAAAAACAATTACAACTACTTCCAAATCATGTATAAGGTAATTTTACTCTTGAGATTTCTACTGATGTGAAGCAAAGAAATTTCCTGATCATTCTTTATTAGGTTACAACCGAGTCCTTTAAATAACAAATCACTATATACAATAAATTCACAATTCATGGAAGGTAGAACCAAAACTGGAGCATTTTCCAATCTTCTTTTGAATTAATAAAAACAATCATTACATTCTCTTTTCAAATGAACATAACTCTCTTATGTGTTAGTGTAGTTAGTGGGATAGATTACTGATTTTTTTTCAAATAACCGTTGATAATAACCCGTTAATCGATGAAAACTTCTTATATCAGTGATATTGGTAGGTCATGGAAACACTTCAACAACATCTGTTTTAGAAGGATCAATAATTATATCATCTTTTTTTACAATTTGACAAAGGAAATAATTTTGTTGAAACCAAAATAAACTCTTACAATACATTACATATAGTTTATTTTCATTTATGGTTTGAAAAATATCCTTATGGGACATTCATTTTCCTCCCAACATTTAGAATATACCAAAATGTCACTTCTAAACAAAACCACAAAATGATCTAAAAATTGCATAAATACTCTATTTATGAGATTCATAAATACAACAGTTGCATTAGGTAACCCAAATGGCATAACAACAAAATCATAATTCTCATATTTATTCAATATTTCAGCTTCATAGTATGTTATCAAAGGCATGAAATCCTTGGAGAAACATTTATTTTCATTAAAATATAATTTATCATGACAATCTAAAATCCAATCAATACCTAAAATGATATCAAATTCAACTATGGGATGGTAACCAAGATTTTTAGGAATAACTATCTCACTAATGATAATAGAAAGATTCCAATAAATCGTGGTTTCTTTAATACATAATCCTGGAGTCTTTACCAAAAGTTATATATCACATTTAGGAGGTGTTATTTCCAATTTACATGCAATGTTATCGGAAATTAAAGAATTTGATGATCCAGAGTCAAATAGAGTATTGAAATATTTTAATTTTTTTGAAAACATACCTACCACCAATTCATTTGACGGGCCAACATTATCCTTAGTTGTAGAAAAACATTTTTCCCAACACGTCTTCTTTCGATTTTACTAGTCTCCACCCTAGGTAATCAACTTTGGACACACATTGGCATAAGTTTCTAACTCACTACAGTTAAAACATCTTTATTATGGTTTTTCAATGCCTACCTGATCATCTTACTAACTAATACAATCAATATGACCAATCCTACCCCATAAAAAGAACATCCTAGACTTTGAGAGGCATTCTCCAGGATTCTTCTTACCACACTTATCAGAAGTTGGAAATTTAGTTTTCATACCTCCAAACTTCATTGATGAATTGTTTCCCATTTCCTACCAACTAGATTGATTCTATTTTTTGATATCATGTAACACATTATCATCATGATAAATCCATGTCTACCTTATCAAAACATTCGACAAGTTTCTCATATATTTTTAACTAACAAGATGTTAACCCTCTTCAATATTTCGGCTTCAATCCTGAGTAAAACATATTTATCTTACTATAAATGGCTTGGATAAAATTTGGTATATACCTTGAAAAACAGTTGTAATTGTCTTCATATTAAGCCACACAATCTTACTCATTTTTTCTTAATTCCAGGATTTTCTTATACATCCAAAGTAGAATATCCATAGGAAAATATTTTCAAAGAAAATATTCATAAATATATCCCATTACATGGCATAAATATATTCAATTCCTCTGATATTTTTAATCATTGACCACTGATGATCATATTCACATTCAAAAAGATACTCAACAATACTAACCACTACATCAAAAAACATTTCTAGTGCTTTAACATTACCTTTATCTTTCATAGGGTTAGATTATCCTATGAATTATGGGGGATGTTTCCCCATGAAATTATATAGGATTGATATATCCATCTATGGGTAGTCTGGTTGACCTCGTTCTTGGACACCACCATCATTTATTACCTGAGTCAATTAATCCATCACTATAATAAATTGTTCAGTTTCTATTTCGACCATCTCAGGATGTTGATTTGGAAGTTTATTTACTTCTGTATTCCTTCCCAGCATAGCTACCATATTTCCTCTATAGAAAACCATTATGAACAAATAAATCTTACACAAGGAAATGTGGTAATCATCAAATGATATATCATTTCTATTTGACCAATAATTAAAAATAATTTATGAATATTCTATTAAAAATATTATAAATTCTAAAGTTATCTAAAACGACCATAGATACAAACTATAAGGCCCTGAACATAAACATTACATAATCCTGAGTGAAGTCCATATTTTGAATTTTAATCACATCGAGGATCTTTTCATGTTTAGAGATGTAGAGAATTTGGGCATAATGCAAACAAAAAAACTAAAATATTACAAGTAGTCACTTATACACACTATTAATTCTTTTTCCATAAAAGAAAAACTTTTTAAAATTAATCATGGTTCGTTTCATGTTTAAACAACATGAATTTGCCTTGATCCCATCATTGAATCTATTATTTTTTATGTCCTATGAAAAACTTTTCTAAACATGGGATGAGAAAAAAATGTCAACAAGGGATACATAAATAATTAAAATTGTTAGTCTTGTTTAAAAATTTAAATAATGAATACTTTATCATAATGTTATACTTTTCACTTATAAGAGTGGAAAAAACAATTCACTAAATAAAATCTAATTTCTTACCCTTTTTGTAACTAATAGATTACCATAAAGCCCATAGAATATGGCATATAAAATATAAAGGTATCTTGGGACATAAACATACATAAATGGAATAACCAAAAGGTATACTTCAACACATATCACTAAATGGTATAGTCATATGACCAACATCCATACCCAATGAATTAGAGGTTATAACATAAACACTCGACCATGGTTTAACATAGAACCACCTGTATTTGTATTTTCACATAACCAAGCATATATGGTTTATCATGTAGCCACCCGTCATATGTAAATGTACCATTATATAATAATAACACCTAAAGGATATAATTTATCAATATTTCACTCCTATTTTTTTTAATCACAAGAAATAATTTCATGATAATGAAATATAAAATCCACTTTCAAAAACATTTTCAATAACAAAAATCCCAAATATGGAATGATGGATTTATTTTTATTTTAAAAACATTAAGTCATGTAGGAGAAGCCAAACATCAAATAACATTTATGGTGGTGGAGAGGTCATTGTTGAAAAATAAATTGAAACCATTTCATTTTAATCATTTAGAAAATGGATTTGTAGAAAAAAAAAATCGTTTTATTGAAATTTAAAGTCCAAGGGGTTTGTTATACACCGTATAAGGAAAGTAGTGTATAACAAAAAAATATGCTGCAATGAATGGAGATTGAGATGAACTCCCTTACCTAAAATCTGACTTGTCACATTCATTCTTTATATTATTAAATAATAAAAATATGTTAATTTATATTTGCTTCAGAACAATTATCAAAATAATTATTTATTTTATATTACATATATTATGATATAAAAATATCATAATTATTTATGTTCATATTGGTTGTTTCATCGATATTTGGTACTTGAGTCGAAAATGAACTCATTTGGATGTAAATTTTTCATGTTTTCAATTTAAATCATCTATAGAATATTATTCGGGATGTAAATATCATATATATCTATTATTTATGTTTTTTATATCATAATATTTGGGGATATAAAATTAAATGTACCATTAATGGAGACAGTAGGCCGTACGCACGCATGAACGTTACTTTCATTTCATTGTCATATTGAAGGAATGAAAAATAAATAATACATAGGTATATTTAAATTCTACTATAATATCTATGTTATATATGTTACATATTTTCATTTACACCATCTGTTATATGTTATAGGTATGCAATGAACTATTCATATCACATTGATGGGGCGGTAGTCCGTACATCCTCAAATGAAATTATCGTATTTACACAGTATGAAATGAATAAATGAATAATGTAAATAAAAACTACAAAATAAAATTGACCATATTATATATATCATATATAAATATAGTTCCATCATAATGGAAACCATAAGAGGTGGTAGGAGAAAATTAAACAAGCATCATTTCGTGAGGCAGTAGTTCACCGTACAAAGAAATAGTATGTTTGTATCTATTAGATAGAGGCGTGTGTGTGTTTTGTTCATACCCTTATCATAAAAACATCCATGTATATTGACAATACAATTTTTTTTATATAATAATATAATAGTAGGGTCATAAGGAGTGTATAAGGAAAATAATGTAATGGAACTTGAGAGATGATGTTACCTCTAAATCAAGTAACATTTTTTTGATCATATCCAACAGGCATTCTTGAATTATCTTCTACCCAAGGAAAGGAATATAAGAGTAAAGGAGAGATTTTGGGAGCTTATTTGAGTAGATATTGGAGGATCTATGTGGTCTGAGAGATTTCAGTAAGTGGGTAGAGTTGGTGGCCTTTTATAAGAGAGAAGAGGGGCATTTTAGGAAAGTATTGAAATATTATTTCATAAAAAATTTGTTTTTGAATTAATATATATCAAAAGTGATATAATTCATGGATAATATGAGGATGGGTATAAATCCTCTCAACCAATAGGTTTTATAAAAATTTATATAATAAAATAAACATTATCTTTTATCATTAACCCTTAGTTTAAAACATTAACTCTTACCATGTCTTCTTGTACATTCATAATATATGATTACTATAGAAAACATAAATATACAATCGAACCACACATAGATAATTAAGGAAATTTGTAACATTATATACGTTTTTTGGAATAATCATAGATTTCTAAATACATTATATCATTTAATAAAATATAATATATTTTAAAAAATCATTTAGGTCAATTTTGACACTATTTAGTAATTTATTTTTGTTAAAGTCAAAAAAATTATTCCTTCAAACCAAAAGAATTAACTCAAATATTATACTTCATATGAATCCATAAAATTATTTAATAGAATCAAAATATTCAAATTACAAATTTTTTAATATTTATAATATCAATTATGTCAATCTTTCATAAATATTTGATCAATACATCATCATTGTGCCATACATAATTTTAAATATTTAATGTATAAAAATTATAAATAAAATACCATGATGTATGAAATATTTTATTCTTTATAATTAATATTTATAGTAATATAGATATGATATATAACTCTGTATTTAATTTATTTTAGTAAAAGATACATGTTTATGTTAAATTTCCCTTTTCATTAAATTAAATTTTAAAAAATGTCATTTTCACAACTAAGTGGCTCCCAATTGCCAAATATTTTTCCTAAGGATGATAATTGTTGGATAAATCTCATCCAAAACTATTATTAAATGTTTTAGAATAGTTTAAAATTATTATAATATTATGTTTTTACCATTAATTACCAAATTTACCATTTAACTATGGTAAAGTAAAATAATTTCTGATGTTAGTGTTTATAATGTCCAAATATAAAAGGTACTTATTTACAAAATTTAAAATTTTTCATTACAAAAATGGAATCCATTTTTTCAAATTTGATGCACATAATATTTAGTAATTAATTCATAATTAATTCACACTTTCAGAACTAGATAGCATGTTTAAAAAAACTAAAAACTATGAAAAGATTGATATGGATTTTTTTTCCAATTTCAATGTGAAATTACATCCAATGACCAAAATTGGATTAAATTCTGAACAACAATCCAATTACACTTTAAATCAAATTAAATAGATAATATAAATATATAAATACAATAAATTAAAAGGATATTTTTAATTAAATTATAGTATTTTCAATATTCCTTAAAATATGAATTTCATCATAAAGAATACAAAAATTTCATCCAAAATAAAATTTGATGTTCTAATTCTAAATAAAATGTTTATTTTTTCAAATAGAACATATAGAAGTGAAAAAAACTATATTTAAAAAAGGTATTCCCATCAAAATGATGTAAAACAACTTTTTAAATATATTAGAGTATTTTATGCTTAAAATTGGATTCATTCTCATTTTAAGCCTCTCAAATTTATTGGATAAAAGTAAAATAATTTAATTAAAATTTATAATCATATATTATTTAGTTCTATTCATTCAAACCAGTAAAATTATATGTGTAAACTTCCTTTTAGAATAAGAATAATATTATATTATTATTTCTCATTATTACTCAAAGTTGTGTGCAACGTAAGACTATGGAGAAACCCGTTGTTGCATGTAGAGTATGATTTCAAAAAAACTATCATCCTTAATGTAAAATTTACATGTTATATAATTATTAATAGATGTGAAACAAATTTATTCTATAAATACCTGGGATTTTACATTATACCATTTATATTGTACTCCCTCACCGGTGCATTAGTTACTTTTCAATGGAGATGTTTTATTGGTGACAATATAGCCCTAGTCATTAGAGATACATTCCCTATATTTATTGAAGCATAGAAATGATTAATAGACGATTTCCAGAATTTGGATCAAAAAGAGCTATGGGAGTCACCCTAGTTCTCAATGTAACATCCTAAAAAATTTATATGTTAGTGAACCATCACATAGAATCATAAACCATCAGGTATTTTTTCGGGTTGTTAAGGATTACTATTAAGTATAGTTTTTTTAGGGAAACTAAAAATACATGATATAGAATAAATTGTTTACAATGATCAAAGATTCATATATGGTTTAATGTTTTTATTTTCACACTATAACATATGATATTTTGTTATCTTATTATGGGAATGATTTCCAAAGGGATGGGTTGCTAAATAATTCTAGTGACACATTGTTTAGTTAATTAGATTAAGATGACAAGTTTTCAGGATTATCCATACCAGTTGAGGTTGAATTATATCATATTTTGGACTTTTCGTAGAAATAATATGTGGTCATGAATCAGTCATATTAGAATTTGTAATGTTATTGAATACCCCAATGAAATTGGCAATATTTTTACCTTAATTGTTGAGAATATACCTGAATATAGAATAATTATATCACCTATCTATTTTGGATTTTATAATTAAAGTGCGATTTAAACCAATTAGGCTAGGCACCCTGTATTTTATCACTATCCTATGAGAAATTGTTTGTTATAATATGGCAATTAGTCCTATAAAATTGTTATATATATATATCCCTATGAAGTGAATAAAAACCAATATAGTTCAATTCCACTAAACAAGATAGGTCATTCCATTTAATGTGATGTTATAAATATCATTGTGGGGCATTTTAAGGTTATTCAACCATGATTATTTCTATGATGTTTCATGTCAAGAAATGTATTCATTTCGGATAAATGTATCTAGAGATAGTTTTTTGGGATATATGGATGAGAATCCATTTTTATCTCACCATAAGCATAATAAGTCCTAATAGGGTTTGGTTTGGGTTATGGATAATATGGTTCCATAAGGAACCAAGTTGTTTTGTCTAGAAGCAATATGGCCTATAGATAAGAATTCTCCCTCATATGAAAATGAACTATGGAGGTTGTTTTCTAGGTAATATGACCCTGGTGAAATGATGTTTTGGATCATGTGGAATATAGCTCATTGAGGAAGGATATATGAGGTTATAAGTTGGGTTTGAACCTCTAAAAGGCATCTTTTGTATTCAGTTAAAAAAAATATAACTTAGTTTTAGTTTCATTTCTAAGTGATTGTGAAAACACTATAGAATGTAATTTAACATAATTAAGTAAGGACTTATGGGACATGATAGAGGTGAAGATACAGAATGGTTTGAGGCTAATTATGTAGTCTTCTTGTATTTTTAATTGCACAAATGATGGTTTTTTATGATAGCATCAGTTACAGAATGAATGAACAGTACTACAACCACGGCCTTTATCAGCGCTAGAAAAGCGCTGATAAAGCCAGCATAGATAATGGGGGGGGGGTCCCCTTTATCAGCGCTCCGAAAAGCGCTGATATAGGACCCCTTTATCAGCGCTCAAAAAAAGCGCTGATAAAAGTACCCCTTTATCAGCGCTTATTTTTAGCGCTGATAAAGGGGTCCTATATCAGCGCTTCCTTTATCAGCGCTCTCGTTTTAGCGCTGATAAAGGACCATTTTATCAGAACTTTTAAAAAAGCGCTGATAAAAGTTAAAAAAATTAAAAAAAATTTAAAAAATTTTAAAAAAGTAAAAAAATACTGCCAATCGGGGGGGCTTTTTTATCACTTGAACCCCCCCCCCCCTTTTATAGCGCTTTTCGGCCCCTATACCACACCCCACGCACCCCACGCACCCCCCTCCACCCTTTAACAACGCTTGCTCCAATATTCCTCATGCGCGCGCCCCCTGCCTCCACCAGGATATGAACTCGAGACCTCCCCCCTGCGCGCCTAAGCCCTTACCACTACTCTATTTTGATTTGCTTTCCAATTCATGATATCTCTATATATATATATTTATATATTTAGTTATATTTATTCATATAGTAATATATATATTTTAATATATATATATAGTTTATTATAATATATATAGTAATATTAATATATATATATAGTGGTATTAATATATATCTATATATCTATATATATATTTAGTTGTATTTATTCGTATAGTAATATATATTTATATTAATATATAGTTATATTAACTTATATATAGTTATATTAACATATATATAGTTATATTAACATATATATAGTTATATTAACATATATATAGTTATATTAACATATATATAGTTATATTAACATATATATAGTTATATTAACATATATATAGTTATATGAATATATATTTATATAGTTATATTAATATATATATAGTGATATTAATATATATATTTATTGTGATATTAATATATATATTTATAGTAATACTAATATATATATATGTCGTTATATTAATATATATATAGTTATTAGATTAATATATATATAGTAAGATTAATATATATATATATAGTATGATTAATATATAGGTATATAAATATTCATATATTGGTATTTTAAATAAAATGGATGTTATTTATTATTTAGATAAAGCTAGTATATTTTATATGTAAATATGTTTAATTATTTATTTAAAAAATTTAATTTTTAGGTGCGAATATATAAAAAATATGTACATATAGTTATATATTTGATTATAAATAGCAGTTCATTATAAAAAAGGATGAAATTTCAAAGACATAATATCAATATTAATGTAATACTTTGGAATAAATTTATTCCCAACCAAGAAAATCCAGCAATACCCCCTTAAACGAGTTTGAAAATCCACAAAATGTTAAAAAATCTGGGTACCCCGACAAAAAACTCAGTTTTTGAGGCCTTCTGGGCCTTTTTTGGCCTCGAAAAACACTTGACGAGGGTCTCCCGAGTCACAGCGACGTAGAGCTCGTCACAGGCTTCGATTTGATATGTGGTAGAGCTCAAACGGACACCCGGATCAAAAGTTATGGCCGTTTGAAGTTTGAGTTGCGTTTTCAACATATTTTGGATCTTTTTAAATTTTTTTAGTTTTTTTAGTCCTCAAATTGTTATTAAATGACTATTACTCTATAATGATTATCAAAATATTAATTAAAAATATTTTTTTAATTTTTTAAGTAGTCATTTTCACTAAATATCTTAAATATTAAGTATAATAAGTGTAAATGTACATTTATACTTATCTAAAATATATTTAAAAATTATATATTATATTTATATAACAATATAACTATATTTATATATTAATTTTTTTTATTTTTTTTTTGAAGTTGACCCTTTATCAGCGCTAAAAAAGCGCTGATAAAGGCCCCCCTTTATCAGCGCTTTTTCGTTAGCACTGATAAAGGGGGGCACTGCGAAAACCTGTTTTTGTGGTAGTGGAATTCGGATTAAATCAAGGTAATTGGAACATGGATTTCATGGATCATTGATCAGAATCAAGCATCCAATAAGAACCTAAGATAATAAAGATCAGAACTAGGATATCCAAGATGACATGAATGTGACAAAAGTGAATAATACTTTATTCATTATGATAGATAACTTTAATATAAAGGCAACATACAATAATGATCACCAAAATGGTTCTATCTATTTTGGAATATAATAATAGAGTCTCCATTTATCAATGGAATACATGATCTAAGTAGGGAACTCTAGTGTGGCTAAACATATTATCATGTAGGTAGGTTTGTTTGGAAGAAGGTCTTATTCTATCCTTTTTCACATTTTTAACATGTTAGAAAAAAGAAAAAAGATGTTTATTTTAATATTAATCTATTTTATTACATGGGAAAGGAATAGTAAATATGATAGGTCGATTTACACACCATTTGGTTTATCATAAAGTAGTTGTATGGTGATCAGATACCCATGAGATATAACCCTTTTAAAGAGGGGGATGAGTAAATTTTTGTCTACCAACCTCACATAGGGGTAGTGATACATGAAGGATGTGATACCTATGTTGGGAATATACATAATGAGGTTTGTTGAATAATTAAACATGATCCAACACTCTACAAAAATAGTCCATGGGTCCATTTCACAAAGAATCTTTCTAATGTGATGAGATTGCATAGGTACATCTTGAATTACACCCTCATAAAGATGTTATTGTACATAGTTCTGTGAAATAAATAGTAATTTTACCATGAATTCCATCACCAATGAATGAAATAAAGATCCTATGTATTTTCTGATGATCTATGTCTCTTATTGAAATATTACTCCCATGTTTTATTGTGTGTCCACATTGAGGGGGTTGTGGGGTCTATTTATAGACATTTATAAGAGTCTAATTAACTCGATTGATCATCCATGTTGTGGTTCATGATGAAAATTTAACATGGGATTTGAATCACATCTATTATTTTGAATTTTATATGGGTCAATGAGGTGATTCACGACTAGATAGAACATCGACCTACCATCACAAATGATGGTGGTTTTCAAGGGAAGTTATAGTGGTATGTAAATTCCTACCTTCCAACCACATACAATGATTGTTCATGATACAGTTCATTATTGGAATAGGTTCTCATCTCAATTTCAAAAATAATTTCGGAACACAAGTAATCTATATCACAAATCATGATCAACATGTTTCATAAAGGATAACTTGCTTCTCTATTGGGGGATGCTTCTCAAGTGAAGCATTCCATTATTGATTTTAAATCGACCATAGTCTCTGGTATTTTTGGAAAGGATTTTCCCATACTAGAGGGCCTCAACCCCATCCCATTTAATTAAAAAACTAACAATTATTTAAAAATAAATTAAAGAGAGGACCTATCATATTTTTAATAAGAAAATTATTGTCTATAATTAATTTCTCAAACAATGTCTTGAAAAATAAATTACTTGAACTGGTAAATATTTCATGTACATAAATGTAAAAATAAGGGAAAAATCCCTAGTAATATCCACTGAAGAACAAAATTTTATTATCCTAAAATATTGTAATAATAAATCAATTCAATATTATATTTACCTAGTATCTTATACTTCTTCTATGGTTTTGTCAGCCCTGAACAAACACATAAATTACATTCCATCCAATGAAATTTATTCTATTTTCTATAATTTTTATAAATTATTAAAATACATAATATAAAATAGATATTAAACTATTATTAAACACCCTTCTCTATTGAAACTATTCCATAGGGTAGAAGAATCACATAACATTAGGTATGCCCCCAGATCACTAGAGGTTGGGGAATAACATTGGGTGTTTTGATATATCGGTTAGTGGCTAATTTACCCTAAAATGGGTCGACAAAATTAATTGAAATAAAACAATTAAATAATAATTTATATATACATAAAATAAATGATATAAGTAATAAAATCCATAAATTTCGATTTCCATGAATAGTTTACAAAGCAAAAACTTAATCTATTGATGTGAAAATTTTCATTATGGTATTTATTTATGATTTTAATAAATTTTTTAATTTTATGGTTTCTTAATTTAATTTATATACAATGTAAATTATTTTTATAAATTTATATAGATATTGAATTAGGTTTATTTTTTGGGGTTCAAAAAAATAATTTTTTTGAAGTGTGGAAAATGTTGATTTTTATGTACTATCACATTTATGTTGTCATCATGAAATATGATTTAGTATAAAGTATAAAAAAAATTTCAACATAAAATATATATTTAAAAATAAATATTTTTTCTTATAAAATATAATATTGATATTTGAAATCCATGAATGACATTTTTGAAATCAGTGTAATGTATTTATTCAAATAAAAACTATTTTGGTTATTTTATTCTAATAAAGTATTCAAAAAGAAATTTTAGTTATTGGTTTAGTTTTAATGTAAAATCAGTCCTTTTTTGAAAATAATTCAAGTATTTCAAGGTAAATAAATCTTTTACATGTTTTGGTATAAAATCATTTTTATACTCAAAAGGTAATTTTTTGAAAATATTTTTCATTGCAATACTCATACATGATTTAAAATTACATTTTACCATGAATAGAAATTTAATCATAAAAAATAAATTTCTAATTTGCAATCAATGGTTTTAAATTTTCAATAGAGTTCAATTTTATTTTTGGTCATAATGAATAGTAACCATGGTATAAATTTATTTCCACAGTAATGGTGAAAAGATGAAATGAGGGGGTTAAAACATAGTTATGTTGTTAAAAATGACATAAAAAATGATTTAAACTTTTTATATGTGCTTATTTCATCTATTAATTCTACAATATTTGAAATATTTTAATTTTTAACACATTTTTGTGTGTATGAAATTTAAATTAGTTTAATGTTAAAGATATTTTGAAGTGATCCACTCCATTATATAAAAAAGGGAACCTTATCTACTAACTTATTCAAAAATTTTAAGACACTAAGATTAACCAATATATACAAAAATCACTCTAGAACTGTCATTCCCATGTTTTATAGGTCATTTTCACCCCAAAAGGCCTACGTAATAATTCTTATGGTGTAATCCTGTTACGATTATCCAAATAAGTGCTATAACTCTTAACTAATTTATTTCATGTTTATTTATTATTTTATGTAATTAAAACATATAATTAACCTAATAACATAATAAAATAAATATATATAATATAATTAAACTTTAATTAGGGTTATGGTATGCCTGTTTTCATCTCCTTTTCCAAACATTATAAAATGATATTGTTCCTCGTGTATATGTGTGAACTACCACATCTACTAAGTGATGTGATTTGTTTTTCATTTTTTTTTAAAATGGATGGTAATATAGAAATAATTATTTAATAAATATCATATATAAAATAATTTTTTTTTAAAACATAATTTTTTTTCATTTAATTTTCATCCCTTAGGAAAATAAAAATGGGATTCATTTGTACATAAAAAAAACCATCTTCATGAAATGATGTGCTTAATTTTTCATGAGAAACATCAATGGTTTGTTCTAGAACCATATATAATTATAAAAAATTATAATATTTAATGAATAATAAACTAGATATTATAGGGAAATGATCTATATTGTCATACTAAACCTACCAAAGATGGTTTGAGATTATGAACTGAATGTCCTCCAAACATCCAACAAGAAATTAATTGAATTTCTAAAAAGATATAACATGAAATTAAATGATATAAAATGGATTATGATAATGTAATTAACATGAAAATGATTACAATTAATGTAAATAATTAATATAACTTTATTATATAAGATGATGGGAATCTTTTGACCAAGAGAAAATATAATTTAAGGTTTTATAACAAAATCTAATTGTCAATCAGGATTGTTTATGATTGAATATATTTTGGTGTAATTATATTTAATCTATATATTAAACACCACATATAATGTTTTATTATACTTATTTCAAGGGTACTAATTCTTTATATACATTATTATCTCCATGGATCAAAAAACTATTAAGAAAAACGTTTTTCAGAAAATTTTACCATATTTTCTATTCGGTTAGTGAAATTTTTCTTCCATGTCCTTTCTCTTTAATATTATTATAATAATTTTATTTTATATGTTTGAATGATTATTTAAATTCATTTTCAACCAAATTTTAATTTCCTTCCAAATTATTTAAATTAAATTTTTTCAATGTTATTTAAAATAGGATAATTATGACTTTTTTAAAAGAATGAATGGTATATTTAATTTAATGTTTACTACAAAAAAATTTTCACATCATAATTACCATTATTTTCATTGAAACATCCTCAATATGATTAAGATGATATTTTTTTAAAAAATATTTTTATCAATATTATGATAGTTTTTATTATATTTTTTTCAATATGAAATAATTTTTTTATAATAGTTTAAAACAAAGGTTTGAATGTTCCTTTAAAGTAAATTTTCATCTATTTTTAAATAATCTAAAAATTATTATGAGTTATTTTTTATTTTATTTAATGTTATGATCCAATTAATTTTTACTGGGATGGCTTATTATCATTTTGATCTATTTATTGACTTGGGAAAATATTAACATTTCTTATGCTAGTAGATCAATACAGATGTTTATATTGATTTTGTGATTTATTTTTATTAGTTTAATTCATATGATGAATTAATTAGACTTAGTATGTGATGGGTGGGACCTTCTATAGACCCTCAATTTATCTGTAGGTACTACGAGAAAAGCTAGATTGGTAATTTGGTGTATTTATTATTTATTTATATATATCGTTTTTTCATGAGGAATTTATTGTAAAACTATGATATAAGACATTATGAATTCTATCATTATGATGTTAGTTATTATTATAAATGTGGTAATTTTTGTTTCTATTACACCCATGGATATTTTATTCTTTTATGATATTAGATATATGACATATTTTATTATTGTTTATCTATTCTATATTATTAATGTTTTATCTATTCTATGATATCATCTGCTACATGATTTCCCTAACTAGGGATATGATCTCAACCCCTATATATTTTCCATTCCATACGGTTCCATGAAGTGAACATTTAATTATTTTAGGTATATTCTAGAATAAATAATAAATTTATCACTATAATTTTTTTTTTCAATTTATTTTCTTATTGTAATGTGTGAATCTTGTATATATCTTGTATCTAAAGAAAAGAAAACTATTTGATATAATAGGATTATTTTTTTTGTATTTTGATACATTTCAGTAAAGAAACCACTGACTCAATGATACTAGAGTTGTTATTATTATAGTTGGTATCAATGGATTTTTATTTGGAATCATGGGAACTAAATCTAGAATAACACAGTTGAACAAACTGAGAATATTTTTATAATTTATTAATATATTCACGAAATTAGTATAGAATACTATACATAAATATTTATTGTATATTTTAATTCATTATTCATGAAAAAATTAGGTAATATTGTTTATTTCATTGTTTAAAATTATTTACTAATATAAATAAAAAAATGTATCAACACCTAAAACCTATATTGGAATTTCACTCATGATTATGTCAATGTATTCAATGAGAATAGTGCGGGGGAGATCATTTTTTAACTATATTGAATTTCATAACCTAGATTTTGAAAAATAATCCTTCCCATATGAGGAAACCTGTTGGAAAATAACATTTTTTAACAATTATAGTGCACCACATATGATAACAATATCGATAATTCAATTGGAATATTTATCTATTAGTATCTAAATAATGTATAATTTTTCTAGACAAGTTATTTCTCACTTTGGGAAGTAGTGAAAGAGAGAATGTTATCATGTTTGTTTATAATCTAAAGTGAGATAATGATCAACGATTGTCATTAATCTGGAACACTAAAAGGGTATAGGATGAGGATATAGTGTGTGTATATATAGAATATTTTTAAGTAAATATTTCATGAAAAATACATTCCTGTTGTTGAAAGAGATAATACATAAATCATATTCTTAAATCAAATGAAAAATAAAGATGAAAATGATATTAAATATAAATATATCGTTACACAATTCGAAACTAATGTTTTTTTTATTATATAGGTAATCCAAGAATTAAAACAAATTGCGTATTTAAGGGAATAGTACCTAACCCTAAAAGGGAATTAGTCTCTAAAACTATTTAAATATAAAAAGATATAGTATCTAGAGACATCAAGATAGTGAAAAACATTCTCCATGTGTTATATTTTCTAGAGTAATCTAGAAATGAGGTGGAATTATAATAACATTGAAAAATAAATTTAGAAAAAGTGAGGAATGTAAGGGTGGAATTTAAAACATTTAATAGTTGTGGATAGAAAAATTATTGAAATTTATTGAAATAATGGGTTTTTATTTCACGTTTGAAAAAAATAACATCATGATCATGATTAGAAGGGCATATAAAAAGACACCAATGCACAATGCCATAACAGTAATGAGATAATAAACTATTAAAACTAATTATACATGTTTCATGAACATTTACCTTATAAATGGATAAGGGAGAAAGTAAAAGCATACATCTAAGGTTTACATTCCAAATGATGAGGTAGTAGGCGATCTAACCATAAACTCAATGTTTTCTAGTGAATTATTTGATTCCGTGTCTAGGTATTTTTTATATATTGTATGTTTATTAATGGAATTAAATCACCCCTATTAGTCAATGTAAAAATTTATAAATAATGAAATCTAATGGAAATATTATTGAAATAAGGATATATTGAGTATCCACTATTAAGAATTATAAATATTCAAATACATTAAAATTGATTTTTGTATAAATTATTGTACTTAACATAATAATTGGTATGTATTGTCTTTTAAAAATAATGAATGAATTTATTTCCAATTGAAAAAGATAACTAATTATGACAGGGTTATAGAATCCCTTATTTCTAATGGATAATATCATTTATCTTAATCATATACAGATCCTCCTCTATTGAATCACCATAATGATATTAGGCGGGAATAGAAATTGAAAATTATATATTTGAATGTGAAATACATCTAATAGATCGAGGGTGTGCCTATTTTAATGGAATACATTTTTGTTTTTCAAAATTATTATCAGCAAAAGCAATTAAGCATGATGTAAATGTTTCTTTTCAATTCATCATTGATTCAAAATCTATATTTGGGACTCCCTACATAATAGATCCAATGAAATTGGTTAATTTGTATAAAAATGATATTATGTGATAAGTGAATTATACACTCTAATGTATCACCTTTGGGATCCCCTATCATATTTATAAAAACAATGTATGGGTATTTGATCCTGTGAATTGACTATTTGAAGATTAATGTATTTAAAATAAATAATAAGTATCATTTTCAATGCATTGATGGATAATTTGATCAATTTAATTATGGTCAATATTTTATAAAGAATTATCTTCTACATGATTATCATTAGTTAATAGTGGAGAAGGATTATATTCTATACAAAAAATTTCATATAAGTTATGAACATTATGAGTCTATTTTAATACCATACAAATTAACAAATGATCCTTTTTTAGGGATATAATGAATATAATATTCATGTATTTTCTTTATTACATCAAGGTTTTATTCATTAATTATTTCTTAATATACTATAAAATATATTAAGTGAATTGGAATCATTTTGGATTTTTTTGAGCATCTTAGTGAAAAGTAATTATAGATAAATGTTTTTATTATGTATTTTAACTGTATACTTTTCCATTATGTCTCTAGAAGTCTAATATATAATTATTCGTAAAAGAAAATGATATTTATAGAATTTCATATACCAATGAATATAATTTAGGTATGTAGTTTCCTTGGTTTAGCAGGTTACTATCAGTGGGATCTTCAAATGTTTACCTAATTTTACAACATTCCATCCAAGTTAACATGTAAGAGTGTTAAATTTATATGGTCAAGGGATAAGAAATAAATTTTTTAAGATATAAATGGTATATTTGTTAATGAACCAATAATAACATTAATATCATAAAAATAATGGTTGGTAATATATATATATATATATATATATATGAAATGAGGAAAGGGCTAGGTGGTATCCTAATGTAAAATAATAAAGTGGTTGCTTGTGCATCAAGGAAACTGATGATCCAAAAATTGAATTTTCCAACTCATGATATTAAATTGGTATTTGTAATTATTTACTTGAATATATTGAGAACCTATATCAATGGTAAAATAGGTGACATATATATAGTCCCTCAATATTTTATGATTTTATTCTCTTAGAATGTGTTATATACGTGGAAAAGAATTTGGTTAAAACTACTCAAGGAAAGTAATTAGTCAATACAGTACCACCCTTGGAAGAAATATAATGTGAATTATTTATGGAATTTGTGGTAACATAGTATTTTTTCTATAATGAGAATTGACCTGGATCCAACATCCAAGGATTTAATAAAACAAGATATGGTCATTATTATGAAAGGGTTAGCATAATTCCTTTCCCAATAAACATCTAAGTTTTATTCTAGAAAATATAAATAAGTCTTAGTCGTATTAATGGGATATACATAGGTGAATAAAGCAGTGAATGATTAGAAATTTCTAGCAATCATATATAATGATAGTGTGTTGATGTTTGGGGAGTTTTAAGTTCCTCATCCACACCAAAGATTACAAGGGAAAAACAAGATGAAAATTAAATGAATAATTTCTCTATAAACCCCGGTATTACAATTATGTATATGGATTTAAGGTAATTTTTTAGGTGGGATGGTATGAAGTGAGAAATTTCAGACTACGTGTCCATATACATGGTTAGACAATAGGTAATGAATGAAAGACAACATCATAAGAGAAATATGAATCCTATATCTGTACCTATATAAAATTTAGAAATTTATATAGTAGAATATTTCATTGGAAATATAATTAATATTTATAATAATGATGTATTATAAATCATTATTGATTTTCTTTCCAAATATGCTCATTTCCAAGTACTGTGGGATGATTGACCCTTTGAGAGCCTTTTATACATCTATATTAATTATATTTGACACTTTGTGAAGTGATTTTATAAATTTTATCAGATCAAGATTCTCAAATCACATTGAAATTATAGAAGAGTCTTAAAGAAACTCCAAATTCCAAGATATATTTGAGCACCACCTATCATCCTCAAATTGATGGGAAACATATTAGGACTATTTAACCACTAGAAGAGTTATCGGGATCTTACTTTGTTGAGTTTATAGGTATGTGGGATCATTAACCACCAATGGTTGGATTTTTAGGCAATAATATATCATATTGAAGATTCAAAATGAAATATTATAAATCATTATATCAGAATATACACCATAGACAACCTTTTTGGGAGTAATATAGATAATGAAAACTTGCAGCAATAAATAATTTTGATGAGGAAAGTATTAATGGGTTGGATATTAAAAATCATATCAAGGGATATCAATGAAGTCAAAAGATCTATGTTAATAACATAATAAGGGGTTTGGAATTTTAATTTGGTTATCATAGTTTTTTAAATTTTCCCAATGGAAATGAGTAATATTATTTAGTTAAATTGGGGATTTAATCACTAGTTATATTGGGCATTTTGAACTTTTAAAAATAATTAGAGTTGTTGCCTACTGATTGGCTATTATTCCCAACCTATCTAATGTAAAAAATGTATCTAAATTTCATTATTTATGAAATATATGCTAAATAAAATGAATATATTGACATATATTTTATTAGAGTTGGAACCTGTCATGTCTAATAATTATATGCCTATCCAAATTTCGACAGGAAAGAGAAAGAGTTACAAAAATAGACCAGTTTAATGTTGAAGGATCCTAGGATAAATCACAAACTAGATGAGGAAAATTGAGAGCCTAAAGAAGTGATTATGAATGAATACCCATATTATTTTATCAAATTAAATATATCAAAATTTTATAGTTGAAATTATATAAGCGGAAATAATATAATATAAAAGAATTGTCTATAGTAGGTATATTGAAAATATTGTTATGAAAACTCAATTTCTACTGAAATAGATTCTAATCATGATTTTATTTATAATATTAATTTCAAGATTTTATAATTATAATTTAATAAATGAAAATTACATTTAGGATGATCACAATGATATTAAATTATTAATAAATTTTTGGAATTTTAAAAAATAGTTGATTTTTAGTGATTCATAAACAATAAAAAAATTTCAAATATTGTCCAATTTATAAAAACATAAAAAATTAAATTTGACTAAAAATTTTGTGAAATCGTTTTTCATGAGCAAATATATCTTTATGATATATTATAATTCATATAAAAATATAATATTGAATGAATAAATCTATGCCTTACATTTTGGAAGTCAAAATAATATTTTTTAAAAATAAAAACCATTTTGATATTTTTTTCAAATTAAATATTTAGAACTGTTTTTAGTTTTGGTATGGTATAAAATTAAATGAAGTATCCTTTTGTTGTACCTAATGTAGTTAATTCCACAGTAATCATACCATTTGATGATTTTGACATAATATTATTATTTTTTATTAAAATGATGTTTTCTAAAAATTATTTTTCTTTGTGATGCACTTAATTATTTTAATACTAAATTTTACCACTTATATAAATTTAATACTAAATATGGATTTAATAATTGGATATTTTTATTGTGTTTAATTTTTCTATCATGTAATATGGAACAGAAACCACAGTTAAAAATTATCACTAGGCTAATGGATTAAAGGGTTAATAAGGGTGTTAAAACTAAGAAATATTGTTTAAAATTTCATAAAACCTTGGTTAAATATGATTATATTTTTTTATTTGGACTCATAATAATTATATTTTCAAAAAAGTTTAATTTAGTACCACTTTCATGTGAGTAAAACATTTATTCTAATTTAAATTTAAGGATATTTACAATTTCACCATGCCAGTCACTTATAAAAGGATACCTTCTATTCCAACTTATTTAATCATTTTGAGTGACATAGATAAAAATGAATTGAAACATTTACCATGAAACAATATTCCCATGTTTAATAGGTTTGATCTTATAGTCATATCCTAATATGGTATTCGATAGAAGAGGCATAACCCTTAATTTAGATGTTTCTTTTCTATTTCATCTTTTAAAACCTTCAACAAAATCATAAACCTGATAATATAATTAAATTAGTTTCTCAAATATACCAATATTTTATTTATTTATGTTAAATCCCATTTTCATCCCCTTTTCATTATGATGGAATATGAAAATGTCACTTAGGCATATATGTGAACTACAACCTCCATGAAGCAATGTGATTCTGTTTTCTTTTATAATATACATGGATGGTAATAAGTATGTATTTAATAAATAAATATGGTATTTATAATATATTTTGGATTCTGTAAAATAAAATCTTTTCTAATTCATTTTTATTTCATCATTTAGAAAAAATGAATACATCATCCATGTATACGTATGGACAATCGTCTTCATAAAATGATGTGATACATTTATTTTGACCCTGATTAGTGTTGGTTCAAAAATTGTATTTCATTTTAAAAATGATATATATATGTAATGATTATTATTTTGGATATTATGGGACAATGATCCCTTTTACCGGGGTGATCCTATTGATAATATCCAAACATCCTTAAAACAAATGACATGAACTTAAAATAAATGGTAACTATATAAGACATGGCAGTAAATGAAATAATATGTATCATGGTTATGGAATAAAACCATAATTTTTTCATTAGAATGTAAATAATTAATAAATTTTTATTTTACATTATATTGGAATATTTCCAAGTAAGTGGAAATCCAATGTAAGTGTTTATTCCATAATCTCATATTTAATCAGGATTATTTATGACAGAATCTCCCTTTGGATAATTATATAATCAGTATCTATTAATTTAGATATATTGTATTCTACTATAATTATTTCATGTGTTTTTTCTTTTCCATTCATTATCCTCTCTTTTGAATATAAAATGATAAAAATAAAATTCATTTGAATAGTCCACATTATTTCTTCTTTTGTGGGTGAACCTCTTCTTGTATTCCCATATTTACTAAGACATTATCAAAAATATAATTTTTTTGATACAATTATTATTTAACAACATTTTCAACCATATTCAATTTCTGTTCAATTGATTAAAAATGAACTCATACAATATTTTTCCTAATAGGTAATTTATGAATTTATATACAAATTTTGGAAGGAATATTTATTTTTAAATTTAATGCATGAAAAGTTACTATAATAATAAATGATATTTAACATTTATCTTAATTTAAAATATTATTACAAAAAAATAATTCTATTAAAATTTTGAGGAGTAATATTTTAAATTTTTATCAAAATAAAAGGATATTTTTCTCATATGTTCAAATATTGTTTTGAGTGTTATTTTAATTATATTGTCACCCCTGTAAAAATATTTTTAGGATTTTATGATTCAATAGTTTAATGATACTATCCACTCAATTTATATGGATGTAATTTGATAATGTTGTTATTTTTGTTGAGTAAAATATTGTCCTTTTAAATAGTAATTTTTCAAAACGATTATTAATATTGATTTTTTATTGTATTATTATTTATTTATTTTTTATGAAATTGGACTAATTAAGTAATGTGATGTGACCATTATAGCCCCTAAATACATCATTTGGACTCATGGGACAAACAATTATAGTTATTTTTCATATTCCTTAATTATTAATGTATTTTGTCTTGGTCCATGACCTTAACAGTAAAATTATGACGTTTGAAATTTTTCTTTCTATCTTTGTGATTCTATTTTTTATTATCCATGTGATTATTTATGTTTATATTCCATCTGTGGATATATTTAACTTTCAGGATGTTAGTTATATGAAATATTTTATTGTTGCATAACTCTACAATATTATACATTTTTCATTAATTCGTTAATAGATTTCATTGTATGCTTTCATTATATATTATCTGATCTCACACATTATTATGTTTTGCTTTCCCTTGGGTACTAAGAAGTAAAATTTGAATGATATTGGGGATATAATATATGAAACAACATATTTCTCAAAGAACATCTATATGGTATTTCAAATTTTTATAGTAATTTTAGAATCAGGTATGAATATAGTCTCTCAAGACTAAGATACCATTCCATATCAAAAGTTAACAACTCTTGTATTTTTTATAACATAGTAATATAACCACAGACATTGGGTTACTATTGTTAATAAATTATTTTCAGCAATTCCGATGAATCTCATGCATCTAAACAAGGAATCAAATTTATCATGTATAAGAATCATAGTAAAAGATAGATGAAATATATAAATATAAGATACCAAAAATAGATCATATATATGACATACAAAATCATTAATTAATAATATCGCTGAAATATATATCCCCTATCATCAAATTATAAAGGATTATTAACCTTTCCTACATGACCATGATTAAAATTTATACATACATGATATGTATTATACAAAATATGAGAGAAACCCAATAAAATTCTTCATTCCATGAGTTTACGATTATCATTTGTGTATAATTTGATAATATGACACTTCTTTCACATATTTAATTATAAATATCAACACACATCCTAAAACATTAGGTGATCACTATGAATACACAAAAACATGTTTACCTTCTTCGACAATATGGGAAGATACTCATTAATCTTGTCAATTAGCCAGAGTCAAACAAATGGATTGGTATGTATTTTTCAAATAATTGATTATAGAATATTTGGATGATAAATAATTTCACCTTAGAATGACACTTCAACATATGATAAGGACTAAATCATAACATAATACAAAATCTACCCTAGTTTTGTCTCATGTTGTACAATTGCATCAATAAATGGTTAAGCACAAGGAATGACATAATAAAATGTCAAAAATTATAATATCAAATATTAAAAAATTATTCCAGAAAATGTTAGAATGTAAATTTCATACCCAAAAACATTCATTTATCAATTCAATATACTATTAAATGCTCATATTTATATTTCATTAATAAATTTTAGTACATATTTCATAAAATAATCAATAATTAATTGCAACACATCATTTAATTTCCAAAAAATTAATAATTCTGTCATTATATTCAACACTTTATCAACCAATAATTTTGAATCTTTATTCTAAGATTAATGATTCATTAATTTTTTTTGATTCATTCAATGATCGGTCTATTATCATAATTTTTTCACATCAACATCCCTTAAAAACAAATATATTTTTTTAACCCACTATACTAATTTCTTAACCAATATAATTAATTTAGTTTTTTAAACGAATTTTATTAAAAAAAATATTTTACTCAGAAAGATAGTAATTATGAAATAGTAATTTCATAGGTAATTATTAAACATTAAAAACTTCATCTGGAATTGAAAATATTTTTTAAAATATCACTACATGACTCAATTAATAAAATTATTCCAGAAGTCAATAATTTTTAAAATAATACTTTTATCCTCATGAGATTCAGAAATATTATTTTCTGATCGATGGAATAATGTCATCCTTTTCAAGGGATGGATGGTGGACCCTCCCATGATATTGGAGGAATGATGAGAGAGTTTCACACATCTCATTTTGATAAGCATCCCGCTATGGGGAAGTCTTTATCATTTGTTTTTGTGGGTAAGCATGAGGTAGAGAATATCTATGTTTATCTGTTGATATCTTAACTATAAGCATGTGATGTCTAATCACACGTTCTCTTAGGTTTGTTGCAGCATGTTGAGATCGTAGATTAAAAATTTGATAGCATATCAATGGACATCATTTATCGGATTCAATGTATATTGAGAGGCCATGATTCCATCAGGGTGATAGTTGACCAACTCGTGAAGTTATCACTCTATTTTTATATTATGAGAAAATTTCAGTGGAGAGTATGTGGAAGTTGAACATATGGTAGGTCATCGGCCTTAATGGTGTTCCCTTTACTATTGTCTTTAACCATGATCCATGATTCAGATCACAGTTGTGGGTAGGATTGGGGAAGGAAATTAGGACCTAGATGAGGATGAGAACATCCTTTCACCCACAAACAAATGGGTAGATCGATTTCACTATCATGGTATTGGAGAATACACTGAGGTGTGATAGAATTCTACTAGAGATCATATGATCATTTTACATTGGTCTAGTTTGTATAACATAATAGATTCAATCATATTATCGACAAAAAATAATTGAGTCCTTGTAAGGGAGCCCATGTAGGTCATCCTTATTCTAGACTCAGATCTTATATGAATCTCATGTTGGGATTTAGTTGTTGAATTAATTGTCAATGCAGGTCCAAGTCATTTGCGAGTGGTTGAGTATAGATCAAAGCAGGTTGAAATCTTATACAAATCGACATCATAGTCCCTTGGATTTTAGTATAGACACCACATTTTCATAGAGTATCCCCATGATTAGTAATGTAATGATTTAGACAGGGAGGCATGTTATCCATGAGGGTCGTCAAGATTTTTGATGACTTATAGAGGGTTGGAGTGTTTTTTTACATCCTCTCCCTACCCCCATAGTTAGAGTGGGTTAATAGAATCAACCATGTGTCACAACTGAGGAGATATGTGCACGAATCTATACATATTATTGATTGGGGAAGATATAATTTTAGGATGGATCTACTCTTCAAAAGAACCTAATCGCAATTGAGGATCATTATGAGAGGATCCTATGTGGACAGACCATTCAATTTATTTGTGTATTGTGGAAATATGGGAGAATAGATGATATCTATTGGGTGTTGGAGAGAAATATACGGTCTCAATATCCTGAAATGTTTGTTTAGTGTTTTCATTTTTTTGTTTAAAATATTGAAGATGTAAATAATATCGTGACCCTATTTTTAATTTTAAAACATGGGAATATATCCTGATATATTTTTAGAGCCATGCACTATGATAACGAATGATTCTAAGGCTTGGGTTCCCAGAATTAATTTTTAAAAAATATTAAATATATTTTAATATCATGGATTCATGTTTTATTAAATAGAATGTGATATCTCCTTAACATAGTATTTGATAAAAAATATAACACAATGGTTTAATCCATAATTTGAGTTTTAACCTATGTGCAACATAAAATTGGACAACTTGGGGGATTCAAATAAAGTGATCATTGATGGGTGACTTCATTGGATTAATTATCAAATTAAATCATCAATTCATTAAACCCCTGAACTCATTTTTTCTTCATTAAAATATTTCTAATGGGGTATCTCTAAGGATAGTCACGTAACCCAACGATCATTGAGAGGAGTTTTATACCACCTTTTGTTAGTGGATCAAGATCAGATGACCACGATCCTTCAGATCATAGTGAATCAAGTCACAATAAACACAATGACTTGTCTCATTCACTAGTGAGAATGTACATCATCAATGAACATACCAATATCCAAGTAGGAATCATCATTTATAGGTTCCATCGCATATGATTAAATGTTTAAGAATGATCATTCATATGCATTTGATCAACGCCAATTTTGAATCTTTTCATGTGCCTAACTATCAGATTCCATTAATTAATTTAGTGAATCCATGTTGTTCCATGTTTTCCACCACAAATATTCGGAATTTCATTCATTGGAAAATATCTATAGGACAATGGTTTTTTCACATAAATTTCTTTTATCCCCACCATTTTTTTTACCATCATTGGTCCAAGGGGTCGAAATTCAACTATTCCTTGGTGGGACATAGTTTTATTGGACCCCCAGATTCATGATATATTAAATAGTATTGATTGGATCGAGGATTTGGGGATAGATTGGGATGTTTTGTGTAATACAAGTGCTTCCACTATGGATTTATAGATCCAGTGAGGTGATGGGTGGTGGCACATGCATCGGCAATGCACGAGCTTCATATGGGCGAGTTAGAACTCTATTTTCCAGCCAACAGATGAATGGAAATGATAGAAAGTGGTTCTTAACATCAATTTAAGGAGGCCTAAATGTGTGATTAGACATAGAGGGCGTGGATTTGGATTACTGGAGTTGATCTAGGATTAATTTAGAAACCAAACTACAAACTATGTTGTCTGGGGAACATGTGATGTTTACAGTCATAACTATAATAGCTAGGGTTTTCAGGTGAGTTAAATATCACATTCCCTATAGGGACCCCACATACTGTGCGACACAATGATGGAATCCTGTCGTGTACACCAAGAGTACATCAACACAGGCATGACTTGGCACATTCCATGTACCTACACATGTATATGGTACACATACATGACACAAAGGGTATTGGCGGGACCCAGTGCAGGAGCCGACACTGTGTATCAGAGTAAAATGGTATATGAACAATTTAATGGACATGACCAATGTCACAAGCTAGACCCTGAATGGATGAGGCACACAATGTACCCCCTTTACACTCTATGTAGGGATACAAGGTAAGTGATCCATGAACCAAAAAGGACAATAATAGGAATAACAATGGGACTAAATCACATGTGGGTCCAGTTACATGTTGTGTACCCTCCCTTTCTTTTTGAGGAAAATTACAGCTCTCATATATCCTGCACTTGGACATAGATTTTTTCCAATGAATAGAATATCACTGAGTGCTTTTATATGTATAAAAATATTATTTCCTACATAATATATTTTGAGAAAGGATGAGAGTTATTCTTGGAATGATACTTCTTTACATGATTTCTGATGAAGGTAGTGATCATGCAAGATCATCAGATACATTAGATTCTAACCATTTTTATGGACATGGCATGGTTACTCAACCAATATTTAGAGTGGGACCCTCGAACTGAGTAGGAAATTAATCCTCTACCATATATCCTAGTGGCCCCCTCTTATTGTATCAGGGTAAGGTTGCTTGACCATTAGAGTGGAACCCTCAAACTAGGAAGATCATGGTTATTCTACAATCCATGGGAGTGGGACCCTCTTATTGGGCAGGGAATGAGCCTTCTATCTTCTCTCCATTTTTCACCCCCTTTGGTATCATGGTATTGGTCCATGACCATTATAGTGTCTCCCTAATGTTAGGTAGGTAATGGTTCCTCTACCAACCTTCAGAGTGGAACCCTCCTTCTAGGATGAGCATGTGTCCTCTATTTTCTATTCGAGTGGAAACATCTTATGGTATTAGGGTATGGGTTTTCAACCACTAAAATTGAACCCTCTTGTAGATCATGGTATGTATACTCTATTGACTATGAGTGGCACCCTCTTTTGTAGGCAAGGTAAGATATCATCTATCTATTGCATGATACACTCAATTTATATTGGGTCATGAGTCCTCTACCTAGAGATAGTGGCCCTTCATATGACACATTAGTGATTTGTGGATCGACATTGAATGTTTATTTTGATAGACATTCGAGATTTTGTGCATCATTGATGGATCGATAAGAACTATTGGAACAACTTACTAGGATGGAATATGATATGAATATTCTTTTTATCTCTCATTTGGGGATCTTTTGTAAATAATATATATACAAATGTACCCATTTCATCATATTTTGTTACAATCTTTCTTTAGGAAGAGGTGTCAGTACCTATCACCTTTGTTACTTTTCCCTCTTTATCATTGACGGTGTCCTACTTGGTATGTTTATACTCGCCTCTAAATGGTATTTTCCCGCATGTTTCATGTATTATACAGATGACTAGAAGGACAATGGATATTACCAAGGATAGTAGGGATACCCTAATACATTTGATTGTGTAAAATTTTTGGAGCATGGATATTTGAATCCAGGCTCTCTCAATATTTAATAGTAATTTATTTTTAGGTTGGTACATATTTTTTGTTGGGTGTGTATTCTTCCCATTCACATTTCAGTTTACACTATCATACTTTCACACACCGTAGAGTTTTTACATGTATGGTTTATTCTTTTGTAATTTTAAATTTTATAATTATTCTTATTCACGTATTAAAGGAGATTGTTGGGTGTCTGTGTGTGTGTGTGTGTGTATAGGTACACTAGGAAATGTCCTCCCATATTAGTTATGCATTTTGCTTCTTGTCAGCATCCCATGGAATATGGATGCGGGATTGGAGTTGTTGTGGCTCGATCCCTATTGGGTAAGTTCATGAAATAAAAAAATCACTAACCATTAAAGGATTCCCACTATTAGAGCCTTCCTCATCAACTTCAAGTAATATAGATGGTACCTAACAATAATATCTTCCCAAATCTATTATTGATGGTCCTTCTCATCCACACTATAGATCCCATTATCTCTAGAAAACCTGAATTTTATAATAAGGGGATGCAAAGGATACCTTTCGATGATAGAATTATATTTGGACCTTGAATGACATTATCCAATCCAGTATGAGGATCATTTCAAGGACTTCTATATTTTGGATAATTAAGTCCCATTTTATCCCATTATTTGATAAGGTTAAAACACATGATGGGAATTGAAAATTATACACCCTCATCTTCCAAGTAGTTGTAAATAGCTCTATATCATACGACATAATCTTGGTTGTGAGTTTTATTAAATCCCCAAAAAAAGTACATATAAAAATATGTGGAGAACATGTATCCAACAATGTTATTTCTATATATTATGAAATAAAAAAGTAACTATGATTGAAAAAAATATGCATCATATTCCACTGATGATTCATCTATTACTAGTTGCGCTTCATCACTAGGTGAGTATGAGGTTTACTACTAACCTATGGTACCACTATGATATGAATCTACCCAGAATAATACCAACATCACCACAATGTTTTCCCAAGAATGACCCTGTATACAATGAGGTATTAGACTATGCTACATATCCTCATGGATATGTAAAGACTCCACCACTCTATGAAGGAGGAACATGAAGAAAAATATATCAGAAATGGGCTATACATCCATAAAGGTTCCACACAATGGGTGGGACTAGACATATAGACCACGTGTTCCATAAATTCTACTTTGATGGAATTAAATGGTCCCACCACTTGTAGCTACATACAATGATAGTTGTGGTGAATATCATGAGATAATACATCAATTATTCCCTTACTCTATCAATTCCTCTTATTTTCATATTATCCATACCCACTTTGGATAGGAGATGAAAGTATCCAAGCCATACTTGACATACCAAATTGGTCAATTTAGACCATTAAATCTTGACTGACCACCATTAATATGTATTTAATTTAAATGGGATGACTTGATATAGGATATCTATCCAAAAAACCCATTTCAATCCATTGATCCTTCAACCTATCATTAGTGATCATCTTAGGGGAAAAGTAAACCAGCTCAACAAAGTGGCTAGAATATTTAATAACTATATAATACCCCTACTAAAGGGATTAGAACTCCTGAGACATTGAGATGATAAAAGTCTCAGGGAATAATTATTTGATCAAGGAAACCTCAAAATACTTACACTCCTACTCATGATTCCCATTTAGAACTACTATCTCTTACCACCTACAACTAGCTCCTTCCAATATTAACGAAACAGACATAACTATAAAAGATTTAGGAGTACCATGAAACATAAATATCCACTCAATTTTCTTCATAAAATCTCAAACTTCATAGGTCTGAGTGATTCAATTAATAAAAGGGGGATTATACTTCATGAACTTCTGATCCTGATACTTTTTTGTCTGCAGTATTACTTCCCTAGCATGATAAGCACTTGAGACCGATCCCCGATCCATGGATTCTACAATATAAACCAATAACTTAATAAGTTTATAATAAACTACTGGGTTGGTCAAAAATAATTCTCTCTATCCTCCTCTCATGATAGTATAAGATTTCTCTAGGGAGGCATGATAATAAAAAAGTCATGAAAAAAATCATTAATACATCAATCCACATTAGTTAAAATTAATGACATAATAAAATTGTTTCAAAATTCACAATTATATCATAAAAAATAAAATAAACTCTACCATATCTTGGTTCCCATTCTTAGTGATAGCTCGTGAATTATACTATTTGGGGGATTCAAAAACAATTCCTAACATCCCATGATGACCCAAGACCCTTCACGAGGTATGTTGGATAGACACCCAACTCACAACTAAAACCCCAACCCTCAACATTTCTAGGTTATGTAAATCTGAATATTTCTAAAATAACAAGGATGAAAAAAGGGGAAATGGGCTCTAATACCATTTTTTCATGAATTATTCCACCGTTACATACAACTCAGCACCTGACCCATCCCTTGTTAATTCTCTAAGGGCATCCCCGATCCCCAGTAGTAGGAAAGTAGTTCCTTTCCATCGATGAACTATTTTGGGAATAGAGATCCCACCACAATAGTGAACATAAACATAAGACATTATAACAATCATCCATATGTAATGTTATATCAATAGTATCACAAAACAAGATTAATTATAACATCTGTGGTCATGTATCATGATGAATAAAAAATAACCAATAATATGTTTCTATTTTACCTGTAACACAAGGGATAAACATCTATTATTTCATCACTAACTACTATCCAAAATATCCAATAGAAATATTACCCTACACCCTCATATGAATATATGAATTTACCTATGCTAGAAAAAATAAGACTACATACACCCATTAGGTGTATGCAGGGTGTGATCTGACTTTCCCAGTCGAATCTAATCAAGCATTAGATGCATATCCATTATAAAGAAAATAAATATTCCAATTTATAAAATAAATAAAATGTTTCATTTTAAAACATTCTTTAAAAATTACATGCAAATTGAAGAAAACTTGAATAATTGGTAAGAAAGTAAAAAAATAAAACATATGCACCATGGAAAACCCCTAAGTATCTAGAGTGATTGGGGACCTTGTATCCTCATACATTTGATGACTGAAAGAAAATTATATCTACACCCATGGATGAACCATAACAATCATATAACATTTTATATAGTTAATGTTGTAGAATAATCCTACATGTCATGCCAGTTCGAAGCCCAACAACCTCATCTAGTACTCTAATCAAAGTATACAAACCCTAGTACCCAGGGTGCCAAAGTTTGTATCTCCCATTTTCAATGCCATGAAAATCAACTTTCATATATTCCAAACCACTACTATATAATAACTATGTTTCAAACCAATAACAGAGGGGAAATTAATTTCAAACATCGTATACAGAACAAATCTCATTTGAAACATTCTATTCACATCAAAAAATAATTTTGGAAATAGTTTGATATATTAGAAAGGATATTTAAAATTTAAAATAGAGGAACAACATGAAACCTCCCCCCATTTCGATTCAAACCACTATGAATTGACTACAAATCAAAAAACAATTAGAAGAGTAAATCATAAAGAAGAATGTACAAATTGTAAACATAATACCACATTCCATACATTTCATATTTCACCTACCAAGGTCATCAAAACCATCGGGTAAGAAAAAAATTATGAAGGGAGGTACAAGAAGGGTTAGGAAACACTTACTTGTGGTTTCCACGGATAATATTTCTGAAACCTAGATATATATTAGATATAATATGAAAAGGGTGATGATGAAGTGTTCTTGGATATGGAATGATTTTTGATGACAGAATGAGGGGTATAAGTTCTTTAATTGATCCAGGTATAGTCTAGAAATTTCAACCATTTTATGAACTATATAGAAATAATAGTTTGTGGATTTTTTGTACCAACCATGTGGGATCCTTTAGTTCCACTGGGGAAGGCCAGATGGTTTTTTCACATGATATTACAAATCGTGTTGATTCCCTAGTGCCAGTTTCTTATAATTCATCGTTTTCTATAATAGTGTGCAAAAATTGCACCATCCCATGTTTCCAAAAATCTTAAAATTTGAAATAAAATTCCCCAGAAAAGATATGAATAAAAAGATTCCCCATATGTACCCGATAATGGCACTATGTGAAATATAAAAATAGATATATAGAATCACTGAAAAAAATCTAAAACTATAAATAGGAAGGATGATAAGAGAAATGGAACCAACGTCAAATATAATATTCTTAGTGGTTATTAAAATTTCTTTGTAACCTTATAAAATCACTAATTAACTCCTATCCAATGTTGGGATTCAAAATGGGGAAGGGTGGCATTTTGTGTAAGAAAACATGTTCTTTTGGTTATTTGTTAAGTATCATGGTCACCTTTTGTGGTATGAGGGGAAGTGTAGTTATAGTACAAGACCTACTACCTCTAAAATAAAGTATAATGTCTCTAGGACTATACAAGGACCTTGAATGGACTATGTGGTTCTCACATTACACAAATTCACTTTTTGCATTATCTTTGTTAAAATGCAGGGAACTATGAACATGAGAAAAACATATCTCAACATCTATTTGAAACAATGATTTATAAAAACATAGTAGTTATGGTTAAAAACACGTTCTATATCCAATGATGTAGTAAAAAAATAACTCTTGAGATATTATAGGATTTCATTACTCAATATTAATCATGAAATTTCGATAAAACTCCCTCAAAGAGTCAACCATTCTTCCATGTCTTAAATAATGAAGCAATAATACCATAGCATAATGAATAAAAATATATTTAAAAAACATTCCATTATAGCCTAACCCAATTAAACGATAATATTTCAATTTTATCTCAAAATATGTACCTTACAAATCTATACTCCTAAAAAATATGCATCCTTGAAAATCTATGCATAAACTAATCCATATAAGAACCATAGAAAATATAGGTATTGTGGTTATATACCAAGGTTAGATGATCTAGATATAGGCCATTGTATGATTTTTATACTTTTAATATTGGAGGAATTACTAATTTATTTTTAGGTCTTATAAAACAAAAGGTAAAAGTCTAGTATTCATTTTATTTATGAATAGAAAGCGAAAATACCTTTCACAATAATTCTATTTTACTCACAATTATTATTATAGACCACTAAGGAATATTGAATACATTAGAAGATAATGTTCTTGTAATTTGGTATCCATGGAATTTTATGTATGTTCATCATTTTTAGACACATCCACTCTAGAAATAAATTTCTATTTTACTCATAGTGCTTATCATAGAACAATAATGAAATGTGAATCCTTTAGAAGACAATGTTGTACTAATTTGGTATCCATGGAATTTTAGGTAATTTAATCAATGTTATATGAAAACATTGTGGTAGAAATGATTAATTGTGTGAGGTTATTTTGGATTGGCCCATAGCCTGTCAGAAATATTCTTTTTGTATGGACTATTTGTGATGGTATGAGTTTCACATCACAAACAACACTGGCACACAAGCACACCATATGACCAGAACCATTATTTGTGTTGACATTTCTCTCCGATCAAAAATACTACTAGACTTTATTATTATATGAGATGATAATATATAAATTTTCTCAAATAATATTCCTACATAATACTATTTGAAATAGGTTCTATTAGAAATAACTTTTTTATCACCGCCTCCTTTATTTATGTTGGGTACATTTTTTGATTGAATCCATTGCAAATAAAACTATTTGGGAGGGGTTTCCCATTATAAAAAGTCTCTTCACTACTAATATATCATATATATATATATATATATATATATTTCCCTACCCAATTTCCCCACTAAAATTTCTCTCCCCACCTCTCCTGACCTCACCTCACCTCACCTCTCCCCTCCAGTTATGTATTTCATCATTTATTTTTTTTAATTTTCAAGGAAGGAATACATTCAAATTTGAATAAGTTTTTAAATTTAAATAAAATATCAATTTTTTGGTATATGAATAATTTTTTAATTTTTAATCATTTAAATTTAATTTTCATAATAAATTATTCTTATTAATTATCAGTTATTTGTTATAATAATCCGAAATTACTTTTAATTAGCTGTAATTAATTTTAATGAGAAACAAGTTGTTATTACTAGAAGTAACTCATTATATTTTATAAATAAATAGTATTAAATAAATGTACGTCTGAATAATTGAGTGATCATAGTAATAAGAAATACTAATTTATAGTGATTAATAAAAATTTACAATAATCAGTATTTAGTAGTAATTAACAATATGTTTCAATAATTAATGATAAATATTAATAACTTAAAACAAATAGTAATAATTATTAGAAATCATTAAAAATTAATGGTGATTAATATGAATTAGAAACTCTAATTAGAAATTTGTGGTAATTAGCAGCAATTAGTAGATACATGTATTAATTAGTAACAAGTAAATTTAATTAGTAAAAATTAGATGTAATTAGTATAATGTAGAGACAATTATCAGTAATTAGCAAAGACTAGTAAAAAAATGCTGATAATTAGAATTAAATAGCATAAATTAGTGCTAATTAGTAATAATTGTAACAAATTAGCAGTAATACGTACAAATTAATATTAATTAGTGTTAATTAGTACAAATAAGCAATTATTAATGCAAATGATTAAAAATTAGTGGTAATAAGCGCTAATTAAATGAAAATAACTATAAATACAATAATATTTTGTAATAAAAAAAGGGAATCAGTAAAAAGTAGCCGAAATTAGTAAAAATCTAGCAGAAATTAGAAAAATATAGTAATAATTAATAAAAATTGTGCTAATTTGTATAAAATATCAAAAAATAGCTGCAATTAGGAAAAAATAGTGGTAATTAGTGGAAATTAGAAAAAAAAAATATCAATAAATAGCTGTGATTATTGAAAATAGTGATAATTAACAAAAAATAGCAACGATAAGAAACAATTGGCGATAATGGGTAAAAATAGTAGTAATTAGTAGTAATGTGTAAAAAACAGCAGTAATTGGACACAATTAGTAAAAAATAGCGTTAATTAGTAGTAATTAGCATGAATGTGTAGAAACTATCTATGATTATTGATAATAAGTAGACAATAGTTGTAATTAATGGCATTTACCATTAATTATAAAATATTAGTATTAATTATTGGTAATTAGAAAAAATAGCAATAATTAGTAAAAATTAGTTGTAATGTGAAAAATATAGTAAAAATTGGTAGGAATGAGAAAACAATAGAGATAATTCATTGTAATGGGTAGAAAATAGCAGTGATTTGGGGCAATGGGTAGAAAATAGTGTTATTTATTAGTAATGGGGTGAAATTAGTGGTAATTAGTATTAATGAGTAGAAATCACCAGTAATTAGCGGTAATGAGTAGAAATTAGCAGTAATTAGCAACAATGATAACAAATTAGTGATAATTTGTAAAAATTAGAAAGAATATGCAGTAATTAATATGAATTTTCAATAATTATCGATAATTAGTATAAGATAGAGACAATTAGTAAGAATAATTAGTAGTCTGAAAAAATAATGGTAATTTTCAATAATTATAAAAAAATAATTATAATTACTGGTAATTAGAAAAAATAGTTGTAAATATTTGAAATTAGAAAAAAATAGCATAAATTTAAAAAAAGTGGTTGTTATAAATTTTTAGTGGAAATTATGAAAAAATAACGATAATTAGCTATAATTAGAAAAAATTATCAACAAGTAGTCGTAATTAGGTAAACTATGTGGGAATTAGTGTTAATTAGTAAAAAATATCGATAATTAAAGATAATTAGTAAAAATTATAGCACATAGAAGTAATTAGTAAAAATTAGTGGAAATTTGGGGTAATTATTAAAAATTAGCCCCAAATAGATTCAATTAGTAAGAATTTTTATCAATTAGGTACAATTGGTAAAAATTAGTGGCAAGTAGGGGTTATTATGAAAAACTAGGTGTAATTAATGGTTATTATTAAAATATAGAGGTAATTAGTGGTAATCAGTGAAAATGGTAACAATTTACACCAATTAACAACAATTAACCATAAATAACCAATACTAAACAAAAAAAGTAATAGAAGGTTTACCAATGGGCATGAGGATAGCATGGAGTGGATAAGAAGAATGCGATGAAAATGTGATGAAAATTTAGTGCCTCTAGGTTTGGACCATTTAAATGACATAGAGTTACGGTTAAAACTATGAGTGATGTAATATGAGACAAAAGAGAGATTTAATAATTATAAAATTAGTGAGTTTTTCCTTTTTTGGTTTAACATCACTTCAAGAGAAAATAATTCTCTACAAATAATCCTAACGAAAATGAACAATTATCTATAAAACATTATTTTATCTTGATGAAATATTAAATTGAAATGGCGAAAAAATACACTAAGGGAGTCACTGTTATCTCTCATATCTACTTCTTATTCCACCACTCACTACTTTATCCATGAATTTATCATTTCCAATCAGTCAAAAACCAAGGGCACTGAAATCGATGACACCTAGGAGAATCATGAAGATATTGAAACCATCATATTAGAAGATGTTGATCGAGATAAATAGTTACCCAATTTCATGTTAGTTATAGTTATAGTTTTTATATTTAATACTCATTTTCAATAATTTTTCAAGAATATTATTTTCATGTTTTATATTGATAAAGATAACTTTAATGACATTTTTCAAAGACTGAAAGAGTTATACATCCTGGTGAAGAGCCTGATGTTTATTCATCTAGCCTTTATGTTATAGGTAGTTCATCGATGTCTCATAGGGATTGTGGTCTTACAATATTGATAATTCTTTCCATATTCTGTAGAGATATTTACAACTCGTTTTTGATTTACACATGATGAGGTATGTTTATCAGTTTATTTTATTTAATTATTATTATTTATAAATAATTATTCTTAACTTATTTATATACAAATTTTTTGATTATTTTTTCTATTTTCCTATAGTTTTTTATATATAATTGTTTGACATGGGAGTGCTATTATGAGGAATTATTTTTCATGAGAATGAGTGACGTGGGATTTTATTCAAATTGATGATTGACACTACATGATTAGTCATGAGATGGTATATAATTAATTAATAGTAATTTTTATGTTTATTTAATTTTTAACATGATATTATTAATATTTTTAGGGTATATGTTATCCCATTGATGATTTTAGGAGAACCTATCTATGGGAGGCCTTAGAAGACTGTATGTAGGAAATTTGTCATCAAGTTTTTCATAATATGATGAATAGATATACGAATAAATATGGAGCCATTATTTTTTATCTATCTTTCTATAGTGATTAACCTGATTACCTATCCTCTCAGGTTTGGGATGGAATGTTCTCATACCAGATGAGAGAATATTTTCATAGGATATTATCTTTAGGTCATCATAATTAGGGGAGGCAGGAGGTCAAACATATTGATGGCAGTCACATGTTCAGTACTCATCAATGTCATATAGTATGTACTTTTATTTAATATTCCATATATCATTAAATGTAAACGTTTTATTTTATATTAATATAGGAAATTGAGCATCTTAATATTATATAGTTTGATTTTTATAAGAGGGTGTACACAAATCCAATCACCAGAGAGATTACTAGTGGTTGATATAATTACAATGTGGTCAATAATTTTTTTTAGATTTTAAAATTAATTGAATATAATATTATAAATATTTTAATTTTAAATTACATTTTATGGAGTCATATAAGGCCACATATTTTCACCCACATGGTGAGAGTAAGGTTAAGAAAAAGGGACAACCCACCATAGCATCAGGATTTGATGATGCAACATGGATGTAGGCGACTTAGTTGATTTTGAGAAAGACTAAGTTTTTTGTATTATTTTTCAATTGATACTAATTAGTTATTATAGTAATTCTAGGTGGCCATCATCGATATTTAATGGAGATCATTGAAATTCATCATCATCAGCTGTAGAGTATGAGGAGAAGCTGGGATATGAGAAGTAGTTTATAGAGACCTTGTGTCGGGATTAGGAAGATCTTCACCAATGGTAACAACAGTAACATGAGTAGCAACATCGATGGAAGGAGTAGCAGTATAACTAGACGATGGTGTATATGTGACATGTAATGTCATGTATATATGGATGAAGATTCCTCGACCACAATGATAGTTGCATTTTTTTAAAAAATTTATTAAGGTAAATATTTGAAAGAAAATATTATTTTTAGTATTTTTATTAAATAAAATTTCTACAATTATATATATATATACTGTTTTTAATATTATTTTTATGTTTTGATGGTTTTATTTTCTTTATTTATTTGTTATTTTTTTATTTTTTATATTTTTCTTTTATTTAAATTATTTTTCAGTTGATTATTTTCCCACTACAAATAATTATTTGTGATAGGTAGATAATTCCATAATAAATGATGAAGTATATATTACTGGTAAAATCTTTTTGTAATAGAGGAATTGCCTATCAGAAAAGGTATTTTTTGTGAAAATCTATCGAAAAATTAACTTTATATATGAAATTTTTCGCTATGATTTATTTTCAATGGGAATATATTTTAAATGACCTGTAATAAATAACTTATATTTGATTATAGATCATTTAATTTATAGGAACAATTAATTTTTTTCTAATATAATATATTTTCATGGTTTTTATTATTGGAATTATGATAATTTTCTGAAAAATTAGAATAATTTCATTGAATATTTAATTTTAATATAATATTTTAATGTTTTTATCTTTTAATATTATAGTATTCCACCACTAATATTTTTCTCACCAGAAATTATGATCCATTGATATACCTATATATCAATTTAAACAATGTTAATATCATATTACATAATATTTATTTTATCATTTTAGTGTGTTGGTTTTAAAAATTAATCCCTTTAAAATAACATAAGAAAATTTAAGTGTCTCTAATATGGGGTTTTTTCAATGGGAGTTCACATTATCACATTCATCTTCCTATCCCAATTACCTGCAACATATAACGTTTTCTTCAATGTAATATGATATTTTAATAACATCATTGATAAAATTATTATTTTTATACCTTATATAAGTGAAACACAAACAATTCTTCTTTAAATTGAATTAAGAGTCATGTTTATATGGATTTCTACCTATATATGTAATAAATTATTTTGGGATATAATTTATATTATAAAACTCACTAAAAAATTTTGTATTAATTAAATATTCTCCATCAAATCTTAAAATATACCATATCCTGTGTCCAATTCGTCTTAAAAACTAGAGGTTAATCCCTAGATTTTTGAATTCAAAGTCAATTTTATCTTGGGAAACCCACTACAATTTGAGTGATATAAGTGTCTTTTTGAAACATTAATGTATCCTAAAATATATATAATGAGTTAAATTTCACCAATATTTATCAAAATATTTGATAATTTGAAATTAATATATGATATGGTTAACACTATAGAAATTGTATTTTATATCCTTCTTAATATGTATCATATTTTTATTACTAATGTCAATTTTATTATAGACTATTATATGAATATTTAGTTAAAAATAAAACATTATAGGATAAAAGGAAAGGAAATATTGATAACAACATAATGTTCAGTCACACATTGATTAATGATATTTATGATGAATTTTAATTATTCCATCAAAAATTCGGATGTCTCCCTCATTATGAACCCAACGGAATCCAATAATTTTGTAGATTCATTAATCAAAAATACCTATCATATTAACATAACTCCTTAAATTAAAAGAATGTTATAAATCATCACTCACATCATTTATAAAATATATAATTTATGTTTATAAATGTTAAATCCATGTAATAAATTAATATTTCCCCATTAAATAACCCTTGATCTCAAAATATTTAAAATATGATCACATCTAATTATTTTTCCCTTACATTATAAACCATTAAAAAATCATTAATGAATTTATTCTAAAAAACTATTAAATGTATCATTTTTTGTAACAATGTATAAATATTACTAAAAAATAATTGAATCCACTTTTCACTTGGTCACATTAAATATATCACCTTATATCCTTTTCAAGGTTCACCAATGTTCAATAAAGAAAACATTAAACATCTCTCTTCTTATTATATTATTCATGGATACTATAGGTAATGTTATTAATGATATTTTTAAGAATTAAATAATTAAGGATTAAATTTTCCCTAAAGTCCATTCCCGTGTCTCCCACAAAATAGGTTCATATAAATTAATATTTCCTTTGATAACAATGATAAAAAACCCTCTATATTCTTATATTTTTTCTAGATAACTTTTAAAAACATTATAAACTATGTATTATTTTAAATAAATTATTATTTTTGGTATATATATAACTCCAAATTTAATTTCATAAAAAATCTTTAGAATGGATTGATAAACCCATCTTTTAACCAATGTGGATTCTAAATTTTATTATAGTAAGCCTGGAGAATTTTACTTCCATGGTAATGTTTATAATATTGAATATTGTATATTATCTACAAGAAGATGTGATTCTACACTAGATAAACATATTCTATAAAGGCATCATAAATGTTTTTTGAAAAATTTGGAAGATTTATTTAAGGAAAAATTGAAATTAATATAGATTGTAATGAACTATTTATAATTTTCTATTTATTAATTAAGTGAAAAATTGAATCATGATACAATACCTTTAATACATCTCAATTTAACTTACCCTAAAACAATGATTCATTGTTTCAAATATTGACAATATGTAGGAAAAATATTTTAAATAATGTTATTTATTCTCATATTTCTCTTCTAAAATAAATATTTTTGAATTTATTGACCAGTATTTCAATTATTTTGATAATTTATGATCTTCAGTTGTCAATGTTGTATCTTAGGGTTCTATAGAAAAAATATATAATTTTAAATATTAAATTTATCCCATATTTTTTTTCATCATGATATATATCAGTTCACGTTACATTCATGAGTTCATTAACATGTTTTACATCACTAGGAGTAATATAAATATATGCGTTATAATATAATTCATATTTTCTATAGAAGTGTTATTTATCACATGTCATTATCCATTCAATTATGTCATCATTTTACAATCTATTTAAGTATATTTTAACTTGTAATAATAAATGTTAAAATAAATTTTTAGAATTTAATAATAATTTAATAATATATTTTAAAAGATGGAATATGAATCTATTATTCACTAAATGGAAACATTTATCCTTTGGATAGTTCGTTATGTATCAATGGAGGACATTAAAATGGTATATTAATTCATATTACATGACATTTTATCCAATTAAATATAGTATTGTTTTATACGTCTTATTCTACCTCATTCCATTTCTTATAATGTCACTCTCATTTTAGGGTGATAAATATGGTCACCAGATCAATAACCTATAATAGAAAGAATCTAATTGTTATTATTGAATAATTATATTTAATGTCATGCATTATGGAGGATTGAATTATTAGAGTTGAGGAATACACATGTACTTTATATTTATAATTTTTTTAAACCTCTCATTGGAAGAACCAAATATTAGGGTTTTTATTTTCTACATTTAGACATAGAAAAACTCTTAAAATTCCATCAGATTTATTAAAGCGAGCTATATTGATATTTAGAAGATATTTTTTTAGATAAATATTGAATTATATATAAAAATTGATATCAAATATAGTGACATGGGGATATCATTGATTATGACATGACATATAATATAAGGTGTCATTAAAATGGAATATAATAAATTGTGATATTATGTATCTTTTTCTAGGATACAGTTGGTCATGGATTTTCAAAAACTGAATATCATATCATTATAGGATATAAGTAAATATGTCTTTTTGGAGATGAAGAGTTAATCCATATTTTTAGTACATTAAAAGATTTGATATTTTTATATCACTACGTTTCTTATAAAACAATGCCAATGACATATAAGATTGAAAGAAATGATAATTATAACAAAATTTATCATAGAAAAGTATATATAAAAAACTAAAATATAGGGGTAATGATATATGTTATCACAATATATACGACACATAATAAAAGTCTAGACTATATTAAGGGACATGATATGGTGATGGCCCAAATTGTAATATAAAAGTTAAAAATGATATGTTTTTTACTTGAGAAATTATATTAATAGTTTTATCCAATGACTTACCATGAACATTGTGTTTGGATCTATAATCAATTTTAATAGATGTAATAATGTTAATATTTAATAAAATATTCCTCACTCTTATTTAAAAAATCATTGTGTGAGGTATCTAATGAATGGTTTTTTGAATAAAAATATGAAAATGTAATTTTTGCCTTAATAGATTCCTAGGCGATGAAATTGACTTTGTCATTGAGTATATAAAATAGATTATTCATTCTTATGAGGTTTAAGAATATTTTAATCAATATTTAATTTTTTTATAATGTGATAAATTTTATATAAATAATATTTTTATATTAAAAATAGTTTTTTTCTAAATTATTTTTATATGTTTATATTTTGAGCCAATTGTCTTTGAATACAGAGCCCAAGAGATTATCATGATGGATTCAACCACCAATGTTAATTGGATTCATCATAGATTGATTAATAGATAAATAATCAGTATAACTCTTTGGTTTGGATTTCGTTTTTTGATAATTAAATTATTTCTAATTCATGTATTTTTATTTAACTTCTGTACATTAAGATCTTACAGAATATTCATGAGTAATGATAATGAAAAATAGATAAATATGGTGAAATTAGAATGAAATAAATCATATATATAATGTTTAAATATTTATAATGTAATATTTGATACAGTTTAACAAATCCCAAAGGATTAAAGACTTCTACATGAAATTACTGACACATCACATGTATATTAGTAATTATTGTTTTAATATTATTATATTGAGACAAGCTATTATTATTTTTTAATTGTGTTTATAGTAATATTTTATGGAGATATTATGTTCTCATTTCTTATTATAGTGATATCACATTCAAACTATGGAGAGGAGAATTAAAATTTATAATTAATTTTTTTTGTTTTAAATGAAATGAATTTAATAAGACTAATAACATGGAATTATAACATAGTTATTTTTAAATATTTTAGAGTGAAATCTCATTAAATTATCACATATCTATACAATTTCAAGTGGTTACTGATTTTTGTGGTAAAATTTATTAATTTATGGTCTTAAGGATTGGAAAAAACATTAGTAAATAAGTGGAATAATTTTAGTTCTTTCTCTCTTGAAAAAACAAATATATATGTGAAAATATTTTTCAGTTTTTGGTTGTGAATTTTTGGTGATCAACAGTGGAATGAATTATATTTTATCTAGGATTAAATGGATAATGAAATAACATGTGTCTTATGCCTTGGATAAACAATTTGTCATAAATTGAATGACATGTATAGAAACCTGTATTTAGATATGTAGATCATTGTTGAAATTTTTCACTGTGGAACTACTAGAGCACAATGTTCTAACTACATTGTGGCTTGTGGTAGATTACATCCCTACATGGTTAGTTTCACCAAACTATAGAGTACTTATATGGTATTATTGTGATATGTATCATTATATAATATTCCTAACTCACTTTCTCTAAATGCCATCATGTTTGGTAATTCATCCTAAAAAGATAGATTTGTGTTTTTTTGACAACTCCAACACTTATTTTAATATAGAATGATTATTAATGTGATATAAATGATCATTTAAAGTGGTAAAATATATGGTGTGATAATAATGTTCTCAACGAATATTGTTTAACCGTTTGAGGTTATATATATCCTACATAAATTGGAAAATCATTAATGTGAAGTATTGCATTTGTGGGAACACCTAAAGGATAAATCTATCTCATACATTTATATAATATTATATTAGACCATCATATTGAGATATGTCCAAATAAAGTATTAGGTGATTTCCATGATTTATTTTCCTCCCATTGAAGGAGTTTTTTTGATAATTTTTAGTTATCATTATAAAACTGTTATTTGAAATGTGGATTGGCTAAGTTAACAAGGTGAAATAAACTTAATTTTTAATCTTGATTGTATTCATTAAAAATATAAAGAAAACATATTATCGTAATAGTGTATTGATGTATTTATTCCACTTTTTTGATGATGTGATATATCACTAAAAACCCATCTATGGTATTACAAAAAATCATTAGTATTTGGTTTGAAATTTGAATTGATGAAGAAATTGAAAAATTATTTCCCCATGTAAATAAACATAACCACATTTAAATGTGAATTTTTATTCTATGATTTTAATGTTTTTAATATCCTCCAATGAAAAACCATCAGGGTGATTATAAAATTTATATCACTATAATAAATAACAATACAAATGACTATTTTACAGGTCATATGGAAACTAAAAAAGGACGATAGAGCATCATTAGACAATTATGTACATCATTGTAAACTTAAATATATGTTATTGTGGCCATCTACATTCATACAAGAAAATACATGAGCCAAACCATTTTGTACTTGTCATTTATTATCATAAAAACATGCACCCTATAATGGCTACTGACGCACGCCTGTCGTAGGGCGTGGCAAAAGCAATTTAATTTTCCTAGTGTAGCATAAAAGCCAACCAGGGTCGTCTCACTTAAGGAGAATTCTCAATCGTTTACTTAATTAATCTAATTTAACTAAACTAATTCTTTTTGGTTGTTTTTATTTACGAATGTAATGCAATTTAATAAAAGATAAAACTAACATGCAATGACAAAATGCAATTAATTGAGAAAGAACTTGGCCTTTATGGGTTGGTATGTGGGTTTCATAATTCTCCTTGTTGATATTTAAATTAAGTTTGATAATTCAATTATGAGACCTCATTCATGAATTACTATTCTTTTATTTATTGGTGTGAAATCTTGAATGCATTTTTCAATCTTAACTTCACCTCCTCCTATAATCAAGGTTGATGGAACACCTCGATCGAGAGCGTGTCATCTTCCAAGATCTGGCTCCATCGTATGCCATTTCAACCACTGAATAGCTCAACTCCATCATATGAAGAGCTTGTATCCAGTAGAAGGGAAGGAAAATATTTAATAAAAGAATAGAAATGAGTTTGAGATCAGTGTCGTGGTGGACGATCGCCACACCCATGCACATCACTCTTACTCATCACAAACATAATAAAATATAGGAATTTAAGCACCGAATTAATGAAATTTCAACATACCTCCCCCGGTCCAAGTCTCGGGTTAACCCCTCATATTTGAGGGTAAGAGGTCACGGTGGATAATATGAGAATAATAAAAGAAGAAAAGAAGGAGAAAAGATGAAGAAGAAAACAGGGAGGAAGGGTGGACACAAAAATAAAAACAATGCATGAATTTTATTAGAAATCTGAATTACAAACAAAAACTACAATAAAAAAAAATAAATGAAATGGAGAAGAATTCTGGTCGGCCTCCCTCGTTGGAGATCTCCTCCTTGGTGCCTTGAAGGAATGGATGGAGAATGGATGATTTGGGAAGGAGGTGAGGGCCTCCTTTTATAGGCAGAATTCGACCCCCGAATGTCGACGCGTTGTAAACCCCTTTAATGACATATTCACGCGTTCCACCCTTCATAAATGTTGTTCACAAATTTCTTGGCCGTCTCCTCTCCAAATTTAAGAAAATTTGGAAACATTATGTAGGAGTTATGAATTTTTCATTCTCGGTTGCTGTTTCTGGACGAAGCATCCAGGAAGGTTCCTCCAACCTAATGTCATTCAATAGCCTCCTTAATGACCTCCAAATTCCTCCCAATTTATTTTAGAGACTTCCCTCTCTGTCTTAGAGGTATACCAGGTGGAAAAACACCATTTGGATATGTTTCGGCCGCGTTTGCTGCCCGTTACATTGGGTTGGTCCATGCTGTCCGCCCGGAAAAATTCCAATTTTCAATGATTTTTTAGACCCTTTAGATGAAAAAATCAGCTCCTGGTCCAGCAGACAAAAATTATGGAAATAAAATAAGTATTCTAACAAAATTTGAATCATAAAATTTGGAATTTTATTTTTTCTGAAATGACCAAAATACCCCTGACGTAAAATTCTGTCAAAAATCCAAAATTAGTTGTTTTTCACATTTGGGTTCAAAATAGCACTAAAACCTAAAAAACATGATAATTACCAATTCAATAACACTTTTTTGGGATTATAAACAATGTTTTACAGTATAAAATATATGAAAATGTGAGCTTAATCACACCCCCACACTTAAAAATTGCACTCCTGGGAAATCATCTTACATCCAAATCAAAATCCACACAACAATCAAAAATGAGAAAATATCAATGATTTCATTCAAAATAGAATTCCATCATGTCTCATTTATGTATAATAATTCTCTCATTTTCATTTAAATCATTAAAATTTGTTCAACTCATAAATCAATCCACGGCCCAATCACAACCTACCTCACATTGAATTTTATGTCACTCTTCACTCAATAGAAATTGATTCTGGAGTTATGCTCATACTTGAAAATCACATGTATCACCATAGGTTTGTGAAAATTATCATTTCTCCACAGCGTGAAACATGAAAATTAATTTAATCATGAGGGCTTTAATTAAAGTTTCGAATGATTCTGTGGCTTAGGGTCGGTGGTAAAATGATTGAAAAATGTTCCAAGCTAGAAAGAGGAGGTTGAACTTTTAAGTACAATGCATGATTAAATCAAGTGAAAACACAGGAAATTCCTCACTCAATACTGCTTGTAAATGTGAAAAACAACCCCACCTTTCTTTATGACATGGTACATGAGCCAATAAGTGATGATATCATCTATGTTCTCCTCTTTTTTTTCAACGCTCCAGAAAGGCATAGCTTTATTTTTTTTATGGAGGATGAGCTGAAAATTGAATACAAGGAATGAATGAAAATTCATGCCATTGATTTTTTTTGGGAGGTACATGAGTCATAAAAGAATGTACAATGAGGAATTCAATCTCATCTCCATTTTTTTTCTTTCTTTTTTTAGGAGAAATGGATGAAACAAATAAAGCACAATGAAATGACGACACATGCCCAATTCTCTTGTTATCCACAACCCAAAATATTGACAAACACTTCACATTACCAATAAATGATACAAATCCGATGGAACGCACATGAAAGTCCCTTCCCCCACACTCAAACTTGAAATATCCATGCAAAAATACTAAAAGTGCAGGTAGGTAAGGAAAATTGTCTTGTAATGTGTCTTAAACCTATAAGGCAATTCATGGCATCTAAGGGCTTACAAAGGATAAATGTAAAGGTGGGTCTCAAGATAAAATGTGGCTAGCCAAAGCGATTCCTCAATCATTTTAAATACATTCCATGAAATCCAAATCTTCGAAAGAGAATTAATCACAAATTCTGTTTCTCACACAATATTCATGTTTCCCTCAAGAAATTGTGGGTATTAGGAAGAATATGTAAAAGTGGTTTAGAATACCTCACAGGATTGGAAAAAAAATATTTTGAGTCAGTTGTTTCATGGTCATGGATTTCAAAAATCAGTCAAACTCATACAAATGATTGATAATTCAATTCAATAAAAAATTTTCACATCAACAATCATTTAAATCCATTATTTCAAAAATCATTTCAACTCCTTCAAAATAAATTGTTGTGTGAAAAGTGATAAGAATATTCATTAAATCTCAAAATATGTTTTGGACTAAAAAAAATAAAGGAGTTTAATGGATAGTCATAAAAAGTTAACTCCCTTTTGAAATAATGATTCGGTCCTCTTCCTCTAATTCTCAAGGCTTCCTTCTGCCTTCATGATCCTACAAAAGAAAAATTACTAAATAAATCACACGGATCATTTTATTTAAGCTCAAAATTAAAAGAGTGAGGGGGCCACATGGTAGACTATTTCCTAATTCTAAATTTGAAATCTAAATTCCTAATATTGAAAATTAAATTACTATAAAGAATGTAAAGGATAAATCTTGGTATGATCCCTCAAGTGGGCCTTGGTTTCTTTTACTGCCTCCAGAGGGCAGTACCAGCTTTTATCCATAATCTGTTGGTGGATGAATCTTCTTTGATTTGAACCACCACATGTGGTTCTTCCCAGCTTGAAGATCTTTGTTCTTGTTGAGGAGGACTCCATAGATAGAGTATACAAGATCCTCCCCCTTCGCAATTGGGTACAGCTTGCATGGAGGGGGTTGGAAGAAGTAGGGAACCTTCTCTTCATTTGTTTCTACTTGTGCAACATTCCCTTTCCCTTCTTGTGCTCTGCCTAGTAAATATTCAGTGTGTTCAGGGAGCTTTAAATGTTCCCCAACAGGTGAAATTTCTTTTCCTTCATCATCCTCCATGGCATAATGTGAGATGGCCGAATCTAAAAATTCAAAACTATTAGGGGTGATACTCAAATAATTTTCAGTAAAATTAAAAGAGTTTGAGTTTAAGATTGTATCATCTCCCTGAGTCGGTTCGACTTTAATATCATCTTCAATTGAATGTGTGTCTTGGAGTCGATCTTCACTAGATGGAGGTAGGTAGTCGGGCTCCTCCTCCTCAGGTTTGGATTCAACTTCATGGATGTCTTCAGTGAAATCAGGAAAGACTAGTGTCACTTCCTTCTTGGCCTTGAATCTTTTTAAGTCAGCTTGGAGTTCATCGACCATGGCCATCAAATCTTCCAATGATATCCATGTTGTTATGCCTCTTTCCACTTGCTTGATCGTTATCATCAGTGCATCGACTCTTCGTTGGAGGGCCTCCTCGGTATAGTCTGTTTCTTCCTCCTGTACCTGTGAGTAATTGTTCCATGCAGAATAATTTGAATTTGAATCGATCATGGAAAAAAAAAATTTCAATTTTTTTTTTAAAATGGAAAAAAATATAAAATTTGGAATTAAAAAATGTTAAGTAAACAACTTATTAGCTCCCCGGCAACAGCGCCAGTTTGGACACACGCCTGTCGTAGGGCGTGGCAACAGTAATTTAATTTTCCTAGTGTAGCATAGAAGCTGACCATGGTCATCTCACTTAAGGAGCATTCTCAATCGTTTACTTACTTAATCTAATTTAACTAAACTAATTATTTTTGGTTGTTTTTATTTTTGAATGTAAGGCAATTTAATAAAAGATAAAACTAACATGCAATGACAAAATGCAATTAATAGAGAAAGAACTTGGCCTTTATGGGTTGGTATGTGGGTTTCATAATTCTCCTTGTTGATATTTAAATTAAGTTTGATAATTCAATTATGAGATCTCATTCATGAATTACTATTCTTTTATTTATTGGTGTGAAATCTTGAATGCATTTTGCAATCTTAACTTCACCTCCTCCTATAATCAAGGTTGATGGCACACCTCGATCGAGAGTGTGTCATATTCAAAGATCTAGCTCCATCGTATGCCATTTCAACCACTGAATGGCTCAACTCCATCGTATGAAGTGCTTGTATCCAGTAGAAGGGAGGGAAAATATTTAATAAAAGAATAGAAATGAGTTTAAGATCAGTGTCGTGGTGGACGATCGCCACACCCGTGCACATCACTCTTACTCATCACAAACTGAATAAAATATAGGAATTTAAGCACCGAATTAATGAAATTTCCACATACCTCCCCCGGGCCAAGTCTCTGGTTAACCCCTCATATTTGAGGGTAAGAGGTCACGGTGGATAATATGAGAATAATAAAAGAAGAAAAGGAGAAAAGATTAAGAAGAAAACAGGGAGGAAGGGTTGACACAAAAATAAAAACAATGCATGAATTTTATTAGAAATCTGAATTACAAACTAAAACGAAAATAAAGAAAATAAATGAAATGGAGAAGATTTCTGGTCGGCCTCCCTCGGTGGAGATCTCCTCTTTGGTGCCTTGAAGGAATGGATGGAGAATGTATGATTTGGGAAGGAGGTGAGGGCCTCCTTTTATAGGCAGAATTCGACCCCCAAATGTCGACGCGTTTTAGTCCCCTTTAATGACATATTCACGCGTGCCACCGTTAATAAATGTTGTTCAAAAATGTCTTGGCTCCTCTCCAAATTTCAGATAATTTGGAAACCGTATGTAGCAGTTATGAATTTTTCATTCTCGGTTGCTGTTTCTGGACGAAGCATCCAGGAAGGTTCCTCCAACCTAATGTCATTCAATAGCCTCCTTAATAACCTCCAACATCCTCCCAATTTATTTTAGAGACGGCCCTATCTGTCATCGAGGTATCCCAGGTGGAAACACATCATTTGGATATGTTTAGGCCGCGTTTGATGCCCGTTACCTTGGGTTGGTCCATGCTGTCCGCCCGAAAATATTCAAATCTTCAATGATTTTTAGACCCTTTAGATAAAACATTCAGCTCCTGGTCCAGAAGACAAAAATGAAGGAAATGAGATAAGTATTCTAAAAAATTTTGAATCATAAAATTTTGAATTTTATTTTTCCTGAAATGACCAAAATACCCCTGACGTAAAATTCTGTCAAAAATCCAGAATTAGTCGTTTTTCACATTTGGGTTCAAAATAGCACTAAAACCTAAAAAACATGATAATTACCCATTCAATAACACTTTTGTGGGATTATAAAGAATGTTTTACAGTATAAAATATATGAAAATGTGAGCTTCATCAGCTACCCAAATTGGAAAAGGACAAAATGGATTGAACCAGTAAGGAAAAAGGGATATACAAAAATAACGACTATTGCTAACATGTCTCTTAGAATTTAAAGAAGATGAAAAGGGATTCTCTTTAATATCTGTGCAATTAATTTTATATTACATATTAATTTTTTTTTTGTTTTTGATAAAATTCAAAAATTCCATTATTGATTTGGTTCCAGATGATTGCAATCAAATTCAAAGAAAGGATTAAAAAGCACAAAAAATTGAAATATTTTATTATGGTTGAATGTTGATTAACATAGTAAATAAATATTAAATGTTTTACAAATATAAAATAATGGATATATAAAGGTGTTTATATTATTTTAAACATTTATAAAATTGATAGTTGAACGTTTTCTTATTAAGTAATTATTTTTAAAATTAATTACTCTATTCCAAAATAAGTTTTGGAATTATTATCGTCAATAGTGAAATAAAATTCAAATTGATATATTCATCTTAAGTAAATTGATTACATAAAATATATGATGTTTATTTTTTAATAATAATAATATTTTATAAAATATCTCATGATGTAATATGAAGGAGTTCATATTAAAACCATTTAAATAAATATATGATTTCTTTATATTGGAAAAAATTAACCTTTTCATATTAATGTAGAACTATATAATAATGAATATATAATTAATTAATGAATTTTTTTATGATTCATTCATGTCATTATTAACTATATGAATAAAGATTTTATTTATCTATTAAATTCATTAATCATTGATCTAAAGAGTTATAATATGAATTGTGATTTATTGATTATATGAAAGTGTGAAACTACTTTTAAATTATTTTATATACATTTTAGGATTTATTGTGTTGTGGTAATGAATTATTTAGTACTATAATACCTTATATTTGGTTATTTCGTAGTTTATGAAGAAAATTTTTGGAAGATGATATTCGTTTTTACATATTAGGTGTAAGAAATGTGATGGAATAGAAGTTACTCATGAATAATGTATTATTGGGTAGATGGGATTTGGAAAGAATTTATCATTATTCAAGAGTCATATGCCTTTCATTAAAATATGGGGGGTGGGATATCTATCACATAAAGATTAATCATATTATTATAGTTTATTTCATATGATTATAAGCCTTTAAATAAATTGGTTTCAGGTAACTTGTCCATAATATGAATTTAAACATGTATTAATATATTATGATTTTAATTTTTGTTTAAAATATATCTTATGAGTTGTATAATGATTTATACATCAATATGACTGACTGAAAATTAGCCTTTTAATTTAGAAATACCTTTTTTGGGATAAGTGAGAACCCTTGAATGTAGAAAATATAATCCATTAAAAAACATACGAAATGGAAGAAACATTAAAATATAATTGCATCCTATTTGAAATGTTGTCCTTAAAAAAATTTCAATGGAGATTGTTTACCAATATAACATGGTCATATTTGATATTGTCTTAAAAACAATATGCCATTTTCCCATGTTTTAATGTATTCATATACAATTAATTTCCTTTCATTGAAACCTGTTACCAGAATAAGGTCCTTCTTATTGATCCACTCTGCCTACTCCTTGATGGTATCCCTATGTAGTAAACACTATGAAATACTATCTAAATAATCATTTGATTAATTAATCTCTATATATTCTTCGATTATTTTTTCCTCGGAGTGGAGAATCATCTCATAGACCTTGGTTCGAAATTATTTGAAAGAATCTCTATGATTTCCATTAGGCACACCTTCAAAAGGATCTACTCGGTTAGTGGTGTTCTCCACAACCACACCTGTGGTACATTCATAAAACTTGATTCTACTATAACACCTTCTCATGGAACACTATTCATCAATTGGTTATCAACTTGAATCATCACACACACCTTCAGATTCGTCAACTTATCTTGAGTTTTGAGGTTATTCTCCTTAGGCCTCAAATACTTTGAATATTGTTCCTCCATCAGTTTAGATACGTATGAGTAGTCCATCTATCCTTTAGGTTTATTTTTTTTAAATAATAATGATATTGCATGAATTTTGTTTCGTTGGGCACTTTCTTCCATCTAGGTTCATGGATACCTCTTCCATGGTGACCCTCCACACTATCATATGATAACTTTCTAGAGAATCTATTAAGAGACACATCCCTGAGACTTCATTTAACATCAATAGAACCCTAATCCAATATAGTGTCTTGATGATCTTGATCCAATACTTATTTAATAAGTCCTTTAAATCTGTTTCCAAGTTGAATTGAGGGCTTGGTCATTAGATTTAATCATTTCTCACCAGAAACAGTACCCTTTGTGACTTAAAAACATAGAATCATGAAATACATTGCCACATTTCTAATTATGGGTATGGTAACAACAACATGGGCAGTCCCCTAAAGTCACTCCATGGGCGAGGTACCACTTACAGCTCTTAAGACTACAATTTAAGAAGCTATATTTATTGAGGTAGGTGGAGAAAAGGTATATGATTCCTATACCCCCCTTAACCTAGAAAAAGAATATTTAACTGAACCATGCAGATCCTAATGAAATCATCTAAATACATATGCAACTTCATGATTAAACTCCCTTTGATAAGACTCTTTCATGGACAAAAACATGTTTTTTCATTCACCGACACGTCATAAACGAGCATGGTTTCTATAGGTGGGAGGCTGAAAAACATAATGTTTCCCCAATTACAAACTATATCCCACAACTAATGTTGAACGATCCTTCACCAATGTTTTTCCAAAAAAATTACCCATCTCTGGATCCATACCACCATAGATGACCCCATCAACATCATGAACCCAGATTCCCAAGTATCTTTGGCATCTTGTAATAATACACCAAGGATTAGAAGTATACAAGTTGTTTTATCATTAATTCTTCATCCAAAGTGACCCACACCAACTCTACCAGTGGGTTGGAGAAATCAACCTACATTCATATCTGTGGGTTAATCCAATGGAAAACCAAGAGGGTTCTATTTTCAATGAATATAAAAATACCTACCATAATTACAATAATTCGTAGAATTAAATGTGTTTTAAACAATAATGGTAGTTGGGGAATCTAACCCATATAGAATATGAGAGTGAGTGTAAAATAATATAAAAATTATATGACCAACAAAAGAGAAAGAATCTATATCTATGGCAATAAATCAGATCATTGGACCATAAATGTATAAGACACTACTATGATCTATAAATAATAATCATATGATTATTATCATGGATACCAACAATCACATGGTCTTACTACCACTATGATCTAAAGATCAAAGTTTCCAAATCATCAATGGGTGGTTTTCAATGCCAGAAACAGGCTAACAGGATCCGATTGATGATTATTGAAGCTTTAGTGAACTCAAACATTGATAATGAATGGAGATACATACCATCGAGAAGATCATGAAACTTTAGGCAAAGAGAAGTCGGTAGGGACAAGAGGAAAGAATATGTGTTACATAAAGGGATGAAGGGTCAAGCCATTGGAATTGGTGGGATGAGGTCCCCCTCCTGATGACAGGAGGGTGGGTGGGTGGGTGGGAGGTAGAAGGCTTCCCTATCATTGATAGGTATTTCCAAAAGGAATAAAAACCTGAGAGTCAATCCCTCCATATACATTGTACGAGAATATGGAGTGAACATAATGATTTTTTATGGATGAAATATGATTCTAAAAAATATCACTATAATAATGAAAACATATAAAATCAATAAATGAGATAGTATGGTAATATTAAATACCATTTACAAATAACATGTTTTTCATCCAAAAAAACATATCCAGACCATAGTTATCAATTTGGGATGGCCATTACGATGTTTTGTAAATTTAGATTATCTTTTTTAAATAAATAATGTAATGATATTACCCTAACGTTTTGGTGCCTTGTTTTTTGTGTTTTCATTGGTTTACAATTAAAATGTAAAATTATTTGAATACCAAATGAACAGAGTTGAGTGAGTCCATATGTGAAATGGGAGAGAAGAGTTAGGCTCTCAACTATACTAGATTCATATGTGATATTATTGACATGATTTCCTACTAGATAATGTGAATAATTATTTTTGTGTGTAACCAGTGTATGTCAAGAATAAATATATATGTTGTTCCACTAACAGAAAAAAGGTATTCATTATAATTTTATTATTTTTATGAGAATATTTTCTAAAAAAATTTATAAATAGAATTTAAAACATCATACTTATCAGATATAATATTCTTTTTCACATTATATAATCATCATCATAAATAGTAATTTTGTGCTCATCATTAGTAAATTTAACGATATTTACTTAAACAAATTCATTGATTGGTATAAACCATAATAAAAATTTTTTATTAAGAAGAAAAAATTCAATGTGTTAAAGCATAACCACATCATGACTATCCCAGTGTTGAAGTAGTTCAATAGGTGAGTCTATATTTTCATGAGAAACATAAAATAATTTACAAAATATGTTTAAATCATTAGATAAAATATAATCTAAAGAACATTAGTCTACACAGAAGTACGCAATTTGATTTAGTAAGATATTTTTTCTTTTCCTACAGATATATCAATGAGGGATAGGGTTTTTATGGCACTTGGACTAGAATGTTTATCATTCTGGACCATCCCCAAATGCTGGTGGAGTGAGCCTTTCCATTTGTTGAAGGCATATCGAGTAGTTTTTATCTATTATATAATGCTAATTTCTTCACATCTATTCCCTAAATCTCATTTTTTATGAAATTTCTAGAGCTTTAAAAAGATTTCCCAAATCTTTGTCTCTATCATGTAAAATTTATGGAACCATAATCTCTCATAAATAATACACTCATTTATTTGTTTAATTAGTAATTCTGTTTGATAGACACATTCGAAATGCATGTTTTTAGTTAATAGGGTTTACAAGATCGTTAAATTGTGGGATAATTTGATAGAAAGAACATCATTGTTTATTTTTAGAAATTTATTGACATAATTAAGGCATTATCTAGTGCTCCATACACCTATAATGGATTACATTTAATTCTTTTTAGGTGTTTCTTTGACTTTTATATAAAGTGTGATGACATGGAAATGTAAATTTGGTTTAGACAACCCGAACTTCCACAACTATTACAAAATTAACTGATATTAAAAATGATATGAAAAATTGTAGGAAGATATCTATTTTCTAACATTTAAACTAGGTCTTTGTGTCATCTTATCTCTCCTCGAATCAATGTGGAGGTAAAATTCTCTTAAAGGCTAGTGGATTTCATTTGACTTGCTATTGGGGAGGAATTTTTATGGAAGCAACCAATTATCATTGATTCGTGGATTGATTTTTATATGGGAAATAAAGTTATGAACTATAAATTTCTAAGAGTAGGAGGAATATAGAAGCAGGCTCTGTAGACTATGAAAAAATATGGTTGATGGCTCTGAGGAAGGCTGGTTGGAGGAAACATCTCTGGGGTAATCTAAGGATAAATCAAATGAAGAGATGTGTTAGTACATAAGAAAAGAATGATTTCATAAGGTTTTGGATATTTATAATATCATGAAGAAGGATATGGGAGATACAAAAGATAATGAACTAGCTCACGTGGGTTCAGTTGGAACTAGTGTACTAAATGCTAATGGCGCTATGATTTCAAACTCTTGCACCAATTATATGGTTGTGTGTGTAGGCAGCAATATCAAACCCGAAAGGGGTAATTCGACAAATTTGTGTGGGATGTTCAATGGATGTTAAATTTTGGGTGAATCCATGTTATAGTTCCTATAGTCATATGGATTCCAAACTGGGGTGACATCTGAGAAGGACCCCTTCATGTCCCAATCTGAACAACAACTTGGATAACATAAGTGTCAAAGGAGGGTTATAGTGCATCACCAATTGTCCCTCAGAAGTAAATTCTGATTTACAAATACATCATCATATAAAAATTCAATAGAGTAACATGGTAACGTTATACATACTCTAAGGAGGAATAAGCGAAATAAAGAAAATAGGTCCCTAGGGATCTATATGGTCACTAAGAAGTAGTAATCAAAGAGACATAATGAATAATCATATCTACCGAGGACAATGGAGACACATTCAACCAAAAAATGTGGTAAATAAAAGGTACAAGTGCCCTAAATAGTGGAAGGTGTTAAGGAGGATCAACATATATGATACACTTGGATTTTAGATAACGAAAAGGTGGTTACACCGGTTGGTGTTATCTCATAAGTTTTGGAGGTACATCAAGGAGATACAGAAGAGAAGAATGAGGAATATCTTGGGGAGATACTAATTATCTTCTAGGATGTATGGTTGGAGAAGGAGGCTATAAAACGTTATGGACAATAGAGTGAGGCAGGGACTCTGTATGTACCTCAACAAGAAAAATATATAGTTATGGAGAATAATCTGGAAATACTCATGCACTCAGGTGAAGAAATGGTGGAGGATGATCTGAAGATTAAGGTGAAGAAGGAAGAAGCTGAACAAATGATTGGAATATTGCTCCAAGTAGACACTATCAGAGATAAATGTGATTGGATGTATAAGAATTACCAGATATTGATTATTGGTATCAACATGTGGAAGATTAATAAAAATGAAAACATGAGATCTTGGGACTATTTGGAGTATTATTTTAAAGTCCTCTTAAGGGATGATCTAAAAAATCAAGTAGCTTATACTCCTTTTAATGTTTTTTTGGAGATGAATTCAAACTAGTTTAAACATTCCTTTACCAAAACTGTATTTTCATTTAGGGTTTCATCTGGTTAAGAAACAAGGGTTATCACTTTTCCCCTAAAATTTAATGACAATAAAAATTTACATTAGAGAGAAAAAAACATAATTAAGTATTCTTTAGACTAAGAGAGGTTGAAGGTTTATTTTATGTCATGATTTGTATATAAAATTTTATTTTTAATCATTATTTGATATTATTTAGTAGTCTGAATTTTTTATTTTAAATTTTATCATTTTCCTCAATGATTTTGGGTTTTATGAAAATGTGATATGAACTATAGGTTCAGGTGTTGTATAAATAGATCTAAAGGATAAATTATTATGCTAGAGAGAGAAAATTTTGATTTTTCATATTTTCATAATTGAAAATTGAAATGAAATGTTATTGTTCAATATGAAGGAAATTGGTTCCATAAGATGGAATATTTTGGTATTCCTGAAGGGGTATAGGAATGTCCATTCATTTATCAGGGTTATAGAAATAGACTATTTGATTCTTAATATTTATGATATACTTGATGTGTATATTAAAAATGCTATGAGTATAAAAAACATTCAAATCAATTTAATAAATGATTACTCTTTTATTTGGAATTTTTGTAATGCGAAAAAGAGTTGTTGATTCATGGTTTAAATCTAATGTAATAATCGACTCTTAGGTGGATCATAACAAATGAAGTTTATTTTAATCATTTTATCTTATATGTTAGGAGATGTTTTTTCCACAAATAAGTTTTTTGAATAATATTAGATGGACGATTTAAAAAATTTTGTTTATGATATATCATATTATATATCATGGTTTTAAAAGAATAAATTAATAAATATTTATTTTTATGATAAAAACCAAAATACTTTTTAAAATATTAGGTATGGAGTTATAACCCCCAAATAGTGGCATGTTTTAGACAAATAATTATTCTTTTCATAACATAATGTTAACCACATTAAGTAACATATAAAAATAGAAATAATAGTTTTGTTACAAATATATTTACTTAAGTAAATAAGTTTGATATTCTATAGATAACAAAATTTTTGAATAGTATCATTTTATTATGACGAGAATATAGGCTCTGTGATGAAACTACCTAATCATTTATAAATGAAATTACCATTTTGAATGAAAAAAAATACATTATTAAGTCATGTATTAATTGAGAAAACACCACCACTATGGTTATTTTGGACCATTATAAAATATGGTTAGTCAGATTTAAAATAATGATAAAAATATAAACCATTGATGATATTATCATTGTATAGTTTCTGTTGATAGTAGTTTATATTAAGTGCAATGATACCGTCCAATTGACATAGTTATAAGAAAATATGGTCTCTACTTGTAGGATCATACCCTCAAAATTATAGCTATTATATATTTGGGGGGGGGGATGGATTCACTGGGAATTTCCCTTGAGCAATCCCAAGTTGAAATTAATAAACTAAAACATTTACAAAATAATTTAGGAGAGAAGTTTATTCTAATTGTGATCATGTCCCAAACTATGAACATGGAACCGGCCTTAGAATGCTCTACCTTAACACACCTTCCCATTTGGGAATATGTTAGGATAATAATGCTGTATGCATCTAGAACCTAGTAATATCAATTTATATATTTTTTTATTGAAATTATGATTATATTTATCCATTATTATTATTTTATAAATAATAATATGATGACTTTTATAATAATTAGACGTTTTTGAAGAAATCATACTTGTATTTTTGGAATATATAAACACTCAATTAGGATAGTCTTTTGATAATTTCATGAAATATTGAATTTAATTTAATTTTTATAAAATTTTATAATTAAATAATATTTATTTAAAATAAAAATGACAACATAATTAAATGAATTATAATTAAATCTTTATAAGGGTTATAAAGATTCTCCTATCCTAAAAACTAGTATTTACCAATAAATAAGGATTTTTCATCAAAAATAAAAATCATCATATTTAGTAAATTATATTGATAAAATAAATATTATTTTTGAAATCAACACATCAAAATTATCCAATGGATATTTTATCATAATTCTCTAAGGCAATCAAATTTTTTGGTAAAAATTGAATATGGTTGAAATATATGGTCTAAATTTTGACATCATAATATCATAAAATTGATTTAATAAATTCTATAAATGGAATGACTGGAGAATATAAATTTCCTGTTTAATATAATTATTTTTTGAAGTTATTTAATTAATTTTATAATCCATTATTGAATCCATCGAAACATATAATATATTTTAAGAGTTTTAAATAAATTCTTGTTAAACATTGTTATCTTCCACAGACACAAAGGTATTGTTTTAGTATTTTTGGATTCTAGAATTATTAAAAATTAAAAATTACACCTCTTTGGTAGAAACCATGTAAAAAACAATAATAAATTTTTTATTTTCGATTATTTTATCATATAGAGTCAAAACCTATGTTTAGAAACTAATAAAAAAATATCATTATTTTTCAATAAATGAACACCCAATCTCCCACTAAAAATTACTAAAAACCTAATGATAATGGATTTACACTCCCTATCCCTCTCTAAACCCCCATAGTGTTCCTAATAAATTAATAATATCTTATATAGATTATAGAATCTCCCTCTCAAGGTAAGAGATTCCCTCCCCTTCCACTTTATTCATTAAATTAAATTTTTTATTCAATTAGTTTTTGAATTTTTCAGTTTATAATGTTTTTTAACACATCCCATTTACGTTTTAATGTTTTATAACTAATTATATACCTATATTTCGTTATAATTAATCTCTACCATGAATCAGTATGTACAATTGTTATGCTACCGAAATCGACCTATGATTTTTCAATGCCAATGATTTGTATAGTGAATACCCATCTCCATTTCCACTCAAGGATATTCACCTATATATAAATATCCATTATTTATTGGGGAATTAAATATATGTAAATCATAATCTTTAATAATAGATTTAAAAGTCATGAAAATAATTGTTATGTATTATGATCTATATGGAACACCAACTATTGTACATGAAATGAATTTGACTGGTGAGCCCAAGATTATATAGAATTCAAATTAACTCGGTAATTCTTTTTTTCTCATAAGATACCATTTGTGGTTTATGGGAGGTTATCCTATGTATAATATGTTATTAATTCTTAGTAGTTAGCCTTAACATGTTCTTATAATGTCATGTTTTATGTTGTATTCCCATTTATATGTTGCACTGATATTATTATATCAAATAATGCTTTTATGGTCATGTTTATGATTATCACCCATTTTATTTATCCATTATATTCCTCTTGAATAAAATAAATTACTTTTAACATGTAATGCATTGATTATTATCTTTTTGGGATTTATAGCTCTCCCATTTCATATGTATCTACACATGTTATCTCTTGTTGTATTAAAACATTGATGGAATATAATGTAATGTTTTAGTATTTTTAAATAATGTTGTTCTACTCATGTTTCAAGTTAGTATTATATGTATCTATTTACAAAAATTCAATGGGGATCATTATAATGACCCACCGATTCTCATTGGCTTGAGAGCTCAACGAGTCATTACTAGGACTTAAGCGATATCCCCAGGGTGCCAAAGGCGGGTAATAAATGCTGAAGGGTTTTAAAATACATGGGGGACGATTTAACCTTTAACTAAAAACAACCAACAAATAGAACAAATAGATAACCATCTCCAAGAAACCACTATATAATGCATGATTTAAAACCAAAACAACTCAACCATTAATTTTTATCAAAAACCAACCAAAAGTACTACAGTGAAAACCAACACTGAATATTAGAGTAAACTGCAAAAAGAAAACTCAAAGACTATAAGACAACAACCCAACTCTATGCTCCACAAGCTCCAAGCTCCAATATCACGAACTTGACCAAGTATAACGAAGCAGTTCTCTAAACATGTGACACTTTACCTTTACAAACGTCCTGGTATATGACCTCTGCAAAACCACCAATGTGCCAAAGCAGGGGGTGACTAATGAAACTAAGAAGGTTTTCCCCGATGAAATCCCAACCCATGACTCTTTGATAAAACATGTTAGCACATTTATATAAAACAATTTATATAAAAAAATTCCAAAAACAGTTCACAATATAACAAGTTCCATGTCAAAACCATTTTCCAACAAAACCCATCCTTCTCAAGAAAAGAAGTTCAGCAATGTTTCCAATTCCATTCACATTTCCATTTGGCACATTTTTTCCATTTCACCAATCCACACAACCAACCATGCATACAATTTGGACCTCCCTATACTCGCGAGTGGTGAGTTATCCTTCCACTAAGTCATCACTTAGTGAACTACCTTGATGGGGGTACTTCATGACCTTATTCATCCCAACCTATTGATGGGGGGACTTATCACTGTTATCCATCCCAACCTATTTATGGGGGACTTCTCACCCATATCCATCCCAATGAATATGAACACACACCACAACCATTCAATCTATTCCCAAAACCTGGTGTGTTCAAAAACTTTCAACAAAGCATCCCCCTTTTATTAAAAACCATCTCATTCAAGAAGTAAAACCATAGCCAATTTAAAATCACCAATTTAAATTTACATTAACAAACACATTCCATAAACACACAATTTTCATCACCCATTACTAAAAAGGGGTTTCAACCATTCATTCATAACAGATAAACAAACCATTTCAATCAAGGAAAACAATTTGAAATTAAACCATCAAGTTCTTAGAAAGAGGAATCGAGAGTGAAGCCACCTACCTCAACAAAATAAGTGAAACCAACAAAGAATAGGGTCAAAACACCACAAAACCTCCTTAGATTCACTCCGATATCACCAACGGGACCAAAACCCGACTTAAAAGTAATCCACTACCTTAGATCTACCCAGCTCGGGCATAGATCTAATGATCCAACAAGGGGGAAGAAGGAGATCTAAGAAAAAAAGTCAAGAACAAGACCTACCGCGATCAACCGACCACTAAACGCCAAGGCCACCATCCGGATTGCTTCCAAAACTCATGTTAAGTGTTCTCCCACCTTCCTGAGAGAGAAATCCCGAGTTTGGGCTGTATGGAAGAAAAAACGAGTGGGTTAAATGATGAAACAGATTAGATCCTTATAAATTGGATCTAAGTTGACTTCCACATGGTTAGTCCGCACAGTTAGATAAACCGTGCGCTAACTGTGCGGTAGTCACTTCGAGAGAGGGGATCTCTGCACAACCTCCTAGCACGGCTTTCCCAAACCATGTGGAAACTCTATGGTCTCCTCTATCTAATATACCACCACCTGTATGGTTTGAAAAACTATGCGTAGCTTGCGCGTCCCCACATTTTTCCCTTTTACACTTTAAAATTCACCCAAAATTTCCCCAAACATCTCCCATAAACTTCATGCACCTAAAAAGAATAAAACAAGGGTTACTTACCAGAAACCGGTGGTACTACATTCTCCCCACCATTGGCCTTTACGTCCTCGGAATTTAGAAATCCATCGCTTTCCTTAAAGTTTTATGGCCACTGCTCTTTCATTTCTTTCTCTCTATCCCTAGTCTCTTCCTAGATCTGACTATGCTTCCATAAAACCCGTACTAGACAAATGTATTTTCCATTCAATACTTTCTCTTGACTATCCACTATCCATATAGGGATATGTATAATTGAAGCATCTGGCTCTAGGTCAACATGATCCCATATGATCACATGGTCAGGATCGGGGTGATACTTCTTCAACTGAGATACATGGAACACATTACGCACTACACTGAAATGTGGTGGTAATGCCTACCGATATGCCCCACTTAAACCCATTCTAGTATCTCATAAAGGCATATATATCGAGGAGATAATTTTCCCTGATTCCCAAAACGACGTTGTCCAAGCCTTGGAGAGATTCTCAAAAAGACATGATCACTCACAGCAACCGAAAACGGTTTTTAGCGATGATCCACATAAGATTTCTGACGACACTGATCCGTCTCGATCCTCTTTCTAATAAACTAGATATTCTACGTTGTTTCATGGACAAGACTCAGCACAAGAAGTGACATCTCACCTATTTCCACCCAACAAAGTGGAGAACGACAAGGACGCCCATACAATGCTTCAAACAGAGCCATGCGTATCGAGGCCTGATAACCGTTATAGTATGAGAACTCCACTATGGGTATATGCTCCTCCCATGGGCCTCGAAAATCCATTACATAGGACCACAACATTTATTCCAACGTTTGTATCATCCGCTCGGATTTCCCATCCGTCTGAGGATGATACGTCGCGCTCATCATCAACTGAGTCCCAATGGCTTGTTGTAAGGATTTCTAGAAACGAGATGTGAACCTTAGATCTCAATCTGAGATGATAGACTATAGTACACCATGCCTTTTTACCACATCCTGGATATAGATTTTTGAATGATCTTCCACCATATGATTTTCACGAATCAGGATGAAATGGGCCGACTTGGTTAGACGATCCACTATCACCGAAATGGCATCATGTTTCCAGACCATGCTTGGAAGACCTGTAACAAAATCCATTGCTATCTGCTCCCAATTCCACAGTGGGATATGTAAAGATTGTAACATTCCAGCGGGTCTCTGATGCTCTTCTTTAACCTGCTGACAAGTTAAGCATCACGAGATGAACTCAGCCACCATTCTTTTCATGCCTCTCCACCAAAAATACGCCTTTAGTACCTTATAAATCTTCTGTGTACCAAGATGTATAGCCCATCATGAATGGTGGTAAGCATTACGGAGTTGTTCCTAAATAGCTAATGTTACAACCATCCAATCTGAAAACCGAAAAACTGAACTCCCATCCATCTTCCATCGCTCAATGGTCTCCCCACCATTGAGTTTTGAACTCATTGAAACACAGAATACATCGGATGCATGTGCTTCCTTTACTATCTCCTCCAAATCAGGAACAAGTGTAGCTGAATATAAAACAACAACATCACCTCGGTATTCACATTCCACATGTATGTCGGCTAAGACCAGCATCAACTGCCATTCATCTGAAGATTCCTTTTACAACTGAGCATATGACTTTCTACTTAATGCATCAACAACCGAATTTCCCATACCCAGTGTGTACATCAGGTCATAGTCAAAAATTTGAAGATACTCCATCCATCTCTGTTGCCTAAGATTCATATCACGTTGTGAGAAAATGTGTTTCAAGATTTTGTGATCTGTAAACATAGTGAAATTATCACAAAAGAGACAATGTCTCCATGTTTTAAAAGCATGGATGACCGCATCCAACATAAAATCATATGTAGGTTAATTTTCTCATGCACCCTCAACTTCCTTGAGCCATAAGCAACCACCTGGTCTCCTTGCACGAGAACACAACCCAAACCTGTTCCTGAAGAATCACAATACACCACATACCCCTGTCCTAATTCCAGAAAAATCAAGATGGGTGCTAATTTAAGGAAAACTTTCAACACTTGAAAAGATCTCTGACATTCTTCAGTCCATTGAAATTCACTGTTCCTCTTTGTGAATGCAGTCATAGGCAAAGAAAGTCATGAGAAGTCATGGACAAAGTGTCGGTAATAACCAGCTAGACCAATAAAACATTGTATATCAATGACATTCTTCGGCGGTTGCCAAGAACGAATAGCTTCTATCTTTTACGGATCCACTGAAACACCTTTCTCAGAAACAACATGGCCAAGATGGAATACCTTTTGTATTCGAAAATCTCACTTTGAAAATTTGGCATACAACTGATGGTCTCTCAATATTTCCAACACTATCGACAAGTGTTGCTCATGCTCAGCCCTTGTTCTTGAATACACCAATATGTAGTCCAAAAACACCACATCATAAGAATCTAGATATCACCGAAATATCTGATTGATCAATTCCATAAAGACTGCTGGTGCATTTTTATAACCAAAAGGCATGACTACATATTCGTAGTGGCCATATCCGCTTCTGAAGGCTATTTTCAGAATATCCTCCTTCCGAACTCGCAACTGGTGATATCCTAATCATAATTCAATTTTGGAGAACCACTGATCTCCCCACAATTGATCAAACATGTCATCAATGCGTGGAAGTGGATATCTATTCTTTATTGTAACATGGTTAAGTTTACGATAATACACACATAGCCTCAATGTTACATCTGCTTTCTTTACAAAAAAACTGGTGCTGCCCACAGAGACAAGCTTGGCCGAATGAAACCCTTTCTTTCTAGCTCCTCTAACTGATCTTTCAATTCTTTTAACTCTTTTGGATCTATCCTATAAGATGGAAGGGAAATAGGACTAGTCAATGGAAGGAGATCAATCATAAACTCCACTTCCCTTAGAGGTGGTAACCCTGAGAAGTTCTTGGGAATGACATCAGGAAATTGATCCACCACAACTGGAAAACTATTTTTCTCAATAATTCACATTTATGCCAAAGTCACCGATAAAAATTGATGAAAGATAGTTGCCACCATTGGTGCTGAAAAGCTCTTTTCACCCTTATTTGCTATCCTTTCTCCTCTAAAGAGATGGTCGATGTCGTCCTCAATCGAGAAACTAGTTGTTCTCCTATAACAGTCGATGTGAGCCTTAATCCTTTCCAAACAATACCTCCCTAGGATTACATCAGAGACATCTATATCCAACATGGAGAAGTCCTATTCCAGCTCAGCTCTATCCATAGTTATAGCACATGTTCGACACACTAAGGCTTGCCATTCTCTTTCACCAAGAAGAGTTTTTAGTTTCAACACAGAAGGCATCATTTCCAGTTTTAAACAAAGAAAGTCAGCAGTATGAGAAGAAATGAATGAATTTGATGCACCAGTTTCAAACAACACTTGAACAAAGATAGAATTCAAAATAATCGTACCTCTTTCTGTTGATGGACCAGCCTTATCATCAATGATCATAATATCAGCTCCATACAATTACTTCATCGCTGCACTGTTCTCCTTGTTTCCTTGCTGAGATTTTCCTGGTTGAGGAGTCATGGTCTTTCTAGATTCACCATGTCTAGCTCTATTATTATGATGAGACTGACTCTGCTATCCTCACCCTGTCGAAGCATACGATGCTTGCGACACCTGGGAAGTGTCACGTGCACCCGACCTCAGAGTGTTTCTACAATAGTGTTGTAGATGCCCCATCGACTTGCAATTGTGATATTGCCTAGGTCGCATCATAAACCCTCTATTTATGTGATCAGTCAAGCAACATTGAAAACACCCGACTTTCATAATGGGTCATGGATGAAGATTCACTGATCCATCCATCTGGTTCTATTTCACACTCCCACCTTGAATGAGGTGTCCCTCTTCTACTTGTTCCCAGCATTTGAGTTCCCAGCCATTCCCATGGGTATCATCAAAATTCCTCCTCCCATAATTCCTGAGGTGTCTTTTTCATCTACTGTTTCTCTTTTTACCATCTCCGTATAATCTGTAATACCTGGCACAATTATATTCGAACGAATCTCCCGTCCCAACCCTGATTCAATGATGTGTGCATTTAGTGATGCACTTGCACCAACTTCTGGTGCGAAGCACACTAAATTCACGAATTTAGCCGCATATTCCGTGACAGAGAGGTTATCCTACTTCAGGCTGAAAAATTATGTCATCCTCTGGATCTTGACCGTGTGAGGATAGACTTTTTTATTGAACAACTCCTCAAATTCCTCCCATTCTAGGCCTTGATCCACCATAGGCTGCACCACTAGCTCCCACCATTGTCATGCGAGATCCTCCAGCAAGTACGTTTCCAACATTATTATCATTTCTGCTGTTCTTCCGATGAAATATAATATACGACTCATCCTAATCATCCACACCTCCACCTTTTCTAGTTCAGAATCACCCTAAAAATGGGTGGATTTTGCTTCTGGAACTCGACGAAATGGTCTACATGCCTTGACTCATCCCTCCAATTCCCTGTTTTGATAGCCTGGATCGCTTGAACGATACTCTGAACCTGCTCTTAGTTCACACATGGTTCAGGTGCAACCACATTCTCTACATCTTCTCCGGGATGGTTTCTACGACGCCTAACATGTGCCATTTTATATACAAACAACGCACGCCGTTAGCCTCACTTCCAATTAACTGAAGGCTTAGCATTTAAATTTCTTTCACATCAACTATCACATCACTATTTTCCATCCGTCAAGCGTTTCCACATGTTTATCCATTTTCGAAAACATCCCACATTCTTTTTGAAAATCAACCCGTTTTCAAAATATACCAAATATCAACTTTTCAAAATCTTTCATTTGAAAATAAATTCCTTCATTTTTCAAAAATTTACACCTTACCCAAAATCATAATTCATTATTCGCAATGAAATATTCCATCCTAGTTGGAAGTCATCCCTCTACTTCATGTCATGCTCATCTCATTGGCTAGACCCATGACAATGAGATTTCCAACATTCTAGAAGTGTATCCAAAACAGTTATGTACCCAACACCCTGGTAAATTGAAGTTCAGGATAAACGGGTTAGCTATATCCTTATATGCTTTACATTTCATGTTCCGAATATCCAAATCTTATCTAAGATGATCACCCAAGAAATAGAGAAGAAGGACTTTCATCTCGAGGACCAAGAACATCGATAACCACTTGTTAGGAAAGGACTGAACAAATTGATACCATTTGTAATGACCCACCAATTCTCATTGGCTTGAGAGCTCAATGAGTCATTACTATCCCTTAAGCGACTTCCCCAAGGTTCCAAAGGCTGGAAATAAATGCCGAAGGGTTTCAAAATACATGGGGGAAGATTTACCCTTTAACTAATAACAACCATCAAACAGAGAAAAACAGAAAACCATCTCCAAGAAACCACTATATGATGCATGATTTAAAACCAAAACAACTCAACCATTAATTTTTATCAAAAAACAACCAAAAGTACCACAGTAAAAACCAACAATAAACATTATAGTAAATAGAGGAAAGACAACTCAAAGTCTATAAGACAACAGCCCAACTCCATGATTCACAATCTCTAAGCTCCAACATCATGAACCAGCCCAAGTATCATGAAGCAGTGCTCTAAACACGTGACACTTTACCTTTGACAACATCCTATTATATGAAATCTGCAAAAGCACCAATATGCCAAAGATGGGTGTGAGTAATGAAACTCAGTAGTTTTTCCCAGATGACTTCCCAACCCTTGCCTCTAGGATAAAACATGTTATCACATTTATATAAAACAATTTATATAAAACAATTAGAAAAATAGTTCACAATATAACAAGTTCTATGTCAGAACCATTTTCCAGCAAAATCTATCCTTCTCAAGAAAATAAATTAAGAAATGTTTCCAATTCCATTAACATTTCCATTTGGCACAATCATTCCATTTCACCAATCCACACAACCAACCATGCATTGAACCTGGACCTCCCTATACTCATGAGTGGTGGGTTATCCATCCACTAAGTCGTCACATAGTAAACTACCTTGACGGGGGTACACCACTACCTTATCCGTCCCAACCTATTGATGGGGGGACTTCTCACCATTATCCATCCCAACCTATTGATGGGGGGAATTCTCGCCCTTATCCATCTCAGTGCATATGAACACACACCAAAACCATGCAATCTATGGCCAAAACCAAGTGTGTTCAAAACCTTTCAATAAAGAATCACCCTTTTATTGAAAACCATTTCATTGAAGCGGTAAAACCATAACCAATTTAAAATCACCATTTTATATTTACATCAACAACCAATTTACATAAACACGCATTTTTCATCACCCGTTACTAAAAAGGGGTTTCAACCATTTTTTTCATAACAGATAAACATACCATTTCAATCAAGGAAATTTTTTTGGAACTAAACCTTCATGTTCTAAAAAAAGGAATCGAGAGTAAAGACACCTAACTCAACAAAATAGGATAAACCAACCAAGAACCTGGTCAAAACACCACGAAACATCCTTAAATGCCTTCCCCTATCACAAACAAGACCAAACCCCGACATAAAAGTCATCCACTGCCATAGATCAACCTACTCGACCATAGATCTAAGGATCCAACCAGAGGAAAGAAGGAGATATAATAAAACAAGATATGAGCGATACTTACCATGATCAAACATCCCCTAACCGCTAAGGAAACCCTCCAGATCACTTCCAAAACGTCTGGTATGTGTCCTACCACCATCCCAAGAGAGAAATACCTAGTTAGGGCCATATGGGAGCATAAACGAGTGGGTTAAATGATAAAATGGATTACATCCTAATAAATAGGATCTAAGTTGACTTCGTGCATGGTTAGTCTGCACGGTTAGTTATACTGTGCGCTAACCATGCGGTAGACACTTCGAGAGAGGGAATCTCCGCACGACCTCCTCGAACGGTTTTCCCCAACCATGCGGACACTGTGTGGTCCCCTCTGTCGAATAGACCACCACCTACACGGTTTGGAAAACCGTGCGCTGCCCATGCGTCCCCACATTTTTCCCTTTTATAATTTAAAAGTATCCCAAATGTTCCCCAAACATCTCCCATAAACTTCATTCACTTAAAAAGCATAAAAGAAGGGTTACATACCAGAAACTTGGGGTACTACACTCGTGATTGTATTCGGTGTATATTTTTGTATTAAATAATGAATTAAGTTGTTAAAAATATGTGTTTTCTTAGTTAGTATCATACAAAATATAAGTAATTTAAGGGGCCTCAGATTAGAAAAATTTGGGGAAAGCATTTGGGTTATACTAAATAGAGAAATGTAACACTAAATTATACTAATGTATATAGTTTATAGTATCTAAAAAAACAAAATCCATATCTTGATACAATATGTGAATTTCCATTTGGAATAGCAGTACCTAGGGGTAATAACATTGAAAAGGGGGTATTGGGAATTGGCTCACCTATCATAGAAAAAGTTTCCCTTTTTCATACCTTACATGACACTCCTGATAGATCTTCTTTGGTAAATTAACATGTTCATTATGTACCACTATAGAGGGAAAAAATTACAATAAAAATTTATATTAGGAAATAGACCATGGATAACATGTATTCAAACCTATAAATTCATAGTTTAAATGTTATATTTCATTGATGAGTTATCCATTAAATGTGTATAGTTTCACTTAAATATGTGCAATAGTTTGAATGTTCTAATACTTAAGTCTATTTTGGAGGAAATAAATGATTAGAACTGGAATCATATAGTGAAAAGAAGGATTATCATCCATTCAAGATTATAAAAATCTTTATGTGTCAATAGGTATATGAAATTTTTTATATCATGCATGTTTAGTATAAAATGAAAACAACACCTCAAAACATTAAAGAGGTGTTTTTGGTGATAAAGTCCAATGTAGTAATTATTAAATCCCAGGATTTTAACTTCTAACCTTTCTATATTTTGAGTATGAACTTCTTAGAGATCATTTTGACCCTACCTTTAGTAGAGTTTAATGAAATTATAGGAATAAATTGGATTTAATTTTATGAATTGAACATAAATTTTAAAGGGAATTAAATCACCCAATGTATCATGAATCACCATATGATTATATATATGTGGAATGGGGAGGATGAATCTTATTTAGTAAAATCATCTCAACCATTAATATTATTACCATATGAGTAAGAGTTTCAAGATCAAATGAATGAAACTATGAAGAATAACATCCTTGATGACTGATTATTGTGGTGGAATAAACTGATGTGTTTCCCAATGAAATGTCTATTCTTCCAACATACCAATAGGTTGAGTACTTGATCAATATTATACCTACAGATTTACCAATTTCCAAGAGTCCATATAGAATTTATACATTTGAACATGAAGAGATAAAAAAGAAACTATAAGATAATCTATATAAAGAGGTTATATGCCCAAGGGATTCATCATGTGATGCCCCAAGCATCATTGTAAAGAAGTTGTATGGTTTAATACACCTTTTTATTTTTTATCATGAGATCAAAAATATCATTAAAAACAAGTAGTATCCTTTACTAAAGATTGATTTCTTGAACAATAAACTACAAAGAGATCATTACTTATATAAGGGTAATCTTTATTCAGGATATTATCATGTAATGGTAATGAAAGAGGATACCCCATAGAATATTTCATATATAGATTGAACACATTGAGTTCATAAGAGAGTCTATTTGTCAAATTGATGTTCTGATACCATTACTGAACTCATAGTACAAATACCTTATTCAGTCCAAATGACATGAATACGAACTGGTAGTGTTTTTATGGGGTGAACATACCATTAGTGAGTCCAAAGGGAATCACTAATGGTTAGAGAACTATGATTTCATAGTAGAAAAGATCATATAAGTCAATACATGATTAGGATTTAAAGTGAACCAATATTCTTATTCATTAAAAGGATAGTAATGATGATAATAAAATGATCTTCATCAGACCTTAATCAAATAACTACCCACCAATATATTCATTAGAGGATCATGGAGGCCCAAAAAGCTAATGGGATGCTATAGAGAAATGTCGTGAATATTATAGAGTTCAACATTTCAAGAGATGGATTTAATAGGTTTTGAACTAAGATATGTATATCATCAAAATAGGAATTGAATAGTGAACTTATAGAGGATTTACATATCATCTTCTTCTCTATTCATTTAGGAATTCCTATTTTGTATAGAGATCTGAAGAGAAACATATAATTGGATAACATGGATATAGAGGTTTCATATTTTGTATCTCAATTATTAGTATTCCATCTTGTGAAGTATGAAAAAAATTTATAAGGTATTGTTAAACAATTTAATATACCTATATATAAACTGTAAAACATAACCATAGATTTCTTATTGGAATCCCTATTAAATATATAGGAAATAATTCAATCTCTATGGTTGTTGATATCATTAAAAAGTTATCACATTTAATCACTATCATTTAATATTTCCCTCCTGGAAAAATTTTTGTGATATTCATAAGGGAATGGGTAATACTACATAGAATACCACTCTCTATTAAATTTGATCATGATCTAAGGATTACCTCATTGTTTTGGAGAGTTTTTATAATATTTTGATATTGAGATAAGTTTCAATACAATTTATCACCCTTATTGAGATGGTTATTCTAATATAATAATTCAAATATTATATTATATGCTAATTTCATGTTAAATGGATTTGAAAATATGTTCGGATTAGCGCCTTCTCTTAGTGGAGTTCTAATATAAATTTCTTTTTTCTAGAATTCAAATAACAACCTCTGTGGATAAACATGGGAAGATGTGTCCGACTCCAACACGATGGTATCAAGTTGGATAACGAAATCTTATTGGACCTTATATTATCTAAGAGATGATAGAAAAGGGTCAAACCATTCAACATCATATGAATTCTACAGAAATTCGATATAGAATATATGTAGAAAATAATCGACAAGAGCTACTATTTGAGGTAGGAGATAAGGTATTCCTTCATATATAATAAATGAAGAAGTTAATGAGGTTTAGGGGGAATGGAAATCATAGTTCCTGATATATCATTTTTTTTCTTGATCTGTGATCACTTCAGATCGATGAACTATTAAGTGGCACTCCCACAAATCATTTCATAAGTACATTATGTGTTCTATGAATCCAAAATTGATAAATAAAATAATATAAACTATCATATAATAAATACGTAGTTGGTGTCATTGGAGAAAACCCCATTATTTGAGGAGTAATAAATGGAGATATTAGATTATAGAGACAATGTTCATAAAAAATAAGAAAAAACACCAGGTAAAAGTACTATGATAGAAGAAAACGTTTAAGGAAGATACATATAAACCAAAAGTGGCGATGAAATAGAATCATTATCATATGTTTTTATGTGTGAAATGAAAATTCAAGGGTTAAATTTATAAATGTTGTAATAATGTAATTACCTGAACTGTTATAAATAAAATTCCCATATTGTGTGATTAAATTAAATATTATGTAATTTAGTTATAAGAAAAAGCATTCACTATTTTGGTTATTTTGGACAATCATTGAATATAGTCGGTATTATTTAAGAGTTCAATAAACTAATTAAAAATATATTGTATATACATTTTAAATTGACCATTTGGAATAATATATATTATGGGTTATGATAAAGACTTATTGAAACAGACAGGAGAAGCATTGTCCTCGACTAATATGGTTTTAACCCCATGAAGACAAATTATCAAGGATTATAAGGTATATTGTGTCACTAAAATTTTCTTTTTACTAAGACCCAGATGAAATTCAACAACTAAATCATGAATAAATCCATTTATGGGAGATGTTATTTCATTTTGAGATCTTCTCCCAAACCATGATTGGAAAACCATCCCAAGAAAGAACCACCATCGCAAAACGTACCCTTAGAGAATATTATTATTCAATAAGGGGTCATGAATCCATATCATAATAATATAAATATTTATATTTTACTTTTAATGAAGTAATTATTATATTTATCCATTTTTATTATTACTTTATATTTAATTATACATTTAATTTGATAAAAATTATATTTTGACATGAACAAATTATAATTATATTTTTGGGAAATATATACTCTCAATTAAGACACCCTTTTGACAATTTGAAGATTTTTTGAAAAAAATTTTACTTTTACAAAAAATTCTTAACAAATTACATTTATTTAAATATAAATTATAAAACACTTTAATGAAGTCTAATTTAAATTTTATTAGGGTTATTATGCGTCCAATATTGTAAAAATTAGAATTTTTTGGTAAATAATTATTTTTATTTACGAGAGAAAAATATCATAAATATAAAATAATTTTTATAAAATAATGTTTTTAAAATAATCACTCTAAAAGTATCCATTGGTTTTTATAGATTTTTGAGACTCACATATTTTGGTAAAAATTAAATATGATATAAATGTATTTTTAACTTTGTGACATAATAGTCAAACAAAAGTAATGTAATAACTTCTATAAAATACATCCATGACCAAATAAATATTTCCCTTTTAAAATAATTAGTTTTTAAGTTATTTTATTAATTTTATAATTCTACAATGGATCTTACAAACCCCATATTTTATTTTGAGGTATTAAAATCCATTCCTTATGAACATGACTAACATCCACATATCTTGTGTTATTATTTAAATATGTTTGATTTTTGGAACAATGAAATATTGAAAATTAATCCCATTTTGTGGAAACCAAAGGAAAACCATTTCAATGATTATGGTTTTTATAATTTTATCATATAGAATCTAATGCCTAAGTTTAGAAATTATTAAATAAATCCTCTCTCCTTTGCTATAAATAGATACCCAAATTACACTCATATTCACTCATAACACATTGAGAATTAATTTACACTCACTATACCTCTATAAACATTCATCATGGATTTTCATATCTCTTATGATGCTCCAATTGTGATTTCAGAAGTGTCATATTAAGCTAAGGGATTCTCCCCCACCTCTTTATTGAAGAACTTTCTTTGAATTATGCCATTTCATTTCAAATTTTTCATATGAAGAGGTGTCTTATCAAATAATTTTTACTATAATTATTTTTTAAAAGTAATTAAAAACCTCATTTTAGTTTCATTAAAACCTTCCCGGAATATTTATGTACTCTCTTTTTGTTATCTAAATTATCCTACACTTTTTCCGTAGGAAACATTTTTTAGTGAATTTGAATTTCCATTCCCACTCAAGGTTATTCAACTAGATGTAAATATCATTCATTTATTAGTTAATTCCTTATATTTAACCCACACTCATTAACCATTGGATTGAAAGAGATGAAATGAATTATAATGTTGTATAATCTACATGTAACACTAATGAATTTACATGGTAAGAATTTAATGGGTGGGTTCATAATTGTATATCCCTATAATGAATTGAGTAATGTTTTTACCTCATGATATACCAGGTATGAAACATGGTAGGTCAACCTAAGAACACTTTTTTATGATGTTGTGGTGGTTATCCTTGATTAATTCTTATGATGTCATGTTTTATGTTATTTCCATAGTCCTATGTTACTTTGATGTTATCATATTAAATCATTCTTCTATGTTCATGTTCATGTTTCTCACACCATTTATGCCACATTTATATGGCTCTTTATTAATATGAATTACATTCATTATGTTACGATTTCATTATTCACTAACATGGACTTATTCATCACCCCTTTCTTATGTATGTCCTTAGGTTATCCCATACAGTATTAGAATATTGATGAAATATAAGGGGGAATTTTAGAGACATTAAATAATTTATTTGTAATCATGTTTCTTGTTCTATACATCGTATCTAATTACCCAAAGAAACTACACCTCAAAATATTTTGGGATTTTATTAGGTGTATCTGTATATAATAAATCTTGAATTAAGGAGTATTAATGATACAAGTTTTTATATAAGAGGCTATTGGGAGTTTATTATTAACATATAGATGTTAAATGGTTATAAAATAAATTTTTATTATATAAAACATACAATGTGAATTTCACATAATAATATAAAAGAGATTAGAATGTGTCGTTAAAGATAAATATAAATAGTTACATTTAGTTAGAGTAACGTAGTAAATGTCACATTATTTCCAATTTACTTTGGATGTGTTAGAAAAAGAGAATGATAATTTTTATTTATGATACCAAAATGATCCAAAAATAATCTTTTTTATGGAATGGTTCCTAGAATTATGATGATGTTGTACATAAAAAGTGTTCTCTGTATAAAAAAGGATATTTACATCATAATTTATATTTTTCTGAAAAAGAGTTGGAATAATTTTTTCATGAAGTTTAGCAGAAGGAATATGATTTCCATTCACCAGTATTATTCAAACTATTATATATCATAAATGTTACTCACGAAGTGTGAGTTTTTTATTATTTGCCAACATTTAGATGTGGTAGGAATTATATAGATATATATTGAGTTTAAAAAAACATAAAAAGTGAAAAAAACATAATGAAGATCTTGTAGTCTATCATATATGATATGGATAGACAGGTAACTATGAATGGTTTTATTATGAATTTTTAAAATAGATTAATAACACAAATTTTATCAATTAATACAGGTTCTAAAATATATACTAATGATATTTCAAATTGGTTACATATATTATGTTAACTGTAATGATAAATAGTCTCTCAAAAGATGTGTTATCCATAAATCTTTTTCATTATGGGTTATAAAAGTATGTGATATAATTTTAGGTTTTTTTGAGAAGGATTTCATAAATATATACAGTAAGTGAAAATGAATTATAATGTCAGTTTTTTCATTAGATGGCCCACCAATGTATAAATCACACGGTTTATAAAACACCATGGCATGGGAAAACTATGGTCCATGATTCATATTTTCATTTTCCCATACCTAATGTTAATGAGATACCTAGACTGAGATCCTTCATTCTTTGATACCATTCATATTGAACATGTGAGGCTCAGGTAATTTTTGGGTGATTGGGTATGTTGCAGAATATGTTGTTGGTTATAGTATAACCAAGATGAGTGTTTTCCACTCCTAAAATAGGTATGAAATATATTCTCTTAATGTAGAAAGTATAGGAGGAGGATTATATTACCAATATAGTGTATATAATGTTCTAATATAAATTGGTGAGGGGTATGTGATGTGATTATATGTGTTGATGAGTGATATGTAATATATTCACCGACGATTTAAATCTAGATATAGGGAATTGCGATTATATGAGTAAGGAATATGGGATTAACATACACCTTTTCCCTTATTCTCTTGATTTTTTGGTTAAAGGGATTATATTGATATGCATACTTATATGTGATATTTCTAGAGTACATGGATATATATATAAAAGTTTTTTATGGAGATAATAAAACATCCCCTTGTAGAGTGAGTATAATTAAAACAGATTAAGAGTATTCTCTTTGATTATATTTATTAATTTGTAAAATCAAAAAATTTTACCTCTATAATGGAATGTAGGTTCATATTAAGTTATCCTTTGAATGAAGATCATAATTATAAAATAATGAATGTTACCAAAAAAAATTTCTAATAATTATCTGAGAAATGTTTTGGATGGATTTTCCTAGGGAATTACTAATTTTCGGGACACATGGTGAGTTGTTTATTGATTTTCCATAAAATAATATGACTTAGAAAAAATGATTTTGTATATGGTTTAATGAGTTATTTCATATTATGTAAAATTATTTGAATGTTCACCATGTCTATTATGTGTTAGTGAAAGTGAGATATTTTTAGAAATATGCACTAATGGGACCTCCATAACATGGTGTTTTAGTCCACATTATGTTTTTTCATAGGTCAAAACTTGATGTGGTGAGTGTCACCATAAAGTAGTTTACCTACATGGAATTATTGTGTTATATTATATTCATGTGGCTAAATGTTTCAATATGTATTTTCCATATGTAAATATTTTGTTAATTTTTTGTTATACATAAAACAACAAACTTAAATAAAACTGTGATTTTTAAATTAAAAATTGGAAGTTAAAATATAATTTTTAAATTAGTGTGCACAAAAATAAGTAACAATATTATTAAATATAGGAAAAACACGGGAGAAATGGAATTGGGTAGAAACTATTCCCTTATAAAAAACTTTTGTATGATATTGGAATGGAAGTGTCTTTAAAAAAGTTTTCCTTAAACCAATCCAACTTCAAACTCAAACAAATATGGTATGCTCGAAATTATTTGCGAGATACATTGAATTTCATAGAAATTTCTACTTGATCAATGCTAGCATAATCACCACCCTCGACTAACACCAGATATTTTATTGTTCATGAATCTTATTTATATATCATAATTGTATGTGTAAATAGAAACTAGGAATATATAACTCTCTAATTATATATGTAATATGTTAATAATCACTATATTTTAGACATTTATCAATTTGAATTTTAATTTAAACTTATTATTATTTACTATTCCATTTATAAAATCAATGATATCAATTTTTCCAAAAAAAAAAAAATCGTTCAAAAATAATTTCAATGGGAATTATTTAATGAAGCTATATATATTATATATTTAGATATAAATAATATATAAAATATTATTTCACTAATTTAATTTGTAATTTATAGGAAATAATTTTAATAAATTTAAATTTTTTCCATATAAAAATGGTTAGTAATTTTGTTTTCTGGTATTATTTAAAAGTATAAACAGATAATTCTTGAAAACAAGATTCCAAAAATAAAATTTATATTTTTAATTTTAATTGAAGATTATTATTTGAGATTTTTCTAATAAATTTTTTTAAGTGAAGAGTGAAAATACCATTTTTACCAATAAATGTATCTTTCTAATATATAAGAAACACCAAGAACTTGATAAAGAATCTAATGGATCAAACATTTATTTTGGAAGAAAATAATATTCCTTTTATAAACACTCATATTAATTTAGATTTCCTATTATTATCTTTCAAAGGGCTTAAGTAATGTTTCCCAATAAAACCATTTTAGTCTTTTATTTTAAAAAAATATTATTTTGGTGATTTTTTATTTCTTTTGAAGTCCAAATTATTTTTATAATATTCCATTATATACAAGGAAATTCAAATAAATAGATAATTTTAAAATACATAGAAATATTATTCCTAATAATACAGTTTTTTAATAAATGTAGGGTTTTCACAATACATAAGATAATATTAAAATTTAGTTTTATCACACATAAGTTTTGTCTAATAATATGGTGTTTATATTTTGAATAATAAGGTATGTATTATTTAACATGGACCATTGTAATTTAAGGAAATAAAATAAAATTACTTATATCAAAAGTAGTTACAATGTTAAAACCAAAAATGGTGAAAGAGAAAATTATAAGATTAAAGGACATAAAAACATGATTAAAACATATGTGAAAATGTATTGTTGAGGGGTTATAGACCATATGTCCTATGAAAATTAATTGTTTTCTAATTTAGGGTATTATAAAATTGTGAACGTTTTTCTCTATCTATTTTAAGTAGAAATATTTAACAAAATTCCTTCTCACAACTAATAAAAGGGGTCTCTCACCGCCCCATCATGACAACCCCAAACAATTAAAATTCAACATAAAATTCTTCCAATTATCTATCCATTATATATCTATTTCATTCCTTGTGTCTTTTTTTATAATATATAGTATTTAGACATCTATTTCAGAGTAATCACATAATGAAAACTAAAATGTTTCATGATTTACCTCATTTTTTTCAGTGACGTCGGTAGGACCATTCAATGGATTTATATAGTATTAGGATATCTTTTTTATGTCAGTTATTCATGTGTGTTTTTATAGTATTGTCCAATATTATTTCATTGCAGGTGAACCATCGAGGGTGGTATAGGAGGTAGGTTCATTAGACCTAGTCTTACTAGTGTCTTTTGTGCCTTCTCCGGATTGCTGGTGTGGGACTCCTAAAGGGATTTTTTTTATAATTTTGTGGATGCACCTAAGGCTCTTGATTTATCACTAAAACACATATTTCCATTAATTGCATGAAAATAAGATATTAACATCACTAATATAGGTGGTGGACCCCCCTTTATTAGTGCTAAAAAACTGATAAAGGGGTTTATTTACCTACTCTGTTTTTATCACTGATAAAGGCCACCCTTTATCAGTGCAATAAATAAAACTAATAAAGGGGCACATCATCAGCACTAAAAAAATGTTGATAAATTCATACCTAATTGAAATGTTCTGTTAATATAATAGAACACCTAGAAGAACCTTGTATATTCAAATAATCCTATAAACATTTATTTTAAATCATGAATAAAATTCCCACCCATGGTGTATAAAAACACATTTCTATTTACATTTCAAAAAAAATTATACAATTATATTTTTAATTATCGAACAAACATTTTAAAAAATTAATATTTCATCTTTTGATGCCCGTGATCCCATTTATAAAATGTCAACCCATGGTATTAGTTATTGAATAAAACATCTCAACATGAGAAGGGATTCTTCATATATATGAAAATAAATATCATGTTAGTAATAGTGTAAAGAAATAAATTTAACAAGAATATTATATAATAAATTAGAAATTTTTTTAATATTTAATAAAAATGAACATTTGGAGTCATACCAATCACACTATTAATTTTTTTGAGGTTTGGTTGACTGAAAACATCAAAAATGAATCATGGACACTTTTATTAAAATTTAAAAACAATTTAAATGTTTTATCATGGTTTTTAGTATGTCTCATGTTCTTTTTACTTAAATTAATGTCAGTTTTATATAAAAAGAGACACATTGAGTTATATCGGCCACACCATGAATCGTATTGAGGGTAGAGTGATTTCTATATGTCAAATAATACTTATAGATCAATTTATTAAAGTATAAAAACAATCCAAATTCATTTTCATGGGTTTTATTATTCCAATTTCGTTTTACTAAAATGTTATTTGAAATAAGGAACACACATTTTGAGTCATACTGATTACACCATGCTTCAGTTTGATAGATGAATGATTTATACATGTCCCAAATTAGATATGAATATATTTCCAAAAATTATGAATACAATCATAGTGTGTTTTCTTGGTTTTCAACGATTGAAACGTTTTGAACTGAAATATCAATTTTAAATTAATAACATACCCTTTTAGTTATACGAGTCTCACCATGTATCAGATTGAGGGGTTGATTACTCCTACACATCAAAATTGACTCATAGATCATTTTATTAAAGTATCAAAACAATCCAAATGCATTTTTTGGGGTTTTAGTATGTAACTTGTTCTTTGTAGTTAAATTAATGTCAATTTGAAATAAAAATAGACACTTTGAGTGATAATGACCACCCCGTGTGTCATATTGTGGTGAGAAAGATTCCAAAAATCGAAAATGACATATAGATCACTGTAATATAGTATCAACTGTATCAAAATAAATTTTCATTGTCTCTATTATTATAGTTGTGGTTTTTTACTAGAATGACATTTCAAACTGAAAACCTGCATTACAAATCATATTGGTCGTATCATTTATCGGATTGATGTGAGACTACTTTATATACATCAAAAATAACTTATGAATCACATTCAAACAATTATCAAGATAATCCGATATCATTTTATTGGTTTTCAGTGAGTAACAATTTGTGAACTAAAATGTTAATTTTAAACCAATAACAGACACTTTTAGTCATACCAGTCACACCATGCATTGGATTGATGTGAAATTGAATCCTACATGTACAAAAAGTCACATGGATCATTTTCCTAATGAATTAAAATAAATAAAGTTTTTTCGTGGTTTTTAATATGTCACTTGTTCATTTTATTATATTTAATGTCCATTTTAAAAAAGGAGACACATTTGGAGTCATACCGGTCATATTTTGTGTCTTATTGGGGCGTCTTTAATTTATACAAATCGAGATGAACTGATAAATGATTTTTTGAATTTATCAAACCAAAAAAAAATAATTTTCTCAGTTTCCAGTATCCCAGTTGTGTTTTTTAATAAAATTTCATTTCAAACAGGTAGTACGTATTATGATTTATACCGATCACATCGTGCGTCAGTTTGATGTGAGACTGATTCAAAAACATAAAAATTGATTTTTAATATCAACCCTAATTTATGAATAAAATCATATCACGTTTTCATGTATTTGATCTTTTCAAACTTTTTGAACAAAAATGTGAATTTTAAATAGATAACATTCACTTTTAGTCATATCAGTCACACTGTGTGTCAGATTAAGGTGTGATTGATTACTGCACATTAAAAATGATCATAGATATTTTTAAAAAAGTATCAGACAAAAAATTCTTGTTTTTCATTATGTCACTAGTTATTTTTGATAAATTTAATGTCAATTTATTATAAAAATACACACTTAAAGTCATACCAACCACATTGTGCATCATATTGAGGTGCGGTCGATTCCAAGACATAAAAAATGACATATAGATCATTATACTAATGTTTTAAAACAATCCAAATTTGTTTTATAATTTTTCAACATTATACTTGTTCATTTTACTAAAACTAATTTAAATTTTAAATAAAAAGTGACAATTAGAGTGATTCCAGTCACTTGTTATTTTTTTCTTTGTTTTGAGTAGGTTAGTTTCTCTGATAACATAAATATTGACCCATAAATTTCAGACAATGATATCACATCTTAGTAGATTAATATTCCTTACATAACATAATGATCAATGCCAGAATGGATTAGGTTTAGTGTTTTTGGATACATAGAAACATAAAGAATCGGTTTATAAGAGCATATCATTCAGTTATTCATTACTAGAAACCTTATTAGACATATCATTACTAAAACCATTTTTAATAACCAAAACATATTAAAAATAACAAAGGGTGGCCAAATATTCTTAATAAGTGAAAACATGGGAGATATCAATGATCATATATGAATGAAATAAGTTTAAATCTATTAAATGGTGATATTAAAATTAAAAATTAATAACATTCATATCATATATCATAATTATGGGTTATGAATAAAAATATGTTTGTTCAAAAGCCATGAATATGAAAGGGTTAATGAATATTATAAAATAAAACAAACACTTTTACCGACACATTATGTGTTAGATTAAGGTGAGTCTCATTGATCTGTTACAAAATACTACAATATCTTTGAAAATGTTCATGAAAGATATTTTGTGGAGTCATAAATTTCAATCAATTACTGCTAAATACCATATTAGATGAATCCTTATGATTCACATCCCATTTCATGAAACATGGTATTTCCTCTTCCACCCAAAAGAAACATTTTCTATCCTTTCTGGATTTTTGCAGATAGTAGAATAAAAAGTATGACTTCCCAAAAGATCTTTAAAAAACTAGATATGATTTAGATAAAAATTATAAGGAAATAAATATACAAACAGTAGATAAAATGATGACAAAATTAATTATTTATATAAGTATTTGGAATTAAACATTATATATTCTTGACCCATTTCCTTGTTGTCATTATCTCAATTACAGCTTAAAATTATAATCTCTCATGAGCATGATCATATTTGAACAAACATCCCCAATTCCAACAAAGCAATACAGCTATATAAGAATACAATTCTTATGTGAGTAAAAATTATTTTTTTAAAATTAAATATAAATAGGAAACAATCCAATACTTTTATCAAGGTCACATATTAATGCTATTTATCTACATTCTTCCATCAGGTATGCAAACCATTAATTTATGAGCATAACATTATCATCTTGTTAATATGAGACTTTTTATAGTCACAACAGTACTGGAAAAATATAAATACCCATTGGATTAATATATATTCTACATGAAATAGTAGATATCTTTGAAAATACATCTTCTGGGATTCTAGTTTGTTCCTGGAATATAATTTTTCTCATAAATATATAACATAATAACCACAATAATTTTAGTTTTTTTTTCAAACAGATTTAAAAAATTGACTAGAATAAATAATTTATTTTTATATGTTTTTGGATAGTGTAATCATATTATATATTCCCTGATTCTTTCCCAATCATAGAAATTCTATTTTCATTTTTTCTTATCCCATAGTCTCATTCCTTGTTTTTTTACAACATTGATGGAATAACTTACTATAATAGAATCCTCATTAAAAGTTAATATAAATTATATAAATTGATGTTTTGTTTTAAAATTATGGATGTACTATATTAGAAATTGAAAAATTCCATCATTTGTGGATTGTTTTTTTGGATATCCATGCATCGAATCCATGAAATTGATCATTGGAGTATCCAAATTCACTGCATTAAACATTCAATGCTGCCTAAAAGGAAAAAAAGATTAAGTAATGAATTAAATAAAAATATATATGATTTGATTAAATTTTATAATTTTACCCATGCAATGTTAGTATTATGAATATTATGTCATCCATAAATTTTCTTCCAAAAAATTTCACGAAGCCTACTACTATTTCATCCTTTTTTTCAGATTTTTTTTATTTCTCTATAGAGGTGATGTTAGAACTAATTAGTATAATATTTATTCATGGGAATATCCCTTTAATTTTTATTGATCTATACATCTTCCAATCATATGAAATTTATTTATACATAATTGACAATCTATATCAGCTTTTGGAAAATTAAATAATGAAGACATACCTCATGTATACATTTAAAACATATGTTCCTAGACAATCATAATCAAGGATTCAATTTACATTATGAACACCAATAATTTCTTGAACTTACTCTCCATATAAATTTTATTCCAAACCATCCATGTTAATACAACCATCTTTTACCTTTGAATCCACATAGACCATCAGTTCTATCAAATGTGGATATAGAATGGATGGGGTATTGGAAAATTCAGAATTTCATTTTGATTGGTTGGTTGATCCGTTATATAGTTTTGTGTTGGTTTTCGTTTCACCATCTTCCCTTTGTCCGTCAGTAATATCATTTAATAGTTCAAACTTTTTTTCATTAATTGTTAAAGAATTATCTTGAAAAGTACATTTGAAATGAATACCTCCTTAGTAAATTTTACTTTTGAATGATGTGATGGATATGTGATGAATGTTCCAACAACATATTTGACCATATGAATAAATTCCTCACCAATTGGAACAATTATCTCATTGCTCAGCCCATTGGATACGCTAATAGATACTCTTACATGAGTTGTGGTAAATGGTTTGTTGTGTAACCTGTAGTTTTGGATATTGAAAATCATATCCCTCATAAATAGGTGGTTAGTGGTTGTCGATATAAATAAATCCTACTCATTATCATCCTGTAGAACAATATTATTGGAAAGGTATCAGTGTCTATCATATTCAAGTCTCATAGAAAAAATTATTTGAACATTAATTACCTCAGATAATACAACTCTTTGAGTGGAATTTCTCACCTCAATGATATTGGTGGGTGGGGAGGGATCTCAATGTGGTGGTTATTCTAGATTTGTTTCTATTCTTTAATTCCTCCCACAAAGCGTTTTCATTATTTTATCTTCAATTGGATTTTTTTTCAATGTTAGCTAATAATTCACTCATATATTTCATGTCTTCACATTAATCATGCTCTAGTTTTTTTATCAATATTTGTTCGTGGTGTCACCACAAAACCCACAAGCCTGACTCTACCATATTGTTCGACCTTCTTAAAGGCCATTGATAGTATATGTTTATCTCGTAAATGTTTTTCTGATTCCTATGAATATGTGTGAACGAAAATATAGAAAAATAAGTGGTCACTGTTATGTATTAGCGATGAAATGAATTATTTATTATGGTGCAATACATACACACATTTCCCACAATTTTTGGTGTTTTCATCTATTAGTATACTGTCTTTATTTACAGGTGAATCCTTCCATAGCATATGGAATAGTATGGAAGTGGATTTGAATTTGTAGTTATTAATCTACATATAAATAAGGGAATATAATTATCTAATTTTTTCATCTCACAAAAATGTATTAAGGCAGATTTAAAATATGTACCAATTTTTTTAAAGTGAAGCGTATCACATCCTTGATTTATGGAAGATGTATGTTGGTTTTGCTGCTCTTTCCTGTCTTCTAGCTATCAGTTTCACATTCGTAATAAATAATTTTCAATCAATTTGACGAATACATGTATCATCAAAGAATGTATTTCTATCCACAATGTGCCTAAAAACATATTCAAAATGAAAAGTAAGTGAATCCCATACTTTTTGGGTTATCAGGTGTGAATAGATAAGCGGTGGGTTTGTCTTTATTTTCCCATTAATATCTTTAAGATGATGTATCATTAGAATTGTTTTAAATCCGCTATGAATCCATACAAAAATCATTAATACATTATTTTTTGGGAGTAATCCTCTTTAAATTCACTACGTAATTGATGATAAAGATTAAGACAATGTTTCATTATTTAATTTTCTAGTAAAAAAAATAAATGATATCATAATGTTACAATAATATCTTCTCACATCAGTGTCTTAAGCATGAGACCTATAGAGTGCTACGAATATACATCAATCAACAAAAATTGTCGAATGATGATTCCAATGTAAATAATAAATGTGGCCTTGATGAGGTTAACATAATGGCCTCACCCATTCCATTAGAAATCATATTTTATACCTTTGATTTTCTTCATTATGTTTTTGTTAACACCATTTGACTACAATGCTCAAATTTTTTTGAATCGCCAGGCCTTCATCACCTACCATTTTCTCAGATTCAATATCGTCAATTTGATTCTATGGAGCGGTAGCATTATCATATGCAGATGGAAATTTTACCTCTGAACTAGAAGTAGTAGTATGTTGTTAAACCTATTGCTCCGTAGGATTTGAAGCACCCGAACATAAAGAAGTTAGGTGTTCATCTACACTATGAGTAGTAACAGGTTTAGAGAATGGTTCTACCTTTGGATTGTGAGAACCATCTTTTGAAAAAGTCATTATCTACAGAATTGGTTTAACAATTATTTTATATTACATAAATGTAGTTGTGAAAAAATTATCACATGAGGTAACATGATATATATTATAAAACTATATAACCTGATTATTGAACTCCATTTTTTTTAAAGGTCGATGTGATTTGACCCCTCTGATGACTATACATATCCCTTCATTGTGGTATCATTTGACATTGACAAATTCATCTATATTGGTACCTATATGAAATTATTAGGACACCGTAATGAAAGGATCATCCTTAGTATAATTTTAATCTAACCCTTCAATGGTTTTGGTCGATTACAAAATAATTGACCACATTCAATTTGGGGGATCTAAAACATAAAATTATTTTACTTATAGTGATTCCATTATAAAATGTTCGCTTTTGTACCCATCCTTATAGAAATGAACTTGTCATGAATTCCAATTTAATTATTTTAACATCACTATTTCAATCAACCAACATTCATTGAAAAATAGGCACATAGAATGTTGTATAACTAAACTCTTATATTTTCTTGATGATTGGAATGTATGACATATTCATGTAAATTGTATTTCCATCCTCAGTACAAGAAACATGCATCAATTCTGCCACAAGTGTAACTCCACTATTTTTCTAGGTACTGTCTTCATCATGTACATATAATTAAAAGTATAATTATTAATTTCACCAAAATTTTAAGATAATAATACACACTTAGACCTCTGGATAGCCATTAAAATTTTTCTTAAATTGAATCAATATTTTCCTTCAACTCTTTAAAAATATAGTCCTGAAACCATCCTATAAACTGTGGATTTTGTGTATTGGATATCCTTCTTCCAACCCTTTGTGGATTCAAATGCCTAATAATTTCACTGTGGGTTTACAAATATGAAAAACTCTCTAAACTATGATGAAAAACATAAATGTGGTTATGCTCTCGATCTGTAATATTGAGTGTGACAACATCTCATCCAAACATTCCTTCACCCACAAGCTTCCCTAAGTGATGATATTTTAGTAGAACAATTATTTTCACACCGAAAATGTATTCGTTAAAGAATTAAATGCCTTCCTAAAAAATATCTCTCTCTTCAATGAAACCCTCTGGACAACTTTATTTTTTGTTATACCCTTTCAAAATCATCATATACCATTCAATGGGGTACATCCATATATAGTGTACAAGACCACATTGTCAAATATCTCTCTCCATGTGAACCATCAAATGAACCATCATGTCAAAGAATATTGGAGGGAATAATATTTTTAAATCACATAATATAAAAATAATTTCTTCTTCCATAGTCCACAATTTCACAGGGTCCATATCATTGTTGTATATAGATTTGAAGAAGAAATAGAGATTTGTTATTGTATAATAGACATTCTTGGAAAAACTTCAACATTAATTTTTAAGAATTACATCTTCCATCAAAACATAATAGTCTTGTAATTTCAAAAACTTTAACTTTTATCGGTTATTGACATGATATTACAGATATTCAATGAAAAACCATTCAAAACCCTTACATAATTAAATAATTTGAAAAAAATCTCTTTTACATGTAAAGAATGTAAGAAGATTAAGGAACAAAAGTTCATTTACACCTATCACTAGTGCCAACTCTTCTCGTATTCCCATTTCAATCATTCCGAAAAATCCATAATTCCAACCTTTGTTTTATCAGGTGTATTTAGAATTGCGATGATGACACTATCAGATAAATTTTTTTAACAAGAATAATATTAATAAAATTCTTAATGTACATACACTTCCAGTTTGGGAATTAAAAAACTGACTTTTTTTCAACTAGATTTCATATGGTTTTTAAAAAACGGTTCACAAAAAGAAATGTACACATCTTTTACATTATCAAATAGTTGATCACTTGTTAGTGGATTTGGTTTTGTACATTTTTTTTGAACATCCATCAAATTATTTTATACCAGATCATACTTATGTTGTCAATGTAGAAATCTATGATGTCCTAGATACATGGTTTTTTATTAATATATCATACTAATTGACTTTGTACATTATTCGCAAAAGGGGCACCACATAGTTACTTTAATGGTATACCCTGACAAATTTCCATAATCATTAATGAAATTCATCATCCTATACGACATGGATCCCAACGTGAAATCTTCATTTCGATATGCATCATACAACATAACACTTGAATCCCACAATAATTCCAAATCCTTGATCAATGGGGCCAAAAAAATCATCTATATCATTACCTAGTTGTTTTGGTCTAGATATAATCATAGATTACATGATGTATTTTAATTTGATTTATAACCATAGTGTTTAGTAATAATTTAATAACATAACCAGTCATGTATTTTGAGTTCTTCTTTGAGAATCAAAATGATCCACTCCATCTATAGAAAATGGAAGATGAAGGTTTCTCAGCTAATTTCCATATTCATGTTACTCATGACCATTTCTATTCTATTGAGGAGAGACTACCTTGTGACATATTTTTCCATTTCTAATTTATATATCCTTGTTATACACAAATTTCCATGTACCCTCACTTCTATATAGGATCCTAAAACATGGAATGATTGGAATGTACCATAAAAATTTCATAACACTGGATTCAATATTATTTTAATGATAATCTCAAAACATTGATAATTTTATATGTTATTTTTGGTCCTTGAGAAAAAATATGCAGTCATTCGGACAAAGCATGAATTATTTCAGAGATCTTGCCCATCAAGCGTAGCATTCGTTTGGTCTTGTTTTTTCCGATAAGGAGCTAGTTATCTTTTAGGACAATTTCCTTCAAGAGAGAAAGTAATTTAGTAAAAATAGATACAACTCATCCTTTTCTTGATTTGAATTTATATAACTTCAGTACAGCTGAAAATTCTATATATTTAGTACCACAATCATAAAATGGTTTCTTTGAACAACACATTAACTTCTCAAACACTTTTGGGAAATCATGAATTTCATCTTCAACTACCCATATCATTTCCTCAATACGATCTTCATCATCATTCACATCTATAATCTGATCCTCAATACATTCTTCTTCATGGACCACTCATGCAATCATATTAGATGATCCATAAAATTCAGTACAAAATGATCAACTATCTACCTTCACTTTTTCCCTATGTTTATTCCATCATTTGTAACATAAATCTATTCCATGTCAGATCTAGTGTTTTCCAACTCCTATAGACTATGTTTTCCAAAATAAAAACATCGTAAATATGGAAAAAAATATTTTAGAATGGTCATATACATGATCATTTGTTAACATGATGAACTCTTTCGCTCCATCTTTATACTCCTTTTTCATAAAATTGGAATACATCAATTAATTATTCATATCCATCCTATATGATTCAATTATATTAATTTTTAACAAAATAATTATGCAAAATGTGAATATAAAAATTAAAGACGGCTAAAAAAATTATAGGCATTGAGTCTCTTTCATTATTTATCCTCAATATCCACTTTCTAGACTATGGTCATTAATTTAGGATCTTCTAGATAAATCATTCTTCAGTTCTTACAGTCTCTCCTTAATTGGTGCAATTAAGAAACATTTATCCACATATATAAGTAAAATGAAAAAACTCCTATCATAATACAACTTCATGTAGTAGAAATCAATTACATTACACTACAGGAACACAAATTCTACCATAAAAGCATTAAAATTTCCAATACACAATCTTGGTGCCTACATAGGCCCACAAAAACTCCATTTGAAATTGTAACCAAACGTTTTGTTATATTAATCATGGAACCATACAACTATATAATTGTGGATCTCTACCTCCTAATCTCCATGAAGGAATATAATCATGACATCCATTTGTTCTTATAATAAATATTCAATGGAAATTGAGCTGAGAACCATTAGAATTATTATTTTCTTTATAGTAGGAGAGAACATCGAACTGAAATCTTATCCTTCTAATTATTGAATACATTTAAAACTAGAGACATCTTCTATTGTTTCTTATTATACCAATTCTACTCAATATGAGAAATCTAACTATTCTATAGATCCTTGTTTCTTGATTTCAATTATATTATCAGAAATGTATCAAAATCATATGGGGAATTCATTTATTTATTCTTTTTATACTCCCACTACAATGAGTCCAATAGTTTTCCTATGTTGATTTATGAAAAAATAGATAATCCATTATACTTACCCCCAAATTGCACATTAGGGACACTCCTATAGACTAATAAAACAATAAACGAAAGTGAAACAAGATAGAGTCTAAGATAACTAGTTTATTGTACATCCAGGATTTTTTACAAATTCATAGTGCTCCCATACATCCAAATAGGTGGAAGTGAGAAACAACAAGCCAATGATCATCACATGAATAGATGTAATATAAGTATTAAATCCCTTGTCAACACTAACACACTCATAAGAAATAGACAATTTTCACATCCATGAATAAGAATAAATCATTTCCTATTAATAACTAATCGCATCCCTCTGGGGGAAGAGGCCTAAATATAAATATCAAATATGGTCACCCTAATTTAAACCTTGTAGTTGATGTTGGATGGATTTCAGGTTTAAGAGTTTCGTTGGGGTTAATCATTAATTAATTTTTTTGGGTGAGTGGTCATGATATATATTCTATGTGTTGGATAGAGTTAGTGAAATTCCATTTACATGGTGTTATTATCAATCTACTTGTCTACTGTATATAATGTATTGGTTTTCCTATTTTTATAAAAATATAAAATTAATAGAGTATGGAAAAACTAAATATCATATGTCCTTTGAAAACTATTTATAAAATCAAATGTGAAATACCATTTAAAACCAACCATTTTACACAAATTCCACTCTAAAATAACATTCCAATTTTAAAATAATAAAATCAATTTGAAGAACTCTTTTACAAAAACACAATTCCTTTTTTAAAGCATTCAAGGAAACATCATGACCCAAAAGTCATAACCATTTAAAATGAGATACAAACCCCTATATTTTACAAATTTTAATTTAACACTTCACACACCCCTTGATAAAACGAACCCAACATTAAATACTCATTCAAAACATTCATATCCCTTTATTAAAGCCTATTGGGATAGTTAAACACACATGGAATGCAGCATAAGTCCATTCAAAGTGTTTTAATCATTTTAAAGCAATTTAAAATGGAAAAAGGTTATAATAGACACATATATTTTTTTATTAATCATTAAAAAGCACTTGAATCATTTAACAATATCCACTTAGACATTTTTATAATGACATAAATCCCATGAGATAGACCTTATAAAAGATACATGAATAAAAAATAACCCAAATATTATAAAACAAAAAGGTTTAAAAGGTTTAAACAGGATCCAAAATATAAACATAAACCAAATATATATTTATTATCAAGAGAGGCACATTATAGTAAATATATTTGAATAACAAAAAAAAGAATATTATCACTTTATACCCTATGATGACCTCTATATCCCATTACAAATATATTTTGAACAAGTGATTGTGAAACACCACTATAAATTTTTTGAGCCATTACTTTTATCTATATCATAGACAAATAAGTTTATATATGAACCAATGTGTTTAAGTATGGCGTGAGAAAATATACAAGTATGATACCTTCAAATATTTTTCACCGTTCATTTTTTAAGACAATCCAAAAATTTATAGTTTTAAGGAAAATAGTGAAAATAATTTTATTAAATAGAATTGAGTCAATAAAAATAAAAAAAAAATATTTTCTCTTTTAATGAAAATATAAAATAACATGATATAAGAATAATATTAAATAATAACAAGATATAAAGCATCAAACAATAAGGGGAACCTATAAAATGGCTATGGAAATAAACTATACTAAAAATTAAGAGAATAATCACAAAGGAATATTGTTTAAATATAAATGAATCATAATAAACTCAAATGGTTCATTGAATATTTCCAGAAAACCAATCAAGAACATTACATATAAACAAACCATTGTATCACAATAATGAACCAAACCTAACACATAATTTATACATCAAGAAAAATTTCAAACACATAAATCCTATAATAAATATTTCACTATCTATCAATTCTAAATAAAATAAAAACATACCCTAGATTTTTAGTTCTATCAAAAGTTGTAGGGATTGGAAAAAATGGAGTCATGGTAGTCAGTGGCAGTAGTAGAGGTCAAAGAGGGGTTCATGAAAGAGGTGGGGTTTTCTGTATAGATGTGTTTGTGGCGGGGGAGGGTTTGCGATGGAGGAGGGTTCACGGTGGAGGAGGGGTTAATGGAAGAGGTGAGGTTCAAAGCACATCAGAGGTGAGTTCACTATGGAGGAGGGTCCACAACGAGGTGGGTTCATAAGAGAGGTGGTGTTCATGATGGTGGGAGAGGGATTTATGGTGGTATAGGAGGGGATTGTGGAAATGGAGGGGTCGAGGATGGTAGAGGTGAGGTTTGGGAAGTGGACAGCTCAGCGGTGAAGGTGTTGTATTTCATGAGAGCTTGAGGTGTCTAAGAGATTATGTGGACAATTATGGTTCCTTTAAAAAATTGGGTGAAGCTTTTATCAACACTAGTTAAAAAACCTCAATAAAATTATGTTTTTTCAACGCTAAAAGATAAAGTGCTGATAAAACATTACTTTATCAGCACTAAAAGGGCACTGATAATGATATAATGTTAATAATTTAATTATATTATAATATATATTTATAATAATATATATAATAAATAAATATATATTTATATATAATTATAAATATAAGTAAATAAATATGTATTTATATTATTAAATATAATAAATATTTTTATATATTTATATATATTTATAATTGCTAAAAATAAATACACATTTATTTATAATTAAAAAATTATAATAAATATATTTTTTATATATAATAATAAATTTAAAAATATAATAAATATATTTTTAAGATTTTTTGAATTATTTAAACAAATAAATGAAAATGTTTATAACTATAACTGTATATATATATATATATTTATTAAAATTTTAATTATATATATATATATATTTACCATCAAAATTATAAATAATTATATATTTATTTTAATAGTTATAAAAAATAAAACATATATTTATTATTCTTATAACAAAATAGTCCATCCATGGAAAGATCCACGACCCAAAAATTTATTTAATAAAAATAATGATACATGATAATCAAGGAGGAAATGTTCACATGTAACACATCCAGACTAATGAGATAGTACACAAACAACATAAGACATAAATATGACCTCTTAATGGACCGACCCCTACTTTGAGATCCCCCCCAAGAAGATGGGAGGGGCCTTTTCTCCATTGCATCATCCTTGTTGCCTCCTCAGTGAAGGAATCTTAGACTCATTCCTCTTGGACATCATGTGCACCACCCCACACCAACAGATCATCCATCCCTAGATCAGGAAACCTTATTGAAGGATCAACTTGAGCAGCCACCTATATAGCATGAACAACATTCAATGGATGCCCCTGGCCAGCCTCCTTTGCAGCACCAACAGCAGTCTATGTAATAGTCTCTTTATTATAAATAATGAAAAGTGTACCATCATCTTTGAAATCCTCCTCATGAGCTGATTGTGTAACCATAGCCACCTGAGAAGCCTCTTTAATGGAATCCTATACAGAACCTTCCTCCAAATTTTGTGTTTTTGAGTCAACCACCCCATATTTGGAACTAACCAACATGAGAGCATTCTGCCAATCATGACACCCGGTTTTCTCAGGGCCTTCGAGGTTGAGCAGATCAAAATCATTTTTGTTGATGCTGTCTAATATAGAGAAAACAATTAGTGGTGGTTTTATCATTCCCCGACTGGCTCACATGATTGGGAGCGTCATCATCTATGGGACTTTTCCTTTGATCCTCAACCATGATTTAGGCTATGAGTAAATCAGAGTTGAGCCATCACCGCGACTCTGCACAGGATCACCCCCCTTTGGGAATTCCAACCACTAAAGACACTACCTGGGCATACTCCTAGATCATAAGCACCTCTTCAATATAATCACAAATCACAACAGGTTATAACCTCGATTTTTTAGGCATCAAAACTTGAAAAACATCTCTATCAAACTTATTGACCTTAACCTTATTTTGAATATAGACTAGATCAACCAGTCATATTACCATATTGACATCTTCTTGGATAATTGCCTCACATTCATATTGGTTCCCATCTTCCTCATCAGCCACTTCATTCATAATTTCTTCAACCCATTCTGGCCACTAGCAACAATATCATTAGAGACACCATTGGCAGTAGGTTATTGAGACCGATTTCTTATTCCATGCTCACCAGCAAGGACCACTTCTAGCACTTTTCTCAGGACCTCAGCAAAGGAAGAGGTACCAATAATATCCTCTTTTTTCTTGAAAACCTTTTTACTTCAAAAAGGACCACTAGTAGGCTGCTTCCTCTTACACAGTTCCTCGGAATTCCCTTGTGATTATCAAGTTGAACACTTTTATTTCCATCAACATTGTTAAGAGTAATTCATAATTCAATTACATGAACTAAAGAAGTTGGGAAGCCATTCATATTGAATAGAAAATTCGAGCTTATAATCACCCGCAATATGAAATACAGTTTCAATAAACTCACGGGGTATATGTGGAACATTGGTTGTGAGCCTAAACCAATACCTTATTACCCATAACTACATTTTTATCCCACAAGGTCATGTTGGAGTGGTTTAGGTTGTGAAGCCTAAAACATGAAGTTTCTGGTTCTAGTACTTGCATGGAAAAACCTGAGATGTTTGATTAATAATTGATCCAAGACACTCTACCCAGTAAAGGAACTTTTCCAAACCCAGGGTTTGAAAAATTGGGCCTCGCTAGGTACATGTGGAATGTAGGTGGTGAGGTTACACCTATACCTTATTACCCAAAACAACACATTTTTCCTTTGGTGGAGTGGTTTTGGCTATGGCGTCCTAACCCCGAGGTTCTAGGATCCAGTACATACAATGCAACAACTAATATGCCTGATTAATAATTTCCACTAGACCCTCTACCCCATTAGATTATTGGACCATGCCCACAGTTTTACACTTTTGAACTCATTGGGGAAGTGTAGAGCGTAGGTAGTGAGGCGACACATATACCTCATTACACATAAATAAACGTTTATGGGGTTGAGTCCCTCCAAGGCAACACCTAAGATTCTTGATTAAAAATTGCTCTCGAACACTCAACCATGTTAGAGAACTTGTCCAAGCCCATGGTTTTCCACTTTGGGCCTCCCAAGGGATGTGTGGGGCACATTTAAAAAGGATACACCTATACCTAATAACCAATAACAACATGTTTTCCCTATAGGATAATTTTGGAGTGGTTTTGAATGTGTTGCCCTGACCATGAGGTTCTGGGTTCGAGACATCTCACGAAAATGACTAAGATACTTGATTTGTAATTTTCAGCAACCCTGTACTCTGTTAAGGACACGGCCCAAGGACATGGTTTTCCACTTTCGGCATCTTTAGGGACATATGGAACATAGGTGGTGAGGCTACACTTATACCTGGGTACCTATAACATCACATTTATTTGTCGTTGGGGGCTTACCCGAGTGGTAATGATTTCCTATAATTCTGCATATGACCTAAGATCAAATTTGGGAGTGTGCAGGTAATATTACAATACTATACATGTGGTGACACAGATGATGACACTGCCAGGGAATGATGTAAGATTGTTGACGTAGGTAGGTTGATTCAGGCATAACACTGCACTGGGATTTCAGGCCATGTTATAGTCTTTATTCTTATTAGGCTTACATGCCCTATAATAAGTAAATAAGGCTTCATGGGTGGGATAACCCCTAGGGGTCTATGGCCAATATCTCAAGTCTGTGTGTGTGGTGTGTGTGTGTTTTATTGTAATTGTACCTGCAAAACACTTAATATATATATATATATATATATCTATAATATTATAAATATAAATAATTAATATATTAATTATATATATTTCTATGATTATAGATATAATAAATATATTTCATATAATTTTATAATTTTTTATGTGAATGTATAACTATAATTATAATTATAATTATAATTATAAATAAATATTTATTTATTTAAATAATTATAAATTCTAAAAAATATATTTACTATATTAATAATTTTATAATATATATAATTAAAATATATATTATTATTTTTTAATTTTCTGAATATATCTGTATTTATTTTAAAATAGAATAAGAAGTTTTTTATTTATAAATATTTGTATATAAATATATATAATTCCTATAATTATTATAAGTTTATAATTAAATAAATTTATCAATATTTATTTATAATTATAATAATATATCTTTGTATTTTTTCATAAATATTTTGATATATTTATAAATATATATTTTATATATATTTATTTATAACATTATAAGTATAATAAATATATTTATTACAACAATATATATAAATATATATTCATTCATAATTATAACTCTAAATATATATTTATTTATATAATTATATATATAAATTACTATAATATATGTATTTACTTTTATTTTATAATTATTTAAATATATATACTTATAATTAAAATTAGAAATAAATATATTTAACAAATATCTATAAACAATTAACATTTTATTATTATAAATATAATAAATATATTTAGTATTTAAATATATTTTTTTAATTTTATAATTGCTTTTGTCAACATAATAGATTCATGAGTATACCATGAATGAATCATATACATAGTAAAGTATTGATAATAGAAAATGAGTCATCACATATGGAAACTATGAATAATAAAAAGGGTGTAATGAATAGATAAACAATCATAAAGGATACATTACATATATATACATGTCATTTATACTCACACATCAGTATATTTATTGACCAAATTCATTAGAGATATATATTTATTTAAATATTTATTTATTTCTTAATAATTATAAATATATATTTAAAATGTAATTAAATATAATTATTAATATAATAAACATAATAAATATAAAAGATATAATAAATATACTTATTAATTAATGAAGACTATTAAAATATTATGATTATTTAAAAATATATTTATTTAATTGTAATCTTAGAAAATCATTTTTCAAAACATTACATATTTTTTTAATTATTTAAAAATATATATTAATTACACATATGCATTTTTTAATGTATGTGAATAAAAATTATTTTTTATTATAAATATAAAAATTTAACATGCATTAATAATATTTTTCATTAAAAACATTTATCTGTATTAATAATATTGCTGATGAAGGTTAGTTTATCAACGCTTTTTGTTAGCACTGATAAAGGCCCACTTTTATTAGCACTTTCTGTTTAGCAATGATAAAATCCAGCACATCGATTCCATAGAACTATGGTAGCATATATTCCATGTTGCTAACCATTATGTCAATTCTTTCTCTTATTACATCATTGGATCTCTTCTTTCCATCTAATCCTGCCAGCCCTTCGACCAATGATTCACTATGTTTGAACGGTTTTCCTCATGAGATTCTTTTTCTTCAAGGGATTTCACTTAAAAAATGGTCTGACTAGTTCTTGATGATGGTTCCCCCATTATGGTGATGTGAAATAGTGGAGTTTATTTAGAAGGTGGTATTTATGTTCCACCGATGCTTCTAGTTTTAACTCCATTTCCATAGAGGTACTCGGTATAAGATTCCCATGATTCCCATTACTTTTTAGGGATAGTTCAGTCGTCTTCAAAACCTTTTAAGGGGAATTTTATAAAATCCAATATATCATCAGAGTGGTCCCTATACCAGTATTTTTTGTTATAGGAGATAATGAATAATGTGGTAAAAATAGATCTCCAAGGTTCTAGAAAGGTTAATAACTCAAAGGTTTTTTATTATTTCATAAATACCTTTGACTCATAAAAGTGTCAATGAGGCTCCTTTCAATAGCTCTAGAGCTATGTATGACTCTTCATCCAGACACAACACCATTTCATCAGTTTCAAAATGATTCCTATCTTTATAATTAATGATAGTGGTTTGGGACGTAATGAAAAGTGTGGTTACATTTTTAGACATTTTCATCCACTATAGGTTTCTATGGATGATATTCTTGAACTAAAACAAAGGTTGTATCAGATATCATATTTTTTATGAAATATAGGGTGTACTAGTTTCATGCGTGTAAGCACATGCAACCCACATATATGGATTTTATGGATCCATAGTGACTCCATGGAATATATATATACTTATCCAAATAACAACTCCATGATGGTGAACTATAGTGGTACGGATATTCTTTTTTACATTGATATATAAAAAATGTAAGGTATCATATGAAACTCCTTTATGGAAGAATATTTTCAGCTTCTAACAAGAAAGAATTTATTGGTTTTGGGGTGGTGTCATGAACACACATGCAGATGGTTTTGAGGAAAAAAATTGCGGGTGGTTTTCTTTAAGAAATAAATAAAGTATTTTAAAGAAATCATGGATTATACAGACCTTATGGACTGTGGCTTCTCCGGGAGTAGGTTTACCTGGTGTAATAATCACAAAGTGTGCATCCCTACATGGATCAATGTCTCTATAACTTACATGGTATGGAATCCTTTTACTCATATTTATTTTGATCATACTTCTTGGACTCCTAAAATAAATCACCCCTTCTGGTGAATTTAAAGGGTGATATCTGAAGGTTAGATCTCATCATTTATTCTAACAACTAATGATGAACTAAGGTATTTAAATAAATTGTTAGTAGAACCTATAATCATATGTTGTTGGTTAATTCATTAGTGTTGTTGATACTCATTATCATGTACCTGAGGAAAAAGTTATAGGAATGGAATTATAGTAGATAAAAATTTGATACCGACCAGGAAGGGATTAAAGTGGATATCGAGGGGCTTTAAAAATGTTGAAAGAGAGTTATGATGATGATATTTTCTTCAAAATTAATTAGATTCATTGGTAATTAGGTGAAAATTTTTTGGAGATTGAAAGGGTTTGTAGTGAAGGATCATGACGAATCTATCTAAGGGAGGGTGGTTGTAAAACTTCTTTTTTCTGTCTTGTAGAAAATAAATTATGGTTTTTAGAAAAATAAAATCGAGGTAATAAAATGGGTCTCATATGGGGAAACTGTTGTTGTATTGAACATGGATCTAAATAATATGGTGGGTATTCATCAAGGACCAATTAACATTAAAAGATGAAGTAATGATTTGGAAATAGTGTCACATCCGTCTTTTTTTATATTATTTATTTTATTATTTCTGTTGGGCATCAGATAATTCGGGTCATGGCTGAACATAAATTTCTGAGTTTTATTTTGAAGCACACTTTTTGGCCTTTTCGGTGTTCAGCGCGCCGCTGGCAAAGCCGCGCGACCTCACTTGGGTCGCCGCGCGACCTCGCCCGGCTCTCCGCACGCCTTCTTGTCATGCAAGCAATTAAATAATGAAGTTATTAATAATTAAATAAAGTTTAAGAGGGATAAAAGAAAATTGAGACAGCGCGGCCTCGGGCGGGGCACGTTTATGAAACCGCGCGGCCTCTCCTGGTACACCGGGTGACCTTCCGATGTCCGATTAACTAGATGGCATGAATTAATAATGAGCAAATAAAATGATAAAAGTCTGATACAATTAACGTTGATTGTTTTAATGGTAATAATAATATATATTTTTTTATTTGAAAATATTATTGTTATTATTAGTTCTTTTTATTTATTTTGTTGTACTTTTTCCCCTTTATTTTTTTTGGCTAGGGTTCGGACCCCCCCCCTTCTTCCTTGTGCGTCGTTTTTCCCCCTCTTTCAGATCGTGGCTCTTCCCCTCTTTGAACCGCACCCCCCCTGGAACCCTGCTGCACTGCCCCTGCCCCTCCTGTTCAACCTCCAGCCCACCGCGCCGCGCCGTGCCTCCATCCGGCGTCGCCTCCTCCTCCCGGATCCACCCTCCGGCACTGCACACGGCTCCGACAAAACCCCAGCCGCCGACACTTGGCCTCCCCTCCTGCAAGGACCGCCGTCGCGCCCCCTCCACTCGCCAAACCGGCCGCACCCCCTCACCTCCTTGACCAGCCGCTCCCTCCTCTCCCTGCATGCACCTCTTCGGCTATCCCCGACCCCGGCGTTCCGCACTCTTTCGGCACAGCGAACCGTCACCGCCTTCTCCATCTGGTGAAACACCATCTCCTTCGGCCATCCTGCAGTCCGGACGGAAGACCGAGACGACGGCGAGGAATAAACTGGTACGTATGACCTTCAGATTTGTCCGCGCTGGATCCGATGAATCCGTTCTCGCGGAGGATGTAGGCACTCCTGATAACGACTTCGTTGTTGTGAATTTTTATCACTTTGTGCGGATTAAAGACCCGGAAGCAGAGGTCTCAAGACACCTCTCATTTTCGCGGGATCTTGACATCCGGGGTCAGATTTATTTGAGCAAGGAATTAACGCACAGTACAGTGGGCCATCAAGAAATGCACTTGCATATGTTGAATGGTTGCGTGAAGACCCAAGATTTTCTGATACACTGATTCATGTTTCTGCAGCTACAAATGGCCATGCCTTTCCAAAATTGAATCTGCGCTATAAGCCTTCACTAGTACAGGTCGAAGGTGGCATTTTGCATCTTCCATTGTTTGACCCTTCAATGAGAGCCACACCTCTACCACCATCTGAATGGAGGAAAAAACTGCAGGCGGAAAATGATGACGATCATGTATCAAATGTGCAGAAGAGTTGTATTCTGTTGGATGTGAGAAATGGGTATGAATGGGATATTGGCCATTTTTGTGGTGCCCTGAGACCTGATGTTGACTGTTTTAGAAGCACTTCCTCTGCGCTATCTCAGCTGAAGGGTCGATTTGGTTTTTTTGAGTTGCGGTTGATGTGCGACGGACGTTGCGCACAACAGTTGTGAAGTCTGCGATGACGAGGTAGGTGGTTCCATGCCATACCATCTCAAGATAATTTAATTGCTCATTAATTAAATTATAATGTGTTCTAGTGATAAATTGCATGATGCGAATTTTATTTTTTTGACGTGCTTCGATATGCATATTGGTGAATTTGAGTTGTTGTTAAGTAAATGCCAACATTTTCATGTGCGTTGTGTCGTCGAAATGTTCAGACCCATTATAGTTAATTGTTTTGGTTGTGCAAATTGTGTTTTCAAGTTCTTTGAGGTGTCTGTGTCATTAAATGTAGATTTTCAACCAAAATGAGTCACTTTGGGTGTGTTTGCCGTGTGACGTACTTTTGGAACTAAATTGAAAAATTGTTTGAACAATGGGAAAACATGTTTTAGTTTGTATAAGCTGCACTTTGGTTTTAAAGTGACGTTCGTATATGAAATTGAGTATGTCGTTCTAGTGAAAACCTTTTCTTTCTAATTTTAAGTGTTTAATAAATTGTTAATTGCACTTATTAAATTATATGTGGAGCGCGAGAGTTGTTTTTGACAGAATTATGTGTGCGTTAAGTTTTAAAGGTATTCTTACTTGTGAAATTGGACATGTCTCATGTGAAAACTCCTATTGTGCTATTTTGAAATGTTCTTCTAATTGTTTAAATAGTTTATCAAGTCACGCAAGTGATCTGGACTATGTGATAAAATGGTTTTGGTGTGCGTGTGTTTTTTTATGGTGTTTGGGTATGAAAATGGTGATGTGTATGTGTAATGTTTTCTTTGGTTCGAGATATGTGGAAGCGATATAAATTATGTGAATGTGAAACTTATTTGAGCACAAGGGAAACCCTGGGTATCTAGGTGGGCAGACTAGAACTAGTGTGCTAGTGAACCGGATGGGTATCGTCCCTGTTTCACTTAGCTGGATTGACGATTGCAACACTAACTAAACATATGATATCTGAGGGTCGTAGCCTTCTAAGCCACGTGTTCTGAGGGTCGCGGCCTTCTAAGCCATGTTTTCTGAGGGTCGTGGCCTTCTAAGCCACGTTTCACCGAGACACGAGGTTCTAGGGTCCCACTTGAGCTAGATGAACCATAGGGGATTTACCCGTAGTGCTCTACCATTTTTGGGGTGGTGCCTTCCGTCGGCATGTGGAAGACCACGTGAGTATGTGTGTGTGTGTGAGCATGTGTGTGTGTGTGTGAGTATGTGTGTGTGTGTGAGTATGTGTGTGTGTGTGAGTGTGTGTGTGTGTGTGAGCATGTGTGTGTGAGTGTGAGTATGTGTGTGTGTTCCCATATTGAACATTTCTCTTCCCCTTTAAAAATCGTGTTTGTTAAATGAGTTCTTTTTAATGTTTTTCTTTTAGCGTTTAGCTTGTAAATGTTTTCTTTAAAATAATTTTTTTAAATTAAAATTTTGAATAAGCACTTTAAATTGTCTTTTGATGTTGTGGCATGGAACCATTTCTCGGTGGCGTCCTACTGGGCTTTTAGCTCACACCCTGCATACACCCTTGGGTGTATGTAGTTTCTGTTTCTTCTGTCTTCCAGGTTGCGACTTCGTGCTCAGTGATGGTGGTTCAGGTTGCAGTTGGTCTTCTCATGCAGAATGGTGTTGATGTGGTCTCACTTCTGCCGGGAGGTTGGGTATGAGTTTTTGTTTCCGCTGTCGTCTTTTCTTTTTAGTTATTGTTTCGAGTTGTAGACCTTAAACTTGTTCATAGTTTAAAGGCACGTTTCGTTGTCTATTCCTAATCTCAGTTTATTTATCTTGTTAGCTGGTTTATCTGTCTTGTATTTCGGGTAAAACCGTTCCCACTTGTTAAAAATGATTCCCGGGCACTTGCGCCAGCCCGTGGGGATCGGGAACTCCCTTCGGGCCTTGCCGCGGACCGGGTCGGGCGCCGGGTCGGATGGCGACCCGGCTTGGTTCGTGACAAATAGGGTATGATAAATTTTTACAGTAAATCCCAAATCTTGTAGAGTATAAGGACAATGAGAAGTTATAATAATTTTTTAGAAGAAGAAATGATTTTATAGGATGTGATTCTCATGAAACTAAAATGTGATACTAGAAAATATTTGTTTCTCTATTATTTATTCATGGCTACATGGGACATTATTATGGTGAAGGACATTTATTACATGTGTAATTATTTTAAAGGTGATGTTCTTTTGAGGTGTATTTGTTCTTACAAGGTGAATCTATTTAAATATGTCTGAGAACCCATTGTTCTCAATCATCATCAGCCTATATGTATTTTCATTTTTTCTTCTAAGATTCATACATGTATCATTAATGGAATAATAAGTCAGGTGATTATAAAACATTCATCATATGCAAATCATTTTTTTATTCATTGGTGGAGTAATCAAAGAGCAGTGGGGTTAGAAAAATAAATGGTTAATGATATTAAAAATAATGTTTTCATATCCAATATTATCCTTAAATTATATATATAAATGGAATATTAAAGGATAGAGCATATCATCATTGTCAGAGTTATGAGGAAATTCAGGTTTAAGGAATGGGCTTGTGACTTGTTTTAATGATTTTTTCCTCTCTATGGATATCCATTTATATTATGGGGATATCTTTGTTTTTTATAGACTATTATTATATTAGTTCAAGGTGATTTTATCTCACTAGGCCTCTTCATTCTGTACATTGAGGTACTCAATAGAAACATAAAATATGGGTTGGATGAGGGGATAATTATTCCTTATAAGAACATGGTTTTATATTGAATTATTTCTCATATTATGTTTTATAATGATAGTATTTTCTTTATTAATGGAAGTAAAATCTTCATCAATGATCTAAATAAAATCATGGAGTCATATGGAATTTTTTTTTCTAATCAGTCAAATAGGGGAAGAGTAGTGTATACATTTCCAAAAAAACCCGAATCTGTAATCATGATTTTAAAAATAAATATGGGAATAAAAAGGCATATAATTCTGCTGAAATATCATGCTGATCCCATTTCATATGGAAAAATTAATTCTTTCATTCAAAGGACATCTTACACTGATGAATAGTGTACCCATGTCCTTCAAATTCATGTTCTGTCAGTGATTAAGGAAAAAAATGGAATATCTGTCGACTTGATATAAAAATTCAAAAATATCATATGGGATGCTAACTAGAGTTGAAGATATGAATTTATATAAGATTATATGTTGTATTTTCAAATAAAAGAAGGTTGTATGAACTTATGTAGAATTTATAAATCCATTCATGCAATTAAATCATTCCTCCTATGAGAATTTTTCGAAGGGAACACACTTTAGGTGTTGTTTATGAGAAAAATAAATTTTGAGGACTTGATGGTATGGGCCAATCATTTTGGGATATCATTATGTCCTAAAAATTGTATGTTTGACCATTTAAAGACACTATATGGAAAACCAAATAAGATTTTGGATTGTGGAGAGATCTGTTACAAGAAGGATAATTGGGGTTGTGGAGTTGTATTCTTTCCATGATGTCTAGTTTCAATGATTTCATTTATAGAAGATATATTATTTCTCTGTTTTATTAATTGAAATACATATTAGCAAAAAAAATTAGCCATGAATATATCAGTCATAGAGATGAATCAGAGAAATGCGTTATCTAGAATCAACTTATGGATGGTTCGGTAGTCTAGATTTTTAATTGACGATTCATACAGGATGTGGAACTGATGAGTTGAAATCTAGAAATTGCTTTAAGGATATTACATTTATGATGAACATTCGGATGTGGCATTTGAGGAAACCTTAATATACCATTAATGATAATGTGTATAAGAAATGATTATATCTAGAATCCCACTATTAATGTTCTGTTTCTATGAATTTGGAATCCTCTCAACATATCTTCTGTAGAGAATACTTTGTGAATGATACCTATAATTTTTTTGGATTCATCATGGGAATTTATGGGGATTAAGATTCATATTATATGTTAATTGAATATTCTCTTCAAGGTTGTGGTCAAAAAACAATAATTATTATTGAATGAAATAATAAATTTTCAATGTTTTCATGGGATATTTGGAAGGAAAAAAGGTGATCGAAAGCATATATTAATCACACCAATTTATTTAGGTCCGAGTGAAGTCCATGATGGTGGAATTGGGAGCTCTAATTCTTATAGAGGTTCATTATTTTCACATTGTTGAATTATCAGGAGGGTAGACATAAATGGAAAAGGTTGAGAAAGGTACATATAGGGGAGGTGGGTGAGCTGGAAAAATCCATTTATGGAGATAAAAATCAATGTCGATGGGTCATATTTGGCCTAGGAAATGAATGTGGTAGGTATTTTGTGGGATAACATAGGGTCAATTATTTCTAGATTCTGTACTTTTTAAGGTTTAGGAAAATCTAATAGAGAAGGGGTGAGGGCCATGGTTATTTGTCTCATTTTGTGATTATATTTCAATATTAACATCCTGGATATTGAATTAGATTCCAATGTGATGGGTTGGATTTGGTGTGGAATGGATATCCCTCCATATAAATTTTTATACTTTATTAGGAAGTATAAGATGATCATCGATCCGAATACTGTGGTTAGTTACACATAGAGGGTAGGTAACCATGTAATTGATTCTTTGGAAAGAAAAATGGACAATAGTGAGACTACCAATTTATATTTTTATACTATATCCTTAATGAATGCTTGTAAAATGTTTTTAAGGGGTGATACCCTAGGTCTACACCATTAACCCCCATAACCTTGGTGTCTTCTCATATTAATTTAGTAAAATGATAAATTTCCATTAGTCGTTAATTTTAACTATAAGAGACATTACCAAAGATACCAGATAATGGAATTATAATTTAAAGATTTTAGAAAATGTCAAGAAAATGGTTTATGGTGAATATAAACAAGTGTTGCATTTTTATTCCATATCCAATCCCAAATGGTTTTATTAGTTATAAATCAAAAGGTTTTATTTATTATAGCACTTCCATTCATTGAATGTATTCAATGAATGAACATCAGTATGTTATAATGTTCATGATGTATAAGATCAAACCAAATATGTTACAATATTATCCAAAACTCTTCATTCCATGAAGAGTGATGGGTAAGGATATTAACCATCTACCATTCCACCAATCATTAACATAAATATAATGTCTGGTTATACTTATATAGAGTGTTTCTATAATTTTATAAGGAGGATACCCATATAAAAATACATATTATATGGATATGTAAAAAATATCTAATAGAAAACTTTTTTTAAATTTCTTTAAAACGTTTTGAATGGTTTATAAATTGTTTATAATTCACGTTAAAAGGTGTATTGGGAGTATTTATTCTATAAGTATTTTATAAATTAATTAACTGGTCAATTTATTTATAATTAATTTAATATATATTTATGATTCACTTTTTAAAATTATTAAATATTAATATTTAAATACATTTACCCAAATTATAAGGCATGATTTATTATTGAGAAATGAAATTTTAATTTAAAAAATCATAAAGGGTGCTTTAAGATGTTTTAATAACTGAGAAAAATATATCATATTTATATTATATATTTTTTGTATAATATAGACTATATTTTAAATTTTGATTGTTCATGAAATATAATTGAAATTATAATAATTTAAAATATTAAGGAGTTAGTATTGAATTGAATATTAAATTTTTATATTACTGGAAAATTAGAAACTTTTTTGATTATTCATGTACAATCAACTAATAATGAAATATGAATATTGTGTATATCAACTTATATGATATGTTACTTTTGTGATAGAGCCTCACATGTCATGTAGAATTCGATGTAATACAATTTCATTTTCATTTATCTTGACCATAGTTTGTAATTATAGTTTTGATCATGAGATTAGTTTTTTATCATACATTGTGCCATTTAGTTTTTTAGAGTTTTCATGAATTCAATTCTAACAAGACTAAAGACTCTCTAGGTTGAGGGAATTGGGGAAGAACCACTTAATTTCATATAGACATATGTATTGTATAGGAAAGTCAATGGGGTTGTATTTCTTTCTCTCTTGGCTTACAAATATAGAAATATCATACAAATATTTTCATTTATAAGAATTATTCATGGACCTTATACAAATGATGTATTTGGATTTGTATGTATATATTTGGATTCTATTTATGGGTGAGTAAAAAAACATATGGTGTTTTTTTAAGAGATACTCTAACACCCCATGATTTTATAACGTAATTTTATTAAAAAATTCTACATCTTTTAAAGCTTAGTTTAGATGCAATGACAAAATTAGATGAAAAACGTTTGAAATATTATATTCCATATGATCTATATATTGGATCAGAAAGTATGAATTTTATTAAACATGTTATAAAAGTTATTTAATTTTTTATATAATTAAAATGTATTTACTAAGGAATAATAATTAATTACTAAATTGTTTGTGTTAACATTTCAAGATTCAAAAATTTGTCTTCTGAAAAAATGTATTTCATTTAATTTTGCATGAAAAAATTATAATTAATTTATACCATTTTTAGAAATTTTATTTATAGAGGTCAATATCATTTCTATATTTTTTTTTCCAAAATTATATTCATGAACATATTTAGTATTTATACTAAAATATTTATATTTAAGTGCATAGTAAAAAAATATAGACTTTTTTATAAATATATCAATTATTTTTTTAAAATAACATAATTTAGAAGTTGCATTATGTTTTGAATTTAAAAATAAATTAATATAACATTAAATTAAATATAAATAATATAATTAGTCACATAAGAATCATCATTATAAATAAATTAGATATAAATTAATTTTTGGGTCTAAAAATACATTTAAAAAAACTATTTTTTTTGAGTTTTATACATTTATATTAAAATCAAATTATGAAACTTAAAGAAATTTAATCTAAAAAATGGATTCTGTAATTTGAGTCAATAGGTTCTAATTTTATAAATATGCCCCTTTTATTTTGATTAGTATGAATAGTAACCATGAAAAATATTTGTCACCATATTATGATTAAAATAGATAAATCATGGTTAAACCAGTTGGTTAAGATTTGAAATCTCTCAAAAACATTCTTTTATTCTACTGTAAGCCTTTTTTTGACAAAATATATTTTCAAGGAGTTAAATTACCTATTTAAAAACATTATATTGAATTTGGGAACCCATGATGGACTTTTATGAACATAAATTATATATATTTATGATTTAAAACTAATTTGATGTCATTTAATTTAAGATAATAGTTAGATGGCCCCATTTGATTATGGAATGAATAAAAAGTCTTGAAACAATCCATTTTCATTTTTTAACAATAATATTAGTTTTAATAAACTTATAAATTTTTCTCAAGGTGAAATTATTTTTAGGCTTAAATTTTTCATTCCCTTAAAAGATGTTTTTCATGTGTTTTACATTATTAAATTTAATTTATTAAAAATTGAGATTTTGAATCTGATATGATTCATCTCAATTTTGAAATCATCACTTTCATATTTTACTAAGCTTATCATTTTATTTTTGTTTTAAAATAATGTTAACTTGATAAAAAATTAAGTTATAATGGCTAATGTTTATTTTTGTTTAAATCGGGTTTATCTCGAAGATATAGATTAAAGTATATGCAATACTTCTATACATGTGAATGGATGAGGTTATTTAGATCAATTAAAAACATATATATACATTCGGGGTAGATTTTGGCCCCTTTATAATGAATAAGTTCTCCTATTAATTTAAATCATGGATTAATTGCAAGAGGTCCACTCAACTCACTTATTAAATGGAACCACAAATCCCCCTTATTAAAACCACTAAAGACATATAGATATACAGAAACTACACCAAATTAATTCTTAACTTCCATCCCCCTGAATTCTATCTTCTTTTCTTATCCCAATACAATATTTTGAATGCTTAAGGTGTACGACAAACAAGGTCTCTCAAAGAATAATTAGTCATCTTACTTAAATATTTCAAGGTTTATTTCTTTTTATAATAGAAAAATGTATATTTTATCCATCCTAAAATTATGAATACAATATCATTATTATATTTATGATTTGTTTATAATAATGTAATAAAACATTTTCACCTCATTTTAGTCAAATTGAAAATGAATGTATCCCTCCTGTATACATGTGGATTACCACCTCCACAGAGAGATATGATTCATTTTCCATCACAATCATTCATTTTTATCTATTATTATTTATTTAATGATTATATATTATATTTATTAAATAATTATACTTCTTAAACTATAAATTCTTATCAACATTGTTATTATCCCATCCATTGGAAAATGATAATGTCGCTCCTGCATACGTGTTGACTACAACCTCCATCAAGCGAGGTGATTAATTTTTCATTTTCATTTTACATGGATAATAATAAGGATATATTTTATTTATATACATATTATATTTATGATACCATAATTATGTTGTTAAGGTGAATTATTATTTACCATTCTTTTATTCAATCAATCAAGAAGTGGAAACCTCGCTCATGTGTTTTTACATACAAACATCTCTATGAAGTGATGTAATTAATTTTTCACCAACACCTATATGGATAATTAAAAAATATCATCAAATAAATAATTTTTTAATGACATTATTAAAATTCTTAATATGGTTAAACCATTATTAATATGAAATTACAAGAACCATTGAAGCAAAATATGCTTGGAAAACGAACTAGTTTTCACTCATATAATGATTTTAATTAACTATTTTCATTAGATTGATAATTAAAAATTATAAGAGAACTATATATAGAAATAAAACATAATTCAATTCTTTAATTTATTTATAAAAAATATATATTTATTATATTAGTGTTTTGAATTCATAAAAAGGATCACATGACTTCAGTTAAGGGTTTTTCACCTCAATTTTATATCAATGAGAAAAAAATATTAATCAGTGGTATCTTTTATGTGGTGTATATAAATCCCATTAATGTATCTAATGTTTATTAAAATGAAAATTATTTGGATTTTAAAATCAAAATAATTTTCTATATATCACGATGTTTTTAGTTGAATATTTCACTAATGGTAAGGGATTTTTGTTTCTATCTCATACTTTCAAAGTTGTATCTTCTGAATTTTTGTTGAGGGAAACTATATGGATCATTTATTTTAATCCACATAGGGAATATTAACATTTGGTTATTACAAAATCTTTCATATATTATTAGCTTCTTACTCTTTTTAATACATAAACTTAGTGATTCTTTAAAAATATATATTATTATTTCAAATTTGGTCGATGGGAATTTTATTCCATCTAAATACACTTTAAAATAGTTTTATTAATGTTTTTAAATAAACATAAAATTATTAAAAAATTAATTATGAATAAATTTTCTTTTATTTTAAATTATTTAAAATTAATATTTTTAAAATATGTTTCTGTTACAATACATTTTCGATTGTTTACAAGTGGTAAAAGAATTTTCCCTTTTAATATATAATATGTGAATACATTTTCCTATCACCATCACTATTATTTATTTTATAGTGTCCATTAAAATTTTATTTGGTTATTTTGAATAAATATAAATTTCTAAATAATTTGGTAATTTTTACTTTTAATAGACAACAAATGAAATGAATATTTTCTCATATTTTCATATAATGATTAAAATGATATTTCGAAAATATTTTATCATATATCTCAATATACTTCTAGTAATATTATGATTAAATTTATTTATGTTCTTATTATGTCATCCTATTTTCTAAAATACTTATGATGCTAGAGATATTACGATGGTAACATGAATCATATTTAATTCCCATGGGTTATTTAATCTATTAAAATATAATGAGTTATATTATGATACCATCCAATTCCTTTATCTAGGTGGTTTATAATAATGTGATGTAGAGATTTTGACGAAACATGTATTATTTCCAAAGCTTATTATATAATGATATGATGATTTTTTTACAATGTCATTGAACACATATGAATGGTTTTAATTCTGTGAGGGGTGGTTATTTTATAAACTAAAGATGTGTGGTTATATCATAAACTAATGTTGGATTGTTCTATTATAAACACCAAGTAGATGGTTAGTTTAATAAAAGACAAGGGATAATCCATTATAGACATCCAATGCATTTGGTAAAAATTAAATCTCTTGTGATAAAAAATACTAGAATGGGGATTTAATCCAATTCATTAAGGGACCCTGTATATTATGGTAGTCTAGGGAGTGAACATTTACTACTGAAATGATGGAATGTGGAGTTAACCTAATCAAATACTATAGTAGTGATCCTTGACTAGGTAAATGATTTTTTATTCTTATGTTCATACCAAAAGCCTATGTCTTATTATTATGATATGTTTTCATGGATGATGACTGATTATTGATGATTCCAAATTATTATGATAGATTTATTTTTTATGATAAATCATTATAATTTGATTAATCATTATTGATCATTGACTAATTTGGTACTGTGTTTTTATGTTGTAATCATTTTATTAAACACTTATAGTTATCATATGAAAATATATGATAATTATTTGACATATTATATTATTACCCTTACTAAGAATCTATGAAAACACTTTTGTTCATTTCCTTTACCCATGTTATAATAAAAGTTTTAAGTATGGTATTCTTAAGAAGTTTACTATATGAGAAAAAAACATTGTTAGAATTTGAAGATCATTAAATAAATAAGGTTATTATGTATGTTGTTTCTAGTGACACTAATCCCTTTTTGTGTTAGATTGTGTATTTTTTTGATATCTATTTAAAATTCACCTAAAATTATGTATTTTTTATGTGTTTATTTATTAGGTTGCCTCAGTAGGTATCACAGAAGGGTCTAGTTATTTTTTTAGTTTTAAATAAAAAACATTAGTGAGGACCCTTATTATAATCCCATTTATAAGAGAACATCCTAATATTTGGTAATGAATGTAGTGTCGTTTTCCTATTAAATACACCCCTATATCAATACCTGAATGTTGATGGAGATGTGATACAAATAAAATTAGGAGTAAAAACTATGAAAGGGGCGTATTGGATATTAACTCTGTCATCACAGGTGTATGATGGGACGATCTAAGATTTCATACCTATCTAGATACACTTAAGTGACATTCATGAGTAAATCCATATTTTTCTTATGAACCATTATGAAATATTTGAATAGACAATGATTATAGATGAACTATGATAAGGATATTATGTCATCGATTTAAAAGAAATTATAATTATTTAGATATACATTGAACGCTTTTTCATGATTATATAATTTTTTAATATTATGTAGGATGATCACACTGACCATTTTAGTTTTAATAATGGAATTCAGGTAGAATGATTAAATATAGATGATGATATGAATGCTAAAATACTGATGTACCTTCTTTGAGAATATTCATATGAACTCATTTACATAATGGAATGTATCTAAGTATCATCATTCATAACCTCTTCAATTAGCTATTGATTTAGACATGAAAACTCAGAATAGTGTAATGACCGCATCACATGTCTATAATTATTATTTTGATGAAGTGTGTCTGAATGTAATTTATGGAAGTGATGTGAATCATTATTTAGTTGAATTTCATGTAATTTTGGTCCATGTATTTTATCCCTTTATATAGAGATCATGACAATTTTTCTGGAAGGTAAGTTTCACGTTAAATTATTCACTTTCATATGATAATCATTTTCTTCTAATATGAATATGAATATTCAATTGGAATTACTTCAATTTAATTGGTTTTACTACTTATTAATGGGGTATATTTATCTCAAATGGTTAGGGAGTGACTCAATATTGAAGACATAGCAATTGTTTGAGAATATTTTGATGTATTCACTGATGAAATTTGTAAACTTCATTCAAATAATAAAATTTATTTCTCCATATAAATAATACATGGTTCTACACTTATTTCAATGATTCCATTTAGAATGGCCTCAATTGAAATTTAGAAATTGAAGAACCAGCTCTGAGAAACTTCTGATATGGGATTCATATTTCCTAGTGCATCTCCACGGGTAAAACATATTCTTCTTGTTAATAATAATGACATGTCAATGCACTTTTTCATATATTAACAAGAAATTAACAAGATAACCATTATGAAAAAGTGTCATATTTCATGTATTGATGACTTTTTTGATCAACCGGGTAGAGACAAATAAATTTTATAAATTGAACTTCAATTTGGATATAATCAATTATGGTTTTAGAGGGATTATATACACAATAAAACCTTCATAATATGGTATGACCATTATTAATTGATATTGATTCCATATGGACTTCCCAATTCCCCCACAACGTTCATGGATCAAATGAGTAGTGTTATTTGAGAATTCCTTGTTAAGTTTCTGGTAGTCTTTATAGATAATACTCTTATATATTCAAATTGTATAAAGGAGTACTATGATCAAAATAATATTGTTATTATCACCATAAAAATTTATTTATTGTATAAAAAATTCATTATGTTGAATTATACTTATATAATGTTTCATTGTTGCTTTATAAAATAATAAGATAGGGTATATCAGGGGATCCTTCAAGGATAGAAGTTACTAAATAATTACCTAGAGAAACCATGGTGACAAAAATGTATATTATTCTAATGTTTTCATGAAATTATATAATGTTTTTGAGGGATTTTTCAATTTTATCAAATCTGATTGAGATGTTTACTTGGAATGAAGACATGTTCTATTGGACCTATGAATGTGATGTTAATTTACAGGAGATAAAATGAAGGTTGGATAGAACACTTTTACTTACAGTACCTTATTGTGGAAAAGGTTATGTGATATTTATAAATGAATCTATGAAGGTACTGGGATGAATTATAAAGAATAATGATATGGTGTTAACTTATGCTTTAAATCAATTAAAAAATCAGGTATTGAATTACATGACCCCTGACTTGGAGTTTACAAGGATATGTTTTGGTATTAAATATATCATGGAAAAATATATATGGTTAAAGATGAGATATATATAGGGATCTTAAAATATTAATGTACATAGTGACAAATAATGAGTTGAATATGCATTCAAGGAGAATGTTAGAGTCGACTAAGGATTATGATTGATCAATACATTACATCATTTGAAAATAAAATAGGGTAGTTGATGAAGTGATTCATAAAGAACATGCATGTTTATCTTTGATGAATATTGAATGATATAGATGATTTATGTATTAATGAATATGTGTTTTTATGTTGGGAAAAAATCCCTTAAGGTAACATTGCATCATTTTTGGGATTATTGTGATTATTGACAGAGAAGGTATCCATGGTGAATTGTAACATTCTAGAGATGTTTTTGAAAATCCATGTTGACAAAGAAGCATGAAAAAGGAACATAAGATCTAGAGGCGGTACAAAAGAACAAATACAAGGTGGCACTGTTTCCCAGTGTTTTCCAAATTTTTGGGGTCCGAAATTTGGATTTTGGTGAGCATAATGAAAAGTGGATATCCATGAAAATTTCATATAAATATGGAAAATTCATACATTTCGTGAATATAGGACTCATGGATTAGATTTCCTGAAGACATTGAAAATGATGACGGTGTTTCTTCGAGATTACGATGAGCTACAGGAATGGATGTAATGAAGAGCATTGCGGCAACAAAGGGGATTGCGAGTGGAGCATCTCGGGAAAGATCATTGTGAGTAATGCTTCGTGGAGAAGGCGTGAATGAATTGATGGGATGATCCAGGAATACGATTTGCTCCACAATCAGAATATTTCTATGGTGCTTCTCTATTTTCAGAGAATTTCGGTGGGAACATCTGAGCTTCATGACATGAGATGATATGGCGTAGACATTACACGGATAGTTTAAGGGTTAGTAAAATTTCATATAAATAGAACTAAACCCCCTTGAGTAATATAGAGAGAGTTTTTGATGAAAATATTTTTCTCTTGGATCACACAGGTGGTTCAGGATGGCAGTGTGCTTCACGAAAGGAAGGAGCTTCACGACTACTATTCTAGCTCTATGAATGTTGCATTCTCCATGGTGGCTCATTGAGATTCGCGAGGGAAGTCACTCTATGATGAAAAGAGCTTCACGATTGTCTGATCTCAGCGAAGGCGTGGGCTTTGCGAAGAGGAATGAGCTTCGCAATGGATTGTTTTTGAGCTTTGTGAAATTGGGATCCATGCGAAGTAGGGTGCTTTGCGAAGGTATTTCAAATGGAATTTCCAACTGTTCAGAGGAAATGTGGTATTCATCTATGGAGGAAAGTTGGAATTCAATATAGAATCTATCAATAGTTATGGATTCATGTATTCATGCAAATTAAGAGACCTAAAGGTCTATAAACATTGATTGGATCCCATCAAAGTGCTGTGATCCAAGGAAGGGGAACACGGTAATCATCTCTAATGGTAGTGAGCTAGTGAGAGAGAAATATGGAGCAACCCTTAAAAAAGCAGTGAGATAACCCAAAAATTTGTATAGGTAGTGAGCATGGGCATAAAAGTGATATAGCCTGGACATCATTGGCAGTGAGATTTAGTGGATTTGGTACCAAGGAAAATCGAAGTTGTATGCTCCTTGGATGTATCCCAGTGAGGGTGAACAATGTAAAAATCATTGTGTTTACCTGGTTTCTTCCTTGCATTACATCTAAATCATAACCATCAGATAAAGATAAAATTAAATGATCATCATAAACACATAAGGGAAAAAAGTTGACCCATATAATATAGTGTTCAAGATCCAGTTGGGCCATAAGAATTTTGAAATTGAATATCCATACCCTGATTCACCCCACTATCAGGGTATCTAAGCCCCTTTTGGTCCTTACAATTGGTATCATAGGGAAGGTTTATTTTATCAGATTTGTTTTCTCTGAATCAGTGTAGTATATTTGTGAGGTTAAATCAGTCTTCTCTTATCTGGGTGTGCCATTAAAATGGGAAAAACATCAAAGAAGAATCAGAAGTCAGGTGATATCCCTCGGTGTGGAAGTGTTTATGGAAAATGTGTGATTCATCAAAATGAATCAAATAGTTTACTGAAGGAAGGCTAGGATGAATCTGATAGGGAAATGATTGATTCACTCAATCATGATGTTGGAATTAGTGAAGTACTTGAACATTAAAGTGATTCTAAATCAACTGAAGATTAAGAAGTTATAAGAAGGAGGCCACACGTAGATGTTGTCAACATGATAATGAAATTAGATAAGAAATTGGATGAAGATGTTAAATCTAAAGATATCTGGATCCAAGTATTGGAAATTGAGGTAAAAAAGCTATGAGGCTTAAGTCAACTGATTATTGATGTGGATACTGACCTAAGGGAGAAGAATGATTATCAAGGTGAATTAATAAAAAATATGGCTAGAATGAAAGGAAAACAAAAGGTTGCTGATTATGAAGAGAATAAAAATTCAGATAATGTTTAGAATTTGAATGCCAGAAATAATGTTCTAGCTACACAATTGTCTGTAAAATTCTAGATGTATCAAAGGCTATAATAAGAGAATGTCTGTGTCTATAAATCAGTTTCTTAGGAAAAAAATGAATGTAAAGTAGCAAAGTGATATGGTAGAAAGTCTCACATAAGAACATGAAGATGAGATGAGTTTTGTAAAGAGTCTCTCTAGAAACTCAATGCCCAAATTGAATCAAGGGATATGAAGATTAAAATGTTGGAATAAGAGGTAGAATTCGGGGAGAAGGATGTGGAGAAATCCAATGCTATAAGAAATCCTAAAATGACAGATCTCTTTTCCTTACTATTTGATTATCCTTCTCCAGGTGATGATGAAATGAAAAGAAAATTTGCTATGTGTGAAATGAGGAAAGAACAAATATTATCATCTTAATGACCATACTTTTTGAGAAAAACTGGTCTGGGATATGATGATTTCCCTCTCATGAATGAATGAAATAGATCCGTTAATAGTTACATATGTGGGGGAAGTCCTATAGGTGTTGGAGATAGGTCTAGGAGGACAGTTACAAGATGTAGTGATGACATGTGTTATTTCTGTGGGATTAATGGCTGCACATCAAAATTCTTCTTAGAGGCCCAGGATTACATTTCAAGTTATGAAAATAGATACTTTTCTAAATCTGAGTATAAGAAGAAGTGTTATGAGAAATCAGAAAGAAGAGTCTCTCAGAGGAAAGAATTTAGTATATGTAATTACTGTGGAAGAAGGGGGCACAATATGAGTATGTGTCAGGAGGCTCGGGAGCTCAATGTGAGACGAATAACACAATCTACTACAACATCTCAATAGAGAAATGATGAAATTTGGTTTGATGTTGATGTAAAATGTTTTATTTTTTCTGATTATGGGCATCTGGTAAGATATTGTAGCAAGAAGAATCTTGTAAAAGAAACGAAATTTGCGAGGATATTCATGACTCTAGTGGTGTAAAATGAGAAATCGTACACTAGAATACGAATTGGTAAATTGAAAAATATGGTTACTACCTCAGGAGAATCCCAATGAGATAAACAAAAGGTGTATCAATCACCATCCCTGTCACACTCACAATAGCCATCATTGAGAGAATGTGAAAAATCCTGGAAGATTAAGGGAAAATCAGGACCAGTTGTGAGTAAAAAGAATGTAAATTTTGTGGAAGACTCAACCACAATAAGTTCAGGTGGAGTGACTCGAACAATTGATAAATTAAATTTGAATAAAGAATGTCTTGTAAAATTCACATTTCATGCCACATACTGAGAAGTTAATGAAAGGTAAAGGGCACTCCAATGGTGGAAGAAACAAGAGTGGTGGCCAGTGGAATGTTTCCTTCTCAGAGAAGGAATAAAGGAAAATGGAATTTTGGTTGAACCTCAGAGAAGGAAATGTGTACTAGTGGATTTAAAATACAAATGTTGAGATAGGTCAGGATTGAAAAATCTACATATCATAGAAAGAATAAGCATGTGGGTAATGAATGCATAGTCATATGGCTAGAGCAGTTGAAGTTGTCTAGGAAGCTAGAAGAAGAAAGGTTAGAGTGTGATGCTCTACAAGAAAGAATCAATGGGTTGACTGATCAGGATCAACCACAATCTTCACCTTGAGGATTCTAGAAACAACCCCTCTCCCTATGTATATAAATTTTATTAACTGTTGATTCATTTTGTTTTGGTTTTAGGAAGATACGATCATAGGAGAAGTGGCATCTAAAGATGCACCATGGAAAAGTGATATGATTTGAGTTTCAGTGTACTCAAATCGGGTACTAGTGTTGATTAATAAAGGGAGAAATAGAGAGAAATAGGATTTGATTATGTTATTAATTTTATCTATTGTTTCCGAAACTGAGTTTCAACTTAATAGGCTTATAGATTTTGTTAATGGATCATTGCTGAGTGCCAGATAGGTATAAATGATGCAGGTAGAGAAGAATGGTTATGAATATAAATAGTGGGCCTAACCACATCATTTGATTCATATCCTAATGGGTGAATTCAATATCATAATCAGATGCAAGATCCATCAAAGAAATAATTGGACAACCCTGCTCAGGAATTGTCTATTGAGAGAAGAAATATTGTCGGAGACGTAGCAATAATCTTGAATCTCATAATTATCAACATTGTTCTAACAATGTGGTATTATCTAACTATATTTAGGATACCAAGAATCTATGAGAGAGTATTAACACTGTTTTTACAAGAAGATCAGAAAATTAGTTGAAAGAAATGATTCCACTGATCAATGACACAACAACTAGTTGTATATTGAAATTGATGAAGTAGTAAGAGGCATAAGAGGAGAATAAGTGAAAAAATATAATTCACAAGTATATATTGATAATTAACCTGAGTAATTCAATTCTATATCAACATGAAGGTTGAAGAGTCGAGCTACAACTGAACATGAAAAATATAATTGGTAATTAGACATGGGATATTATTTCGAGGCTTGTAGATAAGAATGTCATCATAACTAAATGGGTCTATCACAACAATATGATTGAATATGGAACATATATTTAGAACGAATCATGGATGGTGTGCAAAGGATACTCTCAGATAGACGGAATTGTTGTCGATGAATCATTTGCAATGGTTTCAAGGCTGGAGACAATCAGATTATTCCTAGTCATTATAGTGAAAATGAAGTTAAAAGTATTCCAAATGAATGTCAAATCTTCATTCTTGAATTGGATTTTGGAGGAAGAAGTGTATATCGATAAACCATTTGGTTTTCTCATTCACGAGGATGAAAATAAGGTTTTCTACTGAATAAGGCATTATATGAACTAGAACAAACACTGAGAGCATGGTACTCTAGGCTTGGTCACTATTTGAAGTAGCTTGGTTTCCAGTGTGGTGGAGTTTATTACAATTACTATTTTAACCAAAATATTAATTAAATGATGATGGTGGTGTTTTATGACTATGACATAATATTTGGATGGTAGACAAAGAACAGTGTTGTCAGTTTTCTTGATTTCATGAATCATGAGTTCGAGATGTCTATGATTGGTGAGATGACCTTTTTCCTTGGTTTACAGGTGACATAAGGAATGAATGGCACATTCATTTCTCAATCCAAATATGCTGAGGAGGTTTTGAGAAAATTGGGATAAAAAATTCCATATATATGAAGACTCTAGTTTCAAATAGGATGAAATTATCGAATGATGATAATGGCAAGGCAGTTAATATCACATAATACAGGTAGATTATTGGGAGTTTACTGTACCTGACAATGACGAGATCTGATATTTTTTTTTCAACATGCTAGGATGCACGATATCAAAGAAATAACAAGGAAAGCCACATTATTTCAGTGAAAATAATACTTTGGAATATCAAGGGCACATTGGATTTCAGCATGATATAGAGTGATAAATCTCGTTCAGAGTTATTGGGTTATACTGATGCAGATTGGGCAGGTTCAGTAGATGACAAGAAATCAACATTAGGAGGTTCTTACTATCTTGGTGGAAAATATATTGCTTGGATAAGAAATAATAAAGATTGAATTTCATTAAGCACGATATAAGATGAGTATATTGCAGGCACTCAATCATGCACAAAGTTATTGTGGATGAAGAAGTAGCTTGATGATATTAGTGTTAAAGTGAAATATCTGATTGGAATCTAGTGTGATAACTAAAGTTATATAAATCACAGAAAAAATCCCATCCATCAGTAAAGGAAAAATAAAATTAAGATAAATTATCATTTTATCAAGGAGATGGTTGAGTAGGGAGTCATGAAGTTGGAGTATGTGCATACAGAACTACATGTTGCAGACATTATAATGAAGGCCTTACCCAAGGAAGCTTTTGAGAGGCATCGACTGACTGTGGGAGACTAGTTGACTCCCCGAACTTGAAAAATTGTGGATGTGGGGAACACACCCCCTCTCCCCAAGGTACGGTGTGTTTTTTACTAATGTACTAATATGTTTTTCTCTTTATTACAGACAAAAAAAGAGTTCCAAATTTTTGGGGTCCAAAATTCGAGTTTGGTGAGAATCACGAAAAGTGGATATCCTTGAAGATCTCATAAAAATATGGAAAAGACATGAATTTTGCAAAGATAGGGTTCATGGATTGGATTTCTTGAATAACTGAAAAATGTGGACGGTGTTTCCTCGCGATTATGACGAGCTCTACGAATGGATATATTGAAGATCATTGCGGCAGCGAAGGGCATTGTGAGTGAAGCATCACGGTGAAGGCGCAAAGGAATTGATGGGATGCTCCGCAATGACAATGAGCTCCATGATCAGAAAATATTCGTGGGGAATTGCGATTTTGAGAGAATTTAGGTGATAAATTAAGTGCATTGCGACTTGAGTAGATGTGGAGTTGACCTCATGCGGAATGTTTTAGGGTCAGGTAAATTGCCTATAAATAGACATCAACTCCCTTGAGCTAAGTAGAGAGAGATTTCGAAGAAAATACATTTCTCTCGACTCACAAAGGTTTTCCATGAAGGCAATGTACTTTATGAAAGGAAGGAGCTTCACCGTGGCAATTCTAGATCTTCAAAAGTTGCGTGCTCCATGGTGCCTCAATGAGCTTCACAAGGGAAGTTTCTCTATGATGACTTGAGCTTTGCGACGACCTGAGATCTAAGAAGTCTTGAGATTTGTGAAAAGGCAGGAGCTTCGTGAAGGCTTGTTTAAACTTCAAAAAATTGGGAGCCTCGCGAAGGAGGGTGCTTTAAAAATTTATTTCCAAAGTAATTACCTATTTTTAGAGGAAATGTGGTATTCATCTTTGGATGAATGTTGTAATTTAACAGAGCATCTATCAATAGTTGAGGTTGCATGTATTCATGAAAATTAAGAGACCTATTAGTCTATAAACTGTGAGTGGATCTCTTGTAAGTGCAGTGAGCCAATGAAGAGGAAGAAGTTAATACTCTCTATTGGCAATGATCTAGTGACAGAGAAATATGGTGTGACCATTTGTAGAATAGAGAGCTAACCCAAAACACTATAAAGGCAGTGATCTAGGGAAACGACGTGATCTAGCCCTGACATCATTGGAAGTGAGCTTTAGTGGATTTGGTAGTGCGGCACAACACTGTTGTACGCTCCTTCAACGTAGCCCATTGAGGGTGAACCAGGTAAAAAGATCTTTGTCTGCATGGTTTCTTCCCTGCATTTCATCTAAAGCATAACCATCAGATAAAAATAAAAAGAAGTGATCAACAAAAATAGATAAGATCATACAAAGTGACCCATATAATATAGATGTTCAGATCTAGTGGGGTAAGAAGAACGTGGAAATAGAATATCCATACCCTAATTCACCACCCTCTCAGTGTATCTAGGCCCCTTTTGGTCCTAACAATAGAAATCATAAATAATGTGAACAAAACATATCATTCCTAAATAAATTTTTAACAATCAATCCATGTGAGGATCAATACGACACAAAAAGAATATTTGGAACTATAGAAAATTGTGAGGAATGTTCTTGAGTTCATCCATAGTTTTTATGGAATTATGAGTTTCAAAAATCAATATATATCACATCATTAAGAAAAATTGAAGGAGCTCTTGGATTTATCTGATAACTCATAACATTCAATTCATCATAGAAATATGAATTTTTATAGAGATCAAAAAGTTATTTTTAGGGGATATCATTGAAAAGGATATTATAGAGTATGCATCATAATTCCTAGAATGTTATTAAATAATTTATGATTGATAGAACCCTAAGAGTTTTTTATAAGAATTATCCATACAGAAAAAGAAATAGTAAAACAATGAAATGAGTTTTTTGATTGTAATACCCAAAAAATATTAGTGGAATGGTGATATTTTGTCTAGAAATTTTTTTTCTTATACTAATTCATTTTATTTCTATAAAATAATATTTCTCTCTTACTAAAAAATTAATTATATACATTAAGAAAGTGGTAATATTTAATAGAGTACCATATTGTATCTTTTTCTGATTGAGATCCAAGGTTTAACATAATGGTGTGTCAACATCTTCACCAGGATATTGGTACAAAGTTAAGTCTTAGTAGTATATATAATCTTTAGATTGATATAAATTGTGAGAGTACCTTTCTTAACGTATATGATATACTAAGATTTATTTTAATTTATTACAGCTGTGGTTGTGATGAAAACCATTATCTGGTCAAAAAATATAACAATAAAAACTTTCAATCAAGAATACCAATTACCCATTATGAATGCCTCTATATTAAAACAGAACTCCAATGTGATTGGATGGATTTAGAGAAATAATGTTATTGGTACACGAGCTAGATGAGGAAATGATAGAGAAGTTTATAACCAATCACCAAAACATTAGGCACACTCATAGTCAATAAAAGTCTTATGCTAAAAACAATTGATTATATCTTGAGTTAAAAGATAATGATATGGTTGTAATTATAATATATTCATTGTACAAGTTTATGAGAATTGGTAATAGGGGAATGTTTATTCCTTGATATATCATTTCTTGAAATATTATTGATCATATCATGATGGTATATCATCTCTTCGTACTTCCAATAATCATTTACAAGGTTCACAATGTTTTCCATCTATATGAATTTAATGGTTATACTACAAGAGCATGATCTTTTCTTAAGAGGAATACCTAATGAAATTTTTGGAATATAGAGATAATGCTAAAAGGTATAAGGTCACTGAGCTAGCCGATGTTTTGTAGAGAAACCATCAATTTGATGAAGCTACCTGGGAGACCAAGGATGTGATGAGGTATAGGTATCCACATTTGATTATATTTGTATAACATAACATTGATGAAGAAATTAGTATAAGGGTGTAGAATATAACACCACAAAATGCTAGAATAAAGTTTCACTTTATTAATTTGATATCTTTGATGTATTTCACTATAGGAAACCCGGAACATAAAGAAACCATATTTGAAATATTAAATTATACAAGACCGAGACATTTGATTGATATGTATTAATATGAATAAACACATTATTTATGATATGAATAATCGTTTTATATAATGAAAATGTATTCATTAATGCATAATAAAATATTAACCAATTTTCAACAGTAATTTTAAGCATTAAAAATATGGTTTCTTCAAATATGTTTTTTGAATTTTATATTAAGAAATAATAAACAATTTCTAAAATTTTAATAAATTATATTTCACAAAGTGGACATAATTTTTAAAATCAATGTTTAAACATTATCATTGGGTGAAATCATGGTTTTTTAAATTAATTTTTTTTAAAGAGAAAATTCCAAATTTTTATAAAACTTTATTTTCATTTCATTAAACTAAGTAATTTTAAAATTACATTATGGATTGAATTTTATCATAATGTAAGATATGTATCCTTTAATTATATTAATCAAATAAATTACATATGAATCATTATTATAATTTATTTTTGTATAATATCATTTTTAGTCCTCAAAATTCGATTTTCCAAAGAATGTTTTCATTTTATTTTAATAAATTATATTAAAATTGAATTATTACACTTACAGATATTAAATAATGAAAAATGGGTTCCATATTTGGAGTTAGGAGGATCAAAATTGGTATATATGTCCCTTTTATTTTTGGTCCTTCCGAAAATTATAAATTGTAATGAATTGAAACCTTGATTAGGGTAACATTTGTTTAAAACTATGAAGTAATGGTTTAAAATAACTCTAAAATTTTCCATTATCATATTTTATACTATTTCTGTTGACCAAAGATATGTAAAATAAGTATAATAAGTTATTTAAAGGCATTATGATGAATTTGGAAACTCATGAATGAATTTTATTAATATGAATTATATTTTATTCAAAATAAAAACTATATTTTTGGTCATTTCATTTAATGATAAGGTTGAAATATAGGAACCCAAAATTTTAATACATAAATATTATATCATTCAAATGATAAATAACATAATTTTAATACATTCATGAATTGAAAGCATTAATATCTTAAGAGAATTTGGATTAAACATTACTTATACATAATAAAACATTTTAATCATTTATAAAATTATTCTTTATCCATGAAAAATATATTTTTTCCCTTAGTATATGTATTAAACTGAAGATATAAATTGAATTAAGAGGCCTATTAAATTCACAGTAAGGGTAAGTATAACATAAATGGGAAGAAAGATACATGAATCAATAGTACATGGGTGAGCTTAAAAATCATCATCATCAAATAATATTATGCAAATCGTCATCTTAAGAAAAATGGAATCTTTTAAGGAATGGAATGTGGAATATACATAATAATGAAACATGATAACATAATGATCAAATACCATGTATAGTTTTGAACAATGCTAGCAACATGTTCACACATAACATATGTTTATAAATCATAATAACAAAATTCTGAATAAATCTTGCATCATGTTAAGAAATAATTCACTTAATATGATATGATATATCATTTTACCCAATGCATTGTAGGTTATAAAATTTTATACCAACCTGTCACATCTTAAAATGTTCATAATCATGTATTCTGTATATAAATTAAATCTATAACAATCATAGTCATTAAATAATCCAAAGAGAATTATTGGGTTAAAAAATGTTTTTGTAAATAATTTATTTCTGAATAACCATTGGGGTTTCTAAATGAATAAGGTAAATCAAATTTGGGTAAAATCACCATCATTCATGAGCGGATAAGAAAAACATCAAGAGGATTTAAAGAAATGTTTCGAAAATTAAAAAACTCCTGGGAAAATATTATAATTTTCTTAACAAAAGTTTTTATATAGTGAAAACATGTATATAAACATAAATGAATGGAACAAATTAGTGAAATAGATTTTTATAGATATAAAAGGGACATCTATGCAAAATATAATGTGATAGAGTAGATAACCAAAAAACAAGGATCTGGGTTTGAGAATTCCCCTTACATTAAATACCGTTATGTTTCATCTCATTTAAACCTCATATATAAGAGAAGATGGTTTTAAAAAATGAAATTATAAGTTAATTATAGTTATTTATGTCAGTAGTGAACTGTTACAATTAATGGATTATATTTTAATACAATCTTTATTAAATGTTAATTGTTTTGATGTTATGTTTTCCTTAGGTTATCAAATTTTTTAGGATTTAATTTTTTTATCACGAATATTTATATATAAGAAAATTTAATTCGATAAAAATAAAATAAATGTAATTACATAATTATATATAAGGTATAATTAATAATATCCTTTCGTGAAGGTGGTGAAAAGAAGAGATTTAACAATGTCCTTGTAGTTGGTTAACTGGCCATTAACAATACATCGTAAAAGGAAGATGATAAGTATAAAATAAAACATACAATATATATAATCATCATAGTAGGTTAAAATCCTTAATATAATGTCAAAATAATACTCAATTAATATTAGAATATATGGTTTCAATGGAATAGAGACAAATATAAAGAGAATAGTAGAATGAGAAGAAATATTGATTAAACCTTACTCTCTTCACATTATATCGTCTTCTCAATGAATATAAAATAATGAAATTTATGGAGTTAATTTAATCCATAACCTCTTTATGATGATGAGGGGATTGATAGTGAAAATTTGTGTATACATTTTTCTCATTTAAGTGTAAGTATACTGGTTCTACAAGAGGAGGGGGATGGGGTATTTAAATTTGAGGAGACTGAAATTTTATGTCATAATAATGAATAAAGTATTATATCCAAGGTAAAAAATCATTTGAAATATTTTTTAATTTATGGAAAATATATAAATGAAATAAAATTATTTTAGGCCATTAAAAAACATTATAATTTCAATTAATTAATTTAATGTAAATGAATGAAAAAATGAATAAAAAAATTATTTAAATGGACACTTAAGAATTTTAGATTTGGGAAATTATTATGTCTGAGAATTAATTTTACTATTTCCACATGAACCATTTATCATATTAAATTTATTATGTATTGATATAACAAATTTAATATTTAATAATTCAATATTACGTCATAAATATTCCATAAAACATGTGGCATTTGGTAACTATAATTTTTCTATTCACATTAAAATTGATGTTTTCCAAAAAATCATCAAAAAATCAATGATGTAAAATTTTGACATTCTTATTAAAATATTGAAATTCATTTTATTAAAATAAGCTTCTAAAATATGCTATTTTAATTATTAAAAGAAAAAATATTTTTTTATGATATACATTAAAATATAGTTAATTACAAATATTCTTATAGTTTCTCTATATTTTGAATATTAGTATTTATTTCATGGAATTATAATATATATCTTCTTAAATTACTCATGGTAAATATTATCTATTTCAAATTTTGTTTGTCGAATTAAAATTACTATTCCAATGATCATTTTACTATTCAAAATGATCATATTTTTATTTATAATGTTTAGTTTACTATTCCAACTATCACATTACTATTTTAAAAACCATTTTTCCTCTTATAAATAACCTTTAATTAATTCTTTAAATATTCAGTATAATAAATTCCATCTTTCTATTTATCCATTTTTTGAAATGTCGATTATTTTACTAATATTTTGTTTCATTTCCACATTGGTTTTCATTTGGGCGATAATTCTAGAAGATTAGGATGATCCTAATTTCCCATTCTAATATTTATATTTTATATTTAAAACCAATTTTAATAATTGGAATCGTCAGACCAACCATTTTTAAATTATTTTTTTTAATTTTCTTGGCATCAGGTTGATAAGGTTGAAGCCCGATATAAAATTTTTACGTTCTTATTTAAAAATGCATGTTTTGGCCTAGACATCACTCAATGCACCACGATCGAAGCCTAGCAACTTTGCATGGTTCACTGCAGACCTCATCTGGTTTACCGCACGACCTGCCTGATGTACAAGGAAGTTAAATAAAATGCAATGAACAATAAAATGGAAATAAAATGAAAACAAGATGTTTAATAAAATTAATTAATTATTTTAAGGATAATAATAATAATAATATTGTTATAATAATAATGATAATAATATTAATATTAATAGTGTTAATAATAAAAATTTTATTTAGTTATTATTATTATTATTAATTTTTTTAACATTTTATTAAGTCAATATATTTATTATTGCTGTTATTATAATTTATCAATATCATTATTGTCATTATTATTATTACCATAAGTTATTTTTTATTTTTTATAAATCATATTACTTACTAGTTTATATATTTTTTACTATGTCTAATAATTTTATTATTATCATTATTATTATAATTATTATAATTGTAATACGTTTTATTTTTGTTTTATATTTTTATTGGGTAGGGCTTCTTCTCCCCCACAGTAGCATCAAGCTCACCTCCCCCTACCGCATGTCTGTCACCATGCACCTCCCCCTGGCAGTTTCCATATTTCCCTCTTCTCTTCAACAAGCCACCCCACATCACCCCATACTCCCTCTCCTGGTCGTGCCGCTGCAACCCTCCCGGCTGGCCAGCTCGTACTGTACCTCCCCCACAGTCGACAACCTTTTTACCTTCAGGAAAATCCCAATTAACTCCCTCCTCCCTCAACTCTGGTGACCCTCTTCTCATAATTCAAGCCTTTAGAGCCATTTCTCCATCATTCTTCCCCTCTATCGCAACTGCATTATACCCCGGGTAAGTTTTCCCAATCTTCTTAGGGTTGTGGGGTTGGATTCCACGTTTTTTATTATTATATTTTTATTTTATTGGTTTCAATTAAGAATTTTGGGTTCACATCAGGTTCATTTTGGTGAAAACAGTTTTCCATTGATGTTTCGTGCTGGAATTTGAATATTTCACAACAATTATGGGTGTTTTTGACATCTAGGTAGGTTTTTCCATGCCTTAACACTATTTGATAATTTTATTGTACTTTTAAAAATTCATTAAAGTGTTCTATGGTTTCATCGCTTATTGAGAAATATATTTTCAAGGTTTTTGACATGTTTAGTTGTTGATAATATATTTCATAACAAAAAGTAACTATGTTTTCTGTGGGTGAATTGTTGTGTTGTTTTATAAACAAAGCTTTATGGGTTGGTTGTTTGGTGTGGATAATGTTTTAGTGTGGTGATGTTGTGAGTTTAGTTTTATAGATTCATTCCTTTTCTGTGGAACTAGGTATGTTTTGGGGTAAACATTAGTTGTTCCATTTTTGGATGTTTTATAAATTAATCAAACAGTTTATTACCTTAATTATGTGGAGTGAACGGTCTTTTTGATGTGGTTTGTGTATTTAAAGGTTGGGATTGGATTTTTTAATATAGGGATTGGATATGTTTTGGCATGTGCTTCATTGTAATGTTTCTAGAATTTTTTCCAAGGGGTTTTTGGATGATGTGAAATGTGTCTCCACATTCTTTGAGGTGTGTGAATATTTAGATGGATAATTTCCGTAGAAAATGAATCACTATGGGGCATGTTTTTCTTTACTGTGTACTTTTTAAATTGAACTACAATGTGTTGAAAATTTGGATAACATGTTTTGATATGGTTACCTCGTGTATTTGGGTTTACTGTGATGTCTCTATATAGAATCAGGTGGGTTTTGGTATAAATTATTCTTTTTTTCTTGAAATGATTTAATAAATAGTTAAAATGATTTATTGGTTTATTTAGATGGTGTGAAAATATTATTTTGGAAGTGTTGGATATGCATTTGTTCTTAAAGTACTATGTTTATATAAAATGAGACTTGTTTTTGTTTTAAAACCTCTTTGTGTCACCTGGTGGTGTTTTATAAGTGGTGTAAATTGTTCCTTTAATTGTGAATGTGGTGAGAAATTAGTTTTATGGAGAATTTTTTATACATCTAGTTTGAAAATGGATTTCCAAATTGGAATTTTTTTTTGTTTATTGTTTAATACCTTTATGTGTTATTTAATAATATTTTATAAGTTGTGAAAATTGATTTTGTTCTTCATTGAATGTTGCCAAATGGAGATTTGTGAAATGATTATGTAACAACATATATATTTTTGGAAATATTTTTTGGTGTGCATGTTTTTTTAAAATAGTGTTTGGGTATACAAGTGGTGGATTTTGTGTGTAATGTTTTGTTTGGTTTGTGATATATGAAAGTGATATATTATGTGAATGTGGAACTTTATTGGGCATAATGGAAAACCTCAGGTACCTAGGTGGGAAAATTTGGACTAGTATGCTATATGACACAGAAGTGGTTCATCCTAGTCTCATATAAAAGGATTTTCATCATAACACTAACTAAAATTTTTGAGAATTGGATACCACTAGGTTATGGACCTGTTTCTCTACTAGTGGCTTGTGAACAAGAACATAAATCATTGTTGTTCTTATTCCATGTTTAAATTGAGGTACAATGTCTCAAAAATATTACGCTGCATTCAATCTACCTTAGAAAATTTACCCATAGTGCTATACTATTTAGGACATGGTTCCTTCCATCAACAAATGAAGTAACACTTGAGTATGTGCGTGTTCATTATGAATTTTCTATTCCATTTTAATGTAGTATTTTTGAAATGGTTTATCTTCAATGTTCTTTTCCTTTTTTACTTTCTTCTTTTGAATGTATTCCTTAAAATCATTTTAAAATTTTTGTTTTAAATAAGAATGTAAAATTATTTCTTTGATATTGTGGCATGGAACCTTTTTATTAGGTGGTATACTACGATGCATTTTCCTCATACCCTACACACACCTTTGGCTATATGTATACATTGTTCATTATGTATTCTACGTTGAGGCATCATTCTTAGGGATAGTGGTTTCGGTTGTTAGTGGCCTTCTCTTGTAGATTGGGTCGTGGTGTATTAAGGAGGTGGCTCCTCATGTTGTATGAATGTTCAGATAGATGTTTTTGTTTTATTTTCATTGGAGTCTTCTCTAAATTTTCAGTTGATTTGTAAACATTAAATTTGGTCAAAGGTTAAGAGATTATTTGGTTTTATTTTTAGATTTTTTGTTTATTTATTCAGTGATTGTTTTTATGCCTCTTTTTTGGGTAAATAGTTCCTGCATATTATTTCTGATACCCGGGAACTTGATCCATCCAGTGGGGATCAGGAAAGCCCTTTGGGCCTTCCCAAAGACTAAGTCAGGAGCCGGGTCATATGGCAACCCGACCACGTTCGTGACAGTTATTTTCAAGGGTTTAGTTACTAAATAATGTAATGATCTTCATTAATAAAATAATCTGTTTTATTTTTTATTTTTTCTATGTATGAATAATACTATTCAATAAAATAGAATACATATTTTTCCCTTAAAAATAATATTTATAAATTATAGGTCTTTATTTTCCTCCACAAATTATGAAATTATTTTATAAAATATTAACTCATATTCATAGTTCAGAATAGATAATGGAACTTCTATTTCAATGTTTCCTCATGTTACCATCTCCCCACTTCATATTTACAGTTCTTCCGAAACACTATGATAGGGTGAATTGTCTTATTGCGTAGAAATTTTTCTCTATGGTCTAATAAATTTTCCTGTTTCTCCTCATATAAGTGGTAATTATCAGTTGTACCACCTGATTATTCAGTACATGTGAGGGATCAATTTTTTACTTCCCCAAGAGTGATATGTTGAACACATAAGGAACATAAGCCAGGTTTGGAGAAAATGTTACATAATAGAACATTGATTATATGTAGTCAAGTATATCAAAGGGTATTATTTATCTAGGAATAAGATCTGTTTTCTTTCAAAATTGAATAAATATTTTCCATAGTGATATTAAATGGAACCTATTTATCCATCTTTAAACTAATGATCCCTCCGATAGTTACTAGAATTTATCTTATTCTAATTTTTAGAATATTTTATATGCTTTTAGATGGATTTAATTTTTTTTCATCTCTTTCATCCGATTAGTTCCATATTGCTTTTGTTTACCCGCTTCTTCCAACAAGTAGGTGTTCTACGTCACTTCTTATATATTACTACAAATTAATCCCTTATAATAGTTGAATATTTTTAATATTTAAACTAAATTAATGGGATATGATTATCCCATCCACATTTAATTTATATTGAGAATGATATAATCATGTCCTCAAATGTCTATATTTTCCTTTTATATTTTCCTTTAGTTTGGGGGTTATACATCATAATAAAATTCAATTCATTATTTAGGGAATATTGGACTCTTCTACAATATTTAGAAGTTAACATTCGATAATGATCAGAGATGATTAAAAAATTGTTCTACAGAGAGTCTCACAACTTATTTTATTCATATAATGGAATGTTTGTCAAGTGAGAAATTGACCCAAATAGTGATATTGTGAGATATCTTAGTGAGTCAATCCAGTATAAACCAAAACATGTTTCTCTCTTTATATTTTATTCCAATACTTGTGACAATATCCATGGTTATGTTCTGCCATTTTCATGTGCATATTTGAACTGGTTTCATTATTCACTTGTATTTTTTTCACTTTACTTTAACATGCTGACAGAATACGAATTTTACGGTGTACACAACAATATCATTCTTCATGTTTCCCAATAGAAAATCCTTATATGATCTATGAAAATATTGGTATGTATAGTATAGCTAGAAAAATATGTTTATTCACATTATAGAATGAATATATCTTAATATGAGGTTATAAAGGTTCATAGAGTCTAGTTCCAAACTGAATTCCACCATCTTTTCAAGTGTTGAGTTCCTAAATATTCCATTTCTTGAATGATTTTACCTTCATTCAAAGATCCAATTCAACACATTATGCTTCCATGATCTTCCCTTGGATAGATTATTAGACAATGATTTGGGTTAGGTAAGATGTATTCCCTATCATTTTATTTTCCATACACATACTTTTCAATTATATAAAGATATAATATTTTTAAATCCATATCATTTATTGAGTAGAATGTTATTTTCTACCAACAGCATCGAACACCTTAGTCTCACTTTTTGGATGGTAGTGAATAGGGAAATCACAATCTTGCATCAACTCTGACCATTTTCACTGATGCATGTTGAGATATTCTTATGTCAATATTTACATTAGACTCTTATTATCTATATATGTCAAAATTATCACCATAGTGGTAGTTCCCTAACATATTCAATGTGAATATTATAGTTGAAAACTCATTATCTTGCGTTAAATAGTTCTGCTATTTGATTTTCCACTATTGTGAAGTGTATGATATCAATTAATCATTTTTCATGAGTAAACAAAAAAATCATTTATATGAAGGATCGGTGTATATCAAAAAACTTACTCTACTTGAGGGCAGTGTGGGTATAGGTTTAGTGATTAACCACTTATTTAGCTCATTAGCTATTTTCTCACATTCTTCAATCTGGACATACATTATGCATATTTTTTGTTAGAATAGTTAGTGGGATTGAAAACCATGATAAATTTCACACAAATCACTAGGGGTTCTTATGTAATTCATAAAATCTATGGATTTACATGATACAATTTGGTCTAGTTGATTCTTAAATTATCTTTTATTGAATGTTCAATAAAATTTCATTCAATTGGTACCAAATTAAATAAGAATGCAACTTATGGTATCAAAAGTTCATTATTTCTTAACATAGAATACAACCTTTACTTTCATAATGTCACTTTTAAAATCCTTTGATTCAATTCATGTTCCTACTTTCTCATAGTGTAAATGATAATATCATCAATAAAGACTATCAAAAAATTCCGTACTAGTCTCTAAATACTATATTCCTCAATTATATGAATATTGTATAGGAATTAGCAATACATAAGGGAATTTCTATGAACTCGTACTGTGGATATTTTATATGAAATGGTTTCTTCTAAATACCTTGCTTCATCACATTTAGTTGATGATATACATAACAATGATTGATCTTTATTAAGTATTGATCTCCTCATATTTGATCATACATGTCATTAATCCTTATTATGGGATACATGTTCTTTTCAATGATCTTGTTCAACTTCTTATAATTGATTCACAATTACATAGATCTGTAATTTTTCATGACAATGTGCACTAGAACACCCTTAAGAGATGCACTAGGGTGTATAAAAAATTTATAAAAATTATCTTTTAGCTACGTCTTTAAGTCCAACCGTTCAATTGGGGACATTTTATTGGGTATTTTGTAGGTAAAAGTGGATTCTGGCATCAGTTCTATTGTGAAATATTCCTCATTATCAAGGGAGAAATACATAAAGATCATTAAGAAATACATCAATATATTCCATTAAAATTTGAATTTATTCATGTTTAATGATTTCCTTTAAAAATCTAATTTTTAAAGATATGCTTATTCACTAGGTATCAATATCCACAACCTTGAGGGATTTTCCAATAGAGATTCATGATCATTATTAAATTTTTATAGATGCATGGGATATTTAGGAATATATAAATTGATTTCAATTTATTTAAAATTGATGGAATATCTATATAACCTGATCCAATCCATGACTAGTATAGGAACAAATGTCTCAATGTAATGTACTATTAGATTTACATTAATAATAATCCCATAGATTCCAACAGGAGATCAATCCAACCCATTGGTGTGAATGATAGAACCACAATGTGTTTTTATAGATATATATATGTCAATGTATCAAAGATGAAATTCAAATGTTCTACTGAATTTATAGAATATAAATGAATTTATTTAATTTGAATCAAATAAAATATTTTATATTCTTCAGTGAGTGGAAGTTAAACCTTATATGCCATAATTTTAATGTTCCACTACATTACTAGTGATGGTATATGGTTTTCCTTGCTCCCTCATATTGGGTGGTTTATGATTCTAATTACTCTCAATAGACCATGGTTTAGTTAATTGGAATTTGTAATTCCATTTATACATAAAATGGATTATTGAACCATATGTGGTGCATTGTTGGGTTCCTTTCATTACAATATCACATTGTCTAGCGTTATATCGTCTTGTTGAAATTAATATTCATGGTATCCTTCTATAAAAAACATAAATAATTTAATCATCCCATTGAGGTAGTTACTAGGAATCTTGTTCCCACATACTAGACATGTGTGTGGTTGGATCTTCTTTCCTCTTTTTTCATTTGTTCTTCAATATTGAAATTACCTTCTTCTCTTATTATCTCTTTATACATGTGACTATTTTTAAAATCCTATCTTCACTTTTAGATCACATTGAACAACACATTCATAAATCCCAAAGTCTTATATACCTAGTTCCTTTTAGAGGTGTGTTTTAAACAACTAAATAATCTCTTTATTTTTCTATAATTGTCGATAAAAAGTCCTAAGGCATAAATTTTAATCCATATAAAATTGTATTTATTAATCAAGAATGATTCAATTTAATTTTTATTAATCAATATAAATTATCCATCTATATTTATTAAACTATTTTGAGGTAAATACGTGTTAAAAAAAATGTTCAATAATTATTCCCACTAAATTTCAACCATTTTATCTTTCAGTTTTTTATTCTTTATCAACATCCACCATTGATATTCATATATATATGATAGAAACAAATTCAACCTTATTCTTCTCAGAATACTGGAGAACATTAATGATGTTTTGTGTTGATTAAACACACCATTCCATGATAATTTGATCAAAGGATTTGCAAAATACTACGGATTATTTTCATATAAAGGACTTGATGTCTAGTTTCTCATTCAATGGTGAATGTGGTTATTTTACATGGATGAGGTGATTGTTCATAGACAATGATAACTATGTAATAATCTACATGTCGTTTTAAACTACCCAACCCAATATAGTAGGAATTTCTTTCATAAAATCATTAAATTGTGCCCCACATTCATTTTGTTATAGTTTGCCTTGGTTCCAAATATTTTCTTAAATAGAAATGGTTTCTAAAAAACATAAGTCAATAGAGTATATATAATTTATTTTCATGAAAAAATATAAATTATAAATCCATACCTTATGGGATCCATATGTTTGATTTTCCTGTTATCACAAATTATGATTCTAGAATCAAATACTACAATCCTTTATAAAAGTTAGATAAATAATTACATTATCTATATACCCATCATAATGGTTTTTATAGAGCTCCAAATTAATTTAATAATATCCCATGGGAGTATAAGAATAGGTGTATAACAAGGCATATTTTTTATACACAAGGTATAATTTGAGTCAATACCCATAAACCCTTTTGAGGATATTACCTCTAGGTAAATAAGTGATAGATCCACATTCAATTATAATATCACGATAATGATTTCTTTGATCGGAAACCACACCCTCTAATACTTTACCCAAATATTGGATGTTTACCTTCAAATAGACTTATCCTATTTGATTTCCAATATTATTTTTCGATTCTCAATTCTAGAAATAACTAAACTGTGATCTGTTACAAAGTATAAAAAACCATAATTTTATAATAGTAATCATTACATCATTTTATTAACATGAAATATAATAGTAATACCTTCCATACTCGAAATATTTTTTTATCTTGGGAAATTTTCTTCATACATCACTTATAGATAAAAAAATAAAAATTATAAAAACATTATTCTTTATCCTTATAATATGTCCCATGTTCTCCTCAGTATTTTCGGGTATATATTTATACAAAAATATTATTTAAAATATTATTGATTTGGATTCTCACAAAAACCGAATTTTTCATAAGTAATGATGTTTATAAATGTGGATTTTATGATGATTTCTACTAGAATAACTTTTATATTCTAGAAGAACATTTTTATAATTTTGGATGATTTCTTTTATTCATAGGTATTCTAAGAATTCTTATGAAGTCTCTATTAACTATTTATAACCATACATTTATCTCCATAACTACTTCTGGTACCCTAGTTTTGAAGAGAATGTTAAGATCAATAAACATACATCTTATATTAACTCTATATTTTCATTACTAATATATAGTTCATCAACCTATCTTTTGAAATCTAACATAAATTTTCAATTAGACTTTTAATGATTATTTCTATATAGAAAAACCCTTCTATGCATCTACTGTCTCTGATATTTGAATCATATATTATTTTTTCTGATTTATAAAAAAGTTTCATATGAGTAAATATGTCTTTAAAATTTTTTAATGATCAATTAAAAGTCACTTATTCAATAGATAAAGTAATTTATATTTTTATGTGGAGTTATGATTTTTTTGAGAATTTAAATTCAAAATTTAGAGACAAAATGTTTGACATATAAATTATCACATTTTCTCAATATATATTTATGGATATTTTAGAGCAGTATTAATCTATTTTACTTGTTAAATAATGAAATTTACTTCATCTATGAATATGAGGATGAAAATGGGTTTCTAAAGAGCTAAATATTAGATACGTACATGTATTGATCCAATTCTCTTTAATCATTTTGCTTCAGCTACTATATCCATTGTTAGTATTTATCTATAGTTTCTTAAAGTAATTATCCATGAGACAATTTGGATACATACATGTTTTCCATTTGTTGAGTCTTCATTATACATATCTAAAAGGTTGTTTTTTATATCCATGATTAATCTTAGATCTTATGCATCATTCAATTTCTACTAAAACAATGTTCAAAATCTGATTCAATAATTTACATCTCAACTATTTTCATCAAAGGATAAACTTCTTGGACTCAGTATTAGTGGAGTTTTAGATTCTTATTCAAAGTTATTGGTAGTTTTATTCTCCCTAAAATAGCCAAAATGCCTTGTAAAATCCTTATTATAAGGTGTTAACTACTCACATTTAGTTATAGAGGTCCTTGTGAAAAGGAAATGCATAGTGAAAATCATCAAGCTTGGTGAAAGAGTGTAGGTAAAGTTGAATAGGGGATCATTGTTCATTTTACCATAATAATTATTTTTTGTCTTATTGTCTAGTTTTTTCTGCATAACATATTAAAATATGATAACTCTACACATCATTACAATTCAAAAATACTGATTAATTTTTATTTTTTCAGAATTTTTAATATGAATCAATTCACCCCCTCTTGTATGTTAATATTATTATATCCTAAAAATTGATAAGAGATGTTGGTATTAATTAGATATATTTATTATTTTACTAACAATCTTGATCTAATGATCTAGCAGAAGTCTAATTTCAATGACTAATCTTAGAGAAGGTATGATGATGAACTATGCTATTTATTTTAAGGGTTATGATGATGGTTGATGGAAACTATGCATGATTATTAATTTTATGAACCTTGGAATAAGATTTTATTTTAAATTATTAATGACTTATGAAATTCAAAATATAAGAATGAGGGAGGTTGAGTTCTAATAAAGAGACATATTATAATATTTTTTCAAGAGTTATGAATACAATTGATTGTGGATTAGGAACTGAATAATTAAAATGAGTTTTTTAGTGATTTAATACATATGAGATATGGTGGAATATAAATATTTCCTATAAAGTCAACTATAGTATCAAAGATATGGTATATAACACTAAACAATAAAATTGGATGCATTATATATGTAGAAAAGTGAATGAATAAATAAAATTAAGGGATGGTTGATTGAAATTGTTAATATTATTGCTACTATGGGAGATCTAATTGTAGAGGTTGATCAGGATTAAAATTTCTAACAGTTTTACCCTCAAAATGGAACATAATATCTTCTATAATCAGAAATCACACTAATATAATAAATCTATCAATAAATGAATTGATCAAAACCTTAATGATACATGAAGATTATATTAAAAACATATTTTAAAATCACATTTCTATCAAAAAGAAAAATGGTACATTCAAAGATTCAATGGATTGAGTTTCTAATTTATATTCCAGTCATTCACATTTATGTGATGAGATATATTATGTTTCTTAAAAACATGGAATGATTTACAAAAGGATTGAAGTGAAGTTAAAGTAAAATAAAGAGTAGGAATTTATATTCTATAAATTTTTTTTAAAAAAGAAATGGAATTTATGACCAAATTTTCCATTACTTATAACTCAATGGAAGGATGATTATAAAATAAGTGAAAGGAAATTCATGGAGGCTACATGGATTTATTTTCAAAATTCATGTGGGGAATCTAATATAAACTATAAATATGAGCATGAAAATTCAATTACAAATATATTTCTTATGGATCATGTTGAGGATATATAATAATATTTTTCTCACCGTTGTAATAAAAAATGTGTCTCCTAAAGTGAACTTAATATATTTTATTTTATACATAAAGTTAAATTTGAATTCCAAAATAAATAGTATATAAAACATAAAAAATATTATTATTTTGTTTCTAATAAAAAATAGTCAATCAAATCACATTTTCGATTTAATATCTAATCCTTCCAAATATACATGTGCTTTTCATGAATATAAAAGTAAGGAACTATTTTATTAAGTTGATTAATAAAATTAATCTTCCTGTGTTATTATTAAGAGGGTAATTCTCTAAATGAAATTATTGGTAAGAATAAAATTAATATTTGAAAAACTAATATTGGATGTTATGGAGAAAACCCAAATTATATAAGAATAATTTTTTTCTTGGTTCGAAAAGAAAAATAATTTCTAATTCAAAATGTTTTCATTATAGTTTTAGTGGAAATTATACTGAGGACTACTATTTGAGAAATATTATATTTTTCAGTGTCATGAATGTTCTTCATTTAAATATTTTATCAGAATTCAAAATTGATATTAATGCTCAATGTAAGAATATTTGGTTACCCAAGTCATTAATTTCTAACATTGTCTGACCCAATGGAATTTGACAACAAAAAGGAACATGTATTTGATATTTTGAAGATGTTCTCCATAGCACTTCATTTTGACATCAGTAAATGACTAGTTGGAAAATATATGAAGATATATTTTATTGAAAATCATAATTATTTTATGAAAATTTACCAAATATAATATATTATCTGAAAGGAATGATCCAAAAAGATGGAACTAATAAAATACATGAATTATTTACTTTATATTTTAGTTTTACATATATTCACTTTTTATTATTGGGGAAGAAGAACTTTTAAAAAAATTAAATTTTTTTTATGAAAATTTATTATTCATAATCCTGAATTGGTAAATAATATTTATCAATATATTATTATATGTGATTACTTAATTTGTTGGATTATTTTGTTAACATCATGGGTTCTCTTAAAAAGTTTATATACGAATGCCTTAATTTATTACATGTTATTTTTTTCTTGTATTCATGTATTTTAATTACACCTGTCAAATTAATATATTATTGAATGTGATATATTTTTTACTAGATTAAATTATTTTGGTCATCCATGAAATATGAATATGTAATTAAATTATTTGAAATTTTTATTTAAATATACCAAAAATATATTATTTATTTATTTGATGATGTTTTATTTAATTTCATTGAAAATATTTTATTTATATTCTATGGAAATATATCATTTTCATTACTTAAAAATCTTAAATATATATTCATAGTTTTATTAGGGTCTATTTAAAAAAAATATCATGTGTTTTAATATTTTATTATTGGGTCGTGAATTAATTTTTTTGATTTATATTTTAATTCATTGAAAATAATTTTTATTAATTGAATAATATTTTACATTTTTTACATTCCTTATTTGGTATAAATTTATAAAAAATCATTAATTTTTGGGGATTTTATAAATTATCATATATTTTTAATGATAATATTTATGGGATGTTAGGTTTATTATGTTTTATATAAAACTAATAATTATTTTAATAGATTTATATATATATATATTATTTTAAGACATTGAATTTCAAAATATTTTTTTAAATATAATTTTCTTTCAATTTATTAATTTCATTAAAAAAATTAGTGAAGAAATATTTTTTAAATTACCTTTTAAATTTTATAATATCAAATGTCTACACTACAAACTTGTCTTGAGATACAAAACATCACTTGAGATCCATCGGTATAAAATACTACTTTCTACTTATCTCCAACTCAAAACAATTAAAACTCATATGCTCTCTCAATCCTTCCATTTTCAATCCACAATTTTTTAAATTTGAACACCATAGATAAATAAATTAAAAGTGGAAATAAGAGAAAAAATATCTCTAGTTATGAATGAATTCTTCCTCAAATGCTAAGCTTTCAATGTCTCAAATGTTTGTTTAAAAATTAATTTTTAGAGAATTCCAATATTAAAGAGATAAAGTGAAATGTAGGAATGATATTTATGTATCTACTAATGTCATTTTTTGGGAATAGACAATTAATTCAGTTGAATAATCTTTAGAGGTTTATTTTATAAAATATATAAATTTTTTTTAAGAACTAGAAGTTCAATCACTTGAAATGGTTGATAGCAGAATGCCTTCAGTATGGTCTCATGAAACTCTGTATGATACTAATGAGATATTTTAAATTGAGACTTCTCATTTCATAGGTATAGAAGTGGAATATATTTTTATACATTTAAAAGTTTATTTAGTGAAGAGACATAAGAAACATGAATTCTTTGAGAAATAATTTTAAGAGTTGAAACACACTTTTTTTCAAACCAAAATTTGAATACATTTAAGAGTAGTATTAAATTTTGGAGAAATATTAAAATCAAGAATTTCTTTTGATGAATTTAATAATTACATTGATTATTAATTTGGTAAGATCAAAATAGAAGGTATTTCAATATAATATTTTTTTGAATTTATTGAATTATTAGGTAGCTAGTAAAGTTCCCCAAAATGAATTTATTACCTTGAACAAGATTCTATTTCAAAAGAAAAAACATAAATGGATATTATATAAAGAAAAGATTTATTATCAGATTTTTTTGCATTAATAAGTTAATGGGTTTAAATTTAGGAATGGAAAACTGTATCTCTTCCCAATTTGGTTACGAATTAGAGATATCCTCTTATTTTGTATTTTATTGATCAGCTAACTGCTATAGTGGCATAGATTCCATATTCAATTAGGAATTTTCATATTTATATAAAAATGAAATTGGTAGAGGTGTTTGAGATACACTAAAACACAAGATATTTATTTATGGGATGGTATGGACTAATAAAAAAATTAATCTATTTCTCGAGGAGTTAAAAGGAGTTAATAAGACTATTCATGACTCGTTGGTTTTTGAATCAACATCCAATGAAAATGCAGATCCTGATCCTTTTTCCCATCTAAAATATTTTTAAATCAAAACCCTTGATCCCATAATATCTTTTTAATATCAAAATATTAATAAAACATCCTATGTTTTGTTGTATTTATATTCTATTTATTATATCTCACTTTTAATATTAAAACATATTCATTATTTAGAATACATTTATTATTATTTAACCATAAATTTCACTAAGAGTTTAATACCATATTTAATTTCTTTTAATCCATTTCACAGATTAACTTTAAAATTAAAAAATGGTGATAAATATTGATCCACATAACCTTTGTTAAATTTTTTTTCTAGATAAATATGGTTAAACATGTTATTTATATTATTCAATAGTTTGGGAGAAATTGTTTTAATTATATAATTATTAAATCATATATCTTTGTATTTATATAAATTTAAATATTTTTTGGTTTCTTTTCTGAGGGGTTTGTTATAATAAAAGTGGTGATATTATTAGGAATATGTCTATCCAACAATATTCTTTAATTATTAGTTTATATTTATGGTTATAAAAAACAGAATTCTGTAACTAATGAAGTTTATTTATGTGTATTTTAAGATGATGTTTATTAGAATATTTATTTTATTCTAGAAATAAATTAGTTTTTAATTTAGTGGAAGTTTTATTTCATAAGTATTTAAGATATTTTGAAGTAGTCCAGAATCACTATTCGTAACCATACATTTGTATGGATCATTACATTTGAACCCCTATGTTTTAAGTGAACATTTAGATTAGGAAATCTTAATTTTGTGAATAACCCTACATTTTTGTAATTAACATATGGTTTCATAACATAACATTTAAAATTGACTATGAATTATAAACGTTAATTTTGAAGATTATCCGTAGTTAATGAAACCCTATCTTTGAATCAGTCATCTACAAGATTTGAATTATAAATTATTTTCCATGATTCTTGCAATAGTTTCATTAGAGATATTTTTTATTTAAATATTTTAAATGATCAATTCAAGGGCCCTTATTCAATGGATTGAATTATTCCAATTTCTAAGGGATTTTATGATTTTCCATAGGCATTTAAATTCAAATTTCAAATATGTTGTGTTTTAAATATAAATTATTATATTTTATATATAAATATTTCCATATCTATTTGACTTGAATTAAACAAAAATTCTTGTTAAATCCTTATACATTATTCATCTATAGGGATGATAATATATATAGGTTTTTTAGAGGATAATTTTATTTATAAATACATGTTTTTATTTATTTATATTTGATAATCCGATTATTATCGTAGTATTCGTTGTCAATATTTTACTATAGTTCATCAAATAAATTATCAGAGCTACACTTTAGAGACTTACATGTTTTTAATCTAAAAATTTTCTCTATACTAATTTAAATGGTTGTTTTATCTACAATTTTTATTTAATTAAAATATTTTACATCTCTCGGTTTCTTCTGCAACTTTGTGAAAAATTAGAATCCATTATTTACATCGCATCTTTTTTATTTGATGTTTCATCTTCTTGGAAGAAATCATGGTGGAGAGTTATATTCTCATACTAAGATTTGGATATTTCAGTTCAATTTATATGAATTAAATGTCCTTGTAAAATTCTTGTTAAAGGTTTCAAGTGACTTCAATCTGTTGTAGAGGTCACCATAAAAAGGTCTTGCATAGTGAAAAACATCAAGATTACCAAGAGAGTGTTAGTTGAGTAAAATAGAGGATCATTATGACCCATTCCACTATAAAAATTGTTATGTAATTATTCAATATTTTCCACTACAAAATCTATTTAATTAATAGAATACTACTCATCATTACAAATCACAAAGAGGTAATAAGTTTAATTTATTCCATATTTTTAAAAGGATACAATTAACCCCTTCTTATATATTCATATTATTCCAACATAAGTAGTACATGTGTTCACCTAATGATATATAATAATGAAATGGGTGAGATAAAATCCTTATATATGTAGGGATGACACAGAATAAAATAGAGACATGAAACATTACTATATGGGTGATAATAATAATCAAAATCACATCAAAAGCATTGGTTAATCATCATAACCAGTGGTAAATTGAAAATTCATAGAATATATAATATGAATAATAATGAAATATAATAACATAATGGTCAAATACCACACATATTTATGAACACATATATTATCACATTCACACAATACATTTGTGAATAAATCAAAACATTATAATTATGCACAAAGATAACATAATTTTCACATATAATACACAAAATATCTAGAGATAAATCAAATCACTGATTATATTGGAGGGATATATAATTCCATACACACCCATTATATCATAAAATGATTATATTCAAGACCCCACATATAAATTAAGCTTATGACAATCATATCCATGAAATAAACCCCTGGAAAGGACTCCACATCATAATCTTTTTTTTAAAATTAATTCATAAATAACTTCTTGGGTTTTAAAATTAATTATAGAAAAAAATTGGCCTAAATGATCATTATTATTTGGTGTATAAGAAACAACTCAAGGTGATACAATATGATGTTTTGTAACTTAATATCACTTTGAATAAAAATTGTAAGTGGCTAAGGAAATATTTTTATATGGTAAAAACATTTATATCTGTAGTCAAAAAAATAAATAAATAGTGATATTAAATTTTAATAATAAAAGAGAAACATCCATACTCTAAATATATGAATGAGGATATATCTAAAAATGAATGACTTATGTTTATGAATTCCACTTACCATAATCATGTTATGTTTTTTCCCATTTTCAACTAAATTATAAGAAATATAAATTTTTTAAAACACAAAAATAGAAGTGAATTATATTAATTTAGGTAACTTATTATACATTATAATTATATGATTCCATTTTATTATAGTCTCTGTTAATCATGAATTGTTTTGATGTCATATTTTAATTAAATTATATTGTTTTTTAAATTTTATTTGTTCATGGTAATTTATACATCAATAACATTAGTTGTTGAATCATAAAATAAAATAAAATAAATATATATTTATTATATATAATTCCTACTGACCATAAATGAATTTATTGATAAGAATATAGTTGTAAATTTCCTCATATGTAGTTAACAGACCATTGATCAGACATTGTCAAAAGTCGAAGAGAAATATGACATATAATTTATTGTAAATATAGTCATTGTTACAGGTTAATATAACCAATATAATGTAAACATAATAATTGTAACATCCCAGGCAATTAAAGAATAAAAAATTTAATATGTATTGATATTTTTTTTCTTTAAAGGGAATCTATGTTGTATGGCATACCTGATATGCAACAACAGGTTTCATTGAAATCTTACATTCCACACAATGTTTAGTTTTACTAAAAAATAATATTATATTATATTATTTTAAATGGTTTTTATTACATAACCATTGTATTGGAGGGATTTAATAGAACAATCAATAATTTTTTTATATATGTTTGTTTAATTTTTTAACACGATAAAATTTAGAGGCAAAAAATGGGAATAAATCTAATTTTAAGCATAAAAACTCTAATATTCATTAAAAGGTCGATTAACCGCCTTTTGATGGCGAACCCTCATTAAATATAGTTTTGGACACTTTTATATGTTCTATTTTAAAAAATAAAATTATTCTTTAGAATCGAGACATCAACATTTACTTTTGGAAATGTTTTTGTATATTTCTGATAATGTTAATTTTTTTAATGAATATTGAAAATATTGTGTTTTAATTCAAAACTACCTTTTAATGTAATTAATTTATCCAAATAGATTATATTTTTAGTTCGGTTTAATGTGTAATTATATCATTTTCTAAATATTTAATACAATGTTGGTCATAGGAAGTAATTTTTCTTTTAAATTGGACATAAATAAGTGCCAATCTTTTTATAGTTATTATTTCTTAAAAATTCACTTTCTGTTTTGACATAGGGAATTAAATTGAAATTAATTTATGCCACTTTTGTGTTTTGAATTTTGAAAAATTTATTCCATATTTGGAATCAATAGGTCCAAGTTGTGTAAAAAGGTAACTTTTATTTTTAGAGGTTATGATTATTTCCATGAGTAAATATTTTATTTAACATGGTTAAATGGTAAATCAGGTAAATATGGATTAAAAATAATATTATAATATTATTAAATTACAATAACAAGTGTCTTAATAATATTGTTTGATACATTTCCGACCCTAGGAATCCTTGAGTCGATTTTCCGACCCCATGGAGCCCCTTGGGAGTCATAATGACACTTTATATTAATTAATTTAAATTAAATACAAAAATGACATAATCATATATCATTTAGTAAATCAATTATTACATGGTGTTATATAAGATATCTATTCAACTATAAATATTAATTGTAAATTTAAAAATATTACCAACATCATGATAATTTTTTATAATTTTTAGACATCAAATAAATTAAAATATTTATGACACAATAATAATGCAGTGTTTACCTCATTAATGAAGGATTTATATAAATAAGATTATAACGATTAAAAAAATATCCAAGACATGTACGATTTTTATTGGATGATTTTATTTCAAACATGAGTAATCTTATCTTAGTCATTAACATGTTCTAGACATTTAGAAACTGAAAATCATTATATAATAAAATAATATTTTTAAACAATCCGAAAGAGCCCCTCCCACCCCTTATACACAAACATCAATTCTAAACAACTACTCACAATTATAAATCCCCTTAGATTGTCCAAAATCTACCCAATTAATCTCCCTGCATCTCTATCCTCCACCTAGAAGCCTTATCCTAGGCAGAAGGCAATTCGATTAAACCTTTTGGTTTAAACCAAAGGGTGACACCGATTTAAAGGTAACATCTTTTCTTAAGTTCTTTTGTTTTATTTTACTTCTACAACCCCTAAAGACTTTTTATTCCATTATTTTATAATAATAACAGTGTCCTAAATATATTAGGTTTTATGTGAGAAGTATTTTAACTACACTTACACACACCTCTATCTAATGGTTAACGAATATACTATTTTTGTGGATAGCGAACAACAACCTCACGAAAGGATGATTGGTCAATTATCTCCCACCTCCCTTAATGGTGGAAATTATGATGAAAATGTATTTATATGTAATATATATTATATTTATATTGTTTCTACGCTTATTTATTTTCCATTTATAGCATACCTTTATGGTTTCCATAATGGGTAAACATGATAATTTCATTTGAGAAAGTGTTGACTATCGCCCCTCAAAGTGATACGAATCATTAATACCATATGGGAAACATATTAATGATTGAGTTAATTAAATTATATATTATATTATACTGTAATTATAATATAACTATTTATCATTACATTTTCATTTAATTTATGATTAAATAGATGTGAAAGTAGCGTTCATGAGTACGAACGACTTACCATATCCATGAACAGTGCATTTCATTTCTTATCTCCAAATGGTATGTACTATTATAAATACATATATATAATGGATATATATAATATAAATGATATATAAATCATTAATTTCATTCTTTATATAATGTAATTTCAGCCACATGGACAATTTATAATTATAACTAGATCATTTTTACCTAAAGTTCTAAAGATTGACAAATTGTCCTATAAGAACTCAAATAATTAACAAATTGTTATAGAAAGGTAACAATAAATATAAAAGGAATAATCAACTTGAAAAAAGTTTTTAATAAGGTATAAATTATCTTTTTTTAATTATATAAGAGATTAAGGAATGATCGAGTTATATTAGAGACGAGGTAAAGGGTTTCTTATCTCACTTTTAATTCTATTAGATTTTCATTGTTCGCCGCATATTTATTACATGTGGTTTATATTTTGATACCATTTGATATATATTTTCATTATTATATTTATATTCATGGTATTATATGATTCGTTTTGTGGTTATTAACTTTTTTTCATACAACTCGATTGATTTCAATGTGGTAAGGTGTTTTCGTCTAACTTTTTATTCCTGTGAGATTCATGCTATGTTTTCCATTATATCCTTTTGTGTGGTGTATGTACTTCCCATGACTGTATTATTGGAATAATATAATTTAATTTAGGGGTATTTAAATCTTAATTTTATGATTCTTCTTTCATGTGGTTTATGTTTTGTAAATTACAAAATCATTAAGGGATCTTATTAACGCAATTTGCATTCCCTGGGTTAATCTTATAATTATTACTTATTTCTTTCTATTATTATGTGTGGAATCACTGTTTATTTATTTATTTTGTAATTTACATTTCCATTTCTATGGATATTATTTTTTTACACATAATCACTCCATTGATAAACTCTCAAGTCATCGATATGAACTTTATAAGAGTAAATTTAACTCAATTTCTATTCATTGAGTTAAACATCCTAGTTATTGGTGTAGTTTTTACAAAAATATGTGTGAATTCTCTATGATTTATTTACACTGAATATCCAATCATATTTAGTTTATTTAAATTTTTCACACATTATTATGTAATTTATTTATCTGTAATATAAGGATGCATATTTTATAAGGGATTTCGTCACAATTTACATTCCATTGTGACTTCATTATTGTTATGAACCAATTCACATTAATATGGTGCATATACTTTCATTTGGAATATTATATAATTAATCCATTTGGTTTCATGATATGATAATGTTTTTATTAAATGTTACACCTCAATTATTTCAATTCCATCATATCTCATTTGGTTATGAACTCTTTAATTAATCTATTATTTTAAAGCTTTATTAATATAAATATTTCTATTTAATGTCAATGTTTTGAAAATAGTTTTTATGATCTATTTATATTTACATTAATGTTTTAAAATGATGATTCATTTTATGTTTTAAATTTGTATGGTACACTGTGATTAAAAAATCACTTTAATAATTTTTTTAAATGGTTCTGAAAATGTTTTGATAAAGTATTGTTTATTTCAGTATCTTGATTTGATATATTATGATTTGATTGTGGAAATGTAATATTTTATTTATGGTTGTGTTATGTGTTATTATAATGTTATAGTTATTTGGAATTCTCTATGTATACAGGTGGTTCCGTGATAAACCTAGCGTAGGTGAGCCTGAGATATATCTCCAATGCATTATGTAATGTGATAGAGGTAAACATTAATTTTTTCCCTAAGAGATTTAGGGAATATAATATGATGGGTATTCTAAAGTAACTCCATTTATAGTTGTGATATCTACAATGTAATTATGTTTTGTATGCCACGATTAACCATTATGATTTATGATTTCAGTGCGTTATTCATAAATATTATTGTTTCATAAGGTATGTTTTGATAGAAAAGTATGGACTACTAGAATTGTATTTATTCATGGGTTAATTTTTTCATTCCTTATTTTATAACTATTACTGAGCTTTTTTGATCATCCCATATTTTTGAAATGCTTTTCACTGGAAATGAAGTGGAATAGGATCATGGATAGGATCAAGGAAAATGCATGATTTCTAAAACATGAATGTAGAAATGTTTTTTAAGAGTTTTTATTTTTTAAAAAATCAATACTGAGTTGTATTGTTTACATGTAATTTTCAAGTTGATATGTAATCGTTATGACCCAATTCTCTAAAACTATTAACTTGAAAATATCCTCACTATGAAGTATTCTTTTAAAACAAGATTATGTACCATTTTAAGGCAGGGTTCTTATAGTTGGAATCAAATGTCTTTTTAGGAAACATTAAGGATTAAGTGTTTTCATTAAACACATGGTTAGTCCCTAGGTCTATTATTTTAGATAAATCCTAATTTTATAATTTTTTTAGATCAAGTAATGTCAGTTACAAATGGAAGTTGGAGGACCACAAATGTCCTTTCTATCTCTTCCTAATGACATGCTTGCAACAATTATTACAAAGTCATGTTCAAATGATGGTGAAACGTTTTCGAGCATACAACTCACTTACAAGTAGTTTTTTGATATATCAAACACCTACACTATACCTAGAGATAATCTTGGATCATGGGTTTTATTTAATCAAATAATATTTTCTCATTATTCTCATATTTTCAATAAAGGTAAATATTATCAAGGCATTTTTTAATATTTTAGCTTATCACAGAATTTTGAAGCATATAATCATTTTGAAAATGGTGTTGAAGAAGGAGACCATTGTGCAACCTATTAATTTTTGATTTAATAATATATTATATCATCATATACTTATGGTATTTCAAATTGACCATTGATTGTAAAATTCAACTCAAACTCGATCTGCCTGTTTTATAAAAATCATTTTTTATCAGATGTTTGGAAATTAAATATCAATACACAATTATTTTCAGAAACTATTTTTTTACAAACACCCATATTACCCAAGTTGTACATGTGGTATTTGGATAATGGAAGAAAATGATTTTCAATGATATATAAATCATTGTTTCAATGAATGTAACTTCAACCTAGGTGAACAAGATTAAGGTGAAACAAAGCAGATACCATGATTAAGGTATTATGTTCCTTCTATTGGGGATAATTTTATTTTATCATATAATGGTGAAAAATTACAATATATAAGATGTTGAGGTATTAATGTATTGGGATGAAAAATAAAGGTATACAAAAACCTTTGAGGTTTAAACATGTTAGGGATATTTTTGAGTTTTATAAAAATGCAAACCCATAATATGGGTGACGACCCGAGGTGTCCGGGAAGGCCATAGGAATAAAACCCATAACCGAAGGTTGATAAAGGAAAATCACATACCATTGTCCTCTATGAAGTCCATTGTTTGTATTACTTATTAATTTATGTTAGAAAATATAATAGATCAAGAATAATTTTATTTTAGGAACTTATGTTTTACCAAATTGATATCCTTAAAATATGAAAATGATTTGATGATTAAGTGATAAAGGTAATTTTAGAAGATTTGTTTTCTTATGGAAACATTATATGCTTAAGGGAAATAAAATACACTGGGATATAATTTGTGGAGAAATGGTTAAAATATTAATTTGGATGAATATATGTTTTTATTGGGGACATACAGTGATTTGGTTTATTTATCGATATGATTAATATATCATAGAGAAAATGTGATTAGGTTAATTACTTTGTAGAATGAGATTTTATGAGTAACTAATGTTATTTGGAGATAAATTTTAAGATTTATCTTGGAAGACTATGTAATTAAATAGTTCTGAGATTTGGGTTTCAATCTTTGTTTGGATTATATAGAATAATTTTATGGATAGTTGTTTATTTAATGGTGTTTGTTGAACATTGGGTATCGTTTAACAAAATTTGGTGATTAAGAGTAGTATGTATTTATGTAAAAGATTAGCTTTTTTGAGATTATTTGATCTTGTGCTAACCATTTGGGTTTTGGTTATTGTCTAAAAACATGGGAAATATATATTTCATCTCTTCTAGATTATATGATTCTCTGAAAGATTATTATATCACATTCAATGTGAACATGTCATCTTGAATACTTATCGTTTGGATAAAAGATGATATTGTGGTAGAAATCTAGTATAGGATGAATGTAAAAATGAAATGTAAGTATGTTTCCTCATGTTTTTATTCAATGGAATAAATAAATTCATCAACATTATGAAAAGTAACATAAAACAAAAATGTTTTTTGTTAACTTTTCCCGCTGGGGAATCAAAGACCATTTAACCCATCACAAGTTTGTGATTTTCTGGGGGTTAGCATACTCCGATCATGTTTTCTACCACTCTCTATCAAACCTTGATTGTTTTTTCTCATCCATATCCATGTTTTCCTTCATGGAATCCTAGTATGGGATATCACAAGTGACCTTTTTATTTCTATTTCTTTCTTTTAATGGGATATTTTTATAGAGTCTTATTTCTTATGTCAAACTTTCAATGAAAATTCCATGCCCAATTTTAAAATTTCGAGGACACAATTCCCAAAAGGGGTAAAGGATGTAACATCCCAAGTAAATAATGAATATAAAATTTTCATATTTATTAATACTTTTTTTACTTTAATTGTGATGATATGTTTGATGTCGTACCTAATACAAAACAAAATATTTCTTTGAATTATTGCATTTCACACAATGTTGAGTTATACAGAAAAATAATATAATAATATTAAAATTTTAAATGGTACTTGAAACATATCCATTGTATTGGTGGGAATGAGTATAATTAAATAAAATATGACTATATATGATTGTTAAATGTTTTTACATTTTTCCAATAAAATTTATAGGCTTAAAGTTTTAATGAATCTAATTTTGATCTTAAAAACTGTAGTATTCATTAAAAGGTCAATTTACCACCTTTCAATGGAAACCCTCTTTAAATCATGTTTTGGCCACTTTTGTATTTTATATTTGATAAAAAGAAAAATCTTATTTAAAATTAGGACAAAAAAATTTACTTTGGGTAAATTTCATGTATTTCTTTGATAATGTAAATGTTTTAATGTATAGTGAAAATATTGTATTTTAATTCAAAACTACCTTTTCATATAATTTATTTTTGAGGTTATATAATATTTTTAATTGGTTTTAAAGTGTAATTATATTATTTTTTTACAATTTAATCCAATTTCGGTCAATTTATTTAATTCCACTTTTAAATTGGACATAAATTAGTGTCAATCTTTTGATAGTTATTATTTTTTTAAAACCCACTTTTTATTTTGACAGTGGAAATTAATTTTAAATTAATTTCTTCCACTTATGTGTTTTGAATTTGGGAAAAAGTATTCCATATTCGGAACCAGGAAGTCCAAATTGTGTAAATATGTAGCTTCTAATCTTAGACATTATGAATATTTATTTCAGTAAAAATATTATTTACCATGGTTAAAGGGTAAATTTAGTAAATAATTGTAAATACATAATATAATAATAATATTAAATTACCCTAACATATATCATAATACTATTGGTTCATACATTTTCGTCCATGGGAATCCTTGGGTAGATTTTGGGACCCAATGGAGCCACTTTGGAATGATAATTATACATTCTATTAAATAATTTAAAGTGAAGACAAAAAATGACCTAATCATATATATTTTATTAAATAAATTCTTAAATGGGGTTATTTAAGCTATATAATCGACAATTAATATAAATTTGAAAGCTAAAACGATTTCCTACATCTGGATATCTTTTTTATAATTTTTATACATCAAATTAATAAAAATCTTTTTGACACAATAATGATGAAGTGTTAACTCATTAATGAATGATTTAAATAAATAAGATTTTGAAGTTTAAAAAATATTCAAACCCTATACAAATAATATTGGATGATTTTATTTATAACATTAGTCATCTTATATTCGACATTAATAAATTTTCGATCCTTAGAAACTATAAATCATTATATAATAAAATAATATTTTTAAAGATTCTTATAGAGACCCTACTCCCCCTTATAAAAAGCATTCACTTATAACACATTACACAAACTTATCAAGACACATGGATCATAAAAACTCTACCAAATTAATGTCCCAGCATTCCTATCCTTCTTCTAGAATCATTCCCCTAGGAATAAAGAATTTCAATTAATCCTTTTCGTTCAAACGAATGGGAGTTACCCAATTTAAAGGAAACATCTTCTCTTAAGTTATTTTATTTTATTTTACTTCTCAAAACCCCTAAACTGTTTTTATTATATTATTTTATAAAGAAACAATACCCATAATATACTAGGTTCGTTTTATGATAAGTATTAGAACTACACTTACACACACCTCTATCTATTATTTAAAGAACACATTGTTTCTGTGGACGGCGAACTACTGCCTCACGAAACGATGATTGTTCAATTATATCCTACCACCTCTCATCATAGCCATTACGATGGAACTATATTTATTTGTGATATAAATTATATTTATATTTGTTATATGTGTCTGTATTTTCAATTTATAGTACATATTTTTGCATTCTATAATGGGTTATCTCGATAATTTTATTTGAGGAAGTGCGGACTACCTCCCCCTCAAAGTGATATGGCTCATTCATACAATACGTGGAACATATAAAATATGGATATAATTATATTATATATGATATTATACTATAATTATAAAAAAACTTTTTATCATTATTTTTTTATTCAATTAAATATGAAATAGAAATGAAAGTAGAGTTCATGTGTACGTACGACTTACCATCTCCATGAATGGTGCATTTTATTTCTTATCTCCAAATGTTATGTACTATTACAAATACAAATATATAAAAGATATATATGATATATATGATATCTAAATCATGAATATTATTCTGGAGATAATGGAATTTCTACGAATTGGTCAATTTTTTATTATAAAAAGTTCATTTTTAACTCAAGTTCCGAACATCCACAAAATGTCCAATATGAGCTCAAATAATTAACTAATTGTTATATAAAGGTAATAATTTATATAAAATTTATAATAAACAACTAATAAGGTTTTAAGAAAGCTAAAATTATGTTTAATTTATTATTCAGGAGATTAAAGAATGATCGAGTCTATCTCGCTTTTAATTTCATTACATTTCCACTGTTTGGCACTTATTTATTTCATGTGGTGTATTTTGTACTACAATTTGATATATATTGTCATGATATTATTTATATTCATCGTAATATAGGATTCATCTTTTAGTTATTAAATTTCGGTCATATGACCTGATAGATTACAACGTGGTAAGGGTTTTTCATCTCACTTTTTATTCCCATGAGATTCATGTTATGTTTACCATTATTTACTTTTGGGTGGTGTAATTACTAACCATGATTGTATTCATTGTATAATATAATAAAATTTATTGGTATTTATATCATTATTTTATGATCCTTATTTCATGTTGTGTATGTTTCATTAATTACCAAATCGGTAAGGGAACTTTTTAACCTAATTTCTATTCCTTGGGTTAATCTTCAAACTCTTACATATTCCATGATATATATGTGTGTGTGGAATCACTGTTTATTTATTTATGTTTTAATTTATTCGTAAATATGTGGGGATATACTTTTGATACACATAATCACTCCATTAATAAATTCTCAAGTCATCCATATGAACATGATAAGAGTAATTTTAACACAATTTCCATTAATTGTGTTAAACATCCAAGTCATTGGTGTTGATTTTACAAACAAATATGTGTGAATGTTCTATGATTGATTTAGTCTGAATATCCAATCATATTTAGTGTTTTTATATTTTTCACACATTGTTATTTAATAGATTTATCATTACTCCAATGATTGAATTTTTATAAGGGATTGTGTCTCAATTTATATTCCATTGAGTCTTCATTGTTGTTATACACCAATTCACATTTATATGGTGTACATAATGTTCTTTGGATTATTATATCATAAATAACTTTATTCAACTGATATTACAATGTTTGTATTCAATGTTATTCCTCGATTATTTGTATTCAAGAATCTCTCGTTTGGATTAGAATACCTTAACTAAAATATTGTTTTAAAGATTTATTCTTCAATTTTTTTTCATTAATGTCCATGTTTTCAAAATGGTTATTAGGATTTATTTATATGGAATTTAATGTTTTCAGATGATGATTCATTTAAATGTTTCAAAGGAGTATTTGACACTTTCTTTCAAAATTATCATCATTAAATTTTTTAAAGTGTTTTTAAAATGGTTTGATAAAGAATTGTTTATTTAAATATCTGGATTTGATATACTATGATTGGAATGTTTTAATTCTATATTTCCTTTATGATTTTGTTATGTGTTATGATTATGTTATTTTTATTTAGCATTGTTTATGTTTATAGGTGGTTCTATGATAAACCTAGCGCGGGTGACCCCAAGATAGCTCTCCAATTCATTGGGTAATGGGATGGAGGTAAGCATTAATATTTCTACGAAGAGACTTAGGAAATATACTTTGATGGGTATTCCAACATAATACCATAAGTTTTTGTGAAAGATACAATGTAATTATGTTTTTATTCAACATTTAACTGTTATGATTTATGATTTCTGTGTCTTGTTCATAAATCATAAGATTTCATAAGTTATGTTATGATTGAAAACTATGTATTCATTGAATTGTATTTATTGATGGGATAATGTTTTCTTTCATTATTTAATTTCCCTTACTGGAATTTTTTTTAGATCCCATGTTTTAGAAATGTTTTTCATAGAACATAACGTGGAACAGGGTCATGTATTGGATCTATGAAGAGTCATTATGCCTAAAGCATGGAATATGACATGATTTTTTAAGAGTTTTTATACAAAAAATGGATACTGAGTATCAGTGTCTACATGTAATTTTATATTTTTTTAAATGAGTTACTTTTTAATATTTACAAAAAAATATGATAGGAGTTTTTGTTTTAATGTATATTGTGTTAAAAATAATTTCTTATTATCATGATTTTATTTTTTGTTGAAGACTCCGTTAAAATTTTCCATTTCTATTTTTGATGAAAATGTTTTATTTAATATTTTGAAAATATTTATATTTGAAATGGTTGATTTCAAAATGAAAATGTTATTTTCTAGAAGAAATGTACCTATGATTTTTATGGGTATTTTACTCTATAACAGAATCCTTTGATATTTCATATTATTCACATTGGATATGATAAAATATTGCCAAATTTATTCTTTATATATAATTTATTATTATAGTGATTAAATATTGATGAACCCCATTTTATATTCCATCAATTATTATTTTATGTAATGATAATTTTTTTCAGGATTCACTCAAATAGATTTGAATGGACTGTGATTATGTGATGAGTGGACCTGTTAAATTCTTCGATGGAATTGGGTAATGATTAATGATTTATTCCAAATGAGTTACTTTTGATTATTTTCCAAAATTATGATAGTTCTTTTTTAATCTATACTATGTTAAAAAAAATTATTATCATGATTTTTTTTTGTTGAAGAATCCTTTAAAATAATTTTTTATTTATTTTTTATTAAATTTTTTTATTTAATATTTTAGAAATATATATATTTTAATAGAATGATTTCAAAATAAAAAGGTTATTTTATAGAAGAAATGTTCTAATGATTTTGAAGGGTATTTTACTCTATGACAATATCCCTTGACATTTCTTATTATTGACATGGGATATGAAAAAAATATCCAATTTTTTTCATTATCTGTTTTTTATGATTATGGTGATGAAATATTGATGAACCACATTTTTATTCCATAATATATGATTTTATGTAAAGCTAAATGTCTTCATGATTATCTCAAATAGATATTAATGGATTAGGATTATGTGATGAGTGGACATGTTAAATCCCTCGATGGAATTGGGTAATGAAAAATGATTTATGCAATCAAATGGTTCATATGAGGATATCCCAAGCCCAAAATAGGTTACACTAGAGGTTATCCCAGTCCCAAAAAAGGGTAAACAAGTGGTATTTAATTCCTAAGAAAGGGTACATTGATCATTATCCCAAACCCATTGTAGCTACATAAATTGTTAGAATTAGAATAATATTTGATGAATGACACGGTGGGTATCCATGACATAATATTTCTATGATTACGATTATGTATAAATTTATTTCAATATTTTATTAAAATATATTATAAAAATGATACTCTCTTATAGATTATGTTATTTTATATCATTATATTATCATCAAATAAATTATCCATATATAAGCCAGGACTAATGAAAATATGAATTATTGGGTGTGAATTTCAAATGGTAAGCTCGTATTATTATACCCTTATGTTCATAATATTCTTAAATGGGATCATTGATTAATATATCCCTTCTTTATCCTTAATGAGTGTCTATGAGGTCCATATAAAAAGATTTATATTCCCTAGGAGATGAATTAATGATTTACTTTTGATATTTCTACAGGTTTTGAAGATCAAATTGAGGGATTCAATTTATATTTTCGTAACAGATTTTAATTTACAAATGTTTCTAAAGACCCTGAATATATACTCGTATGAAATGAATCATTTTTACATGAAATTAATATTTTACTAATAAGATGTAGCATTTTTTGTATGAAAAGTATTGGTCTCTTTAGTTGGTATCTAAACATGGTTTAGTTATTTTAATAAAGTAGGAAAAAAATTAGTGAAATCTCTTAGGATAAAAATAATTATAGGAGAACCTCCATTGTTTTTATAATGAATGGTGTAAAACAAAAATATTTTTATAAAATATTTCTATTGAAATAATTTTATTCATTCAATAAATTATGTTACATGAAATTCTATGTTTAAATGAAACATTTAACATTATTTAAATATTATGTTTCCATTCTCAAATATCTTTTGTATTGGAGAGTATGAATAGAAAAATTGAAAGAAAAAAATGTAGTGTAAAACATAATAAATATAATTCATTAGTTACAACATTTTATAAATAACAATAACAAATTATGGGAAAATAAAAATGTTGTTTTTTATAAAAAAATATGTGTGCGAAGTGTTTTATTGTTAATAAATTATAAAAATAACTATTATTAAATTATTTAAATTAAATTTATAAATTAATTAATTTATCAAATGTTTTGAACAATCAAAAAAATATTTTTCTAGGTATAAGATAATTATAAATATACTTTTAATGGTTATGGTCTGTGACACTGAGGTATATCACGGAGAGACCAACCTCACATATTTTATCTAGTCATATCCTTTATAGATACATAAAGGGATATTGTGCTACATGTTTATATTAGACCCTTGTATATATCTTTGAATCATGAAATCACAAAAAATGATTGGCCCCTCATTGACAACAACTCTATAATCATTTTCATTATAGTATAGACCGTCTAGTGAATGGGTTTATGTGAAGAACATATTTCTCATTCTACTTTAAAAATCCAGTGATATTACTAGAGTGAGATGAGACATGAGGCTATATCAATCTCATAGCCACATTTTTTGAATCTTTATACAATTCTGAATTTATGGTTTTATGTTAAGTGGAATGTTTCAATTCCCTATTAGAAAGATCATCTATACATTTCCATGAGATATAACCATCATTATAAATATTGTTTATAATGTAATTAATTTATGGATAATCCAACGTTTTATATAGTGATGGTTCCCCTTTCGATTCACAGATGTCTAAAAACATAGATTCACTATTCTATTAGAGGAAATTAAAATAACCAATGATGTGGTTAATCATCTTAACTACTACCCTTTATATTTTTATAATAGTTCCTATAATCCCATTCATTGAACTTTATGATGATTATAAATTTCTTGTTAATCAAATTGAGGATGTAACTTCATATTTGGGGGCTCGTCATCTAATATGAACCTTCAATGAGAGGATGAAGTGTTAAATAAACGTGATTATTATCATAGATAGGATAAATTTCTATTGTAAAAAATCTATTAGAATGAATTAATTCCCCTCCATCAATACAGATCAACCTCATCCCTCAGCATCTCTTTGAGAAGGCTATCGAGATTGATCTACAAATTTGGTGAACACAATGGAGACTCTTTGAAAAAGTGGATATGAATCTCAAGGGATGATGTAATTCTTAGAGTTTGAGAATGTTCTCTTATTTTTTTATGATATCAATTAATTTTAGAAATTATAATTATGAAATCCAAAAAACTAATCATGAAAAGGAATATAATTCTCTAAATGAAATTCTCCCATTATTATTCCAACATTGAAATGAATATTTCACAATGTCATCTCATGAATATAAAGATATAGTTACATATTTTCCTCCAAATTAAATATTTTAAGAGGGGTATATTATCTATATTTCGTCATATGATAACACAAATTCATTAGAATGACCAGAGTCTAGAGATGTCTCCTTATAATTCAAATAAGATTATGATATACACACATAGAAATAAAGCCTTAAAAATGCCTATTCATCGCCCACTTCCACATATGTTTACATTGAATAAGAAGAGGAAGAAAAATCATATGATTACCATCCATTAGTTGTTGAAGTTACATCTGTTACCATTATTGAACTCTGATAATTGAATTTAGGTATGTAGGAAGATGTATAACAAAAATTAAAAAGAGTCTCACTGTTTTTTGAGGATTAATATACATATAACTCTGTAAAAACTACATCAACATTTCATCACCTCCAATTATATAGAAATTTATGGAATAGATCCTCACATGTAAACCCATCAATCATGTCATTATAGAGTCTACCATGTGAATAAGATAAAATACAAGAGAATACATCAAATTCATGATACTAAGGTAGAAGGAAATATCAAAAAGCTCATAAAAAGGATTTATGTGGTCAAGTATAGAAAATAGATTTACAACATTGTATCTTCCAAAATAAATAATGATAATATCATGGATTGCATCAAAATTAGAGATACTAACAATTATTATAAAATGTTTAATTCCCATTCCTGGTCACCTAAATTTTTTTCATGATCCCAATCATTTTTAGGACCTCTAATTCATCTATGGACACTCTGATTATAATTTATAAAACTATAGAATATGAGGAATCAATTTATTTTTGGGAACCCCAATGGGTGTATTTGTATTTAGAATTATTCTTCGTGATGTAGAGTGTTGGTGAAACATAACAAAATTCCATGAACTCTATATTTAATTATAATAAGGGAAAAACAATGAAATTCCATGCTGATGATTTTTTGTTAAAATCTAAACAATGATGCGATCATGCCTCTGATGTCGATAATGTTTTGGAAAAACTAAAGTAGTGAAACCTAATGACGAACTCGTTAAAGAGAACATATGAGGTAAGATTATGAATTTTTCATAGTATTTTGGCATGACATCATAACAATTAAGTCATATACAAGAAGTATATGGTGAACCTCAAAATTCTACCTATTTAAAATATCAATTATATGACAAGGCTTCAAGGATAACACTGTTATATTAGAATCTTGTTTGAAACCTTATATAAAAATAGTTAAAAATCTATAATATAATCCAGATGTAGGCCACCTATCTGTGGGATAAATATTATTTGGATGACTTCAACAATCTCAAGTAGTAACATTCAAACGGACCCATATTGATTCTACATATACAGGGAAATACACCCATGTTTTATGTGGAATATTTTGACAAATCACTTAAAGTATTTTTGAAAAATAATAATAATTTGGGAAAAGAAAATGTCTTTTATTATCTTAAAAGACATGTACTAGACACTGAGAAATTTTTTTCTGACATCGATAATAATTTCATTGAATTAATATCTTGGTTTAGAAATTGGTGCACTACCGAAAACATCACAAGGTGTGCTTAGTTTTTCACATTAACTCACTCAATTTCTTCATAAATATTTTGATGTTAACTAGATACATAGAATAATGGGTTATCATCTTTCAGAATTTTGATATCTAGTTCTAACAAATGATGTTAGTAAAATGGAAAGCATTGTATGAATTTTGTACATCACATATCACCTTAGAAAACAAACTATTGTAGATTGAACATCATGATGAGATAGTATTATCTATTGTTAATAATATTTTGTCATGTGATATATATTTTGATGTTGCCTATAAATTCCAATAGGGATAATAATGGAAAAATTATACTTGATATATTCATATTTTGACTTTTTGTCATACCCTTAGAAAAAATGAGTTTTTCTTTATTCATTATTGATGGTAGAAGGAATCACTATTAGTGAAAGAGAATATCATGCTCTCATTGTGGGCTTGGATGTGGATATAAAGATAATAGTTAATGAGGTAAATGTCAAAGGTAGTTTATAGTTGTTAATATGGAATATTAACGAAGACTATACAATTAATAATTTATTACTGATTCCCTTTATTAATTATATACAAGGGTTTATGGCTGAAATTCCTTTTGAGGAAAAACTATTTCATATCCTATGTTTATAAAACTCCAAAAATGAATAATTGGTTAATAATTTAACAACTATGGAATATCTATACTAGTATAAGATAATCATCAGCATAACACCCCTAAATGAAGAGATCAATTAGATTAACATTTCCACTAAATAAGGTGAAAAAATATATTTCCCAAATATACCACCATTGGAAGGATGTCCCACATATTTTACTACCACTAAATATAAACTCTTTAATTAGATTGAGAAAACACTCTATAGATCTGCTGGTGGGTGGTCAAACTCATCCTTTCTGATGACCTAAGATCTCATGAAGTCCTCTATAAATAATTATTCTATAGAGTCCTCCATATATTTATTTAAGGATGATATAAAATCAATATTATGTAAAAAAATCGACTTGATAATATGTAGTTTTCATCACTTAAGAACCAATAACTGTAATTAGATTAGGAGCCCATGATACTTCTAGTTGTGGATGATTTATAATTTCATAGAATTCACTTAATGTGTTATGCCTACCATATACATGCCAATCTAATCACATGGACCCTAGATTTTATTCAAATGACATAATATTTATGCCAAATTTTTGTCTAGGGAATAGATGTCTTGGGGCCTTATCCACTAGTAATAAAAATAAAATTCCTGTATATTTGAAGTGACCGTGTTTTAACAGTCATTTCCACATCTTTTTGTATTTTCTTTTTACTTTTTTATATTAAAATGTTGTTTTTTATTAAATAATAGATAATTATTGTTTTTTGAACTAGCCATATAAAATAATCATTTTTTAGTTTAAAACATGCATTTTAATGTGCATTAGTGTCATTTTAAATAATTATTAAATAAATTTAGTCGTTCTTATTACACTTTTATTTTTTTATTCTTTTATTTTTATAATTATTCATTCTAGTTAGTTTATTAATTCGTCAATTAAATTAATTAATGCTTTCATCTTTAAATTGTAAATAAATAACTCATTTGTTTATTATTCTTAATTATTTAATTTTTTAAACAAATTAATTTTATTCAATTAATTTTTCTTAATCTTTAATGTACAAATTTAGTTCTTTAAATAATTTTTCTATAATTTTTAACCCAAATAAATTCTTTATTTTAAATAAAGTATTATTAATTTTATTATTTGACTTTGTATTATTTATTTAATTTTCATTTCTATTCTATTTAACTTATTATATTAATTTATTAATCTAATTTTAGGTTTATTAAATTATTAATATATCTTTTCTTTCGAATTTTTAGGTACTCACAGTGGCACGTCACACCATTTCCATCACGGTGCCACTAGTCCCACCTCACCGCCTTGCTTACTATCTCACATGTTCCATCACGGTTCCACCATATTGCATCAGCTTCACTGTCTCACAATGAGTATCACTCATGGTGGAATGCCGAATTCCATCCAACGTTCCTCCCTTACTATCTCACCGTTTCAGAATAGGTGCCACTGCCTTTTACCCCCAACGTCTCACCGTCAAACCTCCAAACTCCAGCTTCTTCCCTGTCTTCCTCCCCCCCAGCAAACCTGCCAAAGTCTTGATCTCCTCTTCTCCCATCTCCTCCACACTGTAGCAACACAAAGAAATTATAAAACAAAATCTCTGCAACACCCCTTCAATACACAATTAGCACAACACCGGATGAACACACCATAAGTACATCAATTTCCACCCAAGAGAAAATTAAATAATGTATAGATACAATGAAACACAATCACAGCCGAAAAAACTATCAATCTCATAATCCAAATTTTCAGATGAAACCTAAACCTTACCAGAATTGAAATCCCTCACCTCCCATTTGAGCCTAAACCCTATCCCTACAGCCCTCTTGGATCTGCCACGAGCCCACACAGCTGCGGACTGACCTCACCAAGAACTCCTTGCACCGAGACCGTCCCCCCCCCCTCTCCTCACCACCTATGCTGCCACTCCCAATATCTGAGCCCCCTGAACCCCTGCTGAGCCACTGCCCTATTGTCTCCTCCCCTCATCTAAACCCTCACCGAACCCTCACCCCCAGGGAACCAACAATTCCCAAGCCCTGTCTACCCTGCTCACACTGCTGGCTGAGCTCGCCTGAGGAACTCTGCCCCTACCACGCCCCTTGCATGTGCCTGAATCTCGTCGCCCTCTTCCTCTCCCCCTTCACTCTGCACGAACAAAACCACCCCCTCCTTTTCTTATTTAATTTTATTTTTTAATTTTATTGTTATTATGAATATAGTATATTATAACATATATTAACATATATATATATATAATATAAAATAATATTGATATTAACATACATAATAAATATATTTAGTATACCACTAATAATATATAATTTTGTACGTAATTATATATATTGTGTATTATATACTATATAAAATATAATGATAATAATAATAGTTATGTAATCTTATATATATAATTTCTTATAATATATGTTATTATTATATTAATAATAATATTAGTATTATTATTATGACTAACTTTAAGTAGTTATATTAATATATAGTGCATAAATTTATTTAGTTATACATAGCATTTACTTTTTATTGAGCTCATGTGTGTTTTTGTTTCAGGGAAGGGGGTGTGATGCACTCACCCAGAGTTCACTAAATAGAGAGTGATGTGCACATAAAAGCACACCACATGGATATGCTGTTTCTAGGGAAGAAATTAGCTCGCGGCGTGCACATCTTTTTCATTCAGTTAGCAGCAACTACTCCGGTGACCATCACGGGAGGAGCAGCATAGTGAATGCTATACATGGATTTTAGGGAACTCCTCAAGGTAGATTCCAGAGACATCGACAGGGTGATGAAGGCGTAGGAGGTGGGAGTGGAATTGATTGATCTAGTGGAGCGGGAGCATGAGAGATGATCATTTTTTGGGGGATAGAGGGAACTAGAGAAAAGGATGTGGGGCTTTGCTTGAGACTAGGAAATAGAGAAAGAGGGAAATTGATCATTTTAATGGAAAGAAGATTGTAGTAACAAGTTAGAGATTTTCATACCTGTATTCTGAAGGTGGGATATCGAGCAGATTCCAGAATTGCATCTACCATCTTGAAGTATGAGTTGGAATTTCCGAGAGCTCGTTCCAGGAGACGAGCATCCTTATTTGTCTTGTGCTCTGTTTTTCATTATATCATTTAAATATGAAAAACCTAAATTTTAATTCTATTTTTTCATTTATACAAACCATTATGTCGAGCTAAATTCATTCGGGGGGAATAATCTGGTTGATTTTTTTTGTTTAGTATGATTCATGCGCTACATAATTATTTGTAGTGTCTCTATCATTGTTTACAGACGAGCGTATTTTCAAAACAATAGGATCTAGTGAAAACAGATCTTGTTTCCACTATAATGAAAATTGTTTCAATTTGAGGAACTCACTGACATGTGAGTTATGACCAATGAGAGAGACGCACCAAACTCAACTGAAAATCTGAGCCCAGTGACATTTGACTTATTTTCTCCTTTGGATGGAATGAATTTTACAATCGAAGGACTGTAAGTGTTATTTCATCACAAACTAAGAAGACAACAAATTTGGATAGTCCCCTTTAGTCAGATCCATATTAAAAAAAACTTCATTACATGAACAAGGCTAAGAAATATCAAATAGGCCAGTGGACTTTCCCTCCTACTCATCTATTGGATGTTTACACAACAATTTCTCTTTCTGCTCTGTCTACTCTCCTAGCACTCACTAGCTTACCCTCACTACAAAAAATCTCATTTACTCCACCTCACCACCACCAATTGTTTTTTATTGTTTTTGTGTGTGTGTTTTTGTTTAGTTTTTTGAAATCTCTAAACACAACATGAGGTCTCCTTGTGGTTCGACCCTGTCTTACCACTGTCCTAACTAGTAAGTAGGTTATAAATTATTTTTTCTTGTGCCCATTGACTCATGAGATTACAAATTTTGGAGCCATTTCCTGGGAGGCTAGGGGGGGTTTAAAAAACAAAACAAAAATTCACATATAAAAAATCAAAAAAATCACTAAAAAATCAATAAAAAATCAGCAAAAATGGAAAAAAATCGAAATTCAAAAAAAAATGTGAACCTACTACATTCAAACAAGGTATATGTTTCAACACAAAGTACCTAGTAATCCAAAAAATGATAAGCACCTCAAGGAAGTAGAAAAGATAAAAGACAAGTTAAACAAGGAAGATAATAGAAATGAAAACTTGAACAACCAACTTGTTGATAATTTGAACCTAAATGAAATGATGAACCCACTAGGGAATGACATAGCTGAGAGGCACAATTTGAGAGATTTCTTGTTACAATCAGTGTCTATCAACCCTTCATGAATTAGACTCCCTCCAAGGTCCATCAATTAAGAGATCAAGTAATCTATACTTAGTCAGATGCCCACCTTTAATGTAATGCCTAGAGAATACTCTCTTGACTTCATTATATCCTTCTATTATGGTGTCCTGCAGCTACCACATAGGGGTATCACTGAGGAAGAGCTTAAACTGAGAGTGTTCCCCTTCTACCTCAAGTGGAATTCTAGGTCTTCATTCCAACAGTTACAAGTAGAAATCATTGCCACATGGTATCAGGTTTATAGTGCTTTCACAATGAAATTCTATCCTAGGAGGATGACATCTGAAATTAGGCACAAAATAACTAGATTACATTAGGATAAAGGAGAACTATTTAATGTATCCTGGGATAGGTTTATAGGTTTACATTAGCAGTGTACAAACCATCAATGTACACCCCAATAAATCATGGGCACCTTCTACAACAGTCTCACCCCTTACCACCACACCTTGGTGGATAAGTCATCTGGAGGAGACTATAGTGATAAGACTTCTGAGGAGCTCAAACAGATCTTTAACACCTTAGCTCAAAATTCCCAGCACGAATGCATTAGGAGGACAACCATTGTGATAATGTAATCCGCCCCTACTCCTCAAGCTGAAGCCCATGATTCTGGGTTCATTAGTGAGAACCCACATTAAATCCATAAGGAGCAGTGCCACCACTATGGCATGTATGGCCATTCTCAAACATATTGTGCAAACATTGATATGCCTATCCATCCCCATGAGAGTTTCATATTTGCTGGTTATGTACCTCAGATGAATCCTAAGGAAGATCCTTTTTCCAACACCAACAATCATGGTTATAGGAACCATCCGAACCTATCATCGAAGGAGAAGGGAGTCCTCCAACATATTTCCCCTCTTGGATTCCAGCATCCTCCTTGGCAGCAATTCCAAACATAACCCCAACCTAAGGATGAGTCATCCAACTCAAAAGATGAGGTGAGAGATATGTTTCATAAATTTATAGGGATGTTTGATGAACAAAAGTCCAAGAATGATTTTGATAATGTTAAAATGGATGCTATAATGAATAATATGGAAATTCAAATGGTGTAGTTGGCTAGGGATGCTAGTAATAGAGAAAAGGGTAGGCTGCCCAGCACCACTAAAGAATATACTAGGGAGAATTATATGTTTGTAACCACCAGAAGTGGTCTCCAATCTCACCAAGATCCTAGTAAAGAACCCCCTAATGCTGAATATGAGAAACTACATGAATCTGGAAACTCAAATTTGAAAGAACATGAATCTAGAAAACTAGACAGCACCACCGGAATCCCTCTAGTGCTTATTGCTCCAAGTCAAAAACCCAAAGAAAATGACTTTAAAAACAATTAAAATAAAGGGAAGGAAATATTTGAAGAAGAAATTGTAGGGATTCCCCCAATTGTGTGGAATGTTTCCCTTTCAATCCCCTTTCCACAATGAATTAAAAAACCAATTCCTGATTCTTAACTGTTGAAATTTTTGAAAGAGGTTAAAAAACTGAACATTGATATCCCAATCATGGAAACATTGATTCAAATCCCATCATATATTAAATCACTCTAGAAAAGTTATTTAAAAAATAATTCATTTGAAGAATATTCCACATATAGCTTAACAGAAGAGTGTAGTGCGGTCTTGTAGAATATGATACCACCTAAGCTTCAGGACCCAGGAAGTTTTTCTTCCCTTGGACTTTTGGGGATAGAGGTGGTAAGTTAAATTATTTGTATGATCTGGGTGCTAGTATTAATTTTATTCCACTATCACTTTTTCATCACCTTAGATTAGGAGTTCCCCAACCCACCACTGTTGTGTTACAGACTGTTGATAGGTCCATTTCTCTACCACTGGGTAGGTTTAATGATCTGTTAGTGGGAGTAGGAAAACTCTTTTTGCATTTTTAACTTCTTATACTTGATATGGAGTGTGACCAAGAGGTTCCTATCATTCTTGCTATGTCCTTCTTGGCCATAGGGGGAGTTGTGATACATGTGTATAAGGGGAAACTGATTTTCAATTTGAGTGAATAGAAAAAAGAATTCAATGTGTTTAAGAAAATATAAGAACCCACCCACCAATTCTTCCCCATAGATGAGATGTTAATTGTTGAAAGTAGTTCTGGAAAGGAGGAAGAGAAATTTCTACGAATTATAGATGAAAACAACAGTGAACCAAAAATACCAACTGCCTCTTGTATGGGGATTATCTCATGTAAGGAGTGAGAATTTTTTGATGAGTATGATGGAGAATTCTTGGATAACATAGATATGTTTTTTGTGGAGAACATTCTTACCCCGAGAGAGGATTCTAAGTTTGAGGAGATATATTTTGGAAGCTCTTGCACTGAGGAAAAATCCCCCTCTACTGCCTTCTTCAAGAGGCATCATGCAGAACTTGGGCCATCCAGGCCCATGTGTCTTCTCTCAAGCTAGTCACCTCCCACCAATGAACTCATCCCCCTCCTGGCCCATCTCAAATATTCCTTTTTAGGAGAAAATTCAATACCTCCTATGATCATTTCATCCAATATAGAGGTGATTCAAGATCCAAATCTGCTTACTATTTAGAAGAAGTACAAGTTAGACATAGGCTGGTAAACTGCAAATATCAAAGGGATAAGTCCAGACTTCTACATGTATAAAATTCCAATGCAACCTTAGTGTATGCCCAGAGTAGAAGCCCAATGAAGACTCATCCCCAACATGAAGGATGTTCTGAGAGAAGAGGGGATTAGGTTGCTTGATGCTGGAATAATTTTCCCTATTTCTAATATCCACTAGGTCAGTCCAGTTCAGGTGGTACCCAAAAAGAGTGGAGTGATAGTGCTCACTAATAAAAAGAATGAGAAAATCCATACAAGAGTAGTGAATAAATGGAGAGTCTTTATAGACTACATAAAATTGATTACTTCCACAAGAAAGGATCACTGAATGATTCAATTTTTAGATCAAGTGTTAGAGAGATTGGTTGGCAATGAATTCTCTTGATTTATTGATGGTTATTCTGGTTACAAACATATTTCCATTGCACCTGAGGACCATGAGAAAGCCACCTCCACCTGTTCATTTGGTACATTTTCCTATCGACATATTCCTTTTGCCTTGTGTGGTTCTCCTCCCACTTTTTAGAGGGTCATGATGGCAATTTTTTTAGACATGATTGAAAGGATAATTGAATTGTTCATGGATGATTTTTTTGTTGTGGGAAATAACTTTGAGAAATGTCTGAAAAACCTTGACCTAGTCTTAGAATGGTGCCAAGAGACCAACATAGTATTAAACTAGGAAAAGTGTCAATTCATCACCACAGAAGGAATAGTTTCGGGACACAAGGTTTCATAGAATAGGCATGAGGTCGATAATCCTAAAAGTTAGGTCATAAAAAAGATTCTCCCACCCGAAAATGTCAATGGAATTGAATGTTTTTTGGTCATGCTGAGTTCTACATGAGTTTCATCAAAGAATTTTCTAAGATTACTAGACCCATGTACTCCATGTTAGTTAATGACAAACCATTTGTCTTCGATGAGACATGTCTAGAGGAATTAAATTTGATAAAGGAGAAGTTGACTACTTCACCTGTAATCTCTACTCTTGATTGGAAGCTTCCCTTTGAGGTAATGTGTGATGCTAGTAACTTGGAATTAAGAGATGTGTTAGGACAGAGGAAGGATGGGAATGTTCATGTTATTTACAATGCAAGAAAGATGATGGATGATGCCTAGAAGAATTATTCTACCACTGAAAAAGTGTTGGCTACTATGATGTTTTATTTGGAAATGTTTTGGTAGTATTTGATTGGATCAAGGATCATAGTTTTCACAGATCATTCAGCCATAAAGTATTTTTGGCTAAAAAGGATTCAAAACCAAGACTCATGAGGTGGACTTCGTAGTTACAGAAGTCTGATTTAGTGATTATGGATAAGAAAGGGGATAAGAATGTAGTTGAAGATCACTTGTCTCGATTACCCAATTCCCCATGTAAGGAACCAAATGAGATCAAGAATTATTTCACTGGTAAAAAATTGTTCGATACCTCTGTGCATCAGTCAGCTTGGTTCGCAGATTATGCCAACTTTATGGTAGATCGAGTCATGCCCAAGGATCTCTCACACAACCAGAGGAAGTGGTTTATATCAAAACTGAAATATTATTTTTTTGAAGACTCTATTTTCATTAGGATGTGCTACAATGAGATCCTTATAAGATCTGTGGTTGAGGATGATATTTTTCCTATACATGAGAGCTTCCATTCATCACCATTCAGTGGACACCATGGAGGAGAAATAACTACAAAAAAGGTCATAGAGGATGGTTTATACTGGCCATCACTATTTAAAGATGGTAGGAGTCTGGTTATTGGCTGTTAAAAATGAAAAATGGTGGGAAATGTTGGAAGAAGGCAGGAACTACCCCAATAATGTATTTTTTGGTTTAAATTGTTGATGTGTGGTGCTTGGACTCCATGGGAAAATTCACATACTCTTATGGGAATTTGTACATTTTAGTTGTTGTGGACTACGTCTCCAAGTGGGTTGAAGCAGAAGCTCTACCATATAATTCAGCTACTACTGTTGGGAAATTCATTAAAAAATATCTTTTCCAGATTTGGTGTGCCTCGAGCATTCATCACTAATAATGGGACTCACTTAATGAATTATAAGTCAAATGGTTTGATGGAGAAGTATGGGTGCTCACATAGGATAGGCACTACCTACCACCCAATGTCTAGTGGGAAAGTAAAAGTTTCAAATAGAGAGCTCAAACATATTTTATAGAAAACAGTGTCCAGCTTTAGGAAGGAATGGTCAAGGAAGTTTGATGAGGCCCTTTTGGCCTATAGAACTGCTTATAAGACTCTGGTAGGGATGTCACCATATAGGCTATTCATTGAAAAAACATGTCATCTACCTATTGAGTTACAACAGAGATATTATTGGGCAGTGAAGGCACTTAACATTGATTTTAAATCTGATAGAGGGAGGAGACTACTAGAGCTGAGCGAGCTGGATGAGATTCGAAGAGAGTCCTATGAGAATGATTAAATTTACAAAGAGATAAAAAATTCTTTTCATTACTCAATCATTCGAAATAGGAATTTAATGGTTGGTGAGAGGGTCATACATTTCAATTCAAGATTGAAGCTGTTTCTAAGAATATTAAAGTCCAAATGGTCAGCAACCTTTACCATAGTTAGAGACTTTGTTAATGGAGCTATTGATCTAGTTGGAGAAGATAATCGACCCTTCTTAGTCAATGGTCAAAGAAAAAATCACTTTATTGAAGGGAATACAAAGGGCATGGCTGTGATATCTCTATTTGAAGAATGAGATGATTCAAGTTTAACTGAGGACTATAAACTTAGTTTCTCATGGTAACTAACACGTGGTTACTTAGTTGTTTCCCTATTATTTTTTCTTTCATTAATAACATAATCCATGCTGCATGTTCTCATTTTCAATATCATAACTACTTGAAGGTGCTTCGTGATTATTTGTTGTTTTAGAGAGAGTTTTTTCTACCAGAATCATGGCCAAGAAACCCCAATGGAGCAATCTACTACATTGTTAATTAAGAGGAGTAACAACCCAATGATAGTGAAGAGGATCTGTTGATAAAAGCCACTACTAAAGGTCAAATAATTTAGGGAATTGTTTTTTTGTACTTTTTAATTTTCAATTACTTTATTAATCATCACTATGAACTATGTGTGGGGGGACATCCCCCCTAACATGTGAATAATGACTGTATTTTCTTGCATGGATGTTTAACTTCTAGTATATAGAGAGTTGAAAATGTATTTTGAGCAGATTCCCTAAAACATGCTTCCACCCACTGCTTTCAATTTCATTATGTTGTTGTTGTACATCACTATAATCATGATACTATTTGAAGTAAATTGATTAAATCCTTTTTCATCTCTTTAATCATTCAAAGCAAGAATAATTTAGCAATAAACCTGAGCTTGGTTGTTGGTGATGGTTCGTGGGGTTTGGTTCTTTTGTTTTTGTTTTTATTTTCCTTTACTTCTTGTGTGGTACTTTTTTTTAACAAAATTGATACCCCTCTATAACCTTTTTCATCTAACTTTCTATTTTGTCACATAAATTGTCTTCCACTGTAGAACACAACATTGGGGAAAATGTTGTATTTTAAGTGCTGGGGAGAGGGGTCATTCTATTGTTAGGTTGAATTCTCCCTTCATGAACCTGAGTTTGTGTTTGTTAAAAAATGGTCATGTTTTTTCAAAAATAGGTTCAAAATTCCTTAAAAAAATTTCAACTTCTTTCATCACATGATGTTCATCGGAGTTTCCCTAGTACTTTAATTATTTCTTGTTTAGTAGATAACTATTTGTTGGGTGTTGAGATTGGAAGTTAGTCAGAAACAATAAAGTGTGAATGATTGCTGACTACAATTTTTCACTATCTCAATGAACATTTATATTTAGGAACTGGGGATGAGAGTATTACATTATAGGTTTTGTGGGATAAGGAACATGACTTAGGGTAACTTGATGTTCCCACTAGAGCCCATTGGACTCACATTTTTTAAAAATAAAATTTAAGCACTTTAGGAAGTCTATTCGAATGATTATTAATTAAGTCCTTTGTAACTGGAGTAAAATTGAGAAATGGGATCCCACAGTGAGTATCTGAGACAAGGTGCATTGGGTGCGTTTTTGTGAATAAATAATGCCAATTTAAATCTTAATGAGTTCTATGCATAGTTCTATACACATGGAATATGGCTGGGTAAAATTATAATAAATTGCTCGTGTGATAAATGAACTCATTATGGTGAGGGGAATTTGGAACCCAAATGTAAAGGGAGAAATTGAATTGGTTAATATTCATTTGAGTTGAATCAATAAAGTGATCAAATTAATGGACGTTAATTTTCCAACATTGGGGAAGTTGAGAATGGACGGTGCCCTTGGTTATGTTTTAAATTACACTTCATCTAACCTTTTATCACTCCTTGAATTAGAAATTGAGTTGGATGGTGAAGTAGGACAGTTAATAAGTACAAGTATAAGGCATGACATACTTGAAAGTGTATGAATTAGTGAGGCTGTTGACTTCTAGTCAGTTTTTTGATGCTAGGACAGACATTACTTTTGAATACCCTTGATAAACCTTACTCATATTTTGGTCTTGTTCCTCTAGATATTGAACTTCAATCATGCACATTTTGATCTGAAATTCACAAATCAAATTTCTGTTTTAAATTCAAGGGAATGTATTTTTTTGAGATAAATAAGGTTTTAAGTGTGGGGGAGTTTGATGTGGCAGTGTTTTAACACCCTTTTCCACATCCATTTTGTAATTTCTATCGACTATTATATATTTAAATGTTGTTTTTTTAAATAATTGATAATTATTGTTTTTTTGACCGTGCTGTGTAAAATAATCAGTTTTTAGTTTAAAACATTAATTTTATTGTGTATTAGTTTCATTTTATATAATTCTTAAATTAATTTCGTCTTCCATATTAGACTTTTATTTGTTTATTATTTTATTTTTATAATTTTTCATTCTAGTTAGTTTATTAATTCATCAATAAAATAAATTAATTCTTCCTTCTTTATATTGTAAATAAATAAATATTTGGTTTTTATTCTTTATTATTTAATTAGTTTAACAATTTAATTTTATTCAATTTATTTTTCTTATTTTTTAATGTACTTTATTAGTTCTTTAATTAATTTGTTTATAATTTTTAAACCAAATAAAATCATTCTTTTAAATAAAGTATTATTAATCTTATTATTTAACATTGTATTATTAATTTATTTTTCAATTCCATTCTATTTAATTTAATTTATTAATTGATTAATCTAATTTTAGGTTTATTAAATTATTAATTTATCTTCTCTTTTTAATTTGCAGGTACTCACGGTGGCACGTCACAACGTATCCATCACGGTGCCACCGGTCCCCCCACACACCTCCTTGCTTAATGTCTCACATTTTCTATCACGGTCCCACCGTATTGACACAGCTTCACTGTCTCACCGTGAGCATCACTCATAGTGGCACACCCAATTCCATCCATTGTTTCTCTATTAATATCTCACCATTTCAGAACCCATGCCACTGCCTTTTACCCCCAACGTCTCATCATCACACCTCCATCCTCCAGCTTCTTCCCTGTCTCCCCCCCATAGAAAACCTACCACTATCTCACTCTCCTCCTCTTCTATCTCATCAACAAAACAACAACACATATAAATTATTAAAAAATTCTCCGCAGCACCTCATGGACACACTATTAGCACAACATCGGATCAACGCACCAGCAATACAACAATCTTCACCCAACATAAAATTGAAGAACATATCAATAAAATGAAGAACAATCACATCAAAAAAAATATCAATATCAGAATACAAATTTTCAGAACAAACCTAAATCATACCAGAATTGAAATCTCGCACCTCCCATTTGCACCTAAAACATCACCCTACAACCCTCCTGGATCCGCCATGATCCCGCACGACCACAGGCTGACCTTGCCAATAACTCCCTTCACAGAGACTATTTCCTCCCCCCTATCCTCGCCTCTAATTCCGCCACTCCCAATATCTGAGTCCCCCTAAACCCCTACTGCGCCGCTTCACTATCGCCGCCTTCCCTGCCCTAAACCCTCACCGACCCCTCACCAACAGGGAACCAACCATGCCCAAGCACTGTCCGCCTTCATGTGTCGCTGTCCGAGCTCACCTGAGGACCTCTGACCCCACCGCGCCCCTTTCTCGTGCCTGAAGCTCATCACCATCTTCCCCCCCCCCTTCACTCCAGACAAACAGAACCCCCCCTTCTTTTTCTTCATTCATTTTTTTCTTCTTATTTTTATTATCTTTATATTATATTATAACATATAATAAAAAAATATATAATATAAAATAATTTTGATATTAACATATATAATAAATATAATTATTATACCATTAATAATATATAATTGTGTACATTATTTTATATATTATGTGTTATATATCATATAAAATATAATGATAATATTAATAGGTATATAAGCTTATATATATATTTGTTATAATATATGTTATTACTATATTAATAATAATATAAGATATTAATATTATTATTAACTTTAAGTAGTGATATTAATATACAGTGTATAAATTTATTTAGTTATACATGGCATTTACTTTTTATTGAGCTCATGTGTGTTTTTGTTTCGTGGAAGGGGTGGGATGCACTCACCTAGAGTTCACTGAGAAGAGGGTGACATGCACACAAAAGTGCACCATGTGGATATGCTATTTCTAGGGAAGAAATTCGCTCTCTGTGCATGAATATTTTTTATTCAGTTAGTAGTAACTGCTCCGGTGACCAGCGCGGGTGGAGCAGCACAGTGAAAGCTAAACATGGAGGCCATGGAACTCCTCGGGGGAGATTCCAGAGACTTTGACTGGGTGATGAAGGCACATGAGGTGGGAGAGTAATTGATTGATCCAGCGGAGCGGGAGAATGAGAGAAGATCATTTTTGGGGGATAGAGGGAACTAGAGAAAAGGAAGTGGGGCATTGTTTGAGACAATGAAGCAAATCAAGAGGGACATTGTGCATTTCCTTGACAAGCAGATTACAGTACCGAGTTAGAGAATTTCATACCACGATTCCCAGGGCAAGATATCATGTTGATAACAGAATTGCATCTACCATCAAGCAGCAGGAATTGGAATTTCTGAGATCTCAATCAGGGAGATGAGAATCCTTATTTGTCTTGTGCTCTGTTTTTCTGCATATCATTTTTATATAAACTAAATTGATTTTAATTCAAATGTTTCATTTTAACAAACCATTATGTCTACCTAAATTCATTTGGGGGGGAAGGGGAATAAGTTGGTTGGTTTGTTTTGTTTTGTCTGATTTATGTGCTATATCATTTTTTTTATTGTCTCTCTCATTGTTTACTTATGAGCTTATTTTCAAAACAACAGGATCGAGTGAAAACCGATCTTGTTTGCACTATAATGTATACAGTTTCAATTTGAGGAAATCACTGAAAATTGATTTATGCTCAATGATAGAGACACATAGAACTCAAATTAAAAGTTGAGACCGGTGACAACTAACTTATTTTCAACATTGGATAGAATGAATTTTACAGTCGAAGGACTGTAATAGTTATTTCATCACAAACTGACCAGACGAAAAATATGGAAAGTTACATTTAGTTAGATCCATATTAAAAAAAACTTCAGTGCATGAACAAGGCTAAGAAATATCAAATTGGCCAGTGGACTTTCCATCCTATTAATCTATTGGTTGTTTAGACAACAACATCTCATTCTTCTATATCAACTCCCCTAGCACTCACTATTATACCATCACCACACAAAATCTCATTCAATCCACTTCACCACAACCAATTTGTTTTTCTAGATTTAGCATGTGCATTTTTGTTTAGTTTTTTTTGATTGCCAAACACAACATGAGGCCTCCCTGTGGTTCGACCCTGTCTTGCCATTGTCCTATGTAGAACATAGTTTATAAATTTTAGTTCTTTGCTAGTGCCCAAAGATGTGTGAGTGTGAAATATTCTTAATTGAACTAAATTAGAATTTATGTGGGATAAAGATATATCCATCATGGACATCTAAATAAATTCTCTCATCATCTTTTTTATGTCATATATCTTTATAATATTTTGTGTCGTGAAAATAATTATTTATAAACCAATGAATGATCTTCTACTCCATTATGATGAAAAGGTTCTATCATCATTTAAAAAAATTTATAACCAAATATACTACTACCATGCAACAATCAATTAATATACTACTTATTTAAACAATAAAATTCTAAACATACTGTAGATGACGGTGGAAAAAGATAATAAGTCCTACCATGAAAATCATTTTCATTTATTTGATGATTTTCACACCACATCCTATACTTGTAGGAATGGGACCACATATTTCCTTACATATGGAATATTGGTGATACTTCCCATTGAATTATAATTTATTTCAATCTATATATCTATCTTTATCTAGATTATTAAATATGAGAAGTCTCAAATGTTCTTGGATTAGTTATAAAGACTTTATGAAAATTTATTCTGCACACCGAAAAATATTGAAATTCAAAAAATTGAGTTTCATGAGCATTGAATAATAAATTTTTTCACTTTTAATTCCTAATGGGAGTGCTGGTATTTGTTATAAGAACACAAATGATACCATGGAAGAAACATCCAAAGAAATAATGTGAATTGGATTAACCTTTTTTTGAACAAAACATTTACTCTAATCGAGCCTATTTGCTTGTCATACAAGATGAAGAGTACATCACACCAAAATCTAATTAAACAGTTATTATAATTTAATTTTCATGTTCTTTCATAATGGTTTAGATCGTTCTAGTAGCATGACATAAAATATCAAGGAATAGTTTGAGAAAAGTATAAAAATTTCATGATATGTATATATCAAATGATATTAAATAGAATAGTACATATACTCACTAAATGATGTTAAACTGCATGTCCTCTATCTAGGTCACATAATGTAAATTTCATGACAAAAACATACTGTATGGAATTAAACTATATGGATATTTTGTTTTAGTCGATTAAAGTATAATAATATGGTGCCACCCCAGGATAAAATCTTAAATCATATGGTTTGTGTTAGAAATCACATTCACTATTTCTCTAATATGGAATGTGTTATATTCTAAACCCTTCACATTTATCACACCGTGAATGACTCTCATGTGTTTATAGTTCTTTGACTATGGACCAATTAACATAAATAAGACACACCATGACAAATGATACGATATCATATTGGAATATATTGAAATAAATTATACTACATATAGTGTACTACTTTTTATTTTCTAGCACTTTAATATAAGAATATAGATATATGTAGAGACTCCCAGTTCCCAACCTAACCATGTTTGGGATTATGAATTCACTCATCCTAAGAAAACACCCAATCTTCTCAAGGGAGATACCATATAATAACACCATATATATTAGCACCAATATTTGTGCATTTCACACATTTCCGTCAAAGATTCACGGATTATGGAGTATAAAAAGTAAATAGAATATATAAAGTCTTGGGGTTTCAGATTATCACTTTTGGACTGTTATATTATGCTATGATGTTTTTTTAGTAGTTAAGGTTATTATTACCACCCTTATCCATAAATTTATGGCTAACCACCACCTAGCCATGCCAAATCAACCACATACAATGTAGGACCCGAGGTTAACCACAACCAGTGGGAGTCCAACTAGGCTAGCTTGTTCACCAAAAAGAACATAACATGAACAACATGCATACGATCCTTTGTGGGGGGCTGATGACGTTTTATCCCATAGGCGCACTAATATCCCATTTCATAAACTCTATGGGTCAAGCCCTGTATGATAGAGGTGGTACATATGGTATGGTTGTTGACTATATTACTAGATCTTATTTTGGATGACATGGGATGAATTATATACAGAATGGGGTGTGCAGAAATAGTTTCATGTGGGATAAGAGTTTAACATGGAGATCGAATATCATCCATCAAATCATGCCTCCTAGTGATATGCATTGTCCGATCACACTCTCCACTGATATCAGATATCAAATTCAATCTTGATCAATGAATGTTCAAATTAGGTGATATTTCATAGTGTGATACCTTCATCTTCATCCTCCCACTAGTCTATTTCCTTCTTGTGATTCTTTTTCGACATGTTTACTCGAATAAAGTCATAAGATCACTCAAAATTCTTCATCGCTACTATCACCAAACCTTTTCTAAAATCTAATAACATCTATGAAACCAAATAGAAGCCACCATGAGATCCAATAGAATACACTAGTTGCATATACAAGAGCCCCACTATATAATGAACTTGGAACATGGTCATGTTTTGATCATGCGAACGAGGTTAGGATAAGTGATTAATATATCATAATAATTTCTGCAAACACAAACCCATTCTTCCTTTGATGTATTTTCTATCTAAATTAACTTGTATTTTTTTTGTTCACTTGACATCACAGAATGGAGTGGAGTCTATGAAATGATGATTCTTTGATCATGGGAATAGTGAGAATAAAAAATATAGATGCATCACAATTAATTTAGAAACCATGATCTTATCTACCTTCTAGAGATTTTTCATCCTATTTAATTTCAATTTTTCTGATCATGCGACATCACAAGTGAAGACCAAGAGTTGACCACCATTTTCGATCTTCTGTAACCTGAGATTCATTCTAGGAATAAAATTCCATCCTGATCCTTTTCTAGACTATATAAAAAATGATCTCTTCAATAAAAAGGGATACCAAGGGAAGGGAAGGTGGTTTGGAAAAGAAGTAATGAAAAATAAACAAGAGACGAAAATAGGGGCCGACCATTACCCTCATAAAGATTATATCCTTGTAATAAAATAGAACCATATTGTCAGAACCACCTATGGAATGTCTTCATAATAACCCATCACATGATATCCATATGATCACATGATTTCAAGACAACATATTGTCATCCGAATCATTTTCTCTTAGAGAACATATATGAAATCCTTGACATTACTATATTTTTATACTTAGAAGAGTTCATAAAAAACAACCTAATGATCACAAGATTATGGATGGGGTTTTGTGGTTTGGAAAATCCCATTATATGGGTGTTCCCTGAGCAAACTGCTCAACCCAAATATCATTAGACATGTGTGAACCCCATGTTTTTCAATTCCTGAACATGGTTTTGGGTAGTAGTGGCTTCAGTAGGGAATGTCTCGCGAGTCCCCAATCACTCAGATTATATACCGAGGACGTGCACAACATGCGTAAAGGTGTTTCAATGGTTCTTGACCATGACCCCCATGTGTATATATAGCACTAGTTGACATTCCTAGTGCACATCCGCAGAATCCCTCACATGATCCTTTGTAGATCACTTGATCGCATGATTGATCATGTGATCACGATGTGTATATGCAAAGGTTGTGAAAAAAAATCCTCAACACAAGGAGCTAATAGGTGACACCCATAGTCTCATGATGAACCACTAATCAGTCTCGCAATTCATGCTTCAAAATGTGCATCCCATAACCCATTCAACTCTCACAATGAAAATCGTTCCATCAACCATGAATGTAGAAGAATTGATATAAAATCCCCATTCATAACCACATAATCTATCGCGAGACTTCATCAATGTCATGTGAATATCTTAATGTTTTATTTTCCACATGACTACCTCAAGAATACATCCCCCAATATTTGTATGGACTCATCCTAGTGAAGATATCATGACGAGGACCTCATATGTTTGTTTATCCCTCTACATGGACTAATAATATCACATACAACATAAGGTATGTACCCTTTGGAAATTCACTTAAAATAATTGAACAATCACAAGACCCTGAAACATCCATGAGACATAACCACATGAATTTTTTAAGAACTCGTTGTCATGAGAGTCCTCTTGAGACTCAGGATTACCTTATTAAGTTTTGGAAATGTCAATTTCATAGTGATATAGGCCTCAGATGAGTTATATTGATATTTCAGTGAACCCCTAAAATGTCACCAACATCATTGGAAATGCCCAGAATAAGTCATGACAATCATGTGAAGCACTTTGGAGTTGTCCACATTTCTCATGTGAATACATTCTAGACAATTCACATTGACCTTGTAATGGAGTCCTCAATGTGTTGGAATGATTGTGCGATTATCCATGGACGTTTTCACATTAACATGCGATAGTACAAAGAAAAATCAGTTTTATCGTGGGATGGCATAAGGTCATGTCTATTTTGATCTTTCATAAGTCCCCTGACATGTCCATGACACTCATGTAATGAAATATGACACAACGTAGATGATCATGCATGATACCCCTAAAATGCCAGCTTTGGTCATGTGAAGTATCTTCGGCATGTCTTCTTCACCCATGCGAGCGCATCCAAGGCATGCTAATTGATTAACAAGACACCCTTGTAACCTTCTACAATTTCATATTATTTCTCAAACATATAGTGAAAGATATATAGACTTTCCTAGTAGTAGACCAAGACATGTTTGAATAATCCTTTATGGAATGCCCACCTTTTCCAGAAGGCTTAATAGGAATCATTCCATAGGGATCCTGACTATGAATCTTTATCTGCATTCCACATTGACAAGGAAAGTGTCATTAAAGAGTCAAGGACATGCACTAATGTAACCCTACCTAGGAAACTCTGTCTGACATACCTCTCATGGTCCTCATCGCCTATAATTTATCCTATAGTGGATAACTAATGAGCATAAATATTGGGTGACCTCAATACATAAACCCTAAATACTAATATGAAATATTATATCTCCACCAATAATGAAGCCTAATAGTGTAATCCCTATAAAAATCAAGAATTCCAAAATTGTAATCCTGAACCAATTTGGAAGCCTGAACATGTAATACCTAACTACCGACATCCTATATTATGTTCCTAATCAATAGGGAATCCATATTGGTATAAACCCCTATCATTCTTGAAACCTCTGGGATGGACATAATGTCTCTGAGTGTGATCATCCACCTTATCCTATCAGTAGGTTACGTGAGGAAATGAACTATGAATACACTGATTCCCCCATATGTGGGATTCATAGGATGACTTCCAAGGTCCTAAGTAGCATATCATATCCTCTATGATAAAGGAAACCATACCTCTAAAAGAGAAACATTTATGTTTAATCCCTTTATGTATATGATCACATGCTAGGTGTCCAATCCACCACTATCTTGTGCTTCTCACACTAATTATGGATGACACGATCTTGAGACTTTTCATCATTGTACCAATAACATTATGAGAATTCCCCAAAGAGGAATTACCTTATGGACCTAATCCCAATTACAACTCATCTCTGGTAAAAGGGTTATATTCCTGAAGAAGAATTCATGGTAATTATTATAGGCATAAGTCCCTTCTAGGGCCTCTAATGCCACATCTCTCATGAAATAGATATCCCATTATAAGAACTATGTAGACTCTGATTCCTATCCAAATTAGGATACGTCAAAAGCCTCACTAAGGTCTGAGCCTAATATTCATGTCCTTACAGTATGCTGTTAAATTGTGTGGATGGCTCCAGTCATACTACATTAAACTGTGTCAAAACAATCTATGAGATTTGATTCTTGTTTTCAAAAGATACATGGGATGCCTCTTAGAGGTTCAATCCCATCAATAAGACATCATCCCCCCTTGTAAAATGATATAATATACAATGCTAAAACATGCCCATCACATAAATCATCATGATAAAATAAGAGAGTGATAGAGAACCTGTGATATACACATGGTTGTACCTATCATAACATTATTGTATTTAATCCACTAAAATATGGGTAACCATTCATATATCTAGGTGTTTTATGTATTTCAAAAACATATATTAAATTTATAAGATGTACCTAGAGTTGGGATTAATTACCAATAAAATTGTGTGGTACACCTGACCTCCCATCATCTCAACCAATTCATGTCCCCAAGAGTATCTAGGCATGAAATCCCAGATGAATGCTGGACATTGTAATGAAGGTTTCTACCCACCTGCGGATGAGGGAACTATTGAGTTTTTCTGCAAAAGAAGAACTAGATGGAATATGTGATGTGAGATATTGAGGAAGGCCTTAAAACCCCCTTCAATTAATTGGTTGAGAGAAACCCAATACATGCCCTAAAACCCAATGAAAAAATGAAATACCCGATAAGAATACCATAATGGTTTCATCCCTTTCATGGGTAAAAATGATAGATTGACCAGTGCATGGGATGTCATCTTATGTTTTTCGCATTGAAAAAAATGATGGACCTAACATATTTATTTTACCCACAGTTTTCCTTATATAAAAATAAGGGACTGAACTTTTAACTTTTCTCTATGAAAGATACTAATAAAAATATTTCTCTAATATATGATGATTTCTTGATATGGTTTATTTTTTTCTTCTCCAATATTTCCATATTCCTTACCATCAAAATGATATCATCAAATGTGTCAAAAGATCTTGAGATCGCTGGACAAGATGATTTGATCCTAAGAAGATGACATATGATGTCACCAAAACATCACATCATTTATCGATTGGAAAACATATTGGGTCCGAAATAACACATTAATGACTCCATAATATCTCTATAATAGGCTTTTGAAGTAATTTGGTAGTTGAAACCCCATCATCCATCTTTCCAAAAACATATTGTAGAAGAGGAAATGTCCATTGTTGGGACTTTCAACTGCTTCGGGAGCATATCTCTAGAGCATAGTAGCTCACACCATCCCTACCCAAGGGTGGAGGATGAGGATAGTTATTATGATAATCCAATTACTCAGAAGATTCCAAAAAGGGCTCCAATCTATTTTGATTGTCATCGTAAACTTATGACCATGACTATATAGGGGGCAGTAGTGGATGTTGTTCCTACACCATCTGGCCATTTTGGGACACCACACATGAGAGCCCATGATGGATATCCAAAATGATGTAGCACCAGAGTAGGCTTATACCCATACTATTTCCAATCTGTTTGAGTCCCACAAGTGTATCCTGATAGTGGCTCATAATTAGTCTAATATCATCGCTATCAGAGAGCCTATGACTTCATCACAAGTAATCGTAATGATAATGGAATATTATGGGACACCCCATCCCATTGGGACAGATGAATTTTCATTATAATTTATCCTTGTATCATATTTTTCAATGGAACCTAACCTACAAATGATGTTTTAGGCCCTGAACGAACAAAAACATCAATGGGAACAAACCCCTAAGATGACATCATGGGAACTGAATCACAAAATGGTATACTACAAACCATCCTATCATACATGGAACTTCATTGAGGTGGAGCACCGGCCTTCTTGTGTATCAGTCAATATGATGTCAGTTAGACCACAAGACTCTTCATCAAATCTAGATGAGCATATTTTCAATGGGTACAATCATACCTTCTTACTGTCATCTAGGTCACAGATGGTCATCCTATCTCTTGTCACTAGCACAAGATCTGAACAACTTAGTTGTATTTAATATGCATCTATAGGAGGTGTCATCAGTCAGGTTGGTTTCTCATATGTTATGGAAAATAGATTGTATTGAATGTGGAAGTAGTGGATTTAGTCTATTGGATCCATATCGAATCCCCCATCATCATCCATGAACCTTTCAATTGATGGAGGAATGGGTGATTTCATGGGTCCCAGAAGCCATCCTCTTAAGGATGACAAGGCAGTTACTGTAGAAAAAATATCCCTCAACAACAACAAGAGAGAAGGGATCTCTGGGAGATAATTTTGGGAGTACATTTTAGATATCCATCGAGGGATGATCTGCCTATTTATTCATATGGAATCCCACATTATAGTGAAGTTCCACATCCCATAGGGCTAGGGTAATTTTTTTTTAATTTTTTTCCACTCAATATGATATATCCAAACATTGTTCCACCTCACCCTAGCCCATAGGGATGTGGGAATTTAAATATTTTCCACCTCATCATCATGGATATTTTAAAAACTATCTGACCTCAAATGTCTCAAAAAACCTCCATGATATTTGGGATATTTTAATAAATGGGATGCATATGCCTTATCCAAGACCCACAATTATTTATCACCTTACCCCAGACCAATAATGACCGGGGATCTGAACACCATAATCATGATTCTGCCCAGCACCCATACGCATATGGTGGCATGAATAACATGACGGATAAGTGGCCTGGTTTCCCAAATCTTGAATAAAGACAACAAAATGTATATTACTTCCAATACAAACGTGTTCCCAAGTATTTAAACTATATCATGGAGTTTGAATTGAAAGAGATGTTGGTGATTAGGACGCCAAGTGTGGTAATGTTGGTAGGCTATGAAAATCATTTCTCCTACCATCGACGGCTTAAGAAATCAATATAAGATAACAATTACAAGAATGATTTTCTTCAAGTGTAGATAAGCATGAAGATACTATAACCAAAAACATCTAAATCCACACTCTTTTCATGTAATATCTCTAATATGGGAGAACTGATTGTGACGCTCAACAAGAGTGACCTACCTCCTAGGGATAAATGAGCATCTTTCAATGAAATATTGAAAAAACTAGTCATTCCAAAAAAATATTATCTCAAAATATTATTACTATTTCATGGAAAATATTTTGGTGAGGCTCTGAACAATGAGGAAGCCGAATGACGAAGGAATGATAGGCCATTAAAATTATGTCCCCTATTATTGATGTCTCAAGAAGACAATCAAAAGATTCCTTGACTTCAAGGATTAACTTGAGGAATATGTATCTTTATGATTGATAGATTTGAAAGATCCCAAAACATCATGCAATATAAATATGGTTTTTTGAAGATCTATTAGAAGAGACACTCTTCGGATAAGTTATTTAACCATAATCCCAATAGCAAGATGTTAAACTGCATGACTAATGTTCTTACCACATGATATCAAACTGCATGGTCAATATCCTTACCAAAATACATTAAACTGAATGGGCTAATGTCCTTTTCACAATATATTAATCAACATGGACATCCTTTACACTATATGTTGTGAAACTACATGGATCACATCATAATTTCATGGTGTTAAAACTACAAAGTAGATGTCTTTACCATAAGATGTTATTCTATATGGGTGATGTCCTTAGAAAAAGATGTCAAACTGCAAGGCAAATTTCGTTACCGAAATACATTATACATCGTGTATATATTACTTACCACAAATCATTAAACTTTATTTCAACCATCCTTATCACTGGACATTAAACTACACAGTTAAATTTATTACCATAAGATGTTAAACATTTTGGCCATCATCCTAACCGTAAGATGTTAAACTGCATGAATCACGTCTATATTGAAAGACATTAAAATCTAGGGATTATGTACATCTAAATTTCATTGAACTATGTGATTATTTAAGAACTACACCAGATTTATTCTCATAATAATGAGATATATAGGGATTCTTGGATTCTATATCCCATCCTAGCTACTCATTTTCACATCCTCACCAAAAGAGAAAAAACTTTAGGGAACTCATCCTGGTCACAGGATGATAAACTATGTAAAATCTCAATATCAGGGAGGCATTATCGACATCAAATGTGAAAGAGATGATACCACATCATGACAACACGCTGTTCAAGACATGGTATGCCATATAAGCTGAATAAAATTTCAATAATAAGGGAGGTATGAAACCGATGGTTGATGATGATATACAGATTACAGATCCAAATAACATAGGGATCACCCCTGTGAATCTCAGGAGTATTTTATATAGTAATGATGTGCTCCCCATAGGCCTAGTTGAGGTAGAAGAGAAAATTCAAGAGGTCCATGACCCAAATACCCCAAGTGGAAGCATCAAAGACTATCAGCATCTCTCTACGATGACTCAAATAATAGAGGATTATGATGTCTCATATCACTGCCTATCAAGACATGATAGTGGTACAGAAGCCCTCAAATTTCCATCTTTTTTGGAAAATTCCTCCATATACTAAAATATAGAAGACGATGGGGATAACATCAGGAATTCTATATAATATTAGAGGTGGATTAGTGCTTCAATTCCCCTCAATGAGAGAGATATATGCATTACATTTTGAAGTAGCGGTGATAAGTGTTCATGTAGAACTACCCAAATATGCCCAAACTAATCCAATATGTGTTTACACACTATCTCAAACTACGTAATGATCATTGATCCTTGATGAAATTATTCAGGAATATGAACCACTCTTATGTCACCAATGTAATGGTTATTGTTGAGAAATTGATCAAGGCCAACATCATCTGAAAAAGTGAAATTACCAAGATTTCCTCCAACATCATCCTAATTAAGATAAGATGATGACTAAAAAGAAGATTTCAAAATTATCATAATTTACCTACTTGACCAACTAGTCCTGATACCTCTAATGAAAAAGAGTCCTATCAACTTATATATAGCCACTGTGGAACGCTGACTAGATTCCCTTATCACACAAAAAAATGATGTGGTTATTGATTATAGTCTCTATCAAATAAGCCGGATTATGTTAGGTACTAAAACCTGATACTCTATTTTTTAGACGAACTGCCTCACACTGATCATCCCAGTGATAATTTAGAGACATTACATTCAGCACCATGATGTCAAATTGTTCTCATGTATTGATCAATTAAAGTACATCCTTGGTAGTATTTTTCTTAATGGGTGATTGGCCAATTGGGTGGTCCTTCATCTGAAATATGTCATCATTTTGATACATATAAGTTAATAAAATGAAAAACCTTGTATGATTACCTTAATGAACATCCTACCTCAACAAATACACTTAAATAAACTGAACTTCCATATGAAAAGGACTTCTATGTTCATGACACTCGTTAGACAAGGGAGATGTATTTTGATGGTGCATCACAATTTACTATTATAACAACGACGTTAAACCTAAAGATCAACTTGGTAGGATTGTGGATTGTATTTGTATCTCCTAAAAAGTAGTTTTACCTTAATATTTCTCGGTATTTGAAGGATAAAAAAAAAAAAAATTCAATCCCTCATCACTGGATTAGAACTATCAATACAACTGCAAATAGTCTACCTAATTATAAACAGGGATTTTGAGTTAGTGATAAATATGGTCAATGGAGAATATACCATCAATAAAGAATGATTGACCCTCTCACAAACAAAGTAATGGGATTGATTGAAAAGTTCCCTTTTTAGACCACATTGCATTGTGTTCCATGATCAAAGAATGTTTTCACCGACACATGGGCTAATTCTTCCATCATTTTGGCTAATTTGAATCAGAAGGAGGAAATATTCTGTATCAAACAACAAATAAAGATAAGGGTATCCTCATCAATGTAATTCACATCACTTGTCTGAACCACATGAAGTCAAACAATACAGAACCCATCCTAGTTACATGAAGATATTCTATATATGTTCATCATGAAATCATGACGTTAAATAGCATGGAATCTCCCTTATTTATCACAAGGCATTAAAATGAACAACCAATATTTTTACTGAATGACAAAAAATGCACAGATCTGTGATATTCATTATTATTCATGTTAAGTCACCTATGTCCTTGCCACATGATGTTAAACTGATGGGTTCTTCTCGAAATAATTATGTATTTATTATAATTTCCATTTAGATATGTAGGGATGCCTCGATCATATATTTTGGTCTCACAACCACATGATACAAACTGCCCTTATAGTACTTTCAACAATCTATGCATTGTGGGGAAACCCTTCCCATTTATTGTTTCTCACATCGATCATACCTCACACAATATTAGGTGTTGTGATAGGGACTTAGCCTCACAATAAATGAATAATTATACATAGTAGGTCCATTACCTTCCTAAATGCATGACCATAAAAGGAATACCACGAGACCTTGCCACATGATGTTAAACTGAAAAATCAGTGTACTTTCTGAATGAATTTAAACTTCATAGTTCTGTATAAATACATTTGGTTTGATTATCATTATGATGACATAAAAATTGATTCATAGAATTCTACCCTTTATCCCAACTAATATATTCCAATCAATTCACATTGGTTTACCTCCATTCTCACCTCATGGTGTTAAGTTTCATTGGATTTATAAGTGTTATGTGTGGATTGATTCTAATCCTTATGGGACACATAGTAACACCATAGTCTACATCTTTGGTTCCTGATGAAAATTTCCATTTATTCACACCATTTCACCCTCATCCTCACCGCATGACATTAAACTTCATGGATCATAAAAAACTATGCATCTCTTAATTCATATAATCACATGATATATAGTGACGCTCAGATCTCAAATCCTAGGACCATCTGGAATGGTCAACATATTTTATTTCCACCACTATGTATAGGTTAGTCATACGTAGAGTATTTCCCATTCAATTATTATGATTGAATTAATTCCCAATGTCACAAGAAATGTAGTGATGCTTGAATTTCCAGCACCGAGGATAGTCATAATAAACAAATATAAAACTACCCCTCCTTCCATATGGGTCAGACCTATGTAGGGGACTTCATATAAAACTAGGTTTATCGTTATTCTCACCCTCATGCGATACATAGTGATTTGTGCATCTCTATATTTCATCCCAACCACAACATTTCAAAACTATTATATCTGTTCATAGATCCATGACGAAGGATATTAAATTTCATGGATGTACACCCATACAACATGAGGTGAAACATAATGGAAGCAAGTCCATAAGGTATAATGGTAAACTACATGGAAGTATGTCCTTACAAAATAATTTAAAACTACATGAAAAAACCTTATAACTTGATGTTAAACTGGATGGAAGTACATCCTTACCGCATAATGTTAAACTTCATGGAAGTACCTCATTACCATAGGATGTTAAGATTCATGGAAGTATTTCCTTACCATAAAATGTTAAATTGTATGGAATTACACCCTTACCAAATCTTTCTAAACAAATCAGAAGTACTTTTCTACTATATAGTGTCAAACTACATGGAGGCATGTACGTCCCCACTACATGAAGTTCAACTTGGGAAACCATCATTCACCATCCTTCCTTATCAATATAACACAAGAGAATTAAACTAGACAACTAGAGAACTAGGTGCATCCATAGTCTTTAGAACCTTAATCAATAAACCAAACATAATATTTCAAGCATATTTGGTCCCCACCAACCATTCATTTCCCTTAAAAAAGAATATAGATCTCACTTTTTAACTCTGATATTTATGTATGTGGTCAGACCCTCTATCTAGTGAAATCATAGCATAGTATAATGAAATTTATTATTATAATGAGCTTGATGTCACCATGTAAGAACCAAACACCACATTTTATTTTAAGTTATCCCCATAATTATTGTCCCATATCATCACCAATGACCTAATGGCATTAATCTGTCATTTAATAAACATTCCTTTCTCAATCATAAGGATTTTAGAGTACATTTTACAATGAGAATGAAAATTAGGATCTTGTGTAACATCTCCCATATTAAGTATATATGTTCTATGACCATAAATAGATAACACATTGGTCAAATCTACAGAACCATAACATCTAGAATATTATATTCCAATTCTCAAGACATTAATCTTCTAGGGAAATAGTCACAAAACATGTCAGGTTGAAAACTCGGGATGGGAATCTTGAGAAAAAATAATTACTTAACTCTCTAAACTGTTAATATTATGTGTTTCGGAAAAAATAAGGGTGTAAGTAAATAAGAAAAAATATTATAGGCTAAAATATATAGACCTATTAAAAGACATGTTATGCTTGCTAGACCCCCTAGTCTAGGAAAAAACTATAGAAATGATTTTTCAAATTTTATCACCATGTGATCATGTTCTCTAGGTGCAATCATAACTTTTAGGGTTCTCAAACCCTTCTTGGATCTTAAATTTTCTAAAAAATCCCCTTCATGATCTAAAGCATCTCAGTTCTTCACAATCTTGTCATTGCTCGAGAATAAGAAAATAGATCCCTTCTCTTGGTCATGATATTGATGAAAGGGATTAGACCCACCAACTAGAGACATCTTATCCCAATATGAAGGGATTTTTGAATCCTGTTAGCCAAGCGTCCTCATGAATGAACTTTACTCCCCATTGTTTTTTATGATATACTATGTGGGGTTGTCCCAAAACTTTCACTAGACCTGTGAACTTTGGAATATGATTTAAAATCTCTATATAATATTATTCAAGTAGATATTATACCCTCAAAATTGAATCGGTCTGTTTTTTACTATTTCTAATGGCTATAATTTGACCCTTAATTACTGAACATTTGAATGGATCTCACCCCTAGATTTCAAATGAAAAGTTGTATGGATCAAGCTATTTAATTTAGAACAATGCTACCCTAGGGTTCCAATACCATTATTGGATAACATTCCTTCCACAACCAATGTCAATGTCTTGATTCTTGAGTCTCCAAGAATATGTCATAGCCCCTCAAAAGGAAAGGAGATCTCTCAGTTCAACCATGATATTAATGAAGAAGGGATCAAACCCACGGACTATAAAAATCATGGCCCAATATAAAGGGATTCTAAATCCTTTTCAGTCTCAACAACACCACAGTGCTACATGATACCCTATAGTGTTATGTGAATACCCTAAAATGTATACCCCATTTTATATTATCTGGATTTGACTCATGGATTGTGACTTACATCCCCCAAATTTCAACTATCTAAGTGGGCCAAGCTTACCTTGTCTTTATCCAAGAACCATATTCACCACATAGAACATTTATAAGACCCTAAAAAAGATTTTATACCATCATTTCTTGTCCATGAATTCTTTTAATTGGAGGTATAACCAACAATCTAATAGAATCTCTTTATTGTAATAATGGATATCCTATCCTTCGGAGCCCTTGAAATGAAACAGTGGAACTCATCACCCCATAGTGTTTTGAGTAATTTTGGGCCTTATAGCTTCATATTCTATAATTTCTATGCTATAATACCATATAATGACGTGATGAGAATGTACAATCTCAATGAACATAAATTATATCACACCAATGGTCTAGATTGATGGACCCTAAAACAACAAGAGGCGTGATTCTCACTAAGACGAAAACTCAAGAAAGGAATCACGAGAAAAAGTTGATTTTTTGATCGATGGACACAAACTTGTGTAATTCATACCTCATTGAGAAACTATAAAATAGAAATGGAAAAAATGTATTTACGATGAAAACCTATAAGACAATGTCTTTCATAAAATCCAATTCCATTCCCTCTAAGTCATCCCCCATATGATTCTTAGGAATCATTTTGGAAAAAATATAAAATAAAAAATGATAAAAACATTGTCGGGAAACATATATATGACTTGAAATAATCTACCTATTCATGCTAAGTCCCTCAACGTAGGAAATAGTTTGAGTATTCAAGAAGAATTCCATGTCCAAATTGTCCTTGTAATTTAAGCAATATTAATACTACTGGTGAAAGTGCACCAATGATAAATTTCATGTCGATGGGATTTCATAAGAATTTATCAATTATTAAATTGACTAAAGATGAGTATCCAAACACAGTATTTTGGATATATTTTATGTTACATATAACGAATTGGATTTATTGATAATCTGGTCAATATCTCCATCGAAACATGCTTCTATATAACGGATTTTAGCACAAAATTGTGACATCCCCCTCTTACTAATGAGTTAGATCTATGTAAGGATATTCATCCTTGAGTTCTTAATCTATGAACCTATTTCTCATATGCATGATTTTGATCTACATAGTGGTATATTTCATAACTACATAAGGCTTGATTGCCTTCCCTAATGAATACATAGAGACAAATGAATAATTTATAACAGATCCATCCACAAGTTATATTCCAAGAAATCTGTGTTCTTTTTTGAATGCATATACATTCTAATTTCAGGGTATCCATTCCCCAAGTAATTTATACTTCCTATATATGATTGAGTTGTGCAGTTATGGCCATATTTATCATATTGATAACACTTAAGAGTTCCACATACGTACATAGAACATTACCTATCTGGATGTTCAATATCTGGAATAATTAGATATTTTGATATGTGGTAAAGTGATTTAAGTTTACCTCAATGTCAGATTCTTTTCATTTCAGAAAAATATCATTCTAAATTTAGATGTTTTTCAACGAAAATATTTTAACATTTCACAATTTTCAATGAATGATTCATGGACCATGTAGTAATTCATGGAAATGTCATACATAAATGCTAGGGGTTTGAGGAGATCACTTTGGGACTCTTATATTCTAATATGAATTTTATTATTAGTAGTAAAGGGTTTTTATTACCACCCATAGTCGATAATTTATATATAGACACTAGCCAATGATGCCAATTCGACCATAGGACCATGTGGTACTAGAGTTTGACCATGATTAGTGGGGGTTTTCCTTGGCCAGCTAGCAGACTTGTAGGAACATAGTTGGTGAAAGAGGCAGACGAGCTCATGGTGTGCTAACCTATAGGTAAATACATGGTCTGAGCCATAAGATCATTGGGATGAGGCCAGTGTTTATAGTGGTGATTAATATGCTATAGATTCTAACCTCATTGTTGGATTGTTCAAGTTAAATCCACGGGATGACATCTATATAGAAGGGGAATAACGACAAGAGTATTATGTGGTATGGGATTTTTCGTGGATATCAAATCTGGTTCTTCTGATTGTATATCCTAGTGATCTGTTCCAACTAATTGTGCCTTCCACTAAACCCATCATCCACTTTAATCAAACACATCAAGAGTTCTATTTTGGAAACCCCAAGTAGTGTGGGATATCCATGTTCAACCTCCCACTCGTCTGTCTCCCTCCCATAATTTTGGATAGACATAGAGACTCGAGGATAATTTCCTTATCAATCGACACACTCCATCACCACCGTCACATAAAAACTACTTATTTCTACATGGTTCAATGAAAACTAATATAATCCACTATGAGTTCCAAGAAAAGTCACTAGAAGCTTACACATGATTTTTTCATGTACTCATTGCTGGTGCATGATAATCCATTGATCAGGATACCAAGGTGAAGATAATAGTTGAAGGCGTCAAAATAATTTCAACGGTCGTGAACCACATAGGCCTTCGACATATTTTCTATTTTAATTAAATTGAATTTTTCTAGTTCACAAGGTTTCACAGAAGGGAGTCGAGTCTATTGCCTGATCATTCATTGGTCATGTGACTAAATCAAATACAAACAATGGAGTAATCATATGTAATTTAGTAACTATGAATCCTTCTTCCTATGAGTGATTTTTCATCAAATTAAAAAAAATTTATCATGAAATATCACAAATGAAGAGCAAGAATAGACCTCCACTACCATGATGGTGCAACAAGACCTTCATCCATAGAAAATATGTGCCATTCTAGGAATCTAGAGCATTATATATACTAATATATCATCATGAAAAAGGGATACAAAGGGAATGTAAGGAGCTCTGGAAAATAAGGAACGATGGAGAATCATAAAAGGAATATTGGGGGAAGACAAAACCCTCTAAGAGATTATCTCTAGGTTATAAAATAGAACTATCGTGTGAGAAGATGCCATGAGATTTCTTCATAAGAACCCATTGGATTGTCTCTATAAGATCATGAAATTACAACAAATAATAATGCCATGTGAATCCTTTTTTCCCATGGAACCTATAAAATATGATAACAAAAATCATCTTATGATACTCAGAATAGTTCATCGCAAAACTCCCCATAGGGAATACAATTGTTGATGGGGTAATGAGGTTCAGATGATCCCATAATACTGCAATTCCCTGAGCAGACACCTCAACCCAAATATTAGCAGGCATGCATAAACCATCCGTTTTTCTATGCACAAACATGGTTTTAGAAGTAGTGTCTTTATTAGGTAATTTCTCATGAGTCTCTAGTCAGAGAGAGGAATAAACGAGGGCATAAAATCCATGGTTTAAGGAGTACTGATAGTGATCAATCGTGATCTTATGTGCCTGTATGCGGTGCTAGAGGACATTCCTAGTTTCCATACATAGAATCCTTAGTGTGATCCTTTGGAGATCATGCACTCTCATGATTTATCATCTTATAATTAAGTGATTAAGTGAATGTTGGGAAAGCCTCTCCTTTCCATAAATAGTTAAGAGAATACACCTATGTTTTTGTGAGGAACACATACCCCGACTCATGGAGTATGCTACAAAATGTTCACCACACATTCCAAATACCCAACATAGTGAAAATTATACCATCAACTATTCATAACGAGTATTTGATATTGAATTCCAATCCATGACTACAACATCCCTCATGAGACATCATTAAATGCATGAAAATTACATGAACGATATTGTTCCAAATGAATCATTCATGCAAACATATCCTAGTCTATGTGTGGACTCATCCTGGTGGAGATCTCATGAGTAGGCCCTCCCATGGTCATGCATCCCTCTACATGGACTAATAATATCCCATGAAACATAATGAATGATACCTTTAGACATGCACTTGGTGTACGTGGAAGATCGTAGGACCCTAAACACATCTGTGTGACCCCTCCATATGAACTGTTTAAGAACACATGATCGTGAAAGTCCTCATAAGACTTGTGACACCCATAGTAGGCTTTGTACATGTCACATTGTTCATTATATATGCCTTATATGAGTCTGATTGATCTTGCGACAATCCCATGACATGTCACTAATTTCATACGACTAGCATAGGAAAAGTTATGTCAATCATATGAAGCACCTCCAAGTTTTCCACCTTATTCAAATAAAGATAGGCTAGATAGAGAAAATTGACCATGTGAAAGAGTCATCAACATGTTGGAATGAACATGAGACTGTCCACATACATGTCCTTATTGACATGCAATAGTCTAATGAAATGTCAGGTTGATCATGAGACATTAAGTGGAAATGTTTTTTTATCATGTGAAAGGTTCTAGGCATTTAATATTACCATAGAAAAACTCACCAAAGACAAGTCAGTTTATCATGTGGGTGACCCATGGCATTTCATCTTTGGTCTTGTGAAGCATCATTGGCATGTATGTGTCTCCCACGCGAAGCCATCCAAGGAATGATAATAGATCAGGAATATAGTATCCCCATCCTTTTTCATATAACATTACATGATTTAAGAATAATTATACATCAGAGTTCAAGCTAAGGATCGTTCAGTCTTGTGTCTCAGAAGACCAGGTACAAAAAACAAAAAACAAAAAACATGGGGATAACAAAAACTTCTTTATTTAATTTCTATAATGAGCTCATAACTAACTTGGTTCCCTTAAATATGTATAGGGTTCCCTGGGGAACACATGAACAAAGTGATGAGCTAAAAAGCCTAGTAATGGGTAAAACATAAGGATACATCTTAAGCACAAGAGTTTGGAGGCATTGAATAATGATATCTAAAGATGAAACCTATAAAATCGTATCATATAAGTATGTGATAATATTAACCTAGAATTATACACATGTGGTAGAATCATAAAACATTTTTTAATATGAGTCAACGCTAACCACCAATCCCATTTCCCTTTTTAATATGGGTTAATTCTAACCTTCAATCCCATTTCACATCGAATCTAATAAGACATAACATTACCCAATGCATTGGTGCGCTATCTTCGAACACCCATATCAACAATTACATGAATATTCTTACCACAAAAATATTATTTCAACTTAAATAATCATACATAATCAACCATACAAAAACATAACGGTACTCATAGAAAGAATTGGGTACCACAAACATGACATAAATCATAACCAATGGGTGTATCATGAAAGTGTCTATGAAAAAAATTATTAGAACATACAATGATTTTCATAGGGTAAAATAGGCACATAAAATGGTAGGTGGGGTCAAAAATAAGTGACAACATATAAGAAATGTAATTGAGAAACATTAGCATTAAATCATTTTTGTGTGGTTTTAAGGAAACTACTATAGTGATTTTAAAAATAGAGAAGGGGGTAATAATTTAAAAAACCATAATTGAACCAAAAAGGTTTTAATAATAGAAAGAATTATTTTATAAAGACAATTGTGGCTTAAAATATAGTATATTGTACACTTGAAATTGGGTAAAAATTTAGGATGTTCCCTTAGAACGAGTGTGCTTATTGGGATGTATCGAGGAGGGATTATCTTAAAAGCATGTATATCACTAAAAGATAATGAGAGATGGATCATGGAACATGAGGTAGGAGAATATAAACAGAATTTATAAGTTTTACACAAAATAAAAAGACAACAATATGTGGGTAAAAAAATATAGAGCACTCTGAAGGAATAAAGGAAGTTCAAGTATAATTCATTACGGTTTATCAACATTGTATCAGGTGTAACTAATATAGCATGATGAGAAAAAATTGGTTTATAGAAACTTATAAATAAAGAGGGAATTCTGGGGGACATTCTTAAATATACACCATCATTTTCTATTATACATAAAATGGAATATTATAGAGGACAATCTAGATTATGAGTGAAATAGATAGGATTCCTTAACTTCAATCCATTGGTTTTCTCAAATTGTAATTAAAGACATGAATAAACTAATTTGGATTGTTAATTAATAATTCTATAACCTATTCTATATATAATTGACTTATTATAACCCTTTTTAGTTCATTCAAGGTCTTTTTGATTACTTATAATGTTCAATTTCATTGTTCAGGCTCGTTTGTTTATTGGTCTTAAATGATTGGTTCACATATATTCATGTTTGGATAAACATGAAATATGGATGTGGTTGTCCAGAAAAGAAGTTATATGATATTAGTGAAAATACTGGAGATTACATGGTTTTAAATTTAATTTGGTTACTTAGATTGAAGTAGAACTATTAAATAAAACCAAATTGAAAATCGTTTTTGTTAATCAGTAGATTTGATTACAAAGAACATGTTTTTCTTCATAATTTAATAACATTTCTACAAATGGAATAAAAAATAATAAATAGGATATATTAAATATACAATAATCTAGTTATGCCATAACACAAATGTATTCATGACAAGAATTATAGATTATAATATAAATTGATAAACTATTGTCCTTGAATTTTCTTAGTTAGCATATCTCAAACAGTGCATTCATTTCATTCAAATAAAGGGTGGGGAAAGAAGAGAAGATAATGAAATATCTCGGCTATCGTGAGAAATTATATTACATGCATGATAATATATTTTTCATACTATTATGGTGAATGGAGGTGAGGAAAGAAACAAAAACAAACGAAATTAAAAGAAATGAAGGAGTTGGAAAGTGGAATTTACCTCTTGAGACTTCCTCCTTTGAGATCCTTTTAAGGGGAGAGGTTTATGTATTTTGATGAGGCTAGGAGATTTTGTAAGTGGGGGAGTTTCTTTGGGAGAGATTTGGGTACAATATTGGGAAGGCACAAGGCTTGAGAGGAATGAAGAGAAGAGGGAGTGAAGGGTTGGTTTTATAGTGGAGTAGAGTAGGGATTTCTCAATTTATGATTCCTCAATTTATTATTTCCCCCCAAAACAAAAAACAGTGAGTCTTCCATGACCAAAAATATTACTTTTTTCAAATTATACTGCACTAATTGGTCTTACATTAGCATAACATTATCAATGAATCAATAAATACCTTATTTAGCATTTATCTTAAATTAGTGCATTTTATTATTCATCAAAAAATTCATATATTTAGAAAAATCCAAAAAAAAATTACCCTTACATTTTTTGATGTGTTGAATTCAAAAATGAAGTCCATTTTTAAAAATTAATTTTCAAAATTTGAATATCTTATTATTTAATTAAAATTATAATTTATTATCAAAAACCAGTTTTAAAAAATTTATTTACTTATTCTAAAATATTGTAATATCTTATTTTCTACATTAATATTATTTTTTAAATAACATCAGTAAGGTTACTATTCACTAGGGTATATCACTATTCATAAGGGTATGTAACTATTAATAACATTAGGTTACTATTCACCAAAAATTATGTTTTATATATTAGACTCAAAATAACTTACTGATTGCAATCGTGTATGTCAGATTTTCAAAATTCGAAGCCCAGAATTGAAAAAATTATGATTAAAGGTTACATAGAACTTAATAGTTCATTCTGTTGTGTTTTCATGAGTTTTAATGACATATTCATATGAAGGTAATTTCTATTGAAAAAAATTGGGTCATTATAAGGAAGACACCTTTGGATGTGTCTCTCATTTAAGATTGGTCACCCAAAATATAGTAAATACAATCCAGGCATTCCCAGTACATTTCCATGATATGTCAGGAAACTCCCTTATGATGTGAATGAAAACTTTTTCTGACATGACTACTTTCACTCATTCCATGTTGATCATGGTGATGAATCTTTAGATGCATTCCCGAGTGACAAGGGATGTCTCCATGAAGAGTTAAGCCCATGCACTAACGTGACCATACCATGGTCATGCTCTCAGACATACCTATGGTGGTCATCATTTCCCCTCTTTAATCCTAAATATGATAAAGAATGAGTATAAAATTCAAGAGGTCTTAGTGCATAATCCCTAAATATAAATATAATATGATATATCTCCACCTATCGAACATCTTTCAAGTGTAATCCCCAACCAATCAAGAATCCTTATTGTGTAAGCCCTAACCAATTGGCCAGCCTTAGTGCATTAGCCGTAGCTAAAAACATCATATTGTATTTCCCTGACCAATAGGGAATCCATATTGAAATAATATCCTATCATTCCTAAAACCGCATGGATGACCATAATGTCTCTAAGCGTGATCATCAACCATAACATCTCAGTGGGAGATGGGATGAACAAAAATATGAAAACTTTGATTATCGCCATATCCCAGATACGTAGGACAACATTATAGGTCCCAATATCCATACCATATCTTCTATGAGATGGGAAATCATACCTTTCAATGTCAAACTTTAATGTGTAAGCCTCGTATAAATATAATCACATGAAATATGTATGATCCACCACTATCTGTTTTTTCTCACACCATGTATGGATTATGTGATCATAGAGATTATTGATGATTGTACAAATAACATGATGAGAATTCCCAAGAATGGAATCACCAGTGAGATATATATACCTGATTACATATCTCTCTTCTCATAGTATTATTTTTCAAAAGAATCTATCCAGGGTAGTCCCAAATGCTTACGTCCCGACTGCGGCCTATAATTTTGAATCTCTCATGACATAGACACCCATTAAAAGAACTATGCAGTCTATGATTCCTATCCTATGCAGAATATGTAAGTCACCTCACTAAGGTATGAGTCAAATATTCACCTCATTACTATATGACATTAAACCTCATGGATTGGTCAATTCATATGACTATAAAATATATCAAAATAACTACAGGGGTTTGGATTTCTATGTTCATAGGATAATAATTCCACAATATAGAGGTTCATTCCTATATCCAAGACATAGAACACCACCATGGACAGTGATAGTCTTCGGAATGCTCAAACGTGGCCATCAAATAATGCAACATTATTAAATAATAGAGTGTTAGAAGAATCATGATATACCCATGATTGTCCCTATAAAACCTTATTTGTAATCAATCCATTGAATCAGGGGTAAAAACTCTTATATCAGGGGATTGGGAGGATTTCAAGAACATATCATAACTCAATAAGATAGTCCCAATGTAGGAAAAAATTCCATCCAAAATGGTGCAATGTGTCGGGCCTCTCATCCAATCTACCAAGGCGAGTCCCCAAGATTCTTTAGACCAGAAATCCTATATGGCCATTGGACATTGGAAACACGGTCTATACCCAGCTATAGATGAGGTAATCATTAGATGGTTCTAATTAATATGAAACAGTTTGTAAACACGATGAGAGTGATTGAACAAGTCCTTAACCCCCCCCCCCCATAATCAAAATTTCAAGAAAAAACCCGTTACATTACTTAAAACATGGTAGAAAAATGTACATTGAATCATGTTATTTTTTGATATGTGCTAACTCAATGAAATACTATCATGGGACCAACCATAAAATCAAAAAACATCTAGTTTCCTTTCATGTGAATTAGATCTGTGAGGGGAATTTCTCTTCCAGAAGTATTTCAAGTTTGATTTTTTACTATCGAATGATATGTAGTGATTCCCAAATCATTTATCTTATGTACAACCATTAATTTTAATAATGAAAATAAATTCCTCCACCATACTGTCTAGTGTCTTTAACCAGTACATAGTTTTCCTAATTGAATTACACTAAAGAAAAGAACCCCTCCCCTCAAAAGAGTTTGGTCATCATAAGAATTGTGTTTGGATTTCTAGAAATGGATTATCCAATGCAGAGTTAATATTTACACTGACATCCCAATTATATATTTGTACCTTAAATATATTACTAAAAATGACCTATCTTCTATTTATGAGACAATTTTATATTGGAACCACTATTTTTTAGTAATTTATTTTTGAACCTACAATAAAAAAGATTCCGTGTTTACCTCAATGTTTTGCCTGATATCCATAATGGATACCATATATAAAAACTACGTCTGTCTTGGTTCCTCTTAATTTAGTATTTTTAGTGATTCCTGAATCTTCTTTCCAGGGAAAATCTACTCATTACAATCAAACCCTTACACTTCCCTAGTGTTTAACCCAATAAATTCAAATAATTTTCCCCTCAAAGTGTATAGCAATGAGATGACTCCTTACAATTTTTTCACATAATATATCTCCACCTAAAGACTTTGACTATAGTTCCTTTCCATGTCACATTTAACTACATATCATATGAGTCATTATCACATGAAATTAAACTACAGAATACATGGTCCACCCTATTTTAATTTAAATTTCATAGAGAGGCCTAGGATACATGGAATAATTTCCCAACAAGAGAGATAGATCCATGTAACGATTCCTGGTATATGGTTTCCCACTAAATGAACATCAGGATAAAATAAATTTTATTATCATTATATCATAATGATTGGAAGTTTCAATATAATATAAGAACAATGTATGGTTTGATTACAATAATTACATTATATATAGTGAAATCCAAATTCCAAATTTAGAACTCAGTCAGAAGACATCATTCATTCACATTCCAATAAAGGATATCATGATTGTCTATATATTGAGAGAATAAGACTAAAATTCCTCCATTATCCTTTTTATGAATAATTTTCAATAAATGATTCTCTATTTGTTGAGTGTCTGGGATCCCCATAAACTTATCATACTTATCTGTAATGATTTTATTCAACACTAATGGACAAAATTCATTGACTATACATATATGACCCCAATACTTATATTCACATACTCAAAATATATCGCCATTTAACCAAATGAATCTCTGTTATAAGGATATGATATTATAATATATGTATAAGACTACAACATCATAGTGGATCCTTCAAATTTTTAAATTTTTTTAGTTATAGATTACATGCATATTCCATATCACTATATCTAACACCTGAACATTGATCTACATTACAAAATTCCACTACTCATTGTTTCAAAGATGGTGGAATATTCCTAACCATTGCAACACATTTGGGTTATTATTTATACCCACGGTCCATGAAGCAAGATCATAATGTGTGCTCTCCACTCTTTAAGATAGTCTACTAATGAATGGATATAAACTCATTTATAGTATTTAATTGTGTATACTACATAGAATATCTCATATATACATCAATAATGTATTATTTTAGAAGTCAATGTTATAAAACCTTAAGATCAATTCTTATGGGAGAATTATATACAACCTAATTATTTATCCCTCAATGGATCAAATAACAAGACCTTAAACGACTAAAAAATTTGACAAAAAACATGTCCGGATGAAAATATATAAATTAAATTGTTAGATTCCTCATGTTTTAATCATGTTTTAAAGATCACAAATATTGTTTAAAATATTAATAATCATGTATGAATCTCTTACACTATGTTTATTTTGGTTCTTTTATGTTTTATTATACTAATACTTAAGTCTAATTCATTAAGCGAGTATTACTTATTAAAATAGTTTACTGATATTTGGCTATGTCTGTGAATCCATGAGCTTACAACTAGTTCCAAATTTTCACAACGTTTGTGAAACCATTTCCATGCTACCATTTTAGAGACCCCATAACTAGACACCATTCAGAATATTGGAAAATGACTAGAAACCCTTATATGAGACATTGTGTTCCTGACTCCGCAGTATTGCTACTAATTCCAGGATTTGCAATAGACCAGACACTATAAATGTGATACCAGTTCCGGATCTCACTGTGATTGTCTCACTGTGACAATATCACCATGACTATCTCACCGTGACATTCTCACTTCTCAATGAAAAATGAGAAGGCACCATTCCAAGTGACACCATTTCAAGACATAATCTATGACACCACTCCATACTAAACCCTTTTTTCCTGTATCTTATAGTTAAATTTAAATTTTATTTCTAATAGACTTATTTTATTCATTTAATGACACATATATAATTAATATTAATTTTTAGTCATATTTCCAGATAGTATGATGTACAAGGTACAGAGATTGTGCTCCCTAGGGGTCATAACAAAGAAATCCATTATTATAAATAAATGGTGTTTCCCGAGCTACATGAAGAGTTAAAAATATGAATTGAATTTGAGATGAACCTATATAAATAGAAGAAGACATGAAGAACTCTCAATTCCTAGTGTCTTAACTAATGTCAGTCAGAACATAAAAAATCCTCACAGTAGAAACTATAAGAATATCAACAGTTACAATGGACTTCTTATCAAATTAGAAACAGGAAAACGAGACTGATGACACTCTGTTTCTACAAGAGGACTCAAAAATCACATCTTCTACATATTACAAGTCAAAAACTACATATAACAATACTCAAAGAATTTCTAATCCATTCAGATTATTTTTTCTTTGATCTATTCTATTTATATTACTTTTTGAGTAGTGTGTGTATTTCTATCAATACACACATTTCCTCCTACATCAAACTGGAGGATAAAATATTTCCTCCCTCAAATATATATTACACCTTGTTTCACCCATGTATAACTGTGGAAGAGGTATTGTGTGACCTGGTTGATAGTTTTCTGATGTAGAACTGTGGAAGAGGTCTTATGACCTAGGAAGTCTTGTGTACTGTTGTTAACCCTGATCTAGGGGGTGGATGGAAGCTTTATATATATTTTATTATGACTGGGGATCACTAAGTGGAGTAGATTAGGTCTTGGATTGAGACTCAATAACTTTTTTTTTTCCACAATGACATTCAATTTAGTTTTTCTTAGTTTTAACTCATATTTTAGAAAGCAATATTCTAGATTGAATGTTAGTCTTGGATAATAGTTATTACTATATTTTCATATAAGAGTAGTTTCAGAAGTTTTATAAATATTTCACATTATAATAACTAAGAATTAATCAATCTTGTATGAAATTTTTTGAAAATTCAAACTATTATAATTTTACTAAATTGGTTAACTGGCATGTTTCAATTTTTAATTGGCGATGTTTTAAAATAAACTTTTTAACTAAAACTTTTATCAGAACTCAATTTACTCCCTCTTGAGTGTCCTGCTCCAACCAAAATTTGTTATCAGAGAATTTAAAATCCCTATTTTAATTTTCTTATCTATTTAATACATTTTTCAACTGTGACATTCGTTGTATTTTAACCATTTCTAAATTTCAATTACTTTTAAATTTTTCTAGTTCATTAGAAATCGTAACATTTTTCTTATGTAGGGATAATTTTTTGTAAGGTGATTCTACCAACAGACCTCCATTATTTAATGGAACAAATTTGGAACTATGTAAATTTAAAACAACAATTCACCTAAAATTTATGGGTTTTGAGATTTGGTCATAAATTATATATGAATATAAGATTCATGCTACTTATAGGCATACTTGAGATCACCGAACTAATAGTACTTTTAGCAATAGTTGAAAATCTATTAATTCACTATATTATTGTTTAAGATATGAAGAGTTTAACATAATTTATGAATGTAAAATAGCCCATGAAAAAATGGATACAATATCAGTTTCCTAGGAAGGAACCTTTTGGGTTATGGAAATAATACTTAACACAAATACAATTAAATATGAAATCCTTAAAATGATGCATGATGTGCCTATTAATGACATGTAACTCAGGTTTAATGAAATTGTAGACTCTATGATCTCTCTAGTAAGAGACATTACAGCCAAGGAACAATTTATGAGAATTCTAAGATGCTTACCAAATAGATGGAGAGAGACCTCTTTCACAAGTAGAGAATCATATGCTATCACCATGTCACCACTAATGGAGAATATATTTAAGTTGATGTTATATGAGGGTGAATTAAAAGAATACAAAGAAGAGAAAAATGAAATTAAGAGAAATTCAATAACATTAAAAACCACTACTTCTAATAATATGTAATATAAAGGATACAACCTCATTTTGATAGTAATAGTAATCCAGATTAACTATTTGATAGTAATGAGGAAATGACTCAATTAGCATGGTGTTTTAAGATCTTTAATAGAAGAAGGAATTTTTTCCAAAACCCAAACATCAACAGAATATATGATCACAAGGGAAACTATATGAAGGATTGGAAAAGTAGTAAAAATTCTAATGAAATAGTCTGTTATGAATGTAATATAAAAGGACACGTAAAGGATGATTTTACCAAGCTAAAATATTAAATGTGGCATGAGGACAAAGAAAAATAGTATAAAAAGGTAATTATGTAATCATGGAGTTATTATGATAAAAGTTCAAGTGACATAGAGTTTTCACATTATTAAAACGTTGAAAATGCCAATAAGTGTTTTATAACAAAAACATTTGAGGTAACACTAAATTCTCATGAACATAATCCCTATTATTTTGGAGATAAATCCGAAAATGATGAAAATATAACTGGTGAAGAATTATTGTAATACATCAATATGATAGAAGACACTTGTATTGAGATAAAAGATAAATAAAAATCCTTAATGAAACAACATAGATTAAACACTATAATAAAAAATGAAATTTATGTAGAAAAATTGAAAAACATTCAATTCTTGAAGGAGAATAATGAAATTAAGTTATCAAATGAGAAATTAAACGAGGACAGAGAAAAATAAAAAAAATGAAAAAATAATCTCACTCAGATTCATGGTAATATAATTTCCCCAATATAAACTACTGGTTTTGGATACAAAAGTGGATAAATAAATCTCATCAAAAATAAGTTTGTAACTAAACCTGGAAAATATGTTTTTATGTAAAAATGGAAAATATGTTGCTAGTTCATGTTATGGAATGTTATTTACTACCTCTATTTTTAGACCAAATAGACTATATTTTTTAACATTTTACAAAACACTTATAATAAACCCATGAAGCAAATTTGGGTTTTTAAAGCATTGATTACTAATGTTACTGGACCCAAACAAATCTGTGTACCAAAATCTATTTACGTTTGCTTATTTTATAGGAATTATTTTTGGAGAGATCCTGAAAATGCTGATGGAACATGAATATTGGATATTCAAGAAAATGAAAGGAGATTACTCATGCTTCAATAATTTTATAATGATTGATGGTGAGCATGTCCCCATTGGTGACAATGCCAAAGGAAAAATAATTACCTTGGCAAGATTGGTAACTATTACCCAGTTTTAATTTCTAAAGTACATTTGGTTAAAGGATTAAAATATAGTGTTCTTTGTATTTAGTAGTTACATGATGATGATTTTCATGTCAAATTTTAAAAATAATTTTCTAATTTTTTATATCTAAAAATGAATTAATATTTTCTACTTTTAGAAATGAATTTATTTATGTTTTTAACTTATATTATTTAATTCCTTGAAATGTTTCATTCTTGAGTGATTTTCAAAAATTATAAGGACCCGGCCTTAAAACATTACATATTCTTAAATTAGAGGAATATTTCACATTGAGTACATTTTCAAGTTTAGAGTTTTAGAGAATTAGGCCATAACTATTACATATCAACTTTAAAATTACTTGTAGACAATACTACTTAGTATCCATTTTTTAAATAAAAACTCCTAAAAAAGAAACATGTCTAGATCCATGTTCCAGACAACATGAATTTTCCTCGATCCAAAACATGACCCAATTCCTCTTTATGTCATGTGAAAAACATTTCCAAAACATTTCATGAGAAAAAAATCTCAATATGGTTATAAAATAAGGAATGATAACATTTTCCCATCAATGAATACAATTCAATGAAACTATACATTTCAATCATAACGTAATTTATGAAATCGTATGATGTATGAATAACACATAAAAATCATAAATCATAAAGGTAACTTGTTGAAAAAAAACATACTTACATTGTAGTTATCACAACTATATATGGAGTTACATTGGGAAACCAATCACAGTATATTCCGTAAAAATCATTAGAGAAACATTAACATTTACCTCTGTCACAATGCCCAATTCATTAGAGATCTATGTCAGGCTCACCGGGGAAAGTTTTATCACAGAACCACCCGTATATGAAAAAAAAAATTCAAATAACCATTTAGTTATCATAATGCACAACAAAAGCCAAATGGAAAGATAAAATTTCCAAAATACAATCACAATATTTCAAATCAATATATTGAAATAAACAATTCTTTATCAAACCATTTTCAAAACCATTTACAACATTTAATAAAGAGGTTTTTTAATCAAAGTGTCCCATAAAAATTTGAAATTTTTAAATGAATCATCTTTTGAAAACATTAGCATCCATATAAATAAATCCTAAAACCATTTTGAATACATTAACATTAATGAGAAATATTTAGATGAATAAATCTTTAAAATAGTATTTCAGTTAAGGACTACTTAACCAAATGAGAGATGATTGAATTCAAATAATTGTGGAATAACATTAAATAAAATCATTATAATATCATAAAAATAAATCGATTAATGATATAATATTCCAAAGGATAGTATATACACCATATAAAATTGAATTGGTGAACAATGACAATGAAGTCTCAATGGAATGTAAATTGAGACGAAATCACTCATAAAAACTATATCCTTAGATTAAGTATAAATAAATTAAATACTACTGTGTGAAAAAATTTAAAAACACAAAATTTGATTGTATATTTAGTGAAAAACAATCAGAGATCATTCACACATATTTTTTTAAAAAAAACATCAATGACTTGGATGTTTAACTCAATGAATTGAAATTTAGTTAAAATTACTATTATAAAGTTCATATCTATTACTTGTGAATTTAACAATGGGGTGATTGTTTTCGTATCAAAAGTATATCCATGAAAAGTGGAGTTGAAATTAAAACCTAAATAACTAAATAATTATTCCACATATAGTCATATCATTACATAAGTAAGAAATAGAAGGTTAACCCAAGAATTGGAAATTGGAATAAAAAGTTCCCTTACCGATTTGGAAATTTACGAAACATGCACCACATGAAATAAGGATCATACAATGAATATGTAAATACTCATAAATTAAATTATATTATAAATAGAATACAATCATGGTAATTACATACACCACACAAAAGGAAATTGTGGCAAACATAGCATGAATTTCACATGACTAAAAATGTGAGATGAAAACCGCTTACCACATTGTAATCAATCGATTCGTATGAACTAATGTTAATTAACACAAAATTAATCACATAATACCATGAATATAAATATAATCATTATAATATATAGAAGTTTTTTACACAATACTCTACATTCAATAAATAAGTGGCGAACAATGAAAATCTCACAAAATTAAATGTGAGATAAGAAACTCCATACCTCATGTCCGACTTGACTAGATCGTTCTTTAATCTCCTAAATAATAAACTATGGTTAATTTATACATTATTAAGAACCTTTTTAAGTTTATTATCTCTTTTATATCAGTTATTACCTTCTATAACAATTAGTTAATTATTTGAGATCATATCAGACATTTGGTCGATGTTTAGAACGTTGGTTAAAAATAAACTTGGTATAATTATAAATTGCCCATTAGTTTGAAATTCCATTATATCCAGAATGATATTCAGGATTTAGATATCATATATATCACATATATATATATAGTATATATATATTTATTTATAATTGTACATAACATTTGGAGATAATAAATGAAATGCACCGTTCATGGAGACGGTAAGCCGTACGTACACCCGAACACTAATTTCATTTCTATTTCATGTTTAATGGATATAAAATGTAATTATAAATTGTTATATTTAAATACCAGAATAATATCATATTTTATTTTATTATCTTATTCTTTTCTACATTCCACATGTGGTATGAACGAGTCATATCAGTTTGAGGGGCGGTAGTCCACACTTCCTCAAATAAAATTATTGCGTTTACCCATTATGGAAACCATAATGGTATGCTATAAATGGAAAATACAGAAGCATAAAAACAATATAAATATAATATATAACACATATAAGTACAGTTTCATCATAATTTAATCCATAATATTTGGTAGGAGATAATTGAACAATCATCATTTCGTGAGCCAGTAGTTCGCCGTCTACAGAAACAATATGTTCTTTAACCATTAGATGGAGGTGTGTATAAGTTTATCTCAAATAATTATTATAAAAAAATACTTGTATATTGATTATACATCTGTTTTAAAAAAATAAATTAACAAAAATGGTTTAGGGGGTTGGATAAGTAAAATTAATGAAAAGAACATAAGAGAAGACGTTACCTTAAAATCGGGTATCTCTCTTTGGTTTAAAACAAAAGGTTTAATTGAATTGCCTTATGCCTAAGGGGAGGCTCCTATATTGAGGGTAGGTATGTATGGAGATTAATTTCGTAGAGTTTTTATGATACAAGGGGCTTGATATGTTTGAGTAATGGGTTAGAAGTGATGGTTTTTATAAGGTGGAGGTGGGGATCTTTGTGAATGTTTAAATGTTTTTTTATTATATAATGATTCTCAGTTTGTGAAAGTCAAAAACATATTAAAGTAGAAGATAGAATGACTCATGTTCGAAATAAAATCATCCAATATGAATTGGATAGGTTTTTTATATTATTATAATCATTATGATTTTATTTATTTTAATCATTCATTAATGAGGTAAACACTACATCATTATTATGTCATAAATTTTTTTATTTATTTGATGTCAAAATACTATGAAAAACATATATGATGTATAAAATCATTTTATATTTCAAATTTATATTTATAGTAGAATAGAAAAATTATATAACTCTATTTAATAATTTATTTACTAAAAGATATATGTTTAAGTCATTTTTGTCTTTACTTTTAAATAATTATTATAAAGTGTCATTATCACTCTCAAGAGGCTCAATAGGGTCCCAAAATTGACACAAGGATGATCATGGTCGGAAATGTATCAAAAAATAGTATTAGGACACATTATAAGGTAATTTAATATTATTATAATATTATTTTTTTACCCTTATTACCAGATTTACCCTTTAAGAATGGTAAATAAAATTTTTACTGAAGTAAATATTTATAATTTATAAAAATAAAATTTACCTATATAAAAAATATAGAAATCCTGATTCCAAATATGGAATCCATTTTTCAATATTTAAAACACATAAGTGATAGAAATTAATTTAAAATTAATTTCTGCTGTCAAATAAAAAAGCGTGTTTTTAGGAAATAATATCTATAAAACAATTGACACTTATTTATGTCCAATTTCAAAGTTAAATTACTTATAATGTCCAACATTAAATTAATTAGTAAAAACATAATATAATTACACTTCAAAACAAATTAAAAAGTTAATATAACCATATAAATAATTTATATTAAAAGTTCATTTTTAATTAAAATACTGTATTTTGACTATTCATTAAAAAATTAACATTGTAAGAAAAGTACCAAAAATCTACACAAAGTAATTTTTTGTTTTCTGATTCTAAGAAAACATATGTCAAGTTGAACATAGAAAAGTTAAAAAACTATATTTAATGAGGGTTCTCTATCAAAAGGTAGTAAATCGACCTTTTTATGAATATTAGAGTATTTATTCTTAAAATTAGATTCATTCACATTTTAGGCCTCTATATTTTATTGAAAAAATGTATAAACATTTAACAAACATATATAATAATATTTTGTTAGTTCTATTCATTCCTTACAATACAATGGAAATGTGTTCACTACCATTTAAAATAATAATAATAATATATTATGTTTCATTATAACTCAATATTGTGTGCAATATAAGATTTCAAAGAAACCTGTTGTTGCATATTTGGTACGCCATCAAACATAGAATCCCAATTATAGTGAAACAAATATTAATAAATATAAAAATGATATATTTTTTAATTACCCAGGATTTTACATCCTTCCCCCTTTTGGGAATTGCATCATTGCAATTTTAAAATTGGACGTGGATACATCATTGAAAGTCCCACCTCGGAAAAAATAGTACATAAAAATATCACACTAAAATAATGAAATAGAATCACAAACGTCACTCAATATATCCCATACTATGATTACATGTATAAATATAGGGATTTGTAAGATAAAAAACCATCATGGATTCATGGAGAGTGGTAGAAAACCATATTAGGAGAAATTTAACCACCAGAAAATCACAAACTTGTGATTGGTTAAACGGTCTTTGATTCCCTATAAGGAAACATTAATAGAAAACATTCTTATTTTAAGATAATTTTCATAATGTTGAGGAATTTATTTAATATTTTGAATAAGAACATGAAGAAACATACTTAATTTTCATGTAGACTTTCTTCCTTTACTAGATTTCTACCATAATCTCATCTTTTCTCCAAATGATGAGTATTCAGGATGACTTGCTCACATTGAAAGTGCTATAATCAACATCTAGACAATCACATAATCCAAAAAAAAGAACTATATTTTTCCCAAGTCTTTTGACATCAACCAAAACCAAAATGGGTAGTAGAAGATCAGATAATCCAAAAAAGGATAATCTTTGACAAAAAAACTGCTCTTAATCTAATTAATTTTTCGATCTATACACATAGTTCAATAAATAATATTAAATAAACAGTTGTACATACTATTCATCGATGTAATACATACTAAGATTGAATCCCAAATATCCGAAGGATTTAATCTCATAGTATTCCAAGACAAATCTTAACATTTTTCTCCAAATAACATTAGTTACTCTTAAAATCTCATACTGAAAATTAATTAACCTAATCACATATTCTGCATAATAGGTTAATCATTTCCATAAATAAAACAAACCATCATATGTCTACAATAAAAACATTAATTCGTCCAAAATACTATTTCAACCATTACTCCACAAATGAGATGTGAAGTGCCCAGATCAGTGTGAATCACTGAGAGGGGGAGGGGTGAATCAGTGATCCTTTAAAACTTTTTACTAATTGATTCATAATCAATTAAACCTCTATGGCTGGTTAAAGCCTCGATCCACTCTTCTTGTATCTCTCACCTTTCCACGAATGATGCAGTAAATGTAAAGGCACTGGACACAAGGATTTACAAGGTTCTGCACCAAAGGCCTACATCCTTGCCATGCTCTCCAAGCATGGATTCTCCCATTATAATCTGTTAGTATTACAATGGTCGATACAGCTTCCCACCGTATCTCTCCTGAGTCCCACAGGAGGGTCTTTATACTGCGTCCCACAGTGTTACCAGAGTCCCACTGGCCTGCTCCAGAATCCCACTGAAGACTTCTTCTCCCTGAGTCCCACAGGGTCTTCTCTTGGCTCCTCGAGTCGCACGAGTAGCTCTTATTCACTTTAAGGTCTTCAAGTATCCTCAGCAGTCTGGGATAAAGACTGCTGGCCTTGCTCTGTACCTCTGATCACTTGAGTTGATCAGGTCTTCTCAATCTACTGAATGCTCAGACAAATAATATCTTTATCTTCGGTCTGGTCCAGTCTCAGTCCTGGTCTTGGACAACTCAAATGCACACCACTGATTTAACTTTCTTCACGTGTGCACGTGCATGCATGTATGCATGCACTTTCCTTCTCTTCCTCTTGGTGCAGTAGACCCACAAAGGGTGTAGTCACTTTAAGCACACACCTACTTCTCTGAACTTCACACTTTTGTTCAATGTGTTTACACACTTAGAGTGTGTTCTACTTTAGTGTGGATGTCCTCCTTTCAACTTCTTCTAAGTGTGTTCACTTTTAGTGCACACCTAGGTTCGGCCACTTCTTTAGTTTGCACACACAAATTCTTCACTTAGCATACACTTGTAGTGACCTTCCTCTTCTTGTTGCACACACCCACTTTAGTGTTCTTTTAGTTGTTCTTCAATAGTGTGCACACACAAGGCTACGGCCTCTTCCACTTGCACACACTTCCTCTCGGCCTTTTTCACTTCACACACAATGTGTGGTATTCCACTTCACTTGGCACACAAGGTACTAAGGCTCGGCCTTCTCTTCCCTTCTTGCACACACACCCAAACACCTACTGCCCTTCTTTGCACTTAGCACACACACAAGGGGAAATGTGGATACGGCCTTCCACTTCTCTTGGCACACAAGGTTTACTCTTTTATTCTTCTTTTCACACACCAAAGGCTACGGCCTCCCTTGTTCACCTTGCACACAAGGCACTAAGCCTTGGGTTCTCCCTCTTTGCACAAGATACTGCCCGTAGGGCCTTCTTGTCTTCTTGGTACACAAGCACAAGGGCTCGGCCTTCTTCCTTGCCAAGCACCCACAACCAAAGGTGTGGAGTACTGCCTCGGATCTTCTTCTCCAACACTGCCAAGTAGGTGCACTTGGTGCAACCAGGCGCGCAAGGGTGCGCGGCACAGGGGCGCGCAAGACTTCCTACCGCGGGGCGCGCAAGTGCTGCACCCGCGGGCACTTCCTCCTGCCGCACAAGTATGCGGGCAGTGAGGGTGCCAATCCTTGAGCGCGCAAATTAAAGCGGCTCAGGATCTTCCTGTCGCGCAAGATAGGCGCGCAGGGAACTCTTTCGGGCCTCGGGTGGCACCGAGATCTTCAGCCGCGCAAGTACATTGCGCGGCGGCTTCTTCTTCGCGAGGCAGAGGGATGCGCTCACGGGACTTCAAAACTTCAGCGCATCAGCAAGCGGCACAGAGGGCTCGACCTCTTTTTTATAGGCAGAGACTGCCTCAGATTATCCGCGTGCAATTACTTCAAACACCTGAGATCTTCGGATCTTCAAGATTTTATGAATCTTGATTTTCTCCTCTGTTTCACCGCATGATCTCATTTTTCCTTTCCTCCTCATGCATGCAATTTATAACGCATGCACGGCCTCTGTTTAGGCTCATCCCATGCAAACCATAAACACCTCGGTGCCTCGGCAACTTCGTTTGCCTCGGCCTCATTCGAAATTCTCCATACATTGCATGCACACCATTTTTTATGCATGGTTAGGTTCGGTATGCTCAGACGAGCTCAGTGGAGGTCTCAGTTTGCTCGGAGGTGGCCGGGAGCTTCAAAACCATCCTCGGGGAGGCTCTGGTTCAGCGGCGGCTTCTCGGGAGGCTTCGGCTCGAGCTCGAGGTAGGAGACGCCTTGGAGCCGTCGGATCAGGTCTTCGGACGGCCCCGATCAGATCGTGAGAGGCGCGATTAGATGAGCGGTCGAGATCTGGCGCGCGATTGATCGTGCGGCCAGGATCGTTCTCGGGTGAAATTTCGCCGTCCCACATCGAAACGCCGCGGGATTTTTCCGCGGTTTATCAAATAAGCGCTCCCCGCTACTCCTCAATTGAATCTCCTCCCCTCTCGGTGCCGCCCCGCACCGAGTTCTTCTGCGGGCGCGCTCTGCGCCCACTCCTGCCACTCGGGCGCGCCACTGGCGCCCACTATGCGTGCCTTCGGGCGCGCGCGCTGCGCGGACTTCACCACCGCGTAGCTCGGGGCTTATACACGGCCCCCCTGCCTCTTGGGGGCTGGCCCCATGGGATCCCCTTGGGCGTGGTGACCTGGTCCCACATGTGCCTTGGGTTGAACCCTTAAGGCTGACCCTTGAGGTTGGCATATTTTTTTTGCTTAAGTAAATAGCTAGGACATTGTATAAAAACAATGTTAACCAAATGTAATATGCCAAGCCACATGCCCTTCAATCGATTCTTCTCCTTCACCTTCTTCTTGAGAATTCGAACATTATTCTTCTTGAGAATTCAAACATTATTCTTCTTGATTAGAAACAACTCCTATAAATCTTCTTTATCATCTCATTTTCAACTTAGGAGAGAATTCAAAAGGTTCACCATCAACCGAAGCTCCTGAATCAAATAATTCTTCAATGTTCTTCAATGATCCAATTAGAGATCAAATTGGTTCTTCTTCAAATTCACATGCACTAAGTGATAGTGCATGGACTTCATTAATGCACATCATCCACTTAGTAGTTGTGGATGGAACTCCTTTCAACTCCTCATGCATTGTCACTACAATGCATGGTCTTCAAACAATGTTGTGACATTGTATCATCATGATACAAGTTCTATGAACTTAAAGAACAGCTCAACAATCGTCAGATATTCTTAGAGAATGTTTCAACCATCATCTCCTATGTCACTTAGACATGCCTCTTAGTACAATGGCCATTCTCTTTTCATCACCATCACCATTACATCCTTTGACATTCACATCTTGACTCCTTGACATCCATTCATTCCAGGACAACTTCATGCCTCATTGACAACAAATGCAACACATTGCACTTCAATCTCCCCCTTTGTATTTGTTGTCAATACACTCCATCAGCACATATGAATGGGTCAATATGTGTGCAAATATTTTCTCCCCCTTATTGGCAATCAAATGCAAAGGTGTGGTGTGGTTCACTTTCAAAAATCTCTTCCTCCCATTGAAAAGTATCTTCTTGAAAAACACTAGGAGAGGGATGATGTCACATGTTCTCTTTAGCAAAGAACCTTTAGTAAATCAGCTCTAAGTCTACTTGGGCTAACCCGGTGTAGAAAACAAGAGTGATATGACCAAGGAATTCAAAGATGTCCAAAATTCACTGTACATGTGAGATCATGCTTCAGGGGTTTGAAATTTTTTTTTCAGATATACCAATGAATTGCTAAATCCTGCACATACTTCACAAAACTCATTAGAAAGTTAAGGTGCAAAGATAAAGCTCCCCCTTTCATTCATTTGTCTTCAATCAATACTCCCCCTTAATTGCCATGATGAATGCAATTAAGAATCAAGGGATGAAAGTATGATTGGAATACCTTTACTTTTCTCAAGATGATATTAATCTCAGAACATCATCTTCTCCAGATTGGCTCCCCCTCAAGGGGTGCACTCCATTCTGTCCAAACCATCCTCCAGCTGAGAATGATCATCATCTTCAATTCCCTGCAATGTCAGCACATGTATATACCAAGAGTATAAGGGAATAAGATGGAACCTCCTTGGTTCATCAATGTGAACAACAAGGTTGAGAAGATTCTCTCAACCAAGATTTCTCATTTTCACCAGTCTTCACACTTGCACATTTGATCTTCAATGATGTTGGTGCTGGTGTGGATCTCAAACCATCTTCATGTGAAATCTTTTTCTTCCCTTTTGCTTTAGCAAATTCCAGAACTTCATCTTCAGCTCTCTGCAGATCTTTGGCAAGTTGCAACTGATTTGGCCATATGACAAGTAAATCATTTGGAAGAGTGGCCTCAGTTTTGGAAGTTCCACATGGTTCTTTGGATGCTGCTAAGCTACCTCTCTTAGGCAACTTATTTTCAATCAATCCCTTCTTCTTCTGGATTGATTGTCTTCTGGAGTTCAGTCTGCTTCTATTTAATTTCATGGCTTATTTACAAAGGTCCATGATGTGTCCTTTCTTTCCACAGTAGAAGCATGTCTTCTTGGTGGTCCTTCTGGATGCATCACCCTTCTTGGACTCAGACTCCAAGGACTTCTCTTCCTTTTTCAACATCTTCTTGGGAGCTTTTTCAGCTTTCTTATGATTGCTTCCCAAGGATTCTTTCCGAGCCAGGTTCTGTGATCTTTTCTTCTTTTGAGCTCTGGATACAGTTGGAGACTGACATGTATCTTTTTGACCACTCTTGCAATCATCCCAGATGTTATCAAGTAATCCAAATCTATTTGCAGTAAACAGATGTCTCTGGACCTGTGGATGCTGCTTCTTTTCTTCTAGCTTGCTCCCCCTAGGCATGGGCTTTCTCTGTGCTTTGGCATTCAGTGGATTGTACCAACAATCCTTTGCACAATGCCCATACTTGTTACAACACCAACATTGACCCACAAATCTTGACTTTTTGATTCCTTCTGATTGTTGGGTACTTTTCTTGACCTGTTGTGCTGTTTTAGGAGAGCTCTGCTTCTTTACTGTCTTCATCCATATTTGTTTGGAATTATTCTTCCATCCTGCACTTTTTGTGGAAACACAATTAGAAGCACTAGTACAAGATGGGGTGGATGGTACCTTCTTTCTAGAAGATGTTGCACTTTTATTGGAGGTTTTCTTTCTCTTAGAATCATCCTGCTCAAAGCATACTTGAGTAGCAACATGTCTTCTTTCAGATGACTGGGAGGATTCAGCTTTAGGTGATTGCTGATTTTTCAATATCACCTCCAGTTCTAAGCATTTCATATTGAGGGAGTTCTTCTCATCCTCAACAGTTCTTAGCTTTCCTTCCCAATTCTCCACCAGTTGTTTCATCTGGTCTTCATGCACCTTCTTCAATTCTTGCAATGAATTGTCCAGCTCCTTCACCCTTTTGACTTTGTCTTCTAGTTGAGCATCTCTGACAACCATTGACACTTTGTGCCTCTTTTCCAGTGCATGGAAAACTTCTTTGACCAATACATTAAAGATTTCTTTCTCAGAAAGGCTTTTTTGCAATTCTTCAGCAGTGTCTTCATATCTTTCATTGCAAAGAGATACTGTTTCATCTTTGGCATTTACCAGCTTTCTGAGAGTGTTGGTTATGCCAACCCTTTTAGCCAATTGGACTTCCAGAGAATTGGCTTCATCTTCTAGCTGTAATTTTTCTTCTTGAAGATCAAGGAGGCCTGTAGCTATACACATTGCAATTTCCTTGGGGACTCTCTTCTGAAGATATTTGATTGCATTTAGAAGATCATTGTTCCTTCCATCTTCATCACAGCTAGAGCAGGCTTCATCAGAAGAATGATAAAAGGAATTTTCATCTGATGTGACTTTCCATAGAAGGAGTTTCTCTGATTGCACCAGCCTTCTTCTTCATCTTCTTTGCCTGTTTCTTCATTCTGTTTTTCTGAGTCTTGGCAGATATCTCCATTTGAGGTTGTTCTTTCATTTCCTCAAATCTGCACTCCATATAGACTCTCTTGGATCTTTTAGAGGTAACCTCCCTCTGATACCAATTGAAGTGCCCAGATCAGTGTGAATCACTGAGAGGGGGAGGGGGTGAATCAGTGATCCTTTAAAACTTTTTACTAATTGATTCTTAATCAATTAAACCTCTATGGCTGGTTAAAGCCTCGATCCACTATTCTTGTATCTCTCACCTTTCCACGAATGATGCAGTAAATGTAAAGGCACTGGACACAAGGATTTACAAGGTTCGGCACAAAAGGCCTACATCCTTGCCATGCTCTCCAAGCATGTATTCTCCCATTATAATCTGTTAGTATTACAATGGTCGATACAGCTTCCCAACGTATCTCTCCTGAGTCCCACAGGAGGGTCTTTATACTGCGTCCCACAGTGTTACCAGAGTCCCACTGGCCTGCTCCAGAATCCCACTGAAGACTTCTTCTCCCTGAGTCCCACAGGGTCTTCTCTTGGCTCCTCGAGTCGCACGAGTAGCTCTTCTTCACTTTAAGGTCTTCAAGTATCCTCAGCAGTCTGGGATAAAGACTGCTGGCCTTGCTCTGTACCTCTGATCACTTGAGTTGATCAGGTCTTCTCAATCTACTGAATGCTCAGACAAATAATATCTTTATCTTCGGTCTGGTCCAGTCTCAGTCCTGGTCTTGGACAACTCAAATGCACACCACTGATTTAACTTTCTTCACGTGTGCACGTGCATGCATGTATGCATGCACTTTCCTTCTCTTCCTCTTGGTGCAGTAGACCCACAAAGGGTGTAGTCACTTTAAGCACACACCTACTTCTCTGAACTTCACACTTTTGTTCAATGTGTTTACACACTTAGAGTGTGTTCTACTTTAGTGTGGATGTCCTCCTTTCAACTTCTTCTAAGTGTGTTCACTTTTAGTGCACACCTAGGTTCGGCCACTTCTTTAGTTTGCACACACAAATTCTTCACTTAGCATACACTTGTAGTGACCTTCCTCTTCTTGTTGCACACACCCACTTTAGTGTTCTTTTAGTTGTTCTTCAATAGTGTGCACACACAAGGCTACGGCCTCTTCCACTTGCACACACTTCCTCTCGGCCTTTTTCACTTCACACACAATGTGTGGTATTCCACTTCACTTGGCACACAAGGTACTAAGGCTCGGCCTTCTCTTCCCTTCTTGCACACACACCCAAACACCTACTGCCCTTCTTTGCACTTAGCACACACACAAGGGGAAATGTGGCTATGGCCTTCCACTTCTCTTGGCACACAAGGTTTACTCGTTTATTCTTCTTTGCACACACCAAAGGCTACGGCCTCCCTTGTTCACCTTGCACACAAGGCACTAAGCCTTGGGTTCTCCCTCTTTGCACAAGATACTGCCCGTAGGGCCTTCTTGTCTTCTTGGTACACAAGCACAAGGGCTCGGCCTTCTTCCTTGCCAAGCACCCACAACCAAAGGTGTGGAGTACTGCCTCGGATCTTCTTCTCCAACACTGCCAAGTAGGTGCACTTGGTGCAACCAGGCGCGCAAGGGTGCGCGGCATAGGGGCGCGCAAGACTTCCTACCGCGGGGCGCGCATGTGCTGCACCCACGGGCACTTCCTCCTGCCGCACAAGTATGCGGGCAGTGAGGGTGCCAATCCTTGAGCGCGCAAATTAAAGCGGCTCAGGATCTTCCTGTCGCGCAAGATAGGCGCGCAGGGAACTCTTTCGGGCCTCGGGTGGCACCGAGATCTTCAGCCGTGCAAGTACTTTGCGCGGCGGCTTCTTCTTCGCGAGGCAGAGGGATGCGCTCACGGGACTTCAAAACTTCAGCGCATCAGCAAGCGGCACAGAGGGCTCGACCTCTTTTTTATAGGCAGAGACTACCTCAGATTATCCGCGTGCAATTACTTCAAACACCCGAGATCTTCGGATCTTCAAGATTTTATGAATCTTGATTTTCTCCTCTGTTTCACCGCATGATCTCATTTTTCCTTTCCTCCTCATGCATGCAATTTATAACGCATGCACGGCCTCTGTTTAGGCTCATCCCATGCAAACCATAAACACCTCGGTGCCTCGGTAACTTCGTTTGCCTCGGCCTCATTCGAAATTCTCCATACATTGCATGCACACCATTTTTTATGCATGGTTAGGTTCGGTATGCTCAGACGAGCTCAGTGGAGGTCTCGGTTTGCTCGGAGGTGGCCGGGAGCTTCAAAACGATCCTCGGGGAGGCTCTGGTTCAGCGGCGGCTTCGCGGGAGGCTTCGGCTCGAGCTCGAGGTAGGAGACGCCTTGGAGCCGTCGGATCAGGTCTTCGGACGGCCCCGATCAGATCGCGAGAGGCGCGATTAGATGAGCGGACGAGATCTGGCGCGCGATTGATCGTGCGGCCAGGATCGTTCCCGGGTGAAATTTCGCCGTCCCACATCGAAACGCCGCGGGATTTTTCCGCGGTTTATCAAATAAGCGCTCCCCGCTACTCCTCAATTGAATCTCCTCCCCTCTCGGTGCCGCCCCGCACCGAGTTCTTCTGCGGGCGCGCTCTGCGCCCACTCCTGCCACTCGGGCGCGCCACTGGCGCCCACTATGCGTGCCTTCGGGCGCGCGCGCTGCGCGGACTTCACCACCGCGTAGCTCGGGGCTTATACACGGCCCCCCTGCCTCTTGGGGGCTGGCCCCATGGGATCCCCTTGGGCGTGGTGACCTGGTCCCACATGTGCCTTGGGTTGAACCCTTAAGGTTGGCCCTTGAGGTTGGCATTTTTTTTTTTCTTAAGTAAATAGCTAGGACATTGTATAAAAACAATGTTAACCAAATGTAATATGCCAAGCCACATGCCCTTCAATCCATTCTTCTCCTTCACCTTCTTCTTGAGAATTCGAACATTATTCTTCTTGAGAATTCGAACATTATTCTTCTTGATTAGAAACAACTCCTATAATTCTTCTTTATCATCTCATTTTCAACTTAGGAGAGAATTCAAAAGGTTCACCATCAACCGAAGCTCCTGAATCAAATAATTCTTCAATGTTCTTCAATGATCCAATTAGAGATCAAATTGGTTCTTCTTCAAATTCACATGCACTAAGTGATTGTGCATGGACTTCATTAATGCACATCATCCACTTAGTAGTTGTGGATGGAACTCCTTTCAACTCCTCATGCATTGTCACTACAATGCATGGTCTTCAAACAATGTTGTGACATTGTATCATCATGATACAAGTTCTATGAACTTAAAGAACTGCTCAACAATCGTCAGATATTCTTAGAGAATGTTTCAACCATCATCTCCTATGTCACTTAGACATGCCTCTTAGTACAATGGCCATTCTCTTTTCATCACCATCACCATTACATCCTTTGACATTCACATCTTGACTCCTTGACATCCATTCATTCTAGGACAACTTCATGCCTCATTGACAACAAATGCAACACATTGCACTTCAAGATTCCATAGTATTATATTCCCCTTAAAGATATAATGTTTTTAAAAGAGAAAACATCTTCTAAAAAAATAATTATTAGTTATTCACCAAATAATTTTCTTATATTAATGATATCTATTTTATAAAACATAAGATCCCAAAATCAACTAATTATTGATCCATAAAAACATTTATAATAAAAAATCAGTCTTACTAACCAAGGACTTCACATATGACATTGGTAGGTGATGCGTCCTTTTCACCCTTGGGATATGGGTTCGATTCATTTGGCCTTGCCGGACGTGACGGGTCGTCACCCATCGTATAGACTATCTTCATTATAAAACTAAAAAATATCCATAACATGTTTTATCCTCATTGGTTTTCTTATACATATCATTTTTATCTCAAAACATTAAGACATAAACGTCTTATATATTTTCATTTTTTTTCACCTTCATATGATAAAATAAAACTATTCCCAATAGAAATAACATCATACATTGATCATAGTGTCAATATTGATTTATAATCATCTTTTTCACAAAGGAAGAATGTCCATGCATTTCAAAAATGATTTAGAGATCCTTCAAAATTATTTTCTTCCTTTATCAAAATACACCTTATACAACTTGGGTCATATAAGTGTTCGCAGAAAAACAATTTTGGAAAATAATCGTGTATGACATATAATTTTAAAAAATATGATAAAACATTATTTCTATAAAATATATAGACTCAGTTTGAGTTGAAACATTCAATCAAAGGTCCTTTTAAATTACCATAATTATGTGATGATAGACTATATTGTAAAGGAAAATATAAATAGGTTACACAAGAATCTCTTTCTTCAGCACCTTTTTCAAAATCTTAATATTCATTACAATACTATGATATGGTAAAATATTTAAAAATGACTTCATAATATTTAACAATCTTGAAAATATGCAAATAATAAGAAAATATTATGTGATTAAATAAAATCCATGATCCCCAATGATATTGAGGTATAGTAGAGGTTTTTGATATCTCAAACTACTACTTCCAAGTGAGTTGTATGCCAGAAAAGGTTTCACCATCAATTGAACATGACATTGCAATAATTATTTCATTCTTGTCATCAGGAAGAGATAAGATTTTCTTTTGAGTTCCTCCCCATTCCATTTGTAACTGAATTTCCTTGATCTGAAGTATTTTTTAAAAAGAATGTTTAACTGAAATAATATACATAGCAACTAACTATGAGTTTATCTAAAACTCTTAATCCCTAAATATATATAAACCAAGATTTGATACCAACTATAAGGTCCCAGCCTTAAAAAATTACATAATATTGAAATAAATGAATAATTCACATTGAGGATCTTTTCAGGTTTATAGTTTTAGAGAATTAAGCCATAAATATTATGTATCAACTTTAAAATTACATGTAGAAACTACTACTCAGTATCCATTTCATTAAAAAACTTTAAAAAAGAAACATGTCTAGTTCCATGTTTTAGACATCATGAATTTTCCATTATCCCATCCATGACCTTATTCCACTTTATGTCCTGTGAAAAAATTCCAAATACATGGGATGATCTAAAAATATTAGTACATGTTATTAAATAATGAAATAAAACATTATCCCATCAATAAATACAATTCAATGAATCCATACTTTTCTATTATAATATACCTTATTAAATATTATGATTTATGAATAGCACACAAAAATAATAAATCATAAAGGTAACCTGTGGAATAAAAAACAAACTTACATTGTAGCTATGACAGCTACATAGGGAGTTATGTTGGAATAACAATAAAACTATATTCCCTAAATCTCCTAGGAGAAACAATAATGTTTACCTCCATCATGTTACCCAATGCATTGGAGAGATATCTTGGGCTCACCAACACTAGGTTTATCACAGATCCACCTATATACATAAAAAATTCTAAATAACTATAACATAATCATAACACATAACACAAGCATAAAAGAAATTTAACATTTCCACGTTCCAATCTAAATATTTCAAATCAAGACATTGAAATAGACAATGCTTTATGAAACCATTTCAAAACCATTTACAACATTAAATAAAGTGATTTTTGAATCAAAGTGTCCCATACCACTTTGAATATTTTAAATGAATAATCATTTGAAAACATTACTGTCCATATAAATAAATCCTAAAAACCATTCTGAAAACATGGACATTAATGAGAAATATTTTGAAAAATAATTCATTAAAACAATATTTTAGTAAAGGAGTTCTAAACTAAATGAGAGATGCGAGAATACAAATAATTGTGTAATATAGTTTAATAAATGCTTTATAATATCATGAGAATAAATTTATTATTGATATAATATTCCAAAGGACAATATATACACCATATAAAAGTGAATTTCTACATAACAACAATGAATTCTCAATGAAATGAAAATTGAGACGAAATCCCTTATAAAAACTGTATCTTTAGATTATGGTTAAACCAATTACATAATAATGTGTGTAAAATATAAATACACTCAATATAATTGGATTTTAAGTGTAAATTAATCTAATAGGATTCACACATATTTTTTGTAAAAACACCACCAATGACATGGATGTTTAACTCAATGAATGGAAATTGAGTAAAAATTACTCTTATCAGGTTCATTTAGATGACTTGAAAATTTATAAATAGAGTGATTATGTGTATCAAAATAATATCCACACAAAGGAGAGTGGAAATTTCCACATAAATAAATAAACAGTGTTTCCACTCATAATTATAGAACGATACAATTAAGAATTAGAATATTAACCCATGGAATATAAATTGGGTTAAAATGTTCCCTTATATATTGGGTAATTTATGAAACATACACCACATGAAAGAAGGATCATAAAATGTAGATATAAATACCCATACATTTATTTATATTATAAAATTAATAAAATCAAAGGTATCACATATACCACACAAATGAAAATAGTGGCAAACATAGCTTGAATCTTAAGGGAATAAATAGTGAGATGAAAACCCCTTACCACGTTGTAATTATACAAGTCATATGAACACAAGATAATAACTAAAACATGAATCACATAATACCATGAATATAAATATAATCATGAAAATATATATCAAAAGTTAGTACATAATACACCACATTCAACAAATAAGTGGTGAACAATGGAAATCTCATGGAATTAAAAGTGAGATAACAAACCCCTAACCTCGCGTCTGACATGACTCAATCGTTATTAAATATCCCTAATATTAAAATAATGTTAATTAATAATTGATTAATTTAATTTTTCAGGTTTATTATTCCTTTTATAACAATTATTACCTTTCTATAACAATTATTTAATTATTTGAGTTCATATCGGACATTTTGTCGATGTTCGGAACCTGAGTTAAAAATAAACTAGTTATAATTATAAATTTTCCATGTGGTATAAATTCAATTATTTCCAGAATTATATTAATTATTTAGATATAATATATATCATATATATCCAGTATATATGTGTATTTATAATAGTACATAACATTTGGATATAAGAAATGAAATGCACCGTTCATGGAGACGGTAAGCCGTACGTACGCTTGAACGCTACTTTCATTTATATTTCATATTTATTGGAATGAAAACATAATGATAAATATTTATATTATAATTCCATTATAATATAATATACAATTTAATTATATCCATCTTGTATACGTTCCACATATGGTATGAACGAGTCATATTACATTGAGGGGGTGGTTGTCCGCATTTCCTCAAATGAAATTATCATGCTTACCCATTATGAAAACCATAAAGGAATGCTATAAATAGAAAATATAGAAGAATATGAACAATATAAATATAATATATATCACATATAAATACAGTGTCATCATAATGGCCACTATGATAGGTGTTAGGAGATAATTGAACAATCATTGTTTCGTGAGGAAGTTGTTCGCCGTCTACAGAAATAGTATGTTCTTTAACCATTAGATGGAGGTTTGTGTAAGTGTAGTTAAAATAATTCTCATAAAAACAACCTAGTATATTGAGGATACTTTTGTTTTTATATAATAAGTGAATAAAAATATTTTAGGGGTTGATGATGTAAAATTAAACAAAATAACTTAAGAGATTATGTTACGTTTAAATCAGGTATCTTCTTTTGGTTCGGACCAAATGGTTTAGTTCAATTTCCTAATTCATAGGGTAATTCTTCTAGGATGGGTATTGGGATATAGGGATCTTAATTTGGATGATTTTGGATGAGACAAGGGTCTTGAGAATTGTAAGGAATGTGATTTAATTAATGGCTTTTTATAACGGGGAGGATGGTCTCTTTAGAAATGTTTAAAAATATTATTTTATTATATATTTATATTCAGCTTCAAAAGGTCCAAATCATATTAATGTTTAAGATAATATGGCTAATGTTATAAATAAAATCATCTAATAATAAATTAACATGTTTTGGATGTTTTTTTAATCTTTATAATCTTATTTATTTATATCATTCATTAATGAGGTAAACACTGCATCATTATTGTGTCAAAAATGTTTTTATTTATTTTCTGTCTAAAAATTATAGATAAAATATAATTATGTATGAAATATTTGTATATTTAAAATTAATATTTATAGTCAAATATATAACTTAAATAATCCCATGTAAGAACTGATTTACTAAAACATATTGGTTTATGTCAATTTTGTCATTACTTTAATGTAATTAATATAAAGTGTCATTGTCACACCCAAGTGGCTCTATGGTGTCCCTAAATTGACCCAAGAATTCGCTTGTTAATAAATTTATCACCCAAAAGTTTTAAAACACATTTTAAGGATAATTTAAAATTAATATAATATTAATTTCTTACCCTTATTTATCGGATTTAACTTTAACCTTGATAAATAAACTTTTTACTGAAGTAAATATTGATATTTTCTAAAAATAAAAGTTAACTATTTCCACAATTTGGACCTCCTGATTCCAAATATGGAATAAATTCTTCCAAATTCAAATCATATAAGAGTCATAAATTAATTTATATTTAATTCTTGCAGTCAAAACAAAATGCATGTTTTTTAAGAAATAATAACTATCAAAAGTTTGAAACTAATTTATGTCGAATTTCAATGTGAAATTACATACAGTGACAAAAAATAGATTAAATTTAAAAAAATGTAGTTACACTTTAAAACCAATGTTAATGATAATCTATCGTTATAAATAAATTACATTAAAAGGAATTTTTGAATTAATATACCATATTTTTACAATTCATTAAAAATTGATCATTATCAGAAAAATACAAAATATTATCCAAAGTATATTTTGATTTTCCGATTCTGAAGAAGAATTTAATTTTGTCAAATATAACATATAAAAAAGACCAAAACTATATTTAATGATAGTTCTCCACCAAAAGGTGGTAAATAGACCTTTTATTTAATATTATATTATTTATACTTAAAATTAGATTCATTCATATTTTAAGCCTCTAAAATTTATTGGATAGAACTAAAAACCTTTAAAATTGTTATACAATCATATTTTTATTAGTTCAACTCATTCCCACTAATAAAATGACTTTGTGTTAACTAAAATTTAAAATAATAATAATAATATATTATTTTTCAGTATCACTCAATGTTGTTTGCAACGTAAGATTTCAAAGAAACTCATTATTGTGTATCGGGTACACCATCGAACAAATAACCCCCTTTAAAGTAAAACAAATATTAATAAATATTAAAATGTTATATTCATTATTTACCTAGTATTTTAAATAAATAATCGTGGCTTTGGAATACTAGACTAAGACACCGCAATATACACTCCCTTAGAAATCATAAAATAAATGTTTTAGTCAAGGAAATACCAAAAATTGAGTATCCAAATTAAAATATATATAATCATTTTCAAAAGGGTAAACAAAAAAAATCTATGTCAATATAAATAAATAATTTTCTATTTCTAAACATTTTGATTTGGTCACTTTGATATGTTTTGACATTTAAGAGTCTTAAGTCTCAATGGGTAGCATTGTGTCTCTTTTATTATAGATGGCTATTCTTGGAATACTTAGATTTACTTCTAGGCTGACAAAAGTGAAGCCTGCTCTCATTTTACCATGAATTCTAGGACTGTAAAAAATGCGTATTGGTTTTAGAATTAAATCATTAAGATGTTATCATGGCCATGACTTTGAAAACCTAGAGAGTGAATACTTTTCTTGAAAATAGTATATATTTTATAACTTCTCTACCCCTTGGATAACCCAGGAAAATGTTATTGTATAATGAAGAAGTAAAGCCTTATAAAAAATTTCAAGAACCACAATTAATGAGTATGACCTACCTATCCAATTTTGGGATGGAGCCGTCAACAAAACATGATATATTATTAACAGAATTTTATTTATACCAAAACATAAAAAAAATACTTATGATTTGTGGAAAAATTGAAAAACCCAATGTTAATTTCGTTAAATTTTTTGGTTGCAAAGTCTATATTCGTAATACATAATATAATCATGAAAAATGTTCTTACAAGAGTTATGAAGGAATTTTTTAGGATATTCAATCTCTACGGAATCATATAGAGTCATTAATAAAAGAACCAAATGTGTGGAAGAATCTATACATGTCAAATTTGGTGAAAAATATCCACATGAACTGAAATCCACCCTATTGAATCTTGAGGATGATATGTCACATCTGAAAAATAATGCTAAATCATCTAACCATCTTATGAAAGAATCTGTTAAATCTTCTATTTCTGGGAATTCCCTAAATTTGAGCCATAATAAACACAAATTTGTTGATGAAACTAAAATTAATAGCCCTATTTCTCTATATTTGTTAGAGCCCTTAAGAACCGTCCACTGGGTGTGGTTATTGCAGATTTATTAAAAGGAACATATAATTGTTATTTACATAGAAATCATGTTGAGCATCAAGTCTTACTATCCTAGCTTGAGCCAAAAGAACATCAACATTGCAGTCAATGATGAATTTTGTGTTATGGATATGTATCAAAAAATAAATAATTTTGACATGAATAATGGCTGGAAACATGCAGATATACCCAAAGAAACCTTGACCATAGGCACTAAATGGGTGATTATGAACAAAGTAGATGAAGTTTGTAACATAGTTCGAAACAAAGCTAGTTTGGTTGCACTACATTATAGTCAAGCAGAAAGAATTGAAAATAAATAAACATTTTCACATGTTGGTATACATGAGTCCATTATAACCGTTCATGCATATGGAGCATGTCACGAACCAATTTGGGGCGCCATCTGAACTGACGCCTGAACCGACACACGACAAAGACCGAAAGGGATTTCCCGATCCCCACGTGCTGGCACAGGTTCCTAGGTATCAAAATAAACTTTGGGAATGATTATACCCATACAAACAGATATTAAGAAATCAAAAAAATAAACCCAACCAAAAGTAATAGTCACAGCCAAACATGTCTTTAACCCAAACCAAACTTTTGAGTCACATAAAAAAACAAATCCCAAACAATACTAAAAGTATGTTGGCAAAAAATTCACAAAAAAATTGTCACCTGTTGAGAGGACACCACCCTCATGCCACCACCACAACGCCACGTCAAGAGGCATTCTAACAACCTAACCACCACATCCAAACGCGGTACCCATACCTTTATCAGGAATAAAAAATCTACTAACACCTAATAGTGTACGTACGGTGTGAGAAATTGCCAACCAGGATGCCACCTAGAAAATATTCCACACCCAAATGATAAATCAAAATTACATTTGGAATGATAAATAAAAAAAGTAAGAAATGATTAAAAATGTTAGTGAAAATAGTTTTCATAAAATGACATTAAAGAGAATAATTTTATATCAATCACATGTTTGGGTAGTAACTCATGTGACAATTCATGTATCATTGGTGTGCACAAAGATACTGGTAGCACCAAATGATGGGAGAGTCCCTATGGGTACTAGAAACAGATGGGACCATAGAACGTCATGTCTCAGTGAAACGTGGCTTAGAAGGCCATGAACCACAAAAACGTGGCATAGAAGGCCATGTCCCTTATAAAACGTGGCTTAGAAGGCCATGATCCTCAGTCATCATATGTTTAGTTTGTTTTGCAATCGTCAATCCTGCCAGTGAAACCAGGACAAGTCATCTCCATAACACTAGAGCACTAGTCCTAGTCCCCCACCTAATACCCCGACTTCCATCCTTGTAATCACCTAAATTAAAATTTCACATAACATACCACATTAATATTTAGAGAAAAAAGAGGTGTTTATAAACCATAACATGTCACTTGCACACTGATATCCTCTTTGAAAACCACAGACACACCAAAACTTTTTTAAACTTAAACTACACTACTTACACATTAAATTAAACTAGATACATAACTAAAAGAAATCACATTGATAATTAATAAAAACACTAAGAGAAATTATTTAACAGTTTTCAAACATGTAGAAAAAAAATTTAAAGTAAAAAAAGTCATTCAAAACCCCTATTTAAATTTAAACATATTCTAACACACGCCAAAACATAAACCGCATCATTCTCCCTTCTTAACTCACACACTACACAGTTTACAAAACAATAATAATCAATCCAAAGTGATTTTTCACAATAAAAAGCGGACTAGCATCACATAAATATAATTCTATAAAATTAGATGCACATTTAAAATGTAATCAAAAATAATTTTTCAGAATGAAAACTAATGAGAAAGTTTCTGAAAAATTAAACCAACAAGAAAATGACCTCCAGATAATAATTGTGTGTGGAATCACCTATCAACGTGTTGCAAGCTTTGCAAAAATTGGTGCACAAAATCCATAACAACTAACGATCCTTAAACAAGATAAAATGCCCCCTAAAAATAAATCACGACATAAATGTTTCAAAATTAAATCAAATGAAAACTGAAACTCCTTTGCAACATCACCAAATATAAGTGTATGAACAAAGAGGGAATCCGCACCTACGATGAGGAGCCTGAGAGGTTGGATGAAGGTTAATGGGGATGTCCAGGCTTGTGTGGTGGTAGAAACAGAAAGCATGAGGATGCGATGTGAAGTGGCTATTTAAAGAAGGGAGGTTGCATGGTTCAGTGGAGTTCAGCGCCGGAAAATAGGGAGCCACCGGAAGATTGGCTGAAAAAAAAGAAGAATAAAAAATTATGTCATGGGAGAAGGGGGTGTGGATTTGGCTGTACGGGGAGGTAACAAGGAATCCAACTGAGTGGAAGGATAACAACGTGTATCGGGGGGGGGGGGGGGGGTTGGGGGCATAGGGGGTAGTGGGTGGTCAACTAAGCATTGGTAGCAGTGGGTAATGCGCAGTAGGGGAGGCTGACGGCCTTGGCAGAGTGGGTGTAAGGGAGGTATCAGGGGAGAGGGCGCTACCTAGGTGAGTGGGAGGCAGTAGGTGTAGAGGGAGAATGTGGTGCCTGGGTGAGCGGGAGGTAGCATGCGGAGAGGTACACAGAACAACCTTGGTGAGTGGGAGGCAGCAGGCGGAGAAAGAGAATAGGGGAGCGTGAGTAGGTTTTTTTTTCTGGTGAACAGTTCCCGTGATAGGGAAAGGGGAAAAAAAAGAAAATAAGTAATAAAAAAGAAGTAATGAAAATAAATAAGAAGAAAAGAAAATAAATGGGAATAAAAGAAATTATAATAAGTGATAAATTAAAATAATAAAATGAATAAATAAATAGATATGAAAATAAAATTAAAAAAAAATTTAGAAAGAAGTTCCAACCCAAACTAATAATGATAACAGTAATAACAACAATAACCTTAACAATGAAAATAACTATAATTTTAATAAATGTTTTATTTGGTTATTTAACTATTCACGCACCAGGCCGGCTCCATGCTAAACTAGAGAATCTACAAGGCTTCGCTCGTGCCCTGCCCGCGCGTCGGGCGATGTCAAGATGACGCTCATTTATTAGCGCAAAATCACAGAACTCATATTGGCTCATCCTGCATTTCAAAAAATGATTATAAGAAGGAAACTAATATTATAAGATAAAAATAAATATAAAAAACCCTCTATACGAATTCTGAGTGTGACAATTCTCCCCACCATGAAAATATTCCTCCTTCAGAAAGTCAATTCGAGGCCTGGTCAGAGAATAGAAATGAGTACTCCTGCTCAACCCAAGACTTCCACTCCCAAGTCTCATGCTCGTAATTCCCATGATGCAAAAGAATGTTAACCAAGGGAATGGACATTCCATGAAGCACCTTCTTTTGAGAATCTAGTATCTGCACTATCCGCTCAAACATTGTTAATTCTTGCTCAATCTCCAACTCTTCCCAATTACACACATGTGACTGGTCGGGATTATACATTTTCAATTGGGATACATGAAATACGTCGTGAATCAATGTCAGTTATGAAGGAAAATCTAACTTGTTTTCCACTTTTCCAATTCGCTCTGTAATCTCGAAATGCCCAACATACCTCGGTGTCTTCTTTCCCTGCTTTCCCAAGTGGCGGTGACCCAAGCGAGGGGCCACCCTCAAGAACACACCATCCCCCACTATAAACTCAAGATCCAGATGCCTCTTATCTGCATAAGATTTATGGAGAGTCTAATCCGTCAGCAACCTCTGTTTAATTAGCTTGACCTTCTCAGACGTCTCCTGAACAAGTCTCGGTCCCAAGAGTGAGGTATCGCCTACCTCAGCCCAACACAAAGGAGACCAATAAGGCCGACTGGGGAGTTCCTCAAAAGGTTTTATTATAATAGAGGACTAGTAACTATTATTATAAATAAAACTCAACCAATCCCAAATGGTTATCCCAGGAACCTCCGGAATCCAACACACATGCGGAAAGCATGTCCTCCAGAATCTGGTTCACCCGCTCCAACTGGCCATTCATTTTAGGATGGAATGCTGTGCTCATCATAATCTGTGACCCAAATCCTTCGGGAAGCCTACCCAAAACCGAGATGTAAAGCAGGGGTCCCTATCAAAAACAATTGCAGACATCACAATATGATGTCTGACCACTTCTTGAACATACAGACAGCCCAGCTCCTCCACCTTCGTTATATCTATGATCGGGATAAAGTTAATTGACTTTGTCAAACGATAAATCACCACTCAAATAGCATTCCTCCCCCAATGTGTATGAGGCAATCCAGTAACAAAGTCCACGGTGACCTCATCCCACTTCCAGGTAGGAATTGGTAATGGATGAACTTGGCCAGATGGTCTCTGATGCTCTGATTTCACATACAAACATGTGTAGAATCTCGATACAAAGATGGCTATGTCTCGACTCATACCTGGACACCAAAACTGGCGACGAACATCATAATACATCTTGGTAGCACCAGGATGGACGACCCACTGAGATTGGTGGCTATTCTACATCACTACCTTCTGCAGAGATAATTGCACCACTTCACGACCCATGAAGCAAAAGATCCTCTCAGGAGATAAAGACCAATCAGAAGGAGTCTCCCCACTATGTATCTACTTCATAGATCGCTGACGCAGCTCATCACCAGGCTGCTCCTATAGAATCAACTCCAGAAGAGCATGAGTCAACTGAATGCTAACCAAGAAAGTACCTCCGCTATGCTCCCTGCTCTCCAAGTGAATCTATGAGAAGAGCCCCATAATAGTCCACTTATCGCTGGACTTCCTCAACGCCTGCACTGGTACCTTCCTACTCAAAGTGTCAGCCACCAAATTACCCTTTCCTAGATTATAGACAATGTCAAAGTCAAATCTCTGTAGATATTTGATCCAGCGGCGCTTCCTCCGACTTAGATCATTCTAATAGAAAATTTAGGCTAGGATCTTATGGTAAGAATAGACCACAAATGTATCCTCAAAGAGGTAGTGATTCCATTTCATTAAGGCGTGCATCACTGCTACCAACTCCAAGTCATTAGTCAGATAATTCTTATCATGCGGATGGAGCAGGAAAGAACCATAAGCCACCACATGATTATCTTGTATGATTACATACGCATGTCCCATACCTGATCCATCACAATAAACTACATAGCCCCTCACATTCTCTGGTAAGATCATCACAGGTGCTATGGTCACCCACCGCTTCAACTCCTCAATGGATGCATGGCATTGTGGGTTCTATTCAAAATTCACCCCTTTCCGAGTGAGTATGGTCATGGATGAGAAAATACCTGAGAAGTCCCGAACAAAACGCCTGTAAAAACCTAGCTATCCAAGAATCTTCTTGATCTCAAACACATTCCTTGGATTTTCCCACAACATCACCGGACTGATCTTCCCAGGATCCACTGAAACCCCCTGTTCTGAGATGACATGCCCCGAAAACTTCACTTCCCTGATCCAAAATGTGCACTTCAAGAGTTTTTCATACAGGCGGTTGTCCCTCAATGTGCCCAAAACAATCCACAGGTGATGCACTCCTCAGATCTAGAATAAACCAGGATGTCTTCCACAACTACAATGGAAATGGACTCAAGATATTGGTGGAACACCCTATTCATGGGTGCCAAAAAAACTACCGGAGTATTCGTCAATCCGAAAGGAATGAATAGATACTCGAAGCAACCATACCTACTTCGGAAAGCCATCTCCAGAATGTCTGCTTCTCTTACGCCGAGCTGGCGGTATCCTTAACACAAGTCAATTTTTGAGAACCACTTTTCCCCCTTTAGTTTTTTAAAAAAATGTCAATCTGGGGAAAAGGGTATTTATTCTTGATGGTCAACTTATTCAATTTCATTTAATCAATGCACAACTGGAGGGTTCCATCGGCCTTCATTGAGAACAAAACTGGGGCAGCCCATGGAGAGATGCTTGAGGGAATGAAACCTTTGGATTCCAAATTGTCCAGGTGTTTCTTTAATTCCCTCAATTTGGTGGGGTACATGCGAAATGAGGGGTGAGTTATAGGTTTTGTTCTCGGTGCCAACATAATCAAGAAATCCACATCCTGCTCCAGGGGTATGCCTAAAAAATCATCTGGGAAGACCTATGGGAACTCCTCAACTACACGAGGTAACCCACCCTGAGAAACACCACGATGGTCCTCGAGTGTTAGCAATGACAACTAATAAGCACAATTCCACATCTCCGGGAGTGGAGGTCCCATGCGACCTGACCGAGGATCCCATTCTCCATGAAATAACTAAGGATTCCCATTTGTTTCCTTAAATCTAACTCAGTGCCGATAGCAGTCAATATGTGCTTCGAAGCGCACCATACAGTCCATGCCGAGGATCACATCCAATAGGTCCATATCAAGGACCAATAAATCCCACTCCATCTCAACTCCTGGCAGAGAGAGTTTGCATGACGGGAACCTAAGATCCTGCTCCTTTTTCTTACCCAGCGGTGTAACTAACTCCATTGCAACAGATAAAATATCGATTGGAATGCTCAACAAGTTCACAAGATGGGAAGATATAAAAGAAAATGAAGCACATGTGTCTTATAAAACTGTAGCTATATAAGATGCAATCATCATGGTACCTCAAATAGTCAAAGGTCCTACATCAGATCCTGCTGGTTCCTGATCCAAAGCATGCAAATGTCTGGTCCTTGACTGAGAACGACCGCTCACTTGAGGCTCTGCCCTGATCTGGCTCTGCCCCGAAGACGATCTGGTCATACCACTAAGGACACCGATCCGAGATCTGGTCGTCTTGGTCGGCTCTAACTAATTTGATACTCCTCTTGAAGCCGTAGATCCCGTCCCACTCTGGTAACGGTGTGTCGTCCTGCAGAAGTGTTGTAGATGTCCCACAACTCCACACCCATGGCAGGGACTAGGAGGGTATAGTCATACAGGTCGGATTTTCCCTACCATTCTGCACTGATGGCACACCATAGACCATTCACCATAATCTCCAGATGAAGTATTCTGGAAAGGACGACCTGAGCTACTTCCACCCTTCTTCCATTGCTCATCACGCTTCCCCTTCTTCTCAGATGAACTGCCACTTCTAAACCCTGACACTGATCCAGAAAACCCTGACATTCTTCTCTGGTCAATATCAAACATGCAAGCACAATCAACCACGTCGGTATATGTTTGCAGCTTTAAAATGAATATCTGAGAGTGGATTTATGGTCGAAGGCCCTTATCAAACATCTGAGATTTCAAATATCTACTTGAAACAATTTCAGGCGCATACTGCACTAGCTCATTAAAGAAGTTTGCAAACTCCATCACTATCTGATCCTCTTGTGAAATATCCATGAACTCCTGGGATCTGGAATAGGCTAGGAACTCAGGATAGTACTGCCCGTTAATGATAGCCTTGAAATACTTCTAGCTCATCTGCTCATGTTTCCCACCCTGAATCCCTGATTCCCACCACTTGTTACTAGAACCTTCTAGCTGGAAGGAGGAACACATTACCCTGACTTCCTCTTGCATGTCAAGGAACTCGAACATACACTCTATATTTTCAAACCATTCTTCTGTATCTTTTGGTTCTGAGATACCTCAGAATGAAAGAGGATTATTCTTCAGAAATTTTTGAGAATTATCTCTTTTGGAGCCAAACTCATCTCTTCTAGCCGGAATAGGAAAGGGGGTAGGAGTCGCCCCCTATCCTAAATTCTGACCAGCTCAGACCACGACTTCTACCAATCTCTAATCAAGTGGTGGGGGAGAACGCTCCCCCGGCTTCCTCCCATGGGTGAGTATATGTTCTCTAGGGAGGCATCTTGCTGAAAAAAGAAACACTCATACAATAACATCTTCAATACATCATATCCAAAGAAAAGTCAAATTTTAATCAACATACGTAATTCCAAGTAAACCAAATATGAAAATGTGACATCATTTCCAAACTCTTCTTCCCTACCTGATGTCCATGCACAGTCTGAAGCCTGCACATCCCACATGGATGAGAAGTGAAACAAGCATCCCGACATCCCATGGTGACATAGGGTATGTTCCGAGGTGTGCTGGACAAGCACCCTACTCACAACCAAAATTTCAAGCCCCAACAATCCTAACTCATATCCAACCAAACTTGTCACAAATAAAATATCTCAGTCAACAGAACCCGACCACCTCTGATACCATTTTTTCTTAATCCTAGTCAGGTTGCCATCCAAACTGATGCTGGCCCCGGCCAGTGGAAAGGCCCGAAGGGCGTTCTAAATCCCCACGGACTGACACAAGTGCCCAGATATCAAAATAAACTTTTCGAAAAATTTTACATGAATAAAAATATTTAAATCAATAAACAAAATAAACCCAACCAAAAGTAAGAGTCATAGATAAACAATTATTTAACCCAAACCAGAATTTTGAGTCACATAAAAAAACCAAATCCCAAACCATACTAAATGTATGGTGACCAAAAACTCACCCAAAAGCTATCACCTGATGAGAGGACACCACCCTCAAGACACCACCACAACGCCACATCAAGAGGCCTGCTAACAACATGAACCACCACTTCTAAACGCTGGACCCTTACCTATATCAGGCTTAAACAAATCTACATACACCCAAGGGTGTAATTGGGTGCGAGAAATCGCCCAGTAGGATGCCAGAAAAAAAATATTCCACACACAAATATTAAATGAAAATTACATTTTCAATAACAGATAAATGAAATTAAAAAATTCTTAACAATGTTAGTGAAAAAAGTTTTCATAAAATAACTTTAAAGAAAATCATTTTAAAGAAAAAATTTGTTTGGGTAGTAACTCAAGTGACATTTCATTTATCATTGGTGTGCATTAATTAAGCAGTATCACCAAAGAATGGGATAGTACCTATGGGTACTTGAAACAGGTGAGACCCTAAAACATTGTGTCTCGGTGAAACATGCCATAGAGGGACACGAACCTCAGAAAATGTGTCTTAGAAGGCCACGACCCCCATTCACCATATGTTTAGTCATTGTTGCAATCGTGAATCCTACTAGTGAAACTGGGCGGAGTCATCTCCAGAACGCTAGCTCACTAGTCCTAGTCCCCCCACCTAATACACTAGCTTCCTTCCTTGCGCTCACCTGAATTAAAAGTTCACATAACATGTCACATTAACACTTATATCCAAATGAGGTGTTTATACAAAAGAACATGTCACCTCGCACACTGATATCCTCTTGGAAAACCACATGCACACCAAAACTTTTTAATACATAAACTACACTTCTTACGCATTAAATTAAACTAGATACATAACATAACAAAATAACATTGATAATTAATAAAACCACAAATAAAAATTATAAAAAAGTTTTCAAACATGTCGGAAAAAATTTTAAAGGGAAAATAGTCATTCAAAACCCCTTTTTAAATTAAAACATATTCCGACACACGCCAAAACATAAACCACATCATCCACACATATTAACTCACACATTAAATAGTTTACAAAACAATAATAAATAGTCCAAATTGAGTTTTCAAAATAAAAAATTGACTAGCATCACATAAATATACTTCTAGAAAATTAGATGCACATTTAAAATGTAATCAAAACTAATTTTTTAGCATGGAAACTAATGAGAATGTTACTAAAAAATTAAACCAACATGAATATGATTGCCATATAATAATTGTGTTAGGAAAATTCACTTAATGTATCATTGAAGATTTGTTGAGGTGATAGTGTTTGTTTAAAAGGTGGACATCTCTGTTGAGATTGTTGACAAAGAAAACCATTACATAAAAATTTGTTGAAAAATGGGATTTCATGGTGCCATGTTGATTTTAAGGGATGTGGTTAACGATCAAGGTTTTATTCAAGAACATCGACAATGGAATGGATTATCTGGAGGCGGTACAAAAAGAGTAGATACAAGGTGGCAATATTTTCCAGTGTTTGCCAAATTTCTGGGCCTAAAAATCGACAATTGTAGAAAAGTTGTTTTTGGAAAAGGGACTTCTATGTAGTGTACTTGAAGAGAGGAAAAATGTGCACACCATTTTTTTCAATATTAGAGTATCAAAATATGGCAAAGTCATAAGGGGATTTCAAGTTTTAGAGTTGGTCGCCCAAGTGATTTACGCGACTGTAGACATGCACGCTGAAACATGCGTGCCGAGGGGAGACATTCATGTCATCGCGAAGGGTGTCGAAATGCCTATTAATATAGTTCGACCCCATCAAATTCAGTGAATATTTCAACACTTAGAAAAATCAGATCTCTTGTCGCGTTGGTGTGGTGGTCGTGGAAGTTGCGTGTGGTCGCACAAGTAGCGGTTGCAGGCCAGGAGATAGTTGGACGTCCAAGGTGGTCTGGGCATGGAAGGAAGAGAGTCATGATGGTTCTGAGATGAAGAAGGAAGTATTGGACAAGCGGTTTGGTGACACTTGTGCATCCTTTTTTGAAGAAGTGAGAAAATTATTGGTTGCGCGGCAATATTGGTTTGGGCATAAAAGGGTGTGCGTCGCGCATGTTTGGAGTTGGAGAAGCTTGTGCCGCGCAAGAGGTTCTGGTGGACTTGAGTGCCAGTTTTGACTTGTGTGTCGAGACTTGTGCGCCGGATTAGATAAGGGCACCAGGTAAATTTTATTCTTGGAAGTGATTTAGGGTTGCGTGGAAGCTGGAAGATTTGTTGATACCTTCAGTGAAAAGTGAGATTCATCTATGTGTGAAAGTTGGACTTCAATAGAGCATCTACATACAACATAGGATACATTCATTAGGGATAATGAAGAGACCTATGTGTCTATAAACTGTGAGTGGATCCTTTCCAGATTTCTGGGTAAAGGAAGAGGAAGAAGGTGATCTTCTCCACCAGTAGTGAGCTAGAGAGAGAGAATTAGGGAGTGACCCTTGGGAACGAAGTGAGCCAACCCTAAACCTTGTAATTGTAGTGAGCATATGAATAGAAGTGATCTATCCTGAACTTTGTAAATATTAGTGTGCTTATAGTGAAAATGGTATATCGGCACATTGCAGGTGTATACTCCTTGGACGTAGCCCAGTGAAGGTGAACCTAGTAAAAATTGATGTGTCCGGTGCAGGCTTTAATTTGTGTTTATCTTGTGAAAAAGGAAAGAGAGAGAAGTGTGTTTAGCTTCACAAAAAAACATGATCAAAATGGGATATAATTTTAAATTAGTCATACCCTGATTCACCCCACTCTTAGGGTATTCAGCCTTGTGGAACTATCATATTATGTGTGGAATCACCTACCAATGTGTCGCAAGCTTCACAAAAATTCGTTCTCAAAATCCACTGCACCTAAAGCACCTCAAACAAGATCAATTACACCCTAATAATAGTGCACGATATAAATGCATCAAAATTATATCAATTGAAAACCGAAACTCATTTCCAACATCACCAAAAAATAAGAGTATGATCAAAGAGGTACTCTACACCTACAACAAGGAGTCCGGGAGGTCGGTCGAAGGTCGACGGGGCTGTCTGCGCTTGCGCAGTGCTAGAAACACATAGTGGGAGGATGTGATATGAAGTGGTTGTCCGAATAAAGGAAGTGGAGTGGTGCGGAGGAGTCTGGAATCGGAAAAGAGGGAGCCACCGGATGTTTGACTGAAAAAGATGAAAAATACAAATGTAGGTTATGGGAGAAGGGGGTGTGTCTTTGACTATAGTTGGAGGTAGTGGGAAATCCGGCTGAAGTGGGAGGGCAGCAAGGGGTAGCAGCGGGTAGGGCGCAGCAGGGGGTAGCAGGGTGGTCGGCTGAGCGGCGGTAGTAGGGGTGTAAGGCATAGTAGGGGAGGCCGATGGCCTGGGCATAACAGGTGTACGAGAGGTTGTAGGGGAGAGGGCACCGCCTGGGTGAGTGGGAGGCAGTAGGGAGAGAGGGAGATGGCACAACCTTGGTGAGCGGGATACATCAGGGAGAGAGGGAGAATAGTGTAGCGCGACAATGGTTTTTTTCTTGGTGAACAATTCCCGCAACGGGGGAAGGGGCAAAAAGAAAAGAAGGAAGAAAAAATAAGTAATGAAAACAAAGATAAATAAAATAAAATAAGATGGAAAAAAAGAAATGAGAATAAGGGATAAATAAAAATAATAAAAAGAATAAATAAAGAGATAAGAAAATCAAAATAAAAAAATATAGAATGAACTTCCTACCTAATCAAATAATGATAATAGTAATGACAAAAATAACATTAATAATGAAAATAACTATAATTAAAATATATTTTATTTTTTATCGGTTATTTAACTATTCGTGCACCAGGCCGACCCCACGTTAAACTGGCATAGAAAAACGGATTCGCTCATGCCCTACCCGCGCGTCGGGCGATTTCAAGATGAGGCTCATTTATTAGCAAAAAATCAGAAAACATATATCGGCTCAACTCGCATTTCAACCAAACGATTATAAAACGGAAACTAAGCTTATGAGATAAAAATAAAAATTAAAAACATACCTCAATGCGAAGTCCAGGTGTGAAAATTTAATGCAACACTCCTAAAAAAGTGAGACTTAAAAGGCTAAATGTTACTACCCATGTCAACAAGGTGCTACTTTCTTTTCGAGAGGCTATCTAATTAGAAATCCACAGTTTAAGCATGGTTGGACTGGAGTAGTTATTATGAAGGGTGACCTTCTAGGAAGTTTCCTAGGGTGTGTGTGAGTGAGGAAAAAACACACTGAAAGAACATGTGTTGGCCTATGGGGACAGTCATTAGTCAGATAAGTGACCCTAGCGAGTAATAGCCTATGGTGTGCTGGGAAGGAAAACAAGGTATTAAAGGAGACCCATGGGCTCAGATGACAAGGCTCATAGACCGGGGAGGCCGGTTAGGAAAATTGGTATCAGAGCCAATACCCAGCCGGAAGTGCTATGGCAATACCTGGGATTGAGGCATGGGGTCCACAACGATGGCGATGTGTTTTAAATGGGTGGATAATGTAACACCCATGGAAAGTGAGACATAAAAGGCTAAATGATACTACCCATTTCAACAAGGTGAAACATTCTTTTTAGGATCCTGTCTGATTAGAACTCCATAGTTAAGCATGCTTGGAATGGAGTAGTAATAAGGATGGGTGACCTTCTGGGAAGTTTCACAGGGTGTGTGTGATTAAGGAAAAAACACACAGAATGAAAAAGTGTTGCCATGTGGGGACATTCATTAGTCTGATAAGTGACCCTAGTGATTAATAGCCTATGGTGTGATGGGAAGGAAACCAAGGTATTTCAGGAGACCCATGGGGTCAGATGACAAGGTTCATGGCCCGGGGAGTTGGGTCATGATAGAACACATCACAATTTCAAATTATCAAATGGATGTCAATATTTCATTCCTAAATGGTTATATATTAGTGGATATTTTTTTGAACAACCCCATGTTTTACAAACCCCCCCATTCCGAATCATGTTTTTAAATTATCTAAGGATTTATATTGTTTAAATCAAGCTCCAAGAGCTTGGTATGATGATTAATTAGTTTTCTTATATCCAATGGTTTTAAAAAAGGTATTGTTGGTCTTACTCATTTTATAAAATGAATTTCTAAAGTTTTTTTAGTTATTCAAATAAATTTAGATGAATTATTTTTGGATCATTAAGAAATTTTTTTAGTATAGATTTTTCAAAAATGATGAAAAATGACATTGAAATGAGTTTAATAGGTCAACTAAAACTATACATTGGATTTCATATTTATTAAAAAATAATGTATTATATTAAATCAAATAAAATATACAAAATATCACATAAAATAATTTGTCTTGGATTGAACTACAAGTAATGATACTCCTACTACTACTACCTGTAAGTTGGATCTTGATGAAAATGGAAAATATGTTGATCAAACCACTTATAGAAGAATGATTGGAAGTCTACTCAACAAAACTTCTAATTGGATTGATATTCTATTTAGTGTTTTCATGTGTGCACATTTTCAACAAAACCCCAAGGAGTATCATTTAAATGTTGGTAAAAGAATATTAAAATACCTTAAACATACTACCAAATTAGGGTAGTTCTATAATAGTGGAAATTCATTCGATTGATTAGATATTCAAATGATTATTTTGGTGGTCATTAGTTAGATATAAAAAGAACCTTTGGAACATTTAACTTTTTTGCCATGACTTTAGTATCATGGTGTACCAAAAAGAAAAATTTGGTTGCATTAACTACTTCCGAGGATGAATACATAGCTGCGGGTAGTTGTCGTACTAAAATTTCATAGATTAATCACAATTTACTAGATTTTGAAAATTAATTTGGACATGAACCTATAAATTCTGACAATACTAGTGCTATTAACATTTCAAAGAATCTTGTTTCATATTCTAGGACTAAACATACTGATGTAAGACATCACCTTTTGAGAGATCATTATCGAAAAGGTGATATCACTTTGGAATTGATTAGCATTGAATGTCAGCTTGCTGATATATTCACCATGTAATTAAATTATAAAAGGATAAATTACATCATACCTGAGTTAGGGATGTTATGTATTATTTGAATAGTTTATTGTTTCATTGTTTACGATTACACATTTCACTATTTTCTAAGTTATTGTCTTAAAATTATTTTCTCACAGTTATGGTCTCATAAATGTTGTCTCAATGATTGGGTTGTACTATTTAGTGTCAAATAGTTATGTTGAGACTGTGACTAGCTGTTCCTATATCAACATAAAGAATCAGACTTCTATTTTTATGATATTCTATACCATATCACTATATAAATTTTTTATTGATTTTATATCACATATTTTTTTTACAACATTTGAAATCCCAATGTGATGAAAGACTACTCTCTCACGGCTCCCCTCTCCCCTGTCTATCTTCGGAATAGGTCAATGTTGCACTATTGCAACACATACCTAGCCCACCTCGGTCGGGGAGGGTGTGGAAGGATCCGCTCTCATCGCTCTCTTGCAACTCTCCCTTTTCCCCATTCACAGATCTGTCACTTATCACTAGATTCCCCTTAATTGAAGTTGTCCCTAAAGATTAAAGTTATGAGAATGGTGTTCTTTGTATTCCAATTTCTCCACTGGAGTTCACGAGGGCCTCGTCTCTACTGGATCTTACTCTGGATTCTCACATAGGGAAGCTATGTTCCTCCATTGACACCTTCGATAGGTATGTGTTCTCATCATGGAAGTTGCATGATCGGGATGTTGTTGTCCTTTTGGACTCGAAGCACTTTCATATTAATTTTTCAAATTAAGATTTTCTTGATACATGACTGGGATAATGCTATGCGTAATATGGAAGGTTTTCGGTTTTCTTAATTTTAGTGGTCTTTTTGAGTTCCACCTGAGGCATGATTCCTCGGTCACGACGATCTAGTTATCCCTTCCAGGACTTCCATTACCCTTTCAGAATCTGGTGATCCTCTGATTGATTGGCAACATGTTAGGTCGGTATCTACGCTTGGATTCTCGATCCCAAGCCATTTTCATCCTGTTTCCTGTAGAATTAGTGTGGATGTTGATTTTTTACAGGAACCCCAAGTCTTCATCAGCATTGGGGTTCAAGGAGAACTTTTTTGGCATCAAAATGTATGTTATGAGTCATGGGATCAATTTTGTGTGGGTTATAGCGTCTTGGGTCACGATGATAGAAGATGTCGTCGAGGCTCCACTATTTTTTCTCGATGTTTTTTAGTTCTTCAGGGAGATTTGTTCAATGCAACCGTATTGGACCAGGTGAGTTTTGGAGATGTTGGGACATTGAAAGCTCTTCTGAAAGAGGTGGAACAGAATAATCCTGATCCAAGAGTTTTGGACATGTTTGATAGACTACTAAGGGATTTAGGTAGCAGTAACTCTTCCACGGGTGATGAATATGGGGCAATTTCAGCTCAAAAAAGTTATTCTAGGACCCCTACAACTTTTGCTGATATTGTGAAATCTGTTGGTAGTCTTCCACATGAAGAAGATATTGTGGATCAGGGGGATAGGTTGGGGACATTGGGTAGGGAATGTTATATAAGGGCTGAACAGAACCCTGGGGAGTCCAAAAAACCTCATTACACTACTCGTATAGGTAAAGTTGATGCCATTGTTAATGGATCTCACAATAGTTTTCGGTGTTGCGAGAAAGAGATTATCATACTTCTGTAGAAGGGATTGAAGTGGAATTTTATCATGGAAATGATGAGTGTTTGAGGCTAGATGAAAATGGTGTGGTATATGATTCTAATTCATAATCATTATCTATTGAGCCAAAGGAAGTGGAGCACATGAATGATTATCTGAGATCTTCCTCAATGAAAGGGAATAACACTCTCATGGATTTGGATGGTTTTATAATGAATTCACTGAGACCACGGAGACAAAAGGAATATTCAAATATACATAGCCCTCATATTAATATATCTTCTACCAAAGGCATCCCAGATGGCCCTGTTCCAGTGGTTGACAACAATGAGGCTGAGGGGTCATCCAAATAACACATCATTCACTCTTACAAAGAAATGTTAGAATTTTATTTTTTATCATTATTATAGGGAAATATTCTCACCATATGTTTGAAAGACATATATGTGTTGATTAAAACAAAAAACAGTCCTCTTGGATTGATATACTGAATAGAATTCTGATTTGTAGCTTAAATGACAGGAATAAAAGCTTGGAATAGCATGTACCATCTTGGGAAAAGATGGCTCTCTACTTCGAGGGTCTCATAAAGGACAATTAGGAAATTGAAGTTACCTCCATTGAATGGTATCTCATTATGGTGCAAAATTCTAACCGCTTTACATTTTTATGGAATGGCTCAGCCTTTTCTTTTGTGGTTTTATTTTTTATATTCTAAGTCTTGTTGGTTTCCCAATTTTTCCTTAAAAGAGCTTTTGAAATAAAATAATTTATTTTGGCAAGGAAAACCCAATTTTTTCACTCATTTAATATATCAAACTCTATTTTCTTAAAACCTAAACCATTCTCTTTCAAAATGTTATCCCTCATTGATCATTTCTTATATTTCATACCCACATTGGATGACCAGAATTATGTGGCCATCTTCATTGACTCTAGTAATGAAAAAGTATCATAAGACAGAGAAGACATATGTTATTGAAATGACTGAGAAACCACTGAATCCAGGCCTTACTAATCGAACAGTAGTGCCAAAGAATGAAGTCTATCAAAAGTGGCTTCTGACAAGTAAGTCACTTGTTTTGAAATAATTATATGAACATGGATTGTTGAACTTGTTCACAAAATAGAACTGAAGAATTTATCCAAAGCTAATTTCTATGTTTTATCAGTATTTTTAGTTCTTGTTCAACTATGAAGATGATTTTTTAGTAAGAAGCTTTGTAAATAATCAAGGATGTACTTTTTCATTGAGGCCGTGGGATGCCTACCTAGGAATAACTCATGAAGAAGTTTTTTGGGAATGCTAAAGTGGTAATCCCCCACCTAGTGATGTGTTTAGCCTAAAATAGGATCTCGGATGATTGAATAGAAATAAGAAGAAGAGAAAGGAAATTGTTGTTGAGCTGGATGGTGAGACAAGAATTTTATTTAAGTTTATTGACCATCTTATTTTACAAGGAAAGGGGATTTTTCCAGACTTCGGTATCATGATTTTTTTTTGATTCTTCTTATAAATAATGGGGTCACAATCAATATATGTAAGTATATTATACATCACATTTGTGATATGATCAAGAAAACTTTGAAATCAACTTCTCTATTTTATTCAAGGTTATTTTATGCAATGTTGTTATCCAAGAGAGTAGTTGGTCCAAATGATAAAGTAGTTGAATTTTATGAGTTTATTTTATCTCAAATGATATAGTTAAAAGGTTGAAAATAGCTATAACTATCGGATGAAATCTTTTATGGGAGATAATGAAAGAATTTATGAAGGTTTCACCCCAGTTGAAAACCCTTAAAGACCTAAGAATGTATCTGAGCTTGTTTTGGAACCTGATGATGTTTTTGAATACATAAATGATGAGTTAGAATATGAAATAGTTTAAACAGGGGAAGAAATTGTATTAGAAGAATAATATAGTGGCCTACATGTTCTACAATAATCAGTTGAAGAAGATATAACTCCTGCTAGAATTAGTGTTGATATAGTGGAAGAGTTTATTATTAAGGAGGATCCTGCTGCTATGGAATAGTCAAAAAAATAGTATGAAATCGAAATAATCTTATCTACTTGGAAATGGACTGAATAGGATTTGCAGCTTGCTAGAAAAGAGATGGGTGAGCCTGATAGAGATGAGAATTTTGAAACGGGTCATGGGAATGAATCTATTGTATTAGAAGATATGCACATATTTAGGGGGAGATGAACCAAATTTTGGAATGAATTAATGTACGCAATCCCATTGATTTATGTTTAGTGTATACGTTATATAGATTTCTAGATTATTGAGATATATAAAATTGTTATGTATTCTCATCCAAATCAATTGATCCATCCCAAGTGTTTAATCTCAAACCAATAATTTCTGATGAAATTTTACCTTCCATGGAATCAGAACCTGTGTCAGTATCAACATCTTATCCTTTTCAAGAATCTACTTCTTATATAAGTAATGAAGACTTAAAAGATTTTGGAAACACCTTGTTATCTATATTTTAAAAGATCACAAAGTCAAAGCCTACTCTTGTGACTAATATTAATGGAAGATAGGCTACCATGATGTAAGAGAAAATTATATTGTAGATTCAACCAATGATGATTCATGAAATTCAAGATGTAAGAATTGAGAACAAACAGTTGAGTGACGAAGTAAATTATCTAAAATCTAATTTTGATGATATGTAGAATGTCCTAAAAATTGGACAAGCTCATATTACTCATCTTTCTAAGGATGTTCGTGACTATATACCACAAAATGTTATATATATGATTCATCCAAATCTAATTATAGTATATGAAAAAAAAGTTGACAATGAAACCTAGATATCCAATGAGATTTGTGCTTTTGTTTCTAGACTTAATAATATGACAAATGAATATAAAAGATAATTAAAAAAGGTTTTGAATCAACATAAGTCTCTCAAATCAGCTATTACAACTTCAACTATATATGGACATCTACCTCAGCCTATAAACAATGACTTCATTAGAATAGTTTTCAATGAATAGATACAATCTATGTTGATTTGTGTTGATACAGAATGTTTATCTTTTATCATCAAGAATAGTGACCGTGTGCTTGATTTGGGGTGGTTCCATTCAATGATTTCTAATGATTCCTAAGATGAAATATCTTTGAATGTGTAATTATACTTCAATAGAATTTATTCTAATCAATATATGAACATTCACCTCATGTATGTTGTAGAGAATTCTAAAATACATTATGTTACTCATGCCTTCGAAACTCAAGTTCATAAGATAAATTAATTCACTCCACTATTGTACATGTTTCATGAAAAAAATTATTTCTTTGAGAAGGATATACATTATGGAGGTGATATCATCAATGATTTCATTATATTGTTGAATCCCTATATATATGTGCAATGTACTGCCATTTTTCATCATGTAGATTCCCCTTTTCAGCCTTGATCAACTCCTTCCTCCCTCAATAACCTTTCTTCTACTACTTTGTCATTATCTCATGCTCTGATCCAGATCAAACCTATTATTATTAAGAAACCATTTCCTTGGTCTTCCACCAGACCATCTCTTACACCCTATTTATTTGAAGGAGTTCATTTTCCTACTATCATAGTTGGAGAAATCCCTTCTAACACTTCAGCTTCTTCTCTTGCGGATCCTTTTTCTATCTCTTCCATGGGAAAGGAAAATAATAATAGATCTGAAGAGAAATGAAAGATGTTCATTTGTAGGGATGTGTTGTATTTTGGCCTCGTGCTTGTAATAAACTCTATCATTTTATTCAATAAATTGGGCACTGATGTTGTTTATTCATTTAATTCCCTTAATTCAATATTTCACTTTATTTGTTATTTTTGGTAATCCCAAATTGGGGATAAACAAGAAAAGGCATTTATGAAAGTATTTATTTAAATAGGACATTTATAGGAGAAGAATTTTTTTATACAACATATCACAAATATAATCATATATATTGTCTTTACTAAACTATATATATTTTAAATTACATGATTTTTGATCATCAATAATGAAGATATGGTTAGAATCCCTATGTTTTAATCTTTTTTAATGCCCAAATATCATATTTAACGTATCCAAAATAAATGTATGAATCTTGTATACCATGTAATATTTTGTTCTATTATGTTTTTTTGTGATAATACTTAAGTATAATCAATTCTGTGAGTATTTATTCTTAAAATAGTATCAAACTCTTTGGCCAAGTTTGTGAAACTATAATCTTGCTACAGGTTCCATATTTTCACAATGTCTATGACACTGTTTCCTTAATACCATTTCCAAGACATTGTAACAAGACACGATTAATAATTTGGACCGAGGAATAGAAACCATTACCAGAGAAGCAGTGTCCCTGACAGTGTAGTCTTGATACTGATTCTAGAATTCACACTAAGTTATGGGTTCCAGATCTAACCGTGACTGTCTCACTATGACGATCTGGCCATTTATATCTCACCATGACTATATTACCATAATTTTCTCATCACTCAACGTAAAAGGAGAGACATCATTCCAAGTGACATAGTTTTGAGACACAAAAAAGGACATTGTTCCATACATAACCATTTTTATGTCTCTGCTAATTAAATTTAAAAATTATTTCTAACGTTCATATTTGATTCATTTAATTAAACTGATATAAAAAATTGTCTTTTGAAGTCCTTTTAGCAGATAAAATGAGGTATGTTGAGTTGATATTTTTCTATCTATCAGCCACGATTGTGAAATACCGAAGATAAAATACATAGTGGTTTGGGAGATACAGATAGAGATTGAGAAATTTAATTTCATGATAACATAACACAAATTCATAAGAAGAACACACGAAGAACACTCGATTCCTAGTTGCTGAACTGATATGAATCAGAACCCCAAACATCCCCAAAGTAGTAACTCTATGAAAATATTATATTAAAAAAATATCTAATCTAACTAGAAACCACAACACGAGACTCATGACACTATTTTTCCACAAGAGGACTCAAAAATCACATTTTTAATATCCTACGAGTCCAAAGATATATAGAACAACACTCGAGAATTTTTAATCCTTTCTCACTAATTGTTCTCTCCAGTGTACAATTTTTATTACTTATAGAGTAGTGTGTGTATTTTTATTAAAACCTTCACTACCACCTGCATTGAACTGGAGGATACACAATATCTTAACACAAATATCTCTTACATCTTGTTTTACCCACACATAATTGTGGAAGTTTTCATATGTGAACTGGCTGTTAGTTTTCCCATATAGAATAGTGGAAGATTTCTTATGACCTAGAGAGTTTTGTGTACTCTTGTTAACCACCATCAATTTTCTGGATCAAATATTTATATATATTTCCAGGTCGTAGGTGATCACCAAGTGAAGCGGATTTGGTCTCGACTTGAGACTAAACAACATTTTTTATCTTCAATCTCATTCAATTAAATATTTCCATATTTTAACTCATATTTCAGAAATCTAAAGTTTACATTGATATTTATTCTTGGATAGTATTTATAACTATTTTCCTGTATAAGAGTAGTTTCAAAGGTTGTATAAATATATCATATTATTATAATTGATTATCAATATATCTTTTGAGAAATTATTTTAAAATTAAAACTATTTAATTTTTATTACCAGGGTTAGCTGGCCTATTATTATTTTTATTTGGGGGATGTTTTCAAATTAAATTTCTAACCTAAATTTTTATTAGAAATAAATTCACACCACACTTGATTTTCTTACTCTGACCAATATAAATCCTCTATAAAAAATTTATATTATCTTTAACACATATACATTACGGTATTTTGTAATAGTTATAGAAAAATTTGAGAAATCTATATAGCTTATGTGGCCTAATATATGGTCCAAAAAAGATGATCCATATTTGTTAAATCCACAAGTCTAAATAAAATTATAGAAAAGACATGTAATATCTCCTCGAGTCAAAAGTGTATTCAATTCAATATATCATAAAAATTTTATGTTCCCAAAACCTTATTGAATATTCTATTCCACCCTCAACATGCATTATTAAATAAGTTCTTTAATCCTTTCAAGTCATCATAGTAATCAGTAATGAGTGCATTGGAATTCCCAGGTCACTTCTATTTTATTATATATACAAACTCAAATTATGTATCTACATATGCCCCAAATGTATGGTAGATCAATTGAAGGCGTATGAATATAGAATAGGTGTACATTAATTGTCCATACACCCATACACCATTGCAAGAAGAATAATTAAATTTAACATTGTTAGTGGTCATCCCCTATGTACCTATTATATCTCATCACCCATGATTGGAATTTGATGAGATATGAATTATAAAAAAACAATACAAATAATCATAAGGATTATGTATCCGTGATGTTACACAGATGTGTAAAATGATCACCATCAATGTAGTGAAATAAAAACTAATCCTTGAACCTTTTTATTGTTCTATGTCACATTACCACAAAACACATGAATCTATAGTCCAAATGTCATTAAAATGGATTGAATGACCACTTGAAAGGGAATTATATTTTTCAAAGAGGCATAATCCATTTTTGGACATGGTTTATCTTTATTATTCCTTTCAATAAATGTTATGGTCAATATATAAAGAAAAATCATTAAATTTCTTATAATATGTTAATTCATGATATAATCATGTATTTATACCCTTCTCTACTCTTTGGTACATAATATTTGTAAGGAATTTTTTTTTAGAATGCTCGACATTACTCTCCCATTAGTCAAAAATATATTCAAAACAATGTTCTCCAGAAAAGGTATACAGGAGTATGAATCCATTCCCATATAATATTGAAAATAATTTTTTACCCATTTTTCCTTTAACCAATCACATTGTAGGAATGTTTTTTTTATTTCCAAAAAAGGAAATTTCTACCTTATTAAGGCACAAAGAGTATATTTTTTACCTCTTTCAACATGTATGGATTCATCCACGATAATTTCATGGAAGCCTCATTCTAATGATTAAGTGATTTATTTTTAAAATATCGTTTAATATATATTTTCACTGAAAATTATTTTTAGAATATGTTTTTAATGAAAAGAATCTTTTCCTTCATAATATTTTTTAAAAGTTATTATTCTATTTAATCAAAGACAACAACCCTCTATTTTACCCAACATGGGATTTTTTGTGTCAATACTATCATTATTAATCCCATAGTTGTTTTATTATTGAGTTGAAAAATAATTATATTCACATTCACTTCCTTTATTTTATTGTTAGCAACATTTAAGTATCCAATATCCAATGACCATTGAACATTGAATTTCCCCTTTTTATCTATTTCATTTTTATTGGATATTATTATTGACTGAACAATATACCATTTTAAATTTAGTTACAACATAGGAAGTAATTTGATTAATTGGGGAATTATTGAGAAATGTGTATTTCTCATTCAATATGGTTATTAGATAAGAAATATTATTTATTTTATTATTCAATATTAATAATGCCATGGATAGGTTGACACGGGTTGGGGACTGGTTAATAAAATCATCTAGATGAATTGGTAGTATCATGAGATGAATTAGTTGGCAAGCTACCATAGATGGATTTTCACACAATATCTAACTTTTCTTCTAAATGTTCTTGATGGTATTGGTTCTATGTTCCTAGGAAACATGGCATCCAATAGTTAAGAATTTCATTCAAAATAGTTTATGTTTTTATTCACTCATGATATTTTGTGTCGATATATCTATGGATAAATTTAATTTTAGTTCATTTATTAAATGTCACGTGTTTCAGTTTCTTACAATTTTAAATTTATTTTTCCTTATGTAGTTATTTTAATGCAATGTATAATTATTTATCATCTTTCAACATTTCTTATGTACACCTCTTTAGTTTATGGATTAAATGGAATGTGTGTCCAATTAATTTCTTTTCCATATTGAATATTCCCATTTATTCATTATGAAATCCCATAAACTTTTCCCTCAATAATCATTTGAGATCACCCTTATTATGTTTCTTTCACCAAGAATCTATGAAGCATATAATGAAATATATACAAGAATATATTATATTTATTAGAGTTATCCACAAAGTTATTTATTTGTCTATAAAAAATAAATATGAAGTAATTAGTGAAACCTTTTTAATATAATTCTCATTTATTAATCTTGTTTTCCAAGAAAAATAAATCGATAGCTCCTTAAAGGCTTCATTCTTTATTATCATTCAATACAATTGAAAGAAACCATAGACTCCGGGATTCTATGGTTTGGTTTCCTACAATTTCATTACATTTTTCTTCTATATTTCATGTTAGATAATAATATTTAGACACCACCCCAATAATTATATCTTAAATTTTTAATGAAAATTTTTATTGGTGTGACAACTCTCTCAAAGTATATAACTCTTCTCCAGTTCATATTTTTGTGAAGTTACATCCAGAAAATATATTCATTTCTATTTGTGTATAATTATATTCTTTAATGTACATGGGTTGGTTTTACCTAGGGAGGGCTCATTTCTATTTTATGAATTGGTAATTCTCATTAAAAATCCTGAATAATCCTATAGTAAAATATATGTTGAAAAATTATTATCAACTCCCTTTGAAAAATAATTCCTTAATCTGGTTCATGATTCCTAAAAATAAGGTGTACATAAATCAAGTTCATTCATAAAAACTCAACATTGATGAGATTATAATTTTATAAGAATATATCAATGTATATTCTAATTAATTTTATACTTATGTTTCTAATTGAACACAAACTAGGTTCTATTCCTATATCAAAGAGTGAATTTATATTAGCTGCCATTAAATTGGAATAATTATAGAAGAAAACGTAAGTGAATTTGAATAAGGGGTTTATATTCCCTACTCTATCTCCATGGGTTCTCTTGTATTCTACATGAAGTTAAAAATTTTTTCATTATGTATTTTTGTAGATTATCATGAACATAATAGAGTCACAGTAATGAATATGTTTCCTATACCACATATTGATTATTATTTAAGAATGTTAGATTGGATAAACACTTATTAAATGTATATATTTAATTTAGATATCACAATTATGGTCAAATAGAGAATATATACTTATGATTTTATTTTATGTAAGGAATGGTCAATTTGAATTCAATGTGATTCCATTTAGACATAAAAATTCCATTTCAATTCTCAAAGATTTACTGAATAATTCCATTTTATATTTCCATTATAATTATGGAATAGTCCTTATTGAAAAAAATATAATATATTCTCAGAGTAAGGAGTAACATGATGAACTTTTGATGACATTCCTAATCACCTTACAAATGGAGGAACATTATTCCAGGTTCAATGAATTTGAATTTTGGATACAAAAAGTATCCTTGTTGGATTATGAAATCAGATGCAAGGTTAAATAAATGGTTTATCCAATGAAATAAATTATTGTATAATTTTCAAGAATAAAATCCATAATAAAGATTCATAGTTTCTTTTAATTTGATGGATAATAATAATGGTTCATGAAATATTTGAAAAAGTTTAAAATCCAATAACAATGTTAAAACTGAAGGGAATGATGTTTCTCTAGATTGTGGAATGTAATAAAAAAACTATATATCTTATGAATATAATTTGATCTACTTTAACAAATTCTAAACTATAGTGAAATGTTTTTGTGACATAGAGTGAATATTTAATGAATTCTTTAGGATGCGACCTTTTAAAAAAATTAAAAGGTATTAGTTGGTGTATTATTTCAATTAAATACCCATGATAAAAATTAATACATACATGATCTTGAGATGATAGTGGTATTTTTTCATTAATTATTTTTAGGAATTATCACTATGGAGAGATGTTTCAGATTTTATTGTATATATTCCGAATGATTGATTTGAACATGTTCCAAAGTTGAAGGTTATAGTTACTATGGGTTTATTATTTTCAATACATTTCATTATAGGAAATAAAATAAGGTGGTTAATACTATATGTAGAAAAGATAATTCTTCCTTTTATATGATGAATATTGAAAGGGACTTAATATTTTGTATGTGTAATGGATGTTCATGGAAATCACGAAGGAATGGATGCAATATTCTTTTTTCAATTTCATATGTCATGTATCAATCCTTATAATGATCTTGGAGGAATAAAATTATTATAGAGAGCTTTGGATTATTGTAGGAAATATTCCAGATTTTAAAAATGATAAATATATATTTGTAATATTTGGAACTCAAATATGTTGTCCATCAATACCAAAAATAATTAAATTCCTCTTATTTTATGAACTTATTTCATCATTTACCATTCATTGTTGGAAAATTGTATAGTGTTGGTATGGTGCACTTATAGGGGTAAAACATGATGAGAGGTATTGTTATATATATATATATATTCATTCATGGTTTACCATAAAGTCAAATCCAAGCATCATAAAATTAAATGGTTGATGAAATCATTACCCAAATTAATGTGGATAGGGGGGAACATTTACATAGATTTTATCATATGTTTACCTAAAAAACATCATTGATAATTTTATATTTAGGCTATGGTGGATTGAAATATAAAATTAGAGAACTTCATTTCAAATTTGAAATATTTATCTATCCATAATCCTGTAAATAAATGTATTAAAAATGGATATGGTTATACAGGTACCATATTAAATTATATCATATCATTATTCTTGATTCAGATCAATGTTATATATAATTATCTTATTAGAATTTGAAAAAAATAGCATTAAAATAAAAATTATCCTTTTTAACATATATTAAATTTGAATGAGATATTAAAAAATTATAATATATGCTATGCTCATTCTCGAGGATTTCAAAAGATGATGTGATCAATGTCTTTCTCTGATCATCTTTTCATATAATAGTATTCCCCACACAAGAATTCAAATGACATTTTGAAAATCTCTATATATGATCAGATATTTAAGTCCCACATGTTGGGAAGATGCTTTAGAGAAGAATCTATTGTGACCTTATCTTTGTTGGGAAATGATAAAGAAGGTTTGACCATTCAATGACATATAAATGTAGATAAAATTAAACAGATGAGTTGTTATAATAATTTGAAATTATATATTATGTTTCAAGTGGATGATAAAGTGAACCTATATATATCAACATGGAAAAGGGTTTTAAGATATTAATAATTGAACGTTGAGCTCATGATCTATGAAAAGATTAATATTCATTACCACATAGAGACTATAGAGTATATCATACAGTTTCTACCAAAACATTCATGAGTACATAATGTATTAAATATATCAATCTTTATGGTTTTTATCTAATAGATTAAATATATGATTGGTTAAAGAAGATTCATTGTGAATAAAGGGTTGAATGACACACAAGTCCTTCTTCATACCTAGACCATTTCACAAAATTCTCTTTTGTTCTTCCATGTGTATGCTTATCAACCTTCCATGATCAGGATCCATGCTCAGGTTTCCTTCCACACAAAACCCATATATATTCCATTATCACAAGGATTTATTGGAAAGTTTCAATTAAATGAGGCACCCATTAACTAAGGCACAAGTGTTGGTTATACACCTAGTCATTATCGATTGTTTAATTTCCCAATAAATACCCCCTCACATCTAATTTTAAAAAGGATGAAAATAGACACACCCAGGAAGAATCATGAAATTATAGGATGCCCTATTACACCTTCAAGTATTTGCATCTCCATTATGTGACTTTATATATCATAACATAATGATAATAATAGAAATTAAAAATAATTATATTATTAGATGATATTAATCACTTAATCCTTTACAACTGACCACATACCTAATGACTATGTAAATAAATCCTATCCTAGATAGATAATTAAAGGGTTTCATGTGCCCAATTTCACATTGAATAAAATAGAGTGGAACCAAATTCATATGTAACCTCAGTAGGTATATAACATGGTGACACTACTATATAGCTCCATACATGTGTGATAATTAACTTTATAACCATAAATGGGTTCCACTTTTCCCAGTCTAACAAAAAAGAGGGTAAAATTTCAAAGGTCTATACCTAGGTAAATGTCTTATATAGTTACATGAGTATAAATTACCTTACACAGGGTTCCCACCTGTAAATTATTTCATTTAGATCCTTAACATTGTAGATAACCCACTTATGTCACAACTGATAGCTAGGATTCAACCACGTATAAAACCAATGGCCACATCACCCATGCCTCACACTAGGGTCTTAATTTACCGAGATCTAATGTCTATGTGACTATATTATTTTTCCTTCTACATATACATTTGAGATACATTACAGGGTCATTCATGCTAGAGTTCTGCCCATTTTTCATATATTTATTTGATAATATGGATTGTTCCACCTATAAAAGGACCTCTTAGTTTTTTATCCTGGAATGATACGATCCTCATGGTGTTTACAATTAATTATTACATTGAAAATGTTGACTCCTATCATTTTTTGATGGATAAAACTTCCATTAGATCAGGATGGTCATCCAATATAACCCATATCAATCATTATATTTACCACAACATCAAATACACCTCTTTCACCCTCTAATGGAGTGAGAAATATAACATGGACCACCAATCAATTATAGACCACAAATAATTCCTTAACCTGAGTTACTCGTTAGGTCAAATTCTCCTTGGAAGTATATTCATAATCCCCTGACATATTATTCATAATCATAGTAAAGGTACATGCCTCCTATTAGCTGTAAGACCCATAGCCTTCCTCCTGAGGCTATATTCTCTATGGTTCTAGTCCCATTTTCTCAACATGATATAATCATTATCTTTACTCCTAATTCATTAGTATGTATTCATAGGGATTATATTTTACTTAATGAGAATCCTATTAATAAACCTTAACTTATCCTTAATTGACCATATTTATTATGATTACATCCTCAATAATAATCAATATTCCATGTGAACCACCACTTACTCATGGGGTAATATTCCATATGGGGAACCTCATACTAAATAAAACATGTACCATAAAAGGAACCATACCTAAATGGGTCATATTCCCTAAAATTAATGTCATATAACCTCCTTTTTAGTTACTAATATATAGGATGAATTATAATGGGTGCTCATTCACTAGTCCCACACTAATTATTTTTGGGAACCTTTCACCTATTAGTTATAGCTTCATTACTTTAAAATTCATAACATTCATTCCATACCACATTATGTTAAACTTCATTTATAGGTCCTAATATATGACATTATGTTATCTAATCCAAACTATGTTCTCCTTGATTCTTATATACTAAGATACTTAACTACCTCTAAAATGTTCATTCCTAATACCCCATAGGTCCGGAATGAATAAAATTAAATGGAATATCAATTGGTCCTATATGCATGACCTTAAAATGAACATCACATTAGCATGTATATGGGACCATAAATGGATCCAAAATTTTCCTTCTAATATATATTGAAATCTAAAAATCATTTACATTCAGTGGAATGAAACTACCCGATTTCAAATTACCTTCAATGTTGTGTGTAAAAAGCCACTACCATGGGATTTCCCAAAAACCACAACAGCTACCACCTCACTGTGTGGTGATAAATTCTGAATAAAGTATATTTGTAGAATTATATCCTAATATATCTAATGAGAATGTAAAAAATGAATAATGGATATCTCTTGATATAAAAAATATATCAACATACAAGTGTATGTTTGATTGATCACTTGTATAGAGTTTCCTAGAAGTAATATTATTTATTAGAGGGATTCATGAATACAATATAAATATTTTAGATAGATAAATAGTAATAAATATTTCTTATACCCAAAAACGTAGTGAGTGGATCTCAAACTCTTATCCTCTTGAGCAATGCACAACCCATATGTCACTGGTAAAGGCCTAACAACTACCATCTTTTAAAATGTTGGGCAGTGATTAATACAAATTAACACAAGAATATATATTTTTTCCAAATTTAAGAATAAAATAAACTAAATTTGTTTACTAGTGAAGGTTGTTAATGGAATATGCCTAATTACTTGCAATTCTGAATTTATGGGGGTTTTATTATTATTTCTGTTTAGTTACTATCAAGACACCCTTAAATACAAAAAGATAACATATTATTCTCTATTATATTAAGATCCATGGATTTGATAATGGCCAATTTATAAAACTAATGATATTTTACATTACTATTTGATGTGAAAAACTATGCCTTATCCACTATGAACACAGTTTCCTCCTATAAAAAGGGATATTGTTTTGAAAAAATAATTTCTAAAAATAGTTGTTAAATGTCAAAGAGTTGGAGTATCATCACAACCACTTCATTATAACCTATAGAAATAAAATAAAATATTCTATAAGCTAAATTACTAGTGACCATCCCATCAATGTTGGGTTGTAAATATACACATGGAATTCCATACACCATTCAACTACTTCGGGATTTTATCCCCAAAGAATAAAAACCAAATCTTTCTTATCTTATTGAGGTGTAGGAGGACATTGACCACATGATAAATATAAATATTTATAATGACCATCCAAGGATATATAATATGAGTAATGATTATCTTTTTTACCACATGACCAAAATTCCAAATTATTTTTCCAAGTCTAATTTCTAGGAGATCAAATTCTGTGTGGTCTTGGTTAAGGAACAAAATTGGTGGTTTGTCCAAAGATGATATACAACATTTTATAGAGAAGAATATAATATTCTTTTTCCTATTCCTATTCATTATGTGCGTCAAAATATTATAGTAGAGACTACAAGGATCCACACATTTCATATAATGATATTAGACATAAAATAATAATATTCATTACTAAATATAATGATCCACATAAGAATTGTATAGTTCTTGTGACTTTTAAAACATTTATACAACAAATAAATGGTTCAAAAGTGGACTATATCATTTCTACTAAGATCTTCATATCATGGACCCTTATTATCCATATAATACATAATAAATTTTTTCATATATTGTCGAATGGAAATGTAGTTCCCCAACCAATGAAACCTAGAGTTTTTTTCCACTACCATTATATTGCCATGATTAAAAGAAATGAAATACTAATAGATGTAATAGTTTAGCAGTCATGGTAAAAAAACATACATGAGTCTTGCATTACCAAAGGATACACTAATTACTAAATAATTCAATTTTTAATTTCTAGGATAACATTATTCAACCTATTATATATTTTCATATCTTTATTAGTGAACTTCATGGATTCTACGGTAATGAAACAAAATAATTATGATCTCAAATTCTCAGTAAAGTTCAAGTATTGAAGAAGCAATATTAAATCAACAAGAATAGTCAATGTGACCTAGTAATAACTAAATTCACATTCCATTTAATAAATAAATTGATAATTAAGTCAGTAAAAACTGTTTAATGGTAAATAATTGTGAAAGAATTTCATTTATATAATTGGATAAGTAAAAATCAATACTGAAAGTTATAAAAATTAAAAAATATTACTCAAATTCCACAAATTGTGAATAAAATTAATCCTTATATTTCATCATAGTAAAAATATCATGAATAATAAATATATAATCAAAATGAATTCAATGCTTAATTATTTTATGTCATTTCAAAGGAACATGAAAACATATACTATTAAGACCTTTCACAAGATGGTTTAAAACTATAGGTTGAAACCTATAATGTTTTGAAAACTAATTTATCTCATTAGAACATGTAGAAGCATAGAGGGGCTATATAATTCTAAGGCTCATTTAACACTACTTGTCCATAGCATTCCTTATATCACGTAATAAATTTAAATAATAAAAATATGTTTTATCAAATATCCATATTGAATAAAGAATACAAATTTATCAGCATTTCACCAAATAATGAAATAATTGTGAAAGAAAAAACTATTTGTAAATATGATATAAAATTTAGAAAATAAACAAATCCTTGATAGATTATATGGGTAATTATGGTAAAATCAATGTCTAATGATCATAGTAAATTTAATATTTAATAATCAATAACAAAGAAATCATGTATGTGAATGTCAGTTCTGTAAGTGGAAAAAGAAATCATATAATATCATGATGAATAATAAGGGAGATATCAATACAAAATATCTCAAATGAAGTAAACATAAAGGGTTTTTGTTTTTGTTGAATGAAAATATTAATAAAATATCTTTTAAAAACTATCTTCTATAAAATATACTTTTAATTGGAAAAAGATTTTCAGAATCATTTTCATTGAAAATAACCTTTCATAAAAAAATTTTTAAAAAAATTAATCTTTTAAACATGAAAAGGAAGTTTCAAAGAAATGATTGCAGGTAAATATATACAATCCATACAATGAAAAATAACATTCCTTTTCCCTAGAAAAAGGTTATTAAAATGTCTTGTTTGTAAAGAGATAACAATTTTTCTTTCAAAAAATTTGTAAAATCCAAAATGGATAATATTTATTTAATAAATAATTTTAAAAATGTCAAATCATCTTTGAAAAAAAAATTAGAAGAAAGAGTTTTTTTAAAGATAAGTGGTTCCTTGACTAAACTGGGAAATGAATTTGTATTTTCTAAAAAAAATTCTAAATTTTTTTTTGTACGTATGTATGAAAAAAATTGAACTATTTCATAAAAAAGCTCATGAATAACTAGACGAGAATAAAATTATTTGGGTTTATTGAAAAATGAGAATATAGTGTCCTTTTATGAAGATTCAAATGTAAATAATCCTGAACAAAGTTAAATTATGGAATAACCACTTTAATGTACTCTAAATTTTGTGTGAGAATAAATCAATGAATATATTATGTGTGTAAAATTTAAATTCATATAAACAAATTGGAAATACAAAAATATATAGTAATCATATCATAGACAAAAAATCCTATAATATTATTATAATAGATGATTAATATAACAAAATGAAAAGTAATTGGGTTATAAAATTCATTAACACATTGTAACTTTTAATTAAAATACCCTTCGAATAAATAATTCACATTGTATCTCAAAATAACCTGATGATAAAATAATTCATGAAATAATATATAAAAATGGAAATTAAATACCACACACCAAATAAGTAAGGGGTGAATATGATATTTATCTCACATATGTAAAAAATTAAGATGAGATCCCTTTAACTTTCATTTTTTTGAGTGAAGATCAATTATCCTTAGGTATTGTGGTTTTAAGCATTATGTTAACTTATACCAAAACCATAATTATATTTATAATATCATATATTATCTTCATATAATATATTATTACCCATTTTTAATATGATTTCATAATTTTCACAATATATAATGTTAAATTTGTAGTATTTTGTTTTTTTAACTTCATACTTGTTTTTCTTATTCATCATCATAACAATTTTTATTATTAGGAAAGGAGAGTAATAGGGAAAAACAACAAAGATATATGGAGGTTGAAAGTACTGAAGAACAAGGTCATCATATAATGATTCCTGTTTCATATTTACATTATATATTTCACATAATTTTATTAGAAACATCCTTTATATGGTCTATGTATAGTGTGAATGAGTCACAGTGCTTTTAAGAGGTGATAGTTATCAATTCCTCAAACATTGTTATCATAATTTGAAAAATTAAAAGCATTATGTTATGTGTTATATAATGAATTTAATAAGTATTATGAAAAAAAATATATATAATGTCATATATAAATAGGGGTGTAATCATATTTCACATACACAAGTGGTGGTAATGTAAAAAATTAATGAAATCGTTTTGCTTGGTGGTAGATCAACGTACATAAAAATAAAAAGATCATTACCCATTAGATAGAATTTGGTGCACGTTTAGGTAGAAATCATAAAATAAAAATATTTCAGTTTATTTAATATACATAAGTCATTATATAATAATTAAATAATGTTATTTTAGTGGGTGGTGATGGAAATAATATGATTTTTTTGTTGACGATTGTCACCTTTTTTAGGTAACTTATTTTGGTTAGTACCAAAAGACATCTTTAGTTAGATTTAGTCCCAAATATAGGATTATTGTATGAGGGTATAAAAGTTGTGAGATTTTTGGAGAATATTATGGATGATCCAAAGGTCTTTATTAGGGAGAATAAATGGGGGTAAGTTCCTTTTTCTAGTGGAAGATGAGTAATATTTTTGTAAATATTTGTATATGGAATGTCAACCATGTTTTTCTCCTTTTCATGGGGCTCCAATAAAGATTAAAATTAGATAATAGGGATTATAGGGTCTAAATAATTCCAACCAATTTATTTTGGACCAGTTACTAGGTCATTTTGGCCCTTATGTTTAATTTATACTCCCCAGTTATGATAATTTTTCTCTTAATCATGGTAATTAATTTTAATTACATTCAGTATTATTTTTGGTTAAAAACTAAGTTTAAGATGTTATAAATTTTAAACTATAATGATAAAGAATATGGAATATATTTTTACATATTATAATAAAATATATTGTAGAATGTAATTTCAAATTAATTCCATAAACTGGATGTTAGTGTGGGTTTTAATGTAAAAATGTCCAAAATGTTTCTTTGTTTTTATCTAATTTCAAAAGTTAAATTGATTACTATAAAAAAATTAATTAATTGATGTGAAATTTATCTATTTTTTTATTTATAAAAATTTTAAAAATATATTAACATTATAAATAATTTAGATGAAAATGCAGGTTGGAATTAAAAATTAGTATTTTCCAATATTCATCATAAATTGAAACTTATTAGAAAAACTGTATATATTCACCCCTAGATAAATTTTATTTTCATATTTAAAAAAATTAATTTTGCTTTGAAATAAAAAAATTATAAAATTTCTAAAAATATTATTTAAAATATGTACATCATTAAAGGAAATAGAATTGTCATCTTAAAAAAATATAGTTTTTAATCATAAAATTGAATTTATTCTTATCTTATTTATATTAAAACAACTGGTTGACTTTAAAAAATAATTTTATTTAAAATATAGTATATATATTTTATTAATAACATTCACTAAGAGTAATTAATTTAATTTATTAGGATAAAATACATTTGTATGAATACAAATAGTTTTTATAAAATTATTCATATTATTTTCATTTGGTTTATATATTCATTTATAATAAATTTGTAACCATTGAATTATGATATTTATTTTCATAATTTATTTCATAAAATTCATTACCTGAAATTTAATATTTTGGGTATATCATAGTATATTAATTAATTATAATTTAATAATATATTGTTGTTTGACAAAAATCTATTTTGTATGTAATGTAAGTCATCATAAGAAGTCGTTGGTTTCTGGGATGTAAGCTTACTCAGTATCGACTGCATTAAATTCTATATTATGGATTCAATTTATTTAAAAGATTAAACATTTATTAATGGATTAGGATTTAATATTCCCTTATTCTCTTTTTGTTGTGTGTCATACATGATATCAAATACAAGTTTACTCTCTTATAATTTATAGGGTGTTACATTCTGCCGAACATAAATAAATTGATTCCTCAAAATTTATACTCAATATTATAAATATAGGGTTTTATATTTATAAATTCCTATATTAAAAATCATGATCTTGGGAATATTTAATATAATATTAAATTCATAAGAGAGAATAAGAATTATAATGGTCGAATGGAATAACTTATGACTATGTTTCTCTATTGGAGAACATTAGTGGAATGTCAAGATATGGACATGGTGTAGAAGACAAAATATATATAGTGTGTGATTGGGGTTATGGATAAAAAACAAGTGAATGAATATTGTAATTTATAGGGCCTCAAATCCATATATCTATAATTTTTAAAAGAAAATAGGTTCAACATATTTAAGGTATTATGGTAACAATTTTTCAATCATTTTCTTAATGTTGAGTAATTAATTTACTACTAAATAATATAATAAAATATACATTCATGATACATTTCAATTTCATATGAGCAATTCCATTTTTGTTTTTTAATTGATCAAATTATAATTAATACCTTACTACATAAAATGGATAATCTAGAATGATCCATTTTTTTGAAGAACTACAATCGTTTTTTAATGAATTGTAATGACCATAAATAAAGTAATTATATTTTTCTCTAACTATTTTCGAAAAGCTATATTCTTCAATTAATAACCTTAAAAACAATAATTAACAGTAATAGTTCATCATTTATATTCATTCATAAAATTATTTAACAAAAATAATTAAACATTATCTTGGACATCACATATTCTCTTGGTAGGTGCGAAATCCATATCATTGCTTGATCATGGGTTGAAATCTCATGGACATTCCAGACTAGATAGGTTGTCACCCAATATATAGGATATCCTTTTTCTAAAAAATATTAATATGATTTCCTAAATAAATTTGATGAAAATACTTTAGATAAGGTTTACCAATACAATGTCATTTAACTAATGTTTTTGGGACAATCTCAATTCATTAATTCTTCATCTGTTTTATTTCAACATAAGTCCTTCCATGGCCTATGTATTAACCAATAAATTCATTGTAATTTTCTATTAAAATCCTTCATAATGTTTGGTAAATAAAATCTGAATTATCCTAAAAGTAAACCCCTACATTGTCAAATATGGTTTGAATAAAGGCTCATTTTCATGTACATGGTGATACTCGAGTCTCACCCAACACACCTTCTTAAGATTATTACCACTAGGTATATCAATGTTAAAACCCCATCCACTTGTACTATCCAAAGAGGGATTTATTTCTTGGAATACCCACATACCCTCTTCCTTATCAAATTTATAGGATGTTATTCTGTACTTATAAAAAAAATTTATCTTAGGGTTACATTTCCCGATTTATATTTTCTTAAATCTAGTTCCAAGGATGATACTAAACTTATTTGGATACCAAATGCATCAACCCAGCCCCACAATCCCAGATCTGATGTCTAAAACAATTACAATGTAATGATTATAATGGATCCCATCCCAAAGGATCAAGGAGTTTAGTAGTCATGGTAAACCAAATATATATGGGATTCAGGTATTATAAATCAAAACACTAATAACAAAAAAAATTTTCTCTTTCAAGGATAAAATTATTCCATCTCTGATATCTTGGAATATATTTCATAGTACACAACATAGAATAATGGGGAAAGAAAAAAATAAGGAAGAACACAAATTCTCAATAAGGGTTATCTATAATGGATTAAATAACGAATTAATGAGAATTTTCAATGTCGAAAGGTAATAAATAAAGAAACATTCCACACAATTAATAAAATAAGATGTAAGTGCATAAAAATATGGCATGGTAAAAAATTAAGAACACATGGAACTCAAATTACTGGATAATAAATAATCAATATAGAATAGTAAGATACTGATAACACACTACATTAAATTAGTAAATAGAGAATGAAATGCTTTTAAATATTATATCATAGGGAAAATCTCTTGGATAATAAATACTGAATCAAAATGAATGATATAATCAATTATCGAATGCCAATTCAGAGAATCATGAAAATATATAATCTCAAACACAATATGGTTAAAAACTATATCTAAAAATTAGTTTATTTTTCAAAAATAATTTTCCTCATGATAATTAATGAATTCAATAAGGGGTTATATACATTATAGGCCCCACCATCACTGTTTGTCCAAATCATTCCTTATATAGATTAATCTATTTAATTATTAAAAATTAGCCTTATCAATCATCCTTATTGAATCAATAATATTGATTTATCAATATTTACCTAGATAATTAAATAACTCTCAATGTAAACACTATATGTAAAATTGAAATATGGTTTAGGAAATAAAAATGTCCATGATAGATGATATATATTATTAGGGGAAATTCAATGTATAATAATCAAACGAATTTAAATATTTCACAAAGACTAAAAACTAAATCAATGAAGAGAATGTAAATACATTCCATTCCCAAATTAATCACAAACCATCTAGGTTATGAATAAAGACGTTATCATTACAACACATCCCAGGTAGAAAACAATAAAGTGTTTATTCATTAATGAATTGAAATATTCAAAAAATATCTTTTAAAATACTTCTTGAGAATTTTTTTTATTTTGAAACAAAAAATTTAAAATAATTTTATTTTAAAATCACATTTGGAAAATATTTTCTTTAAAAGTTATCCTTTCTATCATGAAAAATATATTTTGAGGAAATGAAGGTAATTTGATATGTATATATTATAAACGGGGATGCATTCCTTTCACGTGTTAAAAGGATAGAAAATTGAGTTTTTTGTAACGATAAAATAAGATTAATTTGAAAAAACTTGTAACTGAAAAATTGGGTAGAAATGTCTTTAAAAAATAATTTATAAAGATAAATAAATTTGAAACTAATTTTATAAAGAATGGATTTTATTAGAGAAAATGTTCTTTGACTAAAGGGGGAAATGATGTCAGGTTTTCTTAAAAAAAAATTCGAAACTATTTTTATTACCAAAGAGTGATGAAATGTTAATATTTCATTAAACTGTCATGAAAAAATAGAGAAGAAAATTAATTTTTTATTGATAAATGATAAAATGATTTTTATAATGGAAATTCAATTTTATGAAATCTAGAATAAATGAGATTATGAAGTTAACCCTTAGAAATACCACAATGTTGATGCGATAATAAATAAAGGAGTAGATTACATGTGTCTAATATAAATATACATAAAATATTTTAAATACAAAAATATATATTAAAATGTAACAACACAGATAATATTTAAATATTAACAATAATAAGAATGTAATATAACCCAATGAAAATAAATCTGGTTATGAAATTCTTTATCACTTGTTAACATTTAATTCAAATAACCATATAAAAAATAAAAAAATTGTACTTAAAAAAATATAATAACAAAATAAATCACAATATAATATATCAAAATGGGATTTATATAAACCACACAAAATATGTATGTGGTGAATATGACATTTTTCTCACATGTGTAAAAAGGGGAGATGAAAATCCCTTACATTGGGTTTCATATTAGGTAAACATCCAATATTGTCCTTTTTTTATGGTTTGAAAAAAATAATTAACTTATAAAAGAACCATAATAATAATAATATTGTACATTAACTTTTTATAAAATCCTTTTATCTGTATCATTATAATATTTCATTATTTTCACTATTTAGGTTGTTAATTACCTAATTTTCCAGGAGTGTTTAAACTTGGTATTTTTTTAATAATTAGATCATTATTTATTAATATAAAAATGTAAAAAATTATATATATATCATATATATCTAGAATATATTTGTTTATAATATTCCATAATATGTGGAGATAAGAAATGACATGCACCGTTCATAGAGATAGTAGGTCGTACGTACGCCTCGACGCTACATCCATTTAGGTTTTTGTATTTAGAAAAAAGAAATTAAAATGATATATATATATTTATTATAATACTATTATCATATTTATTTAATATATTTCTCTTAGTATTACTAAAATAATTATTTATATGTTTCATGTGTAGTGTGAAAGAGTCTCATTGCTTTAAGGAGGAGATAGTCCACACTTCCACAAATGATGTTATCATATTTACAAAAAATTGAATGATTTTAGGTATGTGTTTTATAAATATTAACGAATTTTTAATACAATAAAAATATAAAAAATATCATATATAAATATGGTATCAATCATAATTCCTAACTATAAGAGGTGGTAAATGAAAAACGAATGACATCATGTTGTGAGGCGGTAGTTCACCGTACATAGAAATTTTATTTTTATTACCCATTAAGTGGAAGTGTGATTATGTTTCTTTCAATATAATAAAAAAGAACATATAAGTATATTAATGATACCGAGGTAATTTTATAATCATGAAATAAGAAAATTGGAGGGGGTAGGGAATGAAATTAAATGAAAGTGATCGTTGAAGATTGTTGCCTCATTTTCAGGTAATGCCTTATAGTGTATATGAAAATACATAATTGGATGGATTTATTACAACATTATTGATACTATTATGATATTAGATAATTTAATATCTTATTTGCTCAGATTTTTCTTGTGAATAATGGCTTCAAATATGTGAATAATTTGGAAGGTGAATGCATTTTTATAGTAGAGGAGTGGCATTCTTGTAAATTTTTTAAAATGGAATTACACCCATGTTTATCTTTGTAATGTGGCTCCAGTAATGAAATAAATTCAATATAATGGTTCATGTGGTATAACTTTTTCCATAAAATGGATTTTTAACATGTTAATACATCATTTTGGCAAATAAGTTAAATGTTTAGTCCATTTTTATGCTATGTTTTTTCATATTTGCTATAATTAATTTTAATTACATTCATTAATAATTTTGGAAAAAAATAATTTTACATTATTAGAAATTATAAATTATTCTGATTACAAATAAGGAATCGATTTTTTAGAATAATAATAATATAAGTGGCAGAAATTAATTTAAAATTAATCCCGCAGATAGGATGACAATGCATTATTTTAATGTAATAAAGTTCAAAATATTGTTATGTAATTATATAAATTTTCAAAGTTAAATTGGTTAAAATGACCTAAATTTTATTAATATATCTAAATTTTTTCTTATTTTTCTATATAATAAATTTAATAAATACTTTATGTATATAAATTAATTAGAATAAAAACCATTTTGGAATTAAAATTCAATATTTTTCCTTATTCATGAAAAAAATGGAACTGCATAGAAATATACAAATAATTCACTATATGATATAGTATATATTTCAATTTTAAATATATTGTTTATTTTTTACATATAAAATATACACATTTTAAAAAAAAATTATTTAAAATAGGTTCTCCAAAAAAGGCGGTAAAATAGTTTTTAGAAAAATACAACATTTAAGCATAAAATATGATTTATTATTATCTTATTCTTATCAAAACTATATGATGAATATAAAAATTATGTTTCTGAAAATATAATATATAAATTCCATTAATATAATTCACTAATATTAATATATTTATTTTTTTAGATAAAAATCTATCATAAGCATAAAATAGTTTTTATAAAATTATTCCAATTATATTCATTTAGTTTCTATTTTCATTTATAATTAATTGATAATTGTTTTTTAAAAAATTATATATTTTAATAGGTTATTAAAAACTATTAATAACTCATAATTTAATTTCTCGGTTATATCTAATTATATTAAAAAAAAATTTTAATAACACATTATTGTTCAGTAAAACTCATACTTCCATGTAACAGCAGTCATAGAAGGGAGGTATTGTTGCATGAGGTGAAAGGTAAATCAGTATCACATAAAATTCATGATATATAATATAATTTATTTACTTAAAATAGTATATATATTTTAAATTATTTAGATATTATATTCACTTATACTCTTGGGGTCACGTATAATTCATGCTATCAAACAGAAGTTTGCTCTCTTATAATTTCTGGGAATTATAAGAAACATAAAAAATGGTGATATCAGATGATCGGTAAGGGTAAATAAGTATGATAGAAATAGAAAATGGATATAATGGTATGATTACATGAAAATAATTTTTGAAAACTATACCTTGTATACTATATATCATAATCATGAGCCATAGAATATGTCACAAATTTCTGGCATACACATATGCAGAGAAAAGAAGTTCCTTAGTTATGAACGATTACTATTAAGCCCATCAAAATAGAATGATTTAACTCTCTTAATTATTTTAGTAGTTAAGTGCCACTCCCAAAAAATTCATATAATTAAATGTACCTTTCTATATTAGGTTCACAGTCTATTACATTATTTTTTGTCTAAGGAGATATCAATATTTATCGAATGCATAGAAGGGATATATAGGTCCCACCCATCATATAACACATAAATATTATACCAAAATATAATAAAAAAATTCATCATATCAAAAACCATAATGATAAATGTGTTTTATAAATATTTCATCTTAGAATAATCTGTGGGAAGGAAATGAGTTTCATTAACATTTGTTATTTCATCAGAGAATAAAACATGGAAAAGATATGAGTATCATCAATATCATTTCATAATCTATAGAAAAATAAATAGAAATAATAAGGGTGGTATAATTTGATCATATTCTCATTAAAGTCTACATAACATAAAATTATTACATCTTTGAGAGAATTTTTTTTAATGATCACTTAGAATAAATTGTTAGGAAAATTTTTTTCACTTTGATATAATATATTTAATATATAAAAACATTCCAAATTATAATGAAAATATTTTTAATTTAAAATATCCTTGGAATTATTTAAATGAATAATTATTTATTTGAGAGATAACGATGGATGAAAATATCGTTCATGTTGTACATGATAAAATGATTACTCTATTCACATTTTCATTAAAATGTAAAATGATCCTTGTTCATAAAATGACAACAAGATTTATTTTAAAATTTTAAATTAAAATGTTTAAATTAATTTACTTAATAATTTACTAAGGAGTTCTAAATACCTTATTAAAATAATTATTAGAATAAATAAACAAGGTAGAAAACTTATTTTCAACCGAAGCGAGAAATACAATCGTCATTCCTTCAAAACATTCTTTTGGACCCTTGAGTGTATAAAGGGGGTGAATGATGGGAAATCACATATTATCTTGAAATAACCTTAATATAATATGATTATTGATTTGACTTAGATATATATAAAAATATTTCTTCATTAGAAGAATAATCATAAACAATCCTAATAAACAAAGGGATTCTATCAACAAACACTAACCACTATGGTAAAAATTGAATCATATTCCCTAGAAAAGTTATAATACTATATGATTATTTAAATAAAATAATTTTCATGTTAATAATAATAATATATATTCATGTGAATGATATACACCACAAAAAAATAAATAAGTGGTGAATAATGCATTTCTCCCATGAAAACAAAAGTGAGATAAAATTCCATGGCATCTATGGTATCTTCTAAATAATAATCCCCATTAAAGTAATAATTTAAATGAGCTATTATAAATAATTTATATATAAATATTAATAATATAAAATTTCAAAGTGTATTTATATAAAAATTTTAAATGAATTTGTAGTGAATATGATATATGTATCCCTAAAATAAAAGAGAGACTAGAGATCTCGTACCTCATGTATATAATTTCTTCATAGATTTTTGTAAAAATAGTTAATGAATATAGATATATAATACACATATTAAAGAAAAAAAATCATATATATCATCACATATATTATTTATTTATGATAAGTTCAACCAGTTAATTATTAATTTCTTGTTAAACTAAGGATTTTGGTAATAACGGCTTTCTTCATGTGTGTTTTGATTTGTTTTCTCTGTACATTTTACTTTTAACATTTTTTCATGATATAAATAATTTTAACAATGATATAAATATCATATAAATTAATCATATATGTATTTATATTAATCCATTAAATTCATAGGGAGAAAATGAATTACACTATTCTTGGATATGGTAGGTCATACGTATACATGAACATTCTATCGAATTTTTCATTGGATGGAATGAAAGATAAGTAAATTTAAATTAAACTTTTCAGAATAGTTTTATATCATAGGTATTATATATATTTATTTAATATATCCTTATTGTCATGCATGTCATAATAAATTGAATTATTTATCACATCACTTTATAAAGAAGGTTGTGAACACATCTGTACATGTGATGTTATCCTTTTCCAATATATTGGACGGTATGAGATAGATGTGATATTATAATAAGATATGTATAAATATTTAATAAATATATTACATAAATATTCAATATTTCATTATCCATATCCCTGATAGGAGGTTATGTAAAATTAAATACATCAGTTTACGAGGTGGTAGTCTGTCGTACATATGATTAACAGGTTCCTTTACCATTTGATGGAGGAGGATATGGATGTAGTTTATAAAAATAACATAATAAAATATTGACATATAATTATGTTACTATATCATCATAGTTGAATAAAAATAGAAATTTTTGGATGAAGAAAAAATATAAAAATGATCATTTAAGATTGATACCTCTTCTCCAGACAACCTCCTAATGTTTTTATTGAATAACATCATAATAGGGTTTACTACAAAAATAATTCTTATAGGATATGGGAATTGAATTAAGTGATAAATTTTGGTTGGTTTTTGAAAATTTTTAGGAGATGTGTGGACAAGGGAGGATAAGGGGTTCCTGTTTTTAAGTGGTGGAGAGGGCACAAAAGGACTTTTTTGAAAAGAAAAAGGTATAACCACATTTAAAATTTCATAAAAGTTTCCATAAATGTTAACTATAGAATATAATGTGTGATAAAGTATAAATATTTCCATGAAATCATATTTTGTCATGTTTTAAGGTTATTTTAAATCACATCTTTTTAGTTTTTCTAAGATGTAGACCCATTTTATCCTTAACTATGATAATTGATTTTTACCATTGTTTACAAATCATTATGAAAAAATATATGTTTACCTATTTATATAATAATAATTTTACTAATTCCAAATATTTAGTTTTTTTAAAAAATTCAACAATTAGAAGTGGATAGATTTATTTTAAAAATTAACTTGATGAAGTGATGAAAAAACAGGTTTCCAAAGCATTATGTTCAGAAATTAAATTTTATTCACATCATTATACCATATGAAATTGAATAAAATGACATAAATTCGATTATGTAAATTATAATTCAATTAATTTTACTTTTATAAAAAACATGAAAAAAATTCAACTTATATATTCTATAAATTAAAATGATGTTTTCAATAAAAATCATCATTTTTCACTACACATTTAAAAATAATTATTTTTAGAATAATCTAAAATATTTACTCATATATAATATTTACATTGTGATTCACAAAATGATTTTTATTTTTGAAAATATATTTTCATGAAAATCAAAAACTATTTTATTAGTTTTTATAAAATTATATAATATTATTTTTATATGGAAGATTTATTTTTAAAACAAGAAGACTTTAGTAAAAATTAATTAAATAAGTATACATATATTTAATTTATGTAAAACCATTGTGCATAATTTTAAAAATGATTTTAATAATATTCATAAAAAAATTTAGTAGTTAGGTGTTATCCAACACGTTTATGTATTAATAATAATTGTATCTCATCATTCATTAAAACTGGGTGTTTTGTGTAACAAAAGCTATCAATGAAATTAAATTTATCTAAAAAAATGATTTCATAAAATCATATAGTGTTACATTACACACCCATAAACATAAATTTTTCCTTAAATTAATTTAACACTTATATAATATGATATGTGTAATTTTACCTCATTATATCATCAAGTTCCCCTGTTACATCCTCAATTTTGTGGTTTCTATATAAAACAATGGAAATGTGAGTGGTATTGTATTGTAGAACCTTATCTCTATGATATATGACCTATACAATTTGTTCTTTATAGGGGAGTTCATGATATATTATTATAGAAATTGAGTCCCATACATGTTAGGGATCATGTATTAAAATAATCATGATAGATACATGGAACACATATTGGATTTAACAGAGATTCCTTGGAAGAGAAATGTGATAAAACAACTTACCATACTATATAAATAATTTCAAAAGGGCCAATATAACTACGGATGAAATTTCATTTTATCTGAAATCCTAAAACCATATTCCATTGATAAATTCTAATGAAAACTATCCCATCAACATGAATCTCGAGATCTATCTGTTGATTTCATCATAATATGTATTTCAACTATTAGAGGCCTTGATGTGCTATTGAATTGATTTAAATTTCTTTTACATTTTCTCAGATAGATTTGTTACCAAAATAATTCATTTTCTATGTTCATCTGAAAATATTAGAATTGTTTAATTATTTTCATTTAGGGACTCATTATTTGTGTTATGAATGGTTAAATGAATGATATTGTTTTATGAAAACTCAAGAAGAGTAAGGTGATGATCCTACACAATTTTGAAATCCATAGAACAAGATCAAAACATATGCTCTTGTATTTGAAATTTTATCATGGAATGACTATCTATATTTGGATGATACACATTACTGAAACATAGCTCGGTATTAAGGGATTACTAATGACATTCCTATAACTATTAGTTAAGCTTTAGATCCCGATCAAATAAAATATAATGTGAAACTCCATGCACCCTAAAAAATCATTTAATATATATTATATAAATCTAATTAGGAGAAATAAATTATATGATAGGTAATATGTTCATTGACATCATAATGTAATCAACAAAACCCCATATTATAATATACCATTTAGTTGTTTTGGAGATTTCGATGACATAATCCCTAATGATGTTTTCCAATTTTCATTCTAGTGTAGGTAATGGTTGAAACATCTCTTATATTATTCTCCATCTTAGAATTTTATTATTGAAATATGATGCACCAATATACAAACAATTAATTATATCTCTCCATGTTGTCCCATTAAAAATACCCATTAAAATATTTACATATCAATGAAAATATTGGTAGAATAGGGAATGATTATATACAAGCTTCCTATATTGGCCCTTTATTCGAATACAAAATGAATTGATTACACACATAGTTACAGATCTTTATCATTCCCAAATAATAGGGGATAAACATAAGAACATTTATCACTATTTTACACCCCTATATATTCTTTCTCTACCAAATTAATCACCATAAGTAAAGATAATAGAATACTTATTTAAAGAATATTTGATTTTACCACTTCCTTCAAGATTTTCCAAAACATCATTTTGAAATCCAAAAACAATGGATCATTAGTGATCCCCATCATAGATAATCTAGTGAGATCATTTTGAATCAAGTCATCGGCCACCTTGTTCACTTTCCTAGGGTGGTAATGTATTGAGTTTTCATAATTTTTAATCATCTCCAACCATCTTCTCTATCATATAATCAACACATTCAAGGTGATCATATACTTTATACTCTTATGATCATTATATATATCACACATTTCTCCATAAATATAATGTATCCATATCATTAATTCCAAGATTATTTTCAGAAAAATTCAAATAATATTTTGGTTAATTTCTATCATGAACCATAAATTATCATGAGTTATAACATTTAACCACTTCATTTTTTAATATAATACAACCCAATCACCTATTCAATGTATCACTAGAGATCAAAAACCCTTCTGTACTACAGGGTATTATAAACCCAGTTAAAAAGAAAAATATTATATACACATATATAAATTTTTCCACACATTAATCTATCTAGAGGAACATGTCTCCCTTATAATTTAAATTGGTGTGTGGAATAGATACTCAAGAAAAATTCTCTAAAAAAATTTTAATATCCATCAAAACCATGAAATAATATTATCTCAGTTGTAGTGGTTTATCTGGTTGACCATTTAATATCTTATTCCTTTTATGGATCCACATATATACACTCTATAGAGATTATATGATCTATATAATGAAACCTTTTGTATCCAAATTTCACTCTTCGAAAAGTTTTCATACAGTTTATGCTTACTTTGAATCTTCATCCCCATTCCCATGTGATCTTCATGCTCATCCATTGTCTATGAATTTATAATAAAATCATTTATATAAACCACAACAAACTAATCATGTTTTTCTATAATTCCTCTACCCATTAAATCCTTGAAGATAGTGAGGGAATAAGTCAAAAAATAGTATCACAATATATTCATAGTGACTATACCATGTCTAAAATGTTTTCTTGGTTATAGACTCCCTCATATCCATGAATTAATGATATCCATTACAAATGAAAATACTAAAAATTAATTGATCTCCATTAACTTTATCAAACAAGTAATCAATATTGTGCAGTAGATTGTTTAATGGATTACGATCTTTTGTATCTCGTGATAATAAATGTAGAGTTTTATTTATTAATATTTCTTGTAAAAATGAATATGTACATAACAAATTAACAAAAAAGTAATAATAAATCCCTTTTCAATATCTTCCAAGAGATTATTCTTTAATTATTTCAACTAAATAATGTACATTATATTTGGGAGTCCTTGAAATATGCGTGACATAAATTTTAATTTCTATTGAAAACTCAAATTCATGATTCGGTATAATACTAGTGAACTCTTCCCTCAAGATATCAACAAAATCCCACACAATTTGAATATCATTGATGTTGAGTTTCAATAAACTATCTAGGATAAAATTCCATTTTGAATAAGAATTAAGACCCATATAATGGAGTAATATCTATCAATAGTTCAAATCTATCATCACACTAAATAATGATCATTGGATGTTTTGGAATATCAATAATGAATTCTTTTACATAGTTGTTTTTGTGGGGTGTGAATGGGGAAATCTAATCCATGTCTAAGATAACATCAAATTCATCCATAGAGAGAATATTTTGATTTTCAGGATGAAAACACCCACAAACATCGACTAGAGAAGAATAATATACTTGATGTCATGACCTGTCCTCAGGATCCATGTCATGACTACCCCAAGCCCGCCATCCATAGGCTAGGGGTTGGCGACTAGCACCAAAGGCATAAATCAATAAGCTGGGAAGGCATTTCCTTTCTAAAAAGTAGTCACACACAAACAGAGTCCACAACTTAAAGAAAAACACTATGTAAAAATGAATAAAAAGGTAGTGATGAAAGTAAGTGGTCTAGTATACAAACCCAACTAAACAACCAGAACAAGTAAATGTAAAAAGGGAAAAGAACTCATAGATCATCCACAGGGGAATCATACCTGAATGGTAGGTACAGATCTCAAACAACTCATCCCTGAGGTACGTCCCATCTAGTCCATCTCTGAGTAGCCTTCCGTCCATCAACCACAGCCTCGATCACTGCTTATTGTCGTCTTCACAGAACAAAACAACTTGCGGGTGAATCCCATGCAGGGGCGTGTATAACAATACATAGTAGGGGACCCTGAGACCCCCGAAGGTCTCCCAGAAACCAATAAGGGAAATACATTGTATAAAGATACAATCGCAAAGTATCAACCATCCTTACTTAGGTATATGCCAATACATATACCTATGTTAACAATCACAAACATGCTCCAACTCCTCAGACCAACCACATTTTGTTCCATAAGTGTAGAAACACTCCACAAAAAAAGTACAACACAAGGTGTATCCCATAGGTATAGCTCACAGAAGAAATCCATGTGGGCTTCACCACAACACATCCACGAAGAAACATCCACCCATACTTAGGTATATGCCCATACATATACCTAAGTGTTCAAGAGTACACATCTCATAAAAAGAGGTCATCACTAATGTAATGACTCATCTCACACGAGGAATACAAAACATTAAAGAGAGTAAGAGATGATTAGTTGCATCCACTGAATCATATTTCACTATTGAATGGTATATATCTGTAGAAACCTAAAACAATAGTTTGTTGAAGATGTTGATCCTATGTGGCATCCTTTTACAAAAGACGTTGTTATTGAACCCACAAGGGATCCAGGTCTAGTCTCGTCAATATTGAACCCACTGAGGATCCATGTCCAGTCTCTTCACAGAAGAAACCATAGAGGATCCAGGTCCAGTGTCGTCGCTGTCAAACTCACGAAGGATCCATGTCCAGTCTCGTCCCTGTGAAACCCACAGAGGATCCAGGTCCAGCCTCATCACTATCGAACCCACGGAGGATCCAGGTCCAGTCTTGTCACTGTCAAACCCACGGAGGATCCAGGTCCACTCTTGTCACTATCGAACCCACGGAGGATCCAGGTCATGTCTCATCACTATCGAACCCAAGGAGGATCCAAGTCCAATCTCATCCCTGTCAAACTCACAGAGAATCTTGGTCCATCACACTCTATTCCAGGAGGGTCCTCTCGTTGGGCCAAGTGTCGATAAATCAACTACCACGATGTCACGAGTTGATGAATCTCGTAGTTCCATCTCATCATAAGGAAGCCAATGCGTTAGAAAACCCATCAATGAGACGCCCTGTCTGTGAGTTATTGGTATTTCCATTCCCTGAGCTCGGTTGTTATTTAGGTTCAAACAAACCCGGTTGTATCCCAACTGCGTCCATTCCTCAAGTGGGATTTTCCAAAAGAACCGTACAGCTCTAAGCCTTCCATCTCCGCAGACGGTTCGTCGTTCAGACACCCATAGCCCAAAATGCGAGCTGAAAGGTTTAATCATATAATAGCGGGTCTGGGGCCGGTATGACCTAGTCAGACCGACCCGGACCGACCTGGTCCGAACCGGGGTCTGACTCGGTCCTCAGGTCCGACCCGATCCAAGGGGGTGGCCTGGCCCGAGTGGTCGGCCCGACCCAAGTGGGTGGCCCGGTGCGAGGGAGCGCCCCGACCCAATGGGGTGGCCCAGCCCGATGGTGCGGCCCGAACCGAGGTGGCTCAGTCCGGTCGTCCTGGCAGCCCGGTAAGCCTAGCAACCCGGTCAGCCTGGAAACCTGACGGCCCAGCGAGGGTCCGCATTAGCCATGACCAGGGGGGAGACGCGCACCTCCTATCACCAGAACATCAAATCCGTTCGTGTAGGATCCCAAATCGGCACAGGTACAGGTTACCGCGGGACCCTTCAGGTCCGACCCATAGCGCGAATAGGCTACTGCATCAGCATGCTGACCTCCTCTACCCGCTGTAGCCTATGGCCTCAGTTCTTCTCTAGCGCGGTGCAACGGCGCCGCACCCATCCCGCCTGACTATCGCGGCCTGCATGGCCGGGGCTCTTTCTTATTGCATGGTGTGACAGCACCACGCCCCTCCAACAGCATCACATCCCACCTGGTCATGGCCTAGTTCTTTGCGCGGTGTGACAACACATCGCCCCTTTGGCGGCCCGGCTTCCCTCAAGCCGCTGGATTCTTCCGCGGCCGGCTTGGTGCTGGTCACTGCATGTTTCATCGCGGCCTATCACTTGCGGCATGTTTCTTCGCTACAATCCTCTCTTACAACAGCTCCTTTGTGCCGCCTCCATCATCAACAAAAGTTAATAACATAGGGGGAGGGTCGGGACGATTTCGTGTGATCCGAGCCCTCCTCGTTATGGCGTTATGAAATGTAAAAACACATTTCATACATTCAATGACGTCAGATGGGAATAATAAATCAACTCAAATCCCCTACCACAATTTCTGGCGATCATTGAGGATGTCACAGATAGGTGGTGTTTATTAGTCAATGTCGAAAAAGGAAAAATGGTACTCATCAACAGCGGACGAGCGTTCAGAGGTGACGAAGGCGAATACTACGTCGGCGTTCTTTGTGGGTGTCTCTTTCTCTTTTGTCATGGATGAAGATCGATGAAGTAGTTCTTTGATCTTCAGTGGAAGATAAAGAGGCTTTCTTCACATTCTTCATTGAGAGTATAATGTTCTCCAAAATCTCCCCCTCTCCTTAATTATCCCAACAAAAGATTATGCCGACCCCCACAATAATAAGATATCACATCTTTTTATAATGTTCTCATAAAGAATTCAAATTAATTAATTAATGAACCATTAGTTATTTAATGTGGAGGGGTACCTTAATGAGGGGAGGTCAAGAGTTTTCCTCCCACTTATAGGGAGTTCAAAGGTTTAAAGCCCGTATGTCACCACCTCTTTGATTGAAAGAGATGTTTAACCTTCGGGTGGGGCCCACCTAATAATATCCTCTCAAAGGGAGGTTATGTGCGGTTGGGCCCCACATCTAACCTCAACTTGGCGAATTTAATCACCTAAAAAAATAAAGTTACAATTTATTTTTATATAAATTAATTATGAAACCAAAAAATCTAACTTCCATTCTCATTAGAACGCAACTGTAGTGAAGGTCTCCTTAAGCGAATTCTAGCACTTTGAGTTCAATGGTACCCTCAGATTTCAATTCCGAGAAATAGTTCAAAATTCATAAATCTCCGCTTGCACGTTTACTGAACGTACTTGAAAAAAAGTTCAGATAATTATTATCAGTCAACCTCGACCCATGTTGGTCGAGTTTAGGCTTTGGTTAGGTGAAATACGCTCCAACAAACCCAATGATACTCTCTGATTTTTAATCCGAGTAACCTTTGAGAAGTTATGAATTTTACAACAAAATAATTGTCACATAATTATTTTATTTACGGCTAAAAACTAACTTTTTATGGTGACCCGTGCCATCCAAAGTTAATATCAAATTAAATAAATCATTCTCTAACAAATTCAGCAACGGTATTAGATTTTTTATCTGAGCTAGCGTTTTTGAGTAATAAGCATATGAAAAAAAAATTTATTTAATTATTTTATTTACAGTTATTCCATATTTGGGTTTTCTCACTGGAGGCCCATGCCAACTAATCTTAAGTCGCTCATAGTACAAACCCACCATCTTGAGCGAAAAAGTTCGTTAGGATTTTTTATCCGAGTTACCGTTTAAGTGTTATTCCACTTTTTCAGGAAAACCGCTTACACGCGTTAACTTGAGCATAAAAAATCTTCGACGGATCATTCCAGGAACTCGAGGCCTCAGAATCGCGCGTCGTCAGATTTCAAGGACCCATAAAATTCCCATTAAATTAAATAAAATTCCATTGAACTTTCGTTTCTTTACATTCTCCCCACCTCAGGGATCTACGTCCTGGTAATCCATAAACTCACAACTAAGAGAACATGTGGGGGTACTGAGCACGCATCTAAGCCTTCTATTCCCATGTTCTCTCCCAGTGGTTCCTATGCTGCCATCGAACGTGCACCGGAGGTATTGACCCTCTATAAAGAACTTTCTCCTGTCGATCCACAATCCCCACTGGAACCTCCGTGAAAGTTGCCATGTCATCGATGTCTAGCTCTCCATAGTAGATGATGTGAGAAATATCATGAACGTAGCTCCTCAGCTGAGATACGTGGAAGACATCGTGCACCCGGTGCAACTGAGGTGGAAGAGCCAAGCGGTAATCCACCTCGCCTACTCTGTTAAGGACCTGGAAAGGTCCAACAAATCATAGAGATAACTTGCCGCCTCGGCCAGATCTCCATAGACCTCATCGAGGTGAGGCCCATAAGAAGACATGGTCGCTATCCTCGAACTCTAGTTGTCCCTGTCTTCTGTCAGCATACGACATTTTTCTACTCCGCACAATCCTCATCCATTCCTGGATGACCTGCACTATCTCCATGGTAGCTCTTACCATCTCTGGTCAGCAGGATGTTGGCCGACTTGGTGAGTCAGTCGATGATCACCCAAATAGAGTCATTTCCCATGGACATACGTCAAAGAACCACCATGAAGTCCATTTATATCTCATGCCATATCCACTTAGGGACTTCTAAAGGCTATACCAAAGCTTCTAGAACCTGGTTCTCTACCTTCACTTGCTGACAAGTGAGGCATCGTGTGACAAAATCTGCTACTGCCATCTTCATACCTGGCCATCAGTGCTGTCGTTGAAGGTACTGATACATCATCTCCATTCCTGGATGTACCACAAGAGGGGATGTGTCTAACTCCCTCAACACTTCATCATGTAGTGCAACTGGTTCCAAGGTATGTCCTTTAAAGAGGATGATGTACTCCCCACCTACGGAAAATACATCAGGGGCCTACCCTGTGGATATCTGAGCACATCCTGTCTCGCAGTCAGCGTCCCCATGCTGCACCTCCCAGACTCACTGAAGAAGTGTCGGAGTGACTGTAAGATAATATAGTTTGGCTGCTCCATCCCTATCCATTATTTATATCTATAAGGTGGCCAGCTGCTCTGTCACCTCTCCTAGTAGCTGAATCCCTGATCTCTTACTGAGAGCATCTGCAACAACATTCCCATTACCAGTATTATAGACTATCTCAAATTCATAGTCTAGAAGAAAATAGACCCATAACCTCCGTCTTAGGTTTAATTCCTTCTAAGAGAAGATATACCTGAGACTCTTGTGATCAGAGTAAACCGTAAACCATTCGCTCAAATTACTATGGGTGAGACTAGCCAATTGTAAATAACTCAACTACACCCTTCATCGCCTACATCCTACAAGAGATTCTATGATTTCTCCTTTTCCGAAAATAGAAATCTTGTCTCATAAATTTGATAAACCATTTCCTTTTCCTAATATAGTAAATCCTGAAATGAATGATACTAATTTATTCCATGGACAACATCGTAAGGCCTGGACGCTACAACCAAGAGATCCAATGTTACTCTCACCTCCAAGGGTTGAGTCACACTGTCGGCATCAGTGTGTGGTCACTAGGTCTCCTCTAGTAGGAATCTCGAATGTGAGGGTCATGCAAATAGTTTTAACATGAACCTATCAGTATCAACCACACAAAAAGGTAGGAAACCAAATGTTACCAGGACAAGTGTCTTTTATTAATGAAGCTCTAAGTACAAAGACAAAAATAAACCACCAAAAACGACATCAACGAAGCTAGAGGCGTCATGAACAATGGTATCTATGCCTGGAGAAAGTCCTGCTCCAGTCCACCTGCTCCGGGAGCTCGAGGTAAACTGTCAAGGGGTGGTGGTAGTAGTGCCCGATGACTCTGACTGCCATCCGTTGAAGGAACTGCTCCACTGCCTCATCCACCGATCGACTGATGATCAATATCCTGTCACTGACTCTATCTCAGTGGTTCCTCTAACACCTGCTGAGCAACTATATGGGGAGTAGGACATTCACATGCTCTATGACCCTATTTCTTACAGGAATAACAGAATATTCTCTGTTCAAATCTCCCTAGGCCTCGAGTGCCCCAAACCCTTGATTCTAGATATTGGTGTCATCCAACAGTAGATCTAACCCACTTGTGCCCTCCGTGTCATCTGTATACTACCTGCTACAGATGACTCAGCTACTCTCAGAATGCCCTGCAGCAAGTGTATCAGCTCTTGAGCACGCACTGGGCATAGAGTCGATGGTACAAACTCTACCCTGAAATGACCCTCAACGTTCCCCCATGTGAGGGTCGCCTCATTGTAAAACTAGACCATCAGGCTCCACCATCTCTCAGATACTCCCTGGAAGAGACTAACGGCTTGGTGCACCATCAAGTCAGCAGGTGTCCCAACTGTGTGGAATGCTCGTTCTAAAAACACCAGACAGTACCCAGCCATCTAAAAATGTGTCTCACTTTGAATCCTCGGAGGCCTCTATCGCATGAACCCATACAACTTTCTCAAGCGGCGCTCACCCTCTACTTCTAGGGCTGGTAGTAACAGTGTCCCAGTGGTTATTATTACCACTAGTCCATCTAGTGTGATGGGGGCCTACATTGATGCCTCGTCGATCGGTGGGCTACCATCATGCTCTCCACTCCGAACGCGCTGACTGACTATGTAAAGAAATCATGAAAAAAACTAGTGTACCACGATCAAAATAATATACTTGGTGAGATCACACAATGTAATGACGAAGAAAACTTTTCAAAGGAAACACACACACATTCTGTGTTTTCATGCACTGAGTTTGAAATCAGAATTCAGAGTCCTAGTGTATGGATATGTCAGTCGCCACACCAACATCGGTTTCCCTAAACTGATAACCACACTCGGTACCCTTAACACCATTGCTTCACAGAAAGAAAATATAATATTCCTAAGTTCTATGGTAGAACTGACTTCTCTGATACCAATTTGTCACGACCTGTCCATGGGACCCATGCCGGGACTACCCCAAACCCGCCTTCCATAGGCAAGGTGCTACTGACTAGAACCAAGGGAAAAAATACCTATGCTAGGAAGGCATTAACATTAGAAAAAGTAGTCACACACAAATAGAGTACAATACTGGAAGCAAAACACTATGTAATACTGAATACAAAGGTAGTACTGATGGAAAGTGGGCTAGTATACAAACCCAACTAAACAATAAGAACAAGTACAAGTAAAAAGGGAAAAAGCTCATGGATCATACACCGAGGAATCCTACCTAAATGGTAGATACAGATCTCGAACAACTCATCCCTGAGGTAAGTCTAGTCTAGTCCATCTCCGAGCATCCTCCCGTCTTTCACCCTCTACCTCGATCACTACTGATCATCGTCTGCACAGAACACAACAAGGTGCGGGCAAAGCCCGTGCAAGGGTGGATATCACAACACTCAATAGGGGACCCCGAGACCCCCGAAGGTCTTCCAGAAACAACTACGGAAAACTCATATTACAAATATACAATCATATAGTATCAAACATCCTTAGTTAGGTATAATCCCATACATATACCTATGTTACCAATCACAAACTACCTCCAACTCTTGAGACCAACCAAATTCTATTCCACAATTGTAGAGACACTCCACAAAGAAAGTGCCACACAAGGTGTATCCCATAGGATTATCTCACAGAAGAAATCCATGTGGGATTCCCCACAACACATCCACGATGAAACATCCATGAAGAAACTTCCAACCTTACTTAAGTAAATGCCCATACATATACCAAATTCGTCATGAGTAGACATCTCATACATGAGGTCTAAATGAAGGTAATGACTCAGCTCACACCAGGTATACAAAACATAAAAGAGAATAAGAGATGATTAGTTGTTTCCACGAAATCATCTTTCACTGTCGAATGACAGATATTCGTAGAAACCTAAAACAATAGTCTGTCGATGTTTTCGATCCTACGTGGGATCTCTGTACAAATGTCGTCGATGTTGAACAAAGAGAGGATCTAATTTCATTCTTGTCACTATCAAACCCATGGAGGATCCATGTGTAGTATCGTCACTATCGAACCCACAGAGGATCCAGGTCAAGTCTCATAATTTTCAAACCCACAGAGGATCCAGGTCCAGTCTCATCCATGTCGATCCCATGAAGGATCCAGTTCTAGTATCATCACGATCGAACCCACGGAAGATCCAGGTCCAGTCTCGTCATTTTTGAACCCACGGAGGATCCTAGTCCAGTCTCATAATTGCCGAACCCATAGAGGATCCAGGTCTAGTCTTGTCACTATCGAACCCACAGAGGATCCAGGTACAGCACGCTTGATTCCAGGAGGGTCCGCACCTTGATCCATGTGTCGATACATCAACTACAACCAAGTCATGAGTTGATGTATCTCGTAGTTACGTATCATTATAAATAACCCAACCCATCAAACGGCGCGTCAATCGGACGTCTGGCCTGTGAGTTATTGGTCTTTCCATGTTAGGGGCCTAGTTGGTTTATTTGTTCAAACCAACCCAGCCAATTACACAACTGCATACAAACCTCAAGTGGGGTATTCCAATAGAACTGTCCTGCTCTAAGCCTTATTTCCCCATAGAAGTTTCTTCATTCAGACACACATATCCCAAAATGCGGGCTGAAAGGTTTAATCGGGCCATAGCGGGTTAGGGGTCCTGTCCTACCCAGTCAGACTGACTCGGCCCGACCGGGTTCGAACTGGGGTCTGACCCGGTCTGCGTGTCTGACCCGGTTTAAGGGGGTGGCTCGGCCCGAGTGGTCGGCCTAGCCTGAGTGGCCGGCTTGAAGCGAGGGAGCGGCCCGACCCGAAGGGGTGGCCCAGCCCGAAGGCGCGACCTGGCCTAAGGGAACGACCTTGCCAGAGTTGGCCCGGCCCGGTCGGCCTGGTACCCCGGTCGGCCTAGCGACCTAGCGGCCCGACGGGGTTCCACCATAGCCATGACCAGGGGGAAATGCATTCCCCCTAGCTCCCGAATGGAAAATCCATTAGGGTAGGATCCCAAACCGACACCAGGTGGTGTTGGTCCTGGTCACCTCGGGACTCTTCGGATCCAGCCTTTAGCGCGAATCGGCAGCCAGCTCACCCAACCACCCTTTTATGCCTGCCGCGGCCTAGGGCTGCAGTTCTTATCTAGTAGGGCGCGAAGGCGCCGCCCCAATCCTGTCCAAATTGCATGGCCAGTGTGGTTGCGGCTCATTATTCTGGCCCGGTGCGATGGCACCACACCCCTCCGACACCACTACGACCCAACTGGCTGCGGCCTAGTTCTTTGCGCAGTGAAACGACGTCGCGACCCTTTGGCAGCCCAGTGACCCTCACGCCACCATCATCTTCCGCGGAAGAATTGGTGCTGGTCGTCCATGTTCCGTTGTGGCCCGTCGGCCATGGCCTGTTTCTCCACTACAATCCTCTCTTCTAGTGGCGTCGTTGCGCCGCCACCGTCATCAACAGAATAGAATAATAAAGGGGGGAGGGTTGGGCCATGATTGTGCGGTCCGACCCCTCCTCATTATGGTGTTATCAAACGGAAAAACACATTTCATATATTCAAAGACGTAGGATGAGAATATTAAATCAACTCAAATCCCCCTACCTCAATTGCCAACTATTATTGATGAAGTCGAGGAAAGGCGTCATCAATTCGTTAATGTCGAAAAGTAAAAAAGGGTACTCATCGTTGGAAAACGAGCGTCTGGAGTGGATGATGTCAAATATGACTTCAGCATTCTTCGAGGGCGTCTCTCTCTCTTTTGGCATGGTTGAAGATCGATGAAGGTGTTCGTCGATTGTGGGTGGACGATGAAAAGGTGTTCTTCACGGTCTTCAATGAGAGGATAATGTTCTCCAAAAGATCCTCCTCTCATTAATTATCCCAAAAAAATATTATTCCAAAAAACAAAATAATAAAATAACACATCTTATTATAATGATAGAATAAAGAATTCTAATTAATTAATTAATGAACCATTAATTAATTAATGTGGAGTTGTAGCTTAATGAGGGGTGCTCAAGAGTTTTCCCCCACTTATGGGGAGTTGAAATGGTTAAAGTACGTGTGGTCCCCACATCATTGATTGCAAGAGATGTTTAAACTTCAGGTGTGCCCCACCTAAAAATATCCTCTCAATGGAGGTTATGTGCAGGTGGTCCCCAACTCTATCCTCCACATGGAGGTTTTAACAACCTCAAATAAAAATAATGTAACACTTTATTTTTATCTTATTTAATTATGAAACCTCAAAATCTAACTTCCATTATCATTAAAATGAAAATGCGGTGAAGGTCTCCTTAAGTGAATTCTGGAGCTACAAGTTCAATGGTGCCCCCAAATTTCAATTTTGAGCACTGGTTCAAAAGTTATAAAACGTCGCTTGTGCGTTTACTGAACGTACCTGAAAAAAAGTTCAGAAAATTATTATTAGTCACCTTCGACCCATGACGGCCGAGGTTAGGCTTTGCCTTTGTTAAATGCGCCCCAAAAAAACCCAACGATAGTCTCATATTTTCAATCTGAGTTACAATTTAGAAGTAATAAATCTTACAATAAAATAATTATCACTTAAATATTTTATTTTCGGCCAGAAACTAACATTTTCTAGTTACCCATGCCATCCAATGTTAGTATCAGCTTAAATAATGTATGCCCTCTCAAGTTCAGTGGTGGTCTCAGATTTTTAATCCAAGCTACCATTTTTGGGTTATAAGCATATGAAAAATAAAATAATTTATTTAATTATTTCATTTACAGTTCTGCCAAATTTGGGTTTTCTCACAGGAAGCTCGCACCGACTTATCATAAGTCACGCATAGGGTAAACCCGCCATCCTGAGCGCGACGGTGCCCTCCGACTTCTGATCAAAGTTACCGTTTAAGAGTTATTTTACTTTTTTCAGGAAAACTTCTTACACGCGTTAACATAAGATTAATAAAAACTTCAACGAATCATTCTAGGAAATCCGGGCCCCGGAATCGTGAGCTGTCATATTTCCAGGACCCATAAAATTCACATTTAATTAAATAAAAAAATATGTAAATTCCATGTCTTTAGACAAGAGATTTGATCATTTCGCAAATAATGGTTTTCACTAATAATTTAATATATAAACGTTGTGGATAGTAATTAACATTTGTAAATACCTTTCAGGACATAAACGAATTTATATTACAAAGTGAAAATAACATAATTCAAATTTTAAGCATACCTATAACCACCACAATATCATATTCCTACCTTCAATCCCTTGTTAAAAGATGAATAATTTTAATAGCCATTAAGAATTGTTATTCATATTAATAAATTAGAATAAATACTTTATAGGATGTATAAATCATGGAAAACAATTTTAACTCTATAATAACTTAGGTTTATCCTTTTTCATTAATGGTAATCAATTGTTAAAATCCTTTATGTGTATTCATAATGATTTTTAGAATTTATAAAACATATACCCAATGAGTGTAAAACTAGGTGTGCAGTAAAACCCATTTTAGTGGACTCAGTGATGGTTGATTCAATTACCAGTTCCCCATTTTCAATGTTTCAATCCTAAGGTTCAGTAGTGAGAGGGACACATACACATGTAGCATCTATACATGGATATAATTTACTAGAAACCACTCATTATATCCTTAACTAAAATTCCTTGACATTTTATTATACTTATACTTTTACAAAAACCAATCCTTAGATATATTGGTAGACATACCACTAGGTATATCACTAAAGTTTTAAAATATTGTATCCAAATATAACTAATCCTTCTTCTGATACTGAATATAGCAACCCAAAAATTTCATTCAGAGATATTACATCTCATTTGATGAGTATTCATTACATAACAGAATGATTCCTACATGAATCATATAGGTCTATTTACATTGGAATCCTAGATATATAATCAATTTATTCGTAAGTGAACTATATCAAATCCCACTAGGTTATTCATATATATATCACTATTCGTAGTGATATCATACATAATACCTTTTTTGACATTTGTAATGGAAAATAAGTAAGGCTGATCTCAGATGCTCATTAAGGTTATATAAGGGATATAACAACATAACATGAGAATAAAGTAATGATGACATGATACTAACAATTGAATATTATACTCTACATATCATAGATCATAAATGTTGACACATAACATAAACCATGGACATTCATAATACGTGAATAATAAAGGAATCATAGTAAATTAACCATGAGAATATGACATTATCAAACGACATAGATCTATATCAAAAAAATAATAGAAAATTATTTCCTTGGAAGTCGAGGCTCACTTCCAAGGCATTCATAATGGAATGGGTTTACTCTCCAAACCATCATAGTAGTCATGGTTCATTTTGAAGATGACCATTATTGACAGAGCTTTTTATTGATCTAGGGTATCCACACATTCCACTCATATTTATCTCATGAGATATAAATCCATACTGAATACACTTGAGGGAGATATAGGTTCCAAACTTCTCCTAAGACATTTATTGTTTCCTAAAGAACATAAAACATTGATCATATTAGAACCCATAAAAATAAATGGGCCTTCTAAATACTTAATCATATAATAACCCATGGGAAATAAACGAGTTTAATAAATGTTTCAAAATTTCATTATAGCACCTCATGTTTTTAAATGGAGTTCTGTGATTGATATCATATGTGATACAAAACATTGAGCACAATAAACAATGATTATTTAAGTATAAAAAATTTATCACATCCAATCATATATGAATATTATTTACTATATATATATTTATATATCTTTCATACTGAACATAAATGTATCATAAAAGTTTTTGTAAATAATCACACTTTTTTGTAATGTAATTATATTCATCAAAAAATGTTTTCATAAATAAATTAATATATTTATATTATGTAAATAAATGTAGTAATTAATTAATATGACATTAATAAAGTGTATTAGATAAAATTAGATCCATTTTCAAACTATTATATCAAAATTAACTTATGGTAAAATTTTTGGGTTTGCTGGAAAATATATATTTTTCAGTGAATACTTAAAAATGCAGGTTAATGTAAAATTTCAATTTTTTCGATAAATTAAGTAATATAAAAGTTAAAATATTATTTCAATTTTATATTATGCTAAAATATATATTATTTAGTCATATATAATTCAATTAATCATATTTAAATTATCATTATTCTCGATTTTATTACAATTTTAGTTTTATGATTAAAAATGAATTTTTTTGAAAATTATTTAAAAAAGAATTTTTTTTATCCATTATAATTAATTAAAATAACCCATAATGAGAAATTATTTAAAACAATGGTTTATATTATAAATATATATATATATGAAATGACATTCAGTTAATGAATATTTTTAGTTATAAAATTAATGTAAAAAAACACTTCCTTAAAACATAAATTTATGTGCAAAACTCTTTCCATCGTGATTGTATATTTTATATTAAATTAAATTCTTACACAAATTTTAATTGATTTTGGAACAATTGATTCATTTTTTGAATAATAATAATTAATTATAGGAAATATGGTGTACTAAATTTAAACAATTTGAATAGTAATCATAGAAAATAGTTATTACCATAGTAAAAGAATAATAGGTTAATTAAGGTAATAATTAATTTAAAAATGTATAGAAAAAATGTAACCGTAATTGTATGAATATTTATATTTATTTTCATTTCAAAATAATAACGAATGTATTTTTATTATTATATTATAAATAATTAAATTATTATTTTATTGAAAAGTAGATTTTTGATACGTTAAAACATACATTTTATTTTGGTGAAAAGTATAGTTTTTTAAGAAATAAATTATTTCATTAATTAAATTTTTTTAAATAAACTATATTAAATAAATAATATTATTAAATAGTATATAATCGATGTAAAATAATTTATGAATTCAAAATATACAATTTAATAGGGTCAAAAACTATTTTTTTAGAAAACCAATATTTTTCAATAAGTATGATTATTAACTGAAAAGATTAATTCATAATAGTTATCAAACAAATCTATTCTATATTTATTATTTTTGGAATAATCATTTTGAAATTTTCCAATGGGAATTTTGTTATAAGTTTTTGAGGTAAATTAATTTTTGGGTAAAAATTAAATATAGTACAAGTATACAATGCCTCTTATCTCATAATATTGACACAAAAGTGATTTAATAATCTCATTAACAAGTATAAATGGACAAATATATTTATATCCATTAATATAATATTTTTCTAGGTAATTTTGTAAATTTTAGAAAGCCTTTATAAATCCCATAAAACCTATATAAAATTATAATATTTTAAAATAATTTCATTATAAACATGATTCAGTTTCACCTCAAGAAGGGTATTATTTTTATAATTTCAGCAATTTTTATTATAAAAGTATCAAAAACACCTTTCTCTAGAAGAATACATGGTAAAAAACAATGTGAAGGCAATTTTATTGATTCTTTTATAGTATAGAGTCAAAAACCTATGTCTGGGAAATTATAAAGAACTCCCTTATGTTTTATTACACTAACCAACCAAATCTCATATTAAGCTTCATTAAAAAACATGGATTACTTAAAAAAAAATTAATTTCCTATATATATTCCTCCTAAGGATCCAACAAGATCTCAATAAGCTCCCCCCATAGTATGAATTTTATCTACAATTAATTTTTTAAGAAAAGTTCTTTAATAGCCCCCTTAATACCATTATGATTTATAAATGATTAGATTCACCTTTAATTTTCATTAATCCCTCCCATGAAAATTGATGTTCCCTGTCTTGCACCTGAAATTTCCCTATGAATTTCTATGTAAAATAATTGTGATGTGAATCCCATTCTTATTTACTATCAAGGGTATTAGAAATTATTAAATTTTATTTATTTGAATTTTTAATTATATTTATTTAATAAAATATACATTATAATGGTATTTAATGTGATTAAATATGATCTTATATGATATGATATATGTAGAACACTTACGCATTTACGTGATTCGATAATTATGGGTGCACCAAGAGGATGGTCTAATTCATTAGGAAATGTAATAGTCTTAAGATATTCCGTGTTTAGTATATGGGGGGTTATACTAGAAATAAGTTTTTTGATGTATTGGTGGTTAACCATGAACTATATTTATAATTTCATGTTTAATGTATTTTCAACATTCCAATGTTGCCTTTATGTTATCATGATATATCATGCTCCATTGTTCATGTTTATGATTCTAACACGTTTTGTGTCCCATTGGAAATGTTTTCCTAATATTGGATAATTTCTTCATGTTATGATTGGTTTATTACCTTACCATGATTTATAGTCTACCTATTTCTTTTGTATGTCCTCTGGTTATCCCATGCAGTTTTCAATGATATGGAATTTGAGAAGCACGTTAAAGTAGTTATCAATATTTTTTATTTATCCCATGTAAAAGATTTTTTCCTATGTACCAAATTACCAATTAACTAGACTTCTCAATATTAATGGTTATATAATGTGTAATATTATGTAATATATCCCGAATTATAGTCTAATAATTATATGGGTTGTCATAGTTTGTATCAAACAGCGGGTTAGTTTTTTTGGAATTAGGATTGAAAAACTATTGAGAAATCAATTATTCTAATAAAAGTGTAGGATAAATATATATGTTTTGGTAATGTATATATTAATTTGTGTCCAATGAAATACATCCATTTCTGAATACTATATTTGGATGTGGATCGAGCACAGATCTACATAGGGGTGACACCTGAAAACCCTTCACTGAGAGATAATAGATCAAGAACTAGAGCATAACCATGGGCCTAAAAACTCACCTGGTTTTATACTTTTGGGAGATCGTATTTCATAAATTCAAAATATTATTAAAAATTATCATGGATAAAATGTAGCACATATGAGTCTATGTATGAAAATAGATCACAGATAACATAGTTTGAAACCCTAGATTTCATAATTTATTAAAATACATGTTATTTATATCCTATTACTTTAATGTTATTTCCTTCCTTTTAACATATTTAATAGTTTAACATTATTCATCCCAAATTATTCCATTATTATATTAAATATATATTAATAGGAAGAACTCATTCAACATGAAATTATATTGGAAGTATGATGACTACCCAAAAGGGATACCAAAAATAACAGGTGCTCGGGTAAGACATATTGGGATTATGTAGAACAAGGTAAAAAATAACAATTAAAACATGGAATATGGTCGAATATCCAATTACATGAATGAATGGGATGATAAAATTTCAATAATGTTTATTTCATAAAGGTGACAAAGGAATGAAGATAAAATTTACTTCATGTCACAAATATTGAAAGCATCATTAAGGGAAATTTAATAAAGGTACCTAAAGTTGTTTTATGTGGGAATAATAAGGAATTATTTTTCTAGTAGTCATAAGAAAAAAATAATAGTATAATGGTGGGGAATAAAATTCAATGTTAAAAACATTTTTTAGTTCAATGTATTATGTGTGGTGAATATAGTAATTATCAGATTCAATTCCATAATCTAAGGGTCAAATCAAAGAATTTGATCATCTTCAAAAGAAATCATTGAAGAGTAATGATTAAAGTGAATTTGTATAGATATTTGAGAGTTATGTTGAAGAAGTAGTATATAAAAAACTTTATTCTTTTATGAATCATGATATATATAAGGAATAATCCACATTAGTTTTTCATTAAAGATATGAAATATATGTTAAATAATATCAATAACCTAAAAGAGTGATCTAGTGGTAAAATAATATATTATAAAACACATGTTTGAGGTATTCATAATCCTCAATATGTTTTTGATGTTTGGATAAACATAATGTGTATTGGAATGATATTTCTGTGTATAAATCTTTAAAATAATTTTTGCGATCGATGTTTCATGTGATTAGGGAAATTACGGTGAAACATATTATATGATAATTTTATTTTATATGGTGATTAAATATATTTTCAGATGTTTAGTATTTAGGTGGAGTTATATATATCGATTATGTTTCAAATAACATATTATCTAAGATAAATTTATTTATGTTTTTAGAGTATTAATCTTATGGGTATAAGAAAACATTTGGGGATAAAACCATCATTAATGTAGAGGTTATTTGCGTCTTCTGGGATGTATGATTATTTATTTAAAAATTTATTAATGATAATCTTCTGGTATTGTTTTTTTTGAATTTTGGAAATTAATGAATTGAGAATGATTAATTTACAATATTATCATACTTCATGGTAACCATTTTGGATCTAGTAAGGACATGAGGATTATATAGTTATACTATGGGGTATTATATTATCTTTTATATGTTTATACTAGTGACTCAATATTAAAAACATTTATCTTGAGTTCTCATCATTTTGAGAAAAGATGATATTATAGTAAAAATAGATTAAATGATGAAATTATACTTGTCAAGAAAGTATATTTCCTTATTTTCATACAATATATATTAAAAAATTACATACCTCTATAAAAATAATATTAAATAAATTTATGTCATATTATGATCAATTTTAATGAATTGATTTTATTTTTACCGAATATAAGCTATGGTTGTTATGGTCATTGATTTTTTTCTGACCAAGTTATACATCACACTCTATTAGTTATTTCGGGTAGTTATTTATTCCAATAATATGTTTTCTCTTAATATTAATTTTATTCTTCTTGGAAACAATGTTTTGTTATAACCTTCATAATTCCTATTCTCTATTTTCAAGTGGATGATTCATTAACCCTTTTATGATGTGTGTTTTCGTTAATGATATTTTCAAGAGTGAAAATATTTCTTAACAAAACAATTTAAAATTTCATGAACACAGTTTATTAAAGGGGAAATTTAATACTCTTGGTTTTTAAAATATAAAAATATTTTTATATTGTGTATGTGGTATGCTTCACTAATACCAAACCAAACATGATTATTTAAATATGAGCATTTTTACACAGCCATTAAATTTTAGATTTAAATAGTATTAACTAGTTGATGATATATATATATATACATATACTATTCAATATAAATGTATTTATAAATTCTTAGTAAATAATCACTCCATTTTTATTATTTCTATGTTCTTCTTCAAAATACATGTTCTTCAAAAAAAAATTATTTTGGAAAATAATATTCTAATTAATTTGTAGAAAATTATAAAAATATTTTTTTGATAAAATGATATCAATTTTAGATATCCTCATTTAAAAATTAAATAATTGTTATATTTTGGGAATTTTTTTGAAATAAATATTTTTCAGTAAATATTGAATTTTTTTATTTTTTAGAAAAATCATCAATTATTTTATTAAAATTTTTAACATAAAATATAAAATATTATTTGATTCTTTTTAATGTAGACTATGCATTATTTTTTTAATGTTAAATTAATTTAATTATATTTAAATAATCATTATATAATATTTTAGTATACGTTTACATTTATGATTAGAATTTCATTTTTACGAAAATTATTTTAAAATGTATAATGTTACACTGTAATTATTATTTTCAAGAACCACTAATTTTAAATTATATAAATGAAAATTTTTAGATTATATATATATCCTTATGAATCGATGTTCATATAATTAAGATTACTAGTTATAGAGTTCAAGTATAATCATCTTTTCCTTGAAATCGATTTTTTTTCGGAAAACAGCTTCCCATCGTGCTTGGAGGTTTTCTTTTAAATTAAATAATTCCATCTATGTTAACTAATTTTCAAAAAATTGATTCCATAATTTTATTCTTAATTATTAATATTATGTAATATGTTAAACATAGTTTTCTCGATATATGAATAATAACTATAGTACATTTTAATTACCATGATAAAAGGTACAATGATTAATAAAGTGTAAAAATAAATTAACAAAGAATAGAAACAATGTAACAAAAACAAAATGAATATAGGTATATATATATATATATATCATTTATATATAAAAAATACTCTTTTTGTTTTCTTACTTTATATATAATTCAATATTTTTATTGATTAATATCAAATTTTTGTTATGTTAAAACATAAATTTTATTTAGTGTAAAATATATTTATAATGAAGAAATTTTTTTTCGTAATACAACAATTTATTAAATGAATTGTTGTTTAATAAAATTTTATTCGAATATAATATATAATAAATATAAATAATTTTAAAATGCGAAAAAATAATTTTTATTATGGTTGTAAAATATTTTTCCAAAAAACCAATATTTTTTAATAAGAATGGATTATATTTTAAATATTTAATTACTCCTGTGTAAATAATTATTTTGATAACATAGATATCATTTTTTGAATCATTTCAACAAAATTAACCAATGGTGATTTTTTTTATTATCTAAGAGAGTCGTATTTTTAGAAAATAATAAAATACCCTATAATTATGTGATGCATATTATGACATAATAATGACCTCAAAGTAATGTAATAAATACTATAAATGTTATCAATGAAAAATAAATTTTTAAATTTGATGATAATGGGGTATGAATTTATTTTATTAATTTTAAAAATACTTTAAGAATATTTCAATAACCATATTATACTTGAAGGTTTTAAAACCATTTCATTATTAGATTCAATCACATCCACATTATAAGGGTAATATATTAATAATTTAGGTGTTTGGCATTATACAATAATTATATAAAGATCTATTTGGTACATACAGGGGAAAACCCTAGGTATGTTTTGTGGATTTTCTTATTTTATTGTACAGCATCCAAAACAAATGTTTGGAAAATAAAAAACAACCCCCATCATGTTTCCTAAATAAACCCACCAATCATTCATTTACTTTCACTAAAAAACCGTATAGAATTTTCTTAATCTTCCATATTCTATATAAAGTCCTCAAAAGGATCCCCTTTTCTTTCATGAAGATTACCATTTATTTTTGAGGCACCCTCCCAAGGTAAGGGATCCCCTCTCTTCTATTAATTCGAGATCCTCTTTTATGATGTGCCTATTAATTTCCATTTGTTCTTATTTGGTTATGTGTTTATAAAGACCTATTACTACAAATTTTACTTCATTTTGAATAGGAACTCCTTTACATATCTCTAATCCCTCCCATGAACAAATATTTACACATGTTATGTTGCTAAAATCATCCTACAGTTTTCATTACCGCCCTCATATTTTCCACTCAAATAAAATTTTTGTAATTATACTTTTGAATATAAATTGGATATAATGTTGTGAATTTATAAAAATTAATTTATTTTACACATGATTCTATTTGAATTTTAGATCATTTACCTAGTCTCATTTTTATCTTTACCAAATTTCTTTGCATGCCAAAATTTTGTATGAGATTTATCTCTCAACATTCCCATTCATGAAACATAATTATCTTATTCCTTTTATAAACAAATACCATTTTTGGGATATATTCTTTATATACCCTTTCTAACTTTATTATTTAAAATTACTCGATACCCCTTTCAGTAAAATTAATCCATCCCATGTGTATTTATATGCCCTATATAAACATCAAAAAATTCACTATGAAATTCCATGACAAATTATTATGATCTGAATATCCATAATAATATCTTATAATTGGTGTCAAATGTTTTGAAATTATACATATTTGATTGGTATGTTACATTTATATAATATACACATCATTATCATGTCTTTAAATGTGATGAAATAAGTTCTTGTGTTATATGATCTTTATGGCACACTTATACATGTTCATGATATGATTATGATGAGTTTTCCCATAGAGTGCTCCAATGTATTAGGTAATTTTTTAATATCATGTGATTCGATAATTAGTGTATATAAGATTATCCTATGAACATAATGTTATGAATTTATGGTTTTAACCTTGAAATCAATTTATAATGTCATGTTTATAGTTCCTTCCACATTTCCATGTTTCCTTTATGTTATCATGATATATCAAGCCTCATGATTCATATTTATGATTGCCACACATTTTATGTCCCTGGTAAATTCTTATATTTAAACTTGTTGTAATTTCATCATGATAGGAAAGTATATTCCCATACATGGAATTATATATAACCCCTTTCATACATATATTATATGGATATCCCCTGATATTTTAAAATCTATGGAATTTAAGAAGCATATTTAGGATTTTTTGCAATATTTCTCTTATATTCTATGTCCAATATGTTATTATATATATAAAAATAAAAAAGAATGTTGACTTTTTTATCTTTCATTCAGTTGGATATTTAATCTTATATAATAAATCTGAAATTAAGGTATGATAAAGAAAAGCTTTGTCATATTCATTATAACAGAACCCATGGCTAAGTATGATGTTTCTTAAGCATCTTTTCAAAATAAACCTAAATAATAATGATAATTTATAATAATGATATCATTGGATCATATACACAATAAATATTAATAAACATTAAAGGATCCATCTTAGATGAAAAATGATTTTGATAGATCACATGGAATATTTCATGAAGAAAATATCGTTTTCACATTGAAATAATTTATATAAAAAATAAAATAAATCAAAAAAATTAATTAATTTTTATATGCAATAAACCTTGAATGATATTTATAGATGATTTAAATCATTGAGTGATAATTATTGAATAAAATACCATTTATTCCATACATGTTAAATTGAATATTCTTTTCACTTTTTCATTAAAAAGTAATAAGATCCTTGTATGAAAAATTACTTGAAGAATTCTTTTTAAACTAATTTTAAAATTAAATAATGAAAAAACTCCTTAGAATTATTGGAGAAGAGTAAAATATTTATTTAAATTATTATTAGAATACACAGAAATAGAAGAAAAAAGAATTTCGACCATAAAGATAAATAATGTCAATTTTCTTTAAAATATTTTGGACCATTATAAAAAAAAAGATGGTAAAATAATTGGAAAAATGTATTTTCAGGAAATAATAGTAATGTAACAAAATTTATGTGTTTTTTGAGATATTTATCACAATGATTCATCTTTGCAAAAATAATCATAAACTATCCAGATAAACAACGAGATTGAAACATAAAAACCTTACCACATTAGTAACTTTTCAATCATTAGACCCATGAAGTTGATGATCATAAATAAATATTCATATAATATAATTTTTAATTATAATGATAATAAAATAACATCATAGGTAGTATATACACCTCAAAAATGAAAGAAGTTGTGTATATGGCTTGCGTCCCTCAAAAAATAATTGTTAGTTAAAAAACCCTTATCGCATTAGTATCATTTAAATAAAAAGATCCATTAAAGAATAAAACAAAATAAAAACTTAAATATCATTAAAATATTTAGTTTCATGATATTAAATATAGAAGGGTAATTATATTCTCAACACCAAATAAAATTGTGTTGAATATGGAATTTTTTCCCTAAAATAATAGAGAGACTATAAATCTCATACCTCATCTCTTGAAATTCATCATACACATGAGAAAAAAATATATAATAAATATATTTTAACAATAAATAAATTCCATAACCACAATCATATATATCATACTATATATGATTTCCATATGAACTTTTATAACGCATTTATTAATACTTTGTTGTTAAAATCATGTTCTTGGTAATAACGGATTCGTTTTTCATCTATGTTTGGTTTTATAATTTTGTTGTCCTTTTACATTGGTCATGGTTCTATAATATCTATAATTTTATCAATGATATATATATATATATATATAATATTCATTATATATGCATCTATTTTAATTAATTAATGTAAGATATAGAAAATGATTTAAACTATTCATAGAGACGATAACCCCACATATTCATAAATGATGTTTTCATTTTCTCAATGAATGGAATAAAATAAAGTTAATTATTAAAGAAAAATTATTAAATAATTTATATATTATATAGATCATATATATTAAATTAATATTTCCTTATTTACATCCATTTAAAATTAAAATGACGAACATATCACATCACATCATGGAGGTAGTAGTCCACACATACACATGAACGTTATTACCATTTTCTAACTGATTGGAACGTAATATTTTATAAGTTATATAATTATTACATGAGTATAAATATCTCATGAATATCATATATAAACAATAAATATGTCATTATTTCTAGTAGTGATAGATGGTAATGGAAAATGACTTACATCAGTTCGGGAAGCGGTAGTCTTCCTTACACATGATCGATGATTTTATTTCTATTTTGATGGTGGAGGAGATTAATTAAGGTTATGGAACTAATTAAATAATATTTTAATATATTGGATATATATTTTTTTATATAATCTTATTTTATGAATATTTAATGTTGTTGGAAAAAGAAATAAAAAAACCCTGGGTATGAATGCTACCTCTTCATCAGACAACCTCATTAGGTTTAAAAAAAATAATTCATAGGAAGGATTAATAATAAAAATAATGACTATATAATGTGGATAAGTAATTAAAGTTGTCAGTTTTATAGTTATTTCTTGAAATAAATGACTTTGAATGAGTGAATAGAAGAAGATAGAGGGTCCTCATTTTTAAGTGTGGAAGAGGACACACATGGAAATTATGAAATGAAAATGGTATCCCTATGTTTCAAACATGAAAAAGTATTAAAATATTCTTAATTTTATAAAAATAGATAATACAAGTTTGATATATGTTCATTTAATTAGATTTGGAAAATTATTTAGTTCATTTATTCCTTATCTTTTTGTTCATCCCTCAGGTAAACCTATTTTACCCATAAATTCAGTAAACAATTATTACTATTTTATAATTAATTATGAAAAATAATTAAGTTAAAAATATTATATTATATTTATTATTATTATTCTAAATATATAATATTTTTTCCGAAATTAATTTTTTTAATGGGTGCATGTAAATTTAAAAACAAACTCGTAGATGATGTTTAAAAAAGTTTTCCAATGATAAAATTCAAATTTTTAAAAAAATAATATAGAAATAATATATATGAAATTGACTCTAATTATGTAAATTTGATTAATTATAATATATTTGAACCATTTTTTCATTTTATCCAATTATAAAAACTAATGGAAATTTATAATTCTTTAAATTAAAGGAATTTTTTAATTAATAATTGTTTTTTAATATTTATTAGAAAATTAATATTGTCAAATAAATCATAAAAACTCACCCGAATATAATTTTAACATGTTGATTCAGAAAATAAATATTATTTTACAAAATATTTTTTTTAATGTTCTAAAAATTAATTTTATATATCCATTACACATAATTTAAGAAATGTTTTTATACATGTTCGTTTTTTCAAATATGACATCTTGGTTATAATGGTCATCTCTGAATAGTAATATTAATAATATGGTGTAGTTTTTTAAAACTTAGTGTCGAGTGTAACAAAATCTATTAAATAAATTTAATTTATTTGAACAAAATAATATTTTAAAATCAGGGGGTGTTATAGAGACCATATGGAAATATCATTTTCATAAACCCTTTTAAGAAGTTTGTTAGACTTAAACGATGGAAACCATAGATGATGATTATATTCATGATCATGCTCTAAAATCCCAAAAACATATTCTAGTGGAATATATAGAGAATTTATATAATACTCCATCAATTAAAAATTCCAAACATCATATCCTAGAGGAATATGTGTGGAAAGAATATATTCAATACTGATTCCAAAATCTATTTTAATCATTTTAATGGAAACATGGGATTTAACCTAGGGGATCCCATTCCGAAGGGTAACTATACACATCATGTGACCTTAAATAAAATATATTCTCTACCAAAGGTCACCTGATTAAGGATATTAAGAATAATGTATCATTATAGGAAATATTCACCACATTATAATGATTACATCTCGTCCACTATAAATATTGGTATTCTTGAGGCTCATTAATATCAATCGATAATTTCCTAGAATATGGAAGTTTTTCATTAATAAGAGACAAAAACTATTTTTACCATGGCCCTATCCATGAAACCATTATTATATACAATGGATTTCAAACTCAGAATACCTTAAATTAAAGTCATACCTATGATATTGTGATGATCAATAAACGAATTCATCCTCGCAATTATTTCTGTAGAGTCCCTCACCATAATAACCTATATTCTATATGTGAAGGTCCACGACATGTCAACTATTCTTCGAGTTTTGAGTCACGCTAAGTAGAACAAGATATGAAATAGCATGATATACCATGTTCTTAATCACATAAAGGAGAAATATCATCCTCAAATAAGGATAACTTGAGGTGACCATCCTCATCTACACCACCCCTGGATCAAATACCCTATGAGGAAAATAAAGTGACTTGGGAAAATATCACTCTTTAAAAACAAATATTAAGGAAATTTTCATTATCATCATATATTTTCAACGAATCCCTCACCAAGGATAAAAAATAGCATATTCAAATGGGATGGTTTTCCCATGTATATGATACAAATTATGTTATAGAACATCACAACTCTGCAATATATAATTCAAGATGTGTGAAATGAGGCACTCATTCAATTCATTCATCAATAAATGTGCATTAATATCCACCATCTGATGTTATGATATCTACCTTATATGGTTTATATTAACCATGTCACTGTGATAAATGAAATCTTCCTAAATGTTGAAATAGATATAATTATTGAGGCGTGGAATAATAAGTCAACGAAACCATGTTGGGTTCATCAAAATGTTATCTGTGAGAGAATTATAATGTTTTCCAAGATATTCAATGAATATTTTCTTAATACATATAGAAATGAATATGGATAAAAGTTTCATCACACCATTAAAAGTATAAAGCTCGAAATGTATATATACTAGCTGGTCCATTCAATAGAGTCCAACCACCACAATATCCGATATGTACAACCCAATGTGGTAGTGATCCATTGAATGGAATCTATGTGATTATTCCCATAAGGTTAAGTAGGCCTCACCTCTATAGACATAAAATCATATAGTTTCGGTGAGAACCATTGTAGCTTGTGGATATCATCTAGAGGAGAAAACTTTTAACGAACGATTGTTTTTGAAAACTTTCTTAACTAAAAAATGAGTATTTTATTATATTATACACATACAAATATTAATAAACCAAAAAATACATTGTTTCATTACAAAATATTTTTAAATTAATCAGCCATCAATACAATTAAAATTCCAAACATTACAACTAGATAAAAAAAATTAAATATATAATCCAAAATAGGATAATATGGATCATTCCAACATAATTGAATAATTTTACACAACAAAAACAATATAGAAATTAATATTAATATAATTACACCAAGAAATATTATGGAAATATTAAACCTTGATAGGAATTGAGTTGAATATTGATCTATATAATAGACTAGTATATATATGTTGTAATGTAGCCATTGGAATAATAATGTGATAGATTTGAATAGCAACATGACTATTGGAATAATAATCTATCCTTAAATAATAAATTTATAGAAAAAACATTAATCATGATTAATTTATGTAAATAAAATAAATTATAATTCTAAAAAGATTAATAACATTATTAATATTTTAAAATAATATATAAGAATATTTAAAACTATTTTTATATTAATGTATAAAGTCATGATTTTTATATTAAAAATCATAATTACCTATTTAAAAAAATTATAAGTTGAAAAAAAATTAAATCATCAAGTAGAAATTATCAAAGGGTGACTTATTTTTTATTTTTTTAAATACTTTATGATTCAGGAAAATTGTAAAAATATAGTTTTAATATAACTAGTGTATCATGAATAACATAAAACATGATATCATAATGAAATCATCTTTAATATATTTTTTTGGTTCATCCATGTTATATTTATTTTCAAAAATTTCACATTGAAATTCAATAATATTAATTTCTAACTTTAAAAGAACTTTCCAATACCAAAAGTAAAAAGTGATTCATTAAAATAACAATTTTTCATTCTTTATAATTTCCTTTTAATTAAATTAATAAATCTAAATTATAAATTGGATTTAATTTCTTACACCCATTATATTATATTTATATATGATTTTATAGTAAAAAATTCATTATTAAATGTTTTACATTTGATAAGATATTTTATTCTAAAAATACCAATCACCTCAAGAATAAATAACCTCCCTCCCACCCCTTAGATAACCACTCATCCCACCAATTAAAAATCCCAATATCTACCCAAATATACTTTTTAATAATCTTATAATTTATAGAGATGGAATAGATAAATCAAACTCCAATCACCATGTATTAATAGTGGTGTACAAAAGAATCAACACAGTGGATTATGTAATCTCTGATACACTCCTCTATTTTTATAATTTCTTCTTCCTCTTCCATATTTTTACCATCCAACCATTCAGAAAAAAAATATTTAATAGATTTAATTAGGTGGTATTTTACTTTATATTAATTATCTAACCACCTGTAAATATCATACAATTGTATATACATTTTAACCATCTTCTTCCTGCTCTCATGAAACTATCCTATAAATGGTTGGTTAAGCACCTATAGAGATATTTCCATATTAACACAAATAACCATAGTAATGGATGTATATGACCTATATATAACATATAAAAAATTAATTATATTCATTATAACATTATATAATTTTTTATAAAAATTTTAATTTAGAAAATAGATAAATCAAAGTGAAACAATTATTATTTTTATATGAAATACATGATATTTAAATGATTCAATTGAATAAAAAGTAATACTGAAATATAATACAATTATTATAATTGATTTATATTTATATAAATGAGTATAATTATCTTCTGGATCAATGTTTTTATAATTATAAAATTATTATTTAGGAGGTGCAGATTTCATAAAATAAAGAGAGAATTAAGGTAAGGGGATTATATAAACCAATTGTTTTCATTAGGTTAGTCTATATTTGATGGTTAAAATTTATATACTATGTTATTCAAATAAACATTCCTTTTTCATTTAGGGATTTACATGTTACTACCTTGCCCAAATGTTTTATAAGAAAACCCTTTTATTAATGTGACCTCAATTTCCAAAATATAATATTGTAGTCTTCTTGAAATTCTTATTTTCCACTCAAGAATAATGGTGTTTTATAATAACTTTAATTATACATGTATTAATTTAGGAAATTTTATGGATTTCTATCAATACAAGGAACAGATTCGACGTGTAGTTCCGTACCCCGGTGTACCTTAAATAAATGATTGAAATATATTAAATACATTTAATATCTTGTACACATATTTTTCCTAAAAAAGTGGAGTAACTTTTAATTGGTTCTAGGTTTAGAAATCTGAGGGAACAATTGAGTTTAGAACATGTTTTTTACCCTAGGTAGACTTGACCTTTGTCAGCGTGAGTCATTTGTGGAAAATTCATCACAAGAAAAAAATGAATATTATAATTCATTAAAACATTTTGTTCATTTCATTGACACTAGGCCTATTCACTCTATTTAAATACACACCTATGGAAAAAATTTATGGTTATCCTCATAACCCAAAAACTTTTAAGAGATTATTTAGAGAGAGTAGAACAAAATTCCATTAGAGAATAATAACCAGATAGAGGTTCAATGGTTGGAGTAGAAATAAATTGAATAATTTTTCCAACAACTATGAAACAACATAGTTTTTCATAAGTGATTCATCCAATTCAATGTATGGCGGTTTTTTTATTTGTTTCCATTCCCTGTTTTTTATTTCTATGATTAAAATGATTCAATAAATGAACATATTGATCTCAGGTTTAGTCATCGTGTAGGATGAGTAAGATTAATAGGGTTTTGGTATCTTTACATTGATACATGAGATTTTTACATTTTTAATCACATAAAAACGAATTGAGGTCAAAAAAACATTGATCGAGGTTCAGTCCTACTATTTTTCCTTGTTATTTTATCTCTAGGTTCTTCATTCTCCATGGCCATTCTTCGTTGGGAATGGAGTTTGACATATCCGAATAAAATAATTGTCTTACAAACATTTCATGGTGAAATTATTTAGTATTATATATATTAGATCAAAAAAACATGACAGGAGTGCGATGGGAGAAGCAGTAGTGAATCAAACGTTGTAGAAACCTATTTTGTGGGTTCTTTGGGGCACAATGAAGAACAAAAAACAATCCAATTTCCCTAGTGTATTGAATGCCCATATCTTGTTAATTTGGTGATGGACTGACTCGAAAAGGTGCGTTCTATATTTTTGTGGGGAAGAAATAACTAGATCGATGGTTGAAACAATGGTCCATATGAATAATTCTAGATCTAGATTTTTAAAAAAATCCATGTAACATGATTTGAATATCATATTTACATATTGTGTATTCCACAATGTTTTGATTCATGGATTTCTAGAGATAATTTAGTATCACACTATGTGTGAGTCCTATCACACAGAATGTTGTTCCACCTCAGAGACTTGACATGTACATTGTATGGTACACAAACATGTGTTGGAGTAAATGAGTTGGAGCATATTGTGTACTCCCATAAAAGGACATGGTCTGGACCATGTTCACGGGATAAGACATGTAATGTTAAATGAGCACATGTACACAGGTTAGATCTATTTAATGGGACTCGGTTAGACTAAATTGGAATTATACTTTCCTGGTACCGCCACACGGACACATTCTATTTACATGGGAAGGACCTGGGGTCAATGTTTAGATAGTGTGACCCCTAATACTCATTTTTTACTTTATTATACATTGATTGAATCCTTTTTCCTCTATATAATTGACAAGTTTTGTTATGGTGCATTCGCAGTATCATTTTATCTATGGGTTAGAATGGAATCTTCTCCTCCTCTCAAGAAAATGATCCCTAAAACATGATATATTGGATAGACTAATAAGAATCCCTATATGAGGCCCAAAGTGATATGTCATATTCATCGTGATTCCCTTGGTGGATTTATTAGTATCATTATGACCAACACTACGTATGAACCATTCCTCTACTAAGAAGTGTAATCCCGATTGAGTTGTTGGTACCACCTCGTATACTTGGGTGTGATACTTGTCTACAAATCATATCTCTTCATTAATTTGTAGTTTAGTTATAATGGTGAGACATGATAAGAACTATCTACTAGATGAATACCATTAGTTCTATCAGATTATAGAGTGTGTACTCTTGGGAAAGTGATTTGTGGAATATTTGAGCTAGAATCATATGATGTAATACTATGGTTTTAACAAACATTTAGATTTTGTGTCACTGTAGAGTATATCAGAATATTATTGTTATATGTGTTTTATACATATACATGTAATGATCTAACTATATTTTCATTTTTAGGCATTGGGGTTTCAGTATGTTATAATTTGGGTTGTTATAATGACCCTCATATGGGTTTTCCAACATGTGTTTTTTCTTGTGAAGAAATTCACCCTTTTGATGTATTCATTTATGAACAAGGACCAAATAGTGCTTAGTAAGGCAAGATATAATGGGGTGTATTTCTGTAGTATTATGGCAGCAGTCCCAGTTTTATTTTCATGTTGGACTTGTGTTTCAAACTCATTATAGTTGGATTATAGTTGTCCCTATTGACATTACTACACTTTCTATAATACATTGGTATTTGTATTTAGATGTATGTATGGATTGTTTTTCAGTTGTTTTTATATTTCATCATATCATAATCTTGGATATGTGATCCTATGTAGAGATCCGTAGGATATGGCCACCAATGTTAGTGATATTCCTTCTTGGGGATTGTCTTCAACACCTGGCCTACAGGAGATGGGCTTGGGAAGTCACAGCATGGGACCCATTGGGATATTTCATGATAGAGTGTTATCAGAGAAGTCGATTCAACATTTGGACCAATTTTTTATGAGATTGGTTTTGGGAAAAAATGTTTAGTGTTTTGATTTCAGCTTTTGGGGAGGGAATCTAGTGGTGGTGTTGTTTCTGATGTATTCACGCACCAGTATGATCTCCATGTTTTCAGCTTCCTACATGAGAACACTGGATTTAGGGAATTTAATGATGCACACATCATATAGGAATGAGATGTGGTTTCCATATCCTTCTTGAGTCACCACTCCAGAAATACTCATTTACCATGGCACATCATGTTTATTTTATAGTGTATTCATGTCATATACCATTTAGGATACATCATCGTGATCAAAAGGATGATCTGATCAATGATGAGGCATCAATATAGAGAGCATTTTCTGATGTGTTACCTCTAGGTCATGCATTAGAAATAACACCACCCATTGATCAACAGGTGGTACCCATATTACAGTACCACGAAATAGTTCTTTAGTAGTTATAAAAATGGAACTTATCTGCACTAGATAAGCAATGACTACTAGAGTGAGACTAAAACACCTTTTCTTTTATTAGCTTTAAAAAAAATCAATGATAAAGGGATCCTTTAATAGAGATTATAGATGAAATGATAAATAGAACCTTTATCATCTATTTTTGAATCACATATAAAGTAGAACATTATCGATGATTATAAAAACATCATTTAAGAACCCATTTAACAACACATCTATAACAACTGATAAAGGGGCATGCTTCAGTGTTGTATAATATCACATTATAGCACCAGTGAAATTTATTGTAACAACACAAAGAAACACAAAAAACACCATGACATCTAATATATAAAGTACCAATATATAATTTTAATTGAATAAAATTTACAACGCAAATACAATAAAAAAGACTATATTATAGACATTGTGATAATTTGTTTATATAATTACATAAGTCAAAATTATTACATACATTCAAAAACATCATTTTTTTTATATTTTTATCATAAAACAAATTCGATCAGAAAACACACATGTATTATAAATAAATCGTTATGTTAGGAATAATATATACACATAAATTAGTTGAAAGTATTAATTTTAAAATAAAACTTGAGTCATAGTAGGAACACAATGTATTAGATTGAGTTACAGTTTATTCATTCATGTCACAACATTTCATTTTTATCTTCAAGAATTGTATCTACAAAAATTAACTAAATAAGTATAAAATAACAATGATAAAAAAATTAAGTAAAATGAGATAAAATGTCGATAAAATAATCATGGCGCATTTTTTCGGTTATGGAAATGTGATGATAATTTTAAACTAACATGACACTTATGTATTGAAAATATTCACATGGAATCATATTGGTCACATTGTGTAACATCCCCCATTTTTTAAAGGAAACACAATGTTCGATATCGTACATGATACGCCAAATCGAGCTTAAACAATCAACTGAATATTATTAGTAAGTATGGTAGTTATCACACAACCATTAGAATGTTGGGAATGAAAAATGATAACATTGTTGTTAAAATATAATTTAAACATTTTTATATAATGATTCATTGGTTACTAAATTAACATGAAATGAAACTGAAATCCTATATAATATAAACGATTTATTTTTAAGAAAACCTATTTAAATTAAAACAATTGTATTTATAAAATTACAAAATTGATGTTTCTAGATTATATTATTGAAATATTAACTCAATATAATGTTTATAATTTTTATTCTATTTTTTCAATATATTATAAAAGAATAAATAAAATTTTACAAATAAAATGAATGTTTTTCTAAAAAATATGTTTAACCATATTTTGATGGAGAACCTTGTTTAAATCTAGTTTTTGGAACTTTTTTTGTTTTATATAACAAAATAAATGTATTATTTTGAATAGGAACATAAAAATTTAAATCGGTAAATTTATTGGTATTTTTCTGATAAAATTAATAACTTAATGAATATTAAACAATACTATGTTTTAATTCAAAAATCCATTTCTGTATGATTTATTTATATTGATAGATTGTCCATTTAATTGATTCTAAAGTATAATCAGATTAATATTTTCTCATTTAATCCAAATTAGGTTATTGGAAATAATTTTACATTGAAATTTTGATATAAACACATGTCTATATTTTGATGTTTTTTACTTTTTAAAAACACATGTTCTCATTTTTACAACATGGATTAATTATAAATTAATTACGGAAAATAATTTTTTTAACATTTCATATATAGATTTAAAATTTAGAATCAATGGTTCACAATGATGTTAATATGTATCTTTTATTTTTATGGATATTTTGAATAGTAACTATGATAATTTTTTTAATGTGGTTAAAGATAAATCGAGTAGTTTAGGTAAAAAATAAAATTATGAGGACAATAAAATTACCATAACACCTACCAATATCCTAATTTATGAATAAACATCTACCCTTAACACCTTAGGATCATAAACGACTCATTCAATGCACTTTTTTCCATTAATATGATATAAATATTTTTAAAACAAAAGAAAGATACAACATGTAATCCTCTTATTTCTTTAAAGTATATTAATTTTAATATAGTTATAAGTATGAAATAACATAGATAATAAAAAGTCCCAAAAAATATAATGAAATTATATATGACTTTGGAACATAATTATAATTTTTAAAGATCAAATATTTACCAAAAATACTTACACAATAGTGATATAGTAATTAATTTTTTAATTAAGATATCAAATAAATGATATAAAAATTACTAAATTAAATCTAATCAGAATTAATTATAGTAATCCATGAATTTTATAGGTGAATTAGACATATTATAAGTCTATTAAATGGTTTGTTTTCAATTTTATCTCTTGGGTTGAATTTTAATTATATTTAATTAATTGAATTGTGTCAAAATTGACTCTATTAATATTTTCTAAAAAATATATTTTATTAAATTATTAAAAAAAATCAACTAAAAATTAAAATTGTCTGCGATATGGTAGGTAAGTTCATAAAGGCGCTATTTATAGGGAATTAGACACATATTAGAAAAATTTACATCTTTTTAATATTTCAAATGTTGTTCCATATTTGAAATTAATATACAATAATTAAGGGTAAAAAATAAATGATAAGGTTTAAAATAAAATCAAAAAAATTAAAAAAATTATTGTCTAAGATAATTTCAAACCATCATATCTTAGATTTTAAATAACTTCACATGGATTCATTTGACAGAAAAATATATTTTTATTAATATAATATTGTAAGTGTTTCCAAGGGTGCCCTCACATATCCTATAAAAAGGCACCAAATCTTATCAATCACACACACATCATGAACAATTTTTTTTAGTCAATCATTCCCAAATACCCATCCTAAAATCTATCCCCATATTCTGAAGGCTGTATTTTATCAGAACACCCTCATTAGAGGTGATAATGTGTTCTTCGTAGGTGATCCACCAAAGATGTGGTATCATTTTTGTTTAGTGTTTCTACATTATTTCATGTTGCACTTCCTAAAAATAACTTCTAAACATGATGAAATAATAAAACAATTATTATAAATAATCTTATATGTTATTATTCTAATATCATCACCTGAATCAATATCTAATTTCATCAAATCGGAAATTAACTTTTCGTTATTGTGTATGGAGAACTACCACCTCGTGAACCGATATAGTTCATTTTTGGGAAAAAAATATTTCAATACTTGTTAAATTGAAGAAGTTAATATTGATATATGATATTCATAACATATTTATCATTAAATGATAATAATATATCCACTATGTTCTTAATTTCCATGCGCATAAAAATAATAAAGTCGTTTGTGTGTACCTATAAACTATCACCTCCAAAAAGTGAAGAGATTCATTTTTATACATTACATCACTTGTTAGATATATATATTTACAGTTAAATGATTAATAATATATTAATGATGTTATAACATTGTTTATTTTTCATGCATCTGTACAACCTACTATTTTTATGATTATAACATTGTTCATTTTTCATAAAAATACTAAATGGGTTTCATTAAAATTATATTTGATGTATAAAAGTGATAAAAATGAGATGAATATTATTATGGAGATGATAGACTTATGAAAACAGGTAAATTTTACATCATATGAAGTTAATTTTTGACCCAAGTACAGAATGTCGAAAAAAACTGTCATCGTGAACATAAATAGTTATGTAATTGTTATAACATGGTAAAAAGTGATATAAAATGAATAATGATCATGAAAAGGGTTCTCATGAACATAAAAAGTAAGATAATTTAATTATTATAAAAGATAACGAACATATGAGACAAGTTGGTCTCAATGTAAGGGACATCGTCTGAATCTATTTTCATCGAAGAATAATTTGATGTTATACACCACCTTTTTTTATATGGTGTATAATAAACCCCATTTAATTTTAATTTAATTAAAATATCTTCAATTTTAATCTTCCTATGTGATTATTTTTACTAAATTTAAAAATTTTGTTCTTAAACGTATACAACCACAATGAATTTTTCCCTGATATGGCCATTATTTGTTATTTTTATTCCTCTACACTGCTTAATGTTTTTCAAAGCAAAAAGATACCATTTCACATTTTTAGGTATTTTGGTATTGAAAATGGTTTTTACAATATGTTGACTATATCAATATCTTTAAATGATATATTTAGATTGTAATGTGGAAATGTTACTTTTCCAATATGCTTTTTTTAAGTCTTATAAGTATATTAAGGTTCTTGGGAATTGTTATTGTATATGGGTGGATCTGTGGAAATGTGAGGGAGGTTCAGCCCTTTATAGATCTTAAATTAATTAGGTAATGAGACATCGTTAACAAGTTGGGATTATCTTAAGAAGATTATGGAATATATTGTGACAGGTATTCCAAACAAAACACTGATGGTTACTCCCTATGTAGCTGGTAAATATATACTGTAAGAATTACAAGGATGTCACTAGTACCTTTATGTTTTATGATTCTATTATTTTTTACAAGAATATTATGATTTCATGACGTAATTTAAGGACTTTATGTTTTATGGGTGAAAATTATGACATTTTGAAAAAAGTATCATGCATTTATAAGTATTCATAGACAAATGATTTCTTTATTTATTTTAGGTCCCTTAATGATCTTTTTGTGATCATCCAATGATTTTTAAATTTTTTCCATAGGGTATAAGGATTGGTAAAAAAAGGAATTAGTCATGATGAATTTTATATCGAGGAAAAGAAATCATGTTTCATTTTAAAGAGTATTATATTGTGAATAAAATTGATAGTGAGTCGAGGTGTCAAAATTGTAATACGTGAGATTTTATGTAATAGTTATGGAATAATTCTATAAGACTATAAACCTGAAATTATCCTCAATATGAATTCATGAATTTTCCCAATATTATGTGATGTTTAATGATGGGTCCTTTTAGTTGGTATGAGAGGATAGTATAGAAAACATTGGAGATTATGATTATTTCTAAAGAGTTAGGTATATAATCATGTGTCTTATATTTTAAGGTTGATTTGAAGTTTAAGGTCATACATATTTTTTTGAGGTATTATGTTTTATAAATTTAAGGTGATTAATGGTATTTTTTGAAAAATTTATTTTTGACGTAATTATGGGTTTTTACTTTTTGGGATGAAAAATGAAATGCATGAGATATAATTTGTAGTCAAAATTTTTTATAGATATTTTTGAGGATTTTATCTAAAATGGGGAATGTTATAAAAGTATATATTTTTAGAAAAGGGAAAACCCTAGAAAGGGTGACAACCCATCATGCTAGACAAGGCTATGAGAATCGAAACCGCAACAGAATTATGATAAGGATTTATTGCCTACCACTATCCAATGTGAATTTAGAGTCAGTATGAAATTTTATTTTTAGTTATAGTAGAAGACAGAATAAAAATATTTTGATTTTTGGAAATAATGTTTTATCAAATGGATATCCTGGGTATTGGAAAATTATTCTTAGATTTAGTGGTAAATGTTATTTTGGAAGACATTCACAATTTTGGGAACCATATATAATTAATGTAAATTGAATTCTATAGTATTTTATTTAATGATTAATGGTTTAATTATATTTTGGAAGAACCTATTATTTCATTTGGGACTTCTAGGGAATTAGGTTAATTATGAAAATGATTATACGATCATGGGTAACATGTGATTAGATTAATTAATTTTTGTTATGAGAAATCAAGAGTGGTTTATGTTACTTAGAGTAAAATGTTAGAAATTATCATGCAAGGCTTTTGATCCAATACATCCAAAATGTGGGTTTCATTTTTAGTTTGGATTATATTGAGGAATTTTAAGTAAATTTAATTAATGAATATTCTATGTTGAACTTTTGGTATTACATTTCAATTTTAGAGATTAAAAGTAGATTTTAATAATCCAATTCGTTGTTATTTTTAGTGATTAGTTTTATATTATCATAAATATATTGTTTTTTGTTAATTTTTCTACACAAGAGAAATTCCTAGTTAAGAATTTGTGGATTATGTGATTCAATAAATGTTGATTCATCTTGAATTCTCATCCTTTGTGGAAAAATAAGTGTTTATGGTTGAAAATGATTTATGTATGAAACACTATTTGTCTTCTAAGTATGTTTCATTATTTTATTAGTCTAGGTAGTATATTAATAACACAAATCCATTAAAATGAACATAAAACAAAAATGGTTTATGTTTACTTTTCATAATATGAAATCAAATATTGTTTAACCCGTCAAAAATTTATATTGTTTTATTGTTAAATTTTCCTTGATCATGTTTTTCATCACTATCCTTTAGAAACTTATGCATAGTTTTTATTCCATATCCATATATGCTTACATGAAATACTAGTATGTGTTATCTTAGGTGAATATCACTTTAGCCTTTCTTTGTTTTCAAGTTTAAATTTTATTAATACTTTTTTAGATGTGGGATTCCAATAAAGGTACTTTGAGAAGTCATACCTTAGTTATCAAACATGATACCAAATTTTGAGGACAAATTTTCTATGTAGGCGTATGTAACATCTGAATTTTTTAAAAGAAAAATAAATTTTTGATAGTATATATGATATGAAACATCGAGCATAAACGAAAAAATAAATTTTATTATTTAGTATGGTGGTTATAAAATAACTGTTAGAATAGAGGGACTGAAAAGTTTTAACTGAATAATAGAAATATGGTTTAAATTTTTATATATAATGATAATTTGTTTTCCAAAATAACATGAACTGAAACTAAAACCCAATTGAATATATAGATTGTATTTTTATAAAAAACTTTTTAAATGTGAATAATTGTGATTAAAAATTAATAAAATCATTATTTTTTTATTATATTAATGAAATATTAATTAAATATAATGTTTATTATTTTTATTATGTTTTTTCAAGACATCATATATGAACAATTGCTCCTTTACAGATAAAATGAGCGTTTTAATAAAAATGCAGCTTTACCACCTTTTGATGGTGATCCCATTTTAAATATATTTTTCACTCTTTTAAATGTTATATTATAAAATATAAAAATCATATTTAGTATAGGGACATAAAAATTTAATTTGGTTAAATTTTTTGACGAATAGTGAAAAATGCTGAATTTTGATTCAAAACAGCTTTTTCATCCAATTTATTTATATATTTAAATTATCCATTAAATTTTTTTAATGAAAAAATTATGTTTTGATTTTTTTATATTTTTATCCAATTTTTTTCATTGTATGCCATTTTATATTTAAATTTGATGTAATCACATGTCAATCTGTTGATGGGTTTTACATTTTGATAAATAGTTTTCTAGTATTTGAAAGTGGGGATTAATTTTGAATAATTTTTTTAAAATTATGTGTTTTAAATTTTTAAAAAAAAGGATTCTATATTTGGAATCATTTTATCCAAAATATTTTTAATGGTTACTTCTTTTGGATATTATGATTAGTAACTATGATAAAAATTTAATTAATGTGGTTAATGATAAATTGTGTAATTTAGGTAACAAAATACCTTGATAAGGGAAGAAAATTTACCATAATACCTACCAAAATTCAATGGTATGAATAAAATTTGACCCTAAATATATAAGTATCAAAATTGATTATTTATTGGATTTTTTTCTATGAAAGAGATGTAAATTTTATGAAAACAAATGAAGGTGCCCACATATCACCCGCTTGTTTCTTATAAGTATAATAATTTTTATATAGTGATAAATAAGATATAAATTTGATATTATATATTATTTATAAATATAATGAAATTATATATATAATGGGAATTGTTTTATAATTTTTTGATATTAAAGAATTACCATAAATACTATCAAAACAGTGATACAGTTCTTATTTTATTAAGGGAGATATCAAATAAATGATATTGAAATTATGAAAATAAATATAATTATAATTAATTAGCCTAATCCTTGAATTTTAGTGTTTGATATGACATATAAAAAGTATCTAAATTGTTTTTTTCTATGTTTCCTCTCTATTATAATTTTATTAAAAATCAATGACATGAATAGTGTAAGAATTGACAATATTGATATTTTATAACAATAATAATTTATTACGTTATTTAATATCATAAAAATATTTTTAAAGGAAATAACTATCTATTATAATGACTAAAGTATAAAATATTTACCATTTATGGGAAATTTACTCCATATATGTAAAACTTATAGCCATTTAATATTTAAAATATTATTACCAAAATTTAGATTAAAAGTGAATAATTTAGGGTATAACTAAATGATATGGTATAAAATGAAATAAAAAAATGTCTAAAACTTATGGGATTAAAGGATTAATACCATACTCATAATATATTCTACATAAATCAACCAGGAGTCATTTAGATTTAAAAATTAATTTATATTAATTAAATATTTTTAGGGTATCCAAGGCTGCCCCTCTCCTCTCATAGAGAAAGTTACCCATTATTATCTACCACTCACACTTAAAGAATAATTTTTTCATCCATTATATACAAAACATTCTTTTTAAAACTCGAACCAACATTTATGAGGCCTTATTATAGGCATAAAACCATTCTTAGAGGTGTTAAGTTGTTATTCAAAGGAGATCAACCTATGAAGAGATGTCATTTTATTTAAGTGTTTCTATATTATCTCTTCTTCCAAAACATTATAATATCCTCCAAACATGATTAAATATTAAATAATGTATAATAAATATATTTAAATTTTATTATGTTAATATCATCAATTGAATCCATCTTCAATTTCATCAAATGAGAAATGAACTTTTTGTTCGTCTGTACGACGGACTACTGCCTCACGAACTGATAATGTTCATTATTAAATACCTTCTTTAATGACTAGTTATAACTATTAAATTAATTTTTATATATGGTAATATTGAATTGTTTATAAATATAATATAATAATTTATCAACTATGCACTTACATTCCATGCACATAATAATGATAACGTTCTTCGTGTGTACATGTGAACTATCACCTCAATGAATTGATGTTATTCGTGTTTTACAAAAAGTATCTTTTATTAGATATATATATAGTTATATTTCAATGATTAGAAATCTATTAATAATATTTTGATCATTTAGTATAGGTAAAAAAGTTCTTATATTATTTCCATAACGATAAATGAGAAATTGAAAACGATACTCAAGTGTATGTAAGGCCTACCCTCTCCATGATTATAATATTGTTAATTTTTTATAATAACACTTAACGGTTTGATTTATAATAATATTTGTTGTAAAAAATCTACAATAATATCATGAATATTATTTTGGAGATCATGGAATTACGACCACTAGGAAAATTTAGATCATATCAGGTTCATTTTGCACTCGAGTACCGAATAACGACAAAGCATCCAACATGAACTTAAATAATTATATAATTTATATAACATGATAACAAGTGATATAAAAGTATTAATAAATATGAAAAAGGTTCTGATGTATGTATAAATTAACCTATGTTTATTTATTTTGGATGATAAAGAACATATGAGACAAGTAACATTCAAGGTAAGGGACTTTGTCTCAATCTCCTTTCATTAAAGAATAATTTGATGTTATACCACACCTTCTTCTATACGATGTATAATGAACAATTTTTAATTAAAATTTATTTTATAGGTATTCAATAGGATTATTTTTATATGAAGTGTTTTACTGAATGAAAATAGGATGTTTTGATGTATAAAATATTAATGACTTTTCCACCACTATGAATATTATTTAGAATTTTGCTTTGAATAAAAGGCATAATTTTTTAAGGTAAATAATAAAAATTTTAAATTTTCAAGTATTTTTGTATTGAAAATGGGTTTGAAAATGGATTTATTATATCAACATCTTTAAATGATATCCTATGATTTCAATGTGGAAATGTTATTTTTTCCTTTATTCTTGATTTATGTGTTATGATTATGTCAAGGATCATGGGTATTCATTATGTATACGGGTGGTTCCATGATAAACATAGGGTGGGTTTGCATTTGATATCTCTCCAATGTGTTGGGTAATGAGACTGAGTGATCTGGTTATGTTTATCTTAAGATATTTAGGTAATATACATTGATGTGTATTTCAAATATAACCATGAAGGTTAGTCAATATATATATGTGAATGATAGAGTGTAAGAATGGTATAAATTCCACTCGTTTTCTTTTTGTTTTATTATTTCTATGATGTTTTATAAGAATATAATGATTTCATAAGGTAATATAAATTGATTATTTTTTAGCGATGAGTAGTGTATTTTTGATAAAATGTTTTCATGAGTTTATAAGTATTCATAAAATGGAAATTTATTTATTTATATTATGCACCTTATTTATATTTGTGTGATAATTACATGTTTTTTAAATGTTTACCATAGGGTATAACGATGGGTAAGAGAAAGGAAGAAGTCAATATGAATGTTATATCATGTAAAAAATCATGTTTTATTATAAAGAGTATTATTTCATGAAAAAATTGATATTCATTAGAACAATCTAATTTGTAATAATTGAGTTTTTATTTAATAATTAGTGCCTAATTCTCTAAGACTCCAAACCTGAAAAGATCCTCACTGTGAATTATTTAATTAACTCAAGATTATGTAATGTTTAAGTATGATTCCTTATACAAAGGTCATCCTATTGAGGTTCAGATGATGCCAACTTTTGTCAAATGACTTATGGATCATTTTCAAAATGTACCAAAACCGTACAAATGTGTTTGCTCGGTTTTGAGTATGTCACCTGTGATTTTTTACTAAAATATCATTTTAAACAAAAAAAACACATTGATTCATACATTTCACATCATGTTTCTATTTGACATGATATTGATTACAACATGTCACAAATTAATTATGAATTGTTTTCCTAAATTCTAATGACAATCCAAATGTGTTTTCAAAGATTTTTTGTGAGAGAAAATATTTGATCTAAAAAGTAAGTTTTAAACTAAAAAAGGACACATAGAGTCATAATGGAAGAATAGTGTATCATATTGATGTTTAATTTACTCGTACACATCAGAAATTACTTATGTAACTTTTTTATAAAGTATCAAAACAATTTGAATATCTTCTAGGTTTTGAGTAGGTCTATTTTTCTTTTTTCTTAAAATTTATGTCAATTTGAAATAAAAAGATGAAAATGGAGTCATACTGGTCACACCGTGGATCAAATTAAGGTTCATCTTATTCCTACCCGATAAAAATTACCAATGTATAAATTTACTAATGTATAAAAACAATATGAATTCATTTTCTCGGTTTTTAGAAGAGAAATTGTCCATTTTACTAAAATTGATGTCAATTTTAAATAAAAAGGTGCATTTTGAGTAAAATGGGTCTGGCCATGTGTCAGATTAAGGTGATGATTATTACTAAAAATCTTTAATTACTTATGGATCATTTTTATAAAGTATCAAATTAATCCTATTCTGTTTACTCAGTTTTCAGTATGTCACATGTCTTATTTTCTAAAATGACATTTACAACTAAAAACATACACTTTCACTCATAACATTCACATCCTGTTTTAGTTTAATGTCAGACCAATTATTAACCATTAAAATGATTTAGGAATTTATTTCCTAAAATATCATGAAAATTTGAGTGTGTTTTCGTGGTTTTTAGTGAGGGTCACTTTTTGAACTATACTATAGGTTTTAAATAGATAAGAGATGTGTTTAGTCGTACAGGGAACATCAAAAATTAGATTGAGGTGAAGATGATTTCTGCACTTCAAAAATGACTTATGGATCATTTTCCAAATGTATCAAACAAATATTGAGTTTTTTTCTCAATTTTTAGTAGCTCAATTATCCTTTTTAATAAAATCGATGTCAATTATAGATAAAAATACGATATTAGAGTCATACCAGTAACATAATGAATAATATTTAGGTGATCATGATTATTAATGTTCTAAAATGACATATGGATCATTCTCCTAAATTTTCAAAATAATCTTAATGTGTTTACTCAGTTTCTAGTACATTGCTTGTTTTTTCTAAAATGTCATTTTAAACTTGAAACCCACACATTAAATCACAAATTTCTCATAATTTATCTATATGATGATAGAATGAATAAATTATGTAATAAATTACTAAGTAATAGTTTCAATAAATTATCACGATTATCCAAGCATGTTTTCATGGTTTTCAGTGAGTTTCATTTATTAAACTAGATCGTCAATTTTAAACTACTTATAGACACAAAGAGTCATAATAGGAAAATCATGTATTATATAATGGTGAGGATTATTAATAAACATCAAAATATTCTTGTGGATAATTTATCTAATGTATCAATAAGAAATAAATGCAACTTCTTAGTTTTGAGTAGGCCAGTTGTCCTTTTTACTAAAATTGATGTAAATTTTAAATAAAGAACAGCATGGAGACATATAAATCACATCATGCATTTTATTGAGGTGAATCTGTTTCCTACACACTCAAAATGACCTTTGGATCGTTTTACTATTTTATGAAAAAAAATATTAATATGTTTATCAGTTTGGAGTGTGTTAGTTGTCCTTTTTACTAAACTTAATGTAGATTTTTATAAAAAGATGCACTTATAGTCATACCAGTTACACCATTTGATGGATTTATATGAGTTTGACTCAAACACAACTCAAATTACTTATGGACCATTTTAATAAATTTTAAAAAAATAATAAGAATTCATTTTGTCGGTTTTTATTATATTACTTTTATTTTTATCTAAAATGTCATTTTATACTGCAAACAAACACATTGACTCTTACAGATCATATCATTTATTAGTTTCACCTGATACCAATTCCTACAAATCAAAAATGACTAATTAATCAATTTCTTAAATTATCACGAAATTTTGAGTGCATTTAGTCATATTTCAATGACTGAATCTTTTTAAAAATGTCGATTTTAAAATGATAATATAAAATTTGAGTTGTACCGAGAAACTCAAGTATCCGATTGAATAAGGATAATTAATACATATCAAATATGACTTATTTATCATTATTAAAAAGTAATAAACCATTAGAATATATTTTCTTATTTATTTAGTATATAATATATCTTTTTTATCATCAATTATTGACAATTTTAAATAAAAAGAATCACTTGGTATCATACTAGTCACAATGTGTGTCATATTTTGGTTATCCGTATTTCTATATGTCCAAAAGACAAAATATAGTACACAATATTTATTTCTCCATGATTACTAGTGAATTTATTTGTTGAACTGCGAACAATGCACGATGAATCAATGTTCATAGCTGAAAACCCATTCTTTTTGTTGAAATCTATAAAAGAATAGGATGCTATTATGTTTATTATATCATGATATGTAACCACATTTTTATCATGTAATTTCTATACTCCTCTATATTTCAAAATTGAGAACGGTCTTTTGGCTATTAAAATCTAGTCAATATACAATGATTCCAGATTGCTAAAAAATATATGAAAAAGGAAATCATGGAAACATTGGTAGAAATAAATATATCATCTCTTATGTGGCATGTTTTACATATCTTAAAGATAAATATAGATTCAAATAAGATATGTGAAATATAATATATTTATTAGGTAAAAATGATACGTTAATGGAGTTATAAATAGTAGAGAAAATGACGAAATAATTGATTAAATAAGTAGTTAGAATTTAGCTTTTCATTATTTTTATATACATTATTAATGTAATTCCATTTTTCAATTAAATCAGTTTTAATATAGAATCCCAATCTCATATGAGCATCATTAGAATTCTAAAAACCTCCCCAAATTGAATAAAAGAATCAATTTGAGTATGAAAAATTTATTATATGATTGATACTAAAAATAATAATTTAAACATAAATATGAAACAGTGCACTAATTATATGGAAAATGATTTTATAGTACCAACATCAATATTACCTATGTTACTGAGTAGTGGAGGAAACAATATGAAAGGTGATAAAATTTTATACTATAGATTTGAAGTGGTTTTAAGGGAGATGAAGACTATGGTATTTTTGTGTGGAAAGGAAAAAAAGATGAACACACCACCCCAAATCGAACAAAAGAATTCACCTGTATAAGAGACAATTATTATCTAAGTAATAATAAATATAAATAAGTTAAACATAAATATGAAATAATTCATTAATTTAATGGAGAATGGTTTTATGCTGAAAACATCTTGACTGAAATTATAATTGAGTAGAGGCGGTACTGTTTCTCATCCGGAAAAGGATGTGTATAGAACCTGAAATAACTTTTTAAATTCAACACTGCAAGGGTGAAATTGTTTTGAGGGAAAAGTTTGTAGAAGTTTTTCTTTTATAAAATCATGAATGATAGAAAAAAATTTTAAAAAATAAAATAACTCTTTAAGGAATAATGAAAATTAATTCAATGTTTCATTACATAATTTTTTGATAAAATAGAGAATGCATATTGTATAATTACCTTTACATACTCATAAATGAGTTACTTTATTATATAATGTTCTTATTGTGAATTGGTAACATCGTCATTTATATAATACGTTGTCTATTTGATTCATCAAACATTTAATTTATATTATTCTAATATAGTAGTGAAGATATAATATTATAAGGAAAGAACTTGTATATTAAAAATCAATTTTACCTTCTCCTTGAACTATATTTTTCTTTTTAAAGGTTTAAGGGATTTGTAAATATATTAAGAAAAAAACCCCTCTTGGTGTTCCAATAAAATGAACAATGCATTTTCTACATTGGGACTCTCATAAAATGATTGTGATCTCCCAATGAAATTTTCATCCACAATTGAATTTTCATTTGACCCAACAAATTGTTCTAGTGACTAGCAGAAGAATATACCGATTATTGTATACATGATTTAATATATAAAATTAATTAACTTCTTATGATTCCATTGTGAAGTACTCATCTTTTCGCACTTCCAAACTAAAATTCTCCTTCTTGATTCTTATTATAAACAACTTATATTTTATCCTTGGAATTCATGTAATGGTCAAATTTATAGACAATTATCATCCTCACCATCTCATCTTTTGAAAATTTAACATTTCATTTTGTTGTTTTAAACACACCCACCATATATTGTGTACAAGAACCTATACCAGTTAAAATACTCTATGTTTTAGTCATCCATGGGAAGACTAATTCAAGAGTAGTACAAGAATCATTAAAGAGAAAGGGAATTAGTCCCATGAAAACAAAATGAAATAATAAATATTCAGGAGATGAAGTTGATGATGATGAAAATTATACTACATTGTGTTCCTTAAATGGGGTAATGCCTCCCAGTTGTTATTAGTTTACCACTTTCACTAGGTATTAACTCTTGTCTTATTGAAGGTATGATTTGGGGTTACAAACCTTCTTGTATATGATTCATGTTCTCTTGGTGGGGACATGTAATTGTATATAAATATATGGGGCCTCTATCAATTCGGTATTTATAGTAAAAATTTCCCTTTTTTATACTATCAATAATATAACTGAAATTAGTCTGGCCAATAATTAAATGATACATAAAGTCTTTATTAAATCCTTTAAACAAATGAAAAAAAATTATAGGAAATTAAATATTAATAAGAAACCCAAATATGATAATCTTGAATAATAAACTTTCATGTGATCAACTAAAAGATATGAAAATTTATTATTAAATGATTTTAATAAATAAAGTGTTCTTTAATACACGTGGATGATAATTAGAGATTACATGGGGTGGAACCAATACACAACGACCTAAAATGATGAATGCCTAAAAAATTCTAATAATTATTCAAAAATATATAAAATTTGATAACCTCAATTCTATTTTTCAAAAACGTTATTTAACATAGGTAATTTTTTATTTCATTTAATATTAATGGTATATCAAATATTTTAATGCAACTCAAAATTATTAATTCAATTAAAAATTGACAAGAAATGGAAAACATTATACATAAAGTCGATAAAAATTTTTAACATATAAAAATTCTAGTTTTATAAATTCATTCAAGAATTATATCTAGATGAGTTGAAAAAGAGAATTATTTTCAGGAAGGCGAAGTGTAAGATTTATATGAAAATTTAATTTTTAGGGACTTTATGGTTTCTATAATGATTTTTGGCACATACTATAAATTTTTTTTTCGTAATGAAATAAATAATAGTAATTATGAATGATTGAGAGGTTTTATGTTAATAGAGAGGTGACCAAATCTTAATAAAATAGTTTTTATGTGATAATAATCTACATAAGTTAAATTGGATGATGAATTTCAACTATTAAATGAACTTTATGGAAATATATTTCAATAATATATTTTTACAATAATTTTTTAAGATACATTTGTAAAATATATTTTCATAACCAACTTGTGTAATATATATTTTTGTAATATATATTTGTGTAGTGTAATATATATATAAATACAAATACACAACTATATATATATATATATTATTTTTTTGTGTAATATATATTTTTATTTTGATCATTTTTGTAATATAATATATATTTGTGTTTTTATAATATATATATTTTTATTCAATATTTGTATATTAAATAAATAAATAATATTTTTATATATTAATTTATATATTAATATAATATATAGTAATATGCAAGTAAATAGTATAATTTAATTACATACATATAAATTTGGGTAATATATTTTTTTAATGTATTTCTTTAATATATATATATATATAAATGTATAATATTTCTATTTAGTATATTTTTATAATATTTTGGTATAATAAATTTGTATAATAAATTTTTTTATGGTATAATATTTTTTCTATAATATAAATATTTTCATAATGTATTTGTGTAATATTATATATATATATATATATATATATATAATATACATGATTGTGTTTGTCTATAGACAAAAAATCCTATATTCTATAACTGTATCCAAGACCAAGGAACCCTGAGTAATTTTCCATTTTTAATATGTGATCCATGAGACAATTTCTACTTCTTCTATCTAACCAATGAAAATTATGGTCATCCATAATAATAGATGCATACCGTCTTTGATATAGTGTAGATTGAATTCTCTAAATAAATTATCCAGGACCTCAATGAGATTTTCAGACTCAAAAATAAATAGCTACTTCCTTCATAGGCTTTGGGGTGGGCGAGTTGCATATAATCCACATGGGGTGAGGGTGGGGGAGTACAAGGAACAATAAACCTATATCCATCCACCCAAACATCCATAATAACTTCTTTTATCCACATGGATATGCTGTTGGTAAATTAATAATGATGATAAAATGATGCAAATTGATATCACATAACAAACAATCAATGAGTGAGCAGGATAAGAAGAAGAGAAGATACATTGGGTTGAATCTTTGAATCATCTGAGAGAAAGTAGAGTCATAATAAACTTGGAAAATTCCTGATCCATGGATTCATTCAACCCTTGAATCATTTTAGCCTTGAAATTGTTTGAGCCTTGATTCAATCCACGATCCAATCATTTATTTACCAAGGAGGGGCATCAGAAGAGGGTGGCATCTGTGGAAGGAATAAGATATTCCGATGAGTTCATCACTGGTTAGGGTTAATTTAAATAGACCAAAAAACATTTATCAGCACTTCTAAAAAGTGCTGATAAAGATGGATTTTATATGCGCTAATTAATCTAGCACTGATAAAGGGTCTATATTTATAATTAAAACATAAAATTTTGTAATTATATTTTTATAAAAAGTTATATATTTAATAAATATATATTTTTATAAATATAGTTAAGATATTCTTTACTTAAATATAAATTACAATTTTATAAATCCTTAAATATATAATTATTTATTTGTAATTATAAAAATTCCTTTATTAAAAATAATATTTATATCATTATATATACTTATGTAGTTATATATATATAATAAATATATAAAAATATAAATATAATAAATTTAAATATTTTTTAAGTAAATTTATTTTAATTTTATAAAAATTTAAATATATATAATTAATTGTTTAAAATTATATAAATACTACTTAAAATAATATTTATTTATTTATGATTATAAATAAATGAATGAATAAAAAAACAAAAAATACATTGTTAAATATTTTTCTTCAAATATATTTTTAACAATATTAATGATTATTTAATATTAAGTGCATTCCTGTTCAAATTGAGTGAATTAGAAAAATAAAAAATGAGCAAAGAATAACAATATTAAATAATGTGATAAGATTGAATTATTAAATTTAAATTATTTAAAAATGATATATATTGAAATAACGATGAATAAATATAAAAAATATTCAATCACTGTAAATAAATATATAGATATAATAAATAATATAAATTTATTTGAAATTCACAAAAATATATATTTGTGTGTGCATTTTATATATAAATACATTAATTAGGTACATGGGAAATGAATATAACATACGTTTTATATGTGTTAAATTGAAAAATCAAATAACATTCAATAATATACTTTACTTTATGCAATTAGATAGTATTTTTTCATATTAATTTATAATTATAAACAATTATTTACTGAATATATTACTATTTAATGTAAGGAATAATTATTTTTAAATATATAAGGCATATTTATATAAATTAATTTATATATTTATATTTGGAATATACTATTTACTAATGTTATCAATGAATATTTAATTAATAAAGTGTTTCATATTTTTCTCAATTAACATAATTTTCAAATTTTTTGTTCAATTGTCATTCTATAAGTATCTATATATTTAAAATATAATGTGTATTACTATTTATTACTTATATATTGTACAATAAAATTAGTCATATTTATAAATAAATATTTCATTTATAAGTTATTTAATATTTTTTAATAATTTAATTATTAATGTTAATTTATTTTATTCTTTCATTTTATATAGATTTTTTTCACTGCAAAAAAAACACATTTAAAGGATCTCTTTGTGGGTACTAAAAAAATACACTGATAAGGATTACCCATTATTATTGTTAAAAATAAATTGATTATAAATGATATCCCTTAACATGGCTACAAGAATGCTAATAAACAGAACCCTTTATCGACACTAAAAAATGTACTGATAAAGAGTTCCATTAATCAGTGCTACAAAAAATTATTGATAAAAGATACCCTTTATCATCGATTATTTTAATTCTTATAGAAGCATCCTTTATCAGTGCATTTTTATAGCACTGATAAATGCCAACAATGTAAAAGTATGTTTCTTTAGTGCTACGAGATGATGATGAATGCATGATGAGAAAATGTCACGTGTTTCCGGGAAAGAGACCCCTCAGGTTTTGAGATGAGCTTGATCAATAGGTGGTTGTTGAATAGCTTGAGGGTGTAACATGAGTTTTCTATTAGGCCGAGACACTAGCATATTTGATTGTGGTCATGGTCGCCTACCTTCTTCAGACCTCAATAGGGAGATAGTGGGGTTTAGTGATCGGGTCATATGATGATAATACTATCTTGGTCAGTGTTTGAGTGCCCTTTCATAGAGGATTCATCACCAGCTATAATGAAGAATTTATGGATCCAAGATATATTCTAGCTCCAGTAAGAAATAATGAAAATATCTAAGTACTCATCCACCTTTTCCATCCTCTCCGAGGACTCAATAGATATGGTTCATGAACATTTCTTCCGGGATCATACTTTTGAGTGAGGTCTACCTAGAGAAATCCAACCATGCGGAATCCACATATGCATTCCCATATATTTTGGTGCCCTAGAATGAGTTTTTGTGGTTGATAGTTTTTAGTTGAGAAGATAAAACTAGTATTTGCTGGAAGTGGGCATGTTGGAGTAGAGACATTGGATGTAGGGAGTCAATGTAAGTTCTAGGGACTATGATTTGTGATATGTTTTATCATGAGGTACTAGGATAGAGGATCTATGGTTCATGGGTCATAGTGTGTTCTAGTCAACCCAGGGAAAATTAGTGTTAATCAAGTGATGGGTGGGGACAAATTTAACTAGATAGTCCAACCCTCCATACAAATGATAGAAAAACAAGGGATGTGCCATTGAGGTAGAGGTAAGAGTAGGATAAGACTAGTTAACAAGGAGGAAGATGTGGAAGAGGAGGTGGTAAATTCTTGGACATGATACCACCACCACACCTAGGGTGTCCAAACCATGCTCATGTATCTAAAAAACAAATGTGAGGACATCTGCAGGTGGTCCAAGCTTACGACGCAGAGGCTATAGGAATAAATCTAGTTTTGATCAATTTCTTTTCTACCATATCTACAATATTTATTGAAACATCAGATAGTCATTCGTTTATTTCCAAATACATTTTACGATACAATGATATTCAAGTAGAACTTATCACATTGCCTTTATGCATGGAGACTCATACTGGAGAAAACTCAGTGGTCACAATCATATGCTGACAGTGTGACATGACTCTTAGAGGTGAGAGTTTCTATTAGAATCTCCTGGTATTAGTGTTGAGCCCTTATAAAATCATTCATGGAATGTACAGGATATCTTTAGTATATTCCCACATTGTCTATGTTATGTGATGGATCTGCTGTGTTCCTAGTAACAAAACCTGGTTTTCCTTTTTTGGTGAAAATGAATCCCATGCAGTGCTGGATGGACTGTTGCATTAGAGGGTATAGTTAATTACTCATAAATTGGCTATCCAAACCCATGGTATAGTTGATGTTATGAGGTCACGTTTTCTTGTAGTGGTGGTAGATTATTTGTATGCCTTTCATGATGATGTTGAAACCTTAACTCTCCATGGAGTGATAGACTTCTACATTGATATAAACCCCTTGATGAAACTGATATTTGTGCTAGTATATTTAAAGGACCTCTCAATGTTTTGTGACATAAGGGTTCTATTGGAGGGATTCTAGAGGAACAGATTTTATAGACATGATGTTTTACCATGGGTAGCACTAGTTTTGTTTGAACGGATGGAATATGGGAGCATTATGTTTTCTGTGGACTACTGGTTCATGAACCAAGTGAATATAATGAATAAGTATCCACTACCGAGGATCGATGAACTCTTCAATCAATAATAGGGGATTGATGGTTCTCAAATATATATCTCAGGTCAAGATAACCCCAACATTTAGTATAGGGTGAGGATATACCAAAGACAAAATTCATATGTCTCTACTATCACTAGAAGTAGATAGTGATTCCCTCTGGCATGAAGAACACCCCAAAAGTGAATATGGTAATAAATAAAAGGATTATTCGGCCTCTCTTAGACTGCATCAATGATATCTTTGTGTACTCGACATATGAGTAGGAGCACGTGAGACACTTAAGAATGGTATGGGACATACTCTCAGAGAACCATCTAAAGAGAAATCTCTCATAGTGTCCATTATTTATGCAAGTATTCCTTTTTCAAGGACATATATTATCAACATATAGAGTGTAAATTGACCCAGCCAGGGTCATGGTAGTGTTAACATGGGATCCACCCAACAACATGATGGAGGTGCATAGCTTATATTGGATGGATTTTTATTATCATAAATTCATACATAATTTCTCAAGGATATCCTCACACTTGAAAACTCTTACTCTAAAAGGGAATCCTTTTATGTGGATGGAGATGTTCAAGTAGGAATTTAGTAGTTTAGTCATTGTTTTAGGAGTGCTCCCATCTCAAGATTTGTATAGGAGGGGTTGAAGTTTATAGTGTTCTATGATTCATCCGGAATTGGCCTTGGATGTATTCGGATGAAGTGGCCAAAATTTATTGCCTATGGTTCAGGTCAGTTGAGACAACACAAGAAAAAATACATGATGCATGATATTATGCTAGCAGTAGTAGTATTCCCTGTACATATGTGGTGATACTACCTGATGGGAGCATGGATTATCATCTATTCTAATCAGAGGAGTCACATGTAGATCTTCTCTTAGAAGGGTCCTAACATGAGGGAGGGGTTATGGCTATAGTTCCTCCAGCATTATGAAATCATTATTTTATATACACATGGGAATGGGATCTTGGTGGAACATGATCTCATTTTTAGTTCTAGATTGTAGATTCTAAGTGTACTGTCAGAGAAGTCAACATCATTTCAATTATCCTATATGGTTAGATATGGAGATTTTTTACTTCCTGTATATGGTTTTCTCCAATACACTACTATAGCGAGTAAGGAAGGCATGACCTAGGGATTCCATCTGTGAGACCATACACACTCTGATATCCATGATACATACTCCTGATGGATGTTATAAAGTTGGTAATCAAAACATTCTTTTTAGAGGACACACAATGGGCCCAATGACATTGTAGGATGAGCTTTTGAGATTGTTTTATAAATCTCAATTTACAGTACATCATGATGTTGAAAATATGCACTAGGATATACGACATCATATTTTTTTTCCATGGGTGAAGTAAGTTGTTGTAGAGTTTATCTCTCACGGCCTTAATTATCATCATGTGAAGGCTGGTCACTATGTTCTTATGAGTATAGCTCAAAACATTGATGTTCTAGAGTTGATTTGGGCATGGATATCGATGTTATTCATGATGGGATTACCATGAATGTCTATGGGAAATTTTACATATAGTAAATTTTATACTAAATCACCATGTAAGCCCACTTCTTAGTTATTCAGGTGTCGAGTTCACTAAATAGGAATGATAACTTCTATGTTCATGAGATAGTCTAACTCCATAGAGAACCATCAATGATCATTTCTGAACACAGTGCTCACCTCATGCAAAAATTATTGAAGCGATTATAGGAAGTGTTTTTGACTAAGTTACATTCAAACATAGTGTATGATACCCCAAATGGTGGTTAAACAATGAAGATCATTCTGGTTCTAGAGGACATGTTGTGAGTTTTGATGTTTCATGTTGGACGTTGTTGGGATGGTCTCTTACAATTGGTGGAGTTTTCATACAAAAAAAAACTAACATTCCACCATCACTATATAACCATTAGATGCTTTTTATGGGTGATCATTTAGGTCACCACTTTGCTAGAATAACCCAGTATAGTCAAAACATATGGCCCCAGAGTTGGTCCATGAATCTATAGAGAATATAAAGATCATCTAGAAATGGGTGAAGATTACATAGATCCATAAGAAATCATATTTTGATAAATTAAGGTTCAATTTGGTGTTTGAGTAAGGAGATCGTGGTTTATATAACTTTTACCTCAATGTGGATTATGTGATTTGGTTGGGAAGGAAAACTATATAGAAGATTTATTGTCCCTTTCGATATGTTGTGTAGAGCTGGTTGGGTGGTTTACCGCTTAGCACTACTTCTATAGTTAGACTGAGTGGACGACATACTCCACGTGTTAAAACTAAGTATGAGAGTTCATGACCCATCACATGATATCGATTAGGGAGATATGGACATTGTGGATGTATATAATTTTTCTAAGTACACAATAGATATTGAGGTCCAACATGAGATGATCTTCATGGGAAATCTATTAGTTTTGTGCATGTCTAGTGGTAGAATTAGAATCTTCTAAGGAGTACATGGGAGTAAGGAGTTCTGATTCATTCTTACTACCCACATCTCCTTAGTAGCCTATGTTTTGTATTTTCATGGATGTAAGTCCCAAGGTCGGTAGATTATAATTATTTTGACATTTCTTGTATTATTTTAGGATACTGTATGGATTATTTTCCTAAACAGGAACTGATACAATGTGCATTTCTGATGATTGATTTACCCATAATAAATGTTTGAAATATATTAAATATATTTATCATCATGTGTAACAATTTCCTTGAAAAAATGTATTAACATATGAATGGGAGAATATATTAGAAATCTAATGGCACCATTGTGTTCAGAATAAGTGGTTTATACTTGGAATGAATTAACCTTATTGGAAATAGAATGTTTGTGGAAATTTCATTATGTGATGAGAATAAATAAAATAATTAATAAAATTATTTTACCAGATTAGTTAACACTATGAAGAATAAACCTAATTCAAAATTTTAAATGCATGAATATTAAAAATTTGAATGGTTAGCCATATACCCCTAGAATTTTTTGAGAGCCTTTTGAATGTGTGTAATAAAATTTTCATTGAGAATGATGACCGGATAAACAATCAACAACCAGATAAGGATGGAATTGAAGAATAAATCCAATGTATATAACACCATATCTTTCTATATCACTGATTTATCCAACTTAATATTGTGAAGTTATTTGATTTGTTTTAATTCCACATTTTTGATTTCTATGATTAGAAAACATCACCCAATGAACATATCGATACGTGGTTAATTATATTTTATTGATGGGTTATATTAATTGGGTGTTTGTAGAATTATTTTTAAATTATGTATTTCTTAATTTTTATTCTCAGGAAAAATAATCAATGATGACACAAACATTGATCAAGGTTCATTACTTTTATTATTTCAATTAGATTTCATCCCTGGTTCTTCCATCCCCTTGGGTTTTATTTGTTTTTCTCGAGGTTTGACATATACTAATTGATTTATCATCATAGACCCATTTTTTGGATAAAAAATCTAATATCATAGATCTAAGATCATTACAATATCAGTTTGGTGATATAGAATAAGTAGAAGTGTATCAGATAACATAGATACATTATTTTCATGTTCATTGTTGAAAAATGTATTATGATAAAAAATTCTCATTTGATGAGTAGATCAAAGGCCCAGATCTTGTTGTTTTAGTGATAGAATGACTCTATGAGGCACTATGTACATTTTCATGGTTATTTAATCATTTGAATGAAGGACAATGAAATTGCAATGATACACAGAGCCCGATCTAGATTTATAGAAAAATCAATGTTATACGACATCATCATCTGATCTATATACTCTGTGGGTACCCCGTGTGGATGCTAGGGTTTGGGGAGAAACATGTGTATCATCTGATGTGTGAACCCAATTACATGGTGTGTAGTCCCACCCCGATGACATAGGGTGTACATCGGAGGGTACATAGAAATGCAATTAAGTACACATGTTGGAGCACACAATGTACCCCCCCCCCCACGAACTTCTCCTAGACCAAGTACACATGCTAAGATATATACTAAAATACATGAACTTGCGCTTGAGTGAGATCTGTGTACTGAAACATGGGTAAACTACACGTGTAGCCTACCCATCGTACATTTCAACACAGAAACGGGAAACAGACATGGGAAATTTAAATGGGATGGACCGAGGGTCAATGGACATGGCATGCGAACCCTACTATTATTATGTACATTATTTTAAATTTCATAAATCCCTTGTCCTATATATATTGGATATGTTTCGTTATATTTTGTTCCCAATATCCTTTTCCCTGAGTTTTAGTATGGAATCAACTTCTACTCCTAGGTTAATAATCCCTTATGAATGATTTTTTGGAATGATTTAATGGAATCCATCCCTATAGAATAGATTCATATCCTATATTCATCTTTGTGCCCAAGGTGGAGTTGATGGTATCATAATTCCCAACACTATGCCAGCATCGATCCTCTAATTATTGGGTTACTCCATATTGGGTTGATGGTATCACCCCATGTCCTTGGGAATAATCATCATCTATGTATCATATCTCTTCAAACCATCAATGTGTACTTCTTATGGAGAGATCGGAAAAACTACCGCTTAGAAAAAAAACAGCAGTGCTTTCAAACACATGATTGTGCTCTCTTGAGTGAGTGCTTTATTTATTTTTCAATCTCGAATCCATGGATGGTATATTAAAATTGTGAATTTCCTTGGGACTATGTGTAAGTGTTCAGTATATTTGGATATTCTTTTTATTTGTCTTGTAGCCATATAATTGTGTACAGTTGACTATATTTTCCATTATTTTATGATGTTTGGTTTCATGGTAATCTAACAGTCATTTTTGTATTCAATTCTCTATGGAAATTCTCCACACGTTTCATGTATCGCGTAGATGATCAAACTTTTTACAGTTTTCTTAATCAATGAGGACCAGTTAGTACTTATTGAGACTAAACAAACAGAGTTGTGTTCTTGTGGTTTTCTGACATAAGCCCCAGTTTTAATTTCAGATAGGACCTATGTTTTAGAATTATTATGGTGGGGTTGTATTTTTTCAGGTTTAATTTCCTTTACTTCATTTCATACTATAGTTCTGGTATTTAAATGTATTCATGAATGGTTGTTGAGTTTTTGTTATATTTTAGCATTTTATAGGCTTAGAGAGGTGTGTGTGTGTGTGTGTGTGTGTGTGTGTGTTTACAGGTACTTAGTTGATGGCCTCCCATATTAGTGATAAGACTTCTTGGTGCTAGCCCCCAACCCCTGGCCTAATGGAGGCAACCTTGGTGAGTTGTGGATCAATCCCCATTAGGATAATTTGTGACATGTTTTATGTGCATCTATGATTTCTCTTATTCGTTATGGGAATAAAAATTTCATCAATTAATTTATTATTTATTAAATCCTTATAAAAACCGTTATCTATCTTCGGATTATTTTATAGTTATGATTTTAATAAATTATATGAGAAATTCCTTATTATGAAAATGTGAATAATTGATTGGTGGGACCAGAATTAAATATCTCTTTAATGCATTGGTTAATATGATGTATCTAATGAGATGTTGTGCAATACGTAGAAAAATGATTCTATATTTGTTCAAAATGATTATGTCATGATTATTCATTTATTTAATGCATAAACATGATTCAAAATTTATTCACCACTAAGTTTGGTATTTCAACAGTAAGATATTATTTTCTATTTTTATGAATTTCCACATTCCATGAATTTATCAATTTATTCCCTCATGTGGTTGATGATAATCTTATTCTTATGTTTTGACAAATATGATTATTCTAACTCATGATATATTGATTCATGATCCTTATTCATCCTTTTATTGGGATATTATCTCTCAAATTGCATTGATTTAAATCCTCGAGTGAATATTTGTACTAAGGATACCACGAGTTCCAATAAGAATATAAATACGAATGAGTTACCCATTTTTTATATATTATTATGTAAAATTTATGAATGAAACTAATTTCCCAAAGAAAAATTAGGTTCACTATAGTTGGTAATAGAGCATGGTATAGTTAATTTTGGAAATAGGATTAAAAGACATTAGTGAAAACCCATAGGATAAGACTATGTGTATGTAAACATCCAAGAAGCTTTTAAAAAAAATACAAACAGACAGATCCCATATGATATGTATATAGAGTTAATTACAAAAAAGTAATAAAATATATTTTTTCATGTTTTTCTTACAAAAATTTTGTTGTAGCCTTTTCTAATTTAGAATACAGTGGGAACCAAGAGAAACCATTCCAAAAAACTTTGTGAGGGACAATGTAATGATTGTCCAATTTACTCCCCAAATTCCATGGGATGTGGAGTTAAAATCATCATGGAAATGATTAACCCACTGTCTTAGGATATGAATTATAAAAAGATACATGTGGAATTCCCACCTCCACCTAAAAAGGATTGAATGGACATTGAGTCCTTTATACGATGATGACCACCATTAATTAGTGGAACTTCCCATCCACTTATCATGTAATAGTTGTTCAACTCAATAGATATTATATTTTATATTATCTATTTTTATAATATGTAGAAGGTGAATCCATCCATTTATCATTTATTTATGGAATCTCATTAATAGTGGGAATTTATTAAGAACATTGTGCTAAAGGATAAAATTAAAATGCTAGACTGGGAAGACATTAAGATAAAATTTCCTTCCAAGAATTTCCCTTGAACTCTTAAAAGCCATATAAAGATATATTTAAAGTATATACAGAAAAATAAATGAGAATATATCATGGTTTATGAGGCAATCATCGCAGTGCTTGCAAGATACACCTTGTATTTTGTCATTAATAATCATAGAAAAATAAATAGATTCATTTTTCTGTTAAAACTACACCATAAAAGGGTCTATAAATATGATATATTGGGAGAAATAAAGAAGGTATTTGATTTACAATAAATTTAGATATGGAATTTGGAGAATGGTAACATGATCATATAGATAATAAGATAAGAAAGGAGTTTCAAGCTGGTTGGTCATAGGAAAACGCACGAAATAGACTCCAACAACCCCCATATCATAAATTTGTGAAAAAGAATCCCGGTAATTGTATCAAAGGGATATTTAAATTATTAAAGGGTATGAGAGAGGCCCACAAATCTCAAAAATCTCTCAGAGGAATGATGCATCTGGCCAACCTGATGGAGAAAAAAGGGATCCTCTAAATTCACCCCTATATTTTAATGCTTCAACAATAGGGAAAATGGGAATTATGCCTGATAGTTTACTAAACCTCATGTAATTGATTGTAATCATCATCAGCAGTCATGGAATATGAAGGAACATGGTAAATATTATTCTATCACTACTATTGAAGTGGATGAAGGAAATTAATTCATACATGGTAAAACTAATATTCATGCATGAATAGAAAATTTTTTTATTTGAGATATGTTATATGAATTATATTATATCCTAAATGTTTTCTACATTCGTTCAGTCAAATCCAATATACCTTGAAGTGGAGATATCTGTAAAACCACATAGTGGTGAAATCATTTAAACCTATGTGTTGTACTATTATACTATTAGTGTATGTGGGAATATTCTACTTATGAATCTTGTAATACATCCATTGGTGTGATTCGACACTATTCTGGGCATGGATTAACTCTCATTATATAGATCATACATCAACTATTAGGAAAATTAAATCACTTTTCATATTCTGAACAATTGAATGCTATAATAAAAATGTAAGGACAGTCATGAAACTCTTTTAGAAATATCCCAAATTGGTGTGGGTTTTGATACCTAGTCAAGAAACAAACATTTATCAAATGGGTAAATCAAAGGAAGTAACCTACAAGGAGAAACATCACATTTTTGGGAATACACTAATATATTTCCCAAAGAGTTATATAGTATTACCCAAAATTGTGTGGTATATTTCTCAATAGATCTCATAATCAGTGCTACTCCTATATAAAAATTCATCTATAGGATGTCCATGATATATATAGAGGAGTTAAAGAAGTAGCTGATTGAGTATTTTGAAAAATTTCCCATACACCCTAGATTATCTTATTGGGGGTGTACCAATTTAATTTCTCATGAAGAATGACAGATTAATTCCTCATTGGATAGATTATTGGAAGGTCAATAAGATCACCATAAAGAATAGTTATTGAATACCAATGATTGATGACTTGTTAGATAAAAAATGAGGAGTCAAATACTTATCAATGGTGGATATTCATTATGGATATCATCAATAGAAGGTGATGAAAGAATAGATTAATAATAATTATTCGTATACAAGTAATGGGAACTAAGAGTTCACAAGGATTCCCTTTTTACTTAACAATTCCCCTACAACTAGAATAGATTTTATGAATAATGTATTTAGATAATACCTTAGAAAATGTGAGGTAGTGTTTATTGATGATATTGTCATTTATAGAAAGAGAAAGGAAGAACATGACGAATATATAAGGATTTTACTGGGGATATTAATGAAGTATTTTGTGTATGATGAGTTTAGTAAGTGAGACTCTGGGATGATGGAAGTCACATTCTTGGGGAACATTATCATAAGTGAGGGAATTTTTGTAGAGATTTCAAATAAAAATGAAATTTAGAAATGAACCATACCCACTATTGTCATCGAAATCCATACTTTTATATGATTAGTAGGGTACTGACAATGTTTTGAGAATAATTTATCATGATTTTCTGTCCCGCTAACCACATTAACAAAAAAGGGGTAAAATATGTCTTTAGTGAAGAATGTGATTAATGCTATAAGAATCTCATGATGAGGATAATCACGACACCTGTATTCAATCTACATACATATAGAGAAGGTTTTTTTATATAAACTAATTATTAAAATAAATACTTGGTTTTTTACTCAAGAAAATTGAAAAATTGTTAGCATACACCACACGACAGTCGATGATCTATTGGAAGAAATACCTCATGCATGATCTAGAGCTACTAGTTATGATATTTTTCCAGAAAATTCAGTGAAACTATTTCTATGGTGAGAAGTGTGATGTATATAACAACCATAAGAGTCTAATTAATTAATTATTTAGATTTAGAAAGACCGTATGTTCATGGAAATACAAAGGATGGATCTGGAATTCATAATGGTAGAGAATAGACCTTACCATTCCCAAATTATTTCCCAACCATCCATCCAAGAGATGATCACGGAATCCCAAATGGATTATATGGAGCTACAAAATAAGGTGAATTAATCAAAGGATGAGAAGGTACATGTGTTCCATTTAGATGATGATGGTGTGATTTAGTTTTAAAAAAACCTTTATTAGCCTTAATCACTTGAGTAATAGAAGTATCAAATTGATAATGCACAGAGATAATCTTTATCCACCCATTCTGGAAGCACCATGATGTGTTGTGATTTTCAAGAACACTATTGGTGGGACAACATAAATTAGTATATTGCTGAGTATATCTCAACGTGTTTGGTATATCAGTAGGTGAAATCAATGTAATATAAGTACAAAGGGATGATGTGAACATTTCCTATACCATTGCAAAATTGGGAGAACATCATTGTGTACATTGTCATTGGTATCCTAAAAAACAGATTTAAGTAATGTGAAATGGTTTGTTGTGGATTGACGTACCACAACTACCCAATTTATTTCTATATGGGAAGATTTATCACTTGAAAAAAATTCAATGGTATATGTGAATGATGTGGTGAGGTTGCATTGGGTACTACTTTTGATCATATCTGATCATGATATATGGTTCACCTCTAAATTCTAGATACGTGATCATCATGATTTGAGAAATAAATTAAATTTTAGCACTATCTATCACCCCCAAAATGGATTTCTAAATGAAAGGACTATTCAGATGCTTAAGAACATCCTAATAGCTCGCACATTAGAATTCAAAGGAGTAAGGGGTTAACATTTCCCATTAATTGAGTTATGAAATTAAAATAGATTCCACATGAGTATTCAAATGGATCCATATGAATCTTTATATGGGATGTATTGTAGAGATTTATCTTTTTGCGATGATGTTTGGGAATGAAAAAAACATGAAACTGATCATTTGAATGAGATGAAAAGGAAGGCTCATACCGTCCTAAAACATATAAATGACGATTCAAGTTAGCAAAAGAGCTATGCTAGAAACCATCTAAGGTACTTCGAGTTCGATTTTGGAGAAAAAATTTTTCATTGAAAATCAACATGGTATAGATTTAGGAAATTTGGAAAGAAACATATGCTTATACCACAGTACATTGGCCCCTTTGAGAACCATGATCGCATTGGAGATTTGACCTATCGAGTTAAACTTCTAATAAGTGTGGATAATGTTCATGGCGTGTAACATGTATCACTTCAGAGGAAGTACTTTCTTTATCCTTTCCATGTACTGAATCTAGATGTGGTACAACTATAGAACGATATCTCAGACGAAGAATAGTTGGTGAAGATCTTATAACATAGAGAAAAATTTCTACACAACAAGATAACTGACCTAGTAAATTTATTTGGAGGGAAAAAAGTATGAAAATGAATCTTGGGAACATGACGAAATAATAAAACAAACACACCCTCATCTATAATGAAATGATAATATGAGTTAAATGTTTTGGGATGTAATTTTTAATGGGAGAAGGATGAAACGACCTGGAAATTTTAGCAATATATGTTTCCAAGATAAATTGTTTTTCATTATATTATAATCATGATAAAATTTGTGTAAACAAGAATGAATTTTTCTTATAACTAAATATTTCTACATTAATCACAATGAAACCAATTAAAATTCCAAACATTACAGGAGGAAAAAAATATAAAATAGAAAATATGAAATTGGAAAATATAGATCACCCCAATCTACTAGAATCATTTCCCCCATGGAAAACACTATAATGAAGAAGAAAATTTTTAGAAAAACATGATACAAAATTGATATGTACATCCTTGAGTGGATGTGTGTTGAAAATTTAGTGAAATAATAGAGTAGTATATATATGTAATGTGATAGCTGAAATTGTAATGTGACCATTGAGAATAATATTCTAACCATTGGAATAATAATTTTACCTTAAATAATAAATTTTAATAAAAATAAAATTTATCAAGATCAAATTTTGAAAATATAAATTTTATCATTCTAAAATAAAATAAATATCATGATTAAAAATATCAAAGAAAATTTTAGCACAATTTTAGTAAACTGTTTTTAAAATATTTTATAAAGGTAATATTTTATAAATAATAATTCAATTTACATATTTTAGAAATTTATTTTGATGAAATTAATATAATTTTCAAAATCATAAAATCAAAGTTATCAAAGGGTAAAGTTTTTATTTTTTTTTTGAAAAACATCAATTTTTAGGTGAATAGTAAAAATATTATTTTTCAGAGAACTATTGTAAATAGAATTAAGTCATTATTGATGTAATAATGACATAATAAATTCCAAAACATTACATTTGGACATTGTTTATATAATTTCATAATTTATTCATTAAAATAAAATATATATATTTCTATTCCTAAAAATGAACATTCCAAGACTAAAATACAAAAGTGATTCCTTAAAATAACATATTTTATTCAATTCCACTATATTTTTTAATAAATTAATAAACTAGAATTATAAAGTGGATTTTACAACTAAAATACATTATAATTTTTTAATATATGATTTATATTTTATAAACTTCAATATTAAATTCTTTAAAGTTGAAATAAAATTTTATTCAATATTTTATTCTACAAATACCGTAATCCCCATGTATAAATAACCACTCCCCCATTGGAAAACCACTCCTACCACAAATTTTAAGTAAAAATATATTCAAATTTCATCCCTCTGGAGCCTCATCGAATCTATTGGGACAATACGGATCAATAAAACACCAATCATCAAGGAGTTTAAGTGTCATACAAGAGAGTCTATACCGATGATTATATATGTTCTGATCCATGACTCTTTTTTTTATTTCTTCTTCCTATTATATTTTTTATCCACCCACCCTTACGCAACCCAAAATTAAAATAATTCATTATGAATTAATTTTACATTATATTAATTGTGTTTACCTACTATAAGTATCTTACTACTATATATATAAATTTTAAACTTCTTTTTCCCTCTCCCCCGTCAATGTCCTATCAAAGGTTGGCTAACCACACACAGAAACATTTCCATGTTAGAATAAATAACCATATTAATGGTTGTATACTATAATATATATATATTATATAAAATTTTCATTATATTCATTATAATTATGTTTGATTAATTATTATAAATTATAAATTACATTTATGAAAATTGGGAAATCAAAGAAAAATAGGAAATTTTTTAAAAAAACATGATATAAAAATGGTTTAATTTCCTCAAAATAAATTAATAAAAATAATAAAATGATTATAATTTATTAATATTCGTATAAATGATTATAATTCACTTAAGGATCAATGTTTTAATAAATATAATTTTATTACTCTGGGGGTGCAAAAGCAACGAAATAATGTGGTAATTTAGGTATAGGGATTCTTAAACCGAATTCATTTCTTTAGGGTGGTATTAATTTAATGGACAGAAACATCATATTTTGTCATCAAAATTTACATTCCATTTTCATTCTTGTATTAACATGTTCCTATCATTTGAAAGTTTTCATAAGAAAAACAATTTATAAAAGTGACTTCAATTTCCAAAACATCGTATTTTACGCAACTTAAAATAATTCTTATCACCTAAATAATAATTATTTTTTATATCCATATATGATTAAAATTATTCAGTTGGGAAAAAAGACTATTAAAAATATTATTCTTTATTATGTACTTATGAAACCCATTGTCTTCCTTAGGTTTATTTCATTGTTATGATTGTTATATGTTCTATGTGGCAAGCATGATTATGTAATGGTTTTGTTGTGATAGGTGGTCATGATTTTATATATCCCTGCAATGCATTTTTTAAATTGATGAATCTAGTGAGATAATGTGTAATATGAGTGAATATTATTCTAAATATATTAACAATTATTATTTTAGGATTATTCTCATATATTATGTGTGCACATGATGCTAGATTTGTTCATAATTATGTGTGGTTGATTAGACACTAAATGAGGATAATATTAATTGTTAATATATATAATATTCATGTTTTTTATTATTCATAAACACCATTTTAGTGCATTTTACAGTTTGAACATCATTTCACATTATGATTGTAATACCTTATTAAAATGCACTATTATGAGGTACATTTTTTAACATCATTTGAAGTACCCAATTATTCATCTGAATAAACATATTTTAATTTTATATTTTTTGGAAATTTATCGACACTAAAATATGAACATGTTTTATTCAGGGATCAATGGAGAATTAAAGGAAGAAGATGGTGATATTTTGTGATGAAAGGAAGCAATTCTAGAGAAGGCAGATTTGACACCAGCCCACTGATGAGACTGTGGGGCCCAACATACAAGAATAATAAATTCCAAATTTCGTGGGATGCTAGAAGACCTGTATGGGAACAAATCACTCTTCATGAGATAATTCTAATTCGGCATCCATGGTTGTCATTTAGGAGGCCCAAGTTAGAGATAAAATTCTGGGCCAGATTCGGCGGCCAAGAAAAACATCCCACCAATTAAACCATATCTCGAAAACCATAACTCTTTTTGGTGTGGGAGTTTACAGTCTGTTAGGGGACATCCGGAAATGATTTTATGTCTTCTATGGACCACCTATTTTCGGTCATCTAGAAGGTGTTTCAAGTGCGTCTATTCGGTTCATGAAAGCTGGATGCCTTTTCGGGTCAAGGGTGGAAAGTCTTCTTTCCACAATCTTTCCACCACCCTAGACCTGCCATACTCAAGTGGGATGACTTGTGATGTTGGAGGCTCGACCCAAGGTCTCAAAAATTCCTATTTAATGGAGTGGTGTTTGAGGATTTAATAATCTTTGAGCTTATTTTCATCTTAATTTTATGCTGCAAATTTCTCTTTGTAATGTTCTTCCTTCACATGTAAGTTGTTTTAATTCATCTTTGTCTCTTAATAATTGTTCTTCCTCTCTTATTATTCTGTTATTCTCCTTATCACTTTTATACCATTGGTTCAAGGTGTGAACTTTTTCATACCAAACCTTATGAGATTATCACACAACGGTGGAGCGATTGTTATTTTATTGCGTTTTTTTACTTCTCCATTTCCTCCCTCATGAGTCTACTTTCCGCTTCCATTGAAACCATAGAATCAATGGAGGGATAACCCACTTATTGGTTGATCCAAGGGAGTAGAAAGGGGCTTTATTCGATGTTATTTATCACCTCATTACTGTATAATAACTTTTTTAACTGAGATCTTCATTTGATGATTTTTAAACTCTATTGTCCTTGTTGAATTTAACGCCACACACTTTAAGTGCTAATACATACCTTTACCTTGAAGTGCTCAAAACATGTATCCTTAAAATGTATAGCTGATTAGTGTTAAAGGGTGTAGTAATTAAACCAGTTAGTGATGATGTTGTTTTATCTCCTTAAATCAACCCATCTAAAATTTATGAAATTGAAATCATCAAAAAGAAAATACATCCAATCCACCCCGAGTGACAACCTAGGATCAAATCACTATTTTAAAATTTAATTCACTTAAATCTGTTAGATATCCTCTAAAATCATCTAAAATCAATCCAAGTTTGCCACTTCATAGCCAAAAACATTCCATAGATTGTGCGTGTCTATAGGTTACTTCATAGGTCTCTGTGGATTTGACAACCCTAGCTAGACTACAAGGACTGTTCTACCTTCATCTCTTTAGTAAATTTGAGTGATAATCAGTGGTATTTTACCATTAAGTCATGATGTTATATTTTTTATGCATTTCCACATTCAAGGCCTTTAAGAATTTATTTCCTTATGATGGTTTTTGTAATCCAATAATTATGTTATGATGATGATGATTATTCTAACTCATTTTATATTGATTCATGTTCCTTATTCATAATTTTATTGGGTTTTTAGCTCACCCATTTCAAGAATGTATATCATCAGATGATTACTTGTACTAAGGAGAACATTTGGGCCACCTAGAAGATAGAGAAGAAGATGTTATATAATATTTCTGTTTTATTATGTATAAGATGTGAATGAGGAGAATTTTTCCAAGACACTAAACCATTTTATCCTAGATATGTAATATTATTTTGTTTTTTATCTTAAAAATGATTTAATAGTCATCTAAGAAAAAGTATGTTCACTATAAACATTGTCCATAAAATATATGAATGGAGGCCAGAAAATATTTTAATGTAAAGATATATATTACCTTAGTAGTTTTATTATAGAAACCCTAAACTACTGGGATGAGTACCTTTTTTATAATATAAATATCCCTATGATTATTGTTATACCCATGTTATATTGGGGTAGTATTTATTAAACATATGTAAATATTAAGATTATATTGAAGAAAGAACTTGAGTGAGAAGTATTCAATCAGATCCTAAACCATCAGCTAGAAAATCAAATCCAAACTATCAGACTCAAATCATAGGCACATGTCATTGAAAATGATGCATCACATTTTGATGTGTATGGAATGTTAAATGCAATTGGAAATCATATTCAGTTTATAATGAAATTGGTGATCATAAAAATGATGATAAATCTGATTCTTCCTAGCCCTAATGAAAACCTGATTAGCATTTTTTATTTTGTGATACAAAAAATTCATATGTTATCTGAGAAACTTATGATTCATGACTTTCGAAGGAGAGTGGTAGATATGATACATCCAATCATATTGATACATAATAGTAACGAATAAAGTTGTTGGAAGGATGGAATGTTACAATACTTTCAATACGAACTCAAGTGATGATATTTTGAGATCTAATGTAGTCAATGACACGATAAAGTAATGATTAAAATATAGAATTTGTGGAAAATTGGAGAATATGATGTGATGTGTTCATGATACTAATCTTTAGTATGATAATCATTTGTGTGAAAATATCAAAATACAGAAATATTGATTGTGATAACGTAATGAAGTCCCTATCGACACTGGTCCTTCAGAAACATTATGCATCTGATCTATCATAATGTATTCTGAAATCATTTTTTTATTTATGATTTGTTGGTATCTTAAATACATCAGATAAAATGTTCTATTGGAGGTAGAATAATTTTTGGGGGTAAAATTTTATTTCATTTGGGTCAATAAAATATGAAGTGATATTTTACAAACTTATAATTGTGTCAAGAGAAAAATAAAAAATTATTGACTTTTTATCAAGAAGAAGTGAGGTCTCAATGGACTAGTATTGATAATACGTATCAGAGTAATCCCAAGTCTGATCCATTAGATTCACAATGACACCGATGAACTCATCAGATGCTAAACATTATTAGACGCAGGATTATAGGTCAGAAAAATATAAGAAAAATATAAATTCATTGAAGATATTTTATAATGGTTTCTAATTTCTTACATTTAAGAGTTGATACATATAATCTACATGAGAATAATATTCATTATTATAACATGACATCATAATGGTTTATCTTATGTATTTCATGTGTTTTCATCATAATGGGGAGTTATGTAGTTTTCATAAATGAATATTTGGTATAGAGAAGTGTGATAAAGAATCTATTACATGCCTTCATCATAAAAAAATTGAAATGGTGGATCTCAATGAGGAATCATACTAATTGTTTTTTATAAAATTGATGAAGTATAATATTTTCATAATTTTCCCCAAGTACTATGATACGTTGAATATGATAATGATATTTCTATGATTCCAGGGAAATTTAAAATTTGGGAAATGTGGTTGAGCGAGAATGATCTTCAGAACCACTCCCAAACCATATACGAGTTTTCATTGAAAAGAGAGAATAATTTATTTGTTAGTGTGAAAATATATAGAGTTTTTTAGAAATGCTATATATTTGAAAATTGTGAAAATTTTATTGTGTTTCCAATGGAATTTTATTTTTTCGATTGAAGCTATGGAAGTTAGATTAGAATGATTTCATCAAAGATAGGTTCATTCTAATCAATAGAGAATGTTCCAATAGATGAAATTTCTTCCATTAAAGTTAATTTGAGAGATCCTATCAAAGTAACATCCATAAGAACAAGGTTCATCAAACTGAGTGACATTGTACAGACGAATTTTGAGCTGTTGATTGAGTTGCTACTCATTTTGAAAAGGAAGAGAAGAAAGAGAATTTAACTAGAAAAACCATTGGATGGAGACGATCTGACCAAGGTTATTATAATTGGATGATCAAAATCAAATTGTTGAACAAGATTTATGTACTAGTTTATAGATGAATTTTCAAGACCATAAAGTTCCATATATAATTTTGGATGATCATGAAGATTTTATATAAGTAAATTTTGAATTAGCTCACTTGAAGAGGAAGTGAAGACTTTGTGAAGTGGATCTAAAAAAGAAAAGGAATGTAAATATTTTAACTGTGGTTAAATAATAGTTGCTAGAAATGAATGTTTTTTCGATTTGTATAACTAGTTATGGGAAGTGAATAAAGAAAAAGGATTGTTGGGGAGGGGTACAACCATCTATTGAAGGATCATTTATAATGGGGTTATATAATTGTTCACAGCTTGTGCTACTGTAATATGGAAATAGGTGAGTGGCATAATCTATGATGGTGGTAATGTCCAACATAGCCAGGAGTAGTTCATTATTCCAAACCTAGTAAATATCAGGTGCTTCCTTCACATTACATTTTATTCATTCGAAATGTAAGGTTGTGAGTTATATTTTATTGAATTGAAACACTAATATTTTTTAGTGGTTAATAATATTTTGGTTAAGTAGTTAAGAAACATAATTATAAATTGAAATTAAAACACTCATTTAAGACCCCTTTTCTTGGTCTTGACCAAATTTGGGAACAAAAATTGGTATCATAGTCTAGTTTCTCTATGAAATATCCATATTTGAGAATGGGAAATTTGAATTCATTAAACTATAAGTGGATTCTACTTTTCATTGGTAATAACTATCATATATTGAAATATATAATGCATCTATTTATAATGAATCATAGATCTGATGTTTTAGAATCTACTATAGATATATTTACACATAATATTTAAATACCCCTCTTACTTATTTTGATAAAATAAATCATAAGAACGATGGATGGGATAAAAAATATTTACACTCATCACTAACTAAATGTGTGATTCTTATAGAAATGGGAGTTAGAACTGCCAAATGTATTTGGGATAAGTTGTAAACATTTATAAAGGAAATAAAATGATATAGAAGGAATGTTTAAAGCATTGGAATATAATGTAGGAAGATCTAAATATAGTTTACCTTTAATCTATTGGTAACTTCCATAAAAGTGTAAATGATATTGTGATCAACAAAATATGTCTTTCTGATAAACTGGAAGGGTCAACAATAGTTGAATTGTTAATGAGAATTATTACTAATTTTTTTATTCCAATGTTTAATTTTGTGAATATAGATGTCTTTATGATCTAACATTAGACAATCTTTATAGTTCACTAGAAAATTATGAAATGAAAAGATGGAAGTTCAAGAAAGGTAAACAAATTTTTGATCAAAAAATGTCCTTAAAATCTCTAATAAAATTGAAAATAAAAGATATATAAGTTAAAGAAGAATCAAATGATTCATAATTATAGTAAAAGTTATAGATTTAAACACAACATTTTCCCTAATTTCTGAGCAATGTAATAATGTAAATTAAAAAATAAAAACCCTCAGATGTTTTAATTTTTATGGAATAGAAATGTTTTACATAATTTTCTTAGGAATATAATTCTAGTTTATTATTAATATAATGATGATAATAAATCTAAGACTCAAATGTGGAAAACAGTAGGTAATATTTTCTTATAAATAGAAAAAGAAAATTTATGTATGAAGGAGGACTAATGATGATTCCTCATCCAGTTATGAACAATATCATTAAATCGACATTATTTCTCAAGATTGAAATAGAAGTGATTAAACTAGAAGTGAATATGATCTTGATGTGATGAAAAAAATGGAATGAATTCTTAAAAAATTATTTAGAGAATGGACTTGAAAAAAAATCAACTCTTGAAAAAAATAATGAAGATGAAGAAATATGTTAAAGACAAAACATTTGAGAATGATTATCTAGAACATGAATTGAAATTATATGAGGAAATACAATATAGAAATGAAAAACTAAACAAAAATTAAAATATAATTTTTAAAAACAATTAATTTGAACATTTTTAAGATAACAGAATCCGAAAAGATGATAGATGATCTGATTGTTTATCTGCATTAGAAAAACGTGGAGTTGATAGAAAGAGAATCAATACATCTTTCAACATGAAGTGAGATAATAAATGATAGATAAAACATCACCTAGGTAGTTTATTTTAATATTTAAACATAAAAATATTGTGAAACTAAATTTTTATAAAATAAGGCTCGTGAAAAAATTTATTTTACACTGAATGATAGGAATTATTTAGGAAAGTATCCTCCTAAGAAAAGTGTTCCACTATTTGTGAAGAGCACAACCACAACAACAATGTTCATTATGAAAATATAATTTTACAATATTTCATATATAATTCAATATTTTAAAATCAAACATTATATTATTTTATTGGTAATTAACACATTTTGGGGTTTTAGTATATTTTTGAGCTTAATTGTAAAAATGGACTAATTTTAAAATTTAACTATTTTATTTTTTACATTGTCTTTTGATAAAAAATTTTATAAATTAATAAAAATTAAGAAATAATTTATTGGTATGCTTCCATAAATCTCTGGATTAATTTAATTATTCTGAACCCAAAGTTCAATCAATCTTTTTGTGGTCCAAATTAGTTTACAAACCACGCCTTGAAAATTGTCCACGAATCCAAAATGTTTTTAATATGAGTCTTTATCTCGGATTGGGTCGAAAAGAATATTCATAAATATTATATGAATAAACATAAATAAATTTATGAACATATTTTATTAAGGATGAATGATGTTAATCAACGTTTTTCAAGCTCATAATGGCTTGTGAAATTGAATATTTAGAATATGATCAATCAACCTCAGTAAAATAGATTATTTGAGTAAATAGAACATAAATAATTCCCCCCATTTTCATTAAAGACAATTTTTTAGGTAGATATAACATTTATATTAGAAAAAAATTCAAGAAGGAACCATTCCATAATTTTTTTCATTTAATGGGTCTAACAGACATGAAATTCTAGATGATATAATTCGATGTAAAATATTCACCACTCTCCTTTTAAAAGAGAGTTTCTTCCCATTTTCAAGGGGTTAGAAACATAAGGGTGTCCTTTGTTGAGAATTGATAGTATCATTGTAATTTATTTCGTTTTGTTATTTTAGTTCTATTTTAATATATTTTTGTCCCCTATCATGCCTCCTTCATCCATTTATTATATATTTTACGTGTTTTCAAAAACATGTTCCTTTTCAACTACACTACAAATGAAAAACCAACCTCGAAATTTATTTGAGAGATGGAATGGTGATTTGAATGAGTTTACTATGATTTAATTTCATCTCTCTTTATTTAATTATGGGGGTTCTGGTTGTCGTAAAAATGATTACAGTGAGTGGTCTCCATGTTTTCATTATTGTCTAAATTATTTTTCTTATTTGAAACTTTTCATTACCTTAACATTCATTGTCGTGCATACGGTGGAATAGGGCATGGAATGTGGTTGTCAAATAAGTGGTATACTAGATAAATTAAGTAATTGGATTAAACTATATGTATAGGTCTTGGTATTGGGTGATGACATTTCAAATTAGAATGTGAGGTGTGATAGGTCATGATCACGTCACTGAGTTGAATATTCAGATCTTTTTTGGAAAATGATATGCATCCCCATGAACATCCAATAACACATTCCTTTCATCATTTATAAAATATAATTCATTTATTCATTAAATTTATATTCTATATTATATTTTAATTTTATGGATTTAAAATTATCCCCATCTATATTATTTAAATAATTGTATATTTTTCGATTTAAAATATTAATAATAGTGAAATTTGACGATGGAAGTGGACTCCTAGGGATCAACCCTAGGGTGTGGCACTATGGTGCATTCTTAGTATAATAAGAATTTAAATTAATTGTGGTTCATGATAAAAATATATTTTTAGAAAATTATTGTTTCTTATAGGAATCCAAATCCCTTACAAACAATATTTTTCATAAAAAACCAAAAAAAATTAAAAACTTATAAAAAGTTTTTTTTTGCATATCATTCAATTATTCATCTTAAGCACTACAAATTTAGTGATTTTTTAATGATTATACTTTTGTGGAATTTTCTAGTTGCGAAGAGACCTTAAATATTAAAATTGATCAAAAATAATTGATAATTCAATCGTATATCAAAATTTTCAAGAAAGAGAGAAAGATGGTTGCATTGCTGGATACTAAACTTGAAGAAGATAATGTTATACCATTGGAATAAAAATAACATAAGTACCAAGATGAAAAAAACAGGTAAATTTTTCTTAAAATAAATTTCATCTCACAGAACATAAGGAGTATTTGAATATTCAACATTAAGATCAAATCATCTCTCCAAGGTCATTGCTTATATATGTTTCGAAAGATTTCATTCTAGCTGATGTAATTGTGGGAGAACAATATGATAGAACATTGGTTAGATTTTGTTTAAAACAAATTTTTAATTGATCCTCTCATATTTTTCAAAGAATATTCATCTTCTATATAACACTATATTTATTTGGAATAGGATAACTATGTTTCCCAATATGGGACCGAGTCTCCAATTTTCTTTCTTTAAGAGATGTTCATTCAATATCCTTTGCCTTAAAAGGTTGATTTCATTGTTAATTCATTATGATTAAACATTATGACGTTTTAATTGTTTTCTCACTACCCTTATGCTTGTATCTCTAATGATTTGGAAAATAATATGCCCCTGGATGAAAAATAATGGACCAAAGAATTCATGGACAAAGAAGATAATGACTCTTCCTTTCTACTTCCCTCGTCTGCTAAGTTGTAAAACATGGAAAATGGGGTGTTGATAATATACTCTATCCATGAGTATACTTACTATTGGGTCAATCTAAATAGCATTAGATGAAATATTTTTTGGTGGTTCAGGAGAAAAAAACCCTATCCACCTTAAGATTTTGTTTAAACCATTACAAAGGCCTGACTATGGGAAATAACAATCTAGAACATGATTGGGGGTCAAGTAAAGTATTACACCTTTGATATCCACATTAATTTTATTTTACATTAATTTTATTTTTTTCATTTTATATTTTAGTTTTAATGTGAAAGCTTCTCAGAGCTAAACTCAATGTTGCAACATCAAAATAAATCAAATTATTTACTTCATTTTATTTTTTTACTTCCCAAATAAATTCATAATGAGACTATTTATCTAAATAGATCTAAAAGTGAGATAGTAAATTGAATTAGTTTGGGAGAATTCAATCTATTTTTAGTTATTTTTTTGTGTGCATGAAATTTGTTTTTCAAGGTTTATATTTCTAAATTTTTCATGTTTTGTTTTTTATTTTTGGTGTGTTTTTAAGATTCTTCAATAGAATAAAATACCTGAAAAAAATTCAAATTTTCTTTGTTTTTTAGAAAATTGATTTATTCGAATGGGTTTGGGTTAAAATAAGTGTTTAATTCATTTTGTATATTAATTTCCAATCATATCATTTGATTAAGTGTAATTAACCTTGAAACGCATGTCCACTAGTACAGTCCAAATTAAAAATCATTCCCATCAGAAGAGGTTTCAAAACTTGTTGGAAATCTTATTACATTTCACTCCTTCTTAAGAGTCTTGAAACATGTTTTGTGATCCAGAACATGTTATTTCAACTTTTCATATATTTTAGAGATCATGGTATGTATTGAGTATGATTGAGGAAACACTTTGAAAGCCCTTTTTGAATTTAACTCCCATTTTGGACTACCTTTACATATAATCTTTATAAATCCTAGGGAATCTTTGAAACACCTCTCATAAAGCCATATTTCAAGCCATTTTCTCTTTCATAATTGATTTATATGTAAAATTAATGATTACTATTGAACACATGTGTGGGGATGGGGAATCTGAGATGAATATCACTTTCCTAAAGGATTAGTTTGCGATGAATACAGTGATAATATATTTCTTACTAATTATGTGGATGAAATTTCATGATGGACATATGTATGGATAGCCTAAATATTATTAATTTTTTGTTGTAGAGTTCACAAATTTGTTATGATAAACTTTGTCCACTCTTTTTCCTCAAAAATTTGATTATGAAGATAAATTACATATCTGAAATCATGCTAAAACCATGTTTAAAATGGGGTAAAGAGGGGTGAAATTTATTATCGATGTGAAAATTACTAGTGTGAAATTACTAAATAAAGTAATATTTTATTATAGGTGATTAATATTTTTGTTGATTGATGAGAAAACAATTCTTGAGGTAAACTATTTTGATGAATTTACTTCACTTCTAAGCATATCCCACATCATTCTACTTGTTATATTTTTACATTTTAAAAATAACAACACAATACATCAGAAAAAACCATGACCATTCCGCAATATTGACACACTTATGAAAATTTGAAGTTAATTTATTAGGAGGAAATCAAGTATATGGAAAACACACATGACCATGTGAATGATAAAAAAATCAATGAGTGAAGAGATAAATACTTTTACGGGGAGGTAGGTACAACATGCACATGAGGACTAACATGAAATTGTGTTGATTATTATTAATTTTTAGGATTTATGAAATTTTATCCATGTAGGGGTCATATATATCTTTATATGTGATAATTGAGACATGTTGTTATTTATACATTGGGATGTTTTATTTGACCTTGGTATTAGATGATTGCCCAATAGTGTATTTCTTATGTGTGGAGGAGTGACAAAAATAGGATTTTTATATATATTATACTATAATTCAATGATTTATATAACTCCCCAGACCCGACCAGCCACCCGAACAGTTCCGAACGGGTTGGGTGTCACGACCATAGGCTCACCTTCCCTGAACGCCAAATCCTGCCGACTCACAGTGTGGGTCTGAATTGGTATAGTGGAAATGTCATACCCTCTCAGAGGAAATAATGGTACGGGTCCGAGTATAATGTCTATAAGAAGTGGAAATTAAATGATTCAGTAGACTCAAACTAGACCTGTAGAGCTGAAACATATCAAATATCAAAAAATAGCAGAAGTAATAGAGAAAAATAGCAGCGGAATGTAAACAGAACAACATGCGGAATATCACAGCAACTACAACTGTAAACAAACTAGTGTACTTCCATAGAAAGTCATACATATCAATATGTAACAGCGCCAATGACTAACCAACAATTTCTAAATAATAATATCATCATGTTGATACAAAAAAGAAACTAAACAATGTAACTCCAGCAAGGCACGACCTCAAGTTCCATACTAGTCTCCATGCCAACAACACTACTGTCCAGCTCATGAGGCTGACCCTCTACATGCACGAAATTTCATAAAGTCTACACACATTCTGAAGGGCCCGTGTAGAGTGTGAGACGAGTCCCAGAAGGATACCACCCAATGGTGTGTAATTAATATAAGTGTTTCGGCAGACATGCTTATATAAGAAAAAGAGTAAACAGAACAATGCCCAAAATAAATTCAAACTTCACTGGTGCTCAGCAGCCACCAGGAAGTGTCACATACTTTGGAGAAATAGCGATATGTAGAGAAATAGGGAGACGTGGCCTCAAATAATAACCGGAGGTGTGCCCAATAATCATAACCTGGATCATGTACCGATGTCCCGGAGATGTGCCCAATAATCATAACCTGGCTCAAAAGCTCAACCTACCCATGGAACACCATTTGGAGAAATAGAAATATGTCGCCTCAAATAATAACCGAAGGGACAAAAATGTTTGCCCTCAAATAAAACCTAGAGGGGAAGTAATCTCTTCCCACTAATCACGACGATCCTCATCCCCAAACCTAACAGCCCCAACTCTATCTCCCTAAGGCTTCTCACCTCCCAGGTGGCTTCTTATAGAAAGCACCCCCAAACCAATAACACCTAACCGCATCTATCGAGGGCCTCTACCCAGCGAGTGGTCGTACCACCTCATCATGAAGTCTATGTGTCTGCACAGTTCTCAAAATTACCAGGTGAGCGGTAATAACCTCAAAGTTCCCAAGCCAAAACACTACTGACACCTCGTCTCCCTGAGAACCTATCGCTCAAGTCAGATGGCCTCGCCATCCACGTTACCCGGGCCAAGACCATCCTGACAAATAAATTGCCTCAACTGATGTCCATGATGCCCAATACCATGGTAGGAACCACCCAAGTAACCCGGGAAGATCCCCAACTTTTGATCAACATCAATAAACAAAATACTTTTTCCCCACCCAATATAACTAAAATGTTCAACACCGACAATACCACATATTGAATAATTATACTCAGAAGCATCACATTAAACATAAAATTACTAAACAGTCAAATTTAACTAACTTGTGATGTCCCATACCAACCCCTAACTCATTCATGATTTAACAATTAAACTCAATAGTTTAACACAAGAAATTCAATAAGCAGTATAAACAAAATTGTTTAAAGAACGGTTCAATTCATAGGAATTTTGGCACCCCCAGCCAAATTTCCCCAAATGATAAACAACCTATAACACGGCCACTCTCAATAACAATAGGGTCATGGAATAACCAGAGGCATCCCTCATTGAAGATAATTAATTAAAAACAATTAAACATGGTTTCGCTCAACACTCGATGTCGCGCCCAAAGGCCGAAACCCCCAATTGTCTACGAAAATACGAAAGAAGATATGCACCTCCTACCTAGTACTCATATGACGAAACTCTTTCTATATCGGCCTATGAATTCCTCTAATTCACGGTAGATATTCGTTTCTGTCAAATTTCGGCAATTCCACTCGGATGGAAATTTCAGAGAAAACGATGAGTAATCTTGAATGATATAGGGTGCGTGGGTTTAGCCTTTCCGATACGGACCCGCTGACACCGAAGGATTGAAGAATGGAGGTCATCTGAAGAATCTAGGAGGTTCTGTTATCATTGGAGGTTTTTGGAAGAAGGGTTCATCCAACGAAGAAGAAGAAGAGTGTTCTGTAAATAATATGCGATGACATCTCGGATGCTCAAATAAAAATAAAAGTACACGGTGTGTGTTTCAAGACTACATGTCATGTAGATGGATTTTCTATGCCGCAACTTATGCGGAGTCCAGTGCACGGATTAGACTGTGTACATGGTTAACACATGGCCAAGGACTCAACCATTTACGTGGAAAGAGGTACATGATGTGTCAAGGAATATTTCATGTTGTGTAGATGGAAATTACACATGGGCACCACACGGAATCTACTTAGTCTCAGACGGGTTGTCACCAGCCTAGATGATACAGGGCGTGTACATGGGAGTACATGGCGTGTATTTGGGAAATTTCTAGAAACATCCTAGATTTTCCATACTTCTCAAAAATCAGCAAAAAATATTATTGAAAAGCGTAAAATTTATATAGGGTCGAAAATTTTAACCCACTCTAAAAACCCGGGTTCTTACAAACTCCCCACCTTAACATAACTCGTCCCCGAGTTAACAGATGAAACTCGGGGGTGGTACCGAATATACCACCCCGATTAATGTAACCCAGACTTCCCCGGTCTCAACGGTCCTGGCTAAATTCCTCAAGGGGCTCTACACCAAAGGAGTTGCCTACTCTGTCTAAACCCGAAACAAAGGTCAAGAAATCAAAATAAAAAAACAAGGCCCAAAGACCTATTTCCCAGACCCATGGTCCTCCCGTGATGCATCGTCACCCCTACACCTCTTCGGTGTTCACATGTCGCTTCCAACACAAAATGTAACCCTCACCACATTGTTGTCTGTCTCCAAGAGGTCTTGGATATCATAGATTCTCCAATAAAAACATGCGGGCATGCACTACAAGTAACCCGCATCCATGATGCCCTGATCCCCACGACACCTCATGTAACCTTCATCCTTCATGCTCCTGATGCTACGCATCTCAAATATATAATAAAATATTTAACGCATCTGATTTGATAAAAATACCACTTACTAGCATCTAGTCAATACAAAAGTATCTGGAATAACTCTGGCACTCTACCAGACATGCCTCAAGAGGCCATTCCAAAAGAAAGTAAAGAAAATCACGGCCACACCCGTGGTGTACCTGCCATCATCATCGTCTCACCAGCCTGCTCAGTTCCTGGTAGCTCCACAGAGTGCACCTGGCCTGAAGTATAGCTGCCTGATGCCTGACCTCCCAGTGGTGATGCTCCAGTCACCAACCACTGTCCCCTCAACTGGGTCTCACCATCTCTGTCATGTCCTCAGCACACAGCTGAACCTCGACTACCCTCTCCTGGTGCCGAACCTAAACCAACACCTGACACCAGAGTCTGTCCTTGTCCCTGCCTACCGGCTTTCTGAGAAGGATGCCTGCAAAACCTCTCCAGATGTCTGACCAGTCCACACACCCGACACTCCTTCAGAGGCCTATCGAACTGAGCCTAAACATGTCCCAGCTTCCCACACTGAAAGAAAACCACCGCTAAACTGCCATGAGGTGTACTAGATGACTCCTTGGCCCGCCCTCCCTCCTGGAACTCATCTCTACCTCGCTTCTTGTTGTCCAAACCATCATCTGAAGCTATTTCCCTACCAATATGAGGTCTATCCCTATGGTTTTCCTCTGTTATATGTGTCTGGTTTACCACCTTGGAGAAGGAACCCATCCTGAAGATGTTCACCTGGACCCGAATGGCATGTCGTAAGACATCCTTGATGCTCCTCACCCTAGCTGCACCATCACTTACCATACCAGGTGAAAAACAAGACAAATCTGTGAAGGTAGTTTCATATTCCATGACATACATATCTCCCAGCTGAACACTCATGAAATCTCGAGCTCTCTCTTCCTTAAGTGTCTCTGTATTGAAGTAATCAAAGAACCTATCCTCGAAGTCCTTCCAAGCTAGTCCCTCGTGCCTATTAGCATGTACCTATACATCACACCAACGCTTCACCAGCCCTCTCAGCATGTACATCGCCAACTTGGCCCTCAACCCTGGAGGCATGTCGAGAAGCTCGAAGATCATCTGCATGATTTCTATCCAGTTCTCTACTACCTGAGGACCACCCTCACCCTAAAAATGTTTTGGGTGATGTGACTGGAACTCCTGTGTCAGATACGCCATAGATGTATTTGTACTCTATGAGCCTCTACCAATCCCCTATAAGACACAAAACAGGCTTGCTCAGAGCTGCTCTTCAATACATGGTCTGAACGCTACCAAACAAGGTTTCTACCCTTCCTGCACTGGATCCTGAACCTGATCCTTTCCCTAAGCTTGTACTTGCGGCTCATGATATGCCTGTGCCACATTCTAAAACTAATCATGTGGCACAGTATCTTATCCTGCCTGACGCTCCATCGAGTCATGAAGGATTAATCTGCTGAATACCAAAAATGGTCAGACATACCATATATATAAATATAACAATATATTCTACGCAGATAAAGAATGCATTAAAGAGGAAGTGTATAACAACTATACATACTCTAACCTATTGCAACCCATGCCCTCGGAATCTCGACCTCATGGCCACCTTACCCGCCCTCAACAATGCCATGTATCAATAGTACCTCCGGCCATTCCTATCCTGACAACTCGCATTGCCTCAAATAGACGACAGAGTCAACCAATGCTGATAGTTACAATACCTCAGCCATAGTACCTACCTGTTCCCATAAGACCTAATCCCAAATATCCTCCAACATGGAATTCATCAAATATATATAATGCATGGCACATCGCATTGCAAAAACAACCAATTCTATCATAAATTTCACCTATTCACATTTCAGATCACATAAAGCATGGAAATTGATTCTTCTCTTCACATAGTATTATCACTTCAAAAAGCATACATGCAATTATGAAATTGAAATACCCTAAAATGTGCCCATCAAAATCCAGGAAAACAAGCCATGCCATACAGTTCCAAGATCCAATTCTCCCTCACCACACTAGGTCAAGGGTCACATATCACAATCAATAACATCACACATCAAGTGAGACATTAAGGTGGAAATCACATAAACTATAATCTTAGAAAATGCAAAACAACAATTCCCACCCATGGAAACTATGTCCATCACTCGTAACTGGGGTTGCAGGCACCCATGCACAAGCTAGGAGCCCAGTTCCAGTAATAACCTATCTCACGTGTACTATATAACAAATAGTAAAACCAACATAAATAAAAAGACATTTCACAAACTCATTAGTAGTCAGATGCTACCAAATCCCTGTCAAGAACACCTTTGATACCACTTTGAAACTACCCGGAACCGAGCAGCCACTCGAACAGTGCCAAACGGGTCAGGTGTCACGACCTTAGGTGCACCTTCTGTAAACGCCAAAGGCTTCTGACTAGAAGAGAGGGTATGAATATGTATAGTGGGAAGACTATAACCTCTCCGAGGAAAAAAAGGTACTAGTCTAAGTATAATGTTTATAATAATCATAAATTAAATGACTCACCGTACACAAACCATACCCATAGAGCGGAAGCATATCAAATATCAACAAACAGCGGAAGCAATATAGAACAATAGCAGCGGAAAGTAAATAGAAAAACATGATGGATATCACAAAAACTATTACTGTAAACAAAAAAACGTACATCCATAGAAATTCATACATATCATTATGTAACGGCGCCAATGGCTAACCAAAATTTACTACATAATAAGATAGACTTGCTGATACAAAAATGAAACTATACAAAGAAAATCTTGCAAGGCATGACCTCTAGGTCCATACCAGTCTCCATGCCAACAGCACTAGAGTCCAGCTCCTGAGGCTGACCCTATACCTACACACAATTTCATAAATTCTACACGTGTCCCGAAGGGCCACTGTAGGGTGTGAGACGAGTCTCAGTAGGATGCCACCCAATGGTGCATACCTAATATAAGTTTCTCAGTAGACATTCCTATATAATAAAAAAATTAAACAATACAGTTCCCAAAAGTAAACAAAAACTTTACTGGAGCTCAGCAGCCACCAGGAAGTGTCACCTGCTTTGGCCAATGCCAGAATCTCTGGTTTGTAACCCGGCACTACGTGCCACCTGACACCATGTGTCTCAAGTACCGATGTCCAAGAGATACGCCCAATAATTGTAACCCATATCAAAAAGCTCAACCTACCCATGGGAAACCATCTGGAGGAACAACGATACCTGACCTCAAATAATTACCAGAGGGACAACGATGTCTGCCCTCAAATAATAAAACGAAGGATAGCGATATCTGCCCTCTAATCACGGAGAGTTTCGGCCCCCCAACCTGACATCCCCAACGCTATCACCTGAAGGCTCCTCACCTCCCACGTGGCTTCCTATGGAAATCACCCCCAAACCAATAACACCTAACCGCATCTATCAGGGGCCTCTACCAAGAAAGTGGTCGTACCAAATCATTGTAAGAACCTGTTTCTTATTTTTAAGGTATGAGCTTCATATTTTATCCTTTCATTAAGTGTTTTTGAGAAAATAAGGAAAATGCGGAAAATCCTAAATTATGAGACTACACACTGTGTACTTTTCCAAACACCATGTAATTTTGGCCGTGTGGGATGAGTACATAGGGCGTGTAGCCATGTCGGTGATGAAATGTGTAAAAACCGGCTACACACCGTGTAGTTTTTATTTACACGCCGTGTAGTCAGTCGGCATGTGAATTGTAAGGCGGTGGCTAGCCGGGCGACAGTACACGCCATGTAGAGAGGCATACACACCGTGTACCCATGTCGATAGATGAACAATGCCACGCTGGCGAGAAGCTGCCAGTGGAACAGTTAAAAAATGGAAAGTACACACCGGGTACTTGATAGTACACGCAGTGTATTTTTTTGTTTAAAATTGGTAGAAACCTCCTTAGTTGGCAGAGGAGGCCCTGGATGCGTTTTGGATCAATGAGAGGAGGTCGGAGCTTTGTAGAGCTCCTGATCGCACATCGAGAATCAGATTCTTCCTCCGTCAATCACGTTGGTACCGCACGGGTAAGAGCTTTCTTCTCCATGAATTTTTATTTGAAATTCATTTTCTTGGGGATGTTATTTGAGGTCGAACAGGATTTCATTTTCCTCAGATCTACGATGTTATTGGACATTTCGGAAGGCATCATTTGGGTAGATCGATCACGGGTGATCGAGGTAGGTGGATTGGTGTTTAACTTCTAACTGTTGTGCGTTTGTGTGTATTTTTGTGCTACGAACCCATATTGCGGTGTCGTGTGGCTATGGTCTTGGATTTTTAAATACCTATAATTGTATTGGTAATTTATATGTTATAATAAATTGTTGTTTAGGATCGCTGCTTGGATTGAGGAATACCTCGGGGGTGCGTTCCTCTGTTTAGCCATTTGGCCAGGATACCGGAGGGTATGCCATTGTAATAATGTTTGTTAAATTTACTAGAAAGGAATTGAATGTGAATATATTAGATACATTTTGGGCATGTCTTGGTTACTTGTGCCTGAGGGTTGTTGTCTTTTTATGCTAAGGGCGTTGTTTGTTTAGCCTGAGGGAAAGGTACTGCTTAGCCTAAGGGAAACGTCCTATTTTGCCCGAGGGTAAATTTTCGTATGCCTGAGGACAGTGACTTCTGTTCCTGAGGGCGACACTTCGTATGCCTGAAAGCAATATCTATTATTCCTGAGGGAAATGCCTGAGGGCAAGATTCTAATTACCCGAGGGTAAGGGTTTGTGGGTCTAAGGACACTGAATGTTTACAAATAAATTCACTATGGTGGTTTCATTATAATAAATGATTAAATGAATAATAAAATGGAAATATAACTAGTAAAGTTAGTTATTTTTGAGTACTGCTTAGTTTATTGCATCTTACTACTACACACTATCATTGCATGTTTTCACATAGTTGCGCACATGCCTTTGGTGGGTGCCTACTGGGATTTATTTCTCACACCCTATTTGGGTCATCTTTTCCACCCAAATATATTATGTTTCTGCAGGTGTGGTAAGGGAAAGGGACCCTATACATGTACCTGATTGTTGTTGGGAAGTAGGGAAGCATGGGACTGAGCTTGGGCTCGTGATGCCCTGGTTGTTCTATTTTTCTTATTTTTATTGTACTTTAGTTGTATTGTATTGCAGTGTAACATGTTTTGTGTATTTTATAGAATAGTGACATGCTACATTTTCATATATATATGAAAGCTGCTTTCCTTGTTATTATCTGTCATCCATTTCTGTGATATTTATTGTTTACAGCTTCCGCTTACAGTATGATATTTATCTATTCCGCTGCGCTGCACTTTGACAAATGTGGGCATAGATTCCCCACTATCAGAAATGGGCCCTCGCTGCTAGACGACAACCTCTAGAATTTCAGGAAATGCGCTTGAGGTCACGTGGTGAACTGGGTTCAAGGCACCCGTTGAGTGGCACCTGAAACTGGGACGTTACAATGTTGAATCATAGGGGTTCTTTTCTTTGACATACTATTTGGAGTCTTAGTCAGGGATAGGATGAGAAAAAATGTTGGTAATAAGCTATGCCTAGGCATAGCTAACTCATGTACATGATAATGCCAATTTACCTCGTGTTTCAATTTTTCAAATTTTTCAAATTTTATAGTTGATTTGATTTCACTGTTGGGTAACACACTTGTGGTTGTGCTATTTATATTTTATTCATTGGTTCTATTTAGTTTCAAACAGATGAGATGAGGGTATGGCATCTCATGAATCGTTTAGGCACATTCTAGATATCACATGACATTCATAGTTCCATGCCACATAGGTACATTAGAAATTGCATGTTGTTGTGATAGATGTTGTGCTAGTAAAAGCATGCTGATGTGATAGCGTCTTAATAGATACTTGCGGGTTGATAGGGTACTATTGTGTGAGCCTGGTTATCGAATGTATGCCATACTTTGGTGTTTGAGGATTATGGGCCCTCATTGACTGAAATTGGGTGGATCATTGGCTGTTTATCCGGTTATAACACATATATGTTTCCAAACATTGATTCTCGGGGAGTATGGACCCTCACTGATCGAAAATTGGCACTCGGGTGTTGTTTTTTAGTGTTTTGTGGGTTCTAGAGATGTTTCTGAGGAATACTGTCTAGAAACCCAGTATACACGTCACGGGCAGTTGGAAAATTACATGATACACACTGTGTAGGTTATATACACAATGTGTAGTTTTTTTTAATGGGAGGCATGTGTCTTGGCCATGTAGAAGGACCTTGGTAGGGGAAGAAAAGTTAGGTACATGTCGTGTAGTCAGTAAACACCCTGTGTAGTCTTGTTGTGCAATATTAAATGCCTTCTTCCTTCTATTCCCCTTTTTGGTTCCTTCATTTTCAGATAATGACAATCTTGATCTAATGTGTGCATTTGACCTTGTAGTGTCATGCCGCAGAGACATTCACACATTGTTGGCCAGGAGAGCGGCTATGATTATACTCTAGAGATGGTGGGCCATGGGATACCAGCGGATCCTATAGCAGATCCAGATGTGATGCCAGCCATTATACCAGACACAGGCACGGAGGTGCTGTTCCATGAAGGCTTTATGCGGTTCATGCATAACTTTCAGGGAGCACCGCCTGCTGCCACATCTATGGAAGAGATGACTCGTATCTTCCAGCAGGAGCATCCATCAACGTTTCCAAGGGATAGTGGACCACAGGCTATGGAGTCTTGGCTAGGGTCTATGCAGACTATTTTCAAGCACATAGAGACACCTCAAGGGTGGAGGGTCAATCTAAAGACTTATATGCTACGTGATTCCACCAAGAGGTGGTGTGATGTTACCACCCAGTCAGATCATCACAAAAACATGGAATCTAAATATTTACAGATATCCTTCTATGACTTCTTATTGCTAGAGATGTTGAGGGAATATCGAGCTCGAGAGTTCATGAATCTTTAGGAGGGTGCTATGTCAGTGATGGATTATTCTTCTCGTTTCCCTGAGCCTCAGTGTTTTTCACCTGTTCTGGTGGGCGATGATACCCTGAGAGCCAGATGATTTGAGGATGGTCTTTGATATGACATCTGAGCACTGGTGAATGTTTTCAAGTTGCCTTCAGTACATGCTATTGTGAACCAGGCACTGATTACATAGAGGAACCTACAGGAAGCTAGTTTTTTGGGTCATGGTTGTTCAGCACCAGTTTATGGTACTATTTCTACAGGGAAGATGAAGCGATAGATGATTTTCTCTCACGATGGTAGTACTATCCAGGAAGTTTTTTAGGTGGACCGGTCCTTTGCTACCAGTGCGGTGTAGAGGGTCATAAGAGACCATAGTGTCCACGAGACCCAGTGGAGTTCTGAGGTTGCGGCAAGATGGGAAATCTACAATGCTTCTGTAGGGTGTTTCTACCAGTAGCTAGAGAGATGGGTTCTGTGAAGACTCCACATGCAGGAGCAGGACCATTATCTTCTTACCAGTCAGGAAACTGGAATACGTCAGGATGTGCAAGCAGGGATGGTGGTTGTGGTCATGTTAGCCAGACACCAGGATCTCAGAGGCAGCAGGGTAGGACAACTCAGGGTAGCTCGGATGTGTCGCAGGTCCATGACACTGGGTAGGCATATGCAGTGCAACATACCCAGTAGGAGCATGATCCAGACCTTCTACTGTCACAGGTACTATTCTAGTAGCTTCTGTGTTGTCTTCAATACTTTTTGATATGGGCGCTACACATAGTTTCATATATATATACCTGTTTTGGAGAGCCATGGTATCTGTGTTTCTTCTTCTTCATCATTTATGACATTATTCACTATGTTGGGGACTGGAATGGCTAGTGTGCATTAGTTCATGGAGTTCCCCCTTGAGTTTGGTGGGTTTCACTTCCTTTGGGTCTTCTATGTCTTAGGGATTCTGAGCTATGATGTCATTCTCGGGATGGACTGGTTGGTTTCCTTTCGAGCCATTGTAGATTTCTATCGTCATAGGGTGAGGTACACGTCACCATAGGGTGGAGTGTTTCTATAAAAGGGTGAGTGGGATGTTCATCTGAGTAAGGTTGGACTAGAACATCATGGCCGAGGTGGTATCACATCCCAGATTGCGAGCTTATAACTAGACAACCAGGGGACTTGTCAGAAGGATTTCCCTCCAGTGGTTGATCGTTTCAGGGATGTCTTCCCAGATGACTTTTTAGGTCTTCCTCCGGAGTGTGAGGTGGATTTCTCTATTGAGAATGTGTCAGGAGTTGCACTGGTGTCCATTCCTCTTTATAAGATGTCTACACCAGAGTTGCATGATCTCAAGAGCTAGCTAGAGGAGTTATAGGAAAAGGGTTTTATCTGACCTAGTACTTCTCCATGGGGTTCTCCTATCTTTTTTGCAAAGATGGCGGATGGTACTCTTAGACTCTGTGTGGATTATCAGAAGATGAACCAGTTGACAGTTAAGAACCGATATCCCTTGCAAAGGATTGATGATCCTTTTGATCATCTTCATGGAGCATGAATGTTCTCGACGATTGACTTGAGATTAGGATATCATCAGATGCTCGTTAGACAATCAGATATACCTCTCACATCTTTCAGGAGCAGGTATGGTCTATACAAGTTTACGGTTATGTTGTTCGGACTCTCGAACACACCAGCAGTTTTCATGGCTTTGATGAATCACGTGTTCCATCCTTATCTGGATTCTTTTGTGGTAGTATTCATCGATAATATCTTGGTGTACTCTCACACTCAACATGATCATGACACCAATATTGAGATCATATTTAGAACACTGAAAGGGCATAATCCATATGCTACTCTCTCAAAGTTCCACTATTGGATGGATGAGATACACTTCCTTTGTCAAATCATCTCAGAAGCAGGAGTTGCAGTAGACCCAGAGAAGGTCAGAGCAATATTTTCCTGGGAGCAGCCTAAGAATGTGTTTGAAATATTGAGTTTCTTGGGGCTGGCTGGTTACTACAGATGCTTCATACCTGAATTCTCTAGCTTAGCAGCACCGTTGATGGGTTTGACTAAGAAGGGTGTGAAGTTCTTTTGGAAAGAAGCTTGTGAGATAGCCTTCCAGGAGATGAAGGGAAAGTTGACATCAACACTGATCCTGATACTCCCAGAGTAGTGGAAGAGTTATACAGTTTACTTTGATGATTCAGTTATTGGGCTAGGAGCTGTGTTGATGCAAGGTGATCGAGTAGTTGTGTATGGGTCTCAAGATTTGATGCCACATGAGAGGAATTACCCAACCCATGATCTATAGTTCACTATAGTTTTTCATGTGTTGCACTGTTGGAGACATTATCTCTTGGGGGAACATTGTGTGGTGTTCACGGACCACAAAAGTCTTGATTAAATCTTTACCCAGCATGACATGAACCTGAGACAACGAAGGTGGGTTGAATACCTTCAGTACTTCGATTTTGAGATGGCCTATAGACCTGGTAAAGGTAATGCAGTAGCTGATGCACTGATAAGGAAGATTCAAATAAAGGCAGTGCAAGAGGCCATTGGTGAATGGTTCCTTATGGATTTGTTCTCTGATATTCATTTCGAAGCGCATGATAGTTAGGGGAAAACATATCTTTATTCTTTAGCTATGACCTCTGCCCTCCTAGATAGAGTGCAGATGGGACAACTATCTGATTCAGAAGGCCTAGTTCTATGGGAGTCGGTGACCAGTGAGAACCCTTATCTTGGTTGGACGTTATGCGATTTTGAAGTATTGGGTTTCCATTGAAATGTCTGGATTATAGGGATATATGTGAGGAGCTGATGCGGTAGTTTCATGCATCATCTTGGGAAGTTCATCCCAGTGTTACCAAGATGTACCAAGACTTGAGACATTAGTACTCGTGGCTGGGAATGAAAAGGGAAGTAGCTGGTTTTGTTATGAGTTGTTCCCCCTATCATCAGCTGAAGGTGGAGCATCAGAGGCCACATGGACTGTTACAGCTGTTGCCCATTCCAAAGTGTAAATGGGATGATGTCGCAATGGACTTCGTGACTGGGTTTCCTAGATCACCTCGAGGAAATGATTCTTTGTGGGTCGTTGTGGACAGACTTATAGATGTAGCTCACTTTTTTTAATCAAGGAGACCATTGGTGTTGACGAGCTCAGAAAGATGTATATACGAGAGGTCGTACGTCTTTATGGTGTCCCACGTTCTATCATTTCATATAGGGATGCTCGTTTTACGTCTCATTTCTGGACAAGTTTTTAGAGGGCATTGGGTACACAGGTGCTTCTGAGAATATCTTTCCACCCTCAGACTGATGGTCAGTCAGAGCGTACGATACAGGAGTTTGAGGACATGTTGCGTCCATGCATCCTAGACATTGGGGGCTCTTGGGAGAAGCATATACCACTAGTCTAGTTTGACTATAATAATAGTTTTTATGCCACTATTGAGATGGATCCTTATAAGGATTTTTATGGTAGGCCATGTTGATCACCCTTGTGCTGGATATAGGCAGGTGAGGCAGCTTTTCTGGGACCATGTATCGTGTATGAGACTTCTGAGCAGGTCCAGTTGATTCAGAATTAGATGGATACCACACAGTATCTTCGGAAATCATATGATGATCACCGTAGACGACCCTTGGAGTTCATGGTTAGTGATCATGTTATCTTCTGTGTTTCACCGAGGTTGGGCCACAGTCGGATTTGGAGACAGTGTAAACATTCACTGAGGTATGTGGGGCGATTTGAAGTTATCGAGAGAGTCAGGCTGGTTGCCTATCAGTTGCAGTTACCAAAGAAGTACCAATACATGAACGATGTCTTCCAGGTATCTCAGTTGTGTCACTATCATTCATAATAGTATCACGTCTTTCATCCTGAGGAGGTTGAGTTTGAGATATATGTGTCCTTTGAGAATTATCTGATTTGTATCGTTGATAGGAGAACGAAGGTTCTCCGAGGCTGGTCAGTTCATAATGTACGGGTGTTATGGTAGCATGGTCGAGTGTAGGATGATACCTGGGAGCGGGAGACCGAAAAACATGTTTAGTGGCCAGAGTTGTTCACTGCTTTAATATTTTTATATAATATACACTCTCTATCACATCTTTTGACACATCCCAATAATGGATTATTTCATCTATCTATAAGGATGACATCACTAAATTAAATATCCCATACTAAATTAATAGTTAAAGTATAATATCAAATATATATTTATATATAAATATATTAATTTATATTCATAAACATTAAATAATTTTAATAAATAAAAGAATACAAAATATTCAAAATCATGAAATATAAACAAAATGGGACTCTCTAAAAGAATCCATGCCATCATGACATTCTTTATTCATATGAAATTGGAATAAATAAATTTCAAATATTATAACTAATAAAGAATGTAAAATAAGTATATAAATAACTTCATTATTCATTTTTTAATAAAAAAAATATTATTATATCGGTGTTTCAAATGTTATGAAATTAAATTACACCTATGTTTGGGGTTCTATCTCTCAATTTCAATTAATTGATACATGTTCCATATTTTGAGTGACATTTTGTTTTATAATATGTAATTACTTCCTTGTATTATTCATGTGTAATTTTAATATATTATTTCATACCCTTTAAAAGACTATATGTTGATCCCTTTATTTTGTCTTTTTATTCACCTAATATAAATATCGTAAGATATTACCTACTCGAAATTTTATTCTTTTGGAAAAATTTTTTATGGAACAACTTAAATTTATATAGTGTATATATATCCTCTATGATGTATTATATGATAAGTATTTCTTTATCCCTGGAATTGAATTCTCCATCTTATATAATCTCATTGATGATTATATTTATTAGAACCCATTTATTTCTCTCTTCAATAATTATTTCTAGGTTTCACTCTCCTTTCAATCCTTTAAATTCCATTGGTTCTAAATTCTATCAAAAAATCATATAATTGAATCCAATAGTTTCTTTTACATTCAATCAAGAAAATTTCCCAAATTTTTATTAATTATTAATAATATTTCATTAATATTATTCTATATACATAAACTAGTTTTTATGTCCATTTGACACCTTGACATTCATAAAAAATGCTTAGTAAGAGTATTTTTAATATATTCTACCTGGGTAATTTTTGAAATGTCTATAAAAAGTATGATAAAAATATCATTTTATCATTACAACCACATTGTATTTTCCTATAATTTTATCCATTCATCATTATCATTTTTCTTTTCTGTGTTTTTAATATATTCTAATGTAATCATTATTCCCATTTTTTTATCATTTCTATTTTAAAATAGAGTTTAAATTTTAATAAGAATAATTATATATATTTTAGAGAAAAAATATAGATTTTCATCTTATACTCCACAATTTATATAATAAAATTCATGTATTTTTATTGAATAAATATTTATAAATTTTTTAAAATTAAGGTTTTCAATGTTAAATTTTCTACTTTTTGAATAGGGTTTTTAGAGGCTTATATGTTTTAATTTTAATACCATATTATCATAGCATTATAAAAATCCATTTCAAAATTCTAATTCCATTTTTTTAAATATAAATGATAAATCTCCATTACTGTTATGTTTCTCTTATTATCTTCTAAATTATAATATAAATTTAGAGTTGATACCACACTTTTTTATAATGGGTCTGTTCAATATAAATATGCATCTACCTCTTGATTTTATTTTTTTTCTTCTTCGTGTCCATTTTATTACTTATAATGGATATACTATATATCACTTCCACTATTTTTGTTTTTATTTCTATAATATACATAAATGTGTAACCATTACTATTTTTTTTACTTTTATGGGTACTTTCCTACAATTTTATTCAACTAATTGTCTAGTAAAATATTTAAATTATGTATACTTGTTATTTCAATATAGTTTTTATTGATTAATATGTTATGTCATTTATATATTTTATTTTTTATTGATTAAGTCATATGCTTAATGAATTATAAATAATTAGTGTCATGTGGTTCCTAGAATTACGCAACCCCTATATCTATTTGAAACAATAATAAGAAAAAGTCTCGGGTATTCTGTGAAATACATATACATTATGCATTGTGTCATGGCATAATGCCTTGATGGTATGTTTATAATTTTCGGTTTTATGAATTCCATCATTATGTAATTGGTTATTAATTTCTACATGATTATTAATTTCTTATGTTATCCCAAGATATATATTACAGTCTAATTTTATTATTTGTATTGCAATGTTTGATTATAATTTATTCCTTCCATATTATTCATTCCAACTATATTCCATGATAGATTCTATGGCATGTTACATCTGAATGTGAAATTGAGATAACCCTTCATATGCTTCAATTTACATTGTTATTAAAGAATAATGTTGTGTTTGATATTTAAATATATGTATTATGTGTGGAGAATTTTGTAGATGTCATTAATATTTGTTATAATATAATGAATCCTTGGTTTTGGGGAAACTTTTCCATTGGATTAGAAACATATTGAGTTGGGATTAAAATTTATTTTTGGATTCTCAAAAAATTTAAAACAAAAAGGTCATAGATTTTTTAAACAATATATTTAATTGGAATTATAATTATGGATCGTTTTTCTTGGGTTTAATTTAGATTTTTTTAATGATTGTTTACAAAGGATATGTTTTTAGCACCATATCCAAGAGTGGAGATCAAGGGTGTCTCATTATTCTATTTCCAATCCCTTACTATAATCGAAAATCCCCACATCTAACAACATCATGTATCCTGATTCCTATTGGGTAAATATATATAGTGATGTCTAGACTATATATCTTGGTCCCAATTGAATATTTCATCACCATAAAACCTCCAACAAGTGTATCGGCCCCTCATTCAAATCTAGTTTTTCTATACTAAAAAATAATATGGGTTAGTGTATCATAATTAAGAAATAAATGTGTCAGGATTATGATTAAATCGATACACATAATGACATATTAACCATATATTTCAAACAAAAAATTGATCATCATCTATTTCCATTCCATATAAACATCCCATGAAATGGAAAGCATTGATTTATTCAGACTAGGGATTCCCAATATAATGACCCATGATTTAAATTAATTTATTAAAAATTATAATTGAAGTATATTTATAACAACATATAACTAAACGATGACAGGATCATATAGGTATAGTGTTTTTTGAAATTGGGAAACATAAAAAATTCGTTCCTAAAGCATCTACATTTTCTGCCGTTCATTTGATCATAACTAGACACCTTTCGACCTATAATATTTAATATCCTCTTCCTAACCTAGGGGAAATAAAAATACAAAATAGTGATATCAAATTATCCATAAGGTTAAAAAAGAAAATTTCAATTATATAATATTCTTAAGATCATAACATTTGAAAATATTATGCTACATAAGAGATCATAATATCATGTCATGGGATAATTCAAATAACTGCAATATAATCCTAGTAAACATAAAATAAGACATTAAACTTTTTGGAATACAAATATAATTATAGAAAATAACTTTATATTATTCATGCATCTTTTCCAAGACCATCATACCGGACAAAGTCTATTACTGAACCGAGTCCACTCCTTATTCTAGTCTTCTATTACATAACTGAATTAACATGTTGTTCCATCCAGGTCTATCTCTTGATATATAAATCATTACATAATTCATTAGAGGAAGAAATAGTTCCCAACCATCTCATAATGAAACCATTATTATCTGTACCACAAAATCATAAATCACACATCATAGTATAACTCATGTAATAAAATGAGATTATTAAACATCATGTCATCATAACAAAATCCATATAAGATAAAATGACTTAATAAAAAAATTACATAATAAAATAATCAAATAAATGTAATAATAGGGATATAAACATAACCATATATCATCTTATATAGAAAATCATTTTGATAATACACATGGAAAATGTTCTTGAAGAAAAATTTCCTTTCTTCTTCAAAAACATTTTCTCTTCTCAATATGTCATGAAATTTTGAAATAAAATATATTAATTGAAAATAAACAATAAAATATGTAACGGATGCTTCATGGAAATAATTCTCTATGAATGAATAATAATCTGTTCATGCCATATAAGTTAAAAAAATATTTTCCTTGTACATTGGCCGGAAAAGTCAAAAAGTATCTCGTACTGAAAATGAAAAAAGAATCCTTTCATATATAGTACCTAAAATTCCCCAATTGGTAAAATTTAATTTAAAAAATTTAATAATGGAAGAAATAATATTACATATTTAGTAAACATGTACTTGTATGATAAATATGACCCTGTAAATACTGAAGTATTAACAATCTCAGATAAAAATGAGATTTCATGATTTTCCCTTACCTTAGGTCTGATAGGATTTTGACGTATCTAAACCTCATATATAATGACATAAATAATGACATTGAATTATTCCAGAATCATATTCATTGTTATGAAATCATATAAGGTCATATTCGTGTAAGTTTATTAATAATATTTCATTGTTACTCGTTATTCAGATATCAATTGCTTCATGTTCTTATGCATGTTTAGTCAAATAATGTATTATTCCGCTTCTTAGGTTATAGTTATGTGATTTAAATAATTTTATTAGTATAATATATATAATATATCTATATTCAATAGATTTATATAATCATTCTTCAATGATGATCATTTTGAATGAATCACATCACATAGTGGAGACGGTAGGCCATACGTATGCAAGAGCGGGGATATCATTCCCATGATTGTGGGATTGTATTGAAGTGTGTCGTGTATAATATTTCAGAATCAATATCATCTTAAAATTATCATATATAGTTATTTCTTCCATCATTATATCCACCCAAGTATGTTGGTGATGAAAAACATATTACACTATGGTGTGGAGATGGTAGGTCGTACGTACGCATGTGTGGTGATTTGATTTTCCATAAGATGGATAGAAGATGGAATATGGTTGTTTCATATTCATAATGAAAATTGAGTATAAATGGTATTCTGGATTTATTACATAATAATGAAACAACTCATATAGAGGATGTACAACAAGAAAGAAGTTCGAAAGAATCGGAAAAGGATATTACCTCTTCTTCGACGTGGCTCTTCTAAACCTTATCTTAGGGAACTAATGTTTGTCTTTGAAGAATTTCAGAACCTCTAGAATGTTTATAGAGATGTTGAGAAGAAAACTGGGCAGGTTTCGGATGAATTATAAAGCTCAAAATTGACTAAAGGGGAGATGGAGGAGGTGTAGAAGAGAGGGGCACATTTGGAAACCTCAAAAATATTAATTTATAATAAAAGAGAACCCCACATAAAAACATCTAAAATGACTCAACATAAAATTTCAGATTATATAGGGTTGTAATCTCATGATCTAATAAAATTTAGACATGTTTTGATTTTATTTTAAACATTATCATTTCGATTTATCCTTATTTAATCTATTTAATTTTATTTGTGGTAATTGTATTCTAAATTTTAAATGGATATAAATACTTACATATGTGTTGTTAATTTTCCATAATTTGATACGTTATGACATATTTGACCATATAATTTTTAATTTGTAATTTTTAAATATTTTTTTGAATTTTAATCATATTAATAATATGTTATTTTTAAATAATATCAATAGTGTTAGTTTTGACACTATTCATTTATTTGAATTTAAATAAAATCCACACAAGAAAATATATTCGAAAAAATAGTTAATAGACTCCAAACATTTCATATTCAACTATAAATTTAAGGGATCATATTAATAAGTTTATATATTATTTATTTTAATATTTTAAAAATGATTTATTTGATATTTCTATTGATTAAATAATTACTATAACATCAATGTATAGTTATTTAACATACATATTTGTTTAATAAATATTATAAATAAAATTCTATAATGAAGAAATATTTAATAAATTTCATAAAAATACCCTTATTCGAAATTATATTCTAAAAACCATACTTTTAAAATGTTATATTTATCAAATTACGAAGGTGACAACTTTGACTTCTTTTAGAATAAAATAATATAAGTGTCATAATCTATTTTATAAGGCTTCAAATCATCCAAAAGTCAATAATTGGATGGTTAGAGTTTATATATACACTTCTAATTTGTTTTGGCCTTATGTTTGGATCTTTTTATATGTATAAATATTTTAATAAAAAGTATATTATGTTTTTCACTAAATATATAATTTTAGCATCATTAATGTATAATCAATTTAGGTAATTATAGATTTCTAAATAATACGAAATAAATTAAAATGATAAAGAAAAACATTATATATTTCAAATGAGTATTTATAATTTAATTATATTTTGTATAACCTTATATTAAATATACATTAATTATTAAAGTTTGAGTGAGACATATTTCACTTTCTTTTAAATAAAATAAATTATTTGCCTCAATCTCTTCCAAGTAGGTTCCAATAGATACCATTTCGACCCAAGTATATTTTAGGAAGAAATATAATAATCCAGTTATATTAAGACAAGTGTTAGGGTAAATATATAATATTATTTTTACCCTTATTTACCTGATTTATCATTATGTGTGGTAAAAAAAATTTTCCGTAGTTACTATTCATAATGACCAAAAAAATAAAGAAACTTTTAAAAATAATTTGGACCTACTGATTCCAAATATATATTACATTTTTTCCGATTCATGGCATAGATGATACAATAATTAATTTAAAATTAATCCCATTGCGGAAAAAAAGGTTTTTTTTAAAACATTGCAAAATATTGAAATGTTATTACCTATAAATTCAATATAAAATTAATGTTAATGACATAAATTATATTAAATGGTGAAAATATATTCTATTTATTATTTACATTAATTAAAAATTATAATTTAATCATATAAATTATCTCAATAAAAAAATTTGTTTTTAAGTAAAATTTAGTGTATTTTTACTATTCATCAAAATATAAAAGTTATCAAAAAAATATCAGAATTTGATCTAACGTAAATATTTATATCCCACTTCCAAAGAAAAAGTTTACATTTTCATATTAAAAATATTAATGTGTCCAAATATTACCAAATTTATTGCCATTAAAAAGTGGGAAAACATTCTTTTAATATCTATTTGATGAATATAAAAAATATCTTTTAAATTATATAACATACATATCTCATTAATTTCAATCACTCAAATAACTGATATGACATATAATTGATTTAAATATATCATATATTTTTTTAAAAGTTATTTAGATTTATTCCTGCTAACATAAAAGCTGTTTTATAACGAAAATTTATATTAAGGTTATCTCACAGTTTGTTTAAACTCCCGATTGCATGCAAAAAAAAGCTACCGAAGAATAAAAAATATTTAAATATTTCCTATAACATATAGGCATTAAATTATATCCCCCTTTAACTGAATTTCTCCCTCAAAATTTGGTGCTTTGAAATAAACATATGAGGATACCAATTCCTCATCATATCCTCATGTTCACATGTAGTTTCTTTTAATTGGTGGTTCCTCCATAAAACGCTAACCAATCGAGTGGTCATGTTTCTTAGAAATTTTTTGCTACATTCCAGAATATCTATTAGTTGTTCTTCATATGAAAGATATTGCTCTAGCAGTATGACTTCTGATCATATTACTTGTGATGGATCAGAAATGTACTTTCTTTGGAGGGATACATGGAACACATCATGAAATTGATATTGATTCAGAGGAAATTCCAATCGGTAAGAAACCTTCCCAAGACTATCCAGAATTTCAAAAGAAATTATATAACTAGGGAATAAAATTATTTTCTTTATAAATATCATTACTCTCTTCAAGGGAGTTATTTATAAGAACACCTTATCTCCAACTTCATACATTAGGTCATTTCTTCAATTTTCATCAGATGTTTTTTATCAACTCTGAGCTGCTCTTATATGTTGTTGAATAGATCTGACATTTTCTATCATTTTATCAACAAGAGCAGGTCCTAATAGATTTCATTCCCAAACTTCATCCCCTAAAGATGTATTTCTTCACTTCTTTCCATAGAGGGCTTCATGAAGATCCATCTGAATACTGGAGTGAAAGATGTTGTTGAATGAAAATTCCACCAATGGTTGTTGTTGATCCCAAAAACCATTTAAATCCATTTAGTAAACTCTCAACATGTCTTCTAGAGTATTACTTGTCCACATAGTCTGACCATCTATCTAATGATGATAAGAAGTGTTGAAACTCAACACTATATATAGAGAATGCTGAAGACATTTCCAGAACATTGAGGTAAACCTCGAAACCCAATCAGATGTAATGGAAAGTGGTACTCCATGCTATCTTACCACTTCTTTTAAATATTTCCTGGAAAGCTGATCAAGAGATAAGTTCTCTCTAATAGAAATGAAGTGTTTCAACTTCATAAGATGATAAACTATAACCCAGGTGGCATTATTGCCATTGGATGTTTTGGGAAGTCCAGATACAAAGTCCAAAGTTATGTTTTCCCATTTCCATTATGGTATGGGTAATGGTTGTAACATCCCCTTATACTTATATCTTTCAGCCTTAACTTCCTGACAAACCAAGCATCAATATACATATTCAGCGACATCTATTTTCATGTCATCCAACTAGAAGTACTCATTCAGGTCCATATACATCGCCATGCTTCTAGGGTGAACAAATAATGAATAATTGTGAGCCTCATTTATTATTTCCTTCTTTAATTTGGGTATGTTAGGAATGAAAACCTGATTCCTGATCCTTATTATTTCATCATAAAAAAGGTTGAATTAAAGAACATTTCTCACCTTCTTTTTCAACTCATTATCTTCTTTATGTGCCTCTTTAATCTTCACATGTAAAGATAGATTAAGATTCATTTGAGAAAGATAATATTTCTCCCCTTCCTTTATAATTTCATGATTTATCCTTTAAAAATCCACAAATATTGGATATTTTGTAATCCTCATCATGGAAAAGATGTCATGGCCTTTTCAACATAATTAATCTACCATATTGTTTACTTTCCAGGGGTGGTAATGTATAGAGCAGTTGTAATCTTTTATCAACTCCAACCATCTTCTTTGGTGCATATTAATCTCCGCTCGTTAGAAAATAAACATCAAATTTTTATGATCAGGATAAATATCACACCTTTCACCATAATGATAATACCTCTTTATTTTTAATGAAAAGATTACTGTAGAAACTCAAAATCATGTGTTGGGTACTTTAGCTCATGGATTTTCATTTTTTGTGAGGCGTAATCTCTCACCATATCATTTTTCATGAGAACACACCCTAGTCACTTATTGGATGCATCACTATAAATCAGAAACCATTCTCCACTACAAGGTAGTGTGAGCACAGGTGCACTAACTTACCTTTTTTTAACTCTTTTAAATTCTCCTCACATTCCTCTATCCAAACGAACATAACTCTTTTTCAAGTCAAATTGGTGAGTGGATTAGATAATTGTGAAAAATCATTCACTAAACATCCATATTAACTATCCAAACCAAGAAAACATTGGATCTCAGTTACTATTGTTGGTCTTAACCATATTTAAATAGCGAATGTTTTTTTGGGATCCACATATATCCCTTATCTTGATATTATGTGACCCATAATTGAAAATTTTTGAAGTAAAAATTAACACTTGGTAAATTTAGCACAATGCTTCTTCTTTCTCAGGTTCTTCAACACAATTCCAAAGTGATCTTCATGTTCTTCATTTCTCTTTGAATAGACCAAAATATCATCTATAAAGACTACAACATACTAATCAAGATAGTCTATAAAGAATATATTAATTTGATCCATGAAGATAGAAGGGGCATTATAAAGAAACAATGGCATCACTACAAATTCATAGTGTCCATACCATGAACGGAAAATCCACCTTTGGAAAATCCATTTTTTTGACCCTTAAATGATGATACAATGAATGAAGATCAATATTCGAAAAGTATTGAGCTCTAAATAGATGGTCACATAAGTCATCAATGTGCGGGAGAGAATATTTTCTCTTTATAGTGAACTTGATATGTTTTGTATAATCAAAATTGAGTCCCATTGATCCATCTTTCTTCAAAACAAACAGAACATGTGCTCCCCAAGGTGATGCACCAGGGAATATGAACCCCTATCAAGATTCTCTTGGAGTTTCTTCTTCAATTCATGTAAATCAATTGTGGCCCTTCTATAATGTGTCTTTGTAATAGGCATAACACCCGGTATGATTTCTATTGAACACTCAACTTCACGATTTTGTAGAAGACCTAGAAATTCCTCTAGAATGACATCATCATACTCCTGCATAAAGGGAATATTCTTAATCATGAGTTTATCACCAACCATTTGAGATAAATAACCTTCATTTATTGGAATTAAGACCCATAAGATGAATGAAATTTCCACTGGAAGGTTATATTCATCCTTGCATCGAGAGATGATCATAAGTTGATCTGGAATATGAAATGTGTCTTCCCTTCATTGGAAATTGATATGAGCTCCATATATTGAAAGAAAATCCATGCCAGGAATCACATCAAATTCTTCTATAGGAAGGATTACAAGATTTGCATGAAGAAATTTCCCACAATCATCAATTGGAGGAGATTTATAAACTCTTTATGTGACAATTGTGCCTTTAGAAGTTGTCACAGCTAACTCAACATATAATTTATTAAGGTATCATGAAAATAACATTAAAACATTCTTCAAAAATAAAAGAGAGGGGGAATCCAGAATCAAATAATACATTTTATATTTTAGAGTGGATGGTAAGTGTACCTTTCACAATTTCGTTATCATACTCTAAGTCGCCTATAGAAATTGCATGTGAATTTCTTTTGACATTGGCAAATGATAATCATCAAAAACCCTTGGATTAGGGTATTGATTGGCATAATTCCCTATTTCCTTGAACTTGTAACATTGAAGTATAAGAGGTGCATTCTGTTTAGCCTTATCTTTGTTTGCATCATTATACATCTTTTTCCCTTCACTTCGACATTCAATTTCTTAATGACCTTTTATTCCACACTTAAAACATTTAATTTTTCCTTTAAGAAAATTCCATCTATGTTTCTTTACACACTTGGAGCATAAGGGAAAACTCATATTCTTTGCAGTGTGGTCATTATATTTTCCTTTCAATTCAATTTTCCTCTTCTTATCAAACCCATATGATTGATGGGTTACTCTAATCTCCATCTCAACCTTGAGAGCAAAATAAACAATTTCCTCTTAGCTATTGAAGTCTCTTATGGGTAATTAACTTTAAAGACTTTGTTTTATGCCACTGAACAGTCGATCGATCTTACACTCAAGTTGGAAAATAACTTCAAAAGTGTTCCTTAAAAGTCTTGTAACATTTGCTTCATAGTTACCAATATATTCATCATCCTTTTTCTTAAATTCAGGAAACTCTTTCTCCATCTTTGTTGAATGAATATTAGGGAAGTACTTATTGAAAAATACAGTCTTGAACTCGTCCCATTCCATGGACTCAATTTCATCTATTTTCCTCATATTCTTGATAAGATTACACCATTTATAAACTTATCCTTCCAAATGATATAATGCTAAGATGACATTATCATGATCAGAATATTGTAGTGCTGAAAATATCTTTTCAGTGGTACTGATCTATTGTTCAGCTACTCATGGATTAGAAGACCCTCTAAATGAAGGTGAAAACCACCTCATGAATGATTAAACAGAATGTTTCTCCTTAATTTTCTCATTGGGATATACTACATGATTCATAGCTTGTGAAAGTTGTGTGAGAATGGATAAATGATTTAGAATTCTAGCTCCCATGATATTTTTTTTCTCAGTGGGACAATCATTACATTGCCCATCACATTCTGTATTAACAGAGTTCCTTCGGGTTCCAGCCATTACCTAAAATCAAGAATCATAGTGTGATAAACACTAATAATAATAGGAAAAACACATAATCAAGTATAAAATTTCACACTATAGGTCTTACCATCGATTATTCATTATTGTTTCTAAAACCCTAGGATTGTGTCCAATTCTAAGACATATCCATAGGGTTCTTACTAAGGTTTTCACATCCAAGTTTCCAAAGGATAACTATAACCTCCCTTTGATACAAACTATAACAACCCAATATTGAAATACGTTGTTCATACTTTATAATTGATGTATATTTATTACAACATATAAAAAAACAATAACAGAACTGTATATGTATAGAGTCTTCAGAAACTGGGAAACATAAACATCTGGTTTATGAAGCATCTACATTGTCTCCTGTTTATTTGATCATAAATAGCCCCCTTTTTAATCTATCATATTTAATACCCTTATTCCTATCCTGGGGAAAAGAAACATACAAAATGGTGAGATCAAATTCTCAGTAAGGGTAAATAATTGAAATATCAATAATATAATTTTCTTTATTTCATAACATTTGAATATCAAATCCAGCATAAGAGATCATAATATCATGTCATGGGATAATTCATAGAACTGCAATGTAATCCGAATAAACATAAAATAATACATGAAAATTGTGTAATACACACATAATCATAGAGAAACATTTCATATTAGTCATGGATCATTTCCAAGACCATCGTAGCAGACAAACTATATTACTGAACAGTGTTCACTCCTCGTTCCAGTCCTGTATCACTAAACTGAATTAACTTGTTGTTCTAGCCATGTCTATCTCATGAGATATAAATCTATACCCAATTAAATTAATGGAGATATAGGTCCCACCCATCTCATAATGAAACCATTCGTATGTCTGCTAGAAAATCATAAATCATACATCATAGCATAACTCATGTAATAAAATGGGATTCATAAACATCATGCCATCATAACATAATCCATATAAGATAAAAGGGATTCATTAAAATAATTACATCATAACATAATCAAGTCAATTTAATAATATTGATAGAATCATAGACCTATATCATCTTATATGAATGTAATTTTTATAAAACACTTGAACTTATTTCTTGAGGAAAATATCCTTTCTTCTTCGATATAATTTTATTTTTTAAATATGTCATAAAATTTTAAAATTAAAGAATTTAATTGAAAATAAACTTGAAAGCATGTAATGTATTCTCTAGAGAAATTATTCTCTATGAATGCATAAAAATACATTCAATCTATATAAGTTAAAGAAACATTCTTCTCGTATTTTGGCAAGAAAAGTCAAAAATTATCTCGTACGGAAAATGACCTAAGATTCCTATCATATATTTTACTAAAAATTCACTAATGGGTAAAAATAGTTTTAAAATTTTATATAATGATAGAAATAATATTACAAATTTAGGAAACATGGATGTGGAAGATAAATATTCCCCAGTAAATACTGAGGTATAAACAATCTCAGATAAAAATGAGACTCCTAGATTTTCCTTTACCTTAGGCCTGATATGATTTGTACACATCCAAACCTCCTGTATAATTATTTAAATAATTTAATTTACTTATTCAAGAATCATAGTCATTTTTAGGATATCATATATGGTCATAGTCTTATCTTTTTATTACTAACATTTCATTGTTACTCGTTATTCACATGTTAACTACTTTATTTTCTAATGCATGTTTTTTCAAATAAATTTGTATTCATCTTTGTAGGTTATAGTTATATCATTTAAAAAACTAGTATTAGTATAATATATTACATATTTATTCATTAAATGTATTTATATAATCATTATTCAATGAATATCATGTAGAACAAATCACATCCTATCGTTGAGATGGTAGGTCGTACGTACACACGAGGGACGATATCATTCCCATGATTGGGGAATTGTATTGAAGTGTATGGTGTATAATATTTCAGAATAAATATAACCATTCAATAATAATATATAGTTATTTCTTCCATCATTATAACCATACATGTATGTTAGTGATGAAAAACATATTACACAATAGCGGGGAGAGTATAGGCTGTACGTATGCACGTGTGGTGATTTTTTTTCGTAGGATGGATAGAAGATGGAATATGGTTGTTTCATATTCAAAATAACATATAAGTATACATATGATACTGGGGTTTTTACGTTTTAATGAAACAACTCATATAGAGAAATTATAAGAAGAAAGAAGTTTGAATGAATCAGTAAATGATATTATCACTTCTTCAACATGCCTCTTTTAAACCTCCTCTTAGGGAAGTAAAGTTTGTCTTTGAAGAAGACCATGGCATCTATAATTTTTCTAGGGATGTTGATAAGGGAAATGGGTAGTGTTTGGCTGGGGTTCAAAGATCAAAATGCAGTGAAGGGGAGAGAGAGGAGGTGACCTTTTATATGAGAACATAGGGGCACTTTTATAAACCTCAAAAATATTAATTTATAATAAAAGGAAACCCCACCTAAAAACCTCCAAAATGACTCAACATAGAATATGAGATGATATAGTGTTGTAATATACTAAGAAAATAATATTTATAAATGTTTTTATTTTATTTTAAACCTTATCATTTTGATTTATCCTAATTTAATATATTTAATTTTATTTATGATCATAATATTCTTAATTTTAAATTGAAATAAATACTTACATATGTGTTTTCCATTGCCCAAAATGTTGTACTTTATGAAATTTTACACCATATAATTTTCAATTTGTAATGTTTAAATATTTTTGTGATTTTTAAACAAAATAATAACATGTTATTTTTATAAAATATCAATGGTGATAGTTTTGACACTATACATTTATTTTAATTTAAATAAAATCCACCCAGAATATATATTCAAACAAAAATATTTAATAGATTCATAAAATTTCATATTCATCTATTAAATTCGTGTAGAACATTAATATGTTAATATAATACTTAGTTTAATATTTTTAAAACCATTTATTTGATATTGCTCTTAATAAAATAAATACTACAACATTTTTGTAAAATTATTTAATATCCTTATTTGTTGTATAAAAATTAAAAATAAAATAATATGATAAAGGAAAATCTAATATATTTCATAATATTACATTTATTAGAATTTATCTTCTAATAACCCAAACTTTAAAATGTTATATTTATTAAATTATGAAGATGACAACTTAGACGTCATTTAAAAATACAATAATATTAGTGTCATAATCACTTTTAAAAGGCACATAATGGTCAAATATTTTACCAATGAATGCTTATAGTTTATATATACATGACCAATATGTTTTTGTCAGGTTTTTGCATCTTTTGATGGGTTTTCTTATTTTAATTAAAATAATATTATTGATTTTTTACTAAATAAATAATTTCTACATCATTAAAGTATAAGATATTAATATAATAATGTATTTCTTAAAAATTAGAAATAAATTACCATGATAAAGAAAAACATTTTATCTTTATAATTTGTATTTATAATGAATTTATATTCTGTATAACCTTATATTAAGGATAATTTAATTATTAAAGTTTGGGTGAGACATATTTCACTTTACTTTAAATAAAATAAATTAAATGTCTCAATCTCATTCAAGTAGGTTACAATAGATACCATTTCGACCCATGTATATTTTAGTATGAAATATAATCATCCAATTATATTAAGACTAGTGTTTGGGTAATTTTATAATATTATTTTTACCATTATTTATCTAATTAACCATTAACTGTGGTAAATAAAATTTATCATAGTTACTATTCATAATGCCCAAAAAATAAAAGAACCCTATTACATAATTTGGACATAAAGATTCCAAATATGGAATCGATTTATCCAAATTCAAGACACATAAGTTTCAGTAATTAATTTAATATTAATCTCGTTGTCAATAAATAGGTTTTTGTTTAAAACATTGAATAACATTGAAATGTTTTTAACTATGAATTCACTGTAAAATTAATGATAATGACATAAATTATATTAAATGGTAAAAATATATTATTTTTATAATTTAAACCCATTCAATATTATAATATAACCATATAAATTTTCTCAATGAAAAAGTTGTTTTTATGTAAAATTTAGTGTATTGTTTCTCTTCATAAAAATATGAAAGTATGAGAAGAATATCAGAATTTGAACAAAAGAAAGTTTTTATTTACAACTTCCAATGAAATAGATTATATTCTCATATTAAAATTATTATTTTGTCTCAATCTTAAAAAATAGGTTTCAATTAAATGGTGGATTTTTTTTAATATCAATGTGATGAATATCAAAAATATATTTATAATTATATAACATACATATCTCATTAATTTCATTCTCTCAAATAACTAATATTACATATAAGTGATTTACATTTATTTTATAATTATTTAAAAGTTAGTTATATTTATTATCTCAAGCATAACGACTAGGATATAATATTAATTTATATTATGCGCATCTCACAGTTTGTTTAAACTCACAATTGTGTGCAAAACAAGCTACTGATGAATAAAAATTATTTAAATATTTCATAAAACATATGAGCGTTACACCAAAAAAAAATTAATATCTCTAACCCAAATACCACACACTATACATTTACTTTTTTAATAATAAAAAATATTCTATAGTTATTCGTAAAAAGAAAATTTCAATCCAAGGTACACCTCCTCTTGGTAATGATATCTACACCAAGATATTCTCAACTACTAACTAGACAAATATTTGATCATTAATACACATTCTATTAACCTCATGTTCCATTGATTATATTTTCTTGGAACCCAAAAAATTAATTTCAACCAATTTTTATCTTTATAATACCTTTCCAATTAGGTTTTTTATTCAAAAAAATTCTTCCTCAGTCTAAAAACCATGGCCTTAAAATTCATATACCTTCCCATAAGGTGGTCAAAAAAAGTATTGGGATCTCCAATCATAATTATCATAACTATTAAATTTTAATAGGGTGACTACATCATAGTTTGATCAAATCTATATAAAATTTAATATCATATTTTATTGGTATGATCACCATGACATTAAACAGAAACAATTGTACTTCGATGAGGTTTAAATTTTCATTGGACTCTTATTTGCATTGTTTTCCATCTTTATGATTCTATATAGACCTTATTTCATTATTCAAGTAATATTTATGTCTATAAATATTAATCCCTATAAGATATTAGATGTAAGTCCTAAAAATACATATGGAATGAGACGGAATGTATTTTATGATTGAAATCCTATACAGGAAAACCTTATTAATTTAATGTCATTAGTGACATAGACATTCAAATCCATTTATTAGAAACAAATGATAAGTTAAAATGGAAAAAATAACGTGGTGTTCACCATATTACCCAAAAAAAGACAATAATTGATATCTTTACCGACTTGCCTATTAAAAGGTTATATAGTGTCTTCTATACCTAATATATGTAATATTACACTATGTCTTGGGTGTATTATTATTTATTATGACACTATCTATTTAAATTAATTAGATAAACCCATTAATATATTCATGTAATCTATCCATATAATATCATATCCCTTCAATGTGAGAATGTTTTCATTAAAGGATGGCATAAAATTTAGTGTGCATGAACCCTTCTTGAATACACATTTCTTTATAATACTATTTTCTTCTACATTGTTTGAGTCATCATAACCCATTTATGGTTGCTTTTAATGAGAAAATTCTTCTCAAATGGAAACATATTCATAGTAATGGTACAAATGACTCCAGGATTGGAACTCCCAAACCAAATGCATATATCTCCATCAAGAGGAGGGTGTATAACTATGTACTCCCTTGAAAAAATTTCATTGGATATTTTCATTTGAATTTTTTCAGTTATCATCTTCCATATACATGTCCTATATAATTATTTTAATGTTTTAATGTTTTAATTCGTATATTACACAATCCATAATCACAATAACAACATCTATTTAAATAAAAAATAAACAATTTTCAACATACCCGTTTTCAATGTATGAATCTGAAATCTTAATTTTTCACCCTCTATGATCCTTGTAATTTGACCTTCAACTATATGACATAATGAATCAGTAACTATGTCTTTAGACTTTGTGTACCATTCTTGAGGTCATCTATATTGGAATTGAGATATTTTCCATCTTGTTATCACCTCACCGATATTGTGTCATAGACTACTACATCTATTGATCAGAGTTGTATTATAATACTCATCAAAAATATTGGTCCTAATCCTAGGATAGTAAACCACATTAAATAATTAAATTTATTGAAATACCAAAAAATAAAAATGGAATGAGATATAATTCATTAGTTTTTAATAATCTATATAGTTAGACCTATAAAAATTTCAAGTATCCACTTAGTATGCATTATCCTTTCATTTCTATAGAAACATTTGAGATTTTATATTTGGAAAATAGAATAACATTTTTCGTTGAAAACCCAGAATGGAAATCCTAGTTAGAATATAATACCATTGCAACTAATCTATTAACCATCCAAATATATGGAAAAATATATCATGAAAAATAAAAAGAGAGAGACATTATAGGGTCCACCTTATGACCATGATAGAAGTCAATCCATGATTTATAGGCACTTCTTCATAGTTCCCATTACGATAGGTCATTCAACTCTATCATATAATAATAGATTAGCTTTGTATTGAATTGAAAATAAATGTATTGTTGTATCAGTACCACTGATATCTAACGAAGAGAACATGTTTTTTAGGGATCACTGTATAATATCCAAAAATACGAACTTTAGATTATAGTTATCGGATAGATACTGGTGTATTTTTCCACCCTATGTCTATATATGTTCACATGATCATGAGGAAACTAATTTTCACTATTGTTCAGATCATGATAAATTCTCAAATTATGGGGATGGATCATTTTCTTCAATGTTTTTCTCAACTAAGTCTTTCTAAGGGATTATTTTTTATAGTCATTTCATTGATACTAATTATTAAATATAGTGTTAATAAATTATGATTTAATTTATCAACTACTACATAATGATTAAATGTATTTACTTTATCATGTTATTACTCATTATATTTTTTATATATTATCATGAATTGATAAGTTTAAGTAGTACACAAGCCAACAAATTAACAAGGGGTCAGGGTTAAATATTGTATCTATTTTAGAACTACATAGGATGAACATCTATAATGATTGATGCTTTCCATGAAAATACATCATGAAATTAATAGAAAAAATGCGAATGATAAATAAATATAAATGAAATTAATTGGTTGAATTATGTTGCTAAACAAAAATATGATGTGATGTATGAGCTATGTACTAGAGGTTTACTTCCTTTAAGGCTTATACATTATCTAATGGAAACACCTATTAAAATATCTATTATTGGTGTTTTTCTTTTTATATTGCTAGATTCCATTATATCATCAACTTATAACTTGTGTGAAATAAAATTAATTGTGTATGACTCATGTTATTTAATCTCCATTGTAAAATATCTCACCGATTCATGGGTCAATGATTCCTCAATAACATAATTGGAAAACACATGGGTGGTTTATCCCATGATTTCCACTTCACTATTTGTGTTTTAAAAGGCGTGGACATCCCTCTCATGGCTCAACAATTTTTATCAACTGGATATGATTTTTGAAATGATAGAAACAAATAATGATTGATAAAAATATCAATACCCATGACCATCATGATCTAACAAATCGGTCATTTGATACATCATATTTTAGCCACAAGATCCTAGGAGAATAGTGATAATCTGCCTTTAAATTCCATTATATGTGTTACTTTTTTCATAAAAGTCCCATAGAATCTAGTGATCTATTATTATCCTACAACTCAAATATACTCTAGTATTTTATAAATTATTTTATTAGTATCTATAGGGAATAAAGATATAATTAGATCCAAATCATGGATTTATTCTTCAAGTTGTGATTTCATTGAAGAATTATGGTGGTTGGGTATTTTTTAAACATGAAATTAAATTGAATCCTTTGGAAAAATTTTGTGAAAATATTCTTCTGGAGGCCCATAGACCACAACACTGTGTTTGGTGGTGAAGGGAACCCCTACATCAGATGTGCTATCTAGATTGATGATGTCATCTTCGTATATGGTTTCCTCCCAAAAATACCCCTTGTAATGGAATTATTTTTTAGGTTCCTAAGTTGTAAATTTTCCTACAAATTTGAAAGGATATGTATTGATCAATTATCAATAATATTATTGGGGTAGGAAAACTATAGTATTTTCTAGTGGTAATTCAATAAAATCACCATTTTCCATTCACATCCTCATTAGAGAAAACTTTTATAAAACCATAAGGTGATACTCATCATGTAATCTAAGATGTGGATGTGGTCCAACCCAAAAAATTCATATAAATTTTCATATAAACCTACATGGGATATAGGAACCACAAATTGGGGGCCCATAAACTCTAACTATAAGAACTACATCATGTAGTGTGATTTGAAATTAGTGAGTGTTTTATGAACTATAAATACCAGTTAATGAAAAATTTAAATGAGAATAATAAGTGGTGAATTTTAATTTCATGTGACATCATTTAGAATGGTTCTAGATGTGTGTTGCAGTACATATCATCTATACACTTGTAATGTCAAATAATATAGGACTATGAGTGAAATGAGGAGTTAAAGTTGGGTTCTTTAGGATATAGCCCTTATGATGTGCCACTATCCAACCACACAAATTTTAGATGGTTATCACTACTAAACATGGATTAAGATTGGAAATATCCATTATAGTGTTGCCACCACATGATATATTTATCTTTTAATTGTATATATGGATATAATGAGGTTGTCAGAACTTACATAAGTGAAATAATATACATACAAATTTTTCTACCCATAGATAAATATATCCAAAAGGTATAAAAACTAATGTTTGGGAAATAAATATTTCTTAATTTTAAAATCCCACAACACAATTTTTTCACAACTCAAAATAAACCATTATGTATTATGTATCTAATGAGAATGATAGGTTATTCATTTCCTTGAAATATTTGATATAGAACTAAGTCTATGTGAATATAAAAATATGTTGATTTAGTATCTGAATGTAATGTTGTTGGATATGTTAACTTACTTCATTAGTTGTTCTTCGACTAACTTCATTTGATCCCTCTTAAGAAAAATAGATTTATAGCAAGACATAAGTGAAATTGGTTAGGAGGGTCTCATATACATATTTCAATGATTACGGACTCCCCCAATATTCTTAATATCCTTATGTGTTATTCATGATTCACATTATAGAAATTGAAAGGAATTATTTTCATAAAACTGTAAATTGATTAAATTTGAGGAATTTTCAAGATGGTGATATTATAATTTGAGTACTATATGTCCACAAAATCCCAAATGATCGTAAATGATCCTCTATATTAGTATAACTAAATTTACATTTTAGGGCCATGAACATTCATTATAGAAATTTACCAATGGAAAATATACAATTAAAGAAACTAAAAAAATCATTGGAATTATGTAGAAAACCTCTTAAAGGTTCAGTATACTCAAGACTCATTGGTACCCATTGCTGGAGAATGGGTCAAGAAGCATGATTCACCAACACTAGAATGGTAGATGCTTTTATCCATTGAATAAGATATCTTCCTATGGAATTAATCACTTTGATTTGATTTTTATTGAAATGATTTCAATATTTGACACTGGAATTATTATTTTGGTTAGAAGGTCAAACTCATATTGTGGAATTCCATATGATGATTGATGGTTTAAAATACTTGGTCTTGGGATAATTAAAACTACTTGATGTCATGTATCATCTCTTCATTACAATAAATCAGGACCTATTTAGGAATTTATTTAAATGGGTTAGCCATTTATGTATAAAAAATTTAATTTTACCACATTGGTTGAGTGATTAAATAGTGGTGAAATGAATATAGTTTTGTTAAAGAGAATCCAAAAAAACATAGCCTTATGAAATTTGATGATAGGAAATAATTTCATTTAGGTGTCTTCACCCAACACATATAAACAAGGTATCTCATGTTAGACCCCTTCACCTATATCGTTTCACAATGGTGAACGTTCTCTTCTAAGAAAGAACTTGGATATCCATAATACACTATAGTTTGATCAAATGTAATTTATGTGCTCAACTATAATCAGGTGAACGATTACTCAAAAATGAGAGAATTAAGATTGAAGTATCTATCAAGACCTTCTGGAATATGTGAATGTGATGTGATCCCCTTCTATGTATATAGATGGTTATAGGTCTCATTCCCAACAACTAGAGTGTATAATACATATAGAAACAAGGGAACATTCCATACATATAATAAAAATATACCGTCCCCTAGTACCCAACCTATTGAATATTAACTATTTTATAGAATCATTCTAGGTAAAACAATATTTTTCTAAAATTTTGATATCTTAATTACAAATATATTTTATAAAAAGGTAAATTTTTAATAGTCCTTTTTTTATAAAAGGAGGATTCTATGGTCGAGTGAAAAAAATTATCAGGGATGTATAAGGAGAATGATGTTGAAATCATTCTATATATCAACACCCTTTCACCCATGTCCATTATATTCTCCCTTTTATGATCTCACCAACCATCCATGACAAGACTCCGTACTCATGTTGTTTATAATGATACCTAAATTTTTACCCCCCCATTTTTTTAAAATATATTTCTATTTAAATAATTTTAATTCCTAAATAAATTTCATTGTAAGAAATCAATAGTTTAAAAAAACAACAAGACAACTCAAAATGAATATTATAACCTATTTCTTTATCTTTATGAGAATAAATATGAATATCTAACTTATAAATATAAGTTAACAATTTATTACATAATTAGAAATGAAAATATAAACCAATTGAATATTCTTATTAAATTCTCTAAATATAATTTTTTATTTATATAATAAATTGATTGCAATTAATGAATTAAAATATTGAGGTATATATTTTATACATTCAAAAAAATTATTTTATATATTTTTCTAATAAATATTATAGCAATATGATAATTATTAATCTAATTTTATAAATAAAAATATATATTTTTTAGAATGGAAATTTTACCACCTTTTGATAAAGAACCAATTTTGAATTGAATTTTTGAATCTTTTAACAATTTTATATGAAAAAATAAACATCTTTATTTGAAATAAGGATATCAAAATTTACATTGGATAAATTCTTTGTAATTTTCTTGAATGCTTTAGGTATAATGAAATAAAACTTTATATTAATGAAACTATATTTTTAGTTAAAATTATTTAAAATGTCTAATTTTGTTTTGAAATGGTTTTAAATTTTAATTAGTTAAATTGAAATTAAAATATTACTACTATAGTTTTTGAATCTCTTTTTATGGATGATTTTATTCTAAAAATATTTTATGTTATAAAATTATTATTTATTTAGATAATCTATATTCTATTTAATTCTATTGGTTTTGTTTTAAATTAAATTCTAAAAATTATATGTTTTGAATTTTGAAAAATGAATCCAATGTTAGATTCGTAAGGTTCAAATATAGTAAATTGCTACCCCTTAATTTTGGCCATAATAAAATGTGACCGTGAAATATATTTTTTACCACGGTAAAGGGTAAATTTGAAAATTTATGTTAAAATAAAATTTTTAAAGACTGTTATATGGACCTAAAAATTTTAAAAAATTTATAGGATGATTGAATTTCGACCGTCAATATATAAGGATCGCAATTAATCCAATAAATTAGTGTATTTTGAAAAAATTTACTTCTATAATATTTAAAATAATTAGAGACATATAATGTAACATTATTTATCTTTAATATATCTTATATGCCCACATTGAAATAAGTTTGTAATTAATGAATATATATGTAATATATTATCATAAAAAATTATTTTCCTAATACAAATTTATTTATGATTTTTTTGTCACATAAATAAGATTATCATATTTTTTATATTTTATTTAATGAAACTTTAAATATGTGACATTCATGTTATTATTAATATATACCTTTTATAAAGGGAAAATGGTATATATATATTTAACTATAGATATTATTATCAAATATAAAAGTTATAACTTAATCATGGCTATTTTTTTAAAAAAAATTGTTAATAAATTAAATATTTAAACATCATTGATGTAATAATTATTTTATTAACAGAAATATGAATCAAATTTTACTTTCAATTTTAAAATAAATATTGACATAATTATTTAGATCAATGAATTTTATTTATTACCTTGACCTCAAGGCCATATAATTATTTTTTTATGATGTTATCTTTTTTATCTTGATATTTCAAAAATTTCATGAAATGATTAGTTTCAAGATTGACACTATTGATATTATACCAAAACAATGGTTTATTAAATTATATAAAAAACATAAAAAATACTAAAAAACAAAAAATGATATTATGATCTAAACTTTTTAAGTTGATCATTAATTATTTAATTAACATTAATTTTAAATAATTATAATGTTTTATTGTTAAAAGTTTGGTGACCTTATTTGAAATTAAAATAGGACAACTGAGAAATAATTAAAATAAGAAGATTAAAATTAACTCAAAAACATTCTTAAAATCTATTATTTGATGATCTAAAAACATTATACAATATCATATTCTAATACATGACATTTTAGTGGTATTTGTTATGATGTATAATTTTTTATAAATTAATTATTTTAGAAATTCCAAAGGTGACCCCATCGTAGTTATAAAGGGATAACTCCCCTCATTTCTTCACAAATCATTGAGACATAGAGCATGAAAATACACTTCCATTTTCCATTGTATATATACATTTCCATATAATATATGTTTTGCTATTATCATTATAGCATCTCTAGGGTCCCTAAAAGGATATCTAGATGGAGCTTGTCCAAAAATATGAACTTTAGATTATAGTTATAGGATAGATACTGGTGTATTTTTCCACCCTATATCTATATATGTTCACATGACCATGAGGAAACTAATTTTCACTATTGTTCAGATCATGATAAATTCTCAAATTATGGGGATAGAGCATTTTCATCAATGTTTTTATCAACTAAGTCTTTCTAAGGGATTATTTTTATAGACATTTCATTGATACTACTTATTAAATATAGTGTTAATAAATTATGATTTAATTTATCAACTACCACATAATGATTAAATGTATTTACGTTATCATGTTATTACTCATTATATTTTTTATATATTATCATGAATTGATAAGTTGAAGTAGTACACAAGCCAACAAATTAACAAGGGGTCAGGGTTAAATATTGTATCTGTTTTAAAACTACATTGGATGAACATCTATAATGATTGATGCTTTCCATGAAAATACATCATGAAATTAATAGAAAAAATGCGAATGAAAAATAATTATAAATGAAATTCATTTGTTGAATTATGTTGCTAAAAAAATATGATGTGATGTTTGAGCTATGTACCAGAGGTTTACTTCCTTGAAGGCTTATACATTAGCTAATGGAAACACCTATTGAAATTTACACTATTGGTGTTTTGCTTTTTATATTGATAGATTCCATTCTATCATCCACTTATAACTTGTGTGAAATAAAATTAATTGTGTATGACTCATGTTATTTAATCTCCATTGTAAAATATCTCACTGATTCATGGGTCAACGATTCCTCAATAACATATTTGGAAAACACATGGGTGGTCTATCCAATGATTTCCACTTCACTATTTGTGTTTTAAAAGGCATGGACATCCCTCTCATGGATCAACAATTTTTATCAAGTGGATATGATTTTTGAAATGATAGAAACAAATAATGATTGATAAAAATATCAATACCCATGACCATCATGATCTAACAAAGCGGTCATTCGATACATCATATTTTAGCCACAAGATCCTAGGAGATTAGCGATACATTGTCTTTAAATGCCATTTTATGTGTTAATTTTTTCTTAAAAGTCCCATAGAATCTAGTGATCTATTATTATCCTACAACTCGAATATACTATAGGATTTTATCAATTATTTTAATAGTATCTACAGGGAATAAAGATATAATTAGATCCAAATCATGGATTTATTCTTCAAGTTGTGATTTCATTGAAGAAATATGGTGGTTGGTTATTTATTAAACATGAAATTAAATTGAATCCTTTGGAAACATTTTGTGAAAATATTCATCTGGAGGCCCATAGACCACAACACTATGTTTGGTGGTGAAGCGGACCCCTTCATCAGATGTGCTATCTATATTGATGATGTCATCTTCGTATATGGTTTCCTCGCAAACATACCCCTTATAATGGAATGATTTTTTAGGGTCCTAAGTGGTAAATTTTCCTACAAATTTGAAAGGATATGTTTTGATAAATTATCAATAATATTATAGGGGTAGGACAACTATAGTATTTTCTAGTGGTAATTCAATTAAAACACCATTTTCCATTCACATCCTTATTAGAGAAAACATTTATAAAACCATAAGGTGATACTCATCATGTAATCTACGATGTGGATGTGGTCCCACCCAAAAAAATTCATATAAATTTTCATATAAACCTACATGGTATATAGGAACCACAAATGGGGAGCCCATAAACTCTAACTATAAGAACTACATCATGCAGTGTGATTTGAAATTAGTGAGCGTTTTATGAACTATAAATACTAGTTAATGAAAAATTAAAATGAGAATAATAAGAGGTGAATTTTAATTTCATGTGACATCCTTTAGAATGGTTCTAGATTTTTGTTGCAGTACATATCATCTATACAATTGTAATGTCAAATAATATTGGACAATGAGTGAAATGAGGAGTTAAAGTTGTGTTCTTTAGGATATAGCCCTTATGATGTGCCACTATCCAACCACACAAAATTTAGATGGTTCTACGAGTTATATGATGGTTATCACTACTAAACATGGATTAAGATACGAAAGTTCCAATATAGTGTTGGCACCACATGATATATTTATCTTTTAATTGTATATATGGATATAATGAGGCTGTCAGAACTTACATAAGTGAAATAATATACATACAAATTTTTCTACCCATAGAGAAATATATCCAAAAGGTATAAAAACTAATATTTGGGAAATAAATATTTCTTAATTTTAAAACCCCACAAAACAATTTTAGCACAACTCAAAATAAACCATTATGTATTATGTATCTAATGAGAATGTTAGGTTAATCATTTCCTTGAAATATTTGATATAGAACTAAGTCTATGTTAATATAACAAAATGTTGATTTAGGATCTGAATGCAATGTTGTTGGATATGTGAACTTACTTCATTAGTTGTTCTTCAACTAACATCATTTGATCCCTCTTAAGAACAATAGTTTTATAGAAAGACATAAGTGAAATTGGTTAGGAGGGTCTCATATACATATTTCAATGATTACGGACTCCCCAAATATTCTTAATATCCCTATGTTTTATTCATGATTCCCATTATAGAAATTGAAAGGTATTATATTCATAAAACTATAAATTGATTAAATTTGAGGAATTTTCAATATGGTGATATTATAATTTGAGTACTATATGTCCACAAAATCCCAAATGATCGTAAATGATCCTCTATATTAGTATAACTAAATTTACCTTTTAGGGCCATGATCATTCATTATAGAAATTTACCAATGGAAGATATACCATTAAAGAAACTAAAAAAATCATTGGAACTATGTAGAAGACCTCTTAATGGTTCAGTATACTCAAGACTCATTGGTACCCATTGCTGGAGAATGGGTCAAGAAGCATGATTCGCCAACACTAGAATGGTATATACTTTTATCCATTGAATAAGATACCTTCCTTTGGAATTCATCACTTTGATTTGATTTTTATTGAAATGATGTCAATATTTGACACTATAATTATTATTTTGGTTAGAAGGTCAAACTCATATTGTGGAATTCCATATGATGATTGATGGTTTAAAATACTTGGTCTTGGGATAATTAAAACTACTTGATGTCATGTATCATCTCTTCATTACAATAAATCAGGACCTATTTAGGAATTTATTTTAATGGGTTAGCCATTTATGTCTAAAAATTGAATTTTACCACATTGGTTGAGTGAATAAATAGTGGTGAAATGAATATAGTTTTATTAAAGAGAATCCATAAAAACACATCCTTGTGAAATTTGATAATAGAAAATAATTTCATTCAGGCGTCTTCACCCAACACATATAAACAAGGTATCTCATGTTAGACCCCTTCACCTATATCATTTCACCATGGTGATTGTTCTCAGAAAGAACTTATATATCCATAATACACTATAGTTTGATCAAATCTAATTTATGTGCTCAACTATAATCAGGTGAATGATTACTCAAAAATGAGAGAATTAAGATTGAAGTATCTATCAAGACCTTATGGAATATGTGAATGTGATGTGATCCCCTTCTATGTATATAGATGGTTATAGGTCTCATTCCCAACAACTAGAGTGTATAATACATATAGAAAATAGGGAACATTCCATACATATAATAAAAATATACCGTTCCCTAGTACTCAACCTATTGAATATTAACTATTTTATAGAATTATTCAAGGTAAAACAATTTTTTTCTCAAATTTTGATTATCTTAATTACAAATATATTTTGTAAAAAGGTAAATTTTTAGTAGTCCTTTTTTTTAAAAAGGTGGATTCTATGGTGGAGTGGAAAAAATTATCAGGGATGTATAAGGAGAATGATGTTGAAATCCTTCTATATATCAATACCCTTTCACCCATGTCCCTTATATTCTCCCCTTTATGATCTCACCAACCATCCATGACAAGACTCCATATTCATGTTGTTTATAAAGAATACCTAAATTTTAACCCCCCCCCCCCCATTTTTTTAAATTATATTTCTATTTAAATAATTTTAATTCCTCAATAACATGCATTGTAAGAAATCAATAGTTTAAAAAAACAACAAAACAACTCAAAATGGAAATTATAACCTATTTATTTAACTTTATTAGAATAAATATGAATATCTAACTTATAAATATAAGTTAATAATTCATTACATAATTAGAAATGAAAATATAAACCAATTGAACATTCCTATTAAATACTCCAAATGTCATTTTTTATTTATAAAATAAATTGTTTACAATTAATGAATTAAAATATTAAGGTATATATTTTATATATTCAAATAAATTATTTTATATTTTTATCTAATAAATATTATAGCAATATGATAATTATTAATCTAATTTTATAAATAAAAATATATATTTTTCAGAATGGAAATTTTTCCAACTTTTGATAGAGAACCAATTTTGAATTGAATTTATGAATCTTTTAACAATTTTAAATGAAAAAATAAACATCTTTATTTGAAATAAGGATATCAAAATTTACTTTGGATAAATTCATTGTAATTTTCTGGAATTCTTTAGGTATAAAGAAATAAAAATTTATATTAATGAAACTATATTTTTAGTTAAAAGTATTTAAAATGTCAAATTTTGTTTTGAAATGGTTTTAAATTTTAATTAGTTAATTTGAAATTAAAATATTACTACTATAGTTTTTGAAACTCTTTTTATGGATGATTTTATTCTAAAAATATTTTATGTTATAAAATTATTATTTATTTAGATAATATATATTCTATTTAATTTTATAGGTTTTATTTTAAATTAAATTCTAAAAATTATATGTTTTGAATTTTGAAAAATGAATCCAAAGTTAGATTCGTAAGGTTCAAATATAGTAAATAGCTACCCTTTAATTTTGTCCATTATAAAATGTTTCCGTGAAATATTTTGTTTACCATGGTAAAGGGTAAATTTGAAAATTTATGATAAAATAAAAATTTTAAAGACTGTTATATGGACCTAAAAATTTTAAAAAATATATAGGATGAATGAATTTTGACCGTCAATATATAAGGATCAAAATTAATCCTATAAGTGAGTGTTTTTTGACAAAACTGACTTCTATAATATTTAAACCAATTAGAGACATATAATGTAACATTATTTATCTTTAAAATATCTTATATGACCACATTAAAAAAAGTTTGTAATTAAAGAATATATAGGTAATATATTATCATAAAAAATTATTTGTCTAATACAAATTTATTTATGATTTTTTTGTCACATAAATAAGATTGTCGTATTTTTAATATTTTTTTAATGAACCTTTAAATATGTGACATTCTTGTTATTATTAATATATAATTTTATTAAAGGGAAAAATAGAATATATATATATTTAACTAGAGATATTATTATAAAATATAAAAGATATAACTTAATCATGGATTTTTTTTAGTTTTTTTAAAATAATTAATAAAATAAATATTTAAACATCATTAATGTAATAATTATTTTATTAACAGAAATATGAATCAAATTTTATTTTCAATTTTAAAATAGATATGTACATAATTATTTAGATCAATGAATTTTATTTATTACCTTGACCTCAAGGCCATATAATGATTTTTTTTATGATGTTATCTTTTATATCTTGATATTTCAAAAAATTCATGAAATGATTAGTTTCAAGATTGACACTATTGATATTATACCAAAACAATTGTTTATTAAATTATATAAAAAACTTAAAAAATAGTTAAAAATAAAAAATGATATTATGATCTAAATTTTTTAAGTTGATCATTAATTATTTAATTAACATTAATATGAAATAATTATAATGTTTTATTGTTAAAAGTTTGGTGACCTTATTTGAAATTCAAATAGGATAACTGAGAAATAATTAAAATAAGAAGATTAAAATTAACTCAGAAACATTCTTAAAATCTATTATTTGATGATCTAAAAACATTATACAACATCATAATCTAATACATGACATTTTAGTGGCCTTTGTTATGATGTATAATTTATTATAAAATAATTCTTTTAGAAATTGCAAAGGTGACCCCATCGTAGTTATAAAGGGATATCTCCCCCTCATTTCTTCACAAATCGTTGAGACATAGAGCATGAAAATACACTTCAATTTTCAATTTTTAATATATATTTCCATATAATATATGTTTTGGTATTCTCATTATAGCATCTCCAACGTCCCTAAAAGGATATCTAGGTGGAGCTTGTCGAAGAAGAGGTAATATCCTTTCTCTACTCTCTCAAGATTATTTTTTTGTCTACTTCATCATCCTTTTTTATTTTTATTATAAATTAATAATTATAGTATCATGAGTATTCTAAGGTGTTATTATCCTTATGGGAAAACTATTTTCTACCTTATATCCGTTATAATTAAAATAAAATCACCACACTTGTGTACATAAAATCTATCATCCCCACAATGGGGTGTAATTTGTTTTTCATCGCCACTTTACAATGATGTTTTTAATAATGGAAATAATAACAATATATGATTATTATAACATGATATTGAGTCTCTAATATTATATAAACAATCCAATTCAATAAAATATCACAATTAATGGAATAATATCATCGCTCGTGCATTTTTATGGCCTACTATCTCTTCAATTAGATGTGATTAATTCTCCAATATCAACATTAAAGAATGATTATATAAAAGAATATAATGAATAAAATGATAAATATCACCTTAATATCATTTTAAAAATGTAACAAATAAAATCTAACAGAAGTAACAAAGACTTATATGGAAAAAACATGCTTATGAAAATGAAGGATTTAACACCTAAAAGAAAAGTAATAAAGATACATTATTAAATGGGTGATAATAAGAACATATATGATATCAAAAATATAAATTTGGATCTAGAATAGGTTGTTAACAACTATTAATCCATTATATATGAGGTTCTGATATGTATGAATTAATCCAGAACTATGGTAAGGGAAAATTCCACAATCTCATTAATATATGAGATTCTTTATACGCAACTATTTACAAGAGTATATTTATCATCAATTTCAAGGTTACATAAAAATGTAATAAAAACATTATTACCATTTTTGAAAATTGTTTAAATTCAATTTTACAAATTTCTGCGTTTACTAAATGGTATGAAATGAATCATTTTTTCATTTTTATATGATGTACTATTTTAATTTTCCTAAAAAAATATGAGAATAGTGTTTAAACCTTATTTGTCCTAAATAGATTTTTATAAATCTGTGTAATGATAATGTGTTTAATCTTACCATACAAGATTAAAATTTTATTTTCAATGAAAGTTTGTTATTATAAAATTAAACAAAAATTTATGAACAGAAATTGTTTTAAAAATATAAATATAGATTTTATTCAAGAATTATTTTAATCAATTATCTAAAATGTTATTAATGATTTAATGGGGATATTTTTCGATGATGATATACCTATTCTTCATATGTTATGTTTTTTTATGATGGAATTATATTTATTAATCAATTTTATTTCATGATTTTTGTTATGATTTAATGATGTTTAATAAACATATTTATATTCATAGGTTATGATATGATGAATGATTTAAATTCCTATGGAAAAAATATGTATCATTTTATATTTGCAATGTGTATAAAATATATACCCCTCTACTTAATTGTGTAAATATTTATTTCTCATGTGATAAACAAGGTCAGAACAAGAAATTATCTTTGTTCATTAATAGAGGGTTGGAATGTGATATAAACCCAGTTCAGTAAGACAAGTCTATAATGAAGAGTGAACATAGTTATATAAAGGTAGTTTTCCATAATGATGGTCTTGGAAATGGGACTTGTACTACATGGAAATGATTTTATATGAATATGTGTATACCAAATATTTCATTTCTTATGTTATTCTCTCGAGGAAAATGTTCATTTTACGAACTTCTATGAATTATCCCATGATATGATATCATTATATTTGAACTATTATAATTGTGTTCATATATTTTATGATTATAATATGGTTGATATCTCCATTTTTACCCTTAATGAGCATCTGAGCTCACCATTTCTTATATTTCTTTTCCATAGTATATTAATAAGGTTATTATGTAAGTTGTATCAATACTGGGTTCTATATATGAATAAATAAGTGGGATACAATGTAGATATTTTATGAACTAGTTTTTTATGATTACATGTTTCTAAAAACAATAAATTTATATAATCATAGAATTAATATGTTATGATGTGTAATAAATTTTTTTCTTATTTAGAAGAAATATCTACGTATGAATGTATGTTCTTCTATAGTATTTATCAGATAAATTGTTTATTAACTCTTCGAAATTAGGGTGTGAAAACCATACTAAGAACTAAAAGGACATGTCTAAGTATAAATTACAATCCTAGTGTTTGGGAAATGATCACGAATAACTAAGGATAATACCAATGGTTTTTTTATATTAAGATATCATAACAAATTTCCCTTGATTATTTGGTATTACCGTTATGTGGCTTATTTCTCACACTATGATTCATGGTATTAGTCAATGACTAGAAATAAAAGGAACTATGTTAATTATTATTGATAGGGGAAATGTAATTATTATCCTCCATAGAAACCAAATGTTATTGGATCTTTATTACAAAATATTTTACTATTATCACACATCTTTCATAACCTATGAAACATACAGGTTATCCAAATGAGAAAAGGAGGGAACATCATTTTTTTGAATCCTTTATGAGAAAAATTCTATCTTTTTTAAATTGGTCTTCTGATCCCCTAGTGGATGAAAAATGGATTAATACAATGGGAAATAAATTTTTGGTTCTACAATGATAAGATCAAGATAAATTCATCTTTACAATCGACCATTTGGAAGGTGAAGTAGATCAATGATGGAATCTCATCAGGAATGAGGGGAAAAGATGAAATTGACTCTATGGAATGGGGTGCGTTCAAGAACATATTTTTCAATAAGTAATTTCCTTGTATCCTTCCATAGAAGATAGATATGGACAATCTTGAGCTAAAGAAAAATGATAATGAATCATTCAATACATATAATGAAAAGTTTACTAGGAATTCAAGGTACACTTTATAAATTATCATTCATCTTGAGAGTAATGATGAAATATTCTTTAGTGTAATAAAACCAAGTCTCCAAAGATCAATACCCATAAGGGAATTCATTAGTTATGAGGAAGTAGTTTGATGTGCTCTCAAGTTTGAGATGGATATCTGAGATACCTATCATTATTATGGGTTTTATAAGAAAGAAAAATGGAATTGAAAAGAAAATATAGAAAACTAAAGTGATATGAATGTGAACATTCCATTATGCTCATAGTGTGGAAATAAATATAAATGAAACTATATTAAGGGGACCAGTAAATGTTTTATGTCTGGGAAAGAGGTCTATCCAGAAATTAACAACCAAAGTGATGGTAAAATTATATTTACTGATGAAAAAAGAGAAAAGGATACACATAATACATATATAACACTTAAATGTTACTTGATATAGGAAATGGTTCATTATTCTAACCAACTCCCTAATCCAAGGGCTATCAATGATGATCGACGATAGAAATTTCATAAGACCAAGGAAAATCATAAAATAACATGAGATCAATATTGATGATGTTGAGTACTATATTTATGTAGTGAAATGAAAACATTCCATCCATTCTAATGTAGAAAATGTTTTATTAAGTATGGATCAACCCAACACTTAGTTTATAATGAATTTTATTAGTGCATCACTATATCACCTCAATAATTAGATGTTGAGTTATATGTGATAAATTTTAATTTCTCAATCATAGCATCAAATGTTTATAAATCTTCTCAGGTTGAGGTTTCTAGGAATATGCTTCATGAAATCATTGGATCATTATTTTAGTGTAATTAGTTGTGATTCTTATAATGGATTAGATTTATCTATATAGAGCTCATATAATTTTTCAAGGAAGGGAAGTCACATTTTATATTCTGAATGAATCTATGATCAACTATCGATGTAAAGATGAATATGAATATCCATTGTAAATTTATTCCATCCTATGGGTATTGATTCATATAAATGAAGTTTATATATATCAAATAGTTTTGGAGAAACTCACTATTAAGGATACAAATATTATAAGCAAGTTTCTTGATATCTTTTTGGAATAATTTCTAGGTCTCCCACGGAATCCCGAAGTTGAGTGTTTAATTGAACTCATAATAGGTGTTATACATATTTCAATGAATCATTATAGAATGATCCAAATTGTATTGCATGAATTAGTGAAACTCTTAGAGAATCATGAAAAGGTATTAATATGTACTAGTGTGCCACATTTGGATGCACTGGTTCATTTTGATATGAAGAAATATTGATCAATGAGACTCTGAATTGATAATAGAGAACATAAATAGTTCACTATCAAGATAAAATAATATATTCCCCATATTGATGAATTAATTTAGCATCTATGTTCAGATCAATACCTTTTTAATATTGATCATCAGTCTATATATAATTAACAAAGTGTTACAATGGATGATATACCCAAGAAAATATTCTTTACAATGTATGGAAAATATTAATTTATAGTGATTCCTTTTGGTCGTAAAAATTCCCCATCTATATTCATGGATATAATGAATAGATTTTTTTGAGACAATCAACCTTAATTTTTGGTAGTATTTATAGTTGATATTCTTGTATATTTGAGTACCATGGAATAACATGAAGATTAATTGATGATTTTACTAATGCCCCTATGAAAGTAGATGATCTATGAAATATTTTCAAGGTTTTTTTATAGCTTCATAGTGTTTTATTTTTGGGTCAAATAATCTCAAGAAAGAGGATATATATGGATACAACATAGACGGATGTTCTGAAATTTTTTTCTAGGCAAACCATGGTGACTATGATCTGATGTTTTCTAGGGTTGGAAAGATATTATCTATGTTTTGTGAATGATTTTTTCTGATTATCTAATCCACTCTCCATGTTGACTTGAAAACAGGTTGGATCACGTGGATGGAGTAATGTGATGAAAATTTCATCGATATAAAAATAATGTGAGTATGTGCTCTTTTTCCCACACTACCCTCTATAGGAGAATGGGTTGTGATATAAAATGATGCATCATTGAAGGGGCTGGGATTTGTTTTCATGAATAATTATATGGCGATATATTATACATCATGATGGTGAAAAATACATGAGATACATTATCTGACTCATTACATAGAGTTAGTTGGGGTACTCTTTTCATTAAAAGTATGGAGGAAATATATTTATGGTCAAAGGTGTGATATATATTTTGATCATAAATGATTAATTTATATTTTCACTCAAAATGAGAGGAATATATACAAAAAGAGATCGTTAATATTGTTTATAGATTAGTATTTCTCAATACAATACCATTTGGGAATGAAAACAGGGTGGTAGATGCTTTGAGTCAAAAGTATCATTATATCCAATCTATGATGATGGTCATAAAAGATCCAATATTTATGAATATAGAAAGGATATATCTAGAAATTTTAAATGACAAGGGATCCCATATTTTTCAAATGAATGTTCAACCAACTATAAATGTAATTATTACAGATTTGTAAGGGAGAGATGTTGAACTATAACGGAAGGTGAGAAAATTTCCTGAGATCAATATTGATGGTGATAGAAAAATAAGGTTCAAGAACATCATTTTTATTCCTCCCATTCCACAACTAAATATGGAGTTGTTGGACGATTCTCATAGTTCATCATTCTTTATGGATCCTCATTTTAAAAAGATCTATATAAACATGAAGGAGTATTTTTGGTTGGATGAAATGAAAAGTGATATTTCAGAATATGTTTCTCGATGCATGGCTTTTTAGCAAGGTAAGGATGATTGAGAGAATCCCAAGTGGATGTTATAGAAATTACCTGTAGTATAATAGGAGTTAGAAAAAATAACCATGGAATTTGTCATCAGACATCCCAATATATCTAAAGGCTATAATTCCATAAGGTTTATAGTCGATCTCTTTAAGAAGTCTATACACTTCATTAATACTTGAAATGATTTATCTCTTAATAAGATTTATAACATATATATATATATATAATGTAAGTGGTAAGATTTAATAGAGTACCACTTTCAATTATATATGAACTAGATATGAGGTTTACCTCGATGTTATGGAAAAGGCATTATAAATTTCTAGAAAACATTTTATTTTCATCATTAATTGTCATCCTCAAATAGATGGGCATTCTGGGATGATAATTGAAACTCTAGAAGTCATATTGAGAGCTTGCACTATAGATTTCAAAGGTGGTTGGGATCAACACCTACCTTTTGTTTAATTTTTTTACAACATTAGCATTAATTTTTGTATTTAGATGGATCGATATGAATCCCTCTATTGTATTAAATGCATAACTCAAACATGATGAGATCGATAAAGTTCATGAAAGAAAGCTATTGGGTCCTGATCTTGTGGAAGAAATGGTTTAGAAGGTTAGATATATTCAACAAAACATAAGAGAATTATAGAGGTGAAAACAAGTGTGGATGCAAATAAATCAAAAGATATAGAGTTTGAATTGGGTGATAAGGTATTCCTATTAATATATCCATGCAAGAGAGTAATGAGATTTGGAAAAATTGGAATGTTGGGCCTTAGATATATTAGTCCTTTTGAAATTAATAATTGTATTAGAAATATACCTTATAAAAAGGAACTTCTAGTGAATATCTTTTATGTTCAGTATATATTCCATTTATCTCCCTGGGGAAAGTAAATAATTATTACTTCAAATGTACAAAAGTCAAATTTTTTACCATTGGAGCATGATCATTCTTATGAGTAACAACTAATTGAGATTATGGATCATAATATAAAATTTAAATGATACAAGACCACTCATTTGTTTAATGTTTTATGGTGGAATCACCAATTCGATGAAGCTGCATGGGAACTTGATGGTTTCATGAGGCAATAATATGCTGATCTGTTTGTTCCCAATTGAGGAATTTTGAGAGAAAAATCCATTTTAAGGGGTGAATAATGTTATACCCCGATATTTTCAATAATATTTGTCTTTATAGAATTATTATTCTTCTACAGATTGCATTGAAAACAATTTTGAGTTAAATGAAACGCAAGATAGTATAAAATGAACATTATAACAAGCCATTAAATTGGTGGGAATAAATAGGAATAAATAACATATGAAAATAAGATGATAATCTATTTTTTAATTATAAATTAACATATAAACCATTGAATTTTGCTATTTTGATTCCCCCAAAGTGGTTTTGTCATTATAAGTAAAATTAATTATAATTAGTGAATGATAATATTGAGGGAAATATGTTATATATGAGAAAAAATATTTTTGATATTCATCTGATAAATTTATAAGAATATGATAATAATTAATATAATTCTCCACATAAAAAGCTGTATTTCTTTAAAAGGGTAACTTTACCACCTTCTAATAGAGAACCCATTTTAAATATAATTTTTTATGTTTTTATAATATTTATTTGACAAAATAAATATATTATTTGGTAGTGGGAAATCAAAATATAGTTTGGATAATTTTGTTTATATTTTTCAACTATGTATCATGTTTTAGTGGAATATATATTTTAATTAAAGTCATAATATTTTTTCATTAAATGTATTTACATGGTCAGATTATTATTATAATTTTTTATACATTATTTATTTAATTATAATTTAATATAGCACAATAATTATTACTAGAAATTATTTTATTAAATTTGGATTATAAAATAATTCTGTATTTTAAAAGGATATTTTATAAGAAAAATTGTTTGTCGTGGTATTTTACATGTTTTATTTTAAATTTAATTTTGAAACTTCTATATTTTAAATTTTTAAAAAACAATTAAAATATGGTTTCAAAAGTACCACAATTATAAAATAGATTATTTTATTTTTTTCACCATTATGAATAAAATCCATGACATATTTTTTACCATAATAATGGGTAAATTAGGAAATTTAAGTTAAAAATAAAATAATAATGACTATAAAATGAACCTATCAAATATAAACATTTACTTGATGAATTAAATTCGTCCCTTTGAAAATTATAATAAAAATTAAGTCTTTTAATAGTGTCTTTTCTCGAAAAATGAATTATATAATAATTAAATCACTGAAAGACCCAAAATGTCGCATTCATTGTCTTTAATATCTTTTATGTGTCGACATTGGAAAATGTTTTGTAATGAATAAATAACTATGTAGTTTTTTACAATAATAATCTTAAATTTATTATTTAATGTTATTTTAGAATTTTTATTTCAGTTAAATAATATAATCATATTTTTAATATTTTATTTAACTAATATTTAATGATGTCACGTTCATGGTTTAATTAATATATCATTTTTTATTTTGTGTAACCATAGATATATTTTACAATAAATATTTATCATAAATATAAAACATATATCTCTATCATTTTATTATATTTTAGAATTTTATGGAATTAATAAATTTATTATATACTTACACATGAGAAATGTAGTAAATTTTTAATAGAAATATCCAACAAATTTTATTAAAAATATTAAAATAAATATTATTTGTGAATATTATTTTGATCAATTAATTTCATAGAAAAAATTATCCTACATTGAAAATAATCAAATGTTTTATCTGATTTTAAATTCTTCTTTTTATATTTTTATAAAATCTATGAAATTAATTCAGCCAAAATTGACATTATTGTAATTTTATCATAATAATAATTTATTTGATCTTTTAGAATTTAAAGATCATATTAAAAAAATTATAATATATTTTAAAATTTTAGAAATGGATTATTTATGATTTAATTTTCACCATGAAAAAAATATATCACCTACTAATATTAAATGTTTTGTTACCTTAGTTAAAATTTAAATAGGATAACTTTTGAATAATTAAAACGATAATGTTTAAATTAATACCAAAAGTAGTATAAAATATATTATATGGTGAGAATAAAACATTCTATCATCTAATAATATAATAATTTATATATTTTTGGTATTTGGAATGAGTTGGAATTTATTATATATTAATATTTTTAGAAATTAAAAATTTTCCCCACCACCTCGATTATAAAAGGGAACCTCTTCCCTCATTTCATCACAACCCTTTGAGCATTAAATATATTCCATACAATTTAAAGTTTCTATAACAACATCACTATAAAAATTATATAGGTTTTAATATTCTTAGAAGACCAACTCCAGAGTCCCATAGAGGAGATCTTGAGAATGCTCGCGGAAGAGGAGGTGATCTCCTTTATTGACACTATCTGGATTATTTCTTCATCTACTTCATCATCCATTCTCTTTACCATTGTTAATTTATAAATTAAATATAAATTTTATTATGAGTTATTATTATTATTATTTCACAATCATATCCCAACTCTTAAACATCCTATGGAAACGAAATCAATACTTGTGCTTACATACGACCTTCTATCTACACATTGTGGGGTAATCTATTTTTCATAACCAATTTACATGGATGTTTTTAATGATGTAACTAAATACTATATATGAATAGTATTACATGATATTGATTCTTGAATACTATATAAACCTCCCACTTAAATACACTTTAACTATTAAGGGAATGATATCATTGCGTGTACGTACGTACGACCTACCATCTCCACAATGAAATGTGATTTATTCTAAATGATTACCATTAATGGATTATTGTACAATTGTATAGATTAAATAATATTTTTTATATCACCTTAATCTAATTATAGAAACGAAAAATATATATTCTATGTGAAAGAACTAGAACATATATGAAAATACTTGCGTAAGAAAACGAAATAAATAACAGCTAAAAGAAGAAAAATACTAAAATATAATTAAATAGATGGTAATATGATCATATATTATATCATAAATATAAATATAGATATGTAATAAGCTAATAACATTATTTAATATATTATAATGTATTTTATGATGCGTAAAGAAAATACCATACCTAATACAAGGGATAATTTTGCAAACTCATTATTATCCGAGATTGTTTATATGAAAGTATTTACTACAGTATATTTATCATCCAAGTACATGTAACTAAAAATTTCCTTCAAAAATTTTATTGCAATTTTCTAAAAAAATTAAATTCATTTTTATACATTTTAATGTTTTTAATAAATGTTTTTAAATAAATATTTTAATCATTTTAATATGATGTACTTTTTGGATTTTCTGGAAAAATGATGAGAAGAATGTATTTTAAAATTATATGGCATGAACACTTTATATGGTTCCATGATTCTATAATTATTTAATGATTCCATTTAAATATTAAAATATAATTATCAAAGTAAATTTTTTATTTTAAAATTACATGAAATTTTAGGAAGATAAAATGTTTTCAAAGGAAGGATATATTCCTGAAGAATTATTTTCGAATATTATCAGAAATTTTACATATGTTTTTATGGGGATATTTTTCTAGTATTCCATCACTATTATTACAATGGTTTGGTATTTTTTATGATGGAATTATATTAATAAAACCGATTTCATTCAATGGGTAATGTTCTAATTGAATAATGTTTAAGAAACCCATTTATTTTCATCAGATATGCTATGATGAATGATTTATGTTCTTATGGGACATGTATTTATAGATGTAATTATGTGATGGATGGGACTTATATCTCCCTAAAATGCAGTGCTTAATGAATTATATATATTATAATAGATAGGTCTAGAATGTGATATAAGATAAGATTAGTAATAGAGGGATAAAAGGACAAGTAAACTATGTTCATTATTAAAAGGCTAGAACAATCAGTGAACTTGATTCAGTAAAGAACTTTTTCTAAAATTAATGTATTGAAAATGTTCCTTGGATTCAATGGGAAGGATTTTATATTATTATATATAGGCCAAAAATTCTATGCAATATGTTATGTAGTCTGAAAATATGTTCTTTAATGATCTTTTATGAATTATCCAATGAAATGATATCATGATCATTAATACGCAGAATCTAATTTACAAATGTTATATTTATTTTCCTATGTTTTATGATTATGATATTGTTTCTTACCCCCGGTAATCCCGTAAAAAGTATCTAAGCTCACTATTTATTATGTTTCTTTTCCCTAGGATATGATGAATGATACTATGTATTATGTATCAAAAAATGGTTTTAGATATGAGGGAATAAGTGATAGATGATGTATATATTTTATGATCTGGTCATTTTTGTTTCCCAATTTCAAAAGATAGTAAACCTATAATGTCCCTATGTGGATTTTTTATTCATTTTTATTAATATTATTAAATTTAGAAGCAATATCTATATATGAAATTATGGTCTATATATACATTTTTTCATAAATGACTTTCTTCAATCAAATATAACAATCACATGATATACAAATACACATGGGTGGGATAAGAATTTACACAGAAATACTAATTGTATAGTATCATTTTCCTTATAAATACCTTCCAAAAAACACATTTTGAGAAACAAATATGATTACACAAACCTAGGCGGAATGAAGTGATATAAGGATCGAATAGATTAGGCCTAAGTATTCTGATCTCCTTTATAAGACATAGAGTGTATACAATATGGATTAAAATATAAATTATGGTTAGTCATGAAATATAATGATGTTATTAACTTAAAAAAATATTAAGGGATTCTAACAATTATAATAAATCATAGGAACCCATCTGGGAAGGAAAATACTATGGATACATAACCCCAACAAAAACCCAGCATAACATATTAAGGCCCTACAAATATTTTCCACGCATAGAGGTTCAAAATATGGACACTATCACCCAAAATCCACACTAGGGGGATGTTCTTATATACTTTTTACTTGACTGACATATCTCTTATGATTCCAAAAAATGTCATCATCCCACCCAGGTTAATACTAATAAAATAATATTCTTATTACCTATGGTAGAGTGTAACCACGACCAACACTACCACCTAGGAAAAAATTCACCGAGTTCTGTAGTAATGGTAATAAATTAAATTAATTCCTTAAAACAAGTAAAAATTAACCCATGTCGAACCCATATGTTACACAATTCCCAATCCTTACACTAGGGTTTCAATTCACCCAATAACCAAATCAGGGTGCGTGTCTATAATGTCTCCACCGTGACTACTAGAGATACATCAATGGGAAATACATTCCAATGTGGTTACAGGTGATCATTGATATCATAGATAATTGGGATGGTCCACCCAAGAGACCACATTGAAATTCCAACCCAAACCTAAAGGACCCGTATGGTGTTTACAATCATGTATTCCCATGATAATTAGGGTCCTTATAAGTGGGTGATTGGTGAAACTTATTGTGATACCTGATACCCATATAGGATAAACCACATTAAGGGCTATATCTTAACTAGTATCTAATGGACCTATCTCATACACTCATTGCAGTAGATATATTTTTTTGTGCCTTTAAACTTTTGTCAAACCCAAAACCTTCTTTCCACCAATTCAATCGCCTTGTAAAACATGACTCAGTATCGTATACCAAAGTCCTAGAAATTTCTATCATCATTCCATTGATAATGTGTTAGGTCTAAAAATTGGTATTTAATTACTTCATTACCATGATAAGTAGGGATATTGTTTGGGTAACCTTCACAACACCCTATGGTTCCCTAATACATACCCTTAAAAGGAACTTAAATTGGTCCTAAACATATGACCAAACAAACTCTATATTCATTGTAAAAATATAAATGGAACCACATTTACCCTTATCACATGAATTCGAAAGGTAAATTATATATGGTTTTCAATAAAACAACTAATGTTTTGATTAAATTTTTAAGGATATATTGGAATCCATTTCTAATTGACCCTACCCTAACAACACAACACCTAATACAACCTTGGTTAAATATAAATTCAAGATCACCCATCTATACAGATTTAAAATATAATAGACTCTTTTGATAACAATAATATAAGTAGGTATATCCTATGATATGTACATATAGTCAAATCGGTTCATGGTTTTGATCAATCACTTTCATGAAGGTAACTAGTTGTAATGATAATACTTGGATAAATTCAATAATACATCTATAATAAATAATATTATCTAAAATTACCTAATACCCCCCCATGCAATGGGTATGATGATCCCATCATCCCATAGTCTAGACAAATAAAAACCCCATGCGTGATTGGTAAGTCCTAATGACCAAATTACATGGAAAATAAGGTTCAAACATACTCAATGTGTCTATGGTAATCGGGGAAAACAAAAAATAGTGACATTTGATGAAGTTCGTATCAAAACCATAAAATATTCCTATCTAAAAAAATTTATAGTTATAATGTGATCGATCTTAATTGGAATTGTTGTTGGAGATCTTATACAAATTGTGTTATCAAATAAGACCACCCATATATTCATGTTATCATGGAGAAATTATTTGATTGATGAAGAAATATGGGAACTCAATTAAATTTTAAGATGAATGTTACGTCATCTATTTTCATCAAAGTAAAAAAAACCTAATTTGGAAAATCATTTTTAACAGTGGAGAATGAATTACCCAAAATTTCTATTATGAAATTACTTTTTTATTTCTTTAACAAATACCAAATCAGGTGATCTAAAATTTTAGATCATTAGTCATTGGGTTCTCTAATCAGGTATAATGGTGGTATCATTTTTAATCTTGGACTATTTTAAACAATGATGAATTATTTTTTTTAATGTTTCAAAAATATTTTTAGGATCAATGGTAAAATTATCTACACAGATTGAATTTAGTTTGATAATTTTAAAATTTAACATCTTTCTAGAATTATAGGAATTTATTCTAGAAATATTGTACAGAAAAAAATTGCATTGGATTATCTATAATTGGAGACAATAGGTCCTTGTAGTGTTCTCTAATTTCCAATTTTTTTTGTTATAATAACTATATATATATATTATTTCCCTTTTAATTGTTTTTTAATTTATAATATATATATAGTTAATTTAATTAATAGTTTTTTATTATTAATTTTTTTATTATATATATAATTATACTAAATAATACTATATTATTAAATAATATAAAATGAAAATAATGGGTTGACATCCCAGATTAATAGATCAAACCGATTTGACCTTGAATTGCCTCATCCCTAGTTTAATGGGGTTTCTAACACCAAGAACATTGAATATAACTCTTTTTTTAATGGACAGTATTTTATAAAATCATTATTTAATATCCACATGACTATATTTGATTATGAAAAAATAATAAAATGAAGACAACATTACTAGATAGCTTAATGAAATAAATTTATGAAAATTTTGAAGGTAATAATAAAATTGAATAAAATAATAATAAAAGTGAGATATTAATAATCATTATCAGCAATGGGGATCATTTCATCAATTATATCTAAGGAAATAATGTATTTAGACATGAGATCCCACAATACACAATAATATGGAGGATGAATTAGTAGATTTGAAAAAAAAATTATCACAAATTCAACATAATTTTTTAAAAGGAAACTAGTATCATTCAAAATTATTGTATAGAAAAAAATAAAATATAGAATTAGAGATTTATAGAAAATAAAATTATCTTAGTTTATCCACAATATAATATATTTAAAGAAGAAATATAAACTATGTTTTGATGAGATGATTTTTTGATGGGGAATTTTATAAGAAGGCAATTTGTTCAGGAGCTAACCTTTACCAGATGGATGGGATCATGGACCATTTTTCTAGAGTTAGTTTGGATAACGAGAGGATGTATTTGATGATATTTTCTACCATAATTGACTACTTTTAAGAATACATTCCCTTATATTTTTTGGATTTCCCATCTAAGCATTTGGGTGACTTAATATGTGATATTTTTATAGACCTGGATTTCATATCTATTCCAACATATTGGAAGGATAATGTATATATTTTGGATATAAAGTATTATTTATTGTATTGTGATAAAAAAAATTTCTATTACAGAGTATATTCCCTTTGGGTGCTATAGTATTTGATTTCCAAAAAGGCATGTGATACTTTATATCTATGTATAGACTACTGGAGATGGATCCTTGGGAAATTTAAGAATTGGTGTTAATTTCCATGTATCACTAATATTTTTAACCAACTAAGAATGAATATAGTGTTATAAAAGATGCATTTTACTTCAGTCCATGTTACCATCAGTTAAAATTAATGACTTTATATATGCCTCAATATACATTTATAAGTATTTATGTTATATATGAGTAATGTGTGTTATAGTTTAGCTTTATGAATTCATTATATGCGTTTATGGATTTGATTAATTAGGTAATCCATACTTTAATGGATTATTTTTAGGTTGTGTTTTTAAATGATATTCTTTTGTACTTTATGTTATAGTTGGAACGTTCTTGGAATGTGGTGATTTTTTTACAAGTACAGTTTAATGTGCCAAAAGGATGTGAGAAATAAAAATGGGGGTTAGTTTTATATCTTAAACATATCAATGTAACTTTAAATATAACATGGAATTTATTAACTGATAATATTATCTAATTCCATAATAAATAATACATGTCAATTATGTGTGAAAATTTAATTTTTTATAGATAAAAAATATTTCAAATGAAATTTATAGTCGTTCAAATACAAATAGCCATATGTATATCATACACTATATATACCTAATAGAATAAAAATTAAAAAGATACATATAAAATTAATGGGGAGTTAAAACTCTTTACATTCCATTATTTCAAATAATAGAGGTAGAAAACAAAATCCCATATATTTTAAGGGTTTCAAATAAATCAAACCATTTAATGGGAGAGGGCCAAATTTGGACTTTCAAAATTGTTTTTGAAATATTATATTCCCTTTTAGGTGGAGGTAAAAAAACAATTCCTTATTTTGTTTAATCATAGACTTATTTCATACTTTTTGGTCATGTAATCATAACCATAATGTGTACCTTCTAAGGGATTTATAACCAAAGAATGTTCCCTAAAATAAAATCAATAAAAAATAATATCAACCTAATGAAATAGTAATTCGATTAAACTAAGAAATTATGGTGGTGGTGGATGATTTTTTATGATCTAGTAAATTTGTCCTTTTAAGTTGTAGATGATGAATTATTTTTAAACCATTAATGGTTTTAAAAAATCATTCTTTTAGCCTTGAAATTTTTTTTATTGAATAATGTATATATTTAAAAATCCCCCTCAAAATTTATAAAATTCTCTTATATAAAAAAATTCTAAAACAGATAACAAAATCACTAGAATATCCAGGATATTACTTTATCAATGTTAAATAATTATTTCACAATGATGCAGTCTAAAATATCTTAACATTGAATAATTACCATGGTTAATATAATTCAAAATAAATTTAAAGTAATAATTAAATAGTCTCAGGATAATCAGTAATTAATATATTAAAATAATCTTAGAAATTAAATTAAATAATGACTATAGATATTTTAAAATATTTGAATATAAATATTATAATCAATATTAATATTTACTGAATAATATTCCATGAAAAAATAAACAATTCCCTCTTTCTTGTTTTTTTATTAAGTGAGAATATTCATATTAATAGAACAACATAATTACATTAAAGACACACCACGATATGGGAAAAATTTATCTCCATTTTAAAACTATCACAATATGTTGATATCCTCTATAGAAAGACTAAGAGAATAGAAACAAAACATTTATAACATACACAAAATTATATTTTATCTGATATGATTTATGTTTTCATGGATGATCATGCCATATAAATGATTAATAAATCATATCTTATAAATATTTTTCAACATGAATTTCGATGAAAATGTTTACAAATATTGAGTTCATTAGTATAGATTAAATTATTCTAATACATTTGGTATAATTAACAATATAATTTATATAATGAAATATATAAATATTCTGTATTTTGATTCATCCTATGAATTGGTATTATATTATTTATGTGAGTTTTATAGGTCTAAAAAGTTTTCATAAATAATAACTTTTATCGCAAACATATGATATTTCTATTGCTAATTATGCAATCTGTAACAGAAATTTTTATCCATAGGATATTCATTAATAGGTAATATTCTGGACATTACAAAAATTAATCATGAATATGAAAAATAAAAAAAGTTAATATATTTCTCCCATTCATGGGGTTTTATATTTGTTTAATCTCTATATTTTTATGATATTTTATACTCTATACTAATATTTAAAATATATTTTATATTCCATACCGGAAGTGTATGATTATGTACTTTACCGAAGATTAATATGTATAAACTTTCTCAATGTATGTTATATTCATACCTCTACATTCAAGATATTTATTTTTTTGCATAATATATTTTCTTTTGAGGGAATATAAGTACATAATATACCATTCATGTTTATGATTCTTCACATATTAAAATTTTTGATTCATATTAAATTGTATTTATTAAATATTATTTTCATCTAGAATGTAAGGACTTTTCTAACATATATAAGATATAAATACCCTTATCTACATGTTTAATATTATATCCATACGATAATAACTCCTTGTTTCATATATAATTTTTTTTCTATCATTATTATTATATATAATATTCATGAATTAAATAAAACACATCAAAAATAAAAAAAATCAATCGTTTCTTCTACAATTAGTGTATGTTTCAAATAGGAGAGTTAAAATTTGACAAAACAAGAATAATAATAAAAATAATAAAAATGGATAATAATAACCCATTATAATAAATGATATTTTGATTTTTAATTTGAGAGGAATTAGTTACTAAAAAAAAATTAGAAGGCATGTAGCCATTAAACAGAGTTAAAATTGGTTACATTTTGAGCTCTTGATGTGTCAGTATTGGATCGATTAAGATTAACTTTTTTTATACATAAGATCAGAGACTAGTGTATTAGTGTATCTATTGAAGGTAGAGATTGTGTTTTCATGGTGTTTTCTAAATAATGTTTTTAGGATATATAGTTTCTTTGTATTATCCCGTTACTACATAATATTTAAATTAGACAACTACTGATTTTCATTGTCAAATATGTCCTCGAATACGATGGGGGTGATTTTCATCTAGTAATTTCTATTTGATAGAACCTTTATGTCCTTAAAGTGGAGTTTTATGATAACATTAATATTTACAATAAATGAACCAAATAAACAATACATCATACAAAGGTAGGCATTAAGAGATTGAATTGGAACAAACCCAATGTAGAAAGTCAATGACCATTTTTATGATTCTTCGAACATGAGACTACTCTTGAATAACTACCTGATAAACTATATTTATTTAAATATGTTATTGAATTATTTATGAGTTTGGAATTACTATATTTTATGACTATGGTACATGATATATTTAAATAATAATTGTGTGATAAATATTTTTTTATAGAATGACCTGATCTTTCAACAGTGGATATGGGTTAAGAACCTACTTTATTTTGATATTGACGTGTTGTATAAACTATTGAATAGATAAATTATTTATGAATTATAGATTTTCTATACTTTTAAATTGGGGGAGTATGAGTAAACTAATGTGATTCTAATGATGATCCACTACATGGATATTTTTCTGGATGTACACAACTATAAAAACTATGAGTCCCTTCTGTCATTAAATACAACCTTGTAACTCCTTATGTGCACTAAAGAGATTAATATATCAATTTAATACAATATGGTTATGTGTGAATGTTTATCTGGGGGGATCCACCACCATATTAGCCTCTTCATATTGATGTGATCTTTTATGTGGGAGGACACTATGTGAACACTATGAGCATAAATTAAGTACTGAGGGGGACTCACAAACCACAAAATGGGTTTTTCACCTAGTATTAGAAAAAATATAACACAAATTAATTGAGTGTACTAGTATACAAAAATGAGAGGTACATATCGAGATTTATTACAGGGTGCTCCACGTGTTAGAGGGTGAATGATTAAAACTAATGGCCCAAGTTCTTCTCTAGCCACTGCCAATTATTTATTAGATGTGAGATGGTGGGGGAATAGATTTTTTTATTGTTATTGTGAGAATTTCCCCCATATGTGTTTTCATTTTGGGTGTTTTTGACTAGTTGATTAAAGCATATAATTGTTTTTTAAATTTGAAACACTATGTCCTTCGATGAGATTAATAAACTATATCAATGGAAGATAATAGGTCTTCATGAGGTGATTCATATTATTATTTCAAATTTTGATTTCTTTTGAAACATTATTTTTATTATTATGGTGATATAATTTGATAAATATACAGGTTCATCAGATTATAGTGTTCCATCATAAGATAAAATGATTGTTCGAGAAATAAATCATGTTTTTGAAAGAAATTCCATGACCTTTCAACAAATATTTCTATGTTACATTGTTGAACTATTTTTCTCATTCATAGTTTTAATATAATAAGACCTGTCATACATAGACACAAATATAATATTTTGAGGAATTATGCATCAAATAGTTCTGACCAACTCAATGTTGGTGGGTTAATAATGATTTTTTTTATCTATAGGATGAGTTTCGTGATAGATATGTCAATGCATATCCATCAAATAAAAACTTTTACCATAATCAGTCAGTGTAGGAATAAATCACATGATATGGTTGAAACCTTCTTATAGAGTTATATGTAGAACATAGAATATTACTATAAGTATTTTTTAAATTTGGGCATTATCATAGTAAAAGCTATGTGAAGATGGTTTCTAGGTTTATTCGTCTATATTATATTAATAGGAGGTTATATAAAATTGAAGAATATTTAGAAAATACTTGGAGTTTTGGTTTTTTATGATATTTGTTTCATGTATCTCAACTTCAGTGATATATTCTAAACCATTCCTATATTATATTACCTAAAAACATAATGCATGAGAATGAAATAATTTGTTAGGACTATATATTTATTTATTAGACTATAGTGTGAAAATTTTCCAAAAAGATGGTTTCTATTATATATGTTCAATGGAATCAGAACCATATATAGGTGGGTGTGTGTGAGTGAGATCCTAACATGCAGGTATAGAATTCAAAGTTATTCATATATATGTCTCGGTGATTCTTGGTAAATGATCTTTATCAGAAGAAAAAATATTTTGGTTAGGCTCTGACACATGAAAACATTTAGGTTTAAAACATGGTGTAAATTTTTTTGACTAATGTGTGTGTATTTGTTAATGTTTTTTGTTAGTAAAATGTGTTTATTGGTCTCTGCGATTAATTTCAAAGATTATGCTAGGATTAGGTGGGAAATTATGATGTAGGTTCCCTATAACACAATGATTGTTAAGGGTTATTGTTTAATCTTGAAATGAAAAAACACACATGTCACGGTATTGAAATATTGCATTATGAGATGAACACATTTTAAAGAAAATTTATTAGGATCCAGGAGATGTCAGTTCAAATATGAGTGAATTTCAGTATAATGTCACTTGAATGAGATTAATTTCGGTTCAACATTTGATTAAAATCATGACTAATAAAAATGTGTTCCTTGACATGGAATATGGGTTTATTCCAAGGTGATCATCACATAAGATTTAAAAAACTTAAATAGCGAAGGCTACTGACATCGTCATCTCAGGGGTTGTTCTATGTAGACTAGTGAGGGAGCTCTCTATAGTATGAAAGTTAATTTTTTATCCTATGGTATATAATTATGATGTTCTATAAAGGGTTAAAGACATGTCCTAATGTCTTAGTGCTTTATTTATATTCATCTTTGAATCATAACATCTCAGCATAATCAAATGGACCCGGCCTTAAGAGTTTCTATATAAGTTCATTCCATTGTTTCATACATGTTCATGTCAAAAAATGTAACATAGGTATTTTTTTAAAATGAAATATATTAAATAACATAATTTAGTATAAAAAGGCAGATAAATGATATATTCCCCATTTTACCAAGAAACTCATTTGAAGCCATTCTTTATACATTAATCAAATCTAAGAGAGATCTCAAACATTCTTCAAAGGTTTTACTTATCATCTATTTTATTGGATTACCACTAGTGATCCAACCTATTCTCATATTATGTTAATTTTATTCTCTAATTATTTAATATATATATATATGATAGATATATTAGTTTATGATCATTTTCTAGTATTTTCACTAATTTCGTGATTCTGGTTGTCTTAGAATGAATTGGATAATTAAATTTAATATAAATATTCATATTTTAATAATTTAAAAGGTATATAAGATATAAAAAATGTTTATGCTTTTTTTATATGTGTGTTTTATTTTTCTTATTTCCAAAAAATTTTATGCATGAACTAAAAATGAATTAAATTGGCTTTTACCATGTTCAACAATTGAATCATCTTATTTTACTCACAATAAGTACTTTGATAATTATTGATATTAAACCATTGGTTACTGAATACTGTTTTCATTAAATAAATAAATTGAAAACATTCATGGGTAACCGGTGTGGTTATCTTTATGGGAATTGAGACCCTTTTATGTGAACATAGATTCACTGAGATAATATATAAGATGATAATGTCTGATAAACGTGGCCATGAATTTTAGTAGATATAGTAGAGTATGAGTTTTGTTCTTCAATGAGAGAGTACAAAACCCATCTAAAACTATAATTTTGATCTTTTAATTTGATATTAATTGGCATATAGTAAATGTTTTTTCTATATGGTGTGGTTTAATGTGTATATATAAAAAAGTATTGGATTCCAACTGTCTATTGCCCTCAATAGATTGTTATTTATAATGTGGTTTAGGGTTGGGAACTTATCAAACTTGGTTTATATTATGTTTATGGGTTGGGTAGTGATAAAACAAAAATTTACAAAGTGGTTAAGGGTTTAGTGATTATCCAACTAGATTTATAAATTAGTTTTGGGTTTTTTTATCATCCAACAAGAGTTATTGCTAAAATGAAATTCTATTGGGGGTAATTGTCATTTCGCCAAGTGTTTTGAGGTTATATAATGGTACTAATGGTGTATGATATTATGATATGTGTGATGACTATTATTATATAGACTAAGGGTGAGTTAAACTACCCCAATGTGTTGAGGTTATTTGATAATAATAATGGAGAGTGGAACTATGACCAAGGAGATGAATGTTATTTTTTTGTTTTGGGATGGGAACATTCCTTACATAATGAATTATTTGTTTTTTATAGAATCTTTAGAGGACACAATTTCAACCACATCTATTGATGATATGTTCTTATGGAAGGTAAAATTCAAACAGTTGACTTTCTTATAGAGATATGTGATTTTATTTAGGGTGGTTACATATATGATCCTACGGGTTAATAATGAAATATAATGGTATTAGGTGTCAGAACTTATCTGACCATGATTATTTATTATATATAATGATTTTCATGGTGGGTTCTTATCTAAACAGCAGGTTTTGATGATATTGATGATAGAATATGCAGGAATTTATTTGACTCTAGGTTTGATTATATATCATGTTTAGAGATATCCAATACCATAAATGAAGATATTGATACTCCTATTTTACACCATAAAACAAAGGGTTCAATATTGATTTATTTTTTATGTTTCTAGTTATTTTTTTATGGTATATATTCATTCTTACATTTTAGACTACATATATATAGAGACACCATTTGATGGTTCCTACTCAGTTATATTAACACCCTTCCTAAGAATCAAGGTTACCTGAAAAGACTTCGTTGTTGAAGGTTTCGAGAAGGGAAAATGAAATATTATTAATGTTTTAGTTATATAGTTATGTCATATATGGGAAATGGAACTTTATAATGACATAGGAATACTTTTTGGTTTCTCAATAATTTGTTTTACTTTTGAGGAATACAGGACATCGATGTACATGATCTACCCCTAACAGAATTTGATTATGTGAATATTTTTTTTAAAATGTATTATTTTAAAAATAATTAAAATTATGATGATGTGTTTGTTCACTAGAAATTATATCTTATTTTAATGTAGTGACTCACTTGTCATAGGGTGTTGAAAATGTTACTGTATTATTCCTAGTGTGGAATAGTGTCAGTCCAATGTCATCTAGATTGAGAAGCTTTCACAATCAAATAAATAAAAATTCTAATTCAATTGTTAAATTATTTTTCATTTTATATATTTTGAAATAAATTGAAAATTTGGGGTGGGGGATGAGATTGATACACTATAATAAAACTATTACACAGATAGAGATGAAAAATGAATGTTTTTCATTAGGAAAGAATGAATATAGTCAAACGAGAGTGTTCATGGAAGAACCTTCATTTTCATATTTTCAAAATTTATAAACTCTATAATATTTTTGAATTCCTTCCTCTACAGAAGATTTGAACATAAAATGTACTCTATAATCATAAAGCCCACTATACACACACCTCATAAGTTGTGAAGGAATAGAAACAAATAAGAAGTAAATATTTATATAAACACAATGAGGATAAAACCTCATATAGTATATTCAAAGATCATCCTAATGTTTAAATTAAATATGGACTCTTTTTCTACATCTTATTAATCCATAGAGTTATACCATAGGTTAGTTACTTATCATCAAGATTATAATAGATCATGTTAGAGAACGAAAGAGAGAGAGGGAGTGGAAGGAAGTATAATTTTATTAAAATGTTAATATGAAATACATGAAATAATATACATGAAAATAAAGAAAACTAAACTATAGTAGAAAACATAAAATATACAACCTGATTACTCCATACATCGTTCAATCCCCTCATAGGATCATTGTTCCTGTATTTAAAGGTATTAAAATCCAAAAGTCATTTTTTGAATCTCAAAATTTTCTCTTCATATTACAAAAAAATTATTTTTTCACTGTTTCCCATATTAAATAGCTACAAATACAAAAAATTAAGTTTTCCATTACGTACATAGAAGTGAGAGATAACATATATTGGACATGCCGAAAATTTTTTATCTCCAAATTCAAATTTATTTAAGATTCTATTTACCTTAATCCTTAGTTTATGATAATTTTTATTATCCAATTGGCACGAATTAATAATTATATCTCATGTGCATAGAAGTGAATGGTGGGATTTCTTGAAACTATCATTCTTCTTTTTTTAAACCCTTGCTCATGTGTGGAATATAGACCTCAACATGACGTAGAAAGCCATTTCATTGGGTATTTAAACTGTGTGCATACATGGTCTATCTTGGGCAATCCCACAATAGATACTTGAACTTCACGAATCTTTTTAATCATATAAATTGAATTTAAATGGAATTTTAATGATTATTTCCTCACCATAGATCGCCAACCATCCATGGAATGAAACATGGTATTCAATCCCATTTCAATATATGCTTTACTCTTGTCCCTATCTCTTAAATTTCAAGTGGTATTGTGGCATATACCACTATTTCACAAATGAGATTTCTATAGACTTTTCTCAATGATGATATCATCAAGAATGAAGGGGAATAGATATATGATTAGTAGTAGTGTGATAGTAGAAATGAAATGGTGTAGGTAATAATTCCCAATAGTATAAAGTGGTGGAATGAGGTGATGATATTTTGAGATGGTAGTATCTTGGAGATTTGTGATGGAAGTAGCACTCAACACTAGAATTTCATTTTAGATCCCAGTTGTAGAAGGTCACCGTTACACAACATTAGTTTTACCATTATATTTCTTTAATAATATCCTTGATATAATTAAATAACTCTAGAAAACCAACCGTTACATGTAAATAGTGTGTATTACTTGTATACAGTGCATCCAACTTTAATACATCACTATCCTTAAAATTATGTAACTTATGAAAACATGAGACTACCTTTGTGTGGCCCTTTTAATTTTTATCACACCCTTTTGTAGTGTTTGAAAACTTAGGGTTACCCTTACACAACGCAATCTATATCATCACGTAACATGTCCTACCATAAGAAAACAACATAAAATGGAATTTTCACCACTACATAGTTCGTGTAGTACACTTAAATAGTTCATTTAATACATTCAAGTATTTTTTGGAATACCACTACACATTTATATCAAGCTATGGTTTTTCTTAAATATCTTTGGAAATCCATGGGATAGCCCTATGTGCATTCTAAAATCCTTACGACATATAGCTAGAGAATTTTTTACACTTACTCTTTCCCTAGGCCATGTGTAAGGGTAATAAATAACATATGAAATTTTTATAATCAATAACGACATTAAAATTCATATTTTCCACTTCTATTTCATTACTTTAATACTCTAAATGAAATTATAATACAGTTTAATAAAATTATTAGTTATATTATAATTATAAAAAAATAAAAAATACATATCAAAATGTCAGCAAAATCTATCAAATATAAGGGAATCATGTACCCTCATACATGAATTATTCTTGTCCTTGAGCATCAAATACCAACCAAAATAAATCATAGAGGTTTCTAATATTACTAATATTTAAATTTCAAAAAATTGATACCAAAAAAAATTATAAATGGTAAACTAAAATATCACGTTTCAAAAAAAAATCAATTAAACAACATTTTTTTCACAAAATTACTAAAAAGACAAGTTTATTACATTGTCCCATTGGAATTGATGGGTCATCCCATTCCTTCCATTCAATATTTTTAATTTTTTATTATTAAACATATACATTTTGATCTACTAAACAATAAATTATTATCTTCTCTCATCATCCATTGGAAATATTCAAGTAGTGTTATGCTAATACCATGATTACATGATCTTTTTCTATATGATTATAGAGGATATTCATTCACAACTTTTTAAAGAAAAACCACATTAAATAATGTGGAATTTTAATTTATGTTATTATCAACATGAGTCTTATGTTTTGTAGGTATGGAAATAAAATTAGTACTAAGTATGAATGATGAGGTTCATCTCTCAATTATAATGCATAATATCATCATTAAAATCTCAATGCCCCCCCCCTGAATAATCGGCTACTCTCATTTTGGATGATCAATGTAAAAATCATTAAAAATACGAGATCAATGAATGATGCACACCCTCTTTAACATTATCTATTTTTTTATTTTTTTATTTTTCAAAATAAATATTCATATTTTTTTACATTTTCTAAGGTAATGCTTGGAATAAATATCACATGTATCACCTAACACCATATAATTAAATCATTCATCTGATCATGGTACTTTTTGATTCACCCACTTCACAACCCATTATTTTTTTATTTTTTTAATGAAGGGTAAAAAATTAATGTTTAATGAATAAATCAGAAAGATTTCTCAAAACCAAATATTTCACCGTAGACGTATTCCTTTCAATGTAATTTATCCATTTTATCATGAATTCCCTCACCCCCAATTAAATGTTCAAACATTATTCAAAACACAATGATGAGTTCATGAATGGATATAATTGTATTGTAATTTGGATCATTCCAAAAAAACTAATTCGTGGATTCTATTTTCTCATTAACTATAAAAGTAATTGGTGGTCTAAATGATAAGTGAAATATCAATAAGGTACCTCAATAATATTAAAATTTCCATTTCACAACCATAGATTTTATATGTTGTAATGAAATTTGTAGTAGGTGATAAACCCCCTGATCTCTCATGATATATATTCAAGATATATATAAGAATTATTCATTATCGGTTTCTACTATGGAAAAAATCATATGTGTTTGAATAATAAATCATTTCATGGATAATATTAACAATATACCAATACACATGTGTCTTATAAATTCATCACTTGAAAATGATAGGTAAATTTAAATTATAAGATTCTTCTAATACCACCAAATTATGAATCAAAAAATACCATTCATACCCCCTCTACTAATTGAATTACCTGTATTAATAATTTTATATCAATATATGTATAAATATAAAATATTTCTTCATTGGATTCCTATGAATCTCATGCCTCTTTGTTTTGTTGAGTAAATAAATTTTTCAAAGAGTCAATATGAAATTTACATTTCAGTTCAAAATATTACTTCAAGCATAAAAGAAATATAGAAAAAGGTAAGGCAATAAATTTGGTCATTAAATCACATTTCTTTTAAAATATCTAGTCCATTAAATTATTAATACGTGGTGGGGTTTGGGGTCTTCATTTTTCCATAATTATGGTATTACAAAATAAAATTTCTAATTTAAGTATAAATACTATGAAATTAATATTAAACCAGAATGAGGTGGATTTAGATGAATCCTAATATATTCAAAAAAAAATTAATATTAATAGGAAAATTCAATATTAGCGTCATATAAATAAAAAACATGTTAAGATTGATATGTCTTGGATTGATCACCCATGTATACTCTGTATTTTTACTGCTTCCTGTTGTGCAGTACCAATAATTATCCGAATGTTCAAGGTTGAAGAAAATTATTATATTTGACCAACCAATATTATTTTTTCATGTTTTTCTAATTATTTATTTTTTTAATAATACTTGTATAGTGTAAACCAATGTTATCCCTATAGAAATAGGATACATCTTGAATAGTTAGGTTTGAAGAAGTATGTTTCCTTCTTCTTGGTTGTAACATTCACAATAACTTTATCATTTTTTTAGTACTAACTTCAGTTATATAGTATCAATAAAATAATAATCGAGAAATTAGAAATATAAATTTATTTCATAAAAAATATTTAACAATTAATTCATATTATGTTAATCCCTTTCACCGTAGGATGTACGTATCTTTGTTTCCTCTAGATTTTCCACAAGTATATCCTCTTGTAGCTCCTCTAATAAATTATTGATATACTCTTGGATCTCTATACGATCATCATCTGTTGAATTTTTTTTATTTATCATCCTCTATGGAAAAAATTTGTTTTTAAAATATAAAAATTCAAAATAGTGGGTGGTGATAATCAATTCTGTGTGAATAAAATTAAATGAGAATGAGTTCATTAAAAATAAACTCCCTATATTGGTTTTTGTTAAATAGTTTCTTCAAGGGAATGTAAATCATGAATTTAAATTTCATTATATAGAGTTAGGTAATAAGGATTCTCTATCTTTTCTTTAAATTAAACCACTTAGTTGGTTTATTATTCTTCTATGTATAGTTATAGGTAAATATGTTCTCATTTTTGTACATTGTTACGGATGGGGAGATCATAGTGTGCTTCATATTCATTCCATAATTCATCTAAATAATTTTGATCTACTATATGTACATTAGTAGGAAACTATTATTCTTGAATATTATCCAATAATGGTTGAGAAGGGTGGAATGGATCTTTAGGTATTTCCTCCTTTAAAACCAGAGGATCATCAACATGGAAAACCAGATGGGGAAATATATTCCACCATTGTCTTAGGATTGGATTCCTCATATTACTCATGACCTATTTATTTAATGTTACTATTATTTTTTATATTTTCCTTCTAATTTCTTGATATTGATCTTCTATATCTTTTTCAACCACTATTTCTGAATTCTCCCATCTGAGTAATTAATCTATGAAAAAAATCATAATACTAATACACCCTAAAAATATATTTTTTACTTTTTAGAAAAATATGAAAACTTATTGAAGTGTGAAAAAATGTTAATGATAATTTTTTTGGATCCCAAGAAATAGAACCACGTTTTGACACACCGGTTATAGGATGTTGAAAAAGTTACTATATTTCTCCTAGTGCAGCATAGTGGCGGACCAAGGTCATCCCACATGAAAAAAATCATATTCAATCACACAATTATTCTAATTAAATTGTTATATTTTTTGTTTCTATACTATTAAAGTAAAAAAAATAAATGTGTAATAATAATTAAATGATACAATAAAATGATCATGTAGATGTAGATGAAAACAGATTGATTCTAATTTGAAAAGAAATAAAATTCTCTTAAGTGAATTTTCTATAGAGAACCATGATTTTCCTGTTATATATTTATATAATAGACCTACTCCATAATATGTTGGAAAGCTTTATTCTTCAAAATTAAAAAATATATCTTACACTCAATTATCACAACGAACAACATGCATAAACATACTCAATTTAGAGAGAATGGTTATTGGATAAGAAAATAATCTATAAATAATAATATATGGGATTACATTCTTAGTATATCACCCATTAATTAACCTAAATTTGATATTTAATAAGTTCTCTAGTCCAAACCCAAATTACCCCAGGATAATCTTTTGGTTATCCACTCATAATCATGTTTAGAAGGGATATGAGTAGATAAATAGAGAGTGAAAGAGAATAGATGAATGAATACTTTGATAAAAATATATATATGTATTACATAAAAATGGATAAAAATAAACATAAATTTAATAATAAACATTAAAAAATTATTTCCCCATTATATTGGTTGATTTCTGTATAGTGTAATGATTCCAGTATTTATAGACATTAAAATATAAAGGTCAGTTATTTGAATATGAAAATATTATCGTAAAAATTTTATCATTTAAATAATCAAGGTTTTTAATTTTAATTCAACATGAAGATATCCCTTTAAAATTTCATCTAATTATGCATGATACATAGATAACATAGCTATAAATTTCCTATAATTATGTATCTTCAAATTATTATTTAAGGATGATTAAAATTACATTCATCCTTCTTTTAAGATTATTTTTTTAATCCTAGAGACATACACTATTCATTATGTCCATTGTGAATAGAGTTGCTTGGTTGATATTCTCAACCATATCATTCCTCTATTTTCAAAATTATTACTTTATGTGAAATATGGGCTTCAATATGGAATAAAAAGCCATTAAAATTAGTTTATTTATCTTGTGATTCCACTGTCAATATTGGGTTAGCCTAATATACTAAAGAAAAGTTATCAAAGATGATTAAATATATAGATGGAATGATCTTGGTCTTATCAGGGTTTTATTTATTACTATTTATCTCTATCTAAGAATGGAATTCAATGTGGACTTCATGAAATTCTTATTAGATGATTCATGTTAGACCATCTCACATAAGTGTTGAGGGATCAGGTGGAGTCATGCTCTCTTTCTCAAATAGGATACCCTTATCCTCACAAAAAAAATTTATCATAATTTATAAGCATAGATGTTGTATTGATGGTGGATGAGTGATAATAAATCAATAAATGTGGTAGTTAATTATATTGATGGAATCAATGGGGGAAATTGTAGATGTTAGCACATCAATGTAAATCACTAATTATGAGAGTTGGTAGTAGTACTTGACGGTTGAAGTTTGAAGTTGAACTAGGTGCTAGAGGAAACTATTATAAAGCCTTGATTTTAACCTTTTATTACATTAATAAAAACATTTTTACCTTTACCCATCACATGAAAATTGGGGATCACCCTTACAGAACATGTTTTAACATTATGCAACATATATCCTCTTTAAAAAACACTAACCACACCATTATATAATGTTTGAAAAATATTACTACCATTACACAAATATTAGGATCATTAAGTTACTGTTATACAGTGGATGAAAACCTATGGTTACCATCATAGAGAACCTACCGTTCATTTATGAATCCTTTTTGACCTTTATTAAATACATTAAAACAACATTCTTACCAAAACATTGTACTTGGGTAACTTTACACAAAATTGGGACAAACCTTACACAACATTTTCAAACTATGGTTATTCTTACGTTGCTTTTGAAATCCACTATTTACCCTTATATGCATTCTTAAAACATTATATTATATCATTAGAGAGTATATTACCCATATATAGGCCCATGTAAATGCACAAGGGTAAGGAAAAACATAAATAATATTCATATCCAATATCAATCTTTCAAATTCATAATTAAAACAATTATTAACCAAATTAATAGATTAAAATAAAATAATATACATTTTAATCAATCAATAAATTACTTGGGTAAACGATTCAAAAAATTAAAATAACTTATGTAAATGTTAAAATAGTTACATGAAAAACAAGGGTATCATATTTGAAAAGTCTATTTTATTGAATGTAATTGGTGTTTCTTACATTGTTATTCATGAATACCTAGGCTAGAGGGTATGATATCCCAAAAAAAATTATTAAACCCTATCTATCATAAACCTAGGGAATATATAGATAATTTCATGAGGAATATAGTGAACAAATTTGGTCATAGAGGAGGTAATCCATGAATGGTATGTTACATGATCCACCAAAGAATAGAATGTTTCACCATTTTGTGATGATTTTTTCCTTTAAAAAAATACTCATGAATATTTGATTAAATGAAAAAAAATCAAATGTTAAAATATAGTTAACATTAATTTACCATTATTAATAGAAATGAATCATTAAAAAATATACTTCTAATAATCACCATATTGTATTTTTCTATAAATGAATCCCTAGTTATATTTTCCCAAGATATACATTCTCTTTGTCAAAAAGTCTTGCTCCCCTGGTAGTATATATCTCCTACAACAACCATTGTTCTCAATGTATATAACATTCAAGGGGTTTCACAAATTTTACATATAACCACTTCTAAATCTTTCTGAATCATTTTTTGTTCCAATACCAGGAATATATTTATTAAAAATTCCCCCAATCCTATAAAAGTAAAATATAATTATAACAATCAATGGAATAATTAAATTTCTATAATTATATAAAAATTTTAATATAATACATTCTTTATTAGTTTAAATTTTACATGGACGCTATCTCACAAATATTCTTACACTCATAAAAATATAAACATGTAAGAAAAACAACATCCATGTAATGAAATATTTATAATGGAGAGTGGCGTTTTGATACTACTTTAATTAAGGAAATATTTTGAACATTTAGTTTTAAAAAACTAATATGAATATATATATATATAGTTTTTCTATGATGTTGCCTACCTCTTGATGTGAAGCCCAAAAAAAAATTTTGATTATCGATATTAAAGTTTATGAGGTGGTAAAAGATATTAATATGTTTTTTGTTGGATTGGTTAATCATATTCATTTCATAATCGATTGAACTCCTATTATCAAAGAAATATTATATCAGTTTCCATACCACTTTTCAAGATCTCCCTACAACATCCTTATTATACCTCTACTATTATTGTGGAAATAACATACACTATAAATAACTTTCTAACATAATTTTTTATGAGTAATGATTCATGGATGATATATTTTTAATCTACAAGATATCCTAAAAAATATATCACTGAATATTCCATAAAATTTAGATCTTATATTTCTCAGAAAACTAAACCATAGTTCAATGTTCCATTAATGAAAATAATTTTCATCTTTATCACGAAGTGATTTTGTTTATTTCCACAAGTGTGAAATTTGTTTTCTATGAACTAAAGAATATATATATTATGTCTTGATAATATGAGACATAGTAAATTGGAATATATTCAATATAATTGTTAGGCTACTCCCAATATTTCATAATTCTTTCCAAATTTTATTCCAATAGCTATTGATGTTGACTATAGTTTCAGCACAACCATTTAAAATTTCTATAACACATCACTTGCATATTTCTATTTTGACATAATTTTGTAACTCTAACATTGATAAACCTAAACGCCACGAAATAATGTTATCCCTCATATCATAGGGTTCTAAAATTTTATATTCATTATATTTGAAAAATATTTAAATGTAACTATAATTTTTTATGAAAAATTTGTTATCTTATTTTTACACCATCAAGGTAAACTACTCAATATATGAGACTTTTAGATATTTTTTTTGGCCAATCCTCCCTCTCATAAAAATATATCTTTCTCAAATTTTTATATAGTTGTCATTATCATGAAAAATGTTTTTACTTCATGTCATATAAATCCTTTTTGATAAGGAAAACCTTCAAATCTTCATATTTAACAAGAATTTTAAAAGTTTGTTCGATACAAAATTCTTCTATCAATACTCTATTTAGAAATTTATTTTCACATCTATTTGATAGAATATAAAAACCCATTGAAAAATTAATACCAGAAAATTCATATTGGTTTCATCCTTTTCATGGGTGAAAATATTTATTTAATATCAACTACTTTAATAAAGTCATATATTTTATATAAACCCTATTTTTTATTCCAAATAACTATTATATATTTATCAAACTTATTTTAAAGACCAATTTTATAGACGTAATATTTTTAATTCAAGTTGTGTCCATAATATTCCATGTCTTATTTTTATAAAATTTTCTCTACTTTTATTCATATATTACACCAATGATTTAATATTTTTGTAATATTAAATTTTTTACTTTAATTTTCTATTATAAAGAATAATACTCAATCATTTTCATTATACAAGTATCTCTTAAAGTATATTTGTCTCCAATAATGTTTTATTCGTCAAATTCATGTCATCTACTTCTCATTTGAGTATTTAAATAGTTTTACATAGAAACATAAAAACTTATAATTCATATAAAAAGACACCATAATTTTGAGGATTTTATGATTATTAAAAATCTACATATAAAACTTTATCTTCTTCATCACAAACTTATTCAAGAATATAATATCAACAATTGTATTCATCCTAATTTTTTTAAAATTTCAATAAATAATTTCTAAAACATTTATTAGATTTACAGTTTGTTGAGTAGTCAAAAATGACTCACCCATCTAGTAAATCAAAAGACATTAAATGATTTTCACCTTTATTTTGAATTAAAAATTTACCTCTTAAAATGATAAGATATTTCTATGAAGGCTTCACTCAACTTTATATTTCTTATATAATTTTCATCTCCAGTACTAAAAAATGATTTATTTTGAGTGTACACATCCTCTTACATAAATTATATCACATAGTATGGATAGATTCCACATTTAATCGACAAAAACATATATATATTATTTAGCATGTCATTGATTATTTCTATAAACATTTTTCATTAATGATTCTATATCAAATAAATATCATTGATTATATTATTCATGTTTAGATAAATTTTCACTTCAGTGGATGTGTATTCAGTTCCATTATCAAACCAAATGATCTTAATAGTTATTTTAGTTTACATCAATAAAATTCTCTACAATATTTTAATATCATTCAACACTTCCATAATATACCACATAAACATAGCACACATAATCCTATTGTAGATATTGAAAAAGAAAATCAAATATTTATCACCTATAGTACTAAAAAGATTTATTAAATGGAATATTTCTATTTGTACATAATATAGTATATTTTCTACATGATTTTTATTATGATTCATATTTCTCAAAAACAATTCCAAAAATTATAGATCTTTGATCATATATTTATTACTCTTGTGAAATAGAATATACATAACATCGTTAAATTTTGATATATTATTTACACTACACAAATGAAAGCGACAAATACTCTAATTGACTACAAAATTCTCTAATTATATTGTAGAAAGACAAGTATTCCCCTTATTTTTAACATGATATAATTTCTCATCCATTCCCTATCCATATATAAGAGTTTTTCCATTATTTACTTTGATACAAAAACCTTTCTAGTTGAAAATGAATTCTAAGGTAGAAACCCCATATGAAATTATATCTTTAATTAAGTCCATGATTTAGACACCCTAAAATAATTTTATTGTGGTTGATTAATTAATATTGTGAGGTAAAATTTATTTAAGGGGGATTATATAGCACCCTAATATATTAAATTATCAAATTTTTTAATACATAATAATTTCGATATCTTGTAATATATGAAACACAAACCCACAACGAACTACATGACTCGATATAAGAATTAAAAATTTTTAATATATTCAGATTTTAAAATTAGATATAACTAAATTATATATATATAATTATTAAATTTCATTCCGAATACTAATTCATTTATAATAATTTTATTAGTATCGAAAAATAACTGATAAGATACGATTATTCTATAAAATTAAACCTTTCTAATATTCTTATTTAGGAACATTATTTTAGGACACTTAAAATAATATGGATAAAAATATATAATTAGTATAAAAATATAATTAAACTACTTTTATTATTTCATTGGAAGAAATAATAATAATAGTTCATAATTTTCGAAAAATAATTCCTATGTAAGTTGTTTTAATTATTTTTTATATATTTAAAAGTGAAATTATAATATTTTAAATTTTAAATGTAAAAAAATTCAATTCATTTTTATTCATAGTGTATATTAAATATATTCATATATTTGTTATAATTTTTTAAGAATAATATTATTTTTACGTGATTTTTTAAAAATGAACTTCTTCGAAACAATATATTTTATGCCATTACTATTATATAAAAATAATATAGAATATTATAAAAGAATTAATTGATAAAATATATATTTAAAGAATCAAATAATACATTTCAATATAATATTATGGTTTTATGTACCCTCTGTTTAATATATTATGAGATTAGATGGCAATTTACAAAAAAAGTAATAAAATTCCGTCTTTTCTTGTAGTTAAATATTAATTTGGTAATATTTTTTCATCGATTAAATTTAATGAATAATATATTTTATTTGTTTTATAATAAAATATTTTATTTCATGATAATTAAATATGTTGAAAAATTTACCCTACAAATAAAATATATTCTAAAAATAGATTTTCTTCCAAAAAGGGAGTTTGTATATGTTACATGTGATAATGTAAAAATTTATTTTTATTTCACATTGAATTATTAACTAATAAAATTTGTTTATATTTTAATTTTTTTTTCTTGAACTAATTTAATAACTTCCACATTTTTTAAATTAAATGTAAATTATTTGATTATAAATATTTTGCCGCAAAAAAACCAAATATCATAAAAATGACAATTCTAAGAGTAATAGACTTAATGTTTTTGAAACATGTTAGAAAATGAATGGTTGAGTTATTAGAAGTTATAAATATTCTAAAAATCCATGATTTTACATTTCTTAGTCTTATAAAAATGGGAAACATGTTCCCACTTTATATAATGTTTTAATATTTACAACAATGCCATTCTCCAGAGGTATAAATGGATCCTAACACAACCTCATTTAGATCACCCTAAAAATAATATTTCATATTTAAAGTATGGAATTTTATGATTACCCTAGAAACATATTCCATATCATTTACCCTTTGATCCCAATACATTTCGTATGATCACTATTTCCAAGGTCTCTTCCAAAGGAAGACCCAAGTCCTCTATATGATTACATTTACTCCATAACTTCTCTCATAATCATTATTACATTTAAACATATAATATTAAAATTCCTATATAATGAAATATATATTTATTTTTTACTGATTTATGTTATTCTATGGGATTAAATATTAAATTTCATTGACATATTCTATTATGAAAAACAAAATTTTCCTTCGTGCATCAAGTGAACTACATCCTCTCCAAAGAAATGACTAATATTTAAAAAAAAATATTATATTAACTGATTAAATGTATGAAATTAATGAATAATGTTAAAATATATAATAAATTTTTTATTATTAAGATACAAATTTTAATCAACATTTCTTCCCTCTCATTATTTTTTAATTGAAAATTTTAATCGTGTATTGTGTGGACTACCCCTTTAACAATGTAACACATCTCATTTTTTTTAGTTTCTTTATTATTTTTTAAACAGTCTTAAAATATTTTTCAATATCCTAGAATTATCGAAATAATTTCATTGTTCTTTAAAAAAATGATATTATTCAAAAAACGAAAAATAGTTATAATAATTTTAATCTATTATTTATCGTATGCTTATGTTTGGGTTTGTCTAACCACCTATGTGACCATTTATATAAAATAATGTAATGGGTGAATATGTGAAATTTATGACATATAATATAATACAATAATAATAATATAATGAAATTATTATATATTAATAAAGGTAAGATCAATTTTAATTTAATAAATTAATATACCAATGTGAGTTCTTTAAAAACACATAAATATTTATTTTCTAATTACATCAACAAGGATCATAATTAAAAACCTCGTAGAATATAATTTTATAATTTAAAATAATTATAAAACTATAATTCTATTACCTTAAATTATTTATTAATGATGAATTTTTTGAGAATAAATAAGAACAACAACTATATTTTGAAACTAATTCATATTGATCAAGATTACTCACACAAGATATTAAAAATAAATAATAAAAACAAATTAATTCATCATAAATGATCATAAATTAATTATAAAAGAGTAATTATATATTATTAATGTTATAAAATATAATAATAATATTTTTTATTTTACCTTATATTAGATGACGTTTTAATACTAAGAAATAAATGTATTTTTTTCAAAATCAATTTTCTTTCATTTCGTTACAAACATTTTTATATAAAAATATTGTTTGAAAAATTATTTATTATAAAAATTTATTAATTTTTAATGAATTTACTCCTTCCATTATAGGGTCTACAATTTATCCTTATAAACTCATTATCTAATAATTCTTACCTATATTGTTGTGTTAATTACAAGGGTTTCTTCACTAAAATTTCCACACAATGAGACATATTCATTATTATACTCTATGTTTTCATTAGAATGGTGTATATAAACCCCTTAAATTTTTTATCATGATAAAATAAATATTAATTTTATTGAAAATATTATTATAAATCATATCATTCAAGGTATTGTAACTCGAATTTTGATAAATTCATAAGTGTATTTGTCTCTATTTTCTATTACCAATTAACCATTTTATATTATGAACCATATTTTATTTTAAATAATTTCATCAATATCCTATTACCTACATCTATAATTATTAATATTCATTACATTATATTTAAATTTCATTCTATTCATCTCATATAATATTTATTGCTACATTACAATTTCCATAAGTTTTTTTTGCATCTAAATTTTTTTACATTGAGATATGATTCATATTCACAACATTTCCCAATTTTGTACTATATATATTCGATATGATTACTTTATATGTCATATTATAATAATTTTTTAATAAAACGTGTGTATATCCATTAGGGTCATTGTCATTTCAAATCAACCACTTTAATTAGATTGATTTTCCATCTAATACCTTCTCACAATTACAATCATTATTTAATTCTGTTTATAGAAGGGAATTCAACTGTGTAATGTTGAGGAATATTAATTTAACAATTTTCTACGTTTCAATTTATATTTCCATTTTTTTTCCTTTGAGTTGTGTCAAATGTGTAAAAGGGACTTTTGAATTAAATTAAGGATGTTTGGGGCCTCAGTTGGCTGGTTGTTGTTTGAAACGATGCCACCAGTTAGTCATTGGGGAACACTAGACTACTGATGGTGTTGGGAGTTGGATATATAATTCTAAATACCACACCATCTTAGATATGCCTGGGGAATAATTCATGAATTCTTATCTAGTACACCTACATGTAAGTGCTTCCACATGCATGCCAGTGGATCCCAGGTATAGTCTTGATTATGGGTGTTTTATTAATTTCCATATAATTTAATTATTAAAATGAAAATCTCCAAAAAATATAAAACACAACCATAACCATCATGATATCACCCCATGGTGATTGTGTGTCCATTTTCTCTCCCCTAGGATGTTCAATTTCTAGATCAATCCAATGTAATTTGTGATGTTAGATCTATCAATCATAATCCTATTTCAAATTTTTATTTATAATTTATCATATATCGAGGACATGATAGAAATTTTTATAGATTCATATATAAATATAATGTAAGTTTCATTATTTAATGATAGATCAATTTTGTATTATGAAACTTAGTGGCCTCTCCTTGATCACTCCTAAATCAATACTTAGAGATAAATCCTATTTTATATTGATGTGTATTTGATAAATTTTTATGATCCTTACCTGAATTATAATCATAGAGGTTTCTTGATTATAGATTGGGTCTTTTTCTAGTGTATATTTTTATTCAGGAATGATATGGGTTTAATTACTCGAATGATCTTAGATTTTTCAATTAACACATTATAGGTAATAAGTCCTTATATTCGGGATTCTTGTTTTGGAATTTGTTTTAATGTTTTTATTGATTGTATGTTCGTAGTGTTGATTAAATTCCATGATATACACAATTCTTGGGGAATAAGGTATCATGTGTGAGATTTATTTGGTTATGAATTGTGTGTTCATTTCATTTGAGTTTACTAAATATTTAATATTTCATAGAATATGTAATTTTTTTATGATATATTGTTTCTACCATTGATATGAATAATATGAGGATTTTGAACATCCTTATGAATAATTGTTTCAGTTTTCAGGTTGATAGTTGACACAGATAGGCATAGCATACTCTGTAGAGGGGGGGCATAGATAACATGGATCATTGGAAATAGATTTTCATTTTACGGTATGTTCTTGATTTGGGACTATGTGAGACCTTAAGATACCCTTTCACAATTAAAAGAGTTTATTTACGTCTAGGTATAAACTACCAATGGAGAACACCTTTTAATATGAGGGAGTCATTTTTTATTGTTCAAAGCATATGTACGATCAATGGCAAGCAGGTGGCCATGAGAATTGAGAGACACATGACCTTAATAGAAGGAATTGAGCTATTCCTCAAAGTAGTTTTTTCATTATCCTTTTAGGTGGAAAGTGTCATTTTGAAATATATAAGTCATTTTGATGAAATTAGATGATATACATTCGTCATGGCATCAATGAAGGTATGTCCATGGTTTGTTGCATCTGGGTTACTATACTAATTTTCAACAAATGACATATATTGTGACTATGTACTCATTTACCTTTACATAAAATTATAATATTATATATACATGTACACATATGTTAGGGATACATTGGTGGTTTCCTATTAGATTATAACCACACCCTACAGTGTTATCTTGGAATGGATACAGAATTTATGATTAGGTATCCAGGAAAGAGAAGGGGACCTATAATAGGTTGTTAAGTCACTTGGTTATAGGAGATTGATGAACTCATAATATATACTATAAATTTTTTCACATCACATTTATTATTATGATTCAAGTTATACCATTATACTTGTTGAACGTCGACATTGGCGGTATATTTGATCGCAGAAGTCTTACATGGAATGACATCTAATAGATCACTTATTTGAGTTATCTACTTTTGGGTTGTTTAATTGACTTATATTTGTGTTATTATTAATAAGGGATGGTTGTGAATATTGAGGTTATAATCACCCCTTGTCACTTGATCCCATCTCTATTAATGGGAATCCTCTAGCATATGAGGTGGTGGAAATGAGTTTATCTGTTACTTTGACATAGACTAAGTGGCTCGGGTTGGGATGTTATAAAATGGTATCAATTTATAGATATTTCCGTTGTTGTTAAAGGATTTTGTATGAAATAAGATATGATGTGTGGAACTTGAGTAGGGGAGTCTATGTGTTCCTATTCAAATCATGTGTAATGAACATTTGAGTTACCATTGGTGGGATTGTTGTAATAATTTTATTGTATTCGTGTGAATTAATGAATTAGGAGTAAGCATGTAGGATCACATGTCATATATATAAATGTTGAGTATTCCATAGTAGTTCATTAATTAAATTTTGATTTCAATATTAACTTTATAATAATATAAATATATATATAATATACTCTTATGATATAAGATTGATGAAAATAGTTAGTTGTACTTGTTAATAATGTTATGGTATATATATATTATTGTGACTAAATTGCATATTTGAAGTACTAGACTTGATCTTTGGGTAGAACTAGGAGGTTTACACCTTATCTATGGGTATTTCATAGGATAGGGCATCTGATATGAATCCTTTAATTGTTCCTTATATCTACTTAATTTTTTATCATAACAACAGTTCCAAAAACGTTTTTTACGTCGGTTATTTTTCATTTTTTACTTTGGTTTTTCGTCGATGTTAATTCGAACGACTTAATAAATATTGATTTTTACGTCTGTTATTTAAAAACAGACATAAAAAACATTACAGAGCGGTGTTCATCACGTAAGTTATTTAATAACTGATGTGAGAAACCATTTCCAGGTTTTTATCAATTCGGTTATTAGATAACCGACGTGAAAAAACAAGGGGGGAGGGATTAGCACGTCGGTTATTTTAATAACCGACATGATAAAGTAGTTGAGGGGGGATGTTTATGACGTCGGTTATTAAATAACCGATGTGCTAAACCCTTCGAAAATGGTTTATCACGTCGGTTATTTAATAACCTACATCATAAACCATTTGCTAGGTTTTATCTCATCAGTTATTAAATAACCGATGAGATTAACGATATGGGGATTTATCACGTCGGTTATTATATAACCGATGTGATAAACCGGGGCGGGGGGTGTTTATCACATAGTTTATTTACTAACCGACCTGATAAACCACTGGAAAACAGTTTATCATGTCGGTTAAATAATAACAGACATGATAAACCATGGCGGGGGGTGTTTATCATGTCGATAATATAATACCCGACCTGAAAACCAATTTTTTTAAATACAAAGTTCTCCACTGATCTCCCCAGAAACAACCTGAAAATAAACAAAGAATTCATACCAGAAAAACAGAAGTAGACCAAAACAAGAACCAAAGAAAAATCAAACATTTACATTGATAACATTTGAAACTTACCCCACTGGAAAGCCCCCCTCCACCCCTCCCTCTGGACAGCCCCCCTCACCCTGCTGGATAGCCCCCACCACACCCCTGGACACCCCCCACAACCCTAAACTGCCCCCAACCACATGGACTGCCCCAAACACCCTTTTACATCCCCACCACCCCTAGACATCCCCCCTATCTTGGACAACCCCCACCCTCATGTATACCCCCACCCCCTGGAGAGCACTCCCACACTCCTAGACAACCCTCCCACACAACTGAAACATGACCAAAAAGTTACCAACAACAGACCAGAACCCCCTCACCCCCATGGACTACCCCCACCACACCCTTGGACACCCACACACCCCAGGACATCACCACCACCCCCTAGACATCCCCCACCCCTGTATACCCCCCACCCCCTGGACAATACTCCCACACCCTTAGACAACCCTCCCACACCCCTGAAACAGACAAAAAAAATAAAAAAAACAGACCAGAACCCCCTCCCCCACTAGACAGCCACCACCACACCCACCACACCCCTAGACTACCCCCACTCCCTTGTCAGCCCCCAACACCCTTGGACAGTCCCCCCACCACACCCTTGAAACTGGACCAAAAAGTTACAAAAAATATGCCAGAACCCCCTCACCCCACTGGACTGCCCCCACCACACCCCTGGACACCCTCCACACCCCTGGACATCACCGCCACCCCTAAGACATCCCCCACCCTTTTGTATACACTCCCACCCCTAGAAATCACTCCCACACCCCTGGACAGCCCTCCCACACCCCTGAAACATACCAAAAATTTACCAAAAAAAATACTAGAACCCCCTCACCCCACTAGACAACCCCCACCAAACCCCCCACACCCTTGGACTGCCCCCACTCATGGACAACCCCCAAAACCGCTGTATAACCCCCCCCCCCCCCCCCCACCCCTCCACCCTCCTGGACACCCCCCCCTCCCACACCCCTGGACTACCCCACCACCCCTTGGAAACCCCTCCACAATGCTGGACTGCCCCCACCCCCTGTACAGCCCTTGGATAGCTAGTGTAGGGAGAGGGGGTGCCTCCATCCCTCAGGGGGGGGGGATGCCGCTAGAAGGTACTCATGTCTCCCACATTCTAACCTTGAGATATCAAATTTTTTCACATGGGGGAGTTGTGAGTACTTTCCAACGATGTTCTGCCCCCCCCCCCAAGGATGACATTGCCTCCTTTCCCACCCCCCTATACTACCCCCACCCTCCCATCCACATGGACACCCTAGACCCCCCACCCCCAACCCCCACCCCACTAGACATCCCTCCCACACCTCTGGAAACCCCCCTCACCCCACAGGACACCTCCACAACCCTGGACACCCCCTAGGCAGCCCCCCACTCCCCGGGATAGCCCTTCCACCATCCTGAAAACACTCCAACCCCTGGAATTCTCCCCACTCTCCTAGACAGACAGGATACCCCCACCCCACTAGACATCCCTCCCACACCCTTGGATACCCCCACCCCATTAAACACCCCCCCCACACACAGACAGAATTACAACCCCTCCCCCAGACCAGAATCCATAGCAGAAAAACCATAATAAGTAGAACAAAACATGATGTGGAGAAAAATTAAACATACACATATATAACATTCAAAACATACAATGTCAACATAAAAAAAACAAAATCCAACCTAAACGACTACGAAATACACAATTACAATGAAAGTATTCAAAATTACATTTTACACTACACACAACTAAAAATTAGTCAAACCTATAAAATAATATGATCATTCCACTTATTAGTGTTTAACGTGTTCATCACTATAGGGTTAAGGATCTTAAAATAGCTACAAATTTAAAGGATTGTAGTAAACGTGTATAATGAATAAATCAAATGAACTATTATGGAAATGTTTAAAAGGAAATCTTACCAGGTCAATGTTCACAACTGTCATAGTTGTTATTATTTTATACATAAATCTTAACATATAATATCCGCATTCGATGACGCCTTGTTGTTCATGAAAATTATGTTTGAATGACTATAAATTCAATATATTATTTGTATGTAATAAATAAAATAGTACAAATTATAAATGGATATTTACCTTTACATTTACATATTTGATCTTCGCACTGCTTTTCTTTCTGTTTTTTCAATAGTAGACCCATCCCCTATTATAAAATAATACGAATGGGATAAATTTTAAATTTATTATAATATAGAAAACTGATGATAAATTGAAACATACTTTTCCAACAATTTCTTAAAACTTTCCCGCACATCACCATGGACATAGCATATACAATAAAGTGTCTTCTCCCTTGGGAAAAAAGCTCCTAACATCTAATGATCACTGAAAAACAAAATTTATGGTTGGTGGTTTTTTATGTTAATATATAATGAACTCTTTGAGATATATGTGTTTTATACCTCTCACAAAAAAGCATCATCCAACTTTGTGTGACTATATTCTGTTCAAGTCTTTCCGCAATATAAACCATTCTTTGTTCCTCATCCAATGCACATGATTTAGGGTAAATCAAATGCGGGTCCATGAACCCATATACATATTTCCGCCCATTCTTCTCACAAATGTTATAAAACTTCCTAATACAAAACATACATAAGTATACATTTTTAATAGATATAACGCAAGGAGAAGGTGTTAAGACTTACATGGAAAAAATATGCACCACATTGATTCCCAACTTATCTCTAGTAACAAGCTCCATGATATTAGCTTTCATAATACACACAGTTATTGCACATCCTCAAAGATGAGCTTCCATTGGAATCTCATAATGATCCGCCAACAAATTTGAATATCTTGACAATCTGTCATGACTACTAGAATTTGTATCTAATGTCATAGCCATTTGTCTTTTTTGTTGTATATACAGTATTTCATTACCTTTGAAGTATTCATGTAAAAATAAATAGATAAATTTATTAGTTTTAAAATGATAAAACAACATTAATAAAAAAATAAAATATAGGATATAACATACATACATCTATGGTAATGAGCCAAATAAGTCTAGATGGACAAATTAAAAAATGGTCGATACTATGTCCAGCTGTCGTCACCTCATCTGTAGGTAATGATACATGAGCTGATCTATCTATAATATCATGTATAGTGACCCTATGATCCTCAACCTCTAATTTTTTAGGATGAACTACATCTCCTATATAATATACCAACCCATATGCAACTATATTATGTTGAGGATCATTGACATACAACTCACAATAAGTAGGAAGTTGCGGTGGAGGAGTTGGATATAAAATGGGGTCTGCGGGCTGAGGTGGGTTACTAGGAGCTACTGGTAGAGGTGGAGGATAAATAATGGGGTCTACAAGGGGAGGTGGAGGAGTGAATGTTGCAGTCTGAAATTGTCTTTGCATGTCTGAAAACATAGATTGTAACAACACTATAATCTTTTCCTCCATCATCACATTAATATTATGAACTTCAGCCTCCAAGGATTCTATTTTATTTATAAACACCCTCATCTTAAGTAGTCGAGGAACGTGGAAAAACTTTTCTTACTGATACACCTGCCGGATATCCTCATACATGTCAAGGATTTTCGGGCTTTCCCAATACTGAAGATAAAATATATTTCCTCCCAGCAGCTGTAAATACCCCCGGTGAGCTCTTCTCTTCAAAAGAATCCTATATTAATTAATTGATCATTTCTACAATGATTGAAATTATATGAAGAAAATAGATAACTTAAATAAATAAAATAGATATCTTACAATTATATCAGCTAATATTCTCTAATCATCTGAAAAATATTTCACTTTTTTTCCATCTGAGCTCTCTTCGATTTTTTATGTCTAAATGGAGGGGATGGAGGGGCCACCTCTCCAGAGCTTGAAGACTCAGCTGTTAGTTTTTGTAATTTTTCCTCCATATTTTGTTCTTCCAATAATGTGTACCCTCCATGAGATAAAATATGTTGGTACACATTATAATATTGGAACTCCTGATGAGATTTCATTGTTTTCTGTAAATTAAGAATAAGAAAATCATTAACAAAACACTAATAAGATCATTTATATAAGAATGCTTATAAAATTTTACATTGCCCTTACCAAAACTGATTCTTTTCTTCTGCATTCAACAAATTATCTCTATGTTTCTTCATATATGAAAGGATATATATGACATGGATTGTCATGACTCATACGAACAAAAATGAAATCATATATGAGGGTTGATTTGAAATCCCTCAATCTCCTTGCAGTCATCGATAAGAATTTCCTCTTGACTCCTCCAGTGTCAGGAATATAAAATGTCATCTGATAAAGAAGAGGATAAACATATTATATATACTAGAGACATTTAAAGAATATGCAAACAATATCAAATGATCTTACCAAAATAGTCTCCCACTACTGAGAGATTATCGCTTTTTGTACACTTCTCCAGTCATCATACAAAATGATTACTTTGCTCTTACCCTGAGCAGATACAAAACTCTTAAAATCATTTACATTTGGACCGCTAGTAATATCATACTCATCAAAATCAACGGGTATCCTCTGATCCTACATACGGGAAAGCGATAATTTTTGTAAACATGTACACCCACATTTACAAACTCTTTAACTCTTTGTAGTAATGGGAGCACACGAGGAAGATTGGGGAACATCAAGAGGAGCATGTGAATGTTCCTCCCCAAAGGTATGACCAATATGCTCATATCCAGAATCATGTGGTTGATCAAATGATTGATCTGTTCTTATCCTTCAAGTCAAAAAAACAAACATTAGTTCATACATATACAAATTCAAATATTTTAATACAACTCTAATTAAAAAATAGAAAATTGTACTAAGTTAGATAATAGTAAACATGGTTAATATGGTAAGCATGTTAAACAATGGTAATGATGGTAAAGATAGTCAATATGGTAAACATGGTAAACATAGTAAACCTGGTAAACATGGTAAACATTTTAAAGTAATTGTCAATGAAAGAAATAATAGATATATAATTTATGTAATGTTAAACATGATAAAGTAAACTAAACGAAATAAAAAAATGGTAAACCTGGTAAACATGGTAAACATGGTAAACTAATTTTCATAGAACAAAAACAATAGATATATAATTAATTTAATGGTAAACATGATAAATTAAACTAAACAAAATTAAAACAAATATAAACGTATATTTATTTTGTTTTAATACATGTTTTAATAAATAAATAACATACAATATCTACCATTTTATGAAAATAATAAATGTAAACAATAAATAAACAAATGTTACCTGTAATTTTAGAAATGTACAAATGGATTGTTTTTCCAAATTCATTTATCCTGATCGTTCCTTATGGCACAAACCATGTCTTCAACATGCTCATCATTATGTTCTGTTAGTCTTTCTATGGAAGTTGGGATATCACATAAATCAGCATCTTCATCAATTTCATCCTCACCAACATATTTTTTTCACTTGAAAAACAATAGCCCACTGCATATCTGATTGATATACTATATAGAATTTTTTTTCATGTGTTTCCATAATTAAATAATCAGATGTGTCTTCCAATCTATTCAGATTAACAATTGTCATTCCAAATTCATCATGACTGATACAGTTGTTATTGAAAAACCATTTATAGTTAAAAACATGAACATTAATTTTAATGTAATCCACCTCCCATATGTCATCAATCACTCCATAATATGCACTTGATGCAGAAATTGGGTTTTTGTCCTTAGCACTCAAAAAATGCATTACTTCTACAAACACCAATACACCACTATTCTGAACTTCACATCTGTTCTCCTGAGCTTTCGTATGAAATGTATAGCCATTAATTTCATAACCGGAACATGTTATCACATTGAAACATGTCCCACACACTATCTTTTTTAATGTCTCTAATACATCTGATCTACCATGAAAGGTATTTTTAAACCCTGAAAAAAAAAATTTGTTGTGCTCATTCAAAATACACATTTCTATCTTATTTGGATGACATTGTTTCAAATCATTAATATGCAATGTGATATATGGTTGAGCATCAGCTATGTTATTCAAGATGTATGATTCTAACTTCTTCATCTGTTCAGCTGACAACGATTTCAATATCAAGCCATGCATCCCCTTTCCCTCATTAATATCTTGTTCATGGCGTGATGGAGGTAAACCTATGTGTTGCACCGCATCCAAGTATCTCATACATAACAATACAACTTCCTTAGAAATATGCTTTTCCATAATGGACGCTTCATGTCGATATGGATTCTTAACATACTCCTTTAATATTTTCATATACATTTCAAAAGGTTACATCCAAAAAATATATACAGGTCCACAATGATTTATTTCTCGAACCAAATGAATCATTAAATGCACCATTATTTCAAAAAATGTTGGAGGAAAATACATTTCCAATTAACAATGTATAAAAATTTCATCCTTTTCAAAAATGTTCAAAGCGTTCATATCAGTCACCATATTTAAAATTTAATTGAAAAAATAACAAAACATTATTATAGTATTTCTGAAATGGATGGGAATTATTCCACGCAATAAAACTGGTAGAAGTTGTTGCATCATGACGTGACAATAATGATATTTCATGCCAATCAACATCAAGTACTTTAATGAGACAAATTTTTTAACATTTGAAGAATAACCTTGAGGAATATTTGATATCATGAAGACACTGACAAAATCTAATTATCTCCCTCCTCTATAATGTATGTCAAGCTGTGGGAAGAAATTTTCATCTTCCATTAGGAGTGGGAGCTATCTCCAAACGTATTCCCATTTATAGTAAATCTAATCTTGAATTCAACCATTCATTTGTCTTTCCTTTAATATCTTACAATGTACCAATCAAACTATCACAGATATTCTTCTACATGTATATGACATCAATATTATGTTTAACTTCATGATATCTCCAATATGGTAGCTCAAAAAAATTGACCTTTTCTTCCAAATATGTCTATCAATTCCATATTTATGTGTCTTTCCCAATGTCACATCAGGGTTTTTCACCCTCTCAAAATACAGATATGGGGATAAAGGTTTTGGAGAAATATCGAATTCTTGTGAGCCATTGAATACCCTTTTTAGTTTTCTATAAGAGCGATCCATAGGCAAAACCTTCTGATGACCAATGTACATTGTTTTCCTCCCATGATTCTATTGACAATATGGCATATGTTGTTCACAAATTGGACATGCTTTATGACCTTTAACACAATATCCAGACAAATTTTCATATGCTGCGATGTAATTTATAGTGAACAATAGAATTGCATGCAGTAGAAAATATTCCATTTTATAATAATCATACACCATAATACCATCCTCCGATAAAAGTTTAAAATCATCAATCAATGGTGACAAGAATATATCAATATCATTGTTGGGTTTCTTCAGACCAGAGATCATTATACTCAACATGAAATATTGGTGCTTCATAAAAACTTCAAGAGAGAGGTTGTAAATTGCCAATAAAATAGGCCATTTACTACGTGTACTACTAAGGGTCCAGTATGGATTCATTCCATTTTTGAAAAACCCATGTCTAATATTTCTAATTTCATTTCCAAATGTAGGATACAACCCATCATGTTTCATCCATTGTGGACAATCAGCTGGATGATGTATCTTTCTATAACATAATTGCTCATCAGCATGCTATATTAACCTTTTGGCATCATGTGAATTAGAAAATAAACATTTGAAAGGATGAATTATAAGAAGATACCAAAATACCTTTGGAGGGATCTTTGTAATGTCTACATTAGCCTGTGATTTTTCTTTCGCCTTATACCGTGATGTCCCACATTTAGCACACTCTAACAGAAACTCATATTCATTCCTATATATCATATAGTCATTTGAACAGGCATGTATTTTCTTGTATCCCAATCCCATCAGGCAGAATATATTCATGGCCCTATAATGTGAATCTGGAAGATCATTATCTTTTGGAAGAATGTCTTTCATCAATTGTAGCAGCTCTATAACACTTCTATCACTCCATCCATGTTTTGCATTCAGTTTAATCAACCTTAACACCACAGACAAAACCGTAAAATATGTAAAACCATGATATAATGGGTTTTTAGCATCACCATATAGACGTGAAACTGTCGGTTCTATCTCAATTTGTTCTGCTGCAATATCATGAATCATTTCTTCAATTACATTGGAGTCACCATCTTGCAAATAATCATCATTAGTGACATTCTGTCCGGTTTCACCATGCCTAATCCAAGGGCTATAACTCAGATTAAAACCATGACAAATCAGATGATATTTTATCTCCCTATTTTTCAACTTCTTCATATTCAAACATTTTAGGCATGGAGAGAAAAAAATGTCACTACTTGGAACATTTCATTTAAAAATTTACAAAAATTAATAAACACCTTCCTCATATTCATTGCTAATTCGACGTGTCATAATCCAACATCGACTCATTATTACCTATAAAAATATCAAAATTATATAACTTATTAGGACAAGACAAAGTTATGTTTATATTAAAAAAATCACAATTTTAAAGTAAAATTATTTTGAAATATAATACAAATCCATGAGTATTTAAAAAAATATGCTGGAATATGAATTTAAAAAAAAATATAGTTAGATATAACAGTTTTAAATTCCATGGAATCAAAGAAAACCATGGGGCCTCAAATGGTTGATTTAAAATAGGAGAAAATGGGGTAAAACTGAGAATCAAATCAAATTTAAAATAAAAACTCAGATGGAGGAAATCACAATGTAAAGCTAATCATCACAGCACAGTGGAATCGTATTGAAACACTAATATCCATGAAACAATACAATCATCATGTCATAATCTCACAAACCACGATGCAATAGTCAATCCCAACTCACACTTATCCCCCACTCCCATGGAAACCCCTTGCACACCACCACCCTTTGGACAGCCCCAACCCCCTGGACACCACCCTCATACCCACTTGGACTCCCCCTGTACACCACCATACCCTTGGACATCCCCCCACCCACATAGGACACCAACCCCACCCCCTGGACAGCCCCCTTCCCACCCCCTTGGACACCCCCACCCCTCCGAGAGACCCCCACCCCTCCGAGACACCCCCACCCCTACTAGACACCACCACCCACCTATTCCCTCCTTGGACACCCCCAACCCTCTTGAAAGAACCCCCTAACAACTCCCAAACACTATGGATAGGCCCCCACCCCATTGGATATCCCACATCCCCATAGAAACCCCCAACCCCTTGGACCCCCCCCCCCCCCACACCCCTGGACTGCCCCCTCCCCACCTCTATGGACACCCTGTACACCCCCCCAACCCTCTGGACAGCCCCCTGAACCCTTTGGACACCACCCCCACCCCCTTGTACACCCCCTAGACACCACCACCGCCTTGGAAATCCCCAACCCCTCTGGACAGTCCCCCACCCCCTGGAGAGCCCCCACCCCTCTAGACATCACCCCACCCCCTTGGACACCCCCACCCCTCCTAGACACCACCCCCACCCCATACCCCCTTGGACACCCCCTAGACACCCCCAACCCACTAAACATCCCCCCAAACAACCCCCCAAACCCTCTGGATAGCCCCCACACCGTTGGACATCCCCCCACCCCCTTCGACACCCCTCCACCGCCTTAGACCCCCCCCCCCCCACACACACCCCTGGACTGCTCCCCCCACCTCCATGGACACCATGTCCAGCCCCCAACCCTCTATACAGTCCCCAACCCCTCTAGACAGCCCCCAACCCTCTGGACACCCCACCAGAACCATGGGATTTTAACCTCAAGATACTAGTTTTGGAATATCAAGGGATTTTAACCTCAATCTACTAGTTTTGGTATCATGCCATTATTCAAAATGAGAACCATGAACCATATCTCCTACTAGTATAAAATTCTATATTTTTCAATGAATCGAGATTTAATAGGATATGAAGACTTATAATTGTCCATGAAAATAAGAGACGTAAATAGTTTGTGGAACAAAAAAAAAGTGATACACAAAATAGAAACAACCAAGGATCGAAAACAAAAATTCAACGCTGAAAACCCATATATAATTATAAGATAAATCACACTGGCACATGGAATGGGTGTATCACAATGGTTTAGATATAATTTTCAGTAATATAGGTGAATGATATCATTAGTTGTCAATGAAACCCAATATTACCATAAATGTAGGGCATCATCGAAACAAAAATAAATGAAATTGAAGTAGGTGAGGCTAACTTGAAAATTGTGTGTCAATCTAATAGATCTAGTGATAATAAATAAGATGATGAATGAAAAACGATGTAAGAGGGTTCAAAATCGAAGAATCTTACGTAGTTTAAACAAAAAAATTCACAAAACGTATATATATACTATCCGAAAAAAAAAAGACTGAAAAAAAGTCTTGGGAGGCTCACCTGAGTGTTGCGAGTAGATATGATATAACTGAGGAGAGTGAAGATGATAAACTACGAAGGAAAATGAGTTTAACAAAACGATATCAAAGAGTTAATTCTAGATTTTCCATGCGAGAGAGATGAGTTGCAGGTCCGTCGATCAAAAAAATCAGAAATGACAATCCATGGTGTGTGATAAATTTTTTAAATTTTTTATAGCATCAGTTATTTAATAACCGACATTATAAACTATTTTTATTACACTTATAACATCGGTTATTGTTATAACCGATGTTATAAATGTATTAGATACCTTATTTTTTATGTTGGTTATTTTATAACCGACGTAAAAAAAAGTCATGTGTTGGTTTTTTATGTCGGTTATTCTATAAACGACCTAAAAACACATCAAAACCCACAGTTTTTATGTCGTTTATTTTATAACCAATGTATAAAATACCGTGTGTTTTTTTACATCAGTTATAATATAAATGACGTGAAAAATTCTTCAGGTTTGGAGTTTATATCGGTTATTTTATAACCGATGTAAAAACTATCGTGTGTTTGTTTTTTACATAGGTTAAAATATAACTGATGAAAAAATTTCTGTGGGATTGGAGTTTACATCGGTTATCAAATAACCAACATCAAAAAGGCCTCTGATACCACATATCACTGATTTTCATGTCAACTATATATAATCAATGTAAAAAAGGGTGACGTTAAAAATGTTTTCTGCACTACTGTAATAATGTTCTTGTGGTATTTTTTATGCTTTTTTTGGGAATTTTATAAAAAAAATCACATCAGAGATACCAAAAATATATTTCTATAAATTAAGTGCACATTCAACCATAGTATATAATGTATGATACACCTAAGAGTTCTCTAACATATTCTCTATTGATTTAGGTGATAATATCACCCCAAATTAGTGTCTTGAAGAATTATACATCTCAAGGTGGATGGGAACAAAGAAAATTGTCAATTATGTTATGGAATTGTTTCTCCAACATCCCCCAAAATTCTAGAGAACTGGTAGTCCCCTAGATACTATTATATAGATTCAAATAATTCAATATACCATTTATTATATAGATACTCCCAATGATATGAACGTGAATATGTAAAATAAATTATTTAGGGACCCAACAGGAGGAGGAGGGGTGTCATGGGTCAAGTAGGAAGGAGTTTTGATCATATATGGGTGGAAATAATATATTATTCAATGATTTCTTTTCGAACATGCTAGCGTTTGATCGATCCTAATAGAGTATAGAGCTGTAGCTGGGGATCGTGTCAGTTTTGTAAGGACAAAACCTTAAAAATAGATGTTCTTGTTATTTGAAAACATGAAATCACTTTCTTTTCCCAGTTTTATTCTAGTGTTAATGTATTATAGAATTATAAAAAACTATTCTATAGAAAACCTATACCATAAAAACGGAAACATACACTCAATATTGATTTTTTTCAGTAAAGTAAATCCTTTTAAAATAAAACATGTTTTATATTCATGAAAAATATACAAAATTTTCATCATGACCTCATACTTGTTCATAATTTTTCTTGAACAATGTGAAAAAAAATAATTCTTTGTATGGACACAAAACTATTAGTAAGGGACATAAAAACAATGAACAAAACAATTATTCTATAAATACTAATAAAAAGTTTACTTTTTAAAAAATAAATATGGGGAAAAAATGTGTACTTTCATACCCAAGAAATAACATTTTTTGCATAATGTTTTCAATATTTCATTTTATAGTAAATCACAATGGAAAACTAAAATCATGTTGGTTTCTATTAAAACTAGGTAAACTCCAGAGAACTTTTTTCACAAAGATAAATAACATATAATTTACTTTTATCATAATCTTAATAACATACCTTCTGAAAACATGAGATTTCTATTACAACATAGCCAGAATAAGAAAACATATAGGTTACCTGGGGAATTATTTTATGATCATACATTATATTTATGTAACCCTTATGGGTACCATATGATGTTAACCTCGCGACTACCATCAAATAACCCCCATATTTATACTTGAATTTAAACATGAAATTTACATTTGGAATAACCATTACGGTTAACATCCAACCAAAACAAACCCGATCAATTTAAAACATATCACAGACCCATCCATATTTATTATATAATGGAACTAAATATAATCATAATAAATTTACAAGGATAATAACATAATTATAAAACATGAATTCCTTCATCATAAAAAATTCAATGAGGAAAATCAAGTACTTTAATAAAATATTCTGCATATACAAAGAATTTTATTTTAAATATAACCACATAATACTATAAAGGAATCTTCAAAACATTATGTCTTTATAAAATTCTTTGAATTCTCTAATGTTGTATAAGATAACAATCATTCTTTTTGAATTTTTAATAAATAAGCATTAAAATTTAATTTTTTAGTGACCGCCCCTTATATAAAACCATAATGATATTCGTTTTTGATAAAATTTTCGAGAAATTGGATATTTACCTTTTTAAAACATTAATATCAATATAAATCAAACATTGAAATAATTTTCAAAACCTTCTCGTGACATATAAAAATTTACAAATTAAATCATTATAAAATTTAAAAAGTCATTTTTAGGTAAATAGTCTATTGCCTTGAGTCTAACTCATCACATGTATTCTTTATATTCCTGATCAAAACAATGTATGTTAATTCATAATTTATTGATAAAATTTATTATGTTTATTATTAATTTTATATCATAAATTACTATGTTATGTAAAATTACTTATTTATTTAACTTTACCTTAGACGTTTTGATGATATTCGATTCATAAGTTTATAATACATTTTTTTAGTTGACTCTAGTAGAAGTGAGAATTGTTCCATTTTAATTAGAATGAAAATAATGAAATAATTTTTTTTATACATCAATTTTAATTTTAATTCATACAATTATATATAGTTAGTTAAAATGATGTATGTTACAATCATAGAGATGGTTTACCATACATACACATGAGTAATTTTTCAATTTTTCGTCAATCATTATAAAACTAAGCTAAGTATAATTTTACCTTTCAAATTGATAATAATATCTTTAATATTACATATATTTTTTAAATATTCTTATATATATTATTCTTGTGACTTGGTGATGAAAAGGAATCACATCAATTCGTGCAGCTGGTAGTCCACTTGTATGCATAAACGACATTATCATTTTGTTGTGCATGGAAAGGTAAGAATATAAATGGTATATTATCTTCTAAACATTATAAATATGTCATGAATATAATATATATTAATTAATTCAATCATATTAAATTGTTTTATGATACGGTTATGGAAAACAAAATTACATCAGATCGAGAGATAGTTGTCTGTTGTACACAAGAACGATGAATTCATTTCCCATTTTAAGGATCTATACAAGGATAATGGTTATTATATAAAAATAATAACATATAAGAATATAGAGTATTCATGTTTTATTATTCTATCATGGCTTTTAAATATTTTAATGGGTTTTATGAAGAATAAAACTTAATCAAGCCACAAAATTATACATATTCTACGAATACCTCCTATGATTAACACCTTAAAAAACTAAGGATGGTTTTATTCTAATCATAAGACCTCTAAAACGGGTTTAGGAATTATATAATGGTTTTTAGTATGATTTGAGGTGATTAAAATATTTTTTATGTGTCATTAAATAAGAATAATACATTCCATTTTTATAGGAGACAGGATGTGCACCATAGAATTTTCCGGAATTTAAAAATAATATAAATTAGTTTTCAATAAAAAATGGATCCATAATAAGATATATCAAATATAATATGATTTTAGGTCTTAATAATCTCGTAAAATAAATTTATAAAATATTTATTCCACATTGGTACCTTTATCATTTATTTTTTGCCTTTATTTTACATCTATAACTCTAACTATGAAAACAACAATTTTTACTCTTTAAGGGTCAGAATTATTACAATAAAATGTAAAATAACCCATAAATGAATCATGATTGATTTTTTAAAGATTAAAATTTACATTTGGATGAATTCATATATTTTTTTTAGAATTTTATAACATTTACTAAAATATTATTCATCTTTATATACCAATAATGTCAATTTTAACACTATTCATTATTTTGACATTTACGAATATTAATAAAAAAATAACATAGAATTTTTTAATATATTAATAGCATTTAAAATTAACATATAAAATTATTTGATTACATTATTTATATCAAATTTTATTTATTTAAATATTTTAATTTCATATATTTGAATATTCATTTAAAAATTAATTACTCCATTAGTATTGTGGAAACATTTATGGTCTTTAATTCTTCACTAAAAATAAAAAATAATTTCCACATGTAAGATAAAGATATTATATTTCAAAATAATATTTATATAATAACATATCTTTTTTATAACACCATATAAAAAATCCAAAACATATTAAAAACAAGATTGTGATTTGTTTATATTTTCATTAAATAAAATATTATAAAGGACATAATCTAGACCAACTGGATATAAAAGATTGTATAACCAACAAATAATTGGATATGGATGAATATTAATTAAAAATATAATTATCGTAACTCTTAGGGTCATTTAATAGTCTATATAAATTTATATTTACCTTTAATAACCTAAGTTACCATTTATATTAGTAATAAAAATTACAATGGTTAAAATGTCACTTTTTATAAATTTTTCCCTAAATATTTAAAAATTTTAATATTTTTTTTAAATATAAAATTTTATAAGTTCAACAATTTAGATTAAAATTAAAAAGGAAAAACTCAATGAAAATAATTTTTCAGCAAAATTCGATTTAAAACGAAACTTTTTATACACTAAATTCATGTATAAAATCTATTAAAAAACAAAACTTAGATTATCTTAAATAAAAATGATTAACATAAAATTATAAATTAATCAAAAATATAATCTTAATTTGTAAATATTTGAATGGAAAATATATGTTTCAACAAAAAAATAAGAATTTTTTAGTATTCAGTGAAAAATCATTATTTTCCTGAAATTCGTAAAATTTCACCATATGATAATTTTGTTATGATTATTTCAAAAATAATATTATTTCATGAAATAATATTTCTAATATTTTAAAAAATTACTAATAAAATTTTCTCCCGAAATCGATAAATGTTTTTATTGAAGAATATACATTTGAAGAATAATATAACATTACTAAAATTAACTAAAAAATATTATAATATTTAATTAATAATTATTAATTAGTAAGAAAGTTTTATATTTCATAAATCACATAATACATTTCATTCATACCACTTTATTGGAAATGTTATAATGGATTCATAATAATGATATTTATCTGTTGAACATAGTATTTCCTTTTAACAATTACAATGACATTGATATCCCTTCTTGAAAATTTAATTCCTAAAATTATGAATTTGAGCTCAATTAAGATGGTTTTACTTTTCAAAAAACCATTGTTGAAATCCTAAATCTGAAAAAAGGGTTAATAAAACATCCACTTTAAATGAAAGGATGATATATATGATGGTCATCTGGAATAACACATAACAATGTTTCTATATTGGAAAACATTGATATTAAAGAGAAAACCTAACACCCATTAACTAATAGAGAGTGATAAAGGACACGGTTTTGATATGGTCAAAATTCACAAAACCATTAATCTATGATGGGTTTAAAGGTTATTGATTTCTTATTAAGAAAAGTAATTTGATAGTTTTTTGGTTTCAAGATTGTTTTCAAAGTGTTTAAGAGTTAAATTGGTGACATATCTAATAATAAGATTAAATATAGTTAATTTACATGTAGATTTTAATTTATTTATCAATTTCTACCACAATATCGTCTTTCCATCCAAATGAAGAGTATTTAAGATGAATTTTTCATTCTTGAAGAATTAGAATCAGCATTTACTGATCAATAAATACAGAAATGGAGAAAATTGTATTAATATTCTATTTATACATTAACCAAAACCAAAATGGTTAAAATAATGTAATATAATTCCTCAAAATGGGTAGACATTCAAATAAAGAAAAAAATATTAATCTCTATAATTCAAATGTCATATCCAATGTTAAGGATAAATTATATAATAAATATCATAAAAATTCCAAATTTATATTATAAAGAAATATTGAAACTAGAAAATTAGAATTATTTGATCATATATTCTTCCAAGTTAATTTTAATAATTACCTAAAAATAACATCAATAACTCTAAAATCTACATAAAAAATTTTAATTTTCTGAATAAAATAATCTCCTAGATATGATCCTAATTCCAGTAGATAAACTGAAAAACAGTAAATACATAATAAAATAATATGTGATTTGATATGACAAATCAACCTTTATTTATCTAATAATATCCCAAAATATCATATATGTTTCCCAAATTAGAGATATTATTCTGAAATAACATTAATAACATAACTACAAAATCAATATTTCAATCAGGCTTATATATACGATAAGACATGTGGTCCCAAAAATTAATTTATTATTTATTCATAAAATCATTTTTGAAATTTTCATTGTAACCAAGAATTCACACAGGACAATGGTAGGTGATGCACCCTTATCTCCCATCAGATCAGTGTTCAAACCCTGTAGCATTACCGGATGCGACCGTTTTTCATATGGTCATTGAGATGTACTTTTTTAGAAAAATATAATTCATATAAAATACCAAAAATTATAAAATCTTAGAAATAACATTATTATATTCCTCAATAATGAAATCTTATAATCTCAATGGTTATTTTGTACTTTTTATTTTTCATCCAAAAATGTAATAACCCATAATTACCTCAAAAAACTGTCTCCAAAAATACAATTAGTCACCATAAAATTTATTAAGTTAATGAATAAAAGTGGATTTATAAGTCATTGATATTATGATAAGCTATAAAATGTCAAAACCATGATGGTATCCATATCTATTAATAAAACCTTACCCAAAACATCCCAATCTCTAAAGATATCTAAACCCTTTTCTGATTCCAAATGTAAGGACCTACCCTTAAACATTAAATATTATAGTTATTTTAAAACTAGAAATAAAATTATTTTCCCAAATATATTTTAAGATTAAAGATCTTGAGAATTAAAAAATATATATTAAATAGTAATTTCATATATTATAAATGGATACTTATACTATGTTCCCACTTTTTTACCAATATACATATAATAAAAATAAAACATTTTTTTTCATTAAAAATATTCACTATTATATTAATGAACTCATACATATTCATAATCTATTGTAAACCAAGTGAAAAGTATTTTTAGAACATGTTATTAGTAGAGATATCTTAGTGATGGACATAAATAAAAATAAAGAAATTTTTAGTTTATAAATACTTATAATAAGATTAAATTTAAAAAAACTATATTTTGGTATCAAAATAAGAACATTCTTACCCACAAAATGAACTTTTATGACAAAAAATTTCCATATCCCTTTTCATAAAAAATAATAAAGGAATAAATAAAATCAATATAGCTTTTTTTAAATATGATAGACTAATAAAAACGTTTTTACAAATCTACGTAACATATACTTTCATTTGAAAATAATCACAATAACGTTCTTTTGAAAGTACATGATTTTTTTGTAAAAAGTTAGAAAGAATAATAAAAATTACAGTTATATAAAGTGATAATTTTATTTTTATTGATATATATTATGTATCCCTCATTGATAATATATGATTTAACCTTCATGGAGACAATGGAATAAACATCATAGTTTTACTAGAATGTGACAATCATAGCTACACTTGTAATAACCATCATTGTCCACACAGAACATAAACATATGCAACACATTGAGGGGATATAACAGAACCACCCATTATTTGATTATTAAGGAACCAATTATAATCAAGATATATTCCAATAAATCATAACATAGTCATCAGATATGAATTTTTTTGTCATAAAAACAATCATTGAATGAAATTACTTATTTTAAAAGGGTAAGAAACATATTTTTCACTCTTTTATGGATCCATTAAATTTGTGTATAATTATTTATTTTTGACCATTTTTGTATTTCTACAAACATAGTTATTTTTTCAAGGGTGTTTGTGGCTTGTTTGAATCATAGAACAATGCTTTTTGGGAAATAAGGTTTGGTGCTTGGTTTATTGTTAACTGCACTAGAAGGCCACATAGTTAGAGAAAACCATATGGATTGCATGTTTTGGATAAAGACTTACTTTATAGTTGGTACATGGTTTCTCTGACCATTCGAGGGCCCCTTATTCAAAGGAACATGTGTATTGTTTTCACAGGGATTGGAAAGTCATGATGACATGCCGTGCAAAGTAATTTTTATGGGTAATTTTACCATTTTCCCTTAGGGGTAAAATTAAGAACCCTCCTTCCTAATAATCTGATTATATGCATGATTAAACTAATTTTCTCATTTTGGGGCCATTTGAAGTATTCGGGTAGGGACTAAAAAATTTCATTCATCCAGTATCTGATTGAGCTTCGGTTCGTCACGTTGGATGCACAATGCTATGAACTAAAGTCTATTTTAGTTGTTCCTATCCTCTCTTGATCTCGACATAATTATCAAGGTGTGAGTGTTTTTTCCATTCCCTTGGATCTAATCCATTATAATCTGAATTATAGGCCAATATCAATGGAGACGTATTTTAAAAACCGAAGGTTTGTGGTCTATAACTCATCCCTCATGTTCGTTGATTCTTTGAATTGTTGTGTGGAGCCCACTGATTTCATTTGGTGTCATTTATTGAATTTATATGATATGATTATATTTATTAGAAATATATGGTTATTCTTTTTACACATATGTGATTAATTTTTTTTGGATACAACAACATCTCTATCAATACCATGTAGGATGATACACCAAAACTATGTTTCTAGAATATGTCATGTTTGAGGCATTGTTTAGGTGTGACTAGGATTGACCTTTATAAGGGAAGGATTTTTATATTATAAGGATTTATTTAAAATGTGAATTGAAAAATTAAAAGTACAAGGTATGCTCATAAATTTACCCCATATTGTATGATCATCAATTTATAATTAAATCATAAAGGAAAACTAGAATGTATACTAAGTATATGACTTGATATGATTAAATGTAAATAAATTAAAGGTTTTTTATCTATAGCACCAATTTACGGATTAATGGAAGGTATAATAATGGATATTAGTTGTTGAATATTCCTTAAAAAATTTAATAAATGTTTCATTCTACTTTTCATTGTCACACTAATGAAACGGAATCCTTGTACAAAATGAAATTATACATGGCTTTATTATTAAATAAGAGTGGCCTGACACGAGCTCTCATTGGATACTTATCTGTGAATACCACTAACACCTAAGAACCCCATTTTTATTCAAGGATATATCATTCTTAGGTCAAGACCCACCATGATCATGAACCTCAACTGTTCTTAGATGCATGATTTGACATCATAGGATCCCTATCATAGAATTATAGGATGTCGTAGATACATTCCTTTGATGCATCATTGAGATGTTGGTTCCATGGATAAATCCCATAGGGACAAGTCACTACATATCCTTGTTTACCTTGGATGAACACCTTGGATTCAGTAGGCACCTTATTATGGAATGCCTTAGAATGTGAATCTTGGATTTCAACCATACACGTTAGCTATACTCAGATACTATTAAGTTAGCGCCCCTTGGGGTCTACATTGCCTTGGTCATTTCATTGTAACATTATTATTAAATGTCATCAATAATGGTTTACTTTTAAATATTTGAACCTCCACAATTTATACTACCATGAGGTGATTTCAGTGCTGGATATGCTTGACATGACCTATCAACAAAAATTTGTAATTTTATAACTTGTAAAATAGTTAAATATTGAGACACCGACATAGGGCTGAAGGATGTAGATGTGTATTTAGTTACAATTATACTATTTTACTTTATATAAATGTATACTTTCACACTATCACATTTCCATTAAATAGGATGAATATTATAAACACTGTTAGTGGGGTCCCACATTGATTTATCTCTCAAACTCTCTGAGTGTTGTTTGGTACATGATGTAGATTACATAATTTTAGGGGTTGATAAATGGAAGCATACTCTGTTAAAAACATTATTTGTTACTATTTATAATAGATCTACATTATAGATAACTGATCCAGAGATCATGATTCATTTGATAGTCTATAGATTTCTATTACACATTTGTGGAACATGTTATGCCTACTGTCTTGTATCCATGTTTACCAGTTTATCTTGTGACATGATATGTTATTATCCGTTATTTTTGTTGTTGTTTCTATTTTTTGTTGATCCTTCTATTTACTTATATTTCTTCCTCAAAATTACACTATTTATACTTATATGTTTTTCTACACATTGGTAATGATAGAATAGTCTCCCCAAAGACAAAATCTAGGACTTCACTTCTAGTTTGTCGCCTATGGACTTTAGGGAGATGTACTTGAGTCCATGTGGCCCACCGGGATCAGGGAATGTATAAAGTGGCATTTGGGTTTGGGATGTAGAAAATTGTCATTAGAGGGGTTCATTTCATAATTTACAATTTTGAGCCAATAGTCAATATATTAAGATTGATTGGAATTGATCATAATCCATGCTTGGGCATCACGATCCCAGGTTCTTGCTAAAAGTGAACTCAATGAAAGATATAATATTTTTTTGTTTTTCCTATGATAGTTGATATTATTTCACCAATGGCTGATGCACATGCTATGTGCAGATTTTACTTATTAATCTATTTGAAATTCTATTTTATTCATGGCCAAATGATATGAGTGAATGGATCATTATTACTTGAATCATTTTAGGCTCCTAGAATACTCATATCACCCATATTTCTATGCCATATAGATTTATTTCACTAATTTTTATTGTTTGATATTCTTGTGATTTTTCGGTGATGCTGTGAATGATAGCTTATGCTTGTATTACTTTGTTTATGATTGAGTGATCGCATGTCCAAATTGATTGTGGTGTATGGGCCCTCATGGGTTGATATGCATAATTTACCAAGTCAAGCCCTTATTCTATAAATAAATGGGATCCATTTTCATTAACGAGGTTTATGGGAATTAATTCAATTGGAAATTACTATACATCATGAATGAAATTTTAATTATAATATGAAATGGTTGTATGTCCTTATCCCTCCTCGTATTATTTAAGAAAGTTAATAGATTAGACCTGGTAATTAAATGTAAAATGAAATTAAACATATACATGAGTACGTGATGGAACCTGGCCATCTATATGGGTAGCTGGGGTAGTATACCTTAGGAAGTAAGTTTTCTTACATTAAAATTAATCTAGTGATGGTATCTTTTTTACTTAATCTTTCCCTGAGGCATGTGATGGGAATTTGTAGACCTATTCCACCACAACATCGCTATGTAAAATGCCAAGAAGGAGGCGATGACTATGCTCTAGACATATTGGGACTAGATCTTCCTATCGTACTACCAGGAGTTCTATTTGAGGCATCATGTATTGTACCTGATTTGGGAACTGAAACCCATGTTCAAGATAGTTTACTACATCAAATGTTTTCCATGAATGGTTCTTCACATCTTCCACCTACTTTGGCTGATCTGACTCACGAGTTCCAGTGGTAGCATCCTCATAACTTCTCAGCAAATTGTGGTCCCTAGGCTGCTGGATCATGTCTAGAGGCCACCCAACCTATATTTGTGAAACTAGAGATTCATCCAAACCAGAGGGTCAAATTTCTACATACATGCTTCAAGATTTGGCCAAACACTGGTTGGATGTGATTACGTTGGCTAGTTGTCACCAGGACATTTCATGGGTTGATTTTTTGACAGCCTTATCTGATCATTTCATTCCTTATATACTAAGTGATTTCATAGCTAGAGAGTTAAATCATATCACGTAGGGTTCTATGTTAGTTATGAAAATTCAGCATGTTTCATGGAGTTTCTATGCTTTTCACCACTTCTAGACAGTGATATGATTTCTCATGTAAGACATCTCGAATATGGGATCCATTACACCATCTATAGGCAGGTGAATGTATTTCTCATTACTAATTTCCCTATAGTAGTTAATCTGGTTTTAATCAATGAGCATAACCTATGGGACAAAAATAGTACCTGGTATAGGGGAACAGTTTTACGACATGCCATTTGTTTTCTCGATGGTAGGAAATGTTTCCTCCATGTTTCTCATCAGGGAAGTGATAGCCAGAGTATCTGTATTGAAAACTCTACGGTGTGTCATCACTGTGGATAATGGGGACAACTAAATCCTTAGTTTGATAGTGACCCAGTAGAGTGTCGGTATGGCGGCTATATGGGAAATCATAATCTGTTCTGCAAGTCCATTACACCATATTTGAGTGCAAAAGGATTTGTGTGAGGTCCTCATTCTGGGGAGTGTTCTTTTGCATCATGTTAGGTGGGGTATTTGAGTAGCAACGACAAGATATGATGAGGATTAAGTCATGGAACTTGTAGCTAGATCCCAGATAATCTAGTACACCAATAGAGCAATTATGATCTTGGTTTTCCATTTATTACAAAGGGCCATAGAATAGGTTTTTTACATGCATTACAGCTGATACCTAAGGATCAGGCTACATGAAAATCTATTTTATAGTGTAATATTATTATGGAATCTACTATAGTATTTGATATATTTGATACATGTGATTCAAAATCTATTATCCCTATATATATCATGTAATTTCTCAAACTAGTGATATAGTACTAATATGGTTTAATTACACTAGATACTCTATTTGGTGTATGAACACAGGGAATACAATAGTGTAGGTACCGTCCCCATGAGGTAGTGAGTTACCATTTCTTATGAAACCTATACATTCTCGAGATTATGGGTTTCAATGTAATTTTTTTGATGGATTGGTGGGATTAGTATCATTATTTTGCAGACTTCCATCACTAATGTGTATCTTTTACATCACTAGAGGTTAATAGTTACCTACATAAGGGTGAGTGGGATGTTCAGGCTGGTAAAGAAGGACCAAAGAATCATTTTCCAGGTGGAGTGACTGAACATATTGAAAATTTGATAATGTTGGATCAGTGTTTAATTGAAGATAATATTTCACCAATAGTAGATCATTTCAGGATCATCTTTATCGATGATTTTTCTGTCTTACCTCCTTTGAGATAAGTATAGTTTACAATCAAGATTGTTCTATGTGTATCTCCAATGTCCATACAATTGTTCAAGTGAAACCTACAAAGATTTAGGAGTTAGATCAATAGATAGAGGATTTAGATACTGAAGGCTTTATATGTCCCAATACATCTTCTTGGGGTTTTCTCACACTTTTCTACACGAAGGAAGATATAACCTTATTTTTATGAATTAATTATAGAATGTTGAACCAGCTTACTATCAAGAACCATTATCCACTACGTTTAATATATGATCTATTTGACCAGCTCCAAGGTGTTAGGGTCTTCTCTAAGATTGACCTATGTTCGGTATATCACCAAGTGTGAAAATGGTTATTAGACATACCTCGTACAACATTCCGTAGTAGGTATGGTCTATATGAGTTCCTATTTATGTCGTTTGGTCTAATGAATGCACCCTTTGTTTTCATGGATCTAATGAATAAGGTGTTCTACACCTATTTGGAATCTTTTATCCTGTTTTTTGTGGATCACATTTTGTGTATTATCACACTCATAGGGACAATGAAAATCATCTATAGATAATTCTTAGTACACTGAAAGTGTATTAACATTATGAAATATTTCATTGATCTACTTTTAGATCAACAGTGTTCACTACATGGGTCATATTATCTTAGAATCAGGTGTATCTGTGGACCTAGAAAAGTTTGGTGCTATAGTTTCCGGGGATCATCCCAATAGAATATTTGATATCTAGAGTTTTCAGGGGAATCATAGAAATTAGTGACATATTAAACAAGACATCTTACATCTTTATTCACTTCTTACTGTCCTTACCAAGAAGGGTGTTATGTTCATGGGGTAAGAAGTGTATGAGAAATCCTTTCAATATTTGAAAGGTAGGATTGTCTCAGTACCTATTTTAATTTTTCCAAAGCCTAGAAGATTTTACTCCATCATTTGTTATGCATCAGGAATCAGCCTAGGAATTTTGTTGATAGAGGTTGACATATTCATTGTGTATAGATCATGGTAGTTGAGGCCTTGTAAATGAAATTACCCAACACATGACCTTAAGCTACCAGTAAATTTTCAGGCCTTACATTACCAGAGAAACAATCATTTGGGAGAGTTATTTTTGGTGTACAAAGACCATAATAGCCCCAAATATATCTTTAAATATCGTGACATTAACGTCATAAAGTTGATATGGGTCAAATATCTACTATCCTATGATTTTTAGATTTCTTGTACGCCTAGGAATGGTAATGTGGTTGTAGATGCATGGAGTTGGAAAACTCAAATGCATGACATATGGGTGGGACGTGATGAATGGAATTTAAACGCCATTTTTTCTAAACAACATCTGGAGTTTCATGGTTGTCATAGGCTGTCTTATCTCTCAATTTGGTAGTTACCTATTCCCACTTAATGAATGTGAAGGGTATAAAGGTTTTGGATCCTATAGTCACGTTACTCCAAGGGAGTATATTAGGAGACAACCAATATATATATTGGTCTATAGATATAGATGATATCGTGAATATCCATGGATATTTCTATGTTCCTATAGATTTGATAGGGGAGTTGATGAAGATTCCAACAATTCCCAGTCAGTATTTCATCCAGTCATCTCGAAGATGTATCGATACATTTGATGCTTGTATTGGTAGGAAATGGTGAAGCATAAAATAGTATGATTTATCCCTAGATGTTCCACATATTATTAGGTGAAGGTAGAGCACCAGAGAAATAATGGCTTGGTACTACTACTTCCAATCCTGGAATGGAAATTGGAAGATGTTTCTATGGTCTTTGTAGTCAATTTACCAAGGTCACCTTGATGTAGTGATGTTTATAAGTGGTCATTGAAATACTAAAAAAAGTAACCCACCTGATTCCTCTTTATAATACTTTCTAATATGATGAGATAGAAATAAATTATGTTCATGAGATCATATGACTACATGGGGAACCTCATTCCATTGTTTTAGATAGGGATTCAAGTTACACATCACTTTTCTGGAAAGGATTCCAGAAGGCTACGGGAAAACAAGTTATTCTATGTATAACATTTCACCCTCAGACCGGAGGACAATTGAAATAGACAATAAAATTTCTAGAGGACATTAATAAATAATATATATATATATATATTATTTCTATGGATCTTGGGAAAATCATATCCTTCACATTGAGTTATCCTATAATAATATCATTAATTAAGATGGGTCCTTTTGAGGCCTTATATGTTAGGTTATGTTGTTCATATTTATGCTGGATGGTGGAATATGAGGCATCCCAAGTAGGTATTAATGTTGTTTTGGATACTTTTAAGATGTTTAAGATGATAAAAATTCATATGACTACTGCTTAGTCTAGACAGAAATTGTATGCAGATCACAGTCGACGATCTCTAGATTTCATGGTCGGGGTTGTTTTTTTCTTCAAGATCACTCATAATAGGGCATATATAGTTATGGAATCAAGGGAATCTATCACATCGTAATGTGGGACCATTTGATAACATAGAGAGAGTCAGACTGATAGTCTATCTGTTTCTACTACCTTAGAGGTCATGTGCCATTCATGAAATCTTCCATATATCGCAGATTCTCTTGTATCATGTTGATTTGTCTCATACCATTGATCCTGAGGAAGTTGAGTTAGATGATAATGATACTATAAGGAAGTATCTAGTATGAATCATTTACTGGAGTACAAAGGCTCTACAAGGTTGGTCTTTCCCTCTAGTATGGGTATTATACTAGAATATCCATGTGCGGGATGAGATTTGGGAGTGGAAATCTGAGGTATATTCCCATTGGTACAAGTTTTTTCTGAAATAGTGGTTCTCCAACCATGGAAGGTGAAATCAGGATGATTTTCTTTATGGGCGAGAACTGTAAGAACCTACTTTGTCACTTTGTTATGGATCTTTTAATGTTCGGCCTAATTAATTATTCCTGCCCTAATTTGGAAGCCTGAGGAGATAATAAAGGTTCTAAGTGTTTTTAGGTTTTTTCAGTACATTGAATCTAGATTTTTGTGAAATTTTCCTTGAACATGGTTTATAGTGAATCATGTGAGAAGGATATACGATTAATGTAAACCATGTGGGTGGAATGTTTTTTGGAATACCCTAACCACACCTTTGGCGTAAAGTATACTTAACAATGCAGAAAAAAAATTATCAGTGTGCTTTCTTCCTAGGTACATATTCATAATTTTTTTTCACGGTGTGACTAGCCATTCCGAAAAACCAAGCACAATTTTTTTTATGGTTAATTTTACCTTTTTTAATGATCTAATTAATCACCTCCTTCCTCCTAACCCATATTCATTTAATATTAACATATTTTTCTTTTATTTTTGAGCTCATTGATGCCTATGGAAGGAATTGAAATATTTCCTTTATCCGGGAACCAATCGAGCATCCATTCGTCACATTAGATGTGCACCTGTAATTACTCGAGTCATTTTTATCCATTCTTCTTATGTCTTTGTCTAACCCATGTTACCGAGGTGTGAGCATTTTTACATTTTTCATAGATCTAATCCATTTTTTGAATATTTAGTTGCCTATATCATATGAGAAGGATCGTACAATCCTAAGGTTCTTGGTCAATAACTCATCCATCAAGTTTGCCGATTTTGGAATAATATTTTGGGCCCCACCAATTTCATCGGGTGTTGTTATTTGAATTTATATTCCATGCATATAATTAGAAGAACTGTTGGTTTTTATCTTGCCATATATGTGATTAATTATTTGTGGTTACACTCAAAACTCCATCCATACCACAATGGATGTTGTTCAATATATGTTTTTTTAGTATTTGACATGTTTGATACATTGTTCACCTGTGATATGGATTTTCTATTTTAAGGGTATTCTTTACTATATTATATGTCTTGAATTATATTTTGAATTTCATAATGGAAAGTACCATGTATGCTCACCACATCACCTACCTACTATATGTGATTCAATTGATAATTAAATATTAAATGGAAATTGGAAATTATACAATGTATATGACTTGAAATGATTAAATGTATATATATAATAGAATGTGGGTCTATATGAACCCATTCCACATTGATTGAAGGAAGGGGAATAGACCTTAATTATCAGGGAATTCCATGAGCACCCGAGAACCCCATTCTGATTCAATGATATGACTTTCTATGGATGTGACCCACCTATATCCCGATCATTATCTAATCATGGATTCTTGATATGACACTATAGAATCCCTCATATCATATTATAGGATTCATTGGATACACTAAGTGGATCCAAAATTGGAAAGTAGGTTCCATGGTTACATTTAATAAGGCCATATCACTACTTAGCCACATTTTACCTTGGAATATAACTTTGGATTGATTGGAACCTTATTTTTTAATTCCTTGGAAGATGATCCTTGGATAAAACTGTCACCCCTTATCATGACTTGTATACTACTGTGTTAGCGACTCTTTTGCACTATGTTTCCTTTGCCATTACCATAGAAATTCATTATTAAATATTCCTAATCATGTTTTCCTTATACATATTAGAACCATCACTATATATACTATCACGAGGATATGTTAGTGGTGGATATGACTCACATGGCCTACCAAAATAAATTGGTAATTAATTAATTGATGAATTGGATACATGCTCAAACACTTGCTAAGGCCTAAAGCTGGTACTAGGGTATTTAAATATATTGTAATATATAACTTTTTATATATGAATTCTTACACACTATCACATTTTAATTAAATATTCCAGATTTTATAGACACCATTGGGGGTGGCACACTGAGATCTATTTCACTCCCGCAGCTGACGTTGTTCGATACCCGAGGCAGATTACATAATTGCGACTTTTTACAAAGGTAAGAAAAATACTTCAGAAACATGATTTATTTCTATTTAGGATGGTTCTCGATAATATATGACTGATCCAGATCTTGCTATTCTTTGGAAATTTGTTATATTTCGGTTTAACTTTGGTGAAACATGTTATGCCTGCTATCGTGTACCCATGTTTTCAAGTTTTTCTAGTGTCATGACATATCATCATCTGTTATTTTTTTGTCTCTAATTTATAATATGCATTTTTTTACTTATATTAATTCTTCTATATAACTCTATTTATAATTATCTATTGTGATAAAGTTCGAAAACCATGGATGTTTTTACCCACAGACACATGCTTGTTCATCACTGATAATCTGAAACCTCCAACATTCGAAGAGATATGCTTGAGGCCCGATGTCCCAATAGGCTAGGGGAACCTATTAAGTGGAATCCTGGTTCAAGACATCACAAAAATAATAATAAAAACATAATAGTCGAACATTTCTATAAAAATAACTGCATAATTATATAAATAATACTTTAAAAAATTAAGTTTTCTTGAATGTAGTAAAATCCTATCATGTTGTAAAAGTTAACAAATGTAGTCTTTTTGACATTTTAAAAATTAAGTAACAAAAGAGTATTTTTCTAAAGGATGCCCCATATATAAAACATTAAATAGATTTATTTTTTAAAAAAATTTAGATAAAATAAAAACTTACCTTTTAAAGAAATTAATAATATAATAATAAATTCCTAAAATATTTATAAACATGTACTAGACATATAATTATATAGAAATTGAAAGTTTAAAACATTAAAATAAGGGATTTTTAACTAAAGGAACCCATACCTTTAGTCCAACTCATTATCTAGGTTCTTTATCTTCTAGAATAAAAAATTTAATTAAAATAATAATATAATGATAACAATTTTCATTTTTATATTTCTTTTATATTACTCATTACTTGGTTATATACAGTTACTTAATATTTTATGTTCAGGTTAGACATTTTGATGATATTCAGTTTATAGGTCCAGAATGACTTGCGTCAGTTAAATATGATCAATGTGGCCATTTTTTCATAATATCAAAATCAATAATCATGAAATAACTATTATTTTTACACAGAAATTTTAATTTTAAATCAAACCATTTTATATGGTTATGAAAAATGAACTACAATAAAATCATGGAGATGAAATTCTATACATATTATTGAGTAACATTTCTATTTATCACTGATCACTATACAAAGAAAGTAATTATAATATAATCATTGAAAATTTATAATAATATCTTAATTGAGATTATTATTCATTAAACATAATTATATATAACATTCATGTGACTTGGTGATAAGAACGAATCATATCTCTATGTGGCGGTGGTAGTCCAAAAATATGCATGAACGATGTTATCATTTTTCTATTCACAGAAAAGTAAGAATTTAAATGATATATTATCTTAAAAAATGGTATATATTCAATTAATATCATATATAAATTTTGATCCAATCATTGTAACAAATATTTAGATATTGTGATAGAAAAAAATAATGATATTGATTCCCATGGATTTAGTCCCCTGTAAACACTAACGACTACTCCATTTTGCATTTGAACTAAGTGGAGATTGATATAGCATATTCAATACAGAAAATAAAAACATTTTATATTTATTATAATGATATTATTATTTTATCATGGTTTAAGAACACATGAATTAGTTTTAAGAAGAAACAAAACTAAAACAAGTGGCTGAAATTATATTTCTTCTTTTGAAAACCTCCTTTGATTAACACGTTAAACCCACTATGGAATGTATTATGATAAAATTAAGGACTCTAGAATTATGTTAGGGATTATATTAGGGAATTTGTTCATATAATGGATCCACAAAAATGGGTTTTATTTGTGAATAAATGAGAACATAGTTGTGCTATTATCATAGAGGGGCGGGGCACTCTTGAAATTTTTCAAAATATTAAATTTTTTTAAATTAAACATAAATTCTAAATGAATCTAATGTGATTTATTTACAATATATAATATTTATGGGAATAAATACTATAAATCAATAATTTTTATTTATATCTAGGAAACATTCTTACAATTATCATTTAATTTTAATACTAATTTAACCCATTTAACTCTTACCGTGTTGACATTGGTTTTCAATTTTTGAGGGTAAATATTGTTATTATAAATTGAAAAAAAACACATAAATTGACCATGATTGATATTTTAAACATTTTACTAATATTTTTTCCTAACATAATGTTTTTAATAAATTGATATCATTTAATAAAATTTTTATTTTAGTTAAAATATCGTTAATGTCAATTTTGACACAGTTAATTACATTGACTTTTAAAAATATCAATAAAAAAAGAGAGCATAAAAAACATTTAATATATTCTTAAAATGTCTATGTAATCTAAAAATTTAGTTTTATTACATTTATTATCTAATAATATATATTTTTGATATTTTTAATTTCATTTAATCTACTTTCCTATGGATTTAATATTTTAATCATCATTATTCTAAAGACATTTAAGATAATTATGTATTCACTAAAAATAAAAAATTAGATTCTATGTTTATTATATTAATATTTTATTTTAGAAAAAGAAATTATAGTTTGACATATATACAGGTTAAGACCATATTAAAAATCTTATATTTATTAAAAACAAGAGTGTGACGTGTTTGAATGTTCATTAAATAAAATATTACGAGGATCAAAAACTAGTAAATGGTTCATAAAATATCATATATTTGAAACAAAATTGATAATGGAAGAATATTAATCATACAATAATATTAATTCAAGTTTTATGGCCATTTTATTGTCCTTATCATTTTATTTTTACCTTAATTTAACCAATTGACCCTTAATCATGGTAACCAAAACTACTAATGTTATTATTAAAATTATAAAAATATATAAGTTTCGTATTTAATAAAATTTTAAATTATAGGTACAAATATGGATTCCATTTTTCTAAATTTAAATCATATAATTATTCAAATTTAATTCAAAATGAAATGTGAAAAAATGAAATTAATTCGGTAAAATGCCCTTTCCAAACCTAAAATGATTTTACACTAAATTGAAGAATAAAACCTATTTAAAATACAAAAATTACATTATATTATATAATAATTTACAATTTAGATTATAAAAATAATATAAAATGAAATTTTTTATTTTCAATATATGAAAATAAAATTTAGTTTTCAATAAAAATCGATAATTTTCCCTATTCATTAAAAATCAATATTTTTTGAAAAACAATCAAAATTACAACATAACATAATTATTATACTCTGATTTAAAAGATATTATATTTATATCAATAAATAAAATTTGTTAAATTTCAATAAATTAATTATACTGTTTTCTGACAAAAATTAAAAATCATCATTTAATAAAGCATATTTGAAGAATAAAACGACAACACTAAAATTAAGTGCAAAATTTTTGAAGCATTAATTAAAAATTGTTAAATATTAGGAACATATTATATATATTTTTAATTCATAAAAGTCAATTAATTCTTTCAAATTTAATGGATATGTTATAATGGCCACATAATAACAACATTTAGTGGTTTTTAAGCTCACTCTTGTATATTTTGTATGCAATCAAATGTAGTAATTGATTTAATAATATTGAAAAGATACATGATTCTTCATACTCATTAGTATTTATGGGTTTTTTAGGTGTTTCATATAATTTTTCTATGAATTATCCTAAAAATACAGGATGCTTTACATTTGGGATTTATTTGGAGCTTATACATATGGTTATGGGATTTTACATGATGATGTATGATGAGGTGCTTCATATGGAACAAAATTTTAAGGAATCAATTAAAGAGGAAATTATTATAGGTTTATTCATGATTAATGTGCAGTATAAAATTTAATTCCTAATTTAGTAGTAAATTTATCTTCTGGAATTTGGATGGTTATGGTAGAGGAGGTATAGTCATGCAGTAGAGTAGTATAAAAGAGTTAGGCTTATCTACTCCCTATGTGGATAGCGGTTCAGCCAGGTACAAAAATAATTGTTGGAAAGGGAATTTTTGTATATCTTGAATTAAGATACATATGAAATATAATTTATATTCCATTTTGGGACATATTTAGTTCTTTCAATCTATGACACCACATACATATTCATAGAGAATATGTAAAGGTGCATGAATGGGTCCTCAAGAACCGATCCATGAATGAAATATTTCACAGAATTTGGTGACTTGAGCATAGAAGAGGATAGCTTTTTACCTATATACATGAAAGTATTATGCAACATATATTGATCCAACAACTATCTGAAAGGTTCAAACTATAGTAATATATGTGGTATTGATAACCTATATACTATCTACTACATTGTTTGATACATGATCTCACCACTCCTTCATATCTTTTCACATCATTTATAGTATAGATTTACTGGTTAAGTTATCTTTTAATATTCTTACTCTTAAGAAAATATTAATAATTAGAGTAAACCATATCTTGTGATGTATTCAATTCAATATAGTAGTTTATGTGTATGAACATACAAAGGATTCCATGATCACCAATATGACTAGTTTCAATGTGATATTAAAAATGGAGGAGATAACTAGTAATTGAGATCATATCAATTTTGAATAATTATTTTTACATTTAACTACTTCTAGGGGATATAGGGTTGTTATATCTAGTGAGTGGGATCTTAGAGAAGATAGGATGCAATTTGACCTTAGCTAGATCAGAGCTATCATAATGCCAGTTGAAAGCTTCAATCATGAAATATAATCCATGATATTAGGATTTATATTTTATACCATGGTGTGCCATTTTCAGTATATTTTTTTAAAATTAATCATTATTTATTCCGTAGAACATGAAAATTGTGTTCCATGTTGATTGTGTGCCTTAAGAACAACCAATATGGGTTCCTCTTTATCATATTTCACAAATTGACATGGGATAGTTGAAAGATAATTTAGAGGATTTGGTGGAAAAGGTATTTATCTAATTTATAATATATCATTAAGGTGCATGAGTATTTCTTTCCTAGATGTAATATGTTATTAGATGTCTATGTGTGGAATACATGAAGATTAATTTGGTAATATTATACAATCTTAATCCTTTCTCAAGGAGTGATGATCGGTTTGATCAGTGTTGGGGTGCCTGGTAGACTTCAAGGATTGATATCTGTTCAGGATCCCATCAATTATAGGTTAAAGAGTAAGATGTTTTAAAGGATGTGTCTATGGGTACATATAAAATCTATAAGCATATTTTCATACCTTTGGGGTAGAAAATTGCTATATTGGTTTTAATCAATCACATGAATAATATTTTTCATTCGTATATTGACTCCTTCATCATTGTATTTTTGGGCCCCATTCAGATATATAATATGAAATCATATATGAATACATAGATCCTTGATATTTTATTGAGAACCCTTACATTTTATCATCTTTTTTCAGAAAGTTCGAATTATCACAACTAGATTTTGGAGGGGTGTTTTCGCAGGCATGTGATTTCTGAGAAATAGATTTTCATTGACCCATAAAATCTAATGGTTTTAATTCCTTTACCATGTCCCAATAATTTTTTATAAATTTAGATATTCTTTGAGATTATGGGATGATTTTGATACTTCTACTAGTAGTTATCCTATTTCTATAAAATAAATATTGATCTACCTAATATGTCGGTGATGTTCGAGTGTTCCGATAAGTTTGAAGATAATTTCCTTGAACTGAAGAGGATATTGACAACAAACAATATTTTGATTCATCTATGGCATATAATTCGATATCGAGTGTACTATTATTCCTTATTCATAGGTTTGAGAGATGTGTTTATGCATATAGAAAACGTAGTCATTTATGGTTTACTTTTTTTGGAAACCCAATGAGTGGAACTATATGAAACATGAAATAGTGTTTGATGATTTGTTCTATACACTGATGTATTGGTGATATAATCTCTTTGGTGATTTTTTTATCATAAAAAACAACAATATCTTATGATATATCATATCTAACATGTACAAGAATCTGGGTGAAATTTCTAAGGGGATTATCTATATAAATTATACATTAAGAGGGAATAATATCTTGGGAAGGGAAATTTCATTTCATATTTCCCTTGTAGAAAAATTATAGTGATACAAGATCTTGGAGAATATCATTTTCAATAAAATAAACCTATTAATATTTTAACGTATGAGAGGGTAGTGATTTAATTTGAAGACCATGTAGTTATGAAATGTGCACCTCAGGTTATTATGTCTTCTTTAGTGGACTTGGTAAAGGCCATATAAAATCTAGACCCTAATTTAATAGAGATGTAGATGTTCTTAGTGGGGAATGATTTAGTCCCCGAGTGGCATATAGATAATGAATATATGATTTAAATTCATGAGGTGGGTTTATTAATAGATTATTTAGTTGAGGATATGATGATGCCTCCTTTATTTTATAACGTTGGTAGTGAACCTAGGGTTGAACAATATGTATCTTGAAATCCAACCTCAGTTTTGGTCACCGAGTATGAAAAGGGACGTCACTAATTTTGTTTCATGATGCCAAACCTACTATAAAATAATGTCCTATAATCAACAAACTAGTGGTTGAATTAATCCACATTAGGTGCCTATGTGGAAGGGATAAGACATGTTGATAGATTTCAGGATCGGGATACTAAAGACCTCGAGGAGTAATGAAGTTTTTTATGTGATAGATTGTTGGGAGATGGAATTAGCTCTTTTATTATAGATTAAATAGTCCAATTGGGTTATTACATGGGGATGCTATATGTAAAAAATAATAAATACCTATATTGGGATAATTTGAGAATAATATCATTAAAAGACACATGCTTCATGACTTGGTATTTTAAGGGATTATAAAAGACATTAGGTAACTAGCTAAAACTATGTACAATGGATCATCCACATATTTATGGACAGTCTTAGAAGAGGATCTTTATTATAAAGTATATAACAATAGCATTATTTGTAGACATTGCTGGAGCTTATTATGATCTACTAAAATTAGTAGAATTTGTGTACAATAATAACATAAAATAATAAATTCTTAGGAATTTCATAAGCATCTTTATTTCTGGTCATGTCACTCAAAGACATTTTGGCATGAAGTTGATGAGGTAGTAGTGGAGGGGCCTAAAATGGTAAATAGAAACATCATTAAATTTATCCAAAAGAGTTTAATCACCAATCAAAGTATAAAAATATTTTATGATGATAGGAGGAGGTAAAACAGTTTTTGTGGGAAATGATTTTTTTTATTTGAAGACTACTTGATTAGGGGAACAATGGTTGTAGAAGTATGTAAAAATAGCCCTATGATTCATTAGAACATTCATGATTACCATGCATGAAGGGATATTAGAATAAAATTTTCACCATCCTCCATGATAGTAAGGAATTATTTATGTGTTTCATGTATCCCATATATTTAGTTACATGAACAATACTGTGCATGTTATTGAAAGTGAAGATGCTAATTTTGAGCCTGAATCATTGTTTTTGGAGAGCCTATTGTGGATTATATACAAAAGAAAAATCTATAGAAAAATAATATAATATAACCTATTAGATTCCTTCGGTACATCGAGTAACTCAATATTATACTTGGAGAGGCAAATCTGATTTTTGGGTGCAATGGTATGTTTTTACTAAAACCACTAGAGTCCCTTCTTAAAGATGAGACGTTAATAGAGGGGGAATAGTAATGTATTTTCCAATAAAGGTATGATTGTTTCTAAATTTCATAATATTTTTTCTTTTTTCTTCTTCCTCAGATGTATTTCATATGGGTAAAAGGGGATCATTATTTGAGTTATTTTGGTTTAATGACCTGTTAAGATGCTCATCGTCTAAAACAGGTCCATCGAGTAGACAGTGGGGAGAACCGGTTTTACAGTGGTTCTAGAACTAGGATATGAATTTCTATAGATCCCATTATCTATCTGATAGTGCCCATATTAAGGAATAATTAATGTAGTTTTGGTCATATTCTTATAATCTAATTATTAAACTAACCAATTTTGACCAAATTCTTTTAAACCTCTTATTTTATGATCTGTTATAGAAATATTATATAAATTCAACCAAAGGATCATGAGGCCCTTCTTATTTGGGATATTAGGAATGTAATAGACCAATATTCCAAAAAATAAAAAATAATTATTTGAATTTCTATAATTTTATCCTAGATTCCTTTAAGCTTAAAAAACTACATTGGATATCTTCAAGAATATATGAAACTAAGGGGTGAATTCTAATAACCATGATGTGGATAAAAATAAAGAAAAATAGTAAAATATGATATAAAAGGAAAAAATGAAATCATAAATTTGAAGGCACACAAATAATCATGTAAATCCATTATATTTTATGAAATAGTTTTCTTGAATAAATTTATTTCTTATATAGCTTGCATTACATGCTACAATAATTCTACCCATACCAAGATAATCTAATAGAATATTATTATTATATATTTTTACCCATCCATTATATTGGCTGGTATGAATAGGAAAAACTAAATTATTAATATATATAGGATACATAGTTATAAAAAATATTTCATTGGTTATCAATTAATTGTAATAAAAATAATAATCCTTTGAAAATAAAAGAGATGTTTTTCTAAAAAAAATATTGATGAAATGTATGTATATCCTTATGAATTAAATTTATCATTATTTTATTAATTATTTTAATGTAAATTATATATAATATAATCTACCAAAAAATTTCAACATTTATTTAATATGAAAAGTATACAAATCAATTGTAGTTTACTCATTAAAGCTGTATTTTTCATAAAAGCACCTTCTTTTGAGCCTTGGGAACCGATAGTAATATTAATTTCATCCTATTATAATTATTTAATCGATAAAGCTAAATCCATACTTATAATCAGTTGGTTTTTTTGGTAAAAATTTACATAATTTTTTTGGTGAGTACAAATAGTAACCAAGGTAAAATTTATCACAACGTTAATGGGTAAATTAGGTTGATCAATGTTATAATTAAGTGTTAAGTCCAAATTAATACGTATTAATTTTTTTTGCGAGTATATAATTAATCCCTTATAACCTTGGGCTTCTATTATATATGTTTATTGGATATTTTCTATGAAAATAATATTTATATTATTTAAAACAAAGAAAATTTCAAACTGTCACTCTCTTCATTTTAAATTTAATTTTTCCATTTAAAATAGAGATAAAAATTGTTATGAATGAATAATTACAGTATTTTTAGTCTTAAATAAATTATTTTATGATAAAAATTTATTTATAATTTTGGATAATTTAATTTTTACCTTATATACTAGTGCAACACCAATACACTATTTTCATCAATTAATAAAAAAATATAATCAATGTAATTAAAATTTTAAAATCAATTTAATTTGATTTTGTTAATGTGTTTAGTGAATTTTATATAATAATACGAAATATTATTTTTATTTAATTTTTTTTTATCAAAATTAAGACTTTGTATTTATGTTTTTTAAGTGAAACCAAATGAATAGTTTAAAAATTTACATTAATGACATTTATCAAAATAATATTTATTAAACTACATTAAGAAAATTAATATAGTTAAAATAGAATTTGATATGGTATAAATTATCATTCCCAATACATTTATAGCCAATTTAAAATAATTTTCATTGATAATTTATTTTTAATAATTAAATCTTTTAGGAAATTTAATGTGTGTCATCTCCCTCCCTTAAAAAAGGACACCACTTATTTCTAATCTTCACATCAATTTGATCCATCTAGACTGACCATAATCTAAAATATTTTACTATAACAAAACATATATATGTTTTTTAGATGATTATATTCTGAAATTACCAACCCTATATTCCTTAATAAAATATCTATAGGGTGTCTTCTAAAAGAGTGGTAATTATCTTACCTAACGTTTTTCAATTTAATTCTTCTCGTAATTTCTATAAATATATGGTATTTATAAATAAATAATAAAAAATACATATGATATTTTCTAAAATGTTATTATGATTATTAAATTACCATTATCCACTATCTTATAATCAAATGGGATGTGATCGTTTCATTGTGTATATGTATGGATTTCTCTCTCCACGTATCGGTACAGTTAAATTTCTATTACCATTACTTATAGATTCCAATTATGATAAGTTTGTAGTTTATATATTGTATTTAGGAATTAATTATTATTATTTAATGATAATATCACATATAAATTCTTTCATTTCAAACTGATGGAAAATGACAACCATGCTCGAGCATACGCGTGGACTACAACCTTTATAAAGCAATGTGATTAGATTTTCATTTATATATTAATGTGATGGAACATAGTATGGGTATAATGAATATATATGATTTAAATTATATAATAATGAAAATTTAAAAGATAATTTTTATTCACTTTTCTTTTTTACTCATTATTTGAAAAATTAATATAGTGTTCATGAGAACGTAAGACCTACTGTCTCTATGAACGATGTAATTTATTTTCTTTCTATACCATTTTGGATAACTGTAAATATATGTATAAAATGAATATATATGAAATAATAATCATATATATAATTGTTTTATAGAATTATAGTAAATTTATGTTTATTATATAATAGTTTATATTTCTTTCAAAGCATGTGAAACCCAAGGTAAGAGATTTATGTCTCACTTTTATTTATGTGGGAGACATGATTTATTAATGAACTATATCTTTTATGTGATATGTATAATTCTCATGAATGTATTTTATGTTGATTATTTTGAACATTATAGGGATATAATTATCAATATAATGAAAAAAATCATTTTAATTGTGATTTAATAATTACCAAAAAGTTAAGAGTTTTTTGATACAATCTCACAATTTATTAGCATTGATTAATATTAAGAATTCAATATTAAAATATTATGATAAATCTCAAACGAAAATTATAATGTTTCTTATAATATTTTTATATATTGAAAATATAAGTTTTCATTTCAATTTATTAACCTTATGTGATTAATATATTATATATTTTTTAAGGAAAATCATCTTTATTAATGTCTTTGGTCCAAAAAGAACTTCACTATTCCACATCCATGTTTTATAAAAAATTTATAAAGAATGTTTTCACTAATATCCAAATATTTTTTTGAATTATTTTTTCCATTTTATAATTTTAAAAAATGATTCCAAAGGGTTTTTAATGTAATTTTACAAAATCGGTAATTTATTTTTTTTTTTTAAAAATTAAATGGATGTCTTCTTTTAACTTATAAGAAATGACTTGAATTTTTTTTCTTAATGAAAAAAATGGATTATTTTTTCCTTTAACAATTTTCATGGTTATTTTATGACAAAAAAAATTACACATTATTGTGGAAATTAATAGATTTTGATGAATTGATATCAATATGTAAAGGTAATTTTCCTAAATATGTTTTCCAAGTGTTCTTTGAAAATAATTTTATATATAAGATAAAATACAATGATGTTACTTAATACTTTCTAGGGTTATGATTTAATAATACCATACTTATTATTTATTTAAAATATTTACCACTATGATTATAAAAATTTTATGAAACCCATTCCTCTTTCCCAGGTTATACTATGATGAAATATTTATGAAACCCATTAATTTTAATGGGTTCCGATATAACTATTTTTTTTAGGATATTATAGAAAAAATATGTATGATTTTAATTATATTATGGGTGTAAAATACTACTCCATCTAATAAAGTGGTAATATATTAGTGTGTTATTATCACAAAGGGTAAACAATAGTTTATGTAAATCCCTATATACAGTAAAAAGGAGGAAATATCAATCCCGAAGCTTGTACATGAGTAGTTTTCCGAATCCTAGCATGTTATGAATTTCATGGTGTTTAGCCTTCATATATGGTTTAATATTTTTATATGTATTCAACAATTACATGTCTTTTCAAATCATCTACTCTCATGGCCCATGTTGTATTATTAATTTATGATTTAGGTCTTATGAAATACCATTATTTATGCCATGACTCAATATTAGGATATATTATATGTAGTTCAAGGTTTTAAAATGTCAAACTTATGTTAGGCCTCCCTTATGATCAGGTAATACTGATATGATCATATAAATATCCCATGTTTAACCTTATGGAGCATTATATATCACCCTTTTTTATTCTTCCTTTTCTGAATTTATGAATAATGGTATTATATATGATAAGTATATGAAGGGTTATAGTTATAAAGATCAAACTGGGAGATAATATAGTTCACTTATGAACCATTTATATGTATCCATGTTTCCAAAATAAATATACATAAACATTTTTGTCATGGATCACTGTGTTTTTGTAATGAATATTCATATAATAAGATGTGATATTTATGTATGAAATGTGTGTGTCTCTATTGATTGTATCACAACCAGGTTTGGCTAACATTGAGAAACAAGGTTGAAAAAAAACTTGTGTGAACCATATCGATAATTATATGTATATGATAAATCCTAAGTATTTGATAATGATTACAAATAACCTAGGGTAATACTAAGGTTTCATTGAATGACATGAATATTTTATGATTTTAATATCATGTATATGATTCTTCATGATTACGTGACTTCGCTCTATGATTAATTTTTATCACCCAATTATTTTTGTTTTATTTGATCGATGGAAGGGAAAGGAATCAAATAAATATTGAATGAATTGTAAAATGAAATGATTTCCCTCATATGAAAAAAATCTTTATAGGAGGATGAGTTAAATATAACATTTTTATACTCACACAACATTCTAAATCTATGAATAATTATGATATTCTAAATGAGAATAGGTAGAAAAAATGATCTTTTTAATCATTTAGGAGGAAACATACAAGTTTTTTGATTTTGTATAATGATCCACTTATTCAGGAAAAATGGATCATTACTATCAAAATATATCCTCTATTCTGTACTAATCAGATCCTGAGAAAACTATTTCTGATGTTTATCATTTGTATGGTGAAAAAGGTTAATAGTGGACTCTTATTTGGAACACTTTGGAAGAATATGAGATAGACTCCACGTAGTGGGGTGAATATAAGAGCTTATTTATCAATAATTACTTTCCTCATTTTATCCATAATAATAGAGATTGAATTTTTTGAGATAAAACTAATGGAAGATTAATCCTTCGGTACCTATGAGGGAACTTTATAATACATGTGTGGTATGATTCTGTAATTATCATCCATCCATAATGTATTGTTGATCAATTCATCAGTGGAATAAAACCAAGTCTCTAAAAGGAGTTATCTAAAATGGAATTGTGTTGATATAAGGAAATAATTTGATGTTCTATGAATGTGGAATCAGATATCAGATTTACCCATCAATCTAATGGGATTGATAATAAATAAAATATCTAAATCAAACGAAATTATAATAAGTATAAAGAGGTGATGGTGATTCTCCCTTTATATACTTTTTTTGGAAGGAATCATGGATGAAATTGGCTTAAGGGGAATAATAAATTTTTTTTGTTGAAAGGATGACCATCGAGTGACAGAATAATGATGTGACGAGTAGATGTTATCTGATGATGTGAAAAATGAGAAATATCCATAGAATGGACCACCCATAATCTAGTGATTCTAATTACAAGAGTATGAGAATTATGCTAAACAGTTCCCAAATATGAAGGTTAATGATGAAGATCATTTTCAACAACCTCTTAAGAATATAGAAAATTGGAAATCACATGTGATCACTTATTCTTATGGATGGTGTGATTATGATGTGGTGAAAGATATACTTATCGTATAATCTAGAATTGATATTGTCTTATTTTTTTGAATCAACCCACAATTTTATTCTAGAGGAATTATCTAAGGGTATTATCGTATAACTTCATTGATTAGATGTTGAATAAGTAGTGAAAACCCCTAATCGTACAATGATCACATACCATGTCTCTGATTCTTCCCAAATTTATGTTATTTTTGGAAATTTTTTTCCTGTAAATCTTGTTATCCTCTCCTTGGTTGAGTTAAATGTTATTTGGGAATGAAATTAATTTACTGAAAAAAAATTATACCTTAATTTAAATGGAATAAAATTCATTCTTGATATTCCAAACCAACCTATGATCATCTGTTACCGTGATGATAAATAAGAACCTCCAACTGAAATAACATACATTTTATTGGTCTTGAGTCTAATTTAAAAGAGTAATTCTTCTTAGTTTTTTGGGAGATACTTAGCAGTGAAGACATACCTATTGTGCATGAGATTTTTGATGTTTTTCTTAAAAAGTTTTCTAGTTATCCAACAATTCATGGAGTTTATTTTTCAATAGAAATTATATGTATTTATACACTTATTTCAAATAATCCATATAGAATGGACCAAATTCTGTTGTACGAATTTAAAAATAAACTGTAGGAAAATCAAGAATATGGATTCATTCAGATATGTGTGTCACCTTTGGAGTGAAATTTAATTTTTCATAATAATTAACATCGATCAATGCGACTCTAAATTGACTATTAAGAAAGAAAAAAATATCATTATCATTAAAAAGTATCCCCTAGTTCATATTAATGATCTAATTGATCAATTATATAGCTCTCACTATTTTTCCAAGATTGAAAATTGTTCTAGATGTGATCAATTTGGGGAAAAAAGAGGACCTACCAAAGTATGAATTTTTTACAAGTTTTTGACACTATGAATAAATAGTGATGGATTTTTTGTCATACCAATGCCCTAAATATCTTCATAGATTTAATAAATAGAGTATTTATAGATTAAATTGATACGTTTTTTTATAGTATTAATAGGAGAAATTAAAAGACATTGAAACAAGTATCCCAGAGCCAATGGATACACTATTACATTGACATAAGATACATCAAATGCCATCCTAAATAACCAAATAGTTTAGTTGTCTTGGAAACTAGATATATACATTAATATTATTTTATAAATAAAAACATACTATAAAAAAGGTTTTCTTATAGTGAATCATTAATTCCTAAAAAATTATATTTTCTATCAATTATAATACTCATATAGGAATAATATATAATGAGATAAAATAAATGGTGAGATTAGATACTCAATAAGGGTAATCATACAATAAAATCTACCATGAATAAATTTGAATAATCAATATTTTAAGGGAAATAACTATAACAGATATCATTCATTCATTTACACGATCATAATATGGAATTTATAAATGATGATCAAATAATGAAATATAAATAATCACATTGTCTTGAAATGTAAACATTTATATTCTAACAAATTTGATAATGTCATAGAATACAAATATCTAATATAATAATTCCAAATGCATAATTATAGAAACCATAAACATATTATCAAGGCCAAATTCCAAGTCATCTTACATAAATGGGTAATGCCTCTACCAAATACCCAAGCTAGGTTGCCTCGGGATACATAAAGATGCATTGAACTGATATTTTAGGCCACTCAAATCACTTACTATGTCCAAATATTTACAAATATGAATGGGGCTAAAATTAATAATCATAGAAATTTATATTTATGAACTATCATATTAAATTTTAACAATTACACCAATAAATAAATATAATTGTAAACCATCAACAGATATATGAATGGCATCAATCAAGAACATCCCCAGTTGAACTGATCATAAACCATCTAAAGAAATAATAATTATAGAATCATGATAATTTATACCTAGTAGATAATTAGTATAATAAATGATTGATTTCATTGATGAATAGATATGATGTTAAAATTCATTAAAAACCTTCTTGAAAAAGATACAATTTTTTCTTGGAAAAATATTTTCAAAAATAAAAGATCAAAAAATATTTTGAAAATAAATTTAGTTCAAAGGAAATTTTTAAACATTGAAATGTAACATTAAAATTCATATTTTTCATGATTTTGGAAATTATAGCATACTCATTACACATTATAAAATATATTTCTTCCACATTTATGGAAGAAGCTCAATGATACTTGTTTGTAAAATGACATGAAGATTATTTTCAAAATATTTGTAAAAATCAATCATGGGTAAAAATTTACACAATAAATTATTTAGAGAATGATAAAAAATGGGAAATTGTTTTCGATAACATTTTCTTAGAAGAAAAACTATTTTCCAATTAAGAAAGAAATAAATTAATATTTTATTATAAAAAATTTATCAATAATTTTAACTACCAATGTAAAAAAAATTGTACTGAAATGTTATGAATTTCCTGATTAAATATATGAGAAGAAAATAGATTGGGTGTAAGATAGAAATATCAAATAATTCCACCAATGTAGACTTAATCATAGAGTAAAAATATTTTTTTAATGAAGGCACAAATGTGGAAAATCATGGGTGCCTAAATTGGTGTAGTGTGAAAGAATTTCCCCTCAAAATATAAAGCGAACCTTGAGTAAGAAAGAAAAATATATAAAATAATGTACATGAACGCTCCAAAATATCCCATGAAGGAATAAAATCCACTTCCTAGTTCATTTCCTGTAATGTGTGAGGTAGGATAGTTAGATAATTGATAAGGGACTTACATATATGAATTTTATACGTAATTGACCAAGACATAGTGATCCAAACTAGTTGTAAGAAAAGGTTTATCATTGATGTCACAACCCCCTCCACATAATGTGTATCTATCATAGGATGGTAATGGGAGAGGATAGATAGTGACCCCTGAGTCCCACATCAATTTGGCACCGTGATGGAGACTAACACCAATGGTATAATAAACATGAAGATGTGTGTCATTAAGCTCTAATAGAAAAAAATGTCTAAGAGAGAGATAAGAGAGACACAAACCAAACCCTACTCTGACTAAATTATAAATGAATACCAAGTTCACCAACCTAATTTCATGCATTAACTACTTACACTAAAAGTTGAAACTTCATGTACCAAAATAAAGTAAAGATGATAGTAACCATGAATCCCAAACATATCCTAAAACTGACAAGATAGTAGTAACAAACATTATTTATAACATGCTATAACTATCCTGAAAAAAATTTTACACATAGGGTCAGTATAATAGTATACTCTGTTGGATCCTTCATGGAGCCTCTCATGCAAAATTAATAAAATCATGCTAAGATACATTGAACATCAAGTGAAAATTACGCATCACCTATATAGTTATACAATGCCCCAAAACACACCATGGATACTCTAAAAAACTATTACTTACAATAAAATATAATATTGTAAATAATATTAAGGGTTCTGCAAAACAACTTCCCCACTAGGTTTATGGTTTTTCAAAATTCCTCAAATCCTAATAATCTCTCTCCCTAAAATATAGCCAACATGAATCTGGGTGAAGCACCACCACATGCAAATTATGTGTCAACATGCACCATATGCATCACACCACCACACCCATGTATCATATGTAACTAGGTTTTTTTAGGAACCACAATATCCTACCTAATGTGTATCAAACATCAGGTATTCTACCTCAACACATTACAACCCATACACTATTTAAGTATCCTCAATCCATCACACGCCATACATGTTGTAACTTCAGTATCCCTTTGGAAACTATATCAAGAATATATGTGTGGAAAATAACTACAATTCATTACATACCTCTACACACATATATGGGAAAAAATAACCACTGGTCATGCCATCACAGTTAAATACTAAGAGAAGATAGTGAGGATAAAGGGGGTAGACAACCTACCATCATCCCACTAAGAAGATGAGGACCCCCCATAAGGCTCAGAATCCCTGGGGTGTCTATTTTCCGAAGTGATAAGGAAGTGTATCATATAAAAACTGAAAAAAAACATGATAAAATATAGCTCACAACCACACTATGTGAATAACATAGTCTTAGACTCAACTATAGATAACATCTCTTAGACACCCGACTGCCAAAACTAAGACTATATATCCAATAATCACAAAACGATTTAAAGAGATACATTACGTTAATTTAACCCCTTTTATTAGTTTCACATTACATTAAATAATTCTCTTACCATTAATTAACCATTACCCTTTCCACGTTTCATTTCATTTTCATCACAATAAAGATCCACACCCTACATGCATAACCAACCCGAGTATACAGTTTCCCAGATTTATAACCTCAGCAGTGCATCCCAGCAAGGTACATCCCCATGGGATAAACAATTATTCATTTTCATAACAATCATTACTGCTTTCCAAACAACTTGGGACACTAGAAAAACATTATAATATACCAAACACAAGGGGCTCAAACGGTTAGTAGAAGAACTACCTATAAAGTATTTTCTACATATATTAGGATCATAGACCCTTCCCACCATGAGAATCTAAACAGAAAAGGCACATTGATTAAACTGTGTGTCTTTTCCTCTCTTCTAAGGGGAGTAAGAATAACCATCTACCTTATGCAGTGGGAATGTAAGAAAGATAAAAAATATAAAATTAAACAAGAATTAAAAATTCATATCATCAGGTAATCACAGTTTCAACTAGTACTATCGTATCTTCTATCCTCCCTAACACCACATGCACAATTCTATACTTTTCACCGTTATATACATCCACTGATGCCACAAAAACTATGCCTCTCTACCCCATGCACCACAATAAAAATCTAGGATCATCCATATAAGGATAATGTCACATCCAGGCCTCCCTTTCCCACATACCATAATTCTTGTATCTTGAGCACATCACAAGAATCTAGAACAAACATAGAACCATTTTCTCATCCCCAAATAATGGAATTCATCCTTCACACACAAGGGCCTATCATAAATCCTAATCATAAGACACCTTTCCTTTACAAGAATGCAAGAAACTCAGGCCTTACAATGTAATTATATTATCACACAATTGGTTCTTATTCCATATTGAATTAACGGATTTGTTATTTATAGTTTATAATTATGGGAAACCGTAACAAAAAGCTTTCATAAGCTATCACAAATTAATTGACCAATTAATTTAACATGACTTTGGTCCATTAATCAAAACTTATAAACATTCATTATGTTTATTAAACAATTCAATTAAACATAAATATATTCATCAATTGGATAAACATCAAATTATAACAACAAACAAATTTATTTAACATGACTCTTTAATCAGTTATCCAACTAATTTATAAATTAAATTTGGCTTTACGTTCCTTAACAGTATCCACCATGAAAAAAATGATAAACCAAGAAAGCCATATATATCACACTATCTAGAAAATCAAGAGGCAAACCATTATCATTTTATAAATCAACAACATCGTTACGCGATTGATACCAATTCTTTAATCCAGTTCAAGTGTTTAATTAAGTCAATTCAATTATGATACAATTGTATAAATCATTCTAACTCAACAATTTCATATAAATAAATAGATAAGTCATGAACATGATACATCAAATGGTCATTTAAATTTTTCACATGATAATGGACCACATAGTAGATCCCCTATCACCTCTATCGTAATAACTACATCCAATTGAACACACCATAACACCTCTCCACCAACAACTGCCAAGAGGAACCTCATTAGATACACAGGATATCATTCTATATACGATAGAGAGAATTCATCAGAGTAAAATGATCAAAGAAACGTAAAAATCAAGAAGAACCAACCTTAGATCAATGAAGTGTCAAAAAAGATCGTAGGAGGAAGCTAGAGATCGATCATTGTTAAAGGAATTCGGAAAAAGTCAAAGAAGGGGTCAGCAGGTCACTTTGGGTCAAGAGGGATGTTTGCAGTAGCAGTATGGTTTGACAACTCGAGTGGCTAGAAAATACTTAAATCATTATAGTAGTAGTTCATTACATGAATTGTAATCCCCTTTAATCTTGATAAATTCTTCAAGGTTACCTTCTACTAAAACAACTATCACCATTCATTTATATTTAATTTTCCAAACCCAAAAAAATACACGGTGTAAAACCCTCTTTCATGTTGTGATATTCTTATACATAGTGTCAAACCCACTTTCATGTAGTGAAATTTTCCTTCTCTTAATTCTCCACCCCCAAAATCCTCCAAAATTCATCTGATCATCCTTCTCGATCTGCAAGCCTTAGGAACACAAAAATGGTTGATACACATGGATCCAATCAACTAAAACTAAGTTAGTCATTAAATATGATAATAATATATTTTCCTTTCTAAACATCTACTTACGTCTTCACATTTCACAAGAATACTATATTAGAGAATAGCCTAGATCATATGAATAACTGATTGTGAAGATTGGAGAACCACCAAGATCAGGAAAAAGTCCTAATTAAGGTAAAAACATAGGACAATTGGACCCATCAATTTTATTTTTGGATCCGCCTTAAGGGGGGAACAAATGAATCCAATGTCTCAGAGGTGACACATAATTCGTGGGGGAAGAGGTATAAACAACATTCATGATACTATTAATATGTGTATTATTATCCCACTACATAAGTATAGGCCTCAGCTCAATCACCATATCTCTCATTTTGACCACAAGGGATTGACTCAATGTAATAAACCATCTCGATGGGATTTTTTCGTAGTATTCCAAATACATAAACATAAAACCAAAAAGATAAGAAAAATGTACTTATTTTTGGTTATTGTAAATTGTTATGTCTTTAAACCAAAGATGAATGAAATCACCATTGATATGATCACTGTTAGAAATACCAGTGAACCAACCAAACAAACACTACAATGAATTTTCAAAGTCACCTTCAAAAAATAGATGAGAAACAGATTCTTGATAAGTGTTTCTATAATATTTTCTCATTGAGATGAGATAAATACCCTAATTCCTGATCATTACTTCTATGGGGAGAGAGTGGTTCAAATTCTTACAAACTAGAAAATTATACTTTCATGGAATATCATTAAACCAAATAATGGACACCCATTCACAGTTAACAATGATTTCATGCAGAATATGATGATAAGATTTATTTTAAAATGAAATGTGAGGATCTCATAAACACATAAAAGTGATGTTAATCATTCATGTGGATAATTTTAAAAATGGTACACAAATAGAAGTTGACTTCGACATTGACGAAATAATCACTATTGTAATCTTGCATGAATAGAACATCTGTTACCAGACACCCTAGAAATTCCAGGGGGTTAATGGCCATATTATTACTCCAAAAACCAATATCACTTCAAACAATGATCCAATGAGAATAATATAGAATAATAAGGATCTGGCCATGAAGATAATTGAAAATACTAGATCCCTTACCCCTTAGATCACCCAAGTACATCACACATTTTTTTATGAAACTACCAAATATATTTCAACCATATATTGTTTCTATGAAAAATTATATTGTGTGATGTTCATCAAAATAATGATGTCATATAGGTTCATAACCCATACATCCTATAACCAAGAAAACCACCCCCATGAGGCCCGATGACACCATCCATCAGAGTGGGAATCTCAGATGAAAGTCAATATATGATTTTAAATCTATTTCATAATATATTTCAGAACCTTTCATGATGGGAAAAAATGGATAGGAATGGACTTCAGATCATGGTAAACTTATTTATCCTCACACCCATTAAAATAAAGAAGTTTATTAAGTGATTAAAGTGTTTGAATATTTTTCAACTAACACTAGAAATTGATGTATGTGAATCCTCCTTTGTGAAATGGGAGATCCAAGATAACTCATGGGATTTCATCACCGATAAATACCCAATAAATTCTATATCAATGTAGTATTCCCTTAAGATTAAGAATTTATAAGGTAGAAACTACGTTTTCAATGATTAATAAGTTGGACACTCCATTTTCAATACTCATGCATAACCTTTTTAAATCCCTATATGGATCTCATATTAATATTAACAAAAAAATTGTTATTAATAAAAGAATATGACACATACTAGTATATGAAACTATAAACAAAAAATATAAAAATATATCAAAATTGGAAGTACATAAACCACCCAATAGAATAAGTTTTGAATGTGGTATACATATAACAAAAGTAAAAGTATGGAAAGAAACATTTAAATCATGTCTGATTTACATCATATGTGTTTGTAGATCCAATATAAAAATTATATACTTATAATAAATCTATTATATAACCATAATAATATATTTCAAACCATATATTATCTAATTATTTTCCATTATGACCAATTTATTAAAAATTCATTATTAGAATAACTATTTAGGGGGGTAATTTTTGTGTTATTCAAGTATATTTTGTTTCATATTTTCATTTCGGTTAGTTTGGCCATTTTTAAATCATCTACACAGTGTAAAAAATTATATAAATATCATATATATTCATTAAAGAGGTGATTATATTAATCCCTAAAATTTAAAGATGAAAATTATTTACTTTCCTCGTGGAGATGGAATGCTATATGTATGCTTGGATGGTGCCACAATATTCATGACGAAGGAATGAAAGGAAAATAAATATTAATTACTATTTAAATAATAATTATTATGATATATATATATTTATATAATATTTATAAAATATGACTTTATTGCCATCCATATAAAGTAAAAATGAAAAATATTATATATTGATACATGGATACAGTTGTCCACACATAATCACAAAGAAATTTATATTTCCCAATATATTGGAAGGTAATAATTTAGATGTGATTCTATACTTACAGAAGTATTTTTATTTCATATAAATCATATTTTTTTTTAAATTTATCCTTCCAAACATCCATTCCCTAAATAAGAGGAAAAAAATCACATCACCTCATGAGGATGTAGTATATTGTACACATGATCAACATTACCTTATACCCCATTGAATTGAATGTAAGATGGTATATGTTATATAATAATAATAGATGTATAAACATTCATTAAAAATAATATAAATATATCAAATACATCACTACATCTATCCATTAAATGTGGTCATTGAAAAAAAATTAAATCAGTGAATGAAGTAATAGTTTGTCATAAAAATAAACATGTTAAGAATTTTACCTATTTTTTGAAGATCCTATATAGGTTTCTACGTAAGGACATTATATGAGAGTATTGTAATCCAAATAAGGCCTCTATTAATTGAGATGAAAATTAGAGAATATATTTGGGAAGGTAAATTTTTAACCAAATATTTTTGGATGTGTAATGGAGAGAGGAGACTGAGTGGCCTTTTTAAGTGATGGAGTGGATACACTTATATTTTTTTGGAAAATAAAGAATTAGTGCTACGTTTGTATCATGAAGAAATCCTAAATTTTTTTAATAAACATATATTAGAGAATATAAGGTAAAAGTATATACATAAATTGTAATTGTATAACATTTAGGTTATTTTTTAACCATTATCTTCTTAGTCAAACACTGATTAAACTCATTTTAACCTTAACCAAATAAATTTATTTTTTATTTCATTTACAATTCGTTATGGAAAAAAATAAAACAACCTTATTATATAATAATAAATTATTATTTTAAAAAATATGAAATCTATTATTCCAAATAAATTATATATAAGTGGTATATAATTCAATTGAAAATTTAACGTGATGATTCCTTTAAAAAATTGGAGTTCTAATGGAAAACATTTTAATGTTTAAAAAATTTTAATATGTTGAATAATAATGGAATATATTACAATGACCTAAATGAGATAAATTATCATATTAATTAATTAATTTTTATTTGAAAACATTATAAATTATAATTTAAATTGTAAATAATTTTAAAAAGTTATTTTTCAATAACAATCAGTATTTTTATTACTCGCTTTATATATAACATTTCATCAAATTATGAAAAATTAAAAAAACATAATTTTGACATATAAATTTAAAAAATGAATTTTATTTTTTTATGTAAATTTTATAAAATTGATAAAAATAAATGTTAACATTTCCATGCATAACATGATTCAATTTAGTTTTTTAGGAAAAAAGTTATTATTTTTCAAATGATACTTATTTTATTTTTAAACAAAGCAGATCCATTTATTTTTAAACAAAACAGATCCATTTATTTTTTAGATAAATGTGTGAACCATATAATTTTCATAACTTATTTATTCATTTCTATACCCACCAACTTAACGGCTATGTTATAATGGTCATTTATAAATAATAATATTTTAAAGGGTTATCATATTTCCCTTAATCCCAAAGATGCATGAATCATAATCTATCAAAGAGATTGAATTTATTTAAAAATAAACACATCATCAATTATTGGTGTGTTAAATTATATTTTTTTCTTGGTGTTTAATTTCATATTTTGTAACAAATATGATGTTCCTATTTTAAAACAGTTTGGTGTAATAATATTTTTATATATACAATGAGAAAGAAAGATCATAGAGAACACTTAGGGATTGTAATAAATACCAAATAGATGGAGAAGATATATGAAAATTTTACAAAGTGTGAATTTTTGATATAGAGTGCTACATTTTTGGGCAATATAATCACAAGGGAGAGTATATCTATAGATCCAACAAAGATAAAATATATTGAATCATGGATTAGACAAACCATTGTTCTTAAAATATATTGTTCACTTGGTTTGGTTGATTCTGTCAAAGGTTTCTAGAGATTTTATCCCATTTTTTCCAAACTACTCAGCAATTTAACATGAAATTGATCCATTGCCCATTGTATAGATGATTGTCAGGAATATTTTCTAGATCCAAATAAATTGATATTAAATGGAACTGTTCTTACATTACCCTATAGTGAAGAATGGATTGTAATATATAATGATGCCGCATTGATGTTATTGGGATGTGTCCTCATAAAAATCGACAAGGTTATATTTTTTGTCTCTCAAAAATTTATGTATCATGAAAAAATATACCCAAATCATGATTATGAGTTAGATGTAATAATATTTTCATTAATAACATAGATAAATAAACATTATAGATAGAGGTGTGATATATATATAGAGCAGAAATTATTAATGTTAATATTCACTATAAAGGATAAATTTTTTAGTTTTTATAATATGGTATGAGTAGATTAAATATTTTGGACTATCAATATGGTAATACCTGGAGAAATTGGTAACAACATGTTACCCTCTTTTAGGTATTTATCATCTCTATTTTTGTTTCCCTATTTGTTTGGGTGTGTTTTGGGAATGTTGAGGATGAAGAACATTTACAAGGTAATGTTACCTATATTTTGGGGATGTATGTTTGTTCATAATAATGGAGTACAAGAATAAATGTGGAATGGATTAAGTGGATATTGTTTGGGGACCAGGTTTAATCGAATTAATTTTCTATATATTTTTACATATTCTTCTTACTGGTAATTTTCAAATCATTAACTTGTTTCATGGATGGAAATATTTACCAGGATGATTTTTTGAACTAGTAAAAATCATGAAATTTTTACAATATGAAATTATTTCACATAATTAAATGGTTGACTAGTTGTTTTGTGAAAGTGGATACCTTTATAGTGTATATTCATTTCATGGATTTTATATTGTGATCTCGTGAACCACATCATGAAATTTTCGTGACCTATATGTTATTATAAGCTTCACATATAATTTTTTTATTAAACTACAAGTTCCTATTTCAATTCTTATGGGCTCTCCTATATGATTTTGGGGATATCCACTCGTTTTGGATCAATTTTTCTAGTGACTGTTCTTCTTTGGGGCTGGACTTCATATATCATAGTATGTGAAATTTCTACATCTTCATTGTATAGGGGATGAATCTTTTTACATATATAACTACATGTTTTAGGAATAATTAACAATTTAATACAACCCAATCATTGAAAATTCTAATCTCACTAGAATAATTGACACTTTTGAATGAAATATGAAGCTAGAATAAAAAAAATTCATCAATATTAATAAAGATATCATAACTCACTTATACCACTCGTAACATCATAGGATAACATGGGTAATATATTTAAAAAACACTGATGATCTGAAAATCCCAGTAGAAGAATAAACATAATATTGAAGAGTATCACAAGAGATTGTAGGCTATCATGGTTATTGAAACAGAATTGTTATTGGATAAACATAAATTAAAATTACATATTTAAAATAGATTCATATGATTGTGGAAACATAATAATATTGATGAAACACTTGACATGACATAAACATGACTCAAGGATAAATACAAATATAATATTACATTGAAGATAATGTTCCGTAATGGATTATGCTTTTTACATAATATAATAAATAACATCACATGAATCTAAAACATTACCAATTGCATTAGAGCTCTATCGAGGCACACAAATCAAAACATTTACAAGAATATGAATTCCTCATAACTAAACAAATATAAGAAAAATCATAAGGGTAACCCATATAAAGAAAAAGGCTTTGTAATCATATCATCAATTATAGCCAAATGGGTTTCAGAATGGTATCAATCAAAGAAGTGATTTAAATCATTCTTGGAAATAATAACGGAAATTTAATAATATATAATTAATAAATAGTTCCATCTAATGTTAAAACAAGAAAATATATTGATTATGTATCTTTATAATGGTGCCTCTTAGGCCCAACTTTAAGGAAAAGAAGAAAGTGGACTTAAAAAAGATAAATTAATAATTATTTCCATAAACCAATAAATAAATAAAAAGAAATTTTCTTGATAAATTTAGTGATTTTAGAAATATATTTGTGGTATAGAATAGTTTAGGGAATTTTTTTAAAAATGGGTACGAGGTAGAGAAGGAACCTTTAATTTGGTTTTTTTATCGTGAAAATTTGATAAGGGAACCCTTTACTATATGCATTCTGCCAAAATAGAAAGAAACATTGAGATAGATATATATGTTTGGAACATATATAAAAAATATATAATATGTAAACAAGAATAATTAAGAGATAACATGAGGTGAAGAGAGATAAAGCTTTACCAAAATAAAATATTGAGGTTCAGAGTGACCCCTTACATTCAATTAAATAGGGAGGAGTTATATAAATTATATGTAATAATTTTCCCATTCGATGTTATCAGATATACCAAAACCTCTATATCATGAGGTGATTTTTGAATAGTTCTACAAAAATAAAATTATATTCAATAATGTGTATAAGCAAAATTTAATATTAATTTATCATAGCATGAACTAATAACCAGGGACCTATCACCACATAATTGAGGGGATCCACCTCTATAGTAGTGGTATCATATACCCTTCCTTGTTAATTTGGAGGTTTTTTTCATTGATTTTATCTGACATACCCTATCCTAGAGAATTGACTCACACAATTCCTATATTCCAAATAGTTGAAACAATACATTGTAGGATGAGTGTTAATCAGAACATACATTTCTTCATCCACATTAGAGAGATTCTTTAAATCCCCTTGTAAATTATTATCATGATGCCCCTCTCTTCCACATTTGAAGCATATCATAGTTCCCTTTACACAGTTCTTGGGATTCTTAATTCCACACTTTTAATACATGGGATATTGGTTTTTCATTCATCTATGTTATTTATTTGTTGATCCTCGTATACTATACTCCATCATACTCTTTTTATCTCTAAGAACACAAGACCACTGATAGGCTCTTATTTCCATCTCAACTATTAGGTAATAATGGAATATCATCACACAGATTTCAATGTTTTTTTATTTGTAATGTTTTTTATATACTTAGACATAATAAAATAAATAAGTAATCTACCTTTATTTTTTCATTCATGACATAACCAAAGTCATATACTGAAATTATTTTAAATCTTCCCTCATATTAATTTATAGGATCATATTTCTTTTTATTCAGTTTTATGAAATCCCACTTTATATTTAAAATGAGCTTTTAGGGAAATTTTATTTATAAATGATTTCACGATTCCTTTCCAAATCATGAATCCAATTTCTTCTATATACTTCATGTTATTTTTTATTTTCTACCACTAATAAGATTACCCATCTAAATAATAAACCACCAAGATATAATTCACTTTTATTAATCATTAGAGGATAAATAATACCTTCTCAATGGAGTTAATCAAATTTTTATAGTATGGAAGGATTTTATTATATAATACATATCCATTTAAAATTAAGGATTCTATAAAAACATGATCATTATTATGAGAATTAGGGAGTTCTACATGACTTAAATTATTATTCATAACATGATTCAGTTGTTCCAATACCATCATAATATTCTGATCTCTTGCTCCCATCAAATTTGTCTTCTCATTAGGGAAATCATCACATTTCCTTTCACATGGGTTTTTGAATTAGTTATTGTGCTTCTTTCTAGTAACTAGAATATAAAAAACAATTATCATGGATTTAATACTTAGATAATGAGAATATAAAATGGAATCTTTAAACATATAACGAAAAACATCTAAATTAAATTTATAGAATAACTTGTGATTTCCAAAGTTTCCACCTACATTTCCAATGGTGATCGAATTATAACTGGGGTTATTAATAATTTATTCTATACATAATACCCATAAAAAATAATTGATAGATATCTTATACCAAATATAGGTTTATATGCCTTCTAAATATATTATTACATGATTTTTGGCATAATTAACCATTAAATACTAAATTTGATCGAAAAGCCTAATGTTTTTGGAATACTACGTATATAATTAGAAAAATGAATCTAAAATGAGTCATCTTTTCATTTATCATTATAATTACATCTTAACTCCCTTTTACCTCCTACAACTACATTGGAGAACCTGGGGAATAGCAAGAAAATTGGAAGGAGTCAAAAATCCTAGTAAAAAAATAATCATCGGAATAAAGCATAACATCTGAGTTAAAATGAATAACATGTTAACATAAAATGGAATGGCTCATTAATGATCATATAAATTAATAACATTGAGAAAATGGAATTATATGATCATAGAAATATATTAAATCGATAAAATATATAATATAACATAAAAAATACTCAAGGCTAACTACCATGACAATTTGACATGCTGGATGAAGTCTCAAAATGAATTAGGTTTACTCACTAATCTCATACAATAAATATAATGTAATTAAAACATTACTAAATGAATTAGAGTGCAATATAGGGCCATCCATCATAACATGTACATTTATATGTGAGAACATAAGTTATAAAATATATTAAATAAATGTAAGGGATACCCATGGAAAGAAATGTGTTTCGTAATCATGTCACGAGGCATAATCAAAGGGTACATCATAATGGTACCAATGGAAGAAGGGAAGAAGAGGTGTAGGACTAGGCTAGTCTACCCACCCAAAATATATTATGAAAAAGAGGACACTGCAGACTAGGGAGGGGCAGGGTCAATCAACCCATTCCCAAAAAAACAATCCACAAATGTAAAACCAAGAAAGAAAAAGACACAAATGAATCACACGACAAAAGGTGCAAGATAAAAGACACACAAAAGTGTAAGTCGTTCAATGTCACCACCAACGTCGTAAATAGGAGTTGCACCATAATAAGAGGTTGTTTCATCTCTATATGGGTCTCTATCAGCACTATACCCAGAGGAAGCATCTGAATCTATCGACTCCAATTAAGATGATTCGTATTTACTGAGGAATTTAGTATAGTACTCCTTGATCTATTGTTGACTCACATTCCACTGCACCTAGACAGACATACCCCCCTTCCAAAAGAATTTTCCTTATCTTTGCAGGCTGATCTTAAAGATACAGCCATTGGGAGGGTAGAGTCATCCTTCCATGGCTTCCCCCTTCGATGACCAATAGAAATCCATGCAGGTTTGTTTTCCTTCCCATATGGGATGGCCTCCGCAACCAAGTCCCTTTCCTTGGTGAACGAAGTCATGTTGGGATTCATTATTTTATCATCCAACAGGAATAGTCCATATTCGGGAAGGAAAAAGGATTCTAGGTTTAGAGAACAGCTAGCGAGAACAGGTTCCCTAAGGGTATCCAACCGCATGTCTTGGTCCACATCCTGGGGAATACAGCTAGGCCAAACATATAAGGCCCCCTGACGCACCTCCACAATTGGTTCCATCACCTCTCTATGTTTAGCAACCTCCCCCTGCTCATGGTCAACATGTGGCTCACCAGTAAAATCCCCATCATGCACCATCATAGATGATTTCCCTTTCCTAGGAAGCAGAGATTTCTTCAAAACCTCAACACATGACACAAAAAACTTCTCCACCATCTCTCCTTGCTCAAACTCCTTCCCCTGTAAAGGTCCCTCGCCACGCCGCGGGGACCCCTCCATCACTATATAACAAAGCTCCTCCAACTCCCCTTTCCTAGGTACATCCCCCTACATTGCCTCCTCCCCCATCTGGGCCACCTTTTCTCCACCACGCACTACCAATACTCCATCTTGCATACCACCTATAGGGACCATTGAAGCCTCACTGAATCGGCCTTCCTCAATAGAAACAGCCCTAGGATCAGGAGCCTCCCCCTTTTCCACTACCACCCCTTGTCCCTCCACATCCCACTCTGCATCATCCTTGTCCTCCAGCTCCACAGAACTATGAAAGACAAATCTGTTACACATGGGAGCCCCATCCAAGACCAGAGCCTCCCTATGTCCAGCATTCCCACTATATGAGCTCACAATCTCTTAACCATCATCCACTCATTCCAAGACAGCAACATCCCCTTGATTCACTTGAAGTTGTACCATCCCCTTATCAGCCTCTTCATGGCCACTACCATTCCATGGAGTTGTCACATCCAAACCACTGAAGAGAGGAACTATCACCAGTCACTGTGTAGCATCCTCCTCCTTCAAGTCCTACACCTTCATTACCTACCCACCAAAAGCATGTTTCTCCACTATACCTTCCATACCTTACTCCTGTAAAACTATGCATAACCTCACTGCTTCCTCAGTCTCCATTCCTCCATTATGACACTCAATCACCAAGTCCCTCTTCAATCTCTCATAGACCTGAGAGACCATTCGCCTAGTTGATTGACACAGAATTTCCTTTATCAAAGGAGTTCATGTCACAACATTACTTTGATCCTCCTCCATCACTAGTTGTTCACGCACCATAACTTCTGCATTTATACCTCTTCGTCTACAATCAATGCTAGAATGACCCAGTCGCCTACATATCAAGCAGAACTCAAAAAAGGACTCCACATCAATTAGTAGTTTGTAACGAAATTCCCTGCCAATAGTAATCCACACAAAATAATTATTGGTTTTGACACATCCAATTCAACACATACTCTTGGTGCAACTAGGTGGTAGATCTCATGATTCTGGCAGTCCAAGAACAAATACCAGCCCATAATATTCCCGACCATACAAATAATATATGGATTCTGAAACGGAAGACCGAGTTCTGGAATCATTACCCATAAAGAAATCTTCTCCGAGTCCCGGTTCATATGCATTTCAAAGCTCCACCAGAAGAGAAACAATATGATGCCATTAAGGCTTCGAGGAGCCGCAGACTATGCATGGATCAACTCTCCCTCCATTGAAAAATGAATCATAAAATGGATGCCATCCAATTAACCTACCATCACCCGATCTTGAAGATTCCAACATTCAAAAATGAATCTATCAAAATCCCCCACCGAGGGTCACTGCTTCCCGAACCAGGCAACTCGAGTCAAGCCATGGAGTGCAAAGGCTGCATGGAACTCTAATTATAATAATGGTAAGTGAGGGTAGAATTTATATAGGCCAGGAACCTTTGAGAAAAGGTCAATTCGAGGGAATGGATGAAGATAAAGAGATGTAGAAGGAGATATAAAGGAAAGGTCCTGAAAGATGGTATTTAATCATTATTGAACATTAATAATGGAATGGTAATAATATATCAGGAATAAATAATTACAACCTATGTTAAAACATTAATAATGATGTTTAGAAAAAATTAAAATTGTCCCACTTAAATGAATTTAAAGATATGAATGACGTGTCTTTAAATAGGATAAATGAATAATTATTTACATAAAACCAGATATGAATTGAAATAGTTTGTGTTGATAAATCGATTTATTTTATAAAAATATTTTTGGATTAAACTATTTTGTTGAATGTAAATGAAAATGCACAAGAATAAGTGATTTTCCCTTTAATTGGTTTTTTTATCGATAATAATTGATAAAGGAGACATTTAAAATATGTATTTTCCCATCAAAGAAAGATGATTTCTGCTAGATATTCATGTTTTGAACATATGTACATAAAATATAAGATATATATATATATATATATGAATAATGAAGATATAAATTTAGGTAAATAGAGATAAAGAAAAATGAAAATGAAATATGGAGGTTCAGAGAGATCCCTCACCTAATGTTAGAATATGTTCATTATTTGAACATAATGACCTCGATAAAAAATTATTTTCATTAATTTATTAATTAATAACCTCTTAAATAATTATTAGATTTATTTTAATTTTATAATTTCTATTTATGGAAATTTCAATGCGTTATAATGTTTTATTTCATCGTTATATGAGTGTTTGTTTCATGGTTTCAAGGTCAGTTTACCAGATCAAAAATATGAACGTCCATGTCAAATGGGAATACTATTATGAAAGTGAAATTAAATATATAAATATAAAAATACATTCTTAAATGGTACCTTATATCATTTTCTCTAAAATGATGATGATTCATTTGATAAAATATTAATAATAAATGTTTAGTTTATTTTTGCACTTTTTCTGACAATCAAGCCTTTATTTACTTTAATATAATATTATATATATATATTTGACAAATAAAATAAAATATTTAATAATATACATATTATTTTATTTATTTACAATAATAATAGTCGTATGACCAGCCATGTAGGAGGTAGTGGGAAAGGAATACTTATTATCCATAGAGATAGTTAACCGCCATTAGTTGGGAAATTGATTCCTTTTTCTACAAAATAGTGGATGATAAAAAAAGATGGATATAAAATATAAAATTATAAATATAACATTAAATAATTTAAAAAATATTGGGTTTATTATTAATTTATAGATGAAATACATCGGGATATGGTAGAAGAAGAAAATAAATTAAAAAGATGTAGTTTGAGAATGAAACCTCTCGAATACAACCTTCTTAAAAGAATTTATGAGAAACATGGAATTGTAATTTTGGTGTGACCAATTGCACGTGGATATAGGGATAGTGGGGAGGATAGTTTTTTGAATATATTTAGAAATCTTCAAATTTTGGAAGGTTTGAGGATAATGGGTGGTATTTATAAGGGGGGAAGATGGTTGTTTTGGAATTATACAAAATATTAAAATTAAATGGGACTACTCTGGACCCAAACAAATCCAAATGTCTTATAAATGGATTGGAGAATATATTGTTTCCGTATATTTTCATCCATATTCTTAATTAATATATTCTTTATTTTTAAATAATTAATTAAATATTAATTCAATAAAATCACATTAATGACAAATTTGATACAATTCATCAATAAGAAGTTAAAAACATCTTGAAAGCATGTATAATTCAAAAAATAATAATTTATTATATCCTTATCATGAAAATATATTCTATTAAATTATCGGATATAAATAATTATATCATATTATATATATTTTAATATTATTAATATCATTTGTATGGTTATTTAATTATTTGAAAAATTACTTCATCGTGGATGTGTAAGAATTTAGGGTAATTATTTATTCCCTAAGAATTATAAAAAAATTTCTATAACAAATATATATATATATATATATTATTTTCATAATAATATATATAAAATAATATATATTCTATAAAACCACATATGAAAAAAAAATTTCATGTTAAAAATAATTGTGTCATCTTTGAACATTGGTTAACAAACATACTATTAGGGAATTAATGTAAAAACGTAGCTAATATGGTAATTAATTAGTACCATGGATTAATATTATCGAAACATACTCATAAAAAAGAATTTTGTAATGTTTTATTTGAATTTTTGAATCCTAATCATTTTATTTTTACCCTATATTATCTGCTTTATCCTTAACCATAGTAACAAAAATCAGTAAGGTTATTTTTCTTTTTAAAACAAATAAATAGGTGTATTTACTAAAATTAGATATCCTAATTTAAAATATGGAATCCATTTTAGAAAATTCAATACACTATATTAGAGAAATATATTTTTAAATTAAAATATATAAATGTAATGAAAAATAGTTTTTCCTAAAAAATGTCCCTTTTAAATATAAAATGGTAGTGTACTAAACTCAACTATAAAATACATTTCAATAAAAAAAATTGAATAATTATATTAAATGTAATTAATAATAACATAAAAATAATGAAAAATATTTTTTACTTTGTAAATTCATTAAAATAAAATACAGTTTTCATTGTAAATCATCATTTTTAACTACTAAATAAAATATCAATCATTTTATAAATTTATAAAAAATATATCGTAATGTAATTTTGGAATGATGAATTTGAAAATGAAGTTTAATTTTTTACTAATAAATTTTACCAATGTTTTTAAATTAATTATATTTATTTTCTTATAGAACACTATAAACTTCACTTTTTTAATAAAACATATTTTTGAAGAATAAAATGCATTTTCAAAAATATATAAGAATAGATTATAAAAATTAATAAATAAATATATTTCATAATATCGTTATTATTATAAAAAAATTCTCATTCAATAATTATTTTATAATTTCCATGTTAGAAAAATAATATTTTAATTTTAAATTGAGGTTTGTTTAAACATAGAATTGCATACTACATAAGATACAATCAAAATAAAATTATATAAAGGTAAATATTTCATCAAAAATATCAACGTGTTGCATACCAGAAGTCTAAACCATAGATTTTGAGGTACATCAAAGAGTTTCAAGGGAATATGATCCATCACACGAGTTCTTACATGAGAATATACCATCCATTAAGGGTACAAATGAATAGTAAGAGGTAATGGACTCCCTGGAAAAGGCTGGTCAGATATTCATCATAGAGGATAAAACTGTGAATATCAAGTTGAATTTCATGGTTTTCATAAAAGATGGTCTCAAAAATCAGTGGTTTGATTCCAATGATCATGTGAATAGACATGTGGGGTTGGAAGGTAAGGCTTTCCATACACACTTCATTTTATCGGTTCTTTCCAGATTGACTAATGATGGATAAGTATTTGGTGTTATTCACCATATAGTGAAGAGAGCATTCAATGTTATCATACAACATTTGGTTTGAAGAACTAGTTTTTTACTAGAGATAGTAAATAAGGATAATATGAAGGCGTAAATGTACCTCCAGGGTATGTGATAAGATATCAGATCACAAGTATGTTTGTTGAATTATTCTACCTATACATAGATAGTTTTTATGAAAATAATAGAAGAGATTAATATTATTAGAATGGTTGGCTATTCATCCCCTTCACCTCTACCCATTGGTACAGTCAATGTTGTTCATGATTGGAAGAGAAAGTTTCATTATCATTGTATGAGTGGCATTGGTGGATCTTAGTATTGGTCCTCCTTTATGCCTTCAGTTTCAACCAATTGAGTACCCCTAACATGATATCAATATATAATGGTTTTGAAAACATGGTGTTCTTGTTCCATACCTATAAATATGTGTAATAGTTTTTTTGTGAAATGTCCATCTATAACATTTCTTCCTGGTTATATCTATGTAGCATTATAATAAGGGATCATTAGAACTAAAGGCTACCACCACAAAGTCATATTCTTTAAATTATATAGGGATCTAACCAGAGTACTCAATAGTGAATCACCTTCATTCTGTGGATGAATTTTCGATGGAGGTGGATATAAGTCCTCTGATAATGATTGGTATCTCTTTTCTCGCATCTTTATTAGTGACTGATTTATTTGTAACATGTTCCTCCCACTCATTTATATATTTCTATTTTGTGGATATACTTAATCGTTGAATATGAATCCTATCCTTTTTATGGAGTTAGTAACACATATTGGAATGAATAAATATAATGGGTTTCAGTGTACTTTTTATCTATCGACAATATATGTAGTGTTAGTCTAAGATTTCCCCATTCATGATCTTGACTTGTCCAAAATCATCATCAATATAGATTGGATTATCGATCAGCAGGATGAGTTTCATTTTTATCATCATTGTGTATCATTTATTGCAACCAATGGGATATCTTGGGTGTTTCAAGGGGATTGGGATCTATGGTATGGTCAACCTGAACCTTCATTCCTAGAGCTCAAGAGTTTTTTATCTACTATTCCATTTGAGTGGGACAATTTTTCTTTTTTTGGTAAACATACTTTGGTTGTCAAGGAAATTTATTTTGATTTCTAATATGAATTATCTAATATTACTATAGTGAAGGAAGTAGTGTTTATGATTTTTCTATAACTATATAGGTAGAAAATATTTTTATGCATTTATCAGATTGAACTAGTGGAGCTGAAAAGATCAAGATTCATTTGGAATATATGATGGTGAATGGTTTCATTCTATGAAGTGTTTTTATTGGGGAGACACTATGCTTCTTTCCATGAAGGCATGTGGTTAACCCCAATTATGTGTGGACTATTGGATATCAATCCAAGTAAACATTAAGATTAATTATGTATTACACTACATGTATGATTTCATTAACCATATTAATGGTTAAATTTGTTTTTGAATATTGATATTCAGTCAGGTTTTCATCATCTCATATTTCGGGATTGAACACATTTTTCATTTTATTTGTTATTGGAATTTTTTTCTTCGATAATTGATGAGGAGGTCAGGCACCATTTGAGATCTGATTTTAAATTCCCTAGGATTCACTACTTGTACAGTTATATTTGGATATAAAATTTAAAGATACAAGAAGATAATTTCATTAGACACTTCTTTTTAATAGGGATTATCATTTTATCTTGTGAAGGGGAATGAATTATTATCATATGAAGGGATTGAGAACACCTTTTATAATCAGATCATCCTTTTCCATGTTGGGTACTTATGTTCGTTATTCATGAATTTTAAAATGTTTTAATCACCTTTGACTGTTCTTACCATGAAATTGGTTAAATTCATATGGGATGAAAACTACCAGTCTTCTTTCAATGAGCTGAAATGAATTCATTAATCAACTCATATTCTAATCATGCCTTATCTATGAAAGGTTTATGTGGTTTTATAGGATTCTTATAGTGTTGGTTTAAGTTTTGGACTTATATAGAATTATCATGTGCTCTCTTACAAAGAAATCAAGATTCAACCACATGAGAATAATTTCCACACTCAAGATTTAGAAAATTCGATGCTTTTGAATGCATTAATATGTTGGAAGAACTATTTTTTTTGGAAAGGATCAAAATATTTTATTACCATAAGATTCAATGAAATATATATTCTCAAAAAATAAACATATATGAGGTAGATTCATTGGCTATAAGAACATTAGATATTTTACAATGACAACATCTAGACCCCAATTAAGGTTAATGTTTTTTGTAGACACTCCCATAAGTAAAATAACATCATAAATAGATTAATCATTGAATTTTCATGGGAACCTTATTGGGATCATCACTAAATTACACCATGTTTCGTATTAGGATGTGTCTGGAATGGTTGTTTCATGTGTTCAGTGGTTATCTACTCTCTATGAATCTATTTATCTAGATCGTGTATTGGATTAAGAATTTAGGTGAATTCGAGAAACCCTATTTTCTTAAAAATCCATTATATATTGGTATCTATATTTAGATGATATTATATACTCTAGGGATAATTCTATCATTAAATTGTCTAAAAGGATATCAATTTAGTTTTACATTGTGATTTCATTGTCGTCCAATAATTTGGGACCTATGAATATATTTTATTATATGAGATGAAAATTTTGGTGGCGGGGTATAAAGCATGACAGTGTAGATTATGTGTCCCATTGTTACACTAGACAATAGGAAAAGGAATATCATTTGAATCCTATTGAGTTCCTCCAAAGACTTAAAATGTTTTACTGTCAATGGGATGAGGTGTTGAGGGAAATTTTTTGTTTGTTATGAAGGACTCCATGGGTGATAAATTCTTCTAGTATGAAAATAATCATTGGAGAAATTCTGCTCACTTCATTCCAATCAGGGACACCACTAATGATGAAGATCATAGTATGATATATGTATATAAAGTTGTGAGAATACATTAGGTCACCTCTAACATAATTTTTAGATAGGTATTAAATATTATAATTACAGTTTTGAAAGAGAATCATTTATGATGGGGATGTAGGTCTGGGTGATTACAGTTTACCATCCACATATAGTCACCTAGAAGTAGAATTCTACTCAAATCTTGGAGGATATTCTATATTCCAATGTGTTGGATTTTTTTGGGGAATAGGATATCCATATGGTACTAGTTGAGTTTCCTTATTACAAAAATTTTTAGACAATGATTAGAATGTCTCCCTAAATGCATTGTACGGTCGATCGGGCATATCATCTCTTTGTTGGGAGGAGGTAGGTGATGCCTCTCTTATACAACAGAGTCTCATTTAAGAGTCATGAGTGAAGAATCATGGTGTATGTTTATGTCTATTTATATATTAGATTCAACCTAAATAGTATAAATATTTATGGTATCATTGTTTGTAGTTTTTAATGTGTTATTGGGTTTTATTAAAATTTTCCCCATCCGATGTGTAATTGCCTTCTTAGATAACATGGACTGTTGGCACTTGAGATATTTGGGAATGTTTGGGGTCACTGATTGGGTTTGGTATGTTTATTATTAGTTTTTATTTATTGTTCAATATATTTTTATTCATGGTATTTTCCACATATCTTACCATAGGAAGTTCCACCCTTATCCCTCTCACATTCTGAATAGTTATAAAATTGAGTTTGATCAAAATGTTTCTATTATAGAGAAACTAGTAGAGATCATAGAATCTTAGGTGAATTCCATTCATGGAAATTCATATAGATTATTTAGAGTATAATGGATAAATAGATAATATTCTCATGAGACTTGGGATTGCTAGTTTTTGAATATGGAGAATTAGACTCACCACTTTCTGAACACTATTCTTCCTCATGACTTTCTCAGGGGGGGGATATCTTATGGTGGGGAGTTTATAACTTTCCGTAACCTTATCAAAATCATTTATCATCTCTATATTTTTTCCTTTTTTTGGTTTGTTTTAGGACTATTAGAGACTGAAATAATCTCTAGTGGAAAATTACCAAATTTTTAGTGATGTACATTTTTTATAATAAATATAGTGAGTGTATAAATGTGAAAAAAGATTGAAAGGATGTACTTTGGGGTTCAGGTTATCCCTAGTAAATTTTCTAAATTTCTTATTCGATTCTTCCTATTGGGAATTTTCACATCATGTTTTGGTAACATGACATGAAACATTTGTTGTGATTATTTTATGAATAGGTTCATAGCCTAGATATTTTACACACTATAACTTTGTTCATGTTGTGAAAAGGACGATAGATGTTTTTAATCAAGGTGATTTTTTTGTTATATATCATTTTAATGAATTTCAATTCGTTAACCCAAGATTCCCATAGTAAAAGTTGTGTAGCTTTTATATTATTATGCAATTCAAGTATGATTCATTTTTATTTGACTACATGCTCTTTATCGAATCATAGATGCTCTATTTAGTGATTTTTGGGATCTATGATCCTTTTGAATCATTTATTTTAGTGATTGATATTCATAGTCGTTATTCTACATCCCTCTTAGTAAGTCATATTTCTTATTCATCATTTATATTTGTAATAGAATCATTTTTTCCCTATGTTTTCAGATCCATCAATACTGTATTGTTGATTCTCATTGTTCATTTCAAGATCTTTTGTGTAATACTCCTCTAGAGACTGAACATTTCGTTTGTTGCGGTATGGACTGTGAGTTTTCTGAGGTACATATTATTTTTTATTCATCCTTATCAATTTTTCTTATTCAATTGTTTGTGAAATGTATGGAATGATTCAAGAGACTCTTTTGTTGTCATTGCATTTTTCCATTAGTGGATCTAATTGTGTGTGTCTGTGTGACCTATGTTTAAGGTAGGTGGTTCCATTTATAAAATATGAATAAATAACTATATTTTTCTTATATTATACATAATTCTAAAAATTAATTTTCATTATCGAATTGTTTGTGAGGAAATTATTTTTTGAGAAAATCTGTTTTCCTCTTGTTTTGGGAAAGGAAAATGTTTTTTCAATGAATTGTGTAATTAATTTACTATAATGTTTTTTATGAACTAGTTTTTAATATGTAGATCATGGGAATACTATGTTACTTAGGTGTTATGGTAATAAGCCTTGTCCTTTGATAGTATCGGGGGTCACTCATGGTGTTTTCCTTTTCTCCATATTCCAATTTTTTTACAGAGTTTTTGGACATGTTGGGAGGTTACTTTCCATGGTTTTTTTCAACCAACTAGATTTGATGAATATGTTTAGATACATGATGAATGCAGTTATCTATGACTATGTATGTGTTTCCTAGCTTGCATGAATTTTTTTAATCCTTTATGAGATTTACCTATTATTTAGGATGAACATCTTATAAATATGTTATATTATTTCAATATGTTCTATAAAAATTATTTGGGATTATGTACAAATGGGAAATATTTTTCAATTTTTTTGATAAGAATACTTTTTTAAATTTAATATCCCATGTTTAATTTTGAGGCAGAAGTTAGAGGAATTTTGATTTTTTTTTATACAGAATGAGCTTTTTCTAAGACCGAGCATTAGAATGATTTTTAGGAGAGTCATAACACTAAATTTATTTACTTAAATAAGTTATATTAATTATATTAAAATTTAAAATTAAATTTAAATAAATTAAAATTATATAAATGAAGATAAACGGGAAGGAAATATAATGTATAAATATTTTAATAATAATATAAATAATATAATTATTATCATGATGATGAAAATTATTATTATTAGTATTATTGGTATGGTTATTATTATTATTATTATTATTTTCTTATTATTAAGATTATTGTTTTTATTATTGTTTTAATATAGGTTTATAGGGACCCTGAGGGGGGTCTCCCCACATTCCTCATGCGACCCTCCAATGCATGACAACCCAGGATGAATCCCCCCCCCTCACGAAACCTCCCACCTCGTGAACTCCCCCCTCACAACATCTTCTATTGTGGTGTTCACTGGATTTTCATGTGGCTCATCAAGTTTGGCCTTCTCTGCTCTCCTCTTCCTCTTTTTCTATCTATTGGTTGTCTCCAAATCACCTTACATGGATAAACCAAACCATAGAGTTTTAGTTATATATATTTTTTATGTGTCTTTTGTTACAATGGAATGTGGGAAGTGTCACTGATCCGGTTCATGCTTATTCATACATCCCTTGAAAAAGGAGAATCAAATTGGTTTTGATTTAGTCTGTACCTACTAATGGAGGTGGGATTCTTTATGCAATATATTCAACTCTATTTCCTTTAGGGGTCATTATGTGCTCTTACTGTTATTAATTACTGCTCAATTTTTAGTTTGGTGTTTTTTTACTTTCTGATCTTCTGATATTTTTCTTTTTGGGCGTTAAACCCTGTCATGGTGATTTTGAGACCCTAGGGTTGTCCATAGTGTGTTGGGTCATCCTGGAGGTGGTTTTGAGTAACCAAGACTATGGTGACTTCCCTTCATATTCATAGGTAAGTATTCATATATATGTAGGTTTTCCCGTTAGGTGAATATTCACCCATGGTAATGAATATATATGTTTGGGGAGATGTGTAACTACTTATATATAATCAAAAAACATCTGTTGGTAAGTGGAGATAGGTGTAGGCATATAATCATATAGTTAATGATCCCATTCCAGATATTCAGGGGCAATGTGAATATGTGAAAATGGGATAAGTGTCCATATATGTATGTGAAGGTGAATATTCTTAGTGGGTGTAGCAGCAACATCTAGTTTGAAATTAACAAGTGATGAAGTCTATGGATGGATTCCTCATTGAGGTAGGGTCCCTTTCCTTACCCCTTCAATTTTAGTAATGAATTAATTAATTAATTAAAGTACCATTCATATTTTTTAATTAACGCATATTGGTTTTTTTTTAAATATTCTTTGAAAATGTTAGTTAAATTCATATAAGTTATATATGTATTATTTCATAATATAGACACATTTTTTTGTAATAACACCCCTCCAATGCACGCGGTCTTCCTTAAGCTCAAAATGTAGAGATATACTTTTATGATGTCTATATTATTCCCATGTTGTTTTCATTATGCTTGAGTTATAATTGTTGAATGACATATACAGTTTCTTGATCCATTGTAATGTAGTTTTTGTGTCTCAATGAGTTAAATAAAATGGTTTGGGTGAATGGAATGGTTAGGATGAATTAGGAAAGTTATTATCATCACTTAAGGGAAACAAACCTGGACCCTTTAGAACATCTAACATAAAAATTAATTTTACATGTTTAGGAAAATTAAAATAGAATGGCCATTAATAGATGGATCATTACAAATGGCATGCCTTGAATAAAAAATTTAGCCGTAATGAATTATTCTACTCGAATAAAATTGTTTGGTTGGTTCTATCATGTTATTTGTGGACTTCACTTATAGTGAACCACATTTGGTGTGTTCGCCTTTCCTCTTGGCCTACCCTTTGGATGTTCTAAACCTAAATGGCCTAAGTTTCCTTTATATAAATTGAGGAAACATTTAAAGGTGTTTTTTGTGGTAACTTTTCAATTACATAAATTTATTAATGAGAAATAAATTACAAATTTGGTCCCTCTTTTTAATGTCTAATCTTGATTATAATATTTTATCCCATGTGTGGTGCATCATACCTATATAATATTCAGGTTTATTTGAATTTAATAATCTTTATATACAAAATTACTCGTTTCAAGTTACAAGAGTCCCTTGCCTATTAGTGAACTCCTTATGCCTTTTTTGGAACTCTGTTCTTGAGCCAATTAAATGGTTTGGATGTATTGTGACACTTTTTCATGGTTGAATGATTTAGATGATAATATTTTATTAATGAAATATTGGTAAGAGGCACGTTGATGCCACATCCCTTGTTTATAATTCCTTAATTATGCAAGTATCCTAATTTCTTATGCCCCTGCTAGTGGCATAAACAATTTGAAATACCATTCCAGTGTTGATAACATGTAAAATTAAGTTTCAAGTATTTACATTCAATTGTTTAAGGACTATTCCATTTAGCTTAGTCCTCATACCATTCTCTCTCTATTATATTTTCCTATATTGTTGTTTTAAATGTAATTGGGTCGTAGAGATAATGTGGGTATTGAATTAAGAACCCATAATTAGACTATTAATACTATACAGGTTTCGACATGACGCACCAGAGAAGCAATGTTTTAGGCTCTCTAGGAATGTTCTCCCTTTGGATTTCATTTATAATATTAGGTGATATAGTTTTCTAAAGGGGTAACTGATGATAGACTCATTGGAAATATGGATACGCCAAGACACTATTGATACTTTGTCCCTAACGTGTGATGCCCGACACAGACTCATTTTTACCATAACATGAGTGATACATGGAATTTCGAAAGGATAACCTTGGATGTGTTTAGTGGCATTAGATATTTCAATTATATGTACTGTAGCGATACATCAAAGACAACAATGGACTCTACCTCTAAAATTGATGGATTTTATTTTAAATTCATGATATGAATCTTTCATTTGTGTTATGTATTTTTATTTCACTTGAGATTTTTCCCTTACTTTTCTCACTGACATCTGTGATGACATGAGATTTAGAACTGAAGCTCAATAACATTCTTGGGGATCTTCCTTCCTTAGTTTAACATTTTACTATTGGTCCATTTTTATATATTCTTCATTTCTAAACAACACATTTCATATATTTATCATAGGTCGAAGTAGGTGGTATGGGACTTGTGTCCATTTAGAATTTTGTACCATGTTGTTATTATTAATTTTTATCACCCAACATTAATTTAATATGAAAAAATTTATAATTTATATTGAATTTTATGAATTGGAATATATATTTTGGGGGTCGACCTATGGATATTTATATCTCACACCCAACTTGGATACCCTTGGTACCTATGTAGAACATATATTTGCATGATCTATGTTATTTTAGTTATTTCTTGTACATGTGAGTTAGGATAAAAGGGAAGAGTTGGAGCTTAACATGCTCATCGGTATCGCATGTAAGGATTGTTGCAAATTACTTATTATTGCAATATATTTTGACGCGGGATGTATTTTTTATTAAAATTTATCATGTATCATTACCATCTCATGCATTTATTTTTTCTATAAACTATTGCTCGACACTTTTATTAAATTTCTAATTATTGTTTGTGGATAGTTAATTAATTATTTGTTCCTATTTATGCTGATGTCTATTCTATTTAGTCTTCAGGTATCTATCATATATTTTCAATTTAATTTCATACTTTGATCCAAGAGATAATAATCTCTCCATAGACACATCCTAGGAACGTGTTTCTAGTTAGTAGCCTCTGGCATTCCGGGATTTGTGTTTGCGGTCATGTGACCCACTGATCAAACCAACATCTTTGAGGTAAGGAGGGATATAACATTACAATGTGGTATTTGGGGAGTTATATTTTATTTTTTCATACTGTTTTGGGTTGGTAGATAGGATACTAGTAATGTGTCAATGCATGTTTAATATCCATTCATGGGACTAATCCCTCCATGTAATGGAAATGATCATGTGTCCATGTCCAGGAATTGATGAACATGTTTTCTAATATTACAGTTGATATGATTTCACCTTTTGTGATTAGTATAATTTTCATTTGGTATTTATTAATATAGAATATGGTATTTTACCCCCAAGTCTATTAAAGAAAAGGATGTAGCATTACATGCATCATTATAGGCACATATGGATTCATATGTCATGAATATTTCTTGCTATATAGTAGCATTCATAGGTTACCTGCTAATATTATTGAGTGCCGTAATTTCATTCCATTTTGTTATGTTTATTATCATGAATGTTTTAATAACCTGCATATCATCGGCTAAATGGATTGGTTGCAATTAAATGAGGACATAATGGATCCTATAATTTTCATGGGAGCATTATGTATTGGTATATGGCTGCCCATATTATAGGATAGCTAAAATTGTTCATGTTTTATTATTAAATAAATTAAAATTTAAAGGTCAGGGAATTGGAACATGTATTGGTTTCATTTAGTTAAGACCCTCGTATAAGGGTAGATAAATCTTCTTTGAGTATCCTTGTAATGGAAGTGTGAGAATTTTCCAAAAGCACGATTTCTTTTACAGATGTATTTGATGATCGTATTCTGAACATATAGACTTCATTTAGAATGACCTGGTGTTAGGGTCGATGGTTTTTCTTTGTGAAGGGTAACTTGTTGCAGTTATCATTCTTACAACTTAAACTCCTTGGTAATTATGTGAGTTTTATTCCTTTTGATTTCATTTCCCGGTCATTGTTCCTATTTAGAACCACTTTCTTAAAATTACTCAATTTTTTGGATGGGTGGTCATGAATTTCATAGCATTTAATATGGTTATGAGTACCATGTGATGCTTGGTTTCAGAAGGATAGACATGCCTTGATCATTTGATGATTGAATCCATAGGGGGGATCTATTGGATGGTATTCTAGATGTTCTGTTTCTCTTAAAATAGTCAGTGTATTTTGGGTTTTCATTTCAATTGTTTAAGAAATTGTGTTTATTGTAGTTCTAACCATGCGAACTTTTGAGATGCTAGTCTATATCATCTTTTTTATGACTAGGAAACTTCTAAGGGAGCGAGTGACATGTGGGTTATAATAAATATTTGTCCTTATTGGTAGAAGGAACACAACCCAATAGGACATTTAGAGAACAGTTGGGTTGAATTAATTTTTCTGAGGCCAATGAACATTAAATAATGTCGATGCTTTCTTGGTAGCATGATGTCAATGAGGTTGGAGGTGTTTGAAAAAATTGAGTAACACCATAGTTCATCGGTGTACTATGGTGTTTAATGCTAAATAATCTTGGGATTAATTTGGTGGTAAAGGCAATGTGATTGGTTAATGATGGAACATTGGTAGGTGAGGACAAGTTTCTCTTTAGAAGTCAAATAGTTGTGGTTTTACTATTTTAATTTTTAGAACAAGGGTGTGTTTGAATGTAAGCCATTTAAATCATCTTAGTGAATCCTGCTTAGCAATGATCATGTCCCCAATATTTATATCATATAGGTACACTAAGAGAGTATATGTATTACACCACGCTCAGGTTTTAAATCCATTGGGCATTTCATATTGGTTGATTCAGTGTTACATGAAAAATTCAAGGGTCTAATTAATTCTTGGTTAGTATTAAGTGAACCTTGGATTCCCTTGTATAAAAAATATGGATGGACTATTATACACAAATCATTTCATCTGACATGACCACAAGATGATGCCACACTAATCCTAGTAAATTCATTGATGTGGATGTCTTGGATTTGTACTAATATCTAACTTGTAAACATAAAGTATAGACTACCTTAGTATAGTTCCATATACACCTTTCATGCCAATCTGAGGTTATCATGGACTTTTTTTGGACATGATGATGATTAAATCAAGAAACATCACGAGAAGTTAAGTATGGATTCTGGTGGACTTGTTCATGGGGAATGAAAGTAACCTGGGAAGAAGACATCACAATTCAGTTTGTAAAATTTCAGACATCTATGTTGAGCATCCTCTTGATTGGCCAGCTAGAGTGGCTCTATTAGTTTTCTCTCTTATTAAATGGAGTGATTGATCAATGTCCATTTCTTTCATTTCTTGTGTGAGATGGGTGCAGTGTGTTTCTGTTAAGGCATTTCATGAAAATATTTTTCAACATGGTATTTGAGGTATATGGGGATCGAAAACATTAAACCAATTTGGAAATATGCAATAAATTTCATTGTAACCCACAATGAAATACTTGTAATGAAATTATAATTATGGTTGAGTTGTGATTTGGAATTGGTTTCATATAATTAAAGACTAAGATTGGAAGTAACATTGGATAAATGCTTAACTAGATGAGTATAGGATCATGTCTTTAGGTAAATGGGATAGTGTGAGAGTCGTTATGATGTTTCAGATGGGGGATGGGCAGTAGCTGAGTTTTTGGAGGATTAATACCGATGTGTTTTAAATAATTCTCAAAGGTGTGTTGGGAATTTGGAAATGTAACATGACCATTTCAATGAAAATTCATGAACCTTGCAGGTTGAGTGATGTGTTTTTTCCAAAGGTTTCTTGGGGATAAGAAGTTCTAATGTGTGAAGTCTGTAACATCTTGTATTTAAATCCGAGGAAAAACTCTAGGTAATTTTGTACTTTTATGGTGTGGTATGGGATATTTTTAAGACTGAACATCTCAATGTATTTCCTGAGAGTTAGAAAAATACAATGTGTTTTTCTTAAAGATGTAAAATTATTTATTTTAAATATAAAAGTGGAAATTATTTAAAATAAAATTAGTTGACAAATAATAATAATAAATATATATTTTTTATAATAAAAAATTATATATTTATTATTGAGATTATTATTATTATTATTATAATGATTACTATTATTATTATACTTATTATTATTTTCTTATTACTATGACTATTATTAATTTTTATTATTTATTATTATAGTTTTAGAGAGACCCCAAGGTGGTCTCCCCTCGTCCCTCATGCAGACCTCTAATGCACATCCCACTTGGCTGAACCCCCCTCTCGTGCGACATCCCTCCTCATGACGTCCTCTATTGTTGTGATCATCGAATATGCATGCGACTCATCGAGGTAAGCCTTCTCCTCCCTCCTCTACCTCTTTTTTGGTTAATTAGTGGTCACCCTGTTTCCCTACATAGATCTGTGGAACCCTAGGGATTCATTATGGATTATTTTTTATGTTTATTATGTTTTTATGGAAGGAAACAAGTCTCTTAGGTCAAGTTCATGTTTATTTTGATATTATCCACTAAAGGTGAAGCAGATTTGTTCTGATTCACTTTGTCAGCACCATACAAGTTGTGTTTTCTTACAGTATATCATCTAGACTATTTTATGTTGGGTTTATTAAGTGATATTAATTTTCAAGTCATTTATTTATAGTTTGATGGGCCTTTATCATGTTGTTTTAGATAATTTTACATCCTTTCTTAATTATTTCTCAATTTATAGTTGGTTCTTTCATAGTTTTTTTATATTTTGATATTTATCCTTAAGACCATTGAAACTTGTCACTTTGATTTTGAGACCATAGTGTTTCTGTATTGTGTTGGGTCGTCTATGAGGTGGTTTCGTGTTTCCGGGACAAAGGTGACATGCATGTTTATGCATAGGTATGTTTGTATATATATATATATTTGTAGGTTCCCCATTATGTGTATATTCACCCATGGAAGTGAATATATATGTATGGGGATAAGTGTTCCTCTATATATATATATATTCAAAATGAATACGTAGGTAAGTGGAGACAAGAGTATGCATATAAAAATATATGTATGCTTCTCTTTGCACAAATTCATGGTCCATACGAATATGTGCATAGGGTCTAGGTGTCCTTATTTGTATATGAATGTGAACAAGCTTTGAGGGGGTAGCCGCAACTTCTTGTTAGAAAGTGACAATAGCCAATGTGTTTGGTTGGATTCCAATTTGATGTAGGGTTCCTTTCCTTACCCCTTTAGTTTTAGTAATGCATTAATTAACTACTCAATTCATCAATCATAGTTTTTAATTAATGATGTTTGGTTTTAAATTTATAATTATCATTGATAATGTCAGGGAAATACCTAAAAGTGATATATTTTTTTTGATGACAATGTCACTTTTTTTAATAAATCCCCTCCCATGGAGGTGAAAAACCTTCAAGATAAAAATGTAGAGATATAATTTCAGGTTTCCTATCTTATTTACTTGTTTTTTTATTTATTCTTGAGTTATAATTAATGAACGAAATATTTAGGTTTTTGAGCCCTTGTAAAGTAGTGTATATGTCTCAATGAGTTAAATGAAATGCTTGTGGTGAATCAAATGGTTCTAGTGAATTAGGGATGTTGGCATCATCAATTAAGGGTATCTAACATGAACCCATGAGGACTTGTACCTTAAAAATAAATTTTCTATGTTTTGGTGAATTGGGTGAGAATAAAATTTTGAAATATGGATCATACCAAATAGAATTCTTGGAAGATAAGGTTGATCCATAATGATTTTTTTAACTTGTAATAAATTTTTTGTTTTGTTCTATTGTGTTTTTTGTGGCCTTTGATTACAGAAAACCCATTTAAAGGGTTCAACTTACCTCTTGGCGACCCCTTTTTGTTTTCCCATCCTAAATAGCCTATGTTTCATTTATATAAAATGTGGAAATATTTCCATGGGTCGTGCATGGAACCTATGTAATTCCATAAATTGACTAATGAAAATTGAATTTTGAATTGGGTCTCTCTTTATAATCCTTAAGATTGAACATAATCATTTATCCCATGTATGGGGCCTCCTACCTATTGAATAATTTGGATTTATATGAATGATATATTCTATACAAAAAACAGTACTCATTTATAGTTACTTGCGTACCTTACAAATTAATGAACTCCCAATACCTTCTTTGGATCTCATTTCATGAGCCATATAAATAGTTTGTATGGATTTTGAAACTTGGTCAAGCTTGATAGCTTGAGATGATGAAATTTCATTATGACGTGTTGGTAAGAGGCACATTGATGTTACACACCTTTTTATTATTCATTGACTATGTAGGTTTCTTTATTGATAATTCCCATGTTAGTGGATTGAACCATATGATATTATAGGTTAATTTTTAAAGATTCTGTTATTATATTTCATGTGTTGACAGGAAATATTTTAAGGATTATTCCAGATTTCTTAAGCCTCATATCATTCTAGCTTTTTGATATTTCCCCCTCTTGATGCTCAAAATGAAATCAGGTTGAGGAGAGAACGTGGGTCCATATTAATAACCCACGATTGGAATATTTATACATGATAAGTTATAACATATTGCTTTGGGGAAGATATGGTTTAGGCTCTCCAAGTAAGGGGTTTCAATGGATTTATAATATACTATTGGGTGATACATGTTCTCTAAGGGGAAACTGAGGACAGATGCATTGGAAAGATGGCTATGCAAAGCATTGGTTTATTCTCAGAACCTTATGTATGATACATGGGAAAATATCATTTTTACATACCACAAGAAATACTCAGACAGTCAAACGGATCACCATGGATGGGCTTGGTGAAATTGGATATTTTGAATGGACATACCATAGTGATAACATAGTGATGGGCTCAAAATCGACCTCTAAAATTGACAGGTTTTAACGAAAATGAGTGAGAGGCATCATTTTTATTGTTATATATTGTGATTCCACTTCAGATGTTTTCCATACTTTACTAGATTAATTTTATGATGACATTATATTTAGACCCCATGTTAATGAATAAGCATGGGGTTCCTCTTTCCTTGGATTCCCATGCTACATGTTTCCCATCATAATTTATTCTTACTATCTTAATTATACATTTTTTTCTAGATTAGGAAGAAGAAGTTAGTATCGGATTTGTGTCCGTTTATGAACACATACCGTGATGCTATTATTAATTGATATCATCCAGCATTTATTTTATATGACACTTCCTAAATTGTATTGCATTGTCTAGATTGGGATAGACACTATGGGTGACGACTTACTACGATTTATATCTCACACCCAACTCGGGTACCCTTGGTACATTTGTATCCCTTATATCATTACAATCTATGTTGTTTTTTGTATTTCTTCTACCTGGGAGCTAGAAAAAAATGACTGAGTTGTAGATTGAGATGATCATTGAGATCACTCAACGGACTTGTTGTCTATTATTTATTATTATACAAAATTTTAAATAATGTTGTATGTTTTACTAATTTCCATCATGTATCATTTCGATTTCATGCATCTAACTATTTTATAAACTAGGATTAGAACTTTTAATAAAATTTTAATTATTTTCTTCCACTACTTTGTCAAATATTCATTACTATTTCTTCTATTTTATGATATTTTTTTCATCCAATATCTATCGAATATTGTTAATTGATGTGCGTACTCTAATTTATGAGGTCATTGTCTCCACACAGACACACCATGGGACCTCACTACTAGTCGAAAACCTCTTTCATTCAGAGAGATGTGCTGGAGGTCATGTGACACACCGGTCGGGCAACCGTCTTATAGGTGATACAAGAAGGGTTGTTATATATCTTATTAGAGTTCATTTTTTATTTAAATTTGACCATGTTCGTATTTTTGAATTGATACTTGATATAGAAAATTTGGGTGGGATAATAATGAGATTGTTTACCTCACACCCTACACGCCCCTTCGATGATGAATATATCCCATTATGTCTTTAAATGTATTGAATTTCAAGGCACCACGTTGAGGTGGTGATGATCCTATCACTTGATTCTGGATATCTAGTGGTGATATAGTGTGTGTCCCACACTATCAAATAGAGCATCTATTTCGGATTGAGTTCTAATTTGTAATTGGAATTTTACAACAGATATTTCATGGGTACTTTATGAGTTATATCACTTATGATGTTTCCAATTTTCATGACATATATTTCTTATTTTACACTTTTTTGTTTCTTTTTAGTATATATATATTTATCATTTAGAAGACTTATGGTTGTGAGGAATCATTACATTGGGTTTTTTTTGATTCATGGGTTCATGTTTCCAACCCATGAGGTTCAGGATTTCCCTTTAGTTATGGGATGATTCACATTACATACTTGTTTGTGATGGTATCTAGGTTAGGTTCATCAATAGTGAAAACAAGGTGGTTGGTGATTTTAGATTAAAAGACCATTATAAGTTATGGATGATAAGGGTAAAAATATCTGATATTCATGGATTTTAAAAGGCATGACTTATAAATATTAATGGTTGTGGAACAATCATATCCACATCTAAAATTTTTTTAACCCTCTATCTATGAATGGTTTTTAGGTGAATAGAAGGATGTTGTAGAGCCGGATAATAGGGTGAGAAAATATTCTGAGTTCAAAATTGATTATAATGGGGTGATAAGGGTCCAAATCCATGTTTCCCCCTCTATACAGTTTCGAAGGAGTTTTTGGATGGATCTCATAGTTCTTCATTTTCTATCCCTCAAATAAGTGAAAATATTTATATACATTTGAAAGAGTATTTCATATTAAATGATATAAAGAGATATATTTTAGTGTTTTTATATCAGTACTTTGTATTTCATGAAGTTAAGGATGTGTGAATTGTTTTAATGGAATGTAACAATAATTACACATAATATAGTGGAAATTGGAAAAAATCAGAATGTATTTTTTCAATGGAGTACCCAAAACACTAAAGGGAATAATTCCATATCTGTTGTAGTTATTGACCAAAAAACACCAGAAAACGACATTTCCATTAGGCAATAATTCTATCTAGATTAGATTAATAGTATATATATCTATTAATTGGTATTGTTTCATGTAGTATAACATTCAAATAAAATGAAATGTCGTTCAAACAAGTAAATTTCTTCAAAAGAATTATTATATAAAAACACATTTCACTCTAGTTTTAAAATGGATCAATATGAATAATTATATTGTAAAAAGTTAATATAGCATCAAAATACTTTAAAACATGTTCCACTTAGAATGAATTTAATTTTGTCGATATATTTCCAAATATGTAATTTTGAGTTATATTTCAATGAATAAATCAAATTGTTTAGAAAAAAAGACCATTTACTTCATATTTTACTTAAAAAATTAATTCTAACTCATTTATAGTATTTTTATTTATTTAATAAAAATAATATAAGAACAATCCCAATATAATATATTAGAACCTTTATTTTTATAATATCGGTTTTACAACCATTTATTGGAGAACCTATTTTAAATATGAATTTTAAAAAAAAATTAACATTAATATGAAAACCTAAACATCATTTTGGAATTGAAACCTCAAAATTTTGTTTCGGTGATTTTTTTTTATTTTTATACGATGTTTCATTTTTTGATGAATAGTGTAACTACTAAATTTTAATTGAAAATGGATTTTTTTCATATTTTTTATATATGGTTAAATTATATTTTAAATTATATTTATTTATTTATTTGATCAATTTTTATTAATATATCTAATAGAGGTCATTAGAGTCAATTTCTTATTGAAATTGGATATAAAAAAACTAAAAAACATTGAATTTGTTTTACTTTAAAACCCTCTTTGTACAAATATTTTCATAAGGAGAAAAACCATAGTTAATGTGATTAGATTTAATTAAAGTGATTATGAGGAAAAATAGCTTCATAAGGAACTAAACCATACACTTAAAGGAAAAAATGGCATATAATCTTGTCCAATAGACATTTTAGGTCCATATTCCAACCCTATGCCAATTTAGATCATATTTTATTAAATTTTATCCACTTTAAATTGATAAAACATTGGTGGAATTCCCTTTTAAAAAATACAAGAATTCCACTCCCCCTCTACAATAAAATGTCACTCACCCCTCACCCTTATTCACAAATAACATACAAATTGGGACACCCAAAATCCTCAAAATTAACTCCAAACATACCTACATTCATCCAAAAATATAACTCTTGGACATAAACAATACAATGAATAATGTTTTTGAATAACAAAAGGTTTTACTCAAAGAAGACGTAATATCTTTCCTCAATCGCCATTGTTTTATTTTCATTATCCACCCCTAAAATCTAATTGTAACATTTTTATAAAATAACCTCAATATCCTAAATATTATAATATATTTTTATTCAATAAATTTCAAAAAAAAACATATACACAATTTCATCTAATAGATTACAAACATATCATTTATGTGTACAACGATGTATCGCCTTGTGAAACGATGATTATTCATTATTCCATTACCAGCTCTCATGGTGGATATTATGATGGAAATGATATTTATATATGATATATATGATACCTAAAATGACATTATACTTATTTAATTATTAAATAACACAAAATTGATGTGATTTTCTTCTCGGGGATACGATAACATCCATTGTGGGTGTGCGGACTACCACATCCTCAAAGCGATGCGACTCATTCAATTTATAACTAAAATGTATTAGGTGAAGGTTTTAATAAAATCATGTGGCATATATTATATAAATATGATACTTTAATTGTAATAGACATATATATATCATTTACTTTTCATTCATTTAAAATATGAAAATGAAATGGAAGTAGTGTTCATGCTTGCGTTAGACCCACGATCTCCATGAACGGTGCATTTCATTTATTATATCCAAAAATATATGGATTCTTATAAATACATATATATATATATGTGATAAAAATGATATATAAATCCAGTTTTGAATTCTTTTTAATTTGAAATCATGATATATTTAATAATAAGAAAAACAACAAGCTAAAACATTCGTGACAAACACGGAAATTAATGCCCAAAATAGTGAAAAGGATGAAAGATTATTAACCTAGAAGTTATAAGATATTAGAATAAGTTAATATATGATATTTTAATTTTTATTAATATTATGTTATATTTTATTAACTACTTTAAAAACATTATATATGAATTTAATTGATGTTCACACAAAATCAAACATAAGGTAAGTAATTATTGTCTCACTTTTCTTTCAATGGTACATATATCATTTTCAACACATAACTATTTTTTGTAGTTTATAGACTATCAATACTGATATATTGTATCACTAATTCTTTTATATTTTTATATTTTTATATTTTTAATTTTCATCATGAATTACCTCATCCATGTGGTTTATCTTGAAAATTACCATGTGGTAAAATTCGCCTTGGACATATCACTTTTGTTGTTGTTGCTAACAGTATCTTGATTAAATCACATTAAAATAATAATTTCTCAACATATATTACCTTAAATATCCTCATTAATTGGTTATGGATATTATTTTTTCCTATAAAAAATACTATTTTTTCATATGGTGTTTCCTATGATAGTTACGTGGTTATCTGGGGAAACATTGATAAAGTTGTATTCTTTATTAAATATAGATACTTGATAAGATATGTTATTTATTTCAGTTAATTGATATAAGTAATTATATGAATGGGAAATTATTGGTTGGGACGAGACTTTATATATCCTCACTATGCATTGATAGGTTCTAATTATATGAATATGTTTTAAAGATTAAATGGGTTTCTACATGTAGTTCTAAACTATCTTGTTAATGATCTTGATGGTATAGGGTTTCATGTGCCTCAGGCATAACGTCTAATAACTAATAATTTACATCATACAAATATCAATTATAATTATTAATATACATGACTTTCTTACTTTAAAAAAATCGATTGATGTATTTCATTATAATTTTATTTATTAAATGGAATGTGTTTTTAGTTTCATATCTTTCCATATTTATTATACATTTTCTAGTAAATTAAATTGAATATATTCTAATTCATTTACCATGATATTTTTATTTACTTTTATTGATAAATTATTGGTTTTGAACTAATTACCCTTACTATGAATTTTGTCTCTCCATTATTATATTTTCTTCTGCTAGGTTATGAAGATAAATATTTTTAATGAGTTTCAAGGATACATAATTTTTTTTACTAATGATAAGCTTTATTTTATTTTCCCAATTTATTATATATATCATGTATATAATATTGCTTTCAAAAACTAGCAAATTTATCTATACATTGGGATTTTATTCCTTGTACTAATGACAATTTAATAAAATATGGTAGAGGCTCTAGGCTTCTGGGGTCGGGGTGGTATAGTTGTTGTCAAAAGAAGTTTTATATTATCCTTGGAAACTAGATCTCGAAAAGATATATCATGGAATATAATTCTAGTATAAAATTTTCGGAGTTTTATAGAATAATTTCCTAAAAATTTGGTAAGTTAGAGATTATGTCAGTATTCTTGGAAATACATCAATGTTAGGATATTATAAGTGGACTTAATTATAGAATATATGCACCTAAAGGAAACAACCCAAAAAAGGTGTGTCGAGCCTGACACGATGTAACTCGATACAAGAAGACCGTATTTACTATGCACCTAGTTCGACACTCTTGGGGGATACACTTATGATAATTCACATTTTATTAGAAAACTATAATGATATATTTAATAGTAATGATGCCCCCAAAGCAACCTAATTTTTGGTTATAAGATTACGATGCATAAATTTATGTTATGTGAAATAAAATACTCATAATTTTCTAGTATGATTTTATTAGCTAAAATAGTATTTTTCATGGTTAAGAATTAGCACATAGAAGGATGAATGGTATGAATACTCCTTGAAAATGTTGAGATCTCCATGTTGTGGAAAGCAATAAAACTAGTACAAGAGAATTGAAAAGTATTGCAATATTATGGAAACACAATCAGGTTAGGTCAATTAAACATTCCTAAATGGAGAAACTTATTCCACGAATGGAATAAATAATATTGGATCCCTTTATGATATAGGATCACCCATTATTTTGTGGAAATACTAATATAATAATTGATGATAATCATAATATGTCTATACAGAATATATTTATAGCCTTAAGATGTATTGGTATTGAAAATGTTATAGTTGTGGTGTGTTGTCTCAACGGTGATGATGATCAATGGTGGACCTGGATCCAGAATACTATGGATTAATAGAAATAAAAATCACCAAATTGATTATTTTTTAGGGGACATAATTCGATATATACTACTATCATTTTCAAAAAATTCAAATAAATAGAAGTTTAGTTTTATAAAAAAATGGATAGGGATAGTGTTTTAGTTTATGATGTAACCATTATAATATTATCCATATATACTAAAAATTAAATAAACAACATATATAAAATAGATGATAAATTCTTTTATGGTATTAAGCCTATTCCCTTAAGGGAACTGGTCTCTAAAAAAATTTCATTATATAAAGAAGTTGTTTTATATTCCATCAAGATAAGTAATTTTTTAGAATAAATATATTCTATAGAAACCAAGAAATGAAGAGTCCAACTAAGATGCATGAAAACATTTATTCTTTAGAAAAGAATAATATGTTCAAAAAACTTCCATATAATGAAAAGTATGGGGAAAACAACCCTAGGAAAATTTTGAAGCGGATTAGAGTATGTAATAAGTGTATAGAAACGGGTCCCCCGGATGAATAACGGATGGGGAATAGAAAAATAAATTGATATCTTGTGATAACATTTAAATGATATGGGACACTATAAAAATTAATTCCCCAAGATTCAACGGAATATTTCATAGAAAAGTTTGAGGGGAGATGTCGAATATTGTGAGATCACAATAATAGAAGTAGATGTACAAATGACATGGAACAAGATACATTAATAAAATAACTAAATTTAGAAAATAACATATTTGATTATATATAGTTACATTCTTTTATATCCACTCAAAATTAGGTAAAATTATACACATGCATTTTGATTTAATAATGGTTTTGTTTGTCTTAACACATATGGGACATTTCATTACAAAAAATCGGTTTCATGAATTACCAATTATGATATATATTTTTTATGTGATGAACGTATAATTAAACATAATTTTGGCCTTGATATAATCCTTATTATGTACTTGCTGTCAAAATAATAGGTGAGAATTTATTATAGGAGGATGAAAATTAGATTTTTTGATGAAGATGTTGAATCCCTCTTCTTTAGAGAAGACGTTTCCTCACCTGATTTTTATCTGTTTCAACCCCCAATAGCTATAAAAAATGAAGCATTTTGGGATGAATAAAAAACAAAATCTTGTGATGAAGAAGGTAACTGTAAAATTTCGGATGAACCTATTGTGTTTGAATACAATGATGTATTTTATGAGTAATTACCTAGAAATACCCTAGAGTGTGGTGTTGAAATTTCTATTTATTTTATTTTTTATGCAAGCCCAATATTGAAGACTCACTATAGAGTGTCCACTATAGAATTAGTGGGGTAGAATATACAACTAGGTGATTTGGGCAAAAAGGGATTTACCCACACTAGTTTTTTCACTTGGGAAGCCCCTATCATATTCGTTAATATGAAGTATGCATCCAAGTGATTATTCATTGACAATAATGGAAAAACTCTATTACAATAAATAATAATTATTACTTACCATGCATTGATGAATTGTTTGATAAAATTCCTGGATCCCAATATTTTTCAATGTTTTATCTTCATTCTAGGTATCATAAATTATGAGTGAAGAAGGAATAAATTTTAAATATATGTTTTTTAATGAAGTAGAGACATTATTAATTTATAGTAATTTCATTTGGATTCACTAATTCTCCCTCTATTATTATGGACCTAATGAATAGTGTATTCAACGAATATATTGATGAGTTTTTCATCATATATATTGATCATATTATTGTGTATTCTAAAATATGTGTGGAAAATTAGAATCACTTTAAAATAAATTTTAATACTGTTAGAAGGTAAGAGTTAAATGGGATATTTATAAAGTGTAGTTTTCTCCATCCAAACGATTCTTTTCTAGGCCATACTGACTCCAAGGATTGAATATATGTAGATCATGGAAGGAAAAAGGTGGTCAGAGAATTTACCACACCAACAAACATAACCCAAGAACATAGTTTCATTAGATTTTAATGTTACTATTGTCGAGATATACACATTTTTTTGATTGGATAACTCATTAACCAAGATTTCATGTAAATAGTTTATGTTTGTTTAGAAAAAGAATATGAAGAATGATTTGATGAACTAAATAGAATATTAGTAAATTCCTTAATTTTGAATCTACCTCTATGACCGATGGGTTTGTTATATTAGTTATGTATCAAAGAAGGGAATCGGTTGAGTTCTAATGAAAAATGATAATGTTATCCAATACGCATCATAGTAATTGAAGACTTTGGAATAGAACTATAAAACATGTGATCCTGAGTGAGAAGATGTAATATTATACACGAAAATATAGATACATTATCTATATAATGGTAGATATTAGATATACATATATCATGAAATCATTAAATACATATTCTCACAAAAAGAGATCAACATGAGACAAAGGTGTTGGATTGATCTACTGAAGGATTATAATTTAACAATACACTACAACTTAGAGAATATAAATAAGGTAGAAGATGCATTGATTTATAAGGATCATGGAGTTATAACAAAAATAATGATTGAAAATGATACTATGTTCATGAATCTAGTAAATATGGATATTCAAATTTCTAATGGAATGGATACATTAGACATTTTTAAAAATGATTGAAAACCTATCTTTATTAAAGAAGATAAATAATTCTCAATCATATTTTGATAAATTTCCCAATAAAATTATTAGTGTGAACAAAGGTAAATTAAAAGTCGTTATTTATGAAGATGGTTTTCAAAGTTATGGTATGTGTTTATATTTTCTATCTATACCTAATGTAAAAAATGAATCGTTGGTTGATTCGCATAGCATAAATTTCAATATATATCCTAGTAGCATAGAGATGTATAAGAACTTGAAGGAATATTTTTAGTGGGAAAACATGAATCTAGAAATTGATGATTTTGTGTCCAGATGTTTGGTTTTCTAACAATTGAAGGATATGAGGTAACATAATAATGGAGTTCCACAACCTCTCCCCATTACTGTGTGGAAAAGGGATCAAATTACTATGGAACTCATCATGGTACTAGAAAAGTCTCTTATAATGAATGGATCGATATTGGTTTTTTTACCACCTAATCAAATATGAACATTCACTTTATATAAGAGAATACATACCTCTTTAGGGTCTGACAACATTCCATATTAATAAAGTTGTAATACTTCATGGTTAACCTCTATCAATTGTTTCCAACTAATATCCCTGTATTACATCAAAATTATAAAAGAGTATTTAGAAGGCTCCTAATACTAAGCTATGCTTGGGCACCTCCTACCATCCTTAAAATAATGGAAGGTCTGAACGAACAATTCAAACAATGGAATTCGTGTTGAGGTAATTCTCACCTGATTTTCAAGGTATGTAGGATTATTACTTACCTTTGGTAGAGTTTTCATATAAAAATAGATTCTATTAAAATATTTAAATGATTACCTACAAATCATTATATAGACATAGATTATACGCTCAAACATTTTGGAAATTTGTTGGTGAGAGGAATATCATTAGCCTATAACTTTTTGAAGTGAAGATGATAAATTTATTAGCTATTCAGACTAATATTATTTATGAAAAAGAGTAATGCTGATAATAAGAATGATGATTTAGAGTTACTAGTGGTAGATAATGTTTTCAAGAATACATCTCCATGTAAGGGTGTAATAAGGTTCAATAAGTAAGGGTAATTGAGTCCTCAGTACATCATACACTTTGATATTATTGAAATGGTTGGAGTTGTTGCATATCATTTGGAAATGCGGCCAAATAATTCAACGGTATATGATGTTTTCCAAATATATTTTATAAGGAATTATGTTCTAGACCCAACAGATGTGATCGTATCTGATGAAATATAGTTGACCCTTAACCTTTCATACTATGGAGAAGCCATCCATATTCTTTATACTAGAGAGATAGTATTGAGGAATCAGAAGACACTTCTGTTAAAAGTACTCCAGATTAATCTAGAAATCGAAATAGAAATATAAGAACCAAAGGATTATATATAGGAGAACTAACCAAATATTTTAATATGGTAATACCACTACATTAAATAGGATTTAATTTTTTTATGAGGGAAGAATGTACCACCCTAAGACATTAAGGAATATCCCTCTTAGAATAAATTTCATTATGTTGATAGCTTTATAAACATGAAATATTGAGTTAGTTTTCAATAAATGAAAAATTCAATCTATAAAACACAATTAATATAATTTTTTTGTTCAATTATATTATAATACTTTTATATAATTTATATATATATTATATTCATAAGTTATGAACAAAACCAATATTACACATAGAAACCCATTTTTTTAAAAGTAGTTTTACTTATTTTAAATTGTGAACCTAGTTTAAATCTAAATTTTGACACTTTTTTAAAAATAAAATAAAAAACTAATCTTAATTTTCTATATTAAAGAATCAAAATTAGGTTAAGTTAATTTTTTTGAATTTTTCATTGAAGTTTCATTTTTTTCTTAATATTGACAAATACATAATTATAATTCAGAACTAATTTTTCATCTAATTTATTAATAAGGATAAATTATATTTTTAATTTTTTAAAGTTTTATCAAATAAATTTTTTAATTAATTTAATTTAGGTCATTTGAATCAATTTTACTTTGGAATTGGATAAAAAAAATAGAAAACTTTTGAATTTTTTTACTATAAAAACCTTCTTTGTTGTCCCATCAATTTGATTAAATTTAAATTAATATATCCTGCCAATGTGATTAGAATATTAATAAATGGATTTAATATTATTAATAAAATAATTTTATATTATATAATATGTTCAATATAGTTTATTACCATAAATATTATAGAACATGATGAAAATTAATTATAATCATTAAGAATAATGTTTTCTTCATAAGAGATCAAACCATAAACTCAATTGATAATTGACATAGAAACTTTTTCAAAATCCATTTTCTGTAAATTTTTAGAACCTATAATACCTTTTAACGTAAATAAACCATTATTTTATACAATATTCATTGAAAAAACATTTGTGTAATCCCTTTTTATAAAATTTACAAGAATGCTACCCCTCCACTATAAAAAGGCACTAACCCCTCCCCTGTATTCACACAATTCAATCCCTTTGGTTCGCTTAAAATAGATTTAAATAAGCTCCCAAAATACATTAATTTATCATATAATCGTCGATTTTGTTATAAATCCATTAATGTAAGAGATTTGGTGCAAACCAAATGGATTTACCCAAAGATATGGTAACATCCTTCCTCAAGCTCATTTATTTATTTTCATTCTCCACCCACTAAACTATTCTTATTGAAAAATTATATAAAATGTGAGAATTAAAAATATATTAAGATGTTTTTATTCTATATTTTATACCTAAACATACACAAACTATCATCTAATAGGTAACAAACAAATCATTCATGGGTACAGTAATCAATCTCCTCATGGAATGATGATTGTTAGTTATTCCTTTACAATCTCTCAGAGTGGGCATTATTATGGAAACACTATAAATATATATATATATATGATATTTACTAAATTAATAATTTATTTTTACATATTTATTTTCAATACAACAAATACCATCATGAGTTCTCTTTTGTGGTGATACAATAACAACATTTTTTGACATGTAGACAACCGCTACCTCAATGAGACGTGATTCATTACCACTATACACTGAATTTTTTTGGGATTGTAAAAAAAATAATATAAAATATATGATATAAATATGATACCTGAATTATAATATACACACATATATCTTTTTCTTTTATTTATTGAAAATACTGAAAAATAAATGGAATTATAATTCATTTGTACGTATGACCAACCTTTTCCGGGAGCGATGGATTAAATTTCTTCACTAAAAACATTACGGATTATTATAAATACATGTGAATTATATATATATATATATGTTTTACATCATTTATTACATTAATTAGATGATTAAATAATGATCTATGTAGTAGGAACAAAAACAACAAGTTAAAATATACCTGAAAACTATAAAATTAACACCAAAAATAGTGGGAATGATGAAACATTATTAAAAATGACTAATAAGATATTATAAGAAGTAAATTAATGATATTATAAATATTATTATAGATATTGTATTACTAATTAACATGTATAAAATAATTACATGATATTTTAATGGGTATTATTCTGAATAGAAACATAAGGTAAGGGACTCTTTCCTCAATTTTATTTTTATGAGGCATGAATCATTTTCACAGCATATATATTTTGTGTGGTTTGAATAATACAAATATTGATATATTATATAATGAGTTTTTTTTAATCATGGTATTTTATGTTTCACAATTAATTATGTCTCCCAATGGGTTTAACATGAAAATTATCGTGTGGAAAAATTCATCTTTTCAATCCGACTTTCTTTTGGGAATGATAAATATCTCCAGAAACAATCAAATTATTGTAAAAAAATTGAATTGGATATTAACATAAATAACATGTTTATTGGGTGATTTATATTATTATTTCCTAAACTATATACCATGTTTACATATAGTGTTTATGTGGAAAATTATTTGAATATCTAGTGAATCATTAATAAAATCATATTCATTATTTAATATGGATATTTTATAGGGAATATTATTATTTTTCAATTATTTGATATTATAAATGATTTTAAAATTATGGTTGGGTACCATAATTTATATATATAATCAATGCATTGAATGATTCTTATTGGACAAATAAATTGGCCAAATTAAACAAGTTTCTACATGTAGTAATAAACAATGATTTGAATGGTCTTGACCATATAGGATTTCATGTGACTAAAAAATGACATCAAATTATTAAAAATTTACATTATATATATTTAATTTATTATTATTATTATCCATGATATTATTTGATGAAAAAATATATGGATTCATTTCATTCTCTTTTTACTGTATAAATAGAATGTGTTTTTAGTTTCATACATTTCTATATTGATCATGCCGTGTCTAGTTATTAAAATGGCACCTGTTCTTAGTTATTTAATATTCAATGTTGATTTATTTTTATTGATTCATTATTTATTCTGACATAGTCGACCTTACTATATATTTTAGCTCACCCTTAGTATGTTTCTTTTTTTAGGTCATGAAGAGGAATCCTTTTAATGAGTCTCAAGGATGCTGAGTTTTTAATTGTGATATTCATTATTTTCATTTACCAATGTATTACATTTTAGATATATGTAATATAGCTTTAAAAAACTAAAAAAAAATGATTTTTCCTTTAGGATATGATTCATTGGTATCATGTCAATGTTTTAAAATAATGAATTGGCTCTGGGATTCTTGGTTTGAGGTGTTACATTGAAGAAATTTAATGTAGTGGAATGAAGTTGGAGAAAAAATTGTATTGGGACGCAATCTATTTAAAAAAATGATATAAATATTTAAATCTATTCACAAACATATAATGCATACCTCACATTATAAAAAGACTTAGGCTAACAATCTTTAGAAATATTTGGATTTTGATGTTGGAAAAATTGTGAACCAAGGAATATATCCATGGATAAGGGTGATGATATTTAGAAAGAAGGGAATGTCGATTCCTATTTATATTAGTCCATTATATGTTATTTTTCATGTTAGCATATTATCTTTTTGTTTTAAACATACACTAAATCTATCTCAATTTCATAAGGTGTTCCATGTATATCTCATGAGGATGTACATGTCCCAACCTACACATATAATAAACTATGAGGTCATTCTTGGAGAGAATAATCTCTCTTCAAAGGAAAAATTGTTGGTATATATTATTATAGAGATATTTTTCTACAATACCAGACCACTCAAATGGTCAATGTTTTGTGTTGAAACCACTAATTTGAGGAAGAAATGTGGGAACCAAAATATATATTTAAACTATTATTTCCTAAATTTTTTAAAATTGATTAATTTTTTGGAATAAATTCATATTTATTGGCCAGAATGTAACAACCCATGATTTTTTGAAATACATTTACTAAATAAACTAATTTCTTCGATAACATTCATTACTCATAAAAACTATTCTAAATAATTTTTTTCAATATTAGAATATTATTATTATATTTTTTTACATAGATATGGTATTTAAATGTGTAAATATAACTAAATAAATTAAATAATGTATGGATTCCACATTTATATAATTAATTCTGTGGTAATTTATTAATTATAGATGAATATAAATTAATTTTAAAATAAAGGATATGTTTTTATAAAAAAATATTTTTGTGAATAAAATGTATTTTTATCTGAAAAGATTAAATTAATCAGTAATGAGAAATTATTTAAATACAATTTATATATAATATAATTTGAAAATAAAATTAAACATACACATATTAGGCATTTGATAAAAAATTATTGTTTTAAGCTAAAAATTGTTTTTTATAAAAATAGGGTTTTATCATATTTTCCAAACATTCATTAAAATTAATAATTTCCATTTTTATGTAATGAATTTGGTTAAAATTTCTTTCAATTTTATAATTATGAGGTTTGAATTTGGTAAACTTGTACATTTTATTTTTTGTTTATATAAATTGTAACAATGATAAAATATATCACCTCAATAAAGTGTAAATAGAGTTAATATAATTTAAAACTAAATTATATGGAAATTATTTTTATATGTATTTTTATTGGATTGATTTAATTAAAACATTATAAACATATTCTATATTTATATTTTTTTTAATAGACTCATTTCCAAGATTATAACATTTAAAACAAATAATGTTGTAAAGGGTCATTCTATTTGTTTTAAATATCTTTTATGAATTCAAATATGAGAATTATATAGTAATGAATTAATACTTATTGTAGTTTCAAGATTTAATAAATTATTTTCATGATATAAATCCATTTTTAATCTTCATGAATTATATATAGATATTAAATTCTTCTCCAACATTGATGAAGTAAATATAAAATTAATAAAAATATATAATTAATGATTTTAAAATTTTTATAACAATATAATTTTCTGGATTTATATGTTATATGATAGTTATAGACTAATTTGACATAATATTGTAATGTTATAGAATTATATTAAAATTAAAACTTTTTTATTATTTATTTTATATAAACATAAATGAATATATTTAAAATTGAAATTAAGGATATTATATCAAAATAACATTTTATTAAAATAGTTTAAAAACATAAAAACCATAAAATAATAAAAATGTGATATAATATAGTCTAAAATATCATCACCATTTAATTTATATGATATTTGAAACCATTATTGATTGAGAATGATGTTATTATAATTAAATATTTCTAGAAATTCCAAATGTGTCCACTCCCTCCCTAATAAAATAAAATACATTATTCTTATTCTTCACCACACATTGAGACATATATCTTGACCTTCCATCAAAAATGTTTCTTCAAAATATCATTTTCTATGTTTTCTCAACTTACCTCCCAAAAAAACCATGTGTTCTTTAATAATGGGTCTATGGAGGTCTCCCAAAAGTAAGGTAGTGGTCATACCCGACTAATTTAAATTTCATTCCTCATATATATAGTATAAATATATAGTATTATTCATAAAATAATAACTTAAATATATGAAAAATTATGATATTTTATTATGATCATGGATCCATCAATATCCTCCCTCTTTCTAAAAAATGTTATGTGAAATCATCACATTAGTGTATGTTCATCTTATCATCTCCACCTAACTGTACTATTAATTATTGATAAACATTTCTCATCTATGGTGAGTATTATGTGTATAAATATTATATTATACATTTATGAAATAATTATACTTCTATAATGAAAATATAATATTTACTTTATTACATTCCAAACTGATTGAAAATGATAACGCTTCTCATGTGTACATGTGGAGTACCACCTCCATGAACCAATGTGATTCATTTTCCATTTCTTATTTACATGGATTGAAAGGATGATAAATCTGATAAATATATATGATTTATATTATATTATATTGATTCATTAAATGTAAATTATTATTTCCCATTCATTTAATCCATTCATCAAAAAATGAAAACAGTTTTATTGCCTACGTATGACCAACCATCTCCATTAATGATGTAATTTAGTATTTATCTATACCACTATGGATTAATGTAAATATATATATGAAATGAAATAATATGAAATAAAAATAATTTATGATATTATTTTATCTAATTAAGAAATATATTTGTTATTCAGTTGTCTAGAACACTTTCAAAGAATGTGGAACTCACGGTATGATATTTTTGTCCCACATTAATCTCTTGGAGACACATACCTTATACATTACTTATTTTATTTGGATGGTCAATGTAAATAATATTAATTTCATTTAAAATTATTCATATAAAACTTATTGGGATTTAAATATACATCAATGGAAATTTGTTTCATACTACTCTGGATTCAAAAATTACGATAGATGTAAGACTATTATGTTATAGTCTCATTGCATACCGGGATTTATTGGGATTAGGATTATGATTTTTAAATATTATGATATATTTATCAATAAATTAATTATTTTTCATATACATGGTTTATTTAGAAGAATAAGATATTTTATTTTTAGTTTCCTCGCATTAAGTGCTTACTAGACAAAAAATATGTTTTTAAATAAAATGGATTATATTTAAAAACATAACCGATTTTTTTCCCATATCCATGATTTAAAAAAAATTATTAAAGGTTTTAATTATTCTATAAATATTTTTAATGAACATTTTAACCATATTTGAATTTCTAAAAAATGGTTCAAAATGAATCGTCTTATCATTTTCTAAAAGTGGTGACTTATTAATTTTTTAAAAATGTGTAAATGAATATCATCCTTAAACATGTACAACATGAATAGAATTTCATGCTTCCTAGGATGATAAATTATTTAAAATTTATTTTAAATTTATCCATTTTAATTTTGAACGAAATTATTTTCCATTATATTTATTAAATTTTTATATTTCTAAGAATTTATTTCACCGTTGAAAATTTATTTTTCTCAAGATATGTTCCCTATGAACATTCCAAATAGTATTCCATATAAAATGGAATATATAGATGATACATAAACCTTAACAGGGATACACCTAAATTATACCATTCTTATCATTCCTCTGGATGGTTGAGGATAATGATGTCATTATTTTCAGAAAATATGTTCCTTTTACTCTTGTATACTATTATGAAAATTTTATAAAACCTATTCATTTTTACAGGTAATGATATGTTTAATGTGGTATAATGTTTTGGCACACCTATGTATTATTTTCATTCTGTGAACTATATCTCCCTCTGATTCATTTGGTAATGAAAAATGATCCATTATCTCAAAGGGTATGTAAGAGGTTATCCCAAATCAAAAAGAGGGTATATAAGATGTTATCCGATGACCAAAGCAGGTAGATAAGTGTTTAGTCCAATAAATATATGTGATTTAGGTGTTTTATGGTATCCTTGACATATGATTTTCAAATAATATTTTTTCATATGAAAATTTGATGTCTTATGGCGATGTTATTCTACCATGATGAATTTTTATTTATTTATTTGATATTCATATCTTATGAAGTTATATGCTTTATTATATTACTATATATTGTGATCTATTATATGAAAGGTCTGAATTTAAAAAAAAAATCTTAGGTTCTCACACCCTTATTCTCTTATTATACTTATGAGATCATAGATATCTCCCTTGTTTACCCTTACAAAATAGTAGAGCTCAAACATTTTTATATTTCCTTTTCCTAGATTATGATGATATGTATTAGGTATGATATTTCTAAGATGGGATCTATTTTTGAGAACAATGTGGAAGAAAATATATTTAAATTATGAAATATTTTCTTATTTTAAATTATTTCCAATGTAAGTAGACGTATATGATTTTGTCATTTATCGTCATGTTGTGTAAAGAATATTCATCTAATATGATTTTATATTTATAACTAACAAAACATGGGTCACTATTAATCATAATTTAACGTGAAATAAATATTCTAGAATCATATGATCATGGAAAAATAGAAAATTTAAAAAACAAATGACAATCATATGTCATGGATGACCACCAAGACAACATCATAGAGTGGATATAGTCCCATCATAGATTAGGTTTACTTAAAAATCCCATACACCTCATCTCATGAGAAATAAAAATTATATGATTCACAAGAGAACTATATAGGTTCACCCATCATAAAATGTACAATCATATTTTTCCCACATAAGGAAATCATACAAGAGACATAATCATTAGAAAAAACCATGGAATTGGAAACATGTTACATAATTAAGTCTAATAAAATAGCCAAATAGAATTTCATAATAAATTAAATGAAATAATGTGATAAATAATTAATAGATATTCATAGGTAAATAAAAGATCATAGTTTATAAAAATGAGTTTAACATAATTGAATAAATAAAAAGGAGTGGATAAATAATTTTTGAAATATTTGTTTTAATTGGGGTTTTAGAAAAAATGCTAAAGCGTCTTTAAAATGGTAGTGTGGATAATAATTTCAATAAAACTAGAAATAAACTAATATTTTTTACATAGTATTGAATTTTTATGTAGACACCAAATATGTTAAACACACATATCTTTATGTGGTATATCAAAATAGGTAGGGAAACAAATTAGTTCCCTTTAATCGGATCTGTGGAACAAATTGCAGAAGAGATCCTTTAAGACATGTATATCAAACTAATGAAATGGATAATTCCTCTATGAGTATATGTGTGGGAAATATATTTATATATAATATTATGTAAATAATAATAATATATTTAGATAGGGTTATACAAATACATATACACCATAACATAAATAAAACATGGTAGATTAGAGAGATCGCTTACCCTACGTACAAAATCATTCAACATATTCACTATAATTCTTATATAATCATATTAAAGTCATTAATTATTTAATTGATAAAATTTTATATTCTTTTATGATTTACTATAATTATATTATGTTCATTTACAATTATTTCAATGAGACATGAAGTTCAATTTAACTATACCGAGTGCATTCCTTTTAGGGTTCCAAGGTCGAATCACATGTGTATAGTTAGAGATGTAGTTTAAAAAGGGGAATAAAAATATAGAATTAAAAGGAAATGTTATATATTTAATTATAAAAATTGATATTTTATCCCATATTTATATATTATCTAATATAAACTTGATTAATTTAGTATAAACATTAGAGTTATATGAATAGTGCATTATGTTAGTCTTGTCAACCAGCAAGAACTACATTCATTTTTAATTTAAATAATTACATGATAAATAAATGGATATTAAATAGGATATATTAATCTTTTTTATCATTATATTTAACAATAAATATATTGTTTTTATTATCCTTGAAGTTTGGGGTTGAAAAAGAAGTATATTGTTTGTAGAGGTAGTGGACTCACTATGATATAAAATACATTTTAATTTTTAGAACATAGGATAATGGAAAATGGATATTAAATTAAAAAATAACCATCTAATATATTTATAATACTAGATTCATTATTAAATTTTTATGGGGGATGTGAGGAGGTGGTTGAATATGTAATGAATTTAAAAAAGATAGATCGTGTACATTACCTCTAAAGACCATATCATAGGATACACCGTAATGAAAATTGGAATCACATTTTTATTAGATGAGAACTATGAGTACATGGAAGAGAAGTTTGGGAATAAAATTGGAAGATATTTAATATCACTATTTTAAAATTCGTTATGATAATGTGTGGAGATGATTGATATTTATAAGACAGGATATGAGTGTTTATGATAATTATATTAATTATTTTTTTATCTTTCATACAAACTACCAATAGTGTTGAACATTATCTCTATATGATGTAAATGGTGCATGTTAATTTGAATTAATGGGTTCTTACTTCATCCAATATGTAATAAATCATGTATTTATCTTTTAATGTTAAATATGTTATTTTATCGTATTTCACCATTGACATAAAATTCATCTATTTTATAAAAATTTAAAAAATTCACCCTAATAATTTTTCAATATTTAGATTCTGAAATTTATAGGAATTTTATGAAAATACTTTTTCTTATATGAGATCATTTAATTTTTCATTAAAATATAAATTTAATTGAAAATAAAAATTCAAATAGTTTTTTCTTTTTTTTGACCATTTGAAAAAATATTTATATTCTTATAAAATTAATTTTTTATTATCATGATAATAAATTTTATTTTTTAAACATCTTTTATAAAAATTAAATTTATTTCAGAAAATTAAATTTTTTATAAATATGGAAAAATGCATACATGTTATAGAAAAATAAAAACACATATTTTAGCATTTTTTGAAAACTTATTTACATGTATCATAATATAAATATGCCATATTGTTATTTTACAAGATACTTAAATATAATATTTCCATTAATTACGTGATTTTATTGTGATGAGATCCTCATTATTATTCCAAAAATTGTTATTACAATTTAAACGGTTTTATTTTTAATCAAAAAATCTGATTTTTTACATTAAAATGGGTTACCTACTTTCTAAATAGGCATGAAATTTTATTCAACCAAATTCAATTATATTTTACCTAATGGATATATATATTTTACTTTCCAAAATAAATATTTACTTACAATTAATTTTTATTTTTATATTGTTTTTATGAGTCTAATCATACTTGGTGATCGAGAAGATCCAAAATTTCATATAATAGTTATCTTAATTTTTAATCCAATTGTAATTATTTTAATTATTATCCCGATATTCGTTATCTGAACCTAATGTTAAAATTAATATAATATGATTTTTTTGGTTATCTCTTGTGGTGAATGTGGTGAATGTGACATAATTATATAATTACTATGGAAATTCCTTTTAATAATGTTTGGGTCATTACATTATTCCCCATTAAGAAATTTCGTGATAATAATTAATTTTACATAATATGGTACAAACTTGTGAGGGCATGTCAACTTCATTTCTTCCTCTGGTTCTGAATTTTCCCCTTTATGCTTAAAGTTCCACCATAATACATTGAACATATAAGTTGTTTGGTTGTGTAAAACTCTATTTATATTTTCCAAGATTTTCACTAGTTTATCCTCATATGAGAGATCATTATTTATCTATAATATCACCTAATTCAATATATGTAATGAATTAGGTATGAAATTCTTAAAGAGGGAACATGGAAAAGATCATATACCTGAGAATCAATTGATGAGAGTGTTATTTGATATGATATAACTCCTATGAAATCATGAATATAAAATTGGTTGTTGTATATGGGAAATAAAATTATATTTTCCCAGATTTCATGAAAATATTATAAGGATATATACATAGGAACAATTTACCACCAATAAAAAACTCATGGTATCATTAACAGTTATTAGCATAAATTATTTCTTGATACTAAAATTTCCTAATGTTTTTGGGAAATTGTGTGGAACATTTTAATGATTTTATTTACCATATTTGGTCATAAAAGTTTGTTTTCACAAACATAATCCGAAAAATTCATATGTTTTTAATAACATCCTGTAAAGGTCTTTATATGGATACTTGATTGATAGTTATTTTTGTATGATAACTCAACCGGTGGAATATATTAATAACATCCAATTTTGAAGGAAATCAATTATGCTTTCAATATGCGGAAAATTTTCAAGATAGCCCACTCAAATTTCCCATCAAATTAGGGGTGCTAATATGTAATGAAGTTTATATTTATTTTTACAGAACAATTAATTATTATTTAATACGTCATCATAAATCTCAATTCTATGTTGGACACCATATATGGTATTGTTCTATATAGCCTCACCACTTAAATGATGTATCTATTTTCACGTTGATTCATTTAGATGTTATCCCATATAAAAATTAATTTATAAATATTTATATGATGACCCAAAATAACCCTTGATTTTTTATTTTCTCTTTATTACTATAATACTCTACTGAAAAATTGATTGGTGATCTTTACCCATTTTTATATAGGTACGGGTAAGGTTTATATCTTACCCTTTGATTTTTTACTTTCTTTTATCACTTAATGACATACCTAGTACTATAATGTATATTTTTTGACCTAATTCTCCATATTTTCTCCTCAAAAGTTCTCTTGGTGTTATCAATACATCTGTTCACTCAATGTGTTGATTGATAAGGATGAGCCATTTGCATTATTCAACAACCTCTTATTTAACTTAGTGTTTTATAGTAAACATTATTATGATCAAAATTTTATAAATCATTTCCCATTAATTTAAAACTATAATGATTACCTTTATCATAAAGATTTTTCTTCTTATGTATTTACACATCATCTATTTGAGCATACTTTACCTTATTCAGAATGGATTGTTAATCAATCATTATAGAAGGGGGATGATGATGTTCATCCCTTTATAACTTCCATGTCCATCCTTTTCATGTCTAAGAATATTATATCCTTATAGATTTTCCTCATTAATAAGTCTAAATGGTCATTTAAACTTATAGAATATATAAATATATCTAACATGCAAGGGTGATAATAGATAAGGTGGTCATAGTCCTTGATCATATCATAATATGTATAATACATCATATTTATCTCTTCCAATGAGAATATATAATTGAAAATATTATGATCAATATATATTCCATACTTCTAGTAATTGAGATAATGGTTCCATGTCAATATAAAGAATGTCCCTACAACCAACTCTAGACCAAACATTGGGAATTTTATTAATGACCATTAATTATCCATCATTCATAGTTTATAAATTTTCATTTTTCATGAGCACACATCAAAGTAACATTATTGGTGCATCCCTAAATACCATGAATAGTTCCCCAAATGAAGGTATTGTGGGTAATTTCCCACTAATATGTCCCTATTTCAATTCATTGACTGTCTTTTTTCATTCATTTGTCTTGAAAAACACCACTCCCTTTATATTTTTCATAAATAACATGTTTCAAATGTATGAGAATTTACTCAAATATCTATATAAATATTCAACTAATCAATGAAAAAATGGTTCTACATTAAAAATTCACATCTACAAAATTTATTAATATCCTTACCTTTTAGGTATGCTCATCTATCCATTTATTGGTGATACATTTCACCTATAATTTTATTTCTTCCATCCAAAACTCACATTTACGTTACATTTCATATAACTTCTCCATTCACAAATTCATTAGCATGATATTCAAATTCACTAAATTTTCCTATATAATTATTTATTTTGTCATAATATCATCTATAAATAATACCATAAATTTTACAATGTAATCTATAAAGACTCCATTCATCAATTCAATGATTATTTATGGATAATTAGTGATTCTAAAGTGATTCACAACGAACTCATTTACTTATTAATGTTTTTAAAAGTAAAAAATCAGAAAATCATAAATTTTTTTACCATTGATTAGGGATATCATGACCAAATTTCAACCTTATTGATACAATGTGACCCACATAGTTGATCAAACATGTCAAAATTCCAAGGAAGGGGATAATTATTCTTTATTTTGATCACATGGAGTTAATGATATTGAATTTCATGGTGAATTTACCCATTAATCATCAGGAAAAGGAGGAATGATATATCCCTTGATAAAACACTCAAGTGTACAAAAACATTTTCTATATTATCCAGTAAATATGTATTTGTTTCTTCTAAAACAATGTTGGATATTTTATAGGGTTCCTGTAGAGACCCAAATCATTACGTACATAGACATTACATTAATTTTGTAGAATTGTTAATACATAACAAAAAAATAGACACCAAAGGACCTTAATAGTTTAGTGTATTTGGAAACATGGAACATAAACTTCTAATCTTGGTGACGGATCTTCAACATATCCCATAAAGATCTTCCCTTTTTCTTACCTCAAACTTTTCTTTATATCTTGGGGAAAAGAAAACATATAATGGGTGAGCTCATATGCTCATTAAGGGTAATCATGGAGAGAATAAAAAAACCATATACATTTGAACTTAAAAACATGAACATAATGTTTAAATATCAAAATCTTGAGAAATGACATAAAACATAGTAGTGCGTGAGGCATAGATACATAAATAATAATAAAATAGAATGGAAATAAAACTTGTAATTGTGGCAACCATTAAGCACATGGAATGATTTCCATAGTAGCCAAGGCATTGCTACCAAGACCATCTTAGTGGAAAAAGTCCCTTTCTGAATCGTGTTCACTCCTCGTTTGAGTCCTGTAACACATAACCAGATAATAATCCCATTCCATCCATGTATATCTCATAAGATATAAATCTTTACCTAATGCATTGGAGGGAGATATAGGTCCCACCCATCTCATAGTTAAATCATTCTTACTTGTGACACAATTTAAACATAAATAATTCATCATAACCGAAAGAATAAAAATGGGTTTCATAAACATCATCCCATCATAACATATTCAATATAAAACAAATAGATATCATTTCATCATAAAAAATTAAACCATGTAAATCATAGATATATTATACTTGAATCAAAGACATAACAAATAATGTCATCTTAGATGGAAAATGGTTTTGATAAAACTCATGAAAAGAATTCTTGAGGAAAATATAATTTCTTATTAAAAATCATTTTCTTTTCAAAAAATGCTATGAAATTATAAAAGAGACAGATTTTATTGACAATAACCATGAAATATTGTTAAGTAAAATTCCTGAAAATAAATCATTATGAAACCATAAAAAACGGTTCTTGATGTATAAGTTAAATCAACATTTTTCTCATACTTTTTCCGGAAAAGTCAAAAAGTACCTAGTATGGTAAACAAAAGAAAGATTACATACATACCATGTAGTGAAAGTACAAAATTGGAAAAAAGGACTTTTAACATTCATGAAACCATTTTTATATAACAGGGATATGGATGATAAATATAACACCAGTAAATAATTACGAATAAACAATCTCAGATAAAAATGAGATTGGAAAAGTTATCCCTTACCTTAGGTCCGATATGCTTCGTACATAACCGAATCTCCTATAAAAATATATAAATAATGTTATTGACTTATTACAGAATCATATTAATTGTTATGATATCTTATATGGTTCACTTTTGACTTTATATTAGTCGTTATTTTGTAAATTCCATGTTAAAGCAGTGTTTTGTGTAAAATCGTTTTATTTATCATACATGTTTGGACTTGTTGTTCTTGATATTATTATTACATATATCAGGATTTAATTACTTTTATAATGTAAATCATGATTTATATATCAGATATATTCAATATACATATATATATAATAGATGGATATATGAAATGAAATACACCGTTCATGGAGACGGTAGGCTGTACGTATGCATGAACGCTGCTTTTCATTCCTTATTGACTTGAATGGAAGTAAGTAAATGACATATATTTATAAACATAATTAAATCCAGTATCATAATTATGTCATATATATATTTATTATTCATTATATATAATTTATAATCATTCTTTAATGGTTAATGTAGAGAATGAATCCCATCACGTCGTGGAGACGGTAGTCCGTACGTATGCACGAGTGATGATATCGTTCCAATAATTATATGAATGGAATTGGAGTTGACGATATAATATCTCAGAATCAGTATAATTTTATAGTAATAATATATTGTTAATCTTTACACCATTATACTTTTCCATGTAAGGTGGTGGTGGAAAAACTGATTACACCATGGCGTGGAGACGGTATTCCATACATAAGGACGCATGGTGATTTCGTTTTTCGTAGGATGGATAGAAGGTGAAATAGGGTTGTTTCATTTTTATAATAACATATCATTATATGAGTGATACTAATGTTATTACTTCATATTTAAGAAAATAACTAAGAGTAAGTAGAAGAATAAATAAACTTGAAAGAATCTGTAGAAGAGATTAGCTCTTCCTTGACGTGTCTCTTTTATACTTCTTATTAGGGCACTAGAGTTGGTCTTCTGAGAACACCAGATTATCTATGATATAACCAGATAGGTTTATAAGAAGAATTTTTAGGGTTTTTCGAGCATCAAGGCTCAAAGCGGTGTGAAGAGAAGAGGGAAGGGGTGCCCTTTTATAAAAGAGGAGAGGGGCACCTTCGGAAAAACATAAAATATTATTATATAATAAAGTAATAATCAGTTTATAATAGCTCCAAATTGATTTATTTTGATTCTAATGTGAGGATGGGTCTAAATAATATCAACCAATTGGCTTTAGGCATGTTCAGGTTACTATTTTAACCTTATCATTTAGATTTAACTCTAAGTTAAATAATTTAACTTTTACCGTGCCTTCTTGTTTTCTTACACAATATGGTTAATAAACATACTATAATAATCCAAACGAACCTAAGTGGTTCATTATTAATATATATAACCTTATCTAAGTCAGTTTTATGAGCATTTGTTTTATAGGAATATAATAACAATTAATAATATGATATTTGTTTTAAAAACAATTTTATGTTAATTTTGACACTATTTGGTAATTGATTTTTGAAAAACTCATAACAATATGATTAGATCGAACAAAGTTAATTGAATCAATACTAATAAGTCATATTAACCTATAAATTTAGCGTAATTCATAAAAATCCTCAAATTACATTTATTTGGGTATTTATAACATCAATTATGTTAATATTTCATTAATATGGTAATTACTGCATCATCATTGTGTCATAAATAAAATAAATTATTTAATGTATAAAAATTATAAATAAAATATCGTTATGTAGGAAATACTTTTATATTTATAATTAATATTTAAAGTCTAATTTATCTTATGTAAAACCATATATTAAAAAAATAGTTATTAAAGGTTGATTTTAACTATTTTAACTCTTCTTTAAATAAAATAATAATATGTGTCCCAATCTAATCCATGTGGACCTAAAGGGTAATATTTTATTAATAAGGTTGTTTTTGGTTGAATTACACTTATATGATAGAATTAGGACATGTGTTACGGTAAAAATAATACCATTTTTACCCTTAATTTCAAAATTTACTTTTAACCATGATAAATAAAAGTAAAAAGATACTATTCTCCAAAAATTATTTTTATCTATATGAACCAAAGTTTACTCCTTGATATTAAATCTGTCTCTTAGATTTTTTAAATTATACTCACAGAAGCGGTAAAATTATGTTTTATGTAAATTTTCAAATTCTCCTAGGAGGTGGGTAAAAGACGGTGAAAAGTTCAATAAAATTTTTACATATCTAAAATTATTATAAAATGACTCAAATGAATTAAATTGAATTTATATAGGTATTATGTATCAATTTTGACCTAAAATAAATTTAAATAAAATAAATAATTATTTAAATAAAAAGTCGGTATTTAAATAGTAAAACAGTGTTTTCACTATTCATCAAAAATTTATAGTTTTCAGAAAAATAAAAAAATTCACCCTAGGCTAATTTCGATATTCCGAATCCAAAAATGAAGTCCATTTTGAATGATAAAATTTATAAAATTTAAAAAATTAGGGTATTACTATTCATAACGGCTAGTTCATAATAATATTATAATAATATCTTTTTTAGTGAAACTTGGTATTGCGTACTACACCCGCTATCGAAGAAGATATTTATTGCGTGTAATGCAAGCCAAGTCAGGGCTGCGTGTTGTGAAAGCTCTATTTGGTATGGCGTATAACATAATCAAAAATTATTTTATTTATACATTAAATAAAATCTATACTTAATGTTGCATAAAATAATTTCCACAAAATAACTTTAAATTGTGTGTAACAAAAGAAAAGAATAGTGGTGTATATACTGTAAGCTAATACGGTGTTGCGTATAGTACAAGATAATTTTGGTTTCATGTAAAACACATGACATCAATGAAATTAAAAAGAATGATTCTCATAAAATCTCTGGTTGTTACATTATACCCCATTAATATGATTTTCACCCTCGAAATTCGTCGGTGATATAAATGGTTTACTACTTGAAAGTTTCTTTCATAGAAACCCACATCATAAAAAGGAATAACGAAACATAACATTAATAACTAAATTATGATATATAACCATAACCCAAATTAACTAATCACAGGGTTTCTACATAGGAGAACATAGCTGAAAATATGGATATGGAAGAGAAATCTAACCATCATGTTCTGATGGACAATGGTAGAGAACATGGCTATGAAAAATCCAACAATCACAAAGCCATTAATTTGTCATGATCTAATGTACCATCTGATTCATACTATATGAGGACACTAAGACAACACATTTTGTTTTCACGATTATTTCCCTAAAGTTGTAGAATTTGAATTAGAATAATTACTTACTTTATTTTGGTACAATCTCACCATTTCTCATCCCTCAAACAATTTCCACTTCATCTCTTAAAGAAATGAAGTTGAATTTGTCTTTTGTGATGTTTTAGCAGATCATGTGATAGAATGATAGGTCATTCCATATGTCTCAAACATAAGGTTAGAAAAAGTTATATACATAAGTCCATCTATGGTGAGGTTAATAATATATGATTCCAAAAATGGACTTATACTTCATCTATCATACCGTTTAATAAAATAAAACAAGTTTCTTCTAACCAGGGACTTCTTGTAGGCCAGTGGTAGGTGATAAAGGCCTGTTGCACTTCAGTTGTGGGTTTGATTCCCACAACCTTGTCCGACGTGACGAGTTATTGCTCGTCCTGCAGGTTGTCCCTTTTTCTGAAACTACAATATTATAACATTCCATAAATAATATAGAGAAAAAGTTATATCCTTAAACAATAATATATGATGTCCAACATAATCCATTCCAATTTTAGGCTTATCCAAAACACATATGTCCAATCTCAATGTATAAAGAAAACGATTACTTGAAATGTAACATAATAAGAATGTGAATACCATCATTTATCCCCCATATAATATAATACATATCTCGTTGGTCACATTCCAAAAATGTGAATACCTTAATCATGTATTCTATTGAAACATGAATTACCATAGAACCTTTGTGAAAACAAGAGTGCTGTCAAAAGTTAACTATTTCCACATACCAAAATCTCAAAATTTCTATATACTCAAACCATGATATCACTTTTTTCTTATATCAGTCATGAGCTCATGAATACTACCATACATATTAGTTTTTCCTTATACATTCATTATTCACATATCATCATCTTTCAAAAAAATTTACAATCACTTTTCATGGTTACTAGTACCATATGATTATTGAAAACCAATACATAGATATTCCAAAATTCCAGGATTCCATAAATGTGATTCCATGATACTATTTTGAAATCCCATTACATAAACACTTAATCATTAAAAAACATCATTTTCATACTCAATATCACAAATAGTGATAGCATGTGACTTCCCGTTATCCTTATCCTTAAGAGTTTGATCATGTAGATCATCATTAACCCTTGGATTGGGGAATTGATTAGCATAATGCCCAATTTCCTTGTCCATGAATAAATGAAGTGTTGGTGGAGGGTTCTCTACAGTATTTTCCCTATTCCCTTCATTAGAAACCTTTTTCCCATTATTTTGGCACTCAACTACTTGATGACCTTCTTTTCCACAATTTAATCATTTTCTAGTGCCTTTTAGACAATCTCCACCATACTTATTTCCACACATTGAGCATAAAGAAAAATTCACTTTCTTTTCACCACTGTTCTGAGGTTTTTCCTTTAACTCCATATTTTGTTTCTTGTGAAAACCATGTAATGGACACATTACACCAACTTCTAGTTATACCTTGATAGCACAACACACAATTTCATCATTTCTACTGAAGTCTCTAATAGCTAATTTCCTTCGAAGACATGGTTTTAAGCCACTGATGAATCGATCAACATTACTTTGAGGATGGATGATGAAGCCAGATGCATATATTGCATGTCTTGTAAAATTCACTTCGTATATACCAACTGATTCATCATAATTTTTTGTAAGCTAAAGGAAATCATTTTCCATAATTGTTCGAAGAATATGAGGGATGTACTTTTTGAAAAATAAGTTCTTGAAATCATCCCATTCAATGGATTAAATTTCATATCAGGGCCTCATATTATTAATTAGAGTCCACCATCGATCTGCTTCACCATATAAATGGTAAATATCCAAAATGACTTTTTCATGTTCCAAATAGAGAAGTATGGAAAATATCTTTTCAATGGTACTTATCCATTATTCAGCAACAAGTGGATTAGAAGACCTACTGAAAGAAGGTGGACATTGCCTCATGGAGGACTCAATAGAATATTGTTCCCTCCTCTGCTCATTTGGAAGTACAAAATGATTAATAACTTGTGTAAGTATAGCAATAAGATTTTTCACTCCATCTCCCATAACATTGTTTTGTTCAGGAGGATAATCATTTCATTGTCCATTACATTGATCAACACAGTTCCTTCGTGTTCCAGACATCATCTAAAACCCAAAAAGAATAGTGTGAGAGGAAAAAATAATGCTAGTGAAAACAACATAATAAAGGGGGAGTACCTTCAATATATAACATCTTAGGGTTTATTCTAAGATTGTTAACATAATTCTAAGACTATAACATATCCTTATACTTAGCCATCGGGTCGTCCCTAGATATACATTATAAATATCTCTAGGGATCTCACTAAAGTTTTCGCATCCTAGTTTCCATATGTTAACATAACCTTTCCTTTGATACCAATTGTAGAGTCCCAAAGATTGAAGTACATAGAAATTACATTACTTTTGCAGAATACTTAATACATAACAAAAAAACAGACACCAAAGGACGATAATAGTTTAGTGTCTTTGGAATCATGGAACATAATCATCTAATCTTGGTGAAATATCTTCAATATCTCCCATAAAGATCATCCATTTTTTCTTACCTAACACTTTTCTTTATATCCTGGGGAAAATAAAACATATAAAGGGTGAGCTCAAATGCTCGGTAAGGGTATTCATGGAGAGAATAAAACAAACCATATACATTTAAACTTAGAAACATGAACATAATGTTTTAAAATAAAAATCTTGAGAAATGAAATAAAACATAGCAGTGCATGAGGCATAGATACATCAATCATAATAAAATAGAATCGGAATAAAACATTTAATGGTTGAAACCATTAACAACATGGAATGATTTCTATAGTAGCCAAGGCATTGCTTCCAAGACAATCTTAGTGGATAAGGTCCCTTTCTGAATTGAGTTAACTCCTCATTCAAGTCCTATAACACTGAACCAGATTAACATACCATTCCAACCATGTATATCTCATGAGATATAAATCTCTACCCAATGCATTAGAGGGAGATATAGGTCCTTCCCATCTCATAATGAAATCATTCTTACTTGTTCCACAACATAAACATAAATCATTCATCATAACCCAAAGAATAAAAATGTGTTTCATAAAAATCATCCCATAATAACATATTCCATATAAAACAAATGGATATCATTTCATCATAAAAAAAGTGAAACCATGTAAATCCTAGAGATATTATACTTGAATCATACACATAATAAATAATGTCATCTTAGTTGGAAAATGGTAATGATAAAACACTTGAAAATAATTCTTAAGGAAAATATCCTTTCTTCTTAAAAATCCTTTTATTTTCAAAAAATTCCATGATATTTTAAATGAAAAGGATTTTATTGAAAATAAAAATGAAATTTTGTTGAGTTTACTTCATGAAAATGAAGCTTTATGAAACCGTAAAAATCTGTTCGTACCATATAAGTTAAAAAACATTCTTCTCGTACTTTTGCCAGAAAAGTCATAAAGTACCTCATATGGTAAAAAAAAGATTCCATACATACCATTTAGTAAAAGGAAAAAATGGGTAAAAAGTTATTTAAACATATATGAAACCATTTTTAGAACATAGGGACATGGATGATAAATATAACCCCAGTAAACACTTACGAATAAACAATCACGGAGAAAAACGAGATTTGAAAAGTTATCCCTTACCTTAGGTCTGATATGCTTCGTACGTAGCCGAATATCCTGTATAATGATTTAAATAAATTTATTTACTTATTAAATAATCATATTAATTGTAATGATATCATATATGGTTCACTTATGACTTTATATTGGTCCTTCTTTGGTAAATTCCATGTTAAATCAACATTTTGGATAAAATCGTTTTGTTTATCATACATGGTTGGACTTGATGTTCTTGATATTATTATTAATTTTATCATGATTTATATATCATATATATTTAGTATATATATATATATAATAGATAGATAAATGAAATGAAATACACCATTCATGGAGACGTCAGGTCGTACGTACGCATGAACGTTGTTTTCCTTTCCATATTGACTTGAATGGAAGTAAGTAGATGATATATATATATATACATACATAAATACAGTATAATTATTATGTCATATATATAATTATTATTCATTATATATACATTATAACCATTCTTTAATGGTTAATATGGTGAATGAATGTCATCGCGTCGTGGAGACGGTAGTCCGTACACACGCACGAGCGATGATATCGTTCCCATAATTATATGAATGGAATTGGAGTTGATGATATAATATCACAGAATCAGTATAACATTATAATAATCATATATATTTATTCTTTACACCATCAAACCAATCCATGTAAGGTGGTGGTGGAAAAACTGATTACACCACGACGTGGAGACAGTATTTTGTTCGTACGCAAGCGCTGTGATTTCATTTTTCATAGGATGGATAGATGGTGAAATAGGGTTGTTTTATATTTATAATAACATATCAGTATATTATTGATACTGATGTTATTACTTCATAATGAAACAAATAAATAATAGGAAGTTGAAGTAGAATGAAATTTGAATGAATCGGTAGAAGGGATTACCTCTTCCTTGACGTGTCTCTTTTATACTTCATCTGAGGGAAATAGAGTTTGTATTTTGTGAAGACCATAACATCTATGATATAACTAGAGAGGTTTAGGAGAGGAATTTTAAGGGTTTAGCAGAGCTTCAAGGCTCAATGTGGTGTGAAGAGAATAGGGAAGGGGTTCCCTTTTTATAATGGAGGAGTGGGGCACCTTTGGAAAAACATAAAATATTATTTTATAATAAAGTCATATTAGGTTTCTAATATGTCCAAATTAATTTATTTAGAAGCTAAAGTGGATTTGGGTCTAAATCCTCTCAACCAATTGGTTTTAGAGAAGTTTTGGTCACTATTTTAACCTTATCATTTAGATTTAACTCTATGTTAAATAATTTAACTTTTACTGTGTCTTCTTGTTTTCCTACACTATATGGTTAATAAACATACAATAACAAGAAAAAATAACCCCAAGTGGTTCATTATTAATATATATAACCTTATATATGTCATTTTTCCAAAAATTATATTTTTAGGAATATAATAACAATTAATAATATAATATTTGTTTTAATAACTATTTTCTGTCAATTTTGTAACTATTTGGTAATTGATTTTTGTGGAAATCATAACAACATTATTATTTAGAAAAAAGTTATTTGAATAAATAAAATCTTGTCATATTATCCTATAAAAATAGTGGAATTAAAAAAAGTCTCAAATTACATTTATTTGGGTATTTATAACATCAATTATGTTAATATTTCATTAAAAAGGTAATTACTACACTGTCATTGTGTCATAAATAAATTAAATTTTCTAATGTCTAAAAATTATAAATAAAATACCATTATGTATGAAATATTTTTATAATTCTAATGAATATTTATAGTCTAATTTATCTTATGTATAACCATATATTAAAAATGTTTTAGTTATTAAACATTGATTTTATATATTTTTACTCATCTTTAAATAAAATAATAATAAGTGTCCTAATCAAATCCAAGTAGAACTAAAGGGTAATAGTTTATTCCAAAGGTTTTTTGGACGAATTACACTTATATAATAGAATTAGGACATGTGTTAGGGTAATAATAATATCATTTTTACCCTTAATTACCCTATTTACTTTTAACCGTGGTAAATAAAAGTAAAAAGTTACAATTCACCAAAAAATATTTCTCTTATTCAATCAAATTTTACTCCTTGATATTAACCATGTCTCTTAGATTTTCGAAATTCCACTCACAGAAGTAGAAAAATTATGATTTATGTAAATTTTCAAATTCTCCTAGGAGGTGGGTAAAAGACGGTGAAAAGTTCAATTAAATTATTATATATCTAAAATTATTATAAAATTTATAAAATGAATTACATTACACTTATATAGGTATTATGTATAAATTTTTACCTAAATTAAATTTATATAAAGGAAATAATTATTTAAAAAAAGTCGGTTTTTAAATAGTAACATAGCGTTTTCACTATTCATCAAAAATTGAATGATTTCAGAAAAATACCAAAAATTCACCCTAGGCTAATTTGGAAATTCCGAATCAAAAAATGAAGTCAATTTTGAAAGATAAAATTTAAAAAAATTCAAAAATTGGGTATTACTATTCATAATGGATAGTTCATAATAATATCATAATAATATCTTGTTTAGTGAAACTTGGAATTGCGTACTACACAAGCTATCGAAGAAGGTATTGATTGCGTGTAATGCAAGACAAGTCTGGGCTGCATGTAGCGAAATCTCTATTTGTTGTTGCGTATGAAATAATAAAAACTTATTTCATTTATACATTAAAAAAATTTATACTTAATGTTGCGTAAAATAATTTCCACAAAAAAACATGAAATTGTGTGTAACAGAAGCCAAGAATAGTGTTGAGTATACTAAAACCTAATATGGTGTTGTGTATAGTACAAGATATTTTGGATTGGCGTACAACACAAGACAACAATGAAATTACAATCAATAATTATCATAAAATCTTGGATTGTTACAGTTCCATAGAAATGGGTAGATATCTAGAAATAAGTTCAATTGATTACAAATCCTCTCAGTTTTGAGGAAAAAAACAACTCTTTTATAAAAACATGGGTTTAGTTTTTCAGAATGAAAATGTATTCCAGATGATTCTCTCCTTTGTCTCAATCAATTAGATTAGATATTCTTTATCATTATGAAATAATATCAACGATTTAGAAGAATATTACAAAGGAGATTAATTCAATTATATACACTTATATCGAACTAGAGAATGAATCAGGATGTGAAGAGTGATCTACATATCCCGATAGTTGATTATAGGTTTATATAATGATATCCAATCAGTTCCCAATATTGTATAAAATCATTCTAAAGAAAATATAAAAATATTTGTTAGCTTATATAGTATCAAAAAATTTATTGGGGATGAGTTAAATACATGGGATTCAATAATTTATCAATTTAATGTTCTCATAAAATGATCAACCCCATGTTTTGATGTTGTTTTTGAATAGTATACAAAAATATAATGATAGGAAATATATTTTATAACTGTAATTAATTAGTTTGTTATATGTTATTGAATGAATAATGAGAATACTTATCACCAGAATATTTTTGGGATACACTTCATCTATAGTAATAACATATTCACCTCATTTATCTCTTATCCATTGAGTTTTTCTCAATCATGGTCTCTAAAATCTCCTAGATTAGTTAATTATCTTGTATAATTCCTTTTTCCTTTGTATGGAAACACTATACTCCCTAACGATTGTTGATCAGAAAATTATTTTTTACCATCAAAATAGTGGGAGTCTCCAACTCTCTTTGACAATGACTAGCCATATGAAACACTATTATACAGATTAACTATATCCTCATTATATTGATACAATTTTTGGGATACTTCTTTGATAATTTATTACACATTACAATTGAGTTTTCATTTCTACAAGGGATTTATCAGTTGATCCAGCAAAATTAATCTCTAGTTTTTTTTTTATTTCTTCATCCCCTTATGACCCCTGATATTATCTAATATCCACCACAAATATAAGGGTAAATGGGTTATTTCATCATAGTTATCATATACATGAATCATAGATGATATTTTAGGATTATATTTAATCTACTAATTAAGTGGTCCACTTTATATTCATTTGTTAGTGAACAATTATGAGGTATACTATTCTTGTGTTGTGAATCTTGACTCATAAACCACAAATATATGACATTAATTTTTCTTAATTCTATGGAACTCCCTCTCCTTTTTAATGTTGAGAGTTTATAGAAAATGTTTATTGGAAAATATTTTTCTTCAATTCCTCTCATTCCATGGAATTGATATCATCCTTAGGATTAATATTTTTGATTATTATCCCGAATGGATCATATTCTACTTCAAGATGATAAATATAAAATACTACCTTCCATTATTCTATACATGGGAGGATAGAGTAAATCTTTTAAATGGATTAAATAATTTTTCCATGATGATGGGATTAGAATATCCACTAATGGTAGGATAACATTGTCACATAATGGACTCAACCATAATAATCAATTTTTTAGAGAATGAGGTAATTATAAATGATTGAATATATTATTCATAAATGTACCTAGTTATGCTAGTACATCCATGATTTTATTATATATCGCTCCCGTCAGGTTATTAATCTCATTTGGGAAATCATCTCATTGCCTATCACATTGGTTATTAGAAAGATTCCTCGAATTTCTCTCCATTTAATAAAATTAATTAATATCATGGATAAGAATACTCAAACTAAAAAATATATAAAAATAAAACTATGAATTTGGAATGATTACCTTATAAATGAAACAGATATCCTAACTTATGAGTCCTTATCATTCCATCTGGTTAACCATGGTAATTTTTTAATTAAGATTTCTAACATAATAACATATCCATGTCCATCATAATGGTTCATAAAGAATTAAAAAATTCAACATTTAATAACCCTCAGGAGTGTCAATATTGATGTATAATAAGGCATCATTTTCACAGATGACGTACATGTTGATTTATTTCCAAATGAGCATTTTTGGGGTTATGACATCAAGGTTATTCTTTACCAAAACAACATCCACTTATCATTATGCCAGTCATGTATGTAATTTCATGGAATCTACTCTCTTAGTAATTTAAAAACATTTTATTATATTTTAATATACAAATATCTATCCCAAGGTTTTTTAATAATATATTCTAGACATAATACCCAGAAATAACACGATATTTCTCTGATACAATTTTATGAGTCCCAATACATCTTCACATATTCTTACATTATTTTTAACATAAAAATCTAATAAATACAACCATTGGATCATGTTCCCTAGTGTCTTTTGTATAATAGGAATATACTAAATCAAAATTGAAATAAAATTAAACATAAATATTTTATAATCCATTATGTACCCCCAGATGCCTTTGACAATTTAATAATTTATAAGATAACAAATGGAAGTCATTAAAAATGTGGTGTGATATAAAGCACAATAAGGGATAAACATTATGTAAATCTCTAACAAATGATTAATAAAGAATAAAATGGTATCCTCAATCAAAATTATAAAGAATAATAAAATGGGTAAAATAAAAAATACTAGAGTCATCGTGTCATGAAACATTAGATTATGGAAACAACATACAACATTACATTAGAATAAGTAATGGTAAACTGCCAAGACAACATCACATAGTGGAAAAAGTCATATCATGTTTTATGCTTACATAATAATACCTTACATATCTTCTAATAAGACATAAAAATTATATTATTAATTAAAGAAAAAAATTATAAACCCTATCATAACATGTATACTCGAATTTTTCCACAAAAAACAAATCCATACATGAGGCATAAGAATCATAAAAACCCATGGAAAGGAAATGGGTTACATAATTTTGTATTATAATATAACCAAATAAAAGTATATAATGAATTCATTGAATGAATGCAATAAATAATTCTTTCTTATTCATTAATAAATAATTTATTATTGGATATGAATATTATTTCATGTGAATTGATGAAAATTGATTAGATAAATAATTTTTGAAATATTAATTTAAAGCGATGTTTTATGAAAAAGGGTAAAAATCAGTAATGAGGGTATATTCATAATAATTTCAATAAATATAATATTAAACTAAAATGGTTTAATTTTATAAAATTATTATTATTTAAATAACCATGAATGGTTAAAAAAATTCATTGACTGTTAGATGAAATGAGGTAAGAAAATATAATACTTCCCTTTAATTTTATATGTGAAAATAAGTGAGAATATAACCATTAAAAAATTTATATCCCAAGAATTTTGAATCAAACTATGTATATATTCATGTAACATATATATATATATATTATTGAATAATTAAATAATAAAAATAGATATTTATACTAAGGAAAAGATATATAAATCATAACCCAATGAAAATTGAGTGAATTAGAGAGATCCCATAGTTACATCCATAATTGATTTACAGTTGAACATTACATTCTAAATAACAAAAAAATATTCATAAATTATTTAATTTAGTAACTTTTACATCTATAAATAATTTAATATAATTAAATTAGGTTCATTTATAATACTTTAAATGAGATACTACGTTTAATTTGATTGTTTTGAGGGATTCCTTTCCTAAATCCAAGGTTGGATCAACTATGCCTAGTTATGGAACTTATTATAATATTTTACTATCAATAAAAAAGTAAAATAATGTAATATCCATGTATATATTGAAATTTTAATGGTCTTTAATGTATATATGTGTTCCAATTTCGGAATTATTAATTTACTATAAACATTATCATTATAAGTTTTTCATTATGGTGGTTTTACTGACCACCAATGAGTATATTCAATTTTTTACATAGAATATAAAGAATTCATTCAAGAACATTAAATATGTAGCATAATACTTTTTATCATGAAATGTGACCATAATAATTTTAATAGAACCATCCTTGAATGTCGTGGGGAAAAAAGATGTGTGTTGTTCATTAAGGCAGTGAACCAACTATAGTTTGAACAAATTTTTTTTTTAGAAGACAGGAGGTTTAATAATAGATATTTAATTAAAAATAATCATTAAATTAAATTAATAATACTAGTTTCATTTTGTCATGTTGTATAGGGTATTTTAGGTGGTGGTAGAAGAGGATATTAATTTAGGAGAAATATATTTAGAATATTACCCCTTAAACACCATCTCTTTAAATATGATTTTAGGACCTTTGGTCTTTCATTTTGTTGATATTAACACTATAAGGATGTGTGGGAGTTGGGTAAAAATATAATTGGTTTTGTATTTGGGAATTTCAATTCTTATAAGTTATATAGTAAAGGTTTTTTTATGTAAAAGGGGATGAGAGGATATATTTTTTCTTATTATTTGAATTAGTTTATTATTTTCCCTTAACAATACAAAAATTGATGAATCATATGAATATATAAAGTAAATGGTTTATTTTTGTTTTAACTATCATGTTCTTATATGATCATATATGATATAAATTTCACATTTAACATTTAATTATGAATACAATATTTTTATGTTTCTCACTGTTCAAAAAAATAGACTATTTGACAAAAATATAATAGAATATCCTGAACCATTTTTCTACATATAGATTCCAAAATAACCCATTTTATGAAAAAACATTCAAATAAAAAAAATTAATTTTTTAATAAAAACATGTTATTTAATTAAAAAAATTTATTCTATGATATTTCTTTGTTCTATAAGAAAATTATTTGTGGCCTCATAAAATCAAAATAATGTTCTAATAAAACATTATATTATTTTTTAGTTATCTTAGAAATATATATTTTACTTACAAATCACTATATTTTTTATGAAAAGATAAAAAAAAATATATTAATTTATTGAACATACAAACACATATTTTATTAAACATAAAACATTTATTTACATATAACATAATATAAATATTTCATATATTCATTTTACAAGATTGGTAAATATTATTTTATAATTACGTAGTTGAGGATACTATTATAAAAGTCAGGTTACTATTCTTGGTGGCTACATTAGTATTCCAACATTTATATCAACAATTCCAGGGATAGATTTTTAATATTTATATGAGTTCCTTCAATTTTATAAATAAACCCCATTTCATTAATTCTTCAATATGGTATATTTAATCTAGAGGATATATTAATTTTTATTTCCTAAATTAATATTTCATTACTAATATTTAGTTTCATTTCTACAATATTGTTCATGAGATTGATCATTATTGGGGATCAAACATATATAAATTTTCATATTATAGTAATTTTATTTTATAATTTTCATCCCAATGAAAAACATTGAATTATTATGGATGTATTTATTCTTTAAATTTAATGTTTATATTAAAATAATAAAATGTTTTTGTTTTTTCTATATAGTTCATGTGCTAAATATAACATAATTAGGTAATCATATGGGGTATTCCATTGATTAAATTTTTGTTTATTATTTATCCCCCACCCAAATCTGGTTATAAAGTGAACAAATCCTCCTAGAGATCCCTACTTTGGTGCTTTAGTAATCCCTTACCTCTCCTCAGGGAATCTTGATGTCTAGATTGATATGATGAACCATTTGAGGTTAGATATATATATTTAATTCCAAAAATTCACATTTTTTTAAAAAAAATTCATAGATCAAGACCATATTGTCTATATCTATACATCACATCCCAGATATGATGAAGAATTCATGTTTGATTAATAGATTGGTGATGGAAAATAAGATTCATGAAATCTAATTGATAAATCCAAGATCAACCATTGATGAAAAATAATTTTTTTCATATTTAATTTAGTTTCATTCTTTAAAATGATTTCAACCTTGAATTATAATCCTAGAGGTTCTAAAATTATATATCTAGTCTTGTTCAATTGAATGTTGGAGTATGAGCATTATTTAGGTTTCATTGCTTGGGAATGTTGTATTTTCCATCAATAAGTTAATTTTAGGAACTTCCTACCATGTTGGGACATTGTATAAAATATTTTGACATGTTATTATTGAATGTTTGTGCCTTGTGTAGAATCCATTTCAATATTGGAATGATTGATGTGTGTAGGGTGTCCCATGAGACATTTTCACGGTAATATATTGTGTGTTCCTTTCTATGTATTTTATTTATTTGGAAATATTTTTGATCATGTGGAATTAATTATTTTTATGTATTGTTCTTTGAAATGTGATGCATTATATGTGGTTTGTGCATTGAAAATTCTATCATTATTTTAGTATTTTGTTTAATAGGTGGCCCATATGTACATAGACAACTCATTTTTGGTGCATAATGAAACAAGACAATTAAAAATGGATTTCATAAAATGGTGAGCACTTAATCTTGTCTTGTGTTAGACCATGGGAATTACATACTCTATAGTAAGTGTTTTCAAATATGAAGGTATGGCGTTTTGATGGCCAACATCCATAAGTATTAGAGAGATACAATAGTTTAGGCATCCTAAGCATGCATTTGATCGTAGGTGAGTAGATAACCCAGGGCCATGGGAATGATTGTCATTTAAAATAAGGCATATAGTTATTACTCAATGGTGGGATATTCAATGTCTTTTAGTGTGTAAAAAGTTTCCTAGAATGGTTTAATTCATGATATTGACAAAGTATGACATACATCTACTATAGTGTGAATTAATGTATGATTAGGGTACTTCTTTTCTTGGATTGTGCCCGAGCAATTGAAAAATTATATTTTTTTTCTTTTGTGTGAATTTACATTTCCATATTATCGTACACTATAATATAAATGAATTTTATTTAACCACATAGAAATACATAGTTCACAGGGGTCTAAAATAATGGAGTCCCAAAGAATCTCCAATAATAATGGAAGCACAATCTGGGGGTAGGGATGCAAGAGTAGAGAAATCCATATTAGTATAGTCCTTGAATTCTTGGGAAGCCAACATGTTTGCAACTTTGTTGCCTTCCCCCCATGTGTGGAGTATCTTTATGTGTTGGAAATGTAATACTTGCATCTCTGGATCATGTAAGTTATATGTTCGGGACACGGGGATAGTCAATTTAGGTATGACCAATTGATTTTGGAGTCTGTCTCCACACATGATAGAGTGATTTGGTGAGAGTGGAAAAGATCAAGGCTCATGATCATTGCCTTTTCCTACACTGCCACAGCCTCCAGGACCAAATGTAGCAAGATAGAAAAAATAACATAGCTTGTTTTATCGTGCATGATTCCACCCCCATGCATCCACCATTTTTGAGATAACCATTAGTGTTTTTTTATCCCTTGGGAGGGGTGTGACCAACACTCCCAATGGCCCCTCTGGATAGTTCTGGCCACAAAAGTATTCCTAGAAACAAAGCATATGAGTGAAGGATCCATTTCCTAATGATGCAATGGGACAAAAAGTACTACCACCTAGAAAAATTACTTAAAATTTAAGTTCATATATGATGAAGGGTGACACTATATTGTTTTAGATTTTGAGATTTCCAGATGGTCTAGTAGTTGGCTATCAGAAGGATCGTCTGTTCCTCCTCTTCATGGGTTGTCCTGCTAACACATGAGAACCAACACTGCATAAAATCATCAATAGAAGCCACCATATTAGGTGGGGTAAATAATTACCCAAGGACGTTCTAGGTTATAGATTCCCACTCACCCTAAAAGAAGAGGAAAAAAGTGGATTATTCACTTAGGGCTGTGTAATAGGGGAATTTGGAGGCCATGTAGATTCCTTTCATATTCACTATTTTTTTCATCAGAATATCAAAATCCCAGACCCTCCAATGGAGGAAGTTAGTCATAGTTTGGATAACTTTTCCACACATTATTCTCCCCTATATTTCTTGTATTGAATCCCTATAATAATAATTCTTATATTATTTCGCTATGAATTTACCTAAAGGTGATCTTAAAAAATGCATTGATCTTAACTCTGATCTAGCTCGATATCTTCGAAAACATTTAACATGGCAGGATTCCGAATCGACTGAATGATGTAAGAATAAGATTTGATCTGAATAAAAGTTATGTCTAGATTAGGGAATCATGGATACCCCAGTGGTTCCCTCTCCAAGTTACTCTCCAAGAATATCACATTTCCCTCCCCTAAGATCTATATGGATTGGTGTTGAATAATAAGTACATGACGGAACTGGTTATTCCAAATGGGGGAGGGTTGAAATAATTTTTCTCAAAAACCCAAAACATCCTTGCCTCTCATAAATTTACCCAAGAAATATTTTCCCTCAATAACCTCACATGCCAATTTCCTCTAAATATAGTAAATGACATCCCCCATATTCCTTGTATTGATTCTGCCATTCTCCACTAAATTAGTGATCATGGGCCAAGAGGCCCAATTATACATTCCCACAACTTTTTCATCCCAAATTAAATAGTTGAGGAGGTTATAAATTTCATTGAGGATTGATTGCCTTGAAAAATGAATGAATGTGCATCGGGAATGACGATAATAAATAGTTGATAAGGGTGATTGTACCACCAAAAGAGGGAATGATTTTTTTTCTAATTTTTTATTCTGTTTGTAATATTGTAAGACATTCCTTAAAAATTTCTTTCATGGAACTTTATAGGGGATACAGGTTCCCTCCAAGTACTCCATTGGGAAGGGTTTTCTACAGAAACCGAAGATGGTTTAAAAGTTTTCCCTTCATATGGTATTGATGGAGGATAAAAAAGAAAACATGGATTTTTTCTTGATTTATTTTTTCCCCATAATATTGATTAATCACCCATGATCTTATTGATGTGTCTTACCATGGGGCTAAGACCATTGGTACAAATGATAAGATCATCATGAAACATGGGGTAGTAAATACCGAAGTAGTGGCCTTTGAAATGGTACAGACTAATGAGTTACTAATGAAAACTAGTACAAAAGTAGTTTCCATAGGTGTCTTGAATCATAATATAGTTGTTAGGGGAAAGGGGAACTCCTTGTATGATTCCTCTAACTAATTTAAAAAAGCCACATAGCTGACACCTAAACAATACTTTGAGAAGGGGAGAAATTTAGCATAGAAACATAAATTCTGTAGCTCATTCAGAAAATCACTTAAACCTTGTGACCTAGAGAATGAAGCCCCACTCAATAGTGTCTTAATCCTTGTCTATATCAAAATTAATGATCAAATCGAAGCACCTAACATTCTTGTTGGTATCACTGATCATTTCTTAAGAAATGGTGATCAAACCATAGATTGACCTACCTTGAATAACGGCATGATGCTTCATTGATACCCAAGAGTGGATGTATTTTGATAACCTCTTATTGAGATGGAATCCATCACATTGTTTGTGAAGTTTCACATACTTATTGGAAAAAACAAGTAGACTGTGGATAGATCCTTAACCATTAAATTTAGAACATGGGACGTTGAACTATCCACCTGGGGGAGGGGACTCCAGGAATGAAATTAGGGAGGGAAGAAACCTGGCTTTATTAATTATTACCTTATAAGAAGTATAGAAATATCCAAGTAGTCCATCATGTCTAGGAATGGTCTCTGGATAAAGAGATCTATTAGAGTCCCTTATCTCATTCTCCACTAGAACACTACTGATCTCAACATTTTACTAATCTGAAAATAGATTTGTAATGGAGTCAATAAGGACATCCTACACTACAGGGTATCTATTCGACATGTAGGGATTCAGTTCATTTAAGAGGGAGTTGAAATTGAAATGAATCCCACCTCCAATTTCATTTTTATTGTTGTGGAAATAACTATCACCCCAACATATGTTATGAAGGATATACTATAACGACCCATACTTTACATACATTGTTAATACTTCAAAATTGAAGCATACTTATTATAACATATAACAAAACCACGAAAGGACCGTATAGGTATAGTGTCTTTGGAAACTGGGAAACATAAACACCTGGTTCATAAATCTTCTACAGTGTCTCCCATTTATTTCATCATATCTAGGGTCCCTTTTAGCATATTGTACTTATTATCCATCTTCCTGATTTGGGGGAAATAAAACATAAAAAAAGGGTGAGCTCAAATGCTCAGCAAGAGAAAATAAAGGAAACAAATATCATATCATATCTTTTTGAAAATCATAACCTGCAAAAGAGATCATAATATCTTAACATGGAATAAATCATAGAAGTGAAAATGAGATCACCATAATCATAACATAAAACTTGAAACTCTGTGGCATGCACACATAATCATGGAAAATCATTTCTTGTTAGTCATGACTCATTGCCAAGACTATCTTAGCGGACAAAGTCCATTTCTGAACCGAGTTCACTCCTCGTTTCAGTCCTGTATCACTGAACCGAAATAACCTTCCGTTCCAGCCATGTCTATATCATGAGATATAAATCTTTACCCAAGGCATTGGAGGGAGATATAGGTCCCACCCATCTTATAATGAATCCTTTCTTATGTGTGCCACATAATCATAAATAATCCATCATCGCATAACACATGTAACAAAAATGAAATTCATGAAACAACATGACATCATAAAAAAATCATATAAGGTAAATGAATTCATAAAAATAATGTCCTCAAAACATAATCAAATCAATGTAATAATAGGGATAAAAACAGAACCCTATATTATCTTAGATGGAAAATAATTTTGATAAAATTTTTAACTCCATTCTTGAGGAAAATATCCTTTCTATTTCAAAAATAATTTTCCATTCTTGACATGTCATAAAATTTAAATCTAAAAGAATATTATTAAAAATAAACTTGAAAACTTGTAAAGTACTCTTCTTGGAAATAATGTTTTAAAAATCCATTCTTGCCGTATAAGTTAACAAAACATTCTTCGAACTTTTGTCGGAAAAGTCAAAAAGTACCTCGTATGAAAAACGATAAAAGATTCCTTTCATATCTTTTACACAAAACTTACCGAAGGGTAAAATTGGATATAAACTATTGTAGAAGGATGGAAATAATGTTACACATTGAGGGAACATGGATGTGGATAATAAAATACACCCCAGAAATTTCCAAAGTAAAAACAATCTCGGATAAAAGTTAGATTGTGATATTTCCCTTACCTTAGGTCCGACTTGCTTTGTAAGTGTCCGAACCTCCTGTATAATGATTTAAATAATGTTATTGAATTAATCCAGAATCATACTTATTTTATGATATCATATATGGTCATACTCATAGCTTCTTAGTATTAATATTTCATTGCTACTTGTTATTCGGGTGTTTATAAATTTTTGTTCTTATGCGTGTTTTGTCGAATAAATTCTTATTATTTTCTTTAGGTTATAGATTTATCATTTCCAGAATGGTATTAGTGTAATATATATCATATTAATTCATTCAAATCATTTATATAATTACTATGTAATGATTATCATGTATAACGAGTCGCATCACATCGTGGAGACGATATTCCGTACGTACGCACGAGCGATGATATTGTTCCCATGATCATGGATTTGTATTTAAGTGTATTTATACTATTTCAGTATCAATATAAATTTATAATAATCATATCTATTTACTCATTACACCATTATAACCATCCTTGTAAGGTAATAGTGGAAAATAGATTACACCATGGCGTGGAGACGGTATTTCGTACGTACGCACGCGCGATGATTTCATTTTTCCGTAGGATGGATAGAAGGTGAATTATGGTTGTTTCATATTTATAATAACTCATCATTATGTAATTAATACTGATGTTATTACTTTATCATGAAACAAATAAAGAATAAGAAGTTGAAGAAGAAAGAAATTGAAAAGATCGGTAATGGATATTACCTCTTCTTTGAAACGCGTCTTTTAATCCTCTATTGAGGGAACTAAGATTGGCCTTTGAAGAAAACCAGGACCTCTAGGATTATTCTAGGGAAGTGGAGAAGGGATTTTGGCAGGGTTTGGCCGAGCTTGAGTGCTCAAATTGGTGTGAGGAGGAGGGGGAGGAGGTGCCCTTTTATAAGGGAGGAGAGGGGCACCCTAGGAATATCTCAAAATATTATTTTATATTAAAGTCAAAATCGGTTTATAATGGTTCCAAAGGGTCTTATTTCTAAGGTAAAGTGGGGATTGGTCGAAATCCTATCAACCAATAGGATTTAGACATGTTTAGGTTATTATTTTAACTTATCAATTAGATTTAACTCTTAGGTAAATAATTTAACTTTTACCGTGACTTTTTGTTTTCTTACACTATATGGTTAATACACCTACTATAACATGCCAAACGAACCCCAAGTTGTTTATTATTAACATATATATATCCTTATATAAGTCATTTGGCCGAACCATAGATTCTTAGGAATAAAATAACAATTAATAATATAATATTTGATTTAAAAACTATTTTGTGTCAATTTTGATACTATTTGATATATGATTTTTGTGAAAGTCATAACAGAATTATATGTTCGAACCAAGTTGATTAAATCAAAACTAATATATCATAGTAACCTAGAAAATTTGTGGAATTCATAAAAATTCTCAAATTACATTTATTTGAGCATTTATAACATCAATTATGTTAACATTTCCTTAAAAGGGTAATTACTGCATCATCGTTGTGTCATAAATAAATTAATTTATTTAAAGTCTAAAAATTATAAATAAAATATCATTATGTAGGAAATCGTTTTATCTTTCTGATGAATATTTATAGTGGAATTTATCTTATGCATAACCCCATATTAAAAATGTTTTAGTTATTAAACTTTGACTTTAACTATTTTAACTATTCATTAAATAAAATAATATTAAATGTCATAATCTAATCCAAGTCGACCAAAATGGTCATATTTTATTCATAAGGTTGTTTTTGGTCGAATTACACTTATCCAATAGAATTAGGACATGTGTTAGGGTAGTATTAATATCATATTTACCCTTAGTTACCATATTTACTATTAACCGCGGTAAAAAAAGTAAAAAGTTACTATTCACCAAAAATTATTTTTATCTCATTGAACCACATTTTATATACTTATATCAACCGTGTCTGTCGGATTTTCGAAATTCCATTCACAGAAGCGGTAAAATTACGTTTTATGCAAAATTTAGTTTTTAACCTACCACTTAGTTGTTTCACTATTCATCAAAAATTGAAATTTTCAGAAAAATACCTAAATTTCACCCGAGGCTAATTTCGGTATTCTGAATCCAAAAATGAAGTCCATTTTGAAAAATAAAATTTATAAAATTTCAAAAAGCGGTTATTACTATTCATAACGGCTAGTTTTAATAATATTTTAATAGCATATCGTTGTTTAGTGAAACTCAGTATTGCGTACGACGCAAGCTATCGAGGAAGGTCGCGATTGCGTGTAAAGTAAGTCAAGATAGTGTGTAGTGAAATATTCCTTTAATGATGTATATATAACATAAAAACAAAATATTACTCATAAAAATCTCAGGTGTTACATTCTACCCCCCTTAAAAAGAATTTCTCCCTCGAAATTCGTCACTTTGTAATAAACTGATGAGGATACTTCTCCCTCATCATATCCTCAAGCTCCCAAGTAGCTTCTTCAAGTTGGTGGTTCCTCCATAAGACTTTCACCAATCGAGTGGTCTTGTTTCGTAGGACTTTTTCGCTACGATCCAAAATCTCTATCGGTTGTTCTTCATAAGAAAGATCTTGCTCCAGCGGTACAACTTCTGAGATGAGTACATGTGAAGGATCGGGTATGTACTTTCTCAGGAGAGATACATGGAACACATCGTGAACTTGAGAGAGATTCGGTGGAAGCGCCAATCGGTAAGCTACCTTTCCAACACGATCCAGAATTTTGAAAGGACCGATATATCTAGGGCTCAACTTCCCCTTCTTTCCAAATCTCATAACCCTCTTCCAGGGAGATATTCGTAACAACACATTATCACCCACTTCAAACTCTAGGTCTTTTCTTCGGTTGCCGGCATAACTTTTCTGTCGACTCTGAGATGCTCTTATGTGTTGTTGAATAGATCTGACCTTTTCTGCCATTTCATCAATGAGATCAGGTCCTAATAGCTTTCTTTCCCCAACTTCATCCCAGCATGTTGGAGTCCTGCATTTCTTTCCATAGTGAGCTTCATAAGAAGCCATCTGAATACTGGAGTGAAAGATATTATTATAAGAAAATTCCACCAAAGGTAGGTGTTGATCCCAACCTCTTTTGAAATCCACAGAGCAAGCTCTCAACATATCTTCTAGGGTTTGAATTGTTCTCTCAGACTGACCGTCTATCTGAGGATGATAAGAAGTGCTGAAACTCAACTCTGTATCCAGAGTATGCTGAAGACTTCGCCAAAACTTCGAAGTAAATCTCAGATCCCGATCAGATATAATAGAAAGTGGTACTCCATGCAATCTTACCACTTCCTTTACATATATCCTGGCAAGCTGATCTAGAGAGAAATCCTCTCTAATAGCAATGAAGTGTGCAGACATTGTAAGATGATCAACTATGACCCAGATAGCATTATTGCCTTTGGATGTTTTAGGAAGTCTTGTGACAAAGTCCATAGTGATGTTTTCCAATTTCCATTCGGGTATGGGTAATGGTTGTAACATCCCCTTAGACTTCTGTCTCCCAGCTTTAACTTGTTGACAAACCAAGCATCGAGAGACATATTCAGCAACATCTCTTTTCATGCCATCCCACCAGAAGTACTCTTTCGGGTCCCTATACATATTTGTGCTTCCAGGATGAATAGAGAATGAAGAACTATGAGCCTCATCCAGCATCTCCTTCTTTAATTCGGGGATGGGAGGAACACAAACCCGATTCCTGAACATTATTATCCCATTACAATCAAGGTTGAACGCAGGGACATTTCACACCTTCTTTTGTAACTCGACATCTTCTTTCTGTGCCTCTTTAATCTTCACATGTATAGATGGTTGAACATTCATTTGAGAAAGATAAGATTTTTTCCCTTCCATTATAATTCCAAGATCCATCCTTTGTAAATCCATAAATATTGGATCTTTTGTGATCCTCATCATGGATAAACTAGCATTGTCTTGTCGACTTAATGCATCTGCCACCTTGTTTGCTTTCCCAGGGTGGTAATAGACTGTGCAGTCGTAATCCTTAATTAGCTCTAACCATCTTCTTTGACGCATATTCTGCTCCTTTTGTGTGAAAATATTCTTTAAACTTTTATGATCAGTATAAATATCACACCTTTCACCATAAAGGTAATGCCTCCAAATCTTTAATGCAAAGATTACCGCAGCTAACTCCAAATAATGTGTTGGGTAATTTTGCTCATGGATTTTCAACTGTCGTGAGGCATAAGCTATCACCATATCATTTTGCATAAGAACACACCCCAATCCCTTCTTGGATGCATCACTATAGATCACAAACATTTCTCCACTACAAGGCAGTGTGAGCACAGGTGCACTGGATAACCTTCTTTTCAACTCCTTGAAATTCTCTTCACATTCCTCTGTCCAAACAAACTTAACTCCTTTCCGAGTCAACTTGGTGAGTGGATTAGATAATCGTGAAAAATCTTTTACAAAACGTCGATAATATCCAGCAAAACCAAGAAAACTTTGGATCTCAGTTACTGTTGTTGGTCTCGACCATCTTTCGATAACCTCTGTTTTTGCTGGATCCACAGATATCCCCTCTTTTGAGATTATGTGACCCAAAAATGCATCTTTTTGAAGCCAAAATTCACACTTGGTAAATTTGGCATAAAGCTTATCCTTTCTCAGGGTCTTCAATATAATTCTCAAGTGATCTTCATGCTCTTCCTTTCTCTTTGAATAGACAAGAATATCGTCTATATAGACTACCACAAATTGGTCAAGATAGTCTCTAAACACTCAATTCATTAGATCCATGAAGATAGCTGGGGCATTAGTAAGACCAAATGGCATCAGTATAAATTCATAGTGTCTATACCTTGTACGGAAAGCCATCTTCGGTATATCCTCATGTTTGACCCTTAATTAATGATACCCTGAACGAAGATCAATCTTGGAAAAGTATTGAGCTCCGTGTAGTTGGTCAAATAGGTCATCAATGCGCGAGACATGATATTTGTTCTTGATAGTGATCTTGTTAAGTTATCGATAATCAATGCAGAGTCTCATTGATCCATATTTCTTCATAACAAATAGAACAGGTGCTCCCCTAGGTGACGCCCTAGGGTGTATGAATCCTTCATCAAGATTCTCTTGGAGTTTCTTCTTCAATTCCTGCAACTCAATTGGGGCCATTCTATAAGGTGTCTTTGAAATTGGCAAAGCACCCGGTATGAGTTCTATTGAGAACTCAACTTCACGATTTGGTGGAAGACCCGGTAATTCCTCCGGAAAGACATCATCAAACTCTCGTACAATGGGTATATTCTTAATCGTGAGTTTCTCACCAACCAGTTGAGATAAATAACCTTCATTTAGTGGAATCAATAACCATAAGATGGACGAAATTTCCACTGGAAGGTTATGTTCATCCTTGCATTGATATACGATCATAGATTGATCTGGAATATGAAATGTGACTTCCCTTCTTTGGAAATTGATATGAGCTCCATATAAAGAAAGCCAATCCATTCCAAGAATCACATCAAATTCCACTATAGGAAGGATCAAAAGATTTGCAGGAAGTAGTTTCCCACAAACTTCGATCAGAGAAGAATTATAAACTTTTGATGCGACTGTTGTGCCATTAGGTGTTGTCACAGCTAACTCGACATCTAATTGTAGAGGTAATACGGTGATACCCTTAGAAAATTCATCAGAAATAAAAGAGTGGGTGGATCCAGAATCAAATAAAACATTTTATACTTTAGAGTGGATGGTAAGTGTACCTTTCACCACATCGTTATCGTACTCCACATCGCTGATAGAAATTGCATGTGACTTTCCTTTGTCTTTAGCCTTAAGAGTTTGTTGACGTCGATCATCATCATCAAACCTTGAATTTGGGAATTGATTGGCATAATTCCCCATCTCCTTGCACTTGAAACATTAAAGTGTAGTAGGTTCATTCTATGTATCCCTTCCTTTGTTTGCATCATTAGACATCTTCCACCCATTATCGCGGCATTCAAATGCCCGATGACCTTCCTTTCCACATTTGAAACATTTACTTGTCCCTTTAAGACAACTCCCTCCATGTTTCTTTCCACACATTGAGCATAAGGGAGATCTCATCTTATTTTCAGTGTGCTCTTTAGATTTTCCTTTGAATTCCATTTTCCTCTTCTTATCAAACCCATATGACTGATGGGTTACTCCAATCTCCATCTTGACTTTGAGAGCACATCGAATGATTTCCTCGTAGCTATTGAAGTCCCTTATGGATAACGCCCTTCGAAGACTTGGTTTTAAGCCACTAAAGAATCGATCGATCTTACTCTCATGTTGGATAATAACACCAGAAGCGTACCTTGCAAGTCTTGTAAAATTTGCTTCATAGGTACCAATAGATTCATCATCCTTTTGCTTTAGTTCAAGAAACTCTTTCTCCATATTTGTTCAGAGAATACGAGGGAAGTACTTATTAAAAAATAAGTTCTTGAAATCGTCCCATTCCATGGACTCAATTTCATCCCTTTGCCTCATATTCTTAATAAGATTCCACCATTGATCCGCATCTCCTTCCAAACGATACACTGCTAGTATGAATTTATCATGTTCAGAACATTGAAGAACTGAAAATATCTTTTCAGTAGTACTAATCCATTGTTCAGCAACTGATGGATCAGTAGACCCGCTGAAAGAAGGTGGACGCTGCCTAATGAAGGATTCAACAGAATGTTCTCCTTCCTTTTCTCGTTTGGAAATCCTGCATGATTTATAGCTTGAGAAAGTTGTATGAGAATTGCAAAGAGATTTTGCATTCCAGCTCCCATATCGTTTGGTTGCTCAGGGGGACAATCATTGCATTGCCCATCGCATTCCGCATTAAAACGGTTCCTTCGGGTTCCAGCCATTGACTAAAACCAAGAAGAATAGTGTGAGAAACACTAATTATAATAGGAAAACCACATAATCAAGAATAAAATTTTCACACTTAAGGTCTTATCCTAGGTTATTCATGGCCATTTCTAAAACACTAAGATTGGTTTCTATGCTTAGACTTATCCTTAGGGTTCTTACTTAGGCTTTCACATCCTAGTTTCCAATGGTTGACTATACCTTTCCTCTAATACCAACTATAACAACCCATACTTTACATACATTGTTAATACATCAAAATTGAAGCATACTTATTACAACATATAACAAAACCCCGAAAGGACCGTATAGGTATAGTGTCTTTAGAAACTGGGAAACATAAACAGCTAGTTCATAAATCTTCTACAGTGTCTCCCATTTATTTCATCATATCTAGGGTCCCTTTTAGCATACTCTACTTAATATTCATCTTCCTGACCTGGGGAAAAGAAAACATACAAAAAAATGGTGAGATAAAATGCTCAGCAAGGGAAAATAAAGGAAATAAAAATCATATCATATCTTTTTGAAAATCATAACCTGCAAAAGAGATCATAATATCTTAACATTGAATAAATCATATAAGTGAAAATGAGAACCCCATAATCATAACATAAAACTTGAAACTTTGTGGCATGCACACATAATCATGGAAAATCATTTCTTGTTAGTCATGACTCATTGCCAAGACTATCTTAGTGGACAAAGTCCATTTCTGAACCGAGTTCACTCCTCGTTTCAGTCCTGTATCACTGAACCGAAATAACCTTCCGTTCTAGCCATGTCTATCTCATGAGATATAAATCTTTACCCAATGAATTTGAGGGAGATATAGGTCCCACCCATCTTATAATGAATCCTTTCTTATGTGTGCCACATAATCATAAATCATACATCATCGCATAATACATGTAACAAAAATGGAATTTTAGAAACATCATGACATCATAAAACAAATCATATAAGGTAAATGACTTCATAAAAATAATTTCCTCAAAACATAATCAAATCAATGTAATAATAGGGATAAAAACAGAACCCTATATTATCATAGATGGAAAATAATTTTCATAAAACATTTGATCTCCATTCTTGAGGAAAATATCCTTTCTACTTCAAAAATACTTTTCCTTTCTTAACATGTCATACAATTTTAAACTAAAAGAAGTTGATTAAAAATAAACTTGAAAACTTTTAAAGGATGCTTCTTGGAAATAATTTTTTAAAAATCCATTATTTCCGTATAAGTTAAAAAAACATTCTTCGTACTTTTGTCGGAAAAGTCAAAAAGTAACTCGTACGAAAAACGACAAAATATTCATTTCATATCTTTTACAAAAAACTTACCGAAGGGTAAAATTGGATATAAACTATTGTAGAAGGATGTAAATAATATTACACATTGAGGGAACATGGATGTGGATAATAAAATACACCCCAGTAATTACCAAAATAAAAACAATCTCGGATAAAAGTGAGATTGTGATATTTCCCTTACCTTAGGTACGACTTGCTTTGTAAGTGTCTGAACCTCCTGTATAATGATTTAAATAATGTTATTGACTTAATCCAGAATCATACTTATTTTATGATATCATATATGGTCATATTCATAGCTTCTTAGTATTAATATTTCATTTCTACTTGTTATTCCGGTGTTTATAACTTTTTGTTCTTATGCGTGTTTTGTCGAATAAATTCTTAATATCTTCTTTAGGTTATAGATACCTAATTTCCATAATGTTATCAGTGTAATATATATCATATTAATTCATTCAAATCATTTATATAATTACTATGTAATGATGATCATGTAGAACGAGTCGCATCACATCGTGGAGACGGTATTCCGTACGTACGCACGAGCGATGATATTGTTCCCATGATCGTGGAATTGTATTTAAGTGTATTTATACTATTTCAGTATCAATATCACTTTATAATAATCATATATAGTTACTCATTACACCATTATACCCATCCTTGTAAGGTGATGGTGGAAAATAGATTACACCACGGCGTGGAGACGGTATTCCGTACGTACGCACGCGCGGTGGTTTCATTTTTCCGTAGGATGGATAGAAGGTGAATTAGGGTTGTTTCATATTTATAATAACATATCAGTATGCAAGTAATAATGATATTATTACTTTATCAGTAAACAACTAAAGAAGAATAAGTTAAAGAACAAAGAAATTGAAAAGATCGGTAATGGATATAATCTTTTCTTTGAAACGCCTCTTTGAATCCTCCACTTAGGGAACTAATATTGGTCTTCGAAGATAACCAGGACCTCTAGGATTATTCTAGGGAAGTGGAGAAGGAATTTTTTCAGGGGTTGGCCGAGCTTGAGTGCTCAAATTGGTGTGAGGAGGAGGGGGAGGAGGTCCTTTTTTATAAGGGAGGAGAGGGGCACCTTAGGAATATCTCAAAATATTATTTTATATTAAAGTCAAAATCGGTTTATAATGTTTCCAAAGGGTCTTATTTAGAAGATAAAGTGTGGAGGGGTCGAAATCCTATCAACCAATAGGATTTAGACAAGTTTAGGTTATTATTTTAACCTTATCAATTAGATTTAACTCTAAGTTAAATAATTTAACTTTTACCGTGACTTTTTGTTTTCTTACACTATATGGTTAATACACTTACTATAACATGCCAAACGAACACCAAGTTGTTTATTATTAATATATATATCCTTATATAAGTCATTTGTCCGAACCTTAGATTTTTAGGAATAAAATAACAATTAATAATATAATATTTGATTTAAAAACTATTTTGTGTCAATTTTGACACTATTTGATATATGATTTTTGTGAAAGTCATAGAAGAATTATATTTTCTAAAACAGTTGATTAAATAAACAATAATATATCATAGTAACCTAGAAAATTAGTGGAATTCATAAAAAGTCTCAAATTACATTTATTTGAGCATTTATAACATCAATTATGTTAACATTTCCTTAAAAGGGTAATTACTGCATCATCGTTGTGGCATAAATAAATTAATTTATTTAAAGTCTAAAAATAATAAATAAAATATCATTACGTATGAAATCTATTTATATTTCTAATGAATATTTATAGTCTAATTTATCTTATGTATTACCCCATATTAAAAATTGTTTAGTTTTTAAACTTTGATTTTAACTATTTTAACTATTCATTAAATAAAATAATATTAAATGTCATAATCTAATCCAAGTGGACCTAAATGGTCATATTATATTAATAAGGTTGTTTTTGGTCGAATTACACTTGTACAATAGAATTAAGACATGTGTTAGGGTAATAGTAATATCATATTTACCCTTAGTTACCCTATTTACTATTAATCGCGGTAAAAAAAAGTAAAAAGTTACTATTCACCAAAAAATTATTTTTATCTCATTGAATCACATTTTACCTACTGATATCAACCATGTCTATCGGATTTTCGAAATTTCATTCACATAAGCGGTAAAATTAAGTTTTATCCAAAATTCAGTTTTTAACGTACCACTTAGTGGTTTCACTATTCATCAAAAATTGAATGTTTTCAGAAAAAAACCAAAATTTCACCCTAGGATAATTTCGGTATTCCGAATCAAATAATGAAGTCCATTTTGAAAAATAAAATTTATATAATTTCAAAAAGTGGTTCTTACTATTCATAACGGCTAGTTTTAATAATATTTTAATAGCATATCGTTGTTTAGTGAAACTCGGTATTGCGTACGACGCAAGCTATCGAGGAAGGTCGCAATTGCGTGTAAAGTAAGTCAAGATAGTGTGTAGTGAAAGATTCCTTTGATGATATATATATAACATAAAAAAAATATTACTCATAAAAATCTCGGGTGTTACAGATACCGACATTTAATCTTCAGGTATGCATTGAAAAAATTCAAATTATGATCAATTTCCTTAAGACGGGTCTCTCGGGACTGTTCAGGAAGGACATTCTCATGCTCTAATAGTTATTCATTGTACACTTATTTTTTAATCCATGGATAGAAAATATGTTTCACATCCAAGGATGCTTCCTGTCTGATTTTAAGACTTTTAATATTTCTTTAGAGACCCTTTAGTCTGTAACTATTTTTTTGAAGATAGTTGGATTAGAAATTGAGGTATTTCATGATTGTGTGGAGTTTGTTTTATAGGCCTACACACCTATCTCCATAAATGTGAGTCACCTAGGAATGATGGTAAAACTGTACAAAATCAAGATTGGAATGCTAATGGTTGGAGAAGATGAACTGCCTTCCACCCACATTGTCTGCTGTCATGTTGATAAAGAGGGGGAGTGATCTGAAAGAGATCACATAAGGTGGATACCTTATATGTTGGGCTAGGAGAAGAGATCTTGGTGGTTTCTATGATATAGATTTAATATACAAAATGTGCGTCTGCTTCCTTTTTTGTAATCACACACATTTAAATTGTCTCTAGAGTGACCAAAAATCCATTAGACCCTCATTGGATGAAAAATATAGGAATGTATTCCTATTACTTTGAGGGATAAATCCACCCTTATTATTTTATTAAGCCTCTATAATTATTTTAATTTCACCCCCACCAACCAAGCATCATCTCATAGGTTGTTAAACATAAGATCATGCCATAGTTGTTCATGTAGTCAAGAATCAAAATTTTCATTGACAATAGAGATATAGAAATGGTCATTAAAAAAATTCCTCTAACTAATATATCATGACACCATGCTATAAGATTTTATTCCCCCCCCCCCCACAAATGGGTTTCATAATACCCAGATGTGGTAATTGGTTGGTTCACCATGAATCAAATTCCTAAATCCTATTATTCTTGAAATCTCACCATTTTTAGAAGGACTTTTCTTCGGATCCAATACAACAATGATGGAGGATTTACATGTGAAAGCCTCATGAGAGAGTTAGATGGTCTATACCTGGGATCCTACACCATATGTATTTTATTTGATCAATGATATCATTTGAATGAGGGGTGCGTAAAAAAGTACCAAACGCGAAGATCTCTTTACCTTGTAGGGGTTGGGATGATAACATATTCCTAGATTGGGATTGGGTGAATAATATGTTCCTAGAGGATTTATGATGTGGGGAGGGTTGGGATCCTCTAACATGGTATCAGTGAGAAGGTAACTTCTAGGGAGGAGACTATGTAGAGGGGAAGTCGATTTATGGGAAGGGATGTTGTAGCAATTGGAATGCAAGACAGGGGAAGCTAAGGGAACTGATGGATGGGGGTAGCGGGATGGGGAGGGGTGGTGGGGGAGTCAACTGGGGAGAGAAGGGGATGATGGATTTGTAAGGGGAGAAGTGGAGAGCATCAATAAGTACATGGAGGGTCAATGGGGGGAGGAGGAGGGGAGAGGTAGAGGAGGAGGGGTGGTTGAGGAGGGGGAGGAAGGGTGGGGGAGAGGGAAACCCCAAGGAAAATGAATCTGAACCAGAAGGAGGAGTAAACCAGAAAGGCAGAAGGCCAGGGGAAGTATAAGGGGACAAGGATGTAGGATGGACCACTGGGGTTTCAGGATGTTAGTGTTCCTATCAAGGATTTTTCTTCCAACAATTTGATAGTGAGTAACCTAGGAGATGGAAACCTGAAATGAAATGGAGAATCTAAGGATAAAGAAGGGTCTATAACTAAATCCACAATTCCATCAACTGTGAGAGGAATCTAGGAAGGATGTGAATATCCATGGCAGCACATATTTGAGTATATTTTTTACCTTCGAGGAGACGGGTATGATCGTCCACACACTGAAATTCTCTTAGATAGCCACTAATCTTCTACAAGAAAAGAGGCATTATGATTAGGAGGGGGAATCCCATAGAGTTTCACCCTTAGTACTAATATGGTGGATTCATAGAGGAAGTTCACATCAATTGACTAGTGGTAGAGATGAAATTTACAATGGCATAATGAATGGGGAATATAGGCCCTTGCATGCACAAATTATTCTCGAAAATCCAAGATAATAAGGAACTAATTTTTGTTGATCTCTCAGACCGTTTCTACGAGGATTAATTACTATGAGTGAACAATGGTCTGGAAGTACCAAAAACGGGGATTATAAACCCCAAAATAATCAATGAAGGACAACATGAGGAGGGTATAGGCTTTCATGAATGATGATGATGGAAAATTTAGAACTGGGGAGCATGCCTCTCACCTGATGCTGCAACTGACTAAGGGAACCACTCATAATGGAGGAAGGTGAGGAGGAGTAGAATAAGTCCCATAGTGAAGGGAATATCTCATGGATAACCTCATACTAGTAGATGGATCTGGATGGGTAGGAATGGAGGGGCTAGTATCCATTGGCACCATGGGAGGAGGCACTGAGGGGGGAAGATCTAGGGGTTCTAGCACCACCATAGATGACTAGGCAACCACAATTGGTAGAATCATAGCCAGGGGAGCATGTAGCACGTTCTCTACCATCATATTTGAATCCATCCATCTTATCATAGACTTTTATGTAAATTTTCACATATGTCAATTTTTTATTGGACGTGACCTAATGAGTTATGCTCCCACCATATATGGGAATATTATTTCATATACATACTTCATGATTAGGGATCCAGAGAAGGGAGAGGGCCCCCAACTTGTTGTGGAGGAGAATGGTTTCAAGATATGGATGTTTACCAGTATGATTTCCATATGCTTTTTATAGAACTATTATTATTACTATTTTTAGTTTCACCATTATACTTGTTGACATTCCATAATATGGGTCTTTTTTATTACAATTTTATGACATCCAATGAAATCTATTATATTATTTAATCATGATTTCAATTATTTTGTTTTTAACTAGATTATAAACATATATTATCAATTATTGATGGATATGAAGAAAGAGGTTATAGACACCCACGATTCATTGGACCCCCACCACTATTTGATTACCTCTTGGATATAGGGATGCATGCATGGGATTATGTGGCACTATGACTCAGACCCGGTGAAACGATTTGGGGTATTACAACCTAGATTCCCAATTTAGATTGATTGATTAGGTTATGGAAATAAATGTATATCCATTTCATCATATGTTGTTAGATTGAGGGATTTTTTGATAGAAATTTATTCCATTAATAGATTAAATAACAATTGATAATATGTATATTTATTATAGAGATATAGATGTTTATTGATTACAAATGAAAGTTGATTATAAATTGTTTAACTATACACCTTATTTCTTATGTTTTTTATGATAATGTTATCTCCTTTATTAAAACTTGTAACATTGATGAAAATATATATTTTTATCCCAATACAGATCCCAACTAATTTATACAGAAAATTTGTTATGCATTGTATAAATTATTAATTATTTCATATGACACATAGAAATGAATTAATTATTGATGGGTGGGGAAGAAAAAACCACTCAAATAATCAATAGTATAATAAGAAAACAATTCATTTGTATTTTGGGGTATTCCTTCCTATAAAAAATGTTTCCTAGACAATAGGCCTTAATAGTCAGATCAATATGTATTGGATCATGACATATTAAAATATGGAATTTATTTTTATACCACAATTATAAATTCCATCAATAAGGAACCTATAATTATTATCTATGTGATCTCTTTTAATTTACATTATGATCAATGAATATATTATTTTTTTCATTTTCATTATATTATAAAATTAATTATTATTATCTATTCCAATTTTGTTAAGTATTCTCATTTTTTTCTCCCTTCATTCATTGATTGTTATCTCTTATTTTCACATATAATAGGTGTTTAAAATCACAATTTCTTATGCTTCCATTTACCCATTTTAAGAATAAATGAATTAAACATTATATGCCCAATAGAATAGTTTTGGTGGGGAATTTTTGGGAGATAATAAAGTCTTATTATGGATTAAGTAGTTTCATATTTAGTTGAAAAAAAAATTCAAGGGATTTATTAGTCAATTTTTTTTTATTATTGGTAACTACAATAAACAATTTTAATTGTAATGTATTTAATTATATACATTATTTATTTCATTTAATTATAGGATTTTTAGGTTGTGGAATCAATAGTTGGTATCAAATTTAGTATGATAAGTATGTGTTATTCTCACCGGATCCGAGAGTGTGGGTCAAAGGTGGTAAATGTTTAACAATATATTGAAATAAAATCATAAAAAATAATTATATATATATATATAACATTTTTATAACTATATATGGATGGTAGAACTGAAAAATGAATTACATCACTACATTGAGGGGTAGTCCACCAAAAAGATGAGCAGAGTTGTAATTTTTTTACCACACATAAGCGTAATAAAATATGTGATATATTTAAATAAAGAATAATTTCTTTATAAATACTAAATATATTTATTTTATCTATTATTTTTACCTTCTATATCAATAGGTGATGAAAAATGAAACACATTGCATGGTGGACTAGGTAGTCCACACATACACACTAATGATGTATTCCATTCCCATATAATGTAAAAGGAAATTGAAATGGGTTATGTAATCAATATATAATAACATTTTATTATGTGAAAAATAAATATTTAATTATATTATAATGTTTGCAGAAAATATAGAGGATATGTAAAAAAGATATAAACATAAATACACTCAATTAAGTGTAATAATATATCTTTGGAAAATCAAATTTGAATTAAAAAATAAGACTTATTGGTCGGTATTTTCACGAGAAAAAAACATATAGGACATGGGGATGAGGGTTGGAAATGGAAATTGGTTAATTATGGTGAAAATAAATAAGAATATTTTCATGAGGAAGAGATGATTAGAGGTGACATTTTATAAGTGTGGGGCAGGTGTGAAATCTTGTAAATATCAGAAATATAAACTTATAATATTTGATTGAGTAATGTAATCTAGATCCAAGGTGTAATATAATATGAATTAAAGATAATAATTTTTAAATAAATATAAATAAGAAAGTTAGATAATTTTATCTATCATTTTAACTACATGATTTTTCTATAAACTTCATTAACCCTCTTCAACCATATTCATTGTTTCATTTTTTTTAATATTTAAGGGTATTGAAGGTGATTTTAAAAATTAAATGTGGAAAATATAATAAATATACACGATATATTCAACAATTTCTGATTCATTTTAGTTATGATAGGAATTGTATGAATTTATAATAAACAACAAATATTATGTAAACATTAAATAATATATAAATGAATTTTCAAAACTATTCCAAAAATATGACATTAATAACATCAATAAAAATTGAAATTGATTAAATCAATGATAATAAGAATAATATTAATTAGTGAAACACCAATATTTATCCAAAATATACAACATTTAATGCTTATAATGTAATTTTATTTCTTTTTCTACAGCATACATAATTGCTATATCGACATTGTGTAAGAGTTAGAGGTACTCGTACTAATAATAATAATTAATAACAATGGAAGATAATAAATATTTTTTTTATTAATTATTTTAAGCATCTAAATTTCTTAAAAATCAATTTTTTCTATATAAAAATTACAATAACATAACAAATAAGAGAGGGTGACATTTTGTAATTACTCTTTGGAGAAATTAATATAAACTTTTTAATTATATTTAAGTTGAAAAAATGAAATATTTTAGAATCTATGATTATAAATTTGAAAATAATACAATCCAATAAGTATTAGGTTGAGTTTTTGGACCTTATCATATTTTTTAACCATAAACAACATTTTTTTAATTTACAATGTTGAAATTTTTTTACATGGTTACTTTTTATTGTGGAAAAAAAGAAACTAAATTCATTATTAAAATTGAAACTAGATTTTGAAAAGATGAAGTAATTTAAGGATTAAATTATTAGAATATGATTATTTTAATTTTATTATGTGTTTACAAAATATAATAGAAAAAAAAAATTTAGAAAAATAATCATTTTAAAGAAGAAAAATATTTTATTCTAAAAAATTAATAATTTTGACTCAAATATCATTAATTAAATTATTTTTAATTAAATTAAACTAATTTGGATTATAAATAAATAAAAAATATAGTGTAATTTTCACATTACATTGATTAAATGTAATAAAATGGGAATTTTTACAAAATTAGTATTTTTCACAACTCACACCAAAACAAATATTTTTATTAAAAAACATTCAATTATTTTTCATAATATTATTTTGAAATTAAAATTTATAAAATTACATACATTTTATAAAATAAAATTAAAATAAATTGGTAAATTTTAATCTAAAAAATCACACATAAAATGTTATAAAATCCATTTTGTAGTATAAAATTATTTTATACCTACTCCTTATCTAGTAACCATAATTAGATGAATCTAAATTTAGTTTTTTAAATAAATAATTTAATTTTTTAATTATGATAATTATTATTTAGTGATTGCATAAATTAACTTTGATTAAAATGCTTTATGGACATAAATTTATTTTCTAAAAAATATCTCTATTAATCTTAATGATATTATTTTCAAAGTTGAATTCTTATTTCATATTGATGAATTAGTACATTTATATTAGAATAATTTCTATTATATATTTCATAATTTTTTTTCCTAATCATACCAACCAAACAAATGGCTTGTATATAATTGTCATATTTAAATAAAAATATTCTAATATTATATAACAGTTATTTTGAAGCTTGCTATTTTGTGTGGTGTATGAAATTAAACATAATATTCATTTTAAATGAAACATTTAACATTTTATATCCTCTTACCATTATATTATTTAATTTTTACAATTTTAATTTGACTTTTCAAAATGAATTTATCATTACATAACAACAAAATCTTATATTGATTTTATAAAGAACATTAATTTTTTTGTCTTGACCTGGAATCTTAATTTTTTATATAATAATGTAGCTTTATAAGTCTCATTCATGAAATGAGTATCTAAAATAATACCTTTATAGTTGTGTAATTCATACAATATATGACACGATACATTTGAAAAATTGTATTAATATCGAGATAGGGAGCTTATGAAAATAGACATCCTTCATTTCAGTTCAATTTTTTTGTGAAATCCTTCATTTTTGAATTGATAAGTTTCCACATATTCCTTATATTGTATTCAAAGTGATATATTTTATAGATGATATTTTCATTCATTTAGAACTAAAATTCTCTCATAGCAGATCATAGTTTCTATAAAAGGATGAAAAATTATTCCTCATGTTTCTATCTATTGGCCAAAAAAGAAAAGATCATAGCAAGGTAAGATAATTCTAAATATGATGAAATACTACATTAGTCTCCAAAAAACATAGAAATGACACCCAATGTTCAGCTTAAATCATTAAAAAAATAACTAACCCAAAAAAATGTAAACTATTGAGGAAAAACATAATCCATAGGTTTTGAATGATATGATCACATATTCTATCAATATAACCAAAAAGTTATCTCAAAATAACATAAATCACTAAAAATTTCACCGTATAAAGTATATATTTCTTAATAATATTCTCTCCAAATGTTGGTATTAGTTTTAACAAATAAAAATAACCCAAAAATTCCATAATAAAATAATATATTCTTATAATATATATTTCAAACTGTATTTCCCAAATAATATCCCATATTAACCAAGAATAATTTTTTTACATTAATGATATAATGAACCCAAAACATTAAACTTATTCATATTATATTTTAATCTCTAAGTTTCAAAAAAAAATTCAAAACCTAGGTTATCTATTTGTCAAATCATATGTTCTCAAAATGTAATAACATTGTTATCCTAATTAACTATAATTGATTAAATACCTATGATCATCAAAACAATAAAGTGAATAAAAACATTTCTTTTTATACATAAATAATATAAAAAACAATTCCTAAAATATATTATTCAATATATCAGAAGTTAAACATAAGTATTTTTTAAAACATAAACATTTATAAAAACTAAATAAAATTATCCAAAAGTATACTTATAAAATAAAACCTCAAAAAAAGTAGATATGACTCTAAAATTATGATTAAAATAATATTTATTAACAAGTTTTTGTGTCTAAAAGATATTAATTATCCTAACTTGATTACTTCCAAACATTCATAATTATCTAAATCCTTTATTTGATATCAACTATAATATATCTCACATTAATCAACAAAAATTTTGATTTTTTTTTGAAAGGGTTTAATTTTATTTTGTTACCATGATATTTTATTTGTAGAGATTTTTAGAATTTGGAAAGTCTCATACATTTCAAAACAGTATAATATAATGTGGACACTTCCACATAATGTCAATTTTTTAATAGAACGTGATATTTTAATTTAAACTCATGTTTTATTCACAAAGAAGTAAGTTTATTTTAATTAAAATTTACATAGTGTAAATATAGAACATTATATAGTTCATATTCAACCCTTTCTCTCATAAAAAACTTTTTATATTTTGGGATGAGAAAACCAATTCTTGATATGGGATATAAAACAAATGGAAAGTCATTAGTCTAGAGAAAAATATTAAAACCCATTAAAATTCTTAATATCATCACATAAAAACATTTATAATTTTAATAATCATAGCCACATGAGAAAATAAATTATTCCATAAAGAAATATTTTCAATACTATTAAAAATTAAATTAGAACAAAGAAATAATCATGAAAATAGTTCATTGAAAAAAACTATTCCCCATTAAAAGTTCAAAAAACATTGTTCAAATTATGAAATTATAATATTTAAAATAATGAACTATTGAAGTAAAAAATATTTATCTTGGATAATTGTCTTCAAAGGTAATGTACACCGATGATTTACCAGAGATGAATTAAACATATCCTAGTAAATTACATTATAGTTACCAACCTGGTTATCTGTATCATTTTTTACTTTGAATGTCTACATAATTACCCAATGTGTCTGAGAGTTATATCAATCCCAACCATCATCATCAGATATATTAAAAATAAATATCTTCATATTTAAATAAAATAAATCTATAATGAAAAATATTGTAGTAATATTCTAATAAATCATAAAACCCTAGAAAAATTTATTTGAACCCATAAGAAAACATCATTCCATTATTACAAAAAAAATTGAGGATGATTCTAACTCCTTTAAAAACACATTAAATTTAAAAAATTCAACAATATAATGGAATATGAATTTAATTTATTTGAACCATGAAGATGTAACAATTAATTATCATATTGAAGAATGTAACATTTGGATGGAAATTTTTCTAATTATGTGGTTGGGTCTCGAAAGCATTGAAAAGGGGGATAGAATTATCCTATAAATTTGGAAATGGAAGGAAATTAAATAGGTGGATGAATTTATTAAACTATTTTTAAAAGAGATAATCTGAAAAGGAAAATGTCGGACTGCGAAAGGAAGCAACCTTCGCAGATCTCTGCTCTGCTTGCCTGAATGGCCTGAAGGCCTTCATTTTTAATGATTTTTTATAACCCCCTTTTCAAGGGTTGAGGGGGAACCCTTACAAGGACCGTAGGCTCAGAGATTATAGGGCCCGTGCGCTTAAGAGATTACATAACATGAAGGTCTTAGGGTATGTCTATGCCATCAGTACCAGCCTGTGATTGCAATGGAAGCCTAGCCAGATAGCAAGGGGATCCACTTAGCAAGCACACCTGCCATCTAAATAATTCACAGGAGGCATATTGTGATGCCAGCTCCCTGAACATAGATGTTCATGGGATGTATATGGGGAAATTCTCCCTACATACTACATTTTCCATGGACGCAAATAGATCACGGGAAATATGAAGCATATTGTACCCTGCTAATGGAAGGAAGTTGTGTGAAGGTCTGTGGATGTGATTTTCACCTCAGTAAATAGCAAACCCATTAGCCTCTAGGTAATAAGTCTTTCGTAGGATGAGGAATAGCCTCGGGATTCTCAAAATGGGGCATGACGACCTCTTTGCAAGGAATCGGCTACACTGGTACCCAGTTTCTATCTTATATATAAACAATTATCAATGAGTGGTGGTAATGGAACCTGATTTTTGAGGATTGAGGTATTGAAAATTGAGGAATAAATATATCTCCACTAAATTTTGAATCACTCTACAATTATAAATAGGTAAAACCCCACAAGATACTGTTATGAAGAAGATCAAATTGATATTTGTGATCCAAAAACTAAGATTCCTAGGCAGGAATACTCCCCAAGAGGCAACGAACTCGTGATCCATTAATTACCCAGTTCCCCATGAATAAATATGTTGTAAAGACCGGGAAATTTCAAGGAATTGTTTTTAATTTCTTTGGAATTTTATGACTCTGAGGATTCTGAATGCGCTTGATTCCAAGGCCCGGTGTGCCCGGAATCAATTTACATAGTTTAGCTCGGGTAAGTTCAGTAAACGAATGATTGGGTTTTTCTATATTTTGAACCGGTGCTCGGAATTGAAATCTGAGGGCACCGTTGAACTCATAGTGTGGCTTTTCCCTTAAGAAGACATTCACCTCGACGGTCGATGATCAGGTATGAAATATAGTTTTTGGGGTTTTACGTGGTTTAATAAAATAAAATAGTGAAAAATTTATTTTATTTTGTTAAACGCATGCTGTGTGGATAATTTGGTTAGAAGCTCCAGATGGGAGTTCGTGGTGGGCCCCTCCAAGATCTAACCACCCTTGTGAGGTTGATTGTGGTGGAAACCACATGAGGCCTCCCATTAATGGGAGATGAATCATAACTCCTTGACTCCCCCTAATTTATGAGGCAGGGCCTTTAAGGTTTAAATCCCCCTCTTAATTGAGGAGGATGGAACCACACTTTTTAATGAGGAGACCGCCCAAGCAATAACACCCCTTTTTGACTTCGTCTCCATTTTAATGTGCCACCATAGCGAATTAATGGGGTGGATCCCTCTGTCATAATTCCTCAATTTATGACTTACATGCCAATGATGAAACCTCCCACTCCTATATAAAGGAGGCTTGGGGAAGGAGTTTTGGACAGCTTCTTCATGCGGCAGAATGCTAGCTGCGAAGCACGGCGCCCAGCACTTGGAGAGTTTTCCTCTTTCTCCAACGAAGAAAGAAGAAAGAAGAATGTCGACACCACCCTCATCTCCTTCCTTCCTGATGTTGACGGAACGACGCCCATCTTCTGCGACTCACCATCGTTTAATGTTGTTTACATGGTAGGGGTTTTGTTTTAAATTTCTCCTTTCCTTTTTGAGGAATGAAGAACGAGTGCGTTCCAACATATGCCTGGTTGATCCGCGGATCACTCTTTCATGCGGGTTGGAAGTGGGGTTATTTTTTGAAGATTGGATTTGAGTTTGAATTCTTAAATCTGGTTTGAGCCTCTAAAGCGGAGGGCAGGGGAAAAAACAAGCCCGAACCCTCTATAGATTGTGTGTTTGCTTTTGTGGGTTTTGATAGGTGATGATGAAACATGACTGCAATGGCATATGGAAGCCGTCTCAGGGATGAATGGGTCTTGGGAGAGCCATATGCACAGATGGCGGGAAAATCGTACCACCAGAGTGCATCCAGTGGTCTGCGGAAGACGTTGCTGGTGTGCCTCGCCAGCGCGGCGGAACCGGCGTCCAGAGGCGCCGGCCGGAAGCTGGCTAGATGCCTGGGGGTGGCGGCGGCCTAAAGCCGGCTGGATGCCTGGAGGTTGCGGCGCCCCAGCGTGCAGCTGGAGGAAACCCGCAGCGGTGGCGGTGTGACAGACCCTGTGGCCGCGCGGGGCCTAGGATGCCTGGGGGGCGGCCCCAGCTGGCACTGTCGGCGTCAATCAGTGGGGAGGTCATTCCTCCCCCGCTCAGTGCAACGCGATCGGCCAACCGGCCAAGCCACAATCGGCCATGGGGCCGGGCCACCAGTGATGGGCCAGGCCACACCGGTTGGGCCAGGCAATGCCATCCGGGCCGGGCCCCGCACTACTGGGACGACCCAGGGGTGTTGGGCCAGGGCGGACCAGGCCCAGACACCCTATTTTCGGATAGTTTTTGGTTAAACAGATATATTTTGAAGTTTGGACCTTCGATTGATGAACCTTCAATTGCGTAGGATTACAGGTATTGAGACAGTCGTTTCAGTATATTACACTCAAAATTTTACTGATGTTTGGGTACAGCTGGTTTGGTTTGAACCAGAAACCAACCGTTCCCTCAGAGCGGAAACAATTATAACCTGAGTTCCGGACGTCCGATTAACGTTCTATAGACTATATTTGATTTCTTTTGATGATATGGTTCTTTTGGCATACTCCACATGAGGTTTGGACGTAGTTGGAGAATGGTCGGGTTGGTTTTAGCTTATAAACCAATAGGGCCCCTAGAACTGAAAAGCCAATAACTCACAGACCAGGTGTCTGATAGACGCGCCCTCCATTGCGTTGAGACTGCTATGATGAGTAGGTCCTTTGAGATTCTTCCATGTGAGATTACGTGAAAATTGGAAGTATTGGCCAATAGCTCGTGGAGCAGATCATCATAGAGATGAGTGTACGGAGTACGGTGACCTTGAAGCTGGATGAGACCTGATGATTGCTTGTCTGATTTTATTTGGAGTGACATGTAAAGCCTAGTGGGTAGCACTACTTTATGAGGTGGAATGCCCATAGCAGAGGAGCTCTACTATTTGAGGTGGCAGACCCATGGTTGTCGATTGGAGGAGTACCTCTATAGCTACGAGGGTGAGAACTAGTGTGTGAGGTGGTAGACCCATGGCAGGGATTACTACTTTATGAGGTGGAAGACCCGCGGTACTTGACAGGAGAAGTACCTCAGTTGTCTAAGGATAGTGAGTGGCATCTCGGAGTCATGGTAATACTGCTACGCTCGAAAGAGGAGGAGTTCTCTAGCAGCCGTGTTTTTTTCGTCCTATATAAAATTCCTGGATTGAGCTAAGACAATGACCTTTGTGTTTTCCTCATGATTGAGATGGGTTACATATTAACTGTGGTATATGTATGGGAATATACCTAAGTAAAGGTTATCTGTTGAGATCTTTCGTTTTGTTTTATCCTTGTTGGATTTAGTGAGACCTTGTGGGTCTCGGGGTCCCTACTGAGTATCGTTATACTCACCCCTACATGGGCTATGCCTGCACCTTGTTCTGTTGGATGTAGACGACGGATAACAATGATTGTGGCTGAGGCTTGTAGAGTAGGATGATACCCGGATTTGTACGTCACAATGAGATGGTACCCGGAGGTGGACTTTATGACGAGACGGTACTCGGAGGTGGACTTCATGATGAGATGGTACCCGGAGGTGACAGACGAACGTGGAGAGCTGAAGTGGCCATCTGTACCTACCCATTAGGTAGGAACTCTGGAGAACGATCTAGGCGAAGCTTTACACCTTTGTGTTGTTTTGTGTTTTCCTTGTACTTTACTCTTGGGATTGTATTTCCGGCCCCCTTTTTACTTTCAACACACTTGTCATATTTCTTTACATAGTGTTTGATTCCACATGGACTCTAGTTGTGTGTTTGTTTGCGTTTCATAAAGGCAATTCCTTCCCTTTTTATCAGGATTTAGGCCTTTGGTGCTAGTCACTAGCCCCTGACCTATGGAAGGTGGGAATGGGGTAGTCCCAGCACAGGGCTCGGGGAAGGGTCGTGACAAATTGGTATCAGAGGAGTCGGTTCTACCGCAGAACTTATAACTCTAATATTTCTTTTCTATGATGAAATAGTGTTATGGGTACCAAGTGTGGTTATCAGTTCAGGGAGTCCAGTCTTAGTGCGGTTGCCGACATATCCATACAACATGACCTAGACTTCTGATTTCTTACTTAGTGCACGAAAACACCGATTGTGTGTGTGTTTTCAAAAGTTTTCCTTTAAATCAGCTCAAACCAGGTCAGCTCAACAGGTATATTTTTCTTACCGTGTTGCATCTGTTTCTTTCAGGATGTCTTCACCCAGTCTGTCAATGTGGGTACCGAGTGGGGAGCATGATGATAGCCCACCGAGCAGTGACGATTCAGTACAAGGCCCTCCACCAGTTGAGACACCAGTAGAGAGTGCACGCCACCTGAGCGTGTTGCATAAGTTCCAACAACAAGGGTCACCAATATTTCAAGGCGAGTCATATTTTCAGATGGCTGGGAACTAGTTGGAGTTTGAAGCATGAGAATTCCACACAGCTGGGACACTCACAGACTTGATGGTGTTCCTAGCTGTTAGTCTCTTTTAGGGAGTTGCTGAGAGGTGTTGGAGCCACACCATCCAGTTTTGTGATGAAATGATCATCACCTTGGAAGAATTCGAGACTTTCTTCAGTGTGGAGTTTATACCATTGACTCAACCCTCAGATCGTTCTGAAGAGTAGCAACCCTTGCCTCAGGGTTTTCTGTCAGTTTTCGGGTCATCTATAGGCAGTAGACGGATGATGCAGAGGTCCAAGAGGACCAGTCCAATTGGTGGGCGACCTCAAGTTATAGGTTCAGTAGTGTGGGTCACCCGTGGTGGAGTTAGAGCCAGGCATGCCAGAAATAGACAGTGTTTCTCCTGCAGTGGGTTTGGCCACATGGAACATGACTGTCCGACCCACCGTGAAGATGATCAGCAGATAGATGAAGGACCTCCCAGGAAGAGGAAAATATCCACCCCAACCGCAGGGATCAAGTTGATATGGGATAGCACATCTTTATGTAACTGAAGAAAATGAAAATGTACCTCCGAAAGCAGGTGTGTTGGAGGGGGACTAGTTCCAGGCATGGAGGCCTTTGTCTTTGGTCATTCTAGTTTCCATGTTGTCGTTGTTGTTTTTTCTTTTTGTCTTTGTACTTCGAGGTGAAGTAACAAAAGTCACTTATCTATGTGACGTTTACTTTCCTGTTCATTCTGGATGGTTGATACTAAGAGGTTCCGGTTAAAACTATTGACATGACCTTCAAATGCAAGATTCCTATGGTAGAAGACCCAGTAACCACGCACTGATTTCGACAATGTCACTCAACCCTTGGAGGTGAGAGTAAAGGTTGAATCTATTGGTAGTAGCGTCGAGGCTATATGACGTCGTTTATGGCATGAAATAGTACCATTCATTCCAGGATTGACTGTATTAGGGGAAGAACGTGGTTCATCCCGGGGGGATGAGATCAGATTTATCTTTTCAGCAGAGGAGAAATCTCATAAGCTCTTTGGTAGAACATAGACGAAGAAGGGTGGAGATGGGTTCTTACAATTGGCTAGTCTCACCCATTGTTCGGTGAGTGAATAGTTTACAGTTCTCTCCAACTCAATAGTCTCAGGATTATCTTCCCTCAGAATTCATATGTAGATACGAGACGAGACCAATGGAGTTCGAGGGGGGTGACAATGTCTTCTTACGGGCCTCACCTCGTTGTGGTCTATATAGATTTGGCCGGGGGGCATGTTATATCCGCGTTTCAACTGGCCTTTCCACCTAAGATATACCGGGTGCACGACGTCATCCACATATCTCAGATGAGGAGATGTGTGCATGACATATCCATCATCATCGAGCATGGATAACTGGACATCGATGATGGGGTGACTTTCACGAGGTTCCAATAGAAATTGAGGATCGACAAGAGCGGGTCCTTAGAGGACAGTCAATTCCTCTTGTGAGCTTTCGCTGGAATAAAGGGAACCTCTATTAGAGGATATGGGGGCGAGATGCTCAAATATGTGCTCACTACCCTATTTTTGTGTCCCTTGTGTGTGATGTATCTTTACAGGGAAGTAAAACCCTATGGTGGGAGTAATGTAAAGACCCGTAAATTTCAAGGATTTTTTTTTTAATTTCATTGGAATTTTATGAGTCTGTGGCTTCTGAAAGTTCTTCATTCCGAGGCCCGGTGTGCCCAGAATCGATTTCTGAAGATTAGCTCAGGTACGGTCAGTAAAATAACGAGTGAGTTTTTCTATATTTTGTACTGGTGCTTGGAATTGAAATCTGCGGGCACCGTTGAACTCACAACACTGGTTTTCCCATAAGAACACTTTGACCTCAACGTCAGATGATTTGGTATGAAAGTCAGTTTTTGGGGTCTTACGTGGGTTAATGAAATAAAATAGTGAACAATTTATTTTATTCTGTTAAACACATGTTGTGCGGATTATGTAGTTAGAATATCCGCTTGGGAGTTGGTGGTGGGGCCCACCGATATCCATCCTCCCATGTGAGGTTGATTGTGGTGGAAACCACACGAGGCCTCCCATTAATGGGAGGGGAATCATAACTCCTTGACTCCCCCTCATTTATGAGGGAGAGCCTCTAAGGTTTAAATCTCCCTCTTAATTGAGGAGGATGGAATCTCCCTTTTTTATGAGGAGACCACCCAATAATTAACCCCTCTTTTTAACTTCCTCCCCATTTAATGCGCCATTAAAGAGAATTAATGGGGTGGATCCCTCTATCATAAATCCTCCATTTATGACTTGCATTCCAATGACGAACCCTCACACTCCAATATAAAGGAGGCTTGGAGAAGGAGTTCTGGACGGCTTCATCATGCGGCGGAACTCTAGAAAGGAAACATAGTGCCCAACACTTAGAGAGTTTTCTTCTTCCTCCAACGAAGAATGAAGAACGAAGATAGTCGAAGCCACCCACGGGTCCTTCCTTCCCAACGTTGAAGGAACGATGGCCGTCTTCCACGGCTCGCCATCATTTAATTCTGTTTTATGAGTTAGGGGTTTTGTTTTAAATTTATCTTTTTCTTTTTGAGGAAATAACGACGAGCGCGGACCAACCTCTGCCCGGTTGATCTACGAATCACTCATTCATGCGGGTTGGAAGCATGGTTATTTTTTTCAGGATTGGATTTGAGTTTGAATTCTTAAATTCTGTTTGAACCTCTAATGCAAAGGGCACATGCTAACAGAAAAGTCCATACACTCCACAGATTGTTTGTTTGTTATTGCGTGTTTTGACGGGGACGATGAAACCGGACCGAAACGGCGTATGGAAGTCGTCGTAGTGAAGAACGGGTCCCGAGAGAGCCGCAGGCGCAGCCGGCAGGCAAATCAGACCACCAGAGCGCGTCTAGTGGTCTGCGGAAGATGATGTCGGCGCACCTCACCGGCGTAGCGGTGCCGGTGACCGGAGGCGGCTGCCGGTAGCTGGCCGGCCGCCTGGAGGAGGTGGCGCCCCAGCGCGCCGCCAGAATAAACCCACCACGGAAACAGTCGTGGCGGTGGTGCGATGGACCCCACAGCTGCGTGGGATCTGAGACGCTCGGGGGGCGGCACCTGCTGGTGCCTTCGGCATCAATCAGTGGAGAGGTTGCGCCTCCCCCGCTCGACACAATGCGCTCGGCCAACCGGCCGGCCCACAACCGGCCACCGGGTCGGGCTGCCAACGCCGGGTCGGGCCGTGCCGGCCAGGCCGAGCCATGCCAGCCGGGCCAGGCCGTGCCACGCTAGTCGGGTTGGGCTGCACCCTACTAAGCCGGACCCGGTTCGGGCCTTCCCAGTGGGTGTTGGGCCGGGTCGGACCGGGCCTAGACCCCATATTTTTGAACCATTTTCGGTTAAACGAACATATCATGAGTTATGGACCTCTGATCGGCGCACCGTTAGTTGTGTGGGATTCCTCGGATTGAGGAAGTCATTCTGATATATTACCCTAAAGGTTTCAGTGGTATTTGGGTTTGGTAGGGTTGGTTCGAACCTGAAACCAACTGGGCCGTCGGAGCGGAAACACTTTTAACATGAGCTCCGGACATTCTATTGACGTCCCATCGACTATGTTGGATTTATTCTTGATTATGAGGTTCTTTTGGAATACTCCACTGAGGTTTGAAATAATATGGAGTACGACCGAGTTGGTTTTATCTTAAAAACCAACCGGGCCCCTGGAACAGAAAAGCCAATAACTCACAAACCGGGTGTCCGATAGTCATGCAGTCAGTTGCGTTGAGATCCCTATGATGAGGCAGTCCTTTGAGATACTTACATGGGATATTACGTGACACTTGAATGTATCAGCCAATAGTTCATGGACCGGACCATCCCGAAGACAAGCGTACAGAGTATGGTGACCTCGTAGCTGGCTGAGACCTGATGAATGCTTGTCTGATTCGATTCGGAGTGACTTGTATAGCCTAGTGGGGAGCACTAATTTGCGAGGTGGAATAACCATAGCAGAGTTGCACTTCATTTTGAGGTGGCAGATATAACGACCCATACTTTACATACATTTTTAATACTTCAAAAATTGAAGCACACTTATTACAACATATGATAAAACTACAAAGGACCGTATAGGTATAGTGCCTTTAGAAACTGGGAAACATAAACAACTGGTTCATAAATCTTCTACAGTGTCTCCCATTTATTTCATCATATCTAGGGTCCCTTTTAGCATATTCTACTTAATATCCATCTTCCTGACCTGGGGAAAAGAAAACATAAAAGGGTGAGCTCAAATGCTCAGCAAGGAAAATAATGGAAATAAAAATCATATCATATCTTTTTGAAAATCATAACCTGCAAAAGAGATCATAATATCTTAACCTGGAACAAATCATAGGAGTGAAAATGAGATCCCCATAATCATAACAGAAAACATGAAACTTTGTGGCATGCACACATAATCATGGAAAATCATTTCTTGTTAGTCATGACTCATCGCCAAGACTATCTTAGTGGACAAAGTCCCTTTCTGAACCGAGTTCACTCCTCGTTTCAGTCCTGTATCACTGAACCGAAATAACCTTCCGTTCCAGCCATGTCTATCTCATGAGATATAAAATCTTTACCCAATGAATTGGAGGGAGATATAGGTCCCACCCATCTTATAATGAATCCTTTCTTATGTGTTCCACATAATCATAAAACATACATCATCGCATAACACATGAAACAAAAATGGGATTCTTGAAACATCATGACATCATAAATCAATTCATATAAGATAAAGGAATTCATAAAAATAATTCCATCACAACATGATCAAATCAATGTAATAATAGGCATAAAAACAGAACCCTTTATTATCTTAGATGGAAAATAATTTTGAAAATCACTTGAACTCCATTCTTGAGGAAAATATCCTTTCTTCTTCAAAAACATTTTTCCTTTCATAACATGTCATACAACTTTAAAATAAAAAAATTGATTAAAAATAAACTTGAAAACTTGTAAAGGAAGCTTCTTGGAAACAATGTTTTAAAAATCCATTCATGTCGTATAAGTTAAAAAAACATTCTTCGTACTTTTGTCGGAAAAGTCAAAAGTACCTCGTACGGAAAAACGACAAAAGATTCCTTTCATATTCTTTACTAAAAACTCACCTAAGGGTAAAATTGGATTTAAACTATTTCAAGTGGATGGAAACAATATTTCATATTGAGGGAACATGGATGTGGATGATAAAATACACCCCAGTAAATACTTACGAATAAACAATCTCGGATAAAAATGAGATTGTGATATTTCCCTTACCTTAGGTCCGATTAGCTTTGTACGTCTCTGAAGCTCCTGTATAATGGTTTAAATAATGTTATTGACTTATTCCAGAATCATACATATTTATATGATATCATATATGGTCATATTATTAGCTTCTTGTTAGTAATATTTCATTGTTACTTGTTACTCGGGTCTTTATAACTTTTTGTTCTTATGCATGTTTTGTCGAATAAATTCTTATTCTTATCTTTAGGTTATAGATAATTCATTTCCAGAATGGTATTAGTGTATTATATACCATATTCATTCATTCAATTCATTTATATAATCATTATGAAATGAAGATCATGTAGAACGAGTCGCATCACATCGTGGAGACGGTATTCCGTACGTACGCACGAGTGATGATATCATTCCTATGATCGTGGAATTGTATTTGAGTATATATATATTATTTCAGTATCAATATTACTTCATAATAATCATATTTAGTTACTCATTACACCATTATAACCATACTTGTAAGGTGATGGTGGAAAATAGATTACACCACGGCGTGGAGACGGTATTCCGTACGTACGCACGCGTGGTGATTTCATTTTTCCGTAGGATGGATAGAAGGTGGAATAGGGTTGTTTCATATTTATAATAACATATCAGTATGTAAGTAATACTGATGTTATTACTTTATCATGAAACAACTAAAGAAGAAGAAGTTGAAGAAGAAAGAAATTGAAAAGATCGGTAATGGATATTACCTCTTCTTTGGAACGCCTCTTTGAATCCTCCACTTAAGGAACTAAGATTGGTCTTTGGAGAAGACCAGGACCTCTAGGATTATTCTAGGGAAGTGTAGAGGAGAAAATGGCAGGGGTTGGCCGAGCTTGAGTGCTCAATTTGGTGTGAGGAGGAGGGGGAGGAGGTGCCCTTTTATAAGGGAGGAGAGGGGCACCTTAGGAATATCTCAAAATATTATTTTATATTAAAGTCAAAATCGGTTTATAATGGTTCCAAAGGGTCTTATTTCGAAGATAAAGTGGGGAAGGGTCGCAATCCTATCAAACAATAGGATTTAGACAAGTTTAGGGTATTATTTTAACCTTATCAATTAGATTTAACTCTAAGTTAAATAATTTAACTTTTACCATGTCTTTTTGTTTTCTTTCACTATATGGTTAATACACTAACTATAACATGCCAAACGAACCCCAGATTGTTTATTATTAAAATATATATCCTTATCTAAGTCATTTGGCCGAAACTTAGATTTTTAGGAATAAAATAACAATTAATAATATAATATTTGATTTAAAAACTATTTTGTGTTAATTTTGACACTATTTGATATATGATTTTTGTGAAAGTCATAAAAGAATTATATGTTCGAACCAAGTTAATTAAATCAACATTAATATATCATAGTAACCTATAAAATTAGTTGAATTCATAAAAAGTCTCAAATTACATTTATTTTGGTGTTTATAACATCAATTATGTCAATATTTCATTAATAAGATAATTACTGCATCATCATTGTGTCATAAATAAATTACATTATTTGATGTCTAAAAATTACAAATAAAATATCATCATGTAGGAAATCTTTTTAGCTTTCTAATGAATATTTACAATTGAATTTATCTTATGTATAACCCCATATTAAAAATGATTTACTTATTAAACTTTGATTTTAACTATTTTAACCCTTCTTTAAATAAATTAATAATAAATGTCCTAATCTAATCCAAGTGGGCCTAAATGGTCATATTTTATTCCTAAGTTTGTTTTTGGTCGAATTACACTTGTCCAATAGAATTAGGACATGTGTTAGGGTAATATTAATATCATATTTACCCTTAGTTACCCTATTTACTATTAACCGCGGTTAAAAAAGTAAAAAGTTACTATTCACCAAAAAATTATTTTCATCTCATTGAACCACATTTTAGTCCTTGATATTAACCGTGTCTCTCGGATTTTCGAAATTCCATTCACAGAAGCGGTAAAATTAAGTTTTATGCAAAATTTAGTTTTTAACCTACCACTTAGTGGTTTCACTATTCATCAAAAATTGAAAGTTTTCAGAAAAATACCAAAATTTCACCCTAGGCTAATTTCGATATTCTGAGTCCAAAAATGAAGTCCATTTTGAAAAATAAAATTTATAAAATTTCAAAAAGTGGTTATTACTATTCATAACGGCTAGTTTTAATAGCATATTGTTGTTTAGTGAAACTCGGTATTGCGTACGACGCAAGCTATCGAGGAAGGTCGCGATTGCGTGTAAAGCAAGCCAAGCAAGTGTTGTGTAGAAAAAGATTCCTTTGATGATTTATATAACATAAAAGTCTCGGGTGTTACATTCTACCCCCCTTAAAAATAATTTCGCCCTCGAAATTCGTCACTTTGTAACAAACAGATGAGGATACTTCTCCCTCATCATATCCTCAAGCTCCCATGTAGCTTCTTCAAGTTGGTGGTTCCTCCATAAAACTTTCACCAATCGAGTGGTCTTGTTTCGTAGGACTTTTTAGCTACGATCCAGAATCTCTATCGGCTGTTCTTCATAAGAAAGATCTTGCTCCAGCGGTACAACTTCTGAGCTGAGTACATGTGAAGGATCTGGTATGTACTTTCTCAGGAGAGATACATGGAACACATCGTGAACTTGAGAGAGATTCGGTGGAAGCGCCAATCGGTAAGCTACCTTCCCAACACGATCCAGTATTTCAAAAGGACCGATATATCTAGGCCTCAACTTCCCCTTCTTTCCAAATCTCATAACCCTCTTCCAGGGAGATATTCGTAAGAACACTTTATCACCCACTTCAAACTCTAGGTCGTTTCTTCGGTTGTCGGCATAACCTTTCTGTCGACTCTGAGCTGCTCTTATGTGTTGTTGAATAGATCTGACCTTTTCTGCCATTTCATCCACGAGATCAGGTCCTAATAGCTTTCTTTCCCCAACTTCATCCCAGCAAGTTGGAGTCCTGCATTTCTTTCCATAGAGAGCTTCATAAGGAGCCATCTGAATACTGGAGTGAACGCTATTATTATAAGAAAATTCCACCAAAGGTAGGTGTTGATCCCAACCTCCTTTGAAATCCATAGAGCAAGCTCTCAACATATCTTCTAGGGTTTGAATTGTTCTCTCAGATTGACCGTCTATCTGGGGATGATAAGCAGTGCTGAAACTCAACTCTGTATCCAGAGTATGCTGAAGACTTCTCCAGAACTTCGAGGTAAATCTCGGATCCCGATCAGATATAATAGAAAGTGGTACTCCATGCAATCTTACCACTTCCTTTACATATATCCTGGCAAGCTGATCTTGAGAGAAATCCTCTCTAATAGGAATGAAGTGTGCAGACTTTGTGAGACGATCAACTATGACCCAGATAGCATTATTGCTTTTGGATGTTTTAGGAAGTCCTGTGACAAAGTCCATAGTGATGTTTTCCCATTTCCATTCGGGTATGGGTAATGGTTGTAACATCCCCTTAGACTTCTGTCTCTCAGCTTTAACTTGTTGACAAACCAAGCATCGAGAGACATATTCAGCAACATCTCTTTTCATGCCATCCCACCAGAATTACTCTTTCAGGTCCCTATACATCTTCATGCTTCCAGGATGAATAGAGAATGAAGAACTATGAGCCTCATCCAGCAGCTCTTTCTTTAATTCGGGGATGGGAGGAACACAAACCCGATTCCTGAACTTTATTATCCCATCACAATCACGGTTGAATTCAGGAACATTTCTCACCTTCTTTTGTAACTCGACATCTTCTTTCTGTGCCTCTTTAATCTTCACATGTATAGATGGTTGAACATTCATTTGAGAAAGATAAGATTTTTCCCCTTCCATTATAATTCCAAGATCCATCCATTGTAAATCCATAAATATTGGATCTTTTGTGATCCTCATCATGGATAAACTAGCATGGTCTTGTCGACTTAATGCATCTGCCACCTTGTCTGCTTTCCCAGGGTGGTAATGGATTGAGCAGTCATAATCCTTAATCAGCTCCAACCATCTTCTTTGACTCATATTCAACTCCTTTTGTGTGAAAATATACTTTAAACTTTTATGATCATTATAAATATCACACCTTTCACCATAAAGGTAATGCCTCCAAATCTTTAATGCAAAGATTACCGCAGCCAACTCCAAATCATGTGTTGGGTAATTTTGTTCATGGATTTTCAACTGTTTTGAGGCATAAGCTATCACCATATCATTTTGCATAAGAACACACCCCAATCCCTTCTTGGATGCATCACTGTAGATCACAAACCTTTCTCCACTACAAGGCAGTGTGAGCACAGGTGCACTGGATAACCTTCTTTTCAACTCCTTGAAATTCTCTTCACATTCCTCTGTCCAGACAAACTTAACTCCTTTCCGAGTCAACTTGGTGAGTGGATTAGATAATCATGAAAAATCTTTTACAAAACGTCGATAATATCCAGCCAAACCAAGAAAACTTCGGATCTCAGTTACTGTTGTTGGTCTCGACCATCTTTCGATAACCTCTGTTTTTGCTGGATCCACAGATATCCCCTCTTTTGAGATTATGTGACCCAAAAATGCAACTTTTTGAAGCCAAAATTCACACTTGGTAAATTTGGCATAAAGCTTCTCCTTTCTCAGGGTCTTCAATATAATTCTCAAGTGATCTTCATGTTCTTCCTTGCTCTTTGAATAGACAAGAATATCGTCTATAAAGACTACCACAAATTGATCAAGATAGTCTTTAAAGACTCTATTCATTAGATCCATGAAGATAGCAGGGGCATTAGTAAGACCAAATGGCATCACTATAAATTCATAGTGTCCATACCTTGTACGGAAAGCCGTCTTTGGTATATCCTCCCTTTTGACCCTTAATTGATGATACCCTGAATGAAGATCAATCTTGGAAAAGTATTGAGCTCCGCGTAGTTGGTCAAATACGTCATCAATGCGTGGGAGAGGATATTTGTTCTTGATAGTGATATTGTTAAGTTCTCGATAATCAATGCAGAGTCTCATTGATCCATCTTTCTTCTTAACAAATAGAACAGGTGCTCCCCAAGGTGACGCACTAGGGCGTATGAATCCCTTATCAAGATTCTCTTGGAGTTGCTTCTTCAATTCCTGCAACTCAATTGGGTCCATTCTATAAGGTGTCTTTGAAATAGGCAAAGCACCCGGTACGAGTTCTTTTGAAAAATCAACTTCATGATTTGGTGGAAGACCCGGCAATTCCTCCGGAAAGACATCATCAAACTCCCGTACAATGGGCATATTCTTAATCGTGAGTTTCTCACCAACCATTTGAGATAAATAACCTTCATTTAGGGGGATCAATACCCATAAGATGGAAGAAATTTCCACTGGAAGGTTATGTTCATCCTTGCATTGGTATACGATCGTAGATTGATCTGGAGTATGAAATGTGACTTCCCTTCTTTGGCAATTGATATGAGCTCCATGTAGAGAAAGCCAATCCATGCCAAGAATCACATCAAATTCCACTAAAGGAAGGATCACAAGATTTGCAGGAAGCACTTTCCCACAAACTTCGATCGGAGAAGAATTATAAACTTTTCATGCGATTGATGTGCCATTAGGTGTTGTCACAGCTAACTCAACATCTAATTGTTGAGGTAGTACGGTGATACCCTTAGAAAAGTCTTCATAAATAAAAGAGTGGGTGGATCCAGAATCAAATAAAACATTTGCTACTTTAGAGTGGATGGTAAGTGTACCTTTCACCACATCGTTATCGTACTCCACATCGCTGATAGAAATTGCATGTGACTTTCCTTTGTCTTTAGCTTTAAGAGTTTGTTGACGTCGACCATCATCATCAACCCTTGGATTTGGGCATTGATTGGCATAATGCCCCATCTCCTTGCACTTGAAACATTGAAGTGTTGTAGGTTCATTCTGTGTATCCCTTCCTTTGTTTGCGTCATTAGACATCTTCTTCCCATTATCACGGCATTCAAATGCCCGATGACCTTCCTTTCCACATTTAAAACATTTACTTGTCCCTTTAAGACAACTCCCTCCATGTTTCTTTCCACACTTTGAGCATAAGGAAAATCTCATCTTCTTTTCTGTGTGCTCTTTAGATTTTTCTTTGAATTCCATCTTCCTCTTCTTATCAAACCCATGTGACTGATGGGTTACTCCAATCTCCATCTCGACTTTGAGAGCACATCGAACGATTTCCTCGTATCTATTGAAGTCTCTTATGGCTAACGCCCTTCGAAGACTTGGTTTTAAGCCACTAAAGAATCGATCGATCTTACTCTCAGGTTGGATAATAGTACCAGAAGCGTACCTTGCTAGTCTTGTAAAATTTGCTTCATAGGTACCAAAAGATTCATCATCCCATTGCTTCAGTTCAAGAAACTCTTTCTCCATCTTTGTTCGGAGAATACGAGGGAAGTACTTATTGAAAAATATGTTCTGGAACTCGTCCCATTCCATAGACTCAATTTCATCCCTTTGCCTCGTATTCTTAACAAGATTCCACCATTGATCAGCATCTCCTTCCAACGATACACTGCTAGGATGACTTTATCATGTTCAGAACATTGAAGAACTGAAAATATCTTTTCAGTAGTACTAATCCATTGTTCAGCAACTAATGGATCAGTAGACCTGCTGAAAGAAGGTGGACGCTGCCTCATGAAGGATTCAACAGAATGTTGCTCCCTCCTTTGCTCGTTTGGAAATCCTGCATGATTCATAGCTTGAGAAAGTTGTGTGAGCATGGCTACAAGATTTTGCATTCCAGCTCCCATATCGTTTGGTTGCTCAGGGGGACAATCATTGCATTGCCCATCGCATTCCGCATTAACACGGTTCCTTCGGGTTCCAGCCATTGACTAAAACCAAGAAGAATAGTGTGAGCAACACTAATTATAATAGGAAACCACATAATTCAAGAATAAAATTTTCATGCTTATGGTCTTATCCTAGGTTATTCAAGGCCATTTCTAAAACACTAAGATTGTGTACTATGCTTAGACTTATCCTTAGGGTTCTTACTAAGGCTTTCACATCCTAGTTTCCAAAGGTTGACTATACCTTTCCTCTGATACCAACTATAACGACCCATACTTTACATACATTTTTAATACTTCAAAAATTGAAGCACACTTATTACAACATATGATAAAACTACAAAGGACCGTATAGGTATAGTGCCTTTAGAAACTGGGAAACATAAACAACTGGTTCATAAATCTTCTACAGTGTCTCCCATTTATTTCATCATATCTAGGGTCCCTTTTAGCCTATTCTACTTAATATCCATCTTCCTGACCTGGGGAAAAGAAAACATAAAAGGGTGAGCTCAAATGCTTAGCAAGGCAAATAAAGGAAATAAAAATCATATCATATCTTTTTGAAAATCATAACCTGCAAAAGAGATCATAATATCTTAACCTGGAACAAATCATAGGAGTGAAAATGAGATCCCCATAATCATAACAGAAAACTTGAAACTTTGTGGCATGCACACATAATCATGGAAAATCATTTCTTGTTAGTCACGACTCATCGCCAAGACTATCTTAGTGGACAAAGTCCCTTTCTGAACCGAGTTCACTCCTCGTTTCAGTCCTGTATCACTGAACCGAAATAACCTTCCGTTCCAGCCATGTCTATCTCATGAGATATAAAATCTTTACCCAATGCATTGGAGGGAGATATAGGTCCCACCCATCTTATAATGAATCCTTTCTTATGTGTGCCACATAATCATAAAACATACATCATCGCATAACACATGAAACAAAAATGGGATTCTTGAAACATCATGACATCATAAATCAATTCATATAAGATAAAGGAATTCATAAAAATAATTCCATCACAACATGATCAAATCAATGTAATAATAGGCATAAAAACAGAACCCTTTATTATCTTAGATGGAAAATAATTTTGAAAATCACTTGAACTCCATTCTTGAGGAAAATATCCTTTCTTCTTCAAAAACATTTTTCCTTTCATAACATGTCATACAACTTTAAAATAAAAAAATTGATTAAAAATAAACTTGAAAACTTGTAAAGGAAATTTCTTGGAAACAATGTTTTAAAAATCCATTCATGCCGTATAAGTTAAAAAAAACATTCTTCGTACTTTTGTCGGAAAAGTCAAAAAGTACCTCGTACGGAAAAACGACAAAAGATTCCTTTCATATTCTTTACTAAAAACTCACCTAAGGGTAAAATTGGATTTAAACTGTTGCAAGTGGATGGAAACAATATTTCATATTGAGGGAACAAGGATGTGGATGATAAAATACACCCCAGTAAATACTTACGAATAAACAATCTCGGATAAAAATGAGATTGTGATATTTCCCTTACCTTAGGTCCGATTAGCTTTGTACGTGTCCGAAGCTCCTGTATAATGGATTAAATAATGTTATTGACTTATTCCAGAATCATACATATTTATATGATATCATATATGGTCATATTATTAGCTTCTTGTTAGTAATATTTCATTGTTACTTGTTACTCAGGTCTTTATAACTTTTTGTTCTTATGCGTGTTTTGTCGAATAAATTCTTATTCTTATCTTTAGGTTATAGATAATTCATTTCCAGAATGGTATTAGTGTATTATATACCATATTCATTCATTCAATTCATTTATATAATCATTATGAAATGAAGATCATGTAGAACGAGTCGCATCACATCGTGGAGACGGTATTTCGTACGTACGCACGAGTGATGATATCATTCCTATGATCGTGGAATTTTATTGGAGTATATATATATTATTTCAGTATCAATATTACTTCATAATTATCATATTTAGTTACTCATTACACCATTATAACCATCCTTGTAAGGTGATGGTGGAAAATAGATTACACCACGGCGTGGAGACGGTATTCCGTACGTACGCACGCGTGGTGATTTCATTTTTCCATAGGATGGATAGAAGGTGAAATAGGGTTGTTTCAGATTTATAATAACATATCAGTATGTAATTAATACTGATGTTATTACTTTATCATGAAACAACTAAAGAAGAAGAAGTTGAAGAAGAAAGAAATTGAAAAGATCGGTAATGGATATTACCTCTTCTTTGGAATGCCTCTTTGAATCCTCCACTTAAGGAACTAAGATTGGTCTTTGGAGAAGACCAGGACCTCTAGGATTATTCTAGGGAAGTGGAGAGGAGAAAATGGCAGGGGTTGGCCGAGCTTGAGTGCTCAATTTGGTGTGAGGAGGAGGGGGAGGAGGTGCCCTTTTATAAGGGAGGAGAGGGGCACCTTAGGAATATCTCAAAATATTATTTTATATTAAAGTCAAAATCGGTTTATAATGGTTCCAAAGGGTCTTATTTCGAAGATAAAGTGGGGAAGGGTCGAAATCCTATCAACCAATAGGATTTAGACAAGTTTAGGGTATTATTTTAACCTTATCAATTAGATTTAACTCTAAGTTAAATAATTTAACTTTTACCATGTCTTTTTGTTTTCTTTCACTATATGGTTAATACACTTACTATAACATGCCAAACGAACCCCAAATTGTTTATTATTAAAATATATATCCTTATCTAAGTCATTTGGCCGAACCTTAGATTTTTATGAATAAAATAACAATTAATAATATAATATTTTATTTAAAAACTATTTTGTGTCAATTTTGACACTATTTGATATATGATTTTTGTGAAAGTCATAAAAGAATTATATGTTCGAACCAAGTTGATTAAATCAACATTAATATATCATAGTAACCTATAAAATTAGTTGAATTCATAAAAAGTCTCAAATTACATTTATTTTGGTGTTTATAACATCAATTATGTCAATATTTCATTAATAAGATAATTACTGCATCATCATTGTGTCATAAATAAATTACATTATTTGATGTCTAAAAATTACAAATAAAATATCATCATGTAGGAAAGCTTTTTAGCTTTCTAATGAATATTTACAATTGAATTTATCTTATGTATAACCCCATATTAAAAATGATTTACTTATTAAACTTTGATTTTAACTATTTTAACCCTTCTTTAAATAAATTAATAATAAATGTCCTAATCTAATCCAAGTGGGCCTAAATGGTCATATTTTATTCCTAAGTTTGTTTTTGGTCGAATTACACTTGTCCAATAGAATTAGGACATGTGTTAGGGTAATATTAATATCATATTTACCCTTAGATACCCTATTTACTATTAACCGCGGTAAAAAAAGTAAAAAGTTACTATTCACCAAAAAATTATTTTCATCTCATTGAACCACATTTTAGTCCTTGATATTAACCGTGTCTCTCGGATTTTCGAAATTCCATTCACAGAAGCGGTAAAATTAAGTTTTATGCAAAATTTAGTTTTTAACCTACCACTTAGTGGTTTCACTATTCATCAAAAATTGAAAGTTTTCAGAAAAATACCAAAATCTCACCCTAGGCTAATTTCGATATTCTGAGTCCAAAAATGAAGTCCATTTTGAAAAATAAAATTTATAAAATTTCAAAAAGTGGTTATTACTATTCATAACGGCTAGTTTTAATAGCATATTGTTGTTTAGTGAAACTCGGTATTGCGTACGACGCAAGCTATCGAGGAAGGTCGCGATTGCGTGTAAAGCAAGCCAAGCAAGTGTTGTGTAGAAAAAGATTCCTTTGATGATTTATATAACATAAAAGTCTCGGGTGTTACAGCAGACCTATGGTACTTGATAGGCGGAGTACCTCTATAGGCTATGAGGGGGACCAATACTATGTGAGGTGGAAGACCCATGGTGGGGAGCACTACTTTGTGAGGTGGCAGACCCACGGTACTCGACAGGAGGAGTACCCTAGCAGTATATGGTTTGTGAGTGGAACCTCAGAGTCGTGGCAGGAATACTGCGCTCGACAGAGGAGGAGTTCTCCAGCAACCATGTTTTTTTCGTCATGAATAAATATCCTGGTTTGAGCTGAGACAATGACCATTGTGTTTTCCTCATGATTGAGATGGGTTACTTGTTAACTTAGGTATATGTATAGGCATATACCTATGTAAAGGTTATATTTTGAGATCTTTATTTCTCGTTTATCCTTGTTGGATTTAGTGAGACCATGAGGGTCTCGAGGTCCCTACAGAGTATCGTTATACTCACCCCTACACGGGATACACCCACACCTTGTTGTGTTGGATGCAAATGACAAACATCACTGGTTGTGGTTGAGTCTTGTAGAGATGTACGGTACCCGGAGGTGGAATTCATGACGAGACGGTACCTAGAGGTGGACTTCACGACGATATGGTACCTGGAGGTGACAGACGGATGTGGAGAGCTGAGGTGGCCATCTGTACCTACCACCTCAGGTAGGAACTCTAGAGGACGATCCAGGAGCTGCATGACACCGTCCTGTTGTTTTGTCTTTTCCATGTACATTACTGTTGGGCATTTATTTCCCACCCCCTTTGAACTTTCATCACACTTGTCATATTTCCTTATTAGTGTTTGCTTCTGTTTTTACTCTGGTTGTGTGTTTGTTTGCGTTTCATAGAGGCAATGCCTTCCCTTTTTATCAGGAATTGCATCTTTAGTGCTAGTCGCCAGCCCCTGGCCTATGGATGGAAGGCTTGGGGTAGTCACATCACGGGCCCTGAGGATGAGTCGTGACATATGTTATGAAAATGGAACATTTTTTCAGGTTTCCATTAGTACAAAGGATGAATTTTACCCTACATAGAAAAAACAACACAGTATAAAATCGATCTCTTGTAGCCCCACACTATGCAGATGGAATGTGTTCGCATGTATCCAAACACTATGAGGACTCCACCTTGGTTAGTGTAACATTGTTTGTGCAGACAACCTCCCTTCCCATATAGAAGCAAACTATGTGGAGGATCCCCCATTCTATGTGAAAACATGACACACAAATTGGGGTGGTACCCCAAGACATTCCATATTTCATCCTTGATCATTAACTTTCATCGCATTAACACCTCCTATGTCGACACCTTCACAAACTGGTCCAATAGTGCTAAGACAAGGCCATTTTCAAATCCTCAGGTATCATATGATAAAACCATCGGGTGTACTTGCATGCCCTTTTGAGTTTAAATACCTATGCTAAAAAGAGATATAGTGATTATCCTCATAGTAGGAAGGACCACCAGAATGTCCATAATTTTACATTCCCATGGTAATATGAGGTCCAACCTAGGGATACTCACATGTACCTCTATGTTTTTGGTAGGAACAGAGGGGGTCACACTTGTGTATCCCTTCCAAAATGAACAAGATTCATCCCCATAAAATAGAACATCAAAGGGAACACATTTTTAGCTATGACCCTAGCCTTTCTTGAATGAGGATGCATCATTGCTCCTCTTTACCTCCTCTTGGGACATATTCAGGTATGACAATATGACTATACATGGTATTAAAATAAATTAGGTGACAGGCATAGCCAATGAACTTTCTCTCTCTCCCTTTAGTCTCTAGTACCATCTATCCTTAGATGAAGTGGGGCATATGATCATTATACCCACTTCCACCTCTTGTCAGCCACACATAGAAGGACTCACATGGGGTTAAAAGTGGGTGGCTATCAAGATATCTACATAATCCCAAGGTATTGGCCTCTAATAAGGTGTAATATCTAATCTAATAATGCTCCCCATTAATGGTTTTTATTCATTGATGAAAGCCCCAATTTCAATCCAAAATTATGGGCCTCCTATAAGGTGTAATACCTAATAAAATATCCTCAGGTACCTCCCACGAATAATCCCTAATCATGCCCCTTATATGGGCCTCCTCTATTGTGTAAGCGCCAACTCAAACTGAACTACATGGGTTTGGATTCCCAACTAACTGGGATACGTAGGAAGCCTTTTCGAGGTCCAAACCCGACACCCAAATCACCATAATATTATCCAAGATGTGTTTCTAATAGGGTCATATCTACCCAGGAGACAACATCTCTTCCATGCTTCTTAGGCTACCTTAAAATAAGTCCCACACCACCCTTGAAAAGGCAACATTTCACATATGTGCCCTTGAATCCTGACATTAAATTGCATGGTTGGTTATTTGTAAGATGTCATTAAAAGGTGATTTGTCCATTAAAGTTTCACTTAACTACATCGGTTCTGATAACTCTTATGATGATTTATAGGAATCACATCTTATGGGTTCTATCCCGACATCAAAACAGATCTCATCCCTTTGGATGACAATAAACACATGAGAATAACCTCATATATCTTGAAACAAGAATTGTATTATAAAATGACCAAATCATCCTATATTTATCAATAAAATTGTAATATTGATGGAGAGCCTCATGTTCATACTGATTCTTCCATTGACGGATAACTTCAGATATGTCCCGATGATTCCATAATCATGTGTAATTATGATTAACTATTTCCCTAGGTATATACCATAGACATATAAATGGTAATGAACCATGGATTCACAAACATATGAACATAGATTAAATATATAAGAGAGTATTGATATATGTAATTGTTCTCCCCAAAAAGGTGATATGTGTTTGAGATCTCATCCTCTCGACCAATGTATTTTCTCAAAGTGTCTTTGGCTAAATAATCCATTGAGCACCAGAATTTGGAATGTAGATCCATGGATCATGGATATGAAATTATTTGGGCATTTTATACTTTGTGAATAAACCAATTGGGGACCATAAAGGATGTTATAACTGATGCTAGTAATTGAACACCAATTAACCCCCTACAATTGCATCATTGGACCATATCACCTATTAGGACCAAACCTATAATTCCATAATCCTAAACAAAATTATTGAACTCGATGTGAATCATTAACTAATGTTGTAGTATTACCACACCTTATCCCCTTTCAAATCCAAAGGGAAATCGGGATACCAAGAAACATCATATATGCATGTGATATTGAGATGATATTGTGATGTGGTTTTTTTATGTACTTGATACATATATATCATAGGTCTTCACTGGATCCTTCAATCCAATGGCATCCTCAATGTACTCATAGACATACATGATGCTCAACGAACTAGCTGAGTCTTCCATAACCTATGGGACTCCATCTCCCAACCACATCTTTAATGATGGGTTTGAAATTCAATAATCATGGAGTACTATCTAAAGGGTACTCTCCCCACAGTGTAGGTTGCAATACATGACCACCAATAAGTGAAATCTCAATAGATGTCTATTCATCCACAGTTAGAATTTTAGCATAGGGTGACCCCACTATCAATCTCTAATCATTTCAGGAGCCTGTCTCTAGAGTGTGACAGTGAATAACTCCCTTACATTAGGGATATATATGAAGATGGTGGTAATGAATTTTTTCCTACTATACTGTAGCCCTACTCGAGGTCTCCTTCTGAAGGATTTCTCTACCAACTTCATGCGGCCATGTATCATGACTTCAAAGTGGAGATCAATCCATAAAACCCTGATGAAGGTGGATATACATAGCTCCATATACCTTCCCACCTTAGGTGATGAGCATGTAACTAAATATATGTCATCACACTAGTTCATAGAGAGGATAACCAATGAACAAAAAATAGAAGAACAATATGATTAGTCATATCTTCTTGCTCCTTCAGTTGAATCCCTCTATGCATATGCAGTAGAAAATTAAAATCATCGTTATATTCCTGCCAATGAACGATGGACCCACCACACAAGTAGAGTGGAGAATTTATGAAGATACAAATCCATACAAATGCTTAATAATACCATCATTCAAATATAATGAAAACAAGGTACAAGATGGATAAAATTCCTGTTGACACACACCAATCCTACCTTCTAAATAAGGTGGAAGACTATATGTAGTCATAAAACACATCCAATTCATATAATTCCCACCAGTAAAATACAGTTGTAATCAATATAAATATGAAAATTCCAACCTATGACAAAGAATACCACCAATAAAATATGGTGGCAATAAAATATAATTAGAGTCAAATTCATGCAGCTGCGTAGAAATCCCATCAGATATATACAATGAAAAATACAGAGAATCAATGTTATATTTGAAAATATAAAGCCCACATGTCAAAAATGATGGAAAATATAGGAAACAAAGGGTTTATCACAACAATGAATCAAGGCCATATTCATTCTGTTGCCCAGATACAGGAGAACTACAAGTATCCACTATAAAAATTTTAAAGGCCAAAGTAGGATTATATTCCTACTCCGACATGAAAATGATCAGATATACCTATCCCATAGAAATAAGTCTCTCAACACATATTATTAATGATGGAGGACTAGAAATTAATTCCTGGCCATATCATCAAAACCTATATATATATAATCACAGAAATTGTAATAGTAAGGAGTCAGTCCCATAACCCCATCTCCCAAAGTGGGGTGACTCACCCACAAAATAGGAAAGTCACCCTCGAGTATACATGCATCCCTATTTAAGTCCAAGAGGGCCTCCTACCATGTTCTATGATAAAAGGAAAACCATATAGAGCAAAAATACATGTTCCAAATGGGGGACAACAATCCACTACGATGGCTGGTCTAGGGTAGGGAAATGTCTACCAAGACTATAAATGATCTTCGGTGTACCAAGGTGACATCATGAGTACCACTGAAATAGTAAACCATATATAAAGTCTATTAGAAATAGAAAGACCCATTTCTTTCTACTAAGAGGGTGACCAATAATAAAATGTGGAAAAGTTATCCAGAAAATGAAGAGAACATCCATGAACTTGATCTTCTAGAAGTTGGAGTTCATGAAGCCATAGAAATTTATCCACAAAGGCTCAACATCCCACTAATCCATTACTAAATTATAAAAGTGATTATAGCAGTTGTGAAGGTCCTCCCCGCAATTTAATTACAAGAAACTTTGAAGGTTCTCCCCAGAGGATGCACCACATGGTATTACTCTATTGGATGTAAATTATCGATCATCAGAACTTCTCTCTAGATGAGCATCCCAGTATACCTCTATATAACCATAAGATAGAATAATTATATGGTCATCCGCTTACTATTTCATGCCCTAATGGTCCTCCCTGGGGTATACACTGTAGAAATGCTCCCTACAATTGGACATCATGCCAAAATTCTAGTTCTCATTGTGATGGTTTTCACTAAACAGGTCCTCCGCGCAATGAAATCAAGTGATAAGAGGGCCATCATGTTTCTAATTCAAGCATGATGGGGCCCAAATATACTATGGACCATGGAGTAATGAGTTCAGACATGTCAGATACACTATCAATGATAAGTGATATCCTTTCTCAACTAGAGGACAATATGGGGCCATTCTCATCCTCAAAGCCACCCCCATACCACTCACATGACAAAGAGATCCCTACAAACCCCCTTCTAGTGATAAAAATAAAAATAAGTAATTGAATTGGGTAAATCAATTAGATCAGACATTAACGAGAGATCAAATGGATGAGTTTCTCATCAAAAGACAATTATCCAAGGGTGAAAACCCAGTTATGATTTGGCACACAACCACCTCTCAGACGAACATACCAATAGAATTATTAGAGGAATGCATACATAACATTTGCCTCAATCTCTGTACAACCCCCAACACCTAAAAACAAAGGTCTTACACTTTTATGGGTATGAATACCATATCCAGATATTGGAGGAGGTCCACATTCAAATCATTCTAGAAGCCCTCAGATCAATATGATGATTAGGACCAACGATTCCAAAGAAAGATATTGATGTAACCTACCTCAACTCACTACACAAGTTGAATCATATAATCATTGAAGAACTATGAGATGTTCGCATCTGGGGATGGGGAGATCATGGAGTGTTTCACTCCACCCCATGCCCCTCCTAGTAGAACCCATCAGAAATGGAATCCCACGATGTTCTTAACCTAGGAAGAGAATCAAATGAATTTCCTTTCAAGGAAATTTGGAATCCTCAACATGAAATAATCTCAAATAAGTCTCAAAATTTTTAGGGTAAACAATAGTGGTGTATTGAATAATTAAAAATTATGAAAATGTTATCATTTGGAAGACCTCTCATTTATGGGGGTCTAGTAAAAAAGTACATCTAATATCATTAGAAGTAAATAAATCACATGCATGAAAGAAACTATATGTAGATCACAACCAAACAAGAAATCATGATACCAAGAAAGCAGAAACATTAAAAGAAATTTTTAAAATAAGAAATGAGCCACATCCCAAAGGGCTGGGAGAATTTGTAAACTAAAATTTTCCCATAAAACCAGTAAACCCAAGATGAGGAATCATGATAAAGGAATAAGAGGAACCCCATCTTATATGGATGGGGGAATATTTAACTAAATCACCAACATATAGTAAATTAGTCTTTTCCCTACTAAGGAGGACATCATGTATAGAAGTCACCCAATCCATCACATATCGTGACATGGTGCCCCCATAATGGAGGCATATGAAAATTTCACATCATGGTTCCCTCTGAGTTACTCCTCACCAAAAAACACGAAATGAATTCCAATTAAAGGAGGAGAATATCCAATAAAGGTACAAGACACTCCTCTACCATTCGACAGATGGAAAACCACCAATAATGTGTTGCACATTAGTGAACATCATTGATATAAGTACCACAAACCACATCAAGGAAGATGGAAATAAAGAAGAGAAAGGAGATGAATGTTCTATCTAGAACCCAGTCTTCACCAAGCCTGATGGAGTTCATTATAAGAACAAGAGTTCAACATTAAATCTGGGAACCCCCTCATTAATTTCCTCATTATCTACATTACGAATTTCCAATATAGAGAATCACCAAATCAAGGTCTCATTTGACCCACCACCTCACCCTAATGATGGTGTGTCCCTTACTCGAGAGGAGATATTTGATAGACATGAGGAAAAAATAAAATAGTTAAGGATAAGAAATTCTAAGCTACTATGGGTTATCCACCCTATGGAATATGCTCCTCAACATCTTGTGGAAGAACCTCAACACGCACTCCTCGAAGGTGTCCTTCATCCACAAATATTCATCCTAGTGAATGAATAAAGACTAGGAGGATAATCTAGCATTGAACTAGGACCGTAAATATTTACCCAATCATCTAGGGATTTCAATATTTACCGCTATTGAGGAAAACACTAGAATATGTTTATGTAAATACAGAAAGGATATATTTGTATGGATTTCCCCCATAAGTAGTAGCTACACCAGTAGTAATCATTTTACCCTTATTGCACCAGCCCATGACCAGGTCTAGTAAGACATGAATCAATGGATCATGAATACCCTTGTGTCATTAGAATATGAATTTGACGCCATGGAAGGATCGAATACTCGGATACAACTAGAAAGTTGACCCTATCCCCACTGTGTGAGTAATGTTTTACCACCAACAAACTATAGGAACATAGTACTCCGATTATTCAATTGATCAGGTGACCTATAACAACATCTAATGCCTTAAAAGTCCTACAAAAATCCTTGGATGGGAACCCCTAAACAACAACGATGTAGGGAAATTCAGATAATTCATGTGATCCCAATAAGGATTCGCCTTTGGGTGTCACACAAGTCTACAATATTAGTTGATAATATTATGGGAAGATATCCTATGGAATTTCCTTTTCCATTTCAGTTCAAAACTACCAAACACAATAGTCTGGGACCTCAAGAACATTGAACACTAGTAGAATGAGAGAGCCTCATGATTCAATGTTAGGTGTAATGGCCTGACCTACTCTTTGAATCAATCACTCCCACAATATGCGATGAAATCTATATGCATTAACAATACCCATGATGATATAAAAACAATCCTCATCCTAGTGAAATTAACAAGTGGATTCCTCGAATTCTCTTCCATTTTCCATAGAATTGACGATTACTTAAAGATAGTGATCAACTCCAGAGAATCCCCACCAGCCATGGAAAAGAGGGTGGGAAGTGTTGAAATGGCTACAATTACACTCAAGAAACTCGTGGAACCAGCTCCACTATTGGGGACAATGCAGAATCATGCAATACCCCCTTTATGAAAACAACAACCCCGTATCAGCAAGACGAGTAAAGTGGGGCTAGGTGGATTCAGTTCAATGAATGAAGGAACAATTTTTTCTCAATACTAGTTGAAAAAGACTATTTTTATTTCAAAGTTGTCTTGAACATTATCACACTCCAGCTTCCCGAACCCAAATTGGTAGATGAATTTGGTCTCAAAGACTAAAAATACTATTTTTCATTTCCCCATATACTAGGACACACAATTGAATAGTGTTTCTTCTACAATAACTACATGTAGATAATGATAGATTTAGGAGAAGTTAAATTGGCACCACCACCAGTTCATGTGGCATGCATTTACCCCACTACCCTCAATGAGGGAGAGGATTAAAATAAAAATCTAGTAACTAGGAAAAAAATTGATAGTTGGAAGACCTGGAATATGATAAATTGAGATCATGAAATTACCTAATAATAGTTAAATAAACTATATATATCTCCATTTTCTCATATGGAAACACAACTGACAACCTCATCCATGTAATCTTCCTGAAGTTGATCATCCGACAAATAGTCTCATAAGATAACTAAAAAGTAGGTGGAAGGACATGAATTTATTTGAAGCCAAAAAATAGCATTTATCCTATTAGATTTCAAGCCATTAAATCCAAAACAACGAAAACATCCCCGTCAAATGGTACCATGAAAAAAAATGATGGGGAAGATTCATCCTTATAGGAGGAGTTCATATTTGGATACGTTATTGTCATCTACTTAATTGACCCCTTCTATAATGATGACTATGGACATAAATCTAAGTACCCCACACCCAACTAGGGAACCAGAGGAAGAGATTGTTGGATATTAGGATATCATTGGAGAGATAGACATGGATGAAATCAAGCTTATGGTCGCACCCCCTCTCAACCGAATAATGTTATAGAAACTCATGTAAGATCACTCTAGTAGACCCATCTAGAAAAGGGAAATTCCCCTGCACCTACAATAATTCTCTCTCGGACCACATTTCTAGAATATCTATCAAAGGAAGAACATCTTTCTAATTTCCCATGGCATATAGGAAGACATACCTGGATTAACCCACAAAGGATATAAGCCCATCTATATCTTGTCCCAAGGGCCAAACCATCATTATAAAATGATAACGATCCAAAAGAGCCTGTGAAATAGAATCCCTATGTTGTTAAGTGTCAAACTTTTGACCAAAAGAATGATATCCTTAACCTACTCTCCCCAGTACCAACAAAATTTTCCATCCTAGAAGCTCTATGCTTGCCAGTCTATATCATAGAATCACTCATTCATGATCTACTAAGCCCCAAGTAGTTTGAATCTAAAGTGATCATAGAAAAAATCTAATTGATAGAGATTGAACCTATAGATTCTCATAATGTTAACTCCTCCACAAAAAAGATGAATATTCTATTATCCATGGGAACATCAGGTCATTGTATGGGTCCAGCAAGGTAAAGAATGTTGATGTCTGAAATTTATTCCTCAACAATGGATCTAGAGTTAATTGCATCCATGTGTGAACACATCACCAATTGGGTTTAAATGATTTAAATCTAGCACCATCCTCAATATCCAAAAAAGGATATGATAAAATTGAGAAGAATATATTGGGAGCAGTCATGCTCAAAACCTAGTTTGGAGATATCACCACTAACAAAGACATCCTTGTCAAATGACAGAACGAAACCATTAATGTACTACTTGAAGGCCCTAGTTGTACTGACATTCAATGGTCCCAACGTCATACCATCAATAAATCAACTAATTCAATAATGAAAAAATCATTATGTTATGAACCTAAAATTACCCATTATAATCCTCTGAATCATATTATGCTGATACGTGACTCTAACAATGGAAAAAGATTCAACCTCCATTTAATTGTATATATCCGGTCAATGCCCTAAATGGTCTAGAAATTATCCCATCTGATCCCCTCAAACATCTAGGTGAAGAATATGCAGTACAAATCAATCTGGTTAGGTGCATGGGTCCCTGAACATAGTCATGATCAAAAGTCCTCATGGTTTCGGTCATAGCCCCTCAATCCCACAATGTTGATGAATGTGTTAAAACCAGAGATCAGGATGCATTCTTAGATAAAAATTCCATTGAACCATAATTAGATCATCAAAATAATCTTACCTCGCCATCTTTTGAATAAGAGGAAGATAGAAACCTTAAATCCCTCGTCCCAACCTCTCTAGAACATTCCTCTCCATCATTCAGTTTTGGAGAAGTAACTTCAACCCATGGGGGTCATGTTATCAACTATTCTCCAGACTCTATGGAGCTCATCTCATGGATTATTTCCTTGTCAGAAGAGGATATTAAAGAGGAGGAGGAAATATAAGAGGATATCAGGGATTCCCTTACAACAATTAAAGAAGGTGTGTCTACCACCATTGATGAAATCATAGAAGTCAATCTAGGTATGGAAGAAGATCCACAAACAACATTGATCTGTGCATCTGTACCATCTAAAGATAAAGTGGTATACACCATATTCCTATGGAAGCATCAAAAAATATTCCCTGGAACATAACAGAAATTTTGAGACTCTATCTCTAAGTGACCACTCACCATGTAGGCCTACCAGAAGATCATCATGGTTACAAGTAGGATACCATAATATCTCACCTGATTCATGCTTCCAAAATAGGGTTTGAAGTCAAAAATATCTTTAGAGACAACATTATTCATGATGTCCAATACACTATATGGTTGGACAATATTATCCTTGTTAAAAAGAAGAATGATCAAATTTGAGACTACATCCATTTTTGACAACCCAACCAGAACTATCTAAAATATGATTTCCGAGTCCATGTTATAAAATTATTGGTCCAAGAGATTTCTAGATATGAGACCCTCTTTTTTAGGGATGGTTTTTCTAGATACAAAAACTTCTGAATGGACCAATAAAATGAATATTCTACCACATTCAAGGAACCCTATGAGTTATTTTGTTATAGGTTAATTCCCTTAAGCATTAGGAATGTCAGTTCCAAATACAAATTCTCCATGCATTGCATTTTTAATCCCTTCTTATGAATGTTCATCGAATTCTATGTTGATGAACTGGTGGTTAAATCATAACAATTTCGAGAACACCTGGAATGTCATGAAACATTCTTTGTAAAATTGCTACATCAAAACCTTAAAAAGGATCCATTGATGTGTGATATTAATGTTACCTAAGGGAAATTCCTTATCTTCATCGTACTCAATAATGGCATTGAAGTGGGTTCCAGGAATACAAAGGCTATCATTGACATGTCAATTAATCATAACCTTACTAAGTTAAGAGGGATACAAGGACACTCATCCAACATATAGTGCTTCATAGCAAAACTTTTTGTCAAAGTTTTATGCTTTATGAATAAAATGAAGAATGGGGTAGTTTATTAATGGACTGATGATTTTTAGGAGATATTTTAAGAGATTTCATGGGGAGAAACATCATCAAATTTATAATTTAGAACATAATAACCAGATATAGTTTCCCTCACACCATATATATGGATAATGTCACCAACTTCTACTCATCCGAGTTGGAGAAGTTATACCAAGAATATGGTTTTAAAACCAACTGTTTGTCCCACTATCATGTAGTGGAAAATAGAAAAATTATGGGCTTAAGCAAGAACCTATACACTATAATACAAATTATGTAATACAAGGAAAATAATGTATGGATTGAAAATCTCTTCCATGCTATGTGGTCTTATCGAACTACCACTTTAACTACTACTCAAGTAACCCCATATTCATTGGTATAAAGTATAGATGTGGTCCTACCAACTGATGCTCAACTACCATCCCTATATGTTTATATTTCTGATCAATTATCCACAAATGTGAAATCCTAAATGTGGTTAGATGAATTATAATTCCATAATGAGAAAATATATCATCCCTTCAACCATTTCATAATTTATAAAAACTATATTGCATTAGCCTTCAAGAAAACGGTATGCCATCAGTCCATCTGTGAAGTAGAAATGGTGCTGGTACTCAGATATTTGATGATAAATAGAAAGTAATCAATTAATATACAACCAAAATAGGAAGGTCCATATGTAATACATAAGGTCTACTCAAATGGATCATGTTCCTTAATTTCAATGGATGTCCATCTTAACATAGTGTCTACCAATACAAGGTTCTGGAATAAAATATTTCATGTATGCAAAGGGAAAAATTCAACCTATCCAGATAAATTTAACCTGTATGGAGTTTTTCCGGATCACTGGAAATTAAACTTCATGGTGAAATGTGATTAATATATGAAATTAATCTTCTTGACACATACAATATAGAATCTTAATGACAAACTATACCATCATATCGTGGCATCAAGACATTAAACTGTATGGAATCCTTCATCATACCCACATGATATCAAACTGCAAGGATCATCCAAAACTACATGCAGCATGATTCAAGTACATATGGTATATTTAGTGACACAATGATTCTTATGATATGGTTCAAAAACATTGCAATTAAAAATTCCACTTTCCCATTCTTGGGTTAGACCTATATGGGATGCAATTAATGAACTAGGCAGAAAATCATTATTTCTCTTATAGGATATGTAGGGAGGCCTGGGTGTCATGAAATCGGTCTATCCCCATCAAAAAAAATGGGAAAAATATTCCCCATTCTTACATATGTTCTATAAAGTTGTAAGATACTCAATTTAGAACTACGTGCAGCTTGATTCTCATCCTCATGATATACATAGCGATGCTGAAGTCTCCATCTTCAGGCCCAGTGAAACATTCCTGCACTTTTATGTTAGTTTTCCATTCTCTTAACTGATTATAGTAAAATTTCACTTGATCTTTATAACTAAGTATGTATTTATTCCAATCCTAAAGAGATGCATAGTGATATCTAGAACTTATTCTATAGGCCTAATCGCAATCGAAAAGTGCCCCATATTCATTGCATGAATACTGAACTATGCAAAATGTAATGAATTAGGATACCACATCTGGAATATGCCATGAAATCATAATTCCCCTACATATGAGTTAGATATATGTAGGGAGATCCATAAATCATGGCCTATTGTGGTTTTGATCTTCCCCGTACGAATCTATATACATCCTTTCCATTCACCATGCTCTGTGGTCAGAATATCACATCTCTATAAAGCTCCACGACCATCATATATTGAGGTTGAGTTCCCCGAGGACACCATTGCTTGATTATTAACACAATGTTTTGGATGTTCTATATACATTTCCCATGAAAATGTCCTATCAACCATTGGAAAATCCATCTTTATGAGAGGCTTTTCCTACCTCTATACACCCTAAGACTTCCATGCCCCACATCATTCATCCCAATATGATGATCCCCAAAATCATAGTTTACAAATACCTCCCCCTTCATTCCTGCAGCATAATAGAATATTTTCACATAAGTTTCCATCCAGTTAATCATGATTTACATTGAATTCAGTCCCCATAACATTACATTAAACTGATATTATATTATCCTAATAACACAAAATTAAACTACACAATATCATGAAAACTAAGGGTGGTTTTATTCCACAACATGGCTAGGAATCCTCATGTTATGGTCAAGCCACCCCAAAATTTTAAATTCCCCCACTTTTCATTTAGGCCAGACTCATCCAGTGAGTTTTTTACATCAAGAACTATGTATGTCCTTACCCGAGTCATCACTGAATGAAGGACCACACCACAACATCATTATATAGTTCTAATGTGAAAAATATATATCACCGCTACTAATTTGTAGAACCTATATCTACACAGGTGGTCTCATGAGTTATTAAAAATGTTGTCCCCATACACCCTTGAATGAAATAAATATGCATTGTTGAGTCCAATGTGATATTTCCCCTACTATGGAGCTCGTATGGGGGAAATTCTCTATTCTCATGATTGATCTACATTATCATGGAGGATTAGAATTCATTTCTTACCATAAGAAATTATATTGAATTGTCAATGTCCTATCTTGATGCATGGTGTTGGCCCTACATAAGTTAATTTCCCACATAAGAAAAGGGAAAACATCCCCCATCATTTTATCCATGAAATTTTTACTTTAAATGCCCCTATAATGTTTAGTAACTTCCCTTTCATGAACCACACTATGTTATTAGAAAATATAAATCCGGAAAACCTTCCACGATAATTAGAAATAGATGGTCAGTGATGCAAGGACACCTCTGTTTGACAATGCACACAATTCCCTAACATCTCTTCATATGTTTTACATAAAAAATAATATCAACCATAGAAAAATTCTTCCTCGGGGGAGGATTTTCCAACATTGTACTCCCTAATGGATTCCTTTCCCTATACCAATACAGGGGTTTAGAAATCCCATAAGTTATAGTTTAGAATGTTTTAAATTTTTTTACCAAAATATGGAATAACATTTCTAGTCAATCTACCATGAAATGGACTCCACTCTTTGAACAAGCCACCCATTTTGGTCTTGAGGAATATAAAATCATATAAAATTATCATATTCATTATAAATTGAAGGTATGGGTCTTGAGGACTCCTTTTCTTGACTATGTACATAATCCCCTAATGGCAATACATACGTTACCAATAAAAAATACTATCAACCAGAGACAAATTATTCCTTATGATAGTCTTTTCTGACATTCATACGCCTCATGGCTCCCATGCCCCATACCATATCCTACATCTGGAAATCCCAATTCCATGGACAAGAAAAATCCCTCATTCATCTGTAAAAAAGTATTGGGACATTTTTGGTCAATATATCAAAATTAGGGCCCTCTCTTTGTAAATTATGGTCGAAGATGTTTGAACATCAAAATTTGTAATTATTGTTTGATTAGAACGAATGTAAAATTCCTAGAGAAATATAAATTAAACTCACATGGTTGAAAACCCACAGAAGGGAACCCTGATCAATATTCATGTGGTGATTCCTCATTTAGTTGGCTTAGCATGAAACATTGAGAAATAGAAACAACAAAGAAATACACAATGCTTTTTAGGTCTAAAAAATAATTGGAGACATAATAAATATTCAAGTTATACCCACTATGACGACATCATAACAGTGCTAAAAAATAAATATAGTATATCATAAAAAAGACACAGATCTTGTAGGGTCTTTCATATGATGCTAGGAATAGAAAAGTTTTGCTCATTGTGTCCCTTAGATAAAAAAAATGAGAACATTATTATATTATTTCAATTTAATTACCCCAAAATGTGATTCAAATTGATATATACTAAATATTATCAAATTATGAGATGATAAAGGAAATTAAATAAAGGAAAACATTTATCTTTCATTTAGTAAATAGAGACGTACATCCATATCATGTAGCATCCCTATTGATATAACTATTTCTAGAGTTTCTCAATAGATCCAATGATCTGTACTAGCTCCTAATTCTCAACCTCTATGAATTAACGAAGTTCCAACATGGCTTTAATCTCAGTAGATGCACTAGCACATAACTCTTCTACCTTCCTAGTAATGTAAAATCTAGCCTTTTGTTATTCTTCTACCATTTGATGCCCCTTATTGACCTACTCCTCAATGAGCATCACTTTTTCATTAGAAAGGACAACACTTGGTTCATCCACTCCATTTCTTAAGAAAATCTCCCCAATGTAGCCCTATGCTCTATTAGATGACCTTATAGATTTATATCCATCCCACAAGGGTCAATGGATTCATCAATAAGAATCTTGATAACTATGACAAGATGACATATAGGCATAATAATGTAAATGAGTTAATGGAGCAGGCTGATTCATTCTCTAGTAGTGAAAACATGCTTCACTATGTAATGAATTCCATGATAACTGATCATTCCAAACCCCATGATTGAAAATAGACAATGTAATATAGGCATCTTCACTTACATATCTATAATAATTGGTTGAGAAATAATCCTCCAAGTGTTCTTCCATGATTTCTGGCGGTCAAGATGAAGTATATTTAATCCCTCTTGGTTGGTTCTAGAGCCTCTCCCTGATTGTATAACATATTCAGTAATGAGCTCTACTAGAAAAGGACTTGAACCAATAAACTATGTATAACTCAGCACTCAACAGAATCATGTTTGGAATCGTGTTTCATAGGAATGTTTTTGGTATCAATTATAGTATCAAGTGATGGTATCTGTGATCTTAAAAACAAGAGTGAAAATGTTGAGCACTTTAAATTCATGAGGATAAGTAAAAAAACAGAATGCTTGTAATGGTTAAAAATGATATTCTACTTTCTAAATCATCAACACCTTCTACATCCATTGAATAATCACTCTAGCCAAAATAGATACTTTTTCTTTAATATTAAATTAAGTTTCAGGGTCATCTAATGGAAACTGTGGCATGGGGAAATGATCAACATAGTAATAATCCTCTAGAATAGCACAAACATAAATTTTTACAAAATATATAGCCTATTTGAAAAAAGGAATGCTTTCTAGTTCTAATCCTCATTGATATGGGACTAACCTATGGTTGGTTCGCAATGAAGAACGATATCAGAGTGGTCATTCAGGGCATTGACACGTGATGAAACCCCCTCTACAAGGGTGGGGTTGATTTGGTTTTTGGATGTCTATCAATCAACACTAGGGGCCCCCACCAATATATGTTAATAATTGTGCTTCCCTTTCTAGATTAGTCGGTACTATAAATATTCTTCCATCCATCTCTATTATGGAAGGATCAACACACCTAGTTGAGTATTAAACATCTAAATAATCCCCCAATATTGGGGAAGTGAATGTATGATTCAGAACTGGTGAACTCTATCGGCTATGAATTCCCCCAAAATCCTTAGTTGGTCTGGCCTCCCAACTTTATTCATTCATATCCACTAGTAGTGTCTCCAAAACTTCTAAAGATTTAGGATCCATAGACATTTGGTAGATTACATCCTGGTTACTATTGATTCTTCATCAAGATATGATCATGATAATTTGTAGAAAATGAAAGAATTTATTATGTTAACTAGATATACATATATGGATCTTACTTATGATCCTTGTTTTTTATATGTATCAATAGTTGAGATGACTATAGACATTTCCTGGTATACCAAGGGGATGAACCGTTTAAGGTGCATCATGTGGAACTGGAATTGGAAAATATTCTATATGAATTTACAGAAATGCATCTATAGGTTCAATAGTTATAGGAGAACCTTCCTCAGCAGCCCTATGTCTAGGGGAGAATGTTCCTCACCTAATGTCCCAAATGGATGTACACTAGTGATGATTTTTTTTCTCAAACATCCTTAACTCTTATAAACGTAAGGAAGAAATTTCACGAAACATAATACAAGAGAACACAATGTTGACTTTAGAAAATATTACTACCTATCTTTCGTCACTAATTGGATCCAGATTTTCACCGTATACACTATCTGATTAGACCAATAAAGAATGTCCTTGGACGAATGAAGACAGGTATCCATCTCGTTCAAATATACGGCACACCCTGCAGATACTCATTACTAGCAATAAAATTTGGGGCTATGGTAGATCTAAAGCCTGAATGATCAAAGGGTTATTTTTTTAGAAACTCCAAAATGTATTCATTGGAACCAGTTTCCCTTAATTTGTCCCCAACCCTCCAGCCTAGCAAAAATTTAGTCGTGATACAAATGGATAATGTAGTAGTATCTACTTTAGGATGTGTGGCCAGTTCCATTAATCGTAACAATTTCTTAGGCACCCCCACGGTCTTTGAATTCTTAGGGGATGGATGTATGCTAGGCTCTAGATGAAGAAAGTTAATATATCCTATGTTACTCAAAAGAAGAAAATGGGTAGTATTAAAACCCTATGATGAGTTGAAATAATTATCATCATATTTTTTAACCTATGTTCTCAACATGGCATGTACTATATGATATTATACACAAATATTTTTTCCGAGTATTAATTAGGGTTAAAAAATCCTTAAGGAATGATTCACCCTTTAAGGGTTTTCATCGTAGGAAATGTCCGCAGGAACTAACATGTAACCAAGACGTCTAAAAGAAACATCCCTCTCCTAAAGAAAACTTCATAATTCATGGGGGGACTAGTCACTAAAAGACTAAATTAACCTTAGAAACCCCCATGCCTTCCAAACCACAAGAATTGAAACATCGAAGAGGATGGGTGGTTGGGGATGAGAAGAAGCACCGGTAGCCCAATATTTTGAACCCCAAACATTCAATGTCTTCCTCAGTGGTTCATAAATGAGATACTTCCCTGGATATTTCCTTGGTAGTGAATATTTGATGGATTTATCTTCATTTCCATTATGTATGGATGGTTTAGGTGTCATGAAAATGTGAACTAGATCTAACTGCATGCCATTTGGGTATAATCGAATCCAGACATCGACATAAACATTTGTGTGGGTGGCTAAAAAAACCTCAAGATATGAAAGTATAATCCAGTATTGTTTATCTTATCAGGTAAATATTATCAAGAACATTCATGAAATAATGAAATATTTTCCCTGATTTCAACTACTGAGGGTAGAATGACACAATATGTAGACATTGTTAAATTGATTTTCAAATATGAAAGTCATGTATCCCGCACAGATAAGTTACCAATCAATACATGAAACCAAGACACCCTCCCTCAATGAAAAGAGGAGGACTTATTTAATAATGTCCTCTGATTCATGATACACTAAAACACTAGTAGGGGAAGAGTAAGGATTATAAGTGATGTGTTAAAAATAGTTGATTCAGGCCATCAATTTTCATACAATTTATTCATTATGCTAATCCTACTTATCATGTGTGGTCTATCCCATAGACATGACCCCTCATGTACAAAACATATATGGCCAGAGAAGAAATTCCATAATCAAAATAGAATTGTTGAATGTGTCACCCCTCGAATGGTCTCCTTTAAATCCCTAGTGGATTTTGAAAGTCCGTTCAAACTGATGAGGTGAATTACCCTTACTGGTCTTGCATAGAAAGTGCAATATTTTCTCCTATACCATAATTTCTATTTTCATGCATTTAACAATGGCTAGCTAAAATAATATGATAAATGTTTTATCTCTAACAAAAGGACTAGAATAACATACTAGCAGAAGCTAGACGCTCTGAAACATGGCTAGGAAGGACACTAGTGAAAACAAATTGTCATCATCATGAACAAGTTCCCTTACACATTTTCAGAACTAGACCTACTCTAAGATATGATAATAGAAGCCTACTCACCTTCGATTTTCCATGGTTGGGAAGGCACTGGGCCTTCACACACGGGGATCTTGGCCGCTTTGCTTAGAAAATGCATTAATCCAATTAAAAAATGGGATTTCTTGCTTCAGGTGAGGGTTGATATTATTGGAAATGGATATTTATATGTTAATAAGTTTCTTGACTTGGGTAGGAGTCCTCTCCTAATCATCCCAAGAAGAATGGGGTGGTTGGACTCATCATACATGTCTCTGATGATGGGATCCCATGAAATCAATCGAATATCTTAGAGGATAATACAGACCTCCACATGGACAGGATGGAATGTGTTGGTGTATGGGCTCTATATACTAAGAAGATGTGAAATTAGGGTGTGGGTTCGATGAACAAATGTTTGGGATACACAGACAGCCTCATACTACCCCATGGATTTAAATTTACTCTGAAATTATTCACAACTTTGATGACCAATGAATGGCCACTCCGAGTCCAAACAATGAAATCCTCCAAAATTATTGTCCCATTTTGACAACCAACCATGTTTTTCATTTTTCATGGACAATCATAAAATGCTATGGCAGTAATGGGCATTATCATTCAACCCTTGACGTGCATCTTCTGGTGACTAAGGGGTATAGTTAAATAAGGATCTATTTGACATTTCATTCCGTACAAATCATCCCACTGAATACATAAGAGTCTAAGGAATAATGGTGTTATTAATTAACTAAGATGCATGTTGGTTGGTCTGATGTGGTTTCGGAATCTCCGTATTAGATAGTAGGCCAAATCTATAAATGAGAATCAAATATGAAGTTGGATATTCATCCTAACCCACACTAAGGAGTCGATCGAGATATTTATTCAATGAGACAATGTGGATTGGATTTTCAGTAGAATCTACCATGTCTTTTCACATTGCATCAGCAACTGAAATTGTAGAGGGGGTAGTGGGAGCTGTCTATAAGGGTTAGACTCCATCATGAACTTACTTAAAAAGTCCATGAATGAAAAGGAGTTGACCTAAAAAATGGAAAAGGACATAAAAAATACAACCTATTGAAGGCCCCATATATGCAAAGTACTCAACAATTACCATAAAAAAATCAACAGTTCTTATAAGGATTTGTGGGGTGTGGACCCGTGAAGTACTGGACAGCAAACCATTTGTTTGTGGAATAGGTTATCCCCACACCAACCCATGAGAAGAGTAAATTCAAACTCCCCATTCGTGGACCCAATGTTCAATTCTATAATTCGATGTTTAGTTCGCAGATGAAGGTGATCATAAGGAGTTTAATGTATGCAGGACTGAGCATGTTAGATAAATTCACAGAGCGATTTGTTCCCTTGAGAAAATAGTAGCTTACAATTGAACTGGACACCTTTATATTGGTTTGGTACCCTCTTATGGGTATACCCTCCTACTATAATCTAACTTATGTATGGACTGCTCTCTAAATCGGAATAGCATCCTCTTCATCCTGATTAAAACACATTCTAAAGGGGGCATTATTGTGTACTAAAAATATTGAAAAGGGAGTTGGAATTATCACATAGATATGTGAAAGAAAGATAAATTGATGGAAAAATATTTAAAAGAAAAAATCAACAAAATAAAAAATCCAGACTATGAAGGGAAACATCCATCATGGTTCTATGCTCAACATGGAGATCTACTCTATATGGAAACGTGTGAACTAAATTGTTCACAGGAGATAAATTATTGTGAAAGCACTGTGAATGCCAATGTTCACAAGATGGATAAGGAGAAATTCACCTCTCTTACTACATTTTCCATAGTCTCATACAGAAAATAGGAAATGTGAATTAGATAGTGCACCATGAATGAAACAAAATTTTTACAGGGATAAGGTGGTGATTTGTGTCTCTACAAACTACCACCCTGTGGGTCTCCACCAATAAAGTCATCCATGGGTAGGGTAATGACCATTAGCTTTTGAAAATTTTGGATAACTACCTATTTTTACAGAACAATTGACCCTAGTACCCAATTCCCCTTTTATCTATAAATGAACCTCTAGATGTGACAAGAGGGGTACCATATTTTTAAGGATTGATGAATCAATGAATGATGGGGTTTTATAGATTCACACAATTTAGTCTCACTCAAAAATTCCCCATGGGTAAAAATCCGCAACATATAGTTAAAATGAAGACTATATTAAATTGGGTAATATGAAAACCAAAAATCCCTTGACGAGAAATCCAAGAGAGTCTCCAAACCAATTATCCCATAACAATCATTCCCCCTAAATAGAAATATACAACATGGATAGAACCCAGACCCACTTGGAAATTTTATACACATGATGCATTTTTTCCCATGTACCAAAACACTATGTTGGAGGAAGCCGATCCTAGGTCACAACATTCTACATGGATGGAACCTGGTTCCACATAGCCAAATGCTATGTGGACGCCACCAAGGTCTGCAATCCACTATATCAAATAGATGTACTCTCTACCTGCATATCAATATGATACACGAAGGATCCCCCATCCTGTGTGATGACCTAAAACTTGAATTGGGGAACCCCTTGGCGTTCTTTCCTCCATCCTCGATCATTCCATTACATCACATCGACACATCCCAAGTCGACACCGCTGCAAACTTGTACAAATGTGCTATGCAAAGTCTTTTTCTAAATCCTCCAGACCAATATGATAAAACCATTGGGTTCACCCGCATACCCTTTTGATTTTACGTACCCATGGTATGAAAATACATGTTTATCATCCCTATATAAGATAGGGCACCCTGAATGTACATTAGTTTAAATTCCGATGATAATTTGGGGTCTGAAACTATGATACTCACATGTATATCCCATTTTTTAGAGGGAACAAAGGGGATCACATTTTTCCCTTCAATAAGAAATGTGATCCATCCCCCAAAACTGAACATCAAAGGGTATTCCTCCAGAAGTATGCCCATAGACATTCTTGCAAGAGGTTTCATCAGTTCTCCTCTCTTCCTCAGATTGTGGCATATCTATATTGGTCAATATTACTATCAAGGTTATGAAAGTAAAATTGGTGATGGGGACAGCCAAATCCCGTCTATCTCTCTCCATTTAGTCTCTTATACCATCTATGAGTTTATGGAGTGGGACATGAAATCATTATATCAACTACCTCGTCTTGTTTCTCTCACCGATCATGAACCACGTGGGATTTGGGTGGATGGAGATAATGACATTCACATTATCCCAAATGATGTTCCTATTAGAAAGTGTAATCCCCAATAAAATTTAGACCACCCTTAATGGGCCTTATTCATAGATGTAAGCCCCAATTTCAATAAAAAGGGTTGTGCCTATAAAAGGTGTGTTCCCCAATCAAATATCCTCAATTGGGAAGCTCCCATGCATAAGCTGTGATCATTCCCACATAATGGGCCTCTGATAGAGTGCAAATCCCAACTCAAACAAAACTATTGGGGCTATGATTGCTATAAAAATATGATTCATTGGAATCCTCCATCAGGTCAAAACCCAACACCCAAATCACCATAATTTTCTCTGGATAAATCCCTAGTAGGTTCATATGCACACATGAGATCACATCTCTTTTGGGAATCTCAGGCCAACATAGAATAAGTCCCACAACATGCTTGACAAAAATAATCTTTGATATGTGTTTTCTTTTTGTATGATGATATAGTGTGAAAATGGGTCCATGTCACATGACCTTAAAAGATTATGTGTCTAGTAAAGAAACACCGTACACTGTGGGTTCTAATCCCGCACACAAAGATACATAAGAATCCTACCTTTTGGGGTAGATCCCAATATTTAAACAGCTCTGGTCCACCTTGGATGATGATAAACTCATGAACACTACCCCATATGGTTTGAAACCAACTTGTCTTATAGAATGACCAAATCATCCCGGATTTATCCATAAAAGGGTATCATTGATGTATAACATAGAATACATATAGATCAATCCATTGATAGAGAACCTCATAGACAACCTGATGATTCCAAACCCATGCATAATCATGATTATCTATTGTCCTGGGTATATATCGCCGACACATGCTTGGGAATGAACAAAGGATTCACGAACATATAAACAGAGCATAAATCTATAACAGAGTCTCAAAACAGTAAATATATCCCCCAAATGGTGATATGATCCTGAGTTTACAACCTCAAGAACAATGTGAATTCTCAAAGTTTTATTGGGCAAATCATCACTGGATCATTTGCCATTGGAATGATGGTCCATGAATCATAGATATTAGAGTAGTTGGGAAATTTTATCTCTGCAAACAAACATGTTAGAGACCATCAAATATGTTATAACCTATGCATGTAATTAGACAACAATTATATTATTGTAGTCACATCAGTGAGCCATATCCCCCATCAAGACCGAAACCATAACTTCCTCATTTGAAATTTTCGTATATGTTAAAACATATTAATGAGATTTTTTAAATAAAGTGAAAAGTGTCGAATATAGAAGATGGTAAAATGAATGTTTTCAAAACCATTGTAGTGAATGTAAAAAAGTAGTAAAAAGTGACAAATAATTATTATGTAATCATGAATAATAATATTATGGAAAATATTTAGAAGAACATCAGCGTGGAGGAAATAGTTGTTAATGTAATAGATTAAAACGATATTTTAAAGAAAAATATATAACTAGTTTGGTATCTTTTAAATGAAAAAAATCATTGAGGGATAGAACATTGGAAATATTTATAAAACACATGAATTTTATAAAATTAATATAAAAATACACATCCATATGGTTGTAGATTCACCACAAAAAATAAAGAAGATATTGAATAAGGAATCCATCTCAACGAAAGGAAATTGACATGAGAAATCCATCACCAAAATTATAAATCAATATGTAAGCTATTTAAATCAAATATAATTAAATAATATTTATTATATAATCTTTTGAGATAAATTTTCATGATTATTTCCTTATAATGATATATTTTATTACATTTTTTAACTATTCTTATATAGCTACTAAATCATTTAAATTTAAGTTACTCATTCTATAGATGTTCTATTAATATACTCAAACTAAAATCAGTAGGTTATCAATGGTAAAAGGGGTCATGGATAAATAATCTTAAGAATACTAATCAAGAAAATTTAATATTTTCATAAAATAAAAATATTTTTTACCTTTCAGGGATAGCGTATAAGAATATATAATCACATCAATTTATGAAGGTGGTAGTCAATAATATTGCATGAGTGAAGTTATCAATTTTCAACGGATATAAGGCTAAGAAGGTAAGAGATATATGGTCTTTAAAAAACATATCTTATTCATATATTTTATAAATATTCATTTAATCTATCAATTTAACCATCCATGTTATCCTGTGAGGAAAAATGAAACACATCAGTTCGTTGTCCACATGTATGCATGAGAGATGTTTTCATTTTCACATAGAAAGGAAAAGAAGATAGAAAATAGATATTTCATAAAAAATAATATTTAATTATATTTAAGGTATTTATATTATTATATAATCCTGGTTATAAGAGATATATAAGAGGTGGATGAAAAAAATAAATAGGAAAACACTTGTTTAATTGTTATAGATCATATTTGAAAAACATCATTTGAATTAAATCTTAGGCCTTCTAAATTTAATTTTGTTAAGGAAACAAAAACTATTACGTGTGGAATAATTATTGGATGGTATTTGGGAAGATATTATGCAGGATAAATTTCTTAATAGGTTCGAGGAAGAGATGAGAGGTGGTTCCCTTTTAAAAGTGATATGGGAGACAGTCATGTAAATAATGAACTATTAATTTATAATCTATTTTTAACTAAAATAAAATAGATCTATAGTGTTTTATATTATATGATAAAGAGTTTAAGTTATAAATATTTTAAATAAATAATCATTAGAAATGTTAAATTGTTTTATTAAATATTTTTTTAAACACCCTCATTAGTCCCATTTAACATTAACTATGGTATCAATTCGATCAATAATTATGGGTCTTAAAATTAATTTTCAAATTGTAAAGTGAAACATAAAATAAAAATTCTTTATATTATTTAAAATAAAAAAACCATTTTATTTAAGATATAGTTTTTATGATTTTAAATTAATGTAAAAATAATTGTTAAACATGAAATATTTTTTAAATACATTTTTGGGACAACTTGAACAATTTGACATTGAAAAAAATATAGAAAATGGTGAAATTAAAATATAAACTATTACACCATAAATTAATAATTATAAATATCAAAAAAAATATATAACCTGAAAATTCATAAAAAATATTACTTTTATGGTTTTTAATATAATTTACTTGTTTTTCTTTTTTGACAAAAGTTGCATCAGAGTAGCATAAGAATTGAATTTTATTCTACCATTACTAAAAAATAAGGATAAATTAATAAAATAAATATAATTTATTATTCTTCAATTAAATCATATATATTACTCCATATATCATTATTTATAGTATACATATCATGACAACATATTTCAGTGAGAGAGAGTGGATTTTTTAAATTCTCATAACTGAAAATAATATAATTATTACAATCACAATAATATCACTAAAAAATTACATATTTCAAAATTTTGGATTATATGATTAGAAAAATCATATAAAATTTGGATTTAGATGATATTTCTTAGAATATATCAAATATTTAACATTAATTTACTTGAATTATTCTTTACGGTGTTGATAACGTTTCTCCAGAGTTATTATTCTTTTTGACCAAAAATGAAATTAACCTCATTAAGTTATTATACTTCATAATTGAAAATATGAAATATGCTTTTAACATTAATTTTCCAAATGTCATAGAAATTACTTTTATTATAATTCAATATTATTCCATATTTATTTTTTAAACGAAAAAGTTGTTTATGCAAAAAAAAATATTTTTTATGAAAATAGTGATACTTTTTATTGCCATATAATTTATTGAATTTTGATTAGGAAAATTAAACATATGTGGACTTAAACTTAATCCATAACAAAATAGAATATTTAAATTAAAATGATAAATTGTGTATAAAATAGTTTTTTTCAATATGTCTATTATTCACTATTTTCATAATAAAAGTTTTAAAAAAACACCCAAAAATCCATATTAATATTATTTTTACATTATTAATTTAAAAATGATATAATTTTTCCAAATAAAACTTCTAAGAGTCATAAATATATCATTATATCCACACTTAAAATTAATTACAAGATTTTTTTGGTGAAAATATGTCTATAAGTATAAAATGATTCGATAATCATTCATTATCCAATAACCACTATTAAAAAACTTTTAACTTGTTTTATTTTATATATAGTCAATAAATTTAATTAAAATAATTTATTTATAGGGATTGGGTCAATTTACATTTATAAATGTGATATAACAACAAAAAAATATTTTCTGAAAAATATCACCTTAAATATTATATGGTATTTTTTAAAATGTTTTGTAATTTCTTAGGCATTATTCGTTACATTTAATTCAAATAAATGATATATATATATATTATTATTATTAATGAAGTTACTCCTTTAGAATCCCACCAAATTAATATATAGGTTATATCATTTGTATGTAAATAAAATTTTATAGTGTATAACAATTAATTTATTGCTCAGTATTAAATCAGGTGGAAGAAAATTAATATTGTAAAAACTTTAATCTTAAATATCATGGTATTATAGTTACTAAAAAATTATTTAGCTAAACTATGATTATAAAATTGTACTTGTGTTATTTTAATCAATGTGGTTCAATATTAATAGGGGTATAAGAAAATATTCACTAAAATCTATTTTTTTAATATTTTATTTTATTGAATCAAGGGAGGATGAATAAATAAGTCCTTATATTTGGGATTCTCATGTAAAATGGTATATTAATTTGATGATATAGTAAATAAACTATGGATCATATTTATCCATATAAAATAGATCAGCACGTAGGATATGTGTTATTAATGTGAAGCAATTGGTGACCTCGAATCCCATCCTCAACAACATATTAAATTATTTTCCCCAAAATATACTAAATATGTTAGTCTTGTGAGGGAGGGGGAGAAAGGGGTGGATAATAGGAAAAATTAATGTTAAAAATTGAAACTGATAACAACATGACTAATTGAAAATATGAATTTTATATTGATTTTTTAAAAAAAGTAATTTTGGTAACAGATTTTTTTATTTTTATTGGATAAAAATAAAAATAAATTTTTATAAATAAATTTTATATTTATTTTTTATTTTTTATTTTTTTAGTATTTTTTAGATATGACACAATTAAATTTGTTTATGGATATAACTATATCTTCAACATTTGATTCATATATTACAATAGAAGGTAAATTTCATCACATAACTTGAATAGTTTTTTTGTTACATCAAAAAATACCTTAAACATAATGATTTGTAAAGGAAATAAAAATTTAATTTAGTTGTTTATTGGAAATTTTTTTACATTTATACTCTCCGTTGAGAAGTTTATAAACATGACCAACCATATATCATGTGATAGTCATTATACAGCTTCCATATGAATTACACATTATCATATAAATTAAATAATTTTTCATTACCATTTCATATCAACCTATTATGATTTCATTCATAGGTATCCCTTCTATATAGGATATTGGGGTATTGGGATGATCGCTTATGATGATTCAATATGGCAATTGGTGTAACACCAAAGTACAATCTATTCATCCCCAATGAATCTCATTCATTAATATTTATTTTCATGTGACGATGTAAACTTATTAAATATTAATATAAATATCTTAATTAATATATTAATCAGATATAAATAATAATATAATGGAGAAAAACATTAGTAGTGAGGTTTTTTAAGAATTTAACTATTATAAATGTAATGTTTCATTTTAATGATTATAAGGTACCCATCGAGGATGAATATTTCATTTAAATACAGATTCTAGGATATTTAGTTTTTGAGATAGGCTCCCTACCTATTATTTATTAATATTTAATTCATAATATACCTTCCTAGAGGAATTTATTATTTGAATAAAATATTTTTTATTCCAAAAAACCCATTTTATAATTCATTGGGGATGAAAAAAATGTACCCCCTTTTTAGAAATATGAATGGAGGATAACCCCAACAAAAATAACCAACTATAAACATCATTAAATCATCGGTGTGGTACAAGAACATAGGGGGCCAGGGGACTGGGATGCAGGGTAGTGAGGAAATAATTGATGACTGGCCATGAAATCTATTGGATTTACAGGACAATAATGACTAAATATATATATCATAATTAAATCAAGTATTTCACATAATGAACCATATCATCATAATAATGTTTCATTAAATACCTATGTGAATCATATGAGACATTCATAATTTATATCTAATCAATATAATAATATTCAATGATGATGAATCTCTATAGTGGTCATAACCACTTTAATGTTGATGGTGTCATACCTAAAAAAGAAAAAATATAATCACAAATATATCAGTATTTCTTCCTCATCAAGGTGAATCGACCCCACTACTGAATTTGTAAACATATAAGAATGATTAATCTATAAATACCTAACAACATAAAGAATATCAATCATTACATATGACCCCATAAAAACCAATACAAAATTGGATATTTTTATGTATGACCTAAATGGGGTCATGAATAATGTATAAGGAGGTAATGTAATTGGATACTTAGGTTAGGTTAGAACATGACAATCCACCATTGTAAAAAATAGAGCTGAAAGTGAGATTCATTATGACTAAAGTCCACCAACATAATTAGAAGCAATGATAAATACCAGGGAACATAACAATGCTGGGATCATGCAATGTTAACTAGGAAAAAGGGAAATGAGGAACAAATATTGATGATGTAAGGATAAAAACCCAAAAAATAGTAACTAGATAGAAATAAATTATAATGTTGAAGGATATTTATTATATAATCTTGAGGCATGGAGATGACACACAATTAAGGGAGAATGGATGATGGTGGATGATTCACATATATACATTCTGAGTGGTAAAACTTTGTCTGTAGTCTCATGTATCTGACCATAGTGGAGTAATTTGATGATCACACCAATGAAAGGGAACCTGAATGAACCAACCCACAATTGATGTCGACCACCAGGATCGAATTTGAAAATCCAAAATAATGATTATAAGGCCCTAGCCATAATCATTACATAATTATAAAATATGTTAAATATTCACATTGATGATCCCTTTAGGTTTAGAGTTTAAGATATTTAGGCCATAACTATTACATTACATCTTAAATATTACAAAGTAGACACTTCTACTCAGTATCAATTTTTTTCTTAAAAAAATTCTTAAAATAAAACAATAATTAATTTCTTGATTTAAATCTTCATGAATTCATCATTTCTTTAAACCTGCCTTATACCCTAGGAAAAACATTTTAGAAAACATGGGATGAGAATAAAAACCCTATTAAGGGTTATATGATAAAGAAATAAAATATTAGTACATCAATACATACAAAACATAAGATCATAAACATACCTTATGAAAACAAATGATTTATTAATAACACATATAAATAATAAATCATAAAGTTAACTTGTGGAATCCATATCATACATACATTGTAGCTATCATAACAACATAGGGAGTTATGTTGGAATACCCATCACATTATATTACGCAAATATCATAGGATAAACATAAACATTTACCTCTCTCAAGCCACCCAATGCATTGGTGGGATGTATCAGGCTCACCCCTTATGTTTATCAGAGAGCCGCCTAAATACATTAACAACTCCAAAGAACTATAACATATTAATAACATATGAAACAAACATTATGGAAGGGTATAATTTTTACATTTAATCGTAATATATCATTTAAATATATTGACATAGCGAATGATTTATCAAAACCATTATCTATACCAAAAATCAAAAAAAGGGTATATGGTATTTAATTTCCTCAAAAAACAGTATGGCGTGTTAAGTAATACAAAGATCAAATAATACTCACGGTGGGGGAAAGGTCGTTGACACCATATATGTTATAAAGAAACATTCATTTTTTTCTTTTAATAAAACACTTCGTAGAAAAATATTCCCTTTGAATTAAATGAAATTTCAATGGTGTTTATACACTATATAAAATAATGTCGTGTATAAATCAAAATATTCCTTGAAGAAGTGAGATTGAGATGATGTTCCTTACCTCATGTCTGACTTGATTCATCAGTTCCCTAGTCTCCAAAATAATAAAATAAAGTTAATTTATACTTGCATCAAACCATTTTTTCAAGTTTATTATTCAATTTTTATCACTTAATACCATGTTATAAACATTATATAATCATTTAAGTTAATAACTTTTGTTTTTTCGATATTTGGTACTTGAGTAAAAAAATAAACTTCATATAATTACATGTTATCCTAGTGTTCAAAATTACATTATCTACAAAATGATATTAATGATTTTGATATCATATATATCATATATATCCAGTATATATATTTATATATATATATAATAGCTCGTAACATTTGGAGATAAAAAAATGAAATGCACCATTAATGGAGACGGTAGGTCGTAGATACGCATGGACACTACTTTCATTTCTATCTCATATTTAATGGAATTAAAACATAATGATACATAGGAATATAATAATTCCAATATAATTTCATATATAATTTTATTAATTTCATATTATATATGTTCTATGTATGGCATTAATGTGTCATATCACTCTGAGGGGGTGGTAGTCCGCACTTCCTCAAACGAATTTATCGCATTTACCCATTATGGAAACCATTTCGGTAAGCTATAAAAGAAAAATAAAAAATAATAAAAAAAATATAAATATAATATATATCAAATATAAAAATAGTTCCATCATAATGGATATCATAAGAGGTGGAAGGAGTAGATTGAACAATCATCATTTCGTGAGGCAATAGTTTTCCATCCACAGAAACAATATGTTCATTACCCATTAGATGGATGTGTGTGTAAGTGTAGTTAAAATACATATTTTCAAAACAAACAAGTATATTGAGGATACTAGTTTTTTTGTGTAAACCAATAATAATAAGATCATAGGGTGTGAAGAAATAAAATAAAAGAAGAGAACTAGAGGGAAGATGTTACCTCTAAATCGGGAAACTCCATTTTGTTTGAACCAAAAGGCTTTCTTGAAGTGAATTCTGCCTAAATTAATGATTCTAGGAGTAATAGAGGGATATTGGGAGTTAATTTGGGATGAGTTTGGATGATCAAGGGGAATTAGAGGTGTGAGTAATGGGTCAGAAGTGGTGTCCTTTTATAAGAGGGAGGAGGGGATCTTTAGAAATTTTTGAATGTATTATTTTATTATAATTGGATTTTCGGTTTCAAAAGGTCCAAAACATATTTAATTTGATGATAATGTGCATATAAGTGTAAATAAAATTATACAATACTAATTAAATTTTTTTTTGATATTTTTTAATCTGTATTTTATTTATTTAACCCTAAGTTAACTTATTTAAATTTTACCATGTCCTCTTATATATTCATACAATATGGTTAATATATTTAATATAAAATGCCAAGAGAACCAAAATGGATCATTAGTAATATTTTTAACATCATATATTTCAGTTGGACTAATATTATATTTTTATGACTATTTTATCATTTAATTAAATATTGATTGATTTAAAAACTTTTTTATGACAATTTTAATAATATTCTCATCATGACTTTTTTAGAAATCCAAACCAACATGATTCTTTTGAAAAACCTTCATTAATTAAAATATAACAAGTAAAATAATCTATAAAATTCGTGGATGATGTAAAAAATTTCAAAATAAATTTATTTTAATATTTATAATCTCATTTATTTAAAACATTCATTTGTTAGGGAATCATTACATCATCATTGTGTCATAAATAAAATTATTTACATGATGTATAAAATTTTTAAATAAAATACCACGATTTAGGAAGTATTTTTATATTTATAATGGCTATTTATATTCAAAATTATCTATTATATAACCCCGCATTAAATTTATTTAGCAAAACAAAACTTGTTTATGATATTTATATTTTTTACATTAAATAAAACGTTATTAATGACATTATCTTACACTAATGGCTTTAAAAGGCCTAAAGTCTCACCCTAGGATTTTATTGGTCATCCATGACTAATAAAAAAAGGTTAGTACAAGTTTTAAGGTAATTTTATATTATTATAATATAATATTTACTTTGAATTACCCTATTTACCTTTAACTGCGGTAATTAATGTCAAAAGATACTATACACAAAAAAATATTTTCATCCCATTAAAAAACTTCTAATTTACTGATGACTACCATGTATAATGGATTTTGGAAATTAAATTCACAAAACATGAAAAATTTCATTCAAAGGAAAAAAGTCTGTTTTTAATTACTATGCACTGTTTTTTCACTATTCATCAAAAAATGAATGTTTTCAGAAAAATACCAAAATTTTTGACTAATCTATATTTCAAATTATGATTTATAAAATTATGTCTATTTTAACATATTAAAAACCTAGAAGTTGCATTAAATAATTTAAAATTAATTGTCGTTGTCAAAATGAAAAGCGTGTTTTTAAGAAATAATAATTATCAAAACATTGACACTTGTTTATGTCCAATTTCAAAGTGAAATTACATATAATGACAATCATTGGAATAAATGGTAAAAATATATTCTAATTACAATTTAAAACTAATTAAAAATATAATCAAACCATAAAAAAATTGTTTAAAAGGCAATTTTGAATTAAAATAAAGTATTTTTCAAAATTAATTAAAAAATGAACATTATCAGAAAAATACCTCAATTTCATCTAACATAAATTTTGATGTACTGATTGTAAAGAAGAATTTTAATTGGTCAAATAAAACATATAATATTTACAAAAACTGCATTTAAAAATGGTTCATCATCAAATGGCGGTAAATCGAGATTTTAAAGAATATTTGAGTATTTAGGATTAAAATTGTATTAATTCACCTTTTAAACCAATATGTTTTATTGGATAAATGTAAAAAATTTAATAAATATGTATAATCATATTGTAGCTAATTCAATTGATTCCTACAAACACAATGGATATGCCTTAACTACCATTTAAAATAATATTATATTATTATTTTCCAATATAACTAAATGTTGTGTGCAATGTAAGATTTCAAAGAAATTCATTGTTTCTATTAGGTACACCATAGAACATAGAATCTCCTTTAATGAAAAATTAATATTTAATTAAAAAATATGAAAATGTCATATTCTTTATTTACATGGGATGTTACATCCTTCCCCCCTTTTGGAAATTGTGTCCTCACAATTTTTTTCACTTATCAAATAATTGGGGTTATTTATCCCTCATAGAAATCGTAGATTCCAATGTGGCCTCTTCAACCATATGGTTTTTCCATAAACCTTTACCTGATTAATTACCTTATTCCACCACACTTTCTCTGTTCGGTCAAGAATATGGACCGGTTTTTCATCATATAAATGATTTTCTTCCAATTGAACTACCTCTGGACTCAAAACATGAGATGGACCAGCATATACTTTATCAATATTGAAACATGACAAAAATATTTACCTGCGATAAATAGTGAGTTAAATCCACTATATAAGCAACTGAACCAACATTTTCCCAGATTTCATAAGGTCCATTGAACCGTAGACTCAACATTCCATTCTTACCAAAACACATCACACTTTACCAGGGAAAAACATTGAGAAAGACATGATCACCAGTCTCAAATAAAAGATCCTTGCATCGGTTATCTGCATAACTTTTATTCCTACTCTAAGTTTTTGTCATGTGATTCTGAATCAACTGATATTTTTGCCATCTCTTCTAACAATTATTGTCCCTTGAACTTCCTTTCACATACTTCATCACAAAAATCTAGAGTTTGTCACTGATTTCCCAATAATGCCTCAAACAGATCCATCTATATAATGGAATGAAAACTATTATAATAATAAAATTCAACCAAACAAATATTTCGGTCCCAACGTCCATGGAAATATATTGAGTAAGAATGTAACATATATTCAAATGTTTCAATTGTTCATTCTAACAACTCATCTGATTGTGGATGAAAATAATTACTAAATTTAATTCAGTACCAAACTACTTTAGAATGCCTTTCCAAATGATATAATTAAACCTAGGATCAAGATCATATACAATAGAGAGGGGAAATCCATGTAACCTAAATATATCTTTAATATACAATCTAGAAAGTAGATCTAGACACAGAGTATCTCTAATAGGAATAAAATGATAATATTTAGACAATTGATCAACAATAACCAACATTGCAACGTTTACTCGAGATATCTTCGGTAGTCCCACAACAAAGTCAATGGATATGTTTTCCGATTTCCACTCTGGCACTGGTAATGGCTGAAGCTACCATTTCGATAACTGCAACTCTACTTTAACCTATTGAAAAATCAAACAATTCATAGTAAAGTTAATAATATCTTTTTCATTCCATCCCTCTAGTAATACACCTGAAGATCTCTGTACATATTAGTACTTCTAGGATGAATTAAAAATGGAGAACTATGATCCTTACATAACAACTCATTCTTAAATTGTGAATCACAAGTCACACATAGTCTCTTTTAAACCTCAAAACACAATCATTATCAATGTTAAAATTAGGCATTTTACCCTTCTGAACCAACTTTCTATTTTTATGCAACTCAATTGCTTCCTTCTATGCTTTCATAATTCCATCTGATAGAAACGTTTTCACTGACACCAGAAACAAATAGAGGAATTTCCTACACGAACAAGATCTATTCCAATGTTCAACAAATCTTTAATCAAATTATCTTGTTTAAAACGTTATATAGTTAATGTAGCATTACTTTTTCAGCTCAAAGCCTTAGCCACTTTATTTTATTTTTCTGGATGGTACTGAATTGTGAAATAATAATCATTGATTAACTCCAGCCATCTCCTTTATCTCATGTTCAATTTTTTAAAGGTGAATCTATACTTCAAAAATGTGTGGTCATTATATATTTTTCATTTTACTCCAAATAGATATTTCCTCTAAATTATTAAGGCAATAACTACAGAATCTAATTCCAAATCTTGTTTAGGATAATTTAACTCACGATGTTTGAACTGATGTGATAAATAAGCAATTACCTAATCATTCTATATAAGCACACAACCACGTCCTTTCAACAAAGAATCATTGTAGATAACAAACTCACCATTTCTAGAAGGTAGTGCCAATACTGAAGCATTCACCAATATTCTTTTCAATTCCTAAAAAAAATCATCACATTCTTTTTTCTAGAAAAACTTAACACCTTTATTAGTTAACATTGTATGTGGGATAGATAAAATTGAAAACATTTCAAAAATCCACTGGTAATAACCCACTAATCCAAGAAAACTATGAATCTCGATTATATTTGTGGGTCTTGGACATTTTAAAAAGCTTTTGTTTTAGCAGGATCAATAGTTATAAATTTTTTTGAAACAATGTGACCATGAAATTTAATTTTTATGTAACCAAAACTCACACTTTCATAATTTCCCATACAGTTTCATTTTTTTAGGATTGTAATAATACCCTTAAATAACTTTGGTGTTCCTCTTTAATTTTGGAATAAACCAAAAAATCATCAATAAACAAAACCTCAAACTTATCCAAGAACTCATTGAAATTTATATTAATAAGATCCATTAATATAGCAGGTGAATTGGTTAACCCGAATGGAATAACTATATATTTATAATGGACATATCTAGTACAAAACAAGGTCTTCGGAAGGTCTTCGTACATTATTTTCAACTGATGGTACCTCGAACTCAATTCAATCTTCGAAAAATACTGATATCCCTAGAGCTGATTAAAAAAATCAACAATATGAGGAAAAAGATACTTGTTTTTAATAGTAATTCCATTAAATGCTTGATAATCAAGGAAAATTATCATTGAACCATCTTTGTTTTTGACAAACACGAAATGAGCACCCCATGGTGATGTGCTATGTTGAATGAAACCATTATCTAATAACTCCTAAAATTGTTTCTTTAACCCTAAATGTTCAATTTGAGCCATTCAATTAGGGGGTTCTGAAATTGTCTTACCATCAAGAACTAAGTCCATAGTAAATTCAACTTCCCGGTCAGGTATTATATAGGGAAACTCATCCGAAAAAACATCAAGATACCCTTTTCCCATGGGAACATCATTAATCAGAACAATTCATTTGTTTTCAACAATATGATCAAGGTAACATTCATTTACACATTTTACTACTTTCACACCTTTCAGATCTGTTATCAAAAGTAAGGGTTCATGTTTTTACACAAAGTAAAATTATTTCTAAAAATAAACTACTTTAGATCTATAGTCAATCTGAGCATGATAAACAGAAATCCAATCCATACCCACAACAACATCACACTCTACTAGAGTTAAAAAATAATGATTTTAGGTATATTCTTTCCGCACCCAAGGACAAGATGGTTCTTATAATTTTTTTTGTCTCAACATTTCCACTCAATGTTTTTACCATAAGTTCAGGATTCATATCTAAATATGGAATTTCTAATTTACTAGAAAACATCTCAAAAATGAAAGAATCAGTAGTCCCTGAATCGAACAACATGTTTGAATAATCTAAATAAACCAACAGTGTACCTGATTCTATATCATTAGATGGCTCAATATCTGATAAAGTAGTTGAAAAGGATTTCACCACCCCATTCTACTTGTATTCTGTCTACTTTCCCTCAGTTGACTTATTCATTGGACACTCATTTTTATAATGACCCATTTCATTACACTTAATACATTTTAATAACTGTAAATCAGATTTTGCATTACCATTACCCTTGTCTTTTTCAGTGAAATTACGAGCCTTATTCCCCATTTTACCACATCGATAGCACTTACCAAAATTCAATAGAAAATCCCTATCATGATTTTTACCATAATTTAAAAAAAAATGTAAACTCCAATTTCATACAATCATAATTTTTTGAAGAGTTCTTATCTTTTGTCTGCCACCTCGAAATCTAATTCTATTTTTTATCAAAGAACACTTGATCATCAGAAAACTCTATTTCCACCTTCTCTGCACATCGAAATTTATTTCATTAATTTTGAACTCACGATAAGTTAAATCTCTTGAATTTTTTTTATTTAATATTGATTAAAACCGATTGATTTTACTATTAAGATCTTGTATGAAATTTATAGAATACCTTTCCAATCGAGTGAATTTCACTTCATAAGAAGCCACTGAGTCATCATCATGCCTCAATTAAAAGAATTGTTTTCCATCATAACTTAAATCTCCTTAGGAAAATATATCTTGGGAATCATACCTTTGAAATCCTCCCACGGAATATAATCAATCTCCTCACTATCCCTGATATTTTTCACCATCTAACCCCATTGAATGAATTCACCTTCAAAATGGTAAACAAAAAATTAAATTTTTTATGTTACGAACACCCCAAGACATCAAAAATATTTTCCAGTGCATTAATCCACCCTTCAGCTTGAACAGGGTCAGATGCTCCCTCGAATGATGGGGGATGCTGCCTCATTAAATTCTACACTACTAACATGTTTCTATATGGTTTACTTGGATGATCTCATGCATGGATACCACCACTATTTATAGCCTGAGTCAACTATTCCATCACTGCAACAAACAGTTCAGTTCTGATTTTTACCATCTCATGTTTTAAATTTGGAAGGTTGTTTTCCTCCAGATGGTGTCCCATCATAGTTGCCCAGTTTTCTTATTTGGAAAACCATTCTGATAATAAAAATATCTTAGGCGAAACAACATGGTAATATATAAATTCTATATCAATTCAATATTAACATAAAATAATTTAAGGATATTAATTTAATAATTTCCTAACTCTTAAAGTTGTCAAAACCAACCTTTAATACCAACTATAAGGCCCTATCCTAAAACATTACCTAATCACAAAATAAGTTAATAATTCACATTGAGGTTCATTTTAGTTTTAGAGTTTTAGAGAATTATTACATAACTATTATATTACAGCTAAAATATTACATTGGAGAAACTATTAATAAATATATATTTTTTCGTAAAATAAAAATTCATTAAAGAAAACAAGATTTATTTTCTTGAAATAAATCATCTATAATTCTTCCTTTCTCTTACCCTGCCTTATACCATGTCAAAAAAATTTAAAATAACATGGGATGAGCATAAAAAGATAAGTAATGGTTATAAGATAAAGAAAGAAAACATTTTTCCATCAATACATACAAAACCTAATCTCTTTAGCATACCTCATGAAATCATATTATTTATGTATAACATATAGAAATCATAAATCATAAAGGTAACTTGTGGAATCCATATCATAATAACATTCTAGCTATCACAGCTACATTGGGAGTTACGTTGGAATACTCATCACAGTATATTTCCCAAATCTCTTAGTAGAAACATTAACGTTTAACTCAGTCATGTTACCCAATGAATTGGAGATAAATATCGGGCTCACCCACCCTAGGTTTATTACAGAACCACCCGTATACATAAACAATTCCTAATAACAATAACATATTCATAACACATAAAATGAACATAAAGGAAAGATAACATTTCCACATTTCAATCATAATATATCATTTAATGTTTTTGAAATAATAAATTCATTATATATAACATTTTCAAAAAAAATACATAACAAGGTTATATGGTATTTATTTCCAATAAAAAAATACAATGGCTTTTCTTGGAAGCCGAAGATCAAATAATACCAGTGGGGACGGAAAGGTCATTGTCACTATGAATGTTAAAAAGAAACATTCCTTTTGGTAGTTTAGTAAAATTATTAGTAGAGAAATATTCCCTTTGAAGGAAATGAAAATTAAATGTTTTTTATACACCATATAAAAATAAATCATGTAAAAATCAAAATATGCTCTAATAAAAGGAGATTGAGACGATGTTCCATACCTTGTGTCCTACTAGATTCGTTCGTTATTTAATCTACTGAATAATAAACATAAGTTAATTTAAACTTTCTTTAGAACATTTTTTCATGTTTATTACTCATGTTATCTCACTTATTACCATGTTATATACATTACATAATCAGATATGTTTATAATGGTCGTTTTGTCGATATTTGGTACTTGAGTCAAAAATGAACTTCTTATAATCAAAAGTTGTCCCTGTAGTCAAAATTACATTATCTACATAATGATATTCATGATTTTGATATCATATATATCATATATTTCCAATGTACATATATATATATATTTATATATTTATTGATAATAGTATATAAAATTTGGAGTTAAGAAATGAAATGCACTGTTCATGGTGACGGTAAGCCATATGTACGCAGGATCGCTACTTTAATTTAAATTTCATATTAACTGTAATGAAAAAATAATGATACATAGGTATATACTAATTATAGTATAATATCATATATAATTTCACTAATGGAGTTCCTTTTATGTTATATGAATGGCATGACCGATTCATATCACTTTCTGGGGGTGGTATTCTGCAATTCCTCAAATGAAATTATTGCATTTACCATTTATGGAAACCATAAAAATATGATATAAAATAAATATAAAGAAGAATATAAACAATATAAATATAATATATATCACATATAAATAATGTTCCATCATAATTTCCACTATATGATGTGGTAGCAGAGGATTGAACAATCATCGTTTCGTGAGGCAGTATTCCGATGTCCACATAAATGGTATGTTCATTACCCATTTGACTGAGGTCTGTGTAAGTGTATTTAAAATAATTATAAAAAACCTATTATATATAGAATACTATTTTTTTATGTAAAATAATAAGAATAATATCATAGGATATGAAGATGTAAAATAATAGATGAGAACATGAGGGAAGACGTTACCTTTAAATCGGGTAACTCCCTTTGGTTTGAACCAAAATATTTATTTAAGTGCCTTATGTGTAAGGTAATCCTTATATGGTAAAGATAGAGATGTATTGAGATTATTTGGGAAGATTTTGGACGATCCATGGGGCTTGAGTGGTGTTAGTAATGGGTTAGAAGTGTTGTCCTTTTATAAGAGGGAGGATGGGCTCTTTTGGAATGTTTGAAAGTATTATTTTATAATAAAATGAATTTCGGTTTCAAAAGGTCCAAAACATAATATATTAAAAAATAAGGTGAATATAAGTCCAAATAAAATCATCCAATAATAATTGGACAGGTTGGGATTTTTTTGATTCCTTATCTTTTTTATTTAACCATATGTTAACTTATTTAACTTTTACCATGAACTCTTATATATTCAAAATATATGATGAATATAATTATATAAAATTACAAGAAACCCAAAATGGATCCTTAATGTCTTTTTTAACATCATATATTTCATTTGGCCAAATCATTTATTTTTAGGACAATTTTTTCATTTAATAAAATATTGATTGATTTAAAAACTCTTTTTTGTCAATTTTAATTCTATTCACATCATGTCAATTTTTAAAATCCAAAAAAAAGTATTCTTTTGACAAAACTTCATGAATTCAAATATAACAAGTCATATTAGTCTTTAAAATTTGTGGATGGCATAAAATGTTTCATAACAAATTTATTTTAATAATTATAATATCATTTATTTAAAAAATTCATTAATGTGGTGATCATTAAATCATCATTGTGTCATAAATAAATTAATTTATATGATGCATAAAAATATTAAATAAACTACCATGATGTAGGAAATATGTTTATCTTTCTAATTACTAATTATACTCTAAATTATCAAATATATGACACCACATTAATTTTTTTAGCAAAACAATACTTGTTTATGTTATTTTTTTTACTTTAAATAAAAAGTTATTAATGTCATTATCTTACCCAAATGTCTTCCAAAGTCCAAATATCTCACCCAAGGATTTTATTGGTAGGACATGCCTCATTAGATTATGTTAGGACCAGTGTTATGGTAATTTTATATTATTATATCATAATATTTAACTTGAATTGCCCTATTTATCATTAACTGTCGTAAATAAAAAACAAAAGTTATTATTCACCAAAAATTAATTTCACCCCATGGAACCATATTTTACATAATGATTACAAACATGTATATCGGATTATTTAAATTTAATTCACTGAAGATGTAAATTTTAATTTAAATAAATAAGTCAGTTGTTAACTACATTGTAGCGTTTTTTTCATTACTCATTGAAAACTGAACATTTTCAAAAACAAATCAACAAAATCAGCCTAAGTTATAGTTTATATTAAAATTTCAAAAATTATGTCTATTTTAACAAATTAAAAACATATAATTTTCATTAAATAATTTAAAATTATTTCTTGTTGTCAATCAAAAAGTGTGTTTTTATGAAATAATAACTATCAAAAGATTGACACTTGTTTATGTCCAATTTCAAAGTGAAATTACATAAAATGAAAAAAATTGGATTAAATAGTAAAAATATATTTTAATTAAACATTAAAACCAAATGAAATTATAATATAACCATATAAATAAATTATATTAAAAGGCAGTTTTGGATTAAAATAATGTATTTTTCAGTGTTCATTAAAAATGGAACATTATCATAAAAAAACAAAAAATTTACCCATTGTAAATTTTGATGTCCCAACTCTAATGAATTTTTTTTATTCAAATAGAACATATAAAGGTGACAAAATCAATATTTAAAAATGGTTCGCCATCAAGAGTCGATAAATTGACCTTTTAATGAATATTAAAGTATTTATGAATAAAATTGGATCCATTTACATTTTAAGTCTCTATATTTTATTAGATAAATGTAAAAAATATGTAACAAACATATATAATCATATTTTATTTAGTTCTACTCATTCCCACCAATACAATGACTAGGTGTTAACTGCCATTTAAAATAATACTATATTATTATTTAGTATAACTAAACGTTGTGTGCAACCTAAGATTTCAAAGAAACAGATTTATGTGTATCCGGTACACCATTGAACATAGAATCCCCTTTAATGTAAAATTAATATTTATTTCACAAATATGAAATTTTAATATTCTTTATTTAAATAGGATGTTACAGTTATGCACATCTTAATAACAAGTCGGAATAGATTAATGGTTTCTTAAATATAGATTTATGAAATTATGAGATGTGGATAAACTAAGCATGTGATGGGGTACACATCACCATAGGTAGTTCAATCAGAACCTATTTTTTGAAAACATAGGTGATAAATATAAATATTTGACATAGATCTTGTTGAATGAATTATATGACATATCTTAAATACTATCACAAATCTATTAGAATTTCCATGAGGGAATTCCTGGAGACTAGTGGAAGAATTCTTTTTCAACGAAAAATATGATAAATCACACTATGTATTTTATTATATGTGGTTTTAATAAATGTATTGTAACACCCCAAGATTTCATAGTACGTTATTTCTTCAAAGTAGTTCAATAACATACACTACACGCAACACCGAGTTCAAGTTCACCACGACTTACCAAACTAGTCATTCAAAAGCGTTTTTGAATATTATTAACATAATTTTTAACTATATATAATCCTTATAATTTTAGAATCCATATAATGAATTTCTTAGACATAATGTGTGAACTAATTCATTTTTTTCATATAAAAGAAATATTTTTTAAAAAACTCACTATTACCGCCTTTTAATGTTAAACCCTTTTTTAAATACAATATTTTAATCTTTTATATATTCAATTTGACAAAATATACTTTTTATTTAGAATTAGGACATAATCATTTAGTTTCTTTAAAAATTTTGTCTTTTTCTGATAACTTTCAGTTATTGGTGAATAATGAAAATTACTATATTTTAACTGAAGACAAATTTTTTATTAAAAATAATTTATAGTGTTAATTTATACATTTTAATTGTTTGTATGTATAAATAGATTATATTTTTATCATTTAATCTAATTCTTATCATTGTAAGTAATTTCAATTTTAAATTGGGCATAAGCAAGTGTCAATCTTTTGATAGTTACCATTTCTAAAAAATACCCCTTTTGGTTTTGACAAGAGGAAATGATTTAAAATTAATAAATGAAACTTTTATATTTTTAATTTTTTAAAATATACTTCATTTTTGGATTTATAATTTCAAAATTATCTTAGGGTGAATTTTTTTATTTTTCTGAAAAGATTCAAATTTTGATGAATAATGAATAACACTGAGTTATAGTTTAAAACCAAATTTTTATTTAAATAATTATTTATTTTATTTAAACTTATTTTTGGTCAAAATAGTTAAAAAATACCTATATATGTTCAATTTAATTCATTGTAGTCAGTTTATAATAATTTTAAATATATAAAAAAAATTATTGAACTTTTCACCGTCTTTTACCCACCTCCTAGGAGAATTTTCAAATTCACATAAAACATAATTTTACCTCTTCTATATGTGGAATTTAAAAACCCTGAGAGACACGGTTACCATCTGTAATTAAAATTTGGTTCAATAATATGAAAACAATTTTTGAGAATAGTAGCTTTTGACTTTTATTTAGAGTGATTAAAGTTTAATAGGGTAATTTAAGGTAAAAAGAATATTATAATAATTTAATATTACCTTAACACTTGTCCTCACCTTATTTAATGAGTCATGACAGACCATGGGTGACATTGTATAGATTTTGGGACCCAAATAAGCCACTTATTATTGATAATGACACTTCAGATTAATAAATTTAATGTAAAGGAAAATTTGAAAAAAAACAAAACTTTTTTTGTAATTAATTTTTATATGATGTTATATAAGTAATATTTTTGACTCTAAATATTAAATGGAAGTCTAAGAAGATTTCCAACATGATGGTTTTTTTATAATTTTTATACATAGAATAACTTAAATTATTTATGACACAATAATGATGCACTAATTACTTAATTAATGAAATATTAAAATAATTGATATTATAAATATCCAAATAAATGTAATTTGAGACTTTTTATGAATTAAACTAATTTTATAAGTTAATATTAAATGTTATAGTTGGTTAGATGAATTTGTTTTGATGTAATAATGTTGTTATAAATTTTGAAAAAACAAAATACCAAATAGTGTCAAAATTGACATAAAAGAGTTTTTTAAAAAATATTATATTATTAATTTATATTATATTCCTAAAAATCTAAAATTTGGCCAAAGGACTTATATAATGATAGGTTTATCATTACCTAACCACTTAAGGGTCTTTTCGAAGAATATATTATGTTTATTAACTATATAATATAAAAATACAAAGAGACGTGGTAAAAGTGAAACTATTTAACTAAGAGTCAAATCTAAAAGATAAAGTAAATATAGTGACACAAACCTCTCTAAAACCTATTGGTTGAGTGGTTTTCAACCCATCCCCACCTTATCCTTTAAATAATCCATTTTTGAGCCATTATAAACCGAATATGATTTTATTATAAAATAATATTTCTGGCTTTTCCTAAGGTGCCGCTCACCCCTCTTATAAAAGGGAACCACCCTTCTCGATAATTCACACCCTCATAGCCATTTGGCTCTACCAAACTCTTCCCAAATACTTTATCAACTATCCACCCTTCATCCTAGAGGCCTTCCTTTAATCATAAAGCCAACCTATGGAGCACTTTTGATCAAATCAAAAGGAAGAACCTGAAGAATAGGTAAATATTCCATCACCTCTTTCATGTTCTTTTAATTTTCCACTACCTTTTTCTTTATTTTTTGATTTCTAAAAATAAAACTCTTGTATCCTCTATATACTGTGATTTTATTATAAATATTTTACAATCGAATTCATTATTCTTTCCATCCTTTTAATGAAATTTCATCATACGTGATTACGTACGGTTTACTATCTCCACGTCGTGGTGTAATTGTTATTCAATACATTATTATTCGTATGGGTATAATAATGATGTTTAATTGATGTAAATAATAAATATAACATGATAATGATTTTGTATATATGATATAACATCCAATTCTACACTTTTATGGAAATGATATTGTTGCTCGTGCGTACGTACATATTACCTTCTCCACGACGCGATGAGATTCTTTTCCAAGTTCAATATTCATCGACGATTATGAAAATATATATTACTAATAAGTATGTAATTTATGAAATAATAATTCTATTGGAGAAATATGTATTTGTATATATATATATACACACACATATATCTTATTCACTTAGTTCTGTTCAATACGATATTAAAACCGAAACATCATTTATGCATACGTACGGACTACCTTCTCCATACACGGTGTTTTCCATTTCATATATATATCTATTATACATATTTATATTATAAATATATATGATAAATAAATCATGTTTTATATTATGTAAGTATTTAATTATTTTTCTAAGTGATAAAATCAAGAGTAACAACTTAAAACATGTACGATAAAGAAAGTGATTATTACCCGAAATGTTAATTTATCATAGAATTCATTATTAAATGGGTAGTATAAAGTCATTACTGAATCATGTATGATATCATAAATATTAATATGGTTCTGTTATAATTGAATAACATACTATGATCTTCATACAGGAGGTTAAACATACCCTAGACTAAAGGAATGTGCATGGTAAGGGGTTTTCATCTCACTCCTTATTCCCGTGAGATTCAGGCCATATTGCCACTATTACATTTTGGGTGGTTTATGTACTGACCATAATTGTATTCTTTGTGTAATAAACATTAATTTATTTCTATTTAAATATTCATTGAATGATACTTCTTTTATAGGTTGTATGTTTCGTAAGTTACCAAATTTGTAATGGTTAATTCTACAATCTCTTCATTATCTGAGGTTGTTTATACGTAACTATCTACTGGGACCTCTTTATCATCAACATCCATGTTTCATAAAAATGTATTTCAAAATATTCATACTATTTTATATAATATGAGTTAAATTCATTTATACCCTTGTTTGAATTTTTATAAGGTGTTTATAAATGAATCTTTCCGACGATTTCCAAAGAATGTCCTTTTTAACCTTTTTGAAAAAATTTAGGAAATAATTCCTCTTTTAACTTATATGGAGAGTGTGGAAATTTTCTACAATTATAAAATCATCGAAGATTCCCTTACAATATTATAAAAAGGTTTTCAATGTAAATTTTTTCTTCTATAATTATGTGACTTTTAAATGATTTAAAAAAAGTGATATTTCTCTTACATAGTTCTGATTTCATCTATGTCAACATCCATTGATGGATTTTAATCTTATTTTATGTTGAATTATTATGATACAAAAATTCCATATTGTGTTGAAGGTTTTGTGATATGTTTGACTGTGGATGTGTTATTTTTATACAATTCATGGTTTATGGAGAAAGTGTTGACATTTCGTATGATAGTTTTGATATTAATATTTATGTTATGTTTAAACCTGTTCATATGGGGAATGCATTGGACCTAGTAAGTGATGGGTGGAGCCAAGTATAGCTCCTCGATGCATCGGTATGTATCATGAGAAAAAATAGTGTGTTGTAACTAGGCCTTGACAAAAATCTTATTTGTAGTCTTGGCACAAGGCCTTGACTATGTGGTTATGATAGTTTTCCATTATGCGTTCAATCATTATGAAAGTAGCTATTGATATTCAATGTTATTATTAGACTAGTAGAGTATCCATGTGAGTAAGTAAATTGAATTATTTTTATTTATGTTTACCATATTATTTTGAAGTTTATGTTGAAAATTCGTTTGTTTTGGTTTTATTCATTGCCTTAAATATTTATGCTTATTTAAGAAAGTTTTTGCTATATTTATTACCCTTACAGAGTGTTTTAGCTCACCCCTTTATATGTTTTATTTTTCCAAGGATGTGTAGAATTATATTATGGCTGACCTACAGGGATAGTTTAAGGGGATTTGAGTCTGGAATATGGATGCTAGGTTCCCATAGTTTTTAACTTTATGATGTAAGGTATGACTTATGAATGTATATAGTGTTTCCAAGGCTACTAAGCTAATCAGTCTTTCAAGACATGATCTTTTGTGATCACTCCAATGTTATGTAATAATGATCCGACTCTGGGTAGTAGGGGTTAGGGAGTTACATGTATTTTCTTAATTAAATTTCTATTTTTAATGATATATAATATCATCAGGTATATTCCATGAGAGATTATTATAGTGGAGAGAAGAACATAATTATGTACCCTTATGGGCCATTGAATTTTGAAAGGAAATGAAATGAAAAATAAAACACTAATTAATTATATTATAAATATATACAAATACATATATATATATATATATATTCAGTAGTTCGATTAATTTATATTCCATAATTATTTGTTATAAATTTCTTTGATACATTTAATAGAGTAAGGTTTTCCAATTGGATAGATATATCTGTAGTCTGATATCAAATAAATAGTTGGAAACACTAAAAATAACATTAAATAAAACAATTGGTTAAATATTATATATTTTATCATTTTAACATGTTACTAAATAATATTATTTCATTCAATTATTGTAAAAACATAAAGAAGAATGGGATTACAATCCTTCTATGCCTTCATTGGTTCACATAGAGGTTAAACTTGAAAAAAATTTATGAATGGTTAACTAAGGTTATTTTAGAGGTATGGTTTCTAAATAATATCCATCACATCTCTTTGAAATGTCACATAAATCTACTTGGATTTTAACCCCCCAACCCTAGTATCCTAGAGTCTGTGGTTAGTTTATTACATTTGAATAATATACAATAAATCACTTTCTGTAGGGAAAAACAGTTTAGTATTTTTGGAAAACTAGATACATTCTTGAATATTACATTACAATTGAAAATATAACATAAAATATAGATAATTCTTTCAGAAAACCCTTATTCTCATAGATTAATCTTATATATGAACCATAATAAACATCTTGGAATCCTGAGGAATAATAAAATAGTTGTAAGGTGTGAGGCCAAATTATCAGTAAGAGTTTTGTACAATACAATCTATCATAAATAATAAAAAACATCTATGAAAAGGTAAACAAACGAAACACATTCCATTAAATCGTTAACATTCTAGTAATATGTTTAGATCAAAAAAAGTATCAAATAATTCCATATAAATAATCAAATGAGCTAGAATACGTTACTATGGTTATTATTCCATTTTAATAATCTCATGGAAATCAATATATAATCTCACAATGCACTAATTCATAATAAATTACATATATGAAATACCATTAATACTTTGGTGAAGGTATTATACATAAATGTTTAATACATAAGCCAATACCATATGTAGTTTGACTCATAAGGTGTACCAATGCATCAACTGTCTATAACAGGCCCCACCCATCACTTAACATGTCTAATATATTCCTAATATAAAATATTTTAATCATAATAAACATGTAAAATTTTTATCAAAATAATGAAACATATTGTTAGTAACTTTCCCCATTATGTAATGATAATTCTAAACATTCCAATGTAATATGGTATATAATATAAAAAATACATCCATAGTCAAAATTATCAATAATAATCTAATAAAATATGGAACATGGTTTCCTAGTTTATCATCCCCAATTATGGAGAATATTCAAAAAATGATATTGAAATCGATGAATATACTTTGAATGAGATCATTAAAAAATTCGTGATAAAAATTCCCTTTTTCAATTAGAAAATCACTTATGTTTAAAAATAAAGGGAAATTATAAAAAAATAAAATTTCCTTTGTTGATAACCTTTTAAACATGTAATTTAATCTCTAAATAGATAATGAATTATAATAGAGAGAAAATCCACTAATGTGATATAAGTTAAAAAATATTCCATCTATATTTTATAGGAAAAGTATGAAAGAATCTTATTTAGAAAATGGAAAAAATATAACATTAAATCAATTTTTTAAAAAGTAAAAGTTGACTATAAATGACACAAATCAATAATAGGATTATATTAAAATTATATTTGAAAAAAATTATAGAAGACATGGTCATGGAGGAAAAAGGCAGTATTATGGAAAACAGTAAAATCATTTTTTTAAAAGTACCTTATAAATATCATATCATTGATAATATAATTAATAAAATGATTTGAATATTTGTTTCATATAAAAATAGACATAAAATAAGTGGAAATTAAACTTAATATATTAAAATATCATTTAAATTTTTTTCTTACAATGGCATAATCAAGGATGTTGATGTTTAACCAAAATAATGGAAACTAGTTTAAGAATTCCATTACCACATTGTAATCAGTCGAATTCTTATACACCATAAAATTTATAATAAGGAAATGAAATATTTAATAACCTGAATGAAATTTTATTAATGTTATTATATATCAATTTTTATTATATAGACCACTCATAAGAAATAAAAGGCAGATTAGGTATATATCTCACAAATGTAAACGTAAGACAAGAATCTTTTACATCAAGATTATTTTTAATTTTTAATAATTTGAAATAATTTATATAGGATTTGAGAATGTTATTAATTCATTTTATAATAATGATCATATTTATAATACCATAAATGATTCTTTTATAATATTTTGTCACATGTTTGTTAATAATACTTCATTAATTTCATTCTTTTAGGTGTGTTTATATCATGGTTACATGTTCGGTTCACCTGTGTATGAAAATTAATGTTTGTGTAAAATATGAATAAAAATAATAAAGTTAAAATATATAATATTCATTCACCTAAAAAATTTTATATTTCCCAATATATCATTTTATTTAATAATGGAGGATGATACATTTAATAAAATGTTAACAACAAATGTTCATTTTAATTTTGGAGGTTTTCCCAATATTCAAATACTTGTTTCATTGTATTTAATATTTCCTATATATATTAGTTATATTACATGAAATAGGATATAATTTAAATTTTAAAAATATTTTTTAATCATAATACTACTTTTATTACAACCCTAGAAGGCTGTAATCGAAAATGAAAAATCATTATTCATAGAGATAGTTAACAACCATAATTATGACAAAAATTTGATTTATTTGAATAATATGAGGTTATAAATTGTATGGATATAAGAAATATCATTATTAAAATAAAATTACCTTATTTATGTTATTATTTATTTATTATTCCTTAATGAATGATGTAATTGAAGATAAATTATAAGAAGAAAAGAAATTTATAATAGTAGTTTTAGTAAATTACCTATTGAATAAAACCTCCATGAAGGATCACTTATTGATTTTGGAATTGGTTTTTTGGTGAAAACAAAAGCATATTTACCTAGGGATTTTGGTAATTAATGGTTTTTTTAATATTTTAGGTGAATCAATGTTTTTAAGGATTATTAGGGTGGTTAGGGGTGGTATTAAAACATTATGAGGGGCCATTTTAATTGATTAAGTAATGATTATTTTATATTTCAATCCAACCTCATTTGGGTGTTGTTTATTATCACGAATTTGGAAGATAATTATCGTTTTAAAGGATTTTTATGTTCTATATAGACATAAACTAACCATTTAATGTTGTATTTTTTGGTATTTTATACATTTACCATTTAACTTTAACTCATTTCATTACTTTACTTATATTGGTTTAAATCTTTTTTTACCACGACAACTATTTATTCCTAAAACTAAAATGACCTTATAAACGAATTAGATTATTTTTATTCTAAATATGGAATAAAATTTAAAAAATTATATTTATTTTATTTTGTTAAATTAGATTTAAAACCAAATTTGTAGATGAGATAAGAAAGAGGGGTTTTAAAGAGAAAATATTATATAGTTTGAAATGTTTTTATATAAAAATTAAATATGAAAATGATTTAATTGACCAAAATTGTTTTGTTGGATTTATATTAGAACCATTTTGACTTAAAAATTATAATATAATTGTAAATTATAAATTATTATGATGAAATGTCAGTTTTCAATTAACACTCAGTATGTCATTATTCATAAAAATGAAACTTCTCAGAAAAATAATAACAAATTAATCAATAAATATTATAATATATTTATTTCAAAATTAATTTATATTTTGTTTAATAAATTTCATAAATATATCAAAATTTATGATTAAATTTGATTCTCTATTAAAATGTGGACAACTAGGGTCTAAAAAATATAGCTTTCATGCTTAAAATTTGTTTAATTCTTATCTTAAACCTATAAAACAGATTTGATGAATTTAGAAATATTATTGAAAATTTAAATTTTATTATTATATTTCTGGATTAATGATTGAATTGAATTATTATGATAAAATTACATTATGGGAATAAAAATAGTTTTTTTATAAAAATTATATATTCCATGTTCAATTAGTTTTTTTTTTCATTTCTAATTATTTATTAACCTATGAATTAATTTTATAAACTTGTGTAAACTATATTTTCATAATTTTGTTAATCTCATTAATTCCCTCCATTCCAATGGAAAATTTCTATCTATTAAAATTACATAATAAAATTTAATCATTTTTTAAGAATATTGTTATGTGTAAGAGATGCTATAAAACGTTGTGTTCACTAAAAAATATTCAGGTGCCCCAATAAATTTCATCCTCATAATTGAAATTTTCACATTGAAATAAATGTGTTGGTATTTTAAAATTCCCTTTTGGGAAAACCATATCATTATAAGGGTTAATAACAATTCGTCATAATAAGAGGGAAAGGAAAATTTAATGGTAAGAATAAAAATAGGATTATGAATAAGCGAATATTAGTGGGAATTGAAAAATTAGTAATGGAAAAGAAATATAACAATCAATTAGATATAGATAATGAATATAAAATGGTTCATAGAATTTATTCCTCTATTAAACCTTAAATAAATGATGGGTTTAATATCCATGGAATTCTTGGTAAGAAATATAAATGGATAATGTTTATGTTCCAAAATCCATTCTTGTAGTTGAGATATTATTTTACAATATAGATTAAGAAATTAACAAAATAAAGTCACGTAATTTCATTCCATGTCATAAGCATAATATTATCATTTCACTATTCTTTGATCTATTTATAAGTCATACTGTATGCCAGAAATGGATATTCAATATTACTTTTTATATATGATTGTATGATACCAGTTTTATCTTATGAACTGAGCCATTATTATTTTTTTATAACTTATTTTATGTTTTTCTTTTTTGGGTTCAACCATAAAGTTAGGTCATGGGCTACTTGGTTTGTTTTTGAGATGAAGGGTAAAATGTGGTTCATGGTTGGTTTTATTCGAATTACAAGTTGTGTAATTGGGTTATATGACATGAATTGATTAAAAGATGTATTATCGTCAAGGAAGAAGCATTCACACCTTGTAAATAGGTTTTCTTAGGGTCTATACATCGATATTTACATGATGTGTAACACATTTACATGTTGTGAAAAGATCAAACTATTTTTTAATAAAATGAAGGGTGTATTTTTATCCTGTAGAGGCGCACCCTACCCTTTCATGCATTGAAACACCCCATAGAGCCTTATGTTTGGTTATTAAATTATTCCTTTATTGGAACTCCAATTTCATATACATCTATCTTATTATATGGGTTTCGGTAAGATCTTAATTCCTATTTTCTGCACATGTTTTTCTCATTCTCTGGAAAACTCGATTAAGATGATAGATTATATGCCAAATTTTCATGGAATATAACCAATATTTAGATAACTTCTAATCAATTCCAATGTTGACCCTGATAATAGATGTGGAGAGTTATATGATTATTAGGTAGGTGGTCTATAACTCAACCATCATATTTAATCATTTCATAATCTACATTGTGGTTATCACAATTTTATCGGGAATCATTTATCTAACTTATATGTCTTTATTTTAGTCATTAGAACTGTGTTCTATGACCCATGAAATATATGTTATTCATTAGTGGTAGTTGTATCCACAATGTAGGCCACCCCATATATGGTGTTCTACACAATTATGTTTTTATAGCATTAACATATTTTTCAGCCCTACCATTTGGGTGTGCCTATGGTTGACCATTCTAAACAAAATAGATCCTTATTAAATATTTATTAAATTGACAATGTCTAGAACCATGTTATCATTCCACTTGACCATCCTAATGTAATTACTTTAATTTGATAAATAAATCAAAAATGGAAATGTGATATATATGTTGTTTATATATGACTTGGCCTGATTGGTTATAATTTAATGTCTTAGTGGCACATTGGTAGCACCCTATTCCATGTCTAATGTATGGTATCAATGTGATACTTTTCCAAATATTATAACATATATGAAATGAATAAAATTGTTTCATTTCCCCTACCCTCATCATACTAATGAAATGAAAGGCTTGAATATCTCATTCTTATTAAATGGTATAAACCTTACATGGAAAAATTAACTAAATTAAGTAAATATAAGGATCATAATTATATATATACCATGACATCATTATTATAGGATTCATCCTACTTGAGTTATCTTTTTGATTACTAAGGAAAATCAATGCACACTCATGGACGCCATAATTATTCATGGATTGCAAATGCCTTAGTAGAGACCCACCTTGGAAATAGATCCTTATATTTCAATTAATGCCACATATGAAACTGTAGGATCCCACTATTAATATATAGGATACATTGGATACACTAATTTTATCCCTCATGGCATATACAGTCATTAGACATCTTTGTTACATTCTTAGGTCTGGTTATTGCTTATCTTGTTTTACCTTGGATGTATTCCTCGCACTTAGTTAGATTACAATATTTTAGAATTATTAGGATGATGATCTATGTTTTACACTCTTAACAATATGTAGGCTATAATTATTACTAATAGGAAGACCAATGAGTTCTTGGTTTTCTTAGTGATTTCCTTGGAAACCTTTCATTATTAATATAAATACCAGATGCCTTGTTACATTTTAGAAACTATATTATTACTATCATAAGGTGATTTTAGTGCTAGAAATACCTCAAGGGAATTAAATATATAATATTGAACTTAATAAACTAGTTAACTAGATAAATATTCAAAAAGAACATCCATGGGATGAATAATGTACATTGGTGTTTAGATTACTATACTGGTTTAGTTTTAAATATTCATTCTTGAACACGATTTCAGTTTAAATTACCTGGAAAATATGTTAAAGACACTGTTTGTGGTTCCCCACTAAAACTTATCTAACATCCAAACCTGGTCACCATCGGTACCCAAGCATATTATATATATTAATTGTTGATAATGGTAAGTGTTACACTACTGAGAATGAAGGGCTTTATTTCTTTGGATGGAGAGGGTAGTAGATGAACGACTTAGAGTTTGAGATGCTTCGGATTGTTTTTGGATTCTGTTTTGTTACATTTGTATAGCATGTATACCTATTTCGTTGTATCCATATTTTATTTCTTTAAAGGTACATGACAATTCAATATCCTCTTTTTGTATATTTATATCAGTTGTGTCGGTTGTATAATTATTTATGTTTGCTTCTCATATGACATCTGTTTACTTGTAATGTTTCTTATATTTATCCCTTATTATATTATATTCATACACTATGATACACTCTAGTAATGATGACAAATTCTCCCCAAAGACACACTGCAGGCCCTCTCTACTAGTCATAAGCCTCAAGCATTCATGGATATATGATTGAGATCATGAGGCCAACCAGGCTCGAGGCACCTAAATGTGGTAACTCAGTACATGATATCGCAATTTGGTATCAAATAGGTTCCTTTATTTCTTTATAATTTGGTGAAAGTATATAGGATATTAAGAACAATTAGAACATGGTCATGGGTCGTTCTTGTTCTTCTTGAACCCATGTAATAGGTGAATCACAGGTTTCATAAACAATAATTGTTGATCTATTTTTTCACCATAGTTGATATCAATTCTCCCTTGGGTGACACAAATTCTATGTAGTGTTCATGATTATTATTAATATTGATAATATTATATTGAACATAGCCCAATGTAATAGGGGAATGAGCATTTTTACGTGGATTATCATAGGAACTAATAATTCACATGTCATATATATTCCATACCATACAGGTTCGTTTCACTAATTTCTTATCTTGATATGACTATGATTATTGAGTGATGATGTGGTAGTTATATTATGATAGTAATTTTCCTTAGATACAATTTTTTAATTAATGGTTTTAGTTCATGAGATGTTATGGCCTCATAGGTTGTAATTTGTAAAATACCAAGTTGATCCATTATATTAAAATCAAATTCGTGACATTTTTAGGGATAAATATTGTGGGCCTTAATTCAATGGGAATAATGATCCATTTTAGATGAACATTGATGTATGAAAATAATGAAATTAAATATTCAAAAGTGAATCATGCCTTGTAAAATGAAATGGTTTATTAATTTTTGAGGAATGGTATAATTGAACCATCATCTATCAGATATCATGTAATTTATATTTTATCACTGACTGATACCTAGCCTTCGGAGTGGGTTGTTGTGGTAGTATACCCTATTTAATAATCCCATTCTTATAATAATATTTTTCTACTGTTTCTTTCTATTTTTTTAATATTTTTTTGAGGTGTCTTCTTGTAATTTGTAGACTTATGCTACCATGACATCCTCATTTAATGAGCAAGGATGGTGGTAACAGTCATTCTCTAGTCATGGAGGGCATTGTGATGCATGCCTTATCTCCTAAAGTTCCACACGAGGTATGATATTTTAATAATTATTTGGGAACTAACACTCATGTTTTGGATAATTTTCTACGTTTTATGAAGTCCATACATGGTGCTCCATAGCCAGTGCCTATGAACACTAATCTGACCAGTGAGTTCCAGTAAGAAAATTATTCTTCATTCATGAGGGTTGGTGGTCCACAGGCTAATATTTCTCGACTAAAGGACATCCATTCAATCATTGAGAATCTGTGGTTACCTCCAAATCGAAGGGTCAATAATGCTACGTGATTCATAAAAGTATTGGTGGAATTTAGTTACCGAGGTTGGTCCCCATCAAGGAAGGGTTTGGGATGACATATAGAATTATTTCAAATATTAGTTCATTCCATAGTTGCTAATATCTAGAAAATATATATATTTTATTCATCATGATCTTGGATTTATTTTCATTCTAGAGTATTTAGTACGTTTCACTGATTCGATGCACTTTCTACATCTTCTAGCCAGTGATGAGAATTCACATTCTAGATGTTTTTAGGATGGGATCGTGTATTTCATCCATACTCTTCTGAATGTCCTTCACCAATGTATCCTTTCTGAAATAGTCAATTATGATCTAATCACTAAGCACAACCTGAGGGATGATAATAGTAATCAGCATAGAGGATTAGTTCTGTGACAGACCCGTAGTTATCACTCTAGAAAGAAACGTTCCCACATAGATTTTAATCAAGGATGTATTAGCTAGTGTGTTGTAGTTTCATCTCTATGGTGTGTCTTCAGTGTGAATGACATGAGAATCTGAGGCCTTGGAGTGATAGAGTCCCATTGTGTAATGCCTTGGACCTCTCTGATCCATTACTTAGTGAAAATGTGGTGTTTTATGTGTTCTGGTAGGTCAAGGTGACATATCCTAAACACTTTTCCAAATTTCTAATTTTGTGGAGAGTTCCATCATTGAACAGTTCTATCGGTAACCTCTAACGGTAACCTCTATTTCCTTTTCAAAATTTCCAATTCTATGAATAGTTACATAAGTGAAGAGTTCTATCGGTAACCTCTATTAGTAGCCTCAACCAGTATCCTCTATCAGTAAACTATAATGGTTAGTGAATAGTGTTCTATCAGTGATGTTCAGTGGACAGTGTTCTATCGGTGAGGTTCAGTGAACAATGTTCTATCAGTGAGGTTTAGTGAACATGGTTCTATCAGTGTGGTTTATTAAACAGTGTTCTATTTGTGAGGTTCGGTGAATAGTGTTCTATCAGTGAGGTTCAGTAAAGAGTGTGCTATCGGTGAGGTTCAGTGAACAGTGTTCTATCAGTGAGGTTCACTGAATAGTGTTCTATCAGTGAGGTTCAGTGAAGAGTAATCTATTAGTGAGGTTTAGTGTACAGTGTTCTATTAGTGAGGCTCAGTGAACATTATTCTATCAGTGAGGTTCAGTGAACAGTGTTCTATCAGTGAGGTTTAGTGAACAGTGTTCTATCAGTGAGGTTTAGTGAACAATGTTCTATCAGTGAGTTTTAGTGATAAATGTTCTATCAGTGAGGTTCCGTGAATAGTGTTCTATCTGTGAGGTTTTGTGAACAATTCTTTCGATGAGTTCTATCGGTAACCTCTATCAGTAACCTCTATCGGTAGGTGTACTATAATGGTAGGTGTATAGTAACAGTATGTGTACAGTGTTTCCATAATGGTGAGGATCCAATGGTGAACAATGTTTCCATCTTCCTACTCTTTCACCCCATTAATGTTTCCTTTGACGTAAAATACATTTAAAGCATTATTTTAATGACTCTTAAGGCCGATTAAAAGGCCATAAATCCTATATTAATTATTCCTATGGCTAGAGATGTTTTTAGTTGGTCAAACCATGTGGGTAAATGTGATCCTCCTTTAATTTTGAATTAGGCGTATCTTAAACCATGGCCCCATTAAATCTTTAAAAGGGACAAGATATCATCCTCCATTAATCATCCTCATAGTTCTCTGCTATGAGATGCTAGAACATTTCAATCCATCCTGTAGGGGTTGCACAATAAAACACTCCTCCTTGGATTGGTTCTGATTTATTTTGAGGCAACCACGATATATCGATCATTCTTTGATATAAGGTATGTTTTATCGTCGTTCCTTTTGGGATCATCTTCTCTTGTTTCTCCTTTACATATTATAACATGTAACCTCCATGCTTCTAATGGTTTTTTTCTTGGGGATTGGATGGTGCAGTAGTATTGTGGTATCCTCTGGTGCTTGCAGTTGTCACGAGAGGAGGATCGTGAACCATTGTTTGGATAAAGAACGTGGGGAACTGTTTGATGTGGGGGATTTGTTTCTTATCTTTCATTTACATTCTACTGTATCTTTATCTTGTTTTATCCCACTGGATGACAATGGAATTGAAATAATTAATATTTGAACCGGATAAATAAATTGTTATAGTTCTTATGTTATTGCCTCTTGTTTTTCTATATAGTGTGATATCTATTCTTTCTTTGATCTGCTGTTCATTCTTGATGTAAATCAGTAAAGAATGTAAATAGAGATTAATTGATAATTGTTTTGGCTAAAGATAAAGTGTAATGTAAACGAATCTTGTTCTGGTTGTAATTTGATGTTATTAAAATTGGTGTAGTAAGCATGTTCATTTATTTGTGATAGCTTATTGTTAGGTATCACTAATTTAGAACCAATGAATAATAAATCGGGTAATCCATGATGGATTAAAGAACTGTTGAATGTTAAAAGATAATTTATTGTAGGGTTCTGAGATACACTCTTCTTTGTATAATGGCTAAGAGGCCAATTGTGATGTTTTTTGTTTTACTGTTGCTTGTGTTTTTATGTAAGCCTGGATAGTTGTGGTAATATGTGAAGGCATGGAGGCCTTTCTGGTTGTGGTAGCAGATGACGCCTAGAGTGGCGAGATGCATCAGTTTATGTATATGTGTGTCGGGGAGGACACCCAGGATGATTGAATGGGATGTATGTGATTGTTGGATGCTTTCTGTCTTTTTGATTGGTTGTTTATTTTCGTTACATTTCCCCACTTCTCAGGGAAGCTGGTCTTACTTACACTTCGTTCAAAAGCGTGTTTATCTTTTTAAGGAAGGATTTGTATATGCTCTTTATATAAGTGGAAAAGACTCATTAGGTAGTACATCTACTCACTGTGTTGATCCCCTTGTGTTTAATAGCACAAAATGTGTTTCTAGAATTCCTGGGAATGTGGGAAAGTAATTATATAATGAATAAATGAATAAATGGTGTTAACCCATTGGTATGGAGTTGCTGGAACATAATGACGGGGTTGTAATTTTGAAGGAAGAATTGACTTTGGTTGTGATGCTAATGAAAATTAATGTGGAACTGTTCGTGGTTAATTAACATTTAAAGAATTAATTAACGTAAAGTGGAACTGATAAAAAGGGAATGAAGTAATCAAATAAATATATTTAAATGGTTGCGTGAATATAGGGTACCTAGTCTTAAAAGTAGCAGCATGGAGTCTGAGAGACGTTAGCTGTAGTGGGTCTAAGACTTGTTGAGGCCCATATTGTGGTTGTGATTTATAGTATATTCTGTACTTTGTGTGTTTCAATATACTAATCCACCCTGTTAGTAAAGGAAACTGACACCCCGGTGATTCTGAACCCTGGGGGGTGTTATCCCCAACATTTCGGTGCGAGTATAGATGGATGAATACCACCTTTGGCCCCACTCTCATCTCTTGGGTGTTACATTTGATGGAAAGCACATTGGTTAGTTATCCCCATATATGTGTGTAGATGGGATTTAATGGATTGGGGTTTTTCGCACACGTATATTCTAGATATAGTTTTCTATGGACTACTATAGATGTAATGTGTATAAGCTATGATGGCCTAAGGATCCTTACTCAGTGTATTGGTTGTGATGGCTTGAAGTATAATAGCTGACGTATGATACATGCTATGTGAGCTGTTGTGGCTCCCGGAACCTACTTGGTTACTTTGGTGTGTGGACGTGGTGGTATTGTTGCATGAGGTGCATATTGTGGTTCTTCTCCCAGGTGTCTGTGGGAAAGCCTTTTGGAGAAATATTCTCTAGACGTGCGATGTTGGGGAAAAGTGGGAAACTAGTGGGGATTTAGTAGTGGTGTAACCTTGATATTCTTATTATATGATATATTCTTGTATACATTACTTGGTGAGAGTATCCATGGTGAGGTTGGGAACTTAGTATACCTATTTAGATGATGATTTAGTTTCAGTTGTTGTTCACTATGTTTTTGCATGATTTATTTACATTTTAATGAGAGGATTTGGGGAGGATCATGCTGAGTATACTGCTATACTCACCCTATATATATATAAAATGTTTTTCAAGTCACTTGGAGAAGGTTGGAGATCTGGCTGGTGTTTACTATATTGCTGATCCAGGAGCTGTTCGGGCTTGTGGTTGATGATGTTTTTACTTTCTTTTGGGTACTTGTAGTTTTTCCCCTTTCAGATGTACTACAGTTGCATGGCATTACATATGTGCACATGGGTTTCTTTTATTTTTAAATTCTGAGTTGTAGTTGGTTTATGTCTATATTATCTCTCTCTTCTTCATGTGTTCTCATAGAGGGTAATTCCTTCCATTTGTGTGTTTATTATACCCTCGGTGCTAGTCGCTAACCCATCCCCTACTGGAGGCGGGACTCGGGGGTCATTATCTCCCTTCTCAAATTACTGACCCAGGCGCAGTACACTTTGAGGGTAGGGGGACATGATAGAGTGGTATCAGAGGTCTAGTAGAGGGATAGTATGGAGTTTGGAGTTAGGCATATGTGAGGTTGTATTAGTTGGTAGGGAAACGGTGTCATTCATGTTAGCAACTGAGTTAAACACTAGAGACCGGCTGAGACGTAGGCGTTTAGGGCCATCTATGATCTGATGTACAGACCTTTAAGTTTACAATGTCTACTAAACATAGTGATACTAGTTGCAGGGTAGAGACCTAGGAAAGAATCGTGCATCATTATTCTTTGTTCATGTGTTTGAATGGTAAGACCTTGGGATATGTTAACCTAAAATGAATAAAAGAAAACAATTAATTAAATAATGTCGATCCTTTCATATTCCAGGTTTAGGAACTCTAACGGTTGTTATTTTATAGGTATGGCTCCAGGTCGACGTCCCCATCTGGTTTGCACAGAAAATGTCCAGAAGGCTGTTCCAGCAGATTGTCGTAGGGTAGAGGTTGACGATAATGACACTTGCAGGAAGACACTCTGATAGTTTCAATTCCAGAGTCTGCAGAAGTATGAGGGCACTATTTCAGATGTAGTCACAGAATATTGGTTAGAGGAGTTCGAGATCAGCTTCAGTTCGATTAGTGCTTCTAAAGAGCACTAAGGGTCCTTGGTTGTGATGATGTTGCGTGGAGAAGCGATGTAGTGGTGGTTCTTGTTCATTGAGGATCGTGAGGAGTTAGAGATCTCATGGGAGGAGTTCCGATATAGGTTTAGAGTCGATTTTCTTTCTTCGACTGTGAAAGCGTCCAGTCTCTTGGAGATTTATACCCTTTGACACGGGAGCTCCAGTGTTTGAGAGTTTGGAATCTTTTTCAGTAACCTTTTATGATATGCTTCAGACCTACTTCTAGATGAGGAGACCAAGGCGAGGCATTTTGAGGAGTCTTTGGGTCTAGAGATCCAGCACCAAGTTACCCCTTTTATGCTGAAAACATATTTTGAGGTGTTGGCGAGGGAAAGGGTTGTCGAAATGAATTTGGATAGGACAAGATCATCACGAGAGGGGAATCAACATGATTCCTCATGAAATAGAGTTGTGGTCCGGGGTTCCCGATTTTATGGGAAGAAGAGTTCCAGTTCAGCCGAGGGTATGTCCCAGCCCTTCAAATCTCATTTCTCTAGAGGCAGAAACTCTCAGGCTTCTTCCAAGGGACCAGACGCTTGTTTTTCTTTTGGTGGTCATGTCCATCAGCAGCAGGAGTGCCCTACCATTTAGAGTATTCATCGTGCATCAGGCTCTATACTCCAAGATCCTCTGTTGAGGAAGTTCCACCCGAAGTAGCTGCAGCCAGTTTCACCGACATTTGATCAAGAGAGGGTAGATGGGGCAGGCAGAGGACAACCCCATGATTCTCCCCATCCCCAATGAGCAGAGTGCGGCCATGGTGGTGGTTGTCATCAGGTTCATGGAGGTCGTGGAGTAGGTCGTGGTCAGCTTCATGCTCTATCATTGCCATCTCTAGGCAAGCTAGAGGTCGTTCGAGGTACCCTTTTCTTGTTTTCTACCTTGGTGTATGCCTTTTTTGAGTCAGGAGTGACACACTCCTTCATATCACCTACCCTTTTCCATGCTTTGGGACATGAGGTAGAGAGGATTCCAGTGCACTTGGAGTTGACTACATCAGTTGGAGGTCGAGCTGACTTGTTTGAAGTATGCAGAGACTATGAGCTTTTGTTGGGGCAACATCGCTCTTGGGGATATTTCCTATGTTTAATAATACAAACATATGATATCATCATCGGTATGTATTGGTTGTATTTGGTGCATGCTATCGTAGATTGCTTCAGGAATAAGGTCTTCTTAATTGGTGAGAATGGATAGCCAGTAGTGTTCGTTGGTGAGTGAGATCCTCATATGGGTTGTAGGTTTGTTCCATCCTTATCATCCATGATAGCTGAGATTATGATGAGTTCTTTAGTGGTTCAGCAGTTGGCGTTTCCTGGGGTCGTAGAGGAGTACCCTGATGTCTTTCCAGAAGAGTTTGTCACATTACCCTCTCGATGAGAAATCGATTTTGGGATAGAGATACAACCAAGAGCATCTTCTGTCTCTATGTATCCATATAGGATGGCCCCTTCTGAGTTACGAGAGCTACATATATTTCTTGATGGTCTATTACAGTGTGGTTTTGTTCGGCCAAGTGTGCCACTATAGGGTGCACCATTTTTGTTCATGAAGAAAGATGACGACATTTTGTGATTGGGTGTTTATTATCATCACTTAAACAAAGTGACAGTAAAGAATCACTATCCCCTTCCATGGATTGATGATTTATTCGATCAACTGAAGGGTGAAAGTTGGTTATCAAAGATTAACTTGCAGTCAGGATATCATCAGATGCCTGTGAAGGATGAGGATATCCTGAAGACTACTTTCTTTTGTCATCATGGGAATTATGAGTTCGTTGTAATGCCATTTGGCGTGACAAAGGCACCAGCTGTATTCATGGGATTGATGAATTCTATGATCCATGTGTTCCTAGACAAGTTCGTGGTAGTTTTCATCGACAACATCTTTGTGTACTCCACATCTGAAGAGGGGCATGCAGAGCATCTACAACCCGTTTTGGGAGTTCTTCACCAACATCATTTGTTCGAGAAGTTGACTAAGTGTGAGTTTTGTGCTCATGAAGTCCATTTCTTGGGGTATGTTGTGTCCCAACATGGAGTAGATATGGATCCATCGATTATAGAGGCAGTTGTGTCTTGGTAATCCCCTAATACAGTGTGAGAGGTTTGAAGTTTCCTTGGTCTCACAGGATAATACAAGAGGTTTATAGTCGATTTCTCATGAGTTGTGACTCCACTAATATCTTTTACTAGGAAGGATCAGGCAATCTTATCGACTGATTAGTGTCAGATAGCATTCAAGTATCTAAAGGAGACGTTAGTAAGTGCTTCAGTCCTTTTTCTTCCAGCTGAGGGAGTTCCGTTTGATGTTTTCTTTTATGCTTCACATCTGGGGTTAGGTTATGATCTCATGCAGCATAAGTCATTTGTTTCTTAGGGGTCTCAAAAGTTACGTCCCTATGAACATAACTATTCTGCTCACAATTTTGAGTTGGTATTTGTGGTGTTTCCTCTGATGTTGTGGAGACATTACCTCATTGGTTAGTACTTGGTGGTTTTCATCGATCATAAGAGTTTGAGGTATGTTTTCTCCCAGTGTGACTTGAAATTATGACAGCGTCGATGGATGGAGTACATACAAGAATACAACCTTGAAATATCTTATACACATGGAAAAGGGAATGTGGTAACTAATGTGCTGAGCCGAAAATCACGTACTGATGATGTTCATGAATCTAGTGATTCTAGGAGAGTAATGGAAGAATTGGCAGTATTTCATCTTGATATGGAAGAAGTTGGGGGTATAGGTTGTCTTTTTTAGATAATGGTAAATTCATCCCTGATACAGAAGGTGGAAGAGTCCATGTTGGGAGATCGAGAGGTGGGGTTTGGAGAGACTGAATTGTTTGTGGTGAGGCCCCTGATGGTCGGTTGAAGGATGAACAACACCGAGTGTTGTATCATGGTAGGTTTTTTGTTCCCTTGATGATGCACGAGACGGTTCTCATAGTGTTTCATAGGTCGCCTTAAGTAGTACATCCGGGTCTGACAATGATGTACTGATCCTTGAGGAGTCAGTTTTGGTGGCCTGGGCTGAAGCATACAATTGTAGAGTTTGTGTCTCGATGATTAGTTTTCCAGATGGTGAAGGTCGAGCACTGTGATCTAGGTGGTCTTCTATATACATTAGATATTCCTTAGTGGAAATGGGATGACATATCAATGGACTTTTTACTAGTTTACCGCGAGCTCCGGGAGGACATGATCCTATTTGGGTGGTAGTGGATCGTTTAACAAAATCAGCCCACTTTATAGCGATCAAGGAGTCGAGCTCAGTGACATTTTTGTCAAGGAAGTATCTATAGGAGGTGGTGAGACTTCATGGACTCCCTAGGATGATCATTTCTGATCGAGATCCTCATTTTTCCTCCAGGGTGTGCAGATGTCTTCAACATGATTTTGGTTCTCACATAATCCATAACACTTCTTTTCATCCTCAAATGGATGTTCAGATAGAGCGAACCATCCAGACTCTTGAAGACATGTTATGATCTTGTGTTCTTGATTTTGGATGAACATGGATAAGGCGCTTACACTTTGTGGAGTTTTCATAAAACAATAGTTTTCATTCCACCATCAGTATGGCACCTTCTGAAGCCTTGTATGGTGACCATGACGTTCTCCATTGTGCAGGACTAGGGTCAGAGAGTCAGCAATTCTCAAAATGTAACAAGTGCAGAATACAATAGAAATGGTTCAGGTGATTCGTGAGAGGTTGAAGGTAGTGTAAGATCATCAGAAATCATATGTTGATCAAAGAAGGAGGCCCTTAGAGTTTAATGTTGGGGATCATGTGTTTCTGAAGGTGACTCCCCGTAATGGGAAGTGAAGGTTTGGTCATGGGTGTAAGCATTCTCCCTGGATTTTTGGGCCTTTCGAGGTGTTATCTCATGTTGGAGTTGTGGTGTATCGAGTAGCACATCCCCCACATATGAGTCGGATACATGATGTTTTCCATGTATCACAGCTCCATCTTTATCTTCATGATGACTCTCACATCATCGATTTGGGAGAGATCAATGTTGATGATGATGCAACCTTTAAAGAGAGACCTATTGAGATCCAAGACCACAAGGAGAAGGTGTTGTGTGGGCGTTCTATCCCCTTAGATCGTGTATTGTGGCGACAAAGTGGAATGGAAGAGAGTATCTAGGAACGTGAGTCACAGATATGTGATCAGTACCCAGAGTTGTTTGATGTTTATCTCTTTTCATGTAACGATGTACCATTTGAGGTTATACAATTCATGTTTTATTTATGACATTGTTTTGTTTCTTCTTGTGGATTTCACTATTTTGAGAGGTATCTCGATGGGTGGTTGTTCGGACCCAGGTTTTTTTTTATTGTCATTATGTGGGTTTTGAATTCTAGAGGATGAGAATGTTTGGAGAGGTATCTTATGTAATTGATCAGACCTCTCTGGTATATTACATTGTGAAAATGTGGTGTTTTATATGTTCCAGGGGGTCAAGGTGACATATCCCCAAAATTTTTCCAAATTTCCAATTATGTGAATAGTTCCATCAGTGAACAGTTCAATCGGTAACCTCTAACAGTAACCTCACTTTCCTTTTCCAAATTTTTTATTCTGTGAACAGTTCAATCATTGAATAGTTCAATCATCATCCTCTATCAGTAGCCTCTATCGGTAACCTCCATCGGTAACATATAACGGTAGGTGAAAAGTGTTCTATCAGTGGTGTTCAGTGAACAGTGTTCTATCGGTGAGGTTCATTGAATAGTGTTCTATCGGTGAGGTTCAGTGAACAATGTTCTATCAGTGAGGTTTTGTGAATAGTGTTCTATTAGTGAGGTTCAATGAATAGTGTTCTATCAATGAGGTTTAGTGGACAATGTTCAATCAGATAGGTTCGGTGAATAGTGTTCTATCAGTGAGGTTCAGTGATCAGTTTTATATCAGTGAGGTATAGTTAACATTGTTGTATAACTGAGGTTCAGTGAATAGTATTCTATCAGTGAGGTTCAGTGAACAGTGTTCTATCAGTGAGGTTTAGTGAATAGTGTTCTATGAGTGAGGTTCAGTGAACCGTTTTCTATCAGTGAGGTTCAGTGAACACTGTTCTATCAGTGAGGTTCATTGAAAAATGTTCTATCAGTGAGGATCTGTGAACAGTGTTCTATCAATGAGGATCAGTGAATAGTTTTCTATCAGTGATGTTCAGTGAATAGTGTTCAATCAGTGATGTTCAGTGAACAGTGTTCTATCAGTGAGATTCAGTGAACAATGTTCTATTATTGAGGTTTAGTGAACAGTGGTCAATCGGTGAGGTTTTGTGAACAGTTCTATTGATGAGGTCTATCGGTAACCTATATCAGTGACCTCTATCAGTAGGTTTACAGTAACGGTAGGTGTACAGTTTTCTAGAATGGTGAGGTTCCAACAGTGAACAGTGTTTACAACTTTCTAATGTTTCACCCCTCTAACATTTCATTTGATAGAAAATGCATTTAAAGCCTTATTTTAAGGACTCTTAATGTCGATTCAAAGGCCTTATATCCTATATGAATTATTCCTATGGATCAAGATGTTTTTACATGGTCAAAACGCGTGGGTAAATGCGATCTGCCTTTAATGGTGAATTATGTGTATCTTAAACTGTCAACTCATTAAATCTTCAAAATGGACAATATATATTCCGCCCTTGTTCATCCCATTTTTTCTTGTCTATGAGATGCTAGAACCTTTAAATCCATTCCATATAAGTTTCACAATAAAACATTCCTCCTCATATTGGTTCAGCTTTGTTTTGATGTAACCAAGCTGTATCGATCGATCTTCGATATAAGGTATGTTCTATCGTCATTTCATGGGGGATCAAATTCTATTATTTCTCCACCCTGATTGGTCTAAAGGTCATAATATTTTAAATTGATATTTGAAAACCCCCCTATAAAGGGATGACGGGGAACCCTTACAAGGCTCGTGGGCTCAGAGATTACATGGCCCATAGGCTTAGGAGATTACATGACCCAAAGGTCGAAGGGAATTCAACCAGACTATCTACAAAGAACTCCCCTCCCTAGCATCTTCATCTTGATAGTAGCTCTTTACCTTTGAATGATTGTCTGGCTAGGATTCTTGTGCAAGCACATGCTGGTACTGATGGTATTTCCACACCCTTTAAATCTGATAATCCATTTGGCTCTATTCTGGTGAGTACACCTGCTCTGAATCCTCATCTAGGGATGCTCCGTTTTTGAAGTATGTCTAGGGCCTACATTCATGTGTCCTGAAGGCTTTTAGAGTGGCCCTATGTTATTAAGGTGGCCCGAAGGCCTTTAGAATCAACTGGCATGATGGACTTGGGTGGCCCGAAAGACTTGAAGGACCCGAGGACAAAACTGGTGGCCCGAAGGCCCAGATGGATGAATAGTTCTGGCTTCTACAGTACCAAACAATGCCCACTATAGTTCCCCACAACAGTACTGCTACAGTAACCTGCAAATATGCCTCCACCAAGATTTAATCTCGGCTCGCTAGGATGCACCTACCGAGTTCTCACCAACTGGGCTGAGGCTCTTCTACTTCTCCTATTTCTCCTTTACATATTATAGCATGTAATATCCATGCTTCTAAAGGTTTTTTTGGGTTTTTTTAGTGTAGTCATACCGTGGAATCCTCATATGGATGCAGTTGTTGCGAGAGGAGGATCGAGACCCGTTGTGTGGATAAAGAAGTTGATGAACTGTTTGAGGTAGTGGATTCATTAATTCTATTTCTTTTATGTGCAACTATATCCTTAGCTTGTTTTATCCTATAGGATGATAATGGAATTGACATAATAAATATTTGAAACAGATAAATAAATTTTTATAGATCATATGTTATTGCATCTTGTTTTTATAGATAGTGTGATATGTATGCTTGATTTGGTCAGCTATTTGCTCTTGATGGAAATCGGTACAGAATGTAAATTGGGATTAATTTATAATTTTTTGGGCTAAAGATAAAGATTCATGCAAACAAATATGGTTCTTGTTGTAATTTTATATTAATCAAATTGGTGCAGTAATCATGTTCATTTATCTATGATGTCTTAATGTTAGGTTACCCAAATTTAGAACCAACTAATAATAAATCGGTTAATCCAAGATGGATTAAAAAATTGTTTGTTGGTAAAAGATAATTTCTTGCAGGGTTCTGAGTTACCCTCTTGTTTGTTTTTGGGACAAGAGATTATTTGTAAATATGTTTATTTTACTACTGCCTGTGTTTTGATGGGAGCCTGGATGGTTGTGGTAATATGTGGAGGCCTGGAGGCCTTTTTGGTTGTGGCTGCAAATGACACCTAGTGTGGCGAGTTTCATCGGTTAATTCATGTGGGTGTCGAGGTGGACACCAGGGATGATGGAATGGGATGGATGTGATTGCTGGATGCTTGCATTATTTTTTATTGTTTATTTATTTTCTATACATTACTTCAGTGCTCAAGGAAGCTGGTCTTACATAACCGTCTTCAAAAAGAGGCTAAGACACGTGGGGTATGCCACCTGATTTCCGTGTTTATCTTCTCAATGAAGGATGGGAATATGAAATTTTTATAATCTGCAAATAATCGATGGGTACTATATCTACGCACTGTGTTGATCCCCTTGGGTTTAGTAGCATAAAATGTGTTTCTAGAATTCTTTGGAATGTGGGAATGTAATTCTATAAAAATAACTGAATAAATGGTGTTAACCCATGGGGATGGAGTTGTTAGAACATAATGATGAGGTTGTAATTTTGAAGGAACAATTCTCTTTGGCTGTGATGCTAATGAAAATTATTGTGTAACTGTTAATGGATAATTTACATTTAAATAATAAATTAAAGGAGACTGGAACTGATAAAAAATGAATAAAGTAATCTAATAAATCTCTTTAAATGATTGTGTGAATATAGGATACCTAGTCTTAGAAGTAGCAGCCCAGAGTCTGAGAGACGTTATCTTTAGTGGGTCTTAGACTAGGTTATTCTCATAGTGTGTGTGAGTTATAATATATTCTATACTTTTTGTGTTCCTCTACGCTACTCCACCCTGTCAGTAAGGGAAACTGACACCCCATGGATTCTGATCTCTGGGGGGTTTTTCCCCCACATTCTGATGGGAGGATGGATGGATGACTACCCCCTTTGGCCCTGCTCTCTTCTCTAGGTAGTTACTTGTGGTGGCAGGAACATTGGTTAGTTTCCCCAAATATGTGTGTAGAGGGATATAATGGCTTGTGGTATTCACACACATATATTCTGGATATTGTTTTCTATGGACTAATATAGGTGTAACGTGTATAGTCTGTGATGACTTGAGGATCCTTACTCGGTGTATGGGCTATGATGGATTGAAGTATAATACCTGATGTATGATACATGTTATATGAGCTTTGGTGGCTCCCGGAACCTACCTGGTTACTATGTTTTGTGGATGTGGTATTTTTGTTGCACGAGGTGCATGTTGTGGTGCTTCGTCCAGGTGTCATCGGACAATCCTTTTTTGAGAGAGATGCTTAGGACGTGCGACGATGAAGAAAAGAGGGAAACCAGTGTGGAAATAGAAGCGAGGTACCCTTAATATTATTTATTATATGATATATTCTTGTAGGTGTAACATGGTGAGAGTATCCATGGTGAAGATGGGAACTTAGTATACCTGTTTAGGTGACGAGTTAGTTTCACTTGTTGTTCATTGTGATTTAGCTTTCTTTCTTTACTTTTAAAAGAGACTCTTTGGGGAGGATCCTACTGAGTATACGGTTATACTCACCCTATGTATATGTAAACTATTTTTCAGATCACTTGGAGCAGTCTGGAGATCACACTGTTGTTTACTAGCTTGTGGTTGAAGGAGATGTTTGGGCTTGTGGTTGATTCTATTTTTAATTTCATTTTGGTACTTGTAGTATTTCCTCTTTCAGTTGTAGTAAATTTTAATGGCATTACATATGTGCACTTGGTTTTATATTCCAGTTCTCATTCGGAGTTGGTTGGTGTCTATCTTATCACTCTCTTCTGCATGTGTTCTCTTAGATGGTAATGCCTCCCATTTGTGTGTTTATTATACCCTCGGTGCTAGTCGCCAACACGGGGCCTAATGGAGGCTGGACTCTGGGGTCATTATCTCCCTTCTCACATTTCTGACCAAGGAGGGGTACACTTTGTGGGGAGGGTGTCGTGAAACAATGGAGTTCCGAGCTTAGGGCCATATGGGAAACCTATCAAGATTTTTTCAGACCTTTCCTTCAGTTTCAAGTGGAATAGGATCTAAACTAGATCCTCCTTTAAGGGAAGGTTCTTTCATGCCATGTCAGCTAAGGAGTTGGAGTTTCACCATATGGACTAGATGAGGAGGAGGTTTTGTCCATGGTAGAGAGGCTTCAAATCCCTATCAACACCAGAAGAGTGGTTTTGACCACAGTAGTCAAACTATTACATAGGTACATGGATTAGTTCAGTAGCATGTATTACCGCGTATACCCAAGGATCAAGCTACATGACCATCTACAGTTCAAGATACTATTCACATACCCTATAATATTGTACCATATCTGTTTTTAGAGGTTATTCACAATCCATAATCTCTTTATCTCCCTTGTAAATCTTAAGGATGGTAATATAGTTTTACTATGGTGTAATGAAAATGGATAAATAGATGGGACTATAGTCATATGGTATATTCCATTTTAGAGATTTCCCCCTTTAGGTAGGAAGTTTTCCCTTCATGTTTGATTTATTTTTTATCGATATGACATGATTCGATGTCATTCTCAAAATAGAATAATTTATTCTGTACCAAATCTTTACAACTATTATCACTGTAGGGTATTTTTTACATCACCATAGGGAAGCAGTTATCTACACAAGTGTGGGTGAGATGTATAAGCTTGTAGTGTTGGACCAAAGAATCACGATCTTGGTGGAGCGACTGCCTAGGATTCAAATCTCTTCATTGATGATTGGGTTTTATATCCTGAAAATATACCTATATTAGTATATTATTTCATGGATTTATTCCCCAATTATTTTTATGTCTAATTTCTATGTGATATTTAGATTTTATGATTGATCCTTTTCCCATAGAAACACCTACATCAATTATTCCTTATAGGATGGGATGTACTAAGCTCCATGTGCTCAATTGGTAGTTAGAGGATTTAATGGACAAAGGTTTTATATAGTATGATATATTCTCTTTGGGTTCACCCATGATTGTTTCCAATAAGTTGGATTGGGAGCTTTGTATATGTATGGATTATTTATAGTTGAACCACCTTATGGTTAAGAACCAATATCCACATCCTCAAATAGATAGTCTATTTTACCAGATCAGAGGAGCTAGTATGTTTTCAAAGATCAACCAGAGATCAGGATATCTTCTTGTGTGAGTAATTTCATCATAAAAATATCTAATAGATTACCATAGAAGGTATGGTTTTTATATCTACCTCATTATGCTATTCTATATTATGAACATGCTGACCATTTTGAAATCATTGATTTATTGGGTGTTCTACCCCTATAAATATTCTATTGTTGTAGTATATCGGGATGAAATAATATTGTATTCTCTCAATGGTATTGACCAAGCTAATAATTTTAAGAACATTACGAGTACATTGAGAGAGCTTCATATTTATATCAATCTTTCTATGTGACATTTCTTGATCAACAAAGATCTCTTCCTCATTCATATTATCTCAAAATAAGATGTCTCTATTAACCTTGATACGTATAGTGTTGTAGTTTCCTTAAGGAATCCCATGAACATTTTTGATAAACATATTTTCTTGGGGTAGGTTGGATATTATAGGTGATTCATATATAACTTATCACAACATATTTCACCTAATACATGTATTACAAAAAGGTGTTAAGATCATATGGTCATATGTGTTTGAGAAATGCTTTTAGGAGCAGAAAGGGAGGCTTTTCTCAACACCTATTATAATTCTAGTAATGACTGTAAGAGGCAATGCCATGTTCTGTGATGCATAAGGATTTTTCCTAGGAGCATTGATGATGTAGAAGGATGTATTCATTTCATAAAAATCATGATGGTCAAGTCCTAATTTGTGGAACATACCGACACTTGAACATGTGTTCAGAACAGTTGTCCATTCATTACATTGCTGTAAATATTTAGTTTTGGGTGAGTGGTTTGTGTTAAATGTGGACCAAGAGATCCTTAATTACATCATTACACATTGTGATATGAATCTTGAAAAAAATATGGTTCAATAATCTTATTCCATTATATTGTTATCATGCCTATATGCCTAGAAAGGGAAATGAAGTAGAAGATGTGACGAGTTTGAATAGTCAAAAACATGACATAATGGAATCCAGTGATTAGTGGAGATTAATATACCTATTATATAAGATTCATATTGATTTTTATGACAGTCAGAAGTAGTATTATATCATTGCCTTGATAGTTACCGCATAACTCCCTGAGAAGGTAATGTTGAGATAATTTTCTTACACAAAGGGAATTGTTCTCCAGGATTCTATTTCAGGAGATGAACCTCTTATATATATTTTTATGGAAGGAGGAATCATCATGAATTTAGAAGGACATTTCTGGGTTTCTAATGATATGAGATAGAAGTTTATGTGATATTTCCATGATTTATAGTGGGATTTTCATCCAGGAATCTCCAAGAGGATTCATGATATGTGACTCTAGTATTGTTGGCCTAGGAATAAAAATAAGATATAAATATTTTACTCTTGGTTTTCTAACTATTATAAAGTGATGGAGGAGCACTAGAAACCAGTATAATTGGAACAGTTTATTTCTTTATTGTATTTGAAATAGGAAGATTTTTCTATGGAATTTTTAGTTGTCTTAAAAAGGTCACCTTGAGGTATAAATGTTGTATAAGTTTTCATTGACTAGTGGATAAAATTTTCCTACATACTTCCCATATAGAAGACCTTATCATTTGATGATATAGTAATATTTTATGTCTATGAGATCATCATACTACACGGTGTCCATCCTACTATCATTTCATATAGGGATTTTCATTTTACATCACATATCAGGAATGGTTTACATAATTATATAGGTACGTTGGTTATTCTAAGCATTTCCATTCACACTCTGATTGATGGAAAATCAAAACAGATAAATAAAGTTCCATAAGACATGGTTTGGGAATGTTTCATTTATTTTTTATGTTCTTGGAATAATCATATCTCTATATTCGAGTTCTCATATAAAAATATCTTGTAAGTGATAATTTAGATGGATCCTTTTAAGGCAATGTACAGTAGGTTGTGAGAGTCACCAATATACTAGATAGAGGTAGGAGAGGCATATCAAAAAGGTCCCCATCTCATGAAGGATTCTTTGAATATGTTTCAATTAATTAAAAAGTTTATTTTTACTACTTGGTATAGACATAATTCAAATATAAATCACCATTGATGGCCTCTAGAGTTCAAGCTAAAAAAATCATGGTTTCTACCTCTAATTACCTAGGATAGGGAATAAGTTGATATAGAGGAAAGGTAATATGTTTCCACAATACATAAGGACATTTAATATTCTATAGAGACTCATATTGATATCATATCATTTGTAACAACCTATAAGGTACCATTCCATGCATGAAGTCTCTCATTGTTTATAGCATCACTGGTATTAGGATGAACCACCTCATACAATTGATCCTAAGGAAGATGAGCAAGATGGATATGATTTTATTGAGTAGTATCTTGTTACCTTTTATATAATAGAAAAAAGGAACTCACATTTTGGTGTATCCCTCATGTATGGTTGCTATGGTAGCATGGTAGAGTATAGGATGATACCTAGGAGTTGGAGGCTAGCGTATGTGCCCAGTGGTTGGAGTTGTTCTCATACAATGTTTCTTTACCCTTAGAAGTTGAACTCCGTGAAAATTTCCATTAAGGGGGAAGACAATAAGAACATTATTTTTTCTCGGTTATTATAAAACTGAAATAACATCTTTTTTAGTATATAAAGTGCATTATAGTTTTTCTCAATGCACCAATGTCTCGATTTTTTTGTTTCTTCTATTAGAAAATCCTAAATTGAAATATTCAACAAACCAATAAATCCAATTGGTAGAAGCCTTACCATTTGGAAAATTAAATCATGAATTTTTAATCCAATAATATGATTGTTTCAATCACATAATCCTAAATTTTAAACATGAAAATTTGTTTATCTCAAATCCGTATTCCACTAATATAATAATAAATGATTATCTTTGGATAGTTTATTAGCCACATTTGGATCCACAAACATCTCTGATCTATTATTATTGTTACTAGTTACCACTCATTAATTGTATTTTTTTAATTACTACACATTATTAGTAATTTTATTTAATTACCATCCCATAACAACAATTTTTACTAAATACCACAATTCCCTAGTAATGTTAATAAATACTACTCATTACATGTAATCATTTACAAATTAGTGTTTATTACATTTATTATTTAGTAATTATGACCTATTACTAGTATTTGTTACTAATTACCAGTAATTTTGTCTAAATATTGTTTATTATGGGTGGTTTTTTTTAATTAATGCTCATTAGTAGTATTTTGTTTTTTCAATTACCACTTATTATTAGTAGTATTTACTAAATGACCCTAAATAATTATAATTTTTACTAATTAATTCTAATTTAAACAAATTTGTAATATTTTATTCTCATTTCTGCTAATTTTTAATAATTCCTGGTCATTTGGATCCTTTTTAATAATTAATGCTATTTTGTAATGACCTACCTATTCACATTGATTTGAAAATACCATGAATCATTACTAGGCCATAAGTGACATCCAAAATATCAAAAATGTCTGAAAATAAATGCTAAAGGGTTTAAAATAAATGTTGGGGATGATTTACCCATTAATAATAAATGAAAACCCAAACAAACCACAACTCGTAATAACTATATGATTCATGATCAAAAGAAAAACAGCTGAACAATTCCTTTTATACCAAAGTGAACCCAAAATGTGCCACAAGAAAATAAACCTAAACCACAATGAAAACTATATAATGTAACTAATAAAGGAACTAAATATAAAAATACTTCATTCTTCAATATCTTACTCACAAAGTAGTGGTTAAAACATGGGGTACTCTTCCTTTTCCCACATCTTAGAATATGAAATCTACAAAATATCCAATATACCAGTGAATGGCTGTTTATAAAGCACAAAAGTTATACCCTAATTGATTCCCTACTCACACCACTAGGATATTAAAGTTAGAAACATTTAAATAAAACAATGGATACAAATAAATTTTTAAAAACACTTCATCAGCAAATAAAAACACTTCTCAAAACTGGTTATAACTAAATATAATCATAAACAATGTTAACTATTTTTTTATAAAGAGATTTTCTATTTAAAAAATCAAAAAATATTTAAATTCCCTTCCAAATATCTATATTTCCATAATCAGTTATTTCCATATATCTACAATTCTAACAATGCATGATTCCTTATGATAGATAGATACTAATAATTGGTTTCTCATCAATCCACCATGTGCTAAAAAAATAATTAAACCTCATATTCCATTACACCTTTGCCATTGAGAACAAGGTCTCATTTCAACCATGCCTCTTAAGGAATTATGAATACACAAACTATTAATTTCGAAAACCCATGCCAATTTTAAAAATTTCATCCATTTAAATTAAAACTATCAGTTTACGGAAACATTCAAATGAGCCAGATTATCAACCAAATCATTTTAATAAAAACATAAATTTATAAAAAAAATTATTTTAAACCATCATACCAAAATTCTAGAAAAACCCCTAATTAAAATATATATTTTAAAATCTAGAACATTATCCAATTTTAAGAACACACAATTTTCTAGAATTTCATAATTCCTTAAACCTTCACTAAAGAGGTTTTCCATTCAATGTTAAACAGTCATTTTATGAACATGACTGAGCATAATATTAGTATTTTTATATGATAAAATGATGATAAAATATAAAAATAACACCCAATAAGTCCTGGATCATTAATAATAATACAATTTATTTGACTTTAATTTAGCATAATACATAATTAATAAGTCTGTGTAATCAGCAATAACAAACCACAATCCAAGAGAATATAATATAATCATAATATATAAGGATGTTGGAACAACATAAGAATATAAAATACTATCCATAATTTATTATCACATCCAAGACTATCATATAGGATTAGGTAAACTTTTCATTATATCATATTCTTAGTTCAGTTTCACTCCCCCAAATATCTTAGTGCACAATGTACTATACTGACCAAGGTGGACTCTCAATTATTGTGCCTATTTTCTCCTGAGATCTACATTTTTACCCAATGAATTATATTGGTATATTTTCATAGGTCCTCTCATAAAATAATGAAAGACATGCATATGTTTGAAAAATTATCATTAAACATTTATCATAACATCATATCACAAACTATCGAAAGAAAACATGTTTCATAAACATTTGATAATTTCCTTATAGAATAAACCATGGTGAATAAATCGATTTCCCAAACATATCATCATCATAATAATAAAACATAAGATGAAATATTATGGATGGTATCATTGGATGATATCCCTATTAAAGAATAGTTAACATCAATTGATGATATCATTGATGAAAAATATCATTAAAAGATCATTGGAATATTTCACAAGGAAATTAACCTTTATATTTTGAAATCTTGTGTTAAAGATAATTTTTGTATATATCACAGGAATGTCATCCATTTAAATGGACCATAGAGACTTCTGAAATAATCTTAAAATAATTGAGTGGTTTTGAAAGTGTGAATTTTCACTTATTCCAAAATATTTTTAAAAAATAATCTATTCAAAACTTCATTAAGAATAATATCATTTAGAAAAACATCAAAGAGTTAATTATTAAACATTTTTTAAAAGATTAAAACTTGATAAAATATTTTTTTATAAAATAAATAACTATTAGTGATAAAAAAATATTATCAAAAATTATAAAAATATGGTTATGAAAGAAGAGCATTTTCTAACCAAAAGAAGAGAAAAAATGTTAACTTTTCTAATTTATTATCAAGAATTATGTGTTTTTTTTAAATTGAACTAAATTATAAATATTTTATAAATAAAAATATTGGAATATAAAATAATATTTTTTATCAAATAATTATAATATAATTTACTAAATATAAATTCAACTGTAAAAAATCCCGAATAAAATGGGATCAAAACCTAAATCCCATACGTCGTGTGTCTTATTTCATCATACATGACTTAAAGTTAACATTTTTATTTCTTTTGGGAGATCGCCATACACAAAAAAGGAAAAGCATAATAGGGGTATAATGTAATGCAACCCCAACGAATCATTAACAATAAACTTAATCCCCTCACTAGGAAAAGATCCCAAATTAAAAAAGGAAATTGTACCACTATTAGTTGTATCCATTGATGCTAGCAAATATGCTACGGTGTATCCCTCCCGAAATGTACGAGATATCACCATGTGAGACCCCATTAGCACTTTGCATCTCCTAACAGCATAAACAATACTCCAAGGAATTCTTCCCATATCCATCATTGCTTGATATAGAAGAAGGGAATCAGTATCCACCGACGAAACGCAAAGCTGCCTACTGGAGCACATGTCTAGACCCTTGGCCAAAGCGAGGGACTCCACCTGCAGGGAGTCACCCTCCTAGAACAAAGTAGTGAATACCACCCACACTGACCCATATTTATCTCTCACGACACCACCCCCATGCATCTCACCCCTACGCAGCGACCCGTCCGAGTTTAACATTATCCCTTCATTCGGAGGGCTCCACCAAATCCATCAACCCTTCCCGACACCACTCAACTGATGTTCTGTAGATAGAGGTAGTACCATAGCACTTATCGAAGGCGCCGAGTGACAATCAGGAGATACCCAAAGCAGATCCCTAACATTGTTTCTCATTTTGAGTAGAATGTAGGTCAAGGATCCCGAAGTGTTTTTATGCCTACCATCATTCTGTGCCTTCCAGATTGTCCATCACCCAGCACTTAGGGTGTTCGATCTGGCCGTTCTCTCTGCCCCTTGGTTTTGAGCTCTGCTAAACCACGCCTACAGAAAATTTCAGGAGAGCCGTCATACCCATTCCAACTGAAGAAGGCCACATATGTCTTCCAAATCCCTCTGGCCCATTCACTATCATAGAAATGATTCCCTTCCGATTCTCGGTTGAAAGCCCGACAACACCAACACCTTGAGGCCATGTTCACACCCATTCTCTACAAATTATCATCTATTGGTAGGGCCATGTTCTGCACATGCCACACCAGAAAGTAAAATTTAGAAGGGATATCTTTTCACCACAAGGACTCCCCCGCCCCCCATGGATCTGCAGTCCCAATGGTCCTCGTCACACGATCAAAATCCTTGATGGATAAGGAACCCGACGAAGAGCCCGTGAAAACCAGTTGGCCATCCTCATCTTTAACAACAATAGAATTAAAAATTTCTAATTGACTGGAATCAAGAATGGTTTTTAAGAACCTTGGGTGGGAACAAACCTCTTTAAATGTTAAATCCAGGGTAGGACACCCTGGGAACCACAGCCTGCCCACCCCCCAGTCCTGCTGCCAAAAAGATGATTTTCCCACTACCCACAATCCATCAGGAGTTATGCTGAAGAATTTCCAGATATGGGAGGGTCAGGTTCCATATCCTCGATGACTGCCTTCTGTGAATATTCACATTCCGACCATAAACATCCTACATGATTCTGCCCCATAAAGATCAGCCTTCCATTTCCTCCCAAGCTAACATAGCATGGAGCACCTGAAAGGTATTTGATACACTTCTGATATTGATACCCCCTTTAGATAGAGGTCTGGTTAACCATTTCCCCGAAGCCCAATGATGCCTACCGTCCATCTGACCATCCCAAATGAATACCACCATAATCTTTTCCAACTTGGAAATTACACTTTTTGGGACCTTTAGAGTAGAAAGAATATGCATAGTGATGGAAACAAGAACAATGTTGAACAGAGTGATGCGGCACCCAAAGGAGAGAAATCTGTTATTCTAGTTGTGGATACGCCATGTAATTTTGCTTATAAGATTATCAAAGTGATGAACCCTCAGGGAAGAGGGACTAATCGGAGCTCTGAGGAATTCCAAGGGAAAAGATCTCATTCCCATGCTCATGTTGGCTCTCAATATCCTCTCCCTCATCGAAGGGGTCCCCCTTGATGTAAAGAAAAGGCTTTTTTTCTTGTTCACCAACTACCACTCCACTTGCAATATTCCTTTAAAATATCGTTAGGGCCCCTCACTGATCTTTTACTTCCATTGATAAAAATTATGGTGTCATATGCGAACATAAGGTTGGAAATTCCCCTAGTGGAATACCTATTGTGATAAGGAAGGATTTTACCTGAGCTGAGCCCCTAATTAATGTAGCAACTGAAAGCATTTTGCGCATGATTGCAGAGAGTAGGGGATAAAGGATCCAATTTCCTGAGACTCTGGCATGTCTTGAAAAAGCCAAAATGCATTCCCTTGAAGGATGTGGAAATCCCTACTGAGCTGAAGCAACGAAAAAGGAGGTCATTTGTCCAGTTGGAGAACCCCATACAATCCAGGACTCTAAGAACAAAACCACATTCCATCCTATCATACACCTTACTCATGTCCAATTTAATTATTTTTTATAATAATTATATCATTAAGATAAATATTTAATATATTAATAATAATATATATCATATCATAAATTATTTACATGACACATATAATCAACCATTTATTAACAATTGATTAATTAAATTACAATTTGAGGTGATAACTACTAATTTCTTTCATGAATCTGACGGTTTAGTAGCTTTGATAATTATATATTGATCATAGATACATAATATCCATATTTTTATTTATTATATGTGTATCATATTTAATCATTTTATAATCATTTATAAATATTCAAATAAATTAATGTTGAAAAATAAACTGTATCATATCATGGAGATGGTAGTTCGTACATATGCACGAGCGATGCATCCAATTTTTGATAGATGGAACAAAATAAGATTAAATAATAATTCAACATTATAAGAATATAATAATTTCAAAAAATAATAATAATATATATTTCATAGATATATCAGTATAACCATAAATGTGAAATGGTGTTAAAAACACAATACATCACTTGGTGGAGGTTGCAGTCCTCACATATGCACGAGTGATGTCATCATTTTTCAGTAGAGGTGGTAGAAGTGGATAATGTTTTTAAACCATAAAAATAATTATTATTTTTATTGAATATAATAAATTTATAATTTTAAAATGGATACCATAGATTTAGTGGATGTATAGTAAAGATAAAATTTATGTACATTGTGAAGAGTTATAACTTTTTATTGAGATTCCCGTTTTTTATGACACCTATGGAATTAAAATAATGTTATTTTATAATGAAAATAAGATCTAGGACTTGGTTGGGGATTAAAAAAATTTATTATATAATGAATTTTTCTATGATAAAAGGCTCTTGATGTGTAATGAAGAGAGGAATCGTGGTTTCATTTTATTTGGGAGGGAAAAAACTCACATGAAATTATATAAGAGATTAAATCATATATATATATATATATATATTCTAATTGTATCATGTTAAACCAATAATCCCAAATTTATCAAATAATAAGTGATGGGGTCAAAATAAAAGTAACCAGTCAAATTTATACTTGTTTTGGACATATTTTATGCCTTATATTCATGTTAAACCACATAAACCCATTTTAACTATAACCCTGATAACACAATATTTTACCTAGATAAAATAATTTTTTGACCAAATATAAAAGATTAATTATAAATAAATTATTACATGACAATAATAACTTTTGAATAATTTTTATTACATTTAATTTCTATTGGTGTCTGAGGTATATCCAATATAAGAACTCAAAATGCATGAAAACGGATTTTAGAAATATACCAGATATAACAGTAAAAATTGTTTCAACTAGAAATAAAGATAAAAATTATTTCTTTTTATTTTTATCTAAGGAATAAATATTTAATTATTTTATACTTTTTAATAAATAAATCACCTAATGGAATGTTCAAACCATTCTATTAAATGCTGAGACCCAAAAATAATATTTTTTTTAATAAGATAGAACGTATCACAAAAAAATGTCATGATTGTGTTCCTAATTGAAAAGAATGTTTTAAAATACACTATATTACTCCATAAACATATATTTTATTTAAAAAATCATAAAATATGAAAAATACTGGTTTGGATATATTTCAAACCATTAACACATGGTTTTATCCCAACTCTACCAATTTTACCTAGGTGAATAATAATTAGAATAGTTATTATTAAATTTGACCAAATATTGAGAGAAAAATATTAAATTAAATTAATTATTATTATTCAAAACCTGAAATAAATTTTAAAATATTCAATTTCTATATGTGAAAAAAATTCATTCTATTATAAATTCATAATAACAATTGATAATTAGTTTTCATAAAAAATAGTTTTTTGACCAAAAAAACATATACAAAAATAAATTATAAAGATTGTAATTATTTAAGTAATCATTTATTTTATAAATAGAGAAAATTTATGATAATTCGTGATTAAATTCAAATAATGTTTTAACCTTTTTAATTATAATAAATAGAAATTATACAAAAATTAGAAATCTTAACAATTTACTAGAAAATCAATCAGTTTAGAAAATTCACAAAATTTGATCCTAAGATAATCTTATTATTCTCATGTTAAAAATTTAAATCCTTTTCTATAAAATATAATTTATATATGGGGTATTAAATAATTATAATCCTAACACACAAAAATAAATAAAATTTATTTATGAAGAAAATGAATTTTTGAAGAATTAAAATAATTTACCAAAAATGTAGTACTTATGTGATAAGAAATAATAAATTTATATTAATTATAAAAAAGTATAATTATTTTTCAAAATGTAGTTATTAATATTTGTAAATAAAATTTTAACTGTTAGGACATATTAATATACTATATTATAATTCAATTAAACTCGAGATTACTTGTACTCAAAACTATCAAAAATAAATAAATTTATTTTAAGATAAAATTATCATAAAATATAATGGTTTTAAAATATATTTTTTATTCCTTAAATAAAGTATTACACTATTAGGTTCCTTATAATAAAGGTCTTCTAGTTTTTCTAGATATTTTATACTACTTGTAAGGCATAAGAAACACCTAGACCTGTATATAACATGGTATGCATAAATTAATCGGTCACTAGGGTTTATAGTATCCTTTTCATACTATACTTGTCGTCATGCACTTGAATACATGATTTCATATGTATATATATATATATATATTCTATATAACATTGGTATGAATCTCATCATATATTGTTCCATACAAAATCTCTTCTTTATTATCAATGTATATATGCAGACTTAGTTTAAACATCCTCTCGGATCTATCATGATGGATCATGATCCAAATAATTTATTCTAATTCATATATATCCATAACAGATATTCATGATTTCAACACAATCATAAAAGATTCTGTGACTGTAATTTCATTTACAACAAGTAGTGTTTTATCAATATATAATATAAGGAAAATGACGACACTTATATTATACTTCTTGTACACATAAGGAACCCATTATTTATTTATGAAAAAAAATTACATTATTTAATCATTACAGAAAATATTTAACAATATAATATTTTAATATATTATTACTTTCATATATGTTAATGTGTTCAATAGATTTATCCACATGAAACATTATACAAAAATTAACATGTGATACATTTAGCTAAATTAGAAATATTTAATTATGACCATCCGGACCTAGTCGTTGATTTAGTATGAGTGATTAAATGTTATAATTTATGATGTTTTGATTAAAATAAAGTAAACAATACATTTCATAATAATTAAATCCAATATTATTACCTATAATGACTATTAATATCTGTTGAAGTCCAGAAAAATAATTTTTAATATTATACTTTTTTAGCAACATGCGTTGTAATTTTTAGAAACATATATTTTCTATATTTTTAATATTATTTTATTTATTAAATGATATAGAGTAATCATACTGATAATTAATATTTGAATATGTCAATTTCAAATAATATTTGGTTTTCATTAGGTTTTTTATTTTATTCAAAAATAGAATATATAAATTCTTGTATTTGACTATAAAATAATAATCAAAATTTTCACATTTATAATAACAGTGTTATCTTAAAATTACTTTTTTGTATTTTTTCTGAAATAATTGGGTTTTATGTGATTTGTGTTAAAATATCGATATTGCTAAAACCATTACTTTTATAACATTTTCATAATAAAATTATTAATTAAATATTTGTTAAAAAATTCCATATATAATATATATAATTAATGGTAAAATGAATAATTTAAAAAATACTATATTTATGTTATTAAATCAATGAGTAATTTTTATGAGACATAAATAAAAATTTCCATTAATTTTTTTTTATTTTGTTATATTAAAAGTTACATTCCATAATGTATAGAAATTATATATTTAAAAAAATTCATATTTTATATCAACATGTTCAAATTTTGAAAGAAAAAAATTAATTACAATTTTGGTGATAAGTTAATGAGTAATAATATTAATGTTGATAAATGTGATAATAGTAAAACTATATTTTCTAATGTACTATTTCATTATTATTGTGTATTTTTTATAAAAAAATATTAAAATAATATATATTAAGTGAATAATATAATATTATTTTTAAATCCAAATAATTATATAAAATAAAATTTCATTAGTTACCAATTATAAATAATATTATGATCAAATATTTTTTTAACAAATGTTTTTCCTACCCAAAATTGTTTTCATATATATAAAATGATTTAATCTGAAGTTATTTTTTATAAATATGAAATTAAATAAGAATATATGGAAGGTAAATTAAAATTTACGACAAAAAAAACATGGTATAATGATTAATAAATATTGTTACTAAATCATAAATTAAACAGTTACAAACCTGTAACAAATTAAAAAAATAGTAAACATAATATCCTATGAATAAATGACTTCAAATTGATTAAATTAGATATAAATATACATGGATGATAAGATAATAAAACATGTTTACCACACAATATATATTTTTATAAATTATGTGTTATTTTACACATGAATAGCATAGTGATATCATTGAAAATTAACAGGGTATTCACAGAAGATCCATTTTTTCTCATACAAAATGGACAGTTTCCCAACTTTATACCACACCCATTCCTTATAATTTCTTGTTAAAATATACAATTTTTATCATCATAAAATAATATTTACATTTCATAATCCATTTATCCCAATAATCTATCATAATCCCTTAACTTTTAATAAGTCCTTGAGGGAAAATTTAAAAATCCCAATTAAGGTAAGAACATACATAGAAAGAATCCAGAAAAAGATAAGATTTTTTACTTTAACATTCTTCTATTTGAGAAATGTTTTTATATTATAATCATAATTTCATTTATGCGGTGTTTATAATTTGTAACATCCCAGGTAAATAATGAATAAAACATTTTCATATTTATTAATATTTACGAATTAAATATTAATTTTACTTTAAAGGGGTTGCTATGTTCGATAGCGTACCCGATACGCAATAAAGAGTTTCTTTGAAATCTTACATTGCACGCTAGTAATAAAATAATATTATTTTTAATGGTAGTTAACCCGTAGCCGTTGTATTGGCAGGAATGAATAGAAATAACTAAAATATGATTATATATGTTAAATGTTTTTACATTTATCCAATAATGGATAAAGGCTTCAAATAAGAAAAGAATTCAATTTTAGGCATAGATACTTTAATATTCAATTAAGGTCCACTTATCACCTTTTGATTGCAAAACTTCATTAAATATATTTTTGGTCACTATTATACATTCTATTTGGTCTGACAGTGGGAATTAATTATTAACTTAATTAATGTAACTTATATGTTTTGAATTTTATAAAATTGACATCATTTTTGAATTCGGAATATCAAATATATCGTTGGGTGATGTTTTGAGATTTTTCTGAAAAACATCAATTTTTGATGAATAGTGAAACCACTAAGTTGTACTTATAAAAACTAATTTTACGTTTAAATGAAATTTTACCACCTTTGTTATTTGAATTTCAAAAATCCAAAATAAATGGTTGTCATTAGGAAGTAAAATGTGGTTCAATGGGATGAAAATAATTTTTTGGTGAATAGTAAGTTTTATGTATTTAATTGCGATTAGAGGTAATTAGTGTAATTTAAGGTAAAAATATTGTTTTAATAATATTATATGACCTAGAAACATGTACTACCCTTATTGGATGTGTCATGGCCGACCATGACAATCCATGGGTCAACTTGGGGACCCCATGGAGCCACTTCGGTAGGAAAATGACATTAATATCTTTTTATTTAATGTTAAAATAAAAATGTCACAAACATGAGATGTTTTAATAAAACTATAATTAAATGGGGTTATACAAGCCATATTTTTTACTAAAAATATTCATTAGAAATCTAAAACGATTTCCTACATCATAGAAGTTTTTTATAATTTTTAGCATTAAATAAATTAAATTATTTATGAGACCAAGATGATGCAGCGATTATCTCATTATTTAAAGATTTAAATAAAATGAAAATATAATGTAAAATCTAAGACCAACACATGTAAAACCCCTATTGGATGGGTGGATTTCGAATACTTATCACCTTATCCTCTAAATATATAATTGTGGGACCTTTTTTATTCGAAAATCATTTTATAATAAAGTATCCTTTTATAACTTTCCAAGAGTGCCCCTCCTCTCCTCTTATAAAAGGCCCCCACCTCTAACTCCTTACCCACACTTTTCAAGCCTTTGGTTCGGCCAAGACCTACACTTTTTGTCTCTCCACATCCCTCTATTACTACTAGAATCCTCAATGTGGGCAGAAGTCTTCCCAAGGAAGCCTTTGAGCTCAAATCAAAAAGAGTTACCCGTTTTAAAGGTTGAGGTTTCTCTTGTGTTCTTTTGTTTTATTTTGCTTCTCCAACCCCCTAAAATATTTTTATTAATTTATTTTGTAACAACTCCAGTATATTCAATATACTAGGATGTTTTTATAAAAAGTATTTGAGCTACACTTACACACACCTACATCTAATGGTTAAAGATCATATTGTTTCCGTGGATGGTGAATTTCTGCCTCACGAAACGATGATTGTTTAATATTCATCCAACACCTTGAAAGGTGGGCATTAAGATGTCAGTATATTTATATATGATATATAATATGTTTATTTATTCTTTAAGATTCTGTATTTTTCATTTATGGCACACCTTTATGTCTTCCATTATGGGTATACGTGATATCTTCATTTTAGGAAGTGCGGACTACCGCCCCTCAAAGTGATTTGATTCGTTAATTCCATATGTGGGATGTATAAAGGATGGGTTTAAAGTTATTATATATGATGTTATACTATAATTATAAAATACCTTTATATAATTATTATTTATTTCCATTAAAGTGTGTGATAGAAATGAAAGTAGCGTTAATGCGTACGTACGTCTTACAGTCTCCATGAATGGTGCATTTCATTTCTTATCCCCAAATGTAATGTACTATTATAAGTACATATATATAATGGATATATATGATGTATGTTACATCTAAATGATTAATATAATTCTGGAATTAAAATATACATAACTCTCATTTATTTTTAATTCCATTAATATGACATTGAAATGAAAGTAGCGTTCATGCATACGTACGGCTTACCTCTCCATGAACGGTGCATTTCATTTCATACCTATAAATGATTATGTAACATTATAAATATATCTATATGATGGATATATATGATATATATGATATCCAAATCATGAATATCATTCTGGATAGAAATAACCTTTGACCACATGAACAACATGTAATTGTAAGAAGTCCACTTTCGACTTAAGAACCAAATATCAACAAAACAAACATTGTTAACTTAAATGATTACATAATGTTTATAAAATGGTAATAAGTGATATAAAAGTAATAATTAACTTGAAAAAGGTTCTTAAGAAAGTATAAATTAACTCAAGTTAATTTTTCAGGACGTTAAAGAACGATCGAGTCAAGTCGGACCTGAGGTAAGGGATTTATTCTCAATCTCCTTTCATTGAGGCTTATTTTGATTTATACACAACTTTATTTTATACGATGTATAAACCCCGTTTAATTTTATGTTTATTAAAAGGGAATCATTTTCTACGATGTTTTTTACTAAACAACAAAAAGTAATGTTTCTTTTATCGTACGCCATGACAACGACCCTTTTCCGCCGCCGCGAGTATTTTTTGGTCTTTGGATTCCTCAACAAGCCGTCATGTTTTTAATGTGAAATAAATACCATATACACTTTTATGTATTTTGGTATTGAAAATGGTTTTTATAATGGATTTTTTATGTCAATATATTTAAGTGATATATTCTGATCAAAGTGTGGTAATGTTTTCTTTCCATTATATTTGTTTTCTGTCTTATGATTTTATAATGGTACTTGGACATTTGACGGGTGGTTACGTGATAAACCATATGACAAGTGGTGCTGTGAATACCAGGAAATGTGGTTATGTTATAACCTCCAATTCATTGGGTATGGAATTCAGCCGTATGGCTATTCCATTAAGTGATATGTGTGGAAGTCGATCATATGGTTATTCCACTTAAGTATGTTTATGTCCCAAGATACCTTTATATGTTATGCGTTCTTTATATGGGTTTTATGGTAATCTTTTGGTAACAAAAGGGTACATAATGATCTTTTATTCAGTTTTTACTACTTTATAAAGTTGAAGGTATTACTTTGATAAAGTATACATGGTTTACTTGTTGTTTGAAAAACTAACAGTTTTCATTCTTTTTGTATCTCTTACTGAGCTTTTTATGATCACCCCATGTTTTTTTGAAATGTTTTTCACAGGACTTAATGTGGAATAGGGTCAAGGATGGGATCAAGGGAAATTTATGCTATCTATAACATGGAACTAGACATAATATTTTTTAAGATTTTTTATTTTATGTAAACTTAGTAGAAGTTTCTGCATTGTAATCTTTTGAGATGTAATAGTTATGTTCTAATTCTCTAAAACTTTAAACCTAAAAAAATCCTCAACGGGAATTATTCATTTAATTCATTATTAAGTAATGTTTAAGGTCGTGGCCTTATATAATTCCTATTTGGGGTATTATATAAGGAAATAACGTTAATTCGTTGTAATTTGTTTTTAATATAAATCTCTATATTTCAATATTATTTATTTAAATAGGCCTTAACTGAAAAGGGGTTTTCATGAGTCAAATATAATTCATTAGACATAACAACTCAACATAGATTATAATCATTCAACATTTTATAAAACAGTACAGTGAATATTTTATGTTTCATGTACATATTACTTTCTATGGAAATTATGTATCACACCAATATATTCTTCATTGATGAATCTAGTATTTTTTTATGAGTAATTTTCATATTATTTAATTTATTTTCTCCCCATTTCCATATTTTTCCTAATAGTAATGTTCTCCTTTCCATTGTTGAAAATAAATATTTTTATATCTAATTACCCTTATATTATTTATTATTCATTTTAAAAAATGATGTTTGGTTACTGTTTCTCATTACGGGTATTCAAAAAATAATTTTCAAAATGCTTAAAAATTGTTTCCATCTTTCCGAAATAAAATATTTTTTCATCAAATAAACTTTTAGTTATTGATATAATATCGGTTTCTCAAAATTATATATTAAAAATGATTCAACTTTTAAATGTAAATTATTTCAAAGAAAATTCATGTCACCTTGGGGAAAATTATTTTCAAGTTTATCATAAAAACTTTTTTTACAAAAAAGATTTGTTTTCTTTATTAATTTTCATTTATTATTAAAAACAAATTTTCATATTTATATTTAAATTATTAGCTTACATGGATATGATTTCCTGAATCACTCTCTAAATGTTTTTGTGCAATTTCATTTTGATGTGAATGTGTTATCAATATCAACTAATTGAATGTTTGATTTAATTTTGGTGATAATATATTTAAGTATTGTGAAACCCATTATCAATACCATGGTGATTCATAATATTTCATTTATTGATGTCATATGCCACTCATATATATGTATTGCGATGAGTGGGGTCTAACATTACCATAAAATTCATTGTATAATGATTTATATAACATTATATAATAATGTTAAGTGTGGTCATTTCATTTGTTCACAAAATGATGCCTGTAGATTTATTTTCTCATAATATGAAGTGTGACCATTTATGTTTTTAAAAATAAGAGAGATAGAAATATTTTTTCAAAATATAATGCATGTGAAGTTTTCCCCAAGAATGAATATGGGGATTTTCTTTATTACAACATGAAGTGAGGTAATTTTTATTGTTCATACTTTAATCTGTGAGGATTATTTTCAAAACATAATGCCTATGAATTTTTCATATTAAAAATAGTAATTTTGGCCTTTTTTTATTACATCATGCATTGTGGAATTGTTTTTGTTCAAAATGTTATAAAATAAATATGATTAGGTTTTTGAAAATGTTGTTAATAATCAATAATTAAAGGTAATATTACATTCCCATGTCATGAGCCTATGATTATGCTCCATGGGTCTTGTTTATTCCTTCGTGTTTCCTCACACATAACCCATGGAATATGTTTTATCTATTTACACACAAAAAGTTATCATTGATTATGGGTAAATCTTATTGATTAATTTTATTTTTATAATATCTTTCTCTCTTTCTCTTGTTTTCTCATATGATTTTGACATAATCCCTCAACAACATGTTTATAAGTATTCTTTTACTTATCATTTTAGATACCCTTTATAATTTTATCTTTCACAAGTTTATAATGATGAATATAATATAGAATAAGAATAGAAGTTTAAATAATGTTGATAAAATGCAGAGTAATGATGAAAATTATTGTAAAATAAGATTCTTGTGTAGTTGATTATCTAGGATACCAAATATTTTTTTTATAGGATTATTAAACTATTTGTAAAAAATGTTATCTAGAATATGGTATTAATATATTGGTTATGTATATTTTTCCTTTGTATCCAAATTTTGTATTAATGAACATTTTAGTGATTTATATGGATTATTTTAGTTATTTATTAATTATTTATATTTGGAAATAAGGGTAGATGTCCATAGGGAAAACCCTATAGATGAGTCAATGTATTTGATGGCATCAAGAAATAGTGTTAATACCTTGTGTATGTGGTATTATTAGAGATAATTATCTATATAGATTTTAAAATGTGGATGAGGTTATGGTTACAATTAACCTAGGTTCAACCACCGTAAAATGGGTTGGGTGAAAAAATTACTCAATCACCACTCTAATCAATGATGAGTTGGACTAATAATATACATCTAGATATATAATCTACAGAATGTGCTGTGGTTAATTGAATTTTATTTATAAACTACTATAAAGGAAAAAATCCCAAGTAATAATATGGTTTTTGTTGGGAAGTATGAGAAAAGAAAACATATTTTAATCTCGGTTGTATCCAAAATGATATTTGTGGAACTAACAGTGAGTTAGGTTGAAATAAAATAAATTTATTTTTTCATAATAATACCATAAATTAATAATGATTCTGGTTAAACTATTCAATGACTATTTACGATAAAAGACATATAAAATTAATTACTTTACACTAATATTAACCAATTTTGGTTTATAAATATATGGAAGTTGAAGTAAAAATGGTTGTGAGGGATAATGGAGATAATACCTCAAAGAATAAAGCATAATAACTAATGATTTAATGAGAAAATTATATTTATAAAAACCATATATTTAGAAATATGACTAAAAATATTAACATAGTTGAAGTCCCAAACATACTAAATGAAAATTTTCATGATGTGTCATTAATTATTAATTCCAAAATATGATGAAGGAATGAATATTTAATTTCCTTCATCCTAAAAATTATAAATGAATAAAAAGGGAAATATTCTAAAGACAATTGGAAGATACATTACCTGTGTAATAAGCCTCCTCGAGCATCAAACTATCATTAAAAATGAAGATTTTGGTTAGAAGTATTGAAATAAATATCATCATAATTTAATATTTATAATTCAATATATTATATGTGAGGAAATTAGGAATTACTAATCCAATTCTTTATCCAAGTATTAACCAAGATGATGAGCATCACCAATATCTAAGAATAATAGTAAAATGGAATGAATATACATTCACCACTCCTATATATGATCATCATATATAATGTACATAAAACATTTATTCTAGTTATTTATATTTATTGTTCAAATTTTATTCTAGTAATGAATATATAACTTAGAATTTTTCTTAGATCACTAAATCACCACCCATTGATTTTATTATCGAAGACATATTCTAGTGGTATGATTATTATATTCCATATAAAATTTTGTGGAGTGTTAATTATAGAAATATTATTATCATTAATTTATATAAATTGTACATGGTTTTAGTGATGAATTTAATCCCCCCATTAAGATGAATAATTATCTAAAGTATGTTATCCAGATTTAATATTAACCAGTTATATTCTATAAATAATGGGATAATAATATCAACCCTCTAAAATTAATTATAAAATGTTATTCATATTACAAAATAAATGTAGAATCATGGGCCAAATTTTTATATAAAAACTAAATATTTTGGATTACAAGTATAGATATATGTTTCCCATTTTGGTATGGTTGATAAATATATAGAAATTACATCATGATTATCTCAATAATTTATATTCTATTATATATTTACAAAGGTATCTGACAATTAAAATTATGAGGAAGTAATTTATTTAAAGGGGGAGAATGCACAACCAGATATTTTAATATATAAATTATTTTAATCTAGTCAATGTGATTGATATATTTCTCCATAAATAATATAGAATGTAAAATGTGAAACTATATATTTATAAATATATAAATATTTATGTCTGGCCATTAAAGATTTATCATTTAATTAATCGAATTCATTAGGAGTATCCAATTTATGAAATACTTATACATATAAAATAATTTATATAATTAATATACATTAAATTTAACTAATTTAACTAAAATGGTGATAATTTCTTTTTATGTTTGGTAAAAATATTTTTATAAAAATTTCATTTCTATATGATATAGTTTTGTTTTTCAATAAATATATGATTAATGGTGGTAGATTATGTTGATATTGGGTTAACAAAAGTTTAATTGGTAAATGATATGAAATAAAAATAATAATAGAAATTATTTTAATAAGTATTTTTAAAAAAATCATTTATTTATTTTATTTTTTACAAATTTATTTATTTATTTTATATAGTTAATTGAAAAAAATTACATCATTTTGGACTCAAAATAAAAATATTATCTAAATATTAATTAATGGTAAATTTTTGAAATAATTACTTTATGGTGAATAGTGAAAAAATAATTATATTACTAAAAACATTAGTTTTATGAATATACAATAATATCAAAATTGTTTAAATTTTTATAAACCCTTTTAATATAAAATATATATATATATATTAAATTAAATTAAATCATTTTAAATTCAAATATTATTTTTATTAAATACATTTCTATCATGTCGGGAATTTATGTATCATTTTACTCTAAACCCCATTTTTATTATTTGAATTTAAAATTACTATTCCAGAATTGACGAAATTAAACCTATATAAATGGATTTAATATTTTTGATAAATATGATATTATTATTTTATAATATTAATTTAAATTTTGGGGAAACTGTAAACCTAATAAGATTTAATTTAGTGACTATGATAAATGTCAAATAGTTATTTTCAAAGAACAATTTTTCTATTATTTTTTAAATTTTTATCTAATAATAAAATTTAAATGATGATTATAATATTGTTTAAACACTTATGTAATTATAGTAAAACATATTCCAAATATTATTAAGAACACATAATTTTCAAACCCCATTTTTCTTGATAAAAACTATTTATCATTATATGATTTGATTTAATTTTAAAGTTAATTTTCTTTTAATTGAAAATAAAATTAGACAACATTTAGAACTATATTTTTTTTATAATAGAAACATTTTGACATAATTTTTATTTTATATTTTTATAAAATAATATAATACCTAATGAAAAACACATTTCCATGAAAAAATAAATAGAGTATAATTTTATAAACCTAAGTAGAAATTACATACAACATTTTTAAAACATGTGTGTAAATACATGGATGAGTTTTTATCAACGAAAAAATAACTCCAAAATCTATTATTTATAATTTTTTCAATCACTATACCTTGAATATTTTTATTATATTATTGAAAAGTAAAGGGGTATTCATAAAAGTTCCATTTTAATCTCTTATAAAAGGGTACACTTCCACCACTTCAAAACACAATCATTCTTTAAAATTTCTTCTCCAATCTCTACCATTTTGACCTCCTAGATTCTTATATTATATTCATAATCAAATTTACTCCATTATTTTTCAAAACCCCTTAATTATTAAGAAGTATTTTAAAAGATAGTTTAAATCCCAAGGATTTTAAGTGCATTTGAAATATTAATAAAGAATAAGGGAAACAATTTGTCTAAAAATTCCTCTATTTAAGATATTTTTTTCATAAACAATATTTTATTTTAGTGGTGTATATTATACCAATATGAAATTTAATTTTCTAAAATACCTTTTATTCATGGTAATTTATGTTCAATTTATTTAATACTCTTTCAATTGGATTTTATTTAAATGTACCAAATGTTGTAAGGGGGTTTCTTGACTCCAATATCATGTTTGAGTCATAATCAATACACATTAATTATACTCATTCACGTTATAAATATCCAAATAATGAATATAATATGTTTTATTTAGATAAATATGTTCTAGAAAATAATATTTCATAGAAAATTATTTATTCTTGATGAATATACTTTTTGTAAAAAGTAATTTCCATATATTTTAACGTATTTTTTCCCTATATCAAATTTTTGACACCCCACAATTGTTCTCATTTCCCAACGGAAAATATGTTTTCATATCTATGAAAATTTTTATATTTATTAATAATCATTTAAAAAAAATTATTATTTTCTGTACTCTTTCCGATGTTGTATTTCAATAAAGGTATTTCAAAATGCACAAATGGTTTTCAATCATTTCAAAATAAAAAATTTTATATTCCACTAAATATTACATTTTGATAAAACATTTATATTTTAAAATTTCATTGACTAGATAGTATTTATTATATGATTTTCTTGAAAATATATTCTCTGTATAATTTTAAAAATGAAATTTCATGGTGATTGTATCTTTATATTTAATCAAAACATAAAATAAATTTCTAAAACTACTTTAATGATTTCACAACACTGTTACTTTTAATCTATAATGTCTTATCATATCTTTAGGTTTTTTTTCCTTAATAATTCTCTAAAATTTCTCATGAAATCTATTTTTAAGGTGATTTTGTTTTTTGTATCAACTTTTTACAAGCTTGAGGTCAATTTTGGTTGTAAATTCATGAATTTTATAGAACCCATTTTAAATACAATGGGTTTTTAGAATATGGTGAATTATTAAAATATTAGGGTACTCATGTGTATGGATGATGTTGTTTGGGGTCTAGAATATCACTCTAACTCACTTACTAATGACTTATATGTCATGAGGAAAAGAAAATAAGAGAGATAATTTTTTTCTTCATAACATGATGATTAATTATTTTATCACAATTTTATGTGTAAAAATTTATTTTGTTCACAACATTAAATGTGGCCATTTTTTGGTTCAAAATATTAAGTGAGTTATTTTAAAAAAAATTTATGTGTGTTAATTTTTTTTATCAATATAAATAATGTGAATTTCTTTTTTTGACACTAAAACATGGAAATTTTGTTTGATCATAACAAAAATCATGGGGTATGTTTATTATTCACAACAAGAAGTGTGGTTCTTTTATTTCATCAAAAGATGAATAATAGAAATTTTCAAAAATAATTATTAATTCCCTATTCATATGTTTGTGTAATGATTTTCTTAGGATATATTTTAAGGGGATATTATATTTCCATGAAACATGAATTTGAATATGATCCATGTTTCATGTATATTGTCTAATTTTTTTTCACTATTGTCCATTTTTATATGTTTTCTATTTTGAGAATATTTTTTTTGATATGATTTACAATGGAATTCTAATATTGGGGTCATTTTATTTCAAAATGATATTTCCCTAATTCTCATGTTTCTTCATATGATTATTATCTAATATATTGATAATATGTTGTTTAGACTTCTATTTCTGAGCATTTGATCTCACCAAATTCTTATTTATTATCTCATTCGGTTATAAGGAATTTTATAACCTATGAGATGTATAAAAGTGGATATAGTGTGTTTATAATATTTGTAAATGTTAAAAAGTATCATAATATATGTTTCTTACTTATTTAATAATTAGATAATCTAATCATTTTGTTCCTTGGGTTGTGTGGTTGTTTGGTAGATGTATTATCTATAATATGTAATGAATGTATTTTGGATGATTTATAATTTTTTCCCCATAAAATATCACATCATGTAGCTGTTTATTTTAATAAATAATTGGATCTCTAATATTTTAAATCCTTATTAGCATCATTTGGAGTGAAAAACTCTTTCGGTCACTTCATATATAAATTCTCATAATGGTCCTTGTCAAGATAATATATTTTTACATCCTTGTTCAATATCTCATTGTCCTATTAAGGACTACTGTCATATAGAATTATGATGTATTTTAACATTGAAACTGGTGAAAATAATTTATTTTCCCCCCACCATTTCCTTTTCATTATTATTTTTCTATCTATATCTAGTTTCATCTTTAAAAATTATTTAAAAAAAAGAGTCTTTACAACCACTATAGGATCTTCCAATATCCGAAAATGGTTTAGGTATATGAAATTCATCAATGAAGTCATTGAATCATTGCATTTAACATATTTTATTCCACATACATTTTTCTTGAAAAATATAATATCATTAATTTCACCAATTAACGAGTCACAATTTTTAGTAAATAGAAATGTATATGATTCATATTCCCTAACCACTCTCATAATTATATATAGTACTAGTGTCTCTAGAATACCTTTTTCAATAGAAATTTCTATAATATATTTCTTTTCTAACTCACATTTATGTTTATCCTTTGATTTATTGAGTTTTATCTCTCTTCAAATAAATAATATTGAGATGTGATCCATCTAAAAAAATATGGAATTTACTGGAACCATTAACATTGTTTTTTAGTGTTTATATTTTAATATACCCTTATTTCCTTGGTGAATTCCACAAAGAAAAACATTGTTCTGATGATCAATGTTGGTATCCTCAAGAATCTTTAATGAATGTTTTACATCACTATTAAAATATGTTTCAAGACAAGGATTTCATTCCACACCAATGTTACTATTGGTTGTTGTTTACATTTTACAAGGAATAAATTTAGTGTGTTCAAATTTATCACAAATTTGTATATGCAACATGGTAACATAATACATTCATGAATCATACTTGATCACACTATGTGTAATAAGGTGTGGTTTCTTATTTCATAAAAAATTCCATTATGTTGAATATGTTGGATTGAGTTGAGATAGAATCACAATCTATTGTAAATAATCAATTATATCTTAGTAAATTCATTATCCACCAAGGGTGGATAAATGTTTCTCTGCCATCATCGTATATTTATTGAAAAATAAATTTTTATATTTCATGCATTTTTCAAATGAATCACTTATACCTTATAATTTAAACATATCCATTTATACCAAATCCATTAGTGAATGTTATGAAGAATTAGTATCCACCATGTTTTTCAATAATAAATAGAAAATTAGAAAATTTATAAACAAACTCAAGAATATTTTTGGTTCTTTCAGTTTTTACTACATATAGAGACTTGGTCATTTTCAATGAAAACTAGCATAAACTATTCCAAATGTTAATAGTTCCAATGAGTATATATTTTCTTATTTAAATAAAATAGTAAATGATTCCACATACGGATAAAATGTGATTCATTTAAACCAAATTGTTTTTCGATTTGCAACACCTAGTTTATGTAATCCAATAAATAATTTCTACTATCAAGATAATTATTACCTTATCACATTTTATCTATTTAGAACTAATAAAATTTCCTTCCAAATTTAAAATAAAAAAATCCATATAAATTACGGATTAAAAAAGAATAAGTTTTCTAATGTATGGAACATAATTATAATTATTTAAATCCATGGCTAGTTATGTTGGAATTGTGAGGTGGGAAACTAAAATAGACACGATGGTAATTATATCTCCCTTTGTAGCTCATATATTCACCCCACCCCATGAAAATATTTTGAATGTATTTGGTTCACGTAATTGGTTACAAATATGAGAACCAAATAGTGTTTAAAATGTAAATTTTTTAAAAATATATCAAACTCACTTGAAAGTGATTTTAGTTCAATATTCCCCATTAATAATACTTTAATGACATCAGAATGTTGTAGGGTTACAAGAATCAATGTTACTACACATTCCAATATGGTGAAAAATTCATTTACCAATACTATACGATTAGAACTATAGATATAAATGTGATTGGCCTAGATTAGTGATAGGACGCATAACCATCATTGATGTCCTTGTGGAATGTGCATGTGAGGAAAAGTGTGTTGAAAGAACATGTTCTGTCTTGTGGAGGAATTAGTTAGTTTAATAAGTTATCATGATGGGTCATTTCCATTTTTTATTGGTAGTAAACAAAGTTGTTACAAGATACCCATGGAGAAATATTTCTATATTCTTGTACTGAGGAGTTCAGGTCTTGAAAAATCATATCAGAGCCTGTACCCCAATCAGAAGTCCAGAATAACTTCCCAGGTTAAATATATTGGATCAAAAGTTATTGTTTTTTTTCATTAGTGGGGGGAGTGAAACACCCTATATAAATAAATTATTAAAATATTATATTTTATATGCATGTTAATAAGCTGATCCATTCTTTTCATAATCTAGTTGCTAATAATTCTTGGAAAAGAGTAGTGCCAAGATGGGAGACTTGCTGGGAAAACCTTGGATTTACTTAAGTAACCAGAATGCTTTTCAAAGGGAAATGTGTTGGAAAAGGGGGACTGTGTTTAGACTAATAAGTTACACCAATGGTTATTATCTAATGGTTTTCTATATAGGTATCCCTTATATTACAGTAGAACCATGGATATAGATGTCCATGAACATGGACTGGGTAGACCAGGTCATGAAAATTTTCAATATTAAGTTAATCATCTAGAGTCCCTTCTTACAACAACAGTAATAGATTTAATTATGTTCCAATTATTTATACATTGTCTTACTCATTTTGGAAGGCCACAATGAAGTGGAATTGGTCTTTTCCAGAATTTGTTCCAGGATGGGTGACTTTCAGTGAAGTTCCATGGGTATGTGTGAGTGAGGAAAAAGAAAACCAAAATAAAATGAGTTGGAGTATAATAATACTCATTAGTTTGATAATGTGAACCCAGTGTGTAATTACTAGTGGTGTTTTGGGTTGGTATCCAAGGTAATATGGGATATCCATGGAATTATATGACCATGGTCATATATTAGGGAGGTAAGGTCATGAAATTTTTCATTGTGAGGTTTGTATTCTAGGGTCCATTTTTTAAAATGAAAAAAATTGGAAATTATGTTCCACTACTTTTTACTTAATATTATACCTATTGTAAGGGTATTGGGAAGAGACATTGGACTGGATATTTTTCATTAGGTTTTTATTATTTCCCTTTCTCTTATTAATCATAACTATTGAATTGAATTTTTACTTTATTTTCTTTTCATCCTAGATATTTAGATTAAGGAGATCTAACTAAGACCTTTCAATGATTTTTATATTATAATGTATAAATAATATATAAAATATATTATAGAGTGATATTAGTATGGTATCTATGTGTAATAATTTTGGTTCTTTAAACAAAATAATATGATGTCTCTCAATGTATTAAGTCATTTAGACCATGGGATAATTATTTTATGTACCCCCTCCACGATTGACTGTAATGAGTACATTAAAAATCATAGATCTATCATGTTATTCCATATCCCTATAAATATAATAAATATGGGATTTCATATTGTTTTAATCCATGGATTCATGTGACTTTTTGACATCAAAATACATTGATGATAACATAAAACACTCAATATCTAGAATATTATACAAATTTTTCTCACAGATAGAGAGTTACTCATCACAGAACTCTTTTCCATGAGGATTTTTAATTTAGGGCTCAGCCATATAAGGATTCATTTCATATTGTAATATAGTGCCCTAATTAATATACCACTCTTAAATGTTACTGATGACAAAATGCTTATTTTTATCCCATATTTATATGAGGGATATTGAATTTCATGATTTATCAATTTTATACAACAATATAAATGTATATATTTTTTAGTTTATCTTTTTTTTCAAAACATTTGAGAGTAAATAATTTTATTTATCCTATTCTATAAATAAATATTTTTTATAACTTCAATTACTTATGTGATTAACTCACAATATCCAATCACATAGAAAATATGGGGGAAAGATATATATTTTAATTGTTATTTACCATTTTATGGTCTTGTCAATTAAATAATAGTAATTAGGTAGGATATCTTTCTAATTATTATAACATATCTCCTAGATCAGTTGAGTGGACTCTCTATGCTTGGAATACATACTGGGAATTTCTCAACATATTCCCATATGAATCATCAACTATAGATAAGTATATTTATCTTTCTTTAATCATTTTTTATTTAATGAAAACTCAAATAAGAACTCCATGAATAAGTAATAATTTTATCTAGGGATAATCCAACACACAGTTTTATGATTTCTTCCTTAATCAAGAAGTTGAAGGCACAAATGATTGAATATTAACGTGTTGTTTTTAGTTTATAATTCATAAATTAAATTATTTAATCATTTTACATGTCTTGTTATTATTTTATAGATATTAAATACATAATTAGAAAGTTTTTTATAAACTAATTATGCCTGAAAAAATTATTTCATTTCCTCAAGAAGGTCCTATTATCATATTTATTTATATGATTTCATCACATCATCCAACAAAACAAAACAAATATAACCCTTTAACCATAGAAAACATATAAATAAAGGTACATGATCAATATATTTATAATGGTTAATTTATTTTGATGATATTAATACAACATAACACCCCAAGGGAAAAATTTCATGATTCGGTATGCAATCATGTTGCGGTATTCCTCCATCGACCAATGCATCTACTTGGTTGGTTTCAATTCGACTCAGGTTTTGACCCATAACCACTCCATTTATATCTGTATTTTTTCTTGACTTACTCACATATAGATTTGGGATACTAGGGTAATTGGATACATAAAATAAATCATGGACACACATGAACTACATAATAATGGGAAATATAAGACATGTATGGAATAATATTTAATTTAAAAAAATTATTACATATTAATTCATATGAAGTAATATTAATTTAATTTGTAACCTGAAACATAATGTGGTAAATCTTCTGACACAATTAATAACATATATAGAGTATAATAAAATTAATATTAGATATCATACATTTCTAAAAAATCTATTAATTTAAAAAAATCAATGAATTAATATTAAAAAGTGGTATTCAATAATTATTTTATAGCAAATTTATAAATTAAATATTATATATAGGAGGTAAGAGGAAAAGAAACAACCTAGTCTATCAGTTATTCATATGTTATTTTTTGTGTGATATTCACTCTCACAACAAATAGGCATACACGATGTGTCACATAGATATATGTCTTCTTGTTTCACATATCAATCAGAGTAGTTACCTCAATTTGTATGAACACATGACACATGTTTATCCCACATTAATATAAAACATTTAGTTCAAAAGTTTTATATATGATGTTTTTAATGAATTTACATGAATTGTAGTTCCAAAAACAACAAAAATTAACAAATCATTTAATATACACAAAAAAATCTTTCACAAGGTGTGTATGCCATCTATATGCTATGTTGATTAGTTTTAATAAAAATAAATAAATTCCCTTCTATGTATTAAAATAAATACTTTTGTAGATGGGGAAAGTATGTTCTCCATGTAAGTAGGGTTGAGTTTTACAACATGTACACTAGATATATTAATCGTAACACTATTATGGAAATCCCACACTATTTTTTCCAGGAATCTGTGGGTCATGTGTGTGGAATTGTATTGTGTAAAATGGAATGTGATCAAGACACACACCATATAATAAAGATGGAACCATTCCCCTTGACCATACATGAAAACATGGCATCTGAAATTATTTCACTCAGAAAGCATTAAAAACATCACCACTTTCTCATGTTTTCCTTACATATTGTGTACATGTCTTACATACCCTACACCCCCAAACATTTTTCCATCTATAATTATTTACATTTCATAATACATATGAATTTACATATCCTCTTATGAAATCCCACATGGTATGTCATGATTTTATAAATCATTGGCACATTTTTGTATTACTGAAATAACCAATATGTATTTAGGTTATACAATGTGTATTCTGATTGACCAGTTCTTGTACTTATCGAACACAAATTGTTTCTACAAGATTTATTCATGTATTTTTAGTCCCTCATAGGTCATATAATAATGATTAAATATATTATCTCAACATTATGGATTATTAATGATAATAAAAATGAAAATGAGAAAAATATTTTTTATATTTTATCAATAGTAATTACATATCTATAAATATTAATATTAACACTATGATACCACTTGATAGTTATAGGAACAGTGGAAGCCAATCGAGCCCCTAATCAATAATGGGTTTTTCTATATGAAAAATATAAATAATGAAATGTAACATGATTATATCTAAATAAAAACAATGAAATAGTCCAAAAACCGAGAGAGGGAATCATTCAAATTTAATTTTTAATAAAAATGGCTAATAATAAAATTCCATAATGTAAAGTTCTTTATTATATATAGATTTTGACCCTATAAATTTTGTGTGACATATACAATATTTTCACTATAAAGGACCAAAATAGAACCCATATATCATTCATCCACAGAAGATTCTTTTTCTTTAAATATTGAAAATGGATCTCTATGTGATACCAAAGTATTACCTATTTCATTTCATCATTCCTAATGATAGAAACTTAGTCCCTTGGGTTTGAGAATTGTCATACATTTTAGCCCTCATTCATTAATTGGGAAAATTGACAAGAAATTTCACTATATATTTAACTAAATATAAATAATTCTATTAGAATTTACTACTTAATATCCTAAACTAAAAGGATACATGAAATATTATACAACAATTATATAATCATAATAAAACCTATGGTGGATAAAATGATAGTATTCAGTTATAAATGAATAAAATATATGATTAAAAACACTTAATGTTTTAGAAATGATATTTTTCAATAAAATATGTTTCCCTTAAATATTATATTTTTATTAAAAAGATAAATTTCATAGTTTTATAATTTCAATTTGGAAAAATATATATAATATTTTAAGGAATTTGTAAATATTGTCTTACGATATTATTTGATATATTTTAAAATAATAGAACATTATGTGAATTAGGAAAAATATACTAAATTTTATAATAACATAATTATTTTACATAAATGTTTTTGAACCACATTTCTAAAAAAATAAAATAATTATAAAGTAAAATAAATCATATAAAAATATTACATTTAATTTTGTTTAAACGTGATTACAGTTTTTGAATCATAAGTAATTTTTTAGTATTTCTTCTCATATATTATAAACTAATTTTATCACTTTTAGAAATTACATATACAAAAATCAATTTCATGTTAGATATGTACATGATCATATTAGATGATAAAGTAAATTTCATTTTATTAATAAAAAATATTACTAGGATTAATGTTAATTACAATGATAATGATAAAAGCGTTATTTTAAATGTTTCATTTTATTAACATTGTGTAATTTTTATGTTGTTTATTCAATTAATATCTTTTAAATAATTAATCTAATAATATTTTTTAAAAAATATATAATTTAATTTATTCACATCAATTTTCTCATCAAATTTAAATAATATTAAGATCACTTGATGGTAAAAAACAATTTTAAAAAAATATTTTTAAATAAATATTATTTTTTATGAAAAGAATATTTAATATTTATTAAAAAATTAATTAAATTTTATTTTGTTTATAATATCAATAATCACACCCAAATTTATTATAAGGGTTTATTTCATATTTTCAGTAAAAGATAAGCTTTTCAGGTAAAAACTACTTACCCCAGTAAAAAAGTTAAAAGTAAAAAATATAAATGAAAATTACATGAAACATGTATAAAATTTTTTTGAAATATTTTTTTTTCGTTTTATAAACCCAAAATTACCCAATGTTAAATTATTTATAAATTTTTTAGTTATTGACCATTGGATAATGTAATGCCATAATTGAAAATTAAAGGATATTAAACAAGTCCGATATTCTTCACTTATCAAAGGGAATCACTACCACCCTATCAATACTCCAATTTATCTTATAAATATCCTTGAAAGCCTAGCCAATTATCATTTCATTGTATTCTATTTATTTTCATAAATGATATGTATTTTTATGAAATCCCACGTCATTCAATTCTAAATATATCATTAAGAAAATGTTAATGGTCTCATGATATGTATTACTTACACTCTAAATGTTCCACGTAATATTTATTTTTCCAAACTACAATAACTATAGAAATATAATAACATAAATAACATTATAATATTTAAATTTTTTTATATTAATGGAAAAGGATTTATTTATTCCATCACATAAACTATGAAAATAATGGAATGTCGATGGTGTATTGTATAGACTACCACATCCAAAAAGCCGCATCATCCATTTTTTCAGAACTACCTATCTTCATTAGTTATAAATATTGAATTTGAGAATAAATTTTTTTATATAATATAATTTTTTGTATGATAAGAAAATTATAATACAACATCATTTCTTCCCATTCAATAGTTAATTAAGATTTCACTTATATATTGTGTGGAGTGATGCCACCATGAAGTATTGTTTTTCTATTTTCATCTTGAGTTTTCTGCATTATCCAAACAGCATAAAATTTCACAAAAAGACATAAAAACAAATTATTAATAAAATTATCCTTCTTTTGTAATGATATTATTTCAAAACAGAAAAATTCATAACCATAGTCACTATCGAGTTGTGGTATGCTCATGTTTCTGTCTGTATAACCAACTACATGGATATTGCTATAAAATTATATCATGGATGAAAATGAAAACATAAATACTCATATTTTATAATTTAATATTTAAATTATTCATATTTTGTGGTTTTTAAAAATTTTTATAAATTACTTAACATTGTTTTAAAATATCATCTTTGATCCTCAAATGTATTAATATAGGTTTGGAGTTTGTTCTCCAGAAGAAACATGTTCAATACATGAATTTCGGTTTATTTAATTATTATAGATGTTTTTAATCATTTAATTATTGATCCTTTTCATTTATATTTTATGTGATAATTTCCTAGGAATGAATGTCATAGTAAAAGGTTTTTGAATTTCATTGCTACGATGGGAACCTGTAGGTTCCACGATGTCATTATTATTTTATTTTCTAAGGCTAGGACATATTATTTGAAATTACATGTATAATAATGAATATTGGTAGTATGATGCTCATACGATGTTGAAACACCATATCATGATTTTTAACTCGGTTAATCTCTAAGATATAAGGTCATGAGAACAAACATGTTATTACCATATTCACATTTCCGGGTGTCATTGGATGATACAATTTTGGGATATGACTGTTGATCCTTGTACTTTAAGATTATCATTAATTTATATCAAAACTAACAAAAATTGATATATAAATGAAAACCATGATGAAAAATGGTAATGATTATATATATATATTGGGTTTTTAATGAGTGATTTTGAAATAATGTATAATGTGAGAAATTATTTATCCCTTATATCCCTAGATGAATTTCTATTTATTAACCACTTTGATGGTAATTAAAATGCATTAAAAATACATGTCATTAGTATTCAATGAGTGAGTTAATTTCAAAAAATTTAATGAAACAGACATTCAGAATATAGGTTGATGGAACTAGAACACAACCTTTTTGCTTCAATATATTATAAGAAATTATTATATTACATAGGAAAAATTCACAAGGGGTTGGATATCATATCAACATTAACATGTTTTTATAATAGATACTATTCAAGTTGATAAATTATATCCTTGTACATTGGGCTGATTTTCATTATTCCATTGTGAAAGAGGGCTAGTGGGTCACACACATAGTGTGTCAACCATATAAGTAATGTTTATATAATCAATTTATCATATGAGGTTAAATGAGATGGGTGATCACCATAATTTTAACACGTGTTATTTGAAATAATATTTTAATTAAATAATAATAATAATAATAAATATTTAAAAGTATAGTGAATATTATAATTATTATACTAATCGTTGAGTAATTCAAGAAAATTTATTTATTAATGAGTCATTATTCGAGGAATGGTAAATATCAAAGAAGTAATGTGGATTGAGCATAATGTTCCGTTTTGAAATAGTGTAGAATAAATTTATTTATAATCATAATTTATTTCACATGTTATGTGAATAATAATATTATCATTATTATCAATAGGGATCTTGTCAATTATGAATACTAATGATGGAAAGGGGATTGTGTGTGATTTTACAAAAGTAAACATGTTAATATATATATCTAATTATATCACTTAAATAACAATCATTTTGTATGAATAATGGACAGAGAGATATATAGAGATATATAATTTTCTCTCTCTTCCTCGTCTCTTAAGGATTCATGAGAGAAATAATAGTTATTCCTACTTTGAGAATAATACGATTGTGATCAACCATGAACATTGAAAGTGATCGTGATTGGTCGTGCTAGCACTCAGTTATTCTATTGAGACATTTAGATAATACAATGCCTATTTAGATCACCTCTTGGAGTATTTTATACTTTTACACTATATAAAAATGATCATATAATTAGATATAGTTAGTAATTTCAACAATGAAATCAAAATTATAAGTTTAGGTAACTCTTTTTCTTCTTGTAAATAAATAATAATTACTTGTGAGGATCTTCATATTATATTTATAGTGTCTTAATATGGTCATGTAATCTATGATTTTCATTGTTCATGGTGGTTTGACATGTTCTAAAATGATAACATGTAAATTGATATATAAATAGGAGCACATCATACAATATATGGGTGATTCCACTATTGTAGAATCCAATGATTTTTATCAGTGTGGTCAAATGTTTAATTTATATTTATTTTTTATTTATTAATTTGATTCATGTTATTTTGATTTATTTTACTTAAAAATTTATTTTAATATCTGAACATCATTGTATTTTCTTTTATTCACTATCACTAGTAAAAAATGATATTAGTTATTAATTAAAAGAGAAAAACCATTTGACTCATACAATATAGAGTTTCCGATGACTCTTCTAAGACATAAATAAAAAAATAATGTGTACTTGCCACATACACACTATTTCGTTTTCTTTTCACATCAATATGACCCAATTAAGTCATATATATCACAAGTAATTTGATATAAGATTCGACGAAAGCTGATAAACATGTAGATCCAAAATGTCTGGCACAAGGGATGAAGAACAAAACACTTTGACAACACTATACACAATGAGTTGTTCTTATTATCTCTAAACCTAGAACCTAGGGTGTCCATGTGAGTTATGTATTAGAAATTTTATGTGGTTATCGAGGTGATGTGGATCTCTAAGGGAAAATTTCAGATATTCACAGTAGAATTTTTTACATTGATCATGTCCACTTTCATAAACATGCTTAATCATAAGTCGTTTACTGCAGACACAAAGAGATGAAAAGTACACATCTAGTAGTCAATTGATGACAATGTTCTGGAATTTCCATGGAGAGAAGAATTAAATATATTATTAAACCTGTTGATTATTTTTTTCATTTTTCATTCATTCAATTGTACATTCCATGTTCTTTAATTAATATATATATATAGAATAAATTTTAATGTATTAATTTTTGAAAAACATAGCAGGTTTCCTCCAGGTAGATTTTTTCTATTAAATTAATTTTACCTGAAATCAAATATTTCATAAATTTTAAATTATAGTGAGTTTATGATTCTTTGATAAAATTATGATAAATTTAATTAATTGGATAAATTCATTATGTGTTATCTTAATTAAATAATGCATCAAAGTATTTAAAAACAAGATTTAAAATGAATGCACGTTGCATGTTGTGTTTGATGGATCATGAGATTATAATAAACCTTTCCAATTGATCGAATTCTTTTAATTTATTTAGATAAATTTAAAAGAAATGTCTAGGATTTATTCCCTCCCATTTATTATGTCATAGCTGATGTTCCCATGATTTCTTTGTGGGAATCCCAATTAATCCAATCAGTTTGATCCCCTCACATATAATTTTCTAAAAGATAATGTATGAAAGGAAAACCCAATTAAGTGGAGGTGGAATGAGTCAATTATATGAGGTGAAACCCATCAAAGTTATACATATAAACAGGGGTGGAATGAAACAAAAAAACCAAGGTACAGTTCATGCTGTTTCCACCTAGGTCTGATGGTTATTTTTTGTTCTTCTGGGTAATATAACATTTAAAGAATCTCAGGATCATGACACAAATGTTTTATTTAAGTTAGTTTAATGTTTAATTATTTATGTTTGTGGATGTTGCACAATAATTCATTAAATCAATTAACGAGCATGAAATATCGAGTAAAATATAAGTAACCAGTGCATAATATTTTAATCATATATAGTTAATTACTAATGTAAAATCCTCAAAATATAATCAAGTTATATGAAATTATAAAATGTTATTTACGTATAATTAAAAAATTGATCAAAATAAAATATTATTTTTACATAGCCTTCCACTACTTCAGTAATAAATGACCTCATAGTTTAATTTTCATGACAACCCCATGTTGGGGTGCCTTTATTTTTCATGGAACCTTTAGAATGATGTTTTGGGTTTATTAAACTTAGTTCACATCAAGGGTAGACTTCCCAACCCTAACATAGTGTAACTATGTGGAAAATTTTGATGACATCATTACTTATGAATTCATGATTGTGGATTCAACTCAACAAAATAATTGACCTAGGAGGTAATATAGTTGTCATGGCCTGTCCCCCAGGGCCCGTGCTGTGACTACCCCATGCCCACCTTCCATAGGCTAGGGGCTGGAAACTAGCACTAAAAGGCATTTTCCCTAAAACAATGAAGTCAATGCCTTTGTAACCAGCAATCTCACGTAACCAAGCACATAGAAAGATACGAACACACGATAACTATATAACCAAAGGAGTGATGAAAGTAAAAAAGGGGCTGGAATACAAGACCAATAGTAATGTTACAATTACAACTGAAATACAATACAACTGAAGAAAATGAAGAGACAGCTAATGGATCGTCCACCAAGGTTCATACATAAAGAGTAGGTATAGATTGCCTCCATATCACTCCACATCCACCCATCTCCTTTGTGTAACGAGATGTCGTATAGTACACCTCTAGGTACCATCCAGTCCTACTACTCTTAGCCTCAGTAAGCGATGTTCGTCTTCTGCATCCAACACAACAAGGTGCGGGATTAACCCATGTAGGGGTGAGTATAACGATACTCAGTAGGGACCATGAGACCCTCTAGGTCTTACAAAATCCATCAATGATAAAACCCAAAGTATGAAATGAATAGATAAACATACTTATGTATATTTCCATACATATACCAATGTTATCATGTAATCCATCTCAGTCATGTGAAAAAAAATAGAGGTACTGACTCAACTCATTCTAGGATTTGTACTAGGGGTAGTATAAATTAACATATCCAGTCACAACAACGAAAACCTTAGCTTCTAGAGAAATCATCCCTTATCCACTACAGTGGGCCTACCGTGCCACACAGAGTCACTTCTCACTATCCTTGGACTACTGAGGACTCCTCCTATAGAGTATCGTGGGTCTATTGTGTCACCAAGGTGCTCCCCACCGTGGGTCTGTCGCGTCACCAAGGCGCTCCCTCATGTGGTCTGCTAAGGTACATCTCATGTCGAGAACAATGGTTTAGCCTCTTAAAAAAGGTACTCCCACCATGGGTCTGTCGCGTCACCAAAGTGCTCCCCAGATGGACATTCAAGTCACTCCATGTCGAAACGGTCAGCAGTTTTTAAGTCTCAGCTAGCCACTGGGTTCCCGCACTATGCTCGCTCGTCTCTGAGAGGATCCACTACCCAAGCTACAGTTCGATACTCCAACTACCATAAAGTCCCACGATGAAGTATCTCAAAGGTTCACCACGTCATAGGGGTCTCAACGTGATAGACACTGAGTCAATCAGACACACGGTCTGTGAGCTATTATCCTTTTTATCTCGGGGACCCAGTTGGATTTGTGTTCGATCCAACCTAATCCTACCTCATCTCAATCCAAAACTCCAGTAGGGTATACTCAAATGGATCATCTCGCTCCACGATTTCTCGTGCCACTAAAGGTTCGTCAAACGGACGTTCGAAGCCAATGATATGGCCAAAAGAATGTAAATGGGTCGTAATGGGCCCGGGTCCAGTCTGACACGGTCAGACCAACCTGGAGTGACCCGGACTAGGCCGAATCAGTTTGGGTCGACTCAGCCTGACCTGTTGGGTCTGGCTCGGTAGGCCACGAGGGGCCGCGGATAGTGTCGTGAGGGCGTGAGGTCACGGGAGGGCTTGCCCAGGGACGGCGGTTTGGCCGCGGGGAGGCGGTCCGGCCGCAGGGCGGCGGTCTGGCCGGGGGGGGGGGTTATGGCCGCACGAGGTGGCAGACCGGCCATGGGGAGGAGGTTCAGCCACAGGGCGGCAGTCCAGCCACGAGGTGGCGGTCTGGCCACACCGGGTGGTGAACCAACCGTAGGACGGCGGTTTGGCTGCGAGGTGGCGGTCTGGCCATGCGGGGTGGCAGCGGTGGTCGTGGGGTGGTGTCATTGTGTCATCGCCTTCATCATGACCAGTGGTGGTGTTCGCCGCCGTTCTCATGCCCCAAACATGGATTGTTTCCATCCTCCTCCATCAGGAAGAACACCACATGATTTGCGAATGGGTCGGGCCATGTTGGTTTGGCTCATACCCTCCGCATTAGGGTGGTATCATATGGCTCAACAAGTACATTAAAGAATAACATCAAATCATATCATCCCGCAATGATATTTCCCAACCCACAAAAGAAATAAAAGGGGTGTACATGAGATTTGATAAACAAATAGAAATAAACCCCTACCTTGGATTGTTCATTGATGAAGATTGCAAGGATGAAGTTGAAGTTATCGACCTTCATCTCATCCTCCACACAGCTCTTATCCCAGGATCGTGCGTCGTTTTTCCATAGTCAAAGACGTTCCTCATTAGAGGGTGTCGTGAGGAAGAAGTCGAATTCACTATTCTTTGTTAGAGGAGAGTTCATCATAGATGAAGTGTAATCCTCCAAGGGTTCTCCTATAACATTTCCACCCAAAAAAATGAATGAGGGGACAATATAATTAACTGAAGTAGAAATTATGTTGGCACACCCATGATGGCGTAATTAATTTACCGCATTGTCACAATTAATTAGCTCAATTAATTGGCCCAATTTAATGGCTCAATTTAATGGGAGGGGTGGAATATTGGGTAGTTGGGAGGATTCTCCCCATTTAATGAGGGAGTTGAGAGGTTTAGGCCACTGGTCGTCCCCACCACCATAATCTCTCATGGGAGGTTAAGGTATGGTGGTCCCCACTTCTCAACTTCCACATGGAGTTCATAACAAATAAAATAAAAATAAAATCTACACAACTTTATTTTTATTTTATTCATTCATGAAAAACCCAAAAACATACCTCCACCCTCAACCAACTACAATCAATGTGAATGTCTCTTTAAGTGAATATTGTGTCTACAAGTTCAACGGTTATCTTGGATTTTAATTCCAATCACCGGTTCAAAAGATAGAAAAAACCACTCGCATGCTTACTGAACGAACCCGAAAAAAAAAGTTCATAAATTCATTCCGAGCACTACGGGCCTCGAAATTACGCGCCACCAATTTTACCAGACTCGTGAAATACCAATATATTAGTTTAAAAAAATCATGGAAATTCTGGGTCTTTACATTCTCCCCAACTCAATGATTTACGACCCCATAATACATAACTCAAAATAAGGGAACAAGTGGGGGTACTGTGCATGCATATGATCCTCCCGTGCCTATGTACTCTCCTAGAGGTTCACGTGCTTCCAGTGAATGCACACCAGAGGTATCAACCATCCACGAAGGACCTGCTCCTGTTGATCCGCATTATCTATTAGAACCTCCATAAAAGTTTCCCCATCACCAACGCCCATCTTTCCATGGTCGATGATGTGAGAAGGGTCATGCATGTATCTACTCACCAAGGATACCTGAAAAACGTCATGCACCCAGTGCAACTGATGTGGATGAGCTAAGTGGTATGCCACCTTGCCAACTCTGATGAAGACCTGAAAAGGTCTGATGAATCTCATAGTTAACTTTTCTCCATGGCCAAATCTCTGTAGACCTCGTTGGGGTGTGACCCGTACAAAGACATGGTCGCCATCCTCGAACTCTAGAGGTCTGCGTATCCTGCCAGCATATGACATCTGTCTACTCTGTGCATTCTTCAAAATCTTCCGAATGATCTAGACCTTCTCTGTGGTTTCCCGTACCATCTCTGGTCCCACTAGTACTGACTCCCCTAGGTCAGTCCAGCACAAAGATGATCTTCCATGTCGACTATACAACACCTCAAAAGTTACCATACCAATCGTGGAGTGATAGCTTTTGTTGTATGTAAACTCCACCAAAGGAAAGTGATCCTCCCAGCTGCGACTAAAGTCGAGGTCACAAACACGCAGCATGTCCTCGAGGTTCTGAATGGTCTTCTCAGTCTGGTCATCTGTCGGAGGATGGAAGGCTGTGGTCAAAGGAAGTTGCATCCCAAAATCCTCCCACAACCCCTTCTATAGCCGAGAATTAAAACGTGAGTCACGATCAGAGGAAATTGTCGAAGGTACTCCATGTAGTTTCACAATCTCCTGCACATAGAGGCGCCCCAAGCTCTCTACTAAACCCTACTGTCTGATCGGTAGGATGTGGGCCAACATGGTGAGTCGGTCAATGAAAACCTAGATATAGTCATGAACCCTCGATGTACGTGGAATTCCTTTCATGAAGTACATGGATATCCCATCACAATTCCACTCTTGGACCTCCAAAGGCTGAACCAAGCCTGGTGGTACCTGATCCTCTCCCTACACTTGCTAACAAGTGATGCACTGAGAAACAAACTCTACAACTGCTTTCTTCATTCCCAACCACCAGTGATGTCGTCGGAGATCCTGGTACATCTTTTCCACTCTTGGATGTACCGCTAGAGTGTATGTGTGGAAATCCCTCAACACTTCCTCCAAAAGTGACACTGGTACCATGGTATGACCAATGAAGAGAATGAAGTTCTCCCAACCTTCATAAAATCCATTAGGTGTCTGTCCTATGGATTTTTTAGCACATCGTGCCTCGTAGTCAGCATACCCACACTGTACCTCCCTAACTCACTGAAGAACTGAGAGAGTGACTGTAAGAGACTGAAGAAAAGCTTCCCTATCTCAATCCACAAAGGATATCTGCAAAGCAGCCAGCTGCTCCATTTCTATGCCTAACAACTATATACCAGATCTTATGCTGAGTGAATCTGCAATAAGTTCACCTTTTAAATTGTATATACTATCTCAATGTCATATTCTTATAGGAACTCAAGCCAAAATCGATTTCTCAGGTTCTGTTCCTTCTAAGATAAGATATACCTGAGACTCTTGTGATCAGAGTACACTGTAAAAAGTTTACCCATCAGATAGTGTAGTCACATCTTTAAGGAGAAGACCACTGCTTCAAACTACAGGTCATGAGTAGCATAGTTCTATTCATGTTGTCTCAGCTATCGACAACCATATGTGATCACTGCTCGCTTCTGGATTAGGACACAACTGAGCCCAGTCCTGGATTTGTCGTAGTAGACTACATACCATATGCCCTCACAAGGAAGATTTAAGATGGTGGCACTAGTTAGCCTCTGCCTCAACTTGTGAAAACTCTGTTGGAATCTCTCCAACCACACTTAGGGTTTTCCCTTCATTATCATGGATGACAGTGGTTCTGTAACTCTGGAGAAATCTGGCACAAATCTCAAGTAGTATCCAGCCAAACCTAGGAATCTTCACACCTCTATCACACTCATGGGTGGCTCCCAAGCATGTACCGCCTTAATCTTCTATGGATCCACTATAACTCTAGCCTCCGATATGAAATATAACAGAAATTGAACCTCTTAGATCCAGAACTGGCACTTTGAGAGCTTACCATAAAGGTGGTGCTCTCAGAGTGTGTCCAGTACTACCCACAAATGATAGGAAATCTCCTCCTCAGTAGCCGAGTAGATCAGAATGTCATCGATGAAGACTACTACAATGCGATCAAGGTATGACCAAAAGATCCTATTCATGAGTCCCATTAAGACTGTTGGAGTGCCGTTCATGTCGAATGACATATCCAAGAAATCTTAATGGTCTTACTAACATCTGAAGGCCATTTTCTACACATCCTTGTCTCGCACTCTGAGCGGGTGACAGCTTGATCTGAGGTCTATCTTCGAGAGCCACCGTGCTCCCTTTAGCTGATTAAAGAGGTTTTTAATCCTCAAGAGTGGGTAATTCTTCTTCACGGTCACCTGGTTTAGGTACCGGTAGTTGAAACAATTTATCAAGCTCCCATCTGCCTTCTTGGAAAATAGAATTGGGTTTCCCAAGGTGAAACATTGGGCCAGATGAATCCCTTCCACTACAAGTCCTCTAGTTGTACATGTAGCTCACAAAGCTCTGTGGGATCCATCCGATGTGATGGTGTTGATATCGGTGTCGTCTCAGGGTACAAGTCAATGTAAAATTCTACCTCTCTGGGAGGAGGTATTCCTGGAACATCATCAGGAAAAACAACTGTATACTGCTCCACCACTACAGGATAGCTCAGACATTCCACATCAACAGCTTTGAGGGTAAGGCTATCCAAATGATGAGTGATTGGATACACTCTCCTCTTGTTAAGTTCATCCTACACTACAATGTCTCCCTTCTCACTAGTAAAGGTAAACCTAGTATCATCTGTGCGGACACACCGCACCTTGAGCCTAATACTATCAATCTGAGCATGGACTGTAGATAAGCAGTCCATACCCAAGAATATGACATAAAGCCTCGACGCTGCTACTAGGAGATTCTAGTTGAAGCTCTCAACTCCTAGAGTAATCTCACACTATCAGAACCAGTTCGTAATCATCGAATCCTCTTTTTTTGGATTCTGTAGCCATAATGATCGATTCAACAGCTCTGTAGGAATCTCTGAGCTCCGAACGAGGGTAGTGGAAATAAAAGAATGACCAGAACCTATGTCTATCAGCACTACAGCTAAGGCAGATTATGTAACACCCCAAGCTTCCATGGTATGCTTCTATTTGAATAATAAAGCAGCGTGTGTTGTACGCAACATCGAAGTTCAAACACACCGCGACCAATAAAAGTATACTTTATGAATATTAATACCCACTTTTTGAAATTATATAAATTTTATATTTCAAAATGGTCTTCATTTTTGGATTTGGAATATCGAAATCAGCCTATGTTGATTTTTTTTATTTTTCTGAAAAACATCTATTTTTGATGAATAATGAAACCACTTAGTGGTAGTTAAAATAATCATTTTTGGTTTAATTGAAACTTTACCACTTATGTGAACTGAATATCAAAAATCATACATACATGGTTGTCATAAGTATGTAAAAATTGGTTCAATGAGATAAAAATAATTTTTGGTGAATAGTAACTTTTATGTTTTATTAATCGTGATTAAAGGTAATTAGTGTAATTTAAGGTAAATATAATGTTATAATAATATGAAATTACCTTAACACTCATCCTACCATTATTGGATGAGTCATGGCCAACCATGAAAATCCATGGGTCAACTTGGGGACCCCATGGAGCCATTTGGGTAAGAAAATGACATTAATAACTTTTTATTTAAAGAAAAAATAGAACTCTCAGAAACATGTGTTGTTTTACTAAATCAATTATTACATGGGGTTATATAAGTTAATGTTTCGACTATAAATATTCATTAGAAAAAGAAAAATAGTTCCTACATCATGGTAAATTTTTTATAATTATTAGACATTAAATAAATAAAATATTTTATGACACCATGATGATGCAGCGATTACCTCATTAATTAACGATTTAAATAAAATGAAAAGTTAATGTAAAATCTAAGACAGAAACTTGTCAAAAACATATTGGATGAGTAGATTTATAACCCTTATCATCTTATACTCTAAATGTATAATTTTGGGGTCATTAAAATCCAGATCTCATTATATAATAAAGTATCATTTTTTTTTACTTTCCTAGAGTGCCCCTCCTCTACTCTTATAAAAGGCTCCCACCTCTACCACCTTTTTTACAACGTCAAAGCCATTTGTCTCGGCCAAAATCTACCCAAATAATCTCTTAACATCCCTATATTACTCCTACAAGCCTCAATTTGGACAGAAGTCTTCCCAAGGAAGCCTAGGGCTCAAATCAAAAAGACTTACCTGATTTTAAGGTAATGTCTTCTCTTATGTTCTTTTGATTTATTTTGCTTCACCATCCCCTTAAAATCTTTTTATTGATTTATTTTGTAACAAAACCAGTATATTAAATATACTAGTATGTTTTTATGGGAAGGATTTGATTTAAACAAACACACACCTTTGTCTAATTGTTAATGAACATAATGTTTCTGTGGGTGGCGAATTAATGCATCACAAAACGTTGATTGTTCAATATTTTTTTAACAACTCTCAGGGTGGCCATTAATATGACACAATATTTATATATTATATATATTATTTTTATGTTTTCCTTATACTATGTATTTTTTATTTATTTCATACCTTTATGATTTCCATTATAGGTAAACGCGATAATTTCATTTTCGGAAGTGCAGACTAATGCCCCCTCAAAATGATGTCAAACGTTAATGTCATATGTTGGACATATTAAGGATGGAGTTAATGATATTATTTATGATATTATACTAAAATTATAATATACCTTTATATCATTATTATTTCATTCCATTAAATATGAAATAGAAATGAAAGTAGCGTTCATGCGTACGTACAACTTACAGTCTCCATAAACAGTGAATTTCATTTCTTACCTCTAAATCTTATGAAATAATATAAATGCATATATATACTGGATATATATGATATATATGATATATTAATCATGAATATAATTTTGGATATAATGGATATTACACCACGTGAACAACATGTAATTATAAGAAGTTTAATTTTGACTCAAGTACCAATGATCAGAAAAATGACCGTCATCACCTTAAATAATTACACAATGTCCATAACATGGTAATAAGTGATATTAAAGGAATAATGAACTTTAAAAAGGTTCTTAATCAAGTATAAATTATCTCTAGTTTATTATTCAGGAGATTAAGGAACGATCGAGTCAAGTCGGACACGAGGTAAGGGTCTTTGTCTCAATTTTCTTTCACTGAGGCATATTTTGTTTTAATACAAGACTTTATTTTATACGGTTTATAAAACGCTTTGAATTATACATTTATTCAAAAGGACTCTTTTTATATGATGTGTTTTACTAAACGACAACATGTAAATTTTTTTTTCGTACGTATGCGGCAATAATGACATCTCTGCCGTAGTGACCATTATTTTGGTTTCAGCTTCCCCTACAAGCCATAAATTTTTTTAAAATGAATAATAAATACAATGTTTTACTTTTCTTTTATTTTGGTATTGAAAATGGTATTGAATTGTTTTTTATTATATTAATGTGTTGTATTGGTATTTTTTGATTAAATTGTGGAAAAGTTATGTTTCATTTATACATGTTTTATGTGATACGATGAAGTTATGGTTTATGATATGTTTAAAACTTTTTATATAAAGAATGAATTGGTTTTAATATGTGATCAGTGGAGCCTACTATAGCTCCTCGATGCATCGGTAGGTCTCATGAGACAAACTAGTGTCTTGGCACGAGGACATGACAAAATCTTATTTGTAGTCTTGGCATGAGGCCTGGGCTACGTGGTTATGATAGTATAGCATTATGCATTCCATCATTATGAAAGTGGTTATTGATATTGCATGTGATTATTCGACTAGTAGAATATCCATGTGAATAAGTAAATGGAATTAAATCATTTTATCTTTGCCATATTATGATGATGTTCAAGTTTCAATGGATTTTGTATTAGTTATACATTGCCATAAATGTTTTGTTTTATTTACACAAAGTTTCCGCTATATTGTAATCTTTACTGAGCATCTGAGCTCACCCCTTTCTATGTTTTATTTTTCCTAGGATGTGAAGAAATGTTTTATGACTGAACTGTAGGGATAGTCTGTAGGGGATATGAGTGTATACTATGGAAACTATGTTATTGTCCTCTTTCACTTTATGATTTAATGTAACATTTATAAATATTTCTAGTGTTTCCAAGGCTACTAAACTAATAGGTCTTTCGAGACATGATCTTTTGTGATCATGAAAATATTACGTAATAATGCACCGACTCTGTGTAACTGGGGTTGGGGCATTACAGTAGTTATTAGAGGTAGTTTATTACTAACCATGGAAGCTAGATTTAGATAAACTCTGAATAGAGCACGTAGACCTATGATAGACTTTGAGGATTAGTATTGAAAAAATTCCTATAATTTTGGTATGATAGAGATTTTGTGAGTTTTCAAAGAAATATATCTATGTCTAGTTTCAAGTAGTTAGAGGCAGCTCTGGCGTAGATGTAACTAGGGGTAAAACCCAAAAAACCTCTTTGAGCTAGACTCGAATAGGAAGTGGTGTACAACAACGGGCCTTGCTGTACTATTGGTTACGACACTCCTGGGGGATATGCTTAGGATAATTCCCATTTTCATTATAAACATTTATGAAGGGTTTATGTGTATATACTTTCTAAAATATTTTTTTTATGATTACGGATTATATCCAAAAACTGTTCAATATATATTAAGTGTTTTAAAAGTATAGAATTATGTATTTAGATTCATAAACTAATCTCTTATATGAATTTGTTTAGAAATGGAGCCTAGTGGAAGGATTGGAATCTGTATCAATGCACGCACTCCATGTATAGATTTTCCTCCTGCTCAAGATAATTATAATGGAGCTGGTGATACAACTTGTACTGATCATCTTATCACCATACTGGGAAAACTCACTCAGGTTATGAGTAATAACATTACTCATGTTGAAAACCCTGATCCGCAACATGGAGGATCAATGTTAGACCGCTTTATGAGGTAACAACCACCAACATTCAATGGGAGTACAAATCCCTTAGTAGCTGAGCAATGGATAAATTCCTTAGATAAAATATTCCATGCATTGGGGAGTAGGTAAAGTGAAATAAGTATTTTCTGTTATGCGATAATTGTGGGAAGAATCACCCTGGTACATGCCTAAAAGGATTGGGGGTTTGTTATAAATGTGGAGAAAAAGGTCAAAAGGTGCGTGATTGCAAGGGAAAAAAGGAGGCTATCATTTTTGAATGCTACAATTATAGAGAAACGGGGCATTATACAAATGAATGTCCTAAGCATCAGGGAAACATACCTCAGAAAATTCCAAGGGATCGAGGCCAATCTTATGTTGTTAATATAGTTGAAGTGTAATAATTATTGTATTTGTGTTTTGGGACTCATGAACTATATTATGGTTATAATAATAACGTGATATATATAAGATTTATACAGAATTACTGTTGTTTTCATTAAGGTTTTAATATGATAAAGGTAATCATGTTTTTAGTATGTGAGAATAAGAGAAATTTTACTTTGTTTGGGGAATGTGATGATTTGATTTTGGAATTTAGAGACCTTTTAGAGAAAGTCTGGACAGAGGTATTTTGGATAACTATATATGTTGGAATGGATAAATAATATCATTGGATAGTATTGTTTAGGATTAAAACATTTCTGAAGATTATTTTTGAAATACTATAATAGAATAGTTTTAGGAAAAGAAAAACCTGCAGGTCGAGGGATAACCCATCGCGCCGGACAAAGCTGTATGAATCAAACCCACAACCATAGTGTGACAGTCCTTTATTACCTACCACTAGCCTACATGAAGTCCCTGGTTATTACAAAATAGTTTTCCTAATCTAAATGGTATGTGTTAATATTTTGAACCTTGTACGATTAGGATAAATATAATAATTTTGAGTTGTATTATCTTTTTGAGAGAAAGATGAGTTTTTGGTAGAAATTAGTTGAAGGGTAAATCTCTACTTTTCAAGAATATATATATATACCTATCTCTTATTCTATGAATAAATAAATTCTTAAACTTTATGAAAAAGATATTAAAACAAAAAATGTGTTATCCTAATACCTTATGTTTTGTTGAACAAATGATATTTTAAATCAACATAGATTAAAGGCTTTGAGGCCCTCAATTTTACACTTGTTCGTGATTGATGACCTCAAACACTCTCTACAATTATTTATGTTTTTCCTCCAATTATATGTCTCTAATTTCCACTGATGCTCTCATAATTGAGATCATAATTTTGTGGGGACTTTTTCATTTCCCTTTCTCTCTTATTAAGGCTAAATTTTATTAACCTTATTTCTGATGTGGGTTTTCCACAAAGGTAATTTCAATTTTCAACCATTTATTATCAAAGAAAAATTTCAAATTGCGAGGTTGATATTTATTAAAGGAGGGGAGAATGTAACACCCCAAGCTTCCATGGTACGCTTCTCTTTGAATAACAGAGTAGCATGTGTTGTATGCATCCTCAATGTTCTAACACACCGCGACCAATCAAAGTAGTCGTTGTGAATAGTAATACCCTCTTTGTGAAATTATATAAATTTTATATTTCAAAATGGACTTCATTTTTTTATTTGGAATATTTAAATTATCCTATGTTGAATTTTTAGTATTTTTCTGAAAAACATCAATTTTTGTTGAATAGTGAAACCACTTAGGGGTAGTTAAAAAACTAGTTTTTCATTTAGATGAAACTTTACAACTTCTGTGAATTGAATTTCAAAACTCCGACATACATGGTTTTCATTAGTAAGCAAAATGTTGTTCAATGGGGGGAAAATAATTTTCTGTGAATAGTAACTTTTATGTTTTATTAATCACGATTTAAGGTTATTAATGTAATTTATGTTAAATATAATGTTATAATAATATGAAATTACCTTTACACTTATCCTATCCTTATTGGATCAGTCATGTCCGACCAAGACAATCCTTGGGTCAACTTAGGGACCCCAAGGAGCCACTTGGGTAAGAAAATCACATTAATAAATTTTTATTTAATGATAAAATAGAATTGTCACAAACATGTGTTGTTTTACTAAAAGAATTATTACATGGGGTTATATATGTTAACATCTCAACTATAAATATTCCTTTAAAATCTAAAACGATTTCCTACATCATGGTGATTTTTTTACAATTTTTAGACAATAAATAAATTAAATTGTTTATGACACCATGATGATGTAGCGATTACCTCATAAATTTACAATTAAAATAAAATGAAAATATAATGTAAAATCTAAGACATACATTTTTCAAAAACCTCTTGGATGAGTATATTTCGAACCCTTATCACCTTATCCTCTAAATATATAATTGTGGGACCTTTAAAATCCAAAAATCATTATATATTTAAGTAATATTTCATGACTTTCCATGAGTTCCCCTCCTCTCCTCTTATAAAAGGCCCCCAACTCAACCACATTATTCAAACCATAAATGCCATTTGGCTCGGCCAAACTCTACCCAAATACTCTCTCAACTTCCCTATCTTACTCCAACAAGCCTCACTTTCAGCAGTAGTCTTTCCAAGGAATATTTTGGCTCAAATCAAAAAGAGCTACCCAATTTTAAGGTAATGTCTTCTCATATGTTCTTTTGTTTTATTATGATTCTCCAACCCCTTAAACTATTTTTATTACATTTTTTTGTAAAAACACCAGTATCATCAATATACTAGGTTTTTTTTATGAGATGTATTTTATTTACACTTATACACACCTTCTCCTAATGGTTAAAAAACATATTGTTTTTGTGGGTGGCGAATTACTGCCTCACATAATGATGATTGTTCAATATTCTATTAACACCCCTCATGGTGGCCATTATGATGACACTATATTTATATATGATATATATTATGTTTATGTTTTCCTTATAATTCTTTATTTTTCATTTATGTTATTCCTTTATGATTTCCATTATGGGTAAACATGATAATTTCATTTTACGAAGTGCGGACTACCACCCCCTCAAAGAGATTTGAATCGTTAATGGCATATGTGGGACATATAAAGGATGGAGTTAATGATATTATATATAATATTATACCATAATTATTATATACCTTTATATCGTTTTGATTTCATTCCATTAAATATGAAATAGAAATGAAATTAGCGTTCATGCGTACGTACGGCTTACCGTCTCCATGAACGGTGCATTTCATTTCTTACCTCTAAATGTTATGTAATATTCTAAATGCATGTATATACTAGATATATATTATATATTTGATATATTCATCATGATTATAATTTTTCATATAATTCACATTTCACCACATGAACAACTTTTAATTATACGAAATTTATTTTTGACTCAAGTTCCAAAGATTGACAAAACGACCGTTATTAACTTAAATAATTACATAATGTTTATAATATGGTAATAAGTTATATAAATGAAATAATGAACATTAAAAAGGTTATTAATAAAGTATAAATTAACTATAGTTTATTATTTATGAGATTAAATAATGATTGAGTCATGTCGGACACGAGGTAAGGGATTTCGTCTCAATTTTATTTCATTGAGGCATATTTTGTTTTAATACAAGACATTCTTTTATACGGGGTATAAACCACTTTTACTTTTACATTTATTTAAAAGGAATATTTTTTATATGAAGCGTTTTACTAAATGAAAAAAGGGAATGTTTTTTTGTCATATGTATGCGGTGACAACGACTTCTCCGCCGTTTGTGACCATTATTTGGGTTTCGACTTCCTCAACAACCCATAACTTTTTTTAAAATGAAAAATAAATACCATGCTTTACTTTTCATTATTTTGGTATTGAAAATGGTTTTGATAATGTTTTTATTATATCAATGTGTTGTATTGATATTTTGTGATTAAAATGTAGAAATGTTGTGTTCCATTTATGCATGTTTTATGTGATACGATTATGTTATGGTTTATGATATGTTTAAACCTTTTCATATAAGGAATGAATTGGACTTAATAAGTGATAGGTGGAGCCCATTATAGCTCCTCGATGCATCGGTAGGTCTCATGAGACAAACTAGTGTCTTGGCATGAGGCCTTGAAAAAATATTATTTGTAGTATTGGCACGAGGCCTTGGCTACGTGGTTATGATAGTCTGGAATTATGCATTCCATAATTATGAAAGTGGTTATGGACATTGCATGTGATTATTAGACTAGTAGAATATCAATGTGAATAAGTAAATGGAATTACTTCATTTTATTTTTTCCATATTATGCTGATGTTCAAGTTTAATAGGCTTTTGATTTAGTTATACGTTGCCTTAAATTTTTATGTTTATTTACGAAAGTTTTCGCTATATTTTAATCCTTAATGAGCATCTGAACTCACCCATTTCTATGTTTTATTTTTCCCAAGATGTGAAGAAATATTTTATGACTAACCTGCAGGGTTAGTCTGAAGGGTATATTAGTGTAGACTATGGAGACTGTGTTATTGTAATTTTTCACTTTACTATGTAATGTAACATTTATGAATTTATCTACTGTTTCCATGGCTACTAAACCAATCGGTCTTTCGAGACTTGATCTTATGTTATCATTCCAATGTTACGTAATAATGCGCCGACTCTGGGTAACTAGGGTCGGGGCGTTACAGTTGGTATCAGAGGCTGTTTATTACTAACCATGGAAACTAGATTTAGATAAACTCTGATTAGAGAACATAGCCCTAAGATAAACTTTGAAGATTATTATAGAAGAACATCCTATAATTTTGGTATTATAGATATTTTGTGAGATTTCCAAACAATACATCCCAATCTGGATACGAGTAGGTAGAGGTGGCTCTGGCACATATGTACCTAGTGGTAAAACTCAAAAACATCTCTTTGAGCTAGACTCGAATGGGAAATGGTGCACGACAACGATCATTGCTACATCTTGGTTACTGCACTCCAGTGGGATATGCTTAGGATAATTCTCATTTTCTTGACAAACCATTATGAAGTGTTTATGTGTATATAATTACTCAATGAAAACATTTTTATGATTATGGATTATATCCATAAACTGTTCAATTTATGTTATGTGTTATAAAAGTAAGGAATTATGTATTTCAATTCATAAACTAATCTAGTTTATGAATTTGTTTAGAAATGGCCCCTAGTGGAATGAATGGATACCGTATAAATGCACGCACCCCATGTAGTGATTTCCCTCCTGCTCAAGATAATTATAATGGGGCAAGTGATACAACTGGTGCTGATCATCTTATCACCATACATGGACAACTCACTCAGGTTATGAATAATAACCATACTCGTATGGAGAACCCTGATCTGCAATGTGGAGGATCAATGTTAGATCGTTTCATGAGGCAGCAACCACCAACATTCAGTGGCAGTAAAAACCCCTTAATAGCTGATAAATTGATAAATTACTAACATAAAATATTCCATGCCATGAGGAGTAGTGAAAGGGAATGAATGATTTTCCAATTTGTGATAATTGTGGGAAGAATCACAATGGTACTTGCCTAAAAGGAATTGGAGTTTGTTATAAATGTAGAGAAAAAGGTCACCAGGCTCGTGAGTGAAAGGGAAAGAAAGAGGCTATAAATGTTGAATGCTACAATTGTATAGAAATGGGGCATTATTCAAATGGATGTCCTAAGCATCAGGTAAACATACCTCATAAGATGCCAAGGGATCGAGGTCAATCTTATGTTGTTACTATAGTTGAAGGGGAATAGTTAATGTATTTGTGTTTTTGGACTCAAGAACTATATTATGGTTCTAAGAATAATTTTATATATATAAGTATTATAATGAATTACTTGTTTATTTCATAATGGTTTTAATATTATTTAGGTAATCATATTTTTAGTATGTGACAACAAGAGAAATTTTACTTTGTTTGGGGAATCTGATGATTTTATTTTGGAATTTAGAGACCTTGTTGAGAAAGTCTGGACAGATGTATTTTGAATAACTATAATGGTTGGAATGGATTAAGTTTAACTTTGGATAGTATTGTTTAATGGTAAAACATTTCTGAAGATTATTTTAGGAATACTATAATACAATAGTTATAGGAAAAGGACAACCTGCAGGTCGAGGGATAACCCATCGCGTCGGGCAAAGCAATTGGAATCGAACCCACAACCATAGTGTGACATGCCTTTCTTACCAACCACTACACTATTGGATGTCCCTGGTTATTACAAAATTGTTTTCCTAATCTAAATGGTATGTGTTAATATTTTGAAACTTGTACGATTAGGATAAATATAATATATTTGAGTTCTATTATCTATATGAGAGAAAGATGAGTTTCTGGTAGAAATTAGTTGAATGTTACAACTCTACATGTCATGAATATATATATATATATATATACCTCTCTCTTATTCTATGAATAAATTAATTCATAAACATTAGGAAAGGAATAATAAAACAAAAAATGTGTTATCCTAATACCTTATGTTTTGTTGAACTGGCGATATTTTAAATCAACATAGATTAAAGGCTTTGAGGCCCTCAATTTTACACTTGTCTATGATTGATGACCTCAATCACTCCATACAAATATTTATGGTTTTCCTCCAATTTTATGTCTATAATTTCCACCAATGTTCTCCTAATAGAGATCATAATTTGGTGGTGACTTTTTCATTTCCCTTTCCCTCTTATTAAGGCTATATTTTATTAATCTTATTTCCAATGTAGGTTTTCCACAAAGGTATTTTCTATTTTAAACCTTTTATTTTCAAAGAAAAATTTAAAATTGGGAGAACAAAATTTATTGAAGGAGGGGAGAATGTAACACCCCAAGCTTCCATGGTACACTTCTCTCTGAATAATAGAGCAGCGTGTGTTGTATGCAACCTCGAAGTACTAACACACCGCGACCAATCAAAGTAGCCATTATGAATAGTAATACTATCATTTTGAAAATATATAAATTTTATATTTCAAAATTGACTGCATTTTTGGATTCGGAATACTGAAATTTTCCTATTTTGAATTTTTGGTATTTTTCTGAAAAACATAAAATTTTTATGAATAGTGAAACCACTTAGTGGTAGTTAAATAACTAATTTTTTGTTTAAATGAAACATTACCCCTTCTATGAATTAAATTTCAAAATTCTGACATACATGGTTGTCATTAGTACGTAAAATGTGGATGAATGAGATGAAAATAATTTTTGGTGAATAGAAACATTTAAGTTTTATTAATCGTGATTAAATGTAATTAGTGTAATTTAAGGTTAATATAATGTTATAATAATATTAAATTACATTTACACTTGTCATACCCTTATTTTATAGGTCATGGTGACCAAGAAAATCCATGGGTCAACTTGGGGACCCCATGGAGCCACTTGGGTAAGAAAATGACATTAATAACTTTTTATTTAAAGTAAAAATAGAATTGTCACAAACATGTGTTGTTTTACTAAAACAATTATTACATTGGGTTATATAAGTTAAATTTTCGACTATAAATATTCATTGGAAAGTTAAAAAGATTTCCTACATCATGGAAATTTTTTATAATTTTTAGACATTAAATAAATTAAATTATTTTATGACACCATGATGATGCAACGATTACCTCATTAATTAACGATTTAAATAATATGAAAAGATAATGTAAAATCTAAAACATACACTTGTCAAAAACCTATTGGATGAATATATTTCAAACCCTTATCACCTTTTCCCCGAAATATATAATTTTGGGACCTTTAAAATATGAAAGTCATTATATAATAAAGTAACATTTCTTGACTTTCCAAGAGTGCCGCTCCTCTCCTATTATAAGAGGCCCCCACCTCTCCACCTTGTTCACACCTTCAAAGCCATTTGGCTCAGCCAAACTCTGCCCAAATTATCTCTCAACTTCCCTCTCTTACTCCTACAATCCTCAAATTGGGCATAAGTCTTTCCAAGGAAGGCTTTGGCTCAAATCAAAAAGAGTTACACGATTTTAAGGTAATGTCTTCTCTTATGTTCTTTTGTTTTATTTTGCTTCTCTAACCCCTTAAACTCGCTTTATTCCATTATTTGGTTACAAAACCAGCATGTTAAATATACTAGGATGTTGTTATGAGAAGTATTTTATTTTAACTTACGCACACCTTCATCTAATGGTTAAAAACATACTGTTTCTATGGGTGGCGAATTACAGCCTCACGAAACGATGATTGTTCAATCTTCTTTTAACACCTTTCATGGTCACCATTAAGATGTCACTATATTTATATATGATATATATTATGTTTATGTTTTTCTTATGCTTCTGCATTTTTCATTTATGTCATACCTTTATGATTTCCATTATGGGTAAACATGATAATTTCATTTTAGGAAGTGCGGACTACCGCCCCCTCAATGTGATTTGAATTGTTAATACCATATGTGGGATATATAAAGGATGGAGTTAATGATATTATATATGATATTATACTATAACTATAATATAATTTTATATAATTATGATTTCATTCCATTAAATATGAAATAGAAATGAAAGTAGCGTTCATGCGTACGTACGGCTTACCATCTCCATGAATTGTGCATTTCATTTATTACCTCAAAATGTTATGCAATATTATAAATGCATGTATATACTGGAAATATATGATATCTTCATCATGAATATAATATTGGATATAATGGATATTTCACCACATGATCAACTTGTAATTATAAGAAGTTTATTTTTGACTCAAGTACCAAAGATCAACAAAATGACAGTTATTAACTTAAATAATTTCATAATGTTTATAACATGGTACTAAGGGATATAAAAGGAATAATGAACTTTAAAAATGTTCTTAAGCAAGTATAAATTAACTCTACTTTATTATTCAGGGGATTAAAGAACGATCAAGTCAAGTCGGACATGAGGTAAGGGACTTCCTCTCAATATTCTTTCATTGAGGCATATTTTGTTTTAATACAAGACATTCTTTTATAAGGTGTATAAACCTATTTTAATTTTACATTTATTCAAAAAGAATATTTCTTATACATAGTGTTTTACTAAACTACAAAAGGAAATGTTTTTTTGTCCTATGTATGTAGTGACAACGACTTCTCTGTTGCCCTGACCATTATTTGGTGTTCAGCATCCTCTAAAAGATATAACTTTTTTTAAAATAAAAATAAATACCATGTTTTACTTTTATTTTATTTTGGTATTGAAAATTGGTTTGATAATGTTTTTATTATATCAATGTGTTATATTGATATTTTATCTTTAAAATGTGGAAATGTTATGTTTCCTTTATGCATGTTTTATGTGATACGATTATGTTATTTTTTATGATTTTTTAATTCTTTTCATATTTGGAATGAATTGGACTTAATAAGTGATGGGTGGAGCCCACTATATCTCCTCGATGCATCAATAGGTCTCATGAGACAAACTAGTGTCTTGGCACGAGGCCTTGACAAAATCTTATTTGTAGTCTTGGCACGAGGCCTTGGCTACGTGGTTATGATAGTCTGAAATTATGCATTATATCATTATGAAAGTGGTTATTGATATTGAATTTGATTATTTGACTAGTAGAATATCCATGTCAATAAGTAAATGGTATTACTTCATTTTATTTTTTCCATATTATGCTGAATTTCTAGTTTAATAGGCTTTTGTTTTATTTATACATTGCCTTAAATGTTTATGTTTATTTTCGAAAGATTCTGCTACATTGTTATCCTTACTGAGCATCTAAGCTCGCCCCTTTTTATGTTTTATTTTTCCTAGGATGTGAAGAAATATTTTATGACTGGCCTTCAGGGATATTCTGAAGGGGATATGAGTGTGGACTATGGAGACTATATTATTGTGCCATTTCACTTTATGATATAATGTAACATGTATGAATGTTTCTAGTGTTCCCAAGGCTACTAATCTAATCGGGCATTCGAAACTTGATCTTTTGTGATAATGCCAATGTTACGTAATAATGCACCGACTCTGGGTAACTGATGTCAGAGTATTATAGAGTATACATTGATCGTACATCCTATCATCTCTAAAGCGCCATGAGCATAAGCCTCAGTTTCCTGGAGCTGAGATATCCCCTGTCCACCTGCTCCCTACGGTGGGGTGGACCTCCTAGTGGTGGTGGTAGTAATATATCAAATCATCGTCCACCACCAGTTGCACGACCAGCTCCTATATCACATCTACATGATTCTAGCAGTCCTCCTTAGTAGAACCTCTATCTCTTCCTAGGAAGTCCCTCGACTGTCTTCTAATCAATAGTAAGATGGGTCGAACAATCATGAGCCATGTGACCCTACTCGTCGCATGAGTAACAATGACTGTTCCTTTCCGGACTGGTTCCGCCACGGGAGCCCCACAGAACCGATCTTGTGTCATGCGGTCATCCACCTATTGGTCTGGTCCTCAAGGACCTCTGTGACATCTGTCTGCTTCCAGCTTCAGAAGACCCCAATACGTGATGACCGGTGGTGGGTCTCACTATTGGATATTACTCAGCAAGGAATGTCTCTGCCAAGAGGTTTCTATCTAACACCACTACCAACATCGAGATGCTGAGTGAGATCGTCGAAGCCCTAATCTTTTACCTTAGCCCCTACTCAATGGTCCAGGCCCTGAAGAATGGGTCTCATACCATATCTATGGAGTAACATGAGAGGTGTGCGAACCTCACTGAATATTGAGCTACAGCCTTGCTTCCCTACTGCAGATGAAGAAGGTCCTGTATGCGCACTGCACGAAGAGTCGCTAGGAAAATCTCGACCCAAAATAGGCTCACTAATTCTTCCTAGAGAAGCATCACCTCATCATGAACTTGGAGCGACATGCTCCACTATCTACTTGATTCTTCCTATAGAAGGCTGGTTGAAAGTATCATTATGAGATCGGATGGTGTCCCTACGAGTCAAAAGACAATCACCACAGCATCCAGCCAATCCTCAGCCACCAGTGGATCCGTCTCACCCCTAAACCTAGGCGTCCTCTAGTGATGGAACTCGTGAAATGTGATCAAGGGCGCACACTCTATGATGTTGGGGCTGGTGGAATCGGTGACCAACGGGTAATGGTATTGTTGGTGCCTCCACTGGGGCCTCTACGGGAAGAGGGCCCTGCACTAAGGCCTCATCGCTCGGTGGGCTATTAGTGCGTACAAATATCATAACCGTAGTTTTCTGTCTGTGTAGAGGAATCCTGAAAAGAAACTTGTGCACCACGGTCAAAAAGTTATACATGGTGATCTGATTCAAAAGATCACAAATAAAACTTTTGAAAACACACATGCAATCATTTTTTTCGTGCTCTGGTTCAGAAATCAGATGTCAGGGTCTGGGTTTATGGATACGTCGACCGCCACACCAACATTGGACTCCTTGAACTGAAAACTGCACTCATTACCCTTAATACTATTGTTTCACAGAAAAGATCGGAGTCCTAGTTCTTCGGTAGAACCAAATCCTCTGATACCAATTTATCATGACCTATCCCCCTGGACCCATTCCGTGACTACCCCAGCCCACCTTTTATAGGACAGGGGCTGGTGACTAACATTGAAATCTATTTTCCCTAAAACTAGGAAGGAATTGCCTTTATAACCTACTAACTCACGTAACCAAGAACACAAAAAGATATGAAAATAAACAAATTGTATCACCAAATGAGTGATGAATATAATTAACAATATATAATACAAGCCCAATAGTAAAGGTACAAGTACAACTGAAATACAACACAACTGAAGAAAAATAAGAAATAGCTATTGGATCGTCCACTAAGGTTCCTACCTGAAGGGTTAGTACAAATCACATTCTCCACACTCCTCATCCACCTGTCTCCTCTGCATACCGACATGCCATATGGTCCACCTCTAGGTACCGTCTAGTCCTAGTAATCTTAGCCTCAGTCATTATTTTCCATCATCTACATCCAATACAACATGTTGCGTGCATATCCCATGCATGGGTGAGTATAATGATACTCAGTAGGGACCCCAAAACCCTCTAGGTCTTAGAAAATTCATCAAGGATAAAACCCAAAGTATGAAATCAACATATATCCATAAAAAGGTATATTACCATACATATAACCTTACATAGGTATATTCCGATACATATACCAAATTTATCAAGTAATTTGTCTCAATCATGAGGAAAAACAAAGAGGTACTGACACAACTCACATCAGGATTTGTTCTAGGGGTAGTATGAAGTAACATTTCTAGTCACAACGTCGAACACCTCAGATGTTAGAGAACTCCTCCTATATCGAGTAAAGTAGGCCTACCATGTCACACTGAGGCACATCCCACAAACCTTGGACTTCTGAGGTACTCCTCCTATCGAGTACTATGGACATGTCGTGTCACCAAGGCACTCCCCACAGTGGGTCTCCCGCGTCACCAAGGTGCTCCCCCTCATGCCTTGATGATGTACTCCACATGTCGAGTACTGTGGGTCTGACACATCACTAAGGAGCTCCCCACCATGGGTCTACCGTGTCGCCAAGGTGCTCCCCACTAGTCCTATCATGTTACTCCAAGTCGAAACGGTCAGCAGTCATCAAGTCTCAACCAGCCACTAGTTTCCCGCACAATGCTCGGTCGTCTCCAGGAAGATCCAATCCAAAAGCTATAGGTTGATAATTCAACATTCCTTAAGTCCCAAGAAATGTTACCTCAATGGAATTCCACGTCATAGGGGTCTCAACATAATAGACAACTCGTCAATCAGATGCCCGTTCTGTGAGCTATTAGCCTTTTTGTCCCATGGGCCCGGTTAGATTCCTACTTGATTTAACATGACCATACCCCATCTCAATCCAAAACTCAAGTGGGGTATTTTCAAAGGAATTTCCTCGCACAAATATTTCCAACACAACTGACGGTTCATCAAATGGACGTCTGGTGCCAATGATACATCCAAAATAAATTAAATGTGTCGTAGTGGGCCCGGGTTCGGTTCGACCTAGTTAGACAAAACTGTTGGGTCTGGAATGGCCTGTTGGGTCTGGCCTAGCAAGTCGTGAGGGTTTGCGGAGAGTGTCGCAAGGGTACAAGGCCACAGGGTGGCTCGGCCGGTGATGGAGGTTCAGCCGTGGGCGGCGGTCCGCCCGCAGGGTGGCGGTCCGGCTAGGGGGTGGCGGTCAGGCAGCAGGGTGGCGGTTCGTCCACAGGTCAAAGGTCCATCCATGGGGTGAGGGTGCGTCTGCGAGGTGGGGGTCTGGCCGCACGGGGTGGCGAACTGGCCACGATGAGGCGGTCCGGTCGCACGGGAGGGCGAACCGGCCAAGGGGCAGCGATCGTGCCATGGGGTGGAGGTCTATCCATGTGGGGTGGCAGTCTGGTCGTGGGGCGATGATCCCGCCGTGTGGGGTGGCAGACTGACCATGGGGCGGTGATCCGGCCGCAGGTCAGCGGTCTGGCTGCAGAGTGGTGGTCCGGCCGCATGGGTTGGAATCAGTGGTCATGTGGTGGTGTCGTTGCGTCGTCGACTTCATCTCGGTCGGCATTAGGGCCAGCTGCTTTTCTCATTACCCAACCATGGATGGTTTCCATCCTCCTCCATCATGAAGAAGACCACAAGATTTGTGGAAGGGTCAGAACATGGTGGTTTGGCACGTACCCTCCTCATTAGGGTGGTTGCATATGGCTCAATAAGAACATGGTAAAAGAATGTCACATCCTATTCTCCCGCAATGATTGTTCCCAACCCGTAAAATAAATAGATGGGGTGTACATGTGAAGTGATAAATAAATAGAAATAAACCCCTAACTTGGATTTTTCATTGACTGAGATTCTGAGAGGGAAGTTAAAGCTATCAACATTCATCATGTCAACCACACACCTCCAATCCCAAGCTCGTGCGTCAGTTTGTTGTAGTCAAAGACATTCCTCATTGTAGGGTGTCCTGAAGAAGAACTTGATGTCGGCGTTCTTTGTTGGTGGAGCTTTCTTCGTGGGTGAAGTGTAATAGTCCAAGGGTTATCCTCTCTCAATTACACCCAAAAAAAATAAAAGAGGTTCCAATATATTAAACTTAAGAAGTAATTCTGTTGGCACACCCATGTTGGCGTAATTAATGTACCGTATTGGCACAATTATTTAGCCCAATTAATTGTCCCAATTTAATGGATCAATTTAATTAGAGGGGTGGAATATTTGGGAGTTGCGTGGTTTCTCCCTATATATTGAGGGAGTTGAGAAGTTTACGCCTCAGTTGGTCCCCACCACCATAACCTCTCATGAGAGGTTATGGTCTTGTGGTCCCCACTTTTCAACTTCCACATTGGGGCTTTAACAATAAAATTAAAAATTAAATTGACACAACTTTATTTTTATTTTATTCATTGATGAAAAATCCAAAAACTAACTTCCTCCCTCGACCAACTATCATCGATGTGAATGTATCTTTAAGGGAATATCAGTGTTGTGAGTTCAACGGTGCTCTTGGATTTTAATTTTGTGCACCGGTTCAAATGATAGAAATACCTGCTCCCACATTTACAGAACAAAGCTGAACAAAACTTCAGAAATTCATTCTGGGCACTACGGGCCTTAGAATCACACACCTTCAATTTTCCCAGACTCATAAAATTCAAATATATTTAAAAGATTTACATGGAATTTCCAAGTCATTACAATTGTATTCATTTTACACTAATCTAAAACCCTCAAAATAGCTTTTCAGTCTCAATTATAGCTTATGAGAAGGGAAATATAAATCCATTCCACTATAATGTCTAAGGGAAAAGATATTATGACACTTATGGTGAGAGATATTGTGTTTTATGAAATATGTGATGATTAATAAGAAATTAATTAAATTTTAAATTTATAAATCCATATTTCTAAAAACAAGTACAAATAAGATGTTGTGAATTTTCAGAAATGAAAAATCAATCATCTTCAAAAATATCATTGAGAATAATACTTGAGATGGATAACATTTTTATCTGCACTAATTTTGAATAATGATATATGTAATTTCATGTTATACTATCCCATGAATTAAATTCATACATGGTAAAAATAGAACATCCTGAGTCAATTTTTGAATAGGACAATGATGAAGAAGTAGGTCAATATATAAAACATATGGACATTACAATGTATGTACAATGTTTCATGTTACCCTCCATGTCCAATGAGATTTTAATGAAATGTGGGGAGATAGATATTTATATCATAATTTCCCACCCCAAGGACCATTATCAGTATATGGGATGAATATAGATATATGAGATCTATGATAATGTTCTATATTGTAGAGTATGCATTAGTTGGGGAACATGTAGTCAAGATGATTTCCATTATTGATCACCTGAACAAATTGGGTTTTATTATATATAATGACATGGGTATAGATTTCATTCAACCCTCACTACACAAAAAATTTTACCATTATAATGTAAATTATATAATTATAAATAATTAGAAGAAATTTTCAAAACATAATATACTAATTCTCCTGGTATATAAATGATCGGGGATTATCCAACTTCCTATAATTTTAGTGAATAAGAATAGGGAGGGTGAGGAAATAGAGGTGAATCTTCATTCTAATTATAAATCAATGGATCATTGTACTTAGAAAAAAAGGAATGGAATGAAACATGATGTAGTATGTTGTAAATATTGAAATCAAGATAGTATTTGAAGAATTAAATTCATCCAAATAAGTAAGGGGATACTTCAGGTGAATTAATTATTTCGTGTAATCTTTCCATATGTATAAGCTGTGAAATATATACTATTATGATTCTCACAATTGGTTACAAATACATGAACCAAATAATTTTTTGAAGATTACTTGAGAATATATTGATTTTCAATATTACAATTCAGTGGGTCTAACTACATTATCCATTTGAGACTACTATCTCAAATTTTTAACATGGATGATTTTATTTTTAACAAATTTTTATTTCATTCAAATTATTCTTAAGAACATTATTTATATTTTTTTAGATATAGATGGATATTTTTTTCAAATATGATAATAATGTTTTCTACTTTCAAAATATTTAATTTTTTAGGGAATGATACAATTGAATAATAATAGTAATGAATGAAATTATGAAAACTAAATATTTGCAATAAAAAAAATAAATTTGTGGCACACATATAGCACCCTGTTCTGGAATAACCATCTTGGGAATGTCAATGATAAAAAATTGGAAAATATCTATCACTATGGTTGAATAAAATATTTTTAACTTAATCTAATTGAAATATATCAGACTAGTTTACACAGTTTGGTAACCAACCACATTTTAGTGGTCAAGGCGAAAGGATCACAATGCTTCATGATTCAGTGAACACTAGTGTGTGTGAAAACATTTTCAAGTAGATTCTTGAGGTATATTATCAAAATTTACTAAAATTTCCATTTAATTTAAAATGTACGGTAATATATACTTAATGAGGTATACGTTTGAATCCATTGAGAAAAGTTCGACGAGTTAAAGAATGAGGTTGATAATTCTCTTGGTAAGAAGATAATGGAACGTTGACTGGATCAATGTAGTTAATGTCTCAACCAAGAAATTATATATATTTTATAAGATTATGAGATTTTATATCCACTTAATTAAATTGATACATAGACGTCGTATGGTGTCATTTTATAGAGAAACCATACCTTATTGGGAATGGTAAGGCCGATGATGAGCCATAAAAACATTATATTATGCTTTTTAGGATATGTATTATAGAAATCATCATTCTTACTAAAATTAGTTCCAACTAAAGTGGAAAGTGATATTTATTTTGAGTTATGGAATTGATGGAATCTTGCATTGTCATGTGTTCAAGCAAGATGTTATGAAAAATTTGTTAAGGACGACACAATGAATAAATTGGAACCCAGATGCCTTGTGTGTATCTTTATCAAAAATACATTGGATAAAATGGGATACTATCAATATAACCCTTTAGATAAGAATGTTACTCTTGTAATACTTGTCTTTTTTTCTTTAGAGGGACCACATCCTCATGGAGGATATCCACAAAAGGAATGACTTCAATGATTTTGATGCTTAAGATACAAAAGAGTTTGTATAGGTACTGATTCTATAGTTCCTTGTAGATGAATTTGTTCATGATACACTTATAGTGAATAGGATCACTAGAGAGTTAATAGAACCATTGAGATATTGTTTTCAATCACTAATGACGGTGAAAAATTATTGGTTGGAAATGAAGGCCATTTATTATATAGAGGTAAGTGAATATCATATAAGTTATAAGATGGAATGAAGATTTAAATTATGAGATAGATTACATGTATCAAAGCAATATTTGGGTTCTGATCAATCTATGAGATGATTTATAGCATGTTTGGTGTAAATGGGTATTCCATAAAATGATGGACATGGATAGTAAATTAAATACCTAAAATGAATGTATTGTGGCTAAATGGGTTTGACAATATCATGGAATTTATTATGATGAATTCTTTTGTAATTACACAAACATTTATAAATTAATTTCACCTTTTGATTTAATTAATTGAATTATTATATATTATGATTGTATAAAAATAATAGAATTTTTTTATTTTTTTATATCCTATTGAATTTAAAATACTATTAATTATCATTATTGTTGATAATATAACTGTAGAATAATGATCCTATGAGTCGTATAAATATTATATTTTAAAAAATCCAATTGATATCTATAAAGGACGTGATGGCCTCAACTAGTTGGATCACACCCTATGAGGCCCATTATCAGATCATTCAAGGGAGATATCATATTTATAATTTTTCCTTGACCAATCACAAGATGATTTCCAACAACTTAAACATGATCCAAATCGTTTATGTGATATATTGTAGCTCATTTAGATCATGACCCAAACCATTTACGCTGAACCACCACATAAAATTTTCACCATCTCACACCTTACCCTTATGGTGTTTTTAGTTTAATAAAGTGTAATTTATCAAAACTATAATAAAATAATTATGTATTTTTATACAATAATATTTATATTTTCATTTTATTAATGTTATTTTATAAATGATTTAGATTTTGGAATAATAAAACAGAAATTGTATTTTTTGTAATATTCCGATTCAATTAAAGAATTTAATTTGATGAAATAATGGATTTTTTGAAATAAATAATATTTTATTGAGATATTATTATTATATAATATTTATTAAATATAAATTATCATTTATATTTTATGGGGTTGAAATTAATTTTATAAGGGTTCCAAAAGTGTTATTTTAAAAAACCTAAAATTTCTATATAAATGTAAATTATTATTTTAAAATGGAAAGTTCCCATATTTGAAGAATTGTCAAGATAAAATGAAAAATATTTTTTAATGATAATGTCAAAATTATCAAATGGTATTGTTTTATAATTTCCTGACATAGTCAATCTTTCAGGTAAAAATTAAATACCATATGAATATATGATGTGTATTATGACATCATAAGGACCCAAAATAGATGTAAGAAATAATGTACATTATATCCAAGAATAAATTTATTTTTCCCCTTAAAATAATGAAATTTTATGATTATTTTATAAATTTTATAAATCCATTATGAATCCTTCGAAACCTATAATATAGGTTATGGTTTGTAAATTGGTTGTTTAAGAGTAGGACTCACTTCCACATCGAAAATTTTATTATTTTAATAATATTGGATCTTATCCTAACAAAATAATTAAAACCAACATTATTTGGATGAATAAATGGTCAAAAAATGGAATGGTTTCAGGGTTTTGTGATTTTATTAAATTAATTCCAAAACCTATGTTTGGGAAATAATGATGAATTACTTTCTATTTTCCTATTTCATCCATTCCAAGCTCCCATTTACCTTTACTAAAAATCTTTGGAGCATGTATTTACTCTTCCCACCCCTCTCTAGAATCATCCCAATGTTTTAAAACTATCTTAAGAAGATCCTCCCAGGCATTAGGAGTCACACTCCAAAGGTATGGGTTGTTTTCCCTATCCTCTTTATTCAAGTATTTTTCATATGTTTTGTATTTTATACTCATTTTCTAATGTTGGAATATTTTCTTCTATAGCCCCCTATATTTCCATTTTATTCTGAAATTTTGAGATACCTGTTTAACTTTCATCAAACCCTCCAATCAACATTCATATTCCCTTCTTATATTGTCAATATTTTACCATAATTTTCAATGCTAACAAATTTTATGGTGAATAACCATACCCATTTCATAAGAATTTTGTTAACAATTATGTAATTATAATTATATTTTTAGGGACATAGATTTATTTATTCCACACTCAATTATAATGGAATAATATATGATAAATTAATGAATCCATGTTGTATGATGTATGTAGAAAACATATGCATGGGAATAAAATGAAAGTGACGTGTGCACTGAAAGTTATACAACATTACAATGAATTGTATAATGCTGTAGTATCATGAAACATCAAGCATGTGATTAGGGAAATAAACTACTTTAACATTGGATTCTTTTCATCATGGTGTGTTGGAAATTTTCCTTGACCTATATTGGTGATGCAGTGTTTAATGTTGTTTCTTCATTTCCTAGGTTTTCGTCATGTTATTATGCTATATCAGGTTTTATTGTTCACGGTTATTATTTTCAATGAATTATTCCCCATTAATTACCTATTTCTAACATATATTAATTTCATCATGTTATTCAATGTTTATTCCCATACTGGTATTTATAGATCACCCCTCACTTATATGAATCCCTTGGTTATCTCATGTAGTTGTATGTGTAATGTAATAATGCAATAATACTAAGGAAGTTTTGAATAATGATCTTATATTTACTATTTAATTTTTTTATTTAATGTATCTAATTCCCAAAGACACTAGATGATTGCTCAATCGTCCCTTCCGATGAGGATAAATGATGATCAATGAGATGATGTGATAATTCAAAATAATGTGTAATATATGAGATAAAATAAATCATAGGATTTCAATACAAAGTAAGAAGGATTTGTGAGAATTGATTCATATATATGTGTATCATCATATCCTGAGTTAAAGAGGGACCTGTTGGATGATGCACATAGTTCGTCTTTCTCTATCCAACAAGGAATCACAACGATATCTTGAGATTTCAGAGAGCACTATTGGTGGGATAATATAAATAAGGAGATCCCAAAATATACATTGAAAAATATTATATGTCAAAAAGTGACAGAAGAAAGAAAAAAAATCCAATGGGTTGATGAAACTGTTTCCTATACCGACATGGAAGTGGGAGAACATTCACCTTGAAATTTGTCCCTGGTCATCCAAATACATCCAAAGGAAATAATTCAATATGTGTTTTGTTGTATCATCTTACAAAGACTACTGTCTTAATTTTGATTTGAGTTGAATTTTATATTGTTCAAATTTCAATGGTATTCATTAGAGAAGTGGAGAGAATTCATGCAACACCATTATAGAGTTTTTTCTTTTCAATACCTAATATTTACCTACAAGTCCTGGATGAATATCCAATATTCTCTTAATATTGGGCTGAATTTTATCATGACTTATAAAACTCATAAAAATCACCAATCTGGGTAGAGTAACTAGACACTCGAGGAAATGTTGAGAGGATGCACAGTTGACATCAATGGAGGATGGGAAAAAAATATTTCTCTTGTTGAATTCTCATACAATAACAGTTTCTACTCTATCATCCTAATGGCCCCATATGAATCCCTTTATTAGAACAGATGAAAATCACTTAATGCTTGGATGAAGTCTGGGAATTGAAATTACTAGATCCTCAAATGGATAAAGAAATGGGGGGAATGGTTCATGTTTATTTAGAAGCACATCAAGGCTGATCGAAGTCAAATGAATAGTTATTATGACAATCATCAATGATACCTAGAGTTTTATGTATGAAAAATGGTTTTACTCAACATAGCTCTATGGTAGACATGCATGATATGTTTAATGAAGTGAAATATTTTTCCTAAATACATCAGCCCCATTTAGATCATTGATCGCAATAGAGCGGTGCCCTATCGACTAACAGTCCCAAAAATCATATCTCATGTACATGATGCATTCCTTGTATCCATTTTGGGTAAGTAAATACCATACCCCTAAAATGTACTGAATCCAGAGATGGTACCATTGGATATTATCTCTCATGTGAGGAGCGTCCAATGAAAAATGTACATCATAAAGACAATGATCTACAAAACAACCCAATGCACCTTGTTAACATGTTGTGGAGATACAACAAGTTTGAAGAAGTGATGTGGGAATAATAAGATATGATTAAACACAATTACCTACATTTTTTGGTGTTTGAAATGTTAATATCAATGGTGAAATTTCAGAAGATGTAATATTTAAAAGTCCATAACTATTATAAATAATTTTTCCATTGAGATTTACATAAATACATTATTATATATTATTGTCATAGAAGGTAAATGAAAATATTTGATTTTATTATATCCTATCGGATTTAAAATAACCTTATGTATTTTAACAACCCACCATCTTCAAGATGAGGGAAGATATATCATGATGTTTTGACCTTCCTTCTTCATGATGAATGAGAGATAATGAACCCTGATTCCCTCCTCCAATAGGCCTCAGGGTGGTGACCAACACCAAGGGTATAGAAATATCACAAAAATGGGCGGTATTACCCTTTCAATAGTAACCAAGATCATGATATAAGATTTATCATCCCCAAAACAACTCCATGATATATATATATATATAAACCCAAATCCATCCCTCAAGCTTGGTTAAATCATTGATACTAAAAAAAAAGAAAACTCCCAAGTATGTTCCAAAAATAAAACTTAGCAGCGACACAAATGACTTCCCCAACATCCAAGCTATTATTTCCCAGTACGGTCCACATAATCATTCCGGAAACCTGAAATTTATTTCATATACCTAGGGTGAGAATACAAGTAAACTTAGTAGCGAAAAATCAAAGACACCCATGAATAACTGGGAGAAGCATAATAATTCCCATGTGAGAAAACAACATAAACAAAAAATAACTTGCGAATATATACTATTAACCCAATCATTACCAAGGCATGATCAAAAAATTAATGTATGTAAAGTATGATAATATAGTAATCACATCAATATTTGGGGACCCCACACCACATCCCACTAATTAACATCCCATATCTAATGGAAAACATCATGAAACTAACTTTCTCTTCCATAAACCCCACTTCCAGAACCCACCCACACACACCCGGGCCACATACCACACCCCGCACGCAAACACCTAGGCTAAAACCATAGCACATCCCGCCCATAGACACTTGTGCCACCACCCCCATTGTATGTCCTAAAAACAATTTGGAATCATCACAATGGCACATAGGAAAAAAACCACCTATCACACAACCAGTATAATAAATCTGCTAATAATTCTCATGCCATTACAACCTACCCAAAGAGTCATTTGAGTTAAATAAATATATGTGGGATTAATGTAGACACAACAAATAATTGTTCATCCTACCACTGAGATATTGGGAAAGGAAACCCTACCCCATAACAATGTGGGTGTTCAGCACATAGCTCTCAACATTGGTGGGGTTCATATATAATTACAAAGGAAATAAATATATATATACATATAGCTACCAAACACTCAGCGCATCCTATGGGATTTTGAAACAATAACTAGACCACACAAAAACATTCCTTTCTACCAATCCTACATGCACATACCACCACAATTGATGGTCACATCCATAATTAGATAAATTAATGTCACTTCACTACAAACCACAACTCATAACATACCCCCTCCTAATTCATTTAACTTGTTTTTACTCTGTATTATCTATTTATATATTTATTTATTCCATCCTGACATCGGAAACTTCCAAACACAATAACCATTATAAATTTAATCCACCATACCTTCCACTTCCATATTGAAAACAAGGAATACAAACCAATGTAAAAGAATCCATTCTCACACTCATTCATGAAATTTGACAAAACACAACTATCTTGCAGTTTCACTGCACACTAACCCTTCCTGTACACATGTTCTACCACTTTGAACATAATTAATCAATGTAATTCCTTTTTTATCCATCCTCTCAATATGAAAAACTCTCCGTCACACCTCATCAAAACTCCAGTTTGTATCCCCACTTCATAACAAAACCACACTCAGCACATCCATAAACATGAACATGACACAACATAGTCCTACAATCCTGCATCCTCACATCCCAACCACTTCCAGATATAGGACCATTGTATATCAATTTTATCCATTCCACAGTAAACTAATCTTTCATTCTGAGATACCATTACACCACCTGTACTATCCCATACTCACAACCACCCACCTAGCCATAACACAACTTGAACAACAAAGAGACAAGTCAAACAGAACCACACATAGCACATATCCACACCAACATGGAATGTTTCATTACGATTTTAAATCACCTATGATTTAATTCCACTTGTTAAATTACAGTGTTCACAAAATAAGGTTGATTCTTGGGAATCCATTTAATTAATAGAATATATATGATTAATCATATTCCAATTATTTCAATGGTGAATCGAAAATAATATAGGTGCACAAAATTATACCACCAATTGCCATGATTTTTTGAAGAACATGGCCCATACAATTCACAACATAGATATATCATAACATAATAAATAGTGTGATAACCATCATCATTCCCTCAGCCCCTTATTTGTTACATCATGTTTTAATTGTTAAATCTGAATCCAAATGCATTCACAAGGGTACATGATTACACCCACATCGCATGATACAAAATTAAAAGTGATATGAAGTAAATCTATACCTGGGATAACAGGTGACAAACAATTCTCTCTTGAGACAAACAAGCGGGTCACCTGTCTAGGGGGAAACACACCTATGGAAAATAGAATACACTTATACACCATAGGCGGATTAATCCTCTAAGAAGAAAGCTTCTCATCTAACCAAAAGGAAACGACGGGTTTAAAGGAGGAGAATATTCTTCTTTAGGAAGGATAGATCCTAAATCTATGAGGAAATGATTTTAAAAACCATTAGTGTCAGATCACAACCAATACCACACAATTTAGGAGTGAAATGAAATATCATTTCTTTAGAAGATAAAATCCATTTGGAAAGGGACAAAAATAATTAAATATATAATTTAACTAATTTAACATCAAAAATATTTGGAACTAGAAGAAATCTAAAAGGATGTAATATGAATCACCCGTGAGCATGTCACATACATGAGTCACTGATGCCTAAGCCACGGACGCCAAAGCCCACGACACGACGACATAATGACGCCCTGACATATGGATGACTATCCCTACAGATTCCCTATGTCATTGACATGATGACCTACTAACACCCTAACATACTGACACCATGATCTACCAATTCATGGAGTCAATGATACAATGACCCACCGACACCCAGAGTCGCTAATGTTACGCTACCAATGCGAGCTATTAATGTTAGTCTACTGATGCTAACATACAGATACTGGTCTACCAAAATTGATCTACTAACACTAACCCACAAACAGGTCACTCACTAATGGAAAACAAGAAATTTATAATTCTCTTGAAATGAGAGAATGTTGCCACCTAGAACACCCACAACATTGGATTTTGAAAAATTAATGGACCAAGAAGGTCTCAACGATTACATCATATTCCTATGAAACAATTTTTTACCTCAAGAATTTAAAACCAAACCATGAATAAAGAGGGGTCTAAACAACCACCCCATAAGATACCTCTCATGAATAGAAAACCATATATTATATCAAAGGGTGGGGTGAAACCTAATTATCCAAGAACTCCACCTCCAATATCTATCAACCCAAACAATCGTATGATATACCACACAATCACCAAATTTCACACTACCAAAACATATGAATTAGATAATTCATTCCTCCATGACAAGACAATATATTTATAGGGTGGAAATGACTAGCCAGCACGGGTTTAATCATATATACATTAACGCTTATTTATTAGAGTTCAGGTCTCCCCCATTTTCACATGTTCCATTGTAACATTTTAGGACATTATATTACATTACAAAATAAGGAAAAAAACTCATATCATAGTAAACAAGGATCAAGAAGAACTAAATGACAAAGGAAAACACATAATAAAAACACAAAACAACTCTGCATACTCAACATGATTCTAAGTCTCCCAATTACAAATACTCTCCTCCAGGACACCATACCTCCACAACACATGAACCAAGAAATGTTCCATCTACATAGCACATTCTCCTGATAATCCTAGATCTCTACTGGCCCTCCACGAACATTGTTTCATCCCTGATATCCAAATATCCTTGATCAATGACATGGGAGTCATCATGAAGATATCGACAATGTTGGGAGAAAGTAAATACATCATTTATCCCTCTCAAATTCGGTGGTAATTTATACTAGTATTCTACCTTGACAATTCATCCCAACAACTCGAAGGGTGTTGTGATCTTGGGAGAAAGATCACTCCCTCTACTGAACCTCCACTATCCACATCAAGGGAAAACCACCACGAACATCTGGTCTCCACAATCTAACTCAAAGGGACATCTCCTACAATCAAAATATGACTTATTTATATCATGATATTCTATCATCCAGTCATGGACATCACTCGACCTCTATATCAAACTCTGCACTACCTACGGACCAAGAACCGATTATTCCCCAACCTCTATCCAGCACAACGGTGAATGACAATACTGTCCATATAAAGCATCAAATTGAAACATGATAATTTAATAATGATAGTTATTGTTTTAAGAAAACATTAACAATGTAAAATGTAGAACCCAAGACCCATTAAATTCTAGAACACATTGCCGCAACATTTCCTCCCATGTTTGGATGGTCCTCTATGTCTACAAATCTATCAGTGGGTGGAAAGTAGTGTTGAGGCGTAACTAAGTGCCAAAAACATGCTATTATACCCTCTAGACTCATTAGTTAAACATCATATATTTATTTGAGATGAAGAATCCTAGAACCCCATTCCGCTTCACCAACTCATCGGCATACCACTACGATAAGGAATCTACTACGTTCGAATCCTTAATCGCTAAGAAGTGAGATGATTTCATCCACTAATCCACTACTACCAAGATTGCATCATACCATCCCTGCGACGTATGTAATAATGCGACTAAATCCATCAATATATCATCCCACTTACACTCAGGTAAATCAATGGCATTTAATAAACCATTAGGAACATGATGATCTACCATAACTTCCTAGAACACAAAGAACATTTCCATAAACCTTGCAACTACTAGATTCTTCTCAGGTGACCAGAACTTCTAGTTATGATCCTACTATGATGTGAGAATAGTAATATTTCATCAATGAATACTATAAGGAACTAGTCCTGTATTTCTTAAAATAAAGAGTTCACAATCCACATGAACACTGCTGGATCATACATAACATTGAATGTCATAACCATGAACTCGAAGTTCCCATACCTACACCTGAAAGCATCCATCAGGATGTAACCCTATTTTACCTTCAACTAGTGATTCCTAGACTGTAGATAAATCTTTGAGAATTATATTTCTCACCTTAGCTGGTTGAAATTATTTTATATCCCTCGGAGAGCATAACACTTGTTGATTGTTACATTATTCAGCATTCGGTAAACTAAACACAGCCTCCGACCACAATCTACCATCATCGCAAACAAGACTGAAGCACCCCATGGTGACACACTGGGCTGGATAAATACCATATTTATAAGATCATCAATCCAAATTATTAGCACCCATATTTTTGAGTGTACCATCTAATAAGGATCCATTGAAATCAGAGAATCATCGAGCTATAAGTCTATCCCAAACTCAAAATCATGTTTAGGGGGTAGAGTCACAACCCATTCAGGGAAAACATCCATAAACTATTTGAAATCTATGGGAACCCCCACTATCCTATCATCCATCAATTCTATTGATAGATTAACCACTCAAGGAAGGGATATAATGCACACATTGTCTTCCTAGAAGACTATTATGCTAGCCAATGAAAGATACATGTTGTTCATTCATGTCTAAAAACAAAAATATTTTCTGGAATCAAGCGATAGAATCATGCATAGAGTACGCCCAGTCAATTCTATGGATGAAATAATTTGGAAGCATCTATAAAAGAAAATATCTCCACTTGACTGATGTGGCCCCAACATTAGTCTACATCCCCTGTAAACATCAAAAAAGTTATTATAGCCTCAAACTAGTGTACTCCACACCAGTGCCAAAAAAAATTCACTCTATGTACAGTACCAAAGAATGATCTTAAAGGGGTGAAACAATGGAATTTTAATCACCTAAATCAAACAAGTCTCAAAAATGTGTACCAAAAAAAATCATAATACCTCAAATGATCTCTGGAACTGATGCAACTACAGCCTCTACAATGTGAAACTGACCCCACCCCACTCATATGCCCCTCTAATGTGGGCCACCTCCCCCACCATGCCCTAGTCAAGGTCCCTATGGAATTCCTTGAGGTTGGACCATTCCTGATCTATCTCCCCTCAATGGAGCATGAGCTTGTTATCCCAACTCCTGAAATGGCCTAGCCAGCAACTACAGTTGAGGTGGGAGCTTGATCTACCCACCTCCACCGTAATATGCTTGAACATGAAACTGACTCTAAAGGTTCCAAAAACCTCCAAAAATAATACACATCATCACCAATCCTATGGGAAATGGTTGGGACCATAAGGTTATAACTAAAACTACTAGGGTCAGATCCCCACCGGTCAAAACCTAGGAGGTCCTAACATCGAATAAACGATGCTTACATCCTAACCCTTCAATGAACTCCATTGGATACCCTCTTGTGGTAATCCTACTCGGGAGTGCATCCTTTCCAATACCCTTTCCTTCTTATGACCCTCAATGTATGTTAGTAAGGTGAAGTTAGTAACTTCATACTGAAGAGAAGGACGAAGTCCCAACTCTAAGCATCTCACTCGAGACTCCTCATCCAGAAGGAAATCTAGAGAAACGTGAAAGACATCCTTGAACCTAATCCTCAACTCCCTCACTAACATATTCTCCTAGTGGGGGAGAATAGATTTTACCTATTTTCATACATCATCATTCATTAAAGGAATTCTTATTAGAACTATTTCTCAAAGTTATCCCATGAAACATTAGTTCCCTCCTCTCCCTGAGGTAAATCATCCATCACTGACTTTTTTCTTCCCTCATCTAGCTCACTGCCCTGGGAACCTAGTACTATGTCGGATCCCTCATCATGTTGTAGGTTATAAACAACTCCTCAAGACAACTCTCTATCTGAATGTCTAAGACATCGATCTCGTACTTTCCTAGTGTTTTTCGCAGGAAAGCATGAAGAGTATTCTACCACTGATTGCCCTCCTCCTCTGGATCATCCCACCACCGATCCGCTGGATTAGCCTATTGAGCATTCACTGTCTAAGAAACCTGTGGATGATGAAAGGCGTAAATAACATGATATTATTCATGAAATTCATAATCATAATTAGTATTGAATTTTTTAGGATTCGTTTTAACTCATTATTAATTTTAATTTCTCGAAAACACTAAAACAAACAATAACACAAGTCGTCATGACCCATGTACCATTCCTAGGGTCTGTACCCCAAAAAAATTATTACCTCACATTATCATTCGGTATGTTAGAGTCCTTATATCCGACCATGGGGCCCTAAAATCTGGTGTCAAAGCAAGCCTTCTCTGGCATTTGTCTTTCACAATAATCACATAACACTTTTACCAAACATCAAATGAAATCATAATTGTGAAAAACTCAAAACTCCATACTATCTCTAAACTATCACTTATGATACCATTCTATCATGACTCATCTTCTATGTGATGAGGTAAGTGATAAAAAGATCATGAGACCTTCCTTCCTCAGGATGAAGGAGTGATAATGACACCTGAGTTGCACCTAAAATAGGCCCTAGTTTGGTGACCAGCACCAAGGCTATATAAATCTCAAATAAACAAGTGGAATTACAATTTTCACAGTAACCATGATTGGGAGATATGAATTATCAACCTCAAACAACTCCATGAACACTATATATAGAAACAAAAATGCCTCTAACATGGACGTTTCATTTAATACTAGTACAAATACAAGAAATTTTTAAAGTAACTACCCATAAACTAAGCCGTGAAAAACAATCATCCCAAATGTTTGGGCTAGTAAGGTCTAACATGGTTCACATAATCTCCCTAGCAACCTAAAGAAAGTTTTATTTATATATGGTGAGCATACAAGTATACTCATTAGGGGAAATCCAATGTCACCCACACACAAGAGGGAGAATCATACTACTGCCCCATTGAGAAAATAGAATCAACATAAAAGCATGTAAAAATTTATACTATCAACCCAACCTCAGTAAGGCATGATCACCAAATAATTCAAGTCATGTAATGTAATGTATTAAGCACATACATATTTCGGTACCCCACCCCACTTCCCACTAGTTAACTACCAATCTCAAACAGAAAACGTCATGATGCTAACACACTCTTCCACAAGCCCTGCTGCTAGAACCTGCCCGCACACACCTGGGCCACATGCCACACCCCTCCAAAAAACAAATGGGATTCAACCATAGCACACCCCTCCCATAGAAACATGGGCCACAACCACTACACGTCTCACCATAAAACATGTAGGACTCATCCTAAAGATACATGGGAAACAAACCACCTCTCACATAATGAATACCATAAATATGGTAATATAACTCAAGCTATATCATACTACCCATAGATTCATGGGCGATAAATTCCAAGAAGAGGGAGAAAATTAGAGCCAATAACTATCCATCCATCTTCCCACTAGGATGTTGGGAATGGACACACTCCCCCATAACAATTGGGTGTTTTAGTAGGTAGTGATCAACACATGTGTGGTGCATATTGAAATCACAAAGAACCATTTGTATAAATCTATATATATGTACCAAATACTCGGCCAAACCTATGAGGTTTCAAAAAATAACAATACCACATGAAAACATGTCGTGCTTCCAATCTTATATTCATGTACCTCCAAAAATGATGGTAACTTTCTTAATCTGAAAAATGAATTCATATTCACTACAAGACACAACTTAGAACATACCCCTAGCTAATTCATTTAAACAGTTGTCAATCAGTATTTTCAATTTATTTATTTATTTATTCCACTCCTACCTGGGAAATTAACAAACACTACAACCATTATAAGACAAAGAAACCATACCAACCAAGGAAGAATTACTGCTGTAAAAGCATCCATTCTCATACAAATTCTTGAAAATGAACAAAAATCAACCAACTTGCAATCCCACTACCCACTCCCCCTTTTTGGAAACCCATTCAACAAATTCCACCACCATTCTTCAAAGTGATTATGCTATATCCATCATCTCAATAGGTAATACCCCTAAAAGACCTCATCACAAGCCCCCTCGGCAGCCTCGATGTATATCATAACCACTCCCATCACACCCATAATCATAAACATGACACAACCTTGTCCTATATCCCCAATTCCCAACCACAACCCAGATACAGTTCCACAACATAATAAGTTCATCCATTCTAGAATCAACCAATCTCTTAGTCCAAGATACCATTACACGGCCCATACCACCCCATACTCACAACCACATTCCCAGCCCCAACACCAGAAGACAAGCATAGAAACAAGTCGAACAGAACCACATGCATCACATATCCACACCAACAGGGAAATGTTCATTCAGATTTAGCAGCACCCATGATTTAATTACACTTGATAAAACATGGTCAATCACAGAATAAGTTTGAACCTGGGGCATACATATTGTTAACAAAATATACACGATTAACCGGATTCCAATTATCTATATAGTGATTAAAAAATAATTCAAGATTGAAGATTAAGACCACAAACATCCATGAATTTTAGAAGAAAATGACCATACAATTCACAAAATGGATCAATAATAACATATAATACAAATTGGTCATAATCGTCTTACTCCCAACCCCCTATTTATTAATTCTTATTTTCATTGTTAAATCTAGTTCCATGAACATTAATAAGTGTACATTTGTACAAATATCCCACAATATACCAAATTAAAATATAGATGATGGAAATACCTACCAAGAACAACAAGAGACCCACAATTATCTCTTACGGCAAAATAGGGCGTAGCCGGAGTAGCAGGAAAGGTACCGGGAGAAAAACTGAATAGACTACTACACCACATGTGCACTTCCCTTTGCGGAAGAAAGGTTCTTAGTGCACCATGAGGGAGTGGGATGGTTTAAAGGAAGAGAATATTCTACTTTAGGAAGGCCATATAATAAATCTATGGGAAAAAGATTTAAAGGATATTAAAGCCAGATCATGACCAAGACCATATATTATAAGAATCAAAGGATGATTAATGTTGTTTGAAGAAAAATATCATTTGAAATGTCCCAAAATTAATTAAATAATGAATTTATCTCATTTATCATAAAAATGTTGTGGAACAAAAAAATCAGAAAGGATGGAAAATGACTCAAAGATGGGCACCTCACCGATGCGAGTCACCAATGCATGACTCATAGATGCCCGGGTCACTAATTCTTGAGCCACCAACATGAAGACCTAACAATTCCCTAACTTATTGATGCCCTGATTTATCGATGTGGTGAGCTAATAACACCCTGCCCTAACAACATCCTCAGGAACCGATTCCCTAAGTCACTAGCACGTTGACCCACAGATTTCCTAAGTCACCAACGATGAGCTACCGATGTGAGATACTAATACTGAGCTACCAATAGTAGCTAACAAAGCTATACTATTGAAGTAAACCTACCGGTACTAACCTACTGATTCATATCTACCTATGCTGATATACTAATTCCATCCTACGAATGCTTAACTCATCAATGAAAAAAAACGGAAATTTGGAAAACTCTTGAAATGATATATTGTTGTCTCCAAGAACACCTCGAACATTGGATTATGAAAAAAATTTGGACCACGAAGTTCCAAGTCATTACATTTGTCATTTCCATTGATAATATTTTTTTTAATAGTGATCATATAACTTTTATAAATATAGGGTCTTAACAAATCCAATTGACCAAAACATAGGATGTGTGGGCCTAAACAAGTATTATCATACCCTACGATGCCCATTTAACAGAGTTTCTGGGGGAGATAGAATCTATAGGATATTCTATTGGCCAATCCCAATATAAGAACCAAAATTTAAGCATGAAAAAAACTATTTATGGGAGAAGTTAAAATTCATTGAGATCTTGACCCAAACCATGCACATCAAACCACCCCATGAAAGTCTCACCATCTTGCACCTTACCATTAGGGCTTTTGTGGTGCAATAAAGGTCCATTTATCAACACTGTAATAATATGAATATGTATATTTTATAGAGTAATTAATATATTTTAATTTTATTGTTGATATATTATAAATGACAATGATTTTTGAAAAATAAAAAAATAAATTTCATTTTGGGGTAACATTAAAATTCATCTAAAAAATTTATTGTTATAAATTACTGTATTTTTTGAAATAATTTAAATTTTCTATAAATATTAATATTAATAAATTTCAAATAAATATGAATGAACATATTATTTTTATGATGCAAAATGTAATTTTTATAAGGGTTCAATAATGTTTAATGTGAAAACCTGATCATTTCTCAAATAAATGTCAATTATTATATTAATAGGAAAATTCATTTATTTTGAAAATTATTTAGATAAAATGAATTTTATTTTTGGAACCATAACATTAAATTATCCATTAGATAATTTTTCCCAATTTTCTTACAGAGTTGAATTTTCATGTAAAAATTTATGACTGTATATATATATGGTGTGTATTATGAAAACCTAATGTCTCGAAGGTGATGTGTAAAAATCTATACAATGTAACAACCCCCAAAAAAACATAATCTCATGTGGAAAAGGGTATGGTGATGATACCTCAAGATCTCCTACCCATATGAAAAACACTTTCTATTAGTAGTGGTGTTGTGAAGTGTAGATTTGGGAGATTATACCCCCTAGTATGATGTTTCATAACTTTATAAAATGAACAATAAAAATCAATGTATAGACATAGTGAAAAAAATCCAATATACATTTCCAATAAATAATAAATGAATTATATAATGACATTCTAGAAAGGTATGTAAATGTCATATTAGAAAAAATTCAAGTGAAAAACTAGTAGAATAAAATAAAGACTAAAATTTACCTGGACTAAAACCCCACATCGGTCCCACATGTAAACTCCAAAACATCATAGATCGATAAAATAAGAAATATCATTTTCTTATTCCCAAACATGCATCCATGTGATCTACCATGGAACCTAATGTCGCCCCAAATATGGTGTGAGTACAACTGAGTAGGTCAACACCACATTGTCTAAACTGACCCCTTTGATGATTATTTTGTGATATAATTAGATAAATAAGTTTATTCTTTAGTTAAATAGTCGTTAAAATACAACAACTAACTTCTTCATCTCCATGTCATAATATCTCTCAGAATTTCTGTGAATTAAGAAAACCACCACCACATAACCAAGGTAATGTAACTTGAATTTTTATTGTTCCTCAATGTATCAAATCATGTCTTATGACCATTATAACCACCGCCATTTAACCATGGAATTGTCAAAATAATTCTGGTCAAATCCATATATTAATTACAACATCAGGGTCAAATCCCTGTAACCAATACAATATGCGACTAAGGAAAACCCACTCTCTATAAGAATTACTTCATGGGACTAAGATAATCCCACTAAATAACACAATTATTGCATATAGGTGATCATTTCCCATGTATGATTTAGATATATAATCATTTCAGCAGAGATCACATGTCTAATCATACAACATGTGTATCATAATATCATATCAAAAATCTTAGTGCTTATTTGTATAAATTAAAATTTATCATCAATATTCCAATTTCAATTAAATAAAAGATGATTAAAATTTATAATATTAATAATAAATATTCCACAAATTAGGTTTTCAATATATAGAAATCACCAAAGGCATCATGTCATGATAAACACACTTTAATCCATTAGGTAAATATATTATATTAATGGTCCTCTCACAAAATGTGTAGCCATTAGCCGTGTTAGAAACCAATTGAAAAAATGAAATCCATGGAATAATCTAATTCATTTATTCAATCTATTTGGGAACACGTTACACTTTCACAATCATAATATTTCATAAACATGGAAATTTTCAAACCATAGGGTAATGATTTTGTCCCCCTTCCGGTAACTAATGATCTAACAATGATTCAAATAGGTAATTCTCATGAAGAAGAAGGTGATGATGAATTAAATGAGAAACAAAAATCAAGACTAATCATTATCATAACAAAAAATGAAAATGGTTAGTGGAAAATAGCAGAACTATCAGAAGAATTAGGGAGAGAAGGTGAAAACATAAGGGGAAATGCATTCCATTGTTTTGTCATACAAGTGGGACTTCTAAAAGGGATGTTATCACTCCAAAATCACTTATAGGGTTCCACTAGGTTTACAGTATAATATCTTAAGTGAATTTGAATCAAATTGTGCCACATTTTATACTTTAAAATAGTGGGTGGGGAATTACAGGTTGTTTAATGTAGTTACTTGTCATGTAAATATTTTTAATTCTATAGGAAAAAAATCCACCCCATATGATTTATTTTATAAAAAAATGTGCATTACATGATGTATAATCTAATTACATGGTGTGAAAAATATTTGGCAATTGGGTTTTCAGCCAATATTCCTTTAAAATGATCAAATCCCCTTTAAATAATCCCAATATACCAATAATACATGAAACACATAACCCATTAATATATGGAATCCCTTAATTAAAAGAAGCATACATCCCCAAATATTAAGTCTTTTTTCCTCTAAAAGTATATATATCTCTGAAAAAGACTCTTCCTCCAAGGCTCAAAAAACCTCATTGAGGGACGTACCATGAAATATACAGATCATAAAACATACATGACATATAACAACTAATCCATGATATTTTCCAAGCATCACATTGGGGTCTTAGAGAAATAGTCTAAAAAATGGGTTCACATATAAAATTCTTTATCCCTGGTCTCCACCTAAACCATACCATGATTTTAATGAACTAAATGAAACCATTAATTTTACCTTAATGATATTTATAACTAAAATACACAAACCATATCTGATGGACCTCAATGGATGTATCAAAAAAATTATCTATGTATACTACATCTGTCACATGGTATGTGTCTTGATGGTATCTTTATATAAGAGACCTCTGGAACAAGTCGTGGAAGGTGTTATGGCATTGTGGAATGGATAAATGGTATTCCAATAGATAATACATTTCTACTATCTCAAATGGCCCCATAAATCATGGAATTATGCATCTCTGTTTCATGACATGACATTAAATCAACCTAGGTGATACCCAAGAGAAAAAATATGACCCACCTCAAATTCCAGATTTCATCTCTAATGGTGAGCATACAATTTATGGTTAATATCCATGGTCAACAATAACTGTATAATATTTTTATTCTTATTAGATTTATCATGCATGATAAAATGACCAACAAGTGTTGAATCACATGTATCTCGGTGAAAAAGAGGAAAATGGAAGGACATCAATAAAAAAACATGAAAGGTTCAATTTCTATTGATCCCTCTAAGATATTATTTTAATAATACCCCATGAGTGAAATGTGTTTCTCCCATCAACCACCAAAATCTAAAACACATGCTTGTAACATATCCTCCAGAACATGAATAGTCCACTCAGAATGACCATTATTCTTTTGATGATAGGCTATGATTAAAAAAACCCAGGATTCTAGATATTATAATGACCCTTCACAAATTGTAGTTTGAAATAAGGATATATATATATATATATATATAGATACTCCATTGAACACAATGGAACTAAACCCCCTATTTTAGGTAATAACCTCTCAGATCATCAATAATGATGGTTTCACTTATATGAATGAATTAGGATGCCTTAGTTAGTCTATCCACAACTAACCATACTACATCATTCATATGTGTTTTCTTTTGTAATACTATCACAAAATACATTATGACTTCATGACATTTCCACTCCGGAATGGGAAAAGGCTATAAAAACCAACATCCCTCAAATGCTCGGTCTTCACCTACTAACAAGTGGGGAATCTAGCCTTTAATATTGTCACCTTATTCTTTATTATTGACCACTAGTAATGTCTATGTTGATCTCAATACATATGTGTTAAACTAGGATACACCGACCTTCTAGAGTCATGAAACTCACTCATCATCTCCTCACATAATCCCCTAGGAAGTCATATTCTGCCACAAAAAAAATATAATTTCAACTTCTATGAGGCCATCCTGATGGAATCTCCCAACCATATAATTTTTCTCTCAGAATTAATACCTCTTGATCTAACAAAAGATCAGTCTTAATCCATTCAAAAAAATGAAATGACATTGGTCAAAGAAAGACCTACCTGACCTTTTAATTCTTGAACATCTAGATGCATTTCTGAAAAAAGGGCCATTATCATTCAACAAACACTAGACTCATGTACTTCCTCAAACTATGTTCTTCAGCTCAAATAGTCAGCATTGTTGTTTCCCTTTCTATGTGTATAAAACGTATCAATGTTGAAAGACTACAATTACTCAACCCACCTCCACTACCGATGGTTCTGGTCTTAGTGAGAAAACATATAATTGAGGCTCTTACAGTAATTGTATACCAAAAACCTCCAACCCATGATATAGGTTCTCCAACATCTTATGTCATGAACCACTATTTCTAACTCCAAATAGGGAGTATGGTAATTCCATTCATGTGGTTTCAGATGTCTGAATCCATAAACAACAACTCCATCATTCATCCTTAAGAATGCATCGGGTCTAACTCTAGATGCATCATTCTAAATGGTATATTTATTTTCTAAAACATGTAAAATGAATATAGGTTCCTAATTCATCATTCCTTTCAACTCATGAAAATATCTATCTCAAGCATTGGACAAAAAAAGATATCATGTCTTCTTTGTTTTCCTAGATATTGGCGGTACAAAATGGGAGAAATCCTGGATAAAGAACTGACAATAAACTGATGAACATAGAAATATATGAAACTTGAAGGCATTTTTGGGTTATTCACAAGATACCATGGCAATGAAATTCTCTGGGTCAACTAAAACTCCTTCCAATGATATGTCTTGGACCAATAAGGGCACTTTCTTAATACAGAAACCCCATTTGGTTAGCTTGACATAAGAAAATTCTCTCTCAATGTACTCATGAAGATTTCAATATGTATGGTAGGATTATGCACTAACTAGGATTGAACTATGATATCATTGTTAAAAAGTACCACAAACAGGTCCAAAGAAAAGATGGAAAATCATATTCATTAGGTTCATGAATACCATAAGTGCATTAGGAAACCCAAACCCATTCACTACAAACTCATAAAATCCATAAATACTCCTAAAAATGTTTTGATGTATGTTCGAAGGTCTCAAACTTAGTTAGTTCTAACCAAATCTCAAATAATTCATACAGAATATATTATCACCACACAAATGATTGAAAATATCACCATTGCAAGGAAGATGAAACCGGTTCTGGACTATGATCTAGTTCATCATTCGATAATCCACACATAAGCACATATGCCCATCAGCCTTCTTGGTGAAGATAAAAGGATAACCCCATGAAGATGTATAAGGATATATTATGCCTTTATATTAAATATCATCCAACAGAAATTTCAACATACAATGCTCCACTGGTGTCCTTCTGTAAGGCAGGATAGAAACTATCTCTCTTTTTATCACCAAGTCGATCCTGGACCTAATCTCGTGCTCTGGTGGAAAGCCAAAGGAATCATCTGAAATTCATCTGGAAAATTGTATACTCCTAGAGCAATGGAATCCTATTTCATTTCACCATAATATAGATAGATATCAGTTATCTGAGCCCTGAGACAATCGAATCAATAATAAATTTTTCATGCAAGACCAACATGAATATCCCACTCACCCTGGTGAAAATAAATGCATACTTTAGTAGATAAAAAGGTAAATCTCCTCCTATAATAGTTGATATTAACCAAATAAATAAAATCACCAATCCACAATAATAATCAAGTCGATGCCTTTAAAATTTTTTTAGAAGGTAATGCCTTGGCCTGATCGACCAAAGCACAAAATTTATTAAAAGAAAGATTAAAGAAGTCTAAAGTACGGGATCATATTACAATATTTTACATGGAAGGGTATAAGAGGAGCTAGGAGGCCTCCACACCAGGTGATTTCTTGATCAACTATCAATTTGGCCAAGCCATCAGCAACCATGTTTTTTCCCTATAAACATGTGCGATGATGTAGTTCAGGTTAGCGAGCAAACAGTTTCATTCCATCCAATGGGTAGTGATCTTCCAATCTAGATGAGTTACACCGTGCAAAATTGCTTGGACAACGGTCATCGATTTACTTTCAATCCAAAGGTTGTTCCACCCATGAGCCATGACAAAATTGATCGCATGAATCAATCCCAACATCTCATCTTCGAGGGATGAGGCAATCCCACAATTTCCTATGAAGAATACAAGAATCTGTCCTAGGTGGTTCCTGAAAAGAGCGCCACATGCAGTGGGGCCTTGATTGACCTTAGAGGTGCCATCAATGTTAATTTCGATCCATCAAGGGAGAGGGGCTCTCCAAAACACCTCCAGAGTGTGGTGTGGTTGAAAAAAGTTGTCGTTGATCCGTAGACGTTTCAGTATTCCAAAATCGTGCACGGTGTTATGGAAATGACCTTTCTGAATCAAATTAGCTTCTTGTATAGCAATAAGGATCTGGGTACGACCTAAATTAAGATTGAGTTAGTGTTTTTTGTGAATAATTGTGTTCCGATCATTCTAGATTACATGGTGAAGTTCAGAAAACTCCGCAAGAAAAAGGTTTCCAATTTTTTGGGAGCCATCCAACTCTGCACATTTCATAAGTTTACATTTGACAGATTCAAGAATCAACCATATGCAATCAATGATGTCAAAAATATAGTTCCAAAGAGCAGAGGCAGTATTCGAGGAAAGAAGGATAAGTTTATCATCTTCTCTATGTTGATTACAAATTTTACATTTAGAGAAATGATTAATTCCAAATGATTGGAGGCTGATATCAGTGGGAACTCTATTGTGAGCAAGGTGCCAGAAGAGATTGAATATTGAGGATTTTATCCAAGTTCTGTTGAAGTGTTTAATCCAGCTATAATTTTTCTAATTGTTACAGCACATATGAGCATAGTACTATTTAGAGTTTAGCATTCCATTGTGAGTCAACTTCAGAATTAAGAAATCATTGTTGTAAGAAAAATGGTAGTAATCAATGACATTTAGAATAGTAGTTGGGAGATGATCTTTTGGAGATTTTTGAGCATCTTTGATGGAGCTGGTGGTGTTTTCAAGACGTTGATTAGGTGAAATCATAGAAATTAATGGCATGCCAATCTAGTTACCAAGCCATAATTTCATGGAAGAGTCTCTCCAGACCATCCATCTTGATTTTTTCATAATGTTGGCGAAGGAGTGTTTGATGACTGGCCATATGCCTTTCAATTAAAGCAAGAAAAATTCCAAAAATAAATGGTAATAATAAATCATTAGAGAACATGATTGTAAATGATTTATATTATCTGACAACACTCCCAATGTCTTCTTGATAGTCAAATAAACTTATATGATTTCAATATCCAAGACCAAAAAATTTTCAAAAAGAAAATATAGAAAAGAATGTGATGATCCTGTGTTAGACAGAACACAAGATATGGTAGATGATACAATAATCGTACCTCTGATCATATAAAATACTTCATGCATGATGGCTAGAGTAGTCTACATAATGTGCCTGTTCATTATCTCTTTTTTATAGGATCCAGTCTGACTACATTGAGATATTTCCTTTGTCTGGTACTACGATTCATGCACTGGGGTACCAAATCACTTTCCATGTCATGGAATCCCATTGGAACACCAACTACCATCCTACTGAGGGGTAGTTGAGCTCCTCCATGACTCAGAAGCCTTTCATGATCACCTTTTTTTGGTGTAATGCGGAAATTTTAAACATATCCTCTAAAGATAACCCAGTCTTCCAGAGATATTGCACTCACCTATGGTGTAAGGTAACTATGTAAACTTCTAGCAAAAATTTCCACACTAATAAAACTAAAATGGAACACAGTCTTGAGATGGATGTCCAATGTCCTAACTACTCTACCCAAAAATACCATGTCAAAAAATGATATAACAACGATTCATGACAGTCAAATAAGAACTGCAAGATTCCATTTCTAAAATAGCATGGTCCTTAATCACTACCTCCCTCAGATTCCCTTTCGAGATGAGTGTGTAGTTCAACACGTCCCCACATATTCTTAAATAGAATCATTTTATTGGTGACTAGATTTCATATTTAAGACTATCCTGAAAATTTATCTCCCCAGAAATATCATTAGCTGCCAATGACGGTGAAGAGTGTTGTAGGTTGGTGAAACATGTAATATAGGCCAACACTGACATTCATTCCTTCATTTGATGCATGAACTCATTATATTTTTCATCCCTCAACCAATATGAATTGAAATAGATCCAAAGATCAATATCCATGCTCTAATAAGATAGATAATACTCTTATCCATATTTCTCTAGTTGATCCAAGATATTCCTAGAAGGTCTATTGAGCATATATACAACACGATATACACTCTTATTTTTGAATGTATCTTGATGAATGAATATCATCTTAATGTAATCCATACAGAACGTTTCTACATGGGGTCCTCCTTCCAGAAAAATCATTTAAAGATACTGGAATTGAAACTATCTTTTCAACTCAACCATCAAAGGGACAATATGATATGTCTCTCCTTCCATGGATCACATGACCCTGTGGAAGCTATTGTAAATATGAACATCCATATGATCTTAAAGAACTACATGAATCTCCGGTTCAGTTTCATTTTGAGAGTAAGATTTCTTCTCCCCTAACACTCTTGTTAAAGATAAAGAGGATGAATTTTCTCTACAATAAAAACACACACTTTAGAGCACCAGTAAAGAAAAATAGTCAAAACTCAACAAGAGACTAAAATAGGGAACCACACACTAGTAATCTCCTTAATCATATATAATATGTTTTTTAGAAATCCACAAAAACACATTACATTTATCTTGAGAAGTAGGTATCTCATATCAATGTTCAATGGGAAAGTATATGTCACATGAAAAAATAGATATTCCCCAATCAGTAACAATGCACATTAACATATTCTTATGTGCCTATTATGATGCATGTTTTCTTATCTCACACCATACAAGGACACAAAAAAAATGAAAATAAATATTATTTTCATAAAAAAATAAGCTTAGATAACATGTGAATCAACCAAGTTGAAATAACATTAACTAAATCAAGAACACAACAAAAATAACACACCCATCCCTGAGCAGTCATATTTTCCATCATATATGGGTTAGATTCTCCCATTAAAAATCTCATAACCAAGTCCTGCCACATCATAGTCTCCATTCTAGTTTTCCCAAATAGTAAATAAATAGAAAAGTGTTGAGTAAATAAGGTTTCATTGTGAATTTTCCATTCCTTCATGTTTGGAGAGATTTTGAGTCAATATGTTTTCCATATGACTTTTTCATTCCTTCTTATTTTGAAAATCAGAAACAACTTATATTAAGGAAAATTTCATTTTACCATATGTTTTACATTCAAAAGAAAAATTTCCTTCCCCAAGGAAATTTATCATTACCATGTTTTTCATCGTTCTTTTTTTCTAAGTATAAAATTTGGTTTCGTATCAAAATCATCGGAATCATATAATACTTAGATTTAGAGTATTCGGTTTTCAGGATAAGAATTCTAACCCCAAGTTTTATGAATTTTGACTCCGAAATCAAATGAGTACTGACTCTATGTTTTCTGAATTCAGAATCCAATCCATTAAGAGTTCTGACTCCATGTTCATTGAATTCAGATGATGAACTCTTATGAGATCTGACTCCGAAGTCTTATGATTATTGACTCCAAACTCTCTAAATTCAGACTCCGAACACTTTTGAGTTCAGACTCTGTATTCTTGTGACTCCAGATTCCAAATTTCCTTGTAATTCAGACTCTGGAATTCTATAGAATTCAGGTTCTAAATTCCTTGGAAAATAGAATCTGAACATCCTTGTATTATAGATATCTAATTTATTTTTAGTTAGACTCCGAACATTCATTTTTGTCGTATGCTCTGAAAAAAGGATTTGTTCAAGTAATAATATATTTTCTTACTCATGTTTTGGTCATAAAACGATGTCATGCATTCAATTAATAACTTTCCATTGTTTGAATGACATGTGTATACGTCCCTCTAAATTTCATGGAAAAATACGAACATTGGAGGAAGGAGCTGACCGTTGAAGTTGATCCTATAAATAAAAGCTCATTTGAATGAGTTCATGACTTTTACTCTTGGTAGAACCTTCTAGCATGTTGTTGAAGTTATTTCTAGGGATAGAGGCTCTTATAAATAGTCAATATTCATGCAGAAGGTTTGAACGACTTGTTAAAACATTGCTTCGTGCAAAATTTCATTGTGCAGAGGTGCGATTTACTTAAAATCAGAGACTGCGGTTTGTGAAGTCAGAGTTGTCGATTTCCTTATAAATTGAGGTCTTGTGGGGATATCAAGACAGATACGAATCATTGGATTGGGGTATTTCATAGGTTTGGGTAAGACAGAAATTCGTGAAATTATAAATAAAGACACATTTATCAATGGTTTTTGGGTACCCTTCTGTTTGAGTTAAAAGATTTACTACTTTTTTCATTTAGTGTTTTAATTGTCTTTTCCTCTGTAATTTTGGTTCTTGTGGAAAGTATAACATTATAATACTTCGTTAGACATGTTCATTCATTAAATAAGATTCTTTACGCTTTATGGTAGAATATTCGTTATTATAAAATTTTGCTAAGTTTCATTTCTGGAATCACTTTTCCAGAATCAATCAAATCAGTGGAACATGGAGGTGTTGTGAGTTTTTTTATACAAAATTTTCATAAAGGTTTCGCAAGTATACAATTCACCCCCTCTTGTGTATTGAGTATCTACACCATAGTTTGATACTACAATCATTATCATATCTATCATACTATATATCCAACAATTGGAATCAAAGAACACCCCTTTTACCATGAACCAATCCAACAATTGGCTTCAGAGTTTTGGTTTAATCTTAATTAATCTCATGATTATATTCAGAAGATAAATATTCTTCTTCAATTTTTCAGCATCAGATTTTTAGACCCATAACGTTCAAATTCATATTTTTTCTAAGAGAAAATCTAGTTATATTTTCCTTTCTTAGGATATTTTCTTTTATTTAAAAACATATATTACTAACAAGTTAGTGTGGAATGATTTTCCTTAAGATGAGATGTTTAAATGTTGGTTATATCAACAATATAATTCCTACCAGACCTCTTATTTTTGATTGAAATGATTATGAGTATTGGATTGATAGGATGAAGACTTTCTTTATTAACACTATAGTTGAGAACTACATAATGCTGACAGGAGACTATAAGATTCCTGATAAGGAATTATGAACTTTTACTTATCAGGAGAAGTCAAGATATCAAGAAAATTTAAGAGTCAAAATTACATTGCTATGTTCCATGACTAGGAAGATCTATAGTCAAATATTTTCATGTGAAGTTGGAAACAGTATATGGAAGAAACATGAAGTTACATATTTTTGTACTTCTAAAGTTATAAAGACAAGAAGAGCTTTATTGAGAGAAAAATATGATGGCATTAACTATCTTTATGGATTACCAATAAGCAAAGTTTAGAAAAGGTGTATGAATATTGTGAATAGATTACAGTCTATGGGATTAAAAGGTTTGGATGATGAGGTCCTTGTAGATAAGATCATACACATTATACCAAATGAATGGGAATCCAAGAGGACAACAATTTATGATAACAAGAATGTTACCCAGATTTCCTTAGATGAGCTATTTGGAAATCTTCTTTAGCGCGAGACTATAATGAAGAGAGATGCTGATAATGTTAAAAAAAAGAATGGGAATGGAGGAGTTGCTTTTACAACTACTTATAAACATATGAAAGCCAAGACTCCATAAAGAGTAACCAGATCAAAGTCAATGAAACATTGTATTCAGTCAGAATCTAGTGATACAGAAATGTATGAGAATGAATTAGCTAATATTGCTTGGAGAATGAACAAGATAGTAGCTCAAAAAACTATCAAAATAAGTTCAAGAAGATAGATTACAAAGAGAAGAAATATGGAAAGCTACTTGTTATGAATATATAAGAACAGGTAATATCAGACCATATTTCCCTCTATTGAAAAAGAAGGAAAAGAAGTAAAGGAATTTAGAAAGAAACAAGAAGAAGTTCTATTGATCAGAGCACAATTAAAGTCTTAAAGCAAACAATACTTTGAGTGCTAGCTGTGGAGACTCTTCTAGAAGTGAATATTCTGAATATAAATTATTATTATAGAAAAATATTGGATTCATTACTACAACATCTTTCACAAATACATGTCTTATTTCCAAGGTATGATTTTATGAGGATTTAACAAATTTATCTCAAGATAAGAATTAATATTCTTAAGATATTACTTCTAATGAAGATACTTCATCTTCAGATAATGAAGAAATACCTTCTTATGAAAAAGTATCTAAATTTTCCAGGTTGTTAGAAGCAAAAAATTGTAAAATTTCAAATAATTAGACAAGGAATATACTAGAGAATAAATTCTTAGAAAAGGGATTTCAGTCCTATATAGAGATCTTGAAGATAAAGATGAGCTTTTGGAAAAACTTTCTAAAGACCTTAAGGAAGTAAATTCTAAAAATATAAAACTTTCTAAAGATCCTAAGAATGCAATTTTAAAAATAAATGTTTTAGAGGAAAAATATATCTCTAAAGAAATAATTCCTAAGGATAGAAATTTAGTCATAATACTATAATTGAAAATATATTCCCTTAAGTAACTTCTTGAAAACATTACTTCTGGTAAATAAAATTTTGACAAGATGTATTCTCAAATCAAACCACAATGATGTACTACTGGAGTAGTTTATACTCACTGAATACTTTTTTTTAAAAACAACTATTTTATTCCATCTAGAGCCCCTTTTTGTACTAAATGTCAAATTGGTGGGCATTGGATGAAAAATGCTTCTTCGAATAACTTTTAATCTCTTGGGTTTAATAATGATTATTATTATAAATAAATGTGGATACCCAATATTTTATTGTCTAAAAATTATGGATCCATGAACGATTGGATTCCGAAAGACTAACATTATTATTTTCAAGAAAACAAAGAAATTAACAACAACAATACATGGTACATGGATAGTGGATGTTCCTAGAATATGACGGGTAACTAAAACTACTTTGAAAAGATTATCATGAAAAAAGAAGGTAAATTATCATTTGGAGATAATGCTAATGGAGAAATTATTTGTATAGGTAATATTGTTCTTCTTGGAAATACATTGATTTGAAAAAATTTATTCGTTAAAGGTCATAAGCACAACCTCATCAGCATAAGTCAATTATGTGATGAAGGATACATTGTGAATTTTAGGAATGACAAGTTCTTAATACACAATTCCATGGAAGAGATTATTCTTTCTGCCAGTAGGCAAGATAATATTTACACAAAAAACATAGAAGACCTTAGGAACCATGACCTACCTTACCATAGTGCAATAGAGGACCATTGTTGGTTGTGGCATAGAATTCTAGGAAACTCTAACCTTAGGAACTGTGAAAAAATTCTATGAAAAGATTAGTTAAAGATCTACTGGAGCATAGATTTGATTCTTCAAAAGTTTGTGATCCTTGTCAATTTGGTAGGCAACATAAATAATTTTTTAAATCAATAGGTGAAGTCTCAAACACTGATACATTACAGTTAGTACATAAGGATATTTTTGGCCCAACACAAACTAGAAGCATTGGAGGAAAAATATTATGCATTTGCCTTAGTTGATGATTACACCAGATTTATGTGGGTCTATTTTCTAGTAATGAAATTTGAAGCCTTTTCATACATAAAAAGTTTTAGAGACCATGTTAAAAATGAGAAAAACCATCCTTTGAGAACTATTCATAGTGATCATGGAGGAGAATTTCAAAATTCGGATTTTTAATATTTTTGTAGTAGAAAATGTATTACTCATAACATTTCAGCAACTAGAACACCTCAACAAAATGGTTTTGTTGAAAGAAGAAATATAATTCATCAAGAGATTACAAGAACCATGTTGAGTGAATATTCTATAGCCAAACATTTTTGGGCTAAAGCTATATGTACTACTTCTTATACTATAAACGATATTTTGTTTAGATATTTTCTTAATAAAAATCCTTATGAGTTATGGAATGGTATAAAACCTAGACTTCCCTACTTCAAGGATTTTGGCAGCAAGGTCTTCATTAGTAATACTAAAGATAACTTACACAAATTCGCACTGAAATCTGAGGAATGAATTTTCATAGGCTATTACACAACTTATAAGCCTTATAGAATTTTCAATAAAATTGATTGTATTGTTGAAGAAACAATACATGTAAAATTTGATGAAACCGGTCCCTTTGTTTTCAAAAAAACCCTACCTACATATTCGGATGTGTTTTCAAAAATTGATTATCAACCGTTGTTAGAAGATCCATCTGATAAGGAAAATGTCCAACAAGTTGTTTCTGAAGAATTTACCAAAGAATATTTTCTACCCTATGTTGATGAATAGGTTTTACAAAACCCAAATCAGTCATTTCATAAGAATCATCCCAGTGATAGTATCACTGTTGATGTAAATCAACCTATAAGTACTAGAAGATCCTTAAGAAATAAAGTAAAAAATCTAGCATTCCTTTCTCAATTAGAACAAAAAATCACTGATGAAGCTATAGGTGATGATGATTGGATAAAATCTATGCAATAAGAACTAAATGAATTAGAAAGGAATAATGTCTGGACCTTTGTTGAAAGACCTAAGGAAAATTTTGTTATTGAAGTAAAATTGTTCTTCAGAAATAAGTGTGATGAAAATGGAATCATAGGATGAAATAAAGCTAGATTGGATTATAAATTCTATAATCAAAAAGAAGGAATAGACTATGAAGAAACCTATGCTCCAGTATATAGACTTGAATATTTTAGTATTTTACTTGCCATTGTAGAATTCATCAACTCCAATGTTTTTCAAATTGATGTGAAATGTGATTTCTTTAATGTTTTTGTACAAGAGGAAGTGTTTGTTGAACAACATCATGGTTTTGAAGACACAAAGCTTCCTGGACATGTTTATAAACTTACCAAAGCTTTGTATGGACTTAAGCAAGCCCCTTGAGTTTGGTATGATAGGATTACATGATTTTTGCATCAAAATAATTATATTAGTGGAAATGCAGATCCAACCCTTTTAATAAAGAAAGATAATAAAAATGTTTTGATTGTGAATTTTTATGTTGATGACATTATATTTGGTTCAACTCGGAAATCTTTAATTGATTCCTTTGCAGATCAAATGAAATTTGAGTTTGAAATGAGTATGATGGGCGAGCTATCATTTTTCCATGGTTTTCAAATTTCTCAAAAACCAGAAGGAATCTATATATACCAACATAATTATATTAATTTTCTTCATAAAAAGTATTCATATGACAACACTAAGAGTATTAGTACTCTAAGTGGTACCTCAAACACACTTGATCATGATGAAGCTAGGAAATCGGTAGGTCAAACCTCTTTTATAGTTATGATAGGAAGTTAACCTTACTTGACAGCTAGTCATCCAGAAATAACGTTTTCAGTATTCTTATGAGAAATATATAAATCCAATCCCAAGGAACCTCATTTCAAGGTAGTGAAAAAAATTCTACTTAAAGGGAAAAATGAATTTAGGAATTTTTTATAATTCTGGAGATGATTTTGTTCTAATTTTTTTTTTCAGATGTTGACTTTGGTGGATGTAGAATGGATAAAAAGAGTACATGTAGAACATGCCATTGTTTAGGAGATTCATTAGTTTCTTGGTCATTCACGAAGCAACACTCAGTAGAACTTTCCACCATTGAAGCTGAATATGTCGCAACTGGATGTTGTTGTGCTCAAGTGTTGTGGATTCAACACACACTCACACACTATGGTATGAGTTTTACCTAAACAAATTATGTGTGATAATACTAGTGAAATTTCCCTTAGTAAAGACCATGCACATCACTCTAGTGGAAACCACATAGATATTAGGCATCACTTTCTTAGAGATCACACATAGAAAGGGGATATCATTCTTAAATTTATCAGAAAACAAGATCAACATGCTGATATTTTCAAAAAATCATTACCCTCTGATAGATTTGAATACATTAAACAAAATTTAGGAATGATAAACATAAAGTAATCATCCTTGATAATTTTTTTTTGAAACCAATCTCCTTATAGTGATAAAAATCTTTACATAGAGGGAGTACATTTTCATGTTTGTTAAATTAAAATTTTTCCTAAAGAAAATTTTCATAGTTATATTTTTCAAAAATTTCGTAATGAAAATTTTCATTGTTAGATTTTTCAAATATTTCCTAATGAAAATTTTCATAGCCATATTTTTCAAATCTTTTGTAATAAAAATTTTCATAGTCTGATTTTTCAAATATTTCGTATCAAATATTTTCATATCCTGATTTTTTAAATTTTTCGTAATTAATATTTTCTAAATATCTGTAGTGATGAATTTCTATGTATTCATAATGAAGATTTTCGAAATTTTGTAATGAAGATTTCCTAAATTTTCATATTGAAGCCTTTTTGAAATTTTCATAGTGAAGATTATTTAAATTTTCATAATGATGATTTTCTAACAATTTGTAGTCAGTTTTGCAAATTTTTCCTAATCAAATTTTTTTTAAATTTAAAGTTCATCAAGAAGAATTTTACTCATTACAAATAATCTTCCTAGAAATCTGAAAGGTATGTTTCCATTCTTGAGTTTTCATAATCATCATTTACTTTATGGTAGTTTCTTTTTGTTTTAAATTTTTCAGATTTATTTTTTCCTAAAATCAGATTGTTTTTATTAAAATACCTCAAAATATCAGATCCAAGATTTCCGTGCGGCTATCATATCGATAGTCAGATCTGATCAAAAGAAATTTCATCCATTTGATTGAGTATTGAAGATGAATCGTCGCATCAAATGCCTATATAAAGGACCCATGATTCTTGTCCCACATCGAATCTCAATATCTCACGTGATGAAGTGTTTCCCTTCTACATAAGCTCTTTCCGGATTTTCAAAGGGTTCTCAATTTTGAATGTCTATAGAAGAATCCTCTCAGAATTATATGTCTACTGTCAATCCAATCTTAGAGTGGAAGGTATATAGAGAAAGGTTGTTGCGTCTAAACTTCTTCACCATTTATGATTCCATAATCTCGAATAACATCAAGCTAAATAGATGGGAGATTGTTTTCATATCAAAGCCAGGTGCTCAAGATTTGGTCTATCCGGATCTGCTAACTGAGTTTTATGAATCATTCATTTTCATTAAAGAAGAATTCAGAGAGAAGTTTTTATTCAATATCTATGGAAAGGATTATTCTTTTTTATATGCAGAGGCAACTAGTTTGGTTGGTATTCCATATGAGGGGAAGCCGAGTTCAGTTCTCATAAGTCGCGAGATGTCAAAGGAAGATTTATTAATGTGAAATCTATGTAGTCCCTAGGACTTGCAGATGTCAAGACTCCAATGATTGATCACTTTTCTATAAACTATCAGATTCTCGAATTATGGGTTCAGGGATTCATCATTCCGAGAAAAGGTGATAAAGATACATTGAAGAAGAGTGACATGTATATCTTGGATTTCCTGGTATATCTAAGGAAGATCAATATGGTTTAGAATATTCTCATTATGATTGAGAATATTAAGAATGGAAATGTTAATGCTCATATAATATTTTATCTAGCTATTCATTCCAAGTTAATTTTTTGGTTCTTAGAATCTATTAAATTTCTTGAAGCACAATGCCATGGAATTGAAAATTCATGCTAGTAAGTGATGATACTCTGATGAGGATGAACATTTGTTTTTCTAAGGACTCCAGAGAATTTCATGACCTACCAGAAGATGAAACTGAAGTTGTTCTGAAGAAACAAGAAGTGGTTGAACTATCCAAAATGGAAGGAAAGAAAATGAAATTGAAGGAAGTAGAAGAGGAAGGAAAAACCCCAAAAGATTAGGAAGTCCAATCCGCACCTCCAAATCTTATGAACAAAAAATCATATCTAGATGAGGTAATAGCCAAGTGGAGGGAAGACATGTAAAAAAGAAAAGTTGGGGAGCCTATTTTTGGTTTGGATCCCGCTGAAGAAAAATCCTTAAGAGAGAAGAATGCTGATGATCTTGAAAAGAAAGCTACAGAAAATAAGTTAAAGAAGAAGATGACTGAAGGCGAGATAGTATTATCCCTTTTGAGGGATACTGAGAAAGCATAAGATATCATTCTTGTACCATAATCCTTCTTGGTAGAAGCTTTAATTTAGTCCTCGGGAAATAAATATGTGACTCTAGAAAAGGTCAATGAAAAATAAGTAGAAGAAGTAGATGAAGAAGAGGAAGAAGATAGTAGTGGTGACACCATAGTTTTTATTATGCAAGTTGAATATTTCCATTAGAATAAATGTCCATCCAAGAAGCATTCAATCCAATCATCTAGAGAAGAATCCTCAAAGGTGGCTACACCTGGGAAAGATGAGAAATGAAAGGATAAGAAGGGAGAAGATGAAGTGAATATGATCTATGAGGAAGAAATTTCTAATCATGACTTCATTAATCCAGAGGATGCTGAGGCAAGAGATAAGAAAGATGACATAGATAAAGATAAGATTTTTCAGCTATCTAATAGTGAACATAAGACTCCAGATGAGGAATCTATTTTGAAAACCAATAATGGTAAACAAGTGGTTGTTGATATAACTACTAATGTTGTTATAATATAGAAGGAAGCTAGTGGATCTTCAAAGAGGAAACTTGCTGAGATAGAGAAAGAGCCCTCACCTAGAAAAGTTTCAGATTCATAATTATCATCCCTTAGATATGATTTCATCGTTCAGTTGTTGAAGAAGCTTTTGGGGACTATTCCGATTTTTCCAAGAATAGACTCTAGATGCCAATTGCTTCAAAAGAAACTAAGTCAGAAATCAGATTCAGTATCCATGGTGATGGATAAGTGAGTAAATCTTGAGTCTTATTTTAAGAATTTCTTCATTAACTAGGATTCCCACAAAATGTCATGTACGAAAATGGTTGGCTTTTCAAAGAAGACAGTTGAAGATTTGAGAGAACATGATGAGTTCGAAGGTGGTGTCAAGGAGGCTTTTGAAATTGAAAATGGTAATATCAAGGATCTCACAAGTATCTTTGAGAAAAAGCTAACTCTCAAGTAGAATACTCAGATGCAAGAAGTAAAATATCTGAATGGAAATTTATACTCAGTTTCCCAAAGTTTGAAGAGAGAAAGGGATCTTAGGATTGAGATTGAAGAAAAGCATGTCATGTTGGAATAATTCCTGAAGGCTCAGGTAGAGGCTCTTAAGGGTCATGAAGATAGAATCAAAGCCTTAGATAAGAATACTGAGGATCATGAATAGATTCTTAAGAGAGCATAAGAAGATCACAAGGAGCTCATGGTGCTAAAGACAATAGTGATGAAGCTGATTCCCAAGGAAAAGGAAAGATGATCTACTATAAATCGGATCTTTAATTTTTTTTCTTTCATGGTATAAATTTTTCCCTATAATAATGAAATATTTGGTTTCTTGTATTTTGGATGTTTTGTACTAATCTTTTAGGTATCATAATTTATTTTCCATTTGGTCAAATATCATTTTGAAAATCACAAAGGGGGAGAAAGAAAAAATAATTATAAGAAATTAAGAAGTATCCCTAAGTAATGGAGTGTTTATATATGGGGGAGTATTCATTACAAATATTTTTGTATTAAAGATAATGAAAATTCTTATTTTGGAAATCTAGAATTTGATCCTTAGTGTTCCAAATCCTATGGGGGAGTTAGTCATATTCATCATTTTTCACATCTTAAAGAGGATAAGTTTTATTTTCAGAACCTAGAAAAATAATTTCTATGTCCGTATATTCCTTTTCGTAAGGATGTTTGTGCATTCCCAAAAAAGGGAGATTGTTGAGTCAATAATGTTTCCTTATGACTTTTCCATTCCTTCATGTTTCGGGAGATTGTTGAGTCAAATAGGTTTCCTTATGACTTATCCATTCCTTCTTATTTTGAAAATCACAAACACCTTGTCTTAAGAAAAATTTCATTTTACCCTATGATTTACTTTCATAAGAAAAATTTCCTTCCCCAAGGATCAGAAACACCTTATCTTATATTTAGAGCATTCTATTTTCAGGATACGAAATCTGGCTCTGAGTTCTCTGAATTGAGACTCTTAACTCTTTTGAGTTCTAACTCTGAGTTTTCTGAATTCAGACTCTGAACCCTTGGGAGTTTTGACTTTGAGATCTCTGAATTCATACTCCAACCACTTATGAGTTCTGACTCCAAAGTCTTATGAGTTCTGACTCAAATCTCTTAGGAGTTCTGACTCTGAACTCACTAAATTCATACTCCAAACTCTTCTACGTTCTGACTCCATATTCTAGTGAATCCTGATTCAGAATTTTCTTGACATTCAGACTCCAGATTTCTATAGAATTAGGGTTTGTAATTCCTTGGAAAATAGAATCCGAATATCCTTTTATTATATATACCGATAATATTTTTGGTTAGACTCCAAACATTCATTTTTTTCCTACACTCCGAAAAATGAATTGTTCAAGTAATCATATTTTTTCGTACTCATTTTTTGGTTATAAAATGATTTTGTGCATTCAGTTACTAAATAACCATTGTTTGAGTGACATGCGTACAAGTCCCACTATAATTCAAGGAAAAATATGACGGTTGGAGGATGGAGTCGATCATTGATGTAGTGCCTATAAATAATAGCTCATTTGAATGAGCTTACATATATTAATTTTGGAAGAAGTTTCTTACATGATGTTGAAGTCATTTCTTTTGAGAGAGGCTCTTATAAACACTCATGATTCATATAGAAAGTTTGAACAGATTGTTCAAACTTTTCTTCGGGAAGAATTGCTTTGTGTAGAGGTGTGATTTTCTTAAAATTAGAGACATAGAGTTGTGAAGTCAGAGGTGCTAATTTCCATATAAATCGGGGGATTGTGGGGATTGCAAGACAGATACCATTCTTCGTATTGAGGGGTTACCTAGTTTTGGGTAAGACATTCTTTCTTGAAAGTATAAATCAAGGTACCTTTATCCAAGGTTGATGGATACCCTTCCCTTTGTGTTAAATGATTTTCTACTTGTTAGTTGAAGTTTTTTAATTGTGTTTTCTACAGTAATTTTTGTTTTTGATGAATGTATAACTATATTATACTTCCATAGACTATTAATATGATTAAATAAGATTCTATACACTTTAAGGTAGAATATTTGTTGTTATAAACATTTGTTAAGTTTCATTTCTGGAATCACTTTTTCAGAATCAATCAAATCATTAGAACATAGAGGTGTTGTGAATTTTGTTTATACAAAATTTCCTTAAAGGTTTATTTAAGTATACAATTCACCCACTCTTGTATATTGAGTGTCTACACCATTTTTTGATACTACAATCAGTATCAGATCTATCATACTATCGATCCCACAATAAGAACACATGCTTCTTTGATACCAATTTGTAGTGTCCTCTAATATTGATCGTTCTCATATGGCCAAAATCATTGGTTATGAGACCTCAATCGTGCCTCTCGTAACACTAGTGGCAACCAAAAATAGTTTGGGTGTGAAGTATATAGTGGGGAGAATATACCCCATTGTATGAAGTGTTATAAGAGTAGAAAATTAAATATAAAAATGAAATAATTCCTATTAAATATATTTTGAATGAAAAAAATCCAACAGAATAATTAAATAAATAATTATGGATTAATGTAATGATGTGGTGGAATATAACTATATTTTATTCTAGAAATAATAAATTTAAAAGAATAGAATACTCTAATAAATAATAAAATTTCCCTGGTCTCAAACCCCATATATGTCCCACTTACAATCTCCAACCAATTTCTGAAGATAGAAAAATAGAAATCTCATTTTCCCTTTACCAAACCAACATCCACATAACCTTCTCAAGTACAGAATGATAGCCCAAATAAGGTGTGAGTATAACTATGCAGGATGAATCCACAATGTCTAAACTGCCCAGTCTGATAAGATGTTTATGAAAAAAAACAATCAAGAATACTATTAATTAATAAAAAATTTAATAAAATACAACAACAACCTTCTTTGGATATCTTCCAGAATACCTCTGTGCATGTATTTGAACTATTCCAACCACCACCTTTTAATGAAGGTAAATAACCTTCTTTGGTGCCATGCCTGAATGTCTCGGAGAATGTCATATGCCCATACCAACCAACACCGTATAACCATGGTATAATGACAAAAATCTTGCTTGAATCCCTATAATGATTAAAACATCAAATTTAGATACCTAAAATCATTAAAAAATTTGACTAGGAAAATCCCTCTCTCTATAAACATTACAGAATGGGTTTAGGTTTGACCACTCAAGTTCTACATTACAACATATAAATGTGTATTTTATAGGGTCGTGTGGGATATATAAGCGTTTCAGCAAGGATCACATGTCCATTCATATATCATTTATATCACAATAACACATCATAAATCTCAATGGTTAATTATAGGAATTAATATTTATATTTCCCCTACCACATTCAATTAAATAAAAATTGATTTACAATTATATTAATATGAAATAATACACAAATTTGGGATTCTATATCAAGAAATCACCTAAGATATTGTGTCATGGAAGACATGTTTTACTCTAGTAGTAAGTTTATTTATATTCATGGTTCCCCCACCCAACGGGTTGCCGTACGCCGGGATAGAATGTAATTGAAAAAAGAATCCAAGGAATAATCGTACAAATTTATTTATCCAATTTTTGAACATGTTATGCAAAAAAATAACAATATTACATAAACCTGGTAATTATCAAACTATAGGGTTATTATATACACCATCTAAAATTAAATTATAATCCATAAATGATTCAAATAGAAAACATTAATGTGGAAGAAGGTGTGGATGGTCTCAATCCTGATGCGTATTCTTAAGGAGATTGAGGTTTCACAGGGCTCCCTATAGAGAATGGTTCTAGTTTCCATCCGGCAATGGGAGTCGACTCCTTCTACCTCCTGCCTACCATCCCCTATAAGGTTTTCTCTGTCTGAGGACACTAATGGTCCTTTAGTAAAGAAGTTATTCTTACAGAAACACACCCCACGAGATGAAGTTTCAAGACTGGTCACCCCTTCTAAATCTAAGAAGTCATGTTTTTTTCTCGCCCCAACTGCCTATAGTTTCACTGGCTTAAAGGCCAAGAGATCATGCACATGATGTTTTCATGTATTATTTGTAACTCCCATGGCTTGGGGGTCCCTGAAAAATGAACCTTCATGGCCTCAGAGTCTAGGAATCATCGCGCCTCTATCATGGTCATCCAGGAACACAAATAGAACCCTTGTAAGGTCTAGGACCTTTCGTGGGAAATTGGATGCTGCAGGTCCTAGCTTGGATGTTCCCATATTTGAATTTGTTGGAAGAGGTAGGCACATGTTGAGGTGGCCAGTATGATGGACCAATTTTTCAACATGAATACTTCCTGTTGAGGGAGCGTGGTGTTATTCTCTTTCGATTGTGCTAGTACAAAGGAACCAAGGTGGATTGATCTCTGGAGTTTCATAACGTCTTTTAATCTAGGTGGCCTCCTCTGGTTTTTGGTGGGATATTTCAACTGAATTGTTCAGCCATCTGAGAAAAGTGGGGTCGTCCTTATGTTACTGGTGGAATACACGACTTCTAGGTTTTCCTTTATGTTATGGGTGTTTTATAATTGGGTTTCAACGACAAAAAATTTACATGGGTCAACAACTGTTGGGGAACCATTCCTATCAATAGTCTATTGGGAAGTGGTCTTTCAAACCTTCATGGAATGGATTCTTTATCCTAGGTCTTGGTCTCTCATTTAACATGTTCCCTCTCTGATCACCCTCTATTGTTGGTGGTGCTTCGAAGGTATCCTATTGGGGGTAAGTCCTTCCATTATTCCAGTAACTGGAATAGCATGGAGGGTTTCAAGTAGATGTTGATGAACTCGTGGGAGCATGAGTAAACTGGGAGGTAATGGTGTTGTCTTGAAAATCATCTGAAATGTTTAAAAAATGATATTCAAGAATGGTTGGATACGAGACACCAGGACTACATTGGAGTGGATAGAATTCAATTATAAATTGATATTTTGGTGGATGAGTTGCAATCCAATTGGAATGAGAGCAGGTTTTCTGTGGTTTGTGATAAAAAAAATTCTTACTGAAAAGTTTCTTGAACTCAAAAGGTTGTATAGGAAATAGTATCAGGTTCGATGGCTTAAGGATGGTGACTAGAATAGTTCTTAAAATTCATGCATATATAGAGGAAAAGAATAACATGAGACTCATCCTCAACATTGTTGATGTGGTGTTTATTAATGATTTGGGGGTCACTTGAAGTATGGATCTGGATCACATTGAAAATATCCTGGGTAGTCGGCGGTCCTCGAGGAATGAGAATCAATGCACTTGAAGGGAGATAAAGCTTTCTTGGGTTTCATTCAACAGCTGGTGGAGGGCTCTAACAATATGAGTTTTATGGAAACACCATCTGCAGAACAAATCAATGTCTCGGTCCTTATGATGACTCATGAGAGTGCTTCTAGACCAGATGGGTTCATAGGGGAATTTTATGGGGTTGTTTAGGATATTTTGGCTCCTCAGGTGGTGGAGGCCATCTTGGATTTCTTCTGTGGTGGCACCTTCAACAGAAGAATATGGGCCTCCAGGGTGTTTCTTATACCTAATATCAATGATCCCTCTATCCTCAATTACAATAGGCCTATACGCCATTGTAATGTGCCATTCCAGATCCAATCTATTCTTATCTCATAAAGGCATAGTAGTGTAGTTCCAAGGCTACTTTAAATTGAGAAACATGGATTTTTTTAATATAGTAGCATCCAAGGGGTAGTGGGAATTGCGAGTGAGTTGGTCAAGGATATTAACAATATTGAAATGGTTTCAAATAGAATTCTTTAGGTGGATATGGACAAGGATGTTGATAAAATGAAATGGAGCTTCATTATTCTCGTACTGAGGAAGCTAGGATTCGAAAAATTGTTTTTTGACCACTATTTCATGTGCAATTATTCTCCCTGACTATCAATTTTGATCATCAGGAAGGTTCTCGGTTTCCTCAAGATGGTTCGTGGTCTTCGACAAGGCGACCCATGTCACCCAACCTCTTCAGTTTAGCCCCACATGCACTCTCTCATAAATTACATGTAGGGCTGAAGGAGGTAAGGTTGTCTCCATTTATTTCTCGTGGTGTCTCAGAAGGCATTCTTCACCTCATGTTTGCCAAGGACATCCTGGTGTTCATGAATGTGAGGTGGAGGTCCCTGTATGGATTCATGGAGATCATACACAGGTACTAATTTTTGAGTAGATAAGGTATCAACTATTTGATGATCCATGTTTTTATTTCTAACAAATGCTCAGGTCATCATTGTAGATACATTTAAGAGATTCTAGGTTTTCAAAGGAGAAAATTTATGATGATTTATCTTTGTATTCTATTATCCTATGGACGGACCAAGAATCAATTTTTTGATGATTTCATTAGAATAATATTTGGAAAAATAATCAACTGGAAGAGTAAGTTTCTTTTGTTTTGGTTGAGAGTCACAAAGTTCAACAGTGTCCTCACCTCCATCCCTATGAACATATTATCAATTTTCAAACCACTTATTCAAGTCATTGCAAAGATGGAGAAAATCTGCACTATTTTTCTTTTGGATGGCAACCAAGTGGGGTGGTTTTATTGGCCCCTTGGAGAGTTTTGGTGAGGCCCATCGATAAGGTTGGGATGGGACTCCATAACATTTATGGTACTATGCAGGGGTTGTAGGTGCAGTTGGCCTAAGAGATTATTGCTAGGGGTTCGTTGTGTGAATCATTCTTTAGATGAAGATAGATATTGGATGGTGGGACCATGGTGCTCTATGGGTCTAGACTCTCTACCCTTGAAAAGGGCATGTTCTTTAATTTTGAGGTTCTTTGGGGAGCATCCCGTTGGATTATTGTAAGATTTGATGTTAACATTTAGAAGCTGATTTAAGGACCTAAAATTTTAATTAATATTTGTTTCCTAATTTTTGTGTGTTATTTTTTTTATACTCAACAAAACTATATTCTTTAATTAATTAAGTGAGTATAAGTAAATGAAACCATTGGGTTTCGAATGTTATATGACCATTGGTCAATATGACCGTTTGAAGCTAAACTCTTAACGTTAAAATTTTTGTTTATAAATACAAGTGATCATGGTTAATTATTACAGAAAGTAGAGTCAATGGCATCATAGAGTAGACTCACACTGATCAAAGCCCATATGATGGAACATGTAAAGGAGGTAGAACCATTGGGCTTTGCTCTGGACCAAGACCAAGCTGAACTTCATCATCTGAAGCTTGAACATAATCACCTATGAGAGAAGTTCAAGATGATTGAGGTCACCACTCAAGCAATGTTGGCCGAGCCACCCCATGATTCTATCACCATAGCACACCTTACACTTAGGTCCTATGTTTGTATTATAAGGAGCTATGTAACTAGACTTCAGTTACATTGTAGAATCCTTTGATATAAATATTTTTTTAATATTATGGTGATGTTTGTGAATTTCGAATATCTGGATAAATATAGGATGTATATTATTGATAATTTTTGGAAACGTGTGATATTTTAAAATTTTTATGTAAACCATAAATAATTAATAATATGTAATGATTTTTTTTTAAATATTCTTCTACAATTCTGTTCAGTAAGAAATTTAGAGTCTAATAAGATCAACATAATTTTTGGTGAATAGTAAATTATTAATAGTAATTTTTTACATACGATTAGTAATGATACCAAATGGATTAGTAGCCTCATGAAAGAAAGTATATAATAATTTAGGCACCTTGAGTAGGTAATGTGATTCAATAAAATAAGTAAATAACTATTTCAGAAATTATTTATTATATATTAGTATTCTTTCTGGTGAATAGTTATTTATTTAAAAATTAAAATAAAATTATTTAGAAAATTATTTTCATAAAATAGATTTAATTTTTGAATTCAATGCATCGATACTAGATTAAGGGGAATTTTTGGGTTTTTTTCTGAAAAAGTTGAATTTTTGGTGAACAGTGAAATTACAGTTTTGAGTTTTGGGAGTTTAATGACATCATTAAGGATGTAATAATTATGTAATATATCTGGTCGATGTATGAATAGTAGTATAATCTATGAGGTGTCCCAAGTGGCAAACACCATGGGCATATACCAGGGGCAAGCCCATGGTTTTGCCAATACCACCAATGAGGTGTCCCTTGGGAATTAATGATTTGTTCCCTCACTTATCCTATAAATAACAAGCCATTCCATTGTACATTTCATTCCAAAATCCTCCTAAGCTATGTCCTATTCTTTTTACCTCCCAAGGATTCCTCCCAAGGTTACCTCAAGCCCCCAAGGTCCCGACCTTCAAGCTTTCGATGTCACTAATCAAGGGAAGAGAACCTTTCACCCTCCTCTTTTAAGTCATGACTTCCTTTATGTTATGTCTTATAGTTAAATTTAATTATGTAGGTTATTGTTCCTATATATCCTTACTAATATGCATTTCATTTCCAAATGATGAGATACCCTTTCCGCTGATTTTTTTTTATTTTTTATGTGACGCTGTTAGGCTGTTGAATCTTTTGTAAAAGGAATCACATCTTCTCTTTTTTTCATGTTTCTTTTTCATGTGGTATGTCATTCAAAATATCATAAAAATTTCTTATATCCATGTTATTCTATATTTATACTGTGTTATAAGTTATTTATGAGTTATTTACTCTTGTACCCTCTCTTTTAATTATTCTCTAAAACCATGATATATAGCGGTTATGCTGTAGAAATTTCTCCTCAATCTTTTTCTCTCTTTCGCTCTTTTTTATTTATGTGAACACCTAGACCTATTTTGTTTCTATGGGTGTTCATAAATATACTAAAAATGATATATTTTATTCTTTAATTGACATACATATAACCCTCACTCCCTTTCCACGGGTTATCAAGGACATAAAGGTCTTATTTTTTGGCACTTTTAAAACGTCATGATTTTGAAATGAAACCCATTTCATTTATTCTATTAGGGTTATTTATGAAATGTATGATTATGTTCTATGTGGATCACATGGAAGTAAAGACATATTAGTGGTGAACTCAGATACCTCTCCAATTCATTGTGTAATGAATTAATCTCTAGAGATGACAAGATTCACGATACCTTGGTGAATAACCTTGGTAAATTTTATGACACCTTCGGGATATACCGTGGTGATATGTTCATGAATGTATAAATTTAATGTTGAAGCCACATATTAAAGTTATGTTTCAAGTTATTTTTTTTATAATATTCATATTCTTTTATGTCTCTTGTCATTGTGATTTTTTAGGTTCACATTAATATAACAAGTAAACTGATTCAACTTGTTTTCCTTACTAAGCCTTCTGCTCACCATTTCATTTGATGTATGTCTCCAGGTTAAGATATGTAGTAATTGTACATAGGATGAACTTATGATGAAGCCTTACAAGTGTATTATAATAATTTTTTATATTTTTTTCATGTTTTTTTGTTCCTGATTTCCAAGACACTAGACTTTAAAGATCCTCTGTATGTAAAATGTAATGAAATGTTATGTATTAAAAAGGAGGGATTCCATAGCTGAATTGGGCAGGGAACAATTTTTCATCCCTATTTTTCTCATTCCCGTGGTCTCATTTAAATAAGCATGTCGATTTCCCTCTATTATTTAGGCTATAATCAGTCATGACCAGAGGAAGATTATTTAAAGCATCATCTTGAACAATGAGGCAGACAGTTGTTGTTTCACAGGGCCAGCCTCGAGAAATTTTTCTATCTAGGATTATAGAAGCTTGCAACGTGTAGATGGGGTCTTGGATGGGTGGTCCTCGTAGATTTGGTGCAAAGAGATTACTAAAATTGATCTTTATTGTTTAAAGGATAAGATATTTGGAACTACCGACTGATGAGAGTATTCAATGAAATGTTATCCCTTTGGATTTCCCCTTTTTTGCAGTGAGCATCCGATTTTGGAGTCAAAATTGGATATTTTATTCTAGAGTGACTGGGATGAATTTCTTTGGTCCGTGTATTCCTCTCACTTCCTTGCGTTAACCCCATCCTTCCTTCTGTGATTTTATGTGATCTTAGTTTCACAAGGTTGTGGTCTAAGTGATGGATATCAAGATTTGCACTAGTGCAGAAAACATTTTTTACGTCGGTTATTTTTCATTATTTACGTCGGTTTTTAGGCGACGTTAATACGGACGACGTTATAAATAACGTTTTTTTACGTCGGTTATTTAAAACCCGACGTAACATCCCTAACTTCATGGTGTTTATCACGTCGTTTCATTAATAACCGACGTGATAAATATGCGCGGGGGGGGGGGGGGGGGGGTTATCATGTCGGTTATTTAAGAAACCGACGTGATAAAACGCCTGGGATATCGTTTATCACGTCGGTTATGACATAACCGACGTGATAAACCCTTCCCCGGGCCTATTATCACGTCGTTTTCTTAAATAACCGACGTGATAAAAAGGCCTGGGAAACGTTTTAGCACGTCGGTTATCCAATAACCGACGTGGTAAATCGATTCCCAGGCCTTTTAGCACGTCGGTTATATTAAGAACCGACGTGATAAAAGGCCCGGGAACGGTTTATCACGTCGGTTCTCGAAAAAACCGACGTGATAAACCCCTACCGATTTATTTACCACGTCGGTTATAAAATAAATGACGTGAAAGTGATATTTTTTTTAAAATAATTGCACTGCTCTCACCAAAAAGCAACCAGAAACCAAACAACAAAAATAACCATGCCAGCCCTCCCACAAGCCCCAACTGAACCCCACCCTCATCTATACCCACCTAACAACCTGGCCAGCCCTCCCCCACCACATTGGAGCCCCACCACAACCCTTGGACACCCCCACCCCTTGGACAGCCCCCCCCCCACCCTCATTTACACCCCCACGACCCCTAGTACAGCCTCAAACACCCATTGGACACCCCTACCATATCCCTGGACACCCCCGACCCCTTGGACACCCCCCACCCCTTGGACAGCCCCCCCACCCTCATTTACACCCCCAAGACCCCTAGTACGGCCTCAAACACCCATTGGACACCCCCCCCCCCCCCCCACACCTTGACAGCCCTCCCAGACCCCTTGGACACCCCCCGACCCCTGGACACACCCCTGAGCCCTTGGACAGCCCCAAACACCCCTTGGACACCCCTCCCATATCCCTTGGACACCCCCCCACCCCTTGGACACCCCCACCCCTTGGACAGCCCCCCCACCGTCATTTACACCCAACTGTCCCCTTGGACAGAACTCCCAGACACCTTGGACACCACTCCCATATCCCTTGGACACCCCCCACCCCTTGGACACCCCCACCCCTTCGACAGCCCCCACCCTCATTTACACCCCACGAACACTTGGACAGCCCCAAACACCCCTTGGACACCCCTCCCATATCCCTTGGACACCCCCCACCCCTTGGACATCCCCCCCACCCCCTGGACCCCCCCGACCCCTTGGAAACCCCCCCCCCCTCCCCCCGACCCCTTGGAAACCCCCCCATCCCCTTGGACAGCCCCAAACACCCCTTGGACACCCCTCCTATATCCCTTGGACACCCCGCACCACTTGGACACCCCCACCCCTTGGACAGCCCCCCCCCCCCCCCCACCCTCATTTACACCCAACCGACCCCTTGGACAGCCCCAAACACACCTTGGACACCCCTCCCATATCCCTTGGACACCCCCCCACCCCTTGGACACCCCCACCCTCATTTACACCCCCCCCCCTCCCGACCCCTAGGATAGCCCCAAACACACCTTGGACACCCCTCCCGTATCCCTTGGACACCCCCCAAACACCCACCCACCCCCTTGGAACCTCTCCCCCATACCAAAATCCAGACCAGAAAAACCATCAACAGTAGACCAAAACAAGAAGTAGAGAAAAATTAAACACACTTATATAACATTCAAAACTTACACTGTCAACTTCAAAAAAAACTAAATCCAACCTAAACGACTACGAAATACACAATTACATTGACAATATTGAAAATTACATTTTACATTACAAACAACTAAAAGTAAATCAAACCTGTAAAATAATTTGACCACTCCACTTGTAAGTGTTTGATATCTTCAGTAGTAAAGGGTTGAGGGTCATCAAAAAGCTACAAAGGAAAAGGATAGTAGTCAACGTGTATAATGAATATATCAAATTGAAATATTATGAGAAAGAGGAAATCTTACCAGGTCAAAACTCAGAACTGTCCCAGTTGTTATTATTTCATACATAAATCTTAACATGTAATATCCGCATTCGATGATGCCTTGTTGCTCATGACATTTCTGTTTGAATGAGTGTAAATTTAATATATTATTTTAATGTAATAAATCAAAATGTAAAAATTATAAATGGATATTTACCTTCGCATGTACATATTTGATCTTGAAATTCCTTTTCTTTGCGCTTTTTCGAAAGTGGACCCATGCCCTGTTAGAAAATAATACGAATGGGGTAAATTTAAAATTCATTATAATATATAAAACTATTGGGAAATTGAAACATACGTTTCCAATATATTCTTAAAACTTTCTCTCACATCATCATGGAGAGAGCATATCCAATAAAGTGCTTTCTTTCTAGGGCAAAAAACCCCTAACATCCAATGATCCCTGATGAAAGGATATTTAACGTTAGTGGTTTTTTATGTTAAAAGATAATTAACTCTTTGAGAGGGATGTGTTTCATACCGCTCACAAAAAGGCATCATCCAACACTGTGTGATTACATTCTTTTCAAATCTATCAACAATATAAATCATTCTTTGTTCCTCATCCAATGCACATGCTTCAGGGGAAATCAATTGTGGGTCCACGAATCCATATACATCTGTCATCTCATTCCTGTCACAAATTTTATACAGATACCTAATACAAAGCAGACATAAGTATACATTTTTAATAAATATAACGCAAGGAAAAGGTGTTAAGACTTACATGATAAAAATTTTCACCACGTTGATGCCCAACTTATCTCCAGTGAAAAACTCCATGAGATCAGTTTTCATAATCCCCACACTTAGTTCACGTCCACAGACACGAGCTTCCATTGTAAAGTCATAATGATCCGCCAACAAATTTGAATATCTTGACAATTTGTCAAGACTGCTAGTATCTGCATCTGATGTCATAGCTATCTGTCTTTGTTGTGGTCTATACAGTATTTCTTTACCTTTGAAGTATTCCTGTAAAAATAAATTGAAAAATATATTAGTTTTCAAATGATAAAACATTAATATAAATATAAAATAAAAGATATAACATCCATACCTCTATGGTAATGAGTCGAAGAAGTCTGGATGGCCAAAGTAAAAAATGGCCGATACTATGTCCAACTGTCGTCACCTCATCTGTAGGTAATGGTATCCGAGCTGATCTATCTATAATATCCTGTACAGTGACCCTCTGATTCTCTACCTCTAACTGTTGATGATGAACTGTATCTCCTATTCAATATACCATCCCATATGCAACTATATGATGTTGAGGATCATCAACATACAACTCACAATAAGTAGGTAGCTGCGGCGGAGGAGGAGGATCAAAAATGGGGTCCGCAGGCTGAGGTGGGGGAGTGGGAGCTACTAGGAGAGGTGGAGTGGGAGCTGCACCCTGAAATTGTCTTTGCAAGTCTGCAAACATAAACTGCACCGATGCTCTAATCTTTTCCTCCATTGTCGGATTAATATTATGGACTTCAGCCTCCAAGGATTCTATTCTTTTTATAAACTCCCTCAATGTTAGAAGTTGAGGAACGTGGCAACACTTTTCTTACCGATACACCTGTCGGATATCCTCTTACACGGCCAGGATGTTCGGGCTTTCCCAATGCCACAGATAAAATATCTTCCCTCCCAGATGGTGTAAATGTCCCCTGTGAACTCTGCTCCTCAAGAGAGTCCTGTAATAATTAATTGAACATTTCTATAATGATTGGAAATATATGACGAAAATAGTAAACTTAAATAAATAAAATAGATATCTTACAATCCTCTCAACTACGAGTCTCGATTCTTCCGAAAGATATTGTCCTTTTTTGCCCTTCCGAGCTCTTTTCCATTTCTCATGTCTAGATGGAGGGGATGGAGGGGCCACCTCTCCAGAGCTTGAAGACTCAGCTCTTAGTTGTTGAAATTTTTCTGCCATCATTTTTTCTTCCAATAATGCATACCCTCCCCGAGATAAACTATGAGGGTATACATTTTTAGATTGGATCTCTTGATGAGCTTTCCTTGTTTGTTGTAAATTAAGAATAAGTAATCATTAACAAAACAATAATAAGATCATTTATATAAGAAATATTATAAAAGTTTACATTGCCCTTACCAAAAATGATTCTTTTCTTCTACTTTCAAAAAATTGTCTCCATGTGTCTTCATCTATAAAAGGATATATACGACATGGATTCTCACGACTCCTATGACCATAAATGAAATCAGATGAGAGGGTTGATTTGAAATCCCTCCATCTCCTAGCATCCAACAATAAGCATTTCTTCCTGACTCCTCCAGTGTCAGGAATATCAAATGTCATCTGATAAAAAAGAGGATAAAAATATTATATATACTAGAAACATTTAAAGAACAGTAAAACAATAGAAAAAGATCTTACCAAAATGGTCTCCCACAGCTGAGAAATTATCGCCTTATCCACACTTCTCCAATCATCATAGAGAATGCTTACTTTTCTCTTAGCCTGAGTTGCTACAAAACCCTTAAAATCTTTAGCATTTGGACCTCTAGGAAGATCATCATCATCAAACTCCACGACTATCCTCTCCCCCTTCGTACGGGCAAGTGATAATTTTGTTAAACGTGTGCACCCATGCTTACCAACCTTTGAACTCTTTTTCGTAATAGGAGCATGTGAATGTTCCTCCCTAGATGTATGACCAATATGCTCATCTCCAGAATCATGTGGCTGATCAACTAATTGATCTGTCATTTTCCTTCAAATAAAAAAAAACAAACATTAGTTCACAAATATACAAATTCAAATATTGTAATACTACTTAATCAGAAAATAGAAAAGTGTACTAAATTACATAATAGTAAACATTGGTAATATGGTAAGCATGTTAAACAATGATAAACATGGTAAACACAGTCTGTTGTACCCCTCTCTCTTGGATTTTAATGATCACAATCACTCTTATTATGTTCTAACTTGTTTTCAAGTGTTTTTGTTGATAGGCAAAAGGTTGCCAAGGAGTTGGCCCAATAAAGCTGAAAAGTGGACTCACTGAGTCCACCGGTCAGCCGGTGTGAGCTCACCGGCCAGCCGGAGGACCCAGGCAGTAGACTTTCCCACTGCCTGGTGTCACCGTCCGGCTGGTGGCTCACCACCGGCCGACCGGTGGACCAGAGCCTTGCTCTGTTTGGGCCACCGGCCGTCCGGTGGACCAGACAGAGCCTTCCTGTCTAGACCACCGGCCGGCCGCTGGATCACCACCGGCCGGCCGGTGGACCAGAGCCTTGCTCTGTCTCGACCACCGGCCGGCCGCTGGATCACCACCGGCCGGATGGTGGACTAGCCAGGGAGCCTTCCTCTCTGTCTGGACCACCGGCCGGCCGTTGGCTCATCACCGGCCGGTCGGTGGACAAGACAGAGCCTTCCTCTCTGTCTGGTCCACCGGCCGGCCGCTGGATCACCACCGGTCGGCCGCTGGATCACCACCGGCCGGCCGGTGCGCCCAGGACTTCTCCTCTTTATGGTTTTTATTGTTTTATCATTTTGGTTTGATACATGTTTTAATAAGAAAAAAATTTACAATATCTAACATTTTATGAAAAAACTAAATGTAAACAAGAAATAAACATGTGTTACCTGTAATTTTTGGAATGTACAGTTGGATTCTTTTCCCAAATTCCTTCGTCGTGATCGTTCCTTATGGCACAAACCATGTCTTCAACATACTCATCATTATGTTCTGTTAATCTTTCCATGGAAGTAGGGATCTCACATAAATCAGCATCTTCATCAAATTCATCCTCACCAACATATTGTTTTTTCCCTTATAAAACAACAGCCCACTGCATATCTGATTGATCTACTACATAGAAAATTTGTTTTCCATGTGTTTCCATTATAAAAGAATCAGCTGTGTCTTCCAATCTATTCAGATTAACAAGTGTCATTCCAAATTCATCGTGTCTAACGCTGTTGTTACCGATAAACCATTTACAGTTAAAAACAGGAACTTTAATTTTAAAGTAATCAGCCTCTCATATGTCTTCAATCACTCCATAATATGCACTTGATGCCGAAATTGGGTTTCTGTCCTTAGCACTCAAAAAATGCATTGCTTCTGCAAACAGCAATACACCGCTATTCTGAACTGCACTTCTGTTGTCCTGAGCTTTCATATGAAATGTATAGCCATTAATGTCATAAGCGGACCATGTTATCACATTTAAAGATGGACCACCCACTATCCATTTTAATGTCTCTGATACATCTGATCTACCAAGCAAGGTCTTTTTAAACCATGGAAAAAAGTTTTGTTGTGCTCATTCAAAATCCACATTTCTTTCTTCTTTGGATGACATTGTTTCAACTCATTAATATGCAATGTGATATACGGTTGAACATCATCTATGTTATTCAAGATTTATGATTATAACTTCTTCATCTGTTCAGATGACAGTGATTTGACTTTCAAGCCACGAATCCCCTTTCCCTCATTATTAACCCGTTCATGGCGAGATGGAGGCAAACCTATGTGTTGCGCCGTAGCCAAGTAGCTCATACAAAACTCTGCTACCTCCTCAATAATATACTTTTCAATAATGGAGGCTTCAGGTCGATATGGATTTTTAACATATCCCTTAAATATTTTCATATACCTTTCAAAAGGATACATCCAACGAAGATATACAGGTCCACAAAGCTTTATTTCTCGAACCAGATGAATCATTAAATGCACCATCATATCAAAAAAAGTTGGAGGAAAATACATTTCCAAATGACAAAGTATAAAAATTGAATCCTTTTCCAAAATTTTCAAAGCATTCACATCAATCGCCTTGTTACAAATTGAATTGAAAAAATAACACAACCTCATTATAGTATTTCTGACAAGGATGGGCAATATTCCACGCAGTGAAACTGGTAGAATTTGTTGCATCATGACGTGACAATCATGTGATTTCATACCTATGAACTTCAAGTCTTTCAATGAGACAAAATTTTTTACATTTGAAGAATAACCTTGAGGCACATTGATATCATGAAGACACTGACATAAGCTACTTTTCTCCCTCTTCGATAATGTATGAAAAGCTGGGGGAAGAAATGTTCGTCTTCCTTTAGGAGTGGGAGCTAACTCCAAACGTATTCCCATTGATAGTAGGTCTAACCTTGCATTCAACCCAACATTTGTCTTTCCTTTAATATCTAGCAATGTTCTGATCAAAGAATCACAAATATTCTTCTCCACGTGCATGACTTCAATATTATGTTTGACTTCATGATACCTCCAATATGGTAGCTCAAAAAATATTGACCTTTTCTTCCAAATATGTCTATCATTACCAGATTTCTGTGTCTTTCCCAATGTCACATCATGGTTTTTCACCCTCTCAAAATACAAATATGGGGATAAAGGTTTTGGAGCAGTATCAAATTCTTGTGAGCCATTGAATGCCTTTTTTAGTCTTCTATAAGTGTGATCCATAGGCAAAAACTTTCGATGACCCATGTACACTGTTTTCCTCCCATGATGCAATTGACAATATGACATCTGTTGTTCTCAAATTGGACATGCTTTACGCCCTTTAACACTGTATCCAGACAAATTTCCATATGCTGGGAAGTCATTTATAGTGAATAGAAGCACTGCATGCAGTTGAAAATATTCCATTTTATAAGAATCATACACCCTAATACCATCAGCCCATAACAGTTTCAAATCATCAATCAGCGGTGACAAGTATACATCAATATCATTGTCGGGTTGCTTTGGACCAGAGATCATGATACTCAACATGACATATTTGCACTTCATACAAACTTTAGGAGAGAGGATGTAAATTACCAATAAAACAGGCCATGAACTATGTGTGCTACTGAGGGTTCGGTATGGATTCATTCCATCTATGCACAAGCCTAGTCTCAGATATCTAATTTCATTTCCAAATGTAGGGTACTGGGCATCAATTTTCTTCCATTGTGGACAATCAGCTGGATGACGTATTTTTCCATCACATACCCGCTCATCAGCATGCCATCTTAACCTGTTTGCATCATGTGAATTAGCAAATAAACGTTTGAAACGAGGAATTATAGAAAGATACCAAAATACCTTTGAAGGGTGCTTTGTAATCTCTACATCAGCTCGTGATTTTTCTTTCACCTTATACCGTGATGTCCAACATTTAGGAAACTCTTTCAGAAATTCATATTCCTTTTTATATATAATGCAGTCATTCGGACAGGCATGTATTTTCCTGTGTCCCAATCCCATCGGGCATAATATTTTTTTGGCCTTATAATTTGAATCTGGAAGATCGTTATCTTTTGGAAGAATGTCTTTCGTCAATTGTAGCAGCTCTGTAAAACTTCTGTCACTCCATCCATGTTTCGCCTTCAGGTTAATCAATCTTAACACCGCCGACAAAACCGTAAAATCTGTACAACCATGATATAATGGTTTTTCGGCATCACCATATAGACGTGCAACTGTCGGTTCTATCTCAATTTGTTCTGCTACAATATCGCGAATCATTTCTTCAATTCCATCGGAGTTACCATCTTGCGATTCATTATCATCAGTGACATTCTGTCAAGTTTCGCCATGCCAAATCCAAGGGTTGTAACTCGGATTGAAACCATGACAAATAAGATGATCTTTTATCTCTCTACTTTTCACCTTCTTCATATTCAGAGATTTCAGGCATGGACAGAAAAAAATGTCACTACTTGGAACATTTCATTTTGCAAATTCCAAAAATGCATCAACACCTTCCTCATATTCATTGGTCATTCGATGTGTCATAATCCAACTTCGACTCATTATTACCTATAACAAATAGCAAAAATATATATTTTTTTTAGATAAGACAAATATATGTTTATATGAAAAAAATCATAATTTGAATGTAAACAATTTTGAAATATAAAACAAATCGATGTGTATTTAAAAAAATATTCTTGAATATTATTTTTTAAACAAAATATAGTAAGATATAACACCCCGCGTGGACACCCCCCGACCCCTCTGGACAGCCCCCCGCCCCTCTTGGACACCACCCCCCACCCCCTACCCCCTTGGACACCCCCTGGACATCCCCCAACCCTCTGGACAGCCCCCCACCCACCCGGACAACCCCAAATACCCTCTGGAGAGGCCGCCACCCACTTGGACAGCCCCCCACACCCATCCACCCCCCCCCCCCGGACACCCCCTGGACACCCCACCGACCCCTCTGGACAGGCCGCCACCCCCTTGGACAGCCCCCCACACCCACCCATCCCCTTGGACACCACGCTGGACACCCCCTGACCCCTCTGGACAGCCCCCGACCCCTCTAGAAAGCACCCCCACCCCTCCTGGACACAACCCCCCACCCCCGACCTGCTTGGACACCCCCCTGGACACCCCCCAACCCTCTGGACAGCCCCCCACCCCTCCTAAACACCACCCCCACCCCCTACCCCCTTGGACACCCCCCTGGACACCCCCCAACACCCACCCACACCCTTGGACAGCCCCCCACACCCACCCACCCCCTTGTAAACCCCCCTGGACACCCCCGACCCCTCTGGACAGCCCCCCGCCCCTCCTGGACACCACCCCCCACCCCCTACCCCCTTGGACACCCCCTGGACATCCCCCAACCCTCTGGCCAGCCCCCCCACCCACCCGGACAACCCCAAATACCCTCTGGAGAGGCCGCCACCCACTTGGACAGCCCCCCACACCCATCCACCCCCTTGGACACCCCCCTGGACACCCCACCGACCCCTCTGGACAGGCCGCCACCCCCTTGGACAGCCCCCACACCCACCCATCCCCTTGGACACCACCCTGGACACCCCCCGACCCCTCTGGACAGCCCCCGACCCCTCTAGAAAGCACCCCCACCCTCCTGGACACAATCCCCCACCACCGACCTACTTGGACACCCCCTGGACACCCCCCAACCCTCTGGATAGCCCCACACCCCTCCTAAACACCACCACCACCCCCTACCCCCTTGGACACCCCCCTGGACACCCCCCAACACCCACCCACATCCTTGGACAGCCCCCCACACCCACCCACCCCCTTGTAAACCCCCCTGGACACCCCCGACCCCTCTGGACAACCCCCCGCCCCTCCTGGACACCACCCCCCACCCCCTACCCCCTTGGACACCCCCCTGGACATCCCCCAACCCTCTGGACAGCCCCCCACCCACCCGGACAACCCCAAATACCCTCTAGAGAGGCCGCCACCCACTTGGACAGCCCCCCACACCCATCCAACCCCTTGGACACCCCCCTGGACACCCCACCGACCCCTCTGGACAGGCTGCCACCCCCTTGGACAGCCCCCCACACCCACCCATCCCCTTGGACACCACCCTGGACACCCCCCGACCCCTCTGGACAGCCCCCGACCCCTCTAGAAAGCACCCCCACCCCTCCTGGACACAACCCCCCACCCCCGACCTGCTTGGACACCCCCCTAGACACCCCCCAACCCTCTGGACAGCCCCCCCACCCCTCCTAAACACCACCCCCTACCCCCTTGGACACCCCCCTGGACACCCCCCAACACCCACCCACACCCTTGGACACCCCCAACCCTCTGGACAGCCCCCCATACCCACCCACCCCCTTGTAAACCCCCCTGGACACCCCCCGACCCCTCTGGACACCCCCCACCCCTCCTGGACACCACCCCCCACACCCAACCCCCTTGGACACCCCCCTGGACACCCCCCAACCCTCTTGATAGCACTCCCACCCCCCTGGAATCACTGAAAATTTACCATAACAAGAAGTTGGGCCATTCAAAGAATGTTTTTAGGTGTGGAGGAAGAACTGAGTTTCAATAGATAGAGAAGGAACTCGACATTAGGTTGTCTATTCTAGGTGTGGATTTGAAGGAGTTAATGTTTGTTCAGTGACCCAAGAATTGAATCAGAAATTCAGATGTTGTGCCATTTTCTCATGATGAGGATGAATAATTGGTGGGGTTTGACTTTTAAATGCAGAGCTTAGCAGACCATCATATTTTCTATAGATCCGTAAAGGATGTTAGCATCGAACATAAGGCTTATGGGATGCTTTTAGATCCAAATATTTATGTTGATGGATGCAATGGATCTAGTAGATGTTCTAGAAAGAATGGTGGTTTTATTTGTTTAGGATAAGTAGTGAAGAAAAAACTAGTTAATTTTTTACTTACTGAAAAGAGGGTATCTAAAATTTTTAACATGCTGAGGGGAAATCTGGAAAGTCCTCCTCATGAAACTTTGTTTGCAGGGGGTGAAAATGGTGATGTGATCCCAAATCCATGCACATATGCCATGGTTGTGTGTGAATAAATTAGTAACAACTGTAAAAGGGCAACCCATCCAAATGGACACGCCCCAACCCTCTCGAGGATTTATAGAAAACGATGAAAAATTAGTGAAATCATAAAATTAGTCAATATTTCAAGATGAACTAATAGATCTAGGGATGATAAATAAGATTATGGTGCCAAAACGAGTTAAAAGGGTTCGCAATCGAAGAATCTTAGCTAGTTTCAAAAAAAAAATCACAACACATATATATATACTATCCGCGAAAAAAAACCAACGAGTGGGAGGATTACCTGAGTGCTGCGAGTTTAGATGATTGATCCGAGGAGATTAAATATTAGAAACGAAGATCGCAAAATGAATCTAAACCAACGAAATGGACGAGCCGATTCGGGTTTATGCGCGAGAGAGATGAGTCGCGACTGTCGAAGGTAAACTCGCGAATGACAATCCACGGGTCTGGGTAAATTTTTAAATGAGTTATCACGTCGGTTATTCAATAACCGATGTTATAATTTTTTTAAAAACATTTATAATGTCGGTTATTCAATAACCGACGTAAAAACCTTCCTCCGATTCTTTTTTTACGTCGGTTATTTTATAACCGACGTTATAAAGGGCTCAGAATCCGCGTTTTTTTATGTTGGTTATTCCATAACCGACGTCAAAAACATCTGCGGATTCTTTTTTTTACGTCGGTTATAAAATAACCGACGTAAAAAGGCTTTCAAAAACCGCGTTTATTACATTTGTTATTGAATAACCGGCATAATAACTCGTACATATGTCGATTTGTTACGTCGGTTATTGAATAACCGACGTAAAAAACGAAGCCACGCGATTAATAACGTCGGTTATAAAAATAACCGATGTTAAAGGTATACTAAACACAGGTTTTTATGTCGGTTATTAAATAACCGACGTAAAAAACCTCGTTTTACATATTATGACGTCGGTTTTATATAACCGACGTAAAAAATTATGACGTAAAAAACATTTTCTGCACTAGTGTTGGTCTGTTATTCATTCATCCATATGTTAGACTCTTTTGGAGGAAAGAACGCTAGTGAGAATGGGTGCTCACCATTTGGATTGGTACCATCATATGAGGACGAAGTCACTCATTTTTGAGTTCAGTTTGATTATTAAGAGTGGATAGTCTTTTGTCATGTTTTTTAACTTCTTCAATACGTCATGCATGTTCAGTGCCTTGGGCGGGGGGTGTGTGTGGTCGAAGGTTCCGTTGGATTCCCCCATGCATGGGATGAAAATTAATATGGATGGTTCATGCATGAATGGGATCATGAGACAAAGGGATATACTTTTGGATTCGTGTGATTTGGTACTGGTGGGGTTCAATTCCATCTTTTGGTTGGGAAACTCTTTTGGGGTGGAAATGATGGCTCTACTCACGGGGCTCACAATTTGTAGGAGGTTGTGTTTTGAAAAAATCCCTCAAGGTATCATTGAAGCATTTTTGAGGTGATTGTGTTCGTTGAAAAAGTGGACATCTGAGTGGTGATTGTTGACAAAGCAAAACAATGACATACAAATTTGTTGACAAAGAGGATTTAATTATGGAATGTCGAGTTCAAGAGATGAGGTCAACGATCCATGTTTGATTCAAGAAATTCGACAAAAGGAATGGATGATCTAGAGGCAGTACAAATGAATAGATACAAGGTGGCACCGTTTTCTAGTGTTTGCCAAATTTTTGGGCCTGAAAATCGACAAATGAAGAAAAGTGAATTTTGGCAAATGGACTTGAGCGCCGTGTACATGAAGGCTTGGAATCTTGCGCGCCATATGTTTTTCAAGATCATATAATCAAAATATGGCAATGGGATATTTTTCGAGCAAGTATTGGTGGTGTTGTGCATGTGACATGCGCGCCGTGAAGAGACTTGGGCACCGATGACTTGGAAGCTTGATAACATGTGCGCATATGGTTTTTCAAAATTAGAAGGTCAAAATATGGCAAAGGAAAGAGTTTCCCACATGTTTGGAAGTGGGTCACGCAAGTGACTTGTAGAAGAAGAGACCAGCACACCAAGACTTGCACGCCAAGGAGAGACTTGCGCACCGTCGCGCAGGGGTGACCAAATGCCTATAAATACTAGAGCGCCCCTCTTCATTCTTCACCAGAGTTCAACACATTGAATATTCAGAGCTCCAGTCACACAGGTGTGGAAGTCACGTAAGTAGTGGTGTGTAGCGCAAGTGGGACTTGCGCACTAGAGTAGGAAGTTGCGCGCCAAGGGTGAGTTGCGCACCTAAGGTTGTTTAGGAGAGGAAGGAAGTGAGTAACGTAGTTTTTGAGTTGAAGAAGCTTGAGTCACACAAGTAGTTGAGGAATACTTGCACGCCAGTTTTGAGTTGTGTGCCTATACTTGCGTGCCAAGTAAGGTTTATTTCAAGCATTGATTTTCGGGCTGCGTGGAAACTAGATTTTTTCCCGATACCTTCGGTGTAAAGATATGTTCATCTACGGGTGAAATTTTTACTTCAACAGAGCATCAACATACAAAGAAATATGCATTCATTCATGAAAATGAAGAGACCTACATGTCAATAAACTGTGAGTGGATCCTTTCCAGAGCAGTGAACGAAGGAAGAGGAAGAAGGTGATCCTCTCCACCGGCAGTGATCCAGAGAGAGAGAAACAGGGAGTGACCCTTGGGAATGTAGTGAGCTAACCCTAAACATTGTAAAGGCAGTGATCCTGGGACAAAGTGACTGTGCCCAAACCTTGTAATCCATAGCTAGTGAAGTTTAGTGGAATTTGGTACGACCGACAACTTGTCGACATATGCTCCTTGGACGTAGCCCTTAGAGATGAACCAAGTAAAATTTTTGTGTCCTGTGCTTGCTTTACTTTCTGTTTATATCATGAAATAGGAGAGAGGGAGAGGAGTGTTTTTCTTAACATCGAAACAAGATCACAACGAGCTTTAATTCTAAATTATTCATACCCTAATTCACCCCCCCTCAGGGTATTTAGCCTTGTGGACCTAACAGGTAGTGTTTGCAGGTTGATGAAATTGAATCAGATTATGAGGATTTGGTTATGATTATTAAGGGGACATGTGAGGTTCCTTCGAACTTTAGTTAGTTGGTCATGAGATGCTCTTTGGAGATATAGTGGGGCCAGTTTGTCAATCAAATTTGTAGGGAATCATATTTTTTTGTTGATCCGCTCGCATTCTTGGGTTGGCAGGAGGAGCCGCTTTTTGTTTATGATAGTTTAGTGTTGCATACAATGGTTTGTATGTCTTTTTACCCTAGCTATTCCATCATATTTCACCACATAAATCCCCCTTAAGGGCCCTCTATGCTCCTATTGGGTGCCGATGGCCACATCAATCCTTTCATTTTAATAAAAAATAATGATTTAGTTTTTGTAACTATTTTTAATGGAATAAACATAAAACCCAATCACTTTATATTTATTTAATGAATAACACATGAATATTAAATGATTTATAATCCATTAACTTGGAGTGTAAATGTTATATAGTTGGTTTTCAAATCAATCTCCTTTTGAAAAACACAAACCCCCATCAAAGATTCATAACCACTAGTGTAGAAAATATTTTTTACAGTGGTTATTTTTTATTTTTTACATCGGATTTTGGCCCAAGTTATTATAGGAGATATTATAAACATTGTTTTTTACATTGGTTATTTTACAATAGACATAAAAAACACAAATCTGAAGTTTTTTTTCACATCGGTTGATAAATACCCGATGTGGAAAATGATTCAGTGTCATGGTTTATTATGTCGGTTATTTAATAACCTACGTGTTATATACTCTTTTAGGTTGGTTATTATATAACCGATGTCATAAGTCACTCTTTCGAAGTGTTTATCACGTCTGTTATTTTCATAAATGACGTGATAAACTTGTCTTCCAAGCGGTTTCCAATGTTGGTTAAATAATAACTGATGTGAAAACATATCTACTATATCGATTATAAAATAACCAATGTAAAAAACTATTCATTTCCTTTTATTATGTTGGTTATAAAATAACCGACATAAAAACCATTTCCCATGCCTTTTATACGTCGAATTCCAAATAACCGATGTTAAATCTAATCCCAATGCATTTTTTACGTCGGTTATAAATTAACCAACGTAAAAAACAATTTTTTAAATAAAAACGACCAACCACTACGATGCCCTACCCAAAGACCTGAAACTGACCATAAAAAAACCAAAAATAGACAAAAAACATACCATAACCACCCCCCACAACACTGGACAACCCCCACCGCTGATCAACCACTGCTATGCCCTTCCAAAAGACCAAAAACCGACAAAAAACATACCAAAAATAGACCAAAACCTGACCAAAATCATACTAGAACCCCCACCCCATTGTACATCCCCCAGCACACCGCTGGAAACCCCCACCCCACTGGACACCTCCAAACCAAAAACAGACCAAAACCCTACCAGAACCCCCCAGCCCACTAGACAGCCACCACTACACCCCTGGACACCCCCCACACCCCTGGACTACCCCCACCCCTGGAAATTCCCCACACCCCTGGACAACCCCCACACTCCTGGACACCCCCACCCCCTGGACAACACTCCCACACCCCTAGACAGCCCTCCCACACTGATAGAACCCCCAACAATGGGATAGCCCCCACCACACCACTAGACACCCCCACGCCCCTAGACTGACCCCAACCCCTAGACATCCCCCCACACCCCTGGACAACCCCCACCCTCCTGGACACCCCCACCCACCGGATAACACTCCCACACCCCTTGAAAGCCCTCCCACACCGCTAGAACCCCCCCCCCCCCCCACTCCAATGGATAGCCCCCACCACACTCTTGGCCACCCCCACACCCCTGGACTACCCCCACCCCCTGGACAGCCCCCATACCCATGGACAACCCCCCACCATCATGGATACCCCCACCCTTGGAAAGCACTCCCACACCCCTAGATAGCCCTCCCACACCCCAAGAAACCCCCACCCTCCTGGACACCCAGACCCCACTGGACAACACTCCCATGGACAACCCTACCACACCCATTGAAACCCCACACCCCACTGGACTACCTCCACACCCCTAGATACCCCTGGACATCACCCTACTCACCTGAACATCCCTCCCTCCATCCTGGACACCCTCCGACCCACCCACCCCACTGGACATCCCCCACCACACCCCTAGACACCCCGAACTCACTGGACACCCCCAGACCAAAAATAGACCAATACTCGGCAAAAACCAGACCAGAACCCCCCCCCACTGGAAATACCCCCCACCACACCCCTGGTCACCCCCACACCCTGGAACTACCCCCACCCCCTGGGCTGCCCCCCACACCCCTGGAAAAACCCCCACCCTCCGGGACACCCCCACCCCCTATATAGTACTCCCACACCCCTAGACAGCCCTCCCACACCCCTAGAAACCCCACCCCACTAGACTAACCCACACACCATTGGACACCCCTAGACATCCCCCCACTCACCTGGACATCCTTCCTACCCTCCATCCCACCCTCCCACCCCACTAGACAACCCCCACCACACCCCTGGACCTCCCACCTCACTGGACACCCCCAGACCAAAAACAGACCAAAACCAAGCCAGAACCCCCCACCCCCCTGGACACCCCCTCCAACACACACACCTGGACCCCCCCCCCCACACACCCATGGACTACCCCCACCCCCGGGACAGCTGGATAGATGGTGTTGGGAGAGGAGGTGTCGCCATCCCTCAGGGGGCTGAAGGCCGTTGGAAGGTTCTCATCACTTTCACATGCAAATATTGAGCTCTCAAAATTTTTCACCAATGATTTCTTCCCCTGTAAACATCATTCATTCTATCAATTTGATGATAGTATATACAGGGGGAAATTTCATCATGTGTGACTAAAATAACTGGATATTGATGTAGAAATCTCCCAGATCTTGCTGGACTATAAATGATGCTCCCAAGGATGCCCATGAGACTCCTGAAATGTTGTTAACAGAAAGCCTGGAGGTGGGAATAGGGAATCAGATCGGTTGGTGGAGAGGAACGCAGAGAAGACGACTACGGCGATCCGAAATATACCCAAAAAGTACACATAAGTGACTGTTTAGTTTCCCAAATTAGATGATTGAACAAATATAGGGTTGTTTGTCTGTTTTTTTTGTGACATATGTGATATTCTAGTAATGTTTTTGGACCAACATTGCATGGAGGAGACAAAAAACACACAAAAAACTCAATATTTGTTCAATCATCTAATTTGGGAAACTAAATAGTCACTTAAGTGTACTTGTTGGGTATATTTCGGATCATCACAGTCGTCTTCTCCGCATCCCTCTCCACTAACTGAACCAGTGACCTCTTCCCACCATCGGGGTTTTTGTTAACATCATTTCAAGCATCTCATCGGTAGCCTTGGGAGCATCATTTCCAGTCCCAAAAGATCCGGGAGATTTCCACCTCCATGATCTAGTTATTATAGTCACAAATGATGGTGTTTCCCCTAGTTATACTGGAATAAAAGTGATATAATGAATGTTTTTTATAGGGGAAAAATCATTGGTGAAACATTTTGAGAGCTCAAGATTTTCATGTGAGATTTATGAGTACCTTCTAGCGGTGTTTAGCCACCCGAGGGATGGCGACACCTCCTCTCCCACCCCTTGGACAGCCCCCATCCCCGTGGACTCCTTAGACACCCCCACCACACTGGGAAACCCTCCAACACCCTTGGAAACCCCACTCACCCCTCATGACACCCCCACACACCTGGACACCCCTTAGATAGCCCCCAACTCCCTAGACAGCCCTCCCACCCTCCTGGAAATGCTCCCACCCACCTAGACTTCCCCCACTCTCATGGACACCCAGGACACCCCCACCCCAAAAGATAGCCCTCCCACACCCTTGGATACAATCCCACCGCACTGGACACACACCCACTGTAACAACCCAAAATTTTTAAATAAATTTTGTTTCCTAATTTTATGTGTTATTGTTATACTCAACAAAAATGTTTTATTTGATAAACATGATTATAATTAAAATGAGATCAGTGGGTTTTGACTATTATATAACCATCGGTCAACATGACCGCTGTGAAAAAAATGTTTTGATTATTGTCTCTAAATATAAGTAATCTTGGTTAATTATTATAGAAGAAGATTCGATGGCCTCACCTAGTAGTCTTGGACCGATCGAAGCCCATCTAACAGAGCTTGGGAAGGAGGTAGCACCACTGGGCTTTGCTCTGGATCAAATCCATGCCGAACTTCATCATGTGAAGCTGGAACGAAATCGCCTTCGTGAGAAGTTCAAACTGATAGAAATTACTAGTCGAGCAATGTTGACTGAGCCGCCTAAGCTTCTATCACCCTAGCACACCTTACTCTTAGGTCCTATGTTGGTATTATAAGGGGTTATGTAACGAGACCGTAACTACCTTGTGTAATCCTTGTTTTAAATAAAAATTGGGATTTCTTCTTATGATGAAGTTTATGAATTTTTAAATGACCGGATAAATATAGTATGCATATTTTTGATGAATTTTAGAAAAAGGATATTTTAAATATGATTATGTAAACCCTAAATAATTAAAAATGTGTAATGATTTTTAAAAAATGGTCTTATGCAATTATGTTCAGTACTAAATTTAGAGTCTAATAAGATCAACTTGATTTTTGATGAATAGTAAATTATGAATAGTGATTTTATGATTAGGATTAGTAATATGACCAAATGGATTAGTAATATCACTTAAAGAAAGTTTTAAAATAATCTAGGCACCTTGATTAAGTAATGTGATTCAATAAAATAGTTAAATAACGGTTTCATTAATTATTATTCAAGTATTAGTTTTTTCGGGTGAATAGTGTTTTTTAATTAAAAATTTAATTAAAAATAATTAGAAAATTATTTTTATAAAAATGACTTTATTTTTGAACTCAGAGCATCGATATTATGTTATGGTAATTTTTGGGGTTTTTTCTGAAAAAAATGAATTTTCGATGAATAGTGTTTTTATTTAAAAATTAAATAAAAAATATTTAGAAAATTATTTTTATAAAATGGATTTCATTTTTGAAATCAGAGAATTGATATTTGGTTAATGTGAAATTTTGGGATTTTTCTGAGAAAGTTGAATTTTCAGTGAATAGTAAAAATACAGTTTTAGGGTTTCGGTATGTTTAATGACATCATAACGGTGGCATGATGATGTCATGAGATATTTTGAGGGTTGGACGGCCAAGGGTGATGAATTATTGTTTTGGGGGCCCCATGTGGCCTAACTCCATGATAAATGACAAGGGAGAGAACATGGGTTTGAGAAAAGCACATGTGAGGTGTCCCTTGGCCATTAATGCCTTGTCCCCTCACTTTCCCTATAAATACCAAGCCCTCCTCTCATCCATTCGACTCCCCACTCATTCCCAACGAATTTCTGGTCTCATTACCGCCCAAGGAGTCCTCCCAAGGTGCCCCCAAGCCCTCAAGGTCCCAACCTTTGAGGTTTAAGAGTTACATTTTAAGGTAAGGGATCCGACCCCTCTCTTTCTTTTCAAGTAATCTCTTTTATGTATTTTCTTTTATACTCCATGTTCTTATGTTGGAGGATGTTCTTTTATATTCATCCTACTGCCTATTTCATTTTCATATGATGAGAGACCCCCCCTTGCTCCCATCAATTCGTTTTAAGAATGTTTAAGTGGCGCCGTTAGGCTGCCGAATGTTTAAGGGATTCTTTCACCTTCCTCGTTTTCAAGTTCTATTTTCATTCAATTCTTTCATGTTCCTTTTTGTTATATTGGGGTATGATCTCTATATATATCATACTGGACTCTTATTTTCATATGATGAGAGACCCCATTTTATCTCTTCAATTCAGTATTTTGATGTTTTAAGTGGCGCCGTTAGGCTGCCGAATTTTTAAGTGGTTCTTCACCCTTCTCGTTTTGAAGTTCTACTTTCATGTCAATTATTTCAAGTTATTTTTTGTTATATTGGGGTATGATCTCTATATATATCATACTGTACTCTTATGTTCATATGATGAGATACCCCATTTGATCTCTTCAATTCAGTATTTTGATGTTTTAAGTGGCGCCGTTAGGCTGCCGAATTTTTAAGTAGTTCTTCACCCTTCTCATTTTGAAGTTCTACTTTCATGTCAATTCTTTCAAGTTCCTTTTTGTTATGTTGGGGAATTATCTCTATATATATCATACTGAACTCTTATGTTCACATGATGAGAGATCCTATTTTATCTTTTCAAATCATTTTTGTTGAGGTTTAAGTAACGCCGTTAGGCTGCCGAACTTTCATAAGAGAAATCTTTTTTTTTCTTCCTTCCATGTTTTTAATTTCAAATGGTATGTCCTTGAAATCCCATTACCATGATGATGTATCCTTCTTATTCTGTCCATGTACTATTTTATGGGTCATTTATGAATGTTTGACCCATTTTACCTCTCTTTTAATGTCTTCTAAAACCTCGGAACATTGCCGTTATGCTGCAGAATTTCTGTCTCAAAATGTCTATCTCTTTTTCTAAAGTCCTTTTATTTTATTAAGTGAATACTCAAAGCTCTTTCTTCTAAAGGGGTATTCACATATATAACAAAATTTTCTATTTTAAATTCTGGGATTTACATACATGAGACCCACCTTCCTTTTCTGTGGGTTTTAAAGTGATATAAAGATCATGTCTTTAAAGCAGTTTTTAAAAAGTTATGATTATGAAATGAAACCCATTTCCTTTATGCTATATGGGTTATTTATGAAATGTTTGATGATGATATATGTGGCTCACATGATAATAAAGGAAAATTTAAGGGTGCGCCCTGATAGCGCTCCAATGCATTGGGTAATGATGTAACCACTAGAGATTAAAATTTTCACGATACCTTGGTGAATAACCTTGGTAATTTTAAAATGACACCTTGGGGATGGACCTTGGTGATATGTTCATGATTTTCTATGTTAAATGATGTAGCCACATCTTCAAGTTATGAAAAAGTTTTATTTTTATTATGATATGCCTCATGATTTCATTTTCATGCATTAAAGTTCTTTTCATGACTTTATTGATGTATCTCAAGTTCATATGTAAAATGTTTCACTAGTTTCCCTTGCTGGGACTTCTGCTCAACCTTCCTTTTGATGTATGTCCCCAGGTTATGAGATGCAGTAATGAGCCTAGGGTGAACATGAGGAGAAGCCTTTCAAGTGTTTATGAAGAATGTTTTTTTTGTTTCATGTTTTATGATCCTTGTTTCCAAGACACTAAACCTTAAAGATCCTCAGTTCCGTGTAATGGAATGAAAAGTTATGTTATAAAAAGACGGGATGATATAGTTGGTATCAAAGGATGGTTTAGTTATTTGTGGAAATTAGGATATGAAAACTCTAGGAGGAACCCTATAGAAAAGTTTAATACGGGAAATCTTCCTAGTATTTTGGTGAGTATTGAGTAAGGGGTTGCCAAGAAAATACATCCCGGTCTGGATACGAGCAGGTAGAGGTGGCTCTGGCACAGATGTACATAGGGGTAAAACCCGAAAACACCGCTTTGAGCTAGACTCGAATGGGAACTGGTACACGACAACGGGCCTTGATGCACTCTTGGTTACGACACTCCCAGGGGATATGCTTTGGTAAATTCATAATCTTGGTATGAACCATTGTTAAAGGAAGAAAGATAAAATAAAATAAAGGTTCACATAAGAATATATGATCATTCATAACCTAGATGGGAACCTAGGAGATCACAAGTTAGGGTATACCGTTCATATACAAGTTATCCTTATATGCTTTCAGTTCCTTTTCATGATTATTAGCTAAGTACTTAAGCCCCTAATTATGATTTCTCTTCTTAGTTAATGGTGGGAAATGGAAGAACATGTTCCGACAACCAATGTGATAGGAAATGTGACGATTTTCATATTAATATGACAGGGATGATTAGGGGATTAAAATGTGATTATTATTTTGGAAGACGTTCATTATTTTGGGAACCATATTTGATCGAGGTAAATAGATTACTACGGTATTTTCATTGAGGAGTAAGGTTCACTTATATTTTGAAGAATTGATGAATTTAAGGTGAACTTATAGTAATTTAGGTTACTTATGGGAATGACTAACCTATCTTGGGTAAAATATGTTTAGGTTAGCTACTTTTTTATAAGATGTTAGGAGTGGTTGATGTTGTCCGTAGATGAACAATGAAGTTGTTTTGGAAGACTATGTTATCAAATCCTTATTGTATTTGGGTTTCAATCTTAGTTTGGTTTGTTTTGAGGAATTTTAAGGACCGTTATTTATGGAATGGTCTATGATGAACTTTGGGTAGTACCATGGAACTTTGATGATTTAAAATTAGTTTCCATTCCTATGGGATTCTTTCTTTTTGAAGAGTTGTTTTACCTTAACCTTTCTGTTTTTGGGATAATGTTTAAAGATAGATGAAATAGATAGTTAATCTTTTGTAGATTATGTGATTCTATAGAAGATGATTCTTGTGCTTTTATGAGACCAAGTGTTTTTGAATTCTCATCATTTGGAGAAAAGATTAGTGTTTGTAGGGACTTGATAAAGGATGAAACTCCACTTGAAGGTAGGTATATTTTCTTATGTTTTTGTTCTATGTAGTAAATGAAATCCTCAAAATTATGAAAAGAAACGTAAAACAAAAATGTTGTTGGTTTACGTTTCCTACTAGGTAATCAAAGACCGTTTACACACATCATAAGTATGGGATTTTCTCATGGTTAACTTTCTCCTAATCATGTTCTCTATCACTCTCCCTCAGAACTTGACCCTTTGTTTTTTCCTCCATGTCCATGTTTTCCTACATGGAACCCTAGTGTGGCTTAACTCGGGTGACCATTGTACTTCCCTTTCTTTATTTTAAAGTAATAGTTTTACTGACTCCTTTTCCGATGTGGGACTTTCAATGAAATTTCAAAACCCAATTTTAAAATTGCGAGGACGCAATTTCTTAAGGGGGGAAGATTGTAACGACCCAAAATTTTTAAATAAATTTTGTTTCCTAATTTTATGTGTTATTGTTATACTCAACAAAAATGTTTTATTTGATAAACATGATTATAATTAAAATGAGATCAGTGGGTTTTGACTATTATATAACCATCGGTCAACATGACCGATGTGAACAAAATGTTTTTATTATTGTCTCTAAATATAAGTAATCTTGGTTAATTATTATAGAATGAAGATTCGATGGCCTCACCTAGTAGTCTTGGACAGATCGAAGCCCATCTAACAGAGATTGGGAAGGAGGTAGCACCACTGGGCTTTGCTCTGGATCAAATCCAAGCCGAACATCATCATGTGAAGCTGGAACGAAATCGCCTTCGTTAGAAGTTCAAACTGATAGAAATTACTACTCGAGCAATGTAGACTGAGCTGCCCCAAGCTTCTATCACCCTAGCACACCTTACTCTTAGGTCCTATGCTGGTATTATAAGGGGTTATGTAATGAGACCGTAACTACCTTGTGTAATCCTTGTTTTAAATAAAAATTGGGATTTCTTCTTATGATGAAGTTTATGAATTTTGAAATGACCGGATAAATATAGTATGCATATTTTTGATGAATTTTAGAAAAAGGATATTTTAAATATGTTTATGTAAACCCTAAATAAATAAAAATGTGTAATGATTTTCAAAAAATGGTCTTCTACAATTATGTTCAGTACTAAATTTAGAGTCTAATAAGATCAACTTGATTTTTGATGAATAGTAAATTATGAATAGTGATTTTATGATTAGGATTAGTAATATGACCAAATGGATTAGTAATCTCACTTAAAGAAAGTTTTAAAATAATCTAGGCACCTTGATTAAGTAATGTGATTCAATAAAATAGTTAAATAACAGTTTCATTAATTATTATTCAAGTATTAGTTTTTTCGGGTGAATAGTGTTTTTTAATTAAAATTTTAATTAAAAATAATTAGAAAATTATTTTTATAAAAATGACTTTATTTTTGAACTCAGAGCATCGATATTATGTTATGGTAATTTTTGGGGTATTTTCTGAAAAAAATGAATTTTCGATGAATAGTGTTTTTAATTAAAAATTAAATTAAAAATATTTAGAAAAATATTTTTATAAAATGGATTTCATTTTTGAAATCAGAGCATTGATATTTTGTTAATGTGAAATTTTGGGATTTTTCTGAGAAAGTTGAATTTTCAATGAATAGTAAAAATACAGTTTTAGGGTTTCGGTATGTTTAATGACATCATAACGGTGTCATGATGATGTCATGAGATCTTTTGAGGGTTGGACGGCAAAGGGTGATGAATTATTGTTTTGGGGGCCCCATGTGGCCTAACTCCATGATAAATGACAAGGGAGAGCACATGGGTTTGAGAAAAGCACATGTGAGGTGTCCCTTGGCCATTAATGCCTTGTCCCCTCACTTTCCCTATAAATACCAAGCCCTCCTATCATCCATTCGACACCCCACTCATTCGCAACGAATTTCTGGTCTCATTACCTCCCAAGGAGTCCTCCCAAGGTGCCCCCAAGCCCTCAAGGTCCCAACCTTTGAGGTTTAAGAGTTACATTTTAAGGTAAGGGATGTGACCCCTCTCTTTCTTTTCAAGTAATCTCTTTTATGTCTTTTCTTTTATACTCCATGTTATTATGTTGGAGGATGTTCTTTTATATTCATCCTACTGCCTATTTCATGATCATATGATGAGAGACCCCCCCTTGCTCTCATCAATTCGTTTTAAGAATGATTAAGTGGCGCCGTTAGGCTGCCGAATGTTTAAGGGATTCTTTCACCTTCCTCGTTTTCAAGTTCTATTTTCATTCAAGTCTTTCATGTTCCTTTTTGTTATATTGGGGTATGATCTCTATATATATCATACTGGAATCTTATGTTCATATGATGAGAGACCCCATTTGATCTCTTCAATTCAGTATTTTGATGTTTTAAGTGGCGCCGTTAGGCTGCCGAATTTTTAAGTGGTTCTTCACCCTTCTCGTTTTGAAGTTCTACTTTCATGTCAATTATTTCAAGTTCCTTTTTGTTATATTGGGGTATGATATCTATATATATCATACTGGACTCTTATGTTCATATTATGAGAGACCCCATTTGATCTCTTCAATTCAGTATTTTGATGTTTTAAGTGGCGCCGTTAGGCTGCCGAATTTTTAAGTGGTTTTTCACCCTTCTCATTTTGAAGTTCTACTTTCTTGTCAATTATTTCAAGTTCCTTTTTGTTATGTTGGGGAATTATATCTATATCTATCATACTGAACTCTTATGTTCACATGATGAGAGATCCTATTTGATCTTTTCAAATCATTTTTGTTGAGGTTTAAGTAACGCCGTTAGGCTGCCGAACTTTCATAAGAGAAATCTTTTTTTTTCTTCCTTCCATGTTTTTCATTTCAAATGGTATGTCCTTGAAATCCCATTACCATGATCATGTATCCTTCTTATTCTGTCCATGTACTATTTTATGGGTCATTTATGAATGTTTGGCCCATTTTACCTCTCTTTTAATGTCTTCTAAAACCTCGTAACATTGCCGTTATGCTGCATAATTTCTGTCTCAAAATGTCTATCTCTTTTTCTAAAGTCCTTTTATTTTATTAAGTGAATACTCAAAGCTATTTCTTCTAAAGGGGTATTCACATATATACCAAAATTTTCTATTTTAAACTCTGGGATTTACATACATGAGACCCACCTTCCTTTTCTGTGGGTTTTAAAGTGATATAAAGATCATGTCTTTAAAGCAGTTTTTAAAAAGTTATGATTATGAAATGAAACCAATTTCCTTTATGCTATATGGGTTATTTATGAAATGTTTGATGATGATATATGTGGCTCACATGATAATAAAGGCAAATTTAAGGGTGCTCCCTGATAGCGCTCCAATGCATTGGGTAATGATGTAACCACTAGAGATTACAATTTTCACAATACCTTGGTGAATAACCTTGGTAATTTTAAAATGACACCTTGGGGATGGACCTTGGTGATATGTTCATGATTTTCTATGTTAAATGATGTAGCCACATCTTCAAGTTATGAAAAAGTTTTATTTTTATTATGATATGCCTCATGATTTCATTTTCATGCATTAAAGTTCTTTTCATGACTTTATTGATGTATCTCAAGTTCATATGTAAAATGTTTCACTAGTTTCCCTTGCTGGGCCTTCTGCTCACCCTTCCTTTTGATGTATGTCCCCAGGTTATGAGATTCAGTAATGAGCCTAGGGTGAACATGAGTAGAAGCCTTTCAAGTGTTTAAGAAGAATGTTTTTTTGTTTCATGTTTTATGTTCCTTGTTTCCAAGACACTAAACCTTAAAGATCCTCAGTTCTGTGTAATGGAATGAAAAGTTATGTTATAAAAAGACGGGATGCTATACCCACACCCCTGGACACCCCACTGGACAGCCCTCCCACAGCCCTGGAAACCCACCTCACCCCACAGGACACCCCCAAACCCTTGGACACCCCCTCGACAGCCCCTCACTCCCCTGGACAGCCCTCCCACCCTCCGAGAAATGCTCGCACCCCCTAGACTGCCCCCCCCCCCCCCGTAGTCTCTAGGACACCCAGGATGCCCCCACCCCACCGAACATCCATCCCGCACCCCTGGATACCCCCACCCGACTGCACACCCCCACACCCTTGGAACCCCTCCCCCAAACAAGAATCCATACCAGAAAAATCATCATAAGTAGACCAAAACAAGAATTAGTGCAAAATTAAACATTCACATATATAACATTCAAAACATACAATGTCAACCAAAGAAAACAAAATCCAACCTAAACAACAACCAATTACACAATTATAATGGTAATATATAAAATTACATTTTACATTACAAACAAATAAAATTCAATCAAACCAATAAAATAATTTTACCATTCCAGTTCAATGTGTTTGACATCTTGAGAACTATCGGTTTGAGGGTCATCAAATAGATACAAATTAAAATTATATTAGTTAATTTTTATAATGAATAAATTAAATGAAAAATTATGGCATTGTTTAAAAGTAAATATTACCAGGTCAAAGTTCAAAAATGTTTCAGTTTTTATTATCTCATACATAAATCATAACATATAATAGTCGCATTTGATGACGCATTGTGGTTCATGAAAATTCTATTTGAATGAGTTTAAATTCAATATATTATTATTATTGTAAAAAATCAATAAGTACAAATTATAAATGGACATTTACCTTTACATTTACATATTCGGTCTCATCCCTCCTTTTATTTGTGTTTTTTTTCAAAATTAGACCCATCCCGTATAAGAAAATATTACGAATGGGATAAATTTAAAATTCATTATAATATATAAAACTAAATGAAATTGAAACTTACTTATAGAAAATTTTCTTAAAACATTCTTATACATCGCCATGGACAATGCATATCCAATAATGTGTATTATCCCTTGGGCAAAAAACACCTAACATACAATGATCACTGATAAAATAAAAGTTAAAGTTAGTGGTTTTTAATGTTAAAATATAATGTACTGTTTGAGAGAGATGTTTTTCATACCTCCCACAAAAAGGCAACATCCAATATTGTGTGACTATATTCTGTTCAAATCTTTCAGCAATATAAAGCGTTCTTTGTTCCACATCAAATGCATGTGCTTTAGGGGAAATCAAATGTGGGTCCATGTATCCATATAAATCGATCCACTCATTCTTCTCACATATTTTATAAAGATACCTAATACAAAACAGACATAAGTATACATTTTTTAATAAATATAATGTAGGGAATAGGGGTTATGACTTACATGGAAAAATTTTCACCACATTGATGACCATCTTATCTCCTATAACAAGCTCTATGATATCAGTTTTCACAATCCACATAGTTATTGCAAGTCCAAAAACATGAGATTTCATTGAAAAATCATAATGATCTACCATCAAATTTGAATATCTTGACAATATGTCAAGACTAGTAAAATATATATCTAATGTTATAGCCATTTGTCTTTGTTGTTGTCTATACAATATTTCTTTACCATTGAAGTATTCCTATAAAAATAAATTGAAAAATATATTTGTTTTCAAATGATAAAACAACTTTAATAAAAAAAATAGAAGATATAACATATATACCTCTATGGTAATGAGTCTCAAAATTCTGGATGTCCAAATTAAAAAATTTCTGGTACTATGTCCAACTGACTTCAGCTCATTTGTAGGTAATGGTACTGGATATGATCTATCTATAATATCCTGTACAGTGACCCTATGATTCTCTACCTGTAATTGTTTATGATGAACTGTATATCTGATACAATATACCAGCCTATGTGCAACAATATTATGTTGATGATAATCATCATATAACTCACAATAAGTAGGAAGATGCGGCAGAGGAGTAAGATAAAAAAATGGGGCCTGTAGTCTATGGTTTGGGAGTGGGAGCTACTGGCGGAGGTGGGGGATAAATAATGGCATCTGTAGGGGGAGGTGGAGGAGTAAGAGATGCAGTCTAAATTTGCCTTTTCATATCTGCAAACATGGAATGTACCAAAGATCTAATCATTTCCTCCATATTTTAATTAATATTATGAACATCAGCCTCTAAGGATTCTATTTTTTTATAAACACCCTCAACATAAGAATTTGAAGAATGTGAAAACAGTTTTCTTACTGATACACCTGTCGGATATCCTCATACACAACCAGGATGTTCGAGCTTTCATAATGCTACTCATAAAATATCATGCCTCCCAACAGCTGTAAATATCCCATGTGAGTTCTTCTCCTCAAGAGAATCCTATATTAATTAATTGAACATTTCTATAATGATTGAAATTATATGAAGAATATTGTTAACATTTATAAATAAAATTGATATCATACAATCCTCTCAGCTAAGATTCTCGAATATTCTAAAAGATATTTCCCTTTTTTCCCATCCAATCTCTCTTCCATTTTTTATGTCTAGATATAGGGGATGGAGGGGAAACCTCTCCATAGATTGAAGATTCAGCTCTTAGTTTTTGTAAATTTTTGGCCATTATTTATTCTTCCAATAATGTATACCATCACTAAGATAAACTACGAGTGTATATATTTCAATATTGGTTCTCCTGATGATATTTCCTTAAATTCTATAAATTAAGAATAAGACATAATTAACAAAACATTAATTAGATCATTTATATAAGAATGATTATAAAAGTTTACATTTCCCTTAATAAAATGAATCTTTTCTTCTACTTTTAACAAACATTCTCCATGTTTCTTTATCTATAAGAGGATATATATGGCATGTAATGTCATGACTTTTATAACCAAAAATGAAATCACATTAGAGGGTTGATTTGAAATCCCTCCATCTCCTGGGAGCAATCGATAAGAATTTTTTCCGGACTCCTCCATTGTATGGAATATAAAATGTCATCTGATAAAGAGGAGGTTAAAAATATTTTATACACTAGAAACATTTAAATAATATGCAAAAAATATAAAAAGATCATACCAAAATTGTCTCCCACAACAGAGATATTATCACTTTTTCCACACTTCTCTAGTAATCATACAAAATGCTTACTTTTCTATTACCCTGAGTTGATACAAAACTGTTAAAATATTTTTCATTTGGACCCCTAGGAATATCATTTCCATCAAACTCAAAGATTATCCTCTAATCTTTCATACGGGCAAGTGATAATTTTGGTAAACGTGTGAAACAATGTTTACCAACTCTTGAAATCATTTTCGTAGTGGGAGAACATGAGGAATATAGGAAAAAATCAAGAGGATCATGTGAATGTTCCTCCCCATTGGTATGACCAATATGCTCATCTCCAGAATCATGTGGTTGATCAACTGATTGATCTGTCATTATCCTTCAAATCAAAAAAACAAACATTAAAACACAAATACACAAATTCAAATATTACAATACTAATGTAATCAAAAAATAGAAAATTTTACAAAGTTACGTAATAGTAAACATGGTTAATATGGTAAGCATGTTAAATAATGGTAATGATAGTAAAGATGGTAATGACAGTAAATATGGTAAAGATGGTAAACATGGTAAAGTAATTTTCATTGAACAAAAATAATAGATTATAATTTACGTAATGGTAAGCATGATAAAGTAAACTAAAAATTTGAAAACAAATAAAAACTTATACTTATTTGTTTTAATAAATGTTTTAATAAATCAAAAACATACAATATCTAACATTTTATGAAAATAATAAATGTAAACAAGAAATAAAAAAAATTTACCTATAATTCTAGGAATGTACAAATGGATTGTTTTCCCAAATTCCTTCGTCATGATAGTTCCTTATGGCACAACCCATGTCTTCAACATGATCATCATTATGTTCTGTTAATCATTGCATGGAAGAAGGGATCTCACATAAATCAGCATCTTCATCAAGTTCATCCTCACCAACATATTTTTTTCCCTTGTAAAAAATATCCCACTAAATATTTTATTTATCTACTATATAAATTTTTTTTCATGTGTTGCCATTATAAAAGAATCAGATGTGTGTTCCAATATATTAAGATTAACAACTTTCATTCTAAATTCATTGTGTCTGACACTGTTGTTACAGATAAACAATTTACAGGTAAAAACATGATCTTTAATTTTAATGTAATTAACCTCCCATATTTCATCAATCACTCAATAATATGCACTTGATGCAGAAATTGGGTTTTTTTCTTTAGCACTTGAAAAATGAAATGCTTCTGCGAACACCAATACACCACTATTCTAAACTGCACTTCTGTCGTCCTGATCTTTTGGATGAAATTTATTTCCATTAATTTCATAACAGGACCATGTTATCAAATTTAAACATAGACCCCCCACTAACCATTTTAATGTCTCTGGTACATCTGATCTACCAAGAAATGTCTTTTTAAACCATGACAAGAATGTTTTTTTGCTAATTCAAAATCCAAATGACCTTCTTATTTGGATGGAATTATTTCAACTCATTAATATGCAATCTGATATAAAGTTGAGCATCAGCTGTGTTATTCAAGATGTATAATTCTAAATTCTTCATCTGTTCAGCTGACAACGATTTGACTTTCAATCCACGAATCCCCTTTCCCTAATTATTAACTCGTTCATGGTGAGATGGAGGCAATACTATGTGATGCGTCGTAGCCAAGTAGCTCGTACAAAACACTACAACCTCCTCAGAAATATACTTTTCAATAATAGAGGCTTCAAGTCGATATGGATTCTTAACATACCCCTTCAATATTTTCATATACCTTTCAAAAGGATACATCCAACGAAGATATATAGGTCCACACAACTTTATTTCTTAAACTAGATGAATTATTAAATACAAAATTATATTAAAAATGATGGAGGAAAATACATTTCTAATTGATAATGTATAAAAATAAAATCCTTTTCCAAAATGTTTAAAGCATCCACACCAATCACCTTATTACAAATTGAATTGAAAAAATAACACAACTTCATTATAGTCTTTCGCACACAGATGGATAATATTCCATGAAATGTAACTGGTAGATGTTATTGCATCATGACGTGACAATAATGAGATTTCAAACCTATCAACATCAAGTCCTTAAATGGGACAAAAAAATTTACATTTGAAGAATATCCTTGAGGCACATTGATATAATGAAGACACTGAAAAAAGATAATTTTCTCCCTCCTGGATAATTTATGACATGCCAGGGGAAGAAATGTTCATCTTCCATTAGGAGTGGGAGCTAACTCCAAACGTATTCCCATTGATAGTATGTCTAATCTTGCATTCAACCTATCTTTTTTCATACCTTTAATATCTAACAATGTTCCAATAAAACATTCATAGATATTCTTCTTCATATGCATGACATCAATATTATGTTTATCTTCATGATATCTCCAATATGGTAGCTCAAAAAATATCGACCTTTTCATCTGAATATGTCTATCATTACCAGATTTTTGTGTCTTTCCCAATGTCACATCAACTTTTTCCACCCTCTCAAAATAAAAATCCGGGGATAAATGTTTTGGACCAATATCAAAATCTTGTGAGCCATTGAACTCTTTTTTTGTCTTCTATAAGAGTGATCAATAGGAAAAAACTTTTGATGACCCATGTACAATGTTTTCCTCCCATGATGAAATTGACAATATGAAGTCTATTTTTCGCAAATTGGACATGCATTATACCCTTTAACATTGTATCCAAAAAAAATTCTATTTGATGGGATGTCATTTATAGTGAACATAAGCACTGCATGCGGTTTAAAATATTCCATTTTATAAGAATCATACACCCTAATACCATCCTCCCAAAAAAGTTTCAAATCATCAATCAATGATGACAAGAAAACATCAATATCATTGTTGGGTTGATTTGGACTAGAGATCATTATACTCAACATGACATATTTGCGCTTCATACAAACTTCGGGAGAGAGGTTCTAAATTACCAATAAAATAGGACATGATCTTTGTGTGATACTAAGGGTTCAGTATGGATTCATTCAATCTTTGCACAACCCTAGTATGTGATTTTTAATTTCTTTCCAAATGTAGGATACTTATTATCATTTTAATTCCATTGTGGACAATCAGCTGGATGATGTATTTTTCCATCACATATCTTCTCATCAACATGACATCTTAAACATTTTTCATTATGTGAATTAGCAAATAAACATTTGAAACGATGAATTGTATGATGATACCAAAATACCTTGATGGGATGTTTGTAGTCTCTACATCAGCCTGTGATTTTTCTTTCACCTTATATCGTGATGTCCCACATTTTGGACACTCTGACAGAAATTCATCTTTCTTCCTATATATCATACATTCATTCAGACAGGCATGTATTTTCTTGTATCCCAATTCCATCGGGCATAATATTTTATTGGCCTTATAATGTGAATCTGTAATATCGTTATCTTTTGGATGAATTTATTTCATCAACATTAGAAACTCTGTATAACTTATGTCACTCGATCTATTTTTCACCTTTAGGAAAATAAATCTTAACAATGCCGACAAAATCATAAAATCTGTATAGCTAGGATATGATGGTTTTCAGCATCACCATATAGACGTAAAACTGTCTGTTCTATCACAATTTATTCTTAGCAATATTATAAATCATTTCTTCAATTACATCGAAGTTACCATGGAATGGCCCGAACCTCTCTGGCCCATTCCTTTGTCAAAAAGTAGGTCAAGAAGTGTTCTGGAGGGTAAAATGGACTTTTCCCACACTTTCCAGAATATCGAAACTACACATCGTGTAGTTTGAGTACACGACGTGTACCACCTTTCTGGGTATACCCCGTGTTGAAGGTTGTGTCCTTGCTGTGTGGAATAATGGGTGCACGCCGTGTGTCCAATACTACACGCCGTGTAGTCCTTCCCCATGTACGTGTTACCAGTCAACGACCGTGTGCCATGTTGGAGCCGTGTGAAATAAATGAGTACACTCCGTGTGTCTAAACTACATGCCGTGTAGCCCTCCCTGCCTATGTGTTACCCTCAAACCAGGTTTTGACCAGCCAACGGCTGTGGAGCCATGTTGGAAGCCGCGTAGAGACCGTGTGAAATAACCGAGTACACGCCGTGTACCATAAAGTACACGCCATGTACTTTAGATTTTCGGGCCTATAAATGGAGGGGTCCCCTCCTCCTTTCAACTGATTCCACTCCTCCCCTTTCCTCTGAGCAGAGTTCTCCCAAGAGTCTCGAAGGCTTTTTCTCCCATAACTTCTTCATCCGAGCTCCGATTTATGATCTATCAGTGGCCACAGGATTGTAACGACAAGGCAGAACTTCCGAGCCTAGGCCCGTTGTATTTCCTTCAGCCTTTCCTTTCCGACTTCCACCCAAGGAGGTTTTTCCGGAACCTGACAGAAGTAAAGGATGCCGACGGACGTCATCTAAAGTTGATTTGGGGGAGCGTTGCGATCAGAACCTGTTGAGGTAGGGATCTTACCTTCGTCTCTCTAGTTTGTGCATCATGTGGGGTGGGTGTTCTCTTGTTTATGTGAATCACTTTTGAACCGGTTTAATAAAGATAATAAATGGCTTATATACTGGGATGGGGAAGTTGTTTTGTGTGTTTATATCATGTGGTATTATTTTGTGATTTTAATGATCTTCTTCCTACTGAAAATCATGGTCGTTGGGGGACTTTTCTTATGAAATTAAATGTTGCCCTCTCCTTCCCGATTTTCTTATGGATGGAAACTTCGTTGAATGTGGAATTTTAGTTAATCACGTAATGTTGGATGATTTAAAATCTGGAACCCTTGTTTGATCACCCCGGTTGAACAAAATGGAATAATGAACATGTGGGTGTTGGTTTGGATATGTGTCTTGTGATAGGGGTGTTTTGTGAGTTGTTGTGGATCGGGTTAGCAGCGGGGCTTCAGTTGACTTGGTTGTGGGTTGGTGTGAATGTTATGTTGGTGACGGGTAGTGGGGCTGTGATAAATGGTATTAAAGGGGTAATGATGTACGGGTTTCAGTGTGGTTGTGCTGGTTGAAAGCAGTCCTGCAGGGATGGGCTTGAATGTGAACAGACTATGGGTTGTGAATAATAAATAAATGTTGAAGAGTCAATGAATGGTGGGGCATGGTAATAGAACGGGAATAATAATCAATGGGGTTGGTTGTTAAAATGGGACATGGTTATGTTTCTTGTGTTTTCCTAAATTGATTTGTGGACGGAAGGGATATGCTTTACGAACGATTGATGTGGTTGGTTGTGGATAGTTTCCCAGTAGTTAAGGAACTAATAAACTAATTCTGATGAAATTTGAAAACCTAAATGGGGTAGGGGTTGTTTGTCGTATGCATGCTTCGTAGTATCAGTGCCGAGGCACGTGCTCAGTTTCTCTGTTTAGAAGCCATAGGTTGGGCTGTGTGGTTGGTATATATATATATCGGTATCTTTTTTGTTTTATCGCACCCCACCCATGTTGAGCACTTAGTGTCGAACACTTACATTTCATGGGAGAGGGTGTTTTTCCCTTAGTTACTAGCTTCTTTCTACTCCTTCTCCCCAAGGCTATGATGGCTTGCGGCGACCTTACACCTAGGACTCTTCGGGTAGGTTTCGATTGGGGTGGTTTTATCCCAAGACTCTTTAGGCAGGTTCTACTGCTTCCCAAGAATCTTCGGGATGAGTCTCAGGTGTGTGCGGGAAGGGATATGTGGTTGTGAGGCCCAGGTGTGTGCGGGAGGAATACATGGTTATGAGGCCCTGGTGTGTGCGGGCGGGATACGTGGTTGTGAGGCCTAGGTGTGTGCTGGCGAGATACGTCATTGTGAGGCCCAGGTGTGTGCGGGCGGGGAGAGTGTGGCAGCGTTAGGACGTTCACCGTTAGGAAGAGCATCTAACTAAAGGGAAATGGGGCGAGGTACCCAATACTCTTGTTCTTATGTAATATTACCTGTTGTGATTATGTTTTGGTGAGTGTTGCTGGTGAGGTTGGGTGGATATAATCCCATGCTCGATTTCTTCTGTTGTTCTCATGGGACATTAGGATGTCTCCCAACTTGTGCACGAGAGATTTTGGTTTCCCAACTGAGTATACTTGAATGCTCACCCTACGTTTATATTAATGTATCCAAGAGGACTACCAGGGACGTGCGGGACCCTACTAGTCAGACAGTAAGAGTTTTTGTTGTTGTTGTACTCTTGTTTCTTTTTGTATTGTACTTTGAGATTTCTTGTACTTGAACCTTGTTATAAAATTGTTTAAACATGCATGTGGTCTTGGTTTGGGTTTATTTCTATACACTTGTTCTTTTCCTTTTTGGTGGTTGACTTGTCCTTTTTCCTGATCCTAAATAATAAAAAGGTTAATGCCTCCCATATTTTTGAAAACTCTTACCCTTGGTGCTAGTCGCCACCCTGGGGCCTACTTGAGGCGGGACTCGAGGGTCATCATCTTTCTTTCACCATTGCCAACTCAGGAGGGGCATCTTTGGTGGGAGGGGGTCGTGACAGAATGGTATCGGAGCTGACGGATGAGAGATAAGAAGGAGTCTAAAGTTAGGCATAGTGAGGATTGCATGGGATGGTAGGGTGACAGTGTTAGTCAATCATGGTACGTGACATAGGCCAGGGAAGACCAGCTATGACAGTGGATTTTATGGCCCCCCGTGATCCGATGCAAGGACTCTGACCCTAATGAACGACCAAGTGAAACTACATTGATTACAGGGTAGAGACCCTATAGAAGGTACATTCATCATCATGATTGTGTTTTACTTTATTTTGGTGTTCTGGGAAAGAAATTGAAATAAAATGATAAAATAAAACCTTTAGCTTTTCCATACTAATTGGGCATAGGTGATCATTTTTTAACGTATAACTATGACACTTGGAAGTCGTCCCCGGGTGGCTCAAACAGCTGAGGCCCAACACGATCAGATGAGGATTGACCGAGAGGAGGAAGATAGTCAGTGGAAGAAGACTTTCCGTTCTTTCCAGCGGTAGACCCTCAAAAGGTACGAGGGTAGTACTTCGGATACGGAGACGGAAGGGTGGCTTGAGTAGCTAGGGATCGCTTTTACCTTGATCTGTGCTCCGAGGGAGTACTGGGTTCCCCTAATAGTCAATCAGCTGGGAGGTGTGGCGCGACAGTGGTCGATGCTCTACCTCGGAGAGAGGATAGAGGCAGAGGTTTCGTGGGATGACTTTGAGAATGAATTTTGAGAGGAATTCCTTTCTTCTATGATCAAGGTAGAGAAGTGGCAGGAGTTACTGTCCCTTAAATAGGGGTGTATTTTAGTATGAGAGATGGGGATCATGTTCAAGGATATCCTGCACTTTTCTTCAGATCTTTTTCTGAATGAGGAGTCTCGGGCTAGACGTTTGGAGGAGGCGCCTCGTCCTTCGCTCCAGTATGTTGTCACCCCATTCACCATCTGACATACTTGGCAGTACAGAAGAAGGCAGAGGTTGTAGAGAGGATGTAATCACTGGGAGGTGCTCCTCGATAGGGGAACCAGCCAGGCTCATCGAAGGGGAAGGCAGTGAGCAGCAGGTCTCCTCCGACGGGACCTTCCAGGTTCAAGCCAGTGGGGAGCAGGCCCCAGCAGATCCAGTTCAGATCGTTGGGTCCTCGTCCCTTTTCCACAAGCCCAGTACCGAGGTATTTTTTTGTGGAGGTTTTGGGCACGTTCAGAGTCGATTCCCATCCCGAGCTCAGTATGGTGGAGGTGGGAAGGTTCAGCGCCCACATTAGCAGCACCAGTTTCTGGCGAGGCCCTTCCAGCAGTAGCAGGACCATGCTCCTCCGAGGGCAGCCTTTGTGGGAGGAGGCCAACCTCAAGGTGCTCCTCAGGGACCTCGACCAGGGCGTGGTTGGGGAGGTGGAAGACATCAGAGAGGCAGAGGAGCTGGGCGTGGACAGTTGCACGCAGCAGAGTTGACAGCTCTAGTAGGACTAGAGGTGGTGAGAGGTACGATTTTTTTGTTCAGCACTCTTGTTTCTGCTTTGTTCGATTCAGGAGCTTCACACTCTTTTGTTGCACCTAGTCTAGCCCATGATTTGGGACTAGATGTAGGAAGACTTTCTATACCACGGGTGCTGAGTACACTAGTTGGAAGCCATACCAGCGTATGTTGTGTTTTCTGGGGATGTGGGCTGACGTTGGGACCACATCGATCTAGTGGGGACCTTCTTCTGTTACAGTTGAATCCATACAATGTCATCTTAGGCATCGACTGTTTGTTTTCTGTTAGTTCCGTTATCGACTACTTATGGATAAGAGTCGTGTTTTCCGACATGGACGGGAAACCTGTAGCTTTTGTTGGTGAGATGAGCAATCAGGTGGGAAGCCGGCGTGTGGAGCCACTCCTTTCCATGTTAGGTGGGCTATCAGTGGTTCCAGCTGATACAAAGATGATGCATGTCCTAGAGGTTGTTGGGGAGTTACTCGATGTTTTTCCTAAGGAGGGGGTGACTCTACCCCCCTGACGTGACGTTGAGTTCAGGATAAACTTACAGCCTGGTGCCAGTCCGATTTTGATGGCCCCTTATCTGATGACACCTTTGGAGTTGCGGGAGTTGCGGATTCAGATTGACGATATGATGGAGAAGGGTTTTGTTTGACCCAGCATATCGCCATGGGGTGCTCCAGTTTTGTTCGAGAAGAAGGCAGATTGTGGTCTCAGGCTATGCATAGTATACCGAAGGTTGAACCGGGTAACGGTCAAGAACCGCTATCCCCTCCAAAGGATAGATGATCTCTTTGACCAACAGTGGGGAGAATGTTGGTTTTCCTAGATTGATCTATGATCAGGATATCATTAGCTAAGGGTATAAGACAATGAAATCTCGAAGACGTATTTCAGGTGCAGGTATGGTCACTTCATGTTTTTAGTGATTCCGTTTGGAGTTACGAATGCACCGACTGTGTTCATGAGATTTATGAACTTTGTCTTCCGAGAGTTTATGGACCGGTTCGCTGTTGTGTTTATCGATGACATCCTGATAAACTCAAGATCAGAGGAGGAGCACGTTGAGCATCACAAGGCTATCATGGAAGTCCTTCGGCACCACGAGCTTTATGGGAAATTTTCGAAGTGTAAGTTCATGAAGCAAGAAGTACACATCCTTGGGCACGTGGTGTCTCATCATGGAGTGTCAGTGGACCCGCCGATGGTGGAGGAAATTGTTTCATAGGTGGCACCCAAGAGCATGGCAGAAGTTCGTAGTTTCCTGGGGTTGGCAGGTTACTATCGCAGGTTCATTTCAGACTTCTCTCAAGTTGCTGCCCCATTGACAGCTTTGACTAGGAAGAACCAGGTCTTCCTATGGAGAAATAAATGTCAGAAAGCTTTCGACTACTTGAAGGATAAGTTGGTCAGTGCTCTTGTACTTAGGTTTCTAGAGGAATTGTTGTTGTATGAAGTGTTTTTTGATGCTTCTGGCATTGGTCTCGGGTGCGTGTTGATGCAGAAGAAGGGATTGATCTGTTATGGGTCTAGGCAGTTATGCCCTCATGAGCGTAACTAAGCCACCCATGACCTAGATCTTGCAGCAGTAGTGTTCGCACTGAAGTTGTAACAACATTAACTTTATAGGGAGCGCTTTATGGTCTTCTCAGATCACAAGAGCATGCGTTATATCTTCTCCCAGCATGACCTGAACCTGCGGCAGCAGAGATGTGTCGAGTTTCTCCAGGAATATGACTTCGAGATCTCTTACACTGAAGGTAAGGGAAACTTTGTGGCTGATTCCCTTAGTAGGAATTCCCATATTAAAGTGGTTTGGGAATCCACTGATGCTTAGAAAGCCATGGGAGAGTTGGATTCCTTGAACTTGGATTCAAGAGTAGAAGGTGTCAGTGGCTGTTTGTTTCAGATGACGGTGCAATCCTCCTTGTTACTGTAGGTGGAAGAGTGTCAGTGGGGGGACTCCAAGGCGAAAGTGAGGCGGGATCGTGTCAATCAGGGGAATGCTCCAGAAAGATGGTCAGAGGAAAGCCTACATCAGATGCTTTTCCATTGAAGGTTGTTTTTTCCGGAGGCGATGTGTGAGGGAGTTCTCCCTGAGTTCTATAGCTCAGCCTTGGCGGTACATCCAGGAGTTTAAAAAATATACCGATTCCTGAGGGAACAGTTTTGGTGGCTCGGGGTGAAACGGGCACTGGCAGAGTTTGTGGCTAAATGCCTAGTGTGTCAACAAGTGAAGGATGAACACCGTGTTCCTAGTGGTTTGTTACATCCTTTAGATGTCCCCGAGTGGAAGTGAGATGACATCTCAATGGACTTCGTCACAGGACTACCCAGAGCTCAGGGTGGTTATGATGCTATCTGGGTAGTGGTGGATCGTCTGACGAAATCAGATCACTTTTTAGCAATTAAGGAGTCAGGCCTAGTGAGTACCTTAGAATAGAGGTAGGTAGACAAGGTGGTGCATTTGCATGGAGTCGCGAAGAATATCATCTCAGATCAGGATACTCATTTTACCTCATGAGTCTAGAGGGGTTTACAACATGATTTTGGCACCCAGCTACGCCTTAGAAATGATTTCCACCCCAAACCGATGGGAAGACGGAGCAGACTATCCAGACGTTGGAGGACATGCTGCAAGCATGCGTTCTGGATTTTGGAGGATCATGGGTATGACACTTTCCATTAGTAGAATTTGCCTACAAAAACATCTTCCACTCTACTATTGGCATGGCACTATTTGAGGATTTGTATAGAAGACCATGTCGTTCACCCATTTGCTGGGTAGAGGTTGCTGAGATAGGTGCTCTTAGGCCAGAGGTAGTGCAGAGCACCAAAAAGAAAGTCCAGCATGTACGTGAGAGGATAAAAGTAGCTCAAGACCAATAGAAGTATTCTGGTGATCGTCGGAGGAGGCCCTTGGAGTTATAGGTGGGAGATCATGTGTTCTTGAAGGTTTTACCTTGACAGGGGCAGTGGAAGTTTGGGAAAGGGAGAAAGATCTCACCAAGGTTCATCGGACCTTTTGAGGTGATGAGGCAAGTCGGCGAGGTGGCATATCAGCTGGCCCTTCCACCATAGTTGGAGAATGTTCATGATGTCTTCCACGTCTCCCAGCTTCGTCGGTACATACATGATGACTCCCACGTTATCGACTAGGGAGAGTTAGACATGGGAGACGCTGCGACCTTTAAGGAATGACCAGTCAGAATTGAAGATCGTAAAGAAAAGGTGCTACATGGATGAACCATTCCATTGGTTCGTGTGTTGAGGAGGCATGGCAGCCTCGAGGAGAGCACTTGAGAGTGGGAGACCCAGATGCACGCTCAGTACCCGAAGTTGTTTTGACTTGTGTTTTTCCTTGTTCTTCTAAGCTTTGTTTTTTGTACTCTGTACCTTTGATATATGGAATGCTTGGCTTGTCAGTTGTAAGACCTTTTGTTTCCATGTTCCCTGGTAATTTGTAACAAGTCCGGATGTGTGGGAAAGGGAAAAACCTGACCCTTAATCGAGACTCATTAATGCGGATGCGATTGAACCTGTGCAGGCGAGTCAGTGCCGCCTAAAGCAGATAATATCTCGACATAGGAGAAGGAATTTCCCAAACCCACATGTTCAGGCAATGTGTTGGTTGTGTGGTGTTGGGGGTAGTGCGAGTTGAAAAAAAACCTAATGTATGAAAGTGGGAAGACCCAATTCTTAATCGAGATGCATTAATGAGGATGTGATTAAACCCTTGCAGGCAAGTCAGTGCCGCCTAAAGCGGATAATATCTCGACATAGGAGAAGGGATTCCTAACGGATATGATTTGGGTTGTTGGATGGGTTACTTTTATAACGAGAAACCTAAGAGGTATCTTGTTGGGTTTCCTCTGGGTTGGTTTTGAATTCTCGGGGATGAGAATGTTTTAAGAGGTATTTGATGTAATGTCCTGGACCTCTCCGAACCATTCCTTTGTCAAAAATGAGGTCAAGAAGTGTTCTGGAGGGTAAAATGGAATTTTCCCACACATTCCAGAATTTCAAAACTACGCACCATGTATTTTGAGTACACTCCTTGTACCACCTTGTCGGATATACCCCGTATTGAAGGCAGTGTCCTTGCTGTATGGAATAATGGTTGCATGTCGTGTGTCCAATACTGCACACCATGTAGTCCTTCCCCGTGTACGCGTTACCAGTCAACGGTCGTGTGCTGTGTTGGATTTGTGTCCTTTCCAGGTGCAATAAATGAGTACATGATGTGTGTCTAAACTACACATCGTGTAGTCCCTCCTCACGTATGTGTTACCCTCAAACCGTGTGTGGACCAGTCAATGGCCGCAGAGCTATTTTGGAAGCCGCGTGGAGACCATGTGAAGTAACCGAGTACACGTCGTGTACCATATAGTACAAGCCATGTACTTTTGATTGTATCACCTATAGAAGGAGGGGTCCCCTCCTCCTTTCAACTCACTCCTCTCCTCCCGTTTCCTCTAAGCAGAGTTCACCCAAGATACTTGATGGATCTTTCTCCCATAACTTCTTCATCCGAGATCAGATTTACGATCTGTCAGCGGGCACATAATCATAATAACGAGGCAGAACTTCCGAGCCTGGGTCCGTTGTCTTTCATTCGGCCTTTCCTTTCCAAATTCCACCTAAGGAGGTTTTTCCAGAACCCGATAGATGTGACGGACGCCGACGAACGTCTTCTAAAGTTGATCCGGGGGAGCATTGTGATTGGAACCTATTGAGGTAGGGATCATACCTTCATCTCTCTAGTTTTTGCATCATGCGGGGGGGGGGGGTGTTCTCTTGTTTATGTGAAACACTTTTGAACCAGTTTAATAAAGATAATAACTGGCTTATATAATGGGATGGGGAAGTTGTTATGTTTGTTTATATCCTGTGATATTATGTTGTAAATTGAATGATCTTCTACCTAACAAAAATCAAGGTCGTTGGGGGCCTTTTCTTACGCAATTAAATGTTTCCCTATCCTTTTGGAGTTTCTTATGGATGGAAACTTCGTTGAATGTGGAGTTTTTGTTAATCACGCAATGTTGGCTGATTTAAAATCAGGAACCCTTGTTTGATTACCTTGGTTAAAAAAATGGAATAATGAACATCTTGGTGCTGTATTGGATATGTGGCTTGTGATGGGGGTGTTTTGTGGGTTGTTGTGGATCGGGTGAGCAGCAGGGCTGCAGTTGAATTGGTTGTGGGTTGGTGTGAATGTTATGTTGGTGACGGGCAGCGGGGCTGCGATAAATGGTATTAAAGGGGTAATGATGTACGAGGTTTGGTGTTGTTGTGCTGGTTGGCAGTCGGGCTGCAGGGATGGGCTTGAATGTGAACATAATATGGGTTGTGAATAATAAATAAAAGTGTAAGAGTTAATGAATGGTGGGGCATGGTAATGGAACAGGAATAATAAGCAATGGTGTTGGTTGTTAAGAAGGGACTTGGTTGTGTTTCTTGTGTTTTCCTAACTTGATTTGTGGATGGAAGGGATATGATTTACAAATGATTAATGTTGTTGGTTGTGGAAAGTTTCCCAGTAGTTAAGGAACTAATAATCTAATTCTACTGAAACATGAAAACCTAAATGGGGTTGGGGTTGTTTGTGGTATGCATGCATCGTAGTATCAGTGCTGAGGCACGTGCTCAATTTCTCTATTTAGAAGCCATAGGTTGGGCTGTGTTGTTGCTATATATATATATATATATATATTTCTCTTTTTTGTTTTATCGCACCCCACCCATGCTGAGCACTTTGTGCCAAACACTCCCATTTCATGGGAGAGGGTGTTTTCCCTTAGTTACTAACTCCTTCCTGCTCCTTCTCCCCTAGGCTGTGATGGATTGAGGCGACCTTACACCTAAGAATCTTCGGGTATGTTTCAATTGGGGTGGATTTATCCCAAGACTCTTTGGGTAGGTTCTACTGTTTCCCAAGAATCTTCGGGATGAGGTCAAGGTGTGTGTGGGCGGGGATACATGGTTGTGAGGCCCAGGTGAGTGCGGGCAGAATACGTGGTTGTGAGGCCCAAGTGTGTGCTAGCAAGATACGTGGTTGTGAGGACCAGGTGTGTGCTGGTTGGATACATGGTTGTGAGGCCAAGGTGTGTGCGGGAGGTGAGAGTGTGGCAGCATCTGGACGTTCGCCGTTAAGAAGAGCAGCTAACTATAGGGAAATGGTGCGGGGTACCCAATACTCTTGTTCTTATATAATAATACATGTTGTGATTGTGTTTTGGTGAGTGAGGCTGGTGAGGTTGGGTGGATAGAATCCCTCGCTAGGTTTCTTCTGTTGTTCTCACGGGACATTAGGATGTCTCCCCACTTTTGCACGAGAGATTTAGGTTTCCCTACTGAGTATACTTGTATTCTCACCCTACATTTACTTTCAGGTTTCCAGGAGGACTACCAGGGTCGTGCAGGACCCTACTAGTTGGACAGTTGGAGTTGTTGTTGTTGTTCTTGTACTCTTGTTTCTTTTGGTATCGTACTTTGAACTTTCTTCTACTTGCACCTTGTTATAAAATTGTTTAAACATGCATGGGGGCTTGGTTTGGGTTTACTTCTATACACTTGTTGTTTTCCTTTTGGTGGTTGACTTTTCCTATTTCCCGATCCTAAATAATAAAAAGGGTGATGACTCCCATATTTGTAAAAAATCATACCCTTCGTGCTAGTCGCCACCCTGGGGCCTACTGGAGGTGGGACTCGGGGGTCATCATCTCCCTTTCACCATTCCCAGCTCAGGAGGGGCATCTTTGGTGGGAGGGGGTCATGACATACCATCTTGTGATTCATCATCATCAGTAGATCTGACATTCCATCCAGTTTCACCATGCCAAATCCAAGGGTGATAAGTTGGATTAAATCCATGAAAAATCAAATGATATTTTTTATCACTAATTTTAAACTTCTTCATATTCAAAAATTTCAAGCATGGACAGAAAAAAATGTCACTACTTTGAACATTTCGTTTAGAAAATTCCAAAAAGGCATCAACAACTTCCTCATATTCATTACTCATTTGATGTGCCATAATCTTACTTCATGTAATTATTACCTATAACAAATATCAAAATTATACATCTTTTTAAGATAAGACAAATATATTTATATATGAAAAATATCATAATTTGAATGAAAACAAATTATGAAATATAAAACAAATCTATGCGTATTTTTAAAAAATATGCCTGAAAATTATTTTAAAAGGAAAATATATTTAGATGTAATAGTTTTAAATCCATCTTCTATTCTTTATTCTTAATGATCACAAAGAATAAGTCCTGGTGCAATTGGATACCAAATTCAACCTTCCATAAAAAATAAATATGATGTATAAATATAAATATATGTATACATTCACTTCTAAAAATTACAAAGATCCTAACTACATAAAACCTCTAGACAACCCCCACCCCTCTAGATAGCCCCCACCTCCTAGACACCATCCCACCCCCTGGACACCAACCCCACCCCCTTATACACCACTCCCACCCCCTGGACACCCCTACCCCCTTGGAAAATACTCCCACCCCCTTGGACACCACCCCCACCACATGGACACCACCCCACCCTTGGACGGCCCCCACCCCTCTAGGCAGCCCCCACCCCTGGAAACCCCCTACCCCCTTGAATAGCCATCTCACCTCCCTGGATACCACCCCCACCCACTAGACACCCCAATCCACTTAGACATCCCCCTCACCACCATGGAAACCACCACCACCACCCCCTTGGACACACCCAACCCCCTGGGATAGCCCCCATACCCCACCCCCTGGACACCACCCCCATCTACCTTTGGCATCCCCTGCACACCCTTGGACACCCCCAACCCCCTTCGATATCCCTGTACCCCTGGAAACCACCCCTACCCCCTTTAACACCCCCTAGACACCCCCACCCCCTTGGAAACTCCCTGGACACCACTGCCCCGTTGGACACCACCCCCACCCCCTTAGAGACCCCATGGACAACAACACCCACTTGGACAAACCCCACCCCTCTGGACATCCCCCACCCCCTAGACAGCCCCCACCCCTCTGGATAGCCCCCACCCCCTTGGACACCCCCACCACTCCTAGACACCACCCCACAACCTACCCCCTTGGACAACCCCTAGACACCCCCAACCCTCTGGGCAACCCCCACCCCCAAAAATCCCCCCAAACCCTCTGGACATGCCCCCATCCCCTTGGACAAACCCCACCCCTTGAACAGCCCCCATCCCCTTTGACAATCCCACACCCATGAAACCCCCCCCCCCCACACACACACACAGACACCCATGGACTACCCCCCCCCCCCCCCACCTCCATGGACACTGTAGACACCCCCAACCCTCTGGACATCCCCCACGAACCCTCAAAACAGCACCCACCCCTCTGGATAGCCCCCTACCAACCTGGAAAACGCCCACCCCTCTTGACTACCCCATCCCCCTAGACACCCCCTGCCCCTTGGACATCCCACTCACTTCCTTGGACACCACCCCCACCCCCTGGACACCCAAATCCCCTTCGATAGCCCCCACAGTTCCCTCACCCCCTGGACACCACCCCCACCCACTTGGACACACCCAACCCCCTTGGAAAACACCTAAACTCCCCTGAACAGCACCCCCCCCCCCCACACACTTTGGCATCCCCTTCACACCCTTGTACACACCCAACCCTATTGGACAGCCCCAAAGCCCCCTTGAAACCACCCCTCCCCCTGGACACCCCCACCCCCTGGACAACCCACCCAACCCCTTTGGACACCCCCACTCACTTTCATAGTCCCCCACCCCCTTGGAAAGCCCCGGTACGCGCACACACACATGATAAAACACACAAAAATCGTAAACTTACATGATATCAGTTCCATAGGATTAATTTACCAGAAAATAATTTAGCATGGTATAAATGAACACTATGAAACATACCATGATATCATGAACAAAGAAAAATAACATCTCAAAAAATTAGTTTAGGGAATCATGGAAAATAAAAATTGAATTCGAGCCCTATGAGGCTTACATGAATGTTGTGAGTTGACCATATAGATCTGATGATAATAAATATGAAGAATGATGTTGGAAAAATGAGGCTGGAGGGAATGAATTCGAAGAATCGTTTCTAGGTTTTACGCACAAGAGAGATGAGTCAGAGGTAGACCGATTGAAGAAAACAGAATGACTGAATACGGTGTGCGATAAATCATTTAAAAGATTTACCACGTCGGTTATTTAACAACAGACATGGTAAACTATTTTTTATTGTTTATAACATCAGTTATATAATTACCGACATAGAAAACAATTTATCTCGTTGATTATAAAATAATTGACATGATAAATGTCGCTTTATCACGTTGGTTCTTTTGATAAACGACATGATAAATTGCTGAGATTTTCTTTATCACGACGGTTTTTTATTACTGACATGATAAACCGCGCCATATTCGATTTTCACGTCAGTTATACAATAACATACTTACAAAATCTAATCTCCATATATTTTACATCGGTTATAAAATAACCGACATAAAAAATGGATCCATATCGATATATCACGTCTGTGATAAAACAACCAACGTGATATATCGTTTATTAAATCTTTTTACATTTGTTATATAGAACCAATGTGAAAAATTCGGACATGTTAAAAGTTTTTTCCACTAGTGCATTCCAATAAATTGTGAAGCAATTAAGACATTCATAATAGGACTCCACCAATTCAAGAAGAATACATCCCGAAACTATAATTCATTTCCCTCAACAATGGCTCTCTATCTTCGATGGAAACATGTCCAAAAAGAATCAAATGAAAAACTAAAAGAGGGACATCCATAGAAAGAGATAGGATCTTATAAACTCTAAACCATTTAATAGTTCATCCTCAATATTGTGAGACCATCAATACGGGGACTTAGTGAAAAATTCTAGCCACTATGTTCCAATATCATGCTCCATCTACAATGTATCCTACAAAACTCACCCAAACTGCCATTGCAATTGATATAATGATATATTCTTACCCCCAATAATATTTCTCACTAAAATATACTACTTATAATAGATTATTCTAAACATATGTCTCAAAAAAATCTCAAAGTCTTCTAATTTTATCGCATGGGAAGGGTCGTGATTATATCTACATAGTTGTGACATGTGGAACACATCATGCATGGAGTTGTAAAAAGGTGTATGGGATGAACGATACACCAAATGGGTTGACCATGACACTATCTCAAACAACCTGAAAAACATGGGTGATAAATTTTATTATTTCTAAATATAGAATTTTCAAAACCTAGGAAACAAATAATGGAAAACATTATGAGAAACCTCGATTTATAGAGGTCATATATGATGGTTAGCATATGGTTTTTTCCATGCTCTGCGTAGTAACCAATCAATATATGATATACTAAACTGAGTCAAATATATATTTCTTTAGACTAGGACCAACAAGTTTTGACACACATGACCCTATCCATCAACGTGTTGAATGGAACTAACTTCTGTTATAATATTCAAATGGTTCCTTTTTTATCACTCCTGAGAAGATATTATTTTTTACAAACCCCCCGAGTTCCCTTTGATTCAGCAATGAACCACCAAAAAAAGATGTAGGCTGATACCATATCCTCTAAAACCAGAATATTCCTCTCAGATTAACCATTAGTCTTGGGATGATGGGATATGCATAAAATTAACTGTGATCACATAGCCTTCTGAAGACACATACAGATATGTTAAGTGAAACAATGATCACTTACTGAAATGATACTCCTTTGAATGTTTTGCAACTTAACCACCTCAGGTAAAGACTCCCCAAAAATTCAACATTAAAGGTTTTTCTAGTAGGCTAGACGTGATCTGTCAGAGTTAGTCGATCCACAACAACCGATACTATAACATAATTATGGGTTATATATTGATATACCATCACCAAATCCAGTGTGACGTCATTCTATTTCCACTCTGGACTAGGAAAAGGCTACAAAATCCCAAAAACCTTCTGATGCTCAGCTTTCACTAGCTGACATTTAATTCATTTGGAGATGAATATTAACACCACCTTCTTTATTTATACTTACAAGTAATGTCTACAAAGATCAAATTAAATATTTGTTAATCACGGATGAACCACCCATCTAGAATCATGTAACATACACTTTTTCCCCTCACGTATTCCCATAAGAAACCCTTACTGATTCCTAAAAAGGAAATATAATTTTCACATATGAGAGAAAGCCATGATGTTGTCTCCCCACCACATAAATTTTCTCTAAGAACTGATCCCTATGGATTGAAAAACTAGTAGGTCATAATACATTCCAATATCATGTGTTTAATAGATTTCAATGTCGAACCTACTCAGTATTTATGCTTGTGAACATCTAGATTCATGTATACCAAAAGGGAAATTATATTCCAATAGTAAAAAACAACCATACACCCCCATCCTATGTGTTTCAGATCAAAGCATCAACAATGATGTTTCCATTTCCTTGGGTATAAGCCTACTCGATGTCAATATACTATAAATAGTCAGTGCACCTCCTCTACAGAATGTTCAAATCTCACTAAGAAACGATGTACATGTGACTCATGTGGTCTATGTATACCACCATTATCTCACCCAAGAGATAGTGTATCGAATATCTCTTAGCATGTAACACTACATTAAACTCTAGATCGTGAATAATATAATTACTCACATACTGTCTCAATAGTCTAGATCCATAATAAACAACTTGACCCTCCTCTATTAGAACATCTCTGAGTCCAACACTAGAATTATAAAACTACATAATATATAATTTAACTAGAATAGGTTATGTGAGGATTGTTTTTGAGGTTATCATGCCTTTTAGCTCTGAAAAATATCTCTCATAAGAATCACACCATAAAAGAATCCCCCATTTATTAGTCATCTCCGACATTGTTGTTGACAAATGGTGGAAATTTTGGATGAAGTGCTGAGATTAACCTAATAACCCCAGAATTCTATAAATATTGAATATGATCTTGGGATCATCTACATATACCATGCCAATGACATTCTCTATGTCCACTAACACGAATTCTGAGATGACATGGCCCTATATGTGCACATTATTAATCTTGAAACTGTATTTGGTTAGCTTGGTGTAATTATGACGATCTGTTAATATACTCAATACATTGTTAAAAAAAATCGTGATCATCCACTAATTGAGAGTAAACTAATGTATCATTGAAAAAAAACATCCACAAACATTTCTATAAAATGATGAAGGAATATATTGAATAATTCCATAAATACCATAAGGGAATTATTCCACCCAAACGATATCATTATAGACTCATACAAGCCATAACATCTCCAAAAAAGAGACCGAGGGTTGTCTAATGGTCTCACTCTTAATTGGTGGTACCCTATTATCAAATCGATATTAGAGAATATATTTTCACTTCTAAACTGATTGAAAATATCTTCAATGAGTGGAAGAGTATACAGGTTCTTGAATGTCATCTGGTTGATCCTCTAATAATCAACACAAAAGTGCAAAGACCACTTATCCTTCTAGGAAAAGAGAAATAGAGAACCCCATGGAGATAGACTAGGTCATATGAATCCTTTAGATTTGAGATCATCCATAATAACTTTTATCTCCAAATGCTATGTTAGAACCATTCTATAAGAAAGGATAAAACATCTCTTCTACCCATAATAACTCGATCATGAACTCGATCTCTCACTGGGGAGAAATGTTGTATAAAACATCATGAGATACATCATAAAAATTGTCTACTATTGGTGGAAAGGTATCATGATATATTCCAACATCATCAAGTGAAATATTGTCTATCTGACCTATGAGAAAATCCAATTTTCACTGAATTGGTTATGCACAACCATACTGATTTTTCCACTATACTTTGTGAAAATAACTTAATCCTTATAGAGATAAAAGTATAACTCTAATCATGTAGTAATTAATAAGACCCTGATATGTAATTAACCAATCCATATCATGAATCAAGTTGAAGCCAGTTATTTCCAGCATTAACAGTCTCAAAATAAATGGAAACCACCAATACCTAGATAATATGACTTACAATATTAGATATTCAATAATAGCACTCCAAATGTTGTGTTGATGGTCAAATAGCCATCTTGGATTTCCACATCTATGCCAAAATCATTATCAATGAGAGAATATAAGAAAGAATATGATGCTAATGTATCAAAAAAATATAATATAAGGTATATGATACAAGAATCACACATCTGATAGTAGATGGTTCTGTATCCATGATATTTGAAGTATTCATCATAATTTGAAACTAACTTGTCCCACTGCACTGGGTTCTAGTCTGACTACCATGATATATTTCTTATTCTCGGCACTACTGCTCATGGACTATGGAAAAAGTCCCCTTCCTAGGCTAGAATGACTAGTGGAACTACATCTACTAGCCTGGTGAGGGATAACTGAGCCCCATCATGACTCAGGTGATGGTCATGATCCCTTTCCACTGGTCTAATGGAAAACATTTGTAATGAACCTATGAATATGACATAGTCTACAACATGTTTGACACATGACTGTGGGGTTAAGGAAAATATGATAAATTGATGATAAGTAAGTTGTATTGATAGAAATAAGAGGGAATATAGTCCTCGGATGGCTATCCACAGTACTAACTAATCATCCAATTCTTTCCATATATGAAACAACCATAGAAGCACTTCTTTCAAATCTAAGAAGAACTGCCACATTTCCTTACTTGAATAGCCTGACCGCTACTCAGGGATCTCTCAGATTCACTTCTGTAATGATTATCTGGTTCATTATGTATTAAAAGCTTTGTAAATGGAAAACTATCACCTATTATGTGAACTCATAGTGAATACCATCAAGAAAACGTATCACCATAGAGATCTTATCAGTTTCCAAATATTGCACAAATCACTATAGGTCGGTGAAAAATCCAACATAATCCATCACTAATAGGCCTTACAGAACCAAATGCATGAACTCACAAGATTATACATCCCTCAATTAATTGAACTACAAATGAAATTGGATTTTAATCCCAAATTAATTCCAAGATGAATCAACCTTATACCCAGATTCCTACTGAATATAACATTAATTATGGGTGCATCCCCAAAGCATATAAAAAACAAGATTCACCCATATATTCATGGATGTTCAGAGATTATGAAGGATTATCTAGACTGGATTGACCCTGAACTCATCTCTCTATGCTTATCCATCCCCATTAAAAATTTATAGATGTTGTAGACAAAAATATCTTTCCAAACAACACTTCGTTGGAATGGTACAAATAGTCTCTCTTTCCGTAGATCAGATGAACCATAGGAAGCTGTCACAAAGATGAACATACATATAATCTCTAGGAACTACTAGAAGGTTCGGTTTAGCTGTGTTTGTAGCATGAAAATTTCCACTCCCTTTAAGATCTAGTCGAAGACAATGAGGAGGTATTTTTTATATATGTAAAAAAACACACATTATCGAACTAGATAAGAACATGGTTAACCTCAACTAGTGTATATAATAGAGCACCACTTACTCCTAATATCTCTAAACATTACTTAAATGTTTTTTAGCATGAATTTTAAACTAATTTTATTTATCAAATGAGTCAAGTATCTCACATCACAGTTCAAAATAAATATACATAAACATGAAAAAGTATAAATTCCCTATTAGAAAAATGCATGTCAATATATCATGTTGTGCCTATTATGATGCATATATTGTCATCTCATTCCATACTAGTCCATTATCACCAACCTCAAGAAATGGTAGAATCATAAAATCATAACCTAAAACAACATGTCAATCACCACGCTGAAATAACATCAATTGTAAAAAGTGCACAACACAAATAAAAATCCAATCCCTCCACACTTAGATTTTACCCCATACACATGTCAGCGACTCCCATCCACAATTTCATCACCAAGTCTCAAAACATCATTATATTATTTCTAACATTCACAAATATTAAATTAAGGTAAAATAAAACTCTCTCCTTTGATAAAAATTTACAATTTCCCCCCAATCTGGCACGCTATCATGTAGCGAAAAAGGTTTGGTTAAGGGACATCCAAAACATCTCCTCGTATTCCAAAATCATGCTACTATCAGTGGGGGGTGTAATGTATATATTAGGGAGATATAACCATGGTATAATGTGTCACTAAAGTATAAAATAAATGACACACACCTATCAACGGGCATAGAAAAACAATATTTAATTTACCTAAGTATAGTATAGTAGTTGATCCTAGGTAGTCTCCCGAAGAGGAGTGCACACAAAAAAAGTTTGCCACTTTTTGTTGGATTTCTGAAAAAGATTGGTTTTAGTTAATTCTAATGACTATGATAGAATAAAAAATGATTTAATTGATTGATTTTAACAAATGATAAAGATGGTGATCGGATTGGGTTCGGGTAGACCGAGTATTGTGCCATCATGGTTTCCAAATTTACTTCTTCTTCTTCCTTAAACTGGTAAGAGAGATATTCATCTTCTGATTCCTCTCTCTCCCTTGATTAGATAAATGTGATGAGAATTTTAATTTCTAAAACCTTAGATTGGTCTATCATCAGTTCTATGTGTTTAGGGTTGTATAATGTCTCTTGATTAATTAGAGCAATCCCAGACCTGGAATTGTTGTTCCCTAATAAACCATGATTTCGACATACAATCTTACACATGTTAATGAAAACCACCATGAAATCACCACCCAAACCTAATATTGTTCCATCATATAAAGATCAATGTTTTGTGGAAGGAGATGTGGTCATTCACCAAAGAAAATTATAATTTCAGAATCAAAACCTAACACTGCTGCATTTGGAATTTAATACTGAATTAAGAATTGAAACCAGATTAAGAAAGAAGAAGAAATTTGATTCATTTCAAGCACAAGAACTCAAACACAACACATAGGTCCATCCTCCCCTCTTTCCGATCACTCAAATGAAACTACCCCACTATGGATGGGGTAAGCGAGATGATATGGGAGAGGAGAGACATTTTAAAGTAAAGAAAAATAAAAGAAATAAACAGAATGATGCTGAAGGAGAATTTCCCCGAGTATCCCTTGGCATCCTCCTGTCTCTGATTGTGGTGTCGAACTCCCCCTTCAGAATGGGTGAACTCTTCTTTATATAGGCAAAGGGGGTGTCATCCTATGGTCTTCAAATTTAAGATCTTCATAATTCCAATTTATGATATTCTAAAAATAATATCCATCGATGTTTGTCCATGTTCTGTCAATTTAATGGCCAAATTTTTAGATGGTTTCTTCTCAAAAGATCTTAAAAAATATTTTTTACGTTTTATCCAAAAATTTCATATTCATCCTCCTTGTATAGCCTGAGATATGGCCAATTTAATTGGGGCATTTATTCTGGTTGAATGTTTCCTTTTTTCCTTCCCTACAATTTCAGCATTTATGGTCCGCCTTAATGAAGGGAAATCATTATAATCCTCAACATCCAAACTCCATATTTTATAATAGTTTAAATAAAATTAGAATATCATTAATTGTATTTATGTATACCAATTTAGGATCAATTTATTGAGGTGGGGTCCGTGCGGTCTTCCAGAATAATTTTCCAAATTGATTGAATTTTTCAGAACCATGGATGGCCGAATTAAATCATGGATCAAAAACAAAAGATGTATAAAATATATCTATGAATCAAATAAAATATAAATCACATTAATTGGATTTATATTTTAAATTAAATTCTTGAATTACCAAAGTGATTAAAATCTGTCAATATTTCCAAATTAAGGAGTTTTCCAATTTTATCCCAAAACACATCATAAATCCAAAATTGATGTAAATAACTAAACTTGTTCAATTTTAGGGGTTAAATAATTTAATTAAATATAAAAAGGATGAAAATATTATCTCTATCAATTCCCCACAATTAAACTATGCTTGTCCTCAAGCATAAAATTTCAACATGGAATTCAAAGGGCACCAATGTTACCAATATTAAAATTTCAATGAAATAAAATAAAACAATTATCGATGAACTATAAAGTTTTAAAGATTCACAATAAAAATCAATTTAATTTCACATTTTTCAATGAAACAATCAATTCATGCATTTTATTTTTCCCCATGAAAAAATGAGGGAGCTTCTCATTTCATTCCTTCAAGCTTCTCAATTTATTATTATTAAACATGACAAATCATGATCTACCTCTCATTTGAATATTTTCTCTCATCACTCATGATACAATTAATAGTTTAGTTATTCTCATATCCTGAGAACATTCTCCTTATACATAGTAATTTAAAGTAACTATTTTCTCCACTTTGTAAATACAAAACACACAAAAAATCATGAGGACATGAAATAAAGGTTCAAATGACTTTGTGGCTTTAGGTTGGTGGGTAAATGATGGAAATAATTTAAGCCTAGAAGTAGGAGGTCTCAATATTAAGTATACTTCATGATTAATCTAGCAAAAACACAGGATGAACCTCACCCGAATCTCTTTTGAAAATGTTAAACACAGCACCACCCCTCTTTTAATGACTTGGGTCATGAGTCAATAAATGATTAAAAGGAATGATATAATCCATGTTCTCCTCCAATTTGTTTGTAAAGCTCTAGAAAGGAACAACTTTATTTTTCTATTTTTTTTGTAAATATCCAGGAAGGCTCAAATTTATTTTCTCCTTTTTTAGGAGAACCGGATGAAATGAAAGAAGCATAATGAGATGATGACTCATTCCCAATTTTCTAATAATACACTGCCCAAAATTACTAAACACCTCACACCACCCAAAAAAAGATACTCATCACAATTAATGCACTTGAAAGTCCATTCTCCCACACTCAAACTTGAAATATCCATGAAAAAATACTTATAGAGTGGAAAGGTAAGGAAAAATCAGCTTGTAATGTGTCTTAATCCTTTAAGGAAATTAATGGATTCTATGGGATAACGAAGGAAAAATGTATGGGTGGGTCTCAAGTAAATATGTGGCTATCCAAATCAGTGCCTCAATCATTCTAAATATGTTTTTGTATAGTCATAGATTTTACAAGTTTCAGTAAAATCTCTGGTAGGTGGCATGTCCCAAGATCACTTAAGAAATATGCTCAAGATAAAGTAGAATATATTTGGTCTAGAAATCCTCTGAAGAATGTGAATATGATATTGGATAATCAATCATGGAATGATTAATAATAAAACATTAATTCACAATAATTTCAGAAATTCAAAGAATGAAAAATGGAAGGAAAATTTTCTTTACATGAACCATCTAATTCCCTCAAATCATGAGTCCTTTTTTCAACATCCAGGCTTCACTTATTCATCCAATTATCATTTCTAATCATTCAATATCATTAACATTGAAATCTAAAACATGGAATCACCATATTTCTATGAAAATCATGTCTTTTAGTTATGTTAAGTAAAACATGAATTCAAGCGTGGGAATGAATTTTTTATTTAACTCTTTACAAGACTAAAAATTTAGGGAAGAATGTTGGATAATATAGAATTGAAACTCTTACTCCCCTTTAAAATGGATCCTTTTCTTCATGACTTGTAATCCTACTAAAAACTCTTCATTAATGGACCTGAAATATAAGAATGAAAACAATTGATAGTGCAGGCATGTTCAATCATGCTGGTAAATGACTAAGAGGACAAGTGGACAATGGGGGAAAATGCGGGTTGCCTCCCGGTAGTGCCTTTTTTAATGTCGTTGGCTCGATGAAAAAAAATTAATTTTTTTTGAAATAATCCTAGACTAAAATATTCTTTCCCCCATACATAATTGATACAGTGTCCTCGATGCATGTAAATGGATTTTTTTTATGTAAGTTTCACAAAAAATTTTAGTTACTGCATTTAATCAAATGTAAAGGAATGATGAAACCTGGTAGGTGTTAATTTGTATTCAAGGTGAAGCAGTGCGATCTCCACCACTGGTTCTTCAGGTACGGTCCCATGGAACATCTTTAGCCCCAGCCCATTTACAGTGAATAGGTTTTTTCCTCCTTCCTTTTAAATCTGCACAGCACCAAAGGGGTATACATGAATAACAATAAAGGTGCCTTCCCATCTGGAACGATGTTTACCTGGAATAATATTAATTCTGGATTTAAAGAGAAACATGTTATATATAGGGTTAAAGGTTCTTCATTTAATTATATTTTCATGGGATATTTTTGTTCTCTATTTAAATTACATTGAGTTTTCAAAATATTCTCTTCCAATTTCCTCTTACTCCTGCAATTGCAATATTCATTCTTTCCCAGCTTTCTCAAGGTCCAGATTCATCTCTCTGACCACCCAGTAGGATATATGATCCAACTCCAAAAGAGGTTGGCAACTCATTCCATAGATAAATATGTTGGGACTCATCCATATCAGTGCCTTGTAGGCCATTCTGTATGCCCAAAATGTATCATCTAACTTTTGGCTCCAGTCCTTCTAGTTGGGTTTAACAGTCTTCTCCATAATGGCTTTGATTTCCCTATTGGAGACTTCTTCTTGGCCATTTGTTTAGGGATGGTATGGGGTAGATGTTTAATGATGCACCCCATACTTCATCAGCAATGATTCCATTTTTCTATCGCAGAAATCAGTTCCCTAATCACTGATGATTGCTCATGGCAGGAAAATCTTACATAAAATGATATCCCTAACAAAATCACAGACAACTTTATCATCATTAGTTCTAGTTTCTTTTTCTTCCACCCATTTTGAAACATAGTCTATATCCAAAGGAATATATTAATTTCCAAATGACATTGGGAATGGTCCCATGTAATCTATGACCCAAACTTTAAAAATTTTACAAAAGGTTATCAGTTTTTGAGGCATTGCATGTTGTATGGATATGTTACTAGAAAATTGGTATTTTTCACATCTTTTAAAAAATTCATATGCATCCTTGAAAAAGGTGGGCCAGTAGAGTCCAGATTCTAAAACTTTTCAGGTAGTCTTCTAAGGACCAAATTGGCCTTCACAAGATTATTTATGACAAAATTAAAACACTGATTGAATTTCACTTCCTAGAAATCATCTTCTTATGATTTGATCATTAAAAATTTTCCATAGAAATGGATGTTCCCAAATGTAAAATCTTGATTCAGATTTAAGATTATGACGTTGATGAGAGATTAGATGAGGGGGTACCTAAGATGTAACAAAATAGTTAACAATGTTTTCATACCATGGTACTTCACAGTAGATGATGTAGAGTTGTTCTCCATGAAGCTCAACATTATGTGGGTTTTTCTTTGGGATTTCTACTTTAGCGGTGTGGGTTAGTCAACTCGGATGATCATCCACTTGATTTTTTTTCCCCTTATTATCTTTGATTTCCAAATTGATCTCCTGTAAGAGTAGCATCCATCTCACTAACCATGGTTCACCATCTGCCTTTTTCATTAAGTACCTAAGTGCTGCATGATCATAAAAAACAATAACTTTAATGGAATGAAGATATGATCAGAATTTATCTAGTGAAAAAATGACTGTAAGAAAATTGTTCTCATTGGTTGTGTAATTTAGATGTGTTGCATCCAAGGTCCTTGATGCATAGGATATTACTTGAATCTGTCTTTCAATTCTCTTTTATAGAGCGTCTCCCACCGCTTGGTTTGATGCATCAAAAACTATCTTGAAAGGGTAATCCCAATTGGGTGGCTGTATTATTGGGGGTGTTTTCATCCTTTCCTTTAATTCGTCAAAATGTTTCCCTACACGAAGAATCAAAATTAAAGTCAACATCCTTTAAAAGTAATCTTGAGAGAGGGAGAGAAATATTACTGAAATCCTTGATGAATTTTTTGTAAAATCCTTCATGCCCTAAAAAATATTTAACATGTTTGAAACAAGTTTTATATGGAAAGGAATTTATAACATCAACTTTCGATTTATCAAACTCAATCCCATTTTTGTGAAATTATATGCCCCAACACTATCCCATTTTCAACAATGAAATGACCTTTTTAGAAATTTAAGATAAGGTTATTTTCAATGCATGTTTTCAAAACATTTTCCAAATTTCCCAAGCAATGATCAAATGAATTTCCAAGAAATATGAAATCGTCAAGAAACACCTTCAAGAATTCATCAATGTGGTCCAAGAAAATACTCACCATACACAGTTGAAATGTACCTGGGGCATTGCATATCCTGAAAGGAATCATATATAGGTGAATGTTCCAAAAGGGCAGGGTAAGGCTGTCTTCTCCTGGTCTTCTGGTGAAATTGGTACCTGAAAATATCTTAAGAATCCATCTAAAGAAGGGTAATGAGTTCTTCAAGCTAACCTTTAAATCATCTAATCAATGAACGGAATAGGATAGAGATCTTTTATGGTAACTTTATTTATCTTCCTGTAATCTATACACACTCTCTAGTTATTTGGTACTCTCATGGGGATCAGTTCATTTCATTCATTTTTAAGAGTGGTCAGGCTGGTTTTCATTGGGACTACATGAATTGGGCTGACCCATTGAGAATCATAGATTGGGTAAATGATATCATCTACTGACAATTTCCCTATCTCTTTCTTAATGACCTCCATGATTGTGGGAATGAGTCTTCTTTGAGGTTGTCTATCTGGTCGGGAATCAATTTCTAAAAATATCCTATGAGAGCATACAGTAAGGTTGATTCTTGGAAAATCACCAAAACTCCATCCTACAGCCTTGACATTCATTTTGAGAAGGTCAATAAATGTTTCTTATTATGAATGGGATAGGTTATTTGCAATGATTACTAGCAATTTCTCTCCTTCCATTAGATAAGCATACATCAAATCACATGGAAAAGGCGTCAGCTCTAATCATGGGGGTTGTTCAAGGGATAATCTGGCATTTAGGTTTCCTACTTCTAATGTTGCATTCCCTGTTATAATCTCACTTCATTTTAACAAATCATCGAAAAAATCAGATTTTACCACATCCTCCAACATGATATCAGAATTTTCAGGTTACTTAGAATTATAAAATTCAAATGAAAAGTGTTCTCCAACTGATAAAAAGTCACAAATCATACCCGATTCTTCAATTGGTCCCATACCTTCATCATGGGAGATCGCATAAAGTGAGTGATTGCTAGACGAGTGTTTCATCATATCAAGAATGATGAAGTGTACTATACTGTCTCCGAGCTCCATGGTGAGTGTTCCATCATGAACATTGATGATCTTCTTTGCTGTTTTCAAATATGGTCTCCCTCGGATGATGGGAGATTGGGCTGGTGCTCGGTCTTCCTCCACGGCAAGGACATAAAAGTATGCTGGAAAGATTATTCCTCTCACTCCTACAAGTACATCTTCAATGACTACACCTAGGAAAATGGAGGATCTGTTTGCTAATTGTACCACCACCCAAGTTAGTCTTAGTTCTCCGATCTGAAAATATGAAAACACTAAGTGAGGCATCACATTTATCGAAGCTCCAAGATCACATAATTCATTAGTAAAATTTAATGAACTAATAGTGCAGGAAATAGATAAAGTACCAGGATCTTGAAATTTTTGTGGTATTAGCGGTGTCATCAATTTTGAGACACTTCTTCCTAAGTATATTATTTCATTTCCATCCATCCTCCTTCTTTTAGTACATAGACCCTTCAGAAATTTTTCATATTTAGGGATTTGTCTGATTGCATCCAGTAGTGGGATTTTAATCTCAACCTTTCAGAATGTTTCCTAAATTTCCCGTTGAAGTCATTCTTATTCACCTCTCATTGACTCAACCAATGCTGAAGGGAATGGTGCTAGGATATCCTTTTTCTATGTTTGTTGTTTTTGAAAAGGTGCTTCTGATCTTTCGTTCCTAAACCTTGTTATTTCTCTTTTTTTGTTGACTCTAACTTTTGGTTGGATAAGACGAGCTTCAGAAGATTCCTTGTAATCATCCTCTTCATTTTTTCTAGTGGTGTGAGCTCCTTCCCACTTCGGGTGGTGATTGCACTAACATTCTCCTTTGGATTGGGAATTGTTTTTGCTGGAAGCTGACCTTGGTTCTTGGTGAGAGCATCCATAATGCTTGCAAATTGATCAGCTAGGTTGTCCATTTTATCTTCTATTCCCGCAACTCGTGTCTTCAGTTGTTGTTCTTCAGTTGTCGGTGTACTTGTGGATGGTTTCTCATAATTATTCCATTGGAAAGGTGGTGGTTGTAATGTTTTTTGTTTTTGGAAGTGCTGCTTATAGTGTTGTTGGAAATATATCGGGTTCTAATATTGCTGCTAAAAAGGTGCTCTTGCATGGTTATGTTGAAACTCATAGCCTGATTGGGTTTTCAGTTGGTATTTCCTTTGTGGATAGGCTGCAGCACAACTTTTTGTCCCCTGCACTTTTGGACATTGAACAATTTAATGATAATTATAAGAGAATAAACCACATACCTGTTTCGGGAATTGTGTTCCTTCCCATGGTTCACAGCTATTTTTTGCACTAACGTAGTTAGTTCACCCATTTCATTTATAATTAAATCAACTAAATCAGATGTTCTTACCTCATGGATTCCTCAGGTTATTGTTCCTCGAGTGCCAAACTGCTGTGAATTTTGTATAATATTTTCAATCAGAACTCAGATATCTGTAGGTGATTAGTCAATGAGAGATACCCTCGATGATCCGTCTAGTATATTCCAATCATTTTCAAGAAATCCTTGGTGGAATCACACAAGGAATTGGTCCTCTTCTATTTCTTGGTGTGGGAAACATGAAAAAAAGCTTCTTCAAATGTTCCCAGTATTCGTAGAGTGTTTCTCTAGTTGATTGATGGATGACATAAATCTCCTTTTTTATTGTTGTTCTCTGGGATGTTGGTAACAATATTTGTAAGAAGTATTTTTTTAGATCTTCCCAGTCACTGATCTCCCCTGGTTTTAGATTTTACAACTATTCCTTCGATGATCCCTCTAGTTAGAAGGGGAAATCCCTCCACATCACAAGCTCTTCTGTGACTGCTTGAGGTTTGAAGCTGGAGAAGACATAGATGAATTCTTGAATATTTCGATTCGGGTCTTCACCTGCAAGTCCATGAAATTTATGAAGCACTTGGATCATGTTAATTCACAATTCAAAATCATTTTCTAAGGAATTAATTGCACGTTGTTAATTTTTATTGACAAATTGAGGTGCACAGATGTTGCACAATGTTCTTTTGGGATTTACATCCATTATTATAGGTTCAAAATCTTCACTCAAGGTATCACTTGAATCAGTGAGATTGATTTCTTCGAAATATTTTTGGAAGATTTTGATTTCTCAATTTTGTTATTGTGCACTAAATTTCTGGATTGAATTCCAATAAATTTCTATTTGAACTATGGGTCATTCAAAAGAGATTTTTTTTTAAAAAAAGTTTTGAGGCACTTCCTCCGTGACAGTGGTTCCACGTTTGACGCACGCCTATTATGGGTCAAAGAAAAAACAATATTTTATTTACCTAGTTATAGTATAGCATTTTATCCTAGGTAGTCTTCTGAAAAGGGTTGCACACAAAACAAGGTTGTCAATTTTTGTTGGATTTCTAAAAAAGATTGCTTTTAATTAATTTGAATGGCTATGACAGAATAATAAAAATATTGAGTTGATTGATTTTAACAAATGATAAAGATTATAATCGGATTGGGTTCAGCTTGACCGAGTGTTGAGCCATCAGGGTTTCCAAATTTACCACTTCTTCTTCCATAAACTAGTAAGAGAGAGATTCATCTATCGAACATCTCTCTCCCTTGGTCAGATAGATGTGATGATACTTTTCCTTTCTAAAACCATAGATTGTTCTATCCTCTTTCCAATGTGATTTGGGTTGTATAAGGTCTCTTAACTAATTAGAGCAATCCCAGACATGGAATTGTTGTTCCCTAATAATCAATGATTTTGACATACAATCCTACACACATGCTTGACAAACACCATGAAATCACTGTAACACCCCAAGCTTCCACGGTACGTTTCCCTTCGAATAATGCGATAGCGTGTGTTGTACGCAACATCAAGTTCTAACACACACCACAACTAATTAAACTAGCCGTTGTGAATAGTTATACCTACTTTTTGAAATCATATATATTTTATATTTCAAAATGGACTTCATTTTTGGATTCGGAATATCGAAATTATCCTAGGGTGAAATTTTGGTACTTTTCGGATAACTTTTATATTTTGATGAATAGTGAAAATTACTAAATTTTAATTAAAAACAACTTTTTTAATCAAAATAATTAATAGTGATAAATTATGAATTTTAGTGGTTTTAAAGTATATTTAGAATATATTTTTACCATTTAATATAATGTTGGTCATTGGAAATAATTTTACAATTAAACCGAACATAAACAAGTGTCAATCTTTTGATAGTTATTATCTCTTAAAAACACGCTTTTTGTTTTGACAGCGGGAATTAATTTTAAATTAATTTCTGCCACTTCTGTGTTTTGAATTTAGAAAAATGGATTCCATATTTGGAATCAGGATTTTCAAATTGTGTAAATAGGTAACTTTTATTTTTAGACATTTTGAATAATTACTGCGGTAAATATTTTATTTACCATGGTTAAAGGTAAATCCGGTAAATAAGGGTTAAAAAAATAATATTATAATAATACTAAATTACCCTAAAACGTGTCTTAACCCTATTGGATGATACATGGTCGACCATGGGCATCTTTGGGTCTATTTTGGGACCCCATGGATCCACTTGTAAGTGATAATGACACATTATATTAATAAAGCTAAAATAAAAATAAAAATGGCATAAGCTTACATCTTTTAGAAGAACAATTTTTACATAGGGTTATACATGTTGGATTTTCAATTATAAATATTCATTAGAAAGAAAAAACGATTTCCTACATAATTATATTTTATTTATAATTTTTAGACATTAAATAAGTTATTTTATTTATGACACAATGATGATGCAGTAATTACTAAAATAGTGAAAAATTAAAATAATTGATCTTATAAATACCCAAATAATTATAATATGAAACTTTTAATGAATTAAACTAATTTTCTATGATAATATGATATATTAGGATTGATTTAATTGACTTTGTTCGAAGTAATCAATCTGTTAGGAGTTTCACAAAAATCAACTATTGAATAGTGTCAAAATTGACATAAAAGAGTTCTTAAAAAAAATATTATATTATTAATTGATATTAAATTCCTAAAAATCTAAGGTTCGGCCAAGAGACTTATATTATGATAGGTTCCTCATTAATGGACCACTTGGGGATCGCTTGGATGTATATAGTAAGTTTATTAACCATATTATATAAAAATACAAAGAGACATTGTAAAAGTGAAACTAATTAACTTAGAGTTAATACTTAAAGATAAGGTTAATATAAGTACCCAAACCTGTCTAAATTCTATTTGTTGAGTGGTTTTCGACCTATCCCCACCTTAACCTTTGAATAGTCAACTTTGGAGCCATTAGAAACCGAATATGAATTTATTATAAATTAATATTTCTAGCTTTTCCAAAGGTGCCCCTCACCCCTCTTATAAAAGGGCACTCCTCCTTCTCATTTCTTCACACCTCTAAATCCTTTTGGTTCGGCCAAACTCTGCCCAAATACTCTCCCAACATCCCTCAATACAACCTAGAGGCCTTAGTTTGATCAGAAAGCCAACCTAAGGAGCCCTTTTGATCAAATCAAAAGGAAGAACCCGAAGAAGAGGTAATGATTTCACCACCCTTTTCTAAGTTTCTTTCTTCTTCCACTTCCTCTTTCTTTGTTCTTACCATTCTAAAATAATAACTCCAGTATCTTACATATACTGTGATGTTATTATAAATATGGTACAACCATATTCAGTATTCTATCCACCCTTTGAATAACATGTCACCATACGTGTGTACGTACGACTTACCGTCTCCACGTCGTGGTGTAAATGTTATTCAATATATTATTATTTGGATGGGTATAATAATGATGTGTAACTCATGTAAATAATAAATATAACATGTTAATGATTCTGTATATATGATATACCATCCATTTATATATTATTTTAATATCAAAAGAATGATATTGTCGCTCGTGCGTACGTACGGACTACCGTCTCCACGAACGCGATAAGATTCGTTCTCCATCATATCCATTCAAGTATTATTATCATTTTAGGGTTAAAAATAATGTTAATATCATTCTGATTATGAATAAGATATAATCTATCCATTACAAAAATGTCTTACGTAACCAAACATTTAAGAAGAACGAATCGATTATCACCCGGAACGACGATAATACTAAGATATTATTAATAAAGCAATGTTAAAAGATCATATATGATATCATATTAATGTATATGATTCTTGTACAATTTAATAACAATTATTTCACCATTATACAGGAGGTTAACCTACCCCAAACAAGGAAAAGTTCAAGGTAAGGGTTATTTCACAATCTCTTCATTATCTGAGGTTGTTTATAGGTAATAATCTACTGGGATATCTTTATCATCCACATCCATGTTTCTTAAAAATACATTTCAAAACATTTTTACTATTTACTAGAATATGAGTTAAAGTCATTTATACCCTTTTTGACTTTTATAAGTGGTTTATAAAGGAATCTTTCGGTCGTTTTCAAAACAAGGTCCTTTTTAACCTTTTCGACAGAATTAAGGTAAGAATGTTTTTTTTAACTTATACGGCGGGTGCGGCTATTTTCCGCCATTATAAAATCTTCAAAGCTTCCCTTACAAGCTTATAAGAATATTTTCAAAGAAAATGTTTTATTTTATATGGATCTTAAATGATTTCAAAATAAAAGGAGATATTTCTTTAAAAAGAATTTTGATTTCATCTATGTCAACATCCTTTGATGAATTTTAAGATTATTTGAAGTTGATTTATTATGATACAAAACTTCTATATTGTATTGAAGGTTTTGTGATATGTTTGACTGTGGATGTTCTATTTTTATACCATTCATAGTTTATGGTGAAATTATTGACATTTCGTATGCTAGTTTTAATACGAATGTTTATGTTATGTTTAAACCTTTTCATATGGGAATGTATTGGACTTAATAAGTGACGGGTGGAGCCCGCTATAGCTCCTCGATGCATCGGTAGGTCTCATGAGACAAACTAGTGTCTTGGCACAAGGCCTTGACAAAATCTTATTTGTAGTCTTGGCACGAGGCCTTGGCTATGTGGTTATGATAGTCTGGCATTATGCATTCCAACATTATGAAAGTGGTTAGTGATTTTTGCATGTGATTATTCGATTAGTAGAATATCCATGTGAATGAGTAAATGGCATTATTTCATTTTACTTTTGCCATATTATGATTGATGTTCAAGTTTAAAAGGCTTTTGTTTTAGTTATACATTGCCTTAAATGTTTATTCTTATTTATGAAAGTTTCTGCTATATTGTTATCCTTACTGGGCATTTGAGCACACCCCTTTTCTATGTTTTATCTTTCCCAGGAAGTGAAGAAGTAAATTATGAATGACCTGCAGGGATTTTATGAGGGGATAATAGTGTGGTCTATTGAGACATTATGTTGTTGTAGTAGTTTTTCATTTTATAATGTAATGTAAAACTTATGAATATATCTGGCATTTTCCAAGGCTACTAAACCAATCGGTCTTCCGAGATTTGATCTTTCTTATGATCAGGCCAATGTTATGTAATAATGCACCAACTCTAGGCAACTAGGGTCGGGGCGTTACAGTTGGTATCAGAGGAAGTTTAGTACAAACCTTGGAAGCTAGATTTAGATAAACTCTGATTAGAGCACGTAGACCTAAGATGAACTTTGAGGATTAGTATAGAAGAACTTCCTAGAATTTTGGTATTATAGAGATTTTGTGAGTTTTCCAAGCAATACATCCCTATCTGGATACGAGTAGGTAGAGGCGGCTCTGGCACAGATGTACCTAGGGGTAAAACCCGAAAACACCGCTTTGAGCTAGACTCGAACGGGAACTGGTGCACGACAACGGGCCTTGCTGCACTCTTGGTTACGACACTCCCGGGGGATATGCTTAGGATAACTCTCGCTTTCTTTACAAATCATTATGAAGGGTTTATGAGTATACACTTCCTCAAAGAAAACATATTTATGATTATGGATTATATCCATAGATAGTTCAATTTATGTTAAGTGTTTTATAAGTATGGGATTATGTATTTTGATTCATAAACTGATCTAGTTTATGCCATTGTTTAGAAATGGCGCCTAGTGGAAGAAATGGAAACCGTATCAATGCACGCACTCCATGTAGGGATTGCCCTCCTGCTCAAGATAATTATAGTGGGGCTGGTGATGCAACTGGTGCCGATCAACTAATCACCATACTAGGACAACTTACTCAGGTTATGAATGATAACCTTACCCGTATGGAGCACCCTGATCCGCAGCGTGGAGGATCAATGTTAGATCGATTCATGAGGCAACAACCACCAACGTTCAATGGGAGTACAAATCCCTTAGTAGCTGAGCAATGGATATTTTCCCTAGAGAAAATATTTCATGCTTTGGGGAGCAGTGAAAGAGAAAAAGTTATCATGGCAGTTTACCGCCTCACTGGAGATGCTGATCAATGGTGGTCATTAATTCAAAACATGAAGGAAGATGATGAAGTATCAAATATGGAATGGAGGGAGTTCAAAGATCTGTTTTTAGAAAAATACTTTCCTCGCGACCATCGAGCAGATATGGAAAGACAATTTCTGAGTCTGAGACAAAAGGAGGATGAGAATGTCACAAAGTATGAGGCTAACTTTACAAGGTTAGCGAGCTATGCTGGAGATTATATTCGCAACCCAAGAAGTAAGATTGATCGTTTCTTTGATGGGTTAAAACCATTTCTTCGTAGAGCATTAGTATCACAATCCTTTTCGTCGTACGAAGACATTGTCTCATGTGCTATCAAGACCGAAAAAGAATTCTCTAAGTCTTATGACTTTAAAGCGAAGCAAGAGAAGAAGAGACCTGCTGATCAATCTGGGAATGGAAATAAGGGGAGGAAGGGAAAGGTTGAATATCCATCTTGTGGTAAATGCGGGAAGAAACATCCTGGTGCTTGCTTGAAGGGAATGGGAGTCTGTTACAAGTGTGGTGAAAAAGGCCACCAAGCTCATGATTGCAAGGGGAAGAAGGAAGCTACCAACGTTCAGTGCTACAATTGCAGGGAGATGGGGCATTATGCAAATGCATGTCCTAAGCGTCAGGAGAACTTACCTCAGAAAAGGCCAAGGGATCAAGGCCAGGCTTATGCTATCACTACTGCTGAGGTAGAAGCTCCGAAAGACGTGGTGGCAGGTAATTTAATGGTTTCCTCAAGTTTAGCAAATGCATTATTTGATTCTGGATCATCGCATTGTTTCATATCTTCCCAGTTTGCTAAGAAAATTAGATATTTCCAATTTGATTTAATAAGGGAGTTGTCAGTTAAAAATACTAAGGTAAGTATCGTTGCAACAAAGTTTTGTGAATCAGTCCCCATTAGAGCACATAAATTTTCTTTATCTGCTGATTTCATCGTCATACCTATGATTGAGTTTGATATAATCCTCGGTATGGACTGGCTTTCGGACTATGATGCGAAGATTTATTGTAAGAAGAAAGAGGTTACGATTCTTGATGATAATGATAAGGAGCACCTTATTTTTAGAGCAGAATCGTCATCACATAATTCTTATTTAGATCCACCCCCAGTAGCTCAACTTAATTCAATTATTGGGGAGGAAGAGAATGAAATAATTGTTGGTGAGGAAAGGAATGTTCAAATAGAGGATGTACCTGTTGTGAAAGAATTTGTAGATGTATTTCCGGAAGATTTACCTGGACATCCTCCAGAACGAGAAGTTGAGTTTTCTATTGATTTGATTCCTGGATCAAGGCCTATATCGAAGACCCCTTATAGAATGGACACTGCAGAGTTAGTCGAACTAAAGAAACAACTAGAGGAATTGAGTAATAAGGGATTCATTCGCCCTAGTGTTTCTCCATGGGGAGCCCCTGTTCTTTTTGTTAAAAAGAAAGATGGATCTATGAGGTTATGTATCGACTATAGGGAGATCAATGCTATAACGATAAAGAACAAGTATCCCCTACCTCGTATTGATGATTTATTTGACCAACTGCATGGAGCTCAATACTTTTCAAAGATTGACCTTCGATCTGGATACCATCAGTTGTGTGTGAAGAAGGAAGACATTCCGAAAACAGCATTTCGAACCAGGTACGGGCATTATGAGTTTACTGTAATGCCATTTGGATTGACTAATGCACCCTCTGTATTCATGGATCTGATGAATAGAGTTTTCAAGGAGTATCTCGATGAATTTGTGGTGATATTTATTGATGATATCTTGGTATACTCCAAAACCTACGAAGATCATGAAAATCACTTGCGCATTATCTTGAAGACTCTGAGGAGGCATGAATTATATGGGAAGTTTAGCAAGTGTGAATTCTGGCTTCCGGAGATTTCTTTTCTTGGCCATATTGTCTCTAAAGATGGAATCTCTGTTGATCCTTCTAAGACCAAGGCAATCCAAGAATGGCCAGCACCTACGAGTATAACTGAGGTACGTAGTTTTATTGGTTTGGCAGGTTATTATCGACGTTTCGTCCAGAATTTTGCCCGATTGGCTAACCCATTAACGAAGCTCACACGTAAAGGGGTTAAATTTGTTTGGACAAAAGAGTGTGAAGAATGTTTCGAAGAACTGAAGAGAAGATTAGTCAATGCTCCTATATTGACTCTACCATCGGGGAATGATGGGTTCGTTATTTATAGTGATGCATCAAAGAAAGGACTTGGTTGTGTCCTTATGCAGAATGATAGAGTTATTGCCTATGCATCACGACAGTTGAAAATTCATGAACAAAACTATCCTACTCATGATCTTGAGTTAGCAGCTGTGATCTTTGCTTTGAAGATATGGAGGAACTACCTCTATGGTAAAAAATGTGAGATTTATACTGATCACAAGAGTTTGAAGTATATTTTCTCACAAAAAGAACTCAACATGAGGCAAAGGAGATGGCTTGAATTACTCAAGGATTATGATTGTGCAATACACTACCACCCGGGGAAAGCAAACAAAGTAGCAGATGCTTTGAGCAGAAAAGACCATGGAGTTCTGAACATGATGAGAATTGAAAGGGATCCAATTTTCATGGATCTAGAGAAGATGGACATGGGAATAACCAGGGAAGGTGAAACATCAATGCTTTTTCAAATGGTTACCAAACAATCTTTACTAGAAAGGATTAAGAGTTCTCAGACCGATGATGAAGAATTTCAGAAGAAGATTAAAGCTGTGAATGATGGGAGATTGAGAGACTTTGTGTATGAAGATGGAATTTTGAAATTCGGGAAGAGACTTTGTGTTCCCAATATACCTGATCTAAAAAGGGAATTGCTAGATGACGCTCATAGTTCCAATTTCTCTATACACCCTGGGAGCACCAAAATGTACAGAGATTTGAAGGAACATTTTTGGTGGGACAACATGAAGAGGGAGATTGCTGATTTTGTGTCAAGATGTATGTTTTGTCAACAAGTCAAAGCTGGAAGGCAACAGCCTAGAGGAGTCATGCAACCTCTTCCCATACCGGAGTGGAAATGGGACAATATTACGATGGACTTTGTCAGGGGGCTACCAAAGACTCCTAGAAGGAACGATGCAATATGGGTTATTGTTGATCGTCATACCAAGTCAGCACATTTTCTTGCTATAAGAGAAGATCTACCCCTGGAACGTCTAGCAAGACTATATATTAATGAAGTTGTGAGACTTCATGGAGTACCCTTATCAATTGTTTCTGATCGTGATCCCCGTTTTATTTCAAGATTTTGGAAAAGTCTTCAGAAATCCCTGGATACTGAAATTCATTTGAGCACTGCTTACCACCCTCAGACAGATGGACAATCAGAACGGACTATTCAGACCATAGAAGACATGTTGAGATCTTGCTCACTTGATTTTCAGGGTATGTGGGATCAATATTTACCACTGGTAGAATTTTCCTATAACAATAGCTTCCATACGAGTATTCAGATGGCACCATATGAAGCGTTATACGGAAAGAGATGTCGTACACCAACCTGTTGGGATGACGTTGGTGAAAGAAAACTTGTAGGCCCAGAACTGGTGGAGGAAACAGTGGAAAAGGTGAAGGTAATCCAAAATCACATCAAAGCATCTCAAAGTAGGCAGAAGAGCTATGCTGATATTCGAAGGAAGGATTTGGAATTTCAAGTCGGTGATCATGTTTTCCTGAAGGTATCTCCATGGAAGGGAGTCATACGTTTTGGTAAGAAAGGTAAATTGAGTCCCAGGTACATCGGACCTTTCGAAATTCTAGAACGAATTGGGGTTGTAGCTTACCGATTGGCAATGCCGCCAAGTCTCTCCAAAGTTCACGATGTGTTCCACGTATCTCTATTGAGGAAATACATGCCTGATCCGACGCATGTACTCACCTATGAAGAATTAGAACTGGAACCTGATCTGTCTTATTGCGAAGAGCCCGTCAAGATTCTTGATACAAGAGAACAAGTACTGAGAAACCGGACGACGCGTCTGGTAAAAGTTTTGTGGAGAAACCATAAGATGGAAGAGGCAACGTGGGAACCCGAGGTACTTATGATGAAGAACCACCCGAGTCTTTTTATGCAGTAATACCCTAGAAATTGCGAGGACGCAATTATTTGAATGAGGGGAGAATGTAACACCCCATGCTTCCACGGTACGTTTCCCTTCGAATAATGCGATAGCGTGTGTTGTACGCAACCTCGAGTTCTAACACACACCACAACTAATTAAACTATCCTTTGTGAATAGTTATACCTACTTTTTTGAAATAATATATATTTTATATTTCAAAATGGACTTCATTTTTGGATTCGGAATATCGAAATTATCCTAGGGTGAAATTTTGGTACTTTTCGGATAACTTTTATATTTTGATGAATAGTGAAAATTACTAAATTTTAATTAAAAAAACTTTTATAATCAAAATAATTAATAGTGATAAATTATGAATTTGAGTGGTTTTAAAGTATATTTAGAATATATTTTTACCATTTAATATAATGTTGGTCATTGGACATAATTTTACAATTAAACCGAACATAAACAAGTGTCAATCTTTTGATAGTTATTATCTCTTAAAAACACGTTTTTTGTTTTGACAGCGGGAATAAATTTTAAATTAATTTCTGCCACTTCTGTGTTTTGAATTTAGAAAAATGGATTCCATATTTGGAATCAGGATGTTCAAATTGTGTAAATAGGTAACTTTTATTTTTAGACCTTTTGAATAATTACTGCGGTAAATATTTTATTTACCATGGTTAAAGGTAAATCCGGTAAATAAGGGTTAACAAAATAATATTATAATAATACTAAATTACCCTAAAACGTGTCTTAACCCTATTGGTTGATACATGGTCGACCATGGGCATCTTTGGGTCTATTTTGGGACCCCATGGATCCACTTGTAAGTGATAATGACACATTATATTAATAAAGCTAAAATAAAAATAAAAATGGCATAAGCTTACATCTTTTAGAAGAACAATTTTTTACATAGGGTTATACATGTTGGATTTTCAATTATAAATATTCATTAGAAAGATAAAAAGATTTACTACATAATTATATTTTATTTATAATTTTTAGACATTAAATAATTTATTTTATTTATGACACAATGATGATGCAGTAATTACTAAAATAGTGAAAAATTAAAATAATTGATATTATAAATACCCAAATAATTATAATATGAAACTTTTAATGAATTAAACTAATTTTCTATGATAATATGATATATTAGGATTGATTTAATTGACTTTTTTCGAAGTAATCAATCTGTTAGGAGTTTCACAAAAATCAACTATTGAATAGTGCCAAAAATGACATAAAAGAGTTCTTAAAACAAATATTATATTATTAATTGATATTAAATTTCTAAAAATCTAAAGTTCGGCCACGAGACTTATATTATGATAGTTTCCTCATTAATGGACCACTTGGGGGTCTCTTGGATGTATATAGTAAGTTTATTGACCATATTATATAAAAATACAAAGAGACATTGTAAAAGTGAAACTAATTAACTTAGAGTTAATACTTAAAGATAAGGTTAATATAAGTACCCAAACCTGTCTAAATTCTATTGGTTGAGTTGTTTTCGACCTATCCCCACCTTAACCTTTGAATAGTCATCTTTGGAGCCATTAGAAACCGAATATGAATTTATTATAAATTAATATTTCTAGCTTTTCCAAAGGTGCCCCTCACCCCTCTTATAAAAGGGCACTCCTCCTTCTCATTTCTTCACACCTCTAAAGCCTTTTGGTTCGGCAAAACTCTGCCCAAATACTCTCCCAACATCCCTCAATACAACCTAGAGGCCTTAGTTTGATCAGAAAGCCAACCTAAGGAGCCCTTTTGATCAAATCAAAAGGAAGAACCCGAAGAAGAGGTAATGATTTCACCACCCTTTTCTAAGTTTCTTTCTTCTTCCACTTCCTCTTTCTTTGTTATTACCATTATAAAATAATAACTCCAGTATCTTACATATACTGTGATGTTATTATAAATATGGTACAACCATATTTAGTATTCTATCCACCCTTTGAATAACATGTCACCATACGTGTGTACGTACGACTTACCGTCTCCACGTCGTGGTGTAAATGTTATTCAATATATTATTATTTGGATGGGTATAATAATGATGTGTAACTCATGTAAATAATAAATATAACATGTTAATGATTCTGTATATATGATATACCATCCATTTATATATTATTTTAATATCAAAAGAATGATATTGTCGCTCGTGCGTATGTACGGACTACCGTCTCCACGAACGCGATAAGATTCGTTCTCCATCATATCCATTCAAGTATTATTATCATTTTAGGGTTAAAAATAATGTTAATATCATTCTGATTATGAATAAGATATAATCTATCCATTACAAACATGTCTTACGTAACCAAACATTTAAGAAGAACGAATCGATTATCACCCGGAACGACGATAATACTAAGATATTATTAATAAAGCAATGTTAAAAGATCATATATGATATCATATTAATGTATATGATTCTTGTACAATTTAATAACAATTATTTCACCATTATACAGGAGGTTAACCTACCCCAACCAAGGAAAAGTTCAAGGTAAGGGTTATTTCACAATCTCTTCATTATCCGAGGTTGTTTATACGTAATAATCTACTGGGATCTCTTTATCATCCACATCCATGTTTCTTAAAAATACATTTCAAAACATTTTTACTATTTACTAGAATATGAGTTAAAGTTATTTATACCCTTTTTGACTTTTATAAGTGGTTTATAAAGGAATATTTCGGTCGTTTTCAAAACAAGGTCCTTTTTAACCTTTTCGACAGAATTAAGGTAAGAATGTTTTTTTTAACTTATACGGCGGGTGCGGCTATTTTCCGCAATTATAAAATCTTCAAAGCTTCCCTTACAAGCTTATAAGAATATTTTCAAAGAAAATGTTTTATTTTATATGGATCTTAAATGATTTCAAAATAAAAGGAGATATTTCTTTAAAAAGAATTTTGATTTCATCTATGTCAACATCCTTTGATGAATTATAAGATTATTTGAAGTTGATTTATTATGATACAAAACTTCTATATTGTATTGAAGGTTTTGTGATATGTTTGACTGTGGATGTTCTATTTTTATACCATTCATAGTTTATGGTGAAATTATTGACATTTCGTATGCTATTTTTAATACGAATGTTTATGTTATGTTTAAACCGTTTCATATGGGAATGCATTGGACTTAATAAGTGACGGGTGGAGCCCGCTATAGCTCCTCGATGCATCTGTAGGTCTCATGAGACAAACTAGTGTCTTGGCATAAGGCCTTGAAAAAATCTTATTTGTAGTCTTGGCACGAGGCCTTGGCTATGTGGTTATGATAGTCTGGCATTATGCATTCCAACATTATGAAAGTGGTTAGTGATTTTTGCATGTGATTATTCGATTAGTAGAATATCCATGTGAATGAGTAAATGGCATTATTTAATTTTACTTTTGCCATATTATGATTGATGTTCATGTTTAAAAGGCTTTTGTTTTAGTTATACATTGCCTTAAATGTTTATTCTTATTTATGAAAGTTTCTACTATATTGTTATCCTTACTGGGCATTTGAGCTCACCCCTTTTCTATGTTTTATCTTTCCCAGGAAGTGAAGAAGTAAATTATGAATGACCTTCAGGGATTTTATGAGGGGATAATAGTGTGGTCTATTGAGACATTATGTTTTTGTAGTAGTTTTTCATTTTATAATGTAATGTAAAACTTATGAATATATCTGGAATTTTCCAAGGCTACTAAACCAATCAGTCTTTCGAGATTTGATCTTTCTTATGATCAGGCCAATGTTATGTAATAATGCACCGACTCTAGGCAACTAGGGTCGGGGCGTTACAATCACCACCCAACCCTAATCATTTTCCACTATATACAGATAAAATATGGGTGGAGGGAGATTTGTTCATCGACCAAAGTAATTTATAATTTCAGAATCAAAACCTAACACTACTGCATTTGAAATTTAATACTGAATTAATAATTGAAACCAAATTAATAAAGAATAAAATATGTGATCCATTTCACACACAAGAACTAAAACACAACACATAGGTCGAGCTTCCCCTCTTTCTGATCACTCAAATTAATCTACCCCTCCATGGATGGGGTAATAGAGATGATACGAGAGAGGAGAGACATTTTAAAATAATGAAAAATAAAATAAAGAACCATAATTATGATAGAAGATAATTTCCCCTAGTGTCCCTTGGCTTCCTCCCATCTTCGATTGTGGTTATGAACTCACCCTTCAGAATGGGTGAACTCCTCTTTATATAGGCCAAGGGGATGCCATCCTCCGGTATTCATATTTATGATCTTCATAATTCCTCTTTAAGATTTTCTGTAAATTATGTCTATCGCATGTTTGACCATGTTCGGCCAATTCAGTGGCCAAATTTTGGTTGGTTTCTTCTTGAAAGATCTTCCAAAATATATTTTAAGTTTCATCCCAAAATTTCATATTCATCCTCCCCATATAGCATGATATATTTCCAATTTATTTGGAGAATTTATTCTGGATGAATGTTTCCTTTTTCCTTCCACACAATTTCAACATTCATGGTCCACCTTAATGAATGAAAATATTCCTAATCCTTAAAATCAGAACTCCCCATTTAATACTCGTTCAAGAAAATTGTAATCACATAAATTGGATGTATATATACCAATTAATGATCAATTTATTGAGGTGGTGTCCATGCAGTCTTCCAGAATAATTTTTCAACATGATTGAATTTTTCGTACCCCTTAATAACCAAATTAAATCATAGTTGAAAACCAAAAGATGTAGAAAATAAATCATGTAACCCAATAAAAAATTAATCACATTAATTTGATTTATAATTTATGTGATATGCATAGATTACCAAAGTGATTAAAATCTATCAATATTTCCAAATTAAGTCGTTTTCCAATTTTAGCAAATTACACATCATAAATCCAAAATTGATGTAAATAACTCATCATTTTCAATTTTTTGGGATTAAATCATTGAATTAAATATAAAAATTGATGAAATATTATCTCTATCTATAAACAATAAAAATAAATGAAATCAATATATATATATATATAACAGAAGAAAATAACAAAATCCAACTAAAAAATAAAATGAAAAATAATGTAATAATGTAATGACGTATTAGAATTTAACTATATTTTATGAAAGGAACAATACAAGTAATATAATAGCATAACAAAATTAAGAATAAAAATTTCTTTGTACTAAACCCCACATCCTTCCCACCTCCAAATTCCAGCCCATCATGTGAGAAAACAATCAACAACATTGTCCTTTTCCCTTGACCAAACATGCATCCATATAATCTGCTCGAATACCCTATGTCAGCCTAAATAGGATGTGAGAATAATGTATTAGTTCGACACCACCATGTCTAATCTGTCCATTATTAAAATAAGTTTATTCAATAAAGATATCAACATGTGTATTATAAAATTTAAGGATTACTAAAATAAAATAACAAACTACTTCAACCCCATGCTGAAATATCTATAAGCATGTATTACAACCATGACAAAAATTAAAATATTACCATGGGAAAAAACATGCTTCAGTACCACGATGAAATTTTATCGGAAATGTATTACAACTATGAAAACTACCACCACATATCCATGGAATAGTACCAAAATTTCAGGTCGAAGCCACAAAATAATTAAAACATCTTCGTCAAATCAATATAAGCATTACAACATACCACTTTGAAAAGCCTTCTCTCAATGAGAATTACATCAAGGGACTAGCCTGAGACCACCCAATATCATCATTATTTAATAAAATTGTGCATGTTCAATGGTTGAGCCTGATATATAAGCACATCAGCCTGGAGCACAAGAACTATAATACAACATTGATATCAAAATATCGCATCATAAATCTCAATTATTAATTATGTGAGTTTATATTTATCTTTCATGTACCCAATTCAACAAAATCAAAATTGATTAATTTTTATAACAGTAAGTAATAAGAAATGACTTAGGGATTTTATATCAGGAAATCTCTTAAGGTATTAAGTCATTCTAAACAAACATTAATCCATGAGAAGATTCAGTTATATTTTTGGTCTGCTCACCGAATGGGAAGTAATAGACATTGTTAACAGACAATTGAAAATAATTTTATATGAGGAGTGATCCCATTCATTTATTTAATTGATCTAGTTACACATTATGTTAGAAAAATATTTTCACTAATAAACATTGAAATTATCAAACCAAATATTTAAGATTCAGACCTCATACCCTTAACTTACATCCCAACAACACATCTGATAGCCAATTGCCATGATGATGATGTTGCAGATGAACACCGAAAGAAAACTAGATCAAAATAGATCAAGATCAAATCCAACAACACAAATTCCCAAATTATTATAGTGAAATGCTCAGAAGAAGACTGGTGAGATGGGAAAAACCTAAAAATATATATAAAAGAGATTTCTCATAGAAAATGGATGTTTGAAATAGAATTAGGCACTCCAATATCACATGGACGATTGCCTTAGGTTGAACGGAGAAGATATTCTATGATTTAGAATAAAATTAAATAACAAAACATACATTGAAATAGTAGGTCAATTAATTAAATGGTGTGTAACATTGTAACATGTATTGTAAATATCTTTAATGGAATCCATAAAAAAATACCAACACCTTATATTTATTTTATTAAAAACACCTGAACATTACATGATTTACAATCCATTTACATGACATGTAAATGTTCTATAGTTTTTTTTTCATGCTATTTTCCTTTAAAAAAAACTGTACAATATTTAAAGTTCTATAATTACCACGAACCAATGAAATTATTAACCCATTCATAATCATAATCCAATAGTTCAATCAATTATACATCCCCAAACATTAACTCATTTTCCGCCAATAAAGGCTCTTCGACTCTAAATAGGACTTGGTTACCAAGGATCAAATGAAACAAATGTAAGAGGAACATACCTAAATAAAGATAGTAACTTAAAATAATAGGTATCAAGAATAAAATATATGTTTTTTATTTAATATATTGTTATTTTAGGTTTATTTGAATAATTGCATAAATCCATTATGAATCCCCTTAAACATATATTATATTTCATGGTTTTAAATTCATTTCATTAAGAGTATATCTCATTTTCACATCAGTAAGGATATCATTATTAAAAGTTCAACCCTTATCCTAATAATATAATGAAAACCAATATATTATGAAGAATACATGGGAAAATATGTGGGATGGTTTTTGTTTTTGGGTATTTTATTATATTGAATACAAATCATAGGTTTGGTAAATAATAAATAATCATCCTCTATTTCTAATATAAACCCACAAAATCACCCATTTAACTTCACTCAATTTTTTTGGAGCACATCATCACTCATACATTACCTCAATAGAGTCCTCTAAAGGTTCCCAGATCTCTTAATAAGATTTTCCAAATAATTTTGAGTCATATTATCCGGGTAAGGGTTGTTTTCCTTCTAATATTTATTCATCTATTTGGTTTATCATATGTATTTTATCATAATTTACCAATGTTGAGATATATTCTTCCATATCCAACTAACTATACATTTTATGTATAAATTATCGGACACCACTTCACTCTCATCAAATACACTGATGTACATTCATATTCCTTAGTTATGTTGATGAAATTTCACATTGATTTTCCATGCCAAACAATGGTGTAGTGAATACACATACCCATTTCTTATTAATGGTGTTCACTATAATGAACATAAAGTTCATTGATTGGGGAATTATATGTTTTTATTCCACACTGATTGACTAGGGAATAATAATTGATGATTAATGAATCAATGTTTTACGATATATATAGCACATTGATGCATGGGAATAAAATGAAATTGATAGGTGAACAAGGAAAAATATATCACTCCAATGCTTTGGTTAGTGTTTTAGTCTCATGATATTTCATAGATGATATAAGGAATTTATCCTAATTCACAGGGGGGACATTTTCTGTCATGATGTCTTGGATGTTAGCATAGAACTATGTTTGTGATGAAGGGTTTTAAGTTATTTCTGGTGTTGACATGTTTCCTAGATGTTATAATGATATATCATGTCTTATTGTAAATATATTTCTTCTCAACTGTTTTATGCACCATTTATATTCCTATTTTACAACATGTATTACTCTCTTCAATTTATTCCATGTTTATTACATTACTAGGAACTATTGTTTACCCAATTCTTTGGTATGTCCCCATGTTATCCCATGTAGTTTTATGTATGAAGTAATAGTATGACCAAGTTAAAAAAATTCAATAAAGATGTTGAATTTATAGATGTATGTTGTTATTTAATTTAACTAATTATAGAATAAAATATTTTTCTCAATCATTTAAGATTTAATATGTGTTATTTTATGGAATAAATAATGAATCAATGTATAATAATGATAAGGGGTTTTATTCCTTTTTTCAAGTTTCAATGTTTATATACATTATATTTTTTGTTTGATATATAATATTACCATGACTATGAGATTTGGAGGTTGCATTTCAGAATTTCTTTCCTTCATCACAACAACAATTTTATGTGTACAAGACACATTTATGAAGGTTTGTGAATCCATTAAATTCAAAAAATGTGTGAAAGTTGAATTTATCCATTTTGGATTAAATAAAGAATCTAGGCCATGGAACATTAAATAAGAAAAATCCATAAAAAAATTAGTTTTCATTAATAAAAAATATGATCCATGTGCTTACAAGTGATTTAGATGTCACATAGTTGTTTTCATATTAGTATATGTTGATGACATATTAATTATTGGAAATGATATGTGAAAATTACAATAGGTTAACATTTTATTAAGAATGTTCTTATCTATAATTAAATTAGGTGAAGAAGCCTATATTATAGAAATCTATATCATGTGTGATAGATTTAAGATGTTGTTTGGACTATGTCAAGTGTTATACATTAACCGGATACTGAAGAGTATCAGTAAAAAAATCCAAGAGTGGATCGGTCCTAGTGTCACATGATATAAATCATTAAAATAACATGATTCCACAAAAAAAGAGAATAGTGAGAGAATGATTATGATCCCATAAGATTTAATGATTGGATCTACCATTCATTCCACATTATGTATGAGGATTCATTTTTCCTACAATTTGATCATGGGTTTTAGGTATTGAGATGATCTAGGTTAACAACATTGTAATATTGTTAATACAATACATAGATATATGAGGTGAACTGTAACACCCCGAGCTTCCACGATACACTTCTCTTTCAATAATGCAATAGCTTGCATTGTACACAAGTTCGAGATTCTAACACACCGAGACTAATCAATATAGCAGTTATGAATAGTTATATCAGCCTTTTGAAATTATATAAAGTTTATATTACAAAATGGACTTCATTTTTGTATTTGGAATATCGAAATTATCATAAGTTGGATTTTTTCTAATTTTCTGAGAACATCGAATTTTCTATGAATAGAGAAAATACATAAAAAAAAATTTAAATCAAAAAAATTTATAGTGATAAATTATATTACTGTGTAGTTTTAAAGTATAATTATAATATATTTTTACCATTTTATCCAATGGTGGTCAATAGAATTAATTTCACTTTGAAATTGACGTAAACAATTGTCAATAATTTGATATATATTGTTTCATAAAAAATGCTATTTGTTGTGACAGTGGGAATTAATTATAAAATGAATTTATGAATCTTATATGATTGGAATTTTTTAAAATATAAATCATTTTTTAATTAGAAATATCAATTATAGCTTAGGGTGAATTTTTTGCATTGTTCTGAAAAACATCAATTTTTATGAAGAGTGAAACCACTAAGTGGTAGTTAAAAACTAATTTTTCGTTTAAATGAAACATTACCACTTCTGTGATTTTATTTTCAAAATTCTAACATACACGGATGTCATTAGTAAGTAAAATTTGGTTCAATGGGATTAACATAATTTTTGGTGAATAGTAACTTTTAAGTTTAATTAATCGCGATTAAAGGTAATTAGTGAAATTTCAGGTAAAAATGATATTATAAAAATAGGAAAATTCCTTTACACATGTCCCACCCTTATTGTATGAGTCATGGCCGACCAAGACAACCCATGGATCAACTTCGGGACCCCATGGAGCCACTTGGGTAAGAAAATGACATTAATAACGTTTTGTTTAAAGTAAAAATTAAATTGTCACAAACATGTGTTGTTTTACTGAAACAATTTTTACCTAGGGTTATATCATTTAACCTTTCGAGTATAAATATTCATCAGAAAGATAAAAGGATTTCCTACATCATGGTAATTCTTTTATAATTTTTAGAAATTAAATAAATTCAATTATTAATGACACAATGATGATGCAATGACTACCTCATTAATTAACGATTTAAATAAAATGAAAAGATAATGTAAAATATAAGAATTAAATTGGTCAAAAAACTATTGGATGAGTTGATTTCAATCCCTTATCACCTTTTCCTCGAAATATATAATTGTGAGACCTTTTAAATCCTAAAAGTACTTCATAATAATGTAGCATTTCATTACATTCAAAGTGTGCCCCTCCTCTCCTCTTATAAAAGGCCCCAACCTCTACCACCTTATTTACACCATCCAAGCCATTTGGCTCGGCCAACATCTGCCCATATACCCTCTCAACATTCATCCCTTCATCCTAGAAGCCTTTCCTTAGGCAGAATTCTCTTCAATAAACCATTTTGGTTCAAACTAAGGGGAGATACCCGATTTAAAGGTAATGTCTTCTCTTACGTTGTTTTGTTTTATTTTGCCTCTCCAACCCAATAAACTATTTTTATTATTTTCTATTGTAACAACACAGGTATACTAAATATAATTGGATTTTTTAATGAGAATTATTTTGTTTATACTTACACACACCTTCGTCTAATGGTTAAAGAACATACTCTTTCTGTGGGTGGCGAATTACTGTCTCACGAAACGATGATTGTTCAATATTCTTTTAACACCTCTCATGGTGGCCATTATGATGAAAATATTTTTATATATGAAATATATTATGTTTTTTTTATGATTCGTTATTTTTCATTTATGGCATACCTTTATGATTTACATTACTGGTAAATGCGATAGTTTAATTTTAGGAAGTGCGGACTACCGCCCCCTCCAAATGATTTGAATCGTTAATGCCATATGTGGGATGCATAAATGATGGAGTAAATGATAGTATTCATGATATTATACTATAATTATTGTATAAATTTATATAATTATAATTTCATTTTGTTAAATATGAATTAGAAATGAAAGTAGTGTTCATGCGTACGTATGGCTTAGCGTCTCCATGAACGGTGAATTTCATTTCTTACCTCTAAATGTTAAATAATATTATGAATGAATGTATATACTGGATATATATGATATATATGATATCTAAATCATGAATATAATTCTGGATATGATGGATATTTTACCACATGAAAAAATTGTAATTATAATCAGTTTATTTTTGACTCAAGTACCAAAGATCGACAAAATAATCGTTATTAACATAAATAATTACATAATGTTCATAACATGGTAATAAGTGATATAAAATTAATAATAAAATTGAAAAACGTTCTTAAGAAATTATAAATTAAGTCTAGTTTATTATTCAGGAGGTTAATGAATGGTCTAGTGAAGACGGACATGAGGTGAGGGAACTTCTTAACCCAATTTCTGTTCTTTGGGTTAATCTCCTACTTTCAAATTATGTCATGGTATTATTATGTCTTATCTTGTATTTGTACTTTATTTATGTGTAATTATAATGAATACACATAATAGATCTATTTTATTTAAAAAATGATATTTTTAAGGGACTTCGTCTCAATCTCCATTCATTGAGGCATATTTTGTTTTATACACAAATTTCTTTTATACTGTGTATAAACCCCTTTGACTTTTACATTTATTCCAAAGGAATAATTTTATACATAACATTTTACTAAATAAAAAAAAGGAATGTTTTTTTGTCATATGTATGTGGAGGCAATGACTTCTCTGCCTCCGTGACCATTATTTGAGTTTCGGCTTCCTCTACAAGCTATAACTTTTTTTTAAATGAAAAATAAATACCAAGTTTTACTTTTCATTTATTTTGGTATTGAAAATGGTTATATTATATCAATGTGTTGTATTGATATATTGTGATTGAAATGTATAAATTTTATGTTTCCTTTATGCATGTTTTATGTGATACGATTATGTTATGGTTTATGATATTCTTAAACCTTTTTATATAAGGAATGCATTGGACTTAATAAGTGACGGGTGGATCCCGCAATAGCTCCTCGATGCATTGGCCGGTCTCATGATAAAAACGAGTGTCTTGGCATGAGGCCTTGAAAGAATCTTATTTGTAGTCTTGACACGAGGCCTTGGCTACATGGTTATGATAGTCAGGAATTATGCATTCCATCATTATGAAAGTGTTTATTGATATTGCATGTGATTATTCGACTAGTAGAATATCCATGTGAATTAGTAAATGGCATTATTTAATTTCATTTTTCCATATTATGCTGAAGTTCATGTTTAATAGGCTTTTGTTTTAGTTATACATTTCCTTAAATGTTAATGTTTATTTATGAAAGCCTCTACTATATTGTTATCCTTACTGAGAATCTGAGCTCACCACTTCCAATGCTTTAATTTTTCCATGATTTGAAAAAGTATATTGAGAATGACCTACAGGGATAGTTTGAGGGGATATGAAGAAAATATGTTGTTGTAGTTTTGTTTTACTTTATGATATAATGTATGACTTATGAATGTATATAGTATTTTCATGGCTTCTAAACTAATCGGCCTTTCAAGACATGATCTTTTGTGATCATGCCAATGTTATTCAATAACACACCGACTCTGGGTCACTGGGGTCGGGGCATTACAGTTGGTATCATAGGCAGTTTAGTACTAACCATGGAAGCTAGATTTAGAAAAACTCTGATTAGATCACATAGCTATAAGATAGACTTTGAGGATTAGTATAAAAGAGCTTCTAGAATTTTGGTATTATAGAGATTTTATGAGTTTTCCAAGAAATACATCCTTGTCTGGATATGAGCAGGTAGAGGCGGCTCTGGCATAGATGTACCTAGGAGTAAAACCAGAAAACACCGCTTTGATCTAGACTCGAACGGGAACTGGTGCACAACAACGGGCCTTGCTGCAACCTTGGTTACGACACTCCTAGGGGATATGCTTAGGATAATTCACATTTTCATTACAAACCACTATGAAGGGTTTATGAGTATATACATCCTTAAAGAAAAAAATTATGATTATGGATTATATCCATAAATTGTTCAATTTATGTTAAGTGTTTTACAAGTATGGAATTATGTATTTTGATTCATAAAGTGATCTAGTTTATTCTATTGTTTATAAATGGCGCCTAGTGGAAGGAATGAAAAACGTATAAATGTGCGCACTCCTTGTAGGGATTTCCCTCTTACTCAAGGCAATTATTGTAGAGATGGAGATACAACTGGTGCTGATCAACTTATCACCATACTGGGACAACTCACTGAGGTTATGAATAATAACCATACTCATATGAAGCACCCTGATCGGAAACATGGAGGATCAATTTTAGACCGCTTCATGAGGCAACAACCACAAACATTCAATGGAAGTAAAAATCCCTTAGTAGCTGAGCAATGGATAAATTATGTAGAGATAATATTTCAGGCTTTAGGGAGTTGTGAAAGGGAATAAGTAGTCATGGAATCTTATCGCCTCACTGGAGATTCTGATCAATGGTGGTCATTGATTCAAAATAAAAAGGAAGATGATGATGTATCAAATATGGAATGGAGGGAGTTCAAAGATCTTTTCATAGAAAAATACTTTCCTCATGACCATCGAGCAGATATGGAAAGGAAATTTCTGAGTCTGAGATAAAAGGAGGATGAGAATGTCGCAAAGTATGAGGCCAACTTTACAAGGTTAGCAAGACATGCTACAGATTATATACGTAACCCAATAAGTAGGATTGATCATTTCTTTGCTGGGATAAAAACATTTATCCATTGAGCATTAATATCACAATCTTTCTCAACATATGATTATATAGTCTTGTGTTCTATCAAGACAGAAAATGAATTCTCTAAATCATATGACAATAAAGTAAAGCAAGAGAAGAAGAGAACGGTGGAACAAAAGACAGATAAAGGGAAAAAGGGAAAGAAGGATTTTACATTATGTGATAATTATGGGAAGAATCACCCTGGGACATGCCTAAAAGGAATGGGAGTTCGTTATAAATGTGGAGAAAAAGGTCACCAGGCTCGTGATTGCAAGGGAAAGAAAGAGGCTATCAATGTTGAATGCTACAATTGTAGAGAAATGGGTCATTATGCAAATAAATGTCCTATGCGTCAGGAGAACTTACCTCAAAAGAGGCCAAGGGATAAAGGACAATCTTATGCTTCTACTACAGTTGAGGTGGAATAATTAATGTATTGGTGCTTTTGGACTCAAGGATTATATTCTGGTTATAAGAATAATGTGATATATATAAGGATTGCACTGCAGTACTTGTTGTTTTCATTAAGGTTTTAATAAGATGAAGGTAATCATATTTTTTTATGTCACAATAAGACAAACTTTACTTTATTTGGGTAATATGATGTTACAATTGATTTTGGAATTTAGAGACCTTTTAGAGAAAGTCTGGACAGATGTATTTTGGATAACTATAAAGGATGGAATGGATTAAGTTGAACATTGGGTAGTATTGTTTAAGGATAAAAAATTTCTGAAGATTATTTTTGGAATATTATAATACTATAGTTTTAGGAAAAGGACAACCTGCAGGTCAGGGGATAACCCGTCGCGTCAGACAAAGATGCAGGAATTGAACCCACAACCATAGTGCGACGGGCCTTTATTACCTACCACTAGCCTACAGCAAGTCCCTGGTTATTACAAAATATTTTTCGTAATCTAAATGGTATGTGTTAATATTTTAAACCTTATACAATTAGGATAAATAGAATATTTTTGAGTTCTGTTACCATTTGGAGTGAAAGATGGGATGTGGTAAAATTTATTAAAGAATGAAAGTCTACATGACAAGTAAGTATATTTCCTTACATTCTTAGTAAATCTCTTAAATAAATTCCTCAACTTTATGAATGGTAACTTTAAACAAAAATGTTGATGGTTATCTTTTCCAACTGGGGAATCAATGATCATTTAACCAATCACATGTTTATTATTTTCTTAGAGTTAACTTTCTCCTAACCCTATTTTCGACAACTCTCCATCAGACCTTGATGGTCTGTTTTTCCACCATATCTATATTTTCATAGAATCCTAGTATGGGGTATCTCAGGTGACCTTTGTACTTATCTTTGTTTCTTTTAATGGTATATTTTTTATTAACCCTATTTCCGGTGTGGGTTTTCCATAAAGGTATTCATCAACTTGTTTTCGAATTGCAAGGATGCAATTTATTGATGGAGGGGAGAATGTAACTCCTCGAGCTTCCACGATACACTTCTCTTTCAATAGTGCAATAGATTGCATTGTACGAAAGTTTGAGATTCTAACACACCGTGACCAATCAAAGTAGCAGTTATGAATAGTAATACCCATTTTTTGAAATTATATAAATTTCATATTTCAAAATGGTCTTCATTTTTGTATTCAGAATATCGAAATTATCCTAAGTTGATTTTTTTTGTAATTATCTGAGAACTTCCAATTTTCTATGAATAGAGAAAATTCTTAAAAACAACCTCTTTAATCAAAATAATTTATAGTGATAAATTATACTATTTAGTGGTTTTAAAGTATAATTAGAATATATTTTTACCGTTTTATCCAATGGTGGTCATTAGAATTAATTTCACTATGAAATTGGACATAAACAATTGTCAATATTTTGATACATATTGTTTCTTAAAAAAACGCTATTTGTTGTGACAACGGAATTAATTATAAAATGAATTAATGCTAATTGTATTTTTTTAATTTTGTATAATAGACATCATTTTTGAATTCAGAATATCAATTATAGCTTAGGGTGAATTTTTAGCATTGTTCTGAAAAAAATCAATTGTTGATGAATAGTGAAACCCCTAAGTGGTAGTTAATTACTAATTATTCGTTTAAATGAAACATTACCACTTCTGTGATTTTATTTTCAAAATTCCGATATACATGGTTTTCATTAGGAAGTAAAATGGGGTTCATTGAGATTAAAATAATTTTTGGTGAATAGTAACTTTTTAGTTTAATTAATCGCAATTAAAGGTAATTAGTGAAATTTAAGGTAAAAATGATATTATAAAAATATGAAAATACCTTTACACTTGTCCTACCCTTATTGGATGAGTCATGGACGACCACAGAAATCTATGGGTAAACTTGGGGACCCCGTGGATCCACTTGGGTAAGAAAATGACAATAATAACTTTTTATTTAATGTAAAAATAAAATAGTCACAAACATGTATTGTTTTACTGAAACAATAATTACATGGGGTTATATAAGTTACATTTTCGTGTATAAATATTAATTTTAAATATAAAGAGATTTCCCACATCATGGTAATTTTTTTATAATTTTTATAAATTAAATAAATTAAATTATTTATGACACATTGATGATGAAGCGATTACCTCATAAATTAATGATTTAAATAAAATGAAATGATAATGTAAAATATAAGACTTACACTTGTCAAAATCCTATTGGATTAGTATATTTCGATCCCTTATCACCTTGTCCTCGAAATATATAATTTTGGGAACTTTGAAATCTAAAAAGTACTCCATAATAATGTAAGAATTCATTACTTTCCAAGAGTGCCCCTCCTCTCCTCTTATAAAAGGCCCCCACCTCTACAAACTTATTCACACCTTCCAAGCCATTTGGATTGGAAACCCTCTACCCAAATACCCTCTCAAGATTCCTCCCTTCATCCTAGAATCCTTACCTTAGGAAGAACACTTTTCAAGAAACTATTTTGGTTCAAACTAAGGGGAGCTACCCGATTTAAAGGTAATGTCTTCCCGTACGTTGTTTTGTTTTATTTTGCCTCTCCAACCCCCTAAAATCTTTTTATTCTTTTATATTGTAAAAATACCAGTATAATCAATATACTTGGTTGTTTTAATGAGAATGACTTTATTTACACTTACACACACCTTCGTCTAATCGTTAAAGAAGATACTGTTTCTGTGGGTGGCGAATTACTGCCTCACGAAACAATGTTTGTTCAATATTTCGTTAACACCTCTAATGGTGGCCATTATGATTACACTATTTTTATATATGATATATATTATGTTTTTACCTCATGATTATTTAGTTTTCATTTATTGAATACCTTTATGATTTCCATTATGGATAAACACGATAATTTCATTTTAGGAAGTGCGGACTACCGCCCCCTCAACGTGATTTGAATCCTTAATGCCCTATGTGGGATGCATAAAGGATAGAGTAAATGATATTTTACATGATAGTATACTATAATTATAGTATACCATTATATAATTATAATTTCATTCTATTAAAAATGAAATATAAATGAAAGTAGTGTTCATGCGTATGTACGGCTTACCGTCTCCATGAACGTTGCATTTCATTTCATACCTCTAAATGTTACGTAATATTATGAATGAATGTATATACTGGATATATATGATATATATGTTATATATATCATGAATATAATTCTCGATATGATGGATATTTTTTACCACATGAACAACTTGTAATTACAAGAAATTTATTTTTGACTGAAGTACCAAAGATCGGCAAAACAACCATTATTAACATAAATAATTAAATATTGTTCATAACATGGTAATAAGTGGTATAAAAGGAATAATAAAATTGAAAAATTATCCTAGGAAATTATTAATTAACTCTAGTTTATTATTTATGTGGTTAAAGAATGGTCGAGTCCAGACAGACAGGAGGTAAGGGAACTTATTAACCTAATTTCCTTTCATTGGGTTAATCTCCTACTTTCAAATTACATCACTATATTATTATGTCCTATCTTGTATTTGTACTTTATTTTTTTGTACTTATAATGAATACACATAATAGATATATTTTATTTAAAAAAATGATATTTGTAAGGGACTTCGTCTCAATCTCCATTCATTGAGGAATATTTTGTTTTATACACAAATTTCTTTTATACTGTGTATAATCCCCTTTGACATTTACGTTTATTCAAAAGGAATATTTTTATACTAAGTGTTTCACTAAACGATAAAAAGGATTTTTTTTGTCGTACGTATGTGGCGACAACGACTTCTCTGGCGCCGTGACCATTATTTGATTTTCAACTTCCTCTACAAGCTATAACTTTTTTAAAAATGAAAAATAAATACCATGTTTTACTTTTCTTTTATTTTGGTATTGAAAATGGTTTTATTATATCAATGTGTTGTATTGATGTCTTGTGATTAAAATGTGGCAATGTTATGTTTCATTTATGCATGTTTTATGTGATACGATTAGGTTATGGTTTATGATATTTTTAAACATTTTCACATAAGGAATGCATTGGACTTAATAAGTGATGGGTGGAGCCCGCTATAGTTCCTCGATGCATCGGCAGGTCTCATTAGAAAAAGTAGTGTCCTGGCACGTGGCCTTGAAAAAATCTTATTTTTACTCTTGGAACGAGGCCTTGGATACGTGGTTTTGATATTTTGGAATTATAAATTCTATCATTATGAAAGTGGTAATTGATATTTCATGATTATTCGACTAGTAGAATATCCATGTGAATTAGTAAATGGAAATATTTCATTTCAGTTTTTCCATATTATGTTGAAGTTCAAGTTTAAAAGGCATTTGTTTTTGTTATAAATTTCCCAAAATGTTAATGTTTATTTATGAAAGATTCTGCTATATTGTTATCTGTACTGAGCATCTGAGCTCACCCCTTCCAATGTTTTAATTTTTCCAGGATGTGAAGATATATATTATGAATGACTCGTAGGGACATTATGAGGGGATATGAAGAAATGATTTTGTTATAGTTTTGTTTTACATTATGTTGTAATGTAAGACATATGAATGTATCTAGTGTTTCGAAGGCTACTAAACTAATCGGTCTTTCGAGACCTGATCTTTTGTGATCATGCCAATGGTATGCAATAATGCACCGAATCTAGGTAACTGGGGTCGGGGGCATTACATGAACCAAGGATATGGACATGGATTGTGGAAAAGATAAATAACTATTCCTTAGGGGTAATATAACATATATATTTTTTAAATATTAAAATGATCTTTTGTCACAGTCTGAATATATATATTTATATCAAGGGAGGATCAATTAGTTGGATGTTTTCAAAGAAGCCTGTTTTCACAGATTCTATAGAAGCATCTATGTATATTATGGATTTTTTTGTAGCAATGGAAGGAGTTTGGGTAGCATATTTTTTCATTTGATTAATTTGGTACCTCATAGTAAATATTCTATTACATTTTACTATGATAACAATTCATCAGCGACTCAATCCAAAGAGATATAGTCATGCCAAATGACAAACTACATACATCCAATGTTTTATCACATGCATGTTTTTCCTTAATGAGTTGAATTTGTAGTGAGTAGAGAATCCTTTGAGAAAAATGAGATGGACCGTATAGATAAGGGTTTGTATCAGTAGAGGAATGTGTATCATGTGAGAGATAGTGGACTAATATATGTATCAAGTTGTCTCTAGTGAATGCAGGAGTCTGTTGGAGTTAGTTCCCTAGAAAAAACATGTTGAGCACTTGATTAAATGTTTATTTCATTATTTATCTTATCACATCATTATTGTTCCATTTCATGAATTTTGTACGTGGTTATTTCTTAAAATCTATTCCTTAGTAAAAGGATATAGTAGTTACTTCCTATAATGGGTAACAAGAGGTCCCATATCATTATTCATGAATAAAGTTTCTATAGATTGATGATTATGTATGACTATACATAAAAAATGTAGATCATTCAAGGTAGGGGACCATAGGATATTGAGACACCTTCTCCCAGTGTTCAAATTTGGTAATCACTTACATACGGTGTTATGAGAATAGACATATCAATTGGAATTCAACATTTCCATATATCCATGGGTTTTCCAATATAGTGACATCTGTATTATTTATTAGAAATTAATGTCATCTTTAACGTATATAATGGCTCGTGCACTTTGATTTTTTGAAAAAACACAAGTACATATTCTCAATGTGAGTTAGGAAATATTGGGTTGTCCTTGATAGAGATGAATTAATGGATAATGTGAGAAAGGATTTACCCCTTCTACCCTTTAACAAAACATGATATCTCAAACCCTTTAATAAGAATGAAGATGACTACAAAAAGTGATTTCAATGATGTTTAGTGTGTGAGTTCATTTCCAGAAAGATAATGAAAGAGACATAAAGCACATATTTTTATGAAACAAAAATGAAAACTTTATGATCCGAGAAATGTTGATAAATGATTTTATTATTTAGTAAAAATCAATATGGGATTTAATGGCATTGTGACATTAACACCATTCTCTATATGACCCTTGGTATGTTTCTAGATGGTAACTTTGAAAAATGGGAAATTATTCCTATGCCCTTGAGAAAGATAAAATGGTGGTAAAAACATAGTGTATCCACAATCTCAGTTAAATTTGATTAATAAATTTTATATGTTATAATAATTTAGATCAATTCGGTTGGTTTGATCTCAATAATTTGACAACAAGTTATTTGAAATATTAATTAAGATAAATTATTATTATTATTATTATGATTATTATGTTTTTTGAAAATAATATATATTATGTTTATCATTGAATATGTTTGTGACACACACACACACACCAGACACACACACAGACACAAACACACACACACATATTTAATAGTCATTGTTCGAGGATCAGTAAATATCGACGATGGAAAGAAGAACGAGATTAATTTTTAGATTGGAAATGATGTAAATTGAAACAAATTGATATTTTATAATAAATTTCCATTTAAATAATATTATTTCTAAAATATCATACATTACATGAAACAATTAGTTTAAGACAATCACGATATACTATTAAAATATTATTCATAAAACCTACACTTATCGCCTAAACAATAGACATGAGAGAATGAATTTGATTTACTAAATAATGAAATATTTAAATAATGGTATTAATCAATACTAATATATTATGTTATTCATTAAAAATATACATTCAATTTTTTTAGAAAAAAAATTATTCTCCAAAAATACATTATTATCAAAAATGATTTTTAATGTTTTTTGTTATCAGAAATTATAATTAATTTCAATAAATTATTAAAAAAATTAATAAAATATTCTGTCATTTAAAAATATAAATATAAATATTATCTTATGATGAACATTTTGTATTTTTAGGAAAACATTGAATTTTTAATGAATAATGAAAAATATTGATTATCATTGAGAAGATTATTTTATTTTAATGTAATTATAAAGAAAAATTAATTTATAGAGTTGATTAAAAATTTAATATGATTATATAAATTTAAATAAATTTAGATATTTTTTTAAAATTATTTATAAGATTTAATTAATTATAATAACATTATTTATTTTCAAAGGGATGATTTCATAAGAAAAATATTTTTTGTGGTGTTATTTATGTTTGATTTTAAATTTGTTTCTACAACTTATGTGACTAAAATTTTGAAAAATGGATTAAATATTTGGTATCATGGTATCCAAATTTGTAAATATTTACATTTTGTAGTCATTAGTAATAGTGAATATTGTAATTTTTATTACCATGATTAATGGGTAAATCTGGTAATTAAGGGATAAAAATAATACGATAAGGACTATAAAATTACCCAAAACTTGATTAAATTATATTGTATGGGTATTTATTTTCCATAATCATGTAATATTTAGTCATATGTACTTATATTTTAATTTTATTTTGATTATGAACTTTTATTATATTTTATCAAAAGAAACATAAAACATTTCAAACTCTTTTATAAATAATTATATATTTTTTATCGGGGAGATAAGCATTAGGATTTTTATGATATAATTATTAATTGAAAATATAAATATTTTTTATATTACATCATTATTTAATTTTATTTTTTTATGAATACATAATTATCTAAAATTCCTATACAAATCTAACAATGTAATTAATCAAATGATGAAAAAATGAACTAAAATATTTTAACAAAATTAAAACAACAATAATTTTAGATAAATAATATGAATGAAATTTTCTTAAATGAATTTAAAAATATAGTTATGTAAGAAAATATTATATTTTAACATCATTTTTTTCAATGTGTTATTAATGTCAAATTTAATTAATAGTGTTAAAATTACCAATAATGATATTTTTTCAATATAAATTTTTTCTAATTTATATAAAAATAATAAATTTTTGAAATAGTACAATATGGTTATTATATTATCTAAAAATAAATAAAATGGCCATTTTGGGCCAATTTTAACCTTATAATTAGTAATTACAACCCTTTAATATTGAAAAATGTGTTACGAGAGTAAAATATAAAAGTCATTATCAATGTTTTAATAAAAATGAGAAGCTTAAAAATTACTCCAAAACACGTATAAATCATAAAATTCCAGGTTATTGCAACATTATGCTATCTTAATATTCAAATCCATCACCATTTTGAAGTGTATTTATTATGAATGAATTTATTATAATTTAATTATTTCAAAAAATACAAAGGATCACCTCACCTCAATTATAAAATGGAACCTCCACCCTCACCAATTTACACCATTATGGAATTCTATATTAACAAAAAATGACAATTTCTATTTTCCAATTGTTTATCCTCAATATATTGGTTCATTTCATAAAAAAATACCTTCTATAGAGCCCTTTAGATGAGATCTAATGGACTCATTTCAATGAATATGTAATCATCTTAATCGATCACATTCTAGTCAACTCATAATTACAACCAATAAAGAAATGGTATTTATAAAAAAAAAAAAATTTGTTATCCTTAATACACTGAAATGTAATTATGATTTATAAATACCATTATACAACCTCATCCCCATAAAATTAGTTGTGAATGTATCAGTCGTGCATTGCATGGCTTATTGTCTCCATATAACGATGAAATTTATTTTTCGAAGCCACATTTCGTTGATGGAAATTATGATTCATTTAATGTTTATATATAATATTTAACAAATAATTATTCATATGTAATGATAATATCTTATCTAACTTCTTACCATCCAATCCATTGGGAAATGATAACGTCGCTTATGTGTAAGTGTGGACCACTATTTTGACAAAGTGATTCATGTTTCATTTATATATTTCTTATATGATAATGAGGATGAATTTTATTAATATATATGTTATATATAATATAATAATGATACTTTAAAGTTGAATTTTTTATTATTTTTCATTCTTTCCACCCATAGAAAAATGAAAACAAATTTGACGCATACGTACAACCTAGTGTCTCCCTAATATGTGTAATTTGTTTTTCTATATGTATCATATATATATATGATTATAAATATGTATATAATTAAAATATTTTAAATTTATATTATTATAAATAATATATAGATTATTTAACTTTTACAATTTCATATGGAGTGGGACAACTGTACTGAAATATTAATAATAAATGAAATAGTTATCACAAAGAAATAAAAATTTTAGTAAAGAATTATTGAAAAAATGGTTTTTAATTGTTATAAAGGGATCATATATGATATTATAAGTTTTAACATGACTATTATATGTAATTATAATAAATTTTAAATTATTATAAAGTATAATATAATGTATTCAATGTATGGTCGTCTCATGTTATAGGATTTCAAGTATCTCTTTTATTTATGGGAGACATATTCCTTATTCACCATTTTTTATTTTATATGGTTTATATAGGTCCTATTATTAATTTAATGTGATCAATATACATATTTTAATGATATTAATTATTCAAAATGATGTTTTTTATTAACGGTTCTTACAATTCAAAAGATCACCAAAGCGGTAATGTATTTTTCATCTCACTTTTATATTTATGGGACACATTCCATATGCACAACATTGGTATTTTTTGTGATATATATAATTCAAATTATTTTTTTATAATTATTTTAATTATAAATATTGGATATATATATATATATATAATTAATGTTTTCATTTCATGTTGCATATGATTAAATGTATAAAAAACTGATTAGGGTTTTATGTTACAATCCCAGTATTTTTTGGGATTTTATATTCCTAAGTTATGTTGAGGAAATATTATGATCAAACTCTTAGAATTATCATGATTTTAACTATCCTCCTTTTATTTTTTGAATATAAATGATTTTATTTAATATTATTAAACATATATAACCAAGGTACATGACATTTTTTATGTAAAATAATATTTTTTAACTATTTTGTTATAATTTTTTTTTCTATTATATACATGTTTTATAAAATTGCATTCAAGATGGTTTTTAATACTCACCAATAGTTTTTTGATGTTTGTTTTACCCATTCATGATTTTTTTAGAAATAGTTGAAAGGAATTGTTTTTTATTCTCTGAATGAGGATCATTGTTACTTTTTTGAATAAAATATAGAAGGAATGATTTTTGATCATTTAATGTAGAAACCACATTTCCCAAAGACAATATTATTTTTTTACATTGACGTTTTATTTACATGTTTACGATGTTATTTTCTATGGATGTTTTCTATTTTATAATTGATATTTTTTTTTGAATAACATATTTCAAAAATGGAAGGGTTATTTTTCTAAATAATCTTTCTATATTATTTTATTATTAATTATATTCATAATAGGAAACATCCCATGATTTATGTTATTATTAACTAGGATATGATCTAATTATATCATCCTTATTCTTCCTCTAGTTGGGTAGTTTTGATTATAAATGGATATTTTGGTAACCAATTTATTTTCAATGGGATACGATATAAGGAAATTTTTATGAACCACATTTATTCTTCTTAGGTTATGTTATAATTATAAAACTCATTTATTTAATTCCGTTAAGATACGATAAATGATTTATGATCTTATGAAACACATATGTATTATTAAAATTATTTTAAGTGTGGGACATATATATCCCTTCAATGAATATGGTAAGGATTGATATATCGTCGGATAAACTATACTAGAATGGGGAGTGAACTCGGTTCAATATGGGAATATTTCTCTATAATATTCTTAAGAGTGAACCATGACTACTAGGATTATTTGGGGAGTTAACCAATTAAATAATGATATTCCTTGAAAATATAATTTACTAATAAGGAAATTATTATCAATTCATATGTGTATTTCTAAATTTTATTTCATATTCTAATGTTAGAAATTTAAGGTGCATTTACTCTAACTTATTTATGATTAATGTCTTTTAAACTACCAATAATGATCTCATTTATCAATATTAAGATCAATGATATATAGGGATGTGTTATCAAATGTTATTCTGATGTTATCATACCTGTTTCCTCATGTCATACTTATAGGATCAATAATATATGTCTGGTTTCCCTTTCTAAACATCAATGCTGACCATAAATTACGTTTCTTTTCCCATGTTATCAAGAGTTTAAAATGTATATTATATATATGATGGGTTCTATTGATGATGAATGTAGGTGGAGATAATGTATATATTCTTTTAAAGAGTTGTTTCTGTGTCCATTATTCTATAGAATCACGACCTATACCATTCATGCATGGATCATTTGGTTATGATAATAAGGATTCAATATTACCTATGTCAAACCTATGGTCCCATAAAATGATAATAATGTTTCATGATTTAGAGATGATATGAATTATAAACAATTATTATATGATATCTCACACTAATAATTATATCGTGATACTTTCAATTGTGTTTTTACAATTATTAAAAGGTTGCAACCCAAAAGAATCATGTTAATGCAGAGTATTATAGACAGTGCAACGAGTTTCCCTTTGAAAAATTTTTTATGGGAGTTGGAATGAAAAAACGTATGATTTTTCCTTTCCAAATAACATGTTATTTGATTATTAACCCTTATGTGGGTACATTTATTAACACACCTAATAAGAGAAATGCAGAGTTTTTTAAAGAACATAGGGGAAATAATATTCATATTTTTGTATGTCGATAATGCAGGAAGAAGAACTCCAGTAAATGTCTCAAAAGAAGGTGAATAGGTTCTGATTATGAAAAAGAAGGAAATAATTCAAGATATTACTGATGATAAGTGGGCATTTTGGTTAATTAAATAGATGAGAATAATGGTCTTCCTATAGAATGATTTAAGGTTGAATGTATTAAATGTGGAAAATATATGCATTATGTAAATCAATTTCCAAATCGGAAAGCTCAAGAAGATAATCAACATGTTTTTATATGTAATGGTTTGACTAATGATTATGTAGATACTACAAATTACATATTAATATTTTGGGATGTTTTAATAGTATTTCTAATGTTAAAATTAAGTATAATGATTAAATTAATGTTGATGAATCATAAGGTAAGAATCATAATTCATAATGTCGTAAATATATATCCGAGAATAATAAAATTAATCTATGAAAATATTTCTAAAATTAAGTGGAATTGTGGAAGTGATTATGTACTGGTATTTCTAAAATTATATTGCAGATGTATTTCGACCAATTGTATTTAAGATATTAGAATCATGAAATGTATACGGATTAAACTATAGTAGTTTTTCATTAAATATTTGAAAGTATATGTTTAATGGTATCAATAAAAAAATAAAATTTATTTAGTGCTAAGGATAAATTTCTAAAGAATACATGAATAGGGTAAATATAAACCTTAATATGTTTCCAATGATTATTTAATAAAAAAAAATTCTGGGATAAAGGGTAGATTGTAATTAAAGAATTAAATTCTATAGTATCAGTAACATCGAAAATGGTAAATTGTTATGATCTAACCCATTTGTCTAAAACAGGTGTCTACATTATTACATCACCCTATGATATAAGGAGTCTAATCCCAAAGGATTTAATAATATTTTATTATTATAAAATAATATACATGTTTTATATTCACATTAAATTTTATAATTTAAAAAACACAAAGAAATTTCTTTATGAATTTCATTTTTCACATTAGAGTATAAATATATATCAATAAAAAATTACTTGCTAGGATCTTGGGGAAAATAAAACATATCAAAGGGGTGGTCATATATTCATAGTAATGGTGTTTTTATAAAAGAAGTTGTGAATAAATAATTCATGATAAATATGGAAAGGTAAATAACTAAAACTCATTCCATTTAACTAATAGTTTTAGAATAATATAGATGAAGTAAAATTTGATCAAATATTTATAGGATCTTGATACAAGGCTATGGATATTTTAAATAAATTATTACGCACATGGAATATTATAAAAATAATTCATAATTATGAACTGCATAATTTTTTACATTTAAAACAAACCATTCAGGCTTGTTAGAGGGAATCTAATACCATCATGGTTGTTTCCAATACATCTATAAAAATGGGTATGGTTTCAACAAAAACCCTATATTGTTTGTCTCATGAGATATTTTGATTCATAAAGGGTCTATAGTGGGCCCTTTTCATTCCATACAAGTTCTAATTCATTCGTTATAGGAAATTGGTGAAACATATTCCAAAAATACATCCGTATATAAACTATCATATGAAATGTAAACACTTTCCCAAATCAATAAAAAAATAAAAAAACTTCCCAATTTATATGAATGATATCAAAATAATAAATTCCCATCTAGAAAGACTATATATGTAATTCCCTGACCCTAGTTACCCAGAGTCGGTGCATTATTACATAACATTGGCTTGATCACAAGAAAGATCAAGTCTCAAAAGGCCGATTAGTTTAATAGTCATGGAAACACTAAATATATTCATAAGTCTTACATTACATCATAAGCTCAAAAAAACCTACAACAACATCTTTTCTTCATATCCCATCATACTGTAACTGTAGGTCATTCATAAATTACTTCTTCACATCCTAGGAAAAATAAAACCTTGAAAGGGGTGAGATCAGATGCTCATTAAGGATAACAATATAGCAGAAACTTTCATAAATAAGAATAAAAATTTAAGGCAATGTATAACTAAAACAAAATCCTTTTAAACATGAACATCAGAATAATATGGAAAATATAAAATAAAATAATACCATTTAATTATTCACATGTATATTCTACTTGTTGAATAATCACATGCAATATCAATAACCACTTTCATAATGATGGAATGCATAACGCCGACTATCATAACCACATAGCCAAGGCCTCGTGCCAAGACTATAGATAAGATTTTGTCAAAGCCTTGTCCCAAGACACTAGTTTGTCCCATGGCACCTACCGATGCATCGAGGAGCTATAGCGGGCTCCACTCGTCACTTATTAAGTCCAATGCATTCCCATAAGAAAAGGTTTAAACATAACATAAACATTCGTATTAAAACTACCATACGAAATGTCAATACTTTCTTCATAAACCATGAATGGTATAAAAATAACACATCTACAGTCAAACATATCACAAAACCATCAATACAATATATATGTTTTGTATCAAAATAAATCAACTTCAAATAAGCTAAAAATCCATCAAAGGATGATGACATAGATGAAATCAAAACTATTTGAGAGAAATATCTCTTTTTTTGAATTCATTTAAAAGTTACATTATTATAAAATAAAACATTTACTTTGAAAATTTTCATATAAGCTTTTATGGGAAGCTTAGATGATTTTATAATGGCGCAAAATAGCAGCACCCGCCGTATAAGTTAAAAAAACATTCTTACCTTAATTCTGTCGAAAGGGTTAAAAAGGGACCTTGTTAGGAAAATGACAGAAAGATTCCTCAATAAAAATCTTATAAAAATTAAACAATGGTATAATTGACTTTATAACATAGTATTTAAAATACTAATAATTATTTGTAATACATTTTTAAGAAACATGGATATGGATGATAAAGAGGTCCTAGTAGATAATTACGTATAAACAACCTCAGATAATGAAGAGATTGTGAAATAAACCCTTAACAAGTACTTTTACTTGGTTGAGGGTAGGTGAACCTCCTGTATAATGGTTAAATAATTTTTATTAAATTATACATGAATCATATACATTAATATGATATAATTTATGATCTTTTAACATTGATTTGTTAATGATATCGTAGTATTATTGTTGTTTTGAGTGTTAACATACTCGTTTTCTTTTATATGTTTTGTTATGTAAGCCGTGTTTTTCATGGATAGGTTGTATCTTATTCATATCAAGAATTATATCAAGTCCTTAAACAATATTTTTAATCATTAAATGAGAATTAGTCTTGAATGGGTATGATGGGGAATGAATCTCATCACGTTCGTGGAGACGGTAGTCCGTACGTACGCACGAGCGACAATATCATTCTTTTGATATTAAAATAATATATAATTTTTATAGTATATCAAATATACAGAATAGTTATTATGTTATATTTATTATTTACCTGAATTACACATCATTATGATACCAATCCAAATAATAATTTATTGAATAACAATTACACCATGATGTGGAGACTGTAAGCCGTATGTATACAGGTATAGTGACATGTCATTCAAAGGATGGATAGAATACTTAATATGGTTGTACCGTATTTATAATAACATCACAATATACACAATATACTGACGTTATTATTTTATAAAGGTAATTACAATGAAAGAATAAGTTTAAGAAGAATGGAACTTGAAAAAGGGTGCTGAAAACATTACCTCTTTTTCAGGTTCTTCCTTTTGATTTGATCAAAAGGGATCCATACGTTGGATTTCTAATCAAACTAAGGCCTATATGATGTATTGAGGGAATTTTAGATAGTATTGTTTCAGTGGTTGGATGAACCAAAAGGCTTTGAATGTGTTAATTAGTGATTAGGTGGAGTGCCCTTTTATAAGAGGGGTGTGGGTCACCTTTGGAAAAGATAGAAATATTATTTTATAATAAATTCATATTAAGTTTATAATGGATCAAAAGTGGATTATTTATATGTTAAGGTGGGGATGGGTCGAAAAAAACTCAACCAATAGGTTTTAGACAGGTTTGTGTCACTATATTAACCTTATCTTTTAGTTTTAACTCTTAGTTAATTAGTTTGACACTTACCATGTCACTTTTTATTTTTATATTATATAGTTAATAAACTTACTATATACCTCAAAGAGACCCCCAAGTGGTCCATTAATGATACACCTATCATTATATAAGTCTTTTGGCCGAACCATATATTTTTAGGAATTGAATATAAACTAATAATATAATATTTGTTTTAAAAACTCTTTTATGTCAATTTTGACACTATTCAATAATTTATTTTTTATAGTTATTAAATCTTTCTTAATTCCAAAAAAAATCATTTAAGAATTACTATAATGTCATATTAATCAATAAAAGTCATTTATGTCATCAAAAAATTCAAATTATATTAATTTTAACATTTATAATACCAAATATTTGATTCTTTCATTAATAAAGAAAATATTGTATAATTATTGTGTCATATATAATTTTAAATATTAAATTTCTAAGAATTATAAATAAACTACCATTATGTAGGAAATCGTTTTATATTTCTAATGAATATATATAGTCTGAAATCCAACATATATAACCCTATGTAAAAAAAATTTCTAAAAGATATATGCTTATGTCATTTTTGTATTTATTTTAACTTAATTAATATAAAGTGTCATTATCACTTACAATTGGCTCCAAGGGGTCCCCAAATCGACCCAACGATGACCATTCTCGGACATGTATCAACCAATAAGGTTATGACACGTTTTAGGGTAATTTATTATTATTATAATATTATTAATTTTAGCCTTATTTACCGGATTTTCCCTTTAACCAAGGTAAATGAAATAATTACCGAAGTAATTATTCAAAATGTATAAAAATAAAAGATACCTATTTACAAAATTTGGAAAACCTGATTCCAAATATGGAATCCATTTTCCCAAATTCAAAACATAGAAGTGGCATAAATTAATTTAAAATTAATTCCAGTTGTTAAAACTAAAAGCATGTTTTTAAGAGATAATAATTATCAAAAGATAGACACTTGTTCATGTCCGGTTTAATTTTGAAAATATTTCCAATGACCAAAATTGTATTATATTGTAAAAATATATTCTAAATATACTCTAAAACCACTAATATTCATAATTTATCACTATTAATTATTTCAATTTAAAAATTTGTTTTTAATTAAAATTTAGTAATTTTCACTATTCATCAAAATATAAATGTGATCCGAAAAGTTCCAAAATTTTACCCTTGGCTAATTTCGATATTAAGAATCCAAAAATGATGTCAATTGTGAGAGAGAAAAATTAAAAAATTAAAAAAATTTGTTATTAGTATTCATAATGGCTTGTTTTATTGGTTGTGGTGTGTGTGTTAGAACTCGAAGTTGCGTACAACACATGCTACTGTATTAATCAAAGGGAAGAATACCATGGAAGATTGGGGTGTTAAATTCTCCCCACCTTCAAATAATTTTGTCCTAGAAATTTCTAGAATACTACTATAAGGCCCCAGCCTTAAACCTTACTTAATCTTGAGTTATTACAAGATTACACATTGAGGATCTTTTCAGGTTTAGAGTTTTAGAGAATTAGATCATAAAACATGCATTACAATCCACATTTAAATAGAGTGGTTACATAAAAGGCAGTATTCATTTTTCCCATCAACGGAAACATATTGAAAATAAAACATGGATTCTTTCTTGACACATCCTTGGCACTATCATCATATCATGTACCCTTCCCTTGACTTGTGAAAAACATTTCAAAAACCTGGGATGAGCATAAAAAGCTTAGTAAAGGATATAAAAATATGGAAAGGAAACATGAGTTCATATATACATAAGAATGAAATCATACTTTACCCATAAAACATAGGCACTTTAACAAACCTCATAAAATCATGAAAAAATCATAGAAATCATAAGACATAGAAGGTAACTTGAGGAATTCATAACATTCTTATGTAGGGACTAACACTCTTGGTTACGTTTGGAATACCCATCACAGTATATTCCCTAAGTCTCTTCGGAGAAACCTTAACGTTTCACTCCTTCGCGTTACCCAATTCATTGGAGATCTATATAGGGCTCACCCGCCCTTAGTTTATCACGGAACCACCCGTCTTCATAATAATGCCCAAGAACCTCAACATAATCGTATCACATAAAACATGCATAAAGGAAATATAACATTTCCACCTTTCAATCACAAGATATCAATACAACACATTGATATAAAAACATTATGAAAACCATTTTCAATACCAAAATAAAAGAAATGTAAAACATGGTATTTATTTTTCTTTTAAAAACAAGGTATGGCTTGTAGAGGAAGCTGGAACTCAAATAATGGTCACGACGACAGAGAAGTCGTTGTCGCCGCATACGTACGACAAAAACATTCCCTTTTGTCATTTAATAAACATTTCGTATAAAAATATTCCTTTTGGATAAATGTAAAAGTCAAAGGGGTTTATACACCGTATAAAAGAAGGTTTTGTATAAAACAAAATATGCCTCAATGAAAGGAGATTGAGACAAAGTCCCATACAAAGACGGTACCCTTGGATTAAGGATAAATCAATTACATAATTATGTGTGACAAAATAATACAACAAATATAAGTGGATATTAAGTGTGAAATAATCAAAGGTCATTCACACATATTCAAAGGATGACATATTCAATAACTACATGTTGAACCCAAAGAAATCGAAATTGGGTTAAGAAGTTCCCTTGACAGCCTAACGGCGTCACATCAAAATGATTTGATGAGAGATAAAAAAAGGGTATCTCATCACTTGGACATAAAATTTACATAAATAAGGATATATGATAAAATATCCCAACATAACAATATGTATATTAAAAGACCCAACAAAAGAAGTCTTTTAAAAAGAGGAGGGTGAAAGGTTCCCTTACCGACATGGGTATCTTTCGAAACATACACCTCGTGAAAGAAGGACAATACAACATTGAAGTAAATTCTCATAAAATAAAGTATATTACACAATGAGTAAAATAATTGGCAGTACATATACCACTCAACGGAAATTATGGCAAATGTAGCATAAATCTCACAGGAATAAAAGTGAGATGAAGAATCCCTTACGAAAACTCGGCAGCCTAACGACGCCACTTAAAACATCCAAAAATGGATTGATGAGATCAAATAGGGTATCTCATCACATTACAATAAAATGTACAGAAAGAGGAATATAAAAGAACATCCCCCATCATAACAAAGAGGAGCTTAAAAGAAGTGACATAAAGGAGAGTACTTAAAGAGAAAGAGAGAGGTTAGATCTCTTATGAAAATTCAGCAGCCTAACGGCGCCACTCAAAACTTCCAAAATGGATTGATGTGAGAGAATAGGGTCTCTCAACATATGAACATAAAAATTACAGTAAGAGTAATATAAAAGAACATCCCAATAACATGAAATATGAGCTTAGAAGGAATGACATAAAAGAGTGTACTTAAAAAGAAAGAGAGGAGTAGGATCCATTACCTCGGGTCCGACTTGACTCGATCGTTCTTTAACATCATGAATAATAAACATTAGTTAATTTATAATTCCTTAAGAACCTTTTTCAAGTTAATTATTTTGTTTATATCACTTATTACCATGCCATAAACATTATGTAATCATTTAAGTTAATAATGTTTGTTTTGTCGATATTTGGTTCTTAAGTCGAAAGTTGACTTCTTACAATTACATGTTGTTCGTGTGGTCAAAGGATCATTATATGCAGATATTTATTCATGATTTAGATATCATATATATCATATATATCCAGTATATTCATTCATTTATAATATTACATAACATTCAGAGTTAAGAAATGAAATGCACCGTTCATGGAGACGGTAAGCCGTACGTACGCATGAAGGCTACTTCCATTTCTATTTCTTATTTAATGGAATTAAAACATAATGATACAAAATAGAATTTAATTCCAGTATGTTATCATATATAATATCATTAAATATATCCTTTATACATACCACATATGGTATTAATGAATCAAATCACTTTGAGGGGGCGGTAGTCCGCACTTCCTTAAATGAAGATATCACGTTTACCCATAATGGAAACCATAAAGGTATTCCATAAATGAAAAATAAAGAAGAATAAGTAAAACAAAAACATATTATATATCATATATAAATATAGTGTCATCTTAATGGCCACCTTTTAAGGTGTTGGAAGAAAGTTGAACATTCATCATTTCGGGAGGCAGAAATTCGCCATCCACGGAAACAATATGTTCTTTTACCATTAGATGTAGGTGTGTGTAAGTTTAGCTCGAATAATTCTTATAAAAACATCCTAGTATATTGAAGAAACTGGATTTTTTACAAAATGAAATAATAAAAAGAGTTTAGGGTGTTGGAGAAACAAAATAAAACAAAAGGACTCAAGTGAAGACATTACCTTAAAATCGCGTACCTTCCTTTGGTTTGAGCTCAAAGGCTTCCTTGGGAAGACTTCTGCCCAAAGTGAGGCTTTAAGGAGTAAGGGAGAGATGTGGAGAGACAAAATGGTCAGGGTTTGGCCGAGCCAAAGGCTTTGGAAGTGTGGGTAAGGTGGTAGAGGTGGGGGCCCTTTATAAGAGGAGAGGAGAGGCACTCTTGGTAGGTAAAGAAAAGTCACTTTATTTTAATATGGTATTCAGATTTAAGAGGTCCCACATTGATGTAATTCGTGGATAAGGTGATATGGGTTCTAAATACACCCATACTATAGGTTTTGTACATGTTTAGGTCTTAGATATTACATTATATTTCCATTTTATTTAAATCCTTAAATAATGAGGTCATTACTACATCATCATGATGTCATGACTAATTTAATTTATTTAATGTCTAAAAATTATAAAAAAAATACTATAATGTAGGAAATTTTTTTATCTTTCCAATTAATATTTATAGTCAAAAATATGATTTGTATAACCCCATGTAACAATTGTTTTAGTAAAACTTATCAGGTTTGTCTCATTTTTACATTAACTTTAAATAAAAAGATATTAATATTATTTTCCAGGCAATGTGGCTTCATGGGGTCCCCAAGTTGACCCATGGGTTTTATTGGTCTGACATGACACATCCAATGAGGTTAGGACATTTTTCAAGTTCATTTCATTTTATTAAAACATTATTCTTACCTTAAACTACACTAATTACCTCTAATCGTGATGAAAAACTTAATAAGTTACTATTCACCAAAAAATTATTTTTATCCCATTGAAACACATTTTACTTCTTAATGTCAACAATTTATGTCGGATTTTTGAAATTCAAAACACAAAGGTGGCAAAATTTCATTTAAACTGAAAAATCAGTTTTTATAAGTACCACTTAGTGGTTTCACTATTCATCCAAAATTGAAGTTTTTCAGAAAAATCCCAAAAATTTACCCTAAGCTATATTTGATATTCCGAATTCAAAAAATAAGCCTATTTTAAAAAATTCATAACATATAAGTCACATTAATTAATTTAATAATTAATTCCCGCTGTCAGAGCAAATAGCGTGTTTTTATGAAACAATAAGTATCAAAAGATTGACACTAGTTTAAGTCTGATTTTAAAATGAAATTAATTCAAAAGACCACTATTGGATTTAATGGTAAAAATATATTCTAATTCCACTATAAACCCAAGTAAAAAGATAATATAATCATATAAATAAATTAGATTAAAAAGTGGTTTTGAATTAAAATACAACATTTTACACTATTCATTAAAAAAGAACTTTATCAGAAGGATACCAAAAATTTACAAAAAGTAAATTTTGATGTCCCAATTCTTAAGAAGAGTTTTATTTGATCCAAAAGTATTTATAAGATTTAACAAAAATATATTTAATTACGGTTCTCCATCAAAAGGCGATAAGTGAACCTTTAGTGAAAACTAGGGCATATATGCCTAAAATTGAATTCTTTCTGTATTTTAAGCCTTTATCTTTTATTGGATAAATGTAAAAAAATTTAAAAACATATATAATCATATTTTAGTTATTTCAATCCATTCCCGCCAATACAATGGCTACATGTTAACTACCATTTAAAATAATATTATTTTATTATTAGAGTGCAACGTGAGATTCCTAAGAAACTCGTTGTTGCGTGTTGGGTACGCCAATGAGCATAGAGTCCCCTTTAATGTCATATTAATATTTTATTCACAAATATGGATAAATATAAAAATTTAATATTCTTTATTTACCTGGGGTGTTACATCCATCCCCCCTTTTGGGAATTGCGTCCTCACAATTTTATAATTGGGCTTGGAAACATCCTTGAAAGTCCCACATCGGAACAAGAGTCGGTAAAACAATCACTTTAAAATAAAGAAAGATAAGTACGGAGGTCACTCGAGTTAACCCATACTAGAATTGCATGTAGGAAAACATGGACATGGAGGAGAAAACATAGGGTCATGTTCTGATGGAGAGTGATAGAAAACATGTTTAAGAGAAAGTTAACAATAAGAAAATCACAAACTTGTGATGGGTTAAAGGGTGTTGGGTTCCCTAGTAGGAAAAGTTAATAGACAACATTTTTTTAAGTTACTTTTTATTGAGGAATTTATTTTTGAGCTTAACTAAAACATAAGGAAACATACTTACATGTCATGTTGACTTTAAAATTTTACTAGATTTCTTACATAGACTCATACTTTCTCCAAAAGATGAGTACTTAGGAAGACTTGTTCGCATTAAAAGTACTATAAAAAACTTCTAGAGGAGCACCTAACCCACAAAAAATAGAACTATACATTTCCCATTTCATCAAACCTTAACCAAAACTAAAACCAAAAAGGTTAGTGCAAGGTCAGATAATCCAAAAAAGGATAACCCTTTATAAAAAGAAAATCTATTCTTCATCTCCAAAATTTGTCCAACAATCCCAAAGTACAAAGAGGACCATTCGATAAACAATTTTCCATAAAAATTTTCCAAAGTAAAACAAACTAAGATTGAAACCCAAATATTTAAAGGATTTAGTCACATAGTCTTCCAAGCTAAATCGTAACATTTATCTCCAAACAACACCGGTTGCTCTTAATGTCTCGTATTGAAAAGTAATTAACCTAATCACATATCCTCCATGATAGGTTAATAAATTTTCATAGATAACCCAAAATCAACTTACTCTTAATTCATAAAATCATATAACTAAAAAGAATCAGTCAAACTAACCAGGGACTTCACGTAGTCCAGTGGTAGGCGTTAAATACCAGTCGCACTTTGGTTGTGGGTTCGATTCCCACAGCTTTGTCTGATGCGATGGGTTGTCACACGGTCTGCGTGTTGTCCTTTTTATAAAACACCAAAAATAATCCTACCATGTTTTAACCTCAATCGTTTCCTTATAACTTTAATTTTCATCCGAATTCGTTATGATCTCATCATCTTAATTCTTGAAGTCTTATTTCACCACCATAAGATAAAATAAAATGATTCCCAAAATAAATAACATCATACCTTGATCATGGCGTCCACTCGGTTTCATCGTGATCTTGCTCACGTAGGTAGAAGTCCCATGCATTACAAAAATGATTTATAGATCCTTCAAAATCATTTGCTTCCTCCATCCAAATACACCTCATACAATATGGGTCATATGGATGTTCACAGAAAAACAGTTTTGGAAAATAATCAAGTATGACATATAATTTCAAAACATCTGATAAAACATGATTTCTATAAAATAGTCGGACCGAAATTGATTCGAAACTTTATATTATTGGTCCTTTTAAAATACCATAAGTATGTGATGTGAGACTATATTTTAAAAGCAAATATAAATAGGCTTCGCAAGGGTCTCCTTCCTCAGCACCTTTTCTAAAATCATAATATGCTTCAAATTCTTGTGATAAGGTAAAATATTTGAAAATCCCTTGATAATATTTACCTTTCTTGAAAATATGATAATATTGTGAAAATAGTATTTGTCTAAAAACAACCCATGATCCATGATTGTAACGAGGTATAGTGGAGGTGTTTGATATCCCAAACAACTGCTTTCAAGTGAGTTGTATGCTAGAAAAAGTTTCACAATCATCCGAAGATGAATTTGCAATAATTATTGCAAGCATGTCATCAGGAAGAGATATGAATGTCATTTGAGATTATTCTCCTTCCATTCGTAACCGACTTCACTTGACCTGAAAAAATGTTATAAAACAAGGATTTAACTAAAATAATAGATATACGGACTAATCATGTGTCTCACAAGAAATCCTTATCCCTAAAGTTGTCTAAACCGACCTTTGATACAAACTATAAGTCCCCATCCTTAAACCTTACTTAATCTTGAGTTATTACATGATTACACATTGAGGATCTTTTCAGGTTTAGAGTTTAGGGAATTAGATCATAAAACATGCATTACATTCCACATTTAAACAAAGTGGTTACATAAAAGACAGTATTCATTTTTCCCATCAACGGAAACATATTGAAAATAAAACATTGATTATTTCTTGACACTTCCTTGACACTATCATCATATCATGTACCCTTCCCTTGACCTGTAAAAAACATTTCAAAAACATGGGATGAGCATAAAAAGCTCAGTAAGGGATATAAAAATATGGAAAGGAAACATGAGTTCATATATACATAAGAATAAAATCATAATTTAGCCATAAAACATAGGCACTTTAACATACCTCATAAAATCATGAATAAATCATAGAAATCATAATACATAGAAGGTAACTTTAGGCATTCATAACATTCTTACGTAGGGAGTAACCATCTTGGTTACGTTTGGAATACCCATCATAGTATATTCCCTAAATCTCTTCGAAGAAACCTTAACGTTCCACTCCTTCGCGTTACCCAATGCATTGGAGAGCTATATCGGGCTCACCTGCCCTTAGTTTATCACGGAACCACCCGTCTTCATAATAATGCCCAAGAACCTCAACATAATCGTATCACATAAAACATGCATAAAGGAATCATAACATTTCCACCTTTCAATCACAAGATATCAATACAACACATTGATATAAAAACATTATGAAAAGCATTTTCAATACCAAAATAAATGAAAAGTAAAACATGGTATTTATTTTTCAATTAAAAAAAGGTATTTCTTGTAGAGGAAGCCGAAACTCAAATAATGGTCACGACGATGGAGAAGTCGTTGTCACCGCATGCGTATGATAAAAACATTCCGTTTTGTCATTTAATAAACACTTTGTATAAAAAGATTCCATTTGGATAAACATAAAAGTGAAAGGGGTTTATACACCGTATAAAAGATGGTTTTGTATAAAACAAAATATGCCTCAATGAAAGGAGATTGAGACGATGTCCCATAAAAAGATGGTACCCTTGGATTAAGGATAAATCAATTACATAATTATGTGTGACAAACGAATACACCAAATATAAGTGGATATTAAGTGTGAAATAATCAAAGTTCATTCACACATATTCAAAGGATGACATATTCAATAACTACATGTTGAACCCAAAGAAATCGAAATTGGCTTAAGAAGTTCCCTTGACAGCCTAACGACGTCACATCAAAATGAGTTGATGAGAGATAAAAAATGGGTATCTCATCACTTGGACATAAAATTTACATCAATAAGGATATATGAGAACACATCCCAACATAAAAATATGTAAATTAAAAGACCCAACAAAAGAAGTCTTTTAAAAAGAGGAGGGTGAAAGGTTCCCTTACCGACATGGGAATCTTTCGAAACATACACCTAATGAATGAAGGAAAATAAAACATTGAAGTAAATACTCCTAAAAGAAATTATATTACACAATGAGTAAAATACTAGGTAGTACATACACCACTCAATGGAAATTATGGCAAATTTAGTATAAATCTGACGGGAATAAAAGTGAGATGAAAAATCCCTTACGAAAACTCGGCAGCCTAACGGCGCCACTTAAAACTTCCAAAAATGGGGTGATGAGATCAAATAGGGTATCTCATCACATTAAAATAAAATGTACAGAAATAGGAATATAAAATATCTTCCCCCATCATAACAAAGAGGAGGTTAAAAGAAGTGACAAAAAGGGGAGTACTTAAAGAGAAAGAGAGAGGTTAGATCTCTTACGAAAATTCGGCAGCCTAACGGCGCCACTGAAAACGTCCAAAATGGATTGATGAAAGAGAATAGGATATATCATTATATGAACTTAAAAATTACAGTAAGAGTAATATAAAATAAATCCCAATAACAAGAAATATGATCTTAGAAGGAATGACAAAAAAGAGTGTACTTAAAAAGAAAGAGAGGAGTAGGATCCCTTACCTCGGGTCCGACTTGACACGATCGTTCTTTAACATCCTGAATAATAAATTTGAGTTAATTTCTACTTCCTTAAGAAACTTTATCAAGTTCATTATTCATTTGATATCAGTTATTCTCATGCCATAAACATTATGTAATCATTTATGTTAATAATGTTTGTTTTGCCGATATTTGGTTCTTAAGTTGAAAGTGGACTTCTTACACTTACATGTTGTTCGTGTGGTCAAAGGTTCATTATATCCAGCGATTTATTCATGATGTAGATATCATATATATCATATATATCCAGTATATTCATGCATTTATAATATTACATAACATTTAGAGTTAACAAATGAAATGCACCGTTCATGGAGACGGTAAGCTGTACGTACGCATGAACGCTACTTCCTTTTCTATTTATTATTTACTGGAATTAAATAATAATGATACAAAATAGTATTTTAATTCCAGTATGGTATCATATATAATATCATTAAATATATCCTTTATACGTACCACACATGGTATTAACGAATCAAATCACTTTGATGGGGCGGTAGTCTGCACTTCCTTAAATGAAGATATCACGTTTACCCATAATGGAAACCATAAAGGTATGACATAAATGAAAAATAATTATTCTTAAGTAAAACATAAAAATATTATATATCATATATAAATATAGTGTCATCTTAATGGCCACCTTTGAAGGTGTTAGAAGAATTTTGAACAATCATTGTTTCAGGAGGCAGAAATTCACCAACCACGGAAACAGTATGTTCTTTAACCATTAGATGTAGGTGTGTGTAAGTGTAGCTCCAATACTTCTTATAAAAACATCTTAGTATATTTTAGATACTGTATTTGTTACAAAATGAAAGAATAAAAAGAGTTTATGTGGTTGGAGAAACAAAATAAAACAAAAGGACTCAAGTGAAGACATTACCTTAAAATCAGGTACCTTCCATTGGTTTGAGCTCAAAGACTTCCTTGGGAAGACTTCTGCCCAAGGTGAGGCTTTAAAGAGTAAGTTAGGGATGTGGAGAGACAAAATGGACAGGGTTTGGCCGATCCAAAGTCTTTGGAAGTGTCGGTAAGGTGGTAGAGGTGGGAGCCTTTTATAAGAGGAGAGGAGGGGCACTCTTGGAAGGTAAAGAAAAGTCACTTTATTTTAAAATGGTATTCGGATTTAAGAGGTCCCACATTGATGTAATTCGTGGATAAAGTGATAAGGGTTCTAAATCCACCCATACAATTGGTTTTGGACATGTGTAGGTCTTAAATATTACATTATATTTCCATTTTATTTAAATCCTTAAATAATGAGGTCATTGCTGCATCATCATGATGTCATACATAATTTAGTTTATTTAATAGAAAAAAATTATTAAAAAATACTATAATGTAGGAAATATTTTTAGCTTTCCAATGAAAATTTATAGTAAAAAATATGATTTGTAGAACCCCATGTAAAAATTGTTTTAGTAAAACATTTCATGTTTGTCTCATTTTTACTTTAACTTTAAATAAAAAGATATTAATGTCATTTTCCAACCAAAGTGACTTCATGGGGTCCCCAAGTTGACCCATGAGATGTCTTGGTCTTCTATGACACATAAAATGAGGATAGGACATTTTTCAAGTTCATTTCTTTTATTAAATCATTATTCTTACCTTAAACTACACTAATTACCTCTAATCGTGATTAAAAACTTAATAAGTTACTATTCACCAAAAAATTATTTTTATCCTATTGAACCACATTTTACTTCTTAATGACAACCATGTATGTAGGATTTTTGAAATTCAAAACAAAATGGTGGCAAAATTTCATTTAAACGGAAAAATCAGTTTTTATAAGTACCACTTAGTGGTTTCAGTATTCATCAAAAAATTGAAGTTTTTCAGAAAAATCCCAAAAATTCACCCTAAGCTATATTTGATATTCAGAATTAAAAAATGAATTCTATTTTAAAAAATTCAAAACATATAAGTCACATTAATTAATTTAATAATTAATTCCCGCTGTCAGAAAAAATAGCGTGTTTTTATGAAACAATAAGTATCAAAAGATTGACACTAGTTTAAGTCTGATTTCAAAGTGAAATTAATTCCAAAGACCACTATTAGATTTAATGGTAAAAATATATTATAATTCCACTTTAAACCCAATTCAAAAGATAATCTAATAATATAAATAAATTAGATTAAAAAGAGGTTTTGAATTAAAATACAACATTTTACACTATTCATTAAAAAAGAACTTTATCAGAAGGATACCAAAAATTTACACAAAGTAAATTGTGATGTCCCAATTCATATGAAGAGTTTTATTTGGTCCAAAAGGATGTATAAGAGTTAACAAAACTATATTTAATGATGGTTCTCCATCAAAAGGTGATAAGTGAACCTTTAGTGAAAACTAGGGCATATATGCCTAAAATTGAATTCTTTTCGTATTTTAAGCCTTTATGTTTTATTGGATAAATGTAAAAATATTTAAAAACATATATAATCATATTTTAGTTATTTCTATCCATTCCTGCCAATACAATGGCTACATGTTAGCTACCATTTAAAATAATATTATTTTATTATTAGAGTGCAACATAAGATTCCCAAGAAACTCGTTGTTGCGTGATGGGTACGCCAATGAGCATAGCGTCCCCTTTAAAGTCATATTAATATTTTATTCACAAATATGGATAAATATAAAAATGTCATATTCTTTATTTACCTGGGGTGTTACAACTACCGCATGAAAAGACCCGGGTGGTTCTTCATCATATGTTCCTTGGGTTCCCACATTGCCCCTTCTATCTTATAGTTTCTCCACAAAACATTTACCAAACGAGTCATCCGGTTTCTTAGTACTTGTTCCTTAATATCAAGAATCCTGACGGGCTCTTCGCAGTAAGACATATCAGGTTCTAGTTCTAATTCCTCATAGATGAGTACATGCATTGGGTCAGGAATGTATTTCCTCAACAGTGATACGTAGAACACATCGTGATCTTTGGAGAGACTTAGCGACATTGTCAAATGGTAAGCTACAACCCCAATTTGTTATAGAATTTCAAAAGGTCTGATATACCTAGGAATCAATTTATCCTTCTTATCGAAATATATAACTCCCTTCCTTGGAGATACCTTCATGAAAATATGATCCCCTACCTGAAATTCAAAATCCTTCCTTCAGTTATCGACATAGGACTTCTGCCTACATTGAGGTGCTTTGATGTGGTCTTGGATTACATTTACCTTTTCCATTGTTTCATACACCAGTTCTGGGCCTACATGTTTTTGTTCACCAACGTCATCCCAATAGGTTGATGTGTTTGACATCTCTTTCTGTTTAACGCTTCATATGGTGCCATTTGAATACTCGAATATAAGCTATTGTTATAGGAAAATTCTAATAGAGGTAAATATTGATCCCACATACCTTGAATGTCAAGCGAACAGGATCTCAACTTGTCTTATAAAGTTTTAATAGTTTGTTCTGATTTTCCATCTGTTTGAGTGTGGTAGGAAGTGCTCAAATGAAGTTCAGTATCCAAGGCCTTCTGAAGACTCTTTCAAAATCTTGAAGTAAAACGGGGATCACGATCAGAAACAATCGATAGGGGTACTCAGTGATGTCTCACAACTTCATTAATATATAGTCATGCTAGATGTTCCAGTGGAAGATCTTCTCTAATTTCGTTAAAATGTCCAGACTTGGTAAGACGGTCAACAATAACCCATATTGCATCGTTCCTTCTTGTATTCTTTAGTAGCCCCATGAAAAATTCTATCGTAATATTGACCCATTTCCACTCCGGTATGGGAAGAGGTTGCAGGACTCCACCAGGTTGTAGCCTTCTTTCATTCAATTGCTGACAAACCATACATCTTGACAAAAAATCAGCAATCTCCCTCTTCATGTTTTCAAACCAAAAATGTTCCTTCAAATCTCTATACATTTTTGTGCTCCCAGGGTGTATAGAGAAATTGGAACTATGAGAATCATCCAACAATTCCATTTTTAGATCAGGTATATTAGGAACACATAGTCTCTTCCAATATTTTAAAATTCCTTCTTCATACACAAAGTCTCTGGATCTCCCATCATTCACAGCTTTAATCTTCTTTTGGAACTCTTTATCATCATTCTGAGAAATCATAATCCTTTATAGTAAATATGGTTTGGCAACCATTTGAAAAAGAACTGATGTTTCACCTTCTATGGTTATTCCCATGTCCATCTTCACTAGATCTATGAAAATTGGATCCCTTTCAATTCTCATATTGTTCAAAACTCCGTGATCTTTTCTTCTCAAAGCATCTGCCACCTTATATGCTTTCCCCGGGTGGTAGTGTATCGTACAATCATAATCCTTGAGCAAATCAGGCCATCTCCTTTGCCTCATGTTGAGTTCTTTTTGTGACAAAATATACTTCAAAATCTTTTGATCAGAATAAATCTCACATTTTTTCACCATAGAGGTAGTGCCACCATATCTTCAAAGAAATGATCACAATTGCTAACTCGATATCATGAGTAGGATAGTTTTGATCATGAATTTTCAACAGTCGGGATGCATGAAAAATAACCCTATCATTCTGCATAAGGACACAACCAAGACCTTTCTTCGATGCATCACTATAAATAAATAACCCATCATTCCCTGATGGTAGAGTCAATATAGGAGCATTGACTTATCTTCTCTTCAGTTCTTCAAAACAATCTTCACACTCTTTTGTCCAAACAAATTTAACCGCCTTACATGTGAGATTTGTTAATGGGTTAGCCAATAGGGAAAACTTCTGGATGAAACGTCGATAATAACCTGGTATACCAATAAAACTGCATACCTCAGTTATACTTGTAGTTGCTGGACATTCATGGATTTCCTTGGTCTTAGAAGTATCAACAATGATTCCATATTTAGAGACAATATGTCCATGAAAAGAAATCTCATGAAGCCTAAATTCACACTTGCTAAACTTCCCATATAATTCATGTCTTCTCAGAGTCTTCAGGACAATTCACAAGGGATTTTCATGATCTTCGTAGCTTTTGGAGTATACCATGATATCATTAGTAAATACCACCAAAAATTCATCATGATACTCCTTGAAAACTGTATTATTTAGATCCATGAATACAGAGGGCTCATTAGTTTTCCCAAAAGGCATTACATTAAAATCTTAATTCCCGTAACTTGTTCGAAATGTTGTCTTCTGAATGTCTTCCTTATTCACACACAACGGATGGTATCTATATCGAAGGTCAATCATTGAAAAGTATTGAGCTCCATGCAGTTGGTCAAATAAATCATCCACTCGCGGTATGGGATACTTGTTCTTTATTGTTATAACATTGATCTCCCTGTAGTCGATACATAACCTCATAAATCCATATTTCCTTATAAAAAAAAGAATAGGGGCTCCCCATAGAGAAACAATAGGGAGAATAAATCCCTTATTACTCATGTCCTCTAGTTGTTTCTTTAGTTCAACTAATTCCATAGTGGCCATTATATAAGGGGTCTTTGATATAGGCCTTGATCCAGGAATTAAATCAATGGAGAACTCAACTTCTCGTTCTGGAGGATGTCCAGGTAAATCATCCGAACACACATATACATATTCTTTCACAATAGGTACATCCTTTATTTGAACATTCCTCTCCTCACCCACAATCATTTCATTCTCTTCCTCCCCAATTATTGAATTTAGTTGAGCTACTGGGGGTGGATCTAGATAAGAATTAGGTGGTGAAAATTCTGCTCTAAAGATAAGGTGTTCCTTATCATCATCATTAAAAATCATAACCTCCTTCTTCTAACAATAAATCTTCGCATCATGGTCCGAAATACAATCCATACAGAGGATTATATAAAACAAAATAATAGGTATGATGATGAGATCAGCGGATAAAGAACTTTTATGTGCTCTAATGGGGACTGATTAACAAAACATTGTTGCAAGGATACTTCCCTTAGGAGATTTAACTGACAACTCCCTTCTTAAATGAAATTCGAGATATCTAATTTTCTTAGAAAACTGGGAAGATATGAATCAATACAATGATTCAGAATCAAATAATGATTTTTCAGAACATGAGGAAACCATTAAATTGCCTACCACCATGTCTTTCGGAGCTTCTACCTCAGAAGTAGTGATAGCATAAGCTCGGCCTTGATCCCTTGGCCTTTTTTTGAGGTAAGTTCCCCTAATTCTTAGGAAATTCATTTGCATAATGTCCCATGTCCCTACAATTATAGAATTGGACATCAGTAGCTTACTTCTTCCCCTTGCAATCAAGAGCTTGGTGGACTTTTTCACCACACTTGTAACAGACTCCCATTCCTTTTAAGCAAGTACCGGGGTGTTTCATCCCACATTTACAGCAGGATGGATATTCATCATTTCCCTTATTCCCCTTATTTACATTCCCAGATTGATCAGCAGATCTCTTCTTCTCTTGCTTTGCTTTAAAGTCATAAGACTTAGAGAATTCCTTTTCTATCTTGATAGCACATGATACAGTGTCTTCATTTGAAGAGAAGGATTGTGAGACTAATGCTCGACGGAGAAATGGTTTTAACCCATCAATGAAACGATCAATATTACTTAATGGGTTATGTATATAATCTCCAGAATACCCTGCTAACCTTGTAATTATATCCTCATACTTTGCGACATTCTCTTACACTTTTTGTCTTAGACTCAGAAATTGCCTTTCCATATCTGCTCGATGGTCATGAGGAATGCATTTTTCTAAAAACATATCTTTGAACTCCCACCATTCAATATTTAATACTTCATCATCTTCCTTTGTGTTTTGAATCAATGACCACCATTGATCAGCATATCCAGTGAGGTGGTAAACTGCCATGATAAATTTTTCCCTTTCCCTACTCCCCATAGCCTGAAATATTTTCTCTAGGGAACTTATCCATTGCTCAGCTAATAATGGATTTGTACTCCCATTGAATGTTGGTGGTTGTTTCCTCATGAAGCAATATAACATTGATCATCCATGTTGTAGATAAGGGTTCTCCATACGGGTAAGGTTATTATTCATATCTTCAGTGATTTTTCTTGGGTGACTCTTGCCAAACATAACTCAGTTCATCATCCAATACTATCTAATTTTATTGGAAATTGTGAGCGACGTCCTCTCCCCTTCAGGTTTAACAATGTTGGACTACCCTCTCTGAATGTTCCACGCTTGTAAGAGACACTTGGACTCTGGAGGAAAATAATCATCCCTTATCTTGTGTTTTTAAGCTGTGTTGCCTCAAGGAAAATCTGAAACTTTGGAGAAAAGAAAGATTCACCCTCTTTGATCAGGAAATCGATTCTCTTGAAAACTCCTTAAATGGAATTCAGAAATCAATGACTGATTCTGACTTCTCTTGCCTTGCTGGACAGGAAGCTAAGCTATCCTTGGATCTGAAAAATCTTCTCACTCTTAGAGATAACATTAAAAAAGAGGTTTATAAGGTGAAGTGGCTAACAGATGGGGACAGAAATACTATGTTATTTAATGCCTTACAGAGGAGTAAAAAAGCTTGCAGGCCACTATCTCTTCTCAAAGATGGAGATGTTATTCATGAAGATCACCAGAGCCTCTCGAATCATATTGTCTTGTTCTATCAAAACCTCTTCAGTGGTTGCAAAAGAAATAGAAAACTCCTGGATGGCATTATACCTGCCCTTGTTAGTGATGAAGATAATGCAATGCTAACTAGATTACCCTCTGATATTGAAATAAAGAATGCTGTTTTTGGTCTGAAAAAGGACAGCTCTCCTGGACCTGATGGTTTTACAAATCATTTCTTCCAATGCTACTGGGATACTATACAGGCTGATGTTTGTCGGCTGGTCAAACACTTCTTTACTAATGGAGTAGAAATTCATTGAATCGATGCTCAATTCATTTCCTTAATTCCAAAGGTTGATAATGCCAGTGACATTAATCAATTCAGACCTTTTGCCCTGATCAATACTATCCCGAAAATCCTCACAAAGTTATTGGCTAATAGGCTTGCCCATATCTCTGATAAAATCATTTCCCAGAACAAATTTGGCTATGTCAAAGGGAGAAGAATACAAGACTGCCTTTTTAATGCTTCTGAATGTGTGAACCTTCTGCAAAAGCCCATTAGAGGAGGGGGCATCGCCCTTAAGCTGGACATTAGGAAAGCTTTTGACACCATTGATTGGGACTTCATAAGTAATGTTATGCACCGATTCAGTTTTCATCCGACATTCATTCAGTGGTCCTACACCTTGCTCATCTCAGCCTATATCGCCATTCTTGTCAATGGATCACCTGAAGGTTTTTTCAAGTGTTCTAGAGGGGTGAGGCAAGGGGACCCCTTGTCTGCCATTTTGTTTGAAATTGCAGATGATTACCTTAGTAGAATGATTACCTACCATGCTGACAAAGGAAATCTGAAAGTTCTTCGGGCTAACAGGGGTAGCCCTGCTCCTTCACATCTTCTCTTTTCTGATGAAATTATCATTTTTACTCAAGGAGGAAGAAGAAATATTCAGAATCTCAAATCCATCCTTGTTCACTTTGAGCTTGTCTCTCGACAGGAGGTGAGTTGGAATAAATCCTTCATCTTCTTTGGGAAAGGCATTACAAACTCTAAGAGGTACTGTATGATTAATAGTCTTGGCATTAAAGAGGTCTCCTTCCCTTTCACATATCTTGGAGTCCCAATGTTTTTTGGTAAACCGAGATCCACCTATTTCACTGATGTGGTTTGCAATGTCAGAAGAACTCTCTCTAATTTGAAGGGAAATGCTCTCTCTTTGGAAGGTAGAATCTGCCTTGTCAAACATGTTATCATCTCCAAACATGTCTATTCCTTTATGGTTTACTCCTGGCCTGCTTCTACCTTTAGGATCCTTAACTCCCTCATGAGGAATTTTGTTTGGAGTGGTAGTATCCTTGAAAGGAAAATTGCTACTGCCCCTTGGAACAAATGTTGTTTACCCCTCACTATGGGGGGACTTGGCATTAAGAACATTGAATGATTCAATAATTCCCTTCAAGCTCATTTTATCTGGATACTTATAAATGAAAATTCAGCCTCTTTGGACTTTCTCAGAAAACGAATTCTCTCCAGACTGATTGCTGGTAAACTCTCTTATATGCATTCTTCTGTTTGTCCTGGTCTGAAAAAGTTCTTTTAAAGGATCAAGACTCATTCCCATTGGTTGGTAAATGCCTCTTCCAACTTGAAATTCTGGAGGGATAACTGGACAGGGGCACCATTAGCCGAGGATATAAATGCTGATTCTTTGGATGTTGATCTTAATGCCTCCATTTCTGCCCAACTTGAGATGAGACACGACCTGCCTATACAAATTCTGGAAATTGTTAACTCCTACGATTTCATAAATGCTGATGACGTAATGGTTTGGGAACAATCTGTGAATGGAATGCTTGACTCTAAAAGCTTCTACCACCATTCCATACATATTAATAGCTCTACTGTTGTCCATGCCTTTAGAAGATGGATACTACCCTCTCTTAAATCTATGTACTCTAATCAGAGTTTATCTATATCTAGCTTCCACGGTTTGTACTAATCTTCCTTTGATACCAACTATAACGCCCCGACCCCAGTTACCTAGAGTCGGTGCATTATTACATAACTTTCGCATGATCACAAGAAAGATCAAGTCTCGAAAGACTGATTAGTTTAGTAGTCTTGGAAACACTAGATATATTCATAAGTCTTACATTACGTCATAAACTCAAAAAAACTACAACAACATCTTTTCCTTATATCCCATCATATTGTCCCTGCAGGTCATTCATAAGTTACTTCTTCAAATCCTAGGAATAATAAAACATTGAAAGGGGTGAGCTTGGATTCTCAGTAAGGATAACAATATTGCGGAAACTTTCTTAAATAAGCATAAACAGTTAAGGCAATGTATAACTAAAACAAATTATTTTTAAATGTGAACTTCAGCATAATATGGAAAATATAAAATGAAAAAATACCATTTACTTATTCACATGGATATTCAACTATTCGAATAATCACACGCAATATCAATAACAACTTTCATATTGATGGAATGCATAATTCCAATCTATCATAACCACATAGCCAAGGCCTCGTACCAAGACTACAAATAAGATTTTCTCAAAGCCTTGTTCCAAGATAATAGTTTTTCTCATGAGCCCTACCTATGCATCGAAGAGCTATAGTGGGATCCACCTGTCACTTATTAAGTGCAATGCATTCCCAAATGAAAAGGATTAAACATAACATGAACATTCGTATTAAAAATAGCTTACGAAATGTCAATACTTTCTTTATAAACCATTAATGGTATAAAACTAACACATCCACAGTCAAACATATCACAAAACCTTCAATACAATATGGATGTTTTTTATCATAATAAATCAACTTCCAATAATCTAAATATCCATCAAAGGATGTTAACATGGATGAAATCAAAGATATTTGAGAGAAATATCTCTTTTTTTAAAATCATTTAAAAGTCACACTTTTATAAAATAAAACAGTTACATTGAAAATTTTCCAATAAGCTTGTAAGAGAAGCTTTGAAGATTTTTTAACGGTGGAAAATAGCCGCACCCCCTGTATAAGTTAAAAAACTATCTTACCTTAATTTTGTCGAATAGGTTAAGAAGGACCTTGTTTGGAAAACGAAAGAATGATTCCTTAATAAACTTCTAATAAAAATTCAACAAGGGAATAAATGAATTTATCACATAGTCTTTAAAATTGTAATAATGATTTGTAATACATTTGTAAGAAACATGGATGTGGATGATAAAGAGGTCCCAGTAGATAATTACGTATAAACAACCTCGGATAATGAAGAGATTGTGAAATAAATCCTTACCTTGTAATTTTACTACGTTGAGGGTAGGTTAAACTTCTGTATAATGGTGAAATAATTGTTATTAAATTATACAAGAATCATATACATTAATATGATATCATATATGATATTTTTAACATTGATTTTTTAATAATATCTTAGTATTATCGTTGTTTCGGGTGTTAACTTACTCGTTTTCTTTTATATGTTTTGTTACATAAGATGTGTTTTTCATGGATAGGTTGTATCTTATTCATATCCAGAATTATATCAATTCCATAAACAATATTTTTAATCATTAAATGAGAATTATTCTTGAATGGATACGATGGGGGAGTGAATCTCATCGCGTTCGTGGAGATGGTAGTCCGTACGTACGCCCAAGTGACAATATCATTCTTTTGATATTAAAATAATATATAATTGGATGTTATATTATATATACAGAATAATTATCATGATATATTTATTATTTAATTGAATTATACATCATTATTATATCCATCCAAATAACAATTCATTGAATAACAATTACACCACGACGCGGAGTCGGTAAGCCATACGCACGCACATATGGTGACATGTCATTCAAAGGATAAATAGAATACTGAATATGGTTGTACCATATTTATAATAACACCATAGTATATAGTATATACTGGATTTTTTATTATAGAATCGGAATAACAAAGAATGAAGAAGTTGAATAAGAAATGAACTTGAAAAAGGGTGGTGAAAACATTACCTCTTCTCCGGGTTCTTCTTTTGGATTTGATCAAAAGGGATCCTAAGGTTGGATTTATAATCCAACTAAGGCCTCTAGGTTGTACTGAGGGATGTTGAGAGATTATTTGGGCAGGGTTTTCCCAAAACAAAAGTGTTTTAATGTGTTAATTAGTGAGAAGGCGGAGTGCCCTTTTAAAAGTGGGGTGAGGGGTACCTTTGGAGAAGCTAGAAATATTATTTTATAATAAATTCATATTCGGTTTCTAATGTCTCCAAAGGGGATTATTTAAAGGTTAAGGTGGGGATGGGTTGAAAACCACTCATCCAATAGGTTTTAGACAGGTTTGGGTCACTATATTAACCTTATCTTTTTGTTTTAACTCTTAGTTAATTAGTTTGACACTTACCATGTCACTTTGTATTTTTATATTATATATTTAATAAACATAATATATACCTCCAAGAGACCCCCAAGTGGTCCATTAAAGATACAAATATCATTATATAAGTCTTCTGGCTAAAACATAGATTTTTAGGAATTGAATATAAATTAATAATATAATATTTGTTTTAAAAACTCTTTTATGTCAATTTTGAAACTATTCAATAATTGATTTTTGATAAAGTCATAAAAACATTATTAATTCGAACAATATTAATTTAAGAAATCCTATAATTTCATAGTAAGCAATAAAATTCAAGTATGTCATAAAACATTTCAAATTATTTTAATTTTAACATTTATAATACCAATTATTTGATTCTTTCATTAATATGGAAAATACTGCATCATTATTTTGTCATAAATAATATAAATTATTAAATTTCTAAAAATTATAAATAAATTACCATTATGTAGGAAATCGTGTTATCTATATAATTAATTTTTATAGTCCAAAATCCAACATATATAACCCTATGTAAAAATTCTTTTTCTAAATGTTATATGATGGTGTAATTTTTTTATTTATTTTAACTAAATTAATATAAAGTGTCATTATCACATATAGGTGGCTCCATGGAGTCCCAAAATCGACCACAATATGCCCATGATCGGACATGTATCAACCAATAAGGTTATGACACGTTTTAGGGTAATTTATTATTATTATATTATTATTATGTTTACCCTTATTTATCGTATTTACCCTTTTAACCACGGTAAATAAAATATTTACCGTAGTAATTATTCAAAATGTCTAAAAATAAAAATTACCTATTTACACAATTTTGATTTCTAAAATATGAGATACATTGTAGTTATTGGTAAGTAAAACGTGGTTCAATAAGATGAAAATAATTTTTTTTTGTAAATGATAACTTTTGATTTTTATTTACCGCGGTTAAAGGTAAATAGAGTAATATAAGGTCAAAAAATATTATAATAAAAAAAATTACTTTAACACAATTCCTAAACATATTGTATGAGTCATGGACGACCATGGGCATCCTTGGGTCGGTTTTGGGACCCCATAGAGCCACATGGGAGTGATAATGACACTTTACCTTAATTAATTTAAATTATAAATAAATGATACAAACAAATATCTTTTAGTAAATTATTTTTTACATGGGGTTATATAAGATATCCTTTCGACTATAAATATTCATTGGAAATATAAAACTATTTACTACATTGAGGAATTTGTTTTTATAATATTTAAACTTCAAATATATAAAATTATTTATGAAACAAAAATGATGCAGTATTTACCTCATTAATACATTAATTAAATAAATAATATTATAAATATTAAAATAACATTCAAAAACTATAAAATTTTTATTGGATGAATTTATTTCTAACATGAGTCATCTTATCTTCTTCCTTAATGAGTTTTGGACCTTTAGAAATTAAAAATCATTATATAATAAAATTATATTTTCACAGTTTCATAATGAAACCCACCCCTTATAAAAATCCCTCACTTGTAACCCATTACTCACACCTCTAAAGACACTTGTATCATCCAAACCTTACACAAATAATATCACAAGATCCCTATTCTACTCATAGAATCCTTACCTTAGGAATAAGTCTCTTCAAGAAGTCTTTTTGGTTCAAAAGAAATGGAGTTACCTGAATTAAAGGTAACTGTTTCCCTTAAATTATTTTCATTTATTTTACTTATCCAACCCCTAAACTCTTTTAATTACATTATTTTATAAAAACACTAGTATCCTAAATATACTAGGATGTTGTTATGGGAATTATTATCACTACACATAAACATACGTCCTTCTAATGGGTGATTAACATACTGTTACTATGGATGACAAACTAACGCCTCACGAAACTATGATTGTTCAATTATCTCATACCACCTCTCATGGTGTCCATTATGATGGCCTGGTATTTATATATGATATATATTATGATTATGTTTTTTTATGCTTTTTTATTTTTCTTTTATAGAATACCTTTATGGTTTCCTTTATGGGTAAACATGATAATTTCACTTGAGGAAGTGCGGACTACCGCCCCCTAAAAGTGATATGAAAAATTAATTCCATATGTGGGACATATAAAGAATAGAGTTAAGGATATTATATATGATATTATACTGTAATTATAATACAGATATGTATTATTATGTTTTAATTACATTAAAATAATAAATAGAAATAAAAGTAGCGTTCATGCGTACGTATGACTTACCGTCTCTATGAACGGTGCATTTCATTTCTTACCTCAAAATTTTATGTACTATTATAAATATATGTATATACTGGAAATATATAATATATATGATATATAAATCATTAAAATCACTCTGTATATTGTGATTTTCTTACAATGGGAACAACTTTTAATTATAAGAAGTCCATTTTTACTCGAGTACCAAATATCGACAAAACAACCGTTATTAGTTTAAATGATTAAATAATGTTTATAACATGGTAATAAGTGATATAAACATAAGAATAAAATTTAAAAATGGTATTAATCAAGTATAAATTAACTTATTTTTATTATTCTGGAGGAAGAAGGAACAAACGTGTAAAGTCGGACATGAGTTAAGGGATTTCTTATCTCACTTTTAATTTCTCTGAGATTTCCATTGTTCGCCACTAATTTATTGCATGTGGTGTATTGTGTAGTGAAATTTGATATATATTATCATGATACTCTTTATATTAATTTTATTCTGTGAATAATTTTTTGGTTTTTAACTTTAGGCCATACGACTCGATTTATTACAACGTGGTAAGGGATTTTCATCTCACTTTTTATTACCGTGAGATTCATGCTATATTTCCCAATATTTATTTTGTTATGGTGTGTGTAATTCCCATGATTTTATTCATTGTTTAATATACTTTACATTATGGGTATTTAAAACTTTCATTTTAGGATCCTTCTTTCATGGGTTGTATGTTTCGAATGTTATCAAATCGGTATGGGAACCTTTTAACCCAATTTAAATTCCTTGGGTTAATCATCTAATTCTTAATTATGTCATGAAATGATTATGTGTGGAATCACAATTCATTTATTTTTGTTTTATTTTACACTACCCTTTGTGTGGATATACTTTTGATATTCATATTAACTCCATTTCTAAATTCTCAAGTCATCGATATGAACTGGATAAGAGTAATTTTAACTCAATTTCCATTCATTGAGTTAAACATCCTAGTCATTGGTTTTGTATTAGAAAGAACATGTATGAAATTAATATGATTTATTTACACAAATTATCAAATCATATTGAGTGTATTTATATTTATCACACATTATTATGTAATTTATTTATCCTTAATATAAGGATACCGTTTTTATAAGGGATTTCGTCTCGATATACATTCCATTGAGACTTAATTATTGTTATGCATCAATTAAATTTTATATGGTGTATATACTATCCTTTGGCATATTATATCGTGAATCCATTTATTATAATAATATTATAATTTTATGATTAAATGTTTTTCCTCAATTATTTTTATTCAAGTGCCTCCCATTTTCATAACAACTCTTTAAATAAAATCTTATTTTAAATGTTTTAAAGAGTTATTTTTCTAAATCTTTATCAGTAATGTCAATGTTTTAGGAATGGTTTTTAGGATTTACATAGATGGAAAATAATTTTTTCATATGATAATTCATTAAATTATTCAAAGTGGTATGAGACACTTTTATTAAAAAACATATTTATTAAATTTTTTAAATTGTTTTGAAAATGGTTTGATAAAGAATTGTTTATTTCAGTATCTTGATTTGATATATTGTGATTGGAATTTAGAAATGTTATTTTTTTTATTCTTGTGATATGTGTTATGAATATGTTACAGTTTTTGGGAATTGTGTATGTATATTGGTGGTTCCGTGATAAACCTAGGGCGGGTGAGCCCGAGATAGCTCTCTAATGCATTGGGTAATGTGACAGAGGTAAACGTAAAGGTTTATCATAATTGATTTAGGGAATATACTATGATGGGTATTACAAATTTGACTCCCTATATAGATATGATAGCTAAAATGTATGTATGTTATGAATTCCATAAGTTACCTTTATGATTTCTGATTTCTTCATATTTTTCATAAATTTTATGATTTCATGATGTATGTTATAATTAAAAATTATGGTTTCAGTTATTTGTATTTATTGATGGACTAATGTTTCATTTCATATTTTATAACCCTTACTAATATTTTTATGCTCATACCATGTTTTGAAATATTTTTCACATGACATAAATATGAATAGAGTCAAGGATTAGATCAAGAAGAAGTCATGTTTTCTAAAACATTGAACTAGATATGTCTCTTTTTTTAAGAGTTTTTTTATTTAATGAAAAATGGTTACTAGGTAGTAGTGTCTACATGTAATATTCATGTTGTTTTGTAATAGTTATGGACTAATTATATTAAACTATAAACCTGAAAAGATCCTCAATGTGAATTCGTGACATAATTCATGATTATGTTATGCTTAAGGTCGGGTCCTTATATTTGGTATCTGAGGAAAATTTATTCAAATTTAGGGATTGTAAGTTTTTATTAGACACATGGATTGTCCCTATGTCTATTATTTATGTAGAATCATTTTTTTAGAACTTTTTTAGATCATGGAAATTCAATTAAAAATGGAAGGAGGAGGATCTCAAACGTCATTTTTATCTCTTCCTAAAGACTTTCCTGCAATAATTATTGCAAAGTCATGTTCAGATGATTGCGAAACTTTTTCTATCATAAAACTCACTTACAAGATGTTGTTTTAGATATAAAACACCTCCATTATACCTTGATATCATTGTGGATCATTGGTTGTATTTAAACAAATCCTATTTTTACAATATTCTCATATTTTATAGAAAGGTAAATATTATCAAGGCATTTTCAAATATTTTACCTTATCACAAGATTTTAAAGCATATTATTATTTGGAAAAAGGTACAGAAGGATCTCCTCCTGAAACCTATTTATATTTTCTTTTACAATATAGTCTCTAAATATATAACTATGGTATTTTAAACGGACCATTAATTTAAAGGTTCAACTAAAATTTAGTCTGACTGTTTTATAAAAATCATGTTTTCTTATATGTTTTGAAATTATATATAATACATTATTATTTTCCAATTCTTTTTATGTGAACACCCATTTGACCTATGTTGTACAAGGTGTATTTGGATGGAGGAAGCAAATGATTTGGAAGGATCTCTAAATCAATGATACAATGCATGGACCTTCTATGTAACACCCTGATATTTTTTGAGAAGTACATTTTTTAATGTCTTATGTTATATGAAACATCAAAAGAATCTTTCACTACACACTACACTAGCTTGGCTTGCATTACATGCAATCGTGACCTTCCTCGATAGCATGTGCAGTACGTAATACCAGGTTTCACTAAACAACAATATATTGTTATTATATTATTTTAGACTAGCCGTTATGAATATTATTAACAAAATTTTTAATTTTATAACATTATTATTCATCTTACTTATTTTATAGAACATGGTATGAGAAATAAATAAAATTTTCAGGTAAAATTAGTATTTTTCAAAAAATATAGTTTGCCTCTTTTTGATGGTGCACCCACATAAAATCTCGTTTTTGCCATGTTTACATGTTCAATTTGACAAAATAAAATTCTTCATTGGAATCAGGATATAAATATTTAATTTGGATAATTTTTTCATATTATTCTGATAACTTTCTTATTTTAATGAATAGTAAAAATACACTATATTTTAATTAAAAACAACATTTTTGATTGCAATAATATATATGGTTAGATTATCTTTTTAATTGGTTTTATAGTGTAATTAGAATATATTTTTACCATTTAATTCAATTTTGGTCATTGGAATTAATTTCACTTTAAATTTGGACATAAACAACTGTCGATCTTTTGATAGTTATTGTTTCTTTAAAACAAGATTTTTGTTTTGATAACTGGAATTAATTTTAAAATTATTTAATGTCACCTCTATGTTTTGAATTTGGAAAAATAGAAATAATTTTTGAATTCGGAATATCAAATATAGCTTCGGCTGAATTTTTGATATTTTTCTGAAAAACATCAATTTTTGATGAATAGTGAAACCACTTAGTGGTAGTTAAAAAACTGACTCTTTCATTTAAATGAAATTTTACCCCTTATGTGAATTGAATTTCAAAAATTCGACATATATGGTTGTTATCTAGAAGTAAAAGTGGATAAATAAGATGAAAATAATTTTTGGGGAATAGTAACTTTTAACTTTTATTTACTGCGATTAAAGGTAAATAGGGTAATTCAAGGTTAAAAGAATATTATAAAATTTATAAATTACCTTAACACATTTCATAACCTTATTGGATGAGTAGTGACCGACCATGGGAATCTTTGGGTCTGTTTGGGACCCCGTTGAGCCACCTGGTAGTGATAATGACAATTTAGATTAATTAATTTATTCGAAAGACAAAATTGATATTAACAAAAATATTTTAGTAATTAATTTTTATAAGGGGTTATATAAATTATCCTTTAGACTATTAATATTCATTGTAATGATAAAAATATTTCCTACATGGTGGTGTTTTTTTATAATTTATAGACATCAAATTAATTAAATTATTTATGACACAATAATGAACCAGTATTTACTTCATTAATAAATGATATAAATAGATAAGATTATAATGATTAAAATATTATCCAAAACATGTCCAATTATAACTGGATGATTTTATTTCTACCATGAGTCTTCTTATCATTATCTTTAATGATTTTTGAACCTTTTGAAACTGAAGACAAGTTTATAATAAAATAATATTTTCACACTTTCCAAAGGTGCCCCTCTCCTACCTTATAAAAGGGAACCTCATCACTCTCCTTTTTACACAGCTTTGAGCCTTCAATATCGACCAAACCCTACCCATTACTCTTCTATACTCCCCTAGTATTATTCTAGAGGTCATGGTATTCTTCAAAGACCAATATTAGTGCCCTAAGAGGAGGTTTCAAAGTGGCGTGTCGAAGAAGAGGTAATATATGTTACCGATTCATTCAAATTTATTTCTTATTCTACTACCTCTTCTTTAGTTGTTTAATTATTAAGTAATAATAGCAGTATCACTCATATACTGATATGTCATTATAAATATGAAACAACCCTATTTCACCTTCTATCCGTCGAACAGAAAATGAAATTATCGCGCGTGCGTACGTACAGAATACCATCTCCACGCCCGTGTGTAATATGTTTTCCACCACCACTATACTTGGATGGTTATAATGGCATAAATAATAACTATATATGATTACTGTAAAATTATATTGATTCGGAAATAGTATAAATACACTTCAATACAATTCCACGATCATGGGAATGATATCATCGCTCAGGCGTACGTACGGCTTACCGTCTCCACGATGTGATGCGACTCATTCTACATGATCTTAATTGAATAATGATTATATATTTGAATTGAATGACTAAATTTGATATATATTACACCAATACCATTCTGGAAATTTGGTTTCTATAACCTAAAAAGACGAATAAAAATTTATTCAATAAAACGTGTATAAGAACATAAGGCAATGAACACTTGAATAACAAGTAGAAATGAAATATTACTAATAAGAAGAATATATAAACATGACCATATATGATATCATAACAATGTATATTATTCTTTAATAAGTCAATGACATTATTTAAATCTTTATGCAAGAGTTTCGGATACGTAAGAAGCAAATCGGACAAAAGGTACGGGATAATTATTCCAATCTCATTCTTATCTGAGATTGTTAATTCATAAGTATTCACTGGGGTTATTGTTATCATCCATGACCATGTTTTCTAAAAGTGCTTTTATGTATTCTTAAAGTCATTTTTACCCATTTTATACTTTTACCACATGTTATGAAAGGAATATTTCTTTTTTTACCATACGATGAACTTGTTGACTTTTCCCAAAAAAGTACGAGGAGAATGTTTTTTTAACTTATATGGCATGAACGGATTTTTACGGTTTCATAACAACTTATTTTCATTAATCTTACTCTACATGTTTTCATGAATAATTTCAACAAAATAATTTCCTTTTAAAATTTCATGTCATTTTGTGAAAAGAAAATGATTATGAATAAGAAAATATATTTTCCTCAATAATTTATTTCAAGTGTCTTACCAAAAACATTTTCCATCTCAGATGACATTATTTCATATGTGTAGGTTTCAAGTATAATGTCACTATGATTTACATGGTTTCACTTCTCTTATGATGAAATGATATCCATTTTTTCTATGGATTATGTTATGATGGGATGATGCCTATGAAACCTATTTTATTCTTTTGGTTATGATGAATGATTTATCATTATGTTGTGGCCCACGTATGAATGAATTAATTATGAGAAGGTTAGGACCTATATCTCCCACCAATGCATTGCGTAAGTATTTATATCTCATGAGATACACATGGCAAGAACAGAATGTTAAACTGGTTCAGTGATACAGTACTGGAATGAGGAGTGAACTCAGTTCAGAAATGGACTATTTCCACTATGATAGTCTAGGCAATGAGTCTTGACTAATAAGAAATGAATTTATATGATTATGTGTATATGACACAATGTTTAATATTTTAACTTATGATTATTGGGATTACTTTTCACTACTATGATTTATCCCATGTTATGATATTATGATCACTTTTGCTGGTTAAGATTTTCAAAATGTTATTTTCTTATGAATATGATGTGATTGATATTTCTTTTGTATACCCTTACTTAGTATTTGAGCCCACCCTTTTGTATGTTTTCATTCCGTAGGTCAGGATGAAGGGTATTACATAGGATATGCCAAAAGTGACTCTAGATATGATGAAATAAATGGGAGACAATTTAGATGCATTATGAATCAGTTGTTTATGTTTCCGAGTTTCTAAAGACACTATAACTATACAGTCATATCATGGTTTTGTTATATGTTGTAATATGTATGCTTCAATTATGAAGTAATAACAATGTATGTAAAGAATCAGTCGTTATAGTTGGTATCAGAGGAAAGGTATTGTCAATTTTTGGAAACTAGGATGTGAATGCCTTAGTAAGAACTATAAGGATATGACTAAACATAGAACACAATATTATTTTTTTAGAAATTTCCCTGAACAACCTATGATAAGACCTAAAGTGGGAAATCATATTCTTGATTATGTGTTTTTCCTGGTATGATTAGTGTTTCTCACACTATGCTTCTTGGTTTTAGTCAATGGATGGAACCTGAAGGAACCGTGTTAATGCTGAATGCGATGGGAAATGCAATGATTGTCTCCCTGAGAAACCAAATGTTAAGGGAGATGGAATGAAAAATCTTGTAACTATGCTCACAAAACTTTCTCAAGCTATGAATCATGCAGGACTTCCAAACTAGGAAATGAAGGAGCAAAATTATGTTGAATCCTTCATGAGGCATCGTCCACCTTCATTTAGCAGGTCTTCTAGTCCATTAGTGGAAGAACAATGGATTAGTACCACTAAAAAGATATTTTCAGTCTAGCAATGTTCTGAACATAATAAAGTCATTTTAGCAGTATATCATTGGGAAGGTGAAGTTGATCAATGGTCGAATATTATGAAGAATATGAGTTAAAGATATGAAATTGAGTCCATGGAATGGGACGAGTTCAAGAACTTATTTTTGAATAAGTACTTCCCCCGTATTCTTTAAACAATGATGGAGATGGAGTATCTTGAACTGAAGCAAAAGGATGATGAATCGGTTGGTACTTACGAAGAAAATTTTACAAGACTTGTAAGGTACGCTTCTGGAATTATTATCCAACCAGAGAGTAAGATCGATCGATTCTTTAGCGGCGTAAAACCAATTCTTCAAAGGGCATTATACATAAGGGACTTCAATAACTATGAGGAAATTGTTCGATGTGATCTAAATGTTGATATTGAGATTGGAGTAAGCCATCAGTCATATGGGCTTGATAAGAAGAGGAAAATGGAATTCAAAGGTAAATCTAAAGACCAAAATGAAAAGTAGACGAGTTTTCTCTTATTCTCTTAGTGAGGAAAGAAATATGGATGGAATTTTCTTAAAGGGACTAGTATATTTTTTAAGTGTGGGAAAAAAGGTCATCCGACAGTTGAATGTCAAAATAATGGGAAGAAGATGTCTAATGATGCGAACAAATAAAGGGATACACAGAATACACCTCCTATTCTTCAATGTTCTATGTTCAAGTAAATGGAGAATTATGCCAATCAATGCCTTAATCCAAGGGTTGTTGATGATTATCGACATCAACAAACTACTAAGGCCAAAGACAATGGAAATTTACATATAATTTATATCGGTGATGTGGGGTACGATAAGAAAGTGGTGAAAGGTACACTTACCATCCACTCTAAAGTAGAAAATGTTTTATTTGATTCTGGATCCACCCACTCTTTTATTTCTGAAGAATTTTCTAAGGGTATCGTCGTACTACCTCAACAATTAGATGTTGAGTTTGTTTTGACAACTCCTAATGGCACAATGGTTGCATCAAAATTTTATAATTCTTCTCCAGTTGAAGTTTGTGGGAATGTGCTTCCTGCAAATCATGTGATCCTTCCTATAGTGGAATTTGATGTGATTCTTGGCATGTATTGGCTTTCTTTATACGGAGCACATATCAATGTCCAAATAATGTAAGTCACATTTAATATTCCCAATCAATCTACTATCATATATCAATGAAAGGATGAATATAACCTTACATTTGAAATTTCATCCATCTTATGGGTATTGATTTCAATAAATGAAGGTTATTTATCTCAAATGGTTGGAGAAAAACTCATGATTAAGAATAAGCCCATTGTACAAGAGTTTGATGATGTCTTTCTGGAGGAATTGCCAGGTCTTCCCCCAAATCATGAAGTTGAGTTTTCAATATAACTCATACCGGGTTCTATGCCCATTTTGAAGACACCTTATAGAATATCCCCAATTGAGTTGTATGAATTGAAGAAGCAACTCCATGAGAATATTGATAAGGGATTCATACACCCTAGTGTATCACCTTGGGGGGCACATGTTCTATTTTTTATGAAGAAAGGTGGATCAATGATACTCTGCATTGATTATCGAAAACATAACAAGATCACTATCAAGAACAAATATCCTCTCCCATGCATTGATGACTTATTTGACCAACTACGTCGAGCTCAATAAATTTCCAAGATTGATCTTCGTTTTGGGTATCTTATATTAAGGTTGAAAAATGAGGATATACCAAAAACGGCTTTTAGTACAAGGTATGGACACTATGAATTTATAGTGATTCCATTTGGTATTACTAATTCCCATGCTATCTTTGTGGATCTAATGAATAGAGTCTTTAGAGACCATATTGATCGGTTTGTGGTAGTCTTTATAGATGATATTATTGTCTATTCAATGTGTAAGGAAGAACATGAAGATCACTTTATAATTGTATTAAAGACCCCAATAAAGGAGAATATTTATGAAAAATTTACCAATTGTGAATTCTGGTGTCAAAATGATTCATTTTTGGGTCACATAATCTCAAAAGAGGGGATATCTATGGATCCAGCAAAAAAAGAGTTTATCGAAAGATGGTCGAGACCAACAACAGTAACTGAGATCCAACGTTTTATTGGTTTGGCTGGATATTATCGACGTTTTTGAAATAATTTTCCTGATTATCTAATCCACTAACCAGGTTAACTCGAAAAGGATTTATGTTCGTGTGGATGGAGGAGTGTGAAGAGGATTTCATGGAGTTGAAAAAAGGTTATCTAGTGCACATGTGCTCACACTTCCTTATAGTGGAGAGAGGTTTGTGATCTACAGTGATAGATCCATGAAGGTATTGGTGTGTGTTCTCATGAAAAACGATATGGTGATAGCTTATGCCTCGCAAATGTTGAAAATCCATGAGAAAAATTACCCAACTCATGATTTGGAGTTAGCTACGGTATTCTTTGCATTAAAAATTTGGAGGCATTATATTTATAGTGAAAGGTGTCATATTTATATAGATCATAAAAGTATAAAGTATATTTTCACACAAAAGGATCTGAATATGCGCCAAAAAAGATGTTGGAGCTGATTAACGATTGTGACAGGTCAATTCATTACCTCCCTGGGAAATCAAACAATGTTGCAGATGAATTAAGTCGATAATACCATGCTAGATTATCCATGATGGGGATCACACAAGATCCAATATTTATGGATTTACAAATGATGGATCTTGTAATTTTAATGGAATGTGGAAAATAATATTTTTCTCAAATGAATGTTCAACCATCTATACATGTGAAGATTAAAAAGGAACAAAAATAAGATGAAGAGTTACAAAAGAAGGTGAGAAATGTTCCTAAATTCAACCTTGATTGTGATGGGTTAATAAGGTTCAGGAATTAGGTCTGTGTTCCTCCCATCCTAGAATTAAAGAAGAAGCTACTGGATGAGGCTCATATTTAATCATTCCTTATTCATCCTAGAAGCACAAAGATGTATATGGACATGAAAGAGTACTTCTGGTGGGATGGAATGAAAAGAGATGTGGCTTAATATGTCTCTTGATGCTTGGTTTGTTAGAAAGTTAAATATGAGAGATAGTCATCTAAGGGGATGTTATAACCATTACCCATACAAGAATGGTAATGGAAAAACATCACTAAGGACTTTGTCACTAGACTTCCTAAAACATTCAAATGAAATAATGTTATCTGGGTTATAGTTGATCATCTTACGAAGTCGGCACAATTCATTTATATTAAAGAATATTTCTCTCTAGATCATCTTTCTAGGATATATGTGAAGGAAGTGGTAAGATTTCATGGAGTACCACTTTCCATTATCTCTTATCGGGAACCAAGTTTCACCTCGATGTTCTGTAGAAGTCTTCAGCATACTTTAGATACAATGTTGAGTTTCAACACTACTTATCATTCTCAAACAGACAGTTAGTCTGAGAGAACAATTCAATCTCTAGAAGATATGTTAAGAGATTGCTCTATGGATATCAAAGGTGGTTGTGATCAACACATACCTTTGGTGGAATTTTTTTATAATAATATATTTTACTCTAGTATTTAGATATCTCTTTATGAAGCTCCCTATGGAAAGAAATGCAGGACTCAAACTATCTGGGATGAAGTTGGGGAAATAAATCTATTAGCACCTGATCTTGTTGATGAGATGGTAGAAAAGGTCAGATCTATTCAACAACACAAAAGAGCAGCTCAAAGTCGAAAAAAATGATATGACGACAACTGAAGAAAAGGCTTAGATATTTATGTGGGTGATAAAGTGTTATTAAGAATAACTCCTTGAAAGAGAGTAATGAGATTGGAAAGAAGGGAAAGCTCAGCCTTAGGTATATCGGTCATTTCAAAATGTTGTATCATGTTGGGAAGGTATCATACTGATTGGTGCTTCCATAAAATCTCTCTCAAGTTCATGATGTGTTCCATATATCTCTCCTGAGAAAGTATATACCCAATCCTTCACATTTACTATGCTTAGAAATTGTACCGCTGGAGCAAGATCCTTCTTATGAAGAACAACCGATATAGATTCTAGATTGTAGAGAAAAAGTACTATAGAACAAAACCACTTTCATGTTGATAGTTTTATGGAGGAACCACTAATTAGAAGAAGCTACATGGAATCTTGAGGATATGATAAGGGAGAGGTATCCTCATCTGTTTGTTACTAAGTGACGAATTTTGAGGGTGAAATTCATTTTAAGGGTGGTAGAATGTAACACCCTGATATTTTATGAGAAGTATACATTTTTATCTCTTATGATATACGCAACATAAAAAGAATATATCATTGCACACAGCACTAGGTTGGCTTGCATTACATGCAATCGCGACCTTCCTTGATAGCGTGTGTAGTACGCAATACCGAGTTTCACTAAACAACGATATATTGTTATAATCATACTATGGACTAGACGTTATTAATAGTATTAACTACATTTTTAATTTTATTAAATTATTATTCATCTTCCATATTATCTAAAACATCGTATGAGAACTAAATAAAATTTTCAGGTAAAATATGTATTTTCAAAAAAATGCAGTTTTGCCTCCTTTTGATGGTGCACACAGTTTAAATCTATTTTTTCACATGTTTATAAGTTCAATATGAAAAAATAAAATTCTTCCTTGGAATCAGGATATAAAAATTTAATTTGGATTAATTTTTCATATTATTCTGATAACTTTTAAATTTTAGTGAATAGTAAAAACATGCTATATTTTAATTAAAAACACCTTTTTTCATCGCAATAATTTATATTGTTAGATTACCTTTTTAGTTTGTTTTAAAGTGTAGTTATAATATATTTTTACCATTTAATCCAATGTTGGTCATTGGAATAATGTTCACTTTGAATTTGGACATAAAAAGTGTCGATCTTTTGATAGTTATTATTTTTTTTAAGAACATGCTATTTGTTTTGATAACGGGAATTAATTTTTAAATTAATTAATTCCACTAAAATGTTTTGAATTTTGAAAAATAGACATCATTTTTGAATTACGAATTTCAACTATACCTTAAGCGGAATGTTTGGTATTTTTCTGAAAAACATCAATTTTTGAGGAATAGTGAAACCACTTAATGGTAGTTAAAAACCGACTCTTTCATTTAAATGAAATTTTACCACTTCTTTGAATTGAATTTCAAAAATTCTAAATACATGGTTGTTATAAAAAAGTAAAATGTGGTTCAATAAGATGAAAATAATTTTTGGTGAATAGTAACTTTTGACTTTTATTTAATGTGGTTAAAGGTAAATAGGGTAAATCAATGTTAAAAGAATATTATAATAATTCAAAATTACCTTAACACTTGTTCTACCATTAATGGATGAGTAGTGGCCGACCATGGGCATCCTTGGGTCAATTTTGGGACCCCATTTAACCAATTGGTAGTGATAATGACAATTTGGATTAATTAATTTAATGTAAAGACAAAATTGAAATTAAGAAAAATATTTTAGTAATTAATTTTTATAAGGCGTTATATAAATTATCATTTCTACTATAAATATTAATTGTAAAGATAAAAATATTTCCTACATGGTGGTGTATTTTTATATTTTTTAGACATCAAATAAATTTAATTATTTATGACACAATAATGATGCATTATTTACCTCATTAATAAATGATTTAAATAAATAAGATTATAATTATTAAAATATTATACAAAAAATGACAAATTCTGATTGAATGATTTTATTTTTACTATTAGTAATCTTATAATCATCTTTAGGGATTTTTGGACCTTTTGAAACCGAAGTTATGTTTATAAAAAAATATTATTTTCACACTTTCCAAAGGTGCCCCTCTCCTCCCTTATAAAAGGGAACCTCCTCCCTCTCATCTTTACACAACATTGATTATTAAAGATTAGGAATCTCCTACACATTACTCTTATCAACTCCTATAGTAATATTCTAGAGGTCCTGGTCTTCTTCAAAGACCAACAGTAGTTCCAAAAGAGGAGGCTTCAAAGAGGCGTGTCGAAGAAGAGGTAATATCTGTTACTGATTTTTTCAAATTTATTTCCTCTTCTACTTCCTCTTCATTAGTTGGTTCATTATGAAGTAATAAAATCAGTATCACTCATATAATGATACATCATTATAAATATTAAACAAACCTATTTCACCTTCTTTCCATCCTACGGAAAACGAAATCACCGCGTGTGCGTACGTATGAAATACCGTCTCCACACCATGGTGTAATCTATTTTCTGCCACCACCATACTTGGATAGGTATAATGGTGTAAAGAATAACTATATATGATTATTTTAAAGTGATATTGAATCTAAAATATTATACATACACTTCAATAAAATCCCACCATCATGGGAATGATATCATCGCTCGTGCGTACGTACGGCTTACTTTCTCCATGATGTGATGTGACTCGTTCTACATTATCTTTACTGAATAATGATTATATAAATAAATTTAATGAATAAATATGGTATATATTACACTAATACCATTCTGGAAATGAGGTATCTATAACCTAAAGAGAATAATAATAATTTATTCCACAAAAAATGCATAGGAACATAATGAAATGAACACTCGAATAACAAATAGCAATGAAATATAACTAATAAGAAGATACGAAAATGACCACAAATGATATCATAATAATGAATATGATTCTGTAATAAGTCAATGACATTATTTAAATCATTATACAAGAGGTTGGGATATGTATAAAGCAAATCAGACATAAGTTAAGGGATAATTATTCCAAACTCATTCTTATCTGAGATTGTTTATTTTTATGATTTTACTAGGGTTATTGTTATCATCCATGTCCATGTTTTATAAAAGTTATTTTATGTATGTTTAAATTACATTTCACCCATTTTTAACGTTTACAACATGTTATTAAATGAACATTTCTTTTGTTTACCATACGAGAAACTTATTGACATTTCCGACAAAAGTATGAGGAGAATGTTTTTTAACTTAAATGGCATGAATGTATTTTTATAGTTTCATAAAACCTTATTTTCTTGAAGCTTACTCTACAAGATTTCAGCACTATTTTCAAAAAAAATACTTTTATTTCAAAATAGCATGGCATTTTGTGAAAATATAATGATTTTGAATAAGAAAGGATATTTTCCTCAAGAATTTATATCAAGTGTTTTATCAAAACCAATTTCCATATAACATGACATTATTTCATATGTGTATGTTTCAAGTATAATGTCTCTATGATTTTCATGGTTCCACTTCTCTTATGATTAAATGATATCCATTTGTTTTATATGTATTATGTTATGATGCGATGATGTTTATGAATCCCATTTTATTCTATGCGTTATTATGAATGATTTATGTTTATGTTGTGGAACACGTAATAATGATTTCATTATTAGACGGGTGGGACCTATATCTCCCTCAAATTCATTGGGTAAAGATTTATATCTCATTAGATATACATGGCTGGAATGGGAAGTTAAACTAGTTCAGTGATATAGGACGGGAACGAGGAGTGAACTCGATTCAGAAATGGAATTTTTCCGCAATGATATTCTTGGAAACGAGTCTTGACTAATAAGAATTGATTTTATATGATTATGTGTGTTTGAAACAATGTTTCATGTTTTACGTTATGATTATTGGGATTACATTTCACTAATATGATTTATCCCATGTTATGATATTATGATCGCTTTTTCAGGTTATCATTTTCAAAATGTAATGTTTTTATGAATATGATGTGATCGATATTTCTTTTGTTTACCCTTAATGAAAATTTGAGCTCACCCTTTTGTATGTTTTCTTTTCCCCAGTTCAGGAATAATATAATTAAGTAGGATATTCCAAAAGGGACTCTCGATATGAAGAAATAAATTGGAGGCAATGTAGATGCTTTATGAACCAGTTGTGTATGTTTCCCAGTTTCTAAGGACACTATACATATATGGTCCTATAATGGTTTTGTTATATCTTTTAATAATTATGCTTCAATTATGAAGTAATAGCAATTTATGTAAATTATGGTTCGTTATATTTTACCTATGTGAACATGATGATGATGGAACAAAGTGGACACCATGATCAAGGTATAATGTTATTTATTTTAGGGATCATTTTATTTTATCGTATGGTGGTGAAATAAAAAAATGAAAATATATATAAGACTTAAAGAATTAAGATTTTTAGATCATAATGAATTTTGATGAAAATGATAGATACAAGGAAACCATTGACGTTAAAACATGTTAGGGTTATTTTTTAGTTTTATAAAAAGGACAACACACAGACCATGTGACAACCCATTGCGTTAGAGAAATCTGTGGGAATCGAACACACAACCAAAGTGTGATTGATATTTATCACCTACCACTAGACTACATGAATTCCCTAGTTATTATGACTTATTATTTAAGTAAAATGATTTTATGGAATAATAATATGTTGATTTTTGAAAATTATGTTTTTATCAAATGGATATACTTAGTATAGAAAAATTATTTGGTGATTAAGAGATAAAGGTTGTTGTGGAATATGTTCTCCCTTTTGAAAAAACACTATATGCCTAAAAAAGATACAATAATGTGGGATTAAATTTGTGGAGTAATGGTTGAAATTTTATTTGGGAAGAATATCTATTTTTATTGTGGACATATAGCGATTTGGGTTATTTATGGAAATAATTAACCTATCATAAAGAATATGTGATTTGGTAAATTATGCTTCAGTATGAAACTTTAAGAGTTGTCAATGTTTTTAGAGTTAAATGTTAAGATTTACTATGGAAGACTATCTGACTAAATCCTTATGAGTTTTCGGTTTCAATCTTAGTTTGGATTATTTTGAAGAATTTTGAGGGCAATTGTGTATTGAACGGTCTTTCTATAACATTGGGTACTTTTGTAGAATTTTGGAGATTAATATTAGTATTTATTTTTATAAATTTTTATCCTTTTTGGGGATTATATGATCTTGTAATAACCATTTTGGATTTAGTTGATGTCTAAATACAAGGAAAACATATAGTTCTTCTTTGTTGAGTTATTTGATTCTCTAGAAGATGATTCTTGTGTTTTTGATGTGACCAAGTCTTTTGAATGCTCAGTATTCCAAGAACTGATTTTTTTTTTAGAGAAACTTATTAAATGATGAAACTATACTTGAAGGTAAGTATACTTCATTATGTTCTTATTCTATTTAGTAAATGAAATCCTAAAAATTATGTAAAGGAACCAAAAACAAAAATTTTGTTGGTTTAAATTTATTACTGGGTAATCAAAGAACGTTTAACACATCATAATTTTGTGATTTTATGGTGGTTAACATCCTCTAAATAATGTTTTCTATCACTCTCCATCAAAACTTGACAGATTGTTTTCTCTTCCATATCCATGTTATCTGACATGGAATCCTTGTATGTGTTATCACAGGTGACGATTGTACTTATCTTTCATTATTTTAAAGTTATAGTTTTATTGAATCTTTTTCTGATATTGGACATTCAATGATGTTTCCGAGCCCAATTTTAAAATTGTGAGGACGCAATTTCCAAAAGCGGGGAAGGATGTAACATCCCAGGTAAATAAAGAATATGAGATTTTCATATTTACTAATATTTTTAAATTAATTATTATTTTTACATTATATGTTATGCCATTTTCGATGGCATACCAGATACACAACAACAGGTTTCATTTAAATCTTATGTTGCACACAATGCTGAGTCATACTGAAAAATAATAATATAATATTATTTTAAATAGTACTTAACGCCTAGCCACTATATGGGTGGGAATGGACCAAACTATCTAAAATATGAGCGTACATGTTTTTTATATGTTTTTACATTAATCTAATAAATTTAGAGTCTTTAATTAAGAAATAATTTGATTTTAAGCATAAATACACCAACATTCTTTAAAAGGTTGATTAACCGCCTTTTGATGGAGAACCCTCCATAAATACCGTTTTGGCCACTTTTATATGTTTTATTTGATAAAATTTAAAAAAATTGAAATAGGACATCAAAATTTTTTTCTACTTTTTTTGTTATTTTTCTGATAAAATTCATTTTTTATGATTAGTGAAAAAAGCTGTATTTTAATTCAAAACCGCATTTAAATCTAACATATTTATTTGGATATATTATATTTTTAAGTGGGATTAAATTGTATTTAGATTATATTTTTACCATTTATTCCAATGTTGGTTATTGGAATTAATTCCACATTGAAATTGTACATAAACAAGTATCAATATTTTGATAGTTATTATTTCTTAAAAACACGCTATTTGTTTTGACAACGAGAATTAATTTTAAAATAATTAACGAGACATATATATTTTGAATTTTCTAAAATAGACATAATTTTTGAATTTGGAAAATCAAATATAACTTAGGCTGAATTTTTGGTATTTTTCTAAAAAACATCAATTTTTGATGAATAGTATAACCACAAAGTAGTCGTTAAAGAAAACTAACTTTTTCATTTTTATAAACTATTTATACTTATTTTAATTGGATTTCAAAAATCCAACATACATGGTTGTTATTATTAAGTAAAATGTGGTCCAATAAGATTAATATAATTTTTGGTAAATAGTAACTTTTGACTTTTATTTACCATGATGAAAGGTAAATAGAGTAATTCAAGATAAAAAAAATATTATAATAATAAAAAATTACCTTCACACAATTCATAACCTTATTTGATGAATTATGGCCGACCATGGGGATCTTGGGTTAGATTTTGGGACCCCATGGAGCCACTTGGGGGTGATAATGACACTTTAGATTAATTAATTTAAAGTAAAAAACCAAAATGACACAAACTAATATATTTTAGTAAATTAATTTTTACATGGGGTTATATAAGTTATATTTTCAACTAAAAATATTCATTATAAATATAAAAATATTTCCTACATCATGGTATTTTTTTTTATAATTTTTAGACATCAAATAAAAAAATTATTTATGACACAAAAATGATACAGTATTTACGTCATTAATAAATAATTTAAATAAATAAGATTATAAATATTAAAATAAAATACAAAACCAGTTCAATTATTATTGGATGAATTTATTTAAACCATTAGTCATATTATATTATAACTTAATGAGTTTTGGACCATTATAAACTCAAAATCATTATATAATAAAATAATATTTTAAAACTTAAGAACCCCCCTTATAAAAATCCCACACATCTAACCCTTTTCTCACACCTCTAAATCCCCTTGGATCGTCCAAAACCTACCCAAATAATCTCTCAAGAGCCCTATCCTCTTCCAAGAATACTTACCTTCGGTAGAAGGCACTTCAAGAAGTCATTTGCGTTCAAACCAAAGGGAGTTACCTGAATTAAAGGTAACATTTTCTCTAAAATACTTTTCTTTGTATTTTACCTCTTCAACCCCTGAAATATTTTCATTCCTTTATATTTTAACAACACCAGAATCCTAAATATACTAGGATGTTTTTATTATAAGTATTCTAACTACACTTACACACACCTCCATCTAATGGGTGAAGAACATAATGTTTTTGTGGTTGACAAAGTAACGCCTCACGAAACGATGATTGTTCAATTATCTCCAGCCGCCTATCATGGTTTCCATTAAGATGGAACTGTATGTATATATGATATATATTATTTTTATGGTTTTTTATTCTTCTGTATATTTCTTTTACATCATACCCTCATGGAATTCATTATGGTTAAACACGACAATTTCAATTGAGATAGCGCGGGCTACCACCCCCTCAAAGTGATATGACTCGTTAATGCCATATGTGGGATGCATAAAAAATGGTGTTAATGATATTATATATGATATTATACTGGAAATATAATATAAATATGTATCATTATGTTTTAATTCCACTAAATAATGAAATAGAAATGAAAGTAGCATTAATGCGTACGTACGACTTACCGTCTCCATGAACGATGCATTAATGTTCTTACCTCCAAATGTTATGTACTATTATAAATACATATATATATATATAGGATATATATGATATATACGATATATATGATATCTAAAAAATGAATATCATTCTGGATATAATAAAATTTTGACAATGTGAACAACTTGTAATTATAAGAAGTCCATTTTTACTGAAGTACCAAATATCGAAAAAACAACAGTTATTAACTTAAACGATTATAAAATGATTATAACATGGTAATAAGTGTTATAAAAGGAATAATAAAATTTAAAAAGGTTCTTAGAAAAGTATAAATTATATTATGTTTATTATTCTGGAAGAACAAGGAACAAATGAGTTAGTTCGGACACGAGGTAAGGAGTTTCATATCTCACTTTTAATTTCTCTAAGATTTCCATTGTTCGACACTAATTTATTTCATGTGGTGTATTGTGTACTGACATTTGATATATATTATCATGATACCCTTTGTATTAATTTTATTCTGTGAATCATTTGGTGTTTATTAACTTATTTTCATACGACTCAATTGATTACAACGCGGTAAGGGATTTTCTTCTCACTATTTATTCATGTGAGATACATGCTATATTTACCACTATTTCCTTTTTTGTGGTGTATGTACTGCCCATGATTTTATTCAGTGTGTAATATAATTTAATTTATGGGAATTTACATATTCATTTTATGATCATTATTTAATGGGTTGTTTGTTTTGTAAGTTAACAAATCATTATAGAAACCTTTTGACTCATTTTCCATTCCTTAGGTTAATCTTATAATTATTAATTATGTCATGCTATGATTATGTGTGGAATCACTATTTGTTTATTTATGTTTTAATATCCACTTCCCTTTGTTTGGATATAATTTTTTTATAAATAATTACTCCATTGATATATTCTCAATTCATTGATATGAACATGATAAGAATAATTTTAACTAAATTTCCATTCATTGAGTTAAACATCCTCGTCATTGGTTTTTTATTAAAAATAACATGTGTGAATTTCTAATGAATAATTTAAATTGAATATCCATTCATATTGAGTGTATTTATATTTTTCACACATTATTATGTAATTGATTTATCATTAATTTAAGGATACTATTTCTTTAATGGATTTCGCCTCAATTTAAATTCCATTGAGACTTCATTATTGTTATGCACCAATTTAATTTTTTAAGGTGTATATACAGTCCTTGGCATATTATATTATGAATACCTTTATTCTCATGATATTATAATGTTCTAATTAAATTTTATTCCTCAATTATTTGTATTCAAGCACCTCTCATTTCTAAAAAACACTTTAAATAAAATATCATTTTAAATGTTTTAAAGATGTATTCTTCTAAATCATTATCAGTAATGTACATGTTTTAAAAATGGGTTTAAGATTTATTTATATGGAAATTAATTTTTTTAAATGATAATTCATTAAAATATTCTATGTGGTATGGGACACTTTGATTAAAAAATATCTTTATTAAATGTTTTAAATGGTTATGAAAATGGTTTGAAAAAGAATTGGTTAATTCAATGTTTTGATTTGATATATTGTTATTGGAGCATTGAAATGGTATCTTTCCTTTATTATTTTGTTATGGGTCTTGAATATGTTATGGTTATTGGGCATTGTTTACGTATATGGGTGGTTCCGGGACAAACCTTGGGCGGTTGTGCCCGAGGTAGCACTCCAATGCATTGGGTAACATGACTGAGGTAAACGTTAATGTTTCTCCTAAGAGATTTAGGGAATATACTATGATGGGTATTCCAAATGTGACTCCCTATGTATGTGTGATATCTATAATGTATTTATGTTATGAATTAAAAAATTTACCTTTATGATTTATGATTTTTCCATGTTATTCATAAATCTTATGTTTTCATGAGGTATGTTATGATTGAAACGTTTGGTTTTATTGATTAGTATTTATTGATGGACTAATGTTTCTTTTCATTATTTTATAACACTTATTGAGATTCTTATGCTCGTCCCAAGTCATGAAATGATTTTCATAGGGCATAAAGATGAATAGGGTCAACGATGAGATCAAGGAAGTCATGCTGCCTAAAACATAGAACTATACATATCTCTTTTTTTCAAGAGTTTTTTTAATTTATGAAAAATGGATATTAGGTAGTAGTTTCTACACGTAATATACAAGTTTTTATCTTATATTTATGACCTAATTTTCAAAAACTATAAACTTGAAGAGATCCTCAATGTGAATTCATGACATAATTCAAGATTATGTAATATTTATGGCTGAGTCCTTATAATTTCCATGGAAGATAACAGATAACACCCACGACATGAAAGAGAGTGGTGGAAAAAATGTTCATAAGAAGGATAATAAGAACAAAACTATAAATATATTATGTGTTAAAAGGATATTTATTGACTACGTAAAAACAACAAACACATATATATTTTTTCAAAATATGTTTCCTAAAGTTAAGGATTTTTTAAATATATACTATGGACATAAGTAAATATAGTTACATGGAAAGTATAATTTCAGCATTAATCAATTTCGACCAAATATATTTTGTCTCCAAATGATGTGTTCTTAAAGATGATTTTTTTTTCATTACTAAATCACTAAAATAATCATTTAACAAATCACAAAATCCATAAAAGTATAAAATTATATTTCACAAATTATTAAGAGTAAAAATGAGGTTTGTAATATAATTATCAAAACATAAAGTGATGAAAAACTACTTTTAATCTGAAAAATTATATAGTAATTCCCAAAATCCCACTTAGATAAATTAAAAAATATTTATCTATAAAATTATTAAAAATAATATAAAATATGATTGAATACAAACATTCTTAATGGTTTCATCACATTATCTTCCATGATAAATTTAACATTTTTCTACCCAAATAACACCAATCAGTCTTAATGTATCTTAAAAAATAGTATTTCCAAAATTACATATAATTCCAAAATATAATTCATCCTTTATTTCACAAATAAAATCATAGAGTATTATATTTAAATTTTTATGGTAATGGTAAAAAAAATTATAGTGATCTTTTTCCGAAATATGAATAATCTCATATTCACCAAATAAATTTTCAATAATGTAGTATTATATATGAAAATTAGTATGTATCCAAAATAAAATTTTTCTTCTTCCATAATTTATTTTGACTAACAATAAAATTTACTAAACAAGAATTCACGTATGCCAGTGGTAGGCGATGAACCCTTGTCTCACCTTGGTTGTGGGTCCAATCCTCATAACTTTTCCAATTGAATTTATAGTGACCCAACCATTTCCTACATTACTATTCCAACATTATAATGATAAAAAACAGATTATTATTACCCCATGAGGATACAAAGGTTATGTGTATTGGGAAAACTAGGACCAAACATAACATTTACATCATCTAGAACATTTATTTAATTACATCTTCTTTAGATTCTTATTGTCACTTGGCCTATACTTAGACCATGTAGTCAAATGAGGTTATACATTAAAAGGGGGATATATAAAATACAAGTAAAAATATATATTATAATAATATAAATATGGGAGATAATAATCATAACATAGGAAAAGGATAATGAACATGAGAGGAACCATTAACAAGAGACTTGAAATGTGGCAAAACATAAAAAATAAAACATCATGTCTTAGTGGTTAACAACCATGCATACTTGTGAAAAGATATAGCATCTTATTTTTTAAAAGAAATTAATTAATCTCATGAGATTCATCACATTACCCAATTAATTGTAGTGTTGTATAATTCCAGGCACACATGTCACATTAAAACATTCATATTGCGCTATATAATCTTGGGTGAACCCGTCACATCATAACACTATCATTATCATGCATGAAACATAGAACATATATATAAAATAAAAATAACTAACCCATGTAAAGGAATTGGTTTCATCTTATAATAACACATTCATAAAATCTGGGTTCCCAAAATAAAGTGGGAATAACACACTTGATAAAACAACCATCAACCTTGCTTGAGAAATAAAAGGCATGTTTTTGAAAGAGGAGATATTTTGGAAAACATTTCATTGACATAAAATATAGTGGAAAACATTTATATCCCATAAAATATATTATAATGAGGTTATTTTTTTAAGAGGTGACCATACCAGAAAATGGATTGAAAAAGGGAGAACCCGAAAAAAGAATGTTGCGTTCGAGAATTTCCTTTTACCTTGTATCTGAATTCTTTCTTCACTTTATAGTTTTGTGTAACCACATTATATTCATTAATTAACATATAAATAACCTTTTGTACATGAATATTGTTTATTAGGGTTTCATTATGTTATTTTATAGGCCTTTGGATTAGTTATAGTGTTTAAATCCATTGTTCGGGAATGATCATTTTTATGATATTCTTAAACAGTTTGCTTGTATTCATAAATGGAAGATCATGCATAACATGGGAAAAATCCAAAACATATATTCCATATTATTAATGATATTTGATTAGATTAATTGATATTATTATGAATTAGTTTATATTCCATGTGGATGAATCATTAGTTAAAATTTATTGATGATCGTTTGTGTAAATTCAGGTGATTTTTTGACCACAACGAACTTATTTTGTTTAATAATTTAGTAATATGTAAATAAGTTAGTTCCAAAACATAAAATAGGAATAAATAAAAATAATATAATAAGGTTCAACCATTAAAATTATTTCATGAGCATACCAGATGTTTGAAATGGAATAAATAAAACATGTCGTTCTTTAATGTGATAAATTAACACCCCACAAACAATGTTTTCTTTTCTAAAATAAAAAATATATTAGAAGGGTAATGGTTGATATAAAATCCCATTAGTATAATAACATTCTTTTATATTAATTATAATAGAGTTACCAAAACATGCAGATTAAGATAGATGGGGAGATATTATGTATAGAACTTGAAATTGAAAGGAAATTAAAGGAAAAGATGGAGAGAAATTACCTCTTGAATCCTACACGTGATATATTTTTTAAGGGACCTGGTATTGGCCTATTGATGAGACCCAAATATCATGGACATGGAGTAGGGTATGTAGAAGATTCTTGGTCAGATTTTAGACAAGGACTGAAGCTTGAGATGTGTGGGGAAATGGGGGTGTGAAGGTGTTTTTATAGTGGAGGGGAGAGGGTATTTGTCAATATTATATTCATTATTTTATTATTTCCCCACAGGACATGGAATAATGAGTCTTCCATGAAAAATAATAGTAATGTTATCATGTGAATCCAAACCAATTGTGATTTCATCATCATAAAATCATGCATAAATCTATAATTAGTGTATTTTTCTTATTTTTTATATTATGGTATCTCACTATTCATCAAATATTCAAGTATTTCAGAAAAATAATAAAAATTCACCCTAACCTTTTTTTGGAATGTAGAATACAAAAATGTAGTCTATTTTTCAGAAATATTTTGATAAATATGATTAATTTTATTTTTAACTAAAATCAAAATTTACTTGAAAAATAATGTTTTTAAAACATTTATTTAATTTTTCCAAGACATACACACATCATACTTTTACTTAAATTTCATAAATATAATATCATTAGTAAGGTTACTATTAATTAGGATATGTCACTATTCATAAGGGTAACATTACTATTCATAAGGGTATATTACTGTTCACTAAGAATTAAGTTTGTTCTTTTAGAATCCAAACATCTTACTGATCACAAATGCATATGTCAGATTTTTGAAATTCAACACACTGAAGTAGAAAAATTATTTTTAATTATCACAAAGTATTTATTTTAATGATATGTCTTTGTACATTCTAATGTGATTATACTATAAGGAATAATTATCAGAAGTGAATTTAATTGATAAAACATTTCATTGTTACATTCTTCCACCCTTAATATGTTTCACCCTTGAAATTTCATTTTACAAAAACAGGTTAGGGTACTTCACCATCTCCGCCTCGTTGAGTTCCAAAGTATCTTTTTCAAACAAATGGTTCCTCTAACACACATTGATAAGGTGGGTTGTCTTATTACATAGATCCTTATCTTTCTAGTCTAGAATCATTAATTGATGCTCCTCATAGGAGAGATCATCTTCCAGTAGTAACACCATAAAGTTCAGTACATGTGAGAGATCTGGTTTTTTTTCCTCACAAGTGATACCTGAAACACATTGTGAACAAGATCCATATTCGGTGGAAGTTCAAGACGATAGACCATGGATCATATGCAGTCTAGGATCTCAAAGGGCACAATGTAACATGGGCTTATATTCCTTTTCTCTCCAAACTACATGACTCTCTTCCATGGCGATATTCAAAGGACGAATTTATCTTTAATGTCAAACTCTACTTCCATTAGAATGTTGTCAGCATAAATATTTTTCTGATTCTGAGAAGAATTGATGTGTTTCTATATGACTTGAACCTTCTCTATCATCTCTTGTACAAGATCAGGTCCATGTAGCATTCTTTCTCCAAATTCATCCCAATTTGTTGGAGTTCTACATCTCCTTCCATACAAATCATCATATAAAGCCATCTAAATGCTTGAGTTGATGTTATTGTTGTATAAGAACTCAACCAATTGGAGATTTTGATCCCATCCACCATTTAATTCTAGAGGGAAGGATCTTTTCATATCATCATGTTTCTGAATAGACTTTTCAGATTAGCCATCAGTTTTAGTGTGATAGGCCATGCTGCAATTGAATTAATTACTCAACGAATGTTGAAGGCTCCTACAGAATATAGATGTGAAACTTGGATCATGGTCCGAGACATTTGATAGTGGAAAACCATTCAGTCTCACTACTTCATTCACATATATCATACAATGTTGGTCAAGAGATATATCTTCTCAAATAGCGATTAAATTGGCAGTCTTGGTGAGTCGGTCAATCCAAACCCATATCACATTATTTCCCTTAGACGTCTTTGGGAGACCCATGAGAAAGTCTATAGTAACATTATTACATTTCCACATAGGAATAGTAAATGGATGAATCATCCCTTTAATCATTTTCACTCTGCATTAACATACTAACATACCATTATCCTTGGGATATAATCTATGATATCCTTTTTCATGTTTTCCAACCAGAAGTGTTCACATAGATCTTGTATCATCATAGTGCTACTGGGATGGATAGAGAATGTTGAGCTATGTGAATTTTACAATAGATAATTCTTTATCCTTTGTGATTAAGGAAAACAAATCCACATTTCAAACTGAATCACACCATCATTGTCAATATGGAACTTTTGCAGCTTCCCGTCATTTAGTGCATTCACCTTCTTCTATAACTCCATATCATCCGTTTGTTCCTATTTAATCATATATTAGATTGATGGTAGCACAATAATTCGGGAATGTTATAATGTATCCCCTACCCTTATTATTTCTAAATCTATCCCTTGAATATCCAAGAAGATAGGGTCTTTCTCAATATGAAGCATAGATAGAGTAGAATGTTATTTTCTTCTTAGAGAATCAGATACCTTGTTCACCTTTCCATGATGATAGTGAATAGAGAAATCATAATCTTTTATTAGCTCTAACAATATCCTTTAATGCATATTTATATCCTTTTTTGTGAATATATACATTAGGCTCTTGTGTTCGGTGTAGATGTCACACTTGTCAACATAAAGGTAATTTCGCCAGAATTTCATGGAAAAAATCACAGATTTCAGCTCTAGATCATGAGTTGGGTAGTTCCACTCATGGATCTTCAACTACCGTGAGGCGTAGGCTATCACATTATTATTTTTTCACGAGTATACAACACAAGACTTTATTTTAAGCATCACTATATATCACAAAACATTCTCTAATTTTTGGTAGTGTGAGTACAGGTGTAGTGATCAGACTTCCCTTTATATCCACAAAGATTACCTCATATTCTTCCATCCAGACATACATTATACCATTCCTTGTTATCTTAGTTAGCGGTCTTGAAAATTGTGAGAATGTTCTCACAAAACATCGGTAGTACCCAGCTAATCAAAGAAAACTACGGATTTCGGTGACACTAGAGGGCCTGGTCCATTCTTCAATCACCTTTTCTTAAATTGTCCATAGAAATTCCATCACTTATGATCACAAGTCCCAAGAATGTGACTTGCTTCATCTCGAAGTCACACTATCTGAACTTGGCATATAACATTCCATTTCTCAGTGTCTCTAACACATGTCTTACATGTTCTTCATGTTCATCCTTGAACATGGAGTATATGATAATATCATCGATAAAGACTACCCCAAATTTGTCAAGGTAATGTCTAAAGACTCTATTCATCAAATCCATGAAGATTTCATGGTCATTAGTATGTCTGAAGGTCATCACTAGAAAATCATAGTGCCCATACATTGTATGGATGGATGTATTCTTAATATCTTCCTTCTTCACCATTACATGATGATATATAGAATAATGATTTACCTTTGAGAAGTATTGGCCTCCTATTAACTAATCAAATAAGTCTTCAATCCATGGAAGAGGATACTTGTTCTTTGTGGTGATCTGGTTGAGTTACTGATAATCAATATATAGACACATTGTTCAATCCTTATGTTTTACAAAGATCACTGGTTTACACCATGTTGTATCACTAGGGCATATGATCCCTTGGTCCGAATACTCATATAGATGCTTCTTTAAATCCTATAATTTGATTGGAGCTGTCATATTGGGATACTTTGAGATAGATGTAGCTCTGAGTATGAGTTCTATTGAGAACTCTACCTCACAATATGGGGGATGTCCGGGTAACTCTTCGGGAAATACATACATTATTTCTTTCATTATGGTAATTTATGCATGGTTGGCACATTCCTTTGACTCAACTATTTGGGAGAGGTAAGCCTCTTCATTGAGAATCAACACCCACACAGTTGTATTATTTTTCAAAATATATTCATGATCTTTATTGCATTTTTTGAAGAGAATGGGATAGTTTGGAATATGAAAAGATATTTCCTTTTCCTGAAATTTGATTTGTGCTCTATATAGAGAGACACAATCCATTCCCATTGTGGAATTGAATTCCACCAAGGGAAGTATTATGAGATTTTCGAGAAGAATATTCTCACATGCGCCAATAAGAGAAAATTCAAATACATGAGTTTCAATGATTGCACCACATGGTTTTTTATAGATATATCTAATTCATGGTTTTAGGGATTTTATTCTATTGTTCTTGAAACATTGTAAGATAGAAAGTAATGCATTAAACAATAATAAAATAAAACTTTTTCCATTCTTGAGTGAATATTAATTTTCCTTGTATGAGTTCATTAACTTGCTCTACCTTTGTAGTAGTGATGGAATATTCCTTCCCTTGATCATTTGGGTTTGATTGCTACTGATACTGATTACCCCTGAGGACTCAAGGTTTGGTGTAATGGCTTTCATAGTGCCCCTGCTTCTTATAGTAATAACATTGAACCATGGATGGTTATCCCTTTTAATCGACCACATTCTCTTCCATTCTCATGTCTTTCTGGAACTCATGATAACATTTTCCTTCATTCACACAATTGAAGCATTTACCCATCCCTTTTAGTCATTTCTCATGATGCAGTATCCCACATTTTTGGCATGAGTGTCATTGAGTTTTCTTCCCACTTGTATCATTAGATCCTCCATCTTGAAACTCCATCTTTTGTTTCCTGTCACCATAGCCATGAGATCATTATTCAAACTCCATATCCACATTCATATCATGTCAAACAACTTCTTAATAACACATAAATAATTGAATTGACATAGCCTTTAAACAGTGTGGTTTTAATCCACTAAATAATCTTTCAATTTTGTGATCATTATTGATAAAAAACATGAAGCATACCTTTCAAGCCTTGTGAAACAAACTACATAGGTTGTGACAGATTATTCATCATTTTTCATGAGCTATATGAATTCTATATCCATTTTTGTATGGAGATTTAATGGGAAATACATATTAAGAAACATGATCTTAAAGTCTTCCCATTCCATCTCTTAAATTTCATCCCTTGGCTTGGTGTTCTTAATCAAATCCCACCATAGATTAGCCTCTCTATCTAGATGATAAATGGATAGTGTCACCTTCTTCATATCATAATAATGGAGGAGATAAAATATCTTCTCTATGGATTTGGCCCACTATTTCGCAGCTAGTAAATTGGAAGATTCAATAAATGTTAGAGTTCATTGCCACATAAAATACTCGATAGCCAGTTTCTCCCTCTTTGGTGAAGGAGGAAGTTACCCAATATTCTAGTTATTGTTCATAACATGAGATAGTTGGGTAAGAATCACCATGATGTTTTGAACTCCACCTCCCATATAATTGGGTATTTCAGTCGGGCAATCATTATGTTGGACCCCGCATGAGTTTTTTGCCTAGTTTGTCCCAGTTCCCACCATTCACTAAAATAGAAACGTTTAGAGCAAAAAATAAGTTAATGAGTCATGAACAAATAATTTATTCATTTGTAAAATGTTCACTAAAACCATAACTTATGGTATCCTTATTTAAATATTCATGTGTGGATAATTCTATTTAATCTCATACTAGAGGTTTTCTCTAGTATTAATTAATCCTAATTCCCAAATTAACCAAACCTTGCCTTTGATACCAACTATAGAGATGTAGCATTTTATTACATAATTATTACATCATTATTACACCATTATAAAGATATAAAATGTAATATTATTACACTAGAATGATCCAGATGATTAGTGTCTTGAAAAAACTAGGACCAATCCTAGCATTTATATCATCAAGCATAATCATTTATTTAATTCTTTCTTCATTGGATTTTTATTGGCACTTGACCTCTACTAAGAACACATAGTCGCCTGAGGATATACATAAAAAGGGGGTGAGAAAAAATCATAATAAGAAGAATGATAAGTGCAATATAACAATGGGTGAGAATAATCATAACATAGGATAAGGATCATGAACATGAAAGGAATAATTAATAAAAGGATTGAAAAATGGTAATGCATAAAAAATGAAACATCATGTATTAGTGGTGAACTACCACAAATACTTCTGAGAATGTCTAAAATCATGTTCACAAATAATTTACCTTTAACTCTTGAGATTCATCACTTTACCCAACGCATTTGAGTTCTCTATAATTCTTGGTGCACCCATCACATTCAAAACTTCATATTGCGCAATATAATTCTGGGCACACCTATCACATCATTCCATTATCAGTATCATGCATTCCACATAGAAAATATATAAAAATTGAACATAACTCACCCATGGAATAGAAATAGGTTTCATCTCATAATAACACATTCATAAAATTAGGTTCCTAAATGAATGTTGGAATATCATACTTGTTATAATTTCCATCACCCTTGAGTGAGAAATAAAAGGTGTGTTTTTGAAAGATGAGTTCATTTAGAAAACATTTGATTCTCATAACCTCTAGTGGAAGACGTTTATATCCTAGAAAAGGTACGATAATAAAGAACAAATGATATTTAAGGAATGACCTTACCAAAATGGAGTATAGGAGGGAGAAGTCGATGAAATAATGTTGGGTTTGAGAATTTCCCCTTACCTAGTATCCGAATGATTTCTTTACATTCATCTCCTGCATAACCACATTAGATTAGTTAATTTACAATTAAAGAAGCATTTTCGCATGAATATGGATCGTTATGGTTTCATTAGGTTATTTAATTGGACATTGGATGAGTTATAGGGTTTAGTTCCATTATCTGGGAATATTGGTTACTATGGTTTTGTTGAATGGTTAACTTGTATTCATAAATGGGTGTTCATATAGAACATGGGTAAACATATAGAACTAATATTACATGTTATTAATTATATTATAGGAGTTTAAATTATATTATAATAAATTATATTATATACCATGGGGATGAATTATTAGTTAAAATTTAATGACGATAATTTGGCTAAATTTGGGCGATTTTCCGAGCACAACGAACTTGTTTTGTTTAATCATTTATTAATATGTAAATAAGTTAGTCAAAAAACATAAAATACAATAAAATACATAGTATATAATCTAGATCAACTATACAAATGGTTTCATGACGAGAAATAAATCTCTAAATGGAAGAAGAAAACATGCCATTCTGGATGGTGATAAATTAACACATCATGAACAATTTTTTATTTTATAAAATAAAAAGAAGATGAGAATGGGGTCAGATGATATAATATTTCCTTATTATCAAACCCTTAAATTATACTAATTATATTGGAGTTACCATACCATGTGGATGAGGATAGGTGGGTAGATATTAAGAATAGAACATGAAATTGAAATAAATTAAAGGAAAAATGGGGAGAAATTACCTCTTGAATTTTCCTCTTGAGATCATCTTTAAGGGACCTAGGATTCGTCATTCAATGAGACCAAAAGCTCTTGGACGTGGGGGGAGGGGCTAGGGAAGATGCTTGGGTAGAGTTTATATAAATATTGAATCATGAGAGGTGTGAGTAAAAGATGGTGTGAAGGGTTATTTTTATAGTGGGGGGGAAAGGGGGTTTCTCAATAGTATATTCATTAATTTTTTATTTCCCCAAATGACAAGGAATAGTGAGCCTCCCCTACCCAAAAATAGTAATTTTATCATGTTAATCTTAACCAATTGGGCTATTATCATCATAACAACATACATGAATTTTAATTAGTTTATTTCTTTATATTTTAAATTATGGTATGTCACTATTATTAACAAATTCATGTATTTCAGAAAAATCCAAAACATTCAACCTAACAAATTTTCAACATTAAGAATTAGAAAATGAGGTCCATTTTTCAGAAATTCTTATATAATTAGGAATACTTTTTTTTAAATAAAATCATAATTTACTTAAAATATACAATCTTTTTATTCATTTAATTAATTTTTAAGAAACATAGGTAGATCATACTTTTACTTAAATTTCTTATATATTCTATCATAGTAAAATTAACTATTCATTAGGGTATTCTACTTTTCATAAGGGTAACATTATTATTCATAAGGGTATGTAACAATTCACCAAAAATTCAGTTTTATCTATTAGACTCCAAATATCTTACTGATTTCAACCTCGTATGTTAGATTTTCTAAATTCAACAAATAAAAGTGGAAAAATTTAGTTTAATGATCACATAGTGTAACACCCCGAGATTTTATGAAAAATATTTTTTTAAATTTCATTAATGTCTTGTGTTGTACACTACACCAAAAGGATCTTTCAAAACACACATCCTTGACTTTCCTTTCATTACATGTAATCACGACCTTCCTCGATAGCGTGTGTAGTACGCAATATCGATTTTCAGTAAACAACGATATGCTATAAAAATATTATTAAAACTAGCCGTTATGAATAGTAATAACCACTTTTTGAAAAATTTTAAATTTTATTTTTCAAAATGGACTTCATTTTTGGATTTGGAATATCGAAATTAGCTTAGGGTGAAATTTTGGTACTTTTCGGATAATTTTCATTTTCTGATGAATAGTGAAAATTACTAAATTTTAATTAAAAACAACCTTTTTAATAGAAATAATTAATAGTGATAAATTATTAATTTGAGTGGTTTTAAATTATATTTAGAATATATTTTTACAATTTAATACAATGTTGGTCATTGTATGTAATTTCACATTTAAACAAGACATAAACAAGTGTCAATCTTTTGACAGTTATTGTCTCTTAAGAACACGCTATTTGTTTTGACGACGAGAATTAATTTTTAAATTAATTAATGCAACTGATATGTTTTGAATTTGGTAAAATATACATCATTTTTTAATTCATAATATCAAATATATCTTAGGCCTAATTTTTGGTATTTTTCTGGAAACTTTCAATTTTTGATGAATAGTGAAACCACTAAGTGGTAGTTAAAAAATGAATTTTTCATAAAACATACTTTTACCACTTCTGTGAGTGTAATTTCAAAAATCCGAGAGACACGGTTGATGTTAGTAAGTAAAATGTGGTGTAATGAGATGAAAATAATTTTTTTGTGAACAGTAACTTTTTACTTTTTTTAACCACGGTTAAAAGTAAATAGGGTAATGAAGGGTAAAAATGATATTATTATTACCCTAACACATGTTGTAATTCTATTGGATAAGTTTAATTAGACCAAAAACAACCTTAGGAATAAAATATGACCATTTAGGCCCACTTGGATTAGATTAGGACATTTATTATTAATTTATTTAAAGAAGGGTTAAAATAGTTAAAATCAATGTTTCATAAGTATATCATTTTTAATATAGGGTTATACATAAGATAAATTCGACTATAAATATTTATTATAAAGATAAAAATATTTCCTACATAATGATATTTTATTTATAATTTTTAGACTTTAAATAATTTAATTTATTTATGACACAAAGATGATGCAGTAATTATCTTATTAATGGAATATTGACATAATTGATGTTATAAATACCCATGTAAATATAATTAGAGACTTATTATGAATTCCACTAATTTTATATGTCACTATGACATGTTAGTGTTGATGTAAATAACTTTCTTCGAACTATTCATTCTATTATTATTTTCACAAAAATCAATTACTAAATATTGTCAAAATTGACATAAAATAGTTTTTAAAAAAATATTATATTAGTAGTTGTTATTTTATTCTTAAAAATCTAAGGAACGGCCAAATGACTTAGATACGGTTATATATATTAATAATAATCAACTTGGGGTTCGTTTGGCTTCTTATAGTATGTTTATTAACCTTATAGAATAAGAACACAAGAAGACACGGTAAAAGTAATATTATTTAACTTAATGTTAAATCTAAATTATAAGGTTACAATAGGAACCTAAACTTTTCTAAATTCTATTTTATGAGAAGATTTCAACCCATACCCACCTTATCTTTGAAATAAATCAATTTTGTGCTATTTAAAACCGAATTGGGCTTTATAATAAAATAATATTTTTGGTTATTCCAAAGGTGCCCCTCTCCTCCCTTATAAAAGGGCACCACCTCCGTCTCTTCCTCACACCACTTTGAGCCTTCAAGATCAGGCAACCCCTGCCAAATTCTCTTCTCCACTTCCATAGATACCTCCTAGAGGTTCTGGTCTTTCTTAAAGACCAATTTTAGTTCCCTAAAAAGAGATCTCAAAGAGGCGCTTCAAAGAAGAGGTAATGTCCGTTACCAATTCTTTAAACTTTATTTGTTCTTCCACTTATTCTTATTAGGTTGTTTCATTTTGAAGTAATAACATCAGTATCACTCATACACATTTATGTTTTTATAAGTATGAAACAACTCAATTTCACCATCTATCCATCCAATGGAAAAAGAAATCACCACACATGCGTACGTACGGAATACCGTCTCCACATCGTGGTGTCATCTATTTTCCACCACCACTTTACATGGATGGGTATAATGGTGAAAATAAACAACTATATATGATTATTTTAAATTATTATTAATTCGGAAATAGTATTCATACACTCCAATACAATTCCACGATCATGAGAACGATATCATCGCTCGTGCGTACGTACGGACTACTGTCTCCAGGACGTGATGAGATTCATTTTCCACGATAACCATTCATGAATGATTATAAAGTATATATAATAAGTAATCATGAAATATATGACATAAAAATGATACTTAATTTATGTGTATATATATGTATTTCATCTACTTAATTCCATTCAACTCAATAAGGAAACGAAAACAGCGTTCATGCGTACGTACGACCTACCGTCTCCATGAACGGTGTATTTCATTCCATTTACTAATCTATTATATATATTTATATTCTGAATATATATTATATAAATCATGTTTTATATTCTGGAATTAATTAATCATGATCTATGTAATCATATGAATAATTACAAGTCAAAACACAGACGACAAATGATACGATTTTACCCAAAACGCTCTTTAACATGGAATTTACAAAAGAACGGGTCAAATAAAGTCATAAGTGAACCATATATGATATCATAACAATGAGTATGATTCTGGAATAAGTCAATTACATTATTTAAATCATTATACAGGAGGTTCGGACACTTACGAAGCAAATCAGACCTAAGGTAAGGGAAATATCACAATGTCATTTTTATCCGAGATTGTTTATACATGGAAATTTTCTGGGGTGTATTTTATCATCCACATCCATGTTTCCTTAATATGTAATTTTATTTTATTCCACCTACAATTGTTTAAATCCAATTTTTCCCTTCAGTGAGTTTTTAGAAAAAGATATGAAAGGAATCTTTTTGCATTTTTTTCGTACGAGGTACTTTTTGAATTTTCCGACAAAAGTATGAGATGAATGTTTTTTTAACTTATACAGAATGAATGGATTTTTAAAAAAATATTTTCAAGAAGCATCCTTTATATGATTTCATGTTTATTTTTAATCAATTTATTTTAGTTTATAATTGTATGACATGTTAAGAAAGGAAAAGTGTTTTTGAAGTAGAAAGGATATTTTCCTCAAGAATGGAGTTCAAGTGTTTTATCAAAATTATTTTCCATATAAGATAATAAAGGGTTCTGTTTATATCCATATTATTACATGGATTTGATTATGTTGTGATGGAAATATTTTTATGAATTATTTTATCTTATATAAATTGTTTTATGATGTCACGATGTTTAAAGATTCCCATTTTTATTACATGGGTTATGCTATGATGTATGGTTTATGATTTTGTGGCACAAATAAGAATGGTATCATTATGAGATGGGTGGGACCTATATATACCTCCAATGCATTGGGTAAAGATTTTATATCTAATGAGAAAGACATCTCTGGATTGGCAGGTTAAACCGGTTCAGCGAAACAGGATTGAAACGAGGAGTGAGCTCGGTTCAGAAATAGGCTTTGTCAACTAAGATAGTCTTGGCAACGGGTCTTGACTAATAAGAAATGATTCTCTATGATTATGTGTTTATGACACAATGTTTCATGTTTTATGTTATGATTATTGGGATTACATTTCACTACTATGATTTATCCCATGTTATGATATTATGATCTGTTTTGCAGGTTAAGATTTCCAAAATTTTATGTTCTTAGGAATATGATGTGATTGATATTTCTTTTGTTTACCCTTAATGAGCTTTTGAGCTCACCCTTTAATGTTTTCTTTTCCCCAGGATATAAAGAAAGGTTTTACGTAAGAAAAAAAAGTGGAGATCTTTATGGGAGATGTTGAAGATATTTCACCACAATTAGAAGATTATATTCCGAGTTTCCAAAGACACTAAAATATTACGGTCCTTGTGTGTGTGTTTTAGTAATTTGCTAAGTATTCCAAAAAAGTAATGTAATGTCCATGTACGTCAAGCTTAGGGTCTCTAAAGTTGGTATTAGAGGAAAGGTTTAGTCAACCTTTGGAAACTAGGATGCGAGAACTTTAGTGAGATCCCTAGAGATATTTTTAAGGTATGTCTAGGGATGTCCCTAAGGTTAAGTATAAGTATAGGTTATAATACTAGAATTACGGTAACCTAAGATGTTAGATATTTAAGGTACTCCCCGTTTGTTATGTTTTTTTCCCTAGCATGATTTTTTCCTCTCACGCTATTCTTTCTGGGTTTTAGACGATGGATGGAACCCGAAGGAACCATGTTGATCAATGCAATGGAAAATGCAATGATTGTCCTCATGAACAAACCAATGTTATGGGAGATGGAGTGCAAAATCTTATTACTATACCTACACAAGCTATGAATCATTCTGGACTTCCAAATGAGCATAGAAGGGAACACTGTTCTATTGAGTCCTTCATGAGGCAGCGTCCACCTTCATTCAGTGGGTCTTCAGATCCACTTGTTTTTGAACAATGGATCAGTACCTTTGAAAAGATATTTTCAGTTCTTCAATGTTCTGAACATGATAAATTCATCTTAGAAGTATATCATTTGGAAGGTGAAGCTGATCAATGGTGGAATCTTATCAAGAATACGAGTCCATGAGATAAAATTGAGTCCATGGAATGGGATGAGTTCAAGAACATATTTTTCAATAAGTACTTACCTAGTATTCTTCAAACAATGATAGAGAAAGAGTTTCTTGAACTAAATAAAAAGGATGATGAATCTGTTGGTGTATACGAAGAAAATTTTACCAGGCTTGCAAGGTATGCATCTGGATTTATCATCCATCCTGAAAGTAATTTTGATCGATTCTTAAGTGGCTTAAAACAAAATCTTCGAAGGGAATTAGCTATAAGAGACTTCATTAGCTATGATGAAGTTGTGCGTTATTCTATCAAGGTAGAAATGGAAGTTGGTGTTACTTATCTATCTAATAGTTTTGACATGAAACGAAAGATGGAGTTCATGGATAAATCTCATAATAATGGTGGAAAGAAGAAGAATGTTTCCTTATGCTCAAAGTGTGGAATGAAGCGTGGTGGAGATTGTCTGAAAGGGACTAGAAAATGTTTTTAGTGTGGAAAAGAAGGTCATCGAGCAGCTGAGTGTCGAAGTAATGGAAAAAGGGTTGCTACTGGTGTGAATAAAGAAAACACTGCAGAGAATGCACCAATAACACTTCAATGCTTCAAGTGCAAGGAAATGGGGGCATTATGCTAATAAGTGCCCTAATCCAAAGGTTAGTGATGATCGACATGAGCAACCACATAAGGAAAAGAACAAAGGGAAGTCACATGCGATCACTATTTTCGATGTTGAATATGACAACGATGTGATGGAATGATTAAGTGTTTATGTAATGTCATTCCAAAATAATGGTGTATATAGTACCATGGAATATTGGAATATTTATGTATTGGTTTATTGTGGTTTTCAATAATTTTATTGTACCGGTAACCATGGAAGGTGGTTGAGATATTTTTGGTAAGAAGATGATATGCGTATAATGAAGGGATAAGAAGATAATGAGATGTTTGATTACATTCATGAGCGCATGATTGATATAAAGACTAAGTGATATCATGGTTTGAGTATAAATAATTTTGAGGATTTTTGTTTCTGGAAAGTGTTAACATTTAACTACATTCATGTTTTCACTAAGGTTCAATGGGTATACATGATTATGGTATTCACATGTTTGTAATTTGACCAACAAGATATATCTTATGATATATGGGGGATAAATGATGGCATTCACGTGATTGTTATGTGACATTTCATGTAATCATTTTTATACTATGAGCTTGGACCGAAGTATTTTGGATAAGCCTAAAGAATGAGATGGATTATGTTGGACATAAGTTAGTATTGTTTAAGGGTAGAAGTTTTTTCGATATTATTTATGGGATGTTAACGTAATTTAGTTTTAGAAAAAGGAAAACTTGTAGGATGGGTGACAACCCATCGCGTCGGACAAGGCTGTGGGAATCGAACCCCCAACCGAAGTGCGACTGCCTTTATTGCCTACCACTGGCCTACAGGAAGTCCATGTTTAGTAGAAACTAGTTTTATTATGATATAATAAGTATAAGTACATTTTAGGAACCATATATCATTAATCTCACTATAGATCGACTTATGTATATTTAATAACTTTTGCTAACCTTTTGTTAGAGAAAGATGGAATGACCCGTCATTCTTTCACATGATCGGCTAACACTTCACGAATAACAAATTCAACTTCATTTCTGTAAGAGATGAAGTGGAAATTGTTCAAGGCACGAACAACAGTGAGATTGTACCAAAATAAATTATGTATTTATTGTAATTCAAATTCTTTAACTTTAGTGAAATGATCTTGAAAACCAAAAATGTTGTCCTAGTGCCCTTATATCCGATGAATCAGATGGTACCTTAGATCATCACAAATTTATGGATTTGTGAATTCTGGATTTTCTATAGCCATGTTCTCTACCACTCTCCATCAGAACATGATGGTTAGATTTCTCTTCCATATCCATATTTTCACCTATGTGGAAACCTAGAGATTAGTTTATTTGGGTCACTGTTACGTTTCATACTTTTGTTTTTAAAGATTAGTTTTGGTATTCCTTTTTACGATGTGGTTTTCTAATAAATGAACTTTTGAGTAGTAAACCATTTAAAACCCCGACGAATTTCGAGGGCGAAATTCTTTTTAAGGGGGGTAGAATGTAACACCCCGAGATTTTATGAAAAATATTCTTTTTAATTTCATTAATGTCTTGTGTTGTACACTACACCCAAAGGGTCTTGCAAAACACACATCCATGAATTGCCTTTCATTACACGTAATCACGACCTTCCTCGATAGCGTGTGTAGTACGCAAATTCGAGTTTCAGTAAACAACGATATGCTATTAAAATATTACTAAAACCAGCTGTTACGAATAGTAATAACCACTTTTTGAAATTTTGTAAATATTATTTTTCAAAATGTACATCATTTTTGGATTCGGAATATCCAAATTATCTTAGGGTGAAATTTTGGTACTTTTTGGATAACTTTCATTTGCTGATTAATAGTGAAAATTACTAAATTTTAATTTAAAACAACCTTTTTAATAGAAATAATTAATAGTGATAAATTATTAATTTGAATGGTTTGATAGTATATTTAGAATATATTTTTACAATTTAATACAATGTTGGTCGTTGGATGTAATTTCACATTTAAACTAGACATAAACAAGTGTCAATATTTTGATAGTTATTATCTTTTAAGAACACGCTATTTGTTTTGACGACATGAATTAATTTTTAAATCAATTAATGCAACTGATATGTTTTTAATTTTGTAAAATAGACATCATTTGTGAATTCATTATATCAAATATAGCTTAGGCCTAATTTTTGGTATTTTTTCTGGAAACTTTCATTTTGTGATGAATAGCGAAACCACTAAGTGGTAGTTAAAAAAATGATTTTTTCATAAAACATAATTTTACAGCTTCTGTGATTGGAATTTAAAAAATCCGAGAAACACGGTTTATGTCAGTAAGTAAAATGTGGTTCAATGAGATGAAAATATTTTTTGGTGAATGGTAACTTTTTACTTTTTTTACCACGGTTAAAAGTAAATAGGGTAATTAAGTGTAAAAATGATATTATTATTACCCTAACACATGTCCTAATTTTATTGAATAAGTTTAATTAGACCAAAAACAACCTTAGGAATAAAATATGACCATTTAGGCCCACGTGGATTAGATTAGGACATTTATTATTAATTTATTTAAAGAAGGGTTAAAATTGTTAAAATCAATGTTTAATAAGTATATCATTTTTAATATAGGTATATACATAAGATAAATTCGACTTTAAATATTAATTGGAAAGATAAAAATATTTACTACATAATTATATTTTATTTGTAATTTTTAGACTTTAAATAATTTAATTTATTTATGACACAATGATGATGCAGTAATTATCTTATTAATGGAATATTGAAATAATTGATGTTATAAATACCAATGTAAATATAATTTGAGTCTTTTTATGAATTACACTAATTTTCTAGGTTACTATGACATGTTATTGTTGATTTAATTAACTGTTTTCGAACTAATTATTCTGTTATGATTTTCACAAAAATCAATTACTAAATAGTGTCAAAATTGACATAAAATAGTTTTTCAAAAAAACATTATATTAGTAATTGTTATTTTATTCCTAAAAATCTAAGGATCGGCCAAATGACTGAGATACGGTTATATATATTAATAATAATCCACTTGGGTTCGTTTGGTTTCTTATAGTAAGTTTATTAACATTATAGTATAAGAACACAAGAAGACACGGTAAAAGTAAAATTATTTAACTTAATGTTAAATCTAAATGATAAGGTTAAAATAGGAACCTAAACTTGTCTAAATTCTATAGGATGAGAGGATTTAGACCCATCCCCACCTTAGATTCGAAATAAATCAATTTTGAGATCTTTATAACCGAATTTGGCTTGATAATAAAATAATATTTTTAGTTATTCCAAAGGTGCCCCTCTCCTCCCCTATAAAAGGGCACCACATCCCTCTCTTCCTCACACCACTTTGAGCCTTCATGATTGTCCAAACGCTGCCACATTATCTTATCCAATTCCATAGCTACATCCTAGAGGTTCTGGACTTCCTCAAAGTCCAATTTTAGTGCCATAAAAGGAGATCTCAAAGAGGCGCTTCAAAGAAGAGTTAATGTCCGTTACCAATTCTTTCAACTTTATTTCTTCTTCCACTTATTCTTCTTAGGTTGAATAATTTTGAAGTACCAACATCAGTATCACTCATATAAGTATATGTTATTATATGTATGAAACAACCCTATTTCACCATCTATCCATCCTATGGAAAACGAAATCACCGCGCGTGCGTACGTACGGAATACCGTCTCCACGCCTTGGTGTAATCTATTTTCCACCACCACCTTACATGGATTGGTATAACGGTGAAAATAAACAACTATATATGATTATTGTAAAGTTTTATTAATTCTTTAATAGTATTCATACACTCCAATGCAATTCCACGATCATGAAAACGATATCATCGCTCGTCCGTACGTACGGACTACCGTCTCCACGACGTGATGAGATTCATTCTCCACGTTAACCATTCATGAATGATTATAAAGTATATATAATAAGTATTCATGAAATATATGACATAATAATGATACTGAATTTATGTGTATATATATGTATGTCATCTACTTAATTCCATTCAACTCAATAAGGAAACGAAAATAGCGTTCATGCGTACGTACGGCCTACCATCTCCATGAACGGTGTATTTCTTTCCATTTACTGATCTATTATATATATGTATATTCTGAATATATATTATATAAATCATGTTTTATATTCTGGAATTAAGTAATCATGATCTAATTAATCATATGAATAATTACAAGTCAAATCACGGATGACAAATGAAACGATTTTACCCAAAATGCTCTTTAAAATGGAATTGACAAAAGAATGGGTCAAATAAAGTCATAAGTGAACCATATATGATATCATAACAATGAGTATGATTCTAGAATAATTAAATGACATTATTTAAATCATTATAAAGGAGGTTCGGATACTTATGAAGCAAATCGGACCTAAGGTAAGGGAAATATCACAATCTCATTTTTATCCATGATTGTTTATACTTGGAAATATATTGGGGTGTATTTTATCATCCGCATCCATGTTTCCTTAATTTGTAATATTATTTTCATCCACCTACAATTGTTTAAATCCAATTTTTCCCTTTAGTGAGTTTTTAGAAAAAGATATGAATGGAATCGTTTTTCGTTTTATTCATCTGAGGAACTTTTTGAATTTTCCGACAAAAGTACGAGAAGAATGTTGTTTTAACTTATACGGCATGAATGGATTTTTAAAACATTATTTTCAAGAAGATTCCTTTACAAGTTTTCATGTTTATTTTTAATAAATTTCTTTTAGTTTTTAATATTATGACATGTTAAGAAATGAAAAGTGTTTTTGAAGTAGAAAGGATATTTTCCTCAAGAATGGAGTTCAAGTGTTTTATCAAATTTATTTTCCATCTAAGATAATAAAGTGTTCTGTTTATATCCCTATTATTACATGGATTTGGTTATGTTGTGATGGAAATATTTTTATGAATTCTTTTATCTTATAAGAATTGTTTTATGATGTCATGATGTTTAAAGATTCCCATTTTTATTACATGTGTTATGCTATGATGTATGGTTTATGATTTTGTGGCACACATAAAAATGGTATCATTATGAGATGGGTGGGACCTATATCTCCCTCCTATGAATTTGGTAAAGATTTTATATCTAATGAGATAGTCATGGCTGGAATGGTAGGTTAAACCGGTTCAGTGAAATAGGACTGAAACGAGGAGTGAGCTCGGTTCAGAAATAGGCTTTGTCCACTAAGATAGTCTTGGCGATGAGTCTTGACTAATAAGAAATGATTCTCTATGATTATGTGTTTATGCCACAATGTTTCATGTTTTATGTTATGATTATTGGTATTACATTTCACTACTACGATTTATCCCGTGTTATGATATTATGATCTATTATGCAGGTTATGATTTCCAAAATGTTAGGTTCTTATGAATATGATATGATTGATATTTCTTTTTTTTACCCTTAATGAGCATTTGAGCTCACCCTATTATGTTTTCTTTTACCCAGGATATAAAGAAATATTTTAGGTAAGAAAAAAAGGGAAGATCTTTATGGGAGATGTTGAATATCATTCACCACAATTAGAAGATTATATTCTGAGTTTCCAAAGACACTAAACTATTACGGTCCTCATGTGTGTGTTTTTGTAATGTACTAAGTATTCCGCAAAAGTAATGTAATGTCTATGTACGTCATGCTTAGGGTCTCTACAGTTGGTATCCGAGGAAAGGTTTAGTCAACCTTTGGAAACTAGGATGCGAGAACTTTAGTGAGATCCCTAGAGATATTTCTAATGTATGTCTAGGTATGTCCCTAAGGTTAAGTATAAGTATAGGTTATAATAATAGAATTACGGTAACCTAAGATGTTAGATATTGAAGGTACTCCCCCTTTATTACGTTGTTTTCCCTAGCATGATTTTTGCCTCTCACACTATGCTTTTTGGGTTTTAGACGATGGATGGAACCCAAAGGAACTGTGTTGATCAATGCAATGGACAATGCAATGATTGTCCTTCTGAAAAAACCAATGTTATGGGAGATGGAGTGCAAAATCTTATTACTATACTTACACAAACTATGAATCATTCTAGACTTCCAAATGAGCAGAGAGGGGAACAATATTCTATTGAGTCCTTCATGAGTCAACTTCCACCTTCTTTCAGTGGGTCTTCTGATCCACTTGTTGCTGAACAATGGATCAGTACCACTAAAAAGATATTTTCAGTTCTTCAATGTTCTGAACATGATAAAGTCATCTTAGTAGTATGTCGTTTGGAAGGTGATGTTGATTAATTGTGGAATCTTATCAAGAATACGAGGCCAAGAGATGAAATTGAGTCCATGGAATGGGATAAGTTCAAAAAAATTATTTTCCAATAAGTACTTCCCTCGTATTCTTCGAACAAAGATGGAGAAAGAGTTTCTTGAACTATAGAAAAAGGATGATGAATCTGTTGGTGTATACGAAGCTAATTTTACAAGGCTTGCAAGGTATGCATCTGGCTTTATCATCCATCCTGAAAGTAAAGTTGATCGATTCTTCAGTGGTTTAAAACCAAATCTTTGAAGGGAATTAGATATAAGAGACTTTAGTAGCTTTGAAGAAATTGTGCATTGTGCTATCATGGTAGAAATGGAAGTTGGTGTTACTTATCTGTCTCATAGTTTTGATAAGAAACGAAAGATGGAGTTCAAGGATAAATCTCAGAATAATGGTGAAAAGATGATTAATGTTTCCTTATGCTCAAAGTGTGGAAAAAAGCATGGTGGATATTGTCGTAAAGGGACTAGAAAATGTTTTAAGTGTGGAAAAGAAGGTCATCGAGTAGCTGAGTTTTGAAGTAATGGAAAAAGGGTTTCTGATGGTGTGAATAAAGAAAACACTGCATAGAATGCACCACCAACACTTCAATGCTTCATGTGCAAGGAAATGGGGCATTATGCTAATAAGTGCCCTAATCCAAAGGTTAGTGATGATCGACATGAGCAACCACTTAAGGAAAAGTACAAAGAGAAGTCATATGCAATCACTATTGTAGATGTTGAATATGACAACGATGTGGTGGAATGATTAAGTGTTTATGTAATGGGATTCCAATATAATGTTGTATATAGTATCGTGGAATATTGGAATATTTATGTTTTGGTCTATTGTGGTTTTCAATAATTTTATGGTACCGGTAACCATGGAAAGTGATTGAGATATTTTTGGTAAGCAGATGATATGCGTATAATGAAGGGATAAGAAGATAATGAGATGTTTGATTGTATTCATGAGCTCATGATTGATATAAGGACTAAGTGATATCATGGTGCGAGTATAAATAATTTTGAGGATTTTGGTTTTTTGAAAGTGTTAAATTTTAACTGCATTGATGTTTTTACTAAGGTTCAATGGGTATACATGATTAAGGTATTCACATGTTTGTAATTTGACCAGCAAGATATATCTTATGATATATGGGGGATAAATGATGGCATTCACGTGATTGTTATGTGACATTTCAAGTAATCATTTTTATACTATGAGCTTGGACCGAATTATTTTGGATAAGCCTAATGATTGGGATGGATTATATTGGACATAAGTTAGTATTGAATAATGATAGAAGTTTTTTCGATATTATTTATCGGATGTTAAAGTAATTTAGTTTTAGAAAAAGGAAAACCTGCAGGATGGGCGACAGCCCATCGCGTCGGACAAGGCTGTGGGAATCGAACCCACAACCGAAGTGAGACTGGCCTTTATCGCCTACCACAGGCCTACAAGAAGACCTTGTTTAGTAGAAACTAGTTTTATTATGATATAAAAAGTATAAGTCCATTTTAGGAACCATATATGATTAATCTCGCTATAGATCGACTTATGTATATTTAATAACTTTTGTAAACCTTTTGTTTGAGACAGATGGAATGACCCGTCATTCTATCACTTGATCTGCTAACACTTCACGAATAACAAATTCAACTTCATTTCTTTAAGAGATGAAGTAGAAATTGTTCAAGTCATGAACAACAGTGAGATTGTACCAAAATAAATTAAGTATTTATTCTAATTCAAATTCATCATCTTTAGGGAAATGATCTTGAAAACCAAAAATGTTTTCCTAGTGACCTTATATCCGATGAATCAGACGGTACCTTAGATCATCACAAATCTATGGATTTGTGATTTCTGGCTTTTCCATATCCATGTTCTCTACCATTCTCCATCAGAACATGATGGTTAGATTTCTCTTCCATATCCATATTTTCACCTATGTGGAAACCTAGTGATTAATTTATTTGGGTAACCGTTACATTTCATACTTTTGTTTTTAAATATTGGTTTTGGTATTCCTTTTTACGATGTGGGTTTCTATTAAAGAAACTTTCGAGTAGTAAACCATTTATAACCATGACGAATTTCGAGGGCGAAATTCATTTTAAGGGGGGTAGACTGTAACACCCCAAGATTTTATGAAAAATATTCTTTTTATTTTCATTAATGTCTTGTGTTGTACACTACACCAAAAGGATCTTGAACAACACGCATCCTTGACCTGCCTTTCATTACACGTAATCGTGACCTTCCTCGATAGCGTGTGTAGTACGCAATACCGAGTTTCATTAAACAATAATATGCTATTAAAATATTATTAAAACCAGCCATTATGAATAGTAATAACCACATTTTGAAATTTGGTAAATTTTATTTTTCAAAATGGACATCATTTTTGGATTCTGAATATCAAAATTATCTTAGGGTGAAATTTTGGTACTTTTCGGATAACTTTCATTTGCTGATGAATAGTGAAAATTACTCAATTTTAATTAAAAACAACCTTTTTAATCGAAATAATTAATAGTGATAAATATTAATTTGAGTGGTTTTAAAGTATATTTAGAATAAATTTTTACAATTTAATACAATTTTGGTCATTGGATGTAATTTCACATTTAAACCAGACATAAACAAGTGTCAATCTTTTTATAGTTATTATCTCTTAAAAACACGCTATTTGTTTTGACGACAGGAATTAATTTTTAAATTAATAAATGCAACTGACATGTTTTGAATTTGGTAAAATAGAAATCTTTTTTGAATTCATAATATCAAATATATCTTAGGCCTAATTTTTGGTATTTTTCTGGAAACTTTCATTTTTTGATGAATAGTGAAACCACTAAGTGGTAGTAAAAAAAATGACTTTTTCCTAAAACATAATTTTACCGCTTCTATAAGTGGAATTTCAAAATCCGAGAGACACGGTTGATGTCAGTAAGTAAAATGTGGTTCAATGAGATGAAAATAATTTTTGGTGAGTAGTAACTTTTTACTTTTTTACCACGGTTAAAAGTAAATAGGGTAATTAAGGGTAAAAATGATATTATTATTACCCTAACAATGTCCTAATTCTATTGGATAAATGTAATTAGACCAAGAAAAACCTTAGGAATAAAATATGACTATTTAGGCCCACTTGGATTAGATTAGGACATTTATTATTAATTTATTTAAAGAAGGGTTAAAATAGTTAAAATCCATGTTTAATAAATATATCATTTTTAATATAGGATTATACATAAGATTAATTCGACTATAAATATTAATTAGATAGCTAAAAATATTTCATACATAATGATATTTTATTTGTAATTTTTAGACTTTAAATAATTTAATTTATTTATGACACAAAGATAATGCACTAATTATCTTATTAATGGAATATTGACATAATTGATGTTACAAATACCCAAGTAAATATAATTTGAGGCTTTTTATGAATTCCACTAATTTTCTAGGTTACTATGACATGTTAGTGTTGATTATATTAACATTGTTCGAACTAATCATTCTGTAATGATTTTCACAAAAATCAATTACTAAATAGTGTCAAAATTGACATAAAATAGTTTAAAAAAAATATTATATTAGTAACTGTTATTTTAATCCTAAAAATCTAAGGTTAGGCCAAATTACATATATACGGTTATATATATTAATAATAATCAACTTGGGATTCGTTTGGATGCGTATAGTATGTTTATTAACCTTATATTATAAGAACACAAGAAGACACAGTAAAAGTAAAATTATTTAACTGAATGTTAAATCTAAATGATAAGGTTAAAATAGGAACCTAAACATGTCTAAATTCTATTGTATGAGAGGTTTAGACCCATCACCACCTTATCTTCGAAATAAATCAATTTGGAGCTATTTAAAACCGAATTTGACTTTATAATAAAATAATATTTTTAGTTATTCCAAAGGTGCCCCTCTCCTCCCTTATAAAAGGGCACCACCTCCCTCTCTTCCTCACACCACATTGAGCCTTCAAGTTCGACAAAATCCTGCCAAATTCTCTTCTCCACTTACATAGCTACATCCTAGAGGTTCTGGTCTTCCTCAAAGACCAATTTTAGTGCCCTAAAAGGAGATCTCAAAGAGGCTCTTCAAAGAAGAGGTAATGTCTGTTACCAATTCTTTAAACTTTATTTCTTCTTCCACGTCTTCTTATTAGGTTGTTTCATTTTGAAGTAATAACATCATTATCACTCATATAATTATATGTTATTATAAGAAAGAAACAACCCTATTTCACCATCTATCCATCCTACGAAAAATGAAATCACCGCGCGTGCGTACGTACGGAATACCGTCTGCACGCCGTGGTGTAATCTATTTTCCACCACCACCTTACATGGATGGGTTTAATAGTGAAAATAAACAACTATATATGATTATTGTAAAGTGGTATTAATTCTGAAATAGTATTCATACACTCCAATACAATTCCACGATCATGAAAATGATATCATCGCTTGTGCGTATGTATGGACTACCGTCTCCACGACGTGATGAGATTCATTCTCCACGTTAACCATTCATGAATGATTATAAAGTATATATAATAAGTAATCATGAAATATGAAATAATAATTATACTGAATTTATGTGTATATATATGTATGTCATCTACTTAATTCCATTCAACTCAATAAGGAAATGAAAACAACGTTCATGCGTACGTATGGCCTACCCTCTCCATGAACGACGTATTTCTTTCCATTTACTGATCTATTATATATATGTATATTTTTAATATATATTATATAAATCATGTTTTATATTATTTAATTAAGTAATCTTGATCTAATTAATCATATGAATAATTACAAGTCAAAACACGAACGACAAATGAAACATTTTTCCCAAAACGCTCTTTAACATGGAATTTACAAAAGAAATGGTCAAATAAAGTCATAAGTGAACCATATATGATATCATAAAAATGAGTATGATTCAGTAATAAGTCAATGACATTATTTAAATCATTATACAGGAGTTTCGGACACTTACGAAGCAAATCGGACCTAAGGTAAGGGAAATATCACAATCTCATTTTTATCCGAGATTGTTTAACATGGAAATTTACTGGGGTGTGTCATATCATCGACATCCATATTTCCTTAATATGTAATATTATTTCCATCCACCTACAATTTTTTAAATCCAATTTTTCCCTTCAGTGAGTTTTTAGAAAAAGAAATGAAAGGAATCTTTTTTCGTTTTTTTCGTATGAGGTACTTTTTGAATTTTCCGACAAAAGTACAAGAAGAATGTTTTTTTAACTTATACGGCATGAATGGATTTTTAAATCATTATTTTCACGAAGATTCCATTACATGATTTCATGTTTATTTTTAATAAATTTTTTTAGTTTATAATTGTATGACATGTTAAGAAAGGAAAAGTGTTTTTGAAGTAGAAAGGATATTTTCCTCAAGAATGGAGTTCAAGTGTTTTATCAAAATTATTTTTTATCTAAGATAATAAAGGGTTATGTTTCTATCCCTATTATTACAGGGATTTGATTATGTTTTGATGGAAATATGTTTATGAATTCTTTTATCTTATATGAATTGTTTTATAATGTAACGATGTTTAAAGATTCCCATTTTTATTACATGGGTTATGCTATGATGTATAGTTTATGATTTTGTGGCACACATAAGAATGGTATCATTATGAGATGGTTGGGACCAATATCTCCCTCCAATTAATTGGGTAAACATTTTATTTCTCATGAGATATACCTGGCTGGAATGGCAGGTTAAACCGGTTCAGTGAAACAGGACTGAAACAAGGAGTGAGCTCGGTTCAGAAATGTGCTTTGTCCACTAAGATAGTCTTGGCAATGAGTCTTGACTAATAAGAAATGATTCTCTATGATTGTGTGTTTATGCCACAATGTTTCATGTTTTATGTTATGATTATTGGTATTACATTTCACTACTATGATTTATACCATCTTATGATATTATGATCTGTTTTGCAGGTTAATATTTCCAAAATGTTACGTTCTTATGAATATGATGTGATTGATATTTCTTTTGTTTACCCTTACTGAGCATTTGAGATCACCCTTTTATGTTTTATTTTCCCCAGGATATAAATAAAGGTTTTAGGTAAGAAAAAAAATCGAAGATCTCTATGGGAGATGTTGAATATCTTTCACCACGATTAGAAGATTATAATCAGTGTTTCCAAAGACCTTGACCTATTACGGTACTTGTGTGTGTGTTTTTGTAATGTACTAAGTATTCTTCAAAAGTAATGTAATGTCCATGTACATCAAGCTTAGGGTCTCTACACATAGTATTAATATCATGATATTTCATTGTGAATTCTATTGTGGTTATCCTATAATTCATAATTATATGAAGTGAATTTCATTGATAAAATAAGGGGTTGTTACAGTTATGAGATGGATAATTCTCTGTGGGCTATCCTTTTCTAACACTATATAATTCATTAAAATATCTAAAAACTAAGATAAAATTATCCAAATAACATTATTATATTTTCCTTAATGGAATGTTTTTACCTCAATGGATATTTCATAATTTTTAATTATTATCCAAAAAATTAGTAACGCATAATTACCTTAAATAATAAATGTTACCAAAAATATCTTTATTCAACTTAATATTTCATAACCCAAATAATCAAAAGTTATTTAGAATACATTGATCTTATGATCAACTTCAAAATTTTAAACACAAAACACTTAATGTAACATCACATAAAAACATACTAATATCTAAGGATATCTAAACCTTGATATGATATAAAGTGAAAGGACATGAAATTATATAATTAATATTATTATAAGTTTAAACCTATAAATCAATTTAAAATCCAAAATACATTTTAGGAATATTGTTTTATTGGATTAGGTCATAACTATTTTTTAACAAACTTGTAGATTACATGTGAATACTTTTAATTAGAACCCATTTATCCAATAAAATAAATAATTTTTTTAAAAATAATGGTGATTTTATTTCATTGAATCATCTTCATAATTTTGATATAGTTATCATATTGTTCCATAATATTCTTTAAAATCATGCTAAAAACGTTTAAAAATATTAGATAATCATAAAATCTCAGTAAGGGGGCAGAAAGAACGAAAACCATTAGTCCTGAGAAAAACATAGTAAAACATGTTATATTTAACATTATAATAAATTTCACTACTCTATTTAAATAAATAATTTTCCCATGAATGAAAAAAATCACTAAAATAAAAATATTTTAACCCATATAAATAAAATTAAATCCCTTTTTGGCAACATGGATCATGACATTCATAACATGTTTTAAACTCATGTCAGAAATTATTGGAGCCTAGTAAAATCTATAGTTGAAACACTTTGGTAACTACCTAATTAATTCTTATAAATACAATTTTAATTACCAAATTATTTTTATCACTATCCAGGTGCACCCATCATAAAATCTATAATGATCTCACCGGATTCTCTCTAGGCCCCCCATTATATAAGCTACAAATGGACCATCTGATGCTATCTGGATGAACCTATTTCTTATTTTTAATGATGAATAACCATGTAATGAAAACATTTTATATTATTTCACGTTTTAATAATAAAATATTAAGAAAATCTTTTACTGTAATAAAAAAAATCTCTTTTGGATATCAGAACACCGTTTCCATTAGAAAACATTACATTAAAATTGATGAAGTGTGACAATATAAATGTAAACATTTTATTTCAAAATAAATATAAAAAATGATATTGTAAACATAAAATAATTAAATCATAATGGAGGTATAAAAATTCTCTCAATATTTATATGTTAAAAACATTCATTTTTGTCTTTTGTAAAAAAATGGCTGAGGAACATTAAAACGGTATTTTCAAAAGAAATTCTCTAACCATGAGTCCAAATCAGAATGTAAAATTTATATATTCATGAATAATAATGTGAGGTTAATTAATAAATTATTAATATCCTATATAATTTTATTATTTATTTTATTTAACTTATTAAATTTTTAAAAAAATATTATTTTCTAAGTTCACATCGAACGCTTTTATAATATTAAATTCATAAGTCCAGATTGACATCTGTTGGTTGAATGTGATCAATGATAACCAAATTAAATTAAAACTAGAATATTATTCATGAAATAATTATTATGTTTTCTAATTAATTATACTTTTAAATCCAACCATGAAATATTTGTATGAATAATAAACTATGTTACAATCATGGAGACAATAAGCCATACATATGAATGAGTAACATTTTCAATTTTCATTGATCATTATACGAAGAAGGAAGGTATTGTTTTAAAATAATATAATTATAATTATATAATATACAACATATAATTTTTAAAATATAATTATATATTTATTCCATGTAATGTGCTCATGAAAAAAAATAACATTACTTTATGGATGTGATATTTCATATGTAAGATCGAACGTTATTATCATTTTAATGTACATAGACTAGTAAAAAGATAAATGATATTTTAGCTTTTCATTATGATAAATATGTAATTAATATCATGTATAAACATTAATAATGTCTTTATAATAAATCATGAGAGATGGTGATGGAAAATAAATCACATCAATTCACGAGGTGATAGTTTACCAGAAACATGAATGGTGAATTGAGTTTCCATTTCATGGAAGTGGAGATGTATATTTATCATAAAACATAGATAATAAAATTTTATTGTATATAGGATACAATATTTATTATTTTATCATGGTTGAATATGATTTTAGGTTGGTGGAAGATGAAATAAAACAGAAACAGTTAACTAAAATGATACATCTACTTCAGACTACCTCTTTTATATAACACCAAAAGACCACTAAAGTAGACGTTATACCAAAAAATACACATATATAATGAGTTGAGGTATTCTAGGAAGTTATTTTGATAATTTCATGTATGAATTTTTTTTAGAGTGAATAAATCCGAAGAAGATGTTTCATTTTATAGGTTGTGGGAGGTCACTCTAGGAATATATCAAAATTTAATTTGACATAAATAAATATTAAATAAAATATTGCATCAATGTGAGGTATATTTACAGTAATATTTTGATCAATAAAAATACTATCATAAAATAATCTTTCTACATGTTTAAGTCACATTCTAAACATTACCATTTAGTACTAACCCTTCTTTAACCCCTATACTCTTACCATGAAAACATTGTTTTTTACTAATTGTGGGTCAATATTGTTACAATAAAATTAGAAAGGATTAATAATTTTATAATTTATTTTATTTTAATCCTTATTCAAATAAATTCATATAATATATAATTTTTAGAAAATGTATGTCATTTATTAAAATATTTTTTATTTTAAAATATAGTAAATGTCATTTTTGAAAATATTTTAAACATTTTGATCTAAAAATAAAAAAAAAATTAGGATAACATTGAAAAATATATTCTCGTGTATCCCTAAAATGTTGAATTAATCTACAAAATTTGTCAATTAAAGTAATAATCTCATAGTATATTTATTTTAATATTTTTAATATTATTTAATTGGCATTTTCAATATTAAAATAAATAATGCATCAACATCATGTAAGCATTTCAACTAAATATTTAATCATTGTAAATTATAAATAAATTACCATGATGAAGATAACACTATTATATTTAAAATTACTATTTATAGTCCAAATTTTCACCTGGATAAACCCGTACTAAAATATTATTCTTATTAAAAACTATAGTGTAAAATGTCAAAATTTTCATTAAATAATATATTATAAAGGTCATAATCTAAACCATATTTCTATAAATGGTCATATAATAGAACCTTGATTTAATATGAAAAAACAATACTAATAAAATAATATTGTTAAAATTTGTTTTGTAATATTCTATTCTATATCATTTAATTTTTACCCTTAAATATCGGATTTACAATATACCATGGCAACAAAAAGTAATTTTTTTTCTATTCATATTGACTAAAAAATAAAAGGGGACAATTTAAAAAATTTGTAACTCCTGATTCAAAATATGGAGTATATTTTTCAAAATTCAATACATATAATTTGTAGAATATTATTTAAAAATAAACAAAACAAAATGAAATGAAAAACAATTATTCAAAAAATGATCTTTTTAAATATAAAACGTTTTTATAATGAATTGATGTATAAAATACATTAAATACCGTAATTAAATAGATATTGTTTCTGAAGATTTTGTTGGGGGTGTGCATGTCCATCTTGTTAGAGGACAACATCACTGTTTGTTGCCCCGAATTCCCACTTTCCAAAGGCGGGCATCAAAGATTCATTGTTCAGGGACGTTTTGTCCTTGATCAAAACAGGATGATGGGATGTCGGTTCTCCCTTCTGGGGATTCCTCCACAAAACTCGTCACCTATTTTGGGTCTCCCTTATATACTTAAGATGTTTTTCATGAAAATATTCCCAGTTCCATATCTTTATGGACACTAGTTAATTTCACTGATTCTGTCGGGACATTCTAAGAGGTCCAGTCAGGGATGCATCTTTCGGTTAGGGGAGTAGTCACAATGGACATCACTGGCGTGTATGGGCACCGGAACACTGGTGTGTCTTGGTTTCATCCCCTTATTATAGTTCATCTTGAAGGTATGAAAGCTCGATACATCCAAGGATAGATGCAAGGAATTTTATTTTATGAGCATGTATCTGTGGTTTTCTTCAGCTTCCCATGTTTAACACATGGTATTTTTCATGTTTAGTGTCTAGTTGAGATGGATCAGACTGATTAGAAAATTGATTAGAGTATATCAGATGGGTGCAACCTCTGGAGGGAACACTGATGTTTGGGCCAATGTGTGGTTAGCTTCCTAATTGTTTTTAAGGGTAATGGGGAATGATGCGGCATGGTCCCACTAGGATGTGGCAGCCAGGGTAAGAATCAGGATTGATGATGGAAGGTTTAATGAAGTGGATGGAGAACGAGATGGAGTTGTCTCGATGACGATGGAGATGTTGGACTTGAGACTCGAAGAGGCTTCTTACGTATCACTATGGCAGGGAATCAAAGTCCTCCTATTTCATCTGATGATGGATTACTATCGATTGAGGATTTCAAAGGCTTACCACTATATGGGGTCACAATGGCTTACTACTGGATGGTGATTTCAATGGCTTACTGCTGAATGTGGTTGATAATGACTTACCTCCAAATGGGGTCACAATAGCTTACCGCTGGATGGGAATCTCAACAGATTACTGCTGAATGGGTGTCGAAATGGTGTAGTGCTAGGTGGGAATTTCAACGGCTTACTACTGTATGGGGTCACAATGGCTTTTCGCTGGATGGGATCTCAATGGCTTACCCCTGGATGGGGTTGAACTTCATGGAGGCTTCCTACGTACCCTATCTAAGAGACAAGGATCAAAGCCCATGTAGTTCAGGATGGGGTGGGATATGATGTGATGATGGCCGAGACTGTTGGGTGTTGGTCTTGAACCTCTGTGTGGCTTCCTATGCACCTTGACTTCGCAAGAATTAAAGTCAACATTTTTCAGGTGGTGTTGATGAACCGCCGTGAAGATGGTTGGAACGAGCAACGGGTGGTGGGATTGAACCTTAGGCAGTCTTCCTATGTACCTTTCCATGACAAGGATAAAAGTCCACGTAGTATGGGATGGGTTAGAGAGCCGACGTGAAGTGGGTCAGAGTGAATGCTTGTTGGGCTTGAACCTCAGGGAGCCTTCCTATGTACCTTGCCTCGGCAGGGATCAATGCCCACGTAGTTCAGATCATGTTTGGTGGATGCAGTTTAACGTCTTGCAGGATGAAAAAAGGTGAATGCAATTTTACTTCATGTGGGATGAAGGTGGTCTGACGTGAAGGGGGGGTCAGAACCAGTGGTTACAGGGCTTGAACCTTAGGGAGGCTTCCTACATACCTTGCCTTGACAAATATCAAAGTCTTCGTAGTTTAGGATGTTGTTTGGTGAACTGATGTGAAGATGGTCGGAACCAATGGGTGTTAGTCTTGAACCTCAGGGAGGCTTCCTACATACCATACCATGGTAAGGATAAAAGCCCATATAGTTCGTAAAGAGTTTGGTAAATAGATAAGAAGGGGGTTCGAATGATCGACTGTTGGTGGGATTAAACTTAGGGAGGCTTCCTACGTACCTTACCTTCGCAATGATCAAAGTCCAAATAGTTCAGAATGATTTGGGAGAACCCATGTGAAGGGGGTTGGAATGAATGCGTTTTGGTGGGCTTGAACCTTAGAGAGGCTTCCTACGAACCTTTGCATGGAAAGGATCAAAGTCCACGTAGTTCAGAATGGAGTGTGGTGGATTACACTCTGAGGTGGAATAAGGAGGGTGTCATGGTCGATGATTACTCTAAGCCCATGTGAATCATGCTTAGTGTGAGAAACAAGAGGTATCAAATACATGAATATCATGACGTGGAAGGTGAATTTGTGGGAAGTGGAATAGGGTCTTACGCACAGTTAGCAGCCCAAAGAGGAAACAAGGGCTTATGCCTGGTTAGCAGCTCGAGGTGATGGAGATTGGGATTAACATCAGGACGTGGGCCTGATGATGAAAAAGCCCAGTGGGAGAGGGACTTGGCACCCATTAAGAGAGGAGGATTTGGGGTTCTACCTCCTACAAGAAAAGCTAGGGGCTTACACCTGGGTGGTTTCCCTTTCCCAGCAGATAGATGCCACTCTGATAAAGATGATCTCATTCCATGCGAGGAATGATCTCACACCTGGGGAGACCATTGGGCATGTAGAAATGTACAAGGAGGGGGAACCATACGTCAGATGCACGGGCGTGGTCATAATTAAATGTCATGTGCTGAGGATGATGGTGCTTGGAAGTTTAAATTCCTACAGATCGGGTGAGGAGGGTTCACTCTGCACCCATAAGACTTACATAAACAATACATACCCACCCTTGAGGGAAGGAAAACATCGGTAAGGCTGTCATTGGGGGGTGTCGAGAGGTGATCCAATTGGGGGTCAATGTTAGCATGGTAAGGAAATTATGCAATAACTGTTAGAGTGCCTATGCAAAGTAGCATGAGGCGAAGAAACGCAAAGTGAAACACCACCCAAGGGACATTGGAGTTACTTCGTATGAGACTAGATATTCATACGATAAAATTGCATGTGATATAGATTTTTTGGGGGAGGGAGGAGCATAAAAATGATGTCTGAAAAAGAGACATAAAAAACTTGTGCACAAGGAGGTAGGCTTGCATGAGAAACATAACAGTTGCGCAGATAAAGTCAGGTTGGCGCGCAATTAAGAGACATGCATGGAAAAGACCGGGTCAGTGCGCAATTGGAGAGGTTTGGCACGCAAAGGGGGGCCACGATTTTTCCCACGATTGGAAGGCTTTGCGTGTAAGTAATAAGGGTTTTCAAACCATTGGAAGGGATTTCACGCCATGAATAAGGGTTGCACACAATTGGAAGGGATTGAACACAAGGAATAAGGGTTGCACTTAATTGTTTGGGATTGCACGCAATTGGATCAGATTGCAGGAAATTTGAAGCGATTGTGTGTAGGGGAAGAGACTGAAAAGGGATTTGGATGAGGGTTAAGCCCGATTGGTCTCACGTGAAGGTGGACCCCTGGGTGACATGTCGCAAAAAATCCCGTACCTGAAATCCATATTTTGTGTGCAGGAGAGGTGGATTTCGCGCAAAGGATACATTTCGGATTCTTCACCTATTGGATGTTGAAGCGGTGACCATCAATTTATAGTTTCTCAGGGTCATCAGATCCATTTGGAAACCAGTCCACACAAAAGATTGCACACCCATGTTAATAGCGCAAAAGTTCCACCTTGTGGGGACCACTTCCTGCAAATTTTTGTGCCCGCGGTCAGCAACGCGAAAGTTCCACAACGCGTGGGAGGCTGCACGGAAATCTACACGCCCGTGGTTGGTGGTGCATAAGTTTCCACACCTACATAGAAAACGTCCTCAGATCCCACTTTTTTCTACGTCGGAGATATTTTTTTCACGCACACCTATGATTTTTTCACGCAGCCCTTCCTGGCACCCCCGGAATAGATCACTGGGTCAAAATATGTGTTGGGTTTGTTGTGAAAAAACCTAATTCAGCCCTTGAGCATTTTTCGGCATATACAAATTCCCTCCCACATAACTGGAATGGTGAGGGTCTAACAAGGATGGATTCTCAGTGAAGTGTCGAGACACATAACATCTTGGAGGGGCATGTGCCGAATCCCGCAGATGCATGGAAAACCGGGAAGTGGCGCACAAATCACTTTTCATACAGCCGAAATCCCTGATCTACACCTATAAAAACCCTCATAGGTCCATTATTATATACATAATTTTATCGCGTGATAAGTTTTGAGCTCTCACGTGCAAAAAACATTCCCTATCTTCGTGAAAAACTGCTTTAGTTGTACCAAATTCCCAGAGTTTAGCCATCATTTTACACACAGACCTAGGGTTTTTCGCACCACTGCCTCTGTTTTTCATGCCTAATCCAGATTTACCACACCAAATAAAAATTTTTCATGCCACCTCTTTTACTTTCAAACTATATACGTCTTTTTGATCTGACTCATTGAGACCTCACTGGAAGAAGATGGCTGCTAATCGGGCTGACGCTGAGAGAGAAGCTACGTTCTCCACTCAAAGGATTGAGATGGTTGCCAACACTGAGATTTATGGTGCTTGATTGATCTTATCCAGAAACCATACTCTATTCAACATGTTGAACCTTGCCCAGAAGGAGTATGCACTGCCCGACAACTTACCGATATGGGACTTCAGTATTTTGGAGGAGGTACCCATGCCAGGACTTGAAGTCAACACACCGTGGTTATGGTTGACCCAAAGGATGACCTACCTCAGAATAATATCACTATCAATGGACATCCTATTATAGAAACTAGACATGTTGATTTTTAGATACTGAATCCCAGGACCAAGACTATTTTGGGAGGCAACCCAATTTTAGAGGATTCTACGGCCCATTACGCATATATATTTTGACAGAGTGTTACCGACAAAACAAAAGGCTGGAATCAAGATTGGGACCTACGGTTTGGGTGAAATTTCCCAAGTGAATGGGCCTGGGAATATTGGCTACTCCATACATATGACCAATTTGGGGCCGAACTGTAGCACATCGGTTTGTTCAAGGTGGTGTGGACGTTGTAGTTTTATTTCTACTATTATCCTGAACTCGGTCCAGTGCTGCTTCCCCGATGGTCCCCCGATACCAATACCTTCCATATTCACCATGGGGAAGTTGGTACTTGCCTTTGGGACATTCATTTAATTGGTTTTATCGCTTTGGATGAGAATCAGTATGATGAATTCCTTCTGATGAGGAACATCTGGGGAGACAGATCAAAAAAATCCTATCCTAACATGGAATCTGTTAGAGCTATCTAAGGAGAGGCTTGGGGTCAGTGAATTTTTTAAGGAAATCACCTATAAATAATGGTTTAGCTTGTTTCTGCAAAGAGATCTAGACGTCAAGATACTAGTGTGAGGAAGGTAGTGTTCGACCATGACATAGAGAAGCAAAAGTGGATCGTACTGGAGTATCATGGAGGCGGGAGAATATCAATCATGGGGCTTTAGTATAAATTAGAGTTGTGAATAGAACATCTATTACACCAGATTTATTGTAACATTACTTATTGGGTGGCTCCTACCAATGAGCGACATAAGGATAGGAGTTCGTCTAGTGACATTGGTGATGGCTGGCATGGTAGCCACAAATAAGAGGTTTAATATGGGATTCCCCATGTTTTCCCATTTTTACACCATTATGAGGAACATTTCGAGATGGGGTTCACCATGTGGGATTTGTGGTCCCCTCTAGATCATTCATGGCTGGATCACGTATCATTTCAGTAGATATACCTTTCCAAACTTCATTCATCCTCCGGGTAACGGCCTATGACATTCCTTAATGAACATCGTCAGGGTCATGCTGTTGATGCTCAACATGGAGGGGGTAAGGATCAGAATATTAAATCATGCCAACATCACTTTTAGCCTATTCCACACTCTGAATAGACAAATTATAGATCACAATCGAGGCCCATTGGTTCAAAGGGAATACTTCCAGAGCATCAGAGGTGGGTTTCATGTTTCCTAGGATGATGGGATGATCTTTTGAGAGCCCTATTTTCCACCAAGATTCACCAGGAAGTTTGGAAGCCTCCAGTGGATGATGAAGAAAGAGTATACAGATGTCCGGGAGGAGAGGAATCACTGTGTTCTTTGCCCAATGTGGATGATGTTGATACCCAATAGCTCTGGTGACATCATTACCATTCCCCCCATATGAGTTGATGCTGGCCTCTCGACATAATATTCCGATCATTGATCTGTATCATACCCTTAGAGACTTTTTCATAAGCGATTTAGGAACCTCATGGTAGTCAATGTAGAACCTGGGTGCTGAGAGAGCATATAGGGTGCTTTGGGGGAGGAAAGGTCGGAGAATGTTTGGAAACATGGCCCGCATAGGTCGGGACTACAACATCGTGAATGTCGCACGACGTGGATGCGGCTTCGTCGCCCAGGGAGAGAGGGGCTCACAGAGTGGTCAGAGAACATCCCATAAATAAGATAAAGTATTTACTTATCCATCTGATGATTCAATTTTTCTGGCTCTGTGGTCGGCCTGGTTAACCCAACGAGAGTCGATGGGTACCAAAGCCCTATAGAAAAAAGATAATACGAGAATGAATCCAGCTGCCAGAGGTCAGAATCGTCTGGGATGATAACAGGGTAAAATTCTATTGTCGGCATGTGTACCTGATAACCATGGATGCATATGCATGCTAGTGAGATCGGCGTGAGGAACCACCCACCCTATTGATGGTAATGCTCAACAAAGATCATGATCCACAGAAGATGCTACACAAGGATGACGATAGAGATGAGGAGATGAAGAAAAGTCGGACGAAAGAGGAGGAGGAAGAAGGAGAAGGTGAACGAGGGGGTGAAGTAGAAGAGGATCTTGAAGGTGGAGGGTCTCAGGGGACGTCCCACCAAGGGAGTCTTCGACAGAGTGGCAAGACCATTGGATATGATGTAGACATAACTGAGCAACTTTAGGTATGTCTCAACCCTTATCTATCCTTCCCCTTCATTTTTTTCTTTGTAACCCTCAATCAGATCTTTTTATTCTGCTCAAGTGCATATTGGTGCTGACCAAGAGGCTCCATCCGATGGGAGGGGGGAGGAGGCACCAATAGAAAAAGGTGGGGACCTGACTCCCAATATTGAGCTAATGAGTGCTGAGAGTTCCCCTACAATGATAGCTCCCATTGCAGCTATAAAATCAGAGGCTAATGCATTTGGATCTAGTATTTTCATTACATCAACACCAGTATTTACCACTGGAAAGCTCAGTTGATCAGGGTGTTCAATGTTTGTGCAGTAATCATAGCTTTGTAGGCTCATGAGGCTACCAAATCTAGGTTATCCATGACTGATTCAATGGAAGATGTGTCGTCCCAATCAGAGAACGCTTCCAAAACCGAGTCGGCCCTAACACTCAGTGAGCAATGGGCTGTGGATTACAACGATATTGATGTCGGGGTGGGGAGAGATGTTGGAGAAGGTGATACCGAGACCAAGGAGAGAGTGGGAGGTCGTGAAGGTGTTGAATATCCTAATACCTTGGGATGAATAGCTGAAGAAGACCATGCTTCTGGTCACTAGGATGTTTTCCCCTATTATCTTCATACAGATCTCGAAGAGATAGATGATTCCGATTCGAAGGTGGCTGATGAGAGCCATATGATGCAACACAAAGGGTGGAAGTGTATCAAGTTCTTTCTTGGTCAGTCTCAAATAGAATGGATAAAATGGATGGGACATCTCCACACCAAGCTATGATTTATATATGGTTGAGGGGTGGATATTCATCATCTCCATTCGACAGTTCACGACTACATGGCCGAGAAGCTCCGTGAGAGCAGCCGACACTCCAACATTGCGTAGTGTTATAAAGATTTGGGGAGTGCCCAAGGATTCCAGAAGGAAGAACAAGAGGTCTGATGCCTTGAAGTACAGATGAATGAAAAGGAGGTTTTCATTACAAATTTTTCTGAGCTTGTGGAGCAATTGAGGGCCCAACTGGTGGACGCCCAAGAGAAGCTCAAGGAAGCGGGTCCCCAAATGACTGAACTCTAAAATAAATAGGCACAAGCACAGGCTAGGTCAAGTGCACCATGATATATGGCCGCTGATGAAGAGAGAGTTCTCCAGGGGAGAGAAGCAATCCTGGACGTCACAAGCCAAAATGTAGCAGCGCTGGAACAATCTATCTAAGAGGTTGACCATTTAGGGCCCTGTTTTGGTCAAACTCATAAACTCATTTATCCTAACTGCCTTTTATTCTAAACTGCATGTATGGATAGATTTATTTACTTGTTTTTTGGTTTAATGCATTCAAAAAAAATCCTGAAATAAACATCAATCCATTCCTAAGCTCACGTGGGACCTACCCGATGGGAGACACAAGGGATTCTCATACTATTACTTTGTTTGAACATAGGAGTGAAAACCAAGCTTATGGAATGCGAGATTTGAATAACCAATTCATATTTCTGAGAAGAGAATGGAGATTCCCAATTAGAGGATGAGGACCTCAGAATAATAGACGTATCATCTTCCCAATGTGCTCTAGATCATGAGTGGGGTAACGATAGGGGCATTTGTAATCAACCCAAACCTAATGGAGTGGAAAGTGTGAATCATAATACTCCCGATTCAGAACATGGTGGGGATGGAATGATAATAAAGGATAATTGTTGACCCTGTTCGAAACATAGTATCCACATTGTATTATCCTGAAATAGGGATGACAAATGAGGGTCGACTGCTGACCATGTTTGAAACATGGGGCCTAACTCTGAATGTCACCGATTATTCGTCTCGAATGTTGGACCATGATAGTAGGCAATCCATATGCTGAGCATCCATACTGTTAGGGTGTTATTTTAGATGTCAAAGAGGATGAGGGTCCGAATAAAGGGCACGCAAAGCATAGAAGGTGGAGTGGTGGTTTGTTCGAATGGATTCCAACACTCTTGAAATTATGCCACTGTGATGGAAACACATTAGGTGGGCATATCGGTCTGATCATGGATCAAACTTACTTCTAAATAGGACCTCTTTGATGAGGAAGCTAATGCATCCTATGATTAACATGGGGCATACTGAACATATTCAGTGTAGTACTGCAGTTCAATGTCATGCATCGAGGACATATAGACCCATGTAGTTTAATGTCATACATAAGGATGAGGGGTAAAGGGGGAGATCCCAAAAGGGGAGTATGTGATGTGGTATCTATACACCCGATGTAAATGGGTACATAAAGACTCTATAGCATACCACATATCTCTAGAGGAAGTGTGTTTAGGTTATGGGACCCATAGTGAAATTGGGTTGGGCCCAATATGGACCATGGATTGTTAAGGAATGTATGAAACACATGGTGTGGTAAATGTATGGTATTCCGTGTATGAGGGATTAGGGCCCAAGTTACCATGTGTTCCTTGGGGAGGAATTTAGGTTGAGGGAACGTTGCTAAAGTTAGGATGGGCCTGCGGTGAAGTGCCTAGGAACTCCTACGTACCTCTTAAGAATAAGAATCAATCCATACATATTTCTAATGGGTGGCATGGTAGGATACCCATTCTAGAGATAATATGGTCATGTGGGTCTGGCCCTTGCACCAGAAGAAGCAGTATTTGATAGGTCTTGTTTCTACTTTAGGGTGAATTGTTTTTTTTTTGAAGCGATGGACCTAGGTTAGAATATCCAGGAAACCCTATAGTAATCAAGTTTTATGAGGAATTGAAAACCGGTACATCGTATGACCGATACCGTTCATGATTCCCCCTCGAGTGAGGATATCATGGTGAAGTGTCATTTTTCATCATGCATGTAGGATTATAATCCCATAGTTTAGGGTTATGTGATGGGACCAACCATGAATTTTAATGTCGTAATGTATATATGCAACAACTAAAAATGATGTGGGACTAGGAATTGTAGTACAATGTCACATGTATTTGACATATATACAAATGATGAGGTTCAGCAGGGAATATGCACGACGTGATAAAGCATACCTGACGTGAATGAGGATGAGGTCCACACCATACTAAGCGTGATTATGAGTAGGAAACCTTAGGCCGAGCGGCCCGAAAAGGTTAGAGGATGTGGTAAATGAGAGGCTAGTCCCTGGTTGAGATGGACCCAAAGACGAGATGTTTGGGTGTTCCTATGTATCCCATCAGGATGGGAATCATGCCATATGTTGTTCTTGAAGGTTCCTTTTAACGTTGTATGGGAAAACATAATGTTTAATGTCATGTGGGATAGGACGTAGTGGGGGATAACTCCTAGAAAGGGGAATACATGGTGCGACTATTAAACCCGATCCTTGAGCCCATGTGAGTCACATTCATTGTGGGAATCAAGGGTGGAAGATGTTTTTTCAATACCTAAAATGCACGCCAAAGGGGTGTCGGTGTGAAGCTCCGAATGATTCCTTTACTGTGGCTTTTTTCTTCCTAACATGCAAATGCGCACTGAGGGGTAGTGCCAGGAGTGTCTAAATTCGATTTGGACATAATGGGGTTGAAAAATACTATTAATCATGTATACAAAATTAAATACTTGAAGGGGCTAGCATGACGATGGAGGATATCTATTGACCATGTTCAAAGCACATCATCCATATCGCATTATCCTAAAATTGGGACAATCAAATGAGCATCGACCGCTGACCATATTCAATACACGGGACTTGTATCGATTTGTTGTTCGAAAAAACATGATGAAGTTATCCCGTAATGGCATGAGAGAATTTTTGCCTAGCATCCATGCCATTTGGGTGTCCCTTCAGGTGTAAAAGATTATGGAATCCCAAATGAAGGGGAACATGAAGCCTAAAAAATGGTTGAAAGCATGTCCACGTAGAATGTGACACTCTGGGTGCTAAAACAGAGTACTATTTGGCACATTGGCGAACCACTATAGAGGGTTTATGGGATCAATAAGAGAGCAACCTACTTGAAATGATGAGAATAGGATAGAGAGATGGAGAGCTCTCCGGAGAAAGAGGTACATGTCATGGTTCTTACAAACCCGACATGAACGAGGACATAATCCCATACCACACCATAGATCCCTCTCATGGGAGAATGCAGGCCAATGGGCCTAGATAATAGAGAGATCTCTATGAGATGGGGCTAGGCCAATATAATTTTTTTTGGGAATTCCTACATATCCCATGAGGGTGGGAATGAAGCCACATGTAGTGGGGATGTTGTGCAGTTTAACGTCATGTGGTAAGGACTAAGATATGGGAAAGGTATCTCAACATGGGATGTGTATGTTACTGTGAGTAACCCGACGTAAATGAGGACATAACCTCGCACCACATCATATCATCCTAAGGGAGACCATGGGCTAGGAGCTCGGAAAGACCGAGGGGCCTGAGGGTGGGCTATGGACAGAATGCCATGCCCACCTTACAGTTTAATGTCATGTAGTGAGGATGGAGGTAGGGGTAAGGAACCCTATCTGGGGATGTGTACGACATGAAGAGAAACTCGGCGTGAATGGAGACATAATCCCACACCACACCATAGAACCCTATATGAGAATTTGGGGCGAGGGTCCTGAAAAGTCCTAGTGGCCTGAGGCTGGACCTTAGATGGAAATTCGCGACCAGTTTGTAGTTTAACGACATTCCGTGAGGATGGAAGTGATCTTAGTTTAGGGTCATATAACTCGAACCGTATATTACTTGTTTAATGTCATATTCCTGGGATAGAGAGGGTGATTCATCGTTCCTATGGAAGACCACAAAATGGCGATGATGATATTGAATCAGTGTTGACCTTGTTCACAACACAGTATCCACCCCTGTGTGACTCGAAGGGGGTGAACAATTGAGCATTTACCATTGACCATATTCACAACATGGGACTTGTATCAATTTCCTGCCCACAATCCTCAAGTACATTAGTCCATAACAGTAGGGGAGCCCTTGGGCCGAGCATCCATGCCATTCGGGGGCCCTTTTGGATTTGGAAGGTGAAGGAAGCCCAAATGATGGGATTCAAAAAGCTTTGACGGGCATGTACTCATGGGATGGACCATAAATGAAAGGATGGATGCCTCAAGGGGATATATGTGTCATGGAAAAGTATCCTGATGTAAATGAGAACTTGAGTCCATAGCGTACCACACAATCCTAGACGAGAAATCAGGTCAGGGGGCCGAAGGGGTCGAAGGACCTGAGGATGGAAGCCTCGACCAACTATAGCCACATAGCCTCTCACAAGGGAATTGCCTCATCATATCTCCTAAACCAATGTGAGCAATGATTGGTGTGGGAAATAACGAGTAGGATTAGGATCTCCCCATCTTATAAGAGTTAGACAATTGGCATCACCCAAGGGAGACCACGACTAGAACATATAGTAGGGTAGAATGATCCACTAAAATTAATATTTTGGACCTATGGGAGTGGTAATAATGACAACAGAATGTTTTTGACCATGATCAAATCACAAAAACCCTATCGTTTGACCTGGAATGGGAATAACAAACATGGATCGCCCACTGACCATATTCACAATGCGGGGCTCCTGTTAATTTATTGTTCGAAATCCTCGAGGATGTGGGCCTGTAATGGTAGGAGGGACCTTGGGCTGAGCATCCATGCCATTTTGGGGTCCTTTTTGGAATTAAATATGATGGAGTCCCAAGCTATGAGTGTGAGTGAAGAATAAGTGTGCATGTGAATATCAATGTCAAGTAGGATGATGAAGGAGGTGGAAGTCTTCGGGGAGTGGAATGCATGGCGAGGCGATGATGAACTCATTGTAAATTGAGGCAAAAGCCTTCACCAAACCATATGTCTTGACTTGAGGGGAGATTCTAGAGTTTTGGGATGGACCGACAGACAAGATGTCTGGGAGTTCTTATGTATCCCATGAAGATGGGAGTCAAGCCAAACATTGTTCTTGAAGGCCATGAAGTTTAATGTCATGCGGTGAGGACATGGGAGGATAGAAGAATGGGGATGTGGCACATGGTGCGACTATTGTAATCCTGACATGAGTGGGGATAAAATTCCTACACCATACTATACATGGACCCACTGAGAGAACTATACCCAGGGGGATATTCAAAGACAAGAGTATGGGGTTGGACTCAGGGATGAGCATCTGAGAATTCCTACAAATACTATAAGGATGGGAATCAAGCCTTATGTAGTTCTAGAAGAGCCATACTATTTAACTTCTTACAGGATGTAGAACAGTTTAACGTCATGCATGATGATATGTAGTTTAACATTGTATGGGACGAAGTAGGTTAAGGTCATGCAGGACCCGATAGTTTAGGTTCATGCAGGAACAGGTAGTTTAGGGTCATGTAGGACCATCATGCAGTTTAGGGTCGTGTGGGACCCTCATGCATTTTAGGGTCATACAGGACCATCCAGTTCAAGTTCTTGTAGGACCATATAGTTTATGGTCATATGGGTCCCTACGACTCAAGAAAAGTATTTCTTGAGGAACTTGGCAGTGGTGGGAGGATTTATACGCTCACCATCCATTGTAACCAGCAAGTACACATCATTGGAGTAAACCATGTGAATGATGTGTGGTCTATCCCATTTGGTCTCCAACGCGGGTGGTTTCTTTTAGGTATCATTGGTGTCTAGAGGTCCAATTCCATGTCTCCTTGTAAAAATGAGCGAAGATGAAATTTCATGGTGAAAGCTTTAACCATCTTGTTTTGGTGACTTTCCATCTTGGGCAGGGCACGAAGCCTATTTTTGTCGAGCGCTTCTAGCTCATACATGAGGATTACTGAAACCTTTCCTGGGGCCTACTGGTCATAGTCCGCTATGAATAATTAAGGTAACTGAATTTCAATGGGTAGGACGGGTTCTATTATATATACTAGGGAATATGGGGTCACCTTGGTGGAATTATGATTCGTCATCCGATAAGCCTAGAGGAAATTGGGGAGCCTGTCTGGACAACTCTTATTATTCTAACCAACCATTTTATGCCAAATGTTAGAGAGGGTTTTGTTTAATTCCTCAATCTTCCAATTTTCCTGTGCGTGGTAGCAGGAGGTATGTTTAGAACGGATGTTGTACTTGGCATAAAACTTATTCTTCTCAGCTTCTCAGAAGTTGGTGTCGTTATAGGTTAGGATGGAGTGAGGGACTCCAAATCGGTAAATAATATAGGAGGTCATGAAGTCAACGATGGAATGGACCATGAACTCCATGAGTGGAACTGCTTTCGCCCACTTGGAGAAGAAATCTATAGTCGTCCGGATGAACCTACATTGGCGAGATATCACTGGTGGATATGGTCCAACGTCATCAAGTCCCCACACCGAAAATGGCCACGACTAATTGGTGGAGGGAAGAGTCTCTGGAGGCTGATGCCTAATGTTTGCATGAATTTGTCACACATGTCATCTCTTGGAAAACTCGAGCAGTAATGGATCCTGGAGGGCCAGAAGAACCCCAATCTTCGGATCTAGTGAGATAGCTTTGGCCTGGTCTGATGAACTCCACATGAAACGACGTGATCCTCTTTCATGACCTGAGAAATCTCAACTCCTTGAATGAAATAGAAGAGTACCCCCATCCAATCCACACATTTAGAGGATCCCCTCATGGCCTGGGCCATCCTGGAGGGTTAAATGAAACACACGACATCAGATTCGCTCATGCTCAGCCTGATCAGTCGGGAGGTAACAATTTTGGAGATACTTGACAAAGGGGGCTCTCCAATCAGGAGTTGCATCAACCACTACATCTGGGGGTCCTTACACGGAGGCTCCAGTGATAAGATGGATCACCTGTAGGTCGTCATCGTCATCTAGGTTGATGGGAGCAATGAATCTCTGATGGACCATGTGGATAATCAGGTCATCTTGCTCAGGCTCTGCAAGTGATGCAGCTAGGCCAGCCAAGGAATCAGCTCGACCATTCTTTGACCTAGGGACATGATTGACATCCAGGTGGGATGATAACTAGGCCATTAGCTAGAGAGTGGGCTTCAACCCTGGTATGTGATATGGATTTCTAATGATATAGTCATCATTGATCTGCTTTATGACTAGTTCTGAATCCACATTCACATGAAAATGGGGCACATCAATCTCGAGGGCCAGCTCGAGGGCAGTGATGAGAGACTGATACTTCACCACATTATTGGTGCATCCTTATAACAATAGAAATGAGTATGGAAGAATGGCTTGTTCCAGGGAAATAAAGATGATACCTAGTCCTACCTTGTTGATCCTGGGATCAGTGAGGCTTCTACTGGTGGGGAATTGGGAAGAACCATCTAAGTGCATATACCATCACGACATGGATTGGTCTACCTAGAGGATCTCCTCATTGTGGAAATCGATATATAAAGACTAGTTAGAAGGAGATAGATGGGAAGAAAAGATGTATGCCAATTCTTGCCCCTTAATAGATATTCTGGGGGAAAACAGATAGCGAACTACTAGAGAATCACTTCACACCGAGCGAGATGGCATGTCAAAATGGGGCTGTTCAGGATATACTTCAGTGGGTCTACTCAGGACACCAGCTATACCTCACGGTGCTGCAAGTAGTTTTGCAATTTTTTTACTGCATATACCAGTGAAAGGTAGCTCTTTTCGATGGGGGAGTATCTAGTCACCATATCCAGGAGCAAACGATTGAGGTAGTAGAGGCTATTATCAGTCCCCTCATTATTCTTCTGGGAGTGAAGGGTGCCAAGAGATCCTTCTAGGGAGGTCACATAAAGGACCAATGGATTTCCGGAGACGGGTGGCATTAAGTCCAGAGGATAGAGTATATACTGCTTGATTTCCTCGAACACGGTCTGACACTCATCGTCCAACTCATAAGCTGTTTCTTTCTTCATGAGCCATGAAAAGGGATTACACTTGACGGTCAGATTCACAATTAATCAGTGTATGTAGGCTATGTGGCTTTGAAAACATCAAATATCCTTAATATTTTTTGGGGGAGGCATATGGATGATGGACTTGATCTTATCTGGGTCGATCTCGATGAGTCTATTTCTAACAACAAAATCCATGAAATTTTCCAGAGGTTACCCCAAAGTCACATTTCAATGGGTTCATCATCATGTGGTGAAAATAGAGGAAGCCAAAAAAATTATCAAGGTCTTTGAGATGGTCCTAATGATGGAGAAATTTGACCACTAGATTATCCACATAGAATTACACCAACATTCTGAGGATCAGCATAAATATGGAATGCATAGCCTGCTAATGGGTGGCACCTGCATTCTTCAGGCCGAAGTGCATGACTTGGTAACAGAAAGTACCTTACGATGCTATGAAGGATGCGAAATCCTCATCCATGGGCGCCATTCAAATCTGGTTGTATCTAGAGTAACCATCCATGAAGGAGAGGTCTTTGAACCCAATCATAGTGTCAATCAACAACTTCATCACAGGAAGGGGAAATCATACTTCAGATAGTGACGGTTGAGATCCCAATAGTCAATGAAGACTCTGATCTGTCTGTTCTTCTTCATGACTGGAAAAATGTTGGCTTTCAATTTGGGGTACTGATCCTCCTTCACGAAATTGGCCCTGATGAGCTTATCAACTTCCGCCTCAACCATGACACCGTGAGAAGGGTGCATCTTTATGGGAGGCTGGTTGACCCCGCAATTATTTTCATGGAGACCAAGGGGGTGGAAGGATACCTAATAATCTAGTCCAGGAATCTCATCATTACTCTAGGTGAATACATCGCGGTGGTGTTTCAGGAAGACTATGTACTACTGTTACTACTCTAGGGGCATGGAGGCACTAATAAATGTGGGTCTCAGGTCTTCCTCACTACAGAGGATCACTTGTACCAGTTCATCGACCATTGAAGAGACGCCCTCCTCAATGGTGGCAGAGAATCCTCCAAATCCTATTCATTGCCTGCAGTAGAGGGATCCCCAACAGGAGAATATTTCTCTGAGTCGACAGACCCTAGGGAGAGGCTGGTACCAGCGTGAGCTGCAATGATCGCTACATCAAGAGATTCCAGTGCTACTAAAAATATAGTAATAAAGGCTTTTGATCCAATCCCATCTGGTCTTCGGCCCAAGGGGCCACTCTTGATGATATCAAATCAATAGTGGCACATTGTCCTATGCTAGTTAATTCGATCCTAGAGGAACAAGAATGTATGACATATTTCCATTACCATGGGGATGACATCCTGATACCTTATGGGAGTAGGAGGCACCGGGATCACCTGATCCAGATTAGTTTAAGAATACGAAGTGATCTCTTGATGTCTCTTAGACCAGAAAATATACTTCCCCCTTGTAACATAGACAACAAAACATTTCCCCATATCAGGGGTCATGGGATCCAATTGATGGATCAGGAAGATGTAGGCGTCATCCAGATCTGCCCAGGGGTCAGTTGCAACCGCAACAGGTTCAACCTCACTGGTCTGAATCTGCTTGTCTATGCTCTTGTAATAGTCAACATCCAGGTAGTTGGCTTCACAAGAGGAAAAAGAATCTGTGTCCCCTTGAAGCATGCTCACTCAACCATTGAGGGAGTATTTGAGGCACTAGTGATACGATGAGGGAACCACTGCATGCCGTTTGATCCATGGTTTTACCATCAATGCATTTTACGTAGTTTCTTAGGGGTGACAAACATAAAATCATTGATGGAAACACGACCTGTAAACTCGGTATTCAAATAGATATTACTGACCAGGGTATGCTCTGTCCTGTCCAATCCCTATATTTTTAGGTTAGAGGGAGTCAAGTCATCTTCGGATAACCCTAGCTTCCCCAGTGTCCGTGTCAGGATAAGGTTAATCCAGGAGCCGATGTCAACAAGATAGAGGAAATCCTCCACGCCATTAAATTGTATGGTGATGTACAATTGGTGAATGTACCCCTATATGGGAGAGCCTTAATCTTCCCCATATAATGAGATAATGGTCTGGAATTCTACATTATCGACCGCTTTAGCATGAGTGGCTTCTGATGCTGCCACATCCATCTCAAACTGGAGGGGGATTCTTAAAGCCTCAGTGAGGAACACACTCATATCTGATGATAGGAGAAGGGCCTCGAGGATGGAAAGTCGAACTGTAATTATATCAATATTCTTATGAACTTTGTAATTCTGTGCTAGGCATGATTTTATGCTTGCAAGAGGTTTCTCTATGACAAGAGGTATGGTGGCCCCTGCCGGCTGGACGGCGGCTGACTGGTGTTGGTAATGTTCGGCTGCTCACTAGTTGAAGAATACAGAGTGGCTAATGGATAAGGGATGAACAACTGAGATTGGCCTGTTACAGGGCGTGGATGTTCAAGACATGGTCAGGGTGGCTCTTCCTGATCCAGTAGCAAAAACATCGGTGGAGGCAGGCCTGATGACACCGGATGAGGAGGCTACATGTGATGAGATCCACACCAGGCCTACTTTCTGGTCTCAGTGGTGTGCATGGCCTGGCTAGAAGTTCCAATTGATGTGCCTTGACGACCCATATGGACATAGCTTCACCAACATCGGCATCGACTGGGGACATTGGGGAGATCTTCCTGGTGCTCCCCGTCATCAGGAGTAATGTAGGGGTTTACGAGTTCCACAATGTTAACGGAATAATTCCCCTGACTGTTACTCAAAGATTCATCCAATACTGGGTGGATTTTGGGATGAATCCCCATCTCTAGGGGCATAAAGTCTCTAAAAGTATGGGACGACGATGCCATTGGTGGGGCACATTGCTTTCCCTTACGTCGTAGATGCTTGCCCTTCTCGAAAGAGGCCGACTGAGATGACAATGTAGAAGTGGTGGTCGTAGATTCTAAAGGATCTGGCCAATTCAAGAGCACCTAGATGAAACCATGGGTGTGTGTGACAATCTTGCGATCCATACAGTCTTCATACTTCTAGGATCTACGACTGGAAACCCGATTCCACTCATCCTCGATGTCGCTGCTCTGGTCTAGACATACGAAGACACATGCCATTTGTGTCGGGGTCGGGCCCAACCAGACTATGTTGTTATTGAATTGGTCTTGTAGCCAGTCATTGAACACATAGCACTACTTGAGAGTGTTTGCCAGAAATTGGTGATATGGGTAGTAGTTGGGGAAAATATTGAGGTTCGCCTCTTCTGGCCTTCTACACTCAGGCATACGCACAATCCCTTGTTTCATGGCACTTCGAAAATAGACAAGGACATGATTCTCATTGAATGAGTAATTCTAGTTTCTTCTGTCCGAAAAGGGGTCCCTTTGAGAATGATCCTGATGAAGGGCTGGAGGAGCCTGTCAAGGAGGCGTGGCCGGATTGACCCACCTAGGCAGTGGCATTTCATTATGAGGGGTCACCTACCGATTCTGAGGGGGCAGCTGCTGGGCTGGAGGCTGCGCCCGTGGTGGCGGGCCTCTGTGAGGATGCAGGGGCAACTCCACTAGTAATAATTCCAGCTTCAAGGGGGCCTCTGTTTGGGCCACCATGTTAGCCTCAGTTCTGACATCCCTCCTCGCTGGAATTGCAGGACTCAATTGATGTGTCTGGCTGCCCTGTTGTAGGGATTCTTCCAGGTGATGGGCCATATCAGAGAAGTCTCAAAATCCCCTGGGATAGTTCTGTGTAATCAGAGAGGGAACCAGATCCATCTTGATAATCCCTACACACATTTTCAGCAGTTTCTCCTGAGTCAGTGGCATGTCAAGGGAGTATGTGAGTCCTTTCCACCATGTGATAAAGTTTGCAACGTGCTTATCGGGCCTGTGTTTGCACTTGAAGAGGTATGCAATACTTGTCTTTAACGTGGTGGAACTGAACTGGTAAAGGAACTACCTAAATTGGTCATCCCAACTGGTTACTAGTCCAATGGGGATATGGATATACCAGATGAATGCAGGACCTTCTAATGTGTTTACAAAACATCGAAGCTTGGCGGCTTCTTGCTGTGTAGGAGTTCACAACATTGGGCCACACCATGTGGTGAAGCGTTCCAGATGCTATAGAAGGTCCCCTATCCCATTGAAGGGGTAAATGGTTGGATTCTTGAAAGCCAGAGGTGTCAACCTATCATCCACCCATGCTGGATATGGTCTTCCATTAGGTGGGCTTGCCACCTGTGGTGTTTCCAATGTATCAAGGCGGGCAATGGGTGCCGCCATTGGATAATCTTAGTGGGGGTCCCTGTCTTGATCGTGATCCCTATCCACGAGTGTTTTGTTGGGTTATTTAACATGATAAGGTAGCTCAGCGGCTTGAGGAGTGGCTGGTGGAGTGTCCTACATTGTAGCTTGGGGAACCTGAGCTGGGTTATTTGGATTGTCGCGCCATTTCAAAGGGTTTGGAATAACATACCACGCCCTATTTCCGTAACTTCCGACTTCAACCTTGGTTGTGGAAGTAGGATGATCGGGGTCACCTGGAGGCAGATCGCAGAGGGGATGTTGTTCCTTCCCCTAATATACAGGTCATGGATACCCTTAATCTTGACATTGTTCTGCAGTGCGTTCACCCAGGAGGTCATCGACCAACTTTTTCTGTTCAGCATGTTTATGGAATAACACGAAATTCTATGGGTCCTTCCACATATTCTACACTGAGGTGGAAAAGTCAGAGTGTTTGGCGGCTCTAAGGTGCTCTTTACCCCTTACCAAGATTCCTACTGGGAATCAATGCCTTGGTGAGCAGAGGGATCCCAAGTAAATTCCTATGATGATGAGTAACTCTTCCCGATGGATCTAGTAGTGGAGACATGCCCTTGGGGGATAATTCCCCGTCAAGAAGCACTAACTCGTTCTCCTTGTCCAATATGTTGGCCATGATGACCATGACCCTTCAGGGGGGAATGTCCTCAATATCATGTACCGAATCAGGCTACAGTCATATAGGACTGAAGAGGAGGGAGACATACTTCCCCCAACCATAGATTTTCACGTGGGGGAATCATGTTTGATAATCTTGCGGAGTACCTTGAAACTCTAAATGCATTTCTATTAGAGGGCCTTACGGAGGCCTGATGACTCGGGGCGCTAGTAAAACAAAAAAATGGAACGATAAAGAAAATCATCTGAATGTCTGTTATCTCAAAAATAAAACATAATACCAATACACTATAACTCAATTTCTTAAATTAAAAAACAATGGAATATATCCTACCTAATATAAATTTTTTGTAGCACCACATTCCCCAAATCCAACTGAGCCAAGGAAAATAACCATGATTCAAAGATCTAAAATCACCCAAGCACCAGGTTGACCTATCTCATAGATACACTCGAAAACAGATCCACATCACCCACCCTTAATTCACATGATGAAACACATGTATCTCTCTCTTAACTAAGGGACATAAATAATATTAACATAGGGTTACAAATAACCATATATTCCATATTAAGGCCACATGATGACTAGTATTGATTCATCAACGTGCCATCCTAGGGAGACATGACCCACAAGGGTAACAATAGGAAACAATATATCCCACTGCCCAATATAATGACTATCCACAAGGTCTCACCAACCGAGCTATAACTATATTTTCAAAACCAATAATCAGATTAGAGACCCATGTCATTCATTATAACATGGTCACACTCTACTACCCAACCACCAATATGAGGGATAATATCATACTTATACAGAAAAGAAATAGGCTCTCTTATTAGACCCATAACTACCCTAGAATAATGGATTGTATCCTTAAAAAACCATTATCCAATTTTTGGTTAGATAATGTGTCATTCATAAGAAATGAGGGAAAATGAATTATAATTTACTTAGGGAAACTTTATTTAACTGATACCATTATCTATTTTACACAAATCACAAGAATCATCCACATATTAGGTACTTTTCATTCTTCAAGACAACCATATGAGTGTAAGAATTTTAAGGGTTGGACACAATTAATAGGGAAAAACACTATTCATATTTCCCTTCAACGATATTTAACATATACTAATATATTTTATATAATTAAGAATACACATACCAATAATGTCAAGGATTCAAATTTTATATATTTTCCTTTTCATCAAAATTCAATGTGTTAACCATTAATCATATGTTAAAATATGACAAACTAGTTCAGTTACATTGGATTTAATTCTAACATTATATTAGAAAAAACATTACATGTTCCTTACTTGATACTTATGTAACAAAATCATCACATTGAGAACCCATTTTATGTACCTATAATTTTCATAGGATAAATATATGATTTAGACAAGTACAATTATAACATACACTAATATGTGAAAAAAAATCATCTAAATGGATGAAAACACATTAAAAACCCAATATCACTCAATTATATAACTCTATAAGAAAATATAAATTACTAATAGATATAATACATTTGATAAATTGAAACACCAACCGATAAGACAATTCTAAGAAGCTAGTAGTCACATGCAATTGATATATATCATATAAATAAAATGTGACCAACATGATGAAATAACACATAAATAATCTTATCACACTAGGAAAATATATAAATATATCATAAATAAATAAAATCATATCCATGTAGACCACTCATGGTGGATGTAATTCAAGTATAAATGAGTAATTAAAAAATAAAATTCCCACACAAAGAAACATGGATTTCACCCAAATGTGTGTTTTCATCCCCAGACAAGAGAACTTTGAAATGCTCCAAAAACATGATAGTCTTCTGTTTACCAAAAAAAAATAGTATTACAGAACAAAAATATATGTTGATAAAAAAATTTATTCATCAAAATAAGATCCACTGATATTACTCTACTTATTCCCTAGGGTTCTCTCGATAAGAAAGGGTTTTTTTGGTGGTATAGTGGGGATAGTATACGCATTTAATATAGTACATAAACATCATGAAATTAAGGGAAAACATGTAAACATCACATCCAAAATAAAATTACCCAAATATAAAAAAATATCCCATGTGATATCACAATGATTATCCCTAAAAATCGGTTCATAAGTATATAAAAATTAATAGAAAAAAAACCAACACATATGTCAATATAAAAAACCCCAATGAAATAATCTACCAATGAAATCCCATTGGCCAGCCCAGATCTGAGCTCCTGGTCTCCAACCAAGCCAACAATTGTCAGGCATCACCTTGCACGATCCACTTATCTATTAACCTGTAACCGAGGCATATGTTTTTGGGTACTATAATGAAATAATATATTGAGAAAGGTGTGGGTGAATCTTTATTAGACACCATAAATAATGTTGAATGAATATAAAATATTTACATATAATGAGTAATGGTGTAAAATATATAAATAAGGTAGTAAGAATAATAGTAGCCTATATTAAAAAATGACCAGAGTCACACCTTAGGTTTTGGGAAGACAAACCACTAAACTAAAATCTACTTTTTCCATATCCAATAACTCTATATATGGTAGAAACATAATTATATTACCTAGCCCCAAAGTGCACATCCTTTTAAACTCAGATCAAATGTCCTTAGAGGAATCAATCGGTCCAAAAAGGATTTCACAGCCATTGATATCTAATAAAACAATAAATAATCAGATCTAAACTCAAGGGTTCACCCTTGAAATTTAGAAACAAATATCAAATGGAAACCTATAACAAAAACATGACATTGTATATCAATAATGATAGATACAAATATGGGTCAATCATCCCACAATGTTCAATAGTGTAAACCTGTAATAATTCACAACATCAATCTTTGACATTCATAAAATATAAAGACTACATGAATCCATGGGGGAGAAACCCCATAGAACTTTATATAATGAATCTATATAGAATCATTATCATGAAATTAAATAAGAATGTTTCTCAATTTCATTGAATGTTCTTTTCACAACAGTCTTTCACATTCACCACCTAATGAAATACTAGTCTCATCATTGGAATTCCATGACTATACAAAACATCTAAATACAAGGAGGTTATTTAAGTAATTCATTACTTGTAATATTTTCCATGAATGTAATTCTGATATTATTTGACAATTAAAATATTAAACAAATGTAAAATTTAAATTTAATTCATTATTTTTGTTCAAGTCACATTTCTATTTTTGTATTCCATGTTCATAAGAATTACGAAGATTGTAGAAGTCATCATATGAAACCCACATTCTCTATACACCATTATAATGACTAGGTAGCCCAAACTACCCCATTATCACACCCAAAAAAGTTAAAAATAAATCACCTCATATAATTTTTTAACTCGGTTTACCCAGACCTCACCACCAACTAATTTCTATAGAGGTTAAATATAAATCCACCAAGATCCCCGTTGTAATATAATATAACTAAACCATTCGATTAAATTTTTTAGGTCAAGAATCCATAGAGTTGGGTTGAATGAAAATTCTAAATATGAAATAAAAGGTTTCTATATTAAGGGAAATAATATAGACCACATATTTTTACTAACACATACTCTTTTAATACAAGGGCCTAAATTTTCAATGTCCTACTAAATATCATGTCATTAACCATGTAAATAAATCCAGTAATGCAATTTCTTAAATTAATTAAAACTAATTGTAATTTATTTAATAATTACTATAATAAATTATATGAAATTAAACATAAGACTCTAATTAGCTATAAGTGTTGAAACTCCTACAAGAAGCTCTCACAAAAATAGAATCATATAAAACTCTCTAAAAACCGAAAATATTCCCCAAAACACAAATCAATAAAAATAAATTATAGGAAAAACCAAGGAAAACCAAAATACATTCATAATTAATGAAAAATAGTAATAAAATAAGTTACATCACATATAATAATTTATATACAATACATGGAAACAAAGTTTCCATCATGTGTCCCCTTATATTGAATCTAATAAATATCCATATAATGGATTGGAGATTATACCATGATCTAGTTTAATTGAAATTTAAAACTAAACCAAGAACTCAAAAATTATATTGAAAGATGAAAGAGTATAAGGATGGCTAGTATATGGTGATACTAAGCTCAAACCATTACCCAAACACGCATGAAATCAGGGGGTGTTTAAGTGATGAATGAAGGTAATCTATTTTCAATTTGAATAGAAAAAAATGTAACAGGAGTTTAACCCCTCAAAATATCAAGTGGGATTTAAAAATTACCTCCATTTAAAAGGTTCTTAGAATAGCCAGTGGTTTGGTTGAATTTTTTTGAAGCTATAACATTCATTCCTCAATTATCCCTTTAATATCATGATACATTCCATACAATATTAAATATCCAATTAACACTCATTGAGGTCCTCAATCTCTTAAAATTACATTATTTGTTTTAGCTCAAAATTTTTCCAACCCAAAAATTCAAAAACAAAAAATTCCTTTTTATTATCAAAAACCTAAATAAAGATGAGGAGATATATGTATTTTATTAAATTTTTATATTTTTATTCCCCCAATGTTTTCCTATATTTTTGGGAGCTCATATTTTAATTAGTTAATATGCTCATATTACGTCTCATTAAAACTTTACAAGTGAAATTTTATTACCCTATTTATTATGGGGGTTTCAAATAATGGTTTCTCAGAATATATAAATATTTAATGTTTGATGGTTATATTTATTATCTATAAACCCATGTTTTATATTTAAAACCATATTAAATTTTCCAATAATCTATTGTTATTTTTTTTATTGATTAATGTTTTTAAATATCCCAACATATTTCTTCCCAAATATTAACTAATATTATGTTTCAAAAAAAATATTGTAATTGTTTCATAATAAGAATAAGAAAAGATAAATCCTTTGAATTTTCTTTCACGGGAAAAAATTTCCCATTATTTGGAATCTCTTATGCCATTTTTTATTATTTTAAAAATTATATTAGTTGACTATTATTTTATCAATCTTATTTAAATTGACTATATTATTCAATGGTCATTTTAATCATTATTTTAAAAGTATAATTTTAGTGACCTCAACACCATAATCCCAAAGACAGTGAGATAAAATAATTATTTGGAATAAGATACAAGTAATTATATCCCAAAGGAACAAATAATTTAGTAGTATTGATAAACCAGATACATACAAAGTCTTATATTACATTTTAATATATAAACTAAAAAAACGTTTTTTTAGAATAAATTTATTCCCTCTAGAATATTCTTATATATAAAACATTATACACTTCATGTATTCTTGATAAAAGAAAAAAATAATGTGAGTTGTAATCCTCGGTATGTGTTTTGCAAAGTAGAATAAATCATTAATCAGTAATCATAATGATCATGGAAAGGTAAATAAATGAGAACAAATTCCATTAAATTTTCTTGAATTGTAGGATAAGAAAATGAAAAATAGATATTTCAAGGTAAATAAATAAACCCACATTCTATATAATCATTTATATGAGAATTAAATTCATCCATATAAAATTTTATTGTGAAAATATCCTGTATAAAATAATAATAATTAAAATGAAGGAAGTTCTTAATTATAGGAATGCATGTTTCCAAGTTATATGATACCTTTAAAATCAATACCTTTTACCATATGGTTTATCATACTTATTTCATGACCTCTCACAAGATATCTTAAAAAATACTCGTTACAAATTCATATGGTTTGTGTAAAACTGATTTCATCTCATTGAAATACTGATCTATCGAGGGGATTTCATTAACCAGTCCCCAACCCCTATTATTCAAGTCATATGAAGTTGTTATATATAAAAAATATATTTAATTAATAAAATATTCCCCTTATAAAAATGTATACTTATTTAGTGACTGATATAGATATAATAATATCCCCTAGCTATAAAATAACATTCAATGTAGTTCTCCATATTTAGAAATGATATACAATTTATAAAATAAACAAATCAATGATAAAAAATTTGATATTTTGTGGAAATTTAATTTCTAATGATCATATGTAGGTTAAAGTTTCATGGAAAAGTTATTTCCAACAAAAATGAATGAAAACAGTGAATGCATATAATTTAATTATTAAAAATGAGCATAAACCATCCACAAGAATATTAATGATGGTATCTGTTAGGTCCAAAAAATTTTGAAAAGGGGAAGTTAAATACACGCATAAACTTGTAAAATTATGAAAAACAAACCAGTTGATGATTTGAAGAAACGTATTTAATGGACAGATATCTGTATAAGAAAAAAACATAGAAAACAATGAGAAAATATATTTCATGGACTTTATTCTTTTAAAGGAAGTCTACATCGTGAACAATCCATAAAAAATGGTTTGTGAAAGGTAGATTGCACAAATAGACACCCGTGAACACTATCATTTGCAAAATAGAGGCTGAAACATTTTTCCCATGTACCATTTTCTATGGATTTAGATAGTTCATAGGCAATGAGAAGTAGATGTTGTCCCAAAAATGTTTTCAACAATGGGATTGAGGCTGTGATTTGGGCCTCTGTAAACCACATCCCCATAGGATGTGTGTTTCATCCTTGGTCTTCCAAAAAATATGCCAACGATCTAGTGATCCAACTCCACCACCCCCTATATTAAAATATACCAAGGGGGGTCCAATAATGATATATAAATGTGGATTTCGTAAGTGTGGCCTTTTGAAGGTGATCGATCAATAAAGGCATAGAATAATAGGGCACTACAAAGATGGAAATATTTAATGATTCCATACAGGTATAACCCACTACATACCATGAAATATGAACACATAATATGAATTGCTAGAATGGAATCCCATATTCTTTCATGGATTAATTTCCCACGAATCATAAGACCAATTCCATTTCTTGAAATCGAAACCCCGTGTAGCAAAATACTATGCGGGAGGAAACTACACCATGTAGAAAATTGAAATGTAGATGGAATTGAGGTCGTGTAGTAAATCCCTACATGGTTAGCACCTAACACATCATACAACCATAGTAAGTGACAAGAACTCAACCCCTCATAGAAAATTTCTATGCTGGTAGAACTTGATTCTATGTATGGAAATGCTATGGGGACCCAATCTTGGTTTGCGTACCATCATTATACCAAGAATACTCCCCCACCAACAAACAAATATTCTATGTGTGGGAAACCCCACCCTGCATGATAAAATGGTTTTCTGAATGTGGTATTCTCGAGCCTTCCACCCTCCGAATCCAACCATTTCCTTCCATTCCCGTCACATAATCTTTATCCCCTATACTAGCCATTCCAAACAAATAATTCCAAATCCCCTTACGAATCCACCAGAACCATATGATAAAACCATTGGGAACACCAGTCGGCCCTTCAGGGTTAACATATACATGGTAAGCGGAGTCATGTGTGTAATCCCCATAATATTGCATACCCATGGAATGCACCTATGATTATATTAACATAGTATCACGGGGACCATCCATGGGGAACGAATATGAAAATATCATTCTAGGGATAAAGGTTAATCACTTGATTTTACATTCCATGAGAGCCAGTGATAAATGAAGGAGATCAAAATGGATTTCCCAATTAATGAGGAACAGTGATTCGACACTTTTGGTGAACTGATATCAGGTCATCCCTCTTAGTGTAAGCCCCATTTGTTGGTAGGATGTGGTTCTCTTGTCCTAGCCACTTTCACTTCCATTCTCCTCCTTTTCCATCAGTGAAGAAAGAAATATGTTTAGCTTGGTGAATCAAACAGATCCTCTTGTTTCTGAAACTGATCATGACTTACATGGGCATAGAGGATAGTGATGATTAAAACATCTTCCCAATACACAAATGGGCCTCCATCTAGGTGTATGCCCCCAAAAATGGACTATAAAAACTATGATTCCCAAAATAACTAGGATACATAGGAATGATTTTTATGTACTGAGCTCCACGTCATCCCATCTATAAAATGAGAACCATACCCCCACAAATGGCCCTTCTACAAGGTGTATACACCAAAAAATGAACTATGGGAACTCAGATTCTTTCTTTAACCTGGATAAATAGGACACCTACATATGCCCCGATGTCAACTGAAATTGGACTCCTAGAAGTTTTAATCTAATATAAAATCTTTTGCTCCCAAATGGGCCTCTTCTTAGATGTATACCCTAAACAATGAACTATGAGATCATTTATTCCTACCCTAAAAATGATACGTAGGATGGATTTATATGGCCCGGGCTCAACTAAAATGGGACTCATAAAATGTGTAAGCCCGAATTGAATCAAGTTATCTCAAGAAGTCCTCTTATTCATGGTATCTCCCAGTCATGATTCACGCCCCCAAATGTGCCACTTTAGAATAAGTCTGAAACCAAATCATGACAAGGCATCTTCTACCTTGTCATCCATTCCACATGATATTAAACTGCATGGATGGGTCCTCATTAAATGACCTTGAATGGTGGTGTTATTAGTTAATTGTTACTAATATATTTAGGTTTTGATTCCTATTTTGAGGATATGTAGGAATTCCATTTCATGGGTTCAATCCTGACATCCAATCAATTCATGTCCCCCAAGATGACTATAAGCTCCAAAGAGCCTCATGACATGTCATAAACCAAGACTCTCTCGGTAAATGATAATGGACTCCCTGATGTGTCCACAAAACTATATCATTGATGGTGAACCCCAATATATAAAGGGTTTTTATTGATAGAAAATCTTGGATATATACATATGATTCCAGAACCATGTTTATTCATTGTTGATCTTTTAACGCATTGACAACCCACAGTCAGATACATGGGAATGAACCAAGGATTCAACAATATATAAACATAGATTAAATCTATATGAGTGTCAGGGAATAAGTAATAATTCAAAAAGAAATGGAACGATGAGTTAAACCTCCCATCATCTCATCCATTGTGATTCATTACCATTCATTTGAAAAATCATCCATCGAGTGCCTTTCTTTGGAAAACAGGTCCATGAAACAAGGATAAAAGGGTCATTGGGTGTTTTTGGATCCATGAATAATCCCCCTAGAGACCATCTAAAGATGTTGTACCTAACATGGTTTAATTTCTCAAACACTTTACCTCTTTCAATTTCCCATTAGGACCTCCCAACTGTGAAACCACCTAAGTAAAAATAAAATAGATATACCGAATCAATATTTAATGAACTATTTTTATCATTTGATAAAATGAAACTCCTTAGGTCGAAAAAATGGTGAACCCAATGTGAATCCTTATCCAAGGAGGAGGGTTACCCCACCTCAATCCCCTATCACATCTAAAAGGAATAGTACCAATAAATATTATCAATAACGCATGTGGTCATGAGATTCTACTTTGATAGGGTTTTATTGTTTGTAAATGTCCTATATATTTTATGTATTTAAAAAAGAATCCTTCAAGCCAATGGGGTGTCGATTTATTTTTCAGACACACATGTTCACAACTGAATAAGAAACTAGGTCCTCAACAAATAATAGGACACCATCACCAACCCAACATCTTCAATGCTGGGTTTTGAACATGATGACTAAGGAGTGCAATCAAAATAGTACTCTACCAACATTGGAGGTAGAAAAGAAATCCCTCAATGCCACAATGACCCACCATCCTCCCACCAAGCTGTGGCTGATGGCCCAGAGTTGGGCGGATACACTTTCTATCCATAACCATTTTGGAGGCACATCACCTGAATGTGGAAACATGTACATCCCTTATCTTTGGGAGGGGGATGAAGTAATTGTTAATTAATTCATTCATACTTTATACGAGTATGGATCAAAGGACCCTGCTGAAAGATGACACATTAAAAATCATGTGATCTAATATCCTCATTCTAAGGAGGATATCACATCATGGTCCCCATTTGAGTTCCAATGAAAACATTACCCTTGGGAAGCTCACCAAGGTTGAATAACATTTGATCTGGTGTAGATTATTTCCATGATTCCTAAAAAGGAGATCAACCATGAAAAAATGGTGGCATTATATGGAATTTTATACAATCATAACCCCTCTTCTGAATCCCACCACTATTATACAGTTTCAGATTATGATCAGGTGAAAATTCATAGCAAATCTCGCCAGTCCTGCCATGAAAATATAGCATGTAATTTTAGGCCGATTCAATTCACTTTCGAGGAACAAGATACCCATCATCTAAATAGGGCATTTAAAGATGGTAATTCTAACAACATTGAAAATTAACACAAATCCAACCAGTCAAATATAGTGGAAAACAATAGGTAGAGGATTTTTTTTCCAACCATAAGGAATCCCACCAGTAAAATAATGTTGCAATAAAAAATGAGCAGAGTCTAATTTCTGCAATGTCCTACAAATCCTTTCATAAAAACAGGGCATGAAACTATAGGTAGTCACACATCCCTATCAATGAATTTTAATCCCCCTTTTCAAATATATTAGCAATCAAGAATGGGTAGTTTCATATTTCTACTTACCATAATGAATCCATCGATTCACATACGGCGTCAAGAAAATATAATCATAGACACATTCATTCATATACATATCAAGATTTTGATACAAATAAAGTGGAAAACAAGAAGTTGAAAATTTGTGGTCACAAATATTATGCTCATCCCCAAAATAGGGAAAAATAATAAAAACAGCTACTATGTCCCTACTATAATCAAGGGAGTACTTGTTCATCCTCCCTGACATAGGAGAACTACTAGTACCCACTAGCAAAACACGGAGTAACGTAGTAACAAAAAACTATTTTTCTAACATAAAAATGAGAATTTATACCTTTTCCCACCAAAGAAATATCTTAGCACATCCTAGAAATAATTGAGGATCAGATATGAATTTGAGATCATATCCTCTAGACATATCAAGATGAAATTTCATCCACAAAAAATGAAAGGTGTACAACCAATGTCCCCATGCCCCTTAGTGGAGTGATTCATCCACCAAATAATATGGTAACTCTAAAAAACATTAATCTCTAATCCATTCAAGGAGGTTCGATGACCATATTCTATGATACGAGGACAACCAAATCGGGGAAAAATAACCATTCTAATTGGGGGACACCAGCCCATTTTTGTGGCCACTCTAGGGTTGGCTTATATCCCTGCCAAAAATAAAAATGTTTGTCAGTGTATCCTAGCTTTATCATGGGATCCACTCAATCATGAACCTGCAAATGAAGGCATTTAACATTAGCATGTGGACCTATTCATCTTAAAGAGATATCCAAAAATGAGACGTTCCAAATCCAACTGGTTAATGATGAGACCATTCGTGATCCTTCTCTTATAAATTCTACATTTATTGATACAATCAAATAATTATCAATATTGGATTAAATTCCTTTCTATACATTGACATATTATGGATGTTGAAGTAGGAGTTGTTATGTTATTCACGATAATGTTGTTACCATAAGCTCTAGAAGTCCTCTGCATAACACCCATGATTTCTTACTTCATAGGAATGAATAGATCAACCACGAGAGCCAATCTTATGATGAGTGTTATGGTATCCCTACCCTTTACTTGATGATAGAACAACACGAATTATCCCTTTTTTTCATCAACCATGATGGCCCTCTTTAGTGTATAATCTCTAGACATTATTCCAAAATCAAAATATCAAGCTATGATGGTTTCCCTTTCCATGATGGAAGTCACTACTATGGCCCTCCCCACAATGAAATTAATCAATATGAATGTCCTCCACTCTTTCACCAAATCCTCAAGGTCCGAAGTAGGATTCACCTTATAGATATTCTCCCTACATATTAATATCCATGTATGATTGTAGTCCTATACATGATAGTGTTTAGCAGTAAGGTCCTCCCCCAAATGTAAATAAATAGGAAGAAGTTCCTCCCCTTTCCACATTACACCTTGATGGTCCTCCCCAGGGTAAGCATCATAGAAAATCTCCCCATGGTTAGACACTAATTTTAAATGGTAGTCCTAGACACCATAACACCAACTTCAAATGACCTCCCTATAGTCAAAACTAACACTAACAATATGGTCATCCTCCTAGTAGATCAAATATGAGAATTGCCTCATATTTTGAGGCACTAGGAATGATGGGGTAAGATATGCTAAAATCACTATTACTAAAAAAAGAAATCATTTCCCATCTAGAAGAAGGTCGTTGGACATGCTTATCCTTTTTTCCATCTTCACAATGTTTATATAACAAGCCATGCTAATCAGGAAGAAATCATCACAAATCATCAATGTTAAGAACACAAAGAAGAGGAATTCATTGATGAAGATGAAAATAATATGTATCTTGTGAGATGAAAATTATCCAGGCAAGACATACAAGATATGTTTTTTTCCAACAACCACTTATCAGTTTGATATACTGAGGGAGCTGTCTGAGGAATGAATATATGAAATTCATATCAATAACTAAAAAAATATATTCCATCTTTAATAATTTTTTTAACAATGATGGATATGTAGAACATGTTAATGTACTCGAAGAGCCTCATTGTATAATCAATCTAGAATCTCTTATATCTGCATGCTAGCCATAATCTAGGAGACAAGAGAATGACCTCAAACTGTTCGACCTCCAATCATTGTAGAAGTTGTGTTTTCTTATTGTTTATACACCATATGATTTTCAATATATGGGTTTGGGGAGATCATGTAGAATTGCACTTCTCCCACACCCCCAATAGAATATCCTATTGGAAATGAAATCCTATAATGTCATTATCCTGATATGGAGATCAGATGAAATCCATATTCAATAAAGGAAACATTATCAACATGAATCAGTTATAAATAAGTCTAAAAATGTCATGCTTGCTGAGAACGAGGAATTGAAGAGATCATAAACTAGGAAATCATGATCATTCATAAGGCTTCTCACAGAATGGTGGCCAATCATCAAGAAATTATCATGTATTCATAAACAAAAAACTTATGTGAAAACCCGACACAATATCCTGCTCACCCTTGAATAAAAATGTGTGAAATCAAGAAATCATAAATAGAAGAAAAAACCACTCAAATATGAGATCTATGCCAACCCTCATCTCTAGGGGAATTTATGACACAAAATTCTCCCATAAGACAAACAAATCCAGGTTGAGGGACAATAAAAAAGGAATAGGAGAAACCATAACCTGCAGGTCTAGGAGCATTTTTACCTCAACCAACTGCCTTGCGCACATCAGTCTTTTCCTTCCTAGGGAGAACGATGAATTGATAGGTCACCCATTAAATTCCATGTCATGACTCATTTCCCCTGTGAGTGAGGCATACAAAAAAGTCATATAGAGTTTCAATCTGAGTCACACGTCGCCAAGAGACTCTATGAAGTTTTTAGGATTGAAGAAGAAAATCCAAAAAAGTATTAAAAGATCCCTCATACTATTTTAAAGCTCGTATGACAACCACAATTCATTATAACTTAGTGAATGTTATAGACATCAACCTTACAGACCACATTGGAAATGATGCAAATAATGATGAATGGAGAGAGGATAGTTCTTACTAAGATCTAATACTCTCTGAAACTAGAGTTGTGCATACCCAGAACTAGAGGGCCACCATATATTTGAGAACTACCTTTTTCAATCCCTCACTACCTCCCTTGAAAATCCCCAACTACCATATGATCAAAAACAATAATCCATACAACATGCCTCCCCCAATGAGAACTAGTCTCAGATGATTTAGGAGAGATTCACTCGATAGGATAATGAAATGAAAGTGTTTTGGTAAATCATTATTGAGATACTATGAGAATTGCATCCTATTCGAGATGTTCCCCAAGAAAATATTCAACATATACTTCTATTAGGGGTGCATTTACCACAAGGTCTTATATAGACAAATAATGTAAGGCAAAAAAAATCATCCAAGGTAGTGCCGGGACCATCAGCCTACCTAATCCCAAACCCACTAGGATATCCATATTAACCTATATTAAGCAAAAAACTAGAACAAATTCGTGGAAATCCACAAATGATGCCCTCAACTGGGTATCCCCCCAAAATACTACCAGAGCTAGTATGCCCAATTATTCTCTCTTTGGTACCCTCTAATATAGAGATTCTATAAGACACACATCAAGGGCTCGTGAACAAAAATGGGTCAACGACAAGTCGATTTGAAGCCATGTGGGGGTGGTTATCTCTGGTACATCTAGAACTAAAACAATACCCTGACTGGTTGAGAAATGTCCCACTGCCTCAATATTTCATGAACCTCATATTCTTAGTGTTTAATGGCTTAGGGTTTCCATAAAAAAAATATGATGCACTACTCATCTTATTGTGATACCAGGATGGGAACCATGAAACAACATGATATAGTAAAGCTTAGATTCTTTGTGAAAACCAATCAAGGTTCGGTATTCTTATGGTATAATAGTTATCCAATTCACTCAATAACACGATGGGAGTATCTATGATGTTAGTTTGTTTCACAAAATAATTTTTAGTTACCTCAATAACATCTAATAGAGATAAAATGAAAGTTTTTTAGAATTCATTGTTAGAAGGAATGGTATTTTGTACTCTTTGAATATGTCACACCTCCAAGAATTGATTCTTTCTATGTGCATCATCAATATCAATAACACGTTTGGAACAACACTTATGCTGGTAAAATAAAAAAGGGGGTTCCTGGATTTATCATCCATCACCTTAAGAATAGAAGTTTACAAAAATTGGACTGTCATCATGTCCTTAGAAACACTATTTTCTCGAGGAAAAAATAGTGGGAAGATATGTAGTGGTATCTATTATTCTTAAGACTCCTCATACACAAGATCCATATCTAAGGACCTAACTAAACCCTGTTAGATCCCATGGACATCAACATCATCCCCTCCCTCAACAAGATGAGTGGAGGGGACGTAAGATAAATCAATTTAATGAAAGAAGAAACAAATTTTACTCATTTCAAGATGATCATGTCTGTCAATACATTTTATCCAATATGAAATGAAACTACCTTCATTGTCCATAGCTGAGGAGGGATGATGAATTAGGTCTCGAAGACCGACCAGATTATTTTCCCTTCCACAAGATACTGGGACACAACTTTTAGGAGTTTTTTTCCTCAATTACCTCCTATAAGAAATGATAGATTCCATACATGTCATGTTGGGACCACCACCAACACAATTGGCATATGTTTCCCCCACAAACCCGGATGAAGAAGAAGAGTGGAAAACAATCATTAGAAAAAAATAGCATATGTTAGATAGTTGGATAAATCAGCAAATAATCAACTGAGCACATGTTATACTCCATGTGCTGTTGAAGCAACTAAATGTGCCACGAACAACTTCTAATGCAATATAACCAATGTCCTCATCCCCAAAATCCTCCAAGGGTGAACTGTCAAAAATAAAATTCAATTAGAAAGGAAAATAGAAAATATTGGAAATCAAGTCTGCATCAAGTAAAATGTAGACATTGACTCTATAAGATTTCATACGTGTATATCTGATGAAATGGAAACCACCCTAACAAAAAACTCCCCAGAAACAAGTCAATCAAGAAGACTCATCATCAGATGTGGAACTAATAATCTACTCCATTAACGTCATCCATTTAATGGGTCCTTCATATGATAATGAAATGGAAACGAACTAGAGTTTCCTACACCCAATCAAAGATATTGTGTAAGAGTCCTCCAAATACAAGGGAATCCATTATGACACAACCTTGGCATAAATTAAGCTTATGGTACCTCTCTGACTCAAATAATCAACATTGCAAAAACCCATAAATGAACCCTTCTGTAGACCGAATATGGATAGGAAAGTACTCCTACCCCCACCAGATGCCACTCTTGACCGATCATCCCAGAGTATCAATTATTATAGGGGAAGTCATCATGTCTCTCTTGGAATGCTAGTTGACCAGATCAACCAAATTCACAAAATATAGAAGCCTCACCATCTCTTGTCCCCGGAACCAGACCATCCTCATCATGTGTTAAATTCCCTACAACACCTAAGAAAAAGTAACCCACAGTTCAAAAGAACTGACCTTTAGATCAGAAATATGATATTTTAACGTAGATATCCCCAGTACCATCAAATCTATCAAATCTAGATGCACCAAATCTATTAGCATATATCAGGAAAGAAGTAATAGAAACTTTTTAATGACCTATGATGTTTGAAGCCAAAATGGATGCCACTGAATTCTATTAGATAGAGTCATATCATATATAATTCCCTCTTATTATCACATTTATGGATAGAGATGAAGATTCCTTTATACAGGGACACCTCAAATCCTTATGTATTTATGGAAGGATAAATTATGTTGATGTCAGAAATTCCTACATTAAAAATAGATATGGAGTTAATCTTATCCCACTACGGACAATTCAATAGCTGGGTTTCAATGATGATAACCATATCCCTATGAAACAACCATGTTGGTCAATGAAAATATTGAGAAAACTTTGTTGGGCCATGTCCTTCCCAAAACCCAGTTTCACAACCTCATAGCAGACTCTAAATTCCTGGATGTCTGAAAAAACATATCCTTCAATATTTCTTTTAGGAAGGCCATGACTACATCATCACAAAAAATTCCTTCTTCACACCATAACTGTGTAAAATATTTCATTAATGTTAATAATTGGACATTCCATGTTGACAAATCCCCATTCAATTACTGTGAGTCACACTATATTGATGAGGGGTTCTATGAGCCTTAAGTGAAGAAACCCTAAGCTAATGGAATTTAGTGGGTCACTGCCTCAAATGGTTTGGAAATGGTTCATTCCCATCCCATAAATTAGATCAATAAAGAATACATAATTCCCATCATTCAAATAGAGATAAAATTTCTAAAATCAAACATGTGTTCTGAAGTCCTTATGATTTATGGTCATGGATACCATTTCTAATGGTGTTGAAAAATATAATAATCTTAAATATGATGGGTAATGCTCTGAAAAAAATACCATTGAACTATCCACACAATGCCATAGTTTTCCTAACTCAACCACTATGGTTGAAGATGTAGAAATAACCCAACCAACCCTCACTCCAACCTCTCTAAAAAATTCATCGATGTCATTCGAATGAAAATTTGTAGAATCATTATTTAAAATCCAAAATTGTGACTCTTCTATCAACCCCAAAGTGCTCATATCCGGAATTGTGTCACTATCATAACTAGAAGAATAAGATAATGATATAGAGGAGGAATAAGAATAAAGTTGGTATGTTGTTATATCATTTGAGAATGGTGTCACTACAACCATTGATGAAGTCATGGAAATAAACCTGAGAACCAAAGAAGTCACGCGACCCACTCTGATTAGTGTGGCCATTTATTCTGAAGAGAAATAGGTATATACCTAAATCTAGAGAATTGTTTTTGATTTTTTCTCTTAGAACTATTGAAAAATGTTATGCCACAATCTCGATGTGTACACTAAACACCTTATCCGTCCAGAAGACCATCATGGTTACAAGCAAGCTTCTAGAAGGACACAATTGAGATGTATTTCCACAATAGAGTATGAAGCCAACATCCTAATTAGATAAAACCTCATTCAAGAATTCTAATATCCTATTTTTATTCCCAATATTAATCCCATTGAATAGAAGAATATTAAGATCAGAGTCAACATTTATTTCAAGTATCTCATTTAGAACATCCCAAAAGAGGATTTTCCATTCTGGATCACAAAATTGATGTTTGATGGAACATACATATGTGAGGATTGATCCATCATGGATGGATTTTCATTATATAAGCAAAGTCAAATTTCCTATGAGGATGATGAGACAGTTGGCATCAAGTACCCTAGAGAGTATTCTGCTATAGGGTGATTCCCTTTGGGTTGAAAAATGATGGTGTTACATACCACCATGCTATGAATCCCATATTCAATCCCTTCAAGGGAATTTTAGTGGAAATAAAGGCTGATTACTTGATGAATAGATCATGATAAAATTCAGACCACCTTAAAGATCATGATATAGTATTAAATAAATTGCAACATCATAGTATGAAAATAAACCCATTAAAACATACTTTCAGTGTTACCTCATGAATATTCCTTGGCTTTTGTATACCTGATCACAACATTGACGTCGACCCCAAGATGATGAAGTTTTCCCTATATATGTCACCTCCTTACAACCTCAATGATTTGAGAGGACCTCAAGGGAATCTAGCCAACATTCAAAACTTCATAACCAATATTTCTAGAAAATGTTATCCCATCACCTAATAGATGAAAAGACGAGTAGAATATCAATGGACTAATGATTACCATGAAGTATTTGACACCCTCAAGAAATATATCTTAATCCATCCCATTTTTATACATCATGTTTAAGGAAGACCACTCAATTTGAATGTCACTATTTAAGAATAGTAACAAAAAAACATCCTCACACAAAAGAATGATGCTCGAATCAAGAGAAACCTTTATTATTTGAGCCAACCATGATCGATGTTGAGACTCATTTTTCAAATATTGAAAATATCTTCTTGGACATCATCTTTGTGGTCCAAATGATGAGTCATTATCTACTACACCCTGAGGTCCATTTGGTGTCTCATTGTAACCCAATAATGTATATACTATGTTGTTCAATATTTAATGGATGCCTATCATGGTGGTCGGTCATAAAAAATAGTTTGATATACTATTAATACATCATTAATATCTCAATGATCATGTTCTAGTAGATTTATTGGAAGAACACCCCGAAAAAAATAACTCCATTGGATGCTTATATACCTGATGGAATGGTTTTTTCTCCTCAAGAGTATTCCCAAATATAAGAGATGCATTTTGATGGTGCATCCAGAATCCTGACAACAAAAGTACTGGAAGTCCCCATGCTCAACAAGGTGGGGTTGAGAGACATACTAATATCTCCAAAAAAGAAAATATTTCCATACTCCTTCCTTCTATTAGACTGGTGTTCAAATAATGATTCAAAGACTCATGATCTCATTTAAAGACTATAGTTCGCACATTAATCACAATTAGATAACATAAATACAAAAGGTGACTTGGAATTGGTCATTATGAAAGTTAATGGTGACTATGGTATCATGAAAGAGGATCCAATCCCCTTATCCGACCACGTCCAAGGGATAATGGTATAATTTCCATTAGAACCTTTATTAGCTCATGTACCCTGGATAAAAAAGTGTGCAAGATGTATCTTTAGAAAATAAAAACACAACTATGGCTAACCCAAACTGAGATAAGACAAGAATCATTATTTCCGACCATCATATGGTCCTACTATTCATCCCAATGAAGACAGAATAAATCAATGAGATTATCCCTATCATAGATCTATTTGGTTCCACCATCAACTGGATAAATACCATCTCAAATTACCATCAAAAGGGAGAACTCCATCCAGATAAGGATGGATGGTAAAAAATCTAGAGATGGGAAATCAACATCTTTATGTATGATGGTACCAATTAGAAAAAGGACCTTTACATGAAAGGGTGGTGGGATCCTTCTCAGATGAATTGATGGAAAAGATACTGTATCCATCATGAAATACGTGAATTCTAGAGCCAGTGGAACACATCAATTAGGATCCAAGATCCCCTATCAAATTAAAAGGATTGGATGTTATTTCTCACTATGATATAGGATTTTACAAAATTAATAAAAAGATACATTCTTTCCAGGTTCATGCCAAATTCATCCATGAGCCCCCATAGAAAGATTAATTGTTGGCTTTGGGAAAGCCAATATCATCATCAAATTTGGTGACCCTCATACTATACTGACACACAACAGAACCAATTTCTTCCCATCAGAATTGGAGAAATTATATTAGGAGTATCATATATAGACCAATCATTCATCCCACTACAATACATCAAACAACATCCAGATAAAGGCCTTTAAAAATTCATTATACAATATACTCTAGAAGATGGTAGACAAGGAAAATACATAGTGATAGGAAATTGTCTTCATGGCACTATTGGATTTTCAAACCATGACCCAAACCACCACTAAAGAAACCCCTTATTCGTTGGTCTACAAGATAGAATCATTCAGACCTTTTAAATTCTAACTACCCTCACTCAATGTTTACATCAACAATCAGATCTCCACATACTAGAAATCCAAAAAATGACATAATAAGTTTTAGTGATTAGATGAGATGAGATTTCACTCCTTCACCATTTTTATTTTTATCAAAACATGATTTCGTAAACCATCTACCAGAAGGTTTGACTTCGGTTATTACTTGAAAGAAAAATAGTGCTAGTCCTCAAACCTCCAATGATACTCAGGAATAAACCTAGAAAATTGGAAGCAAAGTGGTAAGAACCACATGGTATACATAAGTTCTACTCCAATGGATCATATTTTATAATTTCAATGGATGTCCAACTTACTAGGCCTCCTAGAAATGAAAGGTTCTTGAATAAATAATTTTTGTAATCATATAAACATTTTCATTGTTGTACGGTGTTAAACTACATAACACCATATTAGTGCATGTTGTACAATGTAAAAATGATCAACACTGAGGTCCTAACCCCCATGAAGATAAACTACATAGTGATCATTGCGTCCCAACTAATGAGTCAACATACATGATTCGGATCAATGTGGGAGAAAGACAAAGTTTCTATGTTCCAATGTGGGGGCCTGATACACATGGGAACTCTTTCCTTCGAGAACTATGTTTGTACTTATTCTTATCTTCATATGATATATATTTCATCCTAGACATTATGTCTCGGGCCCACCCACCACAAAAAGAATATTCCCCCTTATTTACAAATGAACTAAATCAATGTTGGTAGGAGTCTTCACAAAACTACATATGGGTTGATTCTCATTTTTTTTGTGGTAAACATATAGAATCCTTGAACCAAATTCTTGTTCCAAGCACCACATGATACAAAATTCCTCCAGTGTACCATCCACTACCTCTATATTGTGAAAGAAGGCTTTGATATTACTTTCTTATTGTATCAAGTGTTGCTCATGTGATCTTGAGAATGGTAATAAGTATTTCCCCCCCCCCACAAATAGAGGGTAAAGTAACTTGAGAGGTCCATCACATATAAATAATGATTTAAAATGACCCCTCTCTGTGCATGGGTCAGACAGGTACGATGATTTTCCCCAAGAACTACATGTGGTTTGATTCCATCTCTCACATGATATGTAGTGATGCCCAGATTCCATATACTTGTCCAGCCATAATCTGAAAAAAAAATCCCATTTGTATGGGTGAAATCAAAGAAGGGGAAATTTTTTGAACTACATCTGATTCTCATCCCCATGAGAAGATATAAAAGAAACCAGATCTCCAATGTTGTGCCCATATGCAATAAAAGTCAAAAAAGTAAAATGCCCCCACACTTTGTTATATTATCTCTAAGTTACTTAATACACCTATTTTCCCCATGTTTCTCACATCGAGATTATCTCGCGTGGAAATAGGGGTTTGAATGGGATTTCACCGCATGATCATGGAATATCAATCCCTAGTAGGGTTCCCATGGTCATAGTGGCATGAAATTAAAAGGCATTATAGGGTCCTCCCACCCCCCACATTGGGGAATCCAATGTCATTACCAAAATATGTTTAACTACCTCTAGAACTACATGTTTCTTTATTCCTACAATTGAAGAATACTTAGTGACTCTCAGATCCCACATTCGGGTCATGCTGTCCTAAAATAAAGAAGAATTCCCCTCACCTTATGTATAGACCAAGTCTATGAAAAGAGACACATTTCTATTACTATGTATATATTGATTCCTATTGTCATAGGATAAGTTGTGATGCTAAAATATTATATATTGGGTCTAGCCACACAAAATTAAAGTGAGATAAATGTTCCCAATATATTGTAAATTAATGAAGATCTGTGTGGGAGAGTCTAAATCATTATTTATACAGTAGGTATTTTTCATTGACCACACCCTCAAATTTGGGTCAGATCTATGAAGGGAATTCTATAATTCACTACTAAGTATTGAAATGAAATTTTCTATGTACCTAGATTTCTCTTTTCCATCCACCAAACCTGATGCCCCAAGTAATCGTGGATCCCCCCGATCATCTCTATCCATTAGAAATGGATGGTCGAGGTCCTAAGGACATCATTGTTTGACAATGAAAACAATCCCTAATAGATCTACCACAGATTCACATAAAATATCTTGTAACCAAAGGAAGTGTCATACCGAGGAGAGTATATTCCTAAATCTGTACACCCACTGGCTTCCAAACCCCATATCATTTCACCCGATTTGAGAGATCCTAGAGTCATGGATTACACGTTCTCTATGATACACGACCGAGGTATTCCAGAATATCTAGGCCCAATTAGCACTTATTTTATCATGATTTCTATGAAAATTTATCCATGGAACATGCATTTGAACTGTGCCACCAACATCTTAACCATAAGATGTAAAATTGTAGGAATCCATAACATTCATTTCCATTCATGTCAAGTCTCCCAAACCCATCCTACAAGACATTATGTTATACTACTATCCAGAACTATATATGGATTGATTCATTCCCTTGCATGATAAGTTTAAATTCCCATAAATTCATCCTACTTTAACCACCATGATGGTAAAAATGCCTTTCCCCCTTTTGGGTAGGGGACAAACCTATTCAGGATAGAGCTTTCTTAAAAAGAACTACGTTCAGATTGATTCCTACTCAGATAGGGCATGTAGTGATTCTCGGATCCTATGATTTGTATCCATCTACGAATCGCATATAAATTTCTCCTCCATAAGTCAGAACAGGGAATTCCAAAATAGAATCCATTTGTGGTGCCATATCATCAGAAATCTAATGTGCCCTTAATATATCAAGCCATCAGTGTCCACCCATCATGATAATAAACTACATGGAATATACATCCATTCCACATGATGGAAAAAAATATAGGTATTTTCTAAATTGTATGATGTTAAATTGGGTGATAAAGTTCCCTTGATTAATGATGATAAACTAAACAACATCAATCCAAGAAAAAAAATCCCCTCTCCCAAATTATTTCAACCCTAGATGGGGGATTTAACCAATGCATCTATTTTTTCACACTGAGATAAACTGACATTGTCTGAGGTACCTCATAAAAGGGTTCCACACAAAAACATTGAAAATGAATCCACAATTTTTGGCCCTATAGGGATAACATTAAAAGTCATTTTGGGGTTCTCCCCTTCACAATTGGGAAACCATGTTCCTAGACACATGACATTAAACTCCAAGGTATTTCAAGAACACCATCTATCCAAATTCATGTCATCAATGTATACATATTGATACGAGGATAAAAAATAACAAGCTCATCCATCCCTAAATAGGAAAAAAAATATAGTTAATATTCCGCATCACTATGTAAAAAACAAACATAAGCAGGGAGTTTAATTTAGTCACACCCGGATATTATAACCCACGTCTAGCTCCAGCATAGGAATCAAATGCCCCACCATACATATGATTATGATATATGTATGAAGGTCACTAATTCTAAGGGTAATAAAACCTGAGTTTTTATAATATGTTCAGAAACATTATTTACATCTATAAATCTCCATGGATAGAGAAATTTTAGATCTCCATGAACCTCCCAATCCACCAAAAGTGGGGGGTTGGTGTCATGTGGACACTTTGTTTGAATATACACAATATTATCTAGTAGATCTATACATTTTCCCACAAAAAAGGGGCAGGTACACCAAAGGAAAATCCATCCTTAGGAGAGAATTTTCCTAATTCCATACACACAATGGCTCCTAATCCCCAAATAATTTCCCCTAATCCAAGATCCCTCAAACCCATGGTTTAAACATTCATTCATACTAACATCTTGTATATGTCAGGAAATCCCAACCTAGTTATCCTCCAGTAAATGGGGGATTTTATATTAATTTTTATATCCCACAATAATAAAACTCTATTATGCATGAAACATAATGTTCACCCTTATGCCCAGATTGATCAAAGGGTGATTCTACCATGATTCTTCATTTGAAATAAATTCTCATTGGAAAATCTGGCATAAGTCTCATATCATGATTGGGTTCATCAATAAGATAAAAATTCCTCAGTATAATGTGAAAATTATATTCTCATAAGGATAAACCTTATGAGAACAAAATTTTTCACCATTCATATTTTCATAGGATAGAAAATGATAGCTTAACCATATATCTCATGTCAAGCCACGAAATATAATTTCTCCCTCCTCCCCATGAACAGGTCGGACCTACATAGAGATCCTCATTAAATCTGTTTGGGGGAGAATGTCAGAACCAACATATGTGAAATTCCATCCTGAAATGCCATATTTAATGTTCAGGGACCATATTTTTCTCAAAACATACAATGTTTCCCAAAAGGTATGAATCCCCATAATCAACCATTTCCATTGGAAACAGACTGTCGATGTTCTACAAAAACCATTATTTGACTATGAAAATAATGCACCAATGGCTCTACATTAATTATCCCTCAAAAAATACCAATCAACCAATGAAAAATTACTTCTCATGAGAGGCTTCTGCTTTATCCATACACCTCTATAACATTTTCATCCCACATCTCTCCCGATATGAGGAAACCACCTAGACTACATTTTACACCTTTTCTCCCCACTTATGCATTAAAATAATAGAACATTTTATATCAGAATAGATTGAAAAAGGATTAAATAATTATCCCCTTGGTAAGAGAAAATTGAATTTAACCCCAAGTTATTTAATGTATTAGTTTTACAATGTTAATCCAGACCTTGTTGTGACCCTCCTTTACACAACTAAATAAGTGTAGAAGTGGCCCCTTTATCATAAGGGAGACAAATTCCTTCATACTTTTCGAATACCACTCTATTAACAAACCATCTTTGGGGGTTTTGACATAAAATCAATCGACCATCAAAAATGGATGGTTTATTTCCTAATGACACCATTATGTGACTATGCACACAATTCCCTGATAGTTCTGGATACGTTTTCCACAAAAGGGGTCCTTTAAACCAATGGAAAATTCATCATCAGGGGAGTATTTTTCTACATTCATATTACCCATTGATCCCATTCCCCATATCAAGACTCATATCATTGTTGTATAACCTCAAATCACAAAATCAGGGTCAAGAAAAATCCCTCATCCATATTTGAATAGTACTGGGATATTCTTAGTCCATAAACACAAATTGGGGAACTCACTCCATAATTCATGGTCAATGATTTAGAAATAAAAATAATTCATTTTCCAAGATTTTGGACATAAAACCATCTATAATGGTCATTGTTGTTTGACCCAAAATATTAGTAATGATAGTTTGGTTTTCAGAACATTACACTACTTTTCAAAATAGACACGAAACTCACTAGGACGTAACCCTGTAATGGGAACCATATAAAAATTTAGAGTACCATCTCCCTAAACCTACACATCATTTGGTTTACTCAAAAGTTCATGAAAACAATGAGTCAATAGATACACCAAGCTTATTTGGTCGAAAACACACAAAGGACATGTAACGACCCAATCTTTTTGAGTAGTATATTAACTTACTCTTAATGATTTATTAAGATGTTAATGGTTAATGCAGAAAGAGGAGTTGATGGCCTCATCCAGTAGACTCAACCCTTACGAAGCCCACTTATCAGAGCATGGGAAGGAGGTAGCATCTGTGGGCTTCGCTTTGGACCAAGCCCAAGCCGAGCTCCAGCGTGTCAAGCTTGAACGAAAACACTTGCAGGAGAAGTTCAAGTTAGTGGAGATTGCTACTAGGGCAATGTTATCTGAGACTCCCTCAGATTCTCTCACCATAGCACACCTTACACTTAGGTCTTATGCCAGTGTTATAAGGGGCTATGTGTTGAGACCCTAGTTTCCTTGTGTAATCCTTTCGGGTGAATATATTGAGATTTCTTCCTTTAGTGATGTTTGTGAAATTTCAAATGTCTAGATAATTTTAGAATGTATTTTATTGATGAATTTTGAAAAAGGGACATTTTGAAATATTTATGTAAACCCTAAATAACTAATGATGTGTAATGATTTTCAAAAAATGGTCTTCTACAAAAGTGTTCATTAAGGAATTTGGAGTCTAATAGGATCAACTTAATTTTTGATGAATAGTAAATTATTAATAGTGATTTTATGCTTAGGATTAGTAATATGACCAAATGGATTAGTAATTTCACTCAAAGAAAGTTTTAAGAAAATTTAGACACCTAGATTAAGTAATGTGATTCAATAAAATGGGTAAATAACGGTTTCATAAATTATTAGTCAAGTATTAGTTTTTTCAGATGAATAGTGTTTTTTAATTAAAAATTTAATTACAAATAATTAGAAAATTATTTTTATAAAAAGGACTTTATTTTTGAACTCAGAGCATCGATATTATGTTAAGGTAATTTTTGGGGATTTTTCTGAAAAAAGTGAATTTTCGATGAATAGTGTTTTTATTTAAAAATTATATTAAAAATATTTAGAAAATTATTTTTATAAAATGTATTTCATTTTTGAAATCAGAGCATTGATATTTGGTTATGGTGAAATTTTGGGGTTATTCTGAGAAAGTTGAATTTTCAGTGAATAGTAAAAATACAGTTTTAGGGTTTCGGTATGTTTAATGACATCATAATGGTGTCATGATGATGTCATGAGATATTTTGAGGTTTGACCGGCCAAGGGTGATGCATTATTGTTTTGGGGGCCCCATGTGGCCTAACTACATGATAAATGCCAAGGGAGAGCACATGGGTTTGAGAAAAGCACATGTGAGGTGTCCCTTGGCCATTAATGCTTTGTCCCCTCACTTTCCCTATAAATACCCACCCTTTCCTCCCTTAGTTTTCACTCCCAAATCTCCCCCAACGATGTTCTGGTCTTCTTACCTTCCAAAGAGTCCTCCCAAGGTGTCCCCAAGCCCTCAAGGTCCAATCCTTTGAGTTTCAAGAGTCACATTTTAAGGTAAGGGATCCGACCCCTCTCTTTCTTTTCAAGTAATCTCTTTTATGTCATTTCTTTTATACTCCATGTTATTATGTTGGAGGTTGTTCTTTTATATTCATCCTACTTCCTATTTCATGTTCATATGATGAGAGACCCCCCTTGCTCTCATCAATTCGTTTTCAGAATGTTTAAGTGACGCCGTTAGGCTGCCGAATTTTTAAGGGACTCTTTCACCCTTCTCATTTTTCAAGTTCGATTTTCATGTCAAGTCTTTCAAGTTCCTTCTTATTATGTTGGGGTATGATCTCTATATCAATAATACTGATCTCTTAAGATCATATGATGAGGGACCCTTTTTTTGATTTTGTCAAATCATTTTCTTTTGAAGTTAAGTGATGCCGTAAGGCTGCCGAATTTTCATAAGAGAAATCTAATCTTTTTTCCTTCCATGTTTTTCATTTCAAATGGTATGTCCCTAAAATTTCATTACCATGTCCATATGTCCTTCTTATTATTTCCCCCTACTGTTTTATGGATCATTTATGAGTGGGTGACCCATGTCCCCTCTCATTTCAATGTTTTCTAAAACCCCGAAACTTAGCCGTTATGCTGCAGAATTTTTCCCTCAAAATGCCTCTCTCTTTTCTAAAAAATTATTTTATGTTATAAAGTGAATACTCAAAGCTCTTATTTCTACAAGGGTATTCACATATATATCAAAATGTTCCATTTTAAATTCTGGGATTTACATACATGAGACCTGCTTTCCCTTTCCGTGGGTTTAAAGTGACGTAAAGATCATGTCTTTAAAGCAGTTTTTAAAACGTTATGATTATGAAATGAAACCCATTTATTTTATGCTATGTGGGTTATTTATGAAATGTTTGATGATGATATATGTGGATCACATGATAATAAAGTCAAATTTAAGGGTGCGCCCTGATAGCGCTCCAATGCATTGGGTAATGATGTAACCACTAGAGATTACAATTTTCACGATACCTTGGTGAATAACCATAGTAATTTTCAAATGACACCTTGGGGATGGACCTTGGTGATATGTTCATGATTGTCTATGTTAAATGATGTAGCCACATCTTCAAGTTATGAAAAATGTTATTTTTATTATGAAATGCCTCATGATTTCTTTCTCATGCCTTAAAGTTCTTTTCATGTCCTTATTGAAGTATCTCAAGTTCACATGTAAAATGTTCCTCTTGTTTCCCTTACTGGGCCTTCTGCTCACCCTTTCTTTTGATGTATGTCCCCAGGTTATGAGATGCAGTAATGAACCTAGAATGAACTTAAGGAGACGCCTTTCAAGTGTTTAAGAAGAATTTTTTATGTTTTTTTATGTATTATGATCCTTGTTTCCAAGACACTAAACCTTAACGATCCTCAGATTTGTGTAATGTAATGAAAGTTTTTGTTATAAAATGGCGGGATGCTATAGTTGGTATCAAAGGAAGGTTTAGTTATTTTTCCAAATTAGGATATAAAAACTTTAGGAAGAACCCTATAGAAAAGTTTAAATATAGGAAAACTTCCTGGTATTTTGGTAAGTATTGAGTAAGTGGTCTATCAAACAAATACATCCCTGTCTGGATACGAGCAGGTAGAGGCGGCTCTGGCACAAATGTATATAGGGGTAAAACCCGAAAACACCGCTTTGAGCTAGACTCGAATGGGAACTGGTGCACGATAACGGGCCTTGCTGCACTCTTGGTCACGACACTCCCGGGGGATATGTTTGGTTAATCACAAGCTTTTTATGAATCATTATGAAGGAATTATAGAGAAGTATAATTGTCTAAGCACGAAGTCTTAGTTAAAAGATTCATAAATGAAATAAGTTTCTCACTAAGGTTTTATTCTTTTAGAAAATGGCGGGGAATAGGAGGAACCGTGCCGATGGTGACCGCAATGCACCATGTGCTGACGGCCCTCCGATGGAAGCCGGAATGGAAACATTCATGCGAATGATGAACCAACTGACTCAAGTTATGAGTAATAACTTGAATCAAGCTGAGAGACCGACCACACCACGAAGGGAACAACTTTCTGTTGAGTCCTTCATGCGTCAACGACCGCCAACATTCAGTGGATCTACTGACCCATTGGTTGCGGAACAATGTATAAGCTCCATTGAAAAGATCTTTTCTGTACTTCATTGTTCGGAACAAGAAAAAGTCACCCTTGTTGTTTACCGCCTAGAGGGAGAAGCTGATCAGTGGTGGTCACTGATCAAAAACACGAATCCACGAGGAGAGATGGAGGCTATGGAGTGGGAAGAATTTTGGGGGATTTTCTTTAACAAGTATTTCCCTCGTTCCATGAGAACGAATATGGAGAAAGAGTTTCTCGAGCTGAAGCAGAAGGAGAACGAATCTGTCGAAAGCTATGAGATGAACTTCACAAGGCTTTCCCGTTATACCTCAAGCTTTGTCATGGACCCTAATGGGTAGGTTGAAAGATTCTTTGGCGGACTACGACCACATCTGCGGAAGAATCTATCCAACAGGGACTACGATAGCTATGAAGAAATAGTTCGAAGTGCTATGAAAGTTGAACTAGAGTTTGGGGAGACACAGTGGTCTCACAAATCTAATGAGAAGAAGAGAACTCTAGAACCGAGCTTGGGAAGAATTTTTTATCAGGAAAGAGGTGGAAAGCATATGCAACATGCGACATGCAATAAATGTTGGAAGAAGCATCCGGGGAACTGCTTGATCGGAAGTGGCAAGTGCTATAGGTGTGGAAAAGAAGGCCATATTTCTCAGAATTGTCATGGTGATGTGAAGAATCAACTTCCCAACACTAAGGATAGAGGAAAGATGGTTCTGGCCCTACCCGAAGTCACATGCTTCAAGTGTGGACAGCTTGGGCACTTTGCTAATCAATGTCCAAATCCGAGGGCGGTGGAGGGGAATCACCATCAACCTCAGCAGAGGCCAAGGGAGCAAGGTCGTGCTTTTGCTATCACAACAACTGAAGTTGAAGTTCCGAACGATGTGGTAGCAGGTACTCTTGTTGTCCTCTCAAAACTAGAAAGTGCTTTATTTGATTCTGGTTCTACACATTCCTTTATTTCTTCCACGTTTGCAAAGAATATAGAATCAATCCCTGAATTTCTTGAGGTAGAGTTGTCAGTCAAGACTCCAAGTGGGATTATCCATGCATCAACAGTGTTTAGAGACTCTAGTGTTTACTTTGGTGAGCACAATCTTGTCGCAAATCTAGTAGTTATTCCCATGATGGAATTCGACGTTATACTAGGGATGGACTGGCTCTCAAAGTATAATGCTAAGATCAAATGCAGAAGTAAGGAAATCTCAGTAGTCTTGAATGAACGACCTACAGTTATCTTCCGAGGATAGATATCCCGAACTGATCCCTATCTAGAAGCACCTCCTATATCTTTCTTTATGGAGTTAATCGGTGATGATGAAGAAGGTAAAGGGAGCATTCAAATTGAAGATGTTCCAATTGTTCAGGAATACATGGATGTATTTCCTGAGGAGTTACCTGGACCTCCCCCAGAAAGAGAGGTAGAGTTCTTCATTGAACTCGTACCTGGGTCTCAACCGATATCAAAGACTCCGTATAGAATGGCAAATGTGGAGCTAGAAGAGTTAAAGAAACAACTCCAAGGCTTGTTGGAGAAGGGGTTTATCCGACCGAGTGTGTCTCCTTGGGGAGCACCAGTTCTCTTTGTGAAGAAGAAGGATGGATCAATGCGGCTATGCATTGATTATAGAGAACTGAACGGGATTACAGTGAAGAACAGATACCCTCTTCCAAGAATTGATTATTTATTTGACCAACTTTGTGGGGCTCAATTCTTCTCTAAGATTGACCTTCGATCTGGTTATCATCAACTGAGGGTGAAGAAGGAAGATATTCCAAAGACTGCCTTCCGATCAAGATATGGGCATTATGAGTTTACTGTTATGCCCTTCGGCTTGACTAATGCTCCTGCTATTTTCATGGATTTGATGCATTGAGTCTTTAAGGACTACCTTGATAACTTTGTGGTAGTTTTTATTGATGATATTTTGATATATTCAAAAAGTCGTGAGGAGGATGAAAATCATCTGAGGGTTATTTTGAAAACTCTACGGAAGGAGAGGCTCTTTGGGAAGTTCAACAAGTGTGAGTTTTGGTTACAACAAGTGGCTTTCTTGGGGCACATCGTAACCAATGAAGGAATCTCGGTTGACCCTACAAAGACAATGGTTGTGGAGGAGTGGCCTCAACCCACAACAGTAACTGAGATTCGTAGTTTCATTGGTTTAGCGGGATATTATAGGAGGTTTGTGAAAAACTTTTCACGGCTTTCTAATCCACTAACCAAGTTGACTCGAAAAGGGGTTAAGTTCATCTGGACAAAGGAATGCGAGGAAAGTTTCCAAGAGCTGAAGAAGAGATTGGTTACTGCACCTGTATTAACACTACCCTCTATCGGAGAAGGATTCGTTATTTTTAGCGATGCATCTCTGAAAGGGCTTGGGTGCGTCCTCATGCAAAATGACAAAGTAATTGCTTATGCATCTCGACAGTTGAAGATTCATGAGCAGAATTATCCTACGCATGATCTAGAGCTGGCGGCAGTTGTTTTTGCTCTAAAGATATGGAGGCACTATCTTTATGGGGAGAAATGTGATATATACACTGACCACCAAAGTCTAAAGTATATTTTCACTCAGAAAGAATTGAACATGAGACAAAGGAGATGGTTGGAGCTTATTAAAGACTATGATTGCTCAATTCATTATCACCCTGGAAGAGCAAACAAAGTCGCGGATGCGTTAAGCAGGAAAGATCCTGTTGTTCTGGAAACAATGAGGATCCCGGGAGATCCCTTGATTAATGATCTAGTAAAACTGGACATGGGAATTATAAGGAAAGGGACATCATCAACCCTATCGCAAATGATTTCCCAACCTTTATTACTAGAGAAGATCAAGAAGGCTCAAAAAGAAGATCCTTTGCTGCAGGAGAAGTTCGAGGCTGTAAAGGATGGGAAGTTCCCTGATTTCAATATTGATCAAGAAGGTGTATTGAAATTTCATACAAGACTATGTGTTCCATCTATTCCGGAGATAAAGAAAGATCTGATGGATGAAGCTCATAGATCTACTTTCTCTATACATCCGGGAAGCACTAAGATGTATAGAGACCTTCGTGATCATTATTGGTGGGATAACATGAAGAGGGAGATTGCCGATTACACTACAAGGTGCCTGGTGTGTCAGCAAGTAAAGGCAGAAAGACAACTTTATAAGGGGGTATTACAACCGCTACCCATACCAGTATGGAAGTGGGATAATATCACCATGGACTTTGTAACTGGTCTCCCAAAAACATCCAAAGGAAACAATGCGATATGGGTTATTGTGGACCGTCTCACCAAGACAGCCCATTTTATCTCTATTCGGGAAGATTTCTCTTTGGATCAGCTTGCCAAGATATACGTGAAGGAAGTGGTAAGGCTGCATGGGGTACCACTATCCATCGTATCTGATCGTGACCCAAGATTCACATCAAAATTCTGGAGAAGTCTTCAGCATTCTCTGAATACTGAATTGAATTTTAGTACGGCCTATCATCCTCAAACTGATGGCCAATCTGAAAGGACTATTCAGACACTCGAAGACATGTTGAGATTATGCTCAATGGAATTTAAAGGTGGATGGGATCAACACCTCCCATTAGTGGAGTTCTCCTATAACAACAGCTTCCATGCGAGTATTCAGATGGCACCCTATGAAGCTCTGTATGGAAAGCGGTGTAGAACTCCTACTTGTTGGGCTGAAACTAGTGATAGGAAGCTTCTTGGGCCTGATCTTGTGAAAGAAATGACAGAACAAGTTCATGCCATCCAACAACACATAAAAGCTGCTCAGAGTCGGCAGAAGAGCTATGCTGACAATCGTTGATGGGACTTGGAGTTTGGTGTTGGTGACAAAGTCTTCCTTCGAATTCCTCCATGGAAGAGAGTCATGCGGTTTGGGAAGAAAGGGAAGATCAGCCCTAGGTACATTGGCCCCTATGAAATCCTTGATCGCATAGGAGCAGTGGCCTATCGTCTAGCACTTCCACCGAACCTAGCTCAAGTTCATGATGTCTTCCATGTATCTCTCTTGAGGAAGTACATACCTGACCCTTCGCATGTACTGAACCCAGAGGTGGTACAACTTGAACATGACCTCTCTTATGAGGAGCATCCAGTGGAGACCTTAGACCGTAGAGACAAGGTTCTACAAAACAAGACTACCCACCTTGTGAAAGTGTTGTGGAGGAATCATAAGTATGAAGAAGTGACTTGGGAGCCTGAGGAAACGATGAAGCAAAAGTATCCTCACCTTTTCGACTAGGCCTCAAGTATAAATTTCGGGGACGAAATTTCTTAAGGGGGGAAGAATGTAACGACCCAATCTTTTTGAGTAGTATATTAACTTACTCTTAATGATTTATTAAGATGTTAATGGTTAATGCAGAAAGAGTAGTTGATGGCTTCATCCAGTAGACTCAACCCTTACGAAGCCCACTTATCAGAGCTTGGGAAGGAGGTAGCATCTGTGGGCTTCGCTTTGGACCAAGCCCAAGCCGAGCTCCAGCATGTCAAGCTTGAACGAAAACGCTTGCAGGAGAAGTTCCAGTTAGTGGAGATTGCTACTAGGGCAATGTTATCTGAGACTCCCTCAGATTCTCTCACCATAGCACACCTTACACTTAGGTCTTATGCCAGTGTTATAAGGGGCTATGTGATGAGACCCTAGTTTCCTTGTGCAATCCTTTCGGGTGAATAAATTGATATTTTATTGATGAATTTTGAAAAAGGGATATTTTGAAATATTTATGTAAACCCTAAATAACTAATGATGTGTAATGATTTTCAAAAAATGGTCTTCTACAAAAGTGTTCATTAAGGAATTTGGAGTCTAATAGGATCAACTTAATTTTTGATGAATATTAAATTATGAATAGTGATTTTACGCTTAGGATTAGTAATATGACCAAATGGATTAGTAATTTCACTCAAAGAATGTTTTAATATAATTTAGACACCTAGATTAAGTAATGTGATTCAATAAAATGGGTAAATAACGGTTTCATAAATTATTAGTCAAGTATTAGTTTTTTCGGATGAATAGTGTTTTTTAATTAAAAATTTAATTAAAAATAATTAGAAAATTATTTTTATAAAAAGGACTTTATTTTTGAACTCAGTGCATCGATATTATGTTAAGGTAATTTTTGGGGATTTTTCTGAAAAAAGTGAATTTTCGATGAATAGTGTTTTTATTTAAAAATTAAATTAAAAATATTTAGAAAATTATTTTTGTAAAATGGATTTCATTTTTGAAATCAGAGCATTGATATTTGGTTAAGGTGAAATTTTGGGGTTATTCTGAGAAAGTTGAATTTTCAGTGAATAGTAAAAATACAGTTTTAGGGTTTCAGTATGTTTAATGACATCATAATGGTGTCATGATGATGTCATGAGATCTTTTGAGGGTTGGCCGGCCAAGGGCGATGAATTATTGTTTTTGGGGCCCCATGTGGCCTAACTCCATGATAAATGCCAAGGGAGAGCACATGGGTTTGAGAAAAGCACATGTGAGGTGTCCCTTGGCCATTAATGCTTTGTCCCCTCAAATTCCCTATAAATACCCACCCTTTCCTCCCTTACTTTTCACTCCCAACTCTCCCCCAAAGATGTTATGGTCTTCTTACCTTCCAAAAAGTCCTCCCAAGGTGCCCCCAAGCCCTCAAGGTCCAATCCTTTGAGTTTCAAGAGTCACATTTTAAGGTAAGGGATCCGACCCCTCTCTTTCTTTTCAAGTAATCTCTTTTATGTCATTTCTTTTATACTCCATGTTCTTATGTTGGAGGATGTTCTTTTATATTCATCCTACTGCCTATTTCATGTTCATATGATGAGATACCCCCCTTTCTCTCATCAATTCGTTTTAAGAATGTTTAAGTGACGCCGTTAGACTGCCGAATTTTTAAGGGATTCTTTCACCCTTCTCATTTTTCAAGTTCGATTTTCATGTCAAGTCTTTCATGTTCCTTTTTATTATGTTGGGGTATGATCTCTATATCAATCATACTGATCTCTTATGATCATATGATGAGGGACCCTTTTTTTGATCCTGTCAAATCATTTTCTTTTGAAGTTAAGTGAGGCCGTAAGGCTGCCGAATTTTCATAAGAGAAATCTAATCTTTTTCCTTCCATATTTTTCATTTCAAATGGTATGTCCCTAAAATTTCATTACCATGTCCATATGTCCTTCTTCTTCTTTCACCCTACTATTTTATGGATCATTTATGAGTGGTTGACCCATGTCCCCTCTCATTTCAATGTTTTCTAAAACCCCGAAACTTAGCCGTTATGCTGCAGAATTTTTCCCTCAAAATGCCTCTCTCTTTTCTCAAAAATTATTCTATGTTATAAAGTGAATACTCAAAGCTCTTATTTCTACAAGGCTATTCACATATATATCAAAATGTTCCATTTTAAATTCTGGGATTTATATACATGAGACCCTCTTTCCCTTTCCGTGGGTTTAAAGTGACGTAAAGATCATGTCTTTAAAGCAGTTTTTAAAACGTTATGATTATGAAATGAAACCCATTTATATTATGCTATGTGGGTTATTTATGAAATGTTTTATGATGATATATGTGGCTCACATTATAATAAAGGCAAATTTAAGGGTGCGCTCTGATAGCGCTCCAATGCATTGGGTAATGATGTAACCACTTGAGATTACAATTTTCACGATACCTTGGTGAATAACCTTGGTAATTTTAAAATGACACCTTGGGGATGGACCTTGGTGATATGTTCATGATTGTCTATGTTAAATGATGTAGCCACATCTTCATGTTAAGAAAAATGTTATTTTTATTATGAAATGCCTCATGATTTCTTTCTCATGCCTTAAAGTTCTTTTCATGTCCTTATTGAAGTATCTCAAGTTCACATGTAAAATGTTCCTCTTGTTTCCCTTACTGGGCCTTCTGCTCACCCTTTCTTTTGATGTATGTCCCCAGGTTATGAGATGCAGTAATGAACCTAGAATGAACTTAAGGAGACGCCTTGCAAGTGTTTAAGAAGAATTTTTTATGTTTTTTTATGTATTATGATCCTTGTTTCCAAGACACTAAACCTTAACGATCCTCAGATTTGTGTAATGTAATGAAAGTTTTTGTTATAAAATGGCGGGATGCTATAGGACAGCCAAGAAAAGGTGATGTTATACCAGCCAAGATCTCATCATAACTATCATAGGAAAAATCTAGTGTTATAATATATAATGGCATTAATCTTAAAGGGGATTTCATGTGACCTTATAAATTTCTACTTTTCACTAATTGAGTCCCTTGGTTCATGAAAAACATAGAGAATATTTTTATTATTTCATCTTAATCTTCCCATATTGTGATTTAAATTGACATCCAGTTGAGATTTTTTTTTCAGAATGCAGTAGATTATAATTAATTAGAATTTTAGGAAAATATGAAGGAGAAAAAAAGTGGGAAAAATGTTATCATTAAATCAAAGGAAACTGGAATGGTGGAAAATCCAAAATCTAGAGTCTCTCCTCAGTGTCAAAAAAAGTGTTATAGGGTAGCTCAACAGATTACAATGAATCCTAACACACTCTTTAAAGTTTATTAACAACTATATGACATGACAGAATAAGTGTATGTTATTAATAATCCATATGTTTAACATTAGCTACTACTGTTGGATGAATATGTTTTATAATGGCCATGAGATCTCAACCTTTCTAGTAGATCACCTCATACTTGGAACTTGTTGATGCTAGTTGTGTCCCTAGCATGGCCACATGTGCATCACACTCTCATAAATCAACCATTTGGGTGATCACTTTATCAAGGTAATATTTTTCCTCAGGCTCCAGATGGTGCAACACCTTAGTAATATCTCATATAGTCTTTGTTTGGTGATAGGAAGCATTGAACTTAGCATGGTTCTCTATAGCAGCATGTAGATCTTCTTGAGAAAATAAAATTTGATATGTAAGAAGATGAAGGTATCGGTAAACCAGTCCTCCCAAACTAATGTCGATGAATATTCATTGAATGTTTCCCATACATTTGAATTTTTTTTCCTGGGGAGTCACTGTGGAAAGATAATAGATTTGATGACATGAACATCTCCGCACGACTCATTATTTCTTAATAGAATTAAAATATTGGATATGACCCTCCACTATAATAGTTATGTAATTAGGATGCTCTATCATGACAGACAAAGTCTCTCAATGTTAATCTAACCAAGCAAGAAGACTCTCCTACTCAAAAGATAGTTTAATGTCCATGGTTTTGAATGTTGAGTTGGTTGTAGTTTCTTTGATTCTTTGGGATATTCCAATTAGAATATACTATAGGATTGTGAACCTTATCATACAAATTTATCAGGTCTGATTCACTATCGACAGAGATATGATGAATAAATTAATCCCTTTTCGAGCATATGTGATAGTGAATTGAATGCCTACTCACATCAGGAATATAGGAAGGGGGAATATCCAATAAGATTTGTGTAGGACTAGAAATAGTTGATGTCTTCTAAAATAATTTAATTGGTCTTTCCAATATTCTGTTAGGGTAGAAATCCACCAATTGTTGAAAAAACACAAACAATAAGTAAGTTGTGGCCATTGTGTGTGTGGGGGGGGGGTAAATCATTATCATCCATAATTAGTAGAATATAATTTGCTGAGATTCACTATTAATTTGGGTAATAGGTAGAAATTCAATCTATTTTAGGCATTCAAATTTCTTATAGAACTTATATGTGGTATTGGGTTCGTAAATAGTCACTCCATCAACACACAAGGTCAAAACTCCATCTCAAATTGAAATAATTAAATAATTTTATGAGATGGGACATCTCGCAGTATCCATCATAAATATGTGGGGAATAGAGTTAGGATAAATGTATAATTGAGAAACATCAGTTATCTATTCAATTACACTCTCAATGTTAAGCGATAGAGGGTGAACAACTACAATGTTTTGAAGGGTATGATGGAATTCCGAATGATTAATGGTTGCGGTCTGTCAGTACTCCTAGGAGGAGAAATGGTATTCTATCTAGACATATAACAACTGAAATGGTCCAATCAGATTCTGTAGAGGCTTCCCTTCCTGTATCTATCCCAATTTATCAGTAATTCTGGAAAGGGTAGGTGTGGCTAGGTTGATGGGTTGTCCTTCTTCCATAGGGTCATCCATCATTAAGGTACAATCCCTAACACTAGTGTAGACATTGTGGGAAGGGAAAAAATATCCACTTATAAACATGGTACAAAATCCAACCAATATAACTTCAGATGATACATCTATTTGGACCTCATAACCCCAAGCGGTGTATCGACCCTCTATGAGGGTAGCACCATAAGAGATAGGAATGACTCAGGATTTTTGAGTGGGATGTGTTCAACAATGGTGAACACTCTTCCTTGGCCAATTCCCATGTAGAGAGATCTATCTCCAATCCTCAAATTAAATAATTGAGAGAAATGAATAGTAGGACTAAGTAATATCTCCACCCTAATATTTAATTGCCCCACCAATGGGGATAATTATTCCACAAACCACCAAGTGTTGGACACCAGAAAAAATTCATCATAAATATTACCAAGCCTGGGACGTCCCCCTATCTGAAAGATATCCCAAAAAATCATTCACACAAATCCATGATATATATGGAAGGTGTTGTTTACTGAAAAATATTGACTAAGTAGATCATGATTTATTTCACCCGATGAATAAATGGAAAATTAGAAGACCAACACTATTTGGTATAAGTTGACTGCTTCCAGCAATGCAGGGGCCTCAAGGTAGTTCAGATGAACCAAGAATACCTAGGCCCACTTTTTTGGAAAACAACCCTCTAGACCCCATATGCAATTTGGATCACCACCCTCCACGACAATCATTTTGTGAAATATTTCCAATGTGTGTGGAGTCATAGACAACATATTATATGGATATAACACAATGGTGATGGTTTCTATACAGAAATATTGATCCATTTAGAATAATTAAGTCATCCTGGATCAAATTAGTTGTTATCTCCCCCATGGTAAAAATTTTCATCCAGTCACACTCAGGAGACATATCAAGAGGAATAATAAAGCTACTTCGGTAAACCAGTGTTAGGGGTGCGTCATCCTAGAGACCGAAGTTATAGTGAGGTAACTCATTAAATAATGGGTAGGACACAATTTCTGGTGAAATAAGATTCTTTAGAGTACCTATTGATATGTAATGTAATACTAGATATCAAATCCATTGTTTTTTACCGTATCTTATCTTCTTCTAGTCACATATGTTGCGATAAGAGGAAGATCCATTGTTTTTTAATGATGAGTCAATAAAATATTGGCTCCAAAAATTGGAAAAGGACTAATAGAATGTGAGAATATTTAATTCCCCTCACTTGAACAGTCAGCAAGGATTATATTCTATGAACAAATAATACAAGGAAATTATCATTTGCAAACTGATAATTAATAGATGCTCAGAAGGTGTTGTCTTGTAAATCATTTTCCAACGAACTGATGGTTTATAGAATAGGAAAGCCACACAATGACCATTACTACATGGAAATTCAAACACACCATTCAAAGGATCCCAATTCAGTTATCAAATTCGAAGTCCAGCTCATAGGATTAGGCAACCATATAGGTTTTGTGTTATATGAAAGAAATAAAGAACGCAAACCGTGGGAGTGCTGATGTTGCCAGAAAAAAACGGTAGCCGGAAAATGATCTGGCCCCCCATATATTGGCATTGTCCCATCTTATAGGTATACACATATACTGTAAACTAGCATATGTCATGACAATTTTTAAAATCCAAATAGCCACCTCTTCATACAGATCGAAGCCCATTCCTTTGGCGGGCATTTTTTGGGACATGAAAATTTTTCATAAGGGATTCCAAATACTCCAATAAATTTGTAAAATGAATAAAAACAAACTATTTGAGTATTTTATTAAGAGTATTTGATGGTGAAAATTAGAAAATAAAATGACATGTACCACGATGGGAATATATCCATCAAGGACCACCAAGACACATGGTGGTCCAGACAATAAAACATCAATGATTAGATTATTTGTAGAAGATAGATGGTGGCATCGGCCCCTAAAAATTTTGTATTTCTTAGAATAAGGGATGATAAATCCCCCCTACAGACCATTTTCCACAAATTTTGGTTGTTCATGGGTGATTGAATGTAGATGGTGTCCAATGAACAATGTCGTTCGTAGGACTGAGGCTATGATTTGTGCCTCTATAAACTATATCCACATTGTCCTCTTTTGATGGAGTCATATGGTGGCCTTGTGTTTCATCGTTGGGGTTCTAAAACATATGTAGGACGATCCACCAATCTAGATACTCCACCCCTCTATAAAAATACCAAAAAGGGGATATAAGAAAGAAATTGAATTATGGAGTGTTGAAGAGAGGACATTTGGAGGGGATCGATCTATGAAAGCAAAGATGAAGGGAGCACTAGAAAGATGGAATTTTTCAAAATTCTCTATAGGTATATCCAACTATGTACTGTAAAAGAAGAAAATATAATACGATTTGGAATACATAAAACCAAATATCATTTGCGGATGAAATTTTTGTGATGCTCAAGACCAATTCCACTTCATCAAATTGATTCCCCGTGTAGAAGACAATATGCAGGAGAAACCTTCACGGCGTATAAAATTGCTACACAACTAGAATTCAGCCAGGATTACCACCACTAAAATTGGGAAAAAATAATCCCTGCAAAACAACGTGCTAAGCGGACCACATCCTGGTCCGTGTAACATAACAGTATGTGGACGAGTCCCTCCACCTGTATAAAAATATGTTCTAAGTGGGAAACCCCATCCCATATGAGAAAATGGTACTTGGAATGGGGTATTCTTGAGCATTACACCCTCTTTATCCAATCATTCCCTTCTATTCTCATCACATTGTCACGACCCGCCTTCACCAAATGGAGGGAAGGGTCAGTAGATTGTCAGGCACTTCCTTCTTCAAGTTGAAGGATAGATAATGACCACCGAAACCCGCATTCAATGTGTCTCGGAGTGGCGATCATCGCAAAGGGTATAGAATCACTCACTAAATGTAAGGCATTACCCCTTTTTTACTTTTAATAGGATCGGTATATAAGATAGTAAATCCCAACAACACAAAAAGCAGACTATAAAAAAGTAATGCCAAGAACAACCATTCCCATATGCATGTTCCAAAAGTAAATACCACAAGTACAGAAATGTCCACAAGGTAAAGTACCAAAGAAAGAAAAACAGCAACTGCAACTGTCCCAAAGGACCTGCTCTAGAATAGTCCCGCGTGATCCTCGAATCCCTCCTGGAAATCTGAAAGCAGTTTTATAGACATAGGTTGAGCATACAAGTATACTTAGTAGGGAAAACCAAAGACTCTCGTGGAAAAGTGGGGGAATGTGCTAAAGTCCCATGAGAAAAAGAGTAATCAAAACACCTAAAAAGGTAAACTATCCACCCAGACCTCACCATGGCACACTCCCCAAATAACACAAGTCAAGTAATGTATAATAATAACACATCAATTTTTGGTTACCCCGCGCCACTTTCCCAATGGTTATTGAAGACATCATAGGCATCGAACCAATCCCTCCATTCTCACTACAGTCACATTACCACACCCCTCCCCCACACACCTGGGCCACAACCTCACGCAGTCCCACTGCCATGACCCACCCAAAAACACCTGGTCCACAACTGTCACATGTAACCATGCCTGCAAACAACTAATCCAGATCAACCACCACCACACCCGAAGAAACCTGGGACAAAGGATCCACTACCACGCCCGAAGACACCTGGGCCTCATCCTGAAGACACTTGGAAAAAACCACCTATCTTCACAAACCTGGGTCGTAACCACCACATTGCCCCGTCCAAAGTTTCTTGGGATAATAATGGACTTCATGCAATCATAGCATGCCTGAAGGTACATGGGCTATCTGGGAAAGGGAGAAGAAAATGAGCTAATAACCAGCTACTAATAGTAGTGTTGGGAAAAACACCCTCCCCCATGAAATGGGGGTGTTCAGCACTACGTTCTCAACATGGGTGGGGCGCGAATAAGAAACCCAAAACTAAAAGTATAATTATAGGTAACAAGAAGTCACCGAAATTTTTGGTTTTTCTTCACCCTGCCTAAACAACGCAAACAACACCATGTCCAAGTCACAACCCACACCAAACCAATACCCATTTTTCCCATCATGTTTCACACATTCAATAATAATGGTTTAATACGTTTCTGCACCTACTTGGGCAACTAGAAATCATAAGGACATGTCAAGGGGAAACAAACATTCAAGCATCAACCATAACACCCATACTCGGTTCTCTCGTAAATCAACCACAACTAAAGGAAACCCCAAGATACAAACCCATATCCAATATTTAGGAGCCAAGATGGTTTCTCAACAATAGAGTATTCCCACCCCAATTCATGATACAACAAAGGATCCCATTCTCAATTTGCAACCACTGAGAGTATAATTACAGCGGGTCCCACCCCCCACCCACATCACACAACAATCAGCCCATGAGTGAAAAGAATTGGGAAACCCACTACCATCAACACAATGTAGGCCCATGCCAGTATTTTCCGATTTATAAGATTTAACACACTCCACGATTTTCAAATTTGTTGTACTTTAACTGGGGTTATCACAGAAGGGAGTTGATCCTGGTGCTTTTAATTTGTTTAGATAAATGTAAGTAATTATCCGATTTACATTTCAGAGTAAGGGTTCACAACCACATAAAAATCCATTAAACATCAGCAGAGGCAAGGGTTCGTTAGTGCACACAGAAAGACCACCAACGACCATGATTTTCAGTAGGCGTTAGCCCGCACAATTCAGGAATCATAAAATTATAGAAGATCATAAATCAAAGCAGCATCATCGATCACAGACCTCCCCCTTCATTTATGTTCATTAATTATCTTCATTAAGGTTCGGGTTTATCCAATTCTACAAAAACAAAAGCATTCCCACCCCGCATGATACACAAAAGGAGAGACGAATGATAAATTCCCTACTTGTTATCAACGATCAACGCTAAGCCCGGGCATGGAACTTCATAGATAGTGATGCGGCTCATCCAAACAAAAAGTTTATCGTCTATATGAAGGGTACTCCAGCACAGGGTGATCAAGAAATGAACCCTAGGGAGAACCCTTTTAATATAAGGTCGGGGAAAATTGAGATAAGAACGCAAAACCACATAAAGAGAGGGGTCGTGGGTCGACCACACAGTTGAGACACCCCATACGTCATTAATGGGACCCCGCAGTTTAAAGTGATTCACACACTAGGTTAACTCGTTAAATATTTAATTAAACGAAATTTATGGGCATTACTATGCTTTAAAACAAGCTTAGAGCGGTCGAAATAGGGTTTAAAACCCAATTTGCGAAAAAGGGCAGGCGCTGCTGAAAAACCCCATTGGGGTAGGCTGGAGCTACTGGTAGGCCAGGATACCTATAGGATACAGCTACCGGTAGACCGATCTACCAGTGGACAGGGCTATCGGTTGGCTGCAGCTACCGGTAGACCGAGGTAATGGTAGACAGAGCTACCGGTAGACAGATCTACTGGTAGGATGCGACCACCGATAGACTGAGATACCGGTATACTTCGGCCTCCAGTAGATTGAGCTACCGGTAGGCCTGCTACCGGTAGTCTAAGGCTACCAGTAGGCCTACTGTTTCGATATTCCTAGGCTACCCAGAACACCCAACATCATATTTCCACAAAGTAATGGACCCCAAAACCCGGACCATTACATCAGATACTTCTCAAACTATTCTCGCCCTCGAGAATATAAGATAAAACCAGAAATGAGAAGAGTGGGGTCCGAACAACCACCCTCTAAAGATACTTCTCAGGGAAAAACCCCTCCTTTTGAAATCTCGAACAGAACCCCCCTTACATACTAGAACACTTACATTGTTAAACGTATGAGTTAGGGAGTCCCCTCCTTCATGTCAGGATATTATCCTCTTTGGGTGGCACTGACTCACCCGCACGGGTTCAATCACATCCACATTATTGCACCCTGATTAGCAGTCAGGTTTCCCATTCTACACATTCTTTCACACACATAGAGAACAGGGAATAATTCACAAGCATTCCATATATATATATTAAAGCACAAGGTATAGCACCACAAGGATCAGAACAGAATATAAAGTCAAAAACATCTCTGGGTACTGAACGCATAACTAGGCCTCCCAGTTCCATGTTCTCTCTTCGAGCCCACCATGTCCCCACAACACACGAACCAAGGAGATGGTTCATCCACGAAGCACTTTCTCCTTACGATCCTCGATCCTGATTGGTCGTTCTACGAAGGTCTCATCGTCTTCGATATCTAACTCTCCCCAATAAATGAAGTGGGAGTCATCGTGTAGATATCGACGAAGTTGGGACACATGGAATAAATCGTGCACCCTCAGTAGCGGAGGTGATAGCGCTTGCTGATAAGCCACCTCACCGACCCGGCGCACCACTTCGAAGGGTCTGATGAACCTGGGAGAGATCTTACTCCCCTTGCTGAAACTCTGTTGTCCACGCTGAGGGGATACCTTAAAGAGCACATGGTCTCCGACCTCAAACTCCAAGGGCCTGCTCATGGTATCATCATACGACTTATGTCGGTCCTGAGCCGACTTGATCCTCTCTCGTATAAGATGGACCTTCTCTGTCGTTCTCTGCACCACCTCCGGGCCAAGAACACCTGCTTCCCCAACCTCAGTCCAGCACACTGGGGAGCGACACGACCTTCCATATAGGGATTTGAACGAACCATGCCAATGGTAGAGTGATGGCTATTATTGTAGGCGAACTCTACTAGAGGAAAGTGCCACATCCATGATCCCCCAAAGTCCCGAATGCATGCCCGCAGCATATCCTCCAATGTCTCGATGGTGTGCTCTGTCTGCCCATCTGTCTTGGGGTGGAAAGCAGTGCTAAGGCATAGCTGGGTGCCAAAAGCATACTGCAAACCCCTCCAGACTCATGAGGTAAAACGTGCATCCTTGTCCGAGACTATGGAACTTGGGACTCTATACAACTGCACTACCTCATCCACATACTTCCGTGCCAGAGAGTCCAATGCACTCGACTCCTTAATTTCAATGAAGTGATCCGACTTCATCAACCTGTCCACTACTACCCAGATGGAATCACATCCCCCTTGAACCTTCGGTAGTCCTGTGATGAAATCCATCAAGATGTCCTCCCATTTCCACTCGGGGACATCGAGAGAATGTTGAAGTCCACATGGAACATGGTGTTCAGCCTTCACCTACTGACACCCTAGGTACTTGGCTACAAACACTACCACTGTTCTCTTTACTCTGGGCCACCAGAACTGACTCCTCAGGCCCTAGTACATCTCAGAAACTTCTGCGTGTACCGCTAGGGGTGAGTTGTGGAACTCACTATGAACCTTGTCATGCATCGCCTCTGGGACAAACAATGTAGAGACCCGAAGCTTATCGTACATGGACATTACATTACTTTTGCGGAATACTTAGTACATAACAAAAACACACACACAAGGACCGTAATAGTTTAGTGTCTTTGGAAACACGGAACGTAATCTTTTAATCGTAGTGAAAGATTCTCAATATCTCCCATAAAGATCTTCCCTTTTTTTTTTACCTAAAACCATTCTTTATATCCTGGGGAAAAGAAAACATAAAAGGGTGAGCTCAAATGCTCAGTAAGGGTAAACAAAAGAAAATCATAAGAACATATCTTTTGGAAATCTTAACCTTCAAAAGAGAGCATAATTTCATAACATGGGATAAATCATAGTAGTGAAATGAAATCCCAATAAGCATAACATAAAACATGAAACTTTGTGGCATACACACATAATCATAGAGAATCATTTCTTGTTAGTCAAGACTCATTTCCAAGACTATCTTAGTGGAAAAAGTCCATTTCTGAATCGAGTGACCCTCGTTTCAGTCTTGTTTCACTGAACCGTTATAACCTACCATTCCAGCCATGTCTATCTCATGAGATATGAAATCTTTACCCAATGCATTGGAGGGAGATATAGGTCCCACCCATCTCAAAATGATACCATTCTTATGTGTTCCACAGAATCATAAACCATACATAATTGCATAACCCATGTAATAAAAATGGGAATCTTAAACATCGTGACATCATAAAACAATTCATATAAGATAAAAGAATTCATAAAAATATTTCCATCACAACATAATCAAATCAATGTAATAATAGGGATAAAAACAGAACCCATTATTATCTTAGATGGAAAATAATTTTGATAAAACACTTGAACTTCATTCTTGAGATAAATATCCTTTCTACTTCAAAAATACTTTTCCTTTCTTAACATGTCATACAATTTTAAACTAAAATAAGTTGATTAAAAATAAACTTGAAAACTTGTAAAGGAAGATTCTTGGAAATAATGTTTTAAAAATCCATACATGCCGTATAAGTTGAAAAAACATTCTTTTCGTACTTTTGTCGGAAAAGTCAAAAAAAGTACCTCGTATGAAAAATGACAAAAGATTCCTTTCATATCTTTTACTAAAAACTCACCGAAGGGTAAAATTGGATTTAAAAAATTTTAGGTGAATGGAAATAATATTACATATTGAGGAAACATGGATGTGGATGATAAAATACACCCCAGTAAATACTAAAGTATAAACAATCCCAGATAAAAATGAGATTGTGATATTTACCTTACCTTAGGTCCGACTTGCTTTGTGAGTGTCCGAACCTCCTGTATATGATTTAAATCATGTTATTGACTTATTCCAGAATCATATTCATTGTTATTATATCATATATGGTCCACTTATGACTTTATATTACCCGTTCTTTTGTAAATTCATGTTAAAGTAGCGTTTTGGGTAAAATCGTCTAATTTTTCGTTCGTGTTTTTAACTTGTAATTATTCTTATGATTACATAGATCATGATTACTTAATTCCAGAATATAAAACATGATATATATATATATATATTCATAATACACATATATAATAAATCAGTAAATGGAAAGAAATACACCGTTCATGGAGACGGTAGTCCGTACGTACGCATGAACGCTGTTTTCGTTTCCTTATTGAATTGAATGGAATTAAGTAGATGACATACATATAAATATAAATAATTCCAGTATCATTATTAGGTCATATATTTTATTATTACTTATTATATATACTTTATAATCATTCATGAATGGTTAATCATTGAGAATGTATCTCATCGTGTCGTGGAGACGGTAGTCCGTACGTACGCACGAGCGATGATATCGTTCCCATGGTCGTGGAATTGTGTTGAAGTGTATGTATAATATTTCAGTATCAATATCAATTTATAATAATCATATATAGTTACTCATTACACCTTTATACCCATCCAATTAATGTGGTGGCGTAAAATAGATTACACCACGGTGTGGAGACGGTATTCTGTACGTACGCACGCGCGGTGATTTCTTTTTTCCGTAGGATGGATAGAAGGTTAATTAGAGTTGTTTCATATTTATAATAACATATCAGTATATAATAAATACTGATGTTATTACTTTATCATGAAACAACTAATGAATAAGAAGTTGAAGTAGAAAGAAATTGAAAAAGATCGGTAATGGATATTACCTCTTTTTGATGTTCCTTTTCTTAGCCTCAACTTAAAGAACTAAGGATGGTCTTTGAAGAAGACCAGGACCTCTATGATGATACTAGGGAAGTGGAGAAGGGATTTTGGCAGGGGTTGGCCGAGCATGAGTGCTCAAATTGGTGTGAGGAGGAGGGGGAGGAGGTGCCCTTTTATAAGGGAGGAGAGGGGCACCTTAGGAATATCTCAAAATATTATTTTATATTAAAGTAAAAATCGGTTTATAATGGTTCCAAAGGGTCTTATTTCGAATCTAAAGTGGGGATGGGTCGAAATCCTATCATCCAATAGTATTTAGACAAGTTTAGGATATTATTTTAAACTTATCAATTAGATTTAACTTTAAGTTAAATAATTTAACTTTTACCGTGTCTTTTTGTTTTCTTACACTATATGGTTAATACACTTACTATAACATGACAAACGAACCCCAAATTGTATATTATTAATACATATATCCTTATCTAAGTCATTTGGCCGAGCCTTAGATTTTTAGGAATAAAATAACAATTAATTATATAATATTTGATTTCAAAACAATTTTGTATCAATTTTGACACTATTTGATATATGATTTTTGTGAAAGTCATAACAGAATTATATGTTCAAACCAAGTTGATTAAATCAACACTAATATATCATAGTAACCTAGTAAATTAGTGGAATTCATATAAAGGCTTAAATTTCATTTATTTTGGTATTTATAATATCAATTATGTCAATATTTCATTAATAAGATAATTATTTCATCATCTTTGTGTCATAAATAAATTAAATTATTTGATGTCTAAAAATTACAAATAAAATACCATCATGTATGAAATCGTTTTAGCTTTCTAATGAATATTTACAATCGAATTTATCTTATGTAAAACCCTATATTAAAAATGTTTTAGTAAATATACTTTGATTTTAACTCTTTAAACTATTCTTTGAATTAAATAATTATAAATGTCCTAATCTAATTCAAGTGGGCCTAAATGATAATATTTTACACATAAGGTTGTATTTGGTCGAGATAAACTTGTCCAATAGAATTAGGACATGTGTTAGGATAATATTAATATCATTCTTACCCTTAATTACCCTATTTACTTTTAACCGTGGTAAATAAAAGTAAAAAGTTACTATTCACCGAAAATTATTTTCATCTCATTGAACCACATTTTACTTACTGACATCAACCGTGTCTCTCGGATTTTTGAAATTCCATTCACAGAAGCGGTAAAATTAAGTTTTATGAAAAATTCAGTTTTTTAACTACCACTTAGTAGTTTCACTATTCATCAAAAATTGATGTTTTTCAGAACAATGCCAAAATTTCATCCTAATCTATATTTCATATTCCGAATTAAAAAATGAAGTCTATTTTACCAAATTCATAACATAGAAGTTGCATTAATTAATTTTATAATTAAATCCCGCTGTTAAAACAAATAGCATGTTTTTAAGAAACAATATCTGTCAAAAGATTGACACTTGATTATGTCTGGTTTAAATGTGAAATTACATTCAATGACCAACATTGTATTAAATTGTAAAAACATATTCTAAATATACTTTAAAACCACTCAAATTAATAATTTATCACTATTAATTATTTCGATTAAAAAAGTTGTTTTTAATTATAATTTAGTAATTTCACTATTCATCAGAATATGGAAGTTTTCCGAAAAGTACCAAAATTTCACCTTAGGGTAAATTCGATACTCCGAATCCAAAAATGAAGTCCATTTTGAGAGCTAAAATTTCTAAAATTTAAAAAGTGGTTATTACTATTCATAACGGCTAGTTTTAATAATATTTTAATAGCATGTCATTGTTTCGTGAAACTCAATATTTTGTACTACACACACTATCGAGGAATGTTGCGATTGTGTGTAATGCACGGTAAGTCAAAGATGCGTGTTGTGCAAACTCCTTTTTGTGTAGCGTACAACACAAGACATTAATAAAATTATAAAGAATATTTTTCATTAAATCTCGGGCTGTTACATTCTACCCCCCTTAAAAGGAATTTCGCCCTCGAAATTCGTTGGGGTTATAAATGGTTTACTAATCAAAAGTTTCTTCAATAGAAACCCACATCGTAAAAAGGAATATCAAAACCAATCTTTAAAAACAAAATTATGAAATGTAACGGTTACCCAAATAAACTAATCACTGGGTTTCCACATAGGTGAAAATATGGATATGGAAGAAAAATCTAACCATCATGTTCTGATGGAGAGTGGTAGAGAACATGGCTATGGAAAAGCCAGCAATCACAAAGCCATAAATTTGTGACAATCTAAGGTACCATCTGATTCATCAGATATAAGAGCACTCGGACAACATTTTAGGTTTTCAAGATCGTTTCCCTAAAGTTGAAGAGTTTGAATTAGAATAAATACTTACTTTATTTTGGTACAATATCACTGTTGTTCGTGCCTTTAACAATTTCCACTTCATCTCTTAAATAAATGAAGTTGAATTTGTTATTCTTGAAGTGTTAGTAGATCATGTGATAGAATGACAGGTCATTCCATCTGTCTCAAACAAATGGTTAGAAAAAATTATATACATAAGTCGATCTATAGTGAGATTAATCATATATGGTTACTAAAATGGACTTATAATTCATATATCATACTACTTAATATAATAAAACTAGCTTCTACTAAAAAGGGACTTCCTGTAGGCCAGTGGTAGGCGATAAAGGCCAGTCGCACTTCGGTTGTGGGTTCGATTCCCACATCCTTGTCCGACGCGATGGGTTGTCGCCCATCCTGCAGGTTGTCCTTTTTCTAAAACTATATTACTATAACATCCCATCAATAATATCGAAAAAACTTCTTAAACAATAATAACTTATGTCCAACATAATCCATTCCAATCTTTAGGCTTATCCATAATACTGCAGTCCACTCTCATAACATAGTGAAAACGATTACCAGAGATTTAATACCATCGTTGATACCCATATATCATAAGTTATGTTTTGTTGGTCACATTCCAAACATTCAAAGTCTTTAATCATGTATTCTCTTTAATACCTTAGTGAAAACATGAATGCAGTTAAAATTTAACACTTTCCACATACCAAAATCCTCAAAATTCTATATACTAAAACCATGATATCACTTAGTCCTTATATCAATCTTGAGCTCATGAATACTGTTAAACATTTCGTTTTCTCGTTTTCCCTTCATTATGCGCATATCAACTTATTTCCAAAAATATCTCAATCACTTTGAATACCACATTAGACCAATACATAAATATTCCAATACTTTATGATACAACATTATTTTGGAATCCCGTTACATAAACACTTAATCATTCCACCACATCGTTGTCATATTCAACATCACCAATAGTGATCGCATGTGACATCCCTTTGTCCTTTGCCTTAAGCGGTTGCTCATGTCGATCATCACTAACCCTTGGATTAGGGCATTTATTAGCATAATGCCCCATTTCCTTGCACTTGAAGCATTGAAGTGTTGGTGGTGCGTTCTCTGCAGTGTTTACTTTATTCACATCATTAGAAACCCTTTTTCCATTACTTCGACACTCAGCAGCTCGATGAGCTTCTTTTCCACACTTAAAACATTTTCTAGTCCCTTTAAGACAATCTCCACCATGCTTCTTTCCACACTTTTTGCATAAGGAAACACTCATCTTCTTTTCACCATTATTTTGAGATTTCTCCTTGAACTCCATCTTTCGTTTCTTGTCAAAACCATGAGATGGATATGTAACGCCAACTTCTATTTCTACCATGATAGCACAACGCACAATTTCTTCATAGTTACTAAAGTCTCTTATTGCTAATTCTCTTAGAAGACTTGGTTTTAAGCCTCTGAAAAATCGATCAACTTTACTTTCAGGTTGGATGATAATACCAGAAGCGTACCTTGCAAGTCTTGTAAAATTTGCTTCATATATACCAAAAGATTCATCATCCTTCTGCTTCAGCTCAAGAAACTCCTTCTCCATCTTTGTTCGAAGAATACGAGGGAAGTACTTACTGAAAAACAAGTTCTTGAACTCGTCCCATTCCGTGGACTCAATTTCATCTCTTTGCCTCGTATTCTTGATAAGATTCCACCATTGATCAGCTTCACCTTCTAAATGATATACTGCTAAGATGACTTTATCATGCTCAGAACATTGAAGAATTGAAAATATCTTTTCAGTGGTACTGATCCATTGTTCAGCAACAAGTGGATCAGAAGACCCACTGAAAGAAGGTGGACGTTGCCTCATTAAGGACTCAATAGAATATTGTTCCCTTCTCTGATCATTTGGAAGTCCAGAATGATTCATAGCTTGTATAAGTATAGAAATAAGATTTTTCACTCCATCTCCCATAACATTTGTTTGTTCAGGAGGGCAATCATTGCATTGTCCATTGCATTGATCAACACGGTTCCTTCGGGTTCCAGCCATCGTCTAAAACCCAAAAAGAATAGTGTGAGAGGCAAAAATCATGCTAGGGAAAACAAAATAATAAAGGGGGAGTACCTTCAATATCTAACATCTTAGGTTTAATTATATGATCGTTAGCGTAATTCTAGTACTATAACCTATACGTATACTTAACCTTAGGGACATCCCTAGACATACCTTAGAAATATCTCTAGGGATCTCACTAAAGTTCTTGCATCCTAGTTTCCAAAGGTTGACTAAACCTTTCCTCTGATACCAACTGTAGAGACCCGAAGCTTATCGTACATGGACATTACATTACTTTTGCGGAATACTTAGTACATATCAAAAACACACACACAAGGACCGTAATAGTTTAGTGTCTTTGGAAACTCGGAACGTAATCTTCTAATCATGGTGAAAGATTCTCAATATCTCTCATAAAGATCTTCCCTTTTTTTACCTAAAACCATTCTTTATATCCTGGGGAAAAGAAAACATAAAAGGGTGAGCTCAAATTCTCAGCAAGGGTAAACAAAATAAAATTATAAGAACATATCTTTTGGAAATCTTAACCTGCAAAAGAGAGCATAATTTCATAACATGGGATAAATCATAGTAGTGAAATGAAATCCCAATAAGCATAACTTAAAACATGAAACTTTGTGGCATACACACATTATCATAGTGAATCATTTCTTGTTAGTCAAGACTCATTACCAAGACTATCTTAGTGGACAAAGTCCATTTCTGAATCGAGTGACCCTCGTTTCAGTCAAGTTTCACTAAACCGGTATAACCTACCATTCCAGCCATGTCTATCTCATGAGATATGAAATCTTTACCAAATGCATTGGAGGGAGATATAGTTCCCACCCATCTCATAATGATATCATTCTTATGTGTGCCACAAAATCATAAACCATACATAATTGGATAACCCATGTAATAAAAATGGGAATCATAAACATCGTGACATCATAAAACAATTCATATAAGATAAAAGAATTCATAAAAATATTTCCATCACAACATAATCAAATCAATGTAATAATAGGGATAAAAACAGAACCCATTATTATCTTAGATGGAAAATAATTTTGATAAAACACTTGAACTTCATTCTTGAGGAAAATATCCTTTCTACTTCAAAAATACTATTCCTTTATTAACATGTCATACAATTTTAAACTAAAAGAAGTTGATTAAAAATAAACTTGAAAACTTGTAAAGGATGATTCTTGGAAATAATGTTTTAAAAATCCATACATTCCGTATAAGTTAAAAAACATTCTTTTCGTACTTTTGTCGAAAAAGTCAAAAAAAGTACCTCGTATGAAAAACGACAAATATTCCTTTCATATCTTTTACTAAAAACTCACCGAAGGGTAAAATAGGATTTAAACAATTGTAGGTGAATGGAAATAATATTACATATTGAGGAAACATGGATGTGGATGATAAAATACACCCCAGTAAATACTAAAGTATAAACAATCTCGGATAAAAATGAGATTGTGATATTTCCATTACCTTAGGTCCAACTTGCTTTGTGAGTGTCCGAACCTCCTGTATATGATTTAAATCATGTTATTGACTTATTCCAGAATTATATTCATTGTTATTATATCATATATGGTCCACTTATGACTTTATATTACCCGTTGTTTTGTAAATTCATGTTAAAGTAGCGTTTTGGTTAAAATCGTCTCAGTTGTTGTTCGTGTTTTTAACTTGTAATTATTCATATGATTACTTAGATCATGATTACATAATTCCAGAATATAAAACATGATTTATATATATATATATTCATAATACACATAAATAATAAATCAGTAAATGGAAAGAAATACACTGTTCATGGAGACGGTAGTTCGTACGTACGCATGAACGCTGTTTTCGTTTCCTTATTGAATTGAATGGAATTAAGTAGATGACATACATATAAATATAAATAATTCCAGTATCATTATTAGGTCATATATTTCATTATTACTTATTATATATACTTTATAATCATTCATGAATGGTTAATCATTGAGAATGAATCTCATCGCGTCGTGGAGACGGTAGTCCGTACGTACGCACGAGCGATGATATCGTTCCCATGGTCGTGGAATTGTGTTGAAGTGTATGTATACTATTTCAGTATCAAAATCACTTTATAATAATCATATATATTTACTCATTACACCTTTATACCCATCCAATTAATGTGGTGGCGGAAAATAGATTACACCACGGCGTGGAGACGGTATTCCGTACGTACGCACGCGCGGTGATTTCCTTTTTCCGTAGGATGGATAGAAGGTTAATTAGAGTTGTTTCATATTTATAATAATATATCAGTATATAATAAATACTGATGTTATTACTTTATCATGAAACAACTAAAGAAGAAGAAGTTGAAGAAGAAAGAAATTGAAAAATACCGGTAATGGATATTACCTCTTTTTGTCGCGCCTTTTCTTAGCCTCCACTTAAAGAACTAAAGATGGTCTTTGAAGAATACCAGGACCTCTATGATGATACTAGGGAAGTGGATAAGGGATTTTGGCAGGGGTTGGCCGAGCTTGAGTGCTCAAATTGGTGTGAGGAGGAGGGGGAGGAGGTGCCTTTTTATAAGGGACGAGAGGGGCACCTTAGGAATATCTCAAAATATTATTTTATATTAAAGTCAAAATCGGTTTATAATGGTTCCAAAGGGTCTAATTTCGAAGCTAAAGTGGGGATGGGTCGAAATCCTATCATCCAATAGTATTTAGACAAGTTTAGGGTATTATTTTAACCTTATCAATTAGATTTAACTTTAAGTTAAATAATTTAACTTTTACCGTGTCTTTTTGTTTTCTTACACTATATGGTTAATACACTTACTATAACAGGACAACCGAACCCCAAATTTTATATTATTAATACATATATCCTTATCTAAGTCATTTGGCCGAACCTTAGATTTTTAGGAATAAAATAACAATTAATAATATAATATTTGATTTAAAAACTATTTTGTGTCAATTTTGACACTATTTGATATATGATTTTTGTGAAAGTCATAACAGAATTATATGGTCGAACCATGTTGATTAAATCAACACTAATATATCATAGTAACCTATAAAATTAGTGGAATTCATAAAAAGTCTTAAATTACTTTTATTTTGGTATTTATAATATCAATTATGTCAATATTTCATTAATAAGATATTTACTGCATCATCTTTGTGTCATAAATAAAGTAAATTATTTGATGTCTAAAAATTAAAAATAAAATACCATCATGTAGGAAATAGTTTTAGATTTCTAATGAATATTTACAATCGAATTTATCTTCTGTAAAACCCTATATTAAAAATGTTTTAGTAAATATAATTTGATTTTAACTCTTTTAACTCTTCTTTGAATTAAATAATAATAAATGTCCTAATCTAATTCAAGTGGGCCTAAATTATAATATTATACACTTAAGGTTGTTTTTGGTCGAGATAAACTTGTCCAATAGAATTAGGACATGTGTTAGGATAATATTAATATCATTCTTACCCTTAATTACCGTATTTACTTTTAACCGTGGTAAATAAAAGTAAAAAGTTACTATTCACCAAAAATTATTTTCATCTCATTGAACCACATTTTACTTACTGACATCAACCGTGTCTCTCGGATTTTTGAAATTCCATTCACAGAAGCGGTAAAATTAAGTTTTATGAAAAATTCAGTTTTTTAACTACCACTTAGTAGTTTCACTATTCATCAAAAATTGATGTTTTTCAGAACAATGCCAAAATTTCATCCTAAGCTATATTTCATATTCCGAATTCAAAAATGAAGTCTATTTTACCAAATTCATAACATAGAGTTTGAATTAATTAATTTTATAATTAAATCCCGCTGTTAAAACAAATAGCGTGTTTTTAAGAAACAATATCAATCAAAAGATTGACACTTGATTATGTCTGGTTTAAATGTGAAATTACATTCAATGACCAACATTGTATTAAATTGTAAAAATATATTCTAAATATACTTTAAAACCATTCAAATTAATAATTTATCACTATTAATTATTTCGATTAAAAAAGTTGTTTTTAATTATAATTTATTAATTTTCACTATTCATCAGAATATGAAAGTTATCCGAAAAGTACCAAAATTTCACCTTAGGCTAAATTCGATACTCCGAATCCAAAAATGAAGTCCATTTTGAGAGCTAAAATTTCTAAAATTTAAAAAGTGGTTATTACTATTCATAACGGCTAGTTTTAATAATATTTTAATAGCATATCATTGTTTCGTGAAACTCAATATTGCGTACTACACACCCTATCGAGGAAGGTTGTGATTGCGTGTAATGCAAGGTAAGTCAAAGATGCGTGTTGTGCAAGCTCCTTTTTGTGTAGCGTACAACACAAGACATTAATAAAATTATAAAGAATATTTTTCATTAAATCTCGGGCTGTTACAAACAACTTCCCCTGAAAAAACATCTGGTGTAGGCCATCCTCCGTCCATCCTTCCAGAGCATTGCTCCGGTCAACTTGGTCATGAATCACTTCACACTCTGGGTCTCCTCACTGAGACTCCTCCACTTGCTGAAATAGAGACGACTGCACTGTCATCTAATACAGGCAACCTCTACCGCTATCCATCCTCCCATCTAGGTGCAAGGAAGCCAACTCCTCCATTGCTTTCCAGGAATCATCTGACACTTGGAATGCATCCTTTTGCATCCTTCTGCTCAAGGAATCAGCCACTAAATTCCCCTTCCCTGAAGTGTAGGAAATGTTGAAGTCGTAATCCTGGAAGAACTCTATCCACCTCTGTTGCTGCAAGTTTAGGTCCCGCTGTGAGAAGATACACCTAAAACTTTTTTGATCTGTGAACACCACAAAGCGTTCCCTGATGAGGTAATTTCGCAATAACTTTAGTGAAAAAACGATGGATGCAAGCTCTAGGTCTTGGGTGTCATAATTACGCTCATGATGGCATAGCTACCTAGACCCATAAGAGATCACTCCTTGCTGCTACATCAACACAAATGCGAGGCGTTTCAATGACGCACCATAGAACACCTCATAAGTCGCCCCTTCTTCTGGTAGCCTTAGCACTGGGGCACTAACAAACTTCTCCTTCAGATAGCTGAAGGTTTCCTCGCACTAATCATTGCACATGAAAACCCGATCCTTCTTGGTCAACTCCGTCAAAGTGGATGCTACTCGGGAGAAGTTGGGTACGAACCTCCGATAGTAACCTGCCAGCCCAAGGAAACTATGAACCTCTGCGACATTCTTGGGTGCTTCCCAAGAATCAACTACCTCAACCATTGATGGGTCCACCGCTACCCCTTTCTCAGACACTACGTGCCCAAGGAAGTGCACTTCTCACATCCAGAACTTGCATTTCGACAACTTACCATAGAGATGGTTCTTTCGGAGGACCTCCAAAACAGTCCTCAGGTGCTCCGCGTGATCCTTCTATGATATTGATTAGATCAGGATATCGTCGATGAACACGACTACGAACCGATCTAGGTACTCCCTGAATATGGAGTTCATAAGCCCCATGAACACAGTCAGGGCGTTCGTAACACCGAAAGGAATGACTACGAACTCGAAGTGTCCATATCTTCACCTGAAGGACATCTTCAGTATGTATCCCTCCTTCACTCCCAATTGGTGATACCTAGACCACAGGTCGATCCTAGAGAATCACCCTGCCCCTTTCAGCTGGTCGAAAAGGTCTTCTATTGTTGGAAGAGGGCAGTGATTCTTGACCGTTACCTGATTGAGCCTCGTGTAGTCTATACACAACCTGAGACCACCATCTAACTTCTCGGAGAACAAGACAGGAGCACCCCACGATGACGCACTTGGTCGAACATAACCCCTCTTCATCAGATCGTCAATCTGAATCCGCAACTCTCGTAGCTATGAAGGTGTCATCTGATAATGAGCCATCGAAATCGGACGAGCACCAGGCTACATGTCTATCCTGAACTCGATATCACGTCGAGGGGGTAGAGTCATCACCTACTTAGGGACGACGTCCATAAACTCACTGACGATCCCCAACACCTCCACCATCTCACCATCCACTGACTCCACTGACAGCTCATCTAACAAGGAGAGGAGGGGTTCCTCTCACCTCCAGCCCTTTTGACTGCTCTACACGCCGTTGAAAACAACATTATGGCCGCCCAAGTCTGAGAACACAACCCTTCTTGGGAAGAAGTCGATGACGTCACACACATAGAATAGCCAGTCGATGCCAAGGACGACATTGTATGGCTGTATCTGTAGGAGAAGAAGATCCCTGACTGACTGATGTGGCCCTATCATCAGTCTGCATCCTCGAAAAACATATAACAAGTCGGTCTGACCTCCAACTGGTGTTCTCAGCAACAAGGGCATTGGGTTTCTCTCGGCGTCTAGGCCCAAAGAACGAGCTAGACTGGGTGCAACGAAGGAGTGCGAAGCCCCGATATCATACAAGGCATAAGCAAGAGTTTTAAACAAACAGATCGTACCTTGAAGGACCTATGGCCCTGCTGGAACTGCTGCCTCTGCAGCGTGTAACTGTCCACGCCCATCTCCTCTTCCACTCGGTTATCATCCACCTCCCCGACCACGCTTTGGTTGAGGTCCCAGGGGAGAGCCCTGAGGTCATCCTCGTCCTACAACTTCTGCCCTCGGAGGAGCAGAAGCTCGCTGCCCCTATTACTGCAGCTGGAAAGGCCTGGCTGGAAGCTGCTGCTGGGGAGGGTACTAGGGCTGTCCGCCACCGCCATACTGTACTCGGTCTAGGCACTGAATCCAGAGAAGTCTATAGATCCCATAGACAAAGCATCACAGTCCTGGGCCCGAAGGAAAAGGACGAGGACCAGGGGACCGAAACTGAAACTATTGTGGCATGCTCCCAGCTAGTCTGAACCTAGAGGGTCCTGAAGCTGGAGGCCTGGTGCTGACGGCCTTCCCCTTCTATGATCCTAGTTGGATCCCCTCTCATGTCACACCTCCTTGAGCATGAATCATCTCTACCACTTTGGACTTCTTCTGTATCTCCAAGTACGTTGGCAAGGTAAAGGGGGTAACAACATACTGAAGGGAGGGTCGGAGCGCCTTCTCTAAGCGTCTTGCCAGAGACTCCTTGTTGGGAAAAAGGTCTGGAGAAAAGTATAGGATATCCTTGAACTTGATCCCCAGCTCCCGTACTGACATACTCCCTTGCTGGAGAGAGAGTAGCTCCTATCTCTTCTCTGCCTTTATCGTAGAAGAGAGGAATTCTGCCCGGAACTCCTCGAAATCAGCTCATGCCACCACAGCCTCCCTCTTCTCCCCCAGGTAAAGCGTCCACCACTGACGCACTGCTCCCCACATCTGGCTGATGGCCAGAGGAACCCAATACTCTGTCGGAGCACAGATGAAGCTGAAGACTCCCGCCATCTCTTCTATCCTGCCCTCCGTCTTAATGTCACAGGTGATACCCTCATACCTCTCGAGGGTTTATCGCTGGAAGGCCTGAAGTGTCTTCTGTCACTGGTAGTCCTCCTCCTCTCAATCCTCTCTCTCCCAATCAGCCAACGTAGTCTCTTGGGCCACGATTGCCCATACCACACGTGGTCGCCTTCCGGGTGCCATAGCTGCAACGTAAACATGGAATGCCTAAGCCCATGTAGTGGTGGATATTGTTCTTAAAATGTCTTAAACTTCTTATTTATTTCAAATTCCCAAAAAACCCCATAAACCTGAGAACAAAAGTCATTATGATACATGTTCCTTTCTTAGGGTCTATCTACCCTACAATCACCATGGCCTATCTTAGTCGTTCAGTAGATCCAGAGTCCTTGCATCAGATCACGGGGGGCCCAAAAATCATGTGCCCCAGCCGGTCTTCCTTGGCCTAATTCACACACCATGTTCACCCAACACCTTTTCCCTACCATCCCAACCATTCTTCATTATGCCTAACTCCAGACTTCATCCTATCTCTCAACCATCACCTCTGATAAAATTCTGTTATGACCCACCTTCACAAAAAGGAGGGAAGGTTCAGCAGATTTCCAGACCCTTCCTTCTTCAAGTGGAAGGAGTGATAATGACCCCCAAAACCCACCTTCAATAGGTCCTGATATGGAGACCAACTTCAAGGGTATATAATCACTCACTAAATGGAAGGTATTATCCCTTTTTTTTCTTTTAATGGTATCGGGAGATAAGATGGTTAATCCCAACAACACCAAAAGCGGAAAGTAAAAGTACAGCCAAGAACAACCATTCCCATATGCATGTTCCAAAAGTAAATACCACAAGTACATAAATGACCACAGTGTAAAGTACCAATGAAAGAAAAACAGCAATAGCAACTGTCCCAAAGGTCCTGCTCTAGTATAGTCCCACGTGATCCTCGAAGTCCTCTTGGAAACCTGAAAGCAGTTTTATATACGTAGGGTGAGCATACAAGTATACTCAGTAGGGAAAACCAAAGACTCTCGTGCACAAGTGGGGGAACATGATAATGTCTTGTGAGAAAAAGAGTAAACCAAACACCTAACTATGTAAACTATCCACCCAGGCCTCACCAAGCCACAGTCCCCAAATAACGCAAGTCAATTAATGTATAATAATAGCACATCGATGTTTGGGTTCCCCGCGCCACTTTCCCACTGGTTATTGAAGACATCCAATGCATCAAACCAGTCCCGCCATTCTCACTGCAGTCCCACTGCCACACCCCACCCGCACACACTTGGGCCACAACCTCACACAGTCCCACTTCCAAGACCCGCCCGCAAACACCTGGGCCATAAATGTCACATGTAACTGTGCCTGCAAACACCTAGGCCAGAACAACCACCACCACGCCCAAAGACACCTGGGCCAAAGGATCCACTGCCATGCCTGAAGACACCTGGGCCTCATCCCAAAGACACTTGGGAAGAACCACCTATCCGCACACACCTGGGTCATAACCACCACACTGCCCCGCTCGAAGGTTCTTAGGATAATAATGGACTTCGGGCCATCACAGCCTGCCCAAAAGTACTTGGGCTATCCAGGAAAGGGAGTAGAAAAGGAGCTAATAACAAGCCACTAATAGTAGTGTTGGAAAAAACACCCTCCCCCATGAAATGGGGGTGTTCGGAACTAAGTTGTCATCTTGGGTGGGGCACGAATAAGAAACCCACAACTACATGTATAAGTATAGGTAACAAGCACTCATCCAATGTTTAGGTTTTTCTTCATCCTTCCTAAATAATGAAAACAACACCCTGTTTAAGTAACAACCTACACCAAACCTACACCCATTTGTCCCATCATGGTTTACACATTCAATAATAATGTTCGATTACATTTCTGCACCTACTTGGGAAACTAGAAATCAAAAGCACATGTCAAGGGAAAAAAACAGTCAAGCATCAACCATAAAACCCTTTCCTGGTTCTCTCATAAGGCCACCACAACGATAGGAAACCCCAAGATACAGCCTCATATCCAATATTCAAGAGCCATGATGGTTTCTCTACAACATTGGATTCCACCCCATTTCGTGATACAATAGAGGATCCCATCCTCAATTTGCAACCACTAAGAGTATAATAACAGGGGCTCCCACCCCCCACCCACTTCACCCAGTAATCGGCCTGTGAGTGAAAAGAAAAGGGCAACCCACTACCATCAACACAAAGTAGGCCCATGCTGGTATTTGCAGATTTATATTATTTAACACACTCCATGATTTTCAAATTGGTTGTACTTTAACAGGGGTTATCACAGAAGGGAGTTGATCCTGGTGCTTTCAATTTGTTTAGCCGAATGTAAGTAATTAATAGATTTACTTTTAACATTAAGGGTTCACAAACACAAAACAATCCATTAAACATCACCAGAGGCAAGGGTTCGTTAGTGCACACAGAAATACCACCAATGGACATGATTTTTAGAAGGCGTAAGCCCGCACAATTCAAGAATCATAAAATTATAGAAGATCTTAAATCAAAGTAGCATCATCGATCATAGCACCCCTCCTTCATTTGAGTTCATTAATTATCTTCATTAAGGATTGAGTTTATCAAATTCTACAGAAAGAAAAGCATTCCCACCCCACATGATACACAAATGGAGAGATGAAGGATAAATTCCCTACTTATTATCAATGATCGATGCTAAGCCTGGGCGTGGAACTTCATTGATTGCGATGCTTCTCATCCGAACGAAAAGATGCTCATCTGAACAAAGGGTACTCCAGCATAGGGTGATCGAGAAAATAAACCTAGGGAGAACCCTTTTATTAAAAGGCCAGGGACGGTTGAGATAAGAATGCAAAACCGCGTATGGAGTGGGGTCGTGGGTTGACCATGCTGTTGAGACACCCCATACGTCATTAATGGGACCCTATGGTTTAAACCGACACACACTAGGTTAACCCATTAAATATTTAATTAAATGACATTTATGGGCGTTACTGGGCTTTAAAAAAATCTTAGAGGGGTTGAAATAGGGTTTAAAACCTAACTTTCAAAAAAGGGAAGGCATTTCGAGAAACTCCCGTGGGGGTAGGCTGGAGCTACTGGTAGCCGAGCTACCGGTAGGCTGAGATACCAGTAGGCCATGCTACCAGTAGGATGCAGCTATCGTTAGACCGAGCTACCGATAGACAGGGCAATCAGTAGGTTGTGGCTTCCGGTAGACCGAGATACCGGTAGATGGAGGTACCGGTAGATAGAGTTACCGGTAGGTTGCGGCCACCAGTAGATCGAGCTACGGGTAGGCCTGCTACCGGTAGTCTAAGGCTACTTTTTGGCCTAACGTTTCAAGATTCCCAAGATACCCAGAAGTCCCAACATTATATTTTCACAAAGTAATGGACCCCAAAACCTGGGAAATTACACACATCATCCATAGCCCTCTACTAGCCAATCCAACGACATTTGGCCAAATCCACTTCTAAAGCCACCAGACCCATATGATAAAACCACCTGGCACACCAGTATAAACTTATGAGTTTACATAACCATTATATTCTGAATCACATGGGTAATCCCTATACTAGTGTGAAACCCTACAATACCCCTATGTTTGCTTTCCCATGGAAACCTAGGGTCAATCCATGGTATACTGATATTATCCTAACCATTCTATAGATTAAGGGAAATCATTGGATTTTTCATTCCATGAGAGCCTGTGATAAATTAAGGAGATCATTCTTACATTTCCTTTTGATGAAGAATAAGGATTCTCCCCATTCTAAAAATATATATCAAGTCATCCCTCTTAGAGTAAGCTCCCTTTGATTGTATGTGGTGGAGCTCTCATTATTAATTTTTCCACTTTAACTCTCCTCCTTTTCCATCAGTGGAGAAGAAATGTTGTGTGGTTTTTTGAATCATAAACATCTTCTTTTTTCTTACAATAAGCATTACTAACTTGGGATTAGAGGATAATGTTTGTCATAAAATCCACATAATACAAAAATGGGCATTCTCCTAGTTATAAGACCCAAAAAATCAACTATGAGACCTCTGATTTCCATAGTAACTGGGATACATAATAAGCTAGCCTAAGGCTCAAGCTCTATTTTTAATCATATATGAAATGAGAAACTATACCCCCATAGGTGGGTATTCTCCTTGTTCTGATCCCCAATCAATAAACTATGAGAAATCTGATTATGGCTCTAACAAGGATATATAGGACACCTATATATGGCCTGAGATAAAATAAAATGGGGCCCCTAGAAGTTGTAATCCTTAATCAAATCATGTTATCACAAATGGGACTCCTCCTAGTTGTTGTCCCCAAAAAAACTACAATAAATCTGATTCCATCTCTCACAAGGATACATAGGGCAGCTGTTTGAGGCCCGAGATCAACTCAAATGGTCCTCCTAGAAGGTGTAATCCCCTACAAAATAATGTTATCTCAAATGGGAATATTATTTAGGGTAATACCTAATAAATATCTCATCAAATGGATCTCTTAAGAGTAATTACCACATCAAATAATTACTAAGAATCTTCCACATGTACGTCCTTGCAACATGATGCTAAACTGCATGGATGGGTCCTTATTGGATAACCTTAAAAGGTGAAGGGTCCAGTAAAGTGTCACTGAACTATGAGGGATCTAATTTCTCTAGTTAGTATATGTAATAAGTTTATTTCATGGGTTCAATCCAAACATTTAATCAATTCACATCCCCCAAGATGAAGATCTGATCCAGAGCACCACATTAGATGGAATAAACCAATACTTTCTCGATAAATGAAAATGGAATCCATGATGTGTCCATAAAAGGGTATAATTTATTATGAATGCAATATTAATAGGGATTTCAATGATTAAAAACCATGGATTCATTTATATTATTCAAAACCCATGTATATATATATATGATTGATCTTGTAACTGAGGTTCAATTCATATATAGATACTTGGGAATGAACCAAGGATTCAGGAACACATGAACATGGATTAAATCTATAAGAGAGTCATGGAATATGAAACAATTCCCCAAGAAATGATGTGATGATCCTAAAACCCCATCATTTCAACCAGTGCAATTCCTTATGTGTCTTTGGCCAAATCATTCAACAAGTGTGTACCATTAAAAATAATTTTTATGAATCTTGTATTTAATGGGTCATTGGGTTTTTTCTGGAACTGTGAATAAACCTATTGCAGACCATTTGAGGAAGTTATACCTAACGTGGATCAATTTCACATACACATAACCCCCTACAATCACCAACTCGTACTACTCAACTATGAAACCTTCTTCATATTATATAAATGATACATAACCCCAGTCCCCTATAGACCATTTTCGTCATTGGGTGAAATGAAACAACTTGTTTCAAAATAGTATGAATACAATATATAATCATTGGTGTAAGAATAAATTATTATTTAATTTGGTGAATTTATGTAAAATAAAAATACCCTTAATGGTATTCTTGAGAAAATATACTTATCATTTTGAAAAACATTTTGATAATTCTATTCCATGAAAATGACTTCTAAAAACAAAAAAATTAGTAAATAATTTTAAAGTATATTTATTTGAATATATCCTTTTAATCATTTAAAATTATATTCAAAACATTTTATTGTTCATGATGAATGTAAATTATGTTCTTACTGTATATGTTATAACTAATATTCAATTCAATTTTTTGGTAAAATCGAAAAATGAAATGTTTAGAATTAATAAAAATTTCCATTTGAAAAATATTTACAGAGGGTAGAAATGGGTTAAAACACCATTAATATATAATTTCAAAATGGTTAAGACATTACAAGATTTTTTTTTATAAAATATGGTTTTGGAAAAAAAAACATATTTCTGACCGAAGAGTGAAATGAAGTATGATTTTCATGAAAACATTTTATAAAAACATTTATGTAACAAATAGATTAAAATCGGTACTATTAGATGAAAGTTTTACCTAAAAAACTATAAGATAAAAAATTTATTGGTTTATTAGGTAATAATCATGTAATTTCCTCAACTAATATTTATGAATAAACTACATCTATTAGAATGATATTAGGAAATAATCAAACTAAATGTGCATAATGTTGTAGTGAGAATTAATAAAAGAAGATATTATGTGTATAGATGATAAATAAACATAAATAATTGTAATCAATTCATTATATAACAAAAATTAATTTACCCCATATTCTAATCATGAAATTATCAAGGATGTAGAAGTTTAACCCAATGAGTGGAAATTGAGCTAAGCAATACCTTACCTTATTCTTCTTTTTAGTTGAAAATGATTTAATAAAATTTATAGTAGGTTTAAATTTTTTATTAACTTATACCTAAACCATATTAATATTTATGGTATCATATGTAATCCGTTTATAACATTACTTTACCCATTTGTTAATAATATTCCTTTATTTTCAATGTATTTGGTCTTAATTGTCTTGGTTTGTCATTCATGTTTCATCATGAGAGGTATAATTATTGGACATATTATATATTTATATAAATTATGGAATATTATTTATTAAATAATTATCATATTAATACCTAAATATTATTTTTCAAACCAATTTTGAAAAATGGTTATGAAAAATGAAGTATGTTCTGATCATGGAGACGGTAGGTCAGACATACGCATGCGTAACATTTCCATTTTTCAATTATCATTATGGAGATTAGGTAAGTAATATTTAATATTTAAATAGTTATCATAATATAATATATTTAATTATATATACTTAAATATATAATCCATGTGGTGTGGTGATTAAAAAGAGTAACAATGCTTCATGAAGCTTGTAGTACACGCATACACAAACGATGTTGTTATCTTTAATTTATTGAAAACATAAGAAATTAAAATGATATATTCTCCTTAAAGAGTAATAAATAATCCATTAATATCATATATTTTCATTTATGTATCATATAATCCTTATATTTATCTTTATCACCTTCCATGTCTTGCGTCAGTGAAAGGTGAATCACATCACTTCATGATGAAGTAGTCCTCCCTACACATGAGAAACATTATAGTGTCTCATGGAAAATAGAAATAAATAAGGAAAATATTATATAAATAATATATTTTTATATTCATGTTATTTATATTATATATATAATTTATATATATCATAATACTCAACCCTGAGTGGTGGAAATGGAAGAAAAAATGATATTGGTTCGCAATGTGGTATTCTGCCTCAAACACGAAGGAGATTTTACAACCTATTTAGTGGAAGAAAATATTGTATTAGGTAATGAATAGTTTATAAAAACATCCAATAATAATTAATACTCTGTAGTTATTATATCATCATGGTTTAATTTAAATTAATTGAGGTGGATAAAGAATTAATATGCAAATGATTGTTGAAGAACATAACCCTCTCTTTGGGTATTTCCTTAGGGTTTTAGTAAATCCATCTAATGATGGATTTTTTATAATCATAAGGAATATAGGATTAGGTTAGGAATTTTTTTTGAATTATTCTTGGTCTAGTCATTAAAAAGTTCTTAATGGTGTGAGGAAGTTAGATGAGGAAGGGCCTTTTATAATTGAGGGAGAGTGGAATTCTCATAAATACCAAAAAGTATTAAAAATTTAGAGTTCTACACTACCTAATGTGGCTCCTAAATATATCAATAATATCAAGAAGAGTTAATTTGGTAACGAATGACCTCCACCAAACCTAAATAAGTAAATTATTATAATTTTATTCCTCACCCTTTATGTTAACTCAATTTTACACTTTATGTTCTTACATAGGCCACCTTCATCTTTTTATTTACCATGTAAAAGTACCCTTTAATACAATAAATAAAATTGGGTTTTTATTATAAATTATATATAATTACTTTCAAGAGAAAACTCAACATTTTAAATAAAAATCCTATGTGTCTGTAAAAATAATTCTCAAACCAATGAATTTAATGAAAAAAACTAATTTAAACTTTAATTACATCAGTTGATATTAACTATTTTCACCAATAATTATGGAAAACATTATTTTTAATATATTAGATAATATATTTTATTATGATTTCATATATGGAAATAATTTTTCAAATTAAACTCATATATGGGGGCAAATTTAATTGAAAATTAATCCCACAAATGTGATGATAAAGTGGAAATTTAATGTAAAAATGTTAAAAAGATCTAAATTTTTTTATATTTAAAGTCAATATTTAAATTATCCCAATGACATATATTCAATTAATTTATTTATAGTGGAACTAATTTTACTTTTTAAATAATTAAAAAAATAATTTAAAATTATAGTTTATTTATACCAAAGGTAGTTTTGATTTAAAATTCAGAATTTTTTAATATTCTGGAAAAATGAAAATTCTTAAAAAAATATCAAAAATTCATCCGAAGATAATTTATCTATTAAAATTTTGAGAAATAAGTTTTTTAATAAAATTGATTTTTTAAATGTGGTGAAAAATTAATTATAAATTATGTTTGCAAAGAGCGACTAAACCATCTTTTAGAAAAATGCAGTATTTCGGATTTTTTTTGAATGATTATATTTTATTAAAAATAAAGACATATATAATAAATGTACTTAAAATATATATTTTGAAAATATATTTAATCATATTGATACACACCATTCTCATGTCTAGGTGATTACTGTCATATTAAATAATAATATTATTATTATTATTTTGATAAAACAAAGGATTGTATGAAATGCAAGCTAACTCAGTACTGCATGTAATGAAAGATAAAAATAGATTAAATTTTATTCAAAGTGTAAATATATATAAATTCATGGGATTTTATAATACGTTAAATTCTTGGAATTACATTTCACATGGGGTATTAAATAAATTATTAATCTTTTAAATTTTTTGGGTGTTATATTTTCGACAACTTAAAATACTTTTCATGCTCACAATTTAAACATTATCATTGAAATCAAGGGTTTCAAATATGGAAATTCATTTTATTGAAAACCCAAAATCATAAATAGGGTAAAAAATATGCTCTTAAAAATAGATAAATGGAATTACTAAGGTCATAATGAATTTCACATAATTGTGTTTCCGATTAGGATTATATCGATGACATCTAAGGTTAAGAACATTGAATAAATGCGTAAATAAATATACAGTGTGATTTGGTGTATTGATTATAATAATTTTAATGATAAATATAAATCCAATATCCTTAAGAACATAAATCTATGATGATATAAGAGACTACATAAGATATTGGATATATATGTAATAGGATATAATTTTTGTTTCAAGATCAATTTCCTAATGTTGATGAATTCTATTACTATCAAGGAAGGTAAAGAAATATACATAATAAATTTCCAATTTATAATAACAATTTAATATGTTAGTTTTTTTTAAAAAAATTCCAATTTACCCCTTAGATTATGAAATGAATATCCAAAAAATCATTTTTTCCTAAAGCACAAAAATTAACTTTAACGGATCTTAAGATCTATAAATGTGGGTCAAGCCATCCCATATATCTCCAAATATTTCCCAAAGAAAATATGTTTAAAACAAGTTATCCAAGATAAAAAAAGATTTATATTGAGAAGTGATACATTATTCTCTAAAACCTCAACAAACGATTAAAATCATACAATTCATAAATGGTTAACCTTATGAACCATTGAAAAAATATGGATATTGAACATTAGAAATAAGGTTTCTAAATATTAAAAATATGATTACAATTAGTATCTCAACAAAATAAAGTTTCTCTTAGTCATCACATAACAAACACGTGAATGCATTCATCTTGTACTCTCTTGAATTATTGTAGAAACCTTAATTACCATAAATCCTTATCGAAAACATGCATGTTTTATTATTAAATAAATAAAATTCATATTATTAGATATATTTCATAAATCCAACAATGTTTTAAACACAATTTGTGACAATATATCCATTTTTTTAAAAAAATCATTAATAATTTACATTTTATTCAGTACTATCAAATTTATTTTTCCAATATCCATCATCTCATTATCCCAACACCATTATCTCAAAATCAAGAACAGATTAGGGGTTATATTTCCATCAATTATACGTTTTCAATTAAGTTCAAATTTCTAACGAATTAGTTTTCTTTTTACAATTAAACATACAAATTCAAAAAATAAATGAAATAGTATTTAGTAATATCCTTATAAATTTAATAATACTTATAACCAGTATATAATTGATAAAATACGCAAATAAAATAAATCTCGAAAACAAAAATAAAAAAATTTATCATTCATTTTCTCTATGGTAACAGAATAATCTTGACCATGATCTATTAGCTTCTTTTATTTATATTCCTTTAGAACTTGGGGATTTTATTTTGGTAGTGCCCCATGTCTCTACAGTTGATTAATTTAAAATTTGTATATTATTTCATTCCCTTACAACCTTGGGCATGAGAGTATTTTTTCACAAAAGCTAAATAAATATTTTTTTTCAAATCATCTATAACAAGGTGTTCAATTCCATAATTATCATATGTCAAAAAATAATTCATTCCCTCCATCGCTTTATCTAACTTTTTATTTTCTTCATTGTTAATCTAATGTGTTCCTTTGTAGTCATGAGACATTGTTAATTATTTCACTATTATGTTGGAAATTGTTTTTATTTATTCATATGGTGAAAAATTTTGGGATACGACTTCCATTTGAAATATTTTCATAATAACATAAAAGAAACAATTATTCTACCCCCTTTGATTATATGTATTTATGTGGTTCCCAGTACATATGCTAAGAACCATTTATAAATTATTTCATACATTAGATTATATTTAATCATTATGAAACAAAATGTAAAATCCCAACACTATTTTAATAATTAACATAATCTAAATTCAAAATAATAAACATGGATTATTATAAACTTCAATTTCCAAATTTATCATAATTGTTTGTAAAGAAAATGTGAATTATCCTAAGCTTATCACCAAGAAGTATCACATTGGGCATGTATATGGGAATGTTTTTATCGACAAAGTAACTCTTGATGCATGCTGGATATTATTTTTTTGGAGTAATTACCACTAGGAACCTCTATAATAGAACCATTTCAACAATTAGTATCAAGGTAAGGATTTATTTCAAGGAAAAATAATATAATATCTATCTTACTGAAAAATTAGGATGTTCTTCTATAATTATCCCCAAATATTATCATAGTTTTGTATTTCCTAATGTTTTTTTCCCAAATTCTAGTTCCCATTGTTTCTACTAAACATTCTTTGATACCAAATATGTAGTCCCTGACCCAGGAGCCAGGATTCAGTGTCATTATTTAATAATTTAAATAAGATACCAGCAATCACATACTGAAGGAAGAAATAATTTATTAGTCTTCGTAAAATAGATACATAAATTTGAAATAAATTATATTTGATTACAAAAACTAAAATATAATTTTTTTTTAAGAATAAATTTATTCCCTCTAGCATATCCTTTTATATGAATCATAGTACACTACATGGATTCCATAGAATGGAATAAAAATCAGTGTAAGATTAAATTCATAATAAGGTTAATAGACAATGAAGGAAATCATGGAACAATAAGAATAATAAAAATGGAAATGTAAATAAATGAGATCACATGACATTTAAATAACCTGAATATGATAATAAGACAAGGCATAATCAATATGGCAAGGTAAATAACCAAAAACAAATTCCATATATTCAATGATATTAGAAGGAATTGAATCCAAATATAATATCCTTATGAAAATAACTGTTCAATTATAATAACTAAATTGAATGTAATTTGTAATTATTGGATTCCATATCCCCAATGAACATGATAAATTTTCTATAAAGACCATTCAAAAGATAATATAGCAACCTACAATCATGACCATTCACAAGATTGTAAAAAAAATACTAGTTACAAACACATAGGGTTTGTGTCTAACTGATTTCATCTCCTTTGAAATAATATTCAGTGAGGGTCTTTTATTAATAGGTCCGCAAACATTGCCATTCATATCCGAGACATTCCTTATATTTCAAATAATCAATATGATTCATAAACAATGTGTCGTATCATAATGTATCTGAATTGAATAAAAGATAAATATTAATTAAAATCTCTATAGATATTAAATAACATTCAATGTTATACATTCTGTGTAGAAATGATATATATTTTTTGTAATAAAAACATGTATAATAAATAATATAGATATTTAGTGAAAAATTAATGTCTAGTGATTATAGGAAACTGAATATTTCAAAGGAAAGTTATTGACTAAAAAATGAATCAAGGAAGTGAATATCAATAGTATCCTTTGTCAAAATCATCACAAACCATCCATAAGAATATTAATGATCCTATCAACACAATATATAAACATTTGTGTATGAATAAATGGTTGTTATCATTTTATAATTTAAATACGATAATAAGTTCATTAAATAAAATTGAGGGCAATATACATTAAATTTTTCTTTTTAAAAATAACATATAAAAACTAAAATTATATTTTTTTGGAAAATAATTTTTTTTAAAATATAAATTGAATCTGGTAATATAATCTTGAAAATATTTTTTTGGTAATAATAGTTAAAAATTCCATTCATGTCATACACATTAATATAATGTTTCCATTCACTAATTTGGTAAAATTCATAAAGGAATTATTTGGGAAATGACATAAATATTCCTTTGAAATAATTTTGAAATGTGTAAAATTTGTTGAAATTACATTAATAATTCATTTTAATAGTATAAAAAAAATTAAAAACAATTTTAGAAAACATTGTTTGGGAAGAAAACATATTTCAAACTAATGTGAGAAATGAAGTCAAATTTTCATTAATAAAAATTAAAACATTTTTTGTTTCAAAGTGATTAAAAATTTACTATTACATTAAAGGGTACATTAATATATTTTTTATAATAAAATGGAATTTTTTATTAAGAAATGATCAAATAGGTTTCTTCAATATATTTTTGATAATAAATAATCTTTTCTATAAGGATACTCTGAAATAAACACTTAAAACGATCACAATATTGATGTGAGAATTCATTAATAAATTGATGATGTGTTTCAAATATAAATCCACATAAAACTTTTATATAATAAATGTGTATAAAATGTAAATAAACAATTTATCATAATAATATATAATCATTGAATCATAAGTTTAACCCAATGACTAGAAAATTTGTTATGAAATCCCTTACCATATACTTCATTTTGTTCAAATATGATTTAAACTCATATATAGTGGATTAAATAATGTTATTATCCAATAATAAAAATATATTATTATTTATAATATCAGAAACGGTCTTCTATGACATATTTTCAGTTTTTCATTAATAATATTTCATTATTTTCATTATTTTGGTTATAGATTGCCTTGGTTTCTCATGCATTTTTCATCATAAATTATTTGGTTCCTTAGTAGATTATATAGTTATATCATCTGAAGAATAATAATAATTAAATAATTTTCATATTTTTTTATAAATATTTTTTTAAAAACCAATCATCAATAATAGTTATAAAAAATAATGGTTGTTACGATTATAGAGATGGTAGGTCATACATATGCCTCAGTAACATTCCTATTTATCAATGATCATTTTCAAAAAGGGTTATGTAATTTATCATATTTATAGAAATATAATAAAATCATATATAACATAATATATTATTATATAAATCATTAATGTTTTGTGGTGTTGAAAATAGAGTCACATCTCTTTGTGACGGTGGTTTTCCACACATACACAAACTACATTATTCCCCTTCATTGGGAGAAAATGTAAGAAAAAAATGATATCTATAATATTTATAGAATTGGAAATATGTCATTAATATCATAATTATTTCATTTATATCACATATAATCAATATATTTTTCCTTATCACAATTCATTTGGAGAATTAGTGAAAGAAGAATCACATCACTTCACTAGACGGTAGTCCACCATACAGACGAGAAATATTATCATATATCCTATAGAATATAAAGAAAAAAAATCATATATATTATATAATTAAATTGGAGGTCTAATTATATTTTTTATATGGTTATATATTCTTTAAAACCACCATAAAATAAAACCTTGAAAGTTGTAAATGGAATAATGAAACACCTCGGTTCATGTGGCGATTTTCTGCTATACACATGAACGATGATTTCAAAACCCATATGATTGAAGTGGAGGTGGTTTTAGATCATTAATATATTATAAATACAACCCATATTATGGAATATACTGAGGTTGTTATATCATCATGGGTTAGTAAAAATTTAATGAGTCAGATAAATAAGTAAAATAAAGATGCTCTTTGAGGAACAATACCACTTCATTGGTTATTCTCCATTGGTTTTCACTATAACCATACATTGTAACATTAGTTCCCTAAATAAGTCCTATTGGATGAGTTCAAGTTGGATTTATGTGATTGGGGAAGTGTTTTTGCATGCCAAATGGCTTTAGAGGTGTGGATAAATTAGGGGAGTGAGGGCCATTTATAATTAAAGGAGAGTGGTATTCTTGTAAATAACAAAAAAATATTAACTATTGGGATGTGTACCTCACTTATTATGTCACCAAAACCAATAAAAATGGACTATGTGTTTTTTGTGGATAAAAAGTTTCCAAAAAATAATAACATTACTATAATGTTATTCTTTATTCTTTAAGTTTAATCAAATTTACCCTTTTAGTTTTAGCCATGGAAAATTGTATCTTTTTATTTACCTAGGTAATTTATCCATAAATAATAAAATTATATTTTTAATGGATAATTTATATATAAATATTATTTTTATTAAATATAATTCATTACATAAAAGTCATATATGTGTGTAGAATTAATTTTAATACAACCACATGTAATGCATAAAACCTAGTTATAACCATAATAAAGGTAATTAATATTCAATGTATTTATTATTAATTATGGTAAAACATTTAAGTGAAAATATTATAAAATATAGATTAATCTTACTAAAAATATTGTAGAATTTTTTCCAAATTCAACTCACTTAATTAGAATAATTTAATTTTAAATTCATCAGATAGGCGCGATGAGAAAGTAGGTATTTAAAGTGAAAATGGTCAAAAGTATGAAATATTTTTATTTCTAATTTCAATATTAAATTAATAGAAATGATCTGATTTATAATAATTTATCTAATGTTTTACTATTTTTACTTTTAAAATAATTTATATTATAATTTATCATTATATAATTTTAAACTTAAAAATCTATTTTTCAATTAAAATTCAGAATTTTTCACAAATAATCAAAAAATTAAAATTATCAGAAATATCACAAAATTAACCATAAGATACATTTTTTATTCCTATTTTAAAAAATATGTTTTTTATCAAAATAATTTTCTAAAATTGGTAAAAATTAAAAATAAATTATGTTCCCAAAGCTCGACTAATCATTCTTTTAGAAAATTACTCTTTCTTAGTAAATATTTATTATTATTTTTAATGATTATCATGAAATTACTAATCAATGAATTATTAGAAAATGTTAAAATTACATATATTAATATGGTTTTTAATCGTAATTAAATTCTAAACACAGCTAGTTAGATGAAAACTATTATACTAAATAATAATATTAGTTGTATATTATTATTAAATAAAACTTTTTCTTGTGTACAGTGTAAGAACACTTATTATTACATGTAAAAAATGCTAAAGAATATGTTTAATTATTTTAAAAATAAAATATATTTTAAATTCTTGATTTTTTATATTCTCTTATACTCTTACTTTTTGATGTCACATATAGTATTAAATAAACATCTATTCTTTTAAAATTTTAGGGTGTTACAAAAAATTCATTATTCTTCCTCGATGTCTCGGAACAAGTTCAGTCAAATGTAACTAATCCTTGTTTCTCAAATAGACTAAAATTATCCTCCTCATATTAATTAGTATTTTTAATAGGATTGGTGGAATAGTGTACGTTTGTGGAGAGACTATTCCATCTAAAAAGAGAGTAACACAAATGTATAATAAAAATTGAATAAACTATTAAAGAAAATAAAAGTTGAAAACTAAAAAAATGGAAGTGATAAATAACCATATAAAATAAACAGAATGAAAAATAATAATCACAACTATACAAAGAAATTTCAATATAAATATTATATACAAAGAAGAAGGTTTTTATAGTTGTTGGCATACATATAACACATTAATAGAAAAATCTCAAAATGCCAAAACAATGTTCAATATCATTGCGAGCCTAAGCTCAGTGAAGTAGTCATTATCCCATTTTATATGAATATCATGAATCTTATACTATGATCTTTCCATTGTCCATATTTTTATCCATGAAATCATTCAGGGTACCAATTTTTGGAAAAACATTATGTGGGATATACTCATTAGGTCAATGCCAACATAATCTATTCAAATATAGTTAGTGTGTATAAATTAATAGTGCATTGGTATATGAATAACAAGTAGAATAATTTTTGTAAAATAACAAACAGGTTAGGAATAAAATATTCACAGAATGCCTAGATGACCGTATCTTCCTAGGCCTCAGAACAATGTGCCTGAAAAGGTAACCTATAAATGGTAAGGTTCTATAGTACGTAACTGAGGTGTCCAATACATATATAGTGGTGGAGGTGATATCCAATAAAGGATGGGTGATGAATGTGAAGAATAATAAAAATAATGTTTAAAATTTATAATTTCATTAGGGAAACATTTAATTTAAATTATTTAAATGGGAGCACATGGTTTGGCCCCATGGTATGGACAAATAGTTTTTCTACTGTATTGGCATAAAAAATAAGTGACACTACTGATGTCGGCTATGTAAATGGTATAAATAATCATGTGTAGCCAAAATTGGTCCCCAATTGAAATCCTTTGGTTTTTCTCACATGTCCATGTGGCCTACTATGCATGATTACATTGAACATTCACATCCTCTTACAAGGATACACCATGTTCCGACCATGTGCCTCATTATTTTTCAACATGAACTAATGCTCCAAGATCCAAATAGGTCATGAACAAAAAATAAAATCCTTCTATAATCATTAAATAACATACATTATAGATAAAAAGATATTAAAAACATTAAAATGTTCAGTCATCAAGATAAAACTTATTATCTTTCATCCTCCTCCCCATAAGACAACATGCCCTTGAATTTCCCTTCTAATTTTGGTACGTCATTTTTTGATAATAAATAATTCCTCTAAAAATGTATATTATCCTCCCACTACGAGGTATCATCTAATACAATTCTATTACACTATAGTTCCAAACAAATGTAACTAAACTTCCCCATAGAGATTTCATGATATGATGAACACCGTGAACTGGGTACTCCAAAAAAGATGTATAAACATCCAATTCAAAAACTTCCTAAGGAAAAATATGATATGATAATGATTTTTAATTATGTAGATAATAAACATGGATGATGTCATTCATGGATCAATACTACTATAATAACTCAATATGATAGGTTACCCACCAAATATCTATAAAATCCTGAAAGGATTGATATGAGAAGGTAAAATCTTACCTTTAATTTGTATCCAATGATGCCCTAAGAAAGGTGAAATACGTAATAATATCATATCCATGACCTAAAACTCCATAGGTCGTTGATGATTATTTGAATATGTAATATTCCTAGATTGAGCTGATATCATACACTTATGAAATTTTTTTACCAACTCTGATGCCTCCTGCATTAGGTGAGATCCCAATAACAATACTTCTCCATCCTCTAACCATCACAAGGGTGATCCACACGGCCTATCATATAAGGTCTCATAATTATCCACATTTATCATATCATAAAATATTTTATTGTAGTATATAGTATATAAAGGTATACGATTTTACAAATAACCTCAAAAATTAAGGATAAATTCCAAGAGAATGTCATATAACACCTGTATCATACGCTCATTCTTCCCATCAGTTTGAGTGCGATAAGATGTACTTTAAAGTACGTGAAAGCCTAGTTCCCTCTATAACCCATTCTAGAATAATAATCATAACGAAAAAATATTTATCTGATATATAAGTCTATGTGTGTCTATGGTGGTGTATAATATCCCAAAAATGTGGCCTCTGAAGATCATCCACATAAAAGCTATCCTTGGTACATAGGAATATAGTTACCCTCATTATCCTTTCAATGATAACACCAAATGAATAACTCCCATGAGGGGATCTTAGAAATACTTTCACAAAATTCATGGTGAAATTGTCATATTTTCCTTACATAATGGTATATGATTATAAAATTCACAGTAGCCACTGGTGTTCTTCCTTCACCAGCAAACTGGTGGAACACCTACTGAGAAACCTTGTTATATATATTTTTATCCTTGGAAAAAAATATTGGATGTGTATGTCAGGATACAACATTGTATGCCTAGATAGTTCAACCCAAATAAAGGAATTATGTTTTTGTATCAACTTGTCTCACAGATATACAAGAACAAATATACATATATGAATGAGAAATCCATCATCCGTATCCCTATTCCATTTATTTAGTGGACCCTCACCTGAAATGATCTCCCATAGGGCCAAAACATTGGGATTAGAAATGTATTTTATCTTCAATGTATCACCCCAAAACTCTATGAAATATTTTCTACCAAATAAGTTTATAATTTTTGATATTTTTCGATACATACAACACTGGGTTAGGCTTATGATACAAGAGACACTATGTTTAAAAGAAATGTGACATACAATTAAAATATTATTATTTAAAATGACAGTTATATCTTTTCCATTGGAATGGTGGGTATGAGTATGATAACCTAAATTTTGAAATTATTTGATTTTTATATTTATATAAAATTAATTCTTCGGTGATTAATTAATTCAAAAATAAAATAAATACTATATAGAAAAAAATTTATTCTTTTTTTAAAAAATATAATTTTATAAACAAATAATTGTTTTACATTAATACATTTGAAAACCATTTTTTTGGTGATTTATTTTAATGAAATTTATATATTTATTATAAAATAAACTATTTATCATTCATATTTTAATTTTACTTGATATGAGACAATAATAAATACAATTTTACGCTTAAAAACATGAATTTTATCTATAAACCTATTTTATCGCATTTCCCACAAATAATTTAATTGAAATTTTAGAAACTGATAAAAATTTTATTTTAAGAAATAATGTTAATTTTTTAAATCACAATATCAAACTAATCATAAGATGATTTTTTGAGAATTTTTAGAAAGGTTTAATTATTTGATGACTAGAAAATCAAACTTAATTTTAATTGAAAACTACATTTTCTTTTAAATTATATATAAATAATTAATATTTAAAATTGGTTTGAATGTAAAATTAGTTAATATATATATATATAAATTAATCTGAATGTTTTAATTGGAATATTTTTAATATATAATTTTGTCATTAAAACACTCTAAAAATTGGACATTTAATATTGTAAAATATACATTCTCTTCGGGTCTATAGGATTAATATTAAATTAAAATTTAACATTCTATAAGTGGTCTTATAAAAACGGATTCCATATTTTTAATCATCAAATTTTATATTATAGAATATGTAAATTTTTATTTTTTACAAAACTTTTTATTGAGAGTAGTAAAAATGAATTATTGTGGTCAAGGTACTAATGTGTATACTATGATTGGTGGTTAACTAAAAACGTAATGTTTATAATAAAAAAACACATATAAAATATATTTTATTGAAATTTTTAGACCTTATTATTTCTCATTGTCAATAAATCACTATTTTGGAATCTTTTGTAATGGTTAAAATATATTCACACGTTTTTCATTTCAAACAATTGGAAGTGTGCCACGAACATCACTTATAATAGGATACCCATCTTCTCTCCTATTCACACATTAAAAAAATTCATTCAGAAAATACCTACCGAAATAATTCTCCAAATTTCTTCATCTCACCCTATAACTAATTTTTTTGGAAAAATCAATCCAATGATGGATATTGTTTCAAACAAAAATAGGATACCTGAAGAAGAGGTAATATCCTTCAATGAGAATTTTTATTTTATTTTTTCTTACACTTCCTTAAATTCATATTTAATAATTATGATATAAAATAATAATTATATTTAATATATTTTTATGTTTTTATGTTTATTTAATGACTTAAATCCATATCCACATTCCTTAAATGGGTTAAGAAATCATTATTCTTATGAACGACAGAGTATAGCCTCAGGAATAAATTTCATTGGATTTTCCATTAAAAGCTTTACCAGATGAGTATTACGATGGATATAATGTATATATACAATATTTATAACAGTATTATACATTCGGTTTCACTGTATAATAATTTTCTTTTTCTACATTCCATTCTATAGCAGGTACGATTACATTGCTCATGTGTATGATGAACTACTGCCCTGTGAAGTGACGTTATTCAATTCCACTAACACCTTAAATGGAAATAAATAATTTTTAATTTAATGAATATATGTTACATATATTAAATATAAATGATATTTATTAAATGTTATAATTATTAATATGCAATTTATCATTTTCATTCTTAACATTTTTATCATTGAAAGATGATAATGTTTTTCAGGTACGTGTTTACTAATGTGTTCATGAAGTGATGTGATTGTCTCTTTTTATCACCACACAAAATTGAATATATGTATATGTAAATATAAATAAATTATATTTTATTTATTATATTTTTATAATTACTTAATTATAATTTTATTACATACTTCCATTTGAATATTATATTTGAAAAATTGTAATGTTACTCATCAGTATATATGGCATATCCTCTCCATGATTATATCTTACGAATATTATAAAAAATATAATTATGGGGTTTAGATGAATAATAGATGTAAAAATAGGATAATTAGTTCATAATTAATAATCTAGAGATGATGTAATCATGATCAATGGAAGATTAAAAAAAATAATAAATCAATAAATTTAAAAAAAATGAATTAGGTATTACCTCAAATGTTATTTTAATATGGAATTGTAAATAATTTGGCAATAAATGGTTGTAAGTAAATAATATATGGTATTTTATATATATTTATGGCTAATTGAGATATCTAACGTAAACTTATACTTATTATATAAGAGGTTATAACATGTTTTAAGGAAGTAGAGAGTTAATGTAATGGATTTATACTATATCTTTAATTTATAGGAAACATATTAAAATTCACCACTCATTTATATTATGTGGTTTTTGTAAAATAACATTTCCCAATTTTATCATGAATATCATTATTAAATTATAATTGTGTTTTAATTTATGTTTTTATTTATTGGGGATTATGAAAATAAAATGTTACTTAAGAACTAATCGACATCTGTTTCACTTTTATTTTGTATGATAAAGATGCCATATTCAATATGTGTTTCCTCTAAATGGTGTATATACATCCCATGAATTTTTTTTGGGATTCATATCCTAAAAATTATTTGGATTTATATATCCATTTGAGGATCTAACTTTCAAAGTGTTTGTGGTTCAAAAATTTCCGAATAGGTAAGTGTTTTTTTATATAGTCTAATTATTTCTCAGGACTGTTTAATCATATGTTTCTTATGGATAAATATTATTATCAATCTCTCAAAAAAATCACATTTCATATCCTTTGGTTATGTTATTAGAATATACTTTTTACTATAATTTAGACTCTTTTTGTATGATTTTAAAATAATGTATTGAATAAAAAGGATAATTATTTCACTCTTCATTCAAAACGCCTTTTTCGTCCAAATCCTGGTTTCCTAAAAAAAAATAAAAACGTTTTTAAAATTATTTAAATGATTTATTAAGGAAATATTTATCGATTTTAATTTTTTATTTTTTAATTAATCTTAGTGTAATTTTTCAAACTATTCCACTTTGTCTTTTACAGAAAAATGTGAATGGAATCCTAGTTTTAACTTGTATAATATTAAAGTTAATTATAACCATCATTAATAATAAATGTTTTTAAATAATTTTTTATAACATTACAATTTATTTTCAATTAAAATGATATGGAAAATTTTTTGTTTATTAAAAAGCTATTTTCAAATTATAATGTATATATTCATAATTCAATGTTTTTAATGTTTTTAAATCCTTCATTACATGATTCAAATGTTATTTTCAATGAAAATGATTTTTAAATGATTTTATATATTTTAAAATTGGAATGGATATTTTGTTCCTTTAATTTATTAATTTTTTTTAAATATTACTTTATAAAATTAAATGGATCTTTTCAAAGAAAATTATTATGAAAATATTTTATGGTTTTAAAACTTATTTTCATTTTGGATTGGATATTACCATCAGGAAATGATTTGAATGATTTTTAATTATTTCTTTACAAATATCAAAGGTTATTTTCAAAGGAACGTGTTTTGAAATAAATTTGTTTTTTAAAATTATTTTTAACGTGGAAATGCTATTTTCATCTTGGAATGTATTAAATATCTATTATCAATTTAATTATAAGATTGAAATGTTTTTTTCAATGTAAATAATTTCTAATATTTTCTGTTTTGATAAATACATTTAAATGTAGGAAATATATTTTCTTCAAGAAATGTTCTAAATGATTTTTAAGTCATTCTGTAAATATTTTAATGATTATTTTCAAAGTAATATATTTTTAAAATGTTTCCTGTTTTTAAAAATTCCATTCAATAGGGAATTTATATTTTATTTAAGAAATATTTTAAATTATTTTTAACTGATCCATATATATATTCAAGTTTATTTTTTAATATAATTATTTTCAAAAAAAATTAATTTGTAAAAATTAATTTGGAATTAAAATATATTCTCCTTATATATTATTCCATATGTTAATTCAAAATCATTTTCCATCTATGATGGCATCCATTTATGTTACATATGATTTAATGGGGAAATCAACCAAGGATTACATTTTCATTATTTATTTGATTCGTTATTTGTAATTTCATGTTGTTTATGAATCCTATTTATCTTCCATAGGTTACACTATGATGAAAATGTTATTAAACCTACTTTTTTTCAATGTTATTATATGATAAAATGATTAAATTATTATGAGACATGTCTATTTTCCATATGTTATGATATGATGAAATTTTTATGAAACCCACGTAATTTCATGTGTTATGAAATGAATAATGTTTTATAATCTTGTCGAACAGATATTCATTATTTTAATTATTTGATGTGTGTAGCCAATATCTCCCTCCAATGCACTGGGAAATGATATATATATCTAGATTAAAACAATATTGGAAAGAAGAGTGTACCCAATTTAGTATAGTAGTTTGTTCACTATGGTAGAATAGAGAGTGAACCATTACTACTATGATGTATTGGGTATTGAACCAATTACACTATGATAAACATGGTTTTTATACATGAATACAATGAAGATTGTTTTCTAGGATTATGTACACGCCATAATTCCATGACTAATGAAAACATTATTCTCTCTTAGATCATATACTTTGATTTCATTTTTATTCAATTATTATAAATTGACAATATCTATTGCATGAAACATGATTTTGATCGTTGCTATGTTGGGTATAGATTTCATTTTTATGATCATCCTATCATACCCATATATTCATGTCTTGCTGTTGTATCTCCCTTGTTTACCCTTAATTAGAATTTTAGATCTCTAATTATTATGTTTCCCTTTCCCATGTAAAGAATATAGGATTTTTTTAGATTATGTTTGTGAATATTACTAAATTATATCATCATAATGGAATATGTTGAAGATATTACTCTAAATAATGTGATAGTGTACATAGTCTCCAAATAAAAAAACAATTATGGTTCTGAAATTTTTGATTGTGTAATATCTTGAATATTTAAATAACAATACGTAATATCCATACCAAAAATCTTGGTTATCTACTATTTTAATCACAAGAAATATTTATTTAAACTTTTAAAACTAGGATGAGAACACTTTAGTGTTATTACTAGGGTTACTTCTAAGGATATTCCTATGAATTTATCTAAGGATAAATATAAAGAAGATTCAATTTATAAAAAAAATTATTTTAATTATTTGAATGATATTGAGATCTTTTTTAATAATGTACATCCCCTTTTAGATAATTAAAGTCGATGTGGCTCTATGTTAGAGATAATCAGTTGTAATAAATTAGAAGAGGGATCATTGAGATAGACTCAATCATCACCTAGTACTTGATGACAGGACTTTATGAACACCTAGTTTGACCATCATTTTAAATATTATTAAGACTTTAAAAAAAACATTATGAACCATCATGAAGGATTTAAATAGGTTATTTCTATGAATGTACTAGAATTAACATAATGTTTGATAGTTTAAAAATAAGGTTCCTTCATTTTGACCTAATATATGCCATTTTCAGGATTATTTGGTTTCTCGTTATGATAAGTGATTCTCCAACTATGAATTTTCGTTTCTTACAATGGTGAGAACTTGAAGAAAATGGGTTGACATTTAATGTGACAGAAAATTTGTTGATGAGAATCCTAATGGAATGATGACTTGATTGAAAGATGTTGTGATTATGCCTAATATGTTATCATGCAACAATATTTACAACATGCACCTTAACAAAATATTCGACATAAAAATTAGGAGGGTGATATCTTTATATATGATTTTGGGTAGTAGTGAAGATGAATGGAAAAGTATTTAGTTTCTTATATGTTGAGAATATTGAATTAAGCACTCAAGGAATTGTCTCGGAGGGATGAGAAGTTGTTTTGGGAGTTGAAAATAAGGTCACAAATAATGTAACTACAATGAAAAAATGAAAATTTCAGTTGGATCAATAGATTTAAATAATTATCTCTATATGGTATAAATGAATTCATAATTCGTTAAATTTCTAATGCATAGGAATTATGATAATCAATTTAAATAGGGGAAAGGTGTTATAACATGTTCATTTATGAATAAAATTATATTTGTTTTAATGTATCATGGTTATAAAAAATGAACTTTTATAAATATTTTTTTATATCTAACTGGGTTTAAATTAATGTTTCATATCATTACCATTGATTATATAACCATTTAACATTAATCGCATAACTAATATAAATATAAGTTTTTAACTAATCATTTTGACACAGACAAAGAAGATAATGGCCACATTCAATAGACTAGGGCCATACAAAGTTCATTTATTAGTTATCAGAAAGAAGGTAGTGTCACTAGGATTCACTATTGAACAATCTCAAGGCGAGCATCTTCACGTTAAGATTGAATGAAATAACCTATTAGAGAGGTTAATGTTAATATAGATTAACACCCGAGCGATATTATTCGAGTCATCACAAGAGTCTATCATCATCGAACACCTTACCCTTTGGCCATATGATTTTGTTACAAAGTATTATGTATAAGGCCTAAGCCTTAAGCGTTGCATAATCATCCATGAAGTCAATAATTTGGCTTTTAATCCCATTGAGGATATTTTCAGGATTAGTGCTTTAGAGAATTAGATCATAACTCATACATAAGAACTTAAATTTTACAACTATACACATATACTCACTATCAATGTTTTTCCCTAAATATAATCTTTTTTAAAAGAAACCTAGTTCATTTCATGTTTAATCATCAAGAATTTTCCTTGAACCCATCATTGATTTATTCTTCTTTATGTCCTCTAAAAAACATTTCGAAACATGGGAAGAGAATAAAAATCTCATTAATGGATAGATAAAGATTGAAAACTATAAATCCTGATAAAACATGTATAACATTAATACTTTATCATAATGTAATACTTTTCACCTCTAAGAAGTAGGAAAAAAACATAACTAAATATAAGTTCATTTCTTAACCTTTTGTAACCAAAAGATTACCATAAATCCCATAAAATGCATCATATCACATATAAATATAACTTAGGAAATAAACATCCATAATTGGAATAACCATATGGTTCACTTCAACACATTTCACTATATGGAATATCCATACAACCAAATTTCATACCTAATGCATTGGAGTTAATATCATAACCACCTATCTTCGGTTTTTCACTAAACCACCCATTATTGCTTTATCACATTACCACCCATATTAGTTTTATCACATAACCACCCATCATATGTCCATGTACCAATATATAATAATAACACATAAAATATTGTAATTATCAATATTTCACTCATAAATTTTAATTTTCAATCATATGAAATCATTTCATGATGTTGAAATAAAAAATCCACATTCAAAACCATTTACAATACCAAAGAAACCAAATAGAAAATAAGATATTTCTTTTCCTTTTTGAATAATTAAATCTTATAAGGAAAATCCAAATATCGAATAATGGTTATGATAGTAGAGAAGTCATTTTCACCGCAAACGTTAAAAACATTCCCTTTTTTCTTTTAGTACATTTATTCGTAGAATAATGATTCATTTTAAAAGAAATTAATAGTCAAAGGGGTTTATCATACACTATATAAAAGAATGTGGTGTATAACATCAAAATACGCCTCAATAAAAGGTGATTGAGATGAAGCCCCTTAACTCAAATCTGACATGTGTCAATCATTCATTACATTCCTATATAATAAAAATAGGTTATTTTATGCTTGATTAAAAACCATTTTAAATTTTATATATTATTTCATATTACTTATATCATGTTATAATAATTATATAATTATTTATTTTCACATCGGTCGTTTTGCCGATATTTGTTACATCAGTTGAAAATGTACCCATTTTGATGTAAATTGTTCATGTGGTTAAGTACATCATCTATAAAATATTATTAAAGATTTAAATATCACATAAATATATAATATATATGTATTTATAATATGAGAATATTTGGAGATAAAAAATGAAATAAACTATTCACGTAGACATTAGACTATACGTACAAATAAATGATACTTTCATTTCATTTTCATATTAATTGAATGAAAAATAAATGATAGATATGTATATTTTAATTATAGTATAATATCTATGTCATATATGTCACATAATTTCATTAACTCCCTCCTTTATAAGTTCCATATATGGCATTAATGAGTCATATCACATTGAGGGGGTGGTAGTCGGCACTTCCTCATTTGAAATTATAATATTTACACATTATGGAATGCATAAAGGTATTTTTAAACTAGAAATTATATAAGGATAGATAAAATATAATTTATATCATATATAATTAATGTTACATAATAATTTTCACCATGAGAGGTGGTAAAAGAATGTTGAACAATCATCGTTTCCTGAGGTAGTATTTCGTCATACATAGATACATTATGATCGTATCCATTAGATAGATGTGTGTGTATGTGTAGTTTGGGTATTTATCATAACAACAACATAATATATTTAGGATACTAGTGTCGTTATATAATCATAGAATAAGAAGAGAATATGGCGTGGGGATGGAAATTGAAGGAAAGGAACTTTAGTGATGTTGTTACCTCTAAATCTTGTAACTTCTTTTGATTTTAGCCAAAATGATTTCTTCATTTGCCTTATTCCCAAGGAATGTTCTCAAGGAGTAATGGAGGAATTTTGGGAGATTATTTTATATGAATTTTTAATAGATAATGAGATTAATAGGTGATATTAATTGGGTAGAGGTGGTGACCTTTTATAAGAGGGATGAGTGGAACTTTTTGAATTTTTTGAAATATAATTTTATGAATTTTTTTTTTCAAAATTATAATATATAAAATGTGATATAATTCTACAATAAGATGATTATGGGTCTATATACTCCCATATAATAGGTTTTATACTTGTTTAGGTCAAAAAAGTATCCTTAACATCAAGCTTTAACCCTTACAAGAAAACATTAACTCTTACCATTTATTCTTATATTTTCAAAATATATTATTAATATAGTTAAAATAAAATTCCAATAGAACCAAAAATGGATCATAAATGACATTTTAGGCAACATATATGTCATTCGGACGAATCAAAGATTTTTAGGATGACTATATAATTTAATAAAATATTTTTTGTTTTAAAAACTCATTTCTGTCAATTTTGACTCAATTTTGTAACCGATTTTTTTACAGTCATAAAAACATGATGCCTTAAAAACAGACATTAAATAAAATATAATATTCCATAATCATCCAAAAAATTTGATGATGGCATAATAATTTTGAAATTAAATTTATTTTAATATAAAAATCTCATTTATTTAAATCATTATTTAATTAGGTCATCACAACATCATCATTGTGTCATAAATAAATTTGTATATTTAATTTCTAAAAATTAGAAATAAAAAATTATGATGTAGGAAATAATTTTATATTAATAATGAATATTTATAAACATAGATATCAGTCATATAACCCTATATTAAAATTGATTCAGTAAAAGATACATGTTTATGTTATTTATTAACTTTTTTTTAAAATTAAATATTATAAAATATAATTTTTATTCCCATATGGATCCCAAATTACAAAGGATAAGTCTAAGTATATTAATGGTAGAATAAATATCATCAAATAGAATTTGGAAACGTTTTAGGGTATTTTTATATTAGTATAAAGTTATTGTTTTACCATTATTTACCTGATTTTTCCTTAAACCGTGTTAAATAAAAACAATTTCCAAAGTTAGAATTCATAATGTCCAAAACTAAAACATACATATTTACCAAATTTGAACCATATTATTCCAAATATGGAATCCATAGTTACAAAATCAAAACGTAGAAATTTTAGTAATTAATTTAAAATTAATTCCCATTGTCAAAACCATAATGCGTGTTTTTAAGAAGTAAAAACTTTCAGAAGATTGACTTTTGATTAGGTCTATTTTCAATGTAAAATTACTTCTAATTACCAAAAAAATATTAGATGATAAATATATAATCCAATTAAACTTTAAAATAAATTATAATTATAACATAACTATATATATTAATTAAACAATAAGTATTTTTGAATTAAAATATTGTATTTTTCACTATTCATTAAAATATGAATTTTATCAGAAAAAATATCAAAATTTCTACTAAAGTATATTTTTATGTTTATATTCTAAAAGAGAAATATATTATTTCAAATAGAACATATAAAATGGAAAAAATGTATTTAAAATGATATGTCTATCAAAATATTATAAAATGAACTTCTAAAAAAATTCTAGTATTTTAAGATTAAAATTGGATTCATTCTCATTTTAAGCCTGTAAAATTTATTGGATTAATGTATAAAAATTTAAATAAAAATTTATAATCATATTATAGTTAGTTTTTTTCATTACTGCCAATACAATGTCTATGCGTTAACTACCATTGAAAATAATGATAATATTTTTGTAATATTTTTATGTATAACTCAATGTTGTGTGCAACGTAAGATTTTGTAGGAACACATTTTTCCATGTCGTGTACGATATTGGAAAAAGTTTTCTCCTTAACATTAAAATAATATCTTATTATTAAATATTAATAGATTTTAAAATGTATAATTCTATAAATACTTGGGACGTTACATCATTCCCCTCTTTTGGAAAATTTTTCCACGCATTTTTATTTACATATCAAATAAGTAGAGGTACTTCTCCCTCATAAAATGTTCAAATTACCACATTGCCTCTTCAACCGTTTGGTTTTCCCCAAAACTATTACCTAATGGATCACTATATTCCACAAAAATTTATATCTATTTTATATAATTTGAACTCATTGTTCCTCATAAGAAAGATTCTTTTCCAACTAAACTACATTAGTACTCAAAACATGAGATGGATATTGCATGTACATTCATAACATTGAAATATGAAAAGCATTGTACACCCAGTATAAAAAATAAGGTAAATACACCCTTTAGTAAACTAATCCAACATTATCCATAATTTCATAGGGTCCAATGTACCTCAGACTCTTCTTTCCCTCTTACGAAAATGCATCACACTTTTCCATGATGAAACATTGAGAATGACATGATCACCTACCTCGAAGAAATATCCTTCATCCAGTTATCTACATAACGTTTTTTTCCTAATATGAGATATTCTCATGTGCTTAGGAATCAACTAAACTATTCATACCATCTCTTCTACTAATTATGGTCCCATTAACTTCTTTTCACCTACTTCACCATAAAAAGATGGACTCAAACACCACTTTTTATATAATGCTATAAATGGTCCAATATGTATACTGGAATGAAAACTATTATTATAAGAAAACACAACCAAATAATGATGATTACCCAAACTTCACAAGTAATCCATTAAACAAGCACATATAATATCTTCCAAGGTCTGAATTGTTCGATCTGAAAAACCAATTTGATTGAGGATGAAATGTTTTACTGAAATTTAATTTAGTTCCTAATGTATTCTGAAGGACTTTACAAAAGATAAAAGTGGACCTAGAATCATGATTAGATACAATAAAGAGGGGGAAACCATGAAATCTTATTATCTATTTAATAGACAACCGATAGAGATGATATTGAGACCGAGTATCTCGAATAAGAAGAAAATGAGAAAATTTAGTCAATCGATCAACAATAACATATATTACATTGTCCCCTCAATATGTATTTGGTAATCCCACTATGAAATCTATGGATATATTTTCTCATTTAAACTCTGGGAATGGTAATAGAAAATGAATTCATTTCAGTCACTACTATTATGCTTTAACATAATGGCAAGCCAAATAATTCATGGAAATGTTGTCAATATCTCTTTTCATTACATCCCACAAGTTAAAATCCAAAATATCATTTCACATCTTAGTAAAACATTGAAAGTCTAAAAATGGAGATCTACAATCTTCAAATAATATCTCTTCAATAAACATTGAATAATAAGGAAAATCAAATGAGGCATGGACCAGTTAGTAAGGACTCCTTAGGTGCTTCCAGGGGACCCGAGATCAAATCTGGGAGGAGGTTAATTTCCAGGTTACTATAGTAGTACTATAGAAGCATTGTAGCAGTACTTTAGTAAGTGCTATAGTAGGTATTATAGAATGAACTATGTAGTATTGTAGAAGTCACTATAGCGGGAAATGTAGCAGTCACTATTTGGCACTGTAGCAGCCAAAAATATTCCAATGTTTGGGCCTTCGGGCCACCGATTTGGTCCCCGAGTCCTTTAAGGCCTTTGTGCCACACATGTCTTCAGGTAAGTAAGGCCTTAAGGCCACCTCAAGTCCTTCAGTCCTCCTTAAGTGAAGATGCAAACCATATAACCTGCAAGGAACAAGCTTGAGATGGAGGATAAGCGATGAGATTTCACTATAATAGAAGCTAAAACGATTGCAAGAATGAGAGGATATAGAACCTACCATCGGGGAAATCCTATGCATGCACGAGAAATACAAGATGAACAACCATGCGATGTCGGAGATATAATTTCACGATGAAGATTCTACGGAGGAGAAGTTCAATGTAATTATTCTAGGTTTTATGTAATATTTGAAGCCTATGCGAAATGAATTCCTCTCAAGCCTACATGCCATGTAATACATACGTCTAAGGGCCTTGTAAGGGTTCCAACACACCCATTGAAAGGTGGATTATCAAAAATTAATAAAAAATTAAGGCCTTTGAGAAATTGGATAAATAACAAGAAAAACATAATCTCTTTCCAAACCACAAAACACATTCATTATCAATGTTAAATTTAGGTAACTTACCCTTCTAATCAAATTCTACCTTTTCTACAATTATCTATCTATTTTCTCTCCCTACTTAATTCCTTCTGATAGGGAAGATTTCACTACCACCTAAAAAAATGTGGAGTAATTACATACACCAACAACTTCCAATCCAAAATTTAAAAATCAATAAGTAGAGGATCTATTTCCAAACATGGCATGGTTAATGTTGCTTTACTCATTCGAATCAAAGCGTCAACATCTTTATTTTTCAGGCATGGATAGTAATGAATACCACTATCATAATTAAATTAATTCTAGCAATATCATATGTCTCATATTTAATTCTCTAACAGTGAATATATACATCATTATTTTCTAATTAGTATATATTTCCCACTTTATGCAATAAAAATGATGCCTCCAAATTTTTTATGTGAAAACAATAATAACTATTTTCAAATAATTTTTCAGGTAATTTTACTTAGGATGTTTTCAATTGACCTAAATCATAATAAATTACTTGATCATTATACATTATGAAAAAACCAAGTGGTTTTAATTACGTATCACTATAGTTAACAAAATCACCATTCTTGGAAGGCAGGTCCAAAACTGGAGCACTTACCAATCCTCTTTTAAATTCTTGAAAACAATCATTAAATTATTTTATTCCAAATGATCACAATTATCTTACATGTTATCTTAGAAGGTGGGCTATATAACCAATAAAAATATTCAACAATCCTTCTATAATAACCCTCTAATCCAAGAAAACTACAAATTTATGTGATATTTTTATGTCTTGGCCTTTGTTCAATAACTGTTATTTTTTAAGGGGTAAGAATTATGCCATCATTAGAAATAATATGACTAAGGAAGGAATTTTTTTACAAAACAAATTCACTCTTACTAAACATTACATATAGTTTCTCTTATTTTGAGATTTTCAAATCCATCCTTACTTGAATTTCATGTTCCTCATGGATTTTAAAATATACCAAAATTTCATCTAAAACACAATAACAAACATATCCAAAAACTGTTGAAAGACTCTATTCATGAGATTCATAAATATACTAGGTGTGTTAGATATCCTAAAGGGCATAATAAAAACTCATAATGCCCATAACTCGTTTATGAATCTATATTTGGAATTTAACCCTTCTTCACCTTCAACTGATGGTACTCGGACCTCAAATCAACTATCGAAAAATATTAAGCTCCCTGGAGGTGATAAAAAATTATTGATATGTGTAAAAAGATAGTTATTCTTAATAGTGAGGTTATTCAAGGATCTATAATCAATTAATAGTCTCATATAACCATCATTCATTTCTCACAAATAAAAGTGGAGAATTCTATGGTGAAGTTCTACGTCGATTGACTCCTTTATCATGTAATCAATTAAATGGTTTTTTAATTCCACCAGTTCTACATGATACATTAGATAAGGGGGTTTGGAAATAAGTATAGTATCACGAAAAAAATCAAAAGTAAATTCCACCTCCTGTTTCGGAACAATACCAAGAAATTCATTATGAAAAATATCTAACAATTCATTCATTACTATAATTTCACTAATCAAAATAGATTCATTCTATTTAACAACATGATCCATGTAACATTCTCTACCATCATAAATCAATATATCAACATCATGTTATATTATGAAAAGTATGAAATCATTAAATAATACATTTTTTGGATTTACAATCTATTATATGGTGATAAATTTAAAGCTAATCAATACCCAAAATGATGTCAAACTCCACTATGGGAAGTCCAAAAAGATTTACATGAGACTATCTAACTAATGATAATAAGAAGATTCTGATAAATAAATCATTCCTTAATACTTACACCAAGAGTATATACCAAATGCTCTATATCACATTCATGAGGTGTTATTTCTAATTTACTTATATTGTTCTCATAAATGAAGGAGTGTGATTATTTAGAGTCCAGTCGTGTACTAGAATATTTTGAAAAAAATATGTAACATACTGTCAGCACATCATTTGATGGTCCCAAATCAACTATTGTAGTAGAAAATGTTTTTTCCATGCTCTTATGCTTTCGATCTTGCTAGCTTCCACCATGTGAAATCAACTTTTGAAACACATTTTCATAATTTTCAAAATAATTGTAACTAAAACATCTTATCACTGGTTTTCCATTGACTGCATGATAATCGTCCTTAAGGTTATGAGAAATATGGCCAGTCTTACGACATCACAAGAACTTCCCAGACATTGTGAAAAATTATCTAGGATGCTTTTTACCACACTTCTCACAAGTTAGTAATTTAGCTTTCTTACTTGTAGACTTCTTTGATGACTTCCTTACCATTTCATACCAACTGGATCAATTATTCTATTTGATCACATGGAAAACATGATCATAAAAAAAATCTATTTCTACCTTCTCAGCACATCAGACAAGTTTATAATATCTTTTGAACTCACAAGAATCTAACAACCTTTGATATTTCAGCTTCAATCCAGAGTAAAACTGATTTATCTTACTATCAATATACTGGGTAATGTTTAGGATATACCTCGACAAAATGGTGAAATTTTATTCATATCAAGCCAAAAAATATTCCTCATTGTGTTTAATTCCATGAATGCCTTTTACATCTTACGTAAAATATCAATAAGAAAATATTTCACAAGGAATATATTCTTAAAATCAACCAATTACATGGGGTCAATCTCTTCACTTCCTCTGTAATATTTAATCATTGACCATCCCTGATCAACTTCAACTTCATTATAATAAATTGAAAGACTATACATTTGAATTTATAAACACTAAATCACATAAAAACATTTTCTAGTTCTTTAATCCACCCTTAAGCTTGTACAAGTTCAAATGATTCTCTAAATGATTTGGGACATTGCCTCATTAAATGAACTGCGATTGACATATTCCACTATGGATAAACAAGTTGATCTCATGCATGGAAACCACAACAATTTATTTCCTAAGTTAACAGATCCATCACTACAAAAAACTGTTCAGTTCTGATTAAGAACATCCCAGAATGTTGATTTGGAATGTTATTTTCCATTATAGTCCTTCCCAGTACAGCTTCCCTATTTCCTCTGCAAAAACAAATTCTAAACAAACCAATCATAGACCAAGAAATTGGTAAAATTTAAATGATATATATTTTAAATTGTACCATAATGTAATAATATTTTATTGATACTCTAATAACAATATTATTACTCTTAATTTTTTCTAAACCGAACATTAATTCCAACTATAAGGATCTGGTGTTAAATATCACTCAATCATGAGTTATATCGATAATTTTACTACTAATCCCATCAAGGTTTTTTTTCAGGTTTATAGAATTATATAATTAGGTCATAAATCATACATAATAACATAACAATTATAAAACAATTCTTATACTCACTATCCAATTTCCCCACCCCCCATAAATTAGATCCTTTTTAAAAATAAATATTGTATCTTTCATTTTTAAAAAGTATGAATTTTCAATTATCCCATCCCTGAATCTATTCATCTTTATGTCCTATGATAAACATTTCAAAACCTGGGATGAGAATAAAAATCTTAGTATGGGATACATAAATAATGAGAACAATTAGTCTTCTAAAAATATGTAAATCATGAATACGTCATCATAATGTAATAATTTCCACCTATAAGAAATAGAAAAACTCTTAATAGAATATAAGATCATTACATAACTGTGTGGTAAAAAAAGGATTACCATAAATCCTATACAATTCAATAAATAACGTGTAATGATAACTTGGGACATGAACATTCTAAAATTGAATAATCATACGGTCGACATACACACATATCACTAAATTTAAAAGTTTTACGACTGAATTCCATAACCAATGCATTGGAGGTTATAATGTAACCATTGATTCTTGGTTTATCATGGGACCACCCTTATTTGGGTTATCACGTAACAACCCATCCTTGGATTATTGCATAACCACCTGTCATATCTCCAAATACAATTATATAAAAATAACATGAAAAATATTGCAATTATCAATATTTCACTCATAAAATTTCTTTTGAAATCACAAGAAATCATTTCATGATATTTAAATTGTAAATACTCTTTCGAAAACATTTTCAATACCGTAAACTCAAAAGGGAATAAGGGATTTATTTTTCATTTAAAAACATTAAGGCTAATAGTGGAATCCAAATATAAAATAATGGTTATGGAGGTGGAGAGTTTGTTGTCACCGCATACAAAAAACAATCCACTATGTAATTTAGTAAAATTCATCATATAATAAAGATTCCATTTGATTAAAATTAATATTAAAAGTGGTTTATCATACACCGTTTAAAAGAAGGTGGTGTACAATAGAAAAATATGCCTCAATGAAAGGAGATTGAGATGATGTCTTTTACATCAAAGCCAACTTGTCTCATTTGTACATTATATTCATGAATAATAAACCTAGGTTAATTTAAAATTGATTTATAACCTTTTTTAGTTTTATTATTTATTTTATATAACTTATATCATTTTTTTCTAAAAATCACATAATTAGTTAAATTCATATCGATTGTTTTGTCGATATTCAATACTTGAGCCAAAAATGAACCCATTTTGATATAAATTGTCTATGTGGTAAATTCCCATCATCTCTAGAATATTATTAATCATTTAAATATCATATATATAACTAGTATAAATGTACTTATAATATCTTAATATTTTGAGATAAGAAATGAAATCTACCGTTCATGGGGATAGTTGGTCATACCTATTCATGAATGCTACTTTCTTTTTTAGTCATACTAATGGAATGAAAAATAAATGATACATATTTATATTGTAATAAAATTATAATATCTATGATATATAGGTTACATAAGTTTTTTAATTCTATCCTTTATACATTCAATACAGGACCTTAACGAGTCATATTACTTTGAGGGGGTGGTAGTCCGCAGTTCCTCAAATAAAATTATTGTATTTACCTGTTATGAAATGCATAATGGTATGTTGTAAATAAAAATTACAGAACCATAGATAAAATAAAATTTATATCATATATAAATATAGTCCCATCATAATTTCCACCATGAGAGGTGGTAGGAGAAAATTGGACTATCATCATTTCGTGAGGCAACAGTTCACCGTACACAGAAACAACATGCTCGTATACATTAGATTGATGTGTGTGTATTTGTAGATCGAATCCTTCTCATAAAAAATCCAAGTATATTTTTCATATTGGGTTGGTTATTTAATACTAGAATTTAATATTATTGGGATTGGAGAGCGAAAATAAACGAAAGATACTTGATTGAAGACTTTACCTCTAAATCGAGTAACATCTTCTGATTTGAGACAAAATGTTTTCTTGAATGTCCTTATGCATAGGTTAATCATCTAAAAGTATAATGGTGATGTGGGTATCTTATTTGAGTATAATTAGGATTATAAAAGGGTCTTTATAGTTGTGAGTAAGTGAGTAAAGATCTTGGCCTTTTATAAGAAAGAGAATGGGAACTTTAGGAAAGTGTTAAAAATTATTATTTTGTTAAAAATTAATTTTAGAATTATAATAGACCCAATGTGATGTAATTAGAGGATAAGATGAGAATGTTTGAAAATACTCTCAATTAATTGGTTTTAGGCATGTTTAGGTCAAAAAATTAGCCTTATCTTTTAGATTTAACCCTTAGTTTAAGACATTAATTCTTACCATGTCTTCTAGAATATTCATATTGTATTGTTACTATAGATACTATAAAATGAAAATAGATCAAGAGGAGGACCATTCATGAATCTTTGAAAATTATATATTTCATTTGGAAGAATATTAGTTTATTAGGAATACTATATCATTTAATAATGTTGTATTTGTTTAAAAAACACATTTATTCCACTTTTTACACTATTTATTAATTGATTTTTATTAGTGTAATAAAAACGTGGTCACTTTGAAAAAGAAGAATTAAATCAAAGATAATATGTCATAATCATCCATAAAGTTCTTGAATGGAATCACATTGCTAATGTTACATTAATTTTAATATTTATAATATCATTTATTTTAATCTTTCATTAATAAGGTTATCACAATAGCATCATTGTGCCATAAATAAATTTATATATTTAATGTCTAAAATTATAAATAAAATACCATGATGTATGAAATCATTTTATCATTCAAGTGAATATTTATAGTCATATATATTAGTTTTATATACCTATATTTAAATTTGTTTAGTAAATGATATATGTTTATGTTTTATTTCCCTTTTCTTTAAATTAAATATTGTAAAATGTCATTTTCACACCCAAGTGGCTCCCAAAAGCCAAAAGTTCGGCCCTTGTTTTACTATCATCAGAAATATCTCATAAAATTTTATTATGAAACGTTTTAGGGTAGTTTTATGTTATCAAATTATTATTATTTTACCCTTATTTACATGATTTACCCTTTAACCATGGAAAATAGAAATAATTACTGAAGATACTATTCATAATGTCAATAAATAAAAACTACCTATTTACAAAATTTAGAACTTTTGATTCATAATATGGAAAAAAATTACAAATTTAAAACACAAAAAATTCAGTAACAAATTAAAAGTAATTTTTTTTTTCAAAACAAGAAAGCGTGTTTTTAAGAAGTAAAAACTATAAAAGGATTGAAATGTTTTCATATCCAATTACAATGTGAAATTACATCCAATGAATACAAATTGATTGAATGATAAAAAAATAATCCAATTAAAATTTAAAACCAATAAATGGGGTAACATAACTATATTAATAAATTATATGAAAAGGTAGTTTGGAATTAAAATGCAGTATTTCTCATTATTCATTAAAACAATAAGTTAATCAGAAAAAATACTCAAATTTCAACCAATGTAAATTTTTTTGTTCTACTTATAAGGAATTTTTTTTCTCAAGTAGAACCTATAAAAGTGACAAAAACTGGATTTAAGAGGTTTTCCCCCATAAAAAGGCGGTAAGATGGGCTTTTAAATATATTAGAGTATTATATGATTAAAATTGGATTCATTCTCATCTTTAGCCACTAAAATTTGTTAGATAAAAGAAAATAAATTTAAAAAACTTTTATAATCATATTTTATTTATTTCTATTCCTTTCTACCAATACAATGTCTAGGAATTAATAACCATTTAAAATAATAATAATATTATTATTTTAATATTTTTCAGTATAACTCAGAGTTGTGTGAAATGTATGATTTTTGAAAAAACACGTTGTTGTGTAACAAACAATATCAGACTAAGTGTCATATTCAACATAAAATTAATATCATATTAAAAATTCTTTAAATTTATTTAAATGTACTATTCTATAAATGCCAATGATGTTACATTATGTAACATAGTTTTAGATAATTTTTGTCTAATCCCTTTTGTTAAATATAAGTCTTATTCCACCAATTACTTTATGAGAATAGTATTTCATAAAAAATGATGAATTTGATAAATTGGTATTTCGAGTAAGAATGGTAATGTTGAGAAATATAAGCATTATGGTTTTCTTTATTAATTTTTTAAAAATTATTATAAATGATGTTGATATTTATTCCTTATCTATAAATGATTAGGAAATTGTTTTGATAAGAGGTATATTTTTATACGATAAAACAGAAAGTGTATTTTTTTTAAATTAATGAATTTACTTAAATGAAATAATGAATTTCTGAAATAATTAATATTTTAGAAAAATATTATTATAAAATTAATTTTATTTAAATAAATGTGTATATAATTTTTATTATGTCATGTGTAATTTTCTTATGGTTGAAAATAGTTTATGTCAAAACCCACTAATTTTCAATAAATTTTGGTTCTAATTTTTGAAGTCAAAATTCACAAATTTTAAAAACTATTCACATAAAATTAATATTATTTTTGGAATCAAGATATTGTAATTATCCAATGTGGAATTTTTCATTATTTTTTAATATAGTCTAATTTTTGGGTAAAAATAAATAATATATAGACATATAGTCTGTTTTATGACATCATAATGAACCAATGATGATTTAAAAATTACCACAAAATTGATCTTATAATAAATAAAAGATTTAAATTTAAAATAAAGTGATTTTATATTTATATGACTTATTTTATAATGCCTTAGTGAGTCATTCAAAATATATAATATGTTTTATAATTTTTAATTCATTTTCTTCATGTTGTGACTCACTTCCGCATAAGAAAGGCTAATATTTTAATTTATTAGTCACATGGACTCATAAAATAATTTTTTCCACTACCCTTGGCCAGAAACCATGGGAAAAACTATTGGTGGGTTTGTGGTTTTTAATATTTCAGTATGTTGTTTCCAGAACCAAAAAAATGCAAATTTATTCCTATTTTCCTATATAAACCCACCCATCCACCCATTCATCATCACTAAAACTCCCTTAAGATCTTCTTAACACTCCTCTACACTCCCTATAATCCTCACAAGGTTCCCTAAGCTCCCAAAATGCCTCCCACAAGCCTTTGGGATCACACATCCGGTAAGGTTTCATCACATTCTGTCATTTCCCAATTTTGTATAAGTTTCTTTATATTGTTATACCCTATTATTTTTAAATTAAAAATCGTGGGTTATGTTTTATAACCTCCCCCATACGTACCAATTTATTATTTAAATATTTTAAACCTTTATCAATCTCATTAATCACTCCCATGTACACTAATTACCATGCTAAAATTCATTTATGGATTTCTCTCTCCTCAATTCCATTCAAGCATTTATTTTTATTATGAATCTAATGATCCAATTCATTTTTATGGGATATTATGGTTCTTGGTCCCATTAATTTTCAATTCAAGTCTAAATTATGAAAGATCCTTTTTTATCTCATCATCCAATTTTATGATTCCCCATGTGATGTTATTATGCTACAAAAATTGCACCGTGATTTTTCAAGCCAAAATCATTGTGTTGTTAATACATAGACCATTTCACTCTTAAGGTTATTTAAATTTAAATTTAAATATAATTATTGATTATATAATTTCATATACATATTCCACATTCTATTTTCATGAAATAAATGAGATTTTTAAAGAATCCTTGTTATATGATATATGTTGAAGACATATGCATTGGATTAAAATATTCATGAAGGGTGAAGCCTGATAGTGATCCAATGCATTGGGTAATTTTTAGTATCATGATAAGTCATTTTGGGACATGGTTTTACCTAATTCCTTTTAGGGCATTTTCCATCCATGTTGGGATAGGGGTTGACTAAATTCCTTTTTGTTTATGATGCAATGTTTTAATTTATTTCCATATTTCCATGTTATGATAATCATGATATATTGTGAATTTCTGTTCATGTTTCCCTTATTCTCCTATGATATTCTTATTTCCTAACATGTATTTTATTCTTCATTTTATGCATCTTTTACTCCCATACTAGGATTTATATCTCACCCTTTTCATATGTATGTCCTCAGGTTGTCCCACGCAATGCAAACTAGGAAGGAATGTTGTGGTCATGTAGAAGAAGTTTCTAATAAAGATGTGGTATTTTAGTCTTAAGTGTAATGTTATGTTCTTAACCCCCAAAAACACTATACCTATCATTATTATAGGTTTTATTTAGTGCATCATTATGTAATAAATTTTGTTTAAGTAGAAAATAATTAGAGGTGCAGTAATAGTTTGTATCATATGAAAGGTTTAGTTATTTTTGGGATTAAAATTAGAAAACTACAGTGAAAGCATTAGGGATAAGACTAAGTATAATAAAAGAATACATAATTCTTTTTATGGAGAAAAGTTTTATTATAAAAATAAATCCATGTCAAGATATGATAAATTATAGATGGCTCTGGGACAAATTTATCTAGGGGTTAAACCATAAAACATGTCATTGATCATGACATGTACTGGAACTATGACATGAAAATGGGTCTTGATGTACTCTTGGTTTGACACTCATGGGGGAGATTTTTAGGTAAATTCATTTGTATAGAATGAAAAATTATTAAGGGAACAATAAATTGACCCTAAGAATAAATGTTAATAAGTATGTCATGGATAACATAGATCGAAGCTTACAAATTCATATATTAAGTAGATAAATGTAATTTTTAAGTTAGCTCATTTTATAATTAGATTATACTTTATGAGTTTAATAGTTTAAAATATATACCCCTAATTTTCCTTTTATTCTATCCAATGGCTAGTAATAGGGAGACTTGAGATAAAAAACGATTTGAATATCAATTTGATGATTGTTCTAATGAGATGCCCACTTTGATGGGAATGAGAATCGAAAACTTTTTCCCAATAGTCCATCAGTTAACTTTGGTATTTAATAGAGACACTTGTCACAAGGAACATCCACCCACCATGAAAGAATAAGTCACTATTGAGATCATCATAAGAAAAAGGAATCCTTTTTTCAATGGATCATCTAATCACTCAATCGCTAAACAATGGATCAACTCTATTGATAATATATTCTACGTATTTCAATGTTTCGAATAAGAGAAGTATCTTCTACATAATTATCATATGGATGGTGAATCTGATAATTAGTGGACATGGATTAAAAATATGAAGCCTGAGGAAGAGATCAAGGTAATGGGGTGGAAGTATTTCAAAAACAAAAATCAATATATATTTTCCCTGAACCCTTTATCATAAGATGGAAAAATATTTCCTAGAACTCAAGAAAATAGAAAAAATATCTATTATGGCATATGAAGAAAATATCACCAGACATGAACGATACCCCTCTGGTTTTTTCGTTACCCTGGAATGAATGGTTGACAACTTTACTGGTGGGATAAAACCTTGCCTACAGAAATCCCTAGCGATCTACGATGTTGAAATTTTGATGAGTTTGTATGATGTTTCCTCAAAGATGATATGAAGATTGGGGAATCTAAAGGGTATCATGGGGAAAATAAGTAGAATGTGTACCTTAATTCGGGTAGTCCGATTGATAAATCAATTTGTGATAATTAATTAAAGAATCCCACATTCCAAATTTCTAGAAATAGACACCCTGGAAAAATCATGAAGGGGATGAGGAAATTATTTAGGTGCCGGAAGAAGGGCTTCAAGCTATCAATTTCCAACAAGAAAAACACGCTATTACGATAGAGGAAAGGAATTATCTATTCGATCCTGAATGTTGTTATCATTTATATAACTGTAATGAACCAGGTTTTATTACGAACCAGTACCCTAATCTAATGGTTTTTTGGAGGCAACCAATAACATCCAAGGACAAAAGCGAGAGTGTTTTACATTAAAACCATTTAATTGAATGCTGAAAACAAAGTGGTGATAGGAAATATTGTTATTCAATCAGGAATAGATAAATACTCTTTGATTTTGGTTCTACTCATTCTTTTATATCCATAATTATTATATGAAAAATCCAAACACCAACACAAATCACGGAAGTAGAGATGTTGGTGAGAATAGGAATTGGGAAAATATTCCATCCCTTGAATATAAATCCTCCCCTATAAAAATTTGTTTATTGATTATCCTAGAGAACCTCTTAATACTTCCCAGTGTCAAATTTGATGCATTTGATGAGAAAGATTTTCTTTCCATATATAGATCTGTCATAAATTTTCCTGAGAGGTAATTCACTCTCTATACAGTGAATCGACCCCCGATCCTATACATGTGGAAGGAGGAGGATGTATCTTCTTTATCACTATCATCTAAAGCATGTATATTACTTCCTTATTAGAATTAATATTTTTTTAAATTATTGAGTCTAAAGAAGGATCCATTCTCATAGAAATGCATATCATATGTGAATTCACTAATGTGTTTTTTGAAGAATTCTGTGGTCTTAGTCCTAGAAGTGTTTTTTAATTTTAAATTGATCATATAATTGGTGCATTTATAATACACAAGACTCCATATAAATTGGCTATTTTGGAGCTTGAGGATCTAAAGAATCAACTACAAGAGAATATAGGAAAAGGGGTTATATGACCACGTGCTTCACCACAGGGTGCACCAGTCATATTCATCAAGAGGAAGGATGGTTCAATTCCCCTTTGAATTGATTATCATGACCTAAACAAAATCACAAATAAAGTACCATTTTCCATGAATTCATTACTTGTTTTATTAGTTATTTGGTGCACAAAACTTCTCTAAGATAGATCTATGGTTGGGATATTACTATTTATGGGTGAGGAAGGTGGATATTCCCATGACTACTTTTCATACATGGTATAAGAATTATGTATTAATTTTAACGCTGTTTAGACTCACTAATGCTCTAGAAATTTTTATAGACTTAATGAATAGAGTATTTAGAGATTACCTCATAAACTTTGTGGTAGAATTTATAGAAAATCTTCTAATATACTCAAAATCCAAAGAAGAGCATGAGGAGTATCTAAGAACAATACTAGAGACCTTGTGGAAGGATAATCAATTTGAAATATACATCATGTGTGAGTTATAGTTGAAGGAAGTTATATTCCTGGGGAATGCCATCACAAGCAATGGGATATCAGTGGATCCTTCCAAAATAAAATAAATTTAGGGATGATTGATTCCAATATCAATTATTTATAACCATAACTTCCAGGGGTTAATTAGATATTATCACTGATTTGTGGGAAATTTATCAAGATTTTCAAACCCTATTACCAGGCTAACTTAGAAGGGTGTCATGTTTTCTTGGAATGATGAATGTGAATAAATATTCATGGAGTTGAAGAATAGGCTTATCACTAACACTTTTATGACAATACCAATAATTGTGGAGCTTTTTTTAATCATCAAAGATGCTTCAAAGAATGGATTGGACTGTGTGTTGATGCAGAATGACAAATTCATTGCTTATTACTCAAGGAAGTTAAAAATTTCCTGAAAATAATGTCCCACACATGATTCGAAGTTAGAAGTTATTATCTTCGCATCGAAGATATGGAATTAATATCTCTTGGGGGAATAGTGTGAAATATATACAGATCACAAAAGTCTCAAATAGATATTCACATATAATTTTCTGAAAATTCACCCATGAAGAGGGCTGATCTCATCACGGATTATGACTGCTCAATCCATTACCACCCTGGGAAAGACAACAAGGTGGAAGATGCTCTATGTATAAATGACCCAACAATTCTATCATTGATGATAATTGAAAAGGATCCAATATTATTAAATTCGATGAATATGGACATGTGAATTATAAATAAGGGAACATCATCAATTATTTCATAAATTATTGCTCAACTATATCTTTTGGAAAGGTTAAAGGGTGTTCAAAATTATGATGAGTGAATTCTGAAGAATGCGGAAAATATAAAAAATGGGAAATCTTTAATGTTTATTGTTAACGATGAGTGAATTTTGAGGTTTGCTTAATTACTATGTGTTTCATTAAATCCAAAGATAAAGAATGAACATTTGGATGATGCACACAATTCATGTTTTTCCCTTCAACCAAGAAACACAAAGATGTATTAGTATCTCTGAGAGCATTATTGTTGGGATAACATTAAGAAGGAGAGCGTTGAGTGTACATCAATGTGACTAGTATGTCTGCAAGTGAAGGTTGAGTGGGTGAACTCTAAGGTGATGATTTAACCATTAACCATACCAACATGGAAATGGTAAAACATCACCATGAACATTGGCATTGGACTTCTGAAGACATCTAGAGGAAAAAACGTTATATATTCAACTATGGATCATCTTACAATGAATTCAAACATAATTGTGATTTGAGAGGATTTCACATTGGATCCACTTTCATAGATATACATCAGAGAAGTGGTAAGGCTACATGGTGTACCACTATATATTATATCTGATTGAGATCCAAGATTCACCTCTTTGTTCTAGAAGATTCTCAAACATGATCTGAATACTGAGCTAAGCTATAGTATGATTTATCATCCTCAAACTGATGTCCAATTTGAGAGGAATATCCAAAAATTAGAGGACATGTTGAGTGAATTATGAATGGACTTCAATGTAGAATGTGATCAACATCGTACATTGGGTGAGTTCCCATAAAAAATAGTTACCACTCAATAATCCAAACAGATCCCTTTGAATCACTTTATAGGAAAAGGTGTAAAAAACCTGGAATGTTAAGGTGATGTTAGGGGAAAAAAATCTAGGCCCACAAATGGTCGAAGAAATGGTGGAGAAGGTTATAACCATCCAGCATCACATCTATGCTACTCAGAGTTGAAAAAATATATATGTTGACAATCGTCTATGAGACCTAGAGTTTTTGGTTAGAGAGATAGTATTCCTCCACATATCTACGAGGAATATAGTTATGAGATTTTTGATGACGGTAAAGCTTAGTCCAAGGTATATCATCATGTTTGAGATCTTTTATTGCATCAGAGTAGTGGACTATCAGGTAACACTCCCATCAAACCTGTCTCAAGTACAAGATGTATTCCATGTGTCAATCTTGAGGATGTACATACCAAACTTTTCACATGTAATCAATCTAGAGGTGGAACCATTATAGAATGACCTCCCCTAAGAAGAGAAGCATTGATGACCATGGATCATTGGCAAAAATTTCTATGAAATAAGATAATGCCCCTCATCAATGTGTTTTGGAGAAACCCAATGTTTAAAAGGAAACATGGGAACTAGAAGATTTTATGAGGTAGAGTTACCCTGAATGGTTTTAGTGTTTGGAAAAGGAGACATCAAGGAATAAATTTTTGAAGGGGGGAGGTTTCAATGACTTGATCATTTATGAAAAAAATTTCTATTTCTTTTAATGTCTCATTGATATATAAAAGTGATTCAATTTATTTTATTAATTATTATATCTAATTGGGTATTAATAACAGTAATGTATCATTATCATTGAAGATATAACTTTTGAAAAGTGACCACAAAACTGATATAAATATAAAGTTTTAAAAACCCTTTTGGCATAGAAAATGTATATAATATAATTTTCTAGTAGACTCGGGACTTATTGAGATCTTCTTTTAGAGCTCATAAAGGAGTTCACATCACTAGGCTTCTCTCATGACCAAGCCCAAGACGATCTTCAACATGTTAATCTTGAATGGAATCACTTATGAGATAAGTTCAAGTGAACAGATATTACCACCTAGGCGATGTTATCTAAGTATCCCCAAGAGTCTGTCACCATCTCAAACATTACCCTTAGGTCGTATGATAGTTTTATAAGGGGTTATGTAACAAGGTATTAGTTAATTATTTTGTAATATTGTTTTATTAATAAAAGTCTTCTTCCACCAATTTCTTTATGAGAAGAGTCTTTCTAAAAAATGAGGAATTAGTTAAATTTATTTTTTGAGAAAAAATAGAACATGCTCTTTATTATTTTTATTAATAATATTATAAAAAAATTATTAAAAATGAAGATTATATCAATTATTTATCTATATATGATTAGGAAATCAATTTGAAAAGTGTGAAATTTTTATACGATAAAATAAAAAGTTTTTTTTTAAATTAAATAATTTATTTATAGAATTTTTTAATTTTTGAAATAATTCATATTTGAATAAAATACTATTATCAAATTAATTTTATTAATAATTAATGAGTATATAATTTTTATTAATTCATGTGTAATTTTTATTATGGTTTAAAAACTATTTTTTTCAAAATTCATCAATTTTCCATAAGTATCAGTTCTCATTTTAAAAGTGAAAATTCACATATATAGACATTTATTTAGATAAAATTAATATTATTTTTAGAATCAGGATGTTGAAATTATCAAATAGTGAATTTTTCATGTTTTTATGAGGTGGTAAAATGTTTGGGGAAAAATTTAATAATATATAAATATATAGATTGTTTTATCACATCATAATGACCAAATAGTGGTCTAATAAAAACCATAAAATTGATCTTATATGAAATCATTGTTTAAAATTGAAAATAAAGTGAGTTTTTTATTTATTTGACTAATTTTATACGGACATTGTGAATCCTACAAAATATATGTTATATTTTATGAATCTAAATTCATTTCCTTGACGGTGTGTGTCACCTCCAAACTTGAATAGCTAATATTTTAATGTCTTCATACCTTGGAATTATAAAATAATGTTTTCCACACCCCTTAGAATGAATCAATGGAAAAAATAATAGTTTTTTCTATGGTTTTGAATATTATAGTATGTAGTTTCCACAACCTAAATAATAAATAATTCCACCTCTTTTCCAATATTTACCCACACAAGAAACTATTAATTTTCAGTATTAATTCATTAAGATCATCCTCACTCACCTATACACTCACAAGAGTCCTCCCAAATATCCCCAGAGCCCCCAATAATCCTCTCCCAAGCCTCTGGGGTCTCACATCCATGTAAGGTATCCTCACTTTCCTTTATCATTTTTTCCATGATTACTTATATTGTTATACACATTTATTTTTCAATTTAATAAGATGGGGTATGTTTTCTCACATCCACCATAATACCCTTATTATTTTTCAATGATGAGAAACCCATTTAACTCTCATTTATCCCTCACATGTATACCCATTACCATGCAGAAATTTCGTAAGGGGTTTCTCTCTCCTTATTTCCATTTGAACGTTTCTGTTAAATTAGGTATCTCAAATTCCATTGCATATGTTATCATATTATCTCCATAATCCATGTACTCACCATTTAATGTCTAAATGAAATGATACCCATTTATCTTTCTTCATCCCATTTTATTAATCCTTGCATGATGTTGTGATGCTGTCGAAATTCCACCGCGATTTTCAAAGGAAATAAGTCATCATGTAGTGAATACCATGCCTGTTTATAAGTCAAGGTTATTCATATTTATGCACATCACATATTGATTATATAATTTCATGCGTGTATTCCACCATCCTTTAACATGAAATAGGTGACATTGTTGAAACAATTAATTTTATATGAACTATGTGGCGCACTTAAGCATGAAATTTAAATGTTCATTAAGGGTGCACTTTGATAACGCTCCAATGCATTGGGTAATGTTTTATATCATGATATTTCATGTTGGGAAATGGGTTTAACTAATTAATTTTAGGTTTTTTCCACCACGTTGGTACATAGGATTACATGATTACATTATGTTTTTGGTGATGTGTAATATGTCATTGCCACATTTACATAAAAATTATATATCTTGCCTTTATGTTCATGTTTTTCTTATTCTCTATTGATATTACTATTAACTAAAACGTATTGTATTCTTTATGATATTCTCTATTTAGTCCCTTAATGGGATTTATATATCACCTTTTTTTTATTTATCTCCTCAGCGTTTCCCATGAAATTTTATGTATGAAGTAATGGCGTGGTCAGGTAAAATATGTTTTCAAAAACGATGTTGTATTTTAGGTCTTTAGTGTCATGTAATGTTCCTATTCTGCAAATATAGTTAACTACAAGAACATTTGGGTTGTATTAAGTGTAATTTTATGTAAAAAATCATGTTTATATATGAAATAAAGTAGAGTGTTGTTATCAAAGATCATGAAAATAGTTAGAAGTTTTGTATATGTAATGATTTTATTTCTAATGATAAGAAGAATACAATTGAAATATGAAAGGAAATAAGTGATAATGAAAAAGATGATTAAGACTATTTAATGAGTTATTAAAGATGTGGGATTATTTATGTGATTATATATTTGAATTAAATAATTATGTCATATGATTCAGAAATATGTAATGATATTTTAGAAACAAAATCATTAGGGATATGAAAAAATATGTTAAATTTTATTGATGGGCTGCAAAAGTTTTTTATTGGAAAGGGGATTTTTTAATTAAGGAAATATAACACTTAATATGATAAAGATTTTGATATAACTTTTTTGAGATAAATAAATGGTGGATATGAATAAGTATATTCGATTGTACTGATTTCCTTGAAATTGATTAATGATATGGCCACAAATTGGTTTCTACTATCATTGATTCAATTTACAACATTGTTGGATCTATAGAATTTAATCAATAATATGTGTTTTTATTAAATTAAGGATGAAGAATTCATTTTTACATTGAGATTTAATATAATTAATGTTATTACCATTCATGAAAATATATGACATGCGGAATTAAATATTTGATATGTAAAAATAAATACCAAATTTATGATATTTTTGTATTAATGTGGACACTATATTCTGAAATTTAGGGAAATTCATTATAAATTTTCATCTTTGGAAGGTTTATATGGTTAAATATTTTTATATTAGAATATGATAAACTCTAGATGAGGTTTTATAGATTAACATATTATATCACCCTATGAAGAATTATCCATATTGTATAATAAGTGATAACCCAATTTTAACTAGACAGAGATGGATATATATATCATTATATTACTAATATCTCTAACTATTAGTGCTTCAAAAATAAAAAAAATTCATGTTATTTCATTGAGTAAGAGAGGAAGTGAAAATTGATCTATGCACAACCAAAGGATTAATGTTTTATTACTATATAGAGGAATGTTAACAACTATTTTTACAAGTCCATTTTAAATTGATGATCATATTGAGAATTTATGATGTAATTATATCTTCTAATATACCTATATTGGGTTCATGATGATCTCATTGTATCCCTCTGATGTAATTAATTATCTGATACATCAATTATAATGAACTTAAGGGTCATACCCCAATATCATTATTTTTTTAATAAGGAACAACCAATAAAGATTTTGGATCAAATAGAGAATGATTTACTAAATTTGACCACCAACCTAATCAGTGTTTTGTGGTGAAACAGTATTCTTGAGAAAAATACATGTGACCTTAAGGACGTAATAAGGCCAACATATCCTATGTTGATGGTAACGCAATGCTGAATTTTGATGGAGAAATTAATTTTAATGGTTGTACAATATTACAACCCCACTTTAATTGACCTTTTTTCAAGAGAAATTTAATATTTTTATTTTAATCATTACACAGACCACAAATTTTTGTTTTGTTACTTGCAATAGTTTGTTCAATCAATATTTTACAAAACTAAAAAATTTATTTTTTAAAATGATATTTATATCCAAACAATTCTAATGGTGGGAACTGATAGAATTAATTAATATATATATATATATATTCACACACATATATAATTAATTAATTGGTTTCCAATTAATTAAAAATAAAAAATCTATTTGAAAATAAAGGATAACTTTTTTAAGAAACTATTTCTATTAAACCAGTGGTGCTTTACCTTAATAAATTATGCAAACCAACTCCATCGAATTATTTTAAAGGAATTAATATATTATATAATCAATAAAATATTTGTCATTCATTTATTTTCTTTCTAGAAAATTTATAATAATAATTCCAATTTTATGATAAAAAACTATTTTTTTTATAAAAAGTAGTAAATTCAAAAATATTCATAATTATTTAAATGAATTTTTAGTAAAATTAGAAGATTCATTTTTTAAAATAAAACTAATTTTTAAAATAATTATATCAAAATTTTTGTAGGGTAATGTTTTTATAATTTCTGGAAAAGATTATTTTTTATAAATAGTTAAAAATACCGAATTGTAATTAATAATTACATTTTTAGTTAAACAATTTATAAAGTTAGTTGTTATTTTAAATTATTTTTATGGTAAAAGTATTTCAAAAATATATATATGTTACTAAAATATTAATAATTTTAAAAATTTTCATATTTATATTTTATTCTAAACCATTTTAAACCATTTAACATTTTTTAAATCGTAGATTTCTCATCTCGTGTGTAGGATACATATTTAATTTAAAATTTACAAATGCTTGAATTGAATTTGTAAAAATAGATTTAATTTTTGTAATAAATATAATTTATAATATATAATAAAGACAACATAATTTTTGAAGAAAATGAATAATGAAAATATATACAAGTAATTACTACGCTTAAGGTGAAAATGAGTAAACTAGGGGTAAAAAAATATAAGTATTGAAATGACCAACAAACCTACTAAAATTTTATTTTATATCTATATTTTATACCTATAATGTCTATTTGTATATAATAAACCATTTTGGTTCATTTTTCAGTGTTAAAATTTGGGTATAATTTTTTCTTTTAAAAATATTACAAGTGTGACACTCACATCACTTATAAAATGCCAAGCCCTCTCCTCTTATCATCACACGGTGATGAAATATTTTATTGGCCATGAAATTCACAAATAAGATCTAAAATTACCTCTTATTAATATATAATTCTTAGTTTTGGAATAAGGATAATATACGAAGTCTTTTTTTTGAAAATCTAAAGAGGATACCTAAATAAGAGGAACATTCTTCAATGTGCTCGTTTATTTTATTTCTTCATCCCCACATTAAATTATTATAAAAATAAAATGATTTAATTTTTTCAATATTAAAAATATAATTAATTTATTTTTTGTTAAGGTAATTACCTAAAACATTCTCCACTTTCTATAAATCTGATATGAAACCGTCATTCAAGTGTATGGAACACTACCGCCTCACGAACCGATGCCAATTGATTTCCATTACCACCTGTCCCAATTGGGAATGATTTTGAATATAAAGTATATATATTATATTTATAAAATAATTATTCCTATGTATTCATTATTCCATGTATAACTTTTCTACAGTCCCTTCCATATGGGATAAGATAACCTAAATCAAGTGTACAATGGACTACCACCTTGAGAAATGACGTGATTCATTTTCACTTATGATTTAAATGTTAAATAATAAGGATTATATTAAGGAATATGTGTGATATAAATTATATAATTATTATACTAATGATATATTTATTATTATTAAATGGTAATATATCAATTTTTTCATTCCTTTATCACTCGTTCATGTATGTGTAGACTATTGACCTGACGAAGCTATGTGACCATCTCTTTTCATAACCCCAACACATAGTCGATATATATAGGTATATTTAATGTAATAATATTTTATTTATGGAATTGTTCTTAATTTTATGTAATGATAAAATATTACTTAACATGTTTTTATATTGATCAATGGAAAATGGAAAAGTTATTCACATGTATCTGAGACAAATCATCTCCATGGATACAACAGACTTCATTCCACAAACTCGACATTAATGATTGGTATTAAAAGAAAAAATTATGAATAAATATGATAATTATTTCATAATTATTATTCTATATATTATGGATCACTGATCAATTTTATAGTACAAAAAATAACAAATCAAAACATATATGAAAAAAATCAGTTATTACATGAAGTGTTAATTTAATGTGGAATTTTTAATAAATAGATAATAGCTAGTCATAATTAAATAATAAATGGTAATATATATATATATATATATATTTCAATAATATATCAATTATAAACATATATTTATTTTATATAAGATTTATATGTGTAAAAAGTATTTCACGACATAAGGTAAGGGATTTCTAGTCTCAATTTTATTTCTATGAGACATATGAAAATTCACCTCTCATTTAATTTCGGTGGTGTATTTACTAATCATTAGAAAAGTTATAACATTTATATCATTATTTTAATGATACATAATGTTATATTTTATGTTATTCTTCATGTAGTCTTACCTTCCAAAATATTTATAAAACATTAAGGGATTTTTGTCTTAATTCTATTTTCTTTGAGACAAAACACATATTCATAAAAACATTCATTTATATGGTGAATATAATAAATGAATTTATTTTTAATTATTCTCTTAAAAATTATAGGCATTTAAATATTTATTTTATTACATTATTTTCATGGGGTTTATAGTCCAAAAGATAATAAAGTTATATAGGGTTTATGATACAATTTCTTCGTTAATTGTAGTTTTTTATGTTTATAATTTTAATGATAAAATATTATAATCCATATTTAAAAATAATAATAAATTATTTCTCTGAATAAAATTTTTACCTTTACTTTGCATTTTTAATATAATAAATAGTATAATGTAAGGTCTTCAAAAATAAACATTTTAATTTCCATATTTACATGAAAACCATTTTTTTCCAAATCCACGTTTTCTAAAAAATCAAATTTCTTAATATGATTTATTAAATAAATTTTGACCCATGATTTAATTTTTACAAAATGACTTTAATGGAATATTACTATAATTTTCAAAATAATTCTGATTTGTATTATAGAGAAATTTTTAATGGAATCGTAATTTTAACTCGAATGACAATGATGGTATATTTTGAAATCATTAAAAAAATTATACTAAATATTAATTAATATGGTTCAAATGTAATTTTATATGAGAATGATTTAAAATTTTTTACTTAAAAATTTTATTCATTATAGAATTGTAAATTTCTTCAAGAAATGTTTAAATTATAAATATACATTATTTTAATGTTTTCAATCGTTATTTTCAAAGAAAATTATTTTCAATATTATTCAGGAATTTTCAATGTTTAAATGACATTTTCTATAAGAATTGATAAAAATTAGTTTTAAGGAATCATTTATATGATTCAATTGTTATTTTCAAATAAAACTATTTGAAAAATGATTAATGTTATTTAAAATTCATTTCAATGTGGAATGGATATTTTTTTAAAGAAAGAATATAAATGATTATTAATTATTAATATATAAATTTTAATATTTATTTTAAAATTATATAAATTTTTTGAAATTTTATGTTATTGAAAATTATTTTCAAATTTGAAATTAGATTTTCCTGAATAAGTATTTTTAATAATTTTGAAGTATCTTTTATCAGTATGAATGGTTATTTTCAAGGGAAGGAATTTAAAAACATATTATGTTTTAAAATATGCTTCTAAAAGTGGAAATGATATTTTTCTCAAAAATTTTTTTAAATGGAATTAAATAATACATTATATATTTCAATGGTTATATTCAATGTAATGTATATTCCAAATGTTTCATATTATGAAACATGATTCTTAAAGTGGAAAGCTCATTTTCCTCAAAAATTTTTTACATGAATTTTTAATGAATAAAATTTATATTTTCAGGTTAATTTTAAATAAAAAGGATTTTAAAAAACATTTTTGTTTCAAAATGTTTTTCATAGAAAAGATATTTTCCCTATGAAATTTTGGAAGTGATATTTCAAAATAAATTTCAACCAAAGATGATATCCTCTAATGGATATTATTATTTACTTGAGATATGATATGAGGATACAATTTTTATTCACTATCTAAATTCTTTTTGTTTATGATGGAAGGATGTTTATGAAACATGTTCCCTCCCATCGTCTATAACATGATAAAATTCTTATGAATCCAATTTATTTTATTATGTTATTTTATTATAAAAATAAAAAGATTAATGAACCATGTCTCTTTTTTATATGTTACTATATTATGAAATATTTGTGAAAACCATTTCATTTCATAGTCTCTGATATGATTAATGTTTTATGATATTATGAAAAATGTATTTTTGATTTTCATTTTTTGATGGGTGGTTCTTATATATCCCTTCATTGGATTAGGTAAATATATAATCTCATAAGATAAAAATGATTATAATTGAAGGTACAACAAATTTAGTAAGAAAATTTGTCCACTATTATAGTCATGGGAGTGAAATTACACTACTATGATAGTTAGTGGAGTGAACCCATTAAAATTTTATAGAATTGTATGTGAGCCTTAAATACTATGATATTATTTTCTATAGTTATGTATATGCCAAAATATATGTCTTATAAAAAAGATATTCAATCATGGATCATGTTTTTTTATTTAGATATGATTCATGTCTTATGAAAAATGAATCTATATTGCATATGTAATATATAAATCTTAGATATATAGGTTATGGTTTTTGAATGTTATAATCATTTTCTCATACACTTATGTTCATTTGATTCTTATATATATACATTTTTTACCCATAATAACCACTTGAGATCATCATTTATTATGTTTATATTCCCTAGGTTTTGAGGAAGGATTTTTAGTAGGTTATGTTTGTGAAGAGTAATAATGTAGAACATCATTATGGGATATGTTTAATATCTATAAATAAATTATGTTCCTCCTAAATGTGTCTATGTACAATATTTATTATTCATATTAAAACATGTAATATCCATGAATAAAAATCCCCATTCTCTATGTTCACTCTATCCAAAAGTGAATAAGTCACTAAAAATGTATAATAGATAGACTTCCTTTGATGATCCAATAATTATAAGTTAATATTAGAAAATAGGGCCATCAGATTAAACTAACAAAAAAAATCATGAAATTATTTTGTTAGAGTCCTATTTATCATAGAATCATCAACATAATTTCCCTTCCCATGTGTATACGAATGATCAAAATTAAAAAAAATATTAAAACCTCCTTCTCTTCCGGAAATTTATGTCATGATGTCCAAAGATGTATTTTAAGATTTTATGGACTATACCAACAAAAAACTACACTACTAGTAAGTTGTACCTCAAAAAAATGCAATGAATGAACCATAGTGCTGAATCGAGATCATCAATCGGGTAGTTAAACTAATGAGGTATCAAAAACTAAGACTCATATGGAATGTCTCGATAATATTTCCTTATAAATGAACCTATATTGAAACCTAAAAAATAATTATATTAATTATAAAATCATCATGTTTGTGGATGAATAATTATTAGTTCTAAATTAAATCAACCTTTGAACAGACTACAACATATTCAATAATTATCAGTTGTTTAAAAACTTTTGTTAGTCTTTTTTTAAAACATAGTTGTGGTTTTTTGAAAATAGCCAATAATTTTTTTTTCTATGCATTAATATTCTCCCCCCTCCTCCCAAACCCAATACCGAAACCCCAACCCTCTTCCCCAAATCTCATTAAACCCCTCTCCGTCGGCCCCCCTACCAAGTCAAACCCCACAACATCGGCCGCCAACCCTGTATAGCCCCCATCCATCATACCCAACACCATTGATGCATGTTGAACCCTATCACCTCACAACTGGCCACTGACTGCATTGATCCCTGGCCCCTTGTTGTAGGTCCTAGAGCTTGTTGAACCCAGTTTTACCCTATCCTCTTACCACCATCCCCAACCCTATAAAACCCCATCCCCTCACAGTCGAGCACATTCTCCCCTTAATATTGTCCCTTTCTCCCCTCCCTACAAGCCTCCTTCTCCATTAAAACATTCCCACCTTACTTCACCGAATTATCATATCCCAATTTGAGGTAATTCACCAATTTATTATATGTTTTTTATTTTATATAATGTTTTGGTTCAAGGGTGGGTCTTTTCATAGATAGCGGAACCTTGGATTCTTGTACATGTGATGACTTGACAAGTAGGATGGGCATCTTATCACATTATAAATGGTCCTAGTTGGATGCATGCCTTTTTATGTGTTTCTGAATGTGGACTCAATATTAAATGTTGATGAAATGGATAAATTATTTATGATGCTTAAATTTTATTGAAATAAATTATTATATTGTTTTGAATATTATAAATATAGTTTTATTTATATTTTTAACTCTGAGATAAGCTGTTATATTCTTAATGGTCTGTGTGGTAATCATTTGTTTGGGTTTATAACTGGGTATGATTACTAAACCCATCTATATGAAAATTGGTGTCTATTCATGTGATTTTCTCCATAATATTAAAAATAATAATAATATTTATTTCTCTATTTTTTTCCTTAATATAGTTGTCTAGCATAAGATCCATGGAGTTGGTCATGTCCTTACAGTCTAGAGTTGTTCTAATTTTTTCCCTGCCACGTGATTTATTATGGTGTCTTTGTTTCTAGTATTATATTTTCATACTACTTAGATATATTGTCATATTTGTCTTTTTTTGTGTTATATTTTTTATGTTTCATGGAATATAATGTTTGGGTTCAGTGTTGTTTTATTGTCTTGAATGGCTATGTTTGTTTAAAGGGAAATCATCCCTCTGTGATTTAGTGACCCCTATAAATTTTTTTATTACAATTGGTTGCTTAATATATCTATTATAAATATATATGTTAAATTAGTAGGTAGGGGTTTTAATCCATGATGTAGTGGTTTAACTAAATATATAAATAAACATGGGTTACCAATACCAATGATTTACACAACCTATGAAAGAGATGAAGTTTTAAACACTATTTCATTGAATAAATTGTAAGATATATCAAATAAATCAAATGGTAGATCATCAATATATATATGGACATAATATTTATGTTTGTTTCAAATTGTTTTTTATCAAATTTTCATATATTTATTTTTTTTTTCTAAAATGAAAATTTTATTATATGAGACAAATTTCTTCATATTTATTATACTCATCAAAATATGATAATGAAAAAAATTGAGTTCTCTTATGATGGGTACAATATAGAATCAAAAATATTATAACTAATTTTTTTAAACAATCTCCATTATTAAAGTACCTTTATAGACATATAATATTTCATTATATATTTATACTTTTATCCAAAATTATTGGTGACTAAGTAGTGGTCCTATCCTCCTCTAGGATTAAAACATAATAATCATTAGGGATGATCAAATTATTCACTCCAAATAATACATCGTCAAATAATCTCTATTGAAATATAGTGGATCTGATAGATAATTTGAAAACCACTCAAGGTTGTTTGATATGTACAATATATAAAAATAGATATATATATATATTGTGACAAACATAAATATAATCTCATAGATCACCACTATAAATTATTGTGATGAATTATGTGACACCCTCCCTAGTTGTAGATGCTTTATAACTACAAATACACTATTATGGTGATAGATAATTACTTGGTTCCCCAATACATAGTGACCCTAGGTTGTTTCACCTGTGATACAAGTTTTAAATTAATGAATGTATTCATTTTTATTCTATATTACATAATCATATCCACGATTCATTTCCTTATTTTAAATTGACTTTTTTTGTACTTATATGACTCTTAAATAACTATATCGGTTGAGCTTTTTTCACATCCATTTATCTATTTTCGTTCTATGTAATACATATGTTTTTAATTTATTTTAATAATGTGTAGGCCCAATGTGATATGGATAAAAGTTAGATCACATTACTGAGGAATAGAACTAATTATTCTAAGGGATTGGATTATTTTGTTTTCAATTTCTAATCTTTCAGTTAATGGGAGAAGAAGATTTCAATGTCATAATTGTAAATTTAGAAGATGTATTAAGAGATATTGACATTATAAATACTTGATATGGAAGAAATTACAATGTCAATATTTTTGTTGTATTTGGAATGGAGAACCAAACATTACAGAATATCTGATCACTAATGTCAATCGACATAATGAGCTCCCAAATTAGTTGAAAACTGAAAATTAAATTCAAGAGCTTTTATGAGAATCATCCTATATTTCAAGATTGAAACATCAATGTCACAATATATTAGAACAACCTATTTATAGAGCCACAAATAACAACATGGAATTTGTTGTTTTTGATACCATATGACTACCAATTCTGAATTGCAACATATCATTGGATCTTTCCTTAATTCAGTGGTAACTAATATAAGATAACACTCCACTTAGCAGAAATTATTTTTACAAGCTTTAGTTGATGATGGAAATCAAGATGTGTATACTGGATGTTCTAAATATTCAAAAAATTATTTTAATATCAAGTTGTACCATTTCAATTGACTAAAGGGAGTTAAAAATTTGGATATGTCCCTAACTTTGTAATTCTTAAATGATGAATTTACTAATGAAAATATTCCTTGATATTTTCCTGATATGAAAAAAATTGTTAACTAGATTTAATGAATTATAAAAAAATACATGCATGCCCCAATTATTGTATGCTTTATTAGGGAGATGATTCAAGAATACAAGATAGAAAAAAAAATTCTTTTTTTTATATGGAAGTCAATTGGTGATGTTAGAAGTATGAATCAACATAATAATGCGATGTAGATGAAAAAGAACACACCGACAAAGGTTTTTCATTCCATTCCATTAAATACTCGACTAAAAAGGTTAATCATATCATCAAAAGCTACTAAAAACATGAATTGGAATTATACAGGAAATAAAAATGATGGGTTAATGAGACATTTAATAGATTCAAAATCCTCAATGATAGATGATTCATTACATCCATTTTTTCATATAAACCTTGGAATATTTTATTGGTATTGGATTCAAATGGATTCAACCCATTGGGAACTTTGATCACTAGTTATAGCTTTGGGATGGCTGTTTTGATGTCTTACCATCTACATTTATGGATGTGTTTATAACAAATTTCATTTATCATTTGGATGATTATTCATGGAAAATAATTCTTGGAAATGAAATTGATGTATACTTGATGCCTCTAATTGAATAATTACATGAGTTTTTGAGAAATGGTTTTGAGACATATCATTCTTATTCATGTAAAATGTTCAAATTGAATGATGAACTAATGTGGACCATTAGTGACTTACCGGGACACAAAAATTTAGCTAGTTTTAACACATACATGATTTTATATTTTCCTATTTGTGACTTTAATTTTGAGCTAGAATGACTACCTCATAGTTGAAAATGGTTCTTCTTATGTCATAAAAGATTTATCAATGTATCTCATAGATTCCAGTTGAACAGGTTACAATTCAATGGTTTTATTGATTATATACCACCTCCTTAGATGATAATATGTTCTGAAATATGGGAAAAACATGGAAATGTAGATATATTATTGGGGAAGGTGCATCATTTCAATGATAGTGGAAAATGAATTTCGAAGTGCATCGTAATGTGAGATTGGAATGCAATAATGAAAGAAAAAAAATTATATTATTCAAAGTTCCTTATTGGGAATTTAATTTGATACAACATAATATTGATTTGATGAATATTAAGAAGAATATCTATAATAATTTGATCATCACATTACTTAATGAGTATGGAAAATAGAACGATCATATCAATATATAATGCAATGAAAATTTTTGTTAAATATCCATTCCATCGAATTTCAAAACATGAGAAGGTATTTGATGGGTATTAATGTAACATATTAAGGTGTTTTGACTTAAATCATCAATGGTTATATGGATTCAAATGTCAAGATTCACGTATTTTTTTACTGTAGTAACTACAATTGACATTGTGAACAATATTATATGAAAAGGATAATGTGGTTGTCCTAAAATTTTTCACATTCTTTATACAGTTATGTGAGAAAAATCTAAAACCATTTGATCTTGAAATCATTCTAGATATTTTTTTTAAAATTTTGTGCAATGGATATGCTCTTTCCCCCAATTTTTACTATCATGATGCATTTAAATATTTATTTTGTTGAGGAAGATAATTTATAATGACCGGTATTTTATTTAAGGATTTTTAGAATTAATAGTTAAATTATTTTTATGTTTATCATTTATGTAAAAAAATATTTATTGTTCATTAAATAAAAAATTATGTTTGTTCTATTTTGTTTCATAGATATCTTGGGCATTTGAAGTCATTTGTGAACAATAAAGCTTAACCTAAAGGATCTTTTTTTAAGTCTATTTTAAAGAGGAGTGACTTAAAATTTGTTCAAGATACATGGATTATATTGAGAGAAGAATTAATAAATTTATAAGTGTGAATGATAGATTGGATCTGTCTCATCTATAAGGGTAATCAATAGTCTTTCCAAATATTGGTTGATTAGTTGGGAGATGCTAAAATGTTACACTGATAGAAATGGAATTATTATTGGAACATAGATACATAATACTAAATAGTGAAATTGTAGATCCATTTATTTAGTATTTTAGGATAAAAAAATATATGAATGAGAGGATGAACAAGAAATGAGAGAGATTTAAAAAATTATATTAACAAAGTACCTGAACAATGATTTGGACGATGTGTATGTTCATAAATATTGTAATCAAGGTGGATATTAGTTTTAAACATATATTTTGTAATTATAATTATGTATATTAATTTTTTTAGATTATGAATATTGATACTGAATCTGAGTTTTCAAAAGATTGGAATTTTCATGCTATAGGTCCTCTAAAACTAGCTAGAAACTACAAAACTTACTATGTGAATGGCTCTAAATTTCAAGAAGTCGATTGGGAAGATGGGTTTAAAACAAAAAATTGTGGTATATTTACATTATATGTAGTGGGATACAATATAATGCTGAATGATGATATCCAATAAAAACACAATGGAATATTTTTAGTGGTTTTATTCCAATGAAAATGGGTTGATATTCTACGGGGTGTTAAAAGAGATTCCCTGCAATTTACTTCTATGAACTTCTCTCGCATGATGGATATTGGTGATCAAGAATTACATGATCCATATCTCTTATCATTGCATGTGAAAATGTTATATTATGTGGACGCTATTGTGGATGAATGTTTCAGTGTAGTTTCTCATGTAAAATAAAGAGACATGTACAATATATGGGATAAAGTAGAAGATTCCCCTCTGACATTGAATACCCTAATCATCAAGAAGTGAATGTATTTCTCTATCCTGATATTTAAAATATTAGTCTTTCAGGGGTTTATAGAGTAGATAAGTTAAATATTGAGCAAGAAAATGACATGATTGATGGAGGAACTGATTGTATATTCACTCATTCATTCATTTATCAACCACTTTGGTCATTTTTCTAGTCATTCAATATCATAGTTATGTATATTTTGTTCTTCAGAACTATTCATCTATTATCTTGTATAATTTTTTTTGCATGAATTTTTTGAAATATATGTTCATAAGTAAATTTTATTTTATAAAATGACAGAAATTCCAAGTTGGATGAGTTATGGTAATGAAATTCTACTATTAGTTGACTTTTCATCGACCATACCAACCGATGACGGTCCATATGTCTCCCTCCCTGCATCATCTGAGGCACCATCTGCTTTCCCCAAATATTGTCTATTACCCCCTCCATTAGCATACCATCAACAACTCAGTAAATGCCTCCCCATTCAGTAGCCTCAGTAGTGAGGGAGTAGGTATCCAATCCTAGTTCTTCATAGGGATACTCGAGGGTAAATCTTATAGGTAAAATTTTAATTATGAATAAATTTATTTCTATTTTTTATACTAAAAACTATTTTTTCATAAATTGTAGAAAAAAAATTTATTATACTGAGGAATATGAAAATTTTAGAACTTTGGAATCTGAACTAACTAAAGCTATTTGTACCATATGACCACTATGGGGTCCCTATGGATGACGTAATATGTGTAACGTCCCGGTTCCGGAAGCCACCCAGAGGCGCCCCATACCCAATTTGTCATAGGGCCTCAAGTACATTTCCCCGAATGCCAGAGGATACCGACTAGCAGCGAGGGCATTGGGTGTGATAGTGGGAAAACAATTACCTCATTGGTAGAGTGACACAATGGAAGAAAGCAATAGACAATGCGGAAGTAGGAATAATCCATAAAAAGGTAAATAGTAGAAGACTGGAAAATAATAAACTGGAGCACACACATATATATGAATGATGCATGGTACATATGTCTAGGAAAGAATCCAATGAAATCACATTGATGGAATACAATAGTACTAAACCCATGTACAAAATAATGCAGTTAAACAACTCCTTAGCATCGCAAGCAAAAGCTTATTCCCATGCTCTCTAGCCCCACAAAAAATAAAGTACCTTAAGTAGAAGGGTTCTTGCCATTATCTATACCTGAAGTAGTATATTCTGTTTCGGCCCAAAAACATGTCCCAAATAGGGTGTAAGACTAAATCCTAGTTGGAAAGCACCGCAAGATCTGTGCCTAACAGTTAGTGAATTTATGGAAGACAACAAGAGAATAAATGTATTAAACAAGGAAGTACTTCTGAATGGCCCGATGACCTTATTTTTATTTTATTTTAGATAATCCCCCTTTTGAGGGTTGAAGGGGAACCCTTACATGACCCGTAGTCCCAAGGCAGAAGGCCAGAAATGACCCACAATACATGACCCGAAGGCCCAAAGGCATACCAAGCTCATACATGACCAGTAGGACCAGCCCACTAGAACTTCCCCTCCCCAGCGTCTTTTCATCATTGATAATCATAGCTCCCCACCATGCATTGCGGATCAGCTAGCATTGCCCTGTACAAAGCTGCACGGTGCCTGGTCCCGTTGGCGGCTGCTATACCCTCTCATTCTTCCAATCTGGTTAGCTCTGCATCTCGTGGCTACTACTCCTGCTACTCTGATCCTCTTCTCGGGCATGTTCAGTGTGAACTGGGCTAATCCATTGTCTACCTGACCCAAAGGCCATGTGGCCCGAAAGCCTTTGATGACCCAAAGTCCCTGGAGACCCGTAGGCCCAAACTGGCGGCCCGGAGGCCCACATCGGGTGAATAGTTCAGGCTTCTACAGTACCGAACAATAACTACTACATAATGCTACAGTAGCCCAGAAATTTTCCTCCACCTGGTTTTGAACCCGGGTCTCTTGGATGACAAACACGAGCCCTTACCACTCGGGTACGTGCTCGTTGGCTAAATAAGGAAGTGCCCAAGGTAAACAATTCACAGTTTCAATGAATTCATTATCGTATATCAAGAAACAGATAACAAAGAAGGTAATCACAAATAGGTAACCCTCTAGGAAGTACTCACATCCTATCCCCTCTAGTCCAACCTAGAAACACAAGCAACCATTTGGGCAGTAAACTCAGTCCAACCCATATGGTTTAGCTTAGGCATAGACTCTCTAAGGAAGCACCCACTGTCAATTCCACCTATAGTTTCATATTAGTAAATAAAGGCATTCTGGGGAATCACTCAACGTCTATTCCCCCTATGGCCCGCATTGAGGATCTACAGACACTTTGAGGAAGCACTTATGTCAATTCCCCCTATGATCTCACATCGTAAGTAAAACAGATACTCATGAGAAGCCCTTATGTCCATTCTCCCTATGGTCTCTACACCAGGTTCTCAGAGCCCTATGTAAGTCAATCAAGTATATCAGCGCATATCGGCCAAAGTAAACATATGAACTACTTGGCTTTTAGTCTATAGCATAACAGTATGTAAGGATACAGACACCCCATCCTACTATACTAGGCCTGGGAGGTAAACAGCTTCTTAACATGCAACCTAGACCCAATGGTCAAAACAAGAAATCATGCATGGTAAAGCACTTCCAAAGAATAGTAATTAACACTATTCACATCATTTATCATCAACTCAATAATACAAGATTATTAAGAAAACAATAAGAAAAAAACTATAAATGCTCAATAACCCATTCATGGTTATTGGGGAGTTTGAACATATAACTCAAATAATATTTATGGAAAGGCACAAAACACCTATCTAGGTGTTTGGAGATTGATATAATTGAGTCTCAGGGCTTGAATTACATTAGAACGTCGATGATGTAAAGAAATTTCTAAAACAATCAATATAGAATAATATAAGAATGAGGAAGAATTGGGAAACGAAGCTCAAGTAGAAGAGAGAGCTTACTGGGGTTATCCCAAGGCAATCGTCTGTGGTCAAATCAGAGTTCGGATGCTTGGTCGGCAGATCAGAGGATGATCACGGCAGTGCTGGAGCTCTCGGCTAAACACTACCTAGAAGAAGAACATTACGGTGACTATACGTGACCCCGAGACGTTTAATGAAAAAAGAAAATACAAGGCATGTACTTTGGAAGTACACGGCATGTAATTTATATTTTCTTAACCCACATTAGGTGGCATTCAGGTCACCCCCACATGGTCATGTGTGTGCCCATCACATGGCCAGCACACGACCTCCTGCCGAGACCCAGTACATGGCGTGTGCTCATAAAGTACACTGTGTGTACTTCATAAATTTATAATAATTTCCCTTTTTCTTAAAAACAACCAGAATAATGCAAAAATACCTAAAAAGAAATACTGGGTTCTTACAAACTCCCCCCATAAGGAAATTCATCCCTGAATTTCCCTAATAAGGAGGCATAGAATAAGAATCCCCGAATAGGTCTGGCCACTGTGCTCGTACATCGGCCACCCTTCCCAAGTCACATCCTATACATGCTCGTGCTACCATAACACTCATACCAAAGGGATAGACCAGACACAAAGAACCTTCATACTTAGATCAACGATCCAGATTGGATGCTCCTCCAATGATTCATCCACTTCCAACTCAACCTCCTTGGGTAGGAAAACATGAGGCGAGTCTGAGAAGTAATGTTGAAGCTGAGAAACGTAGAAGATGTTGTGCATAGCCCGATACCTCTGAGGTAGCTGCAACCGATAGGAAACTAGAAAAATTCTATCAAACCCCTCAAAGGGCCCGACATACCTCGTTGAAAGCATACACTGTATCCTAATGCTCTTGTGTCCCACCTTAGTGTGACATGTAGAAAAACATTATCCCCAACCTCGAACTCCAGAGGGCATCTCCGTTGATCAGCATAAGACTTCTGTCAATACTGTGTAGTAACCATCCTATTTTGAATCCACTAAATCTGCTATGTGGTCTCCTGAACAAGACAAGGTCCCAGCATAGCTACCTATGATGCCTCTATCGAACATATGAGTGATCGACATGGCGTAACATTCAATGCCTCATAAGGTGCCATCTGAATAGTTTCTTGAATACTATTATTGTAGGAAAACTCCACAAAAGGTATGTTCTTCTCCCAAGAACCTCCATGAAAAAAAATAAATGCCCAAAGAAAGTCCTCAAGCAACTGAATTATATGCTCGGACTGGCTATATGTCTGAGGGTGGTAAGATGTACTAAAAATTAACATTGTACCCAAAGCCTTCTAAATCCCCTTCCAGACCCGAGAAGTAAAACATGAATCTTTCTCCGAAACAACGGATTGTGGAACTCCATGTCTGTTCACAATCTCACGGATGTACAACTGTCCTAGCTCATCAACACTGATGGTCTCTATGATCGGTATAATGTGAGAAAACTTCATGAGTCTGTCAATGACAGCCCAAACTATATCATTCCCTAGAGGCGAACTTAGTAAACCTGTCACAAAATCCATCGCAACATCATTCCACTACCACACGGGAATGGGTAACTACTATAAAATACATGATGGTCACTGATGCCTTCACCTGATAATAGGTGGAACACCTCATGAAAAAACCAGCTACATCTATCTTCATACCTGGCCACCAATACTGACTATGTAGAACACGATACATATTGGTGATACAGGATGAACTACCCAAATTGAGGAATGAAAGTCCACTATCATCTCCTCACGTATGTCTGCTGAAACTCAAATTTGCCCCTGGAAACGCAAGATATCATACTCACCTATGGTCCATCCATGAATAGTGTATTCTCATGAAACACACTCCCAAAGGACTAGGCCTTCTATATATGATAGCTTCCTCATTCATAATCGATCAAGAAGATTAGAGTTAACAGACACAAAAGAATGAAACATCTGCCCCTATCCATTGTGCACCTCCAAATTTAATTCAAATAACATAGCCATAAGATACAACTCACTACTAGCCTCCTGAAATGCCTGTATCTGAGTCCTCCTTCTCAATGCATTAGCAACTGCATTGCCCTTCCCAGTCATATAGAGAATATCAATGTCAAATGACAGAAGGTACTCAACCCACCTTCGCTGTCTCAAATTTAGATCATGTTGACTGAAGATGTACATGGGATTCTTTTGGTTGGTAAAAAAATCAAAAATCTCTACTAGATGATAATATCTCCAAATGTGTAAGGCATGAACAACTGTATCCAACTCAAGATCGTGTGTCGGGTAATTCCTCTCATGTGGTCTCAACTTCCGAGACACATACGCAACAACTCATTCTCCCTTCATAAGCACAGATCCTTGCCCGATACACGAAGCATCACAATACACAATAAATCTCTTTCCTGGCTCTAGAAAAACTAGTATCTATGTTGAATTCAACCACCCTTTCATCTTCTGAAAGGCTGTCTCACAAAACGTTGACCACAAGAACATTCCACCTATTTTAATCAGGTCCATTAGTGGCGCTACTAAGCGTGAAAATTCCTGTTTGAAACGTCTGTAGTATCCAGTCAGCCCTAGAAAACTTCTTACCTCAAATAAGTTCATCAACTACTCCCAAGAAAATACTACCCTAACTTTTTCTGGATCAACTGATACTCCTGTATCTGAGATAACATGACCCAAGACATGAATTTGGCCCATCGAAAAGTGGCATTTTTAGAGTTTTTCATACAACTAATGCTCTATTAGTGTACTAAAAAAATCTCAAGATGTGTGTTAGGGTCATGTCGAGTGTGAGAGTACACCAATATATCATCCAATAAAACCACCACAAACGAATCCAAGTTTTGATGGAACACATGGTTCATCAGTGAAATGAAAACTGCAGGCACGTTCGTGAGACCGAACGACATAACCATATAGTCGTATAGGCCATACCTTCTTCAAACTGATGTGAGAGGAATATCTAATGTTCTAATGCGCAACTGATGGTAACAGGACCTCAAGTCGATATTCTAGAACACCCGGTCACCTCGAAGCTGATCAAAGAGATCATCAATCCTTGGAAATGGATATCAGTTCTTGACCATCAAATGGTTCAACTTTCGATAATCCACACATAGATGGAGGGTACCGTCTGCCTTCTTCACAAATAGTATAGGAGAACCCCAAGGAGAAGTACTGGGTAATATGAAACCCTTATCCTGCAACTCCTCCAACAACTTATTGAGCTCCTGTAACTCTAGTGTATCCATCTTATACGACAGAATGGACTCTGGTGCTGCCACAAGTACAAGACCAATAGAAATTTCTACCTCACGCTCTGGAGGAATACCTGAAAAGTATTATAGAAATACATCTCCGAAACGATACCCTAGTGGAGGAAATTCCATCTAGGAAATCCCCTCATCATCCAGATATAGGCTAGATATAATGGCTATAACTCCTCACAAATCATGATGCTTGAGTCCAACTCTTCTTGCCTAGACAATCCATTCGACCTTATAAAGAAATGATATACCATTTGGTGATGTGAAACTCACCCTAAGACGATAGCAATTGATGACTAACTGGAAGTGAACTAATCAGTCCATTCCGATAATGACATCATACCCCTTCAACTCTAGTACATAGAGGTACCATAAAAAGAGACACCCACCAACCTTTAGAGGGAACTCCTTGCACTGACATACACTCACCGTTATAGTCCCTAAAATAGTGTCTAGTGTCAAGATATCAGTAGAATAACAGATACAGATCCCAAGGCTCTCCACAACCAAAAAAGATATAAAGCTATCGGAAGCCCATGTATCAAAATGAGAACAAGCTAAAACTGAGGCTATTAAGATCATACCTCACACTGTAGAGGGTCTGAGATCCTACTCCTATTGGGTTGGCTCCACTACAAAATTCTAACCTGTACCGTATCCATGTGACCCTGTATGGCCACCCTGAGTTGGTCCACCCTATTGTCTATGAAAGCTGGTTGACTGGCTACCACGATCATTACCTCCACCTCAGCCTGAATGGCTGGAAGAACTACAGTTCCCAGACTAGTGAGAAACAGGTGGTGCTGCTCCGGAAGGAAGAGTCTTTAAAGAACCCATGTCACTAGTTGATGGTTATAAGATCTGATAGAAGCAATGAAGATGGCCAATCTTGCCACAAGATCGGGACTCCACTGGGTCACTCGGGAAATGTGGCCTCTTATTCCCACTTTTCCCACACTGGTAGAACAAAAACTGACTACTAGAAAATGTTTATCACCTCTTCAGATCACAGCGTGAAGACTCCCTATGGTGCGACCTACTGTCAGTAGGAGGGATACTAACTCTAGATGCATAGCCGCCTTGGCTCACAGCTCTAGAATCTCTCATATTTTTCTTAGTGATCAGCGCCTAATTGACGACAGAAGGGATAGAGGTCAACAAAAATATGTTCACCTATGATTATATGTCATTCCTCAAACCATCATCAAACATCCTTACAAGGAATATCTGATCACCACCTGAAATAGACGTGAAACACTACAGCTCAGTAAAACATGAGAAATACTCCATAACTGAAAGAGTACCCTACTCAAAACTCATAAAATATCAAGCTCAATCGGCCCTCATGGTCTCTGGATAGAAGTATTCATAGAATATACCCTCGAAATCCACCTAATTCATAACTAGCTGGCATCCCATCTTTGAGATCACATCCCACCACCACATAGAGGAATCATGTATCATATACTTAGAGAGCTTGACTCTCCTCACGGTAGGCATCTCCAGATGGTTGAAGATATACAACATGGCTTCTAATCATGTCTCTATATCTTGAGGTACTCCTTCCCCTGTGAAAGTTGGAGTATATGGATGGTTGTCCTTGATCCGTCACGTCTGGAGTCTGATCATCACCTTGCAACAAGAGTACAACCAGAATATGTCTCAGTGGCATGACTCTCCATGTTCAAGATCACACCTTATTAAAAAATCATCAACGACTAAAAACTGGAAGCATAAGAAGGGAACCAGAGAATGAAAACATTCATGTTTTACAATACAAGACTACATGACGTGTATAATTACTACATGACATGTTCCCTTAATCCTTTCACATGGGCATGTAAATCTTCTTTAACTGGTCGTGTAACACCCCAAAACATGGTGTGTTATCAATACAAAAATCATGTACATGAATTTCCTTCCCCTTCCCAAGTCCTTCTACACGTCTAAGCCACACGGTTCATCATTGAATGAGATTACACGAAGTGGTAGTGCCAAACAAGACATGTATTAGATGAACCGTACTGACCTGTTTTGTTAGTGACAGAACCTGATAAATGGATGACTATACACAGTGTGTTAGTGGTAGAAAAGGCTTGTACAAAAATATTTAACTGACTGATGTTTCTCGTTACATGGTCGGATACTCGGGTTACACTACATGACCAGTTCTATACGGACACAACATATACTTGGAAAGATAACACTGACCCATGTTGTTAGTTACCCGGTCAGGATTCAATATTAAACTACACGGCATGTTAAAACTGAAACGACATGTATAACCTAAGGATTCACTATCTGTGTTGTTAATCACATGGCTGGACACATGGTCAACACAACACGGTGTGTACAACCGGTACAAGGAGTGTTCCCAAAACAATTTATCTATCTCGTGTCTCTACCCACACAGCCTATGACTTAGTTAGATACTACGCATTGTGTACATATGGTACATGGAATCTACTTAAGAAAAACATTCCCTTCCCAAACAGAAGAACACATGGTGTGTAGTTAAAACTACACGATATATGTTCTGGGATTTTCCGGACAGTAAGCCTCATAAAATACTCCAGATCCCATAAAAACACTAAAACGAACACCAAAGTGACATATTCTGATCTGTGAGGACCCATAATCCACGGAAATCAAATCCTGGCATCATATACATGTTATAATAAGGATAAAAGGACAATGATCCACCAAATTCTAGTCTCTGACGGCCCATAACACCTCAAGAACAATAGTTTGGAGTTCATTCAAACAAAAACATACACCAACAATTCCCTATCAAACTGCATGTATTTTTTTATCAAGGTATCTATCAAAACAACATGCATATCTAGCACAACACCTATCACAGCAACATGAAATCACTAACTAACGCTAAATGGCATGGAAATAATTCATGACATTTGATTTCTAGTAAGTGATTGTATGATGCTTGAGATGGAATACCCTCATCTAATCAGGGTGCAATAGAATTAGAACCTCAATAATATCAACAATAACCACACAAAACATGTGATTCGCCCAATGGTGAAAATCAAACCAACTGGAAAATTGCAAAAACAGGAAAATTGCAATATGAGGTAAATTGGATTTTCCCTGTACACGGGTTAGCTACTCTCAGAAACAACTTATTACCAAGATTCTATTGCATTCTATCCCTGACTATATGCTCCAAAACAATTCAATGAAAAGAATCTAGTCTAATACAACTTTGTATCATCACGGTTCTAGATGCCACCCAGAGATGCCCCATACCCAGTTGGTCACATGGCCTCAAGCGCATTTCCCTGAACGCCAAAGGCTTCCGACTAGCAGTGAGGGCCTTGGGTGTGGTAGTGGGGAAGCTATACACTCATTGGAAGAGTAATACAGCATAATAAAACAATAAAAAAAGCAGAAGCAGTAATAATCCATACAAAAGTAAAAGAAAAAAGATATGAAAATAATAAACTGGAGCACACACACATATATAAATGATGCAAGATATCTATGTCTAGGAAATCAGCCAAAAAATCACAATGCTAGAATACAGCAGTTCTAAACCCATGTAAAAAAAGAAATTAATTAAACAACTCCTCAGCATTGTAATCCATATCTTGGTCGCATACCCTCCATCTCCATAGCAAATCAAGTACCTTAGAAGGGCACATGCCCATATCCATATCTGCATCAATATAATTTGTTTGGTCCCAAAAACATGGCCCAAATAGGGTGTGAGTCTAAATCCTAGTTGGAAACCACCATGAGATCTGTGCCTAATAGTCAGTGAATATATGGCAGACAACTAGTGAATAAATGCAGTAAATACAGAAGTACCCAAGGTAAAAAATTCACAGTTTCATTGTATTCAGTTACATTTATCAACCAACAACTAAAATAGAAGGCAATCACAAATAGGTAACCCTATGAGAAATACTCACAGCCTATCCCTTCCGGTCCTACAAAGAAACACAAGAAACCCTCTGGGCAGTACACTCAGTCTAACTCCTCTGGTTCTGCTTAAACATTAACTCTTTTAAGAAGAACTCACCATTAATTCCTCCAATAGTCTTTTGTTGTTAACTAAATGAGCTTTGGGGAATCCCTCAACGTCTATTCCTCCTATGGTCAGCATCAAGGATCTACAGACACTCTTACGAAACACTTATGTCAATTCCCTCTATGGTCTCACATCGTATGTAAAACAGACATTCTAGATAAGCACTTACATCCATTATACCTTTGGTCTATACACCTGGTTCTCACAGACCACTATAATTCAAGCAAGTATATCAGTGCATATTGGCCAATGTAAACCTCAAGAACAACTTGGCTAGCAGTCTAAAGAATAACAACATGTAAGGATACAAACACCTCATCCTACTATACTAGGCATGGGGGGTAAACAACAGTCTAACAGGAAACCTAGACCCAATGGTCAAAATAGGGAATAATGCATGGGAAAACACTTATAAATCATAGAAAATAACACTTTTCACATTAGTTATCATCAACTCAATCACACAAGCCTAGAAGGAAAACAATAGGGATAAAATAGTAAATGCACAATACCTTATTCATGGGTATTGGCAATATTGCACATATAACTCAAAATTTTTTTACATAAAGGCACAAACCACCTACCTCGGTGTTGGGAGATTGATATACTTGAGTCTCAGTGCCTAAATTCCCTTAGAACTCCTAATATCAATAAAAATTTCAAAAACTTTCAATTGAAGATAACATGATAAGGAAGGTGAATTGGGAAACGAAGCTCAAGCAGAAGAGAGAGCTTACCAAGGCAATCCCAATGCAATCGACGAATGTCTAATTAGATTTGAGATGCTCGGTCAGGGGCTCAGAGGAAGATCGCTACCCTACGAGAGCTCTCCACTAAGAAAACGTAGAATAAGACCTTTCTAGAGATTAGATGCAACCCTGGTACGTTTAACGAAAAAATAAAATACTCAGTGTGTACTTTGTAAGTGGACAATATGTACTTTCCATTTCCGTACCCCGTATTAGGTGGCCTCCACGTCACCCCTACATGGTAGTGTGTGTGGCCATCACATGGACAGCACACAATCTCTTGTGCTGACCCAGTACATGGTGTTTTCTCATATTGTACACAGTGTGTACTTCATAAATTTCCATAAATTCACATTTTTCTAAAAAAAGACTAGAAAAAAAGAAAACATAACTGAAAAAGAAAGTCCATGTTCTTACAATATGAGTATTTGGAAACATTATAGGCCATATGGCGGTGAAGTCAGTTACCATTATGATTAATTCTGATGATTGGAGGAATATTCCTTCATATTTGAAAAATGATTTTTTTCATTCACAGATAAAGTTAATTTTAATATAGTATGGTGTAATTTAATATCATTACGTAATTAATTATAATATATTCAAAATGAATATCTCTGTACAGATGTTTTTTTGCTTTCTAGATACAGATTTTATAGCACAAAAGTGGACATTGAAGAATTAGGGGAAGAAATGGAATGATTTTAAATGGGGATTATTAATGGAATTAAATGATACATCTTTGATCACCCAAAAACTATATGATAAGGTACCAAATTGGGTACCTAGAGAGAAATGGATGGTTTTTATCAATAGCCATCACGATTAGAATCATGTGGTATTTAAACATATATTATTATCTTAATATCATATTACATTTATGCATTCATATTACAAGGATATGAAATTGTATACATTACTATTAAATTACTTTTTATTTATTTGAGGATGTTTCAAGGAAGAATGTTACAACTCAAGCTAAGAAAATCATCCCTCACACTGGGGGTCCAAAGTGGTTTTCTAGAAGCTGATTAAATATGGTAATATTTTAATTAGTTTAAATATTATTGAGTCTATATTATCTATTCCATATTATAAGTTTTTTATTCATATCAGTTTAATTATACCACAAAATTTTGGGCACCAAGCCGACTAAATTGAATGGTGGTTGGATGTTCATAAAAATATTTTTGGGAGTTTTTTTAAAGATCCTACCAAAGATGTTGGGTTATGAATTGAATTTTTTTATTACAATAACATATTATAATTTTCACTATGTTAATTTATATTTCTTCAAATATAACTTATATTTTATTTATAGGTAAAAAAATTAAGAATAATGGGTTGCTAATCCTGTACAGTCATAATCAGTCTCCGTATATTACCTAGTTGGTAAGGTGTTTACGATGGAGCATCATGGCCGAGTGTGTGGGATGGGTTTGAGACCATTAACATCTATGTTATTTGGTAGACAATAAATTATTTCAGCTATATCTACAACTGGTTGTGGTCACTCCAATCCCAGAGTAACTCAGAGATAGTTTGTTTCTATGAAATGCACAATTCAAAAACGTGGGGATCAAATATATGGTTTTTAGTAATTGTTGGATGAGTTTTATTAGAAGATGATTCGATCGTTCCTTAGTGGTATTTCATCAATGACTAGTGATGAGAAGGTAAAACACTATACATTAAATTTATTAATTTCACAATCATTTATTGGGTTTATGTTTAACTATTAATATATAATATTTTTTAATGTTCAATATAATTATCCTACCGGTGCATGTAGTAGGACATAGAGATGGAGACAGATAGGGTGAAAAGTGTAGTTAATCATCAATTAGTGATTAGTGGTATTTTTTATGTCTTGAAATAATATATAAAGAGAGGGTTTGTTCATGTATAAGTTGGGGAATAGTGTTTTAAATGACATTTTCATGGTTTCCCATGTTTTATTAGGTCGAAACCATTTTTGGTTCATGTAAATTAATACACAAGTTTATATATGATTAATTTCCTATAATCACGTTTTAGGGTACAATGTAGATGAGAATTTTCAAAGAAAACTACAACAAAATATATTGGTTTTTTAATCTTCATGATCATATAATATGTTCTGCTTAGAAATATAGGTAATTATAATTTGTGAGATTAGTTAGTGGATTCATTCGATATTTTTTATTTAATATTTGTGATTTTTTGTGCTTATGATTGGTGATATACCAAGTCAATGAATTTTTATTTTTTTTATGGTAGTTCAGGGGCTTTAGAATTTTCATATTTGTTTTTTAAATCAATATATTGCTGTTTTTTAAACTGCTTCTAAATATAACATATTTCTTAAACATCAGTTTAAAACGCCAATTTATAATGATTGTTTATTATTAGAGGGGGTTTAAATCTCCATGAAATACAACCAAATATTATTTTAGTGGTGGTTTTATTCATTTTAGCAGTGGTTTTGTGGTAATAAATATTTAGGATTGGGCACCTATTTTAACCACCAAGAAAACATAGTCTTATTTATTAAAATATAATCAATGCTAAAATGAATTAAACCACCTATAAATATGATGTATATAATAGTTATAAGAAACCACCACTAAATATAAATAACCACCACATATTGGATTCCAACACTAAATTTATCAGTTGTTTTTTAAAAACATTATTGATATATTTGGAAGTAGTTTAAATAATCATAAAATAACTACCACTAATCAGAATTTTTTTATTGTGGCACTTGAATGGTTATTTCATTGGATTCAGACCATATAAACTTAACACCCATTTTATTCAAGAATGTACGAGGTGATTTGGGGTGTGAACATACCTAATGAACATGGATTCAATAGAAAAATATCCCCATGAAACTCTATTTATCTATAATGTTATTGGGATGCCCCCATGAAACAATAGATCAAACATTCTCTATGTCAACATAAAGTATATCATATAAGATAATGTGACCAATGATGTGAACCCTGTCGATCCAAATGATTAATTTTAAATGTTTGAAAATACAATGTTCTCTCTTCGGATACAAAAAATGATATCAATATGTTTTTATTTTTGTGTTAGATATTCAAATACACTATGATGTCATATACGGAGAATACCACAAATTAATCCTGATATGGGTGGAAAACCTAAATCATGAGAGCCTAAAATACCTTGGGTGTGTTCATGGGACCAAATTACATCTCTAAATACTCATAATAACTATATCTACTTTCAAATGATGTATGAGTTATGTTGGATGTCCTAACCCATTGATGATGATAACATGTCCTCCAAAAGATCATAGAGAAAACCCAAGATACATAGAAATGATTGAAGATGTCATATATACATGGTACGGGATACATGTTTTTAACTGGAAGTTAATTTATTTTCAGGTAATCACCAAAACTCTTGAGGGTCTCATCAAATTTATAGTTGAAAATATAGGCATAACCCCAAATTGAATTACATGGTCATATAAAACCATTAGAAAACAAATCCTATACATGATTCATGAGTTCCAAAAATTCAATATATATATATTGAAATAAGAAATAGAGACTTGTTCTACTCCTAGAACCATTTCAAATGTAAACTCTACTTCTCTATTAGGAGGTAGTCCAGAAAAATTTCAAGGAAAGACTACCAAAAAATTCACTAATATATGAGGGAACTCATCTTGGCACATTCAATGATTATACATATAGTGGATATCAATATAGGTTGTTACTATACCCATCCCATGATTCTTATGTCTATATTGATATTCCTAGACATCCCATTAACCTTTATTAATAAAACTATCACCCTCTAATGATGTGAATGATACTCTCTGGCGATAAAAAAAGAAAAAATCATGGTAATGAACAAACCATACCATACCAAAGATGATTTTAATAAAATTGATCTTGAGGAAAAAGGGGTTATATAAGAAACAATACTCGTCTATCTAATGGGGGAAATCCATGAATTTCTATACACTCTCAGATATAATTTCCATTGTGGTATCGAGTGACATAATGAAAAAATACATATATCAAAATATTTGTTTGACCAACCGCAATTTAGATAAAATATTTTTACGAACTTTTGTCGATGATAGAAAACACAAATCCTGAGGCTACTAAAACCATCCCTCATATTATAGATGGACCAAAACCCTTCTCCAAAGGGACATGATATACAATATATATTTGGCCTATTGAAAGACCCTGAGTTACAACCTAACAATCGGGAGTGGTTCGACATAGTTGGAACTACATATCCTGATTCTAACCACCTATGTACATCTGCCTCATCGGCATGTACATCTAGTTGTATTCCAACTATTGGCATGTTCCAAAGCTATATATCTTACAATATATGTCTAATCTTGAAAAAAATTATCTTATACTATGACCAGATGGAATGGTATGGAAAAAAACATTAAATATGGTCAATAACTTTAGAGGATTGAAATTCCACTAGGTCATGGTCACACTTTGGCATTTAAGGACATTATCGTCCACATTTAGGACCTATCACAGAACAAACAATATGGTTACTCTGGCTTCACCTAATATGTCTAGAACCCTCTAGATGACATTTACTCCGACTAGAAAAACTATAACCCTACCTCAGTGAAAAATCACCCTTCCCTATATCAATATTTCCCCTCTAATTAAGATTAGTGATTGGGGTATGGTTCATGATTATAGTGATTGCACTTTTCATTAATAACTGTCACATCATTTTAGATATAAAAACATAATTGTCTTTAAAATCGAGGATCCAAATTAATAATGTCATGAATAAATTAGGATAATAAATAAATTTTGAAAAATAAAATAAAGAATTATTTAATTCCTTATTCTCTATCTTAATAGTGGACATCATGTTCTCCTTAGTACAACTAATCACCTGACGATATTCATCGATGAAGGGGTCAAGATAAAATCCCAGGAAGAGGATGTATAAAAAAATGAGTCAATATATCATAGGTGGGAATACTCATCATAGTAATAACATAATAATAGGAAGAACAACAACATAATAAGGGAAACATGTGATAATGGAAAGGAATGTGGTAATGCATAAAAATGAAACATCATATCTTAGTGGCCAAATACCACAAATTACAATGAATGAAGCTGGAATAATGTACACACAAAACATATGTACATAATGATAACATTAGCATTGTGGAAAAAAATGTAAAAATACGTTCTCACATATTTCACATTATCTCATGAGATAAATCACATTACCCAATGTATTATATGACTATGTAATTTTGGGCCCACCCATCACATCATAACAGTTACATAATCATACATGTGACATAGAATGTATATCAATTACTGTCATGTAGTATACCAATGTAATAGAAATGTGTTAAAAATTATTATATAAATAACACATTCATGAATAAACATTAAGGTTTCCAAATATTTATAGAAAATCATACAGGTACATAGTATGCCACCATTCTTGAGTGGAAAAGTAGTCTTTCAAGAGGAGTAAAATAGGATGTTTTTGAAATTGATGTCATATTTAAAAAGAATAGGTTTTCATTGAAATTATTTTATATGATTGGATAATGTAATTCCACAATGAAATGGGAATTGGATTTTAAGAACATTATATGAACATTCATATCGTTGCCTGCAATCTATTTTTTTCATTTTTGAAAAAGCCGGTTCATGGAAAACCGGTAACCTAACATTCAAACCACAATCCAGAATACAAATAACCACATCATGAAAATTTGAAATGTTAAAAAACCAAACCCCATGCCTTCGGACACAAACCCACGCATCGACCTCAAATCGCGGGATCCCTCGAACCATGCAACACCACAAACCATGAACAGCCTCATTCACAGGGAGGAGAATAATTACCCAGACCATTCATTCCTATGGATCAAAGACCAAAACAACTTATCATCATCACAAATTCATAGAAAGGATGTTGTTCATCTTCCAACTACTTTTCATAGTATCAAACTACAGCAAAACAAACATAAATCCATTCCAGAGTCAAAATCAACATCAACCATCAAACAATCAACCCTTCTTGAATGATCCTCCATCGCTGACAGTTCCCCAGTCACTAGAAACAAGGTTGTAAGAACCATGCGCCATTTATGAGACCTCCATTAGTAGGACGTGGAAGGAATGCAAAGAGGAAAGCATACCCAGAAACAAGAAGTTGAACCACCGTCACCCATGACTGGGAGGCCGACCACTGTGCCTTGGTAGCCTCTCCGACGAGGATTTCTACGCCTTGGTAGCCTCTCCAACTTATATATCTTTTTTATTATCCATCCATGATTATGATTATATGTGTTGTCTGGGAAATTCCTTCATAAGTACTCCATCAACTACTGACGACACATTTTTAGGAGAGTGGGGAAAAGAAGTCTAACAATTATTCATATAGTAGTACAATCCTCAAATTGGATACACATCCTTAAAAAATGTTTAATTACTGCCTAATTTATTATTATATGGGTTTATGTGAATTGGATAGTTTAAAAGGGAAATAGAAGAGGGGGACGAAATAAAATAGAGAGGAGTGGATCTAAACATACTTAATTCTTGTGGTATTTTCTCCAATATGACACTATAATACAATTTTTATTTTATTTAGATTTCTAATTAATGTACAGATGTATTATATGGGTCTCAATATTGATGATTAAAGAATATAATGAACTTTGGAATTGTTGGGAGGAGAGGTGATCCAATAGAATGGAGTGGGGTTATTTATACTTGAGGAGAGGGGTATTTTTAGAATAAAATACTAAATAAAATAATATATTAATGGGAAACATGTAATATTGATTTTTTTTTGAAAATATAAATAATATATTAATATAATATAATGGTATTAAGACATAAATCCCCTTTCTAATTCTAATTCATTACATTATTAAAGAGGAACATGGAAGGAAAGAAAAATTGTTATTTTAAGGGATCACTTTTGAATTTTGGTTTTGGAAAATTATTTTTAGGTGTCAAAATAATGATTATTATATTTGAATTAATCCTTTAGGAAATAAAATTTATCATGTATTAACATCATGTTCTCTAAATTATTGTATCATCATTACATCATGAATGATGTAATTTAAGATACACTAGTTATGTGAAAAACTGTATTTTTACTATTCACATGAAAATCGAAGTATTTTAAAAAATTACCAAATATATCACCCTTGGAAAATTTCAATATGCTAATTTCCAAAATAGATATCCATTTTATCAAAATAAATATCTAAAATTTGTCATTTTATTTTATTAATAAAAAAATATTTATTTTTAAAATATATGTTAATATACAGTTTATTAATAATATTCTTATATTTTCTTTGATTTTGTAATCATGATATTTATTTAATGGTACTATAAATATTTATTTTTACATAATTTAATCTTTATAAATATTATTTATATCAAATTGTTCTATTTTCATATAATATTTCTATTTTAATGACAATTTTACTATTCCCAATAGTCATGATAATATTTCCAACAGGTAGGTAACAATAAAAACTATGAAATTACCTTCTATAATTACATGTTAATTAATTCATTCATTATTAAACTCAATTCCTCTCATTGTTATAAAATAATATTTTTTATAGTAATTCTTTGTCAACTAATATTTTTTTTATTTTCTATATTTTTTTCAATTGGGGTGATGATTGTAGTAGATTGAGGCCATCCATATTTTCACATTTCAGATAATCTAGTTTATAATTTTATCTAGTTTCAATGTTTATAATTTTAATTTCTTTCATTAATGATTAAGGTATCACAATAAAATAATTCATTTATTGTTTTCTTCATATTTTGTATGTGTATAAGATTATATAATATGATAGAACCCACATTTATTCGGGAAAAAATATTACCATTAAACATTGTTCAGCTAAATTCTTCACTACTTTGGAAATGCTATTTTCAAAATATAAACACATATTCTTGATTGAGATACGATAGAAGAAAATATATTTAATTTTTTTCTATGGTCCATGAGTATCCACTTCATACTTATAGTTCACCAACAACACATTGACTAGGTGAGTAGTATTTTTTTCCATATAACTATGTACTTATGGTCAAATATCTTTCATGTTTTCGATTCATATAATATTTCATTCTCTAGTTTCACCAAATCATGGTTTTTTACATGTGAGAGATTACATATGTATATAGTCAGGGGTGGTATGTGTAACGCATCAGGAACAAGATATATATCTATGGGATGTACATGCTGATATGTGACTGATCTTATGATATCAACGATTTGAAGGGGGATAATATACATTTTTATATGCTTCCCTTTCTTTTCACACCACATGACTCTCCTACATATTGATATTTTAAAGAAATTTTGTTTATAACATCGAACTCCATGTCCCTTCAATGGTTATTAGCATAGATATCTTTTTTATTGAGAAAAATTTGATATATTGTCAGATTTCATGAAGATACTATATCATTTATTACAGAAGATTAGGTCAATTTTACATTCAATCCCCATCTTCATTCCAACATGTTGGAGTTTTACATCACTTCCCATGTAGAGAATCATATGGATCTATTTTAATATTTGAGTGGAAGATATTGTTATATGATAACTCAACCATTGGGAGATGCTGATCCTATAGACCGCTGAATTCAATTGAGAAGTCTCTTAGCATGCACTTATGTGTATGAATAATTATTTTATATTTTCTATCTATTTGGGGGTGATATGACTTTCTAAAATCAATTTAGTAATCAATAAATGTTTAAGACAGAACCAAATTTAGAGGTGAACTTGGATGTTGATCAAATATGATATAATGTGGTACCCCATAAAACCTCAATACTTCCTTAACATATATATTTTAAAGTCTTTCAAATGAAAAATATTACCAAATAATAAGTATGTTGGAAGTATTGTTGAGTTTAGCCTTCACAACACATATCACAATGTTTCGTTTGGATGTTTTCGGGAGAACTATAAAATATTACATAGTGGAATTCTACCATTTTAAATATGAGTATAGAAAAGTTTTTCAACTTTCATTTGGAAATATTTCACTATGATTTAAAATGAGGACATACCAAACACCATGATATATATGCTGAATTTTTTATCTTTATGTTTTCCCAGAATATGTGTTCAAGAATATCACGATATATCTGGGAACATGTTGAGTGGATATAGAAAAATGAGGTATGTGAATTATCCAATATCTACATATTTATATCATCTGATGAAGGAATATAAATCCTTTTTCCAAACCAAGTAACACCATAATCAATTATGTGGAACTCATGTAACTTTTCTTCATTTACTTCTTTCACCTTCAAATATAACTCAAGATATGTCTTTTGTTCCTCCTTGGATAGACGGTTGGTAAGTCATTTGGGAAAGGTAGGATGTATTCCATAACATTATTATTTGAAAAATAATCCTTTTAATTTTTATGAAGATAGTGTATCTATCAATCTTTATCACATATAGAGTAGTAGGTACTTATCTTCTAAGTGAACAAGCTACATTGTTTTCCTTCCATGGATGTTTGAGAATAGTGAAATCATAATACATGATTATCTATAATAATATTTAGTGATGCATATTTATATCCTTCTTTTGAATATACATTATACTCTTGTTATGAGAATATATTTCACACTTCTCATCATAGATACTATGTCCCCATATCATTACATCGAAGATCACAACATCAATCTTCAGATTATGCATTGGATATTTTTTCACATGGATCTTCTACTATCATGAAGAATATGCTATAAATTTATTATTTATCATGAGTATGAAACCCAATACATTAATTGAAGCATCAATATATATCACAATATCTTCCCCAATTGTTGGATGTGTGGGTACAAGGGTAGTAGTAATCATCATCATGAGATCCTTGAATCATTCCTCACATTCTTCTGTCTGGACATACATATCCCAATTATGTATTAATTTACATAGTGGGATATAAAATCATGATAAATTCAATATATAATGTTTTTATTACACATATTGGACAATAAAACAATTCATTTACATGAGTGTAGTGGGTCAGGCCCATTATTACATTGACATTTTCTTTTAATGGTCCACAAAACTTACATCCCTTATGATCATGTTCCACAAGAAAGTTACTTTAATAAACCAAAATTCAAACATTATAAACATAGTGTGTATTTAATGCTTCTTTAATTTCTCCAAGAAAATATTTTGATACTCTTCATGTTCCTATTTACTCTTGGTTAAAATGATAATATTTTTAATAAAAACAACCAATTATTTTTTGAGGTAGTCTAAAAATAATCTATTCATTAAATTCTTAATTATTTATAGTTAATTAGTATACTTGATGTGAATAAATATGAATTTTTAGTTCCAATCACTTGGACAGATATCAGTCTTAAGAATATATTATTTCTTTAACATTAGTTGATGTTATCCAAAATGAATATTTTCCTTTTATTAGTATGGGTTTTACACATTTTTGACCAAACAAGTCATCAATCACTGGTTGAGGATTTGCGTTCATTATATTAATCATTTTTATCTCTCAAAAATTGATATTCAACCACTTTGATTCATCATTCTTCATGACACTGAGTACTACTGCAACCCATTGTGATACCCTAGGGAATATGAATACATTTTTCCAATCACTCTTGTTTATTTGTTTAACTCCTCCAGATCGATTGGGTCTATCATATAGTTGAAATTTATATATGAGTGGATCCGAGTAATATCCACATTATGTGTTGTACCTCACAATCTAGGGTGTTTCAGGGTAACTCATTGGGAAAAAATTAGTTTTACCTCACAATGGAAATTTAATTACGTTAGATAACATCCCCTGACTCAAACATTTGGGAACATTATGCTTCTTCAAATTTAATCAACACCCACATCACAGAGGGATTTTCCAAAGGAGATTTCTGACCATCCGTTCATTTGTAGATGATCATTTGATGGTTTATAATATGAAAATATATTTTCTTTTCCAAATAGTTGATGTGTACTCTATATGATGAAATCCAATTGATGCTCAATAGAGGCTCAAATTCCTCCAGGGGATGTATCATTAGAGTTTCTAGAAGAATCATCAAGCATACAATTATTGTAGAATAATCCAACACTTGGGACTCAATTATTTCATCGCATGTTGTTTTTAAAGAATTATTTATTTCAATGTATTTAGGATTTGATTCCACATGTATAGAAAACATAACATATATAATGGAATACGTAGAATGTATATAAAATAAATGATTTTACATTTTTGAAAAAATGAGCAGTTTACCTTATAAGACATTAATTTCATGTTCAAATTCAAGATTAGTGATGACATAATATTTCCATTAATCTTTTAGGAATCGTAATTGCTGACACAAATTACTCTAAGGACTCGTAGTTTAGTGATTTGTATTTCATAGGGCTCTTACCTTTTATAGTTGAAGCATTGAACTATAGATGGTTCACTTAGAGGTTTCCTCGGTTCCTCTTTTATTTTGGTCACTTTCTTATTGTCACATTTACATTCATGACCTTTGTGGCATTCTCTACCACACATGAAGCAATTCACTGTTTTATTGAGGAAATTATCATGGAATTTCCTCTCATATTTTTGACATGTCGGTTATTGGATCATCTATACTCTATCATTTTACCAACCTGTATGAAACTCCATTCATATGTTGTTCTCTCCATAACCATGGGGCCATTATCCAACCTCCTTCTCAACATTCAAAGCTCATCGAACCACTTCTTTATAACACCCAAATTCATGGGTATTTATATATCCATTTTAATGTGTCATTTTAAACCATTAAAGAATCTATCTATTTTTATATAACAATTGATAAAAAATATAGAGGTGTATCTTTCATTCTATGATAATTATCCATCGTAATATGTAACATGTTCACCTTACTTTTACATCATCACTATATATTCTATCTCCATCATTGTAAGAAGAATTCGAGGGAAATATGATGTATGAAATACTTTCATAATGTATTCCACATATATATCTTCTATTTAATCCTTTTTCATGACATTCTTAATCATAACCCACAATTGATCTGATTCTCAATCAAAATGATAAACTGTAAGAGTCACCTTTTACTTCCCTAAACAATAGATCTATGAAAATATGCTCATCATTTATTTAACCAACTTTTTGATTTCATTTGGATTATATGTTCAAAAACACAACAGTAATAATTTCTAGATAAATTAATCAATATCTAGTGGAAACATCATTGGTGAATGCTAAAATTTCACATTGTTCAGGTTTTTATTCATAACCTTAGAAAAATGCGTAAGAATTTCAATGATGATATGAAATCCAACTGTGATGGCATTGGGAGGACATTATGAAAATAATCTTATTGTCCCTTATACAGGATTTGGCCAATTTAACATGGTTTACACCAATTTCAAAAATATAAATGTATTTCAAAAATGATAATCCATCAAAGAATGAAAAAATTATTCATTCACCCAATTAACACTAAAAGAATATCATTAGGGATCCATATGATTATCATTTTTTAAAAATATTCTTCTAGGATGTTTTACCTATACAAAGTCTTATACATAGGGTTTTTGAAAATTTATTCAAATCATAATTCCCAAATTCACTAAACTACGTTCTGATACAAAATATAGTGACCATGATTTTTCATTCAGAAGAATTACCTCAATTTAATGATAAAAAAATATGGTTAAAAATATAGGATCCAATGTTTTACTGTCATGGTGAATTTAGGATCATACATAAATATTACATAATAAAACATGAAGATTATTTAATTACCACTTCTATATATTCTTATTTTCCCCCAGTTCTCTCATTAGTTTGAAAATTCTATCAAAGATTTACATCAATGAAAGGGGAGACCTAAATCCTATTAAAGAGATGAAAAGAGATTATGAAACAATATAGATTGGGTGGCAATAACAATAATCATCATATCATAAGAATAGGAAAAAAATATACACCATGACGGAAACATGTTATAATATAATGGAATGTGCATTTCATAAAAATGAAACACTATGTCTTAGTGGACAAATACCACAAATAGTTGTGAAAAATTATATAATCATGTCCACACATAACATATGTGAATAATCATAACAACATCATTATGATGAAAATATATAATCATGTGCATGAATATTTCATATTATCTCATGAGATACATAAAATTACCCAATACATTAGAGAGATATATAATTACAGGTCTCATGATCAGATTATATAATGTACATAATCACACATGCCACATATAATTTATATCAACAAAATGAAGAAACCCTACGAAGATAATGGGTTTAATAATTATAATGACCCATATTATTATGCATAGATATTGATTCTTAATTGAAGAATATTCATTACGCAATATAAAAAAATACATTACATGACCATATATGTGTAGTGTCTTTAGAAACTGGAAAACATAAACAACTAGTTCATAAAATATCTACATCATCTCCCACTTATTCATTCATATCTAGAACAACTTTTACATACATCATTCATAATACGATTCTTTATATCAAAGGGGAATGAAACATTAGAAAGGGAGAGTTTAGATGCTCAATAAGGTTAAAAAATGAGATATAAACAATATCATTATCGTCAAAACTAATAACATAATCATGAAATTTCAAAATTATAGTCTACGTATCAATGATTATGATATCATGTCATGGGATAATTCATATAAGTTCATTAAATAACATTTTCCTATATAACATAACATAGGAAATGTAATATTTTTAAAAAACATAATCATATAAAATTATTTCCATATTAAATTTGGATTATTTTCAATAGCATCATAATAGATAATGTCCATTACTAAACTATATTCACTCATTCTTTCAACCCTATATTACAAAACAGGTTTACATCCCCTTACTTCCATATATTACTGAAACTGGATCATTTCCCATTATAATCCTATCTAAATTATGAGACATCAATCATTAAAAAAATGAATTAGAGGGAGATATAGGTCTCACACATCACATAAGGAAAACCATACATGTGTGTTCCATAAGAACATAAATCATTCATCATATCATAACCCATGAAAATAATTGGGTTTCATAGAAATCATTCAATCATTACATAACCCTTTGAAAGAAATTTATTTTATAAATATAATACCATAATAAACATGAACCAACCATATTAATAAAAGGGATGAAATCCTTGGAAAATGACCCATATAAATCACATGTAACATTTGAGATATTACATGAAAATAATTCTTAATAAAAATATCCTTGCTTGTTTTAAAATGATTTCTTTTCTTAAAATGGGTCATAATTTTAAATGAAAAATTTTAATTAAGAATAACCTTGTAATAATTTTAGGTAAGATTCAAATCATTAAAGAGTCATGGAAGTGTAAAAATCCATTCATTCTATATAAGTGAAAAAAATAATTTCACGTAATTTTTCCAAAAATGTCCAAAGCACCACGTATGAAAAAAAGATGTATTTCATATATTTTAGTAAAAAACTAAAAATTTGAAAAAATTACATTAAATTTTTTACAAAAATGATAAGATTATTTTTTATTATATTTTTATGTAACTTGGACGTCGATGAAAAATATATCCTAATAAATACATACATATAAAAAATCTTAGATAATAATGAGATTATAAAATTATCACTTACCATAGGTATATGTTCCTTCATACATGTCAGAAACATAGGTATAATGGATTTATAAATGTTATTAAATTTTTCCATAAATATATATATATTTATTATTGTTTCACAGTTCCTTGAATCATGAGTTCTAGTTTTAAGAATCACTGCTTCCTAGTGGATTCCATTGGATTTATTCACGGAATCGGAAACACGCAACTGTTCTTTAACCTAAAGGGACCAACATTCCAAAGGCATGAATTCATTTAGTTTTAACATTACTATAACTAATAATCTGTATTAGTTGAGAGGATGGGAGGTTAGACTCATCACACTATTTTGGTTGAAAATATTGTCTACTCTAGGACTCTCTTTATAAATTAGAAATATTTTCCTTAGTACATATTAATTTACTAAGTATAACATAAGTTACCCATGGAATTTTTAATCACTTATTAACATGTATAAAATTTAGAAACAACTGTTTTTATTCGATATTCTTCAACAATGGAGATATCCGTATGTATTCTATGTTATCCATCAATGGTATCCTCTCTTGTACAACATAGAGATTCATATAATCATTGATGCGATGATATTGGTTATTAAGCCACTCATTAGGGAATTATATAATATAATGACCCGTAAATTTCAAGGAAATTTTTTTTCTTAATTTCTTTGGTATTTTGCGAGTACAAAGTTTCTGACGGCACCTGATTTTGAGGCCCGGTGTTCCTGGAATCAATTTCAGAAGATTAGCTCAGGTACATTCAGTGAATGAACGAGCGAGTTTTTCTTACGTTTGAGCCAGTGCTCGTAATCGAAATCTGAGGGAACTAATGAAATCGCAGTGCCGGTAATTACTTAGGAACACCATTTCCGAACGTGTGTTTTCTCGGAAAGAGTTGTTTAAAAAAAAGTGAAGAATAAAAATATAGTTGTTTTACAATTATATTTTTTACACCACTGATGGTTTATGTTTTATGGGAAGGGAAGTTGTGGGGATGTTGGGGTGGGTCCCACATGAGCCCCCACCTCGTTCAATTTCCCTAACACACCATTAAACCTCTTCTCTAGCATTTATTATGTAACTCACCCACTTCCCCTCTTTAATTCATTCCAATTAAACACCCAATTAATTTGACAACACAAGTTAGTTAATTTGGTGAATTAAATTTGAATTTTAAAAATGTTGTCATGAGTAATAAAATTAGGAAAAGCCTTATTTTATTATGGTCGTTTGTTGTGTTGAGGATTTTGAGAGAGGGAGAGTTCTTTTCTCTGAAGAAGTTCATCATCCTCCTTGAAGAACGTGAAGAACACCAACGTGCATTCCTTCATTCTTCATCCCGCGTAAAAGGAAGGGAGATGCGGCTCGTCCTTGGACGTTCTCCATCAAACACATACAGATCATTACCTCACGACCCAGTTTCCAGCAACGATCCTCTTTCGACAACTTCTTCGAGGTAGGGATTTTTTTTATTTTTGGGAATTAGTTTTGCATTCATTGTTAATTTTCTTATCCTCTTGTTATCTAATTAACAGGAGGAGTCCGGACCGCAAAAACATAGCCGACCCACATCCCCTTGTTGTTGTTGTGCTTTGTTGTGGTTTGGTATGAGGCAGCACAATGAAATGGCACCATGCGGGAATGAGGAAAACATGGTGAAGGTGCGCGACGCCGGTGCGCGATGCCGACGAAGCCGAAGGAAGCCGCCGCGATGGGCGGGCCGCGGCAGAGGGGCGCAGCGCAGTTGCGCTCCACCGGTCAGACCAAGGGCGTGGCCAAAGGCCGCGGCGGTGTAGGGGAGGGTGGCCGGAACCACCAGCCGCTGGCGCTTAGGGCGATGGGACCAACGGGTCCCGCGTGGCACAAAAAGCTGGCCGGATCCAGGAAAACTGGGGGTTTGTACCCCCGACCAGTGTAGCAGGGTGCCCCCCCCCCCCCCCCCCCCCGTGGTTCTTCCGTTTGATTCGATTGGGGCGGCATATCCCCCCTTCCGCATCCGCTCAGCACCTGGGCACCTGGACCGGGCCGAACCTGCCGTGCCGGGCTGGAACGCCCGCGCCGGGTCGGGCTTCCCGGGTGGGGCCAGACCCCCACGCCGGGCCGGGCCGCACCGGCCTATCTGGGCTGTGCCAACCGGGCCGGGCCACATCCAACCAAGCCAGACCCAAACACAGGTCGGTTCAACCTAGGGGGGTATTGGGCCGGGTCGAACCGGGCCCAATCCCCCAATTTTAGGACAGATCTGGTCAAACACCAAAAACATGGGCTACAGACTTCTGATCGATGCACCATCAGTTGCGATGAAATCCTTGGATCAATAAGGTCGTTTCACTATGTTATAGTCAATGTTTTGAAGAACTTTGGGTATGGCCGGGTTGGTTCGAACACAAAACCAATCGGGCCTTCGGAGAGGAAACACATATAACATGAGTTCCGGACGTCCGATTGACGTGCCATCGACTTTGATGGATTCCTCTTAGTAAGACGGTTCTTTTGGATTACTACGCTAGAGGTTTGGACGTAGTTGAAGTAGGGTTGGGTCTGTATACTAGCCCATTTACTTTCCATCACTTACTATTGTACTCAGTTTACTTAGTGGTTACTTCAGCTTTCTTACTCTCTAGTGTTTGATTACTTACATAAAGGCAATGCCCCCCCTTATATTGGGTTTTACGCCTTTGGTGCTATTCTCCAGCCCCTGGACTATGGGAGGCGGACTTGGGGTAGTCACGACAAGGGTCCCAAGGATGGGTCGTGAAAAATTGGTATCAAAGGGGTTTGTTTCTACCAAAGAACTTAGGACTCTGATCTTTCTTCTTTGTGAAAAAAACAGTGTTAAGGGTATTGAGTGTGGTTATCAGTCCAGGGAGTCAAGTGTTGGTGCGGCGGCTGATGTATCCATACACTAGGATACTGACTTCTAATTTTCGACTCAGTTCATGAGAACACTGATTGAACGTGGGTTTCAAAAGTTTTCTTTGTGATTACTTTGTGTCAGCTCACCAAGAATACTGTTTTGGTCGTGGCGCACCAATCGGTTTTCAGGTTGGCCCCACAAAGGCTGCCAGCTAGCATTCCGAGCATTGTGCGAGACGATTGCCCACAGAGCGACAAGGCCTCGGTGCAGGGCCCTTTTACATGGGCACCAACAGTAACTCTACCCATCGATCCACCGATGCCACCACCCCCAACCGCTGAGATTTCACGTCGCCTTAGAGCATTAAACGAGTTTCACCATCAGAGACCGCCCAGGTTCCATGGGGAGACGGACCCTCAGGCAACCGAGGATTGGATGGAGGCTGTTGTACGTGTTTTCAGGTTAGTGGGGACACCAACTAACCTCATGGTGATCCTTGAAGTGAATCTCTTTCATGCGGTAGCTGGAAGATGGTGGATCCGGATATTCTAGGTGCATGATGAGGCATCTAACATTTGGTCGGATTTCGAGAGCCTCTTTTGCTCGGAGTTCGTCCCAGCCACACTTCGTGTGGCACACATTCAGGAGCTACTATAGCTGCGGCAGGGCAGCATGATGGTAGGCCAGTACTCGGCGAGATTTACAGATCTCTCACACTATTCGACAGACATGGTATGAGACCCATTCTTCTGGGCCCATACCTTCGAGCAGGGACTGAGACATGAGATCAGGGCATCAATGATCTCCCTCAGCATTCTGACACAGGAAGGAGTACTAGAGTGATACCTTCTCATAGAGAGATATATTACTGAGCCTACACCAGCAGCGAGACCTACCACAGTGTGGAATGTAACAGATTCTTCTACAGATGATAGTCGATGAATGTCACAGGAGTCCAGGAAGACCATACCATCAGGCGGACTACCCCAGGATACTGGCTCAGAGGTGCAGGGAACACGCAATAGAGATAGCATTTCGAGGACCATTAAGACTCTCAAGGACATTCTCTGTTCATATGTCCTCGACTTTGGTAATAGATGGGAGGACCACCTAACATTGGTGGAGTTTGCATACAACAACAGCTACCACTCCACCATCGGGATGGCACCATATGAGGTATTGTACCGCCAACCACGCAGATCACCTCTGTGCTAGACAGACCCTGGGGAGTCATCACTTGTGGGATATGAGATGGTATAGTCCATGACGGAAAAGGTCCTGGTCATTCAAGAGTGGATGAGGACAACTTAGAGCCGTCATAAGTCTTATGCTGATAGGAGGCAGAGACCACTAGATTTCGAGGATGAAAACCGTGTTTTCTTACGATCTCACCTTGACTTGGATTACGGATATTTAGTCGTGGCAACAAGTTATCTATGTTCTTCATTTGACCATTCCAGGTTCTCAGCAGGATTGGCGAGGTGGCCTCTCACCTGGCTCTACCACCTTAGTTGCACCGGGTTCATGGCGTCTTCCACATATCTCAGCTGAGGAGATACGTGCATGACCCAATGCAAATCATCAACCATGGGGAGCTGGACATTGATGAAGGGGTGACTTATGCGGACGTCCTAGTGGAGATCGAGGATCAACAGGAGCAGGTCCTACGTGGGTAGTCGATTCCTCTAGTGCACATCAGGTGGGAGCATGGGATCCTCTTGGAGAGAACTTGGGAGCGGGAGGCTCGGATGCGTTCCTTGTACCTTCATTTGTTCCCCAAGATTGTTATGTATCTTTACGGGGATGTGAATCCATGAGGTGGGAGTAATGTAAAACCAGTAAATTTCAAGGAAATTTTTTTTCTTAATTTCTGTGGGATTTTGCGAGTAAGCAATTTCTGACGGCACCTGATTCCGAGACCCAGTGTGCCCAAAATGAATATCCAATGTTTAGCTTGGGTAAATTCTATGAACGAATGACCGAGTTTTTCTAACATTTTATCTGTTGCTTGGAATCGAAATCTGAGGGCACCGATGATGCCACAGCGCTGGTAATTGCTTAGGAACACCTTTTCCGAAGGTGCGTTTTCCCAAGAGAAGTTTTTTTTAAAAAAGTGAAGAATAAAAATATAGTTGTTTTACAATTATATTTTTTACACCATTGATGGTTTAAATGTTATGTGAAGGGAAGTTGTGAGGAAGTTTGTGTGGGGCCCACATGATCCCCCACCTCCTTCACTTTTCCTAAGTCACCCTTGAACCCCCCACTAGCATTTATTATGTAACTCACCCACTTCCCCTCTTTAATGAATTCCAATTAAACACCCAATTAATTTGACAACGCACATTAATTAATTTGGTGAATTCAATTTGAATTTTAAAAATGTTGGCATGAGTAATAAAATAAGAAAACGCCTTATTTTATTATTGTCGTTTGTTGTGTTAAGGATTTTGAGAGAGGGAGCGTTATTTTCTCTGAAGAAGTTCATCATCCTCCTTGAAGAACGAAAAGAACACCAGCGTGCCATCCTTCGTTCTTCTTCCTATGTCAAAGGAAGGGAGACCCCACTCCTCCTCGGACGTTCTCCATCAAACACATACAGATCTTTAACTCGCGACTCTGTTTCCAGCGACGTTCCTCGTTCAACAACTTCTTCGAGGTAGGGGTTTGTTTTTTTGTTCGTGACTTATTTTGGCGTTCATTGTTAATTTTCATATCCGCTTGTTATCATATTAATGGGAGGAGTCCGGACCGCACAAACACGGCCGACCCACCACCCCTTGTTGTTGTTGTTCTTCGTTGTGGTTTGGAACGAGGTAGTGCGGTGCAACGACGCCACGTGGGAATGAGAAAAACACGACGAAGGTACGCGGCGCCTTCGCGCCGCACCGAAAAAGCCGAAGGAATCCACGGCCAAGGGTAGGCCGCGGGGGAGGGGTGCGATGATGTCACGGTGCGGGAAAACGGAACAAGTTCACGGTCGAAGGCCGCAGTGGTGCAGGGGAGGGCCGCCGGAACCACCGGACGCCGGCACTTAGGGCGGCGGGAACGACGGGTCCCGCACGGCACAACCGGATGATTGTTACAGCTGGCCGGATCCGGGACAACTTGGGGTTTGTACCCCCGTCCAGCACAGGAGGGTGGACCCCCTGTGGGTCCATCGTTCGGTTTAAAGGAGGTTGTGACTCCCCCCCCCCTTCCTCGTCCGCTGAGCACGCGGGTGCCCGGACCGGGCCGAATCGGCAGGGCCGGGCCGGACAGCCCGCGCCATGTGTGGCCGCCCGCGTGGGGCCGTACCCCCGCACCAGGCTGGAACCGGAACCAGGTCGGGTCGACCATGTTTGGGCCGACCTAGGTTGTATTGGGCTGGGTCGTACCGGGCCCAAACCCCCCGTTTTTAGACAGATCCGTTCAAATGCCCATAACATGGGCTACAGACCTCCGATTGACGGACCATCAGTTGTTATGCATTACTTGGATCGAGAAATTAGTTTCTCTATGTTAAACTCAAGGTTTAAGAGAACTTTGGTTATGGCCTGGTTGGTTCGAACATGAATCCAACCGGGCCATCGGAGCGGAAACGCTTATAACTTGATCTTTGAACGTCTGATTGACGTGCCATCGACATTGTTGGATTCCTCATAGTAAGATGGTTCTTTTGGCTTACTCCACTCAAGGTTTGGATGCAGTTGAATTATGGTCAGGTTTGTTTTGATTTAAAACCAAACTCTCAGACAGGGTGTCTGATTGACGTGTTGTCTGTCACATTGAGTTCCTATTGTCAAGACAAAGCTTTAGGATACATCAACTCCGGACTAAGTATCAGTTGATGTATCGACCCCCTTGGCTCGTGGAGTGTACCCTCCTGGAATCGAGCATGTTGTGTGCAGGAACCCTAGAGTTGGCTGTGACTGCGACGACGATGACGACTGTACTGGGATCCTCAGTGGGTTTGGCAGTGACGATGACTGTACTGAAATCCTTTGTGGGTTCGACGGTGATGACTATTGTTCTTGTATCCTGTGTGGGTCTGGCATTACTACTGTTCTTGTATTCTATGTGGGTCAGATGTTATTTGACTCTATGCTTGTATCCAATGTGGGTCAGGCAGAGTAGATGGTCTTGTATCCTCTGTGGGTCCGACAACATAGCTGGTCTTCTATCCTATGTGGGCCTGACATCTTAGATGAGTTAGTGGCTACATATGATCATCTCTATCATCTTATGAATAAGTATACCTATGAGAGCTGATTCTTGACTTTCAATCATTATCATCGATATGATTTTCTTGCATTCCTGTGTGGATTGGGTTGTGTTATCTTGTGTGGATTGGATTGTGTTGTCCTGTGTGAACTTGATCTAACTTGGGCTCGAATGTTGGAGCCGAACTGGAATTGATGAGTTATGTATATGTATGGAAATATACCTAAGTAGAGTTGGTTGTTACTTCATGATTTTATATTTCCTTTGCGGATTATCCTTCATGGATTCTGGGAGACCTTCAGGGGTCTCGGGGTCCCTACTGAGTAGTTTATACTCACCCCTACATGGTTTATGCCAGCACTACGTTGTGTTGGATGCAGAAAATATACAATGCTGATCGAGGTAGGAGTGCATGGAGTTGGACGGTACCTAGAGGTGGATCACTCGATGAGACGTACACGGAGCGGACGGCTGGAGCCGAGGAGCAGAGGAGACTTTCTATACCCACCCTTCAGGTGGGATATCCAGAGGATGGCTCGGTGTTGCAGCTTTACTTTTCTGCTACTATACACTCTTTTTAGTTGTACTTTACTTTCAGTTGGGTTTGTATACTGGCCCATTTACTTTCCAGCACTTACTGGTGTACTCAGTTTACCTAGTGTTTACTAATGATTTCTTACTCTATGGTGTTTTATTACTTATATAAAGGCAATGCATCCCCTTATATCAGATTTTATGCCTTTGGTGCTATTCGCCAGCCCCTAGCCTATTGGAGGAGGGCTTGGGGTAGTCACGACATGGGTCTTGAGGACGGGTCGTGACATGAATGTATTGACATCTAGGGAGACGAAGGTTTTCTTCGATATTGGGATCGTACCCATAAAATGGAATACCTATATATCCTTGTGAAAGGAAACGGAAACCTCTTAGTTCAGTGTCACATAATGGGACACATTATACCTTTTAAGGTCATGTGATAAGGACCTCTAAGAGAAATTTGCGTAGTCAATGGTAATTGTATGAATTATGCCTAAGAATCCCAAAAAAATGAAAGTATATGGATTTCCAAGTAATATTAGACACTGATAGAGATATGGAACCTAGAGAACCAGGTTGAATTGAAGTGTTGGGTTTGAACCTCACAGAGTCTTCTTACATTTCTTATTTTTAAGGGAATCAAAGCCCACATAGTTCAATGAGTCTCATTAGAGAGTATAGTAATTTGAGATAATGTTGTTTTGGCTTACTTCTTAAAAAGTATACCCAGATGATTTGGGGGTTTTAATTTTGAGTTTATTCTTAAAGAGGCTACCCTAATTAATATAATTAGGGTTGGATTCTTAAAGAGGATGTCCATTGAGCTCAGACCAAAATAAGTCTTGCAATGTATCCAAATTTAGGTAGGAATAAAAGTTCTCAAAGTTCATTCATTTAGTGTGGGATTATGAATATGATATTCTCATTGGAGGGGATATAATTGGGTAAACACTTTAGAAGGGAACCCTTTTTAGCTCGGTCCTTCAAGAAATCATCTTATGTATCCTGGATTGAACAAGAATCAATGTTCTCATAGTTCATGAATTTTTGAAAATATGGTGATAATGAAAAATCGTTATTCACAAGTGAGTCATACTCTTAGATAGAAAATAGGACGTAAAAAATTTATCTACGGCACCCAGACTTTTCCTCCTCCAATGGTAGAAGTGGGTGTGCCTACGTCGGCTAGTGTGGATGAGGTCGAGTCGACTCGAGTAGTGGGAGAGGTGATGATCCTCCTCAATTCAGTTTATATTGGGAAAGGGACTAATGTAGAGAAGTATTCAAGGTGAAGGAAATAGAGAGAGTCAAGAATATAACCTCCTACTTGAAAGGATAGGGGTTTACATCATGATGGATGCACTAAAATTGATCCACGTTAGGGAGGGAGACTTTTCATTGGATTTCATGGAAAATCAAGTGTGAACCATATATTCCCAATGATTTACCTGAGGTTCCGGTTCATAGAGACAAGGAGGGGATGTCAAATCCAAATCCCCAATCATCTAAACTGATAACTCCCCAACACTATTCCAGGGAGAAAGGTCCATGTGACTGTAGATATATAAACCCACATACACTCCATGGATCCTAACCCCATTGCGAAACAAATGTGAAAAATCTATAAACTTGGAAATACAAACCCAAATAGGAGACACACAAATGTGATTTTCCCAAAGGTTTAGTAATTAAGGAGGTTTTGGTGGAGGTCTAAATAGAATCCCTTTCAGAGAAGGGATCCAACAAAGAAGAATCCTTGACATGAATGACATTGAGGAGGTCTTGGTGTCATGTAGACTAAAAAGAGTAGGTGAATCCAATGGGGGATCCCATGTTGGTACTTTCATGCAAGTATGGGAGCACAATTTGGATTGGGAGACATGATGATCACTTCATCGATGAACAAAATGGATGTTAATACTTAGGTGAGACTTGACTCAAGCCTGCAAGAGTATTCACAATTATTCCTAGAAGTGGGGTGCTCATGTTCTTGTAAAAGGAATAGGTGGCACACATGTTTTTCGGATTTAGGGTGGTTGGACCCTTTAGGTGCCCAAGTGTTATGGATTTCAAACACTAAATGAAATTAATTAATATGATATTCCTTAAATTCCTCTTCTCTAGTTGTTAAATAACTACATTTAATGTTTTGTAAGACTCGGGCGAAGCCCTAGGGTGACCAGGGCAGAAATTGTGACTCAGGGTAATTTGTCCAAACGGATGAAGACCCCAAGGGTCTATTTAATGGAAAATACGGGAACTTGGGAGAAATTAGATTGGGAATTCATGAGAATTGCGTGCCAGATATGTGGTTTCCAAGTACCTTGCATACCAAAGGTGTTTTTTCTAAATCAGGGAGCCACATTGGGGACTTGGAAAAAATTATTACTTCATTCATCTTCAGCATGGTAGTGCATAGTTTTTTGCATGTATGTACCACATGTGCCTCTTTGGGATATAGATAAATTAATTGCTGCATTCTTATGGGGGAATCGCCCCAGAACCCCTACTTGGGATCACTACCAGGATATGGTCCTAGCCCTTCGGGTCACAACCTTTTCTACTGTAACTGACCCCATGAAAAATGTTGTCTCACACTACAAACATTTTTATCCTAATTGAGGAAATTTTGTTGAGAAGTGAATGGAATACATTCATGGGGTATACAAAATCCCCCCCCCCGAGAACTTGATTCATTTGAAATGAAAAGAATCTTGTTTTACTGTAAATGTAGTTCACCTTGATGTATTCCAACAACATTTGGGTTAGATTTAGAGTTACAACATGTTTTGTAGGATACTCTAATTTTTTCCTATACCATAGGGCCTAGCGAGAATAGATTGATTTTTACTAAGGTTATATAGAAAACCCCACAAACCTTGTATCTTTTAATTTATTATTTTTCAATATTACCTTAAACATATAAAATTTACGTTTTGTGAGCTCAGACTCAACTTTTTTCTAGCGTCACCTTTGCGGGTTCCAAATATGGCGAGTACCACGAATCTTGCTATTGTAAGTTTAATGTCATTCTTGTTGGTCTATATAGGGCTATTGTTTATGTTCACATTACTCTGACCATAAATTTTTAAATTACATCCCAAACAATACTAAGGGTCTTAGAATTCCTTTAATAATTTTTAAATATTTTCAAGGAGAATCTTGATTCATGATTTTTATGGACACCAAATTTAAAAACATATATAAACATATATGAAGTCTCTTTCAAGATTGAAGTTACCATTATTTGAATAACCTGTTATGGGGGCTGTATTGTGCAGGGAAAACTAGGGAATATGCTGCATAGCCAAATAGTAGTATCATTTGACTGATAGGCATGTTATATTAGAAAATATTATGCAAGGTCATATAAGAGAACATACTGCATAGTCAAGAAAAAGAGATCATTGGAATTTAATAGTTTACTCTTGATAGAAAATGGAAAATATGATATGGGTTAATCGAGACCATACTGGGTGGTTTTTTAAAGGATATGGGTTTTAAGAATAAAGGGTTATCTATGATGACACAGGTCATGAATATGAAAATTTTTTCCATACAAATTTCGTGTATGAGAAATGGCTAATACATATAAAAAATGAGAATTTATGATATTATACTGTATGATTTTAGGTCATGCAGTGAGGAAATTGTATTGTATTATTTTAATTCATGGAGTGAGGAAATTATGTGGCTTTAATTTAAGGTCTTTAGCTTTGAGAAAAGATGTTTGACTCTCCAAATTTCTCTTTAATTTTTTCGAAACAAATTTCCATATTCAGTTATAGAAGGAAAATTGTAGACTATGATTTTAGAATTCTTGGATCTGAAGAATGACATGGTAAAGGGGTTAAAGGCATTAGAGGAATTCTTTACCTAGAATGAAGGTACCATTATTTAACAAATCCATTATCAGAATTGTGTTATGTAAGGACAACTAGGGAATATGTTGCGTAGTCAAATAGTTGAATCGTTTTACTGATAGGCCTATTATGTAGGAAAATTATGTAAGGAAACCTAAGGGAACATTCTTCATAGTCCAGAAAAAGTGTTCTTAGATGTTTGAAATTTTATTTCTAAAAGCTGAAGAAAGATTAGGGAGATTCAAATTTTCAAAGGAAAATAGTTTGGTTTATAAGAAATGGAACCTAAATATGGAGAGAGTATTTCCAATAATTATTTCCAAATAATTGAAGGAATAATACTTCTACAAATGACAAAACCAAACATAGGATGTACGGTGTTTGTAGTTTTAGTTCAAAAAACTATGAACAGAAATGGAAACAATATATGATTTGTGGTCTAGTGATCCAAGGTTATTTCATATTGCATTGAACATGTGGGGAGAGAGATATGTAAACCAAGTTATTTGCAACTTTCAGATCGAGAGAAGGATAATGGGACAAATATACATGAATGGATATTTTAAAATATATATTCTTTTATATTTTCATCAAAATTTGAAGGGTAAAAATACAATATAAGAATGAAAGAAATTACCATCATTTGAAAAACCCATTATGGGGACTGTATTATGCAGGGCCAACCTTGGCATATGATGAATTGCCAAATAGTGGTATCTATTTAATGAAAGGCCGACTATGTAGGAAACATATGGAAGGCCACCAAATGAAATATAATGCATAGTCCAACAAAAGTGATCTCATATATTAGAAACTCTATCCCCAAAAACCATAAGAATTATTATGAAGATATGAAAATATTCATGATTATGATTGTAAAATATAGAAGGGATAATTCTCAATTCATATGAGAAATATTTGAATCAATATGGTACATGATTTTGGAATCTCTTACATAGATCTATTTCATATGTCTAATGTGGACATTCATTTTTCCTTAGTGGGTTCTCTTAGGAGAGGACCTAAGATAAAAACTTCCTGCATAGATTTTTTTTACTGTTAGCAAGAGGGTGGGGGGGGGGGTTCCCCATGGTTCAGACTAGGTTTTAAGGCATAGTTGTCACTATGTATGTCAATAGGATTAGAATTAAGACACACAGAGTTATTAAAAGTACCATGTAGTTTATTGTCATGCGGTGAGGATCTTTATTGTTACTTTTAAGGTCATGCATCTAGTACCATTGCTAAACCCAAAAGGAATTGAGACACCGTATTTATATAGAGAATAATTTTACTTAATTCATAATCTCACATGATCTATAATCGATGAGGGATACAAGGATTAGTAATGGTATTCTGTAAGAAAATAGAGACACAAGTGAAGAATAGGGGTATTATGTTAATGTGATTGTTGAGCCATTTCATAGGACGTGATCTCACTATGTATATATTTGGAGAAATAATCGAGAAAAACAATGTTCTTAGATTTCCAGGCGGCCTAACATCATGTGTTATGGACAGAGATGAACTGAATTGAAATGAAATACATGTTGTAGCTAGACCAAGGAATAAAACCCAAGTGTCACTACAAGTCTTGATGGGGGAATGAATCAAACCATACAAATTTCATTACTATTCCATATGCGGGTTTGATTCTTATATAATGAATGGGGGGTTATCATTGCATGGACCAATTTTTTAGATATGGTCATATCTATATATCTCATATAGATTATAATCAATTCGTACGTAGTTCTTGAATTAATTATTTCCCACTCTAATCTTGTTAAATAATAGAGATGGTTGATTTTGACATGTTCTAGAAGAATGGTTAAACTTAAGGCACAAAAATGGTATAAATATCAAAACATATATATTAAGGGAAGATTTTTTATAGATCTAATTCATATATATGAGGAGAAAAGAAAATTAAAAAAATTGTTTATGGCTGGGCCCAATATTGGTGATCCATGCATCTTTACGTATCTCAAATATATGAGAAACAAACCACACATAGTACTTGAAATTGGTTCCATCTGCAGATCTGACTTACACAAAGTGAAAAAGGGACTCATGTGACACTAAGGAGAAACAATTATTTAAATGATGCAATCATATAGAAGCACATAATGTCATGTAGAGAATATAATAGTCTTACTGCTAAAAGTTGTTTAACAAGGACAAATAATGTAATGCAATTTAACATTTTGTGACAATAAAAAGGATACTAAAAAATTTATCATCATGCAGTATAGACACATGTGATTTTTACACAGTTTAATGTCTTGAAACTAGGACTTCGTGTTTTGCAGTTTAGAGTCATGAAGTGAGGATGATGTATTGTGTAGTTTTAAGTCATACAGTGAAGACATTGTATTGTATAGTTTTAAGTCATGTTGGGAGGACAATGTACTATGCACATTTAAGTTATTCAGTGAGAACATATAGTGAAATTACACTAAGTATTTTTTCAAAAATATCACATTGGTTGGAGTTTTAATAATCTCTTAATCTATAGAGATTTAGGCATAAACATCATTTGAGTCAAAATTATGTATGGAATATGGCCCTTCCCACATTGGCTCAATAATTGGAGGTTTCATTTCTAGTATCAATGGAGTCCTGAGAACCAATAAAAATTCTCAATAATAATGGACGGAGGTGAACTTTATTGTCAAAGGTCTGTGCTATTCAATTCCGATTTACATCTAAATGATGAAATGGATGAAATATTTTTTCTCCTAATCGTTCCATCTTATCAAACAATTTTTAATACTTCTCATCTATAGAAAACCGAGTAAAAATTGAAATTCTGAGTGAAGGAAATATAATTTTTATTCGAGAATCTATTTATATTAAATACACCAATGAATAAGGGGGTTCTTGGGTGGCAGTATGGGTGGTAGTCTGATAATACCATAAATCATGAAAAATTATATCCAGATAGGGTTTCATATGTTTATCCACCATCATATGGGGTATATTTGATATGGTATATTTTAAGGGCCTTATATGTCCATTGGTCACCACATGAAATCGAGATGAATGGCTAGATTTGATACGGTGCTCCTGATATAACTTCTTTACCTCAGCAGAATAGAAATTGGTGCCAATGTCTGTCAATCTAGTATGAGGGACACCAAATATGATGATGATGTTAGTTTTGACAATACAAACAATGCTTTTGTATCTGATTTCATTTAGAGGTAATTAATCCACCCATTTGGAGAAGAATTTAGTAGTAGTAAGAATATACGTGAACTTCTTAGTTGTAGTTGAGGTATAAGGCCCTTTACATCCATTACCCATGTGAGAAATGGCGAGGAGTATTTATCTCTATGTAACAACTCCAAGGGTTGTTAAATGATGATAATATGCACTTGGAAGGGATGAAATTTCTTAGTGAAATATGTGCAATCCAGAATCATTAAAGGCCAAAAGAATCCAAGAAATCAGGTTTGATTAGAAATCCTATTCCCAGACTACTTAACACTACATGATCCTAAATTTACATCTTTCATGAAAGCTTCAATTTCATCTCCATAAATACACCTAAAGAGTATTTTATCAAAGCCTCAATTATTTATGATCTTATACTGATCTGGACTATCATAAAGAGTAAAATTGGCTGCTCTTCATCAGATCTATTCTTTTTCATCCATATCTAGTGGAAGTACTCCATTATGAAGGTATTCTATGATGGGTGTTCTCTATCTCGTTGTATGACCATATGGATCAGAAATAAGAATAATAACATTAATTTAATCCATTATAGTTTGAAATAAATGTGATACCCCATGATGATGGGCTTTAAAGATGATTATATCATCCCAATTTTGATCTTCTAGGGTTGTAGCAGCATTAGACAGTGCATTAGCTTGGTTGTTTTGTGAACATGGAACATACGACCATGTCGGTACTGAGGTAAATTCATCCATTAACTCTCTAACGAAATCACACACAGATATTAACTCTTATATTTTGATTGAATATTCCCCATTGATTTGCTTTATTACCAACTCTAAATCACCGTTCACTTTGAAGTGGTTTACTTGTTCCTCAAATTCCAATTCGAGGTCTACAATGAGAGAATGACATTCTTCTTATTGTTGGTTACTCCTTCTGACAACAGGAGGGAATAAGAAAACATTGACATTTCTAGTGAGATAAGTAAAATTCCTAAACCAACATTTTTGATTTTAGGTTTTTTCATTCTTTTCCATATGCAGTTTCTGGAGGAACTATCATTGTTCATTTCCTATGTTTGGGAATTTTCTTGAATAGGGGAAACCTGTTTATTAGGAAATTTGTATTTAATGATGTATCTTTCTCAAATGGGTGTTCATAATGGATTTCGGCCATATCATAGTCCTTTATTACCTTCTAAGCCACAAACTGGATATCAAGCTGTCTCAAAATAACAACCCACTAGGCCAAAAACCCTAAAAGCGTAGGATGACTAATGATAAATTTGAGTGGGTTATTGTGATACACCAATTGGACCTCCTGATGTTTCATGTTGTACATAAATTTATTAAATTCATAGATTAATTCCAAATAGCAATTTTCAATACCTGAATTCTGAGTTTCTGCGTCATGCATAGTTCGACTCAGATAGTAAAGGTTGTTTTCATTCCCAGGATAGTTCTTCTGGGTAAAGAAGGAACCCAGGGATCCCACTAAAGCATTCACATAGAGATTAAGTTTTCTTCCTTCAATAGGTGTCATTAATACCAGTGGACACAAGATATATTTCATGAGGGTATCAAATACTTAATGGTAGTATTCAGTCCACTAGTAGGTGACTCCCTTCTTCATTAATTTGGTTATAGGTAAACATTTCCTACCAAAATGGAGATAAAGCACCAAATATAAGAAATGGTACCTTTAATTCCTATTAATTATTTAATTTTTTTTTCAATGTGACATTCCTTGAATTGATTTTATTTTCTAAAGATCAACTTCGATACCATGATAGTGTACAATGAATATGAGGAACTTCCTTGATGTTATCACGAAAGAAAATTTCATTTGGTTGATCTTAAAATTGTGTTTCCAATGTTAATTGAATATGGTCTCCCGACCATCCATGTGATTGTAACATTCTCTATATTTAACCACCAAATCATCAACATAACATTCGATAAATTTCTCTAAGGGTTTGATGATATGGTGCATGGAATATTGATATATTTCACCTATATTCTTTAAGAAAAACTGAATTACCTGATAGAAAAAAAAACCCTTATGCGGATCCAATGGCGATTGATTATTCATCCTCTAGGGCCATGCAGATCTGATTATACCCAGGGTATTCATCCATAATTAAAAGATCCTCACAGCCAACTGTTGCATCAATTAAATGCTCTGTGATAGGAATTGGAATGTAATATTTTTGACAACATGAGTTAATATATATGAAATGAATGAAATATCTGATTTGACCATTCTTCCTTTTCATAGGGACAATGTCATCCAGCCATTTGGGATATTGAACCTCCCTGAAAAAGATAGCATTTAAAAGCTTATCAACATCAGCATAAATTTTATATACATGAGGTGGATGTATTCTTATTAATACCTACTTGAATCCTTGATGTTATCCTGGAAAACCCAAATGATGAGTGGCTACATCGGGATTAAGACCAAAAATTTCTGTATAGATCAAAGAAATATATATCACATTGTTGCATTACAAATAAAATATATGTATCTTTCTCTTCAAGTGTCATGGCCGCATTTATTAGAGTGGGGCATGGATCTTCTTCTATACCCAGATTTATTTCTCTGAACTCATCCATAGTGGTAGATACTCCTTCCTCAAATGCTGGACAAGAATCCATAATATATTTCTATTTATCTTCATTATTTATCACTTCTTCTGTTTCTTATTTCATAGTAGATAATGATGAAAAAAAATTAGAGTTCGAGGAGGAGTCAGTATTTTAAAATCCTGAATAAGGGAGAGAACATAACTGGTATTTCTCCATTATCAAATTTTTTTCTCATGATTAACATATCTTCATCATAGTTCATTAGTGTTTTCTCCACTTATTCTAACCAAAGTGGATGCTTATTGATTGTTTTATTAAAAAAATAGGATCAGTTTATTTTTCCTATGCTATATTAGAAGAAAAATGACAGATTGGATGCTAAGAGAATGATCGTTCCCATATGATATCTTTAGGATGAGAATATTTTTCCACCTGTTAATGAAAATGAATCATACTTGGTTGTCTATGTGCTGACAAGTCGCTCAAGATAAAAGGGATTTCTCGTTACAAAATTTTCAATAATTGAATTATCATGACAATGAAAAATACTACTATGGATTGAACATTTACAGTGAATGTCATCATGAGTAGGACCACCATGATGGATTACAACTAGGGAGAAATTCCAATGTTCCATGGTCTTCTAGCCACATGGAGGGTTTTCGTGGCTCTCATCATGAGATAGGCTCTCTGGATTGGCCAAAGTTTCATGAAGTAAGCCTTTCTGATGATGTGTACGATTGAGATCTTCATAATTTCTACTATTAATCCCAAAAATTGGTAATGAGTGGGTTGGATCTAGAGCTACAATGGATAAATATATTAGGGGTTCATGATCTTTAGCATTTATAAGAGCCAGTTTTTTGATTGATTCTTGATTTTATCACAGTGTTTAGCGATATTTCATCCTGGAATATCTCTTACACTTAGTTGGGGCCACATTGATGGAGAAGTGGTTATCATGGGAAGATTTATGTGTGTTCCTTGGAGTGGTTATTAGAATTCAATGATTGCCTATATTTGAAAGGTTGTATATTCCCAATCCGGTTGTGCATATAATACGTGGGATTATTCCCCATGACCCTCTGGGAGTGTAATGGAGGCATGTCTCAACTATGGTATGTCATGATGATATGTCATCCCTGGTGTGGGGAAATATTTTTTTGTATTTTACCCTGGTACCATTGAAGTTTTTCGTTTGATATCCTGGTATGATTACTGAATATAGGAAAGAATTTGTGTCTTCTCTTTCACCATTGATTGGAAGTGTTTGGTGACTTATGTTACCAGAATGGGGAAATACACTGAATCCATATCTAGAGTAGGCGTATGAGACTTCTCCGGTCCTCCTTTTCTTGTCAATGGGTATTAACAGTACTCATGAATGGGGGAATAGTGTTGGGTATTTTCTATATTTATCATCAAAGATTTCCGAATGACTTCTCTGGGTGCTTACAAACAAGACAGTTGGAAGGCTTGATGAAAGATGGAAGGTGTATGTTGTTTCTTGTTTTTCAACCATGCAAGGATGATTAACTTCCATCAGTACTGATAGACCAGACTACTTGCATAATTGATGATTGTGAGCACATGTATGTTCATGTTTACCAGATTCCACCACATTTGATTGGTGGGTTTCTTTAAATATAGTCACAAGAGCATGATAACTGGATGATGATTTGTTGTATGTTCATGTTCATGTAACTCCACCAGATTAACCTAGTGGGACTGGTGGGTTGCTTCCATACAAGTCTTTTGAGAAGCGGAATTAAGATAGACCACTGTAAGTTCCCACTAGTTGTTCATCATCAGGTTATGTTGGTGGACTTCTTTAGAGGGGGAAGATGTTATAACATGCTCCATGTGGACCGAGCATTCTCCATTGAGGATTTTCTGGCACACTCAGGTCTTAGGGACCTAAGATGGACGTCTAGTAGAAATACCCCCATCATGTTTGGATTCAATGATGCATGATTTCGATGGTGGAGATTTTCAGTGGTAATCCTCAAGAAAGTCCCATGAATTCATGAATTGAAACCTTGAGTGGCCACATGATCAACCTCCATGTAGTACATGTAGTATTGGTTATTGAGTTCTATGGATATGGACCCAAAATTGTTGAAGGTGGTGGTTGGTATTGTCTGCTTCTTGATCATCGGTCATAGTTTCCAGCACTTTTGATGATTTTTATTAAACTAGTTGGTTTGTCAGGAATCCTCGATGTTTTGGATTGTACCATGCTGACTGTATTTCCTTACCACCATTTTGGAAGACCAACGCTAAAGAAACTTAGTGGGTGATGGGGTCCTTCCCACAGATGATGATTTCGATTTAACAGCAGTCAGGAAGTCCACAGATGTCATCTTGAAGAGATCCGTTTTGGACTCAAGGGCGTTCTGAGAAAAAACATGAAAATAACAATAAACTCCATTAATGTGACATATATTAGATAGATACATGTGTAATTGATTCCTTTTTATAGTCTTCCTTTATCAATTGATCGTGGCTTGACAGTTTGGTATCATTTAAACTTGTATAAGGATTCACGTAGGGTTTACCATTTTTGTTTCATACATCCTTGAAACGTGTGTTCTAATTTTAAGAATCACTGCTTCCAGGTAGTTTACATTGGATTTATTCATGGAACAAGAAACACACATCATATCATTATCCACAAGGTGCCATATTTCAAAAGGCATGCATTCGTTATTATTGAACATTACAGTACTTAAGAATGTGCATTGGTCTAGAGGATGGGAGGTTGGACTCATCACACAATTTTGGAAGGAAATATTTCCTACTCCGAGACAATATTTAAGAATTTATGTCATTTTCACGAATCCATATTAATTTAAAAAGAATAACATAAGTTTCCCTTGAAATTTTCAATCACTTATTAACATGGGTAAAATTTATAATCGTGCATTTGTATTAGAGGTTCTTCATTAATAGAGATATTTGTATGTATTCGAGGTAGTCCATCAATGGTATCCACTCATATAATAAAAAGATATTTATTTAACCATCATTATTATGATACTGGTTTTTATGCAACTCAGTGGGGGACTTTGGAATCTATTATCATCTAGGGAGACGAAAGTTTGCTTTGATATTGGGATCGTACCCATAAAATGTGCTACCAATTTATCACTATGAACGGAATCAGAACCATCGTTGTTCAGTGTCACTTAATGGGACACATCATACCTTTTAAGGACATGTGATAAGGACATCTAAGTGAATGTATCATAGTCATTATTTGCTGTGGGACATATTCATAATCACCCTTATGATCTGTCAAAGAATATGGGGTTCCTTGTATGATTAGACCCTGTTGGGAATATGGACCAATCAGAACATTATTGATTTGAAGTATTTGGTTTGAACCTTAAGGAGGTTTCTTATGTATCCTATTTGGATGAGAATCAAAGACCATGTAGTTCAGTGAGTCTTGTAGGAGAGTATAGTTATTTGAGAGAAATGAGTTTAGGTTTACTTAATGAAAAGGATACCAGGATTATTAAGGGGTTTAAATTTGTGATTTATTTGTAAGGAGGATTCTCAGATTATGGGAATTAGAGTTGGATTATTGACGATGATATCCAATGAGATCGGGCCCTTAGAAGGCTCCTAGGTATCACAATTATTATAGGAATCAATGTTATCATATTTCATTTATTTTTTGGGGCTTATACGCAAGATGTTCCCATTGGATGGGATATGATTGGGTAAACCCTTTTTTAAGGGCACCATTTTCAGTATTTTTTTATTAAGTAGGAGTACTATGTATCCTGGTTTGAATATGAATCAGAGTTCTCATAGTTCAATAATTTGTGAAAATACTGTTATCATGACCTATATATAAACCCACATGATTCATGCTCGATGTGAGAAACAATTGGATGTCAAAAATTCAAAAAAGGAACCCATATTCTTTCACCTCCGCTGGTGGAAGAGGGAACCCCTACAGTGGCCGGGGTGGACAAGGTTGAGTTGACTCGAGAAGAGGGTGAGGTGATGAGCCTTCCCTCTATTCATTTCTAATTAGACAAGGTTACAATGTAATGAAGTATTATAGGGGAAGGAATTTGAGAGGATCAAAAATGAAACCTCCAAATTGAGAGGTTAGAGGCATAAACAAGGATGGATTCCCTAAAATTTATCCTGGTAGGTGGGGGGGACTTTTCTTCTACTTTCATGGAAATGAAAGTGTAAACCATAACTTCCCTACCTGTGAACTATAGTTCTGGGTCTGAGAGACAATAAGGGGAGGTTATAACTGAAACAACAATTCTCCATTATGGGAAATCCCTAAAACTTTTCCCGTGAGAAAGGTTAATGTGACTGCTGATATACCAACCAACAAACACTCCATGAATCCTAACCCCATTGTGAAAAAAATGTGGGAAACCTCTGATTGTGGAAATAAAAACCCAAAGAGGAGACACGTAGATGTGACATTCTCAAAGGATTTAGAAGACATGAGGATCTGGTGGAGGTCTCAGTAGAATCAATATTAAAAAAGGGAGAAAATGAAGAAGAAGCCTTGCCGTGAATGGCTTTGACGATGGCGTGATGGCCTGCAGACTGAAGAGAGTTGGTGAATCAAAGAGCGGATTCCAAGTTGGAATTATCGCGCATGTATGGGAACACATGTAGGCTGGGGAATCCTGATCTTGGCTTAAGCGATGAAAAACCTATATTTTAATACTTTGTCAAGACTTGACTCAAGACTTCACGAGTATTTATAGGCATTCCCAGAAGTGGGGCCCTCATGTTCCTATGAATGGAATAGGTGGCATGAAAGTGTTTTGGATTTAGGGAGATTGGGTGATTTGGGTGCTCACGTGTTATGGATTTCAAACACTAAAAGGACTTATGTACAATGATCCTCTTTCAAATCCTCTACTCTAGTTGTTAAAGAACAACCTTGAATATTTTTGATGACTTGGGCAAAGCAGTAGGGAGGTCAGAGCTGCAAATGGGCTTTAGAAAAATTCATCCATATGAATGAAGTCCCCAGGGGTCTAGTTATAGGAAAATAAGAGTCGTTGGGAAAAAGGAGATTAGGCACGCATGTGACTTGTGCACAAGTACCATACATGCCGAAAATGATTTGGATAAACTAGGGGGCCTCTATAGGGGATTAGAAAAAATAATTACTTCATTTAGATCCAGCATGGTGGTGCACATGTGGCTACGTGAAAGTACCTCAGGAACCTCTCTGAGGACATAACTAAAATAATATGCTCTATACGGCAGGTGTTGCACCCCCACACCCCTACTAGGGATCACTGTCGGCCAACGTTCTTAACCCTTGAGGTCGATGCCTTCCCTAATGTCACTAAACCCCATGAAAAATGTTGTCTCTCACAATAAACTTTTCAATCAAGATTGAGATTTTTTTTCATAAAACTATATGGAACACATTTCATGGTTTCTAAAATGATATCATATATGATCATATTATCACCCATTTATTAATATTTCCATATTACTATTTTTATGGGTTAACTGCTTAATTTTCTTACGCAAGTGATGTCGTATATATTTTGTTTTACGCAAATATTATATATTAATTGCATTTAAATAAATATATTAAGGTAATATATAAAATATAATTCATTCTATATATTTATTTAATAATTCTTTAATGGTGATCATGTAGAATGAATCACAATGCATCGTGGAGACGGTAGGTCATAAATATACAATATCGACGTTATCATTCTATTAATTATGAAATGGTATTGAAGAGGATGAATTATATAATATTCACGAATCAATATTATCTTATAATAATAATATATAGTTACTATTTCTATCATTCCACACATCCATGCAATGTGGTGATGAGAAATAGGTTACAATACAATGTGGAGATGGTAGGTTGTGCGTACGCATGGGTGGAGATTTTTTTCAGAGGATGGATGGAATGTGGAATATGCCCATTCCATAATAATAATAACATATAAGAATATATTTGATAAATTATTTAGTACATTAAAAAATAAAAAAATGAAGGGGATGCAGAAGAAGTAATGATTTCGAGAGAGTTAGTAATGTAGATTACTTATTCTTTGTTGAGCTCCCCCTAGATATCCACTTAGTGACATTAGAGTTCATATTTTTAGAATACAAGAACCTCAATATTGTGTCGATGGATGTTTATAATGAAAAACAACTTTGTATGGATGATATTTAAGGCTTAATGAGTTCTTAATATCGGAGGAAGGTGACTCCCATTTATAATTTAAGAGGGGAACTATTGAAATGTTAAATAAAAGTATATTTCAATAAATTAATATCATTAAATATGCCACCAAAATTTATATTATTTGTATATGAGATGAGAGATGTTTTTAATAGGATCAACCAATATAATTTAGATATTTTTTGGGTGTTAATTTAAACCTTATCATTTTATTTATGTATTAGTTATCCAATTTTAATTTTATCTATGTTAACAAAACATTAAATATTAATAGGTTGTAATTTTTACTTATTTGCAATAAAAAATCATAAATTATAAAATTATAAAATCTTTGATCATTTTATAATTTTTTCTAATTTTTAATTAATTTTTTTTGTTTTTATACAGTTAAATAAAATAGTATTTTGATAAAATATTAATCATCAAATTTGACAATATTCATTTCTTATATTTTTTTAAAATATCCAGATAACAAGTCTTAATTGATAAATACATTTTCTGTTGGCTTTAAGAGGTAATGGTAATCTATAAAATTCAATTATCATAATAATTATCTAAATTTATATTTATTTTAATGTTTTTAATAATAGTTTTTAATATTTCCATTAAATAAATAATTACTACATCAATGATGCCTTAGTATTTAATATATTTATTATTTCACTACAATTAATAAAAAAAATCAATGATGAAGATACATATTTTAACTTTCATAATTTTTTATATATTAATATATCTTATAATTAACCATATAATAATTATATATTAATTAAAAAATCAATGCGAAATCATTCAATTTTTCTAAAATAAAATATTAAAAAATGATAAACTTATTTAAGTGACCAAAAAGCTCAGAAATAAATATATATAATGAAAATACATTTATTTTGTTAAAAATATACAAAATATATGCATTCATTAAATTACTTTTTCACTATGTGGACAGATAAGAGATATTAAATACAAAGAAAGTGATGTTTTGTGTCTTTCGTTGTTTTAATTATTACATAAGTCATTTTCCTGGACATGTGTCTAAAAAATGACCTAATATAGACACATATATGTTGAGTTTCGAAAAAAATTCTTCCATTTAAATTTTATTCATCTCTTACAGACATTTTATATTCGTCATAATTTTACATTTTACAGAAATTGAGAAATTTACCATTTAACATTGTAACAAAATTTACCATGGTTAATTTTCATAAAAGGAAAAAATAAAAGGTACCTATTTACTAAATTTGGACCTTATAAGTCCAATTTTTGAATTCTTGTTTCAAAATTAAAAATATAAAATTTTCATGATTTAATTTAAAATAGATCTTGTTATATTTCATGAAAAATTCTATTTTGATAAAAATATTCGTTTATTAAATAAATTTATTTATAACAAAATCCTATATAAAATAATTTTATGGAAAAATAATTGTACTATTTAAAATTAAAATTTTCTAATAAGATTTTTAATATTATTCAAAACAGAATATTACCTTTTAAATGAATTTAAAGAAAAATAGTGTTTCTTTAATAGAAATATACATCTAATAAAACATTAAACATACCATAAAAATTAAAAAAAATCTTAAGTAAATTTAATATCCATATATTAAAGAAAAATTTTATTTTATCAATTACTGTTATAAAAGTGTCAAAAACATGATTTAAAATGGATTCACCACTAAAATACAGTAATATTACCCTTTTGAAAAGTATTTTTTTCATAGAATTATATTTATTCTTATCATATCCAAATAAACTATATTGGATGGATATAAAAAATATTTTTTTCAATATATAACATATTAATCTCATTAATATTATTCATTAATTGTAATTAATATGATTTAAAAATAAAAATGACTTCGGTAGAATAAACATTGGAATATTAAATCATTTTTTATTATTGATTCTAATTAACCAATGATTTATTAACAAATATTTATAAATACGTTATTCATATTTATTCAAACCAATTTAATGTCTAGGTTATAATGGTCATTTTTTACTATCTCACTGTTCTTTTAAACTGACTATTGTGTGAAATGAAAGCTATAGAATAATTAAATTTATTTAATAAGAAATATTTATTAACATATTGGGGTGTTATGTTCTGCCCCAATTAAAATTAATTTCACACTCATAATTCATCACTTCATGAAAAACAGATGATGATACAACTACCTCATCACATCCTCAAGTTCTGACATAACATCCTCAAATTGGTGGCCCTTCCCTAAAACATTAACCAAACTAGTGGCCTTGTTTTTTATAACATTTTCACTATGATCCAGAATCACTATTAGTTGATCTTCATGAGAAGGATCTTTCTCCAGTGGTACAACCATTGAGTTTAGTAAATGTGAAGGATTAGGTATGTTATTTATCAAGAGAGATACTTTGTAGAGACCCTTATCTTGACGTACATATACATTACATTACTTTTTTGGAATACTTAGTACATAATAAAAACAAACACACACAAGGATCGTAATAGTTTAGTGTCTTTGGAAACTCGGAATATAATCTTCTAATTGTGGTGAAAGATCTTCAACATCTCCCATAAAGATCTTCCTTTTTTACCTAAAACCTTTCTTTATATCCTGGGGAAAACAAAACATAAAATGGTGAGCTCAAATGCTCAGTAAGGGTAAACAAAAGAAATATCAATCACATCATATTCATAAGAACATAACATTTTGGAAATCATAACCTGCAAAAGATAGCATAATTTCATAACATGGGATAAATCATGGCAGTGAAATGTAATCACAATAATCATAACTTAAAACATGAAACTTTGTGGCATACACACATAATCATAGAGAATCATTTCTTGTTAGTCAGGACTGATTGCCAAGACTATCTTAGTGGACAAAGTCCCTTTCTGAACCGAGTCACCCTTATTTCAGTCCTGTTTCACTGAACTGGTATAACTTACCATTCCAGCCATGACAATCTCATGAGATATAAATTCATTACCCAGTGCATTGGAGGGAGATATAGGTCCCACCCATCTCATAATGATACCATTCTTATGTGTTCCACAAAATCATAAATCATACATCATTACATAACCCATGTAATACAAATGGGAATCTTAAACATCATGACATCATAATACAATTCATATAAGATAAAGGAATTCATAAAAAATATTCTATCACAACATAATCAAATCAATGTAATAATAGGGATAAAAACAGAACCCTTTATTATCTTAGATGGAAAATAATTTTGATAAAACACTTGAACTCTATTCTTAAGGAAAATATCCTTTCTACTTAAAAAACATTTATCCTCTCATAACATGTCATACAATTTTAAACTAAAAGAAGTTGATTAAAAATAAACTTGAAAACTTGTAAAGGAAGCTTCTTGGAAATATGGTTTTAAAAATCCATTCATGCCGTATAAGTTAAAAAAACATTCTTCGTACTTTTTTCGGAAAAGTCAAAAAGTACCTCATACGAAAAACGACAAAAGATTCATTTCATATCTTTTACTAAAAACTCACCGAAGGGTAAAATTTGATATAAACTATTGTAGAATTATGAAAATATTACATATTGAGGAAACATGGATGTGGATGATAAAATGCAACCCAGTAAATTCCAATGTATAAACTATCTCGGATAAAAATGAGATTGTGATGTTTCCCTTACCTTAGGTCCGATTTGCTTCGTAAGTGTCCGAAACTCCTGTATAATGATTTAAATAATGTTACTGACTTATTACAGAATCATATTCATTGTTGTTATATCATATATGGTTCACTTATAACTTTATATTACCCGTTCATTTGTAAATTCTTGTTTAAGTAGCGTTTTGGGTAAAATCGTCTCATTTGTCGTTCGTGTTTTGACTTGTAATTATTCATATGATTACATAGATCATTATTAATTAATTATAGAATATAAAACATGATTTATATATAATATATATTCAGAATATACGTATATATAATGGATCGATAAATGGAAAGAAATACACCGTTCATGGAGACGGTAGGCCGTACGTACGCATGAACGCTGTTTTCGTTTCCTTATTGAATTGAGTGGAATTAAGTAGATGACATACATATATACACACATAAATCCAGTATCTTTATAATGTCATATATTTCATTATTATTGCTTATATATACATTATAATCATTCTTAAATGGTTAACATGGAGAATGAATCTCATCGCATCGTGGAGCCGGTAGTCCGTACGTGCACACGAGGGATGATATCATTTCCATAATTATTAAATTAGAGTGGAGTGGATGATACAATATATCAGAATCATTATTATGTTATAATAACTATTTATAGTTATTCTTTAAACCATAATACCCATCCATGTAAGGTGTTGGTGGAAAAACAGATTACACCACGGCGTGGAGATGGTATTCCGTACGTACGCATGCGCGGTGATTTTATTTTCCGTTGGATGGATAGATGGTCAAATAGGGTTGTTTAATACTTATAATAACATATCATTATATGAGTGATACTGATGTTATTAATTCATAATGAAACAACCTAATAAGATGAAGTGGAAGAAGAAATAAAGGTGAAAGAAGCGGTAACGGAAATTACCTCTTCTTTGAAGCGCCTCTTTGAGACCTCCTCTTAGGGCACTAAAATTGGTCTTTTAGGAATACCAGAACCTCTAGGATGTTGCTATGGAAGTGTAGAAGAGAATTTCGTAGGGGTTGGCCGAGCTTGAAGGCTCAAAGTTGTGTGAGGAGGAGAGGGAGGTGGTGCCCTTTTATAAGGGAGGAGAGGGGAACCTTTGGAATAACTAAAAATATTATTTTATTATAAAGTCAAGTTCAGTTTTAAATAGCTCCAAATTGATTTATTTAGATGATAATGCAGGGATGGGTCGAAATCCTCTCATCCAATCGAATTTAGACAAGTTTAGGTTCCTATTTTAACCTTATCATTTAGATTTAACATTAAGTAAAAAAAATTACTTTTACCGTGTCTTCTTGTGTTCTTACACTATAAGGTTAATAAACTTACTATAAGAAGCCAAACGAACCCCAAATTGTTTATTATTAATATATATAACTTTATCTAATTCATTTGGCCGAACCATAGATTTTTAGGAATAAAATAACAATTAATAATATAATATTTATTTTAAAAACTATTTTATGTCAATTTTGACATTATTTAGTAATTGATTTTTGTGAAAATCATAACAGAATGATAAGTTCGAACAAAGTTAATTAAATCAATACTAAAATGTAATATTAACCTAGAAAATTAGTGGAATTCATAAAAAGTCTAAAATTATATTAATTTGGGTATTTATAATGTCAATATTTCATTAATAAGATAATTACTGCATCATCATTGTGTCATAAATAAATTAAATTATTTAATGTATAAAAATTACAAATAAAATACCATTATGTTGGAAATCTTTCTATATGTATAATGAATATTTATAGTTGAATTTATCTTATGTATAACTCCATATTAAAAATGTTTTAGTAAATAAACTTTGATTTTAACTCTTTTAACCCTTCTTTAAATAAATTAATAATAAATGTCCTAATCTAATCCAAGTGGGCCTAAATGGTCATATTTTATTCCTAAGATTGTTTTTGGTCAAATTACACTTGTCCAATAGAATTAGGACATGTGTTAGGGTAATAATAATATCATTTCTACCCTTAATTTCCCTATTTACTTTTAACCGTGGTAAATAAAAGTAAAAAGTTACTATTCACCAAAAAAATTCATCTCATTAAACCACATTTTACTTACTATCATCAACTGTGTCTCTCGGATTTTTGAAATTCCACTCACAGAAGTGGTAAAATTTAGTTTTATGAAAAATTCAGTTTTTTTTAACTACCACTTAGTGGTTTCACTATTCATCAAAAATTGAAAGTTTTTAGAAAAATACCAAAAATTAGGCCTAAGCTATATTTGATATTATGAACTCAAAAATGATTTCTATTTTACCAAATTCAAAACATATCAGTTGCATTAATTAATTTAAAAATTAATTCCCGTCTTCAAAACAAAAGTCGTGTTTTTAAGAGATAATAACTATCAAAAGATTGACACTTGTTTATAACTGGTTTAAATGTAAAATTACATCCAATGACCAACATTGTATTAAATAGTAAAAATATATTCTAAATATACTTTAAAACCACTAAAATTAATAATTTATCACTATTAATTATTTCGATTGAAAAAGTTGTTTTTAATTAAAATTTAGTAATTTCCACTATTCATCAAAATATGAAAGTTATCCGAAAATTACCAAAATTTAACCCTAAGCTAATTTCGATATTCCAAATCCAAAACTGAAGTCCATTTGGAATATTAAAATTTAAAAAATTTCAAAAAGTGGTTATTACTATTCATAACGGCTAGTTTTAATAATATTTTAATAGCATATCGTTGTTTAGTGAAACTCGGTATTGCGTACTACACACGCTATCGAGGAAGGTCGCGATTGCGTGTAATACAAGGCATGTCAAGGATGCGTGTTGAGAAAGCTCCTTTTGGTGTAGCGTAGAACACAAGACATTAATGAAATTAAAAAGAATATTTTTCATAAAATCTCGGGGTGTTACATTCTACCCCCTTTAAAATGAATTTCGCCCTCAAAATTCGTCGGGGATATAAATGGTTTACTATTCGAAAATTTCATTGATAGAAACCCACATCGTAAAAAGGAATACCAAAAATAATCTTTAAAAACAAAATTATGAAACGTAACGGTTACCCAAATAAATTAATCACTGGGTTTCCACATAGGTAAAAATATGGATATGGAAGAAAAATCTAACCATCATGTTCTGAGGGAGAGTTGTAGAGAACTTGGATATGGAAAAGCCGACAATCACAAATCCATAAATTTGTGACTATCTAAGGTACCATCTGATTAATCAGATATAAGAGCACTTGGACAAAATTTTTGGTTTTCAAGATCATTTCCCTAAAGTTGAAGAATCTGAATTAGAATAAATACTTACTTTATTTTGGTACAATCTCACTGTTGTTCGTGCCTTGAACAATTTATACTTCATCTCTTAAATAAATGAAGTTGAATTTGTTATTCGTGAAGTGTTAGCAGATCATGTGATAGAATGACGGGTCATTCCATCTGTCTCAAACAATTGGTTAGCAAAAGTTATTAAATATACATAAGTCATTCTATAGTGATATTAATCATATATGGTTCCTAAAATGGACTTATACTTCATATATAATACTGCTTAATATAATAAAACTAGTTTCTACTAAATAGGGACTTCCTGTAGGCCAGTGGTAGGCGAAAAAGTCCAGCCGTACTTTGGTTGTGGGTTCGATTCCCACAGCCTTATCCGACGTGATGGGCTGTCGCTCGTCCTGCAGGTTTCCCTTTTTCTAAAACTATATTACTATAAAATCCCATCAATAATATCAAAAAAAACTTCTATACTTAAACAATACTAACTTATGTCCAACATAATCCATTCTAGTCTTTAGGCTTATCCATAATACTGCAGTCCATTCTCATAATATATTGAAAATTATTATTAGAGATTTAATACCATCGTTGATCCCCATATATCATCAGATATGCCTTGTTGGTCACATTCCAAACATTCAAAGGCCTTAATCATGTATTCTCTTGAATACCCATTGAACCATAGTGAAAAGATGAATGTAGTTAAAAGTTAACACTTTTCACATACCAAAATCCTCAAAATTCTATATACTCAAACCATGATATCACTTAGTCCTTATTTCAATCATGAGCTCATGAATACTGTTAAACATTTCGTTTTCTCGTTTTCCCTTCATTATGCGCATATCATCTTATTTCCAAAAATATCTCAATCACTTTGAATTTCACATTAGACAAATACATAAATATTCCAATACTTTATGATACAACATTATTTTGGAATCCCATTACATAAACACTTAATCATTCCACCACATCATTGTCATATTCAACATCACCAATGGTGATCGCATGTGACTTCCCTTTTTCCTTGGCCTTAAGTGGTTGCTCATGTCGATCATCACTAACCCATGAATTAGGGCATTTATTAGCATTATGACCCATTTCCTTGCACTTGAAGCATTGAAGTGTTGGTGGTGCGTTCTCTGCAGCGTTTGCTTTATTCACATCATTAGAAACCCTTTTTCCATTACTTCGACACGCAGCTGCTCAATGACCTTCTTTTCCACACTTAAAACATTTTCTAGTCCCTTTAAGACAATCGCCACCATGGTTCTTTCCACACTTTGTGCATAAGGAAACATTCATCTTCTATTCACCATTATTTCGAGATTTCACCTTGAACTCCATCATTCGTTTCTTTTCAAAACCATGATATGGATATATAACATCATCTTCCATTTCTACCTTCATAGCACAACCTTCAATTTCTTCATAGCTACTGAAGTCTCTTATAGCTAATGCCCTTCGAAGACTTGGTTTTATGCCACTGAAAAATCGATCAACTTTACTTTCTGGTTGGATGATAATGTCAGATGCATACCTTGCAAGTCTTGTAATATTCGCTTCGTATATACCAACAGATTCATCATCCTTCTGCTTCAGCTCAAGAAACTCCTTTTCCATCTTTGTTCGAAGAATACGAGGGAAGTACTTACTGAAAAACAAGTTCTTTAACTCGTCCCATTCCATGGACTCAATTTCATCTCTTGGCCTCGTATTCTTGATAAGATTCCACCATTGATCAGCTTCACCTTCCAAATGATATACTTCTAAGATGACTTTATCATGCTCAGAACATTCAAGAACTGAAAATATCTTTTCAGTGGTACTGATCCATTGTTCAGCATCAAGTGGATGGGAAGACCCACTGAAAGAAGGTGGATGTTGCCTCATGAAGGACTCAATAGAATATTGTTCCCTTCTCTGCTCATTTGTAAGTCCAGAATGATTCATAGCTTGTGTAAGTATAGAAATAAGATTTTGCACTCCATCTCCCATAACATTTGTTTGTTCAGGAGGGCAATCATTGCATTGTGCATTGCATTGATCAACACGGTTCCTTCGGGTTCCAGCCATCGTCTAAAACCCAAAAAGAATAGTGTGAGAGGCAAAAATCATGCTTGGGAAAACAACATAATAAAGGGGAAGCACCTTCAATATCTAAAATCTTAGGTTTAATTCTATGATCGTTAGAGTAATTCTAGTACTATAAACTATACGTATACTTAACCTTAGGGACATCCCTAAACATACCTTAGAAATATCTCTAGGGATCTCACTAACGTTTTCTCATCCTAGTTTCCAAAGGTTGACTAAACCTTTCCTCTGATACCAATTGTAGAGACCCGTATCTTGACGTACATATACATTACATTACTTTTGTGGAATACATAGTACATAATAAAAACAAACACACACAAGGATCATAATAGTTTAGTGTCTTTGGAAACTCGGAATATAATCTTCTAATAGTGGTGAAAGATCATCAAAATCTCCCATAAAGATCTTCCTTTTTTTTTACCTAAAACCTTTATTTATATCCTGGGGAAAAGAAAACATAAAAGGGTGGGCTCAAATACTCAGTAAGGGTAAAGAAAAGAAATATCAATCACATCATATTCATAAGAACATAACATTTTGGAAATCATAACCTGCAAAAGAGAGCATAATTTCATAACATGGGATAAATCATGGTAGTGAAATGTAATCACAATAATCATAACTTAAAACATGAAACTTTGTGGCATACACACATAATCATATAGAATCATTTCTTGTTAGTAAAGACTCATTTCCAAGACTATCTTTTTGGACAAATTCCCTTTCTGAACCGAGTCACCCTCGTTTAAGTCCAGTTTCACTGAACTGGTATAACCTACCATTCCAGCCATGTCTATCTCATGAGATATAAAATCTTTACCCAATGCATTGGAGAGAGATATAGGTCCCACCCATCTCATAATGATACCATTCTTATGTGTGCCACAAAATCATACATCATACATCATTACATAACCCATGTAATAAAAATGGGAATCTTAAACATCATGACATCATAATACAATTCATATAAGATAAAGGAATTCATAAAAATAATTCCATCACAACATAATCAAATCAATTTAATAATAGGGATAAAAATAGAACCCTTTATTATCTTAGATGGAAAATAATTTTGATAAAAATATTGAACTCTATTTTTGAGGAAAATATCCTTTCTACTTCAAAAACATTGATCATTTCATAACATGTCATACAATTTTAAACTAAAAGAAGTTGATTAAAAATAAACATGAAAACTTGTAAAGTAAGATTCTTGGAAATAAGGTTTTAAAAATCCATTCATGTCGTATAAGTTAAAAAAACATTCTTCGTACTTTTGTCGGAAAAGTCAAAAAGTACCTCGTATGAAAAACGACAAAAGATTCCATTCATATCTTTTACTAAAAACTCACCGAAGGGTAAAAATGGATACAAACTATTGTAGAATTATGAAAATATTACATATTGAGGGAACATGGATGTGTGTGATAAAATTCACCCCAGTAAATTCCAAAGTATAAACAATCTCGGATAAAAATGAGATTGTGATATTTCCCTTACCTTTGGTCCGATTTTCTTCATAAGTGTCCGAACCTCCTGTATAATGATTTAAATAATGTTATTGACTTATTACAGAATCATATGCATTGTTATTATATCATATATGGTTCACTTATGACTTTATATTACCCGTTCTTTTGTAAATTCATGTTAAAGTAGCGTTTTGGGTAAAATCGTCTCATTTGTCATTCGTGTTTTAACTTGTAATTATTCATATGATTACATAGATCATTATTACTTAATTATAGAATATAAAACATGATTTATATATAATATATATTCAGAATATACATATATATAATGGATCGATAAATTGAAAGAAATACACCGTTTATGGAGATGGTAGGTCGTACGTACGCATGAACATTGTTTTCATTTCCTTATTGAATTGAGTGGAATTAAGTAGATGACATACATATATATACACATAAATCCAGTATCTTTATAATGTCATATATTTCATTATTATTGCTTATATATACTTTATAATCATTCTTAAATGGTTAACATGGAGAATGAATCTCATCGCGTCGTGGAGCCGGTAGTCCATACGTATGCACGAGCGATGATATCATTTCTATAATTATTGAATTTAATTGGAGTGGATGATACAATATATCAGAATCATTATGATGTTATAATAAATATTTATAGTTATTCTTTACACCATAATACCCATCCATGTAAGGTGTTGGTGGAAAAACAGATTACACCACGACGTGGAGACGATATTCCGTACGTACGCACGCGTGGTGATTTTGTTTTCCGTAGGATGGATAGATGGTGAAATCGGGTTGTTTCATACTTATAATAACATATCAGTATATGATTGATACTGATGTAATTACTTCATAATGAAACAACCTAAGAAGAATAAGTGGAAGAAGAAATAAATGTGAAAGAATCGGTAACGGATATTACCTCTTCTTTGAAGCGCCTCTTTGAGACCTCCTCTTAGGGCACTAAAATTGGTCTTTGAGGAAGACCAGAACCACTAGGATGTTTCTAGGGAAGTGGAGAAGAGAATTTGTTAGGGGTTGGCCGAGATTGAAGGCTCAAAGTTGTGTGAGGAGGAGAGGGAGGAGGTGCCCTTTTATAAGGGAGAAGAGGGACACCTTTGGAATAACTAAAAATATTATTTTATTATAAAGTCAAGTTCGGTTTTAAATAACTCCAAATTGATTTATTTCGAGGATAATGTGGGGATGGGTCGAAATCCTCTCATCCAATATAATTTATACAAGTTTAGGTTCCTATTTTAACCTTATCATTTAGATTTAACATTAAGTTAAATAATTTTACTTTTACCGTGTCTTCTTGTGTTCTTACACTATAAGGTTAATAAACATACTATAAGAAGTCAAACGAACCCCAAATAGTTTATTATTAATATATATAATCTTATCTAAGTCATTTGGCCGAACATTAGATTTTTAGAATAAAATAACAATTAATAATATAATATTTGTTTTAAAAACTATTTTATGTCAATTTTGACTATATTTAGTAATTGATTTTTGTGAAAATTATAACAGAATGATAAGTTAGAAAAAAGTAAATTAAATCAATACTAACATGTCATATTAACCTATAAAATTAGTATAATTCATAAAAAGTCTCAAATTATATTTATTTGGGTATTTATAATGTCAATATTTCATTAATAAGATAATTACTGCATCATCGTGTTGTCATAAATAAATTACATTATTTAATGTCTAAAAATTACAAATAAAATACCAGTATGTAGGAAATAGTTTTATCTTTCTAATGAATATTTATATTCGAATTTATCTTATGTATAACCCCATATTAAAAATGTTTTAGTAAATAAACTTTGATTTTAACTCTTTTAACCATTCTTTAAATAAATTAATAATAAATGTCATAATCTAATCCAAGTGGGCCTAAATGGTCATATTTTATTCCTAAGTTTGTTTTTGGTCGAATTACCCTTGTTCAATAGAATTAGGACATGTGTTAGGGTAATAATAATATCATTTCTACCCTTAATTACCCTATTTACTTTTCACCGTGGTAAATAAAAGTAAAAAGTTACTATTCACCAAAAATTATTTTCATCTCATTGAACCATATATTACTTAGTGACATCAACCGTGTCTCTCGGATTTTTGAAATTCCACTCACAGAAGCGGTAAAATTAAGTTTTATGAAAAAATCAGTTTTTTTAACTACCACTTAGTGGTTTCACTATTCATCAAAAATTGAAAGTTTTCAGAAAAATACCAAAAATTAGGCTGAAGCAATATTTGATATTATGAACTCAAAAATGATTTATATTTTACCAAATTCAAAACATATCAGTTGCATTAATTAATTTAATAATTAATTCCCGTCGTCAAAACAAAAGGCGTGTTTTTAAGAGATAATAACTATCAAAAGACTGACACTTGTTTATAACTGGTTTAAATGTGAAATTACATCCAATGACCAAAATTTTATTAAATTGTAAAAATATATTCTAAATATAATTTAAAACCATTAAAATTAATAATTTATCACTATTAATTATTTCGATTGAAAAAGTTGTTTTTAATTAAAATTTAGTAATTTCCACTATTCATCAAAATATGAAAGTTATCCGAAAATTACCAAAATTTCACCCTAAGATAATTTCGATATTTCGAATCCAAAAATGAAGTCCATCTATAAAATTAAAATTTAAAAAATTTCAAAAAGTGGTTATTACTATTCATAACGGCTAGTTTTAATAATATTTTAATAGCATATCATTGTTTAGTGAAACTCGGTATTGCGTACTACATACGCTATTGAGGAAGGTCGCGATTGCGTGTAATATAAGGCAAGTCAAGGATGTGTGTTGAGAAAGCTCCTTTTGGTGTAGCGTACAACACAAGAAATTAATGAAATTAAAAAGAATATTTTTCATAAAATCTTGGGGTGTTACATACTTGGAACACATCATGATCTTGATAGATATACAGCGGAAGAACCAATCTATAATACACCTTTCCAAAATGATGAATAATTTCAAAATGACCAATATATCTAGAGATCAGATTACTATTCTTTCCAAATGACATTATTTTCATCCAGGGAGATTTTTGTAGCAATACCTTATCACCAAATGCAATCTCTTAGTATTTTCATCGATTGTCATCGGAAATTATTTTCCCAACTCTGATATGCTCTTAAGTATTGTTGAATTTATTTAACCTTCTATACCATTTCCGAAAAATGATCAGATCCTAATATATTTTTCCCAAAATTCATCCCATATTCTTGGATTTCTGAATTTATAATTTGAGAGGGATTTTTAAGGAGCCATATGAATACTAGATTGAATTCAGTTGTTGTAATAAAATTCTAGAAAATGTATGTGTTGATCCCAACCACCATTGAAATCCATTATTCATTTAGTCAATATGTATTCTAGAGTTTGAAATGTCGTTTCAGACTAAGCATGAATTTGAGGATGATAAGCAGTGCTAGAAATAAAATATATATCCATATGCTACGAATGACTTTTCCATAACATTGAGGTAAACCTTGGATCATTTTCAGATATAATTGAAAGTGTAACTCCATGAAATTTTACAACCTTCTTCAAAAATATCATCGAAAATCAATTAAGAGGAATGTATTCTCAAATAGACATGAATTATGGTGACTTCATAAGGCTATCACTGATAACACATATGGAATTTTGGACATTAGATGTTTTTGGAAGCCTGAAAACAATTTTTATCATGATGTTTCCCATTTCCTTGATTTTATGTGTAATTGTTTAAACATCTACTTATACTTCTTTCTCTACACCTTAACATACTGAAAAACCAGGTAGTGAGAAAGGTATTCTATATTATTTATTTTCAGTTCATCCCACTAAAAACACCTTGTTAGCTCTATATAAATATTTTTTTACTTCCTAGATGTATATTGAATGAAGAACTATAAGCCTCATACAACAACTCTTTTTTTAGATTTTATGTTGGAGGAATACAAACACAGTTCCAAAACCTTATTATTCCATTACCATAATGATTGTAATTAGTAACATTTCTCACTTTCATTTGTAGTCCTACATCATTATTTCACACCTTCTCAATCTTCACTTGTATAAATGTTTGAATATTATTTTAAAAAAATATGGGATTCCTCCCACCTATTAAAATTTCTATATACATCATTTATAAATCCATAAATATTGAATATTTTTTTATCTTCATTATAGATAGAGTATAATTATCATTTCAACTCAAAGAATCTTCTGCATTGTTTTATTTTCTTGGGTGGTAATTTTTTGAGCAGTCGTTATCATTAATCACCTATGACCTTCTCCATTATATCATATTCTATTTCTTTTGAGTGAAAATATACATTAAACATTTATCACCATTATATATATAACACCTTTGACCATAAATATAATTCATAATTATCTTTAATGTAAATATTACCCTAGTTAACTCAAAATCATGAGTTGATTAATTCTGAACATGTATTTTAAATTATCTTGAGGAATAATCTATCACCATATAATTATTCTTGGGAACACATATCAACCTCTCCTTTGATTAATTATGGTAGATTATAAACCTTTATCCACTATACAATAGTGTGAGAAGAGCTACACATACTATCCTTCTTTTCATCTCAAAACAAATTCTCTTCACATTCCTACATCCATTTGAACTTGACTCCTTTATAAGTCAACATGGTGAGTGGATTATATAATAATGGAATATATTTTACAAAGAATTTATAATATCCATATAGACTAAGAAAAATTCAGTTCATAGTTACCTTTGTTGGTCTTGGTTCAAAATTCAATAACTTCTGTCATTCCTAGATCCACAGATATCCCTTCGATTTAGATTATGTGACCTAAAAATGAAATTTTATGAAGCCAAAATTCACACATGGTAATTTTTTCTAAAATATTCACATTCCTATGGGTCATTAGTATAATCCTCAAGTTATTTTTATTTTCTTACTTGGTCATAAAATAAAAAATAATATCATCTATAAAGTCTTCCCAAAAATGATAAAGATAGATTCTAATGACTGTATTTATTAAATATGTAAAAATAATAGTGGAATTTGTAATACCAAAAGTAATCACAATAAATTAATAATTTCCAAAGATTCATTGAATTTTTTCTTGGGTATATCCTTCTTTTAAACCTGAATTGATGATATCTAGAAAAATTATCTATGATGTAAAATATTGAGATATTTGTAGTTAGACAAAAAAGTCATCAATATGGGGAATAATTTTTTTTTCTTGATAGTGATATTATTATTTTCTCGATAATCATTGAATAATATCATTAATCCATATATATTTTTATAAAATAACTAGTGTATCCCATGGTGACATACTAGTATATTTGATTCCCTTAACATAATTTTCTAGATGTTTAATGTTTACTTCCTGAAACTCAATTGGATTTATTCTATAACGATTCTTTGAAAGTTTACTAGCACCTGTTATTTGTTATATTGAAAAGACAACATTTTGATTTGTTGGGGGACCTAGAAATTAATCTATGAAGACATCAAAAAAAATCCCTCACAATATGAAAATCCTTAATGGTGAGTTTCTTCCTTACCATCATAGATAGATAACCTTCATTTATAAGAATAAATACCCATAAGAAGGATGTAATATCCCCAGAAAGTTCAAATTTATAATTTCATAGATAAATGATCATATATTTATTCATAATATAAAATATGACTTCTATTTCATGGAAATTTAAATTATATAAATATATAGAGTGAATACCATACCAATAATCACATAAGATACCACTAATGGATGGGTCAATTGTTTTATAGGAATCACTTTCCCAAAAATCTAAATCGGAGAAGAATTATAAAAATATGATGATATTATTGTTTGATTTGAAGTTTTCATAGGTAACACAACAAATAAAATATATGAGGTGATATAGTGATTCCCATAAATTCATTAGAAACAGAAGATTTGGTGGATCCAGAATCAAATAAAGCATTCTCTATAATAGTGTGGATATTAAGTGTAACTTTCAACACATCATTATCATAATCCACAACACTGATAGTGATCACATGTGTGATTAATTTTAACTAAGGCCTTAATAGTGTGTTGACATCGATCATCATCTACAACCATTATATTAGGTCATTTGTTTTCTTAATTCTCCATATCTTTTCTCTTGTAACATTGAAGTGCTAGAGAACCATTTTGTGTAGACTTGTCTCTATTTTAATCATTATCTTTATTTTTTTCATAATTTTGGTAGCCAATTTCCTTATGTACTTATTTACAAAGCTAAAAAAATTTACTAGTCCCCTTAATATATATTCCTCCATATTTATTTCCACACTTTTATCATAAAAAAATATCATCTTTTTTTACATTGGATTTTGGATTTTCATTTGAATTAATTTTTTCTCTTCATATCAAACCCATACGACTATTAATAACTCCAATATACATGGAATATTTGATAGATCATTAAAGGATTTTCTCATAGATATTGAATTCCATTATGAATAATTCCCTTCAGAGGCGTAGTTTTATGCCACTAAAAAATTTATTATCCTTACTCTCAGGATGGATTATAATTCATGAAGTGTACATTGCATGTATTGTAAATGATTCTTCATAGGTACCAAAAGATTCATCACCCTTTTTATTTTTCTCAAGTAAATCATTATTTATATTCATATGAAGAATAGAAGTGATTTACTTATTTTTTTTCCATGAACTCATTCCATTATATACAGTCAATTAATCTTGGTGCCTCGTATTACTAATGAGATTCTAATTTTTCTCTACATTACCTTCCAAACAATAGTCTTCCATGATGAATTTATCATGTTCTAAATATTGTAGAATCAAAAATAAATTTTTAGTTGTACTATTCTATTTTAATGCCACTAGTGGATCAGAAGACCCACTTAAATAAAGATGTCGCCATCTTATAAAGTATTTAATAGAATATTTCCCTCTCCATTGATCATTTGGAATCGATGTATTATTAATAGTTTTATAATGTTTTGTGAGCATAACAAAATGATTTTGTATTCCATCCCCCATGACATTTGGTTTCTCGTAATAAAATCATTACATTTACTATTGCATTTAGCATTAATGTGGTTCCATAGAGTACCAACAATTGACTACAACCAAGAATCATTTTGTGACAAATAATCATCATAATTATAAAAAACATAATCAAGGGAAATGAAATATAAAAATTTAATACTGACACCTTACTTTTTTCCTGGTTTTTTCATGATCATTAAAATAATGGTGTGATTATTAGTAATACTTGTACTTTCCCTTCGGGTTTCTAACAAGGTTTTATCATCCTTATATAGAATGGTCAACTAAAATAACAATATAATACCAACTATATTATCAAATACATTTATACATATATATTATTTTCAAATACAAAAATATTCCTTAAACAACATAACAAATCTATAGCAGGACCATATATGTTTAGTGTCTTTAGAATCTGGGAATCAAAAATAATTAGTTCATAAAAAATCTATATTGTCTCCCACTTATTCATTCATACATTGACCCCATTTTAAAAAACATTACTTATTATCCCTACTCATACACATGGGTAAATAAAAATATGAATGGGTTAGATTAGATGATTAGTAAGGTTAAAAAATTGATAATTCAACATTATCATTTTCATAAAACAGATGAAAATAAAAATTTTACAAAATATATTATATATATAAAATATCATGATATCATTTCATGCGATAATTCATTGATTTTCATTAAAAAACATAATCACAAAAACAATATCATAAGTCATAGAATTCATGGAATACTCATAAGAATAGAAAATAATTTCAATATTATCCAATGAACATTTCCAAGATCACCATAATGGAAAATGTCCTTTAATAAACAATGTTCAATGGTCATTCCATCATTATAATACTGAACAAGGTTTACTTCCCATTCCACCACTATAATACATAACTGATATCATTCCCCATTTGAGCCCAATAAATCGCATTAGATAAAAATCATTACGCAATGCATTGGGGAGAGATATTGGTAACACCCATAAAAAAATTAAAACCATACATTTGTGTCCCAAAATAACATAAAAAATTAATCATATCTCAACCCTTCAATACAATTGGGTTTATTAAACATATTTCAATCATAACATAACCCATTAAAATAAATGGATTTTATAATTATGATTACATTATAAACAAAATTGGAATAATAACGAAAAAATATTTGAAAAATATCCCCATTGAATCATAAGTTACATTTGAGATATTAATATTAACTAATTCATAAGGAATATATCCTTTATTCTTTGAAAATGTTTTCTTTTATCAAAATATCATATAATTCGAATGGAAAAAAATTCCTTTGAAAATATCCTTGAAATATTTTAAGGTATTCTCCATAGAATTATATCTTCACGGAAGTGAAAAATATATTCATGTCATATATTTTAAAAATGTTCCTCTTATACGTTTCTCGAAAAGTCAAAATATACACCGTATGAAAAGGAAATAAATATTCCTTTAATACTATTTAGTATAAATAATACTATGGGAAAATGGACTAATAAACCTGTACATAAATGGTAATAATTTTTTTTTGAATACATATTTATGCAATATGGACATGGATGTGTAATATACCTTAATAATTACTAACGTATAAATAATGTCATATAATAATGAGATAGGGAAATTATCCCATAACAAATGTATATGTTCCTTTGTACATATCATAAAATTTATTATAATGGAATAAGGAATGATATAAAAATTTTACATAAATAAATTTATATTTATGATATTATATACGATCATATTATTTCCATTTAATAATATTTCATTTTTACGCTTCTTCGGGTTATCGACAACTTCATTTTCGTACAATTGATTTGGGGTATAAGTTTCAAAACCTGAACATATAATATAGTAATTTCATTTAAAATTTCTTATTAATGTAATATACATCATATAATTAATTCTATACATCTATATAATCATTCTTAAATGGTGATTATGGAGAATAAATCACATTGCATCGTGGAGACAAAAGGTCGTACTTACACATGAGCTACGATATCATTCCAGTAATTGTGAAATGATATTGAAGTGGAAGATGTATATAATTTTCCAGAATCAATATCATGTTATAATAATAATATTTAGTTATTGTTTCCATGATTACACCCATCCATGTAATCTGGTGATGAAAAATAGATTACACCACAGAGTGGAGATGATAGGTCATACGTACGCACACGTGGTGATTTCATTTATCGTAGGATGGATAGAAGGTGGAACATGGAAGTTTATTAATAGTATTAAAATATCATCGTATAAGTGATATTGTATTTATTACATTATAATGGAATCAAAAGATGAACTGTAAGTAGGACATGAAATGATCTAGAGGGAGTTGGTAAAGGATATGAAATCTTCTTTGACAAGATCCCTCTAGATCATCTATTTGGGATACCATAGTTGGTATTTTGGGAAACCAAAACAAATATTATGTGGATAGGGATGTTGAGAAGTGAAATTTTTAATGTATTCCAGATATTGAAAGCTCAATGAGTTGTTATGAAATGAGGCAGGAGGTTCCCTATAATAATTTAGGTGAGGGGTCTTTATAATTTCTAAAAATATTAACTTACAATCAATTCAATGTCACTTTTAATAAAAAAAATGTCAATTAATAAAATATGTGATGAGATAAGTTTGTAATATCATTATCCTATAGATTTTATACAGTTTTTTAGTAATTTAAATCTTATAATTTTAGTTATCACTTAGGTATCTTATTTTAATGTTAATTAAGCTAACAGAAGGTTTAATAATAAGATGTTTTAAATTTTGAAATATTTTTTATCAATTAAAATAGAAATGATTAATTATTAACTTTTGAGATCATATTATAATTTTTTAATATATTTAATGACGTTTTTATTATTATTAAATAATATAATAAAACATTATTTTGATAAAATATCAATACTCTCAATTTGGGAACTATTCATTTCTAGGATTTCTAAAAATATCAAGATTGCAATTAACATTATAAAGAATATTTTTTTATGGCAATAAATGGTCATGTTCCATTATAAAGCTCATTTATCATAGTAATTATCTCAAATTATTTTTTTTATAAATTTTTAATAAAAGTGGATTGATATTTCTATTAACAAAATAATTATTACATCAGTGTTGTTCAATTATTTATTATATTTATTATTTCACAAATACTTATAATTAAATTAACCTAACAAATATATATATTTAATAATTAGAAACAATGTTTATAGTTGAATATATCTAATTCATAATCATATAGAAAAACATATACTAAATAAAACTTAAATGTGATATCCTTAAATTTTCATTAAATAAAACAATCGTAAAATGATAATCTCATTAAAGTGATAATGAAGAGTAAAATAAATTTATATCATGAAAATTTGTTTATTATTTTAAATATATATGTAGATATTCATTGATTGAACAACTGTTTCCCCATATGGACACATATGGTGTATCATAAACAAAGAAAGTGTCATTTTGTGTCTTTAATTGATTTAGTTATAATATAAGTAATTTTTTGGGATAAGTTTCAATTAAATGACTAAATTTATATTCTTAAGTGTTTGGGGTGTAATATAATTCATCTAATGAAATTTAGACATTTGTTAGGGTCATTTAATAGACATTATACTTTTATTTTTTACCATAATTACATAATTTAACATTCATCATGTTAAGAAAACATACGATGGATTCTATTAATAATGGAAAGATAAGTTATATATTTACTAAATTTTGACGTTTTGAATCAAATTTATTAGTCCAATTTTTTAATATTTCAAAATAGATAATTTGTAGAGTATAATTTAAAATGAACCCCAATAAAATGGAGTGAAAATCAGATTATAAAAAAACGACTTTCAAAATATAAACTATTTTTATAATTAAATCAAATTTATAAATATTTTCAGAACCATAATTATACTATTGTAAATTAAAATTATCGAATTAAAAAGTAAAACTAATTTGACAGATAATTTATCCTTCTAAACAATTTTAAAGAAAAATTGATATTATTTAATAAAAATATGTATTTCAATAAATCATGAAACATTCTAGAAAAATACAAAAAAATTTATCAGAAGTAAATATCGATACACCGCTTTTAAATAAGTTGTTTATTTTGTAATTTAAAAATTATTAAAGAATCATAAATTGTATCTAATATTTTTTCTCCATGGAAAGGTTTAAAAATTACCATTTATAGAAATAATTTTTTTATTCAAATAGTATGATTTATTATTATCATATGCTTATAAAATATATTGGATGAATATAATTGTTTTCAAATATAAGACACATTTATCTTATTATTATCATTAACTAATTTTAATTAATTTAATTTTAAATAAAAAACCACTTTGGGAATATAAAAATATGAATATTCAATTGGTTTATAGTTTCATTTCTAATTGGCCGGTGAATTATCAATTTATTTTCATAACATATTCATTTATATTTATTCCCTCTAATTTAATGGATAGGTTATAACAGTCATTTTATACTGACTCCTAGTTTGTTTAAACTCACGATTGTGTGCAATGAAAGCTATTGATGAATTAAAATGTATTAAAGTGAAATACTTGTTAAAATATTAGGGTGTTATAATAATGATCACATAAAGCATACATTCATGAATAAAATATTTGGTAGAACATTAAATTTGGGAAATCATAAATTGACCAACTATATCATTAATTTTGAGTGTACATGATTTATTTCAAGAGGTTTAAATTTTGATGTTTTGTAAATATATATCACATTTTAAAAAGAAGTTTTTATTTAAAAAAATTGACATGGAAGGAACATGTATATCCACAAAATAAAAAGGAATGAAAATTTTATGAACATAATATGATCATTTATATGTGGAATAGAGAATAACCCAAAGAATGGAACTGGGCTTGAGAATCCCCTAACATTAATTCTCACCTTATCTTGTCACTTTTTCACATCCTTGATAATAATCATATATTTATTAAAACATAGATACATAAGTAAAATACAGTAACTTATAAAAATATTTATCAACTATAATAATTTTATTATATATAAATATATATTAACATTTATTAGTGAAATTGATGCTTTTTGAGAACATTTTTTCTTATTCATATCCCATTTCACTTATATTTCACTATTATCTTAATCTCAATTTTTCAGTTAGTGTAATAAATTCGAGAAGATTATAACTCATATAATTATATTTAAATATATCATAAAAAGTCTATAATATACATCTATGATTATGGTTATATTTGATTCCTTTAAAAGTTTCCATTGGTGGACAAATGATCTATAACAAGACATTGTTGGGAGAAAAATAAGAAGTTTAAAATTTTTATATATAGTAGTTTGATACATATAATAGGATAAAATAATTAATTTTTTTTTTAAATTAATAGATTATTATTGAATTTTATATTTATTTTTAGAAGGGTTTTTTGACAATATAAAGATATGAGAAAGAAGAAATAAAAATGGAGAGGAGTAGATTTGAACTTAATTAATTATCTATGTTGATTCTCTTATAAGATTCCAACACTCCTTTGTTATTGGAGGCTGATTTTCCATAATTTACATAATTATTGTATGGGGATTGATTGGGAGGATCTAGGTTGATAATGAGATTTTTTATTTGGGGAAGGTATTGTTTTACATTGGAATAGAGTTGTGTGATTTATACTTGATGAGAGGTGAATTTTTGGAATAAAATATTAAATAAAATAATATATCTATGGTAAATAATATACTAGTATTTTTAAGTTATGAAAAGTATATGAATATAATAAACTGTTTTAATGTCTATAAATACACTTTATAATTCTTGTTCAATCATTTATTAAAAACTAATGTGTATAAATAGAAAAATGGACATTTAATGGAATCACTTTTGACATTTCGTTTTGGAATTCTTATTTAGGTTTGGAAATAAATATTATTGTATTTTAATGATTAATTAATGAAATAAAATATATCATGGCTAATCCTCATGTTATATAAAGTGTTATTCCATTCTTACAACGTGACTGATGTAATTTTTGATACAATAGTAATGTAAAAAATTGTATTTTTATTATTCCCCAATAAATGATGTATTTCAAAAAATTAACGAAAAATATACCTTGGAAAATTTTTATCTAATGTTTTAAAAAATGATAGTCATTTTATCAAAATAAATTTCTAAAATTGGTAATTTAAAATTATAAATATAATTATAATTATTTCTAAAAAATTCTTAAAAATTATGTTTTTTAAATACGTTCTGCCATTTTCATTGAGTTTTTAGAAATGATATTAATTATTTAGAAATATAACTTTTATTTTTAATTAAATTAATAATAATAAAAATTATTTATATCATAATTTCAGATTTTTAGGGAAAATACGATTTCAATGGTCAAACTACTATTACAATAGTCACATTACCTTCTATAAATACCTCTAAATTCATTTCATCATTATTCAACTAAAATAATCCCAGTGATTAATGTTACCATTTTCTATAATGTTTCCTAGTATACAATTATTTTTGATCTCCATAGTTTTTTTGTGGTTTCAATGATTCATGTATATTAGGGTTATCTATATATTTCCATTTTATATTTTCTATTATATATTTTTAGTACAGTTATATTTTTTGAAATTTTAATTAGTTTTATTTGTGATTTATATAATAGAATAAAATAAAAAAAATTATTTTAATTTATATGTGTAGATTATTATATTATATGATTCAACGCACATTTATTTTAGAAATAAATATTATTAAAAAAAATCGAGTCATTAAAATTATCCCCAAAATTGTGGTCAAATGGAAAACAATTAGCTACAACCATATGGAATATATGAATCCATCCCCAAAGAATCAATATATACGAAAAATTTACAAATAATGGAATGGAAGAAATGAGGAAGCTCAGTAATGAGAGAATAATAATCCATAACTTCTATGGTTACTTGACCAAGGTGTAAAAATTTCTAATCTATCTCAGCCCTCAATATATCCAAAATTAAAAAGTCATTAAAAAAACTTAGATATCTTACCAGATCATGTACCAATAATGTTCTGATGGAGCAATAACATTCCACCAATGGATACAAGATTAATGTATAATATAAGTGCTGAGTTTGAACCTCATATTTGGAGTAATCAAAAAATTATAAAATATGAAAATCATGACCACTAACCAGGTATTATGAGTTAGGATGCAACCATACCACAAAAAAAGTATGTGGTGTTACTTATTTTCTATTAAAATCATCTCTATAATAACAGGGTAAGGGTGCATACCTTCCAATATAAACTGCATAATCTATATGAAACCCTCTTTAAACTTGGAATAAATACCCAAGATAGGTATAATAGGTAGAGCATCATGTGTATCTACCCATTATTTAGGCCCCACCACCTCAGAATCACAATCTTCGATACCTTCCTAGAACATGATCTGAGGTTGTCATGTAGGCATATATATGAAATTTCTAAGCACAAATCACAAAACCCAAACAATAGTGAAATTGATTTCTTATAGTATAATTGTAATCCTATGGGATCTCTACTAAAAATATAATTACCCAACTTCACATGATATATGGATTGGGTATTGGTCAGACACCATGTTTTAATTATTTTTGCTATAGTATATGATGGTTTAGTAATATGTTATTGAGGAAAAAACTATATAAGTTTTAATTGGTTTCCCCATTTAATTAAAAAACTTTCTATTTACAATTATAACTCCAAATATCATTAGTTAATCAATATGTATACATATGTATATAAATTTTCAGATAGAAAAATTTGTTCTTCTTATGTTATAATTTCTTAAAAATTATAATATGGAATTTCTATTAAATGTAACCACACCAAAACATTTATGATTACTCAATAATAATGATCAACATTCCCAACATATAGATTCACCTACACTCAATTACAAGAAATTGGTATCCATGTAATTATTAACAACTATCATTTTAGATCATTTGAAAAATTGTCTATGTCTCAAATCCATTATACTTTGGTAATTAATATTCCACCACCATAAAATGTAGTAAAAACCTATTTAAGATGTTGACATAACATTAATTATTCCAATTGTGGATTTCATGGGTCCATTAGAAATGTTAGTCAGACAACAGACATATAAGCCAATGAACTACTCATTCTACGTAAAATGCATGTAAAAAAATAGATTTGGGGTGGAATATATCTAACATGTGAATCATGAAGATCCTACCATGATGCATGATACACTACATTTGTTTCATATCAGGCTATGAATAAATAATCGAAATGGTAATAATAATCTCAACTCATGTGAATTATCTAATGCTGATATAAATATGAATGTAATAAGCATATACCAAAACACAAAATACCATTCTAGGAAATTTCTCATTCTCCCTCTATGTTGGATAGATTCTCCCTAGATTTGTGTCATTATGAATATATAATAAATTCCTTTTATCATGTCTACAAAATATAAAAAGAATTATACGGAATAATAACCTGTGATACTTATTTCTGATTTTCTGAAACCAATAAACTCTTACACGACAACACTCATCTGGCCACCGTGCCTAAAGTGTGCCTTGGCATATGCTAGATACAACTGACATTATGTAATGTCCAATTGAGCATATTTGGGGAGACTATTACCACATCATATAGTTTAGAAATGTGATATAGTAAAAAAAAACATTTGAAAAAGGTAAAAAATAATAAATAGAATAGTGGAAGAATAAAATATCCTGATTATATAAAATGACTAAAAAATAATTAACACTGTATAAAAAATGATTTTTATGTCATGATTCTATAATAAAGTACTAGACAAACACAGAAGTAGTAATACATGAAACATAAGTATATCAATGGAATAGGTAGTAAAAAATATCTCTAATAGCATGGTGAGATTAATCTTGGGGTTGTACTACTTGATCTCGTGCTATAATACAATAAAGTATCCCGGATAGTGTGTTATCCATCATCTACACCTTCATAGACAATTTATTTCTTGTTAAAAATATTATTCATGAATAGAGTGTGATATATACTCAGTATGACACAAAAAATTATGTCTATAAAAATACAATATTTGAGTTCATATTTATTAATGTGTATGTACAATAATAAATAGTTTAATGTTATTCATTAAATAATAAACACGTTGGGATCGAACTCTTCATGGGTTTCCAAAAAAACCATATATATTTCAACCAAATTTGGATGTGTCTGAATAGGTGAACTATAAATAGTAATGGTTCATAGTATGAAACTGTGGTTTCCATTTAGATTCAATAGTAATGTGGGACACAAGGTGTAAATACGGCATCCATGTAGACATAATAGTATAGTAGTACCCAATGTGAAACAACAAGATCCTTGAAAATAGAAGGTAACGATATTACAAAACGATTTACTTTTTATCTTCTCTATTTGGTTCTAAGTGTAATTTAATAAGAATACACTTGGCATTCTACTGATGATGTGTCTAACTGAGTCCATGATTTACATCCCCAGTAAATCATTGGTTTTGAATTACTTGTTCTCAATAAGATAATCCATGGTTCCTTGTTTCTATGGACATCAAGAAGAATCCTAAGAGTTCACCCATGTTAATATAATTTTTGGATATGAAGAGGGATAATCTTAAGTATGATTCTAAGAGATTTATATACTAATATTAAAACACCAAATTCTAATGTTGGTATCTCCCTTGGAATCATGCTCAATGAAGCGGGGTGGTATCCTCAGATTCCTTAACGAATTCCCTCATAAATCCACTGCATGCACAAGTCTACCCACTCCTTTTATAATATATTGGAATATAGTTCTAATAGAAATTGTGGATTTATTAATTTTCAATGAACATGGGATTTCCCTGGAAATATATTCACTCATTTTTTTCATTCAGAAATGACAATGGTTTACTAGAGGATTCATAAAATTTATCATTCCATTTCAAATAATGAATATCCAAGGGAAATATACTTTCTCAAACATTAAGTAATATTTCATCTATTAAAATTAAATAAATCCTTTATTGTATCCAAAAAACACATTAATTTTTGTTTTTATTAATAATATAAAAACTGTTATTTGGGAATATTTTTTTCTAGTAAGACACTAAAGAGGGGGGGTGGTTAACTGAGTTCCTATAAAAATTTATATCCAAAATGTTTAATAAAATTTACTTAATTTTAAATACATAACATCCTAGTTAACCAAAGGAGTGGTCTATAATATATATGATTATATTATGTATTTCACATAGAGTGATTAGTTCACAATTAAAACAATATGAATTATTACGTTAAATTTTTATATCACTCTACAAATGAAAATTCTAATATAAACACTATCTAAGAAGAACTATTAGTGACTGATTGTACACCCCAAGATTTCATAGTGGGTAATTTCTTCAAAATAATTCAATAACTTGCACTATAAACCACACTGAGTTCAATCACACCATGACTTACCATACAAGCCGTTCAAAAGAGGTTATGAATAGTATTAACTAATTTTTAAACTTTATATAATCCTTATAATTTTAGAATCCATATTATGAGTTTCTTTGACATAATGTAAGAACTAATTCATTTTCAGTATTGCACTTTTACCAACTTTTAATAGTGAACCCTTTTTAATTCCAATATTTTAAAATTTTATATATTCAATTTGACTAAAAAATTTACTTTTTAGAATGGGGACATCAAAAATTTACAATGAAACATCCAAATCTTCCACGGTATGCTTTCCTTTGAATAATATTGTAGTGTGTGTTGTACGCAACTTCGAGTTCTAACACACACCACAACCAATCAAACTAGCCGTATGAATAGTAATACCTACGTTTTGAAATTATATATATTTTATATTTCAAAATGGAATTCATTTTTGGATTTGGAATATCTAATTTAGCCTAAGGTGAAATTTTCGTACTTTTTGGATAACTTTAATATTTTGATGAATAGTGAAAATTACTATATTTTAATTAAAAACAACTTTTTTAATCGAAATAATTTATATTGATAAATTATGAATTTGAGTGGTTTTAATGTATATTTAGAATATATTTTTACCATTTAATACAATGTTGGTCATTGGACATAATTTCACAATTAAACCGAACATAAACAAGTATCAATCTTTTGATAGTTATTATATCTTAAAAACACGCTTTTTGTTTTGACAGCGGGAATTAATTTTAAATTAATTTCTGACACTTCTTTATTTTGAATTTGGAAAAATGGATTCCATATTTGGAATCATGTTTTTCATATTGTTTAAATGGGTAACTTTTATTTTTAGACATTTTGAATAATTACTGCGGCAAATATTTTATTTACCATGGTTAAGGGTAAATCTGGTAAATAAGGGTAAAAAAGTAATATTATAATAATACTAAATTTCCCTAAAACGTGTCCTAAACTTATTGGTTGATACATTTTCGACCATAGTCATCTTTGGGTCGATTTTGGGACCCCATGGAGCCACTTGTAGGTGATAGGGACACTTTATTTTAATTAAGTTAAAATAAGTACAAAAATGACATAAGCATATATCTTTTAGAACAAAAATTCATAAATAGGGTTATATTTGTTTTCATTTCGACTAAAAATATTCATTAGAAAGAGAAAAATATTTACTACATAATTATATTTTATTTATAATTTTTAGACATTAAATAATTAAATTTATTAATGACATAATGATAATGTATTAATTACCATAATAGTGAAAAATTAAAATAATTGATATTATAAAGACCCAAATTAATATAATATGAGACTTTTAATGAATTACACAAATTTTATAGGATAATATGACATATTAGGATTTATTAAATTAACTTTTTTTTATGTAATAATTCTGTTATGAGTTTCACAAAAATCAACTATTGAGTAGTGTCAAAATTGACATAAAAGAGTTTTTAAAACAAATATTATATTATTAATTGATATTAAATTCATAAAAATCAAAGGTTCGGCATAGAGACTTATATCATGATAGGTGTATCATTAATGGACTAATTTAGGGTCTCTTGTATATATATAGTATGTTTATTAACTATATAATATAAAAATACAAAGTGACATGGTTATTGTCAAACTAATTAACTAAGAGTTAAAACTAAAAGATAATGCTAATATAATGACCCAAACCTGTATAAATTATATTGGTTGAATTTTTTTAGACCTATCCCAACCTTCAAATTTAAATAATACACTTTTGAGCCATTAGAAACCGAATATGAATTTATTATAAATTAATATTTATATCTTTTCCAAAGGTGCCCCTCACCCCTCTTATAAAAGGGAACTCCTCTTTCTCATTTCTTCACACCTTAAAACCCATTTGGATCGTCCAAACTCTGCCCAAATACTCTCATAAATTCCCTCACTACAAACTAGAGGCCTTAATTTGATCAGAAAGCAAACCTAAGGAGCCCTTTTGATCAAATCAAAAGGAAGAACCCGAAGAAGAGGTAATGATTTTTCACCAACCTTTTTCATGTTCCTTTCTTCTTCCACATCCTCTTCCTTTGTTGTTACCATTATAAAATAATAACTCCAGTATCATATATATACTGTGATTTAATTATAAATATGGTACAACCATATTCAGTATTCTATCCACCCTTTGAATAAGATGTCACCATACGTGGGTACGTACGACATACCGTCTCCACGTCGTGGTGTAATTGTTATTCAATAAATTATTTTTTGGATGGGTATAATAATGATGTGTAACTCATGTAAATAATAAATATAACATTATAATGATTATTTATATATGATATAACATCAAATTATATATTATTTTAATATCAAAAGAATGATATTGTCGCTCGTGCGTACGTACGGACTACTGTCTCCACGAACGCGATGAGATTCATTCTCTATCATATCCATTCAAGTATAATTATAATTTGAGGATTTAAAATTAATGTTTAAGGACTTTATATCATTATGAATATGATAAAGATACATCCTATCCATTACAAACATGGCTTATGTAACAAAACATATAAAATAAAACGAGTAAGTTAACACCCGAAACAACGATAATACTAAGATATTATTAACAAAGAAATGTTAAAAGATAATATATGATATCATATTAATATATATGATTCTTGTATAATTTAATAACAATTATTTCACCATTATACAGGAGGTTATCCTACCCTAAACCATGAAAAAGTACAAGGTAAGGGTTTATTTTACAATCTCTTCATTATCCAAGATTGTTTATACGTAATAATCTACTGGGATTTCTTTATCATCCACATCCATGTTTCTTCGAAATGTATTTCAAAAAATTTCACTATTTACAAGGAATATGGGTTAAAGTCATTTATACCCTTGTTTGAATTTTTATAAGAGGTTTATAAAGGAATCATTCCATCGTTTTCCAAATAATGTTATTTTAAGCTTTTCGACAAAATTAAGGTCAGAATGTTTTTTTTAACATATACGGCGGGTGCAGCTATTCTCCACCGTTATAAAATCGTTGAAGCTTCCCTTAAAAGCTTATAAGAATATTTTCAAAGTAAATGTTTTATTTTATAATTATGTGACGTTAAATGATTTCAAAATGAATATTTCAAGAATTCGTGAAAGGTACTCTTTATCGAGATCATAATTTTAAATGTTTTAAAGAATTGTCTTTCTAAATATTTTTAATTAATGTAAATGTTTTCAAAATAATTTTAAGGATTTATTAATATGGACATGAATGTTTTGAAATGATATTTCTTTTCAAAAGTTTTAAAGTGGTATGGGACACTTTGATTCAAAAATCTCTTTTAAATTACTTCCTTTATAAATGTGTGACTTTTAAATGATTTTGAGAAAAGAGATATTTCTCTCAAATAGTTTTGATTTCATCTATGTCTTCATCCATTGGTGGATTTGAAGCTTATTTGAAGTTGATTTATTATGATACAAAACTTTTGTATTGTATTGAAGGTTTTGTGATATGTTTTACTATGGATGTGTTATTTTTATACCATTCATGGTTTATGAAGAAAGTATTGACATTTCGTATGATATTTTTAATACGAATGTTTATGTTATGTTTAAACCTTTTCATATGGGAATGCATTGGACTTATTAAGTGACGGGTGGAGCCCAATATAGCTCCTCGATGCATCGGTAGGTCTCATGAGACAAACTAGTGTCTTGGCACAAGACCTTGACAAAATCTTATTTGTAGTCTTGGCATGAGGCTTTGGATATGTGGTTATGATAGTCTGCAATTATGCATTCCATCATTATGAAAGTGTTTATTGATATTGCATGTGATTATTCGATTAGTATAATATCAATGTGAATAAGTAAATGGAATTATTTCATTTTATTTTTTCCAAACTATGTTGAAGTTCAAGTTTAAAAGGAGTTTTTTTAGTTATACATTGCCTTCATTGTTTATTCTTATTTATGAATGTTTTCTCTATATTGATATCCTTACTGGGCATTTGAGATCACCCCTTTTCTATGTTTTATTTTTTCCCAGGGTATGATGATGTAAATTATGAATGACCTGCAGGGATAGTATGTGGGGATATGAGTTTGGAATATGGAGACTATGTTGTTGTAGTATTTTTTCACTTTATGATGTAATGTAAAACCTTATGAATATATCTAGTGTTTCTAAGGCTACTAAACCAATCAGTATTTTGATATTTGATCTTTCTTGTGATCATGCCAATGTTATGTAATAATGCACCGAATCTAGGTAACTGGGGTCGGGGCGTTACAGTTGGTATCAAAGGGAGGTTAAGTACAAACCTTGGAAGCTAGATTTAGATAAACTCTGATTAGAGAAAATAGATTTAAGATGAAATTTGAGGATTAGTATAGAAGAACTTCCTAGAATTTTGGTATTGTAGTGATTTTGTGAGTTTTTTGAGAAATACATCCCTGTCTGGATACGAGCAGGTAGAGGCATCTCTGGCACATATGTACCTAGGGGTAAAACCCAAAAACTCCACTTTGAGCTAGACTCTAATGGGAACTGGTGCACGACAACGGGCCTTACTGCACTCTTGGTTACGACACTCCCGGGGGATATTTTTAGGATAATTCTCATTTTCTTTACAAACCAATATGAAGGTTTTATGAGTATATAATTCCTCAAAGGAGACATTTTTATGATTATGGATTATATCCATAAACTATTTAATTTATGTTATGTGTTTTACAAGTTTTGGATTAGGTATTGTTATTCATAAACTAATCTAGTGTATGTCATTGTTTAGAAATGGCGCCCAGTAGAAGGAATGATAACTCCAACAATGCACATGATACAAAGAGAAAGAAGGATCATATATTTCATGGTCTTAATCCAGAATTTATAATAGAAATAGTCTCGCATGTATTATCATCATATGAAGAAATAATTTCAGGTGTTGACAAGATAAGTAAAGAGTTTACTGAGTCCTATGACTTTGAAGGGAAGTAAGAGAAGAAAAGGATGGAAGAGAGAAAGATTGATAAAGGGAAGATGGAAAAGAAGAATTTTCCCATATGTGATAACTATGGAAAGAAACACCGTAGAACTTGCCTGAAGGGAATGAGAGTTTGTTATAAGTGTGGAGGAAAAAGGCGCAAAGTACGTGACTGCAAGGGTAAGAAAATGGTTTCAAATGTACAATGCTTCATTTGTAAGGAGTTTGGACACTACATGAACCTATGTCTCAGTCATCAGACTATGCCTCAAATGATTCTATAGGATAATAATCATGTTATGATACTACCACAGATGAAGAGGAATGATTAGAGTTCTTATGTTGATTATTTCATTTGAGTGTTGTATCAACAATGTACTTGTTATAATAATTATGGAGTATATAAGGATTGTACTGCAGTGCTATATCATTATGTACTTGAGATTGTGTGGAACAATGAAAAGTAACTCAATAGCAGGTTAAATTTTTGGAAAATATATGGTTGAGAGAAAGATAAACCATAATATGGTTCTGATATCAAGGTAGTAATTTTAGAACAATACATGATTGTTTTAGATAAATTATATTTGATATTCTTGACTACCTTCAAACTGATTAATGATTTGTATATTCTATCATTGTTGTGGTTTAAAACATTTTTGGATTGAAGGTGTATATCTATTATTCTATAAGAAACAAGGGATCATGAATGCAATCAATAAGGTTTTATGATAATTTAGGATGTTGCAGTGTTTTAAAAGAATACATGATTAAAGTGATCACATGATATTACGTGGAAAAAAATGGATCTTCATTGTGTTTACCTTCCTTATAAATTTTGGACTAAACTATTTCAGATAGTTCTAGTTTGGTTTATTTTGGATTTCCATAAAAGGACAACCTAGAGGTCTGGCGGCAACCCTTCGCGTCCAACAAGGTTGCGAGACTTAAACCCACAACCAAAGGGAGACAAGGGTGTATCACCTACCACTGACCCATGTGATGTCCTAGTTTGAATAATGTAGTTTTTTAATGGTTCTTCTAGATGAATTATAAATTCATTTTTTACCCCTATATGAATAGGATAAATAGAATATTATTTTTATGTTTTATTATCTTTTAATGTAAAATATGAGTTTGTGGTAGAACTTAGTTAATGGTTGAGACTCTACTTGTCAATTATATATTTTTCTTCTTCACTTATTCAATGCAGAAATTATTTCTTACAATTTAGTGAAAGAATCTTAAAAAAATGTATTATCATAATACCATATGTTTTGCTGAACCGATGGTATTTTAAATAATCATAGATTGATGAATTTATGGCCCTAAATTTTACACGTGTTTGTGATTGATGACCTCAATCACTACCTATAAATATTTACGTTTTCCTCCAATTATATGTCTCTAATTACCACCAATGTTCTCCGAATAGATATCATAATTTGGTGGTGACCCTTTCATTTCTCTTTTCCTCATATTAAGACTAAACTTTATCAACCCAATTTTCGATGTTGGTTTTCCCACAAAGATATTTTCTATATTCAAAATTTTATTTTTGAAGAACAATTTCAAATTTCCAGGACGCAATTTATTGAATGAGGGGAGAATGTAATACCCCAAGATTTCATAGTGTGTTATTTCTTCAAAATAATTCAATAACATGCACTACAAACAACACCGAGTTCAATCAGACCATGACTTACCAAACAAGCCGTTCAAAAGAGGGTATGAATAGTAATAACTAAAATTTAAACTTTATATAATCCTTATAATTTTAGAATCCATATTATTAGTTTCTTAGAAATAATTTAAGAAAAAATTAATTTTCAGTATTGCACTTTTACCAACTTTTAATAGTGAACCATTTTTAATTCCAATATTTTAAACTTTTATATATTCAATTTGACTAGAAAATTTACTTTTTATATTGGGGAAATCTAAAATTTACAATGAAACATCCCATGCTTCCATGGTACGCTTTCCTTTGAAAAATATAGTAGTGTGTGTTGTACGCAACTTCGAGTTCTAACACACACCACAACCAATCAAACTAGCCGTTATTAATAGTAATACCTAATTTTTGAAATTATATATATTTTATATTTCAAAATGGACTTCATTTTTGGATTTGGAATATCTAATTTTTCCTAAGTTAATATTTTGGTACTTTTTGGATAACTTTAATATTTTGATGAATAGTGAAAATTAGGAAATTTTAATTAAAAAAAACATTTTTAATCGAAACAATTTATATTGATAAATTATGAATTTGAGTGGTTTGAAAGTATATTTAGAATATATTTTTACTATATAAAACAATTTTGTTCATTGTACATAATTTCACAATTAAATCGAACATAAACAAGTATCAATCTTTTCATAGTTATTATATCTTAAAAACACGCTTTTTTGACAGGGGGAATTAATTTTAAATTAATTTCTTCCACTTCTGTGTTTTGAATTTGGAAAAATGGATTCCATATTTGGAATCAGTATTTTCATATTGTGTAAATGGGTAACTTTTATTTTTAGACATTTTGAATAATTAATGCGGTAAATATTTTATTTACCATGGTTAAGGGTAAATCCGGTAAAAAAGGGTTAACAAATAATATTATAATAATAATAAATTACCCTAAAATGTGTCCTAACCTTATTTTGTGATTCATGTTCGACCATAGGCATCATTGGGTCGTTTTTGGGACCCCATGGAGCCACATGTAGGTGATAGGGACACTTTATTTTAATTAAGTTAAAATAAGTACAAAAATGACATAAGCATATATCTTTTAGAAAACCAATTTTTACATAGGGTTATATATGTTGGATGTTAAACTAAAAATATTAATTATAAATATAAAACAATTTCATACATAAGGATATTTTATTTATAATTTGTAGACATTAAATAAGTTAATTTATGTATGACACAATGATGATGCAGAAATTACCATAATAGTGAAAAATTAAAATAATTGATATTATAAATACCCAAATAAATATAATTTGAGACTTTTGATGAATTAAACTAATTTTATAGTATAATATGACATATTAGTATTTCTTTAATTAACTTTATTCGAAGTAAGAATTCTGTTATGAGTTTCACCAAAATCAACTATTGAATAGTGTCAAAATTGACATAAAAGAGTTTTTAAAACAAATATTATATTATTAATTGATATTAAATTCCTAAAAATCTAAGAATCGGCCAAGAGACTAAAATCATGATAGTTGTATTATTAATGGACCACTTTAGGGTCTCTTGGATGTATATAGTAAGTTTATTAACTATATAATATAAAAATACAATGTGACATGGTAAATGTCAAACTAATTAACTAAGAGTTAAAACTAAAAGATAAGGTTAATATAATGACACAAACCTATCTAAATTCTATTTATTGAATGGTTTCTGACCTATCCCCACCTTAAAAGTTAAATAATCTACTTTTGAGCCATTATAAACCGAATATGAATTTATTATAAATTAATATTTCTAGCTTCTCCAAAGGTGCCCCTCACCCCTCTTATAAAAGGGCACTCCTCCTTCTCATTTCTTCACACCATAAAAGCCTTTTGGTTCGGCCAAACTCTGCCCAAATACTCTCTCAACTTCCCTCAATACAACCTAGAGGCCTTAGTTTGATCTGAAAGCCATCCTAAGGAGCCATTTGGATCAAATCAAAAGGAAGAACCGGAAGAATAGGTAATGATTTCACCACCTTTTTTAAAGTTCCTTTCTTCTTCCACTTCCTCTTCCTTTGTTGTTACCATTATAAAATAATAACTCTAGTATCATATATATATTTTTATGTCATTATATATATGGTACAACCATATTCAATATTCCATCCATCCTTTGAATAACATGTCACCATACGTGCGTACGTACGACTTACTGTCTCCACGTCGTGGTGTAATTGTTATTCAATAAATTATTTTTTGGATGGGTATAATAATTATGTGTAACTAATGTAAATAATAAATATTACATGATAATGATTCTTTATATAGGATATAACATCCAATTATATATTATTTTAATATCAAAAAAATGATATTGATGCTCGTGCGTACGTACGGACTACCGACTCCACGAACGCGATGAGATTCATTCTCTATCATATCCATTCAAGTATAATTATAATTTGAGGATTTAAAAATAATTTTTAAGGACTTGATATCATTATGGATATGATTAAGATAAATCATATCCATTACAAACATGGATTACGTAACAAAACATATAAAATAAAACGAGTAAGTTAACACCTGAAACAACGATAATACTAAGATATTATTAACAAAGCAATGTTAAAAGATCATATATGATATCATATTAATATATATGATTCTTGTCGAATTTAATAACAATTATTTCACCATTATAAATGAGTTTATCCTACCCTCAACCAAGAAAAAGTACAAGGTATGTGTTTATTTTTCAATCTCCTCATTATCCGAGGATGTTTATACGTAATAATCTACTGGGATTTCTTTATCATCCACATCCATGTTTATTCGAAATGAATTTCAAATAAAAATTCACTATTTACAATGAATATGGATTTAAGTCATTTATACCCTTGTTTTTATTTTTATAAGAGGTTTATAAAGTAATCTTTCCGTCATTTTCCAAACAAGGTTCTTTTAACCTTTTCAAAAAAATTAAGGTAAGAATGTTTTTTAACATATATGGCGGGTGTGGCTATTCTCCGCCGTTATAAACTCGTTGAAGCTTCCCTTATAATATTATAAGAATATTTTCAAAGTAAAAGTTTTATTTTATAATTATGTGAATTTAAATGATTTCAAATTGAATATTTTAAGAATTTTTGAAAGGTACTCTTTATCAAGATCATAATTTTAAATGTTTTGAAGATTTATCTTTCTAAATATTTTTAATTTATGTCAATTATTTCAAAAAAAATTTAAGGATTTATTAATATGGACATCAATGTTTTGAAATGATATTTCTTTTCAAAAGTTTCAAATTGGTATGGGACACTTTGATTCAAAAATATCTTTTAAATTACTTCCTTTATAAATGTGTGACTTTGAAATGATTTTGAGAAAAGAGATATTTCTCTCAAATAGTTTTGATTTCATCTATGTCAATATACTTTGATGGATTTTAAGCTTATTTAAAGTTGATTTATTATGATACAAAACTTTTGTATTGTATTGAAGGTTTTGTGATTTGTTTTATTGCGTATGTGTTATTTTTATACCATTCATGGTTTATGGAGAAAGTATTGACATTTATTATGCTAGTTTTAATACGAATGTTTATGTTATGTTTAAGCCTTTTAAAATGGGAATGCATTGGACTTATTAAGTGACGGGTGGAGCACGTTAAAGCTCCTCGATGCATCGGTAGGTCTCATGAGACAAAATAGAGTCTTGGAACAAGGCATTGACAAAATCTTATTTCTAGTATTGGCATGAGGCCTTGGATATGTGGTTATGATAGTCTAGAATTATACATTCCATCATTATTAAAGTGGTTATTGATATTGCATGTGATTATTCGATTAGTAGAATATCAATGTGAATAAGTAAATGGCATTATTTCATTTTATTTTTTCTATACTATGTTGAAGTTCAAGTTTAAAAGGCTTTTGTTTTAGTTATAAATTGCCTTAAATTTTTATTCTTATTTATGAATGTTTCCACTATATTGTTATCCTTTCTAGGCATTTGAGCTCACCCATTTTCTATGTTTTTTTTCCAGGGTATGAAGAAGTAAATTATGAATGACCTGCATGGATAGTTTGTGGGGATATGAGTTTGGAATATGGAGACTATGTTGTTGTTGTAGTTTTTCACTTTATGATGTAATGTAAAACCTTATGAATATATCTAGTGTCTCCAAGGATACTAAACCAATCGGTCCTTTGAGATTTGATCTTTCATGTGATCATTCCAATGTTATTTAATAATGCACCGACTCTAGGTCACTGGGGTCGGGGCGTTACAAAGATGATGTTTTAAAATATAAATAAACATAAATGGAGAAAAATAAACATTAAAAGAGATCAAAAATTTTTATAAAAGATGGTCAGTATCATGTTAAGACATAATCCTCTCCACATGGTGATCACCTACCACCAATCATTTTATATGAATAAACATTGATCCAAAACCTATATCAGGGTAAACAACTATATACACCACTATCCAGGTCAACTAGACCTCTTCAAGAATTTTCGTGGGAGTGAAAAAAATAGTCAACACATGGACCACTTCTATAGTTATCTGGGGGTTTTGAACATTTTAAGTGATAGTTTTTGAAGATATTAGTGCATCATATAATTAATCACAGTAGTCAATAGATGTTCATAAAAATTTATAGACATCAAAATTCCTCGTAATGTAAAAAAAGTACACAAGGAGAGAAAAAAATATAGTAAGAAGGATCTCTATGATTAGAAATGTATCTTGAGACTCCTATAAATTATGTAAAATTTCATCTCAAACCAACATTTAGAAATAGATAGCAAAAAAATGTGTCGTGAGAGCTTCTTTCATCTGTTTCTAGTTATGTAAATGATTACCTCGATGAGTTTTTATCACCTATTTGTGTGTTTCTCGAAAAAGTTCTTCTACTTGAGAACTCAGCAAAATATGCAACGTTCTAATGATTTCATTTCTCTTGTTTTTCAAAGGTACATGACTTATTAACAGCCTTAACTATTTGATAATGTATTAGGTTTATAAACTATAGCTGATACAAATCATGATCTTGATCACATCAAGGTACTGCATACCTCCTACTGTAATATAAAATTGATTAAAAAGTATTTTTAAAAAAGATAGAAAAAGTATATAATATAATTAATAGTAACATGTTTAAAAAATATGAATATTAGAAAAAAAATTAATATACATAAATAAGTAAGAAGTGACAGTGTCTCAGAACGGTGACGTATAATGGTGACTTGGAATGGTGTCTCAAGAATGGTGTGTTGGAACAGTGTCTTGAGATTGGTTTCATAGAATGGTGTGTTGGAAATATGACTTAGGATCATTTTATTGAAACAATATCACCTAGATAACGAATTTTTCAATTAGGATTGGTGATTCAAGTAAAGATGACCCAAAAATAGTAAGTCGATTTGACAGTAGGTCATCATGACGATGTCTTCTGATATCAATAAATCATACTTTTTGAAAATTAAAGAATGAGTCTATCAGTATCTTGATGATATAATATCTCATAATTAGAGAAAAATATGAGATGATGTAGATATCTTAATGCAATAGTGTCCTCGCCTCTATCATAATTTAGCATCTGTGCTGATATTGAGACAATTGATAGTGAGACATCTTAAGTGTGATTCTATATCAATAGTTTCTTATACATAGCCAATCATTTTCCATTATTGATATGTACAGTAGTAAGATAGTGAGTTCAAGGTAATGTGGACTCATCCTTAATAGTGAATGTGATTCCACCTTAATATTGTCTCATACATAGAAATATATTGGCAACCTGACTTCTGATGTAAAATACTAATAGAATAGTGTAATCTTATATTTAAACATAACTAAACCTAAATAAATATAATTTAACTTGACTAAAAATAATAAAGATTGATTTTTAAGAATTATACTAAGAGGAGGAAAATAATATCCCCCTTTTTGATGACCACAAATCATTCCACTACATGGATATTTATAATAATCAATGTATAAAAGAAAATTATTCTTTTAAACAACTCATACAAATTATGAGAGATTAAATTTTGAGATAAAATCATAGATAAATATAAATACCATACTTAAAAAAATTTCCATACTCAATTTGAAAATTACATTCTCATTATTCCCCTTTTGGGATTATCAAAAACATAACACATATATAAGTTGATAAAATAGAAAATACAAAGAGATAAATAACATATAATAGAGTAAAAGAGCTAATTTATTTTGCAATAAAAAGATAGTGAATGGAATGATAAAAAGTTTATAATACAAAAATATAAATTCAAAATTCAAAATAAATTCTTATCCAAGGAAGGATATATATCTTTCTTCCATTATATGTAGAATAAGATGGTGGAGTATGAGTTACAAAAGGGGCTAATGTATAAAGATGATGAATGGAAACTACATAAGGTACTATAGAGATAAGATCTGGAGTAGAAGGAGGAGGGGCTATAATTTCTTGATAAATAACATGCTTTCACTGACTAAGAGACTATGTTGGAGCTATGGTAAACTTTTTATGGATTTTAGGAAGAGGATAGAATGGTTTCAAGTGACTGTAGCACTGATGTGACGATCAACTGATCGATAGACTGAAAATGAAGGAACATTCTCAGTCACATGTCTAATGGGGAAGGCCTATGGTTCTATAATAACAGTACTACAAACATGAATATATGGATAAAAAATTATTATTGAGTCCATGATTATCTTTCCACCTTATTCCATAGCCTTAGTAAAATCATCCTTATTTTCCATGAACATATGAAGTGCTGGAGTTAGCACCCTGAGCTCTTTTACTTGTTCTTCGAAGGCTTCCATAAGTAGAGGTAGACTCAAATTCTCATCCATGTATTTGAAATGAACACCCAATTTATTTTTTGTATAAATACTTTTAATATATAAATATACATTCTTGGTGATCTCATCTTGATTAGTAGAAAACCAATTCAAATAAAACATTACTATATCAGAAACATTATTAATGTTCCATTTAGTTTTTCTTCAGATATTCCGTAATGAACTACCCATTATAGTCTACAGTTCTTCTTTGATCACCAATTATATTATTTCAAAATTCAAGGATTAAATAGGATTAACAGTAGAGGTTGAGGCACCATTTAATTACTCTCAAATTTTTTATGTTAAATGATCTTGATCATGTGCTAGAGGTTGAGTAATATAATCTTTAAAAGATATATATCAATATATTTTTACAATATAAACTAATGATTCTCTATACTCATAAGAAAACCAATTAAAATATTAATTATAGAAACTTTATGATCACATAATCTTTTATTCACCATTCTAACTTCATGAAACTGAGAAACTGTTTGATGTTGAATATGCAATATGACATTCTAAGAGAGCATGTCTGCATCAATTTAAATGAGAATAGAAACTGATATTGTTTTTGGTTGGATGATTTCTTTTAAAACTAAAAGTAATTCTTCTTTAAAAACATTAATATCATTCTTACTCACATAGTCAGCAAGAAAATATATAACTGGATGAGAAGAAGTCACTTATAGATATGATTCATCATCCAAATCTAGATAATTCAAGCTGAGGGTGACATATCTAGGGTATCTATCCCATTCATTTACTATTTTCACATAAAATGGTGTATGATTAAAAACTATAACTCTATGAAATTGTTTATCTCCAAAAATATGTGATTTCTTCCCTATATAAACATGTTCTTAGCTTTGAATAGTTGGAACTTCTTCTTCAACTAACACTGACTATGTGGCCATTTGAGGGTCCAATGCCAGTTCCCATTCAAATAATGTGATTTAAGCTAGGGATTTATGTATTACAGCAGTTCCATCGTTAATAATAGGATGGTCAGATTCACCACCATATTGGTCATCAACATTACAAATTTCTTCTTTTTATTCTTCTTTATTTGTATCACTTTCTTCCTCTTCACTAGATTCTTCTTCCTACTATTATTCACTATAATATTCTTCTTCACCTTATTGATTTTCATTGTCTTTTACTTATTCATTATCTTTAACTTTATTATTATAGTTTTCTTCCTCTTCACTTCCAATTCCACTGGCATACTAAACAACCACAAATTCTTCTATTTCCTCCACCTGATCATCACCTATGTTATATTATCATGAAGAAATAGATTTCATTGGGATAAGTGATCCATATGTAACTCTTTCAGGGATTTTGATTGTGTTCAGATAACATCTATCATAAATATGATATTCATTTCCATTATCTTTGTCATCTTCTTCTTCCTAATCCAAATATTCCACAGCATCATCTAGTCATAGACATGGGTCATCCATATCTGTTGGTCCTGTGGGTCCATGAATATGATTGAAATCCTCATAAATATTCCCATTATCTTCTACACACTATCTCTTCCAAGTATTCTAGATAATTCTCATCCATTTTCATATGTCCATTATAATGAAAAATAGATTACACATTATGATAGTTTCACAAACTACTTTCCCAAATCCTTTTACTTTTAACATGGAGGAAATAATTATTTAATAAAAATGTATATTTTTATTTGAATGAGGATCGACCATATCTGACACATGCACTATTATATATCAGCAATGGTTAAACTTGATCCATTTATTCATGAGATACATCATGTAATGGCTAGGAACACTTCGATCCATTTCTATTCATTAATATAGTGTTTGAGGTGTTCTGGGAGGTAATGGTGACATATCCCCAACACTTTTCCAAATTTCTAGTTCTATGAATAGTGTATCTATGTTTGTGTACAGTGTATCTAGCTGTCGGTAGGGGTATAATGTTTCGATCTATCAGTTGGTGTACAATGATTCTAGATTTCGGTAGGTGTACAATGTGTCCAACCATTAGTAGGTGTACAATGTTTCTTAACATCGGTATGTGTACAATGATTCCAGACGTCTGGAGGGGTACAGTGTTTCTAGCCATTGGTAGTTGTATAGTGTTTCCAAACATCAGAAGGTGTAAAATATTTCTAGACTTCATTAGATGTATAGTTTTTGTAGACTTCAGTAGGTATATAGTGTTTCCTGATTCCAGTATGTGTACAATGTTTTCAGATGTCTGTAGGTGTACAGTGTTTCCAGATTCCTTTAGTTTCCCCCTTTAGCATTATTTTTGAAGAAAAATGTATCCACTGTCTTATTTTAAGGGATTTTAGGACTATTTGAAGTCCATAACTCAAATATTAACATTCCTAAGGATCAGGATGATTTTACTTGGTCAAACCACATTGTTAATGTAATCTAAATTAAGGGAAATTCTAAAGTTTTTCAAATCATATTAGTCTCAGATGTAATCTTTTGAATTTGGTCCCCTTCCCTACAACTAGGGATGAATATACTTGGTCAAACCGCATGGATTAATGTGATCCGCCTTAATAGAAATTCAAAACCATTTAAAATATTATTAGTCTAATATCTAATCCTTTAATTTTAGGAAACTTATCTTCTTTCATTAATTATCCTTTCTCTCATTGTGAGGTGAACTGATAAATTCATCCCATAGGAGTGGTGGGATAGAACTATCATCTTTGGATATTTTCCCCTTGCAGTTTCTTCCTATTGAATGCACACCCACTATATTGGTGCAAGAAGCAAGTGTCAACCCATCATTGATAAAAGGTATGATCTACCTCTATTCCATTGTTTTCCCTGATCCTTCTGGTCATGTTTCCCCATTCCATGTTATGAGATGTCAGCTCCATGTTACTAATTGATTTTTCATCGGTATCGGGTTGTTTAGTCTTTCAACTGCTTTCTTGAGTGATGCAGTTGTCACGGGGGTGGCGATTATGATATGTTGCATGGATTGTTCATGTGTAATGAACATTAAGAACATTTGAGGGAGGGTATTTGTGTCTTATCTATTATTTTATATGAAACTATTGATTTTATCTTGTTTTATCCTACTAGATCACAATAGAATTGACATATTAATGATTTGAGCTGGATTAATAAATTGGTATTGATCATTTATTATTTTATCTTGTTTTTCCCAATATTTTTATATATATTCTTGAATTTTTTATCTTGTTACACATGATTGAAATTGGTAAATAACAGAAACTAGTATTAATTGTATATTATTTTTCAACGAAAAAGAGGAGTTAAATGAATATGGTTGTTTCTATTGTAAATGGATGGAAATCAAATTGATGATATAGAAATGTTTAATAAATTTATGATAACTATGATAGTTTGTTGTTTACGTTTCCCATATTTGGAACCTATTAATAATGAATTGACTAATTCAATATATAACAAAGATCCGAATGATCAATAAAAGTTAATTCTTTTTATGGTTTTTAGTTAACCCCTTTCTTGTTAGGTCGAGTGCATTCTGCTATGGAGACATGATAGCTCATTACGTGTGAAAGAAGAATGCCTTGTTTAGGCCCAAGAGCACAGTTGCATTGTTTTTTCTACTACTTGTGATGTGTTATAAACTTGGATGGATGTGGTGAGATGTGGGGGATGGGAGGCCTAGTGGTTATGGTAGCATTTGATTCCTAGAGTTTGAGAAGTATTAGATTATGCATGTGGGTATCGGAGAGGACACCGAGGATGAAAAAACATGTTGGATATGAGTGGTTGGATTCTTACTTAATCTTATTGGTTGTTTATCTACATTATTTTCCCCACTGCTCAAGGCATATAATATTTCTTACCCTTAGTCCAAAAGGGGTGAATATGCATGGGGTATGCCACATGTTTTCATTGTTTAGCATCTCAAGGAATGATGGGTCTATGATTCTTCTTTAGTTAGAAAATACAAGATGGGTAGTTCATCTATGTATCAGGCTAATACCCCTATGTTTTGTAGATTATAATGTTTTTATAGAATTCATGGGAATATGGGAAGGTAATAATACTATTAATAAATGATTGAATAAATGATGTTTACCCATGGAGTTGGAGCTTGCTGGGATGCAATGTGGAGGAAGTATTTTTTAGAGGGAATGAAACATTGGGTGAGATTCTAATGAAATATAATTTCTAATTGATAATGGTTAATTAATTAATTAAAATAATGTGAAACTTATAAAAAAGGATAAATTAATCAAATATATCCCTTGAAATGTCTGTGTTCTTATAGGATACCTATTCTTAGTAGTGGTAGGTGAGAGTCCGAGAGACATTACCTAGAGTTGATTCTAAGGCTAGGTTATGCCCATAGTTTGAATTTTAGCTATAGTATATTAAATACATTTTATGTTTCTTTATGGTAATCCACCCTGTCAGTTACAGAAATTGACACCCCAGGGATTCTATACCCTTGGGGGTGTTTTCCCAACATTTCAGTGGGAGGATGGATGGATGAGTACCCCCTTTGGCCCCACTCAATTCTATTGGTAGTTACTTATGCCAGTAGGCATAGTGGTTATTTTTCTCCATATATATATATTTATATATTTGTAGATGGATTTAATGACAATAGGTTATTAAAATACATATATTATTGATATATTTTCATATGGAATACTATATGGGTAATATTTAGAGGCTTTAATTGATAGAGGATCATTACTCGGTGTATGTGCAGTAATGGTATGATGTAGAATGCTCGACATAAGATAGAGGTTATGTGAGCTTTGGTGTCTCTAAAAAACTACCTAGTTACTTTGGTTAAATGGAAATTGTTGTTGTGTTGTGTGAGGTGCATGTTGTGGTGCTTCACCATGGTGTCTAAGTGCATCCTTTTTTGGAGAGAGAAGCTTAGGACATGTGATGTTGTGGAAAAGTAGAAAACCAATGGGGAAGTGGTACGAGGTAACCTTGATATTATTAATTATTTAATATACTATTGTATGTGATTCATGGTGAGAGTATCCATGGTGAGGCTGGGAATATAGTATACCAATATTAATGATGAGATAGTTCCACATGTTGTTCATTGTGATTTATCATGATTTCTTTACATTTTCATGAGTATATCTAGGGGTGGATCCAACTGAGTATACTATTATACTCACCATTTGTAGATATAAATGGTTTTTCAAGTCACTTGGAGAAGGATGGAGATCAGGCTAGTTACTACTAGTTTGGTGTTCTAGGAGGTGTTTGGGATCCGTGGTCACTGCCATTTCTTACATTCTTTTGTTAATTTCAGTATTATTTGGATTTGATTTGTGTGTATATTATCCATCTCTATTATATTTGTTATCATAGTGGTTAATGCCTCCCATTTTTTGTTCAATTATAACCTCAGTGTTAGTCACCAATTCGGGTCCTACTAAAGGTGGTACATGGGGGTCACTATCTTTCTTATCACATAAGGGACGTAGGAGGGATAAACCTTTTAGGATGGGGTTCATGAAAGAGTGGTATTAGAGTAATGGTTGTGGGATAAGATGTAATTTGGTCTTAGGTATAGGTGAGGTTGCATGTGTTGGTAGGGAAACGTTGTCAGACATGTTTTGCAAGTGATTTATACATTATATAACGGTAGAGATATAATCTTTTAGGAACCCCAGATGATATGATACATAAAACATTGTGTTTATAGTGACTACTAAATTAGGTGATACTGGTTTAATGGTATAAAACTAGAAATGATCATTAATCATTCATCCTTTTTCATATGTTTTAATGGGTACATCCTGGGATATGATAACCTAAAATAAATAAATAAAACTATTTATTAATTAATGTTGTGTCTTCCGTTTTCCACATTTTGGAGCACTAACTATTTTTTATTTTGTAGTTATGGCTCCAGGTCGACATCGTCATCTTGTGTGTACAGAAGATGTCTAGCCGGATGCACCGATAGACCACCTCAGGGTAGAGGTTAATTACAATGACTATTGCAGGAGGAATATCTGAGTGTTTCAGTACCAGAGTCTGCAGAAATAATAGGGATCCCTTTTAAATGTATTCACAGAATAATAGTTCAAATATGTAGAGATATAATACATTTTTATCTGTACTAGGAAGAAGAACATGTTTTCTCTAGTTACGACGATGTTGTGTGGGGAAGTAAGGCAGTGGTGGTTCTTATTTCTTAGGGATCCTGAGGAGTTGTAGATCACATTAGAGGAGTTCCAATACATGTTGAGAGTTGAGTTTATTTATTTGAATGTATAGGCTTTTAGTCACCTGGATCTATTAACCCTTCCATATGGGTTCTCTAATGTGAAATAATTACGAATTCAATTCATAAACCTTTTACGATATTCATTGTACCTATTTCTAGATGATGAGTCCTAGGTGAGGAATTTCAAGGAGGCTTTTAATCAATAGATCCAGTGCCAGGTCACCCCATTTTTGCTGGGAACATATCCTGAGGTTTTGGTGAGGGAATAGGTCATTGAGAGACTGTTAACCAGAAACAGATCATTATGAGGGGGGAGTCATTAGGATTTATCTAGAAGTAGAGCTGTGGTCTAGGGTTTTCAGTTTTCAGGGAAGATGATTTTCTATTCGGTAAAAGGTAGGTACCTACAATCAAATTATAATTTATGTGGGGGAAACATATATCATGCATATTCCAAGGGATATGTCTCTTGTTATTCTTTTGTAGGACAAGGTGATCAGAACCGTGAGGACAAAACATTTCAAAACGGTCAGTGTGAACCAATTGTTCTTCTCCGGGTTCCTCCAGTGAGGCAGTTCCAGCCGAGGAAACAATAATAGGTTTCCCACTATTTTGATGAGATGTGAGAAGATGGTGTGTGTAGAGGGTAGCCACATGATGCTCCCCATACGCAGCGAGCATAGAGCAGCCACGGTGGTTGTTGTCATCTGGTTCAGAGAGGTCATGGAGCAGGTCATTGACAACATCATGATTTATCATTTCCAGATTTTGGAAATATAGACTTCATTTTGATTTAGGAGTGAAAACTACATCATATAACATAACATTGTTCATTCCATGGGACTTTAGGTAGAGAGGCTTCTAGTGCCCTTAGCATTGACTACGCCAGTTGGAGGTTCAGTTGACTTTGTTGAAGTATGTATTGAGCTGACTTTTTTGAAGTATTTAGAGACTATAAGGTAAGGCTAGGGTTGCACGGATCTTGGGTATATTTCCTATATTTATGGATACTACAACATTATTTCATCCTTAGAATTTATTTGTTTCTTTTTTCGGTATAGGATATCATGGATTTCTTGAAGAGGTTAGTGGATTTCTTTGAAATAGATGCAGTTCCAACATTGTTTGTTGTTGAACAAGACCCTCGTATGGGTCAGAGGTATGTTCCCTCCTTGTCATCCTTGATGAAAGAACTGATGCTTAGTTCCTTGGAGGATCAAAATCTGGCTTTCCCCATATTATTAGAAGAGTACCCCTATGACTTTATTGAAGATATTGCATCATTACCCCCTAGACAAGAGATCGAGTTTGGGATTGATCTATAGATAGGAGCATCTTCTAACTCTATATATCAGTATAGGATGACCCCATATAAATTAAAGGAGGTACTTATATATATATCAATAATAAGTTATATTATGGTTTTGTTGGGCTGGGAGTTTAACCATGTGGTTCACTAGTTTGGTTTGTGAAGAAGGATGATAGTAGTTTGCAGTTGTGTATCGATTAACATCACATAAAATAGTGACTATGAATATCTCTATCCACTTCCACAGATTGATGATTTATTCAATAAAATGAGGGGTTCATTTTTTTCTCGAAGATCTATATGTGGTTAGGATATCCTATGATTCATGCGAAGGATGAGGATATCCTGAATACTGAATTTCATTATCATCATTGGCATTATGAGTTCATTGTAATGTCATTCGGTTTGATGAATGCTTCAACTGTGTTCATAGAGGAGATGAATCTTGAGTTATTTTGAGCTATTGGATTAGTTCATGGTGGTTTTGATTGATGATATCCTTGTTCACTCCACATCTTTGGGGGATAATGTAGAGAATCTACATGCAATTTTGGGAATTCATCGTCAAAATCATCAGTTTGGGATGTTGTTGACGTGTGTGTTTTGGGAACAAGAAGTTTGTTTAATAGGGAAGGTTGTATCCTATATGGAAGTAGCTATGGATCCATCAAGGATAAAATTAGTTGTGTCATTGGAATCCCACAAGACATTATTGGAGGTTAAAATATTCGTTGGTCTCACAAGATGTTATAGCAGGTTCATACACAATTACTCTTGGGTTGAGACTCAATTGATAGTGTTGACCTAGAAGGACCAAAAGTTCATGGGGACTGATCAATGATAAGAGGAATTGGAGTATCTAAAATGGAAGGGGGCTAGTTCTTTGTTTCTTTGTCTTCTAGAATATGGAGTTCTATTTAAGTTTTCGATGATTCTTCTAATCTGGGTTTGGGCTACATTCTAATGAAGCACTGATCAGTAGTTTCTTATGGATTGTAACACCCTGAAATTTTATGAGAAATATTATTTTTAATTTTAGTGATGTATTTTTTTTTATGATAAACCAGGATTTGCTTATTCTATATTCAATAATGTATAATCTTGTAGTATACACAACACTATTCTAGGCTTCTGTGCACAGAAGAGCATCCTTCCTCAATAGCTTGTGTTGTACGCAATAATGAGTTTCACTAAAAAATGATATATTGTTATTATGAACTAGCCATTATAAACACTAGTAACTACATTTTTAATTTTATGATTTTGTAATTAATCTTATAAATTTTATAGAACATGGTATGGGAACAAAATAAATTTTTTAGGTAAAATATGTATTTTTCAAAAAAAAATACAGTTTTCCCCCGTTTTATGGCACACCCATTTTAAATCTAGTTTTTGAAATGTTTATAGGTTTAATTATACAAAATAAAAATATTAATTTCAATAAGGATATAAAAATGTACATTGGATGAATTTTTTATATTTTTCTATTATCTGTCATATTTTGATGAATAGTAAAAATATACTAAATTTTAATTAAAAACAACTTTTTTCATCAAGATAATTTATATGGTTAAATTATAATATTGAAATGTTTTAAAGTATAAATATAATATATTTTTACCATTTAATATAATTCAAGTTATTGTCCTTAATTTTACATTGAATTCATAGCTAAAAAATTTCAATCATTTGTAATGTTTTAACTTTTAAAAACTGCTTTCTCAACAGTGGGATTAATTTCAAATTAAATACAGCAACTTCTGTGTTTGTAATTTGGAACAATGGATTCCATATATGGAATCAGTATGTCTAAATTATGATAATAAGATACTTCTTATTTTTAGAAATTATGAATAGTAACGACGATAAGTTTTATTTACTACAGTTAAATGTAAATAGGGTAATTAAGGGTAAAATTAAGATTTTAAAATTACACTAACACCTGAAAAAATTCTATTGGATGAATAAAAGTTGACCCATATTACCAAAGCGTCGGAATATACTCATTTCTTGGAATTTTGACAATGAAAAAGAGGTAATTATTATTAAAACAAAAGAAAGTGACAACATGTCACTCTCTTATATCTTATAAGTGGTATAATTTAATTTTACTGATAAACATCATAAAATGTCAAACATAAATAGTCACCAGATATATAATAACATTATCTACATCATTATAATTTATTTAAAATTTTTATGGATTAAATAATTATCATTAATGTTGACACAATAGTGATGCAGAAATTGTTTATTTATTGAAAAAATCAATAATACAGTTTTTATTAATCCAATAGTGACCATAAAATGCACAAAAACCAGACCAAAACATATTGGTCATCTACATGTACACCATAATAATCCAATGGTCTAATATTTGAACATTTTTATCCGTATATTGTCGATTATGAGACTTATATTATTTTATTTTTAATGATGTCAAAGTTGTCACCTTCATGATTGAATAAATATAATAATTTAAATGTTGTGATTTTAAGATGATAAATTCGAGTAAAATTATTATTAATGAAGATATTAAATTTATCTTCATCATAGTATTTTATTATCAATTTTTATGTAATAAATCGTTATATTAAATAATTATACAAAAATGTGGTAGTAATTATTTTATTAAGGAAAAAATCAAATATATAGTTTTAAAAATATTAAAATAAATGTTTTATGAAAACATTAATGTGATCCATGAATTTTTATATGAATATGACTTGTATGGAATATATTATATTTTTTTTCTAATATATCCTCTATGGATTTTATTTAAATCCAAATAAATGAATAGTTCCAAAATTAACTCTATTGTTATTTTATGAAAATAACATATTATTAAATTGTTTAAAAAACAAAAAACTATTTAAAAATTATAAATTGATTTTTATAAGGTCTAAAATTCCATAAAGTATCAAATTAATTATAATTCACAAAACATATGTAATTATTTATAATAATTTAAAATTTAGAATATTATTAAAAAAAATAAAATTTAATAGAGTAAATAAGGACAAATTAAGTTGATAAGGTTTAAAATAAATTCCCAACATGTCTAAATTTTATTTTATGATGATATTAAAACCCTATATCATCCCATTTCTGATTTGAGTCATTTTAGGTGGTTTTTATGCGGCGTTTGAGTTTATTATAAATTAAAATTTTAGAGGTTTCCAAAGTTGCCCCTCTCCTCTCTTATAAACAGGCACCACCTCCCTTTACTCCTCCACCACTCTGAGCCTTCCAACATGGACAACCACTAAAAATTTACATTATAAACTATACTAGATACATAATAGTGGTCTCTGTATTCTCAAAAGACACACTTTATTTCCCTAAGAGGAGGTTTAGTAGAGGTGGGTCGAAGAAGAGGTAATCTTTTCTACAGATTCTTTCAAAGTTTTTTTATTCTTCTAAATACTCTTCTTTAGATGATTCATTATAATTTAATAACAACAGTATAAATAATATACTTATATTTTATTATAAATATGAAGGAACCCTATTTCACCTTATACCCATCCTACGAAATACAAAATCACCGCGCCTGCGTACGTACGGAATATAGTCTCCACACCGTGGTGTAATCTGTTTTTCCACCACCACCTTACATGGATGGGTATAATGGTGGAAATAATATCTATATATGATTATTATAACATGATAATAATTCTGAGATATTATATAATCCATTCCAATACCATTCATCAATTATGGGAACGATATCATGGCTCATGCGTACGTACAGATTACCATCTCCACGACGCGATGAGATTCATTCTCCATGTTAACCATTCTAGAATTATTATAAAGTATATATATAATAAATAATGATAAAATATATGACATAATAATGCTACTGGATATATATATATATATATATTTCATCTACTTACTTCCATTCAATTCAATAAGGAAATGAAAACATTGTTCATGCGTACGTACGGTCTACCGCCTCCATGAACTGTGTATTTCATTTCATTTATCTATCTATTATATACATATATATCCTGAATATATATGATATATACATCATTTTTTAAATTATTGATTTAATTATATCATGAAATATGTTATAATAAAATCAAGAAAAACAAGTCCAAGCACATATAATAAATGATACGATTTTACCCAAACCACTACTTTAACATGGAATTGTCAATTGAACGAGTATTATGAAGCCGTAAGTGAATCATATATGATATCATAAATATTATTATGGTTATTTTACAAGTTAATAATATTTTTAAACCCAATATACAAGAGTCTCGGAAACATACGGACGAAATTGGACATAAGGTAAGAGATAATTATTTCAATCTCATTCTTATTCGAGATTGTTTATTCATAAGTATTTATTGGGGTTATGTTTATCATTCATTTCCATTTTTTTCTCAAAAAAATTTCATAAAATGATTATTATTCATCAATTTATGTTTAAATTAATTTTTTTACCATTTTTTACAACATGGTATGGAAGGAATCTTTCTTTTGTTTACCATACGAGGTACTTTTTGACATTTCCAAAAAAAAGTACATGAGGAATGTTTTTTTAACTTATACGACATGAATGGATTTTTACAGATTCATAATGCCTTATTTTCATGAATATTCCTATACAATATTTCATGATTATTTCCAATAAAAATTCATTTCATTAATATTTTATTTCATTTTGAGAAAAGAAAATGATTTTGAAGAAGAAATGATATTTTCCTCATGAATTCATTTCATGTTTTTTATCAAAATCATTTTCAATATAAGATGAAATTATTTTATATGATTATGTTTCAAGTATAATTTCTCTATTATTTACATAGATTCATTTTTATTATAATGAAATGATATCCATTTATTTTATATGGATTATGCAATGATGGGATGGTGTTTATGAAACCCATATTATTCTTTGGGTTATAAGGAATGATTTATGTTTATTTTGTGGCACAAAAAGGAATGATTTCATTATGAGATGGGTGGGACATATATCTCCCTACAATGAATTTGGTAAATATTTATATATCATGAGATAAGCATGGCTGGAATGACAAGTAAACGAGGTTCAGTAACGGACTTTGTCCAATATGATGGTCTTGGCAGCAATTCCTTGTTTTATATGGAAATAATACCATGTGATTAATGGTTTTCCACAATTACATGTTTTATTCCAATGTTATTTTATCATGAATGCCTTTCCATTATGATCTATTCCTTACTTACTACCATGTTTTCTATCAATGATCACGATTTTTATGTTTAAACATTATGTTCATGTTTTTGGCTTCAAATGTATATGGTTTGTTTTATTTTCTCCCTGCATAACCTTATTGAGCATTCGATCTCACCCTTTATATGTTTTATTTTCCCCAGGATATAATGAAAGGATTTAGGTAAGAAAAGAAAATGGGAAGATCTTTATGGGAGATGTTGAAGATCTTTCACCATGCTTAGAAGATTGTGGTCCTTGTTTATAAAGACACTAAACTAATATATTCCTTGGTTGTTTTTTTTATGTATTAAGTATTCCAAAAAAGTAATGTAATTTCCATTTACGTCAAGCTTGGGTCTCTACTATTTGTATCATAGAAAAGGTTTAGTTGACCATTGGAAACTAGGATTCTAAAACATTAGTGAGATCCCTAGAGATATTTCTAAGGTATGTCTCAGGATGTCCCTAAGGTTATGTATAATTAAAGGTTATAGTCCTAGAGTTACGGTAACGATCATAGAATTAAACCTAAGATGTTAGATATTGACAGTACTCCCCATTTATTATGTTGTTTTCATAGTATGATTTTTTCCTCTCACAATATTCTTTTGGGGTTTTAGAAAATGGATTGAAACAAGAAGATTCATGTTAATGGAGAATATTAAGGACAATGGAATGCTATTCTTCATGAGATACAAAATGAAATGGGATTTCGTAGGCAAAAAATCATTATTATGTCTATCCAAGAGTCTCATAATATGATCAATAATATCAACTTTGGTAAGATTACGGACTCATCTAATTAGATATTGATGGAGTCTCATTATGATCATAGAGGAAGGAAAGTTCAATTTTCATCATGCAATTAATGTGGGAAGAGGCATCAAGGAAAATTTTTCAAAGGAACTGGAAGATGCTTTGGGTGTGGAAAAGAAGGACAAAAATCAAGTAATTGCAATGGAAAGGGTTCAACAAACACAATGGACAAGGATAATGATATTGCTAAGACATAAACGACAGTTAAATGTTTTAAATGTGGAATGTGTGGGCATTATTCATTCCAATTCCCTAAGGGAAATATTATGAAGAGAATCTGCATGGTTGTATGCGTAGTATTTATGTTGATGATGATGAGGAGACTACGAATGATATATGAGCTGAAAGAAGTGTTGAGGAATAAAATGATGAAGCTCGGTCAATGGTTTAAGAAGTTAGTGGAATGATTACATGTTTATCAAGAATAATGTATGGTACTGTGGAATAAAGAAAAATCTAAGGATTGTTCCACTATTGTTTTTCCTTGAGTATTATAAAGTATATGTTTAATGATACCGGTAACCAGGAAAAGTGATTGAAATATTTTTGAAAAGCAGAGGATATGCGCATAATGAAAGGATAAGGAGAAAATAATATGTTTGATATTATTAATGAGCTCATGACTGATAAAAGGACAAAGTGATATCATTGTTTGAGTATATAGAATTTTTGGGATTTTGGTATGTGGAAAGAGTTAAATTTTGAATACATTCTTGTTTTCACTAAGGTTCTATGGTAACTCATGTTTCAAGAGAATACATGATTAAGGTATTCACATGTTTGGAATGTGACCAACAAGATATATCTTATGATATATGGGGGATACATGATGGTATTCACATGCCTGGTAGATGTACATTCTATTAATCATTTACATTATTGGATAAAAGTATTTTGGATAAGATTGAAATGAATTACGTTGGACATTATATTGTAATGATAAATTCTACAACATTTTTTTATATATTATTTCTAGAATGTTATAATGGTGCATTTTTAGAAAAAGGTTAACCTGCATGATGGACGATAACTCGTCGCATCAGACAAGGTTGTGGGAATCGATCCCACAACCAAAGTGAGACATTCCTTTATTGCCTACCACCGACCTACAAGAAGTCCCTAGTTAGTATAAATTAATTTTATTTTATTATGGAGTATGATAGATGAAGTATATGTCTATTTTAGGAACCGTATACGACTAACCTCACTATAGATGGACTTATGTATGTTAAATATCTAGTGCTAACCTTTTTGTGATAGAGGCACATGGTATGACCTATGATTCTATTGCATGATCTTCTAACAATTTAGGAATGACAAATTCCACTTCATTTCATTAAGTGATGATGTTGAAATTGTTCAAGGAATGAAAAATAATGAGACTGTACCAAAATAATTTAAGTATTTCTTTTGATTCGAAAATTATTCAACATTAGGGAAATGATCTTGAAAACCAAAATTGTTGTCCTAGTGCCCTCAAATCTGAGGATTCAGATGGTACCTTAATCATCACAACTTTAAGGCTTTGTGATTGTTGGATTTTTCATAGCCACGTTCTCTACCACTCTCCATCAGAATTTGATGGTTAGATTTCTCTTCCATATCCACATTTTCAATATGTTCCCCGATGTGGAAACCCAGTGATGAGTTAATTTGGGTAACCCTTATGTTTCATGCCTTAGTTTTAAAAATTCAGTTTTAGTATTCCGTTTTAGGATGTGGGTTTCTATGAAAGAAACATTCAAGTATTAAACAATTTATAACCCTGACGAATTTCGAGCGCGAAATGTTTTTTAAGGGGGTAGAATGTAACACCAAAAAATTTTATGAGAAATATTATTTTTTATTATAGTGACGTATTTTGTTGTACGCTACAGTAACATTATCTTGCGTTATATGCAACACTATTCTTGGATTGTGTTGCACGATAGAGCAACCTTCCTCAATAACATATGTTGTACGCAATACTATGTTTCACTAAATAATGATATACTATTATTAATAAATATCCATTATGAAAAATAGTGCCAAAATTTTGAATTTAATGACATTATAATTCATCTTAAAAATTTTATAGAACATGGTTTGAGAATAAAATAAAATATTTGGGTAAAATATATATTTTTCAAAAAAAATGCAGTTTTTCCGCCTTTTGATGGCACACCCACATTAAATCAATTTTTTGACATGTCTATTAATTAAATATTACCAAATAAACATATTAATTTCAATAAGGATATAAAAATTAACTTTTTATAATTTTTTTATCTTTTTCTGTTAAATTTAATATTTTAATGAATAGTAAAAACACGCTATATTTTAATCACAAACAACTTTTTTCATCAAGATAATTTATATGGTTAAATTATAATATTTAATGGTTTTAAAGTATAAATAGAATATATTATTACCATTTTATATAATCCAAGTCATTATCATTAACATTACATTGAATTCATAGTTAAAATCATTTCAATCTTTTGCAATGTTGTAACTTTTAAAACCTATTTTCTCAACAGCGGGATTAATTTTAAATTAAATAATCCAAATTCTATGTTTTGAATTTCGAAAAATGGATTCTATTTTTGGAATCATTAGGTTCAAATTATGTTAATATTCTACTTTTTATTTTTAGACATTAAAAATATGTAACTACGGTAAATTTTATTTACTACAGTTAAAGGAAAATCGGGTAATTATGTGTAAAAATAAGATTATAAAATTACCCTAACACCTAAAAAAATTATATTAGATGTATAAAAGCCTACCCATATCACCTAATGGTCGGAATATATTCTTTTCATGGACTTTTGACCGCGAAAAGGATGTAATTGTTATTCAAACCAAAGAAAGTGACAACATGTCACTCTCTTATATCTTATAAATATAATAATTTTATTTTAGGGATACAATTCATAAGTCTTCGAACGAAAATAGTCAAAAGAAAGATAATAACATTATATACATAATGAGAATTTATTTATAAATTTTAGGGATAAAATAATTATCATTAATGGTGACACAATAGTGATGCAGAAATTGATTATTTAGTGAACAAATCAATAATACAGTATTTATTAATCTAATATTGAACATAAAAGGCTCAGAAACCTGAAAAAACATTTTTTTTAGTGTACATGTAAACCATAATAATCTAATGGTATAATATTTGATCCTATGGAGCCTTATGAAATTGATTATGACACTTATATTATATTATTTTAAATGATGTCAAAGTTATCACCTTCATGTTTTAATAAATATAACAATTTAAATATTGTGGTTTTAAGATGATAAAGTCAATAAAAAGTATTATTATTGAATATATTAGATTTATCAGTATCATATTATTTGATTTATATTTTTTATGCAATAAAAAGTTATATTAAATAATTGTACAAAAATGTTGTAGTAATTATTTTATTAAGGGAATTATAAAGTAAATTGTTTTAAAAAAACTAAAATAAATGTTATATGAATAAATTAATGTGATACATGAATTTTTTACATGAATATGACTTGTTAGAAATCTAATAATTTTTTTCGAATATATCCTCTGTTTAAATTTTATTTATATTCAAATAAATGAATAGTGTCAAAATTGACTCTATTGTTATTTTATAAAAATATCATATTATTAAATTGGTTAAAAATCACCAAAATATTTAAAAATTTTAAAATGAAATTTATATAGTCTAAAATTTCATGAAGTATATAACTATTTAAAATTAAAAACACATAAGTAATTATTTATAATAATTTAATATTTAGAATATTATTACCACAAATAAATTTAAATAGATTAAATAAGGATAAATAATGTTGATAAGGTTTAAAATTAATTCCCAACATGTATAAATTTTATTGTATTATGATATTACAACTCTATATCATATCATATTTTGATTTGAGTCATTTTTCGAGGATTTTATGTGGTGACTGAGTTTATTATAAATTAATATTTTAGAAGTTTCGAAAAGTTCCGCCCTCTTCTCTTATAAAAGGGAACCTCCTCCCTCTCCTCCACACACCACTTTGAGCCAAAAATCTCAATCAATCCTGAATATTTTCATTCTCCACTTCCCAACATAGATAATAGAGGTCTTGGTCTTCTCAAAAGACCATCTTTAGTGCCCTAAGAGGAGGTTTAGAAGAGGCTCGACGAAGAAGAGGTAATCTCTTCTACCAATTATTTCAATGTTTATTTGTTCTTCTACATCCTCTTCTTTAGTTGTACCATTATTAAGTAATAAAAACTGTATAAATAATATACGGATATGTTATTATAAATATTAGAAAATCATATTTAACTTTCTACCCATCCTACAAAAAGCAAAATCACCATGCATGCATATGTATGGAATACCGTCTCCACGCCATGGTGTAATTTGTTTTTCCACCACCACCTCTCATGGATGGGTATTATGGTGGAAATAATAACTATATATGATTATTATAACATGATAATATTTATGAGATATTATATTATCCACTCCAATACAATTCAGCAATTATTGGAACAATATCGTCGCTCATGCGTACGTACGGATTACCTTCTCCACGACTCGATGAGAATTATTCTCCATGTTAACCATTACAGAATGACTATAAATTATATATATAAAAAATGATGATGAAATTTAAGTCATAATAATGATACTGGATTTATTTATATATATATATATATATATGTCATCAACATACTTACATTCGATTCAATAAGAGAATGAAAACAACGTTCACGTGTACGTACGGTCCACCATCTCTATGAACTGTGTATTTAATTTCATTTATCTATCAATTATATACATATATATCCTAAATATATATGATATATAAATCATGTTTTACATTCTGGAAGTATGTATATCATGATATATGTAAAAATAAAATCAATAACATCATGTCCAAACACATACGATAAATGATACGTTTTTACCCGAACCACTGCTTTAACGTGGAATTGTCAAATGCACAGGTAATATAAAGTCATAAGTGAATCATATATGATATCATATATATTATTATGGTTCTGTTACAAGTTAATAATATGTTTAAATCCACTGTACAGCAGTCTCGGGAACAAACTGATGAAATTAGACATAAGGTAAGGGATAATTATTCCAATCTCGTTCTTATCCGAGATTGTTAATTCCTACGTATTTACTGGGGTTATGTTTTCAACCATGTCCATTTTTTTCCCAAAATATTTTAATTAAATTATTATTATTCTTCAATGTATGTTTAAATTAATTTTTTTACCCTTTTTTACCACATGTTATGGAAGGAATCCTTCTTTTGTTTACCATACGAGGTACTTTTTGACTTTTCTGACAAAAGTACAGGAAGAATGTTTTTTAACTTATATGGCATGGATGGATTTTTATGGTTTCATAACACCTTATTTTCATGATTCTTACTATACAATATTTCATTATTATTTCCAAAAAAATTCATTTCATTAAAATTGTATTTCATTTTGAGACAAGAAAATTATTTTGAAGAATAAAAGATATTTTCCCCACAAATTAATTTCAAGTGTTTTATCAAAACCATTTTCCATCTAAGATGACATTATTTAATATTTTTATATTTCAAGTATAATGTCTATATTATTTACATAATTTCATTTTTATTATGATGAAATCATATATATTTATTTTATATGGATTATGCTATGATGGGATGATGCTTATGAAACCCATATTATTCTTTGGGTTATGATGAATGATTTATGTTTATTTTTTGGCACACGAAAGATGATTTCATTATGAGATGTGTGGGACCTATATTTACCTCTAATGAATTAGGTAAAGATTTAAATATCATGATATAAATATGGCTACAACGACAAGTAAACCTGGTTCAGTAATAGACTTTTTCCACAATGATGGTCTTGGTAGCAATGCCTTGGCTACTATGGAAATCATATAATGTGCCTAATGGTTTTACATAATTACATGTTTTATTCCCATGGTATTTTATCATGATTTATGTTCCATTGTGACCTATTCCTCACGTACTACAATATTTTATGTCATTTCTCATGATTTTGATGTTTAAACATTATGTTTAGGTTTTTAAATTCAAATGTATATGGTTAGTTTTATTTTCTCCATGATTACCCTTATTTTGCATTTGAGCTCACCCTTTATATGTTTTCTTTTCCCCCGGATAAAAATAATGTTTTTGTTTAATAAAAAAGGGTAAGTTCTTTATGGGAGATTTTGAAGATCTTTCACCATGATTAGAAGATTATGTTCCATGTTTCCAAAGACACTAAACTAATAGAGTCTTGGGAGTTTTTTTATTATGTATAAAGTATTCTGCAAAAGAAATTTAATGTCCATGTACGTCTATCTTGGGTCTCTACCTGGATCATGGCAGTTTCTTCCCCATGAACATAACTATTCCATCCAAGATCTTTTAGTTGGTTTCAATGGTGTTTTCTCTGATGTTTTGGAGGCATTAACTCATTGTTTAATTCTTTGTGGTTTTCACCAATGAAAAAAACTTGAGGCATGTTTCCCTAAGTGTGACTTGAACATAAAATAGAATCGTTGGATGGAGATATAATTGGAATACAAAATAAAAATTTTATATACACCTAGAAAGGGGAATGTTTTAACTAATGTGTGTAGCAAGATGTCGCGTAGTGATAAAATGTGTGAACCTAGTGATCCTGGTAGTGTAATTGAAGAACAGTCAACATTGCATCTTGATATAAGATAAGCCAGGGGAAGTGGTTCTTTTTTTCATTTGATAGTGCTATCATCTATAGTGTAGTGGGTGGAAGAGTCCCAGTTGTGGGATCTAGATGTGAAGTTCTGTAGATACATTGTTTTTTGTGGTGATCCCATGCTGGTTGATCGGAGGATGAAAACATTGAGTGTTATATTAGGGAAGTATTTTTGTTCCTTTGGAGATACAGGAGATCATTCTTAGATATTACCATATTTCACCCTTAGCAGTGCATCCTAGAATGGTTGATATGTAATGATCCTTAAAGAGTTAGTTTTGGAGGCCTGGGATGAGGCATACCGTTTCAATTTTTTTTGTCTCAATGTTTGGTCTTCTATATGGTTAAGATAGAGCACCATTTTCGTAGTGGGTTTCTTTATCTGTTAGATTCTTCTTAGAGGAAGTGGTTTGGCATCTTAATGGACTTTGTTACTGGTTTATATCAATCTCAAGGATTCTATGACGCGATATGGGTGGTAGTGGATCATTTAATGAAATAATCCCACTTCATAGCAATCAAGGAACCAAGGTCCATGGATGTTTTGTCGATGAAATATCTGGAGGTTGTTGTGAGACTTCATGGTGTCTGAGGATGATCATTTTAGATCGATATCTTCATTTTACATCCATCGTGTGGAGATAACCCCAAGATGCTTTCATTTCATAATTATTCCTTATCTCTTCTTTTCATCTGTGGAAAGAAGGATATATATATAGGATCATCTAGACTCTTGATGATATGTTGTGCTCTTGTGTCCTAGATTTTTGAGGTTCATGGATGGGGCAAATACCGTTGTTGGAGTTCAATTACAAAAATATTTTTCACTCCACCATTGGTATGGTTCCTTTGACACCTTTTATGGTCCACCTTTCTGTTCTCCATTATGCTGGGCTGGGGTTAGAGAGTCCGAAATTCTCAGATCGGAACTAGTTTAGATTTCGATATAGATTTATCAGGTGATTCACAATAAGATTAATTCAGTGCATGATCCTCAGAAATAATATGTCGATCAAAGGTGGAGAGCTTTGGGGTTTGATGTTGGTGATCATGTGTTTCTGAAGGTGACTCCCCATCGTGGGTAGTGAAGATCTGGTCATGAGTATAAGATTTATCCCTAGTTTTTTGAGCCTTTCGAGTCGTGGTTTGGGTTGGAGCAATGCCATTTCAGTTATTAGTTCCCTATAGATGTGCTAGATACATGATGTTTTTTAGGTGTCGTAGCTCTGCCAATATCTTCATGATAACTCTCACATTATTGATTGGGATAAGATCGATGTTGAACTTGATTCTACCATCACAGAGTAACCTGTACTGATTCAAGATGACCAAGAGAAGGTTTTTTGTGGATGTTATATCCCCTAGGTTCATGTCTTGTGGCAATATGGTTAAATGGGGGAGATTACATGGGAACGTGAATCACAAATACATGGGAAGTAACCCTAATTTTTTATGTTTAACTATTTCATTATAATGATGTTAATTTTTGATTACATACCTTTTTTTTTTTTGAGATGGATTTCTTTTTTTTATTTCTTTCATTTGAGCGGTATATCGATGGGTGGTTGTTTGGACCAGTTTTTTAAATCCTTCAATGTAGATTTTATATTTTTGAGGATGAGAATATTTGAGAGGTTTCTGACCTAATGGCCCAGACCGCTTCGGTCCATTCCATTGCTGAAATTTAGTTATTGAGGTGTTTTGGGTGGTCAAGGTTACTTATCCCTAACACATGCCTAAATTTATATTTCAATTAATAGTGTTTCTAGTAGTGTTTATAGTGTATCCTATTTTCAGTAGGTGTACTATGTTTATAGACATCGGTAGTTATATTGTGTTTCCAAATGTTGGTAGGTGTACAATCTTTCCAGCCATTGGTAGGTATAATGTGTTTCTAAACATCAATAGGGGTACAATGCTTCCAATCATCGGTATGTTTAATGTTTTTCCAGTCATCAACAGTTGTACAATGTTTCCATAAATCGGTAGGTGTACAATGTTTCCAAACGTCGGTAGGTGTATAGTGTTTTAAGACACAGATCGGTGTACAAGGTTTCTAGACATCGGTAGTTGTATTATTTTTCAATAAATTGTTTCATTTATAATGTTTCTAGACACATGTATGTGTATAGTGTATCCAAACATTGGTAGGTGTATAGTGTTTCCAAACATGGGTAGGGGTACAATGATTCTAACTTCCAATAGTTTCACCCCTTTAGAGTTTTCATTAAAGAAGAATGCATTCAATGTGTTTTTTTAAATGATTTAAAAATAATTCAAATCTCGCGACTACTCTTATAATTTTTTTATCGCTCAAGATTCCTTAACACTGTCAATCTATATGGATTAATGTGATTCTCATAAATAGAAATTCAAAGCCATTTAAAATCCTGTTAGTCTCAGATCTAATCCCTTAAATTCGAGTACCTTCTCTTAATTCATTCTATCTCCTTTATCTTAATGTGAGGTTCCCCAATACATTCTTTCCAGTGTAGTGGTGTGATTAAACCGTAATCCTTGGATCATTTCACCTTGATGTTTTTTCCATCTACATGTGTGTCCCATGTTTTTGTGAACACAACATGTGTCAACCTAAAATCGATAGAAGGTATGATCAACCTTTGTTCATGTGTTTTCATCAAACCTTCTTCTCCCATTTATCATTTCCATGTTATGTAATGTGATCTCCATTATTATAATGGAGTTTTCATGGTTATTGGTTAGTTTGGTTGTGTTGTGGTGTTATAGGGTTGATGTAGTTATCAAATGGGGAGGAGATCATGATCTGTTGCATGGATCATTCTCGTGTAATGAACATCATGAAGCTTTTATGGTAGGGGATTCATGGATTATCTATTATTTTCCACAAAACTGTAGTGATTATAATGTTTTAGCACATCAGTTCATAGTGGAATTTTGACAATAAATATTTGATCTGGATAAATAAATATATATTGGTCATATGTTATTGCCTTTTATTTTTCTAGATAATTTGATATCTATGTTTGGCTTGTTTATCTTGTCATTCTTGATGGAATCTAGTAAATAACTTAAAATAGGATTAATTGAAAATAATTTTTCATTGATAAATAGAAATGTAAATGAATCTAGTTGTTGATGATGTAAATTGATGATAATCAAATTGATGTAGTAGACTTGTTTAATTTACTTGTGATAGCTATGAAAATTTTCCCTTTAGGTTTCCCATTGTCGTAATCTACTAATGATGAATCATCTAAATAAATATAGATTAAATAGATGATTGATTGATAAAAGTTAATTCCTTATAGGGTTTTGAGTTATCCACTTTCTTGTAAGGTCAAGATCCTTGTTCTTGTAGCCATGAGATCTTATTGCATGTGAAGATAAAATGCCTTATTTTGGGTTAATATAACAGTTTCTTTGTTTTTCATGCTTCTTGTGATGTGTTATGAGAATAGATGAATGTTTTGAGATGTGGGGGTAGGTAGGCCCAGTGGTTGTGGAAATATTTGATGTGTATAATGTGATTTGCATTGGTATATGCATGTGGGTGTTGGGGAGGACACATGAGATGATGAAATGTGTTTGATATGAATGATTGGGTGCTTTCTGAATCTTGTGGCTTGTTTATCTACTTACATTCCCCACTACTCATTGTAGCTGGTCTGGCTTACCCTCCTTCCAAAAGTGGCAATGGTGCACAATGTATGGCACATGATTTTTGTTTTTATCATCCCAAGGGAAGATAGGTCTACTCTCCTACTATAAGAGGAAAATACAAGATAGGTATTTATTCCAATAACCATGTTTATCCCCTTGTGTTTGGTACATTAGAATGTTTATCTATAATTTATGGGAATATGGTATGTTATTAATGATATTTATAAATGATTGAATAAATGACGTAAACCCATGGGGTTTGATCTTTGTGTGATGAAATGAAGAGGTAATATTTATTCAGAAGCTATGGATTGGTTTGGTTATGCTGCGAGGGCACGAAACATTAGGTGTGATGACAAATATATATAAAGTGGAATCAATAATAGTTAATTAATGATTAAATGAATAATTAACGTAATTTTCAATTGATAAAAAAGGATAATGTAACCTAATGTATCTCTTTAAATGGTTATGTTCTTATAGGATACCTAGACTTATCAGTGGAAGTTGGGAGTCCGAGAGACGTTTTTTACAATTGATTATAAAACAAGGATATTTCAACTGTGTGGTTGTGAGATATAGTATATTCTACAGTTTTTTTTGTTTCTATATGCTTCTCCACCCCTTTAGTAAGGGAAAATAACACCTTGGTGATTCTGAGCACTATAGTTGTTTTCCCCAATTTTTCGGTAGGAGGGTGGATGGTTGAATACCCCCTAAGGCCTTACACTATTCTCTTGATTGTTAGATGTTCTAGTAGGCATAGATTATAGTTTACCGAAGATAACATTTTTAGTGGAATGTAATGGCTTGTGGTTATTTACAAACATGTATCCAAGATATAGTTTCATATGAACTACTATAGGTTTAATGTGTATATACTATCTGTAATGCCAGGAGGTATAATTCATATCATATGATATACATAATGAGAGCTATGGTGGCCCCCAAAAACATCCTAGTAACTTTGGTTAGATGTATGTAGTGGTTATGTTGCATGAGGATCTTGTTGTGGTGCTTCACCCAGTTGTCTGTGGGCAATCCTTTTGGGAGAGACATGCTTAGGAAATGCGATGTTGGGGAAAAGTGGAAATGTTGTGGGGAAGTGGTAGCGGGGTAACCCTGATATTAATTATTATATTATATACTGTTATATGCAATACTTTGTGAGAGTATCCATGGTGAGGCTAGGAACACCGTAAACCTATTGAGGTGATGAGTTAGTTTAACTTGATGTTCACAATGCTTTAGTATGGTTTCTTTACATTTTCATGAGATTATCTAGGGAATATCCTACTGTGTATACTATTATACTCAGCAGGCACATATATAATTTTTTTCAGGTCACATAGAGAAGGATGGATATCATGTTAGTTTGTACTAGCTTTGGGTTACAGGAGTTGTTCGGGCTTCATGAACACTATTGTTTTTACTTCTTTTGGTACATACATTTTGAGATGGAGTTGGATGGGGTATATCTTATATCCCTCTTTCACATTTGTTCTCATATAGGGTAATTCCACCCATTTTTATGTCGATTACACAATCCATTCTAGTCACCCACTCGGGGCCAACTATTGGAGGGACTCGGCAGTCATTATATCCCTTCTCACATTGTCAGCCCAGGAGGGGTAAATATTTTGAGTATGGGGTTATGAAAGAGATGGATCAATGGTCTGATAGAGGTATGGATGGAGTTTTTTGTTATTAACAGGTGATGGTGCATGGGTTGGTAGGGAGATGTTGTTAGAAACTTTTATTAATTGATGTAAAGACTGGAGGCTAGATGAGACATAAGAATTTAGGACCCCCAATTATCTGATGCTTGGGCCATTATTTTTATAGTGAGTAAAAAATGGGATGATAATAGTTGCAGTGTAGAGACCTAGGAAAGGATCATGCATCATTCTTTATTTTTCTTGTGTTTTAATGGGTAGACCTTGTGATAGGATAACATAAATTGAATAAAATAAAACAATTAATTAAGTAATGTTGATTCTTCTATATTCATGGTTTAGGATATCTAATTTTTTTATTTTTTAGGTTTGGATCTTTGTTGATGTCATGTCATGGATAGCTTAGAATATTTCTATTAGGTTGCACCAGCCGATCACTACATGGTAGAGGTTGACGATGATGACCCTTTGAGGAGGACACTCTGAGAGTTTCAACAACATAGTCTGAAAAAGCATGAGGGCTATATTTTAGATATTTCCATATAATATTGGTTATAGGAAGTTGAGATATCCTTTAGTTCTATCCATTCTCGGAAATAGAATTGGGTGTCATTGGATGTGATGATGTTGTGTGGGGGAAACAAGGCAATGGTGGTTCTCATTCCTCTAGGATCGCAAGGAGTTGGTGATCTCATTGGAGGAGTTTCGAGAAATGTTTAGATACTTGTTTCTTTCATTGACTGTGAAGGCATTTAGTTTCCAGGAGTGGATTACTCTTCGATAGGGGATCTCCAGTGTGTGAGATTTTGGAATTCATTTCAGGAACATTTTACGATTTTCATCAGACCTTTTTCTAGATGAAGAGGCTAAGGAGAGGCATTTCAAATAGGCCTTGAATCCAAAGATCCAGTGTCAGGTCACCATGATATGCTAAAGTAATATCTGGAGATTCTGTAAACGGTAGATGTTGTCAATAGAATGCTAGAGAGAACTAGATCGCCACGAGTGGGGATTCATTAGGATTCCTCACGAAGCTGAGCTATTATCTAGGGTTCTTGGTTTTCATGGAAGAAGAGTTTATGTTCATCTAGGGAAGGTCCCATACCTCAGTTATTGTTTCTTCAAGGGAGTAATCCCACAAGACTATTACAAGCTATTATGAACATGTTTTTCTTGTAGAGGCCAATGTCATCAACATTGAGAGTGCCTGAACATTCATAGCAGTCATCGTGTACCCGGTGTTCTGCTCGAGGTTACTCTATTTAGGCAGTTCCAACTGAGGGAGTATAATCATGTTGCTCCAGCTTCAGATTAGCAGAGAGTAGATGGTGTATACATAGTATATCTTTGGGATGCTCCTCATCCTCAAAGATCAGACCTCTACCACGATGTTTGTCTCAATCTGGTTCAAAGAGGACTTGGAGTAGGTCGTTGTCAAAATTATTCTTTATAGTTACCATCTCTAAGAAATCCGGACGACATTCGAGGTAGCCATTTAATGGTTTATACATGGGTGTATGCCTTATTTGATACAATTGAGACACACTCCTTCATATGACATTCTTTTTTCCATTCCATTGGACATGAGGTAGTGTGGATTCTAGTGATCTTGGCATTAACTACACTAGTTAGAGGTCGAGTTGACTTGTTTGAAGCATGTAGAGACTGTGAGCTAGTGCTGGGGTAGCATTGCTCATGTAGAGATTTTCTATTTTTATAGATAACACCACATGAAGTCATCCTTAGCATGGATTTGTGTTATTTAGTGTAGACTATCGTTGATTTCTGTAGTAGGTAGGTGTTTCTCTTAGATGCTAATGGAGAGCTTATGGTGTTTAATGGAAAGAACGACCCTTATATGGGTCAGAGGTGTGTCACATCCTTGTCATCCTTAGTAGATGAAATGATGTTGAGTTCTTCGGATAGTAGATGGCATTTCCCATGTTCAGATATGAGTAACCTTATGTATTTCTCTAATAGGTTGTAGCATTACCCCCTCAATGGGAGATTGAGTTTGGGATTGAGCTACATCTAGGAGAGTGTCCTTTATCAATTTCTCTATATTGGATGACCCCTTATGAGTTATGGGATCTATGTATATAACTTGATAGTTTGTTACTATGTGGTTTTGTTCAAATGAGTGTGTCACTATGGGGTGCACCAGTTTGTTCGTGAAGAAGGCTGGCATAAATTTGTGGTTGTGTATTAATTATTATCGCATATAGAATGTGACAGTGAAGAATCACTATCCTCTTCCAAAAATTTATGATTTATTCAATTAACTAAAGGGAGAATGATGGGTCTTGAATAAAATTATGTGTTTAGTATATCTTTATAAATTTGTGAAGGATGAGGATATACGAATGACTTCTTGTTGTTGTCATCATTGGAATTAAGAGTTATTTGTCATTTCGTTCAGTGTGAAGAATTCTCTATATGTGGTTATGGGGTTGATGAACGCTTTGTTCCGTGAGTTCATGTATAAGATCATGGTGTTTTTCATTGATGACATCCTCATGTACTCTGAGTCTAAGGAGGAGTATATATAGTATATGCATGCCATGTTGGGAGATCTTTGTTAATAATATCTATTTTAGAATGTGTTGAAGTGTGATTTTTGGGATTATTAAGACCATTTATTGGGGCATGTTGTATCCCAACAGTGGTTAGTTTTGGATACATCGAAGATATAATTAGTTGGGTATGTGGCCTCCCCCATGATAGTGGCAGAGGTGCGATGTTTCTTTGGTCTCACATGCTATTATAGGAAGTTTGTAGCTGATTTCTCTTGGGTTGCGACTACTATGATAGTGATGACTAGGAAGGATCAAATGTCCATGTGGACTAATCATCATCACACAACTTTCCAGTATCTGATGGTGAAGTTGTCCAGTGCTCTTATTCTTTGTCTTCATGTAGAGGGATTTTTGTTTGATGTTTTCTGTGATGCATCTTGTCTAGTGCTAGGCTATGTTCTAATGCAGCAGAGACCAGTTGTTTCTTATGGGTCTCAGAAATTGTGTCCCCATCAATGTAACTATTCCACCCATGATCAATAGTTGGAGGAAGTGGTGTTTGTTCGAACGTCATAAAGACATTACATAATTTGTGAGCACTTTGTGGTTATCACAGTTTATAAGTGCCCGAGGTATGTTTTCTCCCAGCTTGACTTGAACTTGTTGCATAGTCGGGGGATGATGTTCTTATAGAATATGATTTAAAAATCTCATATACACATATAATGTGGAATGATATAGCTGATGTGCTTAGCAAGAAATCATGATGTGATGCTGTGTATGAATCTAGTGATTCTTAGAGAGTAGTATAAGAACCTTCAGCATTGCATCTGGATATGGGAGATGTTTGGGGTAAAGGTTTTCTTTTTAAGATGATGGTGAAATCGTCATTGATGTAGTGGGTGGAAGAGTCCTAGTTGGGGGATTTAGAGGTGGAGGTTTGGAGATACTGATTTTTTTGTGGCAAGGCCCCAGATGGTTTGTCTGAGGACGAATAACACTGAGTATTCTATCAGGGAAGGATTTATGTTCTTTCGGAAAGCTGATAGATTGCTCTCAAAGAGTTCCATAGATCGCCTTTAGTGATGAAACCTAGGATGAAAAATATGTACCAAGACTTGAGGAGTCATTTATGGTGGCCTAGGATGAAGTATGAAGTTATTGAGTTTGGGAATCAATGTTTGGTCTACTAGTTGGTGAAGTCCAAGCACTATGTTCCCGGTGGATTGATACACCCATTGGATGATCCTCTATGGACGTGGGGGACATCTCAATGGACATTGTTACTAGTTTACCTCAATATTAGGGAGGCTATAATTCTATATGGGTGGTATTATATCATTTGATGAAATATTCTCACTTTATAGAAATCATTTTACAAAGCTCAGGGTAATTTTTATCAAGTCAGTATCTCGAGGAGGCGTTGATACTTCTTGGTGTCTGAGGATGATCATTTATGACCAAGATCCTCATTTTACCTCCAGGGTGTGGAGAGGCCTCCAACATTCTTTCAGTTATCATCTATGCCTTAGCTATAATTTTCATCTGCATATGGATAGTCAGACAAATAGGACCATCCATACTCATGATGACATGTTGTGCTCTTGTGTCCTGTATTTTTGTGGTTCTTGGATGAGAAATGTACCCATGATTGAGTTTTCCTTCAAAACTAGTTTTCATTCCACCATTGGAATGTCACCATTAGAATATTTTTATCGAGGACCTTTAAATTCTCTTTTATTCGGGACTAGAGTCTATGAGTCAACAATTCTCAGACCAAAACTAGTGTAGAATACAACAAAGATGTTTTAGGTGATTTGCAAGCATATTATAGAAACATAAAATCGTCATAAAATATATACAGGTCTTAGGAGGAGACCATTGGAGTTTGAGGTTGGGGATCATGTGTTTCTAAAGTTAATACCCCATCACGGGGAAGTGAAGGTTTCTTCATGGGAGTAAGGTTTCTCCTTGGATTGTTTGGCCTTTTGAGGTGTTTTCTCCTGTTTGAGACATGGCGTACCATGTAGAAAATCCCCAATAGATAATCAAGATACGTGTTGTTTTTCATCGGTCGCAACTCTGTCATTATCTTCAAGATGACTGTCACATCATCAATAGGGGTGAGATCAACTCTGATGATGATGTGACCTTCAAGGAGCGTCTTGTAGAGATTCTAGACTGTAAGGATATGGTGTTGTGTGGACGTGCTACCCCCTTGGATTGTGTCTTGTGGTGACATGGTGTTGTGGAAGAGATTACACGGGAACAAAGTCATAGATGTGTTGTTAGTACCTAGATTTGTTTGATTTTTAACTATTTCTATGTTATAATGTTTGTATGTGATTGGAGACATTTCATTTTTATGATATGTGTTTTTTTGTGTATTTCTCTCTGTTGAGAGGTATCTCAATGGGTTTTTTTTCGGACCCTTTTTTTTTGTTTCATTTTAGGTTAGTTTTGAATTCTCGAGGATTTGAATGTTTGGAAGGCATCTAAAGTAATGTTCTAGACCTCTCTAGTCCATTCCTTTTCTGAAATGTAGTGTTTGATGTGTTATGGGAGGTCAATGTGACTTATCCCCAATACTTTTCCAATTTTCTAGTTCTATGAATAGTGTTTCTAGATTTTTATATATTGTTACCGGCTATCGGTAGGTTTATAGTGTTTCCATCGAAGGGTTGGTGTACAATGTTTCAAGACATCAGTAGTTGTATACTATTTCTTTCCATAGGTAGGTCTATAGTGTTTCCAGATATTGATAGGTGTATAGTGTTTCAAAACGTTCGTAGGTGAACAATGATTCTAGACGTAGTTAGGTGTACAATGTTTCTAATTATCGGTAGGTTTATAGTGTTTCTAGATGATGGTAGGTGTACACTATTTCTATATGTCAGTAGGTGTATTTTGTTTCCAGATGTCAGTAAGTGTACAATGTTTCCAAACATCGGTAGGTGTATAATGTTTCTATATTTTGGTTCGTGTAAAATGTTTCTAGCATCCTACCATTTCTCCCCTTTAGAATTTTCTTGGATGAAAAACACATTAAAAGTATTTTTTAAGGGATTAAAGGACAATTAAATTCTTATAACTCCTATATTAATTTTACTATGTCTTATTATTCCTTTACATGGAAAAACCATGTGGATTAATGTGATCCTCATTCATGTAAATTCTAAACCATTCCAAATCCCGTAACTCTCAGATCTAATCCTTTAAAGTCGAGCATGTTCCCTACATTATTTTCATATAAATTCTCTTAGTGTGAAGATCCTAATATATTATTCCCAAAGGAGAGGTGTGACCAAACCTTAATTCATGAATCATTTCCACTTGATGTTTCCTCCTACTAAATGTGCACCCCCAGGTTTTCTGCAAGCAACAAGTGACAACCCATCATCAGTAGAAGGTATGATCTTCTTCTATTATTGTTTTTTATTTGATCTTTCTACTCCCGTTTCTCCTTTCCATTTGATGGAATGTGATATTTATGTATATAATGAATTTTTCTTGGGTTTTGGTTGGAGTGGTCTTACCACGACATCCTCAGGTGGATGAAATTACCGTAGGAGAGGCGATCCTGATCTATTGCATGGATCGTTATCCTGTACAGAATGTCAAGAACCTTTTTTATTCAAGGGATTCATAAATTTCTATATTATTTTACATGAATTCTTATAGTTTATATTTTTTTGGAAACATAATTCAGAATGATGATGAAATAATAAATATTTGAACTGGATAAATTGAAGGACACAAAATCACCGTGAGAGGGGGTGATTTAGGGTGAACAAATTTTCTCTTATTGACAGGATCTTGTTCCCATGTTTCTATGAACATTTTTAAACATGTATGATGGATTTGTGTAGTAGATAAAGACTTCACATGCAGAAGGATATCACAACATTTTTACTTGGATCATCACTACAGACTATGTCCAAAGAGCATAAACTGACAGGTTGATGGTTGTTCCTAGTTCCACTAATCATTACTAGTTGTGGATTACAATGATTTGGGCACAATAACTCTATCCCAATTTCACTACCTAAATGTTCATGGATAGCTCACTACTTCCCTCAGATCACTTCCATATACTCCCCTTAGATCATTTCCTTAGAGTGGTCTTCACTCAATTTATCAACATGAAGGTTTCTTCAATAGATTGGCATGAAAGACGTTTTCTCCATTCATCATGAGACGCTTCTTTCTTCAAATTCTTGAATTGATACTTAAACAACTTCTTATTTTCAATAGAATAAAAAACTCTCATTATGATGCTTCCATTTTCGTGAACTATACCAGAATCAACATATTATATATGATCTAAATACAACACCTACTCCACGAACCACGTCTTCTCCATGTATAACATTTTCATACCACCTCCACCTACCAGCTTCATGTATCACCTCGGGATACCACCTCTGTGTACCGAATCTGTGTGCAACCTCTACATATCTTATTGGCATATTGTTTTTTCTTAGAACCTATGCTTCGAAAAAATTATTTCTTATATTAGTTGGTCCTTCATATTCAATTAAGAGTTTCTTCCTTCAGTAGACTTATTATTCAAATTATGTGAATCATTTTTTCTCCATCATACCAATTTTTCCTAATAAGAATTTTTTGTGAACTACTCCTTCCAATTCTGCATAAAGTTTTCTCTTCTGTGTACTAATTTTTTATGCGAAATCACTTCTACATACAATTTTTGACTTAGAGGAATTCTTCATCAGTGATGATATATTCTTATCAAATTCACCCTCTCTTAATGATGGGATTAACACTCTTTATATAATACAATAACTCCACAAATTTCGAAAATCCAATTTACCCATATTTTCAATGTGGGACAATCTTCACCACCTACTGAACTCCATATGTGTACTATAAACCTCCACCACGTACTGTGATCCTCCAGCGGATTGCGTAAATTTATTGCGTACTCATAAACATCCAAAAACCATAAGCTAACTAGTTCTCTTATTGTATTTCTTCTTCCAATGAAATTTTATCCCATATACCTTATCTACTACCACCACAAACCATTTTCGATATCGTGACTCGTTTCATAGATTACTCTGTGTACCTTTCCTAGTACTTCGTATGTGGTCGCAAATTGTCCCCGGACTTGGTAAGATGTCAATGATTCAAGGTACAATGTTATCTTCCTTTACCTATTTCCATCAACAATCTGCATCTCATTCACTCTTATGAAGTAATCCTTCCATTTCCATAAACTAAATATCAATTTGAATGTCCTAAATTTTGGAAAACACTGGGAAACACCAACACCATAAATTTATTTTTCAATAAAAAAACCCATGCTTCGTCACTATCATCTGGTATATTCATTAGTAAAAATCATTCATCATGAACTTCTTCCACCATGAGAAATACTATATGAATGATCAGTTCCATCATTTTCAGATTTACTAGGAAAAATACTACAACTACCCAAAATCCCTGCCTTCCAGAAACATCAGTCTTTCCAGTCAACACTGTATATGACTGGCATCATCTTCTCAGCTTTGAATGATCATTCCAATTCTTCAAATCTCAACCTTATCTCTCAGCAAATAATTCAAGTCTCTTCGTGTAGGTTCTTACATGGCCTCTTTAAACTGTGAGACATTTTAAGATAACCTTATAACATCAACCCTTCAACACTAAATATGATATTTTCATTGTTTTAGATAATGTATCACCTTTGATACATGTACTTTGATCTTTTAGATTAGTTGAACAATCCTTTGAATTAAATTACCAATAACATTGTAGTACATTATCATCTCCTTCTTCATTTTTATCTTCATTGACAACTATTGACAATAAATACAACCTTATACAAAATGTGGTGCCAGAAATATCCCACATTTTATTAGGTTTTCAAAACCATAGAGTCCCCCTCAAATGAATGTGTCAATATCAAAATAATAATCTTCTCTCTCCCATTTTTCATTTTCTTTTTCTCCACCTTTAAAACATTTATTTCACTTTTTCTAACCATTATTTACAATAAATATAATGTTCATGTGAAAAGGGTATAAATCTATAAATAATAAATTTTTCTTTAATCATTTCATTCCTTGTATTCTTCAGTAATGTTTGGTGTAGAAAATAATAGGATTTGATTTAGATAAAAAAGTTTTTCTATTATTAATTGAAAATAATACCACATAACATATGAAATTATGTACATTATCTTCAGAGGATTTCCACTTTCTTTCCACGCTGAAGAAATTGAATTTTATGGGGAATAATAAACCCGATACTCCACCACTCACATAAACAAGATGATAAAAAACATTAATATGTAATTGGATAGATAAGTTCACATAGAGAAATTCCATTATTTTTATCTCATCGATTAATTCAGTTACTCCCCCTTTGTAAAATTATTTTCATTTTGAGTAACCTAGGATGAGAGATTGATAAATTTCATACCATTTCCAATTACATGTTCTTCAAGAAATTTCTAGATTAAGTGATTTTATTACCAACTAATGTTGATACAGATTGAAAAAATAATTCATTAAGCTTCTTCAATTATCTCCCCCTCAAGGGTAACAGACATCACATTTTTCATATAGGGTGATCTTTAATCATTTAGAAATTTTAATGTCAATTGAAGAATAATCAATGGATGGAATCATTTTCAACTTTACTATCAATAATTGAAAATATTCGCTACATATCAGTTTCTCCCCTTCAGAGCTTTCTTCACCAAAAATTACCTTTATAAAAAACACAAATACAATAAATAATAGATTTAAGGTAATGATGTGGATCCTCCTTGATTCATTGATATGAATATCATTGTTCAGATGCTTTTATCAACCATGTTCCTCCATTAACTATAGTCTTCATGATCGCACATCTGAATTTATTTTTTGATCAATGTTTATGAGGCATTGATCTCTTCACATTCACTTATTCTTTGCATGTAGAATTGTTCTTCTTTTTAAAACCCATCATGGATGATACATTCTTACTCCTCATATGGATTGCTTCTTTTTCTTGTATTAATGTTTGGAAACATTTTTCAATGTGATCAGATATAATATAACTCTCACATAGATCTTCATTAACACCTATGTTTATTTTGGTTCTCACTCTCTCATGCACTTTATCATAATCAAATGTTTGTTTTACTTTTCCTTTATCACTAGCCTTGGACTTTTCATCATTAATTTTCCTTATTCCTTTAAAATCATTCGGCCAAATGACCAACATGTCATTTGGAACTGTTGTAGTATGTTTGGATTTTCCACATAGGTTCATGTGAGTGGAATCCCTCTTAGTTTCTATTTTGGATTAATTGGCCGTACATTTCATGGATCTAAAATCCAAGGTCTTATCATCTTACATACTCAAGAACATATTGGGAAAAATGTTGTTAAAAATATTATTATAATTTCTTTATAAGATAGTTTATTCATACGTAGCCAAAATAGAAGGTCTTATTTTCTTATCAATTATTAATGCATGTTGAGTAGGGTATATACCTACCTTGAGACCACTGACAAAGAATACAAAATATATATTATCAATAATTCCAATTCAGTTTCTAGTAAACATATACTTCAAGACCTCTAGATGTTTCTTCTTATTCACTACCTTTCTCCCCCAAGAGGCAGGCTTCCTCTATGCTTCTACATTATGAGGATTGAACCTATAGTTTTATGCAAAATTCAAAAATCTATTTTAGCACCATCACTGACCCACAACAATTGACTTATTTGTATTGTGTTGTTGGGCTATCATCTTGACTTGTTATGCTCGTTGTAGAGAACCACCTTCCACAATGTTCTTTTTATTCACCACAATCATCGTTATTGGTAACTCTTCACCATTACTCATCCATACTTGTTTTAAATTTCTCATTTGGAATACACACCTTATTAAAACATATTTTGAAAAACCAGTACATGATAGTTTAGAAGGTACCTTATTCTTCTCAGCTACATTTCATAGATCAATGAGTGATTCCATGATCGTTTTATCACATGTTGGGGGTATATTGAATGTATAATCCTCTAATTAGCATTTATTAGAAATATAAACCTTTTCTTCAAATAGATCTTCAAGAGTTTTCATAATCTCCTTGCCACATGTTGAAGGTATTTTAGCTTTAGAATCCTCCCGTGATAATTGACTACCAAAAATAATTATTTCATTCTTTGATGAAGTCTCATAATGTTTCTTCTCATGATTGTTCAATTGATCATCCAATTTTAGACATTTCCCCTGTATAATGACCTTCTGATCTTCAATAATCATCATCTTCTCATTATAATACATCTTCATTATTACAACTTCTTCCACATGCAATATCCTTTAATTCTATATCAATGAGTCATGTTCCTTGATATTCATCGATTTCCCTTCCAAATGTAGACCCTTGAAATTTGTGCAATGTTTCAATTTCCCTTCAAGAACATGGATCTCTATATCAAGAGCCTTTCTGACTCTCTCTTCCCCTTCACCTTCTTTGAACCATTTTGATGTATTTATTTCATGTTTCCTCTTTGTTTCTTCAATGGATTCAATCATTATATTGAGCTTATAGCATTATAATAATTTATTTATCAATAATTCCTCCCTAGAAATTTCATATTTTCTTAGCTTGTTGATTTCCACATGAATACCTTGAAATATTCAACAATTATCCAAGACTCTATCTTCAGAGATATCAATAAGGTATTTTCATATTTTATCAACTTTATATGAAGCTGGAGATTGATCAATGGTGAATCACATAACTCTCAATTTCCTTTATATTTTCATTCCAACAATGAAACATCATCATTTTCATAATGAATTGGAGAACCAGATACTACCTCTTATTTAGATAATAGGGACTTCATAAATAATACCTTCCCTTTATTTGTCTTGTTCATCATTGTCTTAATGTGTATAGACATATTCTAAGAGATAACTAAACATTCATCTAGACTGCACTTCATTGTTTTCTCAGGAAGGAAACTCAAATCCTCTTCTAAATAGAATTACTGATGAGTATCCAACATATGTACACCTATCTCTGATACAAATTGAAGGACCCTAGACCACCCTGTGGGGGGGGGGGAGTAAATCATGTAGTAAAATGTTTATCTTCTTAACTTGACCATGTTTCCATGTTGGTAGGAACGTTTTAAAAACTATATGAGGGTTGAGTTCAGTAATTTAAACATTCACATATTGAAGGATAACACAAAACTTTTACATTATTCACCACTAAGTTCTATGTCCACGAAGCATACACCGACAAGTTTTCGGTTGTACCTAATTCCACTAATCTTTACTAGCTGTGGGTCTCAATGATTTAGCCATAATAAAATTATCCCAGTCCCACTACCTAATGCTTCATGGATAGATCCCTACATACCTTACATCACTTCCATAGTCTCCCCTGGATCACATCCTTGGAAAGATCTTCAAAAACTTTATCGACTTGATGGTCGCTTCAATAGAGTGGCATGAAAGAATTTGTCTCCATTTATCATGAGGCACTACTTACATTGATATCCCAAATTGATAATATTTTATATTTAGTTTTCTCATTAGTTCAATTAATAAATGTACTAAAACATCTTATTATCTTCACAAGAATGACAAAATCCCTTTTGAAATAGAGACCTCGGAATGGCTTCTCCCTCTCACCTCTCTTGAGCTGGGGTTTCCTCGTCGGTGCTTTGGCGGGGGAGGCCTGCGTGTTTGGGCCTCATCTCCCCCTTTCCCTCTCTTCTCCCCACTCCTTCCCCACCCTCCCCTGGTTGTTTTATTTTTGTTCTTGTCTTCCCCTCTTATGCACTCTCATTCATTTTTACTAGGTTTCTTCTCGTTGATGTCTCTCAAGGAGTTTCTGTTAATACTGATGATGGTGGTCCGATGTTGAAGTCTCCGGCCGCTTTAACCCTACTTTGACCTTGTGTTCAACCACACCTCTCTATGTTTGATCTAGAGTGATGGTTTCATAGTGGTTTTGGGAATTGTGGTTCCGCGGTTCCGCGGATTTCCAGGAACTCCTGAGTCGGTTCACTCTTGTCTCTGATTTCTCCCCGCTGTGTTTTCTTCGTCTGAAGACCTCGGTCGTTCATGTCTCTGCACTGACCTCAAGTCACTTCGCTACTCTTCTGGTTGGATTTGGAGTGGTGATTTATTGAATTTTTGGGATGTGGGTTTTAGCGGCTGAAGGTACTTCTCACGCGCCCTGAGTCGACATCCTTCTTTGATGACATTATGGTTCTCTTCCTTCAAGGTGACATCAACATCATTATTGGTTTGTTTTTTGTTTTTTGGATTTATTCCCCATTTATTCGATGAATTTGGGTTGGGTTCTTCTATGAGATGTTCAATGATGGTTTCATTTTGTGTTTATGGTTTATTTTGGTTCTTGTTTCCTACAGTCATCGGTTTGTTCACGACGGTGATTTGCCACAAATATGACTAATTTCAATGGAATCTGAAACTCTTGTGTGGTGTTTTGTTCAACAATGGTGATGGAGGACGATGACATTCTTCTTTGGGGTTTTGGATGTTGATGGAGTCGATGTCAGTGGTGATGATGATGAAATGACAGTGGTGTTGTGTGATGGTTGTGGTGATGGATGATGACGATAATGGTTGATGGATAGAGATATTTTTGGGTTTGGCACTGGTTCATTGGCGAACGAATACGGGTGGTGTGATGGTTTTCGGTGGCTTCGACGGGCTCTGATGTTCTATGGCAGTATGTTAGTTGAATGATGACATCGATAGCGATGATGCATGGTGACGATGACAGGGGTACTCATGATTTGAGTGGCATGCGACTTGAATTTGGAAGATGTGGATGAATCTGTTCATGATCTTCTTGGGTGTAGTGAAATTTTTTGAATTTTTAACCTTTTGTTCCGGTTCCCACTCACCCATAAATCGGGTTTATAAAATCAAATAAAAATAGATTTTGAGGAAAAACTCCGTTTATGTTGTTTTTGCTTCTGTGAACTGTCCCTGATTTTATTGATGTCAATAATCTGCATACCACGCCTTCTCCACATACTATGCCTACTCTACGTACCTTGCCTACTATGCATACCACACCGTCTTCGCGTAACACACCTACTTCATGTACCATGCCTTCTCTGCATACCACCTTCCCATATTGCCTTCATGTACTGGCTTTGAGTATCACCTATGCGTACTGCCTCCTTGTATCACCTCTTTGTATCTTCTTGTCATTCGTTTCTGTTTACAGCCTCAACATCAGCATAATTACTTTTTCTTTGGGTTGTTCCTTCATATTCATAAAACCATTTCTTCTTTCATTGAAATTATACTTCAAATTTTTTGAATCATTTTTTCTCCCGAGTACTAATTTTTCCTTCATAGAATCTCTTCTGTGGACTGCTCCTTCCAATTCTGTATATCGTTTCTTCTTCCACATACTAAATTATCTAACATGATATATCTCTCACGTACAACATTCGTGCATAGCCTTGATCTTCCACAACAATGATCTATTATTATCAAATTCTCTCTTTCTTAATGATGGGATTAACAATCCTTATATATGAAAATAACTACGTGAATTTTTTCTAATTTGATTTACCCACCTTTTCAATGTGGGACAAACTTCAATGCATACTAAACTCCATCCACATATTGTATGCCTCCATGTCATATTGTGATCGTCTTGAATACTAATAACTTTTACCAAATACTGTGAACCTTTCATGTATCATAAGACTACTGGTCCATGTATTGCATCTCTTCAACCAACAACGAGTCCTCCCGTGTACCACAACTCTTTATGTCGTGAATAATATTTTGCACTGAGACCCATTGCAAAAACTGTTCCACATACCATTTCCACTACATGGTATGTTGCCACAAAAAATTACTGAAAATGGTATGTATTCCATGTTATGAGGTACTCAGTTTGATTCCTTTTCCGATTTCCTTAACCATTCAGAGTCTCATTCACTCATATGAAGAGATCCTTCCATTACCTAAAACAAAATTCAACTTGGAGGTAAAAATAGTTGGAAAATGCTCGGAAAAAATACCACCATAAATAGATTCTTAGGAATGAAAACCCATGATTCTTTACTATCATCTAGCTTCTTTTAAATTCAACTACATTAATCATGAACTCTTTCTATAATAATGAATACCGTTTGAATGATCAGTTTCAGCATCATCAGATTCTCTTGAGAAAGTACTACGACTGCCCAACTTCCATTTCTTCCAGAAAAATTCTTCTTTCTAGTCATCTATTAATATGACTAGCACCATCTTATCATCCTTGTATGATCATTCTTAAATCATCAAATCTCTACATGATCCTTGATCGTACCACGATTCACTATTTTAGTTCACCCATATACTTATGTATTGAACTGGTATTGTATTGTAAATTACAAGTATAATAAAAAATTTCACTCCATGTTTAATTAAATTATTTTGTGTTTAACACTGTTAAAAATGGCCATGTTACTTGTTTTGAAAATTACATTGTTGGTGGAGGTGATTTTGGAGGACCCATGATGGAGTCCAATAAAAATGGTCCAATCTGCACAGGATCTAAGCATACTAGTGGACAAAAACCCATACTTCTACTAAAATGTGACTTGATATAGGCTGAAAAATTGTTGTCAGGTCCCATGATTAATTATATACCTTTAATTTGAAGTAATCGAATCCCAATTCATCCATTAAGATTCTAATACAAATTGATCTGTCCAAAAAAATTAATTTTCATGGGTTCAAAAAGTTTCCTCTGTATTTTAGAAATATCTCTTATTTTATACCTGATATTTCCTCCAAATTTTTCATGGATGTATAAATTTTGTTGACCAACAACCCTGTAGTTTTTTACAAAGTTATTTAAGACTCTCTGACCATCCAAAACAATAGAAGAAGAAGATTCTTGAAATTAGGTTTCCCAAAAGCACTTCACTCTTTTCCTATAAATTGGAACCTTGTGCACCCTATTTTGGAGTTTGACTAGGAGGTAAGGTGATACCATTTTGGAGTCCCAAAGGTGCCTTATAATCATCCCTAGAAGTTATCGATGATATGGGATGTGCTACATAAACATCATCTTATTCCTCCCATCCCATGGACTTTTAAATCCCCTGTGATCACCCGGGGAGGAATGTGATGTAATCCCCAGCTTCATGTTTATTACATTGAAGGATATTTTTAATTATAGGTAGTCTATTGTTTTTCTTCATCCACTATTTTAATTTAATTGAGTTATATAATGTTATTCTATACTCAAACTCAAATGATCATGTTTGGGGTACCCTTTTATGTGATGTTTCACACACCCATCTTCCCATTTTCATCCCTCATTCAATTACTGTGTTTGGGTGGTTCATATTAGACAATTGAACTCATATTAGCAATATTTAAGACATGAAAATTTATGTCATGGTATCAAAAAGAAATATCTGACAAAACTAGATAGCACATCGAGTTCTTCAAATGTTTCCTTGGTGAGTTTTAGTTATGAAGTCGAGCACAAATCACCCAATAATCTACAGTGTCTACTGAATCATTGTGTGTTTTAGGATAAACCCTAGGAGGCATCCTATGGTGAGCTTAGTAAAAATTTGGTACTATTTTTTACAAACCTGGAATTAAAAGATCTATACCCTTTCTCTTCAAGCGATGATGGATGAGCATCACGAGACTTCCATCGGTTGATCACGTTTAATTAATCTTGTTTATTGCTACTTTGTTTTATCACATTCGTTTTCTATTATTGTATTTAATCATCAAACACATGTTTTCTAAAATCTCATTCCCCTTCTATTTACATAATCAAACTCCTTTTTTTAAATTATTTTTCTCTGGCTCCATCGAAAGATGACCTAGTGTTGATGCTATAATGAAACAATTCTAGTCCAAATTAAGCTAGTAATTTGATGTGCTCGACAATGAAATAAATTTTGGTGCCATATATATTGAATAAAGATAATTTTATTATATTTTATTTATTTATTTTAATTCTTAATTTTTCTCCTTTTTTATTCACCCCATTTGATTTTTAATTTTGTTATTTTATTTCTATTTCTGTTTGTTTTTGTGTGTTATTCCTCTCTCTTTGTCTCTCCCTCTCCCTTCTTCTTCTCCTTATTTGTCTCTATAATTATGTGGTATAAAATTCTATTATATCTTCACCCTTATTATGTGATTTTATCCATATTAAATCATAAAGAAAACAAAAAAAACAAAATTCACAACTTATTTGCATGACCAGATCAGAAAAAGGAAAAATTCTTGAATTTTACCCTCAAATTGAAAGGACACATCACTCAAAAGTCAGGGAATCTAGAGTAGTTCAATCAAGTAACACTAGGGAAAAACTTGTGGAACCTCATGTGGTCCTAAAACACTCAAAAGTGATCCCAATAAACCCATGAAAACATGGATACAAATAATCATACTTTAAAAGAACTATTCACCCCAGATGTGGAGTACCAACCAGCGTACATCCAATATACCACGAAAGAAGCCATCTCTGAGATGAGATCATTCCTCATCCACATAATTAAAAAATTCAATGGTATTCATAGAGGGTACCCTCAAAAAAATCTCAAAGAGTTTCACAAATGTTTCTCCACCATAAAACCACAAAATGTGTCTGAAGACCTAATTAAGTTTATGGCCTTCCCTTTCTCCATTGATGCTATATCCAAAGACTGACTATTATATCTACCTACCACAATTGGGGGATAGAATGACATTAGATGACTCTTTCTAGAGATATTATTCTCTGCCTCCCAAACTGCATCAATTAGAAAATAAATATGTCGAATTAAGCAATCACTAGGAAAGACCTTTAATGAATATTTTGAGAGATTCCAAATACATTGATCAATATTTCCCCACAACAAAATTAGTGAAAAATTACAATTTCATTACTCTTATGAGGGTCTTCTCCCAATGGATTGTGTAAAGATAGATGTTGTAGTTGGTGGTGACATTGTTGATAAAACTCCTTTTGCTGCTGAGGAATTAATAGCCAACATCGATCAAAATGCAAAAACAAATGGTACATGAGAAATTCCACAAACCCAACAAGTTTATGAGGTAAGTAATTAATCACAAGAAAAAAGGTAAATAATAAACATGATGATATTCATACCCTTCTAATGACATTATTTCTAGAACAAGTCAACTCACACTCTACTTCTATACAAATAAATTGTAGTATTTGTTCTCATAATACTATTTTTTATGACCAGTTACCACAACATCAGGAGTCATCTATGTCATGTGCAGTAGTATTCCTAGGGATCCCTCTTCATCAAGCACCACCCATCAAGCATGATCCATTAAGGCCAAATCTGCAGCCTAGGTGGAACGCACAACCAGAATATCAACTAGGAGGAAACCTAAGCTACCAGAAGAAAATTTGTATTAATAAGACCAAGGTACGCAATCTTATTATCCCTAAACTTCTTGGAATAATCCTCCTCCTTCTCCCAAATTCGAATGAAGAGTTGATGACATTGTGAAGAAAATGGAATCCCAAAACCTCCAATTCCAACAGACTAAAAAATCAGGTATTCAAGACCTGCAAACTGAAGTGGGACAATTGAAAAAATGGTGAGATCATGATGCTAGGTTCTAGAAAACTACCATCCCAACCCATTTCTAATCCTAAGGAAGAAGGTAGTGTATGTTCAATTACACTTCGTAATGGTATTTTTTCCCTACTATAGATTCTACAAAACAGGTTTGTACCACTCTTTAAAACACTCTTTCTTTACCCATAAAAGATTATAGTGAAGAAAAAAACCATAAGGGTAAACCAATTATCGTTGAGGATTCCCATGAACAATCCATTCCTCTTCCATTCCCTGAAACACTCTATAAATCTCAAATGAATTGTGATAATTACATTCATAAAGAAATAATATATGCATTTAAAAAGTTACAAGTTAATATTCTTTTATTAGATGTAGTTAAACAAATCCCTCTAAATGCCGAATTTTTTAAAGTTCTTTGTACCCACAGAAGGTGGCTATAAGGGAATGAGAGAGTCAGTTTGGAATGGAATATCTTAGCCTTGATCCAACAAGAAATTCCAACCAAGTGCAAGGATCCAGGAACTTTCAGAATACCTTGCACCATAGGGGAGACATACTTTTTAGATGATATGATAGATTTATGTTAATTAATTAATTTAATGACTTATATGATTTACACTTCTCTGTAGATTGGAGATATTCAACTAACTGGAATCATAGTGAAACATTTCATTCGGAGAACAATACACCCATCAGGAGTGGTCGAGGATGTTCTTATAAAAATGAAGAATCTCATCTTTCCTACCGACTTCTATATTCTTGAGATGGAGGATACCCGAACTCATGGACATGCCCTTATCATACAGGGGATGCCATTCCACATAATAGAAAATAATATCATTAATGTTCTCAATGGTATGTTTTACATGGAGTTCGGTGGAGAAATGTTAAGTTTTAACATCCTTGAGGCTATGAAACGCACCATTGAATAGTGCTCCACTCTTCTTATCTACTCAATGGAAGTTCACTCAAATGATGCACAAACACACAATTATCTCCTCAAATAATAATCTGATTAATTTTACTATTATTCACCCTAGGATGATATGAGTTTTGGCTCATGTTTTGAGTGTTGTGTGGGTTCTGAAAAGTGTAGGTTTTGTTCTTTAATTGACGAGTGTGTTCATTTTAAGGAACCCATGACCGTCGATGATTCTAATAATCTCATTTAAATATATTATCTATCCTTTGAGGATAAACATGCACATATAGATAGTTTCATGGAACTCACTCCCCCTAAACCCCCACCCGTAATCCAAAAAACCACATGTGATTGAACATAAACCACCAGGTCCCTTCCCCATGAATGTGTATATATTATAATGGCTGATTCTCTCAAACTTCACTATTTTCACCCAATGAAATTTTAGGTCATAGGAACCCTTTATTATTACAATATACTAATGATTAATTGATGTATATATCATGAGGGTAATGACCAATTTCACATCATTGTTTCTAATAACCTCCCTTCACAGTAATAATTATATCTGCTTAACCTTTTGAGAGAGTGTGAAACAAAAATAGGATGGAAATTTGCTAATATTCCCAGTATTATCCTACCTATTTGTATGCACCATATACTTTGGGATGATGAGCCTATGATCTTATTACAATATCAACACCGGTTTAATCCTACTCTTGTTGAAGTGGTAAAATTGAAAGTTAGTAAATTAATTGCTTCAGGGATCATTTATCCTATATCTAATAGTAAATGGGTCAACCCATTGAAAATTGTGCCTATAAAAATAGGAATAATAGTTGCGTCAAATGAAAGGGAAGAATTGGTTCCAATGTAGGTGAAAAATAGTTCGTGGGTCTTTATTGAGTACTAACGACTGAATCATGCAACGCAGAAGGATAACTTTACTCTACATTTCATTGACCAAATGTTAAACAGATTGGTTGGTATATCCCATTTTTTTCCTTGATAGTTGTTCCGGTTATTTTCAAACCATAGAGACACTAAGGATCAAGAAAAGACAACATTTACCTATTAATTTGGAAGAAATTTATACAGATGGATGCATTTTGATCTATGCAATGCTTGTTGTACTTTTCAGTGATGCATGTTCAATTTTTTTCCAGAGTACCTAGAAAATTTAATAGATGTTTTTATGTATGATTTAACGGTTTATGGAACTTCATTTTATGACTATTTGGTACTCCTATGTTTTACCCTCTATCATTGAAATGAAAAATATCTTGTATTTAACTACAAGATATTCCATTTCATGGTTGAATGACGAATAGTTCTTGGGCATGTTATTTCAAAAGAGGGAATTCAAGTGGGTAAATAAAAAATTGAATTAATTTCAATGCTTCCATATCTAATATAGATTTGTGAGGTGTGATATTTCTTGGATCATGCTAGTTTTTACCCCTGATTCATTAAATAATTTAGTAAGATTACACTTCCCTTGTCCTAGTTATTACAAAATGATTCTGAGTTTTTGTTTGATAAAAATTATTAGGATGCATTCAATTCACTAAATAAGAGTCTCACATCACCTCCCATTATCCAACCACAAATGTTGGATCTACCATTTGTGCTTATTTGTGATCCCTCTAACTTTTTAGTAGGGGAGATTTTCTCACAAAGGGTGGAGAAGGCACATCAAGTCATTGTTTATGCCTCACGTAACCTTGACCCTACATAGAAAAACTATACAGCCACTAAAAAATAACTTTTCTATATTGTGTTTTCCTTAGAAAATTTATGTTTATATCTTATCAGATAAAAAATAATTTCCATTTCTGATCATGGTACACTTCGTTTCCTTCTAATGAAACATGAAGCTATGGCCCGCCTCATTCGGGGAATTATCATCCTACAAGAGTTTGAACGTGAGATTAGAGATAAGAGAGGAGTGGAAAATGTCATAGCCGACCACATTAGTAGGATTTCACCACCGTTGGACCATCATGTTGACTCAACCCTCCCCATTGGATAATTCTCCCCTCATGAGAACCTTTGTGATGTTGTTGTCCTTATCCATATTATGCAGACATTGTGAATTTTCTAGAAACATATAAGGTCCACAATGATTTTTGACACTTCACAATCCCAATGGCTTAAGCATGATTCTCGATGATACATTATGGATGAACCATACTTGTGGAGAATGTGTAGTGAAAAATCTGTTCATCAGTGTATTCTTGACACTGATTTTACATCTATTTTGGCTTTCTATCACACATTGGATTGTGGGGGTCACTTTGTATCTCAACATATAGCTCAAAAGGTCCGTGACTCATGACTTTATTGTCAAACATTGTATAGAGACACCCATCAGTTTTGAAAGTCATGTACTAGATGTCAATTCACTTGGACAATATCTAAGAGGAATGAAATGCCACAACAGCCCACGTTATTTTGTGAGATCTCTAATGCATGGGGTATTGACTTCATGGGGAATTTTCAAAATTCATTTGGTTTTTTTAAAATCTTTTTTGATGTTGACTATGTATCTAAATTGGTGGATGAAAAGTCCACAAGAACTGATGAATCTCGAGTGATTGTTGATTTTGTGAGGTCCCATATTTTTAGAAGACTTGGTTTACCGAGATTCATCATTAATGATCAGGGTTCACATTACTTCAATTGAAAAATTAAAAAAATCATCGTAAGTATGAGGTTGTTAATAAAGTATCTACATCATATCACCCCCAAACTAATGGACAATCAGAAATCTATGATTGGGTAGATAAGAGAATATTGTAAAAAACATTACAACCCAACATGATTGATTGGAGTTTCCGCTTAGATGATGAACTTTGGGCATACCATACAACTTTTAAAGCCCCAATAGAAATGTCTACATGAAATATTGTTTTTTGAAAGTCTTATCACCAACTGGTGGAGGGAGAACACCTTAATTATTAGGTTTCTAAACAATGTAATATGAATCTTTCAGATAAAGGTGAGAATATGAAGCTACAGATTAATGAGTTGGAAGAGATTCAACGTGATGCATATGAGAACTCCCAGATCTATAAAGAGAAGTCAAATGATACCCATGATTCCATGATTCATTAGCTGAATTTTAATACTGGTGAGAAGGTTCTCATGTATAATTACAGGAAATATCCCCACCTAGGTAAGCTTTATTCCTAATGGCTTAGTCCTTATACCATTACTGATGTTCAACCATTTGGTGCTATATAGGGGCTTTATGAGAATATTATACATAGGATTACTGTCAATGGGAATTGGCTAAAAACATATATGAGTATTTTCCAAACATCTCATGGAGGAAAGACAATTGATAGATGCCACATAAGACACCACTTAGCAGGTTCTCCCTTCTCTCTTCCATTATTTACATGTATATTTATATAAAATACATTCATTGTGGACAATGGAATTTTTTGGTGTGGGGAAGGGTGACATGTCATAGTTAGGATTAAAAAAAATTAAAAACAAAAAAAATTAAAAAATGTTTTTTCATTTTGGATTTCATTTTCCTTATTTTGTGTTTTTGGAAAAAATTGATCTTAAGAAGAGTATCCAAAATAATTTCTCTTGCATGAATCGATTGTGTGGAAAATTCCACTAATTTTGGGAAAATTATTTTCAAATGAATGTTGATATTGAATCCTTTTCTATAATTTTTATTTTCAATTCATTCATAGGAGTTTAATGGAATTTTGAATGTTGTCCCTCATTAGCACTAACCAATATTTTAATCCCTTATCCAAGAGGTATTCTATTCCATTTATTTCATATTCTTAATTATAATCACATTTTTGGAGAGTCATGGGTCATGTAGAGAATCTATAACATTCCATGATTCTATTTGAAGCCATATAATTCAAGTATTCTAAATTCATGATTGATCCAATCATTCATTGAGAATCCCTATATACAATTATACTCTATTTTGTCCTCCTTTACATATTATCTTTATTAATACTTAGAGACCATGAAATTACTATTAGGTAGCCACATTATAAGATAATTTATACCGTCCTACCCATTTATTGTGTATATTTTTGTTTATTTTCAGCAATTGTTGGTGAGAGGTTGTTTCCATGGGAATTATGGGGAGTGAATCATTATTTAAGGTTGATATAAAGGGTTCTGAGATTTTACATGGGAAAAGGATTCAAAATCCATAGTAAATCATTGTTTTACATGTGTTTCCATAAATATCTCCAAAGATATATATACATTCCAATATATCTTTGTACATTGAAAAAAATGAACTAATGAAATAAAGTGGAGAAAAGGGGATGTTTACTCATTATTATTCACTACATGGTTGTTACACAAAAATATGGAAAATTTGGAGAGTGGGTTGGAGGTGATAAACAATGTGAGGGAGTTGAGTGAGTGAATTTGTAGAGACCCGAAGCTTATCGTACATGGACATTACATTACTTTTGCGGAATACTTAGTACATAACAAAAACACACACTAAAGGATCGTAATTGTTTAGTGTCTTTGAAAAACTCGGAACGTAATCCTCTAATCGTGGTGAAAGATCTTCAATATCTCCCATAAAGATCTTCCCTTTTTTTACCTAAAACCTTTATTTATATCCTGGGGAAAAGAAAACATAAAAGGGTGAGCTCAAATGCTCAGTAAGGGTATACAAAAGAAATAAAAATCATATCATATCTTTTTGAAAATCATAACCTGCAAAAGAGATCATAATATCTTAACATGGAACAAATCATAGAAGTGAAAATGAGATCACCATAATCATAACATGAAACTTGAAACTTTGTGGCATTCACACATAATCATGGAAAATCATTTCTTGTTAGTCATGACTCATTGCCAAGACTATCTTAGTGGACAAAGTCCCTTTCTGAATCGAGTAACCCTCGTTTCAGTCCTGTTTCACTGAACCGGTATAACCTACCATTTCAGCCATGTCTATCTCATGAGATATAAAATCTTTACCCAATGCATTGGAGGGAGATATAGGTCCTACCCATCTTATAATGAATCCTTTCTTATGTGTGCCACATAATCATAAATCATACATCATCGCATAACCCATGTAATAAAAATGGGATTCTTAAACAACATGACATCATAAAACAATTCATATAAGATAAAGGAATTCATAAAAATGTTTCCATCAAAACATAATCAAATACATGTAATAATAGGGATAAAAACAGAACCCTTTTATTATCTTAGATGGAAAATAATTTTGATAAAACACTTGAACTTCATTCTTGAGGAAAACATTTTTCCTTTCATAACATGTCATAAAACTTTAAAATAAAAGAAGTTGATTAAAAATAAACTTGAAAACTTGTAAAGGAATCTTCTTGGAAATAATGTTTTAAAAATCCATTCATGCCGTATAAGTTAAAAAAACATTCTTCCCGTACTTTTGTTGAAAAAGTCAAAAAAGTACCTCGTATGAAAAACGAAAAAAGGTTCCTTTCATATCTTTTACTAAAAACATACCGAAGGGTAAAATTGGATTTAAACAATTGTAGGTGGATGGAAATAATATTACATATTGAAGAAACATGGATGTGGATGTTAAAATACACCCCAGTAAATACCAAAGTATAAACAATCTCGGATAAAAATGAGATTGTGATATTTCCCTTACCTTAGGTCCAATTTGATCCGTATGTGTCCGAACCTCCTGTATAATGATTTAAATAATGTCATTGACTTATTACAGAATCATATTCATTGTTATGATATCATATATGGTTCACTTATGACATTATATTACCCGTTCTTTTGTAAATTCCATGTTAAAGAAGCGTTTTGGGTAAAATCGTTTCATTTATCGTAGGTGTTTTGACTTGTTGTTCTTGACATCATTATTACTTATATCATGATTTACTTACTTCCAGAATATAAAATATGATTTATATATCATATATATTCAGTATATATATATATATAATAGATAGATAAATAAAATGAAAAACACCGTTCATGGAGACGGTAGTCCGTACGTACGCATGAACGCTGTTTTTCTTTCCTTATTGTCTTGAAATGGAAGTAAGTAGATGACATACATATGTATATATATACATAAATGCAGTAGATTTATAATGTCATATATTTCATTATTATTTCTTATATATACATTATAATCATTCTTAAATGGTTAACATGGAGAATGAATCTCCTCGCGTCGTGGAGACGGTAGTCCGTACGTACGCACGAGCGATGATATAATTTCTATAAATATTGAATTGAATTGGAGTGGATTATAAAATATATCAGAATCAATATGATGTTGTAATAACTATGTATAGTTATTCTTTACACCATTATACCCATCCATGTAAGGTGGTGGTGGAAAATAGATTACACCACGGCGTGGAGACGGTATTCCGTACGTACGCACGCGCGGTGATTTCTTTTTCCGTAGGATGGATATATGGTGAAATAGGGTTGTTTCATACTTATAATAACATATCAGTATATGATTGATACTTATGTTATTACTTCATAATGAAACAACCTAAGAAGAAGAAGTGGAAGAAGAAATAAAGATGAAAGAATTGGTAACGGTAATTACCTCTTCTTTGAAGTGCCTCTTTGAGACCTCCTCTTAGGGCACTAGAATTGGTCTTTGAGGAAGACCAGAACCTCTAGGATGTTGCTAGGGAAGTGGAGAAGAGATTTTGGCAGGGCTTTGCCGAGCTTGAGTGCTCAAATTGGTGTGAGGAGGAGGGGTAGGAGGTGTCCTTTTATAGGGGAGGAGAGGGGCACCTTAGGAATATCTCAAAATATTATTTTATATTAAAGTCAAAATCGGTTTATAATGGTTCCAAAGGGTCTTATTTCGAAGCTAAAGTGGGGATGGGTCGAAATCCTATCAAACAATAGAATTCAGACAAGTTTAGGATATTATTGTAACCTTATCAATTAGATTTAACTCTAAGTTAAATAATTTAACTTTTACCATGTCTTTTTGTTTTCTTTCACTATATGGTTAATAAACTTACTATAACATGACAAACGAACCCCAAATTGTTTATTATTAATATATATATCCTTATCTAAGTCATTTGGCCGAACCTTAGATTTTTAGGAATACAATAACAATTAATAATATAATATTTTATTTAAAAACTATTTTGTGTCAATTTTGACACTATTTGATATATGATTTTTGTGAAAGTCATAACAGAATTAAATGTTCGAACCAAGTTGATTAAATCAACATTAATATATCATAGTAACCTAGAAAATTAGTGGAATTCATAAAAAATCTCAAATTACATTTATTTTGGTGTTTATAACATCAATTATGTCAATATTTCATTAATAAGATAATTACTGCATCATCGTTGTGTCATAAATAAATTAAATTATTTTATGTCTAAAAATTACAAATAAAATACCATCATGTAGGAAATCTTTTTAGCTTTCTAATGAATATTTACAATAGAATTTATCTTATGTATAACCCCATATTAAAAATTATTTACTTATTAAACTTTGATTTTAACTATTTTAACCTTTCTTTAAATAAATTAATAATAAATGTCCTAATCTAATCCAAGTGGGCCTAAATGGTCATATTTTATTCCTAAGTTTGTTTTTGGTCGAATTACACTTGTCCAATAGTATTAGGACATGTGTTAGGGTAATAGTAATATCATATTTACCCTTAGTTACCCTATTTACTATTAACCGCGGTAAAAAAAGTAAAAAGTTACTATTCACCAAAAAATTATTTTCATCTCATTGAACCACATTTTAGTCCTTGATATTAACCGTGTCTCTCAGATTTTTGAAATTCCATTCACAGAAGCGGCAAAATTATGTTTTATGAAAAATTCAATTTTTTTAACTACCACTTAGTAGTTTCACTATTCATCAAAAATTGATGTTTTTCAGAACAATGCCAAAATTTCATCCTAAGCTATATTTCATATTCCGAATTCAAAAATGAAATCTATTTTACCAAATTCATAACATAGAAGTTGCATTAATTAATTTTATAATTAAATCCTGCTGTTAAAATAAATAGCGTGTTTTTAGGAAACAATATATATCAAAAGATTGACACTTGATTATGTATGGTTTAAATGTGAAATTACAACCAATGACCAACATTGTATTAAATTGTAAAAATATATTCTAAATATACTTTAAAACCACTCAAATTAATAATTTATCACTATTAATTATTTCGATTAAAAAAGTTGTTTTTAATTATAATTTAGTAATTTTCACTATTCATCAGAATATGAAAGTTATCCGAAAAGTACCAAAATTTCACCATAGGATAAATTCGATACTCTGAATCCAAGAATGAAGTTCATTTTGAAAAATAAGATTTACAGAATTTTAAAAAGTGGTTATTACTATTCATAACGGCTAGTTTTAATAATATTTTAATAGCACATCATTGTTTAGTGAAACTCGGTATTGCGTATTACACACGCTATCGAGGAAGGTCACGATTGCGTGTAATGCAAGGAAAGACAAGGATGCGTGTTGTGCAAGCTCCTTTTGGTGTAGCGTACAACACAAGACATTAATAAAATTAAAAAGAATATTTTTTTATAAAATCTTGGGTTGTTACATTCTACCCCCCTTAAAATGAATTTCGCCCTCGAAATTCGTCGGGGTTATAAATGGTTTACTATTAGAAAGTTTCTTTAATAGAAACCCACATCGTAAAAAGGAATATCAAAACCAATCTTTAAAAACAAAAGTATGAAACGTAACGGTTACCCAAATAAACTAATCATTGGGTTTCCACATAGGTGAAAATATGGATATGGAAGAGAAATCTAACCATCATGTTCTGATGGAGAGTGGTAGAGAACATGGCTATGGAAAAGCCAGTAATCACAAATCCATAGATTTGTGATGATATAAGGTACCATCTGTTTCATCAGGTATAAGATCACTATGACAACATTTTTGGTTTTCAAGATCATTTCCCCTAAAGTTGAAAATTTGAATTTTAATAAATACTTACTTTATTTTGGTACAATCTCACTGGTGTTCGTGCCTTGAACAATTTCCACTTCATCTCTTAAATAAATGAAGTTGAATTTGTTATTCGTGAAGTGTTAGCAGATCATGTGATAGAATGACGGGTCATTCCATTTGTCTCAAACAAAAGGTTAGCAAAAATTATATGCATAAATCGATCTATAGTGAGATTAATCATATATGGTTCCTAAAATGGACTTATACTTCATATATCATACTGCTTAATATAATAAAACTAGTTTCTACTAAACAGGGACTTCCTGTAGGCCAGTGGTAGGCGATAAAGGCCAGTCGCACTTCGGTTGTGGGTTCGATTCCCACAGCCTTGTCCGAAGCGATGGGCTGTCGCCCGTCCTGCAGGTTGTCCTTTTCCAAAACTATATTACTATAACATCTCATCAATAATATCGAAAAAAATTCTATCCTTAAACAATACTAACTTACGTCCAACACAATCCATTCCAATCTTTAGGCTTATCCATAATACTGCAGTCCACTCTCATAACACAGTGAAAACAATTACCAGAGATTTAATATCATCGTTGATCCCCATATATCATAAGATATGTTTTGTTGGTCACATTCCAAACATTCAAAGTCCTTAATCATGTATACTCTTGAATACCCATTGAACTTTAGTGAAAACTTGAATGCAGTTAAAAGTTAACACTTTACACATACCAAAATCCTCAAAATTATTTATACTCAAACCATGATATCACTTAGTCCTTATATCAATCATGAGCTCATGAATACTATTAAACATTTCATTTTCTCGTCTTCATTATGCGCATATCATCTTATTTCCAAAAAAAAATATCTCAATCACTTTGAATACCACATCAATAAATATTGCAATACTCAATGATACAACATTATTTTGGAATCCCATTACATAAACGCTTAATCATTCCACCACATCGTTATCATATTCAACATCACCAATAGTGATCGCATGTGACTTCCCTTTGTCCTTTGCCTTCAGTGGTTGCTCATGTTGATCATCACTAACCCTTGGATTAGGGCAATTATTAGCATAATGCCCCATTTCTTTGCACTTGAAGCATTGAAGTGTTGGTGGTGCGTTCTCTGCAGTGTTTGCTTTATTCACATCATTAGAAACCCTTTTTCCTTTACTTCGACACTCGGCTGCTCGATGACCTTCTTTTCCACACTTAAAACATTTTCTAGTTCCTTTAAGACAATCTCCACCATGCTTCTTTCCACACTTTGTGCATAAGGAAACATTCATCTTCTTTTCACCATTATTATGATATTTCTCCTTGAACTCCATCTTTCGTTTCTTGTCAAAACCATGAGATGAATATGTAACACCAACTTCCATTTCTACCTTGATAGCACAACGCACAATTTCTTCATAGCTACTGAAGTCTCTCATAGCTAATGCCCTTCGAAGACTTGGTTTTAAGCCACTGAAAAATCGATCAACTTTACTTTCAGGTTGGATGATAATGCCAGATGCATACCTTGCAAGTCTTGTAAAATTCGCTTCGTATATACCAACAGATTCATCATCCTTCTGCTTCAGCTCAATAAACTCTTTTTCCATCTTTGTTCGAAGAATACGAGGGAAGTACTTACTGAAAAACAAGTTCTTGAACTCGTCCCATTCCATGGACTCAATTTCTTCCCTTGGCCTCGTATTCTTGATAAGATTCCACCATTGATCAGCTTCACCTTCCAAACGATATAATGCTAAGATGACTTTATCATGTTTAGAACATTGAAGAACTGAAAATATCTTTTCAGTGGTACTGATCCATTGTTCAGCAACAAGTGGATCGGAAGTCCCACTGAAAGAAGGTGGACGTTGCCTCATGAAGGACTCAATAGAATATTGTTCCCTTCTCTGCTCATTTGGAAGTCCAGAATGATTCATAGCTTGTGTAAGTATAGCAATAAGATTTTGCACTCCATCTCCCATAACATTTGTTTGTTCAGGAGGGCAATCATTGCATTGTCCATTGCATTGATCAACACGGTTCCTTCGGGTTCCAACCATCGTCTAAAACCCAAAAAGAATAGTGTGAGATGCAAAAATCATGCTAGGGAAAACAACATAATAAAGGGGGAGTACCTTCAATATCCATCATCTTAGGTTTAATTCTATGATCGTTAGCGTAATTCTATTACTATAACCTATTCGTATACTTATCCCTAGGGACATCCCTAGACATACCTTAGAAATATCTCTAGGGATCTCACTAACGTTTTCGCATCCTAGTTTCCAAAGGTTGACTAAACCTTTCCTCTGATACCAACTGTAGAGACCCGAAGCTTATCGTACATGGACATTACATTACTTTTGCAGAATACTTAGTACATAACAAAAACACACACTAAAGGATCGTAATTGTTTAGTGTCTTTGGAAACTCGGAACGTAATCTTCTAATCGTGGTGAAAGATCTTCAATATCTCCCATAAAGATCTTCCCTTTTTTTTACCTAAAACCTTTATTTATATCCTGGGGAAAAGAAAACATAAAAGGGTGAGCTCAAATGCTCAGTAAGGGTATACAAAAGAAATAAAAATCATATCATATCTTTTTGAAAATCATAACCTGCAAAAGAGATCATAATATCTTAACATGGAACAAATCATAGAAGTGAAAATGAGATCACCATAATCATAACATGAAACTTGAAACTTTGTGGCATGCACACATAATCATGGAAAATCATTTCTTGTTAGTCATGACTCATTGCCAAGACTATCTTAGTGGACAAAGTCCCTTTCTGAATCGAGTAACCCTCGTTTCAGTCCTGTTTCACTGAACCGGTATAACCTACCATTTCAGCCATGTCTATCTCATGAGATATAAAATCTTTACCCAATGCATTGGAGGGAGATATAGGTCCCACCCATCTTATAATGAATCCTTTCTTATGTGTGCCACATAATCATAAATCATACATCATCGCATAACCCATGTAATAAAAATGGGATTCTTAAACAACATGACATCATAAAACAATTCATATAAGATAAAGGAATTCATAAAAATGTTTCCATCAAAACATAATCAAATCCATGTAATAATAGGGATAAAAACAGAACCCTTTTATTATCTTAGATGGAAAATAATTTTGATAAAACACTTGAACTTCATTTTTGAGGAAAACATTTTTCCTTTCATAACATGTCATAAAACTTTAAAATAAAAGAAGTTGATTAAAAATAAACTTGAAAACTTGTAAAGGAATCTTCTTGGAAATAATGTTTTAAAAATCCATTCATGCCGTATAAGTTAAAAAAAACATTCTTCCCGTACTTTTGTTGAAAAAGTCAAAAAAGTACCTCGTATGAAAAACGACAAAAGATTCCTTTCATATCTTTTACTAAAAACATACCAAAGGGTAAAATTGGATTTAAACAATTGTAGGTGGATGGAAATAATATTACATATTGAAGAAACATGGATGTGGATGATAAAATACACCCCAGTAAATACCAAAGTATAAACAATCTCGGATAAAAATGAGATTGTGATATTTCCCTTACCTTAGGTCCAATTTGCTCCGTATGTGTCCGAACCTCCTGTATAATGATTTAAATAATGTCATTGACTTATTACAGAATCATATTCATTGTTATGATATCATATATGGTTCACTTATGACATTATATTACCCGTTCTTTTGTAAATTCCATGTTAAAGAAGCGTTTTGGGTAAAATCGTTTCATTTATCGTAGGTGTTTTGACTTGTTGTTCTTGACATCATTATTACCTATATCATGATTTACTTACTTCCATAATATAAAATATGATTTATATATAATATATATTCAGTATATATATATATATAATAGATAGATAAATAAAATGAAAAACACCGTTCATGGAGACGGTAGTCCGTACGTACGCATGAACGCTGTTTTTCTTTCCTTATTGTCTTGAAATGGAAGTAAGTAGATGACATACATATGTATATATATACATAAATCCAGTAGATTTATAATGTCATATATTTCATTATTATTTCTTATATATACATTATAATCATTCTTAAATGGTTAACATGGAGAATGAATCTCATCGCGTCGTGGAGACGGTAGTCCGTACGTACGCACGAGCGATGATATAATTTCTATAAATATTGAATTGAATTGGAGTGGATTATAAAATATATCAGAATCAATATGATGTTGTAATAACTATGTATAGTTATTCTTTACACCATTATACCCATCCATGTAAGGTGGTGGTGGAAAATAGATTACACCACGGCGTGGAGACAGTATTCCGTACGTACGCACGCGCGGTGATTTCTTTTTCCGTAGGATGGATATATGGTGAAATAGGGTTGTTTCATACTTATAATAACATATCAGTATATGATTGATACTTATGTTATTACTTCATAATGAAACAACCTAAGAAGAAGAAGTGGAAGAAGAAATAAAGATGAAAGAATTGGTAACGGTAATTACCTCTTCTTTGAAGTGCCTCTTTGAGACCTCCTCTTAGGGCACTAGAATTGGTCTTTGAGGAAGACCAGAACCTCTAGGATGTTGCTAGGGAATTGGAGAAGATATTTTGGCAGGGGTTGGCCGAGCTTGAGTGCTCAAATTGGTGTGAGGAGGAGGGGTAGGAGGTGTCCTTTTATAGGGGAGGAGAGGGGCACCTTAGGAATATCTCAAAATATTATTTTATATTAAAGTCAAAATCGGTTTATAATGGTTCCAAAGGGTCTTATTTCGAAGCTAAAGTGGGGATGGGTCGAAATCCTATCAACCAATAGAATTCAGACAAGTTTAGGATATTATTTTAACCTTATCAATTAGATTTAACTCTAAGTTAAATAATTTACCTTTTACCATGTCTTTTTGTTTTCTTTCACTATATGGTTAATAAACTTACTATAACATGCCAAACGAACCCCAAATTGTTTATTATTAATATATATATCCTTATCTAAGTCATTTGGACGAACCTTAGATTTTTAAGAATACAATAACAATTAATAATATAATATTTGATTTAAAAACTATTTTGTGTCAATTTTGACACTATTTGATATATGATTTTTGTGAAAGTCATAACAGAATTAAATGTTCGAACCAAGTTGATTAAATCAACATTAATATATCATAGTAACCTAGAAAATTAGTGGAATTCATAAAAAATCTCAAATTACATTTATTTTGGTGTTTATAACATCAATTATGTCAATATTTCATTAATAAGATAATTACTGCATCATCGTTGTGTCATAAATAAATTAAATTATATTATGTCTAAAAATTACAAATAAAATACCATCATGTAGGAAATCTTTTTATCTTTCTAATGAATATTTAAAATCGAATTTATCTTATGTATAACCCCATATTAAAAATGATTTACTTATTAAACTTTGATTTTAACTATTTTAACCTTTCTTTAAATAAATTAATAATAAATGTCCTAATCTAATCCAAGTGGGCCTAAATGGTCATATTTTATTCCTAAGTTTGTTTTTTGTCGAATTACACTTGTCCAATAGAATTAGGAAATGTGTTAGGGTAATAGTAATATCATATTTACCCTTAGTTACCCTATTTACTATTAACCGCGGTAAAAAAAGTAAAAAGTTACTATTCACCAAAAAATTATTTTCATCTCATTGAACCACATTTTAGTCCTTGATATTAACCGTGTCTCTCGGATTTTCGAAATTCCATTCACAGAAGCGGCAAAATTAAGTTTTATGAAAAATTCAGTTTTTTTAACTACCACTTAGTAGTTTCACTATTCATCAAAAATTGATGTTTTTCAGAACAATGCCAAAATTTCATCCTAAGCTATATTTCATATTCCGAATTCAAAAATGAAATCTATTTTACCAAATTCATAACATAGAAGTTGCATTAATTAATTTTATAATTAAATCCTGCTGTTAAAATAAATAGCGTGTTTTTAGGAAACAATATATATCAAAAGATTGACACTTGATTATGTATGGTTTAAATGTGAAATTACAACCAATGACCAACATTGTATTAAATTGTAAAAATATATTCTAAATATACTTTAAAACCACTCAAATTAATAATTTATCACTATTAATTATTTCGATTAAAAAAGTTGTTTTTAATTGTAATTTAGTAATTTTGACTATTCATCAGAATATGAAAGTTATCCGAAAAGTACCAAAATTTCACCTTAGGCTAAATTCGATACTCTGAATCCAAGAATGAAGTTCATTTTGAAAAATAAGATTTACAGAATTTTAAAAAGTGGTTATTACTATTCATAACGGCTAGTTTTAATAATATTTTAATAGCACATCGTTGTTTAGTGAAACTCGGTATTGCGTATTACACACGCTATCGAGGAAGGTCGCGATTGCGTGTAATGCAAGGCAAGACAAGGATGCGTGTTGTGCAAGCTCCTTTTGGTGTAGCGTACAACACAAGACATTAATAAAATTAAAAAGAATATTTTTTTATAAAATCTTGGGTTGTTACATTCTACCCCCCTTAAAATGAATTTCGCCCTCGAAATTCGTCGGGGTTATAAATGGTTTACTATTCGAAAGTTTCTTTAATAGAAACCCACATCGTAAAAAGGAATATCAAAACCAATCTTTAAAAACAAAAGTATGAAACGTAACGGTTACCCAAATAAACTAATCATTGGGTTTCCACATAGGTGAAAATATGGATATGGAAGAGAAATCTAACCATCATGTTCTGATGGAGAGTGGTAGAGAACATGGCTATGGAAAAGCCAGTAATCACAAATCCATAGATTTGTGATGATATAAGGTACCATATGTTTCATCAGGTATAAGATCACTATGACAACATTTTTGGTTTTCAAGATCATTTCCCCTAAAGTTGAAAATTTGAATTTTAATAAATACTTAGTTTATTTTGGTACAATCTCACTGTTGTTCGTGCCTTGAACAATTTCCACTTCATCTCTTAAATAAATGAAGTTGAATTTGTTATTCGTGAAGTTTTAGCAGATCATGTGATAGAATGACGGGTCATTCCATCTGTCTCAAACAAAAGGTTAGCAAAAATTATACGCATAAATCGATCTATAGTGAGATTAATCATATATGGTTCCTAAAATGGACTTATACTTCATATATCATACTGCTTAATATAATAAAACTAGTTTCTACTAAACAGGGACTTCCTGTAGGCCAGTGGTAGGCGATAAAGGCCAGTCGCAATTCGGTTGTGGGTTCGATTCCCACAGCCTTGTCCGAAGCGATGGGCTGTCGCCCGTCCTGTAGGTTGTCCTTTTCCAAAACTATATTACTATAACATCTCATCAATAATATCAAAAAAAAAATCTATCCTTAAACAATACTAACTTACGTCCAACACAATCCATTCCAATCTTTAGGCTTATCCATAATACTGCAGTCCACTCTCATAACATAGTGAAAACAATTACCAGAGATTTAATATCATCGTTGATCCCCATATATCATAAGATATGTTTTGTTGGTCACATTCCAAACATTCAAAGTCCTTAATCATGTATACTCTTGAATACCCATTGAACTTTAGTGAAAACTTGAATGCAGTTAAAAGTTAACACTTTACACATACCAAAATCCTCAAAATTATTTATACTCAAACCATGATATCACTTAGTCCTTATATCAATCATGAGCTCATGAATACTATTAAACATTTCATTTTCTCGTATTCATTATGCACATATCATCTTATTTCCAAAAAAAAATATCTCAATCACTTTGAATACCACATCAATAATTATTGCAATACTCAATGATACAACATTATTTTGGAATCCCATTACATAAACGCTTAATCATTCCACCACATCGTTATCATATTCAACATCGCCAATAGTGATCGCATGTGACTTCCCTTTGTCCTTTGCCTTCAGTGGTTGCTCATGTTGATCATCACTAACCCTTGGATTAGGGCAATTATTAGCATAATGCCCCATTTCCTTGCACTTGAAGCATTGAAGTGTTGGTGGTGCGTTCTCTGCAGTGTTTGCTTTATTCACATCATTAGAAACCCTTTTTCCTTTACTTCGACACTCAGCTGCTCGATGACCTTCTTTTCCACACTTAAAACATTTTCTAGTTCCTTTAAGAAAATCTCCACCATGCTTCTTTCCACACTTTGTGCATAAGGAAACATTCATCTTCTTTTCACCATTATTATGATATTTCTCCTTGAACTCCATCTTTCGTTTCTTGTCAAAACCATGAGATGGATATGTAACACAAACTTCCATTTCTACCTTGATAGCACAACGCACAATTTCTTCATAGCTACTGAAGTCTCTTATAGCTAATGCCCTTCGAAGACTTGGTTTTAAGACACTGAAAAATCGATCAACTTTACTTTCAGGTTGGATGATAATGCCAGATGCATACCTTGCAAGTCTTGTAAAATTCGCTTCGTATATACCAACAGATTCATCATCCTTCTGCTTCAGCTCAATAAACTCTTTTTCCATCTTTGTTCGAAGAATACGAGGGAAGTACTTACTGAAAAACAAGTTCTTGAACTCGTCCCATTCCATGGACTCAATTTCATCCCTTGGCCTCATATTCTTGATAAGATTCCACCATTGATCAGCTTCACCTTCCAAACGATATAATGCTAAGATGACTTTATCATGTTTAGAACATTGAAGAACTGAAAATATCTTTTCAGTGGTACTGATCCATTGTTCAGCAACAAGTGGATCGGAAGTCCCACTGAAAGAAGGTGGACGTTGCCTCATGAAGGACTCAATAGAATATTGTTCCCTTCTCTGCTCATTTGGAAGTCCAGAATGATTCATAGCTTGTGTAAGTATAGCAATAAGATTTTGCACTCCATCTCCCATAACATTTGTTTGTTCAGGAGGGAAATCATTGCATTGTCCATTGCATTGATCAACACGGTTCCTTCGGGTTCCAGCCATCGTCTAAAACCCAAAAAGAATAGTGTGAGATGCAAAAATCATGCTAGGGAAAACAACATAATAAAGGGGGAGTACCTTCAATATCCAACATCTTAGGTTTAATTCTATGATCGTTAGCGTAATTCTATTACTATAACCTATACGTATACTTATCCCTAGGGACATCCCTAGACATACCTTAGAAATATCTCTAAAGATCTCACTAACGTTTTCGCATCCTAGTTTCCAAAGGTTGACTAAACCTTTCCTCTGATAACAACTGTAGAGACCCGAAGCTTATCGTACATGGATATTACATTACTTTTGCGGAATACTTAGTACATAACAAAAACACACACTAAAGGATCGTAATTGTTTAGTGTCTTTGGAAACTCGGAACGTAATCTTCTATTCGTGGTGAAAGATCTTCAATATCTCCCATAAAGATCTTCCCTTTTTTTACCTAAAACCTTTATTTATATCCTAGGGAAAAGAAAACATAAAAGGGTGAGCTCAAATGCTCAGTAAGGGTATACAAAAGAAATAAAAATCATATCATATCTTTTTGAAAATCATAACCTGCAAAAGAGATCATAATATCTTAACATGGAACAAATCATAGAAGTGAAAATGAGATCACCATAATCATAACATGAAACTTGAAACTTTGTGGCATGCACACATAATCATGGAAAATCATTTCTTGTTAGTCATGACTCATTGCCAAGACTATCTTAGTGGACAAAGTCCCTTTCTGAATCGAGTAACCCTCGTTTCAGTCCTGTTTCACTGAACCGGTATAACCTACCATTTCAGCCATGTCTATCTCATGAGATATAAAATCTTTACCCAATGCATTGGAGGGAGATATAGGTCCCACCCATCTTATAATGAATCCTTTCTTATGTGTGCCACATAATCATAAATCATACATCATCGCATAACCCATGTAATAAAAATGGGATTCTTAAACAACATGACATCATAAAACAATTCATATAAGATAAAGGAATTCATAAAAATGTTTCCATCAAGACATAATCAAATCCATGTAATAATAGGGATAAAAAAAACCCTTTTATTATCTTAGATGGAAAATAATTTTGATAAAACACTTGAACTTCATTCTTGAGGAAAACATTTTTCCTTTCATAACATGTCATAAAACTTTAAAATAAAAGAAGTTGATTAAAAATAAACTTGAAAACTTGTAAAGGAATCTTCTTGGAAATAATGTTTTAAAAATCCATTCATGCCGTATAAGTTAAAAAAACATTCTTCCCGTACTTTTGTTGAAAAAGTCAAAAAAGTACCTCGTATGAAAAACGACAAAAGATTCCTTTCATATCTTTTACTAAAAACATACCGAAGGGTAAAATTGGATTTAAACAATTGTAGGTGGATGGAAATAATATTACATATTGAAGAAACATGGATGTGGACGATAAAATACACCCCAGTAAATACCAAAGTATAAACAATCTCGGATAAAAATGAGATTGTGATATTTCCCTTACCTTAGGTCCAATTTGCTCCGTATGTGTCCGAACCTCCTGTATAATGATTTAAATAATGTCATTGACTTATTACAGAATCATATTCATTGTTATGATATCATATATGGTTCACTTATGACATTATATTACCCGTTCTTTTGTAAATTCCATGTTAAAGAAGCGTTTTGGGTAAAATCGTTTCATTTATCGTAGGTGTTTTTACTTGTTGTTCTTGACATCATTATTACTTATATCATGATTTACTTACTTCCAGAATATAAAATATGATTTATATATCATATATATTCAGTATATATATATATATAATAGATAGATAAATAAAATGAAAAACACCGTTCATGGAGACGGTAGTCCGTACGTACGCGTGAACGCTGTTTTTCTTTCCTTATTGTCTTGAAATGGAAGTAAGTAGATGACATACATATGTATATATATACATAAATCCAGTAGATTTATAATGTCATATATTTCATTATTATTTCTTATATATACATTATAATCATTCTTAAATGGTTAACATGGAGAATGAATCTCATCGCGTCGTGGAGACGGTAGTCCGTACGTACGCACGAGCGATGATATAATTTCTATAAATATTGAATTGAATTGGAGTGTATTATAAAATATATCAGAATCAATATGATGTTGTAATAACTATGTATAGTTATTCTTTACACCATTGTACCCATCCATGTAAGGTGGTGGTGGAAAATGGATTACACCACGGCGTGGAGACGGTATTCCGTACGTACGCACGCGCGGTGATTTCTTTTTCCGTAGGATGGATATATGGTGAAATAGGGTTGTTTCATACTTATAATAACATATCAGTATATGATTGATACTGATGTTATTACTTCATAATGAAACAACCTAAGAAGAAGAAGTGGAAGAAGAAATAAAGATGAAAGAATTGGTAACGGTAATTACCTCTTCTTTGAAGTGCCTCTTTGAGACCTCCTCTTAGGGCACTAGAATTGGTCTTTGAGGAAGACCAGAACCTCTAGGATGTTTCTAGGGAAGTGGAGAAGAGATTTTGGCAGGGGTTGGCCGAGCTTGGGTGCTCAAATTGGTGTGAGGAGGAGGGGTAGGAGGTGTCCTTTTATAGGGGAGGAGAGGGGCACCTTAGGAATATCTCAAAATATTATTTTATATTAAAGTCAAAATCGGTTTATAATGGTTCCAAAGGGACTTATTTCGAAGCTAAAGTGGGGAGGGGTCGAAATCCTATCAACCAATAGAATTCAGACAAGTTTAGGATATTATTTTAACCTTATCAATTAGATTTAACTCTAAGTTAAATAATTTAACTTTTACCATGTCTTTTTGTTTTCTTTCACTATATGGTTAATAAACTTACTATAACATGCCAAACGAACCCCAAATTGTTTATTATTAATATATATATCATTATCTAAGTCATTTGGCCGAACCTTAGATTTTTAGGAATACAATAACAATTAATAATATAATATTTGATTTAAAAACTATTTTGTGTCAATTTTGACACTATTTGATATATGATTTTTGTGAAAGTCATAACAGAATTAAATGTTCGAACAAAGTTGATTAAATCAACATTAATATATCATAGTAACCTAGAAAATTAGTGGAATTCATAAAAAATCTCAAATTACATTTATTTTGGTGTTTATAACATCAATTATGTCAATATTTCATTAATAAGATAATTACTGCATCATCGTTGTGTCATAAATAAATTAAACTATTTTATGTCTAAAAATTACAAATAAAATACCATCATGTAGGAAACCTTTTTAGCTTTCTAATGAATATTTACAATCGAATTTATCTTATGTATAACCCCATATTAAAAATGATTTACTTATTAAACTTTGATTTTAACTATTTTAACCTTTCTTTAAATAAATTAATAATAAATGTCCTAATCTAATCCAAGTGGGCCTAAATGGTCATATTTTATTCCTAAGTTTGTTTTTGGTCGAATTACACTTGTCCAATAGAATTAGGACATGTGTTAGGGTAATAGTAATATCATATTTACCCTTAGTTACCCTATTTACTATTAACCGCGGTAAAAAAAGTAAAAAGTTACTATTCACCAAAAAATTATTTTCATCTCATTGAACCACATTTTAGTCCTTGATATTAACCGTGTCTCTCGGATTTTCGAAATTCCATTCACAGAAGCGGAAAAATTAAGTTTGGTGAAAAATTCAGTTTTTTTAACTACCACTTAGTAGTTTCACTATTCATCAAAAATTGATGTTTTTCAAAACAATGCCAAAATTTCATCCTAAGCTATATTTCATATTCCGAATTCAAAAATGAAATCTATTTTACCAAATTCATAACATAGAAGTTTCATTAATTAATTTTATAATTAAATCCTGCTGTTAAAATAAATAGCGTGTTTTTAGGAAACAATATATATCAAAAAATTGACACTTGATTATGTATGGTTTAAATGTGAAATTACAACCAATGACCAACATTGTATTAAATTGTAAAAATATATTCTAAATATACTTTAAAACCACTCAAATTAATAATTTATCACTATTAATTATTTCGATTAAAAAAGTTGTTTTTAATTATAATTTAGTAATTTTCACTATTCATCAGAATATGAAAGTTATCCGAAAAGTACCAAAATTTCACCTTAGGCTAAATTCGATACTCTGAATCCAAGAATGAAGTTCATTTTGAAAAATAAGATTTACAGAATTTTAAAAAGTGGTTATTACTATTCATAACGGCTAGTTTTAATAATATTTTAATAGCACATCGTTGTTTAGTGAAACTCGGTATTGCGTATTACACACGCTATCGAGGAAGGTCGCGATTGCGTGTAATGCAAGGCAAGACAAGGATGCGTGTTGTGCAAGCTCCTTTTGGTGTAGCGTACAACACAAGACATTAATAAAATTAAAAAGAATATTTTTTTATAAAATCTTGGGTTGTTACATTGTCAAAACATGCTGACTTTTGACCTGTATTGTACATAAGAGATTAAAATCTCCTCTTCTGCCTCAAATTTCTAAACTTTAAATCCTACCAACCATTGAACCTTAGAATAAGATATAGGAAGTTCTCTTGAGTAGCTGACTAGTTTCTTCTAATAGAGAAATTAGAATATTGGGACGAATATGGTAAGATAATATGAAATATAAGAAAATAGAATAAATCACATTTCATATGTTCCATGATCAAAAAGGTAAAAAGTTTATTTGAGGTATGTTGCGACATGTTTCATGGGTGAACAGACGAATTTGAATAGTTTAGAATGTGAGAAAATAAAGATGAAAATAAAATTGATTCCATAAACTAGTCATGATGAATTAAATTTAAAAATAATATTTGATGTTTCTACACCTTTGATTTTGTAATTGGACATGATTAGGATATTATACTTTCCCCAGGGGTGAAAATTTTTAGGTGTGGGGGTGTGATGGTATCACGATACACTATTCAACTTCACCCTTATACCAATGTATTAAACTGGTTTTGTATTGAAAATTACAAGAATAATAACAAATTTCACTCCATGTTTAATTAAATTATTATCTTTAACACTTTTAACAAGGTAAATTTAAATTTTATTGAAAATCACATTGTATGTGGAGGTGATTTGGAGAACCCATGATGAAGTCCATAAAAAATGGGCCAATCTACACAGGATCCAAGCACACCAGTAGACTATAATGCATACTAATAATACATCGTGCATCCCAATGGGCTGAAACCCTATGGAAGGGTCCATAATTTAATGATATACATTTCATATGATGGAATCAAATCCCACTTCATCCATTAAGAGGACCATACATATGGATATTTCCAACAAAACGAATTTGCATGGAGTCAAAACATTGGCTCTTTATTTTGAAATATCTCTTATTATATACCTGATCTATCCTCCAACTATGACTTTGATGTATAATAGGTGTATACCCATACTTAAATAGTAGTTTTAAATTTGATTTAAAACTCATTGACTGGCCAAAACCATGGACCAAGAGGATTCTTGAAATTAGGGTTCCCAAACCCACTTCCCACTTTTCCTATAAATTGGCACCTTAGGAACCCTATTTTGGAGTTCGACCAGGAGGCAATGAGATACCATTTTGAAGTCCCAAATGAGTCTTATAATCACTATTATATTTTATGGAGCCTATGGGATGTTTTACTTCAACATCATCATCTTCCTCCCCTCCCAGGGATTACTAATGCCCTTGTGATCACCCGGGGAGGAACATGATGTAATCCTGAGATTCATTTTTATTATTATTTTGAATGACCTTTTTAATTCATTGTTATTTTTTGTTTTTATTAATCATCTCTTTTAATTTAATTTTGTTATAAACTGGTTTGTTATACTAAAACACAAATTATCATGTTTTTTGGTACGCTTTCATGTGATGTTTCACACACCATTCATCCCTTTTTCTTCCATCAATCAATTGTGGTGTCTGTGTGGTTCATATGGGTCAATTAACCACACATAAGCAATGTAATGGATATGTACATTTATTTAATGGTATCAAAAATAAATAACATAAAATCCTTTATAACAGTTCTAGTTCATCGTTTTTTTCCTTTGTGAGTTTCAGTTAGGAAGTCGAACACAAATCACGCAATCATCGACTATGTGAGGGGAATCATTATGTGTTTTTTACTGATCAACTAGACGTATTCTGGCATAAAATCATTAATAATATGGTTCCTTTTTAAGGAAATATTTATTTTAAAATTTATATTTCTTGTCATAGTTTTGATATAATAAAAGAAATAAATATTTTATATTATTATTAATAGAAGGGTAAAATATATTCTCTGAAAAATATCTTACAATTTTATTATAATATGAGTTATTGAGTACTAATTATAGAATAATATTGATAATCAATGAGATGGTTCATTAAAGAATACATTATCACTAATGAAAACATAATGTTATTTGTGCCTAGTTGATAGATTAATTAGTTTTGTTTAAATTAATTATTACAAATTTTAAAATTTTTACTACTATAATTTATCAAATAGAAATATTATTTGTTAAATAAAATTATATATTAATAATAATGAATGAATATTATGGGTAAAGGAATAATTATTACATGAGTTTAAACAAGGATAATTTTTATTGGTTACCTTCCATAGACAGTATTCTCAAATCTCATATGAGTTAATCTAACACAAGCATATATATAATTTTAGATTATATATCCCTATCAAATTAATACACCAAGGTAACTATATAATAATTTTATTTTATTTAATATGATACTATCATTGGTATAATCTAACATGATTTAGATTCTATGTCACATTATAGTTATGAGATGTCTCGATTATGAAAACACAAGACCTAAGTAATTTTTTTTTAATCCACACTGAATATTACTTTTCTTATAGTAGTTTGATTTTACATGGATTTCTTTAAATTTTTTCTTTGAAATTATCTATTCTCTTTACAAGAAATAAAGACACATATATTATTCCATAAATAGAATGTCTTATTCTAATAATTTTTTTAAATTTGTACCCATTAATATAATGTTATGGTTGTTTATTCCTATATGAGATTCATATAAAATGAGTTATTAACCCACATGTCAGTTCAAACATGTTAATCATTACATGAATCCATGATTCATCTTATGTGGTAGTTATATCATTTAGTTATATTATTTTGTACTGATGGTATTGGAGTTGGCATTCATCTACAATAGAATATCGTATAGAATCTTATAATTCCAACATAGATGTCAACCTAGTTGATTTATTGAAATTCATCATTAATATTACTTTATTTAATCACACATAGAAAAAACACCACTAATACACGGTTTCAATATATTTTATGGTATTCCTATTATTTTATTTCTAATGTAAGTTCTAACAATCACATTTCCCCTTACTCGTTACAAAACATCTATTAACTATTAATGTTCTTCCATTTGTCAAATACCATATAAAGTTTTAAGATAATTATATTCATAGAATATTTTAATAAAAAGGTATTCAGTCATATTTGATTAGAAATATTTCTAAAAAAATGTTCTATTATTTTTTAGTAGTCATATTTTTTATATTAATACTTTTACTAAATCATCATCTTATGTTATTCTAGAATTCGTTTTTGTTTGGGTTCAGAATAATCTGTTACCACTCGTAAAAATTATACCTATAAATTCATATACCTACTTTTATATAAATTTTAAATCAACATTTATATATATTATAACTAACATCCATGTGTAATTTTTTTAAATATTATCATTAATCATTGGTTGGTCTTTAATATGTCAAAATTACAGAAATTATTCTTCTAGAACATATATTCTTCTTTTTGGAAGTTTTTTTTTGTTTGGATAAATTTAATTTTATAAAACATAATGTTATTTAGAAATATCATGACATTGAATAGAATGAAATTGAGTGTTTTAAAATTTATGTTGACAAATTTAAATTAAATTAATTATAACATGAGATAATATTGGGGTTGAAAAATTTAATGAATTATAATGGTCACAAAAAATTACTATCAAAATTATATTAATATATCTGTTATAGGGTTATTTCATACCAATAACCTAATAAGATATGGGTTAGATGAACTTATTATTTTATATTTTTATGATCATTCTAAATGATTTTCATTTTATGGAATATAATATAAGGAAAAATATGAATTTTATTTTAAGTGAAGGTCTAGTTATGATATCTCACAGCATCGTAGTCTGAGAATAGTTAGGGGTTATTTTAACAAGGGTGATATGGTATATAATTATTATATATATTATAGGAATACAATAATAATCAAATTAAATAATAGAATACATTTTTTTGGTTCATTTGAATGTAATGGTTTGAGTACATAAGTATATGTGAATTTTTTTCACATGTGACTTGATTTTTTCATGAATCCAGTCTAGTATTTATAATGGATATACAATTTGGATTTATCTATAAAAGAAAACATGTTTAATATTTTATTGATACATATCGTTTTTAAATTTTTAATATTATATATTCCTTCTACAATATTATTAATATCCATCCATTATATTTAATTAAAAATATGTTTCAGTGTTTTATTGTAATCATATAGAGTGATTTTATTCTTTTATGAGACATAAGATCCCATGGTTGTGTAGAAAATATTATAAACTCAATTTTATATTGGTGAGTTTTTATCCAAGAATAAGGAAGTAATATAATTTAAATTTTCTAGATTATTAGAAAAATTCCCATGTGGTTGGAAAATTATGTTGTTTTTAGTTTAGAGGGTTTCTTAATTTTCTAAAATACTAATCTATAAAATCATTTCAAATGTATGTATTGAATAATTTTTAAAATCATCTAATTATGTGGTGGTTAATATAAGTTCATCACATGTTTTAACATTTTTTATTATAACAAACATTAAAAATACATTAACTCTCATAAAATTGGTATTTAATGTTATATAATAATAAGTACACTTAATAGTGAAAAATCATTTATCTATGAAATCGATTTCCTAAAGATTATTGAATTTAGTTGAAATGTTATTTTTTTCATTATTTTTATGTTGAAGTAAACTATATTTATAATAAATTTATGTTTATAAAATCAAATTTATGTAATATATTTTATATTAATTTTTTATTAATATTTATATTACTTGGGTAAAAACAATTAAAGAATGTAAAAACCCAAATTGTAATATTTGAAAATATAGTGGTAAAAAACAATATACCTATTGAATATTTTTTAAGGGAATTCTATAGGATTTATAGATTTTTTATCATTGCATCAATAATTATTTTCTACTTTTGATCCATTAACATATTAATTAAGCCATGTCATCATAGTAAATGTAATGTATATATAAAAAATTGAATTTATTCACTATCAAAATGGGATAATTTAAACCAAATTTATCCACCAAATAAAAATAATTATATCTAAAATAAATCTAATCTATTATCACTTATTCTCCATATACAAATTTTCAAACACTTTTTTTCAAATAGAAAATGGAAAGGATCATTAAGTTGTTGCCTATGGAAGAACATTCAAAGGGAGAGCCAATATTATAAACAATTATATCTTATTTCTATTATTATTATACCACCTTATACCTATATAATATATTATTGTTCGATAAAAATGTATTAATAATACTCAAAAATGTTATTATACTAATAGAATATCCATTTTCATTCTTCCTCCCACTGATTTAAAAATTAAAATTTTTCTTGTGTTACATGTGGAGTACCAGCTCAATAAATGACAATATGATTTTTCCATAAACACTATAAGAGGATGGTTAAATAGGGGTATTTTAATAATTCATATGATACACAAAACATTATTAATCACATGAAAATTTTAATTAAGTATTACATCCTTAACATTATAATTATCAAAAACGTTTCACCTGTGTGTGCGTATAAACTACCACCTCCAGAAAAGTGACATATTTTATTATATATATAGTAGTTCCTTCTATGTAAAACCCTTTTAAATTTATATTTATCAAAATTAAAATATATACTTAACATCATTAAACATTTTTTATAATTTTATTAGTCCAAAATAATCACATTCTTAACCAAAATCAATGATAGATTATAGCTTGTCCTTGTTTGGGTTGGTCATACCACCTGTGTGAACAATTTTATAATATTATTTAATATAAATCAATGAAGAAATTAATAATATTTTTATTTGAGATTAATTATTAAATATGTTTTGTGTTTATGATTATGGAAATATTATTTTAATATTTAATTTTTTATTAATAACAATAATTATTAATAAAAGAAATTACCCAAAAAGGCATTCCAACAACATCATTATCATGAATCCTAATACAAATACTTATGAAATATTATTGAAACTACATAAATCATTATAATAAATATATATTATTATCTATAATGTCATAAAAAAGCTGAAATTTTAATATATAAACATGAACCGACATAGACATTATGAATCCTTAACGAAAAAAACTATTGATTCATACAAAACCTTATAATGGAAATAAAATATAAATAACTAATATATTTTAAATAAATTATTACCAATGAATATAAAAAAGTGTTAAAGTACAATTTTAATTCTTAAATATGATATTATGATAATTACTGTTTTTATATAGGAGGTTCCAACACGTTCAACTAATAAGGATTAGTTGTATGGGTTGTTTCTATATTTATTCAATTCTGTAATAGATGGTTGACATCATGCATAATAATTTATTTTAGAAAAAGTATTAAATAACCTCTCAAAATCAAGTACAATGAATAGATTTTATTTAATTATATTTTAATTTCCATTTAATGGTAACCATCTTATATTCATTTGATTTTACATTTTCATTGCAATAAGGATTTATTCTTCTATTTGAATTTCAAATTGTGGTTTTATTTAAAACAAAGTACTTCAAGGAAATTTTTAAAAACATTATTCTTAAAAACCCACAATAATTTTATTCACATCTATATTTTCATAGGGGGTTTCATGTATTAGCACTATATTGTTTTACAGATTACTCATAGTTTACTTATTTTATGTGTAACCATCACCACCTTTTTATCATTCAGGTATCATTCTATCCCATGACCTTATTTATTAAATATTTTTTGAAATCTACTTATTTATTTCTAAATTATAAATTAATGTAGGATTAAATTATTTTTTAATTCATTAAACATGTTTTACTGTAATTTTTTATGCTTTCAGTATTAATAATTTTTTATATGTCTTAGAAGAATATCCTATAGAAATTTTTTATGGACAAATATTTATAATTATGAGAAATTTTATATGAAATTACTATATAAATTATTATGATTTATAAAATAAAAACTCATTAATGTATTTTTTAATATATAATTATTGTAAAAAATTTTTTAAAAGTTAATGTTTAATTATTATTTGAAAACAAATTATCCAAATTCTTCTAAAAAATGTTTTTAATTTTTATGTAAGTATATATAAATATTAAATACTAGATCAAGGATATTATTCAATTAATAACAAACATTATATTTCTCTGTATGTATTATGTAATTTTTTTCTTTTTTTGTGGAATCAATTTTCACTTCCTTTTCCTTTAGTAACGATCCATTGTGTATAAATATGTGTTTCTGAGGGTTTTACTTGGTGAAAAATCTATATTTCATTCATCTAATTTATAGATGCTCACCTAAATACCATTAGTATGTCAATTATTTAAATTATTCATTAAAAAATATATATTAAATCTATAATGTAAATACCCTACAACCCATTATCATTATTGATTTTTTTTAGCTATAATGTTACTATATATATTTGGATAAAAATTTCTTCAGAATTTGTATATCATGTTGTGATTAATAATAGAATTATGAATGATTTCGTTATTTGAAGAAATTTTAATTGGATATGGAAAAGAATTTCATTCCATGGGTTCTTTATGATGTGATTCATGAATAAAATTTTCATCTAATGAGTTAATTATGATATAATGAATAATTGATTAAAACGTCCACAAGTTAGTATTTATATATGGAGGTTTGGGACCTATATCACCCTACATTACATTAGTAATATATATATATATATATATATATATATATTTAAATAGACATGTATATATATTAAATATTTAGTTCCATTCATTTGTGTGTGTAAGGGTGCGAGTAATAAAGGTGGAGTTTCTATATGCTAATGTATGTGCCACGTTTCTTTGTACCCTATCATTAAAATATCACAAATAAGGTTTATAGACTAATATTGGAATTATATTTTGATTCATATATTATTATATCTAATAATAATTCAATTAATCATGATATTTGGTCTCTGAGTTGTACAATATGATTTGGTTATGTTATGTCCATATTCCATTACTATAACCATATTCCCATCTTAAGATATTTTTTTTATATTTAATTTTTCTGACATATGTTTACACTTTATAAGAATTTAATACCATATCCATTAGTATAGTTTTATTTATCTTCATCTTGATGATGTTTGTATTTTTGGAGAAGTCTAAAAGATATTGAATATTCGAATAATTATGGGGAAATTTTAACCAGTATCATTAAATATGTTGATTATATTGCTTATCGAGAAAGAAAAAAAAACCATCCCTTCTTAGTTTTGTGTATTAATTTGAGAGATGTAATGTTAACGATATAAAAATTGGAGAAAATAATGTAATGTTTAGATTTGTTAATTCCACTTTCTATATAAGACAATTTTTAGAGAAATTGGTTTAACACCAGATCCTGGTGGGTTGTGTCTGGATACATTATATTGTATTAGAGACGAAATTATTTATATTTGATGATAAAATAATTTATTTTTAATTATTACATTAGTTCTTTTTTGGGAACCTTATAAGATAATTTTAATTAAAATTATTTGGATAAATCAAAGTGATATGTCTATGTGTAATATAACATCAGGAAAATTTAGTGATGGTTTAAATGCCTGGTTCATTAGGAAATTATTTCTCTATATGGATACATAAAAAATATATAATTTTTTTCAATACTCCAATTTTTGTAATTAAAATGAAAAGGTTTTGCTATGTATAAACTCAATAATTACTCAGTACACAATTAGGGTGCCTCAGATTGCACACATCACAAGACACTCCTTAGGGAAAATATTTAGATTTTGAAAAAATAGTAAAGCACATTATGAGGGTGTTTAATATTGTTATGTTAAGAAATTAATGATAAAATTACCATGGATAATTCATATTATGATAATTATATTCATAATTCATGGTTTATATATATATATATATAATTAATTTAATTGATAACAGATATATTAAATTTTGAGAGGACATATTTAAATGACTTTTACGTTTAGAATATTTTAATAATGGTCACTATAATTCTTGGGATAGTTATTTAAATAATTATCTTAAATAGTAAGAGATAACAAAACCTACCAAAACCTATATTTATATAAGAGTGATTTATGTTTAATTGAAATATAATGTTATTTTTTTAATGACTAATTAATTTTGATGTTATGTTTTTTATAAGAATAATTATGTTAATTCTGTTATGATGTCAATTTTAAAGATCCCTTGTAATCTATTTTTGGATTTATTAATGTATGAAACTTGAAGGAAAAAAATTAATAATGGATTCCTTATAAAATTCAGATATAATCCTAGTGAGAACCCAAATTGTATAAGAGGGGGACATTGAATTTTATTGGTTATTCCTAACCACCTATAATGAATTATGATTTAAAAAATTAAAATTGTTGAGATATAAAACACACGAAATAAGATAAGAAATTAGTCTAATATATTTTTAATCGATAATTTTATTGAATGATAAAAGATTCAATTTTTTATGTCTTAAAAATATTTTATGAATCATCCCGGAGGATGCTTTAATAGAACTATGAGATAATTTATTTTGGGAAAAATAAGGTAATGAAGAATGTAATTGGATATGAAAAATGAACTATTATATGGACTTGGTAATAAGAAAATATAGTTTATCTAATGCTTCTAATAATTTTTTAATGCCTTGTATTTGGGGAACAAAGATATTATCCAATTAAATGACCTCATCCAACGAATACTAAGAATGATATGAATAAATAATTTCCTTGTCTATGAGAATAAGAAAAATCCTATGAAATAAACACTATTGAAGTGGGTTTTGAAAAATATACGGATTTAGGAACCCTAATAATCCAAAAATAACTACGAGTGTTGCAATTAGATCTTGATCAACCATGTGTTTTGAAACTAGAATGATTTCAAATAACATCAATTCATCACCTTGACGAATATATGTTGAATCAGTTATAAAAATATCTAGATATATATTTATTTTATCCCAAGTTTTATATAATGAGATGTGTACTTTGGAAATAATTTTATTTCCCATATAGATAATGTAAATAAAATTTTGGAAATGGATTGGTTCTATCCACTTGGAGGAAAATATATTGGGGATGAGGATATGAAATTTCTTGTCAACCAATAAAACTATATCAATGTCATTATGGTTATGAAAACCCTATATAAGGGAGTTATATAATATGGGTTCTATAGAGAGTTATGGTTATTTTTCCATCCCAAATGTTTAGAGATAATATCAATATTAGTGAAACTCCTATTATGAAATAAAATATTAGTTTAATTGTCTTAAAAAAATAATAAAGTTGAAACAACATTAGAAATTAAATTCATATTTTATTGACACCCTTAGCTATTTTTATTTGAAATTGATAATTAAAATGTTGATTATAAAATATATTTATATGGAAAGAATATAATGACCAAATATTTTACAATATAATTTTCCATTAATTACCACTATTTATATTCCTTACTAGGTGATTACTACAATTATAAATATGAAATATATTTATATAGAGTGAATGAAATGAAAATTGATTTTATTACATAAATTTACTTTATGTAATAATTTTTCCAATAGCTTGTCTCATCCAAAATAGAAAACCAATTTGTTCAACAATATTTTCATTAATATTATAATAAAAATTATGGAATAAAATATTACATTAAAAAACATTTTAATTAAGTATAAATACATACATAATAGCCTTAAAATTACTTTAGTATTTTAGATGTAATTTTTCAATAAACGTAGTTTTCTTTATATCACTTAATTTTATTAAAAATATAAAATATAAAATATTTTAATTTTAATGTTTAAAATACAACATATTTTATTAATTTTTTTATTATTTCAGATTACTTTTTGATATTTTCTAATGAGAATAAATTTTTATGTGAATATGGAATAAATAATGGTTTTTATAATACCTCTATTTTTTTTAAAATATCATTATAAAATAATTACATAAATGGGTTCGAAACGTTTTTTAAACCAATTTATATATATATGTATACATATAAATTAAGATAAAAATATTAAAAATACTTTGAATCCCATGTATACCATTTCATATTCTTTTATAATATTATAGTTTAAAAATAGTTTCTATTAAATTTTATTATAAATCTGTTTCGATCACTTATAGAATAAAAATATATCATAACGGATTTCGTATTTTAAATAAAAATGACCATATTTTTCAATATGATAAGTTTCAATTTTAAGGATAAATTTATGATTACTAACATAAATGTTAATGACCATGATAATGATGAATGAGATTTTTTTAGAAATATTTTAATAACATTGATTATTTCAATATAATAAATAAAATTGATATATTTTATAGTTTTTCTGATATTTTTTTAGAAAAATATATAAACAAATATTATATCTAACTTAATTAGTAATTACTATTGTATAATATTAACAACACTAAATATTAAATAAAAGTTTTTCTATAAACTATTTGATTTAATTTAAATAATAAATTTATACTAACTAGAAAATTAATTTGATATCATTGAGATTAAATGCAGGTTCATAACATTAATATTTTGTATTAAGGGTTACCTTGTATCTTTAATAAAATATAAATTAGTTTGATAAATACTAGTTACAAAGGTAAAAAAGTAAAATATAAAAATGAAAAAATATAATTCTAAATGACTAAAAACATGTTTAAGATGTATTTTCAAATGAATGTTAATCATTTAGCAACCTTATAAAAACCCAAACATCCTTATTTACCTCTTTGAATCCATTGATTTCTGAATATATTCATGGAATCATTAATTATGTAATGGGTATTTAAATAAATTCTATTTTTCATCACATATAAATTGTGATTAATTGAACCATATTTCAATACAAGTTCCAAAATATTTTCTCAAAAAAAATATTCCCTAGTTTATTCTTAAATATCTCCCAACATTCAATAGCCTTAAATCTTAGTAGAAGAATAATATTTATATAACATCCCATGATTTTCACACAAGGATATTACATCTTTTTAGATGAATATTCCTTACCTCAATGAAGATTTATTTTTTGGTTAGGGTTTCAACCCATTCCCCTTATTCAGTTTTCCCATTAACCTTTTCAAATGTGGGTATTAGTCTCATGTTCGCTTATGGTTTCAATACCATTTTATTCATTCTCATTCAATAGTGGTTAGGTGTTGTTGATGTGTTTCTGTTTAGGAATTATAATGGCATGGTTGTATAATTTGTTTGGTGATGTTTTTTTGATAATATTTTTTGGTGAGTGTGTTGGTTCTTTCTTGGTTATGGATTTCATTGGAGGTTTCCCCAGCTCATACTCATCTCTAGAATTTTGGTCCATAACATACTTCTTGGATGGTTTGGTGTGTTGAATTCCACGAGTATTTGGGTTCAATTGTGCATTACATTGGGTGGGGGGTTCTAGGCATCGCAAACTATGTTCATGTACTAGTTTGGTATCTATTTGGTAGGGTGTTTTCGGTGATGCTCATCACTCTCTATGAAGGTGACTTTCTACTCTTACCCTTCTCTGGTTTCTTGTATCATCTCTCCTCCCCATGTCTATCTGGTGATGTGGCGATCCGATGATATTTGGGAGGTTCAAATTGAGTGGATATCGGACTTCCACAAGTCATGATCCTCAATCTACATTTTTTTGACTTGCGATGATTTGGGTGTGGCAGTTGAGAGTTGCCGATAGTCCCATTGTAGGAGGTGAAGATGCTAAAAATAGTTTCTAGTTCGTGTGATGGATATATGAGATATGATAATGATTATAAGAAGATGTGGGGGATGACCTTGGTGGTGTGACGTCATGATGGCGCTGATGATGATTTAATGGTGATGTGGGGATGGCGGTGAGGTGATATTGTCCTTGATGGAAGGTTTCATGGGTGACATAATTTCCTCGATCAACATGAAGGATTTTAATGATTTGTTATGATGTTGGTATATTTTGAATTTTTAAATAGGGATCATATGACAATAATGGCATAGTGAATGGCTCTTTTTTTTATTTTGATATCTGTATTGTCTGTGTTGTGAGGGAGTGACTTCAGGTTTTTGGAATGGTTCTATGGTTCCCACTTAACCTGAAAGTTGATTTTCAATAAAATAGTAAATTTAATTATGGGGTTTAAAGAAATTTGATGTTTCATAGAAATATATTTCCCTTTAGTACTCCTATGTAAAACCATTCTTCATAACCTTGGGATAGGAAACATAATAAATGGGTGAGATTAGATTCTTAATAAGTTAAACAAGAGAGATATGAAGAAAAAAATAAGTATAAGGATATAAACAATAACATTCAACAATCCCACCCTGAGTAAAATTTATCACAATTATAAGTCATGGAATAAATAATGGAAATTAATCATGCATAAATCATAATGGAGCATTAAATGTTTTCATAAAATATGGAACTTTATAAATCACATTATCTTATAACACTGGGAAAATGTATAAACATAACAAGGTTCACTCGTTAAGATAAATATATGATATCAGATACTTGAATAAATATAAAGACCAGAAACCAGGTCCTTATATAATATATTGGAAATAAAATCCTTTACCATGGCTAAAAATATAGACAAAAAATCATTGTATTTCTAGAATCTTATCGACAAAAGAACCAAGAAACACATAGAATTCTGACCATGATATTAGCTTCATGCCTAAAATTTTTTACCTAATCATTTATACATCATTACCCTATGAATTGGAGGGACATATAGGTCCCACCAATAATACAATTAAAACCATACAAAGGTGTTCCATAAAAACTTAATTCATTCATCTAATCATAAAATATGTAAAAAATTTATTATCATGATCATTTAATCGTAACGTAATGCATAGAAAATCAACAGGGTTCATAAACATCATGAAACAATAAACATAAACCAACTATAAAAAGAATAATGATATGATCCAGGAATAATATCCCCATAATATAATATGTAACATTAAATATTATTATTTTTAGTTGAGAATAATTTTGCGATATCACATGAACTATTTTTTGAGTGAAGTATCCTTCCCATTTTAATAAAAATCATTTTTTAAAATTCCATACAGTTATAAAAGAAAACATTTTCATTAAAAATAATGTTTTATGCATGAATAATTTGATTAAAAACTTTATGGATTCATGAAATATGGAAAATTCAATCATGATATATAACTATAAAACCATTCATTCTATTTATTTTTTTTCGAAGAAGACACAAAGGGTATTATTTATAAAACTAAAGAAACAAACATTTGAGAACATTTTTTACATGTAAATCATCGTTAAAAATTATATTAAACATTTATAGGAAAATAAAAAAACATTTTCTCAAAATGTTATTATAAATCATAGACATGTAAGAGAAATATTCCACAATGGAGACATTGACAAAATAATGTCATGTAACAATGAGATTTTGAAATAAACCCTTACCACATTGTAATTAGTCAAATCATACTACCCAAGAATGAAAGAGAATTATATGGATATAAAAAATACCATTATATTCTGGACAATACTCATAAAATGAATTCTTGGGTGGTATATACACCACAAAAAAAAGCAAAGCATGTATAGGCCATGATTCCAAAAAAAAGTGAGACATAAATCCATTATAATAAGTATTAAATTTATTATTATACATTCAAAATGTTGTATAATAAATATATATACATTACAAATATACCAGAAAACAATATTCCAATATATAATAACATATATGAATTACTTATGACTTTACATTACTCATTTGTTAAGAATTGAATATTAATGTTGTAATTTAGGAAATAGAAACCTTGTTTTTATAGATATTTTAGCTTATGTTTCAAGGCCCTCGTAGGTAGATCAAGATTTCATAATCATGATAACTCTAAACATGAAATAAATATAACATATATCAAGTATAAATATTTGTATGGTGATTCAGTTAAGTAATACGCGGAAAAGAAAATACAACATTCTTGGGGATGGTAAACTATATGCACAAATGAAAGCTCTTTTAATTTTTATAGATTAAAAGGATTTAAATTTTGGGAAACATTATCATTATAAATATTTTTTATTTCATATATGTCACATTTTTATATTCAAACCATATAAAATATATTGTATAAAAATCATGAATGAATCACATCACTTCAAGGGGAGGTAGTTCGTCAAACACACATATGAAGTTATTGTATTCCCAAAAAAAGTGAATCATGTATATATGTGTGATATAAAAATTCCAAAAACATAATTAAATAATAGATATAATATACAAATTTTAAATCAATCATTATTCCCAACCATTAATGGAGGTAACGGATGAACGAACAACATCGGTTCCCGAGGCAGTAGTCCTCTGTACAAATGATTGATGATTGTGTATCTCATTTTCATAGAGGTGTGTAATGTTTTAATAAGTACCATTAAAATAGAATTTATTATTATATTTAGTATAATGTATTTATTATATAAAAATTATATTAAAATAATAAATTGGGTTTAAATATGAAATCAAATAACAACATTCATTGATGAATGTTACTTGTTCTTCAGGCATCTCCATTTGGTTTTCTGGAAAGGGCATCCTTGGATGGATTTATTACAAATATAATGATTACATAATTAATGGAGGTAAATCAGGAAGAGGTATGGATAGGTTTCTCCAAAACGAAATAGTTTTATAAGTGTGAAAAAAGTAAAAAAAGAGTTTCACTTTTATAATTGAGGTGACAGTAACTTTTGAAATTTCACAAAAGATTAATTTATAATAAATTCAGAATCAATAAAAATAAATAAAAAAGATATTTATTTGAAGAAAAAAATTTATAATATTTTAATAACTTAAAAATTATATTTTATAGATGTTTTGAAGTTATTTTAAAACCCATCATTTTGATTAACCCGTAGTTAATCTATTTTAATTTCAACTACATTAACACATTATTATATATATGAAGGCTGTAATGTTTACATATAATGTTTAAATAGGTAATAAATTAATCATTTATTATAATTTTTACCACATAACCTTCTAATCTAATTATTTAATATTTTATTGATTTTTCAAATAATTTAACAAAATATTAAATTCATAAAATATAAATGATAACTATTTTGATTCTATTCATAACATTGACATTACAAAAATCAAAAAAACAAGATATAGTATAAAACATTCTTTAAATAAAATACTAATTTTTCTATAAATCAATAATTTTTTATGGAAAATAATAAATTCATATTATATTTCATTTAATATTTTTAATATTATTTATTTCATTGTTTCACTAATTGAGCAATTTTTGCATCAATGCTGTGTAATTATTCAGGTTCTTATTCATTCAATAAAAACTACAAATAAATTATCATGACTAAAATGGGTATTATATACCTCCAAATTCAATTTATTTCCAAATTTATCTTTTATATGTCTTTATATTAAAAAATTTATATTATATAAAATGGTAATGTGACATGATTGACTTTTTATAAATAAATATACTATGATGGTATTGAAGTCATCAAAGTGAATTCAATAGTTACTAAATTATACCCAAGGATTATTTGGGTCTAATTATACTCATAAAATAAAATTTAGTCATATTTAAGTGTATTTTTTTTGTATTTATAATATTATTATTACCCTTCATTACCTAATTTACCCGTAACTGGGTTAATAAAATATCTATTTTTACTATCCATACTATTCAAAAAATAAAATGGATCTTTTTTTTAAATTTTATCCTTATTATTCCAAATGTGGATTCAATTTTTAAAAATTTAAAACATTTAATTAGATAAAATATATTTAAATCTAATCCCATAAATAGGGAGAAAAAGCATGTTTTAAAGTTGAAAAAGATAAAATGGTTGAAATGATTTATATCCAAATTTAATATGAACAGTATTCCGAAGACATAAATTGGAATAGTATATTTATAATATATATAATAAAAATTAAGTCCAATTAAAAATATAAATTACCATTATATTTTATTAAGATAAAAAATCAATTTTCAGTTACAATGGAGTATTATTCATTATTCATCACAAAATGAAACTTACTAGAAAAAAAACCAAAACCAAAACAAATAATTTGTTTTTATATTATGATTATTAATAATAAGTTTCCATTTTTAAATATTAAAGTGTTAAAAACATAATAAAATTTCACCATTAATAGGCGATTAATCAGCTTTTTATCAATAATACTATTTTTTTAAATAATGTCTTGAAAACACATTGCATAACTATTTAACATTTTATTTAATATTATATACATATTTATTTGAATAATATAATAAAACTAGAGTTATTTTTTAATGTTATAGGTATAAAAACACGTATATTAATTTAAACAGATTTTATGAAAAAGTTTTCATTTTCTTTTCAGAAGGGGTTTTTTATTTATAATTAATCGATCACAAAAGAAGTCATTATAAATACTTGTGAAATCTATATTATTATGATTTATATAATCTCTATTATACCCTCCATTCATACAGAGAGGATGAAATTTTATTTTTAAAATAATTATAATAATTAAAACTTCTTTCAAAGAAACTATGTGTTTCATGTAACATTAGCTAACTCATTATTGATTTTAGGGAAAAATTATATTCAGGTATTGTGGAGTGAATGAAATTAATTAAATGAAACTATTTAAAAATATATTTCATAAAAATGTATTGGTGTTACATTTACCCACCCCTTAAAATAAATATCTCCCTCAAAATTCATCTCAGTTGTCAAATGCGTAATATTTTACAATTCATTAATTGAAGCCCACATTGTCACAAACAAGCCTGGGTACCTTGATTACCCAATAACCATGCTACCCCTAACACTAATTAGAGGGTGTTCCTAATCCCCATGGGCTATAGAGAGGCACATGGAATCATATAAAATATAATTTGAAACAATTCATTCACAAGAATGCGGAAGCAAAACAAAAAAGTAGAAAACATTATGCATATCAAAAGAAAACTCCACTATGAGTAGGGTACGAGAATACGAAAAAGGAATTAAGATAATGTAATGAATCCCTAGTAATAAACAATAAATCATCCATAATGTCCCTAAGGACAAAACTCACCATGTCTGAATAGTTACTGCTAGATCCAACTCTAAAAGATCCATTCCCTTCGCACTGACCTGGAAGGAGGAAGTCGAAAAAACACCCATAGGAAAATTTAGTGTGTGTGCCTAAACCTAGTATGATATGACCAAATATTCCGTAACAGATGTAAAAATATATATTTCACAATGAAAATCATTTAATTTTAACGATAATCATGTTTAGAATTAGAATGAATATTTAAACAAATCAAGCATTTCAATTAAAATGAGGGAAATTAGTATTTTAAGAAATGGATTTACAAAGGATGGAATATTTCTAAAATAAAGTCTTATTTATAACAATTATATAAAATAGTTCATATAAATTCACCAGGAATGTAATGCATTTCAATCAACATTGAATTTTATTTATATCTCAAATATAAATAAACAATTGAGAAAAATGGTCATTTACCAAAATTTACACTAGTATTAACCAGATATAGGATTCCGCTCTTTCTATGTGAACTCATCAATATGTGAATACACATATCCCTATTAAACTGGCCTATAGGGACTCATCACTGACCCTTCATGGATTTGACCCACTACATGTATGTTTTTGAACATTGTCATAGTGTATAGTGTATCCAAATATCTCACTAACTACCTAAGGTTGGCATTCTCTCTTACATGATGAGAGAACTATTTTAAGACATCATAAAATAATATTATTCACATTCTCCCATTCCAAAAATTCCAATTTCATTCCATATAAAACTAAAACATGTTTTATCAAAAAACGTTCTTTCATTCCTAATATAAAACAACTAGGTTTCTATCAGATCATTTTAAACCATTTTTATGCATATGAAATCAATTCAAATCCAATTCCATACTTTTAAATGTTCATTTTAAAAATAAAAAATCAATAAATTAATTGAAAATATTCTCATCATTTATATAATTTAAATTCAACAATTTAAATTAGAAAATTTTCCACAACCTCAATCCAATTCCGAGGAATTTGGTGTTTTTCAATATATCCAGTCCCAAACCATTTCAAATCTTCTAATTATTCTGAATTGGGTTCTCACAATGCAATTTAGTGTATGATATATCATTTTAGTTTTCATTTTCAACTGAAATAAATCATGAAATACTCTGGTAATAAAATTTGGAAAATCTAGATGGAACCACCCACCATTTCCCATAGAATGACACATGAAACAACACTCATCAATGAGAACATAGGGTAATGAGACCTTGAAACCCAACCTAGAATCATGAGACAACACCACCTGAAATATTTTCAATCAATTCCTTGAAGATCCATTTAAAAACAAAGAGGATAGAAGGTGTGAAACATGTTAAATGAGAGAAAAAAAGGGAACCCGCACTTTGGAATTACATCACAAATGCACCGAAGAACTGAACGTTAGAAAGTTGTACTAGAAGGTGGGAGCCTATGAAAACTACATATGGAGAGTATAGGGAAGATAGATAAGAGTTATAGAAATACAAGACAGAGCAGTACTTCCAAACACATGTTTTTGACCTACACACAGACTAGTTCATGACCTATACCCCCTTGTCAGGATGTGAATCCCACACTGGATAAGTACCCCAAAAAACTCATCCCCTCAAGTTAAAAAACCACTATTTAACCACTACATGACTTTTACGTCAGGTACATGATGTGTACCAGCTCAAAGCATGACCTCACTATACACGACCTAAAATCGACACCATGCACCCAACATGAAATTCAGATTCACGACATGTACATGTTTGGTTTTCTAAATTAAATCCAAAAAATATAAATAAAATGATTTTTAACAGAATAGAGAATTAAAAAAGTTATAAAATTACATGATCAAGGAAAATAGATGTTACATCCTCCCCACCATAAAAACATTCTTTCCCAAGAAATCCTATGAAGAAGCTTCCATGCTAAAAAAATAAGGCCAATTCTCTCTCATTAGTTCCTTACATTTCCATGTCTCATGATTATCAACACCATACTTCCATAGAACACGAAAAAAATTTATCTCCCTCCCATTAAGTATCAAGGTCTTAGAATCTACTCTCCTAATTGGTTTCTCAGTAAAAGATCAATCAGGATTGATATTAGGATCCCTCCAGCTCAAAACATGAGATGGATTAGATAGATAAAATCTCAACATCAATACATGGAACATGTTATGTATCAATGTTAGCTATGTTGGAAGTTCCAAATATTTTGCAGCCCTCCCCACCTTCTCAGCAACCTCAAAAGGTTCCACAATGCAAGAATTATGCCTTCCTTTCTTTTCAATCCATAAATGATCCATCTTGGGTGAATCAATTAAGAACACTTGGTCACCAACTCGAAGATCCAATGGTCTAGAATGTCGATTAGAAAAATAAATATGTTGACTATGTACTGTCAACATACTCTGAAGTATTAGATAAATATTTATGTCGTCTATTAAAACAAGATTTTCACAAGAAAATAGCTTTCATTGACCACTAACCAACACAATATAGATTTACAAGGCCGATCATACATGACCTCAGTCAGTACCATTCAAATCGTGAACTGGATATTTCCATTGAAAGAAAAATCAACCATCAAAAAGTGATCATCTCAAGCCCCACAGAAGATGAGAACACATGCCAGAATCATATCCCTATGAATCTATATAGCTACTTCATTCTGGCCATCTGACTATTGATGGTAGTCTATGCCCAACTGAACCTAAGATCCTATTGCCTATTAAAGGACCCTACAAAATTGAGAAGTGAACTGAGGATCCAAATCAGAGACTATAGCAGGGAAAAATCCGTGTAAGTGAACAATCTCTTTCAGTTAATGATTTTCCAACATCTCAACTTTGGTCACATTAAGAATAGGTATATTGTGAGCCAACATGGTTAGCCTATCATTCACAACCCATTTTTCATTATTCATTCTATGGGTATGAGAAAACCCAACCAAAAAGTCCGTAGAGATCTCTTCCCACTTCCATGTAGGAAGTGAAAGTGGTTGATGCAAAACTGAAGGTTTTTAGTGCTCGACTATCACCTATTGGAACATATTGAAATGTGAGAAAAACTAAAAAATAGCACATCTCATACATAGCCACCATAACTACAACCTCATGTCATAGAACATTTTTTATCCAAGTTTCACAAAACACTATGAATTATAAAAATCCCCCATAAATTCCATTCATGTCACTAATGGGACAACAAAGTAGTTCTGATAGCATAAAACTCCGTCTTTGGAGAACAAAGGCTAGAAAACTATCTCCACAACATAAAGATATTATCTAATCTTAAGGAACATATCATTTAGTACTTCATCTTATAGAATCCCTTTTATAATAGAATATGTCAAATGAATGATGGCTAATGATATCTCAACCCCTTCCCACTGAACTCCAATATAGAACTGTGCAAAAAGTGTTATCAAAATATACAATTTTAAAGATTCTTTCACATCTTAATTTGGATGTTTCCAACTTAGAGCATCAGTAATTACATTCCCTTCCCTGTGGTATAGACAATGTCAATGTAAAAAGGAAACAATTACATCACCCAACACCTTCGCCGAAGATTCAAATTTTATTCACAGAAGATATAACACTGGCATTTGTTGTCGGAATACACTGTATACTTTTTTCCAAGAAGGGGGAGCCAATAAAATTTAAGCACTTGCATCATAGATACATGATCTAGATCATTGGTATGATAATTATTATCATGTGGAATTATATGGATATGTCTATATGCTACTACATGATCACCCTATTTGAGAGCACATCCCAAGCCTAATCATAATGCCTCAAAAAAGACCACATCGCATGACCTGGATTCTAGAAGAGTTAATATTGTCACAGTAGTCAATAGAAACATCAACTCAACCCAATATCTCCTAAATTTTTCATCCAACACAAACTTTACTCCCTTCCATGTCAGAGCTGTCATCAGAGAAGCAAAAATCAAGAATTCGTTCACGAACCTACTATAATATCAAGCTAATCCAAAGAAGCTGTGGATATCGAAGTAATTTTGTAGTTTCTCCCAAGTTATAAAATATTTCACCTTTTTAGTATAAACTAATACACCCTATTTATAGAAAACATGTCCCGATAATTTCACCTCAAGAATCCATAAATCAATCTTTGAAATCATGGAATAATGGTGGTGATTTCTTAGTAGGCTCAAAATAGTTCGTATATATTGGACATGATCCTCCTTATAAATGGATTAACCAATATTTTTATCCACAAAGACTACCACAAAGGTATCCAGATACTTGTGAAAAATATTTTTCATTAAATCCATAAAGACAACAGGAGAATTTTTCAAACCAAACAACATAAAAAGGAACTCAAAGTGCTTGTGCCTACTTCTAATAGTGTTTTTCTGAATGTCATACTTCCTTATCATCAATTGATGGTAAAAAGAACAAAGGTTGATATTTGGAAACCAAATCACACTTTTCATTTAGTCGAATAGATTGTCAATATCTGGAAATGGATATTTGTTCTTTATCATAACATGATTGAGCTTTCAATAATTAACATATAAGCGAAGAGAACCATCATCCTTATTATCAAAGATAATCGACACTACCCAAGGTTACACACATGGATGAATAAATCCATTCTCAAGAACATAGTCCAATTGAGACTTCATCTCTATCATCTCAACTAGTGCCATGCTAGAAGAGGGGGAAGTAATTGGTTAATAACCATGATTTACATCCATAGAAAACTCAACCTCTCTCACTAGTGGATGACCTGAGAAATTTGAAGGGACAACATCCGAAAACAAGACGACAACTTGAGGAAGATAACTACTCATTGAATGACAATCCAGGTAAAAATACAATTCTTATATCAGTTTCCCTAATTCGGGATAAGAAGGTTTGGCTCTTCTCAACCTTGGGTCCCATTCTTATTAAAAAACAAGAGGCACACAAATGAGTGTAGTAAAGTGGACCCATCGAAGAAAAAAAATAAATTTGGTCATTTTTGGCAATGAGCCAATCTATTCCGAATAAGATATCAAGAGATTTGTTATCATGAACTATAAATCTCCAAGCTAGCTCCACATCTGAGAGAGAAGAAACAAGTGGGACAACAAATACCCTACTATCTCGTCATATAAAGGGGTGTACTAATATCTATATTACTAGATTGTTACTCCATAGGATTATTTATTTGACTAACAATATGAGTTGAAATAAAATAGTGACATACACCAGTTTCAAAAGGAACAGTCAATAATTACAAGGAAATAGTAATGGTAACTTTCACAATTGCTCGAACATTTTCCGATTCCTCTGGATACTCTTCTCATACGTGAAGAAGATTTATTCTAGATGCCTATGGATAAAACCATTTTATCATTGAAGAATTTGATTTTCCCATAGTTTTAGGAGGATTTTATGATCTTGTCCCAATACATCAAGAATATATGTAATTAAAGAACCACTCTATGTACCCTAAAAATATGACAGAGCTAAAGTTCTTGGGCGCCGTAATAAAACCCTCAACCTAGGATATCTTGTCTTGCCACACCGGTGGAGAGTAAAAGGACATCACCTTGGAGCTATAAGAGGTATGGTATGACTTTGCAGCCGAGAAATGTCATGAGGATCATCACACTTAAATTTTATTTTGAAAGAACTAACACTTCCATTAGGAGAAAAAGGAACTGCAGTGACAATTTTCTTTCTATTCAAGTCCATTTCAACCATCATCACCCTATCTATAACATATATATAAGTGGGAAGAATCATCTGGAAATCCTGTGAGTGGATATCTAATCAAACTCCCTACTCGAACCATTGATCCTTCAACCTCTCACTAGATACTGTCTCTGAATAACACTACAACACTGGAAATATCTATTTGAGTACTCTATCATGGTTTTTCGGCCTACTAAATCTTGAAAAACTCCACAGCAATAGCCAAATCTATCAACTTTTGATAGAACTGATTGGTTAAAACAACTTTGTAGCCTTTAAACTATATTCCCTCATGTTTTCATACCATCATAATCATGTCCCACAATATCTTTCTTGGTCCCTCTAGCACGAAGGTGGCACACAACAGAATAATCACTTCTGGTGTCTCTATGAACTCAAATAGACATTCTATCGAGCCCAAAAATTTCTCAGAATGTTGAGAATTAGTGGATCCTTTGAAGACTGGGGGATTCTAGTGAAGGAACTCATGATAACATTTCTGATGAAAATCACCCAGAGGATCCAAATATTGATCCTCAGTGGGAACTGGAGGTGGTTCTGGTCCCAGATCATTGATAGTGTGCCCAATCACCTCATCTATATTTATATCAACAACATGATTTTCCTGGTGCAGTTCAGCAAAAACCTTTTACAGTATCAAATTATCATGAATTCACAGAGGCATAATGATACAAAACATCAAAATGTAAAAGGAAGACATTATATTAACACTCAAACTGAGTAGGAAGTGAAAATTTTCTCAATATAAGGGACAAAAAATATTTTGACTTCTCTCTATCCAAATCTCAATGGGGAAAAGACTAGAACTAATCTAGGAGATAACATTCCCTAACCACCCAAATGACTAAATATTCATTTCGTTGATAGCTAGTAGTGAATTCAATCATTACTATCTCCTTTTTCCCAAAACCATTTTAAAAATTCATACTGACTTCAATGAAAAGGTTAACAACCTCACCTCTAATAAATTTTTTACCAAACCAGCCTAGGTGCCCTGGTAACCCGATAACTAACCATCCCTAACAAGACCATAAGGTCGTTTTAAATCCTTATTGGATGGTGACTAGGACCTGACATCATACAAAATATAAGTGGGAATTATTTTTCTATAAGAATGCACATGAAAAATTTAAAAGATCAAAATAGTATGAATATCAAAAGAAAAATCCACTGGGAATAAGGAACAAGAATTCAAAAAAGGAAAAATTCCGAAGTATTGAAACCCAAGTACTAAACTAGATAATATTTCCAATGTGCATATTCACACAACTCATCATGTACAAAGCTCAAAAACTAGATCCAACTCCCATAGATCCCTTCCTTATGCTTGATCCGGGATGGATAATGTCTACAAACACCAGAAGGAAAAAATAGGGTGTGAGCCTAAGCACATTTAGATACTACCAAAGATTCTATACCAGATTCTAAATATATATTTTACAATGAAAATATTTCAATTTTTAAGATAAACTAGGACAGAATTATAAATCATATTTTAACAAATCATGTTATGGAGTTCAAATGACGGAAATAAATATTTTATACAATTGTTATACTAATGATGGAAAATTTAAAAAACAATTGCATAAGTTAAAATTTTTATAAAATATTTTATAAAAATTCAGTAGGCATCTAAAGAATTTCAGAATACATTGACTCACATTTATATATCAAATATAAATAAACAATTGATAAACATGGACATCTTCCAAAAGTTATGATAGTGTTAACCCACTATAGGATTATTCTCTCTCATTGTGAACACAAAAAATGTGTATACACATGTCCCTATGACACTGGACAAAGTAGACTCATCACCAACGCATCAGGTATTTGACCCACTACATCTATGATTTCGAACATTGTCATAGTGTATATTGTATCCAAATAACTCACTAACTACCTAAGGCATTCATATTCACTTAAATGATGGGAGAAATATTTTAAGCCTTCCCAAAATACAATTAATACCATTTTTTCATTTCAAAAACTAAATTTTCTTTCCATTTAAAACAAAAATATCTCTTATTAAGAAACATACATTTTAACCTGATAAAACCACTGGTTTTCTTTCAAACCATTTTAATCCATTTTCATTAGTTAGAAATACATTTAAAAATTAATCCATCCTTCATAAAATTAATTTTCTACAATTAAAATTAAAAAATTTATTGAAAATATTTACATCAATACCACAATTTAAATTTAACAATTTAAATCAGACAATTTTCCACAACCCCAACCAATTTCAAAGGAATTGGGGTTTTTCCAAAAAAAATCCAAATTCATTTCAAATCCTACAATTCATTAGAATGGGGTTTTATAAAATAAAATGAATGTATGTTTTTGAATTTGTGTTTGAACTTGTAATTTAAATAAATCAATAAATATAATGGTAATCAAATTTGGCAAATCTGGACGGAACCACCTAACACTTTCCTGAAGAACGACACTCACAACGACACATGTCATCAAGAACAAAGGTGAAGGAGACTGTGAAAAAAGAAGAGGCATGATCTAACATCACTTAAGATATATCAATCATTTCATAAAATATCAATTAAAATCTAAAGAGGAGAAAAACAAGGAAATTTATGAATGAGAAAAAAAAGTGATAACCCTTACCCAAGAATCACGCCGAAAATGAAACTATGATACAAATCCGATTAGATTGAACATGAAGGTTGGGCACCTCTAAACACTACCTAGGTAGAGTCCAGGGTCAAGATACAAGAGGTATGAAAATAAAATACTTATTGTTGATACTAAATGAGTGGTTTTAAACTGGGCATAGGGCCGGTCATGATATTTACACCCTTGTCACGATATAAAGGACATACTGGATAAGCACGATGAAAAACTAGTCACCTTAGGTTAAAAACCCACTATTTATCCACTACATGGAATGTACATGAGGTACATGATGTGTACCATCTCAGGGAATTACCTCCTCTTTCACGACCTAAAACAGACACTAGGTACACTATGTGTACTTTTGGTACATGAAATGTACCTATTATACAGTCTGAATAAATCCAAGAAAATTCACATAAATGGATTTTTACCCAAAAGAAAACATTGAAAGGGTAAAAAATTACCTGATCAAGATGATGATATGTTAAACTCATTATAAAAAAGAGTAATATAATGTCACATTAAAACAATAATTTGGAAATATAAAGTATACTTACTGTAACATAAAACTAGTTTTCCACATTGAAAAAAAATTAAAAGATGTATTTGTAAGGGAAAACTAATCCTAATGAAATAAAAAAGACTGATAGAGAATATCTTCAGGATAAGGTTAATTCCCACAAAACCATTGTTCTATAAAAAGTTCATTGATGCACTAAAAAATTATTATAATAGGATAACATTTTCATTAAAATTACATTGATATGATTTACATACTTTAGTTCATCTCATATGTAAAATCTTATTATTTCATTGTGCATTGATCAATTTCAATGTCATCTCTTACATTATGAAATAATGATAAAGTTGTAATGTTATATGAGATAGAACTATTGATTAAATCAGTTTTTACATAATTGTTTTGGTTATTCATGTCAACATTTAAGCGACGTGGTTATAGGGTATGTTGTGAATTAGATTTCAAACTTTAGTTAAATAAAAATGACGTTACAAATATTTTTCAAAGATGATTTTTCATATTTTTTATCGGATAACTGATGTGAAAAACATAGTATACCCCATTTATCAAGTCTGTTATTATAAATAACCATCCATAAAAACCATTGGTTATATGATTTTTCAAATAAGTTATTTAGTAACTGATATGAAAAACACAATATGCACCATTTATCATGTCTGTTATTTATAACAACTAATTTTATAAATTAGTTTTCAAATTGGTAATTATATAACTAACATGAAACCCATTTGTATTATGTTTTCCATGTTGTTTATCCAATAAACATAGTGACAAACATACTATGTACCATTTATCACATTGGTTGTTAAAAATAACTAATGTGATAAATGGTTTATTACATCTATTATCCAATAAACGAAGTGAACAACAAGGATTTTTTTTGTAAAAGGTACATTGATTCTTCTCCTCCACTAGTATTATCGATAGACATAATACAAATAAGAAAATTACCGAATATGGCATAAGAGACAGAATATAGAAAAGGTAGAAAAATACACATACCATTGAAATTTCAAATACAGTAAAAATCAATGTACATAAATTAACCTCCTCCTCCACCAAAATCTAGAAAACAACACATAATGTATTCTAAAATATATAAAATAATTAACACATAATCATTCTAATAATCTAAAAACCTATCAATCCTATAGAATGATTTTCCCATTTATTTTCTAAATGGCTCAACCTGTCTGCACTTTACGACTGATCATCATCAAAAAGTAAAAAAAAGTGATATATAAAACATTTACTTAAATTTTCAATGAAACATATTAAATATTAAAAAATTCATTATAATGAAATGTAATTATAAATTTTTTTTTAACTATGTCGGTTGAAATCCATTCATACATATAAGGCCCCAGCCTTAAACCTTAGTTAAACTTGAGTTATTACAAGATTACACATTGAGGATCTTTTCAGGTTTAGAGTTTTAGAGAATTAGATCATGAAACTTGCATTACATTCCACATTTAAACATGGTGGTTACATAAAATACAATATTCATTCTTCCCATCAATGGAAACCTATTTAAAATAAAACACGGATTCTTTCTTGACACATCCTTGACACTATCGTCACATCATGTACCTTTACCTTGACCTATGAAAAGCATTTCAAAACCTTGGGATGAGCATAAAAAGATCAGTAAGGGTTATAAAAATATGGAAAGGAAACATGAGTTCATATATACATAAGAATGAAATCATACTTTACCCATAAAACATAGGCATATCAAATCATGAATAAATCATAGAAAACATAAGACATAAAGGTAACTTGAGGCATTCATAACATTCTTACGTAGGGAGTAACCCTCTTGGTTACGTTTGGAATACCCATCATAGTATATTCCCTAAATCTCTTCGGAGAAACCTTAACGTTTCACTCCTTCGCGTTACCCAATGCATTGGAGAGCTATATCGGGCTCACCCGCTCTTAGTTTATCACGGAACCACCCGTTCTTCATAAAAATGCCCAAGAACCATAACATAATCGTATCACATAAACATGAATAAAGGAAACATAACATTTCCACATTTCAATCACAATATAACATTTTAGGATATTGAAATAATGAATCCATTCAAAAAGAAACCATTTCCAAAACGATTTAAATCATTTAATAAAGAGATTTTTGAATCAAAGTGTCGCATACCACCTTGAAGCTTTTAACATTTTAAACCATTAATATCCATATAAATAAATCCTTAAAACCATTTTGAAAACATGGATATTAATAAGAACAAATAATTAAAACATTTAAAACGATATTTTGGTTAAAGGGGTTTTACCAAAATTAGAGACACGTGAATACAATGATCGAGGAATAACATTTAGTCAAAACTTTATAATATCATGAAAATAAAAGAATTCATGATATAATACTCCAAAGGACAGTATATACACCATATAAGAGTGAATTGGTGCATAACAACAATGAACCCTCAATAGAAATGTCAAATGTGATGAAATCCCTTATAAAGAAGGTATCCTTAAATTAAGGACAAACAAATCTCAAAAATATGTGTGACAAATATATATACACCCAATATAAGTGGATATTAAGTGTAAAACAATAAAAGGTCTTTCACACATATTCAATGGATGGCATATTCAATGACTACAAGTTGAACCCAAAGAAATAGAAATTGGGTTAAAAAGTTCCCTTGACAGCCTAACGGCATCACATCAAAATGAGTTGATGAGAGATAAAAAGTGTATCTCATCACATGGACATAAAATTTACATCAATAAGGATGTATGAGAACATATCCCAACATAAAAATATGTAAATTAAAAGACACAATAAAAGAAGTCTTTTAAAAAAGAGGAGGGTGAAAGGTTCCCTTACTGACTTGGGTATCTCTCAAAACATACACCCCATGAAAGAAAGACAATAGGTCATTGATGTAAATACTCATAAACGAAAGTATATTACACAAATAGTAGAATAATGGGCAGTACATACACCATTCAATGGAATTTGTGGCGAATTTAGCATAAATCTCACGGGAATAAAAGTGAGATGAAAAACCCCTTACGAAAACTCGGCAGCTTAACGACGCTACATAAAACTTCCGAATATGGATTGATGAGATCAAATAGAGTATCCCATAATATTACAATAGAATTTACAGCAAGTGGAATATAAAGGAAAATCCCCCAACATTGCAAGGATGAGTTTAAAAGAAGTGACATAAAGGAGAGTACTTAAAAAGAAAGAGAGAGGTTAGATCTCTTACGAAAGTTCGGCAGCCTAACGGCGCCACTCAAAACATCCAAAATGGATTGATGAGAGAGAATAGGGTCTCTCATCACATGAACATAAAAATTACAGTAAATTTAATATAAAAGAACATCCCAATCATAAGAAAGATGAGCTTAAAATAAATGACATAAAAGAGTGTACTTAAAAAGAAAGAGAGTTGTAGGATCCCTTACCTCGGGTCCGACATGACTCGATCGTTCTTTAATCTCCTGAATAATAAACTTGAGTTAATTTCTAATTCCTTAAGAACCTTTTTCATGTTCATTATTACTTTTATACCACTTATTACCACGTCATAAACATTATGTAATCATTTAAGTTAATAATATTTGTTTGGACGATATTTGGTTCTTAAGTCGAAAGTGGACTTCTTACAATTACATGTTGTTCGTGTGGCCAAATGTTTATTATATCCAGAATTGTATTCATTATTTAGATATCATATATGTCATATATATCCAGTACATGCATGCATTTATAACATTACATAATCATTTAGAGATAAGAAATGAAATGCACCGTTCATGGAGACGGTAAGCCGTACGTACGCATGAACGCTACATTCATTTCTATTTCATATTTTATAGAATGGAATAATAATGATATAAAGTTATATTATAATTCCAGTATAATATCATATATAATATCATATTTCCATCCTTTATACATCCCACATATGGTATTTAACGAATCAAATCACTTTGAGGGGGCGGTAGTCCGCACTACCTTAAATGATGATATCGCGTATACCCATAATGGAAGCCATAAAGGGAAGACAAAAATGAAAAATACAGAAGCATAAATAAAACATAAACATATTATATATCATATATAAAAATAGTGACATCACAATGGCCACCTTTGAAGGTGTTAAATGAGTATTGAACAATCATCGTTTCGGGAGGCAGAATTTCACCATCCATGGAAACCGTATGTTCTTTAACCATTTGATGTAGTTGTGTGAGAGTGTAGGTAGAATAAATCTTATAACAACATCCAAGTATATTAAAGATACTGGTGTTTTACAAAATAAGTAAATAAAAATAGTTTAGGGGTTTGGAGAAGCAAAATAAAACAAATGAACATGAGAGAATGAATTACCTTTAAAAGTGTAACTCCTTTTGATTTGAGCCTCAAGGAATCCTTTGAAAGGATTCTGCCCAAAGGGAATCCTCTAGGATGAGTAGAGGGATGTGGAGAGAGTAAATGGGCAGGGGTTGGCCGAGCCAAAGTCTTGAGGAGTGTGTTAAATGAGGTAGAGGTGGGGGCCTTTTATAAGAGGAGAGGAGGGGTACTTTTGGAAAGTAAAGAAATATTACTTTATTTGAAAATGTGTTTCGGTTTCAAAAGGTCCCACATTGATATAATTCGTGGATAAGGTGATAAGGCTTCGAAATCCACTCATCCAATAAGTTTTGGACATGTTTAGTTCATAGATTTTACATTATCTTTCCATTTTATTTAAATCGTCAAATAATGATGTCATCGCTGCATCATTATTATGTCATAAATAATTTAATTTATATAATGTCTAAAAATTATAAACAAAATACTATGATTTAGGAAATCTTTTAATATTTCCAATTAATATTTATAATCAAAAAGATGACTTGTATAAACCCACTTAAAAATTGTTTTAGTAAATATATCATGTTTGTGTCAATTTTACTTTTACATTAAATAAAATGTTATTTATGTCATTTCCCAACCAAAGTGGATCCATGGGGTCCGCAAGATGACCCATGGCTTGTCTTGGTCGTCCATGATACAACCAATGAGGGTAAGACATGTGTGAAGCTCATCTCATTTTATTAAATCATTAATTTTACCTTAAACTACACTAATTACCACTAATCGCGATTAAAAACTTAATAAGTTACTATTCACCAAAAAATTATTTTAATCTCATTGAACCACATTTTACTTATTAGTGACAACCATGTATGTCGGATTTTTTAAAATCAAAACACAATGATGGCAAAATTTCATTTAATAGGAAAATCAGTTTTTATAAGTACCACTTAGTGGTTTCACTATTCATCAAAAATTGAAGTTTTTCAGAAAAATCCCAAAAATTCACCCTAAGCTATATTTGATATTCTGAATTCAAAAATGAAGTCCGTTTTACAAAATTCAAAACATATAAGTCACATTAATTAATTTAATAATTAATTCTTGCTGTCATGACAAATAGCGTGTTTTATGAAACAATAAGTATCAAAAGATTGACACTAGTTTAAGTCTGATTTCAAACTAAAATTGATTCCAACGACCACTATTGGATTTAATGGTAAAAATATTTTCTAATTTCACTTTAAAACCAATTCAAAATATAATCTAATCATATAAATAAATTAGATTAAAAAGTGGTTTTGAATTAAAATACAACATTTTACACTATTCATTAAAAAAATGAACTTTATCGGAAAGATACCAAAAATTTACACAAAGTAAATTTTGATGTCCTGATTCTTAATAAGAGTTTTATTCGGTCCAAAAGAATGTTTGAGAGTGAACAGAACTATATTTAATGACGGTTCTCCATCAAAAGGTGATAAGTGAACCTTTAGTGAAAACTAGGGCATATACGCCTAAAATTGAATTCTTTCCGTATTTTAAGCCTTTATCTTTTATTGTATAAATGTAAAAATATTTAAGAACATATATAATCATATTTTAGTTATTTCTATCCATTCCCGCCCTTACAACGGCTACATGTTAACTACCATTTAAAATAATATTATTTTATTATTAGAGTGCAACGTAAGATTCCCAAGAAACTTGTTGTTGCGTGTTGGGTACGCCATCGAGCATAGCGTCCCCTTTAAAGTCATATTAATATTTTATTCACAAATATGGATAAATATGAAAATTTCATATTCCTTATTTACCTGGGGTGTTACATCCTTCCCCCCTTTTGGGAATTGCGTCCTCGCAATTTTAAAATTGCGCTTGGAAACATCCTTGAACCTCCCACATCGGAACAAGAGTCGGTAAAACAATCACTTTAAAATAAAGAAAGATAAGCACAAAGGTCACCCGAGTTAACCCATATTAGGATTCTAAGTATGAAAATATGGACATGGAGGAGAAAACATTGGGTCATGTTCCGGTGGAGAGTGATAGAAAACATGTTTAGGAGAAAGTTAACAATAAGAAAATCACAAACTTGTGATGGGTTAAACGGTGTTGGGTTCCCCAGTAGGAAAAGTTAATAGACAACATTTTTGTTTTATGTTACTTTTTATTGAGGAATTTATTCATAAGGAAGCATAATCACTTATCATATTGACTTTGAACTTTTACTAGATTCCTTAGTCAAACTCATATTTTTTCCAAAAGACGAGTATTTAGGGAGACTTGTTCGCATTAAGAGTACTATAATCAACTTCTAGAGAATCACCTAATCCCCAAAAGAGAACTATATACATCCCATGTATTTAGGCTTTAACCAAAACCAAAACCAAAAAGGTTAGTACAAGATCAGATAATCCAGAAAATGATAACCCCTTATAAAAAGAAAATCTATTCTTAATCTCCAAAATTTGTCCAACAAAACCCAAAGTTCAACGAGGACCATCCGATAAACAATTTGTCCATAAAATTCTTCAAAGTAAACCAATATAAGATTGAAACCCAAATATTTGAAGCATTTAGTCACATAGTCTTCCAAGTTAAATCGTAACATTTATCTCCAAACAACATCAGTTTCTCCTAAAGTCTCACATTGAAATGTAATTATCCTAATCACATATCCTCCAAAATCAACTTACTCTTAATTCATAAAATCATATAACTAAAAAGAATCAGTCAAACTAACCAGGGACTTCACGTAGTCCAGTGGTAGGCGATAAATACCAGTCGCACTTTGGTTGTGGGTTCGATTCCCGCAGCATTGTCCGACGTGACGGGTTGTCACACGGTCTGCGTGTTGTCCTTTTTCCAAAACTATATAATTATCAAATCATTACCCAAAAAGGGATAAAATCATCAAAAACAACCATAACATAATTTAACCTCAATTTTATCTCATGCCTTTCACTTCAATCATAACATATGGTAACCCATAATTACCTCAAAAGTAAGGATCATATAAACCCAAATGGTTCTTTATAACTATGTCCACAAAAGAAAAGATAACTATTACTTGAATAAAATTTTCCTATATTAAACATCAGGGTTACACATAATATAAAAATTCTTCTAATGTAACCCCATCATCAAAAGAGACTTAATACTCTTAAGAATTTCACCCTAACTCTTGAAGCCCTTATATGTTGACATCTTACTCATTCAACATTCTTCACGATCCATTATCCATTCCTTTAAAACTTATTCCGAAATACCTCTTTCCTACAAACAAAATCATGAATCACATCCTAAGATTCCAAAATAAGAAAACAATAGTCATGAAATAGTACATACCTTTGATTGGTCATTGTCAGTTTCTTCATCCTCAATCGGAATGGCATTAGGTATTGGTAAGAGAATATTGGTACGCTCTTGGTGACCCCATTCACGAAACTTCTTCATAGGACATGTGTTTGCATAATGACCATGCACACCACATTTAAAACATTCAATTGATCTCTCAGAAAGAACTTCTTTCCCTTTCCTCGAGTCAACTGGATGCTTCCTTTTTCCATGGAAGGTTCTTGCTTTATGACCTTCATTTCCACATCTATAACATATTTCTGTCCCTTTGGAACATTTTCCTAGGTGTTTCTTTCCACATCTTTGACACATAGGTTTTTGAACACACTTTCCTTTATGATTATTACCAGTACTTCCATAGGGATTTGTTTCTTGCATATATGATGCCTTAGAGAAATCTCCAAGGTTTAGGTGGTCAATCATGACTCTAGATAGTTGGTTGAGGATAATCAAAAGAGATCTCATTGCAGCTCCCATATCATTCAGTTGCTTGCTCAAAAAACTGTCACAGTTTCCTTCAAATCCACTATTACTTTGGTGCCTGCTAGATCCATCCATTCACTAAAACCAAAAAGGTCAGTGTGAGTATATCAACAAAACCATCATGTACTAATGAGTAAGATAGACAATAAGATATACTTACTAATTCACTTTATCTAAAACTAAGACTCTTTCTGAAATCCTAACCATTATGGTAATTGTCAATTATGCTTAAAGAATACCCTAACCTCTAAAGTTGTATAAACCGACCTTTGATACCAACTATAAGGCCCCAGCCTTAAACCTTACTTACACATGAGTTATTACAAGATTACACATTGAAGATCTTTTCAGGTTTAGAGGTTTAGAGAATTAGATCATGAAACTTGCATTACATTCCACATTTAAACAAGGTGGTTACATAAAAGACAATATTCATTCTTCCCATCAATGGAAACCTATTTAAAATAAAACACGGATTCTTTCTTGACACATCCTTGACACTATCGTCACATCATGTACCTTTACCTTGACCTGTGAAAAGCATTTCAAAAACTTGGGATGAGCATAAAAATCTCAGTAAGGGTTATAAAAATATGGAAAGGAAACATGAGTTCATATATACATAAGAATGAAATCATACTTTACCCATAAAACATAGGAATATCAAATCATGAATAAATCATAGAAAACATAAGACATAAAGGTAACTTGAGGCATTCATAACATTCTTACGTAGGGAGTAACCCTCTTGGTTACGTTTGGAATACCCATCACAGTATATTCCCTAAATCTCTTCGGAGAAACCTTAACGTTTCACTCCTTCGCGTTACCCAATGCATTGGAGAGCTATATCGGGCTCACCCGCCCTTAGTTTATCACGGAACCACCCGTTCTTCATAACAATGCCCAAGAACCATAACATAATCGTATCACATAAACATGAATAAAGGAAACATAACATTTCCACATTTCAATCACAATATAACATTTTAGGATATTGAAATAATGAATCCATTCAAAAAGAAACCATTTCCAAAACCATTTAAAACATTTAATAAAGAGATTTTTGAATCAAAGTGTCCCATACCACCTTGAAGCTTTCAACATTTTAAACCATTAATATCCATATAAATAAATCCATAAAACCATTTTGAAAACATGGATATTAATAAGAACAAATAATTAAAACATTTAAAACGATATTTTGGTTAAAGGGGTTTTACCAAAATTATAGACACTTGAATACAATGATCGAGGAATAACATTTAGTCAGAACTTTATAATATCATGAGAATAAAAGGATTCATGATATAATACTCCAAAGGATAGTATATACACCATATAAGATTGAATTGGTTCATAACAACAATGAACCCTCAATAGAAATGTCAAATGTGATGAAATCCCTTATAAAGAAGGTATCCTTAAATTAAGGACAAACAAATCTAAAAAATATGTGTGAAAAATATATATACACCCAATATAAGTGGATATTAAGTGTAAAACAATAAAAGGTCATTCACACATATTCAATGGATGGCATATTCAATGACTACAAGTTGAACCCAAAGAAATCGAAATTGGGTTAAAAAGATCCCTTGACAGCCTAACGGCATCACATCAAAATGAGTTTATGAGAGATAAAAAGTGTATATCATCACATGGACATAAAATTTACATCAATAAGGATGTATGAGAACATATACCAACATAAAAATATGTAAATTAAAAGACCCAATAATATAAGCCTTTTAAAAAAGAGGAGGGTGAAAGGTTCCCTTACTGACTTGGGTATCTTTCAAAACATACACCCCATGAAAGAAGGACAATAGGTCATTGATCTAAATACTCATAAACGAAAGTATATTACACAAAGAGTAGAATAATGGGCAGTACATACACCACTCAATGGAATTTGTGGCGAATGTAGCATAAATCTCACGGGAATAAAAGTGAGATGAAAAATCCGTTACGAAAACTCGGCAGCCTAACGGCGCCACATAAAACATCCGAATATGGATTGATGAGATCAAATAGAGTATCCCATCATATTACAATAGAATTTACAGCAAGTGGAATATAAAAGAAAATCCCCCAACATTTCAAGGAGGAGGTTAAAAGAAGTGACATAAAAGAGAGTACTTAAAAAGAAAGAGAGAGGTTAGATCTCTTATGAAAGTTCGGCAGCCTAACGGCGCCACTCAAAACATCCAAAATGGATTGATGAGAGAGAATAGGGTCTCTCATCACATGAACAGAAAAATTACAGTAAATTTAATATAAAAGAACATACCAATCATAAGAAATATGAGCTTAAAATAAATGACATAAAAGAGTATACTTAAAAAGATAGAGAGTTGTAAGATCCCTTACCTCGGGTCCGACTTGACTCGATGATTCTTTAATCTCCTGAATAATAAACTTGAGTTAATTTCTAATTCCTTAAGAACCTTTTTCATGTTCATTATTAATTTTATACCACTTATTACCATGTCATAAACATTATGTAATCATTTAAGTTAATAATATTTGTTTGGCCGATATTTGGTTCTTAAGTCGAAAGTTGACTTCTTACAATTACATGTTGTTCGTGTGGCCAAATGTTTATTATATCCAGAATTGTATTCATTATGTAGATATCATATATGTCATATATATCCAGTACATGCATGCATTTATAACATTACATAATCATTTAGAGGTAAGAAATGAAATGCACCGTTCATGGAGACGGTAAGCCGTACGTATACATGAACGCTACTTTCATTTCTATTTCGTATTTTATAGAATGGAATAATAATTATATAAAGGTATATTATAATTCCAGTATAATATCATATATCATATCATATTTCCATCCTTTATACATCCCACATATGGTATTTAACGAATCAAATCACTTTGAGGGGGCGGTAGTCCGCACTTCCTTAAATGAAGATATCGCGTATACCCATAATGGAAGCCATAAAGGTAAGACAAAAATGAAAAATACAGAAGCATAAATAAAACATAAACATATTATATATCATATATAAAAATAGTGACATCATAATGGCCACCTTTGAAGGTGTTATATGAGTATTGAACAATCATCGTTTCGGGAGGCAGAATTTCACCACCCATGGAAACCGTATGTTCTTTCACCATTTGATGTAGTTGTGTGAGAGTGTAGCTCGAATAAATCTTATAACAACATCCTAGTATATTGAAGATACTGGTGTTGTTACAAAAGAAGTAAATAAAAAGAGTTTAGGGGGTTGGAGAAGCAAAATAAAACAAATGAACATGAGAGAATGAATTACCTTTAAAAGTGTAACTCCTTTTGATTTGAGCCTCAAGGCTTCCTTGAAAGGATTCTGCCCAAAGGGAATCCTCTAGGATGAGTAGAGGGATGTGGAGAGAGTAAATGGTCAGGGGTTGGCCGAGCCAAAGGCTTGAGGAGTGTGTTAAATGAGGTAGAGGTGGGGGCCTTTTATAAGAGGAGAGGAGGGGTACTTTTGGAAAGTAAAGAAATATTACTTTATTTGAAAATGTGTTTCGGTTTCAAAAGGTCCCAAATTGATATAATTCGAGGATAAGGTGATAAGGCTTCGAAATCCACTCATCCAATAAGTTTTGGACATGTGTAGTTCATAGATTTTACATTATCTTTCCATTTTATTTAAATCGTCAAATAATGATGTTATCGCTGCATCATTATTATGTCATAAATAATTTAATTTATTTAATGTCTAAAAATTATAAACAAAATACTATGATTTAGGAAATCTTTTTATCTTTCCAATTAATATTTATAATCAAAAAGATGACTTGTATAACCCCACTTAAAAATTGTTTTAGTAAAACATATCATGTTTGTGTCAATTTTACTTTTACATTAAATAAAATGTTATTTATGTCATTTCCCAACCAAAGTGGATCCATGGGGACCCCAATTTGACCCATGGCTTTTATTGGTCGTCCATGATACAACCAATGAGGGTAAGACATGTGTCAAGCTCATCTCATTTTATTAAAGCATTATTTTTACCTTAAACTACACTAATTACCACTAATCGCGATTAAAAACTTAATAAGTTACTATTCACCAAAAAATTATTTTAATCTCATTGAACCACATTTTACTTCTTAATGACAACAATGTATGTCGGATTTTTGAAAATCAAAACACAATGATGGCAAAATTTCATTTAATCGGAAAATCAGTTTTTATAAGTACCACTTAGTGGTTTCACTATTCATCAAAAATTGAAGTTTTTCAGAAAAATCCCAAAAATTCACCCTAAGCTATATTTGATATTCTGAATTCAAAAATGAAGTCCGTTTTACAAAATTCAAAACATATAAGTCACATTAATTAATTTAATAATTAATTCCCGCTGTCATGACAAATACCGTGTTTTATGAAACAATAAGTATCAAAAGATTGAAACTAGTTTAAGTCTGATTTCAAAGTGAAATTGATTCCAACGACCACTATTGGATTTAATGGTAAAAATATTTTCTAAATTCACTTTAAAACCAATTCAAAATATAATATAATCATATAAATAAATTAGATTAAAAAGTGTTTTTGAATTAAAATACAACATTTTACACTACTCATTAAAAAAATGAACTTTATCAGAAAGATACCAAAAATTTACACAAAGTAAATTTTGATGTCCCGATTCTTAATAAGAGTTTTATTTGGTCCAAAAGAATGTTTAATAGTGAACAAAACTATATTTAATGACGGTTCTCCATCAAAAGGTGATAAGTGAACCTTTAGTGAAAACTAGGGCATATACGCCTAAAATTGAATTCTTTCCGTATTTTAAGCCTTTATCTTTTATTTTATAAATGTAAAAATATTTAAGAACATATATAATCATATTTTAGTTATTTATATCCATTACCTCCATTACAACGGCTACATGTTAACTACCATTTAAAATAATATTATTTTATTATTAGAGTGCAACGTAAGATTCCAATGAAACTCGTTGTTGCGTGTTGGGTACGCCATCGAGCATAACATCCCCTTTAAAGTCATATTAAAATTTTATTCACAAATATGGATAAATATGAAAATGTCATATTCCTTATTTACCTGGGGTGTTACAATACATGAATCCTAACACATAATATCCACATTCAGTTCCACCTTATTGTTTATGAAATTGTTTCGAAAATATTTTTTTTCAAAATAACATTTTTATATAATATATCCAAAATTTTGTATTTTTATATTATAATTCAACTTTTTTATACATATTTGATCATTATGGTCCTATTAATCTTCTTATTTATCATTTTTATAATTAAATCCCAAGCCATGTTTGAAAATAATATGAACTTTAATTCATTTAATTCATTTTAATATAAAAAATTATTAAAATAAGAAAACATATATGATCAATATATTCTTATAATTTTCACTCACATCAATACATATAGATCGAAGCCAATACAATGTCTTCTCTCTTAGACAAAAAGCACCCAACATCATATAACCACAAATATAAAAAACCTTATATGATTTGACAATATGTTAAGTTGTATATAACATATTCTGAGAAAAAATATTTCATAACATTCAAGATATAGAAACATCCAACACTGAATGATGACATTATGCTAAAATCATTCAGCTATATAAATTGTTCATTTAGCATCTGTCATTATTTTAGCTATTGGAGAAATAATCTATGGGTCCATAAATCTATAAACATCAGTCATTTCATGCTTTGTAAACATTTTATAATGATATATAATACAAATAAGATATAATTATAATTTTTCAATAATTTAAGCGAACAAATGAAATTAAAATCTACTAACATGGAAGAAGCATGCATCAAGTTGATGTCCAATTTCTCACTAGCTTCTATATCTATGATATAACTTTTCAAAAGTTTCATAGTCATTTAATGCCAAAAAATATAAGCCTAAAATGGAATCTCATATACTCCCGATAAAAAATTATAGTATGTTGAAAATTGCTCAAGACTAGTGGAATCTCTATCTGAAGTCATGGAACATTGAATTTTTTGTTTTCTATATAATATTTCTTTAGCTTTAATGTATTCCTAAAAAAATTGGAGAAATATATAAACATTTAAATGGGAAAACAAATTTTCAAACCAAATTAAAATATATATAGTATATATACATAACTCTATGTTAATATGCCGATGTAGTATAGATGGACAAACAGAAAATGACTGATAAATTGTCCAACTATACTCACATCATCTGTAGAACATAGTATTTTTTCTGATCAATCTATAATATCTGGACAGTGACCCTCTGATTCTGTATCTCAATCGGGTGATGATTAATGATATCACTGATATAATATATCACCCTATACGAAAAAAATATAATGAGGATCATTAACAAATAACACATAGTAACTTGGATGTTTTGGAGGAGGGGGTGTTGGGGTAGGATTAGAAAGAGTGGGATCTGCTGAAAAAGGTGGAGTAGTCGGATCAACATACTAAAACACTCCTTGCATGTCTGCAAACATCGAATGTACTAATGATTTGATCATGTAAACCATTATCTCTTCAGAATCCTGAACATTGGCTTCCAATAAATCTATTTATTTTATAAACATGCTCATTTTAATAAACATCCGAACATAGAGGAACTTTTCTTTTGGACACAAATGTCAGGTATCCCCATACACAACTTGGGTGTTCCAGATTTCCCAATGCTACAACTAAAATATCATATCTAGACTCAATAATAAATAGCCCTTGTGTGCTCTGATCCTTAACAAAACCCTTTATGAAAAAATTAAAAAAAAAACTATAATGAATCAATATATATATAATTGATTTAAATTCAATAAATAAATAAAAATATTACAATCATACCAGCAATAAGTCTTGCCTCACCCAAAAGATATTTTCATTTTTTTCCTATTCGATCCATCATCAATTTTTCATGTCTAGAGGGTGAAGGAGGGGTGACCAATCCATATCCTAATGACCCAACTCTCAACATTTCATGTATTTATTCTACCATGTGTGCTACCATGAATGTATACCGACCCTAATATAACATATTATTATATATATTTTCTGCATGAATATCCTTAGGAGGTTTAAATTTCTTACAGAAAATTATGAATAAAAAATAAATAAATAAATTACATGGTCATTAATATAAAAAAACATATAAAAGGATAACATTTCATTTACAAAAAAAATCATGTAATCGTATACTTTCAAAAAATTCTCTCCATGTATCTTCATATATATTGGATATATCTCACATGGATTATCATGCTGTCTAGTCCCAAAATTCATCAATTATGTGAGGGATGATTTAAAATACCTCCATATCTTTGCCGCCATGGACATACATTAACTCATGACTACTCTAGTTTTAGGTATATCATATGTCATGTGATAAAAAGTGGAAAAATATATTATTATAAACATTAATTAATGAAAAGTAAAATATTAAGAAAATACTTTACCAAAATGGTCTCCAATAATAGTGATAGTGTCATTTTCTCAACACTTCTCCAATAATCAAACATTATACTAATAGTTATTTTAGAGAGTACTCATAAAATGAATTAAATTTTGTTCCATTATACCTATGAGAATTTCATTATCACCAAAGTCCAATGGTATCCTTTTTTCATTGGTACGTGGAACTACTAATATTGGAAAATTTGGGGTTCCACAATTACCAAACATCAAACTAATTTTCCCTCATGAAAGTAGATGTGTCATATAAGGATGTATAAACACACTCATCAATAGGATCATCTGTATATTCATCCATAGAGGTATGAGTATGATAATCTCCAAAAATATGTGGTGGATTAGATTATTGATATGTCATCCTATAAATAAATGAAACATCAATTCAAACAAAAATTCAAAAATCCAATAATTACATGAAAATATAAATAAAAATATTAACAATTATCAAATAAAAAGAAAAGTAAATTAAACATAAGACATTTTTATTCATATTGTTTATAGTAAACTAAAATGTGAACAATATTAATGAGATATGGAATAACATAAAATAATGAAATATAACAATATTAACAAAATATGAAATTATATAGTAAAGATTCACCAACCACATAATACATTTTTACAACAAAAAGAATTATTTAATAATATAATATTAGACAATTTATTTTGTTGTTATTTAAAATGTTAAATTTAAAATAATTGGTTTTTTAAAAAATAAATTAATTGGTAAGAAATTTTACTGTAAATATTTAAAACTAAATAAGGATAATCTAATTTAAATCAATTAATTTAAATTATTAGTTATAATACATGTTTTAATAAAGAAAATCAAACTAAAATTAGTAATATATGAAATTTAAAAATGTATTCCATAATTAAACATATACTACTTGTAATATTAAAAATTTAATAAATAATTTTTTCCCAAATTCATTCATTATGATCATTTAGTATGGCATTAGCCATGTATTTGATGTTTTCATCAATATTATTTTCTAATCATTCCATGGATGAAGGAATCTCAAATATATCAAAATCATCCTCAAGTTTAGCTTCAAAAAAATGCTATTTTTTTGCTTGTAAATCAATAGCCCACTGCATATCAGATATATCTAGAACATAAATTATTTGTCTTTCATCTATTTCAATGATTAAAGGATCATTTGTGTAATCCAAATTATTTATATTAACTAATATAATTCCAAATTCATCTTGCCAAAAACTATTGTTCTTGACCAAGCATTTAAACATAAACACTTGAACATGACATTTAATATAATCAACCTACTATATTTCTTCAATAATTTCATAATACATAGTTTATATGAATATTGGGTTTTTGTCTTTGGCATGTGAAAATTGCATTGCTTCTATGAACAACGACATACTACTATTTTGAACTTCACTTATTTTTTCTAGATCTTTCATATGAAAATTGTAGCCATTAATTTCCTACAGAACCCATGTTATCAAATTTAAACATGGACCGCCCACTTACCATCTCAATTTTTATAATGCATATGGTCTCAAAGTCTCTTTAAACCATGGAAAAAAGTTTTGTTATGCTCACTCAAAATCCACATATCATTCTTCTTTGAATAACATTGTTTTTACTCAATCATATTTAATGTTATATATGGTTGAACATCATATATGTTATTTAAGATAAATAACTATATCTTATTTATCTGTTAACCTATCAATAGTTTTACATTCATCCAACAGATCACCTTTCTCCAAAAAATAAATCGTTCATGGTGAGTAATAGGGGAACTAATCTGCTACTGATCAGAAAAATAGATTTACAAAACTCAACAACTTCCTTAGAAATATACTTCTCAACAGTGGATTATATAGGTTAATATGGATTATAAACCTAAAACATAAATATATTCATATTACTTTATAAAGGGTGCATCCAATGTAGATGTATATATATCAATAAATCATTATTTCTTTCCACAAATACACAATTTAATGCATAATGATATAAAAAAAAAGATGGAGTAAAATACATTTCCAATTGAAAATATTTATAATCCAATTCATTCTCCAAAAATTTCGAATCATTAAAATCAATCAAATTATATCAAATTCAATTAATAAAATAACACTTCTTCATGACAGTCATTCTGACACAGGTGGCAATTATTCCAAAAAATGTAAATGGTAGGATATGTTGCATCATGACGTTATGATCATGATATTTCAAACCAATTAACAGCAAATCCATTTTAAAAAATCTACATTTGAAGAATAACTATGTGATATTTTGATTTTATGAATACATTAACAAAATATAGTTTTCTCTCTCTAGGATAAGGTATGACAAGTCAGGGGTAGCAATGTTTTCCTTCTGTTAGTAGTGGGAGAAAACTCCAAATGTATTCCCAATGAGAGTAAATTCTTTCTTGAATTAATCTGATCTTTTCTCATTACTTTAATATATAACAATGATATAATAAAACATTCCTAAATAGTCTTCTCTATGTACATGACATCAATGTTATGTTTAACCTCATGATAACTACAATATGGTAGCTTAAATAAATTGGCCATTTCATCCAAATATTTATATCATTACCATATTTACTTGTCGTTCCAAATGTCGCATAAATGATTTCCAACCTCTAAAAATCATGATAAATAGACAAATGTTTGGGAGAAATATCCAATTTTTATGATCCATTGATAGACTTTCAATCTTCTATAAGAGAGATGCATAGGATAAAACATTCCATGAACCATGTATATTATTTTTCTCCCAGAATGTAGTTCACAATATAATATATATTATACACAAATTGGACAAGCTTTAAGAAAATTAATATTTTATCCAATAAAATTTCCATATTCTAAGAAGATATTTATAGTGAAAATAATCATTGCATACAATTTAAAATATTTCAATTTTATAATAATCATACACCCTTATAACTTCCTCCCATAATAGTTTCAAATCATCAATTAATGGTTACAAGAAAACGTCAATATCATCTCTGGGATGTTTTTTTCCACTCACATTACATATTTTATCATTATAAAAAAATTAGGATATAAGTTGTATGTTACCAATAAAATAGTCCGAGAACTATGTGTGATACTAATGATTCAATATGGATTCATTCCATCAATGCACAGTCCATGTATGTGATTTAGAACTATATTTTCGAATATAAGAAACTGGTAATCAATGTTCTTCCACAGTGGTAAATCACTTGGATGACGTATTTTTCCATCACATATCCACTCATATGCATTCCATATTAACCTTTTTTCGTCATGTGAATTGGAAATAAATGTCTCAAAGGAGGAATTGTAAGAAGATACCAAAATACTTTGGCAGGGGTATATGAAACATCTAAATCCACCTATGAATTTTTTTTCACCTTATACATTGATGTCCCACATTTTGGAAAATATTAATGAAATTTGTATTCTTTCATATATAGAACATGACCATTCACAAATCCATGTATTCCCTTATTCCCCAATCCCATTAGGTATAATATTTTCATGTCCATATAATATGAATATGTATGATCGTTATCTTTAAGAATATTTTTATTCAACAATTGTAGAAGCTCTTTAAAACTCTTGTTAATTCATACATGTTTCTCTTTAAGATTTATCAATCATAACAATATCGATAAAACTATATATCTTGTATAATCTGGATACAATGTTTTTTCAGCTTCACAATATAAACTCTTAATTTTCAGTTGTCTCTCAATTGAATCTACTTCAATGTCTGGAATCATTTCATCATTTTTATCATATTTATCATCATACAATGAACCATTATCAATTGATATGAAATAATTCATAGTTTAACCATGCCAAATCCAGGGTTCTGTAGTTAGAATTAATATGATAAATAATTAACTGATTTTTTTATCTCTCTTCTTTTTTAACTTCTTCAAATATAATCATTTTAGGCATAGACAGAGGAACATTTCAATGATTGGAGCACTGCGTTTAACAAATTCCCAAAAAACATTGAAACCTTCCTCATATTCATCACCTATTTGAGGTGCATTAATCCAACTTTAATTATTTATTTATAAAAAATATACAAAATAAATACAAAAAAAAGTTAATAATTTAAAAAATATTGAGATTATAAAAGACATCGAAAAATATAGAAAACTAAGAATGGATACATGATAAGGAAAATATAAAATTTTAATGAGAAGACTCATTTATGTATAAGGAATTACAAAATATAATCCTTCAAAAAATATCTCTAGAAAAAATAAATAAATATAACGTTATTAAATTATTAAAAAAATGAATAATGATATCCATCAAACAATATCCATAAACATATATATAATGAGCATAAATAATTCAAAGTTGATTATTAATGAAAACAAACAAGTTATTCTATAATATAAATAACAAAATATTTTACTCATAAATATAATCATTGTATAAAAAATCTAATAGTATATAAAATTAGAAACTAATTAACAGATTATAAAATTAGAAGTATAATATATAGTCATAATCATGATAGGCAAGCACTGAGAAATAAACTTTAACTTGTTCCAACAAGCTGCAAACCACAAAAATTGCAACCACATTTGATTTTTTATGATTTTACTTTCTTATAATTGAATATGTAAACATGGTAAACAAAAAAGGGAATTATAATTTAAAATATAATTTATATTATCAGACCGACAACCGCCCTATCCCGCATCCCCCAAGAATCGAAAACGAACCTGTCAAATTCATCCACCGAAGGTTGCCTATTTCTGAAACTTGCAACCAACATGAGATTCAGAAGGAACTTCGCTTCTGTAAACTCCAGAGACGAAAGAGAAACCACGAGGGCGCCATTGATAAGGCCAGGGACCACTTGATGTTGTGATGTCCATCCTCGGAGGATATTTCTCGCGCTCTGGCCTTTGCTCCGAGGAGGTGCGGTGGATGTGGGTTTCACCTGTCTCGGTGGAGCACTGTCTTTTATCTGAATCGCGATTCTACTATGGTTCCTCTGTGGGTAAGTCTTACTCATCTCCCTCTCCCCTTCTGGAACCCAGCAATTCTTCGTATGTTAGGGAATTTGGTTGGACGTTTCCTTTGCGTTGATTCACGTACTGTTGCAGTTTGTCATCCGGTAAATCCCCGAATCTGTGTGGAGGTGTATGTTTCAAAGGCTATAGTGGAGTTTGTGTGGATTGAAGCTGGAGAGGAGGTCAGGTGAAAGCAACCAGTGGTCTTTGAGCATTGGGTGGAGTACTGTTATTCCTGTCGGTATTTGGGTCATTCGAGTGTTGTCTGCAGGCGGGGTGAACCCAAAGGAAAATGAAGGAGCATGAGAGGATTGTTGCGAATGAGATTCAGGATCACCGAGTGTGGAATAAGATGCAGTGCCCAAGTCAACTACCGGGTGTTGAGCCTCCTTTGTACGGATCTGCAAATAGGAACATAAAGTATTTTAGAGGTCAAGACAGGGAAAAATCAGTGGAAGTGCGTGTTGATAAACATCCCCTGATGTTGCCTCAATCCGGAAGTGGGAGGCTTTTTGGGAATGAGGTTGTGGTTTGGACGGGTGGCACGGTGAGCGATCCCTTTGCTGCTTCTTCTTCTGGGGTCAACCAGAAAGCTTCTGATCAAGAGATGCTGGGCATCCAGGTGGGATGTTCTGTTAATGTTGTGGCTGAGGATGTTGTGCCGCGTCTTGAGAACACAGTGCAGAGGATTTCCATGAAGAGAATAGAGCATAAGCCACCAAATCTGATGGTTAAGCAGGTTTTTGATCATTTATCCATGACTTGGGACTTGTAAATGCGGATACAGTGGATGGTAAGAAAGTATAGCTGGGAACTCAGGAGGAGGGTGATGGAATTATTGTGGTGGGAGAGCGGCAGGATCCAGTCCTTTTGCAGGGAGTGAGCTGTGATGCTGCTGGGGCTGTGGAGGTTTCTGTGCCAGAAAGGCCGGCTTGTGTTGATCCAATGGAGAATGAGGGGATGCTTCATGACAAGGAGGCCGATGTGCGACAACATGGTAGTCTCTTCATGTCTTTTGCTGAGCCATTGAATGCTGAAACCGGGGAAAGTGTGATGGAACTGATGGACCAGCCACAATGTACTACTATAATTGACGTCAACAATCAGGTTCAGCAGGTTTATGGTTCAGAGGATAGTTATCGGGAGGTGAAAATCATGGGATAATGGGGTGATATCTCAGATAGCGACAGGGAAAAGAATCGTGGCGTGGTACGACCTTCTTACAGTAATGTGGTCCAGGGTGCAAGGATGAAGGTGCAAGGGGAGGAATGTACCAGGAACGTCCCACCACGGCAGTGAACAAAGAAAGACTACTCTTACCTTCCCAGGCCAGTGTCCACTAGATCTTCTGTTGGGAGGGATAGCTGGGCTATGCAATCTTCAAAGGAGTTTCAGGCCTTCGAAAAGCTAAACCTTAGAAGGAAATATGCCAAAGTTCTTAAACACTATGAAAGCTCAGAGTGCAAAACAGATAAAGAAGAGGACTTTGTCTCTAATGGGGGTGGTGATGGATATGATTTCTATGATATGTAGTTGTTATGGACTTCATGTACCTGTTTTTCTTTTCTTTTGTTAATAAATGTTCAGAGGCTTGCCTCTGGCTGAGCATTTCGGGTATAATTATTTCAAATTATACATGTCATAGAACCTTCTATTATCATTATATTTGGTAGTATGATATCAAGACAACATTCCTTAATGAAGGAAGTACTGAAGATTTCTATATGGAATATGCATATGGGTTAGTGAAAACAATTAAAGACTACAAGGTATGAATGGTTTTTAAATCCATTTAGGTATCAACCAAAGATTCCTAATAATAAATCATTATTATATGATTCCACCTGAGATTTTGGTTTTACTAATATTGAAAATGTTCCAAGTATCAATCTTCATTTATCTGAGTGATTGTTACATATGGGATACTAGGAAATATTATGCATCTGAATCTTTTATCAAATATTATAAATTAAATTCTCATATTAAACCATTCATAAGGGTTTTCCTCTTTAACGAAATGTGATCACAAATTTTCTTGAGACTTATGCATTTCTAGTATACCATCACTTGTCCAAATTAATTAATATTCTAGGGAAAAGCTATAAATGATGGTGTAATCTCAGTGAAATAAGACATGAATTTCCAATAATAACTATCTAGACCCTATGACCTACTACCCACTACATTATTTTTTGTCCCACCAAAAAAATAATCCCCTCTATCGTTGAATGTTTTACTAGTACTGTATTCTAATATGTTGAATTACCAACAAAATGAAACTAGTTGTTTTTAAAATAACATAATTTTCACAAAAAACAATAAATTAAAATAAAAACACCTAAATAACATAGAAAAGTTTACATAAAATTAAAAATTTAAATCATGAAACTACTAATATATATAATACAAAATATATTCAAACCTTCAGGGAAGGAAATTAGAGATGAGCAGATCAAAAACCAAATGTACAACATTAAATATTAAAGACCCCAATGTATAAAGATAATAATGCAAGAAAGAAGAAAAACTTATTGAACAACAGTTGGTTATATATGAGAAGAAAATTAATGATCCAACAGAGATAAGAAAAATAGTTTGATGATTACATTAGATGCGTAATCCAAGGCTGAAAAAATCATATGGTTAAATTAAGATCCTAAATGTGAGAATTCAACCCCAAAATCAATGAAACCATAAATTTAGGGCTTCAGTGAGTGGGAATTGAGAGGCCCATCGTGAAAAAAATGATGATTGCATAATTAAACACTCGATCAGTACACATGTCTATAAAATTTTATCAACATCAGTTATATTAGAACAGTCTGGAAAATTAATAGTAGATCTTTTTTATGACGTTTATACTAGAATTGAAGTGAAAAACCCACTCTTTAAAATTGGTAAAATTATATAACCCACATTAAAGTGCATCGAATACAAACTTTTTGACGTCAATTTTTATAAAATTGATTTAAAAAAATTGACCAAAAATTCACATCGATTATAAATAAACAATGTGAAAACTGCATCATGAAAAAAATATACTAGTGTAGTAGATAATGTGATTCATAATGGGATTATATGTCATTCCTTCTATCTATAGTTATCAGGAAAACTAAATAACATTCCTCGGTTATTGAATACGAATAAATATTCATATAGTGATGTAATAAATTAATCTCCAAACTGTCAACCAAAATAAAACAAATAAAATTTCATAAATGGTTACCCATTTGAACTATCCAAAATATTAAATTACAAAAAATTTGAAATAAGTTTATAAATTTCTGAAATCAACTTATCATTTTTTTCCCAAACAATTTTATTTAGATCTTAATTATCACACACCAAATAAATGAATACCATTTTCATGTATTCACTATAATCATAGTAGTGACATGGATTACCAGAATACTATAGTGAAAACATAAATTATTTCAAGAGTAAAGTCTTTCCTTGTACCATAAATCCAAAAATGTATATAAACTCATTTCTAGATATCATAAACGTCCTTGTAATCATATTATTTATTTGTTAAATAGTTTTCAAATATATACAATTTATTTTACCATAATCAAAACATATCTTTTTCCCACTATTATACTATCATTATGAAAATTTTATTGGTTATCCTCCCCTTAAAATATCACAATACCATAAAACGTTTGTGAAAACATGGTAGTAAAATTAATTACAATAAAACCATAGTGAAAACATGAATGATTTCAATAATTAACAAATTCCACATACCATAAAAATAAAAAAGATTTTAAACACAATCTTTGATATCACAAACCACATATTCAATATATTCTATATTAGTTAAATAGTTGTCAATACTATCCCATTTATTTTATCATAGTAAAAACATCTAATAATTTCATAATTTTACCAACATTATGAAAGTTTTAAGTGTTATCCTCCCCTTCCAATAACATATTACCACCTGAATCACATATCATGGTGACAAGTACCACTAATCATATTATTATTCAATCCTTATGGACAAAATATAGTGTACTAATCCCTATCTATTTCATTATTCTATAATATAGTAAAAGTACTTCTATACAAAATATTTTGGAATTCCAATACATAAAAAAATAATCATTCAATCACTCCACTTTCATAATCAAAATCAATAATATTTACCATATTATATTTGCATATGTATTTCTATTTAAGATACTTTAGGTGTCGATCATCATTGTTATCCCATGAATTTGGGATCTTATAAACATAATTCACATTTTTCCTAAAATTGTTTTAATTAAAAATATTTACTAAAACATTTATCTCATATCATATATAATGAATCTGAATTTTAATAAATGAGTATTAAATCTTTTTAGATGAATATTTATTAGATTATATAAACACATTCCAGAGGACAATAATATTTTGGTTCATTTTGAAAATTGGAACCCAATCTTCTTGTTTAGTGAACAATATTCATTTCATACCAAAAATATCTTCCACTTTAATTATAATAAATAAAAAAATTTATTCATAAATAGGGTGTAGGAAACATAATATTGCATTGAGGATAGATTCTCAATATGGGTAAAAAATAGATATCAAGAAAAACAGCAGAATAAAGATATAAAAACATAACCTTTAAATAAAATATTGTGTATAAAATATATCAAAAAATTATTTCATGGAATAAATCCTGGTAGTTCTTAAGAAATAAATCATCTTGTAATATTTTTTATTGGTATAAAACATGGAATTTTGGAAAACACATAAAATTATAACTTTGTGAAGAAGTATACAAAGAAACAAGTTCACTCGTTATGTTCTGGATATCAAATAAGACCCTAGGATAAATTTTTGTACAAGAAAATGTACATTCATAATATTATGGACATGAAAAAAAAACCCAAAAATAAACTAATGTATATGAAATTCGTGTCCAATAATAAACTTATTGACATTAAAACAAGATCCATGTATAAAATTGTGAACATGAAATCAACATCATGCATAATATATTAACCTCATGAATTATCTATATTAACTAAATTCATTAGAGGTATCTACACATCCCAAAATCAAATTATGAAAACTGCACATATGTATTCCATAAGAATAAAAGTCAGTCATCATATAAAAACCATGTTATTTAATTAGTTTCATAAACAATTCATCATAACAGAAATTGTGTAAAAGAAATTGGATTCATAAAAATTATTCCATCTTAAACAAAATCAAAACATAAAAATAATATTTATATAATCATTGTATTATATCCTAAAAAATTTATAATAAAAAAATTTCATCTAATTAATTTTTTTTCAGAGATCACATTAAATAATTCTTGAAGAAAATATCTTTTTTTTTGAAAATTATATTTATTTAAATTCAGTGAAATTAAAAAGGAAATAATTTTATTTGAAATTAACCCTTATTGCATATAATGTAAGATTATAAAAATTAAGGCATAATGAGTGAAGGAAAATAAACTCATGTTATATTAAGAAAAAAATATTCCTTCTGTATAATTTTTTTTAAAAAAATTCATAATTATCATTGATTAGAAATTAAAAAAAATTATCTTTTTATATAATTCATTAAATATTAATGAATGGTTAAAATTTAAATTAAATTATCATAGGATAATAATAATACTATTTTTTCAAAACATTTTTACAAATCATGTACATGTAATAGAAATATTCCCCTGTGGAGACGTAAATATATATAATCTAGATTAATAATGAGAGTATGAAATAAACCCTTACTACATTGTAATCAGTAAAATCATATGCCCCAGTAAATAACAACAATAATACGGGTATGTAAATAACAAAATATTACGGATAAGGATCATAAAATACAATGATGGTTAGTATATACACTATACAATAGAAATAAGTAATGAATACGTTATCTATCCAATGGATATAAAAGTGAAAGAAAAAAATTCCTTCCTTAATTTTTTAATTCATTCAAAAACACTAAAAAATCATGTACAAGAAATATTAGAATATTATACATATACTATATGAACATATTAATATAAATAATACAACATATTATACACTTATTAATTCATACTACTCAATGATTAATAATTTCATGTAAATATTATGTTTTGGGAAAAATCATATTTTAATTTATCGATGATTTAAATTTTTATTAGTAATAATATATTGATATTGATTTTATAATCTATATACTGATAAAAATATATAAATATCATATATATTCATTAAATTGTTTTTATTGTGATTCATAACATTTATAGGAAGAAAATAAAATACATCATTCTTATAGATATTAGGTCATACATACACTTGAAAATCATTTATATTATATATTTATATTAAATGAAATAAAATTATATGATATATTATAATTGTAGAATATTTTTTATTTATAATTTATCATATGTTTTTTTAAAACCAACATTAATACGTTCTATGAAAAGAATAAGCAAATCACATCACTTTACGAGGCAACAATCTGTTGTAAACAAGAATGATGCTATAAAATTCACCCAAAATGGAATGAATGAAGGTAGATCTGATATAAAAAATTAAATAAAAACAATAAAATAATATATAAAATTTATAAACTATAAATACCAAATTATTCTTTAATGTTAAAGGTGTTAATGGAATAATGAACGACATTAGTTCACAAGGTTGTAGTCCACCGTACACATGAATAATTATTGTATATCATATTTGATTGATGTGTGTGAGGTATAAGTTAATACATATATTATAAAAAACAGAATCATATTTAATACAATTTGGTTTTTAGATAGTCAATTTATAAATATAATTGAAGGGGTTTAATGAAGAAATTAAAAAATGATCGTTGATTAAAGTTACCTCTTCTTCAAACATCTCTTTTTGGTTTTCTCCCAAGGAAGTACTTTGTTTGATTTCATACAAAAAAGAATGATTATATGTTGTAGAGAGATAATTTTTAGGGATATTCTTATATGATTTTGTTGAACCAGGGAGGTTTTGATGTGTGAAAAAAGAGAATAGTAGGTGTCCTTTTATAATTAAGGTATCTGGAACATTTGGGATTTCTTGAATAGATTAATATATGATAAATAAAATATAAATACAAATTCCTACATAATTATATAGATCTTAATAATATATATTTGTAATATTATTAACTGATATATGTTCTAAATGTTTTTGTGTTATTTTAAACCATATCATTTTGATTAAACAATATTTTACCAATTTATATTTCAATTATAATAATACAGTTTTCAATATTAAGATGTTGTAATGTTTACTTATTACATATAAATGAGACCATAAATCACCAATTAATTACTATTCTGAGTATATATCATCACAATTTATTTATTTAACATTTTTAATTATTTTTTGATAATTTAATAAAATTTTATTTTTATAAAACATCATTACTGTTATTTTTTACACTATTCATTACATAGACATTATGAAAATTAAGAAAAAATATATATTCTATAACATCATTAAAAAAACCACTGATATGTCATTCACATCAATAAAATTCATGGATAACAATAATTAATTATAGTTATATTTCATTTAATGTTTTTAATATCATATAATTGATTGTTTCATAAATTAAATAATTACTTCATCATTATTGTGTAATTATTATATCACCGCTAATAAATTAAAATAAAGTTTTAATGAGGACAATAAATATAATAGCTTTTAAAAAATATTTTTTGGTTGAATATAGCTTCTAGAGAACCACATATTAAAACTTTTAAACTTATAAGAAACATATATGTGACATGTTTCACATTTTTTAAACTAAAATACTATAGGGGTCTTCATGAAATTTATGTGGATCCAGGAGGAAGTAAATTAGACCTATGGATGATTTTTTTTGTCAAAACAAACACATCTAGAAATTTTTTTACTAATGTTATGTTAATTTCCCCAAATTAATAATGTTATTTATACAATTAATTACCTGATCTACCCTTAAATATGTTATCAAAATTACTATGTTTATTATTCATACTATTAAAAAATCAAATCCAAATTTATCCCAAATTTGGAACTTCTAATATCAAATATAAAATCAACTTTTTTAATTTTTTAAAAAAATAATTCGCTAACAATAATTTCAAATTAATCCCTTTGACGGGGTGGGTAAGCAGGGTAATAGAGTAAAAAATCTAAAAATTTTGAAATTTTATTATATCCTAATTTAATATGAAAAAGATTATGATGACATAAATATTATTAATAAATGTATATTTAAACTAATTTTAGATTTAAATATTTTAAAAAATTAATTATCCTTAAAAATTGTTTAGATGAAAAGTTAGTATTCAAATAAAATGGAGAAATTTTAACTATTCATTATAAAATGAAACAAATTAAAAAAATACCACAAAATCATCCAATACAAATCTGAATATTATGTTATAGAAAATCAGTCTTATTTTTTCAAATAAACTTAAATTAATTGTCGATATTCAGTTTTAGAACAAGTATTCCATTAAAGTGTTATAAATCTACTTTTAGTCAAAAAAATATTTTTATATAATCCTTAGAAAACACATAATATTAATGTTACACATTACAATAAATATATTATGCATAGATTAATTTAGTATTTACAATAAGTGATTATTTTTTATTTTATCGGTATAAAACACACTTGGCACATTTAAATAGTTTTTTTAATTAAATATTTCATTTTCTTGTCCTAATGGTTTTATTTTCAAATGTAGTTAATTAGTGAAAAAAATTAATTATATGTACACCTGTAACAAATATTTTCCAAATTTATGTAATAATGTCGATACCCACCACTATAAATTTTAGTTTATAATAATTTAATAATTATTTATAAATATTAGTTTTTTGAAAACCATTGTTGTGTGTAATGAAATATAAGAAAATATTGCATGTAACACCAGTTTATCTTGTTGTAGCGTGAAGAGCATGCCTTAAATAAAATAAAATAATAAAAAAATAAATTTCATAAAAGTATTGTGTTTTTATAATGAGGATCCTTTTGGTGTTACCTAAAAGGGAATATCCATAATGCGAGGTAATATTCTCAAATGAGATCAGTTATTTCTTATCTTCTTCAACCGCCACAAACGTAATATATTCCTAAATTTATGATAACATCAATTTTAATAATTATTTAATTGTTATTATAATAATGTAATAGTAATACTGTAACTTAAATAAGTGTTCATGAACTAGAGATCCCCATTTTAATGACCCATACCATTGTGGCCAACATGGTCGATATAAGTCAGGCCACCACAACCCCAAGCCCACCTCCAATACTTTTGGGATGATGATAATAACTGAGAATGAATGACTAAAATTATAGGAATCTAGTTAATGAATAGGTTCACACACATTACAAAATCTCTATGAAATCGTAGAGAGGAATATAAAGTAATGAATGCAACATATTGAGACAAACAATGCATGCAATATAGTCTAAGGAATTAATCAACGTAAATTAGAATAAAAATATTAAAAGGTAGAAATACATGATAAATAACAAATTTGCCAACTTTTAATCAAGATAAAAATAATTAAATCCAATAGATTCATACTCATGGTCTCCAAGACCAACCACCGTACACATTCAATGAACCCATGCATCACTATGCTCCACCATAATCACAACTAATTTGTCTCTCATCTACGTAGGGTGTGAAATTCAACGAAAAATGCAATACATGGGTCTGTGTTTACATATGCATTTACCTAGAAACATAAAAGTAAGGATATAGTGTAAAGTAAAAGACAAATCAAACAATCATAATAGGGAAACAATATCAATTAGATAAACATATATATGATCTTAAAGAATACCAAGTGATAAAGATATGGGATCTCCTTCTCATAGATCCCTAGAAGTTTACGAGTTAGAATGAAGATCATTATTCTATCACTAATTCCCAATATAAAATGAGGAATCTTGAAAATATATATGGGGAGACCCTCTCCTCGCGACAACCACCACATTCATGGAGAACACATCTATTGTGGACATCCTTCACCCCATCGGAGCTCGAATATGAGGGAGTACCACTCCGCTGATAGAGAAACCACACCCTATAGTATTTGGAGTACCGACCCAACCTATAAAAAGTAATAGGGTACCCATTCCCTGGTATGATAGTGAAGTACTCACCAAGTCATCTCTTTGATAGATTGAGTAACCCATGTTCTTTTGTGACAATGGAGTAATGCCCCTGACATTTCTCTGATATCTTGAGGAACCCGAACCCCGGTGTGATAGGGGAGTAATGACCCCAACATATCTTTGATATAGTGGAGATCCCACAATATAGTGTAACATGGGGGTACTGATATCAAAATATATCTGAGAGATCAGTGAACACACTCCCTAGTTACTATGGGTGTACTAACCCCTAACATGTATTTGATTACCTCTCTTGATCATTTCCATTAACAAGCATAACCCAATTAATAATCACCCTTGGAACATCTTGTATCATATTTAAAAATCCACTATGATGTCTACGACCACGTTCTACATGAAAAAAATAATCATGATAGGTTACTTATAGTCCAAAATTAGAGTTAAATAAAATGTTATCTAAGAGGTTGATGATTCTTGTAGGTGTACTTTATGTGTATGTGGTCTATAAGGAATTGGTTCTTTCATCTCTTTGTGGTCATGTTCTCTTAGGAAATGGATGATAAATCCATGCCTCTATTCATGATATTTCATCCAATATATATGGAATTTATGACCATCTTGTTCCTAACTATGCATCTCAACCAAGAAATGTGTACTTTGGTTAATGATATTTCCATCCACATAGGGCCCTGGTCAAGGGAAGATAGAATAGGGCATGTCCACATATACAAGTTCACATAGTTTGTATGCCCACATAAACAACGTTTGATATTTAACTTCTTCTAAAATCAAATCCGCACATCCAAGGGAGGCTACATGGAATGTGTTCGTCTATGTCCACACATTGTAGTTGTGTTTTATGATGAAATTATGGTTTTTCATGAGGAGACAGGATACAAAAATTCCACTATGATTTCAGGATTTTGACACATCATAATCTATAGTATTCAAATTTTATAATGTTGATCATCAATTTTATAGGATCTTGTGGCAAAAAATACAGATCTGGCCCACTGAATGCTTCATATTTCATTTCTCCTTCATCCCTATTCTATTATCATTGCCTCTCTAGATCAAGGATGCATAATGGCCTCACATAAAACCCACAACCATTACTAATTCATCCAATAATCATAATGTCATTCATTCTTTTCTAAAACATGGTGAACCTAAGGGTCTGATCATGCTCAAACCCACCCCTATAGTGTCGAACCCTAACCATATTGGACAAAAGAAAATAACATGTAAAATGATGTGTTTAAATTCACATGAGCAGTGTAATATTTTGTTGGACAAGAATCCTTGGACAAAGATTTCATAACATGGATGCTTATTGGTGATAACATCTAATATCAAATATAAATTGATTAAAAATAATTATATAAATTGAATAGTTTCATGTAAAGATAAAAAAGATCATATATCAATGAATAAATGAAAAAAATAAATTCTTTAAATTTTCATATAAGGAAAACCTAAAATGTATATGTCCTACCTTGAAAAGTGATTGATCATTAGTGAGGAATGTGTTCTCTAGCAATGTGATTATCCTTAATCACTCGCTACCTACCAATCCACCTTCATATAAACAACAATAACACTATATTGTTGATACAAAATTGATGGAATTTATATCTCCTCTCAATTTTCCTAGTGTTTAAGTTGAAAACCCTAGAGAATAATTATAATTTTGTGTTTATAGAATATTTTAGTTCATGGGTGTTTAGACTAAATAAAAAAATTTAATCTTTTATTCTAATTACATTCATTTGCATTTTCTGCCTTAATCAAAAAACCATTGGCACCGACCATTAGTTCATTCATAGAGAAAACCCTATATTCTGGACACAACGGTGGTCTACGATCTTCAATCCAATGAACTATTTAAGAGTTATTCTACTATTACTAAAAAACAAACCATACCTGATATTAATATATTTAAAATTTTGATAATATTAATTATGGGATAACTATACCCCTTAATTTCTTTCTATCATAGAACTTGGATAAAAAAAATATTCATTAAAATATATCAATCTTTTAAATGGAAATATCAGGTCACTAAATTATTTCCCCCTTAAGTATTTTCATCCCCATGAACGGAAAATCTACAATAAAGGTGGGGATATTGATCCTTCATTTGGATCTCTTTCTCAAATGAGTTCTAATTGAGGATCACATGTCTCTATAAGACGCAAACCATGTGAATAGTCCATCCTCCTAGGATCCACTCCAATTGATCATCAATCTTCATCGAGTATAATATAAAGGTTCTCAATACCAAATGTGTAAATTACCGTTGTAAATAATATCCCAATGGGTTTTTATTATATACCCATATTCCACACATGAATGACTTATTTCATGTGCACTAACTATGGAGGAAAGTTTAGATAGTAAGGATCCTCACCAACCCTCTATGGAAACATTAATTGATCAAAGAACCTCAAGGATATCTTTCATCCCCAGCCAAATTTCGATAATCCTCATCATGTGGAGACTAAAGAAATTTAATTCTTCTTAATTGAACTACAAGGGCCTAAACCTATCTTTATAATATTTGTTTCAGGTATGGGATATCATCATATGCTCACAAATCAGAAGAACATTTTCTATCATCTCTAGAAATATCTTTTTCCCATCTAGAGGTGTCTCACTAATCTAAATCCAACAAAAGGCTAACCTATAGGGTCTCATATATAAAGACACAAATAGTGCCTTCCAGATAATAGAGTGATAAGTATTATTATAAGAAAAAATTACCAAAGTAACCTTATCTTACTAGAACCAAATTATTTCCCCAATAAAATCCCTCTAAACATCCAACAACACATTAATAGTACGCCTAAACTACAATTCTTTCGAAAGGTGAAATTTTATACTCATCCATAAGGGTATCTCAAATCCCACCCAAAATAATCTCCACAATCATTATATAAACCATGTGTCTCAATCAAAGAATCTTTTTGAGGTTACCCAATGGATCTCGATGATCAATCATATGTACAACCTTTTGTAGACACTCTAATAAACATCATCCCCATTTTGAAAGGATGTATGATGACTTTTTAAGTATATCACATATCATCTAGACATAATTTTGGAATCATGCTAACCTTGGAGTCTGTATCACAATGCTTAGGGATATGAAATCACTTTTAAACTATGGTATCTCAATAGGTTGTGTCATAATATCGAGAACCTAGAGCATAGCCTCCACCTTCAAACATGTGACACATAGATTATAGATCATGGTGTCTAAAAAATGATCCTTATTAACACATTGGTGAAGTGGAGAATATAACACCATCAACTAGAGATAAGCATCCCCCTATCCTCTAAGAAGGTCACCTATAAAAAATCCAACTACTCACATGCCTCCTTTATAAAATGAGAATGATAATTCAGGATAAGGGAATAATTTTCCAGGGTTCATTTAATAATCATATAAAATATATATAAGTAATATTCCTATGGAAAATCAAATAATCACCACTATCAATGGTTCATATCTTAATATATGATGAAATAACCAATGCACTAATGGTCTGAACATAATATATAAAACTCACTACAAAATATATTTCCTCCACATATTGAGAGTGAAGACTAAAACTACTAACTCAATGTCATGAGTCACATAGTTTTTCTTATAGGTTATCAACTAAATCAAACCATATAATATCACTCAAAAGATACATTTTATTAATTCTAGAAATAATACAAAAAATGTGATAAAATAATTTAGGAAGGTATATAATGTTGAATACCTTAAGTGTCACTATTGATAATAAAATTACATTCATATGGGAGGGTACCTATTTTATGGAAAATAATAATCCTATTATTAGGAATTGATTTACTAGCCAGGTTTTCCACCATGAAGATTTCTTCCCTAAGGGATTGTGAGATCTATAGCATGTTACTCATAATTGACATCAACATTATAACTAAATAAATATGATATGACGGGATGTTAACTTTGTCTTAATGAAACCCCACAAGATGTTTTGATTCACTTGAAATGGCTATAATGGTGATGTTTTTTAGATTACACAAGGAGAGGATGCGGAGAATAGATCTCGTCTCTAGCCCAATAGAGTTGTGTTGGTGTATATATAATGGAACTCGTTGACCACTGACCCCTATCATTGTGAACCTAGAATCCTTCCCTCATTATTCCATGACAATAAGAGACATCAAATTTCATATTTAAACCATAACATGAAGGTTCCCATTTAATCCACCTCCCATGAAGTACTATGCTACATGATAAAACATGATTTCCATTGAAAATATTGTGACTGCAAGATTATTTATCCTTGTGAATCAGATGTCCAAGTTCGGTGATAATAGAGAAGGTCCAAACCTTGAGATACAGAAGAAGGCAATACTTCTAATCCCAAATTTTGTTTCTGAAGTCCCAAATCATCTAGAAAATTGAAGAAAAATACATTAAAGGATATTTAATAGTAGCTTCCCACACCACAGACCCCTATACCTAGTTAATAAGAAAATAATCAATGTTTTGTATCAGCACCTAAATACCCATCAATTGGCTGACCTCTTTCTAGTGGAAGCATGCACACTCCACCTCAATTAACATGTGCCTGATGGATTCTGAATTGGGATATCCCTAGAAAGGACACCTTGATTCCATCTTCATGCCATTTTTTGAACGTTTTTGTACTTAGGGATAGTTTTGGTTTCTAACTACAAAACCAAGAAGTTAATATTAAAAAAATGGAATATTCCTACAGTTTGATGTTTTATAGGAAAAATTGGTGTGAGGGCCGCATAGATATGAGGATATATCAAGACTTATTGAAACCTATTGAAAAATCTGCAAAGATACATCTATCCGGCTCATCCAAAAAAATAATACCCTCATGTAGTTCTTTCTTATACTAATCATGAATTATTGAGATAAAGTTTATAGTTATCCTCACCTACAATAGATAAATATATGGAACTGAACAACCTGGGAAGTAAAAAAGCTACCCTGCCCAACAAAATTTAATAAGAAAAACTCACCATGACCAAAAACCAATTTATAGTTAACATCCCGGCAGCCAAGATGATTCCTCATATTTCTAGCTAGGATCAACATCCTATTTGGACACTCATCCCAAACTCTCTAAAAATTTGTATATCTTCTTCAAATAATCTTATCCCAAAAGGATTTTCCTCCATTAATATCCCTATCTAATGTATCTTAAACAATATACATGAAGTCACAAACATTCCTCACATCAATCCACTACTCAAAAGGGTGTTTATCTATACTTTTCAAAGAATCCCAATGTAACATAATCTCACTTTTATATTCCCATATGAAAGCATTGATAACCATTTAAAAGATATTAATAGTACCCTTTTGAGTCCTAATAATAGAGAATACAATCATGGAAATCTATTTTAAAACGTTATTGACCAAGTGATCTTACCTCTGAACAATATAAACTTTGTTCTCCATTCAAAAATCCATGAGGTAAAACTAATGACATTATATTCGAAAATAATTTTTCTTATCCTGTAATTTTTAATTTTTGAACCTATGCAATCCATTAATAGAATACACATTTGAATGCATATCTTTTCATGAATGATTAGGAATATGTTGGTTGAGAAATACTTGGGAATGTATCCATTAATTTTTAGGTAATTAATTTTTTTCCCAAACTAACATAAATAATTCATCATCACCACATTAAACCATTCCATATTCTTTGTTCCACCACTAATTATGAACACGATTTCATCTAAAAACAATAAATTTGAGTTTTTTGTTGTTCCATTTTTATTTCTATAGGGATGGTTAACTCTACTAGAAAATTAATTATGAGGTGGTAATGAAAGATACTCTTAAGCATGAATAAAATGGATAGTTGAGACACGATACACATTCCCTAGACTGATAACTAACTTAAATAACACAATATGTCTCCCTGTTAGCATCATTAAGACCTATGGGAGAGGAAATGCACCTGAAGATGAGATCACGAGATCATGAGTTGAACCTAAACCTATAAAAATTCTTTTGAATGGAACTCTATTCCATGAGGTCATACACTTTTTCCACGCCCATCATGGTCACAATATTTTATCCATTAATATTTTTGTTAATATCATTAACCGTCACTATAGAAATCTCAATTTCCCCAAAATACTTCATCCCTTTTAGAGGTTGTGGCACTCACTTGAAATGATCTATGGTAGAACTCTACTAATCCTTCAATTGGGGATTGTGGAAAGATTTTATATGAATATTTGAACTGAAAAATCAGTTTTAATTAATTCCATGGGGTAGGATGCTTCACTTTGTGAATTAATGCAACTTTTGAAGCACATATGGCTCTTATAATAGCTCATCTCTGAAACATATCCTATATAGCTTTGATGACCTTCACATTAATAATATCCCATTAAAAACATAAATCATACCTAGGAAGCCAATGGGTCCAATATCACTTTTAGTGTTCAAAGCATGGAAAACCTCATTAATTTATTTTTCATTCCGAATGGACCTAATATCATGAAAATAAACTATATTTTCCTACCAAGGAATGTTTCTCTTGATGTTATCATAAATCCCATCCCTCCAGAACATACAATCACTCAGAAGTGGGCCGCCAAGAAAATCTTCAATGTTCTTTCCATCAAAATTTCATGCCTCCTCTAGATCCCCTATAAAATAACTTAACTCTATCTTGATATTAATGGTAATAAAAGAGATCTTCTACTTCAAAAAAATCTAGAAAAGCCATGTATTCTTATTCCCTTATCTAATATAGAGTGCCATTGATTTTTCTATCTCAATTTATTCCATCTCCAAGAGTATCTTTTGTCAAAATATTCTTCTTGTCCTCCATGACTTAAAAAATATCATTATCCAATATTTCGTGTAGACTCACTTCCGGCTTATTGATTTCATTTTTTACTTAGTCTAGATGACCATCACGATTAGATATGTTATTTCTCTAATATTGAAGAGTATCTATAAACCTCTTATGTATTTCAGAGAGTTCATTCCAACCACTACTCATTGTCATTTGAACACACGATTTGTCCACCATATGAGAAAATTCCTCTACCTGAAGCCATCTCTAAAAGAAAAAAGAGTGCAGAGACCTCTTGTATTTTATTTGGAGAGTGACCATAAAAGGGGAGTGGTTTGTGAAAACTCACAAGATATTAATCACCTATACTTGATATGAAAAAATAAAATTAATGGATATTCCCTCTCCCCTTCTTTTATAAGGGTATTTTATAGCATTAAGGTCTCCACCAACAATGTGGGGAAGAATCCCTAATCGTGTATCTAGTTATAGAAACTACCACATTTACCTATCTTGATCATCATATTTTGCATAGACAGACAAAAAGATGATAGAGTCCACTATAGAGTCCACTTTAAAAGATACTAGTACATTGCCCGTGCATACGCACGACATCATAAATGAAATATGAACTACAAAATGCATTAGAATGATTAGAAGTGATCAATGGAAATTAAAAACTAATGTATTGAAATTATAAATCAATTCATAGAAACAACGTGTGTATATCTAATTTCTAGAAAGTTGAACTATGTAAATAGTGAAATAGAGTCATTGTAAGAGATCTTTAAATTGGAAACAGACCATAGTTGTCATTTTCATGTAACCTTTGAAATATATCTATTGATAGGAGAACATAAATTCACTTTACGTAGCAGATACATGTTTGAAAAAAAATATAGAAACCATTATGTTCAACAACATTGGGTGTGCAAATCAGATTACAATTCATGACATCATAATGTTTAGTCAAAAGCCTCCTAGTACTACCATGTATCATTGATGTAGAGTTACAGTTTTTCATGTTTTTTGACAGTTATATTGATCCCTGTAATATATATTTTTAGAAATAAATGTGAGTAAAAAATACATATTACTATGAAAAAAACATAGGTAATGCACTGAAGTGAAAAAAATGTCATATAAATATGGGTTAGTTGATTACAGTAGTCATCTATGAAAAGCAATTTGATAGAAATTCAATCAAAAAAATTGTTAATATGAAAATGAAAAATCAATGCTAATTGAATTAATATAAAAATCAGTATTAATTGAAAAATAGTAAAATAAGAATTATTGATATAGAAAAAGGTGTTAATATATCCAACTTGACACCCCACCCAATTTTCTATCGCCTCCTCCTACCTCCCTACCCAGCTCTACCCCTCCCCTTCCACCTCATCTGCTTGTCTCCCACCCAATCGCTGAAGCTCCACTCCCATCTCAGCCTCCCCCATGCCCAGCCCCTTCCCCCACCACTCCCCCTGCCCATCCTTTTCCTGTAGTACCCCCTTTCCCCCTACCCTCATCCTCCCTTCCAATCTTATTCCCTCCCCCCTGTCCAGCCACCTCCCCTGATCTCATCTTCCCTTCCACACCTCCCCCCTACCCAACTACTTCCCACACTGGCCCCCTTCCCCCATACTGTCCAAAAACTTCCCACAGCAGCCCCTTCCCCCACCATGCCCATCTTCTTCCCACAGCAGCCCCTTCCCCCTGGTAAATCCTCCCCCCCCCCCCCCGCGTCCCCCATGCCCCACTATTTCCCACAGCAGCCCCCTCCCCCCTGCCCTCATCTTCCCTCCCCTACCCTCCCCTCCCCCTCCAACCTGCCCAGCCCCTCCCCTATACTCCCCCTCCATCCTGCCCAGCACCTCCCCTCCCCTCCCCTCCACTATACTCCCCCTACAACCTTCCCACTGTTATTGAAAATAAATTTAATAGTGTATTTTGAATATGCAAAAAATGATGTTTAATGCAGTTAACCTTATCAAGAAACAACAATGATCACCGTACATCCTGCAATTTTTGTAGTGTTGTTGAGAACATATCAATGAATGTTCAATTTATGTAGATTTTATTCAATTCGTCGGTAATGTGGAATAAAAATAGAATTAATATAATATAAAGTAATATTTTATATGATTAAATAGAACAAAATATATGAAACAATCTGTTGTATGGGTATTACCATTAATATCTGGTGAAATCATCGGTCAATCTTTTTTGTTTTGTCTTCAAATTTCTTCGTCATTTGTATTTCATGATTTTTTTCTTGGCATGTTACACCCACACTATCATGTGATAAATTATCAAAAACTTCTTCACTAACAATTTCAGACATTAGGTTTTTCTACATATATAATGTAGTTAAAATGAATAGTGGTTATCATAGCAAGTGTATTGAAGGTTTAAAATAATGCATTGTTAAACAGAATGTATGTAAGGTAACATATGTATACATTAATTGTAGATAAAATTGTTGATGATGTTTCAAATCCAGAGCCAACCTTTTCACTAAGTTGAAATGATTCAACACTGTGATGATCCTATGATGGAACGATAAAAGGAATAGTTTATTTATATGAAATTTACAGCCAGGGAAATGTAATTGAAGATAATGGAATATATTGTACCTGAATTTTCTCATACCCACTACATAAATTTGTACAACCACTGCTCTTATGATCCTATATAAAATTAATAATAAGATCAACAGTTCGCAGTTTTTCCATTTTAATAAAATTTGAAATATATAGACAAAACCTAATTTTCTGTGAAGCTCTCATTGAAGTTGCTGATGTAGTTTTCATTTTCGCTGATGAATATTCAATTTTATTCATTTTTTTCTGTTTAATGGTGATGATTTTTAATATTAAAATTTGATACTTCAATTGACAACAGAACCTTTTTTGACTTGAAAACATTTAATTTTGTGAAGCTCTCACTTCCAGCTTGTTGATATAAATTTTTTACTTGGTCTAGATGACCATCACCATTAGATATGTTATTTCTCTACTCATGAAGTGTATCTCTTAACTTCTTATATATTTCATACAGTTCATTATAACCACTACCCCATGTCATTTGAACAGACGAATTTTCCATCATATGAGAAAGTTCTTCTACCCGAAGACATCTCCCAAAGAAACAAAAGTGCATTGACCTCTTTCATTTTATTTGGAGAGTGACCATAAAAGGGGCATGGTTAGTGAATACTCAATAAATATTAATCACCTATACTTGATATAAAAAAATTATATTAAAGGAGCTTTACTCTCCCCCCTTCTTCTACAATGGGTATTTTATAGCCTTATGGTTTCCACCAACAAAGTGGGGAAGAATTCTCAATCGTGTATCTGGAAATAGCTACTACCACATTGACCTAACATGAACATCATATATTGTATAGATAGATGAAAAGATGATAGAGGCCACTATAGAGTCAACTTTAAAAGAAATATGTTGATTTGAGACCTACATATTTTTAAATAAGACACTTGATTTCCCGGAAATCACAACATGGATGTTATTAGGATGTCCATACATTGAGTGGTTAAAGCCCAATTTTATCATGAAACACATAATTGGTTATTTCCCTTACATGTGTTTGAATACTGAAAAAATTTACACCAGATGTTTTGAAACTTTAGATGAATTAATGGAATTCTTTACATTATCCGCTAAGCCTCAAGAATTCCATAAAATGATGTGGATCATTGAAATATATGAGATTCTCCCCTCTGGCATTGAGTCTTAGAAGATTATGTTAATGCAATGTATATGTTAACTTCTTCTCTCGACATCACATGAGTCACCATTGGGAATATAAGATGACTATATCTATACAATTCCAAAAATCATATGATAGGAGGAGATGGGTGATCCGTTAATCATAAAATAGACAACAACACTAAAAAATGTTTTAGTGAGATCATTAGAAGAAGTGGAGATGAGATTTTTCCTCTGTTAAAATATTCATGTGAATTCTGGACATCTGGTTCTCCAATTCCCCCTTCTAGGTGAAACATATCTTCTAGTAAAGGTTGATCATTAGACTAAAGATCTTGTTCAGCTAAAAATGTGGACCCCCTAGAATCTATTTCAATAGGAAAGCTGCAAAAATGATCCTTTGAACCATCCTATCATAGAGGTTCATTAGGTGGATCCCTATTTGAGGGAGCAATTTCTAAGGAAAACCTGTCTATGGGGGAAACCTAGGCCTGATCCTTGAAGAATTTTCATGAATTAATAATAATTCCTCACCCATAAAGACCAATATAGTTTGATAGTTAGAGAACCTTTCCACCATGCCAAAAGTGATACAATTACCATCATAAAAAAGGATTGTGTTGCCTTTGAACCAGTATGGAGCCTAAAATCCTGATGTGAGTGCCCCTATAGAGGACATACATCACAAAAACGAGGTTTATATTGGAACTGAATAAATTTACACCAAGGGAAGCATTCATTTACTCAATTGAGGATGTGCTATGGAAAATAATAAGAATAATCCCTTTCAATGAATATGTGAAATGTAGTTGAATCCTGAAAATGATGTGTTTCCTCATTCACATAGATATATCCACCCATAGAGTCCACAACCTATTTAGAAAATAAGGATTATAAAATGGAAAAGGATACACTAGGAGCCACGCCCGCACCATGACAATGGTGGGATCCCTACCCTTAGATACATCCCTTGTACATATAAATAGAGTAAACCACCATTCTCATCATTTCTAAGAATCTTAAGACCTAGAATGGATGAAGTCCTTCAAAGAAGAATAATGAATTCCAAATGAATACCAAAAAAAAAGGGCACCTCTGCAAGAAGTGATAGGCCCCATTATCCCACAAAAGCTCAGAAGTAAGCAATCAGATGTCATTTGTACCCAAACATAGACACAATGGTCTAGTGATGAAATTATTCTGCCACCCTGAACTCTAATGTAGATAGATCCAACCAATGGGAAATCTCAAACCATTCCACAAATATTGGTGTGATGTCGATACCTAGGATGTAAGGAGGACATGGTGCTAAGAGGGAAAGAAACCCCAAAAGGACATCCATGAATGAACAAGGTCCACTAGCAGCACATACTAAAAATTATACTTGTGATGAAGTTAAGATTTCCGATGAGTGCCTACAAAAGTAGATAGATAGTAGGGGAGATGATTTTAATCAACACGTTTCTATAAAAGAACAACTATAAATAAATTTGGAGCATGAAAACCATGGAGGTGTGTGCGGCACGTTATTTTCAATCGGAGAAACTATCATTCTAATTCAAAAATATCCCATATAGGATCACTACCCACCTTTAAATCCACATATAGACATTCATACCTCCAAAGGAATTGTAATAGATGCATACTCCTCCCATTCCTATAGTGGTCTCAAAATAAGAGCAGTAGTCAGGCTCATCCTCATCCTCTCAAAGGCTCTCTAAAAATGATAGTTCTTGGTAAATGGCTATAGATTCTACATTAGTTTGGTCAATGGGGATATAATCCTATAGATATCATCCACAATCCTCCAGTAGAACCCCATAAAAGTAAGAATGCTATGAACCTCTAACAAGATCCTTGGTGGATCCTATGAAATAATAGCATCAAGATTGTTTAGGATCACACTTAATACGTTCATAGAAGTGACTTTCCTCATGATGTGAGACTCATTAATCCTAAACTATAACTTTGAGATCTTACCAAAATGTGGGTGAACATAGATATATTCTATGACCATCCTCAAACACTATACTCGTTCATCCTCGGACGTAGAGAAGATTATTATATCATCAGTGATGAAAACAATAAATAAATACAAGGTTGGAAGGTCTAGTTCATCAATATGATAAATACAAGAGAGAAATTTATAATTCTTAAAGGCATCACAATGAATTCATAATGTCCATAGACATATAATAATCCCTTCAATAGAATATAATCATTTTAAGCCCTCAAGTGATGGTAGTCAGACCTAAGATGGATCTTCGATAATGATCTCACCCCTCAAAATTGATCAAGGAGATCGCCAACATAGAATAAGGGGTACTTTGTATTTATCATGTTGTAGTTTTGGAAATTATAATCAAAACAAACATGAAAGCACATGTATTATTTATTCATGAAGAAAATAAGAACTTCTAGGTTGAACACATTGGGTCTGATTAAACCAATACCTCTATGGTCCTCGAACTACACCCTCATCTCCCACAGATCTATAATGTCCATCTAATATGTTGTATACAATATTTAATTGTACCATGGAGAATGTAAATCATTAATTCGGTATTTGGAATATGTCATAGTCTCAACACATTATTAGGGAACAAATTTCTTAATATTCCAGGTTATGAATCAGGTAGACAATGTCTTGGTGTCTGGATATATTTGATTCCAAATGAAAACTATGTTCCCAGTAATATATTAATACTCATGTCCTAACGACAATATTTACTTATGTCACCAAAAAAACCTTATTAGGGAAACCTACTGTAAACACCACCTTGAGTTTGAACCACGATTGATTCTGCTCAATAATAACCAAACCCACTAAGGCCCACCATGACAGTGAACGATTTAGCTACCATAAAAAAATTCTTCTTCCATTATGCCAAGGTCTATAAACATGTGATAAGATGGTGTTACTATAACATGATTCAAGTTTCCCCAATCAGGTTAAATACTCATATGGGGGAAATCAGGGTATATTAGATTAATACAACTACCCCTTAAGATCTTATTTCATTATTAAACAAAGCATTATTCTCTCTCTTTCCTGTAGCAATGTATGGACAAAATGATAGCATGCATGAGAGTCAACAATTTTACTTGGTCCACTATAGAGAATCAATCTTGACGTAAATGTACATTAAATTAATTTTTCGGAATACTTAATACATAACCAAAATAGAAACCCAAGGACTATAATAGTTCAATGTCTTTGGAAAATTGGAACACAATCTTCTAATCATGGTGAAAGATCATCAACATCTCCCGTAAAGATCTTTCACTTCTATTTTCTTACCTAAACTAATTAATTATATCACGGGGAAAAGAAAAAATAAAATAGGTGAGCTTAAATGCTTAATGAGGGTAATCATGGAGAAAATAAAACAATCCATATACATTAGAACCAAAAAACATGAAAATATTTTTTAATCATCAAAATCTTGAGTTGTGAAATAAATCCTGGTAGTACGTAAGGAATTGATCATAATGTAACATTAGTGATGACAAAATAGCATGAGAATAAAACATGTAATTGTAGAAAAACATTAAGTACATGATATGATTTACATAGTAGCCAATGTATTTCTACCAAGACCTTCATAGTGGACAAATTCCATTACTGAACCGGGTTTACTTGCCGTTCCAGCCCTGTATTACTTGACCAGATTTTCTTGTTGTTGCCGCCATGTATATATCATGAGACATAAATATTTACCCATTTAATTGTAGGAGATGTAGGTCCCACCAATCTCATAATTAAATCATTCTTTTTTGTGCCCAAAATAAATACAAATAAATCATTATAACTCAATGAATAATATGGGTTTCACAAACATCAACCCTTCAAAAAATAATCCATATAAAACAAATGGATATCATTTATCATAAGAAAATTCAAACCATGTAAAGAGTATAGACATTGTACTTGAATCATAAAAATGATAAATAATGTCTTCTTAGTTGGAAAATAGTTTTGATAAAGCACTAGATATGAATTCTTGAGGAAAATATCCTTTTTTCTTGAAAATCATTTTCTTTGCACAAAATGCAATGAAATTTTAAAAGAAAAGGATTTTTTGTTGAAAATAATCATGAAATTTTATAGAGTAAGCTTAAGGAAAATAAGGCCTTATTAAACCGTAAAATTTTGTTCATGCCATATATGTTAAAAATGGTCTTCTTGTACTTTTCCCGAAAAAGTCCAAAAGTACCTCGTATGGTAAATAGAGGAAAGATTCCTTCCATACCATGCGATAAAAAAGGATAAAAATGACATAAAACATAAATGGAAGAATATTAATCATTTTATGAAAAAAATTGAAAACATGGACCTTGATGATAAAAAAACCCTAGAAAGTACTTATGAATAAACCATCTCGGATAAGAATGAGATTGGAATAATTATCCCATACCATAGGTCCAATTTCTTTTGTATGTGTCCGAACCTCCTGTATAATGATTTAAATAATGTCATCGACATATTCAAGAATCATAGTAATTTATATGATATCATATATGATTCACTTAAGACTTTATATTACCTGTTCATTTGTAAATTCCATGTTGAATCAACGTTTTGGGTAATAATCGTTTCATTTATCTTACATTTTTGGACTTGTTGTTATTGATATTATTACTTATATAATAATTTATTTATATACAGAATGTAAAACAAGATTTATATATCATATATATATTCAGTGTATAAATATATAGATAGATAAATGAAATTAAATACATCGTTTATGGAGGCAGTAGGTCGTACGTACGTATGAACGTTGTATTCCATTCCTTATTGACTGGAGTGGAAGTAAGTAGATAACATATATATATATATATATATATATATATACATAAATACATTATAATTATAATGTAATATTTCTTAGTATTATTCATTATATATACTTTATATTTATTCTTGAATGGTCAACATGGAGAATGAATCTCATTACGTCGTGGAGACGGTAATCTGTACGTATGCACAAGCGATGATATCATTACCATAATTATTGAATGGATTTGGATTAAAAGATATAATATCTAATATTTAGTATAATGTTATAATAATCATATATAGTTATTATTTCAACCATTATACACATCCAAGTAAGGTGGTGGTGGAAAAACCGATTACACCACACCGTGGAGACGGTATTCCGTACCTACAAACGTGCAGAGATTTCATTTTTCAGAGGATGGATAGTGGTTGAAATAGGGTTGTTTAATATTTATAATAACATATAAGTATATGATAGATATTGATCTTTTTACTTAATAATTAAACTAATATTGAAGAGTAACAAGATGAAAAAGAAGAAAGAAACTTGAATGAATTGGTAGAAGAGATTAGCTCTTTCTCGACATGCCTCTTTTAAACATCCATTTAGGGCACTAGAGATGGTCTTTTTAGAAGAAAATAACCTGTATAATATACCTAGAGAGTCTAAGAAGAGGAATTGGAAGGGGTTGGCCGAGAATGAAGGCTCAGAATTATGTTAATAGGAGTGGGAAAAAGGTGCCATTATATAGGAGAGGAGAGGGACACTTTTGGAAACCTCAAAAATTTTAATTAATAATAAACTCAATAACCACATAAAAACCTCCATAAATCAGACAATTAGAATATGATATGTTATAGGGTTGTAATTAAATCAACCAATAATATTTATACAAGTTTTATGTTTATTTGAAACCTTATAATTTTGTTTTATCGTTATTTAATCTATTTCAATTTATTTGTTGTAATAATATTCTAATTTTTAAATTGTATTAAATACTTATTTATTTGTTGTGAATTTTCCATAATTATATAAATTATTACATTATCGACCATATAATTGCAAATTTGTAATTTTTAAATATTTTTGATATTTTTAATCAATTTAATAATATGTTATTTTTATAAAATATCAATAGTGTCAATTTTGACACTATTCAATAATTTGAATTTAAATAAAATCCACACAGAAGATATATTTGAAAAAATATATTTAATAGATCATTGAAATTACATATTTACCTATAAAATTCCTTTATCATATAAATTAGATCATACAATATTTATTTTATTATTTTTAATACCATTTATTTGATATTTCTCCTAATAAAATAATTACTGAAACATTTTTGTATAATTATTTATTATATATTTTTTATGCATAAAAATTAAAAATAAAATACTATGATGAAGAAAAATCTAATATCATTCATAATAATACTTTTAGTAGAATTTATCTTCTAAAACAACCTACTTTTAAAATGTTATCTTTATTAAAGTATGAAGGTGACAACTTTGGCATAATTTAAAATAAGATAATATAAATGTAATAATCTGTTTTATAAGGATCCAAATGGTACATAGGTAAACCCTCAGATTCTTAGGATATATATATACGAGACCAATATGGTTTGTTCAAGTTGATGATCCTTTTGATGGGTATTATTATTTTAATAAAAACAATATTATTGACTTTTCACTAAATAAATAATTTCTGCATCATTAATGTATAAGCTATTAAGGTTATTGTATAATTCTTAAAAATCAAAAATAAATTACGATATTTAAGATAAGAATTTTATCACTCAAATTAGTATTTATAATAAAATTTATATTAATTATAACCTTATATTAAAAATATTTTAATTTTTAAAGATTGGGTGAGACATATTTCACTTTCTTTTATTATAATAAATTAAAGGTGTTAATCACATCAAAGTGGCTTCCGAAAGTTACCATTTAGACCAAAGTATATTTTAGGATTAAATATAATAATCCAATTATATTAATACAAGTGTTTGTGTAATTTTATTATATTATTTCTACCCTTATTTACCAGATTTACCTTTAACTTTTGTAAATAAAATTTACCGTAGTTACTGTTCATAATGCATAAAAATAAAAAGTAAACTATTAAAATAATTTTTAACTACTAATTCCATATATGGAATCAATTTTTCAAATTTAAAATAAATAATTTTTAGTATTTAATTTATAATTAATCCCGCTGTTGAGAAAACGGGTTTTAAAAGTCAAAACATTGCTAAATATTGAAATGTTTTTACCTATGAATTCACTATAAAATTAATGATAATGAAATAAATAATATTAAATAGTAAAAATATATTCTATTTCTATTTTAAAACCATTAAATATTATAATTAATCCATATAAATTATCTAAATGAAAAAATATTCTTTTAAGTAAAATTTAGCGTATTTTTACTATTCATCAAAAAATAAAGGTTATCAGAATAATGTAAAAAATTTATACAATGTAAATTTCAATAATCTGATTCAAAATAAGATTTTTTCATTTTCAAATTGAACTTATAAACTTGTCAAAAAAATTAATTAACATCGGTGTGCCATAAAAAGACTCCAAAACTGCATTTTTTGAAAAATCCTTCCTTTATACGAAAAAATTATTTTGTTCTAATAACTTGTTATAGGAAATGTGTCCGATGAATTGTAATGTTATACAATTAAAAATTTGGTAAATTATATTAATAAATTATTGTTCATAATAATATTATATCAATATATCATTGTTTAGTAAAACATGGTATTGCGTACAACACACACTATTGAGGAAGGCCACTCTTGTATGCAACAGAAGCCAAAAATAGTGTTGCGTATACTAAAATATAATACGATGTTGCGTATAGCGCAAGACAATATTGGTGTTTCATACACCACAAGATATCAAAGAAATTAAAAAGATTATTTCTCATTAAATCTCATTCTGTTACATTCTACCCCTTCAAAATGAATTTCTCCCACGGAATTCGTTGGGGTTATAAATGGTTTACTACATGAAAGTTTCATTCATAGAAATCGACATCATAAAAAGGAATAATGGAACTTAATTTTAAAAATGAAACTTATAGACAAAACGGTCACCCAATGTAACTCATCACTGGGTTTCCACATAAGAGAATATAGGAGATAATATAGATATTGAAGAAAAATCTAACCATTGTGTTCTAATGAAGAGTGGTATAGAACATGGCTATTAAAAATCAAAAAATCACAAAGAAATAAATTTGTGATGATATAAGGTACCATCTGATTCATCGGATATTGAGGACACTAGGAAAACATTTTTGGTTTTCCAAATCATTTCACTATAGTTGAAGAATTTTAATTAGAAGGAATAGATACATGATTTTGTTACATTATCACTATTTGTCATTCCATGAGAAATTTCCACTTCATATCTTAATGAAATGTTTTTGAATTTGTCATTCATGAAGTGTTAGTAGATCATGTGATATAATTATGAGTCAATCCATTTGTCTAAAACAAAAGGTTACCAAATTTTTTAAATATACATAAGTCCATATATTGGAAGATTAATGGTATATGGATCCAAAAATGAACTTATTCATCATATATCACACCACTTAATAAAATATAACTAATTTCTACAAACTAGGGACTTACCGTAGGCCAGTGGAAGGTGATAAAGGCTGTTCGCACTTCAGTTGTGGGTTCGATTCTCGAATCCTTGTCCAACACGACGGGTTGTCGCCCATCCTACTGGTTTTCCTTTTTCTAAAACTATACTATTATAACATTTCAGAAATAATAAAAATTTTCTAGCCTTAAATAATACTATTTGTTGTCTAACATAAACAATTCCAAACTTTAGGCATATCCAAAATACTTTTATCCAATCTCATAGAATAAAGAAAATGATTTCTAGAAGGGTTATATAACAATCATGTCAATACCATCATTTTCCCCCCATATATCATAAGATATATCTTGTTGGTCACATTCCAAACATTTGAAGGAATTCTTCATGTTGAAATATGATAATAACATATTTTACTATAGAACCTTCGTGACAACATGAATTATATCAAAATTAACCCTTTACCAACACCAAATATATCAAAAATTATATATACTCCAATCATGATATCACATTATCCTTTTATCAATCATGAGCTCATTAATAATATCAAACATCTCATTATCCCTTTATCTCTTCATTATGTGCATATCATCTACTTTCCAAAAATACTTCAGTCACTTTTCATGCTTACCGGTACCATAAAATTATTGAAAACCTAAAACATAGATATTCCCCTATTCTATAATACTGTAAATATGATACCACAACACTATTTTGGAATCTCGTTGAATATACACATAATCATTCCACTAATTCATTGTCATATTCAATATCACCAATAGTGATCGCATGTGACTTCCCTTTGTTCTTTTCCTTAAGAGGTTGTTGATGTCGCTCATCCTTAACCCTTGGATAAGGGCATTGGTTATCATAATTCCCCATTTCCTTTAACTTGTAGCATTGATGTTTTGGTGGTGTTTTCCCTGTAGTCTTTTCTCTATTCACAACATTAATTACCTTTTTCTCATCACTTCAGCACTCAACATCTCGATGAACATCTTTTCCACACATAAAATACATTTTCTAGTCCCTTTAAGACAATATCCACCATGCTTGTTTCCACACATTGATCATAAAGAAACATTCATCTTTTTCTCCATTGTTTTTTGAGATTTTTCGTTGAACTCCATCTTTCATTTCATGTCAAAAACATGAGATGGATATGTAACACCAACTTCCAGTTCTACCCTGATATCACAACACACAATTTATTCATAGCTACTGATGTTTCTTATAGCTAATTAGATTCCAAGACATGGTTTTAAGCAACTGATGAATTTATCAACATTACTTTTAGGTTGTATGATAAAGCCAGATTCATACCTTGCATGACTTGTAAAATTCGCCTTGTATATACAAACAGATTCATCATACTTTTTCTTATGCTCAAGGAACTCCTTTTCTATCATTTTTTGAAGAATATGAGGGAAGTACTTAATGAAAAACAAGTTCTTGAACTCATCCCATTCCTTGGAATCAATTTCATCTTGGGGACTCGTATTCTTAATAAGAGTCCACCACTGGTCTACTTCACCTTTTAAATGGTAAACATCTAAAATCGCTTTTTCATGTTCTGAACTGCGATGTATGGAAAATATATTTTCAATGGTATTGATCCATTGTTCATTAATACGTGGATCAGAAGACCCATTGAAAGAAGATGGACGTTGCCTCATGAAGGACTCAATAGAATATTGTTCTTTTCTCTTCTCATTTGGATGTCCAGAATGATTCATATCATGTGTAAGTATAGAAATAAGATTTTTCACTAAATCTCCCATAAAATTGGGTTTTTCAGGAGGAAAATCTTTGAATTGTCAATTACATTTATCAACATGGTTCAATCATGTTCTATCCATCGTCTAAATCCCAAAAAGAATAGTGTCAGAGGCAAAAATCATGTTAGGAAAACAACACAATAAAGGTAGAGTTCCATCAATATAAAACATCTTAGGTTTAGTTCTATGATCGTTACCATAATTCTAGGACTATAAACGATAATTATACTTAACCTTAGAGACAACCCGAGACATACCTTATAAATATCTCTAGGGATCTCACTTATGATTTCGCATCCTAGTTTCCAAAGGTTAACTAAACCTTTTCTCTAATACCAACTGTATTGGTCTGGAGTTATTTCTTGTGGACTATAAATTACACCTATCAGAGCAGTCTAGGGTAGGCTACACCCCCTAGGCGGGACATACCACCATCCCCAGTGTCATTCATTTCCTCTTGAAGCCCTTAGGCTGAGTGAAATTCTTCATCCAACACCCACATGTGAAAGTTCCCAAGGATTAGATACATTCTTACCTCATATGCCTCTGATACCAAAAATAGATACCCATGCATGAATTACATAGAAATTAAATTACTATTTAGGAATACTTACTACCTAACAAAAGCAGACACCCAAGGACCGTAAAAGTTTATTGTCTTTGGAAACTTGGAACATGATCTTCTAATCATGATGAAAGATATTCAACATATCCCATACATATCTTTTCCTTTTTTTATTACATAAAACATTTATGTATATCCTAGGGAGGATAAAACATAAAAAGGGTGTGGTAAAATTCCTAGTAAGGATATTCATGGAGAAAATAAATCATAGAATATACATTTGAACTTAAAAACATGAACATAATGTTTAAACATCAAAATATTGAGTTATAAAATAAATCTTGGTAGTACGTAAGGAAGAGATCATAAAAAACATTAATCATGATAAAATAGAATTATAATAAAACATGTAATTGTGGAAAACCATTAATCACATGATAGGATTTCCATAGTAGCCAAGGCATTGCTGCCAAGACCATCATTGTGGACAAAGTTCATTTCTGAACCAGGTTTACTTAACGTTCGAGCCTTGTACTACATAACCAGATTTTCTTGTCATTCCATCCATGTCTATATCATGAGATATAAATCATTACCCAATGAATTGGAGGAATATATAGGTCATTCCCATCTCATAATGAAGTCATTCTTTTATGTTCCCAAAAAAACAAAAATCATTCCTCATAACCCAAAGAATAGTATAGGTTACCTAAACATCATCCCATCAAAACATAGTCCATATAAAACAAATGGATAACATTTCATTATAAGAAAAATAAAACCATGTAAATAATAGAGGAATTATACATTAAACATAAACATACTAAATAATTTCATCTGAGATGGAAAATTGTTTTGATAAAACACATGAAATGAATCCTTGAGAAAAATATCCTTTTTCTTCAAAATCATTTTCTTTTTATAAAATTCCATGCAATTTTAAAAGAAAAAGGCTTTTATTTTGAAATAATCATGAAATCCTATATAGAAATATTTATGAAAATAACACCTTATAAACTATAAAAATCCTTTCATTCCATATATGTTAAAAAAATTCTTCTTGTACTTTTGCGGGAAAAATCAAAAAGTACCTCGTATGGTAACCAAAAGAAATACTCATTTCATACCATGTGGTAAAAAAAGGTTTAAGATGAATTTAAATATACCTTGAATAATAGTATATATTTTATGGAAAAAAAATTAGAAAACATGGACCTGTATGATAAACATAACCCAAGTAAGTACTTACGAATAAACAATTTTGGATAAGAATGAGATTGGAATAATTATCCCTTACCATAGGTCCAATTTCTTCCGTACATTTCTGAACCTCCTGTATAATGATTTAAATAATATCATCTACTTATTCAAGAATAATAATTCTTTTTTTGATATCATATATGATTCACTTACGACTTTATATTACCAGTTTATTTTTAAATTCCATGTGGATGCAAGGATTTCGGTAATAATCATTTCATTTATCATAGGGGTTTGGACATTTTATTCTTGATATTATTATTTATATCATGATTTAATTACTTCCTGAATGTAAAAAAAATTTATATATCATAAAATTATATATTCAGTGTATATATATCGATAGATAAATGAAATTAAATACATTGTTCAAGGAGACGGTAGGACGTACGAACACATGAACGTCATTTTCCTTTCTTTATTGACTTAAATGGCAGTAAGTAGATGACATATATATATATATATAAAAATACAGTATAATTATTATTTCATATATCTCAGTGTTATTCATTATATACAATTTATTAATATTCTTGAATGGTTAACATGGAGAATGAATCTCATCGCGCCGTGGAGACGGTAATTCGTACGTTCGCACGAGCGATGATATCATTCCCAAAATTATTGAATGGAATCAGAGTGGAAAATAAAATATCTCATAATTAGTATCATGTTATAATAATCATATATAGTTATTATTTCCACCATTATACCCATCCAGGTAAGGTTGTGGTGGAAAAACAGATTACACCACAGCGTAGAGACGGTATTCTGTACGTACGCACGTGCGATGACTTCATTTTTCATAGGATGGATAGAAGGAGAAATAGGGTTGTATCATATTTATTATAACATATCAGTATATTATTGATACTGATGTTATTACATTATAATGAAACAACTAACGAATAGGAATAAGAAGAAGAAAGAAACATGAATGAATGGGTAGAAGAGATTACCATTTCCTCGACGCACCTCTTTTAAACATCCTCTTATGGCACTAGAGTTGGTCTTTTGAGAAGACCACAACTTATATAATATAACTATTGAAGTTTAGAAGAATAATTTTATGGGTTTGGATGAGATTGAAGGCTCAAAATTGATTTAAGAGGAGTGGGAAGGAGGTTCCCTTAAATAAGAGAGGACAATGGCACTTTTGGAAACCTCAAAAATATTAATTAATAATAAAATAAAACCCCACATAAAAACCTCCTAAAATCACAAAATTAGAATATGAGATGATATAGGGTTGTAAAATAATCAACCAATTAAATTTATACATGTTTTATGTTTATTTTAAACCTTATCATTTTAATTTATCCTTATTTAATCTATTTAATTTTATATGATGTAATAATACTCTAATTTTTAAATTGTTATAAATACTTACTTATGGGTTATTAATTTTAAATAATTATATAAATTATTAAACTATGGACCTTATAATTTTAAATTTTAAATTTTAAATTTTTATATATTTTTGTAATTTTTAATCAATTTAATAATATGTTATTTTTATAAAATATCAAATGTGTCAATTTTGACACTATTTAATTATTTGAAATTAAATAAAATCCACACAGAAGATATATTCGAACCAAAATATTTACTAGATTCCTATCATTTAATATTTATCTATAAAATTAGTTTAGCACATATATTAGTTCATATAATATTTATTTTAATATTTATAAAACCATTTATTTGATATTTCTCTTAATAAAATAATTACTACAACATTTGTGTAAAATTATTTAATGAAAATATTTGTTGATAAAAATTAAAAATAAAATACTGTAATGAAGAAAAATCTAATATATTTTATTATAAAACTTTTAGTAGAATTTAGCTTCTAAAACAGCCTAATTTTAAAATGTTATCATTATTAACGTATGAAGGTGACGACGTTGTCATAATTTAAAATAAAATAATATAAATGAAATAATCTATTTTATAAGGATACAAATGGTCCACAAGTTGACCCTAGGATACTTAGTGTATATATATACTCGACAAATATGGTTTTTTAATGTTGATGATCTTTTTATGGGTATTATTAATTTAATATAAACTATATTATTGACTTTTCACTAAATAAATAATTTCTGCAACATTAATGTATAAGCTATTAATGTAATTATATATATCTTAAAAATCACAAATAAAGTTTCATCATGAATAGAAGAATGTTATCAATAAAATGAGTATTTATAATCAAATTTATATTCAGTATAACCTTATATTAAAAATTAATTAATTATGAATGTTTGGGTGAGACATATTTCAATTTCTTTTAATAAAATAAATTAATGCTATTAATCACATCCAAGTGGGTTCTATAAGATACCATTTAGACCCAAGTATATTTTATGACTAAATATAATCGTCCAATTATATTAATACAAGTGTTAGAGTAAATTTATAATATTATTTTTACCCTTAATTACCTGATTTACTTTTAACTGTTGCAAATAAAATTTACCGTAGTTACTATTCATAATGTCTAAAAATAAAAAATATCCTATTAACATAATTTGTATCTAATGATTCCAAATATGGAATCAATTTTTCCTAATTCCAAACACAGATGTTGCGTTATTTAATTTATAATCAATATTTTTGTTGAGAATATGAGTTTTAAAAGATAAAACATTGCAAAATAATGAAATTTTTTTACCTATGAATTCAAATGTAAAATAAATGATAATGAAAAAAATAATATTAAATGTAAAAATATATTATATTCATACATTAAAACAATTCAATATTATAATTTATCCATATAAATTATCTCAAAGAAAAAAGATTTTTTTAAGTAAAATTTAGCGTTTTTTTACTATTCATCAAAATATGAAGGTTATCATAATAATGTCAAAATTTTATCCAACGTAAATTTTTATATACTAATTCAAAAGATGAAGGTTAATTTTTCAAATTGAACTTATAAACATATCAAAATTGGATTTAAAATTGGTGTGGCATAAAAAGATTGCAAAACTGCATTTTTTGAAAAATACTACATTTATACAAAAAATTGTTTTTGTTCTCATACCTAGTTATAGAAAATGTGTAAGATGAATTATAAAGTTATAAAAATAAAAATGTGGTTAATAGTATTCATAATGTCTAGTTCATAATAATATTATAACAATATATCGTTGTTTATTAAAACTCAGTATTGCGTACAACACACGCTATTTAGGAAGGAGACTCTTGCATTTAACACAAACCAAGAATAGTGTGGCATATACTAAAATCTAATACAGGGTTGCGTATAGCACAAGATAATATTGGTGTAGAATACACCACAAGACATCAAAAAAATTAAAAAGATTATTTCTCAATAAATCTCAAGGTGTTAAATCCACCCTCATTGGGTCACATGCGATGAACACATATGATGATGTGATGATGTTCCAAATCAACTAAGTTCCACTAAAAAACAATGGTTCTAGAAAGATAACTTATATTATTTATCACACTGCCTTTAAAAGCATCATAGGGTACTCACTATCCCTATGGGTTTAGCACGAGTAACTATTTGAATTCTCACTACTCTCTCAATGGATGTTTTCTCACAGCACTTCCAGAAGAATCCACTATGAACTCTTGAATTTGTAGATTGTACAACTCATTTACTATATCATTAAATTCAATTTTAATCCATTTTGGGAATACCCCTTTACCCTAGAATTACTAGGAATCATATATCATTCACACAACCTTTGATTTATTATTTGAACCCTTAAAAAATATAGGAACAATTTGAGTTTATATAATGAATTCCCAACTTCGACACACTATCATGGACAATCCTATTTTTGTGCAAATTTAATAATTTGGGAACAAACCTCTTCTTACATGAAAATACCTTCATACATGAAACTCCCTTCTTACACAAAATATCCTTTTTGTGAAAATCTTTCAAGATTTAGAGCCCATATTTTCTCTAAGGTTTGAGCTATTGAAATGATGGGGTGGGGTGGCCACTTATTTATAGACCAAGGTGACCTTGCACACATGTTTCTTATCTTCCAAATGCCTTGTGTGCATAAATTACATGATCAAAAGAAATCATATTTTTATATTGTATTGGGAATGTAACTATCTTCAATGACTATCACTAGATCTCCAATTTTCAAGAACGTGCAATGCCGCCATTATTACATTGAATTTTCTTTCACACAAACTAAAATATTTTAAGCGGATATTTCATTTTCCCTATTTTTATTCCATGATCCCCAAATTATATTTACCCTAATCATTCAAAAATAAAATCAATCTTGCATAGAATATCCTATTCTAAAAAAACCCTTCTTCTTTCAATATATTTTAGACCCCAAAAATTTGTCAAACATGGGGATATGATGCCGCCTTATATTGAATCTTTTTGTTCCTCCTCTAGTGTTTACATTCCTTTTTCTTGGATCTTTTTCAACATATAATGGAAAAATATATTAAGAACTCCTACAAACTAAAATGGAAACCAACTTTTTCATAACAAAACAATTAACCAAAAAACAATGCAGTGTTACCCTGATCAATTTTTTCCTAACATTTCCTTTGCATAATATACCTATATGCCCACTCCCAACCATGTCAATTAAATAGTGTAGAGTAATTTGATGAAAACACTGCTTTTTTTTGAATTAAGTCATGAATGGACTAAAATATATGAAATATATCATTGTATAAAATAAAACAAAAAAATTCTGAAGGAAACAAATACACAAAAAAATAGAAATGATGTCCCAACCTCACTACAAAAGGAAAATATTTATTGATAATAGATCCTTACTTTTAATACTTAAGTTTACCATTATACATGGTCAATATTTCTATGTATCACAATGATCCACTGTGCTCACCAATGATCTATGCATCAATAACATAATAAATTATAGGTGTAGGATTATACCATGTAGGGATGAGTATATACATACCCAGTAAGAAACCTAAATACAGAATGGTTGTGGTACAGATATACAAACATAGTCTTATAACCCAAAATTAATAGGTAAAAAACCATAGATACAAAAAGATATATGCACATAAAGAAACATCAATGATCGATAAATGGGATTTAATTCTCACATCCCAGATGAAGTTAATGTGTAATAATAATTCTCATAGAATCTATCACAGATGCTAAACAATTGTAACAACCTTACTATAATACATTCAAAGGGATCATACCTCAGAACTATGTTCTAATATCAACAAAACAAATCTCCCATTGATTACCCGAACCCCGCTAGATCTTTAATATGAAATTTTTACACTCCAAAGGAAGAGAACCCACATCTTCAAGTTGGAAAGTACTGAACCTAACTAGAAAAATAATAAGGAACTCACACCATAGTGTGACAAGGTGGTACTGAACCCAATACCTATCAGAAAGCCTATGAAATCTATGATCTTATGGGACATGTGAGTACAGACCCATAAATTTATTTGATAGTATGAGAGACATGTGCTTTGATGCAATAGAGGAGTACATACACCAACATCTATCTGAAATAATAGAGAACCCACACCATAGTTTTATAGGACAATACTAATTTCAACATCTATTTGATATAATAGATAGCCCATTCAATGGTGTAAAAAGGGACTACTGGTCCAAATATTAATCTGATGATCCCATAAAATCACTATTATCTTCATGTATTTCATGCATAAGATTCACTATAATAACTTCTCACAACATATCCAAAAGCCACTATGAAGGCCACTATCTTATTTTACATATAAAAAACACAGCATTGACTACTCATGTTCATAAATTAGTTTAAATAAAGTAAATATGAGAGGTATATGATTTTTTTAGTGTACATGATGGGTATGGGGTATACATGGTGTGAGAACCCGCTCATAAAATTGGCCTGATTCTCCCTTTGCAAGAAAAAGATATCTATGTCATAATAAATTGTATTTCCCTTAGGATAAATGTATTCTAACAATACCCATGTTCCTATCAATGCTTGTCATACAATTCCCATGTATTATTTCTCATGCCCATGTACTCTGTTACATGGCCTATCAGTCTATATAGGGCTTAGGTCATTAATAAATGTCACACATCTAGGCCACAATGGTATGATCACATAGATTCTAGGCTAAACTACATGGTGTGTCATATTTAAAATTCCCCATTAAAATGATTCCACCACTATGGGAGGATACATGATGTGGGTTCTTCCATATACATACTATATAGTTGGTTTTTCAACAGAAGCTATAGTTTTTAAAATGGATCATAGACTATTTTCTTCCACTATGATTTACAACCATTAACCACTCAAAATGCGCCATATTTTATGGTAACAATTCTAATCTTATATTTACTATCCTATGAGGAAACAAATTAGAATTTGGCCTCATTTGAAATTTCTACAATTTCACTTATAAATCTTTCATGGATTTCCATCACATCTCATGATCCAAGACCCATGGAAAAATCACATGCAACTTTCAACATATCCTGATCCATCCAAAAATCATCATCTTGGTCATCTTTTTCCAAACCATCACAAAATTTGGAATTCTAGCGAGCTTTACCTCATCCTAGAAATTTAAAACATTGGCCCCATAGGTCATATATGAAGAATGACAAGCACTATGGGAAGAAGAACATGATAATTAAGTAATATATTTTTAGAAAATATTTGTTCTCCTAGTATTACATTATAAGGATGTTCAAATAATGTACCATGGTATATAAAATATAAATTTATTAAAAAAATTTGGAATTATGTAACATTCACGTATGAAAATCACAAGATCACTGATAAAAAGATCGCATATCAAAAATAGAAGATAAAATCCACGTTAAAACTATTAATCAATGATTAGAACCATAATTTATGACCCATATTCCAAAATGGTATTGATTTTTTGTGAAAAATATTTTAGAAATGATGTGAGGGTCCTGTTACATTCACTACCTACCCATCCACCTTGATCAAATCAAACATCGTTCTCAGATCTAGATCCTCTAATGAAGTAAAAAAGTTCCCATATCAATCATATCAAGACTAAATTGGAAAAAATAGATAATTTTAATAATGAATTGTTTTTTTAGGATTTTAGGTTTTTTGTGTTTGAAATAAAATAGATGAATTTAATCATTTTTTTAATTAAATGATCCTCTAAGTACTACCTCACCTGAACGTCCTATACCAGCCATCCTTAGGTTGTTCCTAGTGTTAAAACCATTTTATATTATCAATAGTGATTCAATATTTCAAATCAGAGACTATATTTATGAGTTACTAAATAGTTCATTAAAAAAATATCTACATGATAATAATTTATTTAATAATTTTATGATATCAATTCCCAGCTCAGTGAGCCTCAAAAATCATTTCATCTAAGTAAATAGCATAAAAATTATTCCTTAAAATATTTTAAGCATTATTTGGGAAAAAAATATAGTTACTACACATTATAACACATTTGTTATTTCTTATAATAAATGGGGTTCTGACTAGTAGCGACTATCTAAACATGATTATTTGGGAGTCTATAACCTAATTATCATATCATTGAAGGGATAATTTAAATAAAATATAACAATATAATGTAAATAATTAATAAGAAAATAATATTTTATATAATTCATGAAATATAATAAATAAATATGATCCTTTGGTGGAATGAAAAACCAGAGTAATAGTAAATTAAAATGAATAAATGAATCAATGTGGAAATTATTTTGATTCTATCATGGTACCACCAACCACTTCATGACCCATGACTTATCCCTCATTCACAGACCCCTACCCTATTATCCATCTATATACATGAATATTGTACATGAATTTAGATTTCTATTTAGGGATTGAGTAATAAAACACATTAGGACAACAACCATGCATTGATTCCATGTGTTTAGATATATAAAATGTGTATTTCCTGGTAAAAATAAATATAATGGAATAAATAATCATATATAGAGCACCCGTGAGTTATCTAAGACACCATATTCCCTAGACATAAGTTCATTTGATCTATATGAGAAGGATGATAAAAATTTCAAAATTGATCGACAACAGGACTCGTGGCTGATAACATGATCCTTGGTATCCTCAAGGAACTAAGTCTCATGTTATTCCAAATGAAACACAAAGGAATACGTACTCAGTATCTATATGTTATTGAGTTGAGGAATAATAATCAGTATCCTTAAATCACTATTTTTAAGCTACGGATGCAAGTCTATCATTATTCTACCTCGTGTATAGGTTCACCATCTTTATTACTGATCTTTGGGAATGGTCCCCCTCAAAGGGTTAACAATACCATAATGTTCCACCTATTATGAATATAAATAATAAAACAAAAAATGAAATAGTAACTCACATAATAGAGAGATTCATAATAAGAGAATAATAAAACATTCTCAAGAGATTATATTGGAAACATATAAAAATATGTTATATCTATAAATATTGATTAACATATATTATATGTAATAATCATGAACCCAGGATCATATATGTGTATCATGATCTACAAAGAACCACCCCAAGAAATATCTTTTAATCGTGGAAAACACAATATTATCTCACATCATGATTCATGTAAAAAAAAATGAAGAAACTAAAATACTAATGAACATACAACATAAATGTATTTTAAAATGAAATCCAAAGATCATCGAAGTTTTGATGGATGAACTATATTGCACACATGTGAAAAACATGATTAGATTTTTTGCATTGCCAAATAATGATTTGAATCATTCAAAATGAGGTTTAAAATGGATATTCAAAAGCATTACATGTCACAAAGGGTGGTTTTAAATATAATAAATTAAGGATTACACCATGGGAAGAAATTCTAGGTATGCGAAAGGAGATTTTTCCAATTCACCCAATCTTCTAACGATTGGATTACAGATCATGAATTAATATCAAATTATAAAAGAGAAAAAAGAGTTTATATAATGTACATCAATAATAAAAAAATCAATTTAAATGATTTTTCATATGATTTACATGAAAAAAAGTGTCTCAGTATAGTTTATCTATAATGACATACATAGAAACAATGACAATCCATAACGAATATATATCTGATCAGAAGGGGCTTCATTGTCATGTAAAATCCACAATAAATATTCCTAGGGATTGTAAGAATATTATAGTATAATCATAAATCATACATCAGTAAGTTTTTTATGATGATTATTCCCAAAATAAACACTCTATTAACATTTATAATAAAAGGTTGACAATGATTCAATCAAAGATCATTGTCTGCTTGACTGATATACGATTTTTCTTCCCTGGAAGGAAGAACTAATCCTGAAATCACTATATAAACCAAATACACATCAGATATCCATTCACAACACCAAAATTTAAAAATAAAAATGATTTATATCAATATTAAATTAACCATTTAAGTATCACCCTATCATCCCAACATTAGAGATCTACGTGGAGATGAATGGGAAAACCAAGAATAAATTTGAGGGATATAAAATAAATAGTTGTTTGTTTAGATATATAATTGAATAATTAGAAGTTCCAAATCTAGGTGGAATTTAAATACATCAAGGTTAATTTAATAAACCATCTAACTAGGAACACCCGTAGGCTAGGGACAACCATCTGACTAGCTGGTGAGGTTTGTAGAAACACCATCAACAAGCCGGAGGAATCCAATAGCTGGTTAGTGGTATTTTACCAACACTTTAAGGCCATTATTTGACACAAAACTATAGAGATGTTTTTCCAAACATAGTTCTACTAAAACAATACCACATAATCAACCATAAAATTGAGTAATAAAAAGGTAACCTAGAATTACATAAAATAAAACCATCTCATACATAGAATTAAATATATGATGTTACAACCCTCCCCCTATATCGACTTCCCATACCCAGAATGTTCCTTCATTGGTTCTAACCAACCATCTCTGTTCATTAACCCATAAAATTATCCTCCCTCTCCCATGTCTCATCCCAGATCGATTCATGATTATATAGAATCCATAATACTGGTATTTTGTCCCGTTGATATAAATTTTCTATCTATTATAAAATATGTATTGGGTGTTCCATGTTTGATGCATCATTATCCATATTAAAATCCTCAATGTCGATGAAAGCCATAGGATAGACATGACCCTCTATCTTAGATACAATTAAAACATATCACATATTACATATAAATTATAAGTAATAACTAGGTGGAAATCCACTATCCCACCCCATTTGGTTACCACAGAGTGTCCAACATACCACAATACTATATTTTCATTCTTCCTAAAAGGTTGGTGGCATAACCAATGTGTCAATATTAGACAAACCCATTAACCAATAAAAATATATGATGTCCTACTCATATGATTGGAATAAGTCTTATTTTTATTATAATATGTGATCTACAAGTTTTGTATCAGATAAATTCTCTCAAAGGTCTCATGTAACGTATAAGGTCCCACACCTTCTTCCTCACCAACCTCATACCAAAAAGTACTGAATGAAAAGACCATCCATAATGGTGCTCATTGAAATCTACATAGTTTTATACAAACTTAACCAAGGCTATGTGATCATTCTGAACTCCACCAATGTATTTGTAACAAGATCAAAATAACGCTTCTGATAATTAAATCATTAGCTCAAATTATACACCAATATACCTATAGAATGATATGCCAAATCTAAATTTAAATTACATTAAAATATGTGATTTAAAATATGTTTCTATCATAGATATATTTTTTAAGGGATATTTCAACATGCATACTATATAATAATCATAAATTATCTATCACATACACAATGTTAGTCTCATGAATTTGTATGAAATTAGAATCATTAATTAGGTGAATATTAATAACCAATAACCATCATGGACCCTCATGTTCCTAGGAAATTCTATCAAATGTCCCATCATTACATCCTCCATCATTGACATGGCCATAAAAGGTGTCTAGAGAAAACCAAAATGATTTTAGTGATTTTCCATTATCTTATTGTATGTAATTCATTGAGGAAAATATATATAATTTTCCCACTTCATCATTGTAAAGATGGATATACAATTAGTTTCATCATATATATTTATCACTGCATATCAAACCACCCACATAGAGGTATCAAAGTCTCATAGTACATCTTCCCCAAATGAATATGGATCTATAAATTACCCATGTTAAATTATTTCATCTTCATTGTCTAAAACCCACAATGTTATTAGTTCATAACCTCATATCTGTTTCAGAACCACATCAGACTCTACTTTAGTTTGTTTAATATAATTTACCATGTCAAATTAGGATAACATGATCATGAATTATGATATTTAAATTATCTATAGCAATTTAAACAATCCATCCTTAAATCATTTAATATTCTCAATATGTACCACTATTCTAATAATGTTTGGTTATAAAGAACATGAGTTTACTTCATTTTATGACTAAGATAATATGAAATAATTTAAGCTTTTCTTGGTGAATACACCATCTAAATTTTGAAAATGTATGATTTATCTACCAAGTTTCATGTGTTGATGTTTAGGTCATACTGTATGAATGTATAGGGATGGGTCATTTGTTCTTTGTAGACAAAAAACATCTCCTGAAAGAGATAGTATCACCAATAAATCAAAATACTGGACTAAGATCACATACTCCAAGACATTGGTGGGATAGTTTAAGTAAAAGGGTTATATATATATATATTAAATTATCAATAAACAATTACCCACTCACATTTCATACAAACTACACCCAAAACAACTCTTGATGAATAAAGGCTAACATCTTAACCAATCATGGACTCATGGAAAATCAAAATTTTAATTATAGTACAAATGAAATTTTTCTCAAGAAATACATCTTTATAGTAATATGAATACTATTACATCACTCACATAATCTTCCTCATTGTTATGGTTTTTAAAAAACATTATAAGTGTGAATAAATTTTCTATATTATCTAGATAAAAATTAAATGCTCTTGATTTAAAAAACATTTTCAGGATTTTTCTAAGACCAAACAACATAAAACATTTATTTGTAAATTTATAAATCAATTCCAACCAACACATGACCCATGATGTTTTTCCTCATGTATACAGAAGTTAATCTTAAATATTTTGTGAAAAGATTGACTTTATCAAATCATACTCATGATTTTCATGACGTGTATGGAATATTATTTCAAGGTTTATGCATATTTGGGGATACTATCAACGAACTAAACAATAAATGAGTATTAATATGGGTAGAATATCTTGTTCATGGTGACCATGAATACAATTCCTGCATTCCATAGTCTAAAAAAACATAAAAAATTATACATATAGACTATTCCTAATCCGAAATGTTGTCTTCAGGATTTTATCCTCTCTAAACTACAATTGGTGATAACTTAATTAGATATCAATATACGTGAACCACCTCACTCCCCATATTAAATAAAATAGAACATTGATCCTAGTAACTGTATACCAATTAGTCAAAATATTTTTTTTTGTTTCTAGTAAAATATGAAGAGTCGAAGACTGCTGTCTAGGTTCTTGTCAAATGAGATAGGTTCACCCAATAGGGAAGTAATCATCCAGATAAACTTGTTTTAATCAAATCCCCCAATAACCTTCATTACCTCATCCAGAGGTATACAACAAGGGGATATAAATATTTTATATACAACTACTATAATTTATGTCTAAATATTAACACCAATATCAGGGAGAAGTATAATGAACTCATCTAAAAATACACTGTAATAAATATACAAATCTATAGGGATAGATGAGGGAAAACTATTAATATTGTACAATTAAACATGAATAAAATCTACACCATAATCATCTCAATATTGATAAATTCTTTTACCACCCATCAAAAATTTAGATCCCATTAATCTTTAGTCACTAAATATTCTCCCTTTTGTGATTTAAAAGATATATTTATCAGATAGAAATAAATATGAGCTACAATGCTTAAAGAGAAGGTGTAATTAAAAATCTAAACAACTTGACAAGGACATATCCTCTCTTGAAACTGAGCTTACTGAAATTAAAAACACCGATACTTGATTTGAATTCCCTTCGGTTCCCCAACTAGAAATCAATACCTCTATAAAACTCAACTCCCTTCTGATTCTCAAATATAACATGTTAAAACAAATATTCAAAAAACACAATGGATTTCAGATTGAGATATAAATACAATGTTAGGAAATTCTCTCCAAATAATTAGAAATGAATCTTGACCTTTATATTTTCTCAGATATAATGAATCACTCCTTGACACTAAGGAAGCTTTTTCCAATCACGTTGTTTCATAATTTCATAATTTCATGAATGGTATGACTATCAGCAAATATCTCCTCCCTAAAATTATTCCTAATATGTTGTATTGAAGACAAAAACAATCATTTAAGCATCCTCCTTGATCATGTAATCCAAGACACTTTCTTTAGCCACAATCCTAATAGTGCCCCATGTGCTAATGGTTTTAACAATGATTTTTTCAATCATTATTGGGATATTTTTCATTTAGATGTCTGAAAACTTGTTAATGCATTATTTTCCAATGGTGTTCTTCCACATGGCTTAAATTCCCAATTCCTTCCTCTTATTCCTAATTGGGAAAATGCTTCTGAGATTCATCTTTTTCTTCATATTGTGCTTATTAATAGCATTTTTTAAATTATCTCTAAACACTTTTCTAGCAGACATACATCCATTTTCCATATAATTGTTTCTTGGAATCAATATGGTTATATCAAATGTATGTGTATTCAGGATTGCATCTGTCTTGCCTCGGAATGCACTAACATATTAAACAAAGTCACTAGAGTTGGTAGTGTTTCCATTAAACCTGAAATTAATAATTCTTTTGACTCCATTGATTGGAATTTCATTTTCAAGGTTCTCAAAAGCATTGGATTTAATGACTCTTTTATCTGTATGATAAGAGCCTCATTCAATTCGGCCTCTATCTCTTTTCTTGTAATTGGTGTCCCTAAGGGATTTTTTTAAAATTCACCAAAGGAGTTAGGCAAGGAGATCCACTTTCTGCCATTATCATTTCCATGGTGGAAGATTACTTAAGTAGATTTCGCACTGGACTTGTGGATCAAAATAACATTAAACTTATTCAGGATTCTAGAAACTAATATGTTCCCTTGCATCATTTATATGAGGATGACATCAGCAAATTCTTACAATTTGATAAACGTAATATCCAAAATCTTAAAAATTCCCTGTCTCATTATGATGAAATCTCTGGTCAATCTATAAGCTAGGTAAAATCCATTGTGTCTTTCAGAAATATTTTTATCCCTATTAGAAAATTTAATATCATTAATTTCTTAGATATTAAAGAATGTTCATTCCCCTTTACTTATATTGGTCTTTATATATTTTGGGGAAGACCGAAATAATGTTACATCTACATCATTGTTGATCAAATCACTAGACAGTTTTCTCCTTGGAAAGGTAAATCCCTATCTATGGTTGGAAGAATTTGTCTTGTGAAGTCTAAAATCATTTTAAAAATGGTCTAATCGATAATGTTGTACAAATGGAATGTGGTTAACATTAATAAAATTAACTTTTCCATTAAAAAATTTGTTTGGATAATAATCACACATAAAAAGAAAGATTGTGACCTTCCCCTAGGCTACATGTTTTAAAATTTTAAACAAGGGTGTTTTTGGAATCAAAAATATAAAACTCTTTAATGATACTCTCCAGGATAGGTTGACCTAGAGGTTACATCATAATAGCTCTTATTCAAATAATTTCCTCAAAACAAGATTCATTACTAAAATTAAGATGGAAATCTGAACTACAACACTTCATCTATCTCACAGTCTGTTAGGAATTCATTCCCCAACATTATGATTAACTCTAAATGGTTGGTTACTAATAGTTCCTGGATGAATTTTTTTCTTAACACCTAGATTTGTGCACCTTTAATCCCCATGTTGCCTCTTAATTATCTTCTTGCTAATACCATCTCCACCATAAAGCGTGTTTTTAATTCTCAGATCATCAGCCTTCCAGATAACATCAATCATGTTATTGATAGCTAACCCTTCTCTATCTCTAAGGATTTTTTTAATTTGGTAACCTTAATAAAATGGTGTTCTTGATTGAATGATTTTTTACAATTAAAATTTTAATATGTAAGAACCCAATTCTTATTTCTGAGGTACGATTTTCTTCATTCCTCTTTTACTTATGTGTTTTTGTGAAAATATGGAGAATGGGGAAAAATCCTCAATTTTGGAAGTACACGCCATGTACTTTTCGACACGTCGTGTTCTTTGGGTCGTGTGGGATAAGTACAAAGGGCGTGTAGCCATACCAGTGTAGAATGGTGTAAAACCCCACTACACACCGTGTAGTGGTCCTTTACACGCCCTGTAGCCAGTGGATAGGCGAATAGTAAGGTGGTGGCCAGCTCTGCGGCAGAACACGCTTTGTACTCAAGGAGACACGCCGTGTAGCCATGTCGGCAGATGAACAGTGCCACGCTGGCGGGAAACCGCCAAATGAACAGTTAAATGAAGGAAGTACACTCCGTGTACTCGGAAGTACACACTGTGTACATTGTTTTTTTCTCTTAAGATGGGAAGTAGCACCCCTTGTTCACAGGGAAGGCTTAGAACGGGAAGAAGGACCAGAAGAGGGAGGTCGTAGCTTTGGAGATCTGCCAGGCGCACGTCGGGAATCCGTTTCCACCTCGGACGATCTCGTTGGAACCACACGGGTAAGCCCTCCACTCCTCTTAAGTCGTCCTTGAAATTCTCCCTCTTTGGGAAGTTATTTAAGTTTACGAAAGTTTTCTTCTATGAAAGATCTACATCATCTTTTGGCGTTTCTGGAATCAACGTTCATGTATATCGTTTGTTGGCGTTTAAGGTAGGTGGCTTGGTGTTCATTTTCCAACTATTGTGTGTTTTGTGCGTTTTGAGCCACGCAACCATATTTGGGGTATCGTGTGGCTAAGGGAAATGATATTTTAAATACCTATAATTGAATAGGTAATTAAATGTGATATTAAAAAGTTGTTTGGGATCATTTCTTGGATCCATGACCATCTTGAGGGGTGTGTTCTTCTGTTTATCCATTTTTCAGGATACCTGTGGGTATTCCATGTTTAATTATGCATTACTTTTTCCTTGAGAGGAATTTTATGTAAATTTCATGTTTATATTTTGGGCATGGCCCAGATACTTATGCCTAAGGGAAGTGTCTACTATAGCTTGATGGAGTGACTGGATGAGACTGATGGCGAGGTTCTTTTTCGCCTGAGGGAAACCTTTCATGCCTGAGGGCTTGACTACTGTGCCTAAGGGAGACACATAGTATGCCTAAGGAAAATTTCTGTTATGCTTGAGATAAATACCTGCGGGTTGGAATCTGATTACCCGATGGTAAGGCTTACTTGACTGAGGACGCTGACTGCTTACTTAGAAATTCACTATGGTGTTTTCCTAACAATAAATAGTTAAATGAATAATTAAAATGGCAATATAACTTGTTAAGTTACTTACTTTTTAGTACTGCCTAGTTTATTTCATTTACTACTACACACTGTTGTTTCATGTTCACACACAGATGTGCACTGGCCTTTGGTGGGTGCCTATTGAGAAATATTTCTCACACCCTATTTGGGTCATGATTTTTGGCCCAAATAGATTATACTGCTACAGTTGTCGATAAGGGCAGGAGTCCCTATACAAGTACTTGATTTCTACTGAGGAGTAGGGGAGCATGGGACCGGGCTGAGGCTCACGATGCTACCGCTTGTTTTGTTCTATTTCCCTTTTCTGTACTTGTACTATACTGTATTTTTGTTTAACATGTTCTGGCTGCTTTTAGAGAATTTGTGGCATGTTGAACCATTTTTTATACTGATTGGTTATATCTACTGCATTTGTTTATTTCAGTTGTGTATGGTTTACTGCTTCTGCTATTGCTGTAAGTTTTATTTCATTCCGCTGTGCCACACATTGACAAATGAGGGTAAAGACTCCCCACTATCAGACTTGGGTCATCACTGCTAGTCGGCAGCCTCTGGCATTTGGAGAAATGCGCTTGAGGTCATGTGGCGAACCGGGTTCGGGGCACCGGTTGAGTGGAACAATGATTTCGGACGTTACAAAGTGGTATTAGAGGAGTTATTTTCTATGAATTACTATTTGGAGCCTTAATCAGGGATAAGATGGGAACGGTGGTTGGTAATAAGCAGTTCCCGGGTGTAGCTAACCCTTGTACATGGAAAATCCACGTTACCTCATATGGAAATTTTACTGATTTTTCAATGTTACAGTTGAAAGGTTTTCACCGAAGGGTGACACACTTGTGTTTGTGCCGTTTATATTTTATCCTTGGGTCTTAATTAGTTGAAACCTGATGAGATGAGGGTATTCCCTATAATGAATCATTTATAAACATTCTAGAAGTCACATGACATGCATAGTTTCCATGCCATGTAGGATCATTAGAAAATTGCATGTTGTTTTGATAGATGTTGTGTTAGAAAAGCATGCAGTTGTGATAGCTGCTTGATAAATAACTGTTATGTGATAGGGGATTTTGTATGATCCTTTTTATAGAGTGGACACCAAACTTTGGTTTTTAGGGAGTATGGACCCCATTAACCAGAATTTGGTGGATCATTGACTGTTTCTTATGTTATAACACAAATAAGATGTCAAAATTTGATTCGTGGGGAGTGTGGGCCGTCACGGACCATAATTTGACACATAGGTGTTTTTTCCGGTATTTTCATGGCTCCAGAGTACTTTTTGAGGTATACTGTTCAGAAAACCCAGTATACATGCCGTGTAGTGTTTTACACACGCCTTCTATGTTCTTCTGTTCGGGAAGAAAAGTAATCTTTTTGAGTTCACACCGTGTACCCAAAGTACACACCGTGTACCCTAATTACACGCAGTGTAGTCTTTTCCCGTGTCAAAAACTGTGTGGGAGGCGACAAGGTGAAGGGAAGAGTTGGGGTAAACACACTGTGTACCGGATGCACACACCATGTAGTTTTGACCCAGAGTCTGCCCGTGTAACTAACAACACAAACGAAGGAGAGTTAATACATACATGTCGTGTCAGTGATGAACATGTCGTGTAGTGTGACCTGGGAACCCGACCGTGTAACTAAAAACACGGGCCGGGGTTATTCTTTCCAGTACTCGCCATGTGTATAGAGAACACACCGTGTAGGTTGAGCCGTGTATCCGGCCGTGTAACTAGCAACACAGGTCGGCAGAGCTCGTCTAGAACACGCCGTGTACCTGTGGGACACATCGTGTAGCCTTGTCCAAGGAAATACCATGTGGACTGAGCCGTGTGGCTAGGAAACGGGGTGGGGTAGACGCCGTGTGCGGGTGTAACACACCGTGTAGTGTCAAGCCGAGTAGTCGGCCGTGTCCCAAACGACACAGGCAGTTGGAAATTACACCATACACACCGTATAGATGTCATACACGCCGTGTAGTTTTGCTCGGTAGGAGCTATGCAGCTTAGCCATGTAGAAGGACCCGGGTAGGGGAAGAGAAGTCAAGTACATGTTGTGTAGTCAATATACACATCATGTAGTCTAGTTTTGAAAATTTTGAATTCCTTTTTCATCCTGTTTCCTTTTTCATATCTTTATTTTTAGTCATGGTTAATCTTGTACTAAAGGCGTGTTTTTGACCTTGTAGTGTCATGCCACCGTCACGACCACGCATTGTTCACTAGGAGAGCAGCGACGACTATACCCTAGAGATGGTTGGCCATGGGCTACCAGTTGATCCTCTAGTATAGCTAAATGTGAAGCCAACTGTTATACCGAACACAGGCGCATATGCACAGTTCTGTGAAGGCTTTATGCTGTTTATGCAGACCTTACAGAGAGCACTACAGGTTTCCACATCAATGGATGAGCTTACTCGTATCTTTCAGCAACAGTATTTGCCTATTTTTTCAGGGGATGGCAGACCACTGGCAGCGGAGTCCTTGCTATGATCAATGCAGACTATTTTCTATCATCATCAGATGCCTCCAGGGCGGAGGGTCAATCTCACGACTTACATGCTACACGATTCCTCCAAGAGGTGGTGGGATGTTACCATCCAGTCAGAGCATGACAGATACATGGCATGGGAGGATTTTCAGGAACTCTTCTATGAATTATTCTTCCCAGATATGCTGAGGGAAGATAGTTCTCTAGAGTTCCTGAATCTGCAGAAGGGAACTATGTCGGTGATGGATTATTCTGCTCGCATTACTGAGCTTCAGCATTTTGCACCCCTTCTGGTGGATGATGAGACGCTGAGAGATTGACGCTTTGAGGATGGTCTTCGATATGACATTAGAGCACTGGTGAATTTTTTCAGGTTGCCTTCAGTACATGATATTTTTAACTAGGTGCTGATTTCTGAAAGGAACCTGCGAGAATCTACTGGTGTGGGCCAGGGCGGTTCAGCACCAGTTATTGGTACTATTTCTACTAGTAAGAGGAAGAGCCATATGGACTTCTCTCTGGGTGGCAGTACTAGCCAGACAGTTTCTTCGGGTGTCCCGATCATGTGCTATCAGTATGGTAAGGAGGGGCACAAGAGACTGCAGTGTCTACATGATCCATGGGAGTCTCGATCTTGCGGAATGATGGGTCATCTACATTGTTTTTGCAGGGTGTTTCTACCAGTAGCTAGTGATAGGGGTTCTGTACAGACTCCGTGTGCGGGGGAAGGACCAACAGCTTCTAACCAGTAAAGAAACAAGAATATGTCGGGGCGTGCAGGCAGAGAGGGTGATTGTGGTTGTTATAACGACCCACACTTTACATACATTGTTAATACTTCAAAATTTAAGCCCACTTATTACAAAATCACAAAGGACCGTATAGGTATAGTGTCTTTAGAAACTGGGAAACATAAACAACTGGTTCATAAATCTTCTACAGTGTCTCCCATTTATTTCATCATATCTAGGGTCCCTTTTAGCATATTCTACTTAATATCCATCTTCCTGACCTGGGGAAAAGAAAACATAAAAGGGTGAGCTCAAATGCTCAGCAAGGGCAAATAAAGGAAGTAAAAATCATATCATATCTTTTTGAAAATCAAAACCTGCAAAAGAGATCATAATATCTTATCATGGAATAAATCATAGAAGTGAAAATGAGATCCCCATAATCATAACATAAGACTTGAAACTTTGTGGCATGCACACATAATCATGGAAAATCATTTCTTGTTAGTCATGACTCATTGCCAAGACTATCTTAGTGGACAAAGTCCCTTTCTGAACCGAGTTCACTCCTCGTTTCAGTCCTGTATCACTGAACCGAAATAACCTTCCGTTCCAGCCATGTCTATCTCATGAGATATAAATCTTTACCCAATGCATTGGAGGGAGATATAGGTCCCACCCATCTTATAATGAATCCTTTCTTATGTGTGCCACATAATCATAAAACATACATCATCGCATAACACATGTAACAAAATGGGATTCTTGAAACATCATGACATCATAAATCAATTCATATAAGTTAAAGGAATTCATAAAAATAATTCCATCACAACATGATCAAATCAATTTAATAATAGGGATAAAAAAAGAACCCTTTATTATCTTATATGGAAAATAATTTTGATAAAACACTTGAACTCCATTCTTGAGGAAAATATCATTTCTTCTTCAAAAACATTTTTCCTTTAATAACATGTCATACAATAAAAGAAGTTGATTAAAAATAAACTTGAAAACTTGTAAAGGATGCTTCTTGGAAATAATGTTTTAAAAATCCATTCATGCCGTATAAGTAAAAAAAACATTCTTCGTACTTTTGTCGGAAAAGTCAAAAAGTACCTCGTACGAAAAACGACAAAAGATTCCTTTCATACATATTACTAAAAACTCACCAAAGGGTAAAAATGGATTTAAAAAATTGTAGGTGGATGGAAATAATATGACATATTGATGAAACATGGATGTGGATGATAAAATACACCCCAGTAATTACTTACGAATAAACAATCTCGGATAAAAATGAGATTGTGATATTTCCCTTACCTTAGGTCCGATTAGCTTTGTACGTGTCCGAAGCTCCTGTATAATGGTTTAAATAATGTTATTGACTTATTCCAGAATCATACATATTTATATTATATCATATATGGTCATATTATTAGCTTCTTGTTAGTAATATTTCATTGTTACTTGTTACTCGGGTCTTTATAACTTTTTGTTCTTATGCGTGTTTTGTCGAATAAATTCTTATTCTTATCTTTAGGTTATAGATAATTCATTTCCAGAATGGTATTAGTGTATTATATACCATATTCATTCATTCAATTCATTTATATAATCATTATGAAATGAAGATCATGTAGAACGAGTCGCATCACATCGTGGAGACGGTATTCCGTACGTACGCACGAGTGATGATATCATTCCTATGATCGTGGAATTGTATTGGAGTATATATATATTATTTCAGTATCAATATTACTTCATAATAATCATATTTAGTTACTCATTACACCATTATAACCATCCTTGTAAGGTGATGGTGGAAAATAGATTACACCACGGCGTGGAGACGGTATTCCGTACGTACGCACGCGTGGTGATTTCATTTTTCCGTAGGATGGATAGAAGGTGAAATAGGGTTGTTTCATATTTATAATAACATATCAGTATGTAAGTAATACTGATGTTATTACTTTATCATGAAACAACTAAAGAAGAAGAAGTTGAAGAAGAAAGAAATTGAAAAGATCGGTAATGGATATTACCTCTTCTTTGGAACGCCTCTTTGAATCCTCCACTTAAGGAACTAAGATTGGTCTTTGGAGAAGACCAGGACCTCTAGGATTATTCTAGGGAAGTGTAGAGGAGAAAATGGCAGGGGTTGGCCGAGCTTGAGTGCTCAATTTGGTGTGAGGAGGAGGGGGAGGAGGTGCCCTTTTATAAGGGAGGAGAGGGGCACCTTAGGAATATCTCAAAATATTATTTTATATTAAAGTCAAAATCGGTTTATAATGGTTCCAAAGGGTCTTATTTCGAAGATAAAGTGGGGAAGGGTCGAAATCCTATCAACCAATAGGATTTATACAAGTTTAGGGTATTATTTTAACCTTATCAATTAGATTTAACTCTAAGTTAAATAATTTAACTTTTACCATGTCTTTTTGTTTTCTTTCACTATATGGTTAATACACTTACTATAACATGCCAAACGAACCCAAAATTGTTTATTATTAAAATATATATCCTTATCTAAGTCATTTGGCCGAACCTTAGATTTTTAGGAATAAAATAACAATTAATAATATAATATTTGATTTAAAAACTATTTTGTGTCAATTTTGACACTATTTGATATATGATTTTTGTGAAAGTCATAAAAGAATTATATGTTCGAACCAAGTTGATTAAATCAACATTAATATATCATAGTAACCTATAAAATTAGTTGAATTCATAAAAAGTCTCAAATTACATTTATTTTGGTGTTTATAACATCAATTATGTCAATATTTCATTAATAATATAATTACTGCATCATCTTTGTGTCATAAATAAATTACATTATTTGATGTCTAAAAATTACAAATAAAATATCATCATGTAGGAAATCTTTTTAGAATCCTAATGAATATTTACAATTGAATTTATCTTATGTATAACCCCATATTAAAAATGATTTACTTATTAAACTTTGATTTTAACTATTTTAACCCTTCTTTAAATAAATTAATAATAAATGTCCTAATCTAATCCAAGTGGGCCTAAATGGTCATATTTTATTCCTAAGTTTGTTTTTGGTCGAATTACACTTGTCCAATAGAATTAGGACATGTGTTAGGGTAATATTAATATCATATTTACCCTTAGTTACCCTATTTACTATTAACCGCGGTAAAAAAAATAAAAAGTTACTATTCACCAAAAAATTATTTTCATCTCATTGAACCACATTTTAGTCCTTGATATTAACCGTGTCTCTCGGATTTTCGAAATTCCAATCACAGAAGCGGTAAAATTAAGTTTTATGCAAAATTCAGTTTTTAACCTACCACTTAGTGGTTTCACTATTCATCAAAAATTGAAAGTTTTCAGAAAAATACCAAAATTTCACCCTAGGCTAATTTCGATATTCTGAGTCCAAAAATGAAGTCCATTTTGAAAAATAAAATTTATAAAATTTCAAAAAGTGGTTATTACTATTCATAACGGTTAGTTTTAATAGCATATTTTTGTTTAGTGAAACTCGGTATTGCGTACGACGCAAGCTATCGAGGAAGGTCGCGATTGCGTGTAAAGCAAGTCAAGCAAGTGTTGCGTAGAAAATGATTCCTTTGATAATTTATATAACATAAAAGTCTCGGGTGTTACATTCTACCCCCCTTAAAAAGAATTTCGCCCTCGAAATTCGTCACTTTGCAACAAACAGATGAGGATACTTCTCCCTCATCATATCCTCAAGCTCCCATGTAGCTTCTTCAAGTTGGTGGTTTCTCCATAATAATTTCACCAAGCGAGTGGTCTTGTTTCGTAGGACTTTTTCGCTACGATCCAGAATCTCTATCGGCTGTTCTTCATAAGAAAGATCTTGCTCCAGCGGTACAACTTCTGAGCTGAGTACATGTGAAGGATCTGGTATGTACTTTCTCAGGAGAGATACATGGAACACATCGTGAACTTGAGAGAGATTCGGTGGAAGCGCCAATCGGTAAGCTACCTTCCCAACACGATCCAATATTTCGAAAGGACCGATATATCTAAGGCTCAACTTCCCCTTCTTTCCAAATCTCATAACCCTCTTCCAGGGAGATATTCGTAAGAACACTTTATCACCCACTTCAAACTCTAGGTCTTTTCTTCGGTTGTCGGCATAGCTTTTCTGTCGACTCTGAGCTGCTCTTATGTGTTGTTGAATAGATCTGACCTTTTCTGCCATTTCATCAACGAGATCAGGTCCTAATAGCTTTCTTTCCCCAACTTCATCCCAGCAAGTTGGAGTCCTGCATTTCTTTCCATAGAGAGCTTCATAAGGAGCCATTTGAATACTGAAGTGAAAGCTATTATTATAAGAAAATTCCACCAAAGGTAGGTGTTGATCCCAACCTCCTTTGAAATCCATAGAGCAAGCTCTCAACATATCTTCTAGGGTTTGAATTGTTCTCTCAGACTGACCGTCTGTCTGGGGATGATAAGCAGTGCTGAAACTCAACTCTGTATCCAGAGTATGCTGAAGACTTCGCCAGAACTTCGAGGTAAATCTCGGATCTCGATCAGATATAATAGAAAGTGGTACTCCATGCAATCTTACCACTTCCTTTACATATATCCTGGCAAGCAGATCTAGAGAGAAATCCTCTCTAATAGGAATGAAGTGTGCAGACTTTGTGAGACGATCAACTATGACCCAGATAGCATTATTGCCTTTGGATGTTTTTGGAAGTCCTGTGACAAAGTCCATAGTGATGTTTTCCCATTTTCATTCGGGTATGGGTAATGGTTGTAACATCCCCTTAGACTTCTGTCTCTCAGCTTTAACTTGTTGACAAACCAAGCATCGAGAGACATATTCAGCAACATCTCTTTTCATGCCATCCCACCAGAAGTACTCTTTCAGGTCCCTATACATCTTCGTGCTTCCAGGATGAATAGAGAATGAAGAACTATGAGCCTCATCCAGCAGCTCTTTCTTTAATTCGGGGATGGGAGGAACACAAACCCGATTCCTGAACTTTATTATCCCATCACAATCAAGGTTGAATTCAGGAACATTTCACACCTTCTTTTGTAACTCGACATCTTCTTTCTGTACCTCTTTAATCTTCACATGTATAGATGGTTGAACATTCATTTGAGAAAGATAAGATTTTTCCCCTTCCATTATAATTCCAAGATCCATCCTTTGTAAATCAATAAATATTGGATCTTTTGTGATCCTCATCATGGATAAACTAGCATGGTCTTGTCGACTTAATGCATCTGCCACCTTGTTTGCTTTCCCAGGGTGGTAATGGATTGAGCAGTCATAATCCTTAATCAGCTCCAACCATCTTCTTTGACGCATATTCAACTCCTTTTGTGTGAAAATATACTTTAAACTTTTATGATCAGTATAAATATCACACCTTTCACCATAAAGGTAATGCCTCCAAATCTTTAATGCAAAGATTACCGCAGCCAACTCCAAATCATGTGTTGGGTAATTTTGTTCATGGATTTTCAACTGTCGTGAGGCATAAGCTATCACCATATCATTTTGCATAAGAACACACCCCAATCCCTTCCTGGATGCATCACTGTAGATCACAAACCTTTCTCCACTACAAGGCAGTGTGAGCACAGGTGCACTGGATAACCTTATTTTCAACTCCTTGAAATTCTCTTCACATTCCTCTGTCCAGACAAACTTAACTCCTTTCCGAGTCAACTTGGTGAGTGGATTAGATAATCGTGAAAAATATTTTACAAAACGTCGATAATATCCAGTCAAACCAAGAAAACTTCGGATCTCAGTTACTGTTGTTGGTCTCGACCATCTTTCGATAACCTCTGTTTTTGCTGGATCCACAGATATCCCCTCTTTTGAGATTATGTGACCCAGAAATGAAACTTTTTGAAGCCAAAATTCACACTTGGTAAATTTGGCATAAAGCTTCTCCTTTCTCAGGGTCTTCAATATAATTCTCAAGTGATCTTCATGTTCTTCCTTTCTCTTTGAATAGACAAGAATATCGTCTATAAAGACTACCACAAATTGATCAAGATAGTCTCTAAAGACTCTATTCATTAGATCCATGAAGATAGCAGGGGCATTAGTAAGACCAAATGGCATCACTATAAATTCATAGTGTCCATACCATGTATGGAAAGCCATCTTTGGTATATCCTCCCTTTTGACCCTTAATTGATGATACCCTGAACGAAGATCAATCTTGGAAAAGTATTGAGCTCTGCGTAGTTGGTCAAATAAGTCATCAATGTGTGGGAGAGGATATTTGTTCTTGATAGTGATCTTGTTAAGTTCTCGATAATCAATGCAGAGTCTCATTGATCCATCTTTCTTCTTAACAAATAGAACAGGTGCTCCCCAAGGTGACGCACTAGGGCGTATGAATCCCTTATCAAGATTCTCTTGGAGTTGCTTCTTCAATTCCTGTAACTCAATTGGGGCCATTCTGTAAGGTGTCTTTGAAATAGGCAAAGCACCCGGTACGAGTTCTATTGAAAACTCAACTTCACGATTTGGTGGAAGACCCGGTAATTCCTCCGGAAAGACATCATCAAACTCCCTTACAATGGGCATATTCTTAATCGTGAGTTTCTCACCAACCATTTGAGATAAATAACCTTCATTTAGGGGGATCAATACCCATAAGATGGAAGAAATTTCCACTGGAAGGTTATGTTCATCCTTGCATTGGTATACGATCGTAGATTGATCTGGAGTATGAAATGTGACTTCCCTTCTTTGGAAATTGATATGAGCTCCATGTAGAGAAAGCCAATCCATGCCAAGAATCACATCAAATTCCACTAAAGGAAGGATCACAAGATTTGCAGGAAGCACTTTCCCACAAACTTCGATCGGAGAAGAATTATAAACTTTTGATGCGATTGATGTGCCATTAGGTGTTGTCACAGCTAACTCAACATCTAATTGTTGAGGTAGTACGGTGATACCCTTAGAAAAGTCTTCAGAAATAAAAGAGTGGGTGGATCCAGAATCAAATAAAACATTTGCTACTTTAGAGTGGATGGTAAGTGTACCTTTCACCACATCGTTATCGTACTCCACATCGCTGATAGAAATTGCATGTGACTTTCCTTTGTCTTTAGCTTTAAGAGTTTGTTGACGTCGACCATCATCATCAACCCTTGGATTTGGGCATTGATTGGCATAATGCCCTATCTCCTTGCACTTGAAACATTGAAGTGTAGTAGGTTCATTCTGTGTATCCCTTCCTTTGTTTGCGTCATTAGACATCTTCTTACCATTATCACGGCATTCAAATGCCCGATGACCTTCCTTTCCACATTTAAAACATTTACTTGTCCTTTTAAGACAACTCCCTCCATGTTTCTTTCCACACTTTGAGCATAAGGAAAAGCTCATCTTCTTTTCCGTGTGCTCTTTAGATTTTTCTTTGAATTCCATCTTCCTCTTCTTATCAAACCCATGTGACTGATGGGTTACTCCAATCTCCATCTCAACTTTGAGAGCACATCGAACGATTTCCTCGTAGCTATTGAAGTCCCTTATGGCTAACGCCCTTCGAAGACTTGGTTTTAAGCCACTAAAGAATCGATCGATCTTACTCTCAGGTTGGATAATAATACCAGAAGCGTACCTTGCCAGTCTTGTAAAATTTGCTTCATAGGTACCAACAGATTCATCATCCCTTTGCTTCAGTTCAAGAAACTCTTTCTCCAGCTTTGTTCGGAGAATAAGAGGGAAGTACTTATTGAAAAATAAGTTCTTGAACTCGTCCCATTCCATAGACTCAATTTCAACCCTTTGCCTCGTATTCTTAACAAGATTCCACCATTGATGAGCATCTCCTTCCAAACGGTACACTGCTAGGATGAATTTATCATGCTCAGAACATTGAAGAACTGAAAATATCTTTTCAGTAGTACTAATCCATTGTTCAGCAACTAATGGATCAGTAGACCCACTGAAAGAAGGTGGACGCTGCCTCATGAAGGATTCAACAGAATGTTGCTCCTTCCTTTGCTCATTTGGAAATCCTGCATGATTCATAGCTTGAGAAAGTTGTGTGAGCATGGCTACAAGATTTTGCATTCCAGCTCCCATATCGTTTGGTTTCTCAGGGGGACAATCATTGCATTGCCCATCGCATTCCGCATTAACACGGTTCCTTCGGGTTCCAGCCATTGACTAAAACCAAGAAGAATAGTGTGAGAAACACTAATTATAATAGGAAACCACATAATTCAAGAATAAAATTTTCATGCTTATGGTCTTATCCTAGGTTATTCAAGGCCATTTCTAAAATTGTGTTCTATGCTTAGACTTATTCTTAGGGTTCTTACTAAGGCTTTCACATCCTAGTTTCCAAAGGTTGACTATACCTTTCCTCTGATACCAACTATAACGGTCTGGAATTACTTCCAGTGGACTATAATTGATACCTATCAGGGCACTCCATGGGCGGCTACACCCCCTGGGCGGGACACACCACCATCCCCAGTGGCAGCCATTTCCTCATGAAGCCCTTGGGCGGAGAGCCATGCTTCGTCCAACGCTCACATGTGAGAGTTCCCAAGGATCGGATACATTCCTACCTCCTTTGCCTCTGATACCAACTATAACGACCCACACTTTACATACATTGTTAATACTTCAAAATTTAAGCACACTTATTAAAAAACCACAAAGGACCGTATAGGTATAGTGTCTTTAGAAACTGGGAAACATAAACAACTGGTTCATAAATCTTCTACAGTGTCTCCCATTTATTTCATCATATCTAGGGTCCATTTTAGCATATTCTACTTAATATCCATCTTCCTGACCTGGGGAAAAGAAAACATAAAAGGGTGAGCTCAAATGCTCAGCAAGGGCAAATAAAGGAAGTAAAAATCATATCATATCTTTTTGAAAATCAAAACCTGCAAAAGAGATCATAATATCTTATCATGGAATAAATCATAGAAGTGAAAATGAGATCCCCATAATCATAACATAAGACTTGAAACTTTGTGGCATGCACACATAATCATGGAAAATCATTTCTTGTTAGTCATGACTCATTGCCAAGACTATCTTAGTGGACAAAGTCCCTTTCTGAACCGAGTTCACTCCTCGTTTCAGTCCTGTATCACTGAACCTAAATAACCTTCTGTTCCAGCCATGTCTATCTCATGAGATATAAATCTTTACCCAATGCATTGGAGGGAGATATAGGTCCCACCCATCTTATAATGAATCCTTTCTTATGTGTGCCACATAATCATAAAACATACATCATCGCATAACACATGTAACAAAATGGGATTCTTGAAACATCATGACATCATAAATCAATTCATATATGTTAAAGGAATTCATAAAAATAATTCCATCACAACATGATCAAATCAATTTAATAATAGGGATAAAAAAAAGAACCCTTTATTATCTTAGATGGAAAATAATTTTGATAAAACACTTGAACTCCATTCTTGAGGAAAATATCCTTTCTTCTTCAAAAACATTTTTCCTTTCATAACATGTCATACAATAAAAGAAGTTGATTAAAAATAAACTTGAAAACTTGTAAAGGAAGCTTTTTGGAAATAATGTTTTAAAAATCAATTCATGCCGTATAAGTAAAAAAAACATTCTTCGTACTTTTGTCGGAAAAGTCAAAAAGTACCTCGTACGAAAAACGACAAAAGATTCCTTTCATACATATTACTAAAAACTCACCGAAGGGTAAAAATGGATTTAAACAATTGTAGGTGGATGGAAATAATATGACATATTGATGAAACATGGATGTGGATGATAAAATACACCCCAGTAATTACTTACGAATAAACAATCTCGGATAAAAATGAGATTGTGATATTTCCCTTACCTTAGGTCTGATTAGCTTTGTACGTGTCCGAAGCTCCTGTATAATGGTTTAAATAATGTTATTGACTTATTCCAGAATCATACATATTTATATGATATCATATATGGTCATATTATTAGCTTCTTGTTAGTAATATTTCATTGTTACTTGTTACTCGGGTCTTTATAACTTTTTGTTCTTATGCGTGTTTTGTCGAATAAATTCTTATTCTTATCTTTAGGTTATAGATAATTCATTTCCAGAATGGTATTAGTGTATTATATACCATATTCATTCATTCAATTCATTTATATAATCATTATGAAATGAAGATCATGTAGAACGAGTCGCATCACATCGTGGAGACGGTATTCCGTACGTACGCACGAGTGATGATATCATTCCTATGATCGTGGAATTGTATTGGAGTATATATATATTATTTCAGTATCAATATTACTTCATAATAATCATATTTAGTTACTCATTACACCATTATAACCATCCTTGTAAGGTGATGGTGGAAAATAGATTACACCACGGCGTGGAGACGGTATTCCGTACGTACGCACGCGTGGTGATTTCATTTTTCTGTATGATGGATAGAAGGTGAAATAGGGTTGTTTCATATTTATAATAACATATCAGTATGTAAGTAATACTGATGTTATTACTTTATCATGAAACAACTAAAGAAGAAGAAGTTGAAGAAGAAAGAAATTGAAAAGATCGGTAATGGATATTACCTCTTCTTTGGAACGCCTCTTTGAATCCTCCACTTAAGGAACTATGATTGGTCTTTGGAGAAGACCAGGACCTCTAGGATTATTCTAGGAAAGTGGAGAGGAGAAAATGGCAGGGGTTGGCCGAGCTTGAGTGCTCAATTTGGTGTGAGGAGGAGGGGGAGGAGGTGCCCTTTTATAAGGGAGGAGAGGGGCACCTTAGGAATATCTCAAAATATTATTTTATATTAAAGTCAAAATCGGTTTATAATGGTTCCAAAGGGTCTTATTTAGAAGATAAAGTGGGGAAGGGTCGAAATCCTATCAACCAATAGGATTTAGACAAGTTTAGGGTATTATTTTAACCTTATCAATTAGATTTAACTCTAAGTTAAATAATTTAACTTTTACCATGTCTTTTTGTTTTCTTTCACTATATGGTTAATACACTTACTATAACATGCCAAACGAACCCCAAATTGTTTATTATTAAAATATATATCCTTATCTAAGTCATTTGGCCGAACCTTAGATTTTTAGGAATAAAATAACAATTAATAATATAATATTTGATTTAAAAACTATTTTGTGTCAATTTTGACACTATTTGATATATGATTTTTGTGAAAGTCATAAAAGAATTATATGTTCGAACCAAGTTGATTAAATCAACATTAATATATCATAGTAACCTATAAAATTATTTTAATTCATAAAAAGTCTCAAATTACATTTATTTTGGTGTTTATAACATCAATTATGTCAATATTTCATTAATAAGATAATTACTGCATCATCTTTGTGTCATAAATAAATTACATTATTTGATGTCTAAAAATTACAAATAAAATATCATCATGTAGGAAATCTTCTTATCATTCTAATGAATATTTACAATTGAATTTATCTTATGTATAAACCCATATTAAAAATGATTTACTTATTAAACTTTGATTTTAGCTATTTTAACCCTTCTTTAAATAAATTAATAATAAATGTCCTAATCTAATCCAAGTGGGCCTAAATGGTCATATTTTATTCCTAAGTTTGTTTTTGGTCGAATTACACTTGTCCAATAGAATTAGGACATGTGTTAGGGTAATATTAATATCATATTTACCCTTAGTTACCCTATTTACTATTAACCGCGGTAAAAAAAATAAAAAGTTACTATTCACCAAAAAATTATTTTCATCTCATTGAACCACATTTTAGTCCTTGATATTAACCGTGTCTCTCGGATTTTCGAAATTCCAATCACAGAAGTGGTAAAATTAAGTTTTATGCAAAATTCAGTTTTTAACCTACCACTTAGTGGTTTCACTATTCATCAAAAATTGAAAGTTTTCAGAAAAATACCAAAATTTCACCCTAGGCTAATTTCGATATTCTGAGTCCAAAAATGAAGTCCATTTTGAAAAATAAAATTTATAAAATTTCAAAAATTGGTTATTACTATTCATAACGGTTAGTTTTAATAGCATATTGTTGTTTAGTGAAACTCGGTATTGCGTACGACGCAAGCTATCGAGGAAGGTCGCGATTGCGTGTAAAGCAAGTCAAGCAAGTGTTGCGTAGAAAAAGATTCTTTTGATAATTTATATAACATAAAAGTCTCGGGTGTTACAGTTGTGGTATCCAGACACTAGGATCTTAGAGGCAGTTGGGTGGGACAGCTCAGGGTAGCCATGCTGTGTCATAGGGCCACGACACTGGGTAGGCATATGCAGTGCAACAGACCTGGTAGGAGCAGGATCCCAGACCTTCTACAATCAATGGTACTATTCTAGTAGCTTCTTTTTAATCTTCCATACTTTTTGATACGAGTGCTACACATAGTTTCATATATGTGCCCATTGTGGAGAGCCTTGGGATCTATGTTTCTACTTCTTCTGATTTCATGACGCTAGACACTCCGTTGGGGACTAGAACGACTGGTGTGCATCAGTGCAAGGAGTTCCCCCTTGAGGTTGGTGGGTGTCACATCCTTTGGGAAATCTATGTCTTAATGATGATGAGTTATGACTTCATTCTCGGGATGGACATGTTGATTCCCTTTCAATCCTGTGTAGACATCTATCATCGCAGGGTGAGTTTCACGTCACTAGAGGGCAGAGTGTAACACCCGAGACTTTTATGTTATATAAATCATCAAAGGAATCTTTTTCTATACAACACTTGCTTGGCTTGCTTTACACGCAATCGCGACCTTCCTCGATAGCTTGCGTCGTACGCAATACCGAGTTTCACTAAACAACATTATGCTATTAAAACTAGCCGTTATGAATAGTAATAACCACTTTTTGGAATTTTATAAATTTTATTTTTCAAAATGGACTTCATTTTTGGACTCAGAATATCGAAATTAGCCTAGGGTGAAATTTTGGTATTTTTCTGAAAACTTTCAATTTTTGATGAATAGTGAAACCACTAAGTGGTAGGTTAAAAACTAAATTTTGCATAAAACTAAATTTTACCGATTCTGTGAATGGAATTTCGAAAATCCGAGAGACACGGTTAATATCAAGGACTAAAATGTGGTTCAATGAGATGAAAATAATTTTTTGGTGAATAGTAACTTTTTACTTTTTTTACCGCGGTTAATAGTAAATAGGGTAACTAAGGGTAAATATGATATTAATATTACCCTAACACATGTCCTAATTCTATTGGACAAGTGTAATTCGACCAAAAACAAACTTAGGAATAAAATATGACCATTTAGGCCCACTTGGATTAGATTAGGACATTTATTATTAATTTATTTAAAGAAGGGTTAAAATAGTTAAAATCAAAGTTTAATAAAGTAAATCATTTTTAATATGGGGTTATACATAAGATAAATTCAATTGTAAATATTCATTAGAAATCTAAAAATATTTCCTACATGATGATATTTTATTTGTAATTTTTAGACATCAAATAATGTAATTTATTTATGACACAAAGATGATGCAGTAATTATCTTATTAATGAAATATTGACATAATTGATGTTATAAACACCAAAATAAATGTAATTTGAGACTTTTTATGAATTCAACTAATTTTATAGGTTACTATGATATATTAATGTTGATTTAATCAACTTGGTTCGAACATATAATTCTTTTATGACTTTCACAAAAATCATATATCAAATAGTGTCAAAATTGACACAAAATAGCATTTAAATCAAATATTATATTATTAATTGTTATTTTATTCCTAAAAATCTAAGGTTCGGCTAAATGACTTAGATAAGGATATATATTTTAATAATAAACAATTTGGGGTTCGTTTGGCATGTTATAGTAAGTGTATTAACCATATAGTGAAAGAAAACAAAAAGACATGGTAAAAGTTAAATTATTTAACTTAGAGTTAAATCTAATTGATAAGGTTAAAATAATACCCTAAACTTGTCTAAATCCTATTGGTTGATAGGATTTCGACCCTTCCCCACATTATCTTCGAAATAAGACCCTTTGGAACCATTATAAACCGATTTTGACTTTAATATAAAATAATATTTTGAGATATTCCTAAGGTGCCCCTCTCCTCCCTTATAAAAGGGCACCTCCTCCCCCTCCTCCTCACACCAAATTGAGCACTCAAGCTCGGCCAACCCCTGCCATTTTCTCCTCTCCACTTCCCTAGAATAATCCTAGAGGTCCTGGTCTTCTCCAAAGACCAATCTTAGTTCCTTAAGTGGAGGATTCAAAGAGGCATTCCAAAGAAGAGGTAATATCCATTACCGATCTTTTCAATTTCTTTCTTCTTCAACTTCTTCTTCTTTAGTTGTTTCATGATAAAGTAATAAAATCAGTATTACTTACATACTGATATGTTATTATAAATATGAAACAACCCTATTTCACCTTCTATCCATCCTACGGAAAAATGAAATCACCACGCGTGCGTACGTACGGAATACCGTCTCCACGCCGTGGTGTAATCTATTTTCCACCATCACCTTACAAGGATGGTTATAATGGTGTAATGAGTAACTAAATATGATTATTATGAATTAATATTGATACTGAAATAATATATATATACTCCAATACAATTCCACGATCATAGGAATGATATCATCACTCGTGCGTACGTACGGAATACCGTCTCCACGATGTGATGCGACTCGTTCTACATGATCTTCATTTCATAATGATTATATAAATGAATTGAATGAATGAATATGGTATTTAATACACTAATACCATTCTGGAAATGAATTATCTATAACCTAAAGATAAGAATAAGAATTTATTCGACAAAACACGCATAAGAACAAAAAGTTATAAAGACCCGAGTAACAAGTAACAATGAAATATTACTAACAAGAAGCTAATAATATGACCATATATGATATCATATAAATATGTATGATTCTGGAATAAGTCAATAACATTATTTAAACCATTATACAGGAGCTTCGGACACGTACAAAGCTAATCGGACCTAAGGTAAGGGAAAATATCACAATCTCACTTTTATCCGAGATTGTTTTTACTTTGGTAATTACTGGGGTGTATTTTATCATCCACATCCATGTTCCCTCGATATGTAATATTATTTCCTTCCTTCTAAAATAGTTTATATCCAATTTTACCCTTCGGTAAGTTTTTTGTAAAAGATATGAAAGGAATCTTTTGTCGTTTTTCGTACGAGGTACTTTTTGACTTTTCCGACAAAAGTTAGAAGAATGTTTTTTTTAACTTATACAGCATGAATGGATTTTTAAAACATTGTTTCCAAGAAGCTTCCTTTACAAGTTTTCAAGTTTATTTTTAATCAACTTCTTTTATATTAAAGTTTTATGACATGTTATGAAAGGAAAAATGTTTTTGAAGAAGAAAGGATATTTTCCTCAAGAATGGAGTTCAAGTGATTTTCAAAATTATTTTCCATCTAAGATAATAAAGGGTTCTGTTTTTATCCCAATTATTACATTGATTTGATCATGTTGTGATGGGATTATTTTTATGAATTCCTTTATCTTATATGAATTGATTTATGATGTCATGATGTTTCAAGAATCCCATTTTTGTTTCATGTGTTATGCGATGATGTATGTTTTATGATTATGTGGCACACATAAGAAAGGATTCATTATAAGATTGGTGGGACCTATATCTCCCTCCAATGCATTGGGTAAAGATTTTATATCTCATGAGATAGACATGGCTGGAACGGAAGGTTATTTCGGTACAGTGATACAGGACTGAAACGAGGAGTGAACTCGGTTCAGAAAAGGACTTTGTCCACTAAGATAGTCTTGGCGATGAGTCATGACTAACAAGAAATGATTTTCCATCATTATGTGTGCATGCCACAAAGTTTCAAGTCTTATGTTATGATTATGGGGATCTCATTTTCACTTCTATGATTTATTCCATGATAAGATATTATGATCTCTTTTGCAGGTTTTGATTTTCAAAAAGATATGATATGGTTTTTATTTCCTTTATTTGCCCTTGCTGAGCATTTGAGCTCACCCTTTTATGTTTTCTTTTCCCCAGGTCAGGAAGATGGATATTAAGTAGAATATGCTAAAAGGGACTCTAGATATGATGAAATAAATGGGAGACACTGTAGAAGATTTATGAACCAGTTGTTTATGTTTCCCAGTTTCTAAAGACACTATACCTATACGGTCCTTTGTGGTTTTGTCATATGTTGTAATAAGTGTGCTTCAATTTTGAAGTATTAACAATGTATGTAAAGTATGGGTCGTTATAGTTGGTATCAGAGGCAAATGAGGTAGGAATGTATCCGATCCTTGGGAACTCTCACATGTGAGCGTTGGACGAAGCATGGCTCTCCGCCCAAGGGCTTCATGAGGAAATGGCTGCCACTGGGGATGGTGGTGTGTCCCGCCCAGGGGGTGTAGCCGCCCATGGAGTGCCCTGATAGGTATCAATAATAGTCCACTGGAAGTAATTCCAGACCGTTATAGTTGGTATCAGAGGAAAGGTATAGTCAACCATTGGAAACTAGGATGTGAAAGCCTTAGTAAGAACCCTAAGGATAAGTCTAAGCATAGTACACAATCTTAGTGTTTTAGAAATGGCCTTGAATAACCTAGGATAAGACCATAAGCATGAAAATTTTATTCTTGAATTATGTGGTTTCCTATTATAATTAGTGTTGCTCACACTATTCTTCTTGGTTTTAGTCAATGGCTGGAACCCGAAGGAACCGTGTTAATGCGGAATGCGATGGGAAATGCAATGATTGTCCCCCTGAGCAACCAAACGATATGGGAGCTGGAATGAAAAATCTTGTAGCCATGCTCACACAACTTTCTCAAGCTATGAATCATGCAGGATTTCCAAACGAGCAAAGGAGGGAGCAACATTCTGTTGAATCCTTCATGAGGCAACGTCCACCTTCTTTCAGCGGGTCTACTGATCCATTAGTTGCTGAACAATGGATTAGTACTACTGAAAAGATATTTTCAGTTCTTCAATGTTCTGAACATGATAAAGTCATCCTAGCAGTGTATCGTTTGGAAGGAGATGCTGATCAATGGTGGAATCTTGTTAAGAATACGAGGCAAAGGGATAAAATTGAGTCTATGGAATGGGACGAGTTCAAGAACTTATTTTTCAATAAGTACATCCCTCGTATTATCCGAACAAAGATGGAGAAAGAGTTTCTTGGACTGAAGCAAAGGGATGATGAATCTGTTGGTACCTATGAAGCAAATTTTACAAGACTGGCAAGGTACGCTTCTGGTATTATTATCCAACCTGAGGGTAAGATCGATCGATTCTTTAGTGGCTTAAAACCAAGTCTTCGAAGGGCGTTAGCCATAAGAGACTTCAATAGCTACGAGGAAATCGTTCGATGTGCTCTCAAAGTCGAGATGGAGATTGGAGTAACCCATCAGTCACATGGGTTTGATAAGAAGAGGAAGATGGAATTCAAAGAAAAATCTAAAGAGCACACAGAAAAGAAGATGAGATTTTCCTTATGCTCAAAGTGTGGAAAGAAACATGGAGGGAGTTGTCTTAAAGGGACAAGTAAATGTTTTAAATGTGGAAAGGAAGGTCATCGGGCATTTGAATGCCGTGATAATGGGAAGAAGATGTCTAATGACGCAAACAAAGGAAGGGATACACAGAATGAACCTACAACACTTCAATGTTTCAAGTGCAAGGAGATGGGGCATTATGCCAATCAATGCCCAAATACAAGGGTTGATGATGATGGTCGACGTCAACAAACTCTTAAAGCTAAAGACAATGGAAAGTCACATGCAATTTCTATCAGCGATGTGGAGTACGATAACGATGTGGTGAAAGGTACACTTACCGTCCACTCTAAAGTAGCAAATGTTTTATTTGATTCTGGATCCACCCACTCTTTTATTTCTGAAGACTTTTCTAAGGGTATCACCGTACTACCTCAACAATTAGATGTTGAGTTAGCTGTGACAACACCTAATGGCACATCAATCGCATCAAAAGTTTATAATTCTTCTCCGATCGAAGTTTGTGGGAAAGTGCTTCCTGCAAATCTTGTGATCCTTCCTTTAGTGGAATTTGATGTGATTCTTGGCATGGATTGGCTTTCTCTACATGGAGCTCATATCAATTGCCAAAGAAGGGAAGTCACATTTCATACTCCAGATCAATCTACGATCGTATACCAATGCAAGGATGAACATAACCTTCCAGTGGAAATTTCTTCCATCTTATGGGTATTGATCCCCCTAAATGAAGGTTATTTATCTCAAATGGTTGGTGAGATACTCACGATTAAGAATATGCCCATTGTAAGGGAGTTTGATGATGTCTTTCCGGAGGAATTACCGGGTCTTCCACCAAATCGTGATGTTGAGTTTTCAATAGAACTCGTACCGGGTGCTTTGCCTATTTCAAAGACACCTTATAGAATGGCCCCAATTGAGTTACAGGAATTGAAGAAGCAACTCCAAGAGAATCTTGATAAGGGATTCATACGCCCTAGTGCGTCACCTTGGGGAGCACCTGTTCTATTTGTTAAGAAGAAAGATGGATCAATGAGACTCTGCATTGATTATCGAGAACTTAACAAGATCACTATCAAGAACAAATATCCTCTCCCACGCATTGATGACTTATTTGACCAACTACGCGGAGCTCAATACTTTTCCAAGATTGATCTTCGTTCATGGTATCATCAATTAAGGGTCAAAAGGGAGGATATACGAAATACGGCTTTCCGTACAAGGTATGGACACTATGAATTTATAGTGATGCCATTGGGTCTTACTGATGCCCCTGCTATCTTCATGGATCTAATGAATAGAGTCTTTAGAGACTATCTTGATCAATTTGTGGTAGTCTTTATAGACGATATTCTTGTCTATTCAAAGAGCAAGGAAGAACATGAAGATCACTTGAGAATTATATTGAAGACCCTGAGAAAGGAGAAGCTTTATGCCAAATTTACCAAGTGTGAATTTTGGCTTCAAAAAGTTTCATTTTTGGGTCACATAATCTCAAAAGAGGGGATATCTGTGGATCCAGCAAAAACAAAGGTTATCGAAAGATGGTCGAGACCAACAACAGTAACTGAGATCCGAAGTTTTCTTGGTTTGGCTGGATATTATTGACGTTTTGTAAAAGATTTTTCACGATTATCTAATCCACTCACCAAGTTGACTCGGAAAGGAGTTAAGTTTGTCTGGACAGAGGAATGTGAAGAGAATTTCAAGGAGTTGAAAAGAAGGTTATCCAGTGCACCTGTGCTCACACTGCCTTGTAGTGGAGAAAGGTTTGTGATCTACAGTGATGCATCCAAGAAGGGATTGGGGTGTGTTCTTATGCAAAATGATATGGTGATAGCTTATGCCTCACGACAGTTGAAAATCCATGAACAAAATTACCCAACACATGATTTGGAGTTGGCTGCGGTAATCTTTGCATTAAAGATTTGGAGGCATTACCTTTATGGTGAAAGGTGTGATATTTATACTAATCATAAAAGTTTAAAGTATATTTTCACACAAAAGGAATTGAATATGCGTCAAAGAAGATGGTTGGAGCTGATTAAGGATTATGACTGCTCAATCCATTACCACCCTGGGAAAGCAAACAAGGTGGCAGATGCATTAAGTCGACAAGACCATGCTAGTTTATCCATGATGAGGATCACAAAAGATCCAATATTTATGGATTTACAAAGGATGGATCTTGGAATTATAATGGAAGGGGAAAAATCTTATCTTTCTCAAATGAATGTTCAACCATCTATACATGTGAAGATTAAAGAGGCATAGAAAGAAGATGTCGAGTTACAAAAGAAGGTGAGAAATGTTCCTGAATTCAACCTTGATTGTGATGGGATAATAAAGTTCAGGAATCGGGTTTGTGTTCCTCCCATCCCCGAATTAAAGAAAGAGATGCTGGATGAGGCTCATAGTTCTTCATTCTCTATTCATCCTGGAAGCACGAAGATGTATAGGGACCTGAAAGAGTACTTCTTGTGGGATGACATGAAAATAGATGTTGCTGAATATGTCTCTCGATGCTTGGTTTGTCAACAAGTTAAAGCTGAGAGACAGAAGTCTAAGGGGATGTTACAACCATTACCCATACCCGAATGGAAATGGGAAAACATCACTATGGACTTTGTCACAGGACTTCCTAAAACATCCAAAGGCAATAATGCTATCTGGGTCATAGTTGATCGTCTCACAAAGTCTGCACACTTCATTCCTATTAGAGAGGATTTCTCTCTAGATCAGCTTGCCAGGATATATGTAAAGGAAGTGGTAAGATTGCATGGAGTACCACTTTCTATTATATCTGATCGAGATCCGAGATTTACCTCGAAGTTCTGGCGAAGTCTTCAGCATACTCTGGATACAGAGTTGAGTTTCAGCACTGCTTATCATCCCCAGACAGACGGTCAGTCTGAGAGAAAAATTCAAACCCTAGAAGAAATGTTGAGAGCTTGCTCTATGGATTTCAAAGGAGGTTGGGATCAACACCTACCTTTGGTGGAATTTTCTTATAATAATAGCTTTCACTCCAGTATTCAAATGGCTCCTTATGAAGCTCTCTATGGAAAGAAATGCAGGACTCCAACTTTCTGGGATGAAGTTGGGGAAAGAAAGCTATTAGGACCTGATCTCGTTGATGAAATGGCAGAAAAGGTCAGATCTATTCAACAACACATAAGAGCAGCTCAGAGTCGACAGGAAAGCTATGCCGACAACCGAAGAAAAGACCTAGAGTTTGAAGTGGGTGATAAAGTGTTCTTACGAATATCTCCCTGGAAGAGGGTTATGAGATTTGGAAAGAAGGGGAAGTTGAGCCCTAGATATATCGGTCCATTCGAAATATTGGATCGTGTTGGGAAGGTAGCTTACCGATTGGCGCTTCCACCGAATCTCTCTCAAGTTCATGATGTGTTCCATGTATCTCTCCTGAGAAAGTACATACGAGATCCTTCACATGTACTCAGCTCAGAAGTTGTACCGCTGGAGCAAGATCTTTCTTATGAAGAACAGCCGATAGAGATTCTGGATCGTAGCGAAAAAGTCCTACGAAACAAGACCACTCGCTTGGTGAAAGTTTTATGGAGAAACCACCAACTTGAAGAAGCTACATGGGATCTTGAGGATATGATGAGGGAGAAGTATCCTCATCTGTTTGTTGCAAAGTGACGAATTTCGAGGGCGAAATTCTTTTTAAGGGGGGTAGAATGTAACACCCGAGACTTTTATGTTATATAAATCATCAAAGGAATCTTTTTCTATACAACACTTGCTTGGCTTTCTTTACACGCAATCGCGACCTTCCTCGATAGCTTGCGTCGTACGCAATACCGAGTTTCACTAAACAACAATATGCTATTAAAACTAGCCGTTATGAATAGTAATAACCACTTTTTGGAATTTTATAAATTTTATTTTTCAAAATGGACTTCATTTTTGGACTCAGAATATCGAAATTAGCCTATGGTGAAATTTTGGTATTTTTCTGAAAACTTTCAATTTTTGATGAATAGTGAAACCACTAAGTGGTAGGTTAAAAACTAAATTTTGCATAAAACTTAATTTTACCGCTTCTGTGAATGGAATTTCGAAAATCCGAGAGACACGGTAAATATCAAGGACTAAAATGTGGTTCAATGAGATGAAAATAATTTTTTGGTGAATAGTAACTTTTTACTTTTTTTACCGCGGTTAATAGTAAATAGGGTAACTAAGGGTAAATATGATATTAATATTACCCTAACACATGTCCTAATTCTATTGGACAAGTGTAATTCGACCAAAAACAAACTTAGGAATAAAATATGACCATTTAGGCCCACTTGGATTAGATTAGGACATTTATTATTAATTTATTTAAAGAAGGGTTAAAATAGTTAAAATCAAAGTTTAATAAAGTAAATCATTTTTAATATGGGGTTATACATAAGATAAATTCAATTGTAAATATTCATTAGAAAGCTAAAAAGATTTCCTACATGATGATATTTTATTTGTAATTTTTAGACATCAAATAATGTAATTTATTTAAGACACAAAGATGATGCAGCAATTATCTTATTAATGAAATATTGACATAATTGATGTTATAAACGCCAAAATAAATGTAATTTGAGACTTTTTATGAATTCAACTAATTTTATTGGTTACTATGATATATTAATGTTGCTTTAATCAACTTGGTTCGAACATATAATTCTTTTATGACTTTCACAAAAATCATATATCAAATAGTGTCAAAATTGACACAAAATAGTTTTTAAATCAAATATTATATTATTAATTGTTATTTTATTCCTAAAAATCTAAGGTTTGGCCAAATGACTTAGATAAGGATATATATTTTAATAATAAACAATTTGGGGTTCGTTTGGCATGTTATAGTAAGTGTATTAACCATATAGTGAAAGACAACAAAAAGACATGGTAAAAGTTAAATTATTTAACTTAGAGTTAAATCTAATTGATAAGGTTAAAATAATACCCTAAACTTGTCTAAATCCTATTGGTTGATAGGATTTAGACCCTTCCCCACTTTATCTTCAAAATAAGACCATTTGGAACCATTATAAACCGATTTTGACTTTAATATAAAATAATATTTTGAGATATTCCTAAGGTGCCCCTCTCCTCCCTTATAAAAGGGCACCTCCTCCCCCTCCTCCTCACACCAAATTGAGCACTCAAGCTCGGCCAACCCCTGCCATTTTCTCCTCTCCACTTCCCTAGAAGAATCCTAGAGGTCCTGGTCTTCTCCAAAGACCAATCTTAGTTCCTTAAGTGGAGGATTCAAAGAGGCGTTCCAAAGAAGAGGTAATATCCATTACCGATCTTTTCAATTTCTTTCTTCTTCAACTTCTTCTTCTTTAGTTGTTTCATGATAAAGTAATAACATCAGTATTACTTACATACTGATATGTTATTATAAATATGAAAAAACCCTATTTCACCTTCTATCCATCCTACGGAAAAATGAAATCACCACGCGTGCGTACGTACGGAATACCGTCTCCACGCCGTGGTGTAATCTATTTTCCACCATCACCTTACAAGGATGGTTATAATGGTGTAATGAGTAACTAAATATGATTATTATGAAGTAATATTGATACTGAAATAATATATATATACTCCAATACAATTCCACGATCATAGGAATGATATCATCACTCGTGCGTACGTACGGAATACCGTCTCCACGATGTGATGCGACTCGTTCTACATGATCTTCATTTCATAATGATTATATAAATGAATTGAATGAATGAATATGGTATATAATACACTAATACCATTCTGGAAATGAATTATCTATAACCTAAAGATAAGAATAAGAATTTATTCGACAAAACACGCATAAGAACAAAAAGTTACAAAGACCCGAGTAACAAGTAACAATGAAATATTACTAACAAGAAGCTAATAATATGACCATATATGATATCATATAAATATGTATGATTCTGGAATAAGTCAATAACATTATTTAAACCATTATACAGGAGCTTCGGACACGTACAAAGCTAATCGGACCTAAGGTAAGGGAAAATATCACAATCTCACTTTTATCCGAGATTGTTTTTACTTTGGTAATTATTGGGGTGTATTTTATCATCCACATCCATGTTCCCTCGATATGTAATATTATTTCCTTCCTTCTACAATAGTTTATATCCAATTTTACCCTTCGGTAAGTTTTTTGTAAAAGATATGAAAGGAATCTTTTGTCGTTTTTCGTACGAGGTACTTTTTGACTTTTCTGACAAAAGTTAGAAGAATGTTTTTTTTAACTCATACGGCATGAATGGATTTTTAAAACATTGTTTCCAAGAAGCTTCCTTTACAAGTTTTCAAGTTTATTTTTAATCAACTTCTTTTATTTTAAAGTTGTATGACATGTTATGAAAGGAAAAATGTTTTTGAAGAAGAAAGGATATTTTCCTCAAGAATGGAGTTCAAGTGATTTTCAAAATTATTTTCCATCTAAGATAATAAAGGGTTCTGTTTTTATCCCTATTATTACATTGATTTGATCATGTTGTGATGGAATTATTTTTATGAATTCCTTTATCTTATATGAATTGATTTATGATGTCATGATGTTTCAAGAATCCCATTTTTGTTTCATGTGTTATGCGATGATGTATGTTTTATGATTATGTGGCACACATAAGAAAGGATTCATTATAAGATGGGTGGGACCTATATCTCCCTCCAATGCATTGGGTAAAGATTTTATATCTCATGAGATAGACATGGCTGGAACGGAAGGTTATTTCGGTTCAGTGATACAGGACTGAAACGAGGAGTGAACTCGGTTCAGAAAAGGACTTTGTCCACTAAGATAGTCTTGGCGATGAGTCATGACTAACAAGAAATGATTTTCCATGATTATGTGTGCATGCCACAAAGTTTAAAGTCTTATGTTATGATTATGGGGATCTCATTTTCACTTCTATGATTTATTCCATGATAAGATATTATGATCTCTTTTGCAGGTTTTGATTTTCAAAAAGATATGATATGGTTTTTATTTCCTTTATTTTCCCTTGCTGAGCATTTGTGCTCACCCTTTTATGTTTTATTTTCCCCAGGTCAGGAAGATGGATATTAAGTAGAATATGCTAAAAGGGACTCTAGATATGATGAAATAAATGGGAGACACTGTAGAAGATTTATGAACCAGTTGTTTATGTTTCCCAGTTTCTAAAGACACTATACCTATACGGTCCTTTGTGGTTTTGTCATATGTTGTAATAAGTGTGCTTCAATTTTGAAGTATTAACAATGTATGTAAAGTATGGGTCGTTATACAGAGAGTTTCTATACAAGGGAGAATGGGATGTTCAGGCGAGTCAAGCTGGACCAGACCTCATGGGAGAGGTGGAGTCACAACCCAGATGGGGATATTATATCTGGATGATCATGGGACTCATTAGAAGGATTTCCCTCCAGTGGTTGATCATTTTGGGGATGTCTTCCCAGAAAACTTTTCAGGTCTTCCTCTGGAGCGATAGGTGGATTTCTCTATTGAATTTCTTCCAGGAGCTGCACTAGTGGCCATTCATCCTTATTGTATGGCCACACCTGAGTTTCAGGAGTTCAAGAGGATGCCAAAGGAGTTACAGTCAAAGGGTTTTATCAGACCCAGTACTTCACCTTGGGGTTCTCTAGTCCTTTTTGTGAAAAAGGAGGATGGTACCCTCAGACTCTGTGTGGATTATCGGAAGCTGATCTAGTTGATGGTTAAGAACTGATATCTCTTACCAAGGATTGATGGTCTTTTTTATCATCTTCGTGGAGCACGAGTGTTCTCGAATATTGAAATGAGATTAGGATATAATCAGCTATGCGTTAGACCATCTGATATACCTCTCATAACTTTCAAGAGCAGGTATGTTCTATACGAGTATACAGTTATTCTATTTGGACTCTGGAACGCGCCAGAAGTTTTCATGGATCTGATGAATCGTGTGTTCCATCCCTATATGGATTTTTTTGTGGTAATATTCGTGGATTATATATTTGTATACTCTTACACATGACATGACCGTTCCACCCATCTTGAGATCATATTGAGTACACTGAGAGTGAAACAGTTATATGCTAAGTTCTCAAAGTGCCAATTTTGGATGGACCAAATTCACTTCCTGGGTCATATCATCTCAGAGGCAGGAGTTTCAATAGATCAAGAGAAGGTGAGAGCAATAGTTTCCTGAGAGCAGCCTAAGAACGTGTTTGAGGTACTGAGTTTCTTAGGGCTGTCTGGTTACTACAAACACTTCATACAGGACTTCTCCCTCTTAGCAGCGCCGTTGATGGGTTTGGCTAAGAAGGGTGTGAAGTTTGTTTGGAAGGAAGCTTGTGAGACAACCTTTCAGGACCTGAAAGGAAGGTTGACATCAGAAACAATCCGGATACTCCTAGAGCATGGTAAGAGCTATACATTTTACTGTGATGCATCAGGTATTGGGCTATGAGTTGTGTCAATGTAGGGCGATCGATTTGGTGCGTACAGTTCTCGGCAGTTGAGGCCACATGAGAGGAATTGCAAGACGCATGATCTCGAGTTGGCTGTAGTTGTTCATGAGTTGCTCTGTTGGATACATTATCTTTTGGGAGATCATTTTTTGGTTTTTACTGACCAAAAAAGTATCATGTATATTTTTACTCAGTGTGACTTGAATCTGAGGTAGCAAAGCTGGGTCGAATACCTTTAGTCCTTTGATTTTGAGATTGCCTATAGACTTAGTAAAGGTAATGCAGTAGCGGATGCATTGAGCTGGAAGACTGAGGTACAGGCTGTGCAGGAGGCTAGTGATGAGTTGCAACTCATGGATTTGTTCTATGAGATGCATTTGGTGGTGCATGACAGTCAGGGGCAGACTTATCTTTCCTCTAGCTGTGACTTATACCCTCTTGGATAGAGTGAGGATGAGACAACTATATGATTCTCAAGGCCTAGTTATATAGGAGTCGGGGGAAAGTGAGGACCCTCCTCCTAGTTGGATGATAGGTGATGATGATGTTCTGCATTACCATGGACGATTATGGGTTCCATGGGATATATGCGAGGAGCTGATGCGGGAGTTCCATGCTTCAGCTTCGGTAGATCATCTCGGAGTTACCATGATGTACTGTGACTTGAGATGTCAGTACTATTGGCCGAGAATGAAGAGAGATGTATCTAGTTTTGATACGAGGTGTTTTACCTGTCAGCTCTTGAAGGCGGAGCATCAGAGTCCAGCCGGACTGTTACAGCTGTTACCTATTCCAGAGTGGGAATGGGATGATGTCACGATGGACTTCATTATAGGGTTGACGAGGTCACCTTGAGGCAATGATGTCGTGTGGGTTTTTGTGGATAGACTCACAAAGGTACCTAAATTTTTTCCGATCAAGGAGACCATCAGAGTTTATGTGCTCGTGAAGTTGAATATTTGAGAGATCCTATGTCTTCATGGGGTCCCTCATTCTGTTGCTTCAGATAGGGACGCCCGTTTTACATCTTGTTTCTGTCAGAGTTCTCAGAGGGCACTGGGTACACATGTGCCTCTGAGCACATCATACCACCCTCAAACCGATGGTCAGTCAAAGCATATGATACAGGTGCTTGATGACATGTTGTGTGAATGCGTCCTAGACTTTGGGGGCTCTTCGGAGTAGCATATAACCCTATTAAATTTTTCTTATAATAATAGTTTTCAAGAAACTATTGAAATGGAACCTTACGAGGCTTTATATGGTAGGCCATACAGATCACCCTTATGCTGGTTAGAGGCAGGTGAGGCAACTTTACTAGGACCACTTCTTCTGTAGGAGACTTCTGAGCAGGTCCAGTTGATTCTGAAGCGGATGGGTACCAGAAAAAATCATCAGAAATCGTATGTTGATCACCGAAGACGAACATTAGAGTTCGTGGTCGGGGATCAGGTTTTCCTACGTGTTCCGCCAAGGTTGGGACACATGCGAATCATGAGATAGGATGGAATTTTACTAAGGAATTGGGTCCATTTGAGATTCTGGAGAGATTTGGGTCGGATTCTTATCAATTGCAGTTCACTCAGAGGTATCGGGCCATGCACGACATCTTCAATGTATCTCAATTGTGCTGCTATCATTCAGACATGTCTCACATCTTTCAGGTCGAGGAGGTTGAGCTTCAGGTAGATGTATCCTATGAGGAGAATCCGATTCGTATCTTTGATAGGGGCATAAAGATTCTCTGAGGCTGTTCAGTTCCTCTCGTACGGGTGCTACGATAGTATGGACGAGTGCAGGATGAAACCTGGTAGGGGGAGACCATCATATGTGCTCAGTGGCCAGAGTTATTCTCATCTTTATCTTCGCTACCCTTGGGAGGGGATTTCAGGGACTAATTTTCTTAAGGGGGGATGTTTTTAATAACCTGGTTCTTATTTTTGAGGTACGAGATTCTTCTTTTCTCTTTTCCTTAATTTTTTTGAGAAAATATGGAGAATTGGGAAAAATCCTAAATTTTGAAAGTACACGCCGTGTACTTTTCCACACACCGTGTAATTTTGGTTGTGTGGGATAAGTACACAGGTCTTGTAGCCATGCTGGTGGATAATGGTGAAAAAACCGACTACACGCCGTGTTGTGGTCCTTTACACGCCGTCTAGTCAATCGACATGAGAATAGTATGGTTATGGCCATCTGTGCGGCAGAACACGCCGTGTACTCAAGTAGAAATGTCGTGTAGTCATGTCGGCAGATGAACAGTGCCACGCTGGTGGGAAACCGCCAGATGAACAGTTAAATGAATTACCTACATGTTGTGTACTCAGATGTACACACCGTGTACTTTGTTATTTTTCACTTAAAATGGGTAGTATCCTCCCATGATCACAAGGAAGGTTTTAATGGGAAGAAGTAGCAGAAGAGGGAGGCCGGAGCTTTGGAGATCCTCCAGGCATAGGTCGGGAATATGTTTCCACCTCGGACGATCTTGTTGGAACCACACGGGTAATCCCTCCACTCCTCTTAAGTTGTTATTGACAATTCTTCTTCTAAGGGATGTTATTTAAGTATAAGCAAGTTTTCTTCAACGACAGATCTGCGTCATCTTTTGGCGTTTCTGGAATCGATGTTCATGTATATCGTTCGTTGGAATTTAAGGTAGGTGTCTTGGTGATTATTTTACAACAGTTGTGTGTTTTGTGCATTTTGAGCCATGAACCCATATTTGGGGTGTTGTGTGGCTGAGGTCATGGATATTTTAAATACCTAGAAATGAATAGGTAATTAAATGTGATATTAAAATGTTCTTTGGGATCGTTTCGTTGATCTAGGACCATACTGAGGGGTGTGTTCCTCTATTTAGCCATTTGGCTTGGATAGCTGAGGGTATTCCATGTTTAATTACGCATTACTTTTTCCTAGAGAGGAATTGTAGGTAAATTTCCTGTTTATATGTTGGGCATGGCCCGATTACTTATGCCTGAAATCAGTGTTTACTATTTCCTGAGGGTGTGACTAGATTAGCCTGAGAGCGACGTTCTTTTTCTCCTGAGGGTAACCTTTCATGCCAGAGGGCTTGACTTCTGTGCCTGACAATGACACTTCTAACACCTGAGGAAAAAAAATTTTAAGCCTGAGGGAAATAAATTTGGGTTGGATTCTGATTACATGAGGGTATGGTTTACTTGTCTGAGGACGCTGAATACTTACTTAGAAATTCACTATGGTGTTTTCTTAATATTAAATGATTAAATGAATAATTAAAATAAAAATATAACTGGTTAAGATAGTTACTATTGAGTACATCATTGTTTTTTGAATTTACTACTACACACCATTGTTGCATGTTTACTACATCATTGTCCTACTGGGAATTATTTCTCACACCCTTTTTGGGTCATGCTTTTCGGCCCAAACAGATTATACTACTGCAGGAATTGATAGGGGAAGGAGTCCCTATACAGGTGCTTGATTTCTACTGAGGAGTAGGGGGCATGTGACTGGGATGAGGCTCGTGATGCTACCAAATGTTCTGTTCTATTTTTCTTTTCTATACTTGTACTACAATTTATTATTGTGTAACATGTTCTGGATTCTTTATTTGAATTTGAAGCATGTTGCACCATTTTATATACTGATTGGTTATATCTACTATAGTTGTTTATTTCAGTTGTGTATGGTTTACTACTTCCACTGTTGTTGTATGTTTTATTTCATTCTACTGCACTACACTTTTACAAATGATGGCATAGTTTCTCCACTATCAGACCTGGGACCTCGTTGCTAGTCAGTAGCCTCTGGCGTTTTGGGAAATGCGCTTGAGGTCATGTGGTGGATCGGGTTCTAGGCACCCATTGTGTGGCACCCAGATTTGGTATTTTACACAATAGCTCTGATTATAGAAAATATTGGTTGAAATCTATTAGAAAACCATGGATTAATCCTTTAAGACTTACCCTTGTTGGCCATATTGCTCATAATGGGGACCCCACTGATGTTTGTCTGCAATCTTTTAGGATCCAACATTGCTCTAAATCTCACATGTGAAACTAATATATAGATGATACTAATCTCCATTTTATCTATTGTGCTACTACTACGGCTCTTTGGAATTACATTTGTGACATTTTTGGTTGCATATGGTTACTTCGTGATTCTATTATATCACAATTGTAGCGTTGGGTAGATTTTTAATCTACTCAAAAAATTAAGAATTCTTTCTTATCTGCTTTTTCTAATCATATCCATGTGATATGGTATGATATAAATAATATTCTTCATAATAATTTCTCATTCAGGCTTAATGCAGGTAGGATGCGGATATTCATTTCCATTCATGATGTTTCCTTAGTTTAGAAATCATATTGTGACAACACTGTTGGTGATTTTTTGATCCTTCACTGACTTATGATTTCTAGTAAGTACAGATAGACTAGAAACACCTTTGAGGTATCCTGGAAAGCCCTACTTCCACGATGGATCAAATTGAACATCGACGGTGCCTCAAAAGGTATCCCAGGTCCAACAGATGTGGTGCTATTTTCAGTGACTATCTTGCCAGGTGTCACCGATTCTTTTTCTTGTGGGTGTCGTATGGCTGCATCTCTATAAGAGGAAATGATGGGTGTCATCTATACCATTGAATTTTCCAAACAACAGGATTACAACAATATTTAGATTGAATGTGATTCAACCACTATTATCCAAGCTATGTCGAAAGTGGTGGTACACCTTGCCTAGCTGGTTACATCCTATTGGATGAATTGTCTTACTTCACTTAGGGAAATAAACTACATTGCGACACATTCCTTTTGTGAATTAAATAAGTTTACTGATGGTCTTTCGAACAAGGGAGTCAACCAGGGAATTACTTGGCTAGATGATTTTCTTGGTGATTTTGTCCCTTTATATGAAAAATATTGTAATAAGATTATGTTATTAAAACTCATGTAATATACCTTTTCATTATTTAGTAAATTGTTCCTTTGTCTTTGAATAAGGAACCACCTTTCAAAAAATCAATATGTGCTAAAAATATAGATACCTTGTCTGTTCCAAGAATTCCCTAAAACATCATTGTCTCATGAATCATGATGTTGAACATATTTCTATAATCCAAAATGACTATATGAATATCTAGGAATCAATGATGATGTTCTAGTTTCATTACCAAAATTTTATTGAGGGAAATGTACTCAGAAGGAAACATGAATTGTAATTCAAGTCCGTCAAAAATTCTGTAAATATAATATCCTATGATGTATCAGGATCAAACTTTGTTAAAAACAATATAGAAGTGATTAATATTGGACCCAAACGAGTATATAGTCTATCACCACCATATCCTATTGCCTAGTCCACTACATAAACTCGATCATCCTCATATATGTGAACATTACATTGAGCTTCATAACCTAAATAAGAATTTTTTTTGTAGCTATACTATTCAGGATTCCTATAAAATCTAGAGGTCATAGATCCCAACTATCCAACACCCTTCTAGGTAGAACTACATATGAATTCCTACCCTTCTACACTGATGAATATTTATCTATGGTATTGTGTAGAACCTACAATAATGTCTGGGAATTCTAGAATGGATGTAGTGTGGAACTCATCTTAAGGGGGATAATGAATTCATAATTTACTAATGTTCCATATCATTTCCCTACTATATTTCTTTGGTATTCCTCCTCTTACTACCACAATAGGTACTTATCGCAGTAGTATGAGGTCTACTAACATGATAACGGAAGGGTTCCATAAGACCGATAACTCGATCCACTTATAAGACATTATCAATACTCAAGGACATCGATAGACCCTTATATTATTTCACTAGATAAATTGATAAAAACTATCATATTATGAAAAGATACAGGCTGATCATAAATTTATGAGAAATCTATGCGTCGCTTCCACCCATGGGAGTATCAAAGAAATGAATATTAGTGAAATGATGGATGCATGCATATATCTTTATGGAAATCTGATATCATTCCATGAAATACTACTACAAGTATAGATTCGATGTATAAGAAATGAATTATATAGATAATTGGTGTTTCAATGCCACCTAGGTGAGATCCTCAAGTCTGACAGCCTATTTTATAACTCCCCACAATCTCCCAGTGGGTCCTTCTAATATGTATACATCTATCATTAGCATCTTATACATATGTTTATAGATTAGGTAAAATTCACCCTTAATATATCTATATAATATTCTGAATCTTGAGGAACAACAGTTCCATGAAAGGCTAGTGAATTTTGTTTTTGTAGTTATAGGAAATTGTTGATCATGGACATTAGTAGACCTTCAGCATTGGAAAAAATGAGTGTTTGAGCTCCAAAATTAGGTGGACATACTTTATATGACACCAGAGTGGGAAAAACTATTCTCTACTACCCTCATATTCATTGAATTTAGTGGATTGGAGGAATACTCCATTGCAATAGCATACTAAAACACATCACATGGTTGGCCTATTAGTGCCCATTGAGGAGTAATTCTCTGAAATGAAAATAAAATATTCAGAAAAATTGTTGTCATTATAATAGATCCTAATTATTCTATGATATCACTAATGGTTCTCCTAGTATTCAACCCATAATCCAAGGTATATCCTTACTAGTACGAACCATGGTATCTATCCATTCATGTTATTCAAAAGAAAATATATAAACAAAACATAACTATAAGATAAGGTTAAACTAAAAAGTTCAAATAGATATACCACATCATCCTAGAAACATATATATTATCCAATCAATGTATATTGGTGAATCTCAGCTAGATAGAACACATAAAGTAATTTAATTAATAATTAAGTATGTAGTAAAAACATGTATATATATGGAATGTGATCCCATGTGGTTAGTCATGATGGATGAATTCAACCATGTACCCTAAAAATGTACTAGTAATCTTATTAATGAAAACTTATAGATCCATCAAACATGAGTTGGAAATGCACCTAAAATCTCCCTTACCTGACTCCCAAATAGACTATATCCCTTTGAACATATGAAAGGTTTGTCATAAAGAAATTATACAATTATTCCCTAATACCATTCTATAACACCCAGATATAAATTATCAATTTGGAGTCGAAGAGACACATGAACTCTTGTACACCTCCCAATATTCAAGAGGCTTTAAAATATATTAAGGGTAAAAACATGATTAGTGGTGAGAGTATACAATCAATACCATATTGGTACACCAATATTACAAATAAAATATTTCTGTTCAAAATCAAAAAATGGAAAAATAAAACATTATAAACTAATTCATAAAACCTAAAAAATTGGAATACCATAATTGATTTCCAAAAAATTATATTAGTGAATGATAATAAACAAATACAACTATATGTAAAGCATTTAATGTATATTCTTGTCCCAACACCAACTCCATAAACCATGACTCAACTATCATCCATGAGACCCCTTCCCTTTCAATAATATCTATACATGTAGTATATATATGGATCGAGATATCTATATATGGGTTTATGAATAAAACCCACTAGGACACCACCAATGTATCCTTAAAAATTTTACTAGTATAAAAACGACATTCCATGATAAAAATAAATGGGTATGAGATCGTACATCATTATATGCTGAGAACCAATGTGATAACCAATCCACTAGAAGCCCCAAGGGCATCTCTATTATACCTATTCCATAACGGTAATCACATACCATTAAGGTGATCAATAACTATCCACAAGGATACAAAACTTTTATTCATTTTACATAAAGAATTGAGTTTTGGGTAACTCCATAAGGCTGACTAATTAAAACATACTCGATATCCATACAGAATCACATTCCAGAGCATTACTCTATATGATGATGGAATTGAGTTACATCATGGTCCACAAGGCTATAATTCTTATTCTCAATTTAGAGTATAACATCTTCAGCATCATAAATCATGCACCCTCTACCAATAACAAGTATTCATACCATGATGATACCCCATTAATGAATACCACAAAAAAAGTACTCTAATACTAGGGATACACACACTACAGGGTAATGTAAAATAATACAAGAATAACACATCCACATTAGAATATTAGATAAACATATAACATCATATTATCAACATCATTCATGGTAAAAATATACTCTAGAAATACACATGGTATTATGGATCATATATGGGAATCATGGTTTCACACACACATGCAAAATAAAAGACCTAAAATCACCAAAAAAATGCTTTGAAAACAAATCCTGAATCTAAGAAAAAAGTGCATAAAAGGGATGAAAATGAAAATTAGCTTCTTCACTCAATATCATTGGTAAATATATCCAATTAAAATCAAATGATTTAAGTCAGACCATCCTTTCACACCCTCGAATAAATTACATCCATTTAAAATATAAATAACTCAGGTTCTAGTCCATCAAGTCATAGTTTTATAAAGGGGGGAAAATATGATTCCATGTAAGGTTGGTTCTAGAATAACGTTCCTTAAGGATTCCATCGTTAGAAATAAATCTAAATTATGCCGAATGAGAGGTTTCAAATTCTATATATCCACTAGTGATCCTATAACTAATGATTAATTCATCAAAAATTCTACAATATCACCATATCTATTTCCATTGAACATTTTTACACCAAAAATTTATAAATTTAATATATAATGGAGATCATATTCAATAGAAAAAGGGTTTTAAGGTAATCAATCTCAGACGCCTTACCTGAAAACATCTATTATCCATGAGAAAATCATCTCTGATCAAATAGGATTTCATAGAAACATTGAATCCACATCTAATTTACTAATACATTAACTGAAAATTCTTCATTTAAAACATATAAATATTCTCTCAATAAATTGTTTATGAATATGATTCATGAACACATACCCATAGAACAACGTTAATAAAAGGTAGATCTCTATTTGAGCAATGATCATCATAAAATTGCTAGATTTTGTAATGTTTTTGATTGATGGAATAATTCTCCATTGTATCAGCATAGAAACCATATATAATTACCATATAAAATAATATATCTATAATATAAAGCAGTAAATAGTCTATATCTAGATAAAACTCAGTGTTTTATTATCACCAGATCACACGAATATTAAATATTTAAGGGGTCTTGACATTGAGATCCAATAATCATGAAAGAGAATGTGAAATCTATAATATTTCATTTAAGGATGAAATTCAGTAGCAAAAAAGGTCAAAAATATGTGCAATTAATATATTTTGGTGTGTATTTAAATCACCATTGTACTGGGGGATCAGTGAGAAAGTGGTCCCCACCAGCTAGTCGGTGGCAACATTGGAAGGCTCGTGTCACTAGATGAACCACCAAGGTTCTTAAAAAACTCCAAAAGATAATATGGGTTTTCTTAAACTAAAAGATCTATAGAAACTCTTCTAGGGAGCTAGTGCAGTACCATAGATGGATAGCTCCCATTTATAACAAACATAAATCAATTAATTCACCCAACTCTTTAGCTACAGATTCCAAGAATAGTTTTCAATAAAAAACAACCTCTTAACCACCCACATCAGAGAAGAATAAATATAGAATTTTGAATTTATTATAAAAAAATAACAACATAAATTGAATTAATGGTTGTATTATTCAAGAATATCCATTTTCAACCCACCTCTCAACTGCCTAAAAAAATAAATTTTAACTTTAGTTATGTGAAAAAAATAACATTGATAATAAATGTGGTATTTTTTTAATAACCTTCTGAAAAGGATGGTAACAATTTTTATTTAAAAATTAACCTTATTACCTAAAAATTTATTAATATTAAAAAACATTAAAAAAACTATTTCCTACTTTTTTTTCTGTAAATGAATGTTTTACATGTGTACACTTCCAGACTTCCACTTCCATTAAAGTAACATACATCATTTTTTATCTAGTTATATCTTATTTAATATATTTCTTTCAAATATTGTTCACCACATTATAAAATATATTTAATGACATTTATATTTCTTTATAATTTTATTATGTTAATATAATTAATTTCAAAACCAACTCTTTGAATGATTATTGTTATTTTTTATTTTGGTTCGTTTATCCACCAATGTGGACATCATACTAATTTTATATCATGGATGGAAATGGAAACCTAAATACTTTTTTTATAAAACATTACTGATGCAATAATATTTACATTATTACTCTTGAAACATTATATTAGTATTTAACATATTATTAATACGAATTATTATCAATTAAAGAAATTAGAGAAATAATCATACCACAAACATCATCATCACAAATCATAGAAAATATTTATTAAATTAAATTAAATAATTATAAATAATTATTAAAAGTATATTTCATTACGAATAAATAAATATTAATGATTAAATATTAATATATAAATAGTAATAAAGACCATTTTTATCCAAAAAATCATTATCATTTAAATGATGAAAATACCCTATGATGATGAATATCAAATATATATATTTAATAAATTAAAAATAAATTATATGAAATAAAATTTATATATGGTTATAAGATATATTATAGTTCTAAAATAAGAAAAAAATATAATAATTTATTTATACAGGTGATTCAATCATTTTAAACTAAGATTGATTAATAGTTAGGATTACTTGTCTCAATCTTTGAATTCTGTAAGGGATGCATGATATTGTGAACCATAAATGCATTTATGCAGTTTATTTAATTACCTATATCCTTCAAATATAATTATTAAAATTCATTTTATTACATTTAAATTTCCATTTCATGGCAATCCTATGTATTGTTTTGATTCTTATATTACCATAAGTGTTTCTACTCTAATTTAAGTTTCAAATAAATATTTTTAAGGATAATCCAACAAAATAATTTTCATTTTATATATTTATAAATAACAATTATTTTCTTCTAACCGATTTATTCATTGGTTATTTCTTATCACTATTTTATTTTCCCATATAGTCACATTTTATCCATTGTAAAAGAAACTATCCCAACCTTTTTATTTTTCAGTCAAGTGTCATTCCCTTACATGAAATTATTCCTTGAATTATTTTAAAATTTTCATTATTTATGCCAAAATTATTGATTATTTTTATTTGAAAATAATTTTAATATGATTATAAATGTTTTAAGGATTCATAGTTATTCTATAAAGATCATCTTCTTGAGCTGTGAAATGAGTTTATTATAAAAATTTCCATGTGAAGACATATTTCCACTATTTTTTCTTTGGATGTGAAATTTCCCCTTCCTATTTTTAGTTTTTAAAATTAAATAATTATTATAATTTTTTAAATAAATATATCCCTTTAAATAACAACTTCAAACATGTCATATTATTTTATTAAATACATTTTTCAAAAAAAAATTAAATTTTTTTTCTTTATAAATATCTATCTAATAATTTTATGATTCATAAATGAAATTATTCAAATTATAAAATCATACTTATTTTTATAGATGAATGATGTAATTTTCTTCTATTTTATAGTAATTATTCATCAAAAAATTTCTCTTACATAATCCTCCACCATGTATCAAAATGAGTTTATTAAAATTATTATTTTCTACAATGTCATTATCTTTCCTTTCAATAGTTGAAGGGTGTTAACCTAGATTCCATATGTCTATTGATTTGGGAAATTATGGAATAATATATATAAATTATACATATTTTAGTAATAACATATACCTCATAATCATAATTGAATAATATTTTCCTAGTATATTTATAAATATCATTAGATACCCATTTATTTTCCTGGGGTTTTCAATGTAATCATTAATGACAAAATTTTGAGTGAGTTTCTTATATCAATCAATTTTAAAATGATATGAAACCCATCTTCCCAAGGGCTTATTATGTTGTTTTGAATGAAACCAATTTATATCCCATGCATTCTTTATGTTATGATGAGTTATTGATTTCATGTGGAACATGTATGTTTGGATAAATAATGGGTGGGGTCATATATGTCTATAACAATTATGATTTGAATATTCATATCTCAGGAGACATGTATTTGTGGGTATAATTAAGTTTTATTTTAAAATAGTTTCATATGGGTAACTCATGAAGTTGAATTTCTCTTATGCGTATTTTTTTAACATTTCTATGGGATCCTAATGATATTACATCATAGATCATGTTTATAAACTACAGTTTCCATACTCTTTATTCATGTATTATGGTATGACAAGAATTATTCCACAACTCATTATTTTTGATAGATAGTTTATTATGTATAACTACGTCATGTTATGTCGAAGTATCTTAATAATAATCATATGATCATCTTATAATCATCTATGTTTTTTTAATTATTATCACTTAGGATTACCCTTTTTAAGAGGTTGATCTCTCCCCCTATATTATGGTTTCATTTTCCTAGGTATTAAATGTTCGAGTAATTTATTATATTTCTAAAGGGATTCAATTGTGTCTGAATTATAGATATATTTTTTAGAATTAAAATAAATTGGGTTTTGAATATAGGTGATCCTCAAATATAACAAACAATACATTATAGGATTAATATGATATTTCATAATTATAATATTTTTATTTTGAAAATGATGTAAAAAGGATGTGTTTAACTTGGTTCTTATCAATTTATATTAAATATAATGATTAAATAATTTTTTATTACTATATGATCAGAGAGTTTCGGTACATGGTATCTAAGTAATCTCTAATTCAGTAGTCTATGACTAAAACCCTCAAATAAACTCACTAGAAATAAAAGGACCTTGTTATATTCCTCTATTTTGATCACTTCTCAAATATATTTTCAAAAATAGATTTTATTAACACATGGGTAATACTCATAGACATATCAATAAAAGATATAAAAACAAATAAATTTTTCCCAATTTCATTTCTCATTTTACTATAAATTAAATAATTTATTTATGTATAAATCATTTTAGGGGATCAGTGAGAATCCAAACATATGAAAACCATATAAAGGTACATAATTATTATAAGACGTCAATAAATATTTCTATAATAATTAAATAAAAATTGGTCCATGCATCTTATATATGGATTATTCAAAACAAATAACTTTTTCATCTAGTTCATTATTAACAATTTCCTATAAAAATATAAATATTTTTCCAATACATAATTTACAATTACATGCATAATAGAATTAAATGAAACAAAATATCACTCTTTAATTCAAGACATACAATTCCATATTTATCCCACCCTACATTACTTTTTTTATTTGTTAATGTGTTTTTATATTCCCCTTATTCTATTAAGAACATTTCTCTAGTATTTTTCATAGAAATATCCCTCTATGTTTAGTCAATAGTATTGTAATTTCAATATAATATTCTACAAAATAATTCTGTTAAACATCCTATGTATAAAAAATTTTCTTAGATCATATTTTCATAGATATATAACATTAAACACAATTTAGTTAGATGATTCACATTCTGTAATAAAAAATATTTAAAGTATTTTTAAATAAAAAATTCTTGTTGTAACCTCATATTTTTCCAATACTATAAAATTTTCTTTACTTGAAACAATTGATTTAAAATGTATCAGACTAATCATGGAGTTATATTCCAATTAACATGAAATCGTGATTTTAACTAAAAAATCCTTTATAATTTCATTTTATAGGATTACATTCACCATTTCTCTTCAAATATACAAGACATGATATTTAGAAAATATTCCAATATGGTATAGTTCTTCTCTAGTATCCCTTTTTACCAAATATAAATCTTCCCTCCATTACATTTCTCATTCATATATAAAAAATAATTTATAATACATGAAGAATAATCCTAATTAAATAAGGTAAAGAACTATTTTATTCGAATAGTTTCAATATACCCCATTTTCATTTGGATTTGTGTTACAAAATACCGCAACATGGTATGAGTTAGAACCTTGTTTCTGTTAATATTTTCACAACTTTGATCAATTTAGTACCTAATTAAATGCCTTTAATATTTATTTAAAATCCTCTTACCTTCAGAATTTTTATAAGAGCCAATAAATTTTTTCCCCATTAGAATGACTTCTAATATTTCCTTAGGGGAATGTCTATTTCCAACCAAAACAACCGTAATGAAAATAAAAAAAACCAAAAGATCCACCATGATCATCATTTTATAATTCTCCCTAGGGTATAAAGGGATTTATTTTCCTAAATTACTCACAAATTTTTAATAACATCTAACAAATAATTGTATGAAATTCCAATTGAATATTATTGAAAAAAAAATCCATCATTCATAATTTTATTCCAAAGGAATATAAATAAGTAAAAATATGATAAAAATGTTGAGAAATATAAAAGTGAATATGATGAATGAATTTATGGAATTGTGGTTTTTTATATATAGGAATATGTAAAATATATCATTTTATATAGAATAAATTACATAACTACCCAAATTAGAGATGTTCATAGAATCCTTTATATCTGTTGACTCTTATCACTCATCTGAGGACATATTATCCAATAATGATGACTAAAATATAAAAAAAATAAACATTCTATTATTGGACTCTTCCATGAAACATATTATTATAATATTATCTATTTAAATATATTGAAATTTTCCAAGATGTGTCTTTGATCTATCTGGATGTATCGTGATCCCATGAATATTTATTACCTCACCTAAGACCTTCATGGAGAAGTGCATGTCCAAATATGATTTAAATGACTCTATGATTGGAATATCAATTATAGAAGTCCCGAGTTTGAATCATTTAAATAAACATAGATTATTTATGATGCATGCGATGATGAAAGTGTTATATATATTGTATGATGTAGGGATGACACTACATTTGGCCTTCTGTACATTTTAATCAGCTACTTGCTGTTGGGACCATGAGATTTTTAAAATTTATCCATCTACCCAGATATATAGTGGTATTTTATTTCACAATAGAAAGAGTCTTTAATCCCAAATTGAAAAAACATATCAATAAATGGAAAACATTTATTCTTTATAACATAAAATTCAATAATACATTCATCAATAAAAATGTTCCATTAATTATATTATTAATTTAGTCCTTAAATGGATGTTTAAGCATTCATATATTGTTGGAATCCATTGGGGTCTATAACAATTTCGGTTATGTCATCCTGTCATATTTTAGACTATTCATATTAAGTATGGATTTATTAATATACATATAATGACCCAGTCTTATAATAGATGATCATTAACACTTTTTGTATGAATATTTAATAGATTATAAAAAAAAATCTTAAGGTCCATAATAGTTTTGTGTCATTTCATACATGGAAACATATCTACTGGAACATAGTTGAGCAACATCATCTTCCACTAACAAATCAATATTTTGTACCCTTATTATAAAAATCATACATAATACAAATATTTGTATCCTTAGGAAATGAAATGTCAGAAAATGTGAGCTCATATTCTCTCTAAGGATTATTATGGGAGATACATAAGTATATCATCAATAGAATTGTATGAGAACATGAGAAACAAATATGAAAATCATAACCTACATATGAAATAATATAATCTTGATACATGGATTAAAGGATGATACATTATAAGATAAGAAATATAATTTAATAAAAGAACATGAGACATAATATCATGAAATTTTCATATGACATGTTATTTTTGGCATACAAATAAAAATATAAAATTATTTCCATATTATTCAAGGCACACTTCCAAGTATATCATAATGGATTGCATTCACTATAAAAAGCATTATATCATTCAATGATGTCTTCCAGGACTATTAAAGAAGTAATATTCCCTTATTAAACTACGTTCACTCTCTATTTTGGTCCTTTCTATCTCATTATATATAAATTTTTACCCAATGTATTAGAGGGAGATATAGGTCCCACTTATCTCATAATGAAAATCATATTAATGTTTTCCAAAAGGTCATAAAACATTATTTTTTTATATGAAATTAAATTATATTTATTTCATAATAATTTCATCATATCGTCACAAAATGAAAAAATACAAATTTTATAATTATTTCATCATTTCGTCACAAAATAAAATGTTGATAAAGAATATGGGGTTTTAAGGAATTTATCACGGTAAAACACATGGAAGATAAAAATGTTTCATAAATTTAAAACATTGATATAATGGAGAAAAAAAATATCCTTGAAAAACTCACCCTATAATCAATTGGTAACATCAACAGATATCATCTTAGAAGTAAAATAATTTTGATCAATCAATTAATGTATTTCATGACAAAATTAACTTTTCCACATTAAAAAAATTTATTTTTTTCCGAAAACACTTGTAGATTAAAATTTCCATGAATATTTATAAATTAATCCAAAAATAAAATAATGTTCAATAAAATGAGATGTTTTTTGGATATTTACATGTTAAAAAAAGATTTATTTCAATTTTTTTGTGAAATCCAAAAATGTATATTTTGGAAAATGATATAAATATTCCTTTCAAAAAAATAAAAAATGTAAATTATGGGTAGAACTAAATTTTAAAAAGCATAGGTTAATAGTAATTTTTTTAATTTTTTTTTGATAATATGGTTTAAGAGAAAAAATATTCTCATCCGAACAGATAAATAATGACATGTTTTATAAAAAACATTAAATCAACTATTTATAATTGAATTTTTTTTGAAAATGGTATAATAAATTAAAAATTTTATTAATAAACATAGGAAAATAAAAATAATTATTTTATTGAGATATTTTTTCCCAATATATTATCATCATAGTCATAATCAAAATAAATCCTGATAAAAGAGGAAATAATATAATAAAATTCATTACCATTAGAGTAACCTAGAATCGTCAGCTCCATGTAGGAATGAAATTGAATAAAACATAAATCATCATGATGATAAATATAATCATGATATTATATGTTAATGTGTATTCATATACACCTCATTAGAGAATTTAGTTTTATAATATAACGTACAACTCAAAGAAGATAAATTCAAACACAGTTTCTATAACACAAGTCATCACTTCCATTGAACATGATTATAACACATGTATAATAATTATATTATTATTATATATCTATTTAACAAAAATATTTATATATATCATACTATATAATATTTTATTTCAACTTTTATTACGAATTTATGAACAATTTCATGTTAATGTTGCGTTTCAAGTAACATTCATTTTGTTTCTTTTATATGTTTGTATTTTGTATTTTGGGTATTTTATCATTCATCCAGATCTCAACATCTATAAATATTTTTACATGATATAAATATAATATATATTCATTATATGTCTATTTATATTATTCCATAATATTTACATATAGAACATGAAATACACCGCTCGTAGAGAGAGTATGTATTATATACGCATGAATGCCATTTTAATTTTCTTGTGTGATTGAAAAAATAGAGGTAAATGATATATTATCATTAGATAATAAATTTAATTTCATATATATCACATATTTATATTAACCCTGTCCTTGATATATTCTATGTAAAGTGTGAATGAGTATAATCACTTTGTAAGGCGGTATGCCACCTTATATAAGAGTGACATTACCATATTACCAAAAAATGTAATGAATTATGTGATGATTGATTTAATAATTCAAGAAGAATAATGAAATAATATAATATATATATATATATATATATATATAATCCATCAGTATTTTTAATTGTGAGATGTGGTATTTGAAAATAATAATGACTTCACATTGTAAGGAGGTAGTCCACCGTACACTTGAAGGATGGATTCATAGACCATATGATGAATATGGAGATGGTTTGAGGACATAAAAATAACATAAAAACATCACATTATATTGATGATTATATGGTTGTTATATATTATTGATATAATAATAATTTAATTATATGGTGGATCAAATAATAATAAAATACATTGTGATGAACATTACATCTTCTTCATGTATACCCCTTTGGTTTTACCAAAAAATATCCACAGTTGGAATTATATCATATCTAAATATTAATAACTGAGTGGGGAGAATTTGGAAATTTATTTGGGATTTTATTTTATGAATCAAAATTGTGTGATTTTTTCAAGAAGATAATATATATGATGGCCTTTTATAAGTGAGTTGAGTGGCACAATTGTATTTTTTTGAAAAGAAAATGTTTACTCAAATTTTCAAAATTCCAAAAAAATCAGTAATGGAACAATTTAGAATCTTAAACATGATATGGTCTAGATAGGTCCATATAACATATTGTATATATGGTAATAGGAAAATATAACCCATATCTTTTTAGTTTAACCCTTGGTAGTCCGATTTTTACGTTAAATGCGGTAATTTTTTTTTCTATTTTTACTTATTCTTTTGGTCAAAAGATATGTTGATATTAATTTATAATATATATTATAATGATTAAAAATATGGAATCCATTTTTACTAATTAAATTCATAAAAGATTAAAAATAAAATTTAATGTTATTCTTATAGATGCGATGAGAAAATGCTCTTTTCAATATAAAATGTTCAAATGATTACGAAGTTTATGTATCAAAAGTCACTATAAAATATATTAAAACAGCCTAAATTTGATGAATATATGTAATATTGTAATATATATTATTTAAAACTATTTTTATATATAATCAATTTTTATCAATACATCATATGCAGAGGATGTTTTCAATTAAAAGTAATTATTTTTTTGTGATCATCAAATAATAAATATTCAAGGAAATATACAGAAAATTAAACTACAAAAAACTATTACATGATGATTCATAAATTATATTTATTTTAACCAATTTATTTTTTAAAATTATGGAAAATTAACTTTTGGGATTTTTAGAAAAAAATATTTTTTTTAAATCATATTTTTGAAACATATTAATGATTTTCTAATAATTAACTACATTTTTACCAATATGTTTACATTTTATAATACCATAAAACCTAATTTTTAAAGATTATTTATTACTATTCAACATGATATGTTTAATGGAATGGTTAAAACGGTTGTGTTTAAATAATATTTCATGGTTTGGTTTTAACTCAATGTTTTGTGTGTGATATGGAATCTCGATTTTATATAAAATTCATCTCTAACCGAGTATTACCTGTAATGCAATATTAACATGTTGTTTCATGTTTCTAAATATAATACTGGTTTTTTGATTAATACAACCTATCAATGAAATATAATATATTTTTGAAAAACAAATTATAATAACTTTTGGGTTTACATTATACCACCATTAAAATGAATTTCTCCATTAAAATGAATTTCTCCATTAAAATTCATCAATGAGATACAATATATGAGGATAATGTTTCCTCATCATTTCCTTGGGTTCCCACATAGCATCTTCAAACTTGTGGTTTCTCCACAATACATTGACCAGGTGAGTAGTCATGTTTAGAAGCAATTTCTCTATATTATTCAGAATCTCCATTGGGATATCCTCATAATAAATATATTTCTCCATTAGAATGAGCTTTATGTTCATTACATGGATGGGTCAATAATGAGATTCCTCTAGATAAATATATTGAACATAATATATAATTGGGAGAAGATTTATGGTAGTGCCAACTTATTATAAAAAATCATGATATGATTAAGAACTTCCAAGACAATAATATACCTAGGAATTAGTTTCCCATAATTTCTGGAACTCATAAAATTTTTCACATAATAAATTATTAGGAAAAAAACAAAAAACATCATATTCTAGATCACATTTGTGATTATTGATATAAATTTTCATTTGAATCTGATACTCCTTAGGGTAGTGTACAATAAAGTAAATGTTATATTCCATTTATTTTGATATCTCGGTTCCAAATAAATTTATTTCTACAAATTTATTCTATTATTATCAATTTATACATTTCTTTACATATAATCATACATAAGGATTCATCTGAATTCCTGAAACATTGATGTTCTTGTAAGAATATTCAACCAGTGGAAGGTGTTGATACCAACAACCATTAAAATATAAATAAAATGATCTCAAAATATCATCTAAGGTATTAATTCTTATTTTATAAAGAAAATATGTTTGATTATGATATGTCATACTAACACTAAACTCAATATCAATAGACTGCTTGATACTTCACCCGAACATTAATGTAGTCCTCAGATCACATTCAGACCCAATTGAATGTTATTATCCATTCAAGATTACTTCTGCATCAATGTATATCATGGAAAGATGATTTAGAGAGATGGATTTTCATATATAAATGAGGTGTGTTGAATTATTAAGGAGATCAAATACAACCCATAGAGAAATATTCCCTTTAGATATTTTAGGGAGTATAATGAAACAAATCCTTTGTGATATTTTACCATTTCCAATCTATTATATTTAATAAATGAAATATCCCCATAGAATTCCATTATTCAGACAGAAAATTCGTAAATACCATTAACCAATATACAAACAATGATATATATATATATCTTCATGAAATACCATAAGAAATATTATTTCATATCTCTATAATGATTGAAAGTTAGATTATTTTTTTCCAGAACGCATTTATGGAAAAAAGTAAGAGCCCACACATTTCGAACCCCCAAAGAAATCCTAGAACCATAGAAAATACCTTAACCTCCAAGTATAATTATCCCTAAATAATTTCTAGGAGACATAGGATACACTAATATCTTGAAAATCCTTTAATTTTTATTCAAAAATAAATGACAGCTTTTCCTAAGTCTTCCTATACTATTTTTTATTGACTATCCGATTATTGAATGCCCTTATATTTATAAGATATTTTTTTTCAATCCATGGACTCTACTTTTCTCTGGTTTTCACCTATAATAGCCTTCTCATCATCCTGTAAGCCTCCTCTTTATTGTAATTTATCACAAAAAAATTTCCATTATCTCTTCATATGAATGAAAAAGTAGCACCAATGGATGCTAGTGTGTTGTCCATGACTCCCGTTGATTCACTAGAGCATCCTAGAAGGGAGGAATCCCATGATCCTCATGCTCAACCAAAAAAACCATGGCATTGGGATCACCATCAATCATTCTTGTCTTCTTAATTTTTTGTGGATATGGTTTCCATTTGAAAATATAAATATGAATAGTCCTTTCACCATTTCTACTGCCTTTCATACTATTCATCCTCCACGGAATGGGTGTCCAAATATCATGAACATCATCAGTAGTATCACAAGAATAAAAATTTGTAGAGTCATCATATGACTCAGACTCGTATACCCCGAATCATATATCCACACATCAATATTCTCTTGAACTGGATCTTCATTTTACAATCACTCAAAGCGGTTCCCAAGATTAGTAGATAGAAACTCCAATTAAGGGATTGTTCTTATAAATGATTCACACTATATTTCCTTCTCATTACCCATTCCACGTAAAAAATCTTCTATCAATTTTATTTATCTTAGCTCCACCTCTTCCAATAGATCCACTCCCTGAGTGTACTGCCTCTGCATAAGATGAAGTAATTGAAGGATTAGAAGTACCTTAGAAGACTCCAATTCTAATATATTTCCACTACCACACAACATATCCCCTCCTAGAGGATTTTACAAAGGATTTCCTGATAAGGAATGACAGAATCCACCTTCCATCATTGCATCATCCTACCATGAATGATAACTCACAAAAACACTAAGATAAACCAAATACTATTGCATGTGGCTGAAAATATTGGCTACCAATCGGTTTCCCACATGTGACCCGCATTTCACATTCTTTACACCATTAAGGATAGATATCTGCCACTTTCTAGATAAACCAACATAAACCCCAAGACCATTGTCACAACCTCAAGATACTCCATCCTTATAATTATTGAGTTCCTTATTCTTAAGCCTACAGGATTCCATTGAATGGACCAGTTTTTTAAAGATGTAAAAAGGTTCGAACAATTTATCGTAAACAATGATTTGTTTAACGAAGAAAACTTCCCCCACTAAAATCTACAAAAACCCCCGAGGATCTCTTGAGACATCGACTTTCAAACAAATTCTGGCATAAATAGGGTTTAAAATGGCTATAATTATAATGAAATAACACAAAAATCTACCATTTGTGATCCCAAATATTTATAAAATCAAGGGATTCTAAAACTATAGTGGATGTACAAGTAAAATAAACCAAATCAATGATATAGGGTAGTCAAACTTCAAGTCGAATTCATACACCCACCTAAAGATGCAAAACTGATGACCATAGTTAGTACAATGTTCACTAGAGAATGCCTGAAAAAGATCATCTGATGATGTAATGAAAATATAGATGTTTCGGGAATCCCGCAGTCCCACTATCACTCTTTTCTATAAACCTGATGGCCCAAAAAAGGAATCTATAAAATTAATCAACTGAAATGATCCCCTTCTTGAAAAAAGATATCAATAATAGATTTAGAAGGCTTGAATCATTGTTGAACACTATGGTCAAAATTGAATGATGTAGAATGACATGAAATAGATTTGGGGATTTAGGACTATGATTGATCTGGGGGAAGGATGGATGACTATAGAGGTTGGATAATGGGGTTAATTATTGAGATGTAACTCCCAAAAAATATGTCAGAGTACCATCCCCTGATGGGTGTGGAGATACAGACTTGTTGTCCATCATCATCACCAAATGGGAGAAAGCCTCTGGGAGAACCCCTTAATGAAAACCCCTCCCTTCTTAATCATTATCAAAAATCTCTATACAAATACATACTTCCCAAATAAATATATAGTGAATGAAATTAGGCTCTAACTAAAAAATATTTTTTCAAATATGATATGGATTAAATAGACACACATTTCTTAAATCATATCATTCCATCATGAATAATGTTAATCTCCCGAACAAGTATATCTTTCATTTTCAAGAGTACAACATCTATATGTTCCAATTTAATATTCACACTAATGGATTGAATAAAATTAATTTGAACAAGATAAAATTATATCCTATAATTAGGATTTCATGATCTATAATTTTCATATATGGAAATATTTTATAATTTGTAATCTTGATCGTGGATAATCTAAAATTATCCTTTTGACTTAAACCATTGACCATCAGATTTTATTTCCCATAGTGGTGATGTATCGAGACATCATGTAATTTAATCAAATCTAACAATATACTCTATTGAATATTCAAATACTTTATTATGAATATAAACATTAAATATTTAGGATCGATATATACATATAAAAGTTTTCTCTATTAAGATCATTCATCCAAATATTTAATGAAAAATTACTACAGTTAACTACAAATTACAAGTTCGATATATTTTCTCATGAATATTAAATTTTCATGACACATTATAAATAAAAATGTAATTATATTTATGAAAATTTCCAAAATAAATTTTGGTTACATCACTATATAATAAAAAACGTTATCCACTATAGAGTAATATATGTATATGTGAGATGACCAATATTCTATTCAATTTATCCTATTTTCCCTCACATTAATCAATCCATATAACATGGTAAAGAATATAATATAGTCACAGAAAATTCACCATATACCATTGATAATATTCTTCTAGAACAAGAATGATAAATATCTTAATAACTATAGTTTTTTTGGAACAAAATTTAATAGAATCTACCTGTGATAGATCTACTCATATGCCATCTCTTGAGATTATATGAACCAAAAATGAAAATTTTTGTCGCCAAAATTAATTTTTTTAAACTTTTCAAATATTTTATTCATTAATAGGGATTATGTATAATTTTAAATTTATATTAATATACATCCTTGTCCATTTATTAGATAATAATATCATCTATAAATACAACAAAAAATATATCAAGGTGATCTCTGGAGTCTCTATTCATTAAATCCAAGACCATAATTGGGACATTGATATGAAAAAAATACATCACTATATATTCGAAGTTTCTATACCTTTTAAAAAATTATTTATTAGGTATATCCTCCTTCTTGATCCTGAATTAATGATATACATAATAAAGGTCAATATTGGAAAATTACTGTGCTCTAAATAGTTGATCAATCAATTCCTCATTATAAGGAAGATGTTATATGTTTTTAATTGAGATCTTATTCATCTATTGGTATAAAATGAATAGTATAATTGATCAATATTTCTTTTTTTTCTAAAATAAAAATTAAATTCTAATGTTACACACTTGGATGAATAAATCTCTTGTCATGGTTTTAATATAGTTGATTTTTCAATTCCTGCAACTCAATTAGGTCGATTCGATAGGGAGTCTTTAAAATTTTTATGGAACTATTTATGAGTTATATTGAGAATAAAATATCATTTTTTGTGTAATTCTAGGAAGATCTTCCAAAAATACCTAATAAACTCCCACACAGTAGGTATATCATTGATGTCAGGTTTTTTCTAAACCATTTATAATAAAAAACAATTCTTAATTTGAATTAAAACCCCTAAAATGGATATGGTCCACTTTAGATTACATTAATATCAATATATTGATATATGATCATAGTATGAAATGTGATTTCAATCATGACGTCCCTTCCTTAACAATTGAATGGGACTTTAGGGAGAGAAATCCAATTTATCCCAAAAATATCCTCAAATTCAACTAGAGGAAGACTGAGAATATTTTCAAGAATAAAATTACCACCAACATAAAATGGAGAGAATTTATATACATGAGTTTTGATAAATGAATGATTAGTTAGTTTCAATTATAATTCCATATTTCATTATTTTGGTGGAATTTTGTTACACATTGAAATATCTTTAGATAAGAAATAATTCCTAAATATGAATTCATGTAAGACATTATCAATTATGGAGTGGGAGATATGTGTACATTTCACCATATAATTATCACACCCTTCATTGGAAATGGGTATCACATGTGATATAACCTTTTCCCCAATCTTAAGAGACTCATAATGATTTTCATCATCATTAACCATCTGATTTGGGAACTGGTTAACATAGATCCAATATACCTTGAATGAAAAATATGGTTGTATGGATGGTGAATTCTTCATATAATTATCTCTAATTTAATATTTTATAAATTATTCCTATCACGTAATTCTTCAATTACGTTGTGAAAATCCCTTCCAATCATTAACCATTTAGTATTCCCCTTATGAAAATTCCTTCCATGATTCTTCCTAAACAATGAATAGAAAGGAAATATCATCTTCTTCTCAACAATGATATTATATTTTCACAATAATTCCATTTTTATGTTCTTGTTAAATACATTTGACTGATATGTAAGTAAAATCACTACATACAACCACCAAATTGAACAATATATTCAGAACTACTAAGTCCACTTATACCTAATGCACATTGGATACTAAGTTTTAATCCATGAATGAATTTATAAACAATAATTTGAGGTAGGATAATAATATGATAAGAATAACTCAGATTTCATTTAAATTGTGCATTATTTGTACAAATATATTTATAATTCTTTTTTTGTAGCTCATGAAACACATTATCAATTATCATACACAAAATATGAGGAAGTTAAAAATTTAATAATAATATCTTGAATTAAATTCAATCTACGGAGTTAATATCATAATGTTTTTACATATTAATTATATGCGTCTCCATTGATCCAATTCACCTCCCAAATGGTAGATTAAAAAATGAATTTTTCAAATTTCAACCCCTAGAGAATAGAAAATATATTTTTAGTTGTTCTGATATATTTTTCAAAAACTACTGTATTAGAAGTATAAGGAACGATCCTTAAACATTATGTAATCTTTAATTAAATGAATAATTTATGTTGAGGATCATTTTAGGTTTACAATTTTAGAGAATTATGCCATTACGATTACATTACATCTCAAAAATTACAAGGTAGAAACTTCTACCCAGTTTCCATTTTTTAATAAAATAAAGACTCATGAAAAGGGTCATGTCTAGTCCCATGTTTTAGAGAGAATGACTTTTTCTTGATCCCATCCATGAACATATTAATCCTTAGGTCCTATGAAAAACATTTCAAAACATGGGATGAGCATAAAAATCACCATAATGTATATGAAACAAAGAAAGAAAACATTAGTTCATCATTTCATACATAAAATAATCTCTTTATCATAACTCATGAAATAATAAGATTTATGAATAGCACATAGAAAACATAAATCATAAAGGTAACTTGTGGCATTAATATTATACTTACATTGTAGCTATCATAGCTATATATAGAGTTACGTTTGAATACGCATCACAGTATATTCCCAAAAGATCTTAGGATAAACATTAACATTTACCTCTGTCATGTTACCCAATGTGGTGGAGAGTTATCTCAAGCTCACCCACCCTAGGTTTATTACAAAACAACCCATATATGTAAACTGTACCCAAGAACCATAATATAATAATAACACATAAAACAAACATAATGTAAACATAAAATTTCCGCATTAAAATCCCAATATATCATTTAAATATATTTCCATAAAAATATCCATTATCAAAACCATTTTCAATACCATTATAGGAAAAAATAGTATATGGTATTTATTTTCCTTCTAAAAACATAATGTCTTGTTAAGGAATCCAAAAATCAAGTAACACTTATGGCGCTGGAAAAGGTCATTGTCACTGATTACGTTAAAAAACATTCTTTTTATCCTTTAGTAAAACACTTTATAGAAAAAGATTCCCTTTTAATGAAATTAAATTTCAAAGGAGTTTATATAGTGTATAAAAGAAAGTCGTGTATTAAAACAAAATAAGCCTCCGTGAAAGGATATTATGACGAAGTCCCTTACCTCGTGTCTAACATGACTCGTTCATTCTTTAATTTCATAAATAATAAACTAAAGTTAATTTAAACTTGATTAAAACACTTTTCAATGTTTATTATTCCTTTTATATCACTTATTACCATGTTATAAACATTATGTAATCATTTATGTTAATAATGTTCGTTTTGGAAATATTTAGTACTTGAGTCAAAAATAGACTTCTTATAATTACAAGTTGTTCACATGGTCCAAATTTCATTATTTCAAGATTGATATTCATTATATATATATATCATATATATCATTTATATCTATTATATACATGTATTTGTTATAGTACATAACATTTGGACGTGAGAAATGAAATGCACCATTCATGGAGATGGTAAGTCGTACGTACGCATGAACGCTACTTTCATTTCTATTTATCATATTAATGGAATTAAAACATAATGATACATAGGTATATAATAATTATAGTATAATATCATATATAATATAATCAATTACATCCTCTATATGTCCCACATATTCCATTAACGAGTCATGTCACATTGAGAGGGTAGTAGTCTGCACTTCCTCAAATGAAATTATCGCGTTTAACCCTAAAGGTAACCATAAAGATATGCTATAAAAGTAAAATAAATAAGAATAAACAAAACATAAACATAATATATATCATATATAAATATAGTTTCCTCTTAATGGCCACCATGAGAGGTGGTAGAAGATAATCAAACAATCATTGTTTCGTGAGGCGTTAGTTTCCCATTCATAGAAACATTATGTTATTCACCCATTAGATGGAGGTGTGTGCAAGTGTAGTTATAATACATCTCATAAAAACATCCTAGTACATTTAGGATACTGGTTTTTTATAAATGAAAATATTAAAAAGAGATTAGGGTTTGGAGATGTAAAATATAAGATAAGAAGTTAAGAGAAATGGTTATCTATAATTTGGGTAACTCCCTTTGGTTTGAACCAAAAATGACTTCTTAAAGTGACTTCTGCCTAAGTTAAGGATTATAGGACGAGGAGAGGGATCCTCAGAGCTTATTTTGTTAGTGATTGGATGTGTCAAGGATCTTTAGAGGTGTGAGGAAAGAGTTATAAGTGATGACTTTTTAAAAGGGGGAGGGCCTCTTTAAGAAAGTGTGAAAATATTATTTTATTATATAATGATATTCAGTTTCTAAAAGTCAAAAAATAATTGAAGTAGAAGATAAGATGGGTAATGGTCAAAATAAAGTCATCCAATAATAATTTTACAGGTTTTTGATACTATTTTAAAATTTATAATTTTAATTATTACATCAATAATTATTGAGGTAAATACTACATCATTATTGTGTCATAAATAAATAAATATTTTTCACATCACTAAATTATAAAAAATACCATAGATTAGGAAATATTATTATATTTCCAGTGAATATTTATAGTTGAAAAAATAATTTATATAAACCCTTGTAAAAACTAATTTACAAAAAAGATATTTGTTTATGACATTTTTTCTTTTACTTTAAGTTAATTAATCTTAAGGGTCATTATCACTCCCAAGTGGCTTCATGGGGTCCCAAAATTGACCCAAGGATGGCCATGCTCTTCCATGACTCCTCCAATAATGTTAGGAAATTTTTTAAGGTAATTCTTTTTATTATTATGAAATAATTTTTACCTTGAATTATCATATTTACCTTTATCCGCATTAAATAAAAGTCAATAGCTACTATTCACCAAAATTTATTTTAATCTTATTGAACCAGATTTTACGTACTAAAAATAACCATGGATGTCAGATTTTTAATATTCAATCCCCAGAAGTGGTAATATTTTATTTAAATGAAAAATTTAGTTTTTTAACAACGACATCATGGTTTCACTATTAATCAAAAATTGAACTTTTTCAGAAAAGTACCAAAAATTCACCCTAAGAAATATATGATATTCCGAATTAAAAAATTATTTCTATTTTAAAAAATTAAAAACATAGTTTTTGGATTAATTAATTTAAAATTAATTCCCATTATCAAAAAAAATAGTGTGTTTTTAAGAAACAATAACAATCAAAATATTGATACTTGTTTATGTCCAATTTCAAAGTGAAATGAATTCCAATGTCCAACATTGGATTAAATGGTAAAAACCTAATATAAATACACATAAAAAACTAAAACTATCATCTAAACATATAAATAAATAAGATCAAAAGTCACTTTTGAAATAAAATACACTATTTGTCACTATTCATAAAAATGAATTTTATCAGAAAAATACCAAAAATTTACTCAAAGTAAATTTTGATGCCATGATTATAAAAATGAATTTTATTTGGTCAAATAGAACATATAAAAGTGAATATAATTAGATTTAATGAGTTTTCTCCATCAAAAGGTGGTAAATCTACCATTTAAGGAAACTAATGCTTAAAATTAGATTAATTCACAATTTTAAAAAACATTAAACAAACATGTATGAACATATTGTAGTTAGTTCTCATAATTACCTTAAATACAATGGCTAGGAATTAACTACCATTTAAAATTATATTATTATATTATTATTGTGAAATAAAAGATTTCAAATTACTCATTTTTGCGTATCAGGTACGCAATCGAACATATCAACCCCTTTAATGTAAAATTATTATTTATTTCACAAATATGAATAATTAAAGAAAATGGCATGTTCTTTATTTACCTGGGATATTAAATCCTTCCCCCTTTTGGGAATTGTGTCCTCACAATTTTGTTCACTTATCAAATAATTGGGGGTGTTTATCCCTCATAGCATTGTCAGATTCCCACATTGCCTCTTCAACCATATGGTTTGTCCACAAAATCTTTTCCTGGTGAATTACCTTATTTCACAACACATTCTCTCTAGGGTCAAGAATCTGGACTGGTTGTTCCTCATAAGAGAGATTCTCTTCCAACTGAACAACCTCTAGACTTAAAACAATTGATGGATGTGGCATATAAATTCTCAACATTGAATCATGATACACATTGTGTACCTAGGACCATCATGGAGGTAAATCCACTATGTATGGAACTGATCTAACTTTCTATAGGATTTCATAAGTTCCAATGAACATCGGACTCAGCTTTCCCTTCTTACCAAAACGCATCACTCTTTTCCAAGGAGAAACATTGAGAAAGACATGATCACATACCTCAATAGAGGGAACCTCCCTCCAGTTATCCTCATAACGTTTCTAACTGCTCTGATCCTTTCTCATGTGCTTCTGAATAAACTGACCTTATCCTGTCATCCTTCTACCAATTCTGGTCCCATCATCTTCTTTTCGCCTACTTCCAAAATGATGGAGTTCGACACTTCTTTCCATATAATGACTCAAATAGAGAAACCTATATTTTATAATTAAAAAAGTTATTTTATGAAAATTCAACAAAAGAAATATGTTGGTCCCAACTTCACTGGTAATCTAGTGAACAAGCACGTAGCATATCCTCCAATGTCTAAATTGTCATCCTGAATGCCTATCTGATTGGAGATGAAAAGCTATAAAAAAATTTAATACAGTACCCAACAACTTCTGAATGCCTTTCCAAAAGCTATAAGTAATCCTAGGATCATGATCAGATACAATGGAGAGGGGAAGACCATGCAACCTGACTATGTCATTAACATACAATCGAGAATGTTGATCTAGAGGCAAAGTGTAACACCCCGACCCCGGTTACCCAGAGTTGGTAAATTATTTTAATACATTGGCATAATTACAAGTAATCGTGTCTTCAAGGATAGATTAGTTTAGCAATCTTGGGAAATATATTACATACATGAACAATACAGTACAATTTCTAACATACAACACATAAAAAATAATCATTTTTGAATGCCATTTTCCCTTAGCATATCCCTGCATCACAAACAAAAACACTTCATGGGATCCTGGGAAAATAAAACATAATACATGGGTGAGCTCAGATGCTAAGTAAGGTTAAATAATTTTGCAAAATCTATATACTTTTAAGGAAAGAAGTGTAATAAAAAAAATTGACTTTTAAACATAAAGTTTAACATAATATGGAAAAAATAAACCAAACAATACCATATAAACATGAAAATAGATATAATACTAGTAGAATAATCACATGTAATAAATAATTTTATAATGAGTGAATGTAGAATTCCAGACTTTAATATATGTGTCCATGCCTCGTGTCATGACCTAGGGGATAAATTTAACCGGACCCTAACCCGGAGAGCATCTGTAACCAGAATCTAACACAGAGAGCCTCTGTAACCGGACTCCAACCTGGAGAGCCTCTGTAACCAGACCCCAACCCAGAGAGTCTGCAGTAACTAGACCCCAACCTAGAGGGATTAATTTTACGAGTCCCCAACCCAGAACATAATAGTCCAACTCATTCATCTTAAGAAGAGGTTGGAATATAGCATAAACATTCGTATTAAAACTTGCATACGAAATGTCAATACATTAACCATAAACCATTAATGGAATAAAAATAACTCATAAATAGTCAAATATATCACAAAACCTTAAATATAATATAGAATATTTGTATCATAATAAATTAACTTCAAACAAGTGTAAAATATATCAGGGGATGTTGACATAGATAAAATCAAAACTATTTAAGAGAAATACCTCTTTCTATTTTGAAATCATTTAAGAGTAACATAATTATAAAGAAAACATTTATTTTTAGAATATTCTTATAATCTTGTAAGGGATGCTTCGACAATGATATAACGGTGGAAAATAGCTGCACCCGCCGTATAAGTTAAAATAGACATTCTTACCATAATTTTGTCGAAAAGGTTATAAAATACATTGTTTGAAAAACGATGGAATGATTCATTTCAAAAACATATAAGATAAAATAAGTGTATAAATGAATTTAATCCATTTTCTATTAAATAAAAAAAATCGAGATACATTTTATGAAACATGTATGTGGATGATAATGTGTTCCCAGTAGATAATTACGTATAAACAACCTGAGATAATGAAGAGACTGTAGAATTAACCCTTACCAATTTGGTAACTTATGAATATACACCCCATGAAAGACGTATCATACAATGAAAATGTAAATACACATTAATTAATTTGTTTTAAACAAATAATACAATTATGGGTAGTACATACACTACAAAAATGAAATAATGGCGATATAGCATGAATGTCATGGGAATAAGGAGTGAGATGAAAACCCCTTACCTTAGTTGCACTTTCCTTTGGTCGAGGGTATGTTTAACCAATATATAATGAACCTTGTATGTTATAAAATTATACTAGAACCATATTAATATTTATTATATCATACATGAATAATTTATGACTTTATACTACCCATTTAATATTTATTTTCATGTTAAATTTACATTTCGGGTAATAATCGCTTTCTCTATCGTACGTATTTTAACTTGATATTCAAGACCGTATCATTTAGATGATGATTAAAATACTTCCAGAATACAAAACATGATCCATATATCATATATATTTATAATATAAATATTTATAATATATATATACATGAAATGGAAAACACCATTTATGGAGATGGTAGGCCGTACTTATGCAGAAACGTTGTTTCTGTTTTCATATCGAATTGAACAGAAGTTGGTGAATAAGATATATGATTGTACATAAATAAACACACACACACACACATATCTCAAGTATAATTATTAGTTAAAATATTATATACATATGTGTAATATATATTTTTATAATCATCGGTGAATGGTGAACGTGGGAACGAATCTCATTGTGTCGTGGAGACTGTTATCTGTACGTACGCAGGAGCGAAAATATCATTTTGATAAAGGTGTAGAATTGGATGGTATATTTATTTTACAGAGAAATTATCGTTTTATTTTACTTATTTATATACATATTACTCATCATTATATCCATCAAAATAACATAGTGTTGAATAACAAATTACACCATGACATGGAGATGGTAAGCCTTACGTACGCACGTATGGTGACATTATAATTCATAGGATGATTAGAATAATGAATATGGTTGTTCCATATTTATAATAACATAAAACCATGTATATTTCACTAGAGTTATTATTTTGGTATGCTAATAACAAAGAATGATTATGTGGATGAAGAAAAGAACATGAAAGAGTGTGGTGAAATCATTACCTCTTCTTCGGGTACTTCATTTTGATTTGATCATATGGGATTCTTATGTTGGATTTATGATCAAACTAAGTCCTATATAATTAAGGGAGTATTTTTGTATGTTTATTTGGTCAGGTTTAGGCTGATCCAAATGGCTTTGGAGGTGTGAATTTGAGATAAGGGGAAGTGAACTTTTTGAGGAGGGGTGAGGGGCACCTTAGGAAATGATTGAAATATTATTTTATTATAAAAACATTTTCTATTTCTAATGACTCAAAAATGATTTATTTCTATGATAAGGTATATATGGGTCTAAAAATACACAAATATAGGTTTTATAAAGGTTTGAGGCACTATATTAATCTCATCTTTTAGATTTAACTCTTATAAAATTAGATTGACATTTACCATGTCTCATTTGTTTAATATAATATGGTTAATAAACATACTATAAACATGTTAGTTATCCATAGGGGGTTAATTAATGACATATTTAATATTATTTAAGACCATTGGCTGAACCGTAGATTTTTAGTAAAATAATATCAATTAATAATCTAATATTTGTTTTAAAAACTTTTTTTTGTGAATTTTGACACTATTTGCTATTTGGTTTCTGTTGAATTCATAACTGCATTATTAAATCGAAAAAAATTCATTTAATAAACCCTAACATGTAATATTAACCTATATAATTATTTTAATTCACAAAAAGTACCAAATTACATTTATTATGATATTTATAATATCAATTATTTTAATATTTCATTAATAAGGTAATTATTGCATCATCATAGTGTCATAAAGAAATTAAATTATATAATGTCTAAAAAATATAAATAAAATACCATTACATAGGAAATATTTCAATATTTAAAATAAGTATTTATAGTCAAAAATATTATTATATAACCGTATGTAAATGTTGATTTACTAAAAGATATTTGTTTATGTCATTTTTGCCGTAATTTTATGTTAATTAAAATAAAGTGTCATAATCCCTCATAAGTGGATCCATGGGGTCCCAAAATCGACTAAAGGATGGCCATGGTCTTCCCTGACCCATAAAATATGGTTGTATCAAGTGTTAAGGTAATTGTTTATTATTATCATATTTATTTACTTTGAATTACCCCATTTACCTTTAAATGTATTAAATAAAAGTCAATCGTTACAATTCAACAAAAATTATTTTCTCCTATTTAACAACATTTTACTTAATTAGGTTAACCATGTCTCACAGATTTTTGAAATTCCACTCACAGAAGTGGTAAAATTACATTTTATCTGAATTTGCAAATTCTCTTGGGAGGTAGGTAAAAGACTGTGAAAAGTACAATAAAATATTTATATATCTAAACATATAATAAAATGACTCCAATGAATTATATTTAACTTATATAGGTATTATGTATCTATTTTTAACTAAAATAAATTTAAATAAAATAAATTATTATTTAAATAAAAAGTCAGTTTTATCAAATAACGTAGTGTTTTTCACTATTTATCAAAAATTGAAAGTGTTCAGAAAAATACAAAATTTTCACCCTAAGATAATTTTGATATTATTAATTAAAAAATTAAGTCTATTGTTAAATATTAAAAACATATAAGTTTCATTTACTAATTTAAAATTAATCCCTTTGTCAAAACCAAAAAGCGTGTTTTTAAGAAATAATAACAAACAAAAGATTGATACTTGTTTATGTTCAATTTTAAAATTAAATGATTTCCAATGAATTAAATTGGATTAAATGGTAAAAATATAATCCATTTTTACTTCCAAAACATTATATTGTATAATTTAACACTACATATTATTTTGATTAAAAAAGTTGCTTTCAGTTAAAATATAGTATTTTTCATTACTCACCCAATATGATAGTTATCAGAAAAACACAAAAAAATTTATTGAAACTAAAATACTATGTCCCTTTTCTAAAGAAGATGTTTATTTTCTAAAATTGAGTATATAAAGGATTCCAATATTGGATTTCAAAAGGGTTCCCCTTTAAAAGATGGTAAAATTGAATTTTATGAAAAATACTTCTTTTATCTGAAAAATTGAATTTGTTCTTAAATTATGTCTAAGAAACACACAATATGGAATCTAAAATTATAAGTATTATATAATGATAAAAATTCATTTAATACTATTCATAACCTATTTTTAACGGCATGTTTCATAATTCATGGTGTGTTAAAACTGAGTGTTGCGTGTAGTGCAAGATATTGGATTACTTTGAAAAAATAATGTACTTTGAAATATCGTGTTTCCACGTTCTTCCCTCCTTAAATAAATTGCTCCCTCACAATTTGAAAATGTTTTTCAAAAATAAAAGTATGAAAATAGAAAATACCTTTGTGGGAAACCCCAAATCAAAAATCGGGTTAATAAAATTTACTGTTAATAAGAGGAAAAGGGAAACGTAAGGGTCACCACCAAATTATGATCTCTATTAGGAGAACATTGGGAGAAATTAGAGACACATAATTATAGGAAAAATGTAAATATTTAAACGGAGTGATTGTGGTCATCAATAAGAAACAAGTGTAAAATTGAGAGCCTAAATTCCATCAATCATTGATTATATGAAATACCATCAGTTCAACAAAACATACGGTATTAGGATAACACATTTTTGGTTTTAATATATCTTCCCTAAAGATTAAGAATTAATTTACCCATTTAATAAGAGGAACAAAATTATATATATATATATATATATATACTTGACAAGTAGAGTCTCATCCTTCAACTAATTCCTACCACAAACTCATCTTTCACTCCAAAAGGATTCAAAAAAATTTCTATTTATCCTAATCGTATAGGGTTCCAAAAATAATGAATCTATAATTCACCTATCAGACCAATTAAAAAACTAGATTATACAATCATGGGACTTCATTTAGTCCAGTGGTATGTGATAAATTCCAATATCACTATGGTAGTCGGTTCGATTCCCGCAGCATTGTCTGACGTGGCGGATTGTCACATGGTCTGTGTGTTTTCCTTTTTATAACAATCGAAAAATAACCTTAAAAATAATATCCAATTTTAAACATAATCCATTCCATCCTTTAGACTAATCCAAAATACTTCTATCCAAACATATAATCCAAAATTTATAAGGAAGATAAATATAATGAAGATCATTTTTACCATGTAATAACATGTGAAAACCTTGATCATGTATTATTTTAAAACTTGGTAACACCCTGTATTACCAAAAAACCATATTTATTTCATTCATGCTTTCTTATCCTTTATATAATAATAGAAATATTCCTTATATACAAAAATTTTTTATATTCCAACAATGATGAAATAAACAAACCATTTATCATTTCCAAGATAGTCAAGAATATCCCTTGTAATTTATCCATATAAAACATCTCTTATTCCAAAATTTCTACCTCAGTAGCAAGACCATATTAAGGATTATATTTCCTCCAACCATGTATTTTCCAAAATTTCTACATTTTGTTGGGTCACTCTTCATAATACCATATATTCTCAAATCAGAAATTAAATAGCATTGTAGTAAAATCCTTATTTATTTATATAATTCATATAACTGGTATATCATCGATACAACCCTAAATGACACAATCTTTTAACAGCCACATAAGGACACTAGTTATTCCTCTTCGTAATTTGATTATTATCCAATTTCATCAATTGGGATATACTCAGATGATTTGGACATTGATTCACGTAGTGACCCAACTCCTTGCAGATGAAGCATTGTACACATGAAACATTTTTCTTATCCATGAAACCACGTACATGGTGTACTTTTTCTCTACACTCATAACAAACTCTCATTCCCTTCATTAATTTACCAAGGTGATTCCTTCCACAATTATCACAAATTTGAAAATTCCTTTTTCACTTCTTCCCTATATCCATAATTCTTGCTACCATCCTTTTCTTATCATTATTCACTTCAAAGCCATAGGATTCAGATAATTCTTTACTTATCTTATTAACACATGATATTATTTCTTCATATGTTGAGAATACATGGGATACTACTTCCCATCTAAATTTTGAATTAATAATATGAATGATATTATCCTTTTTACTCTTTGGATCATATGTATTTTTGGAGTTATCATTACTTCTACTGGGTGCCATTTCTAAATAATGGCATACACTATGTCAATTTATAAATCGCAATTCATAATTCCAAACTTGTAAAATAGTTAACCTAAAATGAATAGTTTATGGATATAATCCATAATAATAAAAATGTTTTTTAAGGAAGTATATAATCATAAACCATTCCAAATGGCTTGTAAATAAAATGATAATTTTCCTAATCATATCTCCCAGTAGTGTCGTAACCAAGAGCACAGTAAGACCTGTTGTTGTGCACCAGTTCTCATTCGAGTCTATCTCAAAGCGGTGTTTTCGAGTATTACCCCTAGGTACATCAGTTCCAGAGCCGGCTCTACCTGCTCATATCCATACGGGGATTTATTGCTCAGAAAACACAAAAAATCTCTACAGTACCAAAATTCTAGGAAGTTCTTCTATAATAATCCTCCAAGTATATCTTAGGGTAATGTTCTCTAATTAGATTTTATCTAAATCTTGATTCCAAGGTTTTTACTAAACTTCCGCTGATACCAACTTTAACACCCCGATCCCAATTACCCATAGTCGGTGCATTATTTTAATACATATTCATGATTACAAGGAATCAATTCTAGAAAGACAGATCAGTTTAGCAGTCTTGAAAAATAGATTAAATACATGAACATTACACTACACTTTCTGACATACAACACTAAAAAAATAATTCATTGAGAATTCCATTGTTCCCTTAGGTTAACCCTTAATCACAAACATAAAACAATTTTTGAGATATTGGGAAAAAACATAACAAAGGGGTGAGCTCAGATACACAGTAAGGGTAAATAATTAAGTGTATGCTATAAACTTTTGTGGAAAGATGTGTAATAAAAAAACAATAGAATTTTAAACATAAACATGAACATAATATGGAAAAAATATATCAATCAATTCCAAATGAACATGCACATGTATATTAAACTAGTCAAATAATCACATGTAATAATTAATTTTTTAATGAGAGAATGTATAGTACATGTCTTTAATTTCTGTGTCAAGGCCTCATGTCATGACCTTGGGGATAAATGTAATTGTACCCCAACCCAGAGAGCCTTTGTAACAGGAGTCTAACCCAGATAGCCTATGTAAACAGACTCAAACCCGAAGAGCCTCTATAACTGGACACCAACCTAGAGAGATTTCGGTAACCGGACCCCAACCCAGAGGAATTACATTTACTAGTCTTCAACCCGGAACATACTAGTCAAACAGATTTATCTTATGAAGAGGTTGAAATATAACAGAATCATTCGTATTAAAACTAACATACGTAATGTCAATACATTAACCATAATCCATGAATGGCATAAAAATAATAAATCCACAGTCAAACATATCACAAAACTATAAATACAATATTAACGGTTTGAATCATAATAAATCATCTTCAAACAAGTGTAAAATCATTCAAATGATGTTGACATAGATAAAATCAAAACTATTTGAGAGAAATATATCATTCTATATTGAAACCATTTTAGAGTCACATAATTATAAAAGAAAAAATATATTTTGAAAATATTCTTATAATTTTGTAAGGGAAGATTCGACGATGTTATAATGGCAGAAAATAGTTGCACCCGCTGTATAAGATAATGAAGACATTCTTACCATAATTTCATCGAAAAGGTTATAATGTACCTTGTTTGGAAAACGATGGAATGATTCATTCAAAAAATATATAAGGTCAAATAAGGTTATAAATTACATTAAACCATTTTATAGTAAATAGTAAAAAAATTTTGAAATACATTTTAAGAAACATGGATGTGGATGATGAAGACGTTCCGGTAGATAATTACATATAAACAACCTCAGATAACGAAGAGATTGTAGAATTAACCTTTACCAATTTGGTAACATATGAAACATACACACCATGAAAAACGTTTCATATAATGAAAATGTAAATACACATAAATTAAATTTTATTACACAATGAATATAACTATGGTAAGTACATACACCACAAAAAAGGAAAATAGTGGCAATATTGCATGAATCTCAAGAGAATAAAGAGTGATATGAAAACCCTTTACCTTGCACTTTCCTTTGGTCAAGAGTATGTCCAACCTCCTGTATAATTACCATTGTATGTTATTATATTATACCAGAACCATATTAATATTTATAATATCGCACATGATTCATTTATTACTTTATACTACCCATTTAATATTGAATTTCATGTTAAATTAACATTTCAGGTAATAATCGCTTTCATTATTGTGAATATTTTAACTTGTTATTATTGACCATATCATTTATATCACGATTTTAATACATCAAGAATACATAACTTGATTCATATATAATATATATTTTGAATATAAATATTTATAATAGATAGATATATGAAATGGAAAACACTGTTTCTGGAGGCAGTATGTCGTACGTACGCATAAACGATGATTTTTTTTTCATATTGTATTGAACGGAAGTAAGTGAATAAGATATATGTATGTAAATAAATACAAACACATATATATCTCCAGTATAATTATTATGTCATATATTACATACTTATTAGTAATATATATTTTTATAATTGTCGATAAATGGTAAATGTGGGAATGAATCTCATCGCGTCGTGGAGACGATAATCCATACGTACGAATGAGCGACAATATCATTTTCTTAAAGGTGATGAATTGGATGGTATATTTATTTTATAGAGACATTAACATTTTATTTTCATTATTTTTATACATATTACTCATCATTATATCCATCCAAATAACATAGTGTGGAATAACAAATTACCCCACGAGATGGAGACGGTAAGCCGTACGGACGCACTCATGGTGACATTATTAATAATAGGATGGATATAATAATGAATATGGTGGTTCCATATTTATAAAAACATCAATTTATATATAAGTTACTGGATTTATTATTTTGGTATGGTAATAACAAAGAAATAGTAAGTGGAAGAATAAAAGAACATAAAAGTTGTTGGGGAAATCATTACATGTTCTTCAGGTTCTTCATTTTGATTTTATCAAAAGGACTCTATAGGTTGGATTTATGATCAAAATAAGGAATCTATAAATAAGGGAGGATAGTTTGGAGGATATATGGTCAGGGGTTTGCTAAGAAAAATGGCTTTCCAGGTGCGAATTTTAGAGAAGGAGAAGTGATCTTTTATTAGAGGGGACATAGGCACCTTTGGAAAAGAATTGAAAAATTATTTTATAATAAATTCAATTTCGGTTTATAATGGATTCAAAAAGGATTATTTAGAGTCCATGGTGGTTATGGGTAAAAAACTACTCAATAAATAGATTTTAGACAGGTTTGGGTCACTATATTAAACTCATCATTTATATTTAACTCTTAGTTAATTAGTTTGACACTTACAATGTCTCTTTATATTTTTATATTATATGGTTAATAAACAGACTATAAAAATCCAAGAGAACCACAAGTCATTCATTAATGACATATATAATATTATTTAAGTCTTTTGGACAATCCTTAAATTATTAAGAATAGAAAATCAATTAATAATATAATATTTTCTTTAAAATTCTTTTATGTCAATTTTGACACTACTTGCGATATTGTTTCTGTTAAATTCATAACTGAATTATTAATTTGAAAACAATTCATTTGATCAAGTCTAACAAGATATATTAATCTATAAAATTCATGTAATTCATAAAAATTCTCAAATTACACTTATTTGGATATATATAATATCAATTATTTTAATATTTTATTAATAAGGTAATAACTACATCATCATTGTTTCATATATTAATAAAATTATTTAATGTATAAAAAATATAAAAAATTAAAATTAAGTACGAAATCGTTTTTTCTTTTCAAAGAATGTTTATAGTCTAAATGATGACTTATATAACCCCATTTAAAACTTGATATACTGAATGATATTAGTTTATGTCATTTTTTCCTTTACTTTAAGTTAATTAAAATAATATGTCATTATCCTTCATAAGTGGTTTTATGGGGTCCCAAAATAGACCCAATGATTCGCAGGATCTACCATGACTCATCCAATAGGGTTAATAAATTTTTTAAGAAAATTTTTTATTATTATAATATTCTTTTTACCTTAAATTACCCTATTTACCTTTAACCGTGGTACATAAAAGTCAAAATTTACTATTCATCAAGAAATATTTTCATCTTATTGAACCACATTTTACTTATTGTGGTTAACCATGTCTCTTTGAGTTTTGAAATTCTACTCACAGAAGTGGTAAAATTACATTTTATCCGAATTTGGAAAATATCCTTGGAGATGGGTAAAAGACAGTAAAAAGTTTAATAAAATTTTAATATATCTAAAATTATTATAAAATGACTCCAATGAATTATATTAAACATATATAGGTATTATGTATCTATTTGGACGTAAAATAAATTTAAATAAAATAAATAATTATTTAAATAAAAAGTTGGTTTTAACCAATGACTTAGATTTTTTCACTATTCATCAAAAATTGAATGTTTTCAGAAAAATACCAAAATTTCACCCTAAGCTAATTGTGATATTCAGAATTCAAAAATTATGTCAATTTTAAAAAATTCCAAAAAAAAAAATAGATGTTTCTTTTATTAATTTAAAATTTATTCTCATTTTCAAAACCAAAAAGCGTGTTTTTATGAAATAATAACAAACATAAGATTAATACTTTTTTTTCTTCAATTTCAAATTAAAGATATTTCCAATGAATAAAATTTGACTAAATGATAAAAATATAATCTATTTATACTTCTAATACCTTAAACTTTATAATTTATCAATACAAATTATTTTGATTAAAATAGTTGTTTTCAGTCAAAATATAGTATTTTTCACTATTCACCATAATATTAAAGTTATCAGAAAAACACCAAAAATTTATTGAAACTAAAATCTTATCTCTTGGTATCAAATAAGAAGTTTATTTTGTCAAATTGAATATATAAAAGTTTTGAATATTGGATTGAAAAAGGGTTTTCCATTAAAAGGCTGGAAAATTGCATTTTTTGAAAAATATTTCTTTTATATGAAAAAAATGATTTTGTTCTTACATTATGTCTTATAAACTCATAATATGGATTTTAAAATAATTAGGATTATATAAAGTTCAAAATTCAATTAATACTATTCATAACTGCTTTTGAACGGCTTGTTTGGTAAGTTGTGTTGTGCTAGAACTCGGTGTTGCATGCAGTGCCTGTTATTCGATTACATGGAAGAAATAATGCACTATGATATCATGGGGTGTTACACAAAGTATCTCAAATAAAAAAGAAAATGAGTAGATTTAGTCAACCGATCAACAATAAGCTAGATTTCATTATTACCTCGAGATGTCCTTTTAAAATCCCACAAAGAAGTCCATGGATATTTTTTTCCCATTTCCACTCTAACACTTGTAAATACTGAAGCATCACATTCGGTAAATGATGCTCTGCTTTTACCTACTAACAAGTCAAACACTTCACATAGAAATCAACAAAATGTCTTTTTATTCCTTCCCACTAGAAATACTCCCAAAGAACACTGTACATCTTAGTACTACTAGGATGAACTCAAAAAGCAGAACTATGAGCTTCACATAACAAATCATGTTCAACTATGAATCAAAAGTCTCACATAATCTCTTCCCAAACCTCAAATAATAATCATTATCAATGTTAAAATAATGCAACATACCATTCTGACCCAACTCTACCTTTTTCTGTAACTCACTATCTTTCTTATGCACTTTATTTATTTTGTCTGATAGTGATGATTTCTCTGAAACCTACAACAAAAAGAAGAATCTTTTATTCATCAACAACTTCTATGCCAAATTTTATAAAATCAAGTAACAATGAATATCATTCAAAACATAGCATGGTTAATGAAACGTTACTTTTTTACTCAAATAATCATCCACTCTCTTTGCATTTCCTGAATGGTAAAGGATCATGCAATCATAATCCTTGATTAATAAAAACCATCTCCTCTATCTCATGTTCAATTATTTCTGAGAGAATATATACTTCAAACTTTTGTGGTCAGTATATATTTCAAATTTTACTCCATACAAATAATGCCGCCAAATTTCTAAAGCCAAACCAATAGAATTTAATTCCAAATCATATGTAGGGTAATTTAACTCATGAGGTTACAACGGACATGCCATATAAGCAATTACCTGATCATTCTACATAAGGACACAACCATGTCCTTTCATTTATGCATCACTGTAAATAACAAACTCACCATTTCTAAAAGGTAGTGCCAAAACTGAAGCATTCATCATTCTTCTTTTCAATTCCTGAAAACAATCATCACACTCTTTTGTCCAAACGAACCTAACACCTTTTCGAGTTAACTTAGTCGGTGGACTAGAAAACCGTTGAAACTTTTCAACAATCCTCTTGAATAACCGCCCAAACCAAGAAAAATATGAGTCTCAGTTATATTTGTGGGTCTTGGAAATTCTTCAACAACATTTTTTTAGCAGGATCAATAGTTATGTCATTTTTTGGAAATAATGTGACCATGGAAATAACTTTGTTGTAACCAAAATTCACACATTTGGAACTTCCCAAATAGATTCGTTTCTTATATGGATTGAAAAAAAAACCTTAATAGAATTTCAAAATTCTCATTACATTTAGAATAAACCAAAATATAATCAATGAACATGACCACAAAATTATCCATGAACACATAGAAAATTATATTAATAAGTTCCATGAGTACAACAGGTGGATTGGTAAATCAAAATACATAACTAAAACATCATAATTGCCATAACTAGTACAAAACACAGTCTTCAGATTGTATGCTTCCTTTACTTTAAATTGATGGTACCCTGGCCTCAAATAAATCTTTAAAAAATACTAAGCTCACTGGGGTTTATCAATCAAATCATCGATATGAGGAAAAGGATACTTTTATTTAATAGTGATATAATTAAATGATCTGTAATCAAGGAAATGTCTCATTGAACCATATTTATTTTTAACAATCTAGACAAGAGAACCCCATGGTGATGTTCTTGGTCAAATGAAACCATTATCTAATAACTCCTTCAATTGTTTCTTTAACTCTAAATAATAAATTGGATCTATTCAATAAGGGGGTTTTGAAATTGGCTTAGCATCAGGAACTAAGTCAACAGTAAATTTAGCTTCTGAATCAGCTATAATACCAGGTAATTCATCTGGAAAAAAATCCAGGTACTCATTTACCCCGAGAAAATCATTAATCTGAACTATTCGTTTGTTTTCTACAATATGTTCATGGTAACATTAATTTCCATATTTTACTAGTTTCTCAACTTCATGAAATATTATCAGAAGAAAGGGTTCATTCGGGTATACAAATTGAAAATCATTCAAAAAAGAATCCTCTTTAGCTCTGCAGTCAATCTTAGCAGGATAAATAGAAAGACAATCCATAAACAAAATAACATCAAACACTACTAGAGGAAAAACAATAAGTTTTTTAGTAGATTCTTCCCGCACAAATGGAAAATAAGGTTCTTATGTTTTCTTTTTTGTCTCAACATTTCCTCCAGGTGTTTTTACCAAGAGTTTAGGATTCATATTTTGAGATGGAATTCCCAATTTACTAGAAAACTTCTCAGAAATGAATGAATGTGTAGACCCCGAATCAAACAACACATTTGCATAATCTGAATAAACAAATAATATACCTGATACTACATCATTTGATGGCCCAACATTTGCTGAAGTAGTTTCAAAAGATTTCACCACCCCCTTCTTCTTGTAGTTCAGGTGCTTTCCTTTAGTTGAGTTCTTCATTGGATACTATTTTGCATAATGACTCATTTCATTTCACTTAAATATTTTATTGACTCTAAATCATATTTTTTCTGAAAATTATCGACAACTTTTTCAGTGATATTATGAGCCTTATGTCCCATTTTACCTCCTCGGTAGCACTTACAAAAATTTAAGGGACATTCCCCAGCATGGTTTTTACCACAATTTTCACAGACTGAAAACTTAAGTTTCTTACCATTAGACTTTTTTGAAGTGTTCTTCCCTTTCTTCTTCCACGTCTACATCTTATTCTGTTGTTTTTCAAAGAACACATGATCATCGACAAACTCAATTTCCACCTTCACCGTACATTGAAAAAGTTTTTCATAACTTTTGAACTCACGAGAAGCTAAATCCCTTCGATACTTTGGCTTTAATACTGAGTAAAAATGGTTGACTTTACAGTCAAGATCCCATATTAAATTTATAGCATACCATGCCAGTCGAGTGAATTTTTATTTATAAGAAGCCACTGAGTCATCCTCTTGTCTCAATTCTAGGAATATTTTTTCCATTCTAAGATGAACCACCTTAGGAAAATATTTCTCAACAAACATACCATTGAATTCATTCTGGTGAGGAGAATCAATTTCCTCACTATCCCTGATATTTTCACCATTGACCACCATTGATCATCATCACATTCAAAGCGGTAAACTACATGGCTATCCTTTTGTTGTTAAGAAGAACCCAAAACAAAAAAAAATTCCAGTACTTTAATCCACCCTTCAGCTAGCACATGGTCAGATGATCCTCTGAATGATGGGAATTTTGCGTTATGAAATGATCCACTACTAACATATTCCTCTATTTTTGATCTGGTTGATCTCATGCGTGGATAACACCACTATTTATAGCCTGAGTCAATAGTGACATCACTGCAACAAACTGTTTAGTTCTGATTTTGACCATCTCAAGTTACTAGTTTGGAAGGTTTTCTTCCTCTTTATTTCATCCCAATATAGGTTCCATGTTTCCTCTTTGGAAGACCATTCTGAACACATAAATATCTTAGGAAAAGTAGCATTGTAATCTAAAAATGCTATATTGTTTCAATATAATGTAATTTATGGATATGAATTTAACAATACCCTAACTCATAATGCTATCTAAACAAACCTCTAATACCAAAAATAAGGACTCAGTCTTTAACATTTCATAATATTTAATTAAATGAATAATTCACATTGAGGATATTTTCAGGTTTAGTGTTTTATAGAATTAGACCATAACTATTACATTACATCTCAAAAATTAAAAGGTAGACACATCTAATAAGTATCCATGATTTTCATAAAATAAACTCTCTTGAAAAAAGAGTCATGTCTAGTCCAATGTTTTAGATAGCATGACTTTTCCTTGAGCCCATCCTTGACCATGTTCATCTTTTGGTCCCGTGAAACAGATTTCAAAACATGGGATGAGCATAAAAAGCTTAGAAAGGGTTATAAAACAAAGAAAGAAAACATTATTTCATCATTTCAAACATAACATAATCTCTTTAACATACCTCATGAAATCACTAGATTTATGAATAACACAAAGAAAACATAAATCATAAATGTAACATGTGGCATTCATATCATACTTACATTGTAGCTATGAAAGCTACATAGGGAGTTACATTGTAATTCCCATCACAGTATATTCCCAAAATCTTATAGGAAAAACATTCATGTTTACATCTGTCATGTTAACCAATGCATTGGAGATCTATCTTGGGCTCACCCACCAATGTTTTATTATTGAACCACCCATATACATAAACAATTCCAAAGAACCATAACATTTTCGTAACACATAAAACAAACATAAAGGAAAGATAAAATTTCCACATTTCAATAATAATATATCCTTTAAATATATTGACATAAAAAAACCATTATCAAATCCATATTCAACACCAAAATATTTAAAAAGAGTATGTGGTATTTATTTTCCTTTTAGATACATAACGACTTGTTATGGAAGCCAAAAATCAAATAATACTCGCGGCCGTGGAAAAGGTCATTGTAACCCCTTACGTTAAAAAGAAACATTCTTTTTTTTGTCATTTATTAAAATAACTAGTAGAAAAATATTCCCATTGAATGAAATTAAAATTCAACGGTGTTTATACATTGTATATAATAATGTCATGTATTAAAACAAAATATCCATCAATGAAAGGAGATTAAGACAAAGTCCCTAACCTCGTGTCTGACTTGACTCGTTCATTCTTTTATCTAAGAAATAATAAACTAAAGTTAATGACTAGTTATTGAGATCCATTAATAATATTTTTATTCCTTTTATATCAATTATTATTATTTTATAAACATTTGGTATTCATTTAGGTTAATAATGTTTGTTTTGCCGATATTTGGTACTTTAGTCAAAAATGGACTTCTTATAATTTCATGTTGTTCAAATGGTCAAAATTTCATTATATCCCAAAATATATTCTTGATCTAGATATCATATATAAAATCTATATCTAGTATATTCATGTATTTATAATATTACATAACATTTGGAGGTAAGAAATGAAATACGCCGTTCATGGAGACGATAAGCCATATGTACGAATGAACTCTAATTTCATTCTATTTATTATTTTAATGGAATTAAAACATAATTATACATATTTATATTATAATTCAAGTATAATATTATATATAATATCATTAATTCCATCCTTTATATGTCCCTCATATGGAATTAACGAGTCACATCACTTTGAGGGGGATGTAGTCCTTACTTCCTCAAAGAAAATTATCACGTTTACCTATAATGGAAACCATAAAAGTATGATATAAAAGAAAAATACAGAAGTATAAAGAAAAAATAAACATAATATATATCATATATACATATATTGTCATCATAATGGCCACCATAAGAGGCAGTATGAGATAATCAAATAATAATCGTTTCATGAGGTGTTTGTTTTCCATTCATAGAAACATTATGTTATTCACCCAATAAATGGAGGTGTTTGCATGTGTAGTAATAATAATTATAATTAAAAAATATTAGTATATTGAGGATACTGGTTTTGTTATTAAAGGAAATAATAAAAAGAGTTTAGGGGTTGGAGATGTAAAATAAAAGAAAATAAGTTAAGAGAAATTGTTACCTTTAATTTGGGTAACTCCTTTTGGTTTGAACCAAAAGGACTTCTTGAAGTGCCTTCTTCTTAAGGTAAGGATTCTAGGAAGAGGATAGGGATCATGAAAGATTATTTGGGTATTTTTTGGACGATACAAGGTGCTTGAGTGTTGTGAGTAATGTCTTTGAATTGAGACATTTTTATAATAGGGAGGAGGGGCTCTTTAAGAAAGTGTGAAAATAATATTTTATTATATAATGATATTTATCTTTTAGTGCTCCAAAAAAATTAATGATTTTGATAAGATGTCTAATTGTTTATTTAAAATAATCCAATAATAATAGGACATGTTTTGGAATTTTTTTTAATATTTATAATCTTATTTATTTGAATCATTTATTAATGAGGTAAACACTACATCATTGTTGTGTCATAAATAATTTAATTTATTTTAAGTCTAAAAATTATAAAAAAAAATACAATGATGTAGGAAGTATTATTAGATTTCAAATTAATATTTATAGTTTAAAATATAATTTATAAAACCACATATAAAAATTTATTTACAATAAGATATTTGTTGATGTCAATTTTTCCTTCACTTTAAGTTAATTAATATAATGTGTCATTATCACTACCAAGTACCTCCATGGACTCCCAAAATAGACCCAAAGAATACCATGGTTGTAAATGGATCATCCAATAATATTAGGACAAGTGTTATGGTAATTTAGTATTATTATGATATTATTTTTATCTAGAATTACCCTATTTACATTTATTCGCTATAAATAAAAGTCAAAAGTTATTGTTCACAAAAAAATTATTTTCATCTTAGTGAACTACGTTTTTATTACTAATAACAACCTTGTATGTTAGGATTTCGAAATTAAATCCACAAAAGTGGTAAAATTTCATTTAAATGAAAAAGATAGTTTTTTTAAGTACGGCTAGTTGGTTTCACTATTTATCAAAAATTAATGTTTTTCAGAAAAATACCAAAAAATAATCATAAGATATATTTGAAAATCATAATTAAAAAATATTGTCTATTTTACAAAATTTATAACATATAAGTTGGATTAATTAATTTAAAATTATTTCGCATTATCAAAACAAATAGTGTGTTTTTAAGGAACAATAACTATAAAAATATTGATACTTGATTTTGACAATTTTCAAAGTGAAATTAATTCCAATGAACAACATTGGATTGAATGGAAATAACATAATATTATTACACGTTAAAACCAATAAAAAAGCTAATATAACCATATAAATAAATTATATTAAAATGCAATTTTTTAATTAAAAAACTCTATTTTTCACTATTTATAAAAATGATTTTTATCAGAAAAAATACAAAAAATTTACCCAAAGTAAATTTTTATGTCCCAATAATAAAGAAAAATTTTATTTGGGAAAATAGAACATATAAAAGTCATTATAACTAGATTTAGAGAGGGTTTTCCATCAAAAGACGGTAAATCATCCATTTAATATAAATATGATTATAATTAGATTTATTCACATTTTAAAAACATTTAACAAACATGTATAATCATATTTTAGTTAGTTCAATTAATTCCCGTCAATAAAGCAGAGATTTGTTAACTACAATTTAAAATAATATTATTATATTATTAGTGTGCCATGAATGATTTCAATGATTCCCTTTGTTACATATCGGGTACGCCATCAAACATAGAAACCCTTTTACTGTAAAAATAGTATTTAATTAACAAATTTGAATAATTATAGAAAATGTCTTGTTCTTTTTTTACCTGGTATGTTACAAGTTGACCCACTAAAATAAGGAGGACATTGCCTCATAAAGGACTTTAAAGAATGTTGTTACCTTCATTATTCATTTGGATGTCCATCATATTCCATATCTGGAGAAAGTTGTGTGATCATAAAAATGATCTTTTTCATTCCAGTTCCCATAATGTTTGGATGATTTGGAAGATAATCATAGAATTTTCCATCACACATAGAATTAACATGGTTCCTCTCGGTGAAGACCATTTATAAAAAATATGAAGCATCATGAAACAAACAAAAAACCGTGTGGAACCACATAATCATAACAAACCACCTATTGTATGCCTAAATTATGTCTCCATATTATTATGCAATAACACATTAGGTATATCCAAGGTTATTTATGGTCAATATCTACTTAAATACATCTTCTGTATATATATATATTTTTTAATTTATTAAGCATATCCCTTAGGAGTTTCAAACCATATGTTCCAAAATACCATTTTTCATACAATAAGTCATCATCATGTTTATATCATTGTACCCTTTTCTATGTTATTTAACCTAGGTACTTCTATGAAAACGTCACATCAACTTGAATTATCCATATAGGGATGTAATTTCATGGAAAAAATTGCTCTATATTTTACCAAAATCCATGTAGATTTTTTTATAAATTGACTCATACTTAAACATGTATTTATACAAGTCAATAGGGATGTAACTAAAGATTTATCAAACTATTTTCAATATGATCACTAGAACAATCATCTGATTCCAAATATAGTTCCCCAAAATTAATATACATATATTTTATTACTTCACAGATGAATATTCAATACAATACACAGATATACATTTGATGATTGTAACTATATAGTGCCTTGTGAATCATGGAATCATAAAAAACTAAGTCAAATGTAGGAAACAACATCTCCCACTATATTAATCATATATATCACATTTTAATAAAATCTATACATAATATATATCTTCATAACCAGGGGAAAGGAGACATAAGGAAAAATGATAATAGATTAACAATCTAAATAAAAAGGGAGAAATATAATCATACCACGACCGTAAAGTTTTGAGAACACAATGAGACCATATAATAACCATAGAATGAATATCAAAGATCAGAATCTTGATTCATGGAAAAATTATTGGCATTTCTTGAAGCATAAATCCTAATGAAATAAATAAAAATTACCCATGAGATCATGACATTGAAATAAGAAAAGAAATTAATGGCATACACTTAAGAATAAAAAATTATTTATATATTAACAAAGGATCACATAAAAGGGTATCATAGTGGAATTGTTTCAATACAAAAAACATCATAGTTGTCAATATACACTCCAAATAACAATATTGTAGAAATATTCCCATACTAAATAGGGTTCTCACTCCATTCCTCTCGTTTCTATGTTTTTATCTATTAATCACTACATAATGAATTGGTGGGGGTATTGTTCCCACATGGTATCTTTTTCCCCTTCACCATCCCCATCAATATGATTTTATTTTAATCCAATCGTGGTAGGAGACTATTATCCATCCATTCCCTCTTGTGGAATCAGCTTTGAGATCTAGATATAGTAGTTTTGTTTTTCACATTTTTTCATGTTTTGATTCCATTTTCAATAGCATGTATCCATCATCATGATCAATGTCATGATATATTTGTTTTCAACATGAATCATCTATAAATCCTATGGTTAAGATGGTTTGTAGTGTCCATCAGTGATCATTTTAAGTTAACGAAATGAGCCCCATATTGTAGATGTAGTCAATGATCAGTATTTCTAGGAATTTTTAGGTGACTGGTGGTGATTTTTTAGGAATTTTGTTTTTCATTGATGAGTTTCTTAGAATGTAAAATTAGGGGTCCATTGTTCTAGGGATTTGTGGTTTCCATTAGGTGGATTTAGCTAGTTTTTCATGTTTTGATGAGTTCTGGTAGGGTAATGGTTGGTGTGATAGTGATTTGATGTGCACTAGATCCTATGTTGGTATACAACAGTAGTGATGATTAGAAGAACATTGTATATTGATGGTTGAATGATTCTTGGAAGTTTGATTTCCTCTTCTATTGGACATGTCTGACTAGTTTCTCATATTTTTCATCAGGTTATATGGTATTTTTGGTCATTTTTGTTCCTCGAGAGAATATTTATTTGTGGGAACTAGTTTTCCATGATTCATTTGGAACCAGTGAAGCATTTTTCGGGTGTCATTTGGTGGGTATACTAAAAAGAGGGATGGGTTTGATGACACCCATCATTCAACCATGCGTCATCACATTGATGGATGGATGGGTACATTTCCATGAAATTTTCTTCGCAGTTTTCAATCTTTTTTTTTTCATTATGTTTAAATTTTTGAGATATTCTATTATGTTTTTTTGTGTGGGTGGCTAGAAAGAGTAAAGGGTGTGCTCGAATCCATCATCCAGATCTCCTCCCTATATATATTTTTTGTAGAGAGGTTCTATGAAATTTTTTTCTTCCAACATGGTGAAACATCTTGACATAAGGGGTGACATGTTATTTTGACGGATCTCACTATTGCAATATCTAATGAGGGGGCGATGAGGCTTTCTGGTACTTTCTCGGAAAATGGATTCTTTAAGACTTATAGGATCAATTTCACCTATGTGTTTAGAAAAATTACCCTTCTTTTAATTGGTTCCTCCATTCCCATCCCAAAAATAGGTTTTATATTTTTTATATACAATAAATGGGGCTTTAACCCCATCCATTTAAAACAAATCAATTATTTCATCATAACGCAAACCACTAAAAAAAGTGGGATTAATAATAATTTTATCATTTTAAAAAGCATGGAAGTGAAATGAGTTTCATAAACAAAAAACAAATACAATAATGGATAATATTGGCACCCTTGGAACATATCCCTAATAAGGAATAAGTAACATCAATGGATTATATCCTAGATTGAAAATAATTTTGATCGATCATTTTAAATAATTACATGAGGATGATATCCTTTATTATTATTTTTTTAAATAATAATGAATTTTTGAAAACACTTTATTTTAATATAACCTTACAAACATATATATCATTATTCTAAGAAAATAGTTTTCATGACAATGATAATTTTTTTTCATGATTTATATATTTTAAAAATATATCTTTCGAGTATTCTCAACATGTCATTGGAGAGTTGTTTGGAAAATGACATGTTGATTACGTTCAATAAAATTTATAAAAAAATCAATCATGGGAAAATTACTTATATAATCATGATAAGATAGTAAAATATTTTTGAAATTTTTCTTAGAAAACATGGTTCTTTAATAAAAATAACTTCCGACAAAATAGTGAAACTAATTTTATTTTTTCATAAATTTATTTCTCAATTATTTCAAAGTAATAATCAGTAAAAATGTCTCTATCACATGAAAATATCATGAATAAACATTGTGTAAGTATATTAATATTTGTTTTAGATGGATCAAAATATTTAATCATCATAATCATAATAATAAAAAATCTTGATATACGGTGTGATTTGAAAGGATAGGTCCATAAGGGGCGCGATGCCTCTAGGGTTTTTTCCTCTCCACCGCCTCATCCCATCACTCTGGATCATCTTAGCTCCTCCTTCTAATTTAGGTCGTCTCATGGCGGGATCCTTTATCTCAGTGGCATCATGCGACCCCATGGGCTTGACCGCTAGACAATGTGCACCATTGCCTGTTGGTTTCTTTCCCAACTCCATATTCACTGGATAGGTTCCCCATAGTGGTGTGGTGCTGGACCAGTGACCGAGTTCTAGTTTCCACAATTTGAGGGCACTGCTTCATCCCCATATGCATTTGTTGGGTGGTCTGATATGATCTCTACGGGTGACACAGATGGCGCCGGTGGGATATGGATCTAGATTTTCGTTAGTATTGGCTTAGAAACTGCTGATGGTCTTTTGTTCTTCATTTTTTCATATATTTTTTACATTTTCAATGGTCCTCTATTATTCTAGTTTCATGATTCGTGTTCCTTGTTATGCTCTAGTGTGATTTGGTTCGGCAGCGATCAATGTTTCGGTGGTGGCATGGAGCATTTCAAGGATACTCCCTTTGGACTCGGTGATGTTCTTCTTTTACGTAGTTTGGTGTTCTACGTTTTTGGACGTTTGGAATGATCCTGGTGTGATGTGTTACTACGGAAGCGGTGTGGATAGGTTTTTATGGTCTATCCTTCTTTGGTGAAGTTTTTTTTGTCGTGTTTTTGGAGACGAGTGGTGGATATGTCTTTGGTTCCAGTGACCTCCCAGGGTGAATTTGTGATGGATTCATGGTTGTGACCAAGTTACTCATTGTGATGGTTTTTAATGAGCTGATTTTGTGATCCAGAGGTATGAATGTGTGATTTGGTAAATGGTGTTTGGCTTCAGTGGTCCGCTGCTCAATGGATTTTGTGACCCGTTGTCTACAAGAATGATATTTCAAATGAGGTGCATGGAAATGGTTTTTTCTATTCCATGGCCTTTCAGAATCGGATGTTTGAGAGGGTATGGATTTGGTCATCGGTTTCAGGCCTTTTCATTTTTTCACGGTACATCTGACCGATCTTCTTTGGGATAGAGAAATATGGGTTTAATGATTTTGTTGCTGGGAGAAGCTTATCTCCTATAATGCGGGTTTCTTTTGGTCTTGACCTTTTGGTCTATTGATTTCGTTTGTTTTTTTAAGTCATTGATGCCATGGTTTCCCCATCACCCCTTAAAAGGGGACTATTTTAATAAAAAAAATTATTTTTCAATCAGTCAGATATACTGGGTGATGTTAACATAAATTAATTAGACATTGGTAACCATGGATCATGAGTCCCATGATGGAATAAAATTGGATAAAATACAAAATATTATGACCAAAACACATTATATTACATGGAAATGTGATTTTTATACACCTCGTGAAATAATATAAGTTCATAACCAAATGTACCTATAGAAAAAGGAAAAATGAAACAAAAATCACTTACCTCATGTTTTAAATTACATCGTACATGTCCAAACCACATGTATACTAAATATAAAATATTAAAAATCTATTAAAGATAAATATTTTCATATATAATATCACATATTATTTTATTATGAACTTTTATTTTATGTTTATTAACAAATCCATGATAAAATTTCCTTCCATGTAATAATTGCTTTCTTTTTCACATATGTTTGGATTTTTTCCCTTTAAAATTTAAGACAAATTCAAAATCTACAAAATTTTGAAGATGATAAAAATATAATATATAATAATTATATATTTATATATAATCAACCCATAAATTTAATGACATAAAACTAAATACCCCATTCATGGAGACTATAGATCGTACATACAAATGAATGTTATTTCCATTTTAATGCTGGATTGAGTGAAAAAATTTAAATGAAATATTATAATTGCATAATATTTTCCATATATATCATATATTTCCATTAAAACTACCATTATTAATATATATGTAATGTGTGACAGAATCAAATCACTTTATGAGGAAATAGTTCAACACACACATGAACAAAGATACCATATTAGAAGAAAATGGAAAACATAAAGGAATGTGTTATATAATAGGCAAAGAATAATAATAGAACCATAAATATAATATATAAATATTAAATATATCATAATTTCAAGCTTCTATAAGTGGTTATCAAAAAATCAATGACATCAGTACATGAGGTGGTAGTCTGCCATACCCACGAATGATGATTTCATCACCCATCTGATGTAAGCATTGATGGTTTTAGGTAATTACCAAAACATAAAAATATTTAATTATAATGAAGATAAATACGATAATATATCATAATAATATAATAAAAATTTAATATTTTAGAGGAATAAAATATTTATTTTTGATGAACGATACCTCTTCATCAAGTATACTCTTTTGGTTTACACCAAAAGCCCTCCATGGAAGGATATCTGTTTAAGACGAGGATTCTAGGATGAGAGGTGGGATGTTTGGATATTATTTTCTTATGTATTTTTTAATCTAATGGTGATTTTTGTTTTCATGAAGAGGTCTGTGGGTTTATACTTTTATATGTTATATGAGTTTCATATTTTTAATAGTTTGAAAAGAAAAACAGTACCCATATTTTCCACATTCCACAATGGACCAACTTGTATAAAATTAGATCCATAAAAATGATAACATCTAAATACTTCCATAAAATATATTTTTTAGAAGATTATAATTAAATAAAACTCTTATCATTTTAGTTTCTCTCATGGAAAACCTATATTTATTTAAATCATAGTAAATGATTTATACACATTTCACCAATTATTTTAGAAAAAAATTTATTTGTAACTTGGTAGATATTATAAATGATGATGAATAAAAATATTCAATCCATTTTCATTTATTATATTCATTTAATCATTAAATTAATATGGAAAATAAATCTTGGAGTTTTGATGAGAATGTAGCTTTTTAGAGATAAAATATTTAATAGTTTACAATGTTTTTATATCAAATTTCAATATAAAATTGTTTTCAACAATGTAGATAAAATAAATATATTTAAAATATAACTAATTTCCAATAAAATTAATGTTTTATATAATTAATTTTTAAAAATTAATCAAACAAAAATATATTCTCAATTAAAATTCATTATTTTTCCCCATTCATTGAAAATGAAACCATTCAAATAATCACAATGAATCACTGTAATCTAATTATAACAAGTTGATATCATAAATTATTTTTATTATATAAAATTATTTCTATAAATTATCAAAAAATAAATTTTATTCATGATAAAAAATGGAATTTTATGATAAAATAGTATTTTTAGAACATATAAAGTCTCTATCAAAAATTAATTTCATTTTTATCAATATTTTTTATTTATAAAAATAAATTTTAAAAAATATTTAAATTTTTTATTAATATTCTTATGTCTATGTTTAATAGATATTTTATAATGGTTGTGTTTAAATTATATATCATTCTTTTATTATAACTAAGAGTCATGTGTATTGCAAGCATACACAGTGTTGCATTTAGAACATGTTTGACATGGTATTTCATGTAACAAAATAATAACATGGTAATTCATGTAAAATAGGATTAAATTGTATTTTTGTGTAATCCAATATTAAAAAAAATTACATGAGAAAAAAATTATTCATAAAAACTCAAGGTGTTACAATCCATTTTTAAAATATAATACTCATCGAATGGAACAATAGAATGAAATTTTTTGTAGAATTTTATAATAGATACTCGTTAAAAGGGTTTGTTGAATTAAATTAATTGACACTATTTAAACCCTAAAAACTCATCCTTCATTATAAGTATTGAATTTCCAATTCATGTTTAGTTTTATTTTTAATACTCATTTTCTCCAAATGGGATTTACTTATAGTCCATGATCTAACAAAATTATTTCTACATTGTGGATTCTATGTAACTCAATACATCCTTATATGTTAGAGGATTATTTTTATCAAAATATTATTATTCACCACCATTGGTGACTTTAAGCCCCTATCATTCATGTTATATTAAATCTCTTTTACTCTTATAAAATACTTGTGTTTGTAGAACATATTCATGGATGAAGAATTATAGAACTGTTTCCTATGATAACTATTTTTTATCCAGATCTATAAACTCATTGAATTATATTTACCTCCCAATATCACATGTATAGACATTCTCCCCCTCATGGAAAATAATATAGCCTAACACTATTAACATTTAATCTCAGGAGAAATATATGTGATATCCATTGGATTCTATTGGGTGTCACATAATGGTATACATTGTTCCTTAATTTTCATGTTAATTAACAAAAAAGGCCTTAATAAATCCCTCAAAACCCCACAAATGGGTTATTGATGACATGAACTTTACTTCCGAAAGACGTTTGTATGGAATATTTTTTTTCCTTTGATTGTCCCTTATAATTTTATATTTGACATTGTCTACTCTGTGTATCACCAAAAATAAAATGGATGAATAACATGACTCATAATTAATATCAACATGTCAAACAGTGTATGGATCCAACTTTACCGTAATCTATTCCAATGTTGTGTATAAGGGGATTTTGCGGTGATAAAATACCAAACACTCATAAATAATAAATATATACATGAATAATATATTTTTTACAACATTATGGGTGGAGTTTATTAATATTTATACAAATATGGATTTCTTATTTATTCTGACATTCAATTATTTGATAAACAAAATATAACTTATATTCCATTTACATTAATGTAATAATTGAGTGGGATTGAGTAGAACTATAATCTATATTAATTTTAAAATATATTAAATAAATCTTTATGGATTTATGAGTTCATTTAATTTTTTCAAAAACCATTTCATGGATTAGGATATGGTCAGTTTGATGATACATATTATGTAATGATTTATTTAATTCCAGTATAATTCTTTTTCAAATATATGTTTTATTTGGACCGATCCTAGTGGTTTTGTTGTTAATTAATTAATAGGACCCCTCATTTCATCAAATGATATTTGGATCTATTATTTCAAATTTTTCTCCATTTCACAACACACCCCCTCTACTATACATTCTTGGATAGTAGTAATGAAATGAGGTAACCTTGTATCGCACATTTTATATACCACTATTTGGAAATAAGTACTAAGTATATAGAACATAAACATATTGAAATTATTATACTCATAATTGAGGGTAAATATAATGGATCTACCAATAAACTCAATAATAAAAAATAAACAACCCAATAAATGAAATTTCTTAAAAGGAATGACTAAAATAAGAAAATATAATCAGTAACACCAAATTATATAACTAAAAATATCATCAAAACTTGAACATGCATAAAGTGTTATTATTTTCTTGCATATTCAGTTGTTCCCTGAAATGGGTTTGAAAAAATATTTGTATATATATATATATATATATTCGTGAACATACAAGTATACCTAATGAGAGAATCATATAAACTCCAATGAAAATGTAGACGAAGCATAAAAATCACTAATGAATAAACTAGGTAATCTACTTGTTACCAAAATCATATCTACAATATCTCCATCATGACCAAGTCCCAATCTCTATCTAATTCATAGAAGTATGTAACATAATATCAACGGAATATATAGAATAATGGTATCCTTCTCCCAAATTCCCATAGAATCCTGTTCTTGAAACCAAAAATTTTATTTTATTGATGTATCATCTGTTCCATGAGTCATAATACACACTCATGAAAAAATATCACAAAAAATCCTCATTATCATAACAAAAAACATCATCACATTTACATAATAATGTAGTAAGAATAAAAAAATTATTTTAATAAACTCTATATAATAAACTATTTGATCCCATATATAAATTGATATTTCATATACAAAAGACTGAACAACCCGACTACTAATATAAACTGTTAAATGAAGACACCACAACCCACACATACATGTATATCATAATTATGATGTAGTAAATCCTATATGAGCATGTATCCTATAACTGAAATCCCACATATCCTAGATGTTTCCACATAACATGATACATATTAAATTGAGGGTAGGTTAGGGGATATTCCTAGCCATCTATATAATGAAAAACATAGATATTGGGAAACCACCCATAACTTGAGGACAAATATGGGAATCAGTTGTGTTATTCAACTCAAGGGGGAGTGCAATAAATATAAAATTAAAAGGAATATCATATCCCAAAACCATTCTAATGGAAAAAATCTTATCTAAATCTAGATTAATAATTGATACCCTACATGAAAATTGTGCTTCCATAACAATGAAAAAAAAAAAAGAAAATACATTCATGAGCACACTACAAGAATCACAATTTTGTAACCGAGTATAATAATTTTTTATTATTCCATACCATAAATTACATAATTTTTAACAGCATTCATATAAATTAATCCAATATTTAATTAAAAAGAATTTATATTATGTCAAAATCCTTCAATAATCGTTCAATATTAATTAATTCATTAATTATTACACACTTTTATCCCAGACAGTAGGACAAATCCATACCTAATTCAAGTAAAAATAAGATAAATAATATTAATAGTTTATAAATAAGAAATAAAAACCTAATAAGTTCCCCAACCCAAGACAACATTCCAAACATCATACAAAACACCATTTCATACCATCTGTACCATCAAAACATCATTGACATCAAGATTCCCTCAAAATAATATAAATTTATAATACCCATAACCTTAAAAACAACCAAGATTTGGCTTTCAATTATAACCCAACAAGGCCCAATATATATATATATACACACAAAAATATACATGTGTAGTAAGTACTATTTCTATTTCAAATAATGTCATTGAGAAATCAATTGGATATTAGTAAATACATGGGACAATGTATATAATGACATTTTATTGTATTTATACACTAGTATTAATAAAAAATTCAATATATTTTTGTAAATTTATTTTTTAATTTTCTTCATTATGTGTGGGCCTTAGAAAAAAACAAACTTATTAGCATCAAATATTAGTAGTAACATTCCAAATAATATTCTCAATTAATACTCTATCATGTTAATTATATTTAAGAATGAATGATAACATTAGTGAATTACTCTTTTCAATATATTCCTGGTGTTACCATATTTTTGGTCAATAATCTATTTTTTATGTAAAATACAAAAGGAATAATTACAAATAGTAGTAATTTAATTTCAATGTATAGAAAATTAATTATTTGGAAAATAATAATAAAATTATATTAAATAATTTAATGTTGTTGTATAATCTGTTATGTTTGTTTCATTCCATATTATTATTGCCTTTTATCGACACAATATTTCTATCAATTGTAAAATGTAATTACAAATATATAATATTAGTCCTAAATCTTAATAATTAATTCAAATATTTTGTGATTCTTGATCCAGAATCGGTTACAGGATAATGAACGCTGACATCAACCCTATAAATAAAATCACAGACATTGGCCACATCAACCCATCAAGAATCACCCATTTATATTTTCTTAGGAACCAATAAAATTTATAATATTGATCATCTAGTGTATTGAATGTGGAAATAATAAAATTGTGAATACTGAATGTTGTAGAGAGTGATACATTTAAAAAGGCATAGTTTTTTCACATGTGAATTCTAAAGGGGTCTATAAAAAAGTACTATATTCATTTGAAACACTACAAAAAATTCCTTGACTTGTATAATATAAGCTGGAAATAATATTATATTCCTATCAACCCTAAATTTATATAATATACTACAAAACAATAGCATTGAAATTATTTTTCACACTACAAATGGACTAGATTGGATGATTAATGTGTGATATTATTTTGTATATCCCCCATTCTCTCACATACAATGAAAATTTAATAAATTTTAATAAAGAGGTATATAGATTGTGTCAAACCCGTCCCCCGAGACCCGTGTCGTGACTACCCCAAGCCTGCCTTCTATAGGCCAGGAGCTGGCGACTATCACTAAAGGAAATTCCCAATAATTGGGAAGGCATTGACTTTATAACTTGTAAGCACACAGAACAAAGCACACCACAACATACAAACTCAAGTAAACTGAATATTACTCAGAGTAAGTAATGTAAGTAAAATGATCCATAATACAAGCCCAACTGGAAAGTACAAGGAAAACGAGAAAGTACCAGACAACTGATAGGTGAAAAGCAGCTCCTGTATCATCCACCATGGATCCTACCAGAAGGGAAGGTACAGCTCACGAACGGTCGTCCATGTGGTTCGCCTCGTCTAACATCCACCTCTGAGCTACCTCTAATCTGGGTACCCTCATCCTCGGTCAACGTTGTTCGTCGTCTACACAAAACACAACGATGTGTGGGCATATATCGTTCTAGGGTGAGTATAACGATACACATTAGGGATCCTGAGGCATTCAAGGTCCCACAAAATCCACAAAGGATAAACCAAAAAGGAAGGAAACAACCGATAACCCTACTGAAGAATATTCCCATACATATACCTAAGTTATCATGTAAACCCATCTCAATCGTGAGGAAAACATAGAGTCCAACTCAAAGACCAAAGCTTAACTGTTTCATAAAGGAAGGGATACCATGAAGGAATGTACCACATAGGTACACCACATAGATGAATACCACCAAGGTAATACCACGAAGAAATGTACCAAAATGTACGGACTCAGCTCACACCAGGTATAACTTAGGTTCCAAAGTATAGATGATTTGATATAACTACTGAATCATCTTACTCTTTTAAGAGGTAGAGCCACACATGACCCCTCAGTGCAGACCCATACTGGATCTCTTGTTGCTGACCCACATAGGATCATTGGGAGGTGACCCAGACATGATTTCACTTCATTCTTCACGTCACAGCCTGCTACATAGTTCCTTTACTATGATCGCTTGTCTCTGGGAGGGTCCTCTCCACAAGCCACTAGTCGATACTCTAACATCCAAGAAGTCTCAAGAATATGTATCTCAAAGGACCACCACATCATAGGGGTCACAACGCAATAGACAGAAAGTCAATCGGACACACGGTCTGTGATTTATTAGCTTTTTATTCCAGGGGAACCGGTTGGATTTGAGCTCGATCCTACCTGACCGAAACCCATCAAAATACAAATCTCTAGTGGGGTATACTCAAAGGGAAAGGCTCACTCGAATGTTTCTAGAGCTACTGACATTTCGTCAAACGGTCGCCCGATGCTAGAGTTATGGCCAGAAGAGCATAAATGGGTCTAAGTGGGACTAGGTTTAGTCCATCCCAGTTGAGATGACCTGACCAAACCCGACATGGCTCGACCCGACCCGACCCGACCTAGGCCGACTTGGTCTGGGTCGACCCTACCCGACCCACTGGGTCCAGACTGGGCCGCTGGGTGGTGTGGCCCATTGGTTTCGGCCTGGACCACTTGGCGGCCCAAAACATTGGGTTCGGCCTGACACGTGCTAGGCGGCTCAGCCCACTTGGCGGTCTGGTAGGCTGTGAGGGCTGTGAGGGGCCATGGAGCGGTTCGGTCATGGATAGTGTGAGTCTGCGGGGTGGCTCGACCGCGAGGGGGGGGGGGGTCGTGAGGGTGCGGGGCGGCTTGGTTGCGGGTGGCGTGAGGCCATAGGGCTATCGTGAGCATGCGTAGTGGTTCGGTCGCGGAGGGTGCCACGATGGCGGATCAGCTGTAGGGGCGTGTTTGTCGTAGGCAGCGCTGACAGTCGTGGGGTGGCACAGGCAGCCGTGGGGCAAGGCCGCGGGGTGGCTGGGATAGCCTCAGGGCGGCATGGTGATGATGCGAGGAGGTGTGACGAGGCAGCAGGCGGTGGTGGCTAGTGTTAGGGGAGTTCGTGGTGCAGCGGTGGCTGCAAAGCAGTGTCTTCACCTTCATCGCGGTAGGCGGGGGTATCGGCTGCCGTTCTAGTGCCTCATCGTGGTTAGTCGCCTATCACCTCCAATTCAGAAAACACCACAAATCCTCATAAGAATTTTGGAGTGTACGCACCATGGTTTTTTGGCCTACACTCTATGTATTAGAGCGGTAGAAAGCAGCTATAATCTCTCTTGAATTACAAAGAGACGTCAAGAATGAAGATGGGAAATTTTTTCAAAAAACCACCCAACTTCATTCATTTTTTGTCATCGATGAGGTGGGAAATACAATGTTTGATTTAATATGTCCCATGTTAGAGGATATCCTGAGGTAGAAGTTGAAGTCATGCATCAGCGTTCTCTGTTGGAGAAGCATTCATCGTAGAAGAAGTTATTCATGGAAGAAGTTATTCATTGGAGAAATCAATCCTCCAAGATCTCTCCCAATTTCCAATACATTCCCCCAAAATCAAAATATCAAACTATTGGGTTTCCCTAATTTTAATTTTTGGCACAATTTCCAATTAGATTAATTAATTACATAGTGGTTGGAATAATAAATTAAAGGGTGTGGCACCATTAAAGTGGGGGAAGGTTAATAGGCTTCCCCGAACGTAAGAGGGAGTTAAAAGGGTTTTAGCCTCCACTGGTCCCCACCATAATAACCTTTCATGGGAGGTTAGCCTAGGTGGTCCCCACCACTATAAACTCTCATGGGAGGATTAGTTTAGGTAGTTCCCACCTTTGAAACATCCATATTAAGTTTGAAATAAAAATAAAAATAAAAGCTACACAATTTTATTTTTATTTTATTATTTCACAAATTTGTGAAAGTCTAACTTCCAACATGGACCTACTGTAGTCGAGGTGAAGGTATCCTTAAGTGAATACCAGTGTTACGAGTTCAACGGTTCCCTCATATTTCAATTCCAAGAACCAGTTCAAAATATAGAAAATCACACTCGTACATTTACTAAACGTACCCGAAATAATGTTTAGAAATTAATTCCGGGCACTCCGGGCCTCAGAATCACATGTCGTCAATTTTCACGAACTCATAAAAATATCATATATTTTAAAAAAAATTCCATGGAAATTCTGGGTCTTTACATTCTCCCCACCTTAGGAATTTGTGTCACCATTAGCTAAAACTCAAAAGTAGGAAAACAAGTTGGGGTACTGTGCACGAATCTGAGCATCCCACTCCCATGTGCTCTCTTGGAGGTTCGTGTGCTACCATAGAATTCACATGAGTGGTATCAATCCCCCATAAAGGACCTACTCCTCTCGATCCTCAATCTCTACTAGAACCTCCGTAAATGTCATCTCGTCGTCGATGTCCATCTCACCATGGTCGATGACATGGGATGGGTAGAGCACGTATCTCCTCAGCTGGGATACGTGGAAGACATCGTGCACTCGGTGAAACTATGGTGGAAGACCTAAGAAGTACGCCACCTCTCCAAATCTACTAAGGACCTAAAAATGTCTGATGAATCTCAGAGATAACTTACCACCACGAACAAATATTTAAAAACATCATCTAGGTTAGACCCGTTAAAAGACATGGTTACCATCCTCGAACACCAGAGGTCTCTGTCTCCTATTGGAATACGACTTCAACCAGATCTGTGCTATCTTTATCTACTCCTGGTTGATCTATACCTTCTATGTGGTTTCCTGTATCATATATGGTCCCACTAGTGATTACACCCCTGGGTAAGCCATGCACAAAGGTGATCTGCAAGGTCGCCAATAAAACACCTCAAAAGATGACATCCCAATGGTTGAGTGATAGCTATTGTTGTATGAAAACTGACCAAAGGAAAGTGATCCATCCATTTGTGACCAAAGTCAAGGACACAAGTGAAAAACATGTCGTTGGGGTTCTAAATGGTCCACTTAGTCTGGCCATCTATCTGTGGATGGAAGGTGGTTCTCAAACGAACATGCATCCCAAAAGCTTCCTACATCCCCTTCTAGAGATGAGAAGTAAAACATGCATCACGATTGGAGACAATCGTCTAGGGTTCTCTATGTAGCTGCACAATCTCATGCATATAGAGGTGTCCCAATATCTCTACGGAACCCTTATCTCTGATAGTTAGAAAATGGGCTGACATTTTCAGTCGATCGACGATCACTAAGAAAGAATCATGACCTCTAGATATACATAGATTTCCTGCCATGAAGTCCATGGATATCTGATCCCACTTCCACTCTGGGACCTCTAATGTCTTAACCAATCCTGCTGGTACCTGATGTTCCACCTTCACTTGCTGAGAAGTGAGGCATCGAGATACAAACTCTACTTCCGCTTTCTTCATTCCCGGACACTAGTTATTTCATCAGAGATCCTAGTAATATTCTCCACACTTGGATGTATCTCTAGAGGGGATGTGGGGAACTCCATCATCACTTCCTTCTGATGTGACACCGATATCATGGTACGTCCTCTAAAGATGATGAAGTGCTCCCCACCTTCAGATAATCCATCAGGTGCCTACCTTGTGGATATCTGAGCATGTCGAGCCTCACAGTCAATGTCCCCATGCTTCGCCTTCTAGACTCACTGAATATGTGGAGGAGTGACTATAAGAGACTGAACAAAATCTGTTATATCATTTTCCAAAATGGATATTTTCAAAGAGTCCAACTACTCTATCACCTATCCTAGAAGCTATATACCAGATATCATGCTGAGTGCATATGCTACAATGTTCCCCCTTCCTAGAAGTATAGACTGTTGCGAAGTCATAGTCTTTGAAGAAGTGAATCCCACATCGCTCTCTCATGTTCATGTACTTCTGAGAGAAGACATAACTGAGACACTAGAGATCATAGTAGAATGTAAAACGTTCTCCCATCTGATAGTGTCACCACATCTTCAAGGAGAATACCAATATTTCTATCTCCAAGTCCTGGGTAGCATAGTTTTTCTCATGCTATCTCACTTGTCGAGAACCATATGCGATGACTGCTCAGTCCTTCATCAGGACACATCTGAGCCCAGTCTCTGATGGGACGTAGTAGACTACGTACCCTACGCCCTCCTCTAGAATCCTCAAGATAGGGGCACTAGTCCGCATCTACCTCAGCTCCTGAAAACTCTTATAGCATCTCACTAACCTCATGAGGGGTTTCCCCTTGTTCATCAAGGCTGATAGTGGTGATGTAACTTTGATGAAATCTGGTAGTAATCTTCGGTAGTATCCTACCAAACCCAAGAAACTCCTTACCTCTGTCACAGTCCTGGGTTGCTCCAAAGAGAGTACAGCCTCAATCTTTACTGGATCCACTACAACTCCAGCCTCCTGTATGAGGTGTCCTATTAAGTGAACCTCTCAGATCCAGAATTGGCACTTCGAGATCTTACCATAAAGTTGTTGCTCTTAGAGTGTGTTTAGAACAATCTACAAATGACAGGCATGATCCTCCTCAATATTCGAATAGATCAAAATGTCGTTGATGAAGACTACTCTATAGTGATCAAGGAATGGATGAAAGATCTTTTTCATGAGTCCCATAAACAATGTTGAAGCATTAGTTACACCGAATTGCATAACCAAGATCGCATAATGGATGTACCGACATCTGAAAGACGTATTCTACACATCCTCGTCTCATTCTCTAAGCCGGTGATAGCTTGATCTGATCTATGTCATCGAGAACCATCGTGGTCCTTTCATATGATCAAAGAGGTCATCATTCCTCAGAAGTGGGCACCTGTTCTTCACAGTCACCTGGTTCAGGCACTAATAGTCAACACAAAGTCTCAAGCACCAATCCACATTGTTGGTGAAAAATATCAGGGATTCCCAAGGATAAACACTAGGCTAAATGAACCCTTTCCCTTGAATGTCCACCCATTATACACGTAGCTCACAATGCCCTGTGGGAGCCATCTAATGCGCTGGTGTAAATATCAGGGTCGTCTCGGGGTACAAGTCAATGTAATAGTACACCTCTATGTGAAAAGGTAGACTTGGAACATTTTCAGCGAAGACATTCGCGTATAGGTCCACCACTACAGGATATAGCTCGGACTCTCCACATCAACTTCTCTGAGGGTAAGGCTAGCCAACTGATGAGTGATTAGCTGCACTCTCCTCTAGGTAAGTCCATCATGTGCTGCAATATCTTTTTTCTCGCTGGTGAAGGTAGACCTGGTCCCATCTGTGCGGACACACCACAATTTGTGCCTAATACAGCAAAATATGAGTATGGACTATAGATAACTAGTCCATACCCAAGATGATGTCTTAAGGCCTTGATGCCGCTACTAGGAGAACCTAGCCAAATCTCTCACCTCCTAGTGTAAGGTCGCACTGCCGGCACTAGTTCTTAATCGTCAAATCCACTCATGTAGGAGTCTCTAGCTGTAAGGATTGAGCCAACGGCTCCAACAGAATCTCTGATCACTAAACCAGGGAAGTGGAAATAAAAGAATAGCTGGTACCTATTTCTATAAGTACTACAGATACAGTGTAGTAGACATTGATCATACCTTGTATCATCTCTAAAGCACCATGATCGTAGGCCTCAACAGAAGGGAGCTAAGCTTGCCCCTGTCCCCCTACTCCCTGTGTTTGGGGTGGACCACCTGGTGGTGGTGGTGATAACATCTCGAATTGTTTCCCACTGCTAGCTGCACGATTAGCTCCTCTTCCATGTCCACCTACCCCCTGCAGGCCTCCTTGGGAGAAACTCTATCTATGCGGGGGCTGTCTTTCGACCGTCTTCTATTCATACGTATGGTAGGTTTGAAAGTCTTGAGCCATGTGACCCTACCAGACTCATGCGTAACACTGCCTACTCCTGGCATGACTGGCTCTTCCTCGTGTGCCCCGCACAACCGACCCTGAATCCCACGATCGTCCACCTGATGGTCTGGTACTTTTGGAATTCTATTTCATCTATCTACTGTCAGATTCAGAAGACTCCGCTACGTGATAACTGGTAGTGGGACTCACTAGTGTTGACTACTCATCAAAAAAACCTCCACAAGGAGGGCTCTTTCTAACACCCTTGCCTGCATCAGGATGCTGATTGAGATCATCGAATCCCCGAACTCTAGCATGAGTCCCTGCCCGAAGTTCCGAGCAATGAAGAATGGGTCCCAAACCATATATAAGGAGTAGCATGAGAGTTCAGTGAACCACGCTAGGTACTAATCCAAAAACATGATTCCTCGTTGTAGATGATGTATCTCTTGAATGCGCACTGCACGAAGAGTCATTTAGACAAACTCTGCTGAAAATAGGCTCTCGAAGTCTTCCTTTAGATGTGTCACCTCATCATGAGTCGAGAACATCAAACTCCACCATCTACCTGCTGTATTTTGAAGAAGACTGGAAGAAAGGATCACCATGAGATTAGCTGGTGTCTCTACTGGTCGATAGACTCTCACTATAGCCTCCATCCAATCCTCAGCTACCTATTGGTATGTCACCCCCCTGAACATAGGTGTCCTCTGGCGGTGGAAATCATGCAACGTGCTCAAATGTCAGGAACTCTCTACTACTGGGGCTGGTGAAATCGGTTTCCCAATGGGTAATGGTACCACTGGTGCCTTCGTTGGTTCCTCTACTGGAAAAGTGCCTTGCACCAAGGCCTCGTCGCTCGGTGGGATATCAGTGCGTACTACTCTCGAAACCCGAGCTTTCTATTTTCCTGGAGGAATCCTGAAAAGAAATAGGTGTTCCACGGTCAAAAAGGTATACTTGGTGAGCTGACTCATGGAGATAACAAAAAAATTGACAAATTACAAACACAATCAGTTTTTTTGTGCACTGAGTCGGAAATATGATGTTAGTGTCCTGGTGTAGGGAAACGTCGGCCGCCACACCAACACTGGATTCCCTAAAATGATAACCACACTCACTAAACAAAAAATTATTTCTGTTTAAATGATCAGAGTCCAATTTTCTATTATACAATAGAATCCTTTGATAACAATTAGTCATGACCCATCCCCTGAGGCTCGTGCCTTCACTAACCCAAGCCTACCTTCTATAGGCCAGGGGCTGCTAACTAGTACCGAATGTGTATTACCCATAACTGAGAAGGAATTGCCTTTATAACCTATAATCACACACAACCAAGCACACAACAAGATAAAAAAACAAGGAAATAGAAAATTAATTAGAGTAAGTGGAGTATGTAAATGGGTCCAGAATACAAGCCCAACTGAAATGTACAAGGAAAACTGGGAAGTACAAAACAAATGAAAGGTGAAAAGAAACTCTGGAATCGTCGACCACAGATCCTACCTGAAGGGTAGGTACAGCTCACGAATGACTGACTCTATGCTTCTCATTGTATAACGTCCAACTCCGATCTACCTCAAATCCTGGTACCCTCATCGTCATTCATCACTATCTGTCATCTACACCAAACACAACGAAGTGCGGGAATAACCTGTGTAGGGGTGAGTATAACGATACTCAGTAGGGTCCCCGAGACCCTCAAAGTCTAAAAAAATACAAAAAAGATAAACCACAATGGAAGGAGATGACTGATAACCCTATATAGGTATATTCCCGTACATATACCTAAGTTATCAAGTAAACCCATCTTAATCACGAGGAAAACATAGAGTCCAACTCCATGTCAAATGACCAACTGTTCCACAAAGGAAGGGATACCACAACGGTAAGTACCACACATGTACACCACACAGAAAATACCACCAAGGTAATACCATGAAGGAATGTAACACAAGGTAGAGACTCATATCACACCAGGTATAACATAGTTTCAAAAGTAGAGATGATTGGTTGTCAATACTGAATCATCTTATTATGTTAAGAGGTAGACCGAGATAGGATCGCTCGATGCTGACCCACACCGGATCGCTCTATGAAAACCCACACAGGATCGCTCAGTGCTAACCCACACATGATTGATAGGTACTGACCCACACAGTATCGCTAGGTGCTAACCTACATATTATCTCCTGGTGCTGACCCACACAGGATAGCTCTTCATTCATCACGTCACAGACAACTACAGGGTTCTCGTAGTATGCTCACTTGTCTCTAGGAGGGTCCGCTCTACAATCCAATGGTCGATACTCCAATTTTCTCGAAGTCTCATGAAGAAGTATCTAAAAGTCATCCATGAAATATGTTTCTCAACACAATAGATGGTTCGTCAATCAGTCGCCCATACTATGAGTTATTAACCTTTTAGTCCGGGGGGCTAGTTGGATTCATGTACGATCCAACCCAACTATACAACATCTTAATCCAAATATCTAGTGGGGTACACTCAAAGGGACCATCTCGCTCCATGTATTCTAGCGCGACTGATGTTTTATCAAATGGTCGCATGGTTCTAGAGTTATGGCCAAAAAATCATAAATGGGTCGATGTGGGAATGGGTCTGGTCTGACCCGGTCAGACTGACCCGACCCGACCCGACTTGGGCTGACCCAGTCTGGGTTAAGCCAGCCTGACTTGCTGGGTCCAGCCTGGCCCGTTTGGTCTGGCCCAGCCCGCTAGGTCAGGCCTGGCCCATGGTGGGATGCCCGACCTGCCGGGCAGTCCGGCAGGCCGCGAGGACCGGGTGGAACCGTAGTGCGGTTCAACAGCGGACGACGTGAGGCTACAGAGGTGTCGTGATGGCGCGGGGCTTCTCGGCCATGAGGGCTCGAGGCAGCTCAGATGTGGAGGGTTCCACGAGGGTGGATCGGAAATGAGGGTTCCACAAGGGTGTAGAGACGCTCAACCATGGAGGGTGATGCGAGGGATGCTCAGCCACAGGGGCACGTTGGTTGTGGTGCGATGCAGACAGCCGTGGGGCGGTGCGGTAAGGATGCAGGGGGGTGCGGTGAGGTAGTGGGGCAGCGCAACAAGGCCGCGAGTTAGTGAGGTGAGGCCGTGGGGATGCGCAGCGATACCAAAGGTGGTGGTGGCTGTGATCGGCGGATGTCGCGATGCAGCGATGGCCACAGAGCAGCGCTGTTGCACCATCGCCTCCATCGCAACCGACGGTGGTGCCGATAGCCGTTCTCATGCCCCTTTGTGGTTGGTCGCCGATCACCTCCATCATGAAGAAAACCACAAATAATTAGAACAATTGCGTATAGGTTTGGAACTGTATATTTGGCCCACACTCTTCGTATTAGAGTGGTAACAAGCGACTATAATCCTTATTGAATTACGAAGAGTCCTCAAGAATGAAAAAGGGAAAAATTTCAAACAACCACCCATCCTCATTTGTTTTTTGTCGTCTATGAGGAGGGAAAGACGATCTTCGATTGAAGACGTCCTATATTGGAGGATTTCCAAAGAAAGAAGTCGAATTCATGCGTCAACATTCTTCATTTGAGGAGCGTTCTTCATAGAAGATGTTCTTTGTGGAAGATGTTCTTCGTTGGTGAAAGAAATCCTCCAAAAGCTCTCCCCTTTTCCAATACATTCCCCCAAAATAAAAATATCCAACTATTTTGTTTCCCAAATTTTAATTTTTGGAACAATTTAAAATTACTTTAAATAATTACATAGTGTTTGGCTTAATAAATTAATGGGGGTGGCACCATTAAATAAGAGGATGACTAAGAGGCATCCCCACAATTAAGAGGGAGTTCAAGGGGTTTTAGCGTTGGGTGGTCCCCACCACAATAACCTCTCATGGGAGGTTAGTTCATGTGGTCCACACCTACATAACCTCTTAGGGAAGGTTTAGTTCTTGTGGTCCCCACCAAAGAAACATCTACTAGGAGTATAAAATAAAAAAAATAAAAGCTACAAAATTAAATTTCTATTATATTCATTCACGAATATGTGAAAAGGATAACATCCTCCCTAGACCTACTACAGTCGAGGTGAAGGTCTCCTTAAACGAATATTGGCGCTGCGAGTTCAACAGTGCCCTCGAATTTCAATTCCAAGCAATGGTTCAAAAGATAGAAAATTCAGCTCGCACGTTTACTGAAAGTACCCCTAACAATGTTCAGAAATTTATTCCGAGCAATCCTGGCCTCAGAATAACATGGCGTTAATTTTCATGGACATGTAAAAATATTATATATTTTAAAAAAATACATGTAAATTCTGGATCATTAGGTATTTCCTATGTTTTTAGCATTGAAATTTTAAATCTTCAAAAATTGCATGGTGTATTTCATACCTAATATGAATCTTGACCAACACCAGACGAAGCTCATAGTGTGACAAATGAACCACCACACAATGAATTTATAGTGATATAATACTATGAACCATATCATAGGTCATATTTTTATGTAATAAATAACACACATCTGGACCAGAATAGTTAATGGGGAAATACGTATGATATTTAATACATATATATATGGTTTTTCCTATGATATGTCTGGTTTTAAAATTTACTAGAATTTGCATCAAATCCTATCATGTTTTGAATGAATCAAAAACTCCATAACCAAATTAAAGCTATACAATATCAACAACACATAAACCCTCATATTTTAGGACTAGGTCTACTTCCCAATACAACCACTACTGTTGCAAATAATCTAAAAATATAATAAGATTTTTTTTAATAAACAATTGCACAACAAGATTTGTTTAATTATTGAATGTGATTAAAATCTATATTCAAATATTTTATAAAAAATTAATTAATTAATTAATTTTAAAATAAAAATATCAAATTTTACTTATGAAAAAAATTATGTGGTTTTTTTGAAAGTAATGATTTTTCAGTAAATACATAAAAATAGTAATTTTTTAATAACATCCATTCCTTATCATTAAATAAAGTAATTGAAAAGTAAATTTATATTTTAACTCTTATGAAGGTTAAATATGTTAAATTTTATTTAGAATTATCAAATTTGAATTAATAAATTTCATGGATTTTTTAAGATAATGTTTATGGTTAAGAATTCATTTATCTAATAATTATTTTCTGTTGTGTTTTAAATTTTATATTGAAATTAATTTGTAAAACATCGTGAAAAAGAATAATTAAAAATGAATAAAATATTTGGAATCTTAACGTTCAAATTTGGTAAATTGGACCCTTCTAGTTTATGAACCATGAAATGAAACCAATATAATATTTTTCACATGAGTAAAGTGTAAATTAGTTAATTAAGGATATAAATGTGGTGATACAATATTACAAATAAACTGAAAAATTATATTTATTACATTAAATGTGATGTATATGTTCATAGACATCCAGAAAAATAATAATTGTCGTTTTGGATTAATTTGGCCACGGTAGAGATATTGATATTATCTTATGTAAAGAAAAACCAAAATATCTTGCACTTGCATTTAATTTAATTTATTTTTTTTATATAAGGATCATTATATATTATGAATGAATATAAAATATTATTTTGAACATAATAAAATTATTTTATCATTTTATTTTATTTTTAATTTTTGGTGATTCGTGAATTCAATTGAATTCTTGCACAATATCAATACAGTGTTTATTCATTTAATATTATAATACAATAGGTGATTCAAAGAATATTAAATGTAATACAATAAGGTAAATTTATAGTGTCATATGAATTATATGAGTATACATGAATTATTAATTATTTTATAAAATTAAATATTTAAATTATAAATTTTCCTTGATGTCATTAATGTCATATTACACCAATAGTGTCAAAAAACCATTGTTGAGATTTTGAGAAGGTAATATTTATTATTTAATTAAAAATAATAAATAGAATGAAAATGGAAAAGGGGGATTAGGTATGGTCTATAATTTCATCCCATGTCTATTTATGGGGAAATTATTACAATATATGTTGAATTATATCACATTAATTTTTAAATAGTTATTACTGCAAATGAAATTAAATTTCACTAACTAAGGGGGTGAAACAATAGATTTTTTTAAAATGATACAAAAACCAATATAAATTTCATTATAAGATTATATTTATTAATTATACCATTTTATTCATATATATATATATTGTGATTTATTTTTCATATTGTTGACATATTATAATTTTAATCATTTTAGAAATCCATGTGGGTCATTGGCCTCTATTAAAAATGGGAACCCCTTTATATCTTTCCTTTTTTTTTGAATATGTGAAACATTTATCATCCAAATTATTCACATCACATTATCACCATACTAATACATGTTATATATGTTCTATAAATTTGAAAATATTAACACTATATCCATTATGGGGATTTCTAAAGGACATATACCAAAGAAGAGAAAATAATCCTTACTAACTCTTTCATGTTTTTTTCTTATTATACAAAATATTAATGTGTTGTATACATCCTAAAATAACAAAGAAATTATTTCGCATATACTGACAGGTTATTTTCTTATGTTATAACCATATTACATATGTTTTCCATCATATTATAAGTGAAAACATAAATCAATGGTCAAATTGTTTTTCATCCCTACATTACGTTGATAGTTTTAAAGTTGGAAGTAATGAATATATATATGATATATAAGAAATAATTTATATTTTTAAATTATAATATTAATATATACAATCTTAGATTCCAATATGTTTGGAAGAGAAATATTTTCTTATGCATACATGTTGTATAATCCTACTTGATGTGATGTTGTACTATTTTTCATTTCAAATTTACATGCATAGAAATTGGTATTTATTTAGTAAATATATAAAATATATATTATATATTAATTATTCTAAAAAATTTAATTAATATTTTAATTAATTAATTTATTTCCATTGTAAAGTGGAAAAATGTTCATGCGTACGTTTGACATGCAGTCTCCATGAAATGTGTAATTCATTTTTTTGTCACTATATTTATAAATGATTCAATATATATGTATATATTTAATATATATCATATTTGTTACATGAATGTATTTTTTATAGATTACCAATCCATGACGATGAATAAATGAATAGAACATATAAATGAAAATATAAATGAAAAATTATTCAGTTAAAACTAAATAATGATAATACTTAAATATTTTTAAGAAGGATGTTATAAAATGTTATAATTGGATAATATATGAAAATATTGATGTCTATATGGTTTTATGATTTATTTATAATAAATCCAAATTAATTATTCATGATTTTAATGGAACATATATGAAGATTATAATGGTAGGTAGGTGATTTCATCTCAATTTAGACTCCAATCAGATATATTTGGTATTATGAACCTATACACTTTTTTGATGAGTATACATCCACTTTAAAGTATTTAAAAGATATATAAATTTATTCATGATTATTAATGATTCAATTCAATTTATTATTTCAATAAAAATTTATCAGTGAAAATTCGTATTATATTTAATTTTATTGAGTCTATTATTCATCTGTGCCCATAATTTCTCAAAATTATGTCACAAAATTTATTTTTATTACTTATATTAATTTTGAAGGAAATGTTATGCTATCATTAAATTTAAACAAGTTTGGAATGACTATTACGATATTTTCCAAAAGTTCCATTTTCTTCATTCATTTAATGTATTAAAAAAGAAATCATTTTAATGTATATGGTGTTAATATATTTTCCAACTCTTATAGCAGTTTTACGCTCATAGCTTCATCATCATGTTTTTAATGGTTTTAAATATAATACTTATTAATGAATGATTATTTCAATATTTCACATTCATTTTAATTATTTCTCTAAATGAATATATTTTATTAAAACACATATAATTTTAAATAATTCATGATCATATTTTAACTCATATTAATTTAGTGGTTTTTAATAGTCTCTTGAAAAAATTACATTTTTTCTATCATTGGGACATCACATTTCTCTTTAATATCTATGAAAAAAATTTCATGGATATTATAATTTACCATAAATTATTAAATTTCTAAATACATACCATTATATTTAATGTTAATTGAATAATTTTGTAAATAATTATATTTCATATTCTTTAATAATTTTTTTTGGGATATAGTATAATTTAATGAATTAAATTCAATTTACGAAAAATGTATTGTATATACATTAACAAGTGGGTCCCTAAACTATATATCACCTTGGTGCATTTAAAATTATAATGATTAAAATTACTTGTCCAAATTAAATATAGTTATGATGTATACCTACACATAAGTTTAAATGTCTTGGAAGATGTCCATGTTGGGATAGAAATACTCATTTTAAGAATAATGACATGTAAAATTAATCATTTCATTTATTAAGAATCAGATGTTATTTTACATTGGATTAATTCATTGATATTATACATTTACTCATTATGTGATCATGATATTGATAAAATGTATTGTGTTTCTAGTTAGTTATATCATTATATTTATTATGCCTTATTTAATCATGATATATTCCAATGTTGTAACCCTTTCTGAGAATATAATATCCATGTTCTATTTATTTTACATTCCAAATGATATAGATAAGAATAATATTATTAATATGAAGGTTAAAATATTGCTTCACATTATGTGTATTACATATTTAAAATGTAATATGGGAATCATTAAATAATTTCATTTTACATGGAAACTAAACTGAATGACAATGTTTGGTGAGATCCCTTATATCTATGATATTTTAAATAATATCCACCATCATTGGTGCAATGTATTTGGGTTGTTAATATTGGTTTAACAATAACTTTTTTATAATCAATAAAAACTATATTTTAAGTAAGAATATCAATGAAGTGAATTTTCATAAAACCTTATGTGTTTTGAGAAATTTCACCATTATTGGGATTTTATTTTAGGGCTCCACATTAATGATTATTATGATCTATCTCAATGTATATGTTATTTCAGTGGAGATTCCAAATAGAAGATTATAAACTAGCACAAATAGAGAATTTATGTATTTTTATAATAAGGAATCTAATATAGATTTTTTAGAACGAAAAATATCCTAAACATATTTATGTATATGACTCAATTTATAACAATTACAATTTCCTAAATGGAGAAACATATTATTCCATAGTATGATTCATCTATGTTAGATATCTTAATGTTGTAGAGCCATTATATTTTAGTTGAAATATAATCATTTGGTTGCTGAAAAATTCATTAAATCTATCAAAAAGTTATTCCCAGATTTAGGATGCAATGAATGTGAAAAATGATATTTTTTCATCATATTATTTGAAATGAGATTCTTATCAATGGTGGAAATTGATCTAAATCGCTAAATAGGATGAATGAATAAATATAATTTAATTAATACCATTAAAAGATATAATATCCATGAAAGACCAACATTTAGAAAATGATATGAAATACAGAAATAGTTTGACACATTTAAGATGAATGAAGGACAATTTGGGGTAAAATATAATTATTTCTGCATATTTTTAACAAGGAATTTATTTAACACATAACTTGAAATATAATATTGACTTTTTATTTGATAATGTTATGTGGAGTCTCCAAAGGACTCTAGTTTTCCAAATAACTGTATCATATAATGATATGTTATCATGTTCCAATAGAATAATGATGGGATTATCTTGATCAAATTTATTCAATGGAAATCCAAAGATGATGTTTTTTATTCTCTAAAAAAAATATTAAGCATAAAAGAATAAGAAAGGAATGAATTGAATTCAATAACGTGACATGTTTGGAATGAAACATCCTATAAATATTTTAAAGGGAATGAGAGTTTATAAAAATGTAGATATAAGGCTTATCTAGTTAAACATTGATAGCAGACAAAATTAATAAATGTAATCCAGTACATCTACATTAATGAAATGGGCAATTATTCACACCAATGTAATAATAATCAAGTTAACCGACCATAAAAGATGTCATGGGGATAAAGAGAATCATATATGATCACTATGATTGAGGATGAAGCTCTTCATGAAATGGTGGTAGGTCATTTAATCATATACATTAATTTAGATGATCCATTATTTTATATTTTATCATTTCACTATTTTTTAAATTACAAGTTTATAAGAATGTTACATATTTCCATCCCACCTCAATAAGTTACTCTAATGTAAAAACATATTATTGAAAAATCACCATAATAAGGATGTGTCTATTAGTTCCAATTAGGACCCTTAGCAGGGCATATTAGTAGACTTGTATATTATACAAATAGTTGATTTTGATATAATCCTTAGTATGTATTAGTTGGAAAATATAAATATGAAATTTATTTTTAAGAGACTAAAATTAAGAGTCATGGTGAGGATATGAATTTCCTTGTATTTCGAGAGGTTACATCATTATTGATATCATATCTAGATCAAAGAATAATTGATATATAGAATAAAATTTTAAGGGAAAAAGAGTATACAAAACCTACATATGAAAAATTTAATATTCAAATTGAGTATTTTCTTATTGTATAGGAATATGTTGATTTATTTCCTCATGAATTATATGGAATCTTTATGATTATGAATTTGAGTATCACATTTTTGTAATCATAGATACATGAACTATATCAACATATCCCAATAGAATAGACAATGTTTAATTAGTGTATTTGAATTAAAATTAAGGGAGTTATGTGAAATGGGATTTATACACAATAGTGTATCACTAAATGGATTTAAAAATAAATTTTTTAATAGGATGGATGGATTTAAGATGCTTGGAATTGATTTTATATAAATAAAAACTATTCATAAAATGGACATGTATCAACTTCTTGACATTGATCTAATATTCTATAAAATTTATGGAGCTCAATATATTTCAATGATAAACATTCATTCTATGTATCATTAATTTCTAGTAAAGAAACATTATATTTTTAATAAATATTCTTATGAGGATTATAATTTTTTTTACAATAATTCTTTTTCGATTGACCAATTACCAATATTTTTTTATGGATATATTGAACATCAAATTCATGGAATATCATGATAATTCTTTTGTGGAATTTGATAATGATATCTTGATGTAATACAAAATCTATGAGGATCATGATAATATATTACAGATCATTCTTCTGACTCTTAATGAAATGTACTAATATAAAAATTTTAATCTTTTGGAATTATTGACTCATAAATATTCATTTTATGACATATTACCTATAATTATTTAATCTCAGTTAATCCTAAAAAAATATTGGTAGTTAATGAATTTACAACCCCATGGAACATAACTGAGGGTGGTATTTTCAATCGATTGGAAAATTAATATCATGTATTTATTCAAAAATAATTTTTTAATGGTTTTTTTGTTAACCATTCATACATGTAAATGTTTAAGATAAAAAGGATAGAGGAATCTAAAAAATGTTTTGAATAATTAATGTGTTGATTGGTGAATTCTATGAATTTTAATCATCTATAAGAAAATGATAGAGTTTTTATACATAGTGACGTATCGAATTGGGGGCTTGGTTGGGTCCTTATATTGAAGGATAAAGTTATTGAAAATGAATTAAGGTAGGTAAGCACTCATGAGTAGAACTATCAAACTCGTGGTCTTGACTTGGATACCTTAACAATTTAATTAAAGATATTGATACATTATCATTGTAGTGAATGGTATCAGAGAAACATAGACCATAAGATCCTAAGATATGTATTTTCCTAAAATGAGAACAATATGATGAAATTGTGATAGATATATCTACTCATGTATTATGAATTCTTAATTCAATACCACCCATGGAAGGAAAATAAGGGAGAAGATTTGTTCAGTAGGAAAGATCATGTTGTATTGACTAAAAAGTGGATTGATAGGGTTCATATGTTAATGTATTTAGTGAATATGTATATATTAATTTTTGAGAAATTAGAAACATCATGTATCTTTCAAATTATATAAAAGTAATATTTATTATAATGGATAAAACGTTTTAATGTTGATGATGAGAATTATCAAATGTAAATTAATTCCTTAAATGAAGGTAAATTGGAAGAATTCATATATGAATATTATGTTTAAGAATTTGGAAAAAGGTTATGTGTTATATCTGTAAATGACCTGAAATAAGAATTATAGGATGATTCTTATAGTATGAATCTTTATATACACCTCAGAAGCACCAAAATGTATATATATTTGATGAATCGTTTTTTTTGGGTTAATATTAATCATATAATTGATAATTTTGTGTAAAGAGTTTTGGATTTTCAATAGGTTAATTCTAATATATAATATCATACCAATGTAGAGGAACCTCTAACTCTTTATATGTGGAAATTTGAAGACATTAAAATTTATTTTTTCACTTGATTTTGTAAAAATTTATAAGATAATGATACAATATTGGTTATTATTGATCATATTACAAAATATTCATATGTATTCACTATTAGAGATTGTTAACCAAATGGGAACCCTACACGACTATGTATTAATGATATTGGAAGTATTCTTAGAGAACCACTTTCAGTTATTTCAAATCATGGTCTATAAATATTGTCAAAATTCAAGAACATATATTAGAAGGCTATAAATAGAGAGCTTCAGTTGGGAACATAATATCACCATCAAACCAATGAAAGTCCTAAAATGAATATTGATACATTATAGGATCGATTAAGGTCTTTTTAAATTCAAATTTAAGGTATGTGGGATCAAAATATTCTTTTGGTGGAGTTTTTCATACATCAATGTATGAAATTCACGTATTCAAATGGTTCTCTAAGAATCATTATATATAAATAGATGTCGTACTATACCTTGATTCGATGAAATTAGTGAAAGGATGATTACTGGAAAAGAACATATTGAAGAGAAAACAATGAAATAATGTCTATTAAAAACTATATGAATGTAGTTGAATATTGTAAAACAATCATTGTTGATAAATTATTACAGTTTTTGAATTTCACACAGGAGATAAAATTTTCATGATAATATATCTATGGAAGGGAGTTATATGATTTGATAGGAAATAAAAACGTATACTCAAATACATCAGTCCATTTGAAATTCAATAAATAACTAGATTTTTGGATATCAATTTAATAATTTTACATAGCCTCTCTAAAGTACACGATTCATTCCAAATCTATTTATTGATGAAGTATATACCCAATGTAACGCATGATCTCACTTATAAATTAATATAATTTGAACTAGATTTATCTTACTCTGAACAACCTATCCATATTTTGGACATCAAAGTATAAGTGTTGTGGAATAGGATGATTAAAAAGGTTAATTTACTTTTGATAAATCATATCAGAGAAGAGGAAACATGGGAACATGAAGAAATTATGAAAGAGAAAAACAAAAATCTATTATTGAGGTGAAAATATTAAAATTTCAAGGTAGAAATATTTATAGGGATGTAAGAATGTTACATAGGAGCATCAATTATAGTCATATTTTATTTTTAAAATAAATGATAGCTTGAAAAGTTTTTATGGAGATAATAATGGTACACATGAGCTTCAATTATAGAATGATTTTGTATTTTAAAGAATCACTAGGCCAATACACATAGTTTTATTCAAGAATGTGATTAAAAAATTAATTCTAAAATTTTTTAAATTAAATTATCTTAAATTAGTTTCATTTTTTAAAATATCACAAAAACATTAATGGTGTAAAATTTTTGGAATTTTCCAAAATCATTCATTTTTTATTTATTCGGGAAAACAATTGATTTTCCAAATAAAATAATTTATTATTGTTAAACAATATACTTTTAAAAATAAAATTCAATTTTTATATGGTATTAATGTAACATATTATCCATTTGATTTGTGATATTATAATTGTAATCAATAAAAAACTACACTTTTAGGTAGGTTTTTTTTTCTTCTAAATATACATTTATTTAAAAACTTTTTTTTCTTTACGTTTTACCCTTTAATAATAAATTTATTTTTCTAACAATTTTTGCAAATCAATCATTAAAAATGGATTCCATATATTGAATTATGATGAATTTTTTAAATTGGACCCTTTTATTTTCATACATTATGAATAGTAATATTGATAAAATAAATCCTATCAGTGATGGACAAAACAAGTAATTAAGGTAAAAAATAATGTGACAAGGAATTTAAAATCAATCCAAACATTGTTTTTATTTCATTTTAATGGATAAATTCAAAAATATACATCCAAAATTATAATATATTTCATTTTGTAGAAATTATTCATTAGTAATGAAATTTAAAATATTTTATGCAATCAAATTTTCAAAATGTACCTATCTAGATTTTAATATATTTAATATGTTCATTTAATGATAATAATAAATTTTTAATGAATATAAAATGTTATTTATAACATAATTAGTTTATTTTTATGATGATAATTTTTTTAAACAAATTTAGTCATTGAAAAATTATATAATATGCTTATGTGATGTTGAAACAATATTTATTAAATCCATCAAAAAATAAAATAAATTATTTAAAAAATATTACAAGTAATAAAATTTTGTTAGGATATAATATATATATATATAACATAATACAGTTGTTCAAAATGTCAATATTCTAAATAATTATTTACTTGATTTCATTAATGTCATGTTAAATATATAGTGTCAATAATTTAATTGTTGGTATCTTATGAATGTAATATATTAATAAAAAATTTATAGAAGAAATTATATTGAATGTGGGGGAGGAGTGTGATATTTTTGAAAATTTCATACACTTTCAATATATGGGAAAACAATTATCTTATGAAAAAAATTATAACACTTTAATATTAAAATTTCTCCACTTTCGTTGAAATTAATTTGAACACTAAGGGGTTAATCAATAATATATGGTTTGGAATGTCCCCAAAACCTACCAAGATTTCCATGGATTTTGATATTTAAAAATAAACACATTTTTTAACAGTACATTTCAATTTTTGTCATTCTATTTCAGATGTACATAGTTATATATTAATAATTTTAGAATTTCAAAAGGTTGTCATATCCCTCCCGTATTTATGGTTATTGCTTTCGCACTCATCTTCATGAAACATTGAGAAATATATCTTGACCAAACAATACCAAATACCTACTGAAAATAAATAAACATTTTCTATAGGTTCAATACCATCGAAAATAATAACCCAATCCCCTCCAAAATATATTTAAAGAAATCTATCAATGAAGGGGTAATTGTGTTTACCATATCTTTCCAAATTATTCCTTCTTATCCTTCCACTTAGTGTGTTGTACCCACATTAAAATAATAAATTCATTATAATAAATATATTTATTTGTTATCTTAATTATGGGATGACAATATATTATATCTTCTCTGAAAATATTGTTTGTGCATATGCATGTCTTTCCATCTCCATGTGGTGGTGTAAATCATTTATCATCACCACATTAAATAGATAGTTATAAATATGGAACTATGAAATATATATCATATTTATGAAAATATTTTTTTTAATAAATTATAATATCATATCTATCATATTTCCTTCAAATATGTTATGAAAATATAATTTCGCTCTTGCGGACATGTGGACTACCTCCTCCACAAAATGATGTGGTTCGTATTTCTTTTCTGATTTACATGAATTGTAATAAAGATATATTTAATGACTATATATGATATAATAATTATTATAAAAATATTAATTATTATTTACCTTTATTTCATTCCCTTTGTTAAAAAGTGAAATCAACGTTCAAGCATACATAAAACCTAACGTTTCAATGAATAGTGTAATTAATTTTTCTGTCTCTATATTTTATGGATGATTATAATTATCTATATAATGAATATATATTGAAGTTATATCTTTTATCACATTATAAAAATTATTTAACCTAGATCATGATTCGAGGACCTTAACTAAATAATCAAAACATACATGAAAAATGAATCAGTTAACACCCAAAAAATGATAATATTTAAATATTGTTAACAATTTTGTGATAATGTGATATAAGTTGATAATATGTAATAATATAAATATGTATAATTTTTTTGTATTATCTATAATAAATTTATATTTATTAAATGGGACGTTGTAAGAAAATATGGGGAAAGTCGAACATGGTGTATGTTATTTCATATACATTTATACTCCGTTGAGGCATATTGTGTATTAAGAAAGTATGTACATTATATAAAATATATACCGCCCATATGAATAATATAACATGATGTTATACTATTAATGTTTATTATTGATTCAATTATTGATACTCATTCACGTGATTTATTTCAAATAGAAACTACTCTAATTTTCTTTTATGGTTAGGTATATTTATATTCTATATCCACATATTCTAAAAGTTATCTTACAAATATACTTATTATTACTCAATTGGTTTCTTAAAGAAGTATTATTTTATACTTGACTTTTTACATGGGTTTAGAAGAATCATTATAATTTTTAACAATGGTTCATTTTTATAATCTTTTCGAAAAGTTAATATGATGGTTTTTAATGTAGACTAAGTCAAAGGATTTTCCTACTTCTATAAAGATTTTACACACTTTTTTATTTAACAAGGTTTAAATGTTTTTTAAGAGAAAATCATTAATTAAATAATATTTTATTATTTTTATTGAATATTATTTATTTTTCCAAAGGATATGATTATATTACAAATATTATATTTCCAATAAATTGATGATCATATTTAATCTCTTTTTAGTAAATTTGTTATTAACGTGACCTTGAAACATTGTCATTCTTATGATAATTAAGAAATATTATTTTTATTAAATATCAAGATTATTTTCATAATGAATATGATTATTTACTAAATTATTTAAAATTTTAACAATTGGTGTTTTAAATTAAAATATATTCTATTGATTGAGGAAATATAGATATTCCATATTCTATATTCTATATAGATATATGTTGATAAAGAATATTATAATGAATTAAATTAAACATGTGGGGAATGAATTAGATATAATGGTATAGGTGGGGCCAATATCCCCTAGATGCATCGATAGGTATCATGATACCAATATGTTAACTAAAAAAATTGTTCGTAATGTTTACGTACCCATTGTTTAATCTGTCATGGGACAATTCTTTGATGGTATTTATATCATCATATTTGTTATTGTGACATCCATAGTAAATCATTCAATTTATGATGAATTCAATTATATTTATCTATGATATTTATACATTTATATTATCCCTGGATTCATTTTTTACTCATTTTATTGATTAAATGAAATGATTTTTCCATTATTTATCTTTCTATATGGATTATGTATTATCTACTCATTATCTATTCAATTATACATAACACTTTATAAAAATTTGATATTAACTTTTTATTTTTCTTCCATTACCTGTAATAAAATTAATGTTGTTATGACTAATGTCAAGGATGATATAATCCCTCCTTTTCGATAAAAATTTTAATTTTCAATGTAATTTTGTAACCATGTATTTACCAAGTTTTTAAAGGCTTAAAAACTAACCAATAATGTGTGGTGAGATAACATGAACCATTGAAAATATAATAAAATAGACATCAACTGTAGAATATTGGATTAATGGTGATAAATTTATGGCACAACCCCCTATTAAAATGAACTAAAAACCTTCTCTGATTTATTGAACCACTTTTATGAATTTTTTAACAACACGAACACATAAGAAAAGAAAAAGAAATGGTTCATGAAAATTCATTACCATACACTATATATATCTTATATGATTCTCATACTCAAAAATAAAATCCAAAACCATAATATAAAAATTAAGGGTCTATTAACAAACACCACATCAAAAAACTCTTAAAAATGATATTTATATAATAGTTACATGAGTAAATAATTATAAGGGAGGACCATAATTATCAAAAAATATCAAAATATGATCAAACAAAAAAAGGTCATACATATTATATAAATGAATAAATCATAAAAGTTCATATAAAATTATGTTTTATAAGTAAATCTAGTTTCCAAATTCACTTTTCCATACCATTATTTCAGAATAGGACATGATCCAACAAAATATAATTCTCATAAAACATCTTCTCTTGAGGTTCATGAATCTTGATGACTCACTCCATAATATTTGAATCATCTCAAATATATAGCCCAAAAAGTTCAATTACACTGAATTCGTCGTGAATTTACCTAAGAATCTATTACATGTGGTAAATTTCATTGATTTTATTCTTCTTTAGAGGTTGCTATAATCAATTTTGATACACCACCAATATTCCCAAGCCCATAAAAATGACATAAAAAATAGGGTAAATATTAATCTCATAAATAAAACATATGTTTAAATAATTTATAAATACTTTTATGAATATATTATATCTAATTTGGAACTCCATATTCCTCATATTATGAACAAAATAAAATTAATAACTATAACATGATTCATGTATCTACTGTAGAATAACCTCAATATTTCCTATCTTTCTATGTACCAATTCTAACAAAAAGAATTGATTACTCACCCAATTTGATTAAACACCCTTGATATATGCAAGTGAAACCATAAAAAATATTAATTTTGAAATACCAAAGGTTTAGTTATAACTATCAATATTAGAAATCATTTGTATGGAATTTGTCTTGAAAATTATTGATAATATTCATTGCTACAACATAAATCTAAAAATTAAAAAAATAGTTATTTAAATTTTATAGAATCAAAATGGAGTTCCTTACACACTTTAGTGAAAAAATTTAGTTCAAAATCAGAGATTATCATCCATGGATCCCCATGTATCCTCAAAATATCTTCTAAATAATGACTCGATAAAACAACTACATCTCTCAACAGCTTAATTAAAAAAGACTGATATAAAATCAAAAAAACATCTATGTTCACATATATAACATTATACCCAACATTATATAAATGAAAACCTATCAATAAATTCTTCTAAATCGCTTCCCACATCCACTATGGAATATCTAGTTGCGGAATAAACTGACTAGGAACATGACATTCCACCGTATCATTCTAGTAAACTAATAATTGGGGGAAAAACTCTATAACTGATAAATTTATCCAAGAACCCCAAGGATATATTATTATGTATAGATACATCTAATTATCATCAAGATAAATTATTGTGGTTGAGGTACAAAATTCACTAAAAGTCTCCTCATGCATCACTCTGAGAGAAAATGGACACCTTAAAAATGATATTATATATTGATTATCCATATGAAACCACTAAGGTTATTTCCATAAAACAATAACGCTACAAAATTCCAACTCTAAATCTACCAACTTACATTATTTATCATGTAGTACGAAAGATAATATTTTGGTCATCTAATTGTGACACCCTCAACCGTCGACAACCACTATATCATGGTGCGTCACTGCATGATCATTCATTACTCCCCATGAATCCCTATATTCCAGAATAGTATCACCATACTACCCTCTTATCAATAGGACAATGAATATATTCTATTTCTATGGTTTATAGTAAATATAACTTTCATAAGATTAAAATAACTCTATCCCCTTCCATTAATTCTTGTATAAGTAATGCTAGAAGATGATATGTCTCAAATTTGACTGATCCATGATGATTATAAAATTATAACCAATGAGATTGTATCACCAATACTTCAGGATAAACTCAACTCTCTAAAGAACCAGATCATTGGTAGTGTATTTAAATTCTAGAGGTCATAAATTATGGGAACCATAATAGTGTAATACATATTATATTAGAATAAATATTAAGTAATGGAATAATGATTCATAGAAAATTTCAATCATAATGTCTTTCATTGGAATGTGAAGAATTAAAACACTACATATATCACTTCAATTATTCGAATATATAATCAATAAATGGAAATGGAGATAGGTTCTTAATTGACAATTTATTTAATAAATGATAATTGACACAAAAAACACTGAGTTCCATCTATAATTTTCAGGAATAAGACTAGTGATTTATAATGATACATACAAGTCCAGTTAACACTCCTCTATATAATAGAAAAAAATCTAAATCAAATAACCACCATTACTTTTATGGAATATTCTTATATATAGATAGTGATATCAATGATATACCCAAAATCAACGTTATCCCAAAAATATTTCACATAAATATGGAAGGACTACAACACTTTCAGAAAATGAATTATTGGCTAATTCTCTATAACGATTAGAAACACCATTGGATAATCCTCTATCATTCCCAACATCAGATCAATTGTAACACCATATAATCTAGTATATATGGTAATGACAATATAATGAACTTTCACAAATTGAAGTATCTAAGAGCCTTTAATCGTGAATTTCTTTAATGGATTTATTCAATAATTTTACATAAAAAATCACATATTAAAATTCATTATCATGAAAATATAATAGTATAAATATTTGTTCTTTTTATGGAATTCTCAGTTTTCAGTTGAAATTAAATTTTTCTAGAAACATATAATTTGAATCAAATTACCATTATATAAGAATGAACTATAAATTTTAAAATTATTTTATATAGTAAATTATGGATTTAAACAATATAAATATTAATTTTAATATATTTTTTAAATCTATAAATTCAATACCCAATGTTATTAGAACAAAATAAAATGAGTTTTTATTTAAAAAACTACTTTAGAACTTTTAAATAAATCAAGTATTTATAAGTTATAAAGGATTTAGATTTGCTATATATCCTTATAAGTTATATTAGTTTATATAAATGATTCTATATCATTAAAATTAGAATCCTAGAAATTTCTCTCCTATGTATAACTTAATGGATTAAAAAAACTATTTCTCTAAAAACTATTTTTATGAGATTAACTGTACATACATAAGAAAATAAATTCGACATGTCTAGATACATTATTTGATAAAATTTTATTTTACATTATTTTTAAATTTTCCAATATTTTAAATGGTTAATATTAACCCATGTAATTATAAATAATTATCAATGAGATAAATTATTTATAATTATAAAAGTAAAATAGTAAAATATAGTTTTAATAATTGTATAAGACCTAAAACATTTTAAATCCATGACTCTAATTTCTGGGTGAGATTTAAATAAATTAATACATGTCTTCCATACAAATGTTTTTATTTTATTCCTTTGAAAATTTAGTATTAAACTCAAATTATTGAAAAAGTAAGAAAAACTCCCAAAACTACCATTTCATTCACTTGTAAAAGGGTAAAATATTGAAAATATATAAATTCAAATACAATTAGAATTTCTCATTAAAATAATGTAATTTTAATATCAATATACACCTATTATATTAAAATAATCTATAGGTCACCCATTGTTTTCCTACACCCTTCGAATTCAATGTGTGTTTTAAAAAAATCATTAGCTGTAAGTATTATCAACCATATAGTATTATTATTAAATATCTTTTAATAACATTATTGAAGATATAATAGTATAATTATTTTAACATAATTAATATACTTTAATGCTAATATATTTATTTTATTATCATTTTTTATTAATATACCTCTTCCATTAATAATAAGAAGGATAAATTTTCTTGGTTTTTTCAGACTACTGCATCCACGACATATCATGTTTCATTTTCTGTGATCGATTTTCCATGAAGGATATAAGGATTGAATTAATGAAAAAAACTATTTTTATTATATCATTAATGATATGTTTTTGACAACTATACAATGTATTAAGGATATGATCGACAAACACTCCGAGTTAATTTAATAATTCTTAATAATATTTCTAAGAAGATATTAAAATATTCAAATGGAGAATAATTTTCATATCCATCACATCTTCTTATAATTCATTATAATTGTTATATATAAAATTGGTAAACATGGAATATGATTATTATGGTTAATGTATTATGACATTATAATAAAAAGACATCATAATCCATCATTAAAGTAGGTAATATTCTAGTTTTGGTTTGTTAAACAGCATATTTGAACAATACTATGCATTTATAATGTGGATTAATATGATAAATTACAATAATTTATAATATGTAAAATATTCAAAAGTATTTATTTTTATATTTCTATATATATTTTATCAATATCTGATTCATCAATTAGGGAAAAACTCTATGTTCGTTACATATCTCAAAATCATACTTATTATCGACTATATGTTCATTGATAAGGTCAATAATACTCTTAAAATGATATAAAAATAAAATATATTATTAATATTAAACTATAAAATGAAAAATCATGAAATATTAATTATGTTTTTTTTAATGAATAATGAATACCAAAAATGATACTCTGAAACAAGTATAAATGTTCAAAAATATGGAGACAAATGTAGAAAAATAAAGTATTCGGCTATAGAATAACTATTTATAACTACTATGAATGAAACTATATATGAGTAGGGTTGTTAATTAACTTATTACGGTTCATATGTTTATGACACCTGAGGTTAAGGTATATTCATTTATGTTAGGAAATGAGGTAATGATTTATCATTTCCAATTACTCTATTTGAGACATATTTTTTTATTATGCACATAATTTCTATAATGTGTTGTATATACTATATATTTGGGAGGTTATATCATGAAAATGAATTCATGGTATTTAATTATCATTAATAATCCACTTATTTGATGATTAAATTATTGATGTATTACTTAATTCATAGGTGGGGTTTTTCCGCGTTAATTTTTATTACTTTTACTCATATAATAATCACCATATATTTTCAAAATTTGGTGGTGCATACAATAACAAGTAATAATATTTTCAATTTTATCATGCAATTTATGAGATTTTAAAATTTATATTATTATCCCACCGTTATATTCTTCTAATTCTAACGTCACCTTCCCTAATGTGCAAAGCCCATCATCTATTTTGGTAAAGTAAAAGTTTTGTTAATTTACTAGAAAATAATTATCTATATAGATACTAGAAATTGGATATTCTTGTTGAACATATGAACATATAGTTAATATCCTTGAAACTAGTTGGTTGTGTATTTAACAAATCAACATATAATTTCCTAGTGATTTTTCAGAGACAGAAAACCTAGAAAGACACTCACATGAGATATTCATTAGAATATTCACATGCTCTTAATAAACCTTGATGAATGATATTTCATACCTTTGAATTGGTCACCTATAGATGAAAACTAATAACGAAAATAGACATCATAAGAGGATATACCAACAAACTATTGTTACTATCATCCCTAAATTATTTGATAAGGTTTGTACCTGTTACGTTGATTATACCTCCCAACATACGAGATCTTTAAGGGATGTTATTCACAAAGCCAATATTACTCTATTAAAATCGGAAGTATTTAGAAAATGTTTTTCTAAAAATATAGATAAGATTGTCATATTAAGTAAGAGGTTTATATGGGGATTTCAATAATTTCATGATGAAATTTATGTTTAATTCATTGAACTTAATTAAGTGATTAGTGGGGCCCATTATTATATTCCCCCTTAATGTATCAAAATTTCTAATGAGGAAAATCCTATTGTATTTTTTTCAGATCATCCCATCATAAGAATGTGTCTTAGAACAAGGACATGATTGCATATATTTATATTTTGGTATTATGTAGTCCATGATTATGTGTTCAATGATTACTAACATATATTGTTTTTATTTAGTGTCATGGATATAATATTCCATTGATATCAGTTAACAACAACTTCTTTTTATTTACATATTCCTTACATATAAATTACTAGATTTTATTGTTATGCAAACTGAAAAATTATGTAAAATTATATTGAGTATTTGACATCAAAATTATTTATTTCATTTCCAATGAACACTAGGGGAGTAATTTGTTTAATTTTCAAGTATATGGGTTATTATTATTCTCACAATATGTACATGATTTATCTTATTTTTTGAAATTCAATATGTGTGCATTTCTTGTAATACAAGAATACCAAACTATTAAATACATCAGGAAATATGTTATTTTGTACTAATAATGTTGTATAACTATTCTATCTAAGGATTTGGAGTCCAGGATGATACCATTGGTATCATAAGGAATATAGTAGCATTGTTGTCGATTAAATTTAGAGGAACCAAGTAAGTTATAAAAAGTTCCATAAAACTATAATTTTTTTTCTGGATACACTATAGAAATTTTAATATCAATTATATTGTATAATTGAATTTTATGATTTATTTATGTGTATACTATTTTAGAATGATAGAGCCTAATAAGAGGGATTGGAACCATATCATCACTGATAGTTAATGAATGTACATTCAATATGAACTCGTTAAAAATGTATTATTTGACGAAAATACCATCATAAAAATATCAAGTGAAGTGATCCACGTTATAAAGGATAATATCACTCATAAATAGGGACATATTGATGCACAACATGGTGTATCTATTATTTATCACTTCATAAAATAAAAACCTACAACATTTAGTGGAACTAATACTCCAATTGTAGATGAATAATAGATCATGTCCCCAGATAACATATTTCTTCTTTTGGGAAATAGGGAACTATGAAGAATCAACTTGTGGGTTTACTATCAAAAGAGAGATGTTGTGTAACACCCTGAGTATATATGGACCATTTATTTCAATTAAATTAAATATTAATTTGGGTTTTTCAATGAATTATGTAAAACATTCCATTCAAATTGTACCGAATCATCATATATGACATGAATGGTCGACGTGTCATACATTAAATGCAATTCCAACTTAGAATATCATACACCCAACAATGACTTAGAATAAATCACATGAAATATAGACTTTCTACAAAACATTATTTTAATGAGATAATTATTTAAATGAGGAAATTATAACCTATATGTTAAAATTAATAATATCAAGTGTAAATAATACTTTCCAAATGTTTTGTATAATTTTTTATACAAGTAAAACATATCGATAATGAATGATATGATTTTTTGTAAAGTCCTTTTATGTTTTCAAATACTATTTTCTAGAATGAACCTCTTTTAAAAATAAAATTAAATTTTGATAGATTTATAAATTTATTATGATATAATAAACTACATAATTGAATTTATAATGTCAAAATTATCTTATGGTGAATTTTTGGGATTTTCTTGAGAAACATCATTTTCAATGAATAGTGAAACTGCTGCTTTTTATTAAAAACAACTTTTGATTAATTATTTATTAATGTTAAAATATATTATAAATTTGTTTAAAGGATAAAATAGAAAATTATTACATATAATATTTAAATTTAGTTCCCTATAATCACATTAACTTTGAAATTGAATATAAAATATTAAACAGCTTTTGAACATTTTTCTACTTTAAAACCCATTATTTTGTCCTGATTGTTAGATTATATTTAATATTAATTTGCCTATTCTTGGATTTTAATTTTGAGAAACTAACATAAACTGCTGTATTTGTTATTTTAGTTTGATTCTAATAAGAAAAAGTTATTTTTTTTCCAATATTAGTAGTAAATGTGACTAAAATTAGTCACATCGATTAAGGCCAAATTAAGCATAATTATGGACTAAACCTTAATATCAAGGGAAAAAATGAACTATATACATGTAAAAAAACCCATTATCAATAAATATTTAATCCCAAATACTTATATTATTTTATTTTGGGGTTTTTATGACCTTTTATGTAATAAAATGGGTACACCTAACTTGTTTCTAAAAATTCAATGTGAACAATTTTCCTTCCCGGTAAAATGCCACCATATAAACCACATCGTCACACGAATCAAATGTATTAATTTGGTTAAATACCTTACAAATAAACTTTTCATTATCACTCTATTCCAATGATAAATTTTCCCTTGGAAAGAAGGAAATCCAAGGAATCATTTGGGAACAAACCAAAAGGAGTTACCCGATAAAGAGGTATTATTTTCTCTCAAGTCATTTATTTTATTTTCTTTATCCATCCATCCAATTTATTTCTTCCAGTATTTTAAAAAATAGATTAATTAATATACTTGGTTGTTTTTATTCTATGAATACAACTTTCAAGTACACACACCTCCGTATAATGGATAGTGAACATACTATTTATGTGTTTGGTGAACGACTGTCTCACAAAACGATGATTGTTCAATTTTCCATAATGCATATCATGGTGGATATTATGATGGAAAATAAATTTATATATGTTACATATGATATTTATTATGTATTTAAACTTCATTGTATTTTTTAAAAAACATAACTTTTACTTTCCATCAAGGGTTAAGACAATAATCATGCTTGAGGAAGTGTGGAATACGGCCCGCTCAAAGTGATGTGATTCGTTCACACACCCCTTGGAATGTACTAAAGATAGTTTTAGTTTAATTATTTGATATATATGATATAATAAAAATAATTGAATAATGAACTATAGATATACATGTATATTTATAAATACATATTTCATATTCACACTTTCTTTCAATACGATAATAAAAATGCAAACAACGTTCATGCTTACGTACGTCTTACTGTCTCTATGAATGGAATCATCCATTTCATAATTTTGTATTCTCTACATTAATATAACATATATATATAGTGAATATTCATAATATTTTGTAATGGTTTACATTCAGGAATCATGATATAAATATAAGTACCAAGGATATAACAAATTATGATGTATGTCAAAAACAAAGATAATATTATCCGATATGAAATCATAACATATGATCTTTAACCAGAGGGTGATATAAGGTCATAGTTAGAAATTAAATGGTATTATATATAATCATATGGTTCATTAAAATATTTATAAAAGATTTATATTTATTATACATGTGGTTAAATCAAGTTCAACTAAAGTCAATATACATGGTAAAGGGATTTGTTTACACTTTTTATTTTCATGAGATATAAACTATGTTGACCACCCTTTCCTTTTATATGGAGTATGTACATACCGTGATTTTATTACATATATATATTTCAAATAAACATATGGTTATTAACATATCCTTTTTACTAACATTATTTCATGTGGTATAAGTTTCATAAGTTACTAAATAGGTAAAAAAGATTTTCCATAAATTTCCTTTTTAATACTCATGTTTATTTATGAAACTAAACATTTTTAACGGGGTATGTAATTCGATGTAATTTAATTAATTTATTATATTCATGGTATTTTATTGTTCATGTATTTTTTTAATACATGAATATTATGGTCTCATGTAGCCAAGTAGTAAGAGTTAATTGAAATAATCTAATTGGTAAAATCTATTCATCTCTCTCTTCAGTCAGAAATTCATTTTATCCAAAAATGTTATTTTCAAAAAAAAATTTAGAATATTTTCCCAAGTTATACATGGATATTATATTCATGTAATATGGATTTTAAAAATATTTTATTGTTTTCAAATCATCCTTAATAAATTTTCAAATTTATTTTCAAGGAAAAGTTCTTCAGAAGGTATTATGTTATAAAAATAATTCTTTTAAGCAATAAAGGATATATATGTCAGGAAATTTTTTAGAAATACATTTAAAAATTATTTCCCATGTAATGTAACATCAATTACTGTTACTCATTTCTTTTTAGGGAATTTATTTTTATGATACCTATTTTTCATAAGGTGTGTGTTTGTTTATGTATCAGTTTATGTCCATTATTTTGGTTAAGTATGTTTTATCCCATGTTCATGATAATGATATTTGTGTTAAGAGAGTTCACCACATGAAATTGTAGGAAAATGATTTTTCTAGGGATGTTTCATTATTTTCACACTGTTAGTGAAAACTGTGTGGAGGAACCCAAGGAAATATGCATCCATGGATGAAGGCTTTCACACAGTTATCACACGATTAAGCTAACCCTATAGAATTACCATGACACCATGTGAAGGGGTTATTTTGGGACATTATAACATGTATGTTTTTCAAAAGATTTGGAAAACAGTACAGGTAAACCGTGTAGGGCAGTAATGTTGTGAAATTTACATAATTTCCACTTCAATATTTTTGAATCCTTAATATGAATTTTCCTCGTTTCTTCCCCTATCAACCAGAGTGATGAACCAAGACCTCATAGATCTTCCAATGATCGACATCCCTCATATATGTTCCATTTTGGATGACTTTTGTTACAAAACAATGATATGAGAAAGTCTAATTTTCCTCTTGTTTTTATTTTTTGGATTAGGGTTTTTAGTTTCTCTCATCTCATTCTAAAGCCCTAACACCATCTTTTTCCAATGTATCCTAGATTGGAACTTCAAGGGTGGTATGGATCAGGATCTAAGTATATGTTTAAAAGTACATTCATCTTAAGATTCTCGGTAGGTGGTCTACAAGTTATATCACATAGTTTTGTTATAGATTTCTGCATGTGTGTAAAAATACTTACTTCCACTTATTGTGAATTTGTTTCCTTGATCATGGTTTTGTTATTTGGGTTTCTAAATGATTAATTTATTTGATTAATGTCCCCATGGTATTTGATAAATAGGATTCCAACATTTTATGGTTACCCATGCGGTGCGCCGACCTTATTGTACCTAGAAATTGGTAAAGTTATGTTTGGAATTAACATGTGATTACATTGTGCCCTTGTTTAACATGTAATATGTTTAGTTGAATTTGGGATGAAATTTTGATAGTTATTCCTAGGTTTTTAATTTATTAATGGGTTGGTTTATAATGTATTATTAATAGTTTAATTAGGCTAAAAGAGATTATGTCCAAAAGGATATGAATTATGTTATGTTTTCCAAAAGAATTAGTATATATGAGATAATAATCATGTTAAATTGTAAATGGCTTGTGAAAGGAAGAACATGTGAATGGGTTTGTATATAGAAATTGATGAATATGAATAATGGGTAAATTCATATGAATTATGAGGTACGCCTATTGGGTTGAATGTGGTAAAAAGGTTCTGGAAAATCATATAAGAATTGTATTTGAAATTTATAAGTGGGAAATACTTGTGAAATGATAAATGGACTAATTAGGTTAATATATGGTAATTTATAGATTTTAGTTAATGTGTGTAAATATATGAACATAGTTAACTTGTTAAGGCATGGGAATTGGAATTGAGTCAAATGTTATTTGAAATTTGAAAGGAAAAAAATATTAATGGGTTACAATATAGTATTAATTACCATGTTGATTGTTATGAATTTTTATATCAATTTATAATGGTTATGTTAGTTTGGGTATGGTAAGAATGTTATTTGAACTGGTTAAGTTTGGTTGTGATATGGGTTCTATGGTAAATAAATGGATAAGTATGTGAACATGCATTTAGGTGTGGAATAAAGGACGGAGGCCCCTCCGATGGGTTTTTTGGACATTTTCTCTTAATCAATCCACAATGCATTGGTTAGGAAAGGGGAAAGATATCTATTCCACAATTGATTACTTTCAACACAGACTGATGCTTCAAGGTGAGGATATTATGGTTTTATGATGTGTTATGCCGAGTTATATAGGTATTTGACTCTTTCCATAATATAGAATGATAAATCCCATTAACCTTGTGTGAATTATATGTTTTCTTAAACCATTAATTACATGATTATAGAGAGCTAAATAATGATAAAGATGTATATAATGAATTTGTTTATATAGATATTAATAGTTAAATAATGATTTGTAATAGGTTTCTCAAAATGTGTATTCTCTACTTGTAGTTTATTATATCATTTCATTTACTATTTGTAAGACTACATAATTTGTAGAAACTATTGTTGGTGCCCTAAAAAGTTGTAATCTCACCCTAATCAGGCCATCGTTAGGTACCTGAACATATTTAATGCTTGATGACCAAGACAAGGGAAATTTACTTATACTATGGAGTTGTGTTAGACATGGGATATTGATGTATGGGATCCATACATTGAGTCTGGACCATTTTGGTAATCTTTATTTTTTTTATTTTTTCAATAATTCACATATTATTGTACTATGAAATTTCATATTTACTGTTGGTTGTGGTTTGAACCCTTTTGTGAAATGTTTATTTATGTTTTTTCATGGATTAGTTCAAGATATATATTCTATTTTAAAGGTTTTATATTGTCTCTTATGAAATTCAAGATAGTATAGACTCCCAATGTGGCTAATCAAAACCCTCACCGCTAGTCAACAAAATTTGGCATACAGAGAGTTTCACTTGAGGTCATGTGATGACCTGGCTCGGTGCACCTATTTTGTGGTACCTGGGTCGGGGACATTAAAAATTCATATCATAGGAGTTATTTTCTCATTCATACAATTTTGGTATTATAGATAGTAGATTTGGATAGTTTCAGGAATTGGTAATGATCTCTTTAATAAGAGTAGCTAACCTATGTAAATGAGAATACCCATGTCATGTAGGGTGGGAATATTTGTTCGTGATGTGTGTTGTCAAAGTTGAATGATATTTAACCATTGGGGGATGCACATGTAATGTGATTTAATTGATTTATGATATATTTCTCAATGCTATAATGGCATGAGGTTGTCAATTCATTCATCATTTTAGGTAGCTAAGGATATAGGTGTCATGCATTATGACTGGAACACATGAGATGGGTGTGCGGGGCATAGAGAGTAGTTAGCATTTACTTATTTGAAAATTTAAAGAAAATGGTTGATAATAAGGGTAATGAATGTGGGTAAATGAAAATATTTAAATGGATAGTTCAGGAATATTATATATATAGTAATGTGGCATGAATTGTTTGTAATATATAGTCTTTATGATGATGAGTATGGAGTGCGGGATGAAAAAGGATGTGAACCCGAGTTTGGGTAATCATGGTCCTAATGATCCAAGAGGAAAATCAATTCATGGATTGGTCAATGATGATTTATTTGGACAAAATGATCTATTTAGTCTCTGTGCAAAGTGGAATCCTGATGAGCATCGAGGTGATTGACTCAAGAAAAGCATCGTGGATGCTGTCACAAGTACTAGTTCTTTATACATTCTTAATTGTGAAGAATCCATTAGAAGGATTATTCGAAAAGGGTAGATTGTACATGTCCTCACGAATAAAAATGATGTTGAGGAGAGATTGAAGTTAAGTAGATTCTCAATAATTTCCCGAGTTGTAATCCCGAACGGGGTGAAACCATGTATGTTTCACAATCTCAATGCCAGGATTGCGGAAATATGGGGTTTTACTGAGTAGAAGATGAATGTGCTGGGACCTGGGTTTTATCACATCATCATTCCCTCATATGATATCAAGTGCCATGCCTAGAGTTTTGGCTCAGTACCACTCAAACCTGGATTTATTCGGATTCATGAATGGGACCAGAATTTTGATCCCAATTCTGTCAAGAACACCTATGATCAATTATGGATAAGGGTCTATAATCTAAACTTTTTCTATTGGCACCCTCAAATCCTATGGGATATTGCCTCGTCTGTTGGGACCATGATTAGGGTTGACTATCAGATTGAAAATCTCATGTTTGGTCGTTATGATCGGATCCTGGTGGAAGTTGATATGTCGACTACTCCAGTGGAAGAACATGTTATAACTACAATAAATGATACCATCAACCTTGAAATACTATAAGAAAGAACACCAAACTTCTACCTGAATTGTCACCTCTTTGGACATATTGCATCAGATTGTAACAGAAACAAGTTTTATAACATTTTCAAAGTCTGTGGGCATAATGAAGAGAATTGCAAATGGAGGGGAAAGAAATAAGTTCCTAAGGATTCCGGTCCTTCTCTCTCTAAGTAAGATTCTCTTGTAACCCCCGCTGACAAGGTGGTGAATTTTCAGGATTCTGAGAAGGATGGGAGCAAGGATAGAAACTCCACTAACAAGGGGATGCATGTGTAGGATGTTGAGAAGTGTGGGTGCAAGGATGGAAGCCCTAAGGTTGTGGAAGTGGAAGCTCCAGTTGTAGAAGTAGGTGTGATTTGTGATGCTCTCATGGAGGTGTCAATTGCACTGACCCCTATCTTGGAGGTCATTATGGGAGATAATAGACAGGAGGATGACACTGGCCGACATCCTGTTATGGCTATAGATTCTATGTTGGGTCCTACAGAAGTAGCTCCTGTGTTGGATCAATGTGTAGTCCCTCTTAAGGAAGTGATCACAAGACCTGATGAGGTTGCAGACCCTGTGCAAGACATAGTGATAGACCATGATGCAGGTCACAATGGAAAAGTTATTGGTGACTATGATAATGGTGTCGATGCGGCCTCTGGTCGTCCAGATGTGTTTGTGCAGGTTCATGTGAATATGGTTGAAAAAGGGTAATACCGGCAAGTTTATTGACTGTCATGATTGTCACTGACAATAGGTTTTCTTTACTCAATGTTGAGGATTCTACTAAAGATGATGATGACAATGCTTTAGATGAGCATGTGTCATGTGCTCCCAGTGGTACAGCTATTGAACCTTTTGAGAGGTAGGTGACACTAACATTTGATGGGCCTAGCACTAGGATCAGATCGAAAAAATGATAATCCTCTTCTGGAATTGTCAAGGGATTGGGAACCCTCCCACGGTCAGGTACCTTAGACACCTTGTTATGACCAACATGCCATTATTGGTTGAAATTGCTGAACCAAGGATGATGTTCGAAAATTCTAGGTCTTTCAAATGGGCTTCTCTGGGTTATTCCTTTGTTGAAAATAATCATCTTGACACAAACATGAAATCCTAGTGGGTGTTGAAGCATGATAGTGTCTGAATTAGTTCAGTGTTGACTGATGCCCAATATGTTACTCTCACTTCCTGTTTTGGTAATGCCTCATGTTTAGTGATGTTTTTGTATGATTTTAATATCTATATAAGAAGACATGCACTGTGTAAAAACATAATGGATATTTCAGAGAATATGTCGAGTAGCTAGGTTTTACTTGGTGACTTCAATACTGTTCTTCAGCCTGAGGACAATACTGGGGAGAAATTTTGTCGTGCCTCAACCTCTGATCTTTAAGCTTGATTAGACAGATGTGGTCTCACTAAGGTACCCATTTCTAGAGCTGAGTTTACATAGAGCAGACTCACCATTAATGGGAGGTAGGTATGTAAGTTAAAAAGGTGCATTGTGCAAGTGGATGATAAGAATGTTGCGATTGATATTTCTGGGATAACCCTGCAGAGGATAAATTCAAATCACAATCCCATTCTTGTTGATTTTTGCTTTCGAACATTGAGGTTAGTAACCCTTCCCTTTAAGTTTAATAATGTGTGGCTGGTTATCCCGGGCTATAGGGAAATTGTCTTAGATTCCTAGAAAAATGATTTTTGGGTTTCCCCTCTTACATTCATTGCTGCAAATTAAATATTGTCAAGGAAATCCTGAAAAAATAGGAAAAAATTTCATTTCCAGCCATTGATAATGACATTAGGGAGGCTTACACTACTCTATTGAACTATCAAAAATCTGGTTTGGCTCAAGACATATCAACTCAAAAGAAATACCGTCTACAAAAAATCTGGAAAATCACTTGGATTTGAAAGAAAAACTTTCAAGAAATCAGTTCAATGTTAGTTGGCTAAAGAATGGAGGCATAAATACAAAATTTTTTCATTGCATGAATAGGTAGAAAAGGGTCAAGAGAAGTATACAATCCGTTAACATTGAGGGGACTCACTTCTCCTCAGACAATGATATTGCAAATGTAGCCATTCCTTAATTTGAAAATCTTTACTCAGATCATGGCGATGACATCTTTAAGAAAATTATACATTGTTTTGATACCTCTATCGACGATGATCAAATTAATAAGCTTGGTGATATTCCCACGGCATGTGAGGTACATGACTCCCTTTTCTCCCTAATCATTTACAGTGTTGCAAGATTTTATGGGTTTACAAATAAATTTTTTATGTTTTACTGGTACATTTTCCATCCTGACGTCACAAATGATGTGAATGATTTTGTTATACCAGCCCACATGCCTAGTGGAATGATCTCCATCTTCATTGCCTTAGTTCCTAAGAAGGAAAATTCCCATGACATTAAGGATTTTCGACATGATTCCATAGGTAATACTATTCCAAAATTTATTATAAAAATATTAACTAATCGACTGGGTGGTATTGCAAAGAGACTCATTTCTAGTAATAAATGTGGGTTAGTTCCATGATGGAACATTAAAAATAGTCTCTTCACTGCCTCTGAGGGTTACAATTCCATGAGGAAAAAGGTTTAGGATGGTAACATGGATTTGATGATTGATATCTCCATGGTATTTGATACCTTAAGATGGAGTTTTATATTTGGCATTCCCAAGACGCATGGTTTCCCACAGAAGTTCATTGATATTATTGTCTCCATCCTTGAAAGTCCCAAACTAACCATTCTACTAAATGGATCTTCTAGGGGATTCTATCAATTCTAAAGAGGGGTCAAGCAATGCAACCCTCTCTCTAGGATGATTTTTGATATCTAGGAGGATTACATAAGCTGGTGCCTCAGTAATCTTTCCAATTTTGGATGGTATCAGAGGATGAAAATTGGGTGTTTGTTACATGCTCCCTCACATATTTTCTTTTCTGATGACATTCTGCTTTTTGGGAGAGATGATAAAGGAAATGTCTCTTGTATCAAGGGCATCTTATCACACTATGAGGAGGTTGCAGGTCGGGTTATTAATTGGGGGAAATTATTGGTTACGTTTGGTGGTGGTATTATTTCATCAAAGCAATGTAGAGTGGCACGACAGCTTGGAGTCATGAAAGGAGTGATTCCCTTTATTTACTTTGGGATTCCACATTTCTGAGGCAAGATTAAAAGGTGCCATTTGGAAAATATCGCTCTGAAGATCACGAATCAGTTAGAAAATTAGAAGGGTAAGAACATGTCTCAAGAAGGGAGGATATGTTTGGTCAACTCAGTAGTCACTTGGATGTTTGTTTATTCCTTTTCCTTGTATAGATGTCCCAGATCCCTGATTAAGGAGCCAAAAAGAAATTTCAGAAATTTCAGTTTGACTGGCTCGGTTCATGAGGGGAAGCTGGTCATTGTGTCTAGGAAAGGCTACATCAAACTTTCTAATATGGGTGGATTGGGTGTCAATGTTATCAGATTATTCAATGATACCTTGATAAGAAAGTTCACTTGGATCATTATTTCGAAATCAAATGACACCATGGACTTCCTTAGAGCCAGGTTCGTTGCAAAGCTTCACAATGGGTACACTAACCATCTCTATTCATCTATTTTGAAGGCCATTAAACAGGCCTATGCTGACCTTATGGCTCACTAAAATGGATTTTCTCTAAGAAATCCCCTCTTAAACTTTGGACCACCCCTTACATGTCTCGACCCCTCTATGATGATGTTGCCATCCATCCTCTCTTAAGAGAGACTTCCATTGCTGACTTCCAAGGTAATTCAACAATCATCAATATGATTCTGAATCTTGTTGGAATAGAAATCGCACGATACTATAACATTGATTGTGACACATTGGTATGGATTTCGAATCTTAATGGCATGTTTAACACAAGTTAAGGATACATTTTACTATGTGGTTTTTTCCAGGACCCTCCATCATGTTTCATGAATTTTTAAAAGGCATTCATTCCGATGACCTCAGCATTACTCATTTGGAAAATCTGAAAAAAAGGCTTCCTTTGCAGGCCATGATGCAGCGGTCTGGACGCTATCTGGCTACTGCTTGTATGCTATTCCTACATGCAAATGAAACTGCTACCCATTTGTTTGTTTCATGTCAGTTCACTTCTAGATTATGGTCTTACGTGCAGGGGATTTTTAACTACTACATCCCTCATTTTCGATTGAAGGACTGCTGAAATTCTTATGCATGATTGACTGTGGTATGCAGGCCCGGTTACTTCTTTTAACAGTTATGGCCAGCATGATGTCTTTTATTTGGAAGGCAAGAAATGTTGTATTTTTAAGCAGTAATGCTCCCTCATTCCATGCTATTGTTCTGGGGATCCATTGTGCAATTTAGATTGCTTCCAACATCCAAACTGGTACCATGATGAATGACGTTTCTAACCACGTCTTTGTTGAGGTCTCTTGGTGTAAATGGCAGGGAGAAGAAGCCACTGATGATGAAACCTGTTCACTAGATTCCATCCATCATTCGATGGTTAAAGGTCAATGTTGACGGGGCAGCTGCTGGCGTGCCAGGTCCCTCTTGATGTGGTGGTGTCTTCTGAACACATAGGAGGTTCATTAAAGGATTCTTCTTCCACTATATTGGCAATGCGTTTTCCATTAATGCGGAGCATTGGGCCATGATAAAAGCTACCAGGTATGTTATCCATTATTCCTGGCGTGATCTATGGCATGATTCCGACTCATCTGTTGTAGTTCAAATCCTAAGGTATTGGTCCAGGAATGTGCAATGGAGGATGTTACTGGCTTGGGTGGAATGCCTTCAGCTTGCAAACTCTCTCTCAAATGAAGTCCTACATGTTTACCGTGAGGCCAACCAAGTTGCGAATTCTCCTTCCAAGAGATCTATTGAAGAGGTGAGCTCCAGTTGGTCCTTTTTGTCACCAGTGTTTTGTAATGTATTTGTGCAGGATGATTATCGTGGTGAGAATTATACTCTCCATTGTAGAGCGCCTCTCTAACATTGTGATGTATGCTTTAACTTTTCATTAAAAAATTTTCTTGGTTGTAGGAGTGTGTGTCTCTTGAACTTTTGTGTATATATAGAAATGTTATGAGCAGGTTAAATTTTTAGGTTGTAGTAAATTATAATGAAATAATGGTGTTTAAAAGAGAAATATTTGGGTGTCGATGATGAAATAGCTAATGAATTATTTTCAAATTAAAAGTGTAAAAGATTTAAAAATATGGTTATAAAAAAAATTTATATGAGATCTATTCTTATGAAAAAATGTACCTGTGTAAATGAGGAAATGGCTTAAAGGGACATTTTATAAATTTTTTGGGATTATGTAATTTAGTTTTCCCCATGTTGACAATGTCTTCTTGTTAGAGGGGTTGTTGGTATTGGTAAATATATGAACACATTTATTGGCATAGTGTATATGGAGTGGGTTACGTATGGAAATAGTGTATTACCATGTTGTTACCTATAATTATTGTACTTCCTTTGAAATTATTGTTGATGAAAATGTTATGCAGATATGCATATACGAAAGTATGGATTTTGATAATTTGGGTAAGTATAATTTTCTAAAGTATGAACATTTGGGAGTTCGTCATTGTTTCTTAATTTAGGTTTTTTGCATGAGACTTAGGTGATTTTTGTAATGTGAATGTATTAAACCTTGTTGATTGTAATTTTCTGGGGTGTATGATGTAGATAAAGATTAATGTATTGGTGTTAGTGGCATTAGATATGGGTGTTGTTTTTGGTGTGGTGACCTATGTGGGTTCAAGCCTTGGGATTTGTATCTCAGACCATAGAGTGGTGGTTTTGGCTCATGGTTATTATGTATGTGTGAAATTACCTTTACTAAAAAACCATGATACAATGTTTTCTTGGTGAGTTAGGTGAAGTGTGTATCAGAACGATGGTGAGAGTGTCATTCACCAAAATTAATTCATTCATTACTCAATGTGTGTCTGAATCAAGGGCCTTTGTTCATCATGAATCTAGTTTTGGGAACCGGTATCACCTAAACTTCATGGTGGCCAGTGATAGTGGTCGGAAGGGGTTCCCAGTGCTCTTGGGTGTGTGTCATATTTGTTAATTTCAAACCATGATAGTGGGATGTGGAACATGTCATCTAGTGCGTGTTAGACTAGATGGATAAGTGGGAAGGTTGATGATTTGGTGATGTGACTATAGTTATGGTGATTCCTTGAACGTTTTAGAGATATAAAGGGTGGTCACATGGAAGAATAGATCAACGATACAACTTCCTCAGAATATGAGGCCTAGAAAATGCTTCAATGGAGGGATCAATGCATATGATTACCATTACACTTTGGTAAATAGAATCACATGGAGGGTCTTGATGGAAAGAATTTTTTGGTTGTTGGTTGAGAATAAGATAATTCCTAGGAGACTATGTGGTTGACTAAACAAGAGGCATCGTTAGTTGTGTAGGCAGGAATTGGGTGATCCCTAGGTTGTGGAAGACTTGTGGAAACTATAGTTGGTATGAGAGTGGTCCAAGTAATGTGAGAAAAATTGTATGCTCTAAGGGTCTATATTTGGGAACACACTGGAAGGGATTGATTTCAAATGGAATAGGCGTCCTTCATTCATTATGAAACCAAATAATGAATCATGGACATGTGAGAAACTGTTGCTTTTATAGGAATGGAAAACTATGGTGTTCATTTGTTAATTGTGAGGGATGTACCAAAATAACTCAAGGATTGTAGAGGAATTAGTACCATAGAATACATTAGTTCACGACTGATCGACTAATGTTCATAGGGTGGTGGTGAGTCTTAGTTAGAATCATGTTTTTGTGGGGATGGTTAAGTATTAATTAGAGATGGGCAGCAAGGCAGCCTGAATTCCTCAGCAGAACATGGTATACCATCATGGGAGGTAATATCATAAATAAATAAGTCAGTGGTGGTGTTATTCGAAAACATCATTGCAAACCTAAGCTAGTTAAAATCATGTCCAACATCAACATCACCCCAAGTATATTGAGAAGCACATTCTTTATACCTAGAAACATCAAGGTATTATGTAGGATGAGGGACATCATGAGGATTATGGTCTTTGGGGTGGTATTTGTGATGTGGGATGGTGGGACTAACACCATCGATTATTATTATTTTTGATTTCATTGGGAAGTTCAGGTTGTCAATGTATGTCATGGTTACTATCCATTGATTCTGGGAGCACGCATTGGTTGACATTAAATCCATTGTTATAGATAAGGCTAGACAACCACATCTAATTTTTTGTATTTTTCTTCTGATTGGGTGTGAGACATGGTGATTTGATTCTCATTTGGAGTGAAATGGTAATGAAACTCCTAAGGTGCAGAGTGATGAGTCAGTCCTGAATGTGGGGTGGAGAACGTTGAGTTGATTTAGGGGTAGTGGGATGCTAATAAAGAAACTTGTGAGGTGTGTGTTGGGAATCTATGGAAGGCCGAGTGTGCCTTAAATATGGTGGAAAAATATCTAATCATTAGTTTTAGGCTCTGGGTGATTCTAAAGTAAATTACAATTCTTCTGTTTAGTCATCAATGGGTGTGATGAAATGTAACATCGGTTGGTGACAAGAGAGGTTAGGTTCTATAAATCCAATTTAAATCAAACATAAACTTGAGTAAGTTCCCTTCAGTGGTATTGGAATGCCTCGATGTATGAAGGAAACTTGTTCATGTGATGTAGTGTTATCCTAATGGTGAAGATAAGCATTATAGGATGATTTAACCGGGGTAACATGTCTATACTCTAAGAAAGTGATGAATGTGGAGAGTGCTAAATCGCCTTTGCTGGATGTTTGGAGGAAGAAGTGTGTCTCAAATTTTGGAATGGTCTTGAGTGAGAACATAAATATATTTATGTAGTTTGTGAATGTAGGGGTGATAATGATTGAGAATTTTGTTGAGATATTGGAGCATAATTATAGTTTGAAGGGTATTGGTTCCACGATTAATGGAGTATACCACAATTCATGGAATGACCTCAATGTGTGCATTGAGAATGATGTGAAAGTTTATTTGATCTTTTGGTGGTCTTTAATTTAGATTAGAGGTGCCTTGTAACAAAAGAGTGTAGAGGGAAAAATAATGTATAAATTGTGGGTTGACGATGTGATTAGAGACTCATGTTTGAGGTACTCAAGTGGAAAGTGTTTGGATGAGTTGGCCATGGTAGTGAGATTTGGAACATGTTTAATTGGTCGAGTACTGGAGTGTTTGGGTTGAGTTCAGATGTACAATTGTGAAATGGGATCGTTAAGACAGAAGTGGTGGATCTATGAAGGTCAGGAAATGTGGTTGGGAGGATTGTTTGTTTTCCTCCATGAGATATCAAGTTTGGTCACTATTAGTGTTTGGAAAATAGATGAAAAATGAGGCCGTGTGATTTGGGTCAGGAGTTGTGTAGGGGATCAAAATGATGGGGTGCTAATTGGTTCCTTCACAATCATATAATATTTTGTGGGAAGTTTCCATGTGTTTTGAGATAGGAATTGTTGCCAAAAATTTCTCAATTAAGTCGTAGTAATCAGGTGTGGTTGATGTTGATGCCCCTTTAAGGAGTATCCGATTATAGTTGGGGGGTTGTGGTGAGGAAGACATATGGATCAAGACTGTTCCTTAGTATACATTTTTTGGTTTCATTTTTGTTTTCAATGAGAAACTTGGTGAAATAGGATTGGATGTGAGGAAATTTTTGATTGAACTCTTTTTATAGAGGCTTAGTGATGCTCAGGAATAGTGGCTCGAGGACACGATTTTCTAATGTTGGGAAATAATAAGATCCCCAATTTTTGAAAGGTGTAAGTTTGTCTATGATTCAGTTTATATCTCATAGATTGGTTAAATAAGTGTTTTCCAATGTTTCGGAGAATTTCCAAGTGCGTTCTGAGAGTTCGGGACATGAAATATGATGAAAAACGTTTTTTATGGACATGTTGCATTGTTTGTGCATAGTTAATGGAAACTGTGCAGAGCATCCCTATAACTGTATAGCCTTGTAAAAAGGCTTCTGAATTGTTATTGCATGGTTAATCTAACCATGAGTAATTATGTGAAAACCATATTAAGGGGTGATTTGGGATAGTTCCTCTTGTAGGGTTTGTGCATGGTTTAGAATGCACTGTTGTTAAACCATGAAACCCAGTAATGTTGAGATATTATATAGTTTCCACTATGAGATTTTAAATCCTCAATCGAAATTTTACACTTTTATTCCCCTATTATCCCTAGAGACAAACTAAGACATCCTATAGATTCCAAAGATTCATCTCTCTCATTTATAAGATGTTTTTTAGGTTTTTGGGTTGGAAACAAATATATGGGTAAATTTAATCATCATCTAGTTTATATTTTCATGATTAGGGTTTGTAGTTTCTTTCAACTCCTTTTGAAGCACTAAAACCATATTTTTTATGGATCCAAGGTTGGAACATCATGGGGGTTTGGATTTGGATCTAAGGCTGCATTTAAGAGTTTATTCATCATCTGATTCATGGTAGGTGGTCTACAAGTTATATCAAATTGTTTTGTTATATAATTTTTCTTGTGTGTTGAGATCATTTTGTCATCTTGATTTTAATTTTTCTTTATTGTTTTGATTTTGTAATTTTTCTGTCTAAACGATTTCTGGAACCCCTTACAGTCTTCATCAGATGTATCAATGATGAATCCCACGTTTTATGGTTACCCATGGGGTGCACCGACCATATCATACCTAAAACATATAATTTTAAGTGTTAAATTACCACGTGATAATTTATATCCCATTTTCAACATGTAATATGTTTATTTGAATTGAAAATGGAATATTGATAGATATTCCTGGGTTGGTAATGGCATAAAATTTTTGTATGGAATGATGTAGTAATGGGTTAATTAGGATAAAGGCAATTATGTCAAATGGTTTATGAATTTTTTTCAGTTTCCCAAAATAATCAGTATATATTAAATGATGATTGTGTTAAATTGGAAATGGATTCAGAATATAAGAAAAAGGGAATGGGTTTTCATAAGCGAATTTGTGAATATGCAGAATGGGTAACTACATGGGAACAATGAGATACACCTAATGGGTTGAATGAGATAATGTGGTTGTGTTATGTGATATAATAATTATATTTGAAATGCTTAAGTGTGAAATTGACATGAAATGATTAACATGCTAAATGGGTTAATACATGGAAATTGTTGAATGTTGGTTAATATTTGGAAATCTATAAACATTCTTAAATGGTTATGAAATGGGAATGCAAAATGGGTAAAATGGGATTTTAAATGTAAATGGAAGATGTATTAATGGGTTATGTAATATTATTAATTCCCATGTTGATTGTTGTGGATGGTTATTTCCATTTACATGGGTTCTGTTTGTTCTATTTTGGTGTTCTTTTTATATGTACTGAATCTGTATGGTTGTGATATGGTTTGTGTAGTATTTGGATGGATAATCATGTGCACATGGAATGAGGTGTGTGATAAATAATTGAGGCTCCATTCATGGGTCTAGTTGGACTGATCCTCTAAATCCATCGACAATTCTTGGGATAGGAAAGGGGATAGAGCTTTATTCCCATAATGGTTCAATTCCACCTAGACAGGGGCTTTGGGGTGTGGATATTGTGATGTTGTGATGTGTTGTCCCTATTGAGATAGGGATTTGGTTTATTCTCTAATTTAGAATAATAAAACCTATTAACATTGTGGGAATTAGTTTATTTCATAACCCATTGACTACATAATGATAGTGAACTAAATAATGAAGATAATGTGCATTATTAATTTTGTATAATGGATAGTAATATCAAAATAATTATTTTCAAAGAGTTTCAAGTATTTTATATTATCTACATGTTTTTTCTTCCAACATTGAAGGTATAGTATGTTATAATGGATACTTTGTACACACCATTGGGGGTGTCCTACTGATTTTCACTCACACCCTGCTCGAGCCTCTATTGGATACCCAAGCAGGTTTCTTGATTGTATGGTAAGACAAGGGAAACATTGTTATTCTAGGTCGATGAGTTAGACATGGGACATTCATGGATTTGGTTCCGGACATGGATTCAATACCATTTTTTAATTTGTACTATTTTTTTATTTTGGGGTTGGTTTACTTTGCATTGGAGCATGACATGGCACATTTACTATTGGTTGTAGTTTGCACTCAGTTTATAAATGGTTACTTATTCTTGTTTATTAGATAGTTCAGGTATTCTATGTTGTTTTAATGTTTAATTTTGTGGCTTATTATAACCATGATGTTATAGTTTTTCTATGGGACAAATCTAGACCCTTGCTACTAGTCTGTAACCTCTAGAATATGGGGATTCGTTCTTGAGGTCATTTGAGTACTTAACACAAGGCATAGATTTAGTGGCATCTTGGTCAGGGACGTTACCGAGTGGTATCAAAGGAGTTATTTTCTTTTTCTTAATATTTGATAATTCTGGATAGTATATTAGGACAGTGTCGGGACTTGGTAATGAGCTCTTTCATGGAAGTATCTAATACAAGAATGAGGTAAAACCCATGAAACCCAATTTAGGAATTGTAGTTCCTGATGTGTGTTGTTACAATTGAATGATATTTCATCATTGGGTTATTCCCATGTTGTTTTAATTGACTGATTTATGATATTTTTCTTGAGTACAAAATTTCATGAGGTTATGAATTTCTGCATCATATTAGGATGAAAAGGATATGGGTTCCATGAATCATGATACGAACACACGAGATGGATATTCGGTTAATAGAAAATAGAAATAAAATTATTTCATTTGATAATTTGAAGAAAATAGTTCCTTAAAATGGTAATGAAAGTAAGTAATTGAATATAATTAAATGGATAGATAATGAATATTATTTATAAAGAAACATTATACTTGGGTTGAAGATTTGGGTTTTGTTAAATTGTATTGAATCAGTGGTGTTTAAAAGGGAATTATTTGTGTTGTGATGTTGAAATAGTTAATGAATATTTGCCTATGAAAAGTGTAAATGAGTAAAAATTATGTGTATAACTGGTTTGGATATGACAAATCATCTTAAGATAACATGCGTGTGCGTAAAAAAGGAAAAAAATTTATGGATGTTTGAGGAATCTTTTTGGGGATATGAATCCATGTAAGTATGTATTTTGATAATTTGGGTGAGTTTAATGTTATAATGTTGTAACCTTGGTGTTTTCTTCATTGTGTATTTTGTTAGGTGGTGGCCTTGAGGTCTTAAGGAAAGTTTGGTGTCTTAAATTTACTAATCGTTGTGGGTTTTAATTTCATGGGTTGTACGATGGACATAAGAGTGAGTGTCTTTGTTTTTGTGGTATTAGAGATGAGTGTTGTTGTGGGTGTGGTGAAACATATGGGTTCATGCCTTGTGAGTTGTATCTCAGACAATAGAATGGGAATTTTTAATCGTGGTCTCAATGTATGTGTGCAAAACCTTTTCTTAAAAACATAGAGAAAATTATTTCATAGAGCTCTAAGCGTAGTGTGTATCAGACTTGGGGTGAGGCTATCGTTCACAAATATTGATTCATTCTTAAGCTGATGTCTATATGAATCCATTTTAGTTTTCTATAGTGACTCCATGCAATATAAATATAATCAATTGACCTTGATGGTATCCTATAAGAGCGGATGGAATGTGTTCTTAGTGTTCTTCAGTGTGTGTCATTTGGGTCAATGTTTTGCATTAATAGTGGGACATGGAAGATGTCTTCTACTGTGGGTAATCCTAAAGGGATAGGTGGGAAGGTTGATGATTTGGTTATGTGACAAGAGTTATGGTGATGTGATTATTGTTTTATATAAATCAAGGGATACTTCATGGAAGGATAGCTCAGTGTTATGGGTGATTCAAAATAAGAGGCATTAGAAATTCTTCAAAGGAGGGATGGATGAAAATGAGTGCCTTTAATATCTAGTAAACAAAATCACATGGATGGTCTTGTTAGTATGAATGGTTTGTTTATTGGTGAGATGTTGAGAATGCGTTGGGGCCCATGTGGCTGACTAACCAAGAGGCATGGTTAGGGGAGTAGCTGAGCATTGGGTTATGCCCAGGTGGTGGTTGACTTATGGAAACTAAATTTGGTATCAGAGTTTTCGAAGGAAGTCCAATCCCTTTAGGGCTCTAGGGGGTCCAGATGTGGGGACACACTGGTAGGGAATGATTTAAAATGGGATAGGTGTTAATAATTCCTTGTAAAACCAATTCATGAAGCATGGTATAGCGAGAAACCATTGATTTTATGGGCATGGAAATCCATAGTGTTTCTTTGTTAGTTGACAAGGACATTGCAGAAGTACTCAAGTGGTATGGTGGAATTAGTACCAAGGAAAACATTGGTTTATGACTACCTGATAGATGGTTGTATGGGGGTGGTGATTCTTAGTTTGCAATCATGTTTGAGTGGTGGTGGTTAAATTCTGATGAGTGGTGTGCAGTCGAGAAGCCTAAAATCCTTAAATGATCATTGTGTTCTATTATGGGAGGTGATATCAAAAAATTAATAAGTTGGTAGTGGTGTTCTTTGATGACATCATAGTGTATGTCAGCAAGTGATTTTCATTCCCACAATATTGACATTTTCCCAGGTGCATTGAGAATCTCTATATTTTATATAATAAAAGTAATGATGTTTGGTATGATGAGGGAAATATTGATGTTTATAGTCTTGTCGATGGTATATGTGAAATGAAGTGGTGTGGTTCACACCATCTATTGTTTCAGCTGAGGAACTTAGTATGGGTCAGTTGTCGAAAAATTTCATGGTTACCAACCTTGGAAGCATGGAGCTGGCACTGGTTGACATTAATCCCTTGTTCTAGAGAAGGCCAGATAGCCATGTTTATTTTTTGGATTTAGTTTTTGATTGGGTGTGAGAAATGTTTACTTGAAACTCATATGCAGAGAAATGGTAATGAAATTCCAATGGTGGGGAGGTATGATTCAGTCATGAATGTGGGGTGGAGAATTTTGAGTTGATGTAGTTTCACTAAGATACTAATAAGGATCTTTTGAGGTGCACATTGTGTCTCTCCGAAAGTCTATGTCAGCCTTGACTATTCTGGTTGAATGATCCAAAAATTATCCTTGGGTTAAGAGAGGTTCTGAAGAAAATTTTAATTCTTATGATTTTTCGTCAAATATTGTAATGAGATGTAAGTTATATTTGTTGAAAGGGAGGATTGGTTCTATAACTCTAATGGAAATCTAAATTATACTTGGGTACATTCCCTTCAGCAGTTTTGGAACACCTTAACATTTGAAGCCAACATGTCTGTGTTTTGTAGTTTCAAGAAAATTGTGATTCTATGCATTCCAGGAAGAGTAAACCGGGGAAACATGACTCGAATATGAGTAAGGAAAAAATATAGAGAGTGGTAAATCACATGTGTTGGATTCTTGGAGAGATAAGTGTGTCTCAAATTTCGGAATGCACTTGAGTGATAATATAGCCTTATTTAGATTGTGTATCAATGTTAGGGGTTCTAGTGATTTGAAATGTTATTGAGATGGTGGATCATAATGATGGTTTGAAGGGAAGTGGTGCTACAATAAAGGGATTCTACCATAAGTCAGGGATTGACATTATTGAGTGCATTAGGAATGATGTGAATTTTGAGTTGAGTTTTTGGTGGACATACATAGAGACTCGTGGTTACAAAAAACCGATGTAGGTGGAGAGAACAATAGTGGAGAGATGGTAAGTTGATGACATGATCGGAGACTCGTGTTGGAGGGAATCGAGTGTACACTTGTTGATTCTACTTTCCTTCACAAAGTATAATGAATGAAAAAGGAGAATACCTTATGCACAAAGAGATTCATCCATTGAAGAACACCAAAAATTGACAAAGGCATGAACAAGGATCTAATTAAACATGGGTCGCGAATGTTTCCTTATGGTCCCACAAGTATACTCGCACACCAAATATGTGTCGCGCAAGTCACTTGCGCACCATTTTCTTTTTTTACCCATGAACTTCAGATGGCCTATAAATACCCCATGTGGGCCCCCCATTTCGGGGGCGAAAAATCCAAAACTCAGATTCAAGATCTGGTCACCCAAGTCACTCCCTCAAGTCTTCCGAACAGTTCTAAGGTAATTCATTACCTAGAATAGAAGCTCTCAAGAGGAAGAATAAGGCTTAAATATTAGAACTCATCAATACTTGTGTGCCTAAGTGTCCAACCCTTATGGAAAATGAAGACACTTGTGCACCGCCTTGTCCTCTCATGGAAACTTGTGATCCGCCCTTCTGAGAGAATCTAGGGATAATACTAAGGGCTTGAGCAAAGGTTTCCCAAGTATTACCCTACCGGTTCTTCATCGCCCAAGTGAACTCATGTCGCACAAGTATACTTGTGCAACCAAGTCTTGCATGCCCGACCAGGACTTGCACTCCTCCTTCCAATTAATATGCTTTCATCAAATTCATCTCTCCACTTCATGATATAGTCTTAAAACCCCTCTTCATATCCATTTGTGGAATGGTTCCTTTGTTGGCTCCCTTATCTGAAAGGAATTCTGAGAAGTTCTTTTTATTTGGGCCTCCATTTAAAGAGTAATACCCATGTCTCATGTCCCCTTAGCTTTGGCCTCCTTTTTAGGAGTAAGACCCAGTCATAATTTCTCTTAACCTGGGCCTCCTTTTAAGAAGTAAGCCCCAGTTATAATTTCACTTAACCTGGGCCTCCTTTTTAGGAGTAAGCATGAAATTACAAATCATATTAATATGGGAATCTATCTCAGGAGTAAGTCCTAGGTTTATTATCCAAATCTCCATAAAGCATGTATACCATTATGGACCCTGTTCCCGAGCTTCTTCCCTGAAAAAATTCCCGATCTTCATCTATTTGGGAAGTTATACAAACGTAAGCCCCACATTATTTCTTATGATTTCCTCTTTCCTATCACAATCATCAGGTTTTACTGATGCCTCTTGTTTCTCACATCGAGCATGACTCACATGAGCTTAGAGCATAATATTAATTATGACATATCTCTTCGGTACATCTGTCATGCATAAATCTCGGTCTTCTTTACTCGAACTACGTGGGTTCTGATTCCTTTTATAACAAGGATACATAGGTAGCCCATTTGTGGGTAGGATACCAACTCTAAAATAATCATGTCTTTCTAAATGACATTAAACATCAAGTTCCCATTGAGTGGATTTAATAATAGTATGGTCATCCTAATGACCAAGGGAATTCAGTATAATGTATGGAAGGATACCATTGATTAAGAATCACTAATTCATATAGATGATTCTCTATTGATGAAGAACCTCAAATACATATAAAAGATTCTATAAATATTCTACATATCAATCATTTATTGCAATATTTAAAAGAAAAACTCATTTTAATGCTTGATAAGTTAATAAGGATTCACGAACATAAGTCAAATATATAAGAGAGTGCTAGAGTAGACAATAATCTCCCCCCAAAAAGGTGTGATGTGTCTGACCTCCCATCCTCTCGACCAATGAAAATTCATAAGCCTCATCAGTCCACAACCAATGGGAACCTACCTTTGGAAAGTAGGACTAAATGGATATAGAATCATTGGATGATTCTAGTTCTATTAATTAACCCGTTAGAAACCGATTGGAAAGTTTGAACCATAAACAAACAAGGTCATCCCCATTTCCAGAAGATACACAAAATGGTGAACCCGACGTGAATCCTTAAACAAGTAAAATGATGAATTACTTATTTTTTAGGAACCTATTTATCATAATGTGAGGGCCAAAAAAAAATCAATAACATATGTGCTCATCCAACAGATATAGTGGCTGAACTTATCTTAATTATGTCTGTTATATCAAACAAGCACTCTTTTCCAAAATATCTCTGCATTACAGAAATGGCTTATTTATAGTTCACACATGTGAATGCTTAAATCGCTACTCCTACTGGATCCTCATCTGCTCTGAGAATGACATCAGCTACTCAGCATCTTCAACGATGGGTCTCAAATGCACTGGTTAAGGAATACCGTCAATACGGTACCATTCTGACTCAAGAGGCTGCTCGACAGGCCCTCCAAGTTAACAATTCACCCTGATTGTCCAGACAGCAACGACTAGTGATCAAGAAACACGTGGATCCAACCACCATCTCCAACCATTTCGTGTCATTATCTCCAAAACGCAATCACCATTATCTCCTATATTTTGAGGAGGTGAATGATCTGGTCACTCTAGGCCTTAATTAAAGAAGACAGGAGTCCATCCTAAGGGATCCCATAAACAATCGCCGCCAGAATTGTGTGGTAGTGCACCCTCAACATGATGAGGGTATCCCCTTTAGGGGTTCAACTCAAGTTTCTTAGACCTGAGCCCACAAGACGAACCATCAGAGGCGAAATTCGGACAACAGGGAGCATGTTCTTACTTCTTCCCCCTCCAGAGAAGTCCATCATGCCAACTTGATGGAAAATAACGAGCAGACATATACACCAGTCCGTCCCCATGTTACTGAACAATAGACTTGTCTGGCAGTAACACGCCAATCCCACCAGGCAATTCTGAAGGAGTTTTATAGGTAGGCATATACACCTGTTTATAATTCATCAGCTAGTCAGTAGGATCATCTAACTGCAACCAATGAAACTCACCAATAAAATGTGGTGGAGAACAATCAGCAGGCCCACCCACCTGAAATTCATCAGGCTAACCAACAGTCTCATTTTGTAGCACCCGAAGATGTCAATTGGAAAGATCCAATGACAAGTAGGAGGTAGAGACAATTTTCTGCCCCCACATAGGAGAACTATCAGAATTCACTGACAGGAAAAGGAGGACATGAGGAGGAATTCACACCTACTACAAGAACATAATGGTCATATATTCCCATTCCGGTAGCTGAGGTTAGCAAGCACATTCTAACAATGGTGAAAGAGAAGAAGAAAATCCCCGCCCATATTCTGGAGGCCTGTCAGAATATTATAACCACTTTAGCTACATCACGGGGAAAGAAATACAAATATGTCCCTACCAGTGGAGTGACACATCAACATATCTCTTTGGAACAGATACACACCTCTGTCCTAGTCCAAGAGGGTTGTGGGGAATACTCTCCCATGTCATACGGACAATCAAGCCTGGCACATACACCCAATTTTAATGGAGATAGTCACCTTAACTAGACCATTTCTCTTGAGCAGGCACATACACCTACCCATAACAACCACATTCGTCAACAAGTGGTTCCTCAAGTGAGTAAGAAGGCGTCTAAGAAAAAGACATGTTCTACACAGTCGAGAAATCAAGAACCAATCTACAATAAATACTTGCTCGATACTGGAGTTCATGGAGCTATCAGACAATTGTTTTTTGCAACTCAAGATTCTACTCTCTCATTTTAGATTCCATAAGTATTAACAAAAGTTCTGAAGGTCTTCATCCGACATTTCCTCATGAAGTCTTGCATGATGACAGTTTTATTGATCTTGAAATATCATCTTCAGATGAGATACATGATAACCCTCTGCGTGGCCATACGATCATGGAGCAAAAGGTTTCATCTTTCGTTGTAGCCCACCATGGTGATCCTCCCCATGATGATGAATTTAGCTATGAATGTCCTCTCTATAGTAGTAATTTTCATTACCTAGAAAATTATTCAAAGGATAATACAGTAATAAGAAATCCCTCTTTTCTTGAGGCACATGCAAATGTGAATCCAGTCATATCTGATGATTTACCGCTAGTATGTGAAATATTTTCACAATAAGTAGATAGCCCGAGGTGTAGGTCATTCTTCGAAACACCCCTAATTCATTTATCTTCTAGTTTGATAAATGATTTATCTACCAATAATTTTGAATCTAATGAAGAAACAAATAATAACCATCTTTGGTCTAATCAGGTAGAATAATATTCATTGAATTATAAGGAGGAAGTGCTGAATATGAGAAAACAACTAGCGAATATTGAAGTAGCAGTCATGTTTTGGCCTTTGGCTGACACTCAGTATGATATTATAGAAATGTTGACGGAAGATTGTATTCATGATATTTTTCTCAACATGTGGAAAAACACTTTTCACATAAATGAAAAAATATTATCTTATGATGAATATGAAAATCATGTCAAGATAATAGAATGGATACAGTTCCAAATTTATTTGTCATCTCCCTCAGTTTTCCTGATATCCAAAGGTTGAAAAGAAGCAGAGAGCACTTTAACGTTCATGCCTTGTCGAGTTAAAAAGGTTGCACCTGTTAATTACCAATGCCCAGTCTTGTATTCATATTAGGGGATGGGGTGTTAATAGAGAACTACATATCATTGTACTCTCCGGTCAACAAGGCCCGCCAAAGGTGGTCTCATGAAATTTTATTTCCCATGGGTGGCCACATCTAGCTGGTTTTTTGAAAAATCAAAGGATTTCCCATGAACATGCCTCAACTAGTTTTTCTCAAAGACAGGCATATAAAGAACAGTTTGTCGAATTACTCTTGCATCAAGAAAATTATAATATCGAACATGCCTCTAGTTTAGATCATGCACATCATCAAGTGACAGAAGTGTCATAAATCATCCAACGGTCATTTGAGCCAGGTGATTTGAGTGGATGTCAGTTGATGAATCCGGCTAATTTATGGACTAAAGTCTCCAAGACCAGGAGACCTTTTAAGAAATTTTCAGATGTAGAAGCTCAAGAACATACTCATCTTGCTAGACTGGGGACTCTTTTAATCCATCCCTTAGAATCAACAAATAGGATTCGAGGAGTTGAGCAGGAAAAGCCGGAACAACCCCAGTCCACTGAACTGGGGTATTTTTCTATTCATCAATCTCTTCATCAGGGAAAGTCAGTCTTCTCTTGATTAGGGAAGAATCCACAGGGGGAACACAGAGCCGAATTATCAATAGATTACCTATAAATTATATTTCATCATGAAGTTCCTAAGGGATCAACTAAACAAAATTAAATGTCTCATAAAGGAAATGAATGAATATAGTATCACAGAAATACTGATGGAAGGGATGCAATGCGTTATGCATCAATAAATTTCATCAATGTCATTGTTTCTGATCCTCCAGAACATGAGGTTCACTTAGAGGATTCAGATGAATATGTTCCTATTCAAGAAGTTGTACACACATAAATAGATGAAGAAGGTGTGTGTACAAGATGTCATAGGGCTACCCAGAGGCAAGATAGTCTTTCAAGCAATGCCCTTCCATACTCCAGAAAGGAACATGACAAGGAAAAGGGTCAAAGTCAAGTTATTTTCCACCCTACCTCTGGAGATGTCCAATAACTCTCATTAGAGAAATAGTTCTCACAACATGTGGAAAAAATGAAGGAGTTGAGGAGGTTGAATGCAAAACTACATTAATATAGTATTCCTCCTCATCGTGCTGGAATCAGTCAGTCAAAGGAATTCGTTGCAGTTACTAGGATGGATCAAGAATATCCTCCTTTACAATAACACCCTCATTGGTCCAATCCTATGGGTAATACGTGACAACAACCTTTAGTGCTACCATCAGTTGCAGTACCAGTCACCACACCTTTCCAAACTCTAATTATTGCACCTTCTCCGGTCCAATCTCAACCAGATGATTCTCAAAATTAAATAACCACTATTGAGTCATTAATATCTTGGTTAGAATCTATTGAAGGAAAAAATGCACAATTTCAACCGGAATAGAATGGTTAACCTGAATGGGTTGATGCAATTCCTCCCCCGTCGAATTTTGTGAATACCACATTCCTAATTTTTAATGGTTCGGGAGACCCAGAACAATAATTAACACATTTTGTTTCTCATTGAGATCTTATGATGGAAACTCGTCAAAACAAGAATTAGTTAAGCTCATATGCTTTGTGCAGTCATTACAAGGGCCTCCTTTTGTCTGGTATACAGGTTTGCAGTCTCGGTCAATAACAGGTGGGAAGATCTCTGTCAACGATTCCTTCTTCAATTTAGCCTAACATTTCCAAAGACGATAGTTTTTTATCGTACCAATTAAAGCAAAAGGTAAAATGAAATAGTTTCGTATTTCATTGCTTGCATCAATGGATTTACATATTCCTTAAGCATAGCACTCCCTCAAGAAGAGTTATTTCAAATTTGTGTTGCAAATTTTCATAATGAATAACACACACCTTTGATCCCTGCGAAATACACATGAGGGTTTGGAGACCTTAATTCAATCGCTCAGAATATCGAAGACCCTCTTACAAAGACTAATGATAAAACTCATGTAATTCCATCATCTCGAGGAAGGAGAATGGGTAGAGAAGAGACTACAACAGTTACAATTAAAAAATAACTTGTACCTGCATACACTTCGAAATCCTCATCTTTACAAAGGTCTCCATCTCTAGAGTGTCAACAATAGAGGTCGTCTCATCAAGATTATCAAAGAGATCAAAGACAAAAACATTTTAGGAGTCAAAGAACAATGTTAATTCTTTCCGAAATGAATATTTTCCTAGTTACTTCATTTTGGATCTGGAAAATAATTTGGATCATTTTCCATGTCCAAAAAGCCATTCAAGGAAGGATATGAAGACCTTCCCAACTATATCCCCTTTCATCACATGTTGGGACATCCCATTCAGGAGTGTTTTGAATTCAAAGACCTTCTAAAATAGATGGTGGACTTGGGACCAGTAAAACCAGAAGGTTCTTCAGGCCAGGTAGCATGTTTCACTACTATAGATCCAGAGGAAAACGTAGAGTGGCAGGAAGTCAAAAACAAAAATGTACAGAAATATGATGATTGGATGGTCAGGTAAACTATCAACCAAACTCATGCCATTTTACGAACACAATTGAAGAAACCAATTGTTTCTTCTGATATGAATGACATAGAAAAACCCCGTTCAACAGAAAGAAAATCTTCAAAGAGGGGGCATAATGCGAAGAAAGAAGAGCAGTTAGAAGAAGATGAACTCGTGTCAAAGCCTAAGTTGTCTTTGACTTTTGTAGTTTTTATGACATCTACATCAAAAGCACAGGCACCACCCCACAAAACGGCACAGCCTGAACTAGCTAATCCATAGAATATTTATCAAATGATGAAATGATCTTTGGTAATGTTAAAATGATTCACCTAAAATATCTGTATTCCAATCAGAGTTTCTAACATGATGAGCCTGAGTTTCCTATATCAAATAGAAGAATTAGAGGTAGTTCCAGAGTTCTAGGATACATGGGAAGATGTGGATATTTCAGAAGTCACTATTCCAATACTACCCTTTTTAGAACTATATATACAGCAGAAACTCGTGGAAGAGCCCTTTAGCAAGCTCAACAAGAACATGAATGTTCTTCCACACATTGATGATTCAGTCCTGGGACAATTATTTTGGAGGATCAGTTTGAGGTTATACCTTCTTCCTCTCGGAAAGTAAATAGACTTAGTCGTTCTAATCTTCCAAATCCAGGAGTATTTCCAACTCCTACCCCGATACAAGATGCATCTACTTCAAAAGTATAAACTTCTAAGGAAACTCTGAATCCACAAGTTTTTCTTGGGAAACACAGACCTTTGGACCAAAAGAATGATGTCTTGAAACATTTGGCCCAAGTACTGACCAAGTTATCAATTCTGGATTCCATGAATCTATCAAAGGATCTTCGGGAGTCACACATTGAGGCTTTGTCAAGTCCTCGGGAATTCAAAACTGAAATTACGGTAGTTGAATTTTACAATATAGAGATTGATCCTGCAGAATGTCATGTAGTGATATATTTTACAGATGAAGATGAAGATGAGGGTGTACATGGACATATTAGACCTATGTATTTATCTGGAAAGGTCAGTGATGTAAACAGTCGACGGGCTTTCATTGATAAAGGTTTAGGAGTCAACCTCATCCCTATTCGTACACTTCGAGAATAGGGCCTCACCGAATCTGATTTATCTCCTTCAACATTTATGTTGCAAGGATATGATTAAAATGAACAAGAAACTCTGGGTGAGATTACACTCAGAACTCAATTTGGAGACCTTGCATTCAATTCGGATTTCATGGTTGTTCGTCATGACACAACCATCAACATTTTCTTGGATGACCTTGGCTACATCAACATGTAGTTATCCCATCATCATACCATCAATGTCTCAAATATTATTTCAATGGTCATATTGGGACATTTTATGGTGATAAATCCCCATTCAAGACATGTGAATCTCAATAAATAAAGGAGGAATTCTATCACATGGAGGGAAAGGAAATATCCATGAAAAAAAGGTTACCAAAATTAATACTCCTTTTGGTTTGGAAAAGATTCCAGTAAACCCATTCATAAATAAGAGTATAGATTATGTATCATCTATCAGTCAAATTGATATGACATACCCAAATCCAAATACTCTTATGGAAACTTCCATAATGTCAACTACAGTTACCAAGCCATACCGCATGGGATAAATTGGTGATTCACCAAGAAATGATGAAAGATCAAATGGAGATGTCTTCATTTCATCAGTCGAAATTGAGAAATTCTATACTTCATCAACCAGGCGAGAAGAAGTTATAGCAATGTCAGAGATGAATGATGATTTTGACTCTCAATCCATCATCTCCTCTTTATTAACCAAGGAAGACTCTTCATCATCAATAAGGTCAGAAATGGTAGCCTATTCTTCAAGATGTTCAAACATTAATTTTTCTCCTGATCATGGAAATTCTGCTTCATCATCTACTATGCAAGTAGAAAGAAAAGAAGTAACACATATTGAAGAAGAAGAGGAAGATCTCAGGGATGCTCCTCCAGCATTTGATGAAGGTATCTCTACCACTGTGAATGAACTCAGAGAAATAAATCTGGGTACATAAGAAGATCCACGCCCAACATTAATTATTGCGGTCACGACTCTTGAAGAGAAAGAAATGTATATTTCATTTTAAAATCAAAATAAATATATATTTTCTTGGAATTATACATAAATTCCAGAGCATGATTTTGAGGTTTCTACTCATCATTTGGGTTTTCCAGAAGAACATTGAGGATTCAATAAAGCAGCAAGAAGAACACACCCAACATAGGCCTCTAAAATTGAAGCTGAAGTGGATAATATTATAAAATCTCTCTTCATCAGAGAAGTTCTATATACCAAATGGTTGGATGTCATTGACCCTGTGAAAAAGAAGAATGGAAAAATTAGTGTTTTCATTGATTTCAGAGATCTTAATCGGCATTATCCCAAGGATGATTTTCTAGTTCCGATAACCGAACTCTTAATTGATGAATCATCTATCTATGAAGAACTTTCCTTCATGAATGGATATTTTGGGTATAATCAAATCCAAATGGCTCTAGAAGATGAAGAATCTACAGCCTTTAGAGCCCCTCAAGGTGTGTTTTTCTATCAGGTAATGCCCTTTACTCTGAAGAATGCTAGTGCAGCCTATCAACATGTCATGCACTGTATCTTCAAAACATTTTTATGGAGATTTGTTGAATATTATGTGGAAGAATTGGTGGTTTAATCCAAACACTTTTCTAATCACTTGTCTATTTTGGAAATCATATTCCACAAACTTCGACAAAATTATTTGAAGATGAACCCCTTGAAATGTGCTTTTGGGGTGACCTCAAGAAAATTTCTTACCTTTATTGTATGCCATTGTGGTATCAATGTTTATCTTGAGAAGAAAAATTCAATACATGGTATTTAACCCCCTTGAAATTTGAATGAATTGAGAGGACATCAGGACACTTGGCGTATATCCGTCATTTCATCACCAGTCCGGCAGGCAAATGTTTACCCTTCACCAAATTAATGAAGAAGGGAGTCACTTACCAGTGGACTGAAGAATGTAAAGAAGCATTCAATATTCTCATGAAATATTTCATGAGTCCACGAGTATTAATGCCACCTATTGAAGGAATACCACTTATTCTTTATGTGAAAGCATTAGAGCGATCCTTGGCTACCTTCCTTGCCCAAAAGAATGATGTTGGGAATGAAAACAGCTTTTATTATCTCAGTCAGACTATTCATGATGTATAAACTCGATATTCAAGCATTGAAAAGTGTTGTCTGGTGTTAATCATTACAGTTTAAAAAATTATACTCTACCTCTAACATCATGAGATCAAACTGGTATCTTGCAATAACCTGCTCAAATTTAACCTTAGTCGTACAATGCTTACAAGTGTCTGGAAAGGTGGGCAGTTATTTTGCAGTAGTTTGATATCCAGTATGTGTCTCAAAAGGCAATAATGTGCCATGACCTGGCTTATTTCCTTGCTTAACACCCTTCAGTAGAAGATATATCTTTAGATATTTAACTTCCTAATGAGGAAGTCTTCTCTATACAAGATAATCCCAAAACATGGGAAATGTATTTTGATGGTGCTTCTAGAAGTCCAACAGGGAAGAAAATGGAAGATAATAAATTCAACAAAGTTGGGTTAGGAATTGTTCTTATTTCCCCAGAAAAGGCAGTGCTACCCTATTCCTTTTTATTTTTGGAAGGAGGTACAAAAAATGAAGTGAATATCAAGTTATCATCGCAGGATTGGAGTTGGACATTCAGGCAGAGGTGAACCACTTAAAGGTTAAAAGTGATTCAGAATTGGTAATCATCCAATTAAATTTGGACTTTGACATTTGAAAAGAAGACTTAATCCCTTCGTATGATTATGTCATAGAGTTATTGCCGTAATTTCCATCGTAACCGACATTTTATTATGTTTTGTGATCATAAAATGCTCATGTTGATACACTAGCTAATGATTCCACAGCTCTGGCAGATCTAAATTGGGATGAAACAATCATTATAATTTCCCTCCGTCTTACAGTTTCACCTATTGTTCAACTAAGAAGAGAGGAAATCAATGAAATTAGTCCCATTTATGAACCATATGGTCATACTATGGGATGGATGACACATATCAGGGAATACCTTCAAAATGGAATACTCCCACCTGATAGAGCCGGGAAAGAACATGTCTGGTAACTTTTGGTCAATTTTACTCTTTATGATATCCCAGATAACCTAGAAAAAATTCTATATAATCTAGGTTTTGATGAAATTCTCTTCAGATGTATTGATGTTGAAGAGATAATGGATGTCATGAAAAAAGTACATGGAGGATTCTGTGGTGCCCGCTAGTCTAGAAATTGACTGTCTAGTCAAATATGAAGGCTTGGATACTTTTGAACATCAATGATACAATATTGTGTTGATTTCACTTAGAATTTTCATTATTTACAATTATATGCCATTTTCATCCATCAACCCCTAGATTTGCTTCATATAGCTAAATACTCATGGCCATTTTCCACATGGGGAATGGATATAGTATGACCTTACCCTTCATCTACATCCAAGTAGATTAAGTATATTCTTACTACTAATTACTTCTTTTCCAAATGGGAAGAGGCAATAACTCTCAAAGAAGTTAGTTTTAAAATCATTTTTTGCTTCATCAAGTCTAACAACATTAACAGATTTGATGTCCCTCATACCATATTGATAGACAATGGCACCAACTTCTATTGATGTGAGGTAAGGAAGTTGTATCAAGAATACTATATCAAATCCAACCATTCATCTTGTTATCATGCAGTGGCCAATGGAAAAATAAAATCCTTCAATAAGACTCATTAAAACATACTACAAAATATGTTGTACAAAGAAATGAAATCATGTCCTGATAAACGTTTTCATGATTTATGGGCGTATCGGACAACCACCTGCACTACTATGCGCTCAACTCCGTGTTCATTGGTATATGGAATGGAAGAAGTCTTGTCAATTGAGGTTCAATTACCCTCGTTCAGAGTATCCATTTGCGATTAGACATCTATATATGATCAATCTCAAAATCAATTGGATGAATTGGAACTATAAGATGAAAAATTATTGCGCATCCTGCACCACTTAGAAGTGTATCATAATTGAATAGCACAAGATTTCAACAAAAAAGTTCATCTTGGTTCATTAATTCAAGGAGAATTAGAATTGGTCCTCATAACACCAATGATACCAGGAAAGAAACCTCTAAAGCTTTAGTCAAAGTGGGAATGACCTCACTCAATACATATGGTCTACTCCAATGTAGCTTTTTCTTTAATCTCAATGGATAAAGAACTCATTACGACTCCAACCAATGCCAGATTCTTGAAGAATTATTTTGTGTAACAAATATACATTCTCGTTGTCCGAGTTACATGACACTAATATATGTAGTATTGGTCCATACATATGACCTTAAACTATTTTAGTCTTTACTTCAAGACATTAAACTCCACATCCCCTCCATTGTCCACCATGACGTTAAACTGTGTCTAGTCCTGTATATGTCATACATGACATTAAACCATGCATCATTAAGTTTGTTTCTACCTATTGTTTCGCACCCCGAGTATGAATCACCTTAGTTTAGAGTAAACATCAACCATAACACCTTTTCTGGGATGCTAACCATGCGTAAGTCCCAACAACATTTTAAGGTCGTTCTCCTCAAGTACAGCTCGATCACGAATTCATTCATTAATCAAACTACACGGACTTTGACCCTTGACTTCTAGGCTAGGTATGTAGTCAAACTCTTATGGTTCACGTCCAAAACCAATATCTTTACATCAGTTCACCTCCATCTCATACGATGTTGATTCGTGAAGTCACCCCCAAAACCAATATCTTTACATAGGTTCACCATCATACTTTATATATGATGTTAAACTATACAATCCCCCATTATCCTCACTACAATAAATTAAACCTCATAGAAATACATCTTAGCTACATTAATCTAAATTGTGCACCACTGGTTCATGCATATGACCTTTAACTATTCGTATTTTAGTCCTGTATGACAATAAACTACCACAGTATTTGACACCCTCAACTAAGAGGGAATCATTATTGACATTGATCTCCAACCATGTCTTATTCCACGGACTACATTCATACATGGAAATGCTCAAACCTTTAATCTTGGATCAAAACATCATTGCACTAATGTCTCGTTTCACCCTTCCCTTGTACGAACATAATATGTACAGAGGGTATTTCCAGAACTACGTATGGATTGATTCCCATCCTTGAGGGATACGTAAGAAAATTCAAGCATCCCTCGAATCCAGCCCCAAGTATTTGGGCCTATCCCCGAATTCTAGTTTCATTCCCTTGGCTAAAAAGTCACCCTGTGAAAACATCAATGTGGTATGAAAACCCTGTTCTTCATTCACAGCAGGTTTATATGTGTATTCCTCCTTATAGTCCAAGCTCTATGAACCTAAACTAAGATCTCCTACACTCTCATCCCACATGACATTAAACTGTATTTCAAGAAATATTTATGGATTGATTCCCATCATTATGGGATACGTAGTGAAGTCCAGTACCTCAATTCAGGACCCAGCCACAACATGATTATGGTTAGCATTGGTCTGTGTATCTCCTTCATGCATTGGACAATGCCGATTTTGATGTTTCATAATCATAACCATAAATACATTCATATCTCTATAACCCTTTTCGTGACTTCTGGTCACAAAATGTCTGATACCTGATAGTTATTTTGCTTGACTATGCAGCGCGTGCCCCTTGGTGACCTTGCATAAGTAGTCTACTTAACAGAACTTTCATCCCAAAGATGCTATTATTTGACTATGCAGCCAATTCCATTAAGTGTCCCTGCATAATTCAACCCCCTAACGATTTTTTCAAATAGTGGTAACTTCATTATTTGGAGAAAACCCACTTTTGTCCTTATTTGTCTTAGTAACAGTATGTAATGATCTGCAAAAATTTTCATCCTTAACATATTTGTCCCACACTTTTTTCATGATATAAAAGTAGTTAAATATATTGTTTATGTTTCCCTTCCCTACGTTTGGGCCAGACCTTCACAAGAGTGACATTCATCCAAATCTTTGATAATATTGATTATAAATATCCTCTCCATGTTCAAGTGCCTCTCTCCATATAGCAGACTCTATGATTTAGAAAATTTGAATCTCCATAAACATTCACTGATTTTTTGCAGTAGAAAGGTAAAATTTCTAATAGTTCTTTTGCCTGACTATGCAGGATGTGCACCTAGGTGGCCTTGCATAAGTAGTCTACATAACAAATCTGTCAACCAAAAGATGCTATTATTTAACTATGCATCCAATGCCCTTAAAGGGACTTTCATAGTTCAACCACCTAGTGGGGTTTTTAAATAGTGGTAACTTCACTCTTAAGAAATATCTCCTCTATTGACTTTTAGACCTTTTTTCATATCATTCCTCAGATTCAATATTTATTAAGTCATAGTTTCCATGTTTTCCCCCATACATGAATGTGGTAATATGTGTTCAGATAAATTATCAAGGAATTTATTCAATTTTAATCCATTCGGTCAAAGCTATTCGACCATAAAATTTATCCTTTTAATGTATGACATGCATGACTTTAAACTGGCCACAAAAGACAAGGGAACTATGAACAAAAGTCGAGTCCTAGCTCTCTAAACGTACATTTTGTATGATTTAGGAAATATTGAGCACGAAATAGATTCAATGTTTGTAGGTTTATTATTATAATCCCAGTAAATAAGAACACTATTCTTACTAGGCCCATTGGCTTAGGAAAAAATTTATAGTAAGTAGCTAGAGAATACAGGAACAAATTAGTGAAGATGAAAGTGTTTTTCATTGATGTACAAGAGTTAGAAGGACATCCACAGAATAGATTCTCTTCTCTTTTCCAGGAATTACAAGACTCTTTCAATATAACTCTTCATTTGACTTACGGCATCCTAAGCTTCATCAGCAGCCACTTGATCTTCAAGTACTCGATTAACTTCACGATTTTCATCTTGATGGAGTGCTTTATTAGATTATGTGATGGATTTCATACCATTTGTTTGAACTCCTTCCAATGAATTGTTAAGCTGGTCATGTTCCCCAGTAACAGCATCTTACTGTTGCGGATGGTGAATCTGCTGGACAACTTTCTCCATGTTCGTATGCTTCAGATCCTTCAACTTTGTAGCATGATCAGCCTCATCTCTGGACACCGCTGCCTCATATTCACTAAAATTGGTTAATACCCTCACTCTGTTAAGATCATGACAATACCTTTTCTCATGCTCCCTCCTTAAGATGACATGATTCACCGCGGTATGGATCTCATGATATCCAAAACTACCAAGTCCCAGCATGACAAATAGGGTTGACAATCACAGGATCTTCGATGAAAGCTCCTCCAGTGGCACTTCAGATTTGATTTTCCATATTTTCTGATTTGCCTTGCGATGTGAGAATTGGAGTGCCTTTTTTACCTCCAAGTCTGATTCAACATCACTATCACAGTGGGAATATATTCTGGAATTAATGCACTTAAAGAAGTGCTTTGTTCTACTCCTTCCCTCCTGAACCTTGTTACTTCACTTTCTACTCCTGTTGGGGTGGAGCCTGAGGCTTCACCTCCAGATTTAGCCACTGAAATTGGTGGCCCGAGATAGTCTATTGAATGTTTTGGTTAGTTCCAAAGGATAACCAAAGTTTACTAGGTTGTCATATAAATTATGTGCAGCCACTAATTTTATTATCTCTTACCCAACATTAGATCAGTAGCATGACCAATATCATCCACATCTTTCCTCGCTTCAAAAGGATTTTCCGGACGGATTTCAGGAAGCTCTACTGGGTTATGTTCTACTTGAGCTATCTTCTCTACAATAATAGTGTTGTCTCTACCTCTTTCAAGCATTAGCAGATCAGCAGCTTGCTCAGATGGAACTACACATTTCAACCAATCATTGACAGAGATGTAATAAGAAATTTTTAACTGGACGAAGGATAACACCCATGTCCAAAATCTTCTAAATCTCATGGTAATTTAACATGATATAAAATTTCTTTAAAAGATGAGAAATGTTTCATCACTTCATCTAGTTATATCTCAGATTCGTGGTTAGTATAACCAGTGGGAGCATTAAATATGTCTTCTTGGAGACCCTCATTCTACGGCCTCTGACCCCGGATAGTTTATTCAGATAAATTTGCGGAGTCATTTGGAGTGGCCGCCAAATGTTCTGGTGTATGTATTGAACCTAAAGTATCACATAATGGAAGTCAGTTGATGTTTTCAGTCAACATTTTATAATGAATTGTTAATTTTCAAGAAGCTGACTTCTTACTCCTTACAGCAGCAATGGAAGTAGTACTGGGAATATGTGTTTTCTCATCTTCAGGAGAAACCAAGTCAGCATGATTTTGGGATTTTTCACTAGCACCCTGTGTCGTCCTCATAGGAGGGTCAGACATCTCCACCAAAGGGTAAATTGAAGAAGCCCCTACAATAAAAATCAGTATGAGAAATATTTTTCATGAGTTGGGATTCATGACTATCTGAAGGACTTACCACTATTGACAAAGCGTTTAGCTGTGGACTTCTTTCTTCGATATCTTTTCTTCTTTGAATTTTTGTGTGTATTGACATCGTCACCTCCAAATAAAGAAATTGGAGAATTAAAAGACATGTCTAACTCCTCGTCCATGGCTTTCCGGCTGAGAGATACCTCGCCCGGATCACAAGGAGATTTTGTAGCTCTGACGCCAGTGCCACCAGGGCTATGCTATGGTGATGGAACCTCACAGTTCCTTTCATCATAATTTTCAGGATAAAGAAAGTAATTTCCTTTAGTAACAAATCATTAACTGAAGTCATGTTGCAATGAAAATAAGGAAAGAGACTTACATCTTCATGAGCCATGTAATCATGCCACTCCTCATCTGCGGAAGCACAAGTCCCCTCAGTGGTTCCATAATCCATCATTTCCTTTACCGGTTTGGTGATAGGAATGGAATCATAAGTGGCATATATGATCAACTACAACTCTTTGATGTAATCCCGCACTTCATCAGGGTTATCCTCGAAATGGATATCAGTGGAAGGATGAATATTCCTTACTTCTGGGATGTGTATCCCTTCACATAGGTCTAGCCCGGTGGTTTCAGCATCGCAATATATACTCCACCATGTCTGGACAACCTCTAGTCGAAGATATTTAGCATGAGCACCAGAAGGCTGCGAAGAGGGTCCTACAATCTTGGACTTGAACTTCTTCCCAGCTCCTGCAATCACAGATAAAGGATAAGAAAATGAAACTTATAGATCTATAAAATAATGGTGATTAAAGTGCCTCAATGAAGTAACTCACCAGGAGTTGATGGAGTGGGACTCTTGACTCTAGCATGAGGATTATATTTGGAACGAGGAAGCTTTGACCCATTTCGTGCCTTAGCTTCCCCATCCTGAGAATCCAGCGAGTCAGCCCTTGGTATGAAACCCCATGAATCAGCTCCGGGTGAAGAAGTGTCACCTTCCAGATGAATGGTTTCTTTCCTGATAGTTCTTTTTTTGTCCCCACCTGAGGAATAGGATGATTCAATACCCCATTAGGGTATGATGCTACCTAGTTCTTGTCATACTGTGTAGTCATGTGACTTGCCGATCCAACAACTAGTAGATCAAAAAATTCCCCAGTCATCTCCATATCTTTCAGCAAAAATTGATGTTAGGCAGCCATTAGATTCTGTTCTGACCAGGCATGCACATTAGGGGAAACAAAAATCTGTTGCAGACAATTGAAATGGCGTGAAAATCTATATGGATCATAAGCCTTGCATATAATCTCTTAGTTAATTCTGGTGGCCAATACACCATCTCTACAAGCCAACATGTATGACCTCAATTCTAGGATAGTTGTTCCATCGTCAACAAACCGCCTGATTTGCTGGTTTCAATTAGAAAATAAATGTAATTCCTTGAACAAGATCAGCCTCACCTTTATATCATAGGTGTTGAGGGACAACCGAAAAATTCCAGAATATGCCACCACTGATGGCCTTAAAGAACTTCCAGGAACCTGTACCCCACTCTATACTACATAAGTCCTAATGTGAGTGGTGATCCATCCCTACAAAACATGGAATGGTCCCACTATTCTCAAATGAGACTTACCCATAAAGACATGGAGTAAGGTCCTATGAATCTTCGCCAAATTTGGGGTGGCCTACCCAACCATTTTCCTCTCAGCCAATTTAGCTGCAACAACGAAGGGCCATGTCTAGATGCCTCCCTTCGAATCCTTAACTGGGAGAAGATAAACACTGAGCCACAAGGCTAAGAAACCTACCAGACAGGTCTTTTCTGGGATTCTCGGATCCACTTTGTATCCCCACTTTTCAAACTCTCCCGCTTCTAGGGTTGGCCAGAATGTGCCAAGAGAACCCCTCTTCTCTATTCTGGGGTAGATGGTAGGACAAGTATAGGTGGGCCCCTTCTCCTTCTTCTTGGTAATAAAAATATCCATCCACTCCTATGGATTAATATCTTTTCTACAATGAATTTTGGAGGACTTTGAATTCTTGAGCTTGTGGAAAATTTTCTATAATTCTCGTTCCAAAGGTGCAGTCTTCCCCGAATCATTCCAAGTCACCTTGGGGGGATAAATTCATCGTACATATCACCTAAAATTGGAACCCTCGATATCTTGTAGACATCCCACAAACAGATGCCTACTTCTCCAGGAGTCTGATGGAATGAATTGGTTTCTGGGATCCAGCAGTTGATTAGCTCTGGCACAAAGTCATCATCCATGTAGACATATGTTTTCCCATCCTAGACGACTTTATATATTTCGTCTCCTTTAAAATCCTCGACAAACTCTGCACAGGTTTGTCGCACCCAATATAAAAACATCCAAGTCGGCTACACACCTCCTCCAGGACAGAAGTCGCAACGCTTCTCCCAGTATTTGGGTTGATCCATATAAGTATTTATGAAAATGGAGGGATAGGAATGTGGCTCCAGCTCAAGCTTGTGAGGTTTTAGATCTAGAGCACAAGGGATATGATGAATTATAAATGCCTTCTCCATTGTTCCGGCATTTACAAATAAGCCTCCAACTGAGAAATTTTCTGAATAAAAGTTGGTGTATGTTTGAAACCACGAATGTGGGAGATAGTTCTTTGTCTCTGGAACGTTCACTCCTTGCATATGACCATGGAAATATAAAGGAAAATAAATTCACTATAGTAAATTAATATGACACTTCTTCATGTACATGGACAAATATGGAAGAGTGATGTCTCATATATCATTATAATCATGGCCAATGATGTTCATCATGTCATCAATACGCTTGCAAGACAACTCATTAGCCGATCTAATTCTTTTGGGATCCTCTGAATCAGCACAAAGATCAGATAATTTAATTTTAGGTAAGTTGGTTTTTCATAAAATTTGTGATGAAATGTGGAAAAAATGCAAAGTCATTAAGGATCACAAGTATAATGTTGGTGCGCAAGTCCAAGTCGGTTGTCCAAGTTTTACCGCGCTAGTACGAGTGTGCAAGTTAGAAAGTCACATCAGAAGCACCACACGAATAGAAGCATGGACGAGTGGAAATTCAAGCCACTTGCATGAATGAGGGACCAATTGTGTGATGAGAGTGAGGAGATTTGAAATCCAGGTGCTTTGAGCGGGTGTGGCACCCATATTTATAGGTGAGGTCGTACCCCTACATGTTGTAACCTGCACGCCGATACCTGCACGCTCAAAACCTGCACGCCCAAAATCATTGGTTTTCTTCTTTACCTCAGAGCCAAATCCTCTTTCATTTTTCGGATCCAACTCTGAGGGGAGAATTTTATTGATGCTCCTTTCCGTCATAGATTCTAATGAATGAAAAAGGGTAATACCTTAAGCACAAAGAGATTCATCCTTTGAACAACATAAAAAATTGACAAAGGCATGAACAAGGAACTCTTTAAACATGGGTTACACAAGTTTCCTTATGGTCACACAAGTATAATTTCACGCCAAATATGGGTCGTGCAAGTCACTTGCATGCCCTATTCTTTTTTCGTCCAAGGACCCCAGATTGCCTATAAATAACCCGTGTGGGCCCCACATTTCGGGGACGAAAAATCCAAAACTTAGATTCAAGCTCTGGTCACCCAAGTCTCTCTCTGAAGACTTCCGAACACTTTTAAGGTAATTATTTTCCTAAAATAAAATCTCTCAAGAGGTAGAATAAGTCTTTATTATTAGATCTCATCAATACTTTTGCTTATAAGTGTCCATCCCTTAAGGGAAATGAAGACACTTGTGCGCCGCCTTGTCCTCTCATGGAAACCTGCACGCTCCCCTTCTGAGATCATCTAGGGACAATACTAAGGGCTTGAGCCAAGGCATGCCCATGTATGACCCTACAGGTTCTCCGTCACCCAAGTGAACTCATGTTGTGCAAGAATACATGCGCGACCAAGACATGCACGCCAGACCATGACCTGCATGCCTCTTTCTAATTCACTTTTTTTCATCAAATTCATATCTCCTCTTTAAGACATAGCCTTCAAAACCCTCTTGAAATCCATTTGTGGCATGGTTCCACTGTTTACTTCCTTATCTAAGAGTAATTTGGAGAAGTTATTTTGATTTGGGCCTCCTTATCAGGAATAATTCCCATGTCTCAAGTCCCCTTAGCATGGGCCATCTTTTCAAGAGTAAGCCCCAGTCATAATTTCTCTTAACCTGAGCCTAGTTTTCAGAAGTAATCCCCAGTTATAATTTCTCTTAACCTGTGACTCCTTTTCAGGAGTAAGCCCCAAATTAAAAATCCTCTTAATATTGGGCATCCTTCTTAGGAGTAAGTCCTAAGTTATGTATCCAAATATCAATAATGAAGTTATACCTTTATAAACCATGTTCCCAGGATTCTCCCATGAAGTAAGTCCTGGTATTCATCAATTTGGGAAGTCATACATATGTAAGCCTCACATAATTTCTTTTTATTTCATCATTCGTGGAACAATCATCAGGTTTTACTGATACCACTGGTTTCTCACACCGAGCAAGACTCACGTGAGCTTAGAGAGTAAATGTATTTATGACATCTCTCTTTGAGCCATAAATCATGCATAAATCTCATACTTCATCACTTGAGCTATGTCTGTTATGATTCATCTTATAACAATCATATGTAGGTAGACCATCTATGGGTATGATCCGAACTCTAAAATAATCTTTTCTTTCTGAATGACATTAAACATTATGTGCCCCACGGAGTGGCTTTAAAACCAGTATGGTCATCATAATGACCAAGGGAGTTCTATATAATATATATAAGGATACCATTGACTAATAATCACTAATTCATATAGATTATTCTCTATTGATGAAGAACCTAAAATACATATAAAAGATTCTCTAAATCTCCAACATATCAATCATTGATTGCATGATTTAAAGGAAAAACTCATTTTCATGCATGGTAAATTAATAAGGATTCACGAACATAACTCAAATCTATAGGAGAGTCCCGGTGTAGACAATAATTCCCCCCAAAAAAGATCTGATGAGGCTGACCTCCCATACTCTCAATCAATTCAAATTATTAAGCCTCATTTGTCCACAACTAATGGGAATCTACCTTTGGAAAGTAGGTCCAAATGGATATTGAATAGTTGGATGTTTCTGATTCTATGAATTAAACCATTAGAACCTGATTGAAATATTTGAACTTTAAATAAACATGTTCTTCCCCATTTCATGAAGAAACAACATTGTTCGGGTCAGTTGGCCTTGGTAGTGATCATTGAAACATGTCCAATAAGTCGAGTACTGTAGTTTTTGGGTTTCATTTGGATGTACAGTTGTGGAATGGGATCGTCGGGACAACATTGGTGGATAAACAAATGTTGGGAAATGGGGCCGATAGGATCGTGTGTTTTTGTTTGGTAGATATCAAATTTGGTCACTGACAATGTTTAGAAAATAGCGGAATGTGACGCCACGTGATTTAGGTCATGAGTTGTGGAGGGAATTGGTGTAACGAGGTGCCTATTTTTTATTACATGATGATATATTTTGGTGTTTGAAGTATCCATGTGTTGTGATTTAGGCACTATTTCCTATGTTTTATATATGACGTTCTAGGGGTCAGGTGTGGATGAAGTTGATGCCTCGTTGAAGAGTATCTGGTTCATGTTGGGGGTTATAGTTTAGAAGTCTTATGTGTTAAAACCATTCTGTGGATCACTTTTTGTGGTACCATTGTAGTGTTAAATGATACAGTTGGGCAATTGGAGTGGATAGGCGGGACTAGTGGCATGAAATCTTATTACGATCGCATAGTGATTATCAGGAAGAGCGGCTTGAGGAAGATCCATTATAAGGTAGAGGGATCGTAAGATCATGGATTTTCATAAGGTGTGTGTCTGTTTATGTTTCTGTTTACATCACTTATATTTTTTAACAATTTTTTCCCATGTTCATCAGAGGGATTGTCACTGTTCCGGGCACTCGGGTCATGAAATAGGAGGAAAAAGAATATTATGGGCTTGTTTCATGGTTTGGAGATTATTAGTGCAAATTACGTGAAGAATCCCTAGTAATTGTACATCCATGGATAGAGGCATTCTAATGGTTATCGCATGATTAAACTAATCTTGAAATATTCCTAGGTAACTGTTCAAAGGGGTGATTTTGGGGCATTGGCACACACGGTTTGGAAAACTATGCTGGTAAACCATACAGCCCAGAAAAATTGAGAAATTTACATAGTTTCCACTCTAGTATTTTATATCCTCACCCAAACATTTACCCCTTTCTTCCCCTATCAACCTTATTGATGAACCAAGACCTCCTAGAGCTCCCAAGAAATGATCTCTCTCGTTTTATGGCCATTTTGGGCATCATTGGTTGAAAAATAAATATCAGGGTATGTCTAATATTCTAATAGTTCCAATTTTCTAGATTAGGGTTTGTCGATTGTATCATAACATTCCGAATCTCTAAAACCCTCTTAATTTTAGGGATCCCAGGTTGGGAAATTAAGGGTGGGTTGTGTCAATATGTAAAGCTATGTATAAGAGTGATTTCATCATCGAATTCTGGGTAGCTGTTCTATAAGTTCTATCCATTATTTTTGTTATATATTTGTGAATGTGGGTTGCGATCTTTCCTTCCTCATGTTCTGAATTTTTTCCTAGAGTAAAATTTGGTAATATGGATGTAAAAATGATTATTGGAACCCCTTACTGTCATCATGGTATGTATCAATGATGAATCAAACAATTTATGGTTACCCATGGGGTGGGAGAACATTATTATTCAAAAAATTCATAAATTTATGTATGAAATTAATGATTGATATTGTAGATCAATTTTTGAAAATATAATATGTTTAGATTAATTGGAAATGGAATTTAGATAGTTGTTCCTAGGTTGGAAATGGCTTAACGTTTTTTTAATGACCAAGTAATGAGTTATTTAGGTTAAAGGATTTTGTGCGAAAATGGTTATGAATTATGTTGAGTTTCCCAAAAGAAATTGTTTATATAAAATGAGGATCGTGCTAAATTAGAAATGGATTTATATTGGATAAACATGTGAATTGGTTTGCATATGGTAATTGATGAATATACAAAATGAGTAAATACAAGGTATTTTTGAGGTACACCTAATGGGTTGGATGTGATAAAGTAGTTGTGCAAAGATATAAAATAAGTGTAATTGAAATTTATAAGTCAGAAATACTTTTGAAATGATAAATGGGTTAATTTTGTCAATACATAATAATTATTGAATTTTGGTTATGGTGTGGAAATATTTGAACATACATAATGTGTTGTGGAACAATAATGGGAATTGTGGAAAATGTTATTTGAAATATAAATAGAAAATGTATTAATGGTTTGTGTCATAGTATCAATTCTCATGTTGATTATTTTATATTTTTATTTCCATTTATATTGGTTATGTTTGTTCTGTTATAGTATGATTGTTATATGTAGTGGTTGTGTTTGGTTATATATGTTTTGTGTGGTATATGGATGGATATGTATGTTCCAAAAGGCTTGAGGTGTAGGATAAAGGAATGAGGCTCCTCCCACACGTTGATTTAGAGAGATTCTCTAAATCCACCTTGAATTCATGGGTTAGGGAAGGGGATGTAGCCCTAGTCCCCAAATGGTTTCATTCCACCTAGACTGATGCTTTAGGGTTAGGATATTGTGATGTTGTGATGTGTTATCCCTTGTGATATTGGGATTTGGATTATTCTTTGTTGTAGAATGATAAATACAATCATCCTTCTATGAATTATGTGATTTTATAACATATAGATTACAAGATGATGATGAACTAAATAATAAATTAGATGTGAATAATGAATTTGTCATAATGGATAATAATAGATAAATAGTAATTTTCAATGATTATGTTGAAATTTCTATTATATAATTTTTGTTTCATTAATCATTTCATGCACAATTTGTTAAAGTTGATATTTTGAAGACACCATTATTGATGGCCTACTGAGTTGTACTCACAGCCTTTTTAGGTCGTCGTTGGGTACCTGACTAGATTTCATGCTTTCAGGTTAGTAGAAGGGTAATTTTTCTATGTTGGGGACTTGAGTTGGATAGGGGACATGAATGGATGAGGTTTCATACATGGAGTCAGGACAGTATTGGGATTTACAATATTTTTTTATTTTGGGATTTTTAACAAGGAACTGTTGCATTAAATGGAATATATACTGTTGACTGAGGTTTGTACCCAGTTGGGAAATGATTATTACTGGTTGTTCATTGATTAGTTCATGGTATCTCCATTGTGTTATATGTTTACTATTATGTCTTACTCTAAATAATATGGTATTGTCTCCCCATGTGACTAATCTGCACCATCACTTCTAGTCGGAAACCTCTGGCGTATGAGGAGGCATGCATGAGTTCGTGTGATGACCCCACTTATGGCACCAATTTATTGTCACTCGATTTACGGTTGTTACATTAGTCAACGTTTCCATTCATATTATTTATTTGAATTGATTTTTTATAGATAAAATGATGTTTTGGAAACTGATTCACATTAATGGGGTATATGTTTATGAAACCCCCTTCTTTTCACAGGTTATGTTTATGATGGAAGTATTATGAAACCTTTAACTTTCCACATGATATGATATGATTACATATTTATAATAACTATTTCATTTAATGCATTATGATATTATTATTTTTTATCTTTTGGAACTTGTTTGTATGATTTAATTATGAGAATGGTGGAACCTATGTCTCCCTCTAATGAAATATGTAGAGATTTTTATCTCATGAAATAGACTAATATGGTCATGGGAATGATACATGACTACTAAGATGGTCTTGGTATTGAACCATGACTACCAGGATGGTATGGGGAGTTAACTTGTGCTACAAAGACGATAATAGGTGTGAACCATGACTACAAAGTGGTATGGGCAGCGAAACTATACAAATGTGATTGTCTTGGTAGTGATTCCTTGGATACTATGGAAATCATATTATATGCATATGTCTCTGAAAAAATTTCATGTTTCATTCCAACATTATGCTTTAATGACTTATTTTATTCAGTTTAATATTATTATTGTCTTATGATCTTCCATGATTTACACATAATTCATTCTTAAGATATTTGATATGTAGGGTATGATCCTTTATTTTCATGATCATCTTATCATACCCTAATTCTCATGATTATTATTATATGTCTCTCTTGTTTATCCTTACTGAATATCTGAGCTTACCCCATTTTATGTTTCCTTCCCCAGGTTATGATGATATTTATTATCTATTATCTATATATGAAGTGTTCTAGTTAAAAATAACTTATATGGAGATAATATAGATCATTTATGTACCCGTGTTTTTGATTCCATGTTTCAAAAGGAAGTACACTAGTATGATATTCCAGCATCAGTTTGAGTATGTTTTAATTATTGTGAAAAATATATGTAATGTTAATGTATATCAATACTAGGTCGTAACAGTTGGTTTAAAATATAGGATGCATTTATGAATTAATATTTTGTCGAAAACATTGGATAAAAGAAATATAGTGATTAACCATATTTCAATGACATCCATCATATTTTGGATATTATATTAGAGCAGTTTTTAAAAGAGGGAATCATGTATGTCGGGTGACAACCAGTTATGTATGAAAAAGACTCAAGTCCTGAACCCAAACCCAAAGGATTAAAAGCATAAAATGACTACCACTGGTCTACATAATTTTCCTGTTAATTATTAAATATTTTTATGAATAACAATTAATGATGAAATAGTAGTGTTACTTTTATTTTAAGTAATTAATTTGTTACCCTTTTATACTATTTTTGAATATTAATAAATAGTTATAATTTTTCATTATTGTATGGGCCTCAAAAACTTTTAAAAGTTTATTTTAAAACATTAGTCATCAAATTTATTTTTTGGATGTCCATTACATTATATAATGAATCAATTCAAAATTGATAAAAGAATGAAAACTGAATTTTATTTTGTTTATTGGAATATATAAAGTAAGAATATATTTTTATATTTTTGTTCAATGTATGAATTACCCAACCTTAGGATAATGTTAAAATTAAAATGTGTTTCCCTAATACCATAATTTTTTTGAACAGATGGCCTTTTAAAACATCACAATTTTTTGTCTTTGATGCCCTTAAATTTTTTTTATCGTTCACTTGTTTGTGATTGATCACCTTAATAACTCCATATAAATATTCATGTTTTTCATCCATGGCCAAAATTCACTCCCATTCTATATTTTCCAATGTGGAATACTAGTTATATGTTACTTTTGGTTATCGCTATGGTTATAAATTTTACTTTTTAAATGAAGAATTATGATTCCATTTTATGATGTGGGTTTATTTGAATAAAACGTTCAATTATTAAGCCTCTGGTAGACTAGAAAAATTTCTAGGTATAAATTCATTTTATGGGGGTGGTAGAATGTAAGACCATGAGATATTCTGAATTATTTTTTAAAATTAATTTATCCATTCTGATATTTTTCATTTCATGCAACACTTAAGATAGTGTATATTATTAAATCACATTGTTTAGATTGAATTATACACAACACAAAGATAATAATTCTTTAAACATGTCATACACATTTTCATTATCTAAACAGAACACTAAGGTTATATTGTATTATACAAAATAATAAATTTCTTTGACACCTTGTGTAACACTCAAGATAAAGGTTTAGCGAACAAAAATATATTATTAAAATAGAATTATTTAATATAATAATACAAAAAATTCATGTAAAATTATTTTTTATAAATATTATTTACTAATCTATAAAAATATATGGTTTAAGAAATATAATGTGAATTCATAGGTTACCAATTTATTACAAATGAATAAAAAACCCCATTGAAAAATAAAAGAATTATTATTATGGTCACAAATTGATTTTAACCAAATGAATTAAATGTTCATTTATATCATGAAAAATAGTAAGTAAAAAGGATACATTCACATGGATCAAACATGTTGTATGTTATATACAACACTTACTCTGCATGTGATTTGGTGTATGCTACATGCAACACTTAGATGACCTACTATGTACAAAACACTGAGTTTCTATTAAATATATTCTTTATATAATTATTTGAATGAGATTTTTATCAAATATCCATTAAAATTATATATAGTATTAATAACTACTTTTAAAATATTATTTATAATTGATTTATTTAAATAAAACATATTGATAATTAATGATTTGATTTTAGGTAATTTAATTTTTGGTTATAAATACTATTTTAGATAATGAATTTATTTTAATAATAAAATACATTTAATAAGCATATAGATATATAATAAAATAAATATCATTTATTTATTCAAAACATCCAAATTATCCTACGGAGTGTTTTTAGTATTTTTTCACATAGATAATTTTTAATGAATAATGATAATACCTCTTTTTAGTTAAAAACTACATTTTGTTTTATTAATTATTAATGATAAATGATATTATAAATTTGTTTTAATTTCAATTTCAATAAATATTACATATATTAATACCATATTATTCATTTTAAATAATTTAACATTGAAATTGAATAAAAAAATCCTAACAATCATTTTAACATTTTCCTACTTTAAAACATTGTTATTTCATCTCGTCTACATAATTAGAATTAATCTAAATTTTCACACTTCAATAATTTGAATTTAGAAATACTAAGTAACACAATTATATTATGTTTAATTTTTTTATTTTAATAATACAAATTTAATTTTTGACCAAAATGATTAGTACAAGTGATTAAAATTAATCACAACAAATAAGGCCAAATTAAAATTAATTAGAATTTAAACAGGAAAATTAACAGACCAAATTATCTAAAATATTGTCTGAAACCCATTGGATATACATATTTAGGTCATATTCCTTCCATTATTGAGTTTTGTTTTAGGTATGACTATATCTATGTAATAGCAAGTGTAAACCTAACTTTTTTCTTAAAATTTCATGTGACTCATTTCCATTCCCTATAAAAATCCACCACCTATCCCATTTTGTCACATCACTAAAATCTAGTAATATTATCCAATAAACACCCAATATAATTCCTAGATATACCAACATTCACCTCAAATACATACCATTTTAAGAAATCATTCCATTGATTTTCTTTTGGCTGAAACAGAAAAGGAGTTACATGATTAAGAGCTAACTTCTTCTCTCAATTACTTTCTTTTATTTTCCTTCTACACATCCTCCCCCAAAAATTAGTATATGATTATATAAAAACCTGTATCCTAAATATAATATAATTTTTATGTAAATGTTTTAACCTAGACATACATAAACCTCTATGTAATGGGTAACGAACATACTGTTTCCGTGTATGGTGAACTACTACCTATCGAAACGATGATTGATCATTTTCCATTAAAACCTATCATGGTTTCCATTATAATAGAAGATATATTTATATATGATATATATTATATATGTAATTTAATTATGCTTGTATAAGGCTTATTTGGACCATACCATTATGCTTTCTATCTTATGTAAATATGATAATTTCATTTGAGGAAGTGTGGCCTACCACCCCATCAAATAGACATGATTCATCCATACACCCTATAGATTGTATTAATGATGGTTTTTGTGAATATATATGATATATATGATTTAATAAATCCAATTTAATAATGTGACATATTTATATACACCCACGTATATCTCTTTTACTTGTTTCTCTATCAACGTGATATTTAAATGGAAATAGTGTTTATGCATAGGTATGACCTACTGTAACCATGAATGGTGTATTCAATTTCATACATATATATTTTATATATTATTATAATACACATATGTTGTATATAAATGATATTTATATGATGGTTTAATTTATGTAATAACTATATCAGTATAAGGACCAACAATATAACAAATTTAGACACATATGAAAAACAATGTGAATATTTCCCGATGTGAAGCCTTAACATATCATGGTTAAGAGGAGGAAAATATAAGTTCATAATCAAAAAATTATAATATATATAATAATAATAATATTTAATTGTTTTAAAATAAATTAATATTTATTATACATGTGGCTTGAATGAGGACGACAAGAGTCAACACACATGGTAAGGGTATTTAATCTCACATTTAATTTCTGTGATATATATGCAGTGTTCACTACATTTAAAATTTTTTGGGGTATGTAATAGCAATGATTAAATTAAATTTTTATTATAATTATATTTATTTATCTGAAAATATTCATTTTTTTATCTTTCTTTCATGGGTTTAAAGGTTCACAAGTTATCAAATCATGGAAAACGTCAAGTCTCAACATTCATTCTTTGAGACTCATGGTTTTTCATGCATTAAAAATATTATTAGAGGTTTATCCATTTACATTTTAGTGTAAACCCATGTACCTTATTTTGATAATATTTCAACATTAATGTAGTTTTCTTCTCTTACATGGAGACTATGATCCCAAGATACCATGTGATAAGATTTTATAGAAAAAAGATCATCACTTTTCGAGACTGGTTTTGTTTATAATTCCTTTGATGAAATTATATGATCTATATCTCAAGAATATTCATGAAATTTATTCACATATAGGGATTCATAATATATTCCTGTATTTGTACAATTTCTCCGTCATTTAGTACATATTATATTTAATAAAGGGGTTTTAAGGAAGCCTGGCATTACCCTCTCATTGGTTAGAAATATTTTTTCTTTAAGAACCATGTTTCCTAAAAATGGTTTCCAAGAATATTATTCTAATAGATTATAATAATTAAAATAAATTTGTATCAATTATGTCTTTTACCATTGTTTATAAAATAACCATCATGTCTCTTTCAGAACAAGGAAAATTTTAAACTTTTTTACTATCTAAAAGGATATTTCCTTTCACCTCATACGATATATACAAATTTACCCATCATGAATCCCATGAGACATCCTTTTGAAGATAAAAATTTTATTCTTTCAAAAAGAAAATCTCTTCATTTTCTAGATTTTCCCTTTTTTCATGTAGTGTTCAATGAAAAACCATTTCAAAAATGTTTTATGTTTTAAAAAGTATTCCAAATTGATAAATCATTATTTATAAGTTTTCCAAGTAAATTCAAAGGGAATGTTTTCCAAACGTTTTCAATATTTATTTATTAGTTTAAAATATATTTTCAATGTAATGATTTAAAAAGAAAACAAATAAATCTGTAATTATAAATTTTCCAAGTATTTTCAAAAAAATTGTTTTCAAAAAGTTTTCATGATTTATTTATATATTTTCCATGTTTTTTAGAGGATATTTTATTGAAACATTTTTCATATTACATTTTATGATTCCCAATTTTTTTCATGGAAAACTACTTTCTAAAAGTTTTCAAGATTCTGTCATATTTTTTCATGTAAAAATGATTTCAAAATATTATAAAGAATATTTAATAAGTTTTCAATGTTTTTTCAAAGAAGATGTGTTTTAAAATAGTTTTAAGCCTATTTTATAATATTTCTAGGAAAAATGTTTTTAGAAATGATTTCATGAATTCTTCATAAGCATTTAAGTAATTTTACTTTTAAATGATTTTATGTATTAGAATTTTTCAAAGAAGAAAAGATATTTTCCTAAATAATTATTTTTAATGTTTATTTCAAAATTATTTTCCACATATGATGATATTCATTATTGTTACTCATTTTTTTCTATGAAATTATCTAAAGGATCAATTAATATCCATTCTATGAAGGGGATTTGCTCAATGTCATGGCCATTAAGAATCCCGATTTCTCTTTCATGGGATGTATGTTTGTATAATCTATTTATCCTTCATGAGTAATGATTTTGATAAAAATATTCTGAAAACATTATTTTTTCCATATTATAAGATATTTTAACATGTTTATGATAACCAATTAATCTCATGGGTTAAGATATGATAGTATGTGATTTTATGGAAATGTATGTTTGAATTAACTATGAAATGGATGAGACCTATATCTCTATAAGATGAATTGTGTAAATCTTTATATCTCCTGAGACATACTAAAATGGTATTGGGAGTAAAACATGTCTTCTATGATGTCCATAAGAGTGAATCCCGAATACCATGATGGTGTGAGGAGTGAACTCATTCTTCTAAGATGACCATGGGAGTAAACCATGACTATTAAGATAGTATGTGGAGTGAACTCATGATACTGATATAGCCATTGTAATAAACCAAGAGTAATAATATAGTATGGGGAGTAAACTCATACAAACAAGATTGTCATGGATACAATTATATAGCTATTCTGTAAATCATATTATATGCTTCCATGTCTACCACAATTACATGCCTTATTCCTACGTTATGCTTTCATGGATAATTTTATTCATTTCATTATGACTAATGTCTTATTAACTACCATTATTTATTCCAGGATTCATATAGATGATCTTTGATATGCTGGGTACGATCTTCTAATTTCATGATGAAATTATCATTCCATTTGTCTCATGATTCTACTTACAAATCTACCTTTTTTACCCTTGCAGATCACTTGAGGTCACCCCTTTATTATGTTTCATTTTCCCATGTTAATAAGAAAGGTTTTTAAAAGATGAAATAAATATGAGGATATTTATGTTAAATTTTGAAAATCATTCTCCATGATATATTTTTTTCACAATTATAGAGACAACAAACTATTACAGTCATTAGGATTGTATTTTTATAATGTACTAAATATGAATCTAAATTGATGTAATATCTATGTATTTTAATATTGAGTCTCTATAGTTGGTATCAATTGTTGAATACAATGTGTGTTATGAAATTAAGGGTCATATAGATGTTGGAGTCACATATCAATCTCATGTATCTGACAATAAGAGGATGATGGATTTTAAATGAAAATCTAAAACCTGTGAAGAAATGAAGATGAACATTCCATTATTCTCGATGTGTAGGAAGAAGCTAGATTAAATTTATTTATGGGGTCCAATAAATGTGTTATTTGTTAAAGGAATGTCTATCAATATTTCTATTTCCAAATTGATGGGAAGTAGATAGCTAATAGAATTAATTGGGAAAAAGTAGCATAGAATGCACCTCCCATGATTTAGTGATACAAGGTTAAGAATAATGTGCATTGGGATAACCAATTCCCATACCCAATGGATGGTGATGATGATTGATTTCAGCATCCTCTGATATTAAGGGATAAGGATAAGTCTCATGCTATCACTAATCCTAACAAGGGGGTGATAACAGCCTTATAAAATGTACAATTAACATCAAATCTATAACTACTAATGTCATATTTGAATCTTGATCAATAGAATTTTTCATATCTAAATAATTTTCGATGGATGTTGTGATTCCACCAAAACAATTATATGTAAAATTAGATGTGAAAAACCAAAATGGTATAAATATTTTCATTTCATGTCTATGATTCCTCTCCAGTTTTTGTTTGTGGTAATATGCATCCTACAAATCTTTTCATTCTTCCAATATTTTAATTTTATGTCATATTATAAAATTATTATATTTTTCTATAAAAACCCTGCATCAATTACCAGAAAAGGGAAGTTCCTTTTGACATTCCAAACCCTCCTATTGTCATAAATCAATGTAAAGAGAAGTATGAACATCTTCTGGAGATTAAATCCTATGTATGGGTCGTAATACTAATTCAAAAGTTTTTTTATCTCAATTGGTTGGGGAGAGAATCGCCACCAATGATATTATTATTGTTCATGATTTGGTGGATGTTTTTCAAGAAGAGTTTTTTACTCTTACAACAAAATGTGAAGTTGATTTCCCCATATAACTCGTATAGTTTTTCACACCATTGTTGAATAATTTATATAAATTGGACCCAATTATGTTATATTAATTAGAGAAAAATATCTATGAAATCCTTGATAAGGGTTTTATTTGGCCATGTGTTTCACCATGGGGTTCACCAATTCATTTTGTGAGAAAGTAATATGGATCAATAAAACTCTGCATTGATTATCTAGATTTTTATAACATTACAATCAAGAACAAGTATCCACATCCATGTATTTATGACATATTTCATCCACTGCGTGGAGCTCAACCCTTCTCTATGATTCACCTTGGTTCTAGATATCATTAATTAATGGTCAGTAAAGGGGATCTACCCAAGAAGGTATTCCATACAATGTATGGACACTATGAATATATAGTGATTCCTTTCGGTCCAACTAATTCCCCTTCTACCATTATGGATTTAATTAATTGAGTCTTTAGTGATTACCTTCATATACTTTTGGTAGTCATTATAGATGATATTCTTATCTATTGAAAGAGTAATGAAGAGCATGAAGATAACATGAGAATTGAACTAATGACCCCAAAAAAAGAGAATCTATATTAATATATTAAAAATTATGAATTTTTTTATAGAAAAAGTTTCCATTTGTTGGGTTATATAATATGAATTGATTGTATAGAGAAAAATACATCAATGACAGAGGTTATTGAATGATGGGCTAGACTTACCATGGTAACTGAGATCGAAAACATTATTTGTTAATATGGATATTATCAATGGTTTGTGGAGAATTTAACATGAATATCTGATTATATAACCAGTTTTACATAGATGGGTGTCATGTTCCTATGGATAGATTAATGTGAGGTAAATTTCCATGAACTGAAGAAAATATTGGTAAGTTCACCTGTGCTAATATTACCATGTAGTGGAGAATGGTTTGTAATATACAACAATGCATCCATGAACAAATCAGTATGTGTTTCTAGGCAGAATAACATGGTTATATCCTATTCCTCATGAAATTTAAGGATTCATTAGCAGAATTACAAAAATAATTATTTAGTGTTGGTAGTAGTATTTTTTGCAATAATGTTATGGTGTCAATATAATTATAGAGAAAAATTTTACATATACACTGATAATTAAATACATAAATATATATTCACAAATAATGAGTATAAAATGTGCTAGATAATATGGATGTAGTCGATAATGGATTATAAAATCCCAAAACATTACCACATTGGGAAAGTGAACAAGGTCACAAATAGTTTGAGTGGGAAGGATCATGCTTGCTTATTCGTGATAAGGATCGCAAAAGATCAAGTATTTCAAGATTATAAAAGGATGGTTATTGAAATAATAGTGAATGTGGAAAAAAATTTCTTTATCCAATGAATTTATGACCCTCTATTAAAGATATAATTAAGGATGTGTGGAAGGAAGATGTAGAGATTCAAATGAATGTTAGAAATGTTCTTGAGTTTAACCTTAATTATGATGGAATGATATTATAAGGACCCAAACTTATTAAAAACATAATATTGAATTTAGTCAAGAAAAAACTTCCTATTATATTGAAGATCTTTTCAGGTTTATATCCTTAAATAATTTGTACAATACATTCATATCATTACACATTATTACAAAGTGGATACCATAAAAACAGTTTCCATTTCTTCCAAAATATAAAACATTAAAACATAAAACAATACTCTTTGACAATTCATAAACATTTAAAATGGATTCCTTCCATCTATTAAACAACCATTAACCTCTGAAAAATCATTTAAAAACATTGGATGAGAACAAAAGCTCAATAAGGGATTAAAAAGAAGGAAAGAGCACATTGGTCCATGAATACTCGTAACGTATAAAAACATTTTCAAAAGACATGCTTGTCACTCATATATCATACATCATGTAACATGTGATTTAAAAAATATCTAAAAAATCTTGAAAACATATATATAATCATAGAGGTATCTTGGGACATTACTTACATAATCTTGTAACCATTCTTGGCTACCTTATAATTTGTAACCCTCACGGCTACCTTACTTTGTGTATCCATCGCAGTTACACTTGGAGTAAACATACGGACAACCTACAACATTCTCATACTAAATGAATTTGAGGGAGATATAGGTCCCAAAATTCATCATAAATAATTTCCAAGAACCAAATCATAATCATACAACATGAATAATTCCATAAAAAATTGTTTTGGAATTTCATAAAACTGAATTTTAAAAGATGATTTTTAATGAAAATCCCCTTATAAATATCATAAAATTGAAGAGAGACATAATAGAGTGGATGGAGTATTTATATATACTGTAAATACATATAATAAAACATAATATAAATAGAACCCATCACACAAACAATATAAATTGCACATAAATAATGAAGTAGACGGTTAACCCAAAGAATAGAAATCGGGTTAAGAACTCCCTCACCTTGGGTTTGTCTTAATTAAAACTTGTTCGAACAATCTGTATTTTGGTTAAAAGAGAGTTATTAAAATTTTAAAGAATCATTTCCATGTTTATAAAATCTTATATGATCATTTCATAACATCATTTCACCCTTAATTGTTAGTATTTTTCCCCTTTAACAGTTTTTGGGTGAATTCTTTACATGATTTCTATGATTGGTTCATGGTGGACATTCTGGTCGATTGGTAGAGAAACCAGATAATTGGAATGGAGTATTATTTACATATATCCAGTAACATAATTTATTCCATGCATAATTTTGAATTATTACAAGATGATGATTTATAAGTTCGAACATTAATGATGTTCGTTTAGATCATTTTAGTGGTTATTTGATAATAACAACCTCGTTTTGTCTTATAAATTAGAAACATGAGTACAAAATAATCCCAGAAACATGGGTGAGTAATAAAGCATATATTATAACATGATCCAACCATATAAATGGTTTCATGACCATACTTGATAGAATTAATGGAAATTGAAATAACATTGTCGACGATGTTGATAATTCGACACATACGAGAAATGTTTTTATTCTTTAAATAAGTGGGAGAGGAAAAGAATAATGATGAGTAATTTCCAAAAATATGATAACATCCAGAATATACATTATTTCTAGATGTTTCATGCTTCTTGGGTAAGGATATATGATGAATGAATAAGGAAGGGAATCAAAATAAAAGAAAAAAGAGAGAAATCTCTTATAAAAATTCGACAGCCTAACAGCTACACAACATGGTTTTAGAAAATATTAAAAAGAGAGTGGAAAAGGGTCACCCATCCAGAAAGGAATCATAATATAGGGAAGATCAATAATAATAATAAAATAAGAACATGTTATAAAAACTTGAAAATTCTACCACATAAAAGAGAACATGAAAAGAAAAAGAAAGAATTTTAGAATTTTATTACCTTGTAGAGAAACCATTAGAACATGATGGTTGGGAACTTGGGGGCTTGAGTAAACCATGGGAGGACTACTATGGAGGTATGGAGGCTAGATAATAGTTGAGGGAGAACTGGGAATGAATTAAATGAAGGGAACAATTGGTATTTATAGGAAAAGTGAGGGATTATTTTAATAATTTTCAAGGGACACCTCACGAGTGGTATTTACAAAACCATGGGCTTTCCCAAGGTATTTTACCATGGTATAATCCACTTGTGACACCTCTTATAATATATCTATACACAAGTCTACCAGATTTATAAAATCATTATTATATCATTAATTATGTCATTAACACACCGAAACTAAAACTATATTTTTTATTATTCACTGAAAAATCAACTTTTTAAGAAAAATTCCCAAAATTCACCCTAACCATTTATGGAAGTTTAGATTTAAAAAATTAAATCCATTTTTGAAAAATGATTTTTTTGATATTATTAATTTAATTTTTAAATAAAATCATACTCAATTTAAACATTAACAGTTCTATTTCTCCAACTACTTTTTTTTCACCATGAAAAATTAACCTAGATGTTATTATCTTAAAGCCTTAATAAAATTAAACAAAAATACAATTTACTATTCATTAGGGTAATATCACTATTCATATTACTATTCATAATAGTATGTTACTATTCACCAAAAAATAAGTTGGTTCTAGTAGACTCAAAATAACATACTGAACACAATTATAGACGACATTTTCATGAAATTTAGAACATATAAATAGAAAGGTTATGTTCTAAAGGCTAGTTAAAAAAAACTACTTAAAACAAAGTTCCATGCATCTATATTTAATTTTAGAAAAAATTGGGTGTTACAATATCCCCATCATCTTGAAATTTGTGTCCTCACAATTGTTTTTACTTATTAAACAACCGATGGTACTTTTCCCTCATAGCATTTTCGGACACCCATTTTGTTTCGTCAACCATGTGGTTCCTCCACAAAACCTTTACCTGGTGGATTAACTTATTCCACAATACCTATTCCCTTAAATCAAGAATATGATCTTGTTTATCTTCATAATAAAGGTTCTCTTTCAGTTGAAATGCTTCTGGGCTCAAGACATAGGATGAATCTGGCACATAACTTCTCAACATTGAAACATTAAAAACATTGTGTACCTGAGACAAACACGGAGGAAAAGCTACACAGTATGAAACTGTTCCATATTTCTCTAAGATTTCAAATGGACCGATGAACCATGGACTTAGATTTCCTTTTTTACCAAAATGAAATACACTTTTACATAGAGAGACATTAAGGAAAACATGGTCTCCTACCTCCAAAGAGAAGTCTTTCCTTCGGTTATCTACATGACTTTTCTGCCTGCTTTGAGCTATCCTCATGTGATGTTGGACCATCCTTACTATCTCAACCACTTCTTCTACTAATTCTAGCCCCATAAACTTTCTTTCACTGACTTCATCCCAAAACACTGGATTCCTACACCGCTTCCCAAAAAACGCCTCAAAATGTGTCATCTGAATACTGGAATGAAAACTGTTATTATAAGAAAACAATACTAAATAAAAATGATGATCCCAACTTCCCTGATAGTCCATTGAACAAGATCGATGCATTTCTTCCAAATTTTGAATCATTCGTTCTGATTTCCTATCTGATTGAGGATGAAAAGTTGTATTGTAATTTATTTATGTACCCAAAAACTTCTGAAGTCCCTTCCAAAAGTTAGAAGGGAACCTGAGAACTCGATTAGATACAATGGAAAGAGGAACTCAATGTAACCTAACAATCTTCTTGAGGTACAATTGAGGAATATGATCCAAAGTCATTGTATCTCGAATAGATAGAAAATGTGCATATTTTGTTAACTGATCACCAATAACCCAAATAGCATTATGACCTCGAGAAGTCTTTGGTAGTCCCACCACAATGACCATGGATACATTCTCCCATTTCCACTCTGGCACTGACAAAGGATGAAGAATCCCCTTCGGTAACTACCGCTCTGCTTTAACCTGTTGACATGTAAAAAATTTCATGGTAAAATCATAAATATCCCTTTTCATTCCATCCCACCAATAATACTAATGATGGCCACATTACATCATACTACTGCTGGGATGAATAGAAAATGGAGATCTATGAGCTTCACAGATCAAATCATTCTTCAGCTGAGAATCACTAGGCACACACAACCATTTTAAAAATCTTAAAACAAAATCTTTATCAAGGTTAATATGTAGAAACATACCCATTTTGACCAATTATACCTTTTTTATAGCTCACAGTCTTCCTTCTATGCCTGCATAAATCTGTTTTTCAACAAATACTGCCCTGAAACCTAAAACAAAACACATGTATTCCCTGCACCAATAGCTTCTAAGCCAAAATTCATCAAATTATTAATCAAGGTATCATGATCCAAACATAACTTGTTTAATGATGCATGATGTTTCTGACTCAAGGCATCTTCCACATTGCTTGCTTTTCCAGGATGGTAATTGATCATGTAGCCATAATCCTTTATCAGTTATAGACATCTTCTATGCCTCAAGTTTATTTCCTTTTGAGTGAATATTTACTTTATACTTTTATAGTCATTATATATTTGGAATTTGATTCTGTATAGATGATTCCTCCAAATGTTTCAATGAAAAAAGCACAACTAACAATTCCAAATCATGTGTGGGATAATTTATCTTAGCAGGTTTAAGTTGTATCAAAGCTTAGGCAATTCCCTAATCATTCTGCATCAAAACACAACCAAGTACCTTCGTAGAAGCATTACTGTAGATGAAAAAATTACAATTTTAGGAAGGTAAGGCCAAAACTAGAGCATTAAAAAATCTCTTCTTTAGTTACTAAAAACAAACATCACATTCCTCTATCCAAACCAATTTATCCACCTTCCGTGTTATCATAGTTATTGGTCTAGATAACAATCCACAGTTCTTAACAGACCATTGGTAATAACCTTCTTAGCCTAGAAAACTACGAATCACTGTAACATTTGTGGGTCTTGGCCCTTCATCAAATAATTTTTTTGGAAGGATAAATAGTTATTCCACATTTATTTACAATGTGCCCATTAAAAGAAATCTATTGCAACCAAAAATCAAACTTTCTTAATTTTCCATATAGTTTTTTTTCTTTTAATGTTTGTAAAAGAACCCTTATATGTTTTTCATGCTCCTCTTTATTTATAGATAATAACATAATTTCATTAATAAATACAACCAAAAACTTATCGAAGAACTCATGAAATACTCTATTCATTAGATTCTTGAATACAGCAGCTGCATTAGTTAATCTGAACAGCATAAAAACAAATTCATAATGCCCATATCTAGTACGAAAGGTTTTTTTAAGGATGTCATCCTCCTTCAACTTCAGCTGATGGTATACGGATCTCAAGTCAATCTTTGAAAAGTACTGAGCTCCCTACAGATGATCAAAAAAGTCATCGATATGAAGAAAATGATACTTATTTTTAACAGTGATTTTATTCAAAGCTCTATAATCAATGAAAATTCACATGGAACTATATTTATTTTTAACAAACAAAAACAAGGGATCCTTGTGGTGATGTGCGAGGACGAATGAATCCTTTTCCAAGAAAATCCTGCAAATGATTTTTCAAATCAAGATGTTCTATTGGATCCAAACTATATGGGGGTTTTGAAATTGGCTTATCATCAGGAACTAAGTTTATTGTGAATTCAACTTCTCTATCAGGTATGATACTGAGTAACTTATCTGGAAAAACATCAAAGTATTCATTTACCACTAGCACATAATTAATTTGAATAGTTCCCTTATTTTCAACAATATGAACAAGATAACTTTCATTTCCATCCTTCAATAGTTTCATATCTTCCTAATATGTTATCAATTTTATGGGTTCATTCATGTATAAAAACTGAAACTCTTTCAGAAAAACAACATCTTTTTCTCTATAATGAATCAAAACAAGATAATCATAAAGCCAGTCGATCCCCAGAATAACATCAAAATCGAGTAAGAGTAAAACAACATGGTTTGAAGGTAAAGTATTTCCACATAACTCAATAGAAAGATTATTATAATTCCTCTTGTCTATAAAATTTATCCTTGGTGTTTTAACAACAAGTTTGGGTCTCATTTATTGAGGTGATATTTCCAATTTCCTGAAAATTTCTTAGATATGAAGGAATGTGTAGACCCTGTATCAAACAAAACTTTAGCAAAATAAGAGTAAACAAACAAAGTACCTAATAAATCTCCATTGGAATGCCCAAAATCTACTGACGTAGTCGTAAAGGATCTCAATACACCTTTCTGCTTGTAATCTGGCTTCATTGCATCATTCAGATCTCTCTTTGGGCTGGCATTTTCATAGTGAACCATCTCACCATATTTAAAACACTTTAAAGTTTTCTTATTAGGATTATTCTTAGGATCATTTTCATTGCAATATCGGGCCATATGTCCAAACATACCACATTTAAAAAACTTCCCAGTTTTTCGAAGACATTCCCTAGGGTGTTTCTTGCCACACTTTTCACAAACTGGAAATTGGATTTTCATAACATCGGATTTATTTGGTGGATTCCTACCCATTTCATTCCAAAATGGACCTTTTCTTCTATTTTTTTCCAAAATGCATGTGATCATCAGTAAACTCGATCTCGACCCTCTCAGCCTATCAGACCAGTTTATCATAACTTTTTAATTCATGAGAGTCCAACGCCCTTCGATACCTTGGCTTTATTCCTAAGTAAAAGTGGTTGGTTTTGCTATCAAGACCCAAAATAAGATTTATAGCGTACCTCGCTAGTAGGGTGAAGTTCTCTTCATGAACAACCACTGAATCTTACTCCTATTTCAACTCAAGGAATTTCTTCTCCATTCTTAGTCGCACAACCTTAAGAAAATATTTTTCAAGGAAAAGTATTTTAAATCCATCCCACTCTAAGGCATCAAAATCCTCTATAACCCTGATATTTCATACCATTAAACAACCATGACCAGGTTCCCCTTTAAAATGATATATGAAAATACTTTCATTTTGATTGTCTAAACATCCAATAACATCGAATATCTTTTCAAGGTATTTGATCCACCCTTCAGCTTCTACTAGGTCAGAAGATCCACTGAATGCAGGAGGATGTTGTCTCATAAAATGATCCACTACTGTCATGTTTCATTGTGGTACCTCTATTGGTTCTCTTTCATGGATTCCACCACCATTTATTGCCTGCATTAGCTGAGCTGTTACTGTAACAAACTTCTCAGTTCTAATCCCTACCATTCTGGGCTATAGTTTAGGAAGGATATCAATATTTCGGAGCCTCTCTTATTCAGCATCCTTGTTCCTTCTGCATACAACCCCTCTGATCAGACATGTATTATATAAAGAAACATGGTAATATTTAAATTATATAACATTTCAAATTAAACATAGATTGAAAATCATTTATGGTATTCTATTAACATCACCCTAACCCCTAATTTTATCTAAACTATCCTTTGATACCAACTATAAGGATCTGACCTTATTACAAAAATAATCTTGAATTTAGTCAAGAAAACACTACCTATTACATTGAATATCTTTTCAATTTGAGAGATTTATAGAATTATGACAATACATTCATAACATTACACATTATTATATAGTGGATACCATAAAAACAGTTTCCATTTTTTCCAATATATAAAACATTAAAACATAAAACTAGACTCCTTGAAAATTCTTCAACACTTTACATGGATTATTTCCTTGTATTACACACCCATTAACCTATGAAAAATCATTTAAAAACTTTCGATGAGTAAAAATGATCATTAAGGGATTAAAAATAAGGGAAGAGCACACTAGTCCATGAATACTCGTAACGTATGAAAAATTTTTTAAAAAGAAATGCTTGTCACTCATATAAACTTACTTCATGTAACATGAGATTTACACAAGATCCACACAATCATGAAAAATTAAATATAATCATTGTTGTATCTTGGGGAATTACTTACATAATCATGTAACCATTCTTGGCTACCTTATAATTTGTAACTCTCACGGCTACCTTACTTTGTGTAACCATCATAGTTACACTTTGAGAAACCATACGACCGACCTCCAAACATACTCATACCCAATGCATTTGAGCGAGATATAGTTCCCACCATTAATCATAAATAATTCTCAAGAACCAAAACATAATCATTCCACATGAATAATTCCATAAAAACATTGCTTCGGAATTTCATAAAACTGAATTTTAAAAGAAGATTTTTAAAGAAAATCCCCTTATAAATATAATAAAATTGAAGAGAGACTTAATAGAGTGGATGCAGTATGTATATATACTGTAAATACACATAATGAAACATAATATAAATGTAACCCATCACAAAAACAATTTAAATAGCACATAAATAATGAAGTATAAGGTTAACACAAAGAATGGTAATCAGGTTAAGAATTCCCTTACCTCGGGTTTGTCTTACTTCCAAATTTTTAAACGTCTTGTATAATGGTTAAAATAGTTTTATTAATATTTTAATGAAACATGTTCATTTTTATAACATCTTATACGATAATTTCATAACATCATTTCACCATTAATTGTTAGTATTTTTCCCCTTGAACTATTTTTGGGTGAATTGTTTACATGATTTCTATGATTGGTTCATGGTGGACCTTCATGTCGATTGGAAGTGAAAATACAGAATTGAAATAGTGTAGTATTTAAATATATACAGTAACATAAATTATTCCATTCATAATTTTTAATTCTTACATGAGGATGATTCATAAGTTAGAACATTAATAATTATCGATTAGATCATTTTAGTGGTTATTTGACAATAACAACCTCGTTCTGTTTTATAAATTAGAACCATGCGTAAAAAAAATTACATAACAATGTGTGATTCATAAAACATATATTATAACCTGGTTCAACCATATAAATGGTTTCATGGCCAGACTTGAGAGAATTAATGTAAACTGAAATCACATCATCGACGATGTCGATAATTCGACACATACGAACAATGTTTTTTTTATTTAAATTAGTGGGAGAGGAGAAGAATAATGATGAGTAATTATACATATATATGAAAACATCCATAATATACATGATTTCTGGAGATTTAATGCCTCTTGGGTAATGAGATATGAAGAAATAATAATGAAGGGACTCAAAATAAAAGAAAAAGTGAGATATCTCTTACAAAAATTCGGCAGCCTAACGACTACACAACATGATTTTAGAAAATATTAAAAAGAGAGGGTACAAGGGTCACCCATCCATAAATTAATCATAATATATAGAAGATCAAGAATAAAAAGGAAATAATAACATAGAATGGAAACTTGAAAATTATACCACATAAAAGAGAACATGATAGGAAAAGGAAAGAAATTGAGAATTTTCATTCCTTGTAGAGTAACCCGTAGAACATGACAGTTGGGAACTTGGGGGGCTTGAAGAAACCTTGAGAGGAATACTATGTATATAAGGGGGCCATATATTTTTTTAGGGATAATTTGGAATGAATTCAATGAAGGAAAGAGTTGGTATTTTTTGGAAAAGTGATGGATTATTTAAATAATTTTCAAGGGACACCCCATGAGTGGTATTTACAAAACCATGGGTTTGCCCATGGTATTTGCCCATGATATAAAACAGTAGGGACACCTCAAATATTATTTGACTTTTCACAAGTCAACCAGATTTATGACATCATTATTATATCATTAATGATGTCATTGTCACACCGAACCTAAAAACTGTATTTTTTTACTATTCACTGAAAAAATCAACTTTTTCAGAAAATTTCCCCAAATTCACCCTAACCATTTATCGACATGAGGATTTCAAAAATAAAATCCAATTTTGAAAAATAATTTTCTAAATATAATTAATTTAATTTTTAAATAAAATTATACTTATTCAAAAAGTAATAGTTCTAATTCTACAACTACATCTTTATCACAATGAAAAATTATCCTAGATGCTATTATATTAAATCCTTAATAAAATAAAATAGTATTAAAATTTAATATTCATTAGGGTCATATAACTATTCATATTAATATTCATATGGTTATGTAATTATTCACAAAAAAAAGTTGGTTCCAGTAGACTCCAAATAACATACTGAACACAATTGTTGATGAGAGTTTCTTGAAATTCAGAACATAGAAGTAGAAATGTTATTTTCGAATGTCCAGTTAAAAATATCTACTTAAAACAAAGATCCATGCATTTATATTTTTTCAGAGAAACATGGGGTGTTACAGATATGATTCAAGAACCATGTATGTGTTCCTTCTAGAAAAAATTTACAGAAGTAATTTTTTTAAGGAATCTCGTAGTTCATCATTCTCTAATGGTTTTGGATGTATGAATATTTACATGCCCCTGAAATAATTACTCTAGAGAGATGGAATAAAGAGTGATATTTTATATTTTGTATCTCAGTGCTTGGTATGACACCAAGTTAAGGCTAAATGGAAAAAGTCATTGGGTATGTCTCCTCCATTACCCATAACAGAATTCAAATCGAAGTAGATCAAAATGTATTTTGTTATAGGAAAACCCAAAACCCCTAATGGGTTTAATTCTATATCGGTGGTTGTAAATTCTTCACATGAGTGTTTGCCCAGTTGATGAGGACTCGCCATTTTCATCTGAAAGACCCGAGATCAAATCCGGGTGGAGGAATATTTTTCGGGTACTATAGTAACACTATGGAAGGAACTATAGCAGGGAATGTTGCAGGTTCAACATGGTACTATATAAATAGGAACTATTCATCTATTGGGGCCTCTGGGCCACCAGTTTGGTCATCAGGTCCTTCAAGGCCATCGAGCCACCCAAGGTCATCGGGCTAGTCAAGGATTTTCGGCTACATCAAGACCTACAATCCTCCACAAGGCCGTTGGGCCACCATAATTCCTTCGGCCCACCTAATAATGAAGATTTACAAGACTGATTAAAAGGAACCTCCCTCAAGATGAGGATATAGAGAAGGCACATTCACTATAGTTGAGCTAAAAAAGCATAGAAGAATGAGAGGGTATGACATTTACAAAGGTACCATGAATATGTTTCTCTACAAAGGATATCTAGATGAATTTCCATGTGAAGGTGGAGAGCAAACGTCATGACATTTTTTGGGGAGGACTAGTTCTACATTGTCTTTTTTGGGTTGATTTCATAATAATTAAAGGTCATGTAACATCACATAATCCTTCAGGACTTGTACAGTTTCCACCACTTCCCATGAAAGGTGGATTAACAAAAATCAATAAAAAATGAAGGCCTTTGGTTTATTTAATAGGTGTTAGTAAATCCCCATACTACGTTAGCACACATCATTTCATTCAGAGAAGAATTATATCTAGATTAGTATGATGGGATATACATTATGTAATTGGTAAGGTTTCATAGAGCACCACATTCCATTGTATCATATCAGGATTTGTGTTTTACCAAAAAGTTTTTGAAAATTCTCTAGAAAGAAATTGATACATTACAATCTTTAAGAACTACATACAACTCTCAGACAGATGGTCAGTCTCAAAGAATTATTAAAACCCTATAAAATATATGTAGATATTGTTCTCTGAATTTCAAGGGTGTTTGGGATCAAAAACATTCTCATGCTCAGTTTTTATTAAACAATATGTCTTACTAAATAATTAAAATTTCACTTTATGAAGACTTATATGGGAAAATGTTTAGATCTATATTGTTCCAGGATGGGGTTGTAGAAACAATGATATTGGGTCATTATATCACTGATGAAATCGATGAAATGGTGAGATACATTCCACAACATATCAAGGCATCATAATGTTTGCCAAATATTTATGCTGATAAAAATCTCTGTCATCTAGAATTTGAATTTTGGGAAAAGGTGTTCCTACAATTCTCACCCTTGGAGAATGTTATCTGATTCTTGAAGAAATGGAAACTAATCCATTATTATATCAGTCCCTTTGAGATTATTGATCGTATCCGGATGGTATCCTATTTCTTGGAACCTCTTCCAAATCACTCTCAAATATATATTATATTCCATTTATCTATCTTGATAAAGTACATACCTGACCCTTCTAATGTAATGAACTATGTGGTCATACGATTGCAACATGATATGTCTTTCAAAGAACAACCATTGGAAATTATGGACTGATTAGAGAAAGCACTACGAAATAAGACATCCTATCTGGTAATGGTTTTGTGGAGAAATGACCAATTATATTAAGCAATATGGAAACTTGATGATACTATAGACAAGAATTATCCTCATTTTTCTACCTGAGTGAAGAATTTTGAGGCTGAAATCCATTATAATGGTATAGAATATTATACCTTAGATTTTTATGGACCTATTTTTGAAGGAAATAAATATTTATTTGTGTATCCAAAAGCATGAAGTCATGAATTCCTTTCACATGAAACCAAATCATCATACATAACACGGAAAAACAACTTTTAGTACATTACCAACAACACCGACTTGGCATATGATACATGGAACGCTGATATATTGTACATCACATGAAACCCAGAGTTTCTATGAAAGATCCTTTTAATAATAAATTATATTAAATTAGACAATTATAACCTATCTATAAATCAGAGTAATATGATCAGTAATAACATCTTTTAAAATATTTTATTTATTTTTTTAACAAAAATGTAACATATTGATAATGAAAGATATGACTTCTGGCAATGTCCTTTTATTTTTTAAAATGTTGTTTTTTGAATGAATTTCTTAAGAAAATAAAAAAAAATTAACAGATTTAAAAATTTAATTTTATAAAATAATCATAATTTTTTAATAAATAACATTTAAAATTTTTAGGGTGATTTTTTGGATTTTTCTGAGAAAATTCATTTGTTGATGAATAGTAAAAAATACTTCTTTTTTAGTTAAAAATTACCTTTTTTAATTAATAATTAAAGATACATGATATTATAAATTTGTTTGAAGGTAAAATTAGATTAATATTTAATCTATTAATATAATTTAATTCACTATAATCAATTTTAGTTGACTATTTACTATAATATCTTAAGAAACTTTTGAACATTTTATACATGAAAAACATATTATTTTGTCCCGACAATAGGATTAAAAATAATTATAGTTTTTATTCTAATATGATTTTAATTACGAGAACTAATAGACTCCATTCTATTAAATATAATATTTATAGTCTAATAATACAAGGTTATTTTTTTCCAACATTATTAGTAAAATTAATTAAAATTAAACATAATATTTCAGAAGAAATTAAGATTAATTAAGGACTAAACCTTAATATTAATAGCCTAAATCACCAAAAAACAAGTACAACACCAATATTTTTCCAATATTGTATACATATACCCACCATTATTGAGTTTTTTAGTCTATTTATGAATTTATTTAGATAGGTACATGTTTACACCTAACATGTTTCTAAAAATTCCAAGTGTGTCCTTTTCGATCCCTATAAAACCCACCCCCTCTCCCACTTCCTAACACTTATAAAACCACTTAATATCAGCCACGACCTTCTTAATAGACATCCAACCATCCCTCTCTTACTTATAGTATCCTCCCTTTTCTATAAGGAAATCCAATGAATCCTTATTTCCCTATCCAAAAGTTGTAACCCGGTCAAAAGGTAATGTCTTCTCTCGAGTACATTATTTTATTTTCTTTATCCACCATATCAACTTTATTAAATACATGATTGTATAAAAAACCATTATACTTAATATACATGTATTTATTTATTATAATATTTCATCCTAAACTTATACACACCTCCATCTAATGGATTATGAACATACTATTTATCTGTACAATAAACTACAAACTCACAAAATGATGATTGTTCAATTTTCTTCACCACTTATCATGGTGGAAATTATGATTTTCACAAAATTAATATTTGTTATAAATTATATTTATTATTTCATTAATCTTATGTATTTCTTTTTTAAAACACATGTATTTTACTTTCCATTTTGGGTTAATTCGATAATCTCGTTTGAGGAAGTGTGGACAACCTCTCCCTCAAAGTGTTGTGATTCGTTCACACACCACAAGGAATTTATTAATTATTGTTTTAGTGATCATATATGATATATATGACATAGTCATGATACCTTAACAATTACAAATAGATATAAACATATAAATATATACATAATTCATTAATATACTCTCTTTTAATATGACCAAAAAATGAAAACAACATTCATGTGTACGTATGACTTACAGTCTCCATTAATGGTGTATTCCATTTCACAATTATATATTCTATAGATTATTATAATATACCTATAGTTCATATAACAGATATTAATATCATTTTTCATATTATGGAATCATGGTATATGTATTATGACCAATGATATAACAAATTAATACATATGGGAAGAATAAAGAAAATATTACCTGATGTGAATTCTTTAACACAGAATCAACATGAAACGGGTAATTTAAGGACATAATCACAAATTAAATGGTATTATATATAATTATATGGTTCTTAAAGATATCTATAAAAAATTATATTTATTATACAGATGTTTTGAATGAGAACGATGATAGTAAATATACAAGATATAAGGATTTTTCTCACTTTTTATTTTTGTTAGATACATACTATGTTCACCACTATTTATTTTTAATGGTGTATGTACTTCCTACGATTTTATCTATGTATATTTTACATAAATATATAAGAATAATGATTACCATTTTATGAACTTTGTTTTATGGGGTTTATGTTTCAAAACATACCAAATCGGTAAAAAATGTATAGTATCAAATTTTAGTTCTTGGAGACTAATATATTGTTATAAACCTATATTTTTCCTCCAATGTATATACTTCTATGATATATCATGAATCACCTTGTTTTAAATATATTTTAATATTCATGTAATTTTCTTTTTACTACTTGTTTAATATGGTCACATGTAACCATGTGGTATGAGTTTATTGAAACAATCTCATTTCTTTTCATGATTATTAATGAATTTGAATCTGTTATTAAATATTATGATCCATATCCCAAGAAAACTAATTAGTTTCATTATCCTCTTTTTATTCAAATATATCTTCATGTTTTAGTTCAATTTTTGACTCTTTGGTACATCTGATAATATTTTTATGTAAAATTTGATTGTCTCTCTCTATTCGGTCATAAATCTATTATATTGAAAACCCATGTTGTCAAAAAAAATTCAAAATATACATGGAGATCATATTCAAGGAAAAATAATTTTACAAAAGTTATATTATTTTAAAAGAAGAAATTATATGTTTTAAATGATATTTTCAAAGATTGGTTTTTTTTCAAAAGGTTTAATGTTATAAAACAAAATATATCAAAGAACAAAGGAAGTTTTCTTCCGGAAATGTTTTTGAAAGTTATTTTAAAATTAGTTCCCATATAATATTACATTTTATTATTTTTAATCATGCATTTTGAAAAATTATTCAATGTTTACATTCATATTATTTCTTTGAATGGATTATATTTTATTCACATGATGTTTATGGAACCCATTTCATATTCTTAGTCTATATTCTTCTGATACACTCTCCGTTTCATGGGTTATGTTTATGATGAAATGTTTATTAAACCAATATTTTTCTACATGTTATAACATGGATAGATTTGTTTAGTACGCATTTCCTTTTTGTAATTACGATGTGATTATTTATGATATTGTTGAACATTAATGTATTATTTCATTATGAGATGGGATGGACCTATATATCCCTCCAATGCATTGAGTAAAGATTTATTTCTGATTAGATAACATAATATGGTCATCAGGGAGATCCTTGACTAATAATATGGTCATTGGAGTGAACCATGATGTCATGAACTGCCCCATGCCAGTGTTTGAGCCATGACTCCCCTAAACACAACTCAATAGTCTTGGGGATGGTGACTAGTGCCAAAGGAATGACAAACTCAAGGAGGGATTGTATAAAGTACACGTACACACAGACACGGAGAAAAATAAAAGTAATATTGAAGAGGGAAAGGAAAAAAAGATACGACACTCTTATAAATAAATCATAAGTATTATTCAACCTCTTAATTGTACATGTATAGTGAAGTAATATGATGCTTATAAATGAAACAAATACATGAATGTCCATAAAAGTGCCACAATCCTAAAATATGTGGGAATGTAAAATAGGTAGGAGGTCCCCTCTCCTAAATTCCAAGTCACAACCACCAAAATCATTCAAAGCAATCTGTATCCCTAGCTCCTCTAAAGTCACGATCAACTTGTCCTTCATCTGTAATGGAACACCAATTGAATATAATTCCATGAAAGGATGAGTATAATAATACTAATTAGGATTCCTAGATGGTTCATGGGAGCAAAGGAGATGTACTTAAGAGTGCCTCAATAGATAGAACAAGGTAAAATTAATTGTAAATCTCCACCCCACTAGAGAGTGAAGTAATCTCAACCAAACACAAAAAGCTAGAAATGGTGAGAACATGAACATCTCATTATGTCTTCACTACATATATTCATAGTGTAGAATAATCCAACCACAAGAAGGTAGACACATAAACCACGTGGAATACATTATACGTCTTCACTTATCAAAGATGGAGATTAACCAAAAACCAATGAGTGGGTATTGAAATAGGATATATATATATATATACATTATCAAACATATAAGAAAAAAAGGGAGTAAGGTGATCTCCCTTTCATAGCTCATCCCTGGAAAAGAGTCTCTAATAGTTATAGAAGTAACCACCGTCACTGACTATCATCACTCATATATGCCGTAAACAACACCTAAAAGGGACTCAATCACAAACCATGATACTATATGCTTTTGGTGGCACTATATCACCATCATAGTTTTAGGTCATGTCACATGGATGCAGTTTCGATTGGAAAAGTTTCCCTCTTCCATAGGAGTCTGAATGTATGTCAAAGTATGTCTCTTCACTATGTTGCACATTCAAGAGATTGTGACTCGAATTTGAGGTCCCAATAAGTAACCATATTATAGTGTATGATATGTACTATCGTTAGAGAATTCTACTTCCCAACCCTGCAGAAGGTTAATACATAAGAGTGTAAGCCCGAATGTTTCACCAGTGAATGCCATTTCCAAGCCCAAATTGAGGGTACGACATGATAAGTAAATGATGAACCTCACTACCCACCCACACTAGAGGTTATAATCTAAAGAGTCAAAGATGAATTCCACTAACTATCCCCACTGGAGGGTAGCACCAAAAGTGATAGAATAATGAACATCCATTCTCAACCCCACTAGAGGGTAAACAGAATGAATCTTAGTAGAACGACATTACCCATCCGAATTAGGGGGTAAGCCTGAAAGTAATATGGCCATCCCTACTGGTTGGAACTTATTTAAAAGCATAGAAGAACAAAATTGTAGTCATTATGTGTCTACTCAGATCCTAATCACACCCTGAAAATATCGTATCATATCTCTAAATACACTATAGAGGGAACCATAGTGTTCTGCATCGAAAAAAACTCATGATAGGATACCATCATTACCAAAGACAAGTCCAAAATAATGATATATGAGAGGTAGAAGACTTATAAAGTGATACCCAATGTGTGTGGGTACAAAAGAAGTATGATCCAACTTCATTTACTGGCTGTGTACTCAGCCATACATGGGTTCTAAACTATGTAAAAGTACCATCAAGGTGTGCCAGCATACTCCTTGAGTACATGGAACATTTTTCCTAAAATGATGAGGAGAGCACGATTCTCCTTTCTTGATCTGAAGAGAAAAACATCTAATTTCTACAAGTAATAATCCTCAAATGATCTTGGATAATCAAAGAGATCACACTATCCCAATCATTGTGGAAAAAACTTAGGATCAACTATTTATTGACCTGAATCAGACTCTTATTGAAAAAAAAATTCACAGCATTATACAAGAATGGTGCTCAGGGGTCCCACATGATGATCCCAAAACATCAAACATATTATTCCATTTCAATCCCCTCAAAAAAGGAAAACATGGATTTTCAATTCATTCCTAGAAAATGGACTCCTGGTGAAAAAGATATATTTCACCTCAGACGCCCAAAATGATCCTCATGGGTCCCACACCACCATTTTAGTTTAAGAACATGAGGTTATTATAGAAAAGTGTACCTCATCCCTGGGGTTTCAATGGCTATATCTATGGGTCAATAAGATGTTTTAAGTAGACATGCAGTCTAATAAATATTTCCCAAATAATAATAATAATAATAATTATTATTATTATCGGGTGTTTCATACCATCGAACATAGACCAAAAAACAATGTTACCAAAGATGACTCAAATGATCTTCCAAGAAGAAAGGGTTGTGTGGATACAGACGGCACACGAAATAGACCCTTGGTTTGAGATATATATTGTTTTTATGAAAAAACCCCTTCTAAACCAACTGGACCTACCCGAACTAGCCAGTCTGGCTCGCTCATTCACAATACCACCGGCTCCCAGCTACACAACTACATTGTACACCACATTGCACTTTTCCTGTTAGAATATGCCTTTCCAAGTGATCACGGTGTCGTTCCTAGATGTCATGACAACCCACTCCTCCATTGTGCTAACTCCCACGTAGCCACCTTCCACTGCGCCCCCACCTGGCGTAGCCGCCATAGCCTGAACCCCCACACCGAAACATTTTGAGTTCCATTATGGACTATATGGTAATCAAAAAACATATCAGAGACTGGATCTGGGTTCCTCATATCCCGATCATCATAATGATGGTATCCAAATGAGGAATATTTGATCTTTCTACATGATGAAAACTTTCCAGATATTTTTCTCACCATGGCGGGTCCTTCGGTGCCCAAAACAAAAATATGATAATAGATAGGGCCTCCTTGGGATGAAAGAATCACATATATTGTTCTCTCTCCAAGATATGAGGTCATTATAGAGTGATGAAATGTTTATAATCGAAGAATGATGAAGATCATCATGAAACCAATGAATGGTGGATGTTGATAGTTCATCCATTAAAAATTATAAAATAGATAATTTCAAAAGAAAAATAAAATGAAAAAAATGAGTCAATCAGGGACTACATAATCCAGAATTGAAATCCAACCTTGATTTTGGTTCCGCCGTTGAATTAGTTTCAGTATGATCTACTATGATATAATGTTTCGTGGTGATTCAACAAACATTTAAGATCAATTTAATGATAGAAAGGCAAGAGGATACCTGCTAGAGTCCATGGGAAAAATGATCGAACCCTTACAAATTTCTCCAAACTCATATTTATTTAAAATTGTAAAATATTTGTCAAAGGTGATGCGATATGAACCACCAACAAGCTCTCATTTTTTTCCTTTTTTAGTTAAAACATCCCACTCCAAACTCAATGATCATCTCTAATTTCCAATCCTGATATCAATTTAAATGCTATTTAATTCTTCATTTTAGATAAAATAAATAAATATAATTAGTTTATTTAAGAAAATAACCTATGTGGAATTTTCTACCGAAGGCCAATGCTAAAAAATGATCGATGTTTCCTAGGTTAAATTATATGTTTTGAACTCAATTGTGGCCTCAGATTTTAGATCAGAACTACTAATTATGAGATATCCCATTTTATGCGTTGTAAATGTACACTTATAATTTTATTATAATTTATTCTGGGAACAATGTGCCTTAAAATTGAACATTGTCTTAGCACCTAGCTCTATAAATATATTTAAATATATTCCAATGTTTTTAAAGAAACAACCCGGGTAACATCATCATTGTCTCTTTCATAATATTCTTCCCTGAAAAGAAACATAGGGGAAAATAACTTGGCATTCTGATCTAAAACCTAGCTCTCCTGCTCCCAAGAAAAACCTGATCATTTCCATGCTTCCAAATAATACAAACCAACGCTATGGTTTCTTCTACATAAGGTCATCTCTTTTCGATGATGTGAGTAAAGACATGGACATATATCCTCAGATGTGACATGTGGATAATGTTATGAACTAACTCTAGCTATCAGGGGTAAGGAAAGGCAGTAGGCAAACTCTCCATCTCTTTCATGTTCTCAATCGACTCCAAGAAACAAAGGGCATAGATTACATTAACGGTCTGACCTCTACATTCCACATCATGATTGGAATAATTTTTTTCATAGGACATGGTATATATTTTATCCATCAAAATATTAATCTGGGGAGACAACTATATTTATTCAGTCACACGTGATCTCACATTTGATTTTTCAAAACACAGACTTTCATTCATGCTTGATATGTGGAGAATACAACACCATCGTCTGAGGAATAGGTTTATCATCATTCTCCAATAGGTTGATCTGTGGGAATGTTAATTGCTCCAAAACATCCTACACTAGGCGAGCCATGGAATTACTACTAAGGGCATCAGCTACAACATTATTCATTCTTAGTGTATAGACTATCTCTAAGTCATTGTACTGTAGGATGCTATGTATTCATCACCACCATAGGTTAAAGAATCTCATGGGGATGACACACATGGAATTTTTGTGGTCTGATCAATCCACAAAGTGCTCACCCAAAAATATAGCCTATCCACGTTCTTAAGGAAAAGAATACAATTTCTAGCACAAGATGGTGAGTCACATAGTTCTGTTCATGAAGAATCTGTCACCTCACCATGTGATTGATAACTACAATATCAATACCTGCTGTTGATCACACAAGTTACCAAAGAATAGGGAAGGTAATTAAACTCAACCAACCACAAGATTATAGGTGCAGAAAAGACATGGAATACACCATACATCTTTTCCTCTTTGGTAAGGAGAGTAATCACCAAAATTGGCACTATGCTGATGTAATGCCACGAAACCTCTGGACTGGAGCTGGTGCATTACTTTTGATAATGGCATGGTTAGAGGGAATGAAAATCCCAAAGGAATTATTAGTTTAGTATTCTTTATGAAACTAGATACATATATGTTACTCAAATTACATTGGAAAAGATTACAAAATACAATACAAAATGAATCTGAAAACTCCATCCACACGAACACAATAAATGATTTCCTCTTTGTAACCTGTTAAAAGTAAACAATGAAAGGGGTGATCTCAAATTCATAGTAAGAGTTACAAATAGTTAAAGAAAGAGAACAACAATAATTTAAACATAATCAATCTGACATAATATATATAGAATTGGGAATAAATGAGAAACTAATTCCATTAAGAAACAGAGAATGAAACTGCATCCATAGATTTTTTCACAGTGAAAACCTCATGGATAATAATAATAACTGATAATGAATAAAGATAATGTTTATTAATTGGATGTCATGTATCTGGAACAATAAACCATAATACCATAAAAACCGTTTAGTTCTATGGATAAAATCCCATCTGAGTTTTGGAATCAAACTCAAAGGGTATGTCACCAAACTGATTTTTCTCATGAGACCTAGAGAAGCATCAAGGGGATGTAGTGGTCCCCACCCACCCCTTAATGCCCAAATAATTCGTTATACATTGATTCAATATAAGAGAAATATTCTTTTCCAATATCCTTATAGAATATAGTATATATATTTATCACAATTCCATTATTAAAACAACGTTACAAATAAACACGGTATGTAAAATGGTATACGGTTTAGACAAGAAAACATATCCATGATATGATATTATGGATATTTAATATCGATATAATTTAAAATTAAAATTGATCTTAAATTGTCAGTAGGTATACCACATAAGGATTATTAGGTGCACAATACAAAGATAGTCGCAACAAAATAGTAGTTGAGAGAAAGTCTCTTACCACAATGTGATCGATCAAATCATATGACCAGAACATCATAACCATAAAATTAATCATTTAATAACACGAATATAAAGAGATTAATGTTATTATATATCAAATGGTAGTACACATATATCACATACAAGATATTTGTGGCGAACAATGAAAATCTCACAGAAATAAAAGTGAGATGAAAACCCTTTACAAACATATCGGCATGGTAACAAGTGTTATTGTGAGGGCTTAATGAGAGGTAAAGGGGTATTACATTATTTATATGTCACAATGGTAGTATGGGGGTGGTGTAAAAACATACCCCATCATTAGGAATTAAAAATAAAAGATCACACCATAGGGGAGATTCTTGAACAAAAGTGAGAGAGAGGACCCCTTACCTTATGCTTGAAGGTGTTCTTGAATTGTTATTTAAGACATGAATAAAAAACATAAGCTTCTTATTTCTTAAGTCCAGAACCTCTTATATATGTAAATGATTTATTATAACCCTTTATAGTTCATTCATGGACTTTTTGATTAGTTATAAGGTTCAATTTCATTGCCCGGGCTCGTTTTTTTACTTGGTTTTAAATGATTGGTTCAATTATATTCAAGTTAAGATAAATATATAAGATGAATGTGGTTATCAAACAACTAAGTTATATTCTATTAGTGCACATACATAATATTACATGGTTTTATATTTAATTTGTGTACATAGAGTGAAGTTGAATTATTATATAAATAACCTTAGTGACAACCATTTAGGCTAAATGGTGGGTTTGATTACAATAAACTAGTTTTTATTTGTAATATAATACCATTTTTACAAAAGTATTAAAGAACTAAAAATTGTATATATTACATATATAATGATCAGGTTCAACCATAAAACATATGGTTTCATGAACAGAATTATAGATTATAATAGAAATTGATAAACTCTAGTCTTTGAATGTGCTAAATTAACACATCTCAAACGGTACTTTCATTTCTTTCAAATAAGTGGTGGGGGAATGGAGATAATGTAATGAAATATAAAATTAGCATGAAAAAATTTCAGTGAATGTATGTTACTGGATTTGTCATACTATTATGGTGAGGAAAGATACAAAAAGAAAAGAACATTAAATAATTGAAGGAATTGGAAAGAGGAATTTACCTCTTGATACTTCCTTCTTTGAGAACCACCTAAGGGGAGGGGTTTTGGTATTTTTAAGAGTCTATGAGCTTTGGATGTGGGGGAGGATCTTTAAAAGAGAGCTGGGTAGAATATTTTTAAGGAACAAGGCTTGAGTGGTGTGAGAGGAAGTGGGGGTGAGGGTTGCTTTATATAGTGGAGGGGAGATGAGTTTTATTAATATTATAATCATTAGTTTATTATTTCCTCTCAAGAAAACCAATAGTGAGTATTCCATGACTGAGAACAGTAATATATGTATGTGACTTCGAAACAATTGGTCTTATATCATCATAACATCATCAATGGCTCAGTTAATCCATTATTTAGCATTAATTGTGAATTATAGGATTTTACTATTCATCAAAAATTTAAGTATTTTAGAAAAATTCCAAAAATTCACCCTATACATTTTTTTATTGTAGAATCCAAAAATGAGTCCAATTCATCCAAAATAATTTTACAAATATTATTATTTATGTATTTAATTAAAATAATTATTTCATCAAAAAATATAATCACTTAAAATATTCATCTTTATTTTTAAGGTGCCTAAATTCATTTATATATTCAAGGGAAAGAAAACCACTCATAAGAGTAATATTTCAATTCACAAGGGTAAGTTACTATTCAAAATTGTAGGTTAATATTCATAAGGTTAGGTTATTAATAACTAAAAATTAAGTTGATTCTATCAGACTCTAATTATCATCTTGATCACAACCGTGTATGTCATATTTTTAAAATTCACATCATAGAGTTGAAAAATTTATGTTTAATGGCTAGGTTATGGATATATCCTATACCTAACCATGTTTTCTTCCATATAGGCTCGGTGATTCATGAAATATAGTCTATAACTATAATGTATTTAAGAGAAAAATATTGTAAAGTGTTTGGGGTGCTACGACTGATTCCAATAGTGAATTCTACTTAAATGTAGGAAAATTTGTAAAAATATACTAGTAAAGCTATGACCTACTCTGAGACACCACTGCAAAACCTCACCCTAAATTCATATGTTCGAGGGACTCTTCCACCGAACCTCGATACTATCTCCTTTGTGTAGAATTAAATTTACCTCACTGATTTTTTCATGTAAGAAAAAACCCATCTCCATGGTGGAGGCATACATATTCCTCATTCATTCAACACTATGTCGAACAAAACCAATATCGGGTTACAAGAATGCCTCACATCACCATAATAAATCAACAAGCTTGAATTAGTGTGAATAGAGTACCTCATACTATGTCTAAGATTTTCTACTTTAAAAGGTAGAAAAGACACCGAGCATACCTCATATCATCTCACATACTCTAGGATTATAGACATTTAAAACATGTAGTCGGTCGTGGCTTAATTCCTTAAATCCCCAAGCCTGACTTGGGCCTCTCGGTGGTGGTGGAATTAAATCGTAGCGTTATCCCCCAACCCCAAATCCTACTGCTCCCATCCCTACACCACATAACTAGGGACAGTCTTATACATTATTAATAGATCCATAATCATGACATTGTATCTGTCATGGTAGTTCATTTACAATCTACATGTAAAGCTGATCATGTATTTTCAGATAGTCTCGTGACTTGTGACCTCTCTGATCACACGCATAACACCAAACATAGCTATCCTAACCCAGTGCTTTACACTTTCCACGAACATCATCCTGAGTCTGATCCTGGAAAAACCTCTTGTGTTGAGACCATGCCAACTGATATCTGTTAAATAAAGAAAAAATCTTTTCTATGTCACCCACACTTATAAAACATTCCTACATACACCCCTCAGATAGAAAAATCTATGCCACTATTCTTTAATCTAGTACCTCCAAAATGGAGGTAAAAACCCAGGGTTCTACACTAGAACCAATTTCTCCATTGAGACCCTCAACAAACTTCCATGCAAGGAAGTAGCTGTATCGTATCATGTCCAAAGTGTACTCAAAATGGTATGTGATCTCGGTTGTGTACTCTTCCACACTTATCCCTCCCAAATGAAACTAAATGAACTATAGAAACCAAATGGGGTTCAAGAAGGAATGGTAGTAATCCTCATGGAATAGCTTCAAGAAGTCATCCCAAGAGAGTTCTATCTCATTGTGCATCTATGAAACCATGCTCCACAAACATCTAGATATTCCATGGAAAAGAATAGTTGCCAAATCGACCATCTGCGAGACTTGCCCGCTGTAGAACCTCAGGGGTATCTAACATTGGAACTCCAAAATTACACTCTGACTACTCACATCTTCATCCCACTCTTATGTGTTTCTGAATTACTATTTCCCTCTGGAATTAGGGATGACCTCATTGATTGAAGGTTCAAACATTCCAATCAGTTTTTAACTTGTTTGATCATAGAACCAGAAACATCCAATGATTCCATATCCATTTGGACCTACATTCCAAAGGTAGGCTCTCATTAGTTGTGAACTGATGAGTCTTATAAATTTTCATTGGTTGAGAGGATGGGAGGTCGGACTCATCACACTTTTTTTAGGGGAATTATTGTCTACTCTGGGACACTCTTTATAGATTTAAGTTATGTTCATGAATCCTTATTATATTACCAAGTATAAAATGAGCATTCCTTTAGATCTGACAATCAAAGATTGATATGTAGGAAATTTAGATAATATTTTATATGTATTAGAGGTTCTTCATCGATGAAGAATCATCTGTATTTGTTATAGATTCTATGTTCATGGTATCCTTAAAATACATAAAAGTCGCTTGGTCATTATGAGGACCACACTTGTTTTAAAGCCACTCAGTGGGGCACTTGTAGTTTATTGTCATTCGGGAGGACATGGATTATTTCAGAATTGGGACCGTACCCCTTGATGGGCTACCTACGTATCCTTTGTTTTGGAAAAGGTATCAGAACACACATAGTTCAACTAAAAGAGTATGATTTTTATGATTGAGGGACTAAAGAAAGATGTCATAATTAATATTATAGTCTAAGATCATGTGAGTCATGCTCAGTGTGAGAAACAATAGGTATTAGTAAAACCAAAAAATTGTTCCATGAAAGATGAAATCATAAGAAATGATGTCGGGCTTATGTATGTATGACTGCCCAAAATAGATGAGGATTAATATTTACATTAGGGAAGAAATCTAGGAACAAGGTTCATAAAGGTATATGTACTTTATGGAGATTTGGATACTCTAATCTTGGAACTTAATCCTAAGGAAGATTCCCAAGTTAGGAGGGGACTTATGATTTGGTTTTAATCCTGAGAAGGAATCCAGATCAATAGGAAATTAAGACTGAGTCTTACTCCTGAAATGGAGGCCAAGGTTACAGAGATTTGAAAATTAAAGGGTACTTGGGACTTACTCCTAAATAGGAGGAAAATATTTGAGATTAGGGCTTACTTCTGAAAAGGAGGCCCATGTTAAGGGAATTATGGTTGGGGCTTACTTTTGGGGAGGATGCCCATATTTGAGACTTTAAGACTGGGGCTTATTACTAAAAAGGATTCACAGATTAGGGGACATGGGACTTACTCCTAAAGAAGATGCCCATATTTGAGACTGGGGATTACTCCTGAAAAGGAGGCCTAGGTTAAAGGAATTAAGGATTGGGGCTTACTCCTGAGGAGGATGCCCATAATTTGGGGAATTTTGACTGGGGCTTACTCATGAAAAGGAATCCCAGGTTAGGGGATCTAGGGCTTACTCCTGTAAAGGAGGCCCATATTTGAGAATTATGACTGGGGATTATTCCTGAAAAGGAGGCCCATATTTGAGAATTATGACTGGGGCTTATTCCTAAAAAGGTGGTCCAGGTTAGGGATTCACTCATCTTAAAGGATGAGGTTTAATGAATGAAATCTCAATTGTTAGTGACATAAAGATGTGTAAATCTCTGGATTTTGAGAGATGTTCCATAGAGTTCCTTTCAGATAAGGAATCCAAATCAAGAAATCATGCCATAAATGGCATTGAAGAGTGTATTGAAGACTGAATCATGAATAGGATAGGTGGAATGGAATAAGAGGGGTGAAATGGGCAGGAAAGGCACCCTAAAAGGTAGGGGCGTGCAATTCCAGGCAGGCGCATAGGTACTGCATGGGTGTCCAAGTCCTGGTCGTGCAGGTATACCTACGCGGCACATGGGTACATGCGCGATTTTCATCCCTTAGAGTAATATTTGGGTGATCCTCGACCAATGCCTTTAGAATCATCCCTAGAGGCTTTCCAAAAGATGGCGCACAAGTTCTAATGAAGAAGTAGGGTGGCGTGCAAGTGTGTCCATTTCCCTTAAAGGTAAAACCACTTAGGCGCACAAGTGTTAGTGAATTATAACACTTAGAACAAACTCCTCTTGTTTAGACCTTGCATTCTTGGTAAAGAATTACCCTAGAAGTGTTCGAAAGACCTGAAGAAGAGGCTTGGGTTTTCAGATATCTGTATGTGAATTCTGGAAAAATTCCTCCTGAAATGGGGGGCCCACAGGGTCTATTGATAGGCTGGAGAAGACCCTGGGTGGTTATACTTTATGGCGCACAAGTATACTTGCGCGAAAGTGAGAGAACTTGCGTGACCCTTGTGCTTTTGAATCCTTGTTCACGCCTTTGTCGATTTTTGATGATTTCTTCAAAGGATGAATCAAATTGTGCTAAGTAATTTCCCTTTCCATTCTTTTAGACAATGTGACGAAAAGGACAATCACAAAAATTCCCCCCTCAGAGTTGGATCCGAAATAAATGAGGTTGTGAATCTGAGGAAAAGAAGAAAACTAAAGGAATGGAGGCGCGCAAGTGTTCAGTGCACAACACCTGGCGTGTATGTTCGAGTCACGCAGGGTTGGAGCATGCTGGATAGAGCATGCAGGTGGACCGCCTGTCCTATAAATATGCGGTCATATTCCGTCCATAGCATCTGATTTCCTGATTTTCGAGCTCTCGTCGCGCAGGCCCCCTTCGTCACGCAAGTCGCTCGTTTTCCATTGTTTCTTCACTTTCGCGCTGTTGTTAAGGTAATAGTACTTTTGCGGTGATACATGCACACCAAAAATTTTTGTGGCACATTAACACATGTGTGATACATCCATACTTGCGCGCCATGTTTTAGACTTGCGTTCCTTAATGTCTTTTCCATTTTTTTGAAATTACTTCAAATATTGTTTATGAAAAATGAACTTACTTAAAAGTTAATATATTCAAATTTTGTGCAGAATCAATGGCTCTTAGAACCAGAAGAGCTGATGAACTAGCTAGAAAGTAGATTAATGACACTATGAACATTTTTGTCCATGATTACTATGATATCTGCGAAAATACTTTCTCATAATTGGATAAGTACTTGAAGAAATATCATCTTAATTTCACACAGAGCATCTACATGTCTCTGTATGGTCATGGTCATCTGCAAGGAGTCAATGTTTCAGATGGAAAGAACTATACGCCTTACATGTAGCTACATTGCTACTCCTCTATTTCGGTTATGTTGTGCATTAAGAGCAACAACATTCATGTGAACTTTCATGTTTTTCCTCCATGCCATTTCATTAAAGATATGAAAAAGGAAAACCCATGGGATGAAATGTTTTCCACTATCGATTGGTTGAGAGAAGACAATCATGGAATTAGATCAATATCTAAAAAGAGTACTCTCTCCAAATGGATCTTTACTTATAATGCTCCATTCTCAAATCCATGTATCCATCTTCCAATTCTATTGGACAGAAACAGAGTCACTGTTTGATCAGAATAAATTTTTTTCAAACCAAACTCAAGAACATCCTTTTACAATTGTACCAAGAAGAGCTGGTATCACTGCATCTCTTATTGTATCCAGTAGAATGAATGAATTCCAGGTGGTTGCTGATGAAGCTCGAAATTCCGTAAATCAAATGAAGAGTTATGTTGAAATCCATTTGTAAATCCTAAATAATAGAAGAGACACCAGTCTGTGGATTTCCCTCTATCTCCTATGTATCAATGAAAAACATGTTCGTCTTCAATCATTTTTACCTGCATTATTTTGTTACATGCTTTAAATTTTACCTAAGCCAATGGTCCTAGTAAGCCTAGATTGATTTTTACTAGGATTAATGTAAATAACCCTACAAAGTTTGAATCTTTTAATTGCTCATTATTACCTAAATCATACAAAATGTATGTTTAGTGAGCTAGAACTACACTTCTATTCAGAGTTCCGTTGTCTTTTTTGGGCAGTTTAAAGTCATGCACATTGGGCATAAAGAGACTAATGTTTAAGGTCGAAATAGCTTTGACTGAATGAATTAGAATTGACTCAATTCTTTGAAAATTTATCTGAAAACATATTAATATACTCAAGTATGAGGGAAAATATGTAAACTATAACTTAAGAAAATTTGGATCTGAGGAATGATATGAAAAAGACCTAAAAGGAATTAGAAGAATTAATTTCCAAGAATGAAGTTACCATTATTTAACAAACCCGTTAGGGGGTTGAATTATGCAGGGCCACCTAAGGGCATTGGATACATAGTCAAATAAATAGTATCTTTTGGCTAACAAGTCTATTATGTAGACTGTTTATGCAAGGCAGCCTAAGGGCACGTGCTGCATAGTCAGGCAAAAGAACTCTCGGGAATTTACTTTCCTAGTGCTAAAAAGACAGTGAAATTTTATGAAGATTCAAATTTTCCAATGTATAGAGTTTGCTGTATGTAATGAGGTACTTGAATATGGAGAAGATATTTCCAAACAAGATTATCAAAGAACTAGATGGATATCACTCCTAAGAAGGTCTGACCCAAACGTAGGGAAGGAGAATATAAACCATAGACTTGAATACTTTCAGATCAAGAAAAAGGATATGGGACAAATATGTTAATGATGGATATTTTTTGCGGATCCCTACATACTTTCATTTAAGACCAATAAGGACAAAAAAATCTTTCTTCCTAAGAACGATGTTACCAGTATCTGACAAACCCATTAGGGGGTTTGAATTATGCAAGACCACCTAAGGGAATTGGCTTCATAGTCAAATAATAGTATCTTTTGGCTGACAAAACTGTTATGGAGACTGCTTATGCAAGGCTGCCTAAGGGCATGTACTACATAGTCAGGAAAAATAACTCTAAAAAATTTGACATATTTGAGACTAAAAGTCAAGGAAAGGGTTATTATGATTTAAAAAAATTTAAGGTTGGGATTATGACACATAAAAATTGGTATTGTCCAATTTATACCGTGATACACAGATCAATGCTAACCATAATCATGTTGTGGCTGGGTCCTGAATGGAAATGTTGGACTTCACTACGTATCCCAAAAGGATGGGAATCAATCCATATGTAGTTCTTGAACTACAGTTTAATGTCATGTGGGACAAAAGGATTAAAGATCTTAGTTTAGGGTCATAGAGGTTGGACCATTATAAGAAATACAGAGTGTGTGTTTTCAAGGGGACTTTTCATCCAGGGGACTGAAAGTGGAATATGGGGTTAGGCCCAAATGACTTCGGGCTGGATTCGAGGGACACTCGAACATTCCTACGTATCCCATAAGGATGGTAATCAAGACCACGTAGTTCTAGAAATACCATCTGTACAAATTTGGTTCGTACATGTGAAGGGTGAAAAGGGTCTTTAGTGCAATGATGGTTTAACCCAAGATAAAATGGTTTGGGCATTTCCATTTATGCACGTAGTCTTTGGAATATAACATGATTGAAAATCAATGTAAACAATGATTCCCTCTCAGATGAGGGTATCAAATAATATTATAGTTTATTGTCATACTGGAAAAAAGTGTTGTATAGTTTAACATTTTATAGCAAGGACGAAAGTGAATCAATGTAAAAATATTGATTCTAGGGGCAGTTTCATGATTCAACATCGTATGAGATGGAGGTGAACCGATGTGAAGAGATTGATTTTGGGCATGAACCTTGGGAGGTTGCCTACGTACCCAGCCTGGAAGGCAAGGATCAAAGTCTGCGTAGTTCAATAAAAGAATGAATTAATGATCAAGTTTTTCTTTGGGACAACGGCCTATAAAATTATGCTGCGACTTATGCGTGGTTAGCGACCCAAAGAGAGTGTTATGGTTGAAATTTTATCTAAGATCACGTTAGTCATACTCGGTGTGAGAAACAAGTGGTAACAACAACCTTAACGATGCACAATTTAATGTCATGTAGGATATATACAGGGACTATGCAGTTTAATGTCTTGCAGTTAGGACTACTAGTGCTGCACAGTTTAGTGTCATGTAGCAGGGAAAAAGTACAGTTTAATGTCATGTAGGACATATCAAAGGGATATTATGTATGGTTTAGAATCATGTAGTTAGGATGATGGGGACAACATAGTTTATTGTCATGTTGGACAAAAAGAGGACTGTTCAGTTTAATGTCATGCAGTAAGGACAAAAGAGTACACCATTTAACATCATGTTGGACGTATTAGGGAAATTTTCACAGTTTAACATCATGTCGGTGTTGGTCGGAGATTGATGGAAAGAGGGGGGGGGGGTGAATTGCCTTTTAAAAAATAATTAACAATTTAAAAACAAAGTTAAAAGTGCAGCGGAAATAAAAGAGGCAAGACACAAAACTTGATAACGGAGTTCGGCTTAAACCAAAGCCTACTTCTTCGCTCCCAACTCAACCGTTGAGAGATTTACTACCGCTTGCTTTTTAATGGTTTTAGCAAGAAACCCACTAGACTTTAAGGTAGTCTAGAACCTTTTACAGCTTTCTTTTAATGGTTGAGCAAGAACCCACTAGCCTTCTTACGGGTGAAGGCTAGCTCACCTACGACTCAAACCTTTTAAAGGGAAGGCTTGACTAACCTCTTCACACCTTGAAGGTGGTGTGAAAACCCAAACAAAAGGAAGATAAAAGAAATGGGTGTTTGTAGGCACAAACCCAAATTGATGCTCAAAAAGATAAAACAAGAAAAACAGTAATGTGGAGAAGTCTTGGGCGCCAATGGATTGATTGGAGTTGATGAAGAGCGCTCCCAAGCTTCTCTGGTGATGCTCCTTGGATGTGGAAATGGGTTGGAGCTATTGAGGTTCCTTGAAGGAATCCGCCGGAGGTTTTCCAAATGATGAAAAATGTGTCCGTTGGCTTCCGTTGGCTTGGTTATAGTTCCACTCTTGTTCCGGGGCTTCCTAGTCCTTTATTTATAGAGGGGGAACCCTCATATGGCTGTTCGGGGTCTTCGGAGCTGTTGGAAAAGTCTTCGGAGCTGTTGGGAGCAGGCTGGTCAAAGCCCAACGGCTAGTTTGACTGGCTCCACCGGCTGACCGGTGCTTGGCCACCGGTTGGCCGGTGCTTTGGAAAAAGGAGAGGCCTTCTGCCCAGGCACCACCGGCTGGCCGGTGAGGAGGCCACCGGTTGGCTGGTGGTGAGACAATAGGTGTCCCTTCTGTCTGGGTTCCACCAGCTGGCCGGTGATGGGACACCGGTTGGCCGGTGGACTGAAATCAGTCCACTTTTTCCTTCTGGCATTCTTGGCCCAATTCCTTGGAAACCTGAAATCATTCCTATCATCCAAAAACACTTAAAACAAGATTAGATAAAAGAGAGAGTGATTGTGATCATGAAAATTAAACCACGAGGGGTACGAGAGGTACAACAATCTCCCCCTATTTTGATGATCACAATCACCAAAACAAGCAATGTAAAAGACTGAAATGAAAGGCATGCTTTAAAGGATAAATTGAAAAGAAAATCAAAGCATTAGAGAAATAGATTTCTCCCCCAATAAACCAAGAATTTCTCCCCCTTTGTGATTATCAAAATATCACGAGGCATAAAACTTGATTGAGGGAAAGGTAGAAAAACAAGATAGAGTTTTTAAACCAATTGAAATTTTTGAGATTTGAATTGAAAGTTTAGAATTGAAAGTTTTGAATTGAAGGTTTTGAATTGAAAGTTTTGAATATAAATCAAAAAGGCTTAAACGATCCTAACTCTCCCTAAATAAAAACAACAAATCACCGGGGAGAGGATTTTAGAACCGAGGCAAATTTTGGTCCGGTGAGACTCGCTAAAAGGGATTTTTCAATCCAAACTTGTCTAGTGGCGGGTCTTCTCCTATGAAATTCATCATTGAAGGAAATGGTTTTGGGCCTTCCATACCGGGCATTTCTGCAATTGCACTCATAAATTAAGTGCCCGGGTTTTTTACAATAGTTTCAAAATTTATATTGGGAGCTCCCCCTTACAAAAATAGTAGGAGCATGGGAAGAGGAAGCTTGATTGGAATAGCCTAGCCCTTGGGTGGTTCAAGATATGCATTGGGAACCAAGGAGCTTCGAGAGGTTATGTTCACCTTCGGTGAACATAGCTAGGTATTCCCTCAAATCCTTGATTGTTGATTCCATAGAATCAACATCGGGAAGGTTTTGGATCTTGAGGGACAAGCCTTCCTTTTCTTTGAGAAGTTGTTTCTTTTCGGAAGAAAGTTTTTTGAAATTCTTTTTTAAAGCAATAAATTTGGAAGAATGTTCGTGAAAACCTTCCTCCAATTGATCTCTAGCATGTTGGAGATCCTCATAAGATAAATGATTGAAAGAATTTGAAGAACTAGAGGAAGAGGAGTCGGAAGAGGATACCTCAAGAAATGTCATTAGGCATTTTTTTACCATTGTTACTTGAGGAGGAGGAGGAGGAGGATGTGGAGCTATCACTCCATGTGGCCATGAATGCCTTCTTCTTTTCTTTTTGCTTGGCCTTTTTCTTGTTGAGTGGACAATCGGGCTTGTAATGGCCTTTCTTGCCACACCCGTAACATGTTACCTCGGGCTCGGATTTTTCGTTGGGTTGAGCCTTGGGGGATTTCTTCTTCTTGTGCTTCTACATGAATTTGTGCATTTTTAGGGCAAGATTCTCCATTTCTGAATCGTTGCTTGAAGAGGAAGACGATGTGGAGGAGGAGCTTTCTTCTTTTTAAACTTTAAAGGTGATGTTTTTGGAACTTTGATCAGTTTGCCTTCCTTTTCATCTTGCCTACTCATGGTGATCTCGTAGGTCATGAGGGATCCGATGAGCTCTTCGACCGGCATGTTCTTGATGTCTTTTGCTTCTTGGATTGCCATGACATTCGGTGCCCATGTGCTTGGTAAGATCCAAAGGATCTTCTTGACCATCGTTTCTGCAGACACATCATCTCCAAGAGACTTTCTCCCATTGCACACATCAGTAAATTGAGTAAACATTTCCGTAATAGATTCGTGTGGGTGCATGGTGAAACTTTCAAAGTCTTGACGATACATATATAATCTAGTGTCTTTGACTTTGTTAGTGCCCTCATGGGTCACTTCCAAAAGCATCCAAATTTCATGAGAAGTGGGGCAAGTAGAAATACTATTAAATTCATTTCGGTCTAACCCACAATGAAGAGCATTCATGGCTTTGCCATCAAGCTCAAAATTAGCAATGTCTTCGGGGGTCCATTTAGACTCATCTTTTCTAGAGAGAGTGCAGCCTTGCATAACAATTCTATATATAGGATAGCCAATACTTCTAAGAAATGTAATCATGCAAGTTTTCCAATATGTTTAGTCGGTTACATCAAAGAATGGAGCCCGAGTCATGGAATACCCTTCGGGTGCTTGTGAGGAAGAATCCATCACTATGGATTTTAGGTTTTTAATCGATTAAGGTATTACACAAACTTTCCTTTGATACCAATTGTTGGTCGGAGAGTGATGGAAAGAGGGGGGGTGAATTGCCTTTTAAAAAATAATTGACAATTTAAAAACAAAGTTAAAAGTGCAGCGAAAATAAAAGAGGCAAGACACAAAACATGATAACAGAGTTCGGCTTAAACCAAAGCCTACGTCTCCACTCCCAACTCAACCGTTGAGAGATTTACTACCGCTTTCTTTTTAATGGTTTTAGCAAGAAACCCACTAGACTTTAAGGTAGTCTAGAACCCATTACAGCTTGCTTTTAATGGTTGAGCAAGAACCCACTAGCCTTCTTACAGGTGAAGGCTAGCTCACCTATGACTCAAGCCTTTTAAAGGGAAGGCTTGACTAACCTTTTCACACCTTGAAGGTGGTGTGAAAACCCAAACAAAAGGAAGATAAAAGAAATGAGGGTTTGTAGGCACAAACCCAAATTGATGCTCAAAAAGATAAAACAAGAAAAACCGTAATGTGGAGAAGTCTTGGGCGCCAAGGGATTGATTGGAGTTGATGAAGAGCGCTCCCAAGCTTCTATGGTGATGCTCCTTGGATGTGGAAATGGGTTGGAGCAATTGAGGTTCCTTGAAGGAATCTGCCGGAGGTTTTCCAAATGATGAAAAATGTGTCCGTTGACTTATGTTGGCTTGGTTATAGTTCCACTCTTGTTCCGGGGCTTCCTAGTCCTTTATTTATAGAGGGGGAACCCTCATATGGCCGTTCGGGGTCTTCGGAGCCGTTGGAAAAGTCTTCGGAGCCATTGGGAGCTGGCTGGTCAAAGCCCAACGGCTAGTTTGACTGGCTCCACCGACCGACCGGTGCATGGCCATCGGTTGGCCGGTGCTTTGGAAAAAGGAGAGGCCTTCTGCACAGGCACCACCGGCTGGCCGGTGAGGAGGCCACTGGTTGGCCGGTGGTGAGACAGTAGGTGTCCCTTCTGTCTGGGTTCCACCGGCTGGCCGGTGATGGGACACCTGTTGGCCGGTGGTCTGGACAGAGGGGATGCCTTCTGTCAAGATTCCACCGGATGGCCGGTGGTCATCCACCGGTTGGCCGGTGGACTGAAATCAGTCCACTTTTTCCTTCTGGCTTTCTTGGCACAATTCCTTGGCAACCTGAAATCATGCCTATCATCCAAAAACACTTAAAACAAGATTAGATAAAAGAGAGAGTGATTGTGATCATGAAAATTAAACCACGAGGGGTACGAGAGGTACAACAGTTGGATGAAAAAGGGATGATACAGTTTATTGTCATGTTGGATGAAAGTGCAAATAGTTTATGCTCATATGCATGGACCGTGGATGGTGCAGTTTAACGTCATGCTGGATGGAAGGGGGACTGTGCAGTTTAATGTCATGCAGTGAGGTCAAATTAGGGAATTTTTTTCAGTTTAACGTAATATGGGGGGGATTAATACAAATTGTTAAGTTCATATGTATGGACCCTAGATGATGTAGTTTAATGTCTTGCTGGATGTAAGGGACTTGAAAATAGTTTAGGGTCATATGCATGGACTGTTGATGATGAAGTTTAACGTCTTGCTGGATGGTGGTGCAGTTTAAGGTCATACCAGACTAAGGATGATATATTTTGTGTTTATACAAAATAAATATTCAATAATCTGGCATTCGTTGGAGCAGTGATGAGTTCTCCATCCATTGAGATTAAAAAATAAGCTTCATTTGAGTAGACCCTATGTATTGAGTAAGGTCCTTCCAATTTAGGCTCAAGCTTGTGAGGTTTCTTTTCTAGTATCATTAGAGTTCAGAGAACTAACACCAATTCTCCCTTAGTGAATGAATGAAGACAAACATTTTTTTTAAAAGATCGTGTTATTCGATTCTGATATACTTCCAAATGGTGCAAAGTGGACAATCTTTTCTCATCTAACCGTTCCAATTCATTCAATTGCTTTTGAGATTGTTCATCTGTAGATGATTGATCACAAATGGAAACTCTGAGCAAGGGTATTTGAACATCAATTGGCAAGACTACTTCCATTCCATATACCAATGAATATGGAGTTGACTGCGTTGCAGTGTGGGTGGTAGTCTGATAAGCCCATAAAGAATGAAAGATTTTATCAAGCCATGATCTCTTATCTTTATCCACCATCTTTTGCAGTATATTTGACAGTCTTGTTGAAAGCATCAATCTGGCCATTGGCCGCTGCCTGATACCAAGATGAATGGTTGGATTTGATGTTGTATTCTGATACCATTTCTTCACCTTAGAGGAACAGAAGTTGGTGCCATTTTCCATCAATATGGTATGAGGGAAACCAAATCTGGTAATGATGTTAGAATTGATGAAGCTAAAAATGCATTTAGAACTGACTTCCTTGAGAGGTATTTCCTCAGCCCATTTGAAAAAGAAATCAGTAGCAGTAAGAATATACTTAAACTGCTTGGCCGTAGCTGTAGGGTAAGGTTCCACCACATCCATTCCCCATGTGGCAAATGGCCACGAGTATTTAGCTCTATGAACATACTATGGAGGCTAATGAATGAAGTTGGCCCGTACATGTCATGAATGACACTTCTTTGTGAAATCAACACAATATTGTATCATTGAAGACCAAAAGTATCAAATCCTTTGAATCTGATCAGATAGTCTATGTCCAGACTGGTGGGAACCATAGACTCCTACATGCACATCCTTCATGATAGCCATTGTCTCTTCACCATCAATGCATCTGAAGAGAACACCATCAAAACCACGCTTTTAGAGAATTCACTCTAGGTGATTTGGTCTATCATAATGATTAAAATTGATGACACATTGCCATATTTTTTCTTTCTCGACCCTATCAGGTGGAAGTGTTCCATTTTGAAGGTATTACCTGATTAGTGACATCTATCATATAGTATGACCATATGGTTTAGGAATGGGACTAATTTCATTAATTTCTTCTGTTTTGATTCGAACATAAGGTGAAAATGCATGACGTTGGGCAACACTGATGGTTGTCTCATCCAGATTTGGATCTACCAGAGATGTGGCTATATATTCCAGTGCATCAGCTTGAAAATTTTGTGATCGCGGGATATAAGAAAATGTCAGTTCTGAAGGGAATTCCACCATTAACCCTCTGACATAATCATAAAAAGGGATTAGTTCTTCATTTCTGATGGCATAATCCCCATTGACTTGTTTGATTACCAGTTCTGAATCACCTTTCACCTTTATGTGATTCACTTGTTCTTGAAGCGCCAATTCCAAGCACGGGATGAGAGCTTGGTATTCTTCTTCATTATTGGTACCACCTTCCCATAATAAGAAGGAATAAGGTAACACTGCCTTTTCTGGAGAAATGATCAAAATTCCTAAGCCAACATTGTTGAATTTACGATTTTCCATTTTCCGCCCTGTTGGACTTCTGGAAGCACCATAAAAATACATTTCCCATGCATGAGGAATTTATCGAATAGATAAGTCTTCCTCATCAGGGAGTTCAATATCTGAAGATGTGTCTTCAACTGAAGGATGTTCAGCTAATAAATCAGCCAAATCTTGGCCCTTAATTTCCTTTTGAGACACATACTGAATGCCAAATTGCTGCAAAATAACTGCCCACCTTTCCAGATGTCCTGTAAGCATTGGAAGACTAAGGATGAATTTGAGTGGGTTTTTGCGAGATACCAATTGGACCTCGTGATGTTGCAGGTAGTGTATCAACTTCTGAACTGCAATGATTAATGCTAGGAAGCACTTCTCAATACTTGAATACTTGGTTTCTGCTTCAAGCATAGTCCTACTGAAGTAGTAGAGGCTGTTTTCATTCCCATCATCATTCATCTAAGCATGAAAGGCACCCAATGATCGCTCTAGAGTTGTCACGTAGAGGATAAGTGGTATTCCTTAAATGGGTGGTATGAGTACCGGTGGACTCAAGAGGTATTTCTTTAGAATATCGAATTCTTCTTGGCATTCTTTAGTCCACTGGTAAGTGACCCCCTTTCTTCATCAATTTGGTGAAGGGTAAACTTTTGCCTACGAAATTGGCGATGAAACGCCGAATATAGGCTAATTTTATTTAAAGTCCTCTAAATTCATTAAAATTTCTAGGAAGTGACATACCAAGGATTGACTTTGTCTTCTCAGAATCAACATCAATACCACGATGGTGTACAACAAAGCCGAGAAACTTTCCTGAGGTTAACCCAAAAAGCACATTTTAAGGGGTTCATCTTCAAATTATGTTGTCGATGCTTGTGGAATATGACTTCCAAATCAGCCAAGTGATTATAATTTTTTTTGGATTTAACCACCAAATCATCTACATATCATTCAAAAAACTTCCCTTGAAAGGGTTTGAAGATACGATGCATGGCACAATGATATGTAGCGCCCGCATTCTTTAAGCCAAAGGGCATTACCCGGTAGAAAAACACACCCTGAGGGGCTCTGAAGGTTTTGGATTCCTCTTCTTCTTGGGCCATTCGGATTTGATTATATCCAGAATATTCATCCATGAAGGAAAGTTCTTCATAGCTAGCTATTGCATCAATTAAAAGTTCTGTAATCGGAACTGGGAAATCATCCTTAGGAAAATGCCGATTAAGTTCTCAGAAATTGATGAAAACTATAATTTATCTATTCTTCTTCTTTACAGGGACAATATTAGCCAACCACTTGGGATATTGAACTTCGCTGATGATGTTAGCTTTGATAATCTTATCCACTTCAGCTTCAATTTTGGAAGCATCAGTTGAGTGTGTTCTTCTTATGGCTTGCTTAAATCCTCGATGTTCTTCTGGTAAACCCAAATGATGAGTAGCAACATCAGGATCAAGCCTGGGCATCTCTGTATAGTTCCAAGAAAATATGTCTTGATTTTTCTTTAAAAAGGAAATATATATCTGTTGTTCTTTAAGAGTTATGGCCGCACTGATTAAAGTGGGGCGTGGATCTTCTTTTTTACCCATATTTATTTCACTGAGTTCATCCACGGTGGTAGAGATACCCTCTTCAAATGCTGGAGAAGCATCTCTGAGATCCTCCTCTTCTTCATCATCATGTGTTATTTCTTCCATTTCTACTTGCATAGTAGATGATAAAGAAAAATTTTCATGATCAGAAGAGATGTCAAAATTTGCACATCATGAAGAAGAAACTCCCATTTTCGACCCAATTGATGATGAAGGGTCTTCCTTGGGAAATAAATAGGAGATGATGGATTGAGAATCGATATCATTTTCCACCTCCGATGTTGCTATAACTTCTTCTGGACTGATTGGCGAAGTATAAACTTGTTGTATTTCAGCAGATGAAATGAAGATGTCACCATTTGGGCTTTCATGACTGCTTGGAGGATCACCAATTTTTCCATGTTGTCTCGCTTGATTTCTGAAATTGACATTATGGAGCTTTCCATAAGAGTATTTTGATTTGGGTCGATCCTGTCAATATGACTAATAGGCAACACATAATATGTACTCACATGCACAAATGGATTTAATTGAATCTTCTCTAAACCATACAGAGCATTAACATTGGTAATCTCATTTGTTATGGATTTATCCTTTTCTTTCATGTGATATAATTCCACCTTAATGTATTGATACTCGCATGTCATGAACGGGGCCTTATCACCATATAATGTCCCAACTTGACCATCGAAACAATATTTGAGACATTTCTGGAATGATGAAGGGATAGCCGCATGTTGATGTAGCCATGGTCTCCCAAGCAAGATGATGATGGCTGAGTCTTGATCAACAACCATGATATATGAATTAGATACAAGATCTCTAAACTGAGTTCTGAGTGTAACTTCTCCCATTGGTTCTTGTTCATTTTTATCATATCCTTGTAACATCATGGTAGAATGACATAAATAAAATTATGTGAGGCCTAATCGATGAAGTCTATGAATGGGCATGAGGTTGACTCATGAACCATTGTCAATGAATGCTCTTCGGACGACTACGCCATTGACCTTGCCAGATAAGTACAAAGGTCTAATATGCCCATGCACAACATCATCTTCATCTTCATTAGTGAATGATATCACTGCATGGCATTCCTCAAGATTATTCTCTATGTGATAGACTTCAGCTGCAGTAATTTCAGTTTCAGACACCTGAGGACTTGACAAAGCCTCGATGAGTGCCTCCCGAAGATCTTTTTACAGATTCAAATCATCCATAATTGATAACATGGATGGTACTTGGGCTAGGTGTTTCAATATATCATACTTTTGATCCAGAGGTCTGCATTTCCCAACAGGAACATGTGGTTTAGCAGGTGCCTTGGATGTTGATGCTTTGAAAGTTGATGCATCATGTATTGAGATAGGAGTTGGAAATATTCATTGTTTTGGAAGATTATAATGATTAGATCCAGTCAATTGCTGAGAGGATGCTGATGGAACTTTCAACCGGTCTTCCAGAATAACTGTTCCAGGACTGAATTTGCTATTGGTAAAAGAACTTTCTTGTTCTTGCTGAGATCACAGTAACGCTCTACCAAGAGTTTCTACTGCGTACACAGCTCTAGAAGGGGAAGAATTGGAATAGTGTCTTCTAAAAGATTCATGTCTTCCCCTGTATCCTGAGCCTCTGGAACTTCCTCTATTCCTCTGTTTGATACAGGGAATTCATGATCATCGAAATCAAAACTGTGACTGGAATAAGGATTTGTTAATTGAATCATATTAACAGAACCAAAGATTAACTCTTCATACCATGAAGAATCTGCCTGACTAGCCAATTTTGGTTGTGCTGTTTGGTGGGATGGTGCCCATTGATTTGAAGTACATGGCATGAAGTCTTCTAGGGTCAAATACAACTTAGGATTTGACACGTACTCATCTTCTTCTGATTCGTTTTCTTTCTTTAAATGATTCTGTTTCTTTGAGTATTTTCCCTATGATGAAGAGGGTTTTGCTGTGTCATTCATGGCAGAAGGTACAATTGGTTTCTTCAATTTCGTTCGAAAAATATCATGAGTTTGGTTGATCATCTTTCTGACCATCCAATCATCATATTTTTGTGCATTTTTGCTTTTGACTTCTTGCCACTCGCCTTCCTCCTCTGGAACTGTAGCAGTAACACATGCTACCTGGGGTGAAAAGCCTTTCAGTTTGACTTTTCCCGATTCAACCATCTTTTTCAGGAGGAATTTTAAGATAAAACACTCTTGGATGGTATTACCCAACATTTGTTGAAAGGGAAAATAATTGGGACGGTCTTCATCTCCTTCCATGTTTGGCCTCTTGGGCCTTGGTAGCTGAACCAAATTATTCTCCAGGGCCGAAATAAAGTAACCAAAAACTTGTTTATTTCAGAAAGAGTATGTTTTTCACTTTAGGTCCTCAAATTGTTTTCGTCATTGATCGCTTTTATCATCTTGACAAAACGGCCTTTGTTGTTGACAGGCAGGAGGTGGAGCCCTTCGAGACGATGAAGGTTTTGAGGTAGAAGCAGGTACATGTGCATGTTTAAGCATAATTGTATCAGTTTCTGATTTACCCATTATCCTTCCTAGATCTAATGGAATTAAATGATATTTAGCCTTAGTCTATATAAGAGAATCTTCAATCTGTTGAGCGATTGAGGTAAGGTCTCAAAATCCTCATGTGTATTTCACAAGGATCAGTGGCGTGCAAAATTCTTCACGCCAATTTTCCACAGATATTGTCAATAGTTCCTCTTGAGGGAGTGCTAAGCTTATGAAATTTGTTAATCCCTTCCAGTGAGCAATGAAATCAAAGACTCTTTAATTCTCCCTTTGCTTACAGTTTATAAGATCAAAAACTATTATCTTTGGAAAATTTTAGCTAAATTGAAGAAGAAATCGTTGACAGAGATCTTCCCATCCAGTAATTGACCGGGATTTCAAGATTGTATACCAGAAAAAAGCTGGTCCTTGCAAGTTTCGCACAAAGCATCTGTGTTTCACAGCTTCTTGCTACTCCGGAGTTCCCATCATAGGATCGCAACAATACATGTAATGCATCAAATGATGTTCAGGATCGCCTAATCCATTGAAAATAGGGAATATAGGATTCCCAAAATTTGATGGGCGAGAGATTGAATCTACCTATTCAGGGTAAGCTTTCTTTTCCATTTGAACCTGCACACACATCCCTTCCATAGTCTCTAACCAATCTGTTAATGACTCAATGGTAGTTATTAACTTTTGAGAAATATCTAGTTGAACTTGGACTTGGGAAGGTGCAATGACTGGAGTCTGGACAGGTATGGCAGTTGGTACTACAACTGACGGTAGCACTGCCAATTGTTGTTGCACTTGACCTGTGGGATTAGACATGTGAGGGTGTACTAATAATGGAGGATATTCTTGATCCATCTCAGTAGCTGCAACAAACTCCCTTGGCTGACTGAGTCCAGCACGCTTAGGAGGAAGACTACTCTGAAGTAGTTCTGCATTCATCCTCCTCAATTCCTTCATTTCATCCTCCTATTAAGCAAATCTTTTATCTAGTGAGATCAATTGGCCTTTTTCAGGGGAAGGATATGCAACCTGATTCTTTCCCTTCCCCTTGTTTGATCCCTTTCGGAGAGGGGGAAGTGGGTTATTTGAAGGAACACCCAGATTCTGGGTAAACCTTTGATTTCGTGTACCCACACCTTCTTCATTTGTGTATGTGTTTACAACTTCCTGAGCATGAACCTCTTCATATGAGTCCCCTGAGTGAGCCTCATCTGGAGGATCGACAACAACGAAATTGAAGACATTTATTGATTCATAATGCATTACATCCATTCTATCATAATTTCTGTGATATTTTCTTCATCCATGTATTTGATGAGACATTGCCCTTTGTTGACTCAATCCCTCAGGAACTTCTTGACGAACCATAATTTGGAGAGAATCTCCTAATAATTTGGATCTTTGTTCCTCTTGAGGCTTCTTCCCTAATCGTGAAAAGACCGACGTTCTCTGAGGAGGTGATTGATGATTTGGAAAAGTCCCCAGTCTGGTGGACTGGGGCTGTTCCTGTTGTCTTTGCTCAACTCCTCGAATCCTATTTGTTGATTCTAAGGATTGGTATAAAGGAGTCCCCAGTCTGGAAAGATGGGCTGGCTCTTGACATGTTATGCCTAATACTTCATTAAATTCTCTCTTGATCTTGCAGACCATAGTCTAGAAATTAGTTGGATGCATCGACCTGTATCCACTTTTATCACCTGGCTCGAAAGACCGTTGGATGATTTCCGACACTTCTGTCACTTGATTATGGGATTTCTCCATATGAGAGGCTTGTTCAATATTCTAGTTTTCTTGATGTAGGAGTAATTCAACAACATGTTCTCTGTATTCGTGATTTTGAGATGAACTAGTTGAGGCATGTTCTTGAGCAAGCTAATGATTACAAACAAAACCCATTGACTATGGATGGCCATGGGAAATAACATGGCATGAGACCATTTTCAGGGGCTTTGCTAACTGGAGAGCACCGTGAAATGTAGTGCTCCCTGAACACCCCATCCTTTAACATGAATACCATATGGGTAATTGGCAATTAACTGGTGCAGTCTTCTTAGTGAACCAAGGCATGAATGTTGAAGGGCTCTCTGCGGCTTTTCAGCCTTCAGATATCAAGAGACTGATAGAGATGCCAAATCAATCTGACGTTGTAACGCTTCTATTACCATAAGATTATTTTCATAATCATCATAAGATAATTCTTTCTTTTTCAACTAACAAATTGTTTTCCATATGTTGAGACAACTATCATGAATCCCATCCTCCTTCATCATCTCTGTAATGTCATACTAAGAGACAGCCAGAGGCCAAAACACAACTGGCACTTCACCCTTCTCCAATTGTTTTCTCATGTTCAATATTTCCTCTTTATCATTCGATGAATATTCTTCTACCTGATTTGACCCGAGCTGGTGCTTCCTTGTTGCTTCATCAGATTCAAAAAGATTGGTAGAGTATTAACTGATGAAACTAGATGATGCATGACTTAGGGGTGGTTCGGAGAATGACCTACACCCTGGGCTATCTTCGGATTCAGAAATTATTTCACCTACTAGCGATGAAGCATCAGACATGACTAGTTTCACATTTAAATGTGCCTCAAGATAAGAGGGATTTCTCGGCACTACATTGTCCACTAGAGCATTTTCCGGGCAATGTGCATCACTACTGCAGAGAGGACTTTCACAGCAAAATTCATTATCATGGGGAGGACCACCATGGTGGGTTACAAAAAAAGATGAGATCTCTTTCTCCTTGGTCTTCTGACCACACAGAGGGTTCCTGTGGCTCTCATCTGAAGATGAAACTTCAAGATCGACCGAATTGTCATGAAGCAAGCCTTTATGAGAAAGTTTCTGTGAAAGACCATAAGAATTATTGTTCCCACTATTGGGAAATGAGGGATTAGAATCTTGAATTCCAAAATATAACTGTCTGGGGGCTTCAAGAACTCCAGCATCGAGCAAGGCATTGTTACAGATTGGCTCTTGATCTCCTGACTGTGCTTGGTGGGTCTTCTTCTTAGAGGCCTTCTTACTCACCTTGGAAACCACTTGTTGACGAAAGTGGCTTCTCTGAGCAGTTGTATGTGCCTGATCAAGAGATATGGCAAGGTTAGGCTGACGATCTCCACTCAAATCTGGTGTATTTTCTTGACTTGGTTGTCCATATGATATGGGGGAGTATGCCCCACAACCATCTTGGACTGGAACCGATGTGTGTTTTTGTTCTGGAGTGAACGGTTGATGTGTCACTCCACTGGTAGGGATATATTTGCATTTCATTACCTCTGATGCTGCTAAAGCCATTAAAATATCTTGGAAGGCATCCAGAATATGAGCAAGGATTTTCTTCTGCTCTTTCACCATTAATAGAATATTCTTGGTGACTTCAGCTGTCGGAATGGGGATATACGTCCATTCTGTGCTTGGAGTAGGTGTATGTGCCTGCTCCTGTCCTCCTTTTCATGTCAGTGAATCCTGACGGTACTCAAGTGTGGGTGCAGAGAGATGAGTTTGCCTCCTATTTGTCTCCGGAGCTTTCCTACTAACTTCTCCGAATGCTACCAGGCAAGACTGTTGGTAGGATTGATCAATACTAGCTGGTGTATGTGCCTTCTGATTGCACTTCGTCGAACGTGGTTGACAAGCTCCATCATATGTAGTCAGACGAGCCTGCTGACTAGCTGATGATGTATAAATAGGTGTATGTTCCTGCCTATAGTACTCCACTGAAATTTCCGGTTGGGATTGGCGTGATGCTTCCAGACAAGTCTGCTGGAAAATGAAATTAATATGGACAGGTGAATGTTCCTGCTTGTTGCTTGCCACCAAGTAAGGTTGTTGGAATTCTCCGGAGATGGTAGAGATAAGAACCTGCTCACTGTTGACCGGATTTTGCCTCCGGGGATTCATCTGGCCTGCTCGGGCTCGAGGAACCTAAGCCGAACGCTTGGAGTCGACACCATCATCATGTTGAGGGCGCACTGCCGCACGATTCTAGCGGTGATGGTTGATGGGAGCCCTCGATAATGACTCATGATTCCTTTAATTAAGGCCCTAAGGGACCTTCTCATTCACCTCCCCAGAATATGGGAGTGAATGGTGATTGTGTTCCGGGGATAACAACCTGAAACGATTGGAGATGGTGGTTAGCACCGCCTGCTTCTTGATCGCTGGTCATCGTTGTCTGGATGACCAGGTTGAATTGTTCACTTAGAGGGAATGTCGAGCAGCCTCTAGAGTTGGAATTGTACTGTGTTGATGGTACTCCTTAACCAGCGCATTTGATACCCATCATTGAAGACGCTGAGTAGGTGATGTCATCCTCAGAGCGGATGATGATCTAACAAGAGTTGCAATAGTGGCATTCACAGTAGAGGTTTTCACGACAGATGTATTCACATATGTGGACATAAGAGAATCCATTCTGGAAATGCAGAATATCATGGAAAAGAGTGCCTATTTGATATAACAGAAGTAATCAATATAAATTTATCCACTACATCTTTTGGATGATCACACATGTCAATGATTGTTTTTTTGGCCCTCTCGTTGAGTTTAAATAGGGTCCTAATAAATAATAAATACATCATTTTAACTTGGATAAGGATTCACGTCGGGTTCACAATTTTTTTTCCCTATGGAATTGGGGACGACCTCGTTGATTAAAGGTTCAAATATTCCAATCGGTTTCTAACGGGTTTGTTCATAGAACCGGAAACATCCAATTATTCCATATTCATTTGGACCTACTTTCCAAAGGTAGGCGCTTATTAGTTGTGGCCTGATGAGGCTTAGTAATTTTTATTGGTCTAGAGGATGGGAGGTCGGACTCATCACACCTTTTTAGGGGAATTATTTCTACTCCAATACTCTCTTTATAGATTTATGTTATGTTCGTGAATCCTTATTATATTACCAAGTATAAAATGAGATTTCCATTAGATCTGACAATCAATGATTGATATATAAGAAATTTAGAGAATATTTTATATGTATTCGAGGTTCTTCAGCGATGAAGAATCATCTGTATTTGTTTGAGATTGTTAGTTGATTGTATCCTTAAAATATATAAAAGAATCTTGGTCATTATGTTTACCATAATGGTTTTAAATCCACTCAGTGGGGCACTTGAAGGTTATTTTCATTCAGGAGGACATGTATTATTTCAGAATTGGGATCGTACCCATTGATGGGCTACCTCCGTATCCATTGTTTTGGAAAAGGAATCCGAACCCACGTAGTTCAAATAAGGGAGTATGATGTTTATGATTTATGGCTCAAAGAAAGATGTCAAAATTACTTTTACACTCTAAACTCATGTGAGTCTTGCTCGGTGTGAGAAACAGGAGGTATTAGTACAACTATACAATTGTGCCATAAAAGATGCAATCATAAGAAATAATGTGGGGCTAATGTTCGTATGACTGCCCAAAATAGTTTAGGATTAAGATTTACTTCAGGGAATAAATCTATGAACAGGGTCCATAAAGGAATATGTACTTTATAGAGATTTGGATAATCTAATCTTGGGACTTACTCCTAAGGAAGATTCCCAAGTTAGGAGGGGACTTATTATTGGGTTTTATTCCTGAGAAGGAATCCCAGATCAAAAGGAATTTAAGACTGTGGCATACTCCTAAAAAGGAGGCCTTGGTTAAAGGGATTTGAAAGTTAAAGGGGACTTGGGACATACTCCTAAAAAGGAGGCCCATATTTGAAACTGGGGCTTACTCCTGAAAAGGAGACCCAGGCTAAGGGAATTAAGGTTGGGGCTAACTCTTGAGGAGGATGACCAAATTTGAGACTTTAAGACTGGGGCTTATTCTTAAGGAGGATGCCCAGATTAGGGGACTTGGGACTTACTCCTAAAGAAGATGCCCATATTTGAGACTGGGGCGTACTCCTCAAAAGGTGGCCCAGGTTAACGGAATTAAGGTTTGGGGCTTACTCCTGAGGAGGATGCCCATAATTTGGGGAATTAGGACTGGGTCTTACTCCTGAAAAGGAAGCCAATGTTAGGGGATCTGGGGCTTACTCCTAAAAAGGAGGCCCATATTTGAGAATTATGATTGAGGCTTATTCCTAAAAAGGAGGCCCATATTTGAGAATTTTGACTGTGGATTGTTTTTCAAAAGGAGGCCCAGGTAAGGGATTATCTCATCTTAAAGGATGAGGTTGAATGAATGAAATCTCAATCTTTAGTGACATAAAGATATGTAAATCACTAGATTTTGAGAGATGTTCTACAGAGTTCCTTTCATATAAGGAAGCCAAATCAAGAAACCATGCCATAAATGGATTTGAAGAGTGTCTCGAAAACTGAATCTTGAATAAGATAGGTGGAATGGAATATAAGGGGTGAAATGGGCAGGAAAGGCACCCAAAAAGGTAGGGGCGCGCAAGTCCTGGCAGGCGCGTAGGTACTGCGTGGGAGCGCAAGTCCTGGTCGCATAGGTATACCTACGCGGAACATGGGTACATGCGTGATTTTCATCCAGAAGAGTAATATTTGGGCGATCCTCGATCAATTCCTTTAGAATCATCCCTAGAGGCTTTCCAGAAGATGGCACGCAAGTTCTGATGAAGAAGTAGGGCGGCGCGCAAGTGTGTCCATTTCCCTTAAGGGTAAAACCACTTATGTGCGCAAGTGTTAGTGAATTATAACACTTAGACCTTACTCCTCTTGTTTATACATTCTATTATAGGTAAATAATTACCATAGAAGTGTTCGGAAGACCAGAATAATAGACTTGGGCATTCAGAGATCTGTATGTGAATTATGGAAAAATTCCTTTTGAAATGGGGGGTCCACATGGTCTATTTATAGGCTGGAGAAGACCCCGTGTGGTTATTCTTTAGGGCACTCAAGTCACTTGCATGACCATTAGGTGGCGCACAATTATACTTGCACAATAGGGAGGGAACTTGCGCGACCCTTGTGCTTTTGAAGCCTTGTTCATGCCTTTGTCGATTTTTGATTATTTCTTCAAAGGGTGAATCAATTTGTGCTAAGTCATTTCCATTTCCATTCTTTTAGACAATGTGATGAAAAGGAGCGTCAAAAATTACTCAATAGGATGAGGTGCTACAACATTCCCACATAGAGAAAGGTGATCACATAATGGATCCTGAACTAAGGACTAATTTCTCATAGGGTCATCGTCACCAATCAGTACTAATATAACATCTAGATATCATCACAAAGGCATCACAAATGTTATCAAGGAGTACCATGATTAGTTGTGGATATATATATATATATCGAAAACAAGAATGGGGAGATTACTTAAGATGTATATCCAAAGACTCAATCCTATATGATGCATGTAAAAATTTCCCCTACAATTATTTCAACACATATCTCTGGGGTGAAGAATCGACAAGTAGGTATTCAGGGTACTAGTGAATGGATACATTAGAGTCTCGTACCATCACTAGGCTCCCTAGCCTTAGAGACACTCTTGAGGCACGATAAAATTATTACCCTGTGATATAACTTTTTCCTGAACCGACCCATGTCGAGGATCGATGCACAACTATCCCGAGCTTGCCTCTATAGATTAGGGGCTGGCGACTAGTGTATAATGAATAGATAACCAATGGAGTCTTTTTCTATGTACTTGTACAAATACATGCATCAAACCCAATGCAAAAGTGGAGATCGAACATAAAAAAAAGATACCAAACTACTATAGATTAAAAAGAATTAATCATGGAAATCTAAAAAGTAAAAGTACATTGAATTAACCAAAAGGGGAAAATGGAAAATACATGCCCAATCAAAAAAGAGCCACTACCTAGAAACATGTGGAAATGTAAAAGAACTCGGAGATCCCCACTCTTGAATCCCAATTCCCAACCACTGCATGTGGTCTAAGAACAATGTATCCCTAGTTCCTCTGAAGTCACAATAAACCCGTCTATCATCTACATGGGATCACTATTACGATAAAAGAACAAGAAATGGTGAGTATAGAAATTCCTAGAAGGATTCCCTATAAGATCCATAGATCAGTAAGAGAGGAAATAAATTAGATATAAATAAATAGAACAAGCTAGATCAAAGTGTATAGTTCAGTCCAACTAGAGAGTGAAGTAAGCTTTTTCAAACACATGTAGCTAGAAACGGTGATAATATGAACTTTTTTCTTGTCTTCACTTCCTATAGTAGGAATATAGACTCTTCCAACCATGAGAGTCCATAGACTGAATGCACATGTCATACCATGCGCCTCATGGCCTCTCCGGGAATGAGGGTAATAAAATCCCATGGAGTGGGTACTGAAATAGGACAGATATATGTACATTCTCAACAAAATAGTCCCATATAATGGAGCAAGTGGATATTAATCTCATATATCATCCAAGGAAAAGAGTTTTTAATATTTCTACAACTAAACACCATAGATTCCTATCATCCCCCATGCCTTCCCTGAACATCAAGTTGATGGGAATTAATAACCACACCTTATTACTATCCACATTGGGCAGAATTGGCTCCCACTAAAGCTTTTAGGTTTCATCACATGGATGCATCATTAAGGAACAAATTTCCCTCTTTTTTGAGATTCCAAAGGAACTTCAAATCATGTATCTCCACTATTCCTCATAGTCTAGAGATCGTGTCTCAAAGTTGATGTCCCAATACCCTGCCTTTTAGGAGGTTATGCTTGGTTCTTTTGTTGAAGAATTCCAATTCTCAACCCCAATAAAGGGTAATACGATGGAGGGTAAGCCCAAAGGTGTCATTGGAGAATTCCACTACCCATCCCCACTAGAGTGTAAGCCCGAATGAGTAAACAACAACCCTCAATACCATCCCTGGTGTATGTTATGTCTTGAAGAGTCAATGGAGAATTCCACTAACCAACCAAACTGGAGGGTAATCCCAGAAGAGAGAATGGAAAACACCACTAACCAACCCCACTAGAGTGTACACTAAAATAGATTTAATGATGAATGCCACTACCCATACCCACTAGAGGCTAAGCCAAAAGTGTCTTAGGTGAACACCACAACCCATCCCAGCTAGAGGGTAGGCCTGAAAGTACTTTGGCCATCCATGATGGATGGATCCTCTCAAAAAGAATCAAAAAACAACACTACAATCCTCAAGCATCATCCTAGATAGTTTTCTCACCTAGAACAACTCACATCATATATCTAAATCTACTATAGAGGGCACCATCAAGTTCTACACAGATGAACACTCTAGATATGCTACCAGCATTCATATAACTGAGTCCAAAAGAAGAAGATACGAGAGGTAGAAGAATCTTAAATTTGTAAATAGTGTGTGTGGGTCCCACATGATGTGTTCCCCAAATAATATCTTCTCCATGTACCCATACATACTCATGAACTAATATTTGAACAAATACCCTCTAGGAGTGCCAGTGTACTCTCATAGTACGTGAATCCTCTGGCCCAAATGGCTGTTAAACGCATGTTGCTCATTGTTTAATATGAAGGGAAACACATAATTTCCACCAACATGCCTCAAAAAATGGCCTCAGATAAAAAACAAGAGTCACACCATCATGATCATTTCAGTAAAATGCTATGGATCGACTATCCATTCAACTGAATCAAACTCTCGGGGATAATATTATATTTCATATCATTGGGCATGAAGGGTGCTTCATATGACCCATACCATGATCCCAAAACACATCAAACAGATTTATTCATTATGATACCTATGAAACAACACATGGGATTGGATATTCATTCATCCCAGATGGACACCCGGTAAATAAGATACATTTCACCATAAACACCCATAATGGGCCTCATGATTCAAACACCACCATTTTAGTTTAAGCGCATGAGGTCCGTATTGAGAAGTCCTCATAACTGCTAGTGTTTCAATGCCTCTAATGATGTAACGACCTGACCCCTATTACCCAGAGTCTGTGTATTATTACATAACAATGTCATGCTATGAGGAATCATATCCCGAAAAACCAATTATTTTAGTTTCTTTGGAAGTACTAGATACATTAATATGTTTACATTACATCGTGAAATAAAAATATCAACAAAATTTTGTCCCCATTGAGCAAACTTATATCCTAAGCCTATTCCAGAATATCAACCCTAAAATATTTCTTCACAACAAGATAAAAATAAAACATACAAAGGGGTGATCTCAGATGCTCGGTATGGGTCACTATATAGAGGAAGCATTCATAAATAAGCATAAAAATATAAGGTAATGTATAAGACTAAAAAATAATCCTTTTAAAAATAAACTTCAAAATAATATAGAAAATATAAAATCAAATAATTCCATTTACCTATTCACATTAATATTCTACTAGTCGAATAATCACATGAAATATCAATAGCCACTTTCATAATGATGGAATGCATAATGCAGACTTCATAACCACCTAATCAAGGCCTTGTGACAAGAATAAAAATTATATTTCATTAAGACCTTATGCCAAGACACTTTTTTCTATCATGAGATCTATTGATGCGTCGAGGAACTATAGTGGGATCCACCCTTCACTTACTAAGTCCAATGCATTCCTCATATGAAAAGGTTTAAACATAACCCAAACATTCGTATTAAAATTAGTTTACGAATTTTCAATACATTATCCATAAACCATGAATTGTGTAGAAATAACACATCAACAGTCAAAAAATCACAAAACCTTCAATACAATATGGAATATTTGTATCATAATAAATCAACATCAAACAATCTTGAAATCCATCAAAATCTGTTGACATAGATGAAATCAAAACTTTTGGTATAGAAATATCTCTTTCCATATTGAAATCATTTAAAAGTAATTTAATTATAATAGATAAAATTTATTTTGAAATATTCTTATAATATTGTATGGGATGCTTCAAAGATGTTATAATGGCGGAAAATATCTGCACCCTCCATATAAGTTCAAAAATACATTTGTACCTTAATGTTTTTGAGAATGTCATAAAGTACATTGTTTGGAAAACGACGGAAATATTCCTTTAAAAAATATGTGGTCAAATAAGGGCATAAATGAAAATATCCCATAGTCTAGTAAATAGTAAAAATGATTTGAATTACATTTTTACGAAAACACGGATGTGGATGATAAATAGGTCCCAGAAGATACTTATGTAAAAATGACCTCGAATAATAGAGAGATTGTGAAATGAACCCTTACCTTGTAATGTTTTGTGGTCGATGGTATTTTAACCTCATGTATAATTGTTAAAACATTGTTATTAAATTATAAAAGAATCATACACATAATTATGACATCATATATGATCATATAATATTGCATTGTTAAGAATATTTTAGTAGTATCATCGTTTCAGGTGTTAACTAATTCGTTTTCCTTTATATGCAAGGTTGTGAAAGCCATATTTGTTATGGATATGATTTATTTGATTCATATACATAACTATATTATGTTCATAATCATTATTTTTTATCATATAATGAAAATTATTTTGAATGATTACAATGGGGAATGAATCTAATCGTGTTCTTGGAGACGGTACTCTGTACGTACGCATGAGCGACAATATCCTTATATTGATTATGAAATCATATGAACGAAGATGGTATATAATATAAAAAAAATAATTAAATTATTATATTTATAATTTATATTATTTATACTCATTATTATACCCATTCAAATAATAAAGTGTTTGAATAACAAACTACACCACGACGTGGAGACGGTAAGCCGTACGTACAGACGTATTGTGATATTGACATTCATATGACGAATAGAATAATAAATATGGTTTTAACATTTTTATAATAACATCACAGTATATTGAAGACATTGGAGATTTTATTTTAGAATAAAACGATCAAAGAAAGAGGAAGTGGAAGATGAAAGGAACATCAAAAAGGTGATGAAATATATACATCTTCTTCGGGTTCTTCCTTTTGATTTGATCAAAAAGACTCCATTGTTTGGATTTCATTGCAACGGAAGGCCTCTACAATGAATGGTGGGAATTATGGGAGGATATTTGGGTAGGTTTTGGCTGAGCCAAATGGATTTTGAGATGTGAAATTAAGAGAAGGTTAGGTACCATTTTAAAAGAGAGGTGAGGGTCACTTTAGGAAAAGCATGAAATATTATTTTATAATAAAATCCTTTTAGGTTTCTAATGGCTCTGAAATGATTTATATTAATGATAAGGAGGATATGGGTCGAAACCCTTTAAACCAATACGTTTTGAATAGGTTTAGACCAACATATTAACTGTATCTTTTAGATTTAATTCGTAGTTAAATAATTTTATATTTTTCATATCTCTTTGTATTGTTATAAAAAATGGTAAATAAAAATTCTATAACAAGTCAGGAAAACCCCATGTGCTTAATTATACATATATATACCCTTATCTAATTCTTTTTTCCTAACCATATATTTTTAAGAATATTATGTTAATTAATAATATAGTATTTGTTAAAAAAACTCAATTATGTCAATTCTGACACTATATAGTATTAGAAATTTTTGAAATCCATAAAAATATTATCACTTCGAATAATATTTATTTATTCATCCCTATTATGTCATATTATCATATAAAATTAGTGGAATTTTCTATATCTCTCAATATACATTTATTTTAAAATTTATATTTTCAATTATTTTTAAATTTTGTAATTTATTTAAATACTACATCATCATTGTGTCATTAATAAATTAAATTACATAATTTCTAAAATTTATAAATAAAATATTATTATGTAGGAAATATTTTTGTATTTCTGGTGAATATTTACAGTCGAATTTATATTGGGTGTAACCCTATATTAAAAATGGTGTAATTAATAAACATTGAATTTAACCCTTTTAACTATTCTTTAAATAAAATAATAATAAATGTCATAATCTAATACAAGTGGGGACATTATTTATGGGTTAATATAGAAGGTATTGTACCTTGAACTGTGTATTACTATAGCAGGTACTGTAGCGAGAATTGTAGTAGGTACTGTTTGGCACTGTAGCAGCCGGGAATATGCCCCCGTTTGGGTGATCGAGCCACAGATTTGGACCCAAGTCCTTTATGGCCTTCGTGGCACCCAGGCCTTCGGTTCATTAAGCCCTTCGGGCCACCTCAAGGTCTTAAGGCCACCTTATGTGCAGATTCAAACCAGAAGACCTACGAGAAACAAACTCTACAAGGAGGATGAGCAGGGAGCTTTCACCACAGCAGAAGCTAAAGGGATTGCAAGAATGAGAGGTTATGTCACCTACCATCGAGACAAGCCTGTTCATGCATGGAAATGCCTAGCCGAACATCCATGCAAAGGTGGAGAGATGATTTCATGATTAATATGCTGGGGAGGATCTGTTCCAAGTATTTAGTATGGGTTGTATGTAATGTTTGAAGCCTACAAGAAAATGAATTCCTCTAAGCCCTATAGGCCATGTAATATTACGCCTACGGGCCTTGTAAGGGATCCACCTCACCACTTGAGAGGTGGATTATAAAAATCAACAAAAAAATGAAGTGTTTAGGCCATTGGAGGATAATAGAATTATGACATGTTTTAGGGTAATTATAATATCATTTTTACAATTAATTTCCCAATTTACTTTTAATAGTTGTAAATAAAAGTCAAAAGTTACTATTCACCAAAAATTATTTTAATCTTATTAAACCAAATTTTACTTACTAATGTCAACCATTTCTCTAGTATTTTTGAAATTTAACTCACAAATGCAGTAAAATTATGTTTTATGAAAATATGTAAATGCTCTTAGAAGGTGGGTAAAAGATAGTAAAATGTTCTATAAAAAATTATATATATAAAATTATTATAAAATTACGCAAATGAATTAAATTGAACACATATAGGTATAATATATATATTTTTGACCTAAAAAAATAAAATAATATAACTAATTATTTAAATAAAAATTCGGTTTTAAATAATAATAGAGTGGTTTTCGCTATTCATAAAAAATTCAACATTTTCAAAAAAATAACAAAAATTCACCCAAAGTTAATTTCGATATTCCAAAATAAAAAAAGAATTCCATTTTGAAAAATAAAATTTATATAATTTCATAAAGTGGGTATTACTATCCATATCGGGTAGTTCTATTGGTCATGGTGTGTTAAAACTCCAAGATACGTACAATACAAGCTACTGCATTATTCAAAGGGTAACATACTGTGAAAACTTGGGGGTTACATTATCCCCTCCTTAAAATAACTTCACCATCAAAATTTCTTGAATATCACTACATAAAATTTTTCGGGTGGTTCTTCATCATAGGTTCCCCAGGCTCCCATGTTACCTCTTCCATTTTATGGTTTCTCTATAGAACTTTTTCCATATGATTCGTCTAGTTTCTCATCACTTGTTCTTTAGTATAAAGAATCTTGACAGACTCTTCACAATAAGACAGATCATGTTCTAGTTCAATTTCATCATAGGTTAGTACATGCATGTATTTTCTCAACAGTGATACGTGGAACACGTCATGAACTTTGGAAAGACTTGGAAGCATTTCCAAACAGTAATCTATAACCCCAAATTGTTATAGAATTTTGAAAGGTCAGATGTACCTTTTCTTACGTGGAGATGCTTTGATGTGGTTTTGGATAACCTTCACCTTTTCCATTGTTTCCTCAATAATTTCTAGACCTACGTGTTTTGATTCACCATCATCGTCCCAACAAGTTGGTGTGCGACATCTCTTTACATATAATGCTTCATATGGTGCTATATAAATACTATAATGGAAGATATTGTTATAAGAAAATTCTAAGAGAGGTAAATATTGATCCCACATACCTTCAAAGACATGTGATCTAGATCTCAACATTTTTTATAATGTTTGAATAGTCCGTTCTGATTGTCCATCTGATTGAGGGCAGTAGGCAGTGCTCAAATGATGTTCATTATCCAAGGCCTTCTGAATACTTTTCCAATATCTTGATGTAAAATGGGGATCGCAATCAGAAACAAACGATAGGGGTACACCATGGAGTATTACAACTTCATTAACATATATTCTTAGTAGACATTTAAGCGGTAAATATTATCTTATAGCAAAAAATGTGCTGACTTGGTAAGATGATCAACAATGACCCATATTTCATCATTCCTTCTAGTAGTATTTGGAATCCCCATGATAACCTCCATCCTAATATTATACCATTTCTACTAAGGTAAGGGAAGAGGTTTCCTGACTCCTCTAGGATGTTACCTTCTAGCATTCAATTATTGAAAAACCATACATCTTGACACAAAATCAGCAATCTACCTCTTTATGTTGTCCTGCAAAAAAGATCCTTCAAATCTCTATACATATTGGTGATAATATGGTGTATTCAGAAAATGGAGCTATGAGCATCATCTAAAAATTCCCTTTTTAGAATAAGTATTTTAGGAACACAAACTCTATTACCAAATGTCAAAATTCCTTCATGACATATGATGTTGTTAAATACCCCATCATTCACAGCTTCAATCATATTTTGAAACTCCCCACCATTAGTACAAGAACTCTTTATCCTTTTAAAAAATATGGTTTGAAAACCATATGAAAATGTATTAATGTTTCACCTTCCATGGTTATCCTCATAGCCATGAAAATATAATCCCTTTCAACTCTCATCTTGTTTAAAACTCCATGATCCTTTCTACTCAAATAATCTTCTACATTGTTTACCTTCCTCGGGTGGTACTGTATAGTGAAATCATAAACCTTGAGTAGTTCAAGCCATATCTTTTGCCTAATGTTTAGTTATTAATGTGATAAAATGTACTTAAAACTCTTGTGATCATTATAAATCTCACATTTTTCACCAAAGAGATAGGGTATCCATATCTTCAGAGCAAAGATTACAGCTGCTGACTGAACATAATGAGTGGGACAGATTTTCTCATTGAATTTTTAGTTATCGTTATGCATGGGAAATTTTTGTACCATTCTACATAAGTACATAACCAAGTCCTTTTATTGAATAATCACTATAAATAACATACCCATCGTTCCCTGATGGTAGAGTCATTATAGGAGCGTTGACTAATTTTACCTTTAGTTATTCAAATAATTCTTCACACTCTTTTTTCCAAAAACAAAATTAACCCCTTTACATATGAGCTTGGTTAATATGTTTTCAAAATGGGAAAAATTCTGGACAAAACGTCGTTAATAACCTTTTAAACCAATAAGACTATGTACCTTAGTTATACTCGTCAGTGTTGTCAATCCATGGATTGCCTTGGTCTTAGAAGGAACAACAGAGACTATATCCTTATAGACAATATGGCCAAGAAAAGAAATCTCTTGATTCTAGAATTCACACTTGCTAAACTCCCCATATAATTCATTTCATCTGAGGGTGTTCATAATAGTGCGCAAGTAATTGTCAAGATCATTTTATCTTTTTGATTATACCGAGATATAATCTATAAATAAGAATAAAAAGTCATCATGATATTCCTTGAAAAATCTATTCCTTAAAACCATGAAGAAATAGGGTGAATTAGACCATCCAAAAGGCATTACTGTAAACTCATAATGCCCGTACCTGGTTCAAAATGTTTTCAGTGGAATGTCTTCCTTCTTCACACAAAACTGATGATATCAAGGTCGAATGTAAATCTTTGAAAAATATTGACCTCCATGAAGTTGGCCGAATAAATCAACAATGCATGGAAGGAGATACTTTTTCTTTATTGTTATAGAATTGATCTCTCTGTAGTCAATGCACAACCTCCTAGATACGTCATTATTCTTAAAAAAAGGACTGGGGATCCCCAAAGAGAAAAACTAGGGAGAATAAATCGCTTATTACCCAAATCCTCTAGTTGTTTCTTTAGTTACACTAATTCCACAGTTTCCATTCTATAAGTGATATTCGATATGGGCCTTGATCTATGAATTAAATCATTGTAAAAATCAGTTTCTAATTCTTGAGGATGTCTAGGTAAATCCTCTAGAAGAACATCATCATATTCATGCACAATAGGTACATCATATAATAAAAAATTATTTTCCTCACCCAAAATTATTTCATTCTATTCCACCCAAATAATTGAATTTCATAGAGCTACTTGGTGTGGATCTATATAAGAATTAGGTGGTGAAATTTCTGATCTAAAGATAAGGTACTCATTATCATCATTGAAAATTGTAACCTCCTTCTTCTTAAAATAAATTATTGCAGCAGGGTTTGAAATCCAATACATTCTGATGGTTATATCAAAGTCAATCATGGTAATGTTGATGGGATCAATTGATAATGAACATTGATATGACTTAATGGGAACTCATTCACAAAACATTTTAGCGATGATACATCCTTATGGAGTTATGAATAACAACTCCCTTGTTATGAAAAATTGAAGATATCTAATTTTTTTTATAAAACTGGTAAGCTATGAAACAATAAGATGATCCATAATCAAATAATTCAGTGGCTAAACATGAGGAAACAATTAAATTACCTGCATTCACATATTTTGGAGCTTCAACCGTAGCAGTAGTGATTATATAAGCATGTCCTTTCTCTCTTGGCCTTTTCGGAGGTATGTGACAAGGTTCTTAAGATATTCATTGTAATAATGTCCCTTTTCTCTTCAATTGTTTCATTCAACATTGAAAATATCAGTCTTTCCCTTGAAATAATGATCTTGGTGGACTTATTCACCACACCTGTAACAAACTCCCATTTCCTTCAGGTAAGTACAAGGGTTCTTTTTCCCATATTTACCACTCGATGTATATTCAACTTTTCTCTTGTTCCCCTTATTTCCATTTCCATAGTAATCAGCAGTTCTCTTCTTCGCTTTCTTTAGTTTGAAGCCATAAGACATAGAGAAGACTTTTTCTGTCTCTGTTGCACATGAGACAATTTATCCGTATAGTGAGAAGGATTGAGAGACTAATTAATGAAGGAGAAATGGTTTTAACCCATCAAATAATTGATAAATCCTACTCCTTGGATTATGTATTTAATTTTCTAAATGCCTTGCTACCCTTTTAATGTTATTCATATACATTGCGACATTCTAATCATCCATTTTCCTCATACTTAGAAATTTTCATTCCATATCCACTCAATGGTAACAAAGAAAGTGTTTTTTAAGAAAATATTTTTAAACTCCATCCATTACATGTTCTATACTTTTTTATATTTCTTTGTGTATTGAATTAGGAACCACCATTGATCTGCATCTCCCATGAGGCAATAAACTGCCACGACAACATTTTCCCTTTCACTACTCCCAAAGAATGAAATATTTTCTACAGGAATTTATCCATTGGCTAGCTACTAAAGGACATGTACTCCCATTTAATGTTGGTGGGTTTTTCCTCATGAAGTGGTATAAAATTGATCCTACGTGTTGTGGATTAGGGTTCTCCATTCAAATAAGATTATTATTCTTAACCTAAGTGAGTTTTCCCATTATGGTGATAAGCTGATCACCACCAGTTGCATCAACAGCTCCACTATAATTATCTTGAGTAGGAGGGAAATACCTAAATGGATTACATTCATTGATGTTGTTTCCATTCATTCCACTAGACAACTTTACAAAACAATGGCATACACTAGATTAGTTTATGAATTGCTATACATAATTCCAAACCTGTAAAACACATAACATCAAATGAACAATTTGTTGATAAAATCCATAATAAAAATAATGTTTTTCTAGATGAGGTATATAGTCATAGATCCTTTATAATGGTTTGTAATGAAATTGTGAATCATCTTAAGAATATCCCCTAGGAGTGTCATAACCAAGTGTGCAGCAAGGCCCGCTGACGTGTACCAGGACACCCGAGGTCATGTCCGAAAGTCCTTATCAGATTATTCACTCCTAGGTAAATATGTTCCAGAGATTCCTCTGCCTGCTCGTATCCATACATGGAATTATTTATTGGAAAATACACAGAATCTCTACATTACCAAGATTTTAGGAATTTCTTCTATACCAATCATCAAAGCCTATCTTAGGAAAATGTGCTCTAATCAGAGTTTATCTAAATATAGTTTCCATGGTTTGTAATAAACATCCTCTAATACCAATTGTAATGCCCCGAACCTAGTTACCTAGATTTTATGAACTATTAAATAACATTGGCATGATACAAGGAATCATGTCCCGAATGACCGATCAGTTTAGTAGCATTGGAAGTACAAGATACATTAATATGTTTTACATTACATCATGAAATAAAAACATCAACAAACTTTTGTCCCCTTTGACAACACATATATAATTAGCCTATCCCTACAGGTCATACATAAAATATTTCTTCACATCCTTGGGAAAATAAAACACAGAATGGGGAGAGATCAGATGCTCAGTAAGGATGAAAATATAGCAGAAGCATTCATAAATAAGTACAAACATTTACAGCAATGTATAAGACAAAAAAAATCCTTTTAAACATAAACATCATCATAATATAGAAAATATAAAATCAAATAATTCAATTTAATTATTATAATTAATATTCTACAAGGTGAATAATCACATGAAATATCAATTGCAACTTTTATAATGGTGGAATGCATAATGTCAGACTTCATAACCACAGAATCAAGGCCTTGTGCCAAGACAACTAATGATATTTTTTCAAGGCCTTGTTTTAAGACACTAGTTTATCTCACGAGATCTACTGATGAATCAATGAGCTATAGCGGGCTCCACCATCACTTACTAAGTCTAATTCATTCCTCATATGAAAAGGTTTAAACATAACACAAACATTTGTATTAAAACTAGCATATGAAATGTAAATACATTATCCATAAACCACGATTGGTTTAAAAATAACAAATTCGCATTCAAACCTATCAAAAAACATTCAATACTGTGTGGAATAATTGTATCATAATAAATAAACTTCAATCAAAATTAAAATCCATCATAGGTTGTTGACATATATGAAATCCAAACTTTTTGTACAGAAATATCACTTTCTATTTCGAAATAATTAAAAGTCATATAATTATAATATAAAACATTTATTTTGAAAATATTCTTATAATCTTGTATGAAATGCTTCGATAATGTTATAACGGTTGAAAATAGCCGCACCCGACCTATCAGTTAAAAAGTACATTCTTACCTTAATTTTGTCGAGAAGGTCACAAAGTACCTTGTTTGGAAAATGACGGAATGATTCCTTTCAAAACATATGTTGGAAAATAAGGGTATACATGAATTTAACCCGTAGTCTAAAAAAATGTTTTGAATTACATTTGTAAGAATAAATGGATGAGGATTATAAAGAGGTCCCATTAGATACTTACGCAAAAACAAACTCAGATAATAAAGAGATTGTAAATTTAACCCTTAACATCTACATTTTCATAGTCTATGGTATGTTAACCTCCTATATAATAGTTAATTTTTTTATTAAATTATAAACTAATCTTATACATAAATATGATATCATATATGATCTTATAATATTTCTTTGTTATGAATATTTTAGTAGTATCATCGTTTTGGGTGTTAACTAATTTGTTTTCATTTATATTCTTGGTTACGTAAGTCCTGATTGTTATGGATATGATGTATTTGATTCATATACAGAATGATGTTATGTTCATAAAAATTATTTTTAATCATAAAATGAAAATTATTCTTGAATGATTATGATGGGGAATTAATCTCATCACATTCTTGGAGACGGTATTCAGTACGTATGCACGAGGGACAATATCATTATATTGATAGTGAAATTTTAAGTAATTGGATGGTATATCATATATAAATAATCATTAAAATTTTATATTTAGTATTTACATTGTTTATATTCATTATTATACCCATCAAAATAATAAAGTGTTTTAATAACAAACTACACCGTGACATGGAGATGGTAAGACGTACTTACACATGTATGGTGACTTTGTACTTCATATGATGGATAGAAAAATGAATATGGTTTTAACTGATGTATAATAACATCATAGTATATTGAATTTACTGTATTTATTATTTTAGAGTGATATAATAAGTAATGAATTAGTGGAAGAAGAAATGAACTTGAAGGAGGTCATGAAATAATTACCTCTTCTTCGGGTTCATCCATTTTGTTTGATGAAAATGGCTCCTTAGGATGGCTTTAGGACCAAAGTAAGGCCCCTAGGATGAAAGAAAAAAGTTTGGAAGGATATTTGGGTAGGGTTTGGCCAAGACAAATGTATTTGGAGGTGTGAAATATAGGGAAGGGGAAGTACCCTTTTATAGGAGTGGTGATGGTCACTTTTGGAAATGCTTGAATTGTTTTTATATTAAAATCATTTTCAGTAAATATTGGCTCCAAGATGATTTATTTAGAGAATAAGGTGGGGATTTTTCGACAATATCTCAACAAATAGGTTTGGGACAGGTTTACGTTACCATATTAACTTTATCTTTTAGATTTAACTCTTAGTTAAATAGTATGATTTTTACCGTGTCTTTTTTTATTTTTATATTATATGGTAAATAAACTTACTATAACAATCCAAGAGTACCCCCATGTGGATCATAATTAATATATATAACCTTATCTATGTCTACTGGTTGAACGGTATATTTTTTGGAATATTAAATCAATTAATTATATAGTATTTGTTTTAAAAACTCACTTATGTCAATTTTGACACTATTTAGTATTTGAATTTTTTGAAAGCCAAGTAAATGTTATCACATCAAATAAACATTATTTTATAAACCCTAAAATGACATATTAACCAATATAATTAAGTAAATTTTATATAAGTTTCTATTTACATTTATTTGGATATTTATAATATAAATTATTTTAATATTTCATTATTAAAGTAATTACAACATCATCATTCTGTCATAAAAGAAATTAAATTATATAATGAGTAAAAATTTTAAATAAAATATCATTATTTAGGAAATATTTTTATATTTCTAATGAATATTTATAGTCGAATTTATATTATGTGTAACCCTATATTAAAATTTGTCTAGTTATTAAACATTGAATTTATCTCTTTTAACTTTTGATTAAATAAAATAATAATAAATGGTCTAAACTAATAAAAGTGGACGAAAAGGATCATATTTTATTCCTAAGGTTGTTTTTGGTCGAATTACACATATACAATAGATTTAGGACATTTTTTATGGTAATTAAAATACCATTTTACCCTTAATTACCAAATTTACATTTTACAGTGGTTAATAAAAGCCAATAGTTATTATTCACCGAAAATTATTTACATCTTATTGAACCAAATTTTTTATACTAATGTCAACCGTGTCACTTTGATTTTTGAAATTCAACTCATAAAAGAGGTAAAATTATGTTTTATGCAAATTTGTAAATGCTTCTAGAAGGTGGGTAAAAGATAGTAAAAAATTCAATAAAATTTTATATATCTAATCTAATTATAAAATCACTCTAATGAATTACATTTAAAATATATAGGTATTTTGTATCTATTTTGACCAAAAACAAATTAAAATAATATAAATAATTATTTAAATAAAAAAGTCGGTTTTAAACAATAATGAAGTGTTTTTAACTATTCGTCGACAATTGAATGTTTTCAGAAACAAAAACCAAAAAATCACTCTATGATAATTTCGGTATTCCGAAATAAAAAATGAAGGCCATTTTTAAAAATAAAATTTATATAATTTCAAAAAGTGTGTATTAAGATTCATAATAGCTTGTTTGATTGGTCGTGGTGTGTTAATACTCCTAGTTGCGTACAATTAAAGCAACTGCATTATTCAAATGGAAACGTGTCATGGAAGTTTGGGGTGTTATAGATGGTTCCTCAATCTTAAATAATAATTAGACAAATGGTTTTATTCAAATTCTACAAATAAAAATTATTATATTATTTTTATTTTTATTATTAAAAAAATTTACCACCAAACATCTAGGCTGAAAAAACATCCCAAATTGGCCAAAATAGATCCACATCAAATCAAGGGTCGAGTTTCTACATACAACATGTGAAACAGTTCCTTGGTATGAGAGATACATGGGTTTTAATAAAAAAACATTGTCCGAACCAACTAGACAATCCCGTATCGGTCGGTCTGGCATGCTTAGCCGGCCAGCTGCTGGATCCTGGCCGTGCCAGCATCATTTGAACCATGCCACCATCATCCCCTCAGACTCCACAATTCCTGGTCATCATGGCCCACCTTTTTTTCATATCGCCATTGTCGTGTCACCTCTCGTGCTGCCTTTGAGCTTAGCTATCACTCTGCCGCCTGCTAGGGCCAACCTTGCTAGAACCCAAATGTTGCAAATTTACATTACCACCACAATCACTCTGTAAATCTATACACATAACCTAGACAAGATCCAATATCCATGAATCCTGATCTACATTGCGGTGGTATCTACTTAAATAATTGTCGACGTTCCGGCGTGACAAGATTTTATGGATCAATTTCACATTGCAGCTGGTCCTCTAGAGCCCAATAATTGAATCAGAGCATATATCATGACTCTTTGGGTTGATAGATAAAGAAATATGAGTATTTTTCCATGATTGTAGGTTTATTGATCATGTCGAAATGTTTATTATTGAGTAAAAACAACAAATAAAAACATCACGAAGAATGGGTGATGTTGAATTAAAATGAGTGATTGTCATTTTAAGCTCGACCATTAACAAAAAACTCTAAAATAGAAAATTTCAACATAAATTAAAAATAACATAAAAGGATTCAATCAAGAGATGTCGATTCTGAAGAAGAAATCCTACATGGATTCAGGATTAGTTGTTTCATTCGATACACTCTGATATGCTAGGATCCAAAGTCTCGTCACAATCCATCAAGAATTCAACATCATTTTTTCAATCATAAGGTGAGAAGATATCCATTGGCATCATTTGGTGAAATAAGCTAACCCTTGCTCATTTCTCCAAACTCGTTTTTATAGAAAAACAAAAAAAAATTCACCTCCAACCATCATGGGATCTGAACCTCCCATCCCCTATCATTTTATGTCGTTATTAGGTGAAACACCCTATTCAGAACACAACAGAAGTCCTGGGTTTTCCAATATGAGCCCTTGTTTAAATGTTATGTGATTCAATATTTGAGATTAAAATAGTAAATTTAATTAATTTATTTTTGATAACACCCTCTATGGTTTTTAATTCCGAAGGTCCATGACAACAAATATTAGTTCTGTCCTAGGGTAAATGTGAAGTTCTAGACTCAACCATGGGCTATGATTTTTGATCTGATATACCATTTAATAGATATCCAATTTCCATTATTTGAATAGAACAAAAAACAAAATATTTTTCTATAATTTGGTCTAGCCTCACCAGTCCCCAGAATTGCACTCCTTCTCAACTCATAGATTTAAAAATATATGTAGATTTATTCCAATGGCTAGAAAAACATATATTATGTCTCTAGAAATGAATAACATGATGGTCTTTAGAGTGATCTCATGACACCAAGATGGCCATGTTAGTGAACCACGAATACTAAGATGGTACTTGGAGTGAACTTATAATACCCAGATGGTCTTGGTTGATATTCCTTGTTTACAATTGAAATCTTATTACAAGATTATATGTCTTAAAAAATAAATTGTTTCTTTCCGTAGTTATGATTTAATGGATGATGTTCTTTATTTCCTTATTATTCTTTTTGTATGATCTTCCATGTTTTTTTCAATGGTTCATTTATATGATAGTTGATATGCAGGGTATGATCTTCTCATTTCATTACAATATTCTAATACCCTTATTCTCAGGATTATTGTTTCTTAAATCCCTTATTTACCCTTACTGACCCTACAAGATCAGTGCTTGTTTTTATTTTTTCCCATGTTATATAGATATGTATTTTTTTAATGTTTCTAAGAAGGTTAATAGTCTACATAACCTAGTGGGAGATAATGTTTCTCATTATGTGCAATTTATTATGTTTCTATGTTTCTGAAGGCACTAGACTGGTACAGTCTTTATGAATTTGTTTGTGTAATGTTTTATATATTCATCAAAAGTAATGTAATGCTAATATATATCAATAATAGTATATTATATATAGAACAAATGTATTTTCTAATTAAGTATATTAAAGAGAGGGATGAGATCATGTGTATTTAATCGGAAACATTCTAGGAGGTATTCTAGGAAAAATACTATCCTCATGGTAAAATAGAAGAAATGGAATGGAAGATACTCAATATTAGTCAAAAGGATGAGGAAAATGTTTCTGAATGTGATGATAACTATATAAGGTAATCTATTCACAATGAGGGAAAAATATATTGTCCAGAAACTAATGTTGACTCTTTTGTTGATGGGATAAAAATAAGAAATTGAAATATGTTTTAATCTCAAACCATTTAATTATACGAGAATATGGTCTCAAGTACAACCATGATAGAAAAATTACCACTAGAAAATATTATATAAAATTAATTGGGAGATGAATATATTGATTGAGAATCATGGTAAGAAAAATAAATCTATGGGGAATAATGAAGGATATGATTAGCCACCTGTCATAATTGTTAGGAAAAAAATCATTGGGGCATGAAAAAATGGAAAAATATTTTTTAAAATATGAAAATAAGGAGGCCATCATGATCCCCAATTCATGGGAAAGTCAGAAGTAGTTGATGATCAATTTTTTTATCAATTTTGAGAAGTGATATTACACAAATCAAAATGAAAAAGACAAAAAACATTACCTAAAATGTATAAGGGTGAATGTACGTGTATACATGATTACGATAGCTGAATTAAAAGTTAGAAATGATGTAGTGACATGTAGTCTGATCATTACCTCAATGTAAGATAATATATTATATAATTTTTTATAATTACACTTTTTTATATTCTATGATTTCCAAAAAAACAATATATGCATCTCTATAACCCTTTCAAGGGAGTAATCAATTAAGACACAAAATAGGGGTCCTATGGAATCAATTATATAGAAGCCAGTTCTAATTGGGAGTACCCTATTTGGAAAATATTTTCATTACACATATAGATTAATTTGATATTATCATTGTTATATGTTATATTTTTTCATTTTATTGAAAATTATATTTTTAAGAGAAAGAGATTACGATTTGTGAAGGTGAATTGGAGTCACTAATCCTCACAGAGGAAAATTCACAATATAAATTATATTTTGATCCTACCCCATTATGAATAATTAATTAATTTATGGGTGTTGAGGAGGATAATGTGTGATATATATATTATACGAATACATCTATATAAGAGATGGTCTAATTATGGGAAAAAAATTAACTTATGTTTTTAAAAAAGAATTAAATATTCATTCCTTGGAGCATGATGTTGGGTAATCCATTAAAAATAGTAAAGATAAAATACCTATATATACAATTCCTTATATAAAGTAAATACTAATTTTAATGTATTTAAATAAATTATTTTAGGAGTTTAGTGATATTTGTTTTATATTTCATAGAGATTCATCATGTCCAGCCCCTATTTTATTCGTGAAAATGTATGATAGATTTATGATATAGTGAATCTATTGTAGAAAAAAAATTTAAATTATTATAATTAATAGATATACATTTCCATACATAGAGGAATTATTTTATCATCTTCATGGTTTCTAATAATTTTCATCAATCTACATTCTCTATTGTCATAATCAAATAATGGTGGAGAAGGATGATGAACTGAAGAATCCACTTCAAATAAAGGATATAATTTTTGTTTTTAAATTATTTCAATTAAAATAATATAATACACATTCTATAATTATGGATATTGTTAATAGAGTATTCAAGGAGTTTCTAGATAAATTATTGATGTTAGTCATTCATGATATCTTGATACAATGTAAGTTATAAGGATATGATGAGAGTAATATTTAAATAATTATGAACACCATTACCAAAAAAATAATAATTTGAGAAGTATATTAAGTTTGAATTTTTGAAAAATGAAGTTATATCTCATGAACATAATGTATATATTGATGGAATATAATTTTTCTTTCCAATGATATTTGTAGTAAATGAATGTATTACCCCAATGAACATAATTGAAATTAAACATTTCTTAGACTCAGCAGGATATTTATATTGATTTGTTTAACATTTATCCCTATTTACGATCCCATAATCTGTGTAAAAAAATGATGATCTTAAATTCACATGTTCAATGGAATGTGTGTAACGTTTTTCTGAGTTAAAGGGAAAAATAATTAATTAACCACTTTCAACATTACCACCATGAAAGGGATGATTTTTAATTGATAGTTATGAATCAAAAATGGACATTATTGTACCCTTATAAGGAATTTTAGATTCATTTATTCTCCATTAAGGCACTTGAAAATCCAGGAACAAAATTATCCAACTAATATAAATGAGCTGGAATCAATAATATTTACAATGAATATATGTTCTCAATATCCCTATGGTGAAATATTTGAAATACATATAGAACATAAAATTTTATCTATATTTTCTTTCAAAGGGAGATAAATATGAGGAATTTAAGAAAAATTTAACTACTCAAGCACAATGATTTATCAATATAATATGACCTTGGGATGGAATAAAGGGTGGATAATTACTTAGGTTTGAGATAACCTAGATTTCCCAAAATGGCGAGGATTAAAAAGAATCCAATATGTTGATATCTTATAAATATAGATATGCTTATTTCATATCAAGGGAAAGATAAATAACTTTCTATGAAATTTCCACAATATCAATAATAGGAGAAATATTGAAGTAGAAGTAGGATTATATAAACAGACAAAGGATAATTAATGGTTTTAATGAAGTAAAATTGACAAACATCATCTATAATGATCATGTATTGATTTTTAGGATGTTGTGATAGGTTCAATGATATTCATTGATTAAAATAAAACTGCCAGATGAATAAAATAACACAAAAATTTCAATTACCCATGGTATAATAATGAAATATTGGGATTTAAGAGAACATTTCTGATGGGATGGTATGAAGAAATAAATTTTGTTATTTATGTAAAAATGTTTAGTATTCTAGTAGGTAAGGATTGAATGATAATATCCTATGAGATTATTGAAACCTATGCCTACGGAAATATTGATGTTGGAAAATATCCTGATGCTATTATTCAGTAGGCTCCCAAATATTCTAATTATCAATGACTCTATATGGTTTATCATTAATAATATTTCTATATATTGTCTTTTATTATCAATAAGAGAAGATATTCCCCTTGATCATGTTTAGGGGATCATTGAACCACATTATGGTTGGAAAACAAAAACTTTTTATATTTTATTTCCTATATATTTAATAATAATGTGAATTTTTTTACTACTGTTTTTTAACATTGATGATGTTATTATATATGTTTACATATAGTTTCACTAGATTTCACATATTATTGTGAATTTCTTCTTCTAATAGATTCATTATGGTTTTAAAAGGATAAATTAGAAATTTGAGAAAATTAAATATCATTTAGACTCCTTTTTGTTATTCTAAAAATCCAATTTATCAAAATTCATAAAGCTATACCATAGAGTTCCTTCTCCCACATTTCCAATTTATTATTCACCATGTGGTTGATTTTTTGGTTTTTTTAAATTCTATATTGGGACAAAATTCTATGTTGTAGATATTCATATTGATTCATTATTTTTTTTAATTTATGAAAACTATATAAATTAAATTATAAAGAATTAAATTACTATTAGACCACAATCAAATAATAAATTATTTGATAATTTTATTTACTTTTTCTATCTAAATTTTTCAATGCTTTAGAAATCTTTTGATACTTTTTTAGTCATTACATGATCTATTGTTATTTAATTTAGGTGACTATAAAGTAGTTGGGAATAAAGTGAAATTTTATAAATATAAATTATATATACCAAAATATTTTTTTGATTTTTATGTGTCTATTTTAAGATTGATGTTTGATATGTTAAACTATTTTTTGATTTCAGAAATTCAGTTATGTGAATTTGGTAATGTCATTAAATAATGATAATCACGCAAATAGTTTCATTCAATTAAATTAAATTAATCATCTATAACAATTTAATTATGTTAATTTTTTTTATTGGGTGAGTTTTAGCTATATTGATTAATATGATTATGTCAAAATACTAGTAAAGATTCTTATGTGGTTTCGTGAAATTCTATATATTGTTCTAAAATCAATATATTTGATCATTTTTTTAATTATTGATTCATATTTCAATTTATTTCATATTCCTTTGAAATATATAAATTCATTTATTTAGTTTTAAAAATCAAATTAATTATGTAAAACCTATGTGATGTGTTTTCCATTATCTTAGAATTGTTTTCATGAAGATCAATGGTTGTTCAATTTTCATCCTTGAAACCTACAACACTAAACTAAAAAATAATATATAATATTAAATTATATTTTAAGTCATTATATTTTTTAAAAATCAATATTATTTTATATTAAACGCATTAAATATTTTTTTAATATCTTGTTTCCATGTTTTGATATTGTATACAAGTTTACTTTATATTTCAAAAGAAATTATTTTTAAATTACTATTTCAAATTAAAACATTCTATTTTCATGTTATCATTCATTAACATATAACAATCAAACTATTTTAATTAAAGGTTTTTTATGATTAATTTTTTTGAATTATTCATTATTATTTTCAATTGAAATCATGACATGAATGATATTTTTATAATGATATTTTTTATCTTCTATCTCTCTCATATAATACAATTATACAATTTTTAATTTTTAATTTATCAAAACACTATTTTTTTATGTGTCTTTTTTTAAAATGGATCTAAGATGCCACGTTGATGTGTGGTTTGTTGGAGATATACTACTCAAATGATATATTTTTTCCATGCACATTCATTTTTTCTAGGGATATTGTTTAAAGATTATAATTGTTTTAATAATGTGATGATATATATATTCTTTTAGGGATGAAATTATCTCACTATTATAAGAAAACATACCAATGAATGTTTAAAACCTCAATATATTTTTATACCAAATTGATGAGACAAACATGTTGATAAAACACTTAAGAACCAATTCCTTTATTTTATTATACTTCAATGTATTTAATTACTTTTTAGACAGTATAAATTCTTCTAATCTCTCATAATTTTCACTTTCTATTTATAATTTTTGATACAAAATCATCACTATCATCGGGTGTGACTGCCAAATTCAAATGTCTTGACAATTTAGGTTGTGACACCAAGTATCTAAATTCAGGGTCATAATTGGGTTTGTGACTCCCAACATAAGAATTTGGTATCGTTGTAATAAATTCCCTATAAAATGTATTCTGTAATTTGGTTATTATTCCACATATAAAAATGATTATTTCTCAATGTATATCTCATTGATTAGAGAAGTATTAGAATAGACTAAGTATGATTTGAAAAAATGTACCATATTTGAAATATTTTTGTTTATTTCATTATTTTTTTAATACTATAAATAAATTAGTTAATTAACATTCCTAATTATTTTGGATGAGTATTATTTCTCATTAAATTATTAATCTTCGGTACTGACCCCATTTATATTCTCTTTTATCACTATATTTGATCAAAAAATTGGTATCACATGTATAATCTTGTCACAATTATTAATTTTGGTTCATTATAATTTTAATTGCTAAAATAAATGGATATTAATCTTATTTACTTTTGGAATTTATTAAAACCTTAAATAAAGTCTACTATTTATATTTTGTTATGATAACAATTTCATACACCTCAATGTCTAATGAAATTATTTATAAGATTACAAGAATGCTTGAAAATAGTGAATAGAGTCCTCTAAAATTACTTCACTTATATAGTAGATATTATGTTTACTATCAATGTAGAATGCATGTGTACCTAAAATAGATTAGGATCTAACAAAGGTTGATAATGGAACACCATTAAAACTACTACAATATATCCCAAACACTCTTATGTTAAATGATGCTACTAGATTTTTTTGAATTAAAAATTCAGTAATATATTTTATTGTTTTACTATTAATTGTGTTTTTATTAATGTGGCTTCAAATATGACAACTACTAATATCTAGAAGATTCACAATGTTAGTCACCATGGATCAGAAAAGCTGATTAAAAAAACCCAAAAACCTTCTAATAGAGTAACATTACATCAAGATTAGTGAATATGAAAGCATCAATCAAATGTTTTAGAGATTCAAAACAATATTTTATATAATAAATTACATTAGAGAATATTTATAAAATAACATATTGGTTTAATGGTTCTTAGTAACTAGACCAATGAAATTTCAAGGATAAATGTCTTCAATCTATTAATGTTAAAAAGTCAATGAATATACATTATATAAACTCATAAGATCACTACATCAATTAAAACTTTAGTTTAAGAGTATTACGAAAGAGGATACCTATAAGAGTAACTGTTTTTTTCTTTCAAATCACATATATTTGTTATTTCAAAATATTCTAAATATGAGTCATATGAATGTGAAATAGGATAAATTGTGAACATATTAACAGTTATTGATAATAAAATTGGCAAAAAATGGTTCAAACATAGACCAAGAAATGGTCAAATGAATTATCCAAAAGAAATTATTGTTTGTACATATGTAACAAATGTAACCGTTTATGAATATATAATGGAGAGATAAATGAAACACAAAAATAAAATATTGATGAATAAAGTGGGAGAGAAAAAATAAAATAATTAATTGAAAAGTTGTTATCTTGATAGACGAAGTTTCACTAAATAATCTGATTCAAGTGATTAATTAGGAAATAAGAAAAGTTATATATACTTTGATTAATGTTTAAAAACATAATTTATATTAGTAATGATTTTAAATCTAGTTAATATTCTTATTGTGAATTTTATAGATTTGATGTGTCATATGATGAAAAAGAAAACATATAAAAAGTTATTCCATTATTTTTTTGAATTTCATAAAGAATTAAATAAAGAATACGAGTAAAATTAATGAATGAAATAATATAAATAATTATAATGATTCTATTAATGAATAAATATCAAATTATAAATCATATTATAGATATTATATCAATAATTTTTTTGATTCTATTCTGAAGAAGAATTATAATCATAGAAATGAATTTTGGAAGCATAAAAATGATGTTTTTTTTCAAAGAAAAATATAAAAATATAGTAGCTATGATGAAACCAAATAAAGATAAAAATGGTTTTGGTTATAATACATGGATTTGTATGTTATAGAATTCTAAATTAGTTAAAAAAAATTCTTGAGAGGATTATTTTATTACATGATTGAAATGTTGTATAAAAGGAAATTATGCTTTTAATATTCTCTTAGACTCCCCAAATCTATTCTCTATACTAGATATTATATTTTGAAATATTTATCTGATATTATACTTTATAATAAATGTTTTGAATATGTTTGGGTACATAGTAATTATATCGCTAACCTAATTGGACCCAAAACATTATGGGAACGAAAATTTCTCATTACATAATTTATTCTTTCATGATAACCACCTTAAGAATATATATGACACATGGTATAAGTATAATTTCTATTAATGAGAAATAATCTGAGACTGAATCAATTTCCCCTCTTATAATAAATGTGACGGATTCTTTTTTACCTTTGGAGATAACCATAAAAGAATGGGATAAAGAATTTTGTGGTAGGTTTATGTAATGTCGATTTAATTTATAAAGTTATATAGGTTTAAGGATTAAATAATAAAATAATTAGTAATTAACAATTATTCCACTATAATATATCAACAAAATCTAGCCAAATTAAATTTTGAGATTTTTGAAATGATTTTTTATTTTATGATATATTCTATTAATTTATTGATTTATGAAATTAAAACTAAAATTCAATAAAAATATATGATGATATCTACCATTGAATACATAATTTGTTTTTCTTTTTTCATGATAAAAAAATTATCCAATAATGGAAATGTTCTAGATTAACCTCTATTAAATTAATGTAAGGAATTTTTTTCAGATAATTTCTTAAAAGGAAGGTAAAACGAGGAATCGTTATAATCTATCAACCATATTTTTAATTAAATACTTATTGAATTATTACAAACTAAATTGTTAGTCACTATAAAAACTACTAGTATAAGTAGAAAAATATTTTTATATTATTGTTGATGATTTATACAGAATTTCATGGACTTATTATATTTCTAATAAGAATGAAATCTTAGAAATAATTATATATTTTCTATTATATAATTAAAATAGAAATATTTTATTAATTTCTTCTATTGAAATTGATAATATAAATAATTTGTTTTTAATTTTTAATATTTTTTTCAGATAAAATGGAGATTCTCATATTTTTTATCTACATACAAAGACTAAAATAAAAATAATTATAGATATTGATCAAACTATATTTGAATAATACAGTTTTCCAAAATATTTTTATGATAAATATTTTTATACATGTTTCACTTTTTGCAATAGAGTTTATGTTAAGCCATACTGATGATAAAACCTTTATCAAATTTTAAATTATATAAAACCAAAATTTGTTTTTTTAATATGTTTGGTTGTAATTTTTTTTAATAGAAAAGATAATTTATATATGATTTATGATAAAATTTTAACGGTATATTTATTGATTATTAATTTAATTATAATGAATGTATGGTTTTTAAAAAACATAAAATTTTATTTCATGATTATATCCTATAATGATTAATGATTCTTATGATTTTTAGAAATATTTTTGGAAAATTTTGATGTTTGTATAATAGATTTATTTTTTGGTGAATAAATCATCTTAACATTGTTTTTTTCATAGATTTAAAATTTTCTCCCAATACGGTTCTAGGTTACATAGGATTCATAAATAACATCTAATTGACTATTTTATTGATACCAATGGTTTTGGTATGAAAACTAGAAGTTATACATTAATCATCTTCTCTAACTGAACTTTATTTTTGGATTGTGTGACTAATGATATTTTAGGTATATAGAATTATGATAATTGGATCATTTTTTAGAAATATGAAATTAATTAGTCTTCTTATAACATTTTTTTTATTTTAGTTAAACACTCTTCATATAATAATATTATTTTAACGAAAATTATTTTCTTAAAAAAATGGATGAATATAGTCATATTATAATATAGAAGACTAAGCATGATACTAAAGGTTATTCTCAATAAGAAGGTATAAATTCTAATAAGCATATTTTGCATGTTTCTAATATTAAATAAAATAAAATTTAATAATGTTCTTTAACAATGTTCATGGTTTTATGTTATTTAAAATAGATTTTAAAACATGATTTTAAATGGTTTTGTAAGACAAAATGTTTATGCCTCTCAAGCCCCTATTTTTTAATATGAAAAATTTCATATTCATTTTTTTAATTTATCAAATGATTTATAATTTCTTAAACAAGAATCTGATACATGGTATGATAGACATATTTTTTTGTTATAGGAAAAATGAGTATAATAAATTTAAATTATATTAGATTTTATTTACCCAAACTATTTTTAATGATAGTTTTATTAGTAAAATTTATTATGGTAATTGTATTTTGGTATACTAAATTTATTTTCGTTGTAAATAATTTTCAAAATTTATATTAGTTAATATGATAAGAGTCGTATGGGTAAATGTAAATTAACTTCAGATATTTATATTAATCAATGAAATAAATTTATGATATTGAACTAATATAAATATTCTCAGGATTTGGTTAATTATTTTTGTCTTGATTGATGAAATAAATTTTTTAACACTATGACTAATAGTTTTAAATTATATTATAATTTTTTTAAGAAATTCGATGACTTTAAACAAATTAATGTATGATTTGTTGTTTTTTATATTTTAATACATTTAAAACCAATATATTTTTTTGGTTTTTTTTCTAGATTATAATATGATCCTCAGTAATATCACTTATGGTTTATGTAGAGACCGGAAGCATGATGTTCATGGACATTATATTACTTTACCAGAATACTTAATACATAACAAAAACAGACACACAAGGATCGTAATAGTTTAGTTTCTTTGGAAACATGGAACGTAATCTTCTAATCGTGGTGAAAGATCTTCTACATCTCCCATAAAGATATTTCCCTTTTTTTCTTACCTAAAAATTTTCTTTATATCCTGGGGAAAAGAAAACATAAAAAGGGTGAGCTCAAATGCTCAGTAAGGGTAAGAATGGATAAAATAAAACATACCATATACATTTGAACTTAAAAACATGAACATAATGTTTAAACATAAAAATATTGAGCAATAATATAAAACATGGAAGTACGAAAGGAATAGATAATAAAGAATCATTAATAATGATAAAATAGAATGGGAATAAAACATGTAATTGTTGCAACCATTAACCACATGATATGATTTCCATAGTAGCCAAGGCATTGCTGCCAAGACCATTTTAGTGGACAAAGTCCCTTTCTGAATCGAGTTCACTCCTCATTCCAGTCTTGTATTACTAAACCGGTTTAACTTGACATTCCAGCCATGTCTATATCATGAAATATAAATCTTTAACCAATGCATTGGAGGGAGATATAGGTCCCACCCAACTCATAATGACATCATTCTTTCATGTGCCACAAAATCATAAATCATACATCATAGCATAACACATGTAATAAAATGGGATTCTTAAATATCATGCCATCATAACATAATCCATAAAAAATTTATATCATTTCATCATAAGAAAATTGAAACCATTTAAATCACAGAGACATTTTTCTTGAAACATACACATATGAAATAATGTATTCCTAGATGGAAAATATTTTTGAAAAAACACTTGAAATGAATTATTGAGGAAAATATCCTTTCTTCTTTAAAATCATTTTCTCTTCACTAAATTCAATGAAATTTTAAAAGATAAGGGTTTTGTTTAAAAATTTAATGCAATATTGTGTAAGAATCTTCTTGAAAATGAGGCATTATGAAACCATAAAAATCTGTTCATGCCATATAAAAAACATTCTTCTCGTACTTTTGCCGGAAAAATAAAAAAGTACCTCGTAACGTAAACAAAAGAAAGATTCCTTACATTACATGTAGTAAAAGTAAAAAATGGTTAAAAATTACTTTAAACATACATTAAAAAACTTTTATAAAACATGGACATGGATGATATAAATAACCCCAGTAAATACGTACGAATAAGAAATCTCGGATAAAAATGAGATTTGAAAAATTATCTCTTACCTTAGGTCTGATATGATTTGTATGTATCCAAAACTCCTCTATAATGATTTAAATAATGTCATTGACTTATTACAGAATCATATTCATTGTTATGATATCATATATGTTTCTCTTATGACTTTATATTACCCGTTCTTTTGTAAATTCCATGATAAAGCAGTGTTTTGGGTAAAATCATTTCATTTATCTTATGTGTTTCGACTTGTCGTTATTGATATTATTAATTATATCCTGATTTACATAATTTCATAATTTAAATCATGATTTATATATATTCACCAAATACATATATATATTATAGTTCGATAAAAGGAATTAAATACACCGTTCATGGGGACGGTATGCCGTATGTACACATGAACGCTGTTTTCTTTTCCTTATTGAATTGAATGAATCTAAATTGACGAAATAAATATATATATATACATAAATCTAGTAGCACTATTATTTCATATATTTCATTATTATTCATTAAATAAACTTTATTATCATTCCTGTATGGTTAATGTGGAGAATGAATCTCATCGTGTCGTGGAGACGGTAGTCCGTACGTACGCACGAGCGATGATAACATTTCCATAATCATTGAATTGAATTTTAGTGGATGATACAATATATCAGAATAAGTATGATGTTATAATAACTATTTATAGTTATTATTTACACCATTATTCCCATCCAAGTATGGTGGTGTGGGAAAAAACAGATTACACCACGACGTGGAGACGGTATTCCGTATGTACGCACGCGCGGTGATTTCATTTTCCATAGGATGGATAGATGGTGAAATAGGATTGTTTCATACTTATAATGACATATAAGTATATTAGTGATACTGATGTTATTACTTCATAATGAAACAAGTAAAGAAGAAGAAGTGGAAGAAGAAATAATGTTGAAAGAATCAGTAACAGACATTACCGCTTCTTTGAAGTGCCTCTTTGAGACCTCCTTTTAGGGCATTGAAATTGGACTTTGAATAATACCAGGACCTATAGGATGTTTCTAGGGAAGTGGAGAAGATAATTTGGCAGGGTTTGGCCGAGCCTGAAGGCTCGATGTGGTGTGAGGAATCGAGGGAGGAGGTGCCTTTTATAATGGAGGAGAGGGGCACCTTTGGGAAAACTAAAAATATTATTTTATTATAAAGCCATATTCGCTTTTAAATAGATCCAAATTGATTTATTTAGAATCTAATGTGGGGATGGGTCGAAATACGCTCATCCAATAGAATTTTTACAAGTTTAGTTTACTATTTTAACTATATCATTTAGATTTAACTCTAAGTTAGATAGTTTTACTTTTAACGTGTCTTTTTGTGTTCTTACACTATTAGGTTAATAAACTTAGTATAACAAGCCAAACGAACACCAAGTTGTTTATTATTAATATATATAACATTATCTAATTAATTTCACTGAACCTTATATTTTTATGAATAAAATAACTATTAATAATATAATATTTGTTTTAAAAACTATTTTATGTCAATTTTGACACTATTTAGTAATTGATTTTTGTGAAAATCATAACATAATGATTACTTCTAAATAAGTTAATTAAATCAATAATAACATGTAATATTAACCTATAAAATTAGTTTAATTCATAAAAAGTCTCAAATTACATTTATTTGGGTATTTATAACGTAAATTATGTCAATATTTCATTAATAAGATAATTACTGCATCATCTTTATGTCATAACTAAATTAAATTATGTAATGTCTAAAAATTACAAATAAAACATCATTATGTAGGAAATCTTGTTATATTTCTAATGAATATTTATAGATGAATTTATCTTATGTATAACATTATATTAAAAATGATTTACTTATTAAACATTGATTTTAACTACTTTAACCCTTCTTTAAATAAATTAATAATAACTGTCCTAATCTAATCCAAGTGGGCCTAAATGGTCACATTTTATTCTTAAGGTTGTTTTTGGTCGAATTACACTTATCCAGAAGAATTAGGACATGTTTTAGGGTAATAATAATATCATTTTTACCCTTAATTACCCTATTTACTTTTAACCGTGGTAAATAAAAGTAAAAAGTTACTATTCACCAAAAATTATTTTCATCTCATTGAACCAGATTTTACTTACTGACATAAACTATGTCTCTTGGATTTTTCTGAAATTACACTCACAAAAGCGGTAAAATTATGTTTTATGTAAATTTGCAAATTCTCCTAGGAGGTGGGTAAAAGACTTTGAAAAGTTTAATGAAATTTTCATATATATAAAATTATTATAAAATTAATCCAATGAATTACATTGAACTTATATAGGTATTATGTATCAATTTTGACCTAAAATAAATTTAAATAAAATAAATAATTATTTAAAAAAACATTCTGTTTTTAAATAGTAACCCAGTGTTTTCACTATTCATCAAAAATTGAATGTTTCCAGAAAAATACCAAAATTTCACCCTACGCTAATTTCGATATTCAAAATCCAAAAATGAAGTCCATTTTCAAAAATAAAATTTATAAAATTTCAAAAAGTGTGTATTACTATTCATAATGGCTAATTTTAATAATATTTTAACAGCATATCATTGTTTAGCGAAACTCGGTATTGCGTACAACAGATGCTATCGTGGAAGGTCGCGCTTGCGTGTAATGCATGCCAAGTCAGGGTTGCGTGTTGTGCAAGAATACTTCGTTGTTTTGTATAACATAATCCAACCATATTTCATTTATACATTGAATATATATATATATATATATACTCAATGTTGCGTAGAATAACTATTATCAAAATTGTGTGTAACACGATCCAAGAATAGTGTTGCATATACTGCAAGCTAATACGGTGTTGCGTATAGCGCAAGATAATCATGGTGTAACATACAACACAAGACATTATTGAAATTAAAAAGAATATTTTTCATAAAATCTCGAGGTGTTACAGTTTATTAAATTTATTATTAAATATGTTCACAGAAAAACTTATACTATATTATTTTATCACAGAAAATATTTCATTGATTTAATTAGTTATATTAACTCATATATCGGAGGAATAAGACATGATAGTAAAATTACCATATGTATGTGTCATTTGGTTAATAAAAATTTAGTTTTTTCAAGATCATGAAGCTATGATTTTCATTCTTTATCTACTATTGAGAGTGAATATATTTCTTTTTCTTAATGTTGTTCGCAATCATTACACATTGTATAATGTCTATCAAAATTTTGATATAATTTTTCAATGAAACCTATTTATTTTTTGTAATTAATATGATATATATGTAATAAAAAAAATTTAAAACAATCTTGAACTAAGAGTATTTTGGTGGTATTTGATTTTATTCGATATCATGTTACAAAATGATAATTTATTCTATAATATGTTCCAACAAAAAATCGTCATAAGATATTTTTACTAAGAAATTGGATATTTATATATTTTAGAAAATATATTTTGAACTTGGAAATATTGATATATAAATGAACATTTATATTTCAGGAATTTAAGGGGAGATTGATTTTTTTATATGTTGAAATTTTTATATTTACATGAAATATTTGAAATTTAGAATATATTTTCATGATTATAATTTATTGACTTATGTACAAATTTTTTTATTAATTTACTATTTTAATGCTTTTAATTCAAAATATGTGATGATTAATTACTATCTAAACTTTTATTAAAAAAGTAATATTTTAGGATGGTTTTTTAATTATTTTAGAAAAATAACATTTAAAGATATTGTCAGTGTATCAAGGTACCTTGACCAATGTTTTGAAAAATTAAAGTCATAATTGTGGCTAATAAAATTATGTTTTGATATATGAATTTTTAATAATGTAATATAAACAATTTAAATTCTTTTAAACTAATATTTTTTTAAAGCCTAATATTTTTCATAATTTTAAGAAGCGGGATAAAGTTATGAAATTATACATGGTGTTTTAATTATATAAACAGGGGATATTTTGTAGTGTCACCTTAATCCACTAAACTTATTTTGATAATTTCAATAATTTATTTGTTTTATTTCCCACAAATTTTATAATATATTGATTTATGTACTTATCAATGTATATTTTAATTAATTATATTTTAATATTTATTAACATGAAATTTATTTATATTTATTTCTTTAAATGTTTATAAAATATTATAAAAACAAAACTAATTGTTTTAAGGAATAATAAATACATTAATAAATTTAAATACAAATTAGACATGTTTTTTCTATTCAGCCATAGAATATTCTTCAACAACAACTAAGTTGTTTCTACAACATAGAAAATTTAAAATTCACCATGTTACTAGTTTTATAGTTTCAGTTAACTTCCATATTTGGACCATATATTTTCCTTTTTAACACTGAATTTAGGGATTTTTATGGAGTTGGAAATATATTATTTAATAAAATTTATTTAAAAGACATAAAATTATTAATCTATTTATATCATATAAAAAATTACCTTATAATTCACTATATGTTTTTAGACTGAATTCAAAAAAATTTAAAATATTTTTCTAATATTTTTAGTCACAACATAATAAATAGAAGTTCAATTAAGTTAATACTTTAGTATTTGGAAGTAGAATAAAATTTTCAAAATACAGGCCAACAGTATCGAAATATTATTGTAACAGCCCATCCCAGCCCACGATCATGATATTGTCCACTTTGGGCCCAGCCACATGATTTTTCTTTCCCTGGGATCTGTTGTAATTCCCCAACACTAATACCCAGAGGTAGGGAATTATTACATAACATTGGCAGGACAACAAGAGATTATGTCTCAAAATACTGATTAGTTTAGTATCCATGGAAGTACTAGATACATACATAATTTTTAAATTTCATCATGAAATAAAAAAACAACATTTTGTCCTTAATGAAAACACTAATATCCTTTGGTCTATCCGTGTATGTTAATCACAATATACTTCATCACATATTGGGAAAATAAAACATAGAAAGGGGTGATCTCAAATTCAAATTAAGGATAACAAAAATGCAGAATCATTCATAAATAAGCATAAACATTTAAGGCAATGTATAAGACTAAAACACAGGCCTTTTATACATAAACATCATCATAATATGGAAAAATAAATCAAATAATACCATTTACATATTCAAAAGGATATTCAACTAGTTGAATAATCACATGAAATATAAATTTCCAATTTTATAATGATGGAATGAATAATGACAGACATCACAACCACATAGTCAAGGCCTCATTCTCAGACTAGAAATAATATTTTTGTCAAGTCCATGTGCCAAGACACTAGTTTGTCTCATGGGACCTAACGATTCGCCGAGAAGCTGTAGCGAGCTCCACCCATCACTATCTAAGTCTAATTCATTCATCATATGAAAAGTTTGGAACATAACATAAACATTAGTATTAAAACAAGCAAAAAAATTATATTAATATTTTAACCAGAAACCAAGAATGGTATAAAAATAACACATCCATAGTCAAAATATCACAAAACCATCATCACAATATGGAAAATTTTATCATAATAAATCTACATAAAAAAAGTGTAAAATTCATCAAAGGATGATGACATAGATTAAATCAATTCCATTTGAGAGAAATATCTCATTCTATTTTGAAATCATTTAAGTGTCACATAATTATATAAGGAAACATTTATTTAGAAAATATTCTAATAATCTTGTAGGGGAAGATTAGAAAGTTTTATAATGACATAAAATAGCCACACCCACCGTATAAGTTAAAAAAACATTCTTACCATAATTTTTTGAAAAGTTTATAGAGTACCTTGTTTCAAAAATGATGGAAATATTCCTTTGAAAACATTTTATAAAATGTAAAACAAGGGTATAAAATTAATTTAACACTATAACAACACTAGATTTTATGAGAATTATTCTTTTTAATTTCATTAATGTCTTATGTTGTACGCTACGCCAAATGGATCTTGCACTATATGCATCCTTGACTTGGCTTGCAATGCACGCAATCGCGACCTTCCTCGATAGCTTTTGTAATACGCAATTCCGGGTTTCACTATACAATGATATATTGTTATAATATTATTATGGACAAGATTTTATGAATATAATTAACTAAATTTTGAATTTTATAACATTATTATTAATCTTACACATTTTCTAGAACATGGTATGATAAAAAATTAATTTTTTCGGGTAAAATAAGTTTTTTTTTAAATACAGTTTTTCCTCCTTTCGATGGCGCAAAAACATTAAATCTAGTTTTTTACATGTTTATAAGTTAAATTTGACAAAATATAATTATTCTTTAGAATCAGGGTATAAAAATTTACTTTAGAAAATTTTTTCATATTATTCTGATAACTTTCATATTTTATTGAATAGTAAAAACATGCTATATTTTAATTAAAAACAACTTTTTTCATCTCAATAATTTATATGGTTAAATTATAAAATTTAATGGTTTTAAATTATAAATAGAATATATTTTTACCATTTAATAAAATTTTTATCATTACCATTAATTTTACATAGAATTCATAGGTAAAAACATTTCAATCTTTGACAATATTTTAACTTTTAAAACAGTTTTCTTAAACAAGGGATAAATTTTAATCTAATTACTGAAACATATGTGTTTTGAATTTTGAAAAATGGATTTCATATTTGGATTCAGTGGGTCCAAATAATATTAATAGGTTACTTTTATTTTTTGATTTTATGAATATTAACTACGATAATTTTTATTTACTTCAGTTAAAGATAAATCGAGTAATTAAGGGTAAACCTAAGATTATAAAATTACCCTAAAACATGCCAAAATTATATTGTATGACTAAAATTAGACCCATATAACCTAAGGGTTGTATTAGATTCATTTTATGGACTTTTGACCGCGAAAATAAGTTAATTATTATTAAAACAAAAAAAAGTGATAACATGTAACTCACTTAAATCTTATAAGTTTAATAATTTTAGTTTCATGGTAAACTTCATGAAACATTGAACATTAATTGTATCCAGAAATATAATAAAATTATTCATATCATGTGATTTTATATATAATTTTTATGGACTAAATAGTTATCTTTAAATGTGACACAATAGTGAGGTTGAAATTATTTTATTGATTGAAATATGAAATAATTCGGTTTAAACAAATATAAATAAATATTATATGAACTATTTAATGATATACACAAATTTTACAGATACATATGAAATTTTATGAATATATTAAATATTTTGGTTTGAACATATCTTCTTTGTGGATTTTATTTAATTCAAATAAATTAATTGTGTCAAAATTGACACTATTGATATTTTATATTATTAAATTTGTTAAAATCAAAAAAAAATTAACAATTAAAATTTAAAATTTATATGATCTATCATGTAAAAATAATATCAAATTATGTATAATTAAGAACACATATGTAAGTATTTATAACCATATCAAATTTATAAAATTATTACAACAACAAAATATTAAATAGATTAAATAAGGATAAATCAAAATGATAAGGATTAAAATAAAATAATAATGTCTAAAATTAATTGTTTGATGAGATTACAACCCTATATTATCTAATATCTTATTTTGATCCACTTTTGACGTTTTTATGTTGGGTTAGGGTTTATTATAAATTAATATTTTAGAGGTTTCCAAAAGTGCCCCTCTCCTCCCTTATAAAAGGGAACCTCGTCCCTCTCCTCCTCACACCATTTTGAGCCTTCATGCTTGGAAAAACCCAGACCATTTCACTTATACACTTCCCTAGAAACATTATATAGGTTATTCTCTCCTCAAAAGTCCATCTCTAGTGCCTTCAATGGAAACTTAAAAGAGGTGCGTCAAATAAGAGGTAATCTATTCTACTGATTATTTCATGTTTCTTTCTTCTTCAAATTCTTCTTCTTTAGTTTTTTCATAATAAATTAATAACATCAGTATCAATAATATACTAATATGTAATTATAAATATTAAACAACCCCATTTCACCTTCTATCAATCCTACGGAAAATGAAATCATCGGGCGTGTGTATGTACAGAATACTGTCTCCACGCCTTGGTGTCATCTGTTTTCCCCCCACCACCTTACATGGATTGGTATAATGGTGTAAAGAATAACTATGCATAGTTATTATAACATAATAATCATTCTGACATATTATATCATCCACTCTAATTCAATTCAATAATTATGGGAATGATATCATCGCTCGTGCATACGTACGGATTACCGTCTCCAAGATGCGATGAGATTCATTCTTCATTTTAACCACTCAAGAATGATTATAAAGTATATATAATGAATGATAATGAAATAGATGAAATTATAAAGCTACTGGATATATATATATATATATTTATGTCATCTAATTTCTTCTATTCAAGTCAATAAGGAAAGGAAAAAAACGTTCATGCGTACGTACGACCTATCGTCTCCATGACCGGTGTATTTAATTTCATTTTTTTATATTATATATATATATATGTACTGAATATATATGATATATAAATCATGATATATATTTGAGAAGTAATTAAATCATTATATAAGTAAAAATAATATCAAGAACTACATGTCCAAACACGTACGATAAACGAAACGATTTTACCCAAAATGCTGCTATAACACGGAATTTACAAAAGAACGGGTAATGTAATGTCATAAGTGGACAATATATGATATCATAACAATGAATATGATTCTTTAATAATTAAATGAAATTATTTTAATCAATATACAAGAGGTTCGGATACATACGAAGCATATCAGACCTAAGGTAAGGGATAACTTTTCCAATCTTGTTTTTATCTGAGATTGTTTATTCGTGAGTATTTACTGGGGTTATATTTATCATCCATGTCCCTGTTTTATAAAAATGTTTTCATGTATTTGTAATTTCCTTTTTACCCATTTTTGACTTTTACTACATGGTATTTAAGGAATTTTTCTTTTGTTTACCATACGAGATACTTTTGGACTTTTCCGGCAAAAGTACGGGAATAATGTTTTTTTAACTTATACGGCATGAACAGATTTTCTTACGGTTTTATAAAGGATTATTTTCATGATGATTCCAAAAAAATATTTCATGATTATTTTCAAAAAAATCCTTTTCTTTTAAAATTTCATGGAATTTTGTGAAAAAAAAAATGATTTTGAAAAAGAAAGGATATTTTCCTCAGGAAATCATTTCAAGTGTTTTATCAAAACTATTTTCCATCTACAATGACATTATTTAGTATGATTATGTTTTAATTATAATGTATCTATTATTTACATGGTTTTATACTTCTTATGATGAAATGATATCCCTTTGTTTTAAATGGATTACGTTATGACGGAATGATGTTTATAAAACCCATTTTATTCTTTGTGTTTTGATGAATGATGTATGATTGTTTTGTGGAACAAGTAAGAATGATTTCAATATGAGATTGGTGGGATATATATCTCCCACCAATGTATTGGGTAAAGATTTATATCTCATGAGATAGACATGGATGGAATGGTATGTTAATCCAGTTCAGTGATACAGGACTGGAATGAGAAGTGAACTCGATTCAGAAAGGGACTTTGTTCACTAAGATGGTCTTGGCAGCAATGCCATGGATACTATGGAAATCATATCATGTGCTTAATGGTTTTCCACAATTACATGTTTTCTTCCCATGTTATTTTATCATTATTTATGTTCCATTATGATATATTCCTTATGTTCTTCAATGATTTATGTCTTTGCCCAAGATTTTGAGGTTTAGATTTTATGTTAAAGTTTATGAATTCAAATGTTTATGGATTGTTTTATATTCTCTCTGTTTACCTATACTGAGCATTTGATATCACAATTTTTATGTTTTGTTTTCCCCAAGATATAAAGAAAGGATTTAGGTAAGAAATCATAAGAGTATGATCTTTATGGGACATGTTGAAAATCATTCACCATGATTAGAAGATTATGTTCAATGTTTCCAAAGACACTAAACTATTACGGTATTTTGGTTTCTGTTTTTGTTATGTATTATGTATTCTGCAAAATTAATGTAATGTCTATGTATATAAAGCTTTGGGTCTCTGAATTTGGAATTAGAGGCAAAGGTGTTAGGAATGAATCCGATCTGTGGGAACACTCACATGTGAGCGTTTGACGAAGCATGGCTCTCCACACAAGGGCTTCATGAAGAAATGGCTACTACTGGGGATGGTGGCGTGTCCCACCCAGGGGGTGTAGCTGCCCATGGAGTTTCCTTATAGGTATCAATTATAGTCTACTGTAAGTACTTCCATACTGCTATAGTTGGTATTAGAGGAATGGTTTATTTATCCTTTAGAAACTAGGATGCGAAAACTTTAGTAAAATCACTAAAGATATTTATAAGGTATGTCTAGGTATGTACCTAAGGTTAAGAATACGTATAGGTTAGATTCCTAGAATTATTTTGATGATCATGAATAACCTAGGGTGAACCTAATGTGTATTCGATTAATTAATTTTTGATAAGTTAGACATCCCATAAGTGACTTTTCATGATTATCAAAAATTAATTAATCGAAAACACTTTAGGTTCACCCTAGGTTATTCATGATCGTCAACATAATTCTAGTAAATGGAGGGAATGAGACGGAATTCAGTTAACATTTATTACAATGGAAAAATTTGTGACTATGATCAAGGAAATTATGTAACGCCTAGAGAGAATGATATTATGATTATGCCAAAGCAGTCATCTTGATATATGATTAACAAGGTGAACTTTAGTTGTATTCCTATGTCATCAAATAAGAGGAAGATGGAATTTTATGAATGTTCACTTGGTGAGAAGCATAGAGAAAGGATGATTGATATTTTTAAATAAGGGAATAAGAACCTTGAGGAATACCTCAAATGGAGGGGAAGATGTTATCTATGTGGTGAAAAGGGTCATAGAGTGACAGACTTTTATGGAGTCCAATGACTTATCAGTGGAGAACATGGGCATTAACCAACTAAATTCCCTGACCTAAGAAGCCATTTTTAAATTGAGGAAGGACCTATTCCATGACAATCATTGAAGAGGATTGATTGAAGGGCTTATGTATTGGAATTCAATAATAATGTTGTTGAGGAACCTTTATATTATATAGAATATCTGTGAATTGGTCCATTGTGGTTTTCTATATGAATATGTTACCGGTAACCATGAAAAGTGATTCAAATATTTTGGAATGCAGTTTATATGTTCATAATGAAGGGATAAAGAGAAAATAAATTGTTTGATAGTATTCATGAGCTCATGATTGATATAAGGACTAAGTGATATCATGGTTTGAGTATATAGAATTTTTAGGATTTTGGAATGTGGAAAGAGTTAACTTTTAACATCACTCATGTTTTCACTAAGGTTATATGGTAATTCATGTTTCAAAATAATGCATCATTAAGGTATTCACATGTTTGGAATGTGACCAACAAGATATATCTTATGATATATATGGAATAAATGATGGTATTTACGTTCTTGTTATGTGACATTTAATGTAATTGTTTTCTTTATACTATGTGATTGGATAGATGTATTTTGGATAAGCCTAATTATTGGAATGGAATATGTTGGACATCAGATAGTATTGTTACGGCTAGAACTTTTTGTTATAATATTATTGTTTTACAAAAAGGAAAACTCATAGGATGGACGACAACCCATCGCGTCGGACAAGGTTGCGGGAATTGAACCCACAACTGAAGTGCGACGGGCCTTTATTTCCTACCACTAGCCTACACGAAGTCGCGGGTTAGTAGAAACTAGTTTTAATTTATTAAGCGGTATGTTAGATGAAGTATAATTCCATTTTTGGAATCATATATGATTAACCTCACTATTGATGGACTTATGTATATTTGATAACTTTTGCTAACCTTTTTTTAAGGCATATGGAATAACCCATCATTCTGTCACATGGTCTTCTAAGACTTCACGAATGAAAAATTCAACATCATTTCTTTAAGAGATGAAGTGGAAATTGTTCATAGAAGGAACACTGGTGAGATTATATCGAAATAATGTAAGTATTTCTTCTAATTAAAATTCTTCAATTTTAGGGAAATGATATGGAAAACCAAGAATGTTGTCCTAGTTACCTTATATCCGATGAATCAGATGGTACATTAGATCATCACAAATTTATGGCTTTGTGATTGTTGGCTTTTTCATAGACATGTTCTCTACCACTCCCCATCAGAACATGATGGTTAGGTTTCTCTCACATATCCATATTTTCACCTATGTTATCCTATGTGGAAACCCAGTGAAGAGTTAATTTGGGTAACTGATATGTTTCATACTTCACTTCTTAAAATTATGTTTGAGTATTCCTTTTTATAATGTGGGTTTCTATGAAGGAAACTTTCTAGTAGTAAACCATTTATAAGCCTGACGAATTTCGAGGGCGAAATTCATTTTATGGGGGGTACAATGTAACAACCTGAGATTTTATGAAAATAATTATTTTTAATTTCATTGATGTCTGGTGTTTTATGCTACACCAAATGGAGATTTCACTATACGTATCTCTGACTTGGCTTGCATTACACGTAATCGTGACCGTCCTCGATAGCGTGTGTAGTACACAATACCGGATTACACAATACAATGATATTTTGTTATAATATTATTATAGACAAGCCGTTATGAAAATTATTAACAAAATATTGAATTTTATAACATTATTATTCATCTCACACATTTTCTAGAACATGGTATGAGAACAAAATAAATATTTCGGGTAAAATAAGTATTTTTAAAAAAATATGGTTTTTCCACCTTTTAATGGGGTAGCCACATTTAATCCAGTTTTTGACATCTTTATAAGTTCAATTTTACAAAATAAAATTATTATTTGGAATCAGAACATATAAAAATTTACTTTCGATAAATTTTTCATTTTATTCTGATAACTTTCATATTTTATTGAATAGTAAAAACACTCTATATTTTAATTAAAAACAACATTTTCATCGAAATAATTTATATGGTTAAATTAAAATATTTAATGTTTTTAAAGTATTATTAGAATATATTTTTACCATTTAATATAATTTATGTAATTTCCATTAATTTTACATTGAATTCATAGGTAAAAACATTTCAATCTTTTGAAATATTTTAACTTTTAAAACCCATTTTCATAACAACGGGATAAATTTTAATTTAATTACTGAAACATCTACATTGTAAATTTTTAAAAATGGATTCCATATTTGGATTCAGTGGGTCCTAATTATGTTAATAGGTAACTTTTATTTTTTTGATATTATGAATAGTAACTACGCTGATTTTTATTTACTTCAGTTAATGATAAATCAGGTATTTAAGGGTAATCCTAAGATTATAAAACTAACCTAACACATGAAAAAAATCTATTGGATGACTAAAAGTCGACCCATATCACCTAAGGGTCGTATTAGAATCATTTTATGGATGTTTTACCATGAAAATAATTTAATTATTATTAAAGCAAAAGAAAGTGACAACATGTCATTCTCTTAAATATTATAAGTATAATAATTTTAATTTAGTGATAAACTTAATGAAACTTCGAAAATGGATAGTCTCCAGAAATAAAATAAAATTATCTACATCATGTGAATTTATTTAGAATTTTTATGGATTAAATAAATATCATTAAAGGTGATTCACTAGTGATGTTGATATTATTTTATTGATTGAAATATCAAAAAAAAGGTTTTAAAAATATGAAAATAAATATTATATGAACTATATAATGTGAAAGATGAATTTTATAGATAAATATGACATGTTATGAATATTTTAAATAATTTATTTCGAACATATTCCATGTGTGGATTTTATTTAAATTCAAATAAATTAATTGTGTCAAATTTGACACTATTGATATTTTATATTATTAAATTGTTTAAAAATCACAATTTTTTTTTAAAAATTACAAATTAAAATTTATATGATCTAACATGTCACAAAATATCAAATTATTTGTAATTAAGAACACATATGTAAGTATTTATAACCATATAACATTTATAACATTTTTACCACTAAAAAAATTAAATAGATTAAATATGGATGAATCAAAATGATAAGGTTTAAAATAAAATCAAAATATGTCTAAATTTAATTATTTGATATGATTACAACCATATATTATATAATATTTTAATTTGAGCCACATTGGAAGTTTTTATGTCAGTTAGTGTTTATTATAATTAATATTTTAGAGGTTTCCAAAAGTGCCCCTCTCCTCCCGTATAAAAGGGCAGCTCCTACCTCTCCTCCTCACACCATTTTGAGGCTTCAAGCTCTACCAAACCCTACCAATTTTACTTCTCCACTTCCCTAGAAACATTATAGAGGTTCTGGTCTCCTGAAAAGAAAAACACTAGTGCTTTAAAAAGGAATCTTAAAAGAGGTGCGTCGAAGAAGAGGTAATCTCTTCTACTGATTATTTCAAGTTTCTTTCTTCCTCAAATTATTCTCCATTAGTTGTTTCATTATAAAGTAATAACATCAGTATCAATAATATACTGATATGTTATTATAAATATGAAACAACCCCATTTCACCTTCTATCCTTCCTATGGAAAATGAAATCACCTCGCGTGTGTACGTACAGAATAACTTCTGAACGTCATGGTGTAATATGTTTTTCCACCACCACCTTACTTGGATGGGTATAATGGTGTAAAGAATAACTATGTATAGTTATTATAACATAATAATTATTCTGATATATTATATCATCCACTCAAATTCAATTCAATAATTATGGGAATGATATCATCGCTCGTGCGTACGTACGGATTACCGTCTCCACGACGTGATGTGATTCATTCTCCATGTTAACCAATCAAGAATGATTATAAAGTTTATTTAATGAATAATAATGAAATATATGAAATTATAAAGCTACTGTATTTTTGTATATATATATATGGCATCTAATTACTTCCATTCAAGTCAATAAGGAATGGAAAACAACATTCATGCATACGTACGGCCTACCGTCCCCATGAACGGTGTATTTCATTTCATTTATATATCAATTATATATATATTGAACATATATGTTATATAAATCATGATTTGTATTTTGGAAGTAAGTAAATCATGAAATAAGTAAAAATAATATCAAGAACGACAAGTCCATACACGAACAATAAATAAAACTATTTTACCAAAAACGCTGCTTAAACATGGAATTTACAAAAGAACGGTTAATATAAAGTCATAAGTGAACCAGAAATGATATCATAAAAATGAATATGATTCTGTAATAATTCAATGAAATTATTTAAATCATTATACCGGAAGTTCGGATACATACAAAGCATATCATACCTAAGGTAAGGGATAACTTTTTCAATCTCGTTTTTTTATGAGATTGTTTAATCGTAATTATTTGCTGGGGTTATATTTATCATCATTGTACATTTTTTATAAAAATGGTTTCATGTATGTTTAATTTCCTTTTAAACACTATTTACTTTTCCTATATGGTATGTAAAGAATCTTTCTTCTGTTTACCATATGAGATACTTTTTTATTTTTTTGGAAAATGTATGAGAAAAATGTTTTTTTACTTATAAGGAATGAACACATTTTTTACGGTTTCATAAATCCTTATTTTCATGAAGATTCCTCCAAAATATTTCATGATTATTATCTAAAAAATCCTTTTTTTAAAAATTTCATGGAATTTTGTGAAAATAAAATGCTTTTTGAAATGAAAGGATATTTTCCTCAAGAATTCATTTCAAGTGTTTTGTCAAAAAGTAAATTCCATATTATATGACATTATTTAGTATGATTATGATTCAAGTATAATGTATCTATTATTTACATGGTTATATTATTCTTATGATGAAATGATATCCATTTGTTTTTTAGGGATTATATTATGATGGGATGATGTTTATGAATCCCATTTTATTCTTTGTGTTATGATGAATGATGTATGATTGTTTGGTGGAAAATGTAAGAATGATTTCAATATGATATGGATGGGACCTATATCTCCCACCAATGAATTGGGTAATGATTTATATCTCATGATATAGACATGGCTGGAATGGTAAGTAAATCTGGTTCAATGATACAGGACTGGAACGGGGAGTGATCTCGATTCTGAAAATGGCTTTGTCCTATAAGATGGTCTTGGAAGCAATGCCTTGGATACTATAGAAATCATATCATGTGTTTAATGGTTTTTTATAATTACAAGTTTTCTTCCGATTATATTTTATCCTAACTAATGTTCCATTATGATATATGCCTTACGTACTTCCATGATTTATATCTTTGCTCAAGATTTTGATGTTTAGATTTTATGTTCAAGTTTTTGCATTAAAATGTTTATGGATTGTTTTATGTTCTCTATGTTTACCCTTACTAAGAAATTGAGCTCACCCTCTTTATGTTTTATTTTCCCCAGGATATAAAGAATGTTTTTAGGTAAGAAAACAAAAGGGGAAGATCTTTATGGGAGATGTTGACAATATTTCACCATGATTAGGAGATTATGTTCCAAGTATCCAAAGACACTAAACTATTACAGTCCTTTGGTGTCTATTTTTAAAATGTATTAAGTATTCTGAAAATGCAATGCCATGTCTATGTTCGTAAAGATTTGGGTCTTTAGAAACCCATATTCTAGTAAATATATAAAATGTTTTGAAATAAATTTTTATGAATCACAGATGTGGATGATAATGAAGTCCTAGTACATGCGTATATACAAACAACCACAGATAAATAAAGAGATTGTAAAATTACCCATTACCTTATAATTTTCCTTGTTCGAGGGTACATTAAACTTTTGTATAATATATAAATAATTTTAATTAGTTTATACACTAACCACATAAATAAATATGATATCATATATGATCTTCTATTATTTCTCTTTTAATTATATTTTAGAACTATCATTTTTTGGTTGCTAACTGATTGGTTTTCCTTAATATGTTTTGTTACGTAAGTCATTTTATTATGAATAAGATTTATTTGATTCATATTCTTAATGATATTATATTGTTATACATTATTTTTAATCATAAAATGAAAAAAAAAATTTAATGGTTATGATGGGGATATGAATCTTATCGTGTTCTTGGAGAAGGTAATATGTACGTACGAATGAGTGACATTATCATTATATTGATGGTAAAATCATACATAATTGGTTTTTAAAACATATATAATGAATTTTTAAAATGTTTTCGTTATTAATTACATCAATTATACTCATTATTATACTCATCCAAATAATTAAGTGTTGAATAACAAACTACTATACAACGTGGGGATGGTATGTCGTATGTATGCACGTATGGTGACTTTTTCATTCACATGATGGACATAATAATGTATATGGATGTACCATATTTATAATAACATAATATATTGAATAAGGTAATGGATTTATTATTTTGGTATGGAAACAACAAGGAATGAGGATGTGGATGTAGTAAAGAACGTAGAATGAGATGATAAAATTATTACCTCTTCTTCATGTGCTTCCTTTTGATTTGAACAAAAGGGATCTATAGGACGGATTCATGATCAAAGTAAGGACCCTAGGTAGAATTTATGGTAGTAGAGAGGATTGTTGAGCCAGTTGTGGCTAATCCGAATTGGTTTGGAGGTTTGATTTTGAGATAAGGGTAAGTATCCTTTTATAAGAGAGGTGATGGTCACATTAGTAAATGATTGAAATATTATTTTATTATAATACCATTTTATATTTATAATGGCCCAAAATTAATTAATTTTAAAGATATTTTTGGTATGGGTCTAATTAGTCTCTACCAATATGTTTTAGACAAGTTTAGGTCACCATATTAACCTTATCTATTAGATTTAACTCTTAGTTAAATAGTTTAACTTTTATTATGTCTTCTTGTATTATTATAATAAATGGTTAATTAACTTTCTAAAAAAGCCTAGAAAATCCCATGTGGTTCACTATTAACATATCTACACTTATATATGTTTTTTGGACAATCCTTATATTTTTTTAATATTATATAAATTAATAATATAGTTTTTGTATTAAAAACTCTTTTATGTTAATTTTAACTGTATTTAGTGATTGATTTTTTTAAAGTCCTAACATCTTGATTACTTCAAAAAAATACATTTAATCAACCCTAACATGTCATATTAACCTATATAATTATTTTAAATAATCAAAAGTCTCAATTTACATTTATTTCAATATTAATAATATTAATTATTGTAATCAATCATTTATAAGGTAATTACTGCATCATCACTGAGTTATAAATAAATTTTTTATTTAATTTAAAAATATAATAAATTAAATAAAATTATGTAAGATACAATTTTAGATTTCTAATGAATATTTATTGTCGAATTTATCATATGTATGACATTATATTAAAAATGGTTTAGTTATTGAAATTTAAATTTAACACTTTTAACTATTCTTTAAATAAATTAATAATAAATGTCCCAGTCTAATCCAAGTGGATAAAAAAATATCATATTTTTTTCATAAGGTTTATTTCCTTCAAAATAAACTTATACAATATAATTAATACATGTGTTAGTTTAATTATTATTCCCATTTTACCTTTAATTATCATATTTACTTGTAACCCTGGGTAATAAATTTCAAAAGATACTATTCAAAAAAAATTATTTTCATCTTATTGAATCACATTTTACTTATTCATATCAAGTGTGTCTCTTATATTTTTTAAATTCAATTCACATAATTTTTGAAATTACATTTTATGCCAATTTTTAAATGTGCCTAATTAGTGGGTAAAAGACGGTAAAAAGCTCAATAAATTTTATATGTCTAATCATATTATAAAATGACTTCAGTGAATTAAATTGAACTAATATAGGTATTATGTATATATGTTTACTTGAAAATTATTTTAAATAAAAATAATAATTATTTAAATAAAAGTCGGTTTTAAACAACAATGTAGTGTTTTTTACTATTCATCAAAAATTGAAAGATTTTAGAAAAATAGAAAAAAATAACCCTAAGATAATATTGATATTCAGAATCCAAAAATTAATATCATTTCAAAAAAAAAAATTTATTAAAGTTCAAAAGTGGGTATTAATATTTATAAAGGCTACATTGATTGGTCGTGCTGTGTTTGAAATCGATGGGGTGTACAACACAAGTTATTGTGTTATTCATAGAGAAGTGTATCGTAGAAGAATTGGGTGTCACATTATTCCCTCTTTCAAATAATTTCATCCTCCTTATTTCTAGAATATTACTGCATTTTGTGTTTCTCCATAAAAAGTTCCTCAAGTTCCCACGTTTCCTCTTCCATTTTATGGACTCTTCATAGTACTTTTCCCATATGAGTTGTTCGGTTTCTCAAAACTTGTCCTATGGTATCAAGAATATTGATAGGCTCTTCTCAGTAAAATATATTGGGTTCCAGTACTAATTATTCATAGGTGAGTACATGTGTTGGGTCAGGATAGTATTTTCTCAGTATTGATATGTGGAACACATAATGAAATTTGGAGAGGCTTGGCGGCATTGCCAAATAGTAAGGTACTACTCCAATTCAAACTAGAATTTCAAAAGGTCCGATGTATCTGGGGCTCAATATACATTTTCTACTAAATCCTATAACACCCTTTCATGGATATAGCTTCAATAAAAATGATCACCTACTTGAAATTCCAAATCTTTCATTCAGTTATCAGCATAACAATTTTTTCAACATTGAGCTGCTTTGATGTATGTTTTGATAATCATCACCTTTTCTATTGTTTCCTCAATAAGTTCTCATCTTTTGAGTTTTCATTCCCCAAAATCATCCCAACTAGTTGGTGTGCGACATCTCATTCCATAGTACGCTTCATATCGTCCCAAATGAATACTTTAATGAAAGATATTATTATAGGATAATTCTATCATCCAAAAATACTAATCCCACATACCTTGAATGTCATATGTGAAATTTCACAACATTTACTATAACGGTTGAATATTTCACACGGATTTTTCATCAGTTAGAGGTTGGTAGGCTGTGATCAAACAATGTTTAGTATACAGGGTTTTCTGAAGACTCTTCTAGAATCGTGATGTAAAACACGGATCACGATGAGAAACAATAGATATTGGTACACCATGTAGTTTATAACATCATTAATATATAGTCTTGATAAAAATTAATGTGGTAAATATACTCTTGTAGTATTAAAATATTATGACTTGGCAATACGATCAACAATGAACCATATTGCATCATTCCTACAAGGATTTATTGGTATCCCCATGGCAATGTCCATTGTAATATCATCCCATTTCCACTATAGTATGGGAATAAGTTTAATGACTCCTTCAGGATGTTTTCTTATAGCCTTCAAACGTTTACAAACCATATATCTTGACACATAATCATCAATTTCCTTCTTCATGTTGTCACACCAAAATTTTTCCTTCAAATCTAAATATATCATAGTGCTACCAGGGTGTATAGTAAAATTGGAGATATGAGATTCATCCAACAATTCCCTTTTTAGGCCTGGTATATTGGTAATAATAAGAACTTTCCCAAATTTCAAAATTCTATCTTTATATAAGAAGACAATCAATCTCCCATTATTCACATGTTCATTTTTTGTGAAAATCCTCATCAATATTTTGAGATGATCTTATCCTTTCTAGAAATAATGGTTTGGAAATCATTTAGAAAATTATAGATGTTTCACCTTCAATGATTATTCCCAAATCCATATTTACTAGATCCATGATCATATGATCCATTTCAACTCTCATATTATTCAAAACTCCATGATCCCTGCTGCTCAAAGCATCTTCCACCTTATTTTTCATCCTTGTGTGGTAGTGTATTATGCAATCATAATCCTTTAGTAGTTCAAGCCACGTCGTTTCCTCATGTTGAGTTCTCTCTGTGAGAGAAAACACATCAAACTCTTGTGATTGGTATATATCTCAAATTTTTCACCATAGAGATTGTGCCTCCCTAAATTTGAAGAAAAATGACTTTTTGTAACATGATATCAGGAGTATGATGGTTTTGTTTATTAATTTTTAATAGATTTGATGTAAAGTAAGTAACTCTATAATTTTTTATAATGTCACAACTGATTCATTTCTTTGAAGCATCACTATAAATAACATAGCGATCATTCCTCAATGGTAGAGAATTGTTAGGATCATTAACTAATATTTTCTTCAGTACATCAACACATTCTCCAAACGCTTTTTTATAAACAAATTTAACCTCTTTAAAAGTGTCGTTGGTTAATGGGTTAGCCAATTGGGAAATATTCTAGACAAAACACCGATAATAACCTACTAAACTTGTAAACCTATGTACCTCGGTTATACTTGTCATTCTTTCCATTATTTGATTTCTTTTTTCTTTTAAGGATCAACAGAAATTCCATCATTAGAGACAATATTTCCAAGAAAACAAATCGTCAGAATCTAGAATTCAGACCTACTAAACTTCCAATATAATTTATTTGTTCTAAGAGTCATTATAATAGTTCACATTTTATTTTTATGATCTTCAATGATTTTGGAGTATACAAAGATATCAACATTAAATAACACTACAATGTAATCAAGATATTCCATGAAAAATTTGTTCATTTGATCCATGAAAAGAATGTCTGCATTAGTTAGCCCAAAAGGCATTATAGTAAACTCGTAACACCCATACATTGTTCGAAATACTGTCTCAGGAATGTCTTCCTTTTTCACACACAACTGATGGTATCCAGATCGAAGGTCAATCTTTGAAAAATATTAATCTCCATGATGTTGATCAAATAAATAATCAATGAATGGTAGGCGATACATGTTCTTTATTTTTATAGCATTGATCTCCCTATAGTAAATGCACAACCTCAAAGATCCATCTTTCTTCATAACAAAATGAATAGGGTCTCCCCAAGGAGAAACACTAGTGAAACTAAATAACTTATTTTACTCAGTTACTCTAGTTTTCTCTTTAGTTCCACTAATTCCACTGTGTCTATTCTATAAGGGGTCTTAGATATGGGCCTTGAACCAAGAATTAAATCAATGGAAAATCAATTTCTTGTTCTATAGTATGTCCATGTAAATCCTCTAGAAACACTTTAACATATTCGGGTACAATAGGTACATCTTCTAATTGAACATTCCTTTCCTCACGCACAATTATTTAATTATCTTCTTCCCCAATAATTTAATTTAGTAAATCTACTAGGGGTGGATCTTGATAAGAATCAGATGGTGAAATATCTACTCTAAAGATAAGATATTCCTTATCATAATCAAAAATTGTAACCTCCTTCTTCTTATAATATATTTTCCCATCATTTTTTGAAAGACAATCCATACCTAAGATTATATAAAATTCAATCATGGGTATGATGAGGATATTTTCATAAAATGAATTTTTTTGTGCCCAAAAGGGAACTGATGGGCAACACATTATTGTAATGATACTTCCCTTAGGAGTATTTATTGACAACTCAATCTTTAAATAAAATTGTAAATATATAATTTTCATAGAAAACTGATAGGATATAAAAAAATGGGACGATCTAGAATCAAATAAATCATTGGAAAAATTTGAGGAAACCATTAAATTACCAGCCACCACATCATTTGGAGCTTCAACCTTAGCAGTTGTGATCTCATAATCATAGACATAATCCCTTGTCCTTTTCTGAGGTATGATTCTTTGGTGATTAGGAAATTATTTTTCAAATTTTCCCATTTTTCAACAATTTTAGCTTTCAACATTGATAGGCTCTTTCTTTCTTTTGCAATCACGAGCTTGGTTTACCTTTTCACGACACATGGAATAAACTCTCATTCCATTCAGGAAAATATTGGGGTGTTTCTTCCCACATTTTCTACAGGTTGGAAATTAAACTTTTCCATTCTTCCCCTTATTTACATTTTGAAAGTGTTCAACAGATCTATTATTTTCTTTATTTACTTTAATGTCATAAGAATTGGAGAATTCTTTTTCTATCCTGATAGCACAAGAGACTATATCATTTCCTGATGAGAATGTTTGTGAGACTAATGCTTTACAGAGAAATGGTTTTAACCCATAAAAGAATCGATCAATATTACTCCTTGGGTTTTATATACAATCTGATGCATTTCATTCTGTCCTTGTATAGTTAGCCTCATACTTTGCAACATTCTCATCCTTCTTTTGCTTCAGACTCAGAAATTGTCTTTTCATATCCACTTGAGAGCATGATGAAAGTATTTTTGAATGAAATTTTCTTTAAATTACCTCCATTAAAAATTTGAAAATTCATCATCCTCTTTTGTGTTTTGAAATAATTACAAACATTAATTTGCATCTCGTGTAAGGCGATAAACATCCATGAAAACTTTTTCTTTTTCGTTAACCCCAATGGATTAAAGTATTTTCTCTAATGAACTTGTCAATTTCTAAAAAATAAATGGATTTGTAGTCCCATTGATTTTTTGGTGGTTGTTTCCTCCTGAAGTAGTCTAGCATTGATCTTCCACATTGTGGATCAGGGTGCTCTATACTAGTCAGGTCATTATTCATAAGCTGAGTGAGTTTTCCCAGTATGGTTATAAGTTGTTCAGCACCAGTTTCATCAATTTCTCCACTATAAATATATTGAGTAAGAGGGTAATCCCTACATGGATCACATGAGTTGATACAGTTTCCATTCCTTTCACTAGGATCCATTTCTAGATAATGGCATATACTATATTTGTTTATGAATCACAATAAATAATTCCAACATTGAAAATTACCAAACACAAGTTGAATAGTTTATGAATATAATCCATAATAATAATAAAAAATGTTTTCTTTGAGGAAGTATTTATTCATAAACCCTTTATAATGGTTTGTAAAGAAAATGTTAATTATCTTAAGCATATATCCCGATAGTGTCGTATCTAAGAAGAAGCAAGGACAATTGTCGTGTTCCAGGATACCCCAGGCAGTGCCCAATAATCCTTATCGAGTTTTCACTCGTTGGTACATTGTTTCTAGAGCTGCCTCTACCTGCTCATATCCAGACATGAATGTATTTCCTCGAAAACTCACAAAATCTCTACATTACTGAAATTCTATGATATTTTTCTACACTAATCACCAAATTCTATCTTATGGTAATGTTATATAATCATAGTTTTTATAAATCTAGCTTCCAAGGTTTGTACTAAACTTTATCAGATACTAACTGTAATACCCCGACCCTAGTTAACTAGAGTCGGTGCATTATTACATAACATTGGGATGATCACAAGAGGTCAAGTATCTAAAGACTGATTAGTTTACTATCCATGGAAGTACTAGATACAAACATAACATTTACATTTTATCATGAAATAAAAAACACAAAATTGTGTCCCCTTTGAACACACTCATATCCTTTGGCCTATCCCTGTAGGTTAATCCTAATATACAGGTACAGATCTTGAAAAATATAAAACATAGAAAGAGTTAAGCTAAGATACTCTATAAGGATAACAATATAGTAGAAACTTTCTTAAATAAGAATAAACTTTTAAGGTATTTTATACGACTAAAACATAATCCTTTTAAATATAAACATCGTCATAATATAAAAAAGATAAATCAAATAATTCCATTTACTTATTCACATGGATATTCTACTTGTCAAATAATTACATCTAATATCAATATCCAATTTCATAATTATGGAATGCATAATGTCGGACATCATAACCATATAGTCAAGGCCTCGGTCCATGAATACATATAACATATTTTCAAGGCCATAGGCCAAGACAATAGTTTGTCTCATGAGACCTACTGATGCATCAAAGAGATATAGTGTGCTCCATCTGTCACATACTAAGTCTAATTAATTACTCAAATGAAAAGGATGAAACATAACATAATCATTCGCATTAAAACTAGAATACAAAATGTCAATACTTTAATCATAAACCTTGAATGGTATAAATATAACATATCCATAGTCAAACATATCACAAAACTATCAACGCAATATGGATGATTGTATAATAATTAATCTACTTCAATCAAATGTAAAATCCATCAAATTATGTTGACATAGATGAAATCAAAACAATTTGAGAAACATATATCTTTCTATTTTGAAATAATTTATAATTCACATAATTATAATAGAATACATTTATTTGGATTTTTTTTATAAACTTTTATGACAATCTTTAATGTTATTAAAATAGTGGAAAATATTTTCACCAACCATATAAGTAAAAAACATTCTTACCTTAGTTTTTCAAAAAGGTCATAAAGTACCTTGTTTGGAAAACGACGGAAATATTTTTTTTAACATTTAATAAAAAATAAAACAGGGGTATAAATAAATTTAACAAATATTATATGAAATAGTAAAAAAAATTGAAATACCTTTCTTAGAAACACATATGTGGATGATAAAGAAGTCCCAATATATACTTACGTATGAACAACCTCAGATAAATAAAGTGATTTTAAAATTAACCCTTGCCTTATAATTTACCATGGTGGAGGGTATGTTAACCTCCTGTATAACAGTTAAATCATCATTATTAAATTATAAAAGAACCATATAAATAAATATGATCTTATATATGATCATATACTATTGCTTTGTTAATAATATATTAGTAGTATCGTTGTTTCGGGTGTTAACTGATTCGTTTCCATTTATATGTTTTGTTAAATAAATCATGTTTTGTTTTGGATAGGATGTATTTAAATCATATCCATAATGATATTATGTTTTTAATCATTTTCCTCAATCATAAAATGAAAATTATTCTTGAATGGTTACGATGGGAAAATGAATCTTTTCGTGTTTGTGGAGACGACAATCTGTACATACGCACGAGCAACATTATCATTCTATTGATTGTAAAATAATATTTAATTGGATGGTATACCATATATACATAATAATTAACATCTTATATTTATTATTTATATCAATTATATTAATTATAAGACCCATTCAAATAATGATGTGTTGAATAACAAACTACACCACAACGTGGAGACCGTAAGCCATACGTATGCGTGTATGGAGACTTTGTCATTCTTATGATGGATAGAATAATTAATATGGTTGTAAAATATTTCTAATAACATAATAGTATGTTGTAGGTACTGCATTTACTATTTTTTTGGGAAACAACAAAGAAATGGGAAGTGGAAGATAAAAAAGACCCTTGAAAGAGGTGATGAAATTATTACCACTTCTTCATGTGATTCCATTTTATTATGATAAAAAGGGGTCCTTAAAATTGATTTATGATCAATATAAGGCCACTTGGATTAATATAGGGCAGTAGGGATGATATTTTAGTAGGGTTTGGTCGTGCCAACTTGCTACGGAGGTGAGATTTGGAAATAAGGGGAAGTACATTTTTATAAGAGAGGTGTTGGTCACTTTAAGAAGAGATTGAAATATTATTTTATTATAAAATCATTTTAGGATTATAATGCCTAAAAATACATTTATTTTAAGGATATGGTGGTGATGGGTCGAAATAATCTCAACCAATAAGATATAGACAAGTTTAGGTCACCATATTAAACAAATATTTTAGATTTAACTCTTAGTTAAATAGTTTAACTTTTAAAATGTCTTCTTGTATTATTATAATAAATTTATCATAAAATTACTATAAAAAGACAAGAGAACTTCATGTGGTTCATTATTGACATATATAACCATATCTATGTCATTTGGCATATCCTTATATTTTTAGTAATATTATTTCAATTAATAATATAGTATTAGATTTTAAGACTCATTTATGTCCATTTTAACACTATTTGGTAACAAATATTTATTAAAGTTCTAACAACTTTATTACATAGATAAAAATCATTTAATCAACACTAACATATTATATTATCCTATAAAATTCATGTAGTTCATCAAAAGTCTCAATATACATTAATATGATAATTTATAATATCAACTATTTTAATCATTCTTTAATAATGTAATTAGTGCATCATCATTGTGTCATAAATAAATTTATTTATTTAATGTATAAAAATATTAAATTAAATACCATTATGTAGGAAATATTTTTTTCATTATAATTAATATTTATAGTTGAATTTATCTTCTATATAACCCTATATTAAAAATGGTTTAGTTGTTAAAATATGAATTTAACACTTTTATCAATTCTTTAAATAAAACAATAATAAATATCTTAATCAAATACCTGTGGATCAAAAAAAGTTCATCTTTCATTACTGTGGTTTATTTTTATCGAAATTCACATGTCCAATGGAATTAGAACAAGTTTTAGGGTAATTATAATATCATTTTTACCTTTAATTACCCTATTTACATTTAAGCATGGTAAATATTAATCAAAGGTTACTATTCACAAAAAATTATTTTCATATTATTGGACCACATTATACTTACTGATGTAATCCATGTTTCTCTGATTTTTGAAATTAATTTCATAGAAGTGGTAAAATTATGTTTTATCCAGATTTTCAAATGTGCCTAGAAGGTCCGTAAAAGATGGTAAAAAGTTCAATTAAAAAGTATATATCTAATCTTATTATAAAATGACTCCAATTAATTACATTCAAGTAATATAGGTATTATGTATCCATTTTAACTTTATAATAAATTTAAATAAAAATTATAATTATTTATATAAACATTGGTTTTATACATTAACACGGTGTTTTCATTATTTATCAAAAAATGAATGTTTTCAGAAAAATAACCAAAATTAACAATATACTATTTTTGATATTCCAAAAAAATGATGTACATTGTGAAATATAAAAATTAATAAGATTTCAAAAATTGGGTATTACTATTCATAACTGCAATTATGATTGAAAGTGGGGTGCTATAACTCGATGTTGCGTCCAACAAAAACCATTTTATTATTCCAAGATATGCATACAGTGGAAGAATGTGGTGTTATAGTGGACCTCAGGCATCCTCCATGAAAAGGGCTCATGATGGGAGAGGTATTCATAAACATTATAAAAGTGTGCTTCGAGCTCTGTCTCATTCGATGTGAGATAGACACAATCCACCCCCTTGAAGGGCATGCCGTCCATTCCAGAACATCAATTAGACATTTGAACTGATGCGATTTTTAACATCCCAATCCATCCCACAATCATTATATTTTCTGCTTTGGGACCAGCTGCACGGTTATGCTTTCCCAAGGCTCCGTCCCTCAAGCATCGCCCTAAAAAATAACTCATGGTGGGAGAGATATCCACACCACCTTATAAAGGGGTGATTCATGCTCCTACACTTTCAGTGTAGGATAGCCATAATCCACCCTCATAGAATGGCCCAACATCTTCACTAGCACATCAAATGGACATTGGCTCTGATACCATTTGTAACGGCCCACTCTAGCCCATGTTCATGATATTGTCTGTTTTGGTCCCAACCACACGGTTTTTCTTTACCTAGGATCTATCCCTCAAGAAACCCCCTAGAAAATTCATAATGGTGGGGGAGGTATCCACACCACCTTATAAAGTGGTGCTTCATTCTCATCCTCTTATAAGGGATTTCTATAATCCACCTCTCTAGAAGGGCCCAACGTCCATGCTGAAACATGAAATGGACACAGGTTTGAATACCATTTTTAACTGCCCAGTCAAGCCCATGATCGGGATATGTTCCAGTTTGGCCCCATCCCGCACGGTTTCTCTTTCCTTAGGCTCTAGACAATAGACATCTCTCAGAAAAAGGCCACATGATGGGAGAGGTATCTACACCACCATATAAAGGGTTGATTTGTACTCCTCCTCCATCGATGTTGGATATCCATAATCCACCCCCTAGAAGGGCCCTCCTCCTCAATTGAACGTAAAACAATCAAGGGCTTTGATACCATTTGAAATGGCCTAGTCAGCCCATGATCATGATATTTTCTACTTTGGGCCAAGCCGCATTGTTTTTCATTCCCTGGGCTCTAGCCCTTAGAAACCCCCCATGAAAAGTCCTCTTGATGATAGATGTATCCACACCACCTTATAAAGTGGTTTTTCATGGTCATCCTCATTCGATGTGGGATAGCCATAATCCACCCCCTAGAAGGGCCCGGAGTCCTTACTAGAACATCAGAACTGGGCCGTTACAAATGGAATTAGAGCTAGTGTCCATTTGATGATCCAACAAGGATGATGGTCCCTTCTAGGTGGGTTGATTATGGATATCCCACATTGAAGGAGTAGAATCATCAATCACCCCTTTATATGGTGTTTTGGATACCTCTCCCATCATGACGCATTTTCCTGGGGGATTCCTATGGACAGAACCTAGGAAAATCAAAAATGTGTGGCTGGGCCCAAAGAGAACTATTTCAGGATCATTGGTTGGACTCTACCGTTACATATTGTATTAGATCCATTGTCAATTGATGTACCAGCGAGGATGTTAGGCCATTCTAGGGGGTGGATGAGGGAAATCACACATCGAAAGAGGAGGATCCTAAGGCACCCCTTTATAAGGTGGGGTGGATACAACTCCCATCATGAGGCCTTTCTCTTGGGGATGCTTGGGGTCCAGAGCCAAGGGAATGCAAAATTGGGTGGCAGGTCCCAAAGAGGAAAATATCATGATTTTGAGCTGCACTGAGCTGTTAAAATGGTATCAGATCCGGTATCCATTTGATATTATATCTAGGATGTTGGACCCTTCTAGGGGGTAGATTATTTCAATCCCACGTCAAAGGAGGAGGAGCAGGAAGTACCCCTTTATAAGATGGTGTGGATTCCACTCCCATCGTAAGGCCTTTCTTGGGGGATGCCAGAGAGCCAGATCCAAGGAAATGAAAAACTGTATCGTTGTGCCCAAAGAGGACCATATAATTATCATGGTCTGGACTAGGACATTTCAAATGGCATTAGATCCAGTGTCTATTTGATGGGTCAGCTAGGATGTTAGTCCCTTCAAAGGGGTGATTTATCGATATCCCACATCGAAGGAGGAGGAGCACGAAGCACCCCTTTATAAGGTTTTGTGGATACCACTCCAATCATGAATCCTTTTCATGGGGGATTCATGAGGGCTAGAGTTCACAGAATGAAAAACCATGCAGCTTTTCCCAAAGTGGACAATATCATTATCATTGGACGGACTGGTCTGTTACAAATGTAATCAGAGCCACTGACCATATGTGTCAGCAAGGATGTTGGGCCCTTCTAGTTGGTGGATTATGGATATCCTATATCAAAGGAGGAGGATCATGAATAAAGCCTTTATAAGATGGTTTTAGATACCTCTCCCATCAAGAGGCCTTTTCTTAGGGGATTCTTGAGGGCTAGAGCCCATGTAAATAAAAATCATGTGATTGGGCCCAAATCAGAAAATATCATGATCATGGGATGCATTGGGTCATTACAATTATTATAAATTATTCATGGAATGTTTTAGGTCTGGAATATGATACGTTAAATAGTTTAAAATTTTCATAAATTCAGATACACAAATTTGATTCATGACCCTCTCATATAAATCTATTATGTAGATTTCACTATATTTGTAATACCAAAAGTCATTACAGTATTTTAATTTTTGAGTAAATTTAAATTTATTTCTAGCTTCCTATATATAAAACAACATATTAAGATTGAACTATAAGAAACAATTAGATTCACTTATGGTTCAAAAAATACTATATTGTCTTGTGTAACACACAATACCAAGTTCCTTCAATATCTTTCATTACACTGAAGGCTGAGTTTTGTATGGCTATGATATAACACTAATTCTATTATTTAATATGATAGTTTTCAACTAGCTACAGATATAATATATATGGAGGGGATTAAATATATTTGGAAACAATTATTTACACATGTTTATATAATTATAATGTGACTAATTAATTATAAATTAATATAACATTGTTTTCAAAATAATAGGAAATTTCATTCCAAAAAAGTAATTTATGATCATAGGTATGTTTTATATCAATATATTAACCAAAAAATATAAAAATAATTATTTTATTTGAATTAATATATTATGTATTTTATAACAAAATTTACCATTCATCTTCAATTTTCTCTATATATTAGATAAAAATAAAATCAATTTTGCACTTAGAAATTATATTTTATTAAAAAACAGTTTTGTTGCCTTTTTGAAGGGCACTTATTAAAAAAATGTATCCACTGGTAAAAAAAGTAAATTTCTAACATAAAATAAAATTTTTAATAAAAAATAACTAAAATATATTAGGTTCGTTAATTTTATAATTTTTTTTGACATTTTCCTATTTTTGATAAGTATTTAAAAATATAGGATTTTAATTGAAAATTTTCATTCAGATTAAATATTTTATAAAGATAAAAAATATATTAAATTAATTTTAATGTAAAAATATTACCTTTATTCTTATGTTGTTCCAATATATGGAATTTTAATCATTTCCATGATTATTTTTCATAAGAAATAATTTTAAATTTTAGTCATATTCCAAATAATAACCAACATTATGGAAATGTCTGGAGGGTCATTTTTAAACTAATTTTTACTTCATATGTGGATTAAAATTGGATAAATTTACCCCATATTTGGAATTAAAGTAATTTTTTACTATATAACAAGTCCAACTAAATTATTTTGAAAATGATATGTGAAAGTAGTTTAATTTAATTACACTAATTAAAGAAAAAATGAGTTTACTTAGATGCTGATCCTAGAATATCACTTGTAAAAATGACCAAAAACCCATTCAACACAATTTATATGACCATATTATGACCTGATATATTCTATTATATATAATTAAGCATTATTTGGTAATGATTATAAGAATAAAACTTTGATGGAAATCACACATTCAGAAAACTACTTGTGTGCCACTCACCACACTTATAAAAGCCCCCCCCCCTCTCCTCTCAACATCACACCATCAATCCACTTTATTTATTATAGTAAATAATAAAATCACTCCTCAACTTCCCTTTCCTAATATTATATGAATTATCATGATCCTAAAGTCTAAATTAATAAGTAATTAGTGCAATCTAATGATGAAAACCAGAAAATGTGTAAATGGTTTTCTAAAAACATTTGTATTTTATTTCATTATCGACATTTTTAAACTATAATTATACCATGATTATATAATAAAATAAATATGTTATAAAAACATATACATTTTTCTATGTATTTTTACCTATTACATCACATGTTTTCATAAAATTGTTTATAATATAAGTATTCTTGTGTATAGTGGACCACTGCCTCATGAATCGATGTGGTTTGTTTTTTTATTAAACCCATACAAGGTGGATAATAATGATATGAATACTTCTTATAAATTATATTTATGAAATTTATGATTTCTATATTCATATTTAATAATTAGTTAAACAATCCTGCATGCTTTATAGTATATGGGAATATGATAAATTTATTCATGTGTACGATAGACAACAACCTCACGAAGTGATCTAATTAGTTCATAGTTTGTATAAAATGTATTAAAGTTGGTTTTGAAAAAACAATGTGATATATATGACATAATAATGATAATTTATATATATATATTTTTATATCATTTACTTTCATTAATTTTAATAAGACCTGAAAATGGAAACAACATTCGTACGTACGTCTGACATACCATCTCGATGAATGGTGTATTTTCTTTCTTATCAACAATTTTTTTATTACTCCAAAAAAATTATAATAAATATTTAAAATATTTATATAATGTATTATAGTATTTATATTACTAAATCATGAAAAATTTAATAGGAACAAAAAATAACCATTAAAATGTACTCAAAAAACAATGTAGTTATTACCCAAAACAATGAAAATAATACGAAATTATTAATGGACAAGCCATAAGATGTTATAAACGAATAATATATGATATTATGAATATTTTTATTATTATTTTTTAAGTTATTAAAATTTATAAAACCATTATACGTGAGTATAAAGGGTATTCAAAAAAATGTTAACTCTGGTTAGCGATTTCATCTTAATTTACATTATATTTTGACTTTTTATTATTATGCACCTATTAACTTTTATGTGGTGTATTTAAAAAAATTCATGTAATATCATCACTATTTTTTCATTAATTACATTTTATGATTTAATTTGAAATATTTTATCCAAGATAATTCCACATGAAAATTACCCAATGGTAAAAATTTTTGGGCAATCTCACATTCGTTGACATTGATAATACTGTATTGAAAAAATAAATTTAATATTATCATTTTCCATTTGAATTTAAATTTCAAATATATAATTATATATTTTAATTTATAAACTAATTCCATAAATTATTTACCATTTTTAAATATTTTTAATGATATTTAGTTGATAAACAAGGTAAATAATGATAAATATATAAACTTTACTCAATATGGTTATTTGGTCTGGAAAATTGATTATTAATGAAATTAATTACATGATATAAATTGAATTATTTTGAAAGTAATGATATTTTTTTGATTACTTTTTAATGAAATCTCCTTGATGCATCATTAGTCTCATGAGATAAATCAGTTGACCAAATAATATGGTTTTTACAATGAATGTTTCAAACTTTTTTAAAGAAAGATTGTAATAGAAAAGGTATTATATTCCTAAGAAATATGAGGTATGATAATTCATAATATCCTTAATTCATTATTCCCTTATTTTTATCCATGGTATTTTCACTATGAAAAAATTTATATATGCATTTCATTCTCAGTTATTGATTAAATGGAGAGTGTGTTCAGTTATTTTCCATTTGGTATTGCGTATGCATTATCTATTTATTTAAATGAAATGAGTGATCATTTATTCACCTTTATATGTTGATTAATATTATTGATTCTTGATATATTCTACAAAACCTAATCATCACTGTAAATTTGATCTCTACCTTATTTTTCCCTTTCTAGAATTATGAACATGATTCCTTTGAATGAGTTTTCCAGGATGCTAAGAATTTTATTAATCATTATCAATTATGAATTAGAAATTTTTAATGGGTATATTTTTTTAACTGGTTCTCCAAAAATACTAAACTGATCATTCATTTGGTATTTGACACCTTGTATCTATGGAAAGGTAATAATGTAAGGTACCAACTCCAGGCTACTAGGATCATGGTCATTATATTTTGTATCATGGAATTTTTAGTAGAGACCATGAAACGATATTTAGGAAACATATTTTATGTAACATAATCCTATGATATACTTTTATAATTAGCATAGAAGAACATATTATTGTTTTGGTATATTACATATCATGTTGGTATTTCTAAAAATACATCCTTGTCAAGATACTACAAGTATATGTGGTTCTATTATAACATTACCGATAGGTATTATCTCTGGAATGGTGGGTAGGTTTTTTATAAAATGTATCATGGTACATGAAAACAATCCTTATTTCAGTACTATTTTTTCACTCTCTAGGGAAATTCATAGCACAATTATCATTGTTTTTAGAAACTGCTAAAATGATTTGAAGGTTATGATATCCCCAATGAGATCAATGTTTACAATTTTAACATTAACAATGAATTATTTTTTTAATTTATAATAAGTATTACACCATATTTGGAATATTAATATATGATTTAAAATTAATAATTTTATGAGCTAATATAGTATATTCCTTTATTTAGAATTGATGTCTCGAATGATGAATGATACCAATAATCATATAAATGTAGAGAATTTTCCACTATGAAATTCAATATTTCTTCTTTTATAATTGTGACAATTAGGGCGATATAAGTGCATCATAATCATGATATGAAAAATTACCTTTCTTGGATGGAGCTACCCGGTCCATCATGATATTCTTCTATGCTGGATAATTTTATGCGATTGAATTCCACATCATTTAGTGTGGCATTAAATCCAATTATATAAGAGAAATACAGTATGTATCTATATAATTTATTGTCAATTTTGAATGTGGTGAATTGGAAAATATGTGGTTGTTGTGTATTATCTCAATGGTGATGCCAGTTAATGGTTTTATTTTATCTATAATATTAGATCAGAAGAAGAAATATAACATAGGGAATAAAAATATATTAAGGAGACAATAATTAATAAAGAATTACCTTTTGGGAAAAGAATTGAGATGAAGATTATGTTCCATTGATTATGGAATAAAAAAATAATTTTTTTTGGATTATAAAACTACCAATAAAAGGTTATCTACAAATTCTATAGGTTGTACATGTAACATGGAGTGAAAGATCGACCATTCCATTGATGGTATTTCGTTGTGTCTCTAAAGCGCACTAGTTTTTCATAATTCTTCATCATTAAATGAAACAATTTTATATTCCATCCATACAATGAAATAATTCTCAATATCATAAATATAAATGGAAAACCAAGAAATAAAATTATCTTCTAAACACCATGAAAAATACAATATTTAAAAGAATATGAAGGGGATAATGAAATTCCAACCCTGTGATAACTGTGGAAAAATTCACTCAAGTAAATTTATAAAGGGATTGGTAGTTTGTTACAGTTATACGAAATAGGGTAATGACGTTATATATTGAGAGGGGGAGAAGGAAAACATAGTAATCTATTATTTCACCTACATGGAGATAGGGAACGACATAAATAAATTCCACAGGAGTCAAGGGAATCTACTCTAAATCAGTTTATGGGGAGATGATAATGATTATTGGATTACTACATCTAATTTAGAAGTACTCAATAATGTAGTGGAAGGTACATTAATCATATCGTCTAATTTATCCAATGCATTATTTGATACATTATCATAACACTCTCTTATATCTACCCAGTTTTTAAGAAAATTATATATTTCTATTTAAATTTAATAAGAACTTTTTTAGTTAAACCTCATAACTGAAGTCTCATTACAAAAAAGATGTTTCTAGATGTCCCCATTACGAATAATAAACACCCTTTATTTCATGAACTTATCACTAATCCTATGATTGAATTTGATATGATCATTAGAATGGAATAGCATTCCAAATATAATAAAATAATATATTGTAAGAATATTGAAATAAAAAATCAGGGTGGATGATGTATATTTCCTTTACATTATATTATAAATGTCACTATCTGAATCTTATCTACACCAACCCCCAATATATCTCTTATTTGAAATTATTGCAAAATAAGTGAAAAACAATTATAGTTATGAATAAGTTGATCCAAAAATTAATGATTGATATGTTTTATAGAAATATATTGTTGCATTTCTTGAAGAATTAAATGAGCATCCACTACAGAGTGAACATGAATTTTACATTAATTTAATCCATGTTAAGAGAGAGACATAAAATAAAACCTATATAATAGACACTGTGGAATTATTGGAGATAAAAAACTAGGGTATTTAGGTAATATGGTATTAATTCTACATAATGATTTACCATAGGTATCCCATGATCTCTTAATTTAGAATCTATAAGAATCCATGATGATTTGAATTAATTTTTGGAAAATCCATGCTAGTACGATGAAGATCATCTTTTCTCTACCTCCCACTGATGAATTATTTGATAAACTACAAAGAGACCAATAGTTTTTAAATATTATACTTCTTTCATGTTATCACCAATTTAGAGTAAACAAGAAATACATTTTGAAGAGTTTTTTTTGAATTGTGTATGAACATTATGAGTTTATATTAATTCCATCCATATTGACTTATGTTGCCTCTATTTTTGGGATATAATGAATATGTTATTAATGGATTTTCTTGATTATTTTCAGGTTTTCACTGATAATATTCAGGTATATTATAAATTCTATGAGGAATAAGAGACTAACATTAATATCATTCATATTACTCTTCGAAGGAATGGGTTATATGGGAAATTTTGAATGTTTGATTATTTGATTCATAAGATTCCTTTCTTGAATTTTTTTTTGAAAAAAATAAATTATTTATTGATTGTTTATAGTCAAAAGTTTTTAGAGAATGGACTTCATCAATAAAAATAAATGTTGTGCATAGTTTCATTTGTTTGGTAGGTTACTATCATCAATTAATCCATAATGTTTCCTAATTGGATAACCTATTAACCTAGTGTGCACATAAAGGGTTTAATTTTGATTGGATTATGAAATGAGAAGAAATTTTTGAACAACTAAAAAGTGATTAAGAGAACACTCCAATTTTGTATTTACCATAACTAATTGATAGGTTTTTGATATATACCGATGAATTGAATAATTGATCTGGTTATATCAAAATATAAAATGATAACTTTATTTCATATACATATAGATAATTAAATACTCATTATTATATTAACCTACCCATTACCATGAGTTAGATGTTGTAATATCTTATTTGAATATATGGATGCATTTTCTAGATGATGGAAGATGTGAGATATACATGAATCAATAAATCCTGAAATATATCTTTTTACAGAAATAGTTCAATATGAGATAAATAAGATATATTGAACTTCTCAAGGATTTTGATTTCTCAATACACTACCACCTACGGATATCAAAAAAATAAAGCGAATGTAGTGAGTATGAAAGGTCATGGAAATCAAACCCAAATGTTGATTGAGAATGATCATAAGCTCATGGATCCTGTAAAGATTTGTATGGGAATTTCTATATAAGGGGAGAAGACAGTTTTGGTAAAGATGGTTTTATGAAATTTTGAAAGAGATTATGAGTTCCATCTATACATTATCTAAAAATGGAGTTGTTTGATGATTTTTATAGATCAAATTTCTCTATAAACCATTGTATAAAAAATATATATTAATATTTGATGTTAATTTTTGGATGGAATAACGTGAAACATAAAAATGATGATTATCTGTCCATATATTTGGTTTGGTAACAAGATAATGTTTTGAGGCATCATCCTGGAGGAGTCACGAATCCTCTTCCAAATCCAATGAGAAAATGGGATGAAATTATAGTGGAATTTTTTACATCAATACCAAAAACTCAAATATATTACGATGGAATATGGGTTGTGATTGATATCCAAAAAAATATATTCATTTCCATTCCATAATAGAATAATTTCCTCTTGATCTCTTAATAAAACTCTATATTTATTAAATCATGATATATCATGGTGAGCCACAATCAATTTATTTTGACCAAGATCTCAATGTTACATAAAAATATTGGAATAGTCTATAGAAGGATCTTGATACAATGTTTATTTTTAGTACTAACTACCATCCCCAATATGATGGAAACTCTAAAAGAATGATTCAAATAATGGATTAAATGAAGAGTTCAAGATCACTCAATATTCAAGGTTTGTAAGATCTGTATTTTCCATTGGTAGTGTTTTCCAATAGAAATTTTTTCTATTCAAGATTTACAATGGAATCACATGAAGCATTATTTGAAAAGATATGTCACACTCATACTTTTGGTGATTATATTGGTAAAAAGGAAACTCATAATTAAAGAAAATGACGAAGAGAAAATAATAAGGGAAAATAATATTAATGATATCATTAAATCAGATTAAATTTAGAAACATAGTTCTACTGATAATAGGTGGAATGATTTGGAATTAAACGTGGGAGATCTAGATTCGTAGATATTTTCTCTACAGAAGGGTGTTATTATGTTTCGTAAAAATGGGAAATTGAGCCCCATTTAAATTAGACCCTTTCAAATTCATGAAATAATTATAGTTTTTCTTATCATTTGAAAATACTTCAAATAACCCATCTAGATTCTAGATAGTAGAGTGTATGTATTGAGAAATATAATGACTCATCTATTAAATTTAAATTGGATAAATCACAACATCGATGAAATTGGGGGAACCTGAGGATATTTTGAAAAATTACAACCATTATCAATTATGAATTTAAAATTCACAAATTTTTAAGATAAACATTTTATAGGAGAGATTACTGTAACTCCCCATGATTTTATAATATTTTCCTTTTTATAACATATTATATTATATTTATAAATTTCACTAAATGAAACATAAATTTAAACTATCAGTACATAAAATATTAATATTAGCTTTTAGTACAAATAATGATATTTTTTATTGTGTTTCACACAATACTGATTTTCTTTAACAGTTTTTGTTACACGCAAGACCGAGTTCTAAGAAATGAATGTATACTATTAATATTAAAAATTAATATGATAATTATTTACTACTTATTCTAATGGAATATTATATATGTATCATCTAATAATAGAAAATATTATTTACAATTGATTTAAAAATTCATTGGTGACCATGTAATTAGAAATTAATATAAAACCCCTTCAAAAATTAAAGGAAAGGATTTTCTTAAAAACTACAATATCTGTCCAATTTAATTTTATATTAATAAAATAACCATATCTGTTTTTGTTAATTATTGTGAATAAATTTAAATAGTATATATTCAATAAAATTTAAAACATTAATAATATATTTTTTCATGATAAGTGATAAAAATAAAGAAAATTTCTTTCTACCAACCATTATTTTTCTAAGAAGCAGATTTATCATCTTTTTATGGTTATGTTAAATTTTTTTTTCAAAAAATATAAAATTAATTTTATAAAATAAACATAATTGTTTTAATGTGTAACATATAAATTATCATAGTGTGAGTGTTTGGTATTTTTATAATAAGTCTCGTTTTTGTTGAATAGTTAAAAATAATTAATTTCTAAAGAAAACTACCATTATCATTAAATAATTTATTATGTGAATGTATATTTATAAATGGTTTTAAATTAAATATAGTCAAATTATAAATATATGGATCCAATATATTACATTTTAATTTTTTTCATATTAATTTTTGACATAAAAATGTTGTAAATATTTCAACATTTTCACCATAAAACCCCACTTTATTTCATTGTCATTTAAATTAATTTTAAATTAATTTTTTCTACATATTGGGACTGATTTAGTCAAAATGAATTCCACATTTTGAAAAAAAAAATTACTATTTCAAACAGTATCCAAATAAATTTTGAACAAAATTATTTGTGAACATTGGTAACCTTAATTACGATTATTAAGGAGAAAATGAGTTTACATTGAGTTTAAAAAATGAATATAAGTTGTAAAAATGACCCAAAACATTTCCAAAAACAATTTTATGAACATAATAAAACCATATAAACTCTATTGTCATTAATGTATAATTATTTGGTCCTAGTGGATAGATGATAAACATTGGAGGAATTTAGTCATTCAAAAACATTCATGTGTGCCACTCACCCCGATATAAAAGGCATCTCCTTATCCTATCAACATAACACCTGCTAAAAATATTTGTTCTGAAAAGAACTAAAAAAATCACTCACCAACATCTATAACATCATCCTAGATTCCTTATCTTATCTTTAAATCCTTTATTTAATGGCATTTTTGCAATCCTAAAATGGATACCCGAAGAAGAGGCAATGTTTTTATAAAATTATATTTTATTATTCCTTTATCCACATACATCAATTATTTTTATATATTTCATATATAATTAACATAGAAAATTAAAAATACTACTATGTTATTATGTAATGGGTTAATCCAAAAACATCAAAGACATCCATAATATTGGAAAACCAAAGGTCATTTTTGTTTATGACAGACTCCCTCCTCGCAAACTGATGACATTAATTTATCTATTACCACCATCAATGGTGTAAATAATTATTTACATACTATTTAGATATTATATTAATAATATATATGACGTATAAATTCATTAATATATATTATATTACACATAACATCATGATCATCATTTTTTTAAATAATATAATGTTGTTTCTGTCAATGTTGCACTACGACCACGTGAAGTGATGTTATTCGTTCATCCATTACATGATATATATTAAAAACTATACTAATAAAAATATGTGATATATATTAGATAATAATGATATTATACAAATATATAACATTTAATTTCTTTTCATTCACTGTTACAATAAATTAGAATCAACATTCATGTGCCCACATGACAAAACGTCACCATTAATGGTGTATTTCATTTACGTTCACCAATTTTAAAAGACTAATACACAAAATTAAATATTTAATATATATTTTATTTATATTATTTGTTACTTTATGGATATTATTAAGTCATTAACAATTTTTTTGAGATAAAAATAAAATTTCCTAACATACCCTAAAAATAAAGTAGTTATTACACATGACAATGAAAATAATTATAAATTATTGTTGAACACGTGATAAGATGTTGTAGTGTAATAATATATGATATGATTATTATAGTTATGGATATTTTTTGATTTTGTAACATGTTTAAAACTATTTTAATTGAGGTATGAAATCATTCAACATAAAATAAGCTTAATGTATGGGATTTCAACTCAATTTTCATTCCATTGGGACATATTTATTTTTATTAACCAATTCAGTTTTATGTGCTTTATATACATACCCATTGAAATTTGTTATCATGAATACATTTTCATTCATAGTATTCCATGTTTTAAATTGAAATATTTCTCCCATGGGGTATGACTATAAAATTTACCATATTGTAAAAGTTATTGGTAACTCTCAGTTTCTTTTGTGATCATTAAAATTATTTTGAAACAATCACATTAATTAATGAATTTATCATTATAAATTAAATTTCTCTCAAATATTAATTTTTTTTACAATAGATCTTATATTTTCAGAAAATATATAAAACTTATATAAATGGGTATTTCTATTAATTTTTTTATTAAATTGGAAAATAATAATAAATACATTTCATTTAATCAATATAGATATCTGATAAGGGACATTGTTCAAAAATTAAATATATTATAATTTATATGAATAATTTTTTTAAATGAATCAGTGGTCTCATTTGATGAATATTTTCGCCAAATCAAATGGGTTTTTACACAGTTATTAAAAATATATTGAGGAAATATCTAGATTGTAAAGGTATCATGTTCCTAGAAAACCCGACGTCCAGTAATTTAATTTTTTTCTTCATTCAATATTCAGTTGTTATCATCCATGATATTTTCATGATGAATAAATCTAAGGATTAATTTCATTCCTAGTTACTCATCAAATGGAATTGTGTTTAGTTATTTACCTTAGTATATTTATTATTCATTATCTAGTTATTTAAATAGATTGTTTTCAATGTTATTTATTATTACATTCATTTAATATTATCAATTCATTAGATCTTCCATTGTACATAACACATACTGATAATTATTAATCAAACTTATTTTCATTCATTTACTCAGGTTATAAAGTGGAATCCATTTAATGAATTTTCAAGTATGATGGGAATTTTATTTTATTTTTGTATTATGTTGCATTTTCTATTCCAAATGTTTAATGAGTATTATGTATGTATCTAGTTTTACAAAACTGCTAAATATGTTATTCATTTGGGATTTGACTCATTATATATATTCCAATGTAATAAAGAATGCCACCGACTTTTGGATACATTCTTTGGGTTGTTATAATATAAATTCCATTATTTGAAACACTTAAACATATTGGACTATGTTAATGATTCTAATGAGATTGATATTTTTTATATAAAAGTTGTGTTCATGAAATACACTAATATGAATTTTCATATGTTGTTCATAGATATCCAATATATTATTCTAAAATGTAGAAATTATATCTATTTTAAGTATTGTATAATATATCAATTAACATCGTTTTCATTTAAAATATTAAAATTGATCCATTGAAATTATAAATAAATATTAATTATTTAGAATCCATGTGAACAAGTTTTCTTTATTTTGAACATGTTTTTATGACGATTGTGGGTTATTTTATATTTTCACACATGAAACATACCGTATGAATGAAGAAATATATATTCAATTATTTTATTTTATTTTCCTAGATATTATTTTTTCAATGTTAATATTAGATGATATAAAACTAAATAAAAAATTAATTATAATTTTAATATATTATTATTATAGTGACCCGATATTTTCATGCATTAATCTTACAAATATTTGGAAGAATATTCATTCCATTACAAAAACATGTGCTTGAGGACTATAATAGTTTGTTTCATTAGAAAATGGAATAAAATATTATAATATAGTGAAATAGATTCAATGTTTCTAATAGATATCATCTCAGTTTCTCTCTTTATAATCAGAACGTACATAAAACCATTCTCCATATCCTATGGATATGAAACATAAGAAATTGTGATATCATATAATGACCCATACTTTACATAAAATGATAGTAATTAAAAATTCAATTGTATTCTTTACAACATATAATAAATCCATGATATGACAATATTGGTATATTATCTTTAGAAATGATGAAACAAAAACTGGTTTGTCATTAAACATCTACATTATCTCTTGCTTATTTATTTATAACTACACTACATTTTGACATATCCTACATAATACACTACTTCATGACATGGGGAAAAGATACATATGAAAGGGTGAGCTCAAATTCCCAGTAAGGATAAAAAATGAAAATATCAAACATATCACAATTATAAGACATAAAAACATAACATTTGGAAGTCTTATCCTAGATATGAAAGATTTTGTTATCATTTCATGGGATACAATGTCATAAGAAATTATTGACATAATCCCAAAACTAATGACAAAATACATGATGTTTTATGTCGTATATATAAGTATATAAAATCATTTTAATTTAGTCAAGGATCATTTCCAAGACCATTATAGTGGACCACATCTATTTCTGAATCAGGTTTACTTATCATTTCATACCTATATTAATGAACATGATTTACTTGAAATTATATTCATTTCAATCTCATGAGATATAAATCTTTACCCAATTCATTTTTGGTATATATAGTTCCCACCAATATCATGATGAAATAATTCTCAAAATTTCCACAAAAACATAAATCATTCATCATAGCATATCCCACAAATCAAAAAAAGGTTTTCTTAATTATTATTCCATCAATAAATAATCCATATGAAATTTCATACTACCATTAACACAATAAAATCATATAAATTATAGTAATATAAACATAAATCTATTTAAATAGCATTATCTTATATGGATTATATTTTTTATTATACACTTGAACTTAGTTTTGAAGAAAATATACTTTATTAATGAAAAAAAATTTGTTTCCTCAAATGATGTGAAATTTTAAAATAAAATAATTTAGTTTATAATAAAATTTAAATAGTTTAATGGAATATCCATGGAAATAAGGCATTATGAAGACATAAAATCCATTCATGACGTATATGTTAAAAATAATTCCTCAAACATTTACTGGAAAAAATCAAAAAAAATACAACGTACCAAAAAGCACAAATATATTCCGTTCATAACATTTAATAAAAAGTTTCCAACGTGTTAAATTTATATTAATCAATTATTTTATAATTAAAATAACATTACATATTTAGAAAACATGGATGAGGATTATAAATATACACTAGTAAATACTTACGTGAAAATCATCTAAAATAATAATGAAATTGTGAAATTATTCATTACCTTAAGTATGATATCATCCGTATGTATCCAACAATCATGTAAAATTATTTAGATATTGTTATTCACTTAATAAATGAATCATATTAATTTTTATGGTGTTATATATTATTATATTATTATCTATTTTTAGTAACATTTCATGGTCAGTCGTTATTCGGATATTAACTGCTTTAGGTTCTTATGCATGTTTTGGCAGATAAGATCATGTTCTTAATTTTATGTTATATTTATTCGATTTAAATAATGATATTAATTTTATATATATATATATATTATGTATTCATTCCATTCATTTATATAATCATAGTTAAAGAAAAGTCATATAGAATGGATCACATCGCATCGTGGAGACTGTAGGTCATACGTACGCAGGAGCGACGATATAAATCACTCAATGGTTAAATGGTATGGAATTGGATTGTATAATAATTAAGCATAATAATTATCATTCTTTATGCATAATTTTAATCCATTATAATCATCATAATACAAATCCATATAAATTATTACTGAATCAAAAACAACACCCCGATGTAGAGATTGTAAGTCGTACGTATGCACACATGGTGATATTGCTATTTATAGGATCGATAAAAGGAGTTATCAGGTTGTACCATAATTATAATAGAAGCTTATAAATTAGAATATAAGAGATTTTTTTCCATAGTATGGAAACAACCTAAGAAAAATAAGTATAATAAGAAAATTATTTTGAAAGAGGTGAGGGAAAAAATACCTCTTTTTCGAGTATCTCATTATGATTTGCAAAAAAACCAATTTATGATCTCTTTCATCCCAAAGTGCAGCCTATAAAATAATTTTATGTATGTTGGGGTATTTTATTTTTAGGTTTTGTCTAATAAAAAGATTTTTAGAGGTTTGATTAAAAGTGATTAAGATTTTCTCGTTTAAAATAGAGGGGAGGGATGTTTTTGTAATACCAAAATAGTTAAATTAATAAAAATTAATTTTAATATTAAAATGTCTAAAAAAGGGATTATTTGAAATATAATATGAGTATGTGTCTAAATAATCTCATCCAAAAAACATTAGGACATTTTTCTATTATTTTAAAGCTAATAACCGTGATTCATTCTTATTTATCTTATTTAATTTTAATTATGGTAACAACATTATAAATAATTAATGGTTATAAATATTTACATATAATGTTTCAATTGACCATAAATATTTATTTTATGAATATTTATAATTTATAAATATATCTTTGTAATTTTGATATATCTTTATGATTTTTAGTTAATTTAATAAAATTTTATTTTTATTAAATATCAATAATGTAAATTTCGACACTATTCATTTATTTGATTATAAAAAAATCAAAAGATAAGATAACTTCTTAAAAAATTGAATATAATAAAAAAATTTCATAATCACCTATAAAATTAATATCAATCATTAATTAATTAAATTGTATTTATATCTTTTATTTTTTATTTTAATTAATAAGATATTTTCATTGTCACTATTATGACATCTTTAATTATGATTAATTAATTTTATAATTTATAAATAGATTTCTAAATTTTAGGTAATTATTTTAGATGTCCAAGTAATACCATTATTTGATGTTATTTCGGGGTTATCTATATATTATAATTAATATACATATATAAAAAGTGAATGTGGTATTTTGTTATATTCCTTGATTTCAATTATGTTATTCTCATACTCATTGGAAAATTTCCTTTAAGTGAATAAATCAAAAAAAATTATAAGGGTATAATTTAGTCATTAAATAAGATTTTGTTTGGTTATAAGGTAATTTCATAATATTGTTTTACCTAATAATTACCGAATTTACCCTTAAACTACATTAACAAAAAAAATACTAAAATTACATTAAATAATGTACAAAAAAATAAAAGTAACCTGTTAATATAATTTGGAACCATTTATTCCATATATGGTATCCATTTTTCAAATTTAACACATATAAGTTTCATTTATTAAATTAAAATTAATCCCATTGTCAGAAAAAAGTGACCAGGTTTTAAAATCTATAACATTACAAAAGATTTAATTATTTATATACCTGGATTCAATGTAAAATTAATTATAATTACATAAATTATAATGAATGATAAAATTATATTATATTTATACTTTAAAACCATTCTACATTTTAATTTAACAATAATAGTTATTTTGATGATTTTTTTTTTCAAATAACATTTAATGTATTTTTACTATTCATCAAAACATGATAGTTAGTAAAAAATAAGAAATTTATCCAAAGTAAACGTTTAGATCCTGATTCAAAATAAAATGTTTATTTTTTCATAAAAATATTATTAATGTGAAAATTTTTTAATTGAAAGGGGTTCTCCATTAAGATGTGTAAAATTAAACATTTCAGAAAATACGTATTTATATATCAAATACAGTTTATTCATACCCTATGAAAAAACAATTCATTGTATGAAAATAAGAAAATTTATTAAGTATATAACATATTTATATCTCATTAATTTCACTACCCAAATTAATTCACTCAAAAATACAAATATCTTATTGATTTATTTATTTTTAAATAAATGATATCCAATGAATTCACAGTGCCTTTTCATAAGTTAGTTATACTTATTCTCTCTAGCTTATTGTAAAGGTAATAATTATAATTTTATACTAAAGGAATCTCACTATTTTTTTCAACTCACAATTGTGTGATAAGAAAACCACTGAATAATAAAAATTATTTGAAGAAAATATTTCATAAAAACATCTCTGTGTTATATTGTACCCCACATAAACAGAATTTCTCCCTCGAAATTCATCATGTGGAAATAAACAAATAAGGATACCTATACATAATCATGACATCATGTTCTCATGTAACTTCATCAAATTGGTGGTTACTCTATAAAACATTCACCAAGTGAGTGGCCTAGACTTGTAGAACATTTTTTCTACGATCCAGAATATATATCAGTTGTTCTTTATTAGAAAGATCTAGCTCTAGTGGTATGATTTCTGAGTTTAGTTCATGTGAAAGATCAATTATTTTCTCTCTCCAGAGAGATACATTGAACACTTCATGAAAAATAGAGAGATTTGGTAGAATCACTGGTCGTAAGCTACCTTCTATACACGATCCATAATTTCAAAAGGAACAATAATCCTAAGGATCAGTTTTCCATTCTTTCAAAATATCATTACAGTATTACACAGAGATATTTGTAGAAACACCTTGTCACCCACTTTAAACTATAGGTATTTTTTTAGTTGTATGTATAACATATATGTCAAATTTATGCTGCTCTTAAGTTTTGTTGAATAGATATGACATTTTCTACCATTACATCAATAAAATCAAGTCCTACTATCTTTATTTCCTTCTTTTTATCACAGCATGTTGTACTTCTGTACATCAATCTATAGAGGCCTTCATTAGGAGCCATATGAATATCGTAGTAAAATTTATTTTTGTATGAAAATTACTCCAATGGTAGGTGTTGATCCCAACCACCTTTGAAATCTATAGATTAATCTCTCAACATGCCTTCTAGAGATTGAATTTTCTTCTTAGATTGACAAAATTTCTAAGGATGATATTTAGTGTTAAGAGTTAACTTTGTATCTATAGTATTCTAAAGACTTCTCCAAAACATTGTGCTAAACATAGAATCCGAATCAGATATAATTGAATGTGGTACTCCATGAAATCTAACATCATCCATTACATATATCCTGGAAATATGGTCAACAGAGAAATACACTTCAATAGCAATGAAGTGTGACAACATCATAGGGTGATCAATTATGACCCAGATATAATTATTTATTTTGGATGATTTGGGATGTCTGATGAAAAATATCGTAGTGATGTTTTCCCATGTCCATTCTAGAATTGGTAATTGTTGTATCATCCCCTTAGAATTATATCTCTCAGCATTAACATTATGAAAAACCATTCATCAAGACACATATTCTGTAACATCTCGTTTCATACCATCCCACTAGAAATACTCTTTCAGATCTCTATAAATCATTGTGATTCTAGGGTGAAGAGAGAATGAATAACTATGATGCTCATCCAAAAGCTCATTCATTAATTCTATTATGGGAGGAATACAAACCCAGTTCATGAACCTTATTATTTCATCATAATCAAGGTTGAATTTAGAGAAATTTTCCACCGTCTTTTGTAACTCTACATCATTCTTCTACACCTCCTTAATCATCAGTTGTATAGAAAGTTTAAAATTCATTTGAGAATGATATATTTTCCCCCCTTTCAAATTTAAAGACCCATCCTTTGAAAATCCATAAATATTAGATCTCTTTTATCCTCATCATTAATATGATAGCATCGTGTTGCTGAATCAACGAATCTTCCACCTAGTTCTCTTTCGTAGTGTGGTAATTTGTTAAGTTATTGTAATATTTAATCAACTCAATCCATATTTTCTGGCACATATTCATCTCATTTGTTTTTAAATATACTTTAAAATTTTATTATCAGTAAAATATCACTCATTTATCAAAAAAGATAATTCCTCCATATCATTATTGAAAATACTATCGAAACTAAATCCAAATCATGAGTTGGTTAATTTTTCTCATGGATATCCAACTATTGTGAGGTATAAGCTATCACCATATGATTTTTCATGAGAACAGACCCTAGCCACTTATTTTATGCATCACTATAGATCACAAACATTTATCTATTATATGGTAATGTGAGCACTGGTGCACTATCTAACCTTATTTTTAGCTCTTTGAAATTGTATTCACATTTCTCTATCCACCCAAACTTAACTCAATTCCGAGTCAACTTGTTGTGTGGATTATATAATCATGATCAATATTTCAAAAAATGTAGATAATATCCATCCAAACCAAGAATAATTTGAATCTCAGTTAATTTTTTGGCCTCTGTAATGGCCCAGACCTCTCCGGCCCATCACTTTGTCAAAAAGAAGGTCATGAAGTGTTCTGGAGGGTAAAATGGACTTTTTCCACACCTTTTAGAATTTTTAAACTACACACAATGTAGTGTGAGTACACGTCGTGTACCCCCTCTCCGGGTATACCCCGGGTTGAAGGTTGTGTCCTTGCCATGTGAAATAAATGAGTAGATGCTGTGTAACTAATACTACACGCTGTGTAGCTAATACTACACGCCGTGTAGTCCCTCCTTGCGTACGCGTTACCCTCAAACCGTATGTTGACTAGTCAATAGTTGTGTGCCGGGTTGGAGTCATGTCCTTGCCATGTGAGATAAATGTGTACATGTCGTTTATTGAATACTACACGCCGTGTAGTCCCTCCACGCGTATGCGTTACCCTCAAACCGTGTGTTGACCAGTCAATGGCCGCATGCCGCGTTGAAGGCCGTGTTAGAAGCTGTGTGGTGACCGTGTGAAATGGCCGAGTACATTCCGTGTATCATAAAGTACATGCCATGTACTTTTTCACTCCAATAAAAGGAGTGGTCACCTCCTCTTTTTTAACTCACTCCTCTCCCCCCCCCCCCAATCCTCTAAGCAGAGCTCTCCCAAGAGATTCGAAGGATCTTTATCTTCCATAACATCTTCGTCCAATATCCGATTTAGGATCCGTCAGCGGCCACGGGATCATAATGACGAGGAAAAACATCTGAGCTTGGATCGGTTGTCTTTCCTTCGGGCTTTCCTTTCCAACTTCCACCTGAGTAGGTTTTTTCGGGATTTGACAGAAGTGACAGACGCCAACGGACGACTTCTAAAGTTGATCCAGGGGAGTGTTGTGACCATAACATGTTGAGGTTGGGATCTTACCATTGTCTCTCTAAATTGTGTATCATGTGGGGTGGGTATCCTCTTATATTCATTAGAACCGTTTGAACCATGAAACGAAGATAATAACTGGTTAAAAATCAGGGATGGGGAAGATGTTATGTTTACCTTTATATCATGTGTATTATGTTGTGAATTGAATAGTCCCATGCCTACTGAAAATCACGGTCGTTGGGGGCCTTTGCATGTGCAATTAAATGTTGCCCTATCTTTCTAGAACATTTTTTGAATGGATCCTTGTTGAATGTGGAATTTTTTTAATCACGTAATGTTTTCTAATTTAAAATCTGGAACCCTTGTGTGATCACCCCGGTTGAACCAAATGGAATAATGAACTTGTGGGTGTTACGTGGCAAGTGATGGGGGTGTTTTGTGGGTTTCTGTGGATCGGGTGAGCAGCGGGGCTGCAGTTGGCTTGGTTATGGGTTGGTGTGAATTCTATATTAGTGATGGGCAGTGAGGCTGTGATAAATGGTATCAAGGGGTGATGATGTACGGTGTGGTTGTTGTTATGGTGGTTGGCAGTAGTGATGGGTTTGAATGTGAACAAACTATGGGTTGTGAATAATAAAAAAAGTGGAAGAGTTAATGAATGGTGGGGCTTGGTAATGGAACAAAAATAATAATCAATGGGTTTGGTTAGTCAATAAGAAGGGACTTATTGTGTTTCTCGTGTTTTCCTAACTTGATTTGGGGATGACATGGATATGTTTTACGAATGTTTGATATGGTTGGTTGTGGTAGATTTCCCAGAAGATATGGAACTAAATAAATTGGGCTGAGTTTTTGGTAAGTATATCTTTGTGTTTTATCGCACCCCCCATGTTGAGAACTTAGTTCCGAACACTCCCATTTCATGGGAGATGGTGTTTTCCCCTTAGTTACCAGCTCCTTCGTGCTCCTTCTACCCTAGGCTTTGATAGGTTGAGGCGACCTTACACCCAAGACTCATCGGGTAGGTTTTGATTTGGGTGGTTTAGACCAAGACTCTTCGGGCATGTTTTACTATTCCCAAGAACCTTCAGGATGAGTCCCAGGTTTGTGGGGGTGGGATACGTGGTTGTGAGGCCTGGGTGTGTGCAGGCGGGATATGTGGTTGTGAGGCCAAGGTTTGTGTGGGTGGGATGCATGGTTGTGAGGCCCAGGTGTGTGCGGGCGGGAAGAGTGTGGTAGCATCAGGAAGTTCACCGATAGGGAGAGAAGCTAACTCATGGGGGAAAATGGTGTGGGGTTCCCAATACTCTTGATCTTATATACTACTACTACCTATTGTGATTGTGTCTTTGGTGAGTGTGGCTGGTGAGGTTGGGTGGATAGAATTCCTTGCTAGGTTTCTTCTGTTGTTCTCATGGGACAATAGTATGTCTCCCCACTTGTGCATGAGAGCATTAGGTTTCCCTACTGAGTATACTTTTATGCTCACCCTATGTTTTCCTTCAGGTTTCTAGGAGGACTACCATGGCCATGCGGGACCCTACTAGTCAGAATAGTTTGAGTTGTTGGAGTTGTGGTACTCTTGTTTCTTTTGGTGTTGTAATTTTTTAAGCATTCTTGTACTTGAACCTTGTTTCAGAAATATTAAAAAATGCACTTGGGATTGGTTTGGGTTTATTTCAATACACTTGTTCCTTTCCTTTTTGGTGGTTGACTTTTCATATTTCCATATCATAAATAATAAAAATGGTCATGCCTCCCATATTTGTGAAAACTCATACCCTTGGTTCTATTCGCCACCCCGTGGCCTACTGGAGGGGGGAATTGGGGGTCATTATCTTCATTTCTCCATTGTCAGCTCAGGAGGGGCATCTTTGGTGGGGGGGGGTCGTGACAGAATGGTATCAGAGGTGATGGTTGAGTGATATGATGTAGTCTGGAGTTAGGCATAGTGAGGATTGCATGGGATGGTAGGGAAACAGTGTTGGTTAATCTTGGTGTGTGAAATAGGCCAGGGAAGACCGGCTAGGACATGGCATTTTAGGGCCCCACGTGATCCGATGCAAGGACTCATAGCCTACCGAACGACCAAGTGATACTACATTTATTGCAGGGTAGAGACCCTAGGGAAGGTACACACATCATCATGATTGTGTTTTACTTGATTTGGGTGTTCTGGGAATAAATTGAAATAAATTGATAAAATGAAACCCTGGAAAATTTCCTTACAACTTGGGCTTAGGAAATCCTTGTTTACCGTACAACTATGGCACCTGGATGTCATCCCCGTGTGACTCAGACGGCCGAGGCCCAGCAGATTCAGGCGGTTGATTAGTTGAGGATTGACCGAGAGGAGGAAGATAGCCAGTGGCAGAAGACTCTCCGTTTTTTCTAGCGATGAACCCTCAAGAAGTACGAGGGTATTACTTCAGATATTGAGACAAAGGCGTGGCTTGATGAGCTAGGGATCACTTTTACCTTGATCTGTTCTCCGAGAGAGTAATGGGTTCCCCTACCAGTCAGTCAACTGAGAGGTGCAGCACGACAGTGGTGGACACTCTACCTCGGTGAGAGGATAGAGGCAGAGTATCCATGGGCTGACATTGAGAAGGAATTACAAGAGGAATCCCTTTCTTCTATGATCAAGGCGGAGAAGCGGCATGAGTTACTCTCCCTTCAGTAGGGGTGTATGTTAGTATGAGATTTGGGGATCAAGTTCAAATATCTCCTACGCTTTGCTCCAGATCTCTTTCCGGATGAGGAGTCTCAGGCGAGACTTTTGGAGGAGGCACTTCGTCCTTCGCTTCAGTATGCTGTCACCCCCTTCACCCTTCCGACGTACTTGGTAGAACAGAAGAAGGCAGAGGTTGTATAGAGGATGCACTCGTTGGGAGGTGCACCACGAGAGGGGATCCTGTCGGGCTCATCAAAGGGGAAGGTAGTCAGCAGTAGGTCTCCTACGACGGGACCTTCCAAGTTCAGGCAAGTGGGGAGTAGGCCCTAGTAGTTCCAGTTCTGATCTTCCGGTCCTCTTCCTTTTTTCATGAGCCCAGGATCGAAGTGTTTTTCTTGTGGAGGTTTAAGGAACATTTAGAGTCAGTGCTCAACCCGATCTCAGTACGGTGGAGGTGGGTAGGTTCAACACCCGCCTCAGCAGCACCAGTTACCGTCGAGGCCCTTCCCGCAGCAGCGGGACCCTTCTCCTCCGAGGGTAGACATTGTAGGAGGAGGCCGACCTCAGGGTACTCCTCAGGGACCTTGACCAGGACGTGGTCAGGGAGGTGGTCGACATCAGAGTGGAAGTGGAGATGGGTGTGGATAGTTGGACGCAGCAGAGTTGACAGCTCTGGCAGGACCAGAGGTGGTGCGTGGTATGATTTGTTTGTTCAGCACTCTCATTTCTGCTTTGTTTGATTCAGGAGCTTTGCACAACATTGTTTCACCCGATCTAGCCCATTATTTGGGTCTGGATATAGAGAGTCTTTCCATACGCCTCGTGCTGAGTACAGCATTTGCAGGCCAGACCAGTGTATCTTGTGTTTGCCCGGGATGTGGGCTGACGTTGGGACCACATCGATCTAGTGGGGACCTTCTTCTATTACATATTTAGCCATACGATGTCCTCCTAGGAATTGATTTGTTGTTATCCGTTAGTGTCGTTATGAACTGCTTCCGATTAAGGGTCATGTTCTCCGACATGGATGGGAAACGTGTATCTTTTGTTGGTGAGAGGAGCTATTAATTGGTAAGTCGGCGTGTGGAGCCTGTCCTTTCCTTGTTAGGTGGGTTATCAGTAGTTCCAACTGATTCAGAGATGGTGGATTCTGCGGAGGTTGTTGGTAAGTTCCTCGATGTTTTTCCCAAGGAGGCTATGACTCTAACCCCTCGACGTGATGTTGAGTTCGGGATAGACTTATAGCCTGGTGCCCATCCGATTTCGATGGCCCCTTATCAGATGGCGCCTTCGGAGTTGTGGGAGTTGAGGATTCAGATTGATGATCTGATGGAGAAGGGTTTTGTTCGACCTAGTGTGTCACTGTGGGGTGCTCTAGTTTTGTACGTGAAGAATGCAGATGGTGGTCTCGGGTTATGCATAGACTACCGAAGGTTGAATCAGTTGACGGTCAAAACCGTTACCCCCTTCCAAGGATAGATGATCTCTTCGACCAGCTGAGGGCAGCCGGTTGGTTTTCTAAGATTGATCTACGATCTGGATAACATCAGTTGAGGGTGAAGGACAGTGACATCTCGACGATGGATTTCTGGTTCAGGTATGGGCACTTTGAGTTTGTAGTGATGCCATTTTGAGTTATGAATGCAACAGCTGTGTTCATGGGACTTATGAACTTTTTCTTCTGAGATTTTTTGGGCTGGTTTGTCATTGAGTTTATCGATGACATCTTGATCTACTAAAGATCAGAGGAATAGCACGTTGAACATCTTAGGGTAGTCTTAGATGTCCTTTGACAGCACCAGCTTTACGGGAAATTGTCTAAGTGTATGTTCTTGAAACAAGAAGTACACTTCGTTGGGCACGTGGTGTCTCAGCATGGAGTGTGAGTAGACCCATCAATGGTGTAGGAAGGTGTTTCTTTGGCAGCACCCAAAAGCATGGTGGATGTTCATAGTTTCCTAGGGTTAGAAGGTTACTATCGGAGGTTCATTGTGGACTTCTCTTGAGTTGATGCTCCATTGACAGCCTTGACGAGGAAGAACCAATTCTTCTTATGGAGCGAGAATCGCCAGAAATATTTTGACTAACAGAAGGAGATTTTGTTCAGTGCTCTAGTACTTAGGTTTACAGAGGAAGGGCTGTAGTATGAGGTGTTTTTGATGCTTTTGGCCTTGGTTTGGGGTGCGTACTGATGCATAAGAAGGTTGTGATCTGTTAGGGGGCTAGGTAATTGCACCCTCACGAGCATAACTATGCCACCCATGACCTGGAGCTTGCATCAGTAGTGTTCGCACTGATGTTTTGGAGACATTACCTCTTTGGAAAGCGCTTTGTGGTCTTCTCAGATCACAAGAGTCTGCGTTATATCTTCTCTCAGCGTGACCTAAACATACGGCAGCAGAGATGGGTCGAGTTATTCCAAGACTCTGACTTCGAGATCTCTTACACTGATGTTATGGGAAATGTTGTGGCTGATTCCCTGAGGAAGAAGTCACATAAAAAAGTTATTATGGAATCCGATGATGCTTGGAATGCGATGGGAGAGTTGGAAGCCTTGCACTTGGATGTCAGGGTAGAAGGTGTTAGAGGCTGTTTGTTTCAGATGACGGTGAAGTCCTCCTTGTTGCAGCAAGTGGAAGAGTCTCAGTGGGGGGACTCTGAGGCAGAAGTGATGCAGGATCATGTCGATTAGGGAAACACTACAGAAGCATGGTCAGAGGACAACCGACATCGGATTCTTTTCCATGGAATGTTGTTTTTTCCGGAGGTGATGCATGAGGGAGTTCTCTGTGAGTTCCATAGCTCAGTCTTGGTGGTATATCAAGGAGTTTCAAAAATGTACTGAGGAATGAGTGGATAGTTTTGGTTGCCAGGGGTGAAATGGTCAGTGGTATAGTTTGTGGCTAAATGCCTAGTGTGTTAGAAAGTGAAGGATGAACTCTGTGTTCCCAGTGGTTTGTTGCATCCTTTAGATGTCCCCAAGTGGAAGTGGGATGACATATCGATGGACTTCATCATAGGACTACCCAGAGCTCAGGGAGGTTATAATGATATCAAGGTGGTGGTGGATCATCTGACAAAATCGGCACACTTCTTAGCAGTTAAGGAGTCAGGCCCAGTGAGTACCTTAGCACAGAGGTATGTAGACGAGGTGGTGAGTTTTCATGGATTTCTGAAGACTATCATCTCATAACGGGATACATGGTTTATATCACGAGTATGGAGGGGGTTACAACATGCTTTAGCACCTAGATACGCCTTAGCACTGCTTTCCACCCCCAGACTGATGGGAAGACAGAGCGGACTATCCAGACGTTGGAGAACATGCTGTGAGCATGCGTTCTGGATTTCAGAGGATCATGGGTATGACACTTGCCTTTAGTAGAGTTTTCCTACCAAAAAACTTCCACTCTACTACTGGCATGGAACCATTTGAGGCTTTATATGGAAGACCATGTTGTTTACCCATTTACTGGGCAGAGGTTGGTGAGACAGGTGCTCTTGGGCCAGAGGTATTACATAGCACCACAGAGAAATTCCAGCTTGTAAGTGAGATGATGAAAGCAGCTCAGGACTGACAGAAGTCTTATGTTGATCGTCGGAGGAGGCCCTTGGAGTTCGAGTTGGGAGATCATGTTTTCATGAAGGATTCCCCTCTACGGGGGAAGCAGAGGTTTGGGAAAGGGATAAAGCTCTCACCTAGGTTCACCAGACCTTTTGAGGTGCTGAGGCAAGTCGGCAAGGTGGAATATCAGCTATCCCTGCCACCTCAGTTGGATAAGGTTCATGACGTCATCCACATCTGCCAACTACATTGACACTTACACGACGAATCTCACGTTATCGGCTGGGGATAGTGAGATATCGGAAACGACGGGACCTTCGAGGAACGACTAGTCAGAATCAAGGATCGTAAAGAGAAGGTTCCCCGTAGACAAACCATTCCCTTAGTTCGAGTGTTGTGGAGGCCTGGCGGCCGCGAGGAGAGAACTTGGGAGCGAGAGGCTCAGATGCATGCTCAGTACCCGGAGTTATTTTGACTTGTGTTTTCTTGGTTCTTTTGAGCATTGTTTTTAAACTCTGTAGCTTTGATATATGGAATGCTTGGCTTGTCAGTTATGATACCATTTGTTGCATTGTTCTCTAGAATTTTGTAACATGTTCGGATGTGTGGGAAAAAGGGAAAAGTCTGATCCTTAATCGAGACGAAATAAAGTTGAAGCAATTAAACCCGTGCGGGCGAGTCAGTGCTACCTAAAGCGGGGAATATCTAGACATAGGAGAAGGAATTCCTAACACATATGATTAGGGTTGTTGAATAGGTTTCCTATTATAAAGAGGGACCTAAGAGGTATCTTGTTGGGTTCCTCTGGGTCGGATTTTGAATTCTTGGGGACGAGAATGTTTTAAGAGGTTTCTGATGTAATGGCCCAGACCTCTCCGACCCATCCCTTTGTCAAAAAACAAGGTCAAGAAGTGTTCTGGAGGGTAAAATGGACTTTTTCAACACTTTTCAGAATTTTGAAACTACACTCCGTATAGTGTCAGTACACACCGTGTAACCCCTAGCCGGGAATACCCCATGTTGAAGGTTGTGTCCTTGCCATGTGAAATAAATGAGTACACACCGTGTAGCCAATACTACACACCGTGTAGTCCCTCCCCGCGTACGTGTTACCCTCAAACCGTGTGTTGACCAGTCAAGGTTCGGGTGCCGTGTTGAAGCCGTGTCCTTGCCGTGTGAAATAAATGAGTACATGCCGTGCAGCCAATACTACACACCGTGTAGTCCCTTCCCGCGTACGCGTTACCCTCAAACCGTGTGTTAACCAGTCAACGACATTGTTCCATGTCCTAGTCGTGTCCTTTCTGTGTGAAATAAATGAGTACACGCCATGTAGAAAATACTACACACCGTGTAGTCCCTCCCTGCGTACGTGTTACCCTCAAACTGTCTGTTGACCAGTAAACGGCCGCATGCCACGTTGAAGGCTATGTTGGAAGCTGTGTGATGACCATGTGAAATGGCCGAGTATACGATGTGTACCATAAAGTACACATCGTGTACTTTTGTTTTTCATGCCTATAAATGGAGGGGTCCCCTTCACCTTTTCAACTCACTCCACTCCTCCCCATTCCTTTGAGCAGTGCTCTCCCAAGAGACTCGAAGGCTCTTTTTCTTCCATAACTTCTTCGTCCGAGCACCGATTTACAATCCGTCAGTGGCCACAGGATCGTAACGATGAGACAGAACTTATGAGCTTAGATAAATTGTCTTTCCTTCGGCCTTTCCTTTCCAACTTCCACTCGAGGAGGTTTTTCTGGGATTTGACAGAAGTGACGGATGCCAACGGACATCTTCTAATGTTGATCCGGGGGAGCATTGTGAATAAAACCTATTGAGTTAGGGATCTTACCTTCGTATCTCTAAATTGTGAATCATGCGGGGTGGGTTTCCTCTTGTTATCATGAGAACCGTTTGAACCATTAAACGAAGATAATAACTTGTTAAAGAACGGGGATGGGTAATATGTTATGTTTATCTTTATATCCTGTGATATTATGTTGTGAATTGAATAGGGTCATGCCTACTGAAAATCACAGTCGTTGGGGGCCTTTTCTTGCGCAATTAAATGTTGTCCTATCCTTCTAGACTGTTTTGTGAATGGATCTTTATTGAATGTGGAATTTGGTTAATCACGTAATTTTGGATGATTTAAAAGCTGGAACCCTTGTGTGATCACCCCGGTTGAACAAAATGGAATAATGAACATGTGGGTGTTACGTGGCATGTGATGGGGGTGTTTTGATGGTTTTTGTGGGTCGGGAGAGTAGCAGGGTTGCGATTGGCTTGGTTGTTGGTTGGTCTGAATGCTATTTTAGTGATGGGCAATGAGGCTGCGATAAATGGTATCAAGGGGTTATGATGTACGGTGTGGTTGTGGTTATGTTGGTTGTCAGCAGGGATGGGTTTGAATGTGAACGAACTATGGGTCGTGAATGATAAATAAAATGTGGAAGAGTTAATGAATGGTGGGGCCTGTTAATGGAAAAGAAATAATAATCAATGGGTTTGGTTGGACAATAAGAAGGGACTTATTGTGTTGCTTGTGTTTTCGTAACTTGATTTGTGGATGGCAGGGATATGTTTTATGAACGATTTATATGGCTGGTTGCAGTTGATTGCCCAGTAGTTAAGGAACGAAATAAAAAAATTCGGTTGAAACATGAAAAACTAAATTGGATTTGGGTTGTTTGTTGTATGCATGCTTCGTAGTAGCAATGTCGAGGCACGTGCTCAGTTCTCTGATTAGAAGCCATAGGTTGGGCTAAGTGTTTGGTATATATATCTTTGTGTTTTATCTCACCCCACCCATATTGAGAACTTAGTGCCCAACACTCCCATTTCTTGGGAGAGGGTGTTTTCCCCTTAGTTACTAGCTCCTTCATACTCCTTCTTCCCTAGGATGTGATGGCTTGAGGCGACCTTACACCCAAGACTCTTCGGGCAGGTTTCGATTGGGGTGGTTTAGCCCAAGACTCTCTGGGCAGGTTTTACTATTCCCAAGTAGCATCGGGATGAGGCCCAGGTGTGTGCGGGCGGGATACGTGGTTGTGAGGCCCAGGTGTGTGCGGGAGGGATACGTGGTTGTGAGGCCCAGGTGTGTGCGGGCCGGATACGTGGTTGTGAGGCCCAGGTGTGTGCGGGTGGGAAGAGTGTGGTAGCATCAGGTCGTTTGTCGTTAGGGAGAGTAGCTAACTAGTGGGGGAAATGGTACATGGTACCCAATACTCTTGATCTTATATACTACTACTACCTGTTGTGATTGTGTTTTTCATGACTGTGGCTGGTTAGGTTGGTTGGATAGAATTTCTTTCTAGGTTTCTTCTTTTGTTCTCACGGGCCATTAGAATGTCTCCCCATTTGTGCACGAGAGCTTTAGGTTTCCCTACTAAGTATACTTGTATGCTATCCCTATTTTTAATTTCAGGTTTCCAAGAGGACTACGAGGGCCGTGCAGGACCTTACTAGTAGGGACAGTTGGATTTGTTCCATTTTTTGTACACTTGTTTCTTTTAGAATTGTACTTTTTGAGGTTTCGTGTACTCGTACCTTGTTTCAGAACTATTTAAACATGCATGTGGGATTGGTTTGGGTTTATTTCTATAAACTTGTTCTTTTCCATTATGGTGGTTGACTTGTCCTATTTTCTGATCTTAAATAATAAAAAGTGTAATTCTTCCCATATTTGTGAAAACTCATACCCTTGGTGCTCTTCGCCACCCCGGGGCCTACTGGAGGCGGGACTCGGGGGTCATTATCTAACTTTCACCATTGCCAGCTCAGGAGGGGCATCTTTGGTGGGAGGGGGTCATGGCAGCCTCGACCATCTTTCTATAACATCTATTTCTGATGGATCCATATATATCCCTTCTCATGAGATTATATGACACAAAAATTCGGAAGCCAAAATTCACACATTGTAATTTTTTTTATAAGACATCACCTTTCTCAGGGTCTTTAGTTAATTTTCTAGTTTCCTTGATGATCTCCCTTTATCTTCATATGGATATGAATATCAACTAAAATGACAACCATAAACTAATCAATATATTCCCTAAAGACTCTATTCATTAGATCAATGATGTTAGTGGGTCAATTAGTAAGTCAAAATTGAATATCTATAAATTCATTATGTCAATAACTTTTATAGAATGTCTTATTTTGTATACCTTCCTTCATGAAACATTATTGATGATATCTTGAATGTGGATCTATCTTTGTAATGTATTGAGATCCACATAGTTATTAAAATAAGTCATCAGTGCAGGGGGATATTTTTTATTGACAGTGATCTTGTTATGTTCTCGATAATTAGTGCATAGTCTAATTGAACCATGATTCTTTCTAAACAATAAAAAAGGTGCTCCCTGTGGTGACAACTAGGGATTATGAATCCCTTGTCATGATTCTCCTAGAGATTTGTCTTCAATTACTGGAACTCAATTGTGACAATTCAATAAGGTGTATTTGAAATAGTCATAACACCCGGTATTAGTTGAATTGAAAACTATACTTCACAAATTGGATAAAGTCCTATAAATTCCTTTGGAATGACAACATCAAACATCCATAAAATGGTATTTTTATTAATTTTGAGTCTATCCCTGACATTTTTAGATAAATAAAAAACATTTATAGGAATAAATTTCCATAATACGGAAGATATTTCTGCTGGATTGTTATATTTATCCCTATATTGATAGATGATCATAGATTGATATGGAATATGAAATATGACATCCCTTCCCTAAAACATTATATGTGTTCCATATTAATAAAACCAATACATGCATGTAATTACATAAAATTACACTATAGAAACGATCTAAATATTTCTACGAACCACATTCCTACAAACATTAACTAAAGATAAATAATATAATTTTGATGCGACAATTGTGCCATTAAATTTTGTCACACTTTACTAACCATCTAAATGTTGATATAATATGGAAATAACAATATAAAATTGTTAAAAAATAAATGAATGGGTTTATTGAGAATGAAATAAAACATTTTCTACATTAGATTAGGCAGTAAGTGTGCCTTTCATAACAGTATTATTGTATAGTACATTGCTGATATTGATTGTATGTTACATTCCACTGCCATTAGACTTATGATTTTTCTAATGTTGATCATCATCAATAACCCTTAGATTATGCAATTGATTGGAATAATTCTTTATTTCTGAGAACTTGTATCATTAAATGGTAGGAGGTTCATTATGTGTAGCCTTTTATATATTTGTATCATTTGACATATTTTTACCATAAATTCGGCATTCAATAAATTTAAGACCATCACTTCCACACATAAAACATCAACTACTCTCTTTATGATAATTTCATCGATGTTTCATTCCATGCTTGAGCATAAGAGAATACTCATCTTATTTTCACTGTGACCTTTAGATTTTCCATTAAATTATTTTCATCTATTCTTAATATACTAATATAATTGAGGGGTAAATCTGACATCCATCTCAATATTAATAGAAAATTGATCAATTTACAATTATATATTATATTTCCTTATAGATAATTCCTTTTAGAGACATGGTTTTAAGCAACTGAAGAATTAATTAATTTTATACTCACGTTGAATAATAGTTCCAAAAGCATACTTTTAATGTCTTGTAAAATTTTCATCATAGGTAACAATGGATTAACCATCCATTTGATTAAGTTCAAAGAACTCCTTCTCCATCATTGTTCGACGAATATGAGTAAATCACTTATTACAAAAAAATTTCTTGATCTCGTTCCATCTAATGGACTCAATTTTATCTTTTTCCTCGTATTCATGATAATATTCCACCATTGATAAGATTGACCTTCCAACGATATACATCTCTGATGACTTTATCATGTTCGTAACATTTTATAACTAAAAATATCTTTATAGTGTCACTAATTCACTACTCATCTAGTAATGGAATAGAAGACCTACTGAAAGAAGGTGGATGCTGCCTCATGAAGGACTCAACAGGATGTTTCTCTTTCCTATTCTCGTTTGGATGTCTTGTATGATCTATATATTGAGCATTTTATGTGATCATAGATAAAATATTTTATATTTCAACTCCCAAAACATTTTGATTCTTAGGAGGGTAATAATTTAATTTCACATCACATTTATCACTATCACAGTTCCTTCGGGTTCCATCAATTGACTAAAACCAAGAAGCATAATGTCAGAAACACTAATTATACCAAGAAAACCACACAATCAAGAATACATTTTCATTTTATGAAATTTTTGGTTTTATCCTAGGTTATTCATGGTCATTTAAAAAACACAATAATTATAACTAATACTTAGACATATCTATAGGGTTCTTACTGAGGCTTTCTCATCGTAGTTTCCAATGTTTATTTATACCTTTCCTCAAATACCAAATATAATGACATATAAATTACATAAATTTATATTAATTAAAAATTTAATTATATACATTATTATATATAAAAATATATATTTCACAATCGTGTAGGTATAGTGTCTTTATAAACTGGGAAATATAAACAATTGGTTCATAAAACATTTATATTGTCTCCTTATTTCATTGTAACTGGATGCTTTTTTGACATGTCATACTTAAAACTCTCCGTCATGAACTAGGGAAAAGAATCATTTGATACGATGAGATCAAATTCTCATTAAGGGTAAAAAAGGGAAATATAAATCATATCACAATCAGAATATTCAAGAAAATAACATTTAGTTGTCTGATCCTGCATATGAAACATCAAGTTATCATGAAATGAGATAAAAGTTCATAATAATCAATGGACATTATACCAAAATTAAAAACAGAAGAAATTAGTTTATTTGGTATACACATAATCATAGAAAATTATTTCATATTAGTAATGTATCATTGTCAAGAACATCATAGAAGAACAAAATTCCATTACTGAACCAGGTTACTTGTCGTTCTAACCCTGTATTACTGAACCAGATTTACATTAATTCATTTAATTTACATCTCATTAGATAGAAATATTACCCAATGCCTTGGAGGGAGATATAGGTCCCACCAATCTCATAATGAAACCATTCCTACATGTTCCCTAAAACATTAACCATTCATCATAGAATAACCCAAGGAGCAAAGAATGGGGTTCTTAAACATCATTATACCATAATATAACCCATATAAAATACCATTACATCATTAACACAATAAAATCATAATAATAATAGTGATAGAATCCTAGCATAGTTTAACAGGTGTCATCTAAGAAGGAAATTAATTTAGATAAAATACTTGAACTTAATTCACAAGGAAAATATCATTTCTTCTTCAAAAATTTTTTTTCTCAAAATAAAAACAAAATTTTAAATTAATTTAATTTAGTTGAACTCAAAATTGAAGTTTTGTATAAGAATATTCATTGAAATAAGGTGTTATGAAGAAATAAGAATCTGTTCATGCAGTTTATGTTATAAGAACATTCTCCTCATACTTTTTCCAGCAAAGTCAAAAAGTAGCTTGTATAGAACAACACTAAAATATTCCTTTCATATGATTTAATAAATATTTACTAATTAGTAAAAATTAGTTTAAAATTTTTTATAAGAATGAAAATTATATAAAATTTTAAGAAACATAGATGTGGATGACAAATATACCTCAGAAAATACATAAATATAAATAATATAAAATAATAATGAGATTGTTAAGTTACCCCAACCCATAGGTCTGATATCCTTTGTATGTTTCAAGACCTCTAATATAATGATTTAAATAATGTCATTGAATTATTTCAGAATCATAATCATGTTTATGATATCATGTATGATTATATTATCATCAGTTTTTTAGTAACATTTAATTGTCACCCATTATTCAGATATAACTACTTTATGTTCTTATGCTTATTTTGTCAGATATGTTCATGTTCCAATTCATAGGTTATTTTTATATTATTTGATGGATGATATTATTATAATATATATCATATTTATCAGTTCCATTCATCTAAATAACCATGGTTTAATGATGATCATGTATAATGAATCACATCGCATCGTGGAGATAGTTGGTTGTATGCACGCACGAGCGACGATATCATTCACTTACTGTTAAAATTGTATGAAATTGGAAGGTATATTAATTATAAAGAATAATTATTATATTATATTAATTATTTAATTCCATTATATTCATCATTATACCCATCCAAATAATGTATTGTTGAATAAAAAATTCCACCATAGTGTGGATATAGTAATCCTTACGTACACACACATGGTGATATTTCTATTCGTAGTATAGAAAAAATTAAGAATAATGTTATACCATAACTATAAAAACATAAAATCATTTTTAAGATACAATATATATTACTTTAGCATGGAAACACTATAATAACAGACTGTAAAAGAAGAAAATAATTTTGAATGAGGTGATAAAACAAATAACTTTTTTTCTAGTATCTCCATTTGATTAGCACAAAAAGACTCCATCATATGGATTTCTGCCAAACATGTGACTTCAAGAATTCGTATAGGGATTTTAGAGTAGAAATGGGCAGGGTTTTTCTGAGAAAAATATATTTTGAGATGTGATTAAAAGAGAATTAGAGGTTCTATTTTTTAATATATGGGAGGGGCACCATTGGAAATACGAAAACTATTAAATTATTATAAATTAAATTTTAAAATAAAATGCATACAAACTATATTATTTTTAATATAATATTAGTATGGGTTGAAATACTCTCAAAAAATAATCTTTATATGTGTTTTTATTTTATTTTAAACCTTATAATTTTAATTTATCCTTGTTTGATCTATTTAATAAAATTTTGACAATGACATTTTTAAAATCTAATGACTATTAATATTTATGTATATTGTGTCAACTGAGAATAAATGGACATTTTATTACATTTTAGGCCTTATAATTATCCCTTTATAATTTTAAAATAATTTTATTATTTTTAATAAATTTAATAAAATTTTATTTTTATAAAATATTAATAGTGTATGTTTTGACACAATTTATATCATTGATATTAAATAAAATACAGATAGACGAAAACATAGAACCAAACTATTTAATATACTAAAATCATGTAATTATCAGTTATAAAATTCATCTAAAACAGTAAGTAATCCAAATTATTTTTTATTCAATATTTTTAAATTCATTTATTTTATATTTATGTTAATAATATAATTATTGCATCACCATTGGTTCATCCATAATGGTAATTATATAATTTTTAAAAATTATAAATAAATTTCTAGGATGTAGTTAATTATATAATCATTATAAATACTACCTATAGTTGATTTTTTCTCATGATCAACCATATAATATAATTAATCTAAATATATAAAAAAGTGAGTGTGACATTTGGTCACAATCATTGATTTTAATAATATTAATGTCATATTCAAGGGAATGTGTCCATTAGGTGATTTAAATTTGAAACATAGATGATAATGTTAAAATTTAGACATCCAATATGATTTTAACATCTCTTAAAGTAATTTTATAATATTTTTTACCTTTAATTACTCGATTTACCCTTAAGCCCGTTAATAAAAATATTTACTAAAATTACTATTAAAAATGCCTGAAAAATAAAATTAACCTATTAATAGAATTTCAACCTACATATTAAAAATATGGAATCCATTTTTTAAAATTTAAAACATTGAATTTGTAGTGAATAAATTAAAATTAATCTTGTTGTCAAATAGAGAGAACGATTTTTAAAAGCTAAAACATTGTAAAAGATTGAATTGTTTTTATATATGGATTTAGTGTTTGATTATTGCTGATGACATAAAATATATTGAATTAATAAAATAAATTAAATTTATATGTGAAAACCCTTAAATATTTTAATTTAACCATATAAATTATGTTGATGAAAAGGATTGTTTTTACATAGAATTTATAGTATTTTTAATATTAATCATTACATTAAATTTAAGGGAAAAATACCAGAAATTCTACCAAAGTATCTTTTTATATCCCTATTCAATATAACATGTTTATTTATGAATATAATAATATTAATATGTCAAAATCCTAATCTAAACATTTTTTCCAATCAAAGGCATAAAATTGCCATTTTAAAAAATAGGTTTTGATAAATCAAATTGTGTTTATTCATACCCTATGACTAAAATATAATTTGGATTAATATAAAAATATTTTATTAATTAGATAACATATATATATCATTAATTTAATTACCCAAATTAATTCATTGAAAAATAAAAATATCTAATTGATACATATTTTTTCTAAATAATTGATAGTCATGGATTTCACAGTGAATTTTCATTATTTAGTTATACTTATTCCCACTAACCTAACATCTATTCTATAATGGTAATTTTATACTACGTTTTTCTTGAGGTTTGTTTAAATTCATTATTGCGTTCAAAAAATGTTACTGAAGAATAAAAATTATCTATAGAAAATATTTCATAAAAACATCCTACTAGTATAACTCACATACCCAGTAAGGGTAAATAAGGGAGATACATAAGAATATGAAGAACTTAAGATTATTAGATTATGGAAATTTCATTTAAAAGACATACCATCTATATCAAAGATCATAATTCTGAGTCATGGAATAATGATTTCCTATTATTAACGCATGAGTCATAAGGGAATCAAATTACACAATTTATGAGAAAAAAAATTGAATAATACATATATTTATATTATAAACATATGAATAGAATATCATTTTCCTTTTATCCAAAGATCATTTCTAGGTCTTTCATAGTGGAATGGTTTCACTCTAAAAACCATCATAGTAATAAAGGGCTGCTCTTGAGACCATTGTAATGGACACAATCCCATGGCAAAATTTCTTCACACCTTATTCCAATCCAATCTATCTCATGAGATATAAATACATACTCAATTCATTGGAAGAAGATATAGGTCCCACTCATCAAATAATGAAAATAATAAACATGAATTTCCCAACATGATAATTATTCCTTTATATCATAACCCATGAAATAAATTTTTTTCTCACAAACATTTAATCATATAATTGCCTATGGAGAATAGTGGTGTTTCATAATCATTTTATCATTTCATAATATCATTTCACATGAAATGAATTGGAAATCAGATGAATTTCAATTTTGGTATAAACCAGGGGAGATAAAAAAGGATTCATAAAAATTATTCCATCATAAATGTAAAACATTCAGAGAAATAATAAGAATGTTTTCCTCGGATCATATCCCGAGTAAGGTATAAGAAACATAATTCGGTAACATCATAAATGGAAAAATATTTTTAACGATATGTCACATGAAACCTTTCTTATGATATATAAATTTTCAATGTTAATAGCATTTTGAAATTTAATACATGTTAAAAATAATTCTCATTGAATGTATCCTTGAAAACATTCAATAGAGTATTTTAAAAATAATTTACAACATTTATAGAAAAAAATATATTTTACTCTATGATTTTATTTAAAAAAACATAAATCATTAAAAAAATAAATTTCTTTGAAAATATATTTTTAATCATATAATGATTGATTCAAATAAAATTATATTTACAATAATTGGAATTTTCAATCCTATCGTACATGTTAAAACAAATATTCCATTCATTTTTTTGTAATATCCAAATGGGAATGGTTTGGAATATTAATTTGGGATTCATTTCAAAAAAATCTATAAAAAGTAAAAATCGGGAAAAAATGAATTTTAAAAATAATATGAATGTAATAAAATATTTTTAAATTTTTTAGAGAACATGGTATTTGAAGAAAAACATTTTCCAACTAAAGGGATAAATAAAGTTATAATTACATAAAATGGATCTTCTGATCTCAAATGTACATAATGAGAGGAAAATTATGGATGTATATTTTATTTGATGTTATAAAATTGTTTTCAAGAAATTAATGAGTTTCTTGAGATAAGGATCATGAAAATATATCATAAATAATATAGATGTAAATAATCTGGATAAACTATGATATTTTTATATAAAATCTTTACCACTTTGGTAATATTGAAATTTAATCCCCATGAAAGAATATGATTAACTGAAACATAAAATATACTGAGAAAGAATGAATATAGGATAATAAAGTTTAAAGGGACTAGATATAAAACTCATAAAAGACGAAAGGATAATAACATGACATTATTATCTTCAATGTGATATGTTTATACAGACCAGGGTTTTGCTGAAATACTCTTCGTAATCATGAAAATGATACATTTCATTCAAATCCATGATCGAGTGTTCCTTCGGATTCTAGCAGCTCATCTTCATTGAGTTGGTTTTTTGTTTCTTGAATTAGATCTGGCTAAATAAAAATCATTTTTTTGGATCCAGGTAATTAGGTTTCAATTTCAATTTCAGTTTCAAATTCAATGTGGTCAGATCGGCTTCAAACTGTATGCTCACATCCAGTTTCCATTTGAGTGTGATTTATACTCAATTTTTTTTATATTGTGAACTCTTTTTAATTTTTTAGATGTTATGTCTATATTGCTTATTTTTTTTATGTTTTCTATATATTGCTTATTTGTTACGTGTTCTTCAAAATTAAATTTTCTTAACGACTTGTACATTGACTCTACATTCCAATATCAATATAATGTTTCCCAATGATCTTACATTTATTCTATTCAGGTTTCTTTATTAGCAACTCCAGTTATTCAAAGCAGTATTCTCAATGATTCAAGGTAATTTTTCATCCAGTATTGATTCTACATTGCATTATCATTATTATTGTACACTGTGCATAATACAGTTACATTGCACACGTGGACTATTAAATATAATGAAAACCATTACAAACATGCATTTCCGAACAACCTCTAAAGATGCAAGTTTTCATATGATATTACTAATGAAGGAATGCCAAAACATTGTGAGTTATCTATTATGTTCACTTAAAAATTATGTATTTATGATATTTATTTTAGTATATATATACATTATAAGTAACAAAATAACAGTTTCAAAATCTATTGGGATGTATACAATTATATATATTCATCCCTCGTGTACAAAAATTAGTGGACCACTGCCAACAAATGGCATCACACATAGAGACACACACATTCCATTAACACCATTAACTCTCAACGGGTTGTTATGTCCAATTTTATTATTTTAAGCTATATACTTATAACTACATTACAGACAAACACATATTAGTCAAATAAAACATATTCTATGTCGACACTGCCTCTATAATTGGTAGTAGAGACAACAATCTCTATAGTATCAAACAATAAAAAGTAGAGACAACATGCCTATGGAGAATCTTCACTTCCATTATTTATGTATGATGTTAATGTTCTTCTAAATAACATGTAGTTTTTAGTTGAATTTTAATTTTCTGAATAACTTGTAGATTAGAAGCTCATATCTATGTTTTCATTTGCACTCTCAGATCGATTGTATATTGAAATTTTTCTTAACTATTTTGTTTATGCATTTCCAGTTTAAAAGGTATGGGAAATTGCAGATTCTAAACACCAAGGATTCCTCAGTTTTAATGAGTTTGTTATAGCGATGCATGTTGCACCATGATTCCTTAAATGCATTACTCTTCTTTCATTTTATTTAAAGGTTTAATGCATGCCTAGGTTATATACTATATGTTTCAACCAGCTGATTTCTTTCACACATGGAGGATATGAATTGACATCAAATCTATTCAGGTTTACAGGCAAGAAAATTATTTTTTTCTCAAAATTTTACTTCATTCATAATTGTTGTCCTATCATTGAGGAATTTAGGGTTATAACATTTTTCTCCAAAACTTTAAGTTAGTGACATAATGAATTTTATTAATTTTATATATCATTCAATTCACTGCTTCATATTGTATAAGAATCAGATTCTCTTATTTAATAATCTTACCACATAATCAAATGAAGATTAAATGTTGATTTGATAGCTGATTTGTTCCCATACCATGGCATATGGCATAGAGACTTCGAAGCCTCCACTAATGTAAGGTGTTGATGCCCTCACCATGGTGAAGGTAAACACTGTGTTGAGCAATGTTGAATCTCAAGTTAATGTTCAGTTTCTCATCACTCAATAATTAATTGGTCACTATAGTCTTGACTGTAAAAAATTACTTTCCGGGACTGTACAGTTGAAGCCTTTATACCTTCCAAAAAATGTTGTACTTCAAAATATTCAAAGAGGGTAAATAATGAACTTTTAATAACAACTGGATGGAAAGGATCACAGTTTCATATTTTGTATGTTTTTAATTGATACCATTAGACGTAGTTACATAAATAATTGATGGGCTAAAAATATTAAAAACTGGAAGGATTAATCCACTGGAATTTGCCTATCCTTTTAATGATTAATATCTCAATTATTGGTAAGCAGATCAAGCACATAATGAATATATTTCACTCCACTTCTTAATTTAGTCATTTTCATTCGGGCTATATTTTTCCAAGGTTTTAAATTATATGTGGTTTCTCTTTCTACATGTATAAAAATAGTGATTTTTATTTAAACCCAATGATTATGATTCTCGATCAGTATTTTATTGGAAACAATACATATATAAAACACTTAATTAAGAGTGACTACCTGGATAAGAAATCTCCTTTTCACATTTTTTTGGGTTTCGTTATTTTTAAAGAATTATTAATTATATTGGTAAAACTAATTGTTTCATTATTTCTTTTAATATGAGTGCACATTTGACCGGATCCTACCATTGATCGATTTGTTGTACTTATGGAATCATGATTGTTATTAATAATAATACTCATATTTCATATTTCTCTTTTCGTATGAAGTTTTATTATTCTATTAAAATACATCTAAAATTTCAAATTATCAATTACATTATCCATTCTATTTGGTTTTCAAACAATTATGTTTATTGATTTCATTTGATGATGTCATTAAATTTTGGGGTATTTATTTGAGTTTGATTAATTTGACTACTATTTATGAATGCTACAATTTTTACTCAGATTCAACTTAAAATTATTAAATTTTTCCCTAGAATAATTAGATCTATTTTTTTCAGATATGTCTTTTGACACAAATATTAAAGATTTGGTGGCATCCACTACATGTATAGGGTTTTCCTCGTAATATTTGGTGTCACCATTGCATTTTATCTCTAGTATTCACTTATATAAGTTTCCCATTTTATATTTTCCATGTCTCATGCAAATTTACCTTTTATTTTGTTGATGGAATTTATTACTTTATATAAACGGTTTTCAACATTATTTAGGAATAGAACAGATATAGAGTACAACTGATGGCGAGTGATCACATAGACTAAACTTCATATATTCTCTTTGATAAGAATGTTATTTTATTTATAAAAATAGGTTCACAAATGATATGATTTGAAAAAGGTATGAATATATAATGGTTTACATTATTTCAATATAATCCCCCTTGAAAAAAAAAGAAACATTTTTATTAATTCTATATACAGGATAACAATGACATTGATTCCCTCCAAATTAAATACATTCAAGTTGAAGAGGTTTTTATTATCTATTGAAATAGCAGATTTCAACATTCGGAATTGTCATCATTAATCAAGATAAAATGGTTATAAATCATTGTCTTAGATACAAAAATTTATTTCAACAATAATGACAACATATTCGAACATAACCAAATATTATAGTTTTCAAATTCTTGAATCATAGATATAAATTACTGACATTTTAATATTCTTCTATCCATATATTGTAGGATAATAAAATCAGTGGATGTTGTTGACATGATACTAATGATGTTGTTTCTATAAAATCAACCTTGCTGATTGCATCTACCCAGGTTCATAAGTATGCTCATAATGAACATATATTTTTAATTAAACTTTTGAATTGAGAAATCGTAATTATAATTCTCTAAGCATATAGTATCATACTATTTGTTTTTCTATTTCAGCCAGAAATTCCTGGTACAAAACACATATTCAACTAATATATAATGCTCAACCCATTCCACATTAGAAGGTATTTCTAGTAAACCTAATTGTACATCTGATAAATTTAGGAATAAGAGGTGTGATATTCTATTCAGCATACATAAACTGACATTTTAGGAACTGTCATTAGTCATTTGGAAAAAACAATTATACTTTACTCTTCATCCTAAATACTGAAATTGATATAAAAAATTATGAAAATGCATTCAATCATAACTAGGTACTATAGTTATAAAATTCTCGAATCACATATATAAATAACTGGCATTTTAATTTAATTTTTATCCATATTTTGTAGGAGTATAAAAGTAGTGTATTTTGTCAACATAGTATGATTGATGTTTCTATAAATTCAACCATGAATATTTCTTCTACTCAGGTTCAAATGTATGCTCTTAATGAAATGATATTTCTAATGAAACATTTGAATTGAAATTTTATAATTATAATGATATGTCTATGGATATGATATAGTACTATTAGAATATTTTAATCTATAAATTCCTGGTATAGAAACGAAGATTCAACTAACATATAATTCTCAACCCATTCCATGGTAGTGGGAATTTGTCATAAACGAGGCAGTACATCAAATATATTCATGAATAGAAGGTGTCATATGGTATTCAGCATACATCAACTTGCATTCCTGGATTGTTTTACCCATTTTGAATTCTACTTAGAAATTAGGCATAATTTGACAACACAACAGATCTATTTTTGTATGTTGTATTAGTATATTTTTACTACAATTAATGGTGGGGACTAACATTATCAAGTCTAACAAATCAAATGAAAACATTAAACATACATAAATGAATCTAATAACATATTCGTAAATTGATATCATTCGAAAGGTTGGTCCTTTGATATTTATGTTTCTAATTAGAACAGAAGTGGAACAATAAAGACACACCTTGAGGGGGTTATTTCATGGAAACATTGACTGATAATTACATTTTATTAAAACCTGTTTGATAGGTTAACATTATTATCCATCTGTAGTTTTAATTTTATTTCAAAATATAAAAAAATATCAGTTACATAATAACACAATGTTAATTATCACGATTTCACACAATATCCATGATACTGAACTACAAACATTTTTTGAGCTTGAAGTGACAATTTAGACTATGGAAGGATACATTGATGAAATAGGTCATCAAAAATTACTATACTATGTTTGGATTAAAGTACAATACCAAATTATAAACATCATAAATTATGTTGCAATTACTGAGTTTTTGTTATTATTTATTAAAATTAATCATATCCATATTTATCATTTTTAATATTTTCTTCTGAAATTTTAAATTCTCTATTCTGATATTTTTTTATTTTTTTTAAGTAAGATTTAATTAAAATCTATTTTAATCTATTAAGAAATAAATATTATACTATTTATGTTTTTTATTTTGAATTCCTTCTAAAACAGATTTTAAAATTTTCAATGAATTATTTCATTAATGCTCCATGTTTTAATGACTTTGTCAATGCCCCTTATCATTATCACATTAGATTTCATTTTCCCATTGACATCAAAGTAGATCATTAACTTAATATGAATATACAAACAGAACTGTTGGCTAATGCTGAATCAAATTTTTCTCCTTTACTAATTGTGTATGACTACATATGACAAATATGATCTAACTAGGTGATATTTATATTTTTCGATTTCTAGTTATTATTTTTAAATTGAATTTTTATTTTTATACTATAAAAAACACCATTTTTAGCCTATTTTCATTTTCATTTTATGTTTGTAAACTTTACAAACATTACACCTTTGTAATGTTTGAATTTCTAAAAGTTTATTATACGGTTCAGTGATGTAATTAGTCACAATGTGTTGCAATCCTATTTTTTTATATTGTTTAATTCCAGAACAATCATTCTTATTACTACTATAATGTTTTGTTTCATTATTATATTGGATTTTCAATTTAAAATATTCATTATTATTTATTAATATATATAATTAGTTTTCATCGGAAGATTGCATTTGATGGATGATGATGAATCTTGAGGACTTATTATAACAACACATTGTTCTTGTAAGACTTTTCAACTTCATTTAGTTGAAAAACTTCTAAAACCATCATCTTCATAAATTTAGATGCAACTAAAGATTGATTTTTTTCATTATGTATTCAAATTAATCATTTCCCAAGTACACATTTTTTATTACAATCACTCCTAGAATATATTTTTCTTTCAGTTCAAATTACTATAAATGCATTAGTCTTTCTATAGAGATTCTTTGAATTATCAGTTGGCTGACCATGTGATGGAATGTAGTGATGTGGAGCGCAGTTACTGACCCATTATGGCCAACAAGCATGACTTGAATTCATTTGAAAATGATTTTTCATCACTCTAAAAAAATTGATCTTACTATTTATATATATTTTCTTTTTACAATTATTTTTTTGGTGTTACCATAATATATTCACTCCTATTCCATTTTTATGTTCCAATACTTTTTTATTTCAAATTATTAAACATTACTATTAGTGGATAAATTTTACAAATAGCATTACCTTTTTAAATGAAAACCATTAATCCAATATGACGTGCGTAAGCACGGGTGAGTACTAGTTATTCTCAAAGATGGAAAATTGAAAAAACCCCTTATCCTTAAGAAATCATTTGATTCATAATCCAAATTAAATAATGGAATCAACTAAAATAATAAATATAATGAAAATAATGGGATTAATTATATATTAATTGATAAGGTTTGTATATACCCCACACATAATATGTAAAAGATATAATATAATTACATAATATTTTTTTTGTGACATATATAAAAAATATTTTCATTGTCCACATTCTTATTACCTTCCACGTAATTCATTATCAAATCACATCCCTTCTCTATGTGGTAGTCTGCAATATGCAATCATGAAATTATTGTATTTCCAAAAAATAGATATCATGAAGGTATGTGTGATAAAAAAATAATCTGGAATTATAATCATAAATATCATATATAAAATTAAATTATATCATTATTTCATTAATTTTGAGGTGGTAATTGTAAGACAAATTTCATTGATTAATTAGGAAGTAGTCCCTCATTCATTGGAATGTCAATTTAATAACACATTGGAAGGAAGTGGAGACGATCCTAGGTCAAGACTGTAACATAAGAACATATCATTATATGGAATACACTGATTTTATTTAATCAAAATGATATAATATTAATTTTAGGAGATATAGGATGAAATAAAACAAAACTGCATGTTGATGAATGTTTCCTCTTTTTAGGGTATCCTCCTAATGTCTGCAAAAAAAATAATCCTTGTATAGACTTATATCATAAATAAGGTTTCTAGTATCCAATGAGTGACTATATTAATATATTATTTGGTATATTTCCTAAACCAAAATTTCTTTAATGAATTAAGAGTAGAGTATTAGGTTGACCTCTAATAATTGAGGTGAGTGCCACACTTGTAATCATTTGAATGAAAGAATCCCACAACATTTTTTTTCATATCATAAGGATTTAATAATTGAAAATTATATATAATATATGTATCAAGGTCTAAATACTTTCATTGAATGTGTTTTTGTTGTGTTTTGGGTTATGTTCGACCATTAGCTTATATGTTTAACCCCTAATAATCACATTTTTTTTAATAATAGAAGTAATTAAATTTTATGGAATTTATTATTCATTTTGAAAAAAATAATGTTATATAAATTATTTTGATTACAAATATGGAAAATATTTTCCATAATTAAATTCATAAAAGTTTAAAAAATAGGTTTAAAACTAGTCTCGTAGAAGCGACAGGAACAAAGGTTCTCAAAGAGGAAATGCTCCAAAGATATCAATTATTTTCTATCCGAAGTCATTAACAAAATGAATACAAAGTCCTAAATTAGATGAATATATATATAATTGATGTAATTTTACATTAAACAAAATTTAAAAAATAATTAATCTAAATAAATAATTTAACGATCATGCAGTTTTCAAATAAAATTCATTTATTACTATTCATAAAAAATAGTATTTTCAAAAAATTATCAAAAATGAAGTCTAGTATAATTTTTAATCATTATTTATGTATCTAATATTATTTTAATTAATATATACGTGAAAAATATAAATTTAAAACAAAACCAGCTGATGTGATCAAAAAGATGTTTTTTTAGAAGTGTATTCTTGAGACACAAAGTGATTTTATATTAACTATAATTATAATAATATTCATTTTATTCAGATAAATAAATAAATTATAAAATATATTAATTCCATTCAAAATATTACTCATTAATGATTATATTAATTATCTAAATATAGAAATATTAAATACTATAAAATATTCTTTTGAAAAGCCTTTTTAATAATAAAATAAACATATACTAAAATCATAGAAATTTCATTCAAAAGTAATTATGTGGATAAAATATAATTAAATAATACTTATGATACATTTAAACTGTATGGTTATATTAAATTACAAAATATATTGAAAATAAATTATAATTTTATAGAAACTTTTTTTCCACTATTCCCAAAAAATCAATATTTTAAAAAAAATTATTAAATTATCAACATTAGTTAATTTCAAAATATTAATTTCTATGATTATTTTTGTTTTATCAAATAAATTTTATAAATTACCTATTAAATTAGTTTAATATTTTCCAATAAAATTAAGAAAAAATCTTTTTCGATGAACACATAATGTTTATAAATATAATTTCATCACTAAAATTGATTGATTATTTGATAAGAAATTATAAATAAATTTATATTTAGTAATAAATTTATAGTTCTATTTCATAAATAAGTAATAATATTCATTACATCTAAATTAATGGCTACAATATAAGATAAAATTTTTAAATAATAATATTTCAGGGTTCACTGAACCATGATGTCACGTATAGTGCACGATTTCTAATAAATTTTTATTTTGTGTAAGAGAAGCTAAAAATTTTGTTTCATATGATGTAAAATATACATAACGGTACATGTAACACAAAAAACAGAAAATATAATATTCATTCGATGAAAAATATTTTACAAAATATCAGGATGATATAGTTATAATGATATTAAATTATAAACATGTTTATTAGTTGTTTAAAATGGAATCCTTTTAAATTTCATGTTTCAAATTCAATAATTCTACATTCATAGGATATTTCACTGAACTTTCACAATAAAAATATTTTTTTTTTGATAATTTCAATTTTTGTAATTTTTATTTTTTGTTTCAAATGTTTGTAATGAGTTATGTGATTTAAAATAAATCATAAGTTATCTTTCTTATCCCCCTCTCAAAAATAATGAAGATAAATCATTTTTTATTTTCAATTATTGAAGCACTTTCGATTCTATTGTGTTTATTTTTTTAAAAATAATTTATATCCTTATAAAATTGAGGTTACAAAGTGAAAAACTACGTATATGATACTTTTTCAATGAGAGATACATAATATCAAGTGATACATTGCAATGAGTATAGGGGTGTTGATAATCCGATGTTTTGTACATTCCTTTTGGGATTAAAATACCTCTCTAATATTGGGTTATCACTTATGGGATAAATAAATCTCCCTATGATTTCCATTAGTATCTTGATGAGATAATTAGTTTGATCAAACTATCATGAACCATTACATGATTTTTACCATTCTTCTATCTATTTTGTTCTAGTTTCTTTAGTATGTAACACTTCATCTTATCTCTCACATCATTCCACATTGAATTTTGACCTATTTATATAAAATCATTTGTTATCTTATATTTTTTACTATTGGATTCCAATGTCAGGATCATTCTGAATGTAACACATCGAATATAATGTCGGGGTTGTTATTGGGTTGCGAGACTGCATTAAAAATTCAACTGTATTAATTTATCATAAATAAGAAAATTAAATTGTAATTGTGTTTTGATACGCATAAAAAAATTCAATTTGAGCACAAAATATCTCTCACATATCATTCAAAGATTGGTTGAACATCTAAAATCACTATCCAAACATTTGAAGACATATTGGGATAAAGTTATCCTAAATTCTATGTTATTTTAGATCAATATCTTCCTTTGTTGATATTTTGATACAATAATAGATTCAATTAATGTCTATAGATAAAACAATATGATGTATTTTCTAAGAATAGGTATTGTACATGAACCATTCCTGAATTCTTTGTTGACAAAATTGTATTTATAAAAGAACTTATAAGGGATAAATATATTAAGTACAAGGTATTTAAGATATAATTATAAAAACTCAATAAAAAAAATATTTGTGATGATAATCGAATGAATTAATTGTAATTTCCAGTTTAGTTTCATTAATTATTAATAGTTTCCCCCTGTAAAGTAGTTATAATATTTGGTAAACTGTGGAATTTATTCCATATTGACATTGGGAATTTTGAAATACCATAAATAATTGTGGTTGAAGATAACAAATTTTTAATGATATAAAACAGTAATAATGTATATGATATATTCCATGATTCGTTATATAGGAAAACAATTCTAAAACAATGACATATTATCAGATTTTATGGAATATAGAAGGTTCATAACTTATCTTGTAATGAGTATCCTTTCCAGATTCACAAAAATAGAGTAAAAGTATTATTGAATTGTAAAATTAATTTTTCTAAAGTTTATTAGTGAAATAAAAAATAATAAGATAAAAATAGCGAGCATAATGAATCATTAACGGTAGAGTATCTACATTTTTCATTAGAAAATATAATTCAAAATTTCAATGCTGAATTAATTTATGTTTGGGAGAATGTATCACCAGAGACTCTAAAATATTGGGTAAATAACATAACATAAACTATCACATAATGACCCATTTGAATTTCAATTATTAATTACGTTATTTTTGTTATTTATTAAACAATTACAATTTTACCAAACTAAGTTCATTTTTTAATTCATCATATTGAAACTATCATATTATGAATGTTTAATATTTTTTTAAAATGATATGGTTTAGTAAAGAAAATAGATGTTTCTGAAATTTCATATTTGAATGCCTTTACTATTATATAAGAATGATCTATAAGTTTAAAAAACCAATTAAGTGAAGAATTATGAATTAAAAAATCAATAATATACATATTATAATTTTATTGGAATTTTTAAATGATATACACATCATTTTTAGAACTAATAAAAATGTTACATTAATAAACAAACTACCTTTAACATTTTCCATAAAATATTTATTTTCAAGGTATATTTGGTTATATCTCTCCATTATAGTATCATTCCTCATAATTTTTATAATAAATCAATTTATTCTATTAAAACCAGTATCCTTGTTAATTTGATCATATATATAAATTTATATTTTAAAAACATTATATATCTAAAAAAATTACAAAGTTATATTCATTTATTTTATAATATAAATTTCATACAATTAGAAATTTTGTTTTATAATATTATATTTTTATTTAAAATTCTAATTATAAAAAAAATAATGTTAATATTTTCATTAATATTTATTAATATGTTTGAAAATAATATATTGAGGATAAATTAAAAAAGAGGTTAATTGAGAATAAGCTATTGAAGATGTCCTAAAAAAAATTTCAATCCTGATCTGAATTGAATTATTGAGCATTATATCCTCTAATTCATGTTTCCCCTATATATTTTTCTATTTTGAGGACTTTGAAATTTGAATAGTTAACATATATTATTGAGACTCCAAGGATTACTCCCAAAACATCCCATCCTTTCACTTATAAATGGTTAAAATATTCACCATTCATGACTCATAAATCAATATAATTTCCCTTTTTAAATATAAAATTAAAATCTACATAGAAAAATATATCAAGAAAATCATCTAGTCAGTCATTGTTATGATAATACCATTTAAATTCAAGGAGACCTCCAAAGAAATATCATGTCTCCAACGTAACTATTTTCCACTACATATTTGTTTTTCATAATCATCTTCTTAAATTATTATTCTAGATATATTAGTATAATGAACTTATTATAATTTATATACATTTATACTAGTATATTAGTGGTATTACCATAATTTATTCATTTACCCCATCCATTTAGAAGAAAACTGTGGTTTGTGTATTGGGAAGACTATCATCTAGACGAAATTATGTTTTTCATTTCATTGTCATCTTTAAATATTAGCATATAATGATGGAATTAAAATATAAATCTGATTTTTAGTATTACGTTATGATCTTTATGTCCAAAATTAGGGAAAAACATAATGATATGACATATAAATGATCATCAATAATATAATCTTTTAAAATATGAATGGTAAGAATATTATATTTTATTCTAATTGTGTATGATTTTCATATCCTTTACATATCTTTTTGACTCTACGTCACTATACCATATCAAAAAATTAAAATGTAATTAACATCATTATGCATCTGGTAAAATTATGTTACTCTAAGGAGAAATTATAATCATTTATAAAATTAGGGTATGTTCAATTTTTTTGTTTAACCAATTTACTGAAAATACTAAAAATTAATACAATTGAAGAGTTTGAAATAATATTTATTGGGTTAATATGATTTAAATTCTAAAAATGAAATCATTTTCTATTTTAAATATATTAGATTAATAAAAATTTCATCTTTTATGAAAACACCCCCGTTTGTAAAAAAAACAAATAAAACATGCATATTATCATGATCAACTTCATGTATATTTTCTAAAACAATCATGAAAGGATGTTGAAACATCCTAAAATTTAACGAATCATTAATAATAGAAAATTTTAATACATAGTAATAAATTACATTGGATTTATAATGAATATAGACATCACAATATTGATTCTTGAACAAATGATAAAAACTACGAAAACTAATGTGGACAGTATGAATAATTCATTTAGAGAATTAATATTAACAAATAATATAAAATGGAATGGATATGATTAAGGTTTTTAATTAACTGATTATTATAAATAAGTTTATTATATTAGTCATGTTTATGAAGAATACAATCATGTCGCGACACCCATATGTGTTGTGATCATTTGGTGAAAGTGCATTGTACCAAGCATTCCATCATTCCAATAGTGAGAGACGTTCATCAATTATTCAGAGTTGTCATCTACTTGATCAATACATGATAATGTAATTTATCATCCTTCTTTAATAGATTAATCCATGGAATTCATCCAATAGTTAGGTTCTCCCTTATAGATTGATATGTTGTTCATGAAACACATTCACGATTCCATCTCATTGTGAATTCCGGTTAATTACACAACTACATTATGGATTTTACAAGGGGTATTTTCAGGGAATAAACTATTGGTTAGAAGAGTGGTCATTTTTGGCATTCGTGGCATGTATTGATGATGAATCATTGTTCACATCTATTCTAGATCATATGAGGGATTATCACAGGCGTAGAAATCAGTGGCATTCTATGTCGATCGTGAAGTATATTATACTGGAGGCATGCACAATGAGGTTTTCCTCAAACATCCAAAATTTAACATGGGGTAATCCAATAGTTTGACATCTATTGGAGATGTAAGGTCACAATTTTTATGTCGTGTAGAGAAAAAATTGACTAACTGAAACACGTATTATGGTAGATCATGTAGGTACTTCCGTAGGTGTTGAACCTCGTTGGTTATTAAAATGGGTTGATCAAAACTCTATATGAGGATAGAACCATGAATTGTATGTCCCAAAAAGGGAATTATTCACACTATGCTTACTGATCTAGAATCCATTGAGGTAAAATCGAGGAAGAATACCTGAAAGAGTGGGACACCGTGGTTTTCCATCGGTTGGTATTGATCCTCATGGAGGATTCTTAAATACCTTGTTTATAATACAGGGATCAAAACTCATGTTATTTTTTTAATGGTATGGGGATTACACATGGATAAAACCCATTGAATGATGATTGCACTTGGTGGAATTATGTGGTCTTTATGAATTGAGACTAACTGAGTACTACTGGGAGAAGGGATTTAGTGAATGGGGCTTATGCAATGAGAGTGTCTGGTTGGATGATAAGATTTTGTTGGGATGTGGTATCATGGGTAAAACCACTATATATTATTGGAAAATTGGATGAAAGGGATGAAATGGTTGAGTTGGATGATGTGTTGGGATTGATCATCATGGAGGTTTCGTAAATATCATAGTTTTTGGGAATTGAATTCCACATAGTTCATTCGACGGAGTTGGAATTACTCACTAAGACTGCCTATCACAAGAGGATTTCTCTTTGTTTGGATTTACTAGGGATTATTCATGGATATTTCTAACGTGATACTAAGAGAAACAATAGGGTGAATGGGGATTATACACTGATATGACCTAAATGGGTGGAATGAGTTAACTATGATGTGGTTTCATGGGTAAAATCTGGATGAATTATGGATAGATTCAATAAAGGGGTTGGAATGGTTGATATTGATGATGTGTTGAGTTTGAAACTCGGGGATATTTTCTATGTATCCTTGTAGATTGGGAATCAAATTCCACTTAGTTCTGAATGGGGAGATGGTGAGTATATGTCAGGAACCATCCCATGGGGCCCATTTCGTGACTACCTCAAGCCTGCCTTCCAGAGGCCAGGGGAAGGTGACTAGCATCGGAAAGGTATATCCCTAAAATAGTAAGGCATTGTATATAAACCTATAAAAACACACAATGTTGAACACAATAAGAATCAACCACTAAGTAAACTGTTGTAGTAAAAAGAGTGTTGAAATTAAAGGGGTCAGAATACAAGCCCAACTAAAAGTACGAGTACAACTCAAATGTAAAAATACAAGTGAAAATTGAAAAGTAGATAATGAATCGTCCATCAAGAATCCTACATGAAGGGTAGGTACAACTCACAATCAGTAGTCCCTTCGTCATGTCACACCAAATGGTCCACCTTCGAGCACCATCAAATCCTGGCACCATAAGCCATGATCAAAGTCATACATCTTCTGCACAAGGCACAACAAGGTGTGGGAGAACCCCTTGCAAGGTTGAGTATAACGATACTCTGTAGGGAGCCTGAGACCCTGCAAGTATCCTAATGTGACACATAGGAAAATCCACACAGAAAGACATCAACTAAACATAGATATATGCCCATATATATACTTAAGTTATCAAGATATACTCATCTCACACATGAGGGGGGTATACCAAAATGTAACACCATGATGGTAGAATTACCACACATGTAACACCAGAATGATATAACCATAATGGTAAAAGATTTAGTTCAAACAGAGCCTCATCTCAAACCATGTATACAACTCAGAAAAACAGGACAACGATGTTAACCCACACAGGAATGTTATGAATGTTGATAGCCAACCACAAATTCTCTAGGACTAGGAAAAAGTAACATTCACAGTCACAACGTCGAATAGATCGGCTTCATGAGAACTCCTCTATAGAGTATAGTGGGCATGTCGCATCATAAAGAGGCGCTTCCCACTAACATTGAATTGTGGAGGTACTACTCCCTATCGTGTACCGTGGGTCTTCCGGGTCACATAGAGCTGCTCCCCCACTATGGCTAGCTGAGGTACTCCTCCCCATCATGTATTGTGGCCTCTCCCAACCGTGGATTGGAAAGGAACTCCTCCCCATCATGTACCGAAGCAGTTGAGTCACTCTGAGTTGAAAAGTCAGCAGTCGTTAGGTCTCATCTACTCGTAGGGTTCCCTATATAGTGCGTTTGTGAGAACCGCTCCCCATGCCATCAGTCCTATTTCAAAAAGCATGAAGTCTCACAATGATGTAACTCTATGAACCACCATACCACAAGGGTTCCAATGCAATAGATGGAGCGTCAACTCGACCCCCAGTCTATGCATTATTTTCTTTTTAGTGTTGAGGGCTTAGTTAGATTCGGGTGCGATCCAACTCAACTATACTCCATGATTCTCTAAAACTATCATGGAGTAATTCAAAAGGACCATCTCTCCCAAATGATCCCAAATATGAAGACAGATCATCAAACAGACATCTGATTCTTGAGATAAGGCCCTTTATGTGTTTCTAGGCCCGGTTGGGCCCGGGTCCGGTCCGCCCGGTCAGACAATCCCGGACTAACCCGCAAAATGGGTGGCCCACAATGGAGACCAAAAAATGGGGTGGCACGGCCCTCAATGTGGTGGCCGACATATGCGGCATCCCGCTACGGTGGAAGCCCAGTTGGGCGGCCGCCCAGTTGGGTGGCGGCATGGTTGGGGGGCAGCCTGCTAGGGCGGCGACCTAGATGGTTGGTGGCCCGGTAGGGCAGCGTCCTGGATAGGGGGTGGCCCGATTGGGAGGTGGCCCAATAGGCACCTTGGGAGAGCCGATCCCTGAAGATATCTAACATCCTGAGTTCGTTAGGCCTTTGAAGTGACGACGCCACTTGGGCACCACTCAGTCACCACAGAACCCACCAGAGACGCGAATTATGTCTCCTTCTCCATGGCTTCGGGTGTGGTCTTCTACTCCCTAGTGGCCCGCGACGGTGTTCTTCCCTTCCCTTCCGTGGTTGACTGACGAGCCGACCAACTCCTCCAACTACTGCGACTGATGATCTGTGGCCCCTTTGCACACTATCGGCGTGCGACTGCGCGCCACACCTCCTCCATGGTTGACCAGTGTCGGCCGCTCCAATATCTACTAGGCTTCATCCCATTGCCTCCTCTAGTGGCGTGCATTGGTGAGTTAACTCCTCAATAATCAGTTGGTGCCTCCACACCGGCGGTGTTCAATGAAATTTTCACGTGTTACAATGTTGTGGAGGGTTTGGTCCAGGTTTGATAGGCATGTTCCCTCCGCATTAAATTGTGAAAAATGGATTATAAAATGGGATTAACAATTCCTCATATTAAACAACCAGAAAAACCCCACAAGGATACCCCTTAACAACCTCCCACAAAATGAATGAATCACATATCAACTTGTTTGTTGGTTGACATTTTTTTTATATAATTTTAAAAATGGGGAACAGGGAATCAATAATGCACAAACGAAATAACCCCTTCCTCATAGCCCGTTGGTGAGTGTCTGTGTCTTGAAGGCGGATTTTATTCATCATTTCTGCAACAAGTTCACAACAACTGCACTCGCACGTCATTGTTCGGTTCATGGTTCAGTGTCACCCATAACCTCCCTCTAGGATCAGCTCTGTCCTCTAAGGGTTTGGCATCGTGGTGCTCCTTCAGCACTTTGTTTCTTGGAGAAGCTGTGTCGATACCCTTCCCCAATATCCAAATATATACGAGAGTGGGTGGGTAAGTAACAACGTAGTAATTTAATATGGCTAATCAATTATGATGCTTTCAAATTCCCCAACAACATCGTTACTTAGGGTTGGAAGCTCATCCAATTTATATGATTACCACATCGTTGGCCCAATCAATTTATTGTCTATTAGAAGAAATGAAATAAAATAATAAAAATTATTTCATTTCTTTTCTTTTAAAAATTCACAAAATTAAACATCTTCTCCGGACCTAATGTAGTAAAATTAATGTCTCCCTAAAGTAAATCTCGGTACTACCGATTCAATCGTGCCCTCAGTTTTTTAATTCGAGCACCATTTCAAAATACAGAAAATTCCACTTGAACTTTTATTGAACGTACCCGAAAAAATGTTCATTATATTATTTACATTCACCCTCAAACTGCGCTAGTTGAGGTTAGGCTCTACCTAAGGATAAAACTCACCAATGAACTAAATAGTACTCTCGAAATTTCAAGCTGAGTTACCATTTTGAGGTTATGGAATTTAAAATATATAATTATCACAATAATTTTTTTATGGAAAAAAACCTTTCACAGGTGGCCCGCACATGACAATAATAGTATCTTACTAAAGAGTGAGTACCCTCATGAATTCTATGGTGGTATCATATCATTAATATGAGCCATCGTTTATGAGTTATAAGTATTTGAAAAATAAAATAACCTTATTTAAATATTTTATTTATGGTTTTCCACTTTCGGGGTTTCTCACAGGAGGCTTGTGCTGACTAAACTTTTGTCGCGGCTAGGGTAAACCTGCCTTCTTAAATGCAATAGTGCCCTCAGAATTTTGATCTGGGAAACTGTTTAAGTGTTATTATACTTTTTCAAGAAAATAGCTTTCGTGCGCTAATTAAAGCTCAACAAAACTTCGACAGATCATTTCAGGCACTCCAGACCTCGAAATCATGTACCATCAAATTTTGTAGTCTATAAATAATTCCACATAATTTTAAACAATTATCTGGAAATTATGAGACATTAAATTCCCCCAACTATAGTGATTTACCTCCCCTAAATAAAAAACAAATTCAAAAAAATGATGGTATTGTGCATGAATCTGAGCCTCCTACTCTCATGTGATCTCCTGGAGGTTCTCGTGCTACCATAGAATGCACACTAGAGGTATCAACCATCCATGAAGGACCCATTCCTATCGATCATCAAAAATTACATGGAACTCCGTAAAAGCCACCACATCATCCATGTTCAACTCTCCCTAGTTTCTAACATGTGATTGATCATGCGAACATATCCTCAGCTACGACACATGGAAAACATTATGCACCTAGTGCATATATGGGAAATAGTTAGATGGTATACCACCTCGCCCACTATGTTGAGAATCTAGAAAGGTCTAATTAACTTTGGAGATAACATGACACCCCATCCAAATCACTACAAACCTCATTGAGCTTAGAACCGTAGGATGTCTTGGTCTCCCTCCTCCGGTTGGTATAAGTCCTCTACTGGCTCTATGCAGTCTTCACTTGATAATATGTGAGGAATCATGATAAAAACTATTACACTATTTCCTTTATCCATGACCATTTGTATTGATTCTGGAGATCTTGGTACATCTTTTCCACCCCAGGATGTACCATTAAAGGGGATGTATGGATCTCTCTCAACACCTCCTCTCAAAGAGTCACTAGTACCATGGTGTATCCTCTGAAGAGGATGACGTGCTCCCCACCTTCATAGAATACTTCAGGATACCATCCAGAGGATATCAGAGCATGTTAGGCCACACATTCAATTTCTCGTGTTGTGCCCCCCTACCCCCCGATGTTGCTGAAGAATTGGAAATGTGAATGTCTTAGACTGGAGGTAAGATTCTCCATCATTATACATGAAGGATATCCGCAGAGAATCTAACTACTCTGACACCTCACTCAGTAGTTATAGACCAGACCTCCTGCTAAGTGAATTTTTTACCATGTTCCCCTTCCCTGGAGTATAGAATATGTCATGTTCATAGTCCTGGATAAACTCTAGCCATCATCGATGTCTCAGTTTTGGGTCCTTGTGTGAGAAGACACACCTGAGACTCTTGTGATCTGAGTAAAGAGTAAACCATTCACCCATAAAATAATGTCTCCAGACCTTTAAGGAGAAGTCCACTACTGATAACCCTCGTTCATGGGTAGTGTAGTTCTTCTCATGTTGTCTCAGCTTCCGTGAGCCATTGGTGATCACTGATCGCTCCTACATTAGGACACACCCATGACCGGTCCCAGATGCGCCATAGTAGACTACATACCCAATGCCCTCATTTGGTAGCCTCAAGATGGGGTCACTTCTCAGTATTCGCATCACCTACTGAATGCTCTGCGGAAATCTCTTTGTCCACACGAATGGCTATCCCTTCTTCATCAACACTGACAAGGGGCCGTAACTTTGGAAAATATAGGAACAAATCTTCAGTATTATCAAACCAAAAAATAATTCCTTCTCCCTATAGAAAGGTAATACAGATAAAATATTTTTAAAAGATGTCCCCACACTCTACCACTCTTGTAGTGTACTGAAAACTCAATACTCCTGCAACCACAAGGGTAAGTCTGGCCGACTCAAAAGTGATCGACTAACCCCTCTAATGCTTTAGTTTATACTGTGCGTCCTGGGTTTCCTTTTTCACTGACCAAGGAAAACCCCATTCCAACATTGTAGATAAACCACAACCTTTTTGCCTAATATAATCAATCTGATTATGAACTAGGGATGTCTATTCCATACCGAAACTAACTTCATAAGGCATCGATGCTTCCACCCAAAGGTTCCAATAGAATCTCACGCCTCAAGGGTCAGATCACACCATCAGTGTATGATTTATTATCGAGTATCCTCCCAAAGGTATCTCTTGATGTGAGTGTCAAGTCAATGGTTTAACCAGAAACTCTTGATCTAGGACATGATTCATGGATGGAAGGAATGACCGATATCTATGTCAATTAATACGACAACAATTAGTAGACAACAACCATACCTTGAATCATTCCTAGATCCCTAGGGATGCACTCCTTGACTGTATGCAGCTACTCCCTTCCTCTAACCTCTAGCACCCTATGCCTTGTGGGGACCACGTAGGGTGGTGGGTTGTAACATGCCAAATGTACAACACCCCATGATGCTCTCCAAGCTCTCCTTCCATGTCATCAGCACTATAGATTTGTTTGTCCCTATCACATCCTCTTCCTAAAACATTTTACATACCTAGGTCTCTAAGACGAGCATCAGTTTCATGCATTCCCACTGTTAACATTCACTAGCTGCATTCGCTCAGCTAGTGAACGTTCAACCACAAAGGTTCTCTCTATCACCCTAACATAAATAGGAATTCTTAGAGGAATAGTGCTAAATTCGATGTCCCAAAACACACCTTCTTCAAAGGTCTGAGCCTTAAAGCACTGATTGTATTGTTTTCATCATATTCCTGTAATGGTCGGTACACCTCAATGTATAGTCAGCTACAGACATGTCTTTCTGCCGAAGTTGTAAAATCTCTAGGGAACTCTCATCACTTATTTCTTTATGGAAAGATACCCCCTTCTCTAAGGAGGGTTATCATGATATTCCACTGAAAATTTGCCTCATTGAAAGATCAGGGTAACCTAAACCCTATCATCATTATAGTGAGCCACATTGAAGGATCTATACAAAGAACACAATCTCATTGAATGGTGCTATGGCTAGATGGAAACTTGGATACCTCATCAAGACAGTCTTTAGCTGCCTATGAGTTGGGATCGCCTCTGATCCTGAGGGATGTCTGATGTTGATACATGTGTAAAGAACTAAGTCTACATCTGTCTTATATCGGTATTTCCGGTTGTAACGTATGACCAACGAGTAGTGATATAGCTGGAACACTACTCGAAGGCACCATCTTGGGAAACAATCCATATACTGAAGCCTCATTACCCAGTAGACCATCCACATGGTCACATACTGAAAATGTCAAGTAGCATGAATCGCCATCTACCCAGCTGGTGTCCCAACTAGGTGGAAAACTCAAGCCATAGCCTCCAAGCAGTCCTCAGCTGCCGGAGAATCTGTCTCACCTCGAAACATCAGAGGTTTCTACGGTTGGAACTCATAAAACCCGCCCAGTTGGTGTGCCCCATCTGCTAGTGGGGCTGGTGCCATCTATTTCCCCACATGTGGAGGTGCTATTGGTGCACCACCTGGAAATGCTAACATCGTAAGAGGGTCTGGCACTAAGGCATCATCGCTCAGTGGGTAGTCACCATGTACCCTCATGGGAATCCTAGCTGGCAGTCTATGCGGCGACATCCTGATAAAGAAAATATGTGCCTCTATCATTAAGTTATTCCTTGTGAGATTACTCCCATGAAATAAAAAGAAAAACTATTCATAAACACACATATTTAGTGTTTCTATTTACTGATTCAGAAACTAGAATTCAAGGTCATGGTGTATGGATACTTCGGCCACCGCACCAACACTGGAATCCATGAACTGACAACCACACTCATAATATATAACACTATTTCCACACCTAAATGATCGATGTCCTAGTTCTTTGGTAGAACTAAACTCCTATGCTTCCTCTTTAACATGACCAATTCCTCAGGGCCCGTATCGTGACTACCCCAAGCCTGCCTTCCATTGGCCAGGGGCTGGAGACTAGCACCAAAAAGGCATATCCCTAAAATGGGAAGGAATTTCCATTCAACCTGTACAAACACACACAGTGGAATGCAACAGGAAGAAACCATTATGTAAACTACTATAGTAAAATAATGCTGAAAGTAAAGGGGCCAAAATACAAGCCCAACCAAAAGTATGAGTAAAACCTAAAAGTACAAATAAAACATAAAAGTGAAAAGAAACTCAGGGATCATCCACCATGTATCATACTTGAAGGGTAGGTACAAAACACGATCAGTATTCCTTGTATCACATCACACTAAATGGTCTACCTTCAAACACCGTCCAGTCCTGGCTCCCTCATCCTCGAACAATGTCATACTTCATCTGCACAAGACGCAACAAGGTGTTAGTGAAGCCCATTAAGGGGTTAGTATAATGATACTCAATAGGGAACCCAAGACCCTGTAGGTCTACTTAATTTTCAAATTGATAAATACACAAATCAACACATCATATCTAATCATTTATGTAAACATACATATACCTAAGTTATCACGATATATTCTTCTCATAAAAATGGAATGTATACCACAAAGGAAAACCATGAAGGTAGAAGTTACACACATGTAACACCATGAAGATAGTACCATAGAGGTAAAAGACATAGTTCAAACATAGCCTCAACTCAAACCAGGTGTAAAACTCATATAAAAAAGATTATGATGTTGACCCACAAAGGATCGCTATGAATGATGATAGCCAGCCACATATTCTCTAGGCCTAGGAACAAGTAACATTCCCAGTCACAAACGTCGAACACCTCTCCTGCTAGATAAATCCCCCTCTATTGAGTACAGCGGGCATGCCATGTCACATAGAGGAACTTTCGACTAACCTTGAAATGCAGAGGTACTCCTCACCATTGCATTCCATGGGTGTTCCGGGTCACACAGAGGAGTTCCCCTATAGTGGAATGAGGAGGTAATACTTCCCATCATGTACCATGGCCGCTCTCCACTGTGGCTTGCTGAGGTACTCGACCCCACCACGTACTGAGGCTGTTGAGTCACCCTAATTCGGAAAGTCAGCAGTCGTTAGGTCTCATCCAGTCGCATGGTTCTGTTTGTTGCACGCTTGAGATAACTGCTCCCCAAGCCATCGATCAAATATCAACCATCGTGAAATATCAAAAATAGGTAAACCTATGATCTATCATGTCACAAGGCTCCTAATGCAATAGACATCACGTCAATTGGATGTGTGGTTTATGCGTTATTGGCATTTCAATACCGAGGGCCCGGTTGCATTCGAGTGCGATCCAACTCGGTTGTACGCAAAGATTCCCCAAAAAACTCATGGAGTAAGTAAAAAGGACTTTCTCTCTCCAAGGATCCCAAAACCATAGACGGTTCCTCAAAAATATGTCCTCTTCTAGAGATAATTCCATTTAAAGGGTTTCTAGGATTGTTAATGCTCGGGTCCGGTCCGACCCGATTAGACCGACCTGACCTGCAAAAAAGGGCATACCGCAAGAAGGGTGTGCACCATATAGGGCAGCCCAAAATGGTGTAGAATTCTATTCAAGGGGAGAGGCCCACTAGGGTGGCGGCCCAGTTTGGAAATTGCATGGGGGGTGACGCGCTAGGGTGGAGGCCCTGTTGGGTGGGGCCCCTTCAGGGTGACCGCTCGGAGGGGTGGCTACCCGGATGGGCAGCAGCCCGATGGGAGGTAACCCTACTGGGTGGTAGCCTAGTTGTTTGGTGCCCTGATTGAGGGCCATCTCTGTCAGGCGGTGACTTGCTAGGTGGATCAGGAGATTCACTCCACCATGATCCTAAACAGAAAGAGGTTGTTTGGACATTGTAGTGGCAGTGTCACGTGGGCGCCACCCGGTTACTATGGAACCCTCCAGAGGGATGGTTTTCTCCTCCTCTGTCATGTCTTCGTCCATGGTATACTACTCACTAAAGACATGCGATAGTGTTACATCTTTCCCTTCCATGCCCGACTGACGAGCCGGTCACCTTCTCCGACTAACGCAGCTGACGAGCCATAGCCCCTTTGCACACCGGTGGTTCGAGACGGCACGTTGCACCTCCTCTTTGGTCGACTGTGGTGGCCGCCCTAATTATCAACATGTATTTGTGCCTTGTCCTCTTCTATTGGCGTGTGTTGGCATGTAACCTCCTTCGTAGTAGGTTAGTGACTCCGCGCCGACAGTTTTCCATAGAAGGCGCACGAGTAACAAAGTTGCAGAGGGTTCAGGATTGGATCGTTAGGCCAGCGCCATACACATTTTCTCATGATCCAAGGGTGGATAAAATGTTCTTTTACAATTACATGAATTAAAAAACAAACAAACCCCACAATGATAACCTGTAACAACCTCCCGCAAAACAAATGAATCATGGATCAAACCGTTAGTCGGTTGACCCATGTTCTTTGTATAATATCGCAAACGGGTAAGAGGCATTAAAAATTGAATAAATGAAAAAACCCCAACCTCATAACCTATTTGAGGGCATCCAGGTCATGATTATGGACCATGTTATTCATTTCCGCAACTGGTTCCCAACGACAGCACTCGCACGTCGTCCTTCTGTTTGTGGTTCGTTCTCACCCGTCACTTCCTGATAGGATCGACTCTGTCCTTTAAGGGTTTTGCGTCACAACGCTCCATCATCAATTAGTAGTTGGTGAAGCTTTGTCGATACCCTTCCCCAATTTTAATATATATATGAGAGGGGGAGGGTAAGTAATGATGTTGGAATTTAATGGTTCCCATCAATTTGGAAGCTTCCTAATTCCCCCATTGACATCATTACTTACGGTTAGCAGGTCAAGTCATTTATTGGCTTAACACATTGCTTGCCCACCCTTTGATTTCCCATTGAAGGATATGAAATAAAATAATAAAATTATTTCATTTCATTTCATTAAGAAAGTCACGAAAAGTAACACCTTATCCAGACCTGTTGCAGTGAATGTAAAAACTCCCATAAGCGAATCCTAGAGCCGCAGATTCATCAGTGTCCTCGGATTTTTATTCGAAGAACGAGTTCAAAAGTTATAAAAACACACTGGTACGTTTATTGAACATATCTGAAAAAAGTTCAATAAATTATTATTATTCACCCTCAACCTGTGCTGGTCAAGGTTAGGCTCCTCTTAAGGATAACACGCCCCAACAAATGCAATGACACTCTCAGATATTCAATACGAGATACCATTTAGATGTTATGGATTTTAAAATAAAATAATTGTTACTTTATTATTTTATATACGGCCAAAAACATACTTTCACTGGTGGCCTGCACCGGCCAATGTCAGTATCTACCTAAAGAGAGAATTCCCTCATGAGTTCAGCGGTGATCTCATATTTTTAATCCAAGTCATCATTCATGAGTTTTAATCATTTCAAAAATAAAAAAAAATTATTTAAATATTTAATTTACACTTATTCCATTTTAGGGTTTTCTCATAGCAGGCCTATACTAAATAAACGTAAGTTGCACCTATTGTAAACCTTTCACATTAAACACCACGGTGCCCTCAGAATTCAGATTCCGGGAACTGTTTAAGAGTTAATCAATTTTTTCATGAAAAATGCTTTCGTGCAGAAATTAAAGCTTAAAATACATTGAACTATCAATTTTGGAACTCCAAGAATCAGAATCATTTGATTTCATATTTCACAGTCTCGAAAAAATTTCATATAATTAATTATATTATACTGAAATTATCCAACATTACAAAATGAATATTATTTTTTCACATAAAAAGGACAGAAAAATTACATATTTTGGAAGGGTCAAGAAGATTTTATTGAATAGATTAATAAAGTAAAAATTCTAAAAAACTCAATTTAGTGATTATAGGATAATGGTATAATATTATTTGAAACCCTTTTAGAAAACATAAATTTTTGAACAAAGAGAGGGTAATATCGGGTTTTCCTAAAAACATTTTCTTAAAAATCTTATGAAAAAAAGAGTAGAAAACTGGGTCTAATAAATTATTATATAATGAATAACCAAAGGATCATAAAATTCATGAATTTATAGAGATATGGATCATAATATTTCATCAAAGGAAGAATAAAAATAAACTTTCTCGAAAAGCGATGATATTGTCTCTATAAACACTTACAACTTGGTATCATTGGATCATACTATCCATGTGATAAAATAAAATTAAAGAATGGTTAAACTATTATAAAAATATTTAGATTCCAAAAATAACATTTAAAATGGAAGTATATAAACCTTGAAAAAAGTTTTTTGGTGTATATGAAAACCTCAGTCTCTAATAATGAAAATTGAGACAAAATTATTTTACCGACTTGTTAAATATTGAAACTTATACACCATGAAAGAAGGTTCATTAAATGGATATGTGAATAATCATACATTTAATTATGTGATACATATAATACAATAATTTTTAGTATATACACAACAAAAAAGGAAAGAGTGGAGAACATAACATTTGACTCAAGGAAATTAAAAGTGAGATTAAATGACCTGATAATGACCCGCTAATTCTCATTGCAGGAGAGAACAACGATTCATTACATGGCCTTAAGCGACTTCCCCAAGATTACAAAGGCAGTAATAAATTCTGAAGGGTTTAAAATACAAGTAGGGGATGATTTATGCTTTAGGAAATAAACCAAAAATAAAACAACCAACCCTTTCACAAAATGACACATGAACATAATAAAGACAACTACAAAACTTCAGATATCTCAAAACCACATTACAGTGTGCAACAGTGGATGACTAAATGAGTATAAAATTACACATCAGATAAAAAATTGAAGACCCTCAAGAGAATATGAGACTTCATGTTCCACACGCTCCAAGCACAACAATCACCAAACAACCCAAACATCACGATGCAGTGCAAAACACGTGTGAATCATTTATTTTACCTTGTCCCGGAAGATAGCATATGCAAAAGCAACAGAGTGCCAAAAAAGGGGTGAGTATAAAGCTCTGTAGGTTTTCCACGATGACTTTTCTATTCATTACACTAGGATATAAGAGTTAAAAACATTAACAGAAAATAGATTATACCAAAAAATTTCTCAAAATAGTTTTTACCAAAATAAAACACATGTTTTCGAAACCATTTATATCCAAAAGAAGTCAATTGCAACTGAAACCAATTCATACAACAAGTTATTTTTTCAGAAAAATAACTAAAAAAACGTTTAAAAAATTTCTCAATGATACATCTGCATACCTAATCCATTCCACACATCCAAACAAAAACCATGCATGCGACGTTATTACAGTTCCATACTAATGATCGGTTTCTTGTAGATCTACCATGTCATCACAAGGTAACGGTTTCCATCTGCCATTAACCCTTTTACACTGATCACAAGGTAATATTTCAACCATGAATTATATATTCAACGTGAACACACACCATATATTCCCAACAATCATGCAAAAACAACCCTTTCAAAAAAATAAATTTTTCTTGAAAACCATTTCCGTCAAAACAATATCAATGCCAAACCGTTTCAATGACAACGAATTTCTATAAAACCCCATTTTTATTTAAAAACATTTCTATTGAAATAACCTTTTTCATCAAACATTTATCCATTATAGAAAAATGATAATTTAATATTTTCATTTTAAATTTATGTAATTAAACCCACGTTGCACAATTATTCACCAAGATCAGGCAATCCCACAAAAACCATAAATCACAACTAAAGAAGGGTTTTTCATGATTTTAACAATATATTTATTTTAAATAAACGCATTTGAATATATAGAAATCAATTATAGAATTAATATTCAATAGAGAAGCCTCTTACCGGAATTTTTTTGATGAAACTCGACAATGGATGAAGAACACACAAGAAGGTGAGTCGATTCTCCACGAACGACCTTAGTTCTCTTATCCTAATAAGATCATGACTCAATATTGAAATTTTATGCATAAAAAAACATAGATATAACCATTATAGGTGAATATTTGGGATTGAATTGAGATTAATGATGTAGATTTAAGAAGATAAACGAAAACATGGAAAATCAAGAAAGAATGGCGACACACCTCATGATTCGGATCATGATTCCCAGAATGTTGATTAGATATCTTTATCTATCATGAAAACACCATATTTAGCCTTAAATGACGTTAAAAACTTATATATACCAATAAATGGTGTAGAACTATGAAAATGATAAAGAGAGGAGGAGATTTAAGAAAAAGAAAACGAACCAAGATGATCAGGTCTTACCCCACGATTCGTGCTTGAAATCACCATGTGAGGACTCTTGGTGGGATCCAACTCATGTGGGGAGGGTTATATGGACTTCTAGGGGGAGAAATCTAAAAATAGGGGCGTTTTTAAGAAAAAATAAAATATATATAGTAAAATGTGTATTCTCCTAGGAAATATGATCCATATTTGAACATTGCACACAGTTTGACCACACAGTTTGGGCCAACTATGTATAGATCATGTGACTGTTATTTTTGTCCTAAAACATTCTATAAAAACTCCAAACTCTCCCACCCTTCCACTTTAAACTTTTTATGGAAACAAATGTTTTTTATGGAAACATCCTCATCTATAGAAAGACCCCACATTATGGAAATACCCTATATTATGGAAACATCCAACATTATAGAAACAACCAGATTTATAGAAACACCAAACTATATGGAAACACCTATATTTATAGAAACACCCATCATTATTGAAATTCCGAAATTTATATAAACAACTAATATTATGGAAACAAACAACATTATGGAAACATTCAATTTTATGGAAATGCAGTATTTTATGGAAACAATCTATTTTAGGTAAACTCTTTATTTAAAGGAAACTCCCTATTTTATTAAAACCCATTCAAAGACACACTATTGAAAAAACCATCTTTTACATAAAAACATGAGGAAATGGTTATGTGCGTGAAACCGAGGGTACTAAATTCTCCCCACCATTGGTCTTTCTATTTTCGAAAAGTAGAAATCCCTTTCTAACCCAAATAAGTTCCGGTCAATGATCTTTTATTTACATCTCATGTTACCATGCCTCTTCTTCAATCGTACCATGTTTCCATAAAACATATACAAGGCTGATGATTTTCCCATGCATGGAATTCTCTTGTCTATCCATGATACACACTCGGATATTTACCAATGATGAATTTGGTTTTAGCTCAACGTGATACCATCTGATCACATGGTCAATATCACGGTGATAATTTTTCAACTAGGATACATAGAACACAATATGCACTATGCTAAACCATCCTGGTAATACAAACTGATATTACACCTATCTAACCCATTAATGTACCTCTAAAGGGCCGGTGTTTCTCTGATATAACATTCTATACTTCCTAAAATGATGATGTCAAAGTCTGGGAGAGATCCTTAAGAAGACATGATCACCCACAGTGAACGAAAATTGTTTTTGATGGTGATTTGCACAAGATTTTGGAATACCCTGTGCCATATCCAACCACATTATAATCCACTAGATCTTCTATATTGTTTCTTGGACATGGATAGGCCCGACTAGGGATGTTTTTCCAATTTCTACCTATCATAGTAGAGAACGATAAGGACACCCATACAATGCTAAAAATGGAGCCATTTTTATTAAGGCCTGATAGATGTTATTGTATGAGAACTCCGGGAAGGGTATATTCTCCTCCCATGAGCCACCAAAATCCATTACACAAGCATGAAACATGTATTCCAATGCCTGTATCATCCACACAGACTAGTCTTCTGTCTATGGATGATATGTCATAATCATAGTCAACTGAGTCCCAATGGATTTCTATAATGATATCCAGAAATCAGATGTGGACCTTGTAAATCAATCTGACACTATTGAAACTGGTACACCATGCCACATTATCACATCTTAGCTATATATTTCGTATAGATCCTCCACCATTAGAGTATTGAAGATAGGGATGAAATGGGCCTACTTGCTATGCAGATCAACTATCACCCCTATGGAATCATGTTTATGAAATAGTCTTAGAAGACATGTAATTAAATCCATCACTATCTACTCCCATTTCCACACTAGTAAAGGAAAATATTACAACATACCTTCTTGTCTCAAATTCTATAATTTAACCCACTGACAAGTTAGGAATTACAAGATGAACTATGCTGCATTCCTTTTTCTTGACGCTCAATAGAAATTGTTCCATCATTTTCATATACATCTTTTGTGAACCGGGATGTATAACCGATATCAAATGGTGGTAATCATGAAGTATTTGTTCTAGAATAACGATAGTTACAACCATCTGATCTCATAAACACAAAAAAATCTCCCATCAAGTTTTTATCCCTCAATGGTCTCCCCACAATTGTGTTTTTAACTAATAACTAGGTATCCTGCATCAGATGTTTGTACCTCTTTTACCATATTTACCACATCAAGAACAATCATAGATGAAAATAAAACTGCCACATCACCTCAGTCTTCACAGTCCACTTGAATGCCAGCTATGAATGACATAAAATTCCATTCATTTAAAGCCTCATTTGTCAATGGGGAATATTCCATTCTAGTCAATCCATCTTCCACGAAATTCCCTTTTCCCGGTGTATACATCATTTCAAAGAAAAACATATAGAGATACTCCATCCATCTCATTTTCCACAAATTCAAATGTAGTTGTGAAAAATTTTGTTTCAAGCTTTTATGATCCACAAAAAAGTAAATTTCGCACCAAATAAATAGTGACTCTAGGCCTTTAATGCATTGAAAAATACTTATAACCCCATTTATGTTTTGGGTAACTCTTCTCTTGCACCCTCAACTTCCTTGAACCATAAGCAACAACATAGTCTAATTGTATGAGAACACACCCCATCCCTGATCCTGAAGCATCACATTACACCACATACCCTTGTCCTAGTTCTGGATTAATCAATACAGGTTTCGATGTAAGAAGACCATTCTGCTCCTGAAAAGGCTTCTGACATTCCTCTTTCCATTATAATGGATCGTTCTTCTTTGTTAGAGCACTCATTGGAGAAGATAAATGGCAGAAATCATGAAAAAACCATCTTTAGTAACTATCTAAACCATGAAATCTTCATATCTAAAAGGAAATTATTTTTGTGGTTACCATGAGATAACATATTCTATCTTTTCAGGATCCACTAAAACCACATTTTTAGAAATTAAAAGTCCAAGAAAATATACCTCCAGTATCCATAAATCACACTTTGATATTTTTTAATACTGATGGGGATCTATCAAGACTTCCAACATTGTCTCCATGTGTTCCTCATGATCATCCCTTGTCTTTGAAAACACAAATTTTTTTTACAAGAACCATAACAAAAGTGTTTAGATATCAGTGAAATATCTGATTCATCAAATCCATGAAGACCACTGGTGCATTTGTTTGATCGAAAGGCATGAACTAATATTCACAATTATCATATTTGCTTCAAAAAGCTGTCTTTGGAATTTCATCCTTCTTAACTTGAAATTGTTGATATCCTGATCATTGGTAAATTTTAGGAACCATTGAGCTCCCCTAAAGTGATCGAACATATAATCTATGCATGAAAGTGGGTACTTGTTCTTTCTAGTATCTTTGTTCAGATTACTATAATCAATTCACAACCTAACAGTTCCATATTCTTTTATCATAAACATGATCGGAGTTACCCTCAGATACATATTGGGCCAAATGAAACCATTACATTCCATATCATCCCACTACACTTTTAATTCCTTAAGCTCTATTGGTTCTATCCAAAAAGTTGAAAAAGAAATTAGTTTGGTCCCTAACAGAAGATCAATGGTAAACTCTACTTCCCTTATTAATGGTAACCAAGAGAAATTCATGTGAATGAAATATGGAAATTGATCCAGAACTACTAGAAATCTAGTTTCCATGATTTCTTCCATTATTGCCAAAGTCAACACTGTAAACTTGTAAGAGATCATTCCCACCATTGGTGGAAACAAGATCTTTGAACCTTTTTTTAAAACCCTCTCTCCTATGAAGAGATGCTCGATGTCCTCCTCAACAATGAAACTCACTATTCTAATATAAAATTTTATGTGATCCTATAACATTGTCAGTTAATACATACCCATTATTACATCATTGAAATTTATCTCCAACAGCAAGAATAACATTTCAGTTCAGCTCCAACCATCGTTATAGCACAAGATCTACACATTAAGGCTCGACATTCTCTTTAACCAAGATATGTTTGTAGTTCTATCATAGAATTATTAATTTTAGGTTTTAAACATAGAGAATAGGTGCCCCACTTCCTCTTCATATTAGTGCTAGAGTTATCACATCCTCTAGTGAATACAACCATACTTCCTATATCGGTATATTCTGTAGTGACAGATATTGTAAACATATTATCTAGTTGATGCACTAACTCAATGGTCTGAAATTCTTCAGTGATGCTTTGGAAAAACTGTTGGTTCACCTGTGGATCTGGTGCAATGAAATTTTCAACAGCCCCTTCTGACTAGTTCATATGACGCTTATAATGTCACATTTTCTATACCTAAATCAATCCCTATAAGTATCACTCTATAGAAACTATTATCTTAGCTTTTCGAATACTATTATTTAAATTATCACATCACTATTTTCCACAAACAATTTTTTCCACGTACATCTATTTTTTTTAAAATAAAACTGCTATCAAAATAACTTAACCATTTTCATTTTCAAAATCTCTTTCATTTGAAAAAAAAATCACTTTTGAAAAAAAATATAATGTTTTCAAAAATCAAAAATCAATAGTTAAAAAGAAGTATTCAATCATAGTGGGAAGTAATTCCTCTACAATGCATGTCATTCTCATCTCACTGGAACAACCCAAGCCGATTAGATTTCCAAATCCAAGATGTTTGTTCATCAATATATGTACCCAACACCCTGGTAACAAGATGATCAACATAAAAGGTTTAGATACATCCTTTTATAATATACAATTCATCTTTTGAAAATCATACTCCTTTATATGATTCTATCTCAATTAATAGCCATTAAGAAATTTCAACTCCAAACAAATAACCCTAAAGACAACTCTTTTGGCAAGGACCGAACAAGATGTTTCCATTTTTCCCACAATTTAAGTACCAGAATGATACCATTTGTACCACAATGGATGGAATAAACCAATTTATATCATGTGTACCACCATGGAAGGACCATACTGATACCATTTTTAATGAACTGCCAGTTCTAGTTCTCTTGATAGCCCTATAGGTCGTTACATATCCTTAAGAGACATCCCCAAGATGCCTAAGGCTGAAAAGAAATGTTGAAGTGTTACAAACACAAGTGGGGGATGATTACCCTTGATGAAATAAACCAAAAATCCAACAACCAAACCATTCATTAAATCCTGAATGAACAAAATAAATACAACTAAATAACTTCATATGTCTAGAAACCACATCATAGTGTGCATCAACAGATGACCAAATGAGTATAAAAGTACATAGTGTATAAAAAACTAAAGACCCTCAAGAGACTAAAAGGTTTCATGATCCACAATATCCAAGATCCATAATCTCCTAACAACACCAAAATCATGAGATAGTGCTAAACAATTGTGAATCATTACCTTTTCCACTGTCCCAAAAGATAACATCTGAAAAAGAACTGATGTTTCGAAGCATGGGTTAATATAAAACAGTATACGTTTTCTCCATTGACTTTTTTACCCACAAAAGTATGATCAAAGAGTTATAAACATATACGAAAAATATTTTATTCCAAACAATTTCTCAAAACAGGTTTTTACAAAATATAAACAAGATTGCAAAAAAATTATAACCAAAAGAATATAGGTGAAATTTAAACCAATTATTAAAACAATTTATTTTTTTATAAATATAACAATATAAAACCTTAAAACCTTTTCTCAATGTTCCATTGTCATACCCAATAAATTCCCCACATCCACACAATCAACCATGAATTCAACATTTTGACATTTCCATACCCATTAGTGGTTTCGTGCTGATCTACAAAGTCGTCACAAGGTAATTGTTTCACATATTCCATTAGCCCTTTGGCCCCAAGGACAAGGTAATATTTAAATGGATCCCCATATATGAAACATGAAAACTCAGAACATATTCACAATGATCATGCCAAATTAATCCTTTTAACATAAAGACATTTTTATAGAAAACTATTTTTTTCCAAACCATTTCAATGACAAACCATTTCGATAAAACTCCATTATTATTGAAAAAAAATTCTACTAAAACCCCCTTTTTCATCAACCATTTATGAATTAAAAAAAATCCAAAATTTAAAATCATCATTTTAAATTCATGAATCTAAACCCCATTATCAAAATTATTCACCAATGTTGCACAATTTCCCAAAAACCGTAAGTCATAACTAAAGAAGATTATTTCCTACTTTTAGCAATATATTTATATTAAATAAACCGAATTAAATCTTATCCAATCAATTCTAGAAAGGGGATCCAAGAGGAATCCTCCTACCTCGATGTTTTTTACGAAACTTATCAACCGACGAAAAACACACCATATGGCATATCGATTCTCCATGAACGACCATAGTTCTCTTTTACTAGCATGATCATGAATCAAAATTGAATTATTTGGCATCCAAAAGTTTTGATATAACTACATTAGGTGAATATTTGAGAATTAATGAATATCATATAAGTATATCTATACAAATATAATAAAACGTGTCAAATCTGGAATGGATGGTGACATACCGAAAGAATCTAATCAAGATTACAAGAATGAAGCTTAGATCTCTTCCTCTATCCTGAACAACATAATATTAAGCCTTAAATGATGTTACAAAACTTATATATACCCAATTGAGGTGTAGATCTAAGAAAATGAAAAGGATAGAAGGAGGAGTTTTATGAAAACAAAAAAGAACCCAGAAGATCAGCACTGACCCCAAGAATCTAGCAAGAAATAAAAAAGGGAGGGATCTAGGTTGGTTCTAACTCATGTGGGGAGGGTAATCTAGCCATATAGGGGAGAAATATAGAAATTGGGGTGTTTTGAATCTAGAAAATATATAGATAATAAAGGATTAAGCTCCTAGAGAATTAGATATAGATTTGACATATGCGAACGGTTTGACCACACGGATTGGGCCAACTACATAGGGATTGTGAGACCATCCTTTTAGTCCAAAAAATGCTTATAAAACCCTTTAATATCTCTTATACATCGCCATTGTCCTTTTTAAGGAAACATATTTTTTTATGGAAACATCATCTTCTATTGAAGAACACCACATTTTCGAAACACCTCTCTTTATGGAAATAGCCAACTATATGGAGACACCCAGATTTATGGAAACATCCATCATAATGGAAATACCCAACTTTATGGAAACCCCCATCATTATGGAACACCCAAATTTATGAAAAAATACAACATTATGGAAATAACAAACATTATTGAAACTCTCTATTTTAAGGAAAATGTATATATTATGAAAACACAATGAAATCTATTCCATTTAAGAAAACACATCTTTTACATTAAAAACATGAGGAAATGGTTTTATACCCGAAACTGAGGGTTGTACACCACATAACTTATGTCTTCACACTCATTTTACCCGTATAGTTTTCTTATATAAATAATATATGTTTACAATAAAACATTTACCAAATATTATTATTATTACTAATAACATATATTGGTTGATTATGACCTTATATTACAGGCTTGTTAAGAATCGTATGTTATGGTTTCACAAGGGGTAATTTTCTCTGTGTTCATTGCAAATGTATTAATTTTTTATATTGTTGGTACTTATACATATATCATTGTTCCAAAATACAAATAATGATATTAATATAATTCATATCTATTACATGTATATTATAATAATTATTTCATAAAGAAGTACAAAATGTAATTCACCATTCATGGAGGCAGTCATCTATTCTACGAGTGGACATTGTTTCAATTTTAAATATCATATTGAAACAATCGAATGAAAATATAATATATGTATATCTATGTAATATCATTACCATATCATTATAAATATATATGTGTCATATAATTTCTGTAAACATGAACATAATACATTCCATGTTGTGCGTGAACAAATCACATCGTTTTGGGGGGTGGTATTTTACACATCCTCAAATGAAATAATCATAATTACACTAAACAGAAAGAAAAAAAGTTATGTTTACTAAAAGTAAAAAAATAATCTTATAGAAATAATAAATCTAATATATGACATATATAAATAGTGTATCCATCATAATGGACACCATGGTAGGTGGTAATGGAAAAATGAACAATCATTGTTTCATGACCATAAAATGAAATAATATGTCGATCACCCATTAGATGGATGTGTGTGTAACAGTAGCTCTATACCTCAGCCTAAAAACATCTTATTATGTTAAATAAAATTTATTTTCCATAAAATTATATAATTATTATAGTGGAGTGATGGAGAGAGAAAATAAATGAAAGGACATTGAGATAAGATTTACCTCTAATTCGTGTAATTTCATTTGTATTGTTACATAAAGCTTCCGTGATTTTACATAGTCCCAATGTATGTATTTCAGGTGGAATTTAGAGAAGCTTGAATCTTTTTGGAGTAGATTCTTGGGAATCCAAGGGTTTTTTGAGGTGTTATAAAGAAGGTAGGTGTGGTGACCTTTTACATGGAAGGAAGATGATAAACATGGCATTTTTACGAACAAGTTAGGTGTACACATATTATAACATAATAAGTAATACCAAAACACTAAAACACAATAATTTAAGGTTTATTCCAAAAAAATATCATGAAAATGGGTTTTCTAATTTTTTTTAGATTGGTTAGGATCTTATATTAATATTTTAGTACTCTATTATCATTATTTTTCTCTTAACCGATTAATTAATTTTAATCAAATTCACTAATATTTTTTGGCAACAAAAAATTTACATTATAATTAATTATAAATTATGTTGATTCCAAATATTTAATCCTTTTTCAATATTAAAATTATAAAAGTGGTAGAAATTTATTTATGATTAATCTAGCTGATGGGAGGACACTATAGGTGTTTAATAGAAAAACATTCAAAAGATTTATATGTTTCTATATCTAATATCAATGTGAAATTGGTTCAATGGAAATAAATTGTATCAATTTTTAAAAATATCATATAAATAAACTATTAAACTAATTTAAAATATTATTTACCATTATATATATATATTATATCAAAAAACGTTTTTAATTAAAATCCAGTGTTATTAAATATTCATTAAAAGATAGAACCATGCCTCAATAAGTAATCAAAAAATAAATTTTATATTTATCTTCCAAATAGAATTTTAAATTCAACATATTCAACCCATTAAATCTATATAAATTTTATTTAAATTGGGTTCACTATTAAATGTTGTAATAATACCTTAAAAAACATTTTGATGCATAAAATTGGATTTGTTCTTATCTTTTGTCTATCGATATTGTAGATGAATATATAAAATATTTTTTTGAATATATAATATTTTTATTTCCATAATATAACTTACCAATTGTAATGATTTTTTACTGGGTCAAAATATCATTATGACTATAATAATATTACCCTTTATATTCAATTGGTTTTCATATTCATTTCTAGTAAATCGGTAACCAATGAATTTATCTTATATTTGTGTAAAAAAATATTTTAATAATTTACTTAATAATATACACATACATAAACATGACTAATATCTTATATCCCATTATAATAATATATTTAGTATTATATTATATTAAGGAAATTCCCTTTTTAGCGTGATATGAAACCCATCAATGAAGGTCAATATTTCATTTAATGTATAATAACTTTTTTCCCTTGTAACATACACCATGTCGGTGTTGCGAGTAACATATAACATCCTGGTGTCATGTGAAATGAAAGTTTGACATAGTGTAAAACTATTTTTTTTGTTGTGTGAAATGATTAATATCAAAAGATTATAATATTTGTGAAAAAATATTTCACAAGACCTCTGGGTGTAACATTATTTCCCCCTTTAAATAAATTTATCCATATTAATTAATTTCGTTAATCAAAATTTTAATAATAAAATTTTATTTAATAGAATCCCACATCATAAAAATTGATACTAAAACATTCCTTAAAAGGGGGAATTTAAAACCATAACGGTTACCCAAATTAACATATAAATGGGATTCCACAGAGGGGAACCAAGGTGGTACATGAAAACATGGGCATCGAAGAAAAATATTACTCTCATGTTCTGATGGATACTGAGAGAGAAAAAGTCTCAGAGATGGTTAAAAATCCTAATTCTATAAATCTAATATGACTCATGTTTCCTTATGATTCATGAGAAACTAAATTACAATGATTTTATTATTGATGACAATTTTTCCTAAAGTTAGTATATTTTCATGAAAATACAAACTTACATAATTCTAGGACAACATCACCCTTTTTATTTCATTCATCCCTATACAATCTTTCCTTAAAAAGGAATTTGAATTTTTATTACAAATGTACTAATACATCATGTGACCCATGATATTCCATCCCATCATTTCTCATAAAAAAGTAGTTTGAATAGGCTAACCAATATACATAAATTCTCATATGAAATGATAACACTTTAATCTTACTATCTGTACCTAATGTTTAAATTAAACTTTCCTTAAATGGTTAACCTTTTAACCCTTCCAAAACATTTTTCACCCATTATTCCTTAATTATACTCTTATCTTAAACCTAAATCATTTATTTTAGAAACATGATTCCATCCACGTATTGAAATAACATCAATTGTGATTTTATTATTCCATATTTTATATAGAGTGAGATAATAAAAGGAAATATATAAGGACCCAGCCTTAAAACATTACATAACCTTGAATTAAATGAATAATTCATGTTGAGTATCTATTCAGGATTATAGTTTTAGTGAATTATAACATAACTATTACATCTGAAAATATTACAATGTAGACACTTCTACATAGTTTCAATTTTTTTTACAAAACATAAACCCTTGAAAAAAAGATTCATGTCTAGTTCCATGTTTAAAACAACATGACTTTTCCTTGATCTCATCCTTGGCCCTATTTGACATTATGTCTGGTGAAAAACATTTCAAAAACTTGGGATGGGCATAAAAATCTCATTAAGGGATACAGAATGAAGGAAAACTGTTAGTTTTTTAAAACAACATGTAAACCATGAACACTTTAACATAACTAATATTTTTAACCTTTATTAAGTAGTAAATACTCATCGCTGAATAAAATATCATTAATTACCCATTTTTATCAAAAATAATGTCATAAAACCCATATAAAGGACACATAACATATAAAGGTAACTTGGGACATAAACATACGTAAATGGAATAACCATACGGTCGACTTTCACATATATCACTAAATGGAATAGCCATACGGATGACTTCCATACCCAATGCATTGGAGGTTATAACGTAACCACACATCCTGGTATTCATAGCACCACCTATTATTTGGTTTATCATGTAACCACCTATAAAATGTCCAAATACCATTATAAAATCATAATACATAAAAAAATATAAACGAAAAGAAAAATTTCCACATTTCAATCAAAATATGTCACTTAAATACATTGACATAACGAATCCATTATCAAAACCATTTTCAATACTAAAATACATAAAAGGGTATATTGTATTTACTTTATTTTAAAAGCATTACAGCTTGTTGAGGAATCCAAAGATAAAATAATACTCGCGGCGGCAGAAAAGTTCGTTTTCACCGCTCACGTTAAAAGAAACATTTCTTTTTGTAGTTTAGTAAAACGCTTCATAGAAGAATATTCAATTTTAATAGTCAAGGTTGTTTAAATAGTGTATAAAATAAAGTCGTGTATTAAAACAAAATATGCCTCAATGAAAAGAGAATGAGACGAAGTCCCTTACCTCGTGTCTGACTTGACTCGATCATTCTTTATTCTGATGAATTATTAACTAAAGTTAATATCTACTTACTTAAAAACCTTTTTCATGTTTATTATTCCTTTTATATCACTTATTACCATGTTATAAACATAATTTAATCATTTATGTTAATAATGTTCATTTTTTCGATATTTGGTACTTGAGTAAAAAAAAGAACACCTTATATTTACAAGTTTTACATGTGATCAATAGTCCATTATATACAGAATAAAATTCATTATTTATATATCATATATATCATATATATCTAGTATATATATATATTTATAATAGTTCATAACATTTAGAGGTAATAAATGAAATGCACCGTTCATGGAGATGGTAAGCCGTACGTACGGATGAATGCTAATTTCATTTCAATTTCTTAGTTTAATGGAATTAAAATACTTATGATACATAGTAATTTTATAATCCAATTATAATATCATATAAAATGTTATTTACCCAATACTTTATATGTACCACATAAGGAAATAATGATTCATATCACTTTGAGGGGCGGTAGTCCGCACTTCCTCTAATGAGATTATCGTATTTTCCCACTATAGAAACCATAAAAAATTCAAATAAATGAAAAAAATACAAAATAATAAATAAAAATTAAACATTATATATATAATATATAAATATAGTTCCATCATAATGGTCACCATGAGAGGCAGTTGGAGATATTTGAACAATCATTATTTCGTGAGGTGTTAGTTTGTCATCCAGAGAAACATTATGTTCTTCACCCATTAGATGAAGGTGTGTGTAAGTGAAGTTATAATACTTATCATAAAAACATCAAAGTATATTCAGTATACTGGTTTTGTTAAAAATTATAGTAATAAAAATAGTTTAGGGTTTGGAGAAGACAAATAAAAGAAAACAATTTAAGAGAAACCGTTAACTTTAATTTGGGTAACTCCCTTTGGTTTGAACCAAATAACATCTTAAAGTGCCTTATTCCTAAGGTAATGATTATAGGAGTAGGATAGGGATGTAGGGAGATTATGTGGAAATATTTTGGATGAGCCAAAATGCTTGAGAGGTGTGAGGAATTGGTTAGACGTGGTCTCTTTTTTTAAGGGAGAGGATGGGCTCTTTTGGAATGTGTGAAAATATTATTTTATTATATAACGATAATCAGTTTTATAAGGCCCAAAAGTCATTAGTGTCGAATATAAGATGACTCATATTAAAAATAAAATAATCGAATAAGAATTGCATAGGTTTTGGATGTTATTTTAATATTTATAATCTTATTTATTTAAATGATTTATTAATGATGTAAATATTGCATCATTATTGTGTCATAAATAATTTAATTTATTTTATGTATAAAAATAATAAAACAAATACCATGATGTATGAAATCGTTTTATATTTCCAATTAATATTTATAGTCGAAAATATAATTTATATAACCCCTTGTAAAAATTAATTTACTAAATGATATCTGCTTTTGTCAGTTTTGGCATTACTTTATGTTAACTAATTTAAATTGTCATTATCACTCTCATGTGGCACAATGGGGTCTCAAAATCTACCCAAATATGCTCATTGTCATTAATGACTCAACTAATATGATTTTAACAAGTGTTAAGGTAATTTTGAATTATTATAATACTATTTTTACCTTGAATTACCATATTTACCTTTAACCGCGGTAAATAAAAATCAAAAGTTACTATTCACCAAAAATTATTTTTATCTTATTTAACAACATTTTACTTCTCTATAACAACCATGTGTGTTGGATTTTCAAAATTCAATTTACAGAAGTGATAAAATTTCATTTAAATGAAAAAAATTCATTTTTTAACTTCTACTAAGTGGTTTCACTATTCATCAAAAATTGATGTTTTTCAGAAAACACCAAAACATCAGCCTAATATTTATTTGATACAACAAATTAAAAAATTATATCTATTTTTCTAAATTCAAAAAATTGAAATCGCATTAATTAATTTAAAATTAATTCCCTTTGTTAAAACAAATAGCATGTTTTTAAGAAATAATAACTATCAAAAGATTGACACTTGATTATGTCCACTCTCAATGTGAAATTAATTTCAACGACAAACATTGGATAAAATGGTAAAAATATATCCTAATTACACATTAAAACCAATTAAAAAGACAATTGAACCATATAAATATGTTATATTCAAACACAGTTTTGAATTAAAATACCGTATTTTCACTATTCGTTAAAAAATGAACATTATCTGAAAAATTACAAAAATTTCCACAAAGTAAATTTTGATGAAACCATTCTAAATAAGGAAATTATTTCGTCAATTAGAACATATAAAAATGACCAAAACTATATTTAAACAAGGTTCTCCTTTAAAAGGCTATAAATCAGCCATTTAATGTAAATTATGCTTAAAATTAGATTCATTAATATTTTAAGCCCTTAACTTTTACTGGATGAATGCAATTACATTTAAAAAAACATTTATAATCGTATTGTAGTTACTTTAATTCACTACCACCAATACAACGGCTATGAGTTAACTACCATTAAAACTAATAATATTATATTATTAGTGTGAAACGTAAGATTTCAAAGAAACCCATTGTTGTGTATCTGGTATGCTATCGAACATAGAAATCCCTTTAAAGTAAAATTAATATTTAATTCAACAATATTAATAAATATGAATTATGTCTTACACTTCATTTACCTAGGATGTTACATCCTTCTCCCCTTTTGGAAATTGCGTCCTCGCAGTTTTTATTCACTTATCAAAATAAGTGGGGGTATTTAACCCTCATAGAATTTTCAGATTCCCACGTTGCCTCTTCAACCATATGGTTTTTCCACAAAACCATTACCTAGTGGATAACCTTATTCCACACCACTTTCTCTCTATAGTCAAGAATCTGGACATGTTTTTCATCATAAGAGAGATTCGCTTCAAAATGAACTACCTCTAGGCTCAAAACACGGGATGGATTTGGCATATACTTTCTCAACATCGAAACATGAACAAAATTGTGTACCTGGGATAAACTAGGAGGTAAAGCCACTCTATACACAACTGATGCAACTTTATCTGGGATTTCATAAGGTCTAATGAACCACGGACTCAACTTTACCTTCTAACCAAAATTCATCACACTTTTTCATGGAGAAAATTTGAGAAAGACATGATCACCTACCTCAAAAGAAATATCCTTCCTCTGGTTATCTTTATAACTTTTCTGGCTGCTCTGAGTAGTTCTCATGTGCTTCTAAATCAACTGAACTTTCTCTACCATATTTGCTACCAATTCAGGTCCCATTAGCTTCCTTTCACCCACTTCATCACAAAAAGCTGGAGTTCGACAATGATTTCCATATAATGCCTCAAATGGATCCATCTGTATACTGAAATGAAAACTATTATTATATGAAAAATAAACCAAAGAAAGATTTCGGTCACAACTTCCCTGATAATCCAGTAAAAAAGCACGTAGCATATCCTCGAAGATCTGAATTATTCGTTCTGACTACCCATCTGATTGAGGATTAAATTTTGTACTAAAACTAAATTCAGTACCCAATGATTTATGAAGGCTATTCCAAAAGTTAGAAGTAAACCTGGGATCATGATCAGATACAACAGAGATGAGAACTCTATGCAACCTGAATATCTCTTTAACATACAACCGCAATAGTTTATATAGAGATAAAGTATCTCAAATAGGATTGAAATGAGAAGATTTAGTCAAACGATCAAAAAAAAACAATATTTCATCATTACCTTGAAATTTCTTCGATAATCTAACAACGAAGTCCATGGATATATTTTTCAATTTCCACTCTGGCACCGGTAAAGACTGAATCATCCATTTCGGAAACTGTCGCTCTGCTTTAAACTGCTGAAAAGTCAAACAATTCACAGTAAAATCAGCCATATCTCTTTTCATTCCATCCCACCAGTAATACTTAGTAAGATCTCTATACATCTTAGTACTACTAGGATGAACTGAAAACGGGGAACTATGAGCTTCACATAACAACTCACTCTTCAACTGTGAATCACAATGCACATATAATCTTTTTCTAAATCTCAAAACACAATCATTATCAATGATAAATTCAGGAAACTTACCCTTCTAAACGAACTCTACCTTTTTCTGTAACTCACTGTCTTCATTCTGCACTTTTTTTATTCTATTTGATAGAGATGATCTCACAGACACCTGATACAAAACAGAAAAATTTCATGCATCAACAAATTCTATGCCAATGTTCATCAAATCATAAACCAAAATATCATGTTCCAAATGTAACATAGTTAATGAAACATTACTTTTTCGACTCAAATCATCATCCACCTTATTTGATTTTCCCAGATGGTAATGGATCATGAATATCATAATCCTTGATTAATTCCAACCATCTCCTCTGTCTCATGTTCAATTATTTTTGAGTGATTATATAATTCAAATATTTTTTACCATTATATATTCCACATTTTACTCCATAATAATGATGCCTCCATATTTTTAAATCAAAAAACATCAACAGATAATTCCAAATCATGTGTAGGGTAATTTAACTCGTGAGGTTTCAACTAACATGATGCATAAGAAATTACCTGACTATTATGCATTAGTAAACAACCTAATTGTTTCAATGAAGAATCACTGTAGATAATAAACTCACCATTTTTGGATGGTATTTCCCAAATTGGATCATTCATAAATCTTCATTTGAATTCCTAAAAACAATCATCACATTGTTTTGTCTAAATGAACATAACACATTTTAGAGTTATGTTAGTCATTGGACTAGATAACTCTGAAATATTTTCAACAAACCACTAATAATTACCTGCCAAACGAAGAAAACTATGAATTTCAGTTATATTTGTGGGTCTTGGCCATTATTCAACAACTTTTGTTTTTGTAGGATCAACAGTTATGTCATTTTTTGACACAATGTGACCAAGGAAAGAAACTTTTTGCAACCAAAACTCACACTTGATGAACTTCCCAAATATATGTTTCCCTTTTAAGGTTTGCAAGACAAACCATAAATGATATTCATCCTACTATTTACATTTAGAATAAACCAAAATATATTCAATAAACACAACCACAGACTTATCTAAAAACTCACATAATAGTCTATTCATAAGATCCATGAATATAGCAGGTGCATTGGTTAACCCAAAAGGTATAACAATAAATTAATAATCGCCATATCTATTACAAAACACGGTCTTTAGAACGTCTGAATATTTTACTTTCCACTAATGGTACATCTATCTCAAATCAATCTTCGAAAAATACTGAGCTCCTTGGAGTTGATCAAACAAATCATCGATATGAGGTAAGGGATACTTATTCATAATAGTAATGTTATTCAATGATCTATAATCTATTCAAAGTCGCATTGAACCATATTTCTTTTTAACAATCATGATAATATCTCCCCATTGGGATGTGCTAGGTCGAATGAAAACTTTATCTAATAACTCCTACAATTTCTTATTTTAATCTAAAAGTTCAATTTGAGCCATTCGATAAGGGGGTTTTGAAATTGGCTTAGCATCAGGAACTAAGTCAACCGTAAATTCAACTTCATGATCAGGTATAATACCAGGCCACTCATTAGGGAAACATCAACGTAATCATTTACCACTGGCATAGTATTAATCTGAATAATCTATTTGTTTTCAACAATACTTGCAATGTAACATTAATTTCCATATTTTACCAGATTTTCAACTTCCTGACATGTTATCAAAATAAAGGGTTCATTATTGTACACAAACTAAAAATATATCTGAAAATAAACCTCTTTAGCTCTACATTCAATCATAGCATGATAAAAGAAAGTCAATCCATGCACAAAATAACATCAAAATCTATTAGTGAAAAAACAATAAGGTCTGTAGGAAGATTCTTTTCGCACACAAGGATGGGAAGGTTCTTATAATTTCATTTTGCCTCATCATTTCTTCTAAGTGTTTTTACCATAAGTTCCATATTCGTATACTGATATGGAATTAACAACTTAATAAAAAAACTCCTCGAAAATGAAATAATCTATAGACCATGAATCAAACAACATATTGGAATAACCTGAACAAACAAACAGTGTACCTGATAATACTTCATTCGATGGCCCAACATCTGCTGAAGTTGTTGCAAAGGATTTCACCACCCCTTTCATCTTGTAGTCTGACTGATTTCCCTCAGTTGGGATCTTCTATAGAAATTAATTTTCATAATGACCAATTTCGTTATACTTAAAACATCTTACTGGTGGATTTTCATTTCCTTCTTGTTCATCTTCATTATAGTTACGAGCAATATGACCAAACTTACCACACCAAAAGCACTTTCCAGACATTGATATACATTCTCCAGGATGATTTTTACCACACTTCTCATAAGTTGGATAATTAATTTTCTTACCTCCAGTCTTCTTTGATGAATTCTTCCCCTTTTCCTGCCAACTGGACCTCTTATTCTGTTTTTTGTCAAAGAACACTTGATAATCCGAGAACTCCATTTCCACCTTCTCTAAAAGTTGAACAAGTTTTTAATAACTTTTCAACTAACGAGAGGCTAACACTCTTCAATATCATGGATTCAGTCCTAAGAAAAAGTGATTTATCTTACTATCAAGATCTCGGATGAAATTTGGTTCATACCTTGCATGTTGAGTGAATGTTGCTTCATAAGCATCCACTGAGTCATCCTCCTACCTCAATTATAGGAATTTTTTCCATATTAAGACGAACCACCTTAGGAAAATATTTCTCAAGAAACATACCTTTGAATTCAACCCAATCAAGAGCATCAATCTCCTTACTATCCCTGATATTTTTCACCATCAACCGCCATTGATCAGCTTCACCTTCAAAACAATAAACACCAATACTAACCTTTTGATGTTCTGAACACCACATGACATCAAAAATATTCTCTGGTGCTTTAATCCAACCTTCAGATAGAACCAGGTCAGATGATCCTCTAAATTATGGGGGATGTTGCCTCACGAAACGTTCTACTACTGATAATGTTCATCTGCGATTGATCTCGCTGATCTCATACATGGATACCACCACCATTTATATCCTAAGTCAACTGAGCCATCACTACAAAAAACTGTTCAGTTCCGATTATGACCAACTCTGGTTGCTAATTTGATAGGTTTTCTTCCTCTTGATGTCGTCCCAACATATGTGCCATGTTTCCTCTTCGGAAACCCATTCCGAACACAAAAATTTCTTAGGCGAAGCCACATGGTAATCAGTAAATGCTATATGATTTCAATATTTTCATAAATTACTTAATGGATATTTATTTAACTATACCCTAACTCCTAATGTTCTCTAAACCGACTTATGGTGCCAACTAATAGGGACCCAACCATAAAACATTACATAACCTTGAATTAAATGAATAATTCATGCAGAGGATCTATTCAGGTTTAGTGTTTTAGAGAATTAGGACATAACTATTACATCTCCAAAGATTAAAAAGCAGACACTTCTACCCAGTTTCCATTTTTTTACAAAACATGATCTCTTGAAAAAAAATATTCATGTCTCGTTCCATGTTTAAGACAACATGAATTTTCCTTGACCTCATCCTTGACCCTATTCCACATTATGCCTTGTGAGAAACATTTCAAAAACATGGAATGAGTATAAAAAGCTCATTAAGGGTTACACAAATAAGGAAAACTATTAGTTTTTCAAAACTATATGTAAACCATGAATACATTAACATAAGTAATACTTTTCACCTTTATGAAGTAGTAAATACTATCCATTGAATAAAAGATCATTACATACCTTTTTGTAACCAAAATATTACCATAAAACCCATATAAAGGACACGTAACATATAAATGTAACATGGAACATAAACACACATAAATGGAATAACAATACGGTCGAATTCCACACAAATCGCTAAATAGAATAGCCATACGACCAACTTCTATACTCAATGAATTGGAGGTTATAATGTAACCACCATTCATTGTATTGACGGCACCACCCTTCATTTGGCTTATCATGTAACCACCCGTCAAATGTCCAAGTACCATTATAAAATCTTAAGACATAAAACAAATATAAATGAAAGAAAACATTTCCACATTTCAATCAAAATATATAACATAAATAAATTTTCATAAAACATCCATTATCAAAAACATTTTCAATACCAAAATACTTAAATGATTATATGGTATTTATTTTCTTTAAAAACATTACGGCTTGTTGAGGAATCCAATGATCAAATAATACTTGCGGCGGCAGAAAAGGTCGTTGTCACCACTCACGTTAGAAGAAACATTTCTTTTTTTTAGTAAAATACTTCATAGAAAAATATTCCCTTTGAAATTTCAGGGTGTTTATACACCGTATAAAATAAAGTCGTGTATTAAAACAAAATATGCCACAATTAAAGGAGATTGAGACGAAGTCCCTTACCTCGTGTTCGACTTGACATGATCGCTCTTTAATCTCCTGAATAATAAACTAAAGTTAAATTCAACTTTCTTAAGACCCTTATAAAAGTTTATTATTCCTTTTATATCACTTATTATCATGTTATAAACATTATGTAATCATTTAAGTTAAAAATATTAATTTTTACGATATTTGGTACTTAAGTCAAAAATGAACACCTTATATTTACAAGTTGTCCATGTAGTCAATAGTCCATTATATCCAGAATGAAATTAATTATTTAGATATCATATATATCATATATATCAAGTATATATATATATATTTATAATAGTACATAACATTTAGAGGTAAGAAATGAAATGCACCGTTCATGAAGATGGTACGCCGTACGTACGCAAGAACGCTACATCCATTTTTATTTCTTATTTTAATGGAATTAAAATACTAATGATATATAGTTATATTATAATTCTAGTATAATTTCATATACAATATTATTAACTCCATCCTTTATATGTCCCACATAAGGCATTAACGAATCATAGCACTTTGAGGGGGCGGTAGTCCGCACTTACTCTAATGAGATTATTGTATTTACCCACTATGGAAACCATAAAGTATTTATATAAATGGAAAAATAAAAAATCATAAAGAAAATATAAACATAATATATATAATATATAAATACAGTTCCATCATAATGGCCACCATGAAAGGCAGTTAGAGATATTTTAACAATCATCATTTCGTGAGGCGTTAGTTTGTCACCTACAGAAACATTATGTTCTTCACCAATTAGATGAAGGTGTGTACAAGTGTAGTTAGAATAATTCTCATAAAAACGTATTAGTATATTGAGTATACTGATTTTGTTACAAAAAAAATTAATAAAGAGATTTTAGGGGCTGGAGAAGAAAAATAAAAGAAAAAAATTTAAGACAAACAATTACCTTTAATTTGGGTAACTCTCTTTGGATTGAACCAAAATATTTCTTGAAGTTCCTTATGCCTATGGTAAGGCTTCTAGGAGGAGTAGATCTATTTAGGGAGAATAATTAGTTAGAGTTTGGATGAGCCAAAATTCTTGAGAGGTGTGAGGAATTGGTTATAAGTGGTCTCTTTTTATAAGGGAGAGGAGGAGCTCTTTAGGAAAGTGTGAAATAATTATTATATTATATAATGATATTCGATTTCAAAAGGTCCAAAAATAATTAGAGTTGAAGATAAGATGACTCATATTATAAATAAAATCATCCAATAATAGTTTTATAGGTTTTAGATGTTATGTTAATATTTATAATCTTATTTATTTAAAATATTTATTAATGATGTAAATACTACATCATTATTGTGTCATAAATATTTTAAATTATTTGTTGTCTAAAAATTATAAAAAAATACAATGATGTAGGAAATTTTTTTATATTTCCAGTTAAAATTTATAGTCGAAAATATAATTTATATAACCCCTTGTAAAAATTAATTTACTAAAAGATATTTGCTTTTGTCATTTTTTCATTTACTTTATGTTAATTAATCTAAATTGTTATTATTACTCCAAAGTGGATAAATGGGGTCCAAATATCGACCCAGTGATTCCCAGGGTCATTAATGACTCAGAAAATATGATTTGGACAACAGTTAAGGCAATTTTGAAATATTATAATACTCTTTTTACGTTGAATTACCCTATTTACCTTTAACTGCGGTAAATAAGTCAAAAGTTACTATTCACAAAAATTATTTTTATCTTATTGAACCAAATTTAACTTCTAAATAACAACCATGTATGGCAAATTTTCAAAATTCAATTTACAGAAGTGGTAAATTTTCATTTAAATGGAAAAAATCTTTTTTTTTAATACTACTATGTGGTTTCACTATTCATAAAAAATTGATGTTTTTCAGAAAAATACCAAAAAATCAGCCTAAGATTTATTTGATATAATTAATTCAAAAATTATGTCTATTTTTCTAAATGAAAAACATATAAATGGAATTAATTAATTTAAACTTAATTCATGTTGTTAAAATAAATAGGTTGTTTTTAAGAAACAATAACTATCAAAAGATTGACACTTGTTTATGTCCAATTTCAACGTGAAATTAGTTCCAATGACCAAAATTGGTTTAAATGGTAAAAATATATTATAATTAAACATTACAAACAATTAAAAATATAATCTAAGCATATAAATAAGTTAGATTTAAATTCAGTTTTGATTTAAAATACAATATTTTTCCCCATTCATTAAAAAAATGAACTCTATCGGAAAAATTCCAAAAATTTACACCAAGTAAATTTTCATGTCCCCATTCTTAAAAAAGATTTTATTTGTTCGATTAGATCATATAATAAATGATCAAAACTAGATTTAAATAGGGTTCTCCTTTAAAAGGAGATAAATCGCCATTTTAATGTAAATTATGCTTAAAATTAGATTCAATCACATTTTAAGCCCATAACATTAATTGGATAAATGAAATTACATTTAACAAACATGTATAATAATATTTTAGTTACTTTCATTCATTCCCGCCAATAAAATGGCTAGGAGTTAACTACCATTTAAAATAACAATATTATATTATTAGTGTGCAACAAAAGTTTCCAATGAAACCCGTTGTAGCGTATCAGGTATGGTATCGAACATAGAAACCCATTTAATGTAAAATTTATATTTAATTTACAAATATTAATAAATATGAAATATGTCTTATTCGTCATGTACCTAGGATATTACAAAATCTCACCACATTATGGAAAAAAATACTTTCATAAAGATTATTCATACAAAATAAAAAATACATTTCCAACTAAATTGGGATGGAGAATTTCATATTAATTTTCTTTTTTCAATTAATCCATTATGAATGCATCATCTTCCTTTTTGATTTGTATTAATAGTTTTTCATTGGATTATCTTTTACATTAGTCCTTGGATTTGTAACATGTTAGCATAATTTCAAAACTCCATGAAATTGAAACACTGAAGTGTGCGAGGTGTATTCTATTGGGATTTCACATTATTCGAATCATTATATAATTACACCAATCAGTTCAACATTAATCTACTTTATTTACTTCCCTTACACACATAATACATATATTGGTCTAACTATGACAATTCCCTCCATGTTTCTTCCCAAAAAAATTCATAATTTAAGGATCTTTATCTTTTTTCCATTGTTATAAGAATTCCCTTTTAACTACATATTCCTTTTATTTTCAAAACCGTGATATGAAAAAGTAAATATAACTTCTATTTCAACCCTGACTGCACAATACACAGTCTATTTGTAGCTACTAAATCTCTTATAGATAACATCGTTCTGAGAGTTTTCTTCAATCCACTAAAGAGCCTATAAGTAGTACTTTTGTGTAGGATGATAATACCAGAAGCGTAACTCACAAGTCTTGTGAAATTAGCCTCATAGGTACCAAAATATTCATATTCATTTTGATTCATATAAAGGAATCCTTTGTACATATTTATATGAATAAAATGATGAATTTACATAATGAAGAATAAGTTCTCGAACTCATACCAATCCATGGATACAATATCATATTTATTTCTGGTATTATTATTTAGTGCCCACCATAGGTATACTTCAACTTCTATCAAATAAACATCCATAATAATATTCACATGATCTGACCACTGGATAATAGAGAATATCTATTCAATGTTACTAATCCAATGTACAACAACATGTGGATCAGATGACCCATTGAATAATGGTGGATGATTCCTCTTGATGGACTCAATTGAAAATTTTTACCTCATTTTCTCATTTTGAAACTTATAATGATTTATATATTGAGAAATATGTGACATTAAATCAATGTGGTTTTTTATTCCACCCCCATATCATTCATATCTTGTGGAGGATATTTTTTGTATTGTCTATCTCAATTACTATTAAGGCATTTCCTTCGAGTTCCAACCATTGGCTAAAACCAAAAGCATATAGTAAGAAAACAATAATGAAAAGTCACATATATGATGAATAATGTATGAAATCATCTTAAATATGTGACATAATAAATTTAACATTTGTTATTCACATCCAACATCTAATTAAATCTTTCATGATTTTTCATGAAGAGTTTCTGAATTCCCAAAGCATATCCCAAGGGAGTGTCAAAAAAAGTGTGCAGCAAAGCCTATTTTTGTGTACCATAATTCATAGAATCGCACCCAGAACATATTTTTAGAGATGTGAAAATTAGTTACATATGTTCCAAAGAAACGTTCACTTATTTTTTCTATACAGGGATGTATTTCATGGATTACACTTACTCCATCCATTACCAAAATTATAGGACATTTCCCTAAATGTTAACACATCCTTATACTTATGCTAAGAGACTTCTCTTAAAATATCCATAGATATATAAATATGGATATCACTAATTTTTTATCATAATATTTTATAAGGGATGACTAATACTTAGCATTGATACCAACTATAGCGACCAAGGCATAACACGCATGGATATTAAATCCGTTTATATCAATATTTTTTACATTACAAAAATACATGCATGAGGACCATAATAGTTTAATATTTTTGGAAACATGGAAACAAAATATTTAATCCTAGGAATGAAATTAGAAAAATCACCAAAATATATACACATTTAAAACTTATACCTAAAATCATTCTTTGTAACCTAGAGAAAGCAAACATAAGAAATGGGTGAGATTAGATGCTTAGTACATGAAAACAAAAAAAACATAATTATAACCTGAAAAAGGGATATCTAATTTGAGAACAACATTTTAAAAACATAAAATACATATATTATATAATAATAAATATTGTGATTTCATTATAGATGAATCATAATTAAATATCAATCATAATCAATGAAAACATAATGTAGAAATAAAACATGGAATTGTGGAAAACCCCTATAAATACCAGATGTAAATGCAGCCTTCAAAGGCCTTGATAACTTGTCATTCTCGGGTTAATATCCCATGTACTTGATTTTTTATTGATATTCCATCATGTATAACCTATTTTTTTGCACTTTGTATGTCCTCCCATGTGGCCTCGTGTTTCAGATTTGTGATGTCATCCCATTTTCCCTTTTGTTTCAGGAATGTGATTTCCTTATGTTTACCCTCTTATTTCAGGATGGGTATTTCCTTACATTTTTTATCTTGTTTGGGATTGGAATTCCCTCCCATGAAAACATTGATCATATAAGACAGTTATCATTACCCAATGTTTTTGAATGATATATAGGTCCCACCAATCTAATAATGAAATCATACAAGGAGGAGACATAAAAAATTCATCATATCATTACCCTTGCAAAAACTTCAGTTCTATAAATATCAATTCATAACCCAAACAAATGAAATGGTTATCATTATAATTTTATCACATGATCACATATTGAAAAGACATATGATTAAAACACAACTCATTAATTAATAACTTGTAATAAGTAGTAGTTTTAAAAATCATATGACCAATGGAAAAAAATGGATTTCAAAATACATTTAAACTATTTAGTAGAAATGGGTTTAATAAATATCATGAAATTAAGAATAATCAAATAATATAAGGTATATGAAGGGATAATTTAGATTATTTCCTAGAGAGAAATTTATAACATCAGCAAATGTCATATTAGATAGAAAATAATATTCAAATATATTCAAAAAAAAATACTTGAGGAAAATATTCTTTCTCCATTAGAAAATATATTTGTAATACATAAAACCATTTGAAATTATTTTTCTTGTAAAATACATTTAAAAATTATAAATAATACATGAAACCATTATAAAAACCTTTTCCCTTGAAAACATATAAAATAAGCTTCCAAATATTTTAAATACCCTTATCTTTGAAAGAAATTTTGGAAATTATAATGAGACCGTTATATTATTTTAAGAAAATTTATTTGAAAATAACTTTTAAAACTTACAAAAAAATGTTTAAAATTATTTCAAAACCATTTTACTTGAAAACATGTGAACAAATCATGAAAATTATTTATAATCCATTTCTTGAAAATACACTGAAATCTTGTAAAATAGGATTGAAAATATATATATATATTTTGTTGAATAATTATAAATGAAAAAAAAACAATTTATCATTATTATTACTTTTATAAAAATTATTAAAGATTAAACATTAAAAAATGCAACAGAAGATTCAATGAAATGATGACGGGTCTATCCATATATGTTCAACGATATAAAAGAACATTAATTTTTTCACGGAAAAAAGGATAGAAAAAATCCTTATTCAGAATGTGATAAGAATATTACTTTTAAAATATTTTTAAAATAATAGAAGTGTATAAATATGCATTAGAGATTATAATATAATTTTATAATATTATTGGAAACCGTTTCTAGAAAACATCAATTTTCAACCGAAGATGGGGTAATGTCATGGTTTCCTAAAAACACTTTCTTTAATATCTTATGGATAAAATATTATACACATTGCATGAATATATTATTAGATCATAAATAACCATATGAGAATAAATTTCATGACCTTTTTTAGATATGGATCATAATATTTCATCAAAGGAATTATCAACACAAAAAATATCAAAAAGCGATGAGATTGTCTCCATAAACTCTTAAAAAATTATAACATGGGATCATACTCTCAATGTAATAAAAAATAAATAAACAATAAAATTCCATGGAATGATTTATATTAATAAACGTATATATAAAATGTGAGTATATTCCCCTCAAAAAAGAGTTTAGGTGCATAATAAGACATGAGTCCCAATAATTGAAAATTGAGACTAATCTAGTTTATCAATTAGGTAATTGTTTTAAAAATAAAACCTATACAGTACGGACTATTTATTGGAAATTTGAGTCAAAATAAATTTATGTATACAATTCATAGAATAATATAATAGTCCGTACATACATCAGATAATAGGAAAGAGTGTAAAACATAATATGTATCTCACAGACCTTAATAGTGATATGAAGTCCCCTTACATTGTGTCTTGACTCACTTCATACTCTTACACGATTCCAGTATAATCAATATATGTTTAATATATAATTTTTAAATAATAATATTAATATAAATTATACGATATATGGTTTTCTTATGACCTTATATTACCCTATTCTTAAGAATCTTGTGTAATGGTTTCACTTCAGGTAATATTCTTTTTGTTGTTCACATGTTTATTAATTTTTTATATTGATGATCCTTATACATATATAATGATTATTTAATGTAATTATAGTAATAAATTTAATTAATATAAAATATATTTATACTATAATATTATATTGTATAACTAATTACAAAATGGAATACACCATTCAAGGAGAGAGTGAGTTGTACATACACATGAATGTTATTTCTATTTAAATTTTCATTCATAAAGAAAGTAAATAAAATAGAATAAATATATATATATATATAATTAATGTATAATTATAATGTTATATATTATAAATATTTATTAAACCCATCCATAATACATTCCATTTAGAGTGTGAACAAATCACATCGCTTTTAAGGGGTAGTTTTCCACACTTCCTCCATCAAAATTAGAACCATTACTCCAAACAGAAAGTAAAAATAGATTTGATGTAAAAGGAATTAGTAATCCTAATGAAATAATAAATAAATTATATGAAATATATAAACATATATTCCATTATAAAAGCTACCATGGTAGAGGGTTATTAAAAAATTGTCAATCATCATTTCGTGAGGTAGTAGTTACACACACACAAAAACAATATGTTTGTTACCAATTAGATAGAGTTATGTTTAATTTTAGGTCAAAAAATTATCATTAAAACATCTTAGTATATATGGGATTTGGTTTTTTTCATAAAATATAGAAATACATAGTTTCTAGGGTGTGGATAATGAAAATTAAGGATACAAACTTGAGAGGAGATGATACACTTAATTGATAAACTCTTTTTGGTTTGTACCTAAAGTCTTCTGTGAGTTGCCTTTTGCCCATGGAATGGCGCAAATGAGTAAAGGAATGATGTTTTAATCTTGTTTTAGTGGAATTTGGGAGATTCAATATTCATTTTGGGTGTGATAGTATAGGAATATTTGGTGGCCTTTTACAGGGAAGAGAAATTTAACCCATGAAATTTTTAAAAACAGGCTTTGTGTAACTATAATTTTATGTACAAAATTCATTCCAACCAAAAAAAAACTATTGAATGGATGGTTAATGGATGAATAATGGCTATCCAATGGGTGTTAGAAAATGTATAGGTTGTTTTGGGTCTAAAATGTATGGTTTAGTGCTTTATTAACCCCATTTTGCTCTAAACTGATGTAATTAAATTTAATCACTTTCACAAATATATTTGGCTAATCAAAATGTAGACTATATAAAATTTAAATTATTATAATTCCAAATTTTGAATCATTTTTTCCAAATTATAAATAACCATGCTTCCTAAATTAATTTAAAAGTAATCATGCTAACTGAATGACACTACGAGTTTTTTAACATAAAAACATTCAAATGATTACTATGTTTTTTTGTCCAATTTCATTGTGAAATTAATTATAATGGACTAAATTTTCATTAAATCTAAAATATTATCTAAATAAATTATATATGTAATTAAAAATATTATATGACATTAAAAATAAATTCAATGAAAAATAAGTTTTATATTAAAATCTAGAATATATAACGATTAATTAACAAATAAAATAACACATAAGAACACTAAATATTTATATGAACATAATTTTTATGTCACTATTCATAAGAAAAGTTCATCTTAACTTTTTAAATCTCTAAAAGTAATAAATGTTTATTTAAAATAGGTTCTCCCTTAATGGTGGTAAAAATCCCATAATAGAAAAAAGATTTTATCCACAAATTTGGGTTTGTTCTTATCTTAAGTATATTTAATATATTAGATGTATATAAAAAATGTTTGATTAAATATATAAAATGGGTAATTCATTAGTATCACTTACCAATCTCAATTAAATTTATATTCTAGGTTAAAATAGCTTTGCATCTATAATAATATTTTCCTTTATAGTCGGTCAATTTTCATATGCATTTCTTGTTAATTGGTAACCTCTGAAATCATCTTATATTTATGTAAAACACATATTTTCATAATTTTGATAATACTATTCAAATACATCAAATTAATAACCAAGTCAAATTCTATTATGAATATAATGTTAAAAAATATTTTTACTAATAATACTGCCTTGGGAGAACCCATAGGTCAAACTGATCCAGTACTAAAAGTACTCTGAGTATTTCCCACTAAGTGGAATAGCATATATACTACTATTTAAAATTTTTCCATCTAATAAACCTAAACATGAATGAACTGATTTAAATATCGATTCTAAAAAAATATAAAATTTTGTATGAAGTTGAAGATCATAATTTTATATTGAAACAAGAAAATACTACCCTAAATGTAACATCTCAAAAGAGTTTCTATACAAACAAAACCAGAAGAAAAAATATAGTGAAATTTATATTCTTTGGATTATAAAATCGAACCATAACATTTATCCAGAAAAACCAGTAAATTTCACAAGTAGAAAAGAGGATTTAGAAATTTCCTCTCGAAGGATTATAAAGAAACCTATGAATTTTTATGTTATGAATAAAAATATTTGGTTGCATCAAACCTGCATGCCCTAAATTGAAAGATTAAAGAAGAATGAATGAAATGAAAAATCATAATAATGTTTAATATGAAAATAAATTAAAAATATAAATAAATTCTAATTGGTGTGTATCTCAGGACTCTTGAAAAACCTCCAGATATGATTTTGTGAACGAGCCCAAAAATCTCAATTACATTATCTGTGTAATGGATGATGAAGAATGGGTACAATCCTATTAATTCTAGGATTCTGAATATAATAATATCCCAAATGATAACTAGGTACCTATGGTTTTTTTATAAGAGATATAAAATTATTTATTAAATAATTATAAATCATTGAATAATATTTACAAATTTGTTTTATGAGAATGAGATACTATGCTAAATCAACATCATGATTTAGTAGAAAATTTCAATTCCTCTACATCAATTTTGAATTTTAATGAATAAAGGGTTTAAATTTATCTGATGAATTGTAATTTTATAAAATTACTTACCTTATTTTTACTAAAAGAGAAAATGATTTAAATGTGAATATTTTAAAAAAAGTAATTATAAGAGAAAATTTTAGAATATAAAACATGGGTGAATAACTATAACTGTATAAGAATTATTTTTTTCTTGATTAAAAAAAATTTAAATTTTTATTATAATGCAACAAATTATAATTTATGACAAAACATTTATTTGAGAAAACCTTGATTTAGTGGTATTCAAAATGATTTTATTTATAAAATAATGTCTGAAGAAATTGATGTAAGTTATGGAAAATTTAGGAACATATAAATTCTCCTGTCAATGCTAGCTGACACAACTACATAAAAGAAAATATAGGTACTAAAATAAAAAAATGTTTAAATTGTTTTGTAGAAAAAAGTTAACATGAATGAGAATGTTATATAGTATTTGGATTGTAGCCATTCCAGACACATGAGTGGACATTTACAAAAAACATTTATAAAAATTTAAATGGATGGAGGTCTAGTCACATTCGGTGATATTGCAATAAGAATGATTGTTGGTGTGGGAACTGATAGAGATCCAAAAATATCTCAATCAACAAATTACTATATATAGAATGGTTAAAACAAAACTTGATAACTATTTCACAATATTTCGAGGATGGTTTCAAAGTTTATTTTTCTAAAAAGTTATTTTTCATTTTCAAATATAAATTTCTTATGTTTAGAACACATAGAACTAATAATGATTATACTTTGGATTTAAATTAATTGCGATATCAAAAATTGAACTATTTTACTACAAAGATAAATTAGTCATTGATTTGGAATAGGATACTTAGTAATTATAATATATATTTATTACCTAAATTAAATAATAAATAGTTATTTTTTTATTAAACAATTCATAAATTTGACAATGGTATATTTTGTGACGCATTCCAAATTGGAAAACAACAGAAATATTCATTTAATTATATCATCAAAATTACTACATCTAAACTATCAGAACATTTCTATATGAATTTGTTTGGACCATACAAATTAATAATTTTGTATGGTAAATAATATTTCTATGTTTTAATTTGTGATTATAATCGATTTACAAGGTTATATTTTCAAAATCATAAAACTGAAGTATTCACTGTTTTACAGAGTTTTTGTAGAAAAATCAAAATTAAAATTGAATTAAAATAATATTATTATGATTTGATCATAGTGGAGAGTTTGAGAATCAAAATATCAATTAATTTTTTAGTAATAAGGTTATCAAACACACCTTTTATGCACCATGTATAACTGATAAACTGGAATTGTTGAACTAATAAATAAAACTATTCAAGAAATGGAATGAACTATGTTCAATGAATAAAGTCTTCCAACCTAATAGTTGTCATAGGATATAATAACAACTTTCTATATCATGAATAGTGTTTTAATAAGGCATGTTTTAAAAAGGACACCCTATGAATATTGGAATAATAGAAAACCTATAGTGAAGTACTTTATATTTCTTGGATGAAAGGTTTATATCATGAATTTTGTGGAAAATCATGGTATGTTCAATAAAAAATATGATGCTTAATTAAACCAAACCATTAAATAAAGAGAAATATTAAACAGATTAAATTACTAATTTTTTATAACATGAGGCTTGAAACCACTATTGCGAATTTTAAAAATGATATTAAATAAAATTCATTCCAATTAAGAAGAATATCAAACTGAAGAACCTGAAAGTGTATTGACTAGATGTTCTAGAACCCTAAATTACCATCATTTAGAAACTATTATAGGAGATACAAAAACATCAATTAGAAATATATGAAATTTGTGAAACCTAGTAGAATATTATTCTTTTCAGTCTCAGTTAGAACCCAAATCAATTCAGGGACCCTTATAAGACAAAATATGGATGTTAGCAAAGGAAGAAGAGCTAAACCAATTCATAAGAAATGACGTTAATGAATTAGTAGGAGGAATATCTTATTATCCTTTTATCGGAAGGAAATTAGTATTTAGAAATAAAAAAGATGATCATGTTATTATAACAAGATACAATATCATATTAGTATCTAAAAGATATAATTAAGAAGAAGGTAGAGATTATGATGGATCCTTTTCCCCAGTAACTATAATAGAAGCCATTTAATTCCTTTTATCTTATGAATCACATAATAAAATAGATTTATATTATATGGATGTTAAATTTTCCTTTTAAAATTGATATTTTATTGAGGATGTTTGTCTTGAACAACCTCCTAGTTTTATAAAATCCTCAGAAACAAAATTCTTATTTGAGGATTTCTAATTCTTTATATGGAATTAAATAAAAACCTATATCATGGTATGAAATATTATGTTCATTTAATTTAAAAAATGTATTTACTATGGAATGGAGTGTCCGATACATTTTAAGAAATTAGTTTGTTTAAATAATTTATTAGTTAAAATTTAAGCATATGGTGTGACTTTTACTTCAACAAATAAAAATCATTGTAATGAATTTTCAAATCTAATGCCAACAGAATTTAAAATTAGTATAATGGAAGAAATTAATTTTATTTTATGATTTTAGGTATATCAATAATGTTAAAGAAATGTTTTAAACCAATTTATAAAATATTAATGATTTGTTAGAAAAGTTTGGACTTTAGAACAACAAGACATATAAATACCCCATGTATGATAATATAAAACATGATTAGGATAATGCCTTAAAACTAGTCAAAACAAGTTATACAAAGGTATGAATGGTATTTTGTTATATTTCACTTCTAGTTAACTAAAGATTCTGTTTTATGTTTGTTTAGGTGCTATATTTCTATCAAATCCAAAAGAATCAAATCTTACTATAGTAAAAATAACATGTATTTATTTAAAATGAAATTTATTTTAGTATATCATTTACCCCAAAACATATGATTTTTTTAATTTGAAATTCAGATGCTAATTTTGGAGGATGCATATTAGATAGAAAAAGAACCTCAATGACCTGCCAATTTTTTGGAAATTTATTAGTATCATGTTCGATCACGAAGCAAAACTCTGTTTCCCTATCAGCAGCTGAGGAAGAATTTGTTTCTGCTAGTAGTTTCTATTCACCTGTATTGTGGATAAAAAACAAAAAACTAGACTTTGGGATAAATTTTATTAATATATCTATTTTAGGATATAATAATATTTCAAAAACAATTTGAAAAATTATATATTTCATACTAAGACTTAGCATATTGATATAAGACACTGTTCCTTAAGAGATAATTTTCTCAAAAAGGACATATAATTAGAATTTGTAAATAATTGATGTTGATTAGCTGGTAATTTCATAAAACCCCTTGTCATTGTATGTTTTTATTTTATTAAGGGGAGTTGGGTTTATTTAATTTTATGTAAATATCTTTTAGACTATTACATTTTAGTGTATTTATATTGTTAATTTTTTTATTAATTTTATAATTTTCATTATTTAATATAATAAGTTTTTTATGTTTATTGGATTAAATGATTTTTTGTTTTCATTTATTTAGTACTTTGTGGTTTCAAAATTAAAATATTAATAATTACTCAACGTAACTAGAATGATAACCAAAGAAATTCCACCATTCATTAAAACCCCATTTGTATACCTTAACTAATCTTTTATGAAGCATTGTGCCTCATAGAACCCTTGTCTATTTCCTAAATCATAGAATATGGAAACATTCAAAAATAAAATTACGAAAAATAAAAAATACAAAGAGAACTAATGATGGTGAACCATGTGATCCAATGAATCAATGCATTTCATCCAAAAATATTCATTAAATAATGGGTTTTCAAATTGAATGGTGGTATGATACAATCCTTTTTATAAAGAAATATATATTATTTCATGTTTTGGAGTTTCAATTCGATAATGAAAATATAGTTTTCTCGATGAGGTAGAAGTAAAGAACATTTTCAGTAGTGTTCATTTTAGTTTTTGTGAATTAGAAGAAACAATATCTACTCAAATAGAAGAAAATTAATTTTTAATTTCATTAGTTCAAATCCTATGATTTTTAAGTTCCCTTAGGAAGGATTATTCCACATTGATCTTCAATCAATTTTAAATCAAGATCACAAATCAAAATATATAATATCTTCTGTATTTTCATCAAATAATTTTTGGAAAATGTTTTTAACGGGTCTGGAAGAATAACTACAAGATTTAGTTAATTTTATTCAAACTATTATTCCTTAAAAGTTTTCTGAAATGGATAATTTGTTATAACTAGACATGTACATTATGTTTTCCTTTATCAGTGAAGTTGAGGTAAATTTTACAAGAATTATGCTAATATATCATAGTTTTTCTACAATTTAGATGAAATAATATTCGTATACACTTATGGAAGGATCATATCTCTTATTTTTTTTAGGAATAATATGAATCATAATTTTGATTCATTAGTCAAATGACCTCACAACAGTTATTCTAATGCTGGTACTCTTATAATATTTTTCTTCTTTTGGAGTACAATACAAGTTATGTTGGGTTTTGTTGGTGAAAAATAAAAATTTCGATCATTTTCATAAGGGATCATGGTAATATAAGGAATGAAGATATTTTGAGAATATTGAATAAAAGGGTTTCATATACTACCAAGAGATATCATTGATATAATGATACAATTTTTTCAGAGTAAGGATATTAATAAGAAGTTCATGAAGGACATAACGTAAAAATTGAGGAATCAAGAATAAACCTACCCTAAAGAAACTATTTTATGATAGGGATATGTAACTCATGTCATTAATTTGGAATAACCAGATCTTGTTGGGGATGAAGGAGAGAAATTTAATGCTCAAGAGCTTCCTGATGTTCCTAAAATAGATCTGCATAATGTAGCTTCTAAAGGAGAATAGATCATTCAAAAGTCACTAATACAGACCAATAAGATCATTTAAAATATAGTAATCTCTATCATTGGTCATTCTATAAGAAAAAACTATACATATTTCAACAGAATGAATAGAGGTCTGTGATGGCCTTTCCCATTTGAGTGATATGTTTATGGAAAATTCTACTGTTAATCCTTTATATTTTGTGGAATCATCTATTAAAAAATTTAATCTAGAGGAAGGGACATATGATTCACTAACAAATCAGATTGATTATAATTTTGTTGTGATTAACAATTATCAAGAAGAGATCAATAATCTTCTAGAGGATCTTGAAGAATCCAAAATAAATATTGATGATTTAAAATATTCATCAACTCCATGGATAGAATTAGTGTCTCTTTAGACTCATCTTCAAGAGCTCAGGGAAAATTTAATGTCAAAAATGGATTTTGATGCATTTAAAAAAGAATTGTTGGATAATATTGGGAAGATAAAATCAAAATCTATTTCTAAGATAAGTTTTTAAATATTTGAAATGGTAGTAAGGAAGCCAACATGAATTAGTCAAATGGAGTTTTAATTATTCTAGAACATCTACTTCTACTCCTCTAACCTCACCATAACTGATAACAAGGATTCAAGCTACCAGATATGTAATGGAAGATATGAATTAAAATATTCATATTATTTAGTCAAATAGTAAACCATTTTTAATCATGTTGGGAAATTAGAGAAATTTTTTTGACAAATTTTCTTCTAGGGAACTGGGTGATAGGATGTTATACAACAAGTTTAGTGATAAGTTATTATTATTTTTTGTAGATAGAGGAGAATATGTATGCCTTATTAATAGTCAATTGGATCGAAAATAAGAAATTCATTCAGGATTCAAGTAGTTGGATAAAGAAATTGTCTATAAATATTTCTGAAAGGATAAAAGCTTAGTTGAATGAAATAAAAGGGGCTTTTTAAGAGCTTAGGCTACAATAGAACATGCTCCTCACTAATCCATTTAACCTTCAACCTGTCCTACTGTCTAACCCATTTCATTTATCCAAAACATCTAAAGTAGTAGAAATGTTTTTATAATAAAATTCATTTGTTATTTTTATATTTTTTGTTTCTTTGTAATTTCATTATTATTTTTTCTATAATTCCATAATCAAGTTCTTATTTATCCAAATAGTAAAATAAAAACATGCATCTATGGTTCTGTGAAAAATTGAATTTTTTATAATCCTTTTTTGTATACTTACTTTTTGATATCACAAAAAGGTGGAGAAAATTGGATAAAATCAACATGTATTTTTTAATATATTTTTATTCAAAATAGTTCTATGAAATCGAAATACCATTTTGATAAATATATTCCTGAATTTTTATCCTTTAAATGTGTTCAAAAAATACTATATTTTCTATTAAATATTTTATAGATTTTCTGCTCATAATTAAAGGGGATATTGTTGGGTACGTATTGTATCTATAATTGTCTATAAATCATGTTGATTTTGATACAGAAAATACCCTTGTTTGTTTTAATAATGAAATTACGTTAACTGTATTTAAACAAATTATTATCCCTTATAATATGTATTAATGAATTATATTAACGATTTTAATTCACAATGGAATATTCATTAATGTATTCAGAAATCAGTTTAGTGTATTTTAGGAAGAAAATTCATAATATATATTGATAAACATAATGTAAGGAATAAAACATGTGATTGAGAACAACACATAAAAAATGTACCATATATTTATAATAGTATATATGGATCCTCAATACTATATTTTCATAAAATTATGGTGAAAAAACATCACATTTTTATGGAGACATACATTTTAAAATATAACAATGTTTTGTTGATGGACCCTATTTAAGTATGGAACCCTACAATTAAGATAAAAATATATGGATCATTAACATTAAATTATGGTCAACCTTATAATTTAAACCTTATGTTGTAAAAATAAATTCCACATCGTTTAACCCTATGTTTTTTATTTTTTCGTTTTATAAAGGAACCCTATGTTTGACTTTTCAATATTGTAGATTTTAATTCATGATTTTTTCTGAGATTTATGTAGTGTTTTTCATATAATTACATGATGATTCAAATCTCATTTATGATATATTCAAGGCTCATAATAATTGATTCAAAGAAAAATATTCAATGGATCATGTAACTCATGTTTTTAAGGGACGTTATGACTCCCCAAGTCATTCTTGTATTTGAATGTTCATGATCTTATAGGTGATTTTTTTAGATCTATATTTATAAATAATTCCATCTATTATTTATATTATTATAAGATATATTTTCTATATATGTGATAAAGTACTCAAATTTTCAATGAATTTCATTCTTGAGAAATAACTTTTACAGTGCTATAGTTGCATTGAATGATTGACTCTAAAAGAGGCTACAAATTTGAGATGTACATCATCATTATCTAACTACTACAATAGAGATTCTACTGTTTGTTACATATTTTATTTTTATATCATTTGTATCTAGGATCTCATCAAAAATACCCTTTCTTTAATACATTTATTTCTGAAGAATAATATCCATATAATGTTAGTTAATTTTGTTGCAACAATGAATATCAACTTGAACTATCATCAAATAAAACTCTTTTGATTTGTTGGAGTATAAAATACTCATTCATAGTTGTGGTGAACTTTTATCTTCTTATATTAATATATTGACAACTAGACCCCATTTAAAGAATGATAAGGACCTATTTTAACATTGATTTAAAGATTTCAAGTTCTCATACTAATTTTTAGATTTGAATGTCTTACGATAAGAGGACCTTGCTAGTGATATTCACCAAGATCACAGAGAGAATTACTGAAGTGGTGTAGGGGATCTTTGTGACCTGATCAACTATAAATTGGTTTTGTTCTATTATTATTTTTATCCAAAAATTAAACTTTTTATAAAATAAAAATATATGTATCAAACGATGTTATAAAGGGATTCAAAATCTAGATTTAGTGAAGATTATTGAAATACACAACTCACCCACCCCCTCATTTTTTACTATTTTATTATTCAACATGAAACATACATTGCGTATAAAGAAGGATACGAAGTTCCCTTTTATAAGTAAGGGGAGTGGCATTATAAAATGACATAAATTATTAAATAAATTTTCATTTTTATGGATACATCTATCAATATTTATATAATTTTAATATAAAATATTATTTATTCTTAATCATTGGTTGAATGAAAATTAAGTGACTTTTTTGTTTTTTCCCATATCTCTTAGTTTTTACCCACAGTAACCCATTTTACAATTGTCTTAATATCTGGGTTTTATACACTTTAATGTTATAAAATAAAATATTAAAAGAAAATCGACACATAAATGAACCATTTAAGAAATTTTAGACAATATCCCATCTACACATACGATGGTATAAGTTTTTATTAATTTTATTTCATTTAATAAAATTTAACGTATTATAAAATATATTTAATATCATTTTTGGAACTGTTCATTTAATTTGATTTGAAACTGTATAGAATAAAATATATTATAATATAAATATTTTTCACCTCACAAATATGTTATAATGATCTATTAATTTCTTGGGAAACTATAACTCCCTCAAAAAAAATTACATTTAGAATTTTTAAAATCATTTAATTTATTTTTATACTTTATTTATACTGGTTGTCTTGGTGTCATGTACTATTCAATGGTAATTATTTCATCCCTAAAAATTTAATATAAATTTTAATGATAAAAAATTCTATTCATATTTCATATTAACATTTTGGAAAGAACATACATTTTTGTATCCTTAAAAAAATACTGATATTAAATGAAATTTTGTGCCATTTTTTACTTTATATTTTACAAAAATATTAAATAGTAAAAAATAATTATTAATTTGAAAAAATGTTAAATTTTCAATGTATGGATCGTTATGATAGAATTATTCTCATTCAATGAAATAAATTAATGTTTTAAATGAATTTTATTAATTATTCCATTTGAATTTATTCTAGTAAAAAAATATTAACTCTAACATGATAAAAAATTTAATATGGTTTGAATTCATATTGAAAAAAACTAAAGGGGAATATTTTAAAAAATTTAATATTCCTAATTCATTATATATAATCCATTATTGAAGATTTATTTTCTATAAGTGATTTAAATTAATTTTCCCAAAATTGTTAAAATCAATGAAAATAATTTTTTTAAAATACATTTTTATGTATAAAATATTTTATACTAAATTCAATAAAAATATTTCATTAAAAATCATAATTAGATTATTAAATTTTCATGATATCTAATTTTACCTTCAATTTGTTTTAAAAAAATTATCATTCTAAATGCTTGAAAAAATATTGTTTTCATGAAGAAGAAATATTTCTTTCTATTCAATTGAAAAACAATTTTTCTGAAGAATGTAACAAAATAACCATAGGATAATGTTGATACATTTATATCAAAAAAATTAAATCCTTATTATCAATTAAAAATTATAAATTTTCAGGAAAAGAGTAATAATATTCACACATAAAAAAACCCATTTTTGTTGAACTAATATTTTTAACAAATAAAATGAATTTATTATGAATTTAGTACTCATTTTTTAAGAATTAATTATTAAATTTTAATTGAGTGGGGAATATTATATATATTTAATAAATTGGTTGACCATAGTTATACACAAATTTCAATAGCAATATGATAACATTCATATTAGATAATAATATTTCAATAATATAACACTGTTTGATAAACATATGGTTGTGTGGCATAATAGTTATTACAAATAAAATTTTATAATACCGAGCAATATCATTAAATTGTCTAGTGCTAAAATTTTCCCCTACAGTGTTTTTTGATTTATATTTACATGTTTTTTTAGATTTGATAGAATTGATCTTCTTAAGCCTCATAATAAATATTTACAGGTTATCTATTGATGTTGTATAGAACCATACCACCATGAAGATGATTGAAAAACATATATGGTGGAAAATAATAATAAAAATCAAGAAATGAACCATGTATTTAATTGGAACCATTTAGTGATTGTAGTGTATGAATTCTATAAACTGATCTAATGGGTTTTACCATCTTTATTCTGGACTACAGTTATTATTCTTTAGAGGGGTGATCGAAGATATTTTTATAAATAGTTTCATCATTATACAGCACCATATTTTAAAATAATAGAAAATACTCAGTAGTTAGTGGGCTATTTGGGAAATATTATTGACCCCTAGTTATTAGATATGTATTATTCTTTTAATGTGGAATGTGTCATCTTAAATATTTAGGGTCCTAGAAGGAGATGGTGGTATGCTATAGTTTTGGAAAACAATAATGATTGTTTAGAGGGGGAAGACATCAAAGATAAATTCCAGGATATATACTATCCATATTCAATGGTTTTGGATAATTTAATATATTTTACTAATGTTAATCAGGGTGAGAGTATAGTGACTAATTATGAGTTAATTTGGATAAACATGCTCAGTTATTAGTTGAGGTATTGTCAAATAAAAATTTTCTATCCCACAGGTTTCATATTGGAATTTGATAAGATATTTGATCACTGTTATTCTTATTAAATCATAACTAATTTATTGATATTCATGATAGGGATTATATTTCCTAAATAGATAATATTGCATTTTGGGGATGATAGGAGTTTCTCTTACTCATAGCGGTAGGTTCAATGTTTTTTTATAGGAAAATGAATCAGACAATATTTCATGGTATACAATTTAGTGGTTTTCCTGAATAAAATAAATTATCAAAATCATTTTACAGATATAGTAAAATAAAAATGACTTATTTTGAAACTTGGATGTTTTTTCATGCAAATAATGCTAATGGGAAGGCCTGAAAGAATTATTGGTCATTCAAATTAATATTTTACATAAAGATATTATCCTTGTTTTTACCATTTTTCGTAATACTATGGTATTTTCAGTACAAAGAGGATCTATGGAAAAATAGGATAATTCCAAAAAAAATTGTGTTATATCAATAAAAAACTCGTGAATGAATCAACATCATATTGTGGATGTGTTGATAGTGGGAATTTCCGGGGGTCTAATGAAAGTGAGAGGAAATATTAATCTTACTTCATCTTTAGGGACTTCATTATTTTATAAGGATTTCTATAATTATTTGAAATAACTCAAAATTGTGACCTTATTTAATATTTCATAAGATATCATTTCTTATGTGATTTAAATTTCAAACTATATTCTGAAAAAGAAAGATGAATGCTCTACTAATACCCATAAAGTTCCTTTATATGAATATAAATTGATCTCATTCTAGATTTTTTTTGTTCTTGATATGAATCCCATATAAGTCATTATAGGTATTGACTCACTAATTTTTCCTAATTACATGAATGAATGATATATTTTACAAGTTTTTTTACTTCCCACAATATGGAGTGTCTTAATTTTCAGTGTTAATATGTACCAAGGACTAGTTGATCTAAACCTCCCATTTTTGATACAAGTAAGATAATATCCACGCATTCTTTTTCACTAGAGTATAAATTTACATGTGGTCTCCATTATCTAGTATTTATGGACTTTCCAAATGTGTTTCCTTTATACTTTTTGGGTTTTCCACACATGATGGAGGTATAGTTCTTTATTGATTTAGTTCATGGATAATAGGACATATCTATTCATTCTTACAATATAAAACATGACTAATTGATTTACATAAAGTAATAATTTTATGGATTTAATTCCAAAGGATTTATTTATCACATTATGACTCCCTTGGTAGGGAATCTGAGTTTATCCAGGAACGATGATGTAACCCTTTTCCTATGGATTGATTACTGAATGAAAAAGTAGTTTATGATCAAGAAAATGTATTTTTCCCTCATATTAATGATTTTTTATTATTATTTGTGTATGTTTCTAAATATGAATGATCTCTTGTCTATATACAAAAACATATAGTATTAAGGTGTCAAATTTCCCTATGATCGCTTTCAAGATCAGGTATGTAAATTATGAGTTTATTGTTCTTCTATTTGAATTTATCAATTCTCATACCCTTTTTATCGAATTGATGAACAATATTTTTAATGAACTAGGCCTCCCATTCATAAATATTGTATCTATCTAGATAAATATTCAATACATTTCAAAATTATACTCTTTAGTATTATTAATTTTTAGTTTCTTTAGAGACTAGAATCACACTATTCTTATTTCCCGAATGATCTTCTACATCACCAACAATGATTCCCCTATATTGTATTCTTCATAGACATATCCTATTTGAATCAATTATTCACAACCTATGGGAAGGAATAAAAATAAATTGTGGTATAAGAAACATATAATGGTTAAAAAATAAAGATATCAATGATTACATAATCATATAATCAGTGTATGGGTAAGAGAACATGATATTAAAATTTAAAAAACATACCCAGCATATCCTAGATCAAAATCCAAAATTAATGGCTAAATATGGAAAGATAATAACACATCATTCATAAATAATAAAATAGATAATATCAATGATTTTTAAAAATAGAAAAATGAATGTGGAAACACTTACCCTAATTGAATTGTGAATATGTAAATATAATAATAGGCTTACTCATTTGTTAAGGATATGAAATCATTCCCTTGCCCAAACTTATGGAAATGAAATTATGCCCACACATAACCTTGTAGACATGATACCATGTACAAACATAACCGTATGTACATGAATTTAGACACACACAAAAACATATAGACATGAAACAATGTCCACATATAACATTGCATATTTGAAATCAAGATCACTCAATATATCTTAACTCATTAGTTATCCATCATAACCTAATGCAATGTAGATCGACGACATGGTCACATATCCATAATTTACAAAAAAAGCACCCACCATCAGTTTATAAACAAACCACACATCATATAACAAACAATACATATGGATCAAAAATATCATAAAACTATCATAATATCATCACACATTAAAGGAAAATTGTTTTGTAAGCAATTCAACATAGAAAACAGCAATGAAAAGAAACATTTTCAAAAAATATTTCATCATTTAATTATTGCATTATACAAATAAATGAAATGGGTTTCATAGAAATGTTTTCATCATAAAGATAAAATATCTATAAATGGTATAATGATTTTGTAATTTTTTATATGCTAATTCATCTTCAATAACATCAAAAAAAGTCATATTAGATAGAAAATGAATTTGAATGATAACATGGAATAATTATTGAGGAAAATATCCCCTCCACATTGAAATAACTTATTTATAATCTAAAAAACATATAATATTTCAAAAAATCATTGAATATAACATTGTAAAAGATTAATGGATGCTTGAAATCCTCGAGCGGTCATGGTGGCATGGAATATTATTCATGTCGCACATGTTAAAAAATTAATCATTTATATTTTTGGTAAAATCCAAAAGGGAATTGTTTAGAATAGGTCATTAATATTAAATTTAGTTCACCTTTTTTAATTTATAAATTTTTAAAAAATTTAATTAAAAAAAACAACTTTCAGTATTAATAATTTTATTTAGAACATTTTATTAAAACCATTTTACACATCGAAAACATATTTTCAACCAAAGAGATGAATATAGTCAGTTTTTCTTAAAAACATTTTTTTGGACTCATCAGTATATTACAAGAGGAAAATGAATTAAAAATGAAATAGTTTTAAAAAATCATATGATAATAAAATTAACATGTTTTTTGAGTGGTATAACATAATATCTAAACCCTGAATGAAAAATCATAAATAATCCAAGTAAATTGGGAGATTTCAACATAAAAACATATCACAATGGTAAATTAGAATAATCATACCCATTAAAAAAATAAACATATATGTAAATATTTATATCCATTATATTCATAATAATTATTATAAAATACATTAATTTATCTATATAAAAATCATACAAAAGAAAGATGATGTGAATATGGAATGATTCACATTAAAATAAAACTATTACAAAAATACCAGACCATAATGGATTTTTTTTGATACACCTCATTTAAGAATAACATAAAAAGTAACTATAAATAATATCCAACTGGGGATATTGATGACATTAAATTTCAATGTCGTAGTATACACGCCACATAGAAGAAAATATAGAGAAAATTTGAAATGACTCTATGAAATAAAATTGAGACATGATATTTGTTACATAATGTTTCGAAATTAATTATACATATTTGAAACACTTATATAATAAATATTATAATATTATACATAAATTATAGGACTATAGTAATTATAACTTATAATATATTATTTTCTTATGAAATTTTATTAAACATTTATTTACAACTCTTTCTTAAAATCACTATTTGGGTTATAACTACCCAATTTATCATGTTGGTTTTGTTATTTTATTTGTGGTACATATACATTGATCATGGTTCCATAATATCTCAAATTTTAAATCTAATATATGTATCATATATATAAATAGATATATATTATTTATATATTTAAATTTATCCATAAAATTTAGTGATAGAAAATGATTTAAAATGTTTATTGGGATGATAAGCCGTACGAATGCATGAACACTATTTCCATTTTTTGGCATATGTAATGAAAAAATTGTATAATATATATATAATTTATAAATTAATTTTTATTTCCAATATAACAAATATTTTCACTAAATACATACTAATTACAATCCATGTCAATATAAAATGAATAAATAATTATATAACTTTATGTAGGTGGTAGTCCACACATATGGATGAGAGACAATTGTGTTTTTCACCGAAATGGAAGGGACGAAGACTGATGTAATATTAAAATATAATGAGTGTTAATATTTTATATATATCAAATATAAATATTAAATCCAATATTATATGTACCCACGAAAGGTGTTGATGGAAAACAATTACACAGGTTTGCAAGGAGGTAGTCATATATAAGGACGATGGACAATTTAATATCCCATTTGACAGAGGAGGTTGTGAAATTTTCTATATAATTAAAATAATAACATTGCACTAAACTTTAGATAATAATTTAGGATATTTTTTAAAATATGTAAATAATGGTGGTAAGATAAAAGGTAAAAAAAATAAATACCATACTATAGACAATGACCATATCATTGAAAAACCTAATTTAGTTCTCAAATTATCATACCTAGGATTGGAATATGGGAAAAAAGTATGTATAGATTGTGGAAAAGTATGAACGGGGATTTTTTTCCAATAAAAATAGTATTATATGTTGGAATAAGATAGGGTAGGATGTGTGCTTTATAATTGAGGTGTGGTGGCATTTTTATAAATACCCAAATAATTCAATATTTGGAAGTCACCCCCAGTCTATGTTCTTCAAAAATTGATAAATAATTTAGTGAAGGTAAGATATCATTTGGAAATACCTTAAAAAAGAACAACTTCTTATAATTGTTATTCCCATATCATATATGGTTAGTCAATTTTACCATTTGATTTTTCACCACATTAACTAGTCTCTTTATATTTTGCTAGGAAATTAAATTTATAATTTTAAAAATAAAATAATACCAGTTAAATAATTTGGACCCACATGTTACATAGATTAAATATAATATATAAAATAAAAACAATATAATTGTGTAACATTAATTATATCATGTTCTTAAGAAATGTGAAAAACTGTGTTTTTACCATAACAACAACAATTACATTTTTACTAACATTACTATTAATTATAAACAAAATTTAATATAAATTTATTAACTAATATAGAATATTCTAATACAAAAATATATAATGTATTTTACAAAATTCATTTCTTAAAAATGGTATAATTTAATTTTAAATTCAACCCGAAAACGAAATGACAAAAACCATTATAAAGAAATGTTTTTCACAACAGATAGATATTTTAAAAATAAATTGAATATATACTATATTACAACTAACTAATTTGGAATAATCATACTATAATTGAAATAAGTTTAATTTTGAATCATTTAAATCATAATTATACATCTAAATTATTTAATTGAAATTTTTTAAAACTTTTATTTCTCACTCTTCATTGAAAAAAAAAATTCATAATGTTCTAAAAAATCCACTCCTAGAAAATTTGAACACATAGATCTAAAAAATTATGTTAATTATGTATATTAAATATATCATATTTGGAAATATTATTGTAATAATTTAGTCACAAAATTTATTTAATCCCATTTAAAAAATACATTTTTAAAACATATAATGGATTTACAAAAAAATTAAATACTTTTTTCTATATTAATTATTTATATACAAAACTTATTCATAATTATAAAAATGTTATTATGCTTATTTAAATAACCATGTTAATATTTTAGGTAATAATAGTCATGTTTATATAATAATATCAATAATATATTACTGCAAATGAAAACATGGTGGTGCGTGTAGAACAAGATATTAATGAAATTAAATTTATTTGAAAATATAATACAACTAAGAGTATTACATTATACCCACATTAAAATATATTTATCTCATAATAATCAAGCACATTAATATTATCAACTGATGATACTTATTCCTCTAAACGTCAGGTTCACATATAACATTTTCAAGTATTTTGGTTTCACTACAGAACTGTGACCACATTAGTGGTCTTGTTTCATAGATTTTTACATATAAAATAATGAATCTACATGGTATATTCTTTATAGGAATCATAATGAGCATGTGTTGTGAACTCTGTGATCATTGTATGTGAAGGCTCATGTTGGTACTTTCACAATACTGATACATGGAACTCATCATGAACATTAGATATGTTTGGTTGATATTCAAAACTATTCATAACCATCACTATTCAATAAAAATATCTAAAAGGATAACTAACCTAGGTCTCATTTTTTTATTATTCAAGAATCTGATGACCTTCTTCCATAGAGAAATTTAAAAAAAATATATTCTCGCAAACATCAAATTCTTCATGAAAGTAATGATTGTCATCATAACTCTTATATCAAAATTTTTAGATCCATATATATTGGTGAATAGACATACCATTTCATTATCTGACTTAGGAACAAAAATATTACTTTTTCTATCTTCATCCTACCATATTAGAGTTTTAACTACCTTTTATAGTGGGATTAATTAGGTTCTAGATGGATTCTTCATTGAATGATTTTTTATAATTAAAACTCTACTAGAACAAGGTGTTCATTCCAAACACTATTAAAATCCATAAAACAATATAATAATATAACCTCAATGATTTTAATAGTTCAATCAGACATAATTACTTTTTTTATGTTATAATGGGATGAAACTCGACATCATATCCAAAAAATGTTGAAGGATTCTCTATATCATTGAGTTAAAACATTGAGACTAATAATATAAAATTTATATTTGTACTCCATGAAATCATTAAAATTTTTAATGTATAGATGAGTAATCTAGTCAAGAGAAAAAAAATTATAATAGAACAGATGTTTTTTAACATTAATAGAAGATTGAATAAATCCTATATAGAATTATTCCCTCTATTATTTTGGAGTCTCACAATAAAAGTAAAGGCGATTTTTATCATTTCTATTATTGTATGGATTAATGTTGTGACATACCATTATACTTTTATCTATTATCATTAACTTGATGACATATTATGCAGTGATAAAGGAACATATTTTTGATTCATAATATAAAATGTGATTTAATTAGTCTAGATTTTATATAGATTAATATCATAAAATTTCACAATTACATAAAATTTCACTAAAGGGTGAACAATATGATTTTCATAGGGTTCATTTATACACACTCAAACACAAAATTTCCAAATCTATGGTAAAGGATATGTGTTCCTTTGTTTTCAGAACATATTTTCATTATATTCAAGCTTCCCACAATTGAAATATATTTTGTGCTCCTTTCAATAGTACACCTGAGTGATCCTTCTCATATATTTGGAAAGTAGAATATTGAAAATTATACTTCAATAATTGTGACGTATCATTTGGGTTCTAAAACCCCCATCTTCCTTATCATATATTATAGAAGTGGTCGTCAACATTACATAATCTAGAAACATTAACTTGAAAATCATTTTTTATATTCGCAGATATCTTTTTTTCATATATATATACTGAATTAGTTTGTAACATATACATGGGGACCCATATATTACATGTAATAAAATTCAATTCAAAATAAATTTTTCACAGTATTATACTTTTAAAAACAGAACATGCTTTCATTCCATAACAAACTTCATTAATTTAAAAATGAAATATTCATTTCTATTAAACATCCATTAACCATGAGAAAAACATTTCAAAACATGTGGTGATCATAAAAATCCCAATAATTGACATAAAAATATGTAAAAAAACTATTAGTCTGTTAATATATACAAAAAAAAGAGGGATAAAGGTTTCACACTTAAAAGTAACATATACATAGTTTATGAAAACATGAGGTTCTTATTACATAGGTAAAGAATAAAAAAATCAATTAGGTAACATGGGGAATAACTTTCTTAACATAAATACTTATGATTGTAACCCTTATAAATACCATCTGATTTTTAACCATGATGGATACCATATAATGTAACCCTCAAAACTACCTTATGATGTATCTATCATAGTTACACTTGCAATATAAATTATTACAACGTCCCAAATACCCATTTCATCATAGGGATATCATGAACCCACCGATATTTTTTTTTTAATAAAACTACTCATCATTATAAAAATTTCCCATCAAATTGAACATATGTATAAATTATGAATAGCTATATCATAAAAACATTCCTTGAGGAATATAATTTTTCTTTAAAGGAATACTTCGTATACAAATTAGAAATGATTTTATTTGAAAATAACCATTAATTTTTTATATAATTCTTTAAAAATGATATCCTAAAAAATATAATCCTCTCATGTCGTACACGTTATTAGGATACATTATTTTTGAATTTTGTAAAATCATACATTAAAGGGAATTTTATATGGATAATACCTTATATTAGGTTTAAAATCCTTAAATGTCTTAAAAACTCATGTATAATGGTTTAAATACTGTTATTAATTTATTAAATGACCATATCTATTTTTATAATAACATTTACTATATTTTTATAACATCCTTCCACTAATTGTTTGATAATATTTGGTTATTTTTATTATTTCTGGTGTGTTAATTTCATGGTTTTCATGGTTAGTTTGTAATGGATTTTTTTATCGAATGAAAGAACAACTACACAAGTGGAATGAAATATTATTAATATTTTTATATATTATTAAATGATACCATATATCATTTTTTATTATAATTGGGATATGTTACATAAAAAATTAATGGAATTGATTTAATTTATTTTGGTAGTTTTTGTGATTATCATGAATATATATCATTTTGTTTAATATCATGTTTATATATTGGGTCTAGAAAATTATGAAATTTATTATATGAAAAATAAAATCATATTCATCCATAATAATGGTTTTATGACCTTATATGAAGGAAGTAATGGAAATTTAAAACCCATCATCCATGATGATGGAAAATCCACTCTTTAGGGACAATGTTTTCATTTTTTATAACTAGATGAGAAATAGAGTAAATTAATGATGAAAATTTCATTTATAACATTAAATTAGAGTATATGTATGATACTATAGTTATCATGTAACTTGTATGAGGGGGGTTGATTAGATAATAGGAATATAAATTAATTTTAAATGAAAATTAAAGAAAAAGAAAGATGATTTTACATCTTGAATTAATCTCTTTGCAAACCTTCTTTGGAATATTAGATTTGTTATATTATTTTCAATGGATGTAGGGGAGATATTAAAAATATTATTAGGCAGAATTTTATATAAATTCACTGATTTGAAGGTGTTAGGTGAGGTGGTGGTGAGGGGTGGTATTTATAGTAGAGTAAATGGAGTTATTTTTATTATTTTTGACACCTGTTTAATATTTTGGATCAACTCTATGAATTGTTTAATACTAATTACTAAATATATTAGAATAGTTAAGTGTACCTAACTATTATTTGAATACATATTCCATATATCATCTATGACTTAATAATTTATGTATTGGTCAAATACCATAAATTACTGTATTTCACTATTCACCAAAAATTCTATTATTTTTAAAAAATCCTTAAAAATCAATCTATTTTTTCAATGTTTAGATGGCAAAAATGATCAGAATTTTATCAAAATAATTTCCTAAATCTGATAAATTAATCTAATAATTAAATTCACCATTCATAAAAAATAATAATTTTTAAATTATTACTCATTTTATGACACTTTGAAAAATTAATTAAGGTCTAAAAAATTTATATTATATTCATAATACAACAAGTTATTAATTTAGGGATAGATTTTATGATGAAAAAATTTATTTTAAATAATTAAATTAATTATAAATTTATAAATATACTTTTATGTTTCACAAAAATATTATCAATTAATTTATCATTTTTAAATAAAATATTTACTTTTTCCATGATATAAATAATTATGATTTTCATTTATAAAATACATTAATTTTATTTATAATATCATCGGTGAAGTTAATATGCTATTAAAAAAGATTCATTAAATTCTATAACAGCCAATTTGTTCACTATACATTTATAATTAATATTAGTATTTATTTCTAGAAATGAAAAAAATATTTTATAAGTACATGGGTTGTTACATTCTCCCACATTCTAGAAATTATTTCCTATAAATTTTAATTTACATACTAATAAAGTGAAGATAACATTCCATCATATCAGTATTAACATTTTGCTTCTTCAACCATGTGGTTTCACTAAAAAACCATAACATTGTAAATCAACATCTCCTGAAATAAATGATATTTACATTAAATAATCTGAATAAGATTTTACTTATATGAAAGGTTATCTTCCAATGGAGCAATCTCACAAATCAGAACATGAGATGAATCTGGAACATAATTTCTTAACATATAAATAATAAAAGAATTATGTAACAGGGAAAAACTCAGAGAAAAATCCAATTGGTAGAAAACAGATCCAACATACTCCTAGATTTCATGGGGTCCAATGAATCAAGGACTCAACTTCCCTTTTTTACCAAAACACATCACAAATTTCAATGAAATCATTCAATGAATACACAATCAATAATTTCAAAAGAATGTTCTTTTTAATGGTAATATGTATAAATTTTCTTCATACTCTAAGCATTCATCATATATTGTGGGATCATAATTACTTTTTCATCCAATTCCTCTACTAATTCTGCTCCCACCAACATCCTTTCTCCAACGCCATCCCAAAATGAGGGAGTTCTCATCACTTTCCATATAATTCCTCAAAAGGATCCATCTATACAATAGAATGAAAACTATTATTATAATAATACGTAACTAAAGAAATATGATGATCCCAATTTCTATTATAGTCCACATAACAACCATATAACATGTCTCACAGGGACTAAATTGTCCACTTTGTCAGTTCCTGAGATTGTGGTTGAAAGGTTTTCTTGAATTTTAAATTTTTTTCAAATGACATAAAAATGTCTTTTCGAAAGATATAAGTGAAATAGTGATCATGGTTAAATATAATGGATAGTGGAACTCCATGTAAACTAACCATCACTTTGAGGTATATTCTACAATACTAATCCCAATACATTATATATATGATATGAAGAAAATGTATGGATATAGTCCTTCAATCTATAATAACCAAAACCATGTTGTTACCTTGAGAATACAATGTTATTCCCTCCATTAAATCCGCAGATATATTTTTCCATTACCACTCTGGAATAAAAAAATGTTGGAGTGTCCCAATTGGTAGCTACCACTCTACATTGTCCTCTTGAAATATCAATCATTTCATGGTATAGTCAGTAAAATATATTTTTAATTCTATACCACTAGTGATACTCTTTAATGTATTTATACATTATTGTGCTTCTAGGATGAACTAAAAAATAAAAAATTGATCCTCACATAATAACTCGTTTTTAAACAATAAATAATAATGCACACATAATCTTTACCAAAATATGGAAACACAATCTTTATTAATTCTATATTTTGTTAACCTACCATTTTTAAAAAAATTACATTTTTTTATAACTCATGGTTTTTCTTTTCTGGTTGCTATTTTTTTAGTAGAGATGATTACATTAAAACATGAAACAAAACAGACCATTTTCCTGCAGCAACAACATTAAATCCAAAATTAAATAAATCATTATACAAGGGGTGATGTTCAAATTGTATCATAGTTAATATAGAAAAAATTTATTTAAACTCAAGGCATCAAACATCTTTGTTTTCATTACTATGATGATAATTAATAGTGAAATACCATCCTTTGATAGTTTAGGACATATTCTATGAATCATGTTTAATTCCTTCTAAGTGAATATAAACTTCAAACATTTATGTTTTGTATATATTTTACATTGGATTGATATAAATCATGAAACAAATATTTTAAATAGAAAACCTTAACTGGTAATTCAGGAATATGGGTTGGATAAATTAAAACATTTGGTTTTAGTTTCCATAATGCATAAACAATTACCTGTTCATTAAACATTATAACAAAACCACATCCCTTGAATAAATCATAATTGCAGATGTCAAAATCTATATTTCCAAAAGGAATACACAAAACTAGAGTATTCACCATTCTTATTTTTAGTTCCAAGAAAACATACATCATTGACTTTTTTCCAAATAAATTTAACCCAATTTTATATTAACATGCCTACTTGGATAGATTACAGTGCAATCATTTTAATAAAATTTCACTTAGAGCATATGGATCAATGAAAAGTATCAAAGATTCATATTTATTTTTAACAAAAAATAGGATTATTCCATGGTGTAGTGAGAGTATGAATTAAAGCTTTACCAAGTTGCTCCTACAACTTATTATTTAGTTTTATATATTCTAATTGAGTCATTAAATAGGGTTTATTGGGATTGGATTATTGTCATGAACTAACTAAATAGTAAACTCACTTTCACGGTCACGTATAACACCTAGAAACTCACTAGAAAAAAATATTAATATATTAATTTACCACTGGAACATTATTAATCTGAACTATTCCCATGTTTTAAAAAGTTTGTGAAATATCATTTTCATTTTCACCCGTTTATAGTTTCCCATCATCCTACTATGTTATAAATGGTATAGATTCATTCTTGTATAATTGAATAACTATTTTTAAAAAATATTATATATTTCTATAATCAATCATAGCTAGATGAAACGAAATCCAACCCATTCCCAGATTAAAATATAACTCTAATATGGAAAAAAATAAAAATGTCTTTAAGTTAATTTCACTACACAGACAGCAACTAGAAGGTTATTGTAATTTCAGTTTTCCTTAATATTTTTTCTTACGAAATTTTAAAAAAGCCCTGGTTTCATTTTTTTGGAGAAATATCCAATTTATCATTGAATTTCACATAAATTTTGGAATGTGTGAACTTCATATCAAACATGACATTATAACAATATAATAAATCAAACAATGTTTAAGATACCAAATCATTTTATGTCCCCACATCAGATGAATTAGTGGAAAAGAACATCACAACATGTTTCTTCTTATAGTTTTGTTTCTTCCCATCACTCAGATCCTTCTTTTGGAATATATGTGCATAAATTCCCATCACGACACATTTAGAACACTTTGTATTTTTCTATTTATAATTAAACATTCCAACACTATGATAATTTTCATTTCAATCTTGGACCATGTTTTCAATTTTACCATATTATGAACTCTTCTCATTTTTAAGGAATTACCTAGGGTTATTTTTACTACATGTTCAAAGAAATGGGTACTAGACTTTCTTACCTTCATATTTTTATCTGATTCAAACCCATTTCTTTTTATCTGGACCTATTCTTTTACTTATATTCATATACATATGATATTTAGAAAACTCCATTTATACTATCTCAACCCATTTTCAAGGATTGTCATAACTTATTATTTCACGAGAAGCAAATTCCCTTTCAATATCATGGACTCATTCTTGAGTAGAAATGAATGATTTAATTATCAAGATCCGAAGTATGATTTTATGATTACCTTTCCAAATCATGTGAGTTTTGATTTATAAACAACTACTTTATATGACTCCTTTTGTTTCAATTCATGGAATTTATTTTACAACCTATGTCCAACTTACTTAAGAAAATAACATTCAAGGATAATATTATTAAATCTATCTCATTCCAAGGCATCTATATGTTCTCTTTCCTTTTCATTCCTAACCATTTAAAAGAACTATTCGACATCACAAACAAAATTTTTAATGTAAATAATAACAATTTTTTTATATAAACACCCCAGGACATCGAATAACATTTCAAGGGATTAAATCCACCATTTAGCCACCACTGGTTCAAAAGAACCACTAAAGGATGGGTTTTTTTGCCTCATTAAAAATTATATTGTCATCATGTTCCTTTTTTTAGATCTATATGTTCTATTGCAAAGATTACACCACTATTTATAGACATTATCAAATGTTCTATTACTATTTAAAACTACTCAGTTCTAATCCCCGCCATTCCCGATTTCATATTAAGAAATATGGCATACACTTACTGCCTTCCTATTTCAGCTTCCAAATTTATTCAATGGAAGACCATTCTAAAGATATATATCTTAGATGATGAAAAATAGAAATATTTAAATTATATAAAATTAAATATTAAAAATATGGTAAAAATTAAGGGAAATTTATTAACATTATCCTACCCCCCAATATATCTAAATAATTCTCTAATATAATCTATAAAGAATCAACCTTAAACATTTCATAGTCTAGTAAATTTAACAACAAATTATATTTTTTACATACCAAAATATCATTTCTGTTTAGAGTTTTAGAGAATTTTTCAATAAAATATTCATATTAACTCATATATTATCATGTCAACTATTCTAATCAATATCAAATTTATCATAATATGAAAAATTTAAAAACAAAACATGCTTTCTTTCTATAACGGACATATTAAATTTAAATGTTGAATCTTTCATTACATTATCTATCTATAAAACTTATTAATGATATTTTTAAACATGTGGTAAGCATAAAAAGAATTGTTTGGTACCTAAAATGGAAAGGAAAAAACCATAATTCTAGGAATATTTACAAACACACGGAGGTAAAACCTCTTACCCATAAAATTAACACATATTTATTTGTAAAAACAAGTGATTTCTTTAAAACATATAAATCATAAAAACCCATTTTAGTAACTTTGGGAATCATTTTTTACCATAAATAATTATTATTTTATCCATGAAGACTAACATATAATTTCTAACCCTCACTGATACCATGCTATATAGCCCTCACAACAATTTTACGATGTAACTATTGTAGTTACATATGAAATAAACATTACATCCAACTTCCAACATACCCAATTTATTATAGGGATATCATGTAACCACCTATAATTGATCTATAATGGATCCAACCATCATCATAGTTAATGAACATGAACCCAAATATAAATAGAAAATAAGAATACATTCATCAAAACAACATTCTTGGAGGAAAATCACTAATTTTAGAAGAATACATCACATTAATCAATGAAATTATTGTTTTTTAAAATAACCTTGAAACAATTAAAATATTTATATAAAAAAATATGTGTTAATGACAATATTATAAGCCACTAATTTCATATATATATTAAAAAAAATATTTTTATTAATTTTTATAAAAAGAGACATAAAATATTATTTTAAAAGGAAAGTCCCCTACCTTGGGTTTGACTTCCCTCAAACATATTCAAACACCATTTAGAATGGTTTCAAGAGTATTATTATGTAATTACAAGACCATATTAATATATATAATAACATATATTATATTTTATGAGATATTCCATCAAATTTATTGATTATTTATTTTTTATGTTATTTTTTGAGATGTGTTTAATTCATTGTTTCCATGGTGGTTTTATTATGGGTTTTCTTATTAAATGGAATAAAAACATATAATGTGGATAGATATAGTATTAATATGTTTCAATAATTTTAAATTATATCATATCATTTATATTTTTTCTAAAATGTGGATAATTAATTAGATAAAACATTAAGGAAAATTATTTCATTTATTTTGGAGGTTTTTATGACCATTACGAACTTATATAATTTTATTTAATATAATTTTTATAGTTGTACTAGAATAATGTTTAACTTGTCATATGTATAATAAAATATTATTTAACAATAATAATGGTTTTATGATAATTCATGAAGTTGGTAATAATGAACTTTAATACATTGTCCATAATGATGGTAAATAGACACATCACATACAATGTTTTAAATTTTTATAAAAAAAGGATACATTTATAGGTTTAAAGATTGATATTCCATTAAAATAATAGAAATACAATATATCAGATCTACCTGATTCATCATGTAATTTTCATGAGATTATTTTATTAGAGAATAATAAAATGATAATAAATTGAAAATAATATCAATGAAAAAGAATGGGGATTTTACCCATTGAATTCTTCCCTTCATAACATCAATAGTAATATTGGATTTGATTTTTTGTTGAGAACAAATACTCTTGGATGTTTCGGGTTGGATTGGTTATAATATTGGGATGAATTTGGAATGTCTTCTAGGATCCAATGGTGTTATAATAATATGTGGTGAGTTGTGGTATTTATAGTAAGAGAGATGAGCGGTTTTTTTGAATATTTTATTCATTGGATTATTAGTTTGGCTCAAGAATATGAATATATTGAACCATATCATAAGATATATTAATATAATGATGTATTGTTTGGAGATTATGGGATATAATATGTAATATATCATTAATGAATCAATAATTAATTTTTTTAAATACCATAAATAATCATATTTTACTATCACAAAAAAATTAAACACATTTAGTGAGATCACAATAACCACATTATATATTATTCAATGTGTAGAATTCAAAATTAAAATCTATTTTATGAATCTATTTTTCTAAATAAAAAACCTTAATTTTTAATTAAAGTTTTTATTTATTCACAAAAAATCCAAATTTTAAATTATAACAGATTTTATGAAACTTTTGAATAATTAATTAATTTCTTATAAAATTATACTATAATCATAATAAAATAGTTAATTTTTGACTATTTTTATAATGATTAATTTTTTTAATTTATTATAATAATTATTATATTGTATATATATATTATGATTCACTAAAATATAAATGAAATAATTAATAATTTTCAGAAAATTTATTTACTTTTCAATTATATAAATATATCATAATTTTTCTTATTAGATATATTAATTTTATATAATTTCATAGGTGAGTTTACTATTCTATTAGTATAGATTCCTCAATTTAAATAAATACGGCTTATTTCATTATACATTTTTAGGAATTTAACAATTTAATTCTACATTGAAAACATATTGTTTTAAGGGTTTTTGGGTTGTTATACATATCAACCAGATCATAAATATTTATATATTCCATTCCCACTTTGACTGCACATCAAATGATTACATCATTGCTTCAAGAGTCCCTTATGGATAAAATCATGTAGTGACTCAGTTTTAATAGACTCAAGAATATATCAAACATACATTCAAGATTGTTGATAATACAATAATAATAGCTCAGATGTCATGTAAAAAATTCATCACAGGTAACAATAGATTTAATATGAAGCTTAATAATTTTTAAGAATTCAATCTCTATTTTATTTTGTACAATAAAAAGAAAGTAATATTTTAAAATAACATATTAAACTCATCCAACTCTATAGAGTCAATTTCTATTTATTACATATCATTCTGAATAAGTTTACACCAGTGATACACTATGCAATCTTCATGATAAATCGAAAAAATATATTTTTCATGATATAAATAATGGAAAATGGAAAATAAAATTTCAACAGTAATGATCTATTACTCATAAAATTAGGGATTATTTTACCCAGTAAATGAAATTTTATGTTTCTTCATTAATTATTAATCAAAAATTTATTCCCTCCTTTTATCATTTGGATTCTCATCATGATTCTAGGATTTAGGTTGTTGTTTGTTTAATAAGTTTTTTTCATTCAAGATCCCCAAAAATTTGGGTTTTCAAGTGAAAAATAATTTCAATTTATAACTCATTCAACATTAATTTGAACACATCAAGTTTTAAACATTTAATGGAACAATAAATTATAATGTGATACACCATTACTGTAATAGGTAATATTGATCAAACATTGTATATTAAGGAATGATTCTATTCATAGTTTTGTTAAAATCCAAAAATGTCCTTATTTAGAAAATTATAAGAAGATTACTTTTAACCTATTTTTGAGATAGTCTATCTTTGGTAAAAATAAAATTAAACAATAATGTTATATTAGTAAAAATTTATTTAATAAATTTAAATAAAACACTATCATGGAAAAAATAGTATTTTTGACCGAAGATAGAAATATAGACAGTTTTGAAAAAAAAATATTATTCTGACTCTTGAGTATGTATCGATATAAAAAATAAATGAAAACGTGATATTTAAAAAAATTACTAAATGGGAAAAAAATCATGTGTTTATTTTGAGGTAGATCATAATATCTCATCATTGGAATCACAATTATAAACAATCCTGGTAAAAAAATGAAATTTCATTATCAATCTCTTATTACATTTGTAAATTTTGAATCTTCTTCCTCATAAAATAGAAAATATATCTAGAAATATAAATCCACATTTAATTAATAAAAATATTTATAAAATATATTCATGGGAATTATATACAGAACAAAAAAATGGTGAATATGGAATGATTCCCACAAAAACAAGTGCAAAGAAAATCCATTATCAATTTTGATGTTTGGTATCATAAGAACCATTTTTGTGTAACATCAAATTAATAGTAATATCATTAAACGTTTTATAATAATGATATAAAATTTCAATGGTTTTGAATATTATAATTACCCAACCCAAAAAATCCCGAAAAAGTGCATTACTTTATACACTAACAAGATTAGAAGGAGCCAAATCCAAATGTACCAAAAGATTAGCAGTTTCGGAAAACTATATTACATACATGATACACATATTAGATTTTTATATTAAAAATAAAACATGATATATAATAAATGTTAATAAATAGAATCTATGAAATTTTATTCAATGATTTCTTGTTTATAACCTACAAAAATGAAACTTAAAAATAGTGAGATCATATTCTTAGTAAGTTTTAATAAACCGAAAAAAATAACGATTCATGAAGATTAAATCTACATGGAAAGGTAAATATCTAATAAAACATTCCATTAAAATAATTATACAAGTAAAAATCAATATTTCAAGGAAAATAAATAAAACACATTCCGTATTATCAATAAGATGAGAATGAAATTCATAGATTCATTTTAAAATATGAAAATAAAATACATAAAAGAAATAATAACTAAATTATCATAGAAGTAAATTCATTATTATTTCAAATAATTATTGAGGCTAATTAAAACATATATCTTCAATACTATTCAAATGATGGTTTAAAATTAATGACATAAACCCATATAATTTGGCCACATTATATGCCTCATGAGATCCTTTTGATTCATTGAAGGGATATGTAATTCAAGGGCTCCAACCATCATTTCATATTCACAGAATTCCTCATATCAAATAATTTCTTTTATTAATAAATAAGAATCCTTGTAAAATATCATGATATAATAAGAGAGAAATATTTATCATTAATTTCCCTATCAATCGAAAAACTATCAATGATAACTCATTTTATAGAAATGGTATATTTTTAAGAAAATAAAAAAATCTATCACAAAAAAATTTGGATATTTAAATGATTACAATAAATTGATTGTTTTAAGAGAATGTTGAAAATATAAAAATAAAGTGATATTGTAATGATAACTTTTACAACTTTGTAAATTTTCAACTAAAAACCCATGGGATAAATAATTTAAAGGGAAACATAAAATTAAATGAGTTCTGATGGATTCATAAAATGAAAAGAAAAAAGAGATTTATATACACCAACTTATTGTGAATTGTTAATAACAACAAATAATTCTCAATGGAATGTTAATTGAACAAAATCCATTACCTTGTGATTCCATTTCAGTTAACACCATATAACAATTTATATAATGGTTTTAATAATTTTATTAACACATTAGAGGGAAATTATCAAATTTATAACATAATATATTATCATATTTTATTAACTTATTGCCATTTTTTAATAATCATTCATTATATTCAATATTTTTATGTTAATTGAAATGTTTTTTGAGTATATTTTAACTTTTTAAATAATGATCATATTAATTAGATTCCAATATCATTATTTTTAGATTTTAAACCATGATATAAATATCATATATATCCATAAAATATGTATTAATTATAATCTATAATATTTTTAAAGTTGATATGAAGGGAATTGTTCATGGAGATGGTATGTTGTACATATACATGAACACTACTTCTACTTCATTGTTGTATAAAAATAATGAAGAGTAAATGATATATATATATATATATATATCATTGTGTGTGTGTGTTATAATTATTTAATCTCATTTATGTCATATATGTCACATATTTTTATTTTAAAGCATCAATAATACATTTCATGTGTTGTAGGAACAAATCACATCACTTTGGGGAGGTGGTAGTCCATAAGCCCACAAATGAAGTCATCATATCCCCCAAAAATGGAATAAATGATGTTAAATGATACATAAAAATTAAATAAGTATAAAAAAGTTATAAATATCATATGTGACATATAAAAATATTCTTTATATCATAACGACCATTATGAGAGTTGGTAAAGGAATAACAAACAATCATTGTTTCACAAGGAAGTGGTCTACTGTACACGCGAATGGTATGTTCATTACCAATTAGTTGGAAGTTTATTTATGTTTAGTTAAAACCCATTGAATTAATACAAATCATAATATTTAGTGTAATCATTTTAATAAATAATAATTGAATAATAATATTTTAGGGGTGAATAAGGAAATATTTTGAATGTGATCAATGAGGAATGTAACCTCGTTTTTTGTAACTCCTTTTAGTTTAACTGAAAATGACACTCTTGATTTTTCTTCTTCTCTTGATGAGGCTTATTAGATGAGGGGAGGGATGTCTGTATCATATTTTATCTTGGATTTTATGATCCATAGGTCATTATAGGCTTGAATAAATGTAATGGGTGAGTTTCTTTTTATAGTGGAGGCAGAGTGACATTCATGTAAATTTTTAAAGAGGGAAATATAGAAACATTTATTTCCTGTCATATGGCTCAAATTATAGTAAAAATTTGATCCAATGGATTATTTGTTAAAAATATGGTCATCATGTGAATTGTTGAAAATTTTCTAGGTCCTTTGATCCCTTATTTCTAATATTTAATCAATTTCTAAGCTTAATTTTACCAAAACTACTTTAATTAATTTTATTATCTTTCAATTATATTTTTTGTAAAAACTATTATTATCATATTATATATTATAAATTATGATCATTAAAAATGATGAATAAACATATCTACATGCTAATCTCATTAATGGAAAAATAATAATATAAATTTAATCTCATTGACGGGACGAAAAAATGATTTTTTAACATAAAACTACTCAAACTCATAAGATATTTTGAAATGAACTTTTAGAATGAAATTTTTTCCGAAGAACTAAAATGGATTAATTGATATTAAATTTAGATAATTAATCATAACAATAATTCAAAAAAATAATTTTTCCTTAAAACAATTCGACAAAAAATATTATTTTATTAAAATTTAGAATTTTCATTATTCAGTAAAGAATGAAAGTTCACATAAAAATAAAAAAACTAACTTAAACATAATTTTAATGGTAAATATCAATAATTAATTTTATTTTTTAATTTTGAATTTATAAAATTGAAATAAAATTATAGTAAAAGTTGTTTCTCCATCAAATGGCGTTAAAACTCCTTTTTTAAAAATTTAGGTTTTTATTTGTAAAATGTTGTTTATTCTCATATTATGATTATAAAATCTATTGAATTAATATTATTAAAATTTAACTGATTATATGATATGTATTTTTTTAAAAATATCACATAATTATAAATAATTAAATTTTTAGAATAAAATGAATTCGTTATCATAAAAACAGTTTTTATAATAATAGTATTTAAATATTCTATTGGGTTTTTATATTCATTTATAATAAATTTATAACTAATGATTTCAAATATATATTCTTATAAGTTATTTAATCATATTCATAACCATAAATTTCAGAAATATGACATATTATATTAATTAAAAATATCTAAATAATATATTTTTGTTTTGAAAAACTCACTCATGTGTGTAATGAAAACTAAAAAACAAAGTCATTTAATAATATAATGAATGATAAATCAATGTTTTAGGCATTAAAAGTTATATAATATAATTATTTAAAGTATTATATATACTATAATGTATCTATTCACTATATTTTATTCTATGCATGCTTTTGCATGTAGAAAACAATGATAAATTCTATGTTCTTTCTTTATAATTTCAAGGTGTTACATTCTACCAACCATAATTAAATTGTATCTTATCAATTTAAATGTGATATCAGAAATAGAGGGTTTAATATACTATTTTTTAAAAACTCACATCCAAAATAAGGATCATAACAAATATTTTGTTAAATAATTAAAGGGAAATGTGAACACTCCCACTAAAAAATGTTTTTGAATATGAGACTATTAGTAAAATCATGAACTTATATGAGGATTATAATTATAATTTTCTGATATATATTGATAGATAGAATTTCCCTAAGAAGTTTTTTTACAAAATAATTCATGGACTAGAGGTGGAGAAAAAAGCCTCACCAATATCATATATAATGGTGATGATAAAAAACATATTTATTTCACAGACCTTTTCTTAGAGTTTAGTAAATAATTCACTATTTAAGGATATAGTGAAATTGAATTACATGACATTTCACTATTTTATACATGAAATCATACCATTTGTATATGTCTTTAACCATTTTGACATCATTTCATAGCATAGGTCTAATCATTGGGTGATGTAATAAATCAATCTCTATAACATATCCAATGTTCTAATTAGACAATTTTATAAATGGTTAACCATTTCAAAATATTATGATCCAACCCTTCAGAAAAAATGTCACCAAGTTTAAAAAATGAAAATATTATTAATCCATCAAAAACCCAATGTATCTCTTTTTTTCACATTCCAAACATGTGAATATAATCATCTAGCATTCTCCTAAGACATGGTAATTACCTGAATTTCCAGAAAATAGATTGAAATCATGAATTCTTCAAGATTAATTATGTAAAAACAAATTTTTAGATATATTTATTAAATGAAATAGTGTTTTAAAATCTATCAATGATAGAATAAACCGATGTTTCAATTTATCAGTACTCAATTCCAATGTAGTCAGTACTTACCCAATTTAGGTTATCCTAATCAACCATATCATTATTCAAATTTAAATAGATCAATATTATGAACATATTAATGAATATATAACCTCCAACAACATGTTTCTCTTAAACGATCAATATTATCCTGAAACTCTTTTTTATGATACCATTCAACATATTCCTAAAAGAAATCAAATCCTGAGGGACAAAAAGTTTTGCAATTTTTTTCACAAACCATTCTAGGATTCCATCATACCTAGCACTTGGCTCGGTCTATAATATGACTTAGAGGTAATTACTACTCTCGATAGGTTAAAAACTAGTGTTTGGGTATCAACAATATACTTTGGGAGTGATTTCACCCTAGATAAAAAATATTAATCAATAAATTAGAACACAAATATATAACTAATATTAGAACCAAAAATGGTACAATGATTTCTTGAATCATGGTTTTACAAATTTAAAAAAAAATACTACATTGTGTTGGAAAAAATGCCTAAAAACCTACATGAAACAAGAGGGGAATCAACCTTAATCAACTACTTCCAACCCCTACAACAAACAAAACACTCGTTACAAGATCCACCATCAACACGATGAAACATCATTCTTTTACCAAGGGCATACACAACAATGTCTACATACACAAAATGGTGTATGTAAGGTTTTATTCAAATCCCTATAGAATGAAACCCAAAAAACTATTTCATTCTACAACATTTGAAGAAAAATAAACATATAAATTTATATAGTATGTATCGAAACATTTTCAAGAAATTGTTTTCTAAAAACTCATTTTCAAGGAAACATATTCCAGGAAAATTATTTCTCAACAACTTTTATAAAAAATTGTGTACACATAAGGTCCACTATATACCTATAGATGTCCACTCAACACATAATCCTCATGCCACAATACATTACCATGGGGAAATCAATAAGGGTACCCAAAAAGAGATAAACTCTAGCAAACTCGTACCTCTTTAAAACATGGTTTAGAAAATACAACCCATAATGAACTCTTCCATGAACCACCAGAGAGGAATCTATTCAAAAATATAGTGGTCTCTAATCATTATCATTATTCAGTTAGTGTTTTTATTTTCAATCCTGCTAATATAATCTAGGCCTTTCCGCTTCGGAGTCAAATAGTAAAAATTAACTAGAAGAATGTGGGCTTTCCACTTCTAAATCAATAGCATACTAGTTCATGTCTGGCCCATAGGTACCATAGATATTCATTGTTCTCAATTTAACATTCACATATCACATATATCAATACTTTCACAACATTATTCAAAAATCACTATCATACAATGAATTCACAACTTCCAGAAAATCTAAACCATTCCAAATATCTTAATGTATTGTAAAACCATTTGGAAATACATTTTTGTACCAAATTTAAAATTTATGAAACCCATTTGAAAATGTAATAATAAGAGAACATTTGAAATCAATCCATTTCAACCATAAATAACCTTTTTAAATCCACACATAAACCAAACTAATTTTTTAAAACATGTTTCACATCATTTGCAAAATTCATATTTCATCTCAAAGGCCAACAATAAGGAAGTCAAAATGTAACAATTATCATTTCATTTATAAATATCAGCTTCAACTTTTATCCCTTAAAAATACCATTTTTCTCCTTCCACAATAGGCATTGAACCCTGTTATGGAAAATCACAATTAATCACATACATAACATAGCCAATTTCCATTACAAATACACATTCACTATATATCCTTTCCAAAACACTTCCAAAATATATTTCTCACCACACAATTAAACCATATAACGCTTTCACGAAATCAAGAAAGGATTTCAAAATCTTATAATAATTTAATACCAAGGAATGACCTACCACAATCATGTAAACGTCTATAAATTAGTATCAAACCACAATTGAACCACCAAACAATCCTAAAAATGAATGATTGACCACAAAAAATTAATATGTTACCTATTAACACAACATCAAGCCCTCTCTAAGTCAAATACCCTACTGGAAAAGAATAACCCAAATATGGAGGAGGGTAATCCATAAAAGAAGATGTATTCTTAGGGATAAAAAAATTATGTTAATATTTATTAATGAATCGACAACGATACTAAGAAAGGCAAGGAGACTAAGGGAGATGAGAGGGGCGGAGAAAGGTGTCAAGGGCTTGATAGCATGATTAGTAAAAGAAATGAGTGATTTAGGTTTAATTTCATAGAGAACACAAATAGTGATTATTAACTTATTAATAACATCTAAAATGTTCATGATTTTACCTCATAGTTTCACAAACCAAGTTGCAGCCGTACACCCCTCACTATCGAAGAGGAAAAAAATGTACTGTTATCTCACATGGTCAGCAAAACTATGTGGTTCCCCAGTACGCAAAAATGATATTTATCCACACAATTTCATGGGAATGGTGCATTGTTTCACCTAACCATTCACAAACCATGTACCACCTATTACCAAGAAAAAATCATCTAGTTTTGGTTGAAAATAGTTTGGGGGAATCAAATAATTAAAAAAGGTAAAAAATTTAAATAATGGAATAACTCAAAAATTCAATTATGTGATAATTAACCCCACCTAGAAAATAGTCCACCATTATAACAACATGAACAAATGAAAAAAGAAAACTCCTTGAAGTGTGTCATAAGAACAAGAACTATCACTTTTTTGATTCATGATTCAATCAAGACTATTGTGAAAACCCTAAAGCCGCATGATTACTCATAAGGGAAACTCAATGCCAACATATCCAAACAAAACATATCAATTCCAAGATACACCAAAGACTGAATCGGGTTATTAAATTAGGATACCCAAATGATATATATCACATAAAAAATAAAACTAAAACCAACCATTAATAGAAGGGGCCACCATGAAATCTAGGGTCGATATGTCCATATTTTAAATTAAAAAATTGTTTAAGATAGTTGGAAAAGGACAATTCTTGGAAAACTAGCATAGGTCAAACTAACAGCACAAGGGGCATGGAAAAAGAATATTAAAACCAAGTATAAAGAGATTCACAAATTTAAATTCCCAATAGAGATGTCCCATCTACAGATGAGTACAATACAAAACCAAAACTGATTCATAGGGCTGACAACACATGGACAACCAATCATAAATTCTCATCCAAAATTTTTTTACCACTTGAATTACATGATGATAAAACCACATTTATTTTTTCATCGATGAGGAACATAAAACAAAAAAAAACATTATAAGGAACCCTTAGACTTCCCAAACCAGAATAGTGGAGATTGAAGCTGTGTCAAGGTTCCCTAAACACTCGGTGGTGTTATTTCTAAATTAAAATCCTCACTCCTAGACCTATGGTTACAGAGAAAATATTTTGAAGCATTTTATTCCCGATGTTGAGGAGATAATAGTATATGATCATATCTCCTCTTTTGGTTTAATGATCAATGACACAACATTCTAGGTTGAACCAAAATAACAAAACACCCAATGTGATTCATATTTATCCAGCATGGCCTTATCACCAATACGAGGAAAAATAAGACAGACATGGAAGACAAAATCATTTAAAATAAACAAAATAGAATTTTTGAAATAAAAAAATTGCTTAAATTAAGAAAAAAATTATAAAAATAGTCCCAATCCATCACTTAAATTTCGAGAAAAAAGGAAACACATAAAAACACCACCATACCCAACCATTACCACAAAAGAAGTAAACATAAAAAGGGAATTAAAACTAATACCAAAACTACACACTACTACTACAAATGGTCATGGGTGTTTCTGCAAGTGGTGGACCTAGCTCCATGACCCTTCATGAGAACACTATGATAGAACTATTACATGTGAACTAGTCATCCTCGAGCATGATTGGTATTTTGAGTATTTAGACACCCGAAGTCATAAGACAAAAAATTCTACACTAGTGGTGCAATATGATCATACACCCAAAAGAAGCTGATAAACGACCTAAATAAATATTTAATACAAAGGCCCAAACCAATATCTTTAAAATCTATTTATTATTTTAATTTTAATTGTCCATATCAATGCATGAAAATCATTCATAAATGAGGAATAATACACAATTAACAACACATGAAACTAAATAAAACTAATGTTTCATTCAATTTTATCCACATCCACTCTTCTACATTGATAAGATATACATTACAATAAAATAAATGAGGATTAAAATTATGAAAGTCAAGAACAAAGTCTATGGTTTGATCAATTGGAGGGTTTACTAATGGTGAACCACATGTGACCTTGTTTGGAATATCCATGGTATCTTGTGTGTTCATACACTATCTAATAATGAAATAGAGAACATAATAAAACCAATGCATTGGAAAAAACATACTAAAAAAATTAACACAAAAAAGAAACAAATTTAAAGGATTTGCAATTTTTTTCAATAGAACCTACTAACCATTATCGCTAAACCAATTCATTAAAGAAACACAAACATAGAACACAATTCATATACGAAGACTTATCAAACTCAAAACACCTCAAAAGAAGAATTTCCAAATCAAAAGGAGAAACAACACACAACAACTAGTTATCAAAATATCACACTTTCTCTTAAAATAACTTTATAAAAATAAAATAATCTTAGTGTGTCGGAAAATCACCAATAGTATTCCATAGGGCCTCACACATTCATATTCTCAATCTTAACTACGAACTCGTCCAATTTTCCACAAATATCAATGAATTTGGAAACTCATGGAAATACCAAATGTCAAAACAAGACATTTTCACATTTTATGAAAAAAATTAAAACTACGCTTCCATATTACAACTTACATCCCATTTTATAATTCATAAAAATTGACAAAATATCACTAACTGCTGAGTAAAAATAACATTCATATACAACACATAAAACCGTTTGGTCTTTTCTAAAAATGAATCCCATGGATTCAATTAAAAAATTCAGCATCTAATTTAAAAAAACATTAAAAATGATCTATAAAAAAATTATATTTTTCAAAAAACCATTTCTAAAAACATTTCTAAATTATAGAAATCAAATCATGGTAACCATATCCTTGTATTACACTAATTGTTTTATAAAAATCCTATTTCTAATGATTTATTCAAAATGATTCTGAATATCAACATCTAACATTCCCAAAACTAAAAAATTAACTTTTTAAGTCATGTTTTCAAAATTCAAAAGAATATATTTTAAGGATGTTTTTATAATCAAGACAGAACCAAAACAAATCATCACTGGAAACTTGTGTCAATGGGTGACTTGGCCATATAGTTTGCGTTTACACTCCAATCACACCACAATTATAGAGTGTATTATAAGAAAATTTCCCCACCCTCAAAAGGATTTATATGCCCTGCGTTATCAATACAACTATTGACCTAACTCCATTTTTGTATCATAAGTATATAACATACCCAAAGATCCAAGAAACCTAATAAAAACCTTAATCCCATGGAAACTGAAGGTTCAATCATATATGTGTTGGACAAACACTCCATAAAAATTTCACCGTATGTTATAACAATACTACTCTATCTACCTTGAACTCAGAAAAAACATAGAGTACCACAGATGCTTGGCACTATAAAGAACCATCCGCTATTGATAAAAAAATTCATTATCAATGTTATGATGGCTGAAAAAGCATCACCCAACCTTGTCTGTGATAACACTAGGAGTGTTTTCTGGATCACCATGATATGGAAACTAGTTATTGGGTATAAATAATATATATTTGGAATGGTTTCTATAATGTGTATAACCATAATCAATAAGTAATACAAAAAATCCATTAACAGTGCTAGAAATGGCCATTATCAACTGTTATTAAAGAACCTATAAAGGATTTATATATCCGTGATATAGAAGTATTGATAAAATCTGATATGGAATTATTCGGTTACAGCATAGTGCACCACCACTATAGTGTGCAGTTACAGCACATAATAGCAATAAAACCTCCAGAAACACCATAAACACAACATATATATGCAGAAAAACAATTTTCATTACAGAATTTGAATTAAATAAAATTTACAACCCAAATAAAAGAAATAAATTATATTATATAAATTTCTATAAAAAAGTATACAATTACATAAATTCAAAAACATTTCAAACTAAAAATGTTTCCATGATTTTCATTGTCTTTTTTTGTCAAACATCAAACGCTTCTTGAGTAACTTCGAGCAAACCACATATACTCAAAAAAACCACATTTATAAAAAAAATATTATGTGATTAACACAAATTATAAATACAATAAACATATAAATGAAAAAATAGATTGATTATACAGATAATAATTTTATTGTGCATACATCAATATTACCTCTGTGATTAGAAAATGAAACATCATTTCTCTCCTTGCAATGTGGAGATGACATTCAATAATGTAATAAATGAATCACTACATGGGTGAAAATATTTTAATTGAGAATAATAATGATAGTTGGACAGAGCACCCCAACTCGAACAATAGAATCTACATGAATATGAAAACAATTTTTATCTGAGTAATAGTAAAAAAGAATGTATTAATAATAAATATGAAACATAAAAAATTATTTATGTGGTCAATAATTTTACTGTGTAAACCTAAAGTTTACCTTTGTTATTAAGAAGAGGTATCATTTTTTCTTTTCATGTAATGGAAGTGGAGGTAACATGAATGAAAGTGATAAATACACCACTTCTTGGGAGAAATGATTTTAAGGGAGAAGGACTATGAATGGTGGACCTAGTACCCCAATATGAACCAAATAATCCACTAGTATATGAAAAATATTATTCTGTGAAAAATAGTAAAATGTAATGAATTTTAAAAAAATATAAAACAATACCATAATTCTGTTGACAATGATACTATTATACAATCATCAAGATATCATATTTGATTGTACTGAGGTAGTATTTCTCTCCCTATAAACGAATTGGTGGAAACATAAAAGAATGTTATAAATGCACTAGATCATGTGTTAAAATATTTTAATGGATTTGAAGACTAAAAAGTGGAATGAGAACCCCAACTAAAAGAAAAGAATCCACCTATATAAGAAATATATTACTATGTGAGTAAAACTAAATATAAATAAATTAAAGATAAATATGAAATAATACATTAATTCTATGGACAACGATTCTTCTATGAAAACATCAAGATTCCCTATCACAAAAAAATCAAGTTACCCATTTACAAATTATTACCTTTTATTTGTGCTCAATTAATTTTTACATTCACATGTAACTAGCACATCAAATTTACAATCATAAGTTATTCCAAACAATGTACACATAGTGTACAACTACATGCACTCCCAACCCCCATTTGGAAAATACGCACATAAAATCATTTCACAAACATGTCTCACACCTATAATGTATATTAAAAATTTATTTTATTTATTTTTCTAAAATAACCCCAAGAGGAACCACGATGTTTTACATCAACACACACAAGTCCATATGAAAATTATACTTTTAAAATCAATCATACTGCATCGACCATAATTGGAAACACTTATATAATTTAATAAATATATTAACTAATTTATAGAACACTTATAATTAACAAAACTAGAGTTTACACCAATTCACAACAAATTCCATATCATTCCACTTTTTTAGAAATTTGTACACAAACCAAAATAATTTTCAATACACGCTTCCATCCTTTAAAACAATTGAAAATTCATATTAAAAAATTTCACAACATGTTCCACATGGAAATGTATGTTAATTTCCTTTACAAAAATACTTCTAAACATATCTTCGTTTATGAGCCTTTGAAAAATTGTTTTTCACCTTTCATACAACTCATAAAACACTTACAATGAAAACCACACTAATACACACACAAAAAACATAGCCATTTTTTTTTACAATATCTAAACCCAATGAAAAGAACACCAAACCCTTTAAAAAACATTTTTCAATACCAAAATAACTTAACAACCAAATTAAAAATATCAAATGACATTTTAAAAAACAAATCCCTTATCATTTAAATACATCACAGCCCATACAAAATAGTTCACCAAAATAATAACATTCCATTAAATGATTAATTTCCCATAAAAAAACATTTTCAACACATGTTCACAATAATAACTATGAAAATAGATTCCAATATGCTCCAAAAATTAATAGACCACTTCCAATGATTTTTTAACAACAAGGTATATAAATAAACAAAAGAATTTCTCTTTAAAATTTTTATTTTAAACCCAAATCCGAGTAAAATCATTTAAAAGCCAATTTTCACCTCAAAATTAAACTATAGTAAATGTGGAAATTAACTCAGAGGGAAAATTAAATTATCTAAAATGGTTATGATATAGAACCACCTAACTAAGGGGATAAATATTTGGAAATTGATGCGAGACCCCACCTATATTGCAACTGTAATCGAAAAACAAATTTTAGATGAAATTTTCATAGAACTGTAGTGTCTGCAACAATTGAGTGGTGTGATTCGTGCTTCTATTCACCAATGAGGAGTGACAAAAATTTCTGATTGGTGTGATTCAAAGTCTTATTCACTGAGGAGGAGCACCGACAGCGTGTGACTTCTGTGTAAATCTCATAATATACAGACGAGTTCGAAAATGGTAGGGGTTTTTTATATATATTGGGAAACATTTATAAGAACATATTAATAATTATTGATAAGAAGAAAAAAATTATGAGAACTTTTTTAACACTGATAAATCTTCATGTTATCATCACTGATAAATCCTTATCTTTATTAGAATTTGATCTGTGCAAATAAACATTATTTTATTAGCCCTTATTAATGAATCATAATTAAAGTATTTAAAATTTTAAATATAAATTTAACAAAGGTTATAAATTTTGAAATAATTTATAAATAAATATAATTATAAATATAGTAAATATATTCATTTTTAAATAAATTAATTATAATTTTTTAAATATTTATTCCTAATTATAGAAATATTTTTTAAAAATATTTTTAATTTCATTATATATATTTATATAATAATATATATATTTCTTAAATATATATCTATATATATATACAGTAAATAAATTCATCATTTAGGTAATGTTATTATAAATTTAATAATTATTTAAATATACCTATTTATTTATCAATAATTATATAAATACATTTAGAAATATATTTTTTTATTTATAATTACTAATATATAATTCAATAAATATATTTATTGTACATTGATAAATTTATTTATTTAAAAATAGATTGTTACAAATATACTTTTAACATTATTGATAGATATCTTCTTTTAGGTGCCCAAATCTTTGTTAAATTGAGTGAAATTGAATAAATTAACAATACGTACATTTTAACAATATTGAAAAAATGGAAAAGATTGGTGGTTGTGCATTATATATAAAAATGAATTAGTTAAGTATAGGTAAAATAAATAGAACACACATTTGATCTATTTTAAATTGAAAAATCAAACTACATTGAATTATATTTTGATTACTATGTAATTATAGTCATGTTTTTTAATTCAGATTAAATTTTAATTATAATCCATTATTCCATAAACATATGACTATTTAATTTCATGCCTATAAATATTTTATAATATATAAATTAAGTTATATAAAATAATATATATCTATATATTTAGTACATACAATTTATAACAATAAATATCATAATTATCTAAATAATAACATGTTTATTAATTAATAACGTATAATCAACCAATTCTTTTTTATCAATAATTTTTTAATTCATAAAATTTTTATACCTTTTTTAATAAAAAAAATTATTTTTAATGTATTTAATTATTTCATTTTATTTATATAAATATTTATCAGAAAATAAATAATGTATTGATAAAGGATACCCTATGTTAGCGCTAAAATAAAATTGTAGATAAAGGATACCATATACTAGTGCTAAATGTAAATACTTGATAAATTATGCCCTTTATCCACACTAAAAATATTGCACTGATAAAGAATAACTTTATTAGTGATAAAAATATTGTGTTGATAATGATTTTGTATTATCAGCACTAAAAAAGAAGCCCTGATAAAAGGATAATTTTATTAGCACTTAATAAATCATTGATAAATATTCAATTTATTAGCATTTTGTTATAGCACTAAAATTTACAGTGATGTTAAATGAATTTTTTTTAGTAGTAAATAAACAAAATAAAAAAACAATCCATAATTGATAACATAAAGAAACAAGGTCAAACAATTTTTAGAATCAAATATTTACAACATTAACAAAAATAACAATACTATAGAAGGGAAACCATGAAACATCATAAAAACCTCTGGGAAACATGAGGGGAATAACCATCAATCCACCACCTCCAAAACTTGAAACAAGTAGAACAATATAAATTAGATCAACTACCAACACTATGACACATCATACCTTTACTCGGGTCATACAGAACAAAGCCTATATACAACCAAATGTTTATGCAGGGTGTAAACCAAATCCTATTAGAATTAAACCCAAAATAAATTATTCAATTCTAAAATATTTGAATTCAAATTAACCTTCACATTTATACAAAAACATTTGAATCATTTTCATGATTTTTTTTAAGAAAACCCATTCTCAAGGAAACTATTTCAAGGAAAATAGTTTCTCAAAAAACATGTTTCAAAATTATGAATAAACAATATCCACCGTATAGTGATAGATAGAACCAAGAATCATAAGAATAATGTCATAATATTTCAACATGGTAAAATCCTTATGCTTAACCAGTAAAATCGTGACTCTAGAAACCTCATACCTCTTTGAAATGTTGCATAGAAACCACAACCCACAACTTCCTCATGAAAAAGACACTATAGAGTAATCTATCGAAAATTGTCATGGTGTCCAGTTATTATAATAGATTATCTGGTTTTCTAATTTTCAAAAATCTTTTGTGAATTTGGGATTTTCTACTTCTGAGTCAACTACTGTCATTTCATTAGAATAATTAGGGCTAGTCTATTCTGAATCACTAGTGTACTATTTCTTGTATTCCCACATAACTAGAACCATTTAATATTTCCAATTACACACTAAATCCATTTGGACATACAATTTTAACCACTCTCAAAATTTATGAAATCCATATGAAAATGTACCAAGATGTTAGAATTTGAAATAAAACCATTTCCGAGGAAAATCGTCTTTTCAAATCCACACATGAACCAAACTTTAAAAAAACCATGTTCAACAACATTTACAAAAGTCGCAATTCTTTTTAAAGATAATCAATCGAGAATCCAATATCCATAAAATCTCATTTAATTTATGAAAATAATTTGATAATTTTAATCCCATCGAATTTATATTTCTCACCTTACAGGAAATGCATAATACCCAATTTATAGAACATCATAATTAAGCACTAACAAAACAAATCCATTTTACTTTATAAAATAATATTTCACCAAATATTAATCCCAAAACACTTCAAAAATATATTTATCACTATAAAATTAAACCATAGAAAACATTCATGAAATAATAAAAGATATTAATAGTCATTTAATAACATGAAACAATGGAACCACCAACCACAAGCTTAGAAAAATCCATAAATTGGTGAGAAACCACAATCTCAAAACCAAAAGAACCTAACAAGGTTGGATTAACAACCAACATCAATATAATACTCAAAAACACATGATAAATACATATATTGGTCAAATTAACCACATGAAAAGACGATCTCAAAGAGGGAGGAGGAGAAACACTAACATAAGGAAAAAACCATGGGGGAAAAAGTTACCCGATGATTGTTCGATGAATCTATGTCAAAACTGCCAATGGAAGGGTGGAAAAGGGCTCAAAGAGGGGGGAAAGAGAGGTGATTATGGTTAGAGATCTCAAATTGGGTGAGCCAGGGAGTATTTACTTTTGAATCCCAAGAGGAAGCTAATTTAATATTTAAATTTTTATATTCATGGAAAAGGCACACAGTTAGCCTTCTTGGTTTTCCAAACTGTTTGGCAACTATGTGTCCCTCACATTCCATGACTAAAAAAACTCACTATTATACATCAATTCACCAAAACTGAACACAAATGTTATAGTTCTTCACTTCCAAAAAAATTAAAGTTAGCTTCATTGTTTCTTGGGTGAGGCCCACAATGCCCCCTAACCGTACACCACCTAATGCCAAACCAAAAAATTTCATTTTTTATCAAAAACACTTGTGGGAAACTAATAATTGACCAAGAGAGAGAATTTAAATAAATAAATACTTTAAATAATTAATTGATGCAAGAGTTTTGGAAAATTAGTTTACATACATGATATCCATATAAAATTTGGAAATAAAAAATAAAACAGGATATTTAATTAAAGGAAATTAACAAATTCTTTTATTGCTTATTCAAATATTTCCACTTTATAAACTTGGGAAAGAAAATATAAATTTTTTTATCTTGAATTTATTGTAAGTATATGTAATTTTGATGAAATAATGAATTGATAATAATAATTTATCATTTTAAGGTGAATAATGGATAACACAATCCATTTAAATTAGTGGACAAGGAAAAATCAATATTGAATGGTAAATTACTTGAACACATTCCATTTTATCAATAAAAAAATGATACAAATCCATATATTTTATCATAGGAAAATACAATAGAAAAATATTATACATCAAATATATAAGATGTTAATTAATAATTATCATATGTCATATTTGACGCTCATAAAAACCAATACCATCAGGACCATTAAAAATATGATCTAAAACTACCAGTTGAAACCCATTTAATTTGGCCAAATTATTTTTCTCATGGGAACATATTGATATATTTAGGGGATATATAATTTCTATAATATACTCATCACTACATATCCAAATCATTTCTTTATATCTAATAGTTAATTTAATGAATATGCAAATATTCATATATCAAATATTCATATTGAATAAATGATATTGATTTATCAATACGTTCAAATTTAATCATATAACTATCAAAGTGGAAACCAGAGGTAAAAATGGTATACAGATTAAGAAATAATAATATACAAAACTGAATAATAATTATATTTAAATGATTAAATTAAAGTGACTATTTCAATAGAATGTTAACAATCACAAAATAAAGCAAGATTGTGAATATTTCTTTAACTACATAGTAATTTTTCAAGATGAATCTCTTCGGTGATATTATTAAATGTGAAACATAAAATACCATTATTTATGTACAAATAGTGATTTTAAAATAAAAAATGGTTTTATATATGCCACGTGGATTTTATTGGGTGCATAACAATAGATAAATCTCAATGGAATGTAAATTGATATGAAATCCCTTCCCTTGAGATTCCTTTTCGGTGAACGTCATATAAAATAATGAATAATGGTTTTAATAGATTTATTAGATTATAATAGTACAATAATAATATTTATAACAACATATATCATCTTATTACCCATTCGTTAGTAATATTTTATTGTTTTTACCATTTTTGGTGTAAATTCCCCAGATTTTGAGAATGTGTTGACCTGTTACATGTTGTTACTATTATTTAGATGATGATATCATAATATCTATTCTATAAAATATGATGTAAATATCATATATATCTAGTAAATATGTGTTTATATTAGTCAATAGTAGTTGGATATATGAAATTAAGTTCACCATTAATGGACATGGTAGGTAATACGAACACATGAATATTACTTCCATTTTCTTGTTAAATAAAAAGACTAAAAATTAAATGACACACACACACACACACACATATATATATATATATAATTCCAGTATCATATTTATCTCATATATTTCACATATTTTTATTTAATATTGTCCCTTATACATTCCATTTATAGCATGAATGAAGCACATTACTTTGAGGCGACAGTAGTAAACATGTTCACAAACAATGTTCTCGTTCCCCTAAAAAAATTAACACATGATGTTATGTTTTATATAAGAATTAAAAAATTAAATTTTTAATTTTTAATATCATATATAACATATAAAAAATCTATTTCTATATTAATAAACACTATGAGAGGTGGTAAAAGATGAACGAACAACCATCATTTTATAATGAAGTGGTTCGTAGTAATCATGAATGGTTTGTTTTTTACACATTTGATGGATGTGTGTAAATGTTTAGGCACAAACCTTCGAATAATTAATTTAATTATTTTGAAAATACATTGGTTTTTATATAAACATGGAATAAGAGAATTTTATGGTGGTGGAGAATTAAATAAAATGAACGTGATCATTGGAAAATGTTTTTCTTTTTGGGTTAACTAGTATTGGTTTATAAGATAAGTTGTCATTTCATTTCATGATAACCAATGTGAGGATAATATAAATAGATTATTTATGTTGGTAGATTATTTTAAATGGGTTTTTATGAGCCAATAGAACTGAGATGTGTGAATATATGGGATAGTTGAGTGCCTTTTTATAGTGGAGGAGGATTGGCATTCTTGAAATTTTTTTAAAAGGGAATTCCACTAACATTTTTATCTTTTCAACTAGATCCAATAGAGTTAAAAAATTTACAAAATAAATTATAGTGTCAAAATATAGAGAGAAAATACATTTTTCACGTTTCTAGGTAATTTCATCCCTTATTTATATTGTTTCATCCCTTATTCAGCATAATTATATCTTAATCACTATAATTATAGTTAATCACTTTCTCTAACCATTTGGGTAAAAAACAATTTGACCATATTAGACATTATGAATTATTATAATTCAATGTATTGAATCTAATTCTCTAAATTTCAGTCACATGAGTGGAATAAATTTTTTTATGTTTTATGCCATAGATTGGACAACTAAATTGGTTGTAATGGGAAAAAATGCTTCAATGTTCGCATGTTTTTATATCTAATTTCAAAGTGAAAATGATTCTAATGACCTATATCAGATTAATTGATATAAAATCAATATAATTAATCATTAAACCATCTTAAAAATATTAATAATATTAATAATAAATTAGATGAAAAGTCACTTTTGTCTTAAAATTCATTATTTTTTATTATTCATCAAAAATTAAATGATCACAATGAAATATGAAACATTCAACATAACATAATTTTGCCGTATATATATCATAAATGTTTTTTAGGTTTCATTATTAGATTTATAAATGATAAAAAATTATATTTAAAATATGTTCCACATAAAAATTTGGCAAAACTGATTTTTAAATTTTAAGTTTTTTTGTGTAAAATTGTGTCTGTCCTAATTTGTTGCCTAACAAATCAACTTGATAAATATAAAAAATATTATATTAAATATACAATAGGATGACTAAACAAATAAAACCCACCAATTTTAATTAATGTAGTTTATTATTATAAAATTATTATGAGCATAAAAACAATCTTTCATAATAAGATTCATTTTTTATTAAAATGGTTTTATATTAATTTATAATTAATTTTTGAACAATGAAATAGACCACTTATTTTTCAAAACATAGATAATAATATTCCTCAACATCAATTTCATTGAAATTTCATACAATATTATATAATAATATATTATTAATAAATATTTTTTGGTATAACTCTGACATACGTGTAATTAAAAGTACCAAACAATGTTGTTTTTGTGTGTAATTCACAATAACATTGTGTTGTGTGAAATACAAAATATATAAGAAATTTATTTTAAAAAAATATGTATATGTTTAATTATTGGGATAGAATATTCTTTTCTATGATTGGTGTTTCATATCATACATGTTATTAAATATAATGTTCATAATTTATAATTTTAGGTTATTATATATACTCACCCCACAAAATAAACAAATAGTTATTATAGAATTTGACTCATATATATAAAAGATAAGCTATAAATAACATACAAAAAATATATAAATTATTAATAAAAAATCCTACTATTATAAGTATATGTTTATTATAAATATTTCCTATAAAATTAATTACATATATAATACCATATATGGTTTAATTGTTGAATTTTTAACGTTTTATTAACAATTCTTTCTTAAAATCGCATTTTGGTTGATAATTAATTGGATTTTTCATATATGTTTTGGTTCGGTAATTTTTATAATTTTTCATTGATCATGGTTCCTTAAACTCTATAATTTTAAAATTTATATAAATATTATAATAATTTATTACATAAATATATTTTTTTCATCAATAATAATTAGAGATAGAAAATAAATTACACAGTTCATAGAGATAGTAATTCATATGTAGGAATGAGTGTAATTTCCATTTCCAAAACGTATAGAATGAAAAAATGTAAATTATATATTACCTTTCTAGAATTATATTTATGTCATATATATCATATAAATTCAATAAATATATCATTATTATAATCAATATCAAAATGAAATGATAAAAATCACATAACTTCATGGCCACGGTAGTGCACACGTACGCATGAGTGACACTATCATTTATCAATTGGTTTGAAGGGATGAAGGATAATGTGAAATTATAATTTCATGATTTAATTTATCTCATTAATATCATATATAATACATAAATCCATCATTATCTCTATCCATGAGAGGATGTGATGTAAAAATATTTACATATATTCCTGATATGGTAGTCCTCTATTGACATGGTCGATGGATTTGTTTCCCATTTGAGGGAGTAGGATATGAATATATGTCCTTCAATTAAAATAATAATTTCATTGATCAAATTATATACTGGTTTTATTATATAATAATTATGAATATAGTAATTTTGGTGTTTAGAGAACAACTAAAAATAATGATCTTAGTAAAGAAAATTACCATCTCTTAGAAAAACATCCTTGGAATATTTTTTTATGAACCCCAGGGATGGAATTTTGGAAATAAAATAACATATATAATGTTAATAAGGATTTTGTGGGGGGATTTTGGTAGGATTTTGTTGATTAAAATTTATAAATACGTATCAATAAGTAATGATAGGAGTTCCCTTTTATAATTGAGGAGTAGGGTCATTTTGTAAGTACCCAAAACTATTCAACAAGTGGGTGTTAGTCACAAGTCATGTGACTATAAAATTGATATATAATTTAGTTTTGAGAATATTTTTTTTAGAAAAAAGTCAACCACACAAAAATAACACATTGTAAACATGGTATTCCTTTAGCCTCTAGGTTTACTCACATTAACCATATTGGTTTTCACTATAGTAAATAGTCCCATTTAATTTACCATGGTACTTTATCCATTTAGACTAAAATTTAAATAGAAGTTATTATTTAATTTATAGGAAATGATTATTATTAGTTAATATAATTTATAAAATAAAAAATAAATTTTTATGGAAAATTAACTTCAACAAATGCACATGTATTGAACAAAACGTTATTTTTACCTTAATTGTCGTAATAATTTTTTTTTACTATCATAAAACTTCATTATGAATTGAATATAAGTTGACCATATTACCAGTTTTTATTTATTCTCATTGTAAATATTAAATATATTTTTTTGAAATTTCATAAACTATATTTTTTTATGTTAATTTAAAATTATATCACTACATGTAATGAAAAATCTATTTTCAAATGAAATAAACATTTTTCATAATTGTATTATTTTTCTGAATCAAAACTGAATATATTATACTAAATCATTTTAATTTTTATATAATATAATTAATGTTACTCCTAAAATAATCTTAATTAAATTGGGACTTTTAAATGCTTCAAAATAAATTGTTATATAAAAAACATTATTTTTTTATAATACAATAAAATATTCTATCATTAGAAAATTTTCGAAAACATAATCAAAAAAATAATTTTAAAAATAATTTTAATTGTAATAATTATTTTTCAAAATCTTGAAAGTTTACTTTCTATTTTTTTGTTGAAGCAAATAATTTTTTTGATATATATTATTTTCAATGAATATGAAGGCTTTTCTTAAAATAAGTACTTATTATCAATGTGAATTATTTATATAAACTAATTAAACATAATTTTCAAAATATTTTTATTCATAGTCATTCCAAAAGTTTCTATGTCTATGTTATAGAATTCATATATAAATAATAATATAAAAGGTATATTGTGATCTATTAAAACTCAATGTTTCATTTAATACAACCTATCAAAGAAATTAAAATTATTTTAAAAATTATATATTTAAAAAAAAATTGCCTGTTACAAGATTTCCCAATAGTATATAAATTATTTTAAGGGTGTATCGGGGGATAAAATGTTATTTTACTTTAAAAATGAGGTAGATAATGTGATTCAATAATTATTTGATGTTATTATTCTGAAGAAATCGCCAAATTTATTCGATGATATCAATTTCCCATTTATGGTATCAAGAAGAGATATTCTTGGGGTATGTAGATTAAAGACATGGATTAACATTTGACCCTAATACATTTAATAAATTTCTATCATGGGATAAATCATAGAATGTTTTGAAAAATTAATATTTCATGGATTTACTAGGGTTTTACAATTAGTTCGTTAAATATTTCTCAATGTTTAATATTCTATTAACCACTTTTTCTCAGAAGGGAGTGAATATCACTTTGGATTAAAATTTTCATTATACCATTAATAATATGAATTGTGCATTTACATCAACAATATAGTAGACTCTTTTATAGATTTTTTAAGGATATATAATGTTTTATTATTCATCATGTTATGTTTTGGGATATACTCACTTGAAGAGATATCAAATGGTGGAATATGATTCTCTTCATCTTCTATGTTATGAAAAGAACTGTCTGACACATGTTCTCAAAATAAAAACAATTATTCACTAACATAAGAGTTTGGAAGAATAATTTTTCAGGGAATGGATTAACATATAATTTAATCAAATAATCATGAGTTATACCTTCTCATAGAAATATTACAATCTTCATCAGAGTCAATGGGTTGAGTACCAGAAATATTATAACATTGAAATTATTCATATCCCTCTTAATTGTAACATTTATTTATATTTTTCACAATGGAACTATGATCCCATGCTATGATCAAATATTTATAGGATTTTAAACTCGTTGATCTATTTTCTTAAATGCATTTGGGAGTCTGGGAGTATAACACCAATGCGGTTTTGGGAAGTGTTCAGTCGACATCCTTTATTCATAGGTTGATCCTCAACCAACAACAACTTTATGATGAGTTTTAAGGAGTCATGAGTTGTTTGTATAGTGGGGAGACTATCAATGAGAGTTATATATCTTTATTGGGAATCTCTTTCATTAGGAACCATTACATAATTCTATTGCATACAAAGACGGTGGTGATGGTGGATTTTCATCATTTCTAGGCAGTGGTAAATGTAGGAATGATGGAGATATTTTTTGATATGATGCATTGAAACTATTTTCAATGTTTGTATTGATACTTCACTGATTATGTTTCCAATTATTATACATGTCAATTGGTCATGGATAGTCATTAAATGGATTTCAATTTCATCAGTCCCTTATTATATTGAAACAAAACAAGAATAAGATATCGAGAAAATTTGTGTGTGGCATTTCATGTACAATTCGATGAGATAATGATTAACAAAATCAGAAGACCTTATTTTTATTTATTATAGAACTAATGTTAAGTATATGGAAAATTTGTATGTGTATAAGATTATCAGACTTCATGGTTTTTTCTTATATTGACTTTGGTAGGGATCTATAGTTCACATAGAGTTTATGGAGACTCTAGTAAGATGAAATGGTATCTACTGTAAAGATTATCATATCATTACATCCTCAGATAGATGTCCATAAGGAATGATCTATAAATATTTGTGGATAATTTTTATGTGTTTGTATCTTTGAATTTTGAAGAGTTTGTGATTTATATAAAGGGATTGTTGACTACACCTATAATAATTTATGTTATATTTTCATTAAAATGGAAGCCTTTGGAATGTTTCTTTAAATAAACATGTAAATATGTTTTTTATTATCCAATGGATGGTGAAGCATACCTATTGGGACCTAGTTTTTTCTGGCTGACAATGATGATAATCAAGATTATTCATCTATTATTGGTGATGACTTATAACCAATATAAAATTTGTATGTTTATTATTATTAATCCATTTTAATTTATAAATAGTGACTTGTAGTTGTGAGAGTATAAATATGGTTTGGTCACTGACATCATGTAAAATAGACGAAGTCGACACAATGATATAAGGGATTGTTTCATGTTGTAAGAAATATTACAGTATTATATTACCATTTAGAATTTCCACCTCTGATGAAATAAATCCATGATTTGTTTCATGTGATATGAATCAATAATTATCCTTTGGAAGAATAGAAAATTTTGATATGGAAGGATCTAGATGCATAACCTGATATGACCATGACTGACATGATGATTTAGGTTTTTTATTCTAAGATGATGGTTCCCCCTATAAAGTCTAATACATTAGTTTTGGTTGTATGGAAATATGTTTACGAATCTCATTCCTCTCGGTAGTTTGAGGAATTTACGAGATAGTAGTGTCATTATTTATTTAATAAATATTTTTCTTGTTGAGTATTTATTTGTAGTGAAGAACTTATGGTGGGGATAATTTTAAAATCCAATGTTTTTCCATCAGAAAAGTTCTTCAATAATCCTTATTTTATTTTTATCCATTCAATTTTATTTTAAATATCATATGAATTTTATGTACTTGAAGCCTTTAATTGTGTTTTTTATATTTATCATATTAAATATGAGTTGTACAATCTTCGGGATCATTCTATTTCATACGAGGTTGTTCCCATTGTATGATAGACAAGACAAAACACTTAGAACTGGACATTCTCAATGATGTTGTTTATTGGGTGTTGATAGGTCCAATAGGAAAAATAATCCTCCAATATATCATGGTTTAAGTCATAGATATAGGAAAATATCATAGATATTTAAACAAGAGAATGAAAAATAGAGTAGTGATTGGGGTTTCATTTTTTTAAATTATTGAATGGCCATTATATCTCACATAATGGTTATCAATATAAATGAAAATGTAATCGGTTGTTTTAATTGGCCTATAAATTTTTTCCTTTTCCATAAATGGTTGATTCTATAATATATCCCTTGAATTTCAGATTTAGTATATTCTGAAGAGTGTGTTGGGTGCTCCAGATAATGTAGAAAGATAACTGATTTCTTCAACTGTATTCTTGTTCTAACTTACTAAGAGATCAGTTAAGGTGAAATATGGTTTTTTGTTTCTATTTTCATTATTTGGTAATCCTTTTGGGATACTGGTTACTATTTCTATTTTCTATACCTCATCATTTTTTACCCCTCAATGTATTTTTTGTAACATCATATTTTATGTACGTAGCATTAGAATGAAATTATTATCAATTGAATATTTTGTTTATTGCTATATATGAAATGAATTTATAATTTATTTCCATGTAATTATTTTGGAATCTAAATACATGTTTTCAAATTTCACTATATTTTATGCCTTAATGGTTAGGGATTAAAAAATTATTTCTTGAAAATTATTTTAAATTGATGTCATTGATTTGAAGATTAATTTGATGAAAAATCATGAAAATTGAAATTATGAAATTTTTTATTGATTATAATTTAAATGAATATTTTTTAAAGTAATTAATTGTAATGAAAACCATTTCATTATGGTATTTGATATGAAATAGTATGTTTGAAACTTAATTTTGGGTCGTTCTGAACAATGATTCCTGAAGCTGATTGTGATGAATGTTTTTTCTATTATATGGAATTTTTTAATATTATGGGATCATGGGTAGTTTTAGGGTGGTGTTGGATATACTAAACAATAATTCATTATCAACATGCAGAAATGTATTGATGATTATAATGTTGACTAAATATATTTAGGGGAGATACTTTATCCATAATAGTTGAATCATATTCCATTGAGGTAAAATATTCTTGCATGTGTACACACTTAGTGCTATATTTTACTAAGACTGTATAGAACCATGATCCTTGAATAAACTAACCACAAGACTCAATACCATGGTTCTATGATTTAAAATTATTGGATATAATTAATAAATTACAGTGTTTATGGAATGATATAATCATGCATAATTTTATTAAAATTTTTATTCAATACTATTTTGATTGAAATTAAATTTTATACAAATTTTATACTTTCAAATAGATTGTCTTAAAATAGATGTACATATGTGAATTGTGAAATGATTATTGTTATGTATTTTATTAAAAAATGAGAATATTTTGTTTATTTTATATAGATTTCATATAATACTCTTGGTGGTATCCAACTAGTCTATTGTTTCTCAAACCATAATCCTATATTTAGTCATTTATAGACATTATTATATAATATTTAGGGAAATGGAATTGACTAATTATTGATGGTTCATCTTCTAATGTTGTATAAATTTAAAAATATGTTGTTTCTTATGTAGTTATTGATCTACTAGTTTTGAGGAAATCATTAAATTGTGTATTGGAAGGTTATGTGATTACATGGTTTTGTGAACAATTTTAAGGGAATATACTTGCATAATTGTGATTATTTTCTCATGTTGAGAGTTTGGAATATAGAAAGTTATTTCATTTTATCTTATTATATTATCACTTTGAGTTAATCATGGGGTGATATCATTACCAATTTTTTTCATCCAAGACACTCGTCTACATCCCATGGGGATTATGAATTCCCATTAACCCATATTAATTTTATTTTTACTATACATTGAACGTTTTAAATTGGTTTCTTCCTAACACGCCCACATATTATGGAAAGTGTGAAATAATATTTTATCTTCCTATCACCCCCAATAATATATTTAGATATTTATTGTGACATGTAAATATATATTCCACTACTCATAAATTAATATTTGTTGATATAGGCCAATCATTTCAAAGAGACACATAACATGATTAATTCCTCTAAAATATCCAATATGGAAAATGTGTAGATGGGTAGTTCCATTAAAATCCCAAATATAGTAATATGATGGAAAATAATTTATATGATTAGTGAACTGTTTAACCAAGTCCTAGGATAGATTTGGATTATTGTTGACAATATATTATCTCTCCCCAAAGTAGAACATTGGTAGATAAAAGTAATAGACACATAGTAACAACCATAGGAATGCATATTTACTTTAGTTCCCCTTTTATATCTGTATCAATAGATATATATATATATATCTATAAAATAATTTTAATACTTATAAATATATTTCATCTTTTTATGAGTATTTCCACTTTATCATAAAATATAAAAAAAATTATTTTTCTTTAATTGTTTCATGATATACTCTTTAATGATGAATTATATAGAAAGAACATTAAGAACGGAATTGAGATCTTATTTTTTAAAATAGACATTTTTATCATAATAACATTATGAATTAAATCTATATATAGAATGATTATATTTTATCATTTTTATTCTTAATTATATTAAAAACATAAGGTGAATTATGTTTTTCTACTCAAATAAAATTCCTGATGCATATAAAGACTAATTTCATATTCGTTATGTTCACTACATTAGAAAACCATATCAATTATTATGTATCACCCTTCTATGTGAACATGGTAATTTCTTTCCTTATTTCCATATAAATCCGTGGATATAGATAATGGATTTTTTTTATAGCTGACTTAATGCTGATTTAGATAAATATAACATCAAACATCATTTTTTATCGGAGAACCGTGTTTCATTAATTTTTCCCATGAAATATTTTTAGGATATGTGGGTTGTATTTGGGGGTTACATTTGTATTTTCTTACAATAAATACTTAGTGTTTTTTTCATTAATATATTATTTTACCCATGCTATGTTTTATGTATGTTTTTATGGAATTTCCATCATGTAAAAATCTAACTCATTGTATCTAGTGGTAATGCTTCTAATTTTTTATTAATACCTTAACATTGCTCATAAGAACTTCAAATTATGCAGATGATATAGGGGTTCAAATTCTACTATATGATGACATGGAAGATTAGTATGAAAGAGTTACATTATATTTTGTTGTTAGAGACTTCTGAGGTTTTACTATAGAACATTACTATGTATGTTAATAATATAGGTCATTTAAATGGATTATGTAATTTACATATACCCAAGAATAAAATATATTAATAAAAATTTACTGATAATTTAGTATTGTTTTTAGGATTATGAATGACATAAAGAAGCATCATGTAGTTACATTTCATGATTTTCAATATTTCATGGTTAACATGATAAAATTCATTAATATTAATCATAGTATTGAATAAAAATATATCAATGGATGTACTAATCATTAACAATAATTTCAATATCATGTTTATTTAAGAATGATTATGGGGATGTATTGCTGATATTTGATGCTATATTTTGCATCAATGGATGTGATGAAAAGCTAAGAAATAGATATATAATGACATGTTATCACATAACTATAAATAATGAATGTTAAGAGACCCACAAATAATTAGATAATATTTGTATTATATTTTGGTATCAACTATTAATGGGATATATATATATTTTTAATTTCACTCATTTCTGTTATTAATATATTTTTGAAATATTCAGTCCCGTCATTTTTGATATTGGATACTTGATGGAAATATAAATGAAGTAGAGATATATATCATGTAGGTTTCACTTATTATAGTTACACTTGTGGGTGTAATAGTTTGTTATATCCTTATAATTATAGTAATGCATATGTGTCATATTAGTGGTGGGGGATAACTATAGAGATAGATACAATTTAATGATTTTATTTCTATAACAGTATTTATCATTATTAATGTAGTTATAAATTTATTAATGGAATTAAATAATATATTTATCTTTAGAAACAATAAATAAAAAATCATTATGGAAATGTACTATGTTACATCACATTATTGTCATAAATATCTAATAGATTGGGGTTAATGTACAATATTAAAAATACCAGAACATTTTAAAGGATAACTAGTGTCACTTTACTAATGTATGATTTTATGTTAAGGTTGAAGTAGAAAAATTTCATTCATTTATATATGATTAATATTATTAATTTGTGATGTTTTGAGATTGGTTATAATAACATTTAAACTATAATGTGTACGGGATGAGAAAACCATTGTGTATATTTGAGAAATTCTTGATGCAACATCCCATGAATATTTTTTATTTGTTGACCCTAAAATTTTTTGGCTATTCAATTTTTTTAGTAATCCATCTTAGTGATGAAAAATTTCAACAAAATCTAATAATTGTTGATGTGATATTTATTTGGGAGTCATCAAATGTTCGGGCCATTAATGTAAATAAAAAAAGTGGTATGTATTTTTTATAAAAAAAATCAATATGTGTAAAATAATATTTCCTTGTGGATATATTGATATGAGTTTCTGAAATAAATATTTTCTCGTTCTAATTAATAGATGAACATTCTGTCCATTAGTAGTTATGGGTATATGAATGTAATCATAATGGATATGAAAGGATATAATATGATGTGATTTTTGGATAGTTGGGAGATGTCTCTAGGATATGAGAATTATTTGAGTTGATATTTTTATTCTCTTGAGTGATGAGATATACAATGATGATTTTATTAATTGGAATAATTTTGTAGGAGAGAACAAATGGATTTTCTAAAAAAATATTATTTTTCAATTCATCACCAATTAGATTTACATTATTTTAAATATAAGTATTTAATTTTGTTCATTGGTACAACTACAAAGGTATATGATATACTTATTTTCTTCATTGTTTAACCATTGAAGGAAAAATTGGATACTCATGACATATGTATATAATAATATGAAAGTATATATTAATTATTTAAGGGTATTTGATATTGTCAAATAATATTATTGTGTTATGGTTTATTTTCAATTACTAGTAATCTTTTCTATCAAATGATGGTTTATTATATTGGGAATTTTGATAATATAGGACAATTTTTGTGGTTGATATTATTATATTCACTGGGATAGTGTTCACTAAGTATGAAATACCCTTTCATTATGTTTTAACTTTTGATCAGAATATGATTATGGTTCATATTTGTTATGATGTAAACCTTGATCACTTTAGTAAATATGGCGATTTTTATACATTTCCTTGTGATTAATTATTACTATTCAATACAAATATCTAAATGTGTCCACTATGTTTATAATTTTTTAATAATTATGTGTATAAAATTTTGAATATTTTTAAATGGGTAGTTTTGAATCTAGATTATTTTTTTCATTTGATTGAGGAATCAAATTACATTTACCTTTTTGATATACATGTCCTTTGGGAATAATTTTTTGATAATGTGATTTTGATGTCATGTTTATTTTGAAAACAGAATAATTCATAAATATAATCCTTGGATAATTATGAACAGATATATATATTTATTTTTGTATATCTATATATTAAAAAAATTTGAAGTCATATTTATCAAACATAATGATAATTATTTTATTAATATTTAGTAATTTTATGGACTTTCCCCCTATAGGATGGATGTTTTGTGACATAATGTATAGATTGATATATCTTATAGTTAATTTATTTTCTAATAGAAAAATTCCAAACGTCGGATATGGTGTAATCATATGGTTTTACACTAAATAATAAATTATTTTATTCTTATAATTTGACATAAGAAATTGTATTGATGAAATTTTGGGAAGTCATGTTATTTTAATGAATTGATTTTTTTGGCTTTGTTGAAAACCATGATTTGTTTAAAAATTAATGATAAATGATATCATAATGATAGTAAAATAAAAAAATTACACATAATAATGTATCATTGTGAAAAAAATTCTATACAATTTAATTAAGAAAGTGGTTTATTATATTATGGTTTTTAAACAAATTATTGAGTGATACTAAATTACTGTAAAATAATGATGATATATTTTAGTACGAAATGAATATTATTGGATATGTATTTTAACTTAGATCCCCCATTTATAAGTATATTTTTCATGGTATATGGGTTTTCTATAATATTCATTTAGAGTTGAATACAGTAGATGGTGCGCAATTATAAAATAATGGATTATTAATGTTGAAGGAAAATATATCAGTAAGATAAAGTTATGATTCTTAATTTTACATTTCATTTATATAACTATAATTCTATATAAAGTTTGAATTACATTTTTAAACATTGATTTTTTTTTAATTCTAGTTTTTGAGAAAAATTTAATTTCCTTGGATTCATTGAAATCATTGACATGGATATGGAGGAAGCATAATGAAAATTTTTTGATTCAATACTTATTGAAGTATTATAAAATTCTTCAAATATATGATTCAAATATACTAAAATATATAATTATAAAGATCATGATGTGATAAATCCAATTCTTTTATAATGTCATCAATTATAGATTTACATTAATAAAAATCATTGGGAGAGCCTTTTAGAGTTCATAGATTATAATTTTTTTGGAATATAAAGTATATCATTGTAAAAAAAATTCTATATTATGAATTAATATAGAGGGTCATAATAAACATGATTATATGTTTTTTATAAATAACAAATCTTAGTTCTAGTAAAAAAATTGTGTGGTAGATAGTTTTGAGAATGTTGTTTTGGAGGTCCTAGATCAGTTTAAGTGTGCTTGAGAGTGAATTTGGTCTAATCATTGGTTCAAAAATTGGTTGAAATGTGATGTTAGCTTTATGGTAGACATGAATATGGTTATTCTTATCTAAACCATGTTTATCTGATAAATTGATTGAATTGTCTTAATGGGTGACACATATCCTTATAAGTCACAATATAGTGATATTTTTAGTTGTTCCTTGGACATCCAATCATTGTGAAATATTTCCATCCTTTGAAGATGTATCACAAGTTGGTCAAGGGTGGTTTCTTTCATATGTTGTGAAAAAAATTAAATATTTTCATAAAAATATTATAAATATAATTATTTTCATGATCATTATGAAATATGAGAATCAATGTGAAAAATGAACATGTCAAACGTGGGGAGATACTGATCAGATGGTCCCAAAATGCATACAGAAAATGCATTCATTGGTAGTGTGCGAGAATAAATTAGAGTTCAATGGTGTACCCTAATAGAAAAAATATTCTATATCAATGTGGGTCATATAGTAGGGGAGTTTTGGGTACTGAAACATCTTCGACACACCTCTCGACATCCCAAACTGAATTGTACCATATTTAGGGTAATTTTGATATTTTTAATAGAATAATTAAGTTAATGGGATAAAATAATTTTAAAAAATTATTATATTTAAATATTGAAATTTATGTATTTTTAATTGTGTGATAAGGTCAATTTTTAGAACTAGTATTTGATTATTAATTAATGGTGTAAACGTAATATTTGTATTATGAATTCATAATCTATTGATGTTATGTTTTCTTGATAAATATCATGAAAAATAGTTTTAGTGAATGTTATTATTAAAATTTAGTGAGACATTTTTGAACAAAAATGAAAATCATTGATTAAGCACATGTACTTGATACATAACAATGGGATTTGATTATTGGTATAGGTTGTAAACAATGTGGTTGTGATGTGTTATTTAAAATAAATAATACTAAACCATACAATAGTTATTATTGGAGAATAATAAAAATAACAATTGATTTTATATAAATTGTTATTTTATCCATGAAATGCCAATAATTTGTGAATATAATAGATAATAATAATGAAATGATGTATAAATTACTAAATTAATTCATTAATGAAATGAAATAGGATTATTATGATGTTTGATAAAGCATGAATTTTGTAATCTTTATATTAAAAAAATAAAGTTATTAAGGAAAACTGATTATTTTAAAAGTGTTTTCCGGAAACAAAATGTGAAAAATACAAGATGTTATGACATATTTAATAAATATCAATGAATTAAATTAATAATAAAAATTATAGTTAAATATTGATTTTAAATAATTAACTTTTTTAATGATTAATAATTTTATATTTTATCAAAAGATATAATGTAACACCCTAAGATTTTGTCGTACATTATTTCTGCAATGTAATTTAACAACTGGCCCTACACGCAACACCGAGTTCAAGCGCACCACGACTTACCAAACTAGTCATTCAAAAGATGTTATGAATATTATTAACTAAATATTGAAATTTATATAATATTTATAATTTTAAAATCCATATTATTATTTTCATAGACATAATAGAAAAACTAATTCCCTTTTTTCAGATAAAAGAAGTATTTTTTTAAAAAAATGAAATTTTACCGCCTTTTAATGGCGAACCCTTTTTAAATCCAATATGTGAAACTTTTATATATTAAATTTTTCAAAATAATAATATTCTTTATAATCGAGACTTAATAATTTAGTCTCAATAAATTTTTTGTGTTTTTTTGAAAACATTCAAATTTGGTGAATAGTGAAAAATACAATATTTTTACTGAAAAAAACTTTTTTACTCAAAATAAATTGTAGTGTTAAATTATAAATTTTAATGGTTTTGAAGTATAAATATATTATATTTTTACCATTTATTCCGATGTTATTTGTTGTAAATAATTTCACTTTGAAATTGAACATAAACAAGTATCAATCTTTTGTTAGTTATTATTTCCTAAAAACCCACATTTTGGTTTCGACAACAGGAATTAATTTAAAATTTATAAATTCAACTCATTTGTTTTTAATTTGGAAAAATAGACATAATTTTGGAATTAGAAATATCAAAATTAGCTTAGAGTGAAATTTTGGTGTTTTTATGAAAACATTCATTTTTTGATGAATAATGAAAACACTCAATTTTTGGATAAAACCGACTTTTTATTTTAATATTTTTTTATTTAATTTAAATTTATTTTAGGTAAAAATATATACATAATAAATATATATGTTCAATGTAATTAATTGGATTCATTTTTTTATAATAGTAGATATATAAAATTTTATTGAACTTTTCACCGTCTTTTACCCACCTCTTATGGGCATTTGAAAATTTAAATAAAACATAATTTTTCCACTTCTATGAGTTGAATATAGAAAATCCAATAGACACAAATGATATCAGTAAGTAAAATTTTGTTCAATAATATGAAAATAATTATTGGGGAATAGTAAATTTTTAGTTTTATTTTCCACGATTAAAAGTAAATAGGGTAATTTAGGGTAAAAATTATTTTATTATTACCCTAACACATGTCCTAATTATATTTTATAAGTTTAATTAGACCAAAAAACACTTTATAAATAAAATATGATTCTTTAGGTCCACATGGATTATATTTGGAAATTTATTATTATTTAATTAAACGAAGAGTTAATAGAGGTAAAATAAAAGTTTAATAAATAAAACATTTTTAATATAGGGTTACACAAAATGTAAATTCATCTATAAATATTCATTATAAAGAAAAAAGGATTTCATACATAATGGTATTTTATTTATATTTTTTGATATAAAATATTTTAATTTTTTTATAACACAATGACAATGAAATAATTACCTAATTAATGAATGATTAAAATAATTGACATTATAAATATCCAAATAATTGTAATTTAAAACATTTTAACAATTTAAAAAAATTAGGTTAATGTTAAATATTCGGGTTATAATGATGATTATTTTATGATGTAATAATCCTGTTATAAATTTTGAAAAAACAAAATACCAAATAGTGTCAAAATTGACATAAAAGAGATTTTAAAACAAATATTATATTTTTAATTAATAATTTATTCATAAAAATATAAGGATCAGGAAATATACTTATATAATGATAGGATTATCATTAATTAACCACTTGGGGTTCTCTTAGATGTATTTAGTACTTTTATTAAACATATAATATAAAAATACAAAGAGACATGTTAAATGTCAAACTATTTAACTAAGAGTTAAATCTAAACGATAATGTTAATATAGTGACCCAGACCTATCTAAAAACTATTAGTTTAGTGGTTTTTTACCCATCCCAACTTTAGCCTCTAAATAATCCATTTTTGACCCATTAGAAATAGAAAATTATTTTATTATAAAATAAGATTTCTAGATTTTTCTTAGGTGCCCCTCACCCCTCTTAAAAAATGGCACTCCCCCTTCTCTCTATTTCACACCATCAAAGCCATTTGGATCGTCCAAACCCTAGCCAAATAAACTCTCAAATGGCCTCCCTTCATCCTAGAGGTCTTAATTTAGTCAGAAATCCATCTTATGGATCCCTTTTGATCAAATTAAAAGGAAGAATCCAAAGAAGAGGTATATATTTCATCACCTCTTTCATGTTCCTTTCTTTTTCCACTTCCTTTTTCATTTTTGTTTCCATTATAAAATAATTACTCCAGTATATTCCATATATTGTGATGTTATTATAAATATGGTATAACCATATTCATTACTATGTCCATCCTTTGAATGACATGTCAGCATACGTGTTTACTTACGACTTACCATCTCCACGTCTTGGTGTAATTGATATTCAATACATTATTATTTGGATTGTTATAATAGTGTTTTTTAATTGATGTAAATAATAAATATAAAATGATAATGATTTTTTATATATGATATACCATCCAATTATATATTATTTTAAAATAAAAAGAATGATATTGTCACTCGTGCGTACGTACGGAGTACCGTCTCCACGAACGCAATGAGATTTATTCCCCATCGTAATCCATTCAAGAATAATTTTCATTAGAAGATTAAAAATTGTGTTTAATGACTTAATAAAATTATGAATATGAATAATATACATCATATCCAAAACAAACAATACTTACATAACAAGGAAAATAATGGAAAACGAATCAATTAACACCCGAAACGACAATAATACTAAAATATTATTAACAAAGCAATATTAAAAGATCTTATATGATATCCTATTAGTGTATATGGTTCTTTTGTAATTTAATAACAATTATTTCCCCATTATACAAGAGGTTAACCTACCCTCTACCAAGGAAAACTACAAAGTAAGGGGTTTCTTATCTCACTTTTAATTCTGTGAGATTTCCATTGTTCAACACTTATTTATTTCATGTGGTGTATTGTTTACTACAATTTGATATATATATATATATATTATCATGATTATATTTATATTAATGATATTATGTGAGATATTATGTGGTTATTGACTATTGTTCATACGACAAGATTAATTAAAATGAGTTAAGGGTTAATTTCACAATCTCTTTATTATCCAAGGTTGTTTTTATGTAATTATATACCAGGACATATTTATTATCCATGTCCATGTTTCATAAAATAGTTTTCAAAGGGATTATTTTTATGGAACGTTTTAGTGAAACATCATTTTAAATGATTTAAATATTTATTCTTCTAAATTAATCTCATAAATTTCGATGTTTTCAAAATGTTTTTAAAGGATTTATTTATATAGACATGAATGTTTTGAAAATGATAATTCCTTTATAATTTTTTAAAGTGGTATGGGACACATTTATTCAAAAAAAATCTTTAAATGTCTTCCTTTATAAATTGTTTGACATTTAAATGTTTTTATAAAAAAGATATATTTCTCTCAAAGAGTTTTACCAATCATTTTCATATATATCAACATCCATTTATGGGTTTTAAACTTATTTGAATTTGATTTATTATGATAAAATCATCCATATTATATTGATGGTGTTGGGATATGTTTGATTGTGTATTTGTAATTTTTATAACATTCATGGTGTATGGATAATGTATTTACATTTCTTATTCTATTTTCAGTATGAATGTTTATGTTATGTTTAATCCTTTTCATATGAAGAATTCATTGGACTTAGTAAGTGACGTGTGGAGCCCGCTATAGATCCTCGATGCATCGGTAGGTCTCATGAGACAAACTAATGTCTTGGCACAAGGCCTTCACAAAATCTTTTTGTAGTCTTGGTACAAGGCCATGACTATGTGGTTATAAATGTCTTGTATTATGTATTCCATCATTATGAAAGTGGCTATTGATATTGCATGTGATTAATTGGAATAGTAGAATATCTATGTGAATATGTAAATATCATTATTTGATTTTATATTTTCTATATTATGCTAAAGTTAAAGTTTAAAAGGATTTTGTTTTAGTACTATAAATTTTCTTAAATGGTTATTCTTATTTAAGAAAGCTTCCCCAATATTGTTATCCATACTAAGCATTTGAGCTCACCCCTTTTTTTGTTTTATTTTTCCCAGGATTCCAAGAAGTGTATTGTGATTGATATGTTGGGTTAAGCTAAGGGAACAATGGAATTCATAAAGGGTTATTTATGTTCTGTTGTATGTTATAAAGTGTAATTTAACATTCATGTATGAAATCTATTTTCCAATACTGCTAAACTGATCGGTCATTCGGGACATGTTTCCTTGTAATCATACCAATGTATAAAAATAATGCACTCACTCTGGGTAACTAGGGTCGGGGCACTATTGTTGGTATCAAAGGATGTATAGTACAAACCATGGAAAGTAGATTTAGATGAATTCTAATTAGAGAGTGTATCCCTAAGATAGTCATTGAGGATTATTATAGAAAAACATCCTTAAATTTTGGTATTTTAGAGATTTTTTGAGTTTTCCATGAAATGCATCCATGTTTGAATACGAACAGGTAGAGACGACTCTGGCATAGATGTTCCTAGGGGTGAAACCCGAAAACACCGCATTGAGCTAGACTTGAACAGAAACTAGTGCATGACGACGGGGCTTTCTACTCTCTTGGTTACAACACTCTTGGGGGATATTCTTAGGACAATTTTCATTTTATTTTCAAATCATTATGAAAGATTTCAATGTATATACCTCCTCAAAGAAAATATTTTTATTATAATGGATTATATCCTTAAACTGTTAAATTTACGTTAGTTATATTAAAATTTTAGAATTATTAATTTCAATTAATAAACTGACCAAGTGTATGCCATTGTATTGAAATGGCGCCCAATAGAAGGAATGAGAACTCCAACAATACATATGATCCAAAGAGTAAGATGGATCATATATTTCACAGTATAAAGCTGACATTTAGAAGGGAAATAGTTTCCCATGTATTCTCAACATATGAAGAAATAATATAATGTGTTAATAAGATAAGTAACGATTTCTCGGAATCCTATGGCTTTGAAGGGAAGCAAGAGATGAAAAGGATGGAAGAGATAAATATGGATAAATGGGAAGAGGGAAAAGAAGTGTTTTCCCATATGTGATAACTGTAGAAAGAATCATCTTGGTAAATGATTGAAGGGAATCAGAGTTTTTTATACGGGTGGACAAAAAGGAAACCATGTACATGATTGCAAGGGTACAAAAAATGATTCAAATATAAAATCCTTCATCTGAAAGGCGTTGGGACACTACTCGAATCATTGTCCCGGTCATCAGAGTATACCACAAATGATACTATTGAATAATAATCAAGTTATGAGACTACCTTAGATGAAGAGGAATGACTAGTGTTTTTTTCTGACGCTTTCTCTAGGGATGCACGCATTCATCACTCAGAGGACGCAGTTGTTGCCCCGATTTCCCACTTTCCAAAGGTGGGAGGCATCCGCTCCTTATTCAGGGGCGTCTGCTCCTTGATCGAAACAGAATGATGGGATGTTGGTTCTTCCTTAATTGAATTCCTCCTCGGAACTCATCACCTATTCTGGGTCTCCCACCTAGATTTAAGATGTAGTTCACAAAGCTATTCCTGGAGCCATATCTTCATGGACATTAGTTAATTACGTCGCTTATGTCAGGACCTTCCAAGGGGTCCTGTCAGGGTTGCAAACTTCGGTTAAAATAATAGTCATGTTGGGCATCTTTGGCGTGTCTGGATGCGGGGGAATTGGCATATATGTCTTCTATCCCTTATTATAGGGCCTCTCAAGGGTGTGGAAGCCCGAGGCATCCCACATCGAATGTGGGTAATCCTATGCCATAGGTGTGTGTCTGAGGGTTTCCTCATCTTCCCATGTATAACACAGGGTATGCCGCAAGTATAACATCCATCGGAGATAGATTAGACTGATCAGAACACTGGTTAGAGTGGATCAGATTGATGAACCCCCTGGAGGGAACACCGATATTGTGGCCAGCACCTGGTCAGATTCCCGAATGTTGTTTGATGGAATGGGGAATGATGTGTCATGATCCCACTGGTATGTGGCAGCCCAGGTAAGAATCAGGATAGATGATGGTTTTGGTATTGACCCTTAAAGATACATCCTACGTACCCAAATGGCATTGAATAAAATTCACATAGATAGATGAAACTATAGGACACCTGAGGAGGCGACCCATGAGAATGGATTCATGGATGGGACCTAGAAGAAGTGGAAACTCCAGGTTAGGTCATGAGCTTCCCGATACACATGGGATCGAGGGAACGGTCTGGATGAGACAGGAGCGATGTGCTTGAGACTCATGGAGGCTTCCTATGTATCCCTGTGGTGGTGAATCAACAACCACATAGTTCAGATTGAGAATACAGTTTAACTTCACGTGGGACGGGTATGGGCCTTACACTCTGAGGTGGCCCATGGTGTTGGTGAACCGACGTGACTGTGGTTGGAATGACCAGGTGGTGGGCTTGAACCTCATAGAGGCATCCTATGTACCATGCCTTGACATTGATCAATGTTCCCGTAGTTTGGGATAGGTTGGGACAAACCCTCTGAGGCGACCCAAGGTGGTGGGGGTTTAACATTGGGGAGGCTTCCTACGTACCATTCCTTGACATAGATCAATGCCCTCGTAGATTGATATGGTTTGGGGCGTACACTCTTATGTGGCCCAAGGTGGTGGGGCTTGATCCTCGTGGAGGCTTCCTACATACCATGCCATGACATGGATCAATGTCCCTGTAGTTCGGGATGGATTGGGGCTTACACTCTGAGGCGGCCCAAGGTGTTTGGGGCTTGAACCTCATGTAGGCTTCCTACGTACCATGCCTTTACTTGGATCAAAGTCCCCATAGTTCAGGATGGATTGGGTCTTACACTCTAAGGCGTCCCAAGGTGTTGGAGCATGAACCTCGTGGAGGTTTCCTACATACCATGCCTTGACATGGATCAAAGTCCATGTAGTTCGGGATGGATTGGGGATTATAATCTGAGGCGGACCAAGGTGGTTAGGGCTTGAACATCATGGAGGCATCTAACATACCATGCCTTGACATGGATCAAAGTACCCATAGTTCGGGATGGATTGGGGCATATAATCTGAGTCGGCCCAAGGAGGTGGGGCTTGAAACTTGAAGAGGATTCCTATGTACCATGCCTTGACATGGATCAATGTCCCCGTAGTTAAGGATGGATTGGGGCTTACACTCTAAGGTGGCCCAAGGTGGTGGGGCTTGAATCTCATGGAGGCTTATTACATACCATACCTTCACATGGATCAAAGTCCATGTAGATCGGGATGGATTTGGTATTACAATATAAGGCGGCATAAGGTTGTGGCCATGATCAGTGCTTGCTCTAAGCCCACGTGATTCATGTTCGATGTGAAGAAAGAAGAGATAGCAGACACCCAATGATCATGTCATGAAAGGTATATCTGTGGGAAGTGGAAAGGGGCTTACGTGATGAAGCAGCCCACAAAGTTGGGAATTACTCCAGGATGGAGGCCCGAGGGTGAAAAAGTATAGTGGGAGAGGGACTTGACACTCAGAAAGAGAGGGGGATCCCAATTCCCTATCACACCCTCCTGGAAGGAAATCATGGGGCTTATACCATAGTGGTTCCCCTTCCCCAACGGACAAACTCTACTCCCGTAAGGATGATATCATCCCCTGTGAGGGGTGATCCCATCCCCAGGGAGATTAGTCGGCGTCGAGAATGTCTGAGGCAGGGGTGCCCCACGTGCAAGGAATGAGGTGAGACAACAGTTTAACGTCATGTGCTGAGGATGATGGTGCTTGGAAGTTTTACATTCTGCAGCTCAGACGTGGTGGGATCACTCCACACCCCTAGGACTTGCATAACTAGTACCCTCTACTCTTTATTGAAGGAAAGGCATCAAGAAATGCTGTATTGGGGGTGTTCTGGAGCGAACCATCGAGGGGTCCACGTTAGCGTGGCTATGCGAAGAAGAAATATCCATTAGCGTGCCTATGTGATGAAGCATAAGGCAAAGCAACGCAATGGGAGGTATCGTCCTGGGGACTTTGAAGTATCTTCGTACGATCTTAGAAGGTCGCATGAAAAAACAGTGCATGATGTAAATGCTCAGGGCATGACAGACCCCCGCAAATGGCATCCATAAAAGGTCATCGAGCACTCATGCAAGGGGGTGCCCGGGGAGCACCAAGGAGAGGGGTTCCGGGGAATTGTGTGCAACCGTTGTGGAATCCATGCAAAATAAGGGGGCCTTGCACAAAAAAACCCCAGGTTGGCATGAAATCGAGAAGATTTGGCGCGGAACTGTTGTCGAGGATTTTTGCGCAACTCCATGGGATTGCCCACAAAGGAAGGGGATTGTGCATAATGTAAGGGGCTTGCATGAAAATGAAGGGGATTTCGCGCAATGGAAGGGTAGTACGTGCAATTGGATGGTCTGCATGTAAAAGAAAGAATTGCGCCCAAGGGGCAGATCCCGAAGGGGTTGGAACTCAGTCTAAGCCATGGGGATCTCACATGATGGTGATCCCGGGGCGACATTCAGAGAAAGGAACCATACTTGAAATCCATCTTCAAGTGAGTGGAATGCTGATTTCTCCCAGGAGAGCTGGTTTAGATTTTTCAGCCCTAAAATTGAAGGGGGTCACCTTCTATTTATAAAAGCCCGGGGGAACGACATACTAGTCAGTGCGAAATAATTTTGCGACAGAGGCGGTGGCACGAAATGTCAACTGTGTGGGGCGCGGGCGAGATATTATTTCGCGCCTGCACCAAGGATGGTTCGTGAAACTCGGAAATTTCTGTGCGGGACTCATTTCTTTCATGCACTTCCCAATTTTTTTGTGCAACATCTCCCCCCCCCACAGAACGGCTCTCTGGATCCCAATATGACTTCGCTTTGTCATTTGGATAACTTCTTCAGCTCTTGAGTGATTTTTAGCATCTATAAATTCCCCCCTCAGAATTGGATTGGAGAGGTGTCACAACAGTCAGATTCTAAGGGAAACTCTGAAATGTATGTCCTTGTGGGGTAAACTTGCACAAAAATCTGATGTTGCGCACAAAAACTCATCTAGGAGTGGAATTCTCTTTTCACGCAGGCACGAAACCCAGGGTTAGCCTATAAAAGTTGTCAAGGATCCCATGCCCCGTACGAATTTTTTAATTCAATAAGCTTCAAGCTGTCATGCGCGAAATTTTCTTTAGCCCTGCTCGAAAATCTGCTTCGGCTACCCGTAATTCCACCGAGATCAGGCGTCATTTTACGCACAATCCTATGGTTTTTTTGCGCCGCAGTCTGAAATTTCATGATGACCACGAATTTTATGTGCCAGCCTCCCAGATTTTGCGCTAGATATTGAAACATATTGTTAAAGGGAGATGGCCACAAACCATATTGATGAGGGGGAAGTCGCTGCTCGCAGAGCTGAAATGGTTGCAAACCCAAATATTTACAACGTCAAAAGGGTTGTCTCCAAAAATCGTACCCTCTTCAATATGCTGACCCCACCCAAAAGGAGTATGCCATGTCCAATAATCTACCGTTGTGGGACTTCGTCATTCTGGAGGAGATCCCTCTGTCGGATTTTGAGGTGAATACACTACGGTCAGGGGTGACCCATGAGGGTGATCTTCCTTGCTACAAGATCCCCAACAAAGTTCATCCTACCAGAGAAACTAGGAACATGGATATATATCTCCTAAATCCCATAACTAGTCCCATTGATGGGGGTGACCCTGTTACGGAGATTTCATCGGCCCTCTTTGCGAGCACCTTCTATCAGAGCGTCACTAACGAGGCCAAAGGCTGGGTGCAGGACTGGGACTTGCGATCTGGAGTTAACTTCACCAGCGAATGGGCCTCGGCATCCTATGTTCGCCATACATGAGACTAATTTGGGGTCGATCTGTGGAACATTGGTCTCTTTGAGGTGGTGTGGACATCGTATTTCCACTTCTACCACCAGCCAAAGCTCAGGCCGGAGTTGTTCACCTGATTGTCCCCCGACACCAACACCTTCCAACATCACCATGGGGAAGCTGGTATCATTCTCTGAGATATTCACTACATTTGTGGCATCCCTTTAGAGGTCCACCAATATGATGAATTCCTCCCACCGATGAACACCTAGGGTGAAAAATCACGAACCCCCATACTAACGTGGGATCTGCTGGAGATGGCCATGGAGAATATGGGGGTCAAGGAATTCCTGAAGGACATCACCTATAAGGACTGGTTCAGCTTATTATTGTAGAGAGATCTGGTAGTCAATATGCCAGGGTGGGGGAGACGGTGTCCAACCGCGGCATAGAGGAGCAAGATCGGATCATACTGGAGGATCCTTGAGGCGGGGTGGTACCAGTCATGGGGCTATAACATAAATGACATCTTGGACCAGAATTTTGGTACCCGGATTCCTCAACACATTCATGAGCGGGTGGCTCTTTCCGGTGAGGGATGCATGGATGGGAATCCGTTCAGCGACTCTGGTGATGGCATGCATCATGGCTGCCAACAAGAAGTTCGATATGGGGGTCCCCATGTAGGCTCGGTTGTACTCAATTTTGGGACACATCTCGAGAGGGGGGTCAACTAGAAGAGTCTGTGGAAACTTCCAGATTTTCCATGGTTGGGTTGCGGCTCATTGTGGCAGATACAACTTCATGAATGCCATCCGTCCTCCAGGAAATGGCCGGCGGCCCTCTCTGCTAATCATTGACGGGGTCATGTTGTTGATGATCAATGAGGAGGGAGTGAGGATCAGAATTGGTAACTATGCCAACTTGAACTCTAGTCCATTACCCACCCCAATTGGCCAAATGGAAGATAATGGGAAAGGCTCACTGGAGCAGAAGTTGTACTTCCAGTGCATTAGAGGCGGGGTGCTTATGGGCTGGATACACATGAAGAACTTCTACGAGACTTATGTGTTGTCCAGGTTTTCCAGGCAGTTTGGGTGCCTCCGGTGAATGCTATAAAAAGTATAAACAGACGTCCGAGAATAAATGCAGCCTTATGTTCATCGTCAGCTATGGTTGATGTTCATGACCTACGGCTCTGGCAACATCATCACCTTTCCTCCCACCAGAGTCAACGCTGGTCTTTCAACCGAGTATGCCGAACATTGCGCCATTGAATACCATGAGGGGATTTTTAGAAGCAGGTTCGGAAACTCAAGGTTTCCAGTGTGGAACTCAGGAGGCAAGAGAGCAGGTAGAGCACCGCTAGAGGGGGAAGATTAGAAGCGTGCCCAGCAATGGGTCCCACACATGCCGGGACCTCAGTAGTGGGGGCATCGCATGATGTGATTGCACCCTCATCACTTAGAGGAGGGGGGGGGGTCCCACGGAGAGACCAGAGAACTTTATTGGAAGAAAATAAGATACCTGCCTCAACCTTCTTAAGATTCCATTTTCCCCACGCTATGGTCAGATTGGCTAACCCTATGGCAGTCGGTGAGTACTGAATCCCTATGGAAGAAGATAGTGTGAGACGGGATTCAGTTTCTTGAAGTTGGGCTTCTCCCGGTTGCCAACAAAGTGAACATACATAGATGACATGCGTATCTAATATCCATAGACATGTATGCACGTCAACGGGGTCAGCGTGTGGAGCCACCTCTCTTGGTGAAAGTGATGCTCGGCTGGCAGCATGATCCGAAAATGATGCCTCTGGGGGAAGATGTTAGCGACAATGAGTCAGAGGGGGATGAAATAGGAGAGGATGAAAAAAAGAAGGGGGGGTAAAAGAGAAGAAGAGCCCAATGGTGAAGGGTCACAGGAGGCATCCCACCAAGGGAGTCTTTGGGAGAGTGGCGAGATCGTCAACTCCAATATGGATGTGACTGAGAAGCTGGAGGTATGCTTCGACCATTATCTATCCTTCTACTTTTCTCCTCTTTCCTTTGAATTCCTTAATCCACATTCCTACTCTTACTTAGTATAATACTGGGGTTTATCAGGCGCCTCTAACCGAAGGATGGGTAAAGCGCCAGTAGAACAAGGTGGGACACCAACGCTTGTTATTGTGATAACGAGTGATGAGGGATCCCCTTCCGTGACAACTCCAATAGCGGCTAGAACGCTGGAGGCTGGTGCCTTGGGTTCTAGTAAGATCCTTGCTTCGATACAGATACTTACTATCGGAGGACTCAACTGATTAGGGTGCTAATTGTCTATACAATGATCACAGAATTGGTGGCTCGTTAGGCTGATAAGCCTAGACCATCCATGGGCGAATCAATGGAAAAAATACCACCCCATTTAGAACATGCCTCCCAATCTGAGTCGGCCCCGAAAATTGGTGAACAAAGAGTAGTGGACATCGGTGGCGCTGTTGTCGGGGCAGGGCTGGAAGATGACGAAGCTTTTACCAGGGACGAGGAGAGAGAGGAAGGTCGGTCAGACGCTGAAGAGACTATTCACATGGAAGGAATCCTTGAAAAGGACCCTATGACTAACCTTTTGGCTCTCTTCCCGGTGTATTGGCCCACTAATCCTGTAGAAATCGATGATTCATATTCAGAAGTGGCCGTGGAGAGCCGGATAATGCAACGCAAGGGATGGAAGTGTATCCGGAATATTCTTGGTCATACTCTAATGGAATGGCTGATGCGGATGGGATCACTTCACACCTGGCTGAATTTCCTATGTTCTGGAGGGGCATATTCCCAATTCCTTAAGTTGACAATCCATGATTACATGGTCGATAGGATGAGTGACAGCAGTAGGCACGGCGACATCATCCAGTGTCGGGAGGAGTCAGGGAGTACCCGAGCATTTTTTAGGGAAGAGCAGAAGGTCCAAAGGATCGATGAATAGAAAAAAGAACAGTAGATATTCATCACAAACTGTTATGAGTTCTTGGAGTAGTTTAGATCCCAGCTGGAAGACATGCAAGAACAACTCGTGGAAACGAACCGCTAGATAAATGAACTCCAAACTGAATAGGCATGGGCACCGGCAAGGGTTACCAAACTCTGCTCCACGACCGCCAATGAAGAGAGAGTCCTCAGGGGGTGGGAGGCAGTCTTGGAGGACACCAACCAAAATGTGGTGACATTAGAGAGATCTGTCCAACAAGCCGACCCTTAGGGGCCCTATTTTGGACAAACGTGTAATCTTATTCTGCCTTACTGCTACTTATTTTGAACTGTATGTATGTAATAATTGACTTACATGTCCCTTTGGATTAACGTTCTCAACCATAATCCCGTAATAAATAGCAATCCATTCCTAAGCTCACGTGGGCCGTACCTTATGTGAGAAACATGGGATGCTCTCACTATTACTTTATTTGTTCACAGGAGCATCAACCAAGCTTTAGGCATTGAGGATTTGAACCTGTATTTCTGAGGAGAAGATGGAGGCCCAATCAAAGGAAGATGTCCCCAAACGAGTCGATGTATCATCTTCTCAATGTGCTTTAGTGCACGAATGGGGCAATTCCAGGGGAATTGGAATCAGTCCGAACATAGGGGAATGAAAAATGTGAGTCACGTTACCCAAATTTGGAACACTAAGAGAGGGCTGTGTCAATAAAGGAAGTTTGTTGACCGTCTTCGAATCATAGCATCCGTATTGATTTAGTATGGAATGGGGACAAAAAATAAGGGTCGACCACTGATCATGTTTGCAACATAGGACCTAACTCAAATATCATCTATCAGTCTTCTAGAACATTGGCCCAGGACTGCAGGAGTGCCATAGGTCAAGGATCCATACTGTTAGGGGGTCCCATAAAACTTGATCATTCATCCGAAAAATTTGCCCAGGACAGCAGGCGGACCATAAGTCGAGCATCCATACTATAATGGGGTCCCTTCAAACGTGAAAGACGATGAGGATCTGAATAGAGGGGCACACAAATCATGAAAAATGAAGTCATGGTTTGTTTGACCAAAATAAAAAACACTTGAAATTACACGGACGTGGTGGAATCACAATAGGGTGGCACATTAATCTGATCATGGATCATTGCTTCCTTTGATATGGTACCTATCTGGTGAGGGAACCGTTTCATCCCAATGTCATTATGGGGCTTCCTGAACTTGTTCGGGGAAAATGTTGTAGTTACACAACTACAAAAAGGTGTCATGCCCAGGGGCTGACAGTGAAGAGGGATGGGATTTGTGATCCCCGAGGCTAGACCTGAGATGAAAAGTATGGGAGTTCTTACGTAACCCATAAGGATTGGAATCAATCCACACACAGTTCTAAAAAAGGGTCTTAGTTTAAGGTCGTAAAACTCGGACCAAGGATTAGCAAGGAATGATGGAGGCACATGGTATGGTGATAATGAAACTCGACTTGAATGGGGACATAGTCCAGCTTACCATGTGTTCCTTGGGGATGTGTTTAGGTCAAGGGATAGAACACGAAAGTTAGACTGGGCTTATAGGGATGTTCCCGTGAATTCTTACATATCTCATGAGGACGAGAATCAATCCATACATAGTTCTGGGAATTCACATGGCAAGATACCAATTCAAAAGATGAAATGGGTGTGCCGGTCTGGCCCTCATTCCAAAAGAAGGGTTATTTGATGTATCTTGTTTGACCTTTATTGGGAATTGTTTTTTTATGAAGTGACTGGCCTAGGGTAGAAATTTTTGGCATTTCCACAAGAATCATGCCATATACCGGCGTTGACAAATGGTACGGTGGATGACTGATACCCAACGTGATGTCCTCTATCACAATGCAGTGTAGTTTTTCGTCGTGCGGCCATGACGATATTATCACATCTTAGGGTCATGTTGTTGGACCCAACATCATATTTTAGGGTCATATGGCTTGAACCTGAGGGAATACGCATGGTGCGATAAAGCATACCTGAAATGAATGAGGGCGAGGTCCACATCATCATTGTGTGTGATTCCAGGAGAAGAGCCTCAGGCTAGGAGGCCCGTGAGGGTCAGAAGATAAAGGGGTAGGAGAAACTAGCTCCCAGATGAGCTAAACCTAAAATGAAATGTCTGGGTGACCCCACGTATCCCATGGGGATGAGGATCAAGCTGCACATAACTCTTAGAGAAGATATCAATTTATTGTCTTAGTGATCGAATCGCGGGAGCCCCGAGGGACGTTGTATTACCGCTTTGTCCACCGGATGTGTGGAGGGGCACTAAGGGATAGTGCCAAGATTGTCGAGATTCCACCTGAACATGATTGGGTGGAACATAATTTGATTAATTTAACCAACATTAAATGCCTGAAGGTGTTGGCGTGATGATAAAGGATTACTACGGATCATGTTTGCAACATAATATCCTGTCGCGTTAGCCAGAAATGGGGACAAACAAATGAGCATCGACCACTGTCCATGTTTTCAACGTGGGATTTGTATCAATTTTCCATCTGAAAAACTCGGGGTCGTTGGACCATATCGGTAGGAGAGCCCTTAGGCCTAGTATCCATGCCATTTTGGGGGTCTGTTCTGGTGTGAAAGATAACGAGGGCCCAAATGAAGGGGAACATGAAACTTGAAAACTAGATGGAAACTTTTTCAAATTGAATGTGACACTCTAGGTCCTAGACCTTGGTAATCTTGGACTCATAGGTGAACCACTGAAAAGAATTAAGGGTCTCAACTTGAGAGCATCCAAGAGATGAGTAATTCCTAGGAGAAGGGGGGGCATGGTGCAAAAACCCAAAGTGAAAGAGCTCATGACCCTGTACCACACCTACATATCCCCCTCATGGAGAGGAACAGGCCAAGAGGCCTGGGTGACCGCGAGATTGGGAGATCTATAAGAGATGGTGCCGAACAAGAATTCTAAGCATTTAGGTGGTCCTACATATCCCATAAGGATAGGAATCAATCCACAAAGAGTTATTGAAGATTCAATTTAACATCATGCGGGGTGACATACAGTTTAACATCATGCGAAAAGAGATACAGTTTAATGTCATGAGGGATGACACACAGTTTAATGTCATGAGGGACTCTATACAGTTTAACGTCATGTAATATTATATACAGTTTTACGTCATGCGGGATAAGATACAGTTTAACGTCATGCGGGATGAGCATTTTAAGGTCATGCGAGACTGTAGTCCAATTTGAGGTCATGGAGGACCTGAAGAGGCCCAAATGTAGGAGAAACTGTAATTTGAGGTCATGCACAAACCAATGCAGTTCAAGGCTGTGCAGGACCAAATTTCTCTGGGAAGGTATTTCTTGATAAAATTTTCATTTGTAGGCGGAGTTATACGCTCACCATCCATCGTCACTAGAGAGTATGCACCATTGGGAAAACCTTATGAACAAAAAAAGGTCCTTCGCATTTGGGCTCCATCTTGGGTGGTTTGCTTCCGAGGATCATTGGTCCTCTGAGGGCTAGTACGATGTCACCCTGCAAAAAGGAGTGGAGGAAAACCTTCTTATTTAAATCTCGAGCGATCTTACTCTGATGTCTTTCTATACTGTGTATGGCACGAAGCCTATTCTTGTCTAGTGCTTCCAATTCAGCTATATGGATTTCATCCAATCTATCTGGAATATTATGATCATAGACAGTTGTGCGAAATGAGGGAAACTGAATCTCAATGGGCAGGACGGCCTGATTTCCGTACACTAGGGAATATGGGGTCACCTGGGTGGAATTACAAGTCATCGTCTGATAGGCCCAAAGTGCGATGGGATGTTTATCCGACCAATTATTCTTGTTATGACCGACCAATTTATGCGGAATGTTAGAGAGGGTTTTATTGAATGCCTCAATCTATCCATTTTCATGCGCGTGACAGCAGGAGGTTTGGTTTGAGAAGATGTTGTACTTGGCGTACAACGTTTTCAACTCGGCTACTCGAAAGTTTGTGTCGTTATCAGTGAGGATAGTGTGAGGAACCCCAAACCAATTGATGATATTGGAACCCACAACGTCAATGATATAACGGCCTTGAAATCATTGAGAAGAATCACTTATTCCCACTTTTAAAGTAAATACGTAGTGGTTAGAATGAACTGACATTAGAGTGTCATTGTCGGTGGGTATGGTCCTATGACATCTAACCCACAGACTGTGAAAGGCCAAGAGTACATGGTAGTATAGAGAGGCTCTGGTGGAAGATGCACAAAGTTATCATGTACATGGAATGCATGACACCTCCTAGAGAACATGATGCAGTCGTGGATCATAGAGGGCCAAAAATACCCTAGACTTTAGATCTGGTGAGACAGTTTCAGCCCATCCTGATGGGTGCCATAGGAACTGGCGTGATCCTCTTGCATGACATGTGGAATATCAACCCCTTGAATACAATGGAGGAGAACACCATAAAACCTGCGCTTACAGAGGATTTGATCAAGGCTGGGACCACTCTGAAGGGTAAACTGTAGTGTACATCGTCATATTCGCTTGCTCTCATCCTGGTCTGACGGGAGATTACCGTGTTGGAGGTATTCAACCAAGGGCGTCCTCCAATCAGCAATTGTTTCCTTTACTGCATCTGATGAACCTGGGGTTCCTGACGTTGAAGCTCTAGTGGTAAAGTGGCTTACTCGCAGGACATCACCATCCTCTGGGGTGACGAGAGCAATGACTCTTCGATGTGCGACATGTATAATAAGATCATCCTACTCGGGCTCTGCAAGCGATGCGGCCAAGCTGGCCAAAGCATCTGCTCGACCATTCTGTGACTGAGGGACATGGGTGACCTCAGGACGAGAAGGGAACTGAGACAATAGCTGGAGGGTTCGCTCCAATAATGGTACGATCTCTATCTTCCTGACAACATAGTCATCATTGAACTACTTAATAACTACCTTGGGGTCCCCTTTCACATGCAACTGGGGTACATCGATCTCAAGGGCCAGCTGAAGACTGGTAATGAGGGACTGATACTCCGCCTCATTGTTGCAGCAGACTCATGACAACAAGAATGAGTACGGTAGAAAGGCCTGCTCCGGTGGTAATGAAGACGATACTCACACCCAGTCTGTTGAGCATAGGATCATTGAGCCTCCTACCAGTGGGGCTCCGGGAGGCACCATCAATGTGCATATGCCAAAACGGAATGACTTGATCGGCCGAGAGGATTTCCTCACCAGGAAAATCTAATTCCAGGGGCTAGTCTACAAGGTTGTTTGGGCGGCTAGAATGTATGCCAATGCCTACCCCTTGATAGCCTTCTAAGGCATGAACCTGATGTCGAACTTCTAGAGGATTACTTCCCACCGTGCTAGTCGTCCAGTCAACATGGGATGACTGAGTATGTACTTCAACATGTCTAATCGAGAGAGCACCTATAACTCATGGTGTTGTAGATAAGGTCGCAATTTTAGTACTGCGAATACAAGTGCAACTAAGATCTTCTCGATGGGGGATTATTTGGTCTCCATATCGAGGAGCATGCGGCTAAGGTAGTAGAGGCTATTCTCTGTCCCCTCATTGTTCTTCTGGGTGAGAAGGGCACCGAGGGACCATTCTACGGTGGTGACATAGAGAATCAGCAGCTTTCCGGATATGGGTGTCATCAAGACAGTAGTCTGGAGAAAATATCGCTTGATTTCCTCAATGGCAGTCTCACACTACTCATCCCACTCATAAAAGATGCATTTTCTCATAATCCGATATAAGGTCATACACTTGCCCGCCATATTTTCAATGAATCGGCATATGTAGTCCATGTTTCCCTAAAAACTTTGAAGCTCTCGAATATTGTTCGTGGGAGGCATCTGGGTGATGGACCTAATCTTCTACGAGTCGACCTTGATGCCTCGGTACCTGACAACAAAGCCACGAATCTTCCCGGAGGTGACCCCGAAGGCACACATCAATGAGCTCATCTTTAGTTGGAGGGAATAGAGGTAGCTGAACAATTTCTCTTCATTCTTGAGATGGTCCTAGTGCTGGTGAGATTTTACAAAAAGATCATCCACATAGCTCTCCACCAATGTCCTGAGGATCATCTTGAATATGCGAGGGATGACCTGCTAATAGGTGGCATCGGTATTTATATGGCCGAAGGGAATAACCTGTTAACAGAAAGTACCTTGAGGTGATCTAAAAGTGGTAGAATCCATGTCCTTGGGGGCCATCTTGATTTGATTATACCCAAAGTAACCATCCATAAAAGAGAGGTCTTGGAATCCAGAAATAGCGTCAATCAAAAATTCCTTCACTAGAAGGGGAAAATCATCCTTCAGACAATGGCGATTGAGATCCCAAAAGTCGATAAAAACTCTGATATGTCCATTATTCTTCTTGACTAGTACAATTTTGACCATCCACTTTGGGTACTGGACCTTGTTAATGAAGTTTTCCCAGATGAGTTTGTTAGCTTCGGCCTCGACCATAGCACTGTGAGAAGGGTGCGTCTTTCTGGGAGGTTTCTTGAACCCGTGGTGATTTTTTGGGAGACTAAGGAGGTGGATGGCTACCTAAGGATTTAGACCCGGAATCTCATCATAAATCAAGGAGAATACATCATAGTTTTTTTTATGTAAGACCACATTCTGTTGATGCTTCTCAAGGGACATAGTGGCGCTGATCAATGTGGGTCTCGGGTCTGCCTTACTGTCGTGGTTCACCTGTACCAACTCATCGACCATAGTAGAGACACCTTCCTCAAATCCAAGGGCATCCTCTATATCCTCTTCTCAACTTATGGAGGGATTCCCTGTGGGGAAAGGTACTTCTGAGTTGCCATACCCTAATGGGAGGTTGGTACCAGCTTCTGTGACAATGGTTACTACATCGGGGCACTCCAGCGCTGCCGTGACCATAGTGACGAAGGGTGTCGATCCGATCCCATATAGTCTCAGGCCCAAGGAACCACGCTTGACAATATCAAAGCATTAGTGGAACGTCATCTAGATTTTTCTTATTCCATCCTGGCGAAACAGACATGTATGACGCACTTCTGTTTCCATGAGCCGAGCATCCTGATTCCAGATAGGAGTGGAAGGCTCCGGGATCACTAGGGACTGGTTCTTATAAGAATACAAATTGATCTTCTTCCACCTCTAGGATTTGGTATCATGGCTCCCTCTTGTCCCTGAAATGAAAAAAACCATGCACCATATCGGGGGTCATGGCCTCCAAACGATGGATCGGGAAGATGTAGGCGTCATTCAGGCCTGCCCAAGGGTAGATCGTAGCAGTGATGGGCTCAACTTCACTTTCAGGGACTTGTTTATCCTTGATCATGTAATATTCAACATCCAAGTAGCAGGCTTCACAAGATGTGAATGGAGATGCATCATCATGGAGTATTCCTGCTCGACCATTAAGGGATTACTTGAGGCATTGTTGATACGATGAGGGGACTACCACGTGCAGGTGGAGACATGGTCTGCCCATCAATGCATTGTACAAGGTGTTCTGGGAGACAAACATGAAATCAGTGCTGGAAAATAGGCCCCCATATTGGGTCTTCAAATGGATCATGTGGACCGGGGTCTGCTCTATCCTTTCATATCCCTCGACACTTAAATCAGAGGGAGTCAGGTCATCTTCGGATAACCCCAGCTTCTACAGTGTCCACATTGGGATAAGGTTAATCCTTGAACCAGTGTCAACGAGACAGTGGTGAATCTGCACGCCATTGAATTGGATGGTGATGTACAGTAGGTTGATGTGCCCCTGTATAGGGGAGACTTAATCCTCTTCGAAGAATGAAATTATTTCCTGGAATTCTTTATCCTCAACTTTTTTAGGATGGAATGCTTCTACAGCTGGTACCTCTTTCTCAAATTGGAGGGGGATCATTAAATATTTGGTGAGCACCTCGCACATATCTGGTGATAGGAAAAGGGATTCAACATTAGAAAGCCCCACTAGGATGCTAGAATGATGCTTGAGAACATCTTACATCCTCTCCAAGTGAGAAATTCTTCTCGCAGGGGGCATATTTGTGTCTGGATGAATGGAGGGCCCTAGTGGAAAGATCGGCAGCTGACTGGTGCTGGGTGTATCCCACTGATCACAAGTCGAAGCTCAGAAGTTAGCTGCCAGATGAGGACCGAAAGGCTATGATCAGCCTGTAACGGGGGAAAGATGGTTGTGGCACAGTCGTAGTGGTTTGGCCTAATCTAATAGCACAAACGGTGGTGGAGGCGGGCCTGTTGACACCGAATGAAGAGGTTGCGCATGATGAGTTCTGCGCTGGGCCAACTGTCTGGTCTTAGTGGCATTCACGGCCAGGCTGGAGGTGCCAACTATTGTTCCTCGAAGACCCATATAGTAATGGCTCCGCTAACGTTGGTGCCGGCAAGGAACATTGGGGAGGTTCGCCTGGCCCTCCCCTCGTCGGGGGTCATATAGGGATTTATCAACTCAATGGTGTTAACCGAAGCATACCGTTGACTATTGGTTGAAGAATCATCCACCACTGAACAGATTCTGGGGGAAATACCCATATCTGTGGGCATAAAGTCACCGAGAGTGCGAGATGATGATGACATTGGTGGGGCGCATTTCTTCTTCTTGCGCTTTCGATGATTGCTCTTCTGGGAAAAGGTCGGTTGAGATGGTGATGCAGAAGTGGTGGTCACAACTTCTGAAGTCTCCGGCTGATTCAGGCATGCCCGAATAATGCCATGGGTACAGGTGACCATTTTTTGGGCCATCCGACCACTATACATCTTAGAAGCTCTATCAGAAACATGATTCCACTCATCTTTACAGTTTCTACCACTATTCGACCTTACAAATACATCAGCCACTTGTGTTGGGGTCGGGCCCAAACTGAATATGATGTTGTTAATTAGGTCTTGTAGAAATTACCTAAACACATAGCACTTCATGATGGTGTGCCCTAGGATCCGGGGATAAGGGCATTAGTATGGTTGATTAGTGAGATGTGCCTCCTCTATATTTCTGCACTCAGGTAAGTGCACAATTCCTTACTCTAAGGCGCTGCGAAAGTAACCGAGGACCTGAGCCTCATTGAACGAGCAGGTCCAATTTCTTCTATAAAGATAGGATGATTTGGGAGCCTGACCCTAACGAGGGTGAGGAGGAGCCTTCCATGTAGTCGGAACTGGATTTTCTTGCCTAGGTGGTGGCGGTGCATTATGCGGAGGCGCCTGCCAGTTATGAGGAGTCTACTGGGCTGGAAGCTGCGCCCGCGGTGGTGGACCTCTGTGAGGCTGTAGAGCTGGCACAACTATTAGAAATTCTAGCTGCCTAGGGGCCTCTACCTAGGCCACCATGGCAGGCTCGGCTCTGGTAGCCCTCCTTGCTGGGATTACATAGGGTAGCAAACGTGCCTGGTTGACCTATTGTAGGGATTCTTCGAGGCGCTGGGCCTAATTTAAGAAGTCTAAGAATGCTCCGAGATAGTTCTCAGTGATCGGGGAGGGAACCAGTTCCATCTTGACATTTCCCAAACACATCTTTAGTAATTTCTCTTGAGTCAGTGGAATGTCAAGGGAATATGTGAGCCCTTTCCAACGGGCAACAATGTTTACGAATCTCTTATCAGGCCTTTGCTTCCACATGAAGATGTCTGTGATGTTCTTCTTCTGGGTGGTGGAGCTAAAGTGTTAAAGAAACTACCTAGAATGTTCTTCCTAGCTAGTCTTGGATCCGACGTGGAGCTGGTTGTACCAGACAAATGTCGGCCCTTACAGTGTTTGAACAAAACAACGGAGCTTAGCGGCCTCCTACTGCACTGGGGTCCGTAATATAGGCTCACACCTTGAGCTGAAGTGGGCCAGGTGCTGCGGCGGGTCCCCCGTCCCATTAAAGGGTGACAATGTGGAATTCCCTAGTTTTTTGGGGTGCTGGCATGTCATCCACCCATTCCGATTATGGATTTTTATCTAGTGGGAATGCCGCATGTCGCATCTCCAATGCTTCCAGGTGGGTAATGAGTGTCGCCATTGGATCATTCGGTTCAGGGGGCCCATCCTGACGAGGATCCATAACCATGAGAATGTTTTCAAGTTCTTCAATGCGGTAGAAAATCTCAACGGCTCATGGAGTGGCTGGGGGAATGACCCTCATGGCGGTCAAGGGATCCCAAGCAGGGTTCCCTGGGTGGTCGCATCGTTCGGGAGGGTTTGGAGAGACATACCATACCCTCTTCTCGTGAGCTCCGGCTTCCACCTTGTCAGTGAATATGGCACTATCAGAGTAGCCTGGGGGAATCTCCTTGAGGGGTAGTTGTTCCTACCCCTGCTGCCCTAGCCTAGGATCACCGTAGTCGGGTCGTCGCTCTACAATGCGATCAGCCAGAAGTTTATCCACTCACTTTTCTGATCAGCAAGATTCTAGCGCAGTGCGGCCTTCTCAGGATCATCTTTCATCTCTTGCATTGAGGCGGACTGTTCGGAGTGCTTGACAGCTCTGATGTCCCCTTTTCCCTTACTGAAATTCCCGCTGAGTACGAATTCCTTAGACGGTGGAGGGAGACCTATGAGGTTCCTCTGCGGATGAGTAACCCTCCCCGAAGGGTCCAACGGTGGAGCATCCTCATGGGGGACGTTCCCATCAAGAATTATTAGTGTGTTCTCTCCTCCCGATAGATCGGTCATGTTGACTGCCACTCTTCTCGGGGGAATGTCCTCAATGTCGCCTACCGAGTTGGGCTGCAAGTGAATAGTAAGGAAAAGGAGGGCAGCATAATACCCCCAGCCACAGACTTGCACGTGGGGTGTAGCCTCCTCAAAAAAATTTTGGTGTACTTGGAAACTCCGAACACATTGCTGTTGGAGGGGCCTATGGTGACTAGGTGAATAAGGGTGTTGGACCTCGGGGAGTGTGGCAAGGTCAACCAGATGGAATTGTTCACCGATGTCTTTAAGGTGCATTTGGATCCCAGGATAAGTCACTCACCAGTGATGAAGATGGAGGTGAGTCTCCCAGAGGGTTTGGGGGAAACATTCAAAGTCCTCGACAGTGAGAATGTTTGGTGTACAAATAATCGATCCCGCTACCGTCCAAAACATCTTAGGGAAGTGGTATTCCGTATGGATATTCTAGAGGCTTCTCAGATCGGATTCAGGGACTGTCCCATGATTTCCCCACTTGTAAACTTCGGTGGTGGAGGAACTGGCGGCGGCACCGAGGCAGACCACTGGGATGGAAAGCTGGATGGGGGAGAATACGACGAGTGGGCTGATTGGCTGCCGAACCTTGGGCAGTCCCCTGAGGATTGTAGTGACGTGGTCGTCATATCATGATAGGATATACCGGCGACAATAGATCCTTACAGACCATTAGAATATGCGGGGTGTGGGTTATATAGAATCTCTACTGCCATTGACCCCCAAAATAGTTCTCCATAGTCTCTAGTCGATGTAGAGGGAGCATTCGGAGATAATGGTGGAAACTGCGCGGTCAATCCCTGGACACATTCCATGTTCTTGTCCTTTTGGATATACCTTCGGAGGGAAACAGGGATCCTTTGGATCTTGAATTTCAGGAGCATGAGGCTGATGCACCTCGTTTCTACCCCATCCTTTGACTCAAAGGGATGAGGAAAGGGCTCTCATAATGAATAGCACTCCGCTTTAAAATTTGAGAAGAGGACTGGCCTGATTCCTATCCGACCATCCCCAAAATTCTTGTTGTGGTGGAGATGACCCGCCTTCCTACCCTTGGGTGGCTCCTTGGGACAAGGATAATTTCCGATATGGGTTCCTCTGGCCACACTAGTTCTGGGGTGGAGAGGGTTTCCCCTCGAGGTAGCTGGGGTGCGAGTAGCACTGGGACAAATGTCGAAAGTGACATGGGGAGGACCTCCTTGCTGGCGGGTGACCGTACATGCAATGTCCTTATACCGTAAGTCTGTGACATGGTGACTGACCCCGTACCCGGTGTAATAACCATGGAAGAGACCCCCATATGGAGTGTTTCTGTCATGGGGAAGACCCTCACTTGGGATGATGGTGGCACAAGGCAGACCTCCAAGCCGTGGTTTGGAGCAGGGAGGATCTGCACCTTCCTTAGTGGCGGCACAGAGTTAGATTCCATGTGGGTTGGCACTACTGCGGATCGGTCCGCGATGGCCATCACCTGCGCTGACGACCGAGAGAGTCGACCCAGCATGCCTATGGGGTGGTTGAGGCCTCGATCCAGGTCAACCGTAAAACTGCCCCTGCTCAACGTATGCAGGGAGTTAGATGTATGAGTCCATGGGGGCTCGGGCCACAGTAGTAGCTAATGTTGATTCCCCATGGAAAGCATCCTCTTATGCTCGCAACCAATGCTGAAGCTAGGTCAAATGAACTAGAGTCTTTTGTGCATGTGCGTGGATTACTTGCTCCTTGGCTCAGGGAACTGGACAGCAGCGCTGACGCAGCCTAGTGGGGGCCCTCGCCAGGTGCCCTTGAATGTTGGTGTAGGGAGCAGCGGCACCCAGCGTGGTTCTCGGGGGCGGCGTTGATAGTGAGGTGCTGCTGCCTCGAGAGCTAGGTGGACCATATCCATGGTGGGGAGAACCCCCTCTTCCTCGTACCTGCGTATAAGGTCATTAATTACCCTTCGCTGGATAATTTTTGTTGGGGAGAGGGGGCATGGGTGCCCAGAAGTCATGGTGGTCAAGGCCTTCGTGGAAGTGGCATAACCGCACGGGGTAGCTACATCTATATTTCCCTTCCCCTTTGTCGGTGGGCAGGCGATCGAGCTCTAGATGCAACAAGTTGATTCCTAGAAGTAGGGAGATGAACTCATTAATACTGCTAGAAAAGGAAATTGATATCCAGTGCCCCAACATTGTCCTGTCATCTGTGGTCAGCAAGAGGGATCCACACTGACAATGTCACAGAACAAAATGCTCAACATCCTGACATTCCCATCATCTGGCGAGTTTCACATCAGGACTATTTGGTGGGACCTGATATTGGATGACGGGGTCAGATGACATGCTAAACCACTGACTCCTTGAACGCTACTAGCCTCCATGTAGAGGAGAATACCTTCACGTTTGGTTCACCATTTCTGTTTCTGACTCTTTCGACAGGGATGCACACATCTGTCACACGGAGGACGCGCGGCTGTAGCCCCACATTCCCACTTTCCAAAGGCAGGCGACATCCTCTCCTTATTCAAGGACGTCTTCTCCTTTATTGAAATGTGATGATGGGATGTCGGTTCTTCCTTCTGTGGATTCCTCCTCATATCTCGTCACCTAGTCCAATTCTCCCTCATAGATTTAATACGTATTTTTTGAAGCTCTTCCTAGTTCCATATCTTCATGGACACCAGTTTTTATGCCACTTCTTTTAGGACCTTCCACGGGGTCTGGTCAGGGAAGCAACCTTCGGTTAAGAGAATAGTCACATTGGGAATATTTGGCATGTCTGGACGTTGGCGAATTGGAATGTCCATCTTTTGTCCCTTATTATAGGGATTCTCGAGGGCTCGGATGCCCAAGGCATCCCACATCGAACATGGGTAATCCTATTCCATAGAAATGTATATGAGGTTTTCCTCAGCTTCACGTGTTTAACACAAGGTATGCCACAAGTTTAACATCCATCGGAGTTGGATCGGGCTGATCAGAACACTGGTTAGAGTGGATCAGATTGAAGAACCCCATGGAGGGAACACCTGTATTGGATCCAGCATGTGGGCGGCTTCCTGAATGCTTTTTTTTGGAATGGGGAATGAAGTGGCATGATCCCACTAGGATGTGGCGGCCCGGGTATGAATCGGTATGAATGATGGTTTTGGGATTGAGCCTCAAAGAGACTTCCTATGTACCCATGTGGAAGGGAATCAAAGTCCGTTTCGTTCGATGAAATGATGGGACACTTGAAGAGGTGACCCATGAGAATGGACTGATGGATGGGACCTAGAAGAAGTGGAATCTCTGGGTTAGGGAATGAGCTTCCCATGAAACCTGGGCTCAAGGGAATGGTCAGGATGAGACATGAGTGATGGGCTTGAGTCTCGTGGAGGCTTCCTACATATCCCCATTACGGGGATTCAAAGACCTTATAGTTTATATGGATAATACAGTTTTAACGTCAAGAGGGACATGAATGGGTCATACACTCAGAGGCGCCCCATTGTGTTGCTGAACTGATGTGACTGGTGTCGGAACGGCTGGGTGGTGGGATTGAACCTCATGCAGGCATCCTACGTACCGTGCCTTGACATGGATAAAATTGCTCATAGTTCTGGATGAGTTAGGGCTTACACTCAATGGCAGTCCAAGGTGGTTGGTATTGACCCTCGTGGAGGGTTACTACCTACCATGCCTTAACATGGATCCAAGTCCTCGTAGTTCGAGATGGGTTGGGGCTTACACTATGAGGATGCCCAAAGTAGTGGTGCTTGAACCTTGTAGAGGCTTCATATGTACCATGCCTTGACATGGATCAAATCCCTCGTAGTTCGGGATGGATTGGGGATTACACTCTGAGGTGGCCCAAGGTGGTTGGGGCTTGGACCTTGTGTACACTTTCTACGTACCATGCCTTGACATGCATAAAATTCCTCTTAGTTCGGGATGGATTGTGGCTTACACTCTAAGGCGGCCCAAGGTGTTTGGGGGTTGAACCTCTCAGAGGCTTCCTAAGTACCATGCCATGACAAGGATCAAAGTCCCAATAGTTTGGGATGGATTGGGGCTTACACTCTGAGGTGCCCCAAGGTGGTTGGGGCTTGAACATCGTGGAGGCTTTATGCATACCATGCCTTGACATGGATCAAAGTCACCGTAGTTTGGGATGGATTGAAGATTATATTTTGAGGGGGGCCAAGGTGGTGGGTCTTGAACCATGTGGGGGATTCGTACGTACCATGACTTTACATGGATCAATGTCCCTGTAGTTCGGGATGGATTGTGGCACACACTCTGAGGCGGCCCATTGTGGTGGGGCTTGATCCTCCTTGAGGCTTCCAACATACCATGACTTTACATGGATCAAATTCCTCGTAGTTCAGGATTGATTGGGGATTACACACTGAGGCAGCCCAAGGTGGTGTCCATGATTAGTGCTTGCTTTAAGACCACATGAGTCATGCTCGGTGTGAGAAACAAGAGATAGAAGAGACCCGGTGATCATGTCGCAAAGGTGTATCTGTGAGAAGTGGAAAGGGGATTACATGCTGAGGCAGCCCATGAAGCATGGACTTGATCTCTAGTGGAGGCCTGAGGGATACAAAGTGTAGTGGTTGAGGGACTTGGAACCTAGGAAGAGGGGGGATCCCCATTCCTTATCACGCCCTCCGCTGGCCTTAGGAACCGAAGAACGGAGGAGCAGGGATGCTGCCTCCTGGATGGAAAGCAAGAGGCTTATACCAAGGTGTTTCCCTTCCCCCGCGGACAAACGAAACTCCCATTAAGAGGATTTCATCCCCTATGTGGTGTGATCCCATACCTGTGGAAACGAGTGCGTGTGGAGAATGTCCAAGGCGGGGGATCCCCACGTGCGAGGCATGGGGCGAGACCACAGTTTAACATCATGTGATGAGGACGATGGTGCTTGGCAGTTTAATGACCTGTATCTTGGATGAGGTCGGTTCACTCCACGCCCCTAAGACATACATAACCATAACCCTCTTCTCCTTGTGGGGGGTAAGGCATCAGCAATGCCGTATTGTGAGGTGTTGCGGAGTGAATCATCGAGGGGTCCACGTTATAGTGGAAATGCGAAGAATCAATGTCCATTAGCATGCCTATAATAAGAATTATAAGGAAAATTAACACAACGGGTGGTATCATCTAGGGGACTTTGAAGTTACTTCGTACGAGATTAGAAGGCCACACGGGAAAATGGTACATTATGTTGATGCCCAGGGCGGGAGAGACCCTCGTGAATGGCATCCATAAGAAGGGTATCATGCAATCGCGCAAGGGGGTTCCTAGGGAGCACCGAGGAGAGGGGTTCTGGGGAATTGTACGCATCTATTGATGCTTGCGTGCAAAATAAGGGTGCCCTGCATGAAAAAACCCGGGTTGGCGTGAAATCGGGAATACATGGCGCAAAACAGATGTTGAGGATTTTCTGCACAACTCGAAGGGATTGCGTACAATGGGAGAGGATTGCACGCAATAGAAGGGGCTTGCACGCAATGAAAAGGGATTGAGTAAAATGGAAGGGTATTGAAGGCAATTGGGTGGCCTGCATGCAAGGAAGGAATTGCACGCAAGGGGCGGACCCCGAAGGGGTTGGAATTCAGTGTATGACTTTGGGATCTTGCGAGTAGGAGGACCCCTGGGTGACTTGGCGTGAATAGAACCAGACCTGAAAGCCTTCTTCATGTGTGGAGAAAGCCGATTTCGCACATGAGATCTGGTTCATATTTTCTTCCTTGAAATAGAAGGGTGTCACCTTCTATTTATAGGTGCCCGGGGGAATGAAATTCTGGTCATCATGAAATAATTGCGCGACAGACGTGGTGGTGCGAAATGTCAACTGTGTGGGGCACGGTTCGAAATTATTTCTCACCTGCACCAAGGACGCTTCATGAATCCCTAAAAATTCCGTGCAGTAGTCAATTTGTTTTGCGCACTTCCCCATTTTTTTCATGCAACACCTTCAGGCCCCCCGAACTGGGTCTCCGAGTCCGAATATGAATTCGCTTTGTCCTTTGGAAATCTTCTTAATCACTTGAGTGATTTTTGGCATCTACAGTGTTCTTATGTTGTTATTATAGAATTATTTCATTTGAGTGTTGTATCAATAATATACTGGTTATATGAATTATGGAGATAAATATGGATAGTACTGTAGTACTATTTTATTGACGATTTAAGATTATATGGTTCTATGAAAAGTTACATAATAGTATGATAAACATTTTTGGAAAATACGTATTTGAAGGAAAGGTGATCCTTAATATGATCCCGATAATGAGGTTGTGATTTTAGAATAAGAGATGGTTGAGTTGGATAAATTATATTGGATATTCTTGACTACCTTGAAACTAATTAATGATTTGTATATTCCATCATTGTTGGATTTTACAACATTTTTGGATAGAAGGAGTATATCTAGTATTCTATAAGTAATAATGGAGCATGAATGTAATCAATAAGGTTTTATTGAAATTCAGGATGTTGTAGTGTTTTTGAAATATAAATGATGAAGGTGTTCAAATGTAATTACATGGAAAAAATAATCTTCATTTTCTTTAACTTCCTTATAAATTTTGGACTGTGAGTTTGGACAGAAGTATTTTTCATAATTCATGATTTAGATTCTTTTTTTATTTCCATAAAAGGGTAACCCGGAGGTCGGGTGGAAACATGTCGGATCTAACAAGACCGCGAGTCTTGGACCCGCAAACAAAGGGTGAAAAGGGTGCATCACCTACCACTAGACCACATGATGTCCTAGATTGAATAATGTAGTTTTTAATGGTCTTGAAGATGAATTATAAATTCATTTTTTTGGTACCCTATTCGAATAGGATAAATAGAATATTTTTTATGTTCGACTTTCTTTTAAAGTGAAAGATAAGTTTGTGGTAGAAATTAGTTAAAGGATGGAGCTCTACCTGTCAAGTATATATATATATTTTATTTTTTTATTACCTTATTCTACTAAGAAATTAATTCTAAATTTTTTCTACCCTCATTCTGAATATGAATAAGATACATCCTATCCATAACAAACAATACTTACGTAACAAATCTTATAAAGGAAAACGAATCAGTTTACACCCGAAACGACAATAAAAAAATATTAGTAACAAAGCAATATTAAAAGATCATATATGATATCATATTAATGTATATTAATCTCTTATAATGTAATAACAATTATTTCACTATTATACTAGAGGTTAACCTACCCTAGACCAAGGAAAAGTATAATGTAAGGGGTTTCTTATCTCACTTTTTATTCCGTGATATTTCCATTGTTCACCACCTATTAATTTAATGTGGTTTATTGTTGACAACCATTTGATATATATATATTATCATGATTCTCTTTATATTCATGATATTATGTGATTCATTTGGGGTTATTGACTATTGTTCATATGACACGATTGATTATAATGAGGTAAGCGTTAATTTCAAAATCTCATTATTGTCCGAGGTTGTTTTTATGTATATATCTACTGGGACATATTTGTTATCCATATCCATGATTCATAAAAGAGTTTTCAAAGGGATTTTTTTAAAGGAAGTTTTACTAAAAAATAATTTTAAATGTTTTAAATATTTATTCTTCTAAATCATCCTCATTAATGTCCATGTTTTCAAAATGCATTTTAATGATTTATTTATATGGACATGAATGTTTTCTAAATGTTAATTTCATTCAAAAGATTCAAAGTGGAATGGGAAAATTTGATTCAAAAATACCTTTAAATGTCTTCCTTTATAAATTGTGTGACTTTTAAATGATTTTATAAAATAGGGATATTTATCTCAAATATTTTTACAAAACATTTTCATATATATAAACATCCTTTAATGGATTTTAAACTTATTTGAAGTTGATTTATTATGATACAAAACTTCCATATTGTATTGAATGTTTTGTGATATGTTTGACTGGGGATGTGTTATTTTTATACCATTCATGGTTTATGGATAAAGTATTGACATTTCATATGCTAGTTTTAAAACGAATGTTTATGATATGTTTAAACCTTTTCATATGAGGAATGCATTGGACTTAGTAAGTAACGGGTGTATCCTTCTATAGCTCCTCGATGCATCGGTAGGTATCATGTGAAAAACTAGTGTCTTGGCACAAGGTCTTGACAAAATCTTCATTATAGTCTTGGAACAAGGACTTGACTTTGTGGTTGTGAATGTCTGGCATTAATAACTCCATCATTATGAAAGTGGATATTGATATTGAATGTGATTATTCGACTAACTGAATATCCATGTGAATAAGTAAATGGAATTATTTGATTTTTTATTTACCATATTATGCTAAAGTAAAAGTTTAAAAGATTCTATTTTAGACTTATAAATTTCCTTAAATTTTTATGCTTATTTATGAATTATTCTGCTATATTGTTATCCTCACTGAGCATCTGAGCTCACCCCTTTCTTTGTTTTATTTTTTCCAGGATTCAAAGAAGTGTATTGTAATTGATATGTAGGGTTATGATAAAGGAATAATGGTATTCAAGAAGGGTTATTTATCTTGTTCTGTATGTTATAAAGTGTAATATAACATTCATGTGCGAAATCTATTTTCCAAGACTGCTAAACTAATCGGTCCTTCGGGACATGATTCCTTGTAATCATACAAATGTATTAAAATAATGCACCAGCTCTGTTTAACTAGGGTTGGGGTACTACATATAATGGGATGAATCATCCCTAATGAAATAATAATTCCTCTAATGACTATGAAACAACATGAAATTATTTGAATGTAGAAGTGATGTATATATGATTAATGGAATGGAATATGGAATTTTAAAGTTTTCATTTAACTCTAATTTGATAGAATACATATTATTATCACTTAAATGAGCTATGAAATGACTATGGAACATAGTTGGGATCATTGGGATATTTTTGGAAAAAAATATCCTAATGTATAAAGTGTGGATTTATAATGACCATTTTAGGAAGTGTCCAAAAAAATATTTCAGTAATGAAAATTTATTAGAAATTGAATTTACATTATCATTCAATGAGTATTGGGAGAGGGAATATTTTTGATAGAAAATTTTCAATATCATGGTGACTCTATTTCCCTCACATGGTGTTGGGATTATGGTAGATGACAATACAACTGACATTATCTATCATCTTACCCATAAAATTACATTTTAAGAGGGGAATTCATACAACTGTAGCCTTGGGGATGTTTCTTTATTTCAATAACATGGTATTAAATCATAACCTTATAGAGTTGTACCACCTCAACAATTTGTACATGTATACAACATATATTTGAATGCGTTCATCTCATCCATCACTTTAGAAATATGTGGATATATATACTTCAAAAATCATTTAATTATATAATCATATAATGTAAATGATTTGGAAAAATAAATGGAGAGATGTACGATATGAATTTTACTTATTTTTAAAATAATTATTGTTATTTGGTGATGATGAAGAAAATGATAACTGGGTAGTATGATCTATTGTTTTCAAGATTTTATATATCTATATTTTTTACATCAGGTGATTTTTGTTCATATATAAATTTATTATTATTAATTGAAAAAGACACATAGTTTATATGTGGTTGGATAACTACTTGGGATGATCATAATTGGTATTATTGGTCACCCTTGATTTCCGAAATTCTGGTTTATCTCTTTGTGTATGTACATATCAATAGATTGGGATATTACATTATCATAGAACCTACTAATGGATTAATAATATTTATATTTCTATGACATTGATATAACTATATAAAAACCATAATCATGTCATTATTATTTGGGAATGTATCTTTTTAAAATGTATGGGTTATATCCTCTGATTACAAGTATATTTTTTCCATACAGTGTCTTATATATATATATTTAGGCATATATTTTATGGAACTATATATGTTTCATAAATTCCTTGGTAAATTATATGTTATGATAGTAGGTGATGATTTGTATCCAGAGGGGTTGAATTCATCTTTTTAAATTCATAAATTTTGTACACTAGTCAAAGTCTAGTTATTGGTATGGATAGTGAGTTCACTTACCAATATATTGTGTTTTGAATGAGAAATAAAAATATTTGTTTACGAAGTATTCATAATTGAAATGAAAATATCTTCGAATAATGTCTTAGTTATGAATATGAAAAACATACTAGGTAAATCCATGTACAACATTACATCCATATAAGCATCCCTAAACTGTGAAAGAATACACATAGAAAACTCTATAAATTTTTTAGTTTGTACAAGTGATGGGGAGTCTCTAGATTAAATGGATTATTTCAAAAAGGGGAAACATGGTTTGAAAATGAAGAAATAATAATTTTCTAATATTTTTATGACATAATAATTGCCTAGATAATCACAGTGTGTGTAAAATATAATAGATCATTAATTATACCTCTTAAAAAATTGAAAAGTAAAATAAAATTTAAATGATTGATGCAATTTTTTTATTTTTATCCTTCATTCACTAGAGTCGTCATTTATATTTTAACCTTTTTGAAGCCCATAAAATCCAATTAAAAATTTCACATGTGATCAATAATAAATATATTTTTCATTTTCCTAAACAAATATTTGGTAGTCTTGTATAAAATTACATGGCTTCAACGTGGTAGATGTTTTTATTCCCTGATTTTCCTTAGGTATTAATTAAATATGTAAGGAAACATGTGAAATGATATCTTTATGGATTTTTGTTGAAAAATAATATTTTCATTTTTATTTTATAATATCATATTAATTCATAGAAAATAAAAATATTATATGCTATAAAATAGAAAATTCATAACTTTTATTAATTTATATTATTAACTCAATATTAGAGCGTATGAATTTTTGATGGGGGTTATGTTTTAATGAATTTTCATTCAGTTTGAATATAAAATATGTCATTATACAAGAATATGTAAACATCATCTACAATATTTTAGATGCATAACATTAATAACCACCAACCCATAATCCTTGAATAATCATGTTGCAATGTGTTAATGGATAATGTTAATTGGTTTCTAAGGTAATTATTTAGATATAATTTATTCTTATAAATATTATGCATATACTTAATATTGAGTATAATTCTGAGTAAATATTGTTGAGTATGATAGCATATAATTCATAAAATTTAAATCCCATATTAACATGAATAAAAATAAAAAGTCTTAAGGTGAGAGTATAAGGGAATATATGTTCGATAATTTAATGGAATTTTGAATCATGATATAGTATATAATAAATTGAGAGTATATGTTTTTATAATTCTCTATCATTGACTTAAACATATATAAATTAATGATTATTAATTCCCCATATCAATGAATTTATTATTTCCAATTTTTTTGAGATAATTATGTTGGATAAAAACATATTTGAAGGTGAATTTGATACCTAATTATTAAAAATTCATTTTTAATATTTTTGTTATAATGTCAACTTCATTTTCCATAGTGTTTTTATTTTTAATATTCAAATTTTTTTTTGGGTAATTAGAATAATTTAGATATCTTTGGATGATATTGAAGAAATAGTGAATAAATCATTGTCATGGTTAGACATAATCAATAATGGTTTTTACCATTAATCTAAATGAAAAAAAACTTTGAAATCAGGGTCCAAAGAAAGATGTCTAAGGAGGAAATGGGAAAACTAAAACTTTTTTATGGTTTTAGATATAGTGGGTTTCTATATCACATGGTTTAAACTGAAAATAAAATATATTTGAAGGTAATCTTCCCATTTTCTCTATATGTAGATCGAATAAATAAAATATTTTAGGGTTATACATTAAATAATATTGATTCATTAAAATGTGTATTAAGATATTGAAATTACCTATCCTTTTTATTCTTATCATGGGAAAATCTTTTCTTTTATACCATGTTGAATGATAAAACACATCATTGTGTAGTTTACCACACCATGGTTTTCCTTTATTGTAAAATAATATAGATATAGAGAGTTTTGATAATTGAAGTCCTATTATTGATATTTTACAACGTATTTTATTCAATGCAAACCGTTTATTTTTTAGTTATTTATTTTTAAATTTTAATAATTAAATTCTATTTTTTAGTTTTTTTATTAATAATTTTAGACATTTCATTTTTATTATCAATTAATAGAATAATTATTACTCTAATGATTTTTTATTAGTAAATCAATAATTTTTAATCAATTAATAAGTAATATATAAATACTTTTAGAATATATAACATGTTATTTTAATTAACTTCATTCCTAATTATTTTATTTTTATTTATATTAATCTTGTGAATACTCTAATTCTCATTATTTAATAATTATTTCTGAAAAATTCTTATAAAAGGAATAAATCCAATATGAATAATGGAAATATATTCGAAAAAATAATTCCAATTCATCTTTTCAAAATAAGGTTAGAATATAATAAACATATTTTCAGGAAATTCGGTGTTCATGGGAGTTTTATTAATTTGACTATAATTGCTATCTATTTTCATATTGAAATCTATTAAATTGAAATTCCAAAAAACAAATAGACTAAATGAATTTATGAATGGCTAAGAAAATTTATTTTTCATAGAAAACCATGACTTGAGTTTATTTCTTATTTCATGATATTTTTATATTTTTTAATGACTTTGAAATAAATAATGACATTTTATTTGTTATATTCTATATAACTATGACTAATATAAAAAATTGGTGTGATATATAACATATTTTGTCTTACAATAAATTTCCTCATTAGTTTTACCATATTCTTTAGATATACTATGCATTAGTTCTTCTAGTTTTCTTTTTATCATAATAAATTTTCAAACATTAATTCTATGGTGAATGGTTTTCTTGAAACCTTATATTATCATTTCATAAGTTATAAGGTAATATAATAACATTTAGCATTTTTTTGCTGATAATGGTAGATTATTTGAGGATTTTTGGCAAATTATCCCAAAATTGTTGTATTTATAAATATTATCTTGGGGGTGATGGTATTTTTTATGAAAAACCCATTTGGATGACATTTTGGCCACAAAATTATTTTTACGATCTCAATATGAGGGGTGATTAAAAAAAATTAAAAATAAGATAACCTTATATATCTTGGAAAATTATTATTTCACAATGAAAAAACTTATATATTTGTTATTCCACATTTAATTTCTTGAAAAGATGTATTTATATTAATTCATGATGACTTGTATGATAAGACCCTTGTATTATTCTATTTAGTGTTAGTGGATCCATGGTTCATGGGCTATGAAATTTTCTTGTACAACAGTAATACATGATGTATAAAAATAATGAAATCCATCAAGATTTTTGGCTGTTTGAAATTTTTTTAATCACACCATTATTCACATTGGTAACTTATTATTCTTATCAAAGAAATAAAAATTGGTCATGAGTTAAAGGGGAATCTAAATGGGTAAATGTCCTAGTGATCTTTGGGATTTCACTTAGGACATTGTGATAAATTCTTTTCAGTCCAAGATATAGTGTTTTCCATGATTATTTATTAATTTAGGTAGAAGCTCAAATAAATTATAGCTCGTTATTCTCTGAATCCCTGGGTAGTTTTGGGTTAATTTTCATAGAAAATATTCCTTTTGAGATTGATATTTAGGCCTTTTACATAATTTAATGACCATATTTGATCAATGGAATCACTCACAAAAACTAAATCCCATAATTTTTTTTCATTCCTCATATTCAATACATAGTAGTTATCTCGAATATTTCTTTTCTTTTGTAACAAATTTTGATATATGATTCATGATATTATTATTTCCTAAAGTCTCATGGGTTCATAATTAATTTTTTAGTTTTTTATTCAAAAAATATTACATTATAGATTGTTTAACAATGAAAATTCATATTTTGATAGGGGAATCATGATATAACAAATTTATGTATCTGTAAATATGATATTATCATGATTTGGTTTCCATTGGGATGACATATGATGTCAACCAAAATAATATAACAATTTTGATTCAATGTATTTGAAGTTGTGGTGTGGTACATTTGTATAATGTTATGCTCTTATTTAATGGATTGCCTCATTATTTTTAATGGTAGTGTGAATTCTATTAAATAAGTTAATTAGTGATTCCATTGATATTTTATAAGAAAAAATTCAATTGAATGATATAAATAAGACCATATAACAAGGTTAATGAACATAAAATATATTAATCATTACAATATATAATTGATACAATTATCATGATAAGATTTTTCTATAGAATATTATTTCGATGATAATTAATCTATTTAATTTCTATTATAGGATTCACTACATGGGAAAAAAATTTCCTAAGGAAATAAATTAATTTGGTTTTCATATAATTATGATGATTTCTAAAAAATTTAATAGGGGATTCTACATTTGGATATTATTTATATAATATTTCATGTATTCATTAATGTAAAATTGATCACCCATTTCGATTTTTATGGAATAATTATGTTGTTAACAAAATATTATATATTGGAATGTAGATCCTTTCTGGTCCTTAAATTTTTAACAAACTACATGTTGGTTTAAAGGAATGAGAGGAAATATATTGATATTGACGGTGTTTCGGCATGATTTCGTTGATTATGGGATGATTTGGATAGAGTGTGATGGGTTTATGGATGATGTTAGGGATATTGGATCTTTTTGTATCCCTCTTTAGTTTCGCATTTCATATTGAATAATAAATGTAGGGAATATACTTCCATGAATTTGGTATGGTTGTTTCATAGAAGACAAGATCAATGGTATTATTGATTGAATAGTTTGTTATATGGGAGTACGTTTTTTAAATCATGTGATAAATGAAAAATGGAATTAGAATAAAAAATAGTAATAAATAATTTTTTCTATTGAATTAAATCATATAATAGTTATAAATGATTAAAAATAAATGATATGACTTAGTAATAAAAATTTAATGTTTCTTGTGTTATTCGGAATGTATCAACTTCATAGATCATAGTGATGATTGTTGGAATGTAATATGACACACTAGGTATTAATTGAGTTTTTAGTGGGATAATTTCAATTATAATTACTACATGATTTAATATTATTTAAGTTATGTAAATTATTATAATCATCTAATATAATTGGATAACATGAATGACACACATATTTTTCCTTTTTTTAGGTGTCCTCCCAATATCAGGGTTATTTTTTATATGACTTGGAATCTACTCCCTCAACCAAAAAATAACTCCTCGATGTAGTAAAATATATTAAAATATAAGGGTTATGATGGAATATAGATATAGGATTTCATTTCATATGGGTATAATGGCTCATAATTATTACATACATATATAATCATGTTATTGATGCATTGTATTCTAGTACATTAATCTATCTAATCTATAATGGAATACAATTACTATATGACTATTTATTCAAGGGTATTAATAGGTTATGATATATTGTATATTTACAAATACTATAAAAAATAATGATATTATAATGTGATTATAGGGTTATGGTATATATATATATATGAAAATGATATATATATGTGTGTGTGTGTATGTGTGTGTGTCCATGATTTATTCTTTTGGAGGTATAGTAAGACTCAAGGTAGTGATGGGATCATAAAGACACATGGATTTGGTGTTTAGGGTGGATGGATAAGAGTAAAAGTGAAATCTCAATAAATTTCATCAATATATTGTAGTTATATTCCATTACCCAAAACATTGTATTAGTTGTTGTGATATCCATGCTTTGTATCAGAATATAATCGATCTAATAAATGTAATCCGATGATTTCAATATTTATTGAATGTGGATTTACAATGACATTTCAATATTTTTAATATTGGTTTCATGGATAACTCTACTAGATATTAATGTAAGATAACCTATATATATATTTAATTTTTGGGTGTGATTTGGAAATTGATTACTATCTTTCAATATCATGTTGTTTTATGGAATTTTGGTATTCTTTCTCACTATGTTAAGATCCAATCATGTTTTGTTAGAATTTTTCTTTCTTTTATTATAAGTTATTGTATAAAATTTGTTTTGTTTATATATTATTATGGATCTAATTGGTGTATCCTTTATATTTTCATATGAATTATGAGGGTATTTATTTTCAGATGTTCATAATTTATTCACTAAATACTAGTCGCTAAATAGTGGTTTCTTGGGGGTGGACTTTGAGGGTTACACCAGCCTTCCCTACTAACTTGGGATGGGTACTAGTAAGGGAGGGTTGTGTAAAAACTATGCCAAATATTTTTTGTCGAGTTATTATATTTGGTTTGGATATAAACATTGGTGAATAATTTATGTTTTGGTAAGGAAAAAATGTTTGTTGAACGTAGTACATGATTTAATAAAGTTATGTTTGTTAGGAAAAAAGGTAGTGGGACGTCGTGGGATTTAATACAAGGACTATAATATCATTAAATAAAATAGAATATGTGACACAACATTTAGGGTAGAGAGCTATTTAAATATAATCAATTATTATTATATTTTACTAATATTTTATTGAGTAGAGTATTTTAATTAATATATATCATTACTAAATAATAACAATAATTACATATTTTGAGTTTTAGAAGAACTTTTTTTTTAAAATTATCTCTTTTTGTTTTGTGGTTGACATCCCCGTCAAGTTTTTTCTAGTTATTCATATCAATATGCACTAGAATAACATTTGAGATTTTGAGTATAATGAAGATGGATCTTGGAGTAAGACACATAAGGATTATTTTATCATAGCCTATATTGGTATGTGGTAATCGTTTCATATCTGGTAATATAACAATTTTTAGAGGTGATGCTTCTCACATTCTATTGGTCCATAATATCTTTTAGAATTTTATTCCAATTGATATAAATTTTTTGTGATGATATAATCATTAATACTGATATTTTTTAGTGGTGATCAAATATTATATGAAATTTCTTGGGGGAATTATTATGGTATATTCCAAGGAATGATGCATTCATTGAAAATGAAGGGGAAATTATAGAAGTATATATATTATCATTTATAAGGGAATTATAGTGTAAAAATTTTGGGTTTTATTTCATTAATTTCATGTATTATAATGTATGCCTCATGTTAAATGAAGAAGTTAGAGAATGTCATTTTAATGATTCATTTCATCTAAAAATCTTATGGTAGTTCACCCCCAATCACACTGTTAATTTTCCATTAGGGTTAGAGAAGGAAGAGGTTGTCAAGATGATATTGGATCAGACTATATCAATACATGAATGTAATTACAATGAATTCTTATAGAATAGAGTCATGAGAATAGTTCTTAATTTCTAATCCAGCTAATTATTTAGACAACTTGGTGTTAGTGTTTACTAACATCGTCATATTCGAACAGATCTAGAATCTATTAAACCTCTACATGGAGAAAATAAATATTCTCTAGATTTTTTATAAACTTTATTTTTTAGAGATACTAAATTTCTAAACTAGTCAGTGTAGATCCAATAACATATTTCAGGTTCAACAATTACAATATTATTCATTGAGGTAAGATTAATTATATGGGATCAAGAAATTATCTAGTAATTAGGAGATAGAGATGGATGAGGATACCCCTATAGTTACCCTAATCATCCCAATCAATGGATAGTATGTAGTCATTGAGAAGGATTAAATTAGTTCTTTATAGGTCATGGGGTAGAACTTGGTCTAAATCATATGAAATATAATCGAATTCCAGGAGAACCATGCGTCATTTGAGGTACCATATATCTATTTTCACCCTAGGGGTTTTCGTTTTTCTATCTATGAGATATATCGTGATATATTATACCCTCCATATATTATTCTTTGTGGATTGAGGTAGAGAGGCTTCCACTATGCTTCATTTTTACTAGTTTAGTTAGAGATCATGTTAGAATACATTATGTATATAGGTATTCTATGTTGATATCAGTCTTAATGACAGTTTATATAATTGAGGAACTAAAATAAGATATCTAGAGATTTCCACAATAAATATCTTCCTTGGTACTTCCTTTATAGTGACACAGTACTAGATCTATAGATGCAAATATTAGTGGTTTTGAATCCATTAAATATAGATCCAAAATTCGAATGGTCTTACATCATTCATATTATTAACCCAAACAACACATATTTTTTTATCACTATGGATTGGGAGCACATCACTCCTCTGACCAGTTACATGTTCAAAAATAATTTCTTTGTATAAGAACTAGTGTTCATAATTCTTGATGTTAAATTGTTTCCATGTTCTAATTGTAGGATGTTAATCAATATAACACCACCAACAACCTTGTTACATGATGTTAAACTATGTAATGACCCTCATGCTCACCATATGACATTAAAATACACTAAATTATATATCCATATCACATGACATTAAACAATAAGAAATTTTATGTCCCAGCAACTAGACCTAAACTGAATAGCACCACCAACATCCTTGCTTCATGACACTAAACATGACAACATTGAGGGTCCTTTTTCATGAGCATAAAACGAAAATTCTCTATGTCCCAGTAAAATGATGTTAAACATAGCACCCATGTACCAATATCATGACTTTAAAATGTGTATATATTCCACTAGAAATGGGGTGTACATCATAGACCCATTTTCCTTCATTCACATCGGGTTATAATTTTTTTATAACAGTCAACCTTCTCATAAATCCATTCCACTTCAATCCATGAAACATGCCGTTAAACTATGATGTAACATCATTACTTCTTGATGAAAATTTTCATGGGAATGTCCCAGGACCATGACATTAAACTGGTCCCCAATGTTACAAACATTATAAACATAATCTATGACCCTTTGGTCAAAGAAATAGAACCTTAAACGATTTATAATACCAGGGAATATTACCCTGAGTCGATATGTGTCATCCCACTGACATTCCCCATTGTGTAAGGGTGTGAGAACTAGTGTTTTTTATTATGCATGGAAATTATCTCAATCCATCTCCATACGTCAATTCTATCTTTATTTGGAACTCTATTATCTTCCACACCTAAGGGGACAACCTAATGACATAGGTTATGGAAATTTTTCTCACTTGATGTTATAGGAAAATGCCCTAAAATAATTTATAATATATTTTGATATAGTTCATGTGTTTCAAACATGGCCAGGGATCAACAACTATTTGTCTGTCCCCATTCTAGGTAACATGATATTGATGTTTTGTTTCGATAATGGTAAGTTGTTATCCTCCATCACTATGCCACTATCATTGTGTTCCAGATATTAGAGGTTGTGATTCATGTTTCCCACTTCTCAATGTTTTAGTGGTACATTAACACCTTAGTGTTTCCCCTTAGTTAATATATGCATGTTGGGTGGGAATGTCCGCATCGTTGAGACTTTTCAACCATGTATTTCATTACCCTTGCATTGCGATTCCATGTGATTGAAAAGACTAAAATTATTCCATGTTTTTCACACTAATCATGACTTAAGTGGGAATATTATTTTTGGTGGGTTATTAGCCACATAGGATAGGTGTATAACTCCATAGGGTCATAATTATATGACCTTGAAATAATAACCATATAGTCAGATATGTATTGAATTTAAACTACACAACTTCACCATGGTGTTCTCATCTGAGAGGACATCACTTTCATCGTTGTTCTTATACCGTAATGTGATCAAGAACTATATATGGATTCATTCTCATCATTATTGGATATTCAGTGATGACTTGTGTTACCATCTTTGTCTATAGAAAAAAAAATATGATCCTTATCTGTGAATGGGTAAGGCCTACGTAGGGGGGATTCATTTTAAGAACTATGTATAAATTGATTCACATATTATAGGGATACAAGAAAACTTAAATGAAGATTACCCTTGGGCCTAACTAAATGTCTTCCTTGGGAATATAAAAATCATCATGGGGCTTCCTGGTTCTTATTCATTCCCTATTATAGCTTACTTTTCATACGTATCCCATGGAAGGTACACCCCACCCCAACCCCCTAGTTGAATTACAATTAACCATATTACACTCATTGTCCAAGCCTCATGATGATAAAAGGAATGGCACCTTGAATCCTTCTTGTATGATATTAAACTACATTGAATTTAAGAACTATTTATAGATTGATTCCCATCATTATGAGATGTGTAACAGCACCGTGACATTATTTATTGGTCAAGCCACACGATCGTTGACATTTCTACCCATCCACACCATCCTCTCTATTTGTAAATGGACCACTACCAATCGATATCAAAGAGATAAGTTATGGGCTCTCTCATTGAGAAGGGTTTTGAATCCCTCTATCTGATATTCCCCATTAACATACTCATATCTGTTGGGGTGTAGAAAATAAGGTGTTAGATTATGTATGGAATTCCTCTAATTCTATATCCATTATTCATGTTTCCCTTTATTTGGGCCTCTATAATATTCCTTGTTATAAGGGACCACATAAAAACATGTTTTCTGGCCATATATCTCACCTAACACAATGGGATAATTCCTCAAAAGACTTCAAATGTCATTTTGAAGTAGATCCTCTGTTTTAAACATGGCCATTAGTCAACCATATTTGTTTGATCTAGAGTATAAATATCGATACGAGATTCATAGATCCGAATTTCCTCATCCATGTTTTATGCTTCTTCATGTTATAGGGAAATCCTAATATCACTCACTGTTTTCCACACCGAGCATGGATCTCATGAGATTAGGTGTTTTGGTCTATTTTGTACTCACATAGAGGAGATTCACAATTAATAATGTACAAACACAACTACCATATAATAAGATCCTCTCCAAGGTACTCTTAGGAATATGTATTTTATAATTTAGTCCCCTTTTTCCCACATTCATATCAGTTTTTTCACATCCAGATAATGAATAAGACCATTTGAAATTTTATCCAACAATAAAAAACTATGTATGGCTTGTTTCTCTTATGAGATAAATAGCAACACCAAACCATTTCTTGTTTGGGTTAATCCACAAAATTAACATTTTGACTCTTTTTCCTGAGTGTGGGGTGGTGTGGGGCATCCCTAGTCCTTATTTATGTCATGATTTTTAAAACACTACACTACATAAATCTTCTTGAATCATATATCTCTGTGTACTAAACTCTAAGACCTTAAAATAAGATCTATTTTCTCGGAAACATGTCCTTAAACTATCTACAACATGTCCAATATTTATTACCTTAAAATATTTGTATCCCCTATAGTGAAGGTATCACAGATTTTCTTCTATAATGGTTTGGTCTAGAATTCTACTACATTAAACTAATATTCAGATAATCAATTCTACACAGATTTGAATTGCATAGATCCACCACTATGTCCTCACATAAGAAGACGTTTCCTCATGCACTAATCTTATAACATGCATAATTATATAACTAAAAATGGATTCATTCCATCCCATATGGGATACATATCAATGCCTGGACATTTTTTATTCAGGATCAACCACTAGAACTTTATCCCTTTCTAGACATTTAACATCTATACATATTATGGTGTGTACAAAACATATTCTCTTCGTTGATTAAATTTACTTCGGTTGTTACCTAATATGTGATTTACACATACCATATGACTGTGTATCTTTTTCTTGTTTACTCCAAATTAATCACCTTATACTGTGAAACCCGATAGTAAATTCATTTCCATGCTCTATGGAATACACCCTTAAACAATTTGAACAACTATTTCTGAATCCCAATATATTGTATGTTCATATCACACTTTAAGCCTTTCTTAGATTGGGTTTCACATCATCCATCAAATAGAAATGAACCCCCTCACAACAATTGTCTCATGACTCTTTGAATCACCGCTTGTCCTGGGTAGATGACCTAATGGGTCTTTAGAACCGAGGGTCAGATCCAATGTTTCAAACATGGTTATCTTTTGATCACACATTTCCATGCCCCATTCATTCCTGTTGTGGTTTTTTTCCCATGTTTCTAATATGGTCAATAGTCCACCCTTACCCACTAGTTTTCCCGTGTGGTTTTGGTCCCTGTGGTGATTTTTGTCACTATGTTTTGAAGTTGGTCAACAGTTGTTCATGCATTTTCTCATTTATACAAGTCTAAATCGTGAAAGATTTAGTGGTTTTTTGTAAGGAACCAATTGATATGTCAATTTCATGTATACATTTTAATATGTACAAAGGTGTTGATTTTTTAATTTTTTAAATAAAATTTACATGTTTGGAACAAATTGTGTTTATTGATTATTTGTGCCAGAAATGAAAGATTTCTAAAAAAGGATAAAAAAGGGATGAAAAAAATGAGTCGGACCACCCTTCATAGAGAGATTTAATCTCGCAGAACGACTCCCAATAGATGTAGATAAATAACTGATGGAAACTGATTAAAATATGACTACACATTGTGTACCACAAGTACTCGCCATTTCCATTTCAAGTGAATCATAAATCTATCGTATGTGTCGTGACCATAATAAACAACATGAAAGCCAGCGACAATTCATTTTCCACCAGTACACGATGTGGTGGTAGTTAAACCATCATACATTATTTTTATGGATTCAACATGGTGAAGGAAAAATAGATATGAGTTACACGTCATGTATCCCAAGTACACATCATATAAGGGTCGACACATAGAAAAAAATTCAGAGACACATGCCTCGAGTTTTGATGAGAATGCCCTATAAATACCATCCCAGATAGGCCATCCAGGACACTCATTGGAAGAGGACACCAAGTAGAAGCATGTGAAGGCCTCCAGACAATGGAGTGACAATCTAAGGTCCTTCTTCACAACCATTCTTTCTTGGCTATCCAAGAAGCTCTCCTCCGTCAGAAGCGATTAGTCCCATAGTTCTGGGTGATTTGATTAATGATGGGTTATCTGCTTATGGATTATTATATTTTATTATTCATGTGTTGGATTTCCTCACAACATTTATTAAATTCCTAATCACTTTTGATTCATTGTTAATGATCTATGCTACCTAATTAAAGACAATTTTTTTGTTTCATTAATTAATTGACTTAGTTTTTTTAACTATTATGAATCCAAGGATTATTAAGTTTAAATATGGTTTTCAGTCGATTATATCTATGATTTTGGTTATTAGATGACCATTACTAAGGCACAATCATTGGAATAGGACAGGATACCATGCCCAAGGATCTCTACTGACCCAATTCTGAAACCAAAATTGAATAAAAACACTCTCACGTAAATCCCTAGCTCATGACCCTAAAAATCGCTTTGCCTAGAATGCCTCTCTCTTTAATGCACAACACAATACATTTTTCTTTTACTCTTTAATAAAATCAAATTAAACAACTAAAATTTAAATTTCCCAATTAATTTAGAACATATAGATTGTCCTTGTGGGTTCGACACTCATACTTTCCAAGTATTTCATATATAAGTATGTTTTATAAGTATAATATAAATTTCTAAATTTAGTTATCCCTATAGGATCTAACAACACCCTGTGGGTAGTCACTAATCTATTTTTTTCACATAGGTTATTGGATCCTATGTGTACTTGAGAAACATTACATGTCATACAGAATGAAAAAGTTATATGGCTAGGGACACCCAATATATTTATAGGTGAGGAGCACTTCTTTTCGCATGAACTTATGATTTTTTACTGGTCTATTGATTATTAATGAAAACGTTTTAATGAAATGTTATTTTTAAATTTTCTGTCAGAATATAACATTCAAGTCCCCTTTATGGTCAGATTCCAAGGTGGTGTGTTGTAAAAAAATTAAAATTGATCTTGTAAATGGTCATTGTTGATAAAAATAATGGCACCCTCTGACTCAATCGAACATTATAAAAAGGCTATAGAAACTTCCTATACTTTTCATGAGTTTTGTGCAAGATCTCCATTTTCACAGAAAGGACATACATTCCCAATGTGACATCAAAGGTGTATCTTTCACCTAGACCACCCAAACATGACCAAGCTAATGAAAAAAGTGTATAAGTCAACACATAAAATAATTTCATGCATGTAAGTATCTTATGTAACGAATGGAATGTCCAAAAACCACTTTCCCTCCACAATTATTATGCGGCACCACCAAGAATTTTACAGATATATATAAGTGTGAACCCTTTCTTCATGGTAATGATTCAAAAGTTAACCCGTCACTCTCGTGCATGCAAGACCACCTATTCCACAACGGCAAACAAGTCCTGGATAACTCAAGGAATAAGATCTTTTATTATAGTTCCCATATTATCCCCATTCATGTGGGACCACAAGGGATTGACCCTCCCGGATTTTTTCCTAAGGAAAGCACATTCAAAGCATTCCATTGTGTGTCACTTCATTGGATCATCCCACTCACTCCAACTTGAATGTCTTCAGCCTTATGTACACCCATTCACATAAGCTTCATGGTTTGTTTTTACCCCAACAAACCATGTTTGATCACCTCTTGCACACAAATACCCCATCTAGTGGACACCTTCTCTGTCATAACCTCTAGGATTGTGTCTAGTGATTTAATAGTCCCTCTTACGATGTTTGATGTTGTGTTTCCCTACCTAATGATTTTTTGAATATGTATACTATTTGATATTTGTTTTTTACATTGCTAGTGTAACACCCGAGACTTTTATGTTATATAAATCATCAAAGGAATCTTTTTCTACACAACACTTGCTTGGCTTGCTTTACACGCAATCGCGACCTTCCTCGATAGCTTGCGTCGTACGCAATACCGAGTTTCACTAAACAACAATATGCTATTAAAACTAGCCGTTATGAATAGTAATAACCACTTTTTGAAATTTTATAAATTTTATATTTCAAAATGGACTTCATTTTTGGACTCAGAATATCGAAATTAGCCTAGGGTGAAATTTTGGTATTTTTCTGAAAACTTTCAATTTTTGATGAATAGTGAAACCACTAAGTGGTAGGTTAAAAACTGAATTTTGCATAAAACTTAATTTTACCGCTTCTGTGATTGGAATTTCGAAAATTCGAGAGACACGGTTAATATCAAGGACTAAAATGTGGTTCAATGAGATGAAAATAATTTTTTGGTGAATAGTAACTTTTTACTTTTTTTACCGCGGTTAATAGTAAATAGGGTAACTAAGGGTAAATATGATATTAATATTACCCTAACACATGTCCTAATTCTATTGGACAAGTGTAATTCGACCAAAAACAAACTTAGGAATAAAATATGACCATTTAGGCCCACTTGGATTAGATTAGGACATTTATTATTAATTTATTTAAAGAAGGGTTAAAATAGTTAAAATCAAAGTTTAATAAGTAAATAATTTTTAATATGGGGTTATACATAAGATAAATTCAATTGTAAATATTCATTAGAAAGCTAAAACGATTTACTACATGATGATATTTTATTTGTAATTTTTAGACATTAAATAATTTAATTTATTTATGACATAATGATGATGCAGTAATTATCTTATTAATGAAATATTGACATAATTGATGTTATAAACACCAAAATAAATGTAATGTGAGGCTTTTTATGAATTCAACTAATTTTATAGGTTACTATGATATATTAATGTTGATTTAATAAACTTGGTTCGAACATATAATTCTTTTATGACTTTCACAAAAATCATATATCAAATAGTGTCAAAATTGACACAAAATAGTTTTTAAATCAAATATTATATTATTAATTGTTATTTTATTCCTAAAAATCTAAGGTTCGGCCAAATGACATAGATAAGGATATATATTTTAATAATAAACAATTTGGGGTTCGTTTGGCATGTTATATTAAGTGTATTAACCATATAGTGAAAGAAAACAAAAAGACATGGTAAAAGTTAAATTATTTAACTTAGAGTTAAATCTAATTGATAAGGTTAAAATAATACCCTAAACTTGTCTAAATCCTATTGGTTGATAGGATTTCGACCCATCCCCACTTTATCTTCGAAATAAGACCCTTTTTAACCATTATAAACCGATTTTGACTTTAATATAAAATAATATTTTGAGATATTCCTAAGGTGCCCCTCTCCTCCCTTATAAAAGGGCACCTCCTCCCCCTCCTCCTCACACCAAATTGAGCACTCAAGCTCGGCCAACCCCTGAAATGTTCTCCTCTCCACTTCCCTAGAATAATCCTAGAGGTCCTGGTCTTCTCCAAAGACCAATCTTAGTTCCTTAAGTGGAGGATTCAAAGAAGCGTTCCAAAGAAGAGGTAATATCCATTACCGGTCTTTTCAATTTCTTTCTTCTTCAACTTCTTCTTCTTTAGTTGTTTCATGATAAAGTAATAACATCAGTATTACTTACATACTGATATGTTATTATAAATATGAAACAACCCTAATTCACCTTCTATCCATCCTACGGAAAAATGAAATCACCACGCGTGCGTACGTACGGAATACCGTCTCCACGCCGTGGTGTAATCTATTTTCCACCATCACCTTACAAGGATGGGTATAATGGTGTAATGAGTAACTACATATGATTATTATGAAGTAATATTGATACTGAAATAATATATATATACTCCAATACAATTCCACGATCATAGGAACGATATCATCACTCGTGCGTACGTACGGAATACCGTCTCCACGATGTGATGCGACTCGTTCTACATGATCTTCATTTCATAATGATTATATAAATGAATTGAATAAATGAATATGGTATATACTACACTAATGAATTATCTATAACCTAAAGATAAGAATAATAATTTATTCGACAAAACACGCATAAGAACAAAAAGTTATAAAGACCCGAGTAACAAGTAACAATGAAATATTACTAACAAGAAGCTAATAATATGACCATATATGATATCATATAAATATTTATGATTCTGGAATAAGTCAATAACATTATTTAAACCATTATACAGGAGCTTCGGACACGTACAAAGCTAATCGGACCTAAGGTAAGGGAAAATATCACAATCTCACTTTTATCCGAGATTGTTTTTACTTTGGTAATTAATGGGGTGTATGTTATCATCCACATCCATGTTCCCTAAATATGTAATATTGTTTCCATCCACTTACAATAGTTTAAATCCAATTTTACCCTTCGGTGAGTTTTTAGTAAAGAATATGAACGGAATCTTTTGTCGTTTTTTTTCGTACGAGGTACTTTTTGACTTTTCCGACAAAGGTACGAAGACTGTTTTTTTTAACCTATACGGCATGAATGGATTTTTAAAACATTATTTCCAAGAAGCTTCCTTTACAAGTTTTCAAGTTTATTTTTAATCAACTTCTTTTAGTTTAAAGTTGTATGACATGTTAAGAAAGAAAAAATGTTTTTGAACTAGAAAGGATATTTTTCTCAAGAATAAAGTTCAAGTGTTTTATCAAAATTATTTTCCATCTAAGATAATAAAGGGTTCTGTTTTTATCCCTATTATTACATTGATTTGATCATGTTGTGATGGAATTATTTTTATGAATTACATTATCTTATATGAATAGATTTATGATGTCATGATGTTTCAAGAATCCCATTTTTGTTACATGTGTTATGCGATGATGTATGTTTTATGATTATGTGGCACACATAAGAAAGGATTCATTATAAGATGGGTGGGACCTATATCTCCCTCCAATGCATTGGGTAAAGATTTTATATCTCATGAGATAGACATGGCTGGAACGGAAGGTTATTTCGGTTCAGTGATACAGGACTGAAACGAGGAGTGAACTCGGTTCAGAAAGGGACTTTGTCCACTAAGATAGTCTTGGCAATGAGTAATGACTAACAAGAAATGATTTTCCATGATTATGTGTGCATGCCACAAAGTTTCAAGTTTTATGTTATGATTTTGGGGATCTCATTTTCACTTCTATGATTTATTCCATGTTAAGATATTATGATCTCTTTTGCAGGTTTTGATTTTCAAAAAGATATGATATGATTTTTATTTCCTTTATTTACCCTTGCTGAGCATTTGAGCTCACCCTTTTATGTTTTCTTTTCCCCAGGTCAGGAAGATGGATATTAAGTAGAATATGCTAAAAGGGACCCTAGATATGATGAAATAAATGGGAGACACTGTAGACGATTTATGAACCAGTTGTTTATGTTTCCCAGTTTCTAAAGACACTATACCTATACGGTCCTTTGTGGTTTTATGTTGTAATAAGTGTGCTTCAATTTTGAAATATTAACAATGTATGTAATGTATGGGTCGTTATAGTTGGTATCAGAGGGAGGTTATAGTAAACCTTTGGAAACTAGGATGTGAAAGCCTTAGTAAGAACCCTAAGAATAAGTCTAAGCATAGAACACAATATTAGAAATGGCCATGAATAACCTAGGATAAGACCATAAGCATGAAAATTTTATTCTTGAATTATGTGGTTTCCTATTATAATTAGTGTTGCTCACACTATTCTTCTTGGTTTTAGTCAATGGCTGGAACCCGAAGGAACCGTGTTAATGCGGAATGCGATGGGCAATGCAATGATTGTCCCCCTGAGCAACCAAACGATATGGGAGCTGGAATGAAAAATCTTGTAGCCATGCTCACACAACTTTCTCAAGCTATAAATCATGCAGGATTTCCAAACGAACAAAGGAGGGAGCAACATTCTGTTGAATCCTTCATGAGGCAGCGTCCACCTTCTTTCAGCGGGTCTACGGATCCATTAGTTGCTGAACAATGGATTAGTACTACTGAAAAGATATTTTCAGTTCTTCAATGTTCTGAACATGATAAAGTCATCCTAGCAGTGTACCGTTTGGAAGGAGATGCTGATCAATGGTGGAATCTTGTTAAGAATACGAGGCAAAGGGATGAAATTGAGTCTATGGAATGGGACGAGTTCAAGAACTTATTTTTCAATAAGTACTTCCCTCGTATTCTCCGAACAATGATGGAGAAAGAGTTTCTTGAACTGAAGCAAAGGGATGATGAATCTGTTAGTACCTATAAAGAAAATTTTACAAGACTTGCAAGGTATGCTTCTGGTATTATTATCCAACCTGAGAGTAAGATCGATCGATTCTTTAGTGGCTTAAAACCAAGTCTTCGAAGGGCGTTAGCCATAAGGGACTTCAATAGCTACGAGGAAATCGTTCGATGTGCTCTCAAAGTCGAGATGGAGATTGGAGTAACCCATCAGTCACATGGGTTTGATAAGAAGAGGAAGATGGAATTCAAAGGAAACTCTAAAGAGCACACTGAAAAGAAGATGAACTTTCCATTATGCTCAAAGTGTGGAAAGAAACATGGAGGGAGTTGTCTTAAAGGGACAAGTAGATGTTTTAAATGTGGAAAGGAAGGTCATCGGGCATTTGAATGTCGTGATAATGGGAAGAAGATGTCTAATGATGCAAACAAAGGAAGGGATACACAGAATGAACCTACTACACTTCAATGTTTCAAGTGCAAGGAGATGGGGCATTATGCCAATCAATGCCCAAATCCAAGGGTTGATGATGATGGTCGACGTCAACAAAATCATAAGGCTAAAGACAAAGGAAAGTCACATGCAATTTCTATCAGCGATGTGGAGTACGATAACGATGTGGTGAAAGGTACACTTACCATCCACTCTAAAGTAGCAAATGTTTTATTTGATTCTGGATCCACCCACTCTTTTATTTCTGAAGACTTTTCTAAGGGTATCACCGTACTACCTCAACAATTAGATGTTGAGTTAGCTGTGACAACACCTAATGGCACATCAATCGCATCAAAAGTTTATAATTCTTCTCCAATCGAAGTTTGTGGGAAAGTGCTTCCTGCAAATCTTGTGATCCTTCCTTTAGTGGAATTTGATGTGATTCTTGGCATGGATTGGCTTTCTCTACATGGATCTCATATCAATTTCCAAAGAAGGGAAGTCACATTTCATATTCCAGATCAATCTACGATCGTCTATCAATGCAAGGATGAACATAACCTTCCAGTGGAAATTTCTTCCATCTTATGGGTATTGATTCCACTAAATGAAGGTTATTTATCTCAAATGGTTGGTGAGAAACTCACGATTAAGAATATGCCCATTGTACGGGAGTTTGATGATGTCTTTCCGGAGGAATTGCCGGGTCTTCCACCAAATCGTGAAGTTGAGTTTTCAATAGAACTCGTACCGGGTGCTTTGCCTATTTCAAAGACACCTTATAGAATGGCCCCAATTGAGTTGCAGGAATTGAAGAAGCAACTCCAAGAGAATCTTGATAAGGGATTCATACGCCCTAGTGCGTCACCTTGGGGAGCACCTGTTCTATTTGTTAAGAAGAAAGATGGATCAATGAGACTCTACATTGATTATCGAGAACTTAACAAGATCACTATCAAGAACAAATATCCTCTCCCACGCATTGATGACTTATTTGACCAACTACGCGGAGCTCAATACTTTTCCAAGATTGATCTTCGTTCAGGGTATCATCAATTAAGGGTCAAAAGGGAGGATATACCAAAGACGGCTTTCCGTACAAGGTATGGACACTATGAATTTATAGTGATGCCATTTGGTCTTACTAATGCCCCTGCTATCTTCATGGATCTAATGAATAGAGTCTTTAGAGACTATCTTGATCAATTTGTGGTAGTCTTTATAGACGATATTCTTGTCTATTCAAAGAGCAAGGAAGAACATGAAGATCACTTGAGAATTATATTGAAGACCCTGAGAAAGGAGAAGCGTTATGCCAAATTTACCAAGTGTGAATTTTGGCTTCAAAAAGTTTCATTTTTGGGTCACATAATCTCAAAAGAGGGGATATCTGTGGATCCAGCAAAAACAGAGGTTATCGAAAGATGGTCGAGACCAACAACAGTAACTGAGATCCGAAGTTTTCTTGGTTTGGCTGGATATTATCGACGTTTTGTAAAAGATTTTTCACGATTATCTAATCCACTCACCATGTTGACTCGGAAAGGAGTTAAGTTTGTCTGTACAGAGGAATGTGAAGAGAATTTCAAGGAGTTGAAAAGAAGGTTATCCTGTGCACCTGTGCTCACACTGCCTTGTAGTGGAGAAAGGTTTGTGATCTACAGTGATGCATCCAAGAAGGGATTGGGGTGTGTTCTTATGCAAAATGATATGGTGATAGCTTATGCCTCACGACAGTTGAAAATCCATGAGCAAAATTACCCAACGCATGATTTGGAGTTGGCTGCGGTAATCTTTGCATTAAGGATTTGGAGGCATTACCTTTATGGTGAAAGGTGTGATATTTATACTGATCATAAAATTTTAAAGTATATTTTCACACAAAAGGAGTTGAATATGCGTCAAAGAAGATGGTTGGAGCTGATTAAGGATTATGACTGCTCAATCCATTACCACCCTGGGAAAGCAAACAAGGTGGCAGATGCATTAAGTCGACAATACCATGCTAGTTTATCCATGATGAGGATCACAAAAGATCCAATATTTATGGATTTACAAAGTATGGATCTTGGAATTATAATGGAAGGGGAAAAATCTTATCTTTCTCAAATGAATGTTCAACCATCTATACATGTGATGATTAAAGAGGCACAGAAAGAAGATGTCGAGTTTCAAAAGAAGGTGAGAAATGTTCCTGAATTCAACCTTGATTGTGATGGGATAATAAAGTTCAGGAATCGGGTTTGTGTTCCTCCCATCCCCGAATTAAAGAAAGAGCTGCTGGATGAGGCTCATAGTTCTTCATTCTCTATTCATCCTGGAAGCACGAAGATGTATAGGGACCTGAAAGTGTACTTCTGGTGGGATGGCATGAAAAGAGATGTTGTTGAATATGTCTCTCGATGCTTGGTTTGTCAACAAGTTAAAGCTGAGAGACAGAAGTCTAAGGGGATGTTACAACCATTACCCATACCCGAATGGAAATGGGAAAACATCACTATGGACTTTGTCACAGGACTTCCTAAAACATCCAAAGGCAATAATGCTATCTGGGTCATAGTTGATCGTCTCACAAAGTCTGCACACTTCATTCCTATTAGAGAGGATTTCTCTCTAGATCAGCTTGCCAGGATATATGTAAAGGAAGTGGTAAGATTACATGGAGTACCACTTTCTATTATATCTGATCGAGATCCGAGATTTACCTCGAAGTTCTGGCGAAGTCTTCAGCATACTCTGGATACAGAGTTGAGTTTCAGCACTGCTTATCATCCCCAGACAGACGGTCAGTCTGAGAGAACAATTCAAACCCTAGAAGATATGTTGAGAGCTTGCTCTATGGATTTCAAAGGAGGTTGGGATCAACACCTACCTTTGGTGGAATTTTCTTATAATAATAGCTTTCACTCCAGTATTCAAATGGATCCTTATGAAGCTCTCTATGGAAAGAAATGCAGGACTCCAACTTGCTGGGATGAAGTTGGGGAAAGAAAGCTATTAGGACCTGATCTCGTTGATGAAATGGCAGAAAAGGTCAGATCTATTCAACAACACATAAGAGCAGCTCAGAGTCGACAGAAAAGCTATGCCGACAACCGAAGAAAAGACCTAGAGTTTGAAGTGGGTGATAAAGTGTTCTTACGAATATCTCCCTGGAAGAGGGTTATGAGATTTGGAAAGAAGGGGAAGTTGAGCCCTAGATATATCGGTCCTTTCGAAATATTGGATCGTGTTGGGAAGGTAGCTTACCGATTGGCACTTCCACCGAATCTCTCTCAAGTTCACGATGTGTTCCATGTATCTCTCCTGAGAAAGTACATACCAGATCCTTCACATGTACTCAGCTCAGAAGTTGTACCGCTGGAGCAAGATCTTTCTTATGAAGAACAGCCGATAGAGATTCGGGATCGTAGCGAAAAAGTCCTACGAAACAAGACCACTTGCTTGGTGAACGTTTTATGGAGGAACCACCAACTTGAAGAAGCTACATGGGAGCTTGAGGATATGATGAGGGAGAAGTATCCTCATCTGTTTGTTACAAAGTGATGAATTTCGAGGGCGAAATTCTTTTAAGGGAGGTAGAATGTAACACCCGAGACTTTTATGTTATATAAATCATCAAAGGAATCTTTTTCTACACAACACTTTCTTGGCTTGCTTTACACGCAATCGCGACCTTCCTCGATAGCTTGCGTCGTACGCAATACCGAGTTTCACTAAACAACAATATGCTATTAAAACTAGCCGTTATGAATAGTAATAACCACTTTTTGAAATTTTATAAATTTTATTTTTCAAAATGGACTTCATTTTTGGACTCAGAATATCGAAATTAGCCTAGGGTGAAATTTTGATATTTTTCTGAAAACTTTCAATTTTTGATGAATAGTGAAACCACTAAGTGATAGGTTAAAAACTGAATTTTGCATAAAACTTAATTTTACCGCTTCTGTGATTGGAATTTCGAAAATCCGAGAGACACGGTTAATATCAAGGACTAAAATGTGGTTCAATGAGATGAAAATAATTTTTTGGTGAATAGTAACTTTTTACTTTTTTTACCGCGGTTAATAGTAAATAGGGTAACTAAGGGTAAATATGATATTAATATTACCCTAACACATGTCCTAATTCTATTGTACAAGTGTAATTCGACCAAAAACAAACTTAGGAATAAAATATGACCATTTAGGCCCACTTGGATTAGATTAGGACATTTATTATTAATTTATTTAAAGAAGGGTTAAAATAGTTAAAATCAAAGTTTAATAAGTAAATCATTTGTAATATGGGGTTATACATAAGATAAATTCAATTGTAAATATTCATTAGAAAGCTAAAAATATTTCATACATGATGATATTTTATTTGTAATTTTTAGACATTAAATAATTTAATTTATTTATGACATAATGATGATGCAGTAATTATCTTATTAATGAAATATTGACATAATTGATGTTATAAACACCAAAATAAATGTAATTTGAGACTTTTTATGAATTCAACTAATTTTATAGGTTACTATGATATATTAATGTTGATTTAATCAACTTGGTTAGAACATATAATTCTTATATGACTTTCACAAAAATCATATATCAAATAGTGTCAAAATTGACACAAAATAGTTTTTAAATCAAATATTATATTATTAATTGTTATTTTATTCCTAAAAATCTAAGGTTCGGCCAAATGACATAGATAAGGATATATATTTTAATAATAAACAATTTGGGGTTCTTTTGGCATGTTATAGTAAGTGTATTAACCATATAGTGAAAGAAAACAAAAAGACATGGTAAAAGATAAATTATTTAACTTAGAGTTAAATCTAATTGATAAGGTTAAAATAATACCCTAAACTTGTCTAAATCCTATTGGTTGATAGGATTTCGACCCATCCCCACTTTATCTTCGAAATAAGACCCTTTGTAACCATTATAAACCGATTTTGACTTTAATATAGAATAATATTTTGAGATATTCCTAAGGTGCCCCTCTCCTCCCTTATAAAAGGGCACCTCCTCCCCCTCCTCCTCACACCAAATTGAGCACTCATGCTCGGCCAACACCTGCAATTTTCTCCTCTCCACTTCCCTAGAATAATCCTAGAGGTCCTGGTCTTCTCCAAAGACCAATCTTAGTTCCTTAAGTGGAGGATTCGAAGAAGCGTTCCAAAGAAGAGGTAATATCCATTACCGATCTTTTCAATTTCTTTCTTCTTCAACTTCTTCTTCTTTAGTTGTTTCATGATAAAGTAATAATATCAGTATTACTTACATACTGATATGTTATTATAAATATGAAACAACCCTAATTCACCTTCTATCCATCCTACGGAAAAATGAAATCACCACGCGTGCGTACGTACGGAATACCGTCTCCACGCCGTGGTGTAATCTATTTTCCACCATCACCTTACAAGGATGGGTATAATGGTGTAATGAGTAACTACATATGATTATTATGAAGTAATATTGATACTGAAATAATATATATATACTCCAATACAATTCCACGATCATAGGAACGATATCATCACTCGTGCGTACGTACGGAATACCGTCTCCACGATGTGATGCGACTCGTTCTACATGATCTTCATTTCATAATGATTATATAAATGAATTGAATAAATGAATATGGTATATACTACACTAATGAATTATCTATAACCTAAAGATAAGAATAAGAATTTATTCGACAAAACACGCATAAGAACAAAAAGTTATAAAGACCCGAGTAACAAGTAACAATGAAATATTACTAACAAGAAGCTAATAATATGACCATATATGATATCATATAAATATGTATGATTCTGGAATAAGTCAATAACATTATTTAAACCATTATACAGGAGCTTCAGACACGTACAAAGCTAATCGGACCTAAGGTAAGGGAAAATATCACAATCTCACTTTTATCCGAGATTGTTTTTTACTTTGGTAATTACTGGGGTGTATGTTATCATCCACATCCATGTTCCCTCAATATGTAATATTGTTTCCATCCACTTACAATAGTTTAAATCCAATTTTACCCTTCGGTGTGTTTTTAGTAAAGAATATGAACAGAATCTTTTGTCGTTTTTTTTCGTACGAGGTACTTTTTGACTTTTCCGACAAAGGTACGAAGAATGTTTTTTTAACCTATACGGCATGAATGGATTTTTAAAACATTATTTCCAAGAAGCTTCCTTTAAAAGTTTTCAAGTTTATTTTTAATCAACTTCTTCTAGTTTAAAGTTGTATGACATGTTAAGAAAGAAAAAATGTTTTTGAAGTAGAAAGGATATTTTCCTCAAGAATAAAGTACAAGTGTTTTATCAAAATTATTTTCCATCTAAGATAATAAAGGGTTCTGTTTTTATCCCTATTATTACATTTATTTGATCATGTTGTGATGGAATTATTTTTATGAATTCCATTATCTTATATGAATAGATTTATGATGTCATGATGTTTCAAGAATCCCATTTTTGTTACATGTGTTATGCGATGATGTATGTTTTATGATTATGTGGCACACATAAGAAAGGATTCATTATAAGATGGGTGGGACCTATATCTCCCTCCAATGCATTGGGTAAAGATTTTATATCTCATGAGATAGACATGGCTGGAACGGAAGGTTATTTCGGTTCAGTGATACAGGACTGAAACGAGGAGTGAACTCGGTTCAGAAAGGGACTTTGTCCACTAAGATAGTCTTGGAAATGAGTCATGACTAACAAGAAATGATTTTCCATGATTATGTGTGCATGCCACAAAGTTTCAAGATTTATGTTATGATTTTGGGGATCTCATTTTCACTTCTATGATTTATTCCATGTTAAGATATTATGATCTCTTTTGCAGGTTTTGATTTTCAAAAAGATATGATATGATTTTTATTTCCTTTATTTTCCCTTGCTGAGCATTTGAGCTCACCCTTTTATGTTTTCTTTTCCCCAGGCCAGGAAGATGGATATTAAGTAGAATATGCTAAAAGGGGCCCTAGATATGATGAAATAAATGGGAGACACTGTAGAAGATTTATGAACCAGTTGTTTATGTTTCCCAGTTTCTAAAGACACTATACCTGTACGGTCCTTTGTGGTTTTATGTTGTAATAAGTGTGCTTCAATTTTGAAGTATTAACAATGTATGTAAATTATGGGTCGTTATAGCTAGGCTATAATGTACCCCAGTTTTTAACAATCCTCTACCCCCTCATATTCGGATTTTATACTACTTTCCCATCCCCATGCATAGGTCAGTATGAATTATGTAAGTCCAAGGGATGAGGAGTGATCCCACCCCATCCAATCTACACAATGTTAAACTTCCTAGAATGAAAATTATAAAGAAGGTGAAATTAATAAATAGTCTTCCCATGTTTGGAAATTCTAGTAGAATCATATAGGGGATGTGAATCCAAATCCATTCACTTATTGAATTCTTAATCAGTCTTCCCTCTCCCTTTTGAATTTGTATATATGTGATCCTTTGATAGTTTCCAAATAAGCCCTAAATCATCATTCATAGGGGGATCTAGGTATGAATGACATGGAATGAGATATTCCTCAAAAGTAATGATATCCTCTTTCTATAATAATACATCCTCCATGGGGTGTATCTATCAATAAGAATCACGCAATCTCTTGCATACACTTATTTCATGACATGACCAACAGGCCTATTGATTCCTAGATTTTCTCACTATCGTGAATGAATCACATGGTCATTGATGGTGTTAGATTTCATGAAGCCCCCCTTCACATTGAAATACTTATTGGAGTTATACCTAGTTCCCAATTGGCCTGCTAAACATGTTAAATCCCCATCTAATCTAAACTACATGGGTTTTAATCTATGTCATCCATATAGAGTGTGTTGGATTCCTCCATGTGGTTTAATCCTAACCAATGGTAAACCATGGTTCCCTAATCCTCTGGGTGTACCTCTCGGATCCCAGTATATACTCCACCACCAAAATCTTATCTTGGTGAGAAAATTATTAGATATTTATGGAAAATATACTATGGGTCTCATGTTGAAATCCGTTATTGTGTAATCCCCCATAATTTCCCCTGTGTATCACATAACCTTATCATCCAACTTACTCTTACGTGAAAAACATTAATCTTCTATGCACCCATTCACATAGGTTCCGTGGTTTTTTTTACCCCAAAGAACCTTTTTTGATAACCACTTGCAAACAACTCCCTCAACCTGTGCGAGCCTTCTTCATCCTACCCTCTAGACTTGTGTGTAGATCCTAGTCCCTCTTACAGTGCCTGATGTTGTGTTTCCAAACCTAATGATTTTCTGAATATGTATACTATTGGATATTGGTTTTATACATAGAAACCCATTAATGTACCACAATTTTTAACAGTCCTCCACCACCTCCTATTAGGCCTTGATAGTGCTTTCCCATCACCATGTATTGGTCGGAATGAATTATGTATGTCCATGGGATGAGGTGTGATCCCACCCCATCCGAGATACAAAATGTTAAACTATCTAGAATAAAAATTATAAAGAATGTGAAATTAATATATAGACTTCCCATATTAGGAAATTCTAGGAGAGTCATATAGTGGATGTGAATCAGAATCATTTCACTTCTTGCCTTCTCAATATGAATTCCCTCTCCCTTTTGGATTTGTCTCCATGTGCACCTTGGGCATTCTCCATATAAGCCTTGAAATATCCTTCATTGGGGGATCTGTGTATGACTGACATGGAAGAAGATATTCTTCACAAGGAATGATATCCTCTCTGTACAATAAGACTGCATCCATGAGACGCATCTATGAATAATAACCACACAATCACTTTCTATCACATATTTAATGACACGACCATTGGGACTATTGATTGATATAGTTTCTTATTACTGAGAAAGAATCACAGGTTTATATATGGTATTAGTTTCCATGAATCCTTCTTTAACATGGAAATATCTACTAGAGTAATACCTAGTCTCCAGTTTCCCCCTAACCATGTTTAATACCCATAACATATAATCTACTTGGATTTCAATCCATGCCACCCAGATTGGGAATGTAGGATGCCTGCATGGGGTTCAATCAAAACAAAAGGTAAAACATTGTTCCCACATCCTCTGAGTGCACCTATCAGATCCCAGTATATTCTTCATCACCACACACTTATCTTGGTGTGAAAATTCTTTGATATGTGGGTCAAATCTACTCTGGGTTTCATGTGGGAATCCATGATTGTGTAACCCCCATATTTTCCTATCTATCAGGATCATTTGAGAATTTCATCCCCAACCACATGTCCAATTTTTAATAGTCTCCTCTTTCGATATAATGTGACAACATGGTCCTCGTGACAGCACAACCACCATGGTTTAACATGGTCGTCGGGTCTTGGCCCGCTAGGTACCACTAATTTCCCTGCAAACACATAGTCCCCACCATGGGTCCCACCTACATGCCCAAACGGGTCATCTAACTATTGATTGTACCCACAAGCCAACACATGTCCTTTACAGTGTTCTTTTTCCTCATTCACACACACCCATGGAAACTTCCTAGAAGGTTACCCATCATGATCTCTACTTGAGGACATGAATGGTTAACTACAGTGTTCTAATCAGACATGATCCTAAAAAGGAAGGCTCACCATGTTGACATGAGTCATATCATTTATCCATTTAACCCTTTAACATTCAGGGGTGTGACAATCAGCCCCCCCCCCCCCACCATTAGAGCACAACGCCATCATTGTGGGACCTACATCTGAAACAAGGCAGTGCACCACACTTAAGGATAGATACCACCTCTAATACCAAATATGTCCACTGAGTCCTGATGACAACACAACCAACTCTCCATAATAAGGAGATCAGGTCCTGGTATGCAAGGTACCACCAGTTTCCCCATAGACATGTGGTCCCCACCATGGGCCCCAGTCACGTTCCTGAATGGGACATTTGACTAATGATAGTCCACACATGCCAACACAAGTTGTTTCCTGTGAGTTTTTTCCTACTCACACACACCTTGAGGAACGTCTCAAATGGTCACCCATCCTGGTCACTAATCCAGGCCTAGCGTGCTTAACTGTAGAGTTCTAATCAGATAGACTCCTGAAAAAGAAGGTGCACCTTGCAGACATGAGTCATATCATTTAGACATTTAACCCTTTCACATTCCTGGGTTTTACACGTTTACCCCATATGACATTTACGAATTTATGTACCATTATTTATTTGATGTTTGATTTGAAATTTTTTTAAAGTTTATATTTAAGAAAAATTATTTAAAAGTAATATTAAATGAAAATTATGATAAAAATGTTTTCATGATTTTTTTTATTTTTAATGAAAAATGTTTTCAAAATATTTTCTAGTCTTATTTACTTGTTTTTAAATTATTTTCAAGAAATTGGATTTAAAACATTTTAATGATACATTCACATGTTTTCAAGTAAAAGGGTTTTGAAAATGTTTTCATAATATATTTTTAATTAATCAATGTTATATTAAAACATATGTTTTTCAAAATTTTATCAATATTTCATTACTATTTTTCTCATTTTTTTCAAAAAAAAAATGTTTTAAAATTAGTTTGAGGCTTATTTTATAATATTTTAAGGAAAAATATTTTCAAAATGGTTTAATGTCTTTATTTTTTTTAATGGTATTTTATATGAAATTTTTTTCCAAATCGTTTTATGAATTAAAAATCCCTTTTACAAGAATATATAATATTTTTTTCAAGGAATGTATTTGAATGATATTTCATAATTATATTTTATCTAAGATGACTTCTGTTGATGTTACTCATTCCTTTATATTAAATAATCTAAAAGTTACATTGATATCCTATATATAAATGGGTAATTATAATAATCATTGTCTTTATGAAACCCATTTATCTTCTATAGGTTATATGTACATACAAATACCTTTCATTTCCATATGTTATATTCTTTTCAAACCTATTACTTTGCATCAGATATGCATTTCTGAAATGATTATTATACTTATATTTTTTCTAATGTTAATAATAAGATAAAATGATAATGATACCCATTTCATTTTGTCTGTTATGACTCGATGTTTATAGAACCAATCTATTTTTATATATTTTGATATGAGTAATATTTTTTGGATTATGCATACATAATTTCATTATGTGATGGGGGGACCTATATCCTTTTCCAATGCATTGAATAATAATAAATGTATTATGAGCTAAAAGGGTACATGATAGAGGATCCCACGACCCAAAAAAGAGGGTAAATGTGAGGAAGTACCATGCCTGAAACATTAGGGTAAAAGGGAGGATATCAAAGGCCCAAAACAAGAGGGTAAATGGAAGGACATCCCAAGCCCAAAACAAGATGGTGCATGGGAGGACATCTGAAGCCCAAAATAAGAGTGTACATATGAGGGAATCACAATCCAATAGATGGTACTTGGGCATTTAACCTGTCCCAAACATGTGCCAATGGCATTGGAAGGCTACAATGAAATTTGGTTTTTCTATGTCTTTTCCCCAATTCTAGGGTTTATTTCTATGATTTGATTTCATGGATTAGGTTAAATATTTCATTACGGTGAATGTATTATAAAATTACAATCATAATTATGTTCCCTGGTATTTAGTGTATGAACTAAAAATGTTATGCTCCTGTTCCATACTCCTTTTTCCGTACTATGCTTACACAATTTTTTTATTTTTACTTACTCAGAATCTGTCATCACCCTTTCTTTGTTTCATTTCTCTAGGATATAGAGAAATGTTTTATGTAGAAGTAATAATGGTTTATATCTTTATGAGAGATTTTTTATATCATTCTCTGGGATTTATGATTTTGTTTCAACGTTTTTCAAGGACATTAAAATATTACCATCCTGGGGAAAGTATATTCTAAATTTACTAAATATTCATCTAAAATGATGAAATATCCATGTATGTGAATCCTAGATCCTTATAGTGATGTTATTTGAATGATAATTTAATCAATGATTAATGATATAGATAATCATATATGATTTCTAGCATCTACAATTTTCACTATTAATTTATGGAGCATGAACCACCAAAATTTCATCTTTCTGATCAGCCATTGAAATCTACTTTGAATAGAAGTTTTTATTTTCAGCATTATGTTGATTTATCACAAAATATCTCCTTTGATATAAATTTTTAGGCTGAAAGAATTCAAATTAACAAAAGTGGGGGTGACTTTTGTATTTTCAATAATCTTCACCGATTCTAGTATTTGAATCACTTTTATGATTTTTACAGATATATAGTGTGTTATTCTATAAAAAGTTTTTTTAGTGGACACATAGAATGAAATAACAATTCAAATTTATAGTGGTTTGGGGAACAAGTTCATCTAAATCACTCCACCAACTCTATCTATGTCATCTTGGTGAATTTCACTAAGAATGTCCTCTTATCACAAGACCTTAAAATCCACAACAGAGTACATGAAGAAGAATCAGTTACCCCAAGGTGAAAACATATCATTTTAGTTATTTAAATAGTAATAACTTATCCACATCTTATGATAATAATCTAACACTTTACCACAACTGAGTACAAGTAGTTGATACTCCAATAAATCAAAAGAGTTAGATTTATGACTGATCAGTTTGGCCTCCGCAGTTTCAGTAGTAACAAATGAAAATAGATGGATATTCTTATTCAGAAATGAAATTATTTTTGAAATTTTAATTCTAATGAGATCTTTATTTCCAATGATATTTATATAAAAGTAGCAACGAAAAACACCCGCAATCATACAAAAGTTAGAGATTCAACATGTATGTCTCCAATGTTTGCCTCTTTTAAAGTGGATCATTCATTACAGTAGTAGGAATGTTAATAAAACATATCAAGAATATTTTTGAATTGAAATATGTTTTTTAATTCATATATATAAATTTTATAATGGAAGAATATATAATTAACATGTCATGATTCAGAATTCTAGATCCATGAATATTTACTGAATGATGAAGAATATTCAAATTATAAAACAATTAGGGGTGTTATAAATTCCCTTAATAGTAGATTTTATTTTCCCCATTCAATATGGTTTATTGAATTGATAATAATGAACCTCAATCTATTAAAAAATGGTCTTTTAATTGGACTTCAATTCAATCAATACTGTTGTAGAAATCTCAAACAAAATTTAAAATTTAAATCTTCGATGTGAACAAGTAAATCAAACAGTTCCATCATAGAATGAAAAAAATATCAAACATAGGGTTCAAATAAATATCATTTATTTTATGAATGTAAGTATTGCCACATAATGATTATTATAAAGGTATGGTTAATGATCCATAAATTTGTCTCACGAAAGTTGGTAACCATACTTACATATGGTTCTTTAACCATACTTTTTTTCCCTGAAAAATGAATGGTTACATATAAACCTAAGGTTCATTAAAGATATTTTTCTTATAATGTTGGCTGGAATATCCTTAAAATCTATTGTGAACATAGGTTTCATTCCATACATGTTGTTCCCAAGTCTAGGGATTACTCTTTACATTATGTTTATCATTGTTGGGTATGAACAGTGATTTCAGAGTATAGTAAAAAGCATTCTGAACACTTTAATGAATATTCCTTGTGATTTAAAATATTTAATATTATTATAGAATAAATATTTTAATTAAAAATGAAATATATAAATAAACATAATTTAATATCATTATTAAGACAAACAAAGGTATTTGTGAGCATCAAAATAAATTAGATTTATTGATTATTGTTGAGACAATACATGCCAAAATGTATGATAATTCTGTATCAGAAAATCCAAAATCTACTATATTTATAGATAATGTAAAAATATCCAAGATTTTTTTGTCATTCCAATAGTCCATATTATCAAAGAATAAGGTGTGAGCCAATAAAAATTCTCAATGAAGAGGTTTAAATCGTAACTGAGTGTTTTCAATGTTATTTTATATTATACCTCATATAAATATATGGTGTATATTTTAAATTAATTAATTATGTATAATAAAGATAATATAATGTTGTTATTTTGATTAAATAACCATAATCCACCTTATTCTCTTCATTTGGAAAATTATAATGTTACTCATTCGCATGTTTGGAAAACCACATCCCCAAAGTAATGTGATTTGTTTTTCACATCTATTCTATATGAATAGTAAAAAGGATAAAATTAATTAGTATATATATATGATCTATATGATATAATAATTATTCACAAATTATTAATTATTATAAATATTTATTACATTCCATCCATAAAAATGGAAATATCACTTTTGTGTATGTACAGAACACCCTATCCACAACGTGATATAATTATTTTTTATCACCAATTTATATGAATTGATATAATAGTATATAATTAAAAAATATGATACTCATTACCTGATTTAAATTCCTTATATTGACGTAATTTTTTCAAATTGTGAGTGAAAGGACGAACAATCCATAAAATACATGAAAAATGAAGTTGTTATCAACTGAAAGAGTTGTTTAAATAAAATATTAATATTAAAAGGATGATATGATGTTTCATGTAAATAATATATGGTATTATATATATTATAAATATTATGTAATAAATTTATAAAAAAATATTAATTATAATGTATTTTTGAATGCGTACATGTAAATATGAGACTATTGGTAGGGGATTTACATCTCAATTCCATTTTATATGGGATTGATTATTTATGCTTGAATATCCATTGATAAAATTATATGATCAGTATCTAATTAATAATATTAATGTTTTGTCTATATACTTATTTTGGGTCTTATATTTTTCCCAGGATTTCCCTCACATTAGTTACTCAACAGATTGGATGAATGTTTTAATAGAAACACAACTATGATTTACTATTCATGTGGTAATATTTTTCTTCTATATCATTGATTTCATTTAATAATTTTCATGTATGATTTTTATAAATATCCCATTATTTATAAAATTCATCTTCAAATAATTAATTTTTAAATATTATTTAATTTCTATAAAAATAATTTCATTGAATATTATTGAAATTCTACAAATGTGTTTTTTAACTTATATAAAAATTGTAATAGGGTATTTTTTAAAATAAATGACATGAAAAACATTTCCTATTTCCATGAATGAAAAAATCATTGTATCATTTCTTTTTTGATTCCATATTTCATTTAAAATATAATTATATATATATTATTTTATAAATTTTTATATGTTATGTCTGAAAATTTAAAATTTAAAGGGTGTTTTCATAGAGAAATACTCTATTGATCATTTAATAGAATTTTCATTAAAAATAAAATAAATTGATTTGATTTATGATATGATAGGGATATGATCTGATCAATCAATAATAATTTTTTCTCAGATACTTTATTATTATCATGATTATATGTTTACAAAACCTGTTTATTTTGAATGGTTACTTCATAATGAATTTGAGAAATATTTATATAACCCATTTCTTTTCAGTTGTTATGATATGATTTTATGATGAATTGTTTTTTATTTTGGGGCACAAAAATATATAGTATCCAATATGTGTAGCATGAACTTGGTATTATATATCCCATTAATTCATTTGGAAAAAAATTAAATATCATAAAACATTTCGGTGAAACAAGTTGATGGGATTGATCCATTCTAGGAAAGTGGTAGGTATACCTTATATACTATGGTAAAAGTGTTATGATGTATGATCTATGAATTCATATGAAACTTTTTTTGAAGTTTTATCAACTGTGATTATATGTTATAATTTCCTAACATTAAAATGTGAAATATTTTTAGTACATATAATGGTGAGACACTTTTATGACATGTTTTTTGTTTTTTCAATTCAACATATGGTTCATGATTTATTATTGATGATTTTTCACTCTTATGATTCATTACTCTCTGATTTTCAATATTTATCTCATGATTTTTTATTATGATCCCTAATATATGGTTATGAAATTTTTATGTTAGGATATTAATCTCCACCCATATTCATATATTATTATCCTATATTATCAAGGATTGATATCTCATTTATTCCTAATAACTAATAATCTAATCCAACACTTTTATTCGATTCAATTCCACAGTTTAGGAATAATGGTTTTAAGTTGGGTATTTAATGAAAGATAAAATGAGATAAGAACTCTATGATGGATGATGGAGATTATATGTAAATATATTTTTTATGTATCATATCTCCAAATAAACCAAACTATTATGGTTTTAGTGTGGATTATAATGTATTATTTTGAATATACATCAAACATTATGTAATATATATGTATGTAAGTATTCTTCAAGATAAATGGGGTGTGGAATTAATATTTTATGGACCTAATCTCATTTTATAATGATTATCTTATTAGATTAAAAGTTAGTTGATGGATATCATCATTGTTTACCCTTACAAAAAACATTAACAAAATGTTTCTTATGTTTCCATGACAGAGATTAGGAAAAATTATTTTAACTACTGTATGTGAAGAATTCATAAAGATAAAATTAATTTTTATAAATAATGAAATGATTTTGAAATTGGGAAAACAATTTCTAGGGGAAATTTAATGTACAACCATGTTTCTATTGTGAAAGAACTTTCTCAGTCCATGGAGCATGGAGAGATTCCAAATGATAAAAGGAGAGAACACCATACTAATGAGTGTTTCATGAGGAAACACCCAAATTATCTTTTTGGGACTTCTAATCTAGTAGTGCATGAGGGATGGAATATCACCATTGATAAAAAAAGTTCCATTATCTACTACTCAAAACATGAAACTATTTTCCTAGACAATAATTATCTAGAAGGGGAGTCATATCAGAGGTTCAATATTTTTAAAATATTATTCACTATGAAGAAATTGAACTTAATGACTGGGATGAGTTTAATGGGTATTTTCATTGATTGCATTCATTTTATTCTGTTTATATAAATATAGATGGTATTATATCATATTAATTATATATGTATGATGAATCCATTAGTACATGTGATGAAAATATTACAACACCTTCATGTTATACACCTTGTATAATCATAATCACTAAACAAAATTATTATTAGATTAATTGAATGATTTAAACCATGAATATCAACATAATTAGATATAAAATAATTTAGTATCTATGAAGAAATCATTAAATACACACTCAAGTGTGAAATGAAATTATTTTATAACTAATAATCTCCAGGTTTTGATATGAATAGGAACATAGACACTCATAAAAACTCAAAAAAACTGATTGAATGAATTCTAATTCATCTTCATGAAATAAATTTGGGAAGAATCATGTTGTTAATTGATTATATGGAAATGGAAGGTGTTTTAAATGGGTAATGATGGGTCATGAAGCCTAGTTGTGTCGAAATGTGATGAAGATGATTGCAGATACAAATATGGAAGGGAATATTCCATCTATTTAACCACCCAAGATCAAATTATTCAAATGAAGAGAGTATTGGAATTATGCCAACCATTATAAATCTCTAAATTTTTTTATGATGTTCTAAAGAAAAACCCTATTAAAACCAATGATAAATAGAAATATCATTAGAACATGATTGCTAAAGGGGGATACATGAATGACATTGGTAAAGTTACACCTATAATCAATTTTAGGAAATTAAATGTTGTATTTATCTCAGGATCAACCCACACTTTGATATCTAATGAATTTTCTATAGTAATCAAATTACAACATCAATGAATTTTTTTGAGTTAGTGATGAAACTCTTTATGGTAAGATAGTTACAACTCTTTTCAATAGTTATTCTCACATAGAATTGTGTGGAAATATGATTCCTAAAAATAGTTTGGTTCTTCCAATAATTTCATCTGATGAAAATAAATTAAATGATCATCATTAAATTTATAGAACCTGTATCAATTTCTGAGGAAGGGAAGCCATATTTCCTATTCCAAATGATCCTATGACCATTTCTATATTTTTTTTATAAAGGTGAACTTATGAATAAATTAATTATATATTGTGGGGATTTATTCCAATCAAGGAAATATATTTATCAAATATTGTTGGGTATAAAATCAATATTGATCTTTTATTACTTTATTTATGTGTTTCTAAATTAAGTTCATTGTCATCTTCGAGTTGATGATGCAGATTTTTCAATATAACAAAAACATAGTGCTACAACAACTCTATATAGTCCTTATAAAATTAACCCAACTGAGTTGTTAGAATTGAATAATATACTCCAAATTACTCTTGATAAGAGTTTTAAATTCCCTATTGAATCAAGATGGGATGTTGATTTTCTTTTTATAATGAAAATTTATTATTCATTGTGTCTTTGAATTGATTATTAAGAGATCAAAAAATCATTTTATAGAATGTGTATCATCTAACTCATATAAATAATTTTCATGATAAATTATTTGGATAATAATATTTTTCTATGGATGGACATCAATTTAGATAAAATTTATTAAGTGTTAAGAAGTATTAAATACCCAAGACATCCTTCCATATGAGGTATGTGAATTTTAAATTTTTGGACAATTCAATTAGGAATGCATATTCCTAATATATTATCATGAATTTAATGAATATAATTTTTATAGATTACATTGACATGTTCCTGGTAGTCTTAATTACGGGAATTATTTTATATTCCAATAGTAAGCACGATCTTGAATATAACAAGTAAATTGCATTGAGTACCATAATAAAGGTAACTTTATATGAAAATTTTAAAAATGTTGAATTTTCCATTTATAAAGAATCAGTCATCAACCATATAATTCAATGTTAGGGTATTTTGTGGATCGTTCATTGTTAGAAGTAATTGAGTAGTAGACAACACAAACCCTGGATACATAGATCCTTAGTTTTCATGCCTTAGTTGGATATTGTGAATACTTTGGGAGATATTTCACATAACTATCATATCCACTCGCCATGTTATTTAAATATAGGGATAAGATTTTTCAATAGATGAATGTTGGGGGAATTTCATGGAATTTGAGTGAATGTTCATTGGTGAACTGATACTCACACTACCCTGTAATAGAAATAATTTTTTGTTCTTCAGTACTTCATTAAAAAGGTATCATGATATGTAATAATTAATAAAGATATGGTTATATCAAAAAACCGTGAAAATTGATGATATATTTGAAAAATGTCCCTAATATTGATTATGAATTTCATGCAATCATTTTTTGCATTACTGAGATATATGTATTATCTCTACAGTGAAATGGGTGATGTACGTACAGAGAATAAAAAAAGGTATCTATTCACATAGGATGTGATGAATATGATGAATAACATATGGTTTGAGTTTATTACTCATTATTATGGCCCAATACATTAATACTATGGGCAGCTGAACATGGTGGTTGATTCTATGAGTTATATGGACAATGCTAGTTTTTCCATGATTAGAATTGATACAGAACCCATAAATATGGTTTTATAGGAGATGGAACTAGGGAGCCTTATGATATGTAATAGATAATATATTTTCAATATTAATGTTCTATTACACATCAATTTGAAGACTAGTGAGGAACATGGGGAATTTGTAGAGATTCAAAAGAATGTATGGATTATTTCTGAGTCTAACCATGATAAATATGTTCTAACATATATTTAATATTCAGGACACCCAAAAAATAGAAATGGAACATTTGTATTTGTATTTAACTCATTAAAATAGTGGATTCACAACACTTTATTACCATCTATGATTATTTAATCCTCGATCATATTACCGTGTTACACATTTTGGATGCTCTAATATTGAAAGGAGTACCACACTATATTGTATCTGATTGGGATATGATGTTTACCTCAATGTTCACACAAATTATTCAACAAGATTTTTATTCAATAGTTTGATTCATTAATACATATCATCCATAGATATATGGTATGTTTTATTGAACCATTAAATCCCTAGAGAATATTTGGAGATCATGATTTATTTATTTAAATGCTGGTTGGGAACAAAACATTTCTCCGAATGAGTTTTTTTACAATATATATTTTAAATGATCATTTAGATGGTTTATAATGGAGACCTATATGAAAGGATGTGCATAACATCAATGTGTTGGGATGATGTTAGAGAAATAAAAATATTGTGACATGAGTTATCTCATTCGTTTGTAGAGAAGGTTAAAGACATTTAGTTTTACATAAGGGAAACATAGAGTCAACAAAAAATAATTATTTCCAATCACAGTATAGATCTAATGATAGAAATTGGTGAAACATATTCTTATGAATATATCCAAGGATAAGTGTTATGATATTTGAATATAATATAATGATGATCCATAAATATACTACTCCACAATATATTCTTGATTTCACCAGGATCGTAGCGTATCGTTTGGATTATCCATCAAATATCTCGGATGTTAATGATGGGTTTCTTCTAGATATAATGAGGATCATTAAACATGACCCATCACACATACTAAACTCAGAGGTATTAACACTGAAGAAACTTGTAACTTATTGGAAAAAACTAGTGGAAATTTCACATCATAGATATATTACGTTTGATAAACAACCCATAATATCGTCATAATTTTGTGTCATAACCACATATTAGAGGATGATTCTTGGTAACATGAGGATATGATGAAACATAGGTATCTAAATTTGATTATATTTGATTAAATTAATTTTAGGGAGAAATTAATTTGAAGGGGAGGTTAGTGTAACGCCTTGTACTTTTATGATATATTTCTCTATAAATTACATTCATTATATTGATGGATTATATTAAAAGGAATACTATGTTATGAAAAACCATCTTATTAAATTTAAATATTATTATGTAATGTGATATTAAACACCAATACATTGAATTGAACGACCTTATTATTGTTCACAATGTATTGAAATATATAAAGGTCATACTCATTCAAAATTTATTAATTTATTCTTAATAAATAAAAACCAATTTTTTAAAATGTAATTATATTCCAAAAAATTAATATTTATTCATAAATTTGTTTTATTTTGTTTTATGATAAATGATTAAAAATAATTTTATTAAAATTTATATTTTTTATATGATAGTGTAACGTCACGGCCTTGATCACCATCAAACTAGTGGCCTTACTGGTCGCCACATTGCCTCAAGCACGTCTCCCAGTATGCTAGAGGCTTTCGACTAACAGCGAGAGTCACAGGAGGTGATAGTGGGGAGGCTATACCCTCTTATCAGAGTTGCACAAGAATATTATCAGAGTGAAACACAGAATTAGTGGAAGCAGTAATAGATAAATAATGAACAAACCGTAGTGGAAGAGTAATATTGATCATTTTTATAAAAGGTGGCCAAAGGCAGTTTACACATTACAGGGATAATGAATGATACAATGTGAAAACAAGAAACAATACAGCATGCTTACAATACAATGTAAAAGAATAAAGAAAAGACAGTAAATCCCGATGTGTGTTCTTCTGAGCATCCCGAGATCCCGCTCAGTCCATTGCTCCTAACTCCTCAAGTACAAATAACACAACATAAAACCTAGGTCCTACAAAAAAAAAGGTTTACTCGGGTACCCCAGTGCAATGGTGGCCCGAGTAGGTTGTGAGATATAAATCTCAGTAGACCAGCACCACCGGTGTCTAACCCAATCCAAACAGTGTGTATTTAATTAAACAGTAAACATATATAACAAGGTTCAATAAGCAGGACAACATAGATAAACAACACTCATCCATGCTACCTAGGGACACCCGACCGCTATACTAGCTTCAGATCGTTGCCAGTAATGTAACATGTTCATGTCACCATATATATATATACATGTATATAAACATAAATGCATTTAGATCATAGGTGTCGTGGGGTAAGAATTCCCCCACCCATTAATCAAGATTAGCGGGCATGAGGTAAGAATGTCTCTCGTCTCTATAGGTCAACTGTAAAGGGGTATGAATGCCTCCCTTCCATCATTCATGATTAGTGGACATGATGTAAAAATGCCTCTTGTCCCTATCGGTCAACTGGAAATGGGAATGAATGCCTCCCTTCCATAAACGTATAGGGTATTGCGGGCATGAGGTAAGAATGCATCTCATCCCTATAAGTCACCTGGCAAGGGGTATAAATGCCTTTCTTATATAATCATTCAATATAGATGGCATGGGGTATGAATGACTCCCATCAATAACATGTATCTCATCACTATAAGTCAACTAACAAGGGGTAAGAATGCCTCCCTTCCAGACACGAATTTATCACTAGGTGGCCTTAGCATGTGCTCACCTTTATTATATTTTATTATGTGGCATCAGGATGTGCACACTCATAAACCAAGAAAATCTATAGTATACTACTTATGGCATTACATCATAAGCATTCAAAGGTCATAACACAATCAAAATGAATCATACATCCCATAACCACATAATTGGTTATAATCATGTTCATACAATTATACTTAAGGGAAACAATCTTTTGTATTTATAATATCATCATTATCATATTTATCATGTTTATACTTAAGGCATATCCTATTAAGTATCTAAATAAAGGTATTAACATATTCATTTTCTTAACATAAGGCGATCTCATTACGTTATTCCAAGGCAAGGTCGTACCACCCTAGTCCTCTCAACTGCAGTTTAACCATTTCATTTTACGGATACATTTATCATTTCTTTTACCATTGGTACAATTAAATGGAAACACGACAACATCAATCAACACCAGAGCACAACCAGAAATCAGCAGGCTAGCATTCCAATCTACTTTCTACTTTTACCTTGAAGATAGTGCACCTATGATCGAGGGGTTTTATTATTAAAATGATATTTTAGTTAACAGGGAACCCTTTTTATCTTCTTCCTGCAATTCACACGGTTTTCACAGAAGCATTTACTCCAAACTAACTTGCAGAATTAAAGTACTATGGTAGTGCATAAATTAACTCATTTAAACTTCACCTTAAATAAAAAGGTAGCAGAGGGACACTACCTCAAGGTGGATCCATCCGTCCACTCTGACATTTGGTGCTTTCTAACTAAGAGTCGCTGCTCCCCCATGAGGCATATGTGATTTCACATATACACATATACCTGTCTCCGCTCACCTACGCATTCACTTTTATATATGCAATGGGGACAAATAGCCACGTACGTGCATATTCGCTTCCAAGCACGAATATACGCATATCGGAGGAACCCATGTACATATAAATACATACCTATGCCTACGTATGCGATTCGCCTAGACTTTAGAAACCCGAAACCTTGCCAAAACATCCAACACACTACAAGATTAATTAAACAAACCTTAAAACTCATAAAGACACTAATTTGGGATATTTGAAACCAACCAGAATAATAAACCCTTACCATAAACCCAAGTCGGCATTTCTAAATCACCGCAAAGCGCTACGCCTTTGGTGGTGGACCTCGAATCTCACCCAAAGGAGGCCTAACAGACCCTCACATCAACCTAGAACAAAGAGAAACAAGGAAGAATGCGAAATCAAAAACCAATCCCCAACCTAGGGTTCGGCCGAACGGGATTAGGTCATGGGAGAAGCCCAAAATCGGACAAGGAAGGAGAGGGAAGGAGGGGAGTAACCTATCATGGAGATTTGAAGAAGAAATCAACAAGAACGGAGGAGGAATCGTCAGTCGAAGGGAGGTCATAGGAGGAGGGTGTCGCGTGACGAAGGGGTAGCTCTCTGGGCTGCACGTGGGTCTGGAGAGAGAGGAGTTGAGGGAGTGTTTAGTTTAGGTTTTATTTATTTTATTTTTAATTTCATTTAAAATTTCTGAAAACCCAAACAAGAGGGATGCACACAGTTTATCCCGCATGGTTGGCCAAACCGTGCGGCCTCTACTAGATACCCCAGGCACCTCGCACGGGCTTGTCGCACGGTTTGGGGAAACCATGCACAAACCGTGTAGACTCCTCTACCTCCATATTTTTAGTAGAGTGGTTTGGGCCGCACGGTTTGGGAAACAATTTGCCAACCGTGCGCCCTATGCTGTTATTTAAAAATCATCCTCCTTCAATTACGACGCACCTGAAACACCTCGAGCCACTCAGAAAACTTAACGGGCATTCACCAATGTCCAAAAACATTAAAAGAGAAGGGTTCAAACCATCTGAACCTCCTTCCGAAGCCCGGTTCTAAAAACGACCGGTTCAGTAATTGAAAAGTTCAAATTTCCCCCACTTTTTAACCCGGTTCAAAACGCAAGTCATTACAACCTTCCCACCGTTGAACTTATCATCCCCGAGAAGTCCTCGAGAACAACACACACTTCATTCGACCTACAATGTTTGTGATGCTTCGTCCAATGATCGCGTTACGTTTCCAAACGTTCAATGCTCCATGATCATACACTTAAGCACACGACACTTAAGTCGTCCACACCCGAGCCAACGCTCGTTTTACCACCGAACCAACATGAAAGCTCTTACCCGAGACAATTCCACAAGAGACATGATCACATTTTCATCTCATCATGCGACCAAACAAAGGTACTTCCAACCTTAGATTTTTCACGTTAAACGACCAAGACTCAAACCACAGATCCGCCACATTTTGAACTGTCTTTCAAAAGAACACTTTAAGCGCTCCAACGATGCACCTAGCATGATTTTGAAAGGATTAAACGGTTTATTTCCCCATCAATCTATAAAACCAAGTCGAAAAGGTTCAAGCCAATTTGGAAGACTATTCAAGAAGACGCCCGACTTAGGTAGTCGATGCTTTACAAGATGAACAGCGTTGCCTTCTCCCAAGGAATATCACACTTACCACGAGAACGTTCACTGAAGCTCATACCTGACTCTCGGTGACGTCTCAAAGATCAAACCACGAACGAAACCATGCATGTAAAATGCAATGCTGAAAGGGAACAACCAACCATGCTTAATACATTTTCAAAACATTAGCGCGGCGTAAGACCGACGCTCTCTTAGCGAATCCAGGACGTAAGCAAGATAGGGGACAAGCTCGTCACGTAGCAGAGTACACTAATAGGATTGAAAAACGGATTCCAGTTATTTATACCCAAAACTGGTAAGGAGATCACTCGAACCATCCCTGGTTGACTCTAAAGAAGAAACTCGGCTTCACCCACTGACACCTCAAGATTCCCAACATACCACGATGGCTCTTCCCACGTGAGGCTTTCGTCGATCAACCTTACCAACAAAACCCAAAAGAATTCGAGTAAAACCAAACCATTTTCCAAGAAGGTCCTTCTTAGCATGTTCCTTCTACCCGGAAGGACATGCTTTACTCAACTGGCATGATGCTTCACACCTTAGAAGGTTCAGCGTCATCGAAAAAAGAAATACAAGATGCTCAAAAGCAGACTTGTTCATAATTAACAGAGCGGATGTGTGTCGCTCTTCCGAGCCACGATCACCACTTCAAACGTACAAGGAATCCAATGTAACAAGACCGGTGTGTCAACCACCCGAGTCTTTTGAAAATCATCCCGAGCATTGGGACAACTTGATTCTCAAACGCTTGGGTCACTCTACCACGGAGATGACCTAAGAACGTACACAGTAGTGCAAGAGATAAATCCAAATGTCATACTACCCCATATGACCATTTTCATGGACAATGACATGCCAAGTCATCCATTATTGTGCAAAAGAAAGGGTCAAATGACCAACAAGGTGACCAACCATGCCCGAGGCATGTCCAACCAACTGTTACAGAGCATTACCTGATGCTCAATCTATTAACAAGATCAAAAGAATCATGACCACCCATCTGAACAAGGGTGTCATTAAAACTGGATGTCCTACACAGGACAATGGTACCCGAACATTACCAAACTCAGAATGTTCACCGAACAAGCCAAGCACATAAGATGTAAGGGCGATACCTACCCCGGGCTAGCCCCTCACGAAAAACAACCGTCGAACCAAGACTTGGTCATGCCTAACAAAAGTCATAGGTCTCAAAGCATAGAATTTAACATCATTGCTAAAAGAAAACAGCCTACAAAAAACGTGTATTGTTCCATTACAAGGCCCTCACAAGAATGACTTAACCTACAGACACAGGAGGTCTCAACAAAGGACACCACTACAGGTTCCTTTTTCCAAGACCTTTATATTTATTCACATTTATCATTTAATCACTTTAAAAGATTAAATTCAACACATCAAGTACCCCTTTTCCAAATAAAAAATCACTAGGAACTTGATCATTTTATCAAACAGCTCAAAGAAAAGAAGGAAAGTTTCAACAAACATCATTTTAACTGTTTAACATTTATCAGACATCCCTTCTGATTCCAACAATTTATCATAATAAATTCCTTTTAAACAAATCAAGTGACCTACAAGGGTTCCACAAGCCAATTCACATCAGATCAAAACCGAACATCTTTTACACAAATAAGCATTTCGCAAAGAACATTATCATCACATTCATTATGGGTTGCCAGTCCCAGACTCATGAAGTGACCACACACTCCATGGATTGAAAATTGGCTACCAACAGACAAAAAAAACACATTTCATAATTTAACATGCTCAAAACAGTCATCCAGTCCTTTGGGTGGCCACCTATCAACCTGTAAAGTGCCCATACACTTTACAATGTGGCATTTGGCTCCCATCATTCATAACCAATTTCAATTCATTTTACAATTTAAACATCTGCAACACTTTTTATGGTGATTCAATTACACATGCTACCCTTTCCCACACATAAGGCACCCATACACCTTATAACTGAAAATTAGCTGCTATCATAATCAAAATCACTTAATTTAGCAAAAGCAACCAATTTCATCTTAATCAAAAAATAGCATGTTATCATAAGCAGTAACACAGAACATGCTATATCACAGAATAATGGAATAACTACCACGACACCTATCACAACAGCAGGCGTCAACTAATGCAACCTAGATGTCATGGAATTATGCATGGTATGAAATTTCATACAAGGTTCATGTATGATGCATGAGATTGCACACCCTCATATCATCGAGTTGCAAAAAAAAAATGGAACCCAAAATTGAATCAACAGTATCAACATAAAACATGTGCGTCACCCAACAGTGAAATCAAATCAACCGTATTAATCAAAATCATTAGAATAATAATTACATTCGAGGCAATTTGGATTTTCCCTATGTACGGGGTGGCCAATCCCATACATATCTCATTACCAAATTCCAATTCCTTCTTATCCCTGTCTAATGTCTCCAAATAGTAAAACAAATCAGAAGAGAAAACTCCTTTGATACCACTTTGTAACATCCCATACCAGCTCACCATTAAACCAGTGGTCGGACCAGTCGCCACATGGCGTCAAGCGCGTCTCCTCGTACGCCAGAGGCTACCAACTAGCAACGAGGGTCTCAGGAGGTGATAAGGGGGATAGTATACCCTCTTATCAGATTTTCACATCGGTATTATCATAGTGAAACAAAAAAAGTAGCGGAAGCAGTAATAGATAATCAATGAACAAGCAGCAACAGAATAAAAATAGTGATCATTTTTATAAAAGGTATCCAAAGCCTATTTAGATGTTACAGGGATGATGAATGATACAATGTGAAAGTAGGAAACAATACATCATGCTTACAATACAACATAATAGATTAATGAAAAGATAGCAAAGTCCGACGGGTGTTCTCCTGAGCATCCCGAGCTCCCGCTCGATCCATTTCTCCTAACTCCTCTGGTACAAACAGCACATCATACAACCTACATCCTGCAAACAAGAAAGGTCTACTCAGGTACCCCAGTGCAATGACGGCTCGAGTTGGGTGTGAGATATAAATCTCAGTAGGCCAGCACCACGGGTGTCTAACCCAATCCAAAAAGTGTGTATTTAATTAAATAGTAAACAGATATAACAAGGTTCAATAAGCAGGACAACATAGATAAACAACACCCATCCAGGCTCCCTAGGGACACCTGACGGCTATACCAGCTTCGACTTGTTGTCGGTAATGTAACCTAATCATGTAACCATATATATATACATGTATATAAACATAAATAAATTTATATCTTAGGTGTTGTGGGGTAAGAATACCTCCCACCCATTAATCATGATTAGCGAGCATGAGCTAAGAATGCCTCTCGTCCCTATAGGGAAAATGGAAAGGGGTATGAATGCCTCCCTTCCATCATTCGTGATTAGTGGGCCCGAGGTAAGAATGCCTCTCATCCCTATCGGTCAACGAGCAAGGGGTATGAATGCCTCCCTTCGGTAAACTATAGAGAATAGCAGTCATGAGGTAAGATTGCCTCTCGTCCTAATAAGTCAACTGGTAAGGGGTATAAATGCCTCCCTTCCATTATCATTCAATGTAGATGGCATGGGGTATGAATTCCTCCCATCTATAACATTTATCTCATCACTAGAATTCAACTGGAAAGGGGTAATAATGCCTCCCTTCCAGACACGTATTTATCACCAGGTGGCCTCAACATGTGCTCACCTTTATTATATTTCATTATGTGGCATCAGCATGTGCGTACTCATAAAACAAGAAAGTCTATAGTACACTGCTTATGGAATTACCTCATAAGAATTCAAAGGTCATAACACAATCACAATTAATCATACAGCCCATAACCACATAAATGGTTATAATCACGTTCATACAATTATACTTAAGGCAAACCATCTTAAGTATTTATAATATCATCATTATCATATTTATCACGTTTATACATAAGGAATCTCCTCTTAAGTATCTATATCAAGGTATTCACATATTCATTTTTCTAACATATGTCGTGCTCATTATGTTATTCCAAGGCATGGTCGTACAACCCTAGTCCTCTCATCTCCAGTTTAACCATTTCATTTTAACGGATACATTTATCATTTCTTTAACCATTTCTACAATTAAAAGGAAACACGACAACGTCAATAAACACCAAAGAACAACTAGAAATCAGCAAGAAAGCATAACAATCTACTTCTTACTTTTATCTTGAAGACAGCTCACCTCTGATCGAGGGGTTTTATTATTAAAAAGTTAGTTTAGTTAGCAGGAAACCCTTTTTATCTTGTTCCTGAAATTCACACGGTTTTCACAGAAGTATTTACTCAAGACTAACTTGCAGAATTAAAGTACTAAGGAAGTGCATAAATTAACTCAATTAAACTTCACTTTAAATAAAAAGGAAAGAGAGGGACCCTACCTCAATGTGGGTCCATCCGTCCACTCCAGCTCTTGGTGCTTTCTAACTAAGATTCGCTACTCACCCACGAGGCATATGTGTTTTCACATACATATAAGGACACCTAGCCTCTATGCACATGCTCTGCATGGCCATGAGCGTGCACAAGATGATACTTACACATATGCTTATACACATAGTCTCCACTCACCTACACAAGAACTTTTATATATGCAATGGGGACAACTAGCCTCATATGTTTATATTCGCTGCCATGCATGAATATACACATATCGGGGGAACCCACGTACATATAAATATGTACCTATTTCTACGCAGGAGAGTCGCCTAGACATTGGCAACCCAAAACCACGCCAAAACATCTAACTCACTACAAGATTAATCCAACGAACCATAAAATTCATAAAGACACTAATTTGGGATATGCGAAACCAACCAGAATAAAAAAACCTTACCGAAAACCCAAGATGGAAGTTCAATACCACTGCAAACCACTACACCTTCTGCGGTGCACCTCGAATCTCACACAAAGGAGTCCTAACGGACCCTTCACATCAACCTAGAACAAGAGAAATAAGGAAGAACATGAAATAAAAAACCAATCCCCAACATAGGGTTCGGCCGAACGGGATTAGGGTGAGGGAGAATCCCAAAATCAGCCATGGAAGGAGAGGGAAGGAAGGGAGTGACCTTCCATGGAAATCGGAAGAAGAAATTGCCAAGAACAGAGGAGGAATCACTGGATGAAGGGAGGCCATAGGAGGAGCGTGTCACGCGATAAAGGGGGAGCTCCCTAGGCTGTGCGCGGGTCTGTCGAGAGAGGAGGTGAGGGAGTGTTTAGATTAGGTTTTATTTATTTTATTTTTAATTTCATTTATAATATCCCAAAATCCAAACAGGAGGGTCACGCATGGTTCATCCCGCACGGTTTTCCAAACCGTGCACAAACTGTGCGACCTCTACTGGATACCCCAGGCACCCTGCACGGGCTTGTCGCACGGTTTGGGGAAACATTGCACAGGCCGTGTGGACTCCTCTTCCTCTATATTTTATGTTGCACGGTTTGGGCCACACTTTTGGGAAACTGTGCACCAAATGTGCGCCTTCTGATGTTCTTTAAAAACCATCCTCCTTCGATTACAATGCACCTGAAACACCTCGAGCCACTCAGAAAACTTAACAGGCAATCGCCCATGGCCAAAAACATTAAAAGAGAAGGGTTCAAACATTCAAATCCTCATTCCGAAGCTCAGTTCTAAAAAAACCGGTTCAGTAATTGAAATGATCAAATTTTCATCACATTTTACCCCAGTTCAAAATGCGGGTCATTATAGATAGAAATTATTTCATTTTTAAAATCAGAATATTAGTAAAATATAAAGGTGATTTTTTGTATTTTCTAATAATATGGATTGTTAATTAATGGTGAAACTAAAAATTTTATAGAAAATATTTTTTCTTATTGACGAATATACAATTTTATATTCAGTATTATAGTATTTAGAAAAGTTAAATTATTTCTATTGAAGAATTAATAATCCAATTTATCTCATTAGAAAAAAGTTTATGGTAAAATTTTTTTAATAAAATTTCATTCATAGGAATAAATTTTTTGAAATCATCTGTTTCATTGCATTCAGTGTTTTCATGTTAATATATTTTATCCACATCTAGGTTTTTAACATTGAAAACATTATACTATATTTGGATTAATGAATTTGTAATATTTTAAATAGTTAAAATTTATTTTTTTAAATATGAATAATAACCATTGCTAAAAAATATTTTAGCAAGGCTAACCTAAAACCATTTAATTTGGGTTAAAAATAAGGTAATAATGTTTCATATTCATTCAAAGACATGAAGTATTTTGACTGTAGATTATATTAAATCAATAATAATACTATATTATAACATATTTTTCTCTTCATTTGAATTATATTTTTATAATTATTATATTTACGTTAAATATAACGTGAAAACTATCCTATTCCAACATTAAATATCTATAATATTTTCTGTCAAGGAAGGAAACAAATTTTTTGTTTTAAATTTTTTATATGAAAGAAAAGTAAATTTTTTTTTCCATGTATTTTTTTGAGCGATCAAATAATTTCCATAAATGCATAAAAACTACACCAAAATGCATGTGCATGTAGTAGATATATAATGTAAATGAAATTAAAAAATCTAAATGAATTGTTTTGTGTGATTAATAGTTGAAAATTTATTTAATAGAATAAAAATAAATATTAGGTATGTTTTAAATATTTATTTTCAAATTTATGATTTTCATGTTTTATATTTTCATATTAAATTTATAGTTCCATAATATAATTAATTATATTTTAAAAAAAGTGATATTTTATTAAATGATTTAAAATTCATAAAAATAATAAAATATTTCATTTGAATGGTTTATAGTTAAAAATATCATCTTGATTCAATTTGTGAGTTACATTTCAATTTATGGATATATTCTAAAACCTTAAATAGTAGAAAATGATGCAATTTTAGTAATTTTGAAAATTATAAATGGGGGTAAAACTAAGAGATAACGTTAACACCATATATAATACTTGTTAATAATTTATTAAATTGTAGTATTTTGACTCAAAATAATATAATCTTACAAATAAATCAATTTTTATTCATTTTCCTTAAAATTGATTTATATTATTATAAAACTTTATGTAATTACATGAGTAACCCACTGTTGACGCTCCTTTCCGTCACAAAGTCTAACGACTGAAAAAGGGAAATACCATAATCCAAAGTGATTCATCCTTTGAAGAAACATAAAAAATCAACAAAGGCATGAAGAAGGATTTCCTCCCACTTGGGTCCTGCTAGTTTCATCATGGTCGCACAAGTATACTTGCGCGCCACACAGTGTTTGTGTAGGTGACTTGCGTGCCCTCTTTGATTTCCGTACAGGGTCTTTAGCAACCTATAAATACCCCTTGGTGGCCCCCCATTTGAGGACGGAAAAATTCCAAAACTCAGATTCGTGCCCTCGGTGCCATAGTCTCTTCTCGAAGTCTTCCGAACACTTCTAAGGTAATTTCATACCTGGAATGGAATCTCTAAACATGGTAAACAAGGACTAAGTGTTGAAACTCATCAAGACTTGCATGCCTAATTGGACATCCCTTAAGGAAAATTTCCACACGTGCGCACCTCCTTATCCCTTCAATAAAACTTGTGCTCCAATCTTTCTAAAGTATTTAGGGATAACACTAAGGGATTGAGCCAAGCTTCGCATAAGTTTTACACTAAGGGTTGACCGTCGCACAAGTACCCATGTGTCGTGAAATTATTCCTGTACGACCATGACTTGCGCGCCCACGCTGGACTTGCACGCCTCTCTCTTTTTGAGGTCCCCACCTGCCTATTCACTTGCTTTCTTCAAATCCACCTCTCCTCTTCAATATTTAGCCTTCAAAACCATTTATAGTATGGTTCCATTCATGGTTTTCTTATCTGAAATGAATTTTGTGGAACATATTTCAAAACTTATTGATTTATATATATCATTAAATCACTAAGGTGAGAGATTTCATCTTAACTCATCATTTAAGATTAGAAGTTCCCTAACAAATGGGCCTCCTTCTCAGGAGTAAGTCCCAATCTCAAATTCTCAAATATGGGCCTCCTTCTGAGGAGTAAATACCAATCTTAAATTCCCAAATATGGGCATCCTCTTCAGGAGTAAGCTAGTATTCATGTTTACTTACTTTTGGGCTTCCTTATCAGGAGTAAGTCCCAATCATAATTCATTAATTATGGTCCTCCTTTTCAAGAGTAATTCCCAGTCATAATTCCATAACCTGGGACTCCTTTTCAAAAATAAGCCCTAGTCACAAGTCCACTAACCTGGGCCTCCTTTTCAGGAGTAATCCCCAGTCATCAAGTTCCATTAATTTTGGACATCATTCGCATGAGTAATCCCCAACCATATTTCTTTTAATATGGGCGTCCTCCATAGGAGTAAGTCCCAAGTTCCCAAAATCCAAATTCCCTTTACAAGGGATTCCTTTTTAAGAGTAAGCCCCAGTCATAATTCCCTTTAACCTTGGCATCTTTTTTAAGAGTAAGCCATAGTCATAATTTCTCTTCACCAGTCTTAATTTACTTTTGATTTTGGATTCATTCTCCGGAGAAAAATCCAATCATAATTCCTCTCTAATTTGGTCATCCTACTCAGGATTAATTCCTAAGTTAAGTATCCAAAACTCCATAAAGCACATATACCTTTATGGACCTTGATCTCGGGTTACTTCCCTAAATTAAATCCTAATATTCATCTATCTGGTCAGTCATACATACAAAAGCCCCACATCATTTCTTATAATTGCATCTTTCATGGCACAATTGTCTGGTTTTACCAATACCTCTTATTTCTCACACCGAGCATGAATCACATGAGATGAGAGTGTAAAAGTAAATATAATAGCTTCCTTTGAGCCATAAATCATGCATAAACCTCATATTTCTTTACTAAAACTATGTGGGTTCTGATTATTTTTTTTAAACAAAGGATATGTAGGTAGCACATCTGAGAGTACAATCCAAATTCTAAAATAATATATGTCATTTTGAATGACAATAAACTTCAAGTGCCCCCACTGAGTAGCTTTAAAATAGTATGGTTATCATAATGACCAAGATATTTCTATATAATGTTTCAAAGGATACCATTGACTAAGAATCTCTAACAAATACAAATTATTCTCTATCGATGAAGAACCTCGAATACAAATAAATGATTATCAAAATCTCATACATATTAATCATTGATTGTCAGATCTAATGGAATGCTCATTTTCATACTTGGTAATGTAATAAGGATTCAAGAACAAAACATAAATCTATAAATAGAGTCTCGGAGTATACAATAATTCCCATCAAAAAGGTGTGATGATTCTGGCCTCTCATCCTCTGGACCATTGCGAATTCTTAAGCCTCATCGGTTCACAACTAATGATCCCATACCTTTGAAAATTATGTCCAAATGGATATTGAATCATTTGATGATTCTTGTTCTACGAACAAACCCATTATAAACCGCTTGCAATGTTTGACCCTTAAATCAATAATTTCATTCCCATTTCCAGAGGAAACAAAAAATGGTGGACCCGACGTGAATCTTTAACCAAGTTAAAATGATGTTTTACTTATTTTGTTAGGCCACTATTTAAACTACATGAGAGGGCCAACAGAACAATCAATAACATATGTGCTCATCCAAAAGATGTAGGGGCCAAACTTATCATGATTTTGTCTATTATATCAAAAAGGCACTCTTTTCCAAGATCTTTTGTATTACAGAAATGGATTCTCTAAAGTTCACGCCTGTGAATACCTATACTATGAATGCCTCTGCTACTACACCTACTAGATAGTCGTCCACTCTAAGGATGAAATCACTGACTCAGCATCTTCAACACTGGGTATCAAATTCACTGGTTAATGAATACTATCAAAATGGTACTATTCCGACTGTAGAGGCCGCTCGACAATCCCTCTAAGTCAATAATTCACCCTGGTTGTCTGGACAGCGACGACCAGCGATCGAGAAGCGGGTGGTGCCAATCACCGTTTCCAACCGTTTTGGGTTGTTATCCCCGGAACTCAATCACAAGTCCCTCCCATATTCTAGGGAGGTGAATGAGAAGGTCTCCTAGGGACTTAATTCAAAGAGACAAGAGTCCTTATTGAGGGCTCCCATCAAAAATCTCAACAAGACTCGTTTGGCAGTGTGCCCTCAACATGATGAGGGTGTCGTCTCCAGGCATTCAGATCAGGTTCCCTGATCCCGAGCAGGCAAGACGAAACACCAGAGGTGAAGATCGGTCAATGATGAGAAGGTTCGTATCTTTGTCATCTCCGGATAAGTCCACCAACCTAACTTTGTGGCATGCAATGAGTGGGAATAAACACATGTCCGCTTAAATTCCGATGTCTAGAAGACTCGTCTAGAAGCAGCACGCCATTCCCGCAAGGAAATTCCGGCGGTGTATTATAGACAGGAAAATACACCTGTTTATAAATCATCAGCTAGTCAGCAGGTTCGTCTGACTGCATACGATGAAGCCCGCCAACCTGATGTGTTCACAACTCGTAAATAGGCACATACTCATACTTACACTCATCAATACTTGCAGAAGTCTCATCTACTACTATTATAGGAATTTCGTCAACCACGTTCGGCGGAGTGCAATTAGTAGGCACATTCAACTGCTAATATTGATCAAGCCTACCAAAAATCTTGTTTGGTAGCACCCAGAGAAGTCAATTGGAAAACCCCAATGACAAATAGGAGTCAGACTCAACTCTCTGCCCCCATTCATTAGTATTGTCAGAATACATTGGCAGGAAAAGGAGGACAGAAGCAGGAACACACACCTACTCAAAGAATGAAATGGATGTATATTCTCGTTCCAGCAGAGGATGTCACCAATCATATTCTGTCGATGGTGAAAGAGCATAAGAAAATCCCTTCTCATATTATGGATGCTTTCCAGGATATTATAATAGCTTCAGCAGCATCACAGGGAAAGAAATGAAAATATATCCCTACTAATGGAGTGACACATCAACAATTCACTCTGGAACAGAAACACACCTATGTTGCAGTCCAAGAGGGTTGTGGGGCATACTCCTTCGTATCATACGGACAACCAAGTCAGGCATATACACCTGATTTGATTGGAGATAATCAGCCTAACCTGATCATTTCTCATGAGCAGGCACACATACCTGCCCATAATGACCACTTTCATCAATAAGTGGTACATAAAGTGAGTAAGAAGGTGTCTAAGAAGAACACTTGCCCAACACAGTCAAGAAATCAAGGTCCAATTTGTAACATGGCCTTTCTTGATGCTGGAGATTCTGAGGAACTCAGATAATTATCTGTTGCAACTCAATATTCTACTCTCTCAGTTCACAATGGTGGTAACATTAATTCCAAAGGTCTGCATTAGATACTTCCTCATGAAGGCTTGCTTCCTGACAGTTCAGTCGATCTTGAAGTTTCTGCTTCATATGAGAGCCACAAGAACCCTCTATGTGGCCAGAATACCAAGGAGAAAAATGTTTCATCTTTTGTTGTAACCCACCATGTTTTTCCTCCCCATGATGAAGAATTTAGCTACAAATGTCCTCTCTGCAGTAGTAATGCATATTTCCTGTAAAATTCTCAAATAGACAATATAGTGATGAGAAATACCTCTTATCTTGAGGGACTTGAAAATTTGAATCCAGTCATGTCTGATGCTTTAGCATTGGGAGGTGAAATACTTTCTCAATCAAAAGATATCCCGGGGTGTATGCCATTCTCCGAACCACCCCTGGGTCGTTCATCTTCTAGTTTGATCATTGAATTCTCTACCAATCTTATTGAATCTGATGAAGCAACAAGGAAGAACCAACATTGGTCTAATCATTTAGAATAATATTCATTGAATGATAATGTGGAGGTACTGAATATGAGAAAACAATTGGCGAAAGTTGAAGTGCCAGTTATGTTTTGGACTTTGGCTGACTCTCAGTATGACATTCCAGAGATGTTGACGGATGTTGTAATTCATGATATTCGTCTCAACATATGGAAAAATCTTTTTCAGTTGAAAAAGAAAATATTATCTTATGAAGAATATGAAAATAATGTCATGATAATAGAAGGGTTATAATTCCAAATTGACTTGGCATCTCTCTCGGTTTCTTGATATCCGATGGATAAAAAGCAGCAGAGATCCCTTCAGCGTTCATTCCTTGGAACATTAAGAATATTGCGTTAGTTAATTGCCAATTCTCCATCTAGTATTCATATCAGGGGATGCAGTATTCATGGATCACTATATTTCACTATACTCTCCAGTCAGCAATGTCTGCTGAAAATGGTCTCATGCAATGTTATTGCCCACGGACGGCCACAACCAATTGGTTTTGTTTGTAATCAAAAGGCTTGATCAAGAACAGACCTCAACAATCTCTTCCCAAAATCAGGAATACAATGAACATGTTGTCGAATTACATTTGCATCACTAAAATGAAAACATCGAATAGGATTCTCATTTAGAGTCTGCACATCATCAAGTGACAGAAGTGTCAGAAATCATCCAACGGTCCTTTGAGCCGGGTGATAAGAGTGGATGCAGGTTAATGCATCCAACAAATTTTTGGACTAAATTACTTATGATCAGGAGATCCTTTAAGAAGGTCTTAGGTATAGCATCTCACGAACCACCCCATCTTTCTAGACTAGGGACTCTTTTAAACCAACCCTTAGAATCAGCAAATAGGATTCGAGGAGTTGAGCATGAACAGCAGGAACAACCCCAGTCCACCAGAGTGAGGAATTTTTCAAATCATCAATCTCTTCTATAGAGAAAGTTAGTCTTCTATCGATTAGGGAAGAATCCCCAAGAAGAACAAAGAGCCATATTATCAGGATATTCCCTTCAAATTATGGTTCATCAAGAAGTTCATGAGGGATCAAATCAGCAAATGGTAGTGTCTCAACAAGGACATGGAAGAATATATTATCGCAAAAATGCTGATAAAATAGATGCATTGCATTATGAATCAATTAATGTCAATAATGTTGTTTTTGTTAATTCCCCAGATGATTCTCACTCAGAGGGATCAGATGAAGACATTCCTTCTCAAGAAGTTTTACACACAAAGACAAATGAAGAAGGCGTGCATACAAGAAATCAAAGGCTTACCCAGAATCTGGGTATTCTTTCTAATAACCAATATCCCCATCTCTGAAAGGCATCCAACAAAGTAAAAGGGAAGAATCAGGTCACATACCATTCCTCTAGAGAAGGACTATCACTCTCAAAAGATAAATGATTCGCACAACAAGAGGAAGAGATGAAGGAATTCAGGAGGTTGAATGAAGAACTACTTAAAATTAGTCTTCCTCCTAGGTAGGCTGGAGTCAGTCAGCCATGGCAGTTTCTTGCGGATACTGAGATGGGTCAAGAGTATCCTCCTTTACCAGCACATCCTTATAGGTCTAATTCTATGGGTTATAAGCAACAAAAACTAGTAATACTACCATCAGTGGTAGTCCCAATTTCCTCACCTATCCATGTTCCAGTTATTGCATTTGCATATGTCCAAGCTCAACCGGATGTTTCTCAAAATTTAATGACTACCATTGAGTCATTAACAGATCAGTTGGAAGCTATTGAAGGAATGTGTGCACCGGTTCAACCGGATAATAGAGCTTATGCTGAATGGGTAGAAGCAATTCCTCCCCCGTCAAATTTTGCAAGTACCACATTCCCCATATTTAATAGTTTGGGAGACCCAGAGCAACACTTAACACATTTTGTTTCTCGTTGTGATCCTATTATGGGAACCCCTCAGTAACAAGAAGAAGTTAAGCTCAGGTGTTTTTTACAGTCATTACATGGGCCTGCTTTTGTCTGGTATACAAGCTTTCAATCCCGATCAATTACCTGGTGGGAGGATTTTTGAAAACAATTCCTTCTCCAATTCATCACAACATTGCCAAAGACAATAGTTTTTATCTTAGAAATTGTAAGAAAAGTGAGAATGAAAGGGTTTCAGATTTCATTGCTCACTGAAAGTGATTAAAATTTTCCCTGAGCTTAGCCCTTACTCAAGAATAACTGTTTCCAATTTGTGTGGAAAATTTGTGTGATGAGTTGTGCCACTGTTGATCCCTGTGAAATAAGCAGGAGGGTTTCGAGACCTTACTTAAATCTCACAACAGATATAATACTCTCTTATAAAGACTAAGGATAAATCTAGGGTAATTCCATCATCTCTAGGAAGAAGAATGGGTAATGTAGAGACTACTACAGTTATTCTTAAACAAGCACCTTTAACTGCTTCTACTTCAAGGCCTTCATCTTCTCAAAGGGATACACTTCTTGAGCATCAACAATAGAGGATATTTCGTCAAGATGGTCAAAGTGATCATAAACTAAAACAATTTGAGGATTTATACGGAAAATATTACTCTTTCTGAAATGAACAAGTTTTTGGTTACTTCATTTCAGCTCTGGAAAATATTTTTGTTCAATTCCCAATGCCCAAAATCCCGATCAAGGAAGTAGATGAGGACCATCCCAATTATTTCTAATTTCATTAGATGTTGGGGCATCCCATTTAGGATTGTTTTGTCTTCAATGACCTCCTACAAAAGATGGTGGACTCGGGACATTTCAAACATAAAGGTTCGTTAGCTCAGGTTTCATGTGTTACTACTATAAATCCAGAGGAAGAAGGTGAGTGGCAAAAAGTCAGAAAAAATACACAGTAATATGATGATTGGATAGTTAGAAAAATGATCAAACAATGTCATGTAGTTTTGTGAACGCAATTGAAGAAACCAATTTTGTCTTCTTCTATGAATGCCATAGCAAAACCCTCTTCGTCCGATGAAAATCCTCAAAGAAAAAGCATAATTCAGAGAAAGAGGAACAATCATAAGAAGATGAGATCGTGTCAAAGACCAAGTTGTCCTTGACTCTAGCATATTTTATGCCATCTAAATCAAAGCCTAAATGGGCACTGCCCCACCAAACGACATTACCTAAATTGGAAAATTAGGCAGAGTCTTCATCAGATGAAGAGTTGATCTTTGGTTCTGTTAATATGATTCATTTAACAGATCCTTATGCCAGTTGTATTTTTGATTTTGATGAGCCTGAATTTGCTGAATCAAACAGAGGAATTAGAGGGAGTTCCAGGGGTCTGGGATACAGAGGTAGATGTGGATATCCCAGAAGACACTATTCCAATTCTACCCCTTCTAGAACTGTGTATGCTGTAGAAACCCGTGGCAGAGCCCTTAAACTGTCTCAGAAAGAATAAGAAAATTCCTCCACCAATAGCAGACTCATTCCTGGCGCAGTTATTCTAGAGGATCGGTTAGAGATTCCACCTTCTTCTTCTCGTTAAATAAATAATACTATTCGGTCTAATATTCCAAATCTAGGAGTATTGCCGACTCCTACCATGATACAAGATGCATCTACTTCCAAATCATCATCTTCTATGGTACCTGCGAAACCACATGTTCATGTTGGGAAACACAGACCTTTGGATCAAAAGTATGATGTATTAAAACACTTGGCCTAAGTAGCGGTCAAGTTATCAATTTTGGATGACTTATATTTATCAAAGGATCTTCAGGAGGCACTCATCGAGGCTTTGTCATGTCCATAGGAATTTGAAACCCAAATATCTACAGCTGAAGTCTACCGTGTAGAGAGTAATCCTACATAATGCCATGCAGTATTATCTTTCACAGATGAGGATGAAGATGATGTTGTGCATGGGCATATTAGACCTTTGTATTTATCTAGAAATGTTAATGGTGTAGATGTCTGAAGAGCTTTCATTATTAATGGTTCAGGATTCAACCTCATCCCCATTCATACACTTCATCGACTGGGCATCACAGAATCTGATTTATCCCCTTCTACTTTGATGTTACAAGGTTATGATAAAAATGAACAAGAACCATTGGGCGAGATTACACTCAAAACACAGTTTGGAGATCTTCTATCCAATTCAGATTTCATGGTTGTTGATCATGACACAACCTTCAACATCTTTCTTGGATGACCCTGGCTACATCAACATGTGTCTATCCATTCATCATACCATCAATGTCTGAAATATTGTTTCGATGGTAAAATTGGGACATTGAATAGTGATAAATCCTCATTCGAAACATGTGAATCTCAATACATTGAGGTAGAATTCTATCAAATGAATGGTTAAGGTGAAATCCACAGCAAGGGAGGTTACCAAGGTTAATGCTCCATTTGGATTGGAAAAGATTCCAGTAAATCCATTTACATATGTGAGTGCAGATTATGTGTTGCCTATCAGTCAAATTGACATGATCAACACAAATCAAAATACTCTTATGGAAACATCCATATTGTCAATTACAACAATTAACCTAGACAACATGTGAGAAAATGGTGATTCACCAAGCAATGAAGAATGCTCAAATGGGTATGTCTTCATTTCATTTTCTAAAATCCAAACAGTCTATACTTCTCCAACCATGTAACGACCCAAAATTTCATTAATAGAAAATCCCTCTTGATCCAGTTAAATGTTTCTTTATGAAATATGTTTTTATAAGATATCAACTTTTTCTTAAGATTTGTGACTGTTACTTTTATAACCGTTGAACAGTGATCATCTGGGTAGTTTAAATATAAGGCTTAAACGAACCAATTTTCTACTCAGACAAAGGAAGCGATGGCCTCATCCAGTAGAATTGCCCCATACGAAGCCCATTTGTCGGAGCTCGGAAAAGAGGTGGCCTCTTTGGGCTTTTCCCTTGACCAAGCCCAAGCTGAGCTTCATCAAGTCAAGCTCGAACGTGATCGTCTACGGAAAAAATGGAAGTTGATACAGATTTCCACTCGAGCGATGTTATCCGAGCCGCCCCAAGAGTCTGTCACCATCGCACACCTTACCCTTAGGTCTTATGCGGCTATTTTAAGGGGTTATGTAACAAATAAGTAGTACCATGTTCATATACATTATTTTTTGTATATAATAATGAATATAATTTTTTTGATACATTGTAATTAGTTTTTAAAGTACAAATGGTGTTTTTAGTTATTATTTAATTAAGAATTATATTTTATTGAATTAAAGGATTTTTTAATTAAATAATATTTTAATAAAATATTATTATTAATATTAAATTTATCTTTATTAAATATAAATGATCTTATAATTTTATGAATGCAATTTAAATTTTTTATTAAGGTTTGAAGGCCATTTCTGTCAAAACCCGTGAATTTTTTTATAAATGTCGGTTTTTATTTTAAAAGTGAAAATTCACATATTTAGAAAATTATTTAGATAAAATAAATATTATTTTTGGAATCAGGACGTTGAAATTATCCAACGGTGAATTTTTCATAATTTTCTGAGACAGTCAAATTTTTGGGTAAAAATTAAATACCATTTAAATATATATAATGTGTTTTATGACATCATAATGACCCAATGGTGATGTAATTAAATACCATAATCCTTATGTTCGGCCAATATGTGTTTTATCATTAAAATAATGAGGTTTTGGGTTTGTTTGACTTACTTTTCAAAGCATTAATGGAGCCCTCAAGACTTATTCAACACTTTGCCTTTTTTAATTAATTTCCATGGGAGTGTGACTCACCTCCACATAAGAAACCCTAATTTTTTTTAATAAGTTAGGACCTTGGACTTATAAAATATTGTTTTCCTCTTTCCTTTTCCAGAAACCATGTGCAAATACAATGGGATGGTTTGTGGTTTGGATTATTTTAATATAAGGGGTCCCAAACCTAAATAATAAAGAATTCTCTCACCTTTCCTATATAAACCCACCCAAGATCCCACTTACTCCTCACTCAAAGCCTTTTAAGTTCGTCCAACCTCTGCCCTACTCTCTCAAGAATCCTCTCAAGGTGCCCCAAGCTCCCAAGAAGCCTCTCACAAGCCTCTCTCTAGCCTTTGGAAGCACACTTCCATGTAAGGGGTTTTCTTCCTTTCTTTTTTTTTGTCAATTTTCTTTAAGTTGTATTGCCCTTTTTATTTCAATTATGAATGTTGGGGTATGGTTTCACACCTCCCCCATATTGCCCTCTTATTGTTTGAATGATGGGAGAACCCTTTCTCTCTCATTAAATGCCTCCCATGTACACCCGTTACTATGCCGAAATTCCGAAAGGAACTTCTCTCTCTTCATTTATATTCAAGCAATACTTTTGTATCATGAACCTAAATTCCATTTATATTGTTGGTACATGTATATATATGATCTCCTTACTGTCCATTACATGTAAATATGATGAGGAACCCCTTTCTCTCTCATCAACCTTTTTATGAATTCTTATGTCACGCCGTTACGCTGCCGAAATCGCACCGATTTTCTAAGCCAATGTCTTTGTGTAGTGAATACCATGCCCATTTCTCCATCAAGGGTATTCACCTTTATGCACATTTACATATTGATTATAAAGTTTCATATATGAATTCCACATTCCTTTATCGTGGATGAAATGATTATGTTTTATGAATCCATGTTTTATGATCCATGTGGCACACTTATGCATGAAATGAAATGTTTAAGAAGGGTGCGCCCTTTATAGAGCTCCAATGCATTGGGTAACGTATAGTATCATGATACGTCATGTGCAATGAATGTTGACTCATTCTAATTCAAGTGAAATGAGGGTTTACTCGTGCTTCAAGTGCAATGAGGGTTTACTCATGCTCCATGTGCAATGAGCCTTGGCTCATGCTAATTCAATGTTAAGTGTTGTTGCCACATTTCCATGTTATGATTATCATGCTTTATCATGCCTTTATGTTCATGTTTCTCTTATGCTCTATTGATATTCCTATTGCCTAACATGTGTTGTACTCCTCATGTTATTCATTGTGTACTCCCTTACTGGGCTTTATAGCTCACCCTTTTCTTATGCATGTCCTCAGGTTATCCCATGCAATGCTAAGTACGAAGGAATGTAGTGGTCATGTAAAGGAAGTTTTCAATAAGGATGTTGTATTTCAAGTTTAAAGTTTTTATGTAATGATCCTAAGCCCCAAAGACACTAACCCTCTCGATCTTCTTTGTTGTATCAAGTGAAGTTTTATGTAATAAAGCATGTTTATGTTGTAATAAAAAGCAGGGTTGTCATAGTTGGTATCAAAGGATAGGTTTAGTTATTTTTGGGATTAGGAAACCCTAGTAGAGCCTTAGATAAAAGACTAAGCATAATAAAAACATCCCTATGTTTTGGTAAATACTAAGTAAGTGGTTTATCATACAAATACATCCCTGTCTGGATACGAGCAGGTAGAGGCGGCTCTGGCACAGATGTATCCTAGGGGTAAAACCCGAAAACACCGCTTTGAGCTAGACTCGAACGGGAACTGGTGCACGACAACGGGCCTTGCTGCACTCTTGGTTACGACACTCCCAGGGGATATGTTTTGATAAATTCACAATCTTAGTATGAACCCTTATTAAGGGAAAAAAATGCCCCTAAGAATATATGTTAGAAGGAAGATCATGAAAAGTCTGGATTGAATCCTATAGACTCATGAGTTAAAGAGATTAATGTTTAATTATAAGTCATCAAATTTTTTCTTTGGATTACCCTTTATGTGTTACCCCTAACTTTCCTTTTATTCCATCCAATGGCCGGTAATAGGAGAACTCGGGCTAACAACCGTTGTGCAGATCAGTGTGATGATTGTACTTATGAGATGCCCAATCCAATGGGAGCGGAAATCGCGAACTTTGTCACGCTTCTCTCTCAGCTAACTCAAGTTTTGAATAGAAACACTGGTCAAGAGGAACGTTCAACCCCCCATAAGAAAGAACAAGTCGCTATTGAAAGCTTCATGAGACAAAGGCCTCCTACTTTTAGTGGATCATTCGATCCCACGATTGCTGAACAATGGATCAACTCCATTGAAAAGATATTCTCCATCCTCCAATGCTCTGAAAAAGAGAAGGTTCTCCTGGCGGCTTATCGTATGGAGGGTGAAGCTGATCAATGGTGGTCATTGATCAAAAATACGAAGCCTGGGGAGGAGATCGAGGCTTTGGAATGGAAGGTATTCCGGAAGATGTTTTTCGATAAATATTTTCCACGCACCCTCCGTCTTAAGATGGAAAGGGACTTCCTTTCCCTCAAGCAGAAAGATGAGGTATCTATGGGAGCGTACGAGGAAAACTTCACAAGGCTTGCATGATATGATTCCGGATTTGTCGTTACCCCCGAATGCAAGGTTGACCGCTTCTTTGGTGGGCTGAAGCCTAGCTTGCGGAAAGCATTAGCGATCCGTGACTTCGACAGCTATGAGGAAATTGTCCGATGTGCCCTCAAGGTTGAAATGGAGATCGGAGAATCACAGGGGTATCATGGGGACAAGAAGCGGAAGGTGGACTTCGATTCTGGTGGTCCGATGGAAAAATCCAATGGTGCTAAGAAATTCCAGCACCCCACTTTCCAAAAGTGTGGAAAGAAGCACCCTGGAAATTGCCTTAGGGGGACAAGAAAATGCTTCAAGTGTGGAAGAGAAGAGAACCTAGCTGTTAACTGTCAGCAAGAAGGACCCGCGGCTGCGACAGAGGAGAGGAACGCTCCGTTCGAACCTCAACGCGTTGTTCAATGCTTCAAATGCAATGAACTGGGTCATTTTGCGAATCAGTGCCCTAATCCAAGGGTTATCGGAGGCAATCAACAACCTCCAAGACAGCAAGGGAGAGCTTTTTCCATCACTTCTGCCGAAGTGAACCCCGACAACGAAGTGGTGATAGGTACGCTAGTTATTAATTCAAGAATAGCAAACGTACTTTTTGATTCAGGTTCTACGCATTCTTTTATATCTCAAAAGTTTAGTAGAATAATCCCTGCACCACCACAAATCATGGAAGTAAAGATGTCGGTGAGTACGGCAAATGGGGAAATCATTGCATCCCATGAGTATAAGTCCTCCCCTGTTATAATATGTGGATTGAATTTCCCATCGAACCTCATCATACTCCCTTTGGTGGAATTTGATGCAATTCTTGGCATGGATTGGATTTCCTTATATAGAGCCAACATAAATTGTCGGGAGAGGGAAATCACACTCCATATGGAGAATCGACCCCCGATTCTTTACAAGTGTCAGGAGGAAGATGAATCTCCTTTAGCTCCATCATCTCAAGCATAGATATTACTGCCTTATGAGCACGCATATCTGGCTCAGTTGATTGAGTCCAAGGAAGAAACCACTCTTGAAGAAATTCCTATTGTTAGGGAATTCGATGAAGTATTTCCCGAGGAACTTCCTGGTCTTCCTCCAAGAAGAGATGTTGAGTTCTCAATTGAACTTATACCTGGGGCACTACCGATAACCAAGACTCCATATAGAATGGCTGTTGTTGAGCTTGAAGAGCTGAAGAAACAATTACAGGAGAATTTGGATAAAGGGTTTATACGCCCAAGTGCATCACCATGGGGTGCACCAGTCCTCTTCGTCAAGAAGAAGGATGGGTCAATGCGGCTTTGCATCGATTATCGTGAACATAACAAAATCACGACAAAGAACAAGTATCCTCTCCCAAGAATCGATGACTTGTTTGATCAGCTGCGTGGAGCACAATACTTCTCCAAGGTCGACTTCCGGTCTGGATATTATCATGTAAGGGTGAAGAAGGAAGATATCCCCAAGACTGCTTTTCGTACAAGGTACGGGCACTATGAATTCATAGTAATGCCTTTTGGACTCACCAATGCTCCAGCAATATTCATGGACTTGATGAATAGAGTCTTTAGAGATTACCTAGATAAATTTTTGGTAGTCTTTATAGATGATATTCTAATATACTCTAAAACCAAGGAGGACCATGAGGAGAATTTAAGAACTGTACTGGAGACTTTGCGCAAGGAGAATCTCTATGCCAAGTATAGAAAGTGTGAGTTCTGGTTGAAGGAGGTCTCATTCATGGGCCATATCATCACAAGCAATGGGATATCTGTGGACCCCTCCAAAACAGATGCAATTGAGGGATGGCCGAGGCCAACATCGGTAACTGATATCCGTAGCTTCTTGGGGTTAGCTGGATATTATCAACGATTTGTGAGAAACTTCTCACGATTGTCCAACCCTCCTACCAAGCTAACTCGAAAGGGAGTAATGTTTTCTTGGAGTGATGAATGCGAAGAAAGCTTCATAGAGTTGAAAAGGAGGCTTATCACTGCACCTGTGCTCACTTTACCCACAAGTGGGGAGCTTTTTGTGGTATTCAGTGATGCTTCGAAGAAGGGATTAGGATGTGTGCTGATGCAGAATGATAAAGTGATATCCTATGCCTCAAGGAAGTTGAAAATCCATGAGCGAAACTATCCAACGCATGATCTGTAGTTGGCGGCGGTGATCTTTGCCTTGAAAATCTGGCGGAATTATCTCTATGGAGTGAAATGTGAGATATATACTGACGATAAGAGTCATAAATATATATTCACACAGAAAGAGCTTAATATGCGCCAGAGAAGATGGATATAGCTCATCAAGGATTATGACTATTCAATACATTACCACCCTGGGAAGGCGAACAAGGTGGCGGATGCCCTAAGTAGAAAGGATCCAGCAATTCTATCAATGATGAGAATTGAGTAGGATCCAATCTTCTTAGACTTGATGAAGATGGACGTGGGAATCATAAAGAAGGGAACATCATCAATCCTTTCACAAATGATTGCTCAACCATCTCTTTTGGAAAGGTTAAAGGATGCTCAAAAGGATGATGCTAGAATTCAAGAAAAAGTGGAAGCTATCAAAAAGGGAAAATCCTCAGAGTTTAATGTTAATGAAGAAGGAATTGTGCAGTTTGGGAAAAGACTATGTGTTCCATCAAGTTCGGAGCTGAAGAAGGAACTTTTTGATGATGCACCTAGTTCAAATTTCTCTATTCACCTAGGGAGCACAAAGATGTATCGAGATCTCCGAGAAAACTTTTGGTGGGATAATATGAAGAAGGAGATCGCTGAATATACATCAAAGTGCCTGGTGTGTCAGCAAGTGAAGGCAGAGAGACAGAAGTCTATGGGGATGATGCAACCATTGCCCATACCAGAATGGAAATGGGAGAACATCACCATGGACTTCGTCACTGGACTTCCAAGGACATCCAAAAGCAACAATGCAATCTGGGTTATTGTGGATCGTCTTACAAAGACTGCACACTTCATTGCTATTCGAGAGGATTTCTCTTTGGATCAACTGGCACGGATATATATCAGGGAAGTGGTACGGTTTCATGGAGTACCACTATCTATTGTGTCTGACCAAGATCAAAGATTTACCTCTACGTTTTGGAAGAGTCTTCAACATGCTCTGAATACTGAACTGAACTTCAGTACGGCCTATCATCCTCAAACTGATGGCCAATCCGAGCGGACTATCCAAACACTTGAGGATATGTTGAGAGCGTGCTCAATGGACTTTAAAGGAGGATGGGATCAACATCTTCCTCTAGTTGAGTTCTCTTATAATAATAGTTTCCACTCGAGCATCCAAATGGCACCATATGAAGCCATGTATGGGAAAAGGTGTAGAACACCGGCATGTTGGGATGAGGTCGGTGAACGTAAGCTGCTTGGACCAGAAATGGTCGAAGAAATGGTGGAGAAGGTGAAAACCATTCAGCAGCATATCAAGGCAGCCCAAATTCGACAGAAGAGTTATGCAGATAATCGTCGACGAGACCTTGAGTTTAAAGTCGGAGACATGGTGTTTTTACGCATATCTCCGTGGAAGAAGGTCATGAGGTTTGGAAAGAAAGGGAAGTTAAGTCCAAGGTACATCGGCCCCTTCGAGATTCTTGATCGTGTTGGGGATGTGGCCTATCGGCTAGCACTTCCACCTACTATGGCCAAGGTGCATGATGTCTTCCATGTATCCCTCTTAAGGAAGTACATATCAGACCCTTCACATGTACTCTCTTCCGAGGTGGTACAATTAGAAGACGATCTTTCTTATGAGGAGCAACTAGTGAAGATCTTAGATCGTAGAGAAAAAGTTCTACGAAATAAGACAATGCCCCTCGTCAAGGTGTTGTGGAGAAACCACAAGTTTGAAGAAGAAACATGGGAGTCGGAAGATATTATGAAGCTAAGTTACCCACATTTGTTTTAGTGTGGGAAAAGGAAAATTTTGAGGGCGAAATTTCTTAAGGGGGGAATGTTGTAACGACCCAAAATTTCATTAATAGAAAATCCCTCTTGATCCAGTTAAATGTTTATTTATGAAATATGTTTTTATAAGATATCAAATTTTTTTTAAGATTTGTGACCGTTACTTTTATTGCCGTTGAACAGTGATCATCTGGGTAGTTTAAATATAAGGCTTTAACGAACCAATTTTCTACTCAGACAAAGGAAGCGATGGCCTCATCCAGTAGAATTGCCCCTTACGAAGCCCATTTGTCGGAGCTCGGAAAAGAGGTGGCGTTTTTGGGCTTTGCCCTTGACCAAGCCCAAGATGAGCTTCATCAAGTCAAGCTCGAACGTGATCGTCTACGGGAAAAATGGAAGTTGATAGAGATTACCACTCGAGCGATGTTATCCAAGCCGCCCCAAGAGTCTGTCACCATCGCACACCTTACCCTTAGGTCTTATGCGGCTATTTTAAGGGGTTATGTAACAAATAAGTAGTACCATGTTCATATACATTATTTTTTGTATATAATAATGAATATAATTTTTTTGATACATTGTAATTAGTTTTTAAAGTACAAATGGTGTTTTTGGTTATTATTTAATTAAGAATTATATTTTATTGAATTAAAGGATTTTTGAATTAAATAATATTTTAATAAAATATTATTATTAATATTAAATTTATCTTTATTAAATATAAATGATCTTATAATTTTATGAATGCAATTAAAATTTTTTATTAAGGTTTGAAGGCCATTTCTGTCAAAACCCGTGAATTTTTTTATAAATGTCGGTTTTTATTTTAAAAGTGAAAATTCACATATTTAGAAAATTATTTAGATAAAATAAATATTATTTTTGGAATCAGGACGTCGAAATTATCCAACGGTAAATTTTTTCATAATTTTCTGAGACAGTCAAATTTTTGGGTAAAAATTAAATACCATTTAAATATATATATTGTGTTTTATGACATCATAATGACCCAATGGTGATGTAATAAAATACCATAATACTTATGTTCGGCCAATATGTGTTTTATCATTAAAATAATGAGGTTTTGGGTTTGTTTGACTTACTTTTCAAAGCATTAATGGAGCCCTCAAGACTTCTTCAACACTTTGCCTTTTTAAATTAATTTCCATGGGAGTGTGACTCACCTCCACTTAAGAAACCCTAATTTTTTTAATACGTTCTGACCTTGGACATGTAAAATATTGTTTTCCTCTTTCCTTTTCCAGAAACCATGGGCAAATACCATGTTATGGTTTGTGGTTTGGATTATTTTAATATAAGGGGTCCCAAACCTAAATAATAAAGAATTCTCTCACCTTTCCTATATAAACCCACCCAAGCTCCCACTTCCTCCTCACTCAAAGCCCTTGAAGTTCGTCCAACCTCTGCCCTACTCTCTCTAGAATCCTCTCAAGGTGCCCCAAGCTCCCAAGAAGCCTCTCACAAGCCTCTCTCTAGCCTTTGGAAGCACACTTCCAAGTAAGGGGTTTTCTTCCTTTTTTTTGTCAATTTTCTTTAAGTTGTATTGCCCTTTTTATTTCAATTATGAATGTTGGGGTATGGTTTCAAACCTCCCCCATACTGCCCTCTTATTGTTTGAATGATGGGAGAACCCTTTCTCTCTCATTAAATGCCTCCCATGTACACCCGTTACTATGCCGAAATTCCGAAAGGAACTTCTCTCTCTTCTTTTATATTCAAGCAATACTTTTGAATCATGAATCTAAATTCCATTTATATTGTTGGGACATGTATATATATGATCTCCTTACTGCCCATTACATTTAAATATGATCAGGAACCCCTTTCTCTCTCATCAACCTTTTTATGAATTCTTATGTCACGTCGTTACGCTTCCGAAATTGCACCGATTTTCTAAGCCAATGTCTTTGTGTAGTGAATACCATTCCCATTTCTCCATCAAGGGTATTCACCATTATGCACATTTACATATTGATTATAAAGTTTCATGTATGAATTCCACATTCCTTTATCGTGGATGAAATGATTATGTTTTATTAATCCATGTTTTATGATCCATGTGGCACACTTATGCATGAAATGAAATGTTTAAGAAGGGTGCGCCCTTTATAGTGCTCCAATGCATTGGGTAAAGTATAGTATCATGATACGTCATGTGCAATGAGTGTTGACTCATGCTAATTCAAGTGCAACGAGTGTTTACTCGTGCTTCAAGTGCAATGAGGGTTTACTCATGCTCCATGTGCAATGAGCCTTGGCTCATGCTAATTCAATGTTAAGTGTTGTTGCCACATTTCCATGTTATGATTATCATGCTTTATCATGCCTTTATGTTCATGTTTCTCTTATGCTCTATTGATATGCCTATTGCCTAACATGTGTTGTACTCCTCATGTTATTCATTGTGTACTCCCTGACTGGGCTTTATAGCTCACCCTTTTCTTATGCATGTCCTCAGGTTATCCCATGCAATGCTAAGTACGAAGGAATGTAGTGGTCATGTAAAGGAAGTTTTCAATAAGGATGTTGTATTTCAAGTTTAAAGTTTTTATGTAATGATCCTAAGCCCCAAAGACACTAAACCTCTCGATCTTCTTTGTTGTATCAAGTGAAGTTTTATGTAATAAAGCATGTTTAAGTTGTAATAAAATGCAGGGTTTTCATAAACCAGGCTAGAAGAAGTTATAGAAATTTCAGAGTTGAATGATGATTTCGATTTTCAATTCATCATTTCCTCTTTATTACCCAAGGAAGACCCTTCATCATCATTCAGGTTGGAAATGGAAGCTACTTCTTCAAGATGTTCAAATTTTAAAATCTCTTCTGATCATGGAAATTCCACTTCATCATCTACTATGCAGGTAGAAACAGAATAAATTACACATGTTGAAGAAGCAGGGGATGATCTCAGTGATGCTCCTCCAGTATTTGAAGAGGGTATCTCTACCACTGTGGATGAACTCAGAGAAATAAATCTGGGTACAATAGAATATCCACTCCCCACTTTAATTTTCGAGGCCATGAATCTTGAAGAGGAAGAATTGTAGGTTTCATTTTTAAATCAAAATAGAGATATATTTGCATTGAACTATATAGAGATGTCAGGGCTTGATCCTGATGTTGCTACTCATCGTTTGGGTTTTCCAGAAGAACATCGAGGATTTAAGTAAACTGCTAGTAGAGCACACCAATCCTATGCTTCCAAAATTGAAATTGATGTGGATAATCTTACCAAAGCTAAATTTTTCAAGAGGTTCAATATCCCATGTGTTTGGCCAATATTGTCCCAGTGAAAAATAAGAATGGAAAAATTGGAGTTTGCATTGACTTAAGAGATCTTAATCGTTATTGTCCTAAAGATGATTTTCAAGTTCTGATTAAAGAACTCTTAATTGATTCAACAGCTGGCTATTAAGCACTTTTCTTCATGGATGGATATTCTGGATATAATCAAATCTGAATGGATCTAGAATATGTGGAATCTGAAGCCTTTAGGGCCCCTCAGGGTGTGTTTTTCTATCGGGTAATGCCCTTTGGCATGAAAAATGTAGGCACAACATATCAGTGTTCCAAGCATCGTATCTTCAAACCCTTTTTAGGGTAGTCTGTTGAATGTTATGTGGACATTTTGGTGGTTAAATACAGGCAACGTTCTAATCAATTGGCTGATTTAAAATTCATATTCCACAAATTTCAGAAACATAATGTGATTATTAACCCCCTAAAATGTGCTTTTGGGGTAACCTCAAGAACAATTCTCAGCTTTGTTGTACGCAATCGTGGTATCGAAGTTGATCCTGAGAAGGAAAAGTCAATACTTGGTATGTCACCATCTCGTAATTTGAAATAATTCAGAGGAAATCAACGACACTTAGACTATATTCGGCATTTCATCGCCAATTTGGAAGGAAAAAGTTTACCCTTCACCAAATTGATGATGAAGGGAGCCACTTACTAGTGGACTAAAGAATGCCAAGAAACATTCGATATTCTCAAGAAATATCTCTTGAGTCCAGCGGTGTTAATGCCACCTATTGAAGGAAGACCACTTATACCCTATGTGATATCTTTAGAGCGATCATTGGGTGCCTTTCTTGCTAAAAAGAATGATGCTGGGAATGAAAATAGACTCTACTATATCATTCGGACTATTCTTGAAGCAGAAACCCGATATTAAAATATTGAGATGTGCTTCCTAGAATTAATCTTTGTAGTTCAGAAGTTGAGACACTATCTTCAACATCACAATGTACAATTGGTATATTGTAATAACCCTATCAAATTAATCCTTAGTCATCCAATGCTTACAGGACGTCTAGCAAGGTGGGCAGTTATTTTGTAGAAATTTGATATCCACTATGTGTCTCAAAATGTAATAAAGGGCCATTATCTGGATGATTTCCTTGCTTAACATCCTTCAGTAGAAGATACATCTTTAGATATTGAACTTCTTGATGAATAAGTCTTTTCTATTCATGTTAATCTTCAAACATTGGAAATGTACTTTTATGGTGCTTCCAGAAGTCCAATAGGGAGGAAAATGGAAGATCCTAAATTCAACAAAGTTGGGTTAGGAATTTTGCTCGTTTCTCTAGAAAAGGTAGTGCTACCCTATTCCTTCTCATTTTTTGGAGGCGGGACAAATAATGAAACCGAATATCAAGCTCTTATCGTAGGATTGGAGTTGGTGCTTCAAGAACAAATGAATAACATAAAAGTTAAAGGTGATTCAGACCTGGTAATCAAACAATTCAATGTGTATTATACAATCATAAAAGAAGAACTAATCCCTTTGTATGATTACATCAGAGAGTTAATGGTGGAATTTCCTTCGGAACCGACATTTTCTTATTTCCAAAGATCACAAAATTCCCAAGATGATGCGCTAGCTAATATAGCCACAACTCTGGAAGATCCAAATCAGTATGAGACAAGCATCAGTATTTCCCACCGTCTTACAATTTCACATTATGTTCAAACTAAAATAGAGAAAATCAATGAAATTATTCCCATTCATGAACCATATGGTCATACTACAAGATAAATGACACCTATCATGGAATACCTTCAAAATGGAACACTTCCACCTGATAGAGCCAAGAAAGAACAAATATGGTGACATGTGGTCAATTTTACTCTTTATGATAGCCCAGATCACCTAGAGAAAATTCTCTACAATATAGGTTTTGATGGAGTTTTTTTAGATGCATTAATGGTGAAGAGACAATGACTATCATGAAAGAAGTACATGCTGGTGTCTTTGGTGGCCATTAGTCTGGACACAGACTATATAATCAAATTCGATGGCTTGGATATTTGGGGCCTTCAATGATTCAAGATTGTGTTGATTTCACAAAGAAGTGTCATTATATCCAAGTACATTCCAACATCATTCATCAACCCCCAGAGTTTCTTCAAACAACTAAATACTTGTGGCCATTTTCCACATGGGGAGAGGATGTAGTGGGACCTTGTCCATCAGCTAAATCCAAGAAGTTTAAGTACATTCTTACTACTACTAACTTCTTTTCCAAATGGGCAAAGCCAATACATCTCAAAGAAGTCAGTTCCAATTGCTTTGTTAGATTCATCAAGTCTAACATCATTACCATATTTGGTGTCCCTCATACCACATTGACAGACAATGGAACCAACTTTTGTTCATCTGAGGTAAGGAAGTTGTATCAAGAATACAACATCAAATACAATCATTCATCTCAATATCATGCAGTAGAAAATTGCCAGATAGAAGCCTTCAACAAGAATCTTTCAAACATACTGAAAAACATGGTGGATAAAGATAAGAAATCATGGACTGATAAACTCTTTCATTCGTTATGGGCATATCGGACCACCACCCACACTGCAACGCGGTCAACTCCATATTCATTGGTATATGGAACAGAAGCAGTCTTTCCCATTGAGGTTCAATTACCCTCACTCAGAGTAGCCAGTTGTGATCATCCATCTATAGATTAACAATCTCAAAAGTGATTGTATTAATTTGAATTGTTAGATGAGAAAATATTGTGCACCCTGCACCACATATAATCCATATTAATTTAATAGCATGAGCTTTTAACAAAAAAGTTCATCTTCGTTCATTCATTCAGGGAGAATTGGTATTGGTTCTCAGAAGTCCAATGATACCCGGAAAGAAACCTCCCAAGCTGGAACCAAAATGGGAAGGACCTTATTCAATACATAATGTCTACTCTAATGGAGTTTATTCTTTAATCTCAATGGATGGATAAGTCATCACCACTCCAAAAAATGTTAGATTTCTGAAGAATTATTTTGTGTAATGAAAATAACTTATCATCCAGCAAGATGTTAAACTGGTTCATCCCCAGTCCATGCATATGACCTTAAATTATTTTCATCCATATCGTCCAACATGATGTTAAACAGTGTTTTCCTTGCTGCAAGACTTTAAACTGCATAGTCCCTAACGTCGAGCAAGACGTTAAACTGCATAATCGTCAGTCCATGCATATGACTTTAAATTGTTCGCACCATCATCCAACATGAGGTTAAACTGTGAAAAAGTCACTAATACATCCAACACGATGTTAAACTATGTCCTATTTTGTCCTTATTGCATGACAGTAAGCTAAACAGTCCCCCTTATTGTCCAACATGACGCAAAACTGTGTTCATGTCCAACATGACGTTAAACTATGTCCCTATATTTGTCATACAAGACATTAAACTGTACAGCTCATTCGTCCTACATGACATAAAACTGAATAAATTCCCTTAATACATCCTACATGATGTTAAACTATATTTGGTCCCTGCTACATGACACTAAACTGTGCAGCACCAATAGTTGTCACTTCAGGACTTTAAACTGCATAGTCCCTTTATATGTCCTATATGAAATTAAACAGTGCATCGTTATGGTTGTTGCTACCTCTTATTTCTCACACTGAGTATGAATCATGTGATCTTAGAGTAAACTTCAACCATAACAACCTCTCTAGGTCACTAGCCATGTGTATATCCCAACACCATTTTTTAGGTTGTTGTCTTCAAGAACAACATGATTACCAATTCATTATTTAATTGAACTACGATGGCTTTCATCATTTACTTCTAGGATGGGTACGTAGGCAACCACCTGAGGTTCAAGCCCAAAACCAGTATCTTATCATCATTTCACCTCCATCTCATATGATGATGATTTTTGAAGCAGCCCTAGGACTAATACTTTTTACATTGGTTCACCATCATCCATGCTATATGACGTTAAATTGTACAAACACTTTTGTCATGTATGATAATAAACTAAAACATTCTTTAACACCCTCACCTGAGATGGATTCATTATTTACAATGATATTTAAACATTATATATTATGAATACTACTTCCATAAATGGAAATGCCCTAACCTTTTATCTTGGGTCAAACCATCATTGCACTAAAGCCCCCTTTCACCCTTTACTTGTACGAGCCAAATCTGTACAAATGGTATTTCAAGATCTATGTACGGCATGATTCCAATCCTTATGGGATATGTAGGAATGTTCTAGAATCCATCAAATCTAGCCCCAAGTCATTGGTCCTAACCCCAAATTTCACTTTCAGTCCCTTGGATAAAAAATTCTCTTGTGAAAACATGAATGTGGTATAAAAACCCTGTTCTTCATTCACATCAGGTTTATAACAAACACGCACTGTGAATTCCTTATAATGATCTGAGCTCTATGACCCTAAAATATTATCTCTTACACACTCATCTCACATGACGTTAAAATTTACTTTAAGAACTACGTATGGATTGATTCCCATCATTATGGTATATGTAGTAAAGTCCAGCACCACAATTCAGGACCCATAAACAACATGATTATGGATAGAATTGTCCTGTGTATCTTCTACATGCATTGGACAATGCCCATTTTAAGTATTATACTCCTAACATTAAATATTTTTAGATCACCATAACCCTTTTCTCGACTTCTGGACACAAAATGTATGATACCTGAGAATTCTTTTGTCCGACTATGCAGCATGTTCCCTTAGGCGGCTTTGCATTAGTAGTCTACATAACAAACTTCTCAGCCAAAAGTTACTATTATTTGACTATGTTGTCAATTCCCTTAGGTTTCCCGGCATAATTAAACCCCCTAACGGGTTTGTGAAATAATGGTAACTTCATTCTTGGGAGGAAATCATTTTTTCCTTAGTTTTCTTAATGACAATATGAAGAGATCCGCAAAAAAATATCTATCCTTAACATATTTGTCCCAAACTCTTTTTCATGATCTGAAAGTATTCAAGTCTATGGTTTATATTTCCCTTCCCTACGTTTGGGATAGACCTTCGTAGGAGTGAAATTCATCCAGTTCTTAGACAATCTTGTTTGGAAATATCTTCTCCATATTCATGTACCTCTCTCCATATAGCAAACTCTATGCTTTTTAAAATTTGAATCTCCATGACCTTCCACTGGCTTTTTAGTAGTACAAAATTAAATTTCTGAGAGTTCTTTTTCCTGAATATGTATCATGTTCCCTTAGGTGGCCTTGCATAAGTAGAATACATAACGGACCTATTAGCCAAAAGATGTTATTATTTGACTACGCAGCCAATTCCCTTAGGTGGACCTACATAATTCAACCCCCTAACGGTTTTGGTAAATAGTGGTAACTTCATTCTTTGGAACTACTTCTTCTAATACCTTTTAGAAATTTTTCAAATCATTCCTCAGATTCAAAATTTCATAAGTCATCATTTACATATATTCCCTCATACTTTATCATGGTAATATGTTTTCAGATAAATTATCAAGTAATTGATTCAATGTTAATCCATTCGGTCAAAGCTATTTCGACCATAAACATTAGCCTTTTTATGTCCGATGTGCATGACTTTAAACATCCCACAATAGAAAAGGGAAATCTGAATAAAAGTCAAGTCACAGCTCACTAAACATACATTTTTTATGATTTAGGTAATATTGAGAAATTAAAGATTTAAATTTTGTAGTGTTATTTTTAAAAAACCTAGAAAAAAAATCAAACTATGCTTACTAAGACTATTGGATTAAGTAATAATTTAGAGAAGCTAGTGAAAGAGAATGCATGCACAAATGATTGAAGATGAATGTGTTTTTTATATGATGCGTTAAAGATAAAGGACAACCACAGACTGGAGTCTCTTCTCTTTTCCAAGAATTACAAAAGGCTATAAACATAAATTTTCATTTGATTTACATCATCCCGAGCTTCATCAGTAGCCACTTAAAGCTCATGCTCTCGACCAAATTCAATCTTTTCAGCTTGATGGAGTGATTTCTTGGCTTCAAAAATGGCTTTCATACCATTTGTTTAAACCCCTTCCAGTGAATTGTTCAGTTGGTCAAGTTCCCCAGTATCATCATCCAACTGTTGTTGAAGGTGCATCTGCCGGACAACCTTCTCCTTGATCTTATGCTTCAGCTCCATCAACCTGGCTGCACGATCATCCTCAGATCGGGATACCGCAGCCTCAAATTCACTGATATTGGCTGAAAACCTTACTCTCGTCAAATATTGATGGTACTTTTTCTCCTGCTCCCTTCATAAGATGACTTGTTTTACCGTGGCCTGGATCTTTTCATATTCAAAACTGCCAAGTCCCAACATGACAAACAGGGAATACAATCATGGAATCTTTGTTGATATCTCTTCTAAAAGCACTTCATATATGATCATCCATATGTTCTATCATGCCTTGCATCATGAATATTGGAGCGCCTTTTGTATATGAAGGTCTGATTCAGTATCACTGTCACGGGGGAATATAATCTTGGATTAACACACTTAGGGAAGTTCCATGTTCTGCTCCTTCCCCTCTGACCCATGTTTCTTCACTTTCTATTCCCATTGGGGGGGAAGCTGAGGCTTCACATCTAGATCTATCCACTGAAATTTATGTCCATACATATTAAATTGAAATTTTTGGTCAGTTTCAAAGGATAAAAAAAGTTTATTGTTTGTCTTGTAAAATTAAGTATAGTCACACAAATTGTTATCTCTTACCCAACGGTAGATCAGTAACATGAGAAGGCTCCTCCCCATCTTTCCATGATTCAAAATAATTTTCAGGACGAGTTTCATGAAGCTTTTCCAGGTTAAGATCCAATTGAGCTGTTGTCTCTGAAATAGTAGGGTTTTATGTACCCCTTCAGGCATTGGCAGTTCAGAAGTTTACTCAGATAGAACTACACATTTCAACTGATCATGATCAGATATGTAATAAGAAGTTATTTTTAATAGGATGAAGGATAACAATCACTTCCATAATCTTCAAAATTACATGGTAATTTAACATGATCTAAAAAATCTTCAAAAGATGCACTAAGTTCCATCATTTCGTCCAATGTAATCTCATAATCCTGGATAATCTCATAAGTGGCATCATTCGATATTTCTTCTTGGCGACCTTCATTTTGCATCCTCTGTCCTTGGGCAGCTTCTTCAGAAAAAATAGCGACATCAGTTGCAATATCCTCAAAAAGCTATACTGCTGGGGTTGAACCTAAAGTACCACGGAATGGAAGTTAGTTAATGTTTCATTCAACATTTTATTAAGCATTATTAACATACCAGAAGCAGGTTATTCTCTTCTTGTTGTAGCAGTAGGATTGATACTGGGAACAGACACTGGTTCCTCTTCAGGAGCAGCAAAGCCAGCATGAGCTTGTGATTGTTCACCAGCACCCTCTATTGTTCTAGGAGGAGGGTCAGTCCCCTCCCTCAAAGGGTAATTTGATGAAGCCCCTACAATCACAAAAATATGAGTAATCTTTTCATGGGATAAGACTGATGAATATCCAAAGGACTTACCACTACTAATGAAGTGTTTAGTTGTGGACTTCCTCCTTCGATGCCTTTGCTTCTTTTGATTTTTGGGAGTGTGGGTATCATCATCTATAGGTACAGGAATTAGAGAATGAAAATCCATGTCTAATTCCTCATCCATGCCTTACTGGCCTGGAGATATTTCACCCTGATCAAGAAGAGATTCATTAGCCCTGATGGCAGTACCACCAGGGCTATACAATGGTGAAGGAACCTCAGTAGTTCCTTTCTTTTCATGATGCAGGATAAAGAAAATAATTTCCTTGAGTAACAAATCATTGACTGAAATCAAGTTTCAAAGAAAATAAAGAAATATACTTACATCTTAAAGATCCATGTAATCATGCCACTCCTCATCTTCGGATCCACCCTCAGTGGTGCCACGATTTATCATTTCCTTCACCAGCATGATGACAGGAATGGAATCATCAGTGGAATATATGATCATCTCCAGCTCTCTGAAGTAAGCCTGCACTTCATCAGGGTTATCCTTGTAATGGATATCGGTGGAAGCCTAACGATTCCCTATTCCAGGGATTTGTAGCCCCTCACACAGATCCATCAAGGCAGTTTAATCACCACAATATAAACTTCATCATGTCTGGACAGCCTGTGGTCATAGATATTCAACATGTGTACCAGAAGGTTGTGAGTAGGGTCCTACAATTTTAGACTTCATCTTCTTCCTAGCTCCTGCAACTACAGGTAAAGGATAAGAACATAAGACTTGTTGTTCTATAAAGTAATGGTGATTATATTTCCCCAATGAAGTAACTCACTAGGAGTCGATGGAGTTGGTATCATGATTCTAACAGGGGGATTATATCTAGAACAAGGCCACTTTTCCACATCTTGGGCCTCATCATCCCCATCATAGGAATCCGGTGAGTCGGCCCTAGGTGAAGAACCCAGTGAATAAGCTCCGGGTGGTGTAGAAGAATCACCTTCTAGATGAAGGGTTTCTTTCTCTACAGTTATTTTCCTTTTCCCCAACTGATAAACTGGGTTATTCAACACCACTCCATGGTATGATTCTATCCAGTTCCCGGTATACCATGTACTTAAGTTACTATCCACTTTATCAATTGGTAGATCAAACACTTCCCCGGTCTTCACCCTCAATGTCAGTAACCATAGTTTTCAGAAAACCATCAGATGCGGCTCTAACCTGACATGCACATGAGGGGATACAATAGTCTGCTGCAGACACTTGAATTGGCGTGAAAATATGTATGGAGCATAGGCCTCACATGCAATCTCTCTTTCAATCCTGGTGTCCAGTACACCATCTCTGCAAGCCAGCATATATGCCCTCAATTCCATAAATGTGGTTCCCTCATCAACAAACAACCTAGTTGGCAGGTTTTCATAAGGAAAGAAATTTAATTCTTTATTCATGATCAGCCTTATCTTCATGTTATAGGAATTGAGAGCTAGCAGAGCAATTCCAGAGAATGCCTACACTGATTTCCTGAAAGAAATTCTATGGATCTGTACTCAGTTCTGTACATTATATTTTCTGAATTGAGTGGTGATCCATCCCAACAAAACATGGAATGGTCCCACTATTCTCAAAGGAAACTTACCCATGAAGACATGTAGTAAGCACCTATGAATATTTTCTAAAATGGTGGTATACAACCCAACCTTTTTCCCCTCAGCCAACTTGGATGCAACAACGAAGGTCCATGACATGACGCATCGCTTCGAATCCCTGAATAGAAAAAGATAAACACTGAGCCATAAGGCCAAGAAGCCCGCCAGGCGAGTCTTTTTGGGATTCTATGATTCACTTCTTATACCAACTTCTCAAATTCACCTGCTTCTAGAGTCGTCCAGAATGTTCTAGGAGCACCCCTCTTGTCTATTTTGGGGAGGTGGAAGGACGAGTATAGGTGGGTCCTTTCCCCTATGATCCCTTCTCCTTCGGCTCCTTCTCCTACTTCTTGGTATGAAACATATTCATCCACTAATCTGGATGAATATCATTTATTGAATGAGTTAGGGTGGTCTCTAAACTCTTGATCTTGTGGATGATTCTCAATAATTCCTGAGCTAAAGCCAGATTATTCTCTGGATCATTCCAAGTTTCCTTGGGGGTGAAGAATTCATCATACATATCAGCCAAAATTGGATCCCCTGAGATCATGTGGACATCCCATAGACTGATGCCAACTTCTCCATGAGTCTGATGGAATGAATTGGTTTCTAGACTCCAATAGTTGAGTATCTCCGACACAAATTCATCATTCTTGTATACATATGTTTTCCTATCCTAGACGGCTTCATATATTTCAGCTCCTTTTAAATCCTCGAAAAACTCTACGCTGGTTTGTCACACCCATTATTCCCACATCCAAGTTGGCTTCACACCTCTTCCAGGACGAAAGTCCCAACTCTTCTTCTAGCCTTTGGATTGATCCATCATATAGTTTCGGAAAATTGAGGGATAGGTGGTTGCAGCTCAGGCTTGTGAGGTTTTAGATCTGAGGTACAAGGGCTATGATGCATTATGTAGGCCTTCTCCACTATTACAGTATTTATAAATGCTCCTCCACTTGAGATATTTTCTGAAGCAAAATTGGTGTAATTCTAAAACCATGAAAATGGGAGATAGTTATTTTCCTCTGGAATGGTGACTTCTCACAGATGACCATAGCCATACAAAGGTAGATAAATACATTTTGGGAAGTCAAGATGGTACTTCTTCAGGTACATGGCCAAATATAGAAGTGTACTATCATAGATGGTATAATAATCATGGCCTACAATGTTCATCATATCATCAATTCGCTTGCTAGCCAGTTCATCAACAACTCCGATTCATCTAGGTTCCATTTAATATGAAAAAAAAGATAAATATTTAATTATTAAGTAAGGTGATTTTTCATAACCTTTTTGAAGAAAAGTGAAAAGTGGCTAAGGAATTAAGGCACACAAGTCCCAAAGTTGGTGCGCAAGTATAAGTGTGTCACGAATGTTTTGGCGCTCAGGTATCACCGTGCAAGTCCAAATACCTCTAACGCAGCACGACACAAAAGGAAGTAGTGGAAAACTGAGTAACATGAACGTTGAAGGCAACTTGCGCGATGAGTGCTCGGAAGCATTCAAATTCAGTGATTTGCATGAGGAATGACCACCTATATATATGCAAGGCCACACCCATGTGTGCCGAAGCCTACACGGATCACCATTTTGCGCCGCCATTTTCACGCTCAACACTTGTGCACTGCATGTTCCTTGGTTTTCATCTTTACCTCAGAGTCACATCCTCATTTCATTCAGATCCAACTATAAGGGGGGACTTCTGGTAACACTCTTTTTCTTCACAATGTGTAACGATTGAAAAATGGAAATACCTTAATCCAAAGTGATTTATCCTTTTAAGAAACATCAAAAATCAACAAAGGCATGAAGAAGTATTTCCTCCCATATGGGTCGCGCAAGTTTCATCAGGGTCACACAAGTATAAATGAACGCTGTATAGTAATCATGCAAGTGACTTGCGTGCCCTCTTTGATTTTCGACTAGGGTCTTCAGCAGCCTATAAATACCCATTGTGGGACCCCCATTTGGGACAGAAAAATTCTAAAAAAAACATATTCGAGCTCCTGTCACCCTAGTCTCTTCTGGAAGTCTTCCTAACACATCTAAGGTAGATTCTTACCTAGAATGGAAGTTCTAAACAGGGGAAACAAGGCCTAAGTGTTGAAACTCATCAACACTTGCACACCTAAGTGGCCATCCCTTAAGGTAAATGGCCACACTAGTGCGCCGCCTTACCCCTTCAATAAAACATGCACACCACACTTTTGGAATTATTTAGGGATAAAACTAAGGACTTGAGCCAAGATTCATCCAAGTTTTAACCTAAGGGTTGACCGTCGTGCAAGTACCCATGTGTCGTGCAAGTATACCTGTGTGACCATGACTTCCATGCCCACACAGAACTTGCAAGCCTCTCTCTTTTTGAGTGCCCCTCCTACATATTCACTTGATTTTTCAAATCCACCTCTCCTCTTCAATATTTAGCCTTCAGAACCATATTCAAAACAATTTATGGTATGGTTACTTTCTTGGTATCCTTATCTGAAAGGAATTATGTGGAACATATTTCAAAACATAGTGATTTATATACATCATTAAATCACTAAGATGAGAGATTTCATTTAAACTCATCCATTAAGATGAGAAGTTCCCTAACAAATGGGCATCCTTCTCTGCAGTAAGTCCCAAAGTCAAATTCTCTAATATTGGCCTCCTTCTCAGGAGTAAGACCCAATCTTAAATTCCCAAATATGGGCATCCTCTTCAGGAGTAATTCAATCTTCTTGTTTCCTTAATTTTGGGCCTCCTTCTCATGAGTAATTTCCAATCATAATTCCTTAATTTTGGGCCTCCTTTTCAGGAGTAATCCCCAGTCATAATTTCCTAACCTGGGCCTCCTTTTTAGGAATAAGCCCTAGTTACAAGTCCCCTAACCTGGGCATCCTTTCCAGGATTAAGCCCCAGTATTCATGTTCCCTTAATTTTGGGCATCCTCCTCTGGAGTAAGACCCAACAATAATTATTTTAATATGTGCATCCTCCTTAGGATTAAGTCCCATGTTCCCAAAATCTAAATTCCCTTAACCCGGGCTTCCTTTTAAGGTGTAATCCCCTGTCATAATTCCCTTTAAATTGTGCATCATCTTTAAGAGTAATCCCCATTCATAATTTCTCATAACTAGTCTTAATTTACTTTTGATTTGGGATTCTTTATCAGGAGTAAAACCCAATCATAAGTCCTCTCTAATTTGGGCATCCTTCTCAGGATTAAGTCCTAAGATAAGTATCTAAATCTCTATAAAGCACATATACCTTTATGGACCTTATTCCCGAGTTTCTTTCCTGATGTGAATCCTAATCTTCATCTATCTGGGCAGTCTTACATACATAATCCCCACATCCTTTCTTATAATTGCATCTTTCATGGACCAATTGTCTGGTTTTACCAATACCTCCAGTTTCTCAAACCGAGCAAGACTCAAGTGAGCTTAGAGTGTAAAAGTAATTATGACATCTTCCTTTGAGCCATCAATTATTCATAATCCTCATATTTCATTACTCAAAATATGTGGGTTCTGATTAATTTTCTAAAACAAAGGATACGTAGGTAGCCCATCTGTGGTACGATCCCAATTCTGAAATAATATATGTCCTTCTGAATGACAATAAACTTCATGTGCCCCACTGAGTGGCTTTAATACCTGTATGGTTATCATAATGACCAAGAGATTTCTATATAATTTTTCAAAGGATACCATTGGCTAAGAATCTATATCAAATATAGATGATTCTCTATCGATGAAGAACCTTGAATACATATAAATGATTCTCTAAATCTCATACATATTAATCATTGATTTTCAGCTCTAAAGGAATGATCATTTTCACACATGGTAATTTAATAAGGATTCATGAACATAACATAAATCTATAAAGAGAGTCCCGAGGTGGACAATAATTCCCTTCTTAAAGGTGTGATGAGTCCGACCTCCCATCCTCTTGACCAATGCCAATTCTTAAGCCTCATCGGTTCACAACTAATGAGCACATACCTATGGAAAGTATGTCCAAATGGATATGTAATCATTAGATGTTTCTGGTTCAATGAACAAACCCAATGTAAACCACTTGTAATGTTTGGACCTTAAATCAATAAGGTCATTCCCATTTCCATAGGAAACACCCACCCCTCACATACAAAAGGGAACCTCACCAAATTAAATAATAACAATGTTTGAGAATTAAATAACATATTATAAAAAACCAAATATCATCCTATATTGATTCACCATATCCCAGAGCTACATTATTTTTCCAACAAAAAGTCATTGTTATCTTAAAATATAAGACAATGATTTCTTTCAAAGAAGTTTTATATCACTTAACCGACCATGTTGAATATTATTTTATAATATAAAACCACTAAAAAAATGGAATGAATTTTAATTTTAAGAATTTAGTTTCGTTAATATAAATAATTGTTATTATAATGATGGAACTACAATTATCCAACTTCTTTTTTTCTGTTAGAAAACTATAATGCCACACACGTGAACATCTGGTCTAACACTTTTACAAAGTGATATGACTCATTTTTTACTTCCACTAAAAATTTATAGTAATCAGTATAAATTTTATGAATATATATGATATATATGATATAATAATTATTCATTAAATATTAATTATTAGTTCCCTTTCTTTATTTCCATTAAATAAAAAACTAGAAAAATCATTCATGAAAATGTATGGACTATTGTACCCATGAAGTGACATAATTCATTTTTTATAAACACTTTATATGAATAGTTATAAAAATATATATAAGGAGTACATATTAAACTAATTAAATGAATAATATTTAGGATATTATATAATTAGGATCATCATATAAGGATCTGGACTACCTAACCAAAACAGGCATGAAAAATGATATTATTATGAACTAGAACAGTGATGTAAATTTTAAAATAATCAAAAAACCATTTATTATATATTATTATAAAATTATATATTTTCTAACATATATGAATATTGTTTTTTAAAAGATGTATAATAAATATATATTTGTTATATAATATGTTCGATTGTGTATGAATAAAGACAAGAGTTATTGTATGAGATTAACATCTAAGTCACATTTTATCAGGAATTATTTATTCATTGATTTCCATTGTGGAAATCATATACAAACATTGTAATAAATAAAATCAATTTTTATTATCCCATTTTTACCTTTTAGTATAACATGTATTCCTTTCATTTTCATAGCACTATGTACTAAAGATATTGGAAAATTGTTTTTAATATAAACAGAATATGATTCACTTTTTGGTTAAGATTTTTATTCGATCATGTAGATGTTTTCTTTAAAATCTTATCAATAATTATTTTTATTTATTATTAAAGTTTTTAAAATTAATTTCAAACCATTTTTGACAATAATTTTAAATAATCAATTGAATATTCATGTCATTTTCAAAAGAATTATTTTTCGATTTGTAGTAATAATATTATTGGAAATTTTTTTAAATGAGTAGAATAATATAAATTTCAACCCTTCATGGCCGATCAATATTTTTAATGTTTTTAACAGGAATCCAAGATTTTTTGAAATTCAAAATTATATATATAATTTTTATAAATATTATATTTTTAAATAATATATTTTGAAATGAAATGGGTATTTTCCCCAATAAATATTTCACTAATCTTTTAAACTATTTTTTTATATGATAACACCCTTCAATGAAATTTATAATTTACTAAGGATATGATACAATGATACTATTATTTTTATTTCTATATATGGTTTGATGATGATAATTTTGATATATTTAAAAACCCATTTATCGTCAATGGTTTTGTGCTATGATTAACTTAATAAATGAATATTAGACAAATTTAATTTGAAGTAGTTATGATATGATGATATGGTGACTGTTTTTCAATCCCTATGAACACGTATTTATTATAGAATCCTGAACCATGATCCACTAAAATGGTTCCCCATGTTGGTTGGCCACTAGGACTCAAGTATGACTCCCAATATACCAGATCATACTAACTAGAATTGGGGGTCTAAAGGTGTTATAGTGATTAGATTATATCCTTGTATTAGAAATATGTACAATGGAAGGACTAAAAAATAATGTCCAAAATAATATAATAACATTGTAAAATCAATAATAAATGAATGAAAATCATTGATCAACATTCTATAACATATAAGACACTAAATAAGAAGCATGTGAAATTTAATAATATGTAATGAAAAAGCCAAAATTACAAACAAACATCTCTATGGGAATCCATAGATCTAGCAGAGTCTTGTGATACTAATATCTCATGTACATTAATGGAATAAAAATGCATAAACCATTTTCCTGAACATCAAACATGAGTTTTGTATGGGCACCAAATGATGACTCGAAAAGGGTATGAGATATAATCAGTAGTCCATCACCAACAGTATTTATATACATCGAATCAATGAATTTAAAATAATAGGTGTGAATGTATATAAAAAATATATAAAAAATAAAAAAATAAACTGTAAAGAATATATTTCTCGAAGACACCAATCTAGATATAAATTATTTGGCCTAATTCAGAATATATATACTCACCTTCCACAGTGTATATATATGTATACATATGAAAATAACATTCATAGATATATATGTACCATCATGTAATCCATGACTAGTACTAACGAATCCACATTGGAGGATCAAATATATGATTGGGGATGTCATGACTGGGGTACCATACACATAATCATAACATAAAAGAGATCATTCCCATTGACTCCATGCATGTGAATCATAATATTACCAGGTAACATAATATGAGGTATTCCCTACCCAAGGATTCCATCATAAAAAATCAGAATATTGGGTTGTTATACACTTCAACGTCTTTCCCGTGTTATATAATATTAGGGATTCCATTCCCAAGGAAACCTTTCATGAATATCACATTTTATATAATATGAAAAGAAACATAGATATAGTAATAAATAATTATCCATCATAAATATGTACATATATACATGACAATATAAAACTCATCATTCTCTTTCAATCCATTTATTTATTACAACTATGGAATACTATGTACATAAGCATCCCATAAAACAATTTTATTTTACAATTGGGTTCTTTATATTTCATAAGTAAATTTATATGGTCACTGGAATGTACATGGAAGTAAACAATTTATCTTCTGAGGTGGGACTTTTTTAGATCAATACTATAGAAATTCCATTATATTTCCCTTAGTAAATTCAAGGTCCATGAGATTTCTCATTCAATTTTCCCATTTAATATAATTGATATATAGGTCTAAGAAATTCAACATGCCTATTTGAATTTTTTTTTGAATATTAGTGTACCATTAAATAATCATTTCTCGGTCTAAGGAAAATAAAAAAAAATAGAATATAATGACCATTAATAAGGAATAATCTAGGGGATTTTGAATTGAATTCAACAAATATCAATTCTATTATTGGGTAAACGTAGGTTCCAGTTTGTGGTTTTAACAATTAATTTTTTTTGTTCACATTTTAATAGTTAGAAATAGAAAACATGAGGTGAAGAACAATGGTGTAATTTTTAAACAATAAGAATTTAATGGAAAATTCCCTCGACCACCTCACTCATTATTAGGATGGTTCTACCATCCAATATAGATCCTATATTTGTATTGGAATGATATGAAATAGAAGAATCACAAAATATCCTATAAACATGGTAAATTATATTAGATATATTTATCACTCCATATGATGAGATAGAAGAATAAATGAAGAAGGAAGAATATTATAACTACTTACACACTTACAACACACCTAGTGAAATTTTATTCGTATCTTAAACAATGTAGATCCTTCCGTGGGATGAGGAGGGGAAGGAGAAGTGCACTAAAGGTACTTATAGATAAATGGGGAAGGAAATGGAGTAAATCCCATTTACAATTGGAGGTGAAAAAGTTTTTTTCCCAATTATATTGAAGATCAAGGTTAGAGAACATGGTATGGATGAATGCATTTCAACCATGTACCTCACACAGTTCTAGATCCATACCTCACATGGTTTAGCCACATAGTCTAGGATAAATGGGTGTCCACCATTATGTGCTACTGCTGTTGAGGAACTATCAATGTGCTTGTGAACATACTTTGTAAAACCGTTCATAGAACAACCACCAAAATTACAATTTATTTTATACATTCCTCATGGAAATGTTTCTTACCTTTCATGGTATAGATATCTTTGCAATAACCCTTGAATATACTTGTGATTTTTCTTGAGGGACCAAACTGTTAAAAAAACCATCCACCCTGTATTATTATATCTAACGATGAGTGTTTTGGGTCATGATGCTTTAAAATGTCATCCCATATTTTAATAAACATTTAATTACTTAAATTAAATCCAAAAATAATAATTTTAAGTGTTACAACTCTTTGATTGATATTAAAGGAATCTATTTATGTTTCACATTGACAAAAAATGTATTGCTTAAATGATATTTGAAATTTACACCCAATTCAAAACATGGGATATAAAAATATCTCGACCATAGATAATATCACTCTCAAGAATCCTTGGGGTATAATGATTATATCACCCATCCAATATGTGTCATGAAGTTTTGTTTTAAACTTTTGTATTAAATTTCCAAATTCCCAATTCACTTATAGTCACCACGTTAATACCATGGTTTTTAAGTGGCTATAAACTGATATAACTATAAACATCAATTCTACAACACTATGATGGTGAATACTCATTCCTATATTACCCATTACACAACTACATCGTCATCTATTACATATTTTGTCCTATAGTTCCCCTTACCATATGTTCAGTTTTTAAACAACCAATTTCGAGTCACTATACATCCTACATCATAATTCTATATTTAAAACATCAATACCATTATTGACAAATTCTCAGCCAACTATCAAATTACACATGAGGTGACTACACTGGATCCTCATTAAAATAAAAATGGTAAAACTCTAGTCGACCAAGATCAAATAGGTTTCACCAAATTTTCTAATGAAAATCCCTCGTCAACCCAATGAGATGAACCCGTCTCATATTTATGGAATGCCAAATGCAATTTCCACCCCAGAAACATCAATATTTTATAATGAAAAAAATTTGATAAATAATTACTAAAAAAACTTGAAAAAATATTTCTTAACCTTATAACATATCACTACAACCATTTTTATTGACATTTCCAAAGGCATACAATGATCATTATGTTAATTTTTTCCAAAGCCCATTTCATACATCAAGGGACTTCCCATTATCAAACCACATCCCAATGAAAAAACATAATCATTATAGAACCTCATCCCCTATATTGTTGTAATATAGCTTCTATGGATATTCATAAGGTACTATTCGGTAAAAATGACATTTGGATTTCAACTGAAATCCAAATGAATCCACATATTGAATTTACCTAGGTTTTCATCTATACATTGTTCATAAAAATAAATAGAAAACATGTTATAAAATGACCATCACATGACTAGTATCAATGCCTAATGACCATCCTCTCTCAAGGATCTCCCTTAATGACTATCATCCCACTATCCACCTTAAGAGAATAATTTTCATCACATCGCCAAATAAAAAAATAATCATTAAAACCCTTCCCTTATCCTAACTAGATGAAACAAATGGCATCGCTCAGAACATGCTCATTTCTATCACAATCGTAAACATGAAATATCTCCCATTTCCACAAATAGGGAACAATTATCGTGGAGATAGACAAATTTGTTCCCCATAAGGGTCATCAAATTTTAATGTCAAATTATGAATTTCAAAAAATCAGGAATATATTGATAAAATCCCCAATCAAAATATCATGGAACCCCTTCATCAAACCATAACATCAATTAAAACAAGAATCTTGACTAATTTTGGATGCTCTCCCAATGTAATCAGTGAAATTTGAATATGTGTTGCATGATCCACTATGAACTAGGAATATAATTGTATTTTAACAGTGGTAATGTATCACTCTCACCAAGATATGATCAAATAAACATATTCCATAATATCCTTCATTTATCAAATGACCCCATGAATTTCAACATTTAATTTCATTGTACAACTATTTTTCAATACACTCATGATACCCTATCTTTTCCAAAACAATTCATTATCATAAGGATGTACCTTAAATTTATTTCAATATTTAGGCCACCATGCTCATAAGAATCACTTCATTTCACACCATCAGTCCTTGTCTCTCACATGCCCATTCATACATGTTTTTTTTAATTTAGTGCATATGAAATGTGAAAACCAATACTTTCAAAATAGAGGTGTTCTTTCTGGTACCACCCAATTCAAAAAAAAATCACATTCTGGGGAGTCATCTATAGATATAGTCAAACTAACTATACAACATGGCTTGCAGGTTTCCATTAACTTGTCTGTTTCCTTGGGGATCCTATTCAAAATTGATATTCTCACCTGTGCCCAAATTTAATATATGAATGCTCGCTTAATGGTATTATTTTTTGAGAAGAAATAATAAAATGTAAATATAATGGTCTATCAGGCCCGGAGGACAACTCGTCCAACCTATTGAAATTGATTTTGATATAGAATCAACTAGGGATATTTTATGAAGAATATTCATTCACATGACTTAGTAGAATAAATTGAGAACCAACCATTAATTTGTATAAAATGGAGAATAATAAATCATACCCAAAAAGTTAAATGTATTAACATAACAACATCTTTCATAGGGTGTCCATATCGAACTACCTCATAGACCTTATGGGCTATAATCCAAAAGTGGGAGCATCAAGGTACACACACCTTTCTCTTACATATCTCACAAGAGATCCATAACACTTCAATGTGTCTTAGATTCACCGCCTATAACATTTTGACAAATAAACATTTTTAAGAGGTTAAATTGAAGCATGTAATTAAGCACCAACTGATAAGGGATAGAATTTATCACCAATGGAATAATCTTATAACCTTCCAAAAATAAGGCTCCCCAAACATGATCATCACTAACCATCATAATAGAGGAGTTCTCATTGAATAGCTAAAATTATAATGTATAAAAGAAAGAGATGACACACTCTGAGTATCTATATTTTGTATTACTCCCTTGTGGTTTACCTTACTCGAAAAAGACCAATCTATATGGGGTTTTGTTTCATTATCTAGAGTACTTCATGAGACTGTTAGTGCTCAAATAGTATATCACATAAAAAAACTAAAATAATTAATTTATTTGTACTTTAAGGTAATTGTATGCTACAATAATTGTGTTATCCCCAAACATATACAAAGAAAAAACCAAAAAATATGGTTACTATTAAAAAGTCACTATGTTATACCAAAAAACCTCAAAGACCATGGAAACATTAGAAGATGCTAAAATATACCTATGATAATTTCTACCTTCCCTTACAAAGTAAATATATTACTTGGACAGTTAGATGTGGGATCATTCTTAAATCATCTACACAATGTTTAATTTTACGTCATTTAAATGATGTTATTTCTTTACATTATTTATAGAAGTGACACTACTGGAAATCCAGCATTTCCCAACGGTTTAGAACTGTTGGGAAAGGCTGGAGAACCGTTGGTATATGTTATACCAACGGTTCTGCAAACCGTGGGGAAGTAAGCCGTTGGGAAAGACTTTTCCCAACGGTTTACACAGAACCGTTGGGATAGGTCAGAAAAAATAAACCTATCCGAACGGTTCTGCCAAACCGTTGGGAAAGGCCTTTCCCAACGGTTTGGCCCGTTGGTAAATCAACAGATAATTTTCTTTCCCAACGGTTTACAAACCATTGGTAAAAATAACCATGCAACAGGGTATCCCAACGGTTTCAAACCGTTGGCATAGGCTTTTCTGTGCAAATTGCACAGCAGGTCTGGTTTTTGGGCATTCACCCTCGGTTTAAATTCAATTTTCAATCCAATTATGCCCTCATTTTCAATTCATTTTTCAATCAAATTATTGTATCTGTAACACATATAATTCATACATATAGAGAACAAACCAACACATACAAATAATGAAAACCAACCAACCATCACATATAATGCATCCTGAAAATATACACATCCATAATTAAAGTAGAATTCGTAACATAACTATAAACCTACATAATTCATTTAGAATTAATTTTAAAATTTAGATGACAATTATATGTGGAATCTGAAATTCAATTCATAATTTGATCGGTTTTTTCTATACCATATATTTTTACCTCAAATGATGTCCATTTTAAACAAAATACATACACCTGATGTGATACCGGCCACAATGCACCTCAGATTGAGGTGGGGTTGACTCGTACACGTCACATTTGACCCATGGATCGTTGTGCTAAAGTATCGACACAATCTGAATACGTTTGGTTGGTTTTCCGTATGCCAGTTGATATTTTTCACTTAAAATGACGTCCTTTTGAAACAAAAGACGGACACTATGAGTGGTTCCGACTACACCGCATCTCCAATTGAGGCGGGGTTGATTCGTACACGTCACATATGACCCATGGATCGTTCTCCTAAAGTTTAAATGGAAACCGAATGCGTTTGTCGGTTTTCCGTATGTACTTAAAATGTTGTCCATTTTAAACAAAAGAGTGACACTTAGACTAATCTTGACCACACCGCGACTCAGATTCATCCCGGGTTGGCTCGTACATGTCACATATGACCCATGGATCGTTGTGATAAATTATCAAAAGATTACGAATGCGTTTGGTCGGTTTTGCGTATGCCAGTTGTTCTTTTCATTTATAATCATGTCCACTTTAAACAAAACAGACAGAGTTAGAGCGGTGTCGGCCACACCGCATCTCGGATTAAGGTGATGTTGACTTTTACATGTCACATATGACTCATGGATCATTGTGCTAAAGTATCGATAGAATCCGAATGCGTTTGGTCGTTCTTCCGTATGTCAGTTGATGCCTTTCACATAAAATGACGTCATTTTGAAACAAAAGACGGACACTTTGAGTGGTGTCAGCCGCACCGCATGTCGGATTGAATCGGGGATGATTCGTACATGTCACATAAGACCCATGGATCATTCTCCTAATGTTTCAATGGAAACCGAATCCGTTTGGTTGTTTTTCCGTATGTACTTAAAATGGTGTCCATTTTAAACAAAAGAGAGTCACTTAGACTTATCCTGGCCACACCGCAACTCAGATTCATCCCAGGATGGCTCGTACACGTCAAATATGACCCATGGATTGTTGGGATAAATTATCAACAGATTCGGAATGCGTTTGGTCGGTTTTCCGTATGTCAGTTGAAGTATTTCACTTAAAATGACGTCCTTTTGAAACAAAAGACGGACACTTTGAGTGGTGCCGGCCACACCACGTCTCCGGATTGAGCTGAAACCACCGTTAAAAATTCTAATTATTATTCATGATGTGTACGTGCAGACGGAACGTCAATCGGACGTGCGGTTTGCGCCGTACGACTCAATATTTGTGTTTTAAGTGATGTGTGCGCTTCGTAAACGCGCGTGAGGGGGGTCCAAACGGGCCGAACGAAGTCGGAATGCCCTGAAATCAGACGACAAATACGGGAGAGTGATTTATGAAGTGGTCGAGAAGACGGAACGTTAATCGGACGTGCCGTGTGCCCGCGGTGATCGACAATGCAGTTCTGGTGTCACAAACGGCCAAAACGGGCGTCGAACGGTCAAATTCATAGCGGGCGACCTCAGATTGAGCTGAAACCACCATGTAACATTCTTATTATTATTTGTGACGTGTACGCGTAGACGGAACATCAATCAGACGTGTGTTTTGCGCGGTACGACTCAATATTCGTATTTTAAGTGATGCACGCGCTTCGTAAACGCACGTGAAGGGGGTCCAAACGGGCCAAACGAAGTCGGAATGGCCTGAAATCAGACGAAAAATACGGGTGATTTATTTATGAAGTGGTCGAGAAGAACACACATCAATTGGACGTGCCATGTGCCCGCGGTGACTGACAATGCATTTCTGGTGTCATAAACGGCCAAAACGGGAGTCAAACGGTCAAATTCATAGCGGACGACCTCAGATTGAGCTGAAACCACCGTGAAACATTCCCATTATTATTCATGACGTGTACGCGTAGACGGAACGTCAATCGGACATGCAGTTTGCACGGTACGGCTCAATATTCGTGTTTTAAGTGATCTGCGCGCTTCGTAAACGCGCGTGAGGGTGGTCCAAATGGGCCGAACGATTTCGAAATGGCCTGAAATCAGACGAAAAATACGGGTGAGTGATTTATGAAGTATTCGAGCAGACGGAACGTCAATCAGATGTGTCGTGTGCCCGCGGTGACCGACAACGCAGTTCTGATTTCATAAACGGCCAAAACGGGCTTGAAATGGTCAAATGCATAGCGGACGATCTCGGATTGACCTGAAAACACCGTTCAACATTCTAATTATTATTCGTGACGTGTACGCACAGACGGCACGCCAATCGAACGTGCGGTTTGCGCGGTACGACTCAATATTCGTGTTTTAAGTGATGCATGCGCTTCGTAAACGCGCGTGAGGGGGGTCCAAACGGGCCGAACGAAGTCGGAATGGCCTGAAATCAGACGAAAAATACGGGTGAGTGATTTCTGAAGCGGTTGAGTAGACGGCACGTCAATCGGACGAGCCGTGTTCCTGCGGTGACCGACAAAGCAGTTCTAGTGTCATAAACGGCCAAAACGGGCGTCCAACGGTCAAATTCATAGCGGACGACCTCAGATTGACCTGAAAACACCGTGCAACATTCTAATTATTATTCGTGATGTGTACGCGCAGACAGCACGCCAATCGGACGTGCGGTTTGCGCAGTACGGCTCAATATTCGTGTTTTAAGTGATGTGCGCGCTTCGTAAACGTGCGTGAGGGGGGTCCAAACAGGCCGAACGAAGTCAGAATGGCCTGAAATCAGACGACAAATACGGGTGAGTGATTTCTAATGTGGTCGAGCAGACTGCACATCAATCGAACGTGCCGTGTGCCCGCGGTGACTGACAACGCAGTTCTGGTGTCATAAACGGCCAAAACGGGCGTCCAACGGACAAATTCATAGCGGATGAACTCATATTGAGCAGAAACCACCGTGAAACATTCTAATTATTATTCGTGACGTGTACGCGCAGACGGAACATCAATCGGACGTGCGGTTTGAGCGGTACGGCTCAATATTCATATTTTAAGTGATGTACACGCTTCGTAAACGCACGTGAGGGGGGTCCAAACGGGCTGAACGAAGTCGGAATGACCTGAAATCAGATGAAATATACAAGTTAGTGATTTATGAATTGTTCGAGCAGACAGCACGTCAATTGGACGTACCATGTGCCCGCGGTGACCGACAACGCGGTTCTGGTGTCATAAACGGCCAAAACGGGCGTCAAACGGTCAAATTCATAGCAGACGACCTCAGATTGAGCTGAAACCACCGTGAAACATTCTAATTATTATTCGTGACGTGTACGCGCAGACGGCACGTTAATCGGACGTGCGGTTTGCGCGGTACGGCTCAATATTCGTGTTTTAAGTGATGTACGCGCTTCGTAAACGCGCGTGAGGGTGGTTCAAACGGGCCAAACGATTTCGGAGTGGCCTGAAATCAGACGAAAAATACAGGTGAGTTATTTATGAAGTGGTCGAGCAGACGGCACGTCAATCGGACGTGTCGTGGGCCCACGGTGACCGACAACGCAGTTCTGGTGTCATAAACGGCCAAAATGGGCGTCCAACGGTCAAATTCATAGCGGACGACCTCAGATTGACCTGAAACCACCGTGTAACATTCTAATTATTATTCGTGACGTGTATGCGCAGACGGAACGTCAATCGGACGTGCGGTTTGCGCGGTACAGCTCAATATTCGTGTTTTAAGTGATGTGTGAGCTTCGTAAACGCGCGTGAGGGGGTTCCAAATGTGCCTAACGAAGTCGGAATGGCCTGAAATCAGACGACAAATACGGGACAGTGATTTCTGAAGTGGTCGAGCAGACGGCACGTCAATCGGACGTGCCGTGTGCCCGCGGTGACCGACAACACAGTTCTGGTGTCATAAACGGCCAAAACGGGCGTCCAACGGTCAAATTCATATCGGACGACCTCAGATTGAGCTGAAACCACCGTTCAACATTTTAATTGTTATTCGTGACGTGTACGCATAGACGGCACGTCAATCGGACGTGTGGTTTGCGCGGTACGACTCAATATTCGTGTTTTAAGTGATGTGCGCTCTTCGTAAACGCGCGTGAGGGTGGTCCAAACGGGCCGAACGATTTTGGAATGGCCTGCAATCAGATGAAAATTACTGGTGAGTGATTTATGAAGTGGTTGAGCAGACGACACGTCAATTGGACATGCCGTGTGCCCGCGGTGACCGACAACGCAGTTCTGGTGTCATAAACGGCAAAAACGGGCATCAAACGGTCAAATTCATAGTGGACGACCTCGGATTGACCTAAAACCACCGTGAAACATTCTAATTATTATTCGTGACATGTACTCGTAGACGGCACGTCAATCAGACGTGCGGTTTGCGCGGTACGGCTCAATATTCGTGTTTTAAGTGATGCGCGTGCTTCGTAAACGCGCGTGAGGGGGGTCCAAACAAGCCGAACGAAGTCAGAATGGACTGAAATTAGACGACAAATACGGGACAGTGATTTCTGAAGTGGTCGAGCAGACGGCACGTCAATCGGACGTGTCGTGTGCCCGCGGTGACCGACAACGCAGTTCTGGTGTCATAAACGGCCAAAACGGGCGTCAAACGGTCACATTCATAGAGGACGACCTCAGATTGAGCTGAAACCACCGTGCAACATTCTAATTATTTTTCGTGACGTGTACGTGTCGACTGCACGTCAATCGGATGTGTGGTTTGCGCGGTACGTCTCAATATTCGTGTTTTAAGTGATGCGCGCACTTCGTAAACGCGCGTGAGGGTGGTCCAAACGGGCCGAACAATTTCGGAATGGCCTGAAATCAGACGACAAATACGGGTGACTGATTTATGAAGTGGTCGAGCAGACGGCACATCAATTGGACGTGTCGTGTGCCCGCGGTGACCGACAACGCAGTTCTGGTGTCATAAACGGCGAAAATGGGCGTCAAACGGTCAAATTCATAGCGGACGACCTCGGATTGACCTGAAACCACCGTGCAACATTCTAATTATTATTCATGACATTTACGCGTAGACAGAACGTCAATCGGAGGTGCGGTTTGCGTGGTACAGCTCAATATTCGTGTTATAAGTGATGCGCGCGCTTCGTAAACGCGCGTGAGGGGGGTCCAAACGGGCCGAATGAAGTCGGAATGGACTGAAATCAGACGAAAATTACGGGACAATGATTTATAAAGTGGTCGAGCAGACGGAACAAAAATTGGACGTGTCGTGTGCCCGCGGTGACCGACAACGCGGTTCTGGTGTCATAAACGGCCCAAACGGGCGTCAAACGGACAAATTCATAGCGGTCGACCTCAGATTGAGTTGAAACCACCGTGCACCATTCTAATTATTATTCATGATTTTTACGCACAGACGGCAAGTCAATCGGATGTGCGGTTTGCGCGGTACGACTCAATATTCGTGTTTTAAGTGATGCGCGCGCTTCCAGATGATTCCTAAATAAAATTCGATAATGCAAAGAATAATATTAATGAAAAACTTGAAAGTTATTATTTAAATACCTCAAATGTAATTCATAACTTAAACTGGGTACTCTTCCAATGAGTAATCATCTGACGATACTGCTCTATAGGACAGTCATCCACGACTGGTACCGCCTCTAACTCAGTGCCAACTATAGCATGCCAGCCAATATACAGCTCATGCTTGTAGGCTCTCCAAAGATCGCCTAAATCCTTTAGACGTTCCATTCGTGCACCCTCACCATCAGGAAAATTAAATCGAAGCTGAAATCAAAATATTAATTCATATAAATACAAAAATACTTCATGGCATTAAATACAACAGATTTTTTTTACCCATATATCTGCACAAGCTCTATCTTTGACCTCATGTGGCAAATGGCTCCACAACAGCGGGCTGACGGGAATGATGTCGGAGTATTTGGAAAGCATCCCCAGAAAACTCCGACATTGCTGCCCTATTTTCTCAACCATCTGATTGTCTTCATTATATTCCACCATAACCTGTGTGCGAGGGTTCCACACCGAACGCATGCGTGTACGGCCCCGCCCCCGCCTCCTGTCAGTAGATGTATCTGCCCTGAAAGAAAAACAAATATTTTATCAAAACATGTTATAATGAAAATAAATATTGCTATAAAATTTTTTTAGGGTTTTATAAATATACATGCGCTAGTCTGATCAATGAGTGGCGCCGGATCCACAGAACCTGATGGAACACCCTCTGGTGGAACAGGAGTCGAAGACGATGGAATATAAAAGCTCGGAGAGACATAAGTAGAAGGAAAAGAAGATGGAACAGCTGTATGACCTGATGCTGACTGGGGAGCGGGAATCATCATGGGATGTGAAAATGATGGGGCAGAAGATGCAGAAGGTAGCGAAAACATGGGAGGCCTAAATACCCCGTGTGTTCCTAACGAGACACCAGGATCAGAATGTGGGAAGGCTGAAATGTCAGTGGGAGGGGCAGGGTCTAGTCGGGCACGCGCAGCTCTACGTCCACCTCTGGTACGAACCCTCCTCGTACCACCGGCCTGAGTAGTAGGACTAGTACTAGGCTCCTCGTCGAATAACTGTCGACGTAATGGTGGATCCTACAAAAAAGTTTACAAAAAAAATTAATCACATGACATTATATATTCTGTAAATATATATATATATATATATATATATTTTGAAATAAAGTACTCACTGTAGGCACTAATGGTGGAATTCCCATCTCCTCCATCCGACGATTATTCTCCGCCATTTTTTTTCTCTGTCTCTCTTCAATTGGCTGCATTTCCTGCATTTGAAAACAAATATGTAATTAATTAGAAAAAGAAAATTAATGTGTAAACCAAAAAACTAAATATATGAGGGAATGAGGGGATTTATTTGTAATTTATCTATCAATTGTTTTAGAAGATCTTGAATGAATTTAATAAAACATACAAGTTGTAATGTTCACCAAGTTAGAAATATTGTTTGATTTGGTTTGAATACAGTTCAATTCCAAATTAGAAAATGAAATTCAAATAAAATAGCAACCAATAAACATTGAAAATTCACATAACGGTCAAGTCAGCTAAAACATATTTGTGATCAATACTAAATAAATATGAATATTACCAACCTTAACAACCCAACTCGAGGTAAATTAAAATAATTGAGAACATGGATGAATGATTCTATATATTTCAAACCAAAACTTCAGGTTAACAATCAACTCTGACAATTGAGATATTGGATTCATCAAAAGAAATAAATGGATTGGTTCCAATGGCAATAGGGACAGTGTCAATTCCATCATCAGCATCATCAAAAATATGTCTTGGAATTACTTCAATTATGACACCAAATTCAGGTTGAAGTTGATCTTTGACATAAAAAACTTGTTTAGCCATTGATGCCAACACATATGGTTCTTCGTTTGCAAGAGTGCAGGTCATATTAATTACTCAAAATCCACAATCATCAATAAATGTGCCATGTCTCGTCATCAAATCAAACCAATGGCATTTCATCATTGTGACCCGTCCATGAGAGTAATAATCCAATATTATTATTTTCTCAACGACTCCATAATAACCCACATTTTCAAGTCACGGTCTACTATCTGATGCACTGGCATAACAATCTGTTGTGGCAGTAACCATAATACCATCATGTTGTGTTCTCATGTTTTTGGCTCGTTCAGTGACAATAAATCTGTACCCATTAATATCAATTGATTTACAGCCACGAACCACGATATTAGGACCAAAATCCAAAGCTCTTATTTCCTCAGAGACAAAGTCAGCAGACAAACTCAATACCTGCAATATAAATGACAGTTAAACTTAAGTAAATATTGAAATAATTAATTTAAACAGTAATATTTTTACCTTCAATTTTAACCAAGTAGAAAACTCTTTTCTAGGTAAAGTCTCTCTCCTACTCAAAGATAAAGAACGATGCTTCCTATTTATCATTGTTTTATATTCCCTGTAGATAAAAAAATATGAATAGTTTAACAGATATATATGTAAGATATACATATTCAATTTTGTTACTTGATATAGTCATCGAACAAATCACAGTTGAACAAAACTGTGCGATGTGCCATCTCCCGCTCTTCAAGGCTTAATGTCTTCAATGTATATGATCCAGGAATTCCTCCTATTTGAGGAAGTGATGGAAAACTGGGTTCAATTTTCTCATATTGTTATTCTTCATTTCTCATTGCTCTGTTCATTCTTGTAGTAAGATCAGACAAATACATTGAACAGAAATCCAAACATTGTTGAGCTAAGTAACCGTTCACGATAGAACCTTCGGGATGATTCTTGTTTCGAAAATAAGACTTTAATGTGAACATATTTCTTTCAGTTGGATACATCCAATGAAAAGAAATAGGTCCTCCGAGAAGTATTTCAGTTTGTATATGGACAGTCAGATGCAGCATGCATGTGAAAAATGATGGGGGAAATATTTTCTCCAACTCACACAAAATTAATGGGGCATCTGTCAACATTTTTTGCAAGAAAGACTTGGAAAACTTCTTAGCACAATGATCTCTAAACAAATGGCACAACCGAATAACACCCACCCTTACATTATTGGACAAAAGATGACGGATTGCTATTGGAAGCAACTCATGCAGTAGAACGTGATAATCATGAGTCTTCAAAGATTGTAGCTTCAACTCTCTTCTGTTGACCCGTTTAGATATGTTTCTTGAATAGCCATCAGGAACTCTAATAGTCTATAATACTTCCAAAAATTGTTTTTTTTCAGTAGGTTTCATCACATAAGAAGCACATGGAAGTTGCCATTTATTTTCACTGATACACACATGATGCAATTCTAGTCTGATTCCCCAATCCACCAAGTCACATCGAGATCGTAAATCATCTTTTGTATTCCCCTTGACATTTAGAAGAACTGAAAGCAACATTTCACATATATTCTTTTCAATATTCATTACGTCTAAGAAATGACGTAGCAAATTGGTTGACCAATAAGGAAAATCAAAAAAGATACTACTCTTCCTCCAATTGTAATAGGTTTCTGTGGAAACATTCTTTCTCTTTCCAGATTTCATTTGACCCTTCCCGAACGAAAAACTGAAATCTTTCAATTCATTAAGCACATCAGTTCCAGACATACGCTGAGGAGGATCATCGGTCTCTATAGTATTATCAAATCTTCGACGATTCATTCTATATGGATGATCCTCTGGCAAAAATCGTCGATGTCCCATAAAACTGAAACTACAACGATGTTTCAGTCTTCTGGATCGTGTATTCTTCATACAAACTGGACATGACAGTTTTCCCTTCGTGCTCCATCCAGACATCATTGCATAAGCCGGAAAGTCATTGATCGTCCACATAAGTGCCGCACGCATCTGAAATATGTCTTTCGAACATGCATCGTATGTGCGCACACCCACATCCCAAAAAAGATTCAACTCTTTTATTAAAGGTTGCATGTATACATCAATATCAATGCCGGGATCAGAAGGACCATCTATGAGTATACTCATGAAAGTGAAAGATTTTTTCATACACAACCATGGGGGAAGATTATAAATGTGTATAAAAACTGGCCATGTGATGTGCGAAGTAAGCATCTACCCAAACGGATTAAAATCGTCGCATAAAAGACCCAGCCTCACATTACGCACGTCATCTGGAAAATCAGGATGTCATGTATCAAATCTCTGCCATGCAAATCCATCTGCAGGATGAACCAACTCATCATTAGTCTTATTTCTCTCGGTATCATGCCATCTCATTTTTATTGATATGTCATCAGACATAAAAAGATTCTGGAGTCTAGGGATCAATGGAAAGTGCCACATTACTTTCTGTGGAACGCGGGATGGTGTTCCATCAGATTTTGACTTCCTGTGGGATGTGCCACATTTTATACATTCATTTCGTTCAGTGGTTTCTTCCCAAAATAAACTGCAATCTTTCGGGCAAGCATGAATTTTGTTTCTGGAAAATCCATGTTCTTCAACTAACTTCCATGCCATATAGTGGTTTGAGGGAATATCTGCATCATCTGGAAGTAAATCCTTCAAGAGGGTAAGAATGTAATCGATTGCTATATTAGAAATCCCATACATAGTTTTTCCATGAAACAATCGGATTAAAAATTCCAGCTTTCTCATTTTATCGCATTGTCGATATACTGGAGTCGTGGCAGCATCATTCAATTTTTTCACCCTATCAATATCATCATTTTCACTAGATGCATCAGTTGTCCTCATATCGACGTCTTCTTGAGTCGAAATCCTTTGTTTTTCATGATGACGAATAAACGGAAACCGATCATCTAACAAATTCTCCATTCCAGTCCATTCATTTCGATCATCACCAATTTGAGTTTTCATTTTCTCCCCATTGTGATACCACACAAAGTAGTTTGCTTGAAAACCATTTTTGGTTATGTGGTAGCTGACTTCTTCACGACTCAACCAAGGTCTACCAACACAGTTGGAACATGGGCAGTGTATGCGACCACTATCTGAAGTATTGTGAAATGAAAAATCTATAAAGCTCTCCAAATTGTTTTGAAAATCGCTTAAGATAGGATCGGTTTCATACATCCAACTTCTGTCCATTCTGTAAAAAAATTCATATAAGTCATTTTGTCATAAACAATTCAATAGGATTGAACTTTAATAGAAAATACATTTATGTAAACAATAAAGGAAGAAAATAATCATGGTATCAACTACACATGTGAAAAAAACATACTAATGTGTTATTGAAAAAATGTAAAACTAACAAGAACTTAATGTGTTATCACATCAGAGCATTCCTCATCCCATAACCATATTAGTAGGGTACCCTCGTGGACAGCCCCGCCCACCCCCGTGGACAACCCACCCACCCCCGTGGACACCCCCTACCCCCTAGACAGCCCAACCACCCCCGTGGAATGCCCACCCACCCCCATCGACACCCCTTCTCCCTATGGACAGCCCCCCACCCCCTTGGATAGCCCGCCCACCCACCTGAACACCCCTACCCCCTGTGGCCAGCCCACCCACCCCCCTGGACAGCCCGCCCACCCCTCCTTGACAGCCCGGCCACCACCGTGGAAAGCCCGTCCACCCTTGTGGACAGCCCGCCCACCCCCGTACCCCCTGGACACCCCGTACCCCCGGGATAGCCCCGACCACCCTCCCAACAGCCCACACCCCCCTCCTCTACAACCCCACCACCACCACCTAGACATACCAACCCCCCTGGACACACCACACACCCCTCCCCCACCAGGACACCCCACCCAGACCCCCAGGACAGCCCACACCCCCTGTACAGCCCCGCCCACCCCCGTGGACAGCCTTTCCCTCCCCCGTGGACAGCCCCGCCCACCCCAGTGGACAACCCACCCACCCCAGTGGACGCCCCCTACCCCCTAGACAGCCCAACCACCCCCGTGGACAGCCCACCCACCCCCCTCGACACCCCTTCTCCCTATGGACAGCCCCCCACCCCCTTGGATAGCCCGCCCACCCCCCTGGACACCCCTACCCCCTGTGGCCAGCCCACCCACCCCCCCTGGACAGCCCGCCCACCCCTCCTTGACAGCCCGACCACCCCCGTGGACTGCCCGTCCACCCTTGTGGACAGCCCGCCCACCCCCGTACCCCCCTGGACACCCCGTACCCCCCCCCTGGATAGCCCCGCCCACCATCCCAAACAGCCCACACCCCCCTTCCCTGCAACCCCACCACCACCACCTAGACATACCACCCCACCTGGACACCCCACACACCCCTCCCCCACCAAGACACCCCACCCAGACTCCCAGGACAGCCCACAACCCCTGGACAGCCCCGCCCACCCCCGTGGACACCCCCTACCCCCTAGACAGCCCAACCACCCCCTTGGACAGCCCACCCACCCCCGTCGACACCCCTTCTCCCTATGGACAGCCCCCACCCCCTTGGATAGCCCGCCCACCCCCTGGACACCCCTACCCCCCGTGACCAGCGCACCCACCCCCCTGGACAGCCCGCCCACCCCTCCTTGACAGCCCGACCACCCCCGTGGACAGCCTGTCCATCCTTGTGGACAGCCCGCCCACCCCCGAACCCCCCGGGACACCCCGTACCCCCCCTGGATAGCCCCACCCACCCTCCCAAACAGCCCACACCCCCTCCCCTTCAACCCCACCACCACCACCTAGACATACCACCCCCTGGAATGTGTAGAAATAACATAAAAATACATGATATATAGATAGCACAAAATACTCAACCTATGTGTTCATATTAACTACATAATCACACACTTCACTACTACCATAAAACCCATAAACAACACCACCACATCACAAGACGCATAGCATTTCTCACATTCATTTATAAGCCACTTCATTCACACTTACATTGTCCATTCATTTAATGTTAAATTAATTAAATCCATTTACCACACATCCATTTCTATTCCATCTCATTTATTTAATATCTTGTTTTTTTGTTTTAACAGCATAATTTATTCCATAGATAACCAGGAAACTAATAAAACCACCACACAACAACTCACCATCTCACAATAACCATCGACACCATGTTACATCGACCAACCATCTCACCAAAACAACCACATATCACAATAAAAATATTGCACATCACAAACCACCGCACAACCAAAACCACCTCACCACATTATAAACCACAACTTCATCACACAACACCTCCACACGACACAACCCCAGCACACATCATCACTATCATACAACTTCACATGACACATCCATGCCCACTAACCATCACATTACAACCCCACATATCACAAAGCCCAACTGGTCACCTCAATCCCCATAAAACAGCCTACAACATACAATGAAACACAACAAAAAACCTCTCATAGAGGCAACATACCCCAACTTCCACAATTTATTTATTCAAGGTATTTTATTACATTACCCCTTTATTTAGAATGGACATTATAACACAACTGATATTCCAGGGGAAACTAATTAATTATCAAAATATTTATTCATTTCCCTATTTTACACGGTGAAATCAAATCAAAATCCAAACTTAAAACTAAAATATTAGATCAATAACAATAAAAACAAGGTACCATATGTGTATAAAGAAAAAATTACTTGATTTGAGATTATTCAAATGGGTTTTCACCTATTCGGATGGGGGATTTGGAGAGCAGCAGAGAGCTGGAGGTGGATTGATAACTTAAAACTAAAATACCAAAGCAATAACAATAAAAATAATGAAGTATATGTGTATAAATGAAAAGATACCTGATTTCATATGGTTTTCACCTCTTCAGATAGGGGATTTCGCGAGGGGAGAGCGGTGGAGCGGATGAAATTAGGTTCTGTGCGAATGGGGGAGAGCAGCCTCGCGGCTGGATTTGGGGGAAATAATTCCCAACGGTTTTAAAGAACCGTTGGGAAAGAGATGCTAAGGACCCCTTTTCCAACGGTTTGAGGAAACCGTTGGCAAAGGGGTGACCCTTTCCTAACGGTTCAAAAGAACCATTGGAAAAAGGTGATTAACACACCCCTTTACCAACGGTTTGAAAACCGTTGGCAAAGGGGAGGCTTTTCCCAACGGTTTCAATGAACCGTTGGGAAAGGCTTTCTTAATCCTTCAAGCCCAATGGTTTTAGCAAACCGTTGGTAAACACCTGTTGGGAAAAACAGAATTTCCAGTAGTGTGAAAAAATTAAATTTTCTATAAAACATTACTAAAAAAATTATTTAAAATTAACTATACCGCATTATAAAAAAATTATCTTATAATATAATTTTAATCATTGAATGTTTTATGAATTTTAAACACGTGTACTTAGTTAAACAAAACCTTAATTCCCGATATTTAGAGGACACCACTATTTATGTTACAATTCACATTTTAATTAATTGATGCCTTAAAATAGTAATTATATAAGGTAGAAAAGAGGCATCTAATTAATTAAAAGTGGGAATCCTATATAGTATTCCACCATATTTTTATATGAAACACCATATAAGATGTCATAGAAAATTTAAATTACCAACCCATTAGCAGGTGAATACACTCATGGGGTTATGTGTCATATAAAAAAATGTAAGGAGACATCAAAGGGTCCCATCATACAAATATGGGGTCATTTACATGAATCCCATAATAATTATTTCATTCAAGTTTTAACAAACATGTAATGGGTTTATATTATAAGAAACATTCCCTAAATAACTATTTTGGGACCTGTTGTCCTTTTTAGGAATTTAATCATATGGTCCATCATGCCCTAATTATAGAGGTACTATTATTTAAAATGGAATCCATTTTCTATAATAATTAAAATATAAAATATATCATGGATCAATTATATTAATTAAAATTCCCATGTTATAAAGGTACTTTCCTTTATAAGTTACATTTTCCATTCATATAATCATATCATGGTTTTTAAATGTGGTCATTGAATATTAATATCCACATATGATGTTTTAATTACATGGGTCTTCATTCCCCTATTTATAATGACCCATACACTTTATAAATTGGGCTATTAATTTCCATTTAATTACAATAAGAATATTAAATTATAATTTAAAATATAACACGCCTATATGAGATATGTTTGACTCTATGTTTTATTGTATCCAATTTTTAGAGAAACCATTTACTATATAAATAAGAAAATTTGTCCCCATTTAAGGAAAACCATTTATATTTCCACTCATTAAATAGATAGAGACAGATAAAACATAACAAAATTATATAGTTAAAACGAATTCCAACATCATGAAATCTATCAAAACAACAATTATATTGATGACAAATCAATATTTTAACCAACATTTTAACATAATTATATCTTACCATACTATTAGATGATAATAGACCCAATTAATCATTCATGAAGGAATACAAATAAGAACAATCATAAATGACACATTATGGTATACTTTCATGAATTTTAAATGAATGTCTACTCATAGTTTACAAATCAGCATACACCAGAAAATATGTAATGCAACCTATATGGAAGAGAATATGTATGAATGTTGAAATATATATGCCTTTAATGATGCATGTAATAATTAAAATTTTCCATACCAAGTTATGTGTCATTTTAAAAAAAATACATTAATAACTAGTTGATGTATAACAATCTCTCAAGGTGAAATAATATTTAACTATAATGGAGAGAAATAATGTCATTCTGGGAAACATGATCTTTTCCTAGTGCAAGGGATGGAATGAACCAAAATCGAACTAATTATTAATTTTTGTAACATCATAGTATACTATCTACCTTAAAAATAAATAAGATAAAAATTGTAAGACGTTATGAAATCATTTATACTATTCTAATCTGAGATCCACTAAAATAGTTCTTAGAGCTGGTTGGATAATATGCCTGATGTATGACACACCATATTCTAGAGGCTTAAAACTAGCAGCGAAGTTCTAAATGTGGAATAGTAGGGATAATATAATCTCTATATCAGAAATAATTATAAGGGAATCGATAAAAAAAATAATGAGAATCATAATATAATAAAAAGTGATCGTCATCAATAAAGGATTGATAATCATGATGGAACATGCTATAAAGTAAAAGAAACCAAATACATTATAGGTATAGATAATTATTATACAATGAAAAGAACAAAGACCCCATGGTCTATCCTCAAGAGAATCATGAACTCTATCTTTGTCATGTGCTATGAATTTCCAATGTACTAATATAATAAAACAAAACATAAACCATAGTCCAAATACTAAATAACATGATCTTTTTTAGGTACCAGATAGTGACCCCAATATGGTGAGAGATATACTTTGTAGGATACCAACAATGATTTTTAAAAATATTCCTTACATGAATATAATATAATCAGTGTGAAATTATATAAATACAATGTAGTAAACAATAAATAATAAAATATCGATATCATATTCCTAGAAGATACCTGGCCAGCCATACCTCATTCATCCTATGTTAGATTGACTCTTTACAGATTCTGTTATGTATATATGTGCATACGTCATAAAATTGTATTCATAAAACTTGCACCAAAAAAGACACATGGTTTAGTACCAAAAAATACACAAAAGAGGATTACATATCAACTATGGGATGTCATGCACAAGGTTCCATTCGAGTAATCATAACATATGGGAATACATGCCCAAGGATTACATTCTTGTGAAGAATAATACAAGTGATTTATTTCCCAGGGTTTCATTTCTTGATTATCATAATATAAGGGATTCCATGCACTATGAACCTTTTCAAATATATCATAATATAAGGGTTTAAAATCCCATGCATAAATTTTATGCGTATTATAATATAAAGGAATCCATTCTGAGGGATGATTTTCTTGAGAGTCACATTTCATCAAATATAAAGAGAAAACACATTTAATAATCTAGAATGGGACATATGATACATGTATACATATCCATACCAATATATGAACCATCTTTTTCATTCAATTAAATATTACTATAAAAACTATGAAAGGCGATGTCCATAAGAATGAAAAACCATAATATGATTTTAAAATAGAATCACTTCTATTTATATTTAAATTTATAAGAAAATGGAAAGGTATATTCCACTTTCAATTAATCATGACATGTGGTTCAAGAAGAGATCCTTATTATTTTCATTTCATTCAATTTCAATTAGTCATTTCTTAGGAGATATTATTTTCTGTAAATTATATCCTTATGTATATGTATTTTAGAGGGAAAGGAATTTAGAATTCCCATTTTTAATTTTAATCAATTAATATGTAATTAATTAATTAATTATCACTCTATGGAACATTACAATCAATGGACAATAAGGTCCATTAATAGGAAACTTCCAAAATGTGGATATAATTGATCTCACCAACCTTCAAATTTGAGATCAAACCTAATAATGGTTAATGGTTATAGTTTAGATAATTAATTAATGATAGTTAATATTTTTCATGAAATGTAGTGAAAATGTAGTATTTATTAGAATAGGGTAATTTATAAATAATGGGACATTAATAGAAAACTCTATAGACCACCTACATCATGATTAGGAAAATCCATATATCCAATGTCAAAATATGATTCTAACCAAATGAGAGAAATCAGAAGAATATTTAAACTCCCTATAATTATTCTATATTATCTATAATGTATTTATCATTCTATAGGGTTAGATAAATGAATTAATGAATAAATAGAATACTTATAACTATATATACTCTTCCAATGATCATTATTGCATTCTATTATGAGCTCGGAAAGGTAGTTCCCTCCATAGAAAGAGGATATGATGGAGTATCACATGGGATGTTCTACATAATAAATGGGGAAGGAAATGAGGAAAAATCATATTGATGTCTAGAAGGGAAAATGTATTTTTTTTCATTTTAATGACATGTATAGTTAGGTCGCATGGTTTGTATAACTGTGTGCCAATACTAAAGATCACACAGTCCAAGAGACATACCCAGTAATGTTTGGTTTCACAATATAGGTTAACCATTTAATAATCTCGTGGTTTTACTGGTTAAATGGTAGTAAGTGAGATGTTAGTTTCATGGTATATAAAACCAAGAATATCTTGTATGCACACCACTATAATTTTTTGTATACATTCAACATAGACTTACATCCAACATGGATGGATTTAAAAATCGATCTTACACTGCTTAATTGTCCACATAGTTTCTCCTATGGGGTCATATAGTTTTGAAAATCCATCCACCGTATATATTTCTCTCTGAAAGTTAGAGTTTTCTAGCTTGAAACTGCATAATTTCATCCAAAAGTTTGAGAAACATATCATCCCTTCAGCCATATCTAGTAACAAAACATTTATCAGTTGAAACTCTTAAAATTTTGTTATAAGGATAAATTTATTTTTTGGATCAAATAATAAATGATCATGTTGATTTATATTGGAAATTTTCCCCCATTTCAAAACAAAGGACATAATTTTTATGGTTTTCAATATTTGATAGGTGGGCCTATAATTATATCTCCCACTACTACATTGAGAAATGCTTCCTGTAACATTATATTGTTATATGAAACAAGATGGCATTCTTGATCCACTATATGAAACTAATATGGATTCATGATCCACTATTGGAAGGAGGTTATGATGATTTCTTATCCATTATTATTTTGGAAATAGGTGGTAATGTATGATCAATTATAATTTGAAGGTACCGATAGTTAAATATATCATATTTGTTGACTACAATATATATGATGTCTCAAATAATTTATAATATGTTTTATATTAATGAATTAAAATTTTATTTCATGATTGATTAGTGATTATTTCCCACTCTTTTAATTCATACCATGTAAATTATAATGATTTAAGTAATAATTCATTATTTTGATTAATGATAAAATGAAAATTATCATTTTATGTTTTATCATAATATCATACCCTTATACTTGACTTATTATCATATTTAATAATTGATTGATATATAATTTGTTTTCCTTTTCTACTTGTTTGATCTCACAATTTATTATGTTTCCTTTGTATATTGTATGAATAAAGGGTTAAAGTAGGGTATTTCATGAGGTTTACAAAGTGAGAATATCATTTTATGAAATAATTAATTACATAACAAAATAAGATGACTATGTTTCTAATATCAAAATAACCTAAATAATTATGGATTTATCATTGATTTTAGTGTAATATATTAAATATTTATCAAAAAATGAAATAATATTTATGTAATAAAATATTTATAATGAATAATGTAATATAAAATTTCTATGTTTTGATAAAAATATCAAACCCTAAATCTTATCTAATTCTTATATATGATGATCTATTGATATATCCCTCGTTTAACTTTATTGTGCATCTTAGTTCGTCATTTCATTGGTTTAATTTCCTTAGGTTATATATAATGGTTTTATGTGGGATATGTCAATATGTGTATAATATAAGAATAAATTTGTGAGAGATAATAAATAATTTAACTAAAAAATATGATTATGTGTCGAGTATCCAAATACGCTATGATATTATGTTTCTAGAATAGATCATAATATAATATATTGAATATGTAACATCACAGGTAAATAAAGAATAAATAATTTTCATATTTACTAATATTTACGAATTAAATATTAATTTTATTTTAAAGGGGTTGCTATGTTCGATAGCGTACCCGATACGCAACGATGAGTTTCTTTGAAACTTACGTAGCACACTAGAAATAAAATAATATTATTTTAAATGTTAGTTAACAAGTAGCCATTGTACCGGCGGGAATGGATAGAAATAACTAAAATATGATTATATATGTTTTTAAATGTTTATATATTTACCCAATAAAAGATAAAGGATTAAAATACGGAAAGAGTTCAATTTTAGGGCATATATACTCTAATTATTACTAAAGGTTCACTTATCACCTTTTAATGGTGAACTGTCATTAAATATATTTTTGATCACTCTTATACTTTATTTTGTACCAAATATAACTCTTCTTTAGAATCGGGACATCAAAATTTACTTTGTGTATATTTTTGGTACCTTTCTGATAAAGTTCATTTTTTTTATGAATAATGTAAAATGATGTATTTTAATTCAAAACCTATTTTTAATATAATTTATTTATATGATTAGATTATTATTTTAATTGGTTTTTAAGTGAAATTAGAAAATATTTTTACCAGTTAATCCAATGGTGGTCATTGGAATCAATTTCACTTTGAAATTGGACTTAAACTGGTGTCAATCTTTTGATACTTATTGTTTCGCAAAAACACGCTATTTGTCATGACAGCGGGAATTATTTATTAAATTAATTAATTTGACTTATATGTTTTGAATTTTGTAAAATGGACCTCATTTTTGAATTCGGAATATCAAATATAGCTTAGGGTGAATTTTTGGTAATTTTCTGAAAAACTTCAATTTTTGATGAATAGTGAAACCACTAAGTGGTAATCAAGCAAACTGATTTTTCAGTTAAATGAAAGTTTACCACTAATGTGTATTGAATTTTGAAAATCCGACATGCATGGTTGTCATTAAGAAGTAAAATGTGGTTCAATGAGATTAAAATAATTTTTTTGGTGAATAGTAACTTTTTTTCATTAATCGCGATTAGAGGTAATTAGTGTAGTTTAAGGTAAAAATGGTATTATAAGAATGTGAAAACACCATGACACTTGTCCTACACCTATTGGCTGAGTCATGGCCGACCCAGACAAGCCATGGGCCAACTTGGGGACCCCATGGAGCCACTTTAGTTGGAAAATGACATTAATATATTTTTATTTAATGTTAAAGTGAAAATGACACTAACATAAATTTTTTTACTAACATAATTTTTGAGTGGGGTTATACAAGTCCAAATTTTGATTATAAATAGTAATTGGAAAGATAAAAAGATTTAATACATCATAGTAGTTTTTTTATAATTTTTAGACATTAAATAAATTAAAATATTTATGACATAATAATGATGCAGCGATGACATCATTATTTGACGATTTAAATAAAATGGAAAGATAATGTAAAATCTATGAACTACACATGTCCAAAACTTATTGGATGGGTGGATTTCGAACCCTTATCACCTTATCCACGAATTATATCAATTTGAGACCTTTTAAAACCGAAACACATTTTCAAATAAAGTAATATTTCTTTACTTTCCAAAAGTGCCCCTCCTCTCCTCTTATAAAAGGCCCCCACCTCTACCCCATTTCACACACTTCTCAAGCCTTTGGCTCGGCCAAACCCTGCCCAATTACTCTCTACACATCCCTATCCTCATCCTATAGGATTCCCTTTGGGCAGAATCCTTTCAAAGGAATCCTTTAGGCTCAAATCAAAAGGGAGTTACACTTTTAAAGGTAATTCATTCTCTCTTGTTCATTTGTATTATTCTGCTTCTCCAACCCTCTAAACTCTTTTTATTTACTTCTTTTGTAACAACACCAGTATCTTCAAAATACTAGGATGTTATTATAATATTTATTTGAGCTACGCTCTCACACAACTACATCAAATGGTTAAAGAACATACGGTTTCCGTGGATGGCGAAATTCTGCCTCCCGAAACGATGATTGTTCAATACTCATTTAACACCTTCAAGGGTGGCCATTATGATGTCACTATTTTTATATATGATATATAATATGTTTATGTTTTCTTTAAGCTTCTGTATTTTTCATTTTTGGCATACCTTTATGGTTTCCATTATGGATAAACACGATATCATCATTTAAGGAAGTGCGGACTACCGCCCCCTAAAAGTGATGTGATTCATTAATACCATATGTGGGACGTGTAAAGGATGGATTTAAAGTTATTATATATTATGTTATACTGGAATTATAATATACCTCTATATCATTATTATTTCTTTCCATTAAATTATGAGATAGAAATGAGAGTAGCGTCCATGCGTACGTACGGCTTACCGTCTCCATGAACGGTGCATTTCATTTCTTATCCCCAAATGTAATGTACTATTAAAAGTACATGTATATAATGGATATATATAATTAATGATATATCTAAATGATGAATATAATTCTGGAATTAAAATATACATACCTCTCATTTAGTTTTAACTCCATTAATATGACAAAGAAATGAAAGTAGTGTTCATGCGTACGTACGACTTACCGTCTCCATGAACGGTGCATTTCATTTCTTACCTCTAAATGATTATGTAATATTATAAATACATGTATATGCTGGATATATATAATACATATTATATCCAAATCGGGAATTTCATTCTGGATATAAATAACTTTTGACCACATGAACAACATGTAATTGTAAGAAGTCAACTTTCGACTTAAGAACCAAATATTGACAAAACAAACATTATTAACTTAAATGGTTACATAATGTTTATAACATGGAAACAAGTGATATAAAAGGAATAATGAACTTTAAAAAGGTTCTTAATCAAGTATAAATTAACTCATGTTTATTATTCAGGACGTTAAAGAACGATCGAGTCAAGTCGGACCCAAGGTAAGGGACTTCGTCTCAATCTTCGTTCATTGAGGCATATTTCGTTTTATACACAACTTTCTTTTATACAGTGTATAAACCCCTTTTAATTTTACTTTTATACAAAAGGAATCTTTTTCTACGAAGAGTTTTACTAAACGACAAAAAGGAATTTTTTTTAACGTACGCGGTGACAACGACCTTTTCCGCCACCGCGAGTATTATTTGGTCTTTGGCTTTCTCAACAAGCTATAATGTTTTTAGAATAAAATAAATACCATATACTCTTTTATGTATTTTGGTATTTAAAATGGTTTTGAAAAAAGATTCTATTATGTCAATATATTTATGATATATTGTGATTGAAATGTGGAAATGTTATCATTCCTTTATATTGGTTTTATGTTTTATGATTTTATATTGGTACATGGACATTTTAACAGGTGGTTACGTTATAAACCATATGACGGGTGGTGCCGTGAATACCAGGACGAGTGGTTATGTTATAACCTCCAATGCATTGGGTATGGAAGTCAGCCGTATGGCTATTCCATTAAGTATGTATGGAAATTGGTCGTATGGCTATTCCATTAAGTGATATGTGTGGAAGTCAACCGTATGGTTATTCCACTTAAGTATGTTTATGTCCCAAGTTACCTTTATATATTCTATGTGTTCTTTATATGGGTTTTATGGTAATATTTTGGTTACAAAAAGGTAAGTAATGATACTTTATTCAGTGAATATTTTTTTTACTACTTCATAAAGGTGAAGATATTACTTTGATATAGTATACACGGTTTACTTGATGTTTGAAAAACTAACAGTTTTCATTCTTTTTGTATCCCTTACTGAGCTTTTTATGATCACCCCAAGTTTTTCGAAATTTTTTTCACAGGACTTAAAGTGGAATAAGGTTAAGGATGGGATCAAGGGAATTTCATGCTATTTAAAACATGGAATCTAGACATATTTCTTTTTAAGAGTTTTTATTTTATGGAGACATAGTTGAAGTGTCTACTTTGTAATCTTTTAAGATGTAATAGTTATGTTCTAATTCTCTAAAACTCTAAACCTGAAAAGATCCTCAATGTGAATTATTCATTTAATTCAATATTAAGTAAGGTTTAAGGCTGGGGCCTTCTAGTTGGTATCAAAGTTCGGTTTAGACAACTTTAGGAGTTATAAAAGTGTTAAATTATAATATGATTGAAATGATATAGCATTTACAGATTACCATGATGCTTCGCCTAAGATATTTCTGGGTTCAGAATGGTTTTTCGCAGAGGAAACAAAGCAGCTATGTTGGGACGTCATCAGGAGGGAAATAACCTTCCGAATCAGCATCCAGAAATGGTCGGAATTGGAACTGAACAGTTTGTTACAGTGATGGCACAGTTGGCTCAGGCTATAAATGGTGGTGGTATCCATGCACGAGATCAGCCAGATCAACCGCAGAGGAACATGTCAGTGGTGTAACATTTCATGAGGCAACATCCACCATCATTCAGAGGATCATCTGACCCTGTGCAAGCTGAAGGGTGGATTAAAGCACTGGAGAAGATATTTGATGTCATGGGGTGTTCAGAACATCAAAAGGTTAGTCTTGTTGTTTACCGTTTTGAAGGTGAAGCTGATCAGTGGTGGTCGACGGTGAAAAATATAAGGGATAGTGATGAGATTGAGGATCTTCACTGGGACGAATTCAAAGGTATGTTTCTTGAGAAATATTTTCCTAAGGTGGTTCATCTTAGGATGGAAAAGCAGTTCCTAGAATTGAGGCAGGAGGATGATTCAGTGGCTGCTTATGAAGAAGATTTCACTCGATTGGCAAGGTATGCTCCAAACTTCATACGAGATCTTGATAGTAAAATAAACCGTTTTTACTCAGGGTTAAAGCCAAAGTATCGAAGGGCTTTAGCTTCTCGTGAGTTCAAAAGTTATGAAAAACTTGTTCGATGTACGGAAAAGGTGGAAATGGAGTTTGCCGATGATCGGGTGTTCTATGACAAACAACAGAATAAGAGGTCTAGTTGGCAGGCAAAGGGGAAGAATTCATCAAAGAAGCAAGGAGGTAAGAAAACCAAATATCCATCCTGTGAGAAGTGTGGTAAAATGCATCCTGGAGAATGTTTATCCAAGTCTGGTAAGGGCTTTCGGTGTGGTAAGTCTGGTTATATTGCTCGTAACTGTATGGAAGATGATCTAGTAGGAAATGAAAAGCCAACGGTAAGATGTTTTAAGTGTAATGAAATGGGTCATTATGCAAACGAGTGTCCGACGAAGAACTTAACTAGGGTAATGCAGCCAGACTACAAGCAGAAAGGGGTGGTAAAATCCTTTGCAACAACTTCAGAATATGTTGGGCCATCGAATGAAGTGGTATCAGCTCCAGGGAGCTCAGTATTTTTCGACGATTGACTTGAGGTCGGGGTACCATCAGTTGAAAGTAAAATAAGCAGACGTTCCGAAGACTGCGTTCCGTACTAGATATTGCCATTATGAATTTGTAGTTATGCCTTTTGGGTTAACCAATGCACCTGCTGTATTCATTGACCTTATGAATAAAATTTTCCATGAGTTCTTGGATAAGTTTGTGTTTGTGTTTTGAGGTTTGTGAAGAGGTTATGTGTGCCTTGTGATTCACAGTTGAAGAATGAGTTGTTTTTTCATCCTGGCAGTACTAAGATGTACAGAGGTCTGCGGGAGTATTACTGGTGGGATGGAATGAAAAGAGACATTGCTGATTTTACTGTGAAGTGTTTGACATGTCAACAGGTTAAAGAAGAGCGGCAAGGATGCTTCAGCCTTACCGGTGCCAGAGTGGAAATGGGAAAACATATCCATGGACATTGTTGTGGGATTACCGAAGACATCTTGAGGTAATAATGCAATCTGGGTTATTGTTGATCGCTTGACCAAATCTGCTCATTTCTTTTCTATACGAGATACTTTCTCTCTTGATCAACTTTCCCGTTTGTATCTTAAAGAGATAGTCAGGTTACATGGAGTTCCTCTCTCCATTGTATCGGATCGTGATCCCAGGTTTACTTCTAACTTTTGGAAAGGCCTTAAGAAGTCATTGGGTACTGAATTAAATTTTAGTACAGCTTTTCATCCTCAATCAGATGGGCAGTCAGAACGAACAATTAAGACCTTGGAGGATATGCTACGAGCTTGTTCGATGGATTATCAGGGAAGTTGAGACCAACAATTTTCTTTGGATGAGTTTTCTTATAATAACAGTTTTCATTCCAGTATACAGATGGCACCATTTAAGGAATTATATGGGAAGCGGTGTTGAACTACAGCATTTTGGAATGAAGTGGGTGAAAGTAAGCTGATGGGACCAGAATTGGTAGAAGAGATGGCAGAAAAAGGTCAATTGATTCAGAAGCACACGAGAACAGCTCAGAGCAGGCAGAAGAGTTATGCGGATAACTGGAGGAAGGATCTATCTTTAGAGGTAGGTGATCATGTTTTTCTCAAGGTTTATCCTTGGAAAAGTGTGATGAGATTTGGTAAGAAAGGAAAGCTGAGTCCAAGGTTTATTGGACCATATGAAATTCTGGAGAGAGTTGGATCAGTTGCATACCGGGTGGCTTTACCTCCGAGTTTATTTCAGGTACACAATGTTTTTCGTGTTTCGATGTTGAGAAAGTATATGCCAGATCCGTCTCATGTTTTGAGTCCAGAGGTAGTTTAGCTGGAAGAGAACCTATCTTATGAGGAACAACCGGTCCAGATTCTTGACCACAGGGAGAAAGTGTTACGGAATACGGTGATTCATCAGGTAATGGTTTTGTGGAAAAACCATGTGATTGAAGAGGCAACGTGGGAATCTGAAAATGCTATGAGGGATAAATACCCCCACTTATTTTGATAAGTGAATAAAATTGCGAGGACACAATTCCCAAAAGGGGGGAAGGATGTAACATCCCAGGTAAATAAAGAATAAATAATTTTCATATTTACTAATATTTATGAATTAAATATTAATTTTATTTTAAAGGGGTTGCTATGTTCGATAGCGTACCCGATACGCAACGATGAGTTTCTTTGAAACTTACGTAGCACATTAGAAATAAAATAATATTATTTTAAATGTTAGTTAACAAGTAGCCGTTGTACTGGCGGGAATGGATAGAAATAACTAAAATATGATTAGATATGTTTTTAAATGTTTATACATTTACCCAATAAAAGATAAAGGCTTAAAATACGGAAAGAGTTCAATTTTAGGGCATATATACTCTAATTATTACTGAAGGTTCACTTATCACCTTTTAATGGTGAACCGTCATTAAATATATTTTTGATCACTCTTATACTTTATTTTGGACCAAATAAAACTCTTCTTTAGAATCGGGACATCAAAATTTACTTTGTGTATATTTTTGGTACCTTTCTGATAAAGTTCATTTTTTTTATGAATAGTGTAAAATGTTGTATTTTAATTCAAAACCTCTTTTTAATATAATTTATTTATATTATTAGATTATTATTTTAATTGTTTTTAAAGTGAAATTAGAAAATATTTTTACCAGTTAATCCAATGGTGGTCATTGGAATCAATTTCACTTTGAAATTGGACTTAAACTGGTGTCAATCTTTTGATACTTATTGTTTCGCAAAAACACGCTATTTGTCATGACAGAGGGAATTAATTATTAAATTAATTAATTTGACTTATAGGTTTTGAACTTTGTAAAATGGACTTCATTTTTGAATTCGGAATATCAAATATAGCTTAGGGTGAATTTTTGGTAATTTTCTGAAAAACTTCAATTTTTGATGAATAGTGAAACCACTAAGTGGTAATCAAGCAAACTGATTTTTCAGTTAAATGAACATTTACCACTAATGTGTATTGAATTTTGAAAATCCTACATACATGGTTGTCATTAAGAAGTAAAATGTGGTTCAATGAGATTAAAATAATTTTTTGGTGAATAGTAACTTTTTTTCATTAATCGTGATTAGAGGTAATTAGTGTAGTTTAAGGTAAAAATGGTATTATAAGAATGTGAAAACACCTTGACACTTGTCCTACACCTATTGGGTGAGTCATGTCCGACCAAGACAAACCATGGGCCAACTTGGGGACCCCATGGAGCCACTTTAGTTGGAAAATGACATTAATATATTTTTATTTAATGTTAAAGTGAAAATGACACTAACATAAATTGGTTTACTAAAATAATTTTTGAGTGGGGTTATACAAGTCCAAATTTTGATTATAAATATTCATTGGAAAGATAAAAAGATTTCCTACATCATAGAAGTTTTTTTATAATTTTTAGACATTAAATAAATTAAAGTATTTATGACATAATAATGATGCAGCGATGACAACATTATTTGACGATTTAAATAAAATGGAAAGATAATGTAAAATCTATGAAATACACATGTCCAAAACTTATTAGATAGGTGGATTTAGAACCCTTATCACCTTATCCACGAATTATATCAATGTGGGACCTTTTAAAACCGAAACAGATTTTCAAATAAAGTAATATTTCTTTACTTTCCAAAAGTGCCCCTCCTCTCCTCTTATAAAAGGCCCCCACCTCTACCCCATTTCACACACTTCTCAAGCCTTTGGCTCGGCCAACCCCTGCCCAATTACTCTCTCCACATCCCTCTCCTCATCCTAGAGGATTATTTTTGGGCATAATCCTTTCAATGGAAGCCTTTAGGCTCAAATCAAAAGGGAGTTACACTTTTAAAGGTAATTCATTCCCTCTTGTTCATTTGTTTTATTTTGCTTCTCCAACCCTCTAAAATCGTTTTATTTACTTCTTTTGTAACAAAACCAGTATCTTCAATATACTGGGATGTTTTTATAATATTTATTTGAGCTACACTCTCACACAACTACATCAAATGGTTAAAGAACATACGGTTTCTGTGGATGGCGAAATTCTGCCTCCCGAAACGATGATTGTTCAATACTCATTTAACACCTTCAAGGGTGGACATTATGATGTCACTATTTTTATATATGATATATAATATGTTTATGTTTTCTTTAAGCTTCTCTATTTTTCATTTTTGGCATACCTTTATGGTTTCCATTATGGGTAAACATGATATCATCATTTAAGGAAGTGCGGACTACCGCCCCCTAAAAGTGATGTGATTCGTTAATACCATATGTGGGACGTGTAAAGGATGGATTTAAAGTTATTATATATTATGTTATACTGGAATTATAATATACCTCTATATAATTATTATTTATTTCCATTAAATTATGAGATAGAAATGAGAGTAGCGTTCATGCGTACGTACGGCTTACCGTCTCCATGAACGGTGCATTTCATTTCTTATCCCCAAATGTAATGTACTATTAAAAGTACATGTATATAATGTATATATATAATTAATGATATATCTAAATGATGAATATAATTCTGGAATTAAAATATACATACCTCACATTTAGTTTTAACTCCATTAATATGACAAAGAAATGAAAGTAGCGTTCATGCGTACGTACGACTTACCGTCTCCATGAACGGTGCATTTCATTTCTTATCTCTAAATGATTATGTAATATTATAAATACATGTATATGCTGGATATATATGATACATATTATATCCAAATCGGGAATTTCATTCAGGATATAAATAACTTTTGACCACATGAACAACATGTAATTGTAAGAAGTCAACTTTCGACTTAAGAACCAAATATTGACAAAACTAACATTATTAACTTAAATGGTTACATAATGTTTATAACATGGCAATAGGTGATATAAAGGGAATAATTAACTTTATAAAGGTTCTTAATCAAGTATAAATTAACTCAAGTTTATTATTCAGGACGTTAAAGAACGATCGATTCAAGTCGGACCCGAGGTAAGGGACTTCGTCTCAATCTCCTTTCATTGAGGCATATTTCGTTTTATACACAACTTTCTTTTATACGGTGTATAAACCCCTTTGACTTTTACTTTTATACAAAAGGAATCTTTTTCTACGAAGCGTTTTACTAAACGACAAAAAGAAATGTTTTTTTAACGTATGCGGTGACAACGACCATTTCCGCCACCGCGAGTATTATTTGGTCTTTGGCTTTCTCAACAAGCTGTAATGTTTTTAGAATAAAATAAATACCATATAATCTTTTATGTATTTTGGTATTGAAAATGGTTTTGAAAAAATATTCTATTATGTCAATATATTTATGATATATTGTGATTGAAATGTGGAAATGTTATCATTCCTTTATATTGGTTTTATGTTTTATGATTTTATATTGGTACATGGACATTTTAACGGGTGGTTATGTTATAAACCATATAACGGGTGGTGCCGTGAATACCAGGACGGGTGGTTACATTATAACCTCCAATGCATTGGGTATGGAAGTCGGCCGTATGGCTATTCCATTATGTATGTATGGAAATTGGCCCTACGGCTATTCCATTAAGTGATATGTGTGGAAGTCAACCGTATGGTTATTCCACTTAAGTATGTTTATGTCCCATGTTACCTTTATATATTCTATATGTTCTTTATATGGGTTTTATGGTAATATTTTGGTTACAAAAAGGTAATTAATGATACTTTATTCAGTGAAGATTATTTTTACTACTTCATGAAGGTGAAGGTATTACTTTGATATAGTATACACGATTTACTTGATGTTTGAAAAACTAACAGTTTTCATTCTTTTTGTATCCCTTACTGAGATTTTTATGCTCACCCCAAGTTTTTCGAAATGTTTTTCACAGGACTTAAAGTGGAATAAGGTCAAGGATGGGATCAAGGGAATTTCATGCTATCTAAAACATGGAATCTAGACATCTTTCTTTTTAAGAGTTTTTATTTTATGGAGACTTAGTAGAAGTGTCTACTTTGAAATCTTTTAAGATGTAATAGTTATGTTCTAATTATCTAAAACTATAAACCTGAAAAGATCCTCAATGTAAATTATTCATTTAATTCAATATTAATTAAGGTTTAAGGCTGGGGCCTTATAGAATACTAATAAAAAGTTTGGTGCATTTTATATAAGAAAATCAGTTTCCACCATAGATGGTGTCAAGACAGTGTTTAGTTTATCATTAGATATTTGGATTAGAAAACAGTACTGAAAACCCCTGGGGTTAAATCTATGAGTTAGATAACATTTAAATGTTTTTTATGATATAAATTATGAGGTTATCACTATGACATTTTTTCCCACACTGTAATTTTGGGTTTAAATTAATTTATATAAGATGAAGACACCATCCTAAAAATTATTATAGAGGAAAATTAAATAGTTCACCTCTTCAACAAAATTATATGGGAGATAGAATGTAAAATGTTGTTCAAATGTCCACAAATTTTCTTATTCCGTGAATCATAATGATCATCTGGGTGATCGAAGGATGAAATATGGTAAAATTTAGTTTTTCATTATGAAATATAAACATTATTTTGGTGTCTTATGTGATCAAATAGTGGTTTAGTGATGGGTTATCACCATTGATAAAATATTTTCTATCACATAGTGTGCTTAATAAGAATAAAAATTCATATACTTTTATCTTTTGATGGGGAAGTAGTTCAATTGTGGAATCTTATTAAAAATTTGAGTTAAAATTAATTAATTTACTCCATGTAATTAGATGAATATAATAGGTATTTTCTCAATAATTCATTCATTCATATTCTATGTACAATAATGGGTATGAAATTCCATTAGCTTATATAGAAGGATCATAAATCCATTAGTAGTAATGAAGAAATGTAAAAAGTAAATACAAGTTTTACATTGACTTTAATCACCATCCCTAAAAGAAACATTGATCGATTAGTTGGTGGAATTAAACCATTTCTCAGAATTGTGTAAACTATAAAACACCTCCCTTTATGTGAAGGAATCATTTCATGAGAAATCAGGATTGAAAGGGAAATTTTAGATTCCAACCATTAAAATTGTATTAATAAGAAAATGAAGATATAGTCTCATGAAAACTCAAATAAATCATATTGTGGAACAAAATTTCATCCATATACCATCCAAAAATTTGGGAATAAAAAATAGGGGAATTTATTAAATTGGAATATATGGTGCTTTAAATTTGGAAAGGAGGACTAGAAAGCCTACTAATGTTGAATGGAAATGATTGGAATATTTCAAAAAATAGATGAGATAAAGATTTCAACTAATGAATGATCGGTTCACCAATTCAATGATTATGATAATTATTCCTATAAATGAATAAATTAATATTTTTTATGATTTTACACATCAAAAACCTATTAATCACAATTAAAATAAAAAATATCATGTTAAAATGATGCTAGTGGGTGTTATGAAAATGATGTGGTGTAAGGTAAACTTATCATCCTCTCTATAATTAATTATTTTTATTCTATTTTGGGTATACCCACTACTTATATCTACTAAATTTTATATGTTTACTAAATTTATATCTAAATTTTTAGATTTTGAGTTATCAAGGAGAACTCTTAATGGTATAATAGTTACAAATTTATTCTATAGTTCCTCAATGATGAAATTTTGTGAGAATGTCATTCCAATAAATACATTGGTTCTTCTCATTGTTAAATTTTATGTGAATCTATTAATTTATTATATTTCTTTACATGGAACCAATATTATGTTTTCAGAATGGGAAGCCACATTTATCATTCCAAATAATTCAATGATATTTTTTTAGTCTGAGGATGAGTGTGATCATCCAATAGAGAAAAAATCAATATTGTGGGTCACAATTTCTATCTATGAATGGAATATACCTGATATGGTTGTGGATTAAATCAACATTGGGGATATTTTTATAGTATAAGAGTTTTAAGATTTATTTGTAGAATTATTTCATTGACATTCTCTGAATTATGTAGTTGATTTTTCAATTGATCTCATACATAGTGAAACACATTTTCAAAATATCTTTACAGAATGTACTAAATTGATTTGTAATAATTTTTAAATAAACCACTAGAGAAAGTTGATAAGGAATTAACATAGCATAGTGTATCTCCATGGGGTGAAAAAGATCATTTTTATGAATGAATGATCAGTTAATGAGTCATTGCATTGATTAGTGGAATCATAACAAGATACTATAAATAAAAAGTATCCTCTAACCTATATTGATTATATGTTTGACCAATAACAATTAGATTATTAATTTTCTATGATTTTTATTTATTATGGATATTATAAATTGAGGGTTAAGATGGTGGATATACCCAATATATCCTTCCAAATGATGTAGGGGTTTTATGAATTAATAGTGATGATTTTTGGACTTACTAATTACCTTGATATCATCATTGATTTCATGAAAAAAAGATTTCTATATTACCATTAAAATTTTGTGATTTAATTTATACATTATTATATTAGATAAAATATGAGAATGTAAGATCAATAATATCAATTTAAAATTCTACTTAAGGCCTTAAGGAAGGGGAATGTGTATAACAATTTTAACAAGTTATAATTTTGTCATCAAATAGATTCATTCTTGGGATATATAATTAAATGTGAGGGTATTTCAGTGGATATTTCAAATATGGAAGAAATTTTCAAATGGATTAGGACAATATTGTTTACTAATATACATTGTTCACAAGCCATGGCTACATATTACAAACACATATTGATATATTTCTCATGACTATTAAATCCACTCACCATGATAACCTAAAAGGGGTTACAATCTAATGGATAGATGATTTTCATGACTATTTTCTAGAACTAAATCTAAGGTTGTTCAATTCATCTTTAATAATTATATCTGATTGGGGATAATGGTTTTTGAGAAACTTTTATATATCAAATAAGGGACAAGGGTTTTTAATTATGTAAAATGAAATGGTTATGTCTTATACATCTTTAAAATTTAATGTTCATGAGTGAAATTACCCAACTCATGATTTAGAGTTAGATTTTGTATTTTTTCATTGAATATATAGTGGAATTATATATTCTGTTAAAATGTGTCCCAAATTTACAGATTCTAAAAAGTTGAATTAAATTTTCACAAAGAAATATTTTTATATGTTCCATTAAAGACGGATGAAATTAAATAATGATTCCAAATACTCAATACACTACCGCCCTATGATTCTGAACAATGTGGCTGATGATTTATGTTATAAGTAACATTACATTTTGGACATATATGGTTATGAAAAAGATGTAACATGAAATATTGATTAAAGGGAGCATGTCCTATCTTCATAAAGAAAAATGTTCAACCACACATCCATTTTAATATTGGAGAGGGTGAAAATAGAATATGTTGAATATTAGAAGAAAATATGGACTGTTCAATAGTTCAACCAATATAGTTATGAAATGATAAGGTTATGGAATTGGGTATATTCCCCCTTAAATGCCATAAAATAATAAGGAATAATGAGATGAAACTCATAGTTCATCATTCCTTATAAATAATAGAAATAGAAATATGTATATGGATCATAAATATTATTTGTGGTTGAAAACATGAACATAGATATTGAATAGTTTATATCATGATTCCATGTGTCTCAATATGTTCATTCTAATTAATATAAGCCTAATAATTTAAAAAAATTATAATAAAATTAATGGAAATGAAAAAACATTACAATGATTTTATTAGATGGAATCCACAAAACATCTAATGTGAAAAATGTTATTTTGTTTATATTCAATCTCTATATAAATTATGCAGACATTATTTATATTAGAGAATATATATTTGTGGATAATATTTCAAATTTTATCATTAAATAAGTGTTAATATATTAAGGAGAACCTAATCTTATTATATCTAATCGAAATGTGAGTATTACCTCGATGTTACTATAAATACTTATGTAAGATATAAATTTAGAGTTTTTTTTCAACATTTATAATCACTCATTGAATGATTGTTAGACATAGAGAACCATTCAATACCTAGAGGGTATAATAATATCATGTTCTCTATATTTTATAGGTGGGTCATATAAATACCTTATTATAAATTCTTTCTCATACAATTATAGTTTTGACAATAGAATTCATATAACACCACATGAATCCCTCAATGGAAATAAGCACAAAACACCAATATGTGATGGTGATGTATGAAAAAAAAATATATCGGGGCTTGAAATTCAATATGAGATATAAGATATGGTTAGGACCATATATCATCACATAAGGGATGTATAGAATCTAAATAAAATTTATACTGAAAATGGTTAGTGAGATCTAGATTACAATGTTGGTGAAAAGTTATTCCAAGGAATATATACATGAAAAATGTTATCAGATTTGGAAATATGGGAAGTGATAGGCATAGAAATATCTTAATGATTACATCATGATGGTCTCTATTAATCTGAAACATCAATGTATCATATCTCATGTTCACTATGTGTTCCATTTATCTATCATTAAGAAGTGCATACCTTACCCCCAACGTGTTCTGATCTCAGATCTCATACCTCTTTATAATGATCTATCTTATTATGAAACATTGATGGAGATTATATATCTATAATGAATCAACCATAAACATAAATTATTCTATTTTTTCAACTGGAAATCACATTTTAATAGATTTTATGTTTAGAGGTTTAGAGAATGATGAAAAAATCTTCCAAAGTACACTTATACATTACATGTTGACACTTTTTCATAGCATCAGTTTCTTCAACCAATGGAAACTACTTTAAAATTAGTCTTATTTTAGAGACACATATTCAATTAATTTATCATGACATCTTTATTTTCCATATGAATATTAATACCTATAAAAAAACATTTTAAAATATGGAATGATGAATTGTTTTTGATAATATAAATAAAATGAGTTATAAAAATGTTAGTCTATGAATACATTAAACCCCTATATTTTTTTTCCAAAAAGTTGTACTTTTCTTCCATAAAACATAATCTCTTTAGAATACGACATGAAATCATAATATATTTATATTTCTCCATATAAACCAGCAATCATAAATTTATCTTGATGAATCAATTACATTTAACTCCTATTGCAGGATGGACTCCATATAGGGAGTAAACATCATGGTCACATTTGGAATACCCATCAGAGAATATTCCCTCATTCTCTTAAGAAAAACTCAACTTGTTACCTCTTTCTCATTAACCATTGCATTGGAGAGATATCAAGGGATCACCACACCTTAGGTTTTCATCAAACTACCCATATTAATAATTTATTCTCAATGACCCTAAGATAATCATAACACATAATACAATAATAAATGAAAAAAATAACATTTCGATTTTGAAATAACATATTATTTTATAAATCCACCCTAATAAATGAGAACACATTATTTGAAATAAAAATTATAAACATGAAAAAAAACATCAAAACATTAATTTTAAATAAAATAAATAAAATAATTTCATGTCATATCAGTTTAAAAAATCACTTAGTAATTTTCAAAAAAATTCTAAAAAGTAACTTTTAATGATTTTTTTTAATGATAGTCTCTTACCTTGAGTTCGAATCATCACATAAAATCTGTATAGGCCTGAGTAAAAATAGTAGGTTAATTATTTAATTTATTATAAAATTTTTTAATTTTATTATAAATTTTACAAAACTTACTACCATTTTATAACAATTACTTATTTATGTTCACATTGGATGTTTTAATGAAATTAAGTACATGAGTCCAAAATTACATCGTTTTGTTGAATACAATCAAAGTGATCATTATTCTATAATATATAGATTAATATTCCTAACATTATAATCATATTTATATATAAATTATAATTTTGAATCCATACCTTAAATATTGATATGAAAAATGAATAACGATACAATCGTGGGGATGGTAAGCCATATGTATGAATAAGTTACATTTCTATTATTCATTACACATTATGTAATTAATTTAATTATTATTTTATCAGTTCCAAATTATAATAATTTCCTCCTTAAATGTTTTATCCTTTAAAAATGATTTTATATATTTTCTATGCGATGTGGCGATGAAAAATTAATGATATCACATTGAGGAGGTGATAGTTCACATGTATGCCCGAAAGACATCATTATGTTCATGATAATGGAAAGTAAGAATGTAATTGATATATTAATATATTATAATTATTAACATTTCATGAATATAACATATAAATTTAAATTCTATAATTTAAACCAGTCTTTGGGGTGGTAATTGAGAAAAACGTATATCTGGTAGTGAGGCGGTAGTCCGCCATACACACAAACGAAGAGATCATTATTCATTTCATAAAATTGGAGATGGATATAGGTGATGATATTAACATTAAAAATATCAAAAAATGTAGGATACTGGAGTTATTATTTCATCATGGTTGAAAAATATTTGATGGGTGATGAATAAGAAACAACATAAGGACACTTAAATAAAAATGTTCCCTTCCCCTCAAATGACATACTTTGATTAACAACATAACACTTTTAAAGATGGTGTTCATCATAAAATAATTCCACTATAATTTTTGGAGGGATTTTAGGAATTTATTTGTCTACATATTGTGTAAACCAAATAGTTTTTAGTTGTGAAATATATAAAAGTATTCGTTCCCTTTTACAGAAGATGGGATGGGTACATTTTGAATTCCTCTAAGTATTAAAATATAACAATAAAACTATAGATACAAATACGTACACAAGTAAATTTAATAAAATTAGAAGTTATTTTTGACAACACACACTCCCCAAGTGATTATTTAAATATTTAAATATTTTTATTTATTTAATAATATATTAATTAAACAAGATATCATAATTGGAAAATTAAAGGCTATTCATTTAATTTTACAGCACATACATCATCATATGGTGGGATTCAAATATAATTATTTCATACTTTTTTATTTTTGTATAGATCCGACAAATTTGTTATATATATTAACTCATATGAAATTTATTAATATTAATTTGTTACTATAAATTATTATTTTTTATGCTAAATAAATAAATATTTTTTTGTTATTCATGAAGAATTTAATGTAATTATAGTATTTCAAAAAAATTAAAAAAATATTATTATAATGGAAATAATATCATTTGTATGAATTTATACATTTATTTTGATTTATATATTGAGTTCTACCCAATGAGATCACATAAAATATACTAAATATAAGAGTGATGTTTTGTATCTATCTTGGACATTAAATAATCTATAATTTATTTTGACAGAGATATTTCCATTAAGCAACTCAATGTCTATCATAATGTGATGAATATTTAATCTCCTTCCATTAATAAATTTTTGGACATGTTATTATTAATATTTAACCCTTTTATTTTTGTTTTAACCGATATTTAACCACTTTATCTATTACTTTGATATCATATAATTTACAAAGAAAGGGTTAATTTAATTATTTTAAAAATCCAAACACATACTAACTGAGTTATTTGTGATATTTCATGACTTATCACAATAAATTTACTGAGATTATGATTTATAATTATTTTATATCATATAGTGAAATATATTATATTTTATAATATCGTAAATATCATTTTAGGCACTATTAATTATTTTACATTTTAAAATATCATAAAAACATGATTATTTTGAAACAATTATATTAACCCGTCCCAACATGTTAAATTCATCTAAAAATTCATGGATGGAATCAATTATTTATATTATATTTATTTTCACATTACTAATATCATATATTATATTCTTCCTTTATGAAATCAATTACAACTTCACATTTTTTCATTATTTAATTTCATTATTTATTTTATAAATAGTATAAATAAATTACCATCATGAAGAAATATATTTTTATATTTATTATAAATATTTATAGTCGACCATATCACATATATAACTACATATTAAAAATATTTTCCTTATTAAAAACAAAAGTGTCACAAAATTGTATTTTCTTTGAATAAATAAAATAAGTTTCAAATGTCATCCAGGTTGTCCCATGTACACATAAAATAAGCTTAATGAAAATTTGGGTTGAAAAAATCAATTAAAAATCCATGCTTTCCAGGACATCAGCTAGCCTCATGGTTAGTGATGCACCCTTGTAAACCATTGGTGGTTGGTTTGATTCCCCTGGCCCTACGGGATGTGACGGTTTGACACACGGTCTTTCAGTTGTCTTTTTTCTAAAAGTATACAATTATTATAAAATTCATAAAATATTATAAACTCCAAAAAAGAACAATAACATGTTTTAACCTAAAATTGTATGTCTTACCATTCATTTTTCATCCAGAAAATCAATAACCCAGAATTTTCTCAAAAATGACTATCTCTAAAAAATTAGATAATTAAAAAATAATTTAAAACATAAACCCTCAAATGTTTTTTCTATTCCATTAAAATTATGATTAATAAGAAAATTATAATCTCATGATGATACCTCTAACTCTTATTAAAACATCCTAATCTCCAAAGATGTCAAAACCATCTTTTTATACCGACTATAAGGATCCAACCATAAACATACGTTACTCTAGTGTATTTGAACTAGTAATCACATTTTAGGGCCATTTTTATTTTGAGTTTTATTGAATTTAGTGAAAACCTTACATTGTAAACCCATATATTACATGTGGACACTTATACTTAGTATCCATTTTCCTCACAAAGGAACACCATAAAAAAAGATTTATTATCAAAACACAACGTCAATTATTTCATCATGAAATATTCATTGTCCTCACCAATCATAAGACCTGTGAAAATAATACTAAAACATGGGATGATAAATTAATTCCCATTAATGTATTTAAAATAATATTAGAAACTCTTATTGCATTTATAATTTAAACCCATGAAATTATTTCAAAAAACTTATACATTTCGCCCATAAAAACAATGGATCTGTAGCATAGATCATGAAATCATAATATTCCAACAAAAATGCATTAACAAATAATTCATAAAGTAAAATTAGGGAATCACTTATATTTCATAATTATAGTAGCTTTTGTGGCTACATAGAGAGTAACCTTCATAGTCACATTTGCAATTCCCATCGTAGTATATTCCCATAGTCTTTTAAGAGAAACCCAATGGGGTAACTCTGTCTCATTACCTAATTAATTTCAGATCAATCGTCGGTTCTACATAACTTCTAATATCATAGAAACACATGTATTCATAATCTATTCCCATAAAATATAAAATAATCATAACTCACAAAATAATAATGGAAAAATATCATTTCTACTTTGAAATTACATTTTGTTTTTACAAAGTCACGCACTAATAAATATAAACACGTTATTTGAAAATAAAATTGTAAACTTGTAATGGAAGCTTAAAAACATTAATTAAATATATAACATGGAAATTTCATTCCTGTTTTATAATTTAAAAAAATCATTTTCATTGGATTTGCTAAAAATATTTTGAAAGGTAACATTCAAAGTGGTTTTTAATAGAAAGTCCCATACCATGAGTCTGAATCCTCGCATACAATATTCTAGAATAATAAACATAAGATTATTATTTAAATTTTTTATATCCTTTTTATTTTTATTATACATTTTACAGAGATTATTTTATCATTATAACAATTATGTATTTGATTTCATATGTAATGTTTTGATGATATTTAGTAGATGAGTTGAAAAATAACTTCAATAAGTCAAATATGGTCAATGTGGTCATTAGTCCATAATATCTAGATTAATTTAAATTAATTAATAATAAAATTTATATATCAATTATAATTTTAAATATATTATTTTTTATGGTAATGAAGAATAAACAATGTTACAATCATGTGGATGGAAATCCATACAAACGCATGAGTAATGTACCAAATATTCAATGATCATTATGGAAGGAAAGAAAAAAATTAATTTATATTTCCTGAAATATAATAATATAATAAATATAATGTTAATCCTTTAAATATAATTATATATATCATCCATTTGATGTGTCGATGAAAATTGAATCACATTGCATCGTGGAGGTGAAAGTCCATATATATGAACAAAAAATGGTATCATTTTCATTGTCATGGAAAGTAAGAATATATTTGATATATTATTGTATTATAATGATAAAAATTTCAGGAATATCATATATAAAAATTAATTAAATAATAATAACCATTCTAGAGAGACGAAAAATGAAAATGAATTATATCAGTTCGTGAGGTGGCAGTCTGTCATACACTTGAAAAACATTTCATTTAACATTTGATGAAATTAGAAATAAATTTAGGTGATGATATTAACATAATAACAACTAATTATAATGAGGATGCAATAGTTATTTTTTTATTTTGGATTAAAAATATTTTATCAAAGATGAAGAAAAAACAAAATAGAGACACTTAATTATAAATGTTACCTTACATTAATATGGTCGCATTTGATTAACCACTTTACACCTATAAGGATGGTGTTATTTCAAAAAATAAGGGCCCTATAATGTGTAGAGGCATTATAGGAAGTTATTGAGGTAAATAGTTTCTGAAAAAATAGATCTTGAGGTGTGTAGTGTCGAGAAGATTTGATGCTCATTTATTAGAGTGGGGATGGAACTTTTGGAAGTCTTAAAAGTATTAAAATATAATAAGCATATTCTAGATTCAGATAATCACAAATGCAATATTTAAAAAAGGTAGAATTTTTTTTAGACCATATGCTTTCACCTTTTTATTATTTAACATTTTTTTAAAAAAATTAATTATTTTCGTAATAAATTAATTTTATTGGATATAATTATTGAAAAATATAATACTATTCATTTAAATTGACTTTAAAATCATAACTAAAAAGTAAGAATTAGAATATATTGACTTAACACAAATATAATATATCTTATTGATCTATAAAATTTGTTATATACATTAAATCATCCAAAATATATTAAAATTAATATTTTAATCTCAATTGATTGGTTTTTATTTAAATTAAATAAATATTTTTTTGTCATTGAATATGCATTTAAGTAAAATATATAATTTCTAAAAAATAAATAATATTAATATAATAAAACTAATTTCATTTATATAAAAATATAAATTTGGGGTCATTCATATCTAAATTGTTTCCTATTTTAACAGAAACAAATGTTATATATAAGAGAAAATGATTTGTGACTATCTTGAAGATTAAATAATATATTTTTTATTTTCATGGACATGTGTCCATTAAACAATTAAATATCAATTATAATATGATAATGGTCTAAAATTATTCATCTAATTTTTTTGGAATGGTTTTATAAATTTTTAATCTATATATTTCAGTTTTAACCCTTATTTAACCCATATAACTATTTGTATGATATCCAATAATTTATACATTATGGGTTAATATAATTACAATACAAAGAAAAACTACCCTAAATGATTTAATTATTAATTTAAATGACTCATACCAATCAGTGAGATAATTTTGGGGTTTATATCAATTTTATATTATTTAATAAAATATTTTATATTTTAAAATATCATAAATGTCAATTTTCACACTATTAATTTTTTGAATTTTAAAAAATCTGGTAAAAACTAGATTACATAGAAAATCCAATGTTAACCAATCCTTAACAAGTCAAATACATCCATAAATTTCTTCGAAGGAATCAAATAGTTTATATTTTTTTATTTTAATATTAATAATATCATCTATTTTATCCTTCCAATAAAATATCAATTACAACATCATCATTTTTTGACAATTTATTTTAATTATTTATTTCATAAAAATTATAAATATATTACCATGACTTAGTTAAAAATATAGTAATTTCATATAATATTTATAGTCGATCATATCACCTATATAGCCCCATATTAAAAATCATTTACTTGTTAAAACAATAAGTGTTTCAAATTTAAATTTTCATTGAATAAAATAATATAAATGTTCTAAAGTCATTGGCGTGGCTCTATGTGGACATAAAATCATCCAAAGGATGATTTAGTTCAACAAATAACACATCCTATTAAATTTGAACATGTTTTTAGTGAATTTATAATATTATAATTACCGATAATTACCTCATTTCTCCTTAACTGTGCTAATAAACATAATTACTGAAGTTACCATTCATAATTCAAAAAAAATTATTGATTATATTAGATCCTAAATATAAAAATAATAAATACAATTTATATCAATTTGTCAAAATTAAATACAAAGAAGATCCTAAAATTAATTTAAAATTAATAAGTTTCACGGATAGAGAAATCATGTTTTTTAAGTAAAAGTGTTCAAAATTTCAAAATGTATTTATATAAAATTACAATGTGAAATTGATTCCAATAAAAACCATTGGAATATATGATAATAAATATTATTATACTTTAAAACCAATTAAAAAACTAATCTAATTATACAAATAAGTTAGATGAAAAAATAGTTTTGTATTAAAATGTAGTATTTTCACTATTCATTAAAATATTTATCTTATGAGATAAAATTTGAAAAATACTTACAAAGTAAATTTTCATAATCATATTTCAAATAGGAAATTTGTTTTCAAATAGAACTTATAAAAGACTCTAAACAATGATTAAAAAATTTTTCTCCATCAAAAACTGACAAAACTGCCATTTATTACTAAATACATTTTTTATGAATAAAATTGGATTTTATCATATATTATGTCTATAAAATAAATAAGTTGAATTTTAAATATTAGATTAAAAATATTTAATATATATTTCATCAATATAATCCAAAAAAATCATTTCATAACTTATTGGAATAAAACAAAAGTGTTCTCATTTAAATTTTTATTCATAACATTTCCATTAATTTTTTAAAGGGTATTAAATTCATTTATAATTAATCTTTCCCAAATAAGTTCTTTTTATATACATATGTAAACAAGATGTTCACATTTTAGTAAATAATAATCATTCACGCTATTCTCGAAGCTATGTTTTAATGATAACATTTAAATATTATTTTGCTGTTTGTTTAAGATCGATGTTGTATATCGCGTTTTCTATTAAACACATTTTTTACTTTTAATGATTTGGGATGTTAAAATATAATTGAGATAACTTTATAAAAAATAAGTATAAAAACCCTGATCAATGTTCTATTCGGAGAAATAAATTTTAAGACACTAATTAGGAACCTAATGTTGTTATGAAGCAAAGATATCCCCATTTTTTAAATGTGATAAAATATTTCTTGGGTTAAATTAATATTAAGGGGGTATAATATTATCACCTCATATTTTTTCCTATATTTATCTATAAATTTATTTTATTTCTTTGATAAATTTGTTTACACACAACACCAAGTTTAAACAAACCTTTTTATACTATTGAAATATTTTCCATTAATGATGATGTTTTAACCTTAATGTTGAATTGGTTCCTATGAATTAGATTATCAATATTATGAAATATATAAAAAATTTATAATCAATAAAAACTTATTAATTAATTATCATGATATAAGGTCTTAATTTTAATTAAATAGATTTTATACATCAAAAATATATTTTTAACATAAATAGTTTTTAATGTTTCCTATGAAACAATCTTCTAATTAAGTTCATGAAATTTTGAAATTTAAATATGATTAAAATGATATCATTTTTTAAATCATTGTATTGAAATTTTCTGAGTTTTAATTATTCATATTTTTTAAAAATTAACGATTTTCTAGTGAATAATGTACTATAATGATTTTTATCTAAAAAATTATTTTGGTTTCAAAAATTTAAAAAGATGAATTTCAAATTTAATTTTTCAAAAATAAATATGTGTTTCTTTATGTTAGTTATTACCTAATTATTTTAATATTAATCAAATTTATTGTACAATTTTATATACAAACATTTTTATACTAAAAATATTATTTGTTATAAATAATTTTTACCATTGAATTTTTTGTTATAAATTAATTTATTTCACATTCAAAATTTGATTCTTAAAAACATATAAAATATATATAACTATGTAGTCCGAATTTGGAAAATAAAAACATCAAATGTTTATTCAATATGAATTGTAAACATAGTAATTTTTTTCCATAGAGATAAAATGGGTAAATTATAGTTAATCTTATAGTGATAAGGTATCAATTAATCCATAAATATTCATTTATTTAATATAATGATTATATTTCATCCATAATGATCCAAACATATTACATGTTACCTAATTTTTTTATTTTGTCATTTATTTTGTAATTTTTAATATTTATGTAAAACAGAACAATAGTAATTCCACTTTATGTGTTTTAATATAAATAATATTTTGTGATAGGGATAAAAATAACAGAATTATTATTGTGAAAGGAACATTTAAATATTAATGATACTTTTTACCAAGATAATTTATTTTTAATGTAAATAATAGAAAAATAACTTTTTATAATTATAAAAAACTAATACAATTAATTTTTATGAATTAGAAAAATACAAAGAATGATATTAAACAAATATTAAAGTATTATATTTAGTGAGTTATAGTGTTCCATTAATTTTATATATTAATATAATATACTTGGGTGTTTTAAATTTTTATATTAAGATTCTGTTTCTCCCATGTTGTTTTCAAATTTAAATAATACTAATATGCCCAAAAATGACAATAAATTTATTTTTTCATATGTAAAAATTTATGAAATTATTTATAATTGAAAAAAGTCCAATAATAATACATGGGCATTGGTTATGGTTTAAAATTTCAATGATGGTCCATTTATGAGTCACATTTCGTTTTATGAAAAAATTCATAACACTAAGTATGTAGAAGGCTTGGATATGTTGGAAATGTTAAAACAATTTTATCATTGAATAAATACAAAGAGGTATGGGTAATATATATAACCAATAGTTATAAAAAACATGTTAATATGTTATTTTATGATATTATTTCAACACATATTCATTTTATAATTAAATTATATTTAATATTAATGATTTGTAAATGAATATTAATTTATGGTAGTTTATCACTTCAATTAATTCCAAGACCACCCCTCCCCTCTATTCTAAAAGTGAACCTCCTCCCCTCCATTATAAACAATTTTTGATCCATATATATTTATTAGAAAATAACTAATAAAATATCATCCTATTATCATTAAACACATCCTAGGTATTCTATTCATTCCAAAATAGGATCCATTCAGGGCAAGTGGTTTCGGGAATTTATGGTTTCTTAAGGAAGAGGTATTATTATTAACCAATTGTTATCATATTCTAATTCTTATTATAGATATTTTAGGTACACAATACCATATATAAATTAAATCCATGGTATTTTAATCAGATTTAATTGTTTTTTTATGATTTAGTGCCAATTATTTACCTAAATCTCATTTTTCGAAAAATAATAATGTTCTCCGTCCATACATTTGGACTAACATCTTTTTAAATTGATCTGATTCATTTCTTGATTCTGTTATGAATGGTGGGTAATAATGATATATTTCATGAATATATATGATAAATATTATATAATAATGATTCTGTAATGAATATTTTTTTTACCATTCTTTTCATTCATCCATAAAAATTGGAAGCGTCACATTGTATGTATATATAGATTAACATCTCCATGGAGTAATGTAATTCATTTTGTATAAACAAATTTAATGAATAATTATACTGTATAGATAATTATTAGTTTTTTAACTAATAAAAAAATTTAAATTCAATATATTATGGAATATTTATTAAAGTATAAGGACTAAGACTACATAACCAAAAAAATCAAGAAAACCGATTCATTTATCACATGGATATTTGATATTAATAAAAATAATTGTTAATTAACTGGTGTTAAGATGTTAAAAGTAATCTTATATGGAATAATTTAACTTATTACATATATATAATGTATATAATAAATCAATATTTATTATTTAGGATGTTTGAATGTGTACATAGAAAGAAGATGTTTGAGGAATTTAATTTACGTCTCAATCCATTTTATATGGGATTGTTTATTCTTTAATTTATATTTTAGAATTTATATAATCCTAATCTATTAAAACAATTCATTTTTATTATACATTTGTTATTTATAGGGAATATATGTTTTCCATTCATTTTCCTCACATTATGTACTCAGGACATAGATATATTGTTTTTAATGAAATAGTCTATTTTATACTATTCGATCAAGAATCATTTTCTTCTATCAACATGTTTTCATTAGAATGTTTTAAATATTTAGTTTTTTTATACAATAGTTTTTAAAAGTAATTTTTACAATTTATTTAATTTATATTAAAATATATAAAGAGATTCTACATGTTTTTTATAAATGAGGTATATTTGACATTTTATAATAAATTTTAAAAGAAACATTTTTTTCATACAGAATATTAATCTAATTTCTCACTATTATTTTAAGAACCCATATATTTTTTCTGGTATGTTTTCCTTTTTTTGGTCATTTTTTTGAAAAAGGGGTGTTTCTGGAAATTTTTGATGTACACGCCATGTACTTGGTTACCATAGGTAGTCTGGTGCTGGCCGTGTAGCTACCCTACACACGGCCATGTGTGATGACCTGGAGTCCACTTAATGCGGGGGTCAGTGAAGTCAAGTACAGGTTGTGTACTTATAAATTACACGCCCTGTAACTTTTTTTTCATTAAACATACAGTGGTCCCGTCTAATCACCATAAACACATTTTTTTAGGTTTTGTTCAGTCGAGTGATCTCTTACGGCCGTGATCTTTATTCAATCCCCTGACCGAGAATCTGATCTTTGATTCAATCAACATTTATTGTGTTGGGATAGACTCAGTACTCTCTCTCTTCTACTTGAGTATCGTTTCCCAATTGCTCTTCTTTCTCAAGTTATCCTCTATTGAATGGTTTATAAGTTTTCATAGTTCATTGGTTTTCTAAGGTGATTCAAGCTCGGTGACTCAAGTATATCGATCTCCCAATGCTGTGGTATGTGGTTTGTGCCTTTATGTTGAACGTCTTTGAGTATTACATTCAATTTTTTCCAATACCCTGGAACGGTGTGTTTCATTTTTACGGTTTTAACACCATTGATTGCCTACTAATGTGTTATGCATGAATTTAGGTTAATTGGATGTGAATATAGTTGTTTGTTATACTTTGGATGTGTTTTCCCATGCATGTTCTATTTATAACCGTTGGGTCTGGCATAGCCGTTAGGCTTCCTTGATGTTTCCTATACATTTTACTGTAGGATGGAGTGATTATTTGATATGACATTCTTGAGATGGTGTAGACTTTTTATCTATGTTGTTCGCGTGATTTACTTGGGCCTTATTGCATTACTATGCTTTTTTGACTTACACAACTATATGAGAACTTGGTGTAATAGGATATAGGGGGAATTGACCATGTGAGTTTCCTCATAGTGTATATATCACTGTTAACTATATGGGGAGTTGACCGTCTGATCTTCTTCATAGAGGCTTTATCACTTTTGAAAATATGTGGAATTGGTTGAGTGAGCTTCCTCGCAGAGTCTTTAATGCTTAGGACTATAAGGGGAATTGACTGAGAGATCATCCTTAGAGAGTCTTTGTAGTATCCTTGTTTTGGTTGAACCAGCGGGGTTAGGATGAGAGAACAACCCAGAGGGTTAACATGTTGTTTTTTTGTGGTTGATATATGGAATTTATTGCATTGAAACAATAGGATTGGTTACTATTGAGTATATCCTTGTTTAACGCTTTCTTTTGTTTATTACCTGCCATATATTAATTTACTATTAGGCACATATCTTGTGGGGATTGCCTAAAAGGATTTAGTCTCACAACCTGTTTGGGCTATGCATTTGGGCCCAAATAGATTATATTGTTGCATGTACAGATAAGGGAAAACTCCCTTCTACTTTATATACTTGACTTACTATGGAGCTGGAGATCATGGTACCAAGCTATGGCTTGCGATGCTGGGTATATTTTACTCTGTTTTCTTTTGTATGTTGGCTTAGTACTGTTTTTTATTCCATCATTGTGATTTGTTTGGCTACCTTGCCAGACATATGTTTCATGCATCATTTATATATACATGTGCTCCAGATTATTATTTCCGGTCTTCTGCTGTTTACTTTTGTATGGATTATTACTACTTCCACTTTTTTCATTTGTTTACTTACACTGTGATACTCTACGAATGAGGGCATAGTTTCCCTATAATTAAACCGAAGGCCTCATTGCTAGTCGGCATCCTTTGGTGTTAGGGGAAATTCTCCTGAGGCCTCGTGACCAACCGGGTACGTGGGGCCTCTAGGTAGCTTCCGGAACTAGAAATATACAATTTGTTTTCAGAGAAATTCTTTTCTTCTTGATATACTTTTTGGAGGCTATAGAAAGGGATATGCTGGGATTGGCACTTGGTAATAAGTTGTTCCTAGGATTAGCTAACCAGTATATAGGGAAAAGCCAATTTACCCCATGTTGTAATTTTTCTAGTTTAGAAATTATTACAGTGGATTTGATTTCATCATGAGTGATTCACATGTTTTTTGCAATTATTGATGGTGTTATTGAGGTTCAATTTCTGTTTCAACCCAATGAGATGACGGTATTCCATCTCATGCATTATATAGTAACTTACTAGAAATCACATGTCATGCATACCTGACATGCCATTTAGGGTGCATTAGTGATTTCATGTTGTTTGTGATATGTGTTGTGCTAGATATGCTTGTTGTTGTGATAAAAGTACCTACTATTTGGTCCATGAGGATGATGTATACCTGACACAGTAGTCGATGCATAGTTTATGGAAGGCTTTATGAGGATATTTTATACCTTCCATGGAGCACCGCCTCGTACCCCATCGATGACAGAATTGACGTGGGTCTTTCAGCAGTAGCATCCACCAGCTTTCATGGGAGAAATAAGACCTCAAGATGCAAAGTCATGGCTAGAATTCATGTTGATGATATTCAAGAATCTAGAGATTCCTCCAAAGAGGAGGGTCAAAATCACTACATACATTCTTCAGGATTCCACCAAGAGATGTTGGAATGTGATCTCACTGGAGGGACTCCAGTAGAATATGGCTATGGATGAGTTTCAACGCACCTTATACGATTACATCTACCCAGAGACGTTGAGGGAGGATCGATACAGAGAGATTATGAGTTTAGAGCAGGGTAATCTTTCTATTTTGGAGTATTCCTCTTGCTTCACTGAGCTACAACGCTTTACAACCTTTCTTGGAGGTGATGAGTTTTTCTTGACAAGGATGTTCGAGGATGGTCTAATGCCTGACAGGTGATCTCAAGAGAATATCATTAGGTTGACTTCTATCTCATCTATAGTCAACCAGACGTTGATCACTGAGCAAAATCTGAGGGATTATGGAGCTGTTAGCTAGGGCGGTTCGGCATCCAGAGTTAGTACTCTTCCTGCTAATAGAAGGAAGTGTAACAGGGAGACTACACGAGGAGATCAGAGTAGGCGGGATGCATCTTCTGATAGCCAGGTGGTATGCGACCAGTGCGGGAGGAGTGGGCATACAAGGCCACATTTTCTGAGAGACTTAGTAGAGTGCTGATATTGTGGAAAGATGGTTTATATTCCGCTCTTCTGTCAGATCTTCTCACCAGTAGCTAGTGACATGGGTTCTTATATGACTCCTAGTTCAGGGGAAGCACCACCATTTTATCACCAGTATGGGAACTCGATTTTTTCGGCCATTCTGGCTAACATGGATTTTGGGGCCATGGTATTTAGTCGCCAGGTTTTCGGCGACATCAGGGTGGATCAGCACAGAGAGGTCAGGTATTGTCACAGGGTCATGGTATAGGATACACTTTTGCAGTGGAGCAGACCCAGTAGGATCAGGATCCCGAACCCTCTATAGTTCGAGGTACGATCATAGTTGCCTTAGTTTTAGCTTATACACATTTCTATATAGGGGCTCCCCATAACATTATATTTGTTTCTATTGTAGATAGCCTTGGGATCTAAATCTTTTCTGCTGCTGATATCTTGACACTAGACCCTATGTTGGGGACTAGAATGACGAGTGTATGTTACTGTAAGGAGTTCCATCTAGAGTTTGGTGGTTTGTGGGACCTCTATGTCATATAGATGTTGGGCTATGATTTCATTATCAAAATAGACTAGTTATTCTCCTTCCTGGTAATCGTCAATGGATATCTATGTAGGGAGAGTTTCACGTCACCAGAGGGTAGGTCTTTTCTTCATAAGGGTGAGTGGGATGTCCAGGTGAGTAGAGAGGGATCCGAGCATCATCGGTTAGGAGGAGTTATAGCCCAGATTTATAGTCTTTATCTAGATGACCTGGGGATTTCACAGATGGACATTCCTATGGTGGTGGGTCGTTTCAGAGATGTATTTCCAGAAGAATTTTCAGGGTTTCCACCGTAGCATGATGTAGACATTCTTATTGAGCTTGTGTCAGGGGTAGAATTGGTGCACATTCCCCCTTATAGGATGGAAACACCAGAATTACAGGAGCTCAAGAGTTAGTTAGAGGAGTTTCAGGAAAAGGGTTTCATCCGACCCAGTACTTCTCCTTGGGGTTCTCTAGTCCTTTTTGCGATGATGGAAGAAGGTACCCTCGGAAAGTTTGTTGATAATTGAAAAGTTGAACCAGTTGACTGTCAAGAACTGATATCCTTTACCGAGGATTGATAATCTCTTTGATCAGCTATGAGGAGCGCGGTTGTTCTCGAAGATCAACATGATATCCTGTTATCATTAGTTGCATGTTTGACCATCTGATATACCTCTTATATCATTTCAGATTAGGTATGTTCTATATGATTATATGGTTATTCCGTTCGGTCTCACAAATGCACCTACAATTTTCATGGCACTAATGAACCGAATGTTCCATCCATACATGGATTATTTTTTGGTAGTCTTCGTGGAAGATATCTTAGTGTACTCTCAGACTCGTCTAGACCATGCCACACATCTTGAGATCATTTTGAGTGCAATGATAGAGCATCAATTATATGATTACCTCTCAAAATACTACTTTTGGATGGACCATATTCACTACTTGGGTCATGTTATCTTAATGATAGATGTATCAGTCAACCCATAAAAAGTTAGAGTTGTAGTTTCCTTGGAGAAGCTGAAGAATGTCTTTGAGGTACGGAGTTTTCTAGGGCTGGATGGATATGAAATATTTTTAATTCAGGACTACTCATGCTTACCATCACCACTGACGGGTCTGACTAAGAATGGTGTGATGTTCTTGTGGTCATATTCTTGTGAGTCAGCCTTTCAAGAGATGAAAGGGATGTTGACATCAGTACTAATACTTGTTTTTCTAGAGTCGGGGAATAGCTATGTTGTTTACTATGATTATTCAAGTGTCGGTCTTGGTTATGTTTTTATGCATGGGGAAGGAGTTGTTGCGTATGGGTCTCTACAGTTGAGGCCAAATGTGAGGAATTACTCGACGCATGATCTCGAGTTGGATACTATTCTTCATGCCTTGCGCTATTGGAGACATTATCTTCTGGGAGAGAATTTTTTGGTTTTCATCGACCACAAGAGTATCTAGTACATCTTCACTCAGCGTGATCTGAATTTGAGATTGTGAAGGTGAGTTTGGAACCATCTGTCCTTTGATGTTGTGCTTGCCCAAACTCCTGAGAATGGAAACTCAGTGGATGATGCTTTGAGAAGGAGGACTCAGATACATGATGTTCAGAAGGCCGAAAGTGAGTGGCAGCTTATGGTTTTATTCTATGAGATGCATTTGGAGGTGCATGATAGACAGGGGCATAACATTCTCTATTCTGTGGTTGTTACCTCTACTCCTCATGATCGAGTGTGAATGAGGCAGATATCAAATTATGAAGGCCATGTCCTATGGGAAAGCATGTTAGGATGTGCCCCTCTTCCTGGATAGACCGTGGGTGAGAATGACGTCGTGTGTTTCTAGGGTCTTGTACGGGTGACAATAGACATATGTGAGGAGTTGATGTGTGAATTTCATTCCTCAGTTTGGGCAGTTCATCCTAGTGTCACCAAGATGTATCGTGGTCTACACCATCAGTATTGGTGGGAAATATGAAGAGAGACATTGTTGGTTTTTTCATGAGGTGTTCCACCTGTCAGCAAATGAAGGTGGAGCATTAACAACTTGTACAGATTTTACAACAGTTACCCATTCCCGAGTGTAAGTGGAATGGTGTCGCGATGGATTTCATGACATGTTTACCAAGGTCACCTCAAGGGAATGATGTAGTATGGGTTGTCAATGACATACTCATGAAGGTTTCTCACTTATTTCAGATTAAGGATACCTTCATTGTTGATGAGCTATGATGGTTGTACATCTGAGAGATTTTACATCTACATGGAGTTCCACACTCCATTGTTTCGAAAAAGGATGCCCATTTTACTTCTTAGGTCTGGAAGGGGCTTTAGAAAGCATTGGGTACACAAGTACTTTTAGGTATAGCTTACCATCCCCAGTCAGATGGCATGTCTGAGTATACATTTTAGGTGCTTGAGGACATGCTTCTTGCATGCATCCTAGATTTTGGTGGTTCTTTGGAGAAGCATATACCTCTTTTTTCGTTCTCCTACAACAATAGTTTTTATTAAACTATTGAGATGGCACCATATGAGGGCTTGTACGGTAGGCTATCCTGATCTCCCTTATGTTCACTGGAGGTAGGAGAGGCAGCAAGGCTGGGACCTCATCTTGTCCAAGAGACCACATAACTGATAGAGTTGAATTGGGAGTGGGTGGCTACTGTGAAGTCTCGATGGAAGTCTTATGCTGATCAGCGGAGACGACCTCTAGAGTTTGAGGTCGGAGACCAGGTTTTCATATGTGTCACACAAAGGCTGAGGCACAGGAGGATTAGGAGATAGGATAATCTTTCAACGAGGTACATCGAACCGTTTGAGGTGTTATAGAGATTTGGGATGGTTGCCTATAGGTTTTAGTTTCCTCAGAGGTACTGATCTATGCACGACATCTTCCATGTTTCTCTGCTTCGATGTTACTTCTTGTACACGTATCATGTTTTCCAACCTGAGGAGGTTTATTTGGAAGTGGATGCATCATTTTAGGAGCATCATATCCGGATCGTTAATCGATGTATGAAGGTTCTCTGTGGCTTGTCATTCCCTCTGGTACGAGTGATATGGAAGCATGGGTGAATATAGGACAAGAGATTGGAGAGGGTTTTCGATGTATGAGCACCGTGGCCAGATCTATTCGGGGTTTCTTCTTATTCACCGCCTTGCTAGGGAAATTCGGGGAAAAAATTCTTTAAGAGGAGATGTTTGTAGGAACCCAGATCTTCATTTCAGGTATGTTTTCCTTTTCTTGACATTTTTTCGAAAAAGAGGAGTTTTTGAAAATTTTTGAAGTACATGCCGTGAACACGGTTACCGTAGGTAGCCGAGTGCTGGTCGTGTAGAGTTCATGCACACAGTTGTGTGTGGGGACCTAGAGACCACTTAATGTGGGGGTCGAAGTAGGAAAGTACATGTCGTGTACTTATGAATTACACACCATGTACTTTCAATTTTTCATTAAACGTACAGGGGTCATGTATAATCATCAAAAAACACATTCTTCTAGGTTTTGTTCGACTGAGAGCTCTCGTACAACCATGATCTTACATTGATCCACCAACCAAACATCCGATCTCTGATTTGACCATATTTAATTGCATTAGGATCGCCTCAGTAAGCTCTCTCTTCTACTTGAGCTTCGTTTCCCAATTCCTCCACATTCTCATGTTATCCTCTATTGAACGTTTTAGAAATTTTTGTAGATCATCAGATTTCAAAGGTAATTCAAGCCCTGAGACTCAATTATATCGATCTCCCAACAATGAGTTAGATGGTTTTGACTTTCGGTTGAATTTCATTGAGTATTATGTGAAATGTTGTACAATACCCATGAATGAGGTATTTTGTGTTTATCGTTTTAACCCTGCTGATTTCCTGTTATACTGGTATGTGTGAATATAGGTTATTTGGATGTGAATACGGTTATTTTCTACGCTTTGGATGTGACTGCCCATGCATGTTCAGTTTACGACCGTTTGGTCCGTTTTAGCAGTTAGGATTCATTGATGATTCAGATGCCTAATACTGTAGGATGGAGTGATTATTTTATCTGACTTTATTGAGATGCTATAAACTATTCATCCATGTAGTTCGTGAGGTTTACATGGTCCGTATTGAATTTCTATACTTGATTGACTTACACAGGGCCGTGAGAACCTGGTGTATGAGACTATACGGGGAATTGACCATGTGATCTTCCTCAGAGAGTCATTATCACATTTGAATATATGGGGAATTGACCGTGTGAAATTCCTCAGGGAGTCTTTATCACTTTTGAATTTATGGGGAATTGACCATGTGAGAATTCTCAATAAGTTTTTAATGCTTTGGATTATAAGGGGAATTGACTGATAGAGAATCCTCATAGAGTCTTTTTAGTATCTTTGTTTTTGTTGAACAAGAGGGGTTAGGCTGAGAGAACTACCCAGAGGGTTATCTGCTTGTTTTTTTGTTGTTTATATATGAAACTAATTGCATTGAAACTGTAGGATAGGTTACTGCTGAGTACTTACTTCTTTACTGATTTATTTTGTTTATTATCTAACATATATTCACTGCCAATTTGGCATAGATCTTGTGGTGATTGCCTACTGGGATTTAGACTCACACCCTCTTTGGGATATGCATTTGGGCCCAAAAAAACTATATTATTTCAGGTATAGATATGGGAAAACTCCCTTATACTTTATGTACGTGACTTTTTGTGAAGCTGGAGAGCATGGGACCAAGCTATAGCTAGCAATGAAGATGATGTGTTACTCTGTTTTCTTTTTTATTTTGTTTTAGTACTATTTTGTATTCCAGCAATGGGATTTTTTTGGATGCTTTCCTGGACATATATATCATTCATAATTTATATATATGTGTGCTCTATTTTATTATTTCCATTATTTTTCTATTTACATTTGTGTGGATTATTACTACTTCTGTTTTTTTGCATTTTTTTACTTCTGTTGTGTTACTCTTCCAATGAGGGCATGATTTCCCCACTATCACACCCAAGGCCCACGCTTCTAGTCAGATGCCTCTAGCATTAGGGGAAATGCACTTGAGGCCATGGGACCAACTAGGTATGGGTCACCTATGGGTGGCTTCCAGAATAAGGAAGTTACAATTATGTCTTGAGTTAACTATTAAATGTATCTATGATTCAATTAAATGAACGTTATTTCATAATTATTTTAAAAATATTTGGATTTTAAATATGTTATTTAATAAATAAAATGTTATTTCCCTAAAAAATATTTCATAGATATTTCAAAGGAATATTTGTTGAGGATAACATTAATTTATTTATTTTTGACTCTAGTGGAGATATGATTCAATGTTACCTTCCATATTCAATATAGGGATATTTTTTGATTACTATGATTATATTTTTATGAATCACATTTTTTTCATGGTTTATGATATTGTGAATTTAAAAAATTATTATGAAACCAATTTTTTTATTGAACACATATATATGGTTATAATTATGTGCTGGGTGATATTGGAATTATTTTTCCATACAATGCATTGTGTAATGTCCTGTATCTCGTGAAATGATTGTTATAAAATAATTATTTGAATGATTAATTATTATAAATATGATGTGATTCCTAATCCACTATGTGAAGAAAGTGATGATTCTTGATTCAATATGATTCGGGAAACATGACTTGTTTCCTATCCCACTATGATTAAATTATCATGCTAGTTAACCAGGAAATATTATATTTTTCTAAAAAAGTGATGGTTCTAACCATTTATAAAATTTGTTTTTTTTATGTTCAGAACATGTGGTTCAATATTGATTAGTGATTATTTTTCACTCAAATGATTCATTTATATGAAATTATATTGATATAGGTTATGATTCATTTTTATGATCCATCATAAAATGGGTACAAAAATTTAATGTTATGTTAAAATTTTAATTAAATAATTATTCTCTAATTATTGTGTATGATCAAAGATTGATACATCCTTTATTTACCATTTCATAGTATCTATTCTTTTCCTTTCTTATGTTTTTTTACTAGGGATATGATGAATTGTTTTTTTGTAGGGTATTCCGAAAATGCTACAACAATACAGTAACATTATAAGAGATGTTAAATAATGTACCTAAGTAATATAATTATATATTCAGTCTCCAATTAAACTTAAACCTTTTGTTTTTAAAAATTTCATAAATTTATATATAAAATATTCATCTAAAATGATGAAATATATTTGTATGAAAATCATGTCTCACCAAAAAAATGTATATAATAATAAAATCAAATTTTCTAAAAGTAATATCTTCCCAATCTATCAAGGTGTGTTAATTCTAATTTTGATGTGTGTTAGATAGATATTCATTATCAATATACACCTTATATGCATAAAATCCTTTCTCATTTCTTCCTGGATGTCCCAAACATTATTCCAAACATTATAAAGATAAGTTTCCACCATTGATTCAAATTTTATACAATACATCATAGATAACCCCCTAAATTGATACTAGAATCATTCATGAGACTACACTAATGGTGTTCCTGAACCCGAAGGGATTGAGACTAACACGTATGCATCAATAGAAATAATCAGAAATTTTTTCACAAAAAATAACTCAATGTTAAAAAATAAGTGGAAATAATAAATAATTAGCCAGTATTCAAAATAATAATCAATAGAAAAAAAAAATAATGAGTAAAAGACCCAAAAATTGTGTGCCAACTCGAATCATTATATAACCTTCCTCAAAAATATCACACGATATTTTCATTATATGTTGAAAAAAATACATTGGTTACCACCGACTCCCAATTTTCTTCTATTCATGAAAATCAACAATATTCAGTCAGTGCATTCCCCTATCCTTTTACTAGAATAAGAATTTAAAAAAAGTCATTAAAGATAGAAAATTTGTGTGATCAATAATTACTTAGTAAGATCGTTCCAATCATACCATCATAGATCAAAACAAAATAATCTAAATATACTAACTTTTATATAAAACATAGATTGATGGTATTTTAATAATTATTTCTAAAAATAATTTTTATTATATTTTATTATAATTTATATATCGTTGGCAAAATTTAATTTCAATGAAAACATACATGAATATTATATTATATAAAAAAATAAAAATTTCATTTCATAAACATTGGAATGTCTAAATAACATCAATTCATAATTAATAATAGTAGTATGGTTTTGAGTATGAGGGTTGGTCAGTTCATGTAGCATGGTTTCAGAGATTATCAATTAAATCTTGCTCCAAGTGTAAAAAACAAACCTAGTTATTAGGCCCATTGGGAATAGAAGAACAAAAAAATGAATTAAGTAGTTATTAATGATATGTTAAGAGAAAATGAGGGATATGGAGGGAGGGAGGTACTACTAGACAATGGAAATATTGGGTTCATGTTTAGAACATATATACTAACATAAAAAATTTAAATCAAAATATTTGTAAAAAGGAAACATGAGGGACCCAAAAACTCATCGTATGACAACCAAGTACTTTATATCTCATTGGGTACTAGAATAGTGGCCATCAGGTGGTCGATAACCCAACTAGATCTACCTCTTTCATGTTACAGCCACCATGTACCTAGTACCATCCTACATGGTACCATTCTCTATTTATCACCCAATGATTTTTTTGAACGTATAGAATTTTTTTTGGATCTTGATCTCTATCCTTCGCCAAAAACTCCCATACTATAAAAAATGTAATTTACATGGGGATAAAAAATATTCAATTTCATACCTTTGAATGTTAGTGTATTTATTGGAACATTTCAAATTTTAATTTTAAAAAACTCACAATTCGACATTTTTTAAATCAAATTTTAAATTCATGCATATTCCTTATTGATTTATTATATCCAAAAAAACATCACCCATACATCTTTTTATCAATAATTGTCAAATAATTTAACTTTTCACTCGATGTAGTATTTTACATAGCATATCTCATCCTAGAGCACATGCTTCTTTCACCATGGGATTTTTTTTCCTCGTATATATCTACTAAAAATTATAAGAACATGTACTAACCGTATGTAATTTTTACTATTTCACTATGAATAGGGTTTTATGTGTAAGAATTCATTAAAAAAGTACTAAATGGGTGGTTCTTATCTCTAATAAGTAAATAACGTGATTTGAAATATAATTACACAATATAATTCCCATAACTAAATTTTATTTTGTATGAATCAATTAATATAATACTTTTAATCTTATTTTAGAGGTCCATAGATCAAATAATTCACATGTTATTTTATTTTTCATATTTTATCCAATTATGTTTTTCTAATCATATTTTTATAGGAAATTTATCTCTACTAATTTATATTTCATTGATAAATAGATATGTCAATGTAGTTAATAAAATTTCATGACAACATTCTGTCCTAAATGAATTACATAAACTGTCATATATTACCATAATTTTACTACCCCAAATTATTCCCTTCATACATCCCACATACACATATGGGTTAAATTATAAAAATATGAATTATTTAAAATTATAGTATGTATGTAAAATATGATTGAAATGTCGCTATTTATCAGGTTGTTCATGGATTCTAGGGGTTCAAAATAATCATTCAGTTGTTAAGGTGGGTTCAATGAGTTTTTTAAATTGATTTTAAAATAATTTCATAGTCAAATTTGACATAAAAAACCCAATTCTATAAAACCGTGAAATAGTGTTACTAAAATTGCTACCAATCAATGTACACCTCATGTATCTTAATAAATGAATGTATTATTAGAATATGTAAAAAATAGAGTGCATCATCGATGATGAATCAAAAACTAGAAACTACACATACCATGGGTTTCTATAATTGGTGGATGTTATGTAAATGATTAAAAATTAAATTCTTGGATTGGGTGACTCGTCAATATTCACATAATCCATTCATATAAAACTAGTTCAATACAACTAAATTTAACATTAAAAAATTAGTACGTATATATTAATTAAAAAAATGAAATTTGTTTTAAAAAATTAATAAAAATAACTAAAAATTACAAATAATTATAAACAACTAAAAAATAAAATGGTAATGCTAGATATTACAGTAGTTTTTCACGGTTTTATATTAAATATATAAAAAATCATTAAAAAGATTTTATCTTCAATTATTATTTAAATTTATTATAAAATCACTATTATAGATCATTTTAATTTGTTCTAGTAAATTAATCATTCTTAAAATAATTTTATAAATTAGTAAATTTACAACCAAGGATATCTACCATAATGATATGGGTTTTATCATTGATTTTATAATAATTTATTCTCAAATAAAGTGTTTAACATTTAAAACTATATAATTTATGATAAATGGTAAATTTAAAGGGGTTATTTACATATTCTATATAACACCCCAAGCTTCTATGGTACGCTTCTCTTTGAATAATGTGATAGCGTGTGTTGTACGCAACACCGAGTTCTAACACACCATAACCAATCAAACTAGCCGTTATGAATAGTAATATCTACTTTTTGAAATTATATATATTTTAGATTTCAAAATGGACTTCATTTTTGGGATTCGTAATATCGAATTTAGCTTAAGGTGAAATTTTGGTACTTTTCGGATAACATTAATATTTTGATGAATAGTGAAAATTACTAAATTTTAATTAAAAACAACTTTTTTAATCAATATAATTAATATGGAAAAATTATGAATTTGAGTGGTTTTAAAGGTTATTTAGAATAGATTTTTACCATTTAATTCAATTTTGGTCATTGGACATAATTTTACAATTAAACCGGACAAAAACAAGTGTCAATCTTTTGATACTTATTATCTCTTAAAAAACGTTTTTTGTTTTAACAACAGAAATTAATTTTAAATTAATTTCTGCCACTTCTGTGTTTTGAATTTTGAAAAATGGATTCCATATTTGGAATCAGGATGTTCAAATTGTGTAAATAGGTAACATTTATTTTTAGACATTTTGAATAATTAATTTGGTAAATATTTTATTTACCATGGTTAAGGGTAAATCCGGTAAATAAGGGTTAAAAATTAATATTATAATAAAACTAAATTACCCTAAAACGTGTACTAGCCTTATTTTTTGATACATGTTCGACCATAGGCATCTTTGGGTTGATTTTGGGACCCCATGGAGCCACTTGTAGGTGATAGGGACACTTAATTTTAATTAAGTTAAAATAAATACAAAAATGACACAAGCATATATCTTTTAGAAAAACAATTTTTACATCGGGTTATATATGTTGGAGTTTCGACTAAAAATATTCTTTAGAAATCTAAAAAGATTTCATACATAATTATATTTTATTTATAATTTTTAGACATTATATAATTTAATATATTTATGACACAATGATGATGCAATAATTATCATAATAGTGAAAAATTAAAATAATTGTTATTATAAATACCCAAATAAATATAATTTGAGACTTTTATTGAATTACACTAATTTTATAGGTTAATATGTCATATTAGGATTGATTTAAATAACTTTATTCTAAGTAATAATTCTGTTATGAGTTTTAAAAAAATCAACTATTGAATAGTGTCAAAATTGATATAAAAGAGTTTTTTAGAACAAATATTATATAATTAATTGATATTAAATTCCAAAAAACCTAAGGTTCGGCCACGTGACTTATATCATGATATTTATATCATTAATGGACCACTTGGGTGTCGTTTGGATGTATATAGTATGTTTATTAACTATATAATATAAAAATACAAAGTGCCATGGTAAATGTCAAACTAATTAACTAAGAGTTGATACTTAAAGATAAGGTTAATATAGTAACCCAAACCGGTCTAAATTATATTGGTTTAATGGTTTTCAACCTATACCCACCTTAAAATTTAAATAATCCACTTTGGAGCCATTAGAAACCGATTATGAATTTATTATAAATTAATATTTCTAGCTTTTTGAAAGGTGCCCCTAACCCCTCTTATAAAAGGGAACTCCTCCTTCTCATTTCATCACACCATCAAAGCCTTTTGGTTTGGAAAAACTCTGCCCAAATACTCTCCCTACTTCCCCCAATACAACCTAGAGTCGTTATTTTGATCAGAAAGCAAACCTAAGGATCCCTTTTGATCAAATCAAAAGGAAGAACCCGAAGAAGAGGTAATGTTTTCACCACCCCTTTTCAAGTTCCATTCTTCTTCCACTTCGTCATTCATTGTTATTACCATTATAAAATAATAACTCCAGTATCTTATATATACTGTGATGTTATTATAAATATGTTACAACTATATTCAGTATTCTATCCACCCTTTGAATAACATTTCACCATACGTGCGTACGTACGGCTTACCGTCTCCACGTCGTGGTGTAATTGTTATTCAATATATTATTTGGATGGATATAATAATGATGTGTAACTCATGTAAATAATAAATATAACATGTTAATGCTTCTGTATATATGATATAACATCCATTTATATATTATTTTAATATCAAAAGAATGATATTGTCGCTCGTGCGTACGTACGGTCTACCGTCTCCACGAACGCGATGAGATTCATTCTCCATCGTATCCATTCAAGTATAATAATAATTTTATGATTTAAAAATGATGTTTAAGGACTTGATATCATTCTGAATATTAATAATATACAACCTATCCATTCCAATCATGGCTTATGTAACAAAACATATAAAAGAAAACGAGTAAGTTAACACCTGAAACGACGATAATACTAAGATATTATTAACAAAGCAATGTTAAAAGATAATATATTATATCATATGAATGTATATGATTATTGTATAATTTAATAACAATTATTTCACTATTATACAGGAGGTTAACCTACCCCAACCAAGTAAAAGTACAAGTTAAGGGTTATTTCACAATATCTTCATTATCCAAGGTTGTTTATACGTAATAATCTACTGGGATCTCTTTATCATCCACATCCATGTTTCATAAAAATGTATTTCAAAACATTTTTAATATTTAAAAGGATATGGGTTAAAGCCATTTATACCCTTGTTTGAATTTTTATAAGAGTTTTATAAAGGAATCGTTTCGTCGTTTTCCAAACAAGGTTCTTTTTAACCTTTTCGACAGAATTAAGGTAAGAATGTTTTTTTAACTTATACGGCGGGTGCGGTTATTTTCCGCCATTATAAAATCGTCAAAGCTTCCCTTACAAGCTTATAAGAATATTTTCAATGAAAATGTTTTATTTCATAAATATAATACTCTTAAATGATTTCAAAATAGAAAGAGATATTTCTCTAAAAAGAGTTTTGATTTCATCTATGTCAACATCCTTTGATGGATTTTTCGCTTATTTGAAGTTGATTTATTATGATACAAAACATCTATACTGTATTGAAGGTTTTGTGATATGTTTGACTATGGATGTGCTATTTTTATACCATTCATAGTTTATGATGAATGTATTGACATTTCGTATGCTAGTTTTTAATACGAATGTTTATGTTATGATTAAACCTTTTCATATGGGAATGAATTGGACTTAATATGTGACGGGTGGAGCCCGCTATTGCTCCTCGATGCATCGGTAGGTCTCATGAGACAAACTAGTGTCTTGGCACAAGGACATGGAAAAATCTTATTTGTAATCTTGGCACGAGGCCTTGGTAATGTGGTTATGATAGTCTGACATTATGCATTCCATCATTATGAAAGTGGTTATTTATATTGCATGTGATTATTAGATTATTAGAATATCCATGTGAATAAGTAAATGAAATTATTTCATTTTATTTTTTCCATACTATGTTGAAGTTCAAGTTTAAAAGGCTTTTGTTTTAGGTATACACTGCCTTAAATGTTTATTCTTATTTATGAAAGTTTCTGCTATATTGTTATCCTTACTGGGCATTTGAGCTCACCCCTTTTCTATGTTTTATTTTTCCCAGGATGCGAAGAAGAAATTTATGAATGACCTGCAGGGATAGGATTTGGGGATATGAGTGTAGTCTATAAAGAAAATAGGTTGTTTTAGTAGTTTTTCACATTATGATGTAATGTAAAACTTTATTAATATATCTAGTGTTTCCAAGGCTATTAAACCAATCGGTCTTTCGAGATTTGATATTTCTTGTTATCATGCCAATGTTATGTAATAATGCACCGACTCTGGGTAACTAGGGTCGGGGCGTTACAGTTGGTATCAGAGGAAGTTTATTACAAACCTTTGAAGCTAGATTTAGATAAACTCTGATTAGAACACATAGACCTAAGATGAACTGTGAGGATTAGTATAGAAGAACTTCGTAGAATTTTAGTATTGTAGAGATTTTGTGAGTTTTCTGAGCAATACATCCCTGTTTGGATACGAGCAGGTAGAGGTGGCTCTAGAACAAATGTACCTAGGGGTAAAACCTGAAAACACACTTTTGAGCTAGACTCGAACGGGAACTGGTGCACGACAACGTGCCTTGCTGCACTCTTGGTTATGACACTCATGGGGGATATGCTTAGAATAACTCTCATTTTCATTACAAATCATTATTAAGGGTTTATGAGTTTATACTTTCTCAAAGAAATACATTTTTATGATTATGGATTACATCCATAAATAGTTAAATTTATGATAAGTGTTTTATAAGGTTGGGATTATGTATTTTGATTCATAAACTGATCTAGTTTATGCCATTGTTTAGAAATGGCGCCTAGTGGAAGAAATGGAAACTGTATCAATTCACACACTCCATGTAGGGATTTCCCTCCTTCTCAAGATAATTATAGTGAATCTGGTGATGCAACTGGTGCTGATCAGCTAATCACCATACTCGGACAACTTACTCAGGTTATGAATAATAACCATACCCGTATGCAACACCCTGATCCACAGCATGGAGGATCAATGTTAGATCGATTAACGAGGAAACAACCACCAACGTTCAATGGGAGTACAAATCCCTTAGTAGCTGAGCAATGGATATTTTCCCTAGAGAAAATATTTCAGGCTTTGGGGAGTAGTGATAGGGAAAAAGTTATCATGGCAGTTTACTACTTCACTAGAGATGCTGATCAATGGTGGTCATTGATTCAAAATACGAAGGAAGATGACGAAGTATCAAATATGGAATAGAGCGAGTTCAAATATCTGTTTTCATAAAAATACTTTCCTCACGACCACCGAGCAGATATGGAAAGTCAGTTTTTGAGTCTGAGACAAACGGAGGATGATAACGTCGAAAAGTATGAGGCTATCTTTACATGGTTAGCAAGGTATGATGGAGATTATATACGTAATCCAAGAAGTAAGATTGATCGTTTCTTTGATGGGATAAAACCATTTCTCCATCGAGCATTAGTCTCACAATCCTTTTCATCGTATGAAGACATTGTCTCATGTGCTATCAAGACTGAAAAGGAATTCTCAAAGTCTTATGAATTTAAAGAAAAGAAAGAGAAGAAGAGACCTGCTGATCAATCTGGGAATGGAAATAAGGGGAAGAAGGGAAAGGATGAATATCCATCCTGTGGAAAATGTGGTACGAAACACCCCGGTACTTTCTTGAAGGGAACATGAGTCTGTTACAAGTGTGGTGAAAAAGGCCACCAAACTCGTGATTGCAAGGGGCATAAGGAAGTTACCAATGTTCAGTGGTACAATTGCAGGGAGATGGGTCATTATGAAAATGATTGTCCTAAGCGTCAGGAGAACTTACCACAGAAAAGGCCAAGGGATCAAGGCCAAGCTTATGCTATCAATACTGCTGAGGTAGAAGTTCCGAAAGACGTGGTGGCAGGTAATTTAATAGTTTCTTCAAGTTTAACAAATGCATTATTTGATTCTGGATCATCGCATTGTTTCATATCTTCCCATTTTTCTAAGAAAATTAGATATTTCCAATTTGATTTAACAAGGGAGTTGTCAGTTAAAACTCCTAAGGAAATTATCATTGCAACAAAGTTTTTTGAATCAGCCCCCATTAGAGCTCATAAATGTTCTTTATCTGCTGATCTTTTCTTCATACCTATGATTGAATTTGATATAATCCTCGATATGGACTGGATTTCAGACTATGATGCGAAGATTTATTGTAAGAAAAAATAGGTTACGATTCTTGATGATGATGATAAGGAACACCTTATCTTTAGAGCAGAATCGTCACCACCTATTTCTTATTTAGATCCACCCCCAGTAGCTCAACTAAATTCAATTATTGGGGAGGAAGAGAATGAAATAACTGTGGGTGAGGAAAGTAATTTTCAAATAGAGGATGTACCTATTGTGAAAGAATTTGTATATGTATTTCCGGATGATTTACCTGGACATCCTCCAAAACGAGAAGTTGAGTTTTCCATTGATTTAATTCCTGGATCAAGGCCTATATCGAAGACCCATTATAGAATGGCCACTATAGAATTAGTTGAACTAAAGAAACAACTAGAGGAATTGATTAATAAGGGATTTATTCGCCCTAGTGTTTCTCCATGGGGAGCCCCTGTTCTTTTTATTAAAAAGAAAGATGGATCCATGAGGTTATGTATCGACTACATGGAGATCAATGCTATAACAATAAAGAACAAGTATCCCCTACCTCGCATTGATGATTTATTTGACCAACTGCATGGAGCTCAATACTTTTCAAAGATTAACCTTCGATCTGGATACCATCAGTTGTTTGTGAAGAAGGAAGACATTCCGAAGACAGCATTTCGAACCAGGTACGGGCATTACGAGTTTACTGTAATTCCTTTTGGATTGACTAATGCACCCTCTATATTCATGGATCTGATGAATAGAGTTTTCAAGGAGTATCTCGATGAATTTGTGGGGGTATTTATTGATGATATCTTTGTATACTCAAAAAGCTATGATGATCATGAAAATCACTTGCGCATTATCTTGAAGACTCTAAGAAGGCATGAATTATATGGGAAGTTTAGCATGTGTGAATTCAGGCTTCAGGAGATTTCTTTTCTTGGCCATATTTTCTCTAAAGATGGAATCTCTATTGATCCTTCTAAGACCAAGGAAATCCAAGAATGTCAAGAACCTACGAGTATAACTGAGGTACATAATTTTATTGGTTTGGCAGGTTATTATCGACGTTTCGTCCAGAATTTTTCCCGATTGGCTAACCCATTAACGAAGCTCACACGTAAAGGGGTTAAATTTTTTTAGACAAAAGAGTGTGAAGCAAGTTTCGAAGAACTGAAGAGAAGATTATTCAATGATCATATATTGACTCTACCATCGGGGAATGATGGGTACGTTATTTATAGTGATGCATCGAAGAAATGACAAGGTTGTGTCCTTATGCAGAATGATAGAGTTATTGCCTATGCATCACGACAATTGAAAATTCATGAACAAAACAATCCTACTCATGATATCGAGTTAGCAGCTGTGATATTTGCTATGAAGATATGAAGGCACTACCTCTATGGTAAAAAATGTGAGATTTATACTGATCACAAGAGTTTGAAGTATATTTTCTCACAAAAAGAACTCAACATGAGGCAAAAAAGTTGGCTTGAATTACTCAAGGATTATGATTGCACGATACACTACCACCCGGGGAAGGAAAACAAGGTGGAAGATGCTTTGAGAAGAAAATATCATGGAGTTTTGAACAATATGAGAATTGAAAGGGATCCAATTTTCATGGATCTCGTGAAGATGAACATGGGAATAACCAGGGAAGGAGAAACAACAATTCTTTTTCAAATGGTTGCCAAACCATCTTTACTAGGAAGGTTTAAGAGTTCTCAGACTAATGATGGAGAATTTCAAAAGAATATTAAAGCTGTGAATGAAGGGAGATTGAGAGATTTTGTGTATGAAAATGGAATTTTGAAATTCGGGAAGAGGATTTCTGTTCCCGATATACCTTAAATAAAAAGGGAATTGTTGGATGATGCTTATTGTTCCAATTTCTCTATAAACCCTCAGAGCACTGAAATGTATAGAGATATGAAGGAAAATTTTTTGTGGGACAATATGAAGATGGAGATTTCTGATTTTGTGTCAAGATGTATGGTTTGTCAACAAGTGAAAGCTGGAAGGCAACACCCTGGAGAAGTCATGCAACCTCTTCCCATACCGGAGTGGAAATGGGACAATATTACAATGGACTTTGTCATGGGGCTACCAAAGACTCCTAGAAGGAATGATGCAATATGTGTTATTGTTGATCTTCTTACCGAGTCAGCACATTTTCTTGCTATAAGAATAGATATACCACTGGAACATCTAGCAAGACTATATATTAATAATGTTGTGAGACTAATGGAGTACCCCTATCGATTGTTTCTGATCATGATCCCAGTTTTACTTCATGATTCTGGAAGAGTCTTCAAAAATCCCTGGATACTGAACCTCATTTGAGCACTGCCTACCACCCTCAGACAGACGGACAATCTGAACAGACTATTAAAACTTTAGAAGACATGTTGAGATCCTGCTCACTTGACGTTCAGGGTATGTGGGATCAGTATTTAGCTCTGGTAGAATTTTCCTATAACAATAGCTTCCATTCAAGTATTCAGATGGCACCATATGAAGCATTATACGGAAAGAGATGTCGCACACCGACTTGTGGGGATGACGTTTGTGAAAGAAAACTTGTAGGTCTAGAACTCGTGGAGGAAATGATAGAAAAGGTGAAAGTAATCCAAAATCACATCAAAGCAGCTCAAAAGTAGGCAGAAGAGCTATGCCGATAATCGAAGGAAGGATTTGGAATTTTAAGTCGGTGATCATGTTTTCCTAAAGGTATCTCCATAAAAGGGAGTCATACGTTTTGGTAAGAAAGGTAAATGGAGTCCCAGGTACATCGGACCTTTCGAAATTCTAGAACAAATTGGTGGTGTAGCTTACCGATTGGTAATGCTGCCAAGTCTCTCCAAAGCTCACGATGTGTTCCACATATCTCTGTTGAGGAAATACATGCCTGACCCAATGCATGTACTCACCTATGAGGAGTTAGAATTGGAACCCGATCTGTCTTATTGTGAAGAGCCCATCAGGATTCTTGATACAAGAGAACAAGTACTGAGAAACCGGATGACGTGTCTGGTAAATGTTTTGTGGAGAAACCATAAGATGGTAGAGGAAACATGGGAACCCGAGGAACTTATGATGAATAACCACCCGAGTCTTTTCACGGGATAAGTATTCTAGAAATTTCGAGGATGAAATTATTTGAAGGGGAGGAGAATGTAACACACCAAGCTTCTACGCTACGCTTCTCTTTGAATAATGTGATAGCGTGTGTTGTACGCAACACCGAGTTCTAACACACCATTACCAATCAAACTAGCCGTTATGAATAGTAATACCAACTTTTTGAAATTATATTTATTTTATATTTCAAAATGGACTTCATTTTTGGATTCGAAATTTCGAATTTTTCCTAAGGTGTAATTTTGGTACTTTTCAGATAACTTTAATATTTTGATGAATAGTGAAAATTACTAAATTTTAATTAAAAACAACTTTTTTAATTAAAATAATTAATAGGGATAAATTATGAATTCTAGTGGTTTTAAAGTATATTTATAATATATTTTTAACATTTAATACAATTTTGGTCATTGGACATAACTTTACAATTAAACCGGACATAAACAAGTGTCAATCTTTTGATAGTTATTAAATCTTAAAAACACGCTTTTTATTTTAACAACGGGAATTAATTTTAAATTAATTTATGCCACATCTGTGTTTTGAATTTGGAAAAATGGATTCCAAATTTGGAATTAGGATGTTCAAATTGTGTAAATAGGTAACTTTTATTTTTAGACATTTTGAATAATTACTTCGGTAAATATTTTATTTACCATGGTTAAGGGTAAATCCGGTAAATAAGGGTTAAAAAATAATATTATAATAATACTAAATTACCCTAAAACGTGTCCTAGACTTATTGGTTGATACATGTTCGACAATAGGCATCTTTGAGTCGATTTTGGGTCCCCATGGAGCCACTTGTAGGTGATAGGGACACTTAATTTTAATTAAGTTAAAATGAATACAAAAATGACATAAGCATATATCTTTTAGAAAACAATTTTTTACATAGGGTTTTATATGTTGGATCTTAGACTATTAATATTCATTAGAAAGATAAAACTATTTCCTACATAATGATAGTTTATTTATAATTTTTAGACATTAAATAATTTAATTTATTTATGACACAATGATGATGCAGTAATTACCATAATACTGAAAAATTAAAATAATTGATATTATAAATACCCAAATAAATATAATATGAGACTTTTATTGAATTACACTAATTTTCTAGGATAATATTACATATTATTATCGATTTAATTAACTTTTTTTTAGTAATAATTCTTTTATGAGTTCACAAAAATCAACTATTGAATAGTGTCAAAATTGACATAAAAGAGTTTTTTAAAACAAATATTATATTATTAATTGATATTAAATTCATAAAAATCTAAGGATCGTCCAAGAGACTTATATCATGATATTTATATCATTAATGGACCACTTGGGGGTCGATTGAATGTATATAGTATGATTATTAACTATATAATATAAAAATACATAGTGACATGGTAAATGTCAAACTAATTAACTAAGAGTTAATACTTAAAGATAAGGTTAATATAGTAACCCAAACATGTCTAAATTCTATTGTTTGAATGGTTTTAGACCTATCACCACCTTAAAATTTACATAATCCACTTTGGAGCCATTAGAAACTGAATATGAATTTATTATAAATTAATATTTCTAGCTTTTCCAAATGTGCCCCTCACCCCTCTTATTAAAGGGCACTCCTCCTTCTCATTTATTCACACCTTCAAAGCCTTTTTGTTTGGAAAACCACGGCCCAAATACTCTCCCATCTTCCCTAAATACTACATAGAGGCCTTATTTGGATCATAGAGACAACCTAAGGATCCCTTTTGATCAAATCAAAAAAAGAACCCGAAGAAAAGGTAATGTTTTCACCACCCCTTTTCAAGATCCTTTCTTCTTCCACTTCTTCATTCATTGTTATTACCATTCTAAAATAATAGCCCCAGTATCTTATATATACTGTGATGTTATTATAAATCTGCTACAACCATATTCAATATTCTATCCACCCTTTGAAAAACATGTCACCATGCGTGCGTACGTACGGCTTACCGTCTCCACGTCGTGGTGTAATTGTTATTCAATATATTATTATTTGGATGGTTATAATAATGATGTGTAACTCATGTAAATAATAAATATAACATGTTAATGATTCTTTATAAATGATATACCATCCATTTATATATTATTTTAATATCAAAAGAATGATATTGTCGCTCGTGCGTACGTACGGACAACCGTCTCCACGAACGCGATGAGATTCATTCTCCATCGTATCCATTCAAGTATAATTATCATTTGATGATTTAAAAATGATGTTTAAGGACTTGATATCATTCTGGATATTAATAATATACAACCTATCCATGAAAAACATTGCTTATGTAACAATACATATAAAATAAAATGAGTAAGTTAACACCCAAAATGACGATAATACTAAGATATTATTAAGAAAGCAATGTTAAAAGATCATATATGATATCATAATAATGTATATGATTCTTGAATAATTTAATAACAATTATTTCACTATTATACAGGAGGTTAACCTACCCCAACCAAGGAAAAGTAAAAGGTAAGGGTTATTTCACAATCTCTTCATTATGGAGATTGTTTATACGTAATAATCTACTGGGATCTCTTTATCATCCACATCCATGTTTCTTAAAAATGTATTTCAAAACATTTTTACTATTTAAAATAATATGGGTTAAGGTCATTTATACCCTTGTTTGACATTTTATAAGATTTTTATAAAGGAATATTTCCGTCGTTTTCCAAACAAAGTGCTTTTTAACCTTTTCGACAGAATTAAGGTAAGAATGTTTTTTAACGTATACAGCGGGTGCGGTTATTTTCCGCCGTTATAAAATCGTCGAATCATCCCTTACAAGATTATAAGAATATTTTCAAATAAAATGTTTTATTTCATAAATATAAGACTCTTAAATGATTTCAAAATAGAAAGAGATATTTCTCTAAAAAGAGTTTTGATTTCATCTATGTCAACATCCTTTGATGGATTTTACGCTTATTTGAAGTTTATTTAATATGATACAAAACATCTATATTTTATTGATGGTTTTGTGATATGTTTGACTGTGGTTGTTCTATTTTTTTACCGTTCAAAGTTTATGGTGAAATTATTGACATTTCGTATGTTAGTTTTAATACGAATGTTTATGTTATGTTTAAACCATTTCATATGGGAATGCATTGGACTTAATATGTGACGGGTGGAGCCCTCTATAGCTCCTCGATGCATCGGTAGGTCTCATGAGACAAACTAGTGTCTTGGCACAAGGAATTGGAAAATTTTTATTTGTAGTCTTGGCACGAGGCCTTGGCTATGTGGTTATGATAGTCCGGCATTATGCATTCCATCATTATGAAAGTGGTTATTTAAATTGCATGTGATTATTCGATTAGTAGAATATCCATGTGAATAAGTAAATGGAATTATTTCATTTTATTTTTTCCATACTATGTTGAAGTTCAAGTTTAAAAGGCTTTTGTTTTAGTTATACACTGCCTTAAATGTTTATTCTTATTTATGAAAGTTTCCGCTATATTGTTATCTTTACTGGGCATTTGAGCTCACCCCTTTTCTATGTTTTATTTTTCCCAGGATGTGAAGAAGTAATTTATGAATGACCTGCAGGGATAGTATGTGGGGATATGAGTGTGGTCTATGAAGAAAATATGTTGTTGTAGTAGTTTTTCACTTTATGATGTAATGTAAAACATTATGAATATATCTAGTGTTTCCAAGGATACTAAACCAATCGGTCTTTCGAGATTTGATATTTCTTGTGATAATGCCAATGTTATGTAATAATGCATTGACTCTGGGTAACTAGGTTCAGGGCGTTACAGTCTATGCAAATAAATAATAACAAAACCTATTTTTTAAGATATTATTTTTGTATATCAAATGTTAAAAGGGATATATGTCAACACAAACTGGTGTAGTTTAAATTTTTTATATCACCCTATTTCTATTTTTATCAATATTTCTAAAACTAATTATGATAAAAATAGAATTTTTCATGTTCCATCTATATTTCATAACATTTTAAATATTTTAATATTTTAAATCTACCCCTCCTTTAATGTAATGATTTTTCATTCAACATATTATTCATTCTAGGACAGTTTTATGGTCGATATGGTTGAAATATAATTATTTTGGTTTTAATTATTTTATTTCCCAATATACATATTTTCATGATGAATTTTTCAAATGAATATGCCTTCTTTAGACAAATTAAAACAAATAACGATTCCACATGATATTTATTAGCAAGAGTTGAATATTTATTAATAGTCAATGTTTATAAAGTCACATTAGTTGATTCTTCCCATGAAATTGAATATCAATAAATGATATATACTCTAAAAGGACACATCCCTACAAATGTAAAATATTTTGAAGTATTAAATATCATTTTTATGTTTCCATTTTGTTTAATGATTCTCAATTTTTTAATCATCTATTTTATTCTAAGAGAATTAGGGGTATTAAATTTTTTTTAAATGACACTTTTGATATGTATTTTTTTGAAATTTTACATATAAAGTAACTTATAGTATTACTAAACTTTAAAGGTGATGTCATAAGTGTTATTCAACAATGATTATGAATATAATATTTTTGAAATAATTTAATATTTTCAATTTTTAAACAATACTTAAATTGTCAATTATTTATATATCAGAAGTAAAATTATTAATAAAAATAAATAAAAAAATAAAAGGTATTTTTCAATTAGTGAGAACAATAAAAAAGATAGAATCCCCTTGAAAAAAACTATATGATGTATATCCTCAATATAGATAATCCATTTTATGGTAGTTCTTTCATTTTTAAATTGATTAACAAAATAAATTGTATAATAAGGAAAAATATCTGTGATCTTGATTCTAGTGGGAACCATTATACATTTTCCAATATTGTATGAATCCAAAAAAAATTAAAAGTATAATTATAAAATAATTATAATTAAATACTAAAAATAAATGTAAAAATGAAAAATAATTGATGTCTTGGGAAACCCCCATGAAACACTTAATTATTATGTCTTTATCTAGACACTCTATTAGAAATTAAAATTTAAATGATTATTGGGGATTCATTTTTTTGATCCATCATATCCATGTTTCAATAATACACTTGTAAAATTAATTTAGAAGGTACTTGTGCTTAATTTAATTTTATTTCACATCCAAATAAATGATATACATATATTGATATAGGGGTGGCACTAAGATATATGGGGCCTCTTCCCTCTTCTAAAGAGTGTGTTTTTTGAATGATAAAGTGTTTTATATATACACAGGGATATATATTGTCTAGATTTTATTTTACAATGATTTCATTATGGTATTGTAGATAAACAAAACCTTCTTATTTATCTTAGTTGGAAGAATAACCAAATTATCTATCCACATAACATAACATATTTTCTTATATATAGAATAATTATATTCTTCAATAATAGTGATTTTGGGTGATGAGACTCTAATGTAAGTATATGGTAGATGAATTAGACATTCAGTTAATTAAAATATAAAAAACTCACATTCACCTTAATTATATATCCCATTAAATAATATATTAGAATTTCTTTCCACATCTAGTGAATCTAGATAGTTGTTGGGATCAAACAATATACACACTTATTTAAAAATATATTATCCCATAAGATATCATTATTTCAGATTAATGGGGATAATAATTTTTCATTATTCTATATTACAAGAGGAGTCCATTATTTCCCCAAAAAGACAATGTGACTAAAAGAAAAAAGAAACATCTAGAGGTTTTTATATTGAAAAATTGTCACATAAATCCCTTTATAATTAATTCATCAATAACTCAATAATTTTGATTAAAATAATTATAAATGTAGTTAAAATATTAAAATATAAAAACATAGAGGATGGATAAATATATTCTCAGTAATATGTGGCACCTAGAAATATGGAAAAAACAACAAATATAGATGACTTTATCATTTGTTAATGATAAAATACTTTTTTGAAAAACATTAAAAATAATAACAATCAATGAAATATAAAAATATTTAAACATACAATTTATAATGATTTAAAATAATTTTTTTACCATATATAAAAGTATATTATCTATAAATAATATAGAACTATAGTAAACAATTACATGTGCCAATTAAAATTGATAAATAACATTAATCAAATATCCAATGGATGAGGAACTAGAAATGTTATTGTGTTTTTTGATAGTGAATCCCTTACCACTATGTTATATTCATATCATGTTTCTATCCGATGACATTTTCTCACTTTTGACCCTAATAAGTATGGGTATTATATACCTTAATTCAAACAACACTAAGGAATACTATAATCATCATTTTAATAAATATATATTCATTTATCCCTAACACTTCATTGAATAGAAAAATAGTGTATGTAATTTCCTTATCCATAGAACTTTTTTATTTACATGTGTATGATAAAATAATTGCATTATAAATGAACTTTGGTTTCACAATGATTAGTTTATTACGTATTATAATAGTGGTACATAGAATGAATTTCATATTTGATTACATATCATTAAATAATATTTATTATAATAGGTAGATAATATACAAGAATATAAATGAATAATAATTAAATCACTGATATAATCTCTATAAGAATGATTTATTTAGTTATTATTTCTCCTATAAAGAATTCATCAAAATGAGGTAGAATATTTTTCATTATAATTAACATTATCAAGTGAATTCGGGAACTATTAAATATGATATTGGGAGTGATGAAGTGTGAGTAGTGTGGAGTTTATATACAATTTATCACTACAATCATGATTGTCAGGATTTGACCAATACCACACCTTTGGTTAGAAGGACCATTGGTAAATATGATCCTTGGAAATTATGTTTAATAGAATTAGATGATATAATGGAAAATGAATTTTGATAATAGGTTCTAATGTAAGAAATGATGTCCGTGAATACTTCGATCATGAAATTTGATTTTTATTAATTAAAACATGGAAGAGAGGTTGTATTACAATTTTTCATCCTTGACCAGGACTAAGTAAAGAATCAACATTTAGGGCTAGAGTAAAAACAATAATAAAAGAATTTAATTTTTGTAGAGATCACCACTAAATAAAATATACCTAAGCCATTCTATTAAAGTACCTCTACCACACACTATAACATTATGGTGTATGGTAATTTAATAAAGGTATGTATATATAGACCATTGTATTATGAGGAGAAATTTAATATTTGAAAATAAAATAGTGGCATCTCCAATCCCATTTCAATTATTATTTTATATAATAAATTAAACAAAAATATAAAATAAATATTATTAATAATGTTTATGATACAAACAAAACATAATTTTATTTTTTGGAAAATATATTATTAATAATATATTTTATGACAAATCATAGTATTTTAAATAATATTTAATTTTATGGAATTGATATATGAAACATATTTATTTAAATATTAATGGTAATTTAACTTTATAATGTACTATATTATTTTTATAACTGTCTAGAAGTTGATTTTTTCATAAAAACAATATGTTTTCCACAAACATGTAATTTATTTTTAAAAATAAATTTATCCCATTGTAGAATTTTCATGATAAACTGGAAGTAATATTTGTTAACAACACATCAATATTCGTCAGTTGGGAATTTTTCATAATTTTTTCAAATAGTTTATTTTTTTGTAAAAAGTAATATTTTGTATTAATATATAGTAAGTATTATGAAATCATAATGAAATAAATGTAATATAAAAAACACTTCAATTACATATCTTTCAAAAAAAATTCACACTAAAATAATTTATCTTAAAGTAAAAAACTTTATCTTTATAAGCTTATATTGAACATTCCTAAATTCTAAATCAAATTTTTTAATATTAAATTCCATTTATTATAAAACGTATTAACATCCACATTATATATGATATTATTTTAGTAAGGTTTATTCATAATATAATAAAATTGTAATAATTACTCTTAAATGGTGAATAAAATGATAGAAACATATGATGGATAGTGTTTTTTTATTTTTTACTAACATGGTATCCAAGAACTATATTAAAAAATTAATAAACAATACACACCTTTTTCATATAAACCCACCTAGTATACCATTAATATGCACTCCAAATCCTTTCAGTATTATTTCACTGTATCTTTCTATCCCTAAATTTCTTCCATGTAGATCTTATGTCTTTAGTGTTTTCTTCTCTACATTTTATAATAAATCTCTCATGGTGTGGGGTTTTCTCACTCCTCATTAATTGAAGAATTTAATTTTTTTTATTAGATCTTTTATTTCCAAATAATTATGTTCCCATATGCTTATAAATATCTATTACTACCCAAAAAATAATATAACTCTTTCTGTAGTGACTCAAGTTTTGGCCATGTCAGAGATTAGAATATTTCTATGAATAATTTCAAAGCTAGGCACGGAGACGACGTGCGATTCCGAGGCCCGGTGTGCCCAGACTTAATTTTATAAAAATATTATATATTTTTATACTATTCCCATTGTGGGGGTATGATATCTCCTAAACGGTAACTCAAAACGGGAATCCAAGGGCACTATTGCATCTGGAACGTGCTGTTTACCCTAAGCGAGGTGTAAACTTTTCATGCGCGAGCCTGCAGTGAGAAACTCCACTAGGGGCATTTTTGTAAATAAATGGAAAAGTTTATTTATGAGCATCTGCTCGAATAAATTCTGAAAGGAACCTCAGATCAAAAATCTGAGTCCATCGTTGCATTCAGAACGACGTGTTTATCCTAAGGGCGACCTTACATTTATCTGCATCTTGTGTCAGGTCCGAGCCGAGTCGTGTGCGGTAGATAAAGGAGGTTTTTTAAAAAAAATTAAATAGACCTAATCTCACCCCCCTTGTACACACAGAAGGAGGCCACCACCACCTCTCCACTCCTCCTCCTTTGACGAACAAGCCATTGAGGTGCCGCCGTTAGCCGTTTTCGATGCAGATCATCGGCAAATTGACCTCCATCGCGTAGCCGGTGTCATTCTGCACCCGACGCATCGGTCGTTCGCCCGCGAGTTTGGCGGGTTGAGTTTTACAAATCGGGATCCTGTTTTGTGTTGTTTTTCTTCAATTTTTCATAAGTGTTGTGTAGTCCGGGTCAAGAGGTTTCCAAAACATTTTCGGATATGATTTTGGAGCACTGGAGTGCTCCCGGTGGCTCTCGGATGTTTTTCGGTGAAATCCTGGTTTTTTGGCAGCGAGGGGCGGCGGCCATGGCGGAGTCCGGCATTGGTGTGGCGGCGGTGTGGTGTTTTCCGGCAGCATCTGCGGAATCCGGCGAGGACGCGGTGTATTCCGGTGGGGGTGTGGTGTTTTCCGGCGAGGCAGGCGGTGGTCCGGACAGGTTTCTTCTAGGGTTCTTTAAACCCCTGTAACTCGCAAACCGAAAATCCAATTTGCGGGCCGTTTGTGTAGTCATTTTCCTTGCGTCGAGATGGAACTTTTGAACTCACTTTGGAAATTTTTTGAGTTGTTTTTGTGGCCCGGTTCTAAGAAACCTTAAAATAATAATAATATTTAATTAGTATTCGACTTTAGGCCTTTGTATCTTCTACCTGGAGAGTTCGATTGACCTGCCATTAGTGGCCTTGAGGCCCTGGTGGTACGGTGGACTTTTCTTGATGGTTTCTGGGTGTTGGGACCAAGTTTGGGGTATGGGTCCCATGAGGCCAGGTTTTGGCATTTGTGGAGTAACACAACTTTCTCACAAGGAGTCCAGTTTTGGCAGATGAATAGTCTATCCTATGTGTTTATCCGAGAGGATCGCAGTGGTGAAATCCGTTCAATGTGTTTCAGGAACGAGGCATGGGCCCCACCTGATCTGGCTTCAGTGAATAGTTCTTTTTTCACCGGGTGTTCGTTTTGGACGAACGAGTAGTCGAATCCGTTTGTTTTTCGGAGGGGATCGCCAAGGTATGATCCGCTTAATGAGTTTCAGGATCATTTTGTGGGCCCCACACAAGCAAGATATGGTGAATAGTGCCTTTTTCACTGGTAGTCTGTTTCGGTTGAGTAAACAGCCTATCCTGCGTGTTTTTCCTTGTGGATCGCGATTGCGGGCTCGGTATTGGCCTAGCAGGTGTGCAGTGTGGCGCTATGGCGGGTTGCTCAGGTTAGCGATGTTTGGACCCATAGTGGTTGAGGGTACTCCCTTGGTTCGTTCCTATGAGGGTTCACGCGGCATCACAACCCTGGTATTGGCTTGTGATCCTCTTGATGGGATGATTAATCTGTTAGAGTTGTGGCATCCCTCTGGTGGGCCCGAAGCGGGATCTTATAGCATCGTTTCCCTAAAACGGGTTCTTGGTATCGCTTTGACCGCTTATCCACAGGCGGCGATCACCTATATTGCAGGTTAACACCGTAGGGTTTGTGGAATCATCGGGAATATGATCCCCTACATGGTGAGCCATGCTTATTAGGGTTATGCCATTGTTGGGTATATGATCCCCAGCTTAGCATGAGGTTTTCAGTAGGGTTGTTGCATCGTCAGGTATATGATCCCCTACTCAGCATGATGATTATAGTAGGGCTGTTGTATCATTGGTTATACGATCCGCTACTTTGCGCGTGGTTTCGATAGGGTTGCGGCATCGTCAGTTCGATCCCCTACAGCATGAGATGTACCAGATAGGGTTTTGGTATCGTCGTGGCTATCGTGACATGGGTGACGATCCTCTATATCAGTGACGTGCTTCTGTCGAGTGCCAGATCAGGTTGTGGTATCTCCCACTAGATCCTGGGTGTGATCCCATATCTGTGAGCTCTGCAAATTCCATATCGGGTCGTGGTATCCCCCAGAAGAACCCTGAGAGTGAAACCCTATCTGTGATATCTTTGTATACCGGTGTGGGTTCTGGTATCCCCCTAGAGGACCCTAGGAGTGATCCCCTATCTGAGGAGTTTGGTGTTTATGTTGTTCCAGCGAGGTTTCCTCAGTGACGCTATCTGACAAGAGGGATCTCTTGGGTGATTTTCTGAGATTTTTTTATGAAACCTGATGGAGTGTATCTCTCAGACGAGTGTCTTCTGGGATGATAGTGATCATGGAGTGTGCTATCCTGGTTGTGAACCGTTGCTGGTGATGATGGCGGTACCTCATGTGGCTTGGTGCGTGAGCTGAGTATATATGGATTGTTCAATGTGTATGAATGGGCATACACCTGAGTTGAGCTGACTAGTTGTGTTTATCCTAGAATGTTCATGAGATAGAGTTTCTCTCTCGTCTGGCTTCCCTCTAGCTGGGATGAGCAGACTATTTCCTTTCATTTTCTCTCTTTTGGTTTGGGTTTTGGGGGTTCCTACTGAGTATGTTTATACTCACCCCTATACGGGCTTTTCCCACACATGTTTATGTCTTTTGCAGACCATAGGCCTTTTGACGGAGTCCCAGTAGGAACCAGAGCAGGCGGAGCTGAGTGAGGGAGGCTGATAGGGGTGTTTACCGGTGCGGTGCCGAGGGAACTTTCCGGTGGGTGTTTGTGGAAATGTTCCCCTTCTTTAGAGAATGTAGGACGCGATTTTGTAGTTTTCTTTTGGTGGGCCCTGTTTTTTCCTTTTGAACTTCTGTTGTAGTCTAGTTGTGGGATAGTTCTATTCATGAATTTACTTTTCAATTTTATATATCTCTACACGGTTTCATGGAGGTTATGTGGGTGCGTGTGTACAGGTAACTGTTTGTGCATGTGTACATGTACCTTAGGCTAAATCCTCCCAAGTGTGTCATAGCCTACTTAGCGCTAGACGCCAGCCCCTGCCCTATTGGAGGCAGGCTTGGGGATTCATGGCTTAAGCCCCGTTGGGTCGGGTCGTGACAGAGTGGTATCAGAGGAGGTTCCACCTTTGGGATCTCAGAGCATAGCTGGTCTAGCTGTGAGTTTCATTTGGGTTGCATAGCAGTAGTGACACGATGTTTCGAGTTCGGCTTTCAAGACAGGGACTCCATTGTTGGTGTGAAGGCTGACGTATCCATACAACAGGACTCTGATAACCTTCCTATCGACTCGGAACATTCGTACACTGTTCTCAGGGACATAATGGTACATGCATCATATAGGACTGGGTTTTGGGTTTTTCATTTTCTTTATTGGTTTAGCCCTCCAGATATACACATTGACTAGGGTGCATCTTAAATGTATTTTAGGATGCCTCCATGATGACAGCCAACAAGGTTTCCGCAGCAAGATTGTGCTGACTATCTGCCCCGGTGTAAAGGCTATGGACTAGGGCGCATGTTCTGAAGTTGCACATCCAGGTGGTCTGACAGTTGAGCCACCACCTATCGAGAAGCTGGTTGTGCAGCAGTGCATGACGAGGTTGCGCGCAGGCTGAGTGTGCTGCACGAGTTCCAGAGGCAGTGACCTTTGAGGATTCGGGGTGATCCAGACCCTCAGGCAGCTGATGACTTGCTCTAAGTAGTCACCCATGTTTTCCGCCTAGTGAGGACACCTCCAGATCATATGGTGGTCCTAGCAGCGAGCCTTCTAAATGGTTCGGTCGGGCGATGGTGGAGTTTGGTGATGCAGTCCCACGATAAGGTGACAATCATGTGGGAATAGTTTGAGAAGCTAATTAGGGAATATTTTTATTCAATGACATTAAGGTCTGTGCGGATTCAGGAGCTTCTACCGCTTATCCAGGAGGGCCTAACTATGTCAAAGTACATAGCGAGGTTTACAGACCTGTCGTATTACTCCCTGGATATGGTTCGAGCCCTATTAGTTAGGGCTTAGACCTTCGAGCATGGCTTACATAGAGACATCCGAGAAGGTGTGGTTTCCTTGTGTCTTCCCACCTATGCTGGAGTGATGGAGAAAGCCTCGGTGGTGGAGAGATTTTAGGTCAAGAAGATTCCCCATGGTAGTGTGGGTCATGTGAGAGTTGAGACATCGTCATTAGGATCAGCATCTAGTAGCCGATGATAGACTCAAGGCCCCGAACATGGAGAAATTTCCAGCGGCAACCCCAGGATGGAGGATCTGAGGCTCAGGGCACACAGGGCTCGTAGGCTAGTTTGGGTCAGCCGTAGGAGAGGCGGTGTTAAATTTGCGACGGTCGGGGACATGTTGCTAGAGACTTTCTAACTCGTCATGCTTTAGAGAGGGATCTGGTCGAATGACCACATTGGCAGAGGCAGCGTCTCGAGCAAGGAGGTCCGCTGGGTGGAGGACATGGCAACGAAGCATGTGCAGCATGAGGAGGTGGTATGTGGTACCAGTTGCCACCACCCCCACCTGTCCACACCAAAATCAGGGATCTAGTGGCCGAGGGTGAGGACAACTTCATTACCTAGGGTCTATTGACCCAGAGGCTCTGCGAATGGATAGAGGTACGCCTTGTGTCCTTTCTACTTTCTGCAGTGGTTTTATACACTTTGTTTAGCGGTACTCTTTCCTTTCTGTTGTTTTCTGGAGTTTTGTTCAGGGCATTGGTACGACCCTTTGTGGGTATTGTTCAGCATGCCTCAAATTCATGAGGAAGAGGGATACATCCCCCACCGAGACATGTTATTGTGACCCGAACAAAATAGTGTGGGTGAGTCAGTTTCTCCCAAAGCGGATAGTGTTGAGGTGTGGTGGATGAGTCCCTCTGACTTATGTGTTCGGGCATGGGTGTTTGTTGGTGAACTCACTAGTGTGAGAGACCCAGTTGAGAGTCAGTCGACTTCCATGTTCTTATGGATTTTCGGTGATGAAAATTTCTAATGGATGGAGGATGTAGAGACTCGGGTTTTGGCCCTGTCAGACTTTGGAATATTTCTATGAATAATTCCAGAGTTAGGCATGAAAGCGGAGTGCGATTTCGAGGCTCGGGGTGCCCAGAATTAATTTTATAAAAATATTATGTATTTGTATACTATGTAGGTGGAAGGGGTGTGATATCTCCTAAAAGGCATCTCAGAACGGGAATCTGATGGTCTGGTTGCGTCCGAAACGTTCTATTTTCCCTATATGAGATGTAAACATTGCAGGCACGGGCCTGCATTGAAAAACGCAACTAGGGGCATTTTAGTAAATAAATGGAAAATATTATTTATGAGCGTTGTCTCGAATAAATTCTTAATGGATCCTCACATCGCATGTCTTAGTCCGCCATTGCATTCATAACGACACGTTTACCTTAAGGGAACCATTACTTTTATCTACATCGGGCATCGGGTTCGAGCAGAGTCGTGTGCGAGAGATAAGGGAGGTTTTTGTTTTAAAAAAAACAAATAAACATCCTCTATCCCCCCCCCCATTTGTACGCATAGCAGGAGGCCACCGCCTCCTATCATCACCTCCTCCTTCGATGAAAAAGCCGCAGAGGTGCCACATTCAGCCGTTTTCGATGCAGATCGTCAGCAAATCAAGCTCTAGGGCGTCGTCGGTGTCTTTCTGCACCTGAAGCTGTAGTGTTTCACCCGCGAGGTAGGATGTTTGGTTTTACAATCCTAGATCCGATTTTTTTTTGTTTTCCTTAAATTTTCTAATAAGGGATGTGTAGTTCGGGTCCTGAGGATTCTGAATCATTTTCCGAATCTTAATTTGGAGAAACGGGGTTCTCCCGGAGTCTCCCGGACGTTTTTCGGTGAAATCCCAGTTTTCTGATGGTGAGAGGCGGAGGCCATGGAGGAATCTGGAGGCGGCGTGGGGTTTTACGGCATAGGTGGGGGAATCTGGAGGTGGCATGGTGTTTTTTGGCGGCAGCGCGTTGTTTTTCGGTGAGGCAGGCAGTGGTACAGGTAGGTTTTTCCGGTGATTCTTTAAACACCTGTAACTCGCAAACCAGAAGTCTGATTTGCGAGTCGTTTCTGGAAACACTTTCCTTGCATCGTGACGGAACTTTTGAATTCACTTTGGGAAATTCGTGAGACAGGTTTATGTCCTGGGTCTATGAAACGTTAAAATAACAATAATATTTTATTATTATTCGACTTCAGGCCTTTGTATCTTCTACCCGGTGTGTCTGATTTTCGTGTCATCAGTGGAGTTGAGGCCTTAGTGGTACGGTAGACTTTTCATGATGGTATCTGGGTGTTGGGACCGAGTTTTGGGGTGTGGGCCCCATGAGGCTAGGTTTTGGTGTTTGCGGAGAGACGCACCTTTCGCACCAGGAGTCCGATTTTGGCGGATGAATATTCGATCCTGTGTGTTTTTTCAAGAGGATCATAGTGGTACAATCCGTTCGATGTGTTTCAAGATCGATGCATGGGCCCCACCTGGCTTCGGGGAATATTTCATTTTCACCAGGTGTCTGTTTCGGACGAACGAGTAGTCGATTCAATGTATCTTTTCGAGGGTATCACCATGGTATGATCCGTTTGAAGAGTTTCGGGGTTGTTGTGTGGTTTCGGCACATGCAAGCTATGGTGAATAGTGACTTTTTCACTGGTAGTCCATTTCAGGCGAGTAAATAGCCTATCCTTCATGTTTTTCCTCGTGGATCATGATGGTGTCCTCGGTATTGGACTAAGAGATTTACAATGTGTCATTGTGGAGGGTCTCCCGGGTTAGAGATGTTTGGACCAGCAGAGGTTTAGGGTACTCCCTTGGTTCGTTCCTACGAGGGTTCACGCGGCATCAAAACCCTGGTATAGGATTTTGATCCTCATGATTGGATGTTTAATCTGTTAGAGTTTTGGCATCCCTCTAGTGGGCCTGGAGCGGGATCCTCTAGCATCGTTACCCTAGGTCAAGTTCTTGGTATCGCTGTGACCGCTTATCCACATGCGGCGATCCCCTATACAGCAGGTTAACCCCATAGGGTTTGTGGTATCAGCAAGAATATGATCCCCAACACAACAGGAGGGTTGTGGCATCATTGGGTATACAATCCCCAGCTCAGCATGAGGTTTACAGTAGGGTTCTGTCATCGTCGGGTATACAATCCCCTACTCAGCATGAGAATTATAGAAGGGTTGTGGAATCGTTGGTTATACAATCCCCTACTTTGTGTATGGTTTCGGTAGGGTTGTGGCATCATTAATTCGATCCCCTACAATGCGAGATATACCAGGTAGGGTTTCGGTATCGTCGTGACCGTCGTGACACAGGTGACGATCCTCTATCTGAGTGACATGCTTCTATTGAGTGCCAGATCGGGTTGTGGTATCCCCCAGTGGATCCTAGGTGTGATCCCCTAGTTTTGAGCTCTGCGAACGCCAGATCTGGTCGTGGTATCCCCCATCAGACCCGAGGAGTGATCCCCTATCTGTGAGATATTCGTATACTGGTGTGGGTTCTTCTATCACCCTAGCGGACCCTAGTAGCGATCCCCTATCTGAGAAGTTTTGTGTTTATGTTGTTCCAGTGAGGTTTCCTCAGTGATGCTATCCGACGCACGAGATCTCTCAAGTGAGCATCTGAGATGTTTGTATGAAACCCAATGGAGTGTATCTCTCGAATGGGTGTCTTCTAAGAGGACATTGATCATGGAGTGTGCTCTCCTGGTTGTGAACTGTTGCTGGTGATGAGTTTGGTACCTCATGTGGCTTGGTGTGTGAGATGAGTATATCTAGATTGTTCAAGGTTTATGTATGGGAATACACCTATGCTGATCTGACTAGTTTTGTTTCATGAAGGATGGTCATGAGATGGAGTTTCTCTCTCGTCTGGGTTCCCTCTGGATGGGATGAGTGGATTGTTACCTTTTATTTGATCTCTTTTGTTTTGGGTTTTTGGGGTGCCTACGGAGTATGTTTATACTCACCCCTGCACTGGTTTTTCCCGCACATGTTTGTGTCTTGTGCTGACCACATGCCTTTCAACGGAGTCCTAGGAGGACCCGGAGTAGGCGGAGCTGAGTGAGCGAGGATGACTGGGGTGTTTACCAGTGCGGTGTCATGGGAGCTTTCTAGTGGGTGTTTATCGCAGTGTTTCCCTTCTTCATAGTAGGTTGGATGTGCTTTTGTAGGTTTCTTTTAGTGGGCCATGTTTTTCCCTTTTGTACTTCTTCTATACTCTGTTTGTGGTATAGTTGTATGCATGCATTTAATTTTCATTTTTATATATCTCTGCACTATTTCATGGTGGTTATGTGGGTGCGTGTGTACATGTACCTATGGGTGCGTGTATACAAGTTCCCTAGGCTAATGCCACCCAAGTGTGTGATAGCATACTCTACTCTAGACGCCATCCCCTGGCCTATTGGAGGCGGGCTTGGGGAGTCACGGCTCAATCCTCGTTGGGTCAGGTCATGACACTTTCCTCTCTCATTAATCCCTTCCTTGAAATTTTATGTGCATCTTTTATGCGATATAAATTTAACCTTGATTTTTCAATTCCCATATTTGTGAATACCAATCGATATCTTCAATAAATTGTATTCTTCTATGTATAATTATGATTGAATGATTGGAGAAATAAATTTATAAATCTTACATTCCCTAATATTGGCATGAAATGATGAAAATAATTATTAAGTTCTATCATCGTTATGCCACAAATAAATTTATAGAAATGAATTATGTTACCAGATAACACCTCAACAAATTTGGAAATGATTTAAACTCTATAGATAACATAATTATGAAACATTATTCTAAAAAAATGGATACATGTATTTTTACACCTTGTTGATGAACCTTGGTATTATTCTAATGAATGCCTCATCTTTATATGGTATATATATTTCCATGTTATTCCAAATGTACTTATAATCATTCACTAATGAAATGATTCTTATATTTATGATCTTACACTATTGTTATGCATCTTGAATTACCAAGGTTCATTTATTTCATATTTCTTTTTTATCCATGACTAGTATTTGTGATTCCCTTTTATTTTGATGTATCTCCATATAAAATAACATGATGTGAGGTGAGATAGCATGGAAAAATAAAGAATGAATTAAATAGGATTAATTAAGGGTTATGTTCACCTTATTCATATGTACTCTATATATTATTCCCCTAGTTTTAAAGACACTAAACCTCAAATGGTCCTTAGGTGTTATTAATGTTATATATTGTTAACTAATTATGTTAATAATAATTAATTAAAAGGTAACTTTCCATTTAAAAATTCATGGTGGATTGAGTGATATAGGAATAGAATTATGGATTCACTGTGTTGTTTTCATTTGAATATAAAAAGATGGAGATAAGGTAAAAGGTATTAATGATATGAAGTATATATGTTAAATTGTAAATTTTGAACTTCAATGGTGAAAATGAAAAAGTATTAGAGATATGTTTAGATGCATGTGTTCATATCAAATTCTATATTTTCTCTAAATTTATTTTCATGTCATCCATTAACACCAATAATCTCTTCTTCTGAATTAATATAAATTAAAAAATATGACCATTGGGAAATATAGTCATGGATTTAGAATAGATTATGTAATAATGTTATCTTATTTGATTATTTATGTTGACATGGATTTATACATGGCTATTTTCAATTTAATGCTATTGATATTATATAATGATACTACATTGAAATAATAACATCATAAAATATCATCATTCAGTGGAATTTCTATGATGGGAAAAAATAATTTCATCAAATATCATTATCCAATTAACAAGGATTAGTCATCGTGATCCCTTACAAGAAGTACAACCATGATTTCATGTATAAGAAGGACTTATATCATTTTATAGGTTTCATCTATTCATATTTGGTTTTGGTATTTAGTTTTTATATTTAGTTCACGTGATATAGTGGATATGAAAAAATCACTAACCAATTTCATCATATGTTGATCTTTTAATATATATTAAATTATTTATCATAGACAATTTTCATGGTTATTCTATGATTTAATCTGTCTAATTTTTTATTCATTAAAAAATATTCTTATTATATTATTATTTTAATGACTAAGTTAGTTTTGTTTGATATAAAAATTATTATGTTGTGGTAACTAAAACACATTATTTTATAAAATGTGAAATATTGTTTTCAATGGATAACTTAATAATATCCCCTTTTTATTATCAAAATCAGGATATTATGATTTCAAAAATCACAACCCAAATCCATTCATTTGTTTTTTCTATAGAAATGATTTACTAATAAAAATTTAAATTCTATGAAAAGTTTTATGGATTGTTTTATGATTTGAAGTTTGTTTTAACCATGTTATGCTCATTTATCATTATCAAAACCAATGAGGAAGAAATTGTAATAGTTTCTTTATATACTCGTTCATTTATAACACAGTCAAATACTTTTTGAAGAAAAGACACAAGAAATTTAATTCACCCACATTATATATTGATATGATTTATAAAATTAATTGTCGAAAATAAAAATAACACCCATGGAATGAAAATTTGAATATATAACATTTTGAAAAAAAAATTCTTTTAAAATAAAGGCAAGTAAAACTCTACCATTGTAATATAATTTAATCATTAATGGGATTTTAGAACCCATTGATACATGTTTGGGTAAAATATGTTTTATAAAATGTTAAATTATAGAAAATTGAGAAATTGGTGGATCTAGATTATAAGGTGAATGAGTAACATATTGATAAGATATGATTTTAAAAATAATGATATAATTTACACTCCCTATGTAGAAAATAACATTCAATGTATTGAATATGAACATAAATTTAGTAAAGTTTGAATTATGATTGGGTTTTCCATTTTAATTATTTTTCAAATTGATTCATAGAGATTATATTCATTTTACTTGGTAATTAATAGATTAATATAGTTATTATTCTAATGACCAATAAATTTCAATGAATTTTTATTATTAAATTCATGGAATTTTTATGAGTTCGTGAAAATTTATGGCACTTGATTTTGAAGCCTTGTGTGCCTCGAATCAATTACTTATGTTTTGTTCTGGTACATTCAGTAAAGTTATGAGCAAGATTTTATAAATTTTTTACCGGTGCTTCGAATTGAAATCTGAGGGCACCGTTGAACTCGTAGTGTCGGTGATTGCTTAGTGAGAACTTCACCGCAGTACCGTTCTAACGATAATTGAAGTTAGATTTTGGGTTTTTTAATAAGTTAAATAAAAATAAGTGTAGCATATTTTTATTTTTTGTTGGTTAAAACATCTAATAGGAGGTTAGTGGTGTGGTCCACCACACCATAGGCTCCCATGAGAGGTTATGGTGGTGGGACCCACCCGCACATAACCTCCCTTGGGTGGATATCCTTGGTGGGACCCACATGAGATTTTAACCCCCTTTAACCCCCCAATTTTTGTTGGAGAAAATTCTTCACCTTCCCCCATTAATTTAATGTGCCCACACTCACAATTAATTAATTGAACTCTATAATATAATTAATTGGCACCTTTAGAATTCAAGCCAACAATTAAATAATATATAAAGCTATTATTTTATTTTGGTTGGCATCTATTCATTTGGTGGAGCTTTGAGAGAGAACTTGGAGAACCCTTGGAGAATAATCACTGAACAAAGAATGCGAAGAACGCTTCTTCATCCTACACCAAAGAATGATGAAGTCTTTCTTCGATCTTTGACTGAGCCAAAATAAAAGTATCTGAACATGAAGAATGTCGACAATGCTTCTTCATAAGTCTCTTACACCGGATGCTTCCCGACGTCGACAGAATGTCGTCCGCCTTTCCGCAACTTCATCAACGATTATCGTCATACGAGGTAGGGGTTGGATTTTGAGTATGACTATTTTACCAAGTTCTTCTTTTTTTTAAAAACAATGAATGTAGATGTTTTCTTTTACGGGTTGGGAATAATATTTTCAGGATGTTAGGGTTTGATGATCTTCTTTTAAGTTCTTATTGAGCCACCTGTTACCGCTCTAATGCAGAGGGTGCGGGCCAAACTAATAAGGACCGACCCCTCAGACATTCTTCATGAATGTTGTATTCATCACGATGGAAGGTGGCGACATTGCATTGTAGTGAATAATGAAGAACCCCCTTTGAACCACCAAGAAACCTCTTTGATGTGCCTCCAAAAAGAGCTAAGGAGCTCCCCCAACCTCTGAAAACCCAGAAATATTGCATGAGGCACCAGTGGGAAGAAGAACGAGGGAAGGATGGGAAATCCTAAGTGGCTTGGGACATAAAGCCCTAATTGTATGTGGCTGAACAGCTTGTCCGTAGGGTTTGGGAAATCGTGTTCCAACCGTGCGGTAGCCACTGTCCCACCTGGGGACATCGCACGGCTTGGCTGCACGATTTGTCAAACTGTGTTCCATCCATGCAGTTGCTACTATCTCACCTAGAGACTTTGCACAGCTTGGCCACAGGGTTTTTCAAACCCTGTTCCAACTATGATGTTGCTTATATCTAACCCAGAGACTTCGCACGACCTGGCTGCACGGTTTGTTTAGAACATGCGCAAACCATCCGCCCATGCACAAACCTCCATAACTTTGGTACCAGGAATCCGTTTGATGAACCGTCTATGGTGCTGGAATCCATGGAGTGAGAATGTGCCTTTAGTATACCCCACTAAATATTTGGGTTGAGGTGCAGTATGGTCAGGATGGATCGATCTCGAATCCAACTGGACCTCGGAACTAAAAGGCTAATAACTCACAAACCGGGCTTCCGATTGACGTGTCGTCGGTTGCACTGAGACCCCTTTGGTATGGTGGACCATTAAGATACTTTTATATGGGGCTTCGTGATAGTTTTAGTATCTTCTAGTAGATTTTGGAGCAGGTCTTCCAAGGATGAGCAAACATGTGTTCAGTAACCTAGTAGTTGGCAGAGACATGACGACTGCTGATCTTTTCGATTCGTAGTGATTCGACAAGCCTATTGGTGAGCGCCTCTAAATGAGCGCAGCAGACCCTTGATGGGGAGACCCTCTAGGTGAGTGCGGCAGACCCACGGTACTCTACACATGGAGTACCTCAGCAGTCTACCAGGGGGTGCTCTTCTGTGTGAGCGCAGCAAACCCATAGTGGGGAGCACCTCTGTGTGAGCGTGGCAGACCCATGGTGCTTGACAGGAGGAGTACCTCAATAGTCCAAGTTATTGGGAATCACCTCTATGTGACACGAAATGCTCACCATACTCGATAAATATGGAGTTCAATAGTAGCCGAGCGTTCAGATTGATACTACCCATTGAATAAATTCCTGGTTGAGCTGAGTCAATAACTTTTTAATTTTTCTCATGATTGACATGGGTTACTAGATAATATTGGTATATGTATAGGAATTTTCCTAATTAATGGTTATACATTGATTTCAAACATTTTGGTTTATCCTTGTTAGATTTTGTGAGACCATGAGGGTCTCGAGGTCCCTACTGAGTATCATAATACTCACCCATACACGAACTATGCTTACACCTCATTGTGTTGGATGTAGATGTCAGACAGTGCTAACAGAGGCTAAGAGCACCATGACTGGATGGTACCTGAAGTTGGACCTTACGATGAGTCAGCACACAAAGGAGTCTGACGGAAGTGGAGTGTTGAGGTGGCCATTTGTACCAACCCTTCAGATAGGAACCATGGAGGATTATTGAGGAGCTTCACATTACCTTTCATCTGTTTGTCCCTTTTTTAGTTGTAATTGTACTTTATAGTTGGCTATATATTTTCATCCCCTTTTACTTTCCAGCACAAATTTTGTAAACAATTTTTTCTTCGTATTTTGCTTCCAGTTATGAGAACTGATTGTGTGTGTTTACTTTTATAAAGGCAATTCCTTCCCAGCTTTGGGATTTTACGCCTTTAGTGCTATTCACCAGCACCTGTCCTATGGAAGGCGGGCTTGGGGTAGTCACGACATGGGTCCCGAGGATGGGTCGTGACAAATTTCTATTAGAGGTGTAAGTTCTTCCGCATAAGTTAGGAATATTATCATTCTTTTCTATGAAGAAAGAGTGTTAAGGGTACCTAGTGTGGTTTTCAGTTCATAGAGTCTGGTGTTGTTATGGATGGCTGACATATCCATACACTAGAACCATGACTACAGATTTCTGACTTAGTGCATGAAAACAATGATTATGTGCATGTCTTCAAAAAAATTTCTTTATGTCATCTTAACTAGGTATAAACTTTTGACCATGTCACTTCTGTTTCTTTCAGGATGTCTCCCCACAGACGAACAATTAGATCCCCGAGATTCGTATGCTCTGAAATCCCACTGAGCAACAAGGCCAAGGTGCAAGGCCCTTTACCAGTGGAGGCCCCAGCCGTACCACTCCCCATGTGGCCACCGATGCCACTAGCCCTAGTAGCAGAGAGTCCAAGCCACTTGAGAGTGTTTCATGTGTTCCAGCGCTACAGGACACCCATGTTCTAGGGAGAGACGGCCCCACTGGCGGATAAGGATTGGCTGGAGCCTGTGGCGAGGGTATTCAGGCTGGTATAGACACCAGCAGACCTCATGGTGATCCTTGCTACGAGTCTCCTTTAAGAAGTAGCAGTCAGATGGTGGAGCCTGATGCCCTAGGTGCACGACGAGGCGACACGTTTATGGGCAGACTTCGAGAGCCTGTTCCAGGTAGATTTTGTACCGTCCGCCCTTCATGCGGTGCAGATACAAGAGAAACATCATCTGCAGTCAGGTAGCATGATTTTAGCTCAGTTCTCAGTGAGGTTCACCGACCTATCACGCTACTCAACAAATATGGTACGTGACCCATTCTTCAGGGCTCATACCTTCGAGCAGGGGCTCAGGTGAGAGATAAGAGCCTTGATGATCTCTCTCAGCATCCCGACGCAGGAGGGGGTGTTAAAGAGAGTCCTCCTAGTGGAGAGTTTCCTTGCTGTGTAGTCTTCATGATTGAAACCCACCACTAGTCGACATGCAGAAGTGTCTTCTGTAGCTGGCTGTAGACAGATGTCACAGAGGTCTAAGAGGACCAGACGTACAGGTAGTCGACCGCATGACTCGTGATCGGTTGTCCGGGGCACACAGAGAAAAGAAACATATTCTATAAGCAAACAACATTACTCATGCATCATGTAGGGTCACATGGCACATGACTATCTGTCCCGTCGTTCAGATGATCAACAGATAGTTGAGGGACCTCCCAGGTAGAGGTAGAGAATCTATCGTGGTGGTCCGCAGGGATAAGGCGGATGTGGAAGAGGATCTGGTCGAGCAGCTGGCGGAGGACTACGTTACGAGGTGCTACCACCACCACCACCATGAGGTCCACCCCGACCGTAGGGAGTAGGTGGATAGGGGAGATCTCAGCTTTCGGCACCCGAGGCATATGACCACAGCTTTCCAGAGATAAATTGAGGTACTATTTGTGTCTACTCCACCCTTGCTTCAATACTTATAGACACATGTTCTAGTCACTATTTCATAGACACATCCCACATTCAGAGCTCGGAGATTCCAAGACATCTGTTGGCTCGGTCCATACATCAAGAGACTCCTAAGAGAACAGACTCAACTATTACGCACTGGTTTCTGAAGTGTGATCTTACTCAAGGAGGTGAGAGCTTCGGCTGAGATCTCCTCGTAGCAGCGCCGAGGACATATGAAGTCATCTAGGGTATATATTAGTTATCTACAGTCTATGAACAGATTGACTGTATTAGAAATAATTTGCGTTATGTCCACATGAATGGGACCAGGTTTACCTTCACCGGAAAAAAGGGAACATTTACAACACGGGTTGGACTTACTCGGAGGAGGGTACAACTGATCACTCCCCAGTTGGATTGCCTTACCCTCAAAGTAGTTGATGTGGAGAGTCTGACTTATCCTGTAGTGGTGGAGCAGTACACGGATGTTTTCCCTGACAATGTTTCAGGACTACCTCCTCGTAGAAAGGTTGACTTCTACATTGACATATACCTCGGGATGACACCGATATCTACTCTATCATATCATATGGATTCAGCAGAGTTTTGTGTGCTGCGGGTATAACTGGAGGACTTGTAGGGGAAGTGATTTATCTGACCTAGTGTTCCTCCCTGGGCAGCCCCGATATTGTTCACCAAAAAGGAAGATGGGTGATTGAGGCTTTGTGTCTACTACTGTCTCCTAAACCAGGTGACTGTGAAGAACAAGTACCCACTCCCAAGGATTGACGACCTCTATGATCAGCTCAAGGGAGAACCATGGTTCTCAAAGATAGACCTCAAATCATGTTATCACCAGATCAGAGTTCGAGACGAGGACGTGTAGAAGATGACCTTCAGGGGTCGGTATGACCACTATGATTTCTTGGTTATTCCCTTCAGCATAACAAACTCTCCTGCAGTTTTCATGAGTATGATGAACATGATCTTCTAGCCTTACCTTGATCGCTTTTTCGTGGTCCTCACCAACAATATTCTGATCTAGTTGACTACTGTGGAGGAGCATGCCTACCATTTGCAGGTAGTACTAGACAAACTTCTAGAGAACCAGCATTATGGTAAGCTCTCGAAGTGCCAGTTTTTTATTTGAGAGGTTCACTTCTTAGGACATGTCATCTTGGAGGCTGGAGTTTCAGTAGATCCAAGGATGATTGAGGTGGTACATTTTTGGGAGCCACTAAAGAGTGTGATGGAGGTACAGAGTTTCTTGGGCTTGGATGGATATTTCTGGGGGTTCGTGTCAGACTTCTCTAGAGTTATAGCACCACTATCATCTTTGATGAAGAAGGGGAAGCCCTTCGTGTGGTCGAATTGATGCCAGCAGAGCTTTTAAGAGCTGAGTCAGAGGCTGACTAGGGCCCCCATCTTGAGGCTTCTAGAAGAAGGAATTGGGTATGTAGTCTACTGCGACGCATCAGGGACCGAACTCGGGTGTGTCCTGATGCAAGAGTGAGCTGTGATCACATATGGTCCTTGACAGATGAGACAACATGAGCAGAACTACGCTACCCATGACCTGAAGTTAGCAGCAGTGGTCTACACCTTGAATATGTGGCGACACTATCTGATGCGTGAGTTTTTTACTGTGTACACTGATCACATGAGTCTCAGGTATATCATCTCTCATAAGGACCTGAACCTAAGACAGTGTCGATAGCTTGAGTTACTCGAGGACTATGAATTTGAGATAGTCTATACTCATTGGAGGGGGAACGTTGTTGTGAATGCCCTCAGTAGGAGATATGGTATACAGCTGCTAGGAGAGGTGACATAGCAGCTGGATGCCTTATAGATATCCTTTGTGGATAAATATGGGTAGCATATCTAGTGTCTCTTATAGTCAATCCCCCATTACTTCAGCGATTCAGGGATGCGTAGCATGGATATGCTAACTGTGAGACACGACGTGCTCAGATTTCCATAGGGCAGGCACCTGATGTATTTTATAAAGGTGGGGAGCCCTTAATCCTCTTCAGAGGATGTACCATGGTACCAGTTTCACTTCAAGAGGATGTGTTGAGGGAATTGCACAATTCCCCTCTATCGGTATATCTAGGAGTGGCGAATATGTATCAGGACATTCGGCGACAGCACTAGTGGCTAGGTATGAAGAAGGCAGTAGTTGAGTTTGTCTCTCGATGCCTCACTTTCCATCATGTGAAGGCGGATCACCAGGTACCAATAGGGTTGGTACAACCTATGAGGCCCCGGAGTGGAAGTGGGATGGGATGTCCATGGATTTCATGATGGGTCTTCCAGGTACATCTTAGAGTCATGACTCGATTTGGGTGATTGTCAACTGACTCACCAAGTCAGCTCACTTCCTAATGATCGGAGATAAAGGCTCAGTAGAGAGCTTGTGATGCCTCTATGTGCAGAAGATTGTGCGATTACCTAGAGTACCATATTTTATAGTCCCCAAAAGTGACACACGGTTTACTTCTAGGCTATGAAAGGGGTTTCAGGAGGCTTTCAGGATGTAGTTACATCTGAGCACCGCCTTCCATCATCAGACATATGGCTAGACCGAGTGGACCATCCAGTCCTTCAAGGACATGCTCAGAGCTTGTGTCCTCATCTTTGGTCGTAGATGGGAGGATCATTTACCTTTGGTAGAGTTTTGCTACAAAAACAACTATCACTCTACCATAGGGATGGAACCTTTCGAGGCGTTGTGCGGGAAACCTTGTAGATCACCTATGTACTAGACAGACCCAGGGAAGTCTGCACTAGTGGGACCAGAGATAGTACAAGCTACCAAGGAGAAGGTGAAGATCATCCAGGTGTGGATGAAGACTGTACAGAGAAAAAAAAATTCAAATGTTGATAATAGATAGTGGAATCTAGAGTTTGAGGATGGAGACAACATATTTCTACGGGTCTCACTTTGACGAGGTCTACTGATATTTGGCCGAGGCGACAAGTTATCTTCAAGATTCATCAAACCTTTATAGGTCCTCTAAAGAGTAGGCGAGGTGGCTTACAGCATAGCTCTTTCACCTCAGTTGAACCGAGCGCATGATGTCTTCTACTTATCTCAGTTGAGGAGATACGTGCACGACCCATCCCACATCATCGACCCTGGAGAACTTGACATCGATGACGGGGGTGACATTCATGTTGGTTCCATTGGAAATCGAGGATCGATAGGAGCAGGTCCATTAGGGATGGTCAATACCTCTAGTGAGCATTTGTTGGCATCACATGAACCTATAATAGAGCACATGGGAGCAGGAGGCTCAGATGCGTGCTCAATACCCCCATTTGTTTGCTTAGTTCGAGTAATAGTTTATGGGGATGTAAATCAATGAGTTTGGAAGAATGTAAAGACCTGGAAATTCCATGCAATATTTTTGTTTCTTAAATTCATGGAATTCTTATGAGTCCGCGAAAATTTACCGCACATGATTCTGAGGTCCGGTGTGCCCGGAATCAATTTCTGAAGTTTTGTTCGGTTACGTTACGTAAGCCTACGTGCATGATTTTATAACTTTTGGACAGGTGCTCAGAATTGAAATCTGAGGGCACCTTTGAACTCACAACGTCAGTGATTTCTTAGTGAGACCTTCACCACAGTTTCATTCTAACGTGAATGGAAGTTAGATTTTGGGATTTTTAATAAGTATAATAAAAATAAGTGTGGCTTATTTTTATTTTGTGGTGGTTAAAACCTCCAAGAGGAGGTTAGTAGTGGGGGCCACCACACCACAACCTCCCATGAGAGGTTATGGTGGTGGGGACCACCCGCACAAAACCTCCATTTAGAGGATATCCTTGGTGGGGGCCATGTGGGCTTTAAACCCCCTTTAACCCCCCCCCACATTTTTTTGGGAGAAAACTCATCACCTTCTCCCATTAATTTAATGTTCCAACCCTCATAATTAATTAATTGAGGTATTTCATTTAATTAATTAGAAAATTTTGAATTCATGACAAAAATTAAATAATAGATGAAGCTATTATTTTATTTTTGTTGGAATCTATTTATATGGTGGAGCTTTGAGAGAGATCATAGAGAACCCTTGGATAATTGTCTCTCAACAAAGGACATGAAGAACTCCTCTTCATCCTCCACCGATGAACGATGAACTATTTCTTAGATCTTCAATAGAGCCAAAAGAAAAGGAGCTAACCACAAAGAATGTCGTTGATGATTCTTCCTCAGTCTCCTACCCCGAATGCTTCTTGACGTCGACGGAATGACATACTTCACTCCATGACTTTGTCAAGGATTATCGTTATACATGGTAGGGGTTGAAGTTTGAGTATGACTATTTCCCCAAGTTATTCTTTTCAAAAAAAAAGAATGCAGATGATTTGTTTTGCAGGTTTGGAATAATTTTTGTTAGAGTTTAGGGTTTGATGATATTCTTTTAAGTTCTTGTCGAACCACCTGTTACTGCTATAATGCGGAGGGTGCAGGCCAAACTAACATGGACGGAACCCACTGTCCTTCTTCTTGAATGGTGTGTTCATCACAATGGAAGGTGGTGTCTTAGTGTTGTATTGAAGAATAAAGAACCCCCATTCAATCCACCAATAAACCTCTTCGATGTTCCTCAAAAACGAGCTAAGGAGCTCCCCTATCCTCGGAAAAATGGAAATCATGCATGAGGCACGAGTGGGAGGAAGAATGGGGGAAGGATGGGGAATACCGAGTGGCCTGGTACTTAAAGACCTTATTTTATGCGGCTGCACGACTTGACCATATAGTTTGAGAAACAATGTTCCAACCGTGCGGTAGCCACTGTCCCTCCTGGGGACTTTGCATGACTTGGCTGCACGGTTTGTCAAACCGTGTGCCAACTATGCTGTTGTTACTATCTCACCTAGAGACTTTGCACGGCTTGGCCACATGGTTTTTCAAACCGTGAACCAACCATATGGTTACTACTGTCTCACCCAGAGACTACACATGACCTTTCTGCATGGTTTGTTTAGTCCATTCACAAACCATGCACCCCTGCACAAACCTCCATAACATTGGCACCGAGAATCCATTTGGCGAACCGTTAGCAGCGCTGGAATCCTTGGAGTGAGATAGTTCCTTGAGTATAACCAATTAGAGATTTGTGTTGAGATGGTGTATGGTCAGGTTGGATCGATCACGAATCCAACTGGACCCCGAAACTAAAAGGCTAATAATTCACAGACCGAGCGTCCGATTGACACAACATTAGTTGCGCTGAGACCTCTTCGACATGGCAGACCGTTGATATTCTTCTACATGGGACTATGTGATAGTTGGAGTATCGACTAGTAGATTGTGGACCAGGTCTTCTAGAGAGGAGCAGTCATTTGTGTGGGAACCTAGTAACTGGCTGAGTCTTGATGACTGATGATCAATTCGACTCGGAGTTATTTGTCTAGCCCAGTGGGGAGCGCCTTTGTGTGAGTGCGGCAAACCCACATGGGGGGGGGAGCTCCTCTGTGTGAGTGCGGCATACCAATGGTACTCGACACGTGGAGTACCTCAGCAGGCTACCAGGAGGAGAACCTTTATGTGAACGCATCAAACCCAGAGTGGGGAGCACCTCTGTGTGAGCGTGGCAGACCAACAGTGCTCGATAGGAGGAATACCTCAGAAGTCCAAGTTAGTGTGAAGCACCTCTGTGTGACGTGGCAGGCCCACTGTACTCGATAGAGAGTGAGTTCTCCAAAAGCCGAGGGTTCATATTGATACTACCCCTAGAATAAAATCATGGTCGAGATGAGTCAATAACATTTGTGTTTTTTCTCATAATGGAGATGGGTTACTAGATAGATTAGGTATATTTATAGGAATTTATCTAAGTAATGGTTTTCCATTGATTTCATACTTTTTGGTTTATACTTGTTGGATTTTGTGAGACCTTGAGGGTCTCAGGGTCCCTACTGTGTATCATTATACTCAACCCTGCACAAGATATGCCCGCACCTCATTGTGTTGTATGCAGACGACAGACAGCGCTAATGAAGGCTGGGAGCACCAGGATTGAACAGTGCCCAAAGGTGGACCTTACGAAGAGTCTGTACACAGAGGAGTCTGACAGATGCGGAGTGTTAAGGGGGCCATCTATACATACCCTTTAGGTAGGAACCCCAGAGGACGATCCTGGAGCTTCACTTTACCTTTCAGCTATTTTTTCATTTTTCAGTTTTACATGTACATTATAGTTGGGCTTGTATTTCCGGCACCTTTTACTTTCAGCACAAATTTTATATACAGTTTGTGCTTAGTGTTTTTCTTCTAGTTGTGTGATCTTATTGTGTGTGTTTACTTTTATAAAGTCAATGCCTTCCCAGATTCGGGATTTTACTCCTTGGGTGTAGTCGCCAACCCCTGGCCTATGGAAGGCGGGCTTGGGGTAGCCACGACATGTGTCCTGAGGACGGGTCATGATTTTTTTTCAAAGGATAAGCTTTTGAATATGTAAATTGATGTTATTGAATTTTCCTCATTTATTTTGACTAAATATTTAGTTAATGTTTGAAAAGGATTTGAACTTATGATATTTATTATAAATAATAAGATATATTTATTTATACATATTTTTTTCCCACATAGCATATATGCATGTATGGATAAGATATGCCATTTTTTTAGAAACAATATGCATCCCTATTAATTAAAAAGTAGATAATTACAATTTATAAGGAAACTAAATATGCATATGAATATTAGATGAAAACAATTAATGAATAAAAACATCACTTATCACTGTTTATATATTTTCACCTTTTATCTTATCTATGTATTCTTTCCTAGACATTTTCCTATTATAGTAACCACTATCATCAAAATGTCAACGGTTTAAAAAAATATATTCATTACTGGTATAAAAATTATTTTCTAGTATTTTCTTATTTCTAGTGATTCTAGGAAAATGAATGAGTATATGGAAAAGGGAATGATTACTATACATCTCTAGAAATAGGTTTTTATTAATTATTATTAGAGGAATGAATAATATTAATTCCCCATATTCAATAGGGTATATATAAAAATAATTGATAAAGAGAAGAATAAGAGGTAATATGAATTTAAAATTAATAATAAGAAATAATATTGTTGAATGAATGAATTCATAAAATGATTTTAAAAAGAAAGAAATTGTATTCTCACATCATTGATGCATGAAAGATACATGGTATGATCTATTTATTAGATCATAATTAGAATCTGATACATGTATTGAAATAAATTAATACATAGTTAAACTAATTATCAAACCAAGTCTATCCACCGAGTTCTATATCTATTTATCTAATAGATAATATTAATGATTACCATGCTTTATTTTTAAAAAAAATAAACATTAACTCTATAATTCAATACTATACCATATAAATATAGGCTAATCAATAACACCACGTTGATTCAATATTATAAAAATAATTAAAATCAATATTATACCATGTTGGGTGACCATTAATAACATTGTTTTATAATTTTATGGATAAAGTTCATGTCTAGACTATATAAATTATAGTTTTCATCACCGTAAATATTTTATATTATTACTCTCATAATTAAATTTCTATTTGTCTATATATTATTTCATATAATTAAATCATAATGTATATATTTTTAATTCCTTCAATATTTTTGAAAAAAATATCTACTTGTTTTATTTTTATGGATATGAATTCTATTATCGTTGAAAAACATTGATTTTTCACCATTGAGTAGATACATATAGTATATTATATACTTCAGATTAATTTAATATAAAATAAAATTTATTCTTGTAAAATTGTCGTTAATTTTGGTGGAATGTAAAATTAAATATCAATACATTATATTATTATATAACAAAAGTGGTACATATAAATTATTTCATATATCTATTAATGTAGTAAAATGTATATCTGATTTTAAATTCCATTATTCCAATATTCAATTTTTCCATGTTAAGAGAGTAAAAATAAAATATTCCTTTTTTCAGTTACAATAATTTCTACATTACATGGTTTATCACTATTAAATTATCATGAGAGAATTCAAAAACATGAATATATCAAATAAAATTTTAAATATTGTAGTATTATTCTTATTCATCTAATTGTTTAGATGACTATTCTTTAATAGATGATTCTAGTATTAATATTAGTCACTTTTATATATTTGAATCCTTATAAGAAATATATTCAAGATGATATGATTTTTTATCATTTAATTTTATAAATGATGTAATTTCAATTATGAATAGTTGGTTTGTAACTTACTAAGATTTTAAGATATATTTCCTTTTAAATAAATTAAATTTCATTAACAGCTTGTTATATACGGAACACTAAACATTATGTGATTTGAATATTGGATACTAATATAACATAGCTTTTAAATTTATGGAATAATTTCAAATAACCAGTGTTTAAAAATATGATTGAATTTTTAACATAATTTAAATATATTTATAAATAAATACCAATTTTTAATAAAATTCACTATATATTTTGAAATTATAATTTTACTAAATAATGGTTTTTAATATTTTTATGAGAAATTAATATAAATATTGTTTTACAATTTTCCAATAAGTTTTTGAAAAAATAAACCTTTTTTAATCATACATTTCAAATTATATTAGAAACAATTTTTTTTAAATAATATAATAATATAAATTTTTTCATTAATAATTTAAAATATTGATATTTATTGAAAATTATAATTTCATTTTATGATTTTACAAATATATGTTTTGTATAGAAATGGTTTCCAAAGAATAAGTAGTCAATTGATATTTTCAATAATCCAATTTAAGTAATAACAATAAATATTATGTTGAATATTGATATAAAACATTTTATACTTAAGAATAGTGTTTTTGGAAAATCTATTTCCATCGTGTTTTGTGTGTTTAATTTTAAATTTAATTCTACCAGTCATGTGAATTAAATTTCGTGAAATAGATTCCATATTTTTAATCAACAAAGACAAATTTTTAATGTGAAAAATTCATTCTTATTAAATGAATATTTAAAATAGGAAAAATAACCACTATGGTTAAGGTAAAAATAGGCATACCCAAGGTTATGATAAGTGATAAGATTGAAATTGAATTTTAAACATGTCTCAATAATATTTAATATACGCGTTTTAACTTCCTCTAATTATACATTGTAATATCTTTCTATTTTGAATATTTTAGATAGATAATGACTTTATTATATTGTGTTCTATTATAAAATTACATGCATGTCCTCTCTCCCATGTATAAAACAACACCCTAAATTCTCTTATTTACATCACATTTTTTCTTTTATGTTGACAAAAACCATGAAACGTATCTTATAACCATACCATTTATTGATTTTTTTGAGATATTAACCATAAAATACCATTACAAGGCCTTTACTAATGCCCCTAGAAGTGCCATACCAAAGGACAAATAATCATCTAACCTGGCCTCTTTAAATATATTTCTTCCTATAGCTATAATAAATATTTTTCTTTCATAATTACCTTATAAAATAATTATCCTAAATATATTGGAATGTCACTATGAATTTTTACCCAAAATATCCACAATGTATACCACCAAATGGGAAATTAAAGTATTACGCATTTGTATATACAGACTACCCTGTCTTTATAGGGATACAATTATCTTTATATAACCATATTTCATTTATTTTAATTTTAATGGGATAATGTTTTTATATGATATTTATGATATAAATATTCTTTTATGTCTATAGTATGACATATTACTTCTTACCTTCTAATCAGTAAGTAAATTTAAACATTACTAGTACGAACGAGTGGAAAAGGACCTCAATGGAGTGATGTTATTAATTTATTCATTTCTAATATATATTAAATATAAAAAAATATAGATTAAATGATAATATTTTATTTAATAAAGATACTATTAAGTTTCATTATCTTATAAATATCTTTAATTCCAACTTTCAAAATGCAAAAGTTTTATTCATGCTTATATATGACCTACCATCCTCCGAAATGGTGTAATACATATTTATATATCTCTCTCTTAATGTTGAAAATAAATATAAATAACATATATATATATATGTATATATATATATATATATAATTATTTAAATTATATTTATTATTGATCCAAGATCACCATAAGGGGATCAAAACTATCAAACTGATACTCTTAGAAAAAAATAATTAAAATGTAGAAATGATAACTTTAATAAAGAATTTTTTAAAAAATAGGTGTTAAAATGTTATTAGGGAATCATATATGATATTATATGTAACTAAATTTTTTATATAATAATAATAATTAAAAATTTATTATAGAGTATGTTAAATCGCTTTCAAAGAAATTCAAACTTGAGGAAGGGGATTTATGTTCCTATATCTTTGTCTATTTAGATTGATTATGATAATGTTTTTATGATAAAATATCATGATAAAAATCTCCCAAAACACTAAAATATTATTATTATGTGAACACTTACAGATATTACATATTTTCATTTCATATTTTCAACATTAAGAACCCATGAGACTAAAATTATATTTTTACCGAAAAAATAATTTATTTCCCTATTAGTTCAAATGTCATTTTTATAACATGTCCTAAGTTTCCAAAAATTCATTATTTTGTTAACTATGATGGTTTAATGTAATTTTTATACATGATTTATTTTTATATTTTTAAAAAAGTAATATTTTGTCATTTTACAAATGAGGTAATTTTGAAATTTAATTGAAAATGTTAAAAAATATTTATTTTAATGTACACAACAAAAATATAATTCTCATCATCATAACAACTCAAAAAAATGAATATTATGTTACAAGTATCAATGTTTTTTTATAGAAAATACTTCATTTAATAGTTGGTAAATTTTGAGATTGTAAATATGAAATTTCAATTTGATAATGGTAGATTACTCAAAAAAAGATGAAGTGATCTGTTAATGGATTTTTTTATCTAATATAGAATCCTTTTTGGTTTATTATTATTTGTTGGGGGGTTTGATCCAATGATACCTTACAATTTCATTCTTTTAGTGACATGTGATAATGATGTTTTATGTATGACTCTATAATTGTGTTTTCATTCTAATGGTGTACATAGGTTATGATGAAGAATTTATAGAACCCATTTCATTTCCACATGTTATAAAATTATCCAATAGTCAAATGTTTTTGAAAACCATTTACCTTACATGTGTTAAAGTGAGATTAATTAGTTATGATCATATGAACAAAAATTAGTGATATTTATTTTGTGATAGGTGGAACAATAATTATATATCCCTAAAATAAATTTCCTAAAGATTGATATATCATGAGATAGTAAGGAATGAAATTTGTAGTGAACCTTATAAAGTAGGGGATTAAATCCACATGGATAGGTTTGGGGTGAGAATTTTCTAATGATATGATGGAATACTTAGTGAACCAAATCCTCTAATATTCATAGCTGCGAGACATGACTATTGAAATGATTTTCCCTGCTTAAGTATTTTCCAAAATCATAGGTATTATTAAAAGTTTACGATGCTCAGGATCATACTATCTGTTTCTATTGTGATTCATGTAACTTGGGTAATATATTGCTATGATATGACCCATGATTATGATTATGATATTCATGATATCATTTTAAAATGTTATTATCATGTTCTCATACATGTATTCTCATTTTATATTTATATAATCAATGACATCATTGTATTTAAAAACTTATTGAGTATCAGTCCCCACCCATTATTATGTTTCCTTTACCCGAGTTATGAATAAAGGATTCTTGTATGGTGCTTATAAGAAGGGTTCATGTTATGAATATAATAGTGGGAAATGTGGTAGATTTATTTAGAGAATATTGTTTATGTATCCAATTTATAACTAATACTACACCTGTAGGATTCTTGAATTGAATTTAATATTATGTAATTGTAATTAACCTACTAATATGTAATATCTATGTATGAAAAATATTGAACTCTATTATTAGAATCATGAATTTTTTTTATTGCCATAGGAAACTAAGATGTGGAAATCATAGTGAGAACCATTAGGATTATCTAACAAATAGGATAAAATCCCTTTTTATTATGAATAAAGGAGCGTGGTTTCCATGAAAAATATCCCTATCAAAATAATATAAGGGGATATTTTTTCTATATAGATTTAGTTAGTGGTAATATACCCCAAATTTGTTGTTTGGGTATATCACATCCATCATTCTAGTGCATATTGAATGTTCTCTTACTGTGTACATATTTTTAAACTCATTTTGGATATGATTGTTTTAATTTACAAAATAATTATTCAATTTCTTTATGAATTTGAAGATATTATTTCCATGTATGACCTAGGATAAAATATTGGTTCCATAAATTGAATTGAAGGTGTCATGATTTTTAAAACCTATGATTAATTTTTCATAATTCATCACTCTAACTAATGATTATTAATAGTCAATCAAACCACAACTATTTTAATAATGGATTGAATATATAATGAATAATATGATATGGTAATATGCATGCTCAAATATTTATTTACAAAAAATGATATTAGTTATTTTAATTACAATATATCAATAAAAGTATGAATAAATGTAAAATTTAAATCGAAAATATTTAGAGGTTAAATTTTTAGTGAAAACCCCTAATGACATTCCTAAAAATAAAAGTACTCAACATCTAGTTTGATTTGACGTTATCATATTCAAGGATTTTAATTTATTTTGTAATTCAAATATAAATTTATAATGAATAGAATTAACATTTCATAATATGAACCATACTATCATAGTTTATCAGTGTGATGATAAATATGAGAATATGATGGAAAAAAATCAATTACATCAGTCTTCATTACTAATCATGATGGGTTTCTATATAATATGGTTTGGGTGAAACTCATCCTCTTAAATATTCTTATTATGTGGGAATTGTTTTATTGTATTTATGTAAGAGTTTCATATACCTTTACCAAATTTTTATGTTGAGTTTTCAATTGAGCACATTACTAGTGAAACACGTATTTTGAAGTCTCCATATAGAATGGTACAAAATGATTTTTAGGAATTGATGATTAATCTCATATAGAATATTTAAAAATGTTTCATTCAACCAAGTGTGTCAACATGGGTGCACATATTATTTTTATTATGAAGGATGATGGATCATTGAGATACACTATTTATTGTCTAGAAAAGAAGAAGCTCATAATCAAGAATAATAATCCTCAACATAGTATTGATGACCTGTTAGTTAAACTAAAAAATTCTCAATTATTTTCCAGGATTGGCTATCATTATAGATATCAAAAAATAAGATTCAATAAAGAGGATATACCCAAGAAATAATTTTTTTATGAGGCATAGAGCCTATCAATTTATAGTGATATCATTTATTTTTCACAATTCCCTTGTTTTATTCATCGACATAATGTATATTGTCTATAGATATTTCCATAATCCATTTTTGGTAAACATTGTGGATTATGTTTGTATGTATTCAATGAGAAAGTAAGATTTTTTAGGTCAAATAATGATTTTAATGAAGACCTATTGGATGCTTAAGTTGTTTGAATAAATTGCAAAGTGTAAATTTTTCAACAAAAAGTTACATTTTTATTATAATTATCCTCAATAAATGGAATATCTATGGAAAACTTAATGATGTTGTTATTGAAATTTAGAATAGGTAAACAACTAGGACTGTGATACATTGTTTTCCTTGTTTGGATGGATATTATTTATAATTTTTTAATAATATGTAATTTATATCAAATCCAATAACCATGTAAACGTGGAAGGGGTCCAATTTCCTCAGGATAATGAATTTTCTATTTTTCAATTGACTTTAGATAAAGTTATTTTCCACGCTTGTTCTTAACCAACATAACAATGGATAAGGTTTGGTGGTCTATAGTGATTAATCATGGTTGGTTTTGTGATTATTATATATGTAAAATTATATGGTTATATTTTTTCCCAATAAATATTTATTTTTCATTATAATAGTTAAAAATGTTAGGATTTTGATTTAGTTGTAGTTATTTTTTTATTAATGATTTTGAGGAAGTATCTTTACTAAAAAAGTTGTGATATGTATACTAATCATAAAAAATTGAAGTATATATTAACCTAGAATATGATAAACAATCACTATAGAACATGGTTATAGTTAATTAGTGATTAAGACAACTCATTACATTACAACCCTATGAAATAGAATAAGGAGGCAGATTCACTGAGGTCAAATGGTTGTACTATATTATCTTGGATTAAGATCCCAAATGATCAAATGTTTTTTGGATTTTCAATGACTATACTTGGAAGTCATGATAGAAGAGGATAAATCCTAAATTTATCAATTTAGTGTTAAAAAATCTATATAATTTCTGGATAAGTAAAATATGGTAGGAAAGGTTTATGAATTCAACATTGATATTGATGGAATGAAAAAATTATGGAATAATGCTTATGTTCCATCCACACTATATTTTAATAATGATATATTTGATGAATATTGTACTTCATCGTTCTTAATGAATCTAAGAAGTAAACTGATTTAAAGATATATAAAAAAATATTTATGATGGGACAATATTAAAAGGGATATTGTGGAATATGTATGTTGATTATTGGAATGTCAGTATATTAAGGATAAGATATATAATTTTAATTGTTAGCTATAATTAGTAACAATACTATTAAGTAAATAAGAGAACATGACCATGTATTTTTTCATCGGACACCCCAAAAAAATAATTTGGAATAATGTTATTTAGGTTGAAGTTAATCACTTCACAAATTTATAATTCATTATTAAGATTAAATAATATTTATATATTGATTATATTACAACAATATAATAAAAGAAAGTGGTATCACTCAATACTGTAAAACATTCTACTATATTTGATCATCATCCAAGGATTTCGTTAAACATACAGTGAAATATTAAAAATGAGATGGATATATAGCTGTGTTTTAGTATTTATCATCATCCATAGATATATAGTCAGTATGGTAGAACCATTAAAACACTTGATTACATGATGATGTTTTTTTATATTAATTTTGACGGTTGTTAGGATCTACACAATCCTCTAGTAGAGTTTTCTTATAATAACAAATTTTTCTTAGGCATCCCAATGGTTCCTTTTGAACCCCTTTATGGAAATTGGTTTATAATGCCAACATGTTTGGTTGAAGTTGGATAATTTAGTCTATTCGTATATGATCTAGTTGGGGAAATGGTAGAGAATACCAGATTCATTCAACAACACATTGAGTTAGATTCGATTTCATAGAAATGTCATACTGAAAATATTCAGATTAATGGGGAATTAAATGTTGTTAATAATGAATTCATATTAAAATTTTAATTTATGAAGTTTGTGGTATTTTAAAATTAATTAATTTTCATCCATATATATATTGGACACTTCTATATTCATGAACACATATGGATGGTATTTTGTCACTTGACACTTCCACTGAACCTCTATCAAGTTCTTGATGTGTTACATGTATCTCCTATGAAGATGTAGGTAGAAAAAAATTCAAATAAAATATTTATATAAATCATAATAATAGATATTTCTTATTCATATTAATAAAAACTAGAAGGATTCATGGAATATATAGATAAGGTGCCATAGAACATGAATACTCACCTGGAAAATGTTTTCCAAAGCAATCATAAATTCAAAGAAGCTACATGGGAACATAAGGATGTGATGAAACAATGGAATACTAATTTTTTATAATATGGTGACATAATTTCTATGGGGTATAATGTTACACTCGAATATTATATGATATATCCATTTTAAGATAAATTTAATTTTTCAAAATCTTGACATATATGCAACCCTTAGTCAAAACACATTGTGACACAGTATACAATAAAAATGTATCTTTTGAATATATATTATTTGTGAAAATAACCAAATTTTAAAAATATATATAACATTTTTGATTGATAAAATAAATTTAAAAATAAATAATAAACTATTAATAATGTCAAATATGTTTTAAAAATATATTTTTCATAAGAAAATAATATTAAAAAATTTAGTGATAAAATAATAATGTTACATTTATAAAATAATAGAAACTAAATTTGGAAATATATCATTTATTATTGAAATTGACATGTCACCATTATATTATACTAATGTTTATGGAATTTTGTAAAAGTTTATTTTTTATTAATACCAGAAAATACATATTTTTATTGATAATGGTCTTTTCATTTAATGAATTTGAAAAGAACCACTTAATATTTATATTATTTTAAAAGTATGATAAATTAAATATTTAATATTTTAATTTAGTTTATTAGAATCAATCTTATATTTGACTTTGAAATTAAATCATTCTAGCATTGTGTAAACTATTTTATGGTAAGCTGATTTTTATCCAGTATTATGGATGTAATTTTATTTTAAAATATTTCACTTATGTAAATTGAATTTGATAAAATTACTTCCATATTTGGAATCAAAATTTATTTATTTTGTAATTATTATACTTTTAATTTTTGTTATATCGGATAGTAAAATATATAAAAACATGTTATTGTAGTATGGTTAAAATGAGTATTTGAGGGGCCAAACCTTGAGAGAAGGGAAAAAGTGAAAATTAAACATGTATAAATACTATTATCATTCGATATTTCGACTTCTTACTATGTCACATTCTAATATATTTCCATATGATATATTTTCATAGAATTTATTTATTATATTTTATTCTTCTAATGAATTTTATGGGGGTCATCTTCCCCACTTATAAAATGAAAACCCTACATTCAATTATTTATAGATTTTTCCGAAATATATCTTGAAAAAAATAAAACGAAATCTCTTCTAAAATTTTAGATTCATGATTTTTAGGTTTTTCCCTTCTTTAGATATACTTTAAATCGTCCTATATAAAAGACGTAAAGTAGTCCTACTGTAGGATAGATAACCATCTTACGCTACCTCATTCAATTTAATTATCCTATACCACCTCTAAATTATTGTATTCATCATAAAATTAAAAATCTTGTATCATAAATCTTTAGATAATTGTTAGGATTATGTAACAAAAAAATATCTACTCTCAATCCAATCAACTCGGTATTGAAGGTATCACTCATGAGTATATGTCAACAACAACCTCCACATTACGCTACAATTCATTTTCCAGTTGCATATTTCATTGATTGGTATTTTTGGGGTTGTAATTTTTATATATAATATTTATGACATATTTTTTTTGGAATTATAATATAATTTCCTCAGTGTTACCTTCTGATCCATTATATAATTATAATTCCACTCATGCATACGTGAGGACTACCAAATTGACGATCCAATATGATTCCTTTTTTGTTACCTCATTACAAGGATGGTATAAAAGATATTTTTGCTGAATATATAATATATATAATATATAATAATTATTTTTCATGCTAAATTAGTATTTTTCTTTATAATATTTCATCCAAGGAAATGTGAATATAGCGTTTGTTCATTTGTATGACCTACCGTCTCCATTAATGTTTTAATTAATTTATCTATTTATATAATTTATAGATTACTATAAATATGATTTTAATATATTTATATTATTTTTATATCATGATTAAAATTTTGGAGTTGACAGAATCATTATCAATGTAGAAGGACAGTAACTACCTAAAAAAATATCTTTAAAAATACGATATTTAAAACTCTTAAATGATGATTACAATAGTGAATTATGAGTAAATTGGGGTTTAAATGTTATAAGGGGATAATATATGATATTATAAGTAGCTAAATATTTATGGTATAAAATAATAAATATTTTATATACTGTATTTGAGGTCAATGAAATTTTGAATAAATTCTAATATTAGGAATGGGATTTATGTTGCAATCTCATTGTTTATAGGGATTGTTTATGATTATGTTTTTGATGATGATATTTTTTATATGACTCTCAATAAGTTAATTTTATTTCTTCAATTTTTTTTTATTTTTATAGATTACATGTATTAATTTAATTTTCCCATCATTATTAATCTACGAGGCAAGATTATTTTTAATGAAAATTGATATTGTTTATCTCTTTGGAAAAAAATATTGCTTCATCCATGTTAATGTATAAAAAAAGTTGAATTTTTGTCAATAATATCCAATTAATTTTAATTCAATTTTTACACATGATTAATTTCTTACAAAAAAAATAAATAGATTTATGATTTCATTTTATAAACAAGGTACATTTGAAATTCAACTAAAACTTTGAGTAAAATATTAGTTCTAACATATAGAACATGAAAAAAATTTCTCACCATCATTACCACTCAATAATTTCAATATTCTACTACATGATTCCAATTATCTTATTAAATAAAATTTATTCCTTAATATTTTGTATATATCATATTTTAAATATGTGATTTCAAGATAAAAAAATTATTTTCCACGAGAAATGTTCTATATATTGTATTTATGAATTTTCATTTACGATTACAACATTTGACATTACCTATGTTTTATGGAGGTTATGATCCAATAATAACCTAAAATTCCATTCCATGGATTACATATGATTATTATAATTTAAGGACGATTCTTTGTAACACATTTTATTCCTAAGAGTATATTCTATTATGATGAAACCTTTATAAGACCCCTTTAATTTTCACATGTTATCCTTTTTCTCTAATGAAATATTTATAAAAAAAATTCCATTAAATGGGTTATGAAATGATGAATATGTTATGATATTGAATAATATATATGAATTATTTTAATTATGTAATGGGTGGTCCAAAATTATTATATCCCACCAATAAATTTGGTAATGATTGATATATCAAGATATAATAGTGAATAGAATGGGGAGTGAACCAAGCATAGTAAGTGACTCTATACACCTTAATAGTATTTGGGAAAACCGTTACTCAAGAAATGATTAAATGGGAGTGTTAGAATAATCCACTATGATATCATTGGGAGTGATCCTTAACTAAGGAATTAATTTTTCATTCTTATTTTCTATGCCAGAAACATATTTTATATGACAATGTTATTATCTCATGGATCGTGTTCATGGGTTCCATTATAAATAATGTCATATGAACATGAGTTCATTATTCCATGACTCAATATTATGATTTGTAATATTTTGGTTATGGTTTCAGGATTTCATTATAATATTGAAATACCATTATGATCATGTTATGATGAAGTGATCATTGGTATCTCTTTTCCTTACCCATAGTGAGCATGAGAGATCACACTTTCATATGTTTCCATTCCCTGGGATATAACTGTTATAAAAATTATATGCCAAGGAAGGAATTCAGTCATGAAGATCTTAGTGTGTAATTATGTAGATATCTTAATATCATGTTATTTATTTTTCAATTCAATCAATTATAGTAAATCTATAAGATTATCTTATAGAATTTAATGTGCTGTAATGAATAGTCATCTATTAAGATGTAATATTTGTGTATGAAATTTATGGGATACTATATATTCGATTAGTAAATCACCCAATATATTTTTAACCTTCCATAATTATTTTAAATGATATAGTGATGGTAAATTTTCTTTTAAAAAATCCAGTTCATAGCATACTTTAATTTATTTTAGGTAAGAAATTTTCTATTGAAGGTTTCTAATTTTTTTCTTCATTAATTGTTGATTATATAAAAAAATTATCACCTGTATTCAGATGATATAAATCATTTTGGGATTTTTCTAGAGTGAGTGAAATAATAGTTTCTATAATAATTATTAATTTTTTTCTATTAAATTTCATTACAATAAATTATAATAAAATATTTTCTATATAATTTCATTAATTATTTATATATATAATTATCAATCACTGATGTTATTATATTATAAATTCAAATATTAATATCAAAATAAGAAAACCCATGAGGGAAAATAATTATATATCCTTTATTTATATTAAATAATTCAATCAAATGATAAGCTATTTGGGGACAATTTTTGACATGAAAAATTGATCTACACCATATTTCTGTTAATAAAAAAATAATTTCATGTAAAAATATGAAAATACAATTAGAAAATACATTAGAAAACACGTTTAAAATATTTTAAAAAAATTCTACCCATTATATAGCTAAATAATTAAATTTATAAGAGTAGGAATATATACCAATTTTTAGTTTCTTCATAAAAATTTAGTTTTAAATTAGATTATGAATCATAACTTGTTTTTGTAAAATTACTAAAATATAATTACTTTTGGTTCTGATGTATATTTCAAATTCATGTATCTTGGTTTTAATATAAAATTTTAATGGTTTTGAATATATTATTGAGTTTATGGGGGTTTAAAATAAGTATATTATTGGATAGTGATATTAGTGAACAAAAATGTCACATTAGTGTTCCAAAAAAACATTAATGGAGGACCTTACGATTCTATATGAAAGGTTGAGGCACAAGGTAATTACAAAATAAAATTATTAGTATGAATCAGAACACTGGTGGTCCACAAAAACGCTAATTCACCTCCACTGGAACTCTTTTAACATAGATGATTGTTTTAAATGTTGGTAATTTATTATATATTATAGTCATTTGAAATAGATTAAATCCTAAAATTTTCACTCAAGTAGTCATTTCTCTTAGAATAATTCATTCATATTTTCTTAACTCTCACTCTTGCTTCCCGAGGTGATATCCCTTTTATTTTATTTTTCAATTTTGATAAATTGGATAGAATTTATTTATCTTGGTTGGAAAATCAAATGAAATATAATTTTATTTAATTGTATTGAATTTTAAACTCTAGTTAATCTTAATTATCATTCAAATTACTCTAGTATGGTGTTTTTTTGAATTATTTATGTTAAAGGTGGAATAAAACTTTTATTTGTTTTAGATTGTTTTCAGAATATAGGGTAGGTGACTACATGTACCTATTAATGTTCAATTGTGTTCTTATATTTTAAATGTGAATTGTTTTCAACTTTTAAAGACTCATGTGAGTAATATATTATGATAACATCAGTCAAGTATTCAAAAAAAATTTATAATTATTATGGGTTTCATATATTTCATAAATGATTTTACGTTATGAAAATTTTAAATTTAATCAGATTAATGTTGAACCAATTTGATAAATAAAAAATGTATCTATTTAATTTCATGTAACCCTTAAAGGTGGAATTAGGGAAGAAAAAATGAGGGATAAAATTGATGTATGTAATGATTATCTGTTACACCACATTTTTTTCTACTATAAAAAATAATTTTATTAATGTATGAGTTTTGTTAAATTATAAAGAAATACATTTCTTCTGATATGTGAGATTAGATCTTAATATAACTATTTTAATAAATATTTTTTCAGGTGAAAGTGATTATATAATGTGGGTAGATATAAATAAAATTACTCAATGACATAGTAATCTTTTTTGATGATATTTCTAAACAAAAAATTTGGGAATATGATGATTTTTACTTGATATAAATTATGAATAAATGAATAAAATTCAATTATATTATTCCTTATGAGTAATTAATGATTGATTTATGATATATTGTTCAAAAATATGATTGTTTGTTGAATGTTTTAACATATCATTTTTTTGAATATTAAAATGACTTCGATCAGTATAAAGGATATTTTAGAAGTAAACTAATGATTTGGGATATTTTTCCATGATTTTTGTGGAATGTGATGTTTTTACATCATTTTAGGCAAACATTAAGAATCTTATATGCCAGTTGTACATTACCAGCATCGAATTAAAATTCATATTAAACAAAAGGAACAGATTTTAGTTTCATCTCAACCATTAGACTATAATTGGTTCCTATTATAAGATTCTTTGATAGATTTAAGATACTTTTTGCGTGACTCCCAAATCATATTACAGAACATGTATCCAACTTGAATGTAATTCAATGAAAATCATTTATCTATGATAACATTACTATATACCAATTTTTCACATTTGATAATAAAATTTAAATTTATTAAAGGACCCCCAATGATGAATCTATATATATATATATATATTAGGTTATTTATATTTTTTCTATCAATTATTTTAAATATTTTTAAATGTGTATAGTTATAAACCCTCCAGTTTATCATTATCTAGGTTGGTATTATCATTTATGTTATTTGTTTTAGTCCAATAAAATGGGATTTATATATATTATATGAGAAAATAAAAAAACAAGTAGTATTGTGAAACATTTTATTATATGTAATATCTTTTATGGACATGTGAAAAAGACTATATCCATTTATTTCACGATCTTGAAACAAGATCACATCCATTTATTTTAGAGTTAAACATAGTGTATTTATAGATGATTAGATTCTAGAAATAGATTGTTATGTATTGTACTATGTTTTGTATTATAATATATATAGAAAATTTTATATGGTATCTTATAAAATTTATAACCATATTATGAATGGATCCTAGTGAAAATGTCTTATTGAGTAAGGCCTCGTAAATTGTAGTTAATTGTATAGATTTATTGGGGATTAAAAATATGATTACCTGAGAATTTTTATTGGTGATAAAACCATGTAGGAATCTAATATGTATATCAATTTTGAGTTTTCAGTCTTTAAATAGTGATGTATTACATGACTTCTGTGGGATATGGACTCATGGGAAATTTTATGGGAAATACGCATGTTTTGTTCGGCCAGTGATCGAGATTAAAATGAATAAATGCTTGTTAGATAATCATGGAATACTAATTATGGTGATTCTATTTTATCATTTGTTATACTTGGTAGTAGGACCATTAAATCATCATATCTTATTGACAAGAAAAATGGCACACCCTATGAGCCCAAAATATGAGATGCTAGATGTGGGGTTGACATACTAGGGAACCAATTCCTTGGGCAGTCTCATAAAATTTCCCATTATAAGGACTGACAATATATATAGTATAAATGAATAAAATTACCCTATTTGTCTTAAATTTTCAAGAGAATTACCTAGAAGATAACATATATTATGTGAATTCATGACTGGATTAAGGCACCATGACATGGTAGATGGCCTAATCATGTGCATTCAATGGTTTTCAAAATATAATTGATTTGGCCTTTTTTGTATTTTTACCTTATAAAAAATAAACCACAAAGGTATTTTGGATAGGATATACATAGGTAGTAGACCATGATAAAAGAATTTATATAAGAAATACCAAATATTCCACATTCACTATAATTTATGAAATGGACATGAATACACTGAATTGTTCCTGGATAAATATAACAATGTGATATCCTAGTTGGTAATGTCCTGGGTTAATGTCTTACAATTTGGGATACCCAGTGATAGAGCCTTTTGAAAGGGGGGGTTGGGTTTCCTAAAAGTAGTTTGTTTACTATTTCTCATGGATGGATGGATTGTGTATAAATCTCCAACAATAGAATTCATAGATGATTTCCACAATAGGATTTGTTGATGGAAATCATAGAAGGAATCTCATAAATTAGTCATGAAAGGGGCCCCCATAGACTATCTTTATTGATGATTCACATGGAGTGATTCATTTAAAGACTTCCCTCACATGACACACAATGGGATTTATAAGCGGCCTTCTTATATGTTTCCCATGGAGGGACTCATGAACATGTCTATTGGAAGGATACTCGTGAATTAGTTTTATAGTAGGGCCCTCTTATATTGAAATCCAAGTTGTGTCTTATATACATGGAGATGATGGAAACGACACATGAATCAATTTCATATAGATATCCCTCTTTGATGATTCTAGTGAAAGGGTCCCATATGGATGAAATTCAATTATTGTTCACTTCTTCCCAAATTTTCCTAATATTACATATTGGTTTCACATGATGGTGAAATATTTAATAAAAAATATGGAATATATATTTTGAGTCTCACAAAATTCATCCTAAATTTAAAAAAATATAATCAATATATATAACTTCTTAATTATATAAACATTCATCCTGAATATGGTGGTGTGTGATATTTATAAGAGGTGGTCAATAACCTCCTTAACAAAAGAGATTCCCACATAGGGAGAACGAAACAACATAGGTGTAGCACCAATGATTTACTTATTTTTCTATTCATTGGGCTATGTATAATTTGAATAACCCATTAAGGATTCTCAAAAGCATGTTGGATAATAGAGAACACCAAAAATATCATGTAACACATTGGGGACTCCATCATGACTATATACATGCCCATTGTTTAGAAGGTTGGAACACTATTGTATATGATTATCAAAATCACCTCTACACATTCCTATATTTAATAGGGTTAGAATAATGTCTCATATGGGGCATCTTCCTTGATATAACATACACTATTATTTTGTGATGTCCCAATGTGTTTTTATGGGGTTCATTCAATATTTTTGTGCTCAAGTTAAATGATCATTATGAATTATACCCTGACCTCTATGAACTATCCCTATGATCCAATCATATAACTTGTGTCATTATTCCTTATTCAATTTTTCATTGACCTCCTTTAAATTAAATGATGAATTAGACAAGAATAAAAAAAATACCCCATTAGTATGTTTAATGATTGTTATAAAGTAGAGTTAATTCCATATAGAGGGGACTATATTGAGTCAATGTTTTTCATACAAACATTCTAATATATAAAATCCCACCTAGACCCTTTCGTTATTATGGTATACCGCTTCAGGATTATGCACTATTGTTAGTGTACAATCAAACATATAAATGTGACTTCATATATGTGATTTTGTATAGGATGCCACACACCACATTCTATATAAAAAGACACATGTAATTTTTTCTTTATATGATTGGATAGTAAAAAATATATTTATACAAATTATATTCAAACTGTTATAAATGAATAACCAAAATATCATTATGAACTCGACATACACACACATATACTCTTCTAGTGCATATGTGGGCCATGTGGGTGCTATGATGAAATTTTTCTTTCTTAAAATTTTAACATCATCATCCAAGATGAAAACATTTTACTAATTTTAATGAAATGACCCAAGAATTAGTTTCTTTAACCATCATTATTATGAAAAGGAATATGATTTACATATTCAATGTTAATTAATGTAATATTATTATTCAAAAATATAATATTCTCTAATTTCTAGTAGAATTGGTAATTTGATTTGACCTAGTGTTAAATATATTTCATTTACTTTGTTTTTCAATTTTTATTGATATATTCATTACTAAACCATGAACATTAAATCAAACTATCTCATGCATTATCTACCATTGATAAATATCTAAATCTTATATTTTATCAATGGAATGTTTTATAATACATAGAAAGCATTACTATGTTTGTCTAATAGTATATAACCCAAGAAAATTGGTTTAAGAATGATACATACTAGTCTATCCACCCATAATTATGTATTTAGTTTTTTGGAAATCCATACGAAATAAATGGAATTATTGGGAATCGTGTTGGTGCCTTCACACTAGTGGGACTTCAACCATCGATTGGGTTTGGATATTTTGGGTGTGGAAGATTCTTAGTAAATTTGAAAAAGGGTTCAAAAATCTAGGATTATATGAAGTAGATTATGTGACTTCATCATTTTTCTATAAAAAATTAATAATTTTCACTGAATTTATTAGTAGGTGGAGTTTATTACAAACACATTTTTCTTGGTGTATGGAGATGTGATGATTAGGCACTGAAAAATGGTAATGATTTGATTTGATATGATACTGTCGGATATTTATAAATAATTTAAACCTAGGTAATCATTGTGGAATAATGAAGAGTGGACTCCCCTTCTATCAAGGGAGTTTATAAAGATTAGAAGTAAAACTGTGGGGGAGATATTTTCTCCATTATTCGATGTCCCAATTAATTATTGGGTTGATATGTTCATTATCTCGATTTTGTGAGAGTGGTATAAGATGAAATCGCAAAAAATACCATATCATAGGGCCCAAGGATTACATGGTGATTTTTATCCATCTATTGAAGATATTCTCTATAACGTATAGGGTACAAAATGAAACCCCATGATTGAATGGATATTTCATCATGAAGAATTACTTATAATTTTCATTATTGGATAAATCCTCTATGTTTTGAATTCATTCCATGGTTTGAATATTTTGATACTTTTTATGGTCAAACTACTATAATGTTTCCAACATGTTAAATTTTCAAAAATTATCTAGGATATGATATATAGTAAATTTGAATATATTAACAATGTTAAGGCCACATTGGTAAATATAGATCATTTTTAAGTGTAATTTGGTTGTGTAACGGTCCACATGGGGGAATATAAGTTTGATTATAACTAAGGAGTCAAAAATACCAATATCAGGCCTCCTCTATAATATATAATTGTAGTAAAACCAATACCCCTTTATGTTTTGGATTGGGGTTATATGTTGAATCACCACAATTGTTTTCATCTTCAGTCCATATGAATCACCAAATATTCTGATAACCAATAAAACCATAGCTAGCATCCCAGAATGTTGTTATAGGATATATTTATGAAAGATTGTGATTTTCGCCTAGATCGATGGAATTACAATATATGAGGGGTGTTCGGACTGCATATTCATATGGAAAGATGGTTGCATCAAAAAATATATTTCTACCACTTCACAATGATTATTATTTGAGAAGTATCATATAGTACATACTAGTTTAGAATGATGTTCACATTTGAGGAGACAATCTTAATAGTCCCTCTCCCCATATCAAATTATACCCTTATATTTTTATATGAATAATTCAATACTTATATCTAGTTATACACAAATAATAATTTGGATGATTGAGTACTAATTTTCAAGAGAACATTGGGGTCTAAGGATGAAAATGGGAGGGATTAATTAGTGGAGTTAGAAAGTACACACAATAGGATTTCGCAATAGAAGAATCTCATTCTCCAGAAACCAAGGAAACATGTGAGGATTCAAAGAACATATACTTAAATATGTATTGTGTATCGCACTCTATCTATGAATTATCTTGTTGTATTATCACAATAATAAGAATAATGAGATTCTGTAATTGAAATTTACTTTTCACAATGACCTTATTTTTAATATAATTGAATAAAAAAATCTTAATAGGCTTCATATATGATTATTCTCTAAAATGTAATTTCAGAAATAGATTAATTGGGTGAATTAAAAACTGATAGACTATACCTGGATATTGTAATTCAATTTCTCAAAGTAAAATTCTTTCATAATGATTATATGTTTGAAATAATGATGCCTCAATCAGAAACAACCAATGAAAAAGGGACTAGTCATAAAAATTATTATTGATAAGTAAGATAAATTATAACATACTTATTTTCTGGTAGATGTAAAACTTTAAAATCATTTTTATCCCCAATTCATATAGAATATTGAATATGGTCAATTATCTATCTGATGTATCAAATAATCAACTAGATGGATAGAAAATTTACCATGCTTTTATTAAATTGAAAGAGATTCGGAGGAAGGCTCTCACACCTTAAGAAATCATTTGCATATATTGACTTATAATCATAAATAATTACTATTGGTGACTCCAACAATGTTTCCTCATAGAAGTCCATCTTCCAATGATTTCAATATGAAAAATTTGGAGATTTCATTTAGAACCCATATTACATCTATAAATAAATGTGATTGTTATATTTTCATAGATATAACTCAATTTTTTATAACATCATATTGATATATATGATTCTATAAAATATTTATCAACTCTAACATGACCAAATGAGCTAGTTTTCAAAATGTGAAAAACCCATGTAATTCTAAAAGATACTCCCACTTGGGAAGTATCATGTAAGACACAAGAGAGGTAAAAAATAGTCTATGTCAACGGAAGTCATCCCAACTAATTGAAGCCTTGTATATGAAATCATTACTATTTTGATAAACATAGACTATTTCATAATTGATATTTATATAATCAATAAATTTATATATAAATGATAGATATCATTATGTTCTCAACTATAATGAGGTTTACAGTAACCAATTTTAGTGTTTTGATGTAAATTTATTTTGAAGAGACCTAATTATTCATTGGATGAATATTGATTTTGTTTCTAAAGATTTTTTAGAAGGATTATTAAATTTATATGGAGTCATTGTTTCCAAAATACTCAAATGTGATCTACCATGAGAGGACCCACAAGACATGTTTTTTAATGAGGTATAAATAATTATAGAGGTTTTGGATTTAGATTTCGAATGTCAATATTCAAACCAATTATAATATGATTTATTCTCTTATCTTTTAATTGAAATACAATGGATATAATTTTCAGTAACACTATAACAAACTACATAGAGTAAGAGTGTATCTACTTCAGTATAACAATTAGAAAAGTTAAAGGAGCCATGTATTATCCTAATGCCAACTCACCTGAGATAAACAAGACCTGAAAATATTTTAGTTATATAGTCCAAAATTACGTTTATTTCTCATAATTGGACACAATTTTATACAAGGAATATGCCTCAATCCTATATATTTTTTATCACCAAGAATGAATAAAAAACCAATTTTAGGTTTTTGAGACTCCACTTAGTGAACATGGTGGCTAGATGCATCAACAATAATAAAAAAATTTCCCTATGTGCTGTGATGGGTATTACTACTACCTAGTCCATGCAAGGGAGAAGGAAGCGATTGTCACTCTGAGGTCAAAGTATATAGTTCAATCATGACATTAAATATTCGAGTACATAGGCAACTTCATCGATCATAGAACTAAAAGAATAAAAGATAGTCAAAACATAAAGAGGAATAATTAGAGTAGCAATTTAATTCAATGAAAGGGAGGGCCCAATGTAATAGCTCAAACAAGAGATTTACTAACATATCATTGGGTTAAAACAAATCTGAATGGAATTGTATACCACTAAAATGGTGATAGGGTAGTAGAAAACATTATTTGGTGGGGGGTGAGAAGGTTGATACATTTTTTGTGAGGGTGAATGTATTAGAACTAGATGAAAAACATGAGACCACCATATTAGTTTGAATACTAAAACATATAAATGAATTATATTAACTATTAATCCCTATTTATGAGTCAATTAAGCACACAATATAGTGTTTTTATGATTCAATAATTCTTTATCATATATATGAGAGAGACTATTGAATGTGTTTTCTCCACATATCTAACACAAATAATAAAAAGATTATTTCCCATAATTTTGAATTTTCTAATTCATGTTCTATCATAATCATTATCTTTTGAGGACCTATAAAAATATTAAATGGGTAACTTCAAGAAAATTGACCCCATTGTACATTTACTAGATTTCTAAAAAGAAAATCATGATTATAAAACACGTGATTCATGAAACATACCTCATGGATGGGTTCTCATGGATTTATATAACAATGTTTAATATTGTATCATATGTATCATCACCAAATACAATTGTTACTCCAAATACATATATAATATAGTTTCTGTCTAGTAATGCACTCATAAATGAGTATTGGGATGTTTTCTGTAGACGCATATGTACCTTCGGTATATTCTACATTTTGTCCATTTTGATACCAAATATGTGTGACTCAATGTTATTAGGATCACAATGGTTATATCTTATAATGAATATTACAACATTATGGAGGACTCATGATTCATGAAATTACATCTTTATATGTTTCTCATGAAATTTAGGATCTCATGTGTGAGATGAATTAGAAGATGAGTTTGCATTTAGAATTTTCATTATACCTAGTGAACATGGATTAACATTCATTGGGGTTATATAGAAGACCTTATATGATATATGTATCATTGTTTTTATTGAATTAACATTCCCCTAAGACTCAAATTAAGATGCTTAATGGGTAGTAACATGGATTCGTTCCACGCTTCCATTTTTGTGTTTTCATCTGGAAAGGTTTTATTCTTGTTATTTTTCTGAATTTTAATTTCTCAAAGGTCAAGTGAGGTTCAAGTCTAGTGAGAAAATATAAAACATATTCCCATGACACTACAAATAAGTTTTCTTCCGTGAGAGTGCTATATCACATTTCAATGTTAGTTTATAATCAAACATATATTAATAACCAGGTTGAAATTTATTTCTAAATAGATCTGACTAAAAAGGGATGTATTTCAGAAAGTTGAATATGTGGGAAAATCGATGTGAATTTTATTACAATTCCACAATATAGAACATTAGGTAAAAATGTATTTATTTTATGATCATCATTCACTAACTATCATTCCTGGTTTTTTGGGATAATGTGATGAGGACTATAAAAGACTCAATAATAGGATGTCATATCTCTACATCAATAATTAGCATGATGAATAAATTTGTAACATAATTGGATTTAATTCAACTTGAATAGTTATATTATAAAATGATCAAGTCATGACTCTGAATTTTTTACCAAGAAAATCATTAGATGAGATCGGTTCATTGTGCATTAATGTTGACAACATTCAAATTTTGAGTTCCACTAAGAATGTTTTGAGGAATTTGATGATTAATGGACCTTATCATTATTATTGAATATTATAATGATCATAATATAAAAATACAGGGGAATAAATACTACCATGAATTAGTTACTGAACCAAGTTTAATGTACTTATTTAATATAGTCATAAAAGATTCACAAAGATTTATATATTTGATGAAATAATTAGGATTATACAGAGATATGTATTAATGAAGGGATTAAGATCTCTAAATTTTTCATGACCATGTATTAAACACATATTCATGAAATAAATATAGCAATTTAAATTTATATAACTCCTTCTTGGACTAAGGGATACATTTAGTATAAGATAACTGTTTTTGGGACATACAATGGGAACCCTAAACTTTTTCTTTTTCTGTATTCATCTATAGGATGACTTAGTGAGTTGTGAAAAGAAAAGTTCAAATGTATCCCTTATAGGGACATTGGTAGGAAATCATTATGTCACATTTAATTTGATGTATATGGGTATTTCTATATAGAATATTACGTTCTAGAGTTTGAGGTCATATAACATTAACCGAATATTGAGAAAATATATATTGAGAACCTAGATAATAATTTTATTAATATTTATATTATAAATGATATAAACATTTCATTTCATAATTAACAATATTAATATTATAGGGATTTATAGTGTTAATGTATTTTTGACAACCTATATAAATAAGATAGTTTAATATTTATGTGATTATTTCTTCTTAATTGAACCATTATAGACCACCAAAAAAATTTCCCAATTGAAAAACAAAAATCTCCATGGACAATTGAAGGATATGAAAAGGGGTGAGATCAAAATCACAATAAGGATATAATAAAAGTTTTACCATGGCTGAGATTTATAAATATAAAAATCAATAAATATGATAAATATCATAACATAATTAGTGATTGTAAAAAACATTATTGAGCATCAAAGGTCATGGAATTCAAACATGAATCCACAAGATATCCAAAATGAAATCAATTGGTCATAAAATTAATTAAATAAACTAAATATAAGCCTTGATTACTAAGAAAATAAGATCAATATGTATAAAATCTTTCATCTATGGGAAAAACAATATCATATTAAAAAATTACATTTTATGAGTGACACATTTGAACACATTTTTGTGAGGCAATTTAATTATTCTTACATATTATTCACTTTCATGACTCAAGAAAATTAAATCAGACTTGTGATCAAAATAATTTTTACCATGTTTACATATCACATGAAATTTAAAGATAGCATGAATTTATTAGAACGTACTATAATACACTTCCAAACATCATCCATACTTATGGGTTCCAATTGAAAATAATGTACTTAACACATTATAAAGAACATATGGAAATATAATTTCTTTCATAAAATATTAAAATGAAAATCATTCACTCTTAATAAAGATCACATAGAAATAAAAAAAATCCATGACCCTCACATTCAAAAAGACAAGGGATATAAATGTGATTCCACATTCAATGGGGTATATTTCACCTAAGTTAGTGTATGCACTTATTCTAGTCTAAGAAATCATGGGAAGGTGAATGTACTGATTAATATTGATGTCCAGTAATAAATTATTTTTAGGATAATTTACTCCATGTAACAATTCAATTGGGTACCTATCCTATTGACTATGTTGCAGGGCCTGGTAAAAAATATTTCTTATAGGCCCTAAAGGTTCTTGCACTAGTAAATTTTTTTCTATGGTCACAATTTTAATGTCAATTTTTTAGAACCGGCATCATAATCAATGAAAATTGAATTTTCATGTTGGTTATTACATAACTGAAGTGAAAAAACATTTTTGTTGTGGTTTCACATAAATAATATAAGAAACAACATGAAAAAAAAATTTACAAGAGTATTTCACATCCGTTCTAAATAACGAAAGTGAAAAATTGATTTTTCACATTTTTTATTTAATGACCATTGTTAAAAAGAATTTTTCGTTTGATCTTTTTCAATACTATTGTAAAATATGGTCACAATAATTTAACTCATTTACTAATATTCTATTTTATAGGTCGTATTGCTCAAACACAGTTACAGATCACAATAAATTTCTATTGGAATTTGATCATCCCTAGACAATATCTTATAAAAATCTATCTTCAGATAGCCATAAATTTTGATCTGTAACTCTGTTTGAGCTTCATGACCAATCAAAATGAATATTGCAAAACGAAAGACATGATTGTAAACATTTTTTATGTCCAAGAAAATTATAATATATCTTCACAATAGTTATTATAATATCTATGTGGAATATAATTTTAATAACTCACCATCTTTGAATTTCAATTTTTTATAGCACAACATCCAAAGTTTCAATTACCACATAAATTTGGAACACAGTTTTTTAACATAGCATGTATATTATATGGATTCCTTATACACAAATAACAATCTAATGATATTTTCTTCAATCCATCATCATTCCACCGACTCGACCCATTTGATCATCAACGTGAATCTACTATTACTTTCTATGTGATCTCATCAAGGTATTTGTAATTACTTTTCCATGAATTTTGTTTTTCATGATTAGTTTTCTTTATTGGTATGCCATTTAAAGATAACTGTTGTATTATAATAATTAATAATTTTATTATCATGGTAAAACTAGAAATGCACATTAAATTCTAAATTTCCTTCTCCGAAGAAGCATAGGTTTGATCTTTCAATCATTCCTCAATAAAAAATATATCAAACTTCTAATTGTTATAAATTTTGATCTGTAACTCCATCTCATCTCTATGACCTATCAAATCAAAGATCGGAAAATTTTAAACAATATTATGAACAATTTTTAGGTTGTTTTTTAAAAAACCAATGTAAGAAATCTATTTCTCAAATTGGTTTGTAATGAATTCGCGTGAAATATTGATTTCCAACAATATTTTTGGTAAAATGGATGGCCATTCACATTGTTTTTAACAAACAGATGTAAAAATCAATTAAAATCATTCTTAACATTTTTTATTTTCAAAACAATGTTAAAGAAAATATTTACAAAATCTCACACAATGATGTCACCTTAAAACTGACATTAAATAGATAAACAAACTGGCATAAAAACCATTTTTGTACTAGTATAGTAAAGGGAATGTGAAGGTACACTTTTTTACCCAAGTGAAACATGGTCTTTCATTGGAATATGAATATGAGCTTGTCGATTTGGAGAATAAATGTGATTCAAATGGTGTAGTCAACATCCAATTGGATCAGGAAGAAATATTGACCAACTCTTGTGATCACAAAAGGAAAAAAGTGTTGTTGAATCTTTTTTGATGGACAAAAATGATAAACTGGCCGGGGAAAAGAGGTGGTACATTCCTCTTATGTATTTCCATTTAAGACAAGGGATGGTCGTTACTTATTTGTCCAATTTGATACAGGATAATTATGGTGTCCATAGTCCAAGTCTTTTGAATTCTGGTAAAAAATATTAGCATGTCATACATTCTATGATGTTTCAGAAGTGAGTATTTATTCAATCAGAAATTTGGAAATTATCATGTATCTCTCCCAACAGATGGATGATAATCAGTGGATGAGACCTTTAAGTTGGTTTTTGAAGAATTAGTTCTGATATAATACATAAATTTATAAAATAAAAATGAATGAGAGTGGCAGCATCCCAAAACATGGAGGATGGGTCATCGTATAAGGGTAAGGGGTGGTGGACTATCCCATAAGTGATTTTATATTTTATTTCAAATTGTTTATCACAATCTTTTAATCCACATCATCTCATGTAATCTTGGTTTTTAATTTAATTAAATTTCCAAATCATTAGATTAAACCATGACTCATGCCATTTAGTGTAAAAAATGTTTTCATAAAACATGCGATGGAAAATCAATCACCTTTCATAGCATTAGGATCTAATGTAAATAAAATTGGGTTTCATAAAATTTTTAATTAGGATACACATGTGAATGAAATTTATTAACATCAATAATATTATCACCCAAAAATAATCACCTTATGGGAAAAAAATTTATTTTTAAACAAGAATCATAACTTAGTTATAGTTTAATATTTTTAAAGATAGATAATAAAGTGAAAACCAGATCATAAAATAATTTTTTTAAAACATTTTACATCATTGATGTAAACGTCATATCCAAATGTCTCTTTAAAAAATATGTCATTTTTTAGAAAAAATCAAAAAACAAAACACTTCATGTAAGTGGAAATAAATTAAAAACTATATTTCCCATGATATATAAGAGATAACATTATTTAATGAGGTAGTTAATAAGGGAATAAATTCCAAATCATGTTTTATAACTTAAAATAAGATGTTTGAGTTACCAAATCACTTACAATTACTCTTGAATCCCAAAAAATTATTTAACCTATTTTATAGAAAAAAATCCCATTATCAGATATTTAAAATCATTATTAATATTTATAATTTTTCGTGAAAATAGATTATATTTTATTTCTATGGGTATAATAGTTCTTTCTTATACATATTCAATTGTGGTAGTGATTAATTTTGAATATTCTGAATCATTTTTATAATCTATTGGGTTTTATTCACGGTTCTCTAAATGTTTATAATTCCCACATAATAATAGGTACTATAATTAATTCTTTTAATTATTTATAATGTTATAATTTAATTACATGGGAGTTTTGTTTATGAGCATTAATAATGAAATCATCAATGTGAATTTTTTGAGGATTTTAAATGAATGATAATTGATAACCTAATTAGTGAATTTAATGTTAATTTTTATAATTTAGAAAAAATACTAATTTCTATATTTATATAATATTTTATCATTAATAAAGATTTCATATTCATCCATTTTATTATTTTATAGAATTTTTAATGTAGGTTGTTAATCTGACATAGCCTGAACATAACATAGATTAATGATAAGCATGATTCTATGATATTTTGGTTATAATATCATTACTATATAAGTATAAAATTTTTATTAATATTTCAAATCATATTTTAAGTTTTAAATAAATAATAAAAATACAATATGAAATATGGAAACCATTAATTTTTTGTGATGGTAGTCTACACGCACCCACGAATAGCATTTTTATATCTCAAGAAATTGGTGGCGATAAAAGATGATAAAAACATTACTTTTTATAAATTATATTTAAATTATATATAAAATATTTTTTCATAATTTTTATAATTACTAAAATCATTGAGTTAGGATTGTGAAAAAAGGGAGGCGACGCTTTGTGAAGATGTTATGTCAAACAACACTTGATCAATGTTCTTGTGTTTTTATAAGATGAAGGAAAAAATTAGTGGTTATAAATTATTATAGTAACATCTTGATATCTCAAGTGCATAAATTTCATTAAAATAATATGTTCCTAAATGGTTTTTATGTTTATAAATATGAATAAAATATTAAGAAGGTGGTAATACTTACATCAGAAGAATGAGTTTTATCTTATAATTATCATTGAAAATAGAAGAATTAACCATTCTATTGGTGACGATATATGTTTTGATGTGTGGTATGGTTCTAGAAGTAATAAAATGGAATATTTGTAGTAATAAATTATATAAAAATGAAACATTAATTGGTGGGATTGATCACCTTTTATAACATACATGGCATGAAATTTGGGAATCACACATTAGATTTTCAATAATTTAATGCTATTATTAAATGGACAAAGGATTAAAAGGGAAAATGCTGGGGAGGACTGTTTTGGATTTAACAAAACTAAATAATCCATTTTTACACATGTTTTTATCCTATTTTGGGTAATTCCATTTTAGTAGATTATTTGTTACCATTTTTTTATTAGGGTAATTAATTTTCATATTTGTAATTAATTTTTAGGATGAAAAATAATATAAATTTTTATAAACAATATAATACATTTTATTTAGAATTTCAAATTAATAATATCAAATAAAATTTTTAATGGTTTATAATATATATTATAAATTTAACTCACAAAACACGTGAAAATTTTTTTTAGGAAAAGTGTGTTTCGATGCATTAAATGTATGTGTAACACATGGAATATGGGTTACCTATTTTGGAATTGAATTGAGTCAAAAAAAATACTTTTGGTAATGTATAGGGAAGTTCCTAGGTTCATGGGAATATATGAACTTTGGATGTTTAAACACCATGTTTTTTAATGAATAGAAAACATTTTTATAATTATTTCAGTGTTCCACATGTCATGTTTTTTATTTAAATGTTATAAGGACTCAGACATTCTTTATTTTTTGTCCATAAAACACGGACTGTTGTATAAGGTACACCACAAAAATATATCATGTGAATGAAATGATATAAACAACCATAGTTCTAAGTACTATGTGAAATCCCATAAATGATGGCATGAAAATTATTACATTGTTGGTCTTGATTGTAATTTTCGACTTGGATAAGACTAACTAATTTATAAATCATTGTATATAATGTAGAAGAACAAATAAATCAACACATAAATCTGTTACAATTAAAGAAATTTCATTTCTAAATAATTTTCTATCTCAAAATACCTTGGTTTGATGGGTGAGATCATATGTTAAATGAAAACATGATATTAATAGAATTGTGTCTGGACCTAGTAGGGGAATTCTAATAACCACTACATATCTTAAAAGGGAAAAAAACACAATCCATGTGTAGTTTTTGTAGTGGGACATCCCTCGCTCAATGCAATTTGAAATGTAATGAAAATTGAACACATGGATATTCTCTCTAGTTTTATTCATTGTTTATAAGACTTCATTACCCTATTTTCTAAGAACAATGAATCCCATTCAATCTTACTATATAAATTTATTTGGATCTATAAGATAACATGATTCATTCTAGGTGTGGGAAACAATAATCCCTTATAATTTCACTCATACTGTATTAGAAAATCTAATAGAGAAGAATTTTGACTACCAAATTTAACATCATACCATAAGTATGACTTCTATGTAGTATAAAATTTTATAAAAAGGACATGTATACCTGACATGAATTAAAATAAACCATTGAATTTAGAGAAAGATAAAATGATTTTTAATTAGGATTATAATAAAAATAATGAGCATCACTACATACCTAGAAATAATAGTAACCAATCACACTATAAGATTCATTATACTGGGGTATTATTCAGGTTAAATGTGAAGTTTTATATGGAATCTCAAAATATTGAATTCTCTTAAAGGAAAAATCGCTTTCTAGGGGGAAATTCTTTCTTAGAATATATTTATTGGAAAATTAAATTAATATTAACGGCTCTAACATAGATCAAGATCACATATTGGTGTATAAAATGATTATTTATAAGGGCTATGAGTTGATAAGAAGAACTTTTCATGCCTATATACATTAAAATATATTTTAATTATAACTCTTCTGGGGGTTGTGTAAAAAATCCATGCATTAGTAGGGACAACATATACAGTTTGTCACGAACCAGCCCAGGTACCCTGGTAACCTGATAACTGAGCCGACCCTGAAATAACCCGAAGGGCGTTCCCAATCCCCACGGGTTGGCGACAAGCACCTGGCATCGTACAACATACAAGTGGGAACGATTTTTCCACAGGAATGCAGAAGCAAGAGTAAACAAATAGTATGCATAACAGAAGAAAACTCCACTGGGAGTAATGTACCCGAATATAAAGAGGCATAAAAAGCCCAAAGTACTATAACCCAAGTACTAAAAATGGGGAAAATAGCCCCAAGGTCCCTAAGGACACAACTCACCAAGACCAAAGATCAACAGTTGGATCCACCTCCAAGAGATATTTTCCCTTTGCTCGAACCTGGAAGAAGAAAGTCTACAAACACCCGATGGCAAAAGTAGGGTGTGAGCCTAAGCCTAGTAGGATACCACCAGAGATTCCATAAAAGATTCCAAATATAAATTATCCGAATAAAAGCTATAAATTTTCAAATAAACATGTTTGGAAATTCAAAAACATAATTAATCAAAACATGCTATACATTTTCAAATGATGGAAATAAATATTTTAATTAAGGATTTTACAAAGGATGGAATATTTCTAAAACAATGGATTAAATAAAAAATTTATAAAAAACAATTTATATAAATTTAGTAGGCATGTAATGCAGTTCAAAAGCATTGGAATGCATTTATATGTCAAATATAAAAAAACAAGGGGAGAAACATGGTCATCTGCTAAAAGTTACGATAGTATTAACCAGTTATAGGATTCCACAATCTCTATGTGAACTCAACAAAATGTGTATAGACACGTCCCTATGACACTGGCCAAAGGAGACTCTTCACTAACCCATCAGGGATGTGACCCGCCGCATGTATGTTTTAGAATGTTGTCATGGCGTAGAGTGTATCCAAATAACTCACTAACTACCTAAGGCATGTCTGTGCTCTTACATGATGGGTGAACTATTTTAAGACTGCTTAAAGATACGATCAATATCATTCTTCCATTTCAAAAGTTCCAATTTCTAACCATTTAAAACAAAAGCAGGTTTTATTCAAAACATGCCTTTTCACAAGATAAAACCAATGGGTTTCAATCAAATCATTTTAAGCCATTTTCACCAGTTTGAAATCCATTCAAAACCAATTCCATCATTACACAATTTATTTCCACAATTAAATTCAACAATTTAATTAAATTCATTTCCATCAAATCCATAATTTAAATTAAAACAATTTAAATCAGCCAATTTCCATAAACACCCAAAATTCAATGGAATCGGTTTTTAATCAATTTAATTGAAAGAAAATTTGAGCAATTGAATTTAAATCAACAATTGGAATAAATCAAGCAATACAAGGATAATAAATTTGGCTAATTAGAATAGAACCACCTACCTCAAGGTCGATGATGACAACAACAAAGACAAACCACCATGCATGGTTCAATACACCTCCTCAAGGCCTTATTACCATAAGTGTCTACACAACAAAACTCGACCTCCTTCAAGGGTTCCTAGATCCAAACCCACTAATTTATATCACAAAGAAAATAAAATATCACATGCGATGATATTTTCTCTCTCCTGGATAATTTCTGAATTATCATTTTAAAATATCAAATGCGATGATAATTTATCTCACCAGGATAAGTTTCAAAATATATATATTATTGCATGCAATAATATTTATATTTCATAGAAAAAAATTAGTTTGTCATTATTTTAGTTCATGCGCTTACGATTACCCTCAGAATAATTATCTTTGATAAACTAACAATTATCAATTTAAAAATATTAATAATTAACCTTTGATAATCTCAAAATTATTCATTGTCAAATTGAAGTTATTATCACTTGATAATTTTTATACCACGTTCTTCGATAAACTCATTAAAATATCTTTTGACAGTCTTATGTAATTATCATTTGATAATTCTAAACAACTATCCATAAAAATATTTCAAGAAAGTAATGTTTTATAAAACCTTGCAAATATATTTGATAAAGTTATTTTAAATAAAATTATCCTTAATGAGTTTATCAACATACCGATGTATATGTATATATATATATATACATATATATATACATATATATATATCATCAAATAAATAATTTAAAATTTATTATTTGATAAATCTTATATTATACCTATTATTATATTTTCTTTTTCTCATTTATTCAAGCCCCTTTTTATTATAAACGCATATAAGAAGAAAATAAAAAAAATAAAATAAATAAAAGCTGACCAAAGAAGAACAGGCAGGTCATGGTGTGTGCAACAGCTGAGGAAGGAAAACGCAGGTCCGACTTGATGTTTAGAGGTCGACTACGCTATGCAGGGAAGATCCGCAGCCTTCGAAACTCGTGTAGAACAACAATACCATGGAACCGAACCAGTTGGGGGATTTTAAAACCCACACCATACCGTTTTCCCCCAATTAAAGAATAATGAATCATGATGATTCAAAAACCCAATAGAATGATTAAAAACGCCCCAGTAATGCATTGATAAGAGAAACCATTGAAAAAGATAAAAAATGGATGGTTTTAAAACTCCCACAGTGTAAAAATGGAGTTTGGCATCAAATTTAGAGACGAAGAACATTTAATCCCATTTTTATATAATTAATATTTTAAATATTTGATATAAAAATTAAATGACAACAAACATCAGTTGCGAATGAAAGTAATACCCCGTCTAGGGTAAACACCTCGTTCCGGCCCCAACTGTGGTCTCAGATTTCTCAAACGATGAGTGGTTTGAGAGATATTAGTGATTTTTTAATTAAAACCCGGAATAATTATTTAATTAATATAAAAATTTGTATTCTTGTGAGCGAGGCGTCCAAACACCCGATGCGAATAAAAGTTATACCTTGTCTAGGGTAAACCCCTCATTCTGGACCCATCGGTGGTCTCATATTTTCCATACAACGCACCGTTTGGGTGATATTGATTTTTTAATAAATAATATATTAAATATTATTTAAAAACTTTATCTCACAAATGAGATATCAAAATGTCCAGTGCCATTGAATGTTATACCCCTTCTAGGGTAAACACTATATTTCGGAAATAACCATGGCCTCAAATTTCTCATATGACTGACCATTTTGGAGTTATTCAATTATTTTGAATAAATTTCTCATCCATAAAATAATATATTGAACATTTTTATTCCGACCTCTTCAAGACTTTACAAACCTCAAAAACTCATACTTACACAGTGATTAACTTAGAAAATATTGAAAATTACGGAGCATTAATTGAGTGTTTTACCATTCAGCGACGTGTTTTAACACAAACAAAATTTTTTACTGATAAAATAATTTTTCCTAATTAACATAATAATAAATTAACCCAATAAGGATTAAGAATACCTGAAACAGTAACGAGATGTTACAACCACCCCACCATAGGAACTTTCTGTCTCCAGAAAGCCTACGAAGAATCCTCCTTTTCAAACAGATGAGGTCACTCCTCTCGTATCAGTGACTCCCTTTACCACATAACATGAGAATCAAAACCATGCAGCCATAGTACACGGATTAGAGGTATCTTCATTCCACGAAATTCCTTGGTCTCAGAATCAACAACCCTGACTGGCCCTACAGTCAAAGATAAATCAGGTTCCACTTCAAGATCACGCCAACTTAGAACATGAGATGGGTCAGACAAATACTTTCGATGTTGAGATACATGAAACACATTATGTATCGAAGTTAGTTGCGGTGTTAGTGCTAAATGGTAAACAAATTTCTCCACTCAACCGACAACTTCAAAAGATCCCACAAAACAAGGAGCAAGATTCCCTTGCCTTCCAAGCCGTCGATGACCCAACTGGGGTGAAACCTTTAAGAAAACATGGTCACCAAAACTGCTGCATCAAGCTGTAGAATTTCTCAGTGCTTCCTAGTTGCACAACCCATTGGTAAAAAAAGAAAATCCCCTATTATAGCCTTGTTTCTAACAGTGAAACATAACAGTTCTGATAACATAGAACACTGTCTTTAGAAAACAACCACTGGGCATCACTCTCCCCACCATAATGATAGTCTCTAATGCTTACAAAATTCATCAACATCCTTTTGTTCCTGAAAAAATCATCTCGAAAAGAAAAGATGTAAGAGAACCACTAGCTTTTATGGCAGATAGAACCAACGCCGCCCATGGTGACACATTTTGGTGAATAAATGCTTTCTCAAGAAGATCGTCCAACTAGAACATTAAATAATTCAGTTTAGCTCAAGCCATTTTTTAATAGGGAAAAGAAAATGGTTGATTACCGACATGAAGTCAATAAAAAACTCAACCTCTCTTACAGGTGGTAAACCATAAAAAAACATAAGGAAATGTGATGGGAAACTCGATGAAAACTGGAGGAAGATCACCACCCAAAGAATATCGCTCGATATCAAAAGTAAACACCGATATAACTTTCCCAATGTCTGGATAAGAGGATCTGGCTCTGCTTGACCTTGGGTCCCATTATCCTTGAAAAACAAGTCTCACACCACTAGGTGTAGTAAGGTAGACTCGTCGAAGATAACAACCTATCCAGGCTTTATTAGCAATGACCCAATCCATCCCAAATATGACGTCAAAAGATTTCATGTCGAGAACCAAAAAAAATCCAATCAAGATCACCATCTGATAGAGAGAAGACACAATCAGGACTACAGAGACCCTTCTCTCTCATTGTACCAAGGGGTGTAATAATATCCATCACACAAGTTAAAATCTCCATAGGTAGATTAAGCAGATTAACAATGTGTTGAAAAAAATGAGTGAGATGCACCAGTATCAAAAAGAGGGTTCACCGAAAGATGAAGTTATAGTAATGGTACCTCTCACAGATGCAAGACATGTATCAACTACCTCTAGCGACTCTTCCACTGAGTGAAGAAGCTTCGTTCCGGATGCCTGTAGCTGGAACCCATTGGTACGTGATGCATTAGATTGCCCTGCAGGTTTTGGAGGTGTTGATGATCCTGTTCCACTACGTGGAGTAGAGAAGTGATAGCAGAATCTCTGTAAGTTCCCTAAACGTCTGCAGGAGGTACAATTCTTGGGTGCCTCAGTGCAAACCCTCTTAGAATGTCCTGGCTTTCCACAATGATAGCAAGTCAATTAAGCCCCTCCTGGTGCTACCGAAGGTCTGGAATGAATATGTTGTCGAGAAATACCATGAGAAATGTCGCACTTCCATTTTCCATTAAAGGAACCAACATTGCCACTAGGAGGAAAAGGAACTCCCTTCAACCCTGACTTTCCTGCCAGGTCTATCTCAACCATCATCTCCCTTTCCATAACATCATCATAAGTGGGTAGCTTCAGTAAGAAAACCTAAGAACGGATATCTAATCGAAGTCTAGACTCGAATCGTCGAGCCTTCATCTTCTCATTTGATACAATCTCAGGAGAAAACTGTACCAACTCAGAAAAGCGATTTGAGTACTCAGTCACGGTTTTATTGGCCTGCTCAAGCTTGAAAAACTCCACAGCCTTGGCCAACACCATTGATTCTAGATAGAACTAATCAGTGAAAAGAACCCTAAAGTCTTTCCACTCCAAACCCTCATGCTTCCCAGACGTCACCATCGTGTCCCACCATCTCCTACTTGGTCCCTCCATCATAAAGGTGGCACATTTCACCTTGATCGCACCAGGTGTCTCCAAGAACCCAAACAAACATTCAATCTTACTCAACCATTCCTCAGCATGTTGAGGGTCAGTGGAGCCTTTGAAAACTGGTGGCTTCTGGCGTAGGAACTCTTGAGAACAACTTCGAAAAATATCATCATGAGGATCCATAGCTGGAGCCTGAACTGGAACTGGAGGTGGTGTTTGTCCCAAAGCTTGGACAGTGCGAACAATCACCTCAACCAGATTCGGATCCACAATAGGACTCGCTTGCTGAGATTCAGCAGCATCCTCTTTTCGAATCCGATTCCCACGTCTTCTCAGAGGCATGATGCTAAACAACATTAAAAAACTTAGACTAACACTAAAACTGAGTAACAAGGAAAACTATTCTTAATAGAAGGGATAAACAAGATTTGGACTCCACTCTATCCAAATCAAAATAGGGAAAATACTAGAACTAATCCACAAGTCGTATTTCCCTAACCAAACCTGGTGACTTAAGGTTCATTGCGGTGAGAGCTGGCCAGTCACTCAATCACAACTACCTCCTAAGTCCCGATAAGTAAACTCAAATGCATACTGTTATCAAGGCAAGATATTTAACCTCCTCTGATACCATTTTGTCACGAACCAGCCCGAGTACCCTGGTAACCCGACAACCTAGCCGGCCCTAACATAACCCGAAGGGCGATCCTGATCCCCATGGGTCGGTGACAAGCACCTGGCATCGTACAACATACAAGTGGGAATGATTTTGCCACAAGAATGCGGAAGCAAGAGTAAACAAACAGTATGCATAACAGAATAAAACTCCACTGGGAGTAATGTACCAGAATACAAAAAGGCATAAAAAGCCCAAAGTACTACAACCCAAGTACTAAAAATGGGGAAAATAGCCCCAAGGTCCCTAAGGACACAACTCACCAAGACCAAAGATCAACAGTTGGATCCACCTCCAAGATATCTTTTCCCTTCGCTCGAACCTAGAAGAAGAAAGTCTACAAACACCCGAAGGCAAAAGTAGGGTGTGAGCCTAAGCCTAGTATGATACCACCATATATTCCATAAAAGATTCCAAATATAGATTATCTAAATAAAAGTTATCAATTTTCAAATAAACAGGTTTGGCAATTCAAAAACATATTTAAAAAAAACATACTATACATTTTCAAATGATGGAAATAAATATTTTAAGTAAGGATTTTACAAATGATGGAATATTTCTAAAACAATGGCTTAAATAAGACATTTATATAAAAAAATTTATATAAATTGGCATGTAAATTAGTTCAAAAGCATTGGAATACATTTATCTCTCAAATATAAATAAACAAGGGGAGCAACATGGTCATCTTCCAAAAGGTACGATAGTATTAACCAGTTATAGGATTCTGCACTCTCTATGTGAACTCAGCAAAATGTGTATACACACATCCCTACGACACTGGCCAAAGGAGACTCGTCACCAACCCATCGGGGATGTGACCCGCCACAAGTATGTTTTAAAATGTTGTCGTAGTGTAGAGTGTATCCAAATAACTCACTAACTACCTAAGGCATGCATGTGCTCTTACATGATGGGTGAACTATTTTAAGACTACTTAAAAATACGATCAATCCCATTCTTCCATTTCCAAAGTTCCAATTTATATCCATTTAAAACCAAAACAGGATTTATTCAAAACATGCCTTTTCATAAGATAAAATCAATGGGTTTCAATCAAATCATATTAAGCCATTTTCACCAGTTTGAAATAAATTCAAAACCAATTCCATCATTACACAATTTATTTCAACAATTAAATTCAACAATTTAATTAAATTCATTTCCATAAAATCCATAAATTAAATTAAAACAATTTAAATCATCCAATTTCCATAAACAAACCCAATTCAATGGAATCAGTTTTTAATCAATTTAATTGAAAGAAAATTTGAGCAATTGAATTTAAATCAACAATTTGAATAAATCAAGCAATACAAGGATAATCAATTTGGCTAATTAGAATGAAACGACCTACCTCAAGGTCCATGATGACAACAACAAAGACAAACCACCTTGTATGGTTCAACACACCTCCTCAGGGCCTTATTACCATAAGCGTCGACACACCAAAACTCGACCTTCGTCAAGGGTTCCAAGAACCAAACCCACTAATTTATATCACAAAGAAAATAAAATATCACATGCGATGATATTTTCTCTGTCCTGGATAATTTCTGAATTATCTTTTTAAAATAACACATGCGATGATAATTTATCTCACCAGGATAAGTTTCAAAATATATATATTATTTCATGCGAAAATATTTATATTTCATGGAAAAAAATTAGTTTATCATTATATCAGCTCATGCGTTTACAATTACCCTCAGAATAATTATCTTTGATAAACTCACAATTATCAATTTAATAACATTAATAATTAACCTTTGATAATCTCAAAATTATTCAATGACAAATTGAAGTTATTGTCACTTGATAATTTTTATACCACGTTCATCGATAAACTCATTAAAATATCTTTTGAATGTCATATGTAATTATAGTTTGATAATTCTAAACACCTATCCATAAAAAGATTTCAAGAAACTAATGTTTTAGAAAACCTTGCAAATATCATGGATAAAGTTATTTTAAATAAAATTATCCTTAATGAGTTTATCAACATACCTATGTATATGTGTGTGTGTATATATATATACATATATATATATATATACATATACATGTACATATCATTAAATAAATAATATAAAATTTATTATTTGATAAATCTTATATTATACCAATTTTTATATTTCCTCTGTCTCATTTATTCAAGCCCCTTTTTATTATAAACGCATATAAGAAGAAAAATAAATAAATAAATAAAATCTATCCAAAGAAGAACAGGCAGGTCATGGTGTGTGCACCGGCTAAGGAAGGAAAACGTCGGTCCGACTTGATGTTTAGAGGTCGACTACGCTATGCAGGGAAGATCTGCATTCTTCCGGAGTCGTGTAGAACAACAATACCAAGGAACCGAACCAGTTGGGGTATTTTAAAACCCACACCATACGTTTTCCCCCCAATTAAAGAATAATGAATCATGATGTTTCAAAAACCCAACATAATGATTATAAACGCCCCATTAATGCATTGATAAGAGAAACCGTTGAAAACGATAAAAAACTGATGGTTTTGAAATTCCCACGGTGTAAAAATGGAGTTTGGCATCAAATTTAGAGATGAAGAACTCTAAATCTCGTTTTTATATAATTAATATTTTAAATATTTGATATAAAAATTAAATAACAACAAACATCCGTTGCGAATGAAAGTAATACCCCGTCTAGGGTAAACACCACGTTCCGGACCCAATGGTGGTCTCACATTTCTCAAACGATGAGAGGTTTGAGAGATATTAGTGATTTTTTAATTAAAACCCGAAATAATTCTTTAATTAATATTAAAATTTGTATTCTTGTGAGCGTGGCGTCCAAACACCCGATACGAAAAAAAGTTATACCTTGTCTAGGGTAAACGCCTCATTCCAGACCCATCGGTGGTCTCAGATTTTCCATACGACGCACCGTTTGGGAGATATTTATTTTCTAATAAATAATATAATAAATATTATTTAAAAACATTATCTCATGAGCAAGACATCTAAATGTCTGGTGCCTTTGAATGTTATACCCCTTCTAGGGTGAAATCTATATTTCAGACATGACCATGGCCTCAAATTTCTCATATGACGGACAGTTTTTGAGTTATTCTATTATTTTGAAAAAAATGCTCATCCTTAAAATAATATATTGAATATTTTTATTCAGTCCTCTTCGAGACTTTGCAGACCTCAAAAACTCATACTTACACAATGATTAACTTAGAAAATATTGAAAATTACGGAGCATTAATTGGGCATTTTACCATTCAGCGACATGTTTTAACACAAACACAATTTTTTAATGATAAAATAATTTTTTCTAATTAACATAATAATAAATTAATCCAAGAAGGATTAAGAATACCTAAAACAGTAACGGGATGTTACACAGTTAGATCACTTAAAACTAAATTGGGGAACCCAAAATAGGTCTCCCCAATATAGTTATAATCTTTTCTAATATAATTAATTTTGAAGGGGTTAATATTATTGAACAAGAATAAATAGATCTTGTGATAATATTTCATTTTCACAGAATTTTATCACTTTTTTAAATTATATAGAAAATAATGAAATCATATTATGGATGGGGTTAGACCATACCATGATAACATGAGGGTAATTATTACAATTTCTTCAATATCTACATAAAGTAGTATTGATGTCACTACATATCCTAATATTAAAATAATTACGCTGAATTTAGTTGCTAATATTGATGAAATTTTATTCATACTTTAAGTTGATTAACAGATGCAACATGCTTTAAGGAAATATGGTTGGATAAAACACCTTTGGGTGTTCTAATGAGTTATGTTTCTTACAGGCCGATTTTAGGAAGGATGTTGGGTAAGTGTTATTTTTTGAATATTTATCTCGTGACATATATCATTATTCATTCTAAATTTTTTTAGGATTTATGAAGCAAGCACCTCAACTCATTTAGATATGAATTAGAGGTTTTTCCATGAAATAGGGAGGTACACCATAATAAAGAATCTAGTATGTAATGTTAAACTGGAGATATCATAGGGGTAAACCAATGATCACTTAAGGATAGATTTTATTAGATATTTCAGGCTTTTAAATCATAGAATATAATAGTTATTTATAGTCCACATTGAGAATAAGAAGTTCCTGCTGTAGCTACTCATTATGTCATCAAGGTCCCAAATTCAACGTTGGTAAATAATTCAAAATATTCATTACATATATAGTTTTTGACATAATATTATTCCCATATATCAGTCAATTAAATGTGAAATTCGGTTATAGGATATCATTATATTGATCACGATTGGGTTAATAAAGGTATTATAACTCCCAAACAATTTTATTTGGTGAAATGCAATCGTCTATCATAAAATTCTTAAAACATGCCATATAGAGCACTGGTGAATCAATGGTTCTCTCATAGTGAATGTTCCAATAGAATATTTTATATAAAATTATAATACAAAATAATAGAATATATTTCCACTCCAAAATATCATAGTTTTAAATGGATGCAATTTTTACCTAGAAATTTAAAGAGAGAGAGTTTTATTTAAATGTATAAAAGGAATAATTTAATTGAATAGTATATGATGTCCCTAGTAATTTATAGGGAAACCATATAAAATTCATGAAGAAATAAGCGTTAATCCAAAAAATTGGATTAAAAAAACTATATAATTTTATTATACTTGATAGAGAAAGAAACTGATAGTGGGAGATATATGGACACTCTAAGGAGAAGAATTAGATGTCGTTTATTATAATATTTTCTAGAATGTTTATGATAAAAGATGTTTTTTTGGGGTTCATATTTTAACTAGATTTATATATTTTATGTTATTAATTTAAACAACATCATAGGTGTATGCTCACATGATCATAAAGTGATGAAGGAAATGATTCAATTGATGGAGTAGTGAGATCTTTTTTGAAGGAGAGTAGTGAGTTCTCTAAATATTAATAGTATCAAATCAGTATGTTTAATGAGATAGAATCATGTTGTACAACTAAATTAGTGATTCATCATAAATATGTATCATATACACATTTTTTTAAATGTGATATGGATATATACCAGTGTCCGTGATCTATCTAAATTTACACTTTTTATTTACAACATAATTCTCTAATTTAGAAAATTTTATTATATAGTTAATATTATCTTTATTTTGATTGAATGAGATCCTCATAGAAGATTGATTTATTTTCAATATTTTGATGTTCTATCCCTCCATATCAGGTTGTAATCATTTATACTATCCAAAATAGTGGTATTAGAAGAGAATTTACAGTTTTTCAATATTCAAATCATGTTATCATTTTTCATCCATAATGGTATAAACAACATTGAATATTGTAATTTCCTATTTGGAAAAGATAGATGTAAAATTATTTCCAATCCACGGGAAATTATTTTTATATAGAAACCATTATGGAATCCAAAATAATATAGAATTTATTTCCCTTAATGTGATAAATCTTCAATAATTGTACATATATTTCAATATATTAATTACAGGGAAGTTATCTTTGTAATCCCATTTTCAAAATAATGATTTTCTATAATGTTATCATGTTATTTAATATAATTTTCTGAATATATTTGAATGATATTTATATATTCATGAGGAAATGTTAATGTTTTTGTTGAACAAATATAATTATTAGAGAATGAATTCAATAGAGATTGTGTACGAATTTTTTAGTCATCAAAATATTTATGTTAAAATTATGTGAAACCTAGGTTATGTCCTCCAAGATGAGAATATCATGAAGATGATCATGAGAAGGTTTCTTCATCATTTTTGTGAAAAAGTGTTTATTCTAGAAGAAAAATATCTAAAAGTGATATATGGATAATTTTTATAGTACTCTCATGTATTATGAAATGAAAACCCAAAAACAATTGGGCAAATAATGAATGATAGTACTCTTCAGGTGGAGTATAATTCCATGAATAAAATCATAGTCAAATATATTTTGGATATTAATGTTTTTATGAGGTTATTAGATTTTAATCATATATTCTAAATATATAAAGATGAATATTTAATGGTAAGCTTACTCTTGTTTTCTAAAAATGTGAGAATGTGAGACATATATTTCTCAAATGCTCTAAAACATTTCAAGAAAGTGATGATGAAGATAAAAAACCAATGAATATTATAATGTATGGTACAAATAATTCCCAATAGAGTTCCTTTAAAAGTAAAAAAATACTCATTCTAAATAAGAAGATACCTCTACTAATTGTAATGTTGATGATGTGGAAAATTTTATGGATGATGATTTTTATGGATATTTCAAATAAGAATTGAGATTTTGATGATGAAAATTATAATTATGGAATTATTGGAAGAAACAATTCATCATAGGAACCAAATTTATACATTGATGAACATGATATTTAGAGCCCAACGTCTCAGAAGGGCAATGGATTTTTTCATGATTCCATGATCTGCATGGAATAACATTATGAGGTAATGATTGAAATGAAACACAATGTTGAAGAAAAATGTTAATCAATTATGGATTTGATAATATTATCAATGATAGAAGAAAATTATTTGAGGAGATGGAAGAAGAAGTAATGGATTGGAATTAAATGTGTGAAGATAAATAATTATTATTAACACCATGTATGTTATAGAAAATTCAAATAATTCCTCATCAGGTTAATACCTAGTAATTGTTAACGATGAAAATATACCAATTCATAAAATTTAGTTCTTCAATAATATAAACATTTTTGGTGAATAATGTTGAATAAAATAAAGGGATTCATTGTTTTTTGAAACTAAAATCACTGAATCAAAAAATGATGATAAAATATCTCAAAAAAGTAAAAGAAACTAACCATATGGATCATGAAAATTATAATTCTTCACTAATTATTATTTTTTCCATTATAAATATGTTATAAACATACTTTGTGTTCACTGTTTCTAGATGGTGCATTCATGAGTAAAAAAAATAAAAAAAGTATGTATAATTTATAATCATTATTTTTCTTTTAGTGGATACTTTTTTTGTGTTTATGGTTTTGGGAAAAAGGAAATAAATCAAGCATTAAGAATGCACCTAATGTCATGAGAAATGCCTTATAGTGGAGGAAGGAAAAATTTATAAGCATCATAAAAACTCATATAAACTCCAGACTTATTTTTATTTTTTCAATACGAAGAAATATACATGATGCCATCTATTGATAAGTTACATTCATCAACAACTTGGGAATTGAAAGGTATTTTGTAAAAGGCTAATGTTTTAGATATTACCATAGTGGAAATAGTTCACTCATCCTTTTCGATATTGGGAAATAGATGCACATCACATATAACTACAAATAAACACCTCATTCTGAATTTAAAGTATAACAAAGATATCATTGTTTATTTGAGTAATGATTAGTTTACTAATATTGTCTCTTGTTAAAATGCCACGGGTTGAGGAAAAGATATTTTGTAGAAATATATATTTTTATTTGATGGGTTTCCTCAAAATATTTATAAGGGAATGAACATTTTTGACCATATACATGTACAATAATTAAATTAATAATCATATACTATCAAATACCATGACGGTTCACTTATTATATAGGGGATAAAAACAAAGGAAATTTATACCTTTTAGGGAAGACATTTTTTTAATGATATCCCTATATGAGGGGAATTGGATATGACATAGATTTCTTGGTCATTCTGGAAAAATAATCATTATAGAGGTTTATCAAGAGTTATAGAGCATGTGATATTCCCCATATCATGTATGATCACACTCACAGATGTGACTCAAATAACAAACAAAAGGATTATCTTGAAATCATACAATACAAAGAAGATCAAGGAATCACTGTTACATGAACTTGTGCATGTGGATGGTTCTGGGTTGATCTCTCCCACAGTAATAGATAGAGTATGGTATTGTGTGTGGTATATTGATGATTTAAAAAATATTGAATCAATTATTCCTTTAAAACATAGGTTTTTAGGTGTTAATCTATGTCACATTATGATGAAATATAGTGTAAAAATTCATGGTGAGAAGCATAAAAATGATAAAATGTTTGTGGGAATTAATTTAATTTTCATCATGTTCAAAATTCGTAACAGAAATATATAAATTTACAAAAGGTCATGTTTGTTAGAACACCAAATAAAAATAGAGTAGTGGAAATAAGAAATCACATAATCAACAATAATGACTGAATAATATTGGTTTAGGAGTATCAACCATATATATACTGAAAAAAGTTTCCCTAATATTAATTTAAAAATGAAATAGATAATATCTAAGAGACGATGAATAGAAAACCCCATCTATGATTTGGTATAGAATAAAACTTATAGGGAAGTTCTTCCAAGAGTATTGAATTAATAGTTTTATTCTCAATTCAAAATAGTGAAGAAACTTTTATGGTCAGAGAGATGAAGACATATTTATAGGATAATCATCAAAGTGTAAATTTTATAGGTTATACAATAATACACATAGAATTACAAATAAGAAAAATGAAAATTTAGTCATTGAAAATGGTAAAATTATAGTAGCGTATGAGTATATTTCTCATAACAACCATGTCATTTAAAAATATAAAAATAGTTCCTATGTACAAGATTCTTGAGTAGTAACAATGAATGGAGGGAAATCTAATAATGAATGATTTTTCAAAAAATGGGGAAAAAATTATAACATTATCCAGATGAAAATTCATAACGGGTAAAATAACAAAAATAAACATTATTAGAGTTTTTGACTACCCTAGAAAAAAATTAAAATAATTAATGATGTACAACATGTTTCATTGTTACCAATGGTGGAAATAACTCATTTAAATAATCTATGATAGTAGTAAGTTGTTTGAAGGAAACAAATAATGTACTTTAAAAAATAGAGAAAACAGATTCATGGGTTTGTGTTCCGTGCCATGTAATTGTAATGTCATATAAATCATGTCGGTGTTCAGAAATAACCATAATCAATATAATAAATTAATTCATAAAAAATAATATATATTATTCCCATGGCATTTCAAAATTTGGGGATTTCATATTGATGATAATTTTACTCTCGTAGTATGATATGAAAAAATATAGTAATTATTATCCCTTATGATTCAAAATGGATAGAAATTATATGAAATAGATGATGTAAATGTATTTATTTACAAGGGTACTTAAAGAAAAAGTTTATATTGAAAAATCAGACGGGCATTTCATTAATGCAGATGAAGTAAAATTATATTGGCTGAATAAATATTTGAATGGTTGTAATCAATCACCTAGAGCATTATATTTCATGGTAGAATGATATCTATAATATCATGGTTTCTATATAACACAATTTTATCACTACCATAATATAATAAAGGAGAATTAGTACTGATTGATGGTTAATATCAATGTTGACCGAATAATTTTTTATGGTTTTTATGAAATTAAGTTAAATATATAATTATAACACATCAGGTTTGAATTCAAGAATTCTCTTATATGTGAATTCTTATTTTTCCATGGATTTATGATCATTCAGATATTATATTATATATTTATCGTACATTCAAAATATATCAAGGAGGTTTTAAGATGAATTCAAAATGGGTAAATTAAGTACCATGGAAATTTTTATGGTGAAAATACATAAATTATCCAAAATGTGTAGGGAAAAATGTCAATGTGACCACATATTAGAAAAATCATTGAGAATTTACTACATCTCACTACTACTCGACCAAATATTTTATTTTTTACATATTATTATTCTCATTTCCGATATGATCCCAAGAAATGACACATGATTACTGTTAAATTAAAAATTAAATATATCAATCATGGTATCAATTATTGGATGTTCTATCACAATGATTAACAGTAGAATTTTATGTGATTTACTAATGTGAAATTGTTTTGTTCGGTCGAAGATCGAAAACCAACAGTAGTTGGTGATTATTATCTTTAGAGGCCATGTATATGACTAATGTAATGTTTTATGATTGAATTTCTTTTTCCCATTATAGAGTTGGGGTAAATTTTTCTACTCAAGTCTGAACCCTATTTCAATGGATGAAATAAAAACTTCTTGATGTGGTTTTTAAGTGATTTATCCTACTAGAATTATTTTCTAACTCTTTTGTAGTAAATATTAGAAAAAATATTATCCAATATTCATGGACCAAGAACATTGATATCAAATATCACTTCATAATGGATTTTGTTGACAAGGAATTTTAGATTAATACTATGTGTCAACATAAGATCAATTTATTAACATCATGATAAATCCACTACCTATTGTGAAGTTTGGGAAGCATTTGGTTGGCTCTTAGAGTCCAACCATTTATATCTGTTAAATTTATTTCAGGAGGGATCCCCACTCCACATAGTTTTTTAATAGAATCATGTGGTTTATCTCTTCCATTTTTGGGAATTATAAACATCTATTATGAACTATTCATAAAATTTATCTCTTTATGTTCTTTTAAAATGGTCGATAATTGTCTTATAGTGTCTAGAATTGGGGGAAGTATTTCAAGGGGGATGTATTCCAATAATAAATTATTGGGATATGAGTTAATATAAATTATTCAAATGTAATCAAAGAGTAATTTCAATCAAATTTTATTTATCACACCATGAATAGATTATATAGGTTTATAGTTGACTATTAGTGGCTCATTGATACACATATTGAATGTGGTGTTTTTCCAATATGAAAACATCAACATTATGAGAGGATTTTGCTATGTCAACAATAACAAAGTGAGATACTATTGGATAAATCCCATTTAGAGGCTTCTATTAGTTGTTTATTATTTTTAAAATTCATTGAATTAATGGTATTGAAGAACAATTTTGTTTAGAATTGATATCACAAACAATTGATCACACTCCATGATATAGAATTTTTGGACATTAAGAAGCCTACACCATAGCTCATTCAGCTATTCCATATAGGTTTTATGAGCCATATGTAGGTACACCCTGGTGTTGTCGCCTCTACATAAAGGTAAAATGGATTTCTTATAATGTTAAAACAAATATCATGTAATGGTATCAACCACTATATATTTTTAGTGTTGCCCATCATAGCACAGAAGGTAATTTCATAGTCCCCTTAGAGAGTAAAACTGTCTACTATACTATTATTCCTTATATCATGGATGTTTATACTTGAAAATTAATAAATAATATAGATTATATATTCCAAGAAGAGGCCATTACTTATCAATGTTTCCATAACTATGTTGGTTCAATGAGACATATTATTTGAGGAGATCATTACATAGATTATGTTTCAGCTAATATAGGAGTTTCAACTTTGGTAGAAGTAGATCATGTAATCTATAAGAATACACACTATATCATTGTTAACTATTCTATAATAAGAATTTATAAATTTATAGTTCAAACATTTTGAATTTATAAACATAGATTCTTTTGAAAAATAGTTAATACTTCATTGTAGCATATATGAAAAATTTGTAGCTTTGTTATTTCAGTTTGCAAATATTGTCAACCAGAAACTGAAAGAGATAGAGGGTTGGTTTGAATCTCAAAATATTCAAAAAAAATTAAATGGGGTAGAATGACCCATGAAATTACTATGTATGATTTGAAAAACCCTAGAGAATGGATATTTAATCAACACAATTTAATTGAAATAATAATTAGGAGAGTCATTATGTTCTTGATAAAGAGATTAAATAATTTAGGGGGACACTATGACACTGTTTGTAGTATAATTTGAGCAGGTTATTCTAGATCTCATCTATAAGGTTGAAGTCCAATGAGTTTTTTTCTTGGGATACATATTCTTATTGGATATATGCTTAATATAAACATCATAATTGGTATATGATCACTTCACCATCATATGAATAAGTAAATAATTCAGAAAATATAGAAATTCATTACTTTTTTGAGGAGAGTAGTGAGTTCTCAAAATATTAATGGTATAGAATCTAGAGATTTATTGATACAAATCCAAACAATACTAGTAAATCTATGAGATTTAGTGAATTTGTTTTATCGACACATTTTTAGGCATTCTTCTAGGATGTATCCTACTGCGGGTGAAACTTGTAAAATCTCGCAGGTAATTTACTATTTTAATCACTCACATGTTATATATATATATAGGAAAAATTATTTTTTTCTCATAATTAAAGAAAAATATATTTTTATGAGAATGTATATTTGTTAAACATTTATACCCTTATACACCCACCCTTCCTTGATTGTGTAAAATTATTTATAGTGGCCTAAGACTCCAACAGAGGTTTGTCACTCATGTATGTTAAATGGGTCAAACAATCAGACTACCTGATGAAATATTAAGGGTGTTTCACAATGAATTGTTTGGTGTGTTGATTAATTACATGTGACAATAAACAAAAATATGTCTAGTTTCTGGTTTTGTGGAGATGACTAGGTCATAGAGGGTTTATGAAATTATAGCTTATACCAAAGTAATATAACATCATCTAGGAATTTAATGTATGATGAATTATAATGTGAATGCATGAATGAGATAGACATCAATACAAATAATAAGGGTTTAAGGGCATTTAAAACTAGGAATTGGATAATAAATATAAATTTATTTTTATATCCTATGATAATAAGATTCATCTCAGATGATTGTTTTTAAAGTACTCGATAGTTTGGAATTAAAAACATAGAAAAAAAAATGTTATTCCATGTATTAATAAAAATACTGTAAAAATCCAATTTGAATGAAAAAATCCAAGAAATTGGAATGGATGGAAAATTGGTATTATTTGATTATTATTGTGTTTGGACATGAATTATGGGCTCTAGGTGAAACTATGTATCATAAGACATCAGGAATGAATCCCCAGTTAGTTAATGTAATGTATAGTCAATGTAGAATTATGTATTTTATAATTGATGGATATTTATCTATTTTTTAAATTTATAAGGCCCCATTGAATAGTATGAAATTTTTAGATTTTCGAAATGATAGACATATATGGCCACCTCATCCAATAAAGAAAAACTTTCACAGATAGGGGAAATTTTTAATTTAGAAAGACCTGTGAATGAAAAATTAGACACTATGTGTAGAGACCAGATCATGACCTATATAGATATTACATTACATTTTCTGAATACTTAATACATTAAACAAAAAATGACCAAAGACTATATTAGTATAGTTTCTTTAGAAACTCCTAACATATTCTTCTAATCATGGAAGAAGTTCTCCAAAATCACACATAAATATCTTCCCCTTTTGTTTTCCTACCATAAACATTTCATTATATCATGGGAAAATAAAACATAAAATGGTGAGCTCAAAATCTTAGTAAGGGTAAACATGTATAAAACAAAACAATCCAAAAACATTTGAATATAAAACAATGATCATAAAGTTTAAACATCAAAATAATGAGTCAGGATATAAATCATGGCAGTATGTAATGCATAGATCAAAAAAGGACATTAATCATGATAACATATCATGGGAATAAAAAAATAGATTATGGAAAACCATTAATCACATAATATGATTTCCACAGTATCCAGGGTGTTGTTTCAAAGACCATCATATTGGACAAAGTCCATTACTAAACTAGGTTTAAATGTCAATCCATCCATGTATTACTGAACTAGATTTACCTTTCATTCTAGTAATGTACATTTAATGAGATATTAATATTTACCCAATGAATTTGGGGAGATATAGGTCCCACCTATCTCATAGTGGAATCATTCTTACATGTGACACAAAAAATAAAAACATTAACCATAGTATAACCCATGAAATAAAATGGGTTTCTATAACATCATAACATAATCAATATAAGTTAAAAGGATTTCATAAAAAAATTTACATCATAAACACAATAAAATAAAATTAATAATAAGTATATAAGAATAACCCCATATAATCTTATATGGGAAATAATTTTGATAAAACACGTGAGCATAATTCATGAGTATAATATTTATTCTTCTTTAAAAACATTTTATTTTCTCAAAATGTATTGAAATTTTAAATGAAACGAATTTAGTTTAAAAAAACCTGAAATTGTTTAGATGATTCTTCTTATAAATAAGGCGACATGAAAAAATATAATTCCATTCATGTCGTAAAAGTTAAAAAACATTCTCCTTGTACTTTTACTAGAAAAGTAAAAAGTACGTTGTATGGTAAAAAAAATTCTTCAATACCACATTGTAAAATTAAAAGATGGTTAAAAATGACTCTAATAAAAAATGGAATAATAGTAAAAAAAAATTGAAAACATTTTTAGAAAACACGGACATGGATGATAAATATAACCCCTGTAAATACTTACATATAAGAAATATCACATAAAAATTATATTTAGAAAATTATCCTTTACCTTGGGTCTGATATACATTGTAAGTATCAGAACCTATTATATATTGATTTATATAATGTTACTGATATATTACTGAATCTTAATAATTTTTATGACAAAATTTATGGACATAGTTTCATCTGTTTATTTGTAAAATTTTATTGTGACTTGTTATTCGGGTATTAACTAACTTATGTTCTTATGCATGTTTTTTCAGATATGTTATTATTCATATTTTTAAGTTATAGGTATATCATTTACATAATGGTATTAGTTTAATATATATATCATATTCATTCATTAAATTCATTTATATAATCACACTTTAATGAATATTTTGTAGAACGAACCACATCGCATCGTGTAGACGGTAGGTCGTACGTACACATGAGGGATGATATAATTCCAATAATTGTTAAAAGGTATTCACATAGATGGTGTATAATACCTCAAAATTAGTATCATTCTATAATAATCATATATAGTTATTATATCCACCGTTATTCTTATCTAGGTATGGTGTTGGTGAAAAATAGATTACACCAGGGCGTGGAGATGGTAAACCATACAGACGAACACATGGTGATTTCATTTTTCATAGGATGGATATAATGTGAAATAGGGTTTTATCATATTTATAATAATAGTTCCGTATATAAGTGATAATGATGATATTACTCTATAATGAAACAACTAAATTAGATGAATTAGAAGATGAAAAAAAAATTTAAAATAATCTGTACAATAGATTAGCTCTTCCTCAACGTGCCCATTTTAAATTTCCTCATATGACACTAGAGTTGGTATTTTGAGAAGAAAAAAACATATAAAATGTAACTAGGGAAGCCGAGAATAGATATGGGTAGGGTTTTTCCAAGATTGATGTCTTAAAATCGAATGAATAGGAGATGAAGGATCTTCCCTTTTATAAGATAGTAGAGGGTAACTATAGGAAACTAGAAAAAATATTAGTTAATAATAAAATAAACCCCCCCACCCCATAACATAAAAAGTGTCACAAATAATAAGATTAAGAGAATTGGGGTTGTAATAAAATATACCAATAAATTTTTGTATATTTATTATACCAATTTAAACCTTATCCTATTAATTAGCATTTTGTTATTCTATTAAATTTTTATTTTGGTAATAACATTCTAAATAATTAATGATAATTAATATTTAATTAGGTGGTGTTAATTGACCATAAAAGGATAAAAAATAAAATTTTCTACCTTTTACATATATCTATGTAATATATAAATATTTTTAGAATTTTTAAATAATTTAATAAAATGTTATGTTTAAAACAATTTCAATAGTACCAATTTTGACACTATTAATTTATTATACATTAAATAAAATTCCAATAGAAGATAAATTCGAACCAAAATATTAAATAAATTAATAAAATGACTTGTTCAACTATAAAATTTTTGGAGAACTTCAATTAGTTCATATGATATTTATTTTAATATTTAAAAAACAATTCATTTTATATTTCAATTAATTAAATAATTTTAGCATTACTATTGTGTCATCATTAATGATTCGTAATTAATCTCTAAAAATTATAAATAAATTAAAATGATTTATATAATTTAATTATATATCTAGTGACTATTTAATTTCGATGTTTTAGTAATTTTATCACTAAATTAAAATTATTACACTTATAAGATATAGGAGAGTGACATATTGTCACTTTCTTTTGTTTTAATAACAATTACTTCCTTCTCATAGAAAAAATTCCATGAAATGAATACATTATTACCCTTATCTGATATAGGTAGAATTTTATTCATCAGAGGGAATTTTGGCATGTGTTAGATTAATTTTATTTTATTGTTTTAACTCTTAATTACCCAGTTTACCTTTAACAATGGTAATAAAAATAATTACCAATGTTACAATTCATAATGCCCAAAAAATCAATAATGTCCAATAAAATAATTTGGAACATATAAACATAAATATGGAATACATTTTTCAAAATTGAAAACACATAAGTTGAAGTAATTAATTTAAAATTGATACCATTATCGAGAAAACAGGTTATAAAAGTTAAAACATTGCAAACGTTTGAAATGTTTTTACCTATGAATTTAATGTAAAATTAACAAAAATGACATAAATTATATTAAATTGTATATATATATATATATATTATATTTATACTTTAAAACAATTAAATTTTATAATTTAACAATATATATTTTCACAATGAAAAAAGTTGTTTTTAATTAAAATTTTGCTTATTTTTACTATTCATAAAAATATGAAAGTTATCAGAAAAATATTAAAAAAAATCCCAAATAAATTTTTATGTCCTGATTCCAAAGAATATTTTTACCTTAAAAAATATAAATTATTAAATTGTAAAATACTATATTTAAAATGGTTGTGTTATCAAAATTCGGTAAAACATCTTTTTTTTGAAAAATACATCATTTCTCTGAAAACTAGAATTTTTTTCTCATATCATGTGCAATATGAAAGATAATGTAATATAAAATATGTTTTTTTGTTAATTATATTCCTAACAGATATTTTATAGAATAATTTAATAATATATTGTTCTTTAGTAAAACTCAGTATTACGTACCACACAAGCCACCGAGGAAGATTGCTTATTTGGGTAATGCAAGCCCTGTCAGTGTTGCATGTATTGGATGCTTCATTTGGTGTTGCATATAAAATAATAAAAACATACATCATTTATAAATTAAAAAAAATTGACACTTAGTGTTTCATGAATTGAATTCAATAATAATAACTTGGAATTTTGTGCAATACAAGCAAAGAATATTGTTGCATATATTACATGCTAACACAGTGTTTCATATATAGAAAGATAATATATGTGTAGTGTACAACACAATACATACAAGAAATTGGAATGAATCCATCTCACAAAATAGCTGGGTGTAACATTCGACCCCCTTAAAATGAATTTCCCCTCAAAATTCATTAAGGATATAAATTGTTTACAACTGGAATTTTTCTCTCATCGAAACCCACATCATTAAAATTAATAATTGTACACCCCAAGATTCCATGGTACGCTTCTCTTTGAATAATACAGTAGCATGTGTTGTACTCAACTTCAAGTTATAACACACAGAACAACCAATCAAACTAGTCGTTATAAATAGTAATACCCACTTTTTGAAATTTTATACATTTTAAATTTAAAAATGGACATCATTTTTGGATTTGGAATATCGAAATTAGTTTAGGTTTAATTTTTGGTACTTTTCAGATAACTTTCATATTTTAATGAATAGTAGAAATTACTAAATTTTAATTAAAAACAAATTTTTTAATTGAAATAATTAGTAGTGTTAAATTATGAATTTGAGTGGTTTTAAATTATAATTAGATTATCTTTTTACTATTTAATCCAATGTTGGTCATTGGACCAAATTTCATAATTAAACCAGATACAAACATGTGCCAATCTTTTGATAGTTATTATTTTTTAAAAACACGTTTTTTGTTTTGACAACGGGAAATAATTTTAAATTAATTTCTGCCTCTTTTGTGTTATGAATTTTGAAAAATGGGTTCCATATTTAGAATCATAATTTCACAATTGTGTTTATAGGTAACTTTTATTTTAAGTGATTTTGAATAATTACTTTGGAAAATATTTTATTTTCCAGGGTTAAAGGGAAAATCCAGTAAATAAGGGTAAATAATAATAATATAATAATAATAATTTACCCTAAAACGTGTCCTAACCCTATTGGTTGAAACTTGTCCGACCATGGTCATCTTTTGGTCGATTTTGGGACCCCATGGATCTACTTGTAAGTGATAATGAAAATTTATATTAATAATGTTAATGTAAATACAAAAATTAGAAAAGCATGTAACTTTTAGAAAAAAAATTACATTGAGTTATATATGTTATTATTTCAACTATAAGTATTCATTAGAAATAAAAAAATATTTCCTACATAATGGTATTTTATTTATAATTTTTAGACATTTAATAATTAAATTTATTTATGACACAGCAATGATGAAGTATTTTCCTTATTAATGAAAGAATTAAATAACTAGTATTATAAATGTTAAAATAAATATAATTTGAAAGTTTTGATGCCATACAATAATTTTATTGGTTATTATGACATTATATTATTGTTTAAATTTATTTTTTTTGAATTAATAATGTTTTTAATACTTTAACAAAAATAAATTACTAAATATTGTCAAAATTGACATAAATGAGTTTTTAAAACAAATATTATATTATTAATTGATATTCTATTACTAAAAATATAATTATTGTCCAAATTACTCATATAATGATATTTTTATCATTAATGGACCACTTGGGGGGTCTCGTGGAAGTATATATTATGTTTATTAACCATATAATATAAAAATACAATGTGACATGTTAAATGTCAAAATACAATGTGACATGTTAAATGTAAAACTATTTAACTAAGAGTTAAATATAAATGATAAGGATAATATAGTGACCCAACCCAGTCTAAAATCTATTGGATGAATGTATTTAGAACCATCCCCACCTTAGAATTTTCATAATCCACATTGGAGCCATTAGAAACCGAATATGAATTTATTATAAATTAATACTTTATGTTTTTTCTAAAGAGCTCCTCCTCCCCCATATAAAATGACATCACTTCTAACCAATTATTCATACCTTAAATTCCTTTTGGTTCGGCCAGACTTTGAGAAAATACCCTCTCAACTATCCTCCCTTAATACTAGGGGCCTTACTTTAGTCAGAAAGCCAACCTATGTATCCATTTTGATCAAATCAAAATGAAGAACCCGAAGAAGAGGTAATGTTTTCACTACCCTTTTTCAAGTTCCATTCTTCTTCAACTTCTTCTTTCATTGTTGTTCCATTCTAAAATAATAACTATAGAATCATATATATAATGTGATGTTATTATAAATATGGAACAACCATATTCATTATTATATCCATCCTTTGAATGACATGTCACCATACGTGCGTACGTACGACCTACCGTCTCCATGTCATGGTGTAATTGTTATTCAATGCATTATTATTTGGATGGGTATAATAATGATGTTTAATAAATGTAAATAATAAATATAACATGATAATTATTCTTTATATATGATATAACATCCAATTATATATTATTTTAATATAAAAATAATGATATTGTTGCTCGTGCGTACGTACGGACTACCGCATCCACGAATGCAATGAGATTCATTCTCCATCACATCCATTAAAGTTTAATTCTCATTTGGTGATTAAAAATAATTTTTAATGAATTGATATCATTATATATATGAATAAGATACAACCTACCCATAACAAACACGACTTATGTAACAAAACATATAAAAGAAAATGAGTACGTTAACACCCGAAACGACGATAATACTGAGATATTAGTAACAGTGCAATGTTAAAAGATCATATATGATATCATATTAATGTAAATTATCCTTTAATAAATCAATAAAAATTATTTACCCATTATACAGGAGGTTAACCTACCATTGACCAAGGAAAAAGTACAAGGTAAGGGGTTTCTTATCTCACTTTTAATTCCGTGAGATTTCCATTATTCACCACTTATTTATTGCATGTGGTGTGTGTACTTCCCATGTTTGTATTCATTGTGTAATATACATTAATTCATGGATATATAAATCATCATTTTATTATCCTTCTTTCATGGGCGTATGTTTCTTATGTTTCCAAATCAATAATGGAATTTGAAATTTCAATTTCCACTCATTCGCCTTTACATATACTTCATTGATTATTTTACTCCAAGATTATGTGTGGAATCACTATTCATTTTCTTATGTCATAATTTCTACTCCCCGTTCTGTGGATATAGTTTTGATACACATAATCACTCCATTGATAAATTCTCAATTCATCGGTATGAACTTGATAAGAGTAATTTTAACTCAATGTTCATTTGTTGAGTTAAATATCCAATTCATTTGTGTTGTTTTTACAAGAATATGTGTGAATGTCATATGATTGATTTACACTTAATATCCAATCATATTGTGTGTATTTATATTTGTCACACGTAATTATGTCGTTGATTTATCCTTATCCAAGGAATACAATCTTTATAAGATATTTCATCTCAATTTACATTCCATTGAGACTTCATTGTTGTTATACACCAAATCACATTTATATGGTGTATATAATGTAATTTGACATAGTATATCATGAATCCTTTTATTATCTTGATATTACAATGTTTTTATTACCTCAATTATTTGTATTCAAGTGTCTCTCTTTTTGTTAGGAACTCTAACTAAAATATAATTTTAAAATGTTTTAATGATTTATTACTCTAAATATTTCTCATTAATGTCTATGTTTTAAAAATGGGTTTAAAGATTTATTTATATAGATATTAAAGATTTAAAATAAAAATTCCTTTTAAAAGATTCTAAGTTGTATGGAACACTTTGATTAAAAAATCTATTTTAAATGACTTCTTGAAAAAAAGTGTGACTTTTAAATATTTTCAAGAAAAAGGGGGATATTTCTCTAAATAGTTTGATGATTATTTTAATCTATGTCAATATCCTTCATGATTTTTGATTAAGTTAATCTGATACAATACAATCTTACATATTGTATCGAATGAGTTATTTTTGACTGTGGATGTGCTATTTTTATACCATTCATTGTTTGTGGTTAAAGTATTGACATTTCTTATGCTAGTTTTAATACGGATGATTATGTTATGTTTCAAAATTTTTATATGAGGAATGCATTGGACATAGTATGTGATGGGTGGAGCCCACTATATCTCCTTGATGCATCTGTTGGTCTCATGAGATAAACTAGTGCCTTGGCATAAGTCCTTGACAAAATATTTTTTGTATTCTTGACACGCGGCCTTGACTATGTGGTTATGATAGTATGGCATTATGCATTCCATGATTATGAAATTTGTTATTGATATTTCATGTGGTTATTGGACTAGTAGAATATCAATGTGAATAATTAAATGGAATTATTTCATTTTATCTTTGCCATATTTTTTTGATGTTCATGTTTAAAAGGCTTTTGTTTTGGTTATATATTGCCTTAAATATTTATGCTTATTTATTAATGTTTCCGCTATATTGTTATCCTTAATGTGCATCTGAGCTCACCTCTTTCTATGTTTTATTTTTCCTAGGATGTGAAGAAATATTTTATGAATGACCTATACGGATAGTATAAGGATATGATTGTGGTCTATGGAGACAATATGTTCTTGTAGTTTCTCACTTTATGATGTAATGTAAATTTTTTGAATGTATCTAGTGATTCCAAGGCCACTAAACTAATCGGTCTTTCAAGACATGATATTTTGTGATCATGCAAATGATATGTAATAATGCACTGACTATGGGTAATTGGGGTCAAGGTGTTACAGTTGGTATCATAGGATGTCTAGTAAAATCCTTGGAAACTATATTTAGATAAACTCTGATTAGATCACATATCCCTTAGATAGAATTTGATGATTAGTATAGAGGAACTTCCTAAATTTGTATAGATTTTGTGAGTTTTCTATGAAATACATCCATGACTAGATACGAGTAGGTAGAGGCGGCTCTGGCACAGATGTACCAAGGGGTAAAACCCTAAAACACCGCTTTGAGCTAGACTCCAATGGGAACTGGTGCACGACAATGGGCCTTGCTACAAACATGGTTATGAAACTCCCAGGGGATATTCTTAGGATAATTTACATTTTTGTTACAAATAAATTTTAAGTATATTAATATAAGATGAGAATAAATGACCTTGGTTAATCTTAAGGTGTTTCAAATTGAGAATATGGTGTCATGATATTCTCTAAATGATTTTATGAATACTATTACTCACACAAGGATTTTTGGTTTTTGTCAATGGCTTTAGTCCAAGGAAGTCATAGTAACCTTGAGAATGATGTACAAGGTGGGAACGATGTTGGAAATAAGAAAAAAAATGGACTGTTGATTGGTGTAAATGATATCATGTTCATTCCAAATATGTTTTCCAAAAATATGATCAATAACATATATATTTACCAACTCCAGGACTCAACAAAGAAGAGAAAGGTGATGAATTATAAGAGCTCCAGCAGTGGAGACCATGGAGAAATGAATCCAAAATTTCCATCATGCAGGAAATGTGGAAGGAGATACCCAGGAAAGTGTCTCAATAGAACAAAGAAATGCTTTACATGTGGGAAATAATGACGTAAATTTAAGAATGGTCGAGGAAAAATTTAGAGCACTATAGAAGAAAATAAAAATGGTCCCAAGAATCCATTTACAGTCATTTACCGTAAATGAAGGGGACCTGGCCATTACCCGAGTGAATACCCTATTCTATAGTATATTTTATTGGTCAATGATCAAGATATGTGGAAATAAATGGTTAGAGAACTATTTAAAACTATTATTTCTCCTTATTGAAGGGATTACATTGGAATAATTTTCTCTTGTATTTGTAATCCCATAGTTTTCCATGTGAGAATGATATTTGAGGAAGTATTATATTTTCCATTGTGAATATAGTTATAAATAACCAATTGGTTTTATATGATCATTGGGTTTGAGGAAATTAAGAATTATTATATTTTGGGATGAAAATTCAATGTATGAGATAAAATTTATTGTTAAATTATGTTATAGTAATTTTGAGGAATTTATTTCATTTTTGTAATGTTATATAATATAGTTTTTCAAAAAAGAAAACATGTAGACCGTGTGACAACCCGTCGCGTTGGACAAAACTGTGGGGATCGAACCCACAACAAAAGTGTGATTGGTATTTATCGCCTACCATTGGACTACGTGAAGTCCCTAGTTAGTGTGACTAATTATTTTTAGTTAAATGATTTTATTGATCAATAATAAGTTGATTTGGGATCTTATATCTGAAAAATGAATACCCTTAGTAAAGGACAATTATTTGTTGATTAATTGATAAATCTTATTTTGGAAGATGTTCGCTTTGTTGGGAACACTATGGGAAATGAAAATAGAATACTATGGGATTTATTTTGAGGAGTAATTTTGGATTATTATATATGTTTTTATTGTGGGTTTATAGTGATTTGGGTTATTTATGGAAATGATTAACCTATAATAGAGAATATGTGATTAGGTTAATTACTTTTAAGTATGCGACTTTAAGAGTAGTTGATGTCATTTGGAGATACAATTTGACTTGGAAGACTACATAACCAAATTCTTCTATGTTTTGGGATTCAATATTATTTTGGATTATATTGAAGGATTTTAAGGAAATTTTTTATTGAATTATATTTATATATCTTTGGGGTATTGTTGGTTTATTTTATGAAATTAAGATTAGTATTTCTTTCTCTAATGGTATATCATTTTTGGGGATCATCAGATCTTATAAAAACCATTTTGATTTTGATTAATATCTAAAGACAAGGTAAATATATTGTTTATCATTCATAGATCATGTGATTCTGTAGACGTTTATTCTTTCTCTTCCAATGTGACCAAGTCTTCTTGAATACTCATCGTTTAAAAAAATGAGTTAGTGGTAGAAATTTATTAAAGAATGAAACTGTATTTAATAATTAAGTATATATCTTTATGCTCTTATTCAATTTCATATGTTAATTACTCATCTTTATGTAGTCTAACTTAAAAAATATTGTTTTCCGTTTACTTTTCCTACTCGGAGACTAATGACCATTTGTCCCATAAAATGTTTATGGTTTTCTTGTTGTCAACTTTCTCCTGATCATTTTTTCTATCCCTTCCCATCAGAACTTGAAAATTATTTTATCATCCATATCCATATTTTCTACATGGAATCCTAGTATAGGTTATCTCAGGTGACCTTTGTACTTCTCTTTCATTATTTAAAAGTGATACTTTTATTGACTCTTTTTCTGATGTGGTACTTTCAATTATTATCCCAAGACCAATTTTAAGAATTTTGAGTAAGAAATTTATTGAAGGGGGGGAGAAATTAACACCCCAAGCATCCATGGTACGCTTCTCTTTGAATAAAATTGTAGCGTGTGTCGTACGCAACTTCGAGTTCTAACACACACCACAACCAATAAAACTAGTAATTATGAATAGTAATACAAACTTTTAAAAATATAATACATTTTATATTTCAAAATGGATATCATTTTTGGATTTGGAATATCAAAATTATCTTAGGGGGAGTTTTTGGTACTTTTCGGATAACTTTCATATTTTAATGAATTGTTAAAATCACGAAATTTTAATTAAAAACAAATTTTTTAATCGAAATAATTATTAGTGATAAATTAGGTATTTAATTGGATTAAAGTAAATTTACATTATATTTTTACCATTTAATCTAATTTTTTCCGTTGTACATAATTTCACATTTAAACCAGACATAAACAAGTGTCAATCTTTTGATAGTTATTATTTCTTAAAAACACGCTTTTTGTTTTGAAAGTGGAAATTAATTTTAAATTAATTTCTGCCACTTTTATGTTTCGAATTTTGAAAAATTTATTCCATATTTAGAATCAAGAGGTCCAAATTTTTTAAATAGTTTACTTTCATTTTTAGAAAATTTGAATAACTACTTCGGTAAATATTTTATTTACCATGGTTAAAGGGTAAATCTGGTAAATGAGGGTAACAAATAATAATATTGTAATAATAAATTACCCTAAAATGAGTCCTAACCCTATTTTTGGAACATTTTCACACCATGGGCATCTTTGGGTCGATTTTGGGACCCCATGGATCCACCTGTAAATGATAATGACACTTTATATTAATAATGTCAATGTAAATACAAAAATGAAAAAAGCATATAACTTTTAATAAAACAATTTTTACATAGAGTTATATATGATATATTTTCAACTATAATTATTCATTATGAATATAACAATATTTCCTATATAATGTTATTTTATTTATACTTTTTAGACATTTTATAATTGAATGTATTTATGACAAAACAGTGATGCAGTATTTTCCTTATTAATGAAAGAATCAAATAATTTGTATTATAAAAGTTAAAATAAATATAATTTTAATGTGTTGATGCCATATAAGAATTTTATTGGTTAATATTACATGTTAGTATTTCTTAAATTAATTTGTTTCAAATTAATAAAGTTGTTAATACTTAAAAAAATTATTAAATATTTTTAAAATTGACATAAATGAGTTTTTAAAACAAATATTATATTATTAATTGATATTCTATTCCGAAAAATATAAGGGTAGGAAAAAGGACATATATAATAATATTTGTGTCATTATTGGACAACATCAGGGTCGCTTGGATGTATATAGTATGTTTATTAACCATATAATATAAAAATACAATCTAACATGGTAAATGTGAAACAATTTAACTAAGAGTTAAATATAAATGATAAGGTTAATATAGTGACCAAAACCTGTCTAAAATCTATTGGATGAAAGTATTTAGTCCCATACCCACCATATACATTGAATAATTCACTTTTTAGCCGTTATAAACCGAATATAAATGTATTATAAATTAATACTTTAATTTTTTCTTAAAGAGCCCCTCCTCTCTCTTATAAAAGGACACCACTTCTAACCAATTATTCATAGAATAAAATCATTTTGGTTTGGCCAAAATCTTCCCAAATACCATATCAACTATCCTCCCTTAATCCTAGAGGCCATATATTAGTCATAAAGCAAACCTAAGGATCCATTTTGATCAAATCAAAACTAAGAACCCGAATAAGAGGTAATGTTTTCACCACCCTTTTTCATGTTCCTTTCTTCTTCAACTTCTTCTTTAATTGTTGTTCCATTATAAAATAATAACTCTAGTATCATATATATAATTTTATGTTATTATAAATATGGTAAAACCATATTCAGTCTTCTATCCATCCTTTGAATGACATGTCACCATATGTGCATATGTACGGCCTACCGTCTCCACATCGTGGTGTAATTGTTATTCAATACATTATTATTTGGATGGGTATAATAATGATGTGTAATTATTGTAAATAATAAATATAACATGATAATTATTATGTATAAATGATATACCATCCAATTATATATTATTTTAATATCAAAAGAATGATATCGTCGCTCGTGCCTACATACGGACTACAGTCTCCATGAATGCGATGAGATTCATTCCCCATCGTATCCATTCAAGTATAATTTTCACTTGATGATTAAAAATAATGTTTAAGGACTTTATATCATTATATATATGAATAAGATATAACCCACTCATAAAAAACACGACTTATGTGACAAAACATATAAAAGAAAATGAGTAAGTTAACACCCGAAACAATGATAATACTAAGATATTAGTAACAAAGAAATGTTAAAAGATATTATATCATATCATATTAATATATATGATCCTTTTATAATTCAATAAAAATTATTTTACCGTCATAAAGGAGGCTAACCTAACCTCGACCAAGGAAAAAGTACAAGGTAAGGGGTTTGTTATCTCACTTTTAATTCCGTGAGATTTCAATTGTTCACTATTTATTTATTGCATGTGGTGTGTGTACTGACCATGTTTGTATTCATTGTGTAATATACATTAATTCATGGATATATAAATAATCATTGTAATGTCCTTATTTCATGGGTGTATGTTTCGTATGTTACCAAATCAATAAGGGAATTTGAAATTTTAATTTCCACTCATTCAGCTTTACGCATACTTCATTGATTATTTTACTCCATGATTATGTGTGGAATCACTATTCATTTTCTTATGTCATAATTTCCACTCCCCTTTATATGGATATAATTTTAATACACATAATCATTCCATTAATAAAATCCAAAGTCATCGGTATGAACTTGATAAGAGTAATTTTAACTCAATATCCATTTATTGAGTAAAATATCCAATTCATTGGTGTTGATTTTAAAAGAATACGTGTGAATGTACTATGATTGATTTACACGGAATATCCAATCATATTGAGTGTATTTATATTTTTTAGACATAATTATGTCATTGATTTATCCTTAACTAAAGGATACATGGTATATAAAAGATTTCATCTCAATTTTCATTCCATTGATACTTCATTGTTGTTATATACCAAATCACTTTTATATTTTGTATATAAATTACTTTGACATAGTATATCATGAATCCCTTTACTATCATGATATTACAATGCTTTTATTATCTCAATTATTTATATTCAAGTTTCTCTATTTTGGTTAGGAACTCTAACTAAAATATCATTTTAAAATGTTTTAAAGATTTATTATTCTAAATATTTCTCATTAATGTCCATGTTTTAAGAATAGTTTTAAGTATTTATTTATATGGACATTAATGTTTTAAAATCATAATTCCTTCAAAATGTTTCAAAGTGGTATGGGACACTTTGATTCAAAAATATATTTTAAAAGGATTCTTGACAAATAGTGTTACTTTTAAATGTTTTCAAAAAAAAGGGTGATATTTCTCTCAATAGTTTTATGATTATTTTAATCTATGTCAATATCTTTCATTATTACCAAATGAGGTTAATCTGATAAAATACAATCTTCCATATTGTATAGAATGAGTTATTTTTGACTATAGATGTGATATTATTATACCATTAATGGTTTTTGGTTAAAGTATTGACATTTTGTATTCTAGTTTTAATACTGATTTTTATATTATGTTTCATAATTTTAATATGAGGAATGCATTGGACTTATTAAGTGATGGGTGGTGCCCGATATAGCTCCTCGATGAATCGGTAGGTCTCATGAGACAATCTAGTGTCTTGGCACATGGCCCTAAAAAAATAATATTTGTAGTCTTGTTACGAGGCTTTGACTATGTGGTTATGATAGTTTATCATTATTAATTCCATGATTATGAAAGTGGTTATTGATATTGCATGTAGTTATTTGACTACTAGAATATCCATGTGAATAAGTAAATGGAATTATTTTATTTTATTTTTTCCATATTATGCTGAAGTTCAATTTTAAAAGGCTTTTGTTTTAGTTATACATTGCCTTAAATGTTTATGCTTATTTATGAAACTTTATTCTATATTTTTATCCTTACTGAGCATCTAAGCTCACCCATTTCTATGTTTTATTTTTCCTAGGATGTGGATAAATATTTTATGAATGACCTGAAGGGATAGTATGTGGATATGAGCGTGGTCTATGGAGACAAGATGTTGTTGTAGTTTTTCACTTTATTATGTAATGTAAACTTTATGAATGTATCTAGTGATTCCAAGGCCACTAAACTAATTGGTCATTTGAGACCTGATCTTTTGTGATCATTCCAATGATGAATAATAATGCACTGACTCTGGGTAACTGGGGTTGGGGCATTATAATAATAAAACATCATTTAAAAAAATAATATTAGAAACATAATGACTACCCAAATTAACCCTTCACAGGGTTTCAAGATAGAAGAACATAGGTGAAAATTTAAAAATGGATATGGAAGAGAAATCTAACCACCATGTTCTTATAGGGAGTGATAGAGAATATGTTTTAGAGATAGTTAACTACTAGAAATCCATAAATATGTGATGATTTAAGGGACCATCTGATTCATCAGATAAATGGGTACTCTTATAAAATTTTTTCTTGAAAGGTCATTTTAATAATGTTTATGAATTTTTTAGTCTGAAAAAATACATACATAATCTCAATGTAATATCACAATTGTTCATTCCCTAAACAATTTCCACATCACCTCTTATTTAAATAAATTAATTTGAATTATTCATTCTTGAAGTGTTAGCAGATCATATGATATAATGATAGGACATTCCATGTATCTCAAAAAAAAGTTAAAACATATGCATAAGTCTACTTATAGTGATATAATTATTTAATATAAAAAAATCAAGAAGAATATAATTTATACTATCAATAAATGGATAACATTATAATCCTTCCAAAAACTAAAAATAAAATCTTTAGAAGTAGGTGAACTTGATCGACATAACATTTGTCTACCATATCTCATTTAGTTGTTCCTAGTTGTCACATTCCATACATGTGATTACCTTAATTATGTATTCTCTTAAAACCTGATAATAACATGAATTACCATATAAACATAGTGAAAACATGAATTCTGTCAAAGTTAACTCTTTCCACACACCAAATATACAAAAAATTATACATACTCAAACCATGATGTTACTTTGTCCTTTTATCATTCATGAGATCATTAAAACTATCAATCATCTATTTTTCTCTTTATCCCATACATATGTGCTTGTCATCTACTTTCTAAAAATATTTCAATCACTTTTCATGGTTACAAGTACCATGTTATTATGGAAAAACAAAATAGACCAATACATATATATTACAATATTCCACATAACTATAAATGAGATTCTACAATGCTATTTAGAAATCCAATTACGTTAATATTTAATCATTCCACCACTTTGTTATCATAGTCAACATTTCCAATAGTGATCACATGTGACATCACTATGTCTTTTCAATAATAGTTTGTTGATGTCAATCATCATTAACCCTTGGATTAGGGAATTGGTTAAAATGATGCCCCGCTTACATGCACCTATTGCATTGAAGTGTTGGCAGTGTGTTCTCAGTAGTCTTTTCACCATTCAAAATATTAGAAACCTTTTTCCCATTACTCTGGCACTCAACTGCTCAATGAACTTATTTTCCACCCATGAATCATATAATAGTACCTTTAAGACAATATCCACCATGCTTATTTACACACATTGAGAATAAGGAAACATTTATCTTCATTTCACCAATTTTTTGAGATTTTCCCTTGAACTCAATCTTTCGTATCTTTTCAAAACCATGAGATGGATATTTAGAACCAAATTCAAGTTTTAACTCGATAGAACAATGCACAATAATTTCATAGCAACTGATGACTCTTATAGATAATTCCCATCGAAGACATGGTTTTAAGAAACTAAATAATTGATCGACATTAATTTCAAGATGGTTGATAAAGCCAGATGAATACCTTTCAAGTCTTGTAAAATTCAATACGTATGTTCCAACAGATTCATCATACTTTTTAATATGCCCAAGTAACTAAATTTACATCATTATTTTATGAATAAAAGGGAAGTACTTATTGAAAAATAAGTTCTTGAACACCGCCCATTCCATGGATTCAATTACATATTTATACCTTCTATTTGGAAATAGAGTCCACCACTGGTCTATTTCACCTTCTAAATGATAGAGAACCAAAATGAACTTTTCATATTCAGTACAATGAAGGATGGAAAATATCATTTCAATGGTACTAATCCATTTTTAAGCAACAATTGGATTAGAAGAACCACTGAAAGAAGATGGACGTTGCCTCATGAAGGACGCAATAAAATATTATTCCCTTCTCCCATCAAATGTAAGTCCATGATGATTTATAACATTTGTATGTATAGTAATAATATTTTTCACTCTATTTACAAGTACATTTGGTTGGTTAGGAGGATAATAATTACATTTCCTAGTGAATTTATCATTAACACCATTCTTTCAGGATACAACCTTTTTATAAAACCCAAAAAGAATACATTGAGAGGCAAAAATCATATTAGGACAACAACATAATCATGGGGAGAACTATAAATCACAAAAATATAAGGTTTCATCCTAGGTTATTAAAGATTGTTTCCATAATTATAGTAATATAACCAATAGTAAAACATATCCTTTGTTACAACCCTATAAATAACTTAGAATTATCTCTAGGGATCTCACTTATGTTTCCAAATCCAACTTTCCAAATTTTGACTAAACCTTTTCTCTGATTCAAAGTCTAGAGACCTGAACTTGAAGAACATAAACATTACATTTCTTTTTCAGAATATCTAATACATTTCACAAACAAATTCTTAAATATCTTATTATTTTAGTAAATTTGGATACTTGCAATGTAATATTCTCATCATGCTGAATGATCATCATCATCTCCAATAAAGATCTTGCCCTTTTATTTTCCTACCTAAATCCATTCTGTATATCATAGGGAAAATAAAAAAGAAAAATGGTGAGCTGAAATTATCAGTAATGGTAAACATGGAGAAAATAAAAAAACTATTTACATTTGCATGTAAAAACTTGAACAAAAATTTTAAACATCAAAATATTGAGTAATGAAATAATTCTTGGAAGTACGTAAGGAATAAATCATAAAGAAACCTTAATCATGATAAAATATAATGGGAATAGGAAATGGAATTGTGGAAAACCATTAATAACATAATATTATTTCCATAGTAGAGAGGGAGTAGTTTCCAAGACCATCATAGTGGAAAATGTCCATTAATAAATAGGGTTTACTTGTCTTTCTATCCATGTATTACTGATCTGGATTTACCTATAGTTCCACTCATGTCTATCTCATGAGATATAAATATTTTCCAAATGCATTGGAGGGTGATTTAGTGCCCATACAACTCATATTGAAATCATTCTTACATGTTCTACAAAACATTCAAACATACACCATAGCATAACCCATGAAATAAAATAAGTTTCATTAACATCATATTATAATCAATAAAAACTAAATGGATTTATTAAATATAATTCAATCATAATCACAATCAAATAAAATTATTAATAGATATATATGAAAAAGCCCATTTCATCTTATATGTAAAATAATTTTGATAAAACCCTTGAGCTTAATTCTTGAGGAAAATTTTATTTTATCTTTATAAACATTTTATTTTTTCAAATTGGAGAGAAATTTTAAAAGAAATGAATTTTGTTTAAAATAAAATTAAAATAGTGTAGAGGATTATTCATTGAATTAAGGAATTAGTTAAATGTAAAAATCCATTCAATCCAAATAATTTTAAAAAACATTCTCCTTGTACTTTTACTAGAAAAGTCAAAAGTACATCATATTGGTAAAGAAATATTCATTCCATTTTGCATAGTAAATGTCAAAAAAGGGGTAAACATGAATTTAAACATACATGTAATAATAGTAAAAATTTAATGAACAGTTTTAGAAATCATATACATGGATGATAAATATATCCCCATTAAATACTAATGTATAAGCAATTTTGGATAAAAATGATTTTTTTTCAAAATTATCCCTTACCATAGATCTGATATGATTCGTGTGTATCTAACCCTCAAATATAATGATATAAAAAATGTTACTAATTTATTACAGAATCATAATAATTTTTATGACAAAATTTACGATCAAATTTTCATCCGTATATTTGTAACATTTCATTTTTACACATTATTTGGTATTAACAGCTTTATTTTCTTATGCATATTTTTTCAAATATGTTTTTATTCCTATTTTTAGGTTATAGATAAATAATTTATAGAATATTATTATAATTATATATATATATATATAACATATTAAATCATTCAATTAATTTATATAATCATGCTTTAATGAATATTATGTAGAATGAATCGTATCGCATCGTAGAGACGGTAGGTCATTCGTATGCATGAACGATGATATTGTTCCCATAATTGATTAAAAATATTGACATGGAGGGTTTATAATACCTAATAATTTGTATAATTATATAATAATCATATATAGTTATTATTTCCACCATTAAATCCATCCAGGTATGGTGGTGGTGAAAAACATATTACACCACAGCGTGGAGACGGGAAACCGTACGTATGCACATGCAGTGATTTTATTTTTTGTTGAATGAATAGAATGTGAAATAGGGTTGTTTCATATTTATAATAAAATATTTATATATTACTGATACAGATTTTATTAATTTATAATGAAACAACTAAATAAGGGGAATTATACAAAGAAATAAATTTATAAAAATTAGTAGAAGAGATTACCTCTTCCTAGACGTGCCTCCTTTAAATATTCTCATTGGGAACTATAGTTGGTCTTTTGAGAAGATCAAACCATCTTGAACATGACTAGGGAATATGGGAAAAGAAATGGTATGGGTTTGGATGATATTTAAGTCATAAAATTGAGTGAAGTGTAGAGAGAGGAGGTGCCCTTTTATAAGAGAGGAGAGGGGTACTTTTGGAATCTCTCAAAAAATTTAATTTATAGTAAACTCAATGCCTTTATAAAAACAACAAAAGTGTCCAAAATTAAAATATTATATGATATAGGGTTTTAATATCATCAACTAATAAATTATGGGGAATTTATTTTTTCAATTTAAACCTTATCCGTTTAATTATCACATAGTTATTCTATTAATTTTTTATTTTTGTAATAACATTCAAAATATGTAAGGATAATGAATATTTACTTCTGTGGTTTTAATTGAACATAAATGGATACTTTATGAATTTTTTGACCTTATAATTATCACAATTTAATTTTTAAATTTTTTTATGATTTTTAAATTATTTAATAAAATGTTATGTTTAAAAATATGTCAATATGGTCAATTTTGACACCATTAATTTATTAGAGTTCATATTAAATGAAAATAGAAGATAAAATATAACAAAAATATTAAATATAATCCCAAAATTTCATAGTCACATATAAAAATCATTTATAAATTCAATTAGTTCATAATATTTTCATTTTAAAAATTTTAAATCCATTTATTTGATATTTCTGTTAATAAAATATTTTTTACACCAGTATTGTGTCATCATTAATGATACCTAATTAATATCACAAAATATTAAATAAATTCACATGATGTAGATAATTTAATTATCTTTATAGTTACTATTTAATTTTGATGTTTTATCATATTTATCACTAAATTAAAATTATTACACTTACACGATATAAGAGAGTGAAATTTTGACATTTTCTTTTGTTTTATTAATAATTACATCATTTTCATGGACCAAATTCAATGAAATGAATCTATTCTGACACTTATGTGATATATGACATATTTTATTAATCTAATAGAATTTGGGCCGGTGTTAGGGTAACTTTGTAATATTATTTTTACACTTAAGTACACAATTTACGTTTAAGTATGGTAATAAAAATAATTACCAAAGTTACTATTTATAATGAAGAAATAAATAAATGTAACAAACTAAAATAATTTAGACCTAGTGATTCCAAATATGGAGTCCGTTTTTCAAAAACCAATACACAGAATTTGTAGTATTTAATTTAAAATTATTCAGATTATTGAGATAATGGGTTTGAAAAGTTAAAATATTACAAAAGTTGGGAATGTTTTTACATATGAATTTAATATAAAATTAAATCTAATGACATAAATTATATTAAATGAAATTATTATTCTCTATTAATACATTAAAATCCTTAAATATTAAAATTTTACCATAAATATTGTTTTGATGTATTTTTTTTAATTTAAATTTAGATTATTTTTACTATTCATCAAAATATGAAATTTATTTGAAAAATATCAAAAATTTATCCAATGTAAATTTTTAGGTCCCTCTTCCAAATAATGAGTTTCTCTTGTAAAATATAACTTATAAAATTGTCAAAAACTAGATTTAAAATAGGTTCACCATCAAAAGGAGGTCAAATAGCATTTTTGGAAAAATAATTCTTTTATCTGAAAAATTTATTTTGTTCTCATATCATGTGTAAAATTAGTGATAATGTTATAAAAAATAAAAAATGCAATTAATACAATTCATAATGGCAAATTTATATATATACATATTTAATAATATATTTTTCTTCAGTGAAACTCGATATTGCGTACCATGCAAGCTATCGAGGAAGGTTAGTATTGAGTGTAATGTAGGCAATGTTAGTGTTGCGTGTAGTGAAAGCTTCATTTGGTGTTGCGTATAACATAAACCAATCAAAGATCATTTATACATTAAAAAAAATCTAAAATTTGTGTTCCATGAATTGAATTATATCAAAAGAACTTAAAATTGATTGCAACAAAAGATAATAATAATGTTGTGTATACTGCAAGGTAATACAGTGTTGCATATATCGCAAGATAATCATTGTGTACATTACAACACAAAACATCCTGGATATTAAAAAGAATCCATCTCATAAAATATTGAGGTGTCACACTGAGGGCCCTTATGAATATTAACTCATATCTAAGGAATATATTTGACAAGGAATGGGCCAATCTATTTACGTTTTGGTATTTATGGTTGAATAGAACATGTTGTGTAGTTTAATGTCATTAATTTTTTATAAAATATGATGAAATTTAATGTAATTTGAGAAGGATTGGATATCATAATATTTTGTTCCTTATGAACAGGATGTCATCCATGATGTTTAAATTCATGGGGAATGTACTTCTACTATGTCATTTAAATTCTTACAACAAGAAATCTGATTCACTCATGATATTTTGAAATATATTTATTGAGAAAAATTGTATTTTTATTAAAAAATGTTATTATTAATATTGTTTTCCAATGTTATTTTTTTGTTTTATCATTCTATATAAAATTATACAAATAAAAATTATAATTTAATCAAAACATTCATTATTACATATAGTTACATTAATCATCAATGAAACCATTTAAAATTCCAAACATTGAAACAAAACATAAATTATAAAAATAGATAAAAGAAAATGGGAAATCATAGATCACCCCAATCTACTAGAATGACTGCCCCAACTACCAACAGTATAGAAATGAGACAAAAATTTAGTAAACCAGTTAAAATTATAAAAAATAGAGAAATTTATTCTAGAGATGAATTTAGTTGAATGATAAATGAATGACTTAATACGAATTTATTTTTAAATGGGAATATGATCATTAGAATAATAACCTAATTATTGTGAATAGTAACCTGACTGTTGAAAATATTAACATGACTTTTGGAATAATAATTTGAGCTTAATATATTATATTCTACTATAAATAAAATTTATTAGTTTTAAATTATGTAGATATAATTTTTATATTTCAAAAAATAAAAATCATGATTAAAAATCTCAGAGAAAACTTAATTATTTTTATTAAACTATATTTTAAAGTAATTTTTAAAAATTAATATTATATATTAAATAATAATTACCAATTTTATAAATTTAGTTTGATAAAATTAATATCATATTTTAAATAACAAATTCAAATTTTTTTAGAGATAGTTTTTGATCATTAATGAAATACTTTAAATTTTAGGTGAATATTACTAATACAGTTTCACATCTAAACATTGTATCATAAATTACATCCTTGATGATTTAATAATGAAAAAAACCTTTTATAACATGAATTTATTTTATTATATATTTTATTTCTTAAATGATTTATTGAAATATAATAACTATTATTTCTAAACCTAAAAAAATATCCAAATCCTAATGTCAAAAGTTATCCCTTAAAATAATATTTACACAATCATTCCCCATTTATTTTTTACAAACTAGTGAATTACTAATATAAAGGGTATTTAAAGTCTCAGAATCATTATATTATATTCATATATATTATTTATATTTTTTAAAATATACAATATTAAAAGTTTTACATTTGATATATTATTTTATATAATATTTTATTTAAAAATTCCCCTCCCTTAAATTACAAATAACCCAAGCCCCTTCACGTGGAAACCCAATCCTACCTCCAATTACGATGTCCATGATATACCCAAATCCCCCACATCAATACTATTATATCATATTATAGAGCAATTCAAGTCCAATATCCAATGATTTATAGTGTTATAGAATAGAAGCTACACTGTGGTTTAAGTATGTTCTTATCCACTACTCTCGATTTTTTTAATTTTTTATTCCTATTCTATTTATTATATACACATAACCATTCAAAACCAAGCTTTTATAAAAATATTGATGCATTAATTTAACATTATATTAATTCTGTTAACCGACATCAATTATTATATATATATATATATATATATTAAACCTCTCATTCCTGTTGTCGAGAGAATGTCTCGTTAAATGTTGCTTTACCACATAAGGAGTCATTAGAATGAAATAAAATAAAACAATTTCAATGGATGGATATTATAATCTTTATATAATATATTAACATTTTAATAAATTAATTATATTCATCTATAAATAAATATACTATTGTATAAATTAAATTTAATAAAATATAAAAATTAAAGGTAAATTGGATTTTTTTTTGAAAAACATGATATAAAATTGATTCTATTCCATTATGGGAAATAAAAAATTATAATTAATTTAATATAATTGTGAAATAGTGGTAAACATTTATATCATTCACATCTGGGTCGATTTTATAACAATTATTTGTTTATTATCTTGTAAGCAGAAAAGATATGAAACAATGTAGGAAATAATTTAAGGGGATTCTCAAAAAATTTCCATTATTTGGGTTATTCAATCTTCCATGGTATGAATTCTGATACTATATTATCAAAATCTCCATTCACTTTTATTAATGATATTTACATATTCCTACACTGTTAAAATATTTGAAGAAAACAACTTTTTTTTGAAGTAACATCAATTTCAAAACAACCTATTTATCTTCTCATTATGTAATCATTATCCACTAATGAATAATAATGTATTATTTCCAATTATGATTTTCCTTATTCCTTTGGGATCTAAAATGTTTATTAATGAATATATGTATTATGAAATCCTTATTAAATCCGTTTCCTTAATTGTGTTTAGCTCGTGACTATGATTGATATACCTAATATGTGGGATTCATGATTATGTAAATGTTATGATGTGATGGGTGGGACTGAAATTATATAACCCCAAAAATGCATTCGGAAAAGTGATCTATCGCATGAGATATTTCCCAATATGAGTGAACATGATGATAGATTTTTTCATTGTTATTATGTAATGATTATGCACATAAGTTATCCAGGAACATGATTCTAGCATTGTTTACAACTATGTGTGTTTATTTGGCTCCTAATACATGGTGTTTTATTTTTATGAATTTATAAATTCTTTTCCACTATCACATGAACCCTTCATCATATATATTTTTAAACAATTATTATGATATGTTAATGAAAATAACGCCCACTCATTATATATTTTGTGATGTCTCTTATTAGACCTCCTAATATGATTATATCTAACCATTTTCATTAATCTATATCTTTAAGTGATTGATTTTAATAAATATAACATGATATAGAATAAAAAAAGAGAAAAAAGTAATTGAATAAATTTTTAATGAAAATGATAAATATTTGCCAAATTCTCCCAAGACACTAATCCTATGGATCCTGGATCAGTGAAAATATTATATCATTTATATTTAAAATGTAGTAATATTTATGAAAGAAAATATAGTGTATCTATAGTTGGTATTAGATCACAATTTTGTTAATTTGGGAATTAATTTTAGAGTAAAAGAGTTGAAACCATATCTATAATAGTATTTATAGATAAACATTTACAAACTTATATTTTTATAAAAGGATAAAAATAGGAATCCCATATGATATTACTTTAGTGTTCATTGCATAAAATAATAAATTATTCATTCTTTATAGACCTAATTTTTTTAAATAAATTTATATATTAGAAAAATGGTGGGAACATTGATAAAACAAACCAAAAAAATATTTTAGGGATAATTCAATGATTTCATGAATTCCATCCCCAATTCTAATGGACGTGGAGTTAAAAAATTAATTTAAATTTATACCATGTTTTCTTGGGATATGAATAATAACTCGAACCATCTGGAATATCTACCTTCAATTAAGAAGGATCAACTTGGAATTGAGTCTATTATTTGGAAAAAACATTATGTTTAGGGGAACTTCTGATCTAATTTTTATCGAAGAGTTTGTTAACTCATTGTAGAATATCTTTCTGGTGATCCATTATACTGATAAGGAGAAGGTGACTGTTACAATTAATCGTTTGGATGGAGAATCCAGTCAATGGTGGGAATTTAAAAAGAACATCATGATAATGGGTGATATACAATATATTTAGTAGAAAGACATTAAGAAAATATTTCATACCATTTGTTCCCTCATACTATTTGAACAAATAAAGAGAGAGAATTTATATAGCTAATGAAAAAAAAGTTTAATCTAGAATAACATATAAGCAAAACATCACCATGATTTCGAGATACACCTAGGGATTTGATGTTAACAATAATGGAAAAATAGATTTATTATTTAGTGGTTTCAAACCACTCCTTATAATGTATCATGGTATCAAAAACCAAGTGAGTTATGAAAATATATATTGATGTGCTCTAAAAATAAATATGAATCTTAGATAATGTTCCTATGGTTATAGATATTAAGAGATTAGAATATAGATCCATGAGAGAAGGACAAATGAAATAGGACAACAATGGATCCAACTAACCACATGTCATGAACATGTGAAGAAATATAATGAAAATTTCCTCAATGTAACATGGAAATGTGTCATATGTGGGAGATAAGGCCACCAAGCTTGTGAAATAAATCAATGGTGTGGGAATTGACAGGATGTAAAGAAGTTCACCTTTTTAAAATGTTTTACTCAAAGGAATGTATCAATAATCGGGAAATTCCAATTGTGCTGGAATATAATAATTTATTTCCCAAACTATTACCCAAAAATCCCAAGGATTATGAGGAATCGTTATAAATTGATCTCAAACTAGGAGATACTATTATATCAGAATTACCCTACATGATGGCCATAATCGAACTATATGTGTTAAAGAATCTGCTACAAGAGAATTTGGGTAGAGGGACCAATCACCCTAGTTCATCATGTTTTGGTGCACCAATTCTCTTTTTCACCATGCAGTGTATATCAAGGAGTCATCATATCGATTATCGGTATCTCAAAAAACTACATTTAAAGAACAAGAATCATATTCCAAATATTAATGACTTTTTTGATCAACTACAATGAGATCAGTACTTCTCAAATGTGGATCTTCATTTTAGATATCATCAATGGAAGGAAAATAAAGAAAATATTCTGAACAATCATTTCAGAAAAAGGTATGAGAACGATGAATTCATAATTATTCACTTAAGAGTTACTAATTCACCTAAAATCATCATATATTTGATTAATAGAGTATTTCGGGACTACATTGACAAATTTTTTCTAGTTATAACTGACGATGTTCTCAATTTATAAAATAGTAAGGTGGAATAAGAAGAGAATCTTAGGATTTTTAGTGGGATATTATTGATGATAAAATGTGTACTATGTTTTTCATGTGTGAATTTTGGGTTAAATTGGAACATTCATGGGGCACATGATCATAAGTGAATAAATTTCAGTGGACCCTTCAATGACATAGGAACTTGAATAATTTCCCAAAGACACTAGTGTCATGGAAATATATTGTTTAATTGGGTTATCTTCTACTGATGTTTTTTGAGGAATTTCTCATGATTTTATATACCTCTATATAAGTAAACACAAAATGAGATAAACTAGGACTTAATAGAATAATGTGAGGAAATATTCAAGGAGAATAGGAAGAGGTTATTCATGGAACCTATAATCACACTACTATATAGTGAAGAATTTTTTTATCAAACAAATTGATCATTAAAATAATGGATTAGATTTTTTACTAATGAATAATTATAAAGTGATATATTATCCCTCATGAAAGATCGTGATCCATGGGAAGAACATCATGACATATGATCTAGAGTTAGTAGATGTGGACTTCACTCAAATGATTTAGTGGAACTTTCTATATTTTTAGAATTGTGACATATATAATGATAATAAGAGTCTAAAGTATATATTCACATAGAATAATATTAAAAAATGTCAAAAAATATGTTCAGAACTAATATAGGACTATTATTAGTCTACTCACTACCATATGATAAAGGTAAACTATGTAGCATATTCTCTTATCATAGAATAACTTACCACTCTATCCATGATATCGATTGAGATAGACCAAATGATCATTGATATTCAAATTATACATTTGGAAATAAAAATGGAAGGTAATTCATCCTTCCTTGCCCAAATAATATAACAACTATCAATACTAGTTAATATCATGGAGGCACGAAGTCAGATATGGAGTAACATATTAATGTGAAGGAAGTAATGTATGGGAATATACATGACTTCCATATTGATCATGATAGTGTGATTTATTTTAGAAGAAGTCATTTTGTTCCTTAATCACCAATAATAAATTGCGAGCTATTGTATAATGCACATATCTTATCATTATTTATCCATCCTGGAAGTACAAAGAATGACCATGATCTTCGATATCACTTTTGGTGGGACATCCTGTTGAAAAATATAGAAATGTATTTCTCATAGTGTTTTGTATGTTAGTAATATAATGCATAGAAACAAATTCATAAAGGGATAATGACACCATTTTGTATACCCATGGGGAAATGAGATAATTTCACTGTACACTTTATAACCGGTCAGCTGAAGAAAACCGAAGGAAACAACTTGATATGGGTTATAGTGGATTGACTCACCAATATTGCCCAATTTATCTCTATTGATGAATATTTACTTAATAAAAAAATTGACAAGATATATGTGATGGATGTGGTGAGTCACTAAGGATTACAACTTTTTAATGTCTCTAATTGTGATCCTTGTTTCACCATTAAATTCTATATAAGTATTCAATGTGATTTTTGTAATGAATTGAATTTTAGCACAATCTATCACCCACAAATTGATGTCCAGTCTAAAATTAAAATTCAAATGCTTGAGGAAATGATAAAATATTTCTAAATGAAGTTAAAATGTGGATGGAATCTTAATATATCATTGGTTGGGTTATCTAATAAAAAATGAATTCACTTGAGTATTAAAATGGATCCATATAATGCTATGTATGCGAAAAATTTAAAATTCCACAATGTTGGGATGAAGATAGGGAACAAAAGCAACTTAGAAATGATTTTTTTCAAAAAATAATATAGACGGGTCAAGCCATCCAATAACATATAAATTGATACATAGATTCAAAAAAATGAGCAATGCTGACAATAGTAAAAGGGAAAAGGAGTCTGATATTGGAGAAAAAGACTCCTTTCAATATCATCATGGAGGGGATTCAAGAGGTTTGGAAATAAAGGGAATCTTAGCCTAAGGTACATTATCCCATTTGAGGTACATGATCACCTAGGATTAGTGGACTATTGGATTTATCTTCCACCAACTATGTATCATGTTCATGATGTTTTCCACATATCACTTCATATGCAGTACATACCTAATCACTCACATGTACTGAACCTAGAGGTGGTACAACTAAATAATGAGCTCTCATACGAAGTGTAACCGATGAGGATCAGGGACAATAAAGCTAGTGTTCTATGAAATAAAAAAACTCACGTTTTAAATGTGTTTTGGTGGAACCATAAGTATAAATATGATTCATCAAAACCAGAGGAAACAATGAAATAGAAGTACCCTTATCTATTCATAACTGATAACATGACTTGATATTTCAATGGTGTAATTTCTAATGGGGGGATAATTAAATGACCCAATTTTTGTTAGAAATATATATTTCATAGATTAATGTGTGTTGTAAAATATTATATACTATTATACAAACAACAAATATAAAGAAAAAAATAAAGAACTTATTTCATTCTGTACCATTAGACAACTAATGAAGATAATTAAAATTTAAAAAATTACAACTAGACACAAAATAAGAAATTGAAATTCTATAATGTGAGTATATGGATTTCTACAATCTACTATAATCATCACCCCGCCAACCAACTCTATAGAAAATAAACTAATTATTTACATACTAGGGAAAATTCAAGACAATGAAAACACAGATCTTTGAGATTAATTGAGTTTAATAATGAATGAATGAGTGTATACAAATTCATAGAAGTTAATTTGATAGTTGGAATATTTACTTGACTATTTTGAATAGTAACCTCAATGTTGGGAATAGTAACATGACTATTGAAATAGTAATTTATCCTCCAAATAATAAATTATGATATAAATAATATTTTTCATGATAAATTTATATAAATATATATTTTATAGTGTCAAAAAATAAATATCATGATTAAATAACCCGATGAACAATTAAGAGAATTATTAATAAACTATATTTCAATGTTTTTTTATGAACACCATTATTATTATAACAAAAAATAAATTTAAAATATATATTAATTTAATTTAATAAAATAATGTAAATTTTTTAAATTTTTAGGTTTAAATTATTAGTAGGTTATTTTTTGGTAATTTTTCAAAGTAGATGAATTTTCTAGTGAACAATAAAAATACAATTTTTCACATAACTACTGTATCTTAAATTAAATCATTCATTGAGAAAGGATGGAATAATATTGAATAGAACATGTGGTTAAACCATTAAATATTTTATTTTATAAATTTTTCATTATAATAAATGAGGCTTTAATTCTATTCTGAAAAATAACATTCCAAAACCTATAGTCAAAGTGATCACTTAAAACAACAATTTTTTTATTATTTCCACTTACATTTTTAACAAAAAAAATAATATGGAATTATAATGGGTATTTAAATTCCTAAACCCATTTTATAATATTCATAGATGATTTATATATTCTAGAAAATACTATTACTTGTTTTACCTTAGATATTTTTTTATTTAATATTTTATTCAAAAAATACTGCCTCTCCTCAAGTATAAATAACCCCACTTCATTCCATGTGAAAACCACTCCTCTTACCCATTACATGTCCAATGATCTTCACAATTCATCCACTTGAAAACCCTTATATTAAATAAGTAAATTTTTGATCTATACAAATCCAATTAACATAGATCTATATTTTCATACAAGAGATGATACATCACATATTATGTTAGTTCCAATCAAATATTCTCTTTTATTAATTTATTCATCATTTTATATTTTTTTCTCCTACCATTTTTACAGTAAAAATAATATAATAAATTATTTAGTAAATTTTATTTTTATTAATTATATTAACCTACTATATATAAATATATTATATTGATATATATATATAAATTCTAGACATCTCATTCATGTTCTTCGGACAATGTCCCATCAATGATTGATTAAACACATATGGAGACTTTTCAATGAAAAGCATATAATCATAATCATTTATGGATATTATAAAATATATATAAAAAATAAAAAATTTAATTATATTCATTATAATATTATTGAATTAATTATACTAATTTTAAAAATATATTTATGAAAATAGAGAAATCAATGTCAAAATGAGAAATTTTTAAGAATAACATGATGTAAAAAAATTTCAACTTCATTAAAAGAAATTAAAAAATGTAATAAAAATATTATAATTGATAAATAGTTTTATAAATTTAAATATTTCACTTCTACATAAATATTTAATAAATATAATTTAATTATTCAGATGGTGCAAACGCGATGAAATAAGGCATGAATGAAGGTTTTTTGACTCTTGAAACAAATTATTTTCACTAGGATATTCTCTCTTCTAAGGTGTTGGACCACAGGATGCTATTGGATAGCCTATCTAGTATTAATGGTTTTAATAATAACAAATCATGTAAAATCATATTAATTATGTGTAATCATTTCAATCTTGTTTATTTAAGTTTCAATATGTGTAATTACAATTTTCTATGATCACATATATTTTTTACACAATCTATTAATATTTATGTCCTACGATAGTCCAAGAAGAAATATGATCTATGTATGATAGAAGATATGAGTCATTGTCATTGAAAAACTACTCATAGATAAATGACTCACCAAAAGTGTAATTGACACACCGAAAAATAGACTATTTAACCGATAGTTCAAAAGACATACCAAAGGAAGGACCTTCTAATTGAAGGACCTACCAATGCAAGGACCTAGCAATGAAAGAACCTACATATGCAAGGACATACCAATGTCAAGTACTATTGACGTAAGGACTTAACGACACATAAAAAGACCAACAAAAGGAGACACAAATTGAATGAGATATTGATAAAATGAGATAGAAACAGAGTACTCACCGATATACTGTTTAAATTTCATTTTATTTAATATTAATACAAACAACCATATTCTGAGAGTTTTAATGTGACTGTTTGTTTAATTATTTTTGATGGCATCTTCCATGAGAATGTCATATGTATGAGGTGCAATATCTACCCCAATAACTACACATTTTCATGATAAAATAGTACAAGAGAAAACGACTCTAGGTGAAATAGATACATATGAAACACATAGATACACAAAGAAACACATAAAAAAGTAGAAGAACCACATGAAAACATACCAAAATGAAGAACACGTAAGGAACTCTTCATTCCTTCTTATTTTTAATCAGATAATTGATGTTCATCAATGTTCCTACATCTCTACAACATCCAACTAAACCAAATGAGAGTATCATCTCGTATATCTAGAAGATATAAAAATTTCTCATTGACACTCATATTTTAGTATATCCTTCTAGAATAGGACTCTCACATCATCTTTGATACATCAATGAGTCCAGATATGAACTTCACAACACACTGGTCCTCTTAAAATATATATAATACTCTTTTTTTATGTTTACCATTAAATTAAAATCTAGGACAGTGTGTGCATTTGTCTGTAAAACACACAATTTATTCTTCATTGGACAAGAGGATACTAGATATCCTAAAAAACAAACTTTTTAAACATGTTTATCAAATGTTGAACTGTGGAATACGACATGTGTGACCTTGTTGTATTTTGTTCCTATGTAGAACTGTGGTTGAGGTATTGTGACCTGGGATGTATGTGTACTATTGTATAAACCCTGGTCTAGGGTGTGGATGAAAACATTTATCTACATATATTTCTTAGTGGTAGGTGATCACCAAGTGTATAGGACTATGTCTCGGCATGAGACTAAACCTCTTGTTTTATATCCACTGTGTTTACACATTTAGTTTTCTCTATTTTTACATGTACTTCAGAAAACTGAATTTCACATTGATAGTCAGTCTTGGCTTGTGTATATAACTATTTTGCCTTAATATATTATTTAACAAAGTTGAATCAATATCTCATATAGATATGACTGAGAAATAATCAAACTTCTATGAAATTTTTTGAATAGTCATACAATTATAAATTCACTACTTTGATTAATTGGCCTATTAAGTTTTAAATCGGGGGAACCTTTTAAATAAATATTTTAAACATATATTTTTATAGGAACTCAATTAACCTCCTTTTGAGTGTCTAACTCTGACCAAAAAATGGAATCAAATGTGGTTATTTAAAAGTTTTTTCACATATTTTCAACTATGATTCAGTTTTTTATAGATCTAAAAATTTTAAATACTTCTAAATTTTTAGCTCTTTAAAAATATTTTCTTTCAAATAGATAATATAATGGATGGTGTTACTAAAAATAGAACTCCATTCATTAATGGAAAAAACAATTCCAAATTGAATAATAATATCTAAATGCATATAGAATTGATGGAGATTGATATTAGGACAGTATTAGAAGACAAAAACAAAATACTAGAACCTCTATGAACATTATGGAGTGAAGATACAAAATCAACTTATAATTACATTTTCAAATCCTTGAATGCTCTAATTTTTTTATTAGGGGATGAGGAATTTAACAGTTTATGTACATGTAAATATACCTATAAAATTTGGAACACCTTACATGTATCACATGAATGAAATAATAATGTTGATGAAGTAAAAATTAACACTTATAATATTAAGTATTACAATTTTAAGATGTATCATGATTAGCCTTTTCCTGACATGTACCTCAGGGTTAATGAAATTATAAACACAATGATCTCTTTGGGAAGTGTTTTTATAACCAATTATAACATCATGAGGGTACTCAGATGCTAACTAGATAGATGGAGAGGAACTTCTATACCAATTAAATAATCATGTGACATCAAAAAGTTTCATGTAATAGAGATGACAGGCCTGTTGATGATGTACGAGAGAGAAATATATGTAATCAAAGAAGAGGATGGTGAACCCAAAATAAAATATATTGCATTCAAATATATTGATTCCAAACATAAGGAAAAATATCAAGACGAAATTGAAAGTTCATGTTATGAACAATCATCAACAGACAGTGAAAATGAGATGTATCCAATAGCTATAAGGTTTCAAAAATATTATAGAATGAATAAATTATTTATAAACTCTAAATAAAAATGAAATTATAATCCCAAGGGCCTTTGGAAAAATGATTGGAGAATAGGTGATTCCGAAAATGAGATAATACTAAATGAGTGAAAAAGAAAGGAACATGTAAAGGCTGAATGGCTAAAGCTAAAGTACACGAAGAAATATGATAATAATGACAGAATGTATAATAAGTTCATGAAGGAAACTAGGAAGGCTTCTGAGTATAGCTCAAGTGATTCATAATCCTCTCAAGATAAAAATGATAATAAAGAAAATATATGTTTTATAGAAAACACATCTAAGTAAAAACTAAACTCTCTTGGACATAATTCATACCATTATGGAGATGAAATTGATTCTGAAAAAATAAAAAATGAGGAAATGATTGACTATTGAAAAATGATAGAAGACACATGTAATAAACAAAAATATAAATAAAAATCCTTAAATAAAGTGGATTCTTTGACTAAAAATTTTAAATGTAAACTTTTTATAGAAAAAGTTAAAAATTTACACCTACATAATGGGAAATGAGCTTAAATTGTCAAATAAGAAATTGAAAATGGATTTAGAATGATTAAAAATGGAAATGAAAACCTAGTTCAAGTGAATTTTAAACATGTAATTCCTATGTATAATACTAGAATGTAATATAATCAAGGAAAAATGATTATGACTAAAAATCCTTTTCTATCAATATCTTGAAAATCATGTTTTATGCCTAGTTCTAGAAAATTTCTTTCATGTTTCACCCATGATAAATACTATACTATTTCATGTTTTTCTAGACCAAATAAATTTTATATCTCAAATATATTACAAGATGCTTACAGGAAACCCTAGAAGCAAATTTGGTTTCCCAAAGCTCTTATTACTAATTTCACTGCACCCAAAAAAAATTCAGTTCCAAAATATTTCCTTCTCAATTATGTTTTGGTAGGAAAATTGTTTGGAGATGTCATGGAAATGATTGTGGTAAATGGACAGTGGGTGTTCATGAAACATGATAGGATATTACTCATGCTTCAACAACTCTGTAATTATTTATTTTCGGCATGTCACGTTTGGTGACAGGGATAAAGGAAAAATTATTAGCCTTGGCCAGACTTGTTACTTTATGTCAATTCAAATTTCAAAAGTACTTTTTGTTGATGGCTTAAAATACAACCTACACAGTATCAATCATTTATCGGTGGATGGTTTTAATTTTAAATTTTAGGAGGATGCATGTAATGTTTTTAATTATAGAAATGAGTTAGTATTTAATTATATTATAAATAAAAATGATTATATTGTTGATTTAGATTACTTAATTTCCCAAAATATTTTTTCTTTGACTGTTTTTTATAATGATTATTGGCTTTGTCGTAGAAGGTTAGGGAATAACCATATACACTCACATAGAATGATTACTAAAAATGTATTAGTCAGGGATCTACCCAAACATGATATACTAAATGAGGAAATTTGTAATCATTCTCAAAAGGATAAATATCATAAAATAAATTTCAAACCAAATAAATTAGTTAAAACATATAAACCTCTCTAGTTTGTTAACATAGACTTATTTGTACCATTTAGAGTTTCAAGTATATGTGAGAATCACTATGATTATGTTCTTTTAGATTACTATTGTAGACATACATGGACCTTCTTCTTGGATTATAAATGTGACGCATGATTTAATTTAACTAATTATAATAGGACTTTTTAAAATCATTGAGGTCTTAGAATTTGAACCCTATGATGTGTCCAAGGCTATGAGTTTGAGAACCAAGAGTTTTAATCTTTTTTCTCACAAAATGGCTATAGTCATAAATTCTCATCTCTTAGGGAACCCTAGAAAAATTTTGTTGTATAATGAATAAATAGAAACCTGCATGAAATTTATAGAACCATTCTTAGGGAGTAAGACCTACCTATATTCATTTGGGTAGAATCTGTCAATACAACATGCTATATAATTAATAAAGTCTTTATTATACCACCCCATAAGATATCTCATTGTGTTTTTTTTTTCAATAGAAAACCCCAAGGTTAACTACTTCAATGTTTTTGGTTGTGAAGTCTATATACATAACAGTAACAATAATTTTTAAAAAATTTCCACCAAGAGAGATGAAGGAATTTTCCATGGTTATTAATTTTTTATAAAATCTTATCATCCTCAATAAAATAACCAAATGTGTGGAAGAATCTATACTTATCATGTTTGTTGAGATAGATCTACATTATTCAAATAGATCTCTTGAAAATATTTAGGATGATATGGTAACTTTGTACATCTATATTAAATCATTTGACCATCAAGTGAAGAAATATTTTAATACATTCAGTTCAAGAAACTCTCCATACTCTATTCATTATGAACCTAAACCTATAGAAGAACTAAAAGGGACTATCCCTTTTTTATTTTTACCAATTATAACTCTCATGAAACATCCTTTAGATTCTATAGATAGTGATTTAGACAAACAATCTCAGACTAGAGATCTATAAAAAATTACGTTGAACATCAATATTTTCTGACAAAGATTGAGCCTATGAATATCAATGATTCAATCAATGACGAATTTTGGGTGATTTCTATGAAAGAAGTGATAAATTATTTTGAAATAAATGAGTTTAGTAAATATGTAGATAAACTCAAATACACCTAGAATATAGTCACTAAATTTGTGTTTAAGAATGTAGTAGATGAATATGGATATATAGACTGAAACAATGATAGATTGGTTGCACAATGTTACAGTCAAAAATAATTCATTGAAAATGAAGAAACCATTTCACAAGTAGCTATAAAATATTAAATTAGAATCCTTCTTGCCTATGCAGCACATATCGATTTCTATCATTATAAAATTGATGTCAAGTGTGAATTCATAAATGATTATAAAATTGAAGATGTTTTTTTGAAAACCCCCTAGTTTTACAAATCCCCACATTCAAAATCATATTTTTAAATTAACCTATTCTTTATACTATTTAATGAAAGATCCATGAGCTTTGTATAATAGGCTCTGTACTCTTATTACTTTAAATGGTTTTAAAAAATTTATTTCTGATCCTACCCTTTTATAAAATAAATTTTCAAATATGTCTTAGTAGTACATATTTATGTTGATGATATTATTTTTTTGTCTTATAAAAATTCAATATGTGTTGATTTTTCAAAGATTATGCAATGTGAAGTTGAAATGAGTTTGATGGGGGAACTCAAATTCATTAATGGATTTAAAATATTTCAAATAAAGTTTTTAATTTTTAAAATCAAAGTAAATATGCATAGGATATTTTGAAAATATTTGGATTTAATCGAACTAATAGAAGTGACCATCCAATGAGTAACACATGTATGTTCGACCTTGATGAAGATGGTAAGTCAATTGATCATACCACTTATAGAGGAATGATTTGGAGTTTACTATACGTATCTTCTAGTAGACTAGATATTGTGTTCAGTGTGTGAATGTGTGTATGTTTTCATGAAAACCCCAAACAATATCATTATCTACTATCAAAAGGATTTTAAAATATATCAAATTTAGAAGCAATTTATGAATGTTCTATCCTAAATTGAGACCTTTTGATTTGGTGAGTTATTCAGATGCTGACTTTGGTGGTATTAAGTTAGACATAAAGAGCACATCTAGCACATGTCACTTTTTAGGGAAGTCTCTAGTTTTGTGGTGTAGTAGGAAACATAATTTTGTTTCATTGTCTACTGTGAAAGCTCAATACATAGCTAATGGAAGTTGTTATGCACAAATTTTGTGGAGAAACACACATTACTAGACTATGGATATGAATTCAATCATGCCCCTATAAATTTTAATAACACAAGTGCTATTAATTTTTCTAAGAATATTATTTCCCAATCTACGACCTAAAAAATTGATGTAAGACATCACATTTTGAGATAAAATTATAATAAATGTTATATAACTTTAAAGTTCATTGGTATTAAACATCTTCTCGATGACATTTTTACTATTCCATTGAACACTGAAATATTGAACTTCATTAGACATGAGTTAGGAATGATCAATACAAAAGAATTTATGTTGATATTCCTTTTTTAATTTTAGGTGATGTTATTATACTGACACAACAAAATTCAAATAGATGGTGTCATGACAACACTGATAGTATGAATCTGAAAATGTCAGACCGACACTGATAACTTTTTCGAGCCAATACCTTGTCATGCGAACAACGACGAATTGACATACAGACACTGTTAGTGATACGAATAATTTTTCATTCTAATACAGTAGACTTGCTTTTTATCCATTTTATTTTTTTTATCAAAAAGACATTTTTTTCATTTATTTTGGTGAACCCAATTCACAATTCCATGATATAGTGATTTCAAAATCCCTAAATGATAAAAATTTGATCCGATCAACTATACTTCTATACCCTTACAATCACTCATCCATTTCTCTATATACCTCCCAATAATTCAACTTCTAACCTTCAAACCAAACTATATGAACGGTGCTTGTGAAGTGATATCAAGAATGTGGTTTGTCTCGTGTAGCTAGGAAATAAAGATAATAATCAAGAAACTCTTCTGGACCTATAAATCCTACTCTGGATAACCATGTCCTGACTCTAGAAAATGATTTTTATGATTATTTAATGTTGGAAGGAAAGTCTATTCTAATCATGGTGTTATTTGATCATGGATGGATTGACTGGTTCTCAAATAATGGAAGACTATTAAACTTGAATCTAGATAATGAATTTTACATGAATATGGAGTTCTTTCTGGAAGGAAGTGAAGTTGCATGGATTAAGTCCATAGTGAAATGCAATAGAATCTATTTTTAATCATGAAAATATTATGAATGTCATAAATTCCACCATAAGGTTTTGTTTGATGATTATCAAGGTACCTCTTCACCTATGAGTGATATTTTATTCATTGAGACAGCTCTGAAAGAGCTTACTAATAATGATGATAACATGAGACCAATTCTTACAGAGTTATATTAACTATGTATAATTCTGTTCAAGATTATACAGCATCATATTTTTCCCAAGAATGTAGGATTTTCATATCTAATGTAATGAGATGTCTATTTTTGTTATCTACTATGAAAATGGATTATGGTAAATCAATGTATATACCTTTCTGCAAACACAAATGAAATGATTGTTCATTTATGGAAATCTTATTTCCATTTTTATCCCTGATTCATCTCTTATATAAAGAAATAGAATGGTTTTTTTAGTGAAGGATATGACATAGGTTTTGAGTTCAATAGAATCTACCTAAGCAAAGAGATCTGTAAAATAATGAATATCAATTGGATACCATTGATGAAATAATGGGTTAGGTATGAAGATAATATTTATGATATGTTCAATCCAATGATCCATCCATCTAGGAAAAGGAATATTTCTTATCCTTGTCTGGGACCGATGTGGAATTTGAATACACTTTATAAGAAGAAGAATATCCTGACACACCATTCAGAGATCAAGGGAAACTTATCAATGAGAGGAGTGATCCTGACACCACTGAAGCTCACAATTGGTTTTCTTTTGGATTTATAAGTCCTTCACATGATTTACCCTCTTATGTGTCCACACATGAAGAAAATGGGGATGAGGAAAATGAATTAATAAGTAGCATGAAATATCTATTTAGATCCATTTTCTCTATAGAAGAATAAGAATAATGATGTGAAGAAGTTGAGAGTGGAAGTGTTTAGGAAGAGTAAGAAGGTGATGAAAATAATTATAGAAATGGATGTGAAGAGCTTGTCTTAAGACATGATGATGATAAAGGTAGTGGTGTTGGTGATGAGAGTGATGTTGACCATCATAAGAAGATAATGGTAGAGATGTAGATATAGTTGAATTTTTGGTTTAGGAATGGTTGAAAGAACCTTCGGATGATGATGTTGAAGAAAGATAAAACAATGATGTTCATGATGATGTGGAAGGTCAAGTAATCAATGCACCAAAGATAGCATGCTAATGAAGTAAATCTCATGTTTTGGGTGAGAAACCACTAAGGAGAGCACATATTGATGGGGATCCTCACGAAAGGAGAGATCAAGTTGATGGGGAGCATCAACCTAGAAGAGTAAGACATGGCACTATCACTCTTCTAGATGAATTTGGTATTATTGGATGGGAAATGAACCTTTGGAATGTAGCATAGGGTTTTTATTTTGAATACTCAGATGATGAGGTATTTGAACCAATTGAAAAATAATTAGTTGTTAAGACCCTTCCTAGTGACACTATCACTAAATAAGCCTTTTAAATGTTTTGGTATGAATTTTTTTCCGCTGTATATGTATTAGTTCAATATCAGATGGTCCATGAAATTCAACAAGAATTATGGGAAAACATTGATAAGATTTATGAATTAAAATCTCTCATGTATTAAATAGTAGAGATGAAGTAGTTTATCCAAGATGTTTCTTTTACATGTTAGAAAGATTGTGTGAGTGAAGATAATGAATCTAATATTTCAAAGAATGTGATAGAATATATTCAACCCAACTTAATAAAAACTACCGAAACAATTATTGAAAAAACTTCCTAGATGAGAAAATAAACCTCTAGGATTTTCTTCTCTATAAATTAGTTGTCCTTTGAGTATAAATTCTATGTGAAGACTATTTTTAATGCTTTGAATACTCATACCTTAGATCCTAATATTCCTTCCACCGCTGGTCAAACATGTACAAACTTGGAGATTGATGTCATTAGAAGTGGTGTTAAGGAAGATCTTCATAATTTTCTTTTCTTATGGATTAGAAAACCATATAAAAATTGAAATGAATATTGACTATATCCCTGATATGGTCAGACATTATTCAATGATTTATTTGACTTGAAATTATCAAATCCTAGAATTGGTGAATTAATATTTCATGAATATAATTACAAAGAATCACCTGGATAGTCTTTTTAAGTTTATGATAGAGAAAAACTCATTACCTCCATTGACCAGAGCCTTCAAAGACCAAGTACAGATGTTGATGGACTTTACCCCTATTTTGGAAAATTTTGTGGAGAATAAATATGATTTTGAGAAATATATGATGTATAGTGGTGAAATTGTTGAGTATTTCATAATTCTATATAGTACATACCTTCATGTAAAATGTGAAATGATTAAAGTTCCTACTATTTAACCAATTTCATATACTAACACTATGACTCCACCTCAGCTAGAAGTTTCTTAGGCTTTTAGTCAGATTCGAACAGTGATCCAATAACTGATTCAACCTCCTGTGTTGTCACAACACAAACCTAGCCTTGTATCTAATGTTCCATAAGTAGATATCTACATCATATAAATATCCATTCATACCCTACAACTTTTGATCCACCACTTATTGGTCCTTTTATCGATCCCTCTAAGAAATGGATGAACCACTCGATCCAGATAAGTAGTTTGGATAACTCTCTGATCGGTCTTTTTGGTTTTTTGTTTGTTTTATTTCCCTAATGATTTGTAATACATTGTAAATTAATGATTAATTAAATTTTTTGTTCTTGTCTTTAATCTAATTGTGTTCTATCTATTATTCTCTGATACTTTTTATTCCTTTGAAACGTGTTTTCATCTTATTTAGAATCCAATGGGGGAGACATGTTTTTTCTCCCCTTGCACATTTTCATAATCCAAAATGTGGGGAAGTAGTTTGGGTTATCCTTATTTATTTTACCCTTGATACCACTCTTAGGAATTAAATTTTACTTATGAATTTGTTTACCTCTGATAGGGTTGTTTGTTTGTTTTTTGTTTTTGTTCACTGATACCATTACAATTTATTTAACCACTGATAGTTATCTATATATTGAAAAAATTTATCAATAATGGGAGATGATAAGTAGAATGATTATATTCCACATCAAATGATTATTCTGAATAATTCCATTATATTTTATCATAAAAAAGGAGGGCATTGTTGTATTATATAAGACTGTTTGACACCCTCTCTAGTATTAATGGTTTTAATAATCACAAATCTTGTCAAATATTATTAATTATGTATAATAATTTCAATCACGTTTATTTATGTTTCAAAATGTGTAATGATGATTATTTATGATCACATATAGGTTTCAGACATTCTATTAATATTTATGTTGTAAGATAGTCCAAGAAGATATATATTATATGTATGATACAATAGAAAATTCACCAATAGTGTGAAATTCCTCACTGATAGATGACTCATCGATAGTGCAATTGAAAAACCGAAAGACCGACTATCTCACTGGTAGTTCAAATGACATACCGACATAGGGAATTACCAATTCATAGACCTTCTGATGCAAGTATCTAATGATGAAATAACCTCTAAATGAAAAATCCTATCAATGGAAGGACCTACTGACTCAAGGACCAAATGATACAGGGACTTTCCGACACATAGATAGACCGAGACAAGGAGACATCGATGGAATATGTCACCAACGAATGAAGATACTGATAGGGGACTCACTTATAGAATGTTAATTTTTTTAATTTTATATTACTTATAACGATCATATATAGGGTGTTTTATTATGATATATTACTTTAATTCGTATTGCACACATCTTAATTGAGGATGTTAAAAGTACAAGGTACAACATCTACCTCAAAAGCTGCACATTGTCTAAATGGAAGAGTATGAAAGAAAATGACTCATGATGAAAGAGATATACATGAAACACACAGATACACAAAGAAACACGTAAACATAGTAGAAAAAACCACACAAGAAACAAACATAAAGGATGAACACATGAGGAACACTTTATTCCTATGTGTTATGATTCAGAGAATTGATGCTCATCAAATTTCCAACATCTCTATAGCATCCAACTAGATTGAAGGAGAAGATCATATCATCATCCTAGAAGATAGAACATAATTCTCTATGACACTCAATTTTTAGTGTCTCCTTTTAGAAGAGGACTCCAACATCCACATTGACACATCAAAGAGTCTAGATAATAACTAAATAACACACCGAGCCTTCTAAACTCTTTCTAATACTTATTGTTATATAGTGTACCTTTTATTACATTTTTGGGAAGTGTTCCCATATTTCAGTAAACCAAAAAATTTATCCTACACTAAAATATAGGATACTAGATATCATTAAATAGCCATTTTTTACATTTCTTTATCCTAAAAATAACTATTGAAGAGGTCATGAGTGACCTGGTTGTATTTTGTTCCTATGTTGAACTGTGTTTGTGGTCTTTTGAACATGACCATTTGTGTACTTTTTTATAACTCCTAATCTAATATGTGGATCAGAACATATATATATATATATATTTATTTATTTGTAGTAGGACCTCCTCATGTGGAGAGGACTACATCTCTACTTGAGACTGAACCTCCTTTTTATATCCATTATGTATTGAAATTCATTTTTTTATAACTTGTACATCAAAAAACAGAATTTCACTTTGATGGTTAGTCATGGATAATGTTTATAACTATTTTGTATTATTATAATAGTTTCAAAAGTTGTATCAATGTCTCATATTGTTATAACTAATAAATAATAAATCTTCAAAGAAATTATTTGAACAGTCAAACTATTATAAATTATCTATATTGATTAAAATTTCTGTTATGTTATAAATTGGAGGAACCTTTTAAATAAATCCATTTAAATGAAAATTGTATGGTAATTCAATTCACCTCCCTCTTGAGTGTCATTTCTAACCAACACACGATATAATTATTCTTATCATCTCTCTAAAATATGGTTTTCCTTCCAATTGGTGGATATAAATATTCCTACCATGTCAATATGTTTTTTAAGAAATATTACATTTTAAATTGTGAAATTAATTTCCAAAACATCATATTTTAGTCCCCTTGAAATTATTCATTTCCACTTAATAATAATGGAATATTATGTACAAGTATAATTTTACATATTCATTTTGGAAAACAATATTCATTAATTTATGCTTTATAAAATATATAAGAAACTCATTCTGATAAATTTTTTTACTTCATGAGATTGATTGATAATAATTTTATGTTGCATGTGTGATTGTGTAAATGTTGTGGCATTATGGGTAGGATAAGAAATATATAGACCTCCAATTAATTGGTTAATGTACTAGATCACATGATATTATGTGAAATATGTTAGAACATGATTCAAGAATCATTAACATGATGATGTTATAACTTTTCACATATTTTATGCATGAAAGTGATGCTTGTTTTCTGTAAAACTATCTATGTTATTTGGCTACTAAGTCATGTGTTTCATTTTTATGCACTTCCAACTACCTTTTCATTGATATATATTTCCATCATGAAGATTGTATTTATCCTATTCTTATGATACGACGATGATGATAATTATGGTATCCCAAGAAATTTTGATTCTTGTCCATTATTCATCCTCTAACTAGGATTTTATCTCACCCCTTTCTTTGATGTATGTCATCATATGATTATATTTACTGATGAGAACATAAGGCCAACTAAGATGCTAGGGAAGAAGGAATTATATAATGATTATTTTTTATTTGTTAAAATATATGTAGAACCTATTTTTTCTATGATACATATCATTTGGATATAGGATTTTTGTTTCTATTATGTTTTTTAACATTAAAATGATGTAAAAATTATTGAAGAAAAGTTGGTTCACTGCACTATTTGTATCTTTTATGGTATACTCTCCATCCATATTTATTAAGAGGTGTTCTCTATTTGAGTAGACCATTATAAAGAAATATGATCTTTAAAATTTTGGTTCATGATTCAGAGGATTATTCATAGGTTAAATGGGATTCTTAGGGACACTACAAATACTTTATAGATGAACAAGATGAGAATTTTTTTAATGAGACTATTTAGATTTTATTATAATAAACATATGGATTCTGTATTTTCCATAGAATTTTATCATCAAGTCATTCTACCATGTCAAATTGTAATTGGGACAACTAATATTCAATTACCATACTATTTATTGAAATTTAGTGTGAATAAAATTGGACATTTAATGATAGGAAAGAATATATCATATATATTATTTAATATGGGATCACTTGTGTGGTTTTACAGGTTTTGGAAATACAATCCCATAAATCATATATGATCACTTCCATGTAGACATCATTCAATTATTCAAATATTCTAAACTATATTTGAGGGAGATTTTTTAAATTGATCTATCAAGATATTTTCCAATTCATGGTAGAATGATTAATGGTTAGATATATTATTATGTTATTGATATATCATTTTCATATTCGGTGTCTATAAATTAGGTTTATTTTAAATCAATGTTTTGTGAGGGACACCCAAACTAGTAATGATTTTAGTTTATATGATGTTGATGGTAGCCTTTTTCAATTATTTATTGAGGTATATATACTCACCCCTTCTTGGGGATATGTATATATATAAGTCAATTCTTGAATTAAATGGATATAGATGGGGGAAAGGGCCCCAAAGAGAAATTATAATGATTCAAAATGTTGTAGGGTACTTGTTTTTAAGTGAAATCTCTAGGGGGTGATGTATAAATTGAGAATGTATCTATAATTAATGGAAGATTATATTGAAATCCATGCATTATCACATCATCAATGTCCAAAGTATCCAATCTTATTGATTTTATGATAGATCTATATTCTTGAATAATTGTGTATTCAGGAACCACTATGGACATCCAATATGAGTGTAAAGTTCTATCAACATTCAATTAACCTAAGGATAATTCCATCAAATCCTCACTTGTATAATATTTTTTATTATATTTGTTTTTTATAGACAAATAATTTATTCCCTAACACAACATTATATCCCTCATGGATTGTTCTAGTTGAAGGATCCCACTTCATTGGTAGTATACTACAGGGTGTGGAATTTATCCAATTTTTGTTTAAACTGACATTCATATGGTAAAACCATGATCATATGTTTTGTTGATTTAATAGATTTTTCTATGAAAATGATGTTTTATGGATATACCACCTCATGTTGTATATTAATGATTCCACTCTTTTCATAAAATTAATTTTCCATGGGTGGGGTTTTTTTAATAATGGATAGGATAGAATTTTTCCTCACAGTTTTATTCTTCCATCAACCCTTGTAAATAATCATAAAAGGCAATTAATTAATACTTTTTAAATGAAAAATCATAATTATTACAATTAGTTACCATATATGAGTCACCATTCATGTTCAAAAAGGGGAACTAATATTGAGTGTAAAAATTTCAATCCTAAAATGATAGTTTTATACTGTATATCAATGTGGGTGAACCCATTTGATAACAATAATTAGTATGGTATGTGGCTTTTATAGGTGATACAAGAACAAATCCAAACACAACTATGTGGATAATCATATTTTCTATCCTTATTCCAATATGTTTCATGAATGATTTTTCAATATACATCTCCCATATATGGTGATATAAATGAATGGGGAAATTTACTCCTTGAGAAAAAATATGTTCTTCATTAAACATTTTTGATCAAGGTGAACTATAATGAAATATATTTACAACACCCCTTATATTATCTTTTGAGATATAAACTAAATATAAATCTATTATAAAATAACCACCCACTATGATAGATATATAGTTATAATTTTAATAACATGGATATATTTAAACTAATCAATGTGAGTAGCTATCAAGATTTCATAATTCTACTAGTAGTGTATTAGATTTTTTACTACAAAATTAAAGAGAGGAATTTCTTATAAAAATCTGCGTATCTGGTTTCAGTATCAATCATTATTCATCAGAGATAATAAAAATTATTTTAAAGGACTATGTCATCCTTTTTATCAGGGATGGAGTGATGTTACCGTTCCTAGGTTTCCACATTCATGATGAACAATATACATTCAGAAGGAAATATTAAAAATGCAAGGATTATAAGGGATTTATTAAATCCATAACTAGATTCATGAAAACATGAATCCCACAATATGTATCATATTAGATAATCAAATTTTTTAATGGAATTAAATTAAAGATGTGGTTTTTTATAATTTGAATTTTTTATATGATACATCCTTATAGCTCACCTAACTAGTTGAGGTTTAGACTTTGTTGTACATGGATTATGAAATTACTATTTTCATGATTGACATTGATTCTAATTGAAACAGCATGGCCCCAATGAATTTTCATGAATTGGTTGGGAAAATTTCTATTATGGGGTTCATCTATATGTTATTTTACCATAGTTATTTAAAAACAATTTGTATATTGTAAATATGATCATAGTGTTCTTAATACATGAAAACAACGTCATCCATAGAGAATTATTTAGTTATCAATAGAAAGTAATTGAAAATATAATTCATGATAGGTAGATATGTGTAATAATAAATCATATCCCAGATTGAAACAAATGAATGTGATATACCCCTTGGGATTCCAAGAATCTAGTTAGCCTTTCATCATCAAGAGTGGTTTGATCTAATATTAGCTCGAGTATCCATCAATAAAGGAAATGTATTTAATGAATACTATTTACTATGCCATCAGTTCTATAATATCAAATAATGAATTTTCATTTTTGATAATGTATTTTATATCCCAGTTGTTTAAGTAAGCTAATACCAAATCATTATTCTTCTTAGTAGGATTAATTTTGGTAATATGTTTCATAAATTGTAAATCCTAGAAGAGGTTTTACTTTTTGATATTTTAGACAAAAGAAATACCGGAGAGACATTGGATAGATTCATCATACTAGATACCTAATTTTATATTTTTTTGGTCATTATTCTAGCCAAACTATTTGGCACCAACATCATATTTGAACTTCGGAACCTATGTATAGTTCTATTTGAATGAATCTCATTTTAATTTATTGAATGATATATACGCTTCATTTTCTTTAGTGGTCTTTTCAAAAGTAAACAATATTGGTGTTGATTCATATTTTGTTCCATGATTCACCTATATGAGAACATAGATAGAGTTTGAGATTCATTATTCATATATTGGTTAAACATCCCTAACAAATCTTTCTTTTTTTATTCCACACAATTAAGGGAAGGAGGGATATCAATATTGTGGGGTCATGGAGGTGACAACAGATAATTTTTAGATCCTATAGTTATTTAAATGGAGTCATTAACCATTCAAAAATTGCGTGGGTAGTAATTATTAGGTATATATTTTTGGTATTCCACCTATTATTCTCTATCGTAATGTAAATAAAATTTTTCTACATGTTAAAATCATAAGATCACTAGGGGAAATTATAATAATGGGTGTTACTATTTTAATAAATACCATGACCCTCAACTATAAGGAAATATTATATAGTTGTTATGAGGATAATGAGGATTGTAGTGTGGGTACACAATAATCATGCAATCCATCATCTATATTTTTTCATGATGAATTGATTGAATATACATGGCTACATAGTCTGAATTTCAAATAAATAAACCCTCGAGAATATGTACTCATGATTGAGATTAATCTATCAGGATAGTTATATAGAATTCTCCTTTTTTGGAAGTAGTTTCACATTGAGATAATAAACATCAAATCATATGACGATAATGTTATCAAATTATTGAATAGATAAAATTTAATTCACATGATTTTATGAAGTCCATTGTTAGGGTTTTTACACTCAGTTTAATTAATAGGTAACATATATTATCACTTGAGATTACACAATAGAATATGGGGATCCATGTCCAAACCACTAGGGTTATAAAACAGATGGATTTATCATCCAATGAATTATCTCATCTAATTTTCTTGAATCTGATCAGTATGTAATGACATTAAAGAGATTCTCATAGTTAACTATCAATATATTTTTCCCCAACTTTTCCATTTATTGGTTCTTTTTGAACGTCTAGTAGAATGAAATAATTTCCATTTTTATATGGGGAAATTGAATTCGTATCATAAATTTATAAATATAATTCATAATGGATAAAATTATACATGGATTTATATATTTGTTATGCTAACATGATCATGATCATGAACCTATAAAAATATTTTTGTTCCCTCTTGGCATACCATTGGGTTTTTTATTTGAAAGGTGATAATGTAGACTCGCATTAGCATTACTGTCAATGGTTCTTGAATAGTTTGAGATCAATCAAAAATCAATTATTAATAAATTATCAAAATATTTTAATATAATCTAGTTTTTAAAATATGTACAAGGTATTAATTATTTAATATATTGAAAGGACCCAAAATGTTTAGAATAATAGAATGATCGTGTGGCATTTTATAGAACCATTTTCAATTAGAAAAGACTAATCCAACATTAAATTTGTGCTTAAAACTAAGTGGTTTAATAGGATTTTAAAAAAATACCACCCTATATAACTTTTAATATTAAAAGGAATAAAAATTGAGAGCATAACTAGAAAAATAGAAAACAAATTTAATATTCCAAACTTCTGGAAAAAATATTTTTTCATCATTTCAAGAGCTTTCTCCCTATAATAATTACTAGATGTTGTATTTTATTAAAATATTTGTTACTTTTCTAGACCAAAATTTTACGATGTTTTTTTGGGTATATCTATTAAGATGAATTGGAATTCCCACACACAAATAACATCCACACAATTACAAATTCAATACTGGGTCTTCTAAAATTATTTCATTTGAATAGGCCCTAAATGACCAAGGAGTGCATCTATTATTTTATTAAGATCACTAAATTTCATATCTCCATGAATCTATAATATATATAGTCTCAGTTAGAAAATTTCTAGAAATTTATTTACAATATGAACATCATCATCTATCACATACTATATCTTTATGACCACTTCCACCACCTCTATGAATATGGGTGAAAAAATCAGGTTCAATTATATCTTCCTCATTGGAGAAGAATACAATCGATTAGACAACATTTACCAAACCATATTTTGTGTATTCAAAATAAAGGATCCAATTATTTTTTAATGTTGAAAAATTTACCAACTTAAAGGATAGTGCTGATCCTCTCAATGATGGAGGAATGATATTTGGATGATTTGGGACTAATTTGAGCATGAAATTGTCTTTTACATCATATTCACTGTTCTTCTTACACCGTTTTCATCGAATCTTAAAGAACATTATGATAATGAGTCTAAGTTAGTTATCATAATGGAACCTGGAATAAAAAATTATTTATCATGTTTTGTTATGAGGATATAATGTGATTGATTGAATTTTTTATTTCAAATCTCTAAATCAATGAATTTACAGACATATTTCATTAAAAATTAATTCTATTATTATTCTTCATCAACTGAGGTAGAAAACATATAATCCACGATCACCATAGGTTATTCATACATAACCTAATCCACATATAATATCATCTATAGTATATTAGGTAATAAAAATCATTCCTGAATATCTTGTCCCAACTTTTTATTTTATGGGAAATAATTAGAATGGTTGTTGAGACTAATTACATTGGGTTTTTTCAATTATAGTAACACACGTATGATATTCTCTTTACCAGTGATGTTATTTCAAAGATCCAACTTGTTTTATATGGAATAAGTTTTAATACCCAATTAATCAAACCATTCTGAGACTGGGCTTCTTCTTTCTCTCATACTTGGGATGTGGTTTTTTTTTCTACAATTTAGGTGGAGACACCATATGATTTTGAGTGAATATAGGGGTTGTAACTAGTAATAATGTTATTTTAAGAGGGATAGATGAAACAATATATTCTACAATGCTTTTTACATGAGATAACAACATTAGATTATAATTAACTGTTATATATTAGATAGGATACACTAGATATAGAGCCACATTAATAAACTATTAAACCCATATAATTTATTTCACATGAAATAAAAACATTTTTAGATTGTCTTGTTTTATTTCAATACATATCTATAGATGATTCTATTTTGGGATAAAATATTTATATGAATATTTATTTCCCTTCCAATTGAAAATTTAGTTTTGAAAACCAACCATTCTGATACTATTAGAAAGCATATACATTTAGTTTCATATTTAACCACCATGTAATGATTATTTTAGAATAGAATTTCCAAAAATTGCCTTCAAAATTCATAAAATAGATTTCTGGTAATTATTCATATAGGAAAAATATTTATTTATCTAGAGTCTTTACAAATATCATGATTTTATCCACTTACAAAATTTATAGTGTTCCAAAAATGGGGACACATCAGTAAAAAAATGTGTAAGTTCACTTTATGGGTGCCATGTACCATTTAATATTGGGAATGTTGTGTTCTAAAATTTCAAAAGAGGAGTATTCACATCCACCAACACGTTATATTACATTAAATCTGGTTTGATTGATCTTAATATCCCCATTCCAACATCCATTCATATATATAAGAACAAGATGGTGTTGAGGTGTTTTGGTGGGACCACCAAATGAGTTGACCCATGAGTGGAGGTGATTGATGGATCCCGATATAGTCATCCCTGTCATTTATATGGTTCATATCAAGTACAAGGGGAACATGGGTAACTTGAATCAAAAGGATTTAGTAGCTTCACCCATAGATGGAATTCATGAATATAATTTTATATTTTTTAGAAATTCACTTATTATCTAGACTAATGGATTATTTAAAAGTTTAATTGTTATATGATTTTATATGAAACATTATTATTTTAGGGGATTTTTTTGGAGGTGTATTTTTCTCTACCTATATCATATAAACATTTGGACTATTTCCCATGAGTAGTTCAACATTAATTTATCTTCATTCATATATCTCAAACCTATATTTGGATAGTCTCTCCTAGACTATGATATCCCCAATATCCTTGAGTGACGAGTTTCATATAGGAATACCCTCCCCTTTTTATTTCGAAAAATATCACTATGTATGTATCAGATTAATATTTGTTTTAGATATTGGATTTTGGTTCTACATCTATTGTTATTTTCACACCATTCAATAAGTATCCATGTTTGGATAATATTCCAAAAAATTGGTTCCTCATTATGTTATATTATATCAATATCCTATTAAAAATTATCATTGGGGTCAATGTTGATGACATTAATTTAGGATTATTATGTACATGGACTCATATAATCATGGTATGGGTAGAGGGGATGTATCATCCTTCAGGTATCTATTGAGGGAAAAAGCCTATACCTTCTCTATTATCCGTTTTTAATTGACCAACGTTTTTATATGAACCCATTGAGTCCTAACCTTCTAAACTCTAAATTTAAATATAATTTAATTATATAATTTGACCATTAATTATTCCTTTTAAGTATTCATTGAATTTATTACTAATAAGAAATATAGATCATGAACTTTTCATAAATAAAGTGATTATCCTTAGAAGATATTACATTTCTATAGAAGACATGCATCTATATAGGAAGAAGGGGTAATACTAGACCTAGACCTATTGGTTGTGGTATCACATATCTTCCAATATCATATCATAGAAAAATTAATCATTTAATAATCCTAATCGTGGGTGTGCTGAATAAATATTCACAATCAAAATGGACTAGTGATTCTACCATAATGAAAATAAGGTATAACCTATTAGAAAATTATTCTTATTTTATTCATTTTTTCAATAATGGGTCTACTAAAACACCATTATATGGTGAAATTGACTTACTATTTCTGTATTCATAGTAGCTTCATGATTGGATTTCCTTAATCAAGATTACAAGATGATATTATTTGTTTTTTTATTAAGTATTTGAGTAATGCTCCACTATTGTTGGGTTCCCCTTCTCTTCGCAATTATTGTGTTAAGATATTTCTTTACTCGCTAACTAGACTAAGTAGAATCAATGGATCAAAATTGACCTAAATTGCTGATGTCTCATGGGACCATTCTTGATGGGAACTTTAATCTATTGAGTAGATTATATTCTAGTTTACTTGAATCAACCAACCCTAAAATAGTGACATCTTACTGTAGAATATATATTATCGTGAAAATAGTATATAAAACACTTTTACATGAATGATGGTGGTCTCTATTATATTTTCCCAACCTATGATTTTGTACAATTGATATGGAACCCAAATAGACATGGATTTCGAGATCTCTCATATTCTTTATTTAGATGCAGTTATCCCCATAAGATATGTATTTTTAATTAAAATAGAAATGGTTTTCCCAAATGTTTTGGTGTAGATAATACAATCACACCACATTCAGTTCAATCAAACATTTATACCAAGATGTGGATTTAGTACTATACATTATCAATATATTTCATTTTGAAATATATTCCAACAAGATCATGTTGTTTTATTTTTCATCATTGGTATATTTTTTATCTTCATCTATCCAGAGTGACCATTTCCCCATATCCATAATGATGAGAGATTTATTTAGTAGAATTTGCATCCCTATTTCAGTGTCCATGTGCTATTGGGGAGTTTAATATGATGATAATCACTAGAGAATATCCATTATTTTGTATGAGAAATCACTAACCAAAGATATTTTAATTAGTTTAGTTTTCCATGATCTCATAAATTTTTTATTATTTAAGGGAATTGTTAGAGTATTGTTTACTAGTGGAGCTCCTTCGTGGAAAATGTATTTTTTTATTGAAGTGATTACCATTTAAATGAGAACCATGTGAGTCAGTCAATAGTTATCTTTATGTATTTTATATATGTTGAATTCCTCAAATATGGCATGATATCTTACTACAATGTGGACCGATATTATATATTTCCAAGGGAGGACCCATATGTTTGTTGGTCTATTTACCATAAGGTTTTCGTTAGTTGTTTACAATAACTTTGGAGTTTGAATTAGTGGACATTATGACCTAATAATATTCTATTTATATTGTGTTCTTTAATAATACACATAATGGAAAGACCCTCATGTTTGATTTTATATGTTATCATATTGAGGACCATATTGGATTATACATTAGATGGGACCAATATAATTATTGACGTTTTTAATAAGGGGAAACATCCATTTTGAACATTTCCTTCAACTAGATGTGATGAATTAGTAGATTATTGAGTCTCCAATAATAGATAACACAGATATTGAAGAATATTAGTATCAATTGGGGTATAAATATAATCCACCACTTGGTTATCGAATTTCAAATGAAATGATGCTATTGATCATTATAACAAAGAGATTATATATAATTTCATGATCATGATCTAATTTTTTAAAATAGATTAATAAATCCTAAGGCATATGAACATTCACAGTAACCCATATAACCATCATAAAAACATTAGAATAAATTTCATATTTAGTAGGGGTAATAAGATAACATTATTTAGAAGTATTAATAAGTACAGTAATATGATTCCATTATTTCTCAATGAACATTTCTAGAATATGATGAAATACCACCTGGTTACGGGAAGGAATATGAACCCTCCCCTTGAAGGGTGACATTGAATATGTCGATGAGATTCATGCACGTGTCCATGAATATTAGAATATCGTTATATTGCAGCCATAATATGATTCCAATATCCTCCTAGGGGAGAAGAAATATAGGAATATTGTTGAGCGACTCTAGAAATATATTTGAGATCTCCTTGGTTTTTTAAAATATACAAGACATCAATGATGTAATTTCTGAGACACTGTAGTGAACACAAGTTTAAACAGGAACATACACCGTAACATATTCTTCATTCCTATTTGGGATATTCATATGATCCTCCATAGTTGTAAGGGAAATATTGGCCCACATTTGAGTATTCATTGGGTTAAATTAATGAGGTACTAATATAGGGGTAATAGGATTAGGTTTAGAACCCATGTTTTATATTGGGTTATATAGACAATTAAAATTTCTACCAAATCCAAGAAATACTAAAATATAAACCAATCATATTTTTTGATATGAACATGCCATTTGACTACTAGTATGAAAATAGACAGAAGTTTTTTTGACAGATCCTAAAATTCCACTTGTTCCTCTTTAGAAAAGGGAATATTAGACCACTATGATATTCTTTCTCAAACATAATATTGTAACACACTTAAAATAATGGTTAAATAATATAGTCTTTATTTCTAGATTCTTTTTAAATATATTGACATAATCCACCTAATGGTATAATTTTGTACATTTAAAGTTATATGTGGGGGAGTAAGTATATAATCATAATATTCATTTAATTCCTTTGAAGAATGATAGATTTCAATAGTAGGAATATGAAATGATCACGTGCCCTTCTTCCAATGGAATGTTTCCCTCTTTAATATTGTGACACACGAAATATTTTTCAGGTGTATGAATAATATTGTATGGTTTTACATTGTTTAATTTCCATACAGTCAAAAATAATAGATGAAAAATAAACACATGACATTTTTTATTCAATTAAACACAGAAAATGATTACATTACCAAAAGGCCAAATGAAACCTGCAATCCTAGAATGACTTCAAAGAGACCTATCAAAATAACTAGGAGACTAAAAAATACAACAAAAGGAAAAACATAATATTGGATTTCCTTCATATCCGTCATGATGAAGAATAGTATATCTAGAACCACAACATCTGTGTTATGCATTAGGGGAATGAAAGGAACCATCTTCATTGTCTCTGTTTTTTAGGTTTTAACACCATAATCATTTTTATATAAGGTCGTAATATAAATTTGACCAATTCCTCATTTATGATATCATTTAATCTATAACGGTTATAATACCTTATAGTTTTAGAGTAATATGGTTATTTTATTCTATGTATTTATGTATTTTGGGATTTCATGGTGTTGTATGTATGCATTAAAGTAACATCATTTCAACATGATTATAACAAACTCTTATTTAAATATTTTAAGGATAATATGTAAACATTCAAAATGGATTTGAAATCATAACCGTTTTGTTTTAATGAAAATAACAAGATAGTTAAAAACTAGTTACTCCTTGGTTTTTGGAACAAAGAAATATGTTTTCGAGTTTGAAATCATACTTTGTGAAAATGAAATTATTGATTATGGTGGTATTTAGTATTTTATATATACTTACTGAATTTGGAATTTACGAATTCCAATTGTTTTAAAAAGTTACCTATAAATGTTTTCATACATGGATAAATAAAAACAATCTTTTAATTAAAAATAAGTTTTGGATTTTAAAAATATATTAGTTTTGTGGGATATATTTTATGACATATGAAACATTGATTTTCTATTTTGAACATTGATGTTTTTAAAAATCAATTATTTATAAACTAATGAAATTATTGGGTTTTAGGATTTTTTTAAACCATTAATAGATAATTTATATTCTCTATTTTAAGAGATCATAATATATATATACTTATTATTCTGATTAATAAAATAAATATTTATTTTATGTTGTTAAAAGTTAATTGAGTACCCCAACCAACCAAGGGAGACCTAGAAGACCAATAAACTCAAGGTCTAGTTATTATCCCACTCAAAAACCCTAGATCAATGACCCATGGTGGTGAACTCATGTTTCGTTCTAAATCACACGTGTAGGCATGCATTATAAGGCCATAAGAGAGAACATGCGTGTGAGCGAGTATTTACCAGAGCATGCCACCATGTGGGGAGACAAAATGACATGGGTGGGTGATAAAGTGAACTCGCAGAGATTAGTACAGTGTGGTAATGGGAGGGGAGGTGGATTTATGAGTGTAGGCTGGTAGCTTTGAGGTTATAAAGCTGGCCCATGGAGCATTCAGTTTCGACCAGTTTTGGCCTTTGAGCCTCCACTTCTACGGTTTCCAACACATTTTTATTTAGGTGTCTGATCATGGATATTGTTAATCATAGCCCTCCACCTATTTTTAAAATTTCGATTCTTCCTTATTCAATAGATCTGGACCCAGTTAAATCTCAATTGTCCGATCCTTTTAAACTCATGCGGACACACCTTAATTGCTAGATCAATTTGTGGCTAATATTGATCATCCATTTCATTTAAGTATCTCTTTTATGTCGTCTTCTTCCTCCTGCATCACACCACACTAGTATCTTTCTCAACATCCACATTCTATATTTTTTTCACTCTCGTGACACCCAATGGCCCCCCTCTTAATCATTTTTCACAAAAACGAACACACTTGGTCATTGATTAGATCGAGGATCCTCAGATCCCCTTGAATTTTTCCTTAGAATATATTCTATATACAGTTTATATATAAATATATTTCATTGAGGACAGAATAGGTTTTCTCCTTCCAGTGTATCCATCAACATATGCTCTTATTCTTATTCTTCTTCAAACCAGGTGAGGGTCATATGTGTTGTCTTTCATTGATTTTTACAGTTTATATATATATACATGAATATATATATATATATATGTATATATATGTATATAAGTATATTTATATATGAATTTTCTTAAAACCTACTATTTTTTTGAGTCGTCTTATGAAAAAAATTATTTGTTTTATAAGTTATTTTTGTCATGCTAACCATGCTAGGGTTTTTTTGATTTTAAATAAAATTAGTTTCACTTCATATATACATGAATATATATATGTGTGTGTTTGTGTGTGTGTGTGTGTGTTTCTAATAAAACCATATCAATTTCTTTTATATAAGGATTAAGAACATCTATATTAATTGAATTAATAATGAATGCGAAACATGCTAGACTTCATGGTGTTTTATGTTAATGATATTATAAATATGTATTTAATTCTGAAAGATATATATAGGTACTTATTTTTGAAACAAACCCTTGGTTTTACATTATGGTTTTCAAATACTTAACATTGGTTTAAAGTATATTTTTATTATATATAAATTATGTATATGATTCTTATGTTTTGAGGATGAACTATTCTGTACATAGGGTTATATATATATATGTATGTGTGTGTGTTTGTGATTTGGACTTGATATTAATATGGGTTATAAAAGGGTTGATAAAAAGTTATAACATGTGTTTTGAAGTGTGATTTTCTTTCAAGGATCAATTTGGAATTTGTTTTATTAATACAAATCCTTTATAATAAACTAATCAATATAGGGATTTTACAATTATTTTCATAAGTTTAAATTGTTTTGGTTATGTTAGTAAGTTGTGTGGTTGATTTTCAAGATTATAAATCCATAAATTATGGTTAAATAGTTGGAAATACACATTTATATTATTTATACCTAAACATGCAAGTAATTGGTTTTTAGACAATCATGTGTTCAATACCTCACATGAAATATTATGTTTCAGTTTAAACTGAATAGGTATTCAATCTATGATGAATTGTCATAATGCATTCTTTTTATAGTTTATGTTCATGTAGCATTTCCATGATATGAGCATGTATTGTATATCATGATGTCATAAAAAATTTACACTTATGAATAAAATGTTAAATATCATGGAGAAAAGGTTTTATTAAAAGAATAATTTTATTAAATAAAACACTCTATTATTTATTTATAACTTATTTATAAATTTAATTATTCAATGTGTTATTGTAAAATTTTATAAAGAGAAAATAAACAATCAAAGTGGTATGGGGCATATTGGATATATGGTCTTAATAGACATAATAAGAATTTATTGGACTTATCGTATAACTAGTTGGGGACCGGTTAATGAAATCCCTAAGGGTTAGGGATTGGTTAATGGAAGCCATATGGGTTGGGGACCATTAAATGAAGGCCCTATGAGGCGACAATAATTCTTATGAGAAAAATCAGGTCATTGCATGAGGCCTTGACATAGTCTAGCATTATACGTTACCTCATTATGTTTATAGTATTTAGTTGAAAAAGTATGTTTTCAACTAGAGAATATGTTTGGTTAATTTATTTATAGTGTTTAATTTAACAAGTGCTTATTCTACTAGAGAATATGCTCAGTTAATATATTTAAGTATTTTATTGATGAAGTGTGCATAAAACTAGAAAATTATGCTTTGTTAAGATCATATACTTATGAGTATTAAATGATGTAAATTGGCATGTAATAATGATTATCCAGAACTCAAAAATTTATCTTCCAATTTATGATTAACATTCAATAAGGAATGAAATTAATGTTATTATTTTATGCAGAACTCTTATCATGTATTACATTCATTTGAAAATTTTGTACTTTCACACTTCCATGTCACACATAGTATATTTATAATAACACTTGATTTATATGCTTCCCACCATATATTTTGTATAAGCATTATTTTGATTGGAACATAATTTTTTGTAGCCCTATTAATGTTCCATAAAATGTTCTATGGTAATTCATGGAAAACAGTTATGTTATGATTCATGTATTATAGTTTACTTAAGGAAATGTTTTGAGAATATTTTCATTAAATTCATGTTTTTAAAAAGTTTTATTTGATATATTTTTTTAAAAACCCCCTTACAAGTTATTTGTATCCTCACTCTACATTTTAATTTTATTTTTTCAGGTTTAGTAGATTTCCATTACACTGATTAGTGGAAGCATTGTGGAGTCTTTGTTGTTTAATGATGAAGGATTGGAAAATTAGTATATGGTTTTCTAGAACCTAAACCATATATATATTCCAGATTAGAACATGATGTGTTATTCTTCTACTATTCTATTTATAAAAAAATTACACGCCATGTTTTATTAAACGTGCATCGAATCCAGGACAGTCTGGGGCCGGGGAATGAAAAATACCATACCCCAAGAGCCCTAGTCTAGGAAACTGAGGATGGATTCTTTGGGGAGGTATATTTAATGATTTTCTAATGAGTATTTTCCATAAATAATTAAAACTATTATCAATTACTATGAACCGTAGATTATATAACTTGGATCACACTAAAGATTATTTATCATCCTTCTCCATCTCCGTGAGAGATGGGAAATCCCTATTCTCATGTTCCAAGGATATACTCATAAAATGATTTCCTTTAGAAAAATATGCAATTATATGTTTTTAATTCAATTATTTTTGGGGTGATATTATGTGTTTCATCACATTGAGTTCATCGTATTCTATAAACATTAAAGGAATTTTATTATTTTGATGGTACAAATTGAAAATTTCATTGACAACTATGATATAAAGAAACATCATTGGTGTCATCATTCTCCAGGTTGTCATTTCCATATCATATAAAAACCTGGAGGATTTATTAGGTACAAAAAATATTGAGTAGTTAGCTAAGGGAAAAATGATGACCAATGGTATATACAAAAATATTAGCATGTGACGATGATAATATAAATGATTAATATATTTTGTATTTAAGTTATCCCTCACAAGTGTATTAGAGAGTCACGCCTTTTGGGATAAAATAATATAAATAAAAAACCCATTAATGGAGTTTATATGTATTGATACATGGATGATCGATCGTATCAATTGTAAAAATATTTATGTGGGATTCACTTTTCAATTTTTGATTTTATTTCATTCATTGGATAATGTTTCATTATTTCATACCTACATTAATGATGATGACAATCATTGGGATTTTACAAAAAATTATTTAGAATTCATGTTGGTCATATTTATTAGATGTTGATCTCATATCATCCTTTAGAGGGAATTATTTTGTAATATAGGACTCTCTTATGGATTTATGAAATTTTTATTAATTGGTTACAATCTCTAGTGGGGAACATCATATTATTTTTCTACTGACTCAATTTTAATTATACTTTGATTAGAACATATGTATACATCATCATATCCATATTTATTAATATATAAATGTATACTAGTGGTACTGCATTGATGATACATTTTTTTAGAATATTTATTATCATATTAATTATATCATATAGTCATATTATTTTTTAAAGTAGTTCCATTTTGCACTCTCAGGTTTGTAACAATCCATGGTGGTGTTATGTTTTTATGATACTATGATCGGGCTCATAATAGGGGATTACTAAGTATCATTATAAAGGGAATCATATCCCACATAAATCAGATCCATTGAAAATGACACATTATACATTTTAATATCATGTTAAAATGACCATATTGGTCTCTTATTAAGGTCATCCAGACTTGACATGTTCTAAGAAGATTATAGTCATGGAGTATAAAAATATTGGTTAAACATTCCATGAAATAGTTGGTTTTTGACTTATGTATATTATGAACATTCTTGTTTTGATCTTAGGTAATATATCCCATAGAAAAAGATTTTATAACGGATATACCTTTAGAAAGATGTGTTGGCCATTACGCTTAAGATTCCCTTGGAAGAATGTTTAGTATTTACACATGATAAGAGATAAATATGAGTGTATATTTCATATCCATTGGTGTTCATATTTTTATGTATCGATAGAATCATGGGGAATATGGTCCCATGGGTTATTGGATTGGGAATACAATTGCATAACTCAGTAGTGGTTGAATTAAATTTGAAGGAATTCTACCAAGAGATTCCAGGGCTTGTATGTGAATGAGGTTAATAGTAATTTTGGGGTTTATACCTAATAGGATAAAATGTTATATCTCCATATCTTATTTAATATAATAAAGAACCCATTATGTTCCCAAGAAGATCATTTGATATAGACTGTAGCCATATTGTGAAGCCCGAGATATGGGAGGTTTGACCAGTATCTTATAGATGGGGACCCTTATTATTAGGGGACTATATGACTCCCTTAATTTATTATTATTTGTTAATGAAGAAATTTAGATTACTATTTTAAATGGAATATATAATATAAATAAGGAACTATTTAAAAATTTATGACCATATCATGTATATCCATGGTTTTTTGGTAGCTTTTCATTTATCATTTACAAGGTCTTATGCTTAAGGAAATAGAGATAAAATGGTTATTTTTATCTGAAAAACTCAAGTAGATGATAGGGGTAGATGAAAATATATGATAACAACTCAATTATGCCAAATCATGTTTCATTAAAATTTTAAATTAATGGATTAATTTTTTTTTGGACTTGTATGTAAGATAAATGTTGTTTTGAGTGATTTATTCATTTAAATGAATCGATTATAGAATCCCTAGAGTAATAGCTCATGAATATATGGGATTTCTGTAAGTGGTTCATGAATTATTCTTCTTAAAGTGAAATATCTTATACAATTATTTACAAAAAAAATTTGGGAGAGTCTCATAGGGTGGTTTACTTCTAGCCATTGTTGGGGGATTCACAAATAGATTACCTTAATATTAAAATCCCTCATAGAAGTGATTCATGAATGAGTATCGTAATGGTATTAAACATTGTGTTTTTTAAATGTGTATAAAAAAAGGATTTGCGAAAGGAATTCATGGATTAGTTTCATGGATGACCACACAATAAACTATTGGGAATGATTCTCATATATAAGGCCCATATAGAAGGGGATCACATGAGGAAACCAAATGAATAGACTTAACAAATGGAAATTTTAAAATAATCTCACAACTGTATCCCCCTCAATGAGTATTATATAAGGGGCCTCTATATTGTCATTCATGAATGTGTCTTTCCAAATTTTCCCTCACATATAGCTATCATAAAGTGTTTACTTCAATGAAATTTTTCATGATAATTTCATAATGGTTTATTTGAATGATAAATCATACTACTAAATGATAAAATCATTTGTATACTATCATAAAAGTCATTCTAAATATAAAAACACCACCTAGTACTAATAAACACAAAATTTGAAATCCTTCTTCTTCAAAATATAATTATTTTTTATTTATATGTTGTTCTCAATAACTATCTTCTCAAAATAGATGGTCGTGATAGTATCACATGGTCACATAAGAGTAAAGTCAATGGATGGTAATTTTCAGTAATTAATTTGTATCTATAAAACTCATTTTTCCCACAAATGGAACATAAAATCATGTTTTTTAATTGATAACATAAAGTAATCAAGTGGAACATGTTGGGAACTTTTCCATTGTTTCACATGAATGCAGATCACAATGGAAAAAAATGGAAACATATGTTTCTCTGACTCATTTCCATATATTGTTGGAATCCACATGTTTTATCATTGGTTATGTAGGTAGATTGTCTGTATTGTCCCAAATTCTTGAATCTCTCCCCATCATCGTGTGACTTTGTAGGGGACCTAACTCAAAACAAAAAGTATTTGGAAACCATAATATTACCACATACACCTATAAGGGTACTAACTTGACACCTATATATTACAAAAGATCAAAAGTCGTCACATATTCCAGTTGGGGGATCCACCTTGCATCCACACATAAGGAATATCATCACATTTAATTCTTCACTAGTATTCTTGAAATATATCCAACAATTGATCACATACATCAAAAAATTATTCCTTAATAAATTATTATTTCATTATCCCTTTGTACACCCTCTATGATTTCATTGGCCTTAATAATGATCCCATGGTTATTTATGACTCAACAATATATCATACACCTAATGTTCTTAATAAATATTGTATAATAAATTTTATCTATTTATTTTTATAATTACTATCATATATTTTATAAAAATCACCTAAATATGGTATGATAATACTTATGATTATTAGGATTAAATAAAAAAGTTTCTTATAAATTCCAATAAATGTTCAAGGGTATCCATCAAATTAAATCATTTGTATTCCATTGGGGCGTATTTTGAGTAAAAATAATTGTTACGGGAGATTTTATAGGCTCTAGATGTTGGAAGTGTTGGGACCCATGTTCATGGAATGAAATAAAAAACTGGTAGGATGATATCGAGTATCTTGTTTCATACTATTGGTAACATATACAACATTATAACCACTAGGTTTTCATTAGACCATGACCTGGTACATATGGAAAATGAATTTTTTTTTCAAATATAGGGGTAGTTGGGCATTTTCACCTTATAAATTAACACCCAAGTTATATTTCTCTTTGTATATAAGGTCATTATAGAAATTGCATCCCCCTATAATGATCTATTATCTCACTCATTCCTCCGAAATAGATCATCCTTCATCATGGATAAGGTTTCTCCATATTTAATATATAATATCATATATGAAGTGCTAAGCATTTTTTTCTCTCCTTAATCACTCATCTCCATTTGTTTCTTCTTAGTTGAAATATATATACAACATATCTATAATTTATGGCTTTCTAAATCAATTTATTCTTTTATTATTCTATTCATTTATATACATTTTTTGATTTGTTAGAGGAAAACCATGTAATTTCAACGGTTTTACTTCCTAGAGTCCCACTTGTGTAACATCAATAGTTAATACCATTCATTATCCACATTATAGTCTAGTAAAATTAATAAATTAGTAGAATTACATCTCTTATAAGACCATGAACTATTATTTTTTATATACTTTAGTAGGTGAATCCATTACTACTCTAGTTATCCTCATGGGTTAGACCTGTAATAGTCTGTAATTATGTGAATAAAAAGATAATATGATATTTTTACCTAATAAATTGTTTTATAAAAATATTCTATAAATGTAATAAATTTTACTTTAAATGTTTTTATGATTATTAGGTTATCATACATGGTTATTCTCTAAAATACTTATATAGCTCGATTGTCTCCTCCAAATATGTACATTTCATACATATTGTATGAAATATATAACTATTTTCATATCCATGCTTTGTGTATTTTCTATATTTGTAAAATTATATATTACATTTGTAATATGTTTATTTTTTCAACTATATTTCAATTAATATATTTTTCATTTATTCATGAACTATCATTGTTTTAAATACAAATATAACATATAATATTTTTAAATATAATGATTATGTAGGTACTCTTGCAATTAATGTGTGGTATGCTAGTTGTGATAGGCCCACAATACCCATACTCATTTTATGCATACCCTTGTTTCCCTATGATTAGGTTATCAGGATTATTTTAACTTATTATACATTATTTCTTTTCACCCTAATATGTTATTATTCTTTGATTTATTATACTTATTTATCTCATATCATTAGTTATGGCTCGAAGCATATAAATAAATAAGGGTTCAAACATATATTAGGAAAAATATTTTATGAATTATATTTATTCCAATTATAAATGTTTTTCTATGTTCACATATTTTTTATAAACTCATCTAGATTTTCACTATTTCCATAGACACTTTTTTTTCTGAAGTGTTGTTAAGGGTTGCGGTGGGAATATATATTTGGTATTATTATAATCACATAATTTATATGTTTTAATGGGATGTTTGAATATCTATTTATATATAACCATGGTAGAGTAAAATATATAGTTACAAGATCTACATATTATATAAATTATTTTTTGTTGGATAGATAGAGATAGGACATTTGGGATTCCCTCAATTAACCTCAAGGAGACCTCACCGTGGGTGATTCTATATTAGTATAATAGGATGTGTTTAGTTTACCATTGGAAATAATATTTCAATAATATCTATAATTAAAAAAATTACACTGTGTTAATTTTTTCCTTGAATATGTGCATAAAATGTATTAATATTTCATATATTTATCATGGATTGGAAATCACCAAATTGTGTTTTTTGTTGATATTACGCAAGATATATTTAATGTTTAAAAAGTCATATAAAATAAGTTATTAAACATCATATTATATATTATATTACTCCAAGAGGTATACCATATCTGACACAATTATTAATTAATCACTATGGTTTGTACAAGTTTCTAGTTATTAGGATATGTTCCAGAGGTGTTTTATATGAATAAATTAGGATCAACTCTTTAATTTATGTTATAATCATTGAAAATTGGTATTTTATCCCACTAATGGATCTCCAGTATGTGATTTAATTGCATTAAATAGTTAAAACCATGGCAACATGGGACATACCTCATAAATATGCATGTCCATTATAATTTTGTAGGAATTTAGAATTATCATGTGTATATTAATGTTTACTTTTATTTTTTATTTCATCTAGTCATAAATTAATGAACTTTACGCATTATGTATGGATTTATTAATAGGAATAACTAGGATATCTTGTCATATTTTATTCTTTCATTCCACTAAATATATATATATATTTATATATATTTACTAATCCAAATTTACAATCCATGTTATATAAATTCTAAAATATAAATAAAATATGTTTTTATATATATTTATTATTTGTATCATGGTTAACATAAATAAATCATTGATTCCATTGAATAATAACACTCAAATATACTACGGGTGGTTTGTTTCATTCAATTGTAATTAATGTTTGACTATGTTTTAACAGAATGATATCATGAACATGATAATGTTTTTGGAAATGATAATTAAGGATTTCTTATAATGATAAGTATCTTAAAAAGAATAAAAAGAGGAATTAAATAAATCATATCATTGAGATGACCACTATCTTCTCATCTGGGACAACTTCATGAGAAAGAATATTATTATAGTTAACCTATGAAACCCACACCTATAAGGGTTTATGAACCTACTTCAGACAAATGGTATTGGATTAAAAAAAATGGTATTTTCATATATTGAGTATCCTATAAATTTTTGGGATGATATATATGTGTAGAAATTCATGACTATTTAATTGATCCTTTTTTCTAAATAAGTTCTTAGAGAACAATTCAGTATTGAGATGTAGGGGTGACCGTCATGATTGATAGAGGTACTCACTATTGGATATATCTTATAGTCGTTGACAAGAAGTACTCAATGTTAAATAGAGAAAATGTATTTAGTTATTTGAATATGTGTCATAAATGGGTGAGTTAAGTGTCAAATATTCCTCATGATAAATGTTGAGGGAATCCTTTTATTCTTTATTCATTGAATCCTTATATATGATGTCATTATTATGAATTCAGAAATGATTCTATAAATATTTCAATTATATACTATTAAGGGGAGGAGAATAGTAGTTTTTAAAAAAACTATGAAATTTAAAGTCATTTATAAAAATTAATATGAAGGATAATATAAAAATATTTTGGAATTATTGTATTAAAATATATTGAGAAAACCATCAGAATGATAAATTTAAAACAAGGATAATATCTAAACAATTATAAAAGCAATGTAAATAAAAAATAGTTTGAAAAGAAAAAATTATTTTCCTAAAAAAATGTAACATATAAACTAAGTGAGTTCATCAACTTAACCCCATGTGGTAAGAAAGTGTATAGTGCAACTATAGGTATCCCCTATTACAGACCTATCAGTATATATGTCCTAGAAAACCCAATATTCCCTCAATATACCTTATTTTAATGATATTATATAATCAATCAAAAATACCTTGATCTCACTTCATCAGATGAAATTATATTTCTATAGCCTTCAGATATCTCGATATCAGAGATTCAAACACCCAAAATGCAATGAAATATCAAAATAACAATTAAAATAAATCCTTATATATGGATTCTATTAAGAAAATAACCATATTCCAGATTCAATATATTAGCAGTCTCGTAGTAATGAGAAGTCAAAAAATTCAAATCATAAGAAATATTTAGTCATATTTTTATTATCAAATTCTCTCCTTGAACTAGTTCGTGTGGTCATATTTATAGATTATAGTGGTAATACCTATAATATTTGGATTCCACATTTCTGATGATTAGTTGCAACTGTATAATCAATATCAACTATCATTCCAAAATATATAATCCATTTATTTGTCTAACAATAATTTCCATACATGGATATTATAGTGCTCAATTTATAAAATAACTACAAGAAAAAAACAATCGAAACATTTATTAAAAGAAAATAATGAATAGTTACATATACCTTCATTTGAATTATCTTATTCTTTATACAATTTTTCTAATAAAGATAGAGTGATTTAGAATAACTAGTTATTATACTACTAGTCACCAACATGAAAATTGTTATAATATAATTAAATAAATGAAATACAATAAAGACAAAAAAATTGTGAATTATTATATTCAAAATATGTGTAGAAAAAATTTCTTGACCTAAAAATATTCCATATATTAATATTAGAATACATAATAACAAACAATAAAGATAAATGCATTTGTTTTCCCAATATTAAAAAAACTCCCCCATTGTAAAAATATCATCTGCTAAAAATTTCTCCCCATTTTTGAAATTCAAAAATAAAAAAATAGAAATAAAATTTGAAAGTGAGAAAACATGAAGAAAGATTTCACAAAAATATTTAAAAATGTTAAAATGATTAAAAAATATTTATAAAAACTAATGAAATTTATAAAATAATTTTCATGATGATAGGTATTTTAATTTTTTATAGATTTAAGTCTAGATAATATATATTCCCTTTTTTGAATGTTTTTAAGAAACATGATTCAGTTTACTGAGTTCCTTGTCCAATATTTGATCTTTGTCATCCTAAACCTTATAGTTGATATTAAAATCCATAATATCCGTATGGTTTTTCATTCTAATTAAAATTAAATCTCCCAATCCTCTATAATTTCTTTGAACATCCATTTTACTAATTTAAGTGATTTTGAACAAACAAAAATATGATTTACTTATTTCAGATAGTAATTAATCAAATAAAATCATATATCTCTTAGTTTAATTTACCGACATTATAAAAATCATAATGTTTTTTATTCCTATATAAGTCATTTATTTAAGGATTCGTAATGTAACTGTTCTTTCTATAAAAAAATTAGAAATTTTTAGTTACCATTTAGAATCATGAACATGAATGATTTATTGTTGAATCCACTTTCATCATTATTGGACATCAAGAATAATTTCCAATATTCCAACCAATATCTTGACTAATTAAATGATATATTTTAGTATCATCTATATTCTTTTTGATATATTAAGTGTCATGTTATCATAAGGATCAAAAACATGTATAATTAGGGTCCTTACTGTCCTTTTATTTTGTGAGACTTCTATAATTTAAATGTAAAAAATACTTTTAGAGAAACATTTCCATTAAGATCTTCTTTATTTCTAACATTCTCCTTATGTATAGTTTTATAATTACTTTCAATTTCATTTCCTCAACTTTATAAAAATTCTTTTGATTTTATATCGTATGGTGGTATAGTTGTATATAATTAAGTGTATAAAGAGGATTAATCTATTGAATTCTCTTTCAGAGAACCCTTTTTCTTAAACATAAACATCATCAACCTTTTTGATAGAGAATAATATATGAAGTTATCAAGTTCAAATTATTTTGAAAAATAAAAATGTAAAAATTATCATTCCTATCCCTACCCCTTATTTGTCTATAATATTTTTTTTATATTGGAATATCAAAGAATTTGTATTCTTTGATAGTGATTCCTTTTAGGAATTAATTAGACATTCACATTTTCCTCCATTTTTCATCCTACCTCTTTTTCATTTATTAATATGTTAAAATTTTATTATTTTATTATAAAAAGATATGATACATCATATTTCTTAGTATTAAAATTTTTACACCTGGATATGTTTAAAAATAATACTTTGTTCAAGAGTGTATGAAACACACAACACCAAACTTAAACGAATAATGAAATATTATAATTTAAATTAGTCCACTGTAACATAGCTCTTAAATTTTTAGTAATGGGATGTAATAAAAATAATATAAAAAATAAATTAAAAGGTATTATATAATCTAAATTTGTTTATTTAAGTATAATAAATAATTATTCATCTTTTAGAAAGGGAATTTGATTCTTTAAAAATAATATACGTTAAAAAAATAATTTTGTTTTCCTTTTTGTTAGATGATATTATAATTAATACCTAGAACATTTAGAATGGTTAGTTTATAAAAATTATTCAACCTATGAAATAATGTTGTAACATTGATATTAGGGTCATATTTTTTATCTTTTTTCAAAAAAAGAGATATTTATATAAATGCTGAATATAATTAAAATTACAATTATCTAATCATTTTATTATATAATGTAATATAATAGTGTAACTTGATATTAATATATCCTTATTATTTTTTAATTATAAATAATATATGTAACGCCCCGACCCCAGAAGCCCAGAGTCGTATTATTTTAGTACATTCAAATTTTTATAAGGAATCAAGTCCCAAAGGACCTATAAGTTTTGCGGTCTTGGAAAATAGATTTCATACATGGAAATTAAATTACATTTATATAATAAAATACATCATAGATAATCCTTTTATAACTCCATTATTAATCTATCTTTAACCTGCATATAAAACATAATACACTTCTTGAAATCCTCGAAAAATAAAACATAAGAGAGGGGTGAGCTCAAATGCCCAGTCAGGGTAAATAATTCAGCACAAGCTATAAAAATTTAATGCTAGAGGTATAATAAAAACAGTAGACGTTTTAAAATAAACCTAAAAACAAAATGAAAAAAATATATCAAACATTACAATATAAATATGTACATGGATATTCTACTAGTCAAATAATAACGTGTAATAATTAATTTTATAATGAGGGAATGCATAATGTTAGACATAAAAGCTAAAAATTTGAGGCATTGTGCCCAAACCATTCACAAATATTCTATCATGGGATTATGATAGGACACTAGTATGGTTCATTAGCCATACTATTGTATTGAGGAGCTATTGTTGGCCTCGACTATCACATACTAAGTCCAATGCGTTCCTCATACTAAAAGGGTGAAACATAAAATAAATGTTTGTATTAAAACTAAAATTTGAAATTTTAATAATTTAACCATATACAATGAATTGTATAATAATATAACATCCATATTCAAACATATAATTACTCATTCAATATAATATAGAATATTGTTTTATAATAAATCAACCACAATCAATAATGATATACAATAAAGTATGCTGATATAGTTGAAAAATAATAACACTCTTTGAGGGAAATATCCATTTTCATGAAACCATCTAAATGTCACACAATTAATAAATACTATAATATAAAATATTTTTTTTAATAAAAGTGTCCCATACCACTTTGAAACTTTTTAATGAAATTAACATTTTAAAATAATCATGTCCATATAAATAAAACCTTAAAATTATTTTGAAAACATAGACATTGATTAAATAGTTTTAGAAAAAAACCATTAAAAAATTTAAAATGATAATTTAGTTAAAGCTAAAACTTCATAAAACCTTAAAGGATTAATTTTGAAAAAAAATTATCAATAAAGTATATGGATGATAATGATGTCCCAGTAGATACTTACACATCAACAATCTTAGAAAATAATGAGATTGAGGAATTAAACCTTACCTTGTACATTCCTTTAGTCGAGGGTATGTTTAACCACATGTATAATTACAATAGTATATTATTAAATTATACCAGAACCATATTAATATTTTAGATATCATATTTGATTCATTTATAACTTTATATTACCAATTTAATAATAATTTCCCTGTTAAAGTAAAATTTCTGATAATAATCTCTTTATTTATCGTACAAGTTTAATCTTGTTGTTCTTGATCGTATCAAATAGATAATGATTTACATATATAAATAATATACAACATTATTTATATATCATATATATTTACAATATAAATATATATAATAGATAGATATATGAAATGAAAACACCATTCATGGAGATGGTAGTCTGTATGTACACCTGAATGTTGTTTCTGTTTTGTTATCGTATAGTATAGAAGTAAGTAAATGACATATATTTATCAACATAAATATATATTATTCTAGTATAAATATTATTTCATATATATCATATTTAATCAATATATATTTGTATTTATAAAAATTCTTTAATGGTGGTAATTGAAGATGAATATCACTGCATCGTGGAGACGGTAAGCCGTACATACACAAGAGTGACAATATCATTATATTGATGTTGAAATTGTTCTTAATTGAATGAAATATTATATATAAATTACCATTTCCATGTTATTTTCATTATTTATGATAATTATAGTCATTATTTTAGCCATCCAAATAATGAACTGTCGAATAATAAACTACGCCACAACATGGATATGATAAGCCATACAAAGGCACAAATGGTGACATTGTCATTAATTGGATGGATAGAATAATGAATACATTTGTACCATATTTATAATAACATCTCAGTATTTAAAATTAATTTTAGTTATTATTTTATTATGGATACAACATGAAAGAGGGCATACAAGAAGAAAAGATCTTCGAAAGAGTTGATGAAATAATTACCACTTCTTTGGGTGCTTCATTTTTATTTGAACAAAAGGGCTTCATTGGATGGATTTTTTTATCAATGTAAGGACTATATGTTAATTTTAGGTTAGTTGGTAGTATATTTTAGTAGGTTTTTGCATATCTAAATGGCTTTGGAGGTGGTAATTTAGGATAAGGGTATGTACCCCTATATAAGAGAGGTGATGGGCAGTTTAGGAAAATCTTGAAATATTAATTTATTATAAAATAATTTTCGATTTATAATATCTACAAATGGATTTATTTATAGGATAATGTGGGGATGTGTCAAAATTATCTCAAAAAATATGTTTTAGTCATATTTAGGGCACCATATTAACCTTATATTTTAGACATTACCCTTAGATAAATAGTTTATCTTTTACAATTTCTTATTGTATTTTTATACTACATGGTTAATATAGTTACAATAGTATTCCAATAGAAATACAAGTGGTACATTAATGACATATTTGAAATTATGTAGGTGCTTCTGCTAAATCTTAGATTTTTATAAATATTATACAAAATAATATAATCGTATTTGTTTTAAAAACTCATTTATGTCAATTTTGACACTATTTAGTATTTGGTTTTTGTGAAAGTAATAAAAACTATATTACATAGAAAAAAATAAATTGAATAAAACTTAACATTTTATATTCTCCTTGAAAATTAGTGAATGGCATCAACATTTTCAATTGGCATTTATTTTAATATTTATAATATCAATTATTTTAATCATTTATTAATAAGGTAATTACTACCTCATCATTGTGTCAGATATATATTTAATTATATAATTTCATAAAAATTATAAATAAAATTCACTCATATATGAAATATTTTTAGCTTTGTAATGAATATTAATATTTTAATTTTTCATATGTATAACTAAAAATAAAAAAATGGTTTTGTTATTATAACACTTTTAACTCTTCTTTAAATAAAATATAATAAATCTCTTATTCTAACACAAATGTATAATAAAGGTTATTATTTTTGTCTTAAAGATGATTTTGGATGAAAAAAACATATTCAATAGAATTAGGACATGTTTTGGGGTAATTTTATATTATTATAATATTATTTTTACCTTCAATTACTATATTTACTTTTAACTGTGGTAAATAAAATAAAAAATTTACAATTTTCCAAAAAACAAAATTCATCCTATTAAATAAAATTTTAAATATTGATGAAAATAGTGTTTGTTGTATTTTTTAAGTTCAATTTATAGAAGTGGTTAAATTACATTTTATTCAAATATGAATATTTTCATAGGAGGTGGTTAAAAGACATTAAAACCTTCAATAAAATTCTATATATGTAAACTTATTATAAAATGACTCAAATTACCTACATTGAAATAGTATATGTATTATTATCTATTTTTTCATTATTTTAAATTAAAAAAAATAGAAATAATTATTTAAATTAAGAAGTACGTTTTTATGTACTATGAATATTTTTCAATATTCATCAAAAATTTAATGTTTTTAGAAAAATACCAAAAATTCACCCTAATATCATTTTGTTATTCTGAATTCAAAAATGAATACTATTTTAAAAAATTAAAATTTTTAAAGATCTAATATTAATTTTATTTTCATTCACAAAAGGTCATAAAAGTAGTTCTTTTCATTAAATAGTTTTCCTAAATATATAAATATTTTAAAAAAACATTTAAATTTCACTATAAATATGTTTTATTTATAAAAAATTATATATAAATTTAAAATATTGATCATTATTATTCATATAAAAATATTTATTGGATATATAAATATATGGTTTAAATAACTGATGTGTTGTTTCACACAAGCTCAGTCTTTCATATAACGCAGGCCAAGTCGTTGTTTCCTGCAATATAAGCTATTTACTTTAAATTGATAGCATACTATGAAATCATGAGGTGTTACAATCTTGTATCCTCTAATAAATTTCAACCTCTCAATATGAAATTGTTTTTCAAAAATTAAAGGTTGAAAATAGAAAATTCCTTTGTGGAAAACCCACATTAGAAACAGGGTTAATAGCATTTAGTCTTAATAAGAGGGAAAGGTAACTGAAACAGTCACCACAAAATTAGGATTTCTAATAGGAGAATATTAGTGTCAAATAGAGACACCTAATTTGTGGAAAAACATAATTATTTATAGGGAGTGATTGAGGTCATCAATCACGATCAAGAGAACAATAAATGTAAAATTAAAGGCCTCAAAACCATAAATCTATGATGATTTAAAATATCATCATTTCAACAAAACATAAGGTATTAGGAAAACAAATTTTTTAGATAATTGTTTTAATGGGAATGGATTAATTTACTATCAAGATAATAACACAATGAAATACACTTGATTTCATTACATTTTATAATCATAATCTCATCTTTTTTGTGGTGCTTCGATCTGTTTTTAATTAATCTGTTACACTAGGAAATGAAGTTGAATTTATTGTGCCTGGAATTTTGGAAGATCATGTGATCTATAAATAGAATGATAGGTCATTCAATTTGTCTCTCCAGGATTTTTCGAACAAGTTGTCACATATGCATAAGTCCGACTATAGTGAGATAATACAGTAATCTAACAAACCTCAACTGGAGTATAACTTATAATATCCAATAATGGATACCCTTACAATCCTTACTATAAAATAGAAAATTTTCAACAATAGAAGGAGGTGATCCAACCTAGTTTAGCATTTATCTCCCATATCTCATTGAGTAGTTCTTGTTTGTCACATTCCCAACATGTGAACACATTCGTTGTGTATTCTATTGAGTCATGCAATCAACAAAAATTATCATATATCCTTATTGAAAACATCCACGTTTCCTCATTCCAAAGCATAGTGTATTATTCCTTAAGTCCCAAAAATTTGTGCACTTCATCCATGATAGCATAACCCTTTTTTCGAAAAATCTGAAATCAGTTCACAAGAAACATGCATCATCTAATTTAATTATTCAAACATAACATTATTATCTTAACATAAGGAAAATATTATGGGTTATCTTTAACTAAAGCTTATATTCTCTAAATATAATCTTACCATTAAATATATTTTCTTTTACTTTATAACAATTCAATGTATTCTGGAAAATCCTTATCCAAAAACAGAAACTAAATACTCTTTATATAATTCAATTTATATAATTCTTAGATACAAATACATAAATACTTTAATCATATAATTGTAATGGCCAGAATAGAACATATACTTTCTTAATTTAGATATATATTCTTTTGTCTAGGAATTGAGTTGGGTAATTCTCGTGATTTTCACTGATGAGACATTTAGATCCATAACAATTGGTCACTTTAGGAACCCTTTTCCCAAATAGATAACATATTATCCTCCAATTGAGGTATTCCTTAAGGTTTTTCTTCCCTTCCTCTTGACATGTAGTAAACTGAATCTTCATTCCTATGTACTTCTTAAAAATTTTTACATTTATAAATTTTTATCTTCCTCTTATTTAATTAGGTAATAATGTCATCAAATATCACATTGTTAATCACATATCATGACAACTGATTTGGAATAATCACAACATAATTCTCTCTAGTCATTATCTAATTTTGTCACTCAAAATCATCATATTTTCCCTCAAACTCAATTTAAATACAATTCATCACAGTTTCCTCCATTAACATAGACCAGAAAGCACAGGGTTAGAAACAAATCTCTTTAAAGAAAACCACAAAATAAATGTAACATATTTTCAATATATTCCATCTTAGACTTAATCCTAGGTTATGCATGATCGTTACCGAAATTCTCTGGGATTATTCTATACTTTCCATTGAATTCATTCATATGGTTATGATACTTAATAAAAGCATTCCAAATCGATATCCAAGGTTGTTGATAAACTTCCTATGATACCAATTGTAATTCCCCAACCCGAGAATCCTAGAGCTGGTGCATTTTTTTAAAATATTTTCATGATTACAATAAATCATGTCCTGAAACACCGAATAGTTTAGCAGTCTTGGAAAATAGATTTCATACTTGAACATTAACATATAATTTATAAAAAGATACAGCATAGATAATCCTTGGAAAATTCCACAATTCTCCAATATTAAACATACATATAAAACATAACACACTTCTTAGAATCATGAGATTATAAAACATGAGAAAGGAGTGAGCTCAGATGCTCAGTAAGCTAAATAATTCAGCGAAGGATTTAAACATTTAATAAAAGATGTATAACAAAAACAATAGCCTTCTGAATATAAATATGAACATAATATATAAAAAATAAATCAAACATTACCATATAAACAAGCACATGGATATTATACTAGTTGAATAATCCCATGAAATAAATAATTTTATAATGAGTTAATGCATAACGCCAGAAATAGAAACTACTACGTCGAGGCCTTGTTCCCTGAACATTAAAAAATATTCTATTAATGCATTCTACCAAGAATCTAGTTTTTATCATTATACCTACCGATGAATTGAGGGGCTATAGTGGGCCACACCCATCACTTACTATTTCCAATACATTCCTCATATGAAAAGGGTGAAACATAACATACAAATTCATATTAAAAATACCATATCAAATGTGAATTCATTAATTATAAAAAATGAATGGTATTAAAATATCACATCCATTTTCAGACATATCATAACTCATTCAATACAATATGGATGATTTTATTATAATAAATTAACCTCAATAATGAATAATATCCAATAAAAGATGCTGACATAGTTGAAAAAAATTAGTAACACTATTTTGAGAGAGGTATCACTTTTTCATTAAATCATTAAAAAGTCACTGAATTCAAAAATGAATTCATTTAAAATATATTTTTGAATCAAAGTGTCCCATACCACTTTAAACTTTTGAAAGTAATTAACATTTTCAAAAAAATTTTGTTCATATAAATAAATCCATAAAATCATTTTGATAACATGGAAACTAATTAAATATTTTTTGAAAAATAAAACATTAAAACATTTATAACGATGTTATATTTAAATAGTACTATCGATAAAACATTAAAATATTCCTTCTGAAACAATTTTTTTGAATTATGGGTAAGAATGAAAAATAGATCTCAATAAATTCTTACACATCAACAATCTTGGATAATAATGATATTGAGGAATTAACCATTACCATGTACTATATTTTAGTCAAGGGTACGTTTAACCTACGATATAATTACCATTGTATGTTATTAAATTATTCCAGAACCATATTCATATTTATGATTTCATATATGAATCATTTATGACATTATACTACCCATTTAATAATAATTTCCTTGTTAAAGTAACATTTCGAACAATAATGTCTTTCAATATCGTACATGTTTTAATTTGTTATTTGGGATAATATCACATATATAATGATTAAAAAACCATAATATAAAAAATTATTTATGTATCATATATTTTTGGAATATACATATATATTATAGGCAGATATGTTAAATGGGCACACCGTTCATGGAGATGGTAGTTCATACATACGCATGAATGTTGTTTCTATTTTCTTATCGTATAGTATATAAGTAACTAAAAGACATATATTTATCTACATAAATAAATACTATTCTAGTAGAAATATTATTTCATATATCTCATACCTAATAAATATATATATATTTTAATAAATTCTTGAATGGTGATCGTTGAAGATGAATATCATCACATCATGAGGACGGTAAGCCGTACATATGCACGAGCAACAAAATAATTCTATTAATTGTAAAAAGTTTTTTAATTTGATGGTATAATATATTTAAAAATAAAATTTCATGTTATATTTATTATTTACAATTATTATACTCATTATTATACCCATCCAAATAATGATGTTTTGAATAACAAAGTACTCCACAACGTGGAGATGGTATGCAGTATGTATGCACATATGGTGACATTGTCATTCATAGGATGAAGAGAATAATGAATATGGTTTTACAAAATTTATAGTAACATCTCATTATTTATAATGTAATTTAGTTATTATTTTATTATGGAAAAAACAATGAAGGAGGAAGTATAATAACAAAATAACATTGAAAGAGGTGATGGAATAATTACCTCTTCTTTGGGTGCTTCCTTTTGATTTGTACAAAAGGGCCTCTTAGGATTGATTTATGATCAATTTAAGGCCTATAGGTTTAAGTGAGGGTTTTTTGGGAGGATATTTGAGTAGGTTTTGGCTGCTTTAAATGTCTTATGAGGTGTTAATAAAAAAGAGGGATGTACCCTTTAATAATAGATGTGATGGAAACTTTAGGCAAAGAATGAAATATTACTTTATTATATAATGATTTTCAATTTATAATAGCTCCAAATGAATTTATTTCTATGATTAGTAGTGGATGGGTCTATATCCTCTAAACCAATAGGTTTTAGACATTTTTAGGTCACCATATTATCCTTATCTTTTAGACAAAACTATTAGTTAAATAGTTTAACTTTTACAATGACTGCTTGTATTTTTATACTACATTGTTAATATACCTAAAATAAGATGTCAATCAAACCTCAAGATCATAATTAATGAAATATATAAAATTATATTTGTCCTTTTCCTGAATATTAAATTTTTATAAATATTATATCATTTAATAAAATAGTATTTGTTTTAAAAACACATTTATGGAAATTTTGAGACAATTTAGTATTTTGTTTTTGTGAAAGAAAGAACAACTTGATCACTTATTAAAATATTCATAAAATTTTCGCTAACATTTAATATTCACCTTGAAAAATCGTGGATGGAATCAAAATAATCAATTCCCCTTTATTTTAATAATTATAATATCAATTATTTTAATCATTTATTAATAAGGTAATTTCTACATCGTCATTGTGTCATAAAAAATTTTATTGTTTAAAATCTAAAAATTATAAGTAAACTACGATGGTGTATTAAATATTTTTATATTTAAAATGAATATTTATAGTTTATTTATCTTATGTATAACCCTATATTAAAAGAAATTTATTTATTAAAATTTGAATTTAATATTTTTAACTCTTATTTAAATAAAATATAATAAATGTCCTTATCTGGCCCAAATGGATCAAAAAGAATCTTATTTTCTAACTAAGGATGATTTTGGTCTTACAAAACTTATATAATAGAATTAAGACATTTGTGGGGGTATTTTATATTATTATAGTATTATTTTTACTATTAATTATTCTATTTACTGTTAATCGTGGTAAATAAAATCAAAATTTACCATTCACCAAAAATAATTTTCATCCTATTGAACCGAATTTAACATAATAATGGAAAATGTGTCTACTAGGTTTTTAAAATCATTTCATAGATGTAGTAAAATTACGTTTTTTCGAATTTTCAAATGTGACTAGATGGTGGATAAAAGATGATAAAAGGTTCAATTAAATTTTATATATGAAATATTATTAAAAAAATGACTCAAATGACATAAATTGAACTAATATAGGTATTATGTATCTATTCAGACTTTATGATTCATTTTTAAAAAATAATTAATTTTTAAATGAAAATGTCGGGTTTTATGTATAAGGTCATAGCCTTAAACATTACTTAATCTTGAGATATTTCAAGAATACACCTTGAGGATCTTTTCAGGTTTAGAGTTTTAGAGAATTAGATCATAAAACATGAATTACATCCCACATTTAAACAAAGTGTTTACAATAAAAGATATTATTCATTTTTTCCCATCAACGGAATCATATTTAAAATAAAACATGGATTCTTTCTTGACACTTCCTTGACACTATCATCATATCATGTACCTTTCCCTTGACCTGTGAAAAATATTTCAAAAATGTGGGATGAGCATAAAAAGCTCAGTAAGGGATATAAAAACATGGAAAGGAAACATGAGTACATGTATACATATGAATCAATGAAATCATACTTTACTCATAAAACATAAGCACTTTAACATAACTCATCAAATCATGAATAACTCATTGAAATAATAAGTCATAAAGGTAACTTGAGGCATTCATAACATTCTTACGTAGTGAGTAACCCTCTTGGTTATGTTTGTAATACCCATCACAGTATATTACCTAAATCCCTTCTGAAAAACCTTAACATTTAACTCCTTCACGTTACCCAATGCATTGGAGAGATATATCGGGCACACCCGCCTTTAATTTATCACGGAACCACCCTTCATCATAATAATTCCCAAGAACCATAACATAATCGTATCACATAAAACATGCATAATGGAAACATAACATTTCCACTTTTCAATCACAAGATATCAGTACAACACATTGATATAAAAAAATTATGAAAACCATTTTCAATACCAAAATAAAAGAAAAGTAAAACATGGTATTTATTTTTATTTTAAAAAAAAGGTATGGCTTTTAGAGGAAGCCAAAACACAAATAATGGTCATGGCGGAGGAGAAGTCGTTGTCGTCGCATACGTACCACAAAAACCTTCCCTATTGTTGGTTAGTAAAATGATTTGTATAAAAAAAGATTGTTTTTGGACAAACCTAAAAGTAAAAGTGGTTTATAAACCGTATAAAAGAAGGTTTTGTATAAAAAAAATATGCCTCAATGAAAGGAGATTGAGATGAAGTCCCATACCTCAGGTCTGACTTGACGCGATCGTTCTTTAACCTCCAAAATAATAAAATTAAGTTGATTTCTACTTTATTAAGAACCTTTTTCAAGTTCATTATTCCTTTTATATCAGTTATTACCATGTCATTAACACTATGTAATTATTTCGGTTAATAACGGTCGTTTTAACAATCATTGGTACTTGAGTCAAATATAAACACTTTATAATTACAAGTTGGTCATGTATCCATTATATACAGAGTTATAATCACGATGTAGATATCATATATATCATATATATCCAGTATATACATTCATTTATAATATTACATAATGTTTAGAGGTAAGAAATGAAATGCACCGTTCATGGAGACGGTAAGCCGTACGTACGCTTGAACGCTACTTTCATTTCTATTTCATATTTTATGGAATTCAATCATAATGATATAAAGGTATATTATAATTCCAGTATAATATAATATATAATATCATTAATTCTATCCTCTATACATCCCACATATGGCATTAACGAATCAAATCACTTTGAGGGGGCGGTAGTCCGCACTTCCTAAAATGAATATATCGCGTTTACCAATAATGGATACCATAAAGAATGAAATAAATGAAAAATATAGAAGCTTAAGTAAAACATAAACATATTATATAACATATATAAATATAGTGAAATATTAATGGACACCTTTGAAGTTGTTATATAAGTGTTGAACAATCATCGTTTCGTGAGGCAAAAATTCAGTATCCACAGAAAGAGTATGTTATTTAACCATTAGATGTAGGTGTGTGTAAGTTTAGCTAGAATACTTCTTATAACAACAACCTAGTATATTTATGATACTGGTGTTGTTACAAAAGAAAGTAATATAAAGAGTTTACGGGGTTGTATAAGCAAAATAAAACATAATAACACAATAGAAAACACTACCTTTAAAACTGGTAACTCTTTTTGATTTGAGCTCAATGGCTTCCTTGGGAAGACTTATGCCCAATGTGAGGCTTCAAGGAGTAAGAGAGGAATGTGGAGAGACAAATTGGATAGGGGTTGTCCTATCCAAAGCTTTGAGGGGTGTGGGTAAGGTGGTAGAGGAGGGGTCCTTTTATAAGAGGAGAGGAGGGGCACTCATGGGAAGATATAAAAGGTTACTTTATTATAAAATGCTTTTCGGATTTAAAAGGTCCCAAAATTATATATTCCTAGGATAAGGTTATAATAGTTCGAAATCCACCCATCCAATAGGTTGTTGACATGTGTAGGTATTATATTTTACATTATCTTTTCATTTTATTTAAATCATTAAATAATGAGGTAATCGCTGCATCATCATGGTGTCATAAATAATTTAATTTATTTAACGTCTAAAAATTATAATAAAAACAATCATGATGTATGAAATATTTTTATATTTATAATGAATATTTATAGTAAAAATTATGACTTGTATAACCCCATTTAAAAATTGTTTTAGTAAAACAACTCATGTTTGTGTCATTTTTACTTTTACATTAAATAAAAGGCATTAATGTCATTATCTTACCCAAGTGGCTCCATGGGGTCCCAAAAATTGACCCATGGGTTTTTGTGATCGTCCATGACACATCCATTAAGGGTAGGACATGTTTCTAGGTCATTCCATATTATTAAAACATTATTTTTACCTTAAATTACAGTAATTTTCTCTAATCGCGATTAAAAACATAAAACTTACTATTCACCAAAAAATTCTTTTAATATCATTGAACCACATTTTAATTATTAATGACAACCATGTTTGTCATATTTTTGAAATTCAAAACACAGAAGTGGTAAAATTTCATTTAAACGAAAAATCAGTTTTTTAAGTACCACTTAGTGGTTTCACTATTCATAAAAAATTGAAGCTTTTCAGAAAAATACCAAAACATCACCCTAAGATATATTTGATATTTCGGATTCAAAAATGATTTATATTTTACAAAATTAAAAACATATAAGTTATATTAATTAATTTAATAATTAATTCCTGCTGTCAGAGCAAATAGCGTGTTCTTATTAAACAATAAGAGTCAAAAGATTGACACTAGTTTAAGTCCAATTTCAAAGTGGAATTAATTCCAATGACCACTATTGGATTATATGGTAAAAATATATTCTAATTTCACTTAAAAACAAATTAATAAGATAATCTAATCATATAAATAAATTATATTAAAAGAGGTTTTGAATTAAAATACAACATTTTCACTATTCATTAAAAAAATGAACTTTATCGGAAAAATTACAAAAATTTACACAAAGTACATTTTGATGTCCCGATTCTAAAGAAGAATTTTATTTGATCCAATAGAAAGTATAAGAGTGACCAAAAATATATTTAATGATGGTTCTCCATCAAAAGGTGATATGTGGGCCTTTAGTGAATATTAGAGTATATATGCCTAAAATTGAATTCTTTTCATATTTTAAGCCTTTATCCTTTATTGGATAAATATAAAAATATTTAACAAAAATATATAACCATGTATTAGTTATTTCTATTCATTCCTGCCAATATAACGGCTACGTGTTAACAACCATTTAAAATAATATTATTTTATTACTGGTGTTCAACATAAGATTTCAAAGAAACTCTTCATTGCGTATCAGGTACACTATCAAACATAGAAACCCATTTAAAGTAAAATAAATATTTAATTCATAAATATTAATAAATATGAATATGTTTTATTCATTATTTACCTGGGAAGTTACATCCTTCCCCCCTTTTGGGAATTGCATCCTTGCAGTTTTATTAACTTATCAAAATAAGTGGGGGTATTTATACCTCATAGAATTTTCAGATTCCCATGTTTCCTCTTCAACCATATGGTTTTTCCACAAAACCTTTACCAAGTGAATTACCTTATTCCATAACACTTGCTCACTACAGTCAAGAATCTGGACTTGTTTTTCCTCATAAGATAGATTCTCTTCCAGCTGAACCACCTCTGGATTCAAAACATGAGATAGATCTGGCATGTACTTCCTTAACATTGAAACATGAAAAACATTGTGTACCTGTGATAAACTCAGAGGTAAATCCACTCGGTAAGCAACTGATCCAACTCTCTCCAGAATTTCATGTGGTCCAATGAACCTTGGACTCAGCTTTCTTTTCTTACCAAATCGAATCACACTATTCCACGATGAAACTTTGAGAAAAACATGATCACCTACCTCAAAAGATAGATCCTTCCTCCTGTTGTCTACATAACGTATCTGTCTTCTTTGAGTTGTTCTCATGTGTCTCTGAATCAACTGAACTTTTTCTTCCATCTCTTCTACCAATTATGGTCCTATCAACTTCCTTTCACCCACATCATCCCAGAAAGCTGGATTTTGACACTGATTCCCATATAATGCCTCAAATGGTTCGATCTATATACTGGAATGAAAACTGTTATAATAAGAAAACTCAACCAAAGAACGATGTTGGTCCCAACATCCCTAATAATCCATCAAAAAAGCATGTAGCATATCCTCCAAAGTCTGAATTGTTCGTTCTGACTGTCCATATGATTGAGGATGAAAAGTTGTACTAAAATTTAACTCAGTACCCAACGACTTCTGAAGGCCCTTCCAAAAGATAGAAGTAAACCTGGGATCATGGTCAGATACAATGGACAGAGGAAATCCATTTAACCTGACTATCTATTTAAGATACAAATGGGAAATTTTATCTAGGGAAAAAGTATCTCGTATAGAAAGGAAATGAGAATATTTATTCAAACGATCAACAATAACCCAGATTGCATTATTACCTCGAGGTGTCTTCGACAATCCCACAACGAATTCCATGGATATATTCTCCCATTTCCATTCTGGTACTAGTAAAGGCAGATGCATCCCTTTTGGTAACTGTCACTATACTTTAACCTGTTGACATGTTAAACACTTCACAGTTAAATCAGCAATATCCCTTTTCATTCCGTCCCACCAGTAATACTCCCAAAGATCTCTATAAATCTTAGTACAACCTGGATGAACTGAAAACGGAGAACTATGAGCTTAACATAACAACTCTATCTTCAACTGTGGATCCCAAGGAACACACAATCTCTTCCCAAATCTCAAAACACGATCATTATCAACATTAAATTCAGGCAACTTACCCTTCTGAACCAGCTCTAACTTTTTCTGCAACTCACTGTCTTGCTTCTGTGCATGCTTGATTCAATCTGATAGAGAAGATTTCACTGATACATGAAACAAACCAGAAGGACATCCTGCACCAACAACATTTATTCTAAAGTTCATCAAATCCTTACCCAAAGGATCACATTCCAAACGCAACATTGTTGATGAAGCATTACTTTTTCGACTCAAAGCATCAGCCACTTCATTTTCTTTTCCCAGATGGTAATGAATTGTACAATCATAATCCTTGATTAATTCAAGCCATCTCCTCTATCTTATGTTCAATTCTTTCTGAGTAAATATATACTTTAATCTTTTGTGATCAGTGTATATTTCACACTTTACACCATACAAATGATGCCTCTAAATTTTTAAAGCGAAAACAACATCAGGTAATTCCAAATCTTGTGTAGGGTAATTTACCTCATGAGCATTCAACTGCCGTGAAGCATAAACAATTACCTGATCATTCTTCATTAGGATGCAACCAAGTCCTTTCAATGAAGCATCACTGTAGATAACAAACTCACCATTCCTGGAAGGTAGTTCCAAAACTGGAGCATTCACCAATCTTCTTTTCAGTTCCTGAAAACATTCATCACATTCTTTCTTCCATATAAACTTAACAATCTTCTGAGTTATCTTAGTCATTAGACTAGATAACCGTGAAACATTTATAAAAAACCTTCGGTAATATCATGACAAACCAAGGAAGCTACGAATCTCAGTTACATTTGTGGGTCTTGGCCATTCTTCAATAACATTTGTTTTTGTAGGATCAACAGTTATCCCATCTTTTGAAATAATGTGACCAAGGAAAGAAATTTCATGCAACCAAAACTCACACTTTCTGAATTTCCCATACAATTTCTTTTCTTTTAAGGTTTTCAAAATAACCCTTAAATGTCTTTTATGCTCCTCTTTACTTTTAGAAAACACCAAAATATCATCAATGAAAACAACCACAAACTTATCAACGAAATCATGGAAAATTATATTCATAAGGTCCATTAATACATCAGGTGCATTGGTTAGCCCAAAAGGCATTACTACAAATTCATAATGGTCATATCTTGTTCGAAACACGGTCTTCGGAATATCTTCTTCCTTTACCTTCAACTAATGGTACCCCGATTTCAGTTCAATCTTTGAAAAAAACTAAGCTCCTTGGAGCTGATCAAACAAATCATCGATATGAAGAAAAGGATACTTTTTCATAACAGTGATAGTATTCAAGGCTCTATAATCAATGAAAACTCTCGTAGAACCATCTTTCTTTTTAACAAATAAAACAGGAGCACACCATGGTGATGTGCTAGGTCGAATAAAACCATTCACTAATAAATCTTGAAATTTTTCCTTCAACTCTAAAAGTTCAATTTGAGCCATTCGATAAGGGGGTTTTGAAATTGGCTTAGCATTAGAAACTAAGTCAAAAGTAAATTCTACTTCCTGATATAGTAATATTCCATGAAACTCATCAAGAAAAACATCAGGATACTCATTTACCACTGGCACATCATTAATCTGAACAGTTCCCTTGTTTTCAACAATATGTGTAAGGTAACATTCATTTCTATCTTTTACAAGTTTCTCAGCCTCTTGATATGTTATCAGCAGTAAGGGTTCATTATTGTACAAAAACAGAAAGTCTTTCTGAAAAGAAACTTCTTTAGCTCTACATTCAATCTTAGAATGGTAAATGGAGAGCCAATCCATACCCAGGATAACATCAAACTCTACTAGATGTAGAAAAATTAGGTTTTCAAGTAGGTTCTTTCCACAGATAAGGATTGGAAGATTCTTATAAATTCTTTTTTCTTCAACATTTCCCCTATTTGTTTTTACCAAAAGTTCAAGAGTCATTTCTTGTGAAGATATTCCCATTTTACTAGAAAAGTTTTCAGAGATGAAAGAATGTGTAGATCCCGAATCAAACAACACACTGGCACAATCTGAAGAAAAAAATGTACCTGATACCACTTCATTTGATGGCCCAACATCTGCTGAAGTAGTTGCAAAGGATTTCAACACCCCTTTCTGCTTGTAGTCTAACTGCTTCCCATCACTCTAGCTCTTTTTCGTACACTCATTTTCAAAATGCCCCATCTCATTGCACTTAAAACATTTCACTAACTGTAAATCAAATGTGGTCTTACCATCACCCTAATCTTTTCCAGTGCAATCACGAGCCTTATGTCCCATCTTACCACATCGGTAGCACTTTCCAGAATTCATAAGACATTCCCCAGCATTCCTTTAACACATTTATCACAAACTGGAAACTTAGTTTTCTTACCGTCAGACCTTTATGAAGAATTCTTTCCTTTCTCCAACCACATCGGTCTCTTCTTCTGCTGGCTGTTATAGAACACTTGATCATCAGAAAACTCTATTTCCACCTTCTCCGCACATCGAACAAGCTTTTCATAACTTTTGAACTCACGAGAAGCTAAAGCCCTTCGATATTTTGGCTTAAATCCTGAGTAAAAACTATTGATTTTACTATCAAGGTCTCAGATAAAATTTGGAGCATAACTTCGCAATCGAGTGAACCTCTCTTCATAGGCAGCCACTGAGTCTTCCTATTGCCTCAATTCCAAAAATTGTTTTTTCCATCCTAAGTCGAATAGCCTTAGGAAAATACTTCTCAAGAAACATACCTTTTAATTCATCCTAGTCGAGAGCATCAATCTCATCTGCATCCCTGATATTTTTAACCATTGACCACCACTGATCAGCTTCACCCTCCAAACGGTAAATACAAAGACTAACCTTTTTATTGTATGAACACCCCATGACATCGAAAATATTTTCCAGTGCTTTAATCCACCCTTCATCTAGCACAGGGTCAGATGATCCTCTGAATGATGGGGGATGTAGCCTCATGAAATGATCCACCACTGACATGTTCCTCTATGGTCGATCTGGCATATCTCGTGCATGGATACTACCACAATTTATCGCTTGAGTCAACTACGCCATTACTAAAAAAACTGTTCTGTTCCAATTCTGACCATCTCAGGATGTTGATTCGGAAGGTTATTTCCTTCTGTATTCCTTCCTAGCACTACTTCCCTATTTCTTCTGTGGAAAACCATTCTGAACAAACATGTCTTAGATGATGCATCATGGTAATCTGTAAATGCTATATCATTTCAATCATACCATAAATTAATTTATAAATTTAACAATTTTCTAACTCCTAAAGTTGTCTAAACAGACCTATGATGCCAACTATAAGGCCCTAGTCTTAAACATTACTTAATCTTGATATATTTCAAGAATACACCTTGCGGATCTTTTCAGGTTCAGAGTTATAGAGAATTAGATCATAAAACATGCATTACATCCCACATTTAAACAAAGAGGATACAATAAAAGATATTATTCATTTTTTCTCATCAACGGAAACATATTTAAAATAAAACATGGATTCTTTCTTTACACCTCCTTGATACTATCATCATATCATTTACCTTACCCTTGACCTGTGAAAAACATTTCAAAAACATGGGATGATCATAAAAAGCTCAGTAAGGTATATAAAAACATGGAATGGGAACATGAGTACATGTATACATAAGAATAAATGAAATCATATTTTACTCATAAAGCATAAGAACATTAACATACCACATCAAATAATTAATAAATCAAATAAATCATAAGACATAAAGGTAACTTGAGGTATTCATAACATTCTTACGTTGGGATTAACCCTCTTGGTTACGTTTGGAATACCCATCACCGTGTATTCCCTAAATCTCTTCGGAGAAACCATAATGTTTAACTCCTTCGTGTTATCCAATGCATTGGAGAGCTATATCGGGCTCACCCGCCCTCAGTTTATCCCGGAACCACCCGTCTTCAAAATAATGCCCAAGAACCATAACATAATCGTATCACATAAAACATGCATAAAGGAAACATAACATTTCCACTTTTTAATCACAAGATATCAATACAAAACATTGATATAAAAACAATATGAATACCATTATCAATACCAAAATAAAAGAAAAGTAAAACATGGTATTTATTTTTCTTTTAAAAACGGTATGGCTTGTAGAGGATGTTGAAACTCAAATAAAGGTCACGGTGACGGAGAAGTCGTTATCACCGCATACGTACGACAAAAACATTCTCTTTTGTCATTTAGTAAAACGCTTTGTATAAAAAATATTCCTTTCGGATTAATTTAAAAGTCAAAGGTGTTTATACACCGTATAAAAGAAGGTTGTGTATAAAATAAAATATGCCTCAATGAAAGGAGATTGAGACGAAGTCCCATACCTCAGGTGCGACTTGACTCGATCGTTCTTTAACCTCTTGAATAATAAACATGAGTAAATTTCTAAATTCTTAAGAACCTTTTTCAAGTTCATTATTCCTTTTATATCACTTATTACCATGTCATGAACACTATGTAATTATTTTAGTTAATAACAGTCATTTTAACGATCATTAGTACTTCAGTGAAAAATAAACTTTTTATAATTACAAGTTGTTCATGTATCCATTATATCCAGAGTTATACTCATGGTCTAGATATCATATATATCATATATATCCAGTATATACATGCATTTATAATATTACATAACGTTTAGAGGTAAGAAATGAAATGCACCGTTCATGGAGACGGTAAGCCGAACGTACGCATGAACACTACTTTCATTTCTATTTCGTATTTTATGGAATGGAATCATAATGATATAAAGGTATATTATAATTACAGTATAATATCATATATAATATCATTAACTTCATCCTTTATATGTCCCACATATGGCATTAATGAATCAAATCACTTTGAGGGGGCGGTAGTCCGCACTTCCTAAAATGAAGATATCGCCTTTACCCATAATGGAAACCATAAAGGAATGCCATAAATGTAAAATAAAGAAGCTTAAATAAAACATAAACATATTATATATCATATATAAATATAGATACATCTTAATGGCCTCCTTTGAAGGTGTTATATGAGTGTTGAACAATCATCGCCTCGTGAGGCAGAAATTCTACATCCACAGAAACAATATGTTCTTTAACAATTAGATATAGGTGTCTGTAAGTGTAGCTCAAATACTTCTTATAAAAACATACTAGTATATTTATGATACTGGTGTTGTTACAAAAGAAAGGAATAGAAAGAGTTTAGTGGGTTGGAGAAGCAAAATAAAACATAAGAACACAAGAGAACACACTACCTTTAAAACGAGTAACTCATTTTGATTTGAGCTCAAAGGATTCCTTGGGAAGACTTCTTCCCAAAGTTAGGCTTCAAGTAGTAAGATAGGAATGTTGAGAGACAAAATGGAAAGGGGTTGGCCAAGCCAAAGGTTTGAGAGGTGTGGGTAAGGTGATAGAGGTGGGGTCCTTTTATAAGAGGAGAGGAGGGGCACTCTTGGGAAGTTATAAAAGGATACTTTATTATAAAATGTTTTTCGGATTTAAAAGGTCCCAAAATTTTATATTTTGAGGATAAGGTGATAAGAGTTCGAAATAAAACCATACAATAGGTATTAGACATGTGTAGGTCTTAGATTTCACATTATCATTTCATTTTATTTAAATTGTTAAATAATGTGGTAATCGCTGAATTATCATGGTGTCATAACTAATTTAATTTATTTAATGTCTAAAAATTATAAAAAAAATATCATGATTTAGGAAATCCTGTTAGATTTATAAAGAATATTTATAGTAAAAAATATGACTTTTATACCCCCATTTAAATATTGTTTTATTAAAATAACTCATGTTTGTGTCATTTTTACTTTTACTTTAATGTAAAGGTATTAATGTCATTATCTTACCCAAGTGGCTCCATGGGGTCCCACAAATCGACCCATGGTTTATCTTGGTAGACCATGACACATCCAATAAGGTTAGGACATGTTTCTAGGCCATTTTATATTATTAAAACATTATTTTTACCTTAAATTACACTAATTACCTCTAATCGCGATTAAAAACGTAAAATTTACTATTCACCAAAAAATTATTTTAATCCCATTGAACCACATTTTACTTCTTAAGGACAACCATATATGTCAGATTTTTTAAATTCAAAACACATAGGTGCTAATATTTCATTTAAACGAAAATCAGTTTTTTAAGTACCACTTAGTGGTTTCACTATTCATCAAAAATTGAAGCTCTTCAGAAAAATACCAAAACATCCCCTAAGCTATATTTGATATTCCAGATTAAAAAATGATGTCTATTTTACAAAATTCAAAACATATAAGTTACATTAATTAATTTAATTATTAGTTCCTGCTATCAGAGCAAATAACGTGTTTTTTGAATCATTAAGTATCAAAAGATTGACACAAGTTTAAGTCCAATTTCAAAGTGAAATTAATTCCAATGACCACCATTGGATTAAATGGTAAAAATATATTATAATTTCACTTTAAAACCAATTCAAAAAATAATCTCATTATATAAATAAATTAGATTAAAAGAGGTTTTGAATTAGAATACAACATTTTTCACTATTCATTAAAAAATGAACTTTATCGGAAAAATAACAAAAATTTACACAAAGTAAATTTTGATATCCTGATTCTAAAGAAAAATTTTATTTAGTCCAATAGAATTTATAAGAGTGACAAAAACAATATTTAATGATGGTTCTCCATCAAAAGGCGATAAGTGGACCTTTAGTGAATATTAGAGTATATATGCCTAAATTGAATTCTTTTCGTATTTTAAGCCTTTATCATTTATTGGATAAATGTAAAAACATTTAACAAATATATATAACCATATTTATCTATTTCTATTCATTCCTTCCAATACAACGACTACGTGTTAACTACCATTTAAAATAATATTATTTTATTACTAGTGTGCAACTTAAGATTTCAAAGAAACTCTTCGTTGCGTATCGGGTACGCTATCGAACATAACAACCCATTTAAAGTAAAATCAATATTTAATTCATAAATATTAATAAATTTTAAAATGTTTTATTCTTTATTTACCTGGGATGTTACATTATGTACTATGTAGTATTTTCTCTATTCATCAAAAATTGAATGTTTTCAAAATAATACCAAAAATTCACCCAAATCTAATTTTGAAATTTCAAATTCTAAATTATAAAACTATTTTCCATATTCAATTTTTATGATTGTCTAAAATTAATTTTATTTTCGTTCACGAATGGACATAAATGTTGTTCATTTATGAAAAGATTTTTCCTAAATATATAACTATTTTAACAAAACATAAATATTTTATTATAAATATGATTTATTTATAAAAAATTATTATTATAATTTAAAATTTCTCTATTACTACTATTAAAACAATATTTAATTGATATATAATTATATCATTTAAATAACCGATGTGTTGTTTCAAACAAACTCAATTATGCATATAACGCATGCCAAGTCAGTGGTACGTGCAATATAAGCTATTTACATTAAAGAGGTAACGTAATATGAAATCTAGGGGTATTATAATTTTACTAATAACAGAGGAGTCATCATTATATTTGATTTCAGTATAAGTTCATTTTATATATAGAAAATCCTTTTTCTAAAAAAACTAGTTTTATTGCATTTTGTGTTATTATCATAAAATAATATTTTCCAATTATCAAAATTGAATTCTGTAAAAAAGGATTCAATATTTTGAAACATGTGGTATAAATCTTGTAACTATGCCCAATTTATTTTTTTCCATATCAATATTAACTATACTAAATAGTTGTCATATCATAAAGGGTAAATCAAGTAATTAAGGTTTAAAAATTATTTTATGGCTTAAAATTATCCCTAACACTTGAAATTATTTTATTTTATATTTATGGTTCGAACATAAGTATCCATGTTTCTAAAAGTATGAAATTTGCTATTTATTTCTGGGATTATATTTTTTATATTATTTTATGTAAATATAATGTAAAAAATGTAATTCTATTGCTTATAATATGTAAAATATTTTATACAAGAATAAAAAAATTATGTTTTTAATTGATATTTGAAATATATATGTTCAATTATTGTCATGAATATTTATTTTTAATTTTTTGTGGTGTAATATTTACCTTAACTGCTTTTGCATCACTAACACAATGCTAGTTGAAGTTGTAGAAAATTTGAGTAAATAATTTTTAAAACCCTAAATGTTTAATTTTTTGGGTGCAATTTATTTTTCAATAAATTAATATATCAATATATCCAATTACATTATATGTTAAAGTATTATATTTTAAATCCATTACAATTTTCTTATATTTGTAGTGAAACCAAATGAATAGTGTCATTAATGACATTTATGATATATTATGATAACAATATTTTATTAAATTATTAAAAAATAATAAAAACAACAGAGAAAAATAATTATGATATATGGTATAAAATTTCAACCCATTCACATTTTTATTCTTTTTTAAACTTTTTTTTGTATAATTAAAATAATAATTATTAAATAAGTTATTACCAAAATTAATGTCAAAGTTTGTTAAACAAGGGGTTCAAACAAATGATATTCATTAGAATAATATTTAAACATTTATTATTTTATATTTAGAGATAATAAAGGCCATATCTTTAATTACTCAAAATTAAAGTCATTTTGGAACTATTTTACCTGAGTTAGACACATATTATATTATAATATATCATATATTTTAAAAAATGGCATTAATGATATTTTTTAATAAACAATGTTTTATTAAATTATTGAAAATTAATTTAAACATATATTCATCCATGTAAATGTTATATGGTTATGATGTAAACCATGGTCCATTTATATGTTATTTATCCTATTATAGTAACTTTCTTCACCCCTACAAAGTAAAAAATGATGATATCATGGAAATTGTAAAAAGGATTATTTGTGGGGTCAAAACAAAAAGATAAGGGTAATTAAATAATCTAAAAATTTCCATTTTATATTATATTATTAAAATTGGGAAAACCATCACCTAATATTGTAATTATACTGATTTTCATCAATTTTTCAATGATAAGTAATTTATATTAATTATATACTTTATGAAATTCCATGAATTCCCCTCTCTTCAATTATAAAAATGATCATCCTCCCTAATATTCCAAAAAAAATTTAACCTCATTAGTTAGTCCAATATCACACCATATTCATCTCTATATAAGTTTTATTTTCATTATATTGAGAAGAATACCATCCATATTAGGCTTAATGTTTATTGAAAAGTATATTTTCTGAATAAGAGGTACAATTTTTAACAAAATAATATCGATATATTTAATATTTAACCTCATTAAAATAATCTACAACAATGAAAAAAATATAATTAAATTATATATATTTATATTTTATTATTTTAATGGAATTATCTATATCTATCTCCTACTATATAAAATGGTAGACGAACCCACCATTTGTATGTATGGCAAAATACTACCCTGTGAAATGATATAATTCATTTTCCCTGAACGCCTCCCAAAGATGGTGATAATTGTATATTTAATTTATAGTTATTATATTAATAAAATAATATGGAATCATGTTATTCTTACCCACCCATCCATTGTAAAATTATTACATCTTTCATGCATACATATAGATTACCACTACCATGAAGGGATACAAATTTTTTGTCATAACAACCTTATATTGATGTTTTATACGTGTTTATATAAATAAATAATGTGAAAATAATGATAAATACCTAATTATATTGTGGTAAAATAATTCTTACATTCTTTACATCATGATCACTGAATGAGGGAAATGTTACTCATGCATTCCTGCAACCTACCATCTTCAAAATTATAAGGTAGTTCATTCTTCATAACTATCATTCATGGATTATTTTTAAAGTATAATTATAGAAAATAAATTATAAATACATAATAGTAAATATTCAATGTATGAATTAATAATGGCCCTTCAACCATAATCATACAGTATAATTCAATTTAGAAATATGACTAGAATATCGTCAAAACATCTAAAGTGACCATCATTGATTAATATATTTTACATATCATAGTAATAATTAAAATAAATTTTACATTAAATATGCAATAAGATCTAAAGAATGTAAATAATTACTATTTTTTAGGATGAAAAAAATATTTGATGGGTTAGACTTGAGTTATGGGTAATTCTTTATTAAAACCATTTTTAAAAATATTTCCAATATTTATTTTCTAAATCTTTCTTTATTCTATTTAAATAATATAACTATAATTTTAAATTTGTATTTATATGAATATAGAAAAATTAGAAAAGAAATATTTTGTCACTCTTTTCATTTAAATGGTTTTCAATGAACTGTTATTTTAGATAATTTTTTAATAAAAATATTATATTTTAACATAAAAGGATTTAATGGTTTATACCATCCCCATAACAATTATTTGATTTTAGGACTTATTTAAATATATCATTTAATATTATGAAAATATTGTACAGTTTTTCTTTGAGTTTGAGTTTTTAAAATTGGTATTTAATAAAAAAATGTTATTATGATTTCCAAAAATGTTTTTTATAAATGTTTAAAAGAATTTTTCATGGGATTTTGATAAAATGTTTCAATAATAAAACATTTTATTCAGGATATCGTATTTGATTATTATATAATATGAATTCATAATATCAATATATATTATACTTGGATGTTATCTGAATATAATTTATATGAATCGATAAGACCAGTACATCATATATGAATGTGTGAGTGTGATATAACACTTAATTGAATTTTTTAATTTTGATTGAATTAAAAACATATATGAAGGGATTAAATCAGGATGGTTTATCATAAGTATTTATCTATGATCCATTTTTTAGGAAATGCGTCAACATATGATTTTAATATGATGGTCGATATTACATAAAAGGGAATCCATTTTTTGTATTATCATTTTAATGTATTTCATTGAGAAAACATTTGTCTGAGACATTAATTTTCATTATTTTATTATATTAAAGAATAATGCTGAAAATTTAATAATTTATGGGATTTCATAATTTTTATTAGACTGACATATTTCTTTATTTTATATCAATCATTGAACATTGTATTCCAATCACATATTATAACTTCTTTTCATAGGGTTTATGGATGAAAAAATAAGAATAAGTCATGTTTAAATCAATGATGTTTTTAATGAAATGGAAATTTGTTACATGTTAAATGTTTTTTTGTGAGAAATATTGATACTCAGTGTATATGTCAACTTTGTAATGTGTCATTTTTTTATGTATAATATATGATCTATGTCTTTTAAACTCTTATCATAAAATATTATTGGGAATACCAGAAATTGAAATCTTTTCTGAAGACACTATATTATTCAAGAATTCGAGTTGGGTCTTTATAGTTGGAATAAGATAAGTATTTAGATAAATTATCTGATCATGTTTTTTTAAAGTTATGAAGAAATAAGAGATAGGGATAAAATTATGGATTTAATTTTTTAAATATGATCATATGTTCCAAGTATTAGAAACCACTTATGAGGTTTTCATTGAAAAACATTTAAGGAGATTAAGGGAATTTTGGAGGTAATTAAGAAAATACCTACCTTGGGATTAATATGAGTTTCAATAAAATGTTTATTTGAAGAATTTTTATTTTATAATTTATGGAAATATGTATAAATTTATAGAAAACATATAGTGTTAATAAGATTTACAATGATGAGGTATTTATGGTTAATTAGGATTTAAAAGTTATTACATTTTTTAAATATTATATTATTATGGTAAATTATCATTATTATTATCAAATTATTTTTTTAAATTTATAATTGAATTAATTTAATATATTTTTACCAAATTCATAACCCATAAGCCTAGTGACAACACATCACATTACATAACGCTGCCAGGATTAAACCCACAACTAAAGGATGGCAAGGGTGTAGCACCTACCATCGGCCTATGTGATGTCCCAATTAGTATGATATTTTATTATATAAATAATTTATAAAGTAAATATTTGGTCAACTTTGCGAAACATAAAGAATTATTTGGTGGATATTTTATTTTAGATAGATATATTTCTTATTTCTAATGAAAATATTATTATGGTATATTCATTTTTGGAATGTGATGAAAATTTTGGGTTAAAATATTTTTTATTATTCTTATTTCAAGGGGATTGAGTATATTTTTGGAGAAATTTTATTAAACATTGAAATATTTAATCTGTGGGTTCAATATAAATCTTTATTATGGAAGAATGTTATTAATGATTTTGGGATGTATGATAAAAGCTACTAGAAAATTATTGAGGATAAAAACATCCTTTCTGACGAGGTTATTAATATTATTTTGGATAGAGGGTTATTTATCCATGGAAAATAAGAGGATGTTTTAGATATTATATGATTCGGGGAGATAACCATTTTCTCATATTAGTTGATGACTGATTAATATTAATTATAGATAAATATTAAATTATTCTCAAATTAATATGTGATCAAATCAATCTGATTTTGGGCAAGAATTTTGGTCAAGAATAATATGAAAATAATATTATGGTCAGATAATTATAAAATTATCTATAATGAACATTTGGTGTCAATGTGGAATCATTATAGATTAATGTAATGATCCTTTATATTAAAGTTTAATTATTTTTGGAATTATCTTAAATTGTATATAATATATTGGTTTGGATTAATTTCATAACAAAAAAAGAATAACTGTTTATCCAATTATAAATACTATAATATGTGGGAAGTCAATTTTAGTGCTCTATCAATGAATAAATCATCATTAATACTAATAATTTTGGAAAAAATAATATATTGTGGATATTGTCTTAAATTAATATTTTCATGTTAGTATACATCCTTTATTAATAGTACATATGGTAGATTAATTCCTTAACCATTTGAAAATGTCCTTAAAAGAATCATTATATTACCATCATTTCTAATGACCCTATAGTTTTTTATGCATCATTGATTTATGGTTTTTAATCATTGAATTTATCAATATCAATCACTTTATTCTGATCGATGTTTTCTGTCAAATTCCATAATAATTTTTAAATTAAATTTTACATATTTCACATATTTTTCATCAAAATAATTTTATCATATGTGGAAACCTAGTTATGATTAATTCTAGTCAACCTTTGTATCTATCATTCCCTCTTTTCATAAAAAATTTTAATTAGATATATTTATAATGTGGGTTTTCAAAAAATGTGTTCACAAATATCCTACCACTAATTGGTTTTATGTTGTTCAAATTTTGATGAAATTTTTATTAAATGATGGAATATAACACCATGCTATTTTAAAAAATATTTCTTCAATATATATGAAATATTCAACATAGATATTAATATAAACCATAAAATGTTATTATTTATATTTTATTATTATAATATAGTTGTTAAAAAAAATTTAATGTATTTTAATAACTATATTATAAAAATAATTCATAATGTTTTAATGTAATGAAAATTTTATATGTTGTTATAATAATGAAGAAATCCATTTTCATTAAATTATTTTAATGCATGATGAAATCAATTTCTATAAAATAAATATTCTTTTTGTGAGAAAATATTATAAATCATTCATACAAATTATCAAAATGATAACATTTTTAACTCATAAGGCCAAAATAAGATTATTGAGAAATTGTTGTATTTTTCTAGAAAGATTGAGTTTTTCAATGAATATTGTTAAATATCATTTTTTGTAAAAGTTTTATATTCATTATATAAATAAATTAATTTATTCATAGATCATTATTTATAATTATCAATAAAAAATGCACAAGGGGGCAAAAAAGTGAAAAATAATGAAAGTAATAGAAAGGTCCAACCTAGAATCACGAGGGTCCGATGTAGTGAATCCCTAGTGCTTCAGCTTTAACATGATTGAGACCTTATGTTAGAAAGTATCCAAGACCCATAAAATATGATATCAACTCACACTGAGTCTCCTTGTAGTATAGTAAATTATCTAGGACATTCTCTCATATCTATTTATTTAGGATATGTATGTGGTTTCTCATCAACCCAGATTTTGGAATATGTTCTTTTTTTAGATTAATTAGTATTTTTCTAAAAAAATCAGTTCTTTTATTTTTATCCTAAATTATATTATTGATTAAATAAAAACTGATTCTTTAAAAATGGATTCTATATTTGGAATACAAATTTAAAAAATTGATAAATTTTACACTTTAATTTTTTTCCTTTTCAATACTAACCATAAAAAAACATTTTCTCCTCGGTAAGGTTATGTAGAATCCAAGGTAAATAAAGAGTAACGGATTTTCATATTTATTAATATTTGTGAATTAAATATTAATATTACTTTAAAAGGGTTCCTATGTTCGATAGCTTACCTGATACACAACAACAGGATTCATTGAAATCTTACGTTCCACACTAATAATATAATATTATTATTTATAATGGTAGTTAACTCCTAGCCTTTTTATTGGCGGGAATGAAAAAAACTAACTAAAATATGATTCTGATTGTTTTTACACTTATCCAATAAAAGTTATAGGCTTAAAATGTGAATGAATCTTTTTTTAATCATAATTTACATTAAAAGGTCAATTTAACGCCTTTTAATGGAGAACCCTCTTTAAATATATTTTTAGTCACATTAATACATTATATTTAACCAAATAAAATCTTTATTTAGACTGGGGACATCAATATTTACTTTGTGTAAATATTTTGAATTTTTATAATAATGTTCATTTTTTTTAATGAATAGTGAAAATGTTAATTTTAATTCAGAACTACGTTTTAATCTAATTTATTTATATGGTAAGATTATTTATTTAATTGGTTTTAAAATTTCATTGGGATATATTTTCACCATCTAATCCAATTTTTTCCATTGGAATTAATTTCACTATGAAATTGGACATAAACAAGTATCAATCGTTTGATAATTATTGTTTCTTAAAAACACGCAATTTAATTTGACAACGAGAATTAATTATAATTTAATTAATACCAATTATATGTTTTTAATTTTTAAAAATAGACATTATTTTTGAATTCGGAATATCAAATATAGCTTCGGCTGAATTGTTGGTATTTTTCTGAAAAATATCAATTTGTGAGGAATAGTGAGACCACTTAGTAGTTGTTAAAAAAACAAAAATTTTCATTTAAATAAAATTTTACCACTTCTTTGAATTGAATTTCGAAAATCCAACATACATGGATGTTATAAAGAAGTAAATTTTTGTTGAATAAGATTAAAATAATTTTTGGTGAATAGTAACTTTTGACTATTATTTACCGCGATTAAAGGTAAATAGGGTAATACAAGGTAAACAAAATATTATAATAATTCCAAATTAAATTAAAACATTCCCAAATCTTATTTTTTGAGTCATTTACGAACACGGGCATTATCAGGTCGATTTTGGGACCCCATTGAGCAACTTGGGAGTGATAATGGAAATTTAGATTAATTAACTTAAAGTAAAGGCAAAAATAAAATAAACAAAACACTTTTAGAAAATTAATTTTTATATGGTGTTATATAAATAATATATTTGACTATAAATATTAATTGTAAATCTAAAATTATTTCTTAAATGATAGTAGTTTTTTTATAATTTTTAGACATTGACATAATTAAATTATTCAGGACACAATAATGATGCAGTATTTTACTCATTAATAAATGATTTAAATAAATAAGATTATAATTATTAAAATATTATCCAAAACTAGTCCAATTTATATGTGATGATTATATTTATTCCATTAATCATCTTATCTTCTACAATAATGATTTTTGGACATTTAGAACCTGAATATCATTATATTATAAAATAATATTTTCACACTTTCCTAAAGCGCCCCTCCTCTCCCTTATAGATGGATACCATTTATAACCAATTACTCACACCTCTCAAGCCATTTGGCTCATCAAAAATATACCCAATTAATCTCTCTACATCCCTATCCTCAACCTAGAAGCCTTACCTTAGTCATAAGGCACTTCAAAAAGACCTTTGGTTCAAACCAAAGAAAGTTACCCAAATTAAAGGTAATGGTTTCTGTAAAATTGTTTCCTTTTATTTTACTTATCCAACCACTAAAATATTTTTATTACTTTATTTTATAACAATACAAGTATCCTAAATATACTACTATGTGGTTATAATAATTATTCTAACTAAAATTACACACACATTCATCTAATGGGTGATGAACATAATGTTTTTGTGGATGGAAAACTAACGCCTCACGAAACGATGATTGTTCAAATACATATTACCACCTCTCATGTTGGAAATTAAGATAGAAGTGTAATTTTATATGATATATATTTATTTGATGATTTCATTATGTTTATGTACTTCCTATTTATATCATGCCTTAATGGTTTCCATAGTGGGTAAATACAATAATCTCATTTGAGGAAGTGCGGACTACCGCCCCCTCAAAGTGATGTCAGTCGTTAATGTCTTATGTGGGATGTATAAAGGATGGATTTCATGATATTATATAAGATATTATACTGGAATTATAATATATATATGAATCATTATGTTTTAATTCAATTAAAATGAGAAATAAAATTGATTGTTTCGTTCATGCGTACGTACGGCTTACCGTCTCCATGAACGGTTCATTTAATTTATTACCTCCAAATGTTATGTACTATTATAAATACATGTATATTATAGATATATATGATATATATGATATCTAAATAAAGAATATATTTCTTGATATGATAGACTATTGACCACATTCACAACATGTAAAAATAAGGCGTTCATTTTTGACTCGTGTACCAAATATCGACAAAATGACCATTATTAACTTCAATGATTACATAATGATTATAACATGGTAATAAGTAATTTAAAAGAAATAATAAGCTTGAAAAATATTATTAATAAAGTACAAATTAAGTATAGTTTATTATTTATTAGATTAAAGAATGATCGAGTCAATTCGGACACGAGGTAAAGGACTTCATCTCAGTCTTCTTTAATTGAGGAACATTTTGTTTTAATACACTATTTTCTTTTATATATTATAAAAACACCTTTAAATTTTCATTTAATTCAAAGGGAATATTTTTATACGAATTGTTTTACTAACATCCAAAAAAAATGTTTTTACCCAATTGGTGTCAACCACCATTCCGTAGCTGTGAGTATTATTTGATATGTGGCTTCCTTAACAAGTCGTAATGTTTTAAAAAGGAAAAATATATTCCATATACACTTTTAAAGTATTTTGGTATTAAAAATGATTTTCATAATGTATTTTTATTTCAATATCTTGAAAGGATATTTTTTTATTGCAGTGTGGAAATTTTATCTATCCTTTATGATTATGTTTTGTGTTATGTTCATGTAAGGGTTCATGGGCATTATTTATGTATACAGGGGGTTCTGTGATAAACCTAGGGTGAGTGAGCCCGAGATAGATCTCCAATGCATTGTGTAATGTGACGGAGGTAAAGATGAATGTTTTTCCAAAGAGATTTATGGAATATATTGTGATGGGTATTCCAAAGTAACTCCCAATGCAGATGTGATCGCTACAAGGTATGTATGATATGGATGCCACAAATTACCATTTTGATTTATGATTTCTATGTGTTATTCATAAAATCTTTTGATTTCATGAGTAAAGTAAAAGTGTTCATGTTTTGTATGTATTTATTAACAAATTTTCTCATCCATAGTTTTATAACCCTTTCTGAGATTTTTATTCTAATCCTATGTTTTGAAATGTTTTCACCGGACTTAAAGATGAATAGGGTCAAGGATAGGATCAATGAAAAGCCATGCTGTCTAAATCATGGTACTAGACATGAATATTATTTATGTAGAGTTTTTATTTTATTAAAAAAAATGGAAACTATTTAAATGTGTCTACTTTGTAATATTTTGAGATATAATTTTTATATCCTAATTCTCTAAAACCCTAATCCTGAAATGATCATCAATGTGAATTATTCATTTATTTCAATGCTATGTAATGTTTAAGGCCAGGTCCTTATAGTTGGTATCAGATGTCAGTTTGGATAACTTTAGGTGTTAGGGTATTTTTAAATTAATATCCATATAGTAATTTATTTTAATATTAAAATCATATAGCATTTATAGATTACCATGTTGATTCTCTTAAGATAATTCTATGTTTAGAATGGTTTTCCGCAGAGGAAACATGGAAGCTATGTTGGGACGACATCAAGAGGAAGACAACCTTCCAAATCAGAAACCTAAGATAGTCAGAATTGGAACTGAATAGTTCGATGCAGTTATGGAATAGTTGACTCAGGCTATAAATGGCGGTGGTATCCATGTACGAGATTAGCCAGATCAACCACAAAGGAACATGTCAGTAGGGGAGCATTTCATGAGCCAACAACCCCCATCCTTTAGAGTATCATCTAATGTCGTGCTAGAAGAAGGGTGGATTAAATCACTGGGAATGATTTTGTATGTCATGGGTTGTTCAGAACATCAAAAGATTAGTCTTTCTGTTTACCGTTTTTAAGGTGATGATCATCAGGGGTGGTTGATGGTGAAAAATAATAGGGATAGTGATATTATTGATGCTCATGATTGGGATGATTTCAAAGGTATGTTTCTTGAGAAATATTTTCCTATGTTGGTTTGACTTAGGATGGAATAACAATTCCTGGAATTGAGGCAGGAGGATGACTCAGTTGCTTCTTATGAAGCAAAATTCACCTGACTGGAAAGCTATACTCTAAATTTCATATGAGATCTTGATAGTAAAATCAAAAAATTTTACTCAAGATTAAATCCAATTTATCAAAGGGCTTTAGCTTCTCGTGAGTTTAAAAGTTATGAAAAACAAGTTCTTTGTGGGGAGAAGGATGAAATGGAGTTTTTCGATGATCATGTATTCTTTGAAAAATAACAGAATAAGAGGTTGAGGTGGCAAGTGAAAGGGAAGAACTCTTCAAAAAAAGTCTGATGGTAAGATACTTAAGATTACAGTTTCTGAAAATTGTGGTAAAAATCATGCTGGGGAATGTCTTTTGAATTCTAGTTATTGCTACCGATGTGGTAAAATGGGACATAAGGCTCGTAATTTCACTGAAAAAGATTAGGGTAATGGTAAGACAAAATCTGATTTATAGTCAATAAAATGTTTTAAGTGCAATGAAATGGGTCATTATACAAATTAGTGTCCCAAAAATAACACAAATGAAGGAAAGTAGCCAGACTACAAGTAGAATGGGGTGGTGAAATCCTTTGCAAATACTTCAGCAGTTGTTGGGCCATCAAATGAAGTTGTATCAGGTACATTTTTTTTCAAATTATTCCAGTGTGTTGTTTGATTCAGGGTCTACACACTCTTTCATTTTTGATAAGCTTTCTAGTAAATTCGTAATTCTACCTCAATATATGAATACAAAACTTACGGTAAAAACACTTGGAGGAAATTATGAGAAAAAAAGAATACATAATAACATTAATGTCCTAATGTTTTGAAAGAATCTACCTGCAAACATTATTGTTTTGCCTCTAGTAGAGTTTGATGTTATTTTGGGCATGGATTGGATCTCTATTTATCATGTTAAAATTTACTGCATAGGTAAAGAGGATTCTTTTCATAATGATTTTCATTTTGTATACAAAAAAGAACCCTTGCATTAGATAACATATCAAGAAGCTGAGAAACTACTAAAAGATGGAAATGAATGTTACCTTGTACATATTTTTGAAAATAATGGAACTATTCAGATTAATGATGTCCCAGTGGTAAATGAGTACCTTGATGTTTTTCATGATGTGTTTCCCGGTATTATACATGATCGGGAAGTTGAATTTACTGTTGACTTACTTTCTGATGCTAAGACAATTTCAAAACCCCCTTATCGAATGGCACAAATTAATCTTTTAGAGTTAAAGAAGAAATTGTAGGGTTTATTAGATAAAGGTTTCATTCGACCTAGCACATCACCATGTGGTTCTCTTGTTTGGATTGTTATAAATAAAGATGGTTAAATGAGACTTTTCATTGATTATAGAGAATTGAATAAAGTCACTATTAATAAAAAGTATCCTTTGCCTAATATCGATGATTTGTTTGATCAGCTCCAAGGAGCTTAGTATTTTGCGATGATTGATTTGAGGTCGAGGTATCATCAGTTTAAAGTAAAGGAAGAATACATTATGAAAACCGCATTTCGTACTAGATATTCCCATTATGAATTTTTAGTTATGCCTTTTGGTTTATCCAATGCACCTGTTGTATTCATGGATATTAGGAATAGAATCTACAGTGAGTTCTTGGATACATTTTTGGTTTTTTTCATTGATGATATTTTGGTTTATTATAAAAGTAAAGAACAGCAAGAAATTTATTTAGGGGTTGTCTTGAAGACCATAAAAGAAATGAAAATATTTGGGAAATTCAGAAATTGTTATTTTTGGTTACAGAAAATTTCATTCCATGGTCGCATTGTTTCAAAAAATGGAATAATTGTTGATCCTACTAAAAGAAAATATGTGGAAGAATGGGCAAGACCCACACATATAACTGAGATCCGTAGTTTTCTTAGTTTCATAGGTTATTACTAGAGGTTTGTTGAATGTTCTTCACATTTATCTTGCCCAATGACTAAGTTAACTTGAAATGGTGTTAAGTTCATTTTGAAAAAAGAATGTGATGATTATTTTCATTAATTGAAAATGAGATTGGTGAATGCTCCAGTTTTGGCACTGCCATCCAGAAATGGTGAGTTTATTATCTACAGTCATGCTTCGTTGAAAGGACATGGATGTGTAATAATGTATAATGATCAGATAATTGCATATGCTTCACTTCAGTTGAAACCTCATGAGTTAAATTACCCTACAAATTATTTGGTGTTAGCTGTTGTTGTTTCTTTATTACAAATTTGGAGGCATCATTTGTATGGGGTAAAATTTGAAATATATACTAACCAAAAAAGTCAAAATTATATATTCACTCAAATGGAATTGAACATGAGATAGAGGAGACGGCTAGAATTAATCAAGGATTTGATTGCATGATCAATTACCATTAGGGAATGGAAAATAACGTGGATGATGCTTTGAGTCAAAAACGTAATGTCTCATCAGCCATGTTACATTTGGAATAAGATCATTTGGTTTTTGATTTGATGAAATTTTCCATAGAAGTTGTTGGTGCAGGAAATTCTTCTATTTTGTACCAGGTTTCATTTAGATCATCTCTATCAGACAGAATAATGTAAGTGCAAAAAGAAGACAGAGAGTTACATAAAAAGGTAGAGTTGGTTTAGAAGGGTATGTTTCCTGAATTTAACATTAATAGTGATTGTGTTTTGAGGTTTGGAAAGTGATAATGTGTGCCTTGTGATTCACAGTTGAAGAATGAGTTGTTATGTGAATCTCAAAGTTCCCCATTTTCAGTTTATCCTTTCAGTACTATGATATACATATATATTCAGGATTATTACTGGTGTGATGGAATGAAAAGGGATATTGCTGATTTTACTGTGATGTTTTTGACTTGTCAGAAGGTTAATGAAGTGTTTCAGTTACCGAAAGGGATGCTCAGCCTCTACCGGTGCCAGAGTGGAAATGGGAAAATATATCCATGGACTTCAATGTGGGATTACTAAAGATATATCGAGATAATAATTAAATCTGGATTATAGTTGATCGATTGACTAAATCTGCTCATTTACTTCCTATTCGAGATACTTTGCCTCTAGATCAACATTCCCAGTATTATGTTAAGAAGATATTCAGGTTTCATGGAGTTCCCCTCTCCATTGTATCTGATCATGATCCCAGGTTTACTTATAACTTTTGGAATGGACTTCAGAAGACTTTGGATACTGAATTGAATTTTAGTACAGTTTTCCACCCTCAATCAGATGGGAATTCAGAACGAACAATTCCGAAATTAGAGGATATGCTACGTGCTTGTTCGATGGACTATCAGGGAAGTTGGGACCAATGTATTTTTTTGGTTGAATTTTCCTATAATAAAAGTTTTCATTCCAGTACAAAGATGGCTACATTTGAGACATTATATGGAAATTGTTGTCGAACTCTAGATTTTTGGGATGAGGTAGGTAAAAGGAAGTTCATGGGACAAGAATTGGTAGAAGAGATGGGAGAGAAAGTTCAGTTGATTCAGAAGCACATCAAAATTACTCAGAGGAGATAGAAAATTTATGCAGATAACCAGAGGAAGGATCTTTCTTTTCAGTTAGGTGATCATGTCTTTCTCAATGTTTCTCCATGGAATATTGTGATGTGTTTTGGTAAGAAGGGAATGTTGAGTCCGAGGTTAATTAAAACTTATGAAATTCTAGAGAAAGTTGGTTTAGTGGGGTATAGAGTGGATTTACCTCCATGTGCTTCCCAGGTACATAATTTTTTTCATGTTTTGATTTTGAGAAAGTATATGCCAGATGAATTTCATGTTTTGAGCCCAGAGGTAGTTCAGTTGGAAGAGAATCTCTCTTATGAAGAACAACCAGTTTAGATTCTTGATGGTAGAGAGTAAGTGTTTCAGAATAAGGTAATTCACCACGTAAAGGTTTTGTGGAAATAAATAAATAAATAAATAAATAAATTAATAAATAAATAAATAAATAGATTGATGAATAGATAAATAAATAAATAAATAAATAAATATATACATACATACATAAATAAATACATAAATAAATAAGTAACTAGATAAGTAACTGGATAAGTATGTAGATAAGTAAATCAATAAGTAAATAAGAAACTAGATAAGTAACTAGATAAGTAACTAGAAAGGTAACTAGATAAGTAAATAAGTAACTAAATGAGTAACTAAATAAGTAACTAAATAACAAAATACATAACTAAATAAATAAATAAATAAATAAATAAATAACTAAATAAATAAATAAATAAATAAATAAACAAATAAATTAGTAAATAAATAAAAAAATAAATAAATATTTAAATAAATAATTAAATAAATAAATAATTTAAAAAAGTGAAAAAAAATAATTTAAAAAAAATAAGGAAAATTTAAAAAACCACCGCTAAATCATTTAGCGACGGTTTACACAGCCGAAAAATATTCTACGATGGTTTTGAAAACTGCTGCGAATAGTTTCCCTATGCACAATTTAGCGGCGGTTTAAACCGCCGTGAAATGGAAAAAAACCGCCGCTAAATCCACATTTTACTGTAGTGACCTTTTGATAGTTATTGTTTCTTAAAAACACGCTATTTGTTTTGATAACGGGAATTAATTTTAAAATTAAATAATGAAACTTCTATGTTTTTAATTTAAAAAAATATACATCAATTTTGAAATCAGAATTTCAAATATAGCTTAGGCTGATGTTTTGGAATTTTTCTGAAGAACTTCCATTTTTGATGAATATTGAAACCACTTAGTAGTAGTTAAAAAAACAAACATTTTCATTTAAATGAATTTTTACCACTTCTGTGAATTGAATTTCGAAAATCCGGAATATGTGGTTTTTATCAAGAAGTAAAATTTTGTTCAATAAGATGAAAGTAATTTTTGGTGAATAGAAACTTTTGACTTGTATTTACCGTAGTTAAAGGTAAATAGGGTAATTCTAGGTAAAAAGAATGTTATAATAATTACAAATTACCTTAAGTCTTGTCCAAACCTTATCGGATGAGGCATTTATGACCATTTGAAACTCTTGGTCGATTTTGGGACCTCATTGAGCCACTTGAGAGTGATAATGACAATTTAGATTAATTAACTTTAAGTAAGGGAAAAAATGACACGAACACAAATCTATTAGTAAGATAATTTTTATATGGTGTTATATAAAGAATAATTTTGAATATAAATATTCATTGAAAATATAAAAATATTTCTTACATGATAGGAGATTTTTTATAATTTTTAGACATCGAAAAAATTAAATTATTCATGACACAATAATAATGCATTATTTACCTCATTAATAAATGATTTAAATAAATAAGAGTATAATCATTAAAATATTATCCAAAACCTGTAAAATTCTTATTGTATGATTATATTTCTCCCATTAATCATCTTATCTTCTATAATAATGATTTTTGGACCTTTAGAAACCAAATATCATTATATTATAAAATAATATTTTCACACTTTCCTAAAGAGCCCCTCCTCTTAATTATAAAAGGAGACCACTTCTAACCGATTCCTCACACCTCTAAATCCATTTTTATCATCAAAACACTTCCCAATTTATCTCCCTACATCCCACTCCTCCACTTATAATCCTTACTTTAGGCATAAGGATCTTCAAGAAGTCCTTTGGTTCAAACCGAAATGAGTTACCCAAATTAAAAGTAATGGTTTTTCTTAAATTGTTTTCTTTTATTTTACTTCTCCAACCCCTAAAATATTATTATTACTTTATTTAATAACAACAACAGTATCCTAAATATACTGGGATGTTGTTATAAGAAGGATTCGAACTACACTTACACAAACCTCCATCCAATGGATTAATAACATAATGTTTTTGTGGATGGAAAACTAACGCCTCACGAAATGATGATTTTTCAATTACTTCTTACAACCTATCATGGTGTCCATTATGATGGTACTATATTTATATATGATATATATTATGTTTATTGTTTCCTTATTCTTCTGTACTTCCCATTTATAGCACCCCTTTATGGTTTCCATAGTTGGTAAATACGATAATCTAATTTGAGGAAGTGTGGACTACCACCCCCTCAAAGTGATGTGAGTTGTTAATTCCTTATGTGGGATGTATAAAGGATGGGGTTAATGATATTACATATAATATTATACTATAATTATAATATACTTATGTATCATAATGTTTTAATTCCATTAAAATAAAAAATAGAAATGAAAGTAGCGTTTATACGTACGTACGGCTTACCGCCTCCATGAACAGTGCATTTCATTTTTTACCTCCAAATGTAATGTAATTATAAATACATGTATATATTGGATATATATGATATCAAATTCATTAATATCATTCTGTATATAATGGAATATTGACCACAAAGACAACTTGTAAAAATAAGGTTTTCATTTTTGACTCATGTACCAAATATCAACAAAACGACCATTATTAAATTGATTAATTATATAATGTTTATAACATGGTAATAAGTGATATAAAAGGAATAATAATATTTAAAAAAAATTGTTAATAAATTAGAAAGTATCTTTAGTTTATTATTCAGAAGATTAAAGAACGATCGAGTCAAGTCATACACGAGGTAAGGGACTTCGTCTCAATCTCCTTTCATTGACGCACATTTTGTTTTAATACATGATTTTATTTTATATGGGGTATAAACACCTTTGACATTTCATTTAATTCAAAGGGAATCTTTTTATACGAAGTGTTTTACTAAAAGAAAAAAAGGAATATTTTTTTTTACTTAAGTGGGGACAACGACCTTTCCGACACCGCAAGTATTATTTAATATTTGGAATCCTTAACAAGCCGAAATGTTTTTAAAAGGAAAAATAAATACCATATAAACTTTTTACGTATTTTGGTATTGAAAATTATTTTGAGAATGGATTTATTATTTCAATATATTTTTATGATATTTTTTTATTGCAATGTGGAAATGTTATCTTTTCATTATACTTATGTTATGTGTTATGATCACGTTATGGTTCTTGGGTATTATTTATGTATATGGGTGGTTCTGTGAAAAACCTAGGGTGGGTGATCCCCAGAAAGCTCTCCAATGCATTGGGTAACATGAAAGAGGTAAAAGTGAATGTTTCTCCTAATATATTTAGTAAATATACTATGATGGGTATTCCAAAGTAACTTCCTATGTAGCTGTGAAAACTACAATTAAAGTATGATATGGATGTCACATGTTACCTTTTTGATTTATTATTTCTATAAATTATTCATAAAATATTAGATTTCATGTGGTAAGTAAAAGAGTTCATGTTTTCTATGTATTTATGAACAAATGTTTTCTTTCTTTGTTTTATAACCCTTACTGATATTTTTATGCTCATCCCATGTTTTGAAATGCTTTCAGAGGATTTAAAGATGAATAGGGTCAAGGATTGGATCTAGGAAACGTTATGATTTCTAAAACATGGAACTAGACATGACTCTTTTTTTATAGAGTTTTTATTTTATAAAAAAATGGAAACTATTTAGATGTGTCTTCTTTATAATATATTGAGATGTAATAGTTATGTCCTAATTCTCTAAAACTCTAAACCTGAAAAGATCCTCAATGTGAATTATTCATTTAATTCAAGGCCATGTAATGTTTAAGGTAGGGTACTTATAGGGTAAATATTAAAATTAAGGTACAAATTAATGTGGTAAGTCATAGAAATATTAACCACACATTTATTTATTTGATTTTATTTTTTTATCAGGGAAATTAAAATATATTTATATTTGGTAATATCACACCACATTACATTTTTTTATAATATTTATCTTATTTTATGTCAATATAATGGAAGAAATGTATCTCTCTTTATTTTAATATAAATAATTGATACATAATGATATGGTGATATATTCTCGTGGTGGTGATCACATGTGCATCTGAAACCATAATCCAAAAATATTATAGTAGGTGAGGGTTATGAGATCATTAGATGGAATTATATGTTCTCTCATTCTTCAGTTACTTCGAAAGCAATCCTTGGGAGAATATATGGAGTTCAATGATATATCATTTTCAGTAGAGAAAAATATTACTTCTCATAAATTGTCTACAAAGGGAATATTAAACAAATTGTTACAAACCTATATTATATTTATAAACTAAATAAACATTTTAATAATTCTGTTATTTTATATGTTTCTTTTCAATGTTCTACAATTTCATAAGAATATGATAATTTATTGATGAGAATTTTAATGTTTTGGTGTTTATGTATTTTGAAGATGAAATATACAGGGAATGGATTGATTCATATTGACATTCCATCTGAATATCTGATGAGGATATCATGGTACTGCCACTCTATTCTACTGAAAATAGGTATGCTTATCATTCAATATATGGATCCATCCATTAATACCATTGAAGTGATGAACATGTTTTCATGGTTATGGGTTCAATTTTTTGGATATATATGGATTTATTGGAATCCTAAAATTCATAGGGATATTTCTTAATCCATTGGAATGATGATAATATGTATATGAAGACTGGTATATCTAAATTCTGATTCTATGGTCATATTTTAGTGCAAGATGATTAATTATGATCATTTGATCGTTATGTTTTCCTATGGACTAATAATAATAATAATAATTCATTCAAATGTAGATTATGAGAAAATTCAATATTTTTTATGTATAAAAATTGTTGGGAACATCGATGGCATGTGTTGAAGGAACAAATAAATTATGTATTCTATTCATCATCTTTAGTGACATGAAGTTGCTGATTGTATAAAGAGAATACAAAATCAATAAATGAAATGCAATAAAGGTCGTGAGAATGATATCCTCATTGGTAAGAAACAGACCCTGGATGGGAAATATGATACTATTTCATCTAAATGGATTAATAAAATGGGTAAATAATTCCTTAGAGTGTAAGGATAATAATGATAAAAGACACTCTATAGTCCCTTTCATTGGTCTAAGAATTCTTGAGACACCTATGTATGCTGAGAAAGTGGAACAACCCCTCCCCCCCTTTGGGTGGGGTGGGTTAACTAAGGTAAGAGATATAAGAACATTATAATATTACACATTATGGTGATGATAAAAAATATTTGATTCTCATTTTGATCATACATATGAATCTAACTACAAGAATGATGGGTTAGACAATAATAATCAATTATATTGTAATGATAAGGATGAACCCAATTTTCTATCCATTGAAAAAAGGAGTAAGAATAATATACCATGTGTGTGATGTTCTTATTCATTACCACTAAAGAAATATATACCATGTAAGTAAAAATATATTTTTAAAAGGATGATGCACATATTTCTTTATTTCGGTGGAGCAAGACTGTTGCCAAATATTTTTATGGAGGAGGTGTTAAAGAAAAATAGGGGTTCTTTTTACCTAGAGGTTTATCTCCCGGAATACTTTGATTAATGTTGGGACAAATAACGTAATTCATTTTTAAATAATACGAAGATTATTTAATCACCATTATTACATTTAGTTAAACATGTCATCACATAGAATCCATGATTAATGAAATGTTTGGATATAATCCAAATATGTGTTTTAGGTCCTTAGGGTGAGATTGTTAGTGACTCATGCTGGTATGGGTTCTGTTAAATTTCATGGTTTTATTCTATTGGCTTCATTACAAAATTTATATTTGAAATGATATTTTCCTATTTACTTTAGAGGATGACCTGAGGATTATGATCTTATCTTGTTTGACATCTGACAGGTTGGGATTGTAGGATGATGTCTTTATTGCAGACCACTTCTTTGATTTGGAAGGATTATTTCAACATTTATCATATATTTTTGGTGTTGTGGCTGAAAAGTTCTATCCTTTTGGTTGAGGTCTACACTATGCAGTTTTTTTGGTGTAATGTATTGTTTTCCAACATTATGATCATGATTATCTAAGGACATCAATTATTAACATCATTTTTGGGTATGATAGTTAATACTCTCATGATTTTTAATTTTTTAATCAATTTTAGGGATATAAAAATGTATCTTCAAACATTGTTTGTTGTTCATGTGAACATCAATTTTAATAAATTTTCCTTCTTGTTATATCATGGACTTCTTAGAGTTATGTTATTTTTAAAATTTTAGTTTAAATGCCTTTTTCTTGTTAAATGAAAGGTATCCCGTAATTTTTGGAGCATCGGAGGTGTCTTGTTGGTTTAATACACTAATATAAGGAAAAATGGAACATTATCTACATGGTGAAATTTTGGAACGCAGTTATATAAGTCGTATGACATTCCCTATAAAACCATGTTCCCTTCCTAGGTAACTGTGTATCCCAAATCCATTTTTTGTAGTGTCTTATACCTAGTTTTCACATGGTTTTCAAAACCGCGAGGAAACAAATTTCACCCCATTAAAAGTGGGAAAATTTACTGTTTTTCCATTATTGTATGTTTAAGTATCCACACAATTTTCTTCCCCATTACCCCAACAAAGGCTTAGTGATGAATAAAAATATAATGGTCTCCCAAGGACTTATATCTCTCATTTCTAAGCCGTTTGTAGCATCGTTATTTCCACATCGAAGCTCTGGGTAAGTCTAATCATATCATTTATTTTCTATTCCAGATTAGGAATTATATCATCAGAATTATTCTTTACAAGCCATAAAAATCTATTTATCTTGTTATATATAGGTTGAAGTTTCACTATGTGCTTTATTATGTACCTAAGGATATGATTAGGATTGTGTTCTTCAATAGATTAAAGGTTGGTCGTCAATAAGTTATAACCCATAGTTTCTCGGTTTATTTTTGCTTGTATAGTTGCATTATTGGGTACCTCTTATTGTGTTTCAAATTACATCAGTGATATTTGGAGAAATAGGTATCTAAATTATTGTTTAAACACCGCACAGTCCCCGTGGGATGTGTTGAGGATGAATTGACCAATATTGGGTCACTCATGTGGTGCGCTAACATCCATGGACCTTGAGATCGATAAAGACAATGGTGGAATCAATGTGTGATAATTGAGAAATTATTATAAACATATTGAAATTTATAAATGATTCAATATGGAATATTAATAGTCTTACATTGATTTGATATTGACTTATGTATTTAACGGTCTAGCATATTAATTTGTTAATTGGGTTAATTAAAATTGTTTCAATGTGAATATAAATTATTTTGAATTCTCTATGATGGATAATGTGTTTGGGGTGATGAAAATTTAAATTTTCCCTATATTCGGAATTAAACATTCCGTTTAATGGGTTTTTATAAGTGAATTATAGAATATGCCTAATGGGATGGGGATTGAGAATGGAAATTTGGTTTAAAGGGCTATATAATGGAAATGGTAATGTGTAAAATGATTATAGCATGATATTGATTCTTATCTTGATTTTGGATGTATTGTGTTTGTTTCTTATATTATTTTTTGTATGGTTGTGATATGGTATGTGTGGTGAATTGGATATATATATATATATATATATATATATCCTTGTGAACATGGATTGGTGGTGGGATAAAGGATTGAGCCTCCTATAATATGTCAAGTTGAAATGATTCTCTAACCATAACCAAGAATTATTGGGAAAGGGAGTCAAACTAATGTTATTTATCCCTAATTGTTACTATAAAGACAAATAAATTTCACGGAAATTTTCTTGTTAAATACTTTGTAATTTTATAAGTCCGTAGTTTCTGATGGCGCCTGATTTCAAGGACCGATGTGCCCGGAATCAATTTCTGTATTTTTATTTGGGTACATTCAGTAAACATACATCCTAGTTTTTCTATCTTTTGAACCAGTGCTCGGAGTTGAAACTTGAGCGCACCGATTAACTCGCAGCACTGTTATTTACATTAGGGAACCTTTAGGACAGTTGCCTTTTATGCGGGTTGAGAGTTAATTTTTTGGGGATTTAGAATAAAATAAATAAAATTGTAGTACACAATTTTATTTAAAGATGTTAGTTATATCCTACAAGGTGAAGTTATAGGTGGGGCCCACACCCACATAACCTCCCATGAGAGGATAATGTGATATGGGGCCCACACAAACCCCCAACCTTTCAACTCCCTTAAATTCCCCACTAATCCACCCTTAATTATTTTGATAACTCTCCCCTTAATTAATGTGATCTCTTTACCTCACTCTCTCCCATTAATTTTTGAAAACACATTAGATTAATGAATTAAAGCCTACAATTAATTATTTAAAGTGTTTGAATTTTCGAAAATTAATTTCTGAATAAAATAATATCCTTAGCTATTATTTTATTTTGGAACTCGTTGTGTTGAGAGAATTTTTGGAGGGCTCCTTTAAAATAGACGAATAGAGTTCTTCTTTCGATGAAGAACTACCGAAGAATGATGATCATCTCCTTCGATCTTTGGCCAAGCCAAAGGTGAAGGAGCCACCCACAAGGAACGCCGACGACTGGCCATCTTCGACCCCTTCTTCCCCAACATCAATGAATTGACGCCACCTCCCCACGACTCTGTCTACGAAAGAACCTTATTTCGAGGTAGAGGGTTTATTTCATTTTTAATTGAATAAAATTGTTCTTTGTCTCTTGTTGAAACAGTGTTTTATCTTTGGCATTATGATAATGACTAACACGGAGGGCTCGAACCGAACGAACACGGCCTGAAAACCCTCCGTTAACCCCTTTTTTATGGACAAGGTGGTGATGACCGGAGGAAGCGTAAGACATGTGATGGCCCCGTAGAGAACAACTGCGGCCCGCATTCGCTGGCCGCTCGGTCCAAGAAGAACCGGCCGGTTGTAGCCGGTCGGGCTGGTGGAACCGCGGTGCCCCAAGGCGCCGCGCTATGGAGGACCGCGACCAGTGCTCCGTGGGCCACAACACCCGCAGGTGCCGTGCAGGAGGACCTCGGCCCGTCCGTGCGAGCCACTCGCACCTGGAAGACCGGCCGAATTCATCCATCCAGACAGGAGGCCGGTGCCGCTCAGTGCCGCATGTTCGGGATGTCACGGGGCCATGCCCCCTATATCGCTCGACCACTTGGGCTGAGCCGCGACCATCAAGGTCGGGTCGGGCTGTGACGGGCCAAGCTGTGCCCCACCGGGCCTGGCCGCCCCGAGACAGGGCGTGCCCCGCCTGGCCGGGTTGCGCCGCGCCGGGACGGGCTGTGCCCCGCACGGCTGGGCCACACCTCTTGGGCTGGGCCGTGCCCCACCGAGATGGGAGGTGCGCTTCATCAGGACGGTCCGACACCAGCCGGGTTAGACCCTCCGAAACCGAGTCGACCCGACCCGCCAGCCCACTGGGCTTAATAGGAAGGGCTCGCTACGCTTAAATGAAAATAACATCACAGTAGTGTGTCTGATCGACACGCCTTATATGACACTGGGATCCTCATGACTAGCCATCCATACTACGAAACTCGATGTGATTTTTGGATGTATTTGGAAAACGTCCAGGTTTAGAACTAGTGTAAATCAAACCAGGCCCCGGGAACGGAAAAGAAAATATCTCTCATACCGGGCGTCTGATTGATGCACCTTCTATCACGTTCAGTTCCTTTCGACATGACAGAACTTTGGAATACAACAACTCTAGTCTTAGTTATAGTTGTTGTATCAACCCTTTGGCTCGAGGAGCGGACCCTCCCATAATCAAGTGGGCTGTGTGCAGGAACCCTAGAGTTGGCTGCGACTACAACATCCACCATACTGAAATCCCCCGTTGGTTTGACGACAACGAAAACTGTACTGGAATCCTACATGGGTTCAACAGCGATGACTACTTTACTTGTATCTTAAGTGGGTTTGACAGATTTACTTTTTTCTTAGTTTTATGAGTGGCTCCGACAGAGTAGGTGGTCTAGTATCTTACGTGGGTCCGACAGCTTAGCTAGTCTATAATCCTACGTGTGTCTGACAGCTTAGATGAATCAGTGACTACATCATATCATATCTATCTCTACACAAAATATGTGTACCTGTGTGACATGAGTCTTGACTTACAATCATTATCGTTGATGTGATTGACTTCCTTTCCTGAGTGAGTTGAGTCTTGACTTCAATCATAATCATCGATGTGATTGACTTGCTTTCCTGTGTGAGCTGAGTCTTGACATCAATCATAATCATCGATGTGATTGACTTGATTTCTTGTGTGGACTGGGTTGTGCTCTGTCTTATGAGTAGGATCCGAACTGTGATTGATAACTTAGGTATATGTATGGGTATATACCTAAGTAGATTTTGTTGATACTTTGTGATTGTATCTTTCTTCTGTTGTTATCCTTCATGGATTCTGGGAGATATTTGGGGGTCTCAGCATCCCTACTGAGAATCGTATACACACCACTACATGGGATATGCCCAGACTACGTTGTGTTGGATAAAGAAGACAGACATAACTGATCGAGGTGGAGACTTGTGGAGCTGGATGGTACACGGAGGTAGATCACTTGGCGAGACGTACAAGAAGAGGACAGGCAGACCGGGGTGCTGAGGAGGCCATATGTACCCACCCTTCAGGTGAGATTTTTGGAGGACGATTCAGTGGTTGTTTTTTTAATTCACTACAGTTGTACTATCTTTTCAGTTGTACTATAATTACTGTTGGGCTTGTATTTCTAGCCCCTTTCGTTTCAGCACTATATTTTTCCTATAATATTACTTAGTGCTTTCATCAGTTGCGTACTCTATTGTGTTTCTTTACTTTTATAATGTCAAATACATCCTAGTATGAGGATTTATGCCTTTGGTTCTAGTCTTTAGCCCTTGGCCTATGGAAGGCGGGATTGGGGTAGACACGGCATGGGCCCCGACGACGGGTTGTGACAAATTGGTATCATAGGTGTCGGTTCTACCATAGAACATAGACTCTGAATTATTTTATCTGAAGCAATAATGAAAAGAGTATTGAGTGTTGTTTTCAATCCAGGGAGTCCAGTGCTGGTGTGGCAGCCGACGTATCCATACACCAGGACCCTGACCTTTGATTTCTGACATAGTCCATGAAAACACTAATTGCATGTGTGTTTCAAAAGATTTCTTTCTGATTACTTTGTGTCATCTCACCAGGTATACTATTTGACTATGGTGCACCTGTTTTGTTTTAGGATGGCCCCACAAAGGTAGCCAGCTAGGGTTCCATTTAACATACGAGATGGAAGCCCATCGAACAACGAGGCCTCGATATAGGGCCCCATCATAGTAGAGGCACCTGTGGTACCACTACACACTGGGCCACTGATACCACCAGCTCCAGCAGCATAGAAGTCACGTCTCCTAAGTGATTTGCATGAGTTTTAGTGAAAGAGGCCACCTAGGTTCTGTGGAGAGATGGATCCACAGGCAGGTGAGGACTGGCTGGAGGCTGTCGTCAGAGTTTTCAAATTGGTTGGGACACTAGCCGACCTTATGGTGACCCCTGTCACAACTCTCTTGCACGCAGAAGCATGTAGATGGTGGAGATTGATGATTTAGGTGCATGATGAGATATCTTTACTCTGGACAGACTATGAGAGTCTTTTCCTCTTGAAGTTTGATCCAGCCACCCTTCATGGGGTTCAGATTCAAGAGTTACTACATCTACAGCAGGGCAGCATGATAGTAGCTCAGTACTCAGCGAGGTTTACTGACCTCTCATTCTACTCCATGGATTTGGTGCGATGTCCATTCTTCAGGTCATAGACCTTTAAGTAGGGACTCTAACATGATATCAGGGCGTCGATGATTCCCCTCAGCATCCCGACATAGGAAGGGGTGCAAGAGAGAGCCCTTCTTATAGGGAGTTTTCCTGCTGAGCAGTTAGCAGCGGCGAGACACACCATAGGGAATCACATAGCAGAGTCATATGCAGCCGACAGTAGAAAAATTTCACAGTGGTCTAAGAGGACCTAGACATCAGGTGTGAGACCTCAGGATACATGTTCGGTTGAGCGGGGCACACGAAACTGAGCCAGCTGTACGAGGAGCAGGCATTGCTATACATGCGGCAGGCAGGGTCACATGGCTCCTGACTGCCAGACCCTCCAGGCAGATGAGCAACAAAAAATAGAGAGACCTCCCAGGAAGAGGCAGAGGTTCGATCGTGGTGGTCCACCAGGAGCAGGCAGATGAGTCAGAGGAACTGGCCGAGCAGCGGGTGGTGGATGACGTTTTGAGGCTATACCACCACCACCACCAGAATGTCTACCCCGACCATAGGGAGCTGGAAGACAGTGGAAAGCTCAGCTCCAGACAGCCAAGGCCTATGACCACAACGCACCTGAGATGATTCAATATCGTATCTGTGTCTACTCCACCCTTGATGCAGAACTTATAGACCGAGGTTTGAGTCATTATTTTATTGTTGCAGCTCCTGTTCAGAGTTCAGAGATTCCAACGGATCCGTTGGCTCGATCCTTATGGCTAGAGACTTCTGCAGGAGAATACTCGATGATTATGCGCTGGTTCCAGCAGTGTGAGAATACACTATGAGACGAGAGATTCAGCTGGGATCTTCATTTAGCGGCGTCGAGGCCTTATGACGTCATCATTGGGATGTACTGGTTGTTTATAGTTCATGCTCAGATTGACTGCATTACACACAAAGTGCGGTGTGTTCGTATGGATGGAAGCATGTTTACCTTATATGGTGAGAAGGTAGTATTTTTAGTGTAGGATGGACTTACGGAGAGGAGGGGGCAGTCGATCACACATCAATTGGCTAGTCTCATCCTCGGAGTGGTTGATGTGTGGAGTCTAAGTTTTCCTGTCGTGGTGGATCATTATGCGGGTGTTTTTCATGAAGACGTTCTAAGACTACCTACTCACAGAGAGGTATACTTCTATATAGACCTGTACCCCGAGACAACACCAATATCTACCCCAGCATATCAGATGGCTCCCGCAGAGCTTCGTGAGCTATGGGTATACCTAGAGGACTTGTAGTGGAAGGTATTTATTCGACCCATTGTTTCACCCTGGGCTTCTCTGATTTTGTTCGTCAAGAAGGTGGATTGGAGCTTGCAACTTTGTGTCGATTGTCGTCACCTGAAACAGGTGATCGTGAAAAACAAGTACCCACTTCTGAGGATTGAAGACCTCTTTTATCTGCTCCAGGGAGCACGATGGTTTTTGAAGATAGACATCAGGTCAGGCTATCACCAGCTCAGAGTTCGAGATGAGGATGTGAAGAAGACATCCATTAGGTGTCAGTATGGCCACTATGAGTTCTTGGTTATTCCCATCAGCAGAACGAAATCTCCAGTAGTGTTCATGAGTCTCATTAACAAAATTATCTACCCTTACCTTGATCGACTTGTTATAGTCTTCATCGACGACATACTGATTTACATGACTACTGAGGAGGAGCATGCCTACCACTTGCGGGTTTCACTAGAAAAACTCCTAGAGCACCAACTTTATGGTAAGCTCTCGAAGTGCCAATTCTGGATTCAAGAATTCACTTCTTGGGACACATCATCTCAGAGGCTAGAGTTGTAGTGGATCGAGCGAGGATCGGGGAAGTACTTTCTTGGGATCACCCCAGGAGCATGATGGAGGTGAAGAGTTTCCTGGGTCAAGCTGGGTACTATCGGAGAATTGTTCCAGACTTCTCCAGAGTTGCAGAACTGCTTTTAGCCTTGACGAAGAAGGGGAAACCCTTCCTGTGCTCAGATAGTGGTCAGCAGAGCTTTCAGAAGCTGAGACATAGATTGACCAGTGCACCCATCATGAGGCTACCAGATGAGTGCGAAGGGTACATAGTTTGTTGTGATGCATCAGGGAATAGACTTGGGTGTGTCCTGATGCAGGAGCGATCATTGATCGCGTATGGTTTATGATAGTTGATACAACACGAGCAGAACTACGCTACCCATGACATGGAGTTAGCAGCAGTGGTCTTCTCCATGAAACTATGGCGGCACTATATGATGGACGAGCGCTTTAAAGTCTACTCTGAACACCAGAGTCTCAGGTACATCTTCTCACGGAAGGACATGAACCTGAAACAGCAGTAATGGCTTGAGTTCTTCCAGGACTATGACTTTGAGATACTCTATACTCCTGGGAAGGTTAATTTTGTAGATTATGCTCTCAGTAGGAGATCGAGCATTCATATGCTAGTAGAGGTGATAGAGTAGCTAGCTGCATTGCAGATATCCTGTGTGGATATAGATGGAGCATCCTTCCATCATTCTCTCCTAGTCACACATCCACTTCTTCAGCGAGTTAGGGAGGCACATCGTGGGGATGTTGACTGTGAGACGCGACGTGCTCAGATATCCATAGGGCAGGGGCCTGATGAATTTTATAAATGAGGGGAGCACGTCATCCTTTTTAGGGGACGTGCTATGCTACTAGTTTCACTATAAGAGGAGGTGTTGATGAAGTTCCACCCTTCCCCTCTAGTGGTACATCCAGGAGTTGAAAAGATGTATCAGGACCTCAGATGACAACACTGGTGGCTGGGAATGATGAAGGCTGTAGCAGAGTTTGTATTATGATGCCTCACTTCTCAGTAAGTGATGGAGGATCACTAGGTACAAGCTGGCTTTGTACAACCCTTAGAGGTCCCAGAGTGGAATTGGGATGGGATATCTACAGATTTCATGATGGGTATTCCAAGTACATCTAGAGGACATGACTCTATCTATGTGATCGTAGACCGACTCACCAAGTCGGCCCACTTCCTACTGATCAGAGAGCAAGGATCAGTAGATATATTTGGATTCCTCTATGTTGAAGAGATCATATGACTTCATTGTGCGTCATCGTCTATCTCGATTCTCTTCCAAGCAATGGAAGGGGTTACAGGAGGATTTTGGGACGCAGCTACATCTGAGCACTGCCTTCCATCCTCAGACGGAATGCCAGACTAAGAGGACCATTCAGACTCTCAAGGACATGCTCGGTGAAACAGTCCTATACTTTGGTCATAGTTAGAGGGAACACCTACCCTTGGTAGAGTTTGCGTACACAATCTGGTACCACTCCACCATCGGGATAGACCCTTATGAGGCATTGTACGGCTGACCTTGCAAGTCAACTCTATGTTGGAATGACCCAGTGGAGTCAGCACTTGTAGGACCAGATATAATTCAGGATACTATAGAAAAGGTTCAGATAATCTTGGAACAGATTAAGACTGTACATATCAGACATAAGTTTTATACTGATAGGAGATGGAGACCACTGGAGTTCGAGTATGGCGACAACGTTTTCCTACAGGTCTCATCTCGACGAGGGCTATGGAGATTTGGTTGGGGAGACAAGTTATCTCTGCATTTCATCGGGCCTTTACAGGTCCTCAGTAGAGTAGGTGAGGTGGCTTATGTCCCACATCATCGATCAGGGGGAGCTGGAAATCGATGAAGGGGTGACATTCATGGAGGTCCTGGTGGAGATCAAGGATCAACAGGAGCGGGTCCTACGTGGAAGGTTGACTCCTCTGGTGCACATTCACTGGCAGTACGAGAACCTCTAGGAGAGAACATGGGTGCGGGAGGCTCAGATGCATGCTTAGTACCTTTTTTTGTTTCCCCAGTGTGTTGTAGCTTTACAGTGACGTAAATCCCTGAGGTGGGGGTAATTTAAAGACACGTAAATTTAAAGGAAATTTTTTTATTAAATACTTTGGAATTTTATGAGTCTACAGTTTCTGACATTTCCGGATTCTGAGGCTCGGTGTGCCCGGAATCAATTTCTGAAGTTTTGTTCAGGTACTTTCAGTAAATGTACGTGCATGTTTTTCTATCATTTGAACTGGTGCTTGGAATTGAAATCTGAGGGAATCGATGAACTCACAACGCCAGTATTCACTTAATGCCACCTTTACCAGAGTTGTGTTTTATGCGGGTTGAGAGTTAATATTTGGGGATTTAGACTAAAATAAATAAAATTATAGTACACATTTTTATTTAAAGATGTTAGTAATATTCTACAAGTAGAAGATATAGGTGGATCCCACACCCACATATCCACCCATGAGAGGATAATGTGAGGTGGGGCGCACATGAATCCCTAACCTTTCAACTCACTTAAACTCCCCATTAATCCCCCCTTAATTAATTTGACAACTCCCCCTTTAATTAATTTAATCTCTTCACATACCTCTCTCCCATTAATTTTTTCCAACACTTTTGATTAATGAAGTGAACCCTACAATTAATTAATTAAAGTGTTTGAATTTTTGAAAATTCATTTGTGAATAAAATAATATCCTTATCTATTATTTTAGTTTGGCACTCGTTGTGTTGAGAGAATGTTGGGAGAGCTCTTGTGAAATAGAATAATAGATTTCTTCTTTCGAAGAAGAACCACCAAATAATGACGATCATCTCCTTCGATATTCGGCCAAGACAAAGGATAAGGAGTCACCCACAAGAAATGCCAACGACATGCCATCCTCAGCCCCTTCTACCCTGACATCAAAGAGTTGACGCTGCCTCCCCGCGACTCCGTCTACGAACGAACCCTATTTCGATGTAGGGGGTTTGTTTCAATTTAAATTGAATAAAATTGTTATTCCTCCCTCATTGAAACCTTATTTTATCTTTGTCCTTATGATACCACCTAATGAGGAGGGCACTGGCCGAATGAACAGGGCCCAAAGACCCTCCGTTGACCCCTTTTTGTGGAAGAGGTGGTGTTGACTGGAGGAAGTGGAAGCCATCTTCCGGCTGCGTGGAGAAGAACCGCGACTCTCATTCTGGGGCCGCTCAACGAAAGAAGAACCGGTCAGCAGTAGCCATCCGGGCTGGTGGAACCGTGGCGCCCTATGGGGCCGCGCTTTGGAGGACCGTGGCCCGCGCTCCACGACCTGCTTCGGTAGGAAAACTGGCCAGCTCATCGAACGTCTGGGTTGATGAAGGCCACAGCACCCATATGTGTCGCGCAGAAGGACCGTGGCCCACCCGTGCGGGCAGCTCGCGCCGGACAGACTGACCGGCTTCGGCTGGCTCGACAGTAAGGCGACGTCGCTCGACGCCTCCGGTTCAGAATGTCGAGGACCCACCCCCCCCCCCCCCCCCCCCCCCCCCGCGCACCGCTCGGCCACCCGAGATGAGCCTCTTGGCCAGCCGGGACGACCCGCATCCATCCTGGTCGGGCCGCCCCGTGCCGGGCCGGGCCGTGTCGTGCCGGGCCGAGCCGCACATTGTCGGTCCAGGGCGAGCCAAGCCTTTCCGGGTCGAGCCGCACCCCTCGGGATGGGTCGCGCCCTCTCGGGCCGTACTGTGCACTTCACCGGGCCGGTCCCACATCATCATGGTCAGACACACAGGAACCAGGTCGACCCGACCCTCCATCCCACTTGGATTAACTGGTCGGGCCTGTTACGCTTAAATGCGAATAACTTCACGACCGTGCATCCGGTCTACATGTTGACTACTGCATTGGGATACTCATGACGAGGTGGTACTTTTTCTATAATCTAATTGAGTTTTTTATGACATTGGAAAAAGGTCGGGTTTGAAACGAGTGTATTTCCAACTGGGCCCCTGGAACGGAAAAGCCAATATCTCTCAAATCAGGTGTCTGATTGATGCATCGTATTACACATTGAGTTCCTTTTGACGTGCCTGAACTTTTGGATACATAGAATCTGTAATTCGTGGTAGTTGATGTATCAACCCCTTGGCTCAAGGAGTGGACTCTCCCAGAATCGAGCGTGCTGTGTGCTGGAACAGTAGAGCTGGCTGCAACTGCAATGACCACCGTACTGGAATCCTTCGTGTCTTCGATGATGAAGAAAACTATACTGGAATCCTCCATAGGTTTGAAAGTGATGACTACTGTACTTGTATCCTAAGTCAGTCTGACAGTTTGACTTCTATACTAGTATCCTGAGTCGGTCCGACAGAGTAGCTGGTCTATTATCTTACGTGGGTCTGACAGCTTAGCTGGTCTAGTATCCTACGAGGGTCTGATTTCTTAGATAAATCAGTGGAAACATCTGCTCATCTCAATCGCTATACGAAAGATTTATACCTGTTTGAGCTCAGTCTTGACTTCAATCAATATCATCGATGTGATTGACATGCTTTCCTGTGTGAGCTGAGTCTTGACTTCAATCATAATCATCGATGTTATTTACATGCTTTCCTCTATGAGCTGAGTCTGTACTTCAATAATAATCATCAATGTGATTGAATTTATTTCCTGTGTGGACTGGGTTGTGCTTCGGATCGAGAGTTGGAGCCGAACGTCGATTGATAACTTAGGTATATTAATGGGAATATACCTAAGTAGAGTTGGTTGATACTTCATGATTGTATCTTTCTTCTGTGGTTATCCTTCATAGATTCTGGGAGACCTTCAGGGGTCTCAGGGTCTCTACTGAGTATCATATACTCACCCCTACATGGGCTACACCCATACTATGTTGTGTTGGATATAGACAACTGACCTCACTGATCGAGGTGGAGACTTGTGGAGCTGGACGGTACTTAGAGGTATAACACATGGCAAGATGTACACAGAGCGGACAGACAGACCGGGTGCTGAAAATGCCATCTGTACCCACCATTCAGGTGGGATTTCCAGAGGACGATTCAGTGGTTGCTGTATTACTTCACTGCTGTTGTACTAGATTTTCAGTTGTACTGTACTTACTATTGGTCTTGTATTTTTGGCCCCTATCCTTTCAGCACATACTTTTGTCTATAGTATAACTAAGTGCTTACTTCAGTTGCATACTCTGTTATGTTTTTTTCCTTTTATAAAAAAAATGCCTTCCCAGTATGGGGATATACGCCTTTGGTGCTAGTCGACAGCCCCTGGCCTATGGAATGCGGGCTTGGGGTAGTTAGGACATGGGCCCTGGGGACGGGTCGTGACAGTTACATTCGAAGAGAGTAAATGGATTGAGTCTCTATGTTATGTTGTTATTTTGTTATTCTTAGTGAGATATGGACTTGAATTATTCCCTAATGCTTGATGTTTGACAAATCTAAACCCTTGTGTAAATTATTTAAAACCCTAACCCACGGAAGTCATAATGATAATTGACAAAGTAAATAAGATGATGTAAATTCTGAAATGAAATTAATGTAACAAATGGTTAGTGTATGTATTTTTAACCAATGTCACCATGTGGTCTTTTGTTACTTGACATTTATGTAGAATTATATTCACTAATAGTTTTGATAGGATAGTTTATAGACACTGTTAGTTTTGGATTACTGAATTGTACTAACTCCCATCTTAGGCTGCCATTGGGTACCCCTATTAGATTTCATTACTACAGGTTAGGAAATTACAAAGGAACCATGATAGGGAATTGATTCAATCATGGGATGTTCATATACGATGTTCAAGACATATAGTGATTTAAATTTTGAGGTATTATGCTATTTTTATTTATTTTTTGGTATCTTTAATCTGGCATTGTTTTTCAGGGAATTACATGTTAATTTTTGTCTTTGGTTTGTACCCATATATGAGGAGATGTTGATTCTGCATATTCATTTTCCATTAAATGTGTTTTCTTCAATTTAAAATTTTTATCTGATGTGTCTCACTATGATAAGTGGTATATTATCCCAAAGTTACTTATTAGACCCACCCTATTAGTCGATAACCTATGTCTTATCAGGAGGTAGGCTTCAGGTCATGTGGTGACCTGGCTCAGGGCACTTCTTTTGTGGCCACATGGTTGAATACATTAAAAACTTTTATTAGAGGAGGTATTTTCTATGAAATACTATATAGGGATTGTAGATTGGAGGATAAGAATGTGTCAAGCCTTGGTAATGAGATTATTCTTTGGAGTTTCTAACCCACATATCCGGGAAAAACCAAGTCACCTAGGGTTGGAATTGTTCTTCTTTTTATGCATTGTAACACTGGGTGGTATTTCACCATTGGGTGATACCCATGTTGGGTGGTGTGAAAATATTATAATATATATCTAGTGATCGAAATAACATGAGATTGCGCATTGAGACATCATTATAGGCACATAATTATCTAATCTACATTCATCATGATAGGTACAAACACATGTAAAATTTGTGGGACATAAGTGATATAATGCATTTTAAAATTCTAGAACCACATTATGAAAAAATGTATATACCAAAATGTTATAAATTTGTTAAATGGAAATAAATTGACAAATAATGATTAAATAATAGTTCTTAATTAAGGTTTGTAAATGAATCAATAAAAAATTCATTGCAATATGTTAAATTGGAATCACGTCTTAGAGAAATATTATCATTGGACGAATGGAAATGTTTTTGAAATGGTTACCAATGTAATACTATGACAATTTATGTTGGTTTAATCATGTTATACATGGACCGTGATAGGGATGGTCAATTTTAGTTGTGAGATGTGACAATAACTTACGTGTCATGTATGTGTTGTGCTGTTTATGACTACTAGAGAGCCTTATTTTATACCAACTATAGAAACAAAATATATGTTTTTATTGCTCTCGTCTGGAATTGTAGGAAAATAACACTATGATAATGTTTTCTAGTGGTGATAATCGATTATGTCTCTAATATATATCCTCTAGAAGTCGCACATCAGAGCATGGATATTCATGTAAATATTGGAAAATAGAGATCCATCATAAAATTTCTCGTTTCGTGCATAAAAATGAAGGGAATCCAGGGCGGGTTATGACGAGTTTGTTTGAGCAAACCATGGGGTTTCAATTATAGAACCTTATAATGTTTTCTATAGAAGGTGGACATTATTCTATAAAATTATGCATAGAGTCCACTCAGATGATATTGATCACTAGGTGATTCCAAAAGAGAAGTGGGTTAACTTGGGTATTTATATTACACATGGATCAGGGAAGCAATATTTGGATGTTCTTGTTCGGACCAAGTATATTATGGTTTTGAAATATTTTCCAAATGAGTTTAGTGAACACTTTTATCTGGAAACATTATGGCAAGAAAAGTCTAGGGATTTGATGATGTTAAACATACTGGTCTATGACTAGTATGTAATATTCTATTCATTTCACTAAATTTTAATAGTTTGTTTTACCTTGTTGGGGGATATGGTTGAAAGGAGAATTCATTTCCATGATGGAATAAGGTATGGGTTCAATATGTAGGTGAATAGCTCTCACTTTAAGAGGGTTGATGAAGTGGTGGATCATGCCCTTATATTAGAAAGAAAGTTAACAATGATTCTAGTAGAAGACATATTGTTCGAGTTAGCTAAACAAACTGTGCGGATTTTGATTGAAGGAAGTGATTCTTTGAGAATTTTTACCAGTGATTTGGTGGTTTGGGAATCCAAAAAGGGAACCAGTTTCTCAGGTTAGTGATCTAGTTTACTACTATCAATCTGGTAGGTTGGGACACGTGCTTATTTTGTGTACCTAAACACCAGTCGAGTTCCAATCATGATACATATTGGGGCATGTGTAGAGGTTTTGTTGGAACATTCGATAGTCTGTAATTTATGGAGGGATGATTCCATTGTAGTGTATAGTTAGGGGATTAGTTACCCCATATCCAAAAGGCACATGGAGCTCCATATGTTCTACCAGTAGGGGTGGTGGATGTAGAACACCATAGAATGATTTTCCACCCCATTAGGGCAGTGCAGTGTTAGGTACATAGGCCAGAGCTTTAGGCCGAAAATAAGTTAGCTTCATATAGATTATTCTACTCATGGAGGTGGCGATGATGGGCTATATACAATTCAAGTTTATATCCTTGTAACTTCCATATGTTCCAGTGATTTATTTGACTGAGGTTTCTAGAATTATATTATTTATTATGAGTTTTTAGTCATGTGGGGTCTAGAGGTGAAACTATTAATTTAGATTATGTTTATCAATACATCATTATTAGTGCGAAAATAGTGTATGAAGTTGTGAAATGGGTGTTCTATCAGGGTCAATGGGTACTATTTCTTTTTGTTTTTTCTCATGAATTGAAGTCATGTTTTCATTTATTTATAGGAATGTACTGGTTGGTGTTTTACGGGGACCACATCGGTTGTTACCATCGTTGTGTATCATTAACATCTCTTGAGGTCAGCACTTATCTCTGTCATGGTTAATGGGGTGGTCAAGCAGCCATGCAGGGATAGTTTTCTAGTAGTTCGGAGAACTCATTGCCCATGTATCATTCCTTATCCTTAATTATGGGGGAGTAGAGTAGTATCTCGTTCCTCTTGTTGTGGATCAATTTTATGATGACTTTCTTGAGGGCTTACTAGGATTTCTACTTGAGAGAGATGTTGTGTTCATGATAGTGTTACTACTAGGTGTGGAGACAGTTTCCATTACTCTATATAGAATGGAACACGTATAATTTCAAGATCATAATACATAGTCAGATGAATTGGATAACAAAGGGATCATTCATCCCTGGGCATCACACCTGGGATATCCAGTTCAATTTTCCTAGAAGGATAATGGATCATTGTGTTTGTGTGTGGATTGTAGGATTTCGAAATAGATGACTATTAGGAAATATAACCCACTCCCATGAGTACCTGATTTTCTTAACATCTGGGTGGTGCATCAGAGTTCTCTATGATTAATTTGAGGTTAGGTTACCATCAACTGATGATGAGAGCATTTGACATATCATATACTACATTTGAGAGTAGGTAAGAGTTGTATGAGTTTGTGGGGATGTCGTTCAGGTTGAACAAGGCACCAATTGGGTTCATGTCTTAATAAATTTAATCATTCATTTATATCTATATCTGTTCTTTAGTCATTATTGATGACATCATGGTGTACTTAAAAACCCTTTATGATCATGCCAAACATATTTACATTGTCTTGACGACACTAATAAAGAATAGGGTTTATTCCAAGATATCAAAATTATATTACTGGGTCAGTGAATTGAAATTCATGTGTCACATCTGATACGAGGTATTTGTGTTAGTATATTGAGAAAAATTGAATTTTTTTGTGTCTTGGGAGAAGTACAAGAATGTTTCATATCATAGGAGTTTTCAAGGATTTTTTATTTATTACTGAAGGTTTATTAAATATTTTTCCTCTATCTTTTCACACCAAATTGGGATCAACCAAAAAGTTATTTTGATTGTCTGTTTTAAGGCATGAGATAATTCTTTTCATGAGTTGAAGAATTAGTTGATGACTACACTAATCTTGATCTTAAACAATCCATTTTAGAGGTAAACCATGTTCTATTATGAATCTAATGTTGGACCTGGGGTAGTGTTGATGTAGGACTGTCTGTTTCTAACATATGGATCATGAAATTTGAGGTTTTTTCAATGAAATTTCCCTAATCATAATCTTGAGTTGGCCACTATGGTTTATTCCTTAATGTGTTAAAGTCATATCTTGTTTGGAGAGAAGTTCATGGTATTTACCAATTTTAAAAGTCTTATATAAGTTTTATCTCAGTGTGATTAGAATCTTTGGTATCGAATTTGGGTTGAAAAGTTGAATTATTTTGATGTAAGTTGGTTTGCACACTAAGAAAAGGTAAAAGTGTTGTGGATGATCTGATTCAGACTACTTATAATTAGGTTTTTTAGGATTCCAGCTTCGAGTGGAGATTGATGGACTTGTTTTCTGAGATGAACATGGAGGTGAAGGATGAGAACATATAGATGAACTTTTAATTAATAGAATTTTATTCTACACATTTGATTAGTTTTATGAAGACGTAGGATTAGTATCTAGCATGCTTGGTTATGAAGGAATGTCTTAAATGTGAGTATTCTTTTTCTGGTTGTATTGTTGGTATTGATGGAGTTATTTGTGTATGTGTCTATGTGGTTGTGTCAGTATGTATTAGAGAAGAGTTAATTTGTGAGTTTCATGCATCAAAGCATGAAGGGCATCATTGATTGACTAGAATGTATCTTATACTTCATATGAAATATTGGTGGGTGAAAATGAAGAAAGAGGTGTTGTATTTTGTGGTATGATGCCTTAACCGTTAGTAGATTCAGGCCATTAGTAAGTTCCCCAGTGGGTTGTTACAACCATTTCCTGTTTCTTAGTGGAAGTGGGATGAGGTGGCAATGAATTCTTTTAGTGATTATCCTATAGAAGCTGGGGAAAAGTGATTTGACTTGTGTTTTTGTGGATCAATTAAAAAATGTTTCCCATTTCATTCCAATTTAGTATACCTTTACTTTGGAAAAGATAAGTGAATTATATATTTGAGAAATAGTTTGGTTGTATGGGGTATTTCAGACTTTAGTTTTATATTATGATGCATGTTTCACTTTGCATATCTAAATAGTGATTCAGAAGGCACTTAGTACCCATGAATTTTTGGTCTATGTATTTTCACCTATAAAACATATGTGAAGTTATATCGTACAATTAAGGTATTAGAAGAAATTTTTAGGGCTTGTGCTGTAGTTTTTTTTTGGATCATGGGAAAATCAATTTTCCTGTTTTTAGTTTTACTTCAAAAATATTTTCTAGGATACAATTCCAATATAACCATTTGAGGAACCATATAGGAGATCACATGGATCTCAACTATGTTAGTTATATGTTGTATATTTTTAGATTATGGGACTAAGTATAATACTAGAGATGTTGGAAAACGTCCAATTGATTTAGAAATGAATATAAATAGGTCAGAGTAGGAATAATTCATCTGAATATTGGTTTTAGTGACCTCTAGATTTTTTTGGGTTATAATATGGTTCTACTAGTGTCACCAAGTTATAGTCATCGACTTATTCAGGAACATAGAATTTTGGAACCTATGTATATGGGTCCATCTGCGATTGTGGAGAGGATTGTTCAAGTGGAACACTGATTGGATCATCAATAGAGATACAGTACCATGCCTACCATTTTTCATGTTTCAAATGTTCAACCGTACAACCCATATCCATCTCATGTAATCAATTTTTAGAATATAGAACATGAGGATGAGGCATCTTTTGTTGAGAATCCAGTTCATATCATGGATCATATAGAGAATGTATTGTAGGACCGGACAATTGACTTGGATTTTGTTTTATGGAAACATAGAAATGTTTACATAGAAACATGGTAAATGGATTTGGATGTGCTTTCCTAGTGTCCTTTTCTTTTTTCCATGAAAACACAATGATGTTGGGAGAATGGATCATGGAGTAGCCGTCATAAATTGGGTAATTTGTAATATCATGAAATTAGTAGGGGTATTTTCTTACACAATTTTCAGTATAAATATCTTTTTCATAGTAAATAAAATTTATCCTCAGAGTTTTAGAATAATAATGTGTTTGTGGGGGATTCTAGGAATGGAAATAATGTAAACCATAACAATCTATGCAATGTGTATGATTGGTTCATGGTTATGTAAACCATTTAGTATTCCAAGGGAAACCAAATATCATTTTAATAGGACTTATCACATCATTGGAGCATGATTTTTCAAACACTATGGCATTCCCTAGTAACTGTGCGACACAAATCCCCTTAGGTAGTGGCTTGTGCACATTTTTTACATAGTTAGGAAAACAATATGGAGAAACCATGTGCCCTATAAAAATGTGAAAATTGAAATAGTTTTCATAATTTTTTTTTTTTTTCACCAACTTATTTATGTCCCTTTTATCCTACATCCTTCCCATGTGGAAAACATGAACTATCATGATCAATTAAGGATAAATCTCGAACATTTTCAAGGGCGTTTGGAGTGTCATTTTTTGGGGATTGAAGCTCTAAGTAAGTACAATCTTCTACAATTATCTATTTTTATGATTAGGGTATATATCTTGGTAAATCTTATTATAAATCCCTTAAAAATTATTTTTTCAATGCAATATTTGTTGAAAATAAAATTGGTTCTTGAATCTAGATATAAGATCTTGATTTTCTATTTGTTCATAAAAGGATTAATGTTTGGTGAGCTAAATGAGATATTCCATAGTGGTTGATGTTAATTATGCATGTTTGCTTGCGTTCAAGGGTTAATTTTGTTGTTATCTGATCTCCATGGATGATATTTGGAGATATACATCTGAAAATGATAATTTCAACCCATCAAAGACCTCGTGAGATGTGTTGAAGATGAATTTAATGATTTAGGGCCACCCATGGGGTTCAACGATATCCCTAGACCTAGGAATGGGTAAACCTGATGGTGAAATCAATGTGTGATAATTTAGAAACGCTTTTTAAAAATATTTATATGTTTAAATTAGTCGAAAACAGAATATTTATACTTGTACAATGATTTTTTATTGGCTTACAAGTTTTTTGTCATGACATAGTAATGGGTTGATTGGGTTAATTGAAATTGTGTCAAAGGGAATATTAATTATATTGAAATCCTTATGATGGTTAATGTGTGAGGGATGGTGACATGTTATGTTGGTAATGACTTGTTAATTGAGAAATATGGTTAATGGGTTTTAATAAGTGAATTGTTGAATATGCCAAATTGGTTGGGGCATGAAAATTTTAATCGGTTTGAATGTGTTATGAAATGAAAATGTTAATGTGTGAATGGGTTAAGGCATAATATAGATTCCCATGTTGATTTTGGATATACTGTGGTTGTTATGTTTATTTTTGAGTGTGTGGTTTTGATATGATATAAGTGGTTAATTGAATATATATATGTATATATATATATATATATAAATGTTCACTTCACGTGGTGGTTGGATAAAAGTCATAGGCTCCTCCCAAGGTTTGGGTTGGTTTAGACTAATGCATTAACCCCACCTTGAAATTAAAAGTTTAGGGTGTTGGAATAATGATGTATTCCACTAATGGTTGCATTCAATGAGAGTAACTAGATGTTTTCACCATGGTATTTTGTCACTTTTTACCCCTAATGATGGATGAAGTTGACTTATTCACTAATTCTTGATGTTTGACTACACTAAACAATTATGTAAAGGATTTAAAATCCTATCCCATGGATCACATGATGATAATATACTATATTTTGATGATGATATATATGATGAAATGGAACTCATGTAATATGTGGTTAAGTTAAATTTTGATAACCAATTGCACCCTTCTGGTCGTTTTTTACTTATAATATATTTAGTATACCATGCATTATGTATTTAGACTCAATATTTGTAGACACCATTTGTGGTGGCCTAATTTGTTGTACTCTCACGCTTCTCTATCCACCATTGGGTACTCAAGCTTATTTCAAGCTTGTGGGTCAGGAAAAGGGCAAGGTCCCCTCATTAGGGAATTGAGTCGAGCGTGTATGGTTCTTGGATGAGTTTCCAGACATGGAGTTTGGACCATTTTGGGGGATTTCACTATTTATCATTATTTTGTTCTTCCATTCACATGGCTTTGTTTATCATGGAAATATTTATTAACTATTGGCTCTGGTATGCACCGAGATTCGTGGAAATGCTTATTATGCATATCCATTGGTTAGAAAATATTTCTCTACAATTAAAAATTGTTATTTTTTGTGGATCACTCTAAAAAGTGGGTATAGTCCCCCTAAGTTACTTATTATACAATCAGTATTAGTTTGAAACCTCTAGAAAATGGGGAGGCATGCTTGAGGTCATGTGATGACCTAAATCTAAGATTCAGTTTAGTGGTCTCCAAGATGGGGGCAGTACACATCTAACCATGGGATTGGCATTCCAAATCCATTGTTCACATTTTCGTGTATATAAATAATATTTATTTATAAGAAAAAAACATATAATTATGTAAATTCAATAAATCATGTCTTTTTATGCCTGGTTACAGGGAGTTTGTAACAAAATCTTAAAGTACAGAAGGTTTTGGAAGTCCAATTCAAATAATTTCTACGAAACCAATAAATTTAAAAATATATATTTGCGAATGGAGAAAAACATCATTCTCTAATCAGGATTATGACATCATGGATGATGAGAAATTCCTACTATAATGTCATAACAATATCCAGAACAAGAATGCCCCTAAAAATGATGATATTCAAGCAATGTATAGGCTAGATGATCTATTGAGAAACAATGAAAGGCTGTCCAAAATTCTATATAAAAAATAGTGGCTACAGGAAGGTGATAAAAACATGAGATTATTCCACCATCTTTATTAGGAAAAAAGGACTGGAATGGGGATCAATTTCAAATTCATTTATGGATATATGTATAACTCTGAAAATAAAATTTCAAATGTGTTGGTCGGCTTTTGTGAAGGAATGTATTCCGAACCTGGGAATTATTACACCAAAAAATGATATACAATATCAAATGTGTTGTCGATAATCATTATAATGTCTCCCTTGTTGAATCCTCTAATGATAATGAGGTTTACAATGAACTTTTACACTAAATATTGAGAATGTAGCTAGTCATGATGGGTTAAGAAATAAATTATTTATGTTCTACTATGATATAGTTCATGACGAGATCATTAATATTGTGAGGGATTTATTTAACCATGACACTATTCCCTAGGTAATCAACTCTAATTTTATTTCCCTAATATGAAATAAGAATAATGTTGTGGATTTCAATGATTTCATACTTTTTTATATTAGGAATACTATTCCAAGAATCATTAGAAAAATAATTTCTATGAGGTTAGGTCCCATTTCTTGGGGGTTTGTCTCATCAAATTAGTTTGTCTTTTTCCCTGGTAGGAATATTCAAAATTTCCTCTTTACTGCCTATTAATGTGTTAACATCATGAAATGAAGGGTTAAACATGGGATCTTTTCATTAATGATTGATATCATAATATAATGTGATACAATAATGTGGAATTTGGATTTTGAAATGCTCAAATTGTATGGCTTCTCATCAGAGTTTGTAAAACTTATTAGTAACATTTTACAAAGTGTGAAGAAGTACATTATTAATAAGGGATCCCATAAAGGCTTCTTCCAGTGTTCCAGTGGAGTATTGATAGGTGATCCATTATCTGGGATTATCTTTTCTATATTTGAGGATTATTTGAGTTCATGCATCAATGATCTTGTGAAATCTCGTCACTATATGAAAATTAAGGTTGTAAGGGATCATTTATCCTCTTCACAACATTTTTATTCATATTACATCCTTTTTTTGGGAAGGTGCACCAAAAAACAGTTTCTTATTTCCAAGTGATATTTCTCACTAAGAAGAGGTCTATGGTCAGGTTTTTAGTTGGAACAATTCATTTGTGGTGTTTGGGGATTGATTAGTTGCCTCAAAAAAGAATAGGGAGTCAATAATAATTGCTGTGAAATGGGAAACACTGCCTTTCACATATCATGGGGTGCCTCTATTCTAGGGCATAGTTAGAAGGTGTTACCTTGGAAATATAATTTATATAATTATTTGTCAAATGTAAAAATGGAATGTAATGTCAATGACACATGCTAGTCGAATAAGATTTGTTAATTTTGGGATTACCACAAAACAATTTATGTGTTCTCTCTTTAAAAATGCCTCAAGTCCATTATAAAATTAGATTTGGCTTTTATCAGAAACATTGTGTAGATTGGATCAATCCACGAAAGGAATATTATTATGGTGGATAGAAAGGATTGTATTAAGAATCTTGATATGTAAGGCTTGGGTATTAAATATATGGGCCTCTTTAATGAGGCTATTCTCTATAAATTCACTTGGAACCATCTAACATCAAAACATAGCTCCATGTAATTCTTTTTTAGTAGATACAATAAGAAATTATAGAATGATTACTCTATTTACATTTCATCTTCATCATGGATATCTATTATTCCTCCTATAATGTGCTCACGTGATCATCGAAATGGGTTGTTTGTAATAAGTATCCTTTGAACATATGGAATACACCATGGATGAGAAGACCAATCAATGATGATCTCATTATTCCCAATAACATGGTGCATATATCTATTCCAAATTCTTTTCTACATAACACTCTATATGATTTTCATTCCCCTGCTATGTTAATAGTATACAACTGTATGTTTTTGTTGATGTTGATATGTTATGGTGGACTACTGACAATGTTCATAATTTTTCTATTAGGGGTTTCTATAAGAAGAATTGTGATATTGGAAATGATATTTTTTCTTAGATGATAAATTTTAGGGAGTAGTTCATCACAACTGACATCCTAATGCTACTGTGAAGGAGTTGGAAATCCAGGTTGTTGCTTCTTGGATAGCTCCAATTCATGGGATTTCATCATGACCTTGAATTCATGTTATTATTTTCCTTAGATGAGTCCATTGGGTATTTTTTTCTGACATGAAATTTCTCTTCATATCTTTGGATATACCTGCAGTTGTTGTTTATAGATTCCTTGAGGCATAGAAGTTTTGATGACACCATGCTGGATGTATGCAGTGTGAACAACAACAAGTAGATATAGGGGTTATTTACACAACATCACCTACCATTGTTTTAAATGTTTGGAGTATAAAACAATCTCTTTAATTTGAAAATCAATGACCATATTTTCGAATTTGTATTGTCTTCCCTTGATAGGGAAGTTTCAACTGCATCAAATATCAAAATGGGTACAATGAATAATGATTTCTCTTAACATGAAATTATGAAATTTTTTTGTGTTTCTAATAGGATTAATAAACAACTAATGATAATGTAAATTAAGGAGATCCCCCAATTCCAACATGTATAATGGTGAATGTTGATGGTGTAGAGTCAGGTGCCCCAGGCCCATCGGGTAGTGGCAGTGTCTTCCACACATAATGGTGCTTTGTTATAGGATGCTTCAACCATTATATTTGGATTTGATTGGCTATTGAGGAAGAAATGTGGGAAATCATTAAGGCTATTAACTGTGAATTCCAATACAAGTAGAGATGTATTTCTGTGGAATCTGATTCCACCACTGCCGTCCACTTTTTAATGATTTGATCTTGATGTGTCATAGGGTGAGTGATCACACATTGGATTGAATGTCTACGTTTTGCTGAAAAATCTACCAGGAAGTAACCCATGTGTACAGGGAAGTCAATCAAGTTGTGGATTCCAGGTCAAAATGGGTTATTTTAGAGTCGATCTTTTTCTTTTCATTCATCAGCCCTGAGTTTTGTTCTAATTCATTAGAATTTTATATGTGGGGTTTCATTCATTCCCATTTATGTAAATCCCCTTATAATGTGACATTAACATTTTCTAGTAAATTTTGTTAGGGATGGTCTCTTAAAAGAACCTACACCTTGTTTATTAAATTATAAAATTATTTAAATGTCATAAAAATCAGGAAATATGATAATTGGTATGGCATATAGTATATTATGTTTTCCCTTTCCAATTTTTGATAATAGTTTCTATGAATTAGTTAAATTATAACCCAAAAATTAGGAAACACTCATTTCAATGATAACGGGTAAAATTGGTTAACAAATGTGTTAAACCAAAAGATAATGTTTAATATAATGTATATGACTATATAAATTGGATTGTATGATTAAATGAACACTATCTCATCCTTATATTTAAATTATTTTTATTTTGGGACCATTTTAAAAGAGTGAGAAATAAATTATATTATAATATTTCATGTATTTTGAAAAATAGCATTTATCATATTTTATAATAAAATCTATTTTATTAAGTGATTGAAAATACACAAAAATCCTACATCTGGTCAAATTAATGGGATATGTTTTAAAAATAATAACCATGTACATTTATGTGTCACATTTTTTAATGGTTTATTTATTTTACCATAAATGAAAAAAATAGATATTGATGTTATTATAAAAATGTTTAATGGGGATTCAATCAGGTATATCCGAGAGAAAAATAATATAAACCTATCCAAATATTATTTGACAAAATTATTTTGACACATACTCATATTATATATATATGGAGATGCTTTTTTGATGAACAATAATTTATATTAATTTAACCCATTAAGAAATTCCATGAATGCCTCTATACTCAGTAATAAATGGGAACCTCCATTCATCACATCCTTATACCGTTCTTTAACTAATTTTTTCACAATCCATAACCAAGTCTCCCCCATACATCACTAATCTCATTTTGGACATCATATTTTGGGCACAATTATATCGATAATGGGATTAAGGTGTAATGTGTAAGAGGCATTCCAAGGAAGTTGTATATATTTTACCTGAATGAATTAGTTTTATTTATTCTTCAACATTAATAAATATAATTAAACAATGATGAAATAATAAAATCATTATTTTCCATGTATTAAAATGTTATCATGTTAACGTTATGACCTATATCCATCTCCGAATTTATAAAATGGGAAATTAAATTTTCTTTCATGTTTATGATGGGATTTTATATCATGAACTGATATAATTAGGTTTCCATCAACAACTCTAATGATTAGATATAATGGTGTATTTAATGTATATATAGGTATATATTTAATTCATGAAATAATTATTTTAATATAAATATAATTAATCATTAATTATTTAATTTATTGAATTTTCCATGTATTTTTCTTGGATATTATATAGATTATTTCCCAGACCTGGTGCTAAGACATCATGAAATTTTGAGGTCTGGTGTGCATGGAATATGTTTTTGAAATACATTAAATTCATTAGATATAACAGAAGTGCAGTTTTCCAAAAAATTAATAATAATTGCAAAGTGATTTCCAAGATTATAAATCTAAGGGAACCATTGAGTTTATAACGAGATGTTTACCCTAGGTGTGACTTAACATTTGTCGACATTAGTCTTTTGTAGAAATGTCATCGCAGGAGTGGAAATGTATAAAAAAATTAAAAAATATCTTATTTTATTTGAGTTCACACAATGATTAATATTCCATTAATAGATCGTTATGTCTTAATTACATGGTTAGTCACATAACCTTGTAGACATTGGAGAATCCTTGGAGTGACTATTGGCGAACTCTCTCAGGCGAACAATGATGAAATTATTGATTTAATATCGATTCTAATTATATTAGATGGATATCGACAATGAATGAAAAAAATAATTCATCATCATCGATTGATCCAAATCGAGTTAGGGGATGTGTTTTGAATTGTTTTGTCCTCGTTCTTCAATTTTTCGATGAATTCCAATTAATCAATGAATAGATTAATACATTGTTTAAATTTTTTATATGATGGATTTATTTAGGGGTGTTTAGATGAATAATAATATTTATAATTTGATTATATTAGTTTCCGTTCTCAGGTAAATGGATCGAGATTGATAGGAACATTGATCTAGGTTTGTTCTACTAATTTATTCTTGTGAAACACCCTATTTATCATGCATCACGTGCATTGTTCATTTGGTTTGTGGATAGAAAAATGTTGATCAATTGATTTTTATGCAGTAATTTCTTAGATCAATGATCCTAAATTAAAAATAAGAGTATGGGATGACATGATAGAGATTTCATCACAGATACATAGTGATTCGAATGAGAGTGGATACCTGATTTAGAGTTCCATGGTATTATTCAAAACAGAATGAATATTGACTAATATATCCATTTTTCAAATAGAATTGAGGCCATTTTTTGATGTTCATGTGACGATGATGATATTTTGTGTGATATCCTTGAATTACATCATAATTGGAGTCTATATTTATGGAGTTAGTGTGTGGGAGTATTCTGAAGGGAGAAAAAGGGTTTCTGAAAAAAAAAACAATTCAACACTGCATGCAATCTGGGATTACCTGAAGGGTGGGACCCCTTAGTAGTATCTAGGGTTTTTGGATGATTTTATGTATCACACAATATGTGAAGCCTATCACACAGTATGTGGTCGCACTTTGGTGAATTTTTCATGTTCTTTTTAAAGTACACAGACACATGGTGGAGTACAAGAACTGCCAACATGGTGTGTATTAACCCCACAAACATGACATGGACCATGTACATGGAAAAAGTCATGTATTGGTATATGGGAATAAGAACATATGTTAGATCCAAGTAATGGAACATGGGTAGAGTAAACATTACTCTTACATACCATGTACTACTAAATATACACATCTTGTGAACATGGGGTATTTATATGAGAAGGACCTAGGGTTATGGGACACAACATATAACCAATACTATGAAATGTGTACTCTTTTATACATGGTTTTTATCACTTTTTTATGTATCATGTTTTTTGTTATTGTAGGTTCCCTTATCCCTTCCTTGAATGTTGGTGTAGTATCATCTCCTACTCATAAGACTATGATCCCTCTAGCATAACATCTTGGATAGAGCCATTGGAATCCCTTTGACAGGATTAGAGTGATATCCTCTACTCATATTCATTCCCTAGGTGGAGTTCACAGTATCATAGTGCCCTACAATATGCTGGAATCGATCTTCTATGTAGTAGATTAATACATATTGAGTTATTTGTATCAACCCATGTCCATGGAATTGATCCTCAGCAATGTATCATATTATTTTTGTAATATCAGTGTCTACATTCCCATGATGAGACTCGATAAGAAGTACCTCTCATATATACTTCATTAGTGCTATCAGAACTAGAACTACGTTCTCCCAAATGAGTGCATTGTGGAATCTTGAAGCTGGAATCCTAGGATGGCATACTATTGTTATGACTTACATATAGAATTAATTTATTTATTGAATATATATGGATATTCCTATTATATTTAATGTAGACATATACCCATGTAGATATGAGTGTATTTCATTATTTTATGTTTTCTGATTTCGCGGTTTTCAACTATGTGTTGTTAAACTAAACCCTTCCTAGGATTTTCTTATATGTGTTATTTCATTTGTATATTATCGGCATATTGATAGAGTCCTTGGTGGAGCATGGATAGATATAAATTACTGAGACTGGACAGACTGAGTTGTTTTCTTATGGGTTTCTTGCAATAGTCATAGTACTTTTTTTCTGGTATAAATATTTATTCAGAATCAATGTGGTGGTATTGTATTTTGAACTTTTTAGTTTCATTTACATCATTTCAAACTTTGGTAATAAGATTATAAGTATGAATGCATTATTATTTAGATGTTTTTACATTTCATCATTGTTCAAGATTGGGGATGTGTGCATGCGTACAAGTACATAGGCTAAGGCATTCCACATTAGTAATACTTCTTATCATTTCGAGTCTATAAACCCTATCATATTTGCGGCATCATTGGGGTGTCAAAACATAGGACACTTTGGGATGGTCTGTGAATGAATGGTATTAGGGTATGAAAATTCTATATTAGGACCAGAAGATTGGTTTTGGGAAATAGTGTTAAGTATTTTGAGTTTTTATTTCAGGCCTGGGACTCCAAAGCTGGTTATATGGTCAATGTATCCTCACACCTAGTCTATGATCTCCTACTTATCAACTTGTTGCATAAGTATAATGGTTGTAATGAAAATATGGTCCTGAATAATATTGGTATTATATGCGGTTTCCATTTAATTATTGAGTTGGCTCTCAAGATATACTCATTGAAAATGGTACATCTTGTTTGTTTGATAATTCCTTCATGATGTACGAATATATGTATTTTGAATAACTATAACACAGATGAATCACATAGTGATGAGGCATCCAGAGAGGGACCATTTCTAGAAATTTTTCCTTCAGGTGGTGCACTTGTCATACCACAACCTATAGGGTAGCACATGGTAACCACAATACCATTAGATGAGGATTTCATGTTGACTATTAATTATAAGTTTCAGTGACATAGACCCCTCATGTTCTTATGTGATCTTAACCCAAAGGTGGAAGAGGACTGTTTTGAGGCAGTGGCCCATGTTTTCCATCTAGTTAGTGCACATGTAGCTAAAATAGTGTTCATGGTTGCGATCATAATTCACAACTCATCCGGTTGACTGTGGGTGTGGTATCCAAATATAATGATTAGAATACTCTTTCATGGATAAAGTTTTAAAACAATCTAAAAGAAGAGTTCTCAACAGATATGTTGAGGTATGTAATTATCCAAACAATTCTACAACTCCAGTTGGACATCATGACAGTACTAGAGTACTCATTTAGGTTTAGAATCCTCTCTAAGAAATATATAGATATAGTTTGAAATCTATAATTCATAAATTGGACCTTTGAGTTATGTCTGCATAGTGACATCTGAGCCACCATTATACCTATGTTCATTTCAACATATACTGGGGTACTAGAGTGATATTTGGTGGTTGAGATATTATTGGATGAGTAGATACAAATTGTGGTTAACATTAGTGGGAAAATAGGATAAAAGACCTCAATAGTTGGGATCCAACACAAGTCTCATGGAATTGACCATGTGAGATATATCATGAGGATGTCCTAGGATAGATGATCTATAATTCATTGATCACATGCTGGGTACAATCATCACATAAAAAGATTGTGCTACTCATGTGATAGAAAGGGACATATCACATGAGATTGTCTGACCATTCTTCCAACTGATAGAGAGACCATTTATGGGCTTCTGAGGCATAGGTAGTGGTAGGACCAGGAAGGTTTTAATGGTTTCCTAAATGGATTAGGAGTTGGGATAGGTTATGGATGTAGTAGAAAATTTTACTTGTAACCACCACCACCCCCATGGAGTGCACACCAGACACTAGGAGCTGGAAAAAATGGGGTGTGGGACTACTGGTGGCCGATGGATACAAACCAGAGGCTTTGATAGTGATTCAAGTCATGGTATATGTTCTTTATACATTATATTCCATTTTATAGCCATAGGTTCTTTTCTTTAAATTCTTTCTACATACCTTGTACGAGACCTAGAGACTTTGATTGAACCTTTGGCTTGATCATTATTTTAGGAGACTCTTACTAGAGAAGACTCTGTGATCCTGCACTTGTGCCAACCGTGTGACATGAGTCTTCGAGGTGATAGTTTCTATTGGAATCTCATCATTGCAATTTCGAGGCCTTATGGAATCATTGTTCGTATGTATTGGTTATCTACCGTAAATGTCCATATAGACTATTTTTGGTTAATGTTGTAGTGTTCCTATAGTGATGGAAATAAGTTCTCCTTTGTATGAGAAAAGGAAACCTAGTTAGTGTGAGATGTAATAATTTATAGTAGGGTTCATCCAATTACTCATCAATTGGCTATCCTAACCCTTGGTGTAGTGGATGTTGTTAGTTCACAATTTCATGTAATGGTGATGGAGTATGAGGATGTCATCCCAATGGATTGTCCAAGATTACCTAAAAAAAGGGATAGACTTGTTCATTGATCTAAACCTCATAAAAACAGCGATACATATAGAATTATATTAGATGTCTCATGCATAGATTCGTAAGCTGGGGGTTTAGTTGGAGGACTTGTAGAAGAATGAGTTTTTTTAACATTGTGCTCAACACTTGGTAGACCCACTTTTTTTCAATGAAGATTGGTAAGAGATTGAGGTTGTGTATGGACTATTGGATCTTGAACTAAGTGATTGTGAAGAACTAGTATACACTACAGAGGATCAATGACCACATTGAGTAGCTAATAGGGGCATAATGTTTCCCGAAGGTTGACCTATGATCATACTATCACCAGTTGCGATTACGAGAGAATGATATACAGAAGATGACATTTAGATTTCTCTATGGTCACTATGAGTACTTGTTGATCCCCATTGTCATGATGAATGCTCTGATATATTCATGGGACTCAAGAACTGGATCACAAAACCTTACATATACAGATTAATGTTACTCTTCATTGATGATATCATTGTGTACACGGAGTTTGGGGAGGATCATTTTAGACACATGGGGATGGTTCACGATATAATCCAAGATAAGAATATCTTCAATAATAATTCCTTGTACTAGTTCTTGATTAAGGATGTTAACTTTTTGGGACACGTTATCTTAGCCTATGGAGAGGAAGTGGACCTAATCAAGGTTAAAGCAGTGTTATCTTAGGAGACACCCGTAAGTGAGTCGGATGTAACTCCCTGTGAATTTTACAAGGTATATTTTTTTAATTTCAATGATATATTGTGTTTAATGCTAAAATAAGATAGGTTTTCACTACACACAACACTTCCATAGCTTTTGGAATATAAAACACTATTCATGGATCATTTTACATATCTATCCTTATAGGGCATCTATTTTCCACATATTCAAATACATGATAATGCCCATTTACATTATTCCCACCATTATCTCATGAGATATAAATCATTACCCAATGCATTGGAAGGGGGTATAGGTCCCACCCATATCATAATGATATCATACATATGTGTGTTATTTAATATTCATCTTATAATGGACCCTAAACATATATGGGTTTCATAAACATTATTTCATAACCCATGAAATAAAATGGCTATCCAAAAAATTTTATCACATCATAAAATATTGAAATATATAGGTTTCATAATTATTTCATCATATAATAACCCTTTAAAGGTATTGGGTTTTATAATAATTTATCATAGTATAGCCCATTGAATAGAAACTATTTTCAGATACATAAATCTATTACAAAATAAGCAATATAGATAAAAATTATGAATAGTTTCATTGTTATTATATCCCAAGTAACGTATAATTTTAAACAAGGATTTCATCTTAGAAGAAGAATGATTTTGGAATATATCATGGAGTATCTCTTTTTAAGATATATATCATTTTATTCATCCTTTTTGTTGAATGAAATTTGAAAATATGTAACGAAGAATAATATAAATCACTTCTTATGGAAAAAATCATTTCACCTTTGAAAAACACTCTTTAAAACCTAAAAAAAATTTCAAAACAATTTTTCTTGAGATCATATAAATGATTATTGATTATAATTTTAGAAACCATTTTCCTTGAAATCATATAAATTTACTTTGAAAATAACATTTAATATAATATTGAAAAATTATTTCTTTTAAAATATATAAAAGAATATTTAAAATAATTTAAGAATCATTTTACCTTTAAAATATATTAATGAAGAAGAAATATCATTATTGAAAACATTTTTCCAATAAATCATGTAAAATAATAATCAAAACATTTTTAAAACCTATTTCTTTTAAAAAAAGTTAAAAAAATATATTGATTGTTTGAAAATGTTTTGAAATCCATTTCTTTGAAAATACATTAACAAATTACAAGAAATATTAAAAACCATTTGACAAAAATATCATTGATAAAAAAATTAAATCATAATAATACTTTTTTGATTTTATTGTAGAAAACATGGTATTGAATGAAAAAGAATTTCCAACTGAAAGAAAAAATAATATCATTTGTTCATAAAACAATTTTATAAATTATCATAAGTAAAGAAAAAGAGTGTAAAATTGTACTGTTAATTGAATATAACATGAATATATAAAGTTTACAAAAATTAATTTTATTTTGTGGAATATGGATTGTCTTAATTCATTAATATTATCAAAATATTAAGCAATCTTGATAAATGAGAAGATTGTAGCAGTAATCCATTACCACTTTGGTAACATTGAATCATAATATCATGGAAATAAAAACATTAAATAAATATTAATAAATCATAAAAAACTATTTTATTTAAATATTATTTCAATTGTAGTATATACACCTAATAGAAAAATATAGGTGAAAAATAAGGAATGTGTCTCAAAAACATAAAATTGAGATAAAACAGCTTTACAGATTTTCTAACATTTGATGGCTAAACACGATGAAAGATAGTTCATAAAATTCATATGATAATTACAATAAATTTAAGAATAATAATAATAGATTGAATATATGTGAAGTATAAACATCACATTAAATAACATACTGGTCAATAAGACTTGTATCTCATAGAAAGAAATAGTGATATGGAATTCCATTACATTATGACTTAAAATTATACTTACACATTATATCCTACTGTATGATAAATATAAGATTATTAATAATCTTAAAAATAAACATATAATTATAAATAATACCATATAATATTCACTTATGACTTTATATTACTTGTTTATTAATATATCCATGTTTAAGTAATGTTTCAGGTAATACCTACTTTTTATATCTTATGTGTTTTGACTTCTTATTATTCATCCTATTAAATATATCATAATTTACTTATTAAAATAATTTAAAACAACCTATATATATTATTCAGTATATAAATATTTATAGTAATCCAAAAATTATTGAATTATTAAACAAATACCCCATTCATGGAGACTGTAGGCCTCATGTATGCATGAACGTTGTATCTATTTTATTATCATATAAAAAAAATTAAATGAAATATATATGTATAACTTCATAATAGTTAAAATAATATTTAATATATATAAAATACATTTACAAAACTAACCCATAATGCATTATGTGTACTGTGTGATTAAATTCACAATGTTATACGGAGGTGGTAGTCCGCACTTCAAAAAATGAAGTTATAACATTTATAAAAGAACGAAATCATAATTTTAGAAAATATTAACAATTAAAGTATTTTAAAAATTCATGTATATCATATATATCTTCTAATAGTATTCTATTATCATAATTTTCTACCATTATAAATGGTAATGGAAGAACAAACAACATTGTGCTGTGAGACGGTAGTTCTCCATACATAATAATTGTATGTTTGATACCCATTGGATGGAACTGTGCATAAGTTCAAGTAAAACCCTCAGAATATAAACTTATTAGTAATTTTATTACATTTAGGATATTATATAAGTATGGAATAAGAATATTTTAGTTTATGGAGAATGAAAATAAAAAAAGGAACTTGAGGACGGATATTACCTCTTCTTTTGGTAACTTGTTTTTGTTCCCACAAAAGGGATTCCTTGGTTGGATTTCATCCCAAAGTACCATTCACGGAGTAAAGGATGGATTTTGGGAGATTATTTGAGATTTGGTTGGTTGATGAAATAGTCTTAAGATGTGTTATTAAGTGTGAGGTGTGGGTTACTTTTTATAATGGAGGAGTGGAATTCTAGTAAATATTTGGAAAGGGAATTACACCCAAATTATTCCTATGAATCATGGATACCATAATGAACCAAATTTGATACAAGGGATTATGGGTTCTAAATATGGTCATACAATTTATTTTGGATAGGTTTCTAGATCATTTTGAGCCATATGATTATGGTTCTGTTGTTTATTAATCTAATTTTCCCTTTAATAATTAAAATAAATTTTAATTACATTCACAAATATTTTTTATCAAAAACTAAGTTTATTGTTTTAGAATTTATAAATTTCTTTGATTCCATATTTTGAACTAAATTTTCTAAATTCCAATAACATATGTGTAAAATATTAATTTTATTTTTATCCCATAGATGGGATATTAAATTGGGATTTTTAGAAGAATATTTTCAATTTTTTTAGGTTTTATATCAAATTTCAATATGAAATAAATTAAAATTTAAAACAATGGACTAATTGTTGTATATATTCTCTAATTAGACATTAAACCCAAATATAAAATTAATTTACCCTTATAAATAACATTTAAAAAAAATGGTTTTTGAATAAAAATTTAGTATTTTTCTTTATTAATCAATAAGTGAAATATCACATATATAAAATTTCCAAAACAAATCCCCATAACCTAATTTTATATTTCTATTTATAAAATATAGTTTATTTTGAAATATAAAATTCAAAAAATGCAAAAAATTATATTTAAAATAGTTCTCCATTAAATGTTATTAATACCACTTTTATAAAAATAATGCTTTTTATGAATAGTATTGGGTTTATTTCAATATTATGACTATAAAATATTTTCAATAAATGTAAATATTTATATTTATATATAATGAATATCATTCATAAATTTTAATTAATTTAATTTATTTCTAAAAAATTATTTTGTGGATATAAAAATATTTTTTATTATAACATTCCGTTTATATTCATTTGATTCTTATATTCATTTTTAATTAATGTGTATCAAATTATTTCAACCTAGTTTTTTCATAATTTACATAATCCTATTCATAAATACAAACTAACGGGCTATATTGTATCTTTATTTATTAAACAATAATATTTTTTTATATTATAGTTTGGTAAAACTCATTCATGTGTGTTAGAAAAGTCATTGATGAATATCAGTGTTGTGTGTAACGTATGATAAACTCAGGGTTCCGTATAGAGTAAGCTAAACATTAGGTGGCATTTAGTACATAATGGACTTGGTCATTCATATAATTAATTTCTCCCAAGAAATTTTTTGAGTTTTTGGAGTCTTAATAATTGAAATTTCCTTTCATTTAAACCCACATTATAAAAATTAATACTAAAACATCCTTAAGAAGAATTTCGGAAACATAAAGGATTCCCAAATTAACGTATAACATGATTTCCACAAAGGAGAAAATACAAGGGAAGAGAAAAACAAGACATTGAATAGAAATATTACTATTATATTCTAATAGTGAGTATTAGAGAATATGGTTATGAAAAAGATATCAATTGAAAATTTATAAATCGACAATGTCTTATTGGGATATTCAGGTCATCAGAAACAAAAATACAATGATATATTTTTTTGGATTCAATATAATTTTTTTCAATGTTGAATAATTTTAATGATATGATATTTCTTGATTCAGAAAAATATGACCCTTTTTGTGTCTTGATCAATTTTCAATTCTATCTTATTTTAGGAATTTAAAGTGAATATTTCATTCTAAAATCATTAGTAGATAATAAGATCCATAAATAATATTATATTTCACTACATCAATGAAAAAAATGTATAACAAGTAATCCAATATGCACCAATCCACATATGGAAAGATTATAAATAAATATATGAAACATCACCCATTGTTTAACACAAACCATTCCATTAATGGTTAACCAATAACCATTATGAATGATCAAAATCCAAACCAACATAAATAAGGTCATTAAATCACCTTAACATTGATCCCTAATATATCAAAATTTATCTTTTTGTTGTCACATTCCAATCCTTTAAATAACCTCATAATATAGTATCGAAAAACATAGTAATGACCTGAATTACCATAAATCCATTTTGATAACATGAATGATTCATTGTTATAGATATTACTTGATATATTCATTGAATCTAGTATATATTTAAACATCATCTATCATAGCCTATTTCACTTTTTCAATAAATAAATTATCAGTTAAAAGGTAATCAATATTTTCTAAATTAGTTATTCATATCAAACATATCATTATCCAAGTAACATTATCATAAAATAAGGAACATATTGTGGGTTATCTTTCACTTTATCGTGTGCATTTGATGAATATTTCCTTGAAATTAAATCACTTTTATATTTTAACATATCTACACAATCTATTATTTTAAATCCTTAGTGTGAAAACATAAAATAAACCATGCTTATATATTTCACCATTCATATAAATTATTTCTTTTATTCAAATACAAAATCTCTTAAATTATTAAAATTCATCCTTAAACCATAACTAGTCTACCTAATTATATTACTTAATACCCATTTCCTTTAAAATAGTATTTATAGTCTTATCATCATCACCAATATAATCATTACTCATAGATCCTTACTTATTTTTATATTGTGCATTCAACATGGGGCATCGAATTTCATAATGACCATCAATTATGCACCCAATGAATTTAACCTTCAATGATGCCTTATAGAGGCTAGTATACTCATCCATTTAATTAATTAAACCCATTAATTCTCATTTCCATTTACATTGTTTCATTCCTCTTTTTCCATAGTTAAAACATATTTTTATTCAACTAAGATATTCACCTAGTTGATTTTTCCCAAATTATTGACTCAAAGGATGTTAAATATTCTTTCATCAATGGTCATTATTTCCCGATGTCTTAGAAAACATATTCCTTTTCATCCATGGTGAGTTTATGGGTTGATAAAGGTGAACATTACTAATAATGTTCTATGAAAACGGATTAGTAATGATCACACCATCCTTCATTCCATTGATCATCAAATTTTACTTCTCATAAAACAAATTCAATCACATTCAATGTTAATCCAAATTCTTCCAGTTATCACAATTTATGATAACCAATAATAAAAGTGTGAACATTAATTATCACATCGTAAAACCATATTATCCTAAAATTGAATTACCTATAGGATGTATAAATTATGGATCCATCCTTAATATATGACACCCCAGGTTTAACTAGGGTTATTCATAGAATTTTTTTTAATTATTTATTTATGGTTCTTGTAGTGTTGGTGAATTCCAAAAGAACATCCCCTAGGATTATCAAACTAGGGTTTCAGTAAGGCCTATTTTCATGTACCTAGTTATGATCGAGTCAGTCCTGAAGCACCTTATTGGAGTAGTTACTTTTTTTATATATGTTCTAGAACCACATCCATGTGTAGTATTCATGACACGATTTATTTATTGGATACCAATCTCTCTATCCTTTATAAAAATTCAATGATATTCTCCTATACATTTACTTAAACTTACACTTTTCCATAGATATTTCCTTACATTTATTTCTATGATTTTCTCATCCTAGTTTCCAACATATGAATAAAAAATCACTTGGTTACCAACTATAGAAAACCAATATTATTATACATTGAAATTACCTTGGTTTTGTGGAAATCATAAAACATTATAGAGAAATATTCCCAAACTTTGTATTAGTTTAGTGACATTGTAGACAAGGAATCGTAAAAACTAGTACATGAGTGAGCTACATTATAACCTGATATGTTCTTTAATATTAGAACAGTTCTTAGACATATCATACATAAAATATATCTTCACAACCTGGGGCAGTAAACATAATTTGGGGTGATCTTAGATTCTCTATAAATGAAAAAAGGGAGATATGCAGGCATAAACATGATCATGTTGGTAAGAGAATATTAACATAACATTAGAAGATCATATCATGCAAATTAAAAATTATATACATGAATCATGGAATAAAGGTTAGAAATTAATAAGCTATAAATAATAAATAAATCAAGAGTATAATCCATGAAATCATATCATATAATTCATAAATGGAATTTTGGTTTACATATAAATATGTAACATCATTACCTATATGTAAAAATACATTACTAGAACTCATCGGAGCTCTACATGGGGACTACACCTATAAGGTAGGACACACCACTATCCCCAGTCACAGTAATTTCCTTTTATGGTATCGAGGTTCCTCACCTTCCCACACTGGATTAGGTTTTCTTATTATCCCATATTTATGGGGACTACATGTATTGGTCGATACACTCCACTATCCCAAGTCATTGTTCTTTCCTGGTATGGTATTAGGTGTCCCCAACTTCTTATAGTATATCAAGCTCGTCGAATTTATGACCATCATTACGAAATGAGATATACATCTTTACCTAATGCATATGAGGGAGATATAGGTCTATCCCATATGATAATGATATCATAAATATATGGTCCATAAAAACATTATATTATCAATACCCATAAATTTTTATGTGTCACATAAACATCATGTCATAACCCATGAAATAAAATTAGTATCATAAATATTCAAATATATAAAAACAAATAGAAAAAAGATAGATATCATAATCATTTCAATCTATAATAAATTTTTAATGTTACTAGGTTTTAAAAGAATTTATTAGGGTAAAACCAATTGAATAGATATGGAATACATAACAATTGATTCATTAAAACATAAACCATTAAGATAAATGATATTATTGTTTTCCATGGGATTATATCCCTTTCTATGAAATACTATATATTAGTATGTCATCAAAGATGTTGAAAATTTTTCAATGATAACGTGGAACATCAGTTTTCGAAATATGTTACATTTTAAAAATATTTTTCTTTGATTTTTTTTAAAAAAATGACATGAAGATTCATTTAAAACTTTTCTTGAGAAAGATATATATTTCTGGTTTATAAAACTCTATTTAAATATAAATAATTATTAAAACCATTTTCCATGAAATTTTATAAATGAAACATGAAATTAATTTTGAAAACGTTCTTCCTTGAAAATATATAATATAATCTAGAAAATAATTTTTAAAAATCTTTCCCTTGAATATTTATAAAATAATATTTTAACTAAATTGGAAACAATTTTACCTTTAAAACATATAAAAAAATTTTAAAAATCATTTTTGATAAAATTATTCCTTGAAATCTTATCAAATGGGCTTCCAAATTATTTTTAAAACCATTTTTTTTTTTGAAAAATTGAAATCATATAAATAAATCATAAAATTAATCAATACACCATTTCATTGAAAATAATTTGAAAATTAATAAACAAATCTGAAAAAAAATTGAAAACCATTTTAATGAAAATTAATTTAAAAAATGTTAATAAATATTGAATATATGTTGAAAATAATTTATCTAAAACACATTGAATACTTATAAATAATTTTGGACATTTTTTTATAAAAAATGGATTCGGAAGAACAAATAATTATAACCGGTATGAGAAATAAAGTCAAATGTTCAAGAAAGCAATTTTTTAATTACCATAATTACCAAAGAGTGAAAAAATGGCACAATTATATTGATATAAAATTAATTAAATGATTTTATGAAATTTATGAGAGTTTATGACATATAGATCATAATATTTTATTAATGTAATCATAATCATTAAAAATTTCGATAAATGATTAAATTGTAGCAAGAAACAGTTACTACTTTTGTAACATTAAATCATAATATAATGGAATGAATAAATTTGAATTAATAAATAAATATCATGAATAAAGGTATATTCATCATATAACATGTGAAAATTAGTATAAACTCCCCATAAATTAATATAGTTGTATAACATGGCATGTGTTTCAAAGAATAAAAATCGAGACCAAACTACTTTACTGAATTAAAAACTTTTTAAACATAAACCCCATAAAATAAATATAATAAAATCTTTAATTGAGTACCTATTAATATATTTATAATTATAATATATTATATATATTGTAAGTATGAACACCACACAAATGATCTATGTGGTGAATAAAACATGTATCTCACTAAACTAAAAAGTGAGATGAAATTCCCTTACCTCTAGTATTGAATTTATTCTACACATTCAATCCTAGTGTAAAATGAATGTTCTTGCATTTTTAATAAACACAATAACAATATTCATACATATTATACCATATAATATTCATTTATTACATAATACTATCCATTTACAAACAATTCCATTTTAATGTAATGTTTCTGCTAAGAACTACATTGTTTTTTATACGTGTTTTGACTTGTAATTTTTGATCCTATATTATATATCATTATTTAATTATTAATATTATTTAACACAAGATTTATATAACATAAATATTCAGTATAAAAATATTTATATTAATCCATAAAAATTAAAAAAATAATTAAATGAAATACAGCGTTGATGGAGACGGTAGGCCATATGTATGTCTGAGCGTTGCTTAAGTTTTATTATCGTATTGAATGAAAGAATATAATTGGAATATATGATTATATATATATATATATTATTAAATATTATTATATAATTCATGTATATTTTATTATTTAACTAAACTTATCCTTAATACATTTTATGTATTGTGTGAAGGAATCACTGTGATTTGAGGAGGATGTTGTCCACACTTTTACAAATAAAGTTATCATGTTTACACAAAATGGAAAGCATAATAGTGAGATATTTATAATATATAAATAAATATAAATACATAATAAAGATAATATATATCTTATAGAAATATTTTTTCCATAAAAATTTAAAAAAATGATAGGTGGTATTGGAAAAATTAACAACATCAGTTTAGGAGGCAGTAGTTCACCATACCCAAAAACGGTATGCTCGATACCCATAAGATGTGAATTTTTTATGTGTAGTTAGAAACCTTATAAAATCAAAATATATAAATTTTTAGGATATAATGATTTTTATATAATTATGTAATAAGACTATTTGTACTGATTGATAAATAAAATAAAATAAAGGATCTTGAAGAAAGATGTTACCACTACATTGGGTAACATCTTTTTCTTTGCACAGAATGGATTTCTTGGTTAGATTTATTTCAAAATGGATGATTCAAGGAGTAAGAGAGGTATTTATTTAGTATATTTTAAATGATTTTAGGAGTTAAAATTGGATTGTGATTTCATATTAATTAAGAGTGGTGAGTGCATTTTTATAGTAGAGGGGGGTGTGTTATTCTTATAAATATTTTAATTGGAATTTCACACACATTTTTTCTATGAAGATTGAATCCAATAATTTACAAAATTATATAAAACGGTTTAATATAGTATAGATAGTTTCATCAATTGTTATTTTGACTAGTTTCTAGAATTATTTGGGGGTCATGTCTATACTTTAGTCTATTGTGAATTTTTTTCCCCTTAATCATTGTATTTAATATTAATTAATTTCAATAATAGTTTTGGTGAAAATATAAGTTAATATTATTAGAAATTATTAATTATTTTGTTTATAAATATGGGATCAGTTTTTCTTAATTACAATGACATAATTTTCCTTAATTAATTTAATTTCAATCAAACATACATGATGACAATGTTTATTTTTCAAAGAAAAAATATTCAACATTTTGGTGATTTTTTAACTAATATCAAATTTAAATTGATAAAAATGACATAAATTTAATTAATTGATTAATATTTAATCCAATTATACGTTGAGAACAATTATAAATATTATTTAATTTTATAAATAAATTATTATAAAGGGTACTTATGAATTAAAATGCAGTATTTTTCACTATTCATTATAAAATGAAACTTTACAGAAAAAAATCATCGTAAATTAATTTTAAAGTTTAACATTAAATAATTAATTTTTTACATATAAAATTTATTATATTTCAAAAATATATATTCAAAATATGTTATCTAAAAAATTAATATAACATTTTTTATAAAAATATAGCTTTTTAAGTTTAATATTTTGTGCATTCTTATCTTGTTCATATAAATTATATTTGATAAATTTAAAAAAATAAATGGTTTAATATATAAACCATATATTTCATTAATATAATTCACCTATATTAATTAAATTAATTTATTTGGATACAATACATTTTTTTCAATAAAAGTAGTTTTTAAAAGAATAATCTATTTAAAATCAATTTGTTATTATATTCATTTCTATTTAATTTTTTACCAATGAATTAAACCATATATTTTTCTTAGTTATGTTAATAATTTTCATAACTGGAAAATAAACAGCATTTTTATATCTTCTGATATTAAGTAAAAATATTTTTAATATATTATTATATAGTAAAATGTCATCATGTGTGCTAAGAAATCCATCGAGGTATGTAATTTTTGCATATAATGTAAGTTAACATTAGTGTTTTTATATAGATTAATCAAAACATTTTGTTGCATTTAGTGAATGATTAAATTGGTCTTGTGCAGAAAACAATATAATTTTTTTATTTAATATAAAAATTTATATTTTCAATGTTATGTTAGATATAAAATATCAAAAAGATTAAATTTATTAAAAAATAAATGTTTCACAAAATCCTGTGGTGTTATAATATTTAAGATGTTTGTAATTTTCTATCTCATAAGATTATATAAAACTCAAGCCACTATATATATTCTTAGAACCTATTTTTTCTAATATTAAAAATATTGATAAAAATTTAAAACTCCTACAACATGAAAACAAATTAACATCACTATCTATTCACTTAATTATTAGTGTTTTCTAAATTGTTTCCACTAAAATATATCAAATAATTTCTTAAATTTAAATTTAATATTCATCATGGAAATATCTATCATCATTTTATATTTATTTTTTCCCAATTTCACATTTCTAGATCAAAGGGCATTAGAACTAATTATATCCAATTATCTATGATTTCACAACATCATAACTTTCTCATATTCTGAATAATTCATGTAATGATTTAAAAACTATTCAATATTTAGAGTATGTCAAATGTAAAATTCAATGAAATCATCAATCCCTTTATCATGTTCATCACTTTTTTTAATGTATAGAAATCTAACTATGATTCATTATCAATAATAATATTTTTATGTATTTAATATAAGTTACTATATTTTTTAATAATAAATAAAAATTTACTATTATAAATAACAATTCAAAAACAACATATTGGAAAATTTTAAATATCATTTTTCATAAATGATATGATAACAACGAGTGTTCTGGTTATTATAACAAGTAGCATTTATGTTAATTTTTTTTGACATTTTATACTCCATTTATAGCTATAATATTTAAAATAATTATATAAATTAATAATTTATTAAATATTTGTAAATATTTATATAAAAAAATTAAATTTTTTGACATGTTATATTAATATAGGTATATTAGTTCTTCTTGGTGGATTACAACATAAGAAAACAAACACCTAACTATGATTCCAACATGGTTGAGTTGCGCAGGACCCCTGACCATCTGGTCCCAATCAAACATGAGGTGGTTGCTGTAGCAAGTAATAGGATTTTTAAGATTATGAAAAATAATATTTATATTAATAATACTAACAATAACATTAATATGATTTATATGAATATTTATTTCTATGTGACTTATATTAATAAGAAAAATAATATTAGAAATAGTGAAACAAATATTAATTATATTATCACTATTATTAATAATTTTACCAAAATATTAATATTAACCGTACTTTTAATAATATTATTTGCAGTTTATTATTTATATTAATATTTAAAAAATTTAAATTTTTATTTATTTATATAAATATATATAAACTTCAATAAATTAAAACATATAAATTTTATGTAAAAATAAAAATTATAAATGAATTTATATATATATATATTCTTATGTATAATATACTCTAATATATATATATATATATTATAATTTGATATAAATAATTGAATTTTTTCATAAATAAAAAAATAATAAAACTAGTAATGTAAATAATTTACTACATAAAAATATAAATTAAAACATAAGTATATAATGTATATTATTTGTAATTATTAAAAAATATATTTGATGTAAAAATGTTGAATTAAAGGAAAATGATCTATAGATATAAGAAAACATGTTTAAATATATATATATATATATATAAATATTTGAAATGAAGAGTATATGAAGTTACTCGAAAATATATAAAACACATATATATTTTTAAAAAGTGACCATGAATCAGAATAAAAGTCCATATGGATAATCACTCCATAAAAATACATAAATTGAAGATTATAAATTTTAATAATAAAGGAATAAAATAAATTTTGGAATATTATATATAAAATTGGTGATTATTTTTATATTGGAGTGTAAAAACAATAAAATTAAAAATACTACCAAATATGTTGATGATTTAGATGATATAACTAAAAAATAGTGAAAACCACTAGGGGTAAAAATGAGGATTTGGTGGATGAAGAATAATGATGGTATAATGAGATCAAAGGATGTGGATGGTGGTTTGTAATGGTGGATGGTGATATGACTTATTAGAGAGGGTAAGTTGATATGAGATATTTATGGTTATGGTAAGAAGAGTTAGTTAAATCAAGAAAAAAACATAAAAATAGGATATGCCTGAAATATAAAAAATTATTTTTGAAATCATTTATTAAATAAATAATTAGAAACTACTTTTTAATTCTGGTATATTATTACAGAAAAAAATCATTGGATTTTTTCATTTGTTGTTAAATAACTAATCATTAAAAAAAGACATTGTTAATTATATGTTTTCCTTGGAAAAGTAGATTCAGCAGTGTATATTGTCTATTTTATTTTATTGAAATATTTTGTTGATCCATTAAATAGTTCCTCAAATGAAACAAATACTATCATTTAGTGGAAATTTTGAGCTAATTGTTTTTACTCTATCTTCTAGTCATTACTGTTCAGTCGTCATCATGATTTCGTATTATTGGAACATGTGACAGATGTCATGATTAAACTGGTTAGATGTTTCAATCTTCTTCCATTAACCAATTACCATATTAATTTGATTATATATATTAAGATAAAATGATGAAGTTTATTTTGTTTAACACACATGTCCACTACTCATGAAATAAATTTAAATTAATTTATTATCAGTAATCCATCATCTTTAATTATATTTTTTGTTCTTCATTTGATCCTTATTTTATGAATATATTATCTAATTATAATTTTACTAAATACAATTATTTCGTATTTATATATAAAATATTATGTTATTAAAATAATTTAAAACATTATTTTCGAGGAAGATAATGGTGGAATCCCATGTATTTCCAAATAATTTTTGTAACCATTTTCTAATGAGATCATATATTGTTATTTTTTCCTTTTATATTTGTTTTTAGATTATCAATTTCATTTCACTTGAATGATATTGTATAACTTTTCTATATCTAATTATGTTATGAAAATCAATTATTCCCCAAAAAATATTTATTTTTTAATTCTATTCATGGCTATAAGGTGGGTTGGGGTTGATATAATTATCGAGAGGCCATTTGATCATCTAAACTCAAATTTAATAATTTATTTTCCACCCCATTAATGATTTCCAACACTATTTTATGCATATTTCTCCCATTGGTATGTTTTAATACCATTAAATTTTGTGAAATATTTTCTTTCAAATACATTTAAATTTGTTAGTATTTTACGTTATATAAAAAACGAATTTTATATAGGGTTACCTAAAACATTGAGTTTAAACGAGACATAAAATATTAATTAAACACTATTTACCAAAGTTATCAAATTTCCATTAGAATGGCTGATATGAATAGGAATAACTAAATTATGAAAATATATTGTTTACATATGTATATAGCATTAATTAATTGGATTCAAATTAATTAGAAATAAATATTAATAACTATTTCTAATTAAATAAAATCTTTCGTCTTGAAAATAAATTTTTATTATAGAAATGAGTTTTATCTCTGAAAATAAATCATATTTCTTATGGTGAATTATTTTATTGATATATATTTATATATTAAATTCAAACATAAATATTCATTTAATTGTTTTTTCAAGATATGTGATAAAATCCAAATTTACACATAAAAATGTTTTTTATAAATATTTTTTTCACCATGTTAGTTAAATGAATTTATACCTTTTTATTAGTCATTTAGAAAATATTTTTGAAAATGTCATGACCCGTCCCCCAGGGCCCATATCGTGACTACCCCAATCCCATCTTCCATAGGACCAGCGCTGGTGACTAGAACCAAAGGCGTAAATCTCTAAACTGTGAAGGAATTGCCTTTATAACATTAAACAAACATAACAAAGTATGCAAACGGAAGTAAAACACTAAAAAACTGTATACAAAAGAGTGTGCTGAAAGTAAAGAGGCTTGAATTACAAGCCCAACATTAAAGTACAATACAACATAAATTCTAGTACAACCTAAGAAAAGAATTAAAGCAGCAGCAGGGTCGTCCTCCGAGGTTCCCACCTAAAGGGTAGGTACAGATGGCCTCCTTAGCACCCCAAGTCCGTCTGTATGTCTGCTTCGTGTACATCTCGCCGAGTGGTCCACCTCCGGGTACCTATAAGGCCCCAGCCTTAAACCTTACTTAATCTTGAGTTATTACAAGATTACACATTGAGGATCTTTTCGGGTTTAGATTTTTAGAGAATTAGATCATAAAACTTGCATTACATTCCACATATAAACAAAGTGGTTACATAAAGATTGTATTCTTCATTCCCATCAATGGAAACACATTTAAAATAAAACATGGATTATTTCTTGACACATCCTTGACTCTATCATCTTATCATGTACCTTTCCCATGACCTGTGAAAAACATTTCAAAAACATGGGATGAGCATAAAAACTCAGTATGGGTTATAAAAAAACATGGAAAGGAAACATGAGTTCATATATACATAAGAATGAAATCATACTTTACCCATAAAACATAGGCACTTTAACATACCTCATAAAATCATGAATAAATCATAGAAATCATAAGACATAAAGGTAACTTGAGGCATTCATAACATTCTTACGTAGGGAGTAACCCTCTTGGTTACGTTTGGAATACCCATCACAGTATATTCCCTAAAATATATTCGGAGAAACCTTAACGTTTCACTCCTTCGCGTTACCCAATGCATTGGAGAGCTATAACGGGCTCACCCGCCCTTAGTTTATCACGGAACCACCCGACTTTGTAATAATTCCGAAGAACCATAACATAATCATATCACATAAAACATGCATAAAGGAAACATAACATATCCACCTTTAAATAACAAGATATCAATACAACACATTGATATAAAAACATTATGAAAACCATTTTTAATACCAAAATAAAAGAAAAGTAAAACATGGTATTTATTTTTCTTTTAAAAAGAAGGTATGGCTTGTAGAGGAAGCCGAAACTCAAATAACGGTCACGACGGCGGAGAAGTCGTTGTCGCCGCATACGTACAACAAAAACATTCCCTTTTTTCGTTTAGTAAACTCTTCGTATAAAAAATATTCCTTTTGAATAAACGTAAAAGTCAAAGGGGTTTATACACCGTATAAAAGAAAGTTGTGTATAAAATAAAATATGCCTCAATGAAAGGAGATTGAGACAAAGTCCTATACCTCGTATCCGACTTGACCCGACCATTCTTTAATCTCCTGAATAATAAACTTGAGTTAATATCTACTTGCTTATGAATCTTTTTCAAGTTCATTATTCCTTTTATACCATGTTATGAACATCATGTAATCAGTTAAGTTAATAATGTTCATTTTCTCGGTATTTGGTTCATAAGTCAAAAGTAGACTTCTTACACTTACATGTTGTTAATTTGGTCAAAGGTTCATTATATCCAGAATGGTATTCATGATGTAGATATCATATATGTCATATATATCCAGTACATACATGTATTTATAATATTACATAATCATTTAGAGGTAAGAAATGAAATGCACCATTCATGGAGACGGTAAGCCGTACGTACGCATGAACGCTACTTTCATTTCTATTTAGTATTTTATAGAATAGAATCATAATTATATAAAGGTATATTATAATTCCAGTATAATATCATATATAATATCATATTTCCATCCTTTATATGTCCCACATATGGTAGTTAACTAATCAAATCACTTTGAGGGGGCGGTAGTCCGCACTTCCTAAAATGAAGATATCGTGTTTACCCATAATGGAAACCATAAAGGTATGCCCAAAATGAAAAAAACAGAAGCTTAAGGAAACCATAAACATATTATATATCATATATAAAAATAGTGACATCATAATAGCCACCTTTGAAGGTGTTAAATGAGTATTGAACAATCATCGTTTCGGGAGGCAGAATTTCACCATCCACGGAAACCGTATGTTCTTTAACCATTTGATGCATTTGTGTGAGAGTGTAGCTCAAATAAATCTTATAACAACATCCTAGTATATTGAAGATACTGGTGTTGTTACAAAAGAATTAAATAAAAAGAGTTTAGGGGGTTGGAGAAGCAAAATAAAACAAATGAACATGAGAGAATGAATTACCTTAAAAAGTGTAACTCCTTTTGATTTGAGCCTAAAGGCTTCCTTTGAAAGGATTATGCCCAAAGGGAATCCTATAGGATGAGGAGAGGGATGTGTAGAGAGTACATGGGCAGGGTTTGGCCGATCCAAAGGCTTGAGGAGTGTGTGAAATGAGGTAGAGGTGGGGGCCTTTTATAAGAGGAGAGGAGGGGCACTTTTGGAAAGTAAAGAAATATTACTTTATTTGAAAATGTGTTTCGGTTTCAAAAGGTCCCACATTGATATAATTCGTGGATAAGGTTATAAGGGTTCTAAATCCACTCATCCAATTGGTTTTGGCCATGTGTAGTTCATAGAGATTACATTGTCTTTCCATTTTATTTAAATCGTCAAATAATGATGTCATCGCTGCATCATTATTATGTCATAAATAATTTAATTTATTTAATGTCTAAAAATTTTAAAAAAACTACTATGATGTAGGAAATCGTTTTAGCTTTCCAATGACTATTTATAATAAAATATCTGATCTTTATAACCCCATGTAAAAATTGTTTTTGTGAAACATATTATGTTTGTGTCATTTTTACTTTTACATTAAATAAAAAGTTATTTATGTCATTTCCCAACCTAAAGGTCTCCATGGGGTCCCCAAGTTGACCCATGGCTTTTATTGGTCGGCCATGACACAACCAATAAGTTTGGGACATGTGTCTAGGTCATTTCATATTATTAAATCATTATTTATACCTTAAACTACAATAATTACCACTAATCGCGATTAAAAACTTAATAAGTTACTATTCACCAAAAAATTATTTTAATCTCATTGAACCACATTTTACTTCTTATTGACAACCATGTATGTAAGATTTTCAAAATTCAATACACATTAGTGGTAAACTTTCATTTAACTGAAAAATCAGTTTGCTTGATTACCACTTATTGGTTTCACTATTCATCAAAAATTGATGTTTTTCAGAAAATTACCAAAAATTCACCCTAAGATATATTTGATATTATGAATTCAAAAATTAAGTCTATTTTAAAAAATTCAAATCATATAAGTCACATTAATTAATTTAATAATTAATTCCCACTGCTAGAGCAAAAAGCGTGTTTTTACAAAACAATAAGTATCAAAAGATTGACACCAGTTTAAGTCTAATTTCAAAGTGAAATTGATTCCAATGACCACCATTGGATAGAATGGTAAAAATATATTCTAATTTCACTTAAAAACCAATTCAAAACATAATCTAATCATATAAATAAAATAGGATAAAAAGCAGTTTTGATGTAAAATGCAGTATTTTTCACTATTCTTTAAAAAATGAACATTGTCAGAAAAATACCAAAAATTCACACAAGGTAAATTTTGATGTCCCAATCATAAAGAATAAGTTTATTTTGACAAACATAGTTTATAAAATTGTCAAAATATAGATTCAAAAATGGTTTTCCATCAAAAGGCAGTAAAACAAACTTTTAAGAATATTAGTGTATTCCATGCATAAGATTGTATTTATTTTCATTTTAAGCCTCTATAACACTATCTTAATCATTAAAAGACATAGATAAAAATATCTATTATTCATTACTTACTTGGGATGTTACATCCTTCCCCCCTTTAGAAAATTGTGTCCCCGCAATTTATTTACTTATCGAATAAATGATGGTACTTATCTCTCATTGCATTTTCAGATTCCCATGTTGCATCTTCAATCATGTGGTTTTTCCACAAAACCTTTACCTACTTAATCACCTTATTCCGTAACACTTTCTCCCTGTGGTCAAGAATCTGGACCGGTTGTTCCTCATAAGATAAGTTCTCTTCCAGCTGAACTACCTCTGGACTCAAAACATGAGATGGATCTGGAAAATACTTTCTTAACATCGAAATGTGAAAAACATTGTGCACCTGAGATAAACTCGGAGGTAAAGCCACTCGGTATGCAACTGATCCAACTATCTCTAGAATTTCGTATGGTCCAATGAACCTTGGACTCAACTTTCCTTTCTTAACAAATCTCATCACACATTTCCAAGGGGAAACCTTGAGAAAAACATGATCACCTACCTCGAAAGATAGATCCTTCCTCCGTTTATCCGCATAACTCTTCTGCCTGCTCTGAGCTGTTCTCATGTGTTTCTGAATCAGCTGAACTTTTTCTTCCATCTCTTCTACCAATTCTGGTCCCATCAACTTCCTTTCACCCACTTCATCCCAGAAAGCTGGAGTTCGACATCGTTTCCCATATAATGCCTGAAATGGTGCCATCTGTATACTGGAATGAAAACTGTTATTATATGAAAACTCAACCAAAGAAAGATGTTGGTCCCAACTTCCCTGATAATCCATAGAACAAGCTCGTAGGATATCCTCCAATGTCCGAATTGTTCGTTCTGACTGCCCATCTGATTGAGGATGAAAAGCTGTAATAAAATTTAATTCAGTACCCAACGACTTCTGAAGGCCTTTCCAAAAGTTAGAAGTAAACCTAGGATCACGATCCGATACAATGGAGAGAGGAACTCCATGTAACCTGACTATCTCTTTAAGATACAAACGGGAATGCTGATCAAGAGTGAAAGTATCTCGTATAGCATGGAAATGAGCAGATTTGGTCAAGCGATCAACAATAACGCAGATTGCATTATTACCTCGAGATGTCTTGGGTAATCCAACAACAAAGTCCATTGATATATTCTCCCATTTCCACTCTGGCACCGGTAAAGGCTGAAGCATCCCTTTCGGTAACTGCCTCTCTGCTTTAACCTGCTGACAAGTCAAACACTTCACAGTAAAATCAGCAATGTCTCTTTTCATTCCATCCCACCAGTAATACTCCCGCAGATCTCTATACATCTTAGTACTGCCCGGATAAACTGAAAACGGAGAACTATGAGCTTCACATTACAACTCTCTCTTCAACTGTGAATCACAAGGCACACACAATCTCTTCCCAAATCTCAAAACGCAATCATTATCAATGTTGAATTCATGCAACTTACCTTTCTGAAATAGCTCTACCTTTTTCTAAAACTCACTATCTTGCTTCTGTGCCTGCTTGATTCTATCTGATAGAGAAGATCTCACTGATACCTGAAACAAAACAGAAGGACTCCCTGCACCAACAACTTCTATGCTAAAGTTCATCAAATCCTTAACCAAAGGATCACGTTCCAAACGCAACATTATTAATGAAGCATTACTTTTTTGACTCAAAGCATCAGCCACTTTATTTTCTTTTCCCGGATGGTAATGAATTGTAAAATCATAATATTTTATTAATTCCAGCCATCTCCTTTGTCTCATGTTTAACTCTTTCTGAGTGAATATATACTTTAAACTTTTGTGATCGGTATATATTTCACACTTTACTCCATACAAATGATGCCTCGAAATTTTTAAAGCAAAAACAACAGCAGCTAATTCCAAATCATGTGTAGGGTAATTTACCTCATGAGTTTTCAACTGTTGTGAAGCATAAGCAATTACCTGATCATTCTGCATTAGGACGCAACCAAGTCCTTTCAATGAAGCATCACTGTATATAACAAACTCACCATTCCTAGAAGGTAGTGCCAAAACTGGAGAATTCACCAATCTTCTTTTCAATTCCTGAAAACAATCATCACATTCTTTTGTCCAGATAAACTTAACACCCTTCCGAGTTAGCTTAGTCATTGGACTAGATAACTGTGAAAAATTTCTATCAAACCTTCGGTAATAGCCCGCCAAACCAAGGAAGCTATGAATCTCGGTTACATTTGTGGGTGTTGGCCATTCTTCCACAACTTTTGTTTTTGCAGGATCAACAGTTATTCCATCTTTAGAAACAATGTGACCAAGGAAAGAAATTTGTTGCAACCAAAACTCACACTTGCTGAATTTCCCATACAGTTTCTTTTCTTTTAAGGTTTGCAAGATAACCCTTAAATGTTTTTCATGCTCCTCTTTACTTTTAGAAAACAACAAAATATCATCAGTGAAAACCACCACAAACTTATCCAAGAACTCATGGAAAATTCTATTCATTAGGTCCATGAATATAGCAGGTGCATTGGTTAGCCCAAAAGGCATTACTACAAATTCATAATGGCCATATCTCGTACGGAACGTGGTCTTCAGGATATCTGCCTCCTTTACCTTCAGCTGATGGTACCCCGATCTCAAGTCAATCTTTGAAAAAAACTGAGCTCCCTTTAGCTGATCAAACAAATCATCGATATGAGGCAATGGATATTTGTTCTTAACAGTGATATTATTCAAGGCTCTATAATCAATGCAAAGTCTCATAGAACCGTCTTTCTTTTTAACAAATAAAACTGGAGCACCCCATGGTGATGTGCTAGGTCTAATGAAACCTTTATCTATTAAATCTTGAAATTGCTCCTTCAACTCTAAAAGTTCAATTTGTGCCATTCGATCAGGGGGTTTTGAAATTGGCTTAGCATCAGGAACTAAGTCAACTGTAAACTCAACTTCCCGATCTGGTATTACTCCAGGCAACTCATCAGGAAAAACATCAGGATACTCATTTACCACTGGCACATCATTAATCTGAACAGTTCCTTTATTTTCAACGACGTGTGCAAGGTAACATTCATTTCCATCTTTTACAAGTTTCTCGGCCTCTTGATATGTTATCAAAAGTAAGGGTTCATTCTTGTAAACAAACTGAAAGTATTTCTGAAAAGAAACTTCTTTAGCTCTACAGTCAATCTTAGCATGGTAGATAGAGAGCCAATCCATACCCAGGATAACATCAAACTCTACTAAAGGTAGAACAATAAGGTTTGCAAGTAGGTTCTTTCCACAGATAAGGATAGGAAGATTCTTATAAATTCTTCTTGCCTCGACAGTTCCCCCAGGTATTTTTACCAAATGTTCAAGAGTCATTTCTTGAGATGGTATTCCAATTTTACTAGAAAAGGTTTCAGAGATGAAAGAATGTGTAGACCCCGAATCAAACAACACACTGGCATAATCTGAAAAAACAAACAAAGTACCTGATACAACTTCATTTGATGGCCCGACATCTGCTGAAGTAGTGGCAAAGGATTTCACCACCCCTTTCTGCTTGTAGTCTAACTGCTTCCCATCACTCAAGCTCCTTGTCGGACACTCGTTTGCATAGTTACCCATCTCATTGCACTTATAACATTTCACTAACTGTAAATCAAATTTGTTCTTACCTTCACCTTGATCCTTTTCAGTGCAATCACGAGACTTATGTCCCATCTTACCACATCGGTAGCACTTCCCAGAATTCAGAAGACATTCCCCAGCATGCCTTTTGCCACATTTATCACAAACTGGAAACTTAGTTCTCTTACCATCAGACTTTTTTGGAGAATTCTTACCTTTCTCATGCCACCTCGGTCTCTTCTTCTGCTGGTTGTTATAGAACACTTGGTCATCGGCAAACTCCATTTCCACCTTCTCAGCACATCGAACAAGCTTTTCATAACTTTTAAACTCATGAGAAGCTAATTCCCTTCGATACTTTGGCTTTAATCATGAGTAAAAACGATTGATTTTACTATCAAGGTCTCGAATAAAATTTGGAGCATACCTTGCCAATAGAGTGAACCTTTATTCATAGGCAGCCACTGAGTATTCCTCTAGCCTCAATTCCAAGAAATGCTTTTCCATCCTAAGTTGAACAGCCTTACGAAAATACTTTTCAAGAAACATATCTTTGAATTCATCCCATTCAAGAGCATCAATCTCATCGGCGTCCCGGATATTTTTAACCATAGACCACCACTGATCTGCTTCACCCTCCAAACGGTAAATAGCAAGACTAACCTTTTGATTGTCTGAACACCCCATGACATCAAAAATCTTCTCCAGTGCTTTAATCCACCCTTCAGATAGCACAGGGTCAGATGATCCTCTGAATGATGGTGGATGTTGCCTCATGAAATGTTCCACCACTGACATGTTCCTCTGCGGTTGTTCTGGCTGATCTCGTGCATGGATACCACCGCCATTTATCTCTTGAGTCAACTGCGCCATTACTGCAACAAACTGTTCAGTTCCAATTCCGACCATTTCTGGATGCTGATTCGGAAGGTTATTTCCTTCTGTATGCCTTCCTATCACTGCTTCCCTGTTTCCTCTACGGAAAACCATTCTGAACAAACATGTCTTAGATGAAGCAACATGGTAATCTTTAAATGCTATATCATTTCGAAAAAAAATATTTTTGGATAATCATTTAATAGAATTCTAACTCCTAAAGTTATCTAAACCGACCTTTGATACCAACTATAAGGCCCCAGCCTTAAACCTTACTTAATCTTGAGTTATTACAAGATTACACATTGAGGATCTTTTCGGGTATAGAGTTTTAGAGAATTAGATCATAAAACTTGCATTACATTCCACATATAAACAAAGTGGTTACATAAAGATAGTATTATTCATTCCCATCAATGGAAACACATTTAAAATAAAACATGGATTATTTCGTGACACATCCTTGACTCTATCATCTTATCATTTACCTTTCCCTTGACCCGTGAAAAACATTTCAAAAACTTGGGATGAGCATAAAAACTCAGTATGGGTTATAAAAAAACATGGAAAGGAAACATGAGTTCATATATACATAAGAATGAAATCATACTTTACCCATAAAACATAGGCACTTTAACATACCTCATAAAATCATGAATAAATCATAGAAATCATAAGACATAAAGGTAACTTGAGGCATTCATAACATTCTTACGTAGGGAGTAACCCTCTTGGTTACGTTTGGAATACCCATCACAGTATATTCCCTAAAATCTCTTCGGATAAACCTTAACGTTTCACTCCTTCGCGTTACCCAATGCATTGGATAGCTATAACGGGCTCACCTGTCCTTAGTTTATCATGGAACCACCCGTCTTCGTAATAATGCCCAAGAACCATAACATAATCATATCACATAAAACATGCATAAAGGAAACATAACATATCCACCTTTCAATCACAAGATATCAATACAACACATTGATATAAAAACATTTTAAAAACCATTTTCAATACCAAAATAAAAGAAAATTAAAACATGGTATTTATTTTTCTTTTAAAAAGAAAGTATGGCTTGTAGAGGAAGCCGAAACTCAAATAACGGTCACGACGGCGGAGAAGTCGTTGTCGCTGCATATGTACAACAAAAACATTCCCTTTTGTCATTTAGTAAACGCTTCGTATAAAAAAGATTCCTTTTGAATAAACGTAAAAGTCAAAGGGGTTTATACACTGTATAAATGAAAGTTGTGTATAAAATAAAATATGCCTCAATGAAAGGAGATTGAGACAAAGTCCCATACCTCGTATCCGACTTGACCAGACCGTTCTTTAATCTCCTGAATAATAAACTTGAGTTAATATCTACTTGATTATGAATCTTTTTCAAGTTCATTATTCATTTTATACCATGATATGAACATCATGTAATCAGTTAAGTTAATAATGTTCATTTTCTCGGTATTTGGTTTTTAAGTCAAAAGTAGACTTCTTACACTTACATGTTGTTAATTTGGTCAAAGGTTCATTATATCCAGAATTTTATTCATGATGTAGATATCATATATGTCATATATATCCATTACATACATGCATTTATAATATTACATAATCATTTAGAGGTAAGAAATGAAATGCACCGTTCATGGAGACGGTAAGCCGTACGTACGCATGAACGCTACTTTCATTTCTATTTCATATTTTATAGAAGGGAATCATAATTATATAAAGGTATATTATAATTCCAGTATAATATCATATATAATATCATAGTTCCATCCTTTATATGTCCTACATATGGTATTTAACGGATCAAATCACTTTGAGGGGGCGGTAGTCCGCACTTCCTAAAATGAAGATATCGTGTTTACCCATAATGGAAACCACAAAGGTATGCCCAAAATGAAAAAAACAGAAGCTTAAGGAAACCATTAACATATTATATATCATATATAAAAATACTGACATCATAATGGCCACCTTTGAAGGTTTTAAATGAGTATTGAACAATCATCGTTTTGGGAGGCAGAATTTCGCCATCCACGGAAACCGTATGTTCTTTAACCATTTGATGCAGTTGTGTGAGAGTGTAGCTCAAATAAATCTTACAAAAACATCCTAGTACATTGAAGATACTGGTGTTGTTACAAAAGAATTAAATAAAAAGAGTTTAGGGGGTTGGAGAAGCAAAATAAAACAAATGAACATGAGAGAATGAATTACCTTAAAAAGTGTAACTCCTTTTGATTTGAGCCTAAAGGCTTCCATTGAAAGGATTATGCCCAAAGGTAATCCTATAGGATGAGGAGAGGGATGTGGAGAGAGTAAATGGGCAGGGGTTGGCCGAGGCAAAGGCTTGAGGAGTGTGTGAAATGAGGTAGAGGTGGGGGCCTTTTATAAGAGGAGAGGAGGGGCACTTTTGAAAAGTAAAGAAATATTACTTTATTTGAAAATGTGTTTCGGTTTCAAAAGGTCCCACATTGATATAATTAGTGGATAAGGTTATAAGGGTTAGAAATCCACTCATCCAATTGGTTTTGGCCATGTGCAGTGCATTGATTTTACATTGTCTTTCCATTTTATTTAAATCGTCAAATAATGATGTCATCGCTGCATCATTATTATGTCATAAATAATTTAATCTATTTAATGTCTAAAAATTATAAAACAAATACTATGATGTATGAAATCTTTTTATCGTTCCTATGACTATTTATAATCAAATATCGGATCTTTATAGCCCCATGTAAAAATTGTTTTTGTGAAACATATTATGTTTGTGTCATTTTGACTTTTACATTAAATAAAAAGTTATTTATGTCATTTCCTAAACAAAATGTCTCCATGGGGTCCCCAAGTTGACCCATGGCTTTTCTTGGTCGGCCATGACACAACCAATAATGTTGGGACATGTGTCTAGGTCATTTCATATTATTAAAGCATTATTTATACCTTAAACTACACTAATTACCACTAATCGCGATTAAAAACTTAATAAGTTACTATTCAACAAAAAATTATTTTAATCTCATTGAACCAAATTTTACTTCTTAATGACAACAATGTATGTCGGATTTTCAAAATTCAATACACATTAGTGGTAAACATTCATTTAACTGAAAAATCAGTTTGCTTGATTACCACTTAGTGGTTTCACTATTCATCAAAAATTGATGTTTTTCAGAAAATTACCAAAACTTCACCCTAAGCTATATTTGATATTCTGAATTAAAAAATGAAGTCTATTTTACAAAATTCAAATCATATAATTCACATTAATTAATTTAATAATTAATTCCCGCTGCCAGAGCAAAAAAGCGTGTTTTTACAAAATAATAAGTATCAAAAGATTGACACCGGTTTAAGTCTAATTTCAAAGTGAAATTGATTCCAATGACCACCATTGGATAGAATGGTAAAAATATATTCTAATTTCACTTCAAAACCATTTCAAAACATAATCTAATCATATAAATAAATTAGGTTAAAAAGCAGTTTTGATGTAAAATGCAGTATTTTTCACTATTCATTAAAAAATGAACATTGTCAGAAAAATACCAAAAATTCACACAAGGTAAATTTTGATATCCCAATCATAAAGAATAAGTTTATTTTGAAAAACATAGTTTATAAAATTGTCAAAATATAGATTCAAAAATGGTTTGCCATCAAAAGGCAGTAAAACAATCTTTTAAGAATATTAGTGTATTCCATGCATAAGATTGTATTTATTTTCATTTTAAGCCTCTATAACACTATCTTAATCATTAATAGACATAGATAAAAATATCTATTATTCATTACTTACTTGGGATGTTACAGTACCGACCTGTTATCTCTCTCTGCCCCGATCAACGATTTCTATTATCTTCAACCAACACAACATGGTGTGGGCATAGCCCGTGCAGGGGTGAGTATAACATTACTCAGTAGGGACCCCGGGACCCTCTAAGTCTCACAAAAGCTAACAAGGATACTAGAAAGTATGAAATTAATGGATAACCCTTACATAGGTATAGGCCCATACATATACCTATGTTATTTATTAACCCATCTCAATTATAAGGAAAACACGAAAGTCATTAACTCAGCTCAAACAAGGATTTTCATTATCGAAACCACGACTACTGGAGAACTCCTCCTGTCACGAAGTGCTAAGAAGAAGTATAGAAGTACAGATGATTTGTCACAATGTTATATCATCTTATTATGTCATGAGGCACTTCTTCTGACCATACGGAGTCTGACCCACAGAGGATCGAAAGGTACTAACCCTCACAATGACCCACAAAGGATCTGACCCACACATGATCGGTATGCGCTAACCCACACAGGATCGCTGAGCACTGACCCACAAATGATCTGACCCACACAAGATCTGTATGCACTGACCCACACAGGATCCCTGAGTGCTGACCCACACAGGATCGGTATGCATTGACCCACACAAGATCACTGAGCACTGACCTACGTATGATCTGTCTCCAACCTCCGCCTCACTATCACCACAAGATTCTTCGCATCCAGTGCACTCGATTTCCATAGAATTTTTCCTCGAGATATTATTAATACCTCGACCACCACTAAATCCCACAAAGGATTAACCCAAAGGACCACCATGTCGTAAGGGTTCCAACGTGACAGTTGGTGCAACAATCGGAAGCCTGGTCTGCGAGTTATTGGCATTTCTGTTCCAGTGGACCGATTGGTTTTTTGGTTCAAACCAACCCAACCATACTCCAACTATGTCCAAACCTCATGTGGGGTATTCCAATAGAACCGTCTCCCTATTAACTTTCCTTTTCCACAAATGGTTGGTTGATCAGACACATGTAGCCCATGATATGGGCGAAACAGTGAAAACTAGCCATAACGGGTCCAGTCAAGTCCAACCCAATTGGACTGACCTGCCCCGATCAGGGTCTGAACCGGGGTTTGACCTGGTCTGCAAGTCTCACATGGTCCGAGGAAGTGGCCCAAATCGTGGTGGCGGCCTGACCCGAGGGTGGCCTGGCCGAAGGCGGCCTGAGGAGCTAGAGGCCTGTGTGGCTGGCTGGTGGGCCTGCGCAGCTGGCCGGCTGGTAGCCTGGTGGGCTGGCGGGCTGACTGGCTGGATGGCTAGGCCATCAGGTTGGCTGCGAGTGGGGAGGGGGAGGGGGGGTTTACCTTCTGCCTTCTGCTCAGAACCAGAAATAGGCTCCAGTTTAGGTCACCCATGGGACCCGAGGGGTCCCGCCATGTCCGGCTCACCAAGCGACAAGACGGTTCCACCCACCGGTGTGGCGTGATGGCACTACGCCCCTCTACCATGCCCGCCCTGGCCACCACACCCTGCGCCTCCGTGTGGCATGAAGGTGTCGCGCCCTTCCCGCGACCCGGTGACCTTGCGCAGCTGATTTTCTTCAAAGCCGACCCGACGCCGGCCGCCGCTGCTCCGCTCCAAGGTCATCAATCAAATGAGATATAACAAAGGGGGAGGTTCAGGCCATGTTTGTGCAGTCGGATCCCTCCTCATTTTGGTGGTATCAATAAGCATATCTCAATCCATACATTCAATGACGTAGAACAGAAACAATAAAAATTCTCAAAACCGCCTACCTCGAAGGTTCATTGATGTTGGAGTGAGAAATAATTCTAAGATGTTGTCGTACGTTGCACTCGTCACACACCACCATTCCCATGCTCGAGCGTCGTCCTCGTTCTTCGTCATAGATGGTGTGTTCTTCGTTGTAGAGTAGTTATACAAGAACTCATCCTCTCCTTAATGATCCCAACAAAATATTATTCAAACCTAAATAAAATAATAGCTTAACCCTGATTTTAATGGTTGACATGAATTCAAATGGATTTTATTAATTATTTACATGGGTTTAATTATTTAATTTAGGGAGTTGGCACATAATGAGGGGAGTTCAAGAGATCTCCCCACATTAATGGGGAGGTTCCAAGGGTTACAAGCCGGGGTGGTCCCAACCATAATTATCCTTCTATGGGATGTTATGCTCAGGTTGGCCCCATCACCATAACCTTCCATGGGAGGCTAGGGTGTGGTGGCCCCAACCCCCAACCTCCACATGGATGTTTATAACCACCAAAAAAATAAAAATAAGCTAACTCTTATTTTTATTTAACATAATGAAAATCCACCAAAATATAACATTCATTCATGTTAGAATGCAACTGCGGTGAAGGTCTCATGAAGAAATCACCGAAGCTATGAGTTCAACGGTACCTTGGGATTTCAATTTCGAGCCCCGATTCAAAAGTTACAAAATGCCGCTCGCGCATTTACCGAACGTACCCAAAAAAATGTTCGGAAAATTATTATCAGTCACCCTCGACTCGTGATGGTCGAGGTTAGGATCTTCCTAGGTGAAACACACCCCAAAGAACCCAACGGTACTTTCAGATTTTCAATATGAGTTACCATTTAGAAGTTATGATTTTTACAATAAAATAATTTTCACTTAATTATTTTATATGCGGCCAAAAACTAATTTTATCTGGTGTCCCTCGTCGACTAAAGTTATTATCTTCATAATAAAAGAAAACAATTACGAGTTTAGCGGTGGTCTCATATTTTTAATCCAACTTACCATTTGTGAGTTATAAGCTTTTAAAAAATAAAATAATTTTAATAATTATTTTATTTATGACTATGCCATTTTTGTGTATTCTCACAGGAGGCCTGTGCTGACTAATCTTGAGTAGCGCCTAGGGTAAACCCGCCATTCTGAGCGTAAAAGTGCCCTCAGATTTCTGATATGAGTAGCCGTGTCAGAGTTATTCCAATTTTTTAGGAAAAATACTTACGCGTGTTAACTTTAAATTTACAAAAATTTGACAGACTATTCCGAGCACTATGGCCCTCAGAATCGCACGCCGTCAAATTTCACAGACTTGAAAAATTTGCATGTATTTATGAAAAAAAATTCCATGGAATTTCCTTGTCTTTAAATTCTACCCACCTCAGGGTTTTACGTCCCCGTAAGCTAGAACTCGAACTAAGGGAACAAAAGGGGGTATTGAGCATGCACTTGAGCCTCTCGCTCCAATGTTCTCTCTTAGAGGTTCCCAAGCTACCAAAAAATGCTCACCAGAGGTATCAAACATCCACGAAGGACCTTCTCCTGCCGATCCTCAATCTCCACTGGATCATCCATGAATGTCACCTAGTCATAGATGTCTAGCTCATCATTGTCGATGATGTGGGTAGGTCATGCATGCAACTCCTCAGCTGAGATACGTGGAAAAGGTCATGCACCCGGTGCAACTGAGGTGGAATAGCAAATAGGTAAGACACATCTCCTACATTGTTGAGGACCTGGAAAGGTCCAATGAATCACAGAGACAAATTTTCACCTCATCCAAATCTCTATAGACCTCATCAATGTGAGACTAGTAAAAAGACATGGTCACCATCCTTGAACACTAGAGGTCTCCGTCTCCTATCAGCATATGACTTCTGCCTGCTCTGTGCAGTCTTCATCCGCTCCAAGATAATCTTTACCTTCTCCATGTTAGCCCATACCATCTCTAGTCCCACTAGTTCTGACTCCCCTGGGTCTGTGCAGCACAATGGTGATCTGCAAATTCAACCATACAAGGCCTCAAATGGTGTCATACTGATGGTGGAGTGATAGATGTTGCTTTATGAAAACTCCACAAAAGGCAAGTGATCCTCCCAGCTGTGACCGAAGTCGGGGACAAATGCACGAAGCATGTGCTCGAGGTTTTGAGTTATTAGCTCAGTCTGGACATCTGACTAAGGATGGAAGGTGGTGCTCAGATGTAGAAGCATCCCAAAAGCCTCCTACAACCCCATCCATAGCCGAGAAGTAAACCATGTCTCACGGTCGGTGACAAAAGAAGAAGGTACTCCTTGAAAATGCACAATCTCCTTCACATTAAGGTTTCCCAATCTCTCTTCTGAGCCCTTCTCTCTGATCGGTAGAAAGTGGGACAAAATTGTGAGTCATTCAATGATATCCAATATCGAATCGTGACTCCTAGATGTACCGCTATAGGGGAAGTGTGGAACTCCCTCAACACTTCATCCTAATGTGCAACTGGTACCAAGGTACATCCTCTAAAGAGGATGAAGTGCTCCCCACCTTCTGAAAATCCTTCTGGTGCTTGTCCTATGGATAATTGAACACGTCGTGTCTAGATGTTAGCATCTCTGCACTGCACCTCCCTGAATCGCTAAATAAGTGGAGGAGTGACTGTAAGAGACTATAGAAAGGTTGATCCATCCCTATCCACAAAGGATATCTTCATCGTGGCCAGCTGCTCCGTCGCCTCTCCTAGCAGCTGAATGCCTGATCTTCTGCTGAGAGAATCTGCTACAATGTTCCCCTTCCCAGGAGTATAGACTATCTCGAAGTCATGGTCTCAGAAGAACTCAATCCATTGTCACTGTCTTAGGTCCAGGTCCTTCTATGATAAGATATAGTTGAGACTCTTGTGATCAGAGTAGACTGTTAAATTCTCACATATCAGATAGTGTATCCACATCTTCAAGGAGAAGACCACTCCTACTAACTCCAGGTCATGGGTAGCGTAGTTTTGATCATGCTGTCTCAGCTGCTGAGAACCATATGTAATCACTACTCATTCTCGCATCAGGAAACACCCAAGTTCGGTCCCTGATGCATCGTAGTAAACTACGTACCCTATGCCTTCCCCTAGAAGCCTCAATATAAGGAACTAGTCAGCCGCTACCACAAATCCTATAAGCTCTGCTGGAATCTCTCCGACCACACGAATGGTTCACCCTTCTTCATCAAAGATGATAGTGGTGCTGCAACTCTGGAGAAGTTAGGCACAAACCTCTGATAGTATCCATCCAAGAAGATGTCCCTCCCCCTTTGGGGGGATAAACCTGGAAACAACTTTTAAAAAGATTTCCTCATGTACTGTCACTCTTGTTTGGAACTGAAAACTCAAAACTCCTATTACCACAATGGTAAGGTTGGATGACTCAAGAGTGATTGGATAACCCCTCCTATGCATGAGTTTAACCCGTGCTTCTTGGGTTTCCTTTTTCACTGACTAAGGATAACCACATCCCAACATTGTAGATAAATGACAAACTATTTTCCTAACACAGTCAATCTGTGTATGTACTATGGTTGCCCAATCCATACCCAAAATAACTTCTTAAGGTCTCAATGCGGCCACCAAGAGGTTCGAACCGAAACTCTCACCTCAAGAGTCAGATCACACCGTCAGTGTAAGTGTGACTATCAAGTCTCCTCCCAAAGGTATCTCCAGACCTGAGTGTCAAGTAAATGGTTTAACCGTAATCTCTAGGACAGTGACAAGATTTGTGGAAGAAAGGAATGATTGGTGCATATATCTATTGATACGGAATCTAGTAGTAGACACAGAGCGTACCTCGAATCATTCCTAGAGCCCTTGGGTCACACTCCTTGACCGCATCCAGCTACTCTCTTCCCTTTCCCTCCATCTCACTAAGCATGGTGGGGACTAAAAATGTGGGTGGTTGTAACATGTCGAAATGTACACCACCTCATTCTACTCTCCTAGCTCTAATTCCACGTCTGCAACCCTGTAGATTCATATGTCTTTAACACCTCCTCTTCTCGAAACATTTTACATGCTCATGTCTCTGCAACTGGAACAAGTTTCATGCTTTCCCACTACTAACAATCACTGTATGAATCCACACATCCAAAGAACATACAACCACAAAAGTTCTCTCTAGAAAAAGGTGTTGGCTCGGATGTCCTAAAACACACCACACACAGTATTCCAAGCCCCAAAGCACTGATTGTACCGTATTCATTGAGTATCGGGAACGATCGGTATGCATCAATGAATTATTATCTACCAACATGTTGTCCTGATGAAGCTGTACAAACTCTATAAAACTCTCTGTCAACTCCTCAGGACAATCCTCAGCCACCTGTGAGTCAGGCTAGTCTCAGAACTAGAGGGGTATCTGATGCTGAAACACTTGTAAGGAACTAAGCCTACATTTGTCATCTACTGGTACCGCTGGTTGTAACTGATGACCAACATGTAGTGATATAGCTGACACACTACCTGTAGGTACAAGCTTGGGAAATAGTCCACGTACCAAAGCCTCATCACTATGAAAACCAACCTCATAGTCAGTCACTAGAAAACACTAGTAGCTAAGATCACTATCTACTCTATGGGTGTCTTAACTAAGAGGAGAACTCTAGAAATATCCCCCAGTCAGTCATGTGCTTCCAAAGAATTTGTCTCGCCTCATAACCTCGGAGGCCTCTGCCACTGGAACTCATGCAATGTGCTTAGTCAGTGTGCACCATCCCCCAAGGAGGCTAGTGTAATTTGATGCCCAACAGGTGTTGTTGCTACTCGTACACCACACAAATGTTACAACATAGTAAGAGGGCCCTGCAACGGAGCCTCGTCGCTCGGTGGGCCGTCATCGTGTACTCTATCAAAACTCTAACTGGCTATCTACATGTTGGCATCATGAAAATATGTGACAGGGTCAAAAGTTATACCTGGTAAGCTGACCTAATTGAGATAAATTAAAGAAAACATTTGAAAACACAGATGCAATCAGTGTTTTCGTGTAATGAGTCAGAAATCAGATGTCAGGATCCTGGTGTATGGATACGTCTACCGCCACACCAACACTGGACTCCCTGAACTGGGAACTACACTCGATACCCTTAACACTATTTCATTACATTAATGAAAGATCAGAGTCCTATGATCTGCGGTAGAACCAACTGCTCTGATACAAATTTCTCATGACCCGTCCCCCGGGGCCCGTATCGTGACTACCCCATGCCCGCCCTCCATAGGCCAGGGGCTAGAGACTAGTAGAAAATGCATAAAATTATAAACTGGGAAGGCATGGCCTTTAGAACAGTAAACAAACACAATAGAGTACGCAACTGGAAGTAAAACACTAAAAAACATATAGACAAAAGAGTGTGCTGAAAGTAAAGGGACTGGAATTACAAGCCCAACAGTAATTTACAATACAACTTAAATGCTAGTACAACTGAGGAAAAGAAGTAAAGAAGCTACATGATCATCCTCCAAGGTTCCCACCTAATGGTTAGTTATATATGGCCTCCATATCACTCCATGTTCATCCATATGTCTGCTCCGTGTACGTCTCGCCGAGTGGTCCACCTCTGGGTAACAACCTGTTCTCTCTATCTACCCCGATCAGGGTTGTCTGTCGTCTGCAACAAACAAAAAGTGTTGTGGTAATATCCTGTGTAGGGGGTGAGTATATTGATACTCAGTAAGGACCCCGAGACCCTCATGTTATCAAAAAATCCAACAAGGATACCACAATGTATGAAATCAATAGATAACCCTTAGGTATATGACCTTACACATTCCTAAGATATTTAATAACCCATATCAATCAATGGGAAAAACATGAAAGTCATTGACTCAGCATAAACTAGGATTTTTATTATCGAAATCACAGCTGGTGGAGGACTCCTCCTGTCATGAAGTGATAAAAAGAAGTATAGATGTACAGATGATTAGTTGCAAAGCTATATCATCTTATTCTATCAACAGGCACTGCTTCTGACCATACGGAATCTGACGCACATTTGATCGAAAGGTAATAACCCTCGCAATGACCCACACAGTATCAGTATGTGCTGGCCCACACAGGACCGTTGAGCACTAAACCACACAGGATCGGTATGCACTAACCCACACAGGATCACTGAGCACTGACCCACACATGATCTGAGACACACAGGATCGGTATGCACTGACCCATACTGGATCACTGAGCACTAAACTCTGTATGATCTGTCTCCATCCTCCACCTCACTATCAGCCACTGGATTCTTCGCACTCAGTGCACTCGAGTTCTGTAGAAACTGTCCTCGATATATCGGTTGTACCTCGACCTCCACTAAAATCCACAGAGAAGTAACCCAAATGACCAATATGTTGTAAGGGTTCCAACACAATAGACTCTATGTCAATCAGATGCCTGGTCTGTGAGTTATTGGCTTTTCCGTTCCAGGGGCCTTATTGGTTTTTTGGTTCAAATGAACCTGACCATACTACAACTGTTTCCAAGCCTCATTTGGGTAATTCCAATAGAACCACCTCACTCTGGAATTTTTGTTGCCACAAACGGTTCATCGATCGGACACCCGTAGCCCGGGATATGGGCGAAAAGGTGTAAACTGGGCATAGCGGGTCCAGTCCGGTCCAACCCTATTGGACTGACCCAGTCCGATTTGTGTCTAAACCGAGGTCAGAACCGGTCCACATGTCAGCATATTTGTGAGTTAGGGGTAGCGACATCGTTGATTCATGATCATAGATGTTGGTGAGTCATGGATTCGTTAGTTCGAGGCGTTGGTAGGTCATTACATTAGAAGGTTGTTGCATTAGTAGGTTAGAAATAATAGCACAGTGTTGGTGGATCAGTGTTGGTAGGTTGTGTCTATATCTCACTTCTTGGTCGATCAACATTATTGAATCACCCCTCGGCGAATCACCCATCGGGGAATCATTTGTAGTTTTTCAATTTTCCAATGTTTTCTAGTTTCACCTTAACTTAGATTTTATTTGACATAAACAATGTTCTAATAATTTTTGGGTGATTTTATTGGATTTTAAATGGATATTAACTATATAATTAATATCCTAACATTTCATGGGATTTGAGATAATCTAACTACATATTCGTGACCATGATCAAAGGATTAATTTCCTTTGAAATAGATCTTAATTTAATGTAGTATTTGACTCTTCAAATCCTAGATCATCTCTTACCAATATGTTTTCCTTTCCCCGTTGGTGCTTCTAAATACTTACTACCAAAAATATTTTTTGGTTGTTCTAGATCCCTTCTCCTCAGTTTTCTTAGAGTTCATTGCTGCTCTAGTGATCCCATGTTCTTGGTAAAAATATGTATTAGGTCACCTATTGTATAAAGTAGGAATTTCTTTTTTCCACTCTATAGTTGTGCATCTAGCCATGTGGGTGTACAAATAATTACTCGTGAATAATGGGTGACTAATTTTCATAATTCATGAAATAAATAATAATGGAAAATGAATTAAAGATAATGTAGTCAATGGAATTGAGTGCATGGATTGGTTTTATGATTGATCAACTATTTTATTTTTATATCCTTGTTTTTTTATGTATTTGTGTGGTTTTATACCTTCAAAAAATCATTGTCATTGGTTACTATATCTTGTTCACTAGTGATGTTCTATTTGTTTTAAACATTTTGTATGATAATTGGTCATAACATGAAATCTTCTTAATCATGTATAATTCATTAATTGAAAATGATTCCCTAAGATGAAAACTCCTCTGTGATAACCCCTTTTTATGATCATGGATTAATGAACATTGTTTACACAATATGAATATATCATTTTTTATAGGTGTGTATGTGTACTATGTTCTGTGTGGTTCTTTCCTTGTGTAGATTGTGGGAACAGAGGTGGAAATAGGAGTTGGTTCTGTGAGAAGGGTGTAGTATATGTGTACTATGGGGATATGGTTAAATGGTGTTGGTTTTGGGATTTTTGTGTGGGGATGGTATGGGTGGTGTGTTGGTATACCAGTTTTAGAGACTTATTGATTATAGAATTGATAGATTTGTATGCAGCGGAACTACCTTTTCTGTGTTGTGGCCATTGAGAAACGTTGGGCAGTGGGACAGTGATATGGTTAAGAACCTCTTATATAGTGGGACTGCATTTGGGAATTTTTTTGGGTAAGAGGTTTATAGGGTTTAAATTTGAGAGATGGATTGTACTGTATAACTTTGAGGAATGATAGTAGGTATTATGTTGGTTGATGTATGTTTAGTTATTCAGGCACTTTGGCTACTGAGGTGGTTGCATGTGTCGTGTGTTGTAGTTTCCCTGGGTAATTGTGGAATTAATTGAAGTAAAATCATAATGAATGACTTGAAAATAGTTTAATGTAAAATTGTTTAGTATTATTCTTTGGTAGTGGATGTTTTTTGGTAAGGAATATAGTAGTAGTAGCAATGTGGTTCTATATGAGTTGGTTATTTGTTTTTCAACCCGTAGGTTGGGTTGTGTGTTTGATTACCTTTATATATTTATTGAAGTTCATTGTGACTTATATAAACAAAATCCCCTTGTAAAGCACTATTTGTGGAACACCTCCATTACATAGTGGAGGGTGTCTTTCCCAACATCCAAGTCAAAGAATGAATGACTAGTTACTGACATTCTTCCTTGCACCCTCTTATGGGTTCTTACCACTCGAGCATATTCAGGTAGGATATAATGGATTGAGGATGAACATATTCAATGATCTTCCGGATAGGTTTTTTAGGATGAGGGGATACACGTTTTATTTCCAATGAATGTTTTCCCAAATGTCTTTTGGATGTGACCCATGTGTCTTTGAGTGAGAGATGTGGTTGTTGTGGCATAGGTGTCTATGGGAAAGATGTGTAGTGTGGTTGTGGCCATGGTGTTTGCGGGTGGGATTTTGGTATGGTTTGAGTGTAACATCCCAGGTAAATGAAGAATAGACATTTTCATATTTATCCATATTTGTGAATAAAGTATTAATATTACTTTAAAGGGTTGCTATGTTCGATAGTGTACCCAATACACAACAAAGAGTTTCATTGAATTCTTACGTTGCACTCTAGTAATAAAATAATATTATTTTAAATGTTATTTAACAAGTAGCCGTTGTACTGGCGGTAAAGGATAGAAATAACTAAAATATGATTATATATGTTTTTAAATGTTTATACATTTACCCAATAAAAGATAAAGGCTTAAAATACGGAAAGAGTTCAATTTTTGGGCATATATACTCTAATTTTCACTAAAGGTTCACTATCACCTTTTAATGGTGAACCGTCATTAAATATAGTTTTGATCACTCTTATACTTTATTTTGGACCAAATATAACTCTTCTTTAGAATCGGGACGTCAAAATTTACTTTTTGTAAATTTTTGGTACCTTTCTGATAAAGTTCATTTTTTATGAATAGTGTAAAATGTTGTATTCTAATTCAAAACCTCTTTTTAATCTAAATTATTTATATGATTAGATTATTATTTTTATTGGTTTTAAAGTGAAATTAGAAAATATTTTTACCAGTTAATCCAATGGTGGTCATTGGAATCAATTTCACTTTGAAATTGGACTTAAACTGGTGTCAATCTTTTGATACTTATTGTTTCACAAAAACACGCTATTTGTCATGACAGCGGGAAATAATTATTAAATTAATTAATTTGACTTATATGTTTTGAATTTTGTAAAATGGACTTCATTTTTGTATTCGGAATATCAAATATAGCTTAGGGTGAATTTTTGGTAATTTTCTGAAAAACTTCAATTTTTGATGAATAGTGAAACCACTAAGTGGTAATCAAGCAAACTGATTTTTCAGTTAAATGAAAGTTTACCACTAATTTGTATTGAATTTTGAAAATCCGACATACATGGTTGTCATTAAGAAGTAAAATGTGGTTCAATGAGATTATAATAATTTTTGGTGAATAGTAACTTTTTTTCATTAATCGCGATTAGAGGTAATTAGTGTAATTTAAGGTAAAAATGATATTATAAGAATGTGAAAACACCATGAAACTTGTCCTACACCTATTGGGTGAGTCATGGCAGACCAAGACAAGCCATGGGACAACTTGGGGACCCAATGGAGCCACTTTAGTTGGAAAATGACATTAATATATTTTTATTTAATGTTAAAGTGAAAATGACACTAACATAAATTGTTTTACTAAAATAATTTTTGAGTGGGGTTATACAAGTCCCATTTTTGATTATAAATTTTCATTGGAAAGATAAAAAAATTTCCTACATCATAGTAGTTTTTTATAATTTTTATACATTAAATAAGTTAAATTATATATGACATAATAATGATGCAGCGATGACATCATTATTTGACGATTTAAATAAAATGGAAAGATAATGAAAAATATAAAACCTACACATGGCCAAAACCAATTGGATGAGTGGATTTCGAACCCTTATCACCGTATCCACGAATTATATCAATGTGGGACCTTTTAAAACCGAATCACATTTTCAAATAAAGTAATATTTCTTTACATTCCAAAAGTGCCCCTCCTCTGCTCTTATAAAAGGCCCCCATCTCTACCTCATTTCACCCACTTCTCAAGCCTTTGGCTCGTCCAACCCCTGCCCAATTACTCTCTCCACATCCCTCTCTTATTCCTATAGGATTCCATTTGGGTATAATCCTTTCAAAGGAAGCCTTTAGGCTCAAATCAAAAAGGAGTTACACTTTTAAAGGTAATTCATTCTCTCTTGTTCATTTGTTTTATTTTGCTTCTCCAACCCTATAAACTCTTTTTATTTACTTCTTTTGTAACAACACCAGTATCTTCAATATAATAGGATGTTGTTATAATATTTATTTGAGATACACTCTCACACAACTACATCAAATGGTTAAAGAACATACGGTTTCCGTGGATGGCGAAATTCTGCCTCCCGAAACGATGATTGTTCAATACTCATTTAACACCTTCAAGGGTGGCCATTATGATGTCACTATTTTTATATATGATATATAATATTATTATGTTTTCTTTAAGCTTCTGTATTTTTTCATTTTTAGCATACCTTTATGGTTTCCATTATGGGTAAACACGATATCTTCATTTAAGGAAGTGCGGACTACCGCCCCCTAAAAATGATGTGATTCGTTAATGCCATATGTGGGACGTGTAAAGGATGGATTTAAAGTTATTATATATGATGTTATACTGGAATTATAATATACCTCTATATCATTGTTATTTCTTTCCATTAAAGTATGAGATAGAAATGAAAGTAGCGTTCATGCGTACATACGGCTTACCGTCTCCATGAACGGTGCATTTCATTTCTTATCCCCAAATGTAATGTACTATTAAAAGTACATATAATGGATATATATAATTAATGATATATCTAAGTGATGAATATAATTCTGTAATTAAAATATACATACCTCTCATTTAGTTTTAATTCCATTAATATGACAAAGAAATGAAAGTAGCGTTCATACGTACGTACGGCTTACCGTCTCCATGAACGGTGCATTTCATTTCTTACCTCTAAATGATTATGTAATATTATAAATACATGTATATTCTGGATATATATGATACATATTATATCCAAATCGGGAATTTCATTCTGGATATAAAGAACTTTTGACCACATGAACAACATGTAATTGTAAGAATTCAACTTTCGACTTAAGAACCAAATATTGACAAAACAAACATTATTAACGTAAATGGTTACATAATGTTTATAACATGGAAATAAGTGATATAAAAAGAATAATGAACTTTAAAAAGGTTCTTAATCAAGTATAAATTAACACAAGTTTATTATTCAGGACGTTAATGAACGATCGAGTCAAGTCGGACCCAAGGTATGTGACTTCGTCTCAATCTCCTTTCATTGAGGCATATTTCGTTGTATACACAACTTTCATTTATACGGTGTATAAACTCCCTTGACTTTTACTTTTATACAAAAGAAATCTTTTTCTACGAAGCGTTTTACTAAACGATAGAAAGGAATGTTTTTTTTAACGTACGCGGTGACAACGACCTTTTCCGCCGCCGCGAGTATTATTTGATCTTTGGCTTTCTCAACAAGCCGTAATGTTTTTAGAATAAAATAAATACCATATACTCTTTTATTTATTTTGGTATTGAAAATGGTTTTGAAAAAGGATTCTATTATGTCAATATATTTAAGATATATTGTGATTGAAATGTGGAAATGTTATCATTCCTTTATATTGGTTTTATGTTTTATGATTTTATATCGGTACATGGACATTTTAACGGGTGGTTACGTTATAAACCATATGACGGGTGGTGCCGTGAATACCAGGATGGGTGGTTACGTTATAACCTCCAATGCATTGGGTATGGAAGTCAGCCGTATGGCTATTCCATTAAGTATGTATGGAAATTGGCCGTATGGCTATTCTATTAAGTGATATGTGTGGAAGTCAACCGTATGGTTATTCCACTTAAGTATGTTTATGTCCCAAGTTACCTTTATATATTCTATGTGTTCTTTATATGGGTTTTATGGTAATCCTTTGGTTACAAAAAGGTAAGTAATGATACTTTATTCCGTGAAGTTTTTTTTATTACTTCATAAAGGTGAAAAGTATTACTTTGATAGAGTATACATGGTTTACTTGTTGTTTTGATAAACTAACAATTTTCATTCTTTGTATATCCCTTACTGAGCTTTTTATGCTCACCCCAAGTTTTTCGAAATGTTTTTCACAGGACTTAAAGTGGAATAAGGTCAAGGATGTGATCAAGGGAATGTCATGCTATCTAAAACATGGAATCTAGACATCTTTCTTTTGAAGAGTTTTTATTTTATGGAAACTTAGTAGAAGTGTCTACTTTGTAATCTTTTAAGATGTAATAGTTATGTTCTAATTCTCTAAAACTCTAAACCTGAAAAGATCCTCAACGTGAATTATTCATTTAATTCAATATTAAGTAAGGTTTAAGGCGGGTGCCTTATAGTTGGTATCAGAGGTCGGTTTAGACAACTTTAGGGATTATGAGTTTTTGTGAGGCACATGATTAGTCCCTATAACTATTATTTCAGTTAAATCCTTGTTTTATAACTTTTTTCAGGTCAAGTAAATTCGGTTACGAATGGAAGGAGGAGGATCTCAAACGACATTCCTATCTCTCCCGGATGACATGCTTGCAATAATTATTGCAAAGTCATCTTCGGATGATTGTGAAACTTTTTCTAGCATACAACTCACTTGCAATCATTTTTTTGAAATATCAAACACCTCCGCTATACCTCGTTATCATCGTGGATCATGGGTTGTTTTTAGAAAAATTCTATTTTCACAATATTCTCATGTTTTCAAGAGAGGTAAATATTATCAAGGTATTTTCAAATATTTTACCTTATCACAAGAATTTGAAGCATATTATGATTTTAAAAATGGTGCTGAGGAAGGAGACCCTTGCGCAACCTATTTATATTTGCTTCTAAAATATAGTCTCACATCTCATACTTATGGTATTTTAAAAGGACCAAAGATTGAAAGTTTCAACTCAATTTCGGTCCGACTATTTTTTAGAAATCATGTTTTATCAGATGTTTTGGAATTATATGTCCTACATGATTATTTTCCAAAACTGTTTTTCTGTGAACACCCATATGACCCATGTTGTGCGAGGTGTATTCGGATGGAGGAAGCAAATGATTTTGAAGGATCTCTAAATCATTGTTGTAATGCATGGGACTTCTACCTACGTGAACAAGATGACGATGAAACCGAGTGGACGCCATGATCAAGATATGCTATTATGAGTTTGTGTAAGAAACCTAGAACGAGTTGAAAGTCAACATGACATGTATGATTCCTTAAGATCAAAAACTAAATTCCTAAATAAAAAGTAACTTAAAACAAAAATTTTGTCTATTAACTTTTCCTACTGGGGAATCGAATACCGTTTAACCCATCACAAGTTTGTGATTCTCTCATGGTTAACTTTCTCCTAAACATGTTTTCTATCACTCTCCATCAGAACATGACCCTATGTTTTCTCCTCCATGTCCATGTTTTCATACTTGGAATCCTAGTATGGGTTAACTCGGGTGACCTTTGTTATTATCTTTCTTTATTTTAATGTGATTGTTTTACCGATACTTGTTCCGATGTGGGACTTTCAAGGATGTTACCAAGCCCAATTTTAAAATTGCGAGGACGCAATTCCCAAAAGTGGGGAAGGATGTAACACCCCAGGTAAATGAAGAATAGACATTTTCATATTTATCCATATTTGTAATTATCTTTCTTTATTTTAAATTGATTGTTTTACCGATCCTTGTTCCGATGTGGGACTTTCAAGGATGTTACCAAGCCCAATTTTAAAATTGCGAGGACGCAATTCCCAAAAGTGGGGAAGGATGTAACACCCCAGGTAAATGAAGAATAGACATTTTCATATTTATCCATATTTGTGAATAAAGTATTAATATTACTTTAAAGGGTTGCTATGTTCGATAGCGTACCCAATACACGACAAAGAGTTTCATTGAATTCTTACGTTGCACTATAGTAATAAAATAATATTATTTTAAATGTTATTTAACAAGTAGCCGTTGTACTGGCGGGAATGGATATAAATAACTAAAATATGATTAGATATGTTTTTAAATGTTTATACATTTACCCAATAAAAGATAAAGACTTAAAATACGGAAAGAGTTCAATTTTAGGGCATATATACTCTAATTTTCACTAAAGGTTCACTTATCACCTTTTAATGGTGAACCGCCATTAAATATAGTTTTGATCACACTTATACTTTATTTTGGACCAAATATAACTCTTCTTTAGAATCGGGACATCAAAATTTACTTTTTGTAAATTTTTGGTACCTTTCTAATAAAGTTCATTTTTTATGAATAGTGTAAAATGTTGTATTCTAATTCAAAACCACTTTTTAATCTAAATTATTTATATGATTATATTATTATTTTAATTGGTTTTAAAGTGAAATTAGAAAATATTTTTACCAGTTAATCCAATGGTTGTCATTGGAATCAATTTCACTTGGAAATTGGACTTAAACTTGTGTCAATCTTTTGATACTTATTGTTTCACAAAAACACGCTATTTGTCATGACAACGAAAATTAATTATTAAATTAATTAATTTGACTTATATGTTTTGAATTTTGTAAAATGGACTTCATTTTTGAATTCGGAATATCAAATATAGCTTAGGGTGAATTTTTGGTAATTTTCTGAAAAACTTCAATTTTTGATGAATAGTGAAACCACTAAGCGGTAATCAAGCAAACTGATTTTTCAGTTAAATGAAAGTTTACCACTAATTTGTATTGAATTTTGAAAATCCGACATACATGGTTGTCATTAAGAAGTAAAATGTGGTTCAATGAGATTATAATAATTTTTTGTTGAATATTAACTTTTTTTCATTAATCGCGGTTAGAGGTAATTAGTGTAATTTAAAGTAAAAATGATATTATAAGAATGTGAAAACACCATGACACTTGACCTACACCTGTTGGGTGAGTCATGGCCGACCAAGACAATCCATGGGCCAACTTGGGGACCCCATGGAGCCACTTTAGTTGGAAAATGACATTAAAATATTTTTATTTAATGTTAAAGTGAAAATGACACTAACATAAATTGTTTTACTAAAATAATTTTTGAGTGGGGTTATACAAGTCCAAATTTTGATTATAAATAGTCATTGGAAAGCTAAAACAATTTCCTACATCATAGTAGTTGTTTTATAATTTTTAGACATTAAATAAATTAAATTATATATGACATAATAATGATGCAGCGATGACATCATTATTTGACGATTTAAATAAAATGGAAAGATAATGAAAAATATAAAACCTACACATGGACAAAACCAATTGGATGAGTGGATTTCGAACCCTTATCACCTTATCCACGAATTATATCAATATGGGACCTTTTAAAACCGAAACACATTTTCAAATAAAGTAATATTTCTTTACGTTCCAAAAGTGCCCCTCCTCTCCTCTTATAAAAGACCCCCACCTCTACCTAATTTCACACACTTCTCAAGCCTTTGGCTAGGCCAACCCCTGACCAATTACTCTCTCCACATCCCTCTCCTCATCCTAGAGGATTCCCTTTGGGCAGAATCCTTTCAAAGTAAGCCTTTAGGCTCAAATCAAAAAGGAGTTACACTTTTAAAGGTAATTCATTCTCTCTTGTTCATTTGTTTTATTTTGCTTCTCCAACCCTATAAACTCTTTTTATTTACTTCTTTTGTAACAACACCAGTATCTTCAATATAATAGGATGTTGTTATAATATTTATTTGAGATACACTCTCACACAACTACATCAAATGGTTAAAGAACATACGGTTTCCGTGGATGGAAAAATTCTGCCTCCCGAAACGATGATTGTTCAATACTCATTTAACACCTTCAAGGGTGGCCATTATGATGTCACTATTTTTATATATGATATATAATATGTTTATGTTTTCTTTAAGCTTCTGTATTTTTTCATTTTTGGCATACCTTTATGGTTTCCATTATGGGTAAACACGATATCTTCACTTAAGGAAGTGCGGACTACCGCCCCCTAAAAGTGATGTGATTCGTTAATGCCATATGTGGGACGTGTAAAGGATGGATTTAAAGTTATTATATATGATGTTATACTGGAATTATAATATACCTCTATATCATTATTATTTCTTTCCATTAAAGTATGAGATAGAAATGAAAGTAGCGTTCATGCGTACGTACGGCTTACCGTCTCCATGAACGGTGCATTTCATTTCTTATCCCCAAATGTAATGTACTATTAAAAGTACATATAATGGATATATATAATTAATGATATATCTAAGTGATGAATATTATTCTGTAATTAAAATATACATACCACTCATTTAGTTTTTATTACATTAATATGACAAAGAAATGAAAGTAGCGTTCATGCGTACGTACGGATTACCGTCTCCATGAACGGTGCATTTCATTTCTTACCTCTAAATGATTATGTAATATTATAAATACATTATATGCTGGATATATATGATACATATTATATCAAAATCGGGAATTTCATTCTGGATATAAAGAACTTTTGACCACATGAACAACATGTAATTGTAAGAAGTCAACATTCGACTTAAGAACCAAATATTGACAAAACAAACATTATTAACTTAAATGGTTACATAATGTTTATAACATGGCAATAAGTGATATAAAAAGAATAATGAACTTTAAAAAGGTTCTTATTCAAGTATAAATTAACACAAGTTTATTATTCAGGACGTTAAAGAACGATCGAGTCATGTCGGACCCAAGGTATGGGACTTCGTCACAATCTCCTTTCATTGAGGCACATTTCGTTTTATACACAACTTTCTTTTATACGGTGTATAAACTCCTTTGACTTTTACTTTTATACAAAAGGAATCTTTTTCTACGAAGCGTTTTACTGAACGACAGGAAGGAATGTTTTTTTTAACGTACGCGGTGACAACGACCTTTTCCGCCGCCGCGAGTAATATTTGATCTTTGGCTTTCTCAACAAGCCGTAATGTTTTTAGAATAAAATAAATACCATATACTCTTTTATGTATTTTGGTATTGAAAATGGTTTTGAAAAAGGATTCTATTATGTCAATATATTTACGATATATTGTGATTGAAATGTGGAAATGTTATCATTATTGGTTTTATGTTTTATGATTTTATATTGGTACTTGCACATTTTAACGGGTGGTTACGTTATAAACCATATGACGGGTGGTGATGTGAATACCAGGAAGGGTGGTTACGTTATAACCTCCAATGCATTGGGTATGGAAGTCGGCCGTATGGCTATTCCATTAAGTATGTATGGAAATTGGCCGTATGGCTATTCCATTAAGTGATATGTGTGGAAGTCAACCGTATGGTTATTCCACTTAAGTATGTTTATGTCCCAAGTTACCTTTATATATTCTATGTGTTCTTTATATGGGTTTTATGGTAATACTTTGGTTACAAAAAGGTAAGTAATGATACTTTATTCAGTGAAGTTTTTTTTATTACTTCATAAAGGTGAAAAGTATTACTTTGATAGAGTATACATGGTTTACTTGTTGTTTTGATAAACTAAAAATTTTCATTCTTTGTATATCCCTTACTGAGCTTTTTATGCTCACCCCAAGTTTTTCGAAATGTTTTTCACAGGACTTAAAGTGGAATAAGGTCAAGGATGTGATCAAGGGAATGTCATGCTATCTAAAACATGGAATCTAGACATCTTTCTTTTGAAGAGTTTTTATTTTATGGAAACTTAGTAGAAGTGTCTACTTTGTAATCTTTTAAGATTTAATAGTTATGTTCTAATTCTCTAAAACTCTAAACCTGAAAATATCTTCAACATGAATTTTTCATTTAATTCAATATTAAGTAAGGTTTAAGGCGGGGGCCTTATAGTTGGTATCAGAGGTCGGTTTAGACAACTTTAGGGATTAAGAGTTTTTGTGAGGCACATGATTAGTCCCTATAACTATTATTTCAGTTAAATCCTTGTTTTATAACTTTTTTCAGGTCAAGTAAAGTCGGTTACGAATTGAAGGAGGAGGATCTCAAACGACAATCCTATCTCTCCTGGATGACATGCTTGCAATAATTAATGCAAAGTCATATTCGGATGACTGTGAAACTTTTTCTAGCATACACCTCACTTGCAATCATTTGTTTGAAATATCAAACACCTCCGCTATACCTCGTTATCATCGTGGATCATGGGTTGTTTTTAGAAAAATACTATTTTCACAATATTCTCATGTTTTCAAGAGAGGTAAATATTATCAAGGTATTTTCAAATATTTCACCTTATCACAAGAATTTGAAGCATATTATGATTTTAAAAATGGTGCTGAGGAAGGAGACCCTTGCGCAACCTATTTATATTTTCTTTTAAAGTCATAGTCTCACATCTCATACTTATGGTATTTTAAAAGGACCAATGATAGAAAGTTTCAACTCAATTTCGGTCCGACTATTTTTTAGAAATCATGTTTTATCAGATGTTTTGGAATTATATGTCCTACTTGATTATTTTCCAAAACTGTTTTTCTATGAACACCCATATGACCCATGTTGTGCGAGGTGTATTTTGATGGAGGAAGCAAATGATTTTTAAGGATCTCTAAATCATTGTTGTAAGGCATGGGACTTCTACCTACGTGAACAAGATGAAGATGAAACCGAGTGGACGCCATGATCAAGGTATGCTATTATGAGTTTGTGTAAGAAACCTAGAAAGAGTTGAAAGTCAACATGACATGTATGTTTCCTTAAGATCAAAAACTAAATTCCTAAATAAAAAGTAACTTAAAACAAAAATGTTGTCTATTAACTTTTCCTACTGGGGAATCGAATACCGTTTATCCCATCACAAGTTTGTGATTCTCTCATGGTTAACTTTCTCCTAAACATGTTTTCTATCACTCTCCATCAGAACATGACCCTATGTTTTCTCCTCAATGTCCATGTTTTCATACTTGGAATCCTAGTATGGGTTAACTCGGGTGACTTTTGTAATTATCTTTCTTTATTTTAAAGTGATTGTTTTACCGATCCTTGTTCCGATGTGGGACTTTCAAGGATGTTACCAAGCCCAATTTTAAAATTGCGAGGACGCAATTCCCAAAAGTGGGGAAGGATGTAACACCCCAGGTAAATGAAGAATAGACATTTTCATATTTATCCATATTTGTAAATAAATTATTAATATTACTTTAAAGGGTTTCTATGTTCGATAGCATACCCAATACACAACAAAGAGTTTCATTGAATTCTTATGTTGCACTCTAGTAATAAAATAATATTATTTTAAATGTTAGTTAACAAGTAGTCGTTGTACTGGTGGGAATGGATAGAAATAACTAAAATACGATTAGATATGTTTTTAAATGATTATACATTTACCCAATAAAAGATAAAGGCTTAAAATACGGAAAGAGTTCAATTTTAGGGCATATATACTCTAATTTTCACTAAATGATCACTTATCACCTTTTAATGGTGAACCGTCATTAAATATAGTTTTTATCACTCTTATACTATATTTTGGACCAAATATAACTCTTCTTTAGAATCGGGACATCAAAATTTACTTTGTGTAAATTTTTGGTACCTTTCTGATAAAGTTCATTTTTTTATGAATAGTGTAAAATGTTGTATTCTAATTCAAAACCTCTTTTTAATTTAAATTATTTATATGATTAGATTATTATTTTAATTGGTTTTAAAGTGTAATTAGAAAATATTTTTACCAGTTAATCCAATGGTGGTCATTGGAATCAATTTCACTTTGAAATTGGACTTAAACTGGTGTCAATCTTTTGATACTTATTGTTTCACAAAAACACGCTATTTGTCATGACAATGGGAATTAATTATTAAATTAATTAATTTTACTTATATGTTTTGAATTTTGTAAAATGGACTTCATTTTTGAATTCGGAATATCAAATATAGCTTAGGGTAAATTTTTGGTAATTTTCTGAAAAACTTCAATTTTTGATGAATAGTGAAACCACTAAGTGGTAATCAAGCAAACTGATTTTTCAGTTAAATGAAAGTTTACCACTAATTTGTATTGAATTTTGAAAATCCGACATACATGGTTGTCATTAAGAAGTAAAATGTGGTTCAATGAGATTATAATAATTTTTTGGTGAATATTAACTTTTTTTCATTAATCGCGGTTAGAGGTAATTAGTGTAATTTAAGGTAAAAATGATATTATAAGAATGTGAAAACACCATGACACTTGACCTACACCTGTTGGGTGAGTCATGGCCTACCAAGACAATCCATGGGCCAACTTGGGGACCCCATGGAGCCACTTTAGTTGGAAAATGACATTAATATATTTTTTTAATGTTAAAGTGAAAATGACACTAACATAAATTGTTTTACTAAAATAATTTTTGAGTGGGGTTATACAAGTCCAAATTTTGATTATAAATATTTATTGGAAAGCTAAAAATATTTCCTACATCATAGTAGTTTTTTTATAATTTTTAGACATTATATAAATTAAATTATATATGACATAATAATGATGCAGTGATGACATCATTATTTGACGATTTAAATAAAATGGAAAGATAATGAAAAATATAAACCCTACACATGGACAAAACCAATTGGATGAGTGGATTTAGAACCCTTATCACCTTATCCGCGAATTATATCAATGTGGGACCTTTTAAAACCGAAACAAATTTTCAAATAAAAGTTATATTTCTTTACTTCCCAAAATTGCCCCTCCTCTCCTCTTATAAAAGGCCCCCACCTCTACCTCATTTCACACACTTCTAAAGCCTTTGGCTCGGCCAACCCCTGCCCAATTACTCTCTCCACATCCCTCTCCTAATCCTAGAGGATTCCCTTTGGGAAAAATCCTTTTAAAGGAATCCTTTAGGCTCAAATCAAAAAGGAGTTACACTTTTAAAGGTAATTCATTCTCTCTTGTTCATTTGTTTTATTTTGCTTCTCCAACCCTCTAAACTGTTTTTATTTACTTTTTTTTTGTAAAAACACCAGTATCTTCAATATAATAGTATGTTGTTATAATATTTATTTGAGATACACTCTCACACAACTACATCAAATGGTTAAAAAACATACTGTTTCCGTGGATGGCGAAATTCTACCTCCCGAAACGATGATTGTTCAATACTCATTTAACACCTTCAAGGGTGGACATTATGATGTCACTATTTTTATATATGATATATAATATGTTTATGTTTTCATTAATCTTCTTTATTTTTTCATTTTTGTCATACCTTTATGGTTTCCATTATGGGTAAACACGATATCTTCATTTAAGGAAGTGCGGACTACCGCCCCCTAAAAGTGATGTGATTCGTTAATGCCATATGTGGGACGTGTAAAGGATGGATTTAAAGTTATTATATATGATGTTATACTGGAATTATAATATACCTCTATATCATTATTATTTCTTTCCATTAAAGTATGAGATAGAAATGAAAGTAGCGTTCATGCGTACGTACGGCTTACCGTCTCCATGAACGGTGCATTTCATTTCTTATCCCCAAATGTAATGTACTATTAAAAGTACATATAATGGATATATATAATTAATGATATATCTAAGTGATGAATATAATTATGTAATTAAAATATACATACCTCTCATTTAGTTTTAATTCCATTAATATGACAATGAAATGAAAGTAGCGTTCATGCGTACGTACGGCTTACCGTCTCCATGAACGGTGCATTTCATTTATTACCTCTAAATGATTATGTAATATTATAAATACATGTATATTCTGGATATATATGATACATATTATATCCAAATCGGGAATTTCATTCTGGATATAAAGAACTTTTGACCACATGAACAACATGTAATTGTAAGAAGTCAACTTTCGACTTAAGAACCAAATATTGACAAAACAAACATTATTAACATAAATGATTACATAATGTTTATAACATGGAAATAAGTGATATAAAAAGAATAATGAACTTTAAAAAGGTTCTTAATCAAGTATAAATTAACAGAAGTTTATTATTCAGGACGTTAAAGAACGATCGAGTCAAGTCGGACCCAAGGTATGGGACTTCGTCTAAATCTCCTTTCATTGAGGCATATTTCGTTTTATACACAACTTTCTTTTATACGGTGTATAAACTCCTTTGACTTTTTCTTTTATACAAAAGGAATCTTTTTCTACGAAGCGTTTTACTAAACGACAGAAAGGAATGTTTTTTTTAACGTACGCGGTGACAACGACCTTTTCCGCCGCCGCGAGTATTATTTGATCTTTGGCTTTCTCAACAAGCCATAATGTTTTTAGAATAAAATAAATACCATATACTCTTTTATGTATTTTGGTATTGAAAATGGTTTTGAAAAAGGATTCTATTATGTAAATATATTTATGATATATTGTGATTTAAATGTGGAAATGTTATCATTCCTTTATATTGGTTTTATGTTTTATGATTTTATATTGGTACTTGGACATTTTAACGGGTGGCTACGTTATAAACCATATGACGGGTGGTGCCGTGAATACCAGGACGGGTGGTTACGTTATAACCTCCAATGCATTGGGTATGGAAGTCGTCTGTATGGCTATTCCATTAAGTATGTATGGAAATTGGCCGTATGGCTATTCCATTAAGTGATATGTGTGGAAGTCAACCATATGGTTATTCCACTTAAGAATGTTTATGTCCCAAGTTACATTTATATATTCTATGTGTTCTTTATATGGGTTTTATGGTAATCCTTTGGTTACAAAAAGGTAAGTAATGATACATTATTTAGTGAAGTTTTTTTTATTACTTCATAAAGGTGAAAAGTATTACTTTGATAGAGTATACATGGTTTACTTGTTTTTTTGATAAACTAACAATTTTAATTATTTTTATATCCCTTACTGAGCTTTTTATGCTCACCCCAAGTTTTTCGAAATGTTTTTCACAGGACATAAAGTGGAATAAGGTCAAGGATGTGATCAAGGGAATGTCATGCTATCTAAAACATGGAATCTAGACACCTTTCTTTTTAAGAGTTTTTATTTTATGGAAACTTTGTAGAAGTGTCTACTTTGTAATCTTTTAACATGTAATAGTTATGTTCTAATTCTCTAAAACTCTATACCTGAAAAGATCCTCAACGTGAATTATTCATTTAATTCAATATTAAGTAAGGTTTAAGGCTGGGGCCTTATATTGAGGCCCAATGTCTGCGGGTAGGTAGTGATTGTGGGACTATGTTTGTAAGAGTGGTAGAATCAGGATTTTAGCCATTATGAGTGATAAGTTAACCAGTGGGAAAGTGGTGTGGGGTACCCATATGATGAGGTTCTTATAATACTAATTTACTTGACTTTCATTATTTGGTGAGTGTACCTTTGTGAGCTTGGGATGGTCAGTATTCCTTGGTATTTTCTTTGAAGATATACTATTTTTCGTAGGGGAATTAGGATGCTCCCCCACTTAAGCACATGTGGATTTAGTTTTTCATCTAGGTATACTTGTATACTCACCCTACGTATGTAAAAATATTTCTAATATTCTTGGAGGACATTGAGGAATGTCCTAAACTTTAATATCCTTGTGTCGGTATAATTGTTTTAATGCTACTTAGTCACTTTTATTTTGGTACATGTTTTGTTACTTTATTTGTACTTTTGTTAGAATAGCTCTTGAACATGTATATGGTAATGTTTTTGGGATTTGATTATAACTTTACATTGGTGTTGTTTGCGATATTAATGTAATATATCCTGGACAAATTTTTATAAAAAGGGTAACACCTTCTATTTTGGGTTATATTTTATTCCCTTGGTGTTAGTCACCACTCTGGGGCTTATTAAGTATGGGACTAAGGGTCATTATCTCTCCTTCATCTTGAGGAACGGTGGAGCACATTGTCATCCCTTCCATCATCTTGATGAAGGAATGTCATTAAAACATGGTGTTAGAGTGAGAAGTTAGTAGATATGATGGAGTTCAGAGTTATTCATGGTGAGGATTGCATGGGATTGTAAGGAAATAGTGTTAGGAAATCTTGGTTCATGAAATAGGTCATGGTGGATTGGCTGAGACATGTGTTTTTAGAGCCCTTTGTGATACGATGTAAGAACTCTGGACCTACTTAATGACCATTTATAGCTACACTGTTTACTAGGTAGTGACCCTATGAAAGGTACATGAATCATAATTAGGATTATTCTTGTGTTTCTGATGTGTTTTGGAATTTAATTTAAATAAATCATAAAAGGAAATTTCCATACTACCCGAGCGTATGAGTTCCTTGTTTACCCTTTTTAGTTATTGTTCCTAGAGGTCACCCATGTGAGGTTCTAGATTTTTAGGCTCATCATAAAGACATGGTTAATCATTGGTGGGCCGATCGTGACAAGAAAGATGACATTTGGAATAAGACCCTTCATGCTTTACAGTGGCAGACCCTGGGGATGTAAGAAGGAATCATTTCTATTATTCTGACAGTGATCTGGAATGATGAGCTAACAATCACATTATACATGATCTATTATCTGAGGGAGTATTGGGTTCCTCTAGTGGTGAGACAGATGATGGGAGCACCACATCAGTGGGGGACATTTTACCTCAGGGAGAAGACGAAGACTGATTTTTCATGGGATGTCTTTTAGAAGGATTTTCAGACCGAATTCATTTCATCTGTGATGAAGGAAGAGAAGAGGCAGGATAAACACTCCCTTTATCAAGGGAGTATGTAATTAAGGGAACTGGGGATCATGTATAAAGATGTCTTATGCTTCGAACTATATAGAATTACAGATGTGGAGTCCTGTGGGAGACCCTTAGAGTAGGCACCCTGATTTCTCTTTAGAATGTTTTCACTCACATTACCCGAATGAAAATACATAGCAGTTTAGTAAAAGGAGAAAATAGTGGAAAGGATGAACTCTCCGGGAGGTGTACCATGAGAGGGGAGCCATCCATGCTAATTGAAGGGAATGCATTTGATATCATGTCTCTAGAGTTAGGGCATTCGAGGTTTCGACCAGTGAGGAGTAGACCTCAGTTGTTCTAATTACAATATCATGGTAATCAAAATTTACCCATGGGCTCATTAATGATGTGATTTTTCAATGGGTTATGTGGGAATATTCAAAACTAGTTCCCCATTCTAGTGTAGTATGGTGGGGGATGGCTGGTTTAGCACCCACCCCTGCAACAGTTGTTTCCGGTCAAGCCCTTCCAGTATCAGGGTCAGCGAGCAACTGCTTCACCAAGGGTGCACACTGTAAGATGAGTCCAACCATAGGGTGATCCTCGGGGAAATTGACCAGGGGATGGTTGGGGAGTCCTTCAACTGAATTATGGTAGTGAATTTGGGCGTGGGTAGTTCCATGCCACCATGACAGCAATTCCCGTGGGGCTGGAGGTCGTTCGAGGTACGATCAGTCTGTTTAGCACTCTTTATTGAACATTGTATGATTGAGGAGACATGAAATCGTTTTTTTCACTCATTCTATCCCATGATCAAGTACTATACATAGAAAGACATCCCATTCCCCTAGTGATTAGTACACCATTTGGCGGTTAGGCCAGTTTTTCTGATTTTGGTGGGGATGTCGACTGATGTTGGGGCTACATCAGTCCAAGGGTGATCTTCTTATGCAATAGATTTAGTCATATGATGACATCCTATGCATCAACTGGATGTTCTCTTTAAATGATGTTATCAATTAATTCCAGAGAAGTGTTTTGTTTTCAAGTATGGATATCCAACATGTAGTTTTCATTGGTTAGCATAGCTGTCATGTGACTTATCGATGTGTTGAGAATATTCTCTCATTGTCGGCTAAGTTGTTAGTGGGATCATCAGACACAAAGATGGTGGATATATAGTGGGTTGTTAGAGAGTATATAAATTATTTTTTCGAGGATGTTGTGAATATACACAATCAAAGTGATTTTGATTTTAGAATTGACTTGTAACCCGATGCTGATCATATTTAGATGGATCCCTATCAGATAACTCCTTATAAGTTGTTGTAGTTGCAGATTCAGGATGATGACATGATGAATAATGGTTTTATGTAACTGAGTGTGTCACTGTGGGGTGCTCCATCCTTGTTCATGATGAAATTAGAAGGTGACCTATGACTGTTCATAGAATACTATAGACAAAACCAGGTAATGGTCAAGAACTGTTAAACTCTTCTGAGAATCGATGATATTTTTTGACCAGTTAAAGGGAGATGGTTGGTTTATTAAGACCAATCTGTATTATGGCTATAACCATTTGATGGCGAATAAGGGTTATATCCCAAATACTGATTTCAGATGTAGTTATGGGCACTTCATGTTTGTATTCATGCCCTTAGATGTCACGAATAGACCAGCCATGTTCAGGGGGCTCATGAACACTGTCTTCCATATGTTCCTAGAACATTTTGTCATTGTGTTCACCGATGACCTCCTGATCTACTCATGGTCATAGGAGAATCATATAGAGCATCTGAGGACTTCCTTAGAAGTCATCTAATAGCACCATCTCTATGGGATGTTGTTTTTGTGAATGTTCTGGATGTGAGAGGTGAAATTACTTGGACATGTGGTGTCCTAGAAAGGGATTTTAGTGGACCCATCAATGATTGAGGAAGTTGTTTATAGGGCATCACCCAAGAACATAGTCAATTTCACTTCTTCCTGAGTCAAGTAGGAATCTACCAGATGTTCATACCCAACTTCTCCCATGTTGTGGATTTGTGGAAATATTTGACTAGAAATTCCAATCCTTCATATCAAGTGAGTAGTGTCAGTAAGGATTAAGATACTTAAAGGGGTAGCTAGTCAGTTCCCCAGTGCTTAGGTTTCTATAAGAATTGGAGGCATTCGAAGTGTTCTGTGACACTTTCGATCAAGGCTTGGGATGTGTGTTGATGTAGCTGTAGGGAGTGATCTATAATTGTTCTAGGTAGTTACTTCCACGTGAACATAATAATGAAACCCTTTACATAGAGCCTGTTGCAGTCTTGTTCATATTAATATTGTGGTGACATTACCTTATGGTAGAATTATTTGTGGTCTTCACAGATCACAATACCCAGAGGAATATATTTTCACTGTTAGACCAGAAATTTCTGCTACGAAGGTGGATAGAGTTTCTCAAAGACTACGACATTGATATCTCTTACACCTGAGGAAAGGGGGACATGGTGGATGATGCCTTCAGTACGAAGTCACAAAAGTTGATCATCTAAGAGTCCACATATTCTTAGAAGGCAATGAAAGAGTTTTCAATATTGAATCTTGATGCAAGAGTGGATAGATGTTGAGGCTATGATGAAATTCCTGACCTTATTTTTTATCAGATAATTTTTTCCCCTATTCTCTAAATATGTGTGAAAATTCATGACTATTGTGTAACACCCTGAGATTTTATGTGAAACTATCTATTTAATTTCTTTGATTTCTTGTGTTGTACGCTACACCAAAATTATCTTTCTCCATACCCAACAACAAGTATAGATTTTTATCAATGTATAAAAAATCTATACACAACACCAATGGAAGATTGCACTACATGCAACAATGACATGGCTAGCATTACACGCAATAGTGACCTTCCTTGATAGCGTGTGTTGTACGCAATACTGTGTTTCAATAAACAATGATATATTGTTATAATATTATTATGAACTAGAAATTATGAATAGTAGTAAATACATTTTTAATTTTATAACATTATATTTCATCTTACACATTTTATAGAACATGTTATGAGAACAAAATAATTTTTTCTGCTAAAATAAGTATTTTAAAAAAAATGCAGTTTTGTCGCCTTTTGATGGCGCAACAACATTAAATATATTTTTTTTCCATTTTTATAAGTTCAATTTGACAAATAAAACATCTTCCTTGAAATAAAGATATAAAAATTTACTTTGGATATTTTTTTGAGAATATTATTATAACCTTCATATTTTGATGAATAGTAAAAATACGGTAAATGTTAATAAAAAACAACTTTTTTCATCGAGATAATTTATATAGATAAATTACAATATTTAATTGTTTTAAATTATAAAGAGAATATATTTTTACCATTTATTATCTTGTATGTAATTATCATTAATTTTAAATTGAATTCATAGATAAAAACATTTCAATATTTTTCAACGTTATAACTTTAAAAACATGTTTTCTCAACAGCGGGATTAATTTTAAATAAAATACATCCACTTTTGTGTTTTTAATTGGGAAAAAATGGATTCCATATTTGGAATCCGTAGATCCAAATTATGTTAATATGATACTTTTAAATTTTAGGCATTAAGAATAGTAACTATAGTAAATTTTATTTACTACAATTAAAGGTAAATTGGGTAATTAAGAGTAAAAATAATATTATAAAATTACCCTAAAACTAGCCAAAATTCTATTGGATGAATAAAATTAGACCAATATCACTTAAGGGTCGGAATATAATCATTTCATGGAATTTTAACCATGAAAAGGATGTAATTATTATTAAAACCAAAGAATGTGACAACATGTCACTCTCTTATATCTTATAAGTGTAATAATTTTTATTTAGTGATAAACTTCATAAAACATTGAACATAAATGGTCACCACAATGATAATGAAATTATCTACATCATGTTAATTTATTTAAAATTTTTAGGGATTATATATTTATCATTAATGGTGACACAATAGTGATGTAGAAATTGATGATTTTGTGAAAAATCAATGATAATTTTTTTATTAAACTAATAGTGACCTTAAAATGCACAAACACCCGACGAAAACTCATTGGGAGTTTATATGTTATCCATAAAATCCAATGGTCTAATATGTGACCATTTGGAGACCAATAGAAGCGATTATGACACTTATATTATTTTATTTTAAATGATGTCAAAGTTGTCAACTTCATAATTTAATAAATATCGAAATTTAAATGATGTGATTTTAAGATGATAAATTCAAGTAAAAGTATTATTATGGAAGATATAATATTTATATACATCATAGTATTTTAGTTTTAATTTTTATGCAACAAATTAGTATATTAACTAATTATACAAAAATGTTTTAGTAATTATTTTATGAAGATAAATATCAAATAAATAATTTTAGAAGTATTAAAATAAATATTATATGAACTAATTAATGCTTTCCACAAATATTATTTATTAATATGACTTTTTAGGAATCTATTAAATAGTTTTTTTTGGAAAATATATTTTGTGTGGATTTTATTTAAATTCATATAATTGAATAGTGTCAAAATTGACACTATAGTTATTTTATAATTATAACATATTATAAAATTGTTTATAAATCACCAAAATATTTAAAAATTATAAATTGAAATTTATATGGCCTAAAATTTCAAAAAATATCCAATTATGGACAATTCAAAACACATAAGTAACTATTTATAACATTTTAAAATTTATAATATTATTACCACAAATAAAATTAAATAGATTAAATAAGGATAAATCAAGTTGATAAGGTTTAAAATAAATTACCAACATGTATAAATCTTATTGTTTGATGATATTACAACACTATCACATCTAATATTCGGATTTGAGTCATTTTTTGTGCTTTTTAAGTATGGTTTGAGTTTATTATAAATTAAAATTTTAGAGGTTTCCAAAAGTGCCCCTCTCCTCTCTTATAAAAGGCCACCTCCTCCCTCTCCTCCTCACATCACATTGATCTTTCAAGCTCCGCAAACCCCTGCCCATTTCTCTTCTCCACTTCCCTTGAAACATACTAGATGTTCTGGTCTTCTTCAATGACCATCTTTAGTGCCCTACGAGGAGGTTTAGAAGAGACGCGTCGATGAAGAGGAGTCTCGGAAACATACGGATGAAATTGAACATAAGGTAAGGGATAATTTTGCAATCTCATTTTAATACATGATTTCATATACATAAGCATTTACTGGGGTTATATATTTCATATATGCCCATAAAATGTTTTTCATAAACTGTTTATTATTCTTCCATGTATATTTAATGTCTTGTTTACCCATCTTTGACTTTTACTTTGTGTTATGGAAGGAATCTTTCTTTTGTTTACCATACGTGGTACTTTTTGAATTTTCTTTTAAAAGTACGATGAGAATATTTTATTAAATTATACAGCATGATCTGATTTTTATAGTTTCATAATGCCTTATTTCCTTGAATCTTCCTCTACAATATTTCATGATTATTTTCAGCGAAAATATTTTCATTTACAATCAAACGACATTATGAGAAAAAAAAATGTTTTTGAAGAAGAAAGGATATTATCCCCAAAAATTCATTTCAAGTGTTTATTCAAAACTATTTCCCATATATGATGAATTTATTTATTATGATTACGTTTCAGGTATAATGTCTATATTATTTGAATGTTTTGATTTTTCTTATGATGAAATGTATCCATTTGTTTTATATTGATTATTTTAATATGGGATGATGTTTATGAAACCCATTTTATTCTTTGGATTATTATGCATGATTTAAGATTGTGTTGTGGAACATGTAAGAATGATTTCAATATGAGATGGGAAGGACCTATATCTCCCTCCATTGCATTGGGTAAAGATTCATATCTAATGACATAGACATGGATGGAACAAAAAGTAAAATCCGGTTCAGTAAAACAGGGCTGGAATAGAAAGTAAACCCGATTCAGTAATGGACATTGTCCACTATGATAGTATTGGCTGCACTTCCTTTGATACTATGTAAATATTAACATGTTCTATATTATTTTCCACAATTACATGCTATTTTATCATGATTAATGTTCCTTTATGATCTATGCCTTATGTACTGCCATGATTTATTTCCCAACTCAAGATTTAAATGTGTAAACATTATGTTCATGTTTTTAAGTTCAAATGTATATGGTTTTTTCTATTTTCTCCATGCTTACCGTTATTGATAATTTGATCTCAACCTTTTTATGTTTTCTTTTCCCCAGGATATAAAGAAAGGTTTTAGGTAAGAAAAAAAGGGAAATATATTTATGGGAGATGTTTAAGATCTTTCACCATGATTAGAAGATTATGTTCCTAGTTTCCAAAGACATTAAACTATTATGGTCCTTGGGTGTCATTTTTTTGTTATATATTATGTATTCCAAAAAAGAAATGTAATGTCCATGTACATAAAGCATTGGGTCTCTACATTTGGTATCATTGGAAAGGTTCAGTTAAACATTGGAAACTAAGATGTGAAATCTTAAGTGATATCCCTATAGATATTTCTATGGTATGTCTAGGGATGTCGCTAAGGATAAGTATAATTATAGGTTATAGTCCTAGAATTATGATAAATATCCTGAATAACCTAGTATTAAAACTAATATGATAGAGATTGAATGTACTCCCCTTGATTATGCTGTTTTCCTAGTCTGATTTTTTCCTCTCACACTATTATTTTTTGGTTTTTGAAAATGGCTAGAAGTAGGAGGATTCACGATAATATAGTATATGATAGACAATAGAATGATATTATTCATAAGAAACCAAAAGAAAAGGGACTTGGAAGTCCAAACATCGTTATAATGCCCAATCAGCAATCTCATAATACAATCAATAATATCAACATTGGTATGTTTCCTAACTCAACTAATAAGTGAAATATGGAGTTTCATGATGATTATAGAGGAAAGAAAGTTAAATTTCAATCATGTAAGTCATGTTGTAAGAGGACTAAGGGAGAATGTTTCAAAGGAACTGGATGATTCTTTGGCTATGGAAAAGAAGGACACAAATCCATTAATTGCAAAGGAAAAGTTTTGGTTAACACAATGCGTAAGGATAATGGTATTACTAAGACATCAACAATGATTAAATGTTTTAAATGTGGAATGTAAGGGAATTATGAAATCCAATTCCCTAAGGGAAAATCTCATGATGAGAATCAGCATGGTCATATGGGTATTATTTATGTTATTGATGACGAAGAGAGTGCAAATGATATATGAGATAAAAGAAGTGTTGAGGTATAAAATGATAAATCACGGTCAATGGTTTAAGAAGGAACTGGAATGATTTTATGTTTATCAAGAGTTATGTTGTCTAGGTAATTTAATGGTACTATGTAATCAATAAACAACTAAGGATTGTTACACTATTGTTTTTCCTAATGTAGTTGAAAGTATATGTTGAATGGTACTGGTAACCATGAATGGTCATTCAGATATTTTTGGAAAGTAGATGATATGCGCATAATGAAGGGATAATTAGATAATGAGATGTTTGATAGTATTAATGAGTTCATGACTGATATAAGGACAATGTGATATCACGGTTTGAGTATATAGAAATTTTGGGATTTAGGTATGTGGAAAGAGTTTACTTTTGACAGCTTTTATGTTTACACAAAGATTATAAGCCAATTCATGCTTCAAGAGAATACATTATTAAGGAATTCACATGTTTAGAATGTATCCAAGAAGATATATCTTATTAAATACGATTGATAAATGATTGTATTCACATGCTTGGTTGATGACATTTCTAGTAATGGTTTTATTTATACTATGATCTTGGATAGAAGTATATTGGGTAAGCCTAAAGATTTCAAATGGATTATGTTTGACATAAGATAATATTGTTTAAGGATAAATCCTTTTTTTGATATTATTTTGAGGAAGTTATAATAATTTAGTTTTAGAAAAAGGAAAACCTGTAGGACAAGCGACAACCTGTCGCGTCAGACAAGGTTGCAGGAATCGAACCCACAACTGAAGTGCAACATGCCTTTATCACCTACCACTGGCCTACAGGAAGTCCCTAGTTATTAGAAACTAGATTTATTTTATTTAGTGCTATGATAGATGACGTATAAGTCTATTTTTGGAACCATATACGATTAATCTCACCATAATATGGGCTAATGTATATAACTTTTTTAACCTTATGTTTGAGATTTATGGAATGATCTATCATTCTATCGCATGATATACTAACACTTCATGAAAGACAAAATCATCTTCATTTCTTTAAGAGATGAAGTGGAAATTGTTCAAGGCACAAACAATAGTTATATTGTACCAAAATCAAGTAAGTATTTCTTTTAATTCAAAAATTTTTAAACATTATGGAAATGATCTGTAAAAAAAATGTTGTCCTAGTGCCCACATATCTGATGAATCCAAAGGCACCTTAGATCATCAAAAATTTATGGCTTTATGAATGTTGGATTTTTTATAGCCATGTTCCCTACCACACTTCATCCAAACGTTATGGTTATATTTCTCTTCCATATCAATATTTTCACGTATATTTTCCTATGTGGAAACCTAGTGCTGAGTTACTTTGTGTGACCTTTATGTTTCTAACATTCATTTTTTAAAATTATGATTTAGTATTCCTTTTTTTGATGTGGGTTTCTATGAAAGAAACTTTCATGTAGAAAACTATTTATAACCCTGAGGAATTTCGAGGGTGAAATTAATTTTACGAGGGGGGGGGGTAGAATGTAACACCCCACGATTTTATGAGAAATAATCTTTTTAATTTCTGTGATGTCTTGTATTGTACGCTACACCAAAATTAGCTTGAACTATACACAACACCAAGTATAGATTTTTATTAATGTATAAATAAAATATATGAAACACCAAGGAAGCTTTCACTACACGCAACCCTGACTTCACTTACATTACACGCAATAGTGGCCTTCCTTGATAGCGTGTGCTGTAGGCAATACAATGTTTTACTAAACAACGATATATTGTTATAATATTATTATGAACTAGTCGCTATGAATAGTAGTAACTAAATTTTGAATTTTATGTCATTATAATTCATCTTAAACATCTTATATAATATGGTATGAGAACAAAATAATTTTTTTGGCAAAAATAAGTATTTTTTAAAAAATGCAGTTTTTCCACCTTTTGATGGCGTACCCACTTTAAATCTTGTTTTTCACATGTTTATAAGTTCAATTTGACAAATAAAACTTCTTCCTTGGAATCAGGAAATAAAAATTAACATTGGATAAATTTTTGAGATTATTCTGAAAACATTCATATTTTGATGAATAGTAAAAATACGCTAAATTTTAATTAAAACCCACTTTTTTCATCGAGATAATTTATATGGTTAAATTATATTATTTAATGGATTTAAATTATAAATATAATAAATTTTTACCATTTAATATAGTGTATGTCATTATCATTAATTTTATATTGAATTCATAGGAAAAAACATTTCAATCTTTTGCAACGTTTTAACTTTTCAAACCCGTTTTCTCAACAGCGAGATTAATTTTAAATTAAATACTGACACTTCTGGGTTTTGAATTTTGTAAAATGGATTTTATATTTGGAATAATTAGTTCCAAATTATGTTAATACTATAATTTCTATTTTTAGAAATTATGAATATTAACCATGATAAATCTTATTTACTACAGTTAAAGGTAAATCGGGTAATTAAATGTAAAAAGATGATTATAAAATTACCCTAATGCCCGCCAAAATTATATTGGGTCAATAAAAGTCGACCCATATCACCTTAGGGTTTTAATAGATTCATTTGATGGAATTTTAACTATGAAAGAATGTGATTATTATTAAAATCAATGAAAGTGACAACATGTCACTCTCTTATATCTTTTAAGTGTAATAACTTTAATTTAGTGATAAAATTCATAAAAATTTGATCATAAATAGTCACCAGAACTCTAATAAAATTTTTTAAATCTTGTGAATTTATTTATAATTATTAGTGATTAAATAATTATCATTAATGGTGACACAATAGTGATGCAGAAATTGTTTATTTAGTGAAAAATAAATAATAAAACTTTTATTAAACTAATAGTGACCATAAAAGGAATAAAAACCTGAAAAAAGCTCATTGGTCGTGTACATTTCATCATTAATCATCCAATGGTATAATATCAGACCATTTTTAGTGTTATAAAAGCGATTATGAAACTTATATTATTCTATTTTAAATGATGTCAATGTTGCCACCTTCATAATTAAATAATTATAACAATTCAAATGTTATGATTTTAAGATGGTAAATTCGATTAAATGTATTTTTATGGAAGATAATAGATTTATCTACATCATAGTATTTTAAATTTAATTTTTATGAAAAGAATAAGTGTATTAAATAATTATTCAAAAATGTTGTAGTAATTATTTTATGAAGAGAAATATCAAGTAAATGATTTTATAAGTTTTAAAATAAATATTATATGGACAATTAATGTTCCACAAGAATTTTATTGAGGAATATGAGTTGTTAGGAATATATTAAATAGTTTTTTTGGAAAATATATTTTGTGTGTATTTTATTTAAATTCAAAAAATTTAATAGTGTCAAAATTGACACTATTGTTATATTATAAACATAACATATTATAAAATTGTTTAAAAATCAAAAAAATATTTAAAAATTATAAATAGAATCTATATGGTCTAAAATGTTATAATGATTCCAATTATGGAAAATTCACAACACATAAGTAATTATTTATAACAATTTAAAATTTAGAATATTTTTACAACAAATAAAATTAAATAGATTAAATAAGGATAAATCCATTTGATATGGTTTAAAATAAATTACCAACATGTCAAAATCTTATTGGATGATGAGATTAAAACCCTATCTCATTTAATATTCATATATGAGTAATTTTTTGAGGTTTTAAATTGTTGTTTGAGTTTATTATAAATTTATATTTTAGAGGTTTCCAAAAGTACCCTTCTCCTCTCTTATAAAAGGGTACCACCTCCCTCTCCTCCTCACACCACATCAGGCCTTCAAGGTTGGCCAAACCCTACCTATTTCTCTTCTCCACTTCCCTAGTAACATACTAGAGGTTTTTATCTTCTTCAAATACCAACTTTAGTTCCATAAGGGGAGGTTTATAAGAGGCACGTCGAAGAAGAGGAGTCTCGAAAACATACGGAAGATATTGGACATAATGTAAGGGATAATTATGAAATCTCATTTGTATTCGAGATTGCTTATACATAAGTATTTACTAGGGTTATATTTTTCATCCATGACCATAAAATGTTTTTCAAAATGTGTTTATTATTCTTCCATGTATGTTTAATGTCATATTTACTGCTCCTTGACTTTTACTTTGTGTAATGGAAGGAATTATTATTTTAATTACCATACATGTTACTTTTTGACTTTTCAATTGAAAGTATGAGGAGAATGTTTTTTTAAACATATACGGAATGAATGGATTTTTATTGTTTAATAATGCCTTATTTCCATGAAGCATCCTCTACAATATTTCATGATTATTTTCAACAAAATTATTTTCTTTTTAAATCACATGAAATTTTGAGAAAAGAAAATTATTTTGAAGAAGAAATGATATTTTTCTCAAGAATTCATTTCAAGTATTTATTCAAAACTATTTCCCATATAACATGACATTATTTAATATTATTATGTTCCAATTATAATGTCTCTATTATTTTCATGGTTTTATTGTTCTTACGATTAAATGTATCCATTTGTATTATATGGATTATGTTAAGATGAGATGGTGTTTGTGAAACCCATTTTATTCTTTGGGTTATGATGCATGATTTATGATTTTGTTGCTGAATATGTAAGAATGATTTCAATATGTGATGGGTGGGACCTATATCTCTCTCCAATGCATTGGGTAAAGATTTATATCTCATGAGATAGACATGGATGGAATGAAAAGTAAAATCTAGTTCAGTAATACTAGGCTGGAACGACAAGTAAACCCGGTTCAGTAATAGACTTTTTCCACTCTGATGTTCTTGGAAGAAATGCCATGGATACTATGGAAATTAAAACTTATTCTTAATGTTTTTCCACAATTACATGCTATTTTATCATGAATAATGCGCCTTTATGATATATGACTTATGTACTACAATGATTTATTTCCCAACTCATGATTTTAATATTTAAACATTATGGTCATGTCTATAAGTTCAAACGTATATGGTTTGTTATATTTTCTCCATGCTTACCCTTACTGAGAATTTGAGATCACCCTTTTATGTTTTCTTTTCTCCAGGATATAAATACTGTTTTTGGGTCAGAAAAAAAAATGTAAATATCATTATGGGTGATTTTGAAGATCTTTCACCATGATTGGAAGATTGTCTTCCGAGTTTCCAAAGACAAAAAACTATTACGATCTGTGGGTGTCATTTTTTTGTTATGTATTAATTATTATAGAAAAGTATTTTAATGTAAATGTACATCAAGCATTATGTCTCTACAAATGGGGAAGGGAGGATATGTTTCATAGTAAAGATTCATTAATTTGGATTTAATTAAATCCATGTTGTCGAGTTAGTGACGCCCAAAGATGATAATATATGGACATAGATGAAGGAAATATTTATTCCATATATCTAGGATAGTGTTAACTTTGGTGTTCCCATGGTTGTTTAGGGAAGTGGTGCCTTAGTGATTATGTAGATGTTTAACAGATAAAAGAAACTGAGGTGTTCTTGGTTGTGAGGGTTTTAACTCCATCCTTAAAACAACACAAGTTGGTTTGTTCTTGAGATGTATTTTAAGGGTTGGTTGTTTGAAACTCATTCCTTTTTTATCATTGTTTAATTCACAAGGATTATAATAGTTTGAGTGGTATCTTATGTAAAAACCTGGACATACTTGATCTATTCATTTGTGAAAATCCAGTGTCTAGTGTGTTATTATATGAAATGGTAACTCAATTCCAAAGTTCTCAAAATTTCCATATTTTCCATCTATTCTATTGGCGACTCATGGCATAAACATCCGCATGTTTGTTTCCCAGTATGTCAGTGTGTTGGCATGTTAGTGTATCCGTATGTCAGTGCATAATTGAGTCTGGGGTGTCGACATCAGTGATTCAAAAGTGTAGATGTAAGTGAGTAAGTGCATCAGTAGATTGAGGCATTGGTAGATCAGGGCATAGGTAGGTTATAGAGTCGTTAGGTTGTTGTGTCAGTAGGTCATTGTGTTTGTAGGTCCGCATTAGTTGGTCATCACCAGTTTCTCAATCATCAGTGGCACCGCATCGGTTACTCCCCCACCTGTGACTCATTTTCAGTTCTTCCAGTTTTCCCTAGTTTTTCAGTTTCACCTCTCTTATGTCTTACTTGATGTAAACCAATATTAAATCCTTGTTGTAGTGTTTTTAAGGGTTTTCCAATGTTATTATGTACATATATAATATCCTAACGTTCAGGGAGATTTAAGATACTCATAAAATGTAATGTTGACCACAATCCCATGATTAATAACCTTTGATATCATTCTTCCTTTAATATAGTATCTAACTCTTCAAATATGGGACATTCACTTCTAAATATGTTTTCTATTCCCTCTTGGTTTTCCTACATATATCCTCCTTAATTGAGTTATATGCCTATGCTAGAGCCCTCAGGCTTAGTTTACTTGAAGTTCTATACTGCTCACATGATCCCAACTTCATGCTGCACAGATGAGTTTTGGTCATCTGTTGTTTCGAGTCCGAATTTATTCTACCTCTATTTATTTTTTAATCACATGAGGTGGGTGTAAAAACGATATCTTTTGAATAAAAGGTGATTACATTTCTTGAAACAAGAAATAAATAAAAAGGTAATATGATCAAAAGATAACAGAGTTAATGAAATAATGGGTTAGAAGTGGTTTGATTTTTTATAGCCTATTTTATTTTGATATACATGTTTCTTTATAGATAGATGTGGTATTATGAATTCAAAAAATCCAAGCTGTTGGTGGTCTTTTCTTACACAGAGGAGGTGTTCTGTTTGATTTTGTCGTGTTGTTTCATAATAGGGAATAACATTAAATCTTCTTAATCACGTATACCCAGTTAAATAAAATGGATACCCCAGGATGAAAACCAATGTGTGATCACCCCTATTTATCAAATTGGATTAAATGAACGAATTTAAAAAATATGAATATATCATGTTTGATTGGTGTGCTTTTGTACTATGTTCTGTGGGGTTGTGGCCTTGTGTTGATTGTAGGAACATGGGTGGATAGTGGAGTTGGTTCATTAAAAAAAGGTGTGGTTTTATGTCCAATAGCTAAGTGGTTAAATTATGGATATTATGGTCTTTGTGTGTGTGGGGGGGTGGTATGGGTGGTTACTTTGTATCCTAGTTTGAGTGACTAATTGATTGCAGAATGGATGGACTTGCAGGCAATGGAACTTCCTTTGTTTTTGTTTTGACCGTCATGAAATTTTGGGTAATGGGACTGTAGTATTGTTATGAACATGTTATGTAGTTGGACATCATGTGGGGGTTTTTTGTTAGCAGGGTTGCAGGGATGGGTTGTGAGATAAGGATTGTGTAGTACAACATTGAATAATGATAGTTTTCAGTATGTTGGTTGTTGTATGATTAATTAATCATATTCTTCACCTTCATAGGAGTTTTTAGATATTGTGCTTCATTGTTTCCCAGGTTAATGTTGGAATAAATTGATTTAAACCCTTAATTAATAAATGGAAAATTATTGAATGAAGAATGGGTTGGTATTATGCATTGGTGGTCGTTCTTGTGTGGTTGTGCATATAGGGGTAGCAACAATGTGGTTATGTAAGAGTTGAATATTTTTTTTGGGACCCATAGGTTGTGTTGAGTGTTTGAATACCTATATATATATATATTTTAGTTTGTGGTGATTTACATACACAACCCACCCTTGTTGAGAAGTATGATCCAAACACCTCCATTCTATAGAGGATAGTATCTTTCCCAACATCCTGCTGTGAGGATGGATGGCTGGTAAAAGACATTCTTCGTCGCATCCTCCTCTGGGTTCATACCACTCAAGCATATCTGGGAAGACGTTAATGGTTTGAGGCTTTCCATAGTCCAATATAATTCGGGACATTTTTTTGGATGAAGTCTCAAACGTTTGTGGTCTACGATTTTTTTTCAATTGTCTTAAGGATGAGGCCCTTGTGTCTTCGGGAGAGATGAAGGGTATTTGTGGCCCATGTGTGTTTGGGAAAGATGTGTGGTGTTGTAGTGTTCTATGTTTCAACGGGTGGTATTTGTCTTTGGGTTGAAGCATAGGTGTGTGTGGGTTGTGGAAGTGGCACTATGTTTTCCAAAGTAGTATCATCCAGACATTAGTCGTTAGAAGTGAGCAGTTAACCAGTGGGAAAGTGGTATAGGGTACACAAATATCGATGTTCTTATATTACTACTTGACTTTACTTCTATTATTTGGTGAGTGTGCCTTGGTGAAGATGGAATTATTATTATTACATGGTATATGCTTTGAGGTTCTACTATTTTCTTATAGGGGAAGTAGTATGTTCCCTCAATCATGCGTGGTTGGATTTAGTATTCCTACTGGGTATAATTGTATAGTCACCCTACATATGTAAAAACAATTTTCTGGTTTCTATAAGAACTTTAAATACCATTATAGACATTATTTTCTCAGTTTTGGGATAATTGGTGTGCTTTTACTTTGTCTCTTTTCTTTTGGTACTTTGTTTTAGTAATTTGGTTTTACTTTTGTCACAGTTATGTTTGAACATGCATATGGGAATGGTATTTGGCTTTTCATTTACTTTGGTTTTGTTTCGGATTTTACATTCTTATCTCCCAATAATATTTGCATTAAAAGGGTAACGCCTTTTATTTTGTGTGAAATTCTATACTCCTGGTTCTAGTCTCCACTCCGGGGCCTATTACGGGAGGGACTCGAGGGTCTTAAATCTCATTCAACTTGAGTAAGGAAGGGTGGGGAACATTTCCATCCCTTCCCTCATCTTGAATAATGTGCGTCATGTCACTAGTATCTAAAGACACTAATCTATTATGGTTATCAGGAGTGTGTTGGTGTAATGTATTGAATATTTATCTAAAAATATGAAATATCAATGTGTGAAATTACTGGATCTTTATAGCTTGTGTCGAAAGTAAGTATTTTTTATCTTTTGAAATTATGATGAGAAAACATTTGTGAGATCATTATGGATTGGTTTAAGGATATGTATAAGGATTAATAAATTTGTTGTAAAATATCATAGAATCTTGGTAAATGATATATTGAGTGTATTCTATGACATTACATCCCGTTATGAAAACTAAAATAGGATGTGGATATGGAATTTAGGTACCTAATTGTAAAAACTCTGAAAAAGGTTCCTTGATGTCGACATGATCAATAGTGACCAAAAACCTAGTATCCCAAATCCGATGTATGTATTATTACATTTTCATAAGATACAAGTAATCCATTTATTAAAGAAGTGGATACTTTAGTATTCTTGGTAACCTACAAAAATAATTGAGTCCCAAATTACATTTGAAAACAAATATTGAAACCTTATTTTATTTTATTTTGGGAATACATTTTTTCCCTAGAACAACCTTACACATAAATCATTGTACAATTCATGGAATTATATGGAAAGGAAAACAAATAAGGGTGAGATAAAATTACAATTAAGGGTCATGTATAATGGAATTTATCATAACTCAAAAAGTATAATCGACATATAAGGTAATTAAGTGGACACAAATTCCATTAAAAATATTCTATGAATAAAATTCATCAAAAGATAATACCTTGGAAAAACTACATGGATAATATGATAAGTAATAAAAAATAGGGAGAGGTAAATAATTAAAAACACATATCATTTAATAAAAAACATAACTATTATATCTTTATAAGACATGAAAACATGTTATGGTAAATAATAGAAAAAACATGAAATTTTATCAATAAAATGTGAATGTATTGAATCTAGACATAATATCATTGTGTAAATATCATTTAAAATAACAATTTAATTTTTAATTAAATAAATGATTAATTATTGGACATAATGTCTTAGACACATGATACCTCTACAGTGAAGATATATCATCGATGTAGTTTCAAACTGAGGGGTAGGACTTCACCCAAAACCCATTTAACTAAGGCTATAAAACGGATTCATAACATTAGAATTTTCGATGCATCTAGGGGCAATATATAACAATTCCTCACCAATATCATCATGTCTAAATTATTCCCCTATGATGAATAATTTATTACAATCATCAATACTATTCTTTATAAGTAAATAGCTATTTTGGGTAAGGAAAACATATTTATAAATATTTCCTTATATTAAAAATATCATTCAATAAAGAACATCATTTATAAAAATGATATACAATTTAATAAATAAAAATATCCATGGAATAAAATATTGACATTCTATGGATATTTAATATCTATAAGAATGTGACTAATTCAAGGGAATTATAGTATCTATAAAAATGAATCAAAGAAGTTAATTTTAGTACATTGAATGTAAAAATTAACTTAAACCATCCAAATGATATATAAGGATGGTATAAATACAATATACATAGATATGAGTATTAATTTAGGAGTTTTGATAATTTATGAACAGAAATATTATAAATATACAGTTTAAAATTTTTTGGAGGAAAATGAACTTCTCATAATGAAAATTAACATTTATAAAAAATTAAAAAAAAATGAAAATAAATATCATTACAAATAACTTTTAGTCATACAAAAAAATCATTAAAACTATTTAGTGGTCATGAAGTCTGTATATTAATTTCTTATCGTACACATTGAAATAATGATTATTTTCATGATATTTCTATAATCAAAATAGGCATTATTTTTAAAATGATGAAAAAATTCATTTGAAAAATATTCAAAAAATGACTAAAAATATCTCAAATAAATCATTTTCGAATGGTTATAATCATTTTTTGATAACATTTTTCAAAAATACATTTTTTTCGAGAAACTGATATCCAACCGAAGAGATATGTGAGGTAAGATATTTTTTAAAAAAATTCTAAATGATTTTAATTTTGAATGATATGTAAAATGGTAATATTAAATGAAAATATCATGAATAACCTGAAGAAAATAAAATTAAATGTGTTTACTTGGATATTTTTTAATAATTTCCTCCAACTAAAATTCATGAAAAAAATCATGAGTAGAATGAGATTTTGAAATACACCCTTATAGTGATCATGAAATTAATGCAAGGATTAATCAATGAATTAGTTAAATGTATCAATTATAAATCCCCATATAAAATATAAATAAAAGATATCGTAATCAAAATTTATTTTACATATTTTCTTGAAATATCAATGATGGAAAAGATGTAATATAACCCAATAAAAAGATTTTGATTTATGAAATTCATTAGAACATGGAAAAATTAATGTAAAATATTTTTGGAGGAAATAATTCAAATTAAAACTAATAATACCAATATTTATTATGGATTTATGATTTTAAATGTAAAATAGAAAGTGTATACAACATATTAATGAAATTGGTGCATAACATACAATTTTTTTCAATGAATAAAAATTAACAGAGGACCCCTTAGAAATATCCTTTCATTGAAGTGGGGATTAATAAAATAATTGAATATGTGTTTCAAATGTAAATTCACATCAAATGTGAAAATAATTAATAATATAAATAATGGACATTACACATGTAATCATATCTAGACATAATCAACGAAGTACATGCTTAACATAATAAATACAAATTGACATTTGAAATCCCTTATCATGTAGTTTATTTTGGTTGAAAATGATTTAAACACATGTATCTTGGTTTTAATCAAGTCATTAACTTATAATAGAACAATATCAATATTTATAATATCATATATGGTCCTTTTATAATATCTTATTAGCATTTTTTCTATAATCATTTATTATTTTCATTTTTTCGGATGTTAATGTCCTTGTTTTCTCATTCATGTTTCTTTTTCAATGATCCAATTATTACACATATTATATAGTAATATCGTACCTATAATAATATTACTTAAATTATTATCATACTATTAAATCATTTATAATTTTAAAAAAATCATGAATTATAGTTACAAAAAAATTACTATGATATATTCATCATGATGGAAGGCTTTACGTACACATGGGTAACATTTCTACTTTTCAATGATCATTATGTAAAGGGATTAAGTAATATATTATTATTAAAAAATTATTATAATATCATATTAAATACTTTAATATACTTATATATAACATCCATGTGTTTTGGTGATGAAATGAGATTCATGTCGCATCATAAAGGTTGTAGTCTACATATACACGAACAATGTTATCATAATTTCGGGAGTGAAAAGAAACGAAATAAAATGATGTATTATGTTTTAAGAATTATATATATTTCACTAATATTATAATTATTTTATTTTTAACTCATATAATCATTAAATTTATCCTTATAACTATCCAGGTAAAGCATTAGTGAATGATGAATTACATAGCTTCGTGAGGTGGTAGTCCTCCAAATACATGAGTGACATTATCATATACCCTACATAATGGGAAATAAAAAATGTTTACATTATATAATGATTCAATAAGTATGATTAATTTCTAAATATCATATATATAATTTAAATACATCTTTTTCCCCAAACCATGAGAGGAGATAATTGAAAACAGATGATATCAGTTCTTGAGGTGGTAGTCCTCCATACACAAAAATGATAATTTTGTTACCCATTTGTTGAAGGTGTAAATTATTATAGGTCATACTATTAATGTAAAAAATATATAACAATATTAAAGGTATTGATTTTATTATAACATTTGTTCTTAATATGAATTGAATTATATGGATGAAGAAATGAACTGTAGATGCTTGTTGAAGAGTATTCCATCTTCTTCAGGTATCCTCCTCAGGTTAGCACCAAAATCCTTTCTCACCTAGATTTATAAAAAACATAAGGCTTCCTGGATGAGTCTATGTAATTTGGGAATTTATTTGGTAAGGTAATGGATGAACTTAGTGGGTGTGATGGTGTGAAAAATAGTGTACATGGGCGGCTATTTATAAGTGATGTGAGTGGCACACTGGTAATTTTTTGAAATAAAAATGTGTACCCACGTTTATTGTATGAAAATGGGTCAGAAATGCATATATATTTCCCTTATACATTATAGGGTCCAAAAATTTCCATAAAATATATTTTAGACAACATTATTTCTCATTTTTTTCCTTATCTTTTTTTAGCTCCAAGGAAATCCATTTTTACCTTTAAAATTGTAAATGATTTTTTTCTATTTTAACTATTCATTATCATCACAAATTATATTGAAATTATTAAATAATATAAATTATTATTATTATAAATATGAAATATATTTTTCAATACATCATTTGAATAACTGTATAATTTTAATTTTAAATTAATCATATTGATGTTATGAGAAAATGGGTTTTCAAAGATAAAATGTCCATATCATTAAAAAAACTTTATAATAAAATTCAATATGAAAATGATTAAAATTACATAAATTTGATATATTGGATTATATTTTAACTAAAATTAAAATTATACCAATAATTTATATAATATTAATTTATAATGAATTTAAATGAAATGTCAGTTTTCAATTATAATTCACTAGTTTTCATTGTCAGTCAAAAATTAAAATATTTCAGAAGAATCACAAAAATATCAGATGAGAGATTTTTTGTATTTTTTTCAAAAACAATTTTCCTTTTATCAAATAAATTTTTTAAAAGTAATAAAAATTAATATTAATTTATGGGGTCAAAGTACGACTAACCCGTCTTTTAGAAAACTACATTTTTCTAGAAAAAAATGTTTTTTTATTTTAGATGGTTCTTATTTTATTTCAAATCATTTGGTAACCGAAATTTTCATAATTTATGTAGAAATATTCTTATCCATCAACTATATGTCTAGGTTTCTATATTACACTTCACTTCAATTTAGTTTTTCATTTTTCCCAACTGTTGAATAAAATAAATTTTAAACAATATATTATCTTACTTTTTTTAGAATTATGTTTCACATAAAATAATCAATATATTAAAGGGTTTTTTATAATTTAGGGGTGTTAAATTATCCCCAACATAAAAAATTTATGTCCTTTCAATTTAAGAAAGATCTCAGTAATCAATAATTTTATATTGGAAAATTATTTTTATTAAATCCCCACATTATAAAAGAGTAAATAAAATATCTCCTTAATAAGATATTTAAGGTAAGTGAAAAGGTTATAAGAATTAAAATGTAAGTAGGTTTCTAATAAGAAGAGTTGTGGTGGAATTTGAAGATGTGCACATATTCAGAAAGAGAAAATATAGATGCAGTTCATTGGCCATATTAATGTGAATGGTCAATGGGATCTTGATATCCTTTTAATAATAAATCAAATAGGTCTGAAAAAGATCATTGATATAAAAAAACAATTATAATGGGACAAAATTTTATTTATAGATCCATTTTTATAATGTTTAAGAATAATTTTACTATCTAATAATATATGGAAATATATATAAGTGATAGATTTCTATTTCATAATTAAAATTTAATAATTTAGCTATTCTTTGATACTTTTACGCTCATCGCATACTCATAGAAATGAATATATAAAATAAATTTTATCATCCATGAAGAAATAAAATTAAATTTTAAAAAATAATAAGATGTATAAAATATAAACAATTATTTCATTCATTCCCTAATTAATTTCTAATACCAATATGGTTATCATAAGATATTCAATAAAACAAATCTATCTCTATTCATAAAACAAAAAAACAATGGTTCATCATTAACATTTTTTAAAATTAATTTAACTAAAAAAGGATGTACTTATTAAGATATCATGTAGGATAATGGTATTTTCATAAATATTGTCATCCTTCAATTATGGGTTCATGATATGTGGCTTTTCTAGATGCAATGTGTTCTCACCCAATATGTAGGTTGTCCTTTGTCTATACTATGTTAATATTATATTAATAAAATTACAAATAAAATATTATGGACATCCTTGAAATAAAAATAATCATTAAATAACATTTTAATTATGGTTTTAAATACTACCATTTTTTCACAAATACTATTATTCACATTTGACTATTCTCAAAATATCATTAAAGTTCATATTAACTCTAATGTTTTTATATTCCAATAAACATATGATCATAAAATAATAAATAATTATTATAAATTTTGATTTCCACGAAAACATATGCTTTACATAAATTTCTCTCTATATATTGGTAATATTAGTAGACTCCAAAAACATAAAACCTAAAAAGGGTTGTTTAAGACATTGAACATATGATCAATCTTAAACTCATAAAACTATAATTGTACGAATAACTCTTTGGTAATAATGGAAAATATTCTAATAAAATTAACATAATCCTTTGATGTTTCATGATTATTATAACCAAAATACCATTGTTAAAATACTTCTATAGTATAATTCTTCATTCGAAATACAAAACTAATTAATAAATTTTATTTCTCTATAGGTCCTTCACTAGTATAGGGGTCAACCATCATTAGAGATAATTAACTCAGATAACTGAAATGTTCACCACATATATGAAAATAAACTGTAAATGGATATCCCTCATTCCATTTAGTCACATTCCCAAGTGTCTCTATCCACATTTCATACATTTTAGTTGTCAAGTCGTATTTCCTCCATTGTATCCTTCACTAATGCTCTGAGATAACTCTATGTTTATCTTATTTTTTGTTCCTTAGGGTTCATTAAGGGATATGTTTTAATCAAATTTTTCTAAAACTGATTCGGAATAGTGAAGATATCTTTCACTCATATCAGTATCCCATTATTTTCTCATAGTCACTAAGGTATCCTTCATGTTCAATGTTTACTTGATTCATACTAGTTCTACCTAAAACACTTATTTTTTCATGCCAGTAACCCTTTTTTATTTATATTATGTATGTTATGTTTTTGGGTTATGTTTTTAATGGTTTAGGGGAATTTTGGAATTTTTTTGTCTCTTCTAGAGGTTCAAAATTTGACCACATTTAGTAAAAACTATACATCTCCTATAGAAAATGATGAATAGTGAGGTAGTGGGTTATATATTGGCACATGGTTAGAAACAAATTTTGAAAAACCATTATACCACCTTGGAGAATCTATGAATATGGGGATAGATTAATTTTCAAGGTTAAAGCTTGGTTTTCCTAATTGTGCTCTATACCCGTGCATTAGAAAATATAGAGATTAAAATATTTGATCTAATTCAGTTGTTCATCGTAATGTCTCATTTTTTTAATACAACTATAAATCTAATTAATATTTTACAAAAGGACTTAACAACCCATCCCTTCAATCCAATACATATTAAATGTAAAATTATGGTGTGTTGGATGCTGTATTTTATGGAAAGTCTATGTTCTATGATGTTTTACTTAGGTATCATCTTTATCCCTATCTTGGATTCATGGATCTAATAATTTAGCGATATATCTAGTGTTTTTAATTCCAATTGTGATGGTATTTGGCTAGTTTTATGTTATGTAATGAGATATAATGTGATTTTTTGGTGTTTTAACCCAGTTTTGAGGATGAATTTTTGCCGTTCTTCATTTTATCGATAATTTTTTAGGTATGTGGCTTCACACTCAACTCATCTTATTAAAAAATTAAGGCTTTATTTCCAATTGATTATGTTTTGAAAATTCGATTGTGAATTTTATTATTTATTAATTTAAAACCTATTTAGTGATTGTTCAGGAAAGTGTGATAATTGGTTGTTTTGGATGAATTGGAAATTCTTAATATGATTTGTAAAGGATGATTTGAACATGGCTGTTTGGTTGTGAATGTTATAATAATTCCTTCCATAAAAGAATGTTTTTATTGAAATGTTTTATCACAACTATGTTGGAATATTTTTTTGTCTTAAATGGTTAAGAGTTATTTGAATGTTTTTTATAATGGGCATGATGTACCTCCATCACGATGGTGGGGTAAGGATGTGAAGTTCCACTATCAATGGAAGCATAAATTGTGAGTGTTTGGGTGAATTCTTATATAAAATAAAATGGATAATACCAAGTGAATTCATGATGTGGTTGTAGTAAGTTGTTTGGATTCATTACTAGGAATTGTATTTTGGGTCTAGAATTGGTTTTATTTGAAAAATTATTTTGGTAAGAAAAATGGTTTTTCATAGAAATGTTTTTGTTTTTTATAAACTATTTTGATGTGTTTTATAAAAAAATTATATTGGATGTTTTATAAAAAGTTGATAACATTTTTTATCTTGATGACATGTTTAGGGAATTCATTTGAAGAGAACATACTGAGTTTCATTACTCACCCCCAGCATGGTGACATTGGCGCCTTTTTATATTTTGTTTATCAAGAATTTGGTAAAGGAAAAGTATCTCATTTTATAGTGTATCATCATGATATTATCGGTTATATTTTAGAGTTATACATTAGATTATATTGTGAGCTGGGGAGTTTTTGAATTCAGATTCAATGATCATTTTCCCATTTTTTCTACTTTATTTTATTCTGATTTGGTATATGGTTGTAGTTTGGTATTGTTATTAAATTGTTCATAAATTGATTTGTATTAAATTTTAATCATGAATCATATAGTAATTGTGGTTTATGATTATATTGGTTATGGTTTTTTATTTTAAAGGGATAATTTTCCATCATTGTATTTAATATCAAGGCATTTATTTCCATCATTTTGAATCTTGGGGATGTCTCATATTGGCATGTAATATCCGACCAACTTCATAAGCCAGTGAGGAGGAGATGGAAGTTACAAATGGTATCAATCATGGACAACTCATCTTTTATTTTGGGACAAATTTTATTGGTATATTAGTCTTGGTATTGGAGGATAATTATTTATTAGTCCCCATGTTGGGTCCATAGTAAGGAGTAATATCTTATGGAAATAAAATATCGAGAAAGAAATGAATAGATACCATATTTATGCATAACATTATGTTACCATGTAGTTATGTACAAAAGTGTTTGTTGATACAAATTGGACACGTAACCCCATCATCAGGGTGATATCCAATGTGTAGAGCATAAAATTCATTGATATAAATGAATTCCAAGTATGAGTGAATACTTCATTTGAGTAATAATTTATGATTTGGTGAAAAGATATGATTCTTGAAGAGGATTCAAAAAATATCCACATGTGATATTTTAAAAAGGCAGAAATACTATTTTAAAAATGTTTTTGTTTTTAAACTCACGGGGGAAATTTCAAAAATTGGTTGAAATTAAAGAAATGTTGATTTTTTGACATCCTTTTTATGATAGTTTTGATTTGGTAAATTATAATTCTTAATCCTTCAGTTTGTACTGTATGAGACTTAAAGATGTTTCTTGGTTTATTGAAAATGTCACCAGGTACGCATCGTTGAAACCAATCGGAGGAAGCTGGTGATAATTTGGTAGCACTAGGGCCATAGATGAATCAATTACTGGTTCAGAGAATATTCCATGAATTTAATTATGTTTATTGGGGAAATATATGGGATGATCCCAGGAATGTGGAGCATCACGTTCTGTTCTAAATGAGGAATCCACCTAACTGTATGGGTGATTTGGAACTTCAGAAAGAAGATGTGTGGCGAATAAGGATAAATTGAATGATCAATTTAATTGGCACAACAACATAACTAAAAGCCAATTAAAAAATTGATTTAATTGAATATCATTCATGTAAATGGTGGGAATTAGTATATTAGGATAAATTATACTAGGGAATTTCATGTGTATATTTTGATGAAATTTTCAACAAAAAAACAATCCTCATACGTTCAAGATTCATAGAAAATTAATCATTTTCATCTTGATACAGGATAGCCTCTAAATTAATGTCTATGTAGATAAATTAAAATATTTAGTCCTATTTTTACCCTATGTTTTTTATCCTGAGATTTTAAATGAAAAAATTTTGTATTCAGGATTTAGGATAGATATATTCTAGATGATTGTTGGGATATGTAAAACATATTATACAGATATTTTCAATAGTTCTATGGTTGTAGAATGTGACATATCAGAAACAATGGTTTGAAAAAACATCATTATACATAGGGTTAATGGTGGGAACACTAGTTATAAAAATTACATTATGTGGGAAACATATTTCCAATATATTGAGGTGACTCAAAATCAAATATTTGGTTTAGTAAATCCTCCTCCAATACCCAAGATAAATTCATGATGTTTTCAATGTGGTTATTTTGTTCATATAAAGGGAGTTTGATTAATACATGATTTAATAACCTAAATATACACATAATACAACACAAAAAAATTTATAATTTTTTGGTTTTTGGGAGTTAAGTACATTGTATTAAAACATTATACATAAATTACAACATCATTTTTGAAAATATCATTAACATGATTGAGATTAAAACTGTACAAAATATCCTAGGGAAATTAAAAAGATTGTGGTGATCCATAAATACCACTAATAAAATAAACTAGGCATAAAATGCAATTGATAAAACATGTTAGACAAGGCATAGTAATGAGCCATAAGAAAACATGAATAATAAGACATAATATAGCATTGTAATCATAACTTTGGAAATGTTGCAAAAATTTAAGACACTACACCATTAACATAAGTCATGTATAAAACACCAAGACTCTATAGTGATATAAGTTAAATAATGGAATTAGAAAAACCCCTATACTAACATGATGTATCATGATAAAAAACATTACCGAATACATTGGAGCATTGTATAATTTTGTTCACACTCGTCACATTCATTTCATTCTAATTGTTATATATGTCACATAGATCAGAAAACATGTTTCCATCCATCATCATAAATTTTTCTACAACCACAGAGTGTGAGATACATATATTTAATTCGCCAATATAAATTTTTATGTGATGAAAGTTGAAAATACTTTAAAGTTAATCGATACGACATTCACTACACAATTTGTTTGACATGGAATATCGTGGTGAAAAATAAGAAGCATAATGGAATAAAATAATAATATACAGGGTTTTGGGAGAGATAAATGGGTCTCTCATAATTTTTACATGTATTTTATAGTAACAGAATCATGGATTTACATTTCCACCCATTTATAATTAGAAAATGAAGGCATGTGATAATAAATAAGTATGAATCAAAAGTGAAAGGAATGGATGCTTATTAAATTTTGTTTTGTTAACGGGTGTACATAGGATAGATTACTGATAGAGAAATAGTTATATAATAATTTATATTAATAAGGTATGTAATAGGGAGGTATTAAAACATACCCCATAAATATTAATTTCAAATGAAATGGCATACCAATCTAATGAAACATGGATAAATATTAGAATGGAAAGAACCCTTACATGAGTGTGTGGAACCAAAACATAAAAGGGGAATATTGATAATTTGGGGAACCTTGTATATATTATAGATTGTGGAGGGAAGAGTAAGGATACCATCCATGAATTTTTAGTATTGGGATATGGGATATTTGGTGGGTTTATATAAAAAATGATATGGTAATTCTTTAATATTTCACAAATGTAGGTTTTGGACTCTATATAATAAAATATTAAAAACCACAAACCATCCCATGGTTTTTGCCAATTGTTTTTACAAAAAAGAGTGGTTATAATTATTTTTATTAGGAAATGTGCCTATCATATTAAGAAATAACATTTCTTATGTGGAGGTGAGTCTCAATTTTAAAGGGATGAATTTAATATCAATAAAAATATTATATATTTGGGAGGATACATAACGACATTATAAGATTAAAAAAATCAACTTAAAATCACATTAGATAAATCTAAAAACAAATTAATGGCCTTGGTTACCAATTATATTATTTATTTCATCATTTTTGGTTCATTCTGATGCCATAAAATACATCGTATATTTTTACGGTATTATTTTTTCCTTAAAATTGGACTATCTCATAAAATTATAAAAAAATTATCTTTAAAAAATTTCAACCATCCTATGATAAAAATAAAAATAATTTTTTTAAATGGATTTAAAAATATGTGAATTTCCTCATTTAAAATAATATTAATCATTTATTGAAAAAAAAATGAATTGGTTCTTGACAATAATTTTTTTAACCCTTATAAATATTACATTTCACATCCTAAAAACTATAGTAACATTTAAAATACCTATTAATTGTTTAGAAAAAATATTTTTAGAAAAAATAAATTAATTTATAAAAGTAATTATAGTAAATGAATTTTAATATTACATGAAAATACCATTTGTATTTTATTGTATCGAAATCAAAATAATTTATAATGTAATAATATATTCAGTATTTTATACAATATATATATTAATATAATTTAATACATCATTGATATCCCATTATTACACCAGAATATGTCTTATGAATAACTTGTTCAATGATGAAATTTCATGGCGTTGTTTGAAAAACATGGTTTGGGATGTAATCTCTATGAGCATAAACTACTCTCGTAAATGGTTTCACTCAAGATAAAGTAGTTGGATGTCAGCTTGTTCATGGTCAAGGTAAAATCCCATTTACACAATCTCCCTTGGAAGCTCTGATAAATGGTTTTCATATGACACAATTCTACTCATTCAGGCGATTACTTCCATTGACTGAGTCAATTGGATTTTTTAAAAACCTATATTTATATTAATCATGTAGTCATCATTAAATAGATATATTAACAATGGTAATACTCTTAAATGTCTCTTGAATAAAAATATATATCCATGAAATTTCAGGAGTTTTATATAACCATATAAATTAATAAAACATTAATCCATAAGGTATTTTTATTAATAAGAGTTCATGTCCTTATAACCATCAATAGTATGCCACAATTTCAATCATAAGGGGAACTGTCTATGTTATTGTTATAGTGCTCCAATTTTAGGTATCTAGGAAAACCCTCTAGTATCATAGTTGCCAAATACGTCTACAGGATGAGGGTAGTAATTTAAATCTCATTAGATGAACTGATAAATCCATGGTCATTCTAGAAAAAACCATGACTTCTCAACCAGTTCAATCAAAACATGGTAATATATAATAAGGTGTCTGATGTATGTAGATATATGGAGACGAGAAAAGTTACAGTGGATGATCAATATGGACCAATGATGATGGGATCTATTATTCTTTTTAATCATACCCATATGTATGATTTGTTTGATATGGGTATGACGCATTCATTAATTACTTCCCGTGTTGTTGATCTTTTGGTTTTTAATGTTGAGATTATTAATTCAATTTTGAAACATTAAACTCCTCCTGGTCAAATACAATGATGATCCTTTATGTGAAATTCATGTTCTATAATAATTGATGGATCTTAATATAGTTGGTATTTGTTCTTTGAATGGATGTCTATGATATAATCATTAGTGTTATTTTTTTCATTTTGAAAAGATCAAAACAATTATTATACCCAAAGGGTATGTTTTACAATTGATGATGGCATCAAACATCTCTTTTGAGGTGACTGGAATATAAATACATGTGCAACGGGATTGTTAGTACATGTAGTAGGAACTATCTCAGGAATGTTGGTTGGTTTTTATTTGGAATTGATTTGTGAGATTGATAATAGTTGTTTTCCAGAAGTTTTTATTATATTCCATATGTTTTTATAGAAATTTATCATTATTTACACCAACAATAGAAGTGGAGTTTATGATTGATCTCTTTCTGGGTACTAGTCATATTTTTCTTCCATCATATTATATGGAACTAATAGAATTGATGGAGGTTAAAGTCCAATAAGAAGATCTTTAAAGAAAATGATTCTTTCATCCCATAACATCTCTAATGTATACATCGATCTAGTTTGTGGAAAAGGTCTATAGAAATATATAGATATAAGTAGATTATCATATTCTTAACTAAGATATGAAAATGAATCAGTATCCACTACCATGAATTTATGATATGTTCGATCAATTTATGGGATCCCATTGGTTCTATAAAATCAAATTGACATTTGGATATCATTAATAGTTTTTTTAGAAGGCAGGTATTCTATAGACAGATTTTAGAAGTAGATATGGAAATTCTGAGTTGTGGTTCTACCTATTGGTCTTGATAATGACCCAACTATCTTTTTGGAATTAATGAAAAAGATAATTTAAAAAAATATGGATTATTTTATGTGGGTTTTCTCGGATATAATATTGTTAGATTTGAGGAAAAGGGATGGGTATCAAAAAACATGGAAGAATTGTTTAGAATGTCGATGGATCATTAATTGTTTATCAAATTATCAAAGTGTGATTTTTCGAAATAAGATGAATTTTTATGGACATGTAACCTTTGAAGAAATGTTTATTTCGATTGAGATATTATAGAGGATTTTATATCATGGAAACATCCAATAGTAGTTTTCAAGATACACAGTTTCATTGGTTAAGCTAGTTATTACATATATTTTGTTGGATATTTTTCACAAATTTCTACAACAATGATAGCTTTTAAAATAAAAAATGGTCCACTCCAATGGAATGATGAATATAAACTGAATTTTATGGGAAAAAACCTTCACCATAAATCTTTATTGATATTGATATTACTAAATTTTTGACCAAGTTATCTAGTGTAATTTGATTTTATGAGATCGGGTCTGGGATGTTTTCTCTTGTAGGGAGATCCTATTGTAAATTATGGATAATATAAGTCATGGTTGTGTGATAATAAATACATAAAAAATATTTATAATGCACTTTTTTAGTCTATGCTATGAGGTACAGGTGTCATTACCTCTTTGGGGAGAAATTTATGGTGAATATAGATCATAATATATCAAAACAATATTTATCACTAACATATTTGAACCTCATACAAATAATTTCGACGGAGTATCCCCTAAATATTGAATTTGACTTAACATATATATAGGGTAAATGAATTTAGGTGGTAGATACATTAAGAAGAAATTAGTTTTCATAGTTAGAGAAAGATGCTTCAGAATAGTGGATGTTTATGTCATTGATAGCTAACATGAACTTTTATTATAAATAATGAAGCAATGTTGTTGTTCTCTTTTTGGGTTCTTTTGTTTCTGATTTATTGGAAAGAATTATTGAGGAATAGTTTTCAGAATTTTAATGTGTTTATATGAGCTTAAAAATCAATGGTTTGGGACCATTAAGGGTCGTAAACTGTATAAGAGTTCATTTTTTTCATTCGAGGTCAGGTGGTCATTCCATTGACATGTATAGACCTAGTCCTTCATGGATATCATTACTAAAGATATTCTTTTCATCTTGGAATATAGAAGATGTATAAGGTATTGAAATCAATATTTTGGTGGGTTGAAATGAAATGTAAATTGGGTGAGTTTATATTGACATGACTCACCTATAATCTGGTTATGGATAATAACTATTGGACAACGGTTTTTGATACAAACATTAAATATTATTATTATTAAATGGGAGTACACAATAATAGATTTGGTGATAGGAATCTAATGAATGGTTTCGAAACATTATGACTTATGGGTGATAGTAGACCAGATCATGAATTCAACCATTTCACCACTATTAATTAATTACATACTATGTTCCAATTGTCAAAAATCTATATTGTCACGACCCAACCCTACCCGGGCTCGAGCCACAACTACCCCAAGACCGCCTCCATAGGCCAGGGGCTGGAGACCAGCGCCGAAGGCACAACAACTCAAGGAGGACTTTGCCTAAGTACCTGTACACACACACGCAGCACACTCAATGCAACAGTGCAGAGTAAAAGAAAAGACAAGCAAAGAAAAGGGAAACAACTATATAAACCACAAAGTGCATCGACCTCTACATGTACAAAAAAATCTGAAGGTACACTGAAAAGTAAATGGGCAAACACACGCCCAATCAAAAAAGTGCCACAACCCGGTAACATGTAAACAAAAGAAAACAGCTGGTAGGGTCCCCCACTTGGAACCCGACTTCGACCACCGCACGCGGTCCAAGCTCCCAAGATCCTAAGCTCCTCTGACGTCACGGCCAACCTGTCTATCATCTACAAGGGCACACCAAGTGCGGGAAAATCCCAAGCAGGGGTCAGTATTAAAATACTCAGTAGGATACCCCGAAGGCTTAAGGGATCAACAAAGGAGGTAACGAAGGGTGAGTAGTATATCGAACAGGGAAAAGTAAAGGAGTACAAAAAGGGGTTCAGTGGAGTAATAGTAAAGATTCCAGCTCAACCCAACAAGAGGAAAGAAGGTAGACTCATCCAAACACAAGGAGCTGGAAATGGTGAGAAGATAAACTTCCCGTCGAGCCTTCGCTACCTATAGTAGGAGAGTAGACTCGTCCAACCCTGAGAATCTAGACACAGAAAGCACGTGGCATACCCAGTGTGTCTTCGCCTCTCCTGGGATGAGAGTAACCAAACCCAAGAAGTGGTTACTTGAACAAGGTATATACATATCCATATGTTCTGTCAAGAAGCCCAAACAAGGTTGTAAGAGTATCTCCATCCCGTAGCTCAGCCCAAGAAAGAGTAGCCAACAGTCCCAGAAGTAACACCATCAATGCCCAGCATCCCACACGTCTGCCCCGAACTACAAGTCAAGGGCTCAATCACCGCACCTCAATACTATCTGCTCTGGGTGACACTGACTCGCCCGCACGGTTTTAGGTCTCTTCACAAGGAAGAGTCTCGGTGGGGGAAAGCGCTCCTCGTACTTGTGAGTTATGTGGGGAACGTCAACCACAACTCGACACTACCCCGCAGTCGAGAGGTCTGCTCAAAGTCGACAGGTGACCCCCTGTACAGCCCCGCTGGAGGATCCCTGGAAGTCAACAGGTTCCCACTACATGGATACCTGGAAATTTTACGGGTGCCTCACTGCCCAGTCTCGTAATAGGGCAATCCACTGGAGGGCGACCCGGCTAAAGTCAGCAACGGGACCACTGCCCACCCCAGCTGGAGTTAACACAGCATCAAGGAACACTGCCCAGCCCAGCTAGAGGTAAGCCCGGCATCGGGGACCACTACCCAGCCCAGGTGGAGGTAAGCCCGCCATCGGGGACCACTTCCCAGCCCAGCTGGAGGTGAGCCCGGAACTGCTCTGGCCATCCCTGCTGGATGGTATTGCTCGGTGAACACCTCTGTACTGGCTATCCCTGCTGGATGGTAACCCACTAGCGATCACTGCTCGAAACAACCTCATCCCTGCTAGAAAAAACCTCAGCCCAGCTAGAAACAACCTCAGCCCTGCTGGAAATAACCCCAGCACTACTGGAAACAACCTCAGCCCTACTGGAAACAACCTCAGTCCTGCTGGAATCAACCTAAGCCCTGCTGGAAACAACCTCAGCCCTGCTGGAAACAACCTCAGCCCTGCTCGAAACAACCTCAGCCCAGCTAGAATCAACCTCAGCCCTACTGGAAATTACCTCAGCCCTGCTGGAAACAACCTCAGCCCTACTGGAAACAACCTTAGCCCTGCTGGAAACAACCTCAGCCCTACTGGAAACAACCTCAGCCCTGCTGGAAACAACCTCAGCCCTGCTGGAAATAACCACCTGGGTAGAGGATCGGTGCCCGTATAAAGTTTTGCTCACACCAAAACCACAAGCTCTACCAGGGAACATGGAGCAATGAGAGAAACTCCCCAGGACTCACAAGGCGATCCTGCTCCAATCCGTTGAGTCACTGTCGAAGCGGACCGAGAAAACTCACCCTAGAAAGTGGGGAAACGCCCACGCTGCAAGAACACCTGTAGTTGCAATCGGTTCCATAGACTGGTGAAAGGGCACAATACTGAAACCCCTCACATTCGAAGAAGCAGAGGAACCAAACCATCTCTGCCAGCCAAACCATCGAGTACAAGACCAGAGGGAGACCACTCAACCCTGCTGGTCAAACAAAAGAGCACCAGTCCAGGGGAAACTCCACCCTACTGGTCAAACAAATGAGAAAAGAGGGACCCTCTATGTCGCAAGAGGTCAAAGTATATAAACATATCACGGAACGTACGTGGGGTCCACACGACTTGTGGCCCCAAATCAACCCCAACTGAGCGCACAAACATCCTTAGGTATAACAACCACATGTACCTCCAAGCACTCTCGTATACTCCCAGAGTATACCTCGTTCCATCCCAAAGGCTATCTTGCACACGACACCTAGTATCAACGCGAAGGCGTGAATAACAACTCCACCTCGAAGGCCCAGGCACGACCAACAACATCTCGTGGACCAATTATATCACTCTCCCAACAGTGCACGATCAAACGCCAAGGGTCCGCTACAAACAAGGTAGGGCGAACCACCACTGAAGCACCTTCCATGCTTTCACATTTAACAAGATCACGCAAGATGCTCCACACAACCAAACGGATCGCACCATTGTAATCCTCACGAAAAAACACGTGAGATCGACTACTTACTCGCCTCCAACTGATATCTGAAGGAAAAGTCACCAACACTGCCTCACGCCCGATCGACGTATCGTGATCCCGAGCCTCGGCCCCAAAAACAGTCGGGTGCATCGCACCAATGCGATCACCTCAGGAAAACACGTCAAAATCACTACTCACTTGTGTGAAACGGATATCCGGAGAAAATGATACGTTTCGGCGCACTGCACACGAGCGGTGCTTCGTAAGGCCCACAACCCGGTCCTGAAACACAATGAATGGTTCACACCGTTGCGATCCTCTTGAAAAAGTACACGAAATGGACTAATCACTTGTCTGAAATGGTTGCCCGGTGATAAAAATGGAAAATCACTGTCGACGCCCAGATGACACTAGTGGGCCCCACACCATCGTGCCGAATTAGAGTGGGAATACTGCGCCAACACAATGCCATCGGAAAAACACCAAACATCGACTGATCGAATGCCCCAAACGTATATCCGAGGAAAAAGTCGTGAAACGCTACACACAACTCAAAAGACAGTCCTTGGGGCCCACACCTCAAATCCAGTCTCAACCCCCAAAATTGCCCTGGAAACCTCCGCCTCAGTGCCAGGGTCACAACGCCGCTAACGGCCCTCAAAACGGATGTTGGATGCGTCCGCGCCGCCCAAAACAAGGATCATGGAAAAAATGCCCGTCCACTTAAAGACATGTCGTGCCTCCGCAGCCACCTCATTCCAGGTATTTAAATTCCCGAAACCATATCAAAAACGTCGCCTCGACCCCAGGAAGGCTCTTCCATAGACGAAATACAAATCGGATACCCGTAGTGGAAGATACTGGTGTCCGAACACAAAAGGGGTCAATCCCCTTGGGACGGACCGGCCGGGACCGGTCGGGACCCGCCAGTTCGCCCGTTCTGGGCCGGCCCGCGGCTCAGCCGCGTGGGATGGATAAGGACTCACGGTCCACCATGAGCAGAACGGCCACAAAGGGCTGGTCTTGGTCGCCCGTGGAGACCCGCACTCGGCGGTATCTGTTCCCCGCGCGGGGGTCTCACACCGCGACCCCGCGATCGCTGCGCCCCGGCGCTCCCCCGCGCCCCCGACGAGTTCTGCCTCGCCCCACCGATAGACGCCGCACCCCGCCGATAGTATCCGCACCCCCCTGAAGCTGAGTTCCCACCGCATGGAAGAGAGGCCGCCGCCGCCAAGGAAACCGTAGCCGCCTTACGCTCGTGCCGCCGCGCCTCGGACCGCCGGAGTACCCTAACCGTCCTGAATTACCTTCAAAACCCGCAAAATTCGGTGATCCTCCCAGGCCTCCCCCGAGCTCGGATTCTAATTCCGATAAGGGAGATAGGAAGCTCATAAATTATACTATGTATCCATGGGTTTTTTTCGAAGATAAAAAAACAATTCGAGGGTATAATGGAGCTTAAACAATGGTTCGGAAATTAAAATGAAAACGCATAATCCTACCTCGTGGGCGTCGCCTGGAGCTTCGCCGCCGAATCGCCGCCTTGCCGGAACACACCACCTTGAGGAGGAGAGGATGGAGGAGTCCTTGGTTGAGACTCCTTCTGCCAGGAGGAAGATACAAGGGAGGAGTAGTGGGGTTTACATAAATAGAAAAATTAATTAATTTTAAAACACCCCAAATTCACCCGCATCTGAAACATCTGACGGGGATGAGGTTAAGCATCTTCTAGGGTAAACACCACCTCCTGAGCACAACAGTTGTCTCAGAATTTTATTCTGAGCTTCCGTTTTAATGCTATAAAGCAGAAAGCCCAAGCCGCCAAATTACGAAAACGCCCCTGGGGCCATTTTTCACAAACGACCTGCGCCCGTGAAACTTGTACCCCTCCTAGGGTAAACAGCACGCTACGAACTCAGCGGTGCCCTCGGTTTTCCAATTCGATCTACTGTTTAAGAGATACTCGAGCTTCAACATTAAATTAATATATTAATTAATTAATTTATCCGTTTAACGTTCCGAAAGCGAGCGAGGGGTCCAAACGTCCCGCGCCGACATGTTTTATGTCGTTCCGAGGTTAAACACCTCATTCTAGACCCATATGTATACTCAGATCCTTGATCCGGATCACCTCTTAGTATTTATCCTATTTATTTGGCGTTTCCAGTGTGAACGCACTGAAAATTTAATTCCAGCCACTCCGGGGCTCGGAATCGCACGCCGTCTGAAGGCGCCGCTCTGGAATATCATCAATAATATTCCAAAGTCATTCATAGAAAAAAACAGGTTCTTACATCATTCTATGCTTCAATATTTTCATCCCCGAAAAGAAAAACTAGGGAGCAACACAGGGTACTAAGCCCACACCGGGCTTTCCCATACACAGAAGAACCCACACACAGCTCTGTGTCACCCCACACAGACCAAAGGATTGATCCGTTTAAACGAGGTCATCCCTTTCCAACGTCGTGCACACACTCCAAACTTCAGGGTTAGGGAAAGGCGGTAGGGTACCTCTCCATCCCTTTTCAGGGTCTCAAACTGCCCGAAGATCCTCGGGGGTAGCTCACCTCACCGGTCGAACCTCTGCGTCACACGCCGCGCCTGGAATCACTGCCCGCACATAGAACAAGGCCTGGTGATTCCCTCCTTCAGAATATCCATATGGTGAAGCACCCAAGGATATCTGGTCATTCAAGGTTTCATAGATGATGTCTCTCAACCAAGACTCTCTTACATGCTCGGAAGCGAAGGATCCAACACCATCGACTAAAGGAAAAGGACTCACGCCTTATTCCTTACCAACACAGGGTTACACCGATGCCCTGTGTCACCCTGGTAACACCTCAAACAAGGATCAGGGATGAAATCATTCCACTCACAGAGTCTAAAAATTATACTACAGAAAGGTAGAAGAGTTGCAGAGCATACCTCTTATCACCTCATGCTCTGCAGGATCATAGACATCCAAAGCATGAAGCTGTCTTCGGTCCCAACTGTCAGCTCCCGGAGCCTGACGTGGACCACCTGGTGGTGACGGGAAGACCCCGTAACGTCGTCCCCCATCTCCAGATCCTCCCGATCCTCTACTAGAACCACCTCTCTGGCCACTACTCCGATCATGGTGCTGCCTCTGTCGTGGTGACACACATGCTGTCTGCCCAAAACTCTCAGCAACTCGGGTCGGGCAGTCTCGTGCCAACTGACCTCACCCATCACAAGCATAGCATCGGCTCCCTCTAGGCTGTACTGGTGCCCTTCGGCGCCACTGTGGTGTACGACCATTCCCCTGAGTCTAGTTTTCAGTAAGCCACCAGCGTCGAGGTTCTTCTTGCCGACGACCACTAGCTGTGGCAAACGTCTTGAGTCCAACGTGCCTACTACCACCACCAACTCCACAACGTGATAGGAAGCCCTCTATCACCAGCGCCTGCTCTAGAACCCCATAATATGTGGAAATTCCCAATGGTACTATGACAACATGAATCTCTCGGTGGAGACCCTGCTCAAACTTTCGTGCTCGAATGTTGTCATCATGGACCATGACCGGGTAAAAGTGTGCACGGTCTGCAAAACTAGCCGCGTACTCGGCCACCGTCATCCCTCCCTGCTGAAACTGCAGGTGCTCTGGAATCTGAATGGAGCACAAGAAAGAGGGGAAAAACTCCTCACATAACAACAACTGAAAGTCTCCCCACGAAAGTGACGACTCGTCAAGAAAATGAGTCACCAGACTCCACCAACGCCGAGCTGCTCCAAGAAAAAGGGTGGCTGCCAAAGCCACTCTCTTATCTGTTGGCATCTGGACAAGCCTGAAAAGTCAAACCGCTGCCTCGAGCCAATCCTCTGCTGCCTGAGGGTCTGGCTAACCACTGAACCTCAGCGGTCTCAACCGATGGAACTCGCGGATTACGCTCATCCTGTGCTCAATCCCCGCTTACTCTAATGAATCTGTCTGCTGCTCAACAGGTGGGGGTGTTTCTACCGGACCACCTGGAAAAAGGGGCTCACCTGATGGGTCCTGGACTGTGGCCTCGTAGCTCACAGGGTCATCGTCATGAACCAAATATGGTATCCTGGCTGGCTGTCTTCGTGGAGACATCCTAAATATTATCAAGGAGTGCCGCAGTCAGATAAGAATATATATATACCAATAACAACCACGATGGATGGGGAGATGACTCAAGAAGAATAGTCAAGACTCAGTCCTATGTGATGCACAAACCAATTTTCTCTACAACAAGTGTCTCATCATTCCGAGTCGACAAGCGGGTTATCAAGGTCCTGGTGAATGGATACGTCGGCTGCCGCACCATCATTGGACTCCCTGGCCTGAAAGCTACTATTGAGACACGTTAACACTGTTTCCCTAAATCACAACCAATTCCTTTTATTTTAGGGACGTCCGAACAGCGTCCTAAGGAACGAACCAGCTCTGATACAACTTATTCACAACCCGACCCTACCCAGGCTCGAGCTGTAACTACCCCAAGCCCGCCTCCATAGGCCAGGGGCTGGCGACCAGCACCAAAGGCACAACAACTTGAGGATGCCATTGACTAAGTACCTGTACACACACACGCAACACACTCAATGCAACAATGCAGAGTAAAATAAGTGACATGCAATGAAAAGGGAAACTTCTATATAAACCACAAAGTGCACCGACCTATACAAGTACAAAGAAAGCTGAAGGTACACTGAAAAGTGAAGGGGCAAACACGGGCCCAATCAGAAAAGTGCCACAACCCAACAACATGTAAACAAAAGAAAACTGCTGGTAGGGTCCCCCACCTAGAACCTGACTCTGACCACCGCACGTGGTCCAAGCTCCCAAGCTCCTAAGCTCCTCTGACGTCACAGCCAACCTGTCGGTCGTCTGCAAGGGCACACCAAGTGCGGGAAATTCCCAAGCAGGGGTGAGTATAAAAATACTCAGTAGGATACCCCAAAGGCTCGAGGTAGCAACAAAGAAGGTACCGAAGGGTCAGTAGTAAAGCGAAAAAGGAAAAGTAAAGGAGTACAACAAGGGGTGCTATGGAGTAATATTAAAGAGTCCAGCTCAACCCATCAAGAGGAACGAAGGTAGACTCATCCAAACACAAGGAGATGGAAATGGTGAGAAGATGAACTTCTCGTCGAGTCTTCGCTACCTATAGTAGGAGATTACACTCGTCCAACCCTGAAAAGTTTGGAACGGAAAGCATGTGGCATACCCCGCGCGTCTTCTCCTCTCATGGAAGGAGAGTAACCAAACCCAAGAAGTGGGTACTAGAACATGGTATATAAATATCCATATGCTCTGTAAAGAAGCCCGAACAAGGTCGTAAGGGGATCTCCATCCCGTAGCTCATCCCAATAAAGAGTAGCCAACAGTCACAGAAGTAACACCATCAATGCCCAGCATCCCACATGTCTACCCTGAACTAAAAGTCAAGGGCTCAATCACCGCACCTCGACACTATCCGCTCTGGGCGACACTGACTCGCCCGCACGGTTTTGGGTCACGTCACAAGGACGCGTCTTGGTGGTGTAAAGCACTCCTCGTAATTGAGAGTTCTGGGGGAACATCAACCACAAATCGTCACTACCCCGTAGTCGAGAGGTCTACACAAAGTCGACAGGGGACCCCCTACCCAGCCCTGCTGGAGGATCCCTAGAAGTCAACGGGTTCCCACTATAGGGATACCCAAAAAGTAGACGGGTGCCACACTGCCCAGTCCCGTAATAGGGTAATCCACTAGAGGGCGACCCATCTAAAGATAGCGATGGGACCACTGACCAGCCCAGCTGGAGGTAACCCGGCATCGGGGACCACTGCCCAGCCCAGCTGGAGGTAAGACCGACATTGAGGACCACTGCCCAGCCCAGCTAAAGGTAAGCCCGGCATCGGGGACCACTGCCCAGCCCAGCTGGAGGTAAGCCCAGAACTGCTCTGGCCATCCCTGCTGGATGGTACTGCTCGGTGAACACCTTTGTACTGGCCACCCCTGCTGGATGGTAACCCACTGGCGAGCCCTGCTCGAAACAACCTCAGCCCTACCAGAAACAAACTCAGTCCTACTGGAAACAATCTCAGCCCTGCGGGAAAAAAACCTCAGACCTACTAGAAACAACCTCAACCCTGCTAGAAACAACCTCAGCCCTGATGGAAACAACCTCAGCCCTGCTGGAAACAAACTCAGCCCTGCTAGAAACAACCTCATCCCTGCTGGAAACAACCTCCTGGGTAGAGGATCAGTGCCCGCGTAAAGTGTTGGTCACACTGAAACCACAAGCTCTACTAGGGAACACTGAGAAACAGGAGAAACTCCCTATTCCTCACAAGGCGATCCTGCTCCAATTTGCTGAGTCACTGTCGAAGCGGACCGAGAAAACTAACCCCAGAAAGTGGGGAAAACGCCCACGCTGCACGAACACCCGTAGTCACAAACGGTGCCGCAGACCGATGAAAGGGAACAATACTGAAACCCCTCACAGCCGAAGAAGCAGAGGAACCAAACCATCTCTGCCGGCCAAACCATCGAGTACAAGACCAGCGGGAGACCACTCAACCCTGCTGGCCAGAAAAAAGAGCACCAGGCCAGGGGAAACTCCACCCTGCTGGTCAAACAAACGAGTGCAGAGGGACCCTCTACGTCGCGAGAGGTCAAAGTACGTAAAGAATATTGCGGCATGTATGTGGATCCCACACAACGTGTGTCTCCAAGGCAACCCCAACTGAGCGGACAAACATCCTTAGGTACAATAACCACATGTACCTCAAAGCACTCCCATATACTCCCAGAATATACCTCATTCCAGCCCAAAATCTATCGTGCACACAACACCCAGCGTCAACATGAAGTCGTGACATATCAACTCCACCTCAACGGCCCATGCACGACCAAGCACATCTCGTGGACTAATTATATCACTCTCCCAAGATTGCGCGATCAAACGCTAAGGGTCCGCTACAAACAAGGTAGGGCGAACCACCACTAGAGAACCTTCCATGCTTCCACTTTTAACATGATCCTGAAAGTGTATCCACATAACCAAATGGGTCATATCGTTGTAATCCGCGCGGAAAAACATGTGAGATCGACTACTTACTCGCCTCTAATGGATATCTGACGGAAAATTCACCAACACTGCCTCACGCCCGAACGGCGTCTCGTGGTCCCGAGCCTCGGCCCCGAAAACAGTCGGGCGCATCGCACCAATGTGATCCCCTCGAGAAAACACATCAAAACAATACTCACATGAGTGCAACGGATATCCGGAGAAAAAGATATGTTCCCGTGCACCGCACACGAGCAGTGCTTCGTGGGAACCGCAACCCGATCCCGAAACTCAATGAACGGATCAAACTGTTGCGATCCTCTCGAAAAAGTACACGAAATGGCCTAATCACTTGTTCGAAACGGTCGCCCGGTGATAAAAATGGAAAATCACCGTCAACGCCCAAACGACCCTCGTGGGCCCCGCACCATCGTTCCGAATTAGAGTGGGTAGACTGAGCCAACACGATTCCCTCGGAAAAACACCCAACATCGACTGCTTGCATGTAACGACCTGAAATTTTGAATAAATCGTTTTTCCAATTTTTGTGTGTTATTTTATTTTATTTTTATACTCAACAAAAATGTTTCATTTGATAACATGAGTATAATTAAAATGAGACCATTGGGTTATGACTGTTATATGACCATTGGTCAATATGACCGCTGTAAACTAAATGTTTCAATTATTGTCTCTAAATACAATTAATCTTGGTTAATTATTATAGAAAGAATATTTGATGTCCTCACCCAGTAGTCTTGGACCGATCGAAGCCCATCTAACAGAACTTGGGAAGGAGGTAGCACCACTGGGCTTTTCTCTGGACCAAACCCAATCCGAACATCACCATGTGAAGCTAGAATAGAATCGCCCTCGCGAGAAGTTCAAACTGATAGAAATTACTACTCATGCGATGTTGGCCAAGCCTCCCTCGGATTCTCTCACCTTAGCACACCTTACACATAGGGCCTATGCTGGTGTGATAAGGGTCTATGTAACGAGACTGTAACTGCCTTGTGTAATCCATTGTTTTAAATAAAAATTTTGATTTCTTCTTATGATGATGTTTATGAATTTTTAAATGTTTGGATAAATATAGTATGCATATTTTTTATGAATTTTAGAGAATGGATATTTTATAAATGTTTATTTAACCATAAATAATTAAAAATGTGTAATGATTTTCAAAAAATAGTCTTCTACAATTATGTTCCGTATGAAATTTAGAGTCTAATGAGATCAACTTAATTTTTGATGAATATTAAATTATGAATAGTGATTTTATGCTTAGGATTAGTAATGTGACCAAATTGATTAGTAATATCACTTAAAGAAAGTATTAATATAATCTAGGCACCTTGATTAAGTAATGTGATTCAATAAAATGGTTAAATAACAGTTTCATAAATTATTATTCAAGTATTAGTTTTTTTGGGTGAATAGTGTTTTTTAATTAAAAATTTAATTAAAAATAATTAGAAAATTATTTTTATAAAGTGGACTTTATTTTTGAACTCAGAGAATCGATATTATGTTAAGGTAATTTTTGTGGTTTTTTCTGAAAAAATGCATTTTCGGTGAATAATGTATTTATTTAAAAATTAAATTAAAAATATTTAGAAAATTATTTTTATAAAATGGAGTTCATTTTTGAAATCAGAGCATTGATATTTGGTTAATGTGAAATTTTGGGATTTTTCTGAGAAAGTTGAATTTTCAGTGAATAGTAAAAATGCAGTTTTAGGGTTTCGGTATGTTTAATGACATCATAACTGTGTCATGATGACGTCATGAGATATTTTAAGGGTTATACGACCAAAGGTTTTGAATTATTGTATGGGGGCCCCATGTTTCCTAACTCCATGGTAAATACCATGGGAGAGCACATGGTTTTGAGAAAACCACTTGTGAGGTGTCCCTTGGCCATTAATGCCTTGTCCCCTCACTTTACCTATATATACAAAGCCATCCTCTCATCCATTCGACTCCCAAATCTCCCACAACTATGTTGTTGTCTCATTACCTTTCAAGGAGTCCTCCCCAGGTTCCCCCAAGACCTCAAGGTCCCAACCTTTGAGTTTTAAGAGTTACGTTTTAAGGTAAGGGATCCGACCTCTTTCTTTCTTTTCAAGTAATCTCTTTTATGTCATTTACATTATGCTCCATGCTCTTATGTTATAGGATGTTGTATTAAATTACACTTACTTCCCTTTTCATGTTCATATGATGATAGGCCCCCTCTTACTCTCATCATTTCGTTTTAATAATGTTTAAGTGGCTCCGTTAGGTTGCCGAATTTTTAAGTGGTTGTTTCACCCTTCTCGTTTTCAAGTTCTACTTTAATGTCAAGTATTTCAAGTTTATTTTTATTTTGTTGGGGTATTATCTCTAAATCTATCATACTGATCTTTTATCTTCATATTATGAGAGACCCGATTTGATATCATCAATTCATTTTTGTTGAAGTTTAAGTGACGTCGTTAGGCTCCCGAATTTTTAAGGGATTTGTTCACCTTTCTAATTTTTCAATGTTCTAATTTCATGTCAAGTATTTCAAGTTACTTTTTCTTATGTTGGGGTATGATAACTATATCTATAATACTGATCCTTTATCTTCATATTATTAGATACCCTATTTGATCTCATCAATTCATTTTTGTTGAATTTTAAGTGACGTAGTTAGGCTGCAGAATTTTTAAGGGATTATTTCACCTTTCTCCTTTTTCATGTAAAGTCTTTCAAGTTCACTTTTATTTTGTTGGGGTATGATATATATATCTATCATACTGATATTTTATTTTTATATTATGAGAGACCCTATTTTTTCTTGTCAATTCAATTTTTTCAAGTTTATGTGACGCCGTTAGACTGCCGAATTTTCATAAGAGAAATCTTATTTTTGTCTTCCTTTCATGTTGTTCATTTCATATGGTATATCATTAAAATTTCATTACCATGTTCTTAAATCCCTTATATTCTGTCCCCCTACTATTTTATGGATCATTTTTTAGTGGGTGACCCATGTCCCCTATCTTTTCAACGTTTTCTAAAACCTTGTAACATAGCCGTTATGCTGCAGAATTTTCGTCTCAAAATGCCTCTCTCTTTTTTCAAAATTATTTTATGTTATTAAGTGAATAATCAAAGATCTTATTTATGCAGGGGTATTGACATATATATCAAAATGTTCTATTTTAAATTTTAGTATTTACATACATGAAACCCTCTTTCCCCTTTCCGTGGGTTTATGGTGACATAAAGATCATGTAATTAAAGCAGTTTTTAAAATGTTATGATTATGAAATGAAACCAATTTATTTTATGCTATATGGGTTGTTTATGAAATTATTGATGATGATATATGTGTATCACATGATAATAAAGACATTTCAAGGGTCCGCCTAGATAGCGCTCCAATGCATTGTGTAAAGACTTAATCTCTAAAGATGACCTTTTAGACTGTTACCTTGGTGAATAACCTTTGTAATTTTTAATGACACCTTGGGGATGAACCTTGGTGAAATGAAATGATTTTCAATATTAAATGTTGTAGCCACATCTTCAAGTTATGAAAAATGTTATTTTTATTATTATATATTTCATGATTTCATTCTCATTCTTAAAGTTCATTTCATGACCTTATTGAAGTATCTCAAGTTCACATGTAAAATGTTTCTCTTGTTTCACTTACTGGTCCTTCTGCTCAACCTTTCTTTTAATGTATGTCCCCAGGTTATTAGATGTAGTAATGAACCTGGGATGAACATGAGGAGAATCCTTTTGAGTGTTTAAGAATAATGTTTCATGTTTTCATGTTTTAAGTTCCTGGTTTCCAATACACTAAACCTTAAAGATCCTCGGTTTTGTAAAATGTAATGAAATTTTATGTGATAAAAAGGCGGGATGATATAGTGGGTTTCAAAGGATGGTTTAGTTATTTGTAGAAATTGTGATATGAAAACTTTAGGAAAAAGCATATTGAATAGTTTATATATAGGAAATCTTCCAGGTATTTTGGTGAGTAATGAGTAATGGGTTTCCAAGAAAATACATCCCTATCTGGATACAAGCAGGTAGAGGTGGCTCTGGTATATATGCAGATAGGGGTAAAACATGAAAACACCGCTTTGAGCTAGACTCAAACGGAAACTGGTACACGACAACATGCCTTACTACACTCTTGGTTATGACACTCTTAGGGGATATGCTTTGGTAAATTCATAAGCATATTATGAACCATTGCTAAAGGAACAAATATAAAATAAAATAAAGATTCACATAAGAATATATGATCATAGATAACCTAGATGGGAACCTAGGGGATCATAGGTTAAGGTATACTTTTCTTCTACAAGTTTATCCTTATATGCTTTAAGTTTCCTTTTCATGATTATTGGCTAAGTATTTAAGCACCCTAATTATACGTTCTGTTCTTAGTTAATGGTGGGAAATGGGAGAACATGTCCCAAAAACCAATGTGATAGGAAATGTGATGATTTCACTATTAATATGACAGAGATGATTAAAGGATTAAAAGATGATTATTATTTTGGAAGATGTTCACTATTTTGGGAACCCTATTTGATCGAGGTAAATAGATTACTACGGTATTTTCTTTGAGGATTAAAGGTTGACTTATATTTTGAAGAATCGATGAATTTAAGGCGGACTCATAGTAATTTAGGTTACATATGGAAATGATTAACCTATCTTGAGAAAATGTGATTAGGTTAGTACTTTTGTTATAAGATGATAAGAGTGGTTGATGTTGTTTGAAGATGAACGATAAATTATATCTTCGAAGACTATGTTATGAGATCATTCTTATAATTGGGTTTCAATATTAGTTTGGTTAATTTTGAAAAATTTTAAGGATAGTTATTTATTGAATGGTTTGTGATGAACTTTGGGTAGTATTGTTGAATCTTGAGGATTTAAAGAAGTTTCCCTTCCTATGGGATCCTTTCTTTTTGAAGAGTTGTTTTATCTTACATATTATGTTTTTAGGATAGTGTTTAATGATATAAGAAATAGATAGTTAATCTTTTGTGGATAATGTGATTCTATAGAAGATTATTCTTATGGTATTGATGAGACCAAGTGTTTTTGAATGCTCATTGTTTGGAGCAAATATTAGAAAGAAACTCTACTTGAAGGTAGGTATATTACCTTATGTTTTTGTTCTATGTAGTAAATGAATTCCACAAAATTATTGAAAGGAACTTAAAACAAAAACATTGTTGGTTTACTTTTCCTACTAGGTATTCAAAGACCGTTTACACACATCATAATTTGGGGATTTTCTTGTGGTTAACTTTCTCCTAATCTTGTTTTCTATCACTCTCCTTCAGAACTTGACCCTTTTTTTCCTCCATATACATGTTTTCCTACATGGAATCCTAGTATGGGTTAACTCGAGTGGCCATTGTACTTACTTTTCTTTCTTTTAAAGTAATAGTGTTCTTGACTCTTTTTTCGATGTAGGACATTAAATGAAGTTTCAAAACCTAATTTTGAAAAATTGCGAGGACGTAATTTCATAATGGGGGGAGATTGTAACGACCCAAAATTTTGAATAAATCTTGTTTCCTAATTTTGTGTTTTATTTTATTTTTATACTCAACAAAAATGTTTCATTTGATAACATGAGTATAATTAAAATGAGACCATTGGGTTTTGACTGTTATATGACCATTGGTATATATGACCGCTGTAAACTAAACGTTTCGATTATTGTCTCTAAATACAAGTAATCTTGGTTAATTATTATAGAAAGAAGATTCGATGGCCTCACCCAGTAGTCTTCGACCGATCGAAGCCCATCTAACAGAACTTGGGAAGGAGGTAGCACCACTGGCCTTTGCTCTTGACCAAACCCAAGATGAAATTCATCGTGTGAAGCTAGAACAGAATCGCCCTCGTGATAAGTTCAAACTGATAGAAATTACTACTCATGCGATGTTGGCCAAGCCTCCCTCAGATTCTCTCACCTTAACACACCTTACACATAGGTCCTATGCCGGTGTGATAAGGGGCTATGTAAGGAGGCCATAACTGCCATGTGTAATCCTTTGTTTTAAATAAATTTTTTGATTTTTCTTATGATGAAGTTTATGAATTTTTAAATTTCTGGATAAATATAGAATGCATATTTTTGATGTATTTTAGAGAAAGGATATTTTATAAATGTCTATGTAAACCTTAAATAATTAAAAATGTGTAATTATTTTCAAAAAATGGTCTTCTACAATTATGTTCATTTCGAAATTTAGAGTCTAATGAGATCAACTTAATTTTTAATGAATAGTAAATTATGAAAAGTGATTTTATGCTTAGGATTAGTTATGTGACCAAATGGATTAGTAGTCTCACTTAAAAAAGTATTAATATAATCTAGGCACCTTGATTAAGTAATGTGATTCAATAAAATGGTTAAATAATAGTTTCATAAATTATTATTCTTGTATTAGTTATTTTGGGGAAATAGTGTTTTTTAATTACAAATTTAATTAAAAATAATTAGAAAATTATTTTTATAAAATGGACTTTATTTTTGAACTCAGAGAATCGATATTATGTTAAGGTAATTTTTGGGGTTTTTTCTGAAAAAATGAATTTTTAGTGAATAGTGTATTTATTTTAAAATTAAATTAAAACTATTTAGAAAATTATATTTATAAAATGGAGTTCATTTTTGAAATCAGAGCATTGATATTTGGTTAATGTGAAATTGTGGGATTTTTCTGAGAAAGTTGAATTTTTAGTGAATAGTAAAAATACAGTTTTAGGGTTTCAGTATGTTTAATGACATCAAAACTGTGTCATGATGATTTCATGAGATATTTTAAGGTTTGGACGACCAAAGGTGTTGAAGTATGGTATGGGGGGCCCATGTGTCCTAACTCAGTGAGAAATACCATGGGAGAGCACATGGTTTTCAGAAAACCACTTGTGAGGTGTCCCTTGGCCATTAACGCCTTGTCCCCTCACTTTCCCTATAAATACCAAGCCATCCTATCATCCATTAGATTCCCAACTCTCCCCCAACGATGTTATGGTCTCATTACCTCTCAAGGAGTCCTCCCAAGGTGCCCCCAAGCCCTCAAGGTCTCAACCTTTGAGTTTTAAGAGTTACGTTTTAAGGTAAGGGATCCGACCTCTTTCTTTCTTTTCAAGTAATCTCTTTTATGTCATTTCTTTTATGCTACATGCTATTATGTTGGAGGATGTTCTTTTATATTACTATTACTGTCCTTTTAGTGTTCATATGATCATAGGCCCCCTCTTACTCTCGTCATTTCGTTTTAATAATGTTTAAGTGGCGCCGTTAGTCTGGCGAATTTTTAAGTGGTTCTTTCACCCTTCTCATTTTCAAGTTCTACTTTCATGTCAAGTATTTAAAGTTTCTTTTTATTTTGTTGGGGTATGATCTCTAACTATATCATACTGATCATATATCTTCATATTATGATAGACTCTATTTGATCTCATCAATTCATTTTTTTTGAAGTTTAAGTGAAGTCGTTAGGCTACCGAATTTATAAGGGTTTTGTTCTCCTTTCTCATTTTTCAAAGTTCTACTTTCATGTAATGTATTTCAAGTTACTTTTTATTGTGTTGGGGTATGATCTCTATATCTATCATACTGGTCCTTTATTTTAATATGATGAGAGACCCTATTTGATCTCATCAATTCATTTTTTTGAAGTTTAAGTGACGCGGTTAGGCTGCCGAATTTTTAAGAGATTCTTTCACCTTTCTCCTTTTTCATGTCAAGTCTTTCAATTTCCTTTTTATTATGTTGGGGTATGATCTCGATATCTATCATACTGATATTTTATTTTCATATGATTAGAGAGCCTATTTGATCTCGTCAATTCATTTTTTTCATGTTTAAGTGACATCGTTAGGCTGCCAAATTTTCATAAGAGAAATCAAATTTTTGTCTTCCTTTCATGTTCTTCATTTCATATGTTATATCATTCAAATTTCATTACCATGTTCTTAAATCCCTTATATTATGTCCACCTACTGTTTTATGGATCATTTATGAGTGGGTGACCCCTTTCCCATCTCTTTTCAATGTTTTCTAAAACCTTGTAACATAGCCGTTATGCGGTAGAATTTTCGTCTCAAAATGCCACTCTCTTTTTCTCAAAATTATTTTATGTTATTAAGTTAATACTCAAAGCTCTTATTTATACATAGGTATTCACATATATATCAAAATGTTCTATTTTAAAATCTAGGATTTACATACATGAAACCCGCTTTCCCCTTTCCGTGAGTTTAAAGTGACATAAAGAACATGTCATTAAAGCAGTTTTTAGAACGTTATGATTATGAAATTAAACCCATTTATTTTATGCTATATGGGTTGTTTATGAAATGATTAATGATGAAATATGTGTCTCACATGATAATAAAGACATGTCAAGGGTGCGCCCAGATAGCGCTCCAATGCATTGGGTAAAGACTTAATCTCTAGAGATGACCCTTTAGACTGATATCTTGGTGAATAACCTTGGTAATTTTTAATGACACCTTGGGGATGGACCATGGTGAAAAAAAATGATTGACGATATTAAATTTTGTATCCACATCTTCAAGTTATGAAAAATTTTATTTTTATTATGATATATTTCATGATTTCTTTATCATGCCTTAATGTTCTTTTCATGACCATATTAAAGTATCTCAAGTTCACATGTAAAATGTTTCTCTTGTTTCCCTTACTGGGCCTTCTGCTCACCCTTTCTTTTGATGTATGTCCCCAGGTTATGAGATGCAGTAATGAACCTAGGATGAACATGAGGAGAAGCCTTTCAAGTTTTTATTAAGAGTATTTTATGTTTCATGTTTTATGTTCCTGGTTTCCAAGACACTAAACCTTAATGATCCTCGGTTTTGTAAAATTTAATGAATGTTTATATGATAAAAAGGCGGCATGCAATATCGCACACCCCGAACGGACGTCCGAGGAAAAAGTCGTGAAACGCTGCACGCAGCTCAAAAGACAGGTGGTGTGGCCCACACATCAAATCCAGTCTCAACGCCCGAAACCACCATGGAATCCTACGCCTCAGTGACAGGGTCGCAACACGTCTAACGGTGCTCAAAAAGGACGTCGGATGTGTCTGCACCGCCCAAAAGAATGATCTCAGGAAAAATGCTCATCCACTTAAAGACACGTCGCGCCTCCTCGACCCCCTCATTTCGGGAATTTAAATTCCCAAAACCATCTCAAAAACGTTTCCTCGACTCCAGGAAGGCTCTGCCGCAGACGGCATGAAAATCAGACACACGTAGTGGAAGATACGGGTGTCCGAACACAAAAGGGGACAATCCCCTTGGGCTGGGCCAACCTGGACCGGCCGGTCCGCCCGTTCTGGGTTGGCTCGCTGCTTAGCCGCGCGGGCCGGATGAGGACCCACGAACCTCCATTAGAAGACCGGCCACGAAGGGCCGGTCTTGGTCGCTCGCGGAGACCCGCACTCGGTGGGTATCTGTTCCCCGCGCGGGGGTCGGACACTGTGACCGTGCAGTCGCCGCGCCCCGACGCTCCCCCGCGCTCCCGGCGAGTTCTGCCTCGCCCTGTCGATAGACGCTGCACCCTGCCGACAGAAGTCGCGCCCCGTTGAAGCCGAGCGCCCGCCGCCTGGAAGTGAGGCCACCGCCCCCAAGGAAACCGTCACCGCCTTACGCTCGTGCCGCCGCCCCTCGGACCACCGGAGTACCCAAACTGGCCGGAATTACATTCAATACACGCAAACATCGGTGATGCACCCCGGCCTCCTCCGAGCTCAAATTTTAATTCCGAAAAGGGCGATAGGAAGATCATAAATTATACTATGCATCCTTGGGTTTTTATCGAAGTTAGAACAACAATTTGAAAGTATAATTGATCTTGAAAATGGTTCAGAAATTAAAGAACAAAACGCATAATCCTACCTCATGGGCGTTGCTCGGAGCTTCACCGCCGAACAGTCGTCTTTCTGGAACGCACCACCTTGAGGAGGAGAGGATGGAGGAGGCCTTGTTTGAGAATCCTTCTGCCAGGAGATAGAAACAAGGGAGGAGGATAGGGGTTTACTAAAATAGAAAAATTAATTAATTTTAAAACACCCCAAATTCACCCGCGTTTGAAACATCCGACGGGATCAAGGTTAGTCCTCCCCTAAGGTAAACACCACCTCCCGAGCACAACGGTGGTCTCAGAATTTGATTCTGAGCTTCCGTTTTAAATCTATAAAGGTGAACGCCCAAAGCTTCCAAATTACGAAAACGCACCTGGGTCCATTTTTCACAAACGACCCACGCCCGCCAAACTTATACCCCTCCTAGGGTAAACGGCACGCTCAAAACTCAACGGTGAGCTCATTTTTCCAATCCGAGCCACCATTTTAGATATACTTGAGCTTCACCATTAAACGAATAAATTAATTAATTAATTTATCTGTTTAACATTCTGAAAGCGAGCGAGGGGTCCAAACGTTGCGCGCCGACACATTTTATGTCGTTCCTAGGGTAAACACCCCATTTCGGACCCATCAGTACACTCAGATTCCTAATCCGGATCCCAGCTTCGGAGTTATCCAATTTATTTTGCATTTCCAGTGTAAACGCACTGAAAATTTAATTCCGGCCACTCCGGGGCTCGGAATCGCACACCGTCTGAAGGCGCTTCTCTGGAATATAATCAAGAATATTCCAAATTAATTCACAGTAAAAAACGGGTTCTTACATATATCACCTAAGTTATAAAGTGGAATTGAATTCCATATTTGATAGTATTGGATTGATATCCATGGTTTTTTCCATTTCTAGATATCCATATTTCAATCCCTTTGTAGTCAATTTACTATGATTATGGTATATCAGCCTCAAATGTATGGGTAATATGAAAGGATAACAAAAAATTTATAAATAATTCTTTGGGATTATGTAATGTATTTTGTTTTATTATGGGAGGAACACATATATTTAGTGGATTCCTCATATAAATATTTCTTCAAGACTCAAAACATATGGATACTTTTTTTCATCATTGTATATGTTTCCTTCTCATTATAAACATTTTTTTTTGTGAGAAATGGGTTTGAATTCACTGGTTGGGTCAAAACATACACAAGAGACAATAAATAATATTTAGATGATCAATAGATGTATGAATATGGCCCAGATTCATCAGAAATCATATGTGGATCATTGTAGACAACAATTTCCTTTTCTGGTGAGTTATCATGTGTTCTGGAGAATCACTCCAATGGTTGGGAGTCATCATTTTGGAATGATTGGAATGTTATCTCCTCAATATATAATCCCCGTTGAGATACTTGAATGGGTTTATGGGGTGTATTATTAGTTGGTATGTGTACAATAGTTCAGTGAAGTGAAAAATATGATTAATGTATCTATTGGAAAAAATGTATCATCTTAATCCCGACCAACTAATTCGATGGGATCACATTGACCTATATCTAGATACTTCATTTAATTATATATCAGTAAAAATATTGGAAATGTAAGAGATTTATTTTTTAAGAAGAATCATCTTTGTGTGGGTTTTGTGGAAGGATGGTCAAATTCATGTAGAAACTTAGGAACAAGAAAATGATATGGTCATGAAATGGTCAGAACACTATCAGTGAAATTGTGGATTTCTAATTGATTGGTATGGAAAGGCCAATGCTGGGAGGAATTTTGGATCCCCATGTTTCTATTAAATAACCATTTAATTATGCATTTTAAGTATGAAAAGTTTTTTTGGTGATGTTTGGGAGGGTTTTGATGACATTCTAGAATTTTTATCTGAATTTACTAGAGGTGAATGGTTAGTAAAATCAATTCAATTGAAATATAAAAATATGAAATGTGAAAAAAAAATCTCTGGGTAGGCACATAGTGTTATTCATGGTCTATCCAAAATATGAAGCCACATAGTATAGACCATGCATTTGGGGACAAAGGTATTTTCATTGTTAGAGAATGGTTGGTCCAACCATTCTCCCTAACCATGAACAATAAAAAATAGATCCAAAAATTGAGGATCAAATTATAGTTTTCTCCATAATGGATCATTTTGTATAATATAACCTCAGCATGAATTCACCTCTTTCCTATGTCTGTGAAAAACCATTCTTTATATCTTGGAGTGTTCTGTTACATTGTATGTATATGTTCATTGTTCTTTTAATTAGATATTTTTTTTACCATATATTGGATTCAAGTACGTAATCTATTTGGGATAGATCTATGATATTTTATTCCAATAATTATGGGATTTTATTTTGTTTATGTTAGGAAACATGATCTAAGGTTGGTTTTTGTTGTTTCTACCTAATGTTGATGAATAATTCTTTGGATTCTTAGTTATCTACATAGTTTGATAGGTATGTGGATTGACTCTCAACTAGAAAAATTAGAATTTTATCTATGGAAAATAATATATTTCATTCTTTAATTGAATTGGTATTTTTTTAAATCATGATGGAAACCCTCTTTTGTTATGGTATATGAAATTGTGATAATTTTCTGTTCTCGTGTGATGTGAAATTTAAAATAATTAAATTATCATTTTAATATGTTTTTTTGATTTTGATTATATGAAATGTGTTTTTTTAAAAAGTATGGATTAATTTTAATGGTTAACAAAAATAGGGTTGTCATTGTTTTTAGAGTAAATAGTTAGGTAGGAGTTTAATGGGATGGATAATAGCCATGAAGTACCACCATCAATGGGATGAGTTAAGGATTTGACGTTCTTCCATCTATAGTAAAACTGAGTTCGAGTGTGTGTCTTTGTTTATGTTAAATGAAATCGATAATATAAAAATGAATTTATTAAATAGTTGGAATTAGATCTCTAAATCATTTCCGTGGAAATGTTTTTTGGGTTTGGTATTGGTCTATTTTGAAAAAAAATAATCAATTCTTTTTTTTTCAAAGAAAGGGATTAGATTTGAAATAAAATATATTAATGTTTTCTATATATATATATTTTATATTTATTCAAAAATGTTCTATAATATTGGAGTCAATATGGATTTCATCTAGGGAATACATATTATATTTCATTATTCACCACTATCATTTTTACTTTGGTACATTTACTGATTTTGGTAATCAAGATACAGGTAAAGGAGAAGTATTTAATTTTTTTACTATTGAATATGGATATTTTGGGATGAATTGTGGAGTTTTAGGTTAGAGCACATTGAGAATTATTGAGTTTATGTCATTGGGGTCGTTGAGCTTTGTTGATTTTTCTTCCACATTTTATGATGATATTGTATATGATTATAGTTTGGTATTGTTTTCAGTTTTGTTTTATGTTGATTAGTATAAAATTACTATCATGACTCATATTATAAATGTTGTTCACAATTATATTGTTTTTGATTGTTTGTCTCAAAGGGAAAATCATCCCCCATTATATTAAATCCCTTGGAATTAATTTCCAACCTTTTCCATCTTGGGGATTTTGCTTGAGGCCCAGCAATATCTTAATACCTTACAAACCCAATTATGAGGGGTGGGATGTTACACTATTAATTTTTTTAAATCCAAAATGTATTCTATGAGAAACAACAATCATAGTGGGAAACCCATATAATAATCTATACGATTTCTAAACTGCGAAGCTATTTTTTATATAAGATACCCTAAGTTAAACATGGGAAATTCATTGTCATTAAATATTCAATTTCTTTATAATAGGATGTCATAAAAATGTGATTGTTCTTATCATATCCATATGTATTGCATATTTGGTTCTTTAGTAAGTATTGTTTTCATGCACTAGGTGATGATTGATACAATCCCAATACACTCTTTTTGGAGTTATTACCTCTAGGTACATCTGTTACAAAACCTAGTCCATTTATAATATCTAGATAAGAAATTTTACAATAGAACACCACATAAATAGGTCCTTACCTAAAAATAAGGATAATATTCTATTAATTGTTTCATTTTTTACCATAGGGTTATGTGGCCTAATCTATGTTATCTGAAATCTAATTCTAATGGTTTCCACTTAACATGCTCTGATATTATCTATAGTGACCCCAACCCGAGTAGCTCGGAAATAGTGTCTTCTTTATTACTTTGGGAAAAGATACATGGAATCAAATCTTGAATAATGGAATATTTTATTAGTCCTGGTATACTGGATACAAACATGAGTCCCAACAGAAATTTTAAAACAGAAATTACAAAAAAAAAATTCAAGAAAAACATTAATCCATCTAGAATATCATTACTCATAAATAATAGTACACTACATGGAATCCAATGGAATGTAAAAAATAATTGTTATCTCAATTACGTAGAAATGGTTCAATATAGTTGAATCTATCATGAATCAATAATCATAATCAATAAGTAATGGTAAATAAATTAATTCACATTCCATTAAATCAATTTTATGATAATGATAATGTCTGCATATATAATATATTTGTGAAAAAACACCTAGATAATAAGATAATGAATAGTCAATATCACATTAGAATTAGCTAAAACACCTTTCTATTAACAAATAACCTGATTTTCATAACTAGATTACGAACAATCAACATGGAAAAATAAATAAATGATAGGACATGAAATTTAATTAACAAAAAAAGTGTCAAATGCATCTTGGGATAATTTCAATTCTAATATATCATTAATAATAATAAATACAATATTAATGAAGAAAAATATTAATTATTTGAAGTCATGTATCCAAAACATGACGCTTTTACCAAATCCACTTCATATTAAAAATATGGAAGTACTCAAACCTTAAATATTAATTTCCAATGTTGGGATTCCTTTTATTTTTAAAAATACTATATAATAAATTTTTAAGAGAACAATACCTGTAATCATAAGTATTGTTATTGATAAAAAATGAGAAATAAATCAGACATTACTTGTCAGCTGACAAAAAATATTATCATGGACTGATACTTACAGAGGAGGGATAAGGATGAAATGGGAGATGCAATGTGAATGACACCCAAAGAGGAATAGGGTTCCACTATCACTTATTGTCCCTCCCACTTCCCTCTCAATGGTGATAGATTTCGTTGCCATCCTCCCCATCTTTATCACTCAATGACTTCTACTCCTTACAAGAATGATGATCCAGAACATTCATGTGAAGTGTTCTATAGAGGTAGTCTCGAGTGTGATCTATGGTTGTCTTCGAGATCTCAGATGGTCAGTTTCAGTTTAGTCGGAACTCGATCGGACAATCACCTTCTCCCTGGGCGATTATGTGGTCACATCGGGTGATATTAGTAATGCTCAGTATCGATAACGTCCCTTTTCCCATTCCCCTCTAGATCATTATTACACATTCTATATCTAGTTGTAGGTTTTTTTAGTGTATTCCACTCTTCTGGTTTCACTTTTTAGCGGCTCGTTGTGTGAAGATCCCTTCGACTCATACTCTTTAGAGTCATGGTGTTCTCGGTGGCCCATTCTCAATGGTTTAATGGTGGGACTTACTTCCAAGGTGCGGGGATCTCTATGCAGGCTATCTGGTGCGTGGTTCAAAGGAGGCTCGATAGTGGTGTCCTGGTGGATCCCTTCCATGCTCTAACATGGATGATGAGGTGTCAGCGATCGATGGTGTTGTATCCTGAGGCTCATTGATAGACGTGTGATACAGTAAAAGTGTATGATGCTGATGGGATGTTTTTTATAGCCCGTTGCATCCCTCATGTTTTTGAGCAGGTCTAGTCCCGGGCTGGTATCCATGACCATCCCGCTTATATTTGTTTTTTGGTTTAGAGTTTTCTTGGATTCATCTCACTTAACCAGAATGTGAAATTTTGATAAATCAAGAAAACTGATTTTTTAGTCACTAATACTTTGTCCAATGGTGGATACTACCTCAGTAGGTAGACAAAATGAAATATTTTGATTCATAATATCATGTACCATGACTTTTACTTGACTTGACTATAAAAAGTTTTGATATAAATAATCCTTCGCATGATGTGAATTATGAGCTTTAAAATATCGTGATTGATATCATTAGTACGCAACTCATTTTACATGGTCAGGTCTAAATGAGGTGGTGATGGATCTAACTAGGAATCCTATACCTGTTTCATTTTTCTCATCACTTCTTCACCATTAGATAATACATATGATTTAATTTTATCATATTTTAACTCAATAATGTGTCACTAATCATCCTTCATGGAATCAAATTCATTCATATATTATTCTCCCATCAATTCTACACAAGGTATATTGCCAAAAATTTATTTAAATCTTATACCCTCCTTATAACCTCTTATACATTTAATGTGTTTTAATTTTCATAAAAAAGATAAAAATATCCATCTAACCCCAATGGATAGTAGTACCACATGAAATTTTCCCTTGAAGTGTATCCTGAATTTATATTTTTAAATAAAAAACTAGTGAGATTAAATTAATAAATATTAATATATATGAATGTTAATAATTAATTACATAAAATCATATCATCTAATTCCTTTTATAGATCATAAATTTACATACCCTTATATTAATTTCTTAGACTTTTCTATTTTGTAGGAAGGGTTGGAAGAACTCTTTGTAGCCAACACAAAACATGGATCATAATTCACTATGTTTTTAGAAATCATTTTATTTTATAATAATTTTTCCATTCTCATGAAAATGTATGAGGGTATAAATTTTGAGACAATATATCTAGGTGAGTTTTCATGGAGTCTTGTCACATATTAATAAATAAATAAGTAATAATGTAATTCAAAATAACTGATTTTTTTTACGATGGAAAAAAACAGACCATAAATTCATCCAATTATATGCAAGAAACATACATCAGCAATGTCCTTCAATCAATAATCCCACACATAATTCTTGTATCATTATCATTTTTCCCAAAATATAAAATTGATATCCATTTTAAGTTTAAATACATCCATATTTTTGATGCAATAGATACACATTTTTTATTCCAATTGTATTTTGAATGTAAAATGTATTTTATAATTGAATAATAAAGATTACAAAAGGTATAATATTTTATCCATTTAAACAATAAACCAATACGTTTATAAATATTACCTTTAAGGACTCTCATAACTAATATTTTAATAAATGGTTTACGATCCTCTAATTAATGTATAAAATGAAAATCCTACAAATGACTCTATATATTTACGTAAGACATAACATTTGTGGTAGTTGTTATAGTTGGGAAGTCATTCTTATCGATGTTAACTATGACCCTTTGGTCTCTATTTAGAGATTATTAATTTCATAAATGTGTAATATCATTCCCAACATATTTATATACCATACTCTATACATAAGTGTAGGAGCTACACATAATTTAAATCAAAAGATGTTTAATTTCCTTAAATAATTTAATTACTATATATATATAAAAGATTAAATTAAAAAAATATATAAATTGGTTCCCCTACCTCAATGTATATCATTTTTAAAATTGTATACTACTTAAAAAAATTAGGTTTACATGTAATTTAATAAAATTTAATAAATTTAATAATGAAAAAAATTATTTTTAATTATTAAAATAGAAACAATGAATGTTATATTCTTCAGTCGAAATTAATTATAACTAAAACTAATGTAAATTGAAATTAATACTAAATTATAGAAATGTTAATTATTTAAAAATGTTTAATTTTATGTACTTGTATTTGTTTATAAATAATGAAATATTATGAGCTAAAATCTATATTTTTTAATAGGGAGAAAATTATAAATAATTTATTTAATTAAACAATATACCTATAAATAATTAATTTATGGTATATACTCATAATAAAATAATCAAAGGGAAATTTTCAATAAAAATTTCGATATATCTATATAATGAAAATAAAAAAACTTAAAAATAAATTAGGAATCCTAATATTAAATATATTTATATATAAAAGTAAAAAAAATAATTCTTTTAACGTTGTGTGTATCATAATACAAGATCATTGTTTTAATTTAGAGAGTAATGTTGTGTTTTTTCTTCTTCCTTCTACATAATACTTTCTTGTTTCATGGTCAATTTCCACATGATTTTCATTGTTATGATATGTTAATGGAGTAATTAATTTAGAAATTTCATATATGTATTTATCATCATCAATATTCTAATTACCCGGATAAATTTCTTCCATAAAATTGCAATATACTATTGATCATTTGATAGGTAACAAATATACAATTTACTATTCATTCGATTCCATGAATAATGATTCATCCTTGCAACAGAATATTTTCGAATCAATTAGTGTAAATCTATACTCATCGTGTTTCACACTAATATTTCTATCCACATAGTTACACATGAATACTAGTACAGTAAATTTACCATAATCAATATCTCATGTATCCACAACAACTATATATTATGATGATAAAGAATAAATTGGATTTTTATCATTGCTACATGAAAAATGTATTTCTTCAGTGAAAAAAATCGCTCCTCTAATTTGAATTTTACTGTTTTCATTAAGGTTTTTTATGTAAAATTTTTATCAATTATATCAAAACAGGATCACATAACCACTTTAACACTTTTTCTGCTTCTAAACATTTCAATTTTTATAGTGTTAATCAATATATATTAATTTTCTTCTTAAAACATGAATAAATTTTTTGATGTTTATTCATTAACGAATTTTCTTTTATTATTATATATATTACAATTAATCCAACGGTATGGGATGATAAATATGGATGGATATAACAAATTCTATAATTTTTATATGTTTGTTCATTCATCACTTCTTCTCAGGGAATTAACATTACCTTTAATCCATGAATACCTTTACCGTCACTATTAATTGTCTAATATCATGGTTTTGGGAGACCAAAAATCAATAATTCAGAATTATAAACATTAATGAATTAATTACCTATTATGGTATATATTTTTGAATATTAGAGTACTTTAGTTGATATGGGTTCATAACATATCCATTAAAAAATTTCATATATCTTTCTAAAGGATACACAAATCATAAAACATAGGCCCATAGATTCTTAACACAGACATCAAATGAATCATTATAAAGATGATTATATAAAACAATTGGTAGAAAATTCATTTCTAGTTGATAATTTGTGAGTATAACATGATTATCAAACACATCATACAAATATCGATCTATGAAATTTCATAAAATTTGACTGAAGAAGTAACATTAACTCATTATAAACATTTGGTTGGGTATCGAAAATATGTAAAAAAATGAAACCAATATCAACTATTGTATAAATACATATATATCATGATATTTTATACATTTTATCCTTAAATCATTCTATGACACAAAAGTTTTCACATTTTATGAAAACTAATAGGAACATTAATAGTGTGTAGGATTTGGAAACAATTAATATTCTTACTCTTTCTTAATGTGTGATAAGATGGAGGAAAATATATTATCTTTCCTTTTATTTTGGAAGATAACTCCAAATGTAGTTGCATGGTTATTAAGTCCAGTATTTCTTGTAATGAAACTTTGTTATTTTCTTTTTATATGTAAAATAATTCAATTAGACTATCACAAATGTATCCATCAATATACATAATGATAATTTTTTATTTTACATATTTTATTTGAATAATTTATCTTGAGTAAAATTTATCATTTCTTCCATGTATTTCATTTGTGACAGAAACATAAATTATTTATAACTGTGATAACTCTTTTATTCATAGTTTATTTATTAAAAACAATACTCTTTTCAACTATTAAATTATATTTTCAATCATCGATTATATGAACCATTCAAAAAAATCTCAAATCTCCCACATAAACTATTTTTATTTCATCTTATAGTTGATTTTGTGATGTCCTATATTCATAAATTATAAAATATTTATTTTGTTTAGTAATGTATCTAGATATGTTTTCATATAATGGAATGATGTTTAACATATATATTATTATTGGATGGAAAATGAAATACTCTCTCTTGTATACATAAAATTCTATAACACCTATTTTCTATAGAAATTTCTAATCATCAATTAATGGTAATAGATAATCATCAATATCATATCTAGGATATTATTTTAGAAATCAAAATACTCATAATAAAATATTATCACTTCATACATATCTATTTGGAAATGTTGTAGAACAACAACAAAACATGCAGTGAACATTTTTAGCTATTGAGTCTCTAATACTGATTCATTCTAACTATGAATAATTCCATTCTAATATTTCCAACATCATTTAAAAAATTAGTACATTTGTTATCAAATATTATCCAAGGTGGTGAATCAGTATGACGGTGTATGATTCAATAAGAGATTCACTCTCTGAATGATATCTTTTCCACTTTGAATTATTGGAATTAGAAAAGAGATGCTTCAAATGAAGAATTATTGGATGATACTAAATTTTTTTAGTCAGGGGATTGGTTCCAATTCTTTAAAATGAATTATTTTTTAATAAATCATGCATTTTATATTGTTATTTCACATATTTAGAAAATTATAATATGATTACATGTTCCATCAAATACAAATCACATTATTTAGGTAATTCATGTATCGTTTTATATACAAATCACAATGGATATGATTCTTCCATCATAATTAGAATTTTGAAGCATGTTTCTTTTAAGAATTATTTATTTAAAAAATTCAATAAATTAAATTAATGTATTATCACTACAACCATGAAATTCATCTAGGATATCTATTTTCAACACCAACTATAACACTATAAATTTAGAGTAACCTAATAATAGTGGTTTATCAGAATCTAAAAATAGTATTCTTCTACATTCTTTTTCAATGGTTTCAACAAATACATCATGAATTAATTATTCATAATGATCCTCAATCTGATGTGGAATATGTTAATCATCATTAGATGTTGATATGTTTTTTTTTTCACCATGACATATCCAACATGTGTATGTATGACAAAAACTATAAAAAATCTGAGGGTTTTGATTTCCATAAACCCTAATTTCTTCATACTAAAAAATTTCATGCATCTAAATAAAATTTCAATTTTTTGTTCAATATTTGATTTGAAAAATTCTAAGAAATAGTAAACCCCTTCCTCATAATCATCTATAGATTTTTTTGACTTTATGCAATTAAGATCCATTAATTAAATAAAAATTCATTATAATACTAAAATAATTTAATATATATATAAATATAGAAATATATATAATGAATTAAAATTTGAATTATATATATAGATAAAAAAATATTTAAATGTGCGTCAATTTTCAACAAATAATGAATATAATAACAAAATTTTAAAAATGAAAAAAAAAACTTATAGAAAAAAAATTATTCAAAATTAAATATAATGAAAAAATCGTTATTAAATGAAACGATTGATGAAAAAACTATTTCAACTATAAAATTCTTATAAATATTAAATTTTTTGAAGTAAAAAACAATTACAAATCAAAAAATATACAATGAAAAACAAATTATTGTAAAAAACAATTATTAATTATAAAAAATAAATAACATAAAAAAATTGAATGAAAATTTATAATATATATTTAAATAAAAACATGAATATGTTAGGATGAATGACATTTATTAAAAATAATTGATAAATTTATCTTCAAAATTACGAATAATAACATATTTTTTTAGGTAAATAGATCATCAATTCCACTAATCTCAATGAATATCGTGGCAAAATAGTGAATTCTACAAGATTGAAGTGAAATATATCAGTACTTATAGAAACATATCTTTTAACCATGCCTAATTTATTTTAAAAATACTATATATCCCAAAAAAATAAAATGCAAAAAAAATTAAAACAAAAAAAACATAAACAGAAGTTATTATATTGAAAATAATTGATAAAGGATGAATGAAATAAATGTTTTCAATCGCAAAAAAATAAAAATGGAAAAAAATTAAACATATAATAAATTTTGAAAACAAATATTTACAAATAGAAACCAAAAAGGGTAAAAAATCATTATAATTATAAAACTTTTAACATAAATTTTTTTTCAATGATAATTTATATTTGATAATAAAATACAAAAAAAAAACAAATCACTAGATTAATCTCATTTATAACATTCATATAATAAATTTACCATAAAAAATATAACAAACCCATTAAAAATTTATAGTTTTTTTAATTCCAAATTGGCATAAATTTCTATTGAACTCATTTGATGATGGTGGATACAAAATGATCGACATGATATTAAAGAGATAAATTTTCCAAAATCTGGTATAAAAAATAAAGAAAAAATATCCAACCTCTATTACGGGTCTATCAGTTTGGGATTTATTGTGGAACAGATAATGTTGAAAATAGTGACATAAGTATAAAGGATTGAAGAATGAGATAATAAAGATAAAACCTTATTTAAATAAACTAAAACTAATGATACATGGCCTTTCGGTACTGTTAGGTTCCATCAAGGGTAGATAGAAAAGGGTTTCCATTATTATGAATCAAACAAATGAGGATTTAAGACTCCCATACAATTGATAAACACTATTAATATTAATTTTATATAAAAATAAATTTAATTTTTTTATCATATGTAATTTATTTTTTAATTAAAACTAACATTAATGGTCATTCATAATACCTTTTATTGTCTATTATATATAAACATTATTTTAAAAGTTTCGTGTATCACCTTTTACATATATTTCAAAAAAAAATTATGTCAATGGTCTGATCTGGAATCCTCTGTTTATATTACTATAATTTCTATAATTATGATCTGTACCTTTATTCACATTATCAATCCATTATTAATACTGAAAATAACATTCAATATCTCTTGGGTTAACATGTGAATAGAATGAAGTATGTGAAACTAACCTTGATATTCTTCTTATTTGAGCTTATTACCCATGATCTCTAGTGATGTTTAAGACATCCACTTATTTTATTATCCAAATAAAAGATGAAAGTTATTTCCCATCATCACAAGAAAAATTTGATTTAGAATCATCATCTTGAAGGGATTATAAATCATTACATATGTTAGAAACATTATTATGGTGGTTATTAACAATAGCTTTCGTCCTAAATTTATGTTTATCTACATAAGAATATTAAAATTTTCTTTCTAAATTTATATGAACCTTCACATATATAGAGTCAATATTATTTCTTATTTCATTTTAAAAGAGCCTATATCCTCAAAAACTATAATGATATAAAATAATTTTTCCATCCAGACCTATTTGATAAAACCTTCAAATATTTTTTACTTTTACTTTGATACTGTAGGCACTAATAAACACCTTTAGGTATTTAAATCATTGTTTTCAATTTAAAACATATTTTTAGGAGTCATATCAATGTAAGGAATATTTAAATAACAATTATAAATGTATATAAATGATCCAATAGCATTATTCAAACATTATAGATAAATATAATGTTCAATAAAAATATTTCATGTCATAACATCCAAACTACTATTTCTTATTTCAAAGAAAATCATTCTATTATGGAGGATATGTTTCAATAAATTCAAAATGAATGTTATAAATTTCTAGATAATCTCAAAAAAATCCCTCATTTAATTTGGAACCATTATAAGTTCCAATATTCATTATAGAACAACCATATAACATTTTAACACATCTCCTGAAACATTATTTCATCATGAGCTCCACTTATTTTTATTGCATAAACATAATACATGTGATGAAATTAAAATCCTAAATAAAATAAATAGTGTAATTATATCCATTTTTGATTGATTTATCATGATACCACAATAAAAAGAATTTATAATTACAAAGTGATTATTTTAATGAATCTAAACATTCATATCAATTTCATCTGAAATCTATAATTTCTCATATATAGAACAAAATAAATATCTTATTCTTGTCATGTCAGTCATATCATGTATAGGTTCTATCATTTACATTATCTTGCACTTCCTCTGGAACATATGTCTCAACCTATTATTCTATATCTGATTATCATCCATCATGCACATATATCATATGCATTGTCCATTACCAACATGAAATAAATTTTCTGGGGATTTTTAAACTCAAAAAAGACATTTCCATATTAAATAGTCTTAAATAAAATCAATATCATTGGAAAAAATATTTCCTTCATCACATGGATTTAAAAGGATTAAAATGTTGTCCTGGTTCCCATAAAGATATATGGCTATTTTGGATATTAATATTCGTATCTAAAGATATGAGATCTAATTCCATTTATTATAAGGTACTAATCCATTAAAAATGTCATTTTATATTCTTTATATTCTTTTTCATACATTAAAAACATTAAATATATTTTCATATTTAATGAATTCCCATTATCTAATATTCATGGTTGTTCTCTTTTTATAGAATTGTTAGAAGATTCTAGTACTAAGGCCTTTTTCCTTACTTTTTCATTTTTATATAGATTTTTTATATTTTCATATAAAAATTTTAGCAGTTTAAACATAATAAGACATCATTTATAACGTTTTCAAATTTAATCACATATTTCAAAAAAAAAAATCCATATTTGGAAATGTATTTTTAATGTTCAACCTCAGTTTACCAATAAAAATTCAATGGGTGTGATAAATCTCGCTCAAACACATTGTCCAGTTAGTCATGGATTTATTATAATATTAATAATTAATCCAAAAAAATATATATATATACACAAATACTCAAAAAATATTCTTCTTCAACTGAAAATTTTTCATAGCCATCATAGAGTCACCAATTGTAGAATGTTTTAATTTAGACTATGATAACTCGATAATCTCATAATTCTTTATGCTTACTGTGTTGGACATATATATGATATTATTGATGTACTTCTATCTATGAACATATTCAAGCTTTTTTTACCATCAATGTATAGTTATTTTTTTTATTAAATTTTTTACTGCTTATAATATTAACCAAAAAGGAAACTAATATTTGAATCATTTTTATTCTTAAACAAACTTAAAAAAAATTTTTTATAAAAGATCAAATTAATTTTCATTGACCTTTAAATTTTCATTAGTATTGATGTTGTAGTATTTTTTTCATCATGAAACATCTTCATGGGATTTTTATATTTTTTAAAAATGTATCTTTCTATAATAGTATATTACTTTTAGGTTTCTAAAAGATATTTTTTATTCATCTTATTTTTCATTCATTAAATTTTTACAATAAATGAGAGAAAATATCTCAATTCTAATTTAAGTAGAAATCCCATCCTAGTTTCCTAATCACATTCTTCAAATCAAATTATTTTATCACTAGTGAGCTTATCATTATATACTTTTTCAAAAATAAATGTTTCAATATCATCATCAATAGAGTATTCAATGTCCACATTACTAAAATCACCTTCGTTACATTTAGAAAAAAGTTTCCCTTTTTTATTTCATGTAACATCTTATCCTTTCCCATGGAATACCATATAGGAATATCTTCATTATACATCATAAATCTTATTGATTTTATATCCTCTTCATCACTATCATCATCCTAATTTATTATTGAATAATTTATAGTAATGTTTCCAATGGATTTTCCTCCATGGAAATTCAATATTATATTTCCATTGAACATCCATGAGACTCTATTTATATATCATGAAAATAAAGATATGATTTTTTTTTAAAATATACCTTTATATGAAGTGTTTGGTTAAAAAAATAGTTCATTGGGAGGATTATTAGACATTAAAATATTTTCAGTATTTAATGATATATTCTAATAAATCATTTAAGTAGTTTAGACATACTTCGGTCTTTTGAATTCAAAATTGATGATAATGTTTAGCTGATCATCCATATATAGTGTTCCCGGATCTATTTTTTCCAAATATAATACCATGTAATCATTTTTTTCAAAATAAAATATTATAAAATTTTAAAAAATTGTTGAGTCCTCTAAATTCTAGTTGAAACAACTTAAGGTTGTAATAACTTCATAATTATAATAAATATATTACCAAAAAATTCACCTTAACCCATGTTGTGCTCATTAAAATTGAATCCCCTAATCAATAAATATTCTTTTGTTACATCCATATTTCCTTCATAAATTTTTTTATCTTATACCTTATGCCATTAGATAATCCAATTCTATTAACACAGAAATTCACATTCGTATGGATATGAATGATTAGAATTTCAAGATCTCATTTTATTATCCAAAATTAAATTATTTTCTTATATTAAGGGATTACCCTCATCAAGAAGTGGGAAACTATCTATAGAAGATTCATTATCATCAAAGATAATGGATACAATATATGATAACAATATACCATTCCTGATATAATATTCATTACACTAGAACATGTGAATCTACTTAATATTTAGTGAGTTTGGAACATTAATTTTACCATTCATTTTCATCAATCATTTGAATAAACTCAATGAAGAAAACTCACACTAATAAAAATTAAAAGGATTAAAGATAATCAATTTGATCACTAAGATGGTTAGTGGTGAATAATGAATATTCTCTTTTTAGGTTTTATTACATAAGAAACAACCATTGTATTCAGTTATTGAGAAATAACACTACTAGAAAATAGAACAGAATATCACATATTGTAACATAGTAAATTATAAGGTTATATACTAAAAAATAGTGTCTAGTAGAGTAAAAAAACCATTAATTTTTTTTGTGGTTATTTAAAATATGAAATATCCATCACATTCATAAAATTATATTTCTTCTAAAAGTGCATGTTCACCCTATATAGATAATATGATATAAAATTGTTTTTTATTAATAGTAACAACATTCATTGACATGAATCAATATTTTTTCACTATGTTTCATGAATTTTTTTTACACCTTCCATTCAATAAATAGTTTATTATTCCTTTTCAATTTATTTCCCAGCAGTGAGAATACTGTTTTTTCTATCTGATAATAGTCTTTCTAGTAATTACTATCCATAAAAATTATTCTACTATGTCTGTCTGATACCTTGTCAGACAGATACTGATATTTAAAAAAACTTTTTATAGTACCACTTCAAATAATATCAGTTGAAACAATATTAATATGATATGATATACATTATATTAATTACTCATCTTTTCACCTTATTAATCTGACACGAAAATATAGGAAAACATTGTATGGTATTACTCTATAGAGTGAAAAAATGTTTGAAGCATTTATTAGTTCTCAGTTTGCCTCTACTTTAAAAAATGTAGGGTTCAAATAATACGTCAAGGAGCACCATCTCCACTTTATATGAGCATTAAAAAACCAAAAATATGGGGAAGATCCTGAAATTAATATTTAATTTTCCCACTCAATCATTTAATATATAACTATACTATTTCATCATTTGATTCTATTTATTATATCTAATTGATACGGTATAATAACATTCATAGGAAATGATTATTATTTAATGGAATCAATATCCTTATTCAATCCACTTGAAAACAATTCTATATTCATTATCCTTCAATTATCATTATTGAATCAATAACCATATAGATATAAAACATAACACATAATGATTTTACAATAAACCCTATAGATCAATAACATTATCAGACCAAGATTCATATAAATATTTTCATCTATTTATCTAATTATTATATGCCTTGAAAATTATCACTACATATAAACAATCTTTGTCTAATAAATTTTTTTGATCTGTCATAAGATTTCATTCTACAATACCTTAATCTATCTGAATGGTTTCAATAATGTATGTATATCTATATCCTCTTATGTAAACCTAATATTTCATTAATTCTTCCTCTTTCTGATGACCTAATTCAAAAACAAAATGTATAATTATTCAATGAAAAATGTCGGATCATCTAAAAACAACTATTAGTTTCCCTCAACAAAAATCTCTAACATTATAAAGTAGCCAATAAATTCATAAAATTAATTTCAAAAACACCTAACTACCAAAGATTCTATACAAACTCATATACCCAATGAATATAATTATATCTATCTCAGGGTTTTGAAATTTTCAATCAATGGAATTGATAATAAATTTTATCTAAATAAACAACAACATTAATGAGTTTAGTAAGTCTATTTATATTTATTTTTTATAGTTTGAACATTTTTCATTATATAATGTTCTTTCCACAACTTCCACACTAAGTTTCATTATTTATAAACCATGCTTCCACCAATTTATTCCTCTAAAAACCATATAAAACCCCATAGATATCATTTTAGAATATATTTTTTTAGTAAATTAAAGATCAACAAAGAACCGAACTATTATATTTTACTAAATAAAACTATATGATATAACTATGGGCATAATTAGATAAAAAGGTAAATCAATACTCCATCTTTTTACTATGATATATTATACTCTTTCTGTTGGAATAAATCTATTATAAATTCTATTCATTAACCATTATAATGATTTCTAAAAAAAATTAAGTTATTTATGTCAGATGATATTGGAAAACACCAAATCAAACAATATTTCACCACAAATATCTTTTTATTAACATAAGAAAACCTCAAAATCTATTAGAATATACATATTGGGTAACCTTGTTCTCTTCGAGAAGTTATCCATATCTTTAAATATTATAAGAAACGTATAATCATATTGTTAATGGAGGGTAAAATTTTTTTATAATGAGTTATGATTTCAGTTAAAATATTCTTAATTAGGGCACACAATCTCTATATATAAAACTTTTACAGAACATGTACAATACTCTCTCAATAAAGGAGTTCTTCATTCCATGAAATTCAATAAAATTAAATGAAATAGATATAAATAGGTTGTTTCGCGCGGAATCCGGGGATGACCTCCTGGACGGGAGATTCAAACATTCCGATCGGTTTCTAACGGGTTTGTTCGTAGAACCGGAAACATCCAATGATTCCACATCCGTTTGGACCTACTTTCCAAAGGCAGGCGCTCATTAGCTTGTGGGCTAATGAGGCTTAGGAATTTGCATTGGTCGAGAGGATGGGAGGTCGGACTCATCACACCTTTTTGAGGGGAATTATTGTCTACTCCGGGACTCTCTTTATAGATTTAAGTTAAGTTCGTGAATCCTTATTACATTACCAAGTATAAAATGAGCTTTCCTTTAGTTTTAACAATCAATGATTAAATATGCAAGAAATTTAGAGAATCTTTTATATGTATTCGAGGTTCTTCATCAATATAGAATCATCTATATTTGTTTAGAGATTCTTGGTCAATGGTATCCTTCAAAACATTTATATAAAAGTCTCTTGGTCATTTTGATGACCAGGCTGGTTTTAAAGCCACTCAGTGGGGCACTTGAAGTTTATCGTCATTCAGAAGGACAGAGATTATTTCAATGTTGGGATCGAACCCATGAATGGGCTACCTACGTATCCTTTGTTTTGAAAAAAGGAATCAGAACCCACGTAGTTCGAGGAATGGGATATGATGTTTTATGATTGATGGATCAAAGATGAATGTCATAATTACTTTTACACTCTAAGCTCACGTGAGTCATGCTCGGTGTGAGAAACAAGAGGTATTGGTAAGATTTAGACCATTGAGCCGTAAAAGATGCAATCATAAGAATTTTGTTTTGGGGCTTATGTATAGATGACTTCCCAGATAGATGAAGGTTTAGGATTTACTTTTAAGGAGAAAATCCAAGAACAGGGTCCACAAAGTTATATGTGCTTCATGGAGATTTGAATACTCTAATCTTGGGGCTTACTCCTAAGGAAGATGCCCAAGTTAGGAGGGGACTTATGATTGGGTTTTATTCCTGAAAAGGAAACCCAAATCAAAGAAAATTTGTGACTGGTTAAGAGAAATTTTAGGGGACTTGGGGCTTACTCCTGAAAAGGAAGCCCAAGGTTATGACTGAGTCTTTATTCCTGAAAAGGAGACCCAGGTTAGGGATTAAGGTTTGGGGCTTACTCCTGAAAAGGAAGCCCAAGGTTATGACTGAGTCTTTATTCCTGAAAAGGAGACCCAGGTTAGGGATTAAGGTTTGGGGCTTACTCCTGAGGAGGATGCCCAAGATTAAAGGACTTGATTGGGGCTTATTCTTAAGAAAGATGCCCAAGATTTATGACTAGGACTTATTCCTGAGAAGGAAGCCTAGGTTAGGGGACTTGGGGCTTACTCCTGAAAAGGAAGCCCAAGGTTATGACTGAGTCTTTATTCCTGAAAAGAAGACCCAGGTTAGGGATTAAGGTTTGGGGCTTACTCCTGAGGAGGATGCCCAAGATTAAAGGACTTGATTGGGGCTTATTCTTAAGAAAGATGCCCAAGATTTATGACTAGGACTTATTCCTGAGAAGGAAGCCTAGGTTAGGGGACTTGGGGCTTACTCCTGAAAAGGAAGCCCAAGGTTATGACTGAGTCTTTATTCCTGAAAAGGAGACCCAGGTTAGGGATTAAGGTTTGGGGCTTACTCCTGAGGAGGATGCCCAAGATTAAAGGACTTGATTGGGGCATATTCTTAAGAAATATGCCCAAGATTTATGACTAGGACTTATTCCTGAGAAGGAAGCCTAGGTTAGGGGACTTGGGGCTTACTCTTGAAAAGGAAGCCCAAGGTTATGACTGAGTCTTATTCCTGAAAAGGAGACCCAGGTTAGGATTCTCTCATCTTAAAGGATGAGGTTGAAATGAATGAACTCTCAATCTTTGGTGACATAAAGATGTTTAAATCACTGGGTGTTTGAGAGGTATTTCACAGAATTCCTTTCAGATAAGGATGTCAAATCAAGAAATCATGCCATAAATGGCTTTTGAAGAGTATCTTGAAGACTGAATCTTGAATAGGAAGGGTGAAATGGCTTAAGAGGGGTAAAAATGGGCAAGATGGGCACCCAAAAAGCTAGGGGCGCGCAAGTCTTGAAGGTCGCGCAAGTCCTGCGTCGGCGCGCAAGTGTTGGTCGCGCAAGTATACTTGCGCGACATGAGGGATACTTGCGCGATTTTCAACCAGAGTTGAATTACTTGAGCGACTCTTTATTAAACCCTTTCCCATCCTCTTGAGGTTCTTCCAGAGAAGGGATGCGCAAGTTATATTGAAGGAATTAAGTTGGCGCGCACGTGTTTGATAAGTTTCAACACTTGGGCCTTCCTTCTTCTCTTTAGATCTTCCATTCTAGGTAAGAAATTACCTTAGAAGTGTTCCGGAAGCTTTGAGAAGAGACTTGAGCGTCAGGAGCTTTGATCTGAGTTTCTGGAAAGAGATCCTCTTGAATGGGGGGCCCACAGGGTCTATTTATAGGCAAAAGAAGACCCTGGGCGGTTACCGTGCGGTTACCGGGCGGTTATCACTTAGGTCGCGCAAGTCACTTGCACGACCATAAGGTGTCGCGCAAGTACTTGCACGACCACTAGGCGGCGCGCAAGTGTACTTGCGCGACCATGAGGGAACTTACGCGGCCTATGGGTAATGTTCTCCTTGTTCATCCCTTTGTCGATTTTTGATGTTTCTTCAAAGGATGAATCACATTGAGCTCAGATATTCCCCTTTTCCGATCTTTAGATTCTGTGACGAAAGGAGCGTCAACAAAAGTCCCCCCTCAGAGTTGGATCCGGAAAGAAATGAGGATTTGACTCTGAGGAAATTGAATTCATTCAAAGTAAAAGGGGGCGCGCAAGTCTTCAGGGCACAGAAGGCAGCACGCAAGTGTGCTGGAACTTGAATTTTATTCAAAGTTCCTTTGTCTTTTGTGTGGGAAGTTTAAAGTCATGCACGCCGGACATAAAGTGGCTAATGTTTAAGGTCGAAATAGCTTTGACCGAAAATGGATTAAAATGGATTCAATTCCTTGATAATTTATCTGAAAACAAATTACCATACTCAAGTATGAGAGAAAATATGTAAACTATGACTTAAGAATATTTGAATCTGAGGAATGATATGAAAAAGAGCTGAATAGCATTAGAAGAAGTAGTTTCCAAGAATGAAGTTACTATTATTTAACAAAACCCGTTAGGGGGTTGAAATATGCAGGGCCACCTATGGGCATTGGCTGCATAGTCAAATAAAATAGCATCTTTTGGCTGACAAGTCTGTTATGTGGACTGTTTATGCAAGGCCACCTATGGGCACGTGCTGCATAGTTAGGCAAAAGAACTCTCAGAAATTTACTTTCCTAGTGCTAAAAGCCAGTGAAAGTTTATGGAGATTCAAATTTTATAAAGCATAGAGTTTGTTGTATAAAAAGAGGTACTTGAATATGGAGAAGATATTTTCAAACAAGAATATCGAAGAACTGGATGAATATCACTCCTACGAAGGTCTGACCCAAACGTAGGGAAGAAGAATAAACCATAGACTTGAATACTTTCAGATCATGAAAAAGGATATGGGACAAATATGTTAAGGATGGCTATTTTTGTGGATCCCTACATACTGTCGTTTAAGACAAATAAGGAAAAAAGAGGCATTCTTCCCAAGAATGAAGTTACTATTATTTAACAAACCCGTTAGGGGGTTGAAAACATGCAGGGCCACCTATGGGCATTGGCTGCATGGTCAAATAAATAGCATCTCTTGGCTGACAAGTCTGTTATGTGGACTGTTTATGCAAGGCCACCTATGGGCACGTGCTGCATAGTCAGGCAAAAGAATTCTCAGAAGTTTGACATTTTTGTGACCATAAGTCATGAAAAGGGTTATGAAGATCTGAAAATATTTAAGGTTAGGATTATAATACATAAAGATGGGTATTTTCCAATGTATATAGAGATACATAGGTCAATGAAAACCATAATCATGTTGTGGCTGGGTCCTGAATTGAAACTTGGACTTCACTACGTATCTCATAAGAATGAGAATCAAGCCATACGTAGTTCTTGAAATGCAGTTTAACGTCGTGTAGGATGAAAGGATGAGTGATCTTAGTTTTTGGGGTCATAGAATTCGGACCATAATAATGAATACACAGTGTGTGTTTTCATGAGGACTTTTCAGCCAAGGGACTGAAAGTGAAATTTGGGGTTAGGCCCAAAAGACTTGGGACTGGATTCGAGGGACACTCGAATGTTCCTACGTATCCCATAAAGATGGGAATCAAGTCCACGTAGTTCTAGAAACTACCCTTTGTACAAATTTGGTTCGTATATGTGAAGGGTGAAAAGGGACTTTAGTGCAATGATGGTTTTAACCTAAGATAAAAAGTTTAGGCATTACCATGTATGTACGTAGTCTTTTTGAAAATGAAAACCATGATTGAAAAAGAATCAATGTTAATAATGGTTCCTTCTCAAATGAGGAAATCAAAGAATATTGTAGTTTATTGTCGTACTGGACAAAAGTGTTGTATAGTTTAACGTCATATAACAAGGACGAAAATGAATCAATGTAAAGATATTGATTTCAGGGGCGGTTTCACAAATCAACATCATATGAGATGGTGGTGAACCGATGTGAAGAGATTGTTTTTTTTTGGGCTTGAACCTTGGGAGGTTGCCTACATACCCAGCCTGGAGGGCAAGGATCAAAGTCTGTGTAGTTCAATTAAAGAATGAATTAATGATCAAGTTGTTCTTGTGGACAATGATCTAAAAAAAATGTTGTTGGGACTTACACATGGTTAGTGGCCCAAAGGGAGTGTTATGGTTGATGTTCGCTCTAAGCTCACGTGAGTCATACTCGGTGTGAGAAACAAGAGGTAATAACAACCTTAACGATGCACAGTTTAATGTCATGTAGGACATATCAAGGATTTTCTGTACAGTTTAGCGTCATGTAGTTAGGACGATGGGGACAATACAGTTTAACGTCATATTGGACGAAAGGGGGATTGTGCAGTTTTAATGTCATGCTGGACTTTTGATGATTATATAGTTTAACGTCTTTCCGGACGTGAGATACTTTTATACAGTTTAGCGTCATGTAGTTAAGACGTCACAATTTAACGTCTTGCTGGACATATTTGCAAATAGTTTATGGTCGTATACATGGACCAGGAATGATGCAGTTTTAAGGTCATGATGGACTGTTTATGGAACTTTTTCACAGTTTTAATGTCGTGTGGGACGAAGTTGCAGTTTAAAGTCATACTGGACCATTGCTGTATAGTTTTAGCGTCATATAGCAAGGACGAACTGATGCTGTACAGTTTAAAGTCATGTAGCTAAGACTAAGGTGAATCAATATGAGGATATCAGTTCTGATCTTTTTACAGTTTATCGTCATGCTGGACGTTGGAAGTGCCACACAGTTTAATGTCATGTTGCTAGGACACAATATAGTTTAATGTCATCTCCGACAGAATACAGTTTAGTGTCATGTAGGACAATAAGGGACTTAACACAGTTTTAACGTCATGCTGGACGATGAAAGTGCCACACAGTTTAATGTCATGTCGCTAGGACAAAATATAGTTTAATGTCATCTCGGACAAAATATAGGAACTTCTATACTGTTTATTGTCATGTAGGACAAAATCAGGGACTATGCAGTTTAAAGTCTTGCAGTTAGGACTATTGGTGCTGCACAGTTTAATGTCATGTTGCAGGGACAAAATTTAGTTTAATGTCATCTCAGACATTGAAGGTGACACAGTTTAACGTCATGTTGGACGAAGTTGTAGTTTAAGGTCATACCGGACCTTGGTGTAGTTTAAGGTCATACCGGACCTTGGTGTAGTTTAAGGTCATACCGGACCTTGGTGTAGTTTAAGGTCATACCGGACCTTGGTGTAGTTTAAGGTCATACCGGACCTTGGTGTAGTTTAAGGTCATACCGGACCTTTGTGTAGTTTAAGGTCATACCGGACCTTTGTGTATGAACCAATTGTAAGTCTTGGTTCTAGGAACAATATTTTGTGTTTATACAAAATACTTCTTCAGAAATCTGGCATTAGTTGGAGTCGTGATGTGTTCTCCATCCATTGAAATCAGAGAATACGCTCCATTGGAGTAGACCTTATGTACTGAATAAGGTCCTTCCCATTTTGGTTCAAGCTTGGGAGGTTTCTTTCCTGGTATCATTGGTGTTCTGAGAACCAATACCAATTCTCCCTGAATGAATGAACGAAGACGAACTTTTTTGTTAAAAGCTCGTGCTATTCGATTCTGATAGATTTCCAAGTGGTGCAAAGTGCACAATCTTTTCTCATCTAACTGTTCCAATTCATTCAAACGCTTTTGGGATTGCTCATCTGTTGATAACTGATCACAAATGGCTATTCTGAGTGAGGGCAATTGAACTTCAATTGGCAAGACTTCTTCTGTTCCATATACCAATGAATATGGAGTAGACCGCGTTGCATTGCGAGTGGTAGTCCGATAAGCCCATAAAGCATGATAGAGTTTATCAGGCCATGACCTCTTATCTTTATCCACCATCTTTTGCAGTATATTTGAAAGAGTCTTGTTGAAGGCCTCTATCTGGCCATTAGCCGCTGCATGATATCGAGATGAATGGTTGGACTTAATGTTGTATTCTTGATACAATCTCTTTACCTCAGAAGAACAGAAGTTGGTGCCTTTGTCTGTCAATATGGTATGAGGGACACCAAATCTAGTAATTATGTTAGACTTGATGAAGCTAACAATGCATTTAGAACTGACTTCTTTGAGAGGTACTGCCTCTGCCCATTTGGAAAAGAAATCAGTAGCAGTAAGAATGTACTTAAACTGCTTGGCCGTAGCTGAAGGGTAAGGTCCTACCACATCCATTCCCCATGTGGCAAATGGCCATGAGTATTTAGCCGTATGAAGCAACTCTGGAGGTTGATGAATGAAGTTTGCATATACTTGGCATGAATGACACTTCTTTGTGAAATTAACACAATCTTGTATCATTGAAGGCCAAAAGTATCCAAGCCTTCGAATTTGATCAGACAGTCTATGTCCAGACTGGTGGGCACCACAGACTCCTGCATGCACTTCTTTTATGACAGCCATTGTCTCTTCACCATCAATACATCTGAAGAGAACTCCATCAAAACCACGTTTGTAGAGAATTTTCTCGAGGTAGTTTGGACCATCATAAAGAGTAAAATTGACCACACGTCGCCGAATTTGTTCTCTCTCGGCTCTATCAGGTGGAAGTGTTCCATTTTGAAGGTATTCCCTGATAGGTGACATCCATCCTGTAGTATGACCAAATGGTTCAGGAATGGGACTAATTTCATTAATTTCCTCTGTTCTGACTTGAACATAAGGTGAAATTGCACGACGGTGGGCAATACAGATGGTTGTCTCGTCCCGATTTGGATCTGCTAAAGCTGTGGCTATATTAGCCAGTGCATCAGCTTGAGCATTTTGTGATCTTGGGACATAAGAAAATGTCGGTTCTGAAGGGAATTCCGACATTAACTCTCTGACGTAATCATACAAAGGGATCAATTCTTCTTTTCTGATGGCATAATCCCCATTGACTTGTTTGATTACCAGGTCTGAATCACCTTTTACCTTTAAGTGATTCACTTGTGCTTGAAGCGCTAACTCCAAGCCTGCAATGAGAGCTTGGTATTCAGCTTCATTATTGGTACCACCTTCCCACAACAAAAAGGAATAAGGTAACACTGCCTTATCTGGAGAAATGAGCACAATTCCTAAACCAACTTTGTTGAATTTAGGATTTTCCATTTTCTTCCCTGTTGGACTTCTAGAAGCACCATCAAAATAGATTTCCCATGTTTGAGGATTCTCTTGAATAGAAAAAACTTCCTCATCAGGGAGTTCGATATCTGAATATGTGTCTTCCACTGAAGGGTGTTCAGCCAGGAAATCAGCCAGAGCTTGGCCCTTAATTGCCTTTTGAGACACATACTGAATGTCGAACTGCTGTAGAATAACCGCCCACCTTGCCAGACGTCCTGTAAGCATTGGACGACTAAGGATGAATTTGAGTGGATTATTACGAGATACCAATTGGACCTCGTGATGTTGCAGGTAGTGTCTCAGTTTCTGAACTGCAAAGATTAATGCTAGGCAGCATTTTTCAATACTCGAATACCGGGTTTCTGCTTCAAGCATAGTTCTACTGAGATAGTAGAGACTATTTTCATTCCCAGCATCATTCTTTTGAGCGAGAAAGGCACCCAATGATCGCTCTAAAGCTGTCACATAGAGGATAAGAGGTCTACCCTCAATAGGTGGCATGAGTACTGGTGGACTTAAGAGGTATTTCTTGAGAACATCAAATGCTTCTTGACATTCTTTAGTCCACTGGTAAGTGACTCCTTTCTTCAATAATTTGGTAAAAGGTAAACTTTTGCCTGCCAAATTGGCGATGAAACGCCGAATATAGGCTAAGTGTCCTTGAAGTCCTCTTAATTCTTTCAAATTCTGAGGAGGTGACATACCAAGGATTGATTTGGTCTTCTCAGGATCGACTTCAATACCACGATGGCGTACAACAAAGCCGAGGAATTTTCCTGAGGTTACCCCAAAAGCACATTTTAAGGGGTTCATCTTCAAATTATGATGTCGAAGCTTGTGGAATATGATTTACAAAATCAGCCAAGTGATCAAAACGTTGTTTGGATTTAACCACCAAATCATCTACATAGCATTCAACAAATTTCCCTAGAAAAGGTTTGAAGATACGATGCATGGCGCGTTGATATGTTGCACCTGCATTCTTTAAACCAAAGGGCATCACCCGGTAACAAAACACACCTTGAGGAGCTCTGAAGGCTGTATATTCCTCATCTTCTGGGGCCATTCGGATCTGATTATATCCAGAATATCCATCCATGAAAGAAAGTACTTCATAGCCAGCCGTCGCATCAATTAAGAGTTCTGTAATCGGAACTGGAAAATCATCTTTGGGACAATACCGATTAAGATCTCTGAAATCGATGAAAACCCTAATTTGTCCGTTCTTTGTCTTTACTGGGACAATATTAGCCAACCAATTGGGATATTGAACTTCTCTGACGAAGTTAGCTTTGATAAGCTTATCCACTTCAGCCTCGATTTTGGAAGCATAGGTTGGGTGTGTTCTTCTCGCGGCTTGCTTGAATCCTCGATGTTCTTTTGGCAAACCCAAATGATGGGTGGCAACATCAGGATCAAGGCCAGGCATCTCTGTATAATTCCAAGCAAAAATATCTTTATTTTGCTTTAGAAAAGAAATATACATCTCTTGTTCTTCAAGGGTCATGGCCGCACTAATTAAAGTGGGGCGTGGATCTTTCTCTGTACCCAGATTTACTTCTCTGAGTTCATCCACAGTGGTAGAGATACCCTCTTCAAATGCTGGAGGAGCATCTCTAAGATCTTCCTCTTCCTCTTCATCATGTGTTATATCTTCCGTTTCTACTTGCAAAGTAGATGAAAAAACGAAATTCTCATGATCATAAGAGATGTCAAAATTTTCACATTTTGAAGAAGAAGCTTCCATTTCCTTCCCTATTGATGAAAAAGGGTCTTCTTTGGGAAATAAAGAGGAGATGATGGATTGAGAATCGACATAAACATTCACCTCTGGTGTTGCTATAACTTCTTCTGGCCTGATTAGCGAAGTATAGACTTGTTGGATTTCAGCAGACGAAATAAAAACGTCACCACTTATGCTTTCATCATTGCTTGGTAAGTTACCAATTTCTCCCATGTTGTCTGGCTCGATTGCCGTAATTGACATTATGGATCTTTCCATAAGAGTATTTTGATTTGGGCCTATTTTGTCAATTTGACTGATAGGTAACACATAATTTGTACTCACATGTGAAAATGGATTTATTGGAATTTTTTCCAAACCATATGGAGCATTAACTTTGGTAATTTCCTTCATTGTAGATTTTTCTCTTCCCTTCATGTGACAAAATTCCGCCTCAATGTATTGAGACTCACATGTTTTGAACGGGGCCTTATCACCATATAATGTTCCAACTTGACCATCGAAACAGTATTTGAGACATTGATGGTATGATGACGGAATAGCTGCATGCTGATGTAACCAGGGTCTTCCAAGCAAGATATTGAAAGCTGAGTCTTGATCAACAATCATGAAATCTGAATTGGAAACAAGATCTCCAAACTGAGTTCTGAGCGTAACTTCTCCCAGTGGTTCTTGTTCATTTTTATCATATCCTTGCAACATCATGGTAGAAGGAGATAAATCAGATTCCGTGAGGCCCAATCGACGAAGTGTGCGAATGGGCATGAGGTTGACTCCTGAACCATTGTCAATAAAAGCTCTTCGAACATCTATACCATTGACTTTTCCAGATAGGTACAAAGGTTTTATGTGCCCATGCACAACATCATCTTCATCTTTATCAGTAAAAGATATCACTGCATGGCATTCTGCATGATTATTCTCTATGTGATAAATTTCAGCTGCAGCAATTTCAGCTTCAAACTCCTGAGGACTTGACAAAGCTTCGATGAGTGCTTTCCGAAGATCTTTTGATAGATTCAAAGCATCCAAAATTGATAATTTGGCTGGTACTTGGGCCAAGTGTTTCAATATATCATACTTTTGATCTAGAGGCCTGCGTTTCCCAATAGGAATATGTGGTTTAGCAGGTATCTTGGAAGCAGATGCTTTGGAAGCTGATGCCTCTTGTATTGAAGTTGGCAACATCTTTGGTTTTGGAAAATTAGACTGATTAGATCCATTTACTTGCTGAGATAAAGAAGATGGAACATTTAATCGGTCTTCCAAAATAACTGTGCCGAAGCTGAGTTGGCCATTGGCAGAAGAACTTTCTTGTTCATTTTGAGCTCGCTGAAGGGCTCTACCACGAGTTTCTGCTGCATATACAGTGCTAGCAGGGGTAGAATTAGAGTAGTGGCTTCGGAAAGATCCACGTCTTCCCCTATATCCTGAACCTCTAGAACTTCCTCGGGTTCCTTTATTTGATACAGGGAATTCAGGCTCATCAAGACTGGAATATGAATCTGTTAATTGAATCATATTAACAAAACCAAAGATCAATTCTTCGTCTGATAAAGACTCTGCCAAGTTAGACTGTTTAGGCTGTGCCGTTTGGTGGGACGGTGCCCGTTGCTTTGAAGTAGATGGCATGAAATCTGCCAGAGTCAAAGACAATTTAGGCTTTGATACATACTCATCTTCTCCTGATTCCTCTTTCTTCTTTGAATTGCTCTGCCCTTTTGAGGATTTGTCTTTTGATGGAGGCTTTACTGCAGCTTTTGTAGGAGACACAATTGGCTTCTTCAATTGTGTTCACAAAATGGAATGGGTCCGATTGATTGTCTTTCTGACCATCCAATCATCATATTTTTTCGCAGTTTTGCTTTTGACTTCCTGCCACTCGCCTCCTTCCTCTGGATCTGTAGCGGTAATACACGCTACATGAGCTGAAGAACCCTTCAATTTGACTTGTCCCAAGTCGACCATCTTTTGTAGGAGGTCTTTAAAGACAAAACACTCCTGGATGGGATGCCCCAACATTTGATGAAAGGGACAATAATTGGGACGGTCTTCATCTCCTTCCTTGTTTGGTCTCTTCGGCACTGGTAATTGAACCAAATTATTCTCCAGAGCTGAAATGAAGTAACCAGGAACTTGCTCACTTCGGAAAGAGTATGTTTTACTCTTCATATCCTCAAATTGTTTTCGTCGTTGATCTTTTTGATCATTTGGACGAAACAGCCTTTGTTGTTGGCGTTCAGGAGGTGGAGCCCTTCGAGAAGATGAAGGTTTTGAAGTAGAAATAGGTACAGGTGCCTGTTTAAGAATAACTGTAGCAGTTTCTGCTTTACCCATTCTTCTTCCTGGAGCTGATGGAATTACACGAGATTTAACCTTAGCCTGCATAAGGGAATCTTCAATCTGTTGAGCGATTGAAGTAAGGTCTCGAAACCCTCCTGTGAATTTCACAGGGATCAATGGCGTGCGTAATTCGTCACGCAAATTTTCCACACAGATTGGCAATAATTCCTCCTGAGGGAGTGATAAACTCAAGGAATACGTTAATCCCTTCCAACGAGCAATGAAATCAGAGACTCTTTCATTCTCCCTTTGCTTGTAGTTTGTAAGATCGAAAACTGTCGTTTTTGGCAAAGTTGAGCTGAACTGAAGAAGGAATTTTTGACGAAGATCCTCCCATCCGATGACTGACCGGGATTGCAAGCTTGTATACCAGACAAAAAGCTGGTCCTTGCAAGGTTCGCATGAAGCATCTGAGTTTCACTGCTTCTTGTTGTTCTGGAGTTCCCATCATAGGATCACAACAAGACACGTAATGCGTCAAATGTTGTTCAGGGTCGCCTGATCCATTGAAAGTAGGGAAAATAGGGTTTCCAAAACTGGATGGAGGAGAAATTGAATCTACCCATTCAGGGTAAACTTTATTTTCAGGTTGAACTTGCGCCCGTTTCCCTTCCATAGTTTCTAACCGAGCTGTTAATGACTCAATAGTAGTTATTAACTTTTGAGAAACGTCAAGTTGAACTTGGTTTTGGGTAGGTGCAATGAATGGAGCTTGGATAGCCGTGGAGGTTGGTGCTGCAACTAATGGTAGTGCTGCCAACCGTTGTTGCGTTTGACCCGTAGGATTAGACCTCTGTGGGTGTACTGATAAAGGAGGATATTCCTGATCCATCTCAGTAGTTACAACAAATTCCTTCGGCTGTCGGACTTCAGCATTCTTAAGAAGAAGACTACTCTGAAGTAGTTCTGCATTCAACCTTCTTAATTCTTTCATTTCTTCCTCCTGTTGTGCAAGCCTTTGCTCTAATGAGAGCGATTGATCTCCTTCAGAGGAAGGGTGAGAAGTAACCTGATTCTTTCCTTTCCCCTTATTGGATCCTTTTCGGAGAGGGGGAAGTGGGTTACTTGAAGGAATACCCAGATTTTGGGTAAGCCTTTGATTACGTGTGCGCACACCTTCTTCATTTAGGTCTGTGTGCGCAACTTCTTGAGCAGGAACCTCTTCATCTGATCCCTCTGATTGAGCCTCATTTGGTGAATCAGCAGCAACGGCAGTGATGACATTAATGGATGCATATTTCATGGAATCCTTTCTATCAGCATTTCTGTGATATTGTCTCCTTTTATGTCCATGATAAGGCATTGCATTCCGTTGACTTGACCCCTCAGGAATTTCTTGGAGAACCGTCACTTGGAGAGAATCTCCTGATGGCTTGGCTCTTTGTTCCTCTTGAGGCTTATTCCCTAATCGAGAGAATACTGACTTTCTCTGAGGAAGGGATTGAAGATTTGAAAAAGTCCCCAGTCCGGTGGACTGGGGGTGTTCCTGTTGCTTCTGCTCAACTCCTCGAATCCCATTCGTTGATTCTGAGGGTAGGGTAAGAGAAGTCCCCAGTCTGGCAAGCTGGGGTGTCTCTTGACATGCTATGTCTGAGATCTTCTTGAAATCTCTCTTGATCTTGCGGATCTTAGTTCGGAAATTAGCTGGATGCATTAACCTGTATCCACTTTTATCACCTGGTTCAACAGACCGTTGGATGATTTCCGAAACTTCTGTCATTTGATGACGTGTTTGCTCCAGACGAGAGGCTTGCGCAATATTCTCGCCTGCTTGATGTAGGAGCAATTCAACAACCTGTTCTCTATATACTTGACTTTGAGAGGAACTAGTTGAAGCTTGATCTCGAGCAAGATTTTGATTATGAACAAAGCCCATTGACTGTGGCCGGCCATGGGCAATAACATTGCATGAGACCATTTTCGGCAGGCTTTGCTGACCGGAAAGCACTGTGAAATGTAGTGCTCCGTGAATACCCCATCCTCTGATATGAACATTAGATGGAGCATTGGAAATTAACTGACGCAATCTTCTTAGTGCGCCAAGGCATGAACGTTGAAGGGTTCTCTGTTGCTTTTCAGCCTTCGGATACCGAGAGACTGATAGAGATGCCAAATCAATCTGGCGTTGTAACCCTTCTATTATCTTAAGATGATTTTCATATTCATCGTAAGATAATACCTTCTTCTTTAATTGACAAAGAGTTTTCCATATGTTAAGACGAATATCATGGATTCCATCATCCGTCAACATCTTTGGAATGTCATACTGTGAATCAGCCAAAGGCCAAAACATGACTGGTACTTCACCTTTTGCCAGTTTTTTCCTCATGTTCAACATTTCCTCTTTATCATTAAATGAAGATTCTTCTACCTGTTTGGACCAGAGTTGGTGTTTCCTTGTTGCTTCATCGGATTCAACAAGATTGGTAGAGAAATCACTATTCATGATGGAAGATGAATGACCCAGGGAAGGTTCGGAGAATAACCTGAACCCCAAGTTATCTTATGATGGAGAAAGAGTTTCACCTACCGATAGTAAAACTTCAGACATGACTGGTTTTACGTTTGCAAGTGCCTCTAGATAGGAGGGCTTTCTCGTCACTACATTGCCTTCTGAAGAATTTTCGAGACAATGTGAATCACTACTGCGGAGAGGACTTTCGCAGCGAAGTTCATCACCATGAGGAGGACCTTCATGATGGGTTACAACAAAAGATGAGATCTCTTGCTCCTTGGTCTTCTGACCACACAGAGGGTTCCTGTGGTTCTCATCTGAAGAAGAAACTTCAAGATTGACCGAATTTTCATGAAGCAAGTCTTCATGATGAAGTGTCTGTTGAAGACCTTCGGGATTAATGTTCCTGTTATTGGGAACTGAGGGAGTAGAATCTTGAATTCCGACAGATAAATGTCTGAGGGCTTCAAGAACTCCAGCATCGAGCAAGGCCTTGTTGTAGATTGGCCTTTGATCTCCTGACTGTGCTGGGCGGATCTTTTTCTTAGATTCCTTCTTACTCGCTTTAGAAATCACTTGATGACGAAAGTGATTGCTCTGAGCAGGTGTATGTGCCTGATCAGGAAAGATGGTCAGGTTAGGCTGACGATCATCTCTCAAATCAGGTGTATGTGCCTGACTTGGTTGTCCATATGATATGGGGGAGTAGGCCCCACAACCCTCTTGGACTGGAACAGATGTGTGTGTCTGTTCCAGAGTGAATTATTGATGTGTCACTCCACTGCTAGGGATAGATTTATGTGTCTGTCCCTGAGATGATGCTGAAGCTGTTATGATATCCTGGCAAGCATCCAGAATATGAGCAGGAATTTGCTTCTGCTCTTTCACCATTGAAAAAATATGTTTGGTGACTTCAGCCGCCGGAACAGGGATATACGTCCATTCCGGGCTTGGAGTAGGTGTATGTGCCTGCTCCTGTCCTCCTTTTCCTGTCAGTGAATCCTGACAGTACTCAAGTGTGGAGGCAGAGAGTTTAGTCTGTCTCCTGTTTGTCGTCGGGGCTTTCCGACTGACTTCTCCGTGCGCTACCAAACGAGACTGTTGGTAGGCTTGATTAGTATTAGCAGGTGTATGTGCCTGCTGATTACACTTCGCCAAATGCTGTTGACGAGATCCATCATATGTAGTCAGACGAGCCTGCTGACTAACTGCTGATGTATAAGCAGGTGTATGTTCCTGCCTATGGTACTCCACCGGAATTGCCTGGCGGGATCGGCTTGATGCTGCCAGACAAGTCTGCTGGACAGCGGGATTAAAACGAACAGGTGTGTATGCCTGCTCGTTATTTGCCACCAAGTTAGGTTGGTGGACTTCTCCGGAGATGACAGGGATGACAACCTGCCTATTGTTAACTGGGTTCCGTCTCTGGCGATTCATCTTGCCTGCTCGGGTTCGAGGAACCTGAGCTGAACGCCTGGAGTCGGTACCCTCATCATGTTGAGGGCGCACTACCGCACGAGTCTGGCGGCGATTGTTGATGGGAGCCCTTGAGAAGGACTCCTGTCTTTTTGAATTAAGGTCATGCGGGACCTGCTCATTCACTTCCTCGGAGTAAGGGAGTGAATGGAAATTGCGTTCCGGGGATAACGACCCGAAACGGTTGGAGACGGTAGTCAGCACCGTCTGCTTCTTGATTGCTGGTCGCCGTTGTCCGGACGACCAGGTAGAATTGTTAACTTGGAGGGCTTGACGAGCGGCCTCCAGAGTTGGGATAGTACCGTTGCGACGGTACTCCTTAACCAGTGCATTAGAAACACAGCGTTGAAGACGCTGAGTTGGTGATGTCATCCTCAGAGCGGATGACGTTCCAGCAGGAGTAGCAGCATTGGTTTTCACAGCAGTAGACCTCACAGTAGAGGTGTTCCCAGCAGCAGTATTCACAGGGGTGATTTTAAGGAAAGCCATTTTTTGTAGAGGATCTTGAAAAAAAAAGAGTGCCTGTTCCATGTAACAGACATAATCAAGATGAATCCGGCCACTGCATCTTTTGGATGAGCACATGTCAATGATTGCCTTGTTGGCCCAAAGGGCTTAACAGATAAGAAGAACATCACTTTAACTTGGTTAAGGATTCACGTCGGGTTCACCATTTTTGTTTCGCGCGGAATCCGGGGATGACCTCCTGGACGGGAGATTCAAACGTTCCGATCGGTTTCTAACGGGTTTGTTCGTAGAACCGGAAACATCCAATGATTCCACATCCGTTTGGACCTACTTTCCAAAGGCAGGCGCTCATTAGCTTGTGGGCTAATGAGGCTTAGGAATTTGCATTGGTCGAGAGGATGGGAGGTCGGACTCATCACACCTTTTTGAGGGGAATTATTGTCTACTCCGGGACTCTCTTTATAGATTTAAGTTAAGTTCGTGAATCCTTATTACATTACCAAGTATAAAATGAGCTTTCCTTTAGTTTTAACAATCAATGATTAAATATGCAAGAAATTTAGAGAATCTTTTATATGTATTCGAGGTTCTTCATCAATATAGAATCATCTATATTTGTTTAGAGATTCTTGGTCAATGGTATCCTTCAAAACATTTATATAAAAGTCTCTTGGTCATTTTGATGACCAGGCTGGTTTTAAAGCCACTCAGTGGGGCACTTGAAGTTTATCGTCATTCAGAAGGACAGAGATTATTTCAATGTTGGGATCGAACCCATGAATGGGCTACCTACGTATCCTTTGTTTTGAAAAAAGGAATCAGAACCCACGTAGTTCAAGGAATGGGATATGATGTTTTATGATTGATGGCTCAAAGATGAATGTCATAATTACTTTTACACTCTAAGCTCACGTGAGTCATGCTCGGTGTGAGAAACAAGAGGTATTGGTAAGATTTAGACCATTGAGCCGTAAAAGATGCAATCATAAGAATTTTGTTTTGGGGCTTATGTATAGATGACTGCCCAGATAGATGAAGGTTTAGGATTTACTTTTAACGAGAAAATCCAAGAACAGGGTCCACAAAGTTATATGTGCTTCATGGAGATTTGAATACTCTAATCATGGGGCTTACTCCTAAGGAAGATGCCCAAGTTAGGAGGGGACTTATGATTGGGTTTTATTCCTGAAAAGGAAACCCAAATCAAAGAAAATTTGTGACTGGTTAAGAGAAATTTTAGGGGACTTGGGGCTTACTCCTGAAAAGGAAGCCCAAGGTTATGACTGAGTCTTTATTCCTGAAAAGGAGACCCAGGTTAGGGATTAAGGTTTGGGGCTTACTCCTGAAAAGGAAGCCCAAGGTTATGACTGAGTCTTTATTCCTGAAAAGGAGACCCAGGTTAGGGATTAAGGTTTGGGGCTTACTCCTGAGGAGGATGCCCAAGATTAAAGGACTTGATTGGGGCTTATTCTTAAGAAAGATGCCCAAGATTTATGACTAGGACTTATTCCTGAGAAGGAATCCTAGGTTAGGGGACTTGGGGCTTACTCCTGAAAAGGAAGCCCAAGGTTATGACTGAGTCTTTATTCCTGAAAAGGAGACCCAGGTTAGGGATTAAGGTTTGGGGCTTACTCATGAGGAGGATGCCCAAGATTAAAGGACTTGATTGGGGCTTATTCTTAAGAAAGATTCCCAAGATTTATGACTAGGACTTATTCCTGAGAAGGAAGCCTAGGTTAGGGGACTTGGGGCTTACTCCTGAAAAGGAAGCCCAAGGTTATGACTGAGTCTTTATTCCTGAAAAGGAGACCCAGGTTAGGGATTAAGGTTTGGGGCTTACTCCTGAGGAGGATGCCCAAGATTAAAGGACTTTATTGGGGCTTATTCTTAAGAAAGATGCCCAAGATTTATGACTAGGACTTATTCCTGAGAAGGAAGCCTAGGTTAAGGGACTTGGGGCTTACTCCTGAAAAGGAAGCCCAAGGTTATGACTGAGTCTTATTCCTGAAAAGGAGACCCAAGTTAGGATTCTCTCATCTTAAAGGATGAGGTTGAAATGAATGAACTCTCAATCTTTGGTGACATAAAGATATTTAAATCACTGGGTGTTTGAGAGGTATTTCACAGAATTCCTTTCAGATAAGGATGTCAAATCAAGAAATCATGCCATAAATGGCTTTTGAAGAGTATCTTGAAGACTGAATCTTGAATAGGAAGGGTGAAATGGCTTAAGAGGGGTAAAAATGGGCAAGATGGGCACCCAAAAAGCTAGGGGCGCGCAAGTCTTGAAGGTCGCGCAAGTCCTGCGTCGGCGCGCAAGTGTTGGTCGCGCAAGTATACTTGCGCGACATGAGGGATACTTGCGCGATTTTCAACCAGAGTTGAATTACTTGAGCGACTCTTTATTAAACCCTTTCCCATCCTCTTGAGGTTCTTCCAGAGAAGGGACGCGCAAGTTATATTGAAGGAATTAAGTTGGCGCGCAAGTGTTTGATAAGTTTCAACACTTGGGCATTCCTTCTTCTCTTTAGATCTTCCATTCTAGGTAAGAAATTACCTTAGAAGTGTTCCGGAAGCTTTGAGAAGAGACTTGAGCGTCGGGAGCTTTGATCCGAGTTTCTGGAAAGAGATCCTCTCGAATGGGGGGCCCACAGGGTCTATTTATAGGCAAAATAAGACTCTGGGCGGTTACCATGCGGTTACCGGGCGGTTATCACTTAGGTCGCGCAAGTCACTTGCACGACCATAAGGTGTCGCGCAAGTACTTGCACGACCACTAGGCAGCGCGCAAGTGTACTTGCGCGACCATGAGGGAACTTGCGCGGCCTATGGGTAATGTTCTCCTTGTTCATCCCTTTGTCGATTTTTGATGTTTCTTCAAAGGATAAATCACATTGAGCTCAGATATTCCCCTTTTCCGATCTATAGATTCTGTGACGAAAGGAGCGTCAACATAGGTCTTAATCTAGTACTGCACTATGTATAGTATGGCTCTCATGTGATCCATTAGTATTTTAATTTATTACCTACTGATATGGGAATTTAAAAAACCAAATATTCCATAAAATTTTGGAAAACATGCCTCTGGATGTGAAAGGAATAAATTCCCTGGTCGTATGGAATATCATAATAGTAATATAAGTAAATATAGAAATCATTTCTCTAATAGTAGAAAAAATTTCAACATTATCACCCTTGTTGATGGAAACATACTAACCATATCATGCATTATTTTGTGCATCTCCAATTTCTCATTATCATGATATGGGGGATATATATCACACAATACATAAAAAGAGTCAGAGTTATAATAAAAAACATTGAGTGCAAAGCCCAAATAATTGGGAATATATTATTCTAAAAATTAATATTATGTTCAATATCATATTTCACATTAAATACAACTTTTTTTAATATTAGAAAAACATTATTATGAAAAATACATTAATAATGAATCCACTATAATATAAAAATCTTGTAATTCATACAACAATTGTGTGAGAACACAAAATGTTTTTAAAGGGATCCATTCAACAAAATATTCATTTTTATAGAGTATTTTAATTTATAAGATTAATTTATAATTTTTTGATTCTCAATTATATAAATTGATCTTCATATTCAAATTCATAGAATAAAAATTATTTTCATGTAAATTTTTGAGTTTTTTTAAATAATATTTTCTAATGTGAATTTTGTTTAACTACTCATTTTGTTAATATCTCCAATTTAAGGGAATTATCAAAATAAAAGAATGAAATAATTGTATTTGAAACAAGTTTATAAAGAATTTATTTATTATGAAAAATAAGGAATTAAAATATTATTAAATTTATAAAACCCAGGTTTAGTGTTTTGTAAAAATTGGTTATATGTTAACAAAAAAGATATTTTTTTTACTTATATTAAATTTATTTATCATAACATGATAATTTAAATCTAAAAACATATATTTTAAATTTAAAATAAAAAATTTCACATTATTTAATATGTTTAATTTTCTTTTTAGGCATAACAGTATCATTACTAATATTAAAGTTAGTTACCATGATAATGGTCAAAGCATTTTTGTCACAAAAGTTTTTTACTAATGTTTTTTATTTTCAATATAATAACATTGATATATATATATAATGTAATTAATAAAAAAATGATGTTTAAAAATTCATAGAAATATATTATAATTTAATTAATTTTTAATTAATATTATATATGATTATGAACACTTAATGGCTAAAGCATCATTTTTCTACGAAACAATTTTACTATTTATGAAGTAATTTAATTAAAAAGTTAATTTTCAATTATTTATAAATTGAATTTGATTATGTGAATGATAAAATTAGGTTCAGAAAATAAAAATCCAATATGAGGGTTTACAATATATGTTAATCAAATGTAAATTTCTTTGTTAAATAAAAGTCAATAAGATAAAACCCAAAATGGTTTAGTGTCAAAATCTAGTGGCAATGAAATTTATTTTTTAAAACTTTTCTGGAATTTTTTTAGGGTTTTTATCAAACATATCTCACCCTAATGTTCATTATTTCCCAATCATAGATCAATTTAACCCTGAATAGTATCACTTCATCATTTAATAAGTAATGATTATTTAGAAAAGTTTTATTTTCTTCACATTAAAAATGGGGTTATAGACACATCATTTAACCACTGATTATAAGGAATTATAACTACCAAAAAACTACCATGTTATCTATTAGACTATATTTCTATGTCATATATTCCTTTTCTTTCAAAAATACCAATCTATGTAGCCTTATGGTTATACCCAAGAGGTATTATGGAAAGGGAAAGGTAATGTTCTTAACCAAGAAATTTTATTTCATTTATACTTCTACCCTCTCAAATATTTTATATAAATGATAGAATAATAACATATGTATTGTTAATACGATGAAATTTAATTATACTAATTTAATATCATTTTTCAAACTTCCTACAAAACCATCTAAAAAATAACAATATCATCCTGTGTACATGCAGACTACCACCTCCATGAATCACATGTTCTATATATCCATTAACACATAATAGGGATGAAATTAAAATAGTACATAATATATGATATTTATATTTATGAAAATATTTATAATATATAAATTTATTATTCATACTTTTGTAAGTGATATCAATAATTAATGGACATAATTAACATAGACACCTTAAAAACACAGCATGGAACCATTACTAATTTGAGCATATATTTTCCAAACATATGATCCCATTTAAATTTTAAGCTAATTGAATATTTAAGATATATATAACATTAAAAATATGTATATTATGAATATATTTTAAAATATATTTGACCATAGTAAATACAAAAAGGATGTTTTTTAGAAATGATATATGCACCTCAGGTAACCACCATAAAAAATCTATTTAATAAATATATAACATATGATAACAAATAGAACATAACTGATTTAAAAGATTTTTAATTCTATTTTTAATAAGCTTAATTTTGTTATTAAATATGTTAGTTGCACGTGAGAAAAATTTTAGGAAAAAAGGTAGGGTTTTTTGGATCTTAATCATTCATTACTATGATATGTTGCCTTTTCACCATGTGTTCCTTTTTAGGGTTTATATATTGGTCATATATTTACTTTATCATAATTTTTCATAAAATGTAATTGATTTTAAAATATATCACATTTATACATTTCATATATTTTTAATTTAAAATATTAAAATTTTATAAGTGTATTTTAAAACTCAATTCTAAATCATTGTGTTATAATTATTCTGAATGAACCTATATAATAAAATTTGGGAACATTATAATATATATTATTATTATGTTTTATTTTATATTTTATTGGGATATTTATTTCTACCATAAGAACCAAATTCTCAATATATGTTCTTCAATAATTATTATAATTGTAAAGAATTAGGTTAAATAAAATTTTATTTTATGAGTTAAAAAATTATTCCTTGAGAATTATTATCCAAATATTATAAATTATTTTATTTCATGATTCATATGATTCTTACACATTTCTATATACATAAAATTATTTTTTAAACTCAAATTTTATTTCATAATGAAATTCTTCCTCAGAAAAATGCATCTTTTAAAAAACAATCTTATATCATTTAATGAACGGTTTCCCTCCATTTCTAGGTTTATTATTCCAAAAAATGTTTTCATTTCATATTTCTTAAAAAATATTTTTTAACACTTGTGACCTTCATATTTCCTTTAACCCTATATGAAAATAATGATTTAGTTTGTCAATTTTGGATGAGGTCTTACAAAAATGGTATTTTAAAATTCTAAAAATTATTTTCATTCTTTCAATAAAAAATTTTATATCATAAAATATACCTTATGCTTTAAAATAATTCACAACTTTTCAAAAATATACATTTTATGACTATGTTTAAAATTAAATTTCTCCAGAAAAATTTCAATCCAACTTTTTAATATATTTTCTTGTTTTTCAATGAACTATTATTGATGATTATTTTTAACAAAGGTAATGTTTTCAAGAAGTTATTAGTTTAGTATTTTTAAATATATATGATTTTTTCAAGTCCCAACTATTTAATTTATTTTAAAAATAAATATTTCTCAAAATATTTCACATCTAAATTTCTTTTATTCAATTTTTAGGTGGTTTTAAATTAATTTGTAAGGAAAATTCTAAAATTATTTTATAATAAATATTTAAACAATGCGCATATATATATTTTTATTTTTCACTAAATAAATTATTTCCACAAATATATTATTTCACGAACAACCCTTTAAATGTTCTTATGAAATAAAAGTTTTGTGGATTGAATTTTTTTTACAAAAATTTTATATCATTGAGATAAATGTTGGTGATACTATAAATAAATTCTATAAAACCAAATATTATTTCCATGGGGTTTTTATCATGTTTTGAATGATTATTTTCAAGTGTCACAGATATGCATTGATAATTTTTTGGTGGAGCATTATGAATTATTCTAAAGTAATGGTTCATGTTTTATATCTCATGATCTTATAAACTTTAAACAGGTTATAACTGAAGACCATGATGATAAAATGATTATAGCATAATCCTAATGGGTAGATAGGTTTTTGCCCAATCATAAGATGATGTATATGTAATATCCCATGCCTATGATGGTAGATATGCTAAATACTAAAATCAATATGGTAAATGGGTTTAGTAGACCAGTCCCACCATGTTATGAGAATCTGGTGGAAATAACCTACCCTACTAGGTTATAATTAAATATGATTTCTATTATAATATATTTATTTTTTACATGCTTATGTTTGGAACCATGGATGGTTTTCATTATCATGTGTTTCTAAAATTCTATGATAGGGAATTTGTTCCACAATTTGAGACTTTATGTAAATCTATAATGTCTGGTGGAAAATTCATATTATTCCATCTTATTTTTAATAAGATATTTCTGTCATCATCATGATGTAACATATATATATTATCTAACCATAAACATAATTTAGATGATTTTATTTCTATTACTTATCATTTTTTCCCACCGAATTTTTATGATATCAATCCCTAATTTTTTATGGTGAGTGTAACATATTAAAATAATATAAGGAATTCTAGTGTGGCTTAATTTAAATAAATTTTTACAGGAGTTATAAAAATGATTTTTATGTATTGGATCCTCAAATATTCTATAAATTCATTTCCATGGACAGTGTGATTTTTTAGGAAATTTAATGTTTAACTTATTTAAATAATGAAAAACAATAATGGGGTATTATAACAATGTATCATGGTCAGTAGGTATTGAAATTATTATTAGTTTCAAATACAATAGTGAGGGTCTGGGGAACTTTATTTGGTATTATATGTGGGTTTAGTTATTTATTTTCATTGTTTTGGGGGACTAAGAAAATGGAACATTAGTGAAACCCTAAGGGTATGACTATATAAAGGATAAAATCTTATATGTTTTTATTGTTATAGTGTATGGTTTTCACGGAAATGTAATACATTTTTTATATAAGAATGTGTAAGTGGTTGTGGAACAGATTCATTTAGTAGTAATCATCTTGAAATAATATGGTGGAGTATTAAGTAGATCTCTGCATGGTACATGATGAGTGTCCCCATGATTAAGAAAATATATAGAAACTACATGTGGATATTATTTAGTGAACCTTGTTTTCATTATGAACCATTATTAAGGATTTGATCATATAATTTTAGTATTTTTAGAGAACCTATTATAATATAGATAATCAACAACCAAAATTGATTCCTATAGATTTTATAATCTGGGTATATATATCATTTATGATTTATTCCATTTAAGTTAAAATAATTTCATTTCAAGTAGTAATAAAGTCAATTCTAATTTTTTATAATCCATATTCATGTACGGTCTTGTCATAGGAGAAACCATATTAATATTAGGCATAATAAATAATGTGGTGATAATCGTAAAGTTAAACATGATGGGATTGAATATGTTACTAATAATATTGTGGTTACTCTAACTAATATTTAATGATTAGTGGTTGAAAACATGATTCATTCCCAACTAGAAAAATGTAATGAAGAGAATGATTAATTTTAGTTTATGTTTAAGTGATGACGATACTAAAGTTAAGAATATTTGTTTTAATTCGTATAAACAATGCAGGAACAATCACCAAAGTTAATTTCCCAAATGAAAAACAAAAGATTCATATATGGAAGGATTAGCCATAAGAATAATTATTAATAAATAAATGTGTTGAGGTTAAAAAATATTATGGAGTGTATTAGTGTTCAAACTTTCACCCCATCCAAATTTTAATGATTCGTATGAATGGATTTTTGTAAATATGAAAATTTATTCCACAAAACAAGGTATAATAAAGATTATAGGTATAAATGAAAACATGAAACAAGAAAATAAGTGAAAACTATCAAATATCAACCATTGAAGTAGATAATGATAATTAATGAACAATTATCTTCCACTCAATGGTTCTGGACAACATTTTATATTCATGTCTAGTGTATAAATGATGTTTTCTTTGAGAATTAAATATCCATCTGAATTATCTTATTATTTAATAGAAAATTCGATTTCATTATACCATATGTTGATATTTATGTTAAAATTTATTATTAATATCATGTTATCCATACTTTATATGAATTTAATGTGATTTCAAAAATGGATATGTTCTATCAACTTAATGAAAATTTATTTGGATTTAGGAATTCACATTTCATTTAAAAATTTGGTACACTATAAATGAAAGGAATTTTATGAACACTGTTTAGAAGATAATAACATAATTTGGATTTTAATATCAAAAAATTAGTTTTTTAGCTCAAATGGTTTAAAAGAACTCACTATTAGGTTTAATACTATTATGAGGGAAACAATGCGTATTCTATGTTTATAAGGTTGATATATCTAATTTAATTATATCATGAGTAACATCTATATTTTTTATTCAATTATCTATTTTAATATTTATGAAATGTTTATAATTTTGACAATGACATTTATATAAGTGGGGGTGAACTTAACACCCTGTGATTTTGTTAAATATTTTTCACTAAATAGAGACTATGTATGTTTTTTTTACACGCAACATCAATTTTAAACGAGGTACACAATATTAGATAAATATTATTAATAAAATTATATGAGTAATGATAACTCTAGAAAATAAAAATATTTTCAATAATATAAAATGGATTTGAAAATAAGATTATGATTATATATTTTTAAATAGTTGTTCTCAATAATTCAATTTTATATTTTTATGTTTTTATTTTATTTAATAAAAATTAAAAAAAAATTTACTTTTAGTTCATGAAAATAAAATTCATTTCTAAATTGATCATTTAAAAATTATATTTCTGTTAATTTTTTATTTTTTTATTGAAAAATTTATATTTTGAGGAATAATGTAAAAATATGGATTTTATTAGTACCTTCACATTTATGAAATTATAAAAAAAATTGATGAATTTATAAATGTAGAAACAAATTCAATAAAGATTTATTATTTTATAATGTTAAACTGTGTACTAAAAATTATTATATCTTGTTAAAAAAAACCATGTTTTATGTATGGGATATTTATTTAACATCATACTCTAAAAAATATATTTATTCATTTACAATAAAATTTTTATATAATTAGATGTATATATTAATAAAAGAATTTGTTCTTAATATTTTAGATAAGAACATTCATATTATTGAATAAGATCCATTTTCTTTTTGGAAAAAAAATACGATTATATATATTAATGTTAATGACCATGATAATAGAGAAAGGGTTATTTTTAATTAATTATTTTATTGATATTCTGTGATTTACAACTAATAAAGTTTTTGGTACATTTTAGATAATTATGATAATATTAATATTGAACATTTATATACATATATTATTACTCATTTTTTGGTAGTTAATGTTATATATGATTACAGACACATAAAGGTAATAAAAAAAGATTCAAGATAATATGTTTTCTATAATATATATATATTTTTTAATTTGAAATTTATTTTTATATCATATATAATTTGAATTAAATTAAATGGGACGTAAATTCATATTTATGACATAAAAATTTAGTTGGATTGTTTAACTTATTTTTTTAATAAAACATAAATTACCTAGGAAAAAATAGTTACCAAGGTAAAACAATAAATGGTATATTGTAAAAATCAAGTGGTAAAGGAATTTATTAATATTTAAAACATGTGTAAACATAAATTTTTAAGGATTTATGAGTCTTATATCTCCAAAAAATCATTAATTCATTATTTTTGGATGCATTGAACATGAATAGTGTCATTCACTTATTGAAAATGTAATTTTTATTTATAATAGATCCATTTTCTACATTTAAAAAATCAGATCACTCCCACCACATATATCTTCTAATTCTGAAACATTATAAAATCCAAAATTTATTTCATGTATATCTTCAACCAAATTTCCATTACCAATAATACCCTTTCTTTCCAAAAGACCATGCTAATGAGCACTAATGTGAAACCCATGGGAGAACATCCAAAAGGAGTGGTAATATTCTCAAACTAACTCTTTATACTATTTTTTCCAACTATCATATCATGAATTATATATACATAAACTTATTAAATAATTATTATTATTAATATTATAGTATTTTATTATAATTATGGAATATCACATTTTTAAATTTATCTAATCTCATTTGATAAATTAATTTGACATAATCCGACGGTGACAAGTTCCACCTCTATGAAATAATTTTTCATATTTTCCAGTTCAACCAAAAATATATGATGCCAAAAATATTATATAATGTATTTAAATTATATAAATAGAAAAAATACTATTTTATAATGATATTATTGGGCTTCTTATAAGTCGTATCAATAACAAATAGTCATATTAAACTTAACCACATAAAAATAAAATATTATGGAGACATTAATAATTAGATCGCATTTTGGGAAAACCTAAGGACCAATTAAAATTTTATGATAATGTAATATTTTACACCCCAACACAAATCATTGGTTATAAGCCAGAGTGAATGATGACCTCATGTGAACCTCCATGTACACAAGAGGATTCTGAATTGCAACATGTTTCCAAGTACATTGGTGGGGAGACTATTCCCAAAATATGTGGTAATTGAACAATAAATAATATAAAAAAATATAACAATCAGAGTAAAAATGGAAAATTAATAATGAAAAGCAATACATTTTATACAAATGATAAAATATTGCAATGTGAAATAAAAAAAATGAATAATTAGTGAAGGGAAAAAATAAATGGAATATCTATAGGTTTGTCAAAAATCCATCATAGTACACTACCAAATGGATTATCCTATTCTCATCCATCCACCTTAGGGGGATTTACATTTATTGAATCTCTATTCATGAAATATAAAATAAGAAGCAAATTATAAAATATGATGTGAGTACTAGCTCATTAAGAATCCACCAATTCATCATCAACCTAGTGTGATCATGTATAACAATTGTATGCCATGTTATTATTAATCTATAACAAACATATACATACAATCCAAAACCAAGAGGTAATGTGCTATCTATGCTTCAAAAACCTCTGGTCATACATGGTTTGGATATATACTAGATATACAAAGAGATATATTAATAATTACCAAACTAGCCATAAGCTCGTTAAAAAGTATATCTTCTAAAACATGGTGTATTTCATATATCCACCCAACATCCCCAATCCATCATGTCTATCATGCAACCTATTGACCTCTTGTTATCCACTAGGCAACCATATGTTCAAGGAACATTTTATATAACTGGATACCTGAAGTGAATCTTTATCATGGGGACCATGTGGCCCTTATATCTCTTCCATATTCTCAGGTATGTTATCCCCATCATCGCATGTCAAATATAATCTCCCTATAGTGGAATAAAATCATAAATGGTCCACCTATCTCAAAATTCAAACAAAAAATTGAATGAAATGGTAATACAAATTACATTGTGAAGAATTAAAAAAAAAATCATGATGTAAATAATATTGTTGAATTCAACTTGTGGATCAACATTAGACATGGAATCTAGCAAATCTAACATGTCTCACAGAAGAAATATCAAATTGGGTATCATAGGATACACACTAAAACACATATGATCACATTCATGCATGGTAACTAATTATCAGAACATAAGACTACAATTTTTAAATAAGGGTCAAAAAAACACCAAGAAGGTGATAAACGTATTAACTAACTGTTTTTAATGTAGATGTAAGGGTATGCTGAAGATTTGACCACCCAAACCATGGTTGCACAGAAACCAATAATTATCTTCAACTACGCTATCCATTAATAGATTCCTAATCTTAGATATTAGGGGTTAAATAGTAAATTATATAGCAACGAATGAAATGGGGAGAATCAAACAAACCTGGTGGTGATCATTGTCAAAATGAATCCTCATCCTCATTTAAAAAATCAAGACGAGAGGTTCTATAATTTTAGGGTTACCCAAAAAGAATACATAGGGATGCGACATGTATGAATACTCACAATGACTACCATAGGATAGAATTATACACCATGTTAAAGAGTTACACTAGAATAAATACAACATGGTATAGAAATTGCATATTTGGTGTTGAATATCCATGAGTAATACAACCACAGTGTTGAACATGTATTGAAAATTGTGGATATTTTAATGGAATGATATAAAATTGTGTAGGGGAAAACACAACATCACAATGGTTCAAAATTGTTCACTGGGAAGACAACCTTAGTTGTGTAAGGAGGGTGACTATGTTTTAAAATAACATTTAAAAATGAAATTCTATAACATAGGGTCTAGGTATATGGCATGGAATTATTTCTATAGTCCAATAATGACATAGTATCATTTCAAAATAGGGTAATATGATATTTTTAGAGGGGGTATTTGGTGGTTTAATATGCATGGAAATCAGTTATTTAAGTCTCAATATTCCTAAATGAATATTGATCTTTAATTCCAAATTATGACCATGATTAAAGAAAAAAATATACCATTGAAATATATTACACTTGAAGATAAATAGAATAACTAAAACATTGTAGCTAACATGTAAACATGTTATTCAGCGAGGTTGAGACAACCACGACCTAGCCAAATCCAACCGGTCATCCACTATGAAATGTATGGCGCATCATATTTCGATCATGACAACTATGATGTAGCCATTTTTTTTATATCTTATAGTCTGTAATCCTTATCCTACTACGATGTAACTAGATCCACCAATGTCCTACCTTCTCCTTTTTAGTTTGGTCCCCAATGTTGCATCACATACAACACATATTTTGAAATAAAATTTACCAAAATCACTCTTAAACCTCTTTATGCCTCCCTAAACCACCAATCCATTTCAAAAACATCAATCAAATAAAAAATTAGAAACATTTATTTTATTAATTGAAAATAGTTACATTTCCTTATAATTTCCCTATTTAAACTCATTTTCCTTCATGAAGCGTCTCTTAGGTTCTTTTTAGAAAAAATAAATCCACTAATCTCAATTGTTATCCTCTCACACCCTATTCACCTCCAATATTAACTCACATTTCCACAAAATCCAAATGAGTGGTATAGTCTTACCTTAGAAGACATTATCAATGAGAATTATAATCTATAATAGAGAATCCTCATATAATGCATCATGATCAAACTATATTTCCATAAAATAATTGACATGCGTTGTATAAAATCAATACCATTAGTGTGGTGAAAAATAAACATTTCTTGAATAACATGATAAAGAGAAGGAATATTGAGATGGAATTATAGTATCCCAAAATTATTAGATATATTGAAGGGTAGATCAAAACATGGAGCTAGATTTATATTCTTCCTCGAACTTTTATGTCATGACTCGTCCCCCGGGGCCCGTATCGTGACTACCCCAATCCCATCTTCCATAGGACAGGTGCTGGCGACTAGAACCAAAGACGTAAATCCCTAAACTAGGAAGGAATTTCCTTTAAAATAGTAGAAAAAATAGATTATGAAATTGGAAGTAAAACACTAAGTAAAAACTGTATAAAAAATAGGGTGATGAAAATAAGGGGTCGGAAATACAGGCCCAACAATAAAGTACAATACAACTGAAAAACTAGTACAAATGTAGTAAAGTAAAACAACAACTACTCAGTCATACTTTGGGATTCCCACCACAAGTGTGGGTACAAATGGCCTCCTCCGCACCCCAAGTCTATCTGTCCGCTCCATGTACGTCTCGCCAAGTGGTCCACCTCCAGGTACCTTCCAGCTATACAACTCTCTACCTCGATCAGTGATGTCCGTCGTCTACAACCAACACAACGAGGTGGGGGCATAGCCTGTTCAGGAGTGATTATAAAGATACTCTTTAGGGACTCTAAGACCCTCATGTTCTCATAATATCAAACAATGATATAACACAAAGAAAGATACAATCACAAAGTATTAACTAATCCTACTTAGGTATATGCCCATACATACACCTAAGTTACCAATCACAGTCCGGCTCTAACTTTTTAGATCAAGCTCAACCCAATCCACAAAGGAATTAAATTCAATCACCTTGATGATATTGACTGAAATACATGAATCATCTCACACATGTATACATCTTTTGTTGAGTAATAGAGATGATCAGATGTAGTCACTGATTCATCTATGTTGTCGTACCCTCATAGGATTTAGGACCAGATAAGCTATTAGACTCACAAAGGATCCATGATCTACTATTATGTTGGACCCACCCAGGATCCAGGAATATAAGATAGAAATGTCGGACCCACGGAGGATCCCGGTACAGTAGTCATCGCTGTCGAACCAACAAAGGATTCCAGTACAGAATTCATCACTGTCGAACCCACGGAGGATCCTGGTACAGTATCATCTCTGTCGAACCCATGAGGGATTCTCATACATAAGTCATCACAGTCTAACCCACAGAGGATCCTGGTACAATATCATCGATGTCGAACCCACGAAGGACCCTGTCATCTCAGTCGCAGCCAGCCCTGGGGTTCCCGCACACAGCACGCTCGACTCTGGGACTGTCTTCACCTCGAGCCAAGTGTCTATGCATCAACTACAATGAAGTTTTGAGTTTATGTATCCCGTAGTTCCATCCAATAATAAAGAACCCAATGCGACATATGGCGCATCAATTAGATGCGTGGTCTGTGAGTTATTGGCTTTTCCTTTCCAGGGCCCGATTAGTTTTTAGGCGCAAACCAACCCGACCATACCCCAACTGCATCTGAACCTCAAGTGGGGTATGTCAAAAGAATATTCTCACTCCAATAATTCCATCACCGCAAATGGTTCGTCGATCGGACACTTGAAGCATAAGATATGGGGAAAAAGGTGATAACTGACCATAGCGGGTCTGGGTCCGGTCCGAGCCAGTTGGAGCGACACGACATGACCCGGTCTGGACCAGGGTCCGACCCGGTCTGAGGGTCTAAACCGGTCTGAGAAAACTTCCTAGCCCAAGGGGGTGGCTCGACCCGAAGGTGTCCTGGCCCATTGGTGGGTGGCCAGCTGGCCGTGTGGCCTGGCCCGACTGGTCGTGTGGCCCGGCCCGGCTGGCCATGTCACCCGGGCCGGCATGCCGTGTGGCCCGGTCCCACTGGCCGTGTGGCCCGACCCGGCTGGCCCTGTGGCCCGGCCTAGCTGGCTGTGGGGCCCAGCTCAGCTGGCTATGTGGCCCGGCCCGGTTGGCCTCGTGGCCCGACCTGGCTGGCCGCGGCTAGCTGGCCGCATGGCTGGGAGGTGGACTGCCAACTGATGCCATGGGTGGTCGCGTGGGGGGTGGTCATTGTCCCCGTCTCTATAACAGCCAGCACGTGGTGCCTGCTCGATTACCGCGGGACCTGAGGGGTCCCTCATTTGAAGCACCCGTCCTTCCCATCCTCTGCGGCCTTTGGCCATGGGTCCTCTCCGGAACGGCGCAAATGCGTCGTGCCGTCTTCATCCGACGCAGCCCGCATGGCCATGACCCCCTTCCTCTTCCGCGGTGCGATGGCACCATGGTTATCTCTTCCTGTGGCGCCATCGCACGACCGTCGTCATCAACCAAACAAGAACCAATGGAGGGACATCGGGCTGTGTTTGTTCGGCCTGCACCCTTTGCATTACGTGGTAACAAATGGCCAAAAAATAAACCGAGGATTGAATGATGAACAACAAGTGCAGAATTCAATACAAACCCCTACCTTGCAATCAGTGATCACTTTACAGATTCATGGGAAGGTGGTGTCATTCTGTTGACATCGGGAGGATATGACATCATCGTTGGTGACGTTCTTCACAGGCGACGTCTTCCCTTTCTTGCATCAGTTGGAGGGGGTGAAGAAGGCGTCGTCGTGCCTCCGTGGAGACGGGTGTTCTTCATTGAGAGGATTTATTTATCCAAAGGCTTTCCATCCAATCCTCCAATCCTCTCCCCGTGAGAGGTGTGGTGCCAAAATTATAAACTATGTTTTAAGGTTGGCACATTAATGGGTAAAATCAAAGAGTTTAACTAGTTAATTAATTAAGTTGGGTTGGTTTAATTAATGAGGGTGAAGTCAAAGGGTTGGTTGGTTATATAATTGTTTAACTGTGAAATTAATGTATAGCCACAAATGCCCGACCCACCCTATGTGGTTCCCACCTCTAAAATTCCAAATGGTAGGATAAAAATAAAATAAGTGATAAAATATTTTATTTCTATTCTTCCACAAATAATAAAATACTAACTTCCATTCTCATTAGAACTCATCTATGGTGAAGGTCTCACTAAGAAATCATTGACGCAGTGATTTCAACGTTTCCCTCAGATTTCAATTGTGAGCGCAAGTTCAAAAGTTATAAAACGCTGCTCAAATGTTTACTAACGGTACCCCAAAAAAATTCGGAAAATTATTAACCACCACCCTCGTCCCACTACGGTCAAGGTTAGGCTATTCCTAGATGAAATACACCCCAACAAACCCAAAGGTACCCTTGGAGTTCCAATCCATGTTAACATTAAAATGTTATGAATTTATCAATAAAATAATAATAATTTAATTATTTTATTTTCAGCCAAAAACAAACTTTCTCTGGTGGCCCTAGCCGACCCAAGTTTGTATCTACTTAAAGAAAGCTTACCCTCTCGAGTTCAGTGGTGGCCTCGTATTTTCAATCCGAGTTACTGTTTGTGTATCATAAGAATTTGAAAAATAAAATAACTTTATTTAATTATTTTATTTACAATTATGCCATTTTTAGGTTTTCTTATAGGAAGCCCGCACTGACTAAACTTAAGCCACTCCTAGGGTAAACCTGACATCATGAGAACAACCATGGCCTCCAATTTCTGATCTGTGTTACCATTTAATAGTTATTAATCTTTTTCAGGAAAACTACAAATGCACGTTAATTTAAGCTTAACAAAATTTCGACGGATCACTTCAGGTACTTCGGGCCATGGAATCGTGCACTTTCAAAAACTACAGACTCGCAAAATTCCCAAATATTTAAAAAAAATTCACATAAACTTAGGGTCATTACATTCTTCCAACCTCAGGGCCATATGTCCCCATAAGCTACAACTCAAACTAAGGGAAAAAATGGGAGTACTGGGCACGCATCTGAGCCTCCCGCTCCCATGTGCTCTCCTGGAGGTTCCCGTGCTTCCAATGAACACACACTAGAGGCATGGAACATCCACATTGGACACATTGCTATTGATCCTAAATCTATACTGGAACCTCCGTGAAAGTCACCCCATCATAAATTTCCAGCTCGCCTTGGCCGATTATGTGGGAAGGGACGTGCATGTATTTCCTCAGATGGGATACATTGAAGCCGTCATACACCTGGTGCAACTAAGGTGAAAGATCAAAGCGGAAAGCCAACTCTCCAAATCTGCTGAGGACCTGGAAAGGTCCGATAAACCTCAGAGATAACTTTTTGCCTCGGCCAAAAAAATGTAGAACTCATCGAAGTGAGACCTGTAGAAATACACGGTTTCCATCATCGAACTCCAGTGGTCGCTGTCTTCTGGATGTATATGGAAGACCCACCACAAAGTCCATGGATATCTCATCCCTCTTCCACTTTGGGACCTCTAAAGGATGAACCAAGACTGTTAGTACCTGATGCTCCTCTTTCACATGTTGACAAGTGACTCATTGAGAGGCAAACTATGATATTGCCTTCTTCATACCTAGCCACCAGGGTTGTCGTTGAAAGTCCTAGTACACCTTCACAAATCTTGGATGTACCGCTAATGGGGATGTGTGAAACTCCCTCAACACATCCTCCTGAAGTAACACTATTTCCACAGTACGTTTGTTGAAGAGGATGACAAGCTCCCCACCTTCAGAAAGTCCATCAGGTGCATGAATTGTTGATATAAAAGCATGTCGCGTCTCACAGTCAGTGTCCCCACGTTGTGCCTCCTTGACTCGCTGAAGAAGTGGGGGAGTGACTATAAGAGACTGAAGGAACACTGCTTTATCTCTATCCACAAAGGACATCTGTAAAGCCGCCAGCTGCTCTATCACCCTGCCTAAAAGCTATATACAATATCTCTAACTTAGTGATTATTCTACAACGTTCCCCTTTTCAGGAGTATAGACTATATCAAAGTCATAGTTGTAACACCCCAAGCTTCCACGGTACGTTTCCCTTCGAATAATGTGATAGCGTGTGTTGTACGCAACCTCGAGTTCTAACACACACCACAACTAATTAAACTAGCCGTTATGAATAGTAATACCTACTCTTTGAAATTATATATATATTATATTTCAAAATGGACATCATTTTTGGATTCAGAATATCGAATTTAGCCTAAGGTGAAATTTTGGTACATTTCGGATAACTTTCATATTTTGATGAATAGTGAAAATTGCTAAATTTTAATTAAAAACAACTTTTTTAATCAAAATAATTAATAGTGAGAAATTATGAATTTGAGTGGTTTTAAATTATATTTAGAATATATTTTTACCATTTAATATAATTTTGGTCATTGGACATAATTTTACAATTAAACCGAACATAAACAAGTGTCAATCTTTTGATAGTTATTATATCTTAAAAACACGCTTTTTGTTTTGACAGCGGGAATTAATTTTAAATTAATTTCTGCCACTTCTGTGTTTTGAATTTAGGAAAATGGATTCCATATTTGGAATCAGGATGTTCAAATTGTGTAAATAGGTATCTTTTATTTTTAGTCATTTTGAATAATTACTGCGGTAAATATTTTATTTACCATGGTTAAGGGTAAATCCGGTAAATAAGGGTTAAAAAATAATATTATAATAATACTAAATTACCTTAAAACGTGTCTTAACCCTATTGGTTTATACATGGTCGACCATGGGAATCTTTGGGTCTATTTTGGGACCCCATGGATCCACTTGTAAGTGATAATGACACTTTATTTTAATTAAGTTAAAATGAATACAAAAATGACACAAGCATATATCCTTTAGCAAAACAATTGTTACATAGGGTTATATATGTTGGATTTTAGATTATAAATATTCATTAGAAAGATAAAACGATTTCCTACATAATTATATTTTATTTATAATTTTTAGACATTATATAAGTTATTTTATTTATGACACAATGATGATGCAATAATTACTATAATAGTAAAAAATTAAAATAATTGATATTATAAATACCCAAATAAATATAATATGAAACTTTTAATGAATTAAACGAATTTTATAGGATAATATGATATATTAGGATTGATTTAATTGACTTTTTTCGAAGTAATGAATCTGTTATGTGTTTCAAAAAAATCAACTATTGAATAGTGTCAAAATTGACATAAAATAGTTCTTAAAACAAATATTATATTATTAATTGCTATTAAATTCCTAAAAATATAAATTTCGGCCAAGAGACTTATATAATGATAGGTTCATCATTAATGGACCACTGGGGGGTCTATTGGATGTATTTAGTATGTTTATTAACCATATTATATAAAAATACAAAGAGACATTGTAAATGTGAAACTAATTAACTTAAAGTTAATACTTAAAGATAAGGTTAATATAAGTACAAAAACCTGTCTAAATTCTATTGGTTGAGTTGTTTTAGACCCATCCCCACCTTAAACTTTGAATAGTCAACTTTGGATCCATTGGAAACCGATTATAAATTTATTATAAACTAATACCTCTAGCTTTTCCAAAGGTGCCCCTCACCCCTCTTATAAAAGGGCACTCCTCCTTCCCATTTCTTCACACCTTCAAAGGATTTTGGTTCGGCCAAACTATGCCCAAATACTCTCACAACATCCCTCACTACAACCTAGAGGCCTTAGTTTGATCATAAAGCCAACCTAAGGAGCCCTTTTGATCAAATCAAAAGGAAGAACCCGAAGAAGAGGTAATGATTTCACCACCCTTCTCCAAGTTCATTTCTTCTTCCACTTCTTCTTCCTTTGTTCATACCATTCTAAAATAATAAATCCAGTATCTCACATATAATATGATGTTATTATAAATATGGTACAACCATATTCAGTATTATATCCACCATTTGAATAACATGTCACCATACGTGCGTACGTACGGCTTACCATCTCCACGTCGTGGTGTAATTGTTATTCAATATATTATTATTTGGATGGGTATAATAATGATGTGTAACTCATGTAAATAATAAGTATAACATGTTAATTATTCTGTATATATGATATACCATCCATTTATATGTTATTTTAATATCAAAAGAATGATATTGTCGCTCGTGCGTACGTACGGACTACCGTCTCCACGAACGCGATGAGATTCATTCTCCATCGTATCCATTCAAGTATAATTATCATTTGATGATTTAAAAATTATGTTTAAGGACTTGATATATTTCTGGATATGAATAAGATACAACAAACATGGCTTATGTAACAAAACATATAAAAGAAAATGAGTAAGTTAACACCCAAAACGACGATAATTCTAAGATATTATTAACAAATCAATGTTAAAAGATCATATATGATATCATATTAATATATATGATTCTTGTATAATTTAATAACAATTATTTCACCATTATACAAGAGGTTAACCTAACCCAACCAAGGAAAAGTACAAGGTAAGGGTTATTTCACAATCTCTTCATTATCCGAGGTTGTTTATACGTAATAATCTACTGGGATCTCTTTATCATCCACATCCATGTTTCTTAAAAATGTATTTCAAAACATTTTTATTATTTACAAGAATATGGGTTAAAGTCATTTATACCCTTTTTTGACTTTTTATAAGAGGTTTATAAAGGAATCTTTCCGACGTTTTCAAAACAAGGTCCTTTTTAACATTTTCGACAGAATTAAGGTAAGAATGTTTTTTTAACTTATACGGCGGGTGCGGCTATTTTCCGCCGTTATAAAATCTTAAAATCTTCTCTTACAAGCTTATAAGAATATTTTCAAAGAAAATGTTTTATTTTATATGGATCTTAAATGATTTCAAAATAAAAGGAGATATTTCTTTAAAAAGAATTTTGATTTCATCTATGTCAACATCCTTTGATGGATGTTAAGATTATTTGAAGTTGATTTATTATGATACAAAACTTCTATATTGTATTGAAGGTTTTATGATATGTTTGACTATGGATGTGCTATTTTTATACAATTCATAGTTTATTGTGAAAGTATTGACATTTCGTATGCTAGTTTTAATACGAATGTTTATGTTATGTTTAAACCTTTTCATATGGGAATGCATTGGACTTAGTAAGTGACGGGTGGAGCCCGCTATAGCTCCTCGATGCATCGGTAGGTCTCGTGAGAGAAACTAGTGTCTTGGCACAAGGCCTTGACAAAATATTATTTGTAGTCTTGGCACGAGGCCTTGACTATGTGGTTATGATAGTCTGGCATTATGCATTCCAACATTATGAAAGTGGTTATTGATATTGCATGTGATTATTCGATTAGTAGAATATCCATGTGAACAAGTAAATGGCATTATTTCATTTTACTTTTGCCATACTATGTTGAAGATCAAGTTTAAAAGGCTTTTGTTTTAGTAATTCATTGCCTTAAATGTTTATGCTTATTTTTGAATGTTCCGCTATATTGTTATCCTTACTGGGCATTTGAGCTCACCTCTTTCCTATGTTTTATTTTTCCCAGGATGTGAAGATATAAGTTATGAATGACCTGCAGGGATATTATGAGGGGATTATAGTGTGGACTGTGGAAACATTATGTTGTTGTAGTAGTTTTTCATTTTATGATGTAATGTAAAACTTATGGATATATCTAGTGTTTCCAAGGCTACTAAACCAATCGGTCTTTCGAGATTTGATCTTTCTTGTGATCATGCCAATGTTATGTAATAATGCACCGACTCTGGGTAACTAGGGTCGGGGCGTTACAGTTGGTATCAGAGGAAGTTTAGTACAAACCTTGGAAGCTAGATTTAGATAAACTCTGATTAGAGCATGTAGACCTAAGATGAACTTTGAGGATTAGTATAGAAGAACTTCCTAGAATTTTGGTATTGTAGAGATTTTGTGAGTTTTCCGAGAAATACATCCCTGTCTGGATACGAGCAGGTAGAGGCAGCTCTGGCACAGATGTACCTAGGGGTAAAACCCGAAAACACCGCTTTGAGCTAGACTCGAACGGGAACTGGTGCACGACAACGGGCCATGCTGCACTCTTGGTTACGACACTCCCGGGGGATATGCTTAGGATAACTCTCATTTTTCTTTACAAATCATTTTGAAGGGATTATGAGTATATACTTCCTCAAAGAAAACATTCTTATGATTATGGATTATATCCATAAATAGTTCAATTTATGTTAAGTGTTTTATAAGTATGGGATTATGTATTTTGATTCATAAACTGATCTAGTTTATGCCATTGTTTAGAAATGGCACCTAGTGGAAGAAATGGAAACTGTATCAATGCACGCACTCCACGTAGGGATTGCCCTCCTGCTCAAGATAATTATAGTGGGGCTGGTGATGCAACTGGTGCTGATCAGCTAATCACCATACTGGGACAACTTACTCAGGTTATGAATAATAACCTTACCCGTATAGAGCACCCTAATCCGCAGCGTGGAGGATCAATGTTAGATCGATTCATGAGGCAACAACCACCAATGTTCAATGGGAGTACAAATCCCTTAGTAGCTGAGCAATGGATATTTTCCCTAGAGAAAATATTTCAGGCTTTGGGGAGCAGTGAAAGGGAAAAAGTTATCATGGCAGTTTACCGCCTTACTGGAGATGCTGATCAATGGTGGTCATTGATTCAAAATACGAAGGAAGATGATGAAATATCAAATATGGAATAGAGGGAGTTCAAAGATCTGTTTTTAGAAAAATAATTTCCTCGCGACCATCGAGCAGATATGGAAAGGCTATTTCTGAGTCTGAGACAAAAGGAGGATGAGAATGTCACAAAGTATGAGGCTAACTATACAAGGTTAACAAGGTATGCTAGAGATTATATTCGCAACCCAAGAAGTAAGATTGATCATTTCTTTGATGGGTTAAAACCATTTCTCCGTCGAGCATTAGTCTCACAATCCTTTTCATCGTACGAAGACATTGTCTCTTGTGCTATCAAGATCGAAAAGGAGTTCTCTAAGTCTTATGACTTTAAAGCAAAGCAAGTGAAGAAGAGACCTGCTGATCAATCTGGGAATGGAAATAAGGGGACGAAGGGAAAGGTTGAATATCCATCTTGTGGTAAATGCGGGAAGAAACACCCCGGTGCTTGCTTGAATGGAATGGGATTCTGTTACATGTGTGGTGAAAAAGGCCACCAAGCTCGTGATTGCAAAGGGAAGAAGGAAGCTACCAATGTTCAGTGCTACAATTGTAGGGAGATGGGGCATTATGAAAATGCATGTCCTAAGCGTCAGGAGAACATACCTCAGAAAAGGCCAAGGGATCAAGGCCAGGCTTATGCTATCACTACTGCTGAGGTAGAAGCTCCGAAAGACGTGGTGGTAGGTAATTTAATGGTTTCCTCAAGTTTAGAAAATGCATTATTTGATTCTGGATCATCGCATTGTTTCATATCTTCACAGTTTGCTAAGAAAATTAGATATTTCCAATTTGATTTAATAAGGGAGTTGTCAGTTAAAACTCCTAAGGGAAGTATCGTTGCAACAAAGTTTTGTGAATCAGTCCCCATTAGGGCACATAAATTTTCGTTATCTGCTGATCTCATCGTCATACCTATGATTGAGTTTGATATAATCCTCGGTATGGACTCGCTTTCGGACTATGATGCGAAGATTTATTGTAAGAAGAAAGAGGTTACGATTCTTGATGATAATGATAAGGAACACCTTATTTTTAGAGCAGAATCGTCACCACCTAATTCTTATTTAGATCCACCCCCAGTAGCTCAACTAAATTCAATTATTAGGGAGGAGGAGAATGAAATAACTGTCGGTGAGGAAAGGAATGTTCAAATAGAGGATGTACCTGTTGTGAAAGAATTTGTAGATGTATTTCCGGAAGATTTACCTGGACATCCTCCAGAACGAGAAGTTGAGTTTTCCATTGATTTGATTCCTGGATCAAGGCCTATATCGAAGACCCCTTATAGAATGGACACTGTAGAGTTAGTCGAACTAAAGAAACAACTAGAGGAATTGAGTAATAAGGGATTTATTCTCCCTAGTGTTTCTCCATGGGGATCCCCTGTTCTTTTTGTTAAAAAGAAAGATGGATCTATGAGGTTATGTATCGACTACAGGGAGATCAATGCTATAACGATAAAGACCAAGTATCCCCTGCCTCGTATTGATGATTTATTTGACCAACTGCATGGATCCCAATACTTTTCAATGATTGATCTTCGATCTGGATACCATCAGTTGTGTGTAAAGAAGGAAGACATTCCGAAGAAATCATTTCGAACCAGGTACGGGCATTACGGGTTTACTATAATGCCTTTTGGATTGACTAATGCACCCTCTGTATTCATGGATCTGAATAATAGAGTTTTCAAGGAGTATCTTGATGAATTTGTGGTCGTATTTATTGATGATATCTTGGTATACTCCAAAACCTAAGAAGATCATGAAAAACACTTGCGCATTATCTTGAAGACTCTGAGGAGGCATGAATTATATGGGAAGTTTAGAAAGTGTGAATTCTGGCTTCAGGATATTTCTTTTCTTGGCCATATTGTCTCTAAAGATGGAATCTCTGTTGATCCTTCTAAGACCAAGGCAATCCCAGAATGGCCAGCACCTACGAGTATAACTGAGGTACGCAGTTTTATTGGTTTGGCAGGTTATTATCGATGTTTCTTCCAGAATTTTGCCCGATTGGCTAACCCATTAACGAAGCTCACACGTAAAGGGGTTAAATTTGTTTGGACAAAAGAGTGTGAATAATGTTTTGAAGAACTGAAGAGAAGATTAGTCAATGCTCCTATATTGACTATGCCATTGGGGAATGATGGGTTCGTTATTTATAGTGATGCATCGAATAAGGACTTGGTTGTGTCCTTATGCAGAATGATAGAGTTATTTCCTATGCATCACGAAAGTTGAAAATTCATGAACAAAACTATCCTACTCATGATCTCGAGTTAGCAGCTGTGATCTTTGCTTTGAAGATATGGAGGCACTACCTCTATGGTGAAAAATGTGAGATTTATACTGATCACAAGAGTTTGAAGTATATTTTCTCACAAAAAGAACTCAACATGAGGCAAAGGAGATGGCTTGAATAACTCAAGGATTATGATTGTACGATACACTACAACCCGGGGAAGGCAAACAAGGTGGCAGATGCTTTGAGTAGAAAAGACCATGGAGTTTTGAACAATATGAGAATTGAAAGGGATCCAATTTTCATGGATCTAGTAAAGATGGACATGGGAATAACTGGGGAAGGCGAAACATCATTTCTTTTTCAAATGGTTGCCAAACCATCTTTACTAGAAAGGTTTAAGAGTTCTGAGACCGATGATGAAGAATTTCAAAAGAAGATTAAAGCTGTGAATGATGGGAGATTGAGAGACTCTGTGTACGAAGATGGAATTTTGAAATTCGGGAAGAGACATTGTGTTCCCAATATACCTGATCTAAAAAGGGAATTGCTGGATGATGCTCATAGTTCCAATTTCTCTATACACCCTGGGAGCACCAAAATGTATAGAGATTTGAAGGAACATTTTTGGTTGGACAACATGAAGAGGGAGATTGCTGATTTTGTGTCAAGATGTATGGTTTGTCAACAAGTGAAAGCTGGAAGGCAACAGCCTGGAGGAGTCATGCAACCTCTTCCCATACCGGAGTGGAAATGGGTCAATATTACGATGGACTTTGTCATGGGGCTACCAAAGACTCCTAGAAGGAACGATGCAATATGGGTTATTGTTGATCGTCTTACCAAGTCAGCACATTTTCTTTCTATAAGAGAAGATCTACCCCTGGAACGTCTAGAAAGTCTATACATTAATGAAGTTGTGAGACTTCATGGAGTACCCCTATCGATTGTTTCTGATCGTGATCCCCGTTTTACTTCATGATTTTGGAAAAGTCTTCAGAAATCCCTAGATACTGAAATTCATTTGAGCACTGCTTACCACCCTCAGACAGATGGACAATCAGAACGGACTATTCAAACCCTAGAAGACATGTTGAGATCTTGCTCACTTGACTTTCAGGGTATGAGGGATCAATATTTACCACTGGTAGAATTTTCCTATAACAATAGCTTCCATTCGAGTATTCAGATGGCACCATATGAAGTGTTATACAGAAAGAGATGTCGTACACCAACCTGTTGGGATGAGGTTGGTGAAAGAAAACTTATAGGCCCAGAACTGGTGGAGGAAACGGTGGAAAAGGTGAAGGTAATCCAAAATCACATCAAAGCATCCCAAAGTAGGCAGAAGAGCTATGCCGATAATCGAAGGAAGGATTTGGAATTTCAAGTCGGTGATCATGTTTTCCTGAAGGTATCTCCATGGAAGGGAGTCATACGTTTCGGTAAGAAATGTAAATTGAGTCCCAGGTACATCGGACCCTTCGAAATTCTAGAACGAATTGGGGCTGTAGCTTACCGATTGGCAGTGCCGCCAAGTCTCTCCAAAGTTCACGATGTGTTCCACGTATCTCTGTTGAGAAAATACATGCCTGACCCAACGCATGTACTCACCTATGAGGAATTAGAACTAGAACCCGATCTGTCTTATTGTGAAGAGCCTGTCAGGATTCTTGATACAAGAGAACAAGTACTGAGAAACCAGACGACGCGTCTGGTAAAGGTTTTGTGGAGAAATCATAAGATGGAAGAGGCAACGTGGGATCCCGAGGAACTTATGATGAAGAACCACCCGAGTCTTTTTATGAAGTAATACCCTAGAAATTTCAAGGACACAATTATTTTAATGAGGGGAGAATGTAACACCCCAAGCTTCCACGGTACGTTTCCCTTCGAATAATGCGATAGCGTGTGTTGTACGCAACCTCGAGTTCTAACACACACCACAACTAATTAAACTAGGTATTATGAATAGTAATACCTAATTTTTGAAATTATGTATATTTTATATTTCAAAATGGACATCATTTTTGGATTCGGAATATCGAATTTAGCCTAAGGTGAAATTTTGATACATTTCGGATAACTTTCATATTTTGATGAATAGTGAAAATTGCTAAATTTTAATTAAAAACAACATTTTTAATCAAAATAATTAATAGTGATAAATTATGAATTTGATTGGTTTTAAAGTATATTTAGAATATATTTTTACCATTTAATATAATTTTGGTCATTGGACATAATTTTACAATTAAATCGAACATAAACAAGTGTCAATCTTTTGATAGTTATTATCTCTTAAAAACACGCTTTTTGTTTTGACCGCGGGAATTAATTTTAAATTAATTTCTGCCACTTATGTGTTTTGAATTTAGGAAAATGGATTCCATATTTGGAATCAGGATGTTCAAATTGTGTAAATAGGTAACTTTTATTTTTAGACATTTTAAATAATTACTGCGGTAAATATTTTTTTTACCATGGTTAAAGGTAAATCCGGTAAATAAGGGTTAAAAAATAATATTATAATAATACTAAATTACCCTAAAACGTGTCGTAACCCTATTGGTTGATACATGGTCGACCATGGGCATCTTTGGGTCGATTTTGGGACCCCATGGATCCACTTGTAAGTGATAATGACACTTTATTTTAATTAAGTTAAAATGAATACAAAAATGACACAAGCATATATCTTTTAGAAAAACAATTGTTACATAGGGTTATATATGTTGGATTTTAGATTATAAATATTCATTAGAAAGATAGAAAGATTTCCTACATAATTATATTTTATTTATAATTTTTAGAAATTAAATAATGTATTTTATTTATGATACAATGATGATGCAATAATTACTATAATAGTAAAAAATTAAAATAATTGATATTATAAATACCCAAATAAATATAATATGAAACTTTTAATGAATTAAACTAATTTTATAGGATAATATGATATATTATGATTGATTTAATTGACTTTGTTTGAAGTAATCAATCTGTTATGAGTTTCACAAAAATCAACTATTGAATATTGTCAAAATTGACATAAAAGAGTTCTTAAAACATATATTATATTATTAATTGATATTAAATTCCAAAAAATCTAAGGTTCTGCCAAGATACTTTTATCATGATAGGTTCATCAATAATGGACCACTTTGGGGTCTCTTGGATGTATGTATTATGTTTATTTACCATATTATATAAAAATACAAAGATACATTGTAAAAGTGAAACTAATTAACTTAAAGTTAATACTTAAAGATAAGGTTAATATAAGTACACAAACCTGTCTAAATTCTATTGGTTGAGTTGTTTTCGACCCATCCCCACCTTAACCTCTGAATAGTCAGATTTGGAGCCATTGGAAACCGATTATGAATTTATTATAAACTAATACGTCTAGCTTTTCCAAAGGTGCCCCTCACCCCTCTTATAAAAGGGCACTCCTCCTTCCCATTCATTCACACCTCCAAAGCCTTTTGGTTCGGCCAAACTCTGCCCAAATACTCTCCCATCATCCCTCACTACAACCTAGAGGCATTAGTTTGAGCAGAAAGCCAACCTATGGATCCCTTTTGATCAAATCAAAAGGAAGAACCCGAAGAAGAGGTAATGATGTCACCACCTTTCTCCAAGTTCATTTCTTCTTCCACTTCTTCTTCCTTTGTTATTACCATTCTAAAATAATAACTCCAGTATCTCACATATACTGTGATGTTATTATAAATATTGTACAACCATATTCAGTATTCTATCCACCCTTTGAATAACATGTCACCATACGTGCGTACGTACGGCTTACCGTCTCCACGTCGTGGTGTAATTGTTATTCAATATATTATTATTTGGATGGGTATAATAATGATGTGTAACTCATGTAAATAATAAATATAACATGTTAATGATTCTGTATATATGATATACCATCCATTTATATATTATTTTAATATCAAAAGAATGATATTGTCGCTTGTGCGTACGTACGGACAACCGTCTCCACGAACGCGATGAGATTCATTCTCCATCGTATCCATTCAAGAATAATTATCATTTGATGATTTAAAAATGATTTTTAAGGACTTTATATCATTCTTGATATGAATAAGATACAACAAACATGGCTTATGTAACAAAACATATAAAAGAAAATGAGTAAGTTAACACCCGAAACGACGATAATTCTAAGATATTATTAACAAATCAATGTTAAAAGATCATATATGATATCATATTAATATATATGATTCTTGTATAATTTAATGACAATTATTTCACCATTATACAGGAGGTTAACCTACCCCAACCAAGGAAATGTACAAGGTAAGGGTTATTTCACAATCTCTTCGTTATCCGAGGTTGTTTATACGTAATAATCTACTGGGATCTCTTTATCATCCACATCCATGTTTCTTAAAAATGTATTTCAAAACATTTTTATTATTTACAAGAATATGGTTTAAAGTCATTTATACCCTTGTTTGACTTTTTATAAGAGGTTTATAAAGGAATCTTTCCGTCGTTTTCAAAACAAGGCCCTTTTTAACCTTTTCGACAGAATTCAGGTAAGAATGTTTTTTTAACTTATACGGCGGGTGCGGCTATTTTCCGCCGTTATAAAATCTTCAAAGCTTCCCTTACAAGATTATAAGAATATTTTCAAAGAAAATGTTTTATTTTATATCGATCTTAAATGATTTCAAAATAAAAGGAGATATTTATTTAAAAAGAATTTTGATTTCATCTATGTCAACATCCTTTGATGGATTTTAAGATTATTTGAAGTTGATTTATTATGATACAAAACTTCTATATTGTATTGAAGGTTTTGTGATATGTTTGACTGTGGATGTGCTATTTTTATACCATTTATAGTTTATTGTGAAAGTACTGACATTTCGTATGCTAGTTTTAATACGAATGTTTATGTTATGTTTAAACCTTTTCATATGGGAATGCATTGGACTTAGTAAGTGACGGGTGGAGCCCGCTATAGCTCCTCGATGAATCGGTAGGTCTCATGAGACAAACTAGTGTCTTGGCACAAGGCCTTGACAAAATCTTATTTGTAGTCTTGGCACGAGGCCTTGACTATGTGATTATGATAGTCTGGCATTATGCATTCCAACATTATGAAAGTGGTTATTGATATTACATGTGATTATTCTATTAGTATAATATCCATGTGAACAAGTAAATGGCATTATTTCATTTTACTTTTGCCATACTATGTTGAAGTTCAAGTTTAAAAGGATTTTGTTTTAGTAATTCATTGCCTTAAATGTTTATGCTTATTTTTGAATGTTCCGCTATATTGTTATCCTTACTGGGCATTTGAGCTCACCCATTTCCTATGTTTTATTTTTCCCAGGATGTGAGGATGTAAGTTATGAATGACCTGCAGGGATATTATGAGGGGATTATAGTGTGGACTGTGGAAACATTATGTTGTTGTAGTAGTTTTTCATTTTATGATGTAATGTAAAACTTATGAATATATCTAGTGTTTCCAAGGCTTCTAAACCAATCGGTCTTTCTAGATTTTATCTTTCTTGTGATCATGCCAATGTTATGTAATAATGCACCGACTCTTGGTAACTAGGGTCGGGGCGTTACAATAGTCCTGAAGGAACTCGAGCCAACGTCGTTGTCTCAGGTTCTGGTCTTTATAAGAAAGGATATACCTGATACTCTTGTGATCTGAGTATACAATAAAACATTCACCCATATGAAATTGCCACCACATATTCAAGGAAAAGACCACTGCTGCTAACTCCAGGTCTTGGGTAGGATAGTTCTATTCATGTTGTCTCAACTGCCGAGAACCATATGCGATCACTTCTCACTCCTGTATCAGGACAAACCTGAGTCTAGTACCTACTTCTTCGCAGTATACTACATACCCCACACAATCCTCTCGAAGAGTTATGATGTGACACTGGTCAATCTATGCCTCAGCTCCAAAAAGCTATGTTGGCATCTCTCTGACCACACGAAGGGTTTCCCCTTTGTCATAAATGCTGAAAGCGGTGCTGCAAATCTAGAAAAGTCTGGCACAAATGGTAAGTCTGGTCGACTCATGAGTGATTGACCACACCCTATTATGCATGATTCCATCTGGTGCCTCCTGGGGTTTACTTTTCTCCAACCAAGGAAAATCCCATCCCAACATTGTAGATAAACCACAACCATTTTTCCAAATAAAGTCAATCTTTTTATGAAGTGTGGTTTCCCAGTCCATACCCAAACTAACATCATAAGGCCTCGACGCTGCCACCAAGAGGTTCCAACCTAAACTCTCAACTCAAGTGTCAAATCACACCGTTGATGTAAGTGTGATTATCGAGTCTACTCTAAATGGTGTCTATAGACGTGATGTTCAAGTCAATGGCTTAACCAGAAACTCTAGGTCTGGGACATGATTCGTGGATTGATTAAATGATTGGTACCTATGTCTATTGATAAAGAAGCTAGTAGTAGACACAAAACATTCCTCAAATCATTCCTAGAGCTCTGGGTCATGCTCCTTGACTGCATGTAGTTACCCTCTTCCCCTGACCTCCATCTCCCTGAGCCTAGCGGGGACTACAAAGGAGGGTGGTTGTAACATGTTGAAATATTCACCACCTCATGCTGCTCTCCTAGGTCTACTTCCCTGTCTGCTGCCCTGAAGATTCATTTGTCCTTACCACTTCCTCTTATGGAAACATTTTACACACTCAGGTCTCTGAGATGGGCGCTAGTTTCATGCTTTCCAATAGCTAACATTCACTGGTTGTATCCGCTCAGCCAATGAAAATTCAACCACAAAGTTTCTCTCTAGCACCCTAACATAAGTATGAATGCATAGAGGAAAAAATGTTGGCTTCGATATCCTTAACCACACCTTGTTCTAAGGACTGAGCTCTAATGCACAGATCATATCATACTCATCGAGTAACAGGAAAGATCAGTATTCCTCGTTGAAGAATCAGCTACCTACACGTCGTCCTGCTGAAGCTGTATAAGCTTTAGTAAACTCTCAACCACCACCTCAATCCAATCCTCAGCCACTAGTGAGTCGGGATTGCCTCGAAACTTGAGGGGTATCTGATGATAAAACACATGTAAGGCACTAATCCTACAAGTGTCATCTACCGGTACTGCTGGTTGAAACTGCAGACCAATCGGTAGTGATAGAGCTGACACACAACCCGGAGGAACTATCTCGGGTAATGGTCCATGTACTGAGGCCTCATCACTATGAGGACCATCCTCATGGTTAGTCACTAGTAATATTAGTAGCTAAGATCAACATCCACTCTACTAGTGTCTCATCTAGGATGAAAACTCCAGTAATCGCCTCCATTCAGTCCTCTACTGCCTGGAAATCCATCTCACCTCGAAACCTCGGAGGCCTCTGCTGCTGGAAATCATGCAATGCACTCAGTCGGCGTGCACCATCTGCTAGTGAGGATTGGGGGTATCTACTTACCTATGGGTAGTGGTCCTTCTGGAACACCACCTTATTGTGCCAACATAGAAAGAGGGCCCTACACGAGAACCTTTTCACTCGGTGGGATACCATCTCGTACAAAACTCGGAAACCCTAGATGCATGTCTACGCAGTGGCATCCTGATAAGGAATATGTGTGCCATAATAAATAAGTTATACCTTGTTAGCTTACTCAAAGATCTCACAAAGAAGACTTTTGAAAACACAAACATAATCAGTGTTTTCGTGCACTGATTTAAAAATCAGATGTCAGGGTCCAGGTGTATGGATACGTCGGCCGCCACACCAAAAGTGGACTCCCTGGACTAAAAACCACACTCAATACTCATAAAACTATTTCTTCACAGTAAGACAGATCATAGTTCTATGTTCTTTAGTAGAATTGACTCCTCTGATACCAATTTGTGACAACCCATCCCCTGGGGACCATATCGTGACAACCCCAAGCCCGCCTTCCATAGGCCAGGGGCTGGCGACTAACATCAAATGTGTAAATCCCTAAATTGGGAAGGATTTTCCTTTATAACAGTAAACAAAAACAATAGATTATGAATCTGGAAGTAAAACACTATGTAAAAACTGAATACATAAAAGGGTGCTGAAAGTAAAGGGGCAGAAAATACAAGCCCAACAGTAAAGTACAATATAACTGAAAAGCTAGTTCAACTGCAGTAAATGAAACCATAAACTACTGAGTCATCCTTTAGGATTCCGACCTAAAGGGTGGGTACAGATGGCCTCCTCATCACCCCATGTCCGTCTGTCAACTCCGTGTACGTCTCTCCAAGTGGTCCACCTCTGGGTACCGTCCAACTATACAAATCTCTACCTCGATCAGCGCTTTATGTCATCTTCAACAAACACAAAGAGGTGAGGGCATAGCCCGTGAAGGGGTGAGTGTAACAATACTCAGTAGGGACACTGAGACCCTCAAGGTCTCACAATATCCAACAAGGATAAACCACAAATAATGGTACAATATAGAGGTATCAACCAATCCTACTTAGGTATATGCACATACATATACCTATGTTACCAATCAATGTCCGGATCCAACACTTGAGCTCAAGAATAACCCAATCCAAAAATGAAGTAATGTCAATCACCTCGATGATAATGACTGAATGAAATGACTCACCTCACACATGTATACATCTTTTGTAGAGTGATTGAGATGATCAGATGTAGTCTCTGCTTCATCTATGCTGTCAGACCCACACAGGATTCAGGACTGGTTAAGCTGTCAGACCCAGACAAAATCTAGGATCAGCTATTATGTCAGATTGACTTCGGATCCAGGAACATATGATAAAACTATCACAACCACGAAGGATCCTCGTATAGTAGTCATCATTGTCCATGAAGGATTTCGGTACAGAAGTCATCACATTCAAACCCATGTCGGATAGTGGTACATTATCGTCACTATAAACACCATAGAGGATTCCGATATAGAATTTATTACTGTTGAAGCCACTGAGGATCCCGGTTCTGTATCATTACTGTCGAACCCACGAAGGATCATGTCATCTCAGTCGCAGCCAGCCCTAGGGTTCCTACACACAGTAGTCTTGATTCTGGGGGGGGGGGGGTCCACTTCTCGAGACAAGTATATATACTTAAAATACCACTAATACATGATTTTATGTATCTCGTAGTTCTATATCAACATAAGGAACCAACTGTGATAGATTGCGCATCAATCAAACTCTTGGTCTGTGAGTTATTGTTATTTCCATTCCAAGGGACAGATTGGTTTTTAGGCTCAAACCAACCTATCCGTACCCCAACTATGTTTGAAACTCATGTGGAGTATTCCTAATGAATCACCTAGATCCAAGAATTCCATCTCTGCATACGGTTCGTTGATCGGACACCCGAAGCCCAAGATATGGGCGAAAAGGTGATAACTGACCAGACCGGGTCTAGGTCCGGTCCGGCCCAGTCGAATCCTCCTAGCCTGACCCGGTCCGGACTAGGGTCCGACCCGGTCCGAGAAAACGGCCCAGCCCTAGGGGGTGGCCCGGACCGAAGGCGGCCTGGCCAGCTGGCCATGTGCAACGCCTGACTGGCCATGTGGCCCGGTCAGACTGGCCGTGTGGCCAGGTACGGCTGGCCGTGTGGTCTGGTCTGGCTGGCCCTGTCGCCCGGCCTAGCTGGCTATGGAGCCGGGCCCCGCTGGCCATGTGGCCCAGCCTGGATGTCCGGGCAGCTGGCCAGGCGGTTGGCCCCGGCTGGCCGTGCGGCCCACCCGGGTGACCGCGTGGCCCAGCCTAGCTGGCAGCAGCTGGCTAGCCGCGTGGCTGGGAGGCGGACCTCCATTCGAAGCCAGCAGTGGACACACAAGGGGTGGTTAGTTCCCCCCATCCTTGAAATGTTCGGCACGTGGCACCGGCCCAGTGACCGTTGCACCGGAGGGGTCCCGCCTTTGGAGCTCCCACCGGCGGCTGGCTCAACCGACCACCTTTCCCGTCCACCGCGACCTTTGGCCACTGGTCCTCTCCGGCGTCGCGTGATGGCGTCACACCGTCTTCGCCCATCACAGATTGCATGGATGAGGCCCTCTTCCTCTAGCACGGTGCAACGACACCACGCCCCTCTGGCATAATTGTGACATGCCTGGCCGCGCCCCTTCGGCGACCCGGTGGTCCTTACGCCACCGGTTCTTCTCATGGCCGGCCCATCACCAGTCGCCGATTCTCCACCGCGGTTCTCTATTCTGGTGGCACCATTGCGCCACCACCATCGTCAACAAACAAGAACCAACGAAAGGACATTAGGTCGTGTTTTCTCAGCCTGCACCCTCAATGTTACGTGGTAATTATTGGACAACAAATAAACCATTGTTTTAATGATGAAGAACAAGAAAAGAATTAAACTCAAACCCCTACCTTGTAATCGGTTATCGCTTGACGGAGTTGCGGGAAGGCGGTGTCATTCCATTGATGTCAGGAGGAGATGACATCGTCATTTGCGACATTCTTCGTGGGCAGTGTCTTCCCTTTCTTTCCCCAGATGGGGAGGCAGAAGATGGTGTCTTCGTTCCTCCGTGGATTTGGGTGTTATTCGTTGAGAGGATGTGTAACGTCCGGATTCCGGGTGCCACACAACGGGTGCCCCAAACCCGGTTTTCCACGTGACCTCAAGCGCATTTCCCCAAACGCCAGAGGTTGTCAACTAGCAGCGAGGGACCAGGTCTGATAGTGGGGAAACTATGCCCTCAACTGTCAACATGTAGCACAGTGGAATAAAAAATAAAACATACAACAAACAGCAGAAGCAGTAAACCATACACAACTGAAATAAAAAACAACAGTGGATATAGCCAACAATATATAAATGACGATTCTACATGTCTCAAGTTCTACAAAAACAGCCAGAACATGTTATACATCAATACGATACAACCAAAAGTAGAGTACATCAAAACAAAGCAAAACAGGTGGCAGTGGCATCGCGAGCCTAGGCTCGGTCCCATTCCCTCCTACTCCTCAATAGCAATCATGTACCTATATAGGGACTCTTTCCCCTATCTACACTTGTAGAAACGTAATCTGTTTGGGGCGAAAAGCATGACCCAAATAGGGTGTGAGAAATATATCTCAGTACGCACCGACCAAAGGCTCGTGCCCGAATGCATGAAGGAATTCAACAACAGTGTGCAATAGTAAAATGCAATAAAGTAAGCAGTGTTTAAAAGTAACTTACATAACAATTAAATTTCCATTTTATTATTCATTTAATCTGTTAAATATTTGAATTCACCACAATGCATTTCTAAGTAAATAGTCCACATCATCAGACAAGCAAAACCTTACCCTTAGGTAAGCAGAATGCAACCCGCAGGTATAGCCCTCATGCGTAATAGAATTTTCCCTCAGGCGTATGAAGTGTCACCCTTAGGCACAGAAGTCAATCCCTCAGGCACGAAAGGATTCCCTCAGGCAAAATAACTACAACCCTCTAGCTAAACAGTGTGGTTCCCTCAGGCTAATCAAAACAACGCCCTCAAGTAAATAGGTAAACTAGCCATGCCCAACATGGAAACAAGTAGTAACAAGAAATTCCTCTCAAGGAAATTCTACAATTACTACTTTATAGGCATACCCTCGGGTGTCCTGGCCAAATGTCTAAACAGTGGGACACACCGCTGGGGTGCTTTCGGATCCAACCAATGATCCCAACCATCATTTTAATATCATAATTAAATACCTAATCAATTATTGGTGTTTAGTATAGAAATGGACTCATCCACACGACACCCCAACATGGGTTTGTGGCACAAAAAATGCACAAAACACACAGTAGTTGGAAAACTAAACACTAAGCCTCCTACCTTAAACACCAACGAACGTTATACCCGAACGCCGACTCCAGAAACACCAAAGAACGACGTAGATCTTATGAAGAAAAAAACCAATTCAAATGTAAATGCCATAAGTTAGGAGATGAATTGGTAAGAAACATGCTAGTAGAAGAGAGGTCTTACCCGTGCGGTTCCAACGTGATCATCCAAGGAGGAAACTGATTCCAGACGAACACCCGACGGATCATCAATGGTCTAGTCTCCTCCTTTGGCTCCAAACGGCTCAAAAGCCTCCTCTGCCAAATGAGGAGGTTACTGTGTGTTTTAAGTAGAAAAAACAATGTACACGGTGTGTACTTCCAAGTACACGGCGTGTACTCATTTCATTTAGCTGTTCCTCTGGAGGCTTCCTGCCAACGTAGCACTGTTCGCCTGCCGACATGAGTACACGACATGTACTCCTGAGTACACGGTGTGTACTGCCGCCCAGCTGGTGGTTGCTCTACCGCCTTACATTTTGACCTCCTGACTAACTACACGGCATGTAAAGGACCACTACATAGCATGTAGTCAGTTCCTACACCCTTTGTCACCAGCAAGGCTACACGCCATGTGTACTAACCCCAACACGGCCAAAAGTACACGGTGTGTGGAAAAGTACACAGCGTCTAGTTCCAAAATTTGGGAGTTTTTCTCATTTTCCATATTTTATTAAAAACACTTAAGGAAAAGAGAAAAGAGGAAGCCCGTACCTCAAGGAGAAGAACCGGGTTCTTACAAACTCCCCCCTTATAGCAATTCGTCCCCGAATTTCCCTTCCAAGGGTGGAGAAGATATAGCCATGAACAACTCCGACCAATGATCATGTACGTCGGTCTCCCGATCCCAGGTCTTGTCCTGCACCTGGCCATGCTACCATAACACTCGTATGAGTGGAACTGACCGACCTCGGAGAACCTTAGTGCTCTTGTCAACGATAAGAATCAGATGCTCCTCAAAGGCCGCATCTGCCTCCAGCTCATCCTCCTCGGGCTAAAAAACGTGAGATGGGTTTGAACAATTGCGATGCAACTGAGATACCTGGAAGACGTAGTGCATGGATCGATACCGCTATGGTAATAGAAACTGATAAGCAACCAACCCGACTCTCTCAAGGATCTCAAATGGTCCCACATACCACGGTGAAAGTTTACCCTGTCTCATGATCTTCATGTGTCCCAGCCTCAGAGAAACACGTAAGAAAACCTGATCCCTAACCACGAACTCCAATAGTCGTCTGCGGTGATCGACATATGTCTTCTGACGAGACTGTGTGGTAGCCATCCACTTATGAATCAACTGGACCTGCTCAGAAGTCTCCTACACAAGACATGGACCCAGCAAAGCTACCTCACCTGCCTCTAACCAGCACAAAGGTTATTGGCATGGCCTACCGTATAATGCCTCGTATGGTTCAATCTCAATAGTCTCCTGAAAGCTATTATGATAGGAAAACTAGACTAAGGTTATATGATTCTCCCAAGAGCACCAAAAGTCTAGGACGCATGCATGCATAATGTCCTCTAGCACCTGTATCGTACACTCTGACTGGCCATCATTCTAAGGGTGGTATGCTGTGCTCAGAAGCACCTGTGTACCTAGAGCCCTCTGAAAACTTTTCCAGAAAGGAGATGTAAAGTGGGAATCCCTATCTGAAACGATAGAACGAGGGACCCCATGAATACGTACGATCTCTCTGATATACAGCTTTTTGAGCTTGTCAACACTGAAGGTCTCCTTGATCGGAATGAAGTGAGCAACCGTCATGAGTCTGTCCATAACAACCCACATGGCATCATTGCCAGGAGGTGACCTCAGCAACCCAGTCACGAAATCCATCGCGACGTCATCCCATTTCCACTCCGGAATGGGTAACTGCTGTAACAGTCCAGCTGGTCTCTGATGCCCCGCCTTCACCTTCTGACAGGTGGAACTCCTCGTAACCAAACCAGCTACATCTCTCTTAATACCTGGCCACCAGTACTAACATATCAAATCACGATACATCTTGGTAACCCCGGGATGAACTGCCCAAGCTGAAGCATGAAACTCTCGCATCAGCTCCTCACGTATATCGCATGGAACCCATACTCATCCATGGAAACACAAAACCTCATCATCGCCTATTGTCCAACCAGGAGGAGGGTACTAACTTTCCATCGACTCCCGTAGAACTAGGCCTTATGAATCAGATAGCTATCTCATCCTCACTCTATCCAGGAGGGTAGAAGTCACCGCTAATGAGGAATTATAAATCTGCCCCTGACTGTCGTGCACCTCTAGAAGCATCTCAGAGAACTAGGCCCTGAGCTCCCATTCACCACTGGCCTCCTGCACTTCCTGTATCTGAGTCTTCATGCTCAGTGCAACGTCTACTACATTACCTTTACTAGGTTTATAGGCAAGCTCAAAATTGAAGGACTGTAGGTACTCGACCCACCTTTGCAGCCTCAGATTCAGGTGACGCTATGTAAATATGTACTTGAGGATTTTGTGGTCGATGAAAACCACCAAATTCTCCTCCAATAGATAATGTCTCCAAAAGCGCAACACATGAACAACTACTGCCAACTCGAGATCATGCGTCGGGTAATTCCTCTCATGTGGTCTCAACTGCCGAGACCCGTACGCAACAACTAGATCTCCCTGCATCAACACTGCTCCCTACCCAATACCTGATGCATCACAGTAAACTTTATAGCTCTTCCCCTGGTCTGGGAGTATCAGGATCGATGTTGATGTCATCTTTCCCTTCAGGTCCTAAAAATCTTCCTCGCAAGCTTCCGACCAAACGAACTTCACACTATTCTTAGTCAGACCCGTCAACGGTGCTGCTAAGCAGGAGAAGTCCTGTATAAAATTCCTGTAGTAACCACCCATCCCTAAGAAACTCCGTATCTCAAACATGTTCTTAGGCTGCTCCCAGGAAACTACTACTCTCACCTTCTCTGGGTCTTCTGAAACTCCTTTCTCAGAGATGATGTTACCCAGGAAGTGAATCTGGTCTATCCAAAAGTGGAACTTTAGAGCATAGCATATAGATGATGCTCCTTCAGTGTACTAAATATGATCTCATTATGGGTGGAATGGTCGTGTCGAGTGTGAGAGTACACCAAGATGTTGTCCAAGAATACTACCACAAAAGAATCAAGATACCGATGGAAAACACGATTCATCAGATCCAGGAAAATTGCTGGCGCGTTCGTGAGTCTGAACGGCATAACCATATACTCGTATAGGCCACACCTACTCCCGAAATATGTGAGAGGTATATCAGATGGTCTAACGCACAGATGATGATATCATGACCACAAATCAATCTTGGAGAATACTCGTTCTCCATGAAGCTAATCAAAAAGATCACCAATCCTCGGTAAGGGATATTGGTTCTTAACCGTAAACTGGTTCAACTTCCGATAATCCATGCAAAGTCTAAGGGTACCATCCACCTTCTTCGCAAAAAGGACCGGTGAACCCCAAGGAGGAGTACTGGGTCAGATATAGCACTTTTCCTGTAACTCCTCCAACTACCTCTTGAGCTCCTGCAACACAGGTGTAGCCATCCTATAAGGATGAATGGAAACCAGTGCTTCTCCTTGAACAATATCAATGGACAAATCCACCTCTCTCTCTAGAGGTACACCTAAAAAGTCGTCTGGGAAGACTTCCCAGAAATGATCAACAACATGAGTGTCATAACCTGTACTCGAGGCCCGTTTCGTCACTACCCCAAGCCCGCCTTCCATAGGCCAGGGGCTGGCGACTAGCACCATGGCGTAATTCTAGGTAAGAAGGGAAGGCATTGACATTGTAAAGTAAAGAAACACCACAGAGCAAGCCAGCAGAAGTAAACACTAAGTAAAAACTGGGTACAACAGTAAGTGAGGAAAAGTAAGTGGGCCAGAATACAAACCCAAAATGAAAGTAAAGTACAACTGGAAAGGGGAAAAATCAACTGAAAGTAAAGCCGCAGCCTCGATCCGTCACTGGAAGTCCCACCTAAAGGGTGGGTACAGATAGACTCCATAGCTCCTCGGGTCCATCCGTCTGCTCCGTGTACATCCCGCCCAATGGTCCACCTCCAGGTACCAACCTGCTCCGTAAGCCTCAACCACGATCAGCGCTGTCTGTCCTCTGCAACCAACACAACATAGTGCGGGAAAAGCCCGTGCAGGGGTGAGTATAAGCTACTCAGTAGGGACCCCAAGACCCCCGAAGGTCTCCTAGAATCCACAAAGGATAATCCACAAAGGGAAGATACAATCACAAAGTAACATCTGACTCTACTTAGGTATATGCCCATATATATACCTATGTCATCAATTCTAGTTCGCTTCAACATCCGAGCCCAAGTTTGATCACATCCACACAGGAAATCACAACCCGATCCACATAGGAAAGCATAATGTAATCCACATTGGAAAGCAAGTCAAGATTCAGCTAACACAGGTATACTTCTTCGCATGACGATAGAGATGATCAGATATAGCCACTGATTCATCTAAGCCATCAGACCCACAAAGGATCGATATGTACTGACCCCCGCAATGACCCACACAGGATCGATAGGTAACTAACCCCCGCAATAACCCACAGAGGATCGGACCCACATAGGATCTGTAGGCGCTGGCCCACATAGGACCGTTGAGGGCTAACCTACATAGGATCTGACCCACACATGAATGGTAGCACTAATCCACGTAGGATCGATGAGTGCTGTAGTCGTCTCCGTCGAATACATGGAGGATTTTTGCACAGTCGTCATCGTCGTCGCAGTCGCAGCCAGCTCTAGGGATCCCACACACAGTAAGCTCGTTCGGGAGGGTCCGCTCCATGAGCCGAGGGTCTAATACATCAACTGACACATAGTCCAGAGTTGATGTATCCAAAAGATCCTTATCATCAACAGAAACTCAACGTCACAGACAACGGGTCAATCGGACGCCCGGTCTGAGAGTTATTGGCTTTTTCGTCCTAGGGGCCCAGTTGGGTTTTAAGTCAAAACCAACCCGAACATACTCCAACTACATCCAAACCTCAAGCTGAGTAAGAGAAAAGGTCCGTCTCACTTAGAGGAATCCAAAAAAGTTTATGGCACGCCAATCGGACGTCCGAAGCTTAACTTATAAGTGTTTCCACTCAGAGGGCCCGGTTGATTTTGTGTACGAACCAACCCGGATGAACAGAAAGTTCTCCGAAACCCTGAGTGTAATATACCGAAACGACCGTCTCAATCCAAGGATTGATAAACTATTGACGGTGCATCAATCGGAGGCTCGTAGCTCAAGTTATAGGCAACAGACCGAAAAGTACGATATTAGGGGGGTTCGGGCCCAGCCCGACCCGGCCTGGTACCCCCTGGGTTGGCCCGAAATGGGTCGACCGGACCCGTGTCCTGGTCCGGCCCGACCTGGGCAGCCCGTCCCAGTGCGTTGGCGTGACCAGCGACCAGGCGGCTCGGCCGTAACGGCCGAGCGGTGAAGGGGTGGGGGGGGGGGGGCGCTGCCCCCCGCGTTGAGAACCCGCGACCCCCATGTGGGGGGCCCCACCTGCTGGCCGACTGGGGGTTACGAACCCCCGGTTTTCTTCTAACCGGCCGGTCTGCTCTGGCCTGCCGGCTGCTACCGCCATGAGATTGGCAAGGGTCGGTCCCTCTGTTCCGATGCCGACGGCCCGGAACCGGCCGCTGGTCCCCCTGCTCGGCCGCAGCCCGGAACCGGCCGCAGCATGGGCCCGTTCGGCGTGGCGCAACGGCGCCGTGCCCCTCCGATGTGGCCCCGCTCCAGTAAGGTCGCTTCTTTGGTTCTCCGGCATTGCGCGACGACGCCACGTCTTTGGTTCGTCTTCAATGGCGCGGCGCGATGGTGCAACATCTTTGGTTCATCTTCAACGGTGCAGTGCGACAGCGCTGCGCTTCTCCACCTTTCCTTAGTATTTCCGGGTGGTGCTTTGGCATCAAGTTTCCTTGTTCGTGCCGCAAACAACATCAAACAACCAAGGGGAGAGGAGGGTCTACCATGTTCATGCGGTCTGACCCCCTCCCGTTATTGCGGTATCAGGCATCTCCAATAGAAATGAAGAAAGGCAATGAAATAATTCACGAACAACAATTAAAATAAATCCATACCTCATCGAATTCAATGAGTGAGGATTCGTCACAGAAGAAGGCATCGCAGAGGGAGGATCGTCACGTCGCGAAGAAGCATCATGGAAGAAGAGTCGTGGAAGAAGTAACGTTACGGAAGAAGCGTCGCGTCGTCGATCTCTAAGGATCCGATATTCTTCGCGTTCTTCGCGTTCTTCGCGTTCTTCGTCGAAGAAGAAGGATTTTTTCCAAATCCTCTCCATGCAACTAGTTCACAACCCAAATAAAATAAGAGTTGTATTATTTTATTAACGCGTAAGCAAACATTTGAATTTCAAAAAGAAACATAACGAACAATTAATTGAGGAGTTTAAAACCGCACAAATAATGAGGCGTTTAATATCCAGATTAAACACAAGAGTTGACTTCATTAAAAAGGGGGGTGCGGGTGTGTTAAATAGAAGAAAAGAAACGGTGAGGATCGTGTGGGCCCTGTTTAGTCAATAAGGTTTTCCTTATGACTTTTCCATTCCTTCTTGTTCTGAAAATCACAAACACCTTATTTTTAAGAAAATTACTTTTATAAGGAAAATTGCTTTTATAAGGAAAATTGCTTTTATAAGGAAAATTGCTTTTATAAGGAAAATTTCTTTTATAAGGAAAATTGCTTTCTTAAGGAAAATCGCTATTATAAGAAAAATTATCCTTATCATATTTTCATTCATATTTTTCTTAAGTATAAGATTCGGATTCATTTTCTCGGAATCGTTGAAACTTTGATATAAAGCATTCTATTTTAGGATTCGGATTCTGGACAATAACTATAAGGAAGTTTCATTCCGAATTCCGGATATGAACTCTGACTAAGTTCTATTCCAGATTCAGGATACGAATTCTGAAGAATAATTCCCATTACGAATTCTAATAAAGAAATACCCTTCCGAATTCTCATTACGAATTCCAATGAAAAATTCCCATTACGAATTCTAATGAAGAAACCTCATTCCGAATTCCCATTACGAATTCTGATGAAGAATTCTCATTACGAATTCTGATGACGAATTCTCATTACAAATTCTCATGATGAATTCTCATTACGAATTCTGATGATGAATTCTCATTACGATTTCTGATGACGAATTCCTATTCCGAATTCTCATTCCGAATTCACATATTAAACAGAATCTGATTATCTTTGTTTTATACACTCTGAATTTATTCACTCCGAACCTTGACTCCGATGTTTTCATTCCGAACCTTTATGTTAGAGTTTAAAACGATGTCGTACATTCTGTTACAATTGTTTTGTTATAAAACGATGTCGTCTGTTTTGTTTTAAACTAACCGTTGTCTAAGTGACACGTGTATAGGTCCCTCCGATCTTTAAGGAAAATATGAATGTTGGAGAAGGAGCCGACCTGACCTATAAATAAAAGCTCATTTGAAAGAGCTCGGAACTGATGACAGATGAACAACTTGGTTTTTTGCATACATGTTGTTGAAGTGATTTCTAGAGAAAGAGGCTCTTATTAACTCTCAAAGCGTCGTGCGACTCCGAATGTTGGTGATTACATTCGAGGGCTTCCGGGGATAGGATGACAGAGGTGCCGACTACCTTAGAGTTCGAGGGCTTTCTGGCTGACGAAGACAGAGGTTGCCAACTACCTTGATGTTGAGGGCTTGCGGGGATAGCAAGACAGAGACTCCGATCTTCGTATCGAGGGCTTACCCTGGTGTGGGTAAGACAGATTTTCTTGAAAGTATAAATCAAGGGACCTTTATCCATGGTTGTTGGATACCCTTCTCTTTGGGTTAAAAAACTTATATCTTGTTACTTGTAGTTTTACTACTTGTTTATATTCCGCTGCATTTTGTATTATAAGGAAATTATAACATTCTTATACTTTCTTATTTGTACTTTTATTCATTTAGATTCTATACGCTTTAAGGTAGAATCTCATATTGCAATTTTTTGTTAAGTTTCAATCTCCGGAACCATATTTCCGGAACCTACTTTCGGAATCCCTTTCCTAAGTTTACTTTCGGTGTTAGAGGTGTTGTGAATTTTCTTAGTTTAATCATTGTTAAACTTAGCCCTTTCCTTTTCTTAAGGAAACTATAGTTATTCATAACTAACTTTAAAGGTTCCAAAGGAATTTTTAAAGTATACAATTCACCCCCCCTCTTGTATATTGAGCATCTCATACTATATTTCGATCCTACAATTGGTATCAAATGTTGGAAACCTCTTACTCTATACCAATCTGACATTTGGTATCAGAGCCAGGTTACTGAAATACTTGTACTCACATACAAGTTTTTCTTGCTCACTTTATCCTTCTGAACTTTGTCATTCCGAATTTCTATTTCGAACTTTTCCCGTTCCGAACTTTGATATTACGATTCTTTTTCTACTAACAAGTTTGTGTGCAAAGTTATTTTTAGTATGGCAGGAATTAATATTGGATCAATTGACAATCTAAATCCTGCAAGACCACCTATATTTGATGGTAATGACTATGAGTACTGGAGATATCGTATGAAGACTTTTGTTATTAATACCGGAGTAGACAACTTTGTTATGCTTACTGGTGATTATAAAATTCCTGACAAGGAAGTCAGAACTTTTACTAACCAGGAAAAGCAAGAATATCAACTCAACTATAAGGTACGCAATACATTACTATGTTCAATGACCAGAAATATATATAGCCAAATTTCTTCTTGTGAAGCAGCTAATTGTATATGGAAGAAGTTAGAGGTTACACACTTTAGGACTTCTAAAGTGATTGAGACTAGAAGAGCTATGCCTAGAGATGAATATCATGGCTTCAATTTTCCTTATGGAGAACCTATCTGTAAAGTTCAACAAAGATTTATGACTATCGTCAAGAGTCTACAATCTATGGGAGAGAAAGGTTTAGATGATGAAGCACTTGTGGACAAGATAATTGATATTATTCCCAATGAGTGGGAATCCAAGAGAACAGCTATAGATGAGAACAGGAAGGTAACTCAAATTACTCTTGATGAATTATTTGGAACTCTTCTACAACATGAAACTAGAATGAAGAGAGATGCTGACAACATCAAGGAGAAGAATGGAAATGGTACTTTTGGTTTTACTACAACTTCAAATCAGATGAAAGCTAAGACTCCTGAGAGAGTAACCAGATCCAAGTCTAATAAAGTCATTTTCCAATCTGAATCTAGTGAGAGTGAAGTCTCAGAAAATGAATTAGCCAATCTTGCTCGAAGGATGAACAAGATAGCTGGACAAAGAAATTTTCAATCTAAGTATAAGAAAAAGGATAGGAAAGATAAGAAAGATGGAGAAGTTACCTGTTATGAATGTAAAAGAGCTGGACATATTAGACCAGATTGCCCTATGCTCAAAAAGAAAGAAAGAAAGGAAATACATTCAGACAGGAACAGAAATAAGTATTTTAAAGCTAAAGCTAAGAAAGTTCTGAAAGCTAATGAAACCTGGAGTGCCAGTGGTGGTGACTCTTCAGATGAATCTTCTGATTATGAATCTTCAGGACAGAAGAATCTTGGCCTTATAGCCAGATTACCTATTGATAATCATTGTCTTATGGCTAAGGTACGAAATGATGAATCATTGACCAATGTTTCTTTAAATCATAATGATAGTAAGTATTATAACTCTTCTGATGAAGAATCAACTTCTGATGAGGAAAATACTTTACCTACTTATGAAGAAGTCTCTAGGTTTGCTGAACTTCTTGAGATTGAGAATTCCAAACTCAACAAGAAACATGATAAGGAAAACTCTAGGAATTATATTCTTACAAAAGAGATATCTGATCTTTCTAAAGATCTTGAAAAGAAAAATGCTGATTTTGAAAATATTTCAAAAAATCTTGAGGAAGTATGTTCTGAGAAGAACAAACTTTCTAAAGAATTAGAAAAAGTAATTTCTAATAAAAATGTTTTCGAGCCTAACTCTAGTTCTAAAACTAATGATTTTGAGGATAAAAACATGGTTGTAAAACTCAAGTCCGAAATTTTTTCCTTAACGAAGTGTTTATCAAATGTAACCCATGGTAAGGAAAATTTTGATAAGATGTATTCTCAAATATGACCTTTAAGAAATAAATCCGGATTTGGTTATACCCATGAAAAACCAGTTTTCAGTAACAATTATTTTGTTCCGCAAAGTGCCCCATTTTGTACTAAATGTCAATGTTGAGGTCACTGGGCAAAAAGTTGTTCCTTAAAACAAACCCAGTCTCTAGGTTTTCACAAAGCTTACTTTTCTAAGAAAATATGGATACCTAAAATTTTATTGTCTGGAAATCTCGGATCCAAACAAGTTTGGATTCCGAAAGTCTAATTTTCTTCTTGATTTCAGGATAATAAAGAATGTACCAGCAACAATACATGGTACATGGATAGTGGATGTTCCCGGCACATGACTGGTAATAAAAGCTTTTTTGAAAAGATTATCAAAACGAAAGGAGGAAAGGTAAATTTCGGAGACAATGCTAAGGGAGAGATTGTTGGTATTGGTAATATTGTTCTTTTAGGTAAAACCTTGATTTCAAATGTTCTTTTTGTTAAAGGTCTTAAGCACAACCTCATTAGCATAAGTCAGTTATGTGATGAAGGTTACCTTGTGAATTTTTGGAATGATAAGTTCTTAGTTCACAATTCCAATGAAGAATTTGTTCTCTCAGCCAATAGGCAAGAGAATGTCTATACTTTGATCCTAGAAGACCTTAGGAGCCAAGATTTACCTTGCCTAAGTGCAATGGAAGATCATTCCTGGTTATGGCATAGAAGATTATGACACTTTAACCTTAGGAACCTATGTAATCTCTCTAAGAAGAAACTAGTTAAGGATCTACCGGAGGTTAGATTTGATTCTTCCAAAGTTTGTCATCCTTGTCAATATGGAAAGCAACATAAATCTAGTTTTAAATCAATCGGTGAAGTCTCAACAACTGATGCATTACAGTTAGTGCACATGGATCTTTTTGGTCCAACACAAACTGGAAGTATTGGAGGCAAATACTATGTGTTTGTTCTAGTTGATGATTACACTAGATTTACTTGGGTTTATTTTCTAGAAAAGAAATCTGAAGCTTTTTCTTATTTCAAAATTTTTAGAGATCATGTTAAAAATGAGAAAAACCTTCCATTGAAAACTATTCATAGTGATCATGGAGGAGAATTTCAAAATTCTGATTTTGAATCTTTTTGTAGTAAAAAAGGTATTACTCACAATTTTTCAGCACCTAGAACTCCTCAACAGAATGGTGTAGTTGAATGAAGAAATAAAATTCTTCAAGAGATAACTAGAACCATGTTGAGTGAATATTCTATTGCTAGACATTTATGGGCTGAAGCTGTAAGTACTGCTTGTTATACTATAAATCGAGTTTTGATTAGACCTTTTCTTAATAAAACTCCTTATGAGTTATGGAATGGTAGAAAACCAAGACTTTCCTACTTCAAGGTTTTTGGTTGCAAAGTATTCATTTTGAATACTAAAGATAACTTACAAAAATTCACACCAAAATCAGATGAAGGGATTTTCTTAGGTTATTCCACAACCTCTAAGGCTTATAGAATTTTTAATAAAAATACTTGTACTGTTGAGGAAACAGTGCATGTGAAATTTGATGAGTCTGATCCTTTTGTTTTTAAACCATCTCAACTTACATCTTCAGATGTTTTTTCAAAAACTGATTATCAACCTTTGATAGAAGAAACTTCTGATAAGGAAATTGTTCAATATGATACGTCTGAAACATTTACCCCAGAAGACATTCTACCCTATGTTGATGAACAGGTTTTACAAAACCCAATTCAGGTGTTTCTTAAGAATCATCCCAGTGATAGTATCATTGGTGATGTAAATCTACCTGTAAGGACTAGAAGATCCTTAACAAATGAAGTAGAACATCTAGCATTTCTTTCCCAATTAGAACCTAAAAGCACAGATGAAGCTTTAGGTGATGATGATTGGATCAAAGAAATGCAAGATGAACAAATTAATTCGAAAGGAATAAAGTCTGGACCTTGGTTGGAAGACCTAAGGAAACTTCCGTTATTGGAGTAAAATGGGTTTTCAGAAATAAATGTGATGAAAATGGAGTCATAGTAAGAAATAAAACTAGACTTGTTGCTAAAGGCTATAATCAGCAAGAAGGAATAGATTATGAAGAAACCTATGCTCCAGTAGCTAGACTTGAATCTATCCGTATTCTACTTTCTTTTGCAGCATTCTTTAATTTCAAACTTTATCAAATGGATGTGAAATGTGCTTTTCTTAACGGTTATGTTCAAGAGGAAGTTTTTGTTGAACAACCTCCTGGCTTTGAAGACACAAAACATCCTGATCATGTTTTTAGACTTACCAAAGCTTTGTATGGCCTTAAACAAGCCCCATGAGCATGGTATGATAGACTCACTGGATTTTTGCTTCAAAATAACTATGTTAAGGGAAATGCAGATCCAACCCTTTTTATAAAGAAAGATAAGAAAAATTTTTTGATTGTTCAAATTTATGTTGATGACATTATATTTGGTTCAACTCAGCAATCTCTGACTGACTCTTTTGCTAGTCTAATGAAATCTGAGTTTGAAATGAGTATGATGGGTGTGTTAACATTTTTCCTTGGTTTTCAAATTTCTCAAAAACCAGAATGAACCTACATATCTCAACATAAGTATATTAAATATATTCTTAAAAAGTATGGTTATGACAACACTAAGAGTATAAGTACTCCCATTGGTACCTCAAACTCTTTAGATCTTGATAAAGCTGGGAAACCAATAGATCAAACATCTTTTAGAGGTATGATTTGAAGTATACTTTACTTAACAGCTAGTCGACCAGACTTAATGTTTTCAGTATGCTTATGTGCATGATATCAATCCAATCCAAAGGAATCTCACTTAGAGGCAGTAAAAAGAATTTTTCGCTACCTTAAGGGAACCATGGATCTAGGATTATTTTATACTTATGAAAATGATTTTGTTCTAAAAAGCTTTTCTGATGCTGACTTTGGTGGATGTAGAATGGATAGAAAAGTACATCCAGAACTTTTCATTTCTTAGGAGATTCTCTAGTTTCTTGGTCCTGCAAGAAGCAACATTCTGTAGCACTTTCTACTGCTGATGCTGAATATGTAGCAGCTGGAAGTTGTTGTGCACAGGTGTTGTGGATGCAACACACACTCACAGACTATGGCTTGAGTTTTACTAAAACTCAAATTTTGTGTGATAACACAAGTGCCATTGCCCTTAGTGAAAACCCTGCACATCACTCTCATGAAAAACACATAGATATTAGGCATCACTTTCTTAGGGATCACACACTTAAAGGAGATATTATTCTTTAGTTTATCGGAACGCAAGATCAACTTGCTGATATTTTCACAAAATCATTGTCTTATGATAGATTTGAATATATTAAACAGAAGTTAAGAATGATAACCATAAGGTAATCTTTCTTAATTAACTTTCTGTTGAAAAAATCTCCTTACAGTAATAAACTCCTTTTCATAGGGGGAGTACATTTGATTGTTTGTTTAACAAAGTTTTTCAAAATTTGTTTTCAAACTTTTCGGAACGAAGCTTTCCGGAATGGAACATCCGGAACTACAATTTTCCAGAATGGATATTTTCATATAGAATATTTCTGGAATGGAAGTATTCATATTGAAAACATCTGAAATGGATGATTTCGTTATAAGTTTTTCGTACTAAATTTTTCGTACTAAGTTTTTCGTACTAAATTTCTCGTACTATGTTTTTCGTACTAAATTTTTCGTACTAAATTTTTCGTACTAAATTTTTCGTACTAAATTTTTCGTACTAAGTTTTTCGTACTAAGTTTTTCGTACTAAGCTTTTTTTCCGTAGTAAGTTTTTAGTAATAAAATTTTGTGAACTTTGTCTTTTTGTAATTATGTTTTTTTTTGTAGTCATCTTTGTATTACCCATTACGAATAACTCTCCTAAGCCAATCTGAAAGGTATAATTTCCCTACTCAACATTTCGTAGTCATATTTTACTTGCTGGCAGTTTCTTATATTTTGTTTTCGGATTATAGTTTTCTTAAATCTTTATTTTAATAAAAACCTCGAAAAGATCGGATTCAAGCTTTCAATCGTCAGATCTGATCTCAGCTTATTCCAACCGTTAGATCAACTGTGGAAGGTGAACCGTCATCTCGTTGCCTATATAAAGGGGACCCAAATTCTCATCCCACATCGATCTCAATCTCTCGCGTCCTAAAGCTCTGCCTCTCTGATTTAAGGTCGTTCCGAATTTCAGTCTTCTCCATTCCGAACTTCCTATAGGATTTCAGATCCGAATGTCTGCGGAGTTAGCATCTCAAGAAATTTCATCCACTAAGCCTATTTCTCAGTGGTTAGTTTACAGAGAAAGGTTAGTCCATCCGGTTTTCTTCAGCAACTACGATTCTATCATTTCACAAAATATTATGTTGAATGGCTGGGAAGAGGTTACGGTATCAAAAACCGGGAACCAAGATGAAGTATATTCAGACATACTTGTCGAGTTTTATGAGTCAGTTTCTTTCTTCAAGGAAGATAATAGGGAGAAGTTCTCTTTTAAGTCTTATGGTAAGACTTACAATCTTTCTCACACCAAGGCTGCAAGCTTGGTAGGGCTGTCTTATGAAGGAGAAGCTGAGTTTATTTCGCATGTGTTGCCGGATTCCAAGGGTAGCTTCAACGTGGAAAAAGCCTTAGAGACTCTCCGACTGGCTGATGACACGGCTCCGAAGATTGCTAGTTTGCCTACAAACTTCTGAATTCTTGAATTATGGGTGCAAGGACTTATCGTACCGAGAAAAGGTGATAAAGACAGCCTAAAGAAGAGTGAGATCTATATCTTATATTTCCTGATAAATCTAAGGAATTTTAACCTCATGAGGCAAATTCTTATAACTATTGAGAACCTTAATAAAGGAAATCTCAGAGCTCAGATCGTAATGTACCCAGCAATATTATCAAAACTCATAGTTCGGTGCCTAGAATCTTTCAAGGAAGCTTCCAGATCTAAGCCAAGGGTTTGTAAAATCTTGTTGGATAGTGATGACACTCTTAAGATGATGGATGTGGCTTTCAACAAGGAGATTGGAGAGTTCGTTGACTTGCCTAATCAAGAAGAAACGGTTCCGAAGGCTGGTGAACCAAAATCATCCAAACCAGTGAAGAAAAGGAAGTTGAAGGAAGTTGCAGCTGTATTCGAAGATCCTAAGTCTAAGGAAGCTCAAACCGCCCCTCCCAAACCAAAGATGAAGAAGACCTATCCTGATGAGGTCGTTGCGAAGTGGAGAGCAGACAAAGAGAAAAGGAAAGAAGGGGATCCGCAGTTCGGATTGGACCCTGTGGAAGCTAAGGCGTTAAAGGAGAGAACTACTGATGAGCTTGAAAAACAAGCAAAGGAGAAGAAGCTCAAGAAAAAGATGACAGAAGCCGAGGCAGTCCAAGCGTTGTTAAAGTTTAATGAAATAGTATCCGGAAGCATCCCAGTTCCGAGATCATTCTCCCTGGAATATCTACCTGAGACTCCAGGAAGAAACCTTGATTTTCCGGAAGTAACTACAGCTGAGAAAGTTGAGCAAATTGAGAAAATTCAGCAAGTGGGAGAGGAAGAAGAAGTTGCTGAAGGAAGTGGTGAAACAAGAGATCTCTTGGAACAAGTGGATGATTATAAAGGATCACCTTCGGAACATCTATCACTCCGAACTTCAGAGGCTGAATACTCTAAGTTAGTAACTCCAGAGAAGGATAAGGATGAGGAAGATGTTGTTCAGAAAGTTGTTGATGAGATTATTCAAGTATCTACTGGGGAGAAGAAAACTCCTGATCAAGAATCAATTCTGAAAAAAATCAAGGGAAATCAACTTCTTGTTGAAACTCCGAAATCAGTGGCTAGCAAGAAAAGAGAATATGGTGAATCATCTAAAAGGAAGTTGGAGCTTATTGAGGAAGAAAACTCTCCAAGAACAATTTTGGATTCGGAGTCATCATTGTTGGGGCATGACTTTGTTGTTCAGTCCTTAAAGAAGTTGGTGGGAACCATTCCGACCTTTTCTAGTATCGACTCAAGATGCCATATGCTCTAACATGCGCTGAATCAGAAAACCGACTCCATATCTATGGTTATGGATAAGTACACTGATATTGAGGCTCAGTTCAAAACCTTCTTGGTTGGTTACGAAGCTCATAAAAGATCTTGCAAGAGGATGACAAGCTGGTCTAAGAATACTGTAGAAGAGATGAGGCTATTTGATGAATTTCAAGATAATGTTAAAGATGCCTTTGAGACTGAGGACAAGAAGATTAATGAGTTAACTTCCTCCTTTGAAGAAAAGCTGACTGAAGAAAAGAACTTCCGGATTCAAGAAGTCAGGGATCTGAATGGGAAACTGAATTTTGTTTCTCAGAATTGGAAATTTGAAAGAGATCATCGGATCGATTTTGAAGAAAGGATGAAGACTCCGGAAGAGAAGATCAATGCTCAGGAAGAAAAGCTGAAGGCTTAGGAAGAAAAAATTGAAGCTCAATCTGAAAGAATAGTTGCCTTAGAGAAGCAAGATGAAGAAGATCATAAAGACCTGAAGAAGATCAAGACTATTCATAAGGGGCTCATGTCGAAAGAGAAATATCCGAAATAACCAAATCCGATCTTTTTGTTGTATTCTTTTTATTACTGAAATTCCAAATCTAATGAAAATTGTGTATCTCGTTTCCATTATTGTCATTACTAATCTTTCAGGTACTTTGTTTTTTTTCTATTCCCTCCAATTCTTTTTGAAAATCACAAAGGGGGAGAAGGAAAAGATCCTTAAGAAAAAGAGGAACTCTAATAAGAGTTTATCAAAGGAGGAGAAAGAAAAAATACCCAAGGAAAAAGAACTCTAATAAGAGTTTGTTTAAGGGGGAGTTTTTCTTAAAGAAGACCTTCTTATGAAATGTCACTCCGGAAATATGAATACGATCTTTAGAGTTTCAAAGCCTAAGGGGGAGTTAGTCGTATTCATCTATATCTTTAAAACAAGGGAGATAAGCATTATTATGTTTCTTTCTTCTTAGAATTTTTTTTTCTTTCGTAAGGATGTTTGTGCTTTCCAAAAAGGGGGAGATTGTTGAGTCAATAAGGTTTTCCTTATGACTTTTCCATTCCTTCTTGTTCTAAAAATCACAAACACATTATCTTTAAGAAAATTTCTTTTATATGGAAAATTTCTTTTATAAGGAAAATTGCGTTTATAAGGAAAATTGCTTTTATAAGGAAAATTGCCTTTATAAGGAAAATTGCTTTTATAAGGAAAATTTCTTTCTTAAGGAAAATCACTTTTATAAGAAAAATTATCCTTATCATATTTTCATTCATATTTTTCTTAAGTATAAGATTCGGATTCATTTTCTCGGAATCGTTGAAACTTTGATATAAAGAATTCTGTTTTAGGATTCAGATTCTGGACAAAATCTATAAGGAAGTTTCATTCCGAATTCCGGATATGAACTCTGACTAAGTTCTATTCTAGATTCAGGATATGAATTCTGAAGAAGAATTCCCATTACGAATTCTAATAAAGAAATCCCATTCCGAATTCTCATTACGAATTCCAATGAAAAATTCCCATTACGAATTCTAATGAAGAAACCTCATTCCGAATTCCCATTACGAATTCTGATGAAGAATTCTCATTACGAATTCTGATGACGAATTCTCATTACGAATACTGATGACGAATTCTCATTACGAATTCTGATGATGAATTCTCATTACGATTTCTGATGACGAATTCCTATTCCGAATTCTCATTCCGAATTCACATATTAAACAGAATATGATTATCTTTGTTTTATACACTCTGAATTTATTCACTCGGAACCTTCACTCTGAAGTTTTCATTCCGAACCATTATGTTAGAGTTTAAAACGATGTTGTACATTCTGTTACATTTGTTTTGTTATAAAACGATGTCGTCTGTTTTGTTTTAAACTAACCGTTGTCTAAGTGACACGTGTACAGGTCCCTCCGATCATTAAGGAAAATATGACCGTTGGAGAAGGAGCCGACCTTACCTATAAATAGGAGCTCATTTGAAATAGCTTGGAACTGATGACAGATGAACAACTTGGTTTTGTGCATACATGTTGTTGAAGTGATTTCTAGAGAGAGAGAGGCTCTTATTAACTCTCAAAGCTTCGTGCGACTCCGAATGTTGGTGATTACATTCAAGGGCTTCCGGGGATAGGAAGATAGAGGTGCAGACTACCTTAAAGTTCGAGGGATTTCTTGCTGAGGAAGACAGAGGTTGCCAACTACCTTGAAGTTGAGGGCTTGCGGGGATAGCAAGACAGAGACTCTGATCTTCATATCGAGGGCTTACCCTGGTGTGGGTAAGACATAATTGCTTGAATGTATAAATCAAGGGACCTTTATCCAAGGTTGTTGGATACCCTTCTCTTTTGGTTAAAAGACTTATATCTTGTTACTTGTAGTTTTACTACTTGTTTATATTACGCTGCATTTTGTATTATAAGGAAAGTATAACTTTCTTATACATTCTTATTTATACTCTGATTCATTTAGATTCTATACGCTTTAAGGTGGAATATCATATTGTAATTGTTTGTTAAGTTTCAATCTCCGGAACCATATTTCCGGAACCTACTTTCGGAATCTCTTTCCTAAGTTTACTTTCGGTGTTAGAGGTGTTGTGAATTTGCTTAGTTTAATCCTTGATAAACTTAGCCCTTTCCTTTTCTTAAAGAAACTATAGTTATTCATAACTATCTTCAAAGGTTCCAAAGGAATTTTTAAATTATACAATTCACCCCCCCTCTTGTATATTGAGCATCTCATACTATATTTCGATCCTACAGGCCCCACCTCACAAATATCCTAACATGTGGGTAGGATATTGTGGGTCTCACATCATCCACTTATCTTTTGATAAGCAAAATAAATTAAAAATCGGTTGTACCACTTTTATTTTATTTCTTAACTTAACCCCAAAAAAAGTAAAAACCACACCCGAGCAAACACAACTCCGGAAAAGATGTTTCTAAGAAAATACCGGCACTGCGATTCCATCGGTGCCCTTGGAATTTGATTCCGAGCACCAGTTCAAAAGTTAGAAAAACCCGCTCGTTCATTCAATGAACGTACCCGAGCTAAACTTCAGAAAAATATTCCCGGCACACCGGGCCTCGAAATTAGGTGCCGTAAGAAACTACGTTCTTGTAAAATTCCCAAAAAAATTAGGAAAAGAATTTCCTTGAATTTTTAGGGTCTTTACATCACTCCCACCTCAGGGCACTACATCCCCGTAAAGATTCATCAAAAACTAGGGAAACAAAAGTGGGTACTGAGCATGAATATGAGCCTCCCGCTATCAAGTGCCCTCCTAGTGTTTCCCGTGCTGTCATCTGATGCGCACTAGAGGAATCGACCATCCACGTATGACCCGCTCCTATCGATCCTCAATCTCCATCGGGACCTCCACAAAAGTCACCTCATCATCAACATCTAGATCCCCATTGTCAATGATATGCGTCGGGTCGTGCACGTATCTCCTCAGCTAGGATACGTGGAAGACGCCGTGCACCCGGTGCAACTGAGGTGGTAGAGCCAGGTGATAAGCCACCTCGCCAATCCTGCTGAGGACCTGGAAAGGTCCAATGAATCGGGGAGATAACTTGCCGCCTCGGCCAAATCTCCGTAATCCACGTCGAGGTGAGACCCGCAAGAAGGTGTGGTCGCCATCCTCGAACTCTAGTGGCCTCCACCTCCTGTCATCATAAGACTTCTGCAGGCTCTGATCTATCCTCATCCACTCCTGGATGACCCGGACCTTCAATGTCATGGCCTGGACCATCTCCGGTCCCACATGTGCTGACTCCCCAGGGTCTGTCAAGCACATAGGAGATCTGCAAGGTCGGCCGTACAATGCCTCGTATGGTGTCATCCCGATGGTGGAGTGGTAGATGTTGTTGTATGCAAACTCCACCAAGGGTAGGTGGTCCTCCCAGCTGTGACCAAAGTCGAGGACACCTGCATAGAGCATGTCCTTGAGAGTCTGAATGGTCCTCTCCCTCTGACCATCCGTCTGATGGTGAAAGGCGGTGCTCAGACATAGCTGCATCCCGAATACCTCCTAAAACCCCTTACAAAGCCCGGTAGTAAAGCGAGCATCTTGATTGGAGACGATAGATGATCAAACACTATGAAGACATAAAATCTCCTGAACGTAGAGACGTCTCAGGCTCTCCACTGAGCCCTGCTCTCTAATGGGTAAGAAGTGAGCTGACTTGGTGAGTTGGTCGACAATCACCCAAATGGAGTCGTGACCTCTAGAAGTGTGTGGAAGTCCAATCACGAAGTCCATATATATTCAATCCCACTTCCACTCTGGGACCTCCAAGGGATGTACCAGGCTTGCTGGTACCTAGTGCTCTGCCTTCAACTACTAGCAGGTGAGGCATCGAGAAATGAACTCTTCCACAGCCTTCTTCATGCCCAGCCACTAGTGATGTCGTCTGAGATCCTGGTACATCTTCGCCACTCCAGGATGTACCACAAAAGGGGAAGTGTGAAACACTCTCAGCACCTCCTCTCGTAAAGAAACTAGTACCATGGTACGTCCTTTGAAAAGGACTCCGTGCTCTCCTCCTAAAGAGAAACCATCAGGTGCCTATCCTGGGGATATCTGTGCACGCCGCCTCTCACAGTGGGAATCCCCACGCTGTGCCTCTCTAACCCGCTGCAGTAGTGGAGGAGTGACTGTGAGCGACTAAAGAAAGGCTACTCCATCTCTATCCATAAACGATATCTGCAAAGCAGCTAGCTGCTTTGTCGCCTCCCCAAGTAGATGAATGCCCGTCCTCCTTCTGAGTGCATCGGCTACCACGTTCCCCTTTCCAAGAGTATAGACTATCACAAAGTCATAGTCCTGGAGGAACTTGAGCCATCGCCGCTATCTTAGGTTCAGGTCCTTCTGAGAGAAGATGTACCTGAGACTCTAATGGTCAGAATACACTGTAAAGCACTCACCCATCAGATAGTGTCACCATGTCTTCAGAGCAAAGACCACTCCTGCTAACTCCAGGTCATGGGTAGCGTAGTTCTGCTCATGTGGCCTTAACTGACGTGATCCATAAGCGATCACTGCACGCTCCTGCATCAGGACACATCCTAGTCCGGTCCCTGATGCATCGCAGTATACTATGTACCCTACTCCCTCCTTCGGAAACCTCAAGATAGGTGCGCTGGTCAATGTCTGTCTCAGCTCCTGGAAGCTCTGCTGAAATCTGCCTGACCACACAAAGGGTTTCCCCTTCTTCGTCAAATCTGAGAGTGGGGACGAAGCTCTGTAGAAGCCTGGATCAAATCTCTTGTAGTATCCATCTAGTCCCAAGAAACTCTACACCTCTGTCACGCTCCTGGGTGGCTCCCAAGCTAGCACTACCTCGATCTTCGCAGGATCCACCGCAACTCCCGCCTCAGAGATGACATGTCCCATGAAGTGGACCTTGCATATCCAGAACTGATACTTCGAGAGCTTACCATAAATCTGGTTCTCTCGGAGTGTGTCCAGTACAACCCGCATGTGCTAGGCATGCTCCTCCTCGGTCGTCGAGTATATCAAAATGTCGTCGATGAAGACCACGACAAATCGATCGAGGTATGGCTGAATGATCCTATTAATGAGGCCCATGAAAACTGCAGGAGAATTGGTTACGCCGTATGGCATAACCAAGAACTCAATGTGGACATACCTACATTTGAAGGCCGTCTTCTGCACTTCCTCGTCCCGAACTCTGAGCTAATGATAGCCTGACCTGAGGTCTATCTTTGAGAACCACCGTGCTCCCTTGAGCTGATCGAAGAGGTCATCAATCCTCGGTAGCGGATACTTGTTCCTCACTGTCACCTAGTTCAGGTGACGATAGTCGACACAAAGTCCCAAGCTCCCGTCCGCCTTCTTGGCGAACAATATCGGGGAAGCCCAGGATGAAACAGTGGGTCGGATGAATCCCATTACCTACATGTCCTAAAACTATACTCGTAACTCTCGAAGCTCTGTGGGAGCCATCTAATATGCTTGGGTGGATATCGGGGCTGTCCCGGGGTACATATCAATATAAAATTCTACCTCTCTATGAGGAGGTAGTCCTAGAACGTCGTCGGGGAAAACGTCTGCATACTGATCCACCACTGCAGGAAAACTAGGACTCCGCACGTCAACTGCTCCTAGGATGAGGCTAGCCAACTGATGAGTGATGGGATGTCCTCTCATCTGCGAGAGTCCTTCCTATGGTGCGAAGGCTCCCTTCTCGTTGGTGAAGGTGAACCTGCTCCCGTCGGTGCGTACACACAGCACATTGCGCCTAACACAGTCAATCTGAGTGTGGACTGTAGATAACCAATCCATTACCAAGATGACGTCGTAAGGCCTCGACGCCGCAACAAGAAGATCCGATCCGAATCTCTCGCCTCCTAGAGTAAGCTCACACTGCCAGAACCAGTGTGTAATTGTCGAGTCTACTCCCATAAGAGTCTCTATCCGTAAGGATTGAGTCAACGACTCCGTTGGAATCTCTGAGCTCCGAAAAAGGGCAGCGGCTATGAAATAATGACTCGCTCTTGTGTCTATAAGAACTGCAGCAAGGGTGGAAAAGACACAGAGAGTACCTCGAATCATCTCAGGCGCACTGTGGTCGTAGGCCTCCGCTGCCTGGAGCTGTGCCGGTCTCTACCCGCCAGCTCCCAGTGGTCGACGTGGACCTCCTAATGGTGGTGGTGGTAGAGCCTCAAAGCATCTCCCACCACCTAATGCTCGGAAAACTCCTCTGCCTCGTCCGCTAGCGCCCTGCGGACCGCCATGGTCAACCCTCTGCATCTGCCTGGGTGGCCCCTCAACCGTCTGTTGCTCCTCGGCACGGCGGTCGGGCAGTCACAAGCCATGTGGCCCTGCCCACCGCATGCGTAGCACTATCTGCCTCTCGAAAGACAGGCTATGTGTTGTGTGCCCCGCACCGCTGAGCCAGTGTCCTGAGGTCGTCTGCCTAAGGGTCTGGTCTTCCTAGACCCATGTGCCATCCGTCGACTGCCTGCTGCAGAAGACTCTGCTATGTGCCGCCCTGTGGTAGGTCTCGCTGCTGATGTAGGCTCAACAAGGAAGATCTCTATGAGAAGGGATCACTCCAGTACTCCTTCCTGTGTCGGAATGATGAGGGAGATCAGCGATGTCCTTATCTCATGCCTCAATCCCTACTCAAAGGTCCGAGCTTGGATGAATGGGTCTCGTACCATGTCTGTCGAGTAGCGCAAGAGATCGGTAAATCTCTCAGTGTACTGGGCGACAGTCAAGATGCCCTGTCGCAGCTGTAGAAGCTCCTGGATGCGCACTGCACGGAGGGTGGCTGGGAAGAACTCCGAGAGGAAGAGGCACTCAAAGTCCGTCCTGATGAGAGATGCCTCATCGTGCACCTGGAGCATCAAGCTCCACCATCTTCCTCTTTCCGCGTGCAGGAGGCTCACTGTGAGGATCACCATGAGGTCTGCTGGTGTCCTCACTAATTTGAAAACCCGTAAAACTGCCTCCATCCAATCCTCGACTGCCTGGGGGTCCGTCTCCCTATGGAACCTGGGTGGTCGTTGGCGCTGAAACTTGTGCAGTGCACTAAGGCGACGTGCATCGTCAGTGGCTGGGGCTGGTAGAATCAGTGGCTCGGCGTGTAGCGGTATCACCGATGCCTCTGCTGTCAAAGGGCCCTGTACTGAGGCCTCGTCGCTCAGTGGGTTGTCGTCACGTACAATGCTCAGAACCCTAGATGGCTGTCGTTGTGGGGCCATCCTGAAAAGAAACAGGTGTGCCATGGTCAAACAGTATACCTGGTGAGCTAACACAAAGTAATCACCCAGAAAACATGAAAAACACATGTAATCAATGTTTTCGTGCATTAAGTCGGAAATCAGAAGTCAGGGTCCTGGTGTACGGATACGTCGGCTGCCACACCAACACTGGACTCCCTGGACTGATAACCACACTCAATACTCTTAACATTGTTTCTTCACATAGAAAAAGATCACAGTCCTGAGTTCTGCGGTAGAACCGAACTCCTCTGATACCAATTTGTCACGACCCATCCTCGAGGCCCGTGCCGTGACTACCCCAAGCCCGCCTTCTACAGGTCAGGGGCTGGAGACTAGCACCAAGGCATAATTCCTGGAAAGAAGGGAAGGCATTGACTTTGTAAAGTAAACAAACACCATGAAGAAAAAAAGCAGAAGTAAACACTATGTAAAAACTGTGTACAATAGTAAGTGTGGAAAAGTAAGTGGGCCAGAATACAAACCCAAACTGAAAGTAAAGTACAACTGGAAAGGGAAAATAGCAACTGAAAGTAAAGCCGCAGACTCGAGTTTTCCCTCGAAGTCCCACCTGAAGGGTGGGTACAGATAGACTCAACAGATCCTCGGGTCTAGCCGTCCGCTCCATGTACATCCCGCCCAATGGTCCACCTCAAGGTACCGACCTGCTCCGCAAGCCTCAACCACGATCAGCGTTGTCCATCGTCTGAAATCAACACAACGTGAGCGGGCAAAGCCCGTGCAGGGGTGAGTATAAGCTACTCAGTAGGGATCCTGAGACCCCCGAAGGTCTCCCAGAATCCAAAAAGGATAATCCACAAAGGGAAGATACAATCACAAAGTAACATCCGACTCTATTTAGGTATATGCCCATACATATACCAAATTCATCAATTCTAGTTCTCTCCGACCTCTGAGCCCATGTTCGATCACATCCACACATGAAATCACAACCCGATCCACACAGGAAAGCATAACATATTCCACATAGGAAAGCAAGTCAAGATTCCGCTCACACAAGTATACTTCTTCGCATGACGATAGAGATGATCAGATATATCCACTGATGCATCTACGCAGTCAGACCCACAAAGGATCGACAGGTATAAACCCCTGCAATGACCCACAAAGGATCTGACCCACACAAGATCGATAGCTAACTAACACCCGCAATAACCAACATAGGATCGGACCCACACAAGATCTGTAGGCACTGGCCCACACAGGACCGTTGACCGCTGACCCACACAGGATCGGTAGCACTGATCAATGTAGGATCGGTGAGTGTTGTAGTCGTTGTCGTCGTCGAATCCATTGAAAATGTCTCCACAGTCGTCATCGTCGTCGTAGTCGCAGCAAGCTCCAGGGTTCCCGCACAGAGCAAGCTCGTTCGGGAGGGTCCACTCCACAGGCCGATGGGCTGAAACATCAACTAACACTTAGTCTGGAGATGATGTATCCAAAAGTTTTTTTATCGTCAATAGGAACTCAACGTCACAGACGGCGCGTCAATCAGATGCCCGGTCTGAGAGTTATTGGCTTTTTCGTCCTAGGGGCTCGGTTGGTTTGTAAGTCAAAACCAACATGACCATACTCCAACTGTGTCCAAACCTTGATCGAAGTAATCCAAAAGGTCTTCCTCACTTAGAGTAATCCATCAATGTCGAAGACACGTCAATCAGACGTCCGAAGCTCACGTTATAAGCGTTTCTGCTACGAGGGCCCGGTTGGTTTCGTGTACGAACCAACCCGGCCGAACCCAATGTTCTTTGAAACCCTAAGTGTAATATACCGAACTAACCGTCTATATCCAAGGATCTCTACACAACTGACGGTACATCTATCAGAGACTCGTAGCTCATGTTATGATCAACTGACCGAAAATTCTGGTATTAGGGGGGGTTCGGGCCCGGTCCGACCCAGCCCGGTATCCCCGGGGCGGCCCGGCCCGACCCGGCGTGCTGGCGCGGCCAACGGCCAGGCAGCTCGGCCGTAATGGCCCAGCGGTGATGGGGGGGCCCTGCCCCCCCCTGTTGAGAACCCGCGGCCCCCATCGGCGGGGTTGTACCTACTGGCCGACTGGGGGTTACGAACCCCCGATTTTCCCCTGACCGGCTGGACCGCTCTGGCCGGTCAACTGCTGTTGCCATAGGACCGGCAAGGGCCGGTCCCTCTGTTCCGACACCGGCGGCCCGGAACCGGCCACCGGTCCCCCTGCTCCGCCGCGACCCGGAGCCGGACGCGACCTTGGCCCGTCCGGCACGGCGCGACGATGCAACGCCCCTCCTCCGCGGCCCCGCTCTGGCTGGGGTGCTTTTGTGGTTCTCCGAAGTGGCGCGACAGAACCACGTCTTTGGTTCGTCTTCAACGGCGTGGCGTGACGGTGCTGCGCTTCTCCCCCTTTCCTTAATATTTACGTGCGGTGCTTCGACACCGCGTTTCCATGTTCGTGCCACCAAAATCATCAAAAAACCAAGGGGAGAGGAGGGTCGGACATGTTCGTGCGGGTCGACCCCCTCCCGTTATTGTGGTATCAGGCAGCTCCAATAGAAATGAAGAAAGGCAACAGAAGAATTCATGAACAACAATTAAAATAAATCCCTACCTCGTCGAATTCGATGAGCGAGGATTTATCGCAGAAATAGCTGTCACGGAAGAAGGCATCGCGGAGGGATGATCGTCGTATCATGGAGAAGTGTTGCGGAAGAAGAGTCGCGGAAGAAGGAATGTTACCGAAGAAGAGTCGCGTCGTTGATCTCCGAGGATCTGGTGTTCTTCGTGTTCTTCGTCGAAGAAGAAGGATTTTCTCCAAATCTTCTCCATGCAATTAGTTCCCAACCCAAATAAAATAAGAGTTGTCTTATTTTATTAACGCACAAGCCAACGTTTGAATTTCAAGAAGAAAAGAAATGAACAATTAATTGAGGAGTTTAAAACTACCCAATTAATGAGGCGTTTAATATCCAGATTAAACCCAAGTGTTGACTTCATTTAAAAGGGGGGTACAAGATTGTTACATATAAGAAAACAAACGGTGGGTCTCGTGTGGGCCCCACCTCACAAATATCCTACCATGTGGGTAGGATATTGTGGGTCCCATATTATCCACTTAACCTAAGTTAAGAAAAATAAAATAAAAATCGGTTGTAACACTTGTATTTTTTTTTCTTATCTTAACCCCCAAAAAATTAAAAACCTTACTCAAGATAATGCAACTCCGGAAATGATGTTTCTAAGAAAATACCGGCATTGCGATACCATCGGTACCCTCGGAATTTGATTCCGAGCATCGGTTCAAATGTTAGAAAAACCTACTCGTTCGTTCACTGAACGTACCCGAGCTAAACTTCGGAAAAAGATTCTGGGCACACCGGGCCTCGAAATTAGGTGCCGTTAGAAACTGCGTTCTTGTAAAATTCTCTAGAAAATTAAGAAAAAAAATTCCTTGAACTTTTCAGGTCTTTACAAGGAGGGAAATCGTTCTGACAAGTCTGCTGGTCATCCAGATATAAACTCATAATCTGGGCTATGACTCCACCTCGCCGACGATTCTCTTGTCCATCTCGACTCACCTGAACATCCAATTCGCCCTTGTATAGAAACTATCCACCCTATAGTGACTTGAAACACACCCTGCGACGATCGGAGTCTACAAAGGACCGAAAGGGAACCAACTAGTCAATCCCGAAAATGACATCATATCTCGTCATCTCTAGGACATAGAGGTCCCAATGGAGGTGACACCCACCAACCTCAAGGGGGCACTCCTTGCACTGACGCATACCAGACGTCCTAGTCCCCAGCGGAGTGTCTAGCGTCATGATAACAGAAGAAGTAAAAACACAGATCCCAACACTCTCCATAATGGGTACAGATATGAAACTATGTGTAGAACCCATATTGAATGGTACAGAAGATAAGACAAAAGCTACTAAAATAGTACCTCTGACTGTAGAAGGTCCGGGATCCTGCTCATGCTGGGTCTCTTGCACGGCATATGTCTGCCCACTGCCATGGCCATGTGACATAGCTTGGCTACCCTGAGCTATCCCGCCCTGTTGCCACTGAGATCCTGGTGTCTAGCTACCACGACCACGACCAACATCTCTTCCTGCACGCCCAGACGTATTCCAGTTCACAGACTGGTAAGAAGCTGCTGGTCCTGTTCCCGCATGTGGAGTCTTCTCAGAACCCCTCTCACTAGCCATCAGTGGAAACACCCTGCAAAAGAGCTGCAGATGAACCATCATGCCATAGGCTCAGAACTTCCCTGGATCACGTGGACACTACGGTCTCTTTTTCCCCTCTCTTCCACACAGGTAGCACCTGATCGGGCCACCTAAAGAGACTGCTTGGCTGGTACTACCACCCTGAGAGACGTCCATCTATCTCTTCCTCTTTCCAGTAAAAAAGTACCAGTAACTGGTGTTGAACCGCCCTGGTCCACACCTAAAGATTCCTTAAGGTTCCTCTCTGTGATCAACTCCCGGTTCACAATAGTGTGTACAGTAGGAAACCTGAAGACATTCACTAGTGCGTGGATGTCATAACGAATACCATCCTCAAAACGTCTGGCTCTCAACGTATCATCACCCACCGTCATGGGTGCAAAGTGATGAAGCTCCGTAAAATGATCAGAATAGTCCATCACTGACATAGCGCCCTGTTGAAGATTCATAAACTCTCGATCTCTATCTGCCCTCAGCGTCTCGGGAAAGAAAAAGTCATAGAAGACTGCCTGAAAATCCTCCCACGCCATGTCCCTGTGATGCTCTGACTGGGTGGTAACATCTCACCACCTCTTGGTGGAATCACGTAGCATGTATGTCGCGATCTTGACCCTCCGCCATGGAGGCATCTCATGATGGTCGAAAATAGACTGCATCGACCCCATCCAAGACTCTACAGCCTGTGGTCCACCATCCCCTGAGAACGTAGGCGGATGCTGCTGCTGGAAGATACGTGTCAGCTCGGCCATGGATGTGACAGCTTGCGGTGCTCCCTGAAAGGTCTGCATGAACTGCAATATGCCTTCACGGAACTGCACCTCCGCTCTTGTGTCTGGTATAGAAGCTGGTGCCGTATCTGGCTCTGCTGGAGGATCTACTGGTAGCCCATGGACCACCATCTCCGGAGTAAAGTCGTCGCCGCAATCCTTGAGAACAACACACAGTCATCTAGGCGGAACGACACTACAAGGTCAAAAGCGTGCCATAGATTCAATATTATTATGGCTAAAAGGAAGAAACCACAAAGGGAACAAGAGGAATAAGGCATCTCAAAATTTTCAAAACAAGACTACACGACGTGTACATTGACTACACGCTGTGTAGTTGACTTCCCTTCCCCTTCCTGGGTCCTTCAGCAAGGCTAAGCCACACGGATCCTGTTAAACAAAATTACACGGCGTGTACTTAATCTACACGGCATGTATGGTGTTATTTTCCAACTGCCCATGTCTCTTGTGACACGGACAAGTACTTGGCTTGAAACCACCCGGCATGTTACACCCGCAAACGGCGTGTACATCACCATGTTTCCCCGCCACCCGGCTAAGTCCACACAATCTGTCCTCAGACATGACTACATGGCGTGTACCCAAAGGTACACTGCGTGTTCAAGGAATGGTGACATCGAACCGTGTTGTTAGTTACATGGCCGAGTCCCCAGGTCACACTACACGGTGTGTTCGTTATTGACACGACATGTTCTGTGCAAAAGTTCACCGGACCGGGTTGTTAGTTACACGGCCGGACTCCGAGTCAATACAACATGGCGTGTATATCTGGTACACGATGTGTTTTACCAAACCACATCCCTACCCCATGTCGCCGCCCACACAGTTTGTGACACGGGAAGAGACTACATGGCGTGTACTCAGAGTACACAGTGTGTACTTAAAAAGATCATTTTTCAACCCGAAAAGAAGGCCATACACGGTGTGTTTAAAATACTACATGACATGTATACTGGGTTTCCAGTCAGTATGCCTCAGAAACTTCCCCAGATCCCATAAATCACTGAAAAACAACACCTAAGTGTCAAATTCTGACCCGTGAGGGCCCATAATCCCCACGAATCAAAATTTGACATCTTTTCTATGGTATAACTAATAAACAGTCAATGATCCACCAAATTCCGGTCAAAGGGGGCCCATACTCCCAAATAACCAAAGTTTGGCGTCCATTCAATAAACATATTTACACAAAAATCACCCTATCAAATAGCTTGTATTTTTACCAGTGTGGCTATCACAACAGCAAGCTTTTCTAGCACAACTACTATCACAACAACATGAAATTTTCTAATGCACCTACGTGGCATGGAAACTATGCGTGGCATGTGATTCTAGCATGTGACTAAATGATGCATGAGATGGAATACCCTCATATCATTGGGTTGCAACTAAATAGAACCCATAGATAAAATATAAACAACACAATACAAGTGCATCACCCAACGGTGAAGTCATATCAGCTGTAAAATTTTCAAAACAGAAATAATTGAAAAAATACTAGGTAGACTAGCTTTTCCGTGTACGCAGGTTAGCTATGCCCAGGAAAAACTTATTACCGACTACCGGTCCGTCCTATCCCTGACTACGGATCTAAATAGTAAGTCAAAGAATAGAACCCCTATGACAAAACTTTGTAACGTTCCGGTTCTAGGTGCCACACAATGGGTTCCCCAAACCCGGTTCGCCATGTGACCTCATGCACATTTCCCCAAACGCCAGAGGCTACCGACTAGCAGCGAGGGCCCAGGTCTGATAGTGGGGAAACTATGCCCTCATTTTTCAAAGTGTAGCACAACATAATACAAAATAAAACATACAACAAAGAGTGGAAGTAGTAATCCATACATAACTGAAATAAACAACAGCAGTGTATATAAGCAATAGTATGTAAATGATGATGATACATGTCTCAAGTTCTAAGAAAACAGCTATAACATGTTATACATCAGTACGATACAACCAAAAGCCGAGTACAGAAAAACAAAGCAAAACAGGTGGTAGCAGCATCGTGAGCCTAGGCTTAGTCCCATGCCCTCCTACTCCTTAGCAGCAATCATGTACCTGTATAGGGACTCCTGCCCCTATATACACATGCAGCAACATAATGATTTTGGGCCGAAAAGCGTGACCCAAACAGGGTGTGAGAAATATATCTCAGTAGGAACCCACCAAAGGCTCGTGCCCGACTGCGTGTAAGCATGCAACAACGGTGTGAAAAAGTAAAATGCAATAAAGTAAGAAGTACTGAAAAGTAATTAACTTATAAATCAAATTGCCATTTTATTATTCATTTAATCTGTTAATATTATAAATCACCACAGTGAATTTCTATGTAAACCGTCCATGTCCTCAGACAAGAAAAAAATTACCCTCAGGTATGTAGAATCCAACCTGCAGGTATATCCTCAGGCATAACAGAATTTTCCCTCAGGCACAATAAGTGTCTCCCTCAGGCACAGAAGTCAATCCCTCGGGCACGAAAGGTTGCCCTCTGGGGAAATAACTACATCCCTAAGGACAAACAGTGCAATTTCCTAAGGATAATCATAACAAATCCCTCAGTATAATAGGTAAACAGGCCATGCCCAACATTGAAACAAACAGTAACAAGCAATTCCTCTCATGGAAATTCTACAATTACTACATTATAGGCTTACCCTCGAGTATCCTGGCCAAATGACTAAATAGTGGGACACACCCCCGGGGTGGTTCCGGATCCAAGCAATGATCCCAAACTGCATTTTAATATCATAATTAAATACCTAATGAATTATAGGTGTTTAATATAGCAAGGACCTCAGCCACACGACACCCCCACATGGGTTTGTTGCACAAAAACACACAAAACACATATCAGTAGGAAAACTAAACACCAAGACACCTAACTTAAATGCCAACGAACGTTATACATGAACGACGACTCCAGAAACGCCCATGAACGGCGTAGATATGATGAAGAACAAAACACATTCAAATGTAAACAACTTGTGTTAGGAGAAGACTTGGTAAGCAACACGCTAGGAGAAGAGAGGGATTACCTGTGCGGTTCCAACGAGATCGTTCGAGGCAGAAACCGATTCCAGACGAACACCCAGCGGATCATCAAAGGTTCGGCCTCCTCCTTTGGCTCCAAAATGGCTCAAATGCCTCCTCTGCCAAATGAGGTGGCTACTGCCTATTTTAAGCCGAACAAACAAATTATACGACGTGTACTTCTAAGTACACGATGTGTACTCCTTTCATTTAATTGTTCCTCTGGCGGCTTCCCGCCAGCGTGGCACTTTTCACCTACCGACATGAGTACATGGATTGTACTCCTGAGTACACGACGTGTACTGCCGCCCAGCTGGCGGCTGCTCTACAGCCATACTTTTTGACCTGCCAACTGACTACACAGTGTGTAATGGACCACTACATGGCGTGTATTCGGTTCCTACACCCTTTGTCCCTAGAATGGCTACACGCCCAATGTACTCATCCCAACACGGCCAGAAGTACACGGTTTGTGGAAAAGTACACAGCGTCTAGTTCCAAAATTTGGTATTTTTCCTCATTTTCCATATTTTATTAAAAAAACTTAAGGAAAAGGGAAAAGATGAAGCCCGTACCTCAAGGAGAAGAACGGGTTCTCACAGGATGTATTTCTCAAAAGGCTTCCCCTCTAATCCTCCAATCCTCTCCCCACGAGAGGTGTGGTGACAAAATTATAAACTATGATTTAAGGATGTCACTTTAAAGGGGGGAAACCAAGAGTTTAACTTGTTAATTAATTAACTTGTGTTGGATTAATTAATTAGGGTGAAGTACAAGGGTCAGGTGTTTACATAATAGTGTAACTGGGAAATTAATTTCTAGCCATAAATTTCTGACCCTCCTCATGTTGTTCCCACCTCTGAAATTTGAAATGAAGGGATAAAAATAAAATAAGTGATAAAATATTTTATTACTGTTCTTCCAAAAAAAGTGAAAAACTAACTTCCATTCTCTTTCGAATGCAACTGCAGTGAAGGTATCACTAGGAAATCACCGATGTTGCGAGTTCAACGGTGACCTCAGATTAAAATTCCGAGCACCGGTTCAAAAGATATAAAATGCCGCTCGTACCTTAACTGAATGTACCTGAAAAAAATTTCAGAAAAATATTAACAGCCACCCTCATCACACTACGGACGATGTTAGGATCTGACTAAGTGAAACAAAACCCAAAAAACCCAACAGTACACTCAGATTTTCAATTTGAGTTACCGTTTAATTGTTAAAAATTTTACAATAAAATAATTATCACTTAATTATTTTATTTACGGCCAAAAACTAACTTTCTCTGGTTCCCCCCGATGACCCATGTTAGTATCTATATAAAGAAATCATACCCTCATGAGTTCAGTGGCTGTCTCAGATTTTCAATCGAAGTTACCGTTTGTGAGTTATAAGCATTTGAAAAATAAAATAACTTTATTTAATTATTTAATTTACGGTTATGCCATTTTCAAGGTTTCTCACAGGAGGCATGCACTGACTAAAATTAAGTCATGCCTTAGGTAAATCTGCCATCCTGAGTGCAATATTGGCCTTAGATTTCTGATCCGATTATCCGTTTATGGTTTATTCCACATTTTCAGGAAAACTGAAAATGTGGGTTAATTTAAGCTCTACAAAACTTTGACGGATCATTCCGGGCACTCCGGACCTCGGAATCGCGCGCTGTCAGAAACTAAGGACTCGTAAAATTCCCAAGTATTTTTAAAAAAAGTTTTCCACAGAAATTACAGGTATCTAAAATTAATGTTCTGAAGAAGAAGTCACCCAAAAAAACATGGTTACTAATAGTGAACACTAGAAGTAACCTCTTATGGTCGGAAAGTGAAATATATCTACATTATTAGGTAAAAACCACTTAAAAATGAGCTAAACTATCATAGAAGGCACCTAAACTATACTTCCACTCACAATTGTACATCACCGCCACCTAACAACATAGTGGTGAACAAAACAAACTCTAATATAAAACCTCATTAGGTTCCATCCGAATTAATTAATAATAAAATTTTTTATGAAACTCAATCAAGGATAGTTGGTCATCCAATGATCCACTAATGTTAAGAAAAGTAGATCAAATCATATCTTACAATATCTGTATAGTATTATCTGACAATCTATTTAACTAATGATGATATGCAATGCTTGATTTCAACTGAGTCTCGAGTGAATTCAATTATATGTAACAAAGTCAAAATGTAATATGTGTGTCTCACTCTGAAACAATTATCGAGCAATCATTGTTCAATACTATGATATTTAGAACATATATTTTTCATATCTATTCACATAATTAAGTAAGTATGTTCAATTAAATGGGGGATCTTTCATTAAAAGGTATAAAATCCCCCCAATATTTTCAAAACCACTTACGGTCTAGCGTAACCCCATTATTAATTCCATAATGATTTCCTCCAATACCCATATTGTCACCAAAATTAGTTTTATCATTTTATCAAGATACTAGTGCTCAACCTTTACTCTATAAGAAGGTAATTCATTGAGAGACAAACCAAGAAATGTTCCTGTTCATTCCTAATAACCAGAAATAATTCCTAATGGCTTGGTGCATATTTTCCTCTCTAGGATATACCAACTATATTACGGTATTAAAATATATCATCACCGACTATATGATGGGATATGGGAATACTACTCACCCATAATCCATGATCATAACAACCATGTCCATCAACAACCCCAATATCATGTCACCTCCATGTAACACTTCCATCGTCCCATAAAACTATATGTATGACCCTATCTATCTTTCAACCATTCCACAAGATAAGATATAACTACAATGGGTAAAAAATTTATATAACCAAGGTCCTTTAATGAAACACATGATGTTTTATAGACATTGACATTAAATTACTTTTATGGAATACTTAATACATGACACAAACTAACATCCAAAGAACGTATTAGTTTAGTGTATTTTAAAATTGAAAAACATAAACAACCGATTCATAAAGCATCTAAATCGTCTCCTACATTATTATTCATAACTAGAACTTCCTTTTGATACATCTTACTTAATACCATTTTTTCCAATACAAGGCGAAAAGGAAGAAGATGGGTGAGCTCAAATTATCAGTAAGGGTAAGCATTGAAAATATCATTAGAACCTTAAATATAAGTATGTAAAAAATATGAACACAAATTTTAAAAAAACATAACAAATTTAAAATTAAATGCACGACCAATTGTCACTTATCGACCAGTAAATGATCCGGTGCTCTACTAATGTTTATAGAAACACTCAGGTCGAATCCTCGGTGATTATACTTTGTAATAGTCGTTTGTTTTTAGTTGATTGTATTTTGATTAGGGGGGTTTGTTTGCAGAGATTAACTGAAATGATTGATTAAATATAATTGTTTTAACAAATTTATAATGATTGGGTGAGTTGATCATTAGGTTAGTTAAGCTTGTGATATCCTTGAGCTTTTCTTTATATTGTATTTAAATTAACACCCATGTCACAAGTTGATGTTTATTTGAATTCCCAAGTGTTAAGGATTTAATCCAAGCCTTAACAAAACATAAGGTTCTAATATTGATCATATCTTGTTTATGGTAGTGTATTTATAGTTCCAAAAATCCATGGAAACCACACATTAAACAAACCAAGTCATTAATCCATGACATGATATGTCCAACATACACAATGTTAATTCAATGAATACTCATCGAGAAAAAGCTCTCAATCGCTTTACATAACTAAATTAAAACTAACCCAAATGAGATATTTACTCATCCATTAACATGGTTATTAATCTAGTAATATAATTTTATCGTGTTGAATTATAAAGAGAAGAAATAGAAAGGGATTAGAAAAGAGTGGTACGTCGAACACCCACACACGAACAATGATGATAATTAAAAACAGATTTTTGATTGAATGAGGAAGAAAAAGAAAGGAAGGGGGTTCAAATGAATTTAAAAAATTTTAAGAAAATTAAAATGAAACTATATAAGGTGGATGAGAATAAGAGATATTTAAGAAGAAAATGGCACTAAAACAGAATTACAAAAGAAAGGAATACAAAATTACAAAAACGAAGAACACAAAAGTATGTGAAAACAATGAGAGGAGGAAAAGTCAATCAAGTGAAAACATGAGAATAGAAGATCCTACCAAGCCTTTGGAAAGGATTGTTTCATGCCAATATGATCTCTTCTCTTCTAAAATGACTACCCCTATCAAGGAGAGAAGGGGAGAGTTTTTATCCCCCAAGGAGTGGACTGTTTGCATTCCCAATCCTCCCCTCCACCTGCATCGCCAATTTGTCAATTCAAACTACCAAATCAAGAGATATCTTCTTATTCAAATTGTATATAATAACGTTGTCCGACTACTTTCAATGTTTGGAGGCATTTGGACAAGTGGAGCCAATGTTATAGCGGTTGTTTTAAACAAAGGCAAATTGTCCATTTCTATCCATGCTTTTTCAATGGCCAAAATGTGAATGGATTTTGGAAGAGGAAGATGCCTTAAAATCCGAATGAGTTATTCAATAAATTAGTCTTCATATATTCCCTCTTTCATACTGAAAAATATAATCTTGATTTAAGGCTTATATCATGATATATGTCATGAATACTATACTAAGTTTATTTCTCGGCCAGAATGATGGGCTGAACTTCAAAGCATATTTTGGGCCCCTTGTGTTTGGATATGGGCCTTGAAATTTTTATCCAAGACCTCTTACATTGTCCCCCGAACTATGGTGGAGAATAATGGAATTTTGATTTCTGTATTTAACCCAGTAAATCAATCTACATGAATATTCCAGTTTCTTCATAGATTCATTAGTCTTGTTTGTGAGGACCATATTACCCTTAAAAACGAAGATTTGGCTCATGGTACCTTCTAATGAAATGTTTTATATTTATAGGGAAATACTAAAAAATAAGAACAACACAATTTGGATCAGTATAGTTGTAGTTATTATTAAAACAGTAAACTGACTCAATTGGACTAATTCTAAAAATGCTCAAAAATTATACTTAGTATTAAAACATTAATATTTCACATATATTATGCACATTTTATATAAAATCAGTGAAGGGAGTATATAATAAGACACGAAAATATTAACATCATCAACTCCCCCATACTTAGTCTTATGCATGTACTCGTGTGCAACAAATAAAAAACATAACAAAATCATTTTCACTCACCAACAAATATTAAAATTTTGTTTTCTCCAATCAGGGGAGGATTAGACTATTTCACTCATCCATTTTGAATTCCACCACAAGTTGTTACAGAAACAATGTTCTAATACTAATTCATTTTTTCATGCTCAAATTTAGAAATGAAAAATGTGGACACTCAAAACTCACACCTCTCAAGATGATATTCACCAACCAAAAGTAAAAATCTTAGAGTTTGAAAGAGCTCTCACATTACAATACCTATAAAAAGTTCCCAATAATCACGAGTTAATTTTAATGTTTTTTTTCTGTGTCTATGGGATAGTAGGAATATAATGTTCCAGAGAGAGAATAATAGGGGTAAAACACCAACATAGAAAAACAATGCACATTTTTTTGAAATAAAACATGGACGGGAATGAAAACACATATTTACAAGGGAATGATTGTGTGAAGAAAGACACAATAGAGGATGAGAATTTGAAGGGTATGAGAAGATTAAATATTTACATACCACAAAATTTCTTCCAATAATAATAAAATGCAAGTGTTCTTTTTTTTTTCTTTTTTTCTATTTGTTTTTTCGAAAGTTGACCTTGAAACAGATCTCACACTCATATCCCAACCCATGTTTGATCTCCACATGGCACTAATTGAAATAGTTATAACATGATCAAGGGTTGGGGAAGATTGACTTTTTACCTACCCAAGACACAACCCTTTTTTTCATTTTTTTGATTTTTTTCCATCATTTTTGATTTTTTTGAACAAATGTTAATAACATTTACAAAATTACATAAATATAAGTACATTACATTCCCCAAAACACACCGAATTACAACCTATCTCCCACAATAAAATGGATTCATTCCCTCAAGAAGATTGTAACTCATTGAAAATAAAAAATAGGGTACCCAAACAATGAAATCTATTCCCCCCACACTTAAATTTCAAAAAAAATATTCAATGAAAATCCATGTTGATATTGGGTTGGAAAAGATATTGATCTTGTAATGTGGCTATCAAAGAAAAGTTTTTCATATGCTCTAAGGGGCTTTCAAAAGGAGGATTAATGTATGGTATATGGGTGGCTATTTGGCTATTGTGATTCTAATGTGGTTTAGAAAATGCCTCTATTATATTAATACACATTAAGCTAAGAAAATCAGATTGAAGGTCCACAATCTCAAGACTCTCAAATGTGGTTGAAAACACACATTTTGAAAATAAGTCCATAGGTGGCCTTGTTGTGAAAGCTAATGTTGGTTCTCACGTTTGGGGAATACCATTTTCCAAATAAAAATTGAGCACTCAAAATGTGTTGGTATTGACAGAAAATTCTATATCCAAAGTCATATTGAAAATAAAAAAAATTTGAGATAAAAACATTAATGTTGACTCCCCAAAATGGTTGGACAAAATTAGAAAATTGGAAGGTGAGTAATCATGACTCTTGAATTTTCGTGTTTTTTAATTTTTTTTTTGTTTTTTAGGTTTCTTTTAGATTTTTTTTATAAAGTCACACCCACACAAAATAGATATAGTAAACAAAAGGGGATAATGAAGAAATAGGTAATGAAATAAAATAATAGATAGCAGAAGAAGAATAAAGATATATAGAGAGAGAAGAGAGAGAGTTAAAGGGAAAGAGGTCCCCCCTGGTAAGGATTTGGCGGGTTCCCATCTCCATCTAGTGGTAGGTCGACTAAATAAGTTAGGGATCCAATGGAAGTCGATGTGGTTCCAGGATTTTGGTATGTTACCTGAAAAAGAGAAATCATTATTCATCTAATAAAAAACTAAAAGGTAATTAAAATTTCATAAAATTAAAAGAAAACATGGGTTGCCTCCCAAGAAGTGTTGTATTTATTTGTATGCAGCTGGATAGTTTCAGTGGACTTTCCATAGTCTGACTGTGGCCATCATATTTTCTCAACTCAAGTGTGCTTCAAGAAAAACATTTTCTTTTGGAGGCCTGATGATTCATTGTATAATTTCTTCCCATCCTTGTCGGTGTGCTTTCAATTCAATGGAGTTGTAAAGAGAATATTTCTATCCTCACTTTGGCCTTCAACCTAAGGAAAGATGTTTTCCACAATGTACTAGTTTTCTATGATGGGAAATTCAGGAAGATGGCTCAATTCTGATGGTTCATTTATGTATGGATCAGATAACACAAAACCACAGTATGAGATCCCAACTGTTTTTGACTCATTTATTTCATCACTTACCAATGTAGAGTAATGGGGATCAGTGGAGTCATATGACTGAATGCAATTTTCAATAACCTTTATATCAATGTTGTTTGCCAAATAATTGTCAATTTCAACCTCAACAGTGATCACTTTATTAATTAGGGTACAAATATCACACACATCACTACCAACAGTACTATATAAACATATTTCTTCAGGGTTAACTTCACATATAAAATAATTTTTAGAATCATGGATAGGAAAGGATTAATGTGGGATAATCATATTTGAATCAACAAATTATCATTTAAGTTCATTTTCTTTATTATCATCCAATTTGGAGTAGTGGATGTCAGAGGAAAGATGAGATTCTAAAGATTTTTTGAGATCTTTTAGGTCAATGGCGTCAACATTTGTAATGTCAACATCAACATCTCCATTTATGACTTGGTTAATGAGGATACAATATTCACAAACTCCTCTAGCAGTAGAACAATAATGAAAAGATGGAATGGGGTTCAATTGACTCTTAGAAGTGTCCTCAGAAGCATGGATTTAGAATAGAGAGTGATCATCAGATGGATATCACATGGCTTGGAAAATATTGAACTTGACTTGTTGGTCACCAAATTCCATGTATAAGATTCTATCATGGACATCAATTTTGGTTTTAAATGTCATGAGGAATGGTATTCCTAGAATTAAGGGAGATCAAGAAGATTTTGTCACACCTTCCATGTCAAGGACATAGAAATACGTAGGGAAGATAAGATCATTGACTCGGACAAGGACATCCTCAATTATTCCCTATGGACTGGATGTGCATCAATTGGCCAATTGAATAACAACACTCATTGTATGTAAGGTACCTAGACCAAGGTTGGAGAATATGGATTTGGGAATGACATTAATTTAGGCACCTTGGTCTATGAGTGCATCATGAAATTTACAACATCCAATTTGGCATGGAACTGTAAAGGTCCCTGGATCTTTTCACTTAATGGGTATGGACTCTTGGGTGGAAACATTTTTGAAGTTCTTAAGTTGCCTGTTATGGGTACACAACTCCTTGAGAAACATTTCATACATAGGAATTTTATTTGTGGCCTCTATGAGGGGAATGCTGACTTCAACACGTCTAAACATGTCGAGCATTTCAGGATCAGGTTCCAAGGACTTCCTTGGTTTAGAAACAGCATGAGGAAAGGGAATTGGGTTCATAAGTGGAATTGAAGGAGGTGAGGGAATGGTTTCAGGTTCCTTTTCAGGTTTATTTTTTCTTTTCATTTTCTAGGTCAACATTAAAAGGAGGTTTGGAGGACTTTTCTTGAGGCATTGTAATTTGCTTTCCCGATCTAAGTGTAATTGCACTTACATTACCCTTGGGGTTGGGTAATGTTTGAGATGGGAGTTGGGAAGAAATGGATAGTTTTTGCTAACTAAGGTTGGCTGCAAGTTGACGAATTTAGGTTTCAATTTTCTTGAGACTAGAACGGGTGAAGGAGTCATGATATTCAACAGAACATTCCTATGGTTTCTTGGAAGAATAGGCTTTTCCCGGATTGGGATTACCTGGATTTTGGTTCTTGGGAAAGCAATTGTATTGGTTTTGGAATTGGGAAGGCTGAATATGATAATGGAATCCAGGAGGAAGATTGTTCCTTTGAGGTTGAGGTATAAAAGGATATGGTTGTTGGCAGTTACCAACACCTTGACCATATTGAAACTGGTTTTGGTTTTGAGGTGTGAATTGTAGAAGATGAGATATGGGATTACCATACCTATGGCCTTGGTTATACGAAGAAGAAAAGGACTCAGAGTGAGGTTGGTTGAAATTTATAACAAACTGACCTGATAGTTGAGGATTGGTGTTCTGCTGAGCATATGCTACATTGAGCTCCATTGGTCCAGATGAATTGGATTGATCATCTTGAAGTTGTGGACATGTGTCACTTGGATGAGATGGAGGGTTGTAGATTCCACAGTTTTTGACAGGTCCAGGAAACATTGATTGTGTAGAAGACGATGTTGGGGATTTGGTATCCACAGCTAGTTGTTGCACAAGACCTGTAAGTTCACTCATCCACTCAGTCATCTTGTTCGGCTCAATTGATTGATTATCTTGGGATTGTTTGACTTGGGAATGTGATCGAATATGGAATTTTTGTGTGCTTTCAGCCATGTTACTTATGAGATATCTTGCTGCTGCATGAGTTTTATCAACAAGAGCACCACCACTTGCGGCATCAATGTGAGTTCTCTCCATAGACAACAACCCCTCATTGAAGTATTGGATCAAGAGTTGGTCTGGGATATGGTGATGTGGAAAGGTTGCAACAATCTTTTTGAACCTCTCCTAATACTCATAGAGTGATTCACTTGGGAATTGATGTATACCCCTTATTTCCTTTTGGATAGAAGAAGTATGAGAAGCTGGAAAGAATTTCTCTAAGAAGAGTCTCTTCATGTCATTCCATGTGGTTATGGAACCAGGAGGAAGGTAGTAGTGCCATGACTTGGCAGATTCAGCTAGGGAGAAAGGGAATGCTCAAAGTTTTATTTGTTCCTCAGAAACTCCTTAAGGCTTCATGGTAGATCACACCTCTTGGAACTCTTTAAGGTGGAGATGTGGATCCTCACAGGATAGCTCATGGAAATTTGGAAGAAGATGAATCAAACCCGATTTGAGTTCGAAGTCAGCGTCTATGTTTGGATATTGAATACCAAGAGGTTGTTAATTCATATCAGGGGCAATGAGTTATTTAAGGGTTTGTGTCCTAGGATTGGTCATTTCTAATTCAACTGGCTGGATGAGGACTGGTTATTGAATGAGTTGATTATCCCTTATGTTCCTCATATGTTGGTGAAGTGTTCGCTAAATTTTAGGGTCAAACAAATCCGATGGATTGTTTGGGAGGCTACGGGCCATTCAGAGACAAGTTGGAAGAAAAAGGAAGACATGTTTTTCTTTGTATTTTTTCAATTTATGATTTTTAGGAGAAGACGGGTTTTTCTTTGTGTTTTTTTTTCATTTTTTTAATTTGTTTATTAATGTGTTTTTTTACAATAACCAGAAACTAATAAATACATAAAGCACCTTCCCTAGAAAAGGCGCTAATTGAAATGCATAGCTAATTTTCACCTATCAACCGGTCAAAGTTCCGGTGCTCTGCTAATGTGTATAGAATCACTCATGTCGAATCCTCAGCAATGATACATTGTAATAGTCATTTGTTTTTAGTTGATTGTATTTTGATTAGGGGGTTTTATTGTAGAGCTTAACTGAAATTATTGATTAACAATAATTGATTTAACAAATTGATAATTATTGGGATGAGTCCATCCTTAGGTTAGTTAAGATTATGATATCCTTGAGCCTTGCTTTATATTGCATTTAAATTAACACCCATGTCACAAGTTGACGTTGATTTTAATTCCCAAGTGTTAAGGCTTTAATCAAAGTCTTAACATAACTTAAGGTTATAATCATGATCATGTATTGTTTATGGTAGTGTATTTATGGTTCCAATAGTCCATGAAAACCACACATTAAAAAAAACAAGTCATTAATCCATGACATGCTAAGTCCAACATACACAATGTTAATTCAACGAATAGTCATCAAGAAAAAGCTCCCAGTCGCTTAACATACATAAATTAAATCTCAACCCAATGAGAGATTTACTCAGCCATTAAGATGGTTATTAATCTGGTAATATATGTTTATAGTGATGAATTTTAAAGAGAAGAAAAAGAAAGGGAGTAGAAAAGAGTGGTACGTTGAACAAACACACACACACGAACAATGATGATAATTAAAAGCGGATTTTTGATTGAATGAGGAAGAAAAATAAGGGAAGGGGGTTCAACTGAATTTAAACTATTTTAATAAAATTAAAATGAAACTATAGAAGGGGGATAAGAATAAGAGATATTGAAGAAGAAAATTTCATGAAAATAGAATTACAAAAGAAAGGACTTACAAAATTAAAAAAACGAAGAACATGAAAGTAAGTGAAAAAAATGAGAGGTGCAAAGGTCTCTCAAGTAAAAACATGATTATGGAAGATATTCCCAAGTCTTTGGAATGTATTTGGTCATTACAATATGATCTCCTCTCTTCTGAAATGCCAACCCCTCTCAAGGAGAGAAGGAGAGAGAATTTAAAGACCAAGGAATGTACTGTTTGCATTCCTAATCTGTCCCTCCACATTCATCGCCAATTTGGCTATTCGTAAAGATGAATCTCGAGATATCTCTTTCTTCATAGTTGTAGATAATTAATTTTTCCAACTACTATTAAAATTTAGAGGCATTTGGACAAGTGGATCCAAAGTTATGGTGGTTTTATTAAACAAAGGTAAACTTTATATTTCTATCCATGCTTTTTCGATGGCCAAAATCTGAATGGATTTTGGAATAAGGAGATTCCTTCAAATCTGAATGATTTCATCAACAAAGTAGTCCACATATATATCCTCTTTCACACTATAAAAGATCTGCTTTATTTGATTCTTACATCATGTGAAATGTCATGAATACTATACTGATTTTATTTCTCATCCAAATGATGGGCAGGACTTCAAAGCATATGATGGGCCCCTTGTGTATGAGGTCGGCCTTAAAATTTTTATCCAAGACTCCCTGCATTGTAACCCGAAATATGGTGGAGAATAAACGAATTTTTAATTCTCAATTTAGTCGAGTAAGTCAATCTTCATGAATAGTCCAGTTTCGTCACAGATTCTTTGGTCTTGTTTGTGAGGACCATATGACCCTTCAAATGGTAGATTTGGCTCATGGTACCATTTATTGAAATGTTTTATATTGAAAGGGGAATCCTAAAAAACAAGAACCACACAATTTGGATCAGTATAGGGATATTTATTCTTAAAATAGTAAAATGACTCAATTGGACTACTTCTAAAAATGCTCAAAAATTATACTTAGTATTAAAACATTAATATTTCACATAAATTATGCACATTTTATATAAAATCAGTGAAGGGAGTATATAATAAGACATGAAAATTTAACAACATCAAACATATACCAAAATCTTGAGTCATGAAATTAATCATTGTTGTACATAAGTTTTAAATCATAATAGAATCATTAAACAAGAGAAAATAGATTTGGAAAAAGCATGGAATTGTGAAAAAACTAAGAAAAAAAATATGATTTCTATAGTATCCATGTAATTGATTCCATGAACTTTTTAGTGGGAAAATTCCATTACTAAACTGGGATTACATTCCATTCCAACCATGTATTACTGAACTAGATATACTTGTCGTTCCAACTGTGTATTACTGAACTAGATTTACATTCCATTCATTTATATCATATTACATATAAATATTTACCTTGTGTTTTAGAGAGTGATATAGGTCCCACAAATTTCATATTTTAATTATTCTTACTTGTTCCACAAAATCATAAATCATTTATCATAGCATAACCTAGGAAATAAAATTGGTCTCTTAAATTTCATTCCATCAAAACACAATCAACATAAAATATCATTCCATAAATCACATGAATAAATTATCGTAATAATAGGAAAAAACATAACCCTATTTAAATATTGTCATCTTAGATGACAAATAATTTTGATAAAACACCTTAACGTAATTCTTGAAGAAAATATCTTTTCTTCTTAAAAAATATTTCATTTCTAAAAATTACATGCAATTTTAAAATAGAATAATTTAGTGAAAATTAAATAGAAATTATATAGATAATATTTCATTGAAATAAGTAATTATAAATAAGTAAAAATTCATTCATGGAGTATAATATTAAAAAACATTCTTCCGATACATTTTCCTGAAAAGACAGAAATTACCTCTTATTGAAATTGAATGAAATATTCATTCCATATAGATTAATAAAAATTACCAATGAGTAAAATTGAAATTAAAAATTTTTAGAAGAGTATAAATTATATTATATATTTAGGAATCATCGATGTGGATGATAAATATACCATAGTAAATACTTTTGAATAAACAATTGTGGATAATAATGAAATTGAAAAATTATCCCATACCAATTTATAACTAGTCATAACGTTTGACTCATAAAATAATGAAAATTATATTCATATGTAAATATTAGAACATAATAATATTAATCATAAAACATCCATGGGAAGCAAAAATACCACGTAAAATAAATAAGTGGTTTATAAGGCATATGACACCCAAAAATAAAATTGAGACAAAATAATCTCTTTCCTTAGGTCTGATTTGTTTCGTATGTACCCAAACCTCCTATATAGTGGGTTTAGACATATTATTAACATGTAACAGAACAAAAATAATATCTATGATATCATATATGATTCAATTATGAAATTATATTACCCATTTATTTATCAATTCCAAGTTCAAGCAACATTTTGGTTAATAATCATTTTATCTATAGTATGTGTTTTGAATTTATAATCATGATCTTATTAAATAGATCATGATTTACATACATCCAGAAAGTAAAACATCAATTATATATCATAAATACTTAGTATAGAAATACATCTAATAGATGGATAATTGAAATGGAATACACCGTTCATGGAGACAGTAAGTTGTACGTATGCATGAATGATGTTTATGTTTCCTTATTGAATTGAATGGAAGATTATAATATATATATATATATATATATAGTAGAATTATTATGTCAAATATTTCATTCGTATTTATTATATATACGTTATAATAAATGTTGATTGGTTAACATGGATAATGGATATCCTCACACCGGGGAGAGGGTTAGTCGTACGTACACACGAGGGACCATATCATTCCCTTAATGGTTAAATTGTATTATATTGGATGGTATATTAATCATAATTAATTATTATCATATAATATTATATTATTTAAATTCATTATACTCATCATTATATCCATCTAAATTTTTTATTGTTGAATAAAAAATTATACCACAGCGTGGAGACGGGTAGAAGTACGTACACACGCATTGTAATATTCTTATTCGTGGTGTGGGTAAAATGTGGGATAAAGTTGTCTCATAATTTTAACAACATATCATCTTGTTTAATATTCTATATTATTTACTATAGTATGTAAATAATATTATAATAGTAAGTAGAAGAAAAATCGAAATTGAATGAGGGGAAAAAACACTGACCTCTTTTTTGAGTATCTCCTTTTGATTAGCACAAAAGGACTCTATAGGACGGCTTTTATCCAAAATTGTTTCCTATATAATTAATTGAGGGAGGTTAGGAGAACAAATAAGTAGTTTTTTGTAGATTAAAAAAGGCTTTTAAGTTTGATTAAATGAGAAGAATATGTTCTCATTTATAAGAGGGGAGAGGCACCATTGGAAATACCCAAACAATTAAATTAATATAAATTAATTTTAAATATAAAATTCTAACAAAGTGTATTATTTGTAAGATATAATCAGGATTTATTGAAATAATCTCAAATAATAAAATTTATAAATATTGGTATTTAATTTTAAACCTTATCATTTTGATTAATCCTTAATTAATCTATTTAATTTTAATTGTGGAAATAATATTCTAAATATTCAATGGTTATAAATATTTACTGATGAGTTTTCAATTGTCAACAATTAAATAATATTTGAAATATTAATCTTATAATTTTAACATTGTAATTTTTATATATATTTGTGATTTTTAAATAATTTAATGATATGTTATTTTTATAAAATATCAATAGTTTCAATTTTTATAGTATTCAATTATTAGTATTTAAATAAAATCCAAAAATAATATAAATTAAAAAAAATATTTACTAAACCCCTAACATGTCATATTCACCTATCAAATTCATTTATAATATTAATTATTTTATATTATATTTCTTTTAATATTTATAAAACCATTTGTTTGATATTTATATTAATAAAATAATTTCACAATCACTATTGTGTAATCATTAATAATAATTATATAATCTCTAAAAATTATAAAAAACATTCATGATTTAGATAATTTAATTATAATTTTGGAGACTATTTATGGTCAATGTTTTATCCTATGTATCACTACATTTTAATTATTACACATATAAGAGATAAGAGAGTGAAATAATGTCACATTATTTTGATTTAATTATAATTACAACACTTTCATTGAAAGAAGTCCATAAAATGAATCAATTCCTACCCTTAGGTTATATTGTTAGAAATTAATTCATCCAATATTAGGTTGGAAGTTTTTAAGGTAATTTTATTATCTTTATCTTATTTTTTGTTAAACTAATTTAACTGATTTACCTTCACCCATGGTAAATAAAAATTACCATGGTTACTATTCATAAAATCCAAAAATCGTAACATGTTAACATACATTGTACAAAATGATTCCAAATATACAATCTATTTGTCAAAATTCATTACCAATATGTTTTATTAGTAAATTAATCTCAATTTCTATTTTAAAAAATCCGCAATAGGGGTTTTATGAATTAAAAACTATCGAATGATTGACATGTTTTTATGTCTAATTTAAATGTGAAATTACATCCAATGGAAAATTTTTTATTAAATGATAAATGAAATCATCTTATATATTAAAAAATAAATTAAAACTATAATCTACCTCTATAAATAAATTAGTCAGAAATACTTTTTTGAATTAAAATGCATTATTTTCCACTATTCATTTAAATATGTATTTCATCAAAAAATATAAGAAATTTCAACCAAGGAAACTATTAATGACCAAGTTATAAAGAATAATTTTTTTTATATCAAATAGAAGTTATCAAATTTTCAAAAACAATATTCAAAAAGGGATCTCCATCATAATGGAGTAAAACTGTGTTTTTTTGAACAATACTTCTTTTACTAAAATTGAATTTGCTCTTATGTAATATCAAGAAAACATATAAGATTACTTTTAAAAAATACATGTAATATGTTTAATATATACATCACTATTAAAATAGAAAAATGTTATTTTAATATATAATATACTCACTTATTTTCATTTAATATATTTTTTATGTAAGTTAATACTATTCATACAAAACATTATATTTACTAGGTTATAATATTCAGTTATCACTTATACTCAATCTTGAGTGATTTGAATTTTATAAAAATAACTTGAAATATTTTATAACTGATTCCATGAATATTATTGCATATACTGCAAGATAATACAGTGTTTCTTATATAGGTAACTAATCGTGGTGTAGCGTACAACACAAGACATCAAAGAAATTAAATAGAATATATCTCATAAAATCTCACGGTGTTAAATTATACCCCCATCAAAATGAATTTCAACCTCAACATTATGAGTATTCATATAATATTTTCTACTTGAATGTTTCTTTCATAGATACTAACATCGTAGAAATGAATACGAAAACATTATTCTTAAATGAAACGTTAGAAACATATAAGTTACACAATGTAACTCATAACTGGGTTTCTACATAGGATAACAAATGTGGGAAGTGAAATCATGGATATGGATGAAAAATATAACCATCTCATTATGATGGATCATGATAGATAACAAGGTTTGTAAAAAGATAACAATAAAAAGCCCTAAATCAACAATGATTTAAGGGACCATCTGATTCATTGGATTAGAAGGTACTAAGGTAACCTTTTTGGATTCTAGATCCTTTCTATAATGATGTGTAATTTTGAATGATATTTAATAATTACTTGTATTTTTTACAATCTCACTATCATTCATTCATTTATTAATTTCAACTTCATCTATTATTTAATGAAATGAAGTTGAAATTTTCAATCTTGAAATGTTAGAAGACCATGTGATAGAAGGATATGTCATTCCATATGTCTCAAAAAAATGTTAGTAGAAGAAATCAAATATGAAAAAGTCAACCTATGGTGTGACGAAACATTAATCTATCAAACATCAACCAGAATATAACTATACTATCAATAAATAGATTACATTAAAATCATTCCAAAAAACTAAAATCATAAAACATTAGAAAGGGGTGAACAAATTAAACTTAACATTTGTATCCCATATCTTATAATGTTGTTTTTGGTTGTCACATTCCAGCTATGTGGATACATTAATCATGTATTCACTTGAAACTTTATAATAATATGAGTTACTATAGACCCTTACTAAAAACATGCATTCTATAAAAATTAACTCTTTCCACAAATCAAAAATCACAAAAAATCTATATACTCAAACCATGTTATAACATTGTACTTATAACATTTTTGAGTTAATAAATACTGTCAATCATCAAATTATATTTTTATCCCTTCATTGTGCACATATTATGTATTTAAATAAATTAATAACATTTCATGGTTACATGTATCATTCAACATATACTTTGAAATACTTAAGGAAAAATAGTAATGTAAAAATCCTTATATTTTTATTTATTCTATAATACCATAAAATTACTTATACAACATTATTATTTATAAAAATTAAATTATTCCACTATATTCTTAAACCATTGACCAAGCTTCATTGTTTTATTCTGCAACACTTGTTTTATCTCATATAACATTTATAGTATCTTCATCGTCATAAATATAAATACAACCCATATGATCATAATTATTCTCTTTAAGAAATCTCCTCTTAGGGAATACATTTTAATAAGGCTCATAAATTTCATATTTAAAATATTTAACCATTTTTGAAGTCATGGTAATACAATTAACCTTGTCCATTGTGTTTACTAATATTGTCCTTATAAATTTCAAACTATGTGTCCTTCCTTTCTACACCCAAATAATCTTTCATCTATATTGAGACATTCTCCATGAATCCTTTCACAACATGATTTAAATGATGATAATTAAACAATTTTTTCTCTATGATCACCTTGAAACACCATCTTTCTATTATTAGCTGGGTTAAAAAACTCACAAATGATAAGATTGTTGATCATATTAACAGATTTTTAATTATGCATAATAATGATGTTTCACCTTCAAACTCCCATTTTATTTGGTTTCTCATGAATAATATCATTCCATTGTCCATAATATTCTTCATTAACAAGAATCCTATTATTTACATCCATTTTCTAAATCCTAAAATGATTTTTGTGAGAGGAAAAAAACATACATGGAGAACATCATAATCATGGGGGACTAACATCAATCTCAAACATCATAGGTTTAATCCAAGGTTATTCATGATTTTTAACTTAATTATAAGATTTTAACCTATAGTTATACTTCACCTTAGGGATATCCCAATAAATACCTCATAAATATTTCTAAGTATCTCACTAAAGTTTTCACATCCTAGTTTCCAATGGTAAATTAAACATTCACTTTGATACCAACACAAACTAACCAAGATTGACATACATGGACAATACATTACATTTTTGAAATAATTAATACCTGACACAAAATTACACCCAAAGACTGTATTAGTTTAGTTCCATTGGAAACTGGAAAACATAAACAACAAGTTCATAAAACACCTACATCATCTCCTTCTGTATATTTCATAACTAGAAACCCTTTTTGACATATCTAACATAATTCAATTCGTCAAATCATTGGAAAAAAAACATGAAAATGGGTGATCTCAAATTCATAAAGAAGGTAATAATGGAAAATATCCTATAAAACCTAAACATATGAATGAAAAAACAAGAACATAACGTTAAAAAAATATACAACATTTAACATACACCAATATCTTGAGTCAAGAAATCAACCCTGGAATTTAATAAGGCATAAATCATAATGGAATCATAAAACATAATAAAATAGAATTGGTATAAAACATGTAATTGTGGTAAAAAATCACAGAATACTATTTCAATAGTAGATAAGGAATTGTTTCCAAGACCATCATAGTGGAAAATTTCCATTACTAAATCAGGATTACATTCCATTGCAATCATGTATTACTGAACCAGATTTACTTTTCATTCCATCCCAATACTGATGATTCAAATTTACTTTTTATTCCAGTCTTGTTTTTATGAAGAGATAGAAATCATTTCCCCATTTATTAGAGGTAGATATATGTTCCACAAATCTCATAATGAAACCATTATTATATGTGACACAAAAACATAAATAATTCATTATAGAATAACCCATGTAACAAAATGGGTTTAATAAAAATCCTTCCATCATAACATAATCCATTTAAAATATAATTTCATAAATAAAAAAATCATAATAATAATTGGCATATAATCTTAACCATATATAATTATCATCATCTTAGATGAAAAATAATTTTTATAAAAGACTTGAATATAATTCTTGTGGAACGTATCATTTCTTCATCAAAAACATTTTCTTTTCTCAAAATGCCAAGAAATATTAAAATAAAAGAATATTTTTTAAAATAAACTTGTTTTCATGTAGAGGATAATTCATGGAAATAAGGAATTATGAATATTTAAATTTCTATTCATGAGATATATGTTAAAAACCCATTCATCTCATACATTTTCTGAAAAAGTCAAAAAGTACCTCATATAGAAAATGAAAAATATATTTTGTCCATTACATTTAATAAAACATTACCAATGGGTAAAATTGACCATAAATAAAATTTGAATAATAAAAATAATATTATATATCTAGGAAAAATGTATGTGGATGATAAACATATCCCAGTAAATACTTACGAATAAACAATCTCAGATAATAATTAGATTTTAAAATTATCCCTTACCAATTTATAACCAGTCAAATAGTATTCTTCAAAAAATAAAGAAAATTATATAAATATGTAAATATCATAAACATAATAATCATAATCATAAAACAATTCATGGGAATCAAACACACCACATAATATAAATAGGTGGTGTATAAGTTATATGCCCCATTGAAATGAAAGTGAGACAAAATCATTCCATACCTTAGGTCTAATATGCTCCATTTGTACACAAAACTCCTGTGTAATGGGGATAAAAATATTATTAACTTATAAAATAAATAAAATAATATATATGATATCATATATTATTCACTTATAGATTTATTTTACTAGTTTATATATCAATTCTATGTTAAAGCAATGTTTTTGTTAAATATCCTTTTATTTATCGTATGTTTTTTGACTATATATTCATTATATTATTGCATATAACATGATTTATGTACTTCATGAATATTAATAAATATTATTATATCATAAATATTCACAATAGAAATATATATAATTGATAGATAAATGATATAGAATACACCGTACATGGTGATAATTAGTTGTACGTATGCATGAACGTGGTTTTTGATTCCTTATTGAATTGAATGCAAGTAAATAAATGATATATATATATACATAAATTAAGTATAATTATTATGTCATATATTTCATTATTATTTATTATATATACTTTGTAATCAATCTTGAATTGTAAATGTGGAGAACAAATCTCATCCCGTCATGGAGACGGTAGGCTATACGTCTGCACGAGCGACAATATCACTCACTTACTGATTAAATAGTATGGAATTGCATGATATATTAATTATATATAATAATTATCATGTTATATTGATTATTTAAATCCATTATACTCATCATTATACCCATCCAAATTATTTATTATTGAATAAGAAATTACACCATGACGTGGAGACGTCATGTAGTATGTATGCACACATAGTGATATTATTATTCATAGGATGAATAAAATGTGTTAAAATGTTTCTAAATAATTATAATATAATTTCATCATGTATAATATAAAATTTATGTTAATTTAGTATCGAAACTACATAATAATATGATGTAGAAGATTAAATGAATTTTGAAATAGGTTATAAAAAACTTATCTCGTTTTTGAGTATCTCCTTATTATTTTCACAAAAGATCTTTGTAAGATTGATTTATGCCCAATGTCTGTCCGATAATATGAAATGAGTGAATATGGTAGTATTAATTGGGTTTTATTTGATTAATATTTTTGAATTAGTGGAGCAATTTAACGAGAGAGGTTTACATTTATAACAGTGGGGAGGTGCACCTTTGGAAATACTAAAAGTATTAAATTAATATAAATTAATTTTTTATTTGAAATGAATCCTAAGTAGATTATTTTGAAGATATTATTATTATGGATCAATATTCTCTCAACCAATAAAATTTATATATGTCATGATTTTATTTTAAAACTAATCATTTGGATTTATCCTTATTTAATATATTTAATTTTAATTATTGTAACAGTATTATAAATTATAAATTGTTATAAATATTTACTTTTGTGTTGTAAATTGACCATAATTGGATACGCTATGACCTTTTAGACCTTATTGTTTTTACTATGTAGTTTTTTAATATTTGTTTGAGTTTTAAATAATTTAATTAAATGTTATTTTTATAATATATCATTAGTGTTAATTTTCACACTATTCATTTATTGCACATTAAATAAAATCCAAACATAAGATAAATTCGATCCAAAATATTCCATCAACTCCTATCAGGTCATAGCCACTGATAAAAGTCTGGAATCACATTAATTACTTTATATTATGTTAATTTTAATATTTATTGAAACAATTAATTAGATATTTATATTAATATAATAACTTCTACATCACTTTTGTGTCATAATAAATATGAATTATTCTCTATATAAAAACTATAAATAAATTTGTATGATTTAGATATTTTCATAAGCTTTCTGGAGACTACATATGTTTGATGTTTTATTATATTTATCACTACATTAATATTAATACACTTTTAAGGGATACGTGAGTGACAATTTGTCACTTTCATTTGTTTTAATTATAATTACATCACTTTTATGGAAAAGGTCCATTAAATGAATCAATTCTAAACCATAGGTGATATTATTTTAGTTTAATAAATCAAATAGGATTTCCTACTGTGTTAGGGTAATTTTATTATCATTATCATTATGATTTTTACCCTAATTTTCCCGTTTTACCTTTAACTATGATAAAAAAAATTACCATAGTTTCTATTCATAATGTAAAAAAATGAAACTTATTAACATAATTTAGACCCACTAAATATAAATATGAAATCTAGTTTTCATAATTCAAAAAACATAATTTTCTTTAAATAATTTAAAATTAATTCTCGTTGTTAAAACTAGAAAGCAGGTTTTTAAAAACCAACAGCTTTTAAAATATTGATATGATTTCATGTCCATTTTAAATGTAAAATTACTTAAAATGACCAAAATTGGAATAAAATGATAAAAAATAAATCCAATTACACATTAAGAACAATTAATAATATAATCTAACTATATAAATAAATTATACAAAAAGGAAGTTTTGAATTAAAATTAAGTAACTATAATTATTAATTAAAATATGATTTTCATCATAAAGTAAAAAAATTCAACCAAGATAAATTTGGATTCTCTTCATTCAAAGAATAATTTTATTATGTAAAATAGAACTTATAAATTTTTCAAAAACTATATTGAAAAATTATTCATCATCAAAAGGTGGTAAAACTGTATTTTTTTTTGAAAAATACATCTTTTATCTGAAAAAATTGAATTTATTATTATATAAAATATAGAGAACTTATAACATGAATTTTAAAAATTATATTCAATATTTTACATATACAATTCACTAATAATATCTATAAATAGTTATTTTATTATTTTATAGACTCACTTATTTTCATGTAATTGTTTTTTTAGATCGAAGTTAATACGTTTCATACCCGTCATTATAATTAAAAGGTCATAATATTTAGTTGTCACTTTGTCAAGGTCTTGTGTGAAATTAATTCTATCAAAAGAACATTATATTATGTGTAATAAAATCCAAGAATTGTGTTGAGTATACAGAAAGCTAATAGAGTTATGTGTATTGTGCAAGCTAATATTAGTGTAGTGTATAGCACAAGACACCAAAGAAATTTAAAAAACAATTCTCATAAAATCATAAGCTGTTACAATTGAAGAATAAATTCAATAGTAAGCTTATAATATCATCTAGAGAAACTACTCTTTATAATATCACTAACTATTATTTTTCTTATCCCACATATTATGCATAAGATTATCCATGTTAATGCTAACTTTCCCAAGTGAATAATCCTCATGGAAGTCAAACAATTATAGATACTCTACCCAGTGCCTATATATCAGGTTTATATCCCTTAGTGTGAATATATATCAAGGGATCTTATGGTCCGTGTAGACAAAAGATCTATAACTAATGAGATAGTGTCACCATCACATTCAAGCATGAAGCAAAGCGCCCAAATCCATTTCACGTTTATGTTTTTTCTGCTCATGTGGTCAATGAATATGAGATTCATAGGCTACAAACTTATTTGTCTATATTTTCATCACTCCATGACCAATGCTCGATACATCACAGTAAACTACATTACTAGTCCCAAACATGGGGAGTATGATTACTAAAACTGACATCATTATTATATAATTCTTAGGGATTGATTATTCGAATTGGACACATTTTCATCTACACTATTATTGTTGATGATAAATGTGATACATACAATATAATCCATTTGTAATATCCTATTTAGATAATAAATCTCCTAATCTCAAACACAATCTACAATGATGACTAGAACAATACCACCTCTACTTTATCTGAATCAATTGATATTCATTTCTCAGACACATCCTGAACCATGAATCTCAACTCCCATATCAATTAGTCACACAATGATAGATTAGTGTAATGATTATGTGAAAAAATAATAAAAACAAATATATTTTGGGTCTAGAATGATGATATACTATGGATAATTATATGAGGATAATAATTATGAATACCAAGAAGAATATGTCCGGATATTGGTAAAAGACTTTTTTTAAAAGGATAATGAAAACAATCAGTTTCTTCCCTGTCTCGAACAACTTCACCCTGTACTCATACAACCCATAAATTCTCTAAAACACCATCTTCATAATTTTTTACACTATTAATCACAACAATGTATATCTCAAACAAATGACTATATTGGAGAACCCCTAGGAACCCCATAACTGATAAAAACGATCATTGATTATGGGTTATTTATATTATTTCATTATCATCAATTTGTTCATCATATGATATTTAGAACAATGTTTAAGACTACCATAAGTCTTATTGAAGAACTATATAGGCGGATCCCCTAGTGAAGTACTTTTCTTGATATATTCCTTCTTCTCCATGGAACCCATATTTACCTTGAAGTCCTTTATTACATATGATATGGGGATATCAATATGATTTGTACACATAGTAAAAGCTCAATTTCAATGTCAAATAATTTATAAAATTGAGTTATTATGAATTTGTCAGTAAAAGTACCTGATAGTGTTCCATTATTGGAATAATTTTCATGTGTATTGTCACTAGACTAATTTAATGATTTATGCCTTAAATTTGAATTTCAATCATTCAGATTTAACTAGTTTGGAGTCTAACTCAACCAGCACCTAGTTCCCATTCTCCTTTAGTCACATATTTCACTCTCTTTAGTGATTTGAAAGATACCCATATATGCTAGTAATTAATGTGACATCTATTATAAGTTAGACAGTCCATGTAAATAATCAAAATGAATGTAATCATCTCAAAAATCATGAACTCCCACATATTTTTATATATCCTAATAAATATAGGATACTCTGGGTATCATTGTAGATGATCAACTATTGTTCCCAATGGTGTATCAAGAGATACTAAATTAGAGGATATATTTACTTTTAGGACAATTATAACAATTATGTATGTCAAAATAATATAATGGAAAGAAAAAATATCAAAAAAATGTAGAAGTTTGGGTAGTCATTATCAAATATATACCATGAAATTTAGGTTTCACCTATGCATCTTCTACTAGAGTATAGCCAACAACAAACACATGACACGTATCACCTCCTGGGATATTTTCTTTAGGTTCATGGATAATCTATATCCACTACTGAGAATCTACGAAAATACATTAGCTCCCTAGAAACATCTATGTAAAAATTTTCCCTAAAACTCATTTACAAAACTACAAAATAATTATTTTCTTGCTTCATGTTGGAACTGGATCTGGTATACTAAGCATAAACTAATGTATTGTCTGAAAATCCAATAGTCAAAAAATTGTGGTTCAGTTATACAATAGGTGAATTAATCCATAATCATCTTCACATTCATATTTATACTACATCACGCATTAATTTTCTCTCTCTTCCTTCCATTGGAATAGATACCCATGGATGTAGTGGAATGTCTACCTGGATAAACTCTGTAGGGTATGTAATGAGAAACTACCCATCCTTACTCCATGATTTTTTTCATTTTCTATGATTTTTTAAGTACCTATGGGTATGAAGTAAGGTATAATCTCTATACATTTTCTTTAATATTGATTTAATATATGATTTATAATTTTCTAGACATTTGAGCTTAGTTACTAGGAAGAAGTGTAGTGAGGTGGAGAAGATCAGTAATACATGTGGAGTCGGCTGATAGTATCATGGGGATGTGCTACAGTTCAATGAAATTAATCGATTAGTCGAGAATTATTTTGTTAGGGAACTATTATTTATAAAATAAATCCATGATGGAATCTTAAGTGAGACCCTTGCATCATCTAACTAAATTCCTAACTCCCCAAAAACATTTGTAAGGTCCCTATAGCATAGATACAACCATCACCACCTTTGTGTTTATCAACAAATCGATGTAGTTTAATATTACCTCAATTATGTCCCCCAATCATTAAAATTATTATTTCCACCAATTCCATGAAATATAGGAGAAATACAATGATGTAAATCAATGGAATAGTCATCTATGGATCACAGTGGTAGCTAGAATGGAATTAGCATGTATACAACTGGGGAATTGGTCAAAACATGTTTAGGAGTACCCTTATCTGAAGGATTTATAATAAATATATACAATGAATAATTTTCTACATTACAAGGAAAAATTATAATATATCAAGTCCTAATTAATCTATGTATCAACCAAGGATCAACTTGGGGTCTACACTTAACGCAAGTGGAATCCCTCTTAGATCTAATTTCATCCTTTATCCCGGTGTGTTATTCAAATTAATAATATATATATTAACAAAATAGGATACTGAGTTCATCAAACTAATACCAATAATGATATATCACAAAAAAATTAAAACATATATATATCACACAACAGCATCTATCTTGTACATAAATCACAGATCAGTGCATTTAATTGATGAACCACTATAGAAAAATCCAATATGTATATATATGGCATGTAAACCTACCATCCTATTTAAGATAGATAGACACACCCAAAATTTCTTAAACACAATTGAAATATCATGTGAATCACTCAAATTAAATTTAGTCAATGGTAAACAATTTTTTTTTTCCATTTGTGGAAACTCGAAGGTTAGATATATAGTGTGGTTCAGACACTATTATGGTTCCACTACCTGAGTCACAACATCCATATCACCTATAAACCCTACCCAAAATCAAGAAAAAGACAATAAAAATGATATTTATCCTTGGATCTATGATTACATTTTGTAATTCAATAACTCGAACCATCAAATCAGAGATGGAGTGAATCATGACCTCATGCATTCATCCCCATATGCATGAGGCTGTTGACTAGCAGTGATAGACTATGTCTATATTTGGGGAGACTATACCATTTTTATCATGTCATAACAGAATAAATAAATTAAAAAATTATATTACAACAATAATAGTAACATTAGAAAAATAAATATTTAAGAGACATATATGTGTTACATGTCCTGATGTCCCCCAATTTGATATGACAGACCAAATTAATATGTGCAAACACATAAATTAGAACAATAAAAAAAGGTAACTCCATAATTCTTTCAGGTCTGAGACCAAATCTATGATCCACTTCTTAGTTGTCCACTAAAATTTCATTTCCCATCACAGGATCTGTAGTAATGAAATATGAAATCCCAATGAAATTAATTAGTATGGAGTGAGTACAAGACACAATTCGACAACCCTAATGAATCCTCAACATGTGAGGATCATGTATAAAAAATTTATTCCATAAATATAATATATTCATAACAAGAATATACACATAATAAAAAACTGAGAGGACATCCACTAACTATGCTACCAAAAAATTTATTTGATCCGTCTTGATGTCCATTCTAAAAGGACAAAAAGATGTCTCAATAGTAACCCAAATTTGGAAAAACAAGTAGATTAGGAGCTCAACAACCTCATGATGTTGTTTGTACATGTAACCTGGTGTACACTATCTATAATTTGTATCATCATATGCAATATCCACCATATATATATTGAGAAATGTGATATTATGTATTTTAGGATACCTTAAGGGAATCCATAGAATGGTCACCACTGATTCCATGTAACTCAATCCTATGATCTGGTTCCTCACTGACATCATATCAATTCAAGATCACTAACCATATAAGGGATTAAAAATACATGATGGTCCACATGTATCAAATAACTAACAAACCCTCCATTTTAATGGTTACACACATCATATGGTAAAGCGTAATAATAAAAATGAAATCAAGAAATAAATAATAAAACCAAGTTCTACATGTATATTAACATCTAACATGGAATCCATGAATTCTAACAATACACATGTAAATGTTATCATAAAATGTCTCATGGGATTCACATTCATCCCCATCTGATCAAAATCAATCAAGGCCAATTATTATGAAAATAAATTACTATAATATAGAAACATGGGTAAATTAGATCCCATAAATATGAGGAAATTCATACGTCTTGGATATCAATGTTGGTGTTAATTTCCATTGAAAATATCTGTACATAGACCACACTCACACAATAATTGGAAATAATTTCTTTCCATGGAAACCTAAAAATGATTCTAATCGATCATGTTATGGGCTCTAAAGAAAGGAAAATATAAAAAAAGAAATTTTGTAGCACTAATGTTCCCCGACATTGATCATCATCAATAGGAATCTTTAGGGTCAATTAATGATCTAAGATGTGTGGTTATAGAAATTCCAGGGTCCACACATAGTAATTGACTATGTAATACAATTATTCTAGAAGGGAGAGCACTGGATTAGGGCTATACACCATGATGATGAGTTTCCCTGAAATAAACCCACTACGAAACACGACAGATTACTATGGTGTGGAGATTCAATATATATTTCCTCAATAGTATAGAGTTGGCACTATTTCATGTCGATAATGGCGGGTAATGATCTCTATAGTGTTGTGGAAAACACCATGGCACAATGATGTACTAGAAAAATGCACCATAGAACAGGAAGTTCCCTATGGTGAAGGGGGCTTTGAAAGAATACAATTGTGGTTAAAGGATGGCTACAATGACTTGAAATAATGAAGTTAAATGATCTTCCTTGGTATATGGACTATGTTTATGGTGTGAAGGCGTTTTTGGAGTCTTATAGGGAAACTGGAATAATACCGAATATAGCAGGAAAATGGTATTTATAGGGGTTCTTCAATGGTAAAAAGAGAATATAAAATCATTCATTTAACAATCATAATTTTAAATTGAAGTCTCCTATTTAATTCTATAATGAAACCCCAAATAAAGTATAATACTAAACATTAAAATACATAGTACCTAAAGACAGACCACCATGATATCCATCAATAACAACCCTGGAAACATGTTTTGTGGAATGTTATTGGACACCATATAATAGACTACTCACATCCTTCCTCAATAAATATAACTATATTGCAACTTATATTGAATAGTACTCATATAGTGCGTTCCATTTTTTTAGGGATATACATGAATCTTAAACCTACTAAAGAACATACTAATCAACAATGGTTCAACTGCCTCCTATTTTGTGCGGTCCCATGAAATGTTGAATAACAACCCATGTATTAGAAGAAATGTCACAAATTTCACCCTTAATAGTCCTCATTCCTTTTAGAAAACATGGATCAAGGAAAATAAAATAAAAATATTATCTTCAATTAAATTAAAAAACCCATGAATTTTCAATTCTCCACCTCTTATTGGATTCTCACATATGAAAAGTGTCTCTAGGGTTCCAGTTTGAATAAATCAAGCCACTGATCATGAACATGAGCCTCTCACTCTCATAAATCCTCCTAGATTCTTACATTATTCCACTAAATCGAGATCAGTGGTTCAAGGATCCCTATGATTAGGAACCATGCCACTACTAGTGATGGTACATATATATCAATACAAAAAATGTACCTTGATTATTACAATATGTCACAATAAGTAAGAATAAACACAAATAATATAAATATCAGAGTAACATGTAAAAGATAAATAATGAAAATATATTCATTTCACAGATTTTGTAATAGTTCCAAATGTGGAATGTCTAATAAGAGTAATAATATAATGAAAACAAATATACTTAATAACTATGAAATCCTATGGAATTTTTCTTGAAGCACTCCATTAAACTTATTCATTGGCACAAATACCCACTACAGGGGCCTTTCCATTCACCTGTCCTATACTCGTGAAATATATATGTGAATCAAAAGCACTAATAAGGGTGAGTGTACAAGGCTCATTAGATAACTTTAATGCATCCTCAACGTAGGGCTCCCTAGTATAACTTTTGTATTCCATAATAAAAATTATTATGTAACATGTATAATCACACACTATAGAACTGAGAGGTCTTGTGGTAACAACATCCAAATCTAACACCCAATGGTACCTAATTAAAATCTATGTTGTATGGATTAAGTGTGATTTAAATAGTAGATGAACTAGCAATAATGTTCTTAATCATGATCATGTCTACCTCATAGTGTCATGGGAAGGACACTTCATGAATCCTCGACCATCCTCACCAAGGTGACCCATGCCATTGGAAGAACTGTAAATGCCAAACAAGGACATAGATGTGAGTAAACATGGATTGGGGATGAAAATCGTAAAATTGGTTTAGGGGACATAAATAGATCAAATTCCTGGCCTCTTTCTTGGGATAATGTCATCAGGACCCCGAATCATGGCCCCCCGTATATGGTCGGATGGTCTAAAAACTCTGAAGGGGTCGCCTCAGGTGTCATAGACCTACTAGATGCAGTAACAGATGCAGTGGTAGGCGTAGATCCTGATGGTCCTGCATCTGCATCCATTGAGGGATGAGAACAAGTTATATATATAAGAGTCTCTTTCCCAGTTGAGATGTTAACAAGGAGTCTGGAATGACCTCAATAAAAGTCTCGAAGAAGGGGGATTCATATTTTTTTACCTCAAGGGCCTCTACGAACTCTTCAAGATCCGAGTCTTGATCACCAACTTCTCCAAACTCCAACAACACCCTCTCCTGGCCTCATCTCCCTTGGAGGACTCTTTTGATTCTTCCTATAGACTGAAGTGATCTCTTAAATTAGCGTTCGACAACAGCGGGGGAGTAGTGCAGTCCAGCAGCACCTTGATAGAGTTTATCATTGGATGAGGGGAACCTCCGAAATGAAAAAAGTCCTCTAGCCTTTCCAAGTACCGCTCTTCCTCCGCCTGGGGCATCGCAATGCTAGCCAAGATAGAGCCTATCCCCGATAAATCCATTCGGAGATGGTTCAGGTGCTACCACACCTTGGCAGGGTCGAGGAATTTCCTGTTGACATCCCAGATGTCCCAAGACTCCGTGAAGAAAGCATTCTCTGGCATGTTAATATGGTGCTGCCACTTCCTCAGAGCCTTGGTGGGTGTCCTGCGGAATCCTCTCAGCGGCCTCCCCTCTGGATGGCTCTATTCTTCTGGAACCACCAAGTCCGCTACAACTGCTAGATCTATGGCTGCTGCCTCACCCTAAACTGGTGCAGGCTTCGAAACCAAGACATCCCTGCCACCACGGGATGCAATTGCTGCCTTCCGACCTCGACCATGAGGTCAGTGAGTTTCTCCATCACTATCCCGAATAGCTGGTTTCTTCAGTATCTCCGTTGGATAAGCCACCTCCCAGCTTATGTCATACTAATTCATCATCCCAAAGACGACGGTAGGCGGAGGCAGTTCGTTTTGCATAATCCCGTCTTCCCATGTGAACATGAGCCACATCTGCCTCATCACACATGGGTTTTCCTCATGGATAACCTCTACATAAACCTGCGAGGTCAGTCACTGCATGCACCAGAATTGCCTTGAAAACTAGTGTGGGGACTATAGCTAACAGAGGGGCTCATGGTCCACCCTTTCCACTAGGACTCCACCTCGAAAGGCCAAGAGATATGACCAGTGATATTCTGCTCTCTGTCCACCATTAGTGAATACCGCTGTCGACAATAGAAATGGGTGAAAATTGAACTCTTCCACCTTCCACACCTGTTTCAATATAAACGGTGTGGTCAACATGGTCTAAATTCTCCACACGACATTCGGGATTGATGGGTAGATGTTTGAGCCTAGAGGAGAGATAGGGCTTGGGTATTCGTAAACCCCCCTGATATGGGCTTCATTCCACCCATATAGAATGTGGAATGGCCCACATACCCTCTGCGGCCTCTTCCCCTAGCTGATATGCCAAAAAATCTTAAACAGTTTGGAGGGCATTGGGATTCCTAGGCTGAACCTCCCTCATGTCTCCAACATGGACTCCATGATATATGTGCTTCAGTTTACTCCCAAGTTGGTATCCCTCATCGGAAGGATCCAACCACATATAAGAGCCATGATAAATGTTGTCAGCTTGACTATTTGCTACTGCTCAGTAATGACACTAAACCCCTAGGTCTTCCACTGACTGTCATAAAAAATCCACCAGTACGAGCGCTCCTTGCCCCATTGATCCCCCATCGGGCATGTTTGAGGCCTTTCTAGAAATGTTCAGTCTACCGGGAAATTTTGGAACATCTTGAACCACCACTTAAAGTGGATATCTCTCACTGCTTCTTTGTCCTCTCCCAGCACCATCTCCATCAATGCCATTTCTAGCTATAGAATCATCTATGGATCTTAGCACACACTTATGACATGGAGGAATTAATCTTACAATTCCCCTAGTATCGGGACACCTGAAATCTGGTGGACATCCTACAAGCTAATACCAAACTCACTGTGGTTTAAATGGAATGTATTGGTCCTTAACGACCACCTTCATAATTGCTTCAGTATTAGCTTTTTCGGTTGATAGATGTGAAATTGGGAGGCCCAAGCCTCCTCATACAAACCCACTATCCTCAGATCGGCCCTGTACACCCCACACGAGGTTCCTACCTAGTAGGCCTAGGCCCAATCTTCTATGATGTTTCCCCCCTAGCATAGGTCCCACCCATCAGAACAAACCTTCCATGGGTTCCTCAAAGATACCTTTAGTATCATGTGGAATAGAGGAGGAGGCATCTCCAGCTACAATGCCTTCCCATCAATGTTATTTAGGTGGTTGTATAGGCAGTCAGCAATGACGGGTGAGAAGTCTTCCTGGGCATGGCCTTCAGCATCCCTAAACCATTGGCGCTAGAATGGAGTACTCCTGAATCAGTAAGCTGGTTTTTTCCTACTTACTTCAGGGATGAAGTCATTATCCCCCAGCCCAAATCCATACAAAGGCAACCTCTTACACAATGGGTAGTTCTTCTGGATCTCCAATAGTAGTGCCAGCAACAAAATGGTCACAGTGGCCCTGGACAAACTCTCCTAGAACCACACTGTACACCATCTCATCCCTCTAGGCAGCATCCCCTAGAACCTCCTCGACAGCTTCTTGATGAGCCATTTAGATTTATAACAGGGATGATTTTCGGGTTTGTTCATGAAGCTCATTAATAGAGACTGTTTGAGAATCCTGTTCATAGAGTTCTGCATACACCTTCAAGCACAATATTGTGAAGTGCTATTGTGGAGTCAAAAACTCACTGTGCGCTACAATGTGAAGACCCGATTCATTGATAACAATCGTAGAGTACGCGGAGGTTCGAGAATAGAGAGCGAAAAAGACAATTTTTTAGAGAGTGGAAAGGAAAAAAGAGAGGTCAACTCCCCTTTATATAGGAGATGACCTTCAGAGCTTCATGGCACATCCATCTCGCGCCAAGCTTCACTGTGTGCTCAGCCTGTGCATCTCCTATGCAACTCGTGAGCTCTCTTCGCGATACAAATTCATGAATGACTAAGGATTTTGGCAATTGACCCTCAGACTTCGATCCTAGATTTCTCCGTGGATCCAATTCTGAGGGGGGGGGGGGAATTTTTGTCACCAAAATGGGAGAAGAAGATGAAGAAACGGAGAGCCTAAAGAGGCTGCCTTGCGATGGAACTTCGCAAAGCCCCAATCACACAACGCCCAATACGAAGCCGTGAGGCGGGCTGCTCCACGAGCGTCATTTATATTTGCGAGGCCGCCAAAGAGCATGGAAGTGGTAACGCTCTGCGAGCGCCCTAGATTTTCGTGAACCCACCGCAGAGCAAGGAGGAGGGATGCTCCGCGACTGTAGTTTACATTCATGAACCCACCATGGAGAAATCTCTGTCTTCGCGCTGAGTGAGCTCTACTTTGCAACACATCTCCCTTATATATACTGGCCTCCCCCCAAGTCCCTGGGAAGGATCTTCTGACCTTTAAACTTCCTAGCTCCAGAATTGTGAAGCGCCTTTTTCTCTACGAACCATGAGATGTGCAAGGTACTTCTACTCTGTGAAATGCCTCCCCTTTTCCTTGCATTAACCCACTCTATGGAGAGGATTCCTATCATCGAGCCTATGGGCCTCCGCCAAAGTAGGCGATCCCCAAGGGGACCCGGGTCATCACTGAGCGTTTATGCTTCAAGAAACACCATTCTTGTCCATGTGACCCACATGCTATAGTGGGGTCACTATACTTCGCGAATCATATTGCTTCACGATACCCAGCTTCACGAGGCACTATTTCTCCACAAGGAGGTGCTCCGAGAATCCCTTTACACTTCATGAAGCACCACATATATGCAACTCTTCCCTATTAATAAGCTTAGGTGCCTCACTTCATGAAGCACACCCCTTCACAAGTACCCTCCACCACGCAGAGTAGCAGAGCTTCACAAGGCCCCTTCCTAGGAACCCCTCTTCTTTGCAATTCATTTTCTCGTGCGACCATCTAGGTTTGCATGATGTGATTTCAATGTTCGTTGGAAGATACTGCTCATTGTGATTCTTCGACTCTTTCTTCTTATCTTAGGCATGCTAACTGTTATTACTTCTTCGCATAGCCACGCTAATGTGGACCACCCAATGTTTCGCTCCATTACACCCCCTAGCCAGGACATCGCCTGTCACTTATTTTCACCAAGGTGAAGTGGTTACTGGTTATGTAAGTCTTAGTGGTGCAGTGAAAACCCACCTCGTCCGAGCTATATGACTTTAAACTACCAAGAACCATCGTACTCAGCACATGAAATCAAACTGTGGCCTCACCCCATTCCTTTAACGTGGGGTTCCCCCCACCATGGACATTCTCCATGCCCACTGGTCTCCACGAGGATGAGGTCTTCCCTCATATGGGATGATATCCTCTTTATCAGAGTGGTGTTTGTTCGTGGGGAAAGGGTGACTATCTCAGTGTAAGCCCCTAGATTTTCTTGTAGGAGGAAACGTACCTGCTCCTAAATTCTTTTTCGGTACCTTGGACCAGGGGGAGGGGGAAATCGAAATCAGACCCCTCCTTTCTTCAGTACCAAATCTCTCTCTCACTAGGCTTTGTCGCCACTGGGTCTCTATCCCGGAGTAAGTCCCAACATCTTTGGGCCTCTAACCACGCATAAGCCCCTATTTACATTTTTGGTTGTGATCACATGTATGCCCCACACCACCTCCCCTGGATGCACCTTTTGTGACATGGTCATGAGGTCTCTGCTACCTCTTATTTATCACACCGAGCATGACTCACGTGGGCATAGAGAGCGTACTGACCTTGATATCTTTCTTTGGTAGCCTAGAGTATAATCCCCACCACCATCCTGAACTATGAGGTCTTTGATCATTTCCAACATAGGGTACGAAGAAAGCCTCCACAAGGATCAAGCCCACCACCCATAAGACCCCAGGTCATGCTTCATGTCAGTTCAACCACCCTCATAAACTACGAGGTCTTTGATCCTTTCCATGGCAAGGTACGTAGGAAGCCTCCACAAGGTTCAGGCCCACCACCCATAGGACCCAAGGTCCTCCTTCACATCAGTTCACCCACCCTCATAAACTATGAGGTCATTGATCCTTGCCACGACAGTTTATATAGGAAGCCTCCACGAGGTTCAAGACTAGCCCCCATGGGACCCTAGGTCCTCATTCACGTCGGTTCACAGACCCTCCTAAACTATGTGGTCTTTGATCCTTGCTAAGGTAAGGTACACAGGAAGCCTCCATGGGGTTTAAGCCCACATCAGAGCGTACGCCCCTAATCCCACCATCTGAACTATGTGGTATTTGATGCTTGCCAAGGAAAGGTACGTAGTATCCATCCTAATGTTCAAGCCCAACATTCGGTTTTTCTGAACATCTTAACGTTAGTTTGAACCCCATCCTGCATGACATTAATCTAAGGACCTATTTCACTGGTAATCCATTGTCATCCTCTTTCAGTGTTAAGCCATTGTTGAACTATTTCATCGGTAAGCCGTTGTTATCCTCTATCAGCGGTAAGCTGTTGTCAGCCTCTTTCAGCAGAAGCCATTGTCACTCCATTCACAGGTAAGTCATTGTTACTCCATTCACCAGTAATCAATTGTCAGTCCATTTAGTGCTAAACCATTGTCATGCCATTCAGTTTTAAGCTCTTGGAACCTAAATCGGTGGTATGCCGTCATTCGATGAACTATGTAGACATTGATTCCCTCCCACATGGATATATAGGAATCCTATTCAAGGAGCATTCCCAATCCTATCGTCATCCTCATGGTGGTTCCATCCCATAAATAATCCACTTCATTAAACAACTCCATCATCCATCCCGATTCTTACCGGGGCCGCCACATCCTTGTGGGATCATGCCGCCTCAGACCCCATTTACCTCAACAGTAACTGCGTGGTCAACCACACATTGGCCCCAACATCAATGTTCCCTCCGAGGGTCGCACTCAGCTAATCCACACTAATTAGTTTTCTTGATAAGTCCGACCTGCCTCTGCAAGATGTCAAACATGCGGCATACCATGTGTTAAAAATGGGAAGATTGAGAAAACCTCAGATACATGCCCATGGCATATTATTGTCCATGTTTGATGTGTGATGCCTCGGGCTTTCGCACCCTCGAGAAGCCCTATAATAATGGACAAAAGGCAGACGCGACAAAGTCCCAGCGCCCAAACAGGCACGTGATATCCAACATGTCTACTCCCCTGACTGTAGGTTGTTTCCCTGCCCGGACCCCTTCGATTGTCCCGACCAAAGTAGTGTAATTACATAGTTTTGATGAAGATATGGAACTAGGAAGAGTTTCACGAACAATGTCTTATGTCTATAAGAGAGACCCAGACTAGGTGACGTGTTCCGAGTAGGAATCCAAAGAATAAATAACAGAAACCCCATCATCCTGTATCGATCATGGAGAAAATGTTTATGAATAAGCGACAGATGCCGCCCACCTTTGGAGAGCAGGAATGTGGTAAAATACCTACGCGTCCTCCATATATAGATTCGTTCACCCCGAAAAAAGTGTCGTAAATAGTATCATGCAACATAGAATTACCTAGTTATCCACCATTCTAACTCGAGTTCATATCACTTGATGTATTTCATGCTAAAAAACATGTACTGAAATAAAGGGTCTCCACAACATCCTTGCTGCTCAACCCTATTCTCAAGTCCCACATCGCTAGCTTCAAGAGTCAAATACACTCCCCCTCATGGGTAATCTCATCACACGATGGTCCCACATCTCCAACTTCACGAACAACTCCTTATTTCTATAAGGGAGACCCAGACTAAGTGCTGAGTTCCGATGAGGAATCCATGGAAGGAAGAACCGACATCCCATCATCTTGTATCGATCAAGGAGAAAATGTCCCTGAATAAGCGATGGATGATGCCTACCTTTGGGACGCTAGAAAGCAGAGCAACAATTGCACATCCTCCATAGACGGATGCACACGCCCCTATGAAAGCATCCAAAACTGCATCATGCAACATAGAATTATCTAGTTATCCACCATTCTAACAAGGGTGTACATAACGTGATGTATACCATGCTACCTAAAGTGTACCAAAATAAAGGGTCACCATAACATCCTTTCTGCTCAAACCTATTCTCATGTCCCACATCACCAGCTTCAAAAGTCAACTACAGTTCCCCTCTAAGGGAATCTCATCACACGATGGTCCTCCTATCTTGAATAACAATTAAAAATTCAATGTAAATGTAAAAACACATCAAAGGGTAATGAAAAAAATATATGACACAATGAGATAAATAATATCACAAATGAAAACATGTGAATCAACACCATTCATGGAATATGAGTATTCTTGGATATCTCCTGGATACATTATTATAATTGGCATCAGAGGATACACAAAAATCCTATAGTGATAATAACATAAAATTGTAGATAATTATAATAAAATGTCTATAATATAGAAAGAACTATGAACGAGATCTTATTTTGGTGACAAACATTCTACCTCATGGTAGTAAAATTGTGCCAGTATCTATTGATGATGTCTTCAATGCGACCATGATCTCCCACTGACAAAAAATTATCCAAATCAAAGGGACCCTAGAACCATAGAAAATTAGACATACTATGGGATCTATAGAAATCAATTGAGTACTGTAACAGAGGGGTACAACATAAAATTTATATCATTTATCATCATCAATTAGAATCATGAATCATAAATCAAGGAGAAGGAGGGGTGGTTTAGATAATTTTTTAATATCCACATTTTATTGAATGGAAGAAACATAATGCGGTAGAAGGGATGACTATACGAGAGAGTAATAAAACATAGTGTAGAGTTTCACTAGAATAAACCCACCATGATAATTGATATAAAGAAATGGTGGGAAACCACCATTAATGGGACCACTATGGTCGGGACATGAATTGTTTCTTATCAATAATGTTGGGGAATGATCATCAACATACATGATAATGAACTATAGCACATTGGCCCATGGGAAAACACCACCATGTCTTAGAGATATCATAATTGTGTAGGAGGAAATGTGAATACTACCTCTAAAGTGAAAATAAGAAGAGTGTTGGATGGATCCACTATTCAAGAAACAAGTTTTTGTTGTTATAAATAGGGTTATAACATAAAGGTTTTTTTCAAACATTCAAGAAAAATAGAATTATTTTTAATGTACTATGAAGACATGTATTTTTTGGGCGTCTTCTATTGTTCAATCCACCTGTAAAATAATTCTTAAGGATCATAAATCTGATGTAAAATATCATCTATGATTCTAAAACATGAACCCTAATAAAAAACAAAACATATAGTTAAAATACATGACAAAAAAATTGATCATCCATCTATCATTTTTTCATATATGGAACCAACATCAAAAGAATTTTCCACACCACTATTGTCCAGCCTACTCATACACCACCCTCATGGATATGTCTATATTTCAACCTCATTCAAATAAGACTATTATAGTGCAATCCTCTTCTGTTGTGGTACAGACTGAAATCCCCACACTATAATGGGGAATCTAAAACCATAGTGGTGTATCCACCTCTACAGTGTCATGAGTCTAAGTACTATAGTACAATAACCACATATTGGTTATAAATATAAATAAATTCACCATTAACCCCCATAAGACTTGTTAAATTCCCATGAATTATCCCAAATATGTCTCAATTAGAAGTGGGGAGGAAATTTTTTTTTTTATTAATGAAAAATAATTTTTGATATTTATATAATAATAAATGGGAAAAAATATACAATTTAGATTATTATGAACCATTTTTAAAAAACATATAACCATGTTCAATATACTGATGGAGTTTTAGAAAAAATAATCCAAACCACCATAAGTAAATTCCATAAGAAAAAACTGTTTATTAATTTAATAACATATAAAATAGTAGATATAAAAAATAATATAAATATGTTAATTCTTCTTAAATTGTTTTTAATAAACATAAGATTAATCATCAGATATATAGATGCATGTATATAACCAATCATGACCCAATATAAGATATTTTTTATCAAAATTTTTCTTTATTTATATATGTTGTGTATTCACCAATGCTTCCATTTTAATGGAGTATATTTTGGCCATTTATATATTTTATAATTTTTTTTCATTAATAAATGGATTTTTAAATCCTCCCCTTATTTTATACTCCATTTATTTGTCAATTTGTAAAATTACCTTGATGTTTGTTTTTTTAAATACTATTACCATTCATTGGGATATGATTTTTTTTATGAATTTATTTATTAGAATATTGTTATTCTAGGATCTATTAAATTATAATGTTTTATTTTCACTTTTCTCTCAACTAATATAAATTTCTATCCAATAAATCACATTCTAAATTTCACTTTATTCATGAATTATGATATCCCTATTAGATATTTTAACACAAATTTTTCTTTTCTTTAGATAAAATTTCATTTTAATAAAATAATTCCTATATGATTGATAAATTATTTTATTCACTATTTTTTAACATATTAATATTTTTATTTCAGTGTAAATTATCTATTTAACTGAAAGAATCATTCTTGATGAATTCAATTCTCAGAAAAGTGTAATGTTTTTCAATAAAAACATCTTAATTTTCGATTGTTTTCCCTCCATTTCATTATTAATTATTAAAAAAATTATTTCATTTATATATTAAAATTAAAATGTTTGTTTACTAATTTGATAGTCAAATTTTTCTTATTATATATTCTATATAATGTTTTGGTTACTATTTATTGGAAACTTCAATCAGAAAAAGTATTTCAAAATATTAAAAATACTTTTCATTATTTTATAGTCAAATTTTTTTGTTTCACTACACATTATATTTAAAATATCTTTATATCACTTTGAGGATATATGATTTATGATTTTTTACTAAAAACATTTGTCCAATTGTTTTCAATTAATATTTTTTTAAAATTTATATACTTTTAAGAGAGTAGTTATTGATGTATATTTTTAAAATTTTAATGTTTTTTATGTATTTTCACAAACCCATATAAAATATATTATGTACTATTAACATATCATCTATGGAAAATTATTTTTAAAAGTAAATATTTTAAAAATAAATTTAATATATAATTTTTATAACAATTTTTTAAAGTGAATGTAACATCATCTTTTATTCAATGATAAAATCATTTTCTAATGAATCTTTCTAAATTTCACATGAAAATATTCATTTATATCTAAATTATTAGTTTTCCTAGAAACTAATATTCATGAATAACTAATATCATCTTTTATAATTTATAATTTTTCACAAATAAAATTATTTTTACCAATGATTTACATTATAGTAGTCAGTGTTTGTGATACAATTTTGAAATATTTCAATTTTAAGTTTTTCTATTGGTTATTTATCATGTAATGATTGAATATTTTCAATTAGAATAGTTGTGTGAGTATGATTTAAGAGTCGAATTATATAACTATACCAAATGCATTAGTTTTTTTATTTAAATCACATGATCTTTGAAATGGTGCACAGGTTGTATCCCATGCCTATGAGGGTACCTCAGTTTTATCTCAAGACAAAAATAGTACATAGGTTGTATACCCCACTCATGTTGGTATGTGGGTAGTATACCAAGCCCATTAAGGAAGAATTGTTTTATTGAAAACCCAAAATTGTACATAAGATATTATCCCAATTTCACTATCATATTAGAATAATGTAGATGTTCATTCTCTAGAAGGTTATTATTACTTGTGATTTTGAAGATACCACTTTTTAATTTGGTATGTGTATATTGTGATACCATGGGTCATGATAATATTCTAATGTTTTCACTATCATATGAAATGGTACATATTTTATAAATTAATAATACATGTCATTAAATTATGTCATTTGAACAAATATTATGATTTCATGTTATATTTAATAATATTCATTTCACATGATCTATATTTATTATAATGCCCCGAATCTGAGCTTCTAGAATCAGTACAAAAAAGGTTGTGTAGTTTTTTTCTTATAAAATAAACTGTACAATTACAAAACATACTACAAAAATGAGGTCCATTTAATAGTCTAGGTTAAGGAGGATTAGAAAAACCATTACATTTTTAAGAGTTGAATAAAACAATTCCTTACTACGCATTCATGCACACTAAAACCAAAAGTGTTAAATTCAGATTTCAAAGTCAAATGATTTATATTAAAAATATTGAAAAAATGGATGAGCATTTAATTTCATAGTATGTGGTTTGAAAATCATTCTCATACTTTTAAGAAATTCATTCCTTAAAAATAGATTTGATAAATTATTTCCAGAATATTATATAAATAATTTTCAAAATACCCTTAAAAGCATTATTGATTTTAATTAGGTTTGTAATAATATACAACTTTTACAATTTATAACATCCAATAAGTTCTTTAAACATAATCCAGTGTTTTTTAGAAAACACTATGGATAATTTTGAAAACAAAACCATGTATATTGTGGAAACATGGAATATAGAAGGCTATATGGGCCTAATCACTTGTTAATGCATTGGTTTCACTCCCCAATTCCCTACCATATTTACGACATTCAAGTGTCATGCTTAATGAAAACAATTTTAAACTCGGTTTACATATTTATACTATCATTGAAGATTTTAATTTATGAATTCATGTCATTGCATTAAAATTAAAATTTACATTTATATCTATATATGTAAGTATGTATGTACATAAATATATGATCTTCTATTTTATGTCACTTTTGAGTTTGGTATTAAACAAAAATCTTGCTATATAGTCATTTAATAAATAATCATGTACACAAAATTTATGAAATACATGTTTACATATTATTATGACTTCCTCGATTATAAAAACCCAATCTTGAATATAAAATTTCAAGTAAATACTTAATTCATTTATGCATGTAATAATGAATGCATAAAACAATAACAATAGAAATCATACAAATTTTTTCTTCATAAAATATATAATCATAATCAACAAATAGTTATGTGCCACACATAAAATTATCAGTATAGCACTTCAATTATACATTCATTACATTAACTGATATATATATTCGTACATAAATTTTGAAGATACTATTATTTAGTACATATCAATATATATATATACATAATTAGAAATCGATCTTGAATTTTGAATAATTCATTTTGTTTCTTTTTATCTCTGGGAATAATATGTATCGTACACCCATGATTTAATCAAAATGTGAAAATTTTCACTTCAATATGTATATATATATATATCATCAATAAACATTAAAAATAAATACAAAACTAATCAATAAATTAAAAAACACACATATTCAATTCATGAATTAAAATTAATGACATCGATTACATATAATTATAAAACATACAATCAAAATATTTAGAAAATTATGAATATACAATTATTAAAGTGTGTAAAAATTACATATATATATATATTTAGTAATATAATGATTTAAAAATTAGAATTAAATAATTTTTATTTTAATAAATATCATTAGCGCATAAAAAATTTAAGTATTGTTTCAATAAATATAATTCCCTAAAAAAATTAATTTTGATCATGAATTGATAAAAAATTTAATTTAGATAAACCTAAATCATTTAAATGACCTGAATTTGAAAGGGGATAAAAATTTTAAAATAGGAATAATCCCATACTAGTAAAGTGGAAGAATCTTTCCTCTCTTCTTCTTGTAAAAACATTCTAAAATATCATACTCTCACCTTTAGGGTCAAGAATGGTTGCTTCGGTGAAAATACCTCCAATCATATATATATACACTAAAAATGAACTTTGTGGATATTCTTTTATAAAATTATATATATGATTTATATCTTGTAAATGAAAAATTCAAGCAGATATATTATTAAATGGTTCTGTATCTACAGTATAACATGTAATTTAAAAATTTGGTCTAAAACTAAAACATAGAAAAGTAGATTCAATGAAAAAATATAATCCCAAACATGAAATAGTTCCTCGAAAATGACACTCAACCAAAAATGCTCAAAATTTAAATGGTTGTAAATACAAAAAACAACAACATGATTCGGAAAATATTAAAATAATACTGGTTTAATGAAATTGTTGAAATTTGGTTTGGTTCATTAATAGGCCAATAATAACAAAGGTTGAAATTGGCTTTACAATGATATAGGTTGAAATAGATGACAAGAAATGAAATCAAAACAACGAGTTCATATAAATTCATATATCAAAATGAAGTAAACTAATCCAACACACATATATAAAAATCCCTCATAAACCTACCTACAAGATTTAATAAACACAAACCATAAGTATGGAACCTTAATCGCATCCTGACACCTTGATCCTGACATCTCTGTTGGAAACAAGAACCAAATCTGACTTTGATCGAGGCCTTCGATTAAACTCAGACCTTCACCTTCATCTTAACCTCGCTCAACTAGGTATTGCTTGAACTCGATGAACCCACAATACTACCCTCAGAGTGTGACTGTTTAATGGTATGATCCTTGGATGACAAAACAAAACCCAACTTTAGCCTCCCAATTTGTGACCTACGTTCGACCTAGCCTCACTGAAACCATTTAGACATGATTTTCTCTTCTATTCTATTTCATTTTTTATAACCCATTATTTTAGTTTTATTTAATATTTTATATTATTATTATTATATATATTTATATTCGGTTCATTAAATCATATTAAATTTTATACAAAATTTTATATGTGTATTTATAAATTTATAACACTGAAAATATAAAGTTATAATATATCATATAGTAAATTGTTATCATCTATCAAATATAATTTCTTTAATAAAATTGTATTTATAAAGATATTAACATAATAAATCATAAATTTTAATATATTTTTAGATATAATAACATCTAAATTAATTGGCCATAAATAAGTTAAACTTTTATTTAAAATATTTTTTTTACTTATGTATTTAAAAATAATTATTTCTCAAATAAAAAATTATAATTTATAAACATTCTAAACAGAATTTGTTGTTATCAAAGAAATTCATAAATATATACAATATTGTAAATAATATTATTGTTCTCTTACACAAAATATGCAACACTTAATAATAATTCTAATAATCCTTATTTATCAAAAAATATCATTTCAATATATTGTGTTTCATAAAAGAATAATTATTGTGTCTTTATGTATTTAAGAAGAAACATTATTAAAAATAATACAAATCAATCTAAAAAATTGTATTTAAATTAAATGAAATCACATAGTTTTATTTCATATAATTTCCAAATAGATATATTTTTGTTAAAAAAATTAAATCTATTTTATTTATAATTTTATAATTTATTTTAAGTATTTTTTCTCAAAACAATATAATATATTCCAAAAAATATATAACCTTTTGATAAATTTAATTTAATTTTTTAAATTATTATTATTTTTTATATATGAAAGTGAATAAATTTTTTTACTAAAATAATATTTTATGCAATACTATAATAAATATTAATTTGTATTTATAAGTATTATAAGTAAAAAATTAATTTAAATTAGTTTCTAAGTTATTACATAATTCCCCCATTATTAAATTACGTTCATGCAATTCATTTCGTCGAATTGAGAAGAATTTTGAATTTCCATCTTCATAATTAGGAAACACTAAAACTGTTAAATCTAAAAATTAATACTTAGACGTTAACATATATTCTCCAAAGTTGTCTAGAACATTAATTTGATACCAATTTTAAATCCATGAGCCCGCGCTTCTATACTCTCTACAAAAAAAAGCTTTGTAACTGTTTTTCCCATTAAATATACTAAAAAATTACAGTACTGATTACACAAAAAAGGACCATTTACTATTATAGGTTCTAGAGGATTATAAAAAACCATAAATATATCATTTTTTAATTAAACATTCCTCTACTATGATTCCATGTGAGCTACAACAAAAAGCATCGATGTATAATTTAGAACTACAATGTCTCGAGTTAAAAACATTGAAAAACTAAGTGGTGAAAATTCAACTACCCAGTAAGGGGTCTAAAAATCATTGAAATAAATTTTAGAAATTCATTCCTAGAAAATAGATTTGATAAAAAAAATTCAATAATAACATATAAATATTTCTCAAAATACTCATAAAAACATAATCGAAATTAATTAGGTATAAAATAATAGACCGCTTTTGAAATTACATAAATATAAAAAGTGATTAAATTATAATCCATTGATTTTTAGAAAACACTACGCAAGTTTTTTAAAACAAAAAACTATGGATTTTGGAAACATGAAACATTAAAATCCATATTGGGCCTTCCCACATGTTGAGAGATTGGGTTCACTCCTCATTTCCATACTATATTTACAACGTTCAATTGCTCGGTTTAATGAAAACAACTTTATGTTTTCTCTACTTATATATAAATCCAATAGAGCATTTAATTTTTGAATGTATGTCAGTATAATAAAATAAACATTCACATTTATGTTTTTAAATATATGTATGTATTTATTTAACAAAATGAATTTCCATTGTATGTCACTTCCGAGTTTGGTTCTATCCAAAACTATTGTTTTATAGTCATCGCATAAACTATCATGTACCCAACATTTATGAAATATATAACATCCCAGTTCTGGAATCCACCCAGAGGTGCCCCATACCTGGTTGGTCACATAGCCTCAAGTGAATTTCCCCGAACGCCAGAGGCTGCTGACTAGCAGCGAGGGCCTTGGGTGTGATAGTGGGGAAACTATGCCCTCATTGGAAGAGTACACAACGAATGTAAAAAACACATATATTAGTGGAAACAGTAAATATCCAACAACAATAAACAGCGTAAGACTGTAATACTAAACAACAAGAGAACATATATATATGAAATGATGCATGAAACATATGTCTATGAAAGCACTAGAACAAGACACAATGTATTAAATACAAACAGTGATAAACCAAAGTACAAAATAAAATTTAAACAGCTCCTCATCATCGCAAGCCATAGCTTGGTAATATGCTCTCCAGTTACATAGCAAGTCAAGTACCTAAAGTACAAGGGAGCTTTCCCTTATCTATACCAGCAAAAATATAATCTATTTGGGCCCAAAAGCATGACCCAAATAGAGTGTGAGAATAAATCCGAATAAGAAACCACCCAAAGATCTGTTCCTAAAACTAAGTGAATATATGGTAGGTAAAAGTATTGAAATAATTAAACAGAAAAGTTCTATGTAGTAAACAATCCACATTTCCAGAACTAGCAACAGTTAAACCACCAGCTAAACTAGAAACTGGTAACCCTCTAAGAATTACTCACAGCCATCCCCTCTGGATATACATATGAAGTACACACAACCCTTTGGGTAGTACACACAATTTAACCCCTCTGGGTTTTCAATAGAAATTTAATAAGACTCTCTGGGGAAGTGCTCACAGTATATTTCCTTATAGTCAACGGTAAAGCACGACTCTCTGAGGATGCTCACATATTCCATTTCTCGTATAGTCTAAGTTATTAAAAAAACTATGAGGAAGATCACACAGTCCATTACCCACATAGTCTAAGGTATTCATGTACTCTTTAAGGAAGCTCACATGTCAAATCCCCTTATTTCCCTGAGGTCTAGGACTTCTGAGGATGCTCACTCGATAAGTTTCATTTATAGTCCAGGTCATTTAATTCAAACAAATACTCTATAAAGAATCTCACAAAGTCAATCCTTTTATAGTCTAAAGAAATCGAGGACTCTATGAGGAATCTCACTTGGTCAATTCCCCTTATATCCCTAGGTGGCTCTAGGCCCTCTGAGGATGCCCACTTAGTCAATCCCTCTGTATAGCCAGAAGTACTTAAAGACTCTTTGTGGAAGCTCACCTGATCAATTCCCCATATAGTCTACTACACCAAGTTCCCATGGACCTGTGTAAGTCAACGAGTATAGCAGTGTAATATATCCAATGTAAAAATACATAACTACTTGGATAAACAGTCTACATCATTACAAGCATGTCAGATTACAACTCTCCATCCTACAACAATAGGCATGGAAAATAGGTATGGCAGCCAAAGGATAACAGGACCAAACAGTCGTAAACAGAAAAATTCATTGGAAAAACACATCCAAAGCATATCAATCATCCCTATTCATATCCAAATTACCTCTACACAGGAATACAAGCATGGAAGGAAATAAAAAGGGGTAAAACGGTAAACACGCAATACTTCGTTCAAGTGTATTAGTGGAAGTTTTACATAATACTCAAAGACATAGAATAGAAAGGCACAAACCACCTACCTCGGGGTTAAGAGATCAATATACTTAAACCTTGAAACTTGAATCTCTTTGGAACATCCTAGATCTTAGAAAATGTCCAAAACATTCAACCCACGATAACTTGGAAAAAAGAGGAATTGGAAAAAGAGGCTCAAGAAGAAGATATAAATCACTGATGCAATTCCAATGCAATTAACAGTGTTGAAATTAGAGGTCAGATGGAGGCTCAGGGCCACGGAGGGAAGTCGTGGCCATACAGGTTCTCTCATACGAAGATGACCTAGATGAAGGTTGTTTTGTCTATCAGATACGACCCCTCTGAATTTAATGAAAAAAAACAAAATACACAACATGTACTTTTGGAGTACACAATGTGTAATTTCTATTTCAATACTCCTCATTACAAAGCCTCCAATTAACTCCCACTCGACTATGTGTGTGGCTACTACACGGCCAACACACAACCTGTTACGACAAGGAAGTACACGGTTTGTACCTAGTAAATTTCCAAAAATTTCTATTTCTCCATAAAATGTCCAAAAATGTAATAACATACCCATTATGAAGGTCCGGGTTCTTACAAACTTACCCCTTAAATAAATTCTTCCTTGAATTTCTCTATCGTGTCGTAGAAGAAGAAAACCCAAATAGTTCGGGCCACTGTGCTCGTACATCGCCCCACCCACCATCTCCCAAGTCTCATCCTGTACTCACCCGTGCTTCCATATAACTCATAAAAGAGGAACAAACCTACCACATAGAACCTCTCCACTATGATCCAAAATCCGGATAGTATTATCCACAAACAACACATCCACTTTGAGCTCAAACTCCTCCGGTTGAAAGACCTGAATCATGTCTGAAAAGTAACGTTAGAGCTAAGAATTGTGGAAGAAACTATGCATTGTGTGGTACTTCTGAGGTAACTGAAACCGGTGGGAAACTAGCCCAACTCTTTCAAACACATCAAATGGCGCAACATACCTCGTTGAAAGATTACCCTGTCTCCTAATCCTCTCGTGTCCCAACCGTGGTGTGACACACAAGAAAACCTGATCCCTGACCTCGAACTCTATAGGTCATCTCTGCTGATCTGCATAATACTTCTATCGAGACTGTTCCGTAGCCATCCTCTTCCGAATCAACTCTATATTCTCTGTGATCTACAAAACAAGAAGAGGTCCAAGAAAAGTAACCTCTCCAGCCTCCAACCAACATAAGGTTGATCGGAATGTCCTGATATTAAAAGCCTCATAAGGTACCATCTGAATAGTTTCTTGAAAACTCTTGTTGTAAGAAAATTCCACAATAGGTATATGCTTCTCTCAAGAACCTCCCTAATCTAGAATGAAAGCTTGGATGATTTCCTCAAGCACCAAAGTTGTGTGCTTGGACAAGACATCTGTCCAGGGGTGGTAATTTGTACTCAAAAGTACATGTGTACCCAAAGCCTTCTAAATCCTCTAGCAGTCCCGATAAGTAAATCGTGAATCCTTATCTGAAATTATGGAGTTTCGAACACCATGTAGAAGTACAATCTCATGGATGTAAAACCATCCTAGGTCATCCAAAGTAAAGGTCTCATTGATCAGTTGGAAGTGAGATATATTTGTGAGTCTATCAATGACAACCCAAAAAACATCATTCCCTTGAGATGAACTCGGAAAACCGGTCACGAAGTCCATTACGACATCATTCCACTTCCACTCGGGAATGGGTAACAGCTGTAAAATCCTTGATGGTCGCTGATGTTCTAACTTAACCTGCTGACAAGTGGAACACCTCAGGAAAAAACTAACAACGACCCAATTCATACATAGCCACCAATGATGACAGTAAGATCATGATACATCTTGGTGATTCTAGGATGAACAACCCAAACTGAGGAATGAAAATCCCACATCAGCTCCTCGCGTATCTCTGGTAGCACCCATATGCACCCTTGGAAACATAATACCTCATCATATACTATGATCCATTCAAGAATATGGTCATCTCTTGACACACTCTGCCTTTGGACTAGGCCTTCAGAATCTCAAAACTGCCTCATTCGAACTCGATCCAGAAGTGTAGAGTTAATAGTTATAAAAGAAAGTAATCTCTGCCCCTAACTATCGTGTACCTCCAAATGCATCTCAGGGAATATAGTCATAATATTCTACTCACTGTTGGCATCCCAAACTACCTATATCTAAGTCATCCAACTCAATGCATCAGTCACTGCGTTACCTTTCCTAGGAAGCTAAGCAAGCTTAATGTCAAAGGAAAGTAGGTACTCCACCCACCTTTGCCTTCTCGAATTCAGATCACGCTGAGTGAAGATGCACTTGAGACTCTTGTGGTCAGTGAAAACCACATAGTGATCTCCCAAAAGATAATGTATCCAAAAACAAAAGGCAAGAACGAAAACTAAAAACTTTAGATCATGTGTCAGGTAATTCCTCTCATGTGGCCTCAACTTCCGAGACCCGTACATAGCGACTCCATCGCCCTGCATAAGCATAGCTCCTATCCCGATAACTGATGCATCACATGAAATAGTATAGCTCTTAAACATATCTGTCAAGACTAGTATTGGTGATGAAGTCAACCTCCCCTTCAGCTCTTAAAAGGCTAACTCACAAGAATCCGACCATAAGAACATCCTACCCTTCATGGTTAGATCTATCAGCATTGCTGATAAGTGTGAAAATTCATGTATGAAATGTCTATAGTATCCAACCAACCCCATAAAACTATGTACCTAAAATACGTTCTTCAGTTGCTTCCAGGATACTATAGATCTCACTTTCTCAGGGTCTACTGATACTCTTACCTCTGACATAACATGACCTAATAAGTGAATCTGATCCATCCAAAAGTAGCACTTTAAGTGTTTAAAATATAACTGATGCTCTCTCAGTGTATTGAAAATGATCTCAATATGGGTATCATGGTCGTGTTGAGTTTGAGAGTACACCAAGATATCATCCATGATGACCACCACGAAGGAATACATGTATGTAAGGAACACTCAGTTCATTAGTTCCATGAAAATTGCTGGCATGTTCATGAGACCGAATAGAATAACGAAGTACTCGTATAGACCATACCTGATCTTGAAGGTTGTAAGAGGTATATCATATGGTCTAAAGTGAAAATAATGATAATTGGATCTCAGGTCAATCTTAGAGAACACTCGAGCTCCTCGAATCAAATCAAATATATCATCACTCATAGGCATGGGATACTGGTTCTTGACCACCAACTGGTTCAACTTCCGATAGTCCACACAAAGCCTGAGGGTGTCGTCTTCCTTCTTCACAAACTGGATAGGAGAACCCCAAAGTTAAGTAATGGGTTGGATGAAACCCTTTTCCTACAACTCCTCCAACTGATTCTTGAGCTCCTACAACTCAGGTGTAGCCATCCTATATGGATGAATTGACACTGGTGACATTCCTTGCACATGCTCAATCGAGATGTCAACCTCACGCTCCGGAGGAAAACCTAAAAATTACTCTATAAAGAGATCTATGAAATGATCCACCACTAGAGTAATGTCCAACAATTTATTCCCTTGGTCATCTAGATAAAGACTAGAAAAATGGGTTGTAACTCCTCCAAACCCATGATGCTATGGACCCGCTCTGCTCACCTGGACATCCCAATCACCCCAAATATAAAGGATCCACCCTCTAGTGATATGAAACTTTCCATGTGGGTATAACAGTTGATGAATTCCTGGAATGGAACTAACCATTCCATTCTGAGAATGACATCATATCATGTCACCTTTAGGACACTGAGGTCCAATAAGAAGTGACATCCACCAACCTGTAGAGTGCACCATTTGCACTGACGTAGACCATCTGTTCTAGTCCCCAACGGAGTGTCCAGTGTCAAGATAACGGAAAAAGAAAAGCTTCAGAGCCCAAGTCACTACACAACATCAAAAAATATAATGGTATGGGAAGCCCCTATATAAAAAAGAGTAGAAGCTAAAACTGAGGCTAATAAGATCGGGCCTCAAATGGTGGAAGGTCCGGGATTCTGCTTCAACTGGGTCTACTCCACTACAAAAGTCTGGCCTATACCGTAGACCTGTGACCCTGCCTGACCAGTCAGAGATGATCCACCCTGATGTCACTGAAACCTGGGAGACTGTCTTCCATGGTCCCAACCTCCCTCTCGACCCGAATGGCCGGAAGAACTCCTATTCCCAAACAGGTGAGAAACTGGTGGCGCTGCTCTTGAATGAGGAGTCATAGAAGAACCCCTGTCAGCAGCTTCTGGTGAGAAGAACTGACAAAATCACTGAAGGTGACCCATCTTACCACAAGATTGGCCCTCCATTGGGTATCTCCGAAAATGTCTCCTTGTATGCCTGTATCTCCCGCACTATTAAGACACCACCTAGCTACTGGAAGATGTATCTTGCCTTCTCTGATCTCCTCATGAAGCCTCTCTGAGGCTCTTCCTGCTATATGCTGGCAGAGCACTAAATCTGGATGCCGAACCTCCCTAGCTCGCAGCTCCAGAATACTTTAGATGGTGGTATGTGATCCATGCCAGGTTGAAAATTGATGATATCGAAGTCAACCTAAATATGTTCACATATGACCGGATGTCGTGCCTTAGACCATCCTCAATCATCCTTGAAAGGAACAACTCATCACCTCCTGGGATAGGCGTGAAACACTGTATCCCTATGAAGCGAGTGGAATACTCCATAAGAGAAAGAGTACCCTACTCCAGACTCATAATCCCCCAGGCTCAATCGGCCCTCAAGGTCTCTGGATAGAATTAATCATAGAGGATGCAACAGAACTCATCCCTTGCCATATTCTGCTGGAGTCTCGCCTGTGATAGCACATCCCACCAACACATGGCAGAGTCTTAGAGCATGTAGATAGGAGGCTTCACCCTCCTATATGGAGGTATCTCCATATTCTTAAAATTAATCAACATGGACTCTATCCATGACTCAAAATCTGGGGTCCTCCATCCCCTAAGAAAGTGGGAGGATGCTGCAGCTCAATGACCCACTTCAAATTAGCAATTGATAGTGCAGGAGGTGGCACTCCCTGAAAGGTCTGCATCATCCTCAGAAATCCCTCCCTGAACTGTGAATCATCACTTATGTCAGGTATAGTGGATGGTGCCAAGGATGGCAGAACGAGAGGATCTACAGGAGGTCCCTGATCATCCATGTCCAGTGTCTAATCAACGTCTAGAAACTGGTGCACTACCGGAGGATTTCTTGGTGGAATGACTCTGCAAAGTCATGAACACATATTATATCAAGATTATCAAGGACTAAAACCAAGTAGTGTAATTAGGTAATAGGATAATGAAAGCACTCATGTTTTACAAAACATTACTACACGACGCGTACATTTACTACACGGTGTGTTCCCTGAAGACATTTAAATGGGTGTGTACTCTTTCCCAGACTGGTCATGTAACACCCCAGACACACGACTTGTTGTATCCACACACGATGTGTACTTGAGTCCCCTTTCCCGTCCCGATTCCTTCTACATGGTTAAGCCTCACGGATCTATCCAAAGGAAAGACTACACGGTTGTACAATTCCTACATTGCGTGTACAAGAAAGGATAACACCAACCCCTGTTGTTTGTGACACAACCATTTTCCTGGGTCAAACTACACACTGTGTTTAAAGTAGACACGACATGTACTTGAAAGTGTAACCCCAACCTGTGTAGTTCGTGACATGGCCATGAACCTTGGTCTGACTACATGACATGTTTTGATGGCACACGACATGTATTAGACATGACTCAACCAACCAATGTTGTTAGTGACACGAGCGGGCATGAGGTCGGCACTACACGACGTGTATGAACAATACATGACATGTTCACTCCAGGTTTTTCCCCATCTCGTGTCTCTTACCACATTGACTATGACACAGTCTTGAGATTACACAGTGTGTACTTAAGAAAAATATTTTCTTCCGGAATAGAAGAACACACGCCATGTACATAACATTACACTGCGTGTATTCTGGGTTTTTTCAGACAGTAAGCCTCAAAAACTACTCTGGAACCCATAAAACACTAATACCGGCATTGAAAGTGCCAAATTCCAATCTATGAGGGCCCATACTCCCTGGGATCAATGTTTTTCATCCAATACACATTATAACATTGCAAACAAGGAAATGATCCACCAAATTCATGTCCATGAAGGCCCATAAAACCTCAAGAACCAATGTTTGGAATTCATTATAGCATATCTCTACACAAACAATACCCTATCAAATAGTAGGTATTTCTATCAAGGAGACTATCACAATTGCATGCATATTTTACACATCATCTATTACAACAACATGCTATCACTAATTCATCCTAGATGGAAATGAAAGAATGCATGAAATGTGACTTCTAGCGGGTGACTATATGATGCATTAGATAGAATACCCTTATCTCATTGGGTTGCAACAGAAATAGAACCTCTATAACATCAACAATAATAGCACAAATCATGTGAGTCACTCAAGGTGAAATCAAATCAACTATAACAATTAAAAAATGAGAAAAAAATTCAATTAAATGAGGTAGATTGGCTTTTCCCTCTACATGGGTTAGGTACTCCCGAGCACAGCTTAACACCAAGTACCAATTCCTTCCTATCCCTGGATACAGGCTCCTAACAGTAAGTCAAGTGAAAAGAAAACTCTGATTCCACTTTGTAACGTCCCGGTTCTGGAAGACACCTAGAGGCGCCCCATACCCATTTGGTTACATAGCCTCATGTGCATTTCCCCAAATTACAGAGGCTGCCGACTAGCAGCGAGGGCCTTGGGAGTGATAGTGGAGAAATGATACCCTCATTTGTAGAGTACGCAACATAAGTAAACAACACATACAATAGTGTAGATATTAAATATCCAACAACAGTAAACAATGGAGGACTGGAATACAAAAAAAATAGAGCACACACACACACAGAGATATATATATATGAAGTGATTCCTGATACATATGTCTAGGAAAAAAGAAAAATAAATCAAAATACTAGAAATACAAATAGTGGTAAACCAATGTACAAAAGGAATGATAAAGATCCCTTCAGCATTACAAGCCGAAGATTGATCCCATGTTCTCTAGCTCCACAAAAAGTCATGTAAATGATGTAGAAGGGCACTTACCATTATTTATACCTGAAACAATAAAATCAGTTTGGGCCCAAAAGCATGACCCAAACAAGGTGTGGGACTAAATCCCAATAGGAAACCACCTGAAGATCTATGCCTAATAGTCAGTGAAAATATGGAATGTAAAATAACATAAAGTAGTAAACACGAAAGTACTAAGCAGTAATCAATCCACAGTTCCAAAACATAAAATAGTGAAATAACCTGCTAAACCTCAAACAGGTATCCCTCTGGGAAGTACTCACAACTATCACCTCTAGTCCTACCTAAAAAGTACAGACAACCCTTTAGGCTCAACACATAGCATAACCCATATGGTTCATTCATATGAATTTATTAAGACTCTATGAGGAAGCTCTCACACTCTATCCCCATATAGAAAATGGTAAAGCAAGACTCTTTGTGGAAGCTCACACAATCTATTCCCTATATAGTATAGGATAAGCAAGTCTCTCTAAGTAATCTCACACTGTCCATTCCCCACATAGTCTAAGGTAGTCAATGACTCACTGAGGAAGCTCACATGTCAATTCACCATATATCCCTGAGGTCTATGACTCTCTAAGGAAGCTCACTTTGTGTATTCCCCTAATATCCTAGGTCATTCAATTCAAACAAAGACCCTTTGAGGGATCTCACACAGTCAATCCCTTTATAGTCTAAATCAATAAAAGAATCTTTGAGGAAGCTCAGCCTGTCAATTCCACTTACAGTCCCAGGTTGTTCCAGGCTCTCTGAGGATGCTCACTTGATCAATCCCCCTTATAGCCTAACATTCTCAAAGACTCATTGAGGAAGCTCACCTGTTCAATTCCCCATATAGTCTACTATACCTAGTTCTCACGGCCTTGTGTACATCAATGAGTATAGAAGTGTAATATAAAAAAAGTAAACTTATAGAACAACTTGCCTAACAGTCTACATCACCACAAGAGTGTCATATTACAACTCTCCATCCTATAGCAACAGTCATCGAAAATATGCAAGGTGCCAAATGCTAACAGGACCAAACAGTCATAAAAAAAATGCAAGGTAAAAACATATCCAAAGAATAGAAATCATCCCTATTCATATCCAAATTACCTCTACACAGGCATACATGCATGAAAGGAAATCAACATGGTTAAAATGGTTAACATGCAATACCCTGTTCAAGGTTATTGGTTTAATTTTAACATAATACTCAAAGAATTCGAACGAAAAGACACAAACCACCTAAGTATGGGTTAATAGATCAATATACACGAACCTCAAAGATTTAATCTCTTCGGAACATAGTAAATCTAATAAAACGTCCCAAATGTTCAACCCATGATAACATGGAATAAAAGAGGAATCAGAAAATGATGCTCAAGCAGAAGAGAGAAATCACAGATGCCATTCCAACGCAATAAACAGTGTTTGAATCAGAGGTCAGATTGAGGCTCATGGGCTTAGAGAGATTTCACAGCCATATGGGTTCCCTCAGATGAATAAAAGCTAGATGTTGGTTGTTCTGTCCATCAGATGCGACCCCGACACATTTAATGAAAAAAACAAAATACACAGCGTGTACTTTTAGAGCACACGACGTGTACTTGCTATTTCCGTACTCCGAATTTGGTGGCCTCAAAGTCACTCCCACACGGTCATATGTGTGGCTACTATACGGACAATCCACGACCTATTGTGGCAGGGAAGTACACGACATCTTCTAATAATGTACCCGGTGTGTATTTAGAAAATTTTCAGAAATTCCTCCTTTTCCCTAAAAGGGCCAGAAAAGGAAAAAAATACCTGTAAAGAAGGTCTAAGTTATTACAAAATAGATGTTTACATATTGTTATAACATTAAATATTTTAAAATCCTGATCATGAATAAAAAATTAAATGACATAACTATTTATTTTATGCATGTAATAATGAATGCATGAAATAATAGCAGTAGTAAACATATTAATTTTGTCTTAATAAAAAATCACAAGAAACATATACTTATGTGTCTCACAAAAAAATATAAATGAATCTCATAAATAATAAATTAATTACATTCATGGATATATATATACACAAATAAAATTTATATATATTAACTTTAAGTACATGTACATATATATATACATGCTATTATAAATAGATCTTCAATAATGAATACATCATTTTTTTTCTTTTTATGTGTGTGAATGATCTGTTTTGTAAACCCATTATGTAATCAAAATGATAAAAATGTCCCTTCAATATATATATATCATGTATAAACATAAAAATTAAATATAAATATAATCAATTGTTTACACAACAATCTTAATCAATTAATGAAGTAAAAAGTTGGACTTTAGTTTCATATGAGTATAAAAGAAGCAATTAAAATATTTAGAAAATATCGAAGAAAATATTCTTGAAGTTTGGAAATATTATTCAAATATATATATATTGAAAATATAATGATTAAAATACTAGTATTAAATTATTTTCATTCAACCAAATCTATTTATCGTAGAATGAATTTATGTATTATTTCGACCAAAATAATTCCTCACAGAAACATAAAATGAAACACGAATCGATAAAAATAAATATAATTTATATAAACATAAATCATTTAAGTGAGATGATTTTGAAATAGAATAAAAATTATAAAATAAAAAAATCACTTACCAGTAATGTTATTGAATCATTCCACTCTTCTTATTTGAAAATCATTCAAAAGTATCATACTCTCACATAAATGGGAAAGAAAGGCTACTGTAGTGCCAATCCATCCTATCATATATATATATACATACAAAATGCAGTCTATGGATGTATTTTTTATAAAATTTGATATATGATGAATATCAAATAATTGAAAAATTCAAGCAGATATATTATTATATAGTTCCCTGTCTATAGTGTATCATTAAAATTTCCATATTCAGTCTAGAACAAAAACATCAAATAGTAGATTCAATGAACAAATCTCATCTCAAAATTTGAACAATTAATATAAAATAACTCCAAAAATGCAAAAACATTAAAATATGTGAATACAATAGACCACAAATTGATTATGTGAATATTAAAATAATCTTGTTCAAATGATATTTAGGACATATGGTAGGTTCATTAATTGGTCCACAATAACAAAAGATGAAATTGAAACTTGAGAGAGACAGATTGAAATATATGAGAAGAAATGAAATTGAAAAATAGATATCAGATGAGATTCAGATATCAATCTAAAATAAACTAATCCTAAATACTTATATGAAAATCCAAGAAAATCCTACCTACAGTATCTAATAAAATCAATCCACAAGGATGGAACCCTAACCGTATCATCACACCTTGACCTCATCTTCTCAGTATGAAACTGGAACAGAAGACAACTAGTATCAAAGCCTTCAATTAGACTCAGAACATCACCTTTTACTTCCAAACCACCTAGCATGCCCTTGGTCAACCATGAAAAACCCTCACAACTGCTCTCAGACTGTGACTCTATTTCAGTCTCAGCCTTGTCCCACGAAACAAGACACTACTTCGGCCACATGATTTGCGAGCTACATTCGATCTAACCTCACTGAAACCCATTAAACCCAATTTAATGTTCTATATTGTTTAATTTTTTTATAATCCATTAATTCATTTTATTCTCAATTTTCTAATATTATTATATATATTTTTATTAATTCATTTTAATCAAACTACATTTTATACATGATTTAATATGTGTATTTATATATTAATAATACTGAAAATATAATGCTATAATAGTTCATTTAATAAAATATTATCATTAATTAAAATAAATTTCTTTAATAAAATTGTATTTAGATAAATATTAACATAATGATGCAAAAATTGTAATATATATTTATATATAATAAATTTTATATAAATTGGTATTATATATGTTCATTTTTTTATTTAAAACATTATATTTACATAAGTATTTAAAAACAATGATTTCCCAAATACATTATTCTCATTTAAAAACATTCTAAACACATTTTATAGTTATAATACTAATTCATAAATAAATACTACAATGAAAATAATATTATGGTACCCTTAAAAAAATTTATGTTTAATATTAAATTTTATTATCTTTATTAATCATAAAGTATCGTGTTCTAATAATATATTTCATAAAATTATAATTAATATATCATCACGTATTTAAAAAGTGGGATTTAAAAAAACTAATAATAATCAATGTAATAAAATTTCACTTTAATTAAATGAAATCACATAGTTTTATCTCATATCATAGCAAAATAAATATTTTTTTAAATAAAATGTAATACATTAATTAAAATTATAATTTTATAAAATTCTTTTTAATATTTTTTCAAAAAAATAATATAATATATTAAAAAAACAACTTTTTGAATAAATTAATTTCACATATCAAATAATAATAATTTTTATAAAGAAAAATGAATAAATAATTTTATTAAAATAATATTTTAAGTAATACTATAATACATAATATAATTAATACAAACAATTTAAATTAGTTTCAAGGATATTACAGTTCCCATATACATTTGATCTATCATTTGATAAAATATTAATGATTTTTTTCCAATATTAACTATTTGAGAAAACCTCTTTATTATGATTCCATTACTCTGGTTATGAATTTGAATACAACTTAAGAGATTTCTAAGTGAAATTTGAGTTTGGGTTACTTATAGATAAATGATCACAATTTTTGTAAAATAATAGCCTTGGGTAGTTGATCTTCAAAGAATATATACCCTCTTTTCATTGGATTGGGTGAGTATTTTTGAGATTTAAATTTTACATTATGTAAATGGTTGAAAATAATGATAGGTACATCCCATGGTGTATCAATTTTAGTGTGTAACGCATTTTTATTATACCAAATCAAAGAGTATGGGTCTGGTGTTGCCTCAATGAGAATAAGAAGTAATATACCACGTTGATGATTTGAGAAACATCCATCTCATTTTTATGTATCCGACACCAAATACCTTACCAAAAACCATACAGGAAGAGAAATATCTTCCACTACTTCATTAATGAAATAAATCACAATCATTTTTAGGAAAGTGAGGATCTTTATTACTAGATAAAATAGTCATTTGGAGAATATTTTTAACAAAGAAACCAAAAATTAAAACTAATAATTATTGGAATGATCTTGTTATATATTTCATTACCTTATTATCTAAGCATAAGAGATTATATGTGAAAATGTGTGTACCATTCATCGTTTATTTTCTTAAGGATGTGGGAAATTACACGGTTTTATTAAAATCATTTCTATGTAAAACATTTTACGACCCATATTATTATGATGTAATGAAGAAATTGTTTTTCAAATAGATGGGTAATGTTATACATTATAAATAAATTCATGGAATTTGATAAACATTAAAGAAGCTAGTTTTTTATCAACCTGATTTATTTATATATTAATATCACTATTTTCAAAGATATATCAATTATTATCCATAATGAACTACGTAGATTTGATAATTTTTCACTCATAAAAAATTGTCGAATCTAGGTTACTATTTCATCCAGTGTTTTATAATGTTTTTATTTAGAAAATATGGAATAATTAGTTCTACTCTCAATAAATTCTTTAACCTATTTTTAATGTATATCCTTTATGGTAATCTCTATTACATGAATTTTAGTTAAACCATCTTCACATTTTTTTTGAGGTTTATCATAGATTACTAAAAAAAACTTTTTTCATTTGTGAATAGTAAAAAAACAGAGAAATGATTCTCAATGTAGATGATCAGTATAATGGGAATATTTAATTCTAAGAGGAATAGAATATGGCTCATGAATAGAAACATTTTTATTAGAAAATGTATTCCACTAAAAAATGATCTATTTTTATTTATATAAACTCACCAAATAATTTTATTAACCAAAAAAATTTATATATGACTCTTCTATTCCAAAGGGGAGATCCTAAAAGGTTCACCAGTAAACCATTTTATAAAATCCTCCAACCACTATAGTAGTTAGATTCTACTATTGTGGAATATATATAAAATATAACATTTTATTTATATATAATTCATCATTTTTATTAATCCAATAATAATAAGGATTAATGATCATTTTTAAATCCTAAATTTTTCATTGAATATTATTGAAAAAATACACTATATCATCTTTAAATAAAATATATAACATAATTGATTGCCCTTGGAGGCCCATTTAAAAACCCATTTTATCTTTGTTAATTGTATATTTTATAGATATACAAAATATATCATAAAAACAGTGAATTAATATGGTAACATAGTGTACCCCTATCTTAGTACTATAGCAGATTGGAAAAAGACAATGATCATACTTGTAATAAAGATCACAAATTGCAGTGAGGTAAATAATTGAAATATAAATCCTGAAGTCAAAATATTAAGGTAATGTGTTAATGTGTGAATATTATGAACTTTTATTTCATCATTTTGTACTCCCCTAGTTCCACTTTCATAATATTATTTACTCATACAACCATCTTATTCAAATAAATAATTATATACTGATCTAGACTGATTGTTGAGGGAATCAAGTATGTGAGGGAAGAATAATAATTAATAATTTCATGTTTTTAACACTAAATTACTATAATACAATTGTTTCTATATGGGATCAACCTATTCATATCAAATAGCGCATTAAATTGCTTTCATAAAACAAGATCAAAACAAAAAAAAATTAAATAGTACCTCGATGGATGATGTGATCTCCGAAAAATCCACATGATGAAAGATCATTTTAGTATAATGGATACAAGAAAAGATTCCTATAAATTTTCCAAATGTTTTTTCAAATTTCCATGTTTTTCAATCTAATGATTTCATGTATTAGCATAATTGTTCAATATTAATTGAAATTAAATTGAAGAAAACATACTAAATCCAAGAAGATATGGTCTATGTTTCCTTGTTATTCCATAGAATTTCACCCTATATAATATTTATGTAGATATTAAAGGATAAAAACTCTTTAAATAAGCTTCATATCTCTAAGGTTTTGGTTTAAAATGGATTAAAATCATAGTTTAAACTTCTATATATTTATTCTAGGTCCTTATGGATGTTAACCATCCATAGGTACCTGGAAATATCACCATCAAATATATAAAAATGTTTTAAATATCAGGAATATTTTATTCTTCACATGTAAAATTATTCCATATATCAGGATTATAAAATATCCATTAACTCGGAGTATTCCTCCAATATTTCATTAAGAAACCTTAATTAAATAGACAATCTTTTGGAAAAAATATTGTATTAAATTATTTTAACATTCATAATTTATTAGTACCCTGAGAAAAAAATTAAATTCTTATTATTATGAATATTAATAAGAAAATTTATTAATTTTCATTAATTCATATTTTGATAATATGTTTCCCATGCATGTGTGGTATACATTATCCTAAACTCTAATTATTTGAATATAGGGAACATGTTGGTAAACATTGTGTATTACCCAATGACCCATTCTATCAATTTTAACTAGTTATAATAAATTTTCGGCAGTGTTAAAGAGAAAATACTTATGGCCCCAAAATAGATAAGGATCATTAAATGTTATGGAAAACATCTCCAAATTTCTTTTGAAACATAATATATTTATCATGATGTATCTTATAAATAAGGATCCATGCATTGTATCATCATCATTGGATTACAAATTTTTATTAATTAAATATACATGATGTACCTGACTTCATATACAATGGAAAGGAATTTTATTATAGAACTTCAATCACCTTCAAGTGGCTACCGATATCGTGTTAATTTCAGATGTAGAGAAATCATCCCTGAGCATTCAATAAAGGCTATACCACTAATAGCAAAACATACACATGAATCCTCCCCATAATTATAATTCATGATTGTTTTCATCATGTAATTTAAATTAAAAAAATTATAAAAAAATGATATCAATTTGAGCAAAAAATACACATATTCATTGATAGGGACATCTAATAACACTTGAAACATATGATATTACTTTTCATATGATAGTCCATATTATCTCCTCTAATCGAGATCACCGAGTAAAAATTTTATGAGGTAAACTGTCAATGATTATTTAACACAAAAACTAATATTTAGACATAATATTTTCCCTATTAGTATTATAATTATAGACCATAGAATACATTTCTATGGGTAACTACATAACATATTGAGATTCTAATCATCATTGGGAACAATTATAATATCATGGTATAAAATATAATTTAATGAAAACACCTTGTAAATAGTTAATTGATAAGTAATAACACTATTATATTTAGAATAACGCATCCATAAAACTCTGTTTTTCACTATATTGTAATTTAAAAGTGATAATAATGCTGGTTCTAGGGCACCCAAATTAACAAAATCCCCACTATTACAAGATAAAGCATAGTAACCATCAACATGTTAAATATAATATGATTAAAATCCGTTTTTTTATATGTTATTAATTTCATTGTTAATCGTACCAGGTTTTCCACTATGTTCTTTTTTATTAAACATTACTTCCTAATGTATTTTCACTCTGATGGTGATATCTTTTATTATATAACATTTTCCCCCGATCATAACCTTGATATCTAGGCTAATATAGTTATTATTGTATTATCACATTATATATTGTTTAAATACATTACTATTTGGAATAATTTGTAGAATTATAATAAATCATTGGAAATTTAAACTAATTTTGGATAAATCTGAAATTAAAAAATACTCATTATTTATAGACATGGATAACACTGGATTTAATGCTCTTCTCTTAATCATATACATATTCAAACAACACTATAAAATGAAATTTATCTATATGTTGACTATTTTTAGGTCCCCATATTATAAATAATATTCCCTCTTCTCTATGTATAGTGAACTTATCCCATTTACAATTGTAAGAACAATTGAATATTTCTAAGTATTATCATGTATAGTTATACTAAATTTATTTCATGTTTTTATACAATATGTTATATATTATCAATATAAAATCTAGTACTAGAACGAAATATGTGACAAATATATCATTATATAACATTTAATTGTACCCACAATCCTAGTCCTATAGTTTTTATTATAAACATTTTCTTTTTGATATTTATGTCATATTATATAGGAAAAAATTCTATTATAAAATATTACAACAAGTATTTTCAATACCATGTCAATTTTTGTACATTAACCCATTCCAAGACACACATATATTATTCCTAATTGACATATGTTCCCTATAAAATATGTTTCTGTTTTTAGGTAATCATGGGATAGGATACAAATCTACCATAATAGATATTTTTTTCACTAGTGCATCAATGTCTAATTTTATTAAATATCTTGAGAAATATTTTCAACATTAATATTAACTAAATATAATACTAATAAATGATTTCTAAATATGTGGAACATTTACCACTTGAAAATACATGTATCTCCCAATAAAGACTTATAGACACATACAAATATAATAAATCATTTCTTTACATCCATATTTTTATCTATATATAAATCAATGGAACCTAACTGTTATATTTTTTAGTCTTGATATATCAAAACCTTGTTATTAAATCATATATATATATTAAAAAATTATTTTTTATGTTTAATCAAAAGTATAATTATCATGATAATATATTATGGAAATATTAAATCACATGGATTACATAATCTCAATTAGTTAAAAGGAATTAACACACTTTCCAATTTATCTAACATGATCAATTTTAAAATAAATAATTATTTATAAGTAATATCCTAACCATAAATTTCCAGTTTTACATGGATTCCCATATGGACTCAATGGGATTTACATCAACTGGAGATTTTACCATAATTAAAATCTAGATTTTAATACATGGAGTTCATTTATGAATTGAAATATTCTTTCTAATTTTAGATTATTTCCATTTAATATTTTTTTAGAAAAATGAATTCATTATTATAAATGAAAATATATATCTTAATTAGTTATTTTAAAAAAACTCATTTTTGTTTTACCATTCTTGTATAGCCTATATCATTATAAAATTAAGTTTTTTTGTTCATAATGAAACATGTTCTATAGCTAAAAACTTGTCCATCTTGAGAATTGACTTTATCAAGGTATGTGTTTTTTCCACTATATCATATTGAGATGTGAATCCTGTTATTGAAATATATAGATTAACATGAGTATCACTTTTCTATATTATGGATTTATGTATTGTCTGTAAAAATCATTAGCATGTCAAAATGAGAATTTAATTCTGTAATAGAAAATTCCTTTCATTTCATGACTTATCTAAAATTTTCAAATATCATTTACAGAAGTCCATTTTTGATAAAATAGATTTTATTTTACCTTTATAGTAATATGAAATCCATTTATCATTTTTGTTTCCATATGGTTATGTATTAACACTATTATTTACATACCTTATCTTGAAAATGTTAATGGAATGTATATAAGAATCATCTTTAGTCATCCATTTAATATCATCATGATTGTGATATATATAAATAAACATATGATTATGAATCAAATCCTTCAAAATTTAGAATATCAACTAATTTTTTGTTATGATATTCCTCTTGAAACCCATCCGAAGAATTCTTTCTCTTCCTATCATGGTTATTTTCCAGTTAAATTATATTTATTTTTAATGTTAATATAATCTACAGAAGAATATGAATTTACCTATAGATTATACTTTAAAGAGTACATATATATCTTATTTAATTAATTCAATAACGTTTAATGATTTACCACTCATAATACCAATGTTGTTGTGGTCGTTATATGCTATAAGAAAGCATGGGAATTAATTGAGTGTTTTAAATTAAAAATATATAATGAGTCTACATGTTATATCTCGAACATTTTCATTTGGTTAAACATGAATATTCTTTTTTATCTGATAAATGGGTATTATTTCTATCCTAATATTAATTATTTTTCATTCAAAATTTGAATAAAATATCTATGATTTTTACCTAATTAAACAAGTATTAATTTACTGTATATTAGAAAATACATATATATAACTCAAAAATTTTTTTTTTCTAAAATAAACATTGATAATATGATTTCGATTACAGACATTATATAATAATATTTTCCAAATAAAAGAAACTACCTTCTTGGATATGTGATTTTATGATCTTATCAAGCTCAAATTATAGTTAACATATATAAAAATGTAATATTATCTTTATTGTGGTAATATTCAAGAACATCATTAGTTCCCATATTATGAAACAAATTTTCAAGTCACATATATGTATCTAATAATTAATATATAAAAAATATTACCTATAATTATTAATAATATATAAATTATAGGCATATACTTTTTTCATAATTTTTTATTTGAATTTATCTTATAGTAGACTTTTCTACCCATATATGAAAAAAATATCTTCTTATTTTTTTCTCTGTGACTTTATCAATAGATTTATTTATGGAAATTGTGATTGGGACATTGGGGTTGTACTCTATTTCATCTTTTTCACGTTTTATTTCTTCTTATTCATTATAAGAATGAATGAATTTTAATTAATCAGGTTTTTATCAATATGGAAAACCGTATCAAAATTATATTTAAACATTTTCTCAGTACTGATCATTTTATATGAAACAAATAAATTAGGTATCTAAGAGATAACAATAAGAGAATTATATTTATTTAATTATTGTAAATTATCTTAAACCCCAACCAGACCAATTAATCATTGTACTCTATCACCATGCGTGTATAAGTATCATTTAGAGATCCACCATTAAACATAAACTTCTAAAGTGTAATTATAATATAAGTTGATTCTTAATTAAAATTTTCCTACCAAACATCAGGTTGAAGAGACAATATAGTTTTTCTATAAGTGGCCTTAAATTTCTTTCATGACACACTAGACAGTGAGTATCAGAATATGATTTTTGTAAAAGATTAATCATTAATGTGTCTCCTATAATAACCTATTTTACCCATACATGTGTATTATAAATTTTTATATGTTAGTGAATGCTCTGTCACATATAATGTTCTTCCATATTATTAAACTATGTTTAAAATCCATTACGATTATTGGATGTTTTTTCCAATTAGGACATGTTTTTTATCTAAAATTGATCAAATTTATTATTTAATATTAAACGTAATGTTTCTATAAAATAAAATATTTTATGATATTAATTTAGTTTTTATATCCATTTTTATACATTATTTTTTATTAATCATTAATTTCCCTCACTAATTTTACCAAATCCCGGTCTCCTGAAACGTCAAGATTAAGAGTCTCATTCTCTTGACTATTTTAATGAGAATGGATAATTAAAAATATCTTCATAGATCGAGCTATTGTAATTCCATTATTATGAATGTCTATGTCAGGATTTTGGAATCATTTATCATTGATCTATTTAGTGGAGTCTAATTACTTACTAATCACTAACATTGATATTATCAAAACATTTCCCTATGAATAAAATTTTCTAACTTTAAAAACATTATTAATTCCAATATTGGTAAATTTATCTAATATTCGATTACAATTACATAATAATAGGTTAAGAAACAATCTATGGCTAATGAGTGACATTAACTATGGTTCTTCTTAATAGTATTGTTGTTAGGTGATTACAACATCATATTTTTATTGAATGCATTTTTTATTTTTATTAATGATAAAAATATAATTACATTTTTCATTATTACTACATTATTATGACACTTAGAACATAACCATACATAATAAGAATCATTTATCAAAATTATTTATTTATTTTACATCTTCATGATCATTATCTATATTACATGATCACATATCATCCAAATATACCTAAATAACTAACACTAGATTCAAAAAAAATAAAGACTGTTATGATCATATTTTTTTTCTAATGTTAGATAAATCGAGATGTTCATGGTCTAATTGAAAAAGTATTGTAATTTTAGGTGTCATATCTAAACTAAAATTGTGTATCTCTTCAAACTTTTGTGTGATTTCTTATTAGATCAATTTCAATTTATGACACGAATCTCTCTATAATAATATTCTTTTATCATTACATTGTATACTCACACATAATTAATAGAGAATTAGGATGATATGATTTATTTTTTTAATAAATGGTTTAGAAACAAACTAGTATAAATTTTATGATTGTGGTATTATTCATAGATCATCTAAAACTATTTTTCAAAATTTAATTTTTCTAAAAAATCACATATAAAAATATTTAATTTTCCCTGAAACATACACAGGTTCAATCACTACATGTGATCAATTAGAATGAAGAAAATTGAAAATAAAAATTTGGATTCTGAAGATGAGGTTAAGATAATTTTAATGTGATAAAATGAAATGTTATCAATTGTATTTTATAAAAAACATGATTCATATCCCCTAAAAATTAATATAAATTTCATATATTTTAAAACAATTTATTTTTTTAGTAATTTAATTGACCAAATTGGGACCAAAACATATCCATAGATTTTAATAATATGCTTAATATAACTTTTTTCACTAATATATTGGGTCTGACCCATCCTGTTCTAGCCCAAGTCCTGTTTCCAAGTTATGAGATAGATCAGTAAAAGGATTTTGTAACACACTGAGATCCTATGGATCATTTTTTTAATTAATTTAAACATTTAGATATTTTTGTTTCACAAAACAATGAATATATCTTGTGTTATATGGGATAAATATGTTTGGATTGTATTTCATAATAAAACTCATTTAGATTTCTCTAAATTTAACACTGACTTGGCTTGAATTACATTCAACACTGAGTTTCTACGAAACCCATTATATTATTATAATAATTTAATCAAGATAGTTATAACATAGTCATTATCCTTAGTAATTTTAATATTAATAACTACTCTAAAAATGATATTTATAATGGTTTTATATAAATAAAACCAATTGATAATAAAACATGTAATTTTCTGTAAAGTATTTAAATTTTATAATATAATCTAGTAATTTTTTTTGAAATATAATAAAATTAAATTAAGCACTTTTAGATATTTAATTTTATAAAATAAACATTATTTTTGAATTTCTAATTCTTAAATTTTCTTAGGGATATATTTTTTGGATTTTTATGAGATACATGATTTTTAAGATGAATAATGAAGAATATTGAATTTAAATACAAAATTAGTTTTTTCTATTGTATTTATATTTATATATTATATTTTAACATTTTAAGGTCTAATTAGATCTGTTTTATATGTATTAAATTAATATAGGCCATTAGAAGCAATTTTACATTAAAATTTGACATAAATAAATTTCATTTGTTAAATAATATTTTCATAAAAAAACTATCACAACATGTTTTCTAGATTAATGTTAAATTAATTACATACAATTACGTGATTAGAATTTGGAAAAATAGATTCTGTATTTTTAATTATATTAATTAATAATTTAAGAGAAGGTAATTTTATTTTTTCCCCAAATGATTAGTTATTGTAATTAAAATTAATTACATAGATTAAGGTAAAAATAGGATTTCATATGGGTAAACATTTTTTCAAGGGGACAAATAACCTAAAAAAAAGTTCAAAAGAAAATTTATGGAAATATTTCGATCAATTACTCTCTCAATTTTAAATGTATCATTTTTAGAGGCACATCATTTTAGGGAGACCTCTCAATAGAGTTTGCCTTTATATATTTACAAGAATTCCACTCCCCCTCTACTATTAATGGGCACCCACCACTCACTTATTAACACCTATCAAGAACATTGGATCCCCCAAAAACTAAAAATAATAATCCCGCCTAATCTCTCCTCTAATCCAAGATACATAAATTATGTCATAAGGAAAACAATGTTAGTCATTTTATTCGAACCAAAATGAAATCTCTAAAGCAGAAGGAACCTCCTTTAACAAGAACTTTATTTTGTTTTTTTCACCAATACATAAATTAAAAATAATAAATTAATATATAACTAATCCATTTTAAAAAATATACTTATATTTTTTTATGTTAATGGTTAGACCTACACTGACACACACTTTAATCAAATGGGATACACAATCATCTTTCATGTGTAAGGCAGACTACTTCCTCGTGAACTGAGGTATCTCGTTCATATATTCCCACCATTCAAGGTTGGAAATAATGGCTGAATTTATATTTTTATATGATATATATTATATTTATTATGTATTTTTTATTTAATTAATATAAAATTCATAACTCCATACTTTACATTTTTTGGAAAATGGATTACGTTTTTGGTGGACGTGTGGACTATCACCTCGTCAAAGTGGTGTGATTCATTCACCCTTTAAATGAAATTTATTAAGGACGAGTTTTGTAATATTATATGATATATATGGAATAATAATTATGATTTAACGTTAATATATATATATATATAGAATTTTATGTTCTTTTAATATGATAATATAATGGAAAAGAGCATTCATGCATATGTACAGCCTACCGTCTCTATAAACAGTGTATTCCATTATATATATATATATTATAGATTATTGTTAATATGTATTTAATAATTAAATATGATATTTATATAATTTTTTAAATTATATATGTAATTAAATCATGTTCTTAGTATGATAATCGAGAATAGACATCTAAACATATACAAAAAAAAGTGATTATTACCTAAAATGTAACATTAATATGAAATTGTTAATTAACCAGTAATATAATGTCCCAATAAAATAATATAAGGTTTATTATATAACAATATGGTTTTATTGTAAATTTATAATAATATTATTTTTAATAATGGGATTTTTTTAGTTTATAAAGATTTTCAAGATTTAAGGTAAGGTTTTATCTCATGTTAATTTTATATATATGTGGTATATGATATATTCCTCACTTATTCTTATTGTGTGGTGAATAATCATCCATTTTAAATTTCATATAAAACAATTACACATATTAATTTTATTAATGGTTAAATTTATGTTATTCTTTCATTGGTAATATGATTCAAAAGCTACTCATGTGGTAAGGGTATTTCTACCCTCACTTTAATTACTCTAAGACATATGCCATAATCACCACTCATTTCATTTGTTTGGTGAATGTACTATACATTAATTTATTCTGTGATAAAAATCATTAAATTAATGGATATATATATATATTTATATTTATATTTTTTATTATCTATCTTTCAGGGGGTTTAGAGTATAAAAGTTACCAAATCAGTAATGTAACGGAATATCGATTTTCCATCTTTAAGAAACATGTTATGTCATGAAACTATATTCTCATACAAGGTGTATATACTTCCATTTTTCAAGTTATACAATGAAATTTATTATTTTATAGATATTATATGTAGAATGTAAATTTATTCTCTCATAGGGAATATGATTTATAATTTCGAAAGTTTTAAGAGTTTATTTCATCAATCTCAATGTTTATCCAAATTCTTTCTGATTAGGACATCATTGATGAAATATCATGATCCAAATCTATATAAATGTCATTTATTTTCTTATCCTATATATATATGATATATTCAATTAATAAAAAATTTGTATTCTCTATTTTTAATTAATTAAATTAGGAAAACATTTTTTTCGAAAATTCGATTTTTCCCCTTTTCAGCCAGAATAATATTTTCTTTCAAAACATTGTTTTATACATATGTATTAAAGATGTTTTATGAATGATTTTTAGAGATTAATTTATAAGTTTTCAAAAAATTATTTTCATATAAAATGAATTAAATGTTCTCAATTTATCATTATAAGTTGGCAATGACATTTTCTATAATTGTTTTTAAAATTTTTTATATTATATAAAAATATAAGAAGAAAGGATTTTTTCCACATGATATTTTTTAAATGATATTGTAAAGATTTATTTATATAAAAATTATTTTTAAAATGGTTTTATGAATATATTTTTCAAATAAATTCTCTTTTCCTTAGGGAATGTCCCATATGATCCTTCAAAAACAGTCTCCATCTATGATAAAATACATTTTTATAATTTATGATTTATTGGGGATATGATCCAAGAATAAAGTTAATGTTCATTCATAAATGGTTTATGTTTTGTGGGAATGATTTTTTTACAGTTTTTTCTCTTCCAGGGTTTATATTCTTTTTGAACCTACTTCATATCACAGGTAATGATTCGGAGAATTGGTTATGATACCATTTTATTTTCCAAAGTAAAGATATAATGAAATTATTTTGATACAAACATCATTTTAGGGGTTTCTATGTGATATTTATGACACCAATATGTTATTATAGGTCTTGATATGATGAATGTTTTATTATCTTGTGGAAAAAGTATATAAGATTTCATTATGGGCTGGGTGGGACCTATAACTCCCTCCATGATGTTGGGTAATTATAAATGACATATGATCCAAATGGGTACACAGGTAGAATACCCAGACCGAATTAAAAGGGTATTAGGGAGGATATCCTAGGTTTAATATAACAGGGTACAAGGAGGGGAATCCCATGAATGAACCAAGAGGGTACATGAGACGTCATCTAAATATCAAAACAAGAAGGTACATATCATGTAATATCATGATCAAAACTAGTGGTTACCTAAGGGTTTCATTCAATGCCACAAACAAGTGTGTATACGGAAGGGAATCCCATGCCCGAAACAATATGGTACATGGGTGGATACCACAATCCCCAAATGATAGGTTACATGGATGGGTATCCCAATCCCAATGTAGGTACATGGGTGATTGGTCGAATAATAACTTGTTCTAATGGTTTTCTTATTTAGTCATGATATAGAAATTTAAAGGCATATGGGTCATCCAAAAATCCTTGTTTTATTCATATGTTGTTCTATCAGGTATTTTGATCATGATTCCTTTATGATTCATATATTGTTGACATATGATCATTATTCCAAGAATAGTGCATATGTTATTTAATATAAAGGTTATGATATTCAAATATTAGTCTCATGTTATAATACACTTATTCTCATGTTATTAATATGTATCACTTTTATTTACCCATACTACACATTTGATCCCACTCATTCTTATGCATCCATTAACTAGGTAATGATGGATGGTTTTAAGTATATCTGCTAAATGGGAAGATCTTTGTGGGAAAAATTGAATATATTTCAACAAGTTAGAATATTTTTTCAATGTTTTAAAATATACTAAATTAGTAGAATCCTCAAACATTTACTTTTTTAAGGTGTGTAATATTCATCTAATTTTATGTACTATACATGTATGTTACGAATGGGTCACAATAAATTGTATCAAATGTAAGGTTTAGCCAACCATTAAAAACTATGATGAGAACGACTACTAATATCCCTTTTAATATTTCTATGTATGAATTTTAGGATGTCATTATTAATAATCTAATGGTTTTATATATTTTAAGGTAGCATACAATATTTGTCATCATATAAGTAATTTTTCATGATTATGTGGTTTTCTACTATGATTGGTGTTTTTAGGCTATGATTTCCGGTCTTAGTCATTAGAGGGAACTAGATTAAATTGTTTTAACATCTAATGTTTCAGATGTGAAATTTATTGGAATTTTACAAATTTATTTTTGATGTGGAAATATCATCCATAAAATAGGGAAGGTCCAAGAGAATTTTTTATACTACTGAATGAAAAGTGATTGAAAATAAAATGTGTAGGGTGTGAAACGTTTTAACAGTAATTTTTAAATTAAATATAAAAATCATGATTAAATTGAGGTTGAGGAGCCTTTCAAAAATTGTTATTTTTATTATACTATGAAAGGTGTATTATGGAATTTGATGATAAATCTGGATTAATGGTTCACAGATAAAGTGGGCTGATTAAAGTGTACATGTTTTGGAATTCAAATATTAAGTTATATGAATAATTAAATATTTAATTATTATTAGTATAAATTATTCCGTAATTATTTAAAAATATATTTTGAATGGTGCTGAATATATAGAATAATTGTTTAATGGGATGTTGAAATTTTGATTAAGGGAAGGTAACCTTTAATGTGTTCCTAGTATTGAGAAAATTTTGTTTAGCTTGGATGAATATATGATTGATATGGATAATGAATGTTTTATAGTACTATTTTACACGAAATTGTCTATTGATTTTTTGGAAAAGTGTATTATGTTATCATGGATGAAGTTTACAACATCTTTGATTTTTGGAATATTTCATTTAATAATTTCAAAAAGAAGCATGCATGTTTTAATAAATTATTTACGGTAATTCAGGATATGATTGTGATTTGATATAACACATGAAGAGGGTATTCACATGTTTGGAATGTAAAAACCAAGAGATACATTATGATTTATGGGGGATCAATGTTACGCTGGTTTAGTGACCTTATATCTAAATTATTGGAATTTCGTATTTTTGATGGGTTAAAAGGATAACCTTTTGTGTAATGATTTAAGTTAAAAATTAGATGATATATTGTAGATTCAAGGGTTTTATCTCTATAATATGATTTATACATATTTGTTAAATTGTGAAAATTTTATTTCAGTGATGCTAATTGAATGAATATGAAATGGCTTATAATTATAGTGAATGATCTGTTAGTGCTTCCAGCTAAAAAATTTCACATTCATTTATTGTTGTTGGAGATGAAGTGGAAATTGAGTTTTTTACAACTAATGGATAAAATTGTGTATATGAAAGTTAATAAAATCATGCAATTATATTTTCTTATCATATTTTAAACTAAAATAATTCCACAACTCTGGGAAAAGGATATTGAAAAATAATATCCTAACACATTTATTTATGTTGAACCTATGTGTTTTAAATTTCCATATATTTATGGTTTTGAGTCCCTAAATATTCTAGGATCATTCAACTACTTGGGATCAATGATCATTATCAATCACGTTAATTATTTATTCTTTTTTCAATGACCAATCTTGACTCCTAGTATATGTTATCTTATATGGAAACCTAGTTATGAGTTATGTTTCATAGACTTTATGATTTTAAATTTCCATTTTTAAAAATTGTTTTAGTATTAATTTTTTATGTTTGTTTCAATGAATAGACCTTTCAAGTTCTAATATTTTGATAAACCAGATTAATTTCATGGGTGAAATTCATTTTTAGGGGGTATAATGTTAGACATCATGATTTTATAGAATAATTTTTTGATTTTATTTAAACATTTAGATATTTATCATTTTATGAAATACTGAATAATTCTTATGTTATATTAAATCATTGATATTCCATCACATTTCATGAAATACATATTTAACACTACACTACATGCCACACTGACTTAGATTGTATTACGTGTTTCACTATGTTTCAACTAAACTTCATGTTATTAATATAATTATTTAAATGATATAGTTATAACAAACCTTTTAAACAATGTAATTTTAATATTAATAACTACATTTAAATATAATTTATAATGGTTTTAAATAAATGAAAATCATTGATAATAAAACATATAATTTTTATAATGTCTTTATATTTTCATAAATGGACTTCTTTTTATATACTTCTTTGAAAAATAATAAAACTAATTTCTGAAATTGTTAGAAAATTATTATTTGGTTAAATAAACATCATTTTAGAATTAATATATTAAATTATAACTTATTCTGTATTTTTTTGTTTAATCTAGAAAATTTCATTTCTCTTAATAGTAAAAAAATTAGAATTTTAATTCAAAAATTCATTTTCATGTATTTTATTTATATTACTAAATTATATTTTAATTAGGTTTTAATGTAAAATTAGCTACATTTTTCATAATGTAATCCAATTTGGGTCATTATAACCAATTTCACATTGAAGTTTGATATATAATTATTTCGATCTTTTAAACATTTTCTTGCAAAAAATCTAATGTCATGACATGTTTGTGGGATTAATATTAAACTAATATTTTCTGATTATGTTATTATAATTGGTAAAATGGATTCCATATTTGGAATCAGAATAATTTAATATATATAATATTCTCAAATTAGCTTTTGACAAAACATATTAGTGAATGTAAACAATATTAATTTTAGTAATTAAGGTAAAATCAAGATTACATAGTAGTTAAACATTAATTTATTGGGCCAAATAACCTAAAAAAATTTAAAAAATACAATTTATGGACATTTTTCGACCAATATTTTCCATGGATAAAAATGGATAATTATGGAAAGCCAATTATGTAATGGAGATCGCTCAATAGTGTTTTAGGATTTATATTTACAATAACTTCAATCCTCCTCCACTTTAAAAGAGAACTCACCCTTCACTTATTCACACATCTCAAGAACATTTTATCTTCCAAAATCAACCAAAAATGATCCTAACATCACTAATTTCATCCTAGAAACCTATCTTTTGGTTTAAAAAATACCAATATTGTCCTTTGGTGTAACCTAAATAGAACTACCCAAATAAGAGGTAACATTCATCAACATGAACATTGTTATTATTTCATTCTCCACCCCAACAATTATCTATAGTCAATGCATGAATTACTAGACCCGAATTCAACTTAATTGGTGCCATGACCACGATGGTCCACATGGACTCAAGCGCATCTCCCCAAATGCCAGTGGCTTCCGACTAGTAGCAAGGTCCTAGGGTGTGTATGTCGGGAGACTATTACTTCATTACAAATGTGTAGTACATTATAACAATGTAAATATTGATAACTATTGTAAGCACTATAAGTAAGAATACAAAAGAACAAAAATTATTAGCAATAGTAAAAATAACTAATAAAACTTGAATACCATTCAACAACGGATGATATGTCATGTCAATAGAAAACTGAAAACTAGGATACAATAAATCTTGAATTGAATGATCCACAAATTATAAAGTAAATCAAAGAATATCCCATGAATCATGAGATCCAACTCGGTCCGCTACAATCATTATCCATAATAAAAAATAATAAATAAAGTGTTTGAAGATATATGACTCCTTTTTTCGACCAGTATAATAATCTAAGAAACTACAGGTACCAAACTATTCCCGAATATGGTGTGAGATAAATCTTAGTGGACCACCACAAATGATGTCTATTATATATGGCATGTGTGATGGAAATATAATAGTGTGAAAGAATGCATATATATTGTAAATCACTAAAATGATACTAAACAACCGTGTACCTACTTTAGCCCTAGGCTGGTGTCTAAACATGTAACAAATTCAAAATTTGATTGTTACCATTTTTTAACATAACACATGTTAATAATACTTAAGGATCCATTTTATAAAATGGAAATATGTAATAATTTTTTATAGTGAAGTACCATGGTAATAACCAAGGAATTATATACCACAAGGGTCACCGAATTTGTAATAATTATAGTCTAACATGGGATAAGATTGTAATATAAGAAGCATAGTCCAAGTAATTATACTATGAGATGCCTACCGAGTATAAAGAGTTTATCCATGATAAAATGGGGTTATGTAATGACTGGGCCTGATGGGATTTAACCATTGAACATATTTTCCAATTCTAGATCCAAGGAGTGTATCTATGGAATCATATGATAATATGTATGGGATGTTATGGTTTCATACTGGGTATCTGTAGAATTTACATTGATCAGGATCAATGTGGTTATCAACCCATGAAAGCCGTATCATTGAATTGGAATGGGGTTCTTCAGTTCCCATGGAAATATCCTATAAAAATCCAAGGGGATCATGAGTTAGGCCACTATTATTTGATATTGAAGTCAATTAATATTTCATTTGTTTCAAGACTTTCCTTTCTTTAGTGAGATAGGTTAATGTAGCAGGAATCCTTTTAATCAAGTTAATTGGATCTATAAGGACTCAGACATAAAAAATTACATAATTATGAATTAAACAAATAATTCACATTATGGATCATTTCATGTTTAGAGTTTTAGATAATTAGGCCATAACATATAAATGATTACTTGAATAATAAATGTATACAAATCTACTCAATTTCCATTTTTTTCAAAAAATAAAAACTTTTGAAAAAATACAGCCATGTCTAGTTCCATCTTTTAGGCAACATGATATTTCAATGATCCCATCCTTAACCCTATTACACTTTATGTCATGTGAAAAACATTTCAAAAACATGGGATGATCATAAAAAGCTCGATAAAAGATACACTAAGATAATAGATCTTCGTTTTTCAAAACAACAAGTAAACCATGAATACTTTATCATAATTAATATATTTCACCTTTATGAACTTGTAAATATACTTCTTTGAATTAATGACCAATACTTACCATTTTTTAACAAAAGGATTACCATAAAACCAATATAAAGACCCATAACATATAAAGTTTACTTGGAAAATAAACTTGCCTAAATGAAATAACCATACGGTCAACTTCCACACATATCACTAAATGGAATAGCCAAACAGTTGACTTATATACCCAATACATTAGAGGTTATAACGTAAGCAACCATCCTGGTTTATCATGGCACCACTCATCATTTGGTTTATCATGTTACCACCCATCAAACGTACAAGTACCATTATCAAATCATAACACATAAAATATTGAAAATATAACCATTTCACTAATAACATTGAATTTGATATCAAAAAACATAATTTAAAGATATTGAAATAATAAATCCATTTAGAAAATCATATTCAATACTAAAAAACCCAAAAACAGAATAAGGGATTTCCTTTTCATTTTAGAAAACATTAAGGCTTATAGAGGAATCCAAATAATGATTACAGTGGCGGAGAGGTCATTGTAACTACAAATGTTAAAAACATTATATTTTTCATTTAGTAAACCACTTCATAGAATCAAAATTCCCTTTTTAGGAAAGTAAATGTTAAAGGGTTTTATTATACACCATGTAAAATAAGAAGGTATATATATTATCAAAAAATTCCTCAATTAAAGGAGATTGAGATGAAGTCCCTTAACCTGTGTTTGAGATTACTCGTTCATTATTTAATCTACTAAATAATAAACTAATGTTAATTTATAATTTCATAGAAACCCTTATCATGTTTATTAATCATTTTATATAAATTATTTCCATGTTATAAACATTAGGTAATCATTTATGTTAATAATGGTCATTTTGTCAATATTTTGTACTTGAGTAAAAAATGAACACCTTTTATTTACAAGTTGTACATGTGGTCAATAGTCCATTTTATCAAGAATGATATTAATTATTTATATATCATATATATATATATTCAGTATATATATATATATAACAGTACATATCATTTGGAGGTAAGAAATGAAATGCACCGTTCATGAAGACGATAAGTCATATGTACGCAAGAACGCTACGTTCATTTCTATTTCTTATTTTAATGAAATTAAAACATAATAATACATAATTATATTATAATTATAGTATAATATCATATATAATATTATTAAATAAATCCTTCACATGTCCCACATATGTCATGAAATATTCATATCACTTTGAGGGGGTGGATGTCCGCACTTCCTCAAATGAAATTATCGTGTTTACCCATAATGGAAACCATAAAGGTATGCTATAAATGAAAAATACAGAAGCATAAAAAAATAAACATAATATATATCATATAGAAATTCAGTTCTTTCTTAATTTCCACCATGATAGGCAGTAGGAGATAATCAAACAATCATCGTTTCGTGAGGCGTTAGTTTGTCATCCACAGAAACAATATGTTTTTTCACCCATAAGATGGTGGTGTGTGTAAGTGTAGTTTGAATCCTTAACATAAAAAAAATAGTAAATTGAGGATACTGGTGTTTTTATAAAATAATGTAATAAAAAGAGTTTACTGGTTGGAGAAGTAAAATAAAAGAATAGAATTTTAGAGAAACTGTTACCTTTAAATTTGGTAACATCCTTTGGTTTGAATAAAAATGGACTTCTTAATGTTCCTTCTACAAAACATAAGGCTTCTAACAGGAGGATTGTAATGTAGGGATCTTAATTGGGTAGATTTTGGATGATCCAAGGGGCTTGAGAGGTGTAATTAATGAGTAAGAAGTGGTGTCCTTTTATAAGGGGGAGGAGGGGCTCTTTAGGTATGTCTAAAACAATTATTATATTATAATATTAACATTGGTATAAAAAGGTTAAAAAATCATTAATGTCAAAGATAAGATGACTCATATTTTAAATAAAATCACCCAATAATAATTGGATTGGTTTTGGATATTATTTTAATATTTATAATCATAATTATTTAAGTCATTTATTAATGATGTATGTACTGGATAATTATTGTCTCACCGATAATTTAATTTATTTAATGTCTGAAAATAATAGAAAAAATACTATGATGTAGGAAATCATTTTATCTTTCCAATAAATATTTATAGTTGAAAATATAGCTTATATATAACAAAATAAATTTTAATTTACTAAAATATTTATGTTTATGTCATTTTTGTCTTTACATTATTTTATTTTAAAAAAGTGTCATTATCACTCTTAATTGCCCCATGGGTTCCCAAAATCGACCCAAAGATGCCCATGGTCAGATATGTATCAACCAATAAGATTTGGACACATTTTAGGGTAATTTTATATTATTATAATTATACTTTCTTACCCTTATTTACCAGATTATACTGTAACCTTGGTAAATAAATTTTTTACTGAAGTAAATATTCATAATCTATAAAAATTAGTGTTACATATTTAAACAATTTAGACCTAATTATTACTAATAAGAAATCCATTTTTTAAAATTCAAAACACAGGAGTGGTAGAAATCAATTTAAAATTAATTCCAACTGTCAAAACAAAAAGTGTGTTTTTATAAATATTAACTATCAAAAGAATGACACTTGTTTATGTCCAATTTCAATGTGAAATTAATTCAAATGGCCAAGATTGGATTAAATCATAAAAATATATTCTAATTACAATTTAAAAAATTTAAAAGGATAATCCAACAATATAAATAAATTATATTAAAATGAATTTTTGAATTAAAATATAGTATTTTTTACTATTCAATAAAAAATGAACTTTATCAAAAACATGCCAAAATTAAATCCAAAATAAATTTTGATATCCCTATTCAAAATAAGAATTTTATTTTTTTTAAATATAATATATTAAACTGACAAAAACATTATTTAAAGAGGTATCTCCATTAAATGGTGGAAAATAGACCTTTTAAAGTAAATTATGATTAAATTAGATTCATTCACATTTTAAGCCTCTAACTTTTATTGGATAAATGTAAATACCTTAACAAACTTGTTTAATCATATTGAAAATTTTTCTGTTCATTCCTACGAATACCACAACTAGGGTTTTACTACAATATAAAATAATAATATTATATTATTAGTCTGCAACATAATATTTAAAAAAAACTCACTACTGTGTATCGGGTGCATCATCGAACATAGCAACCCATTTAAATAAAAATTAATATATAATTCACAAAATATTAATAAAAAAGAGAATTTATTATTTCTTTATTTTACCGGGATGTTACATCCTTCCCCCCTTTTGGAAATTGTTTCCTCTCAATTTTATTCACTTATCAAATAAGTGGGGGTATTTATTCCTCATAGAATTTTCATATTCCCACGCAGCCTATTCAACCATATGGTTTTTCCAAAAAAAACATTACTAGATAAATTCCATTATTATGAAACAATTTCTCTCTTCGGTCAAGAATATGGACTGGTTGTTTCTCATATTAGAGATTCACTTTGAACTGGAATACCTCTTGACTTAAAACATGAGATGAATCTGGTATATACTTTCTCAACATTGAAACTAGAAAAACATTTTGTACCTAGGATAAACATGTAAGTATAGCCAGTCTGTACGCAATTGATCCAACATTATCGAAGATTTCATATGGTCTAATGAACCACGTACTCAACTTTCCCTTCTTACCAAAACACATCACACATTTCCATGAAGAATCTATGAGAAAGACATGATAACCTGCCTCGAAAGAAAGATCCTTTCTTTGATTATCTGAATAACTTTTCTGCCATCTCTGAGTTGTTCTCATGTTCTACTGAATCAACTAAACTTTGTTTCCATCTCTTCTACCAATTCAATTTCCATCAGTTTCCTATCACCTATATCATCCCCAAAAGCTGGAGTTCGACACTGCTTTCCATATAATACCTCAAACAGAGCCATCTGTATACTGAAATGAAAACTGTTATTATATGAAAATTCAACCCATGAAAGATGTTGGTCCCAAATTCCATGGTTAGCATTGAGAAATCACGTAGCATATCGTCCAAGGTCTGAATTGTTCATTCCAATTTCCTATTTGATTGGGGATGAAATGTTGTAATAATTTTTAATTCAGTACCCAATGAATTTAGAAGGTGTTTCAAAATGGTATAATTATACTTTGGATCATGATCAGATACAATAGAGAGGAGAACACCATCTAACCTAACTATCACTTTAACATACAACCGAGAATGTTGATCTAGAGACAAAGTATCTCAAATAAGAAGTAAATAAGAAGATTTAGTCAATAGATCAATAATAAACCAGATTGAATTATTACCATGAGATGTCTTTGGTAATCTCATAACAATGTCCATGGATATATTTTCTCATTTCCACTCTGGAACAGGTAAAGAATAAATCCTTTTTTTCGGTAACTTCCGCTCTGCTTTAACATACTGGAAAGTCATTTACTTCACAGTAATTTCAACAATATCTCTTTTCATTACATACCACCAGTAATACACTAGAAGTTTTCTATACATCTTAGTACTACACAGATGAACTAAAAACGGGAAATTACGAGCTTCGCATAAAAACTAATTCTTCAACTGTGAATCACAAGGCACACATAATATCTTCCCAAACCTCAAAACACAAACATTATCAATATTAAAATCAGGAAACTTATCCTTCTGAACCAATTCTTCATTTTTCTATAACTCACTGTCTTCCTTCTATGCTTTCATAATTCTTTTTGAAAGAGATGCTTTCACTATCACCTGAAACAAATAAAAAGAAAATCTTGTACCAACAACTTCTATGAAAAGTTCATCAAATCAAAATCCAAATGATCTCATTTAAAAAGTAGCACGGTTAATGAATCATTAATTTTTAGACTCAAAGCATTATCAACATTATTTTATTTTCCTGGATGGTAATGTATACTGAAATCGCAATGCTGGATTAATTCCCATCATCTCCTCTGTCTCACGTTCAATTGTTTTTGAGTGAATATATACATTATACTTCTCTGATCATTATATATTTCACACTTTACTCCATAAAAACGATTCCTCAATAATTTTAAAGCTAAAAAAATAGTAGCAAATTCCAAATCATGTGTAGGGTAATTTAACTAATGAATTTTCAACTGACATAAAGTATAAGAAATTATCTGATCATTCTGCATAAGGACAAAACCAAGTCCTTTTGGGGAATCATCACTGTAAATAACAAATTCACTATCTCTGGAAGGAAATGCAAAAACTGAAGCATTCACCAATTTTCTTTTCAATTCCTTAAAAAAATCATCACATTCTTTTATCCATATAAGAATAACACCTTTTCGAGTTAACTTATTCAGTGGACTAGATAACCATGCAAAATTTTCAGCAAACCTCTAGTAATAACCGACCAAATCATGAAAAATACGAATATTGGTTATATTTGGGGTATTTTCCATTCTTCAAAAATTTTGTTTTAGAAGGATAAAAAATGATGCCATTTTTTTAAACAATTTGACCAATGAATGAATTTTATTATAACAAAAAGTTACACTTACAGAATTTCCCATATAGTTTCTTTTATTTTAAGTTTTGCAAGACAACCCTTAAATGAATTTCATGTTCCTATTTTATTTTGGAATAAACCAAAATATTATCAATGAACACAAACATAAACTTATCCAAGAACATATGGAAAATTCTATTCATAAGATCCATGAATACATAAGGTGCATTGGATAAACCCAATAGCATAACTATAAATTTTTAATTGGCATATCTAGGAATAAATGAACTCTTAAGAATGTATTCATCCTTTACTTTCAACTAATTGTACCCTGACCTCAAGTCAATCTTCGAAAAATACTGAGCTCCCTGGATTTGATCAGACAAATCATAGATATGAGTAAAAGGATACTTGATCTTAATAGTGATGTTATTAAATGCTCTATAATCAATGCAAAGCCTCATTGAACCATCTGTCTTTTTAACAAACAAGATAAGGGCACCCCATGGTGATGTTCTATATCTAATGAAACATTTATCAAATAACTCCTGCAATTGCTAATTTAACTCTATAAGTTCAATTTGAGCTATTCGAAATGGGGTTTTGAAATTGGCTATGTATTAGGAACTAAGTCAACAATAAATTATTCTTCCCGATCAGGTATAATACCAGGAAACTCATCAGAAAAATTATTGAGATACTCATTTACCACTAGAACATCATTAATCAAAACATTTAATTTATTTTCATCAATATGTGCAAGGTAACATTCATTTCAATCTTTTCCTACTTTTTTAGATTTTTGACATGTTATCAAAAGTAAGGGTTAATTCTTTTATACAAACTGAAAATAATTCTGAAAAGAATCATCTTTAGATCTGTAGTCAATATTATCATGACAAATATACAACTAATACATGCCCAAAATAACATCAAACTCTAATAGAAGAAAATAATTAAGTTTTTCTGGTAGATTCTTTCTGCACACAAGGACAAGAAGGTTCTTATAATTTATTTTTTTCTAATCATTTCATCCAGGTGTTTTTAACATAAGTTTAGTATTCATATCATGATATGGAATTCCAAATTTACCAAAGATCTTATCCTAAAAGAATGAGTGTGTAGACCCTGAATCAATCAACACATTGGAATAATATGAAAAAACAAACAGTGTACCTGATACTACCTCATTCGATGGCCCAACATCTTCTTCCTTATTTGAGTTCTTTGTGAGACAGTCATTTTCATAATTTTCCATTTCATTTCACTTAAAAAATAATACTTTTGGCATTTAATTTCCTACTTGATTATCTTCCTTACAGTTATAAGCAATATTACCCGACTTACCACAACAGAAGAACTTCCCAGAATTTAAGAAACATTTTCCACGATGCTTTTTTCCACTCTTATCACATGATGGATATTTAGTTTTCCAACCTCTAGGAATATTTGATGGATTATTTCCCTTTTCCTGCCAACTGGACCCTTTATTATGTTGTTTTTTAAAGAACACCAGATAATCCGAAAACTACATTTCCACCTTCTCCACACATCAAAAAAGTTTTTCATAACTTTTGAAATCATGAGAGGCTAATTCTATTTGATATCGCAGCTTCAGTCCTGAGTAAAATTGATTTACATTACTATCAAGATCTCGGATGAAATTTGGAGCATACATTTCCAGTCGATAAAAAATTTCTTCGTAAACAACCAATGAGCCATCCTCTGGACTCAATTCCAATAATTTTTCTTCCATCCTATGTTAAACCAAATTCGGAAAATATTTCTCAAGGAACATACCTTTGAATTCATCCCAAACAAGAGCATCAATCTCCTCACTATTGCTGATATTTTTCACCATCGACCACCACTGATCAACTTTACCATAAAAATGGTAAATAGAGAGACAATCATTTTGATGTTTTAAACACCCCATAAGATAAAAAGTTTCTCCAGTGCTTTAATCCAACCTTCAACTAGCATAAGCTCATATTATCTTTTGAATGATGGGGGATGTTGACTCATGAAATGCTCCACTATTGACATGTTACTCTGTGGATAATCTAGCTGATCTCATGCATGGATACCACCACCATTTATAGCCTGATTCAACTCTGACATCACTGCAACAAACTATTCAGTTCTGATTCTGACCATCTCAGGTTGCTGATTTGGAAGGTTGTCTTCCTCCTGATGTCATCCCAATATAGCTGCTCTGTTTCCTCTGCAGAAAACCATTCTGAACACAAAAATATTTTAGGAGAAGCCACATGGTAATCTTTAAATGCTATATCATTTCAATATTACCATAAATTAATTTATCGATATTAATAAAACAAAACCCTAACTCCTAAAGTTATCTAAACCGACCTCTGAAACATACTATAAGGACCAGGCCTTAAAACCTTAATTAATATTGAATTAAACGAATAAATCAAATTGAGGATATTTTAATGTTTAGAGACATAGAGAATTAGGAAATAAGATATACATGAAAACAAGAATAATACATGTAGACACATCTACTCAGTTTCCATTTTTTTTCACAAAATAAAAACTCTTGAAAAAAAGAGTTATGTCTAGGTCCATGTTTTAGAGAGCATGTCATTTCCTTGATCCATTACATGACCTCATTCCTCTTTATGTCCTATGAAAAACATTTCAAAAACTTGGGATGATCATTAAAATGTCATTAAGGGATACACAAAGAAGGAAAACTGTCAGTTTTTCAAAACAACATGTAAACCATGAATACATTATCATAAGTAATACTTTTCACCTTTATGAAGTAGTAAATACTCTTTATTAAATAAAAGGTAAAAACGACCATTTTTAACCAAAATATTAACATAAACCCCACATAAAGAACACATAACATATAAAGGTAACTTCGTACATAAACATACTTTAATGGAATAACCGTACAATTGACTTCCACACATTTCAATAAATGGAATAGGCATACGTCCGACTTTCATACCTAATGCATTGTAGGTTATAACATAACAACCTGTCCTGGTTTTTCACAGCACCAACCATCATTATTTTTATCACGTAACCACCCATCAAATGTCTATGTAACATTTTAAAATCAAAACACATAAAATATTGCAAATATAAAAATTTCACTAATAACATTTAATTTGGAATCAGAAGAAATAATTTCAAGATATTGAAATAATTAATCCATTTCAAAAACCATTTTCAAAACAAAAAGTCCCAAAAATAAAATAAGGGATTTCCTTTCCATTTTAGAAAACATTAAGGCTCATAGAGGAATCCAAATAATGATTATGGTGGTGGAGATGTCATTTTCGCTAAAAACATTAAAAACATTTTGTTTGTCATTTACTAAAATGATTCATAGAAAAATGATTCCATTTGAATGAAATTAAATGTCAAAATGTTTTATTATAGACTGTGTAAAAGAAGAAGGTATTTATTATTGAAATATGCCTCAATTAAAGGAGATTGAGATGATGTCCATTACCTCGTGTCTGACATGACTCGTTCGTAATTTAATCTCCTGAATAATAAACTAAAGTTAATTTATAATTGCTTAAGAACAATTTTCATGTTTAATAATACTTTAATATCAATTATTACCCTATTATAAACATTATGTAACCATTTATGTTAATAATGGTCGTTTGGTCGATATTTGGTACTTTAGTAAAAAAATGAACACCTTATATTTACAAGTTGTCCATGTGGTCAATAGTAAATTGTATCCAAAATGATATTAATTATTTAGATATCATATATATCATATATATCCAATATATATATATATTTATTTATTACATTATATATCATTTTGTTCTAAGAAATGAAATGCACCATTCATGGAGACAATAAGTTGTACGTACGCATGAACGCTAATTTCATTTCTAATTATTATTTTAATGGAATTAAAATATAATGATGCATAGTTATATTATAATTCTAGTATAATATACTATATAACTTAATTTACTCTATCCTTTAGACATCCCACATATGGCATGAACGTGCCATATCACTTTGAGGAGGCAATAGTTCACACTTCCTCAAATGAAATTATCGGGTATACCTATAATAGAAACCATAAAGGTATGATATAATGGAAAAATAAAGAAGCATAAAAAAACAAAAACATAATATATATCATATATGAATACAGTTTCATCTTAATGGCCACCATGATAGGATGTAGGAGATAATCGAATAATCACCGTTTCGTTATGCGTTAGTTTTCCATCCAAAGAAACGATATGTTTTTCACCCATTAAATGGTGGTGTGTGTAACTGTTAATCGAATAATTCTCCTAAAAACCTCCTAGTATATTGAGGATTCTGGTGTTGTTTTTAAGGAATGTAATAATATGATATAAGGGGTTGAAGATATAAATTAAAAGAAAAGAATTTAAGAGAAAATGTTACATTTCATTTGGGTAACTTAATTTTGTTTGAACCAAAAGGACTTCTTCAAGTGCATTATGCCTAAGGCAAGGCTTCTAGAAAGTGTATATGGATGTTGGGATCTTAATTGGGTAGATTTTTGATGAGACAAGTGGCTTGAGAGGTGAGAGTAATGGGTTTGAAGTGGTATCCTTTTATAAGGCGGAGGATGGGATCTTTAGGAATATTTGAAATAAATATTTTATTATAATCGTATCATCGGTTTCCAAAGGTCCAAAAATCATTAAATCAATATATAATATGACTCATGGTATAAATAAAATCATCCAATTATAATTATACTGCTTTTGGAAATTATTTAAATATTTATAATCTTATTTATTTAAGTCTTTTATTAATGAGGTAAATATTGCATCATAATTGTGTCATAAATAATTTAATTTATTTGATGTATTAAAATTATAAAAATATACTATGATGTAAGAAATATTTTTATATTTCCAATGAATATTTTTTTTCAAAGAGATAGCTTATATATCACCATGTAAAAAATAATTTACTAAAAGATTTTTGTTTATGTCAATTTTGCCTTTACTTTAAGATATTTAAAATAAAGTGTCATTATCACTCTTAAGTGGCCCCATGGGGTCCCAAAATCGACCAAAAGATGCCCATTGTCAGATATATATCCACCAATAAAATTAGGACACATGTTATCTTAGTTATATATTATTATAATAATATTTTTTAAACTTATTTACCATATTTACCTTTTAACAGTGGTAAATAAAATTTTTACTGAAGTAAATACTCTTAATGTCTATAAATAAAAGTCACCAATTTCAAAAATTTGGACCACCAGATTCATAATATGAAATCTAATTTTCTATATTCCAAACATAGAAGTGGAAGAAGTTAATTTTAAATTAATTTGCGCTGCCAAAACAAAAAATGTGTTTTTAGAAATATTAACTTTCAAAAGATTGACACTTGTTTATGTCCAATTTCAAAGTGAAATTAATTTAAATGACAAACATAGGATTAAATGGTAAAAATATATTTTAATTACACTTTAAAACAAATTAAAATGATTATCGAACCATATAAATAAATTAGATTAAAATGATGTTTTGAATTAAAATACGGTATTTGTCACTATTCATTAAAAATGAACTTTATCATAAAAATAACAAAATTTCATCCAATGTAAATTTTTATGTCCCCATTCTAATGCATAATTTTATTTTGTCCAATAGATCATATAAATGTGACCAAAAAAATATTTAATGAGGGTTTTCCATTAAATGGCAGTAAATCAGCCTTTTAATGTAAATTATGCATAAAATTAGATTCATTCACATTTAAGCCTCTAACTTATATTGGATAAATGTAAATAATTTATCAATCATGTTTAATAATATTGTTGTTAGTTTTTTTCATTTATTCAAATAAAATGTCTTGGGGTTAAAAACCATTTAAAATAATAATATTATATTATTAGTGTGTAATGTAAGATTTCAAAGAAACTCGTTATTGCGTATCGGGTGTACCATAGATCATATAAGCCCATTTAAATTAAAATTAATATTTATTTCACAAAATAATAATAAAAATGGAATGCATTATTTCTTTATTTACCTGGGATGTCAAAGGTTCATAATATGCCCTTTAGTAGTCAGATAAGGCCAAGTAGTGTGCAACCTTTTAATCAAGTCATTTGGATCATCCCTTTCCTTTTTTAGTGTAAAAAGTACAAGTATATTTCAACCAATAATTTAATCCATTTAAATAATATTACATATTCAAGGTTCATTTAGTTATCTTCCACTAATGTTGTAATGGTTTCTACAGATATGAAACCTATAATTCAAAAATATTTAAGGCCAAGTAATATACTTAGTATATTTCAAAATCACATTTCACATTTTAGTGTCAAACTGAAGAACTAAACATAGGTTGTTTAAGTGGTGGGAATACATGGTACTTTACATAATACAATTCTCAATATAAAAAATCCATTTAATATAGAAATACATTCCCTTAAGAAGAACAAGACAAGTCACACCTAAATAGTGCCATAAATGTGTCCAAACACTAAACTGTAAATTATAACATAGAATGAAACATGAGGTGAATGTAGTTCTAGTTGTAAACTCCCTAAATTAATCAAATATTTGTAAATAAAATAACATTATGGTTCAAATTATTATAATCTTGGCATATAAAATCTATATATGGATCCTGATGAAATTAGTGGGGCCCACCCAACAATTCCAGATCAACGAACTGGAAGAATGAATAAAGGGCCACCAAAATTAGGATTTTACAACTCTCTTACTCCATAAATTTCCTTTTATTTTCCTCTAATTGGAATTGATATATGAAATAGATAGAAATTCTTATAACCTAATAACTTGTTTGAGAGAGAGACATAACAAAAATGACATAAATGCACTCAAATGCTTATCGTTGCATGTCCAAAATGATGAATGGAAGATCAAACAGATCCTGTATCAATAAGAAATTTTGATTCTTATATTATTTATTAAAAATAATCAAAAGAAGTTACATGTAGTTAAATCTCAAATAAACTCTAATTAGGGAATAATGAGGTGGATAATTAGGTCGTTAACAGAATATTTGTAAAATTCCCCAAAAATAATTGTATTTGAAGGGTTTTTCTACACAGTTTGATAAAATTTGTGCCAAATGTGATCAATTACCTAGAAAAGGAGGAACATCCATGGTTATGTTTCATGACATTTCACCAACCATTTGATTTGGTTCTATTCAAATATTTCAATCTTCACGACTAGCCAAACTGTGCACGAACTATGCACTAACTGTGCGACATGTCCTGTTTTCCCCAAAAGGGTTATGGGCTCTAAAAATTCCTCAAACACCCCTTACACCATTTCTAACCCATTCAGAATTCAAATTAGGTCTAAAGTAATGATTTATACCATGATTTAAAGGATCCATACCTGAGAGAAAACTGGGTTCATAATGTCTTCCACCCAGAAAAAGAACTTGCCTGCTAAGTTCACCCTCCATGAGTAGAGAAACACAATATTAGAAAAAATATATCTATTGCGAAAATATGTAGGATTCCCTCTATCATGTATTTACATATACCTATACATGGTACCATTTCACCCATATTACAGGAACAGACCAACCTCAGAGAGCCTTGGTGGTCCCATCAATGATGATTACATGATACACCTCAATGGTAACATCAACATCTAACTCAACTTATTCAGGATCAAAGGTATGAGATAGGTCGAAATGATTCTTGTGAAGCTATGAAACATGGAAGATTCCATGAATGGACCAATATATCTGAGTTCAAAGCAACAGATAGTCTACCATACTGACTCTCCCTTGGAAATCAAAAGGGAAAGCGTAATAGGGAAACTATGTTCCCTACTTTCATAAGGGTCTATTACCTATACTATAAAACACATGATGGATAACACGAACCCCGACCATAAACACTAGAGGTTTTCAATGATGATAGTCATAATATTTTTTTTTCTAGAATGAGTAGTAGTCATACACTTCCTGATTAGCTAAAACTACTATAAAGTCTCTTGAATGAGACATGGACCTGGTAAGGCTCCCTCACCTTCCTCTTGCCATCACAAGGGTGAACGTCCTGACCTACCTTATATGTCATCAAAAGGTTTCATTTTAATTTTATAATAAAATCTATAATTACAGGAAAAAATGAAAACATGTATATTCTTTTCCCATGAACCATGTAAATAAAAGAAACATTCTCAGAATATATACTATAGAATGGATATCATCTATTTTGATTTTCCATTTATATGAGGGTGAAAATATGTTCCTAGAAGAACCTATGTTACCATAGACTTCTGCAAACCCTTCCAAAACTGTGACATGAAATGAGTGTCTCTATCTAAAATGATAGTACATCGAACCCAGTGTAGCTGTACGATTATACAGGAATATAGTTTTCCCATCTCATCTATAAAGAAAGTCTCTTGAATAGGAATAATGTTGGGTGATTTTGTTAGTTGATCAATGACTACCCAAATAACATCGATATCCCTTAGAGACCTTGGAAAACCAATTATGAAATCTATATCATCATCTTCCCATTTCTATTTTGGGAAGGGAAGAAGCTATAACAAGACTACTGGTCTATAGTGCTCTACCTTCACATGTAGATAAGTGGAACACCTTGTGATAATGCCTACTATCTGATGTTTCATCCAAGACAACAATATAGGTGTCACATGTCTTGATACATATTCAAGACAACAGGAAGAATTATACATTGAGTGGAATGGGACTCATTCATCAACTCCAAACTCATATCTATAAGGACACAGACACATCCATGGATATGTAGGATATCATCTATGTATACTAACCAATCTGAAGTTGGGGTATATCCTAATATACTCACATATAGTACCAATCCACCAGGATATGAAAACTGTCTACTCTTCACCTTCTTAAGGAGGGAAGAGGTTATTGTAAATGATGATAGGTAATAATTCTAGTGATAATCATGAATCTGTAGATACATCTTTGGAAATATGACCATTAACATCCACTAATCACCGACTTCCCATACATCTTGTGTTATTGTTTTTCTTACTCAAAGCATATGCTGCTACATTTCCATTACCAAATGTATAATAAAGTTCAAAGTAAAATGATGGTAGATATTCCACAAAAATTCTTTGTCATATGTTCTTGTACTATTGATAAAAGATATATGTGGGGCTCTTGTGTTCCCTGTACACCACAAAGAGCTCACCCAACATATAATGTCTCCATCAACATAAGGCATAGACAACTTCTTCTTGATCATGGTCATATATTGGGTAATGTATCTAACAAGTCCTTAATTTCAATGTTCTATATGCAAAAACATTGTCTTCGACATCAACACAGCTCCTAGGATATAGCCTAATGCATTATAGAATATGAAATAACCTATATTCGGCTTTAGAAGAGTCAGAATAGGTGTCGATACAAGCCTATATTTCAACTATTGAAAGGATTTCTCACACTCTTCTGACCATATTAACAAGACATTCCACTTTGTAAGACCAGTAATAAGTGAAGAATAATGGGAAATGTCTCGTATAAAACACATGTAATATCATTCTATCCCTATGAAAATCCATATATCAAACACGTTCTTGGTCCTCTCTTAAAAAACAACAACTCTTTCCTTTTTAGGGTAAATAATACTCATAATTTCTATATTATATGAACTAGGAAGTGCAATTTGTCAATATAGAAGTGGAACATAACAATATTATCCTAATGATGATTCTCTCTCAATGTACTTTTCAATATCATGATGTTATGTATGGTCGCTAAACGTGTCAGAATACAACATGATGTCATCATCAAAGACCATGAACGATGAATCAAAATAATCATGGAACACCTTATTTATGAGATCCATGAAAATAGTTGGTGTGTTTGTGAGACCTCACAACATAACAAAGTACTCACATATACCATTTATGCTGCAAAAGTTGTACAAGGTATGTCTGATGGCCCGACTCTGACCTGATGACAACCTGATTTCATGTCGATCTTGGACTAGACATTTTATCCTCAGATCTAGTCAAATAGATCATTTATTTGAGGAAGTGAGTAATGATCTTCACTATAAGGTGGTTCAGCCATCTATAATCCACACAAATACCTACGTTTCCATATACCATCATTCCAAATTGAATAGGTGAACCCAATAAGGATTTACTATTCAATTAAATCCTTCGGCCTCTAAATACCTTAAATACCTCTTGAGATCTTGAAGCTCTATTGGAGGCATCCTATATGGAGGAAGGGACACTAGAGCTATTCTTTAATCATGCATGGTTGTAAACTCAACCTATCTCTCGTGAGGTACACTAGAAAAATCATCATGAAAGACATCTATGAAACAATCCACTACTATATTAAAATTAGCCATATGTAAACCATGATCCTCTATGAAGATATTTTTGATCTAGGAGGTCACCCCACCTATCCCAAGATTCTCTAGTCTTGCTCTTCCATCCTAGTATTCACACCCACCCTTATAAAGATAATTGTTTCCCTCTAGTTATGTAAAAGATACCTTGCAAATATAGAAGTGTATAAAAGAATGATACTGAACCAACCAATCTATCCCGATAGTTTAATTGAACACATAATATCATGAACAATGAGGTTACAAAAGAATGGGAAACCAACTACCTCAACGGGAGAGTCCCGACACTAGCGTATATCATTTGGTTGTACCCTTAATAGCGTTTCGTGGATCATTACACCATAGTAATACTGAATCTATAGTTTACATCTCAGTATGATAAACACTGATATAAAAGAGTTTGAAGCACCTAAATAAAATAATATATATACAATTGTAGATTCCAATAGGACTTTACCTCATACAATAGATGTTCATGTAGCTTGATCCTCGACTATCTACTTTAGTGAATTCCGCTGGCCTAATCCATGGACCTATGCAACAACTCAACTACTATGATCATAACTGCTCTGTTGGTGCTACTAGTTATTAGGGTTCTACATTCCACAACCTTTAACACCTCCTCCACCAGACCTGATGGTTCTATTCCAACCCCATGTCTTACACGGCGTAATTGAAGTCACTCCTAACGGTGGAGCGGATTCAGATCCTTTTAATCTCAAAGCTGGTGAAAATGTCATACATAAATTCTGAATATTCCCCATACGGCCGCACTCCAAGAACTCCAGTGGGTATCTACCACATTGAGGCTTTAAATTCCCCCATGTTCCACACTGATGACATACATTAGAGCTATCTAAATGGGATCATTATTTTTCACTGCCCCGACAAGAAACATCGAGGGAACGTTGCCTACCAATGCAAGAACTACTAGCATGGTATGAAACAGATCCTTTATACCCGGTTCTATTATAGGACCTTAAGATTCTCTCATTGATAAGAGAATAATTTTATATCTGAAAAAATTAAGTTGGAGAAATACATTAACTTATGTATGTATTGTGTGCTAGAGCTCATCCTCAAAGAATATATCAAATGAAAGCTCATCATCGTCATGATGTGGTGAAAATCGCTACGAGTCTTTAAAATGTGACTAATATTCCATAACAAACATAAAACCTCACTTGATGAGAATTAACACTTAGGATCTATCAACTATCATAATATGAAGACTGAACAGATAATAAAAGATAGTATGGAAATCAATTCATAACATGACCTGATGACAACAATTCTATGAAATCACAAACCACCATCACTTGACAGAATCATAAAGCATGTATGTGGAATACCTGAAACTCTTCTCTGGAGGAATTTCCAATTTTTCAATGATAGATACGATGGCCTCTAGAAAAGACTAAGAAACATGAGGACCCCCATCCACAAATAATGTATGAGGATAATACTATTGGAACTCATGATTTTGATTAGCCATCAAATGAGAAAGCTGTAGACCCCCATTCCTGGACTCCATCAGATGAAGGAATCTATCACAAACTTGGGCATTAGTTCCCAAATCTAGTATAACATGTGGTTCATTGAGTTGAATTCCTAGAGGGAGAATTTTCAGATCAAGGCCAACCATGTTTGGAACATGGTCGTCACTACCTTCCCATTATATTATATGAGGACATCGTGATAGTATTGGTCTACATTTTCCAATAAATCGCCTCAAAACAAGATTTAGAAGAATATATCATCAGTAGAAAATGTTGAACATAAGAAAACTCACTACCCATGGATATCAACCCATCTACCAACTAAGATGTCAATGTACAAAAAATTGATGATGTATAAGTTTCATTTCATTTTACATTTCATTACCATGTTCACTCCTTTACCTTTCATAAACATGAAATGGTGGTATAAGGATGTGCAACCAATTTATATTAGATATCACGATTCAAATTTATAATGAATAACCATTCCAATATAGTCTGTTCCCATACACCTGATGAATTAAAATGACACCCATTTATTTATAACATAATGTATTGACTCGGTAAATTACTCATCCCAACCCATGAGGGCCCATACACCTCAGGAATTTAGATAAGACATCACTCAATCCCAACCAAGAGTAATACATGAATAAGATAACTATCATGACATCCTTCAACTATCATAGTCATATCAAGCACTAAAATGAAGTGAAATGCCCCTATATGGCATGGAAATATTCATGACATACAAAGTCTAGGTACCTATAATGATTCATGTAACATTTCTTATTTCAATTATATCATTGGGAAAAGGATGAAAGAAAATACTCAAATTGTGCAATAATCAACAACATCACACAACTTGTGTGTGTCCGAATAGTGTAATAATATCAACTATAATGGACAAAATAAGAAGAAGAATTATAATTTAGAAAACATGATTTTTCCCCGAACATGGGTTCACAACACCCAAGCACTACTACTGACCATGTAAAAATGAGTCTTAATAATCAATATATTGTCTCTTAATTGTAATTAAAGAAAATAAACTCCTAGGAAACCACATTGGAATGTCTTGGACATAGATTCTAATTAATTGGTGTCTCTAGAAGAGTGGTCCACGTGAATTAAGTCCGATCTCCCCAAATTGCAGAGGTAGCCGACTAGTAGTGAGGAACTAGGGTGTACATGTGGGGATAATATTCCCTCATTACCAAAGAATTTTTTAATGGATGAATGTAAACATTGAAAAATAGATGAAGTAATACATTTAAGAAGAAGGAAAAGAAAAAAATAGAGACAACTGTAACAATAACTGAAACAACTAGAATGGCATTCAATAACTGATGATATGTAATGTAACTATAAAACTGGAAAAAATGGATACAAGATATTAGATATAAAATGTTTCACAATGAAAAAAAAGGAAAACAAAGACTATCCCATGCCTCCCGAGTTCCACCTCGGTCCTCTGCAATTAATCTCTATACTAAACAGCAAGCAATCAAGTGTTTGAATCTGTATGTTTCTTTTTTTCAAAACCTGCAATTATGTATTCTAATATGGGCACCCAAATGAACCTTGAGAGGGTGTGGCATAAATCTCAGTGGTCCACCTCTAGAGGTCCGTATAATAACTGGCATGTGTAATGGAAATTTAATATTGTGAAAGAATGAATCAATAATATAAATATGTACATTGTAACTAAATACCCAAGTAACATCTTTATCCCTTAGATGGTGTCAGAACATGTAACCAATTATTTATTTGATCCTTATTAGTTTATAACATATAACATGTTATTAATAGTGGAGGATAAAATTTGATGCAAGGAAACATGTAATGATAGTTTATTGTGACATCCCAATGTAATGACCAAGCTGATATAGACCTCACAGGTCAAAAACATAGTAATAATTGTATCATCGAATGAGGTAAGAGTATAAAAAAGAAGTATATTCCAAATAATTCCACAATGATACACATACTGAGGCCAAGGAGTTCATCCATGGTAAATCATGGCTAAGAAATTATTGGGCTCAATGGGCTTTAACCATGGAACCTACTTGTCAATTCTATATAAAAGGAATGTATTTGTGGAATCATATATCAATATGTAAGAGATCTTATACATTATTACCTAGAATCCACAGAATAGGCATGGATCGAGATCATGGTTGACATCAACCTATCCAAGAAATATCCTTCAATCGGAATGGGGATCCCAAGAGCTCATTGTATTCTCCAATCAGAATCCATGGAATGATGGAGTCCGACCACTCTTATTTGATATTAATGTCAAGTATTATTACATTTGGTTCATTCCATGACATTAAATAGCGTGATACATTCAAGTATCATGAATCCTTTTAATCTTGTCACATTGTCCATGCCATGCCCTTCATTAGTGTGACAAGACCAAGTATCATGCATCATTTTAATCAAGTCATTTGGTTCAAGCCTTTCCATTCATTAGTGTAATAGGGCCATGTAAAATTAAACCATTCATTTAACATATTTAAATCATATTCCATATTCATGGTTCATTCTTCTACCTTCCATTAATTTGGTAATGGGTTCTATAGATATGAAACCTACCATACATTTATATCTACGTCCAAGTCATATACATAGTAGAGTTTCAAATTAACATTTCAAATATTATTTTCAAACTAAATAACAAACCATAGGTGGGTTAATTAGTGATCATTCATAGAAAATTCAATTATACAATTATCATTATAAACATTTCATTTAATATAGAATTTATTATTGTTAGGATTTTTAATCCAAGGCACACCCGAACGGTGGCACTAATGTGTCAAAAAAATAAAATGAAAATTATGGAATTACATCCTAAATGGGAGTAATGGAGTTCTAGTTGTAACATAAAAAAGTAATCACATATTTGATAAAATAATGACCATTCATTTCTAATGATTATAATCCTGGCATATACATTTTATAAACAATAGTAGATGAGATTGGTGGGTCCCACATTGAATTTCTAAAATCAATGAACATGAGGCATGATTTTTAGACCACCCACCTTAGGCTTGTATGACTCTACTCCTCTAGTATTGGCTTGGATCAGTGTAGTTCTATGAAAATGATAAAAACACTCATACCAAGATAACTAGGTCGAGAGCGAGAGAAAAGAGGAAATGCTTAAATGCACTTGATTACATATTGTTGCGAATACAATGTGATGAATATAAGCTCGAATGTATCTCAGATGATGATGATAACAATATTGATATATTAGGTCTTCAAATAGATCCAAAAAATTATCCTTCAACTTAAATCCTACATAAACATGGATTAGAAAAGAAGGAGGGGATAATTAGATCATTAATGGAAGTATTGTAAAATTACCCACAAAAATGCATGCGAATGTTTTGTCTTCAATATTTGACAAATCGTTTCAAAATAAAGCAAGGTTTCTTGGGAAGAAGTTCACTTGCACATTTAGTCTTTACATCTATGTGGAAACCATGCAATTCAGTTTTTTCCCAAAATTTCAATCTGCACGATTAGCCAAACAAAGCGATTAGTACCAGAAATGTAACTTTAACATTAAAATTTTAATAAACATGTAATATAATGTCATAATAACATAATTTCTGGTATTATATATATGAATATGGTTCTATGGTAGATTTATAATAATCTTATATTGATTATAATGGCAGTTTAAACATTTTAAAAAATTCAATAGTTAGGGTAAGAGTTTATAGCATCTTAATTTTATTTCTGTGAGATATATGAAATTTTCACCACTAATTATTATTGTGATGTGAATATATAGACCATTGGAATGTTATATATTGAATTCAATTTATATAATTATAGTAAATGTTTTAATTGATTTTTTTTTCATTCATGGGGATCATGGTTCCAAAATTACTCAAGTAGTAAGGGGATTTCCAGTGTCACTTTTCTTTCAATGAGACTTCCAGCATAATTACGACTTGTTTCTTTTTGTGCTATGTATGTATTCATCCTAAATATATTATTTAATCCCTACAAAAAATTTTATTGGTATCTAATTATAGTTTTATGTTATTAATTTCCTAGGGTTTATGATTTAAAAGTTACCCAATTGGTATAGTAATTTTGCCTCAATTTACCTTCTTTGAGACACATGTTATGTCATGAACCTGTATTCTTCTATGAGGTTTATAAAATTCCATTTGTCTTGATATAACATGATTTTTATTCTCTTAATTATATTATATGTTTCATGTAATGTTATTTTCTCATGGGGTCATGATCTAAATTTACTAATGTGGTAAGTGTTTTATTCTTCAATCACATCATTTATCGGGACAATTTACAATTATGCTTTCATTGATAATATATTATGATCCAAAACTAAATAAATATAAAAAAATCTGTTCTCCCAAGAGTATTATAGATATATTTATTTTATTGTACAATTTTTTTAAAATATTTGGTACTAAATATTATTAATAATTTTTTTAATAAAATATTACAATATTTCACTTTTCTGAAGGAAATCTATATTCATTCAATAAATTTTTTAGAAACAAATTTCATATATGTTTTACAATTAAATGTGTTTTAAAATTTTTTCAACGTTTCTTTTTTATGTTTTAAATAATTTCTTTTAAATTTACATGATTTCAATAATTTCAAGATTTAATTATATTATTCCAATTCCATTTTATAAAAAATTATATTCAAAATGATTCGATGTCTTCTTTATATATTTTAAATGAATTTTAAAAGAAAATGGTTTTAAAAAATATGATCAAGATTACATTATATGTTGTAAAATACATTTTAAGGAAAAATAGTTTACCAAAATTTTTGTTGTTCAAAAAAGCATTTTTTTATGCGGACGAGACATTTTAATCATTATTTAGTTTAAATGAAATTTTAATGTATTGTTTATAATAAAATGATTTTAGAAATTATATTATGAAAGGGATTTTAAAATAAAGTAAACAAACCATAAGAAATATTCTACATGATCCTTCAAATTCATTCTCCATATAAGATGAAATACTTTTTTATAGTTTATACTTTACTAGGGATGTGATCCAAGAATACAATTCATATTGTTTCTTGAATGGATTATGATTATATTGAATGATGTTGATGACACCCATTTCTATTGAATGAGTTAAATTCATTTGAATCTTATATATTTTCATGAGATATTATTTGATTAAATGATTATGAGACCAATATCTATTCCCCAGATAATGATACATTGAATATTTTATGATTCGATATTCATTTATTGAGTTATGAATTTTTTTGAAACCCGTCTATATTTATCGGTCATGGAATGAGAAATATTTTATAATCATATATAACATTTATTTACTTATTAAATATGTAATGGGTGGTATAAGAAGATACCTCTAATGACTTGGTTAATGATACATGTTATATGATGTAAAAGGGTAAAAAAGATGAGTCCCATGCACAAAAAAGCAGGGTACACAAGAGGTGTTGGGAAAAAATCTAGCAAGGTATCATTGAATCATTTTTGAGGTGATTGTGTTTGTTAACAAAGTGGACATCTTTGTTGTGTTTGTTGACAATGAAAACCATGACATACATATTTGTTGACAAAGGGGATTTCATGCTGGCATTTCATGTTCAAGAGCTATGGTTAACGATCCCTACTTCATTCAAGAATGTCGATAAAGAATGGATGATCTGGAGGTGGTACAAAAAGTGTAGATACAAGGTGGTGTCGTTTTCCACTATTTGCAAATTTTTTGGGCATGAAAATCGACTAATTGATAAAAGTGGTTTTGGAAAAGGGACTTGCGTTCCATGGACTTGAAGGAGAGGAAACTTGGGCGCCATATGTTTTTTAGGATCAGAACATCAAAATTTGGCAAAGGGATAATGGGCGTCCATGTTTTAGGATTGGGTGCGCAAGTGACTTGCGCGATAGAGACTTGCACGCCGAAACTTGTGCTCCGAGGAGAGACTTGCATGGCATCATACATGGTGTCCAAATGCCTATAAATAGAGGTCGACCCCTCCTCATTCAGTATGAGTTCAATAGCTAATAAAAATCAGAACACCCATCGCGCAGGTGTGGTGGTCGCGCAGGTGGTGTGTGGTCGCGCAAGTAGAAGTTGCTCGCTAGGTGATATTTGTGCGCCAGGTGATACTTGCATGCCTAAGGTGGTTTGGGAGAGGAAGGAAGCTAGTCTACCAATATTAGAGTTGAAGAAGAAGGTTTCGCTTAAGGGGTTGAGGTGGACTTTCATGCCATATTTGAAGATGCGTGAATGTTGTTGGTTGCGTGCCAAAATTGGTTTGGCCATAAAAGGGTGTGTGCCACGCAAGTTTGAAGTAGGAGAAGCTTGTTTCATGAAACTGGTTGAGGTGGACATGCGTGCTAGTTATAACTTGCGTGCCGAGACTTGCGCACCAGCTTGGAGTAGGGCCCCAGGTAAGGATGATTCACGACAGTGATTTAGGGTTGTGTGAAAGCTGGAAGATAGCCTGATACCTTTGGTGAAAAGTGAGATTCATCTAAGGGTGAAAGTTGGACATCAAAAGATCATCCTCGTACAATAGAGGATGTATTCATTAGTGATAATGAGGATACCTATAGGTTTATAAAATGTGAGTGGATGCTTTCCAGAGCAGTGACCAAAGGTGGAGAAAGAAGGTGATCCTCTCCATCGGCAGTGAGCCAGAGAGAGAGAAACAGGGAGTGACCATTGGCAAAGAAGTGAGCTGACCCTAGACATTGTAAAGGTAGTGAGCCTGGGAATAGAAGTGATCTATCCCAAAAATTGTATACAGCTGTGTGCTTTTAGTGGATTTGTTACATCATAACATTGCTAGTGTATGCTCCTTGGATGTAGCCATGTGAGGGTGAACCAAGTAAAAATTGTTGTGTCATGTGAATGCTTTACATTCTATTTATATTGTACAACAATAAACAGAGAGAAGAGTATTTTTCTTAACAAAAAAAAAGATCAGAACATGCTTTAATTTTAAATTAGTCATACCTAGATTCACCCCCACACATAGTTTTCAGCCTTGTGGACCCAACAATCGGTATCAAAGCGAAAGGTTGATATTAGTTCTTCTCTCAATGGAGGTCACTAATCATAAAGGGATCCTGATCTTCGATGGAAGTAATTTTCATATATGGATGAATAGAATTCAAAACTATTTACAATCTTTTGGAATGTATGTGTTTTCAGTAGCTATGCATGGTATCTCAGATGACATCCACAATAGATCATTATCAGAATCTGAAAGAAGGGAGCTAGATACTGACACCACGGGTATTAATGCTTTTGGTGGAGCCCTTTCAAATTCATTATATACAAAGCTGATTTCAGGAAAAATGTCACATGCTATGTGGGAAAAGATTTTGAATATATGTGGAGGGGATACAAAAGTTAGAGAGGCAAACCTGCAAGTTCTGTGGAATAAGTATGAAGATCAAAGAATGTGCCCGAATGAATCTGGTGATGATTTTTTTAACATGGTATATGTTGTTGTGGAAGACATGCGGGGTATTGGAGAAGTCATTAAAGATATAAAGATCGTGAGCATATCTTGAGGAAACTGTCACCTCAGTTTAATCCGAATGTATCAGTCTTGGAAGATAAAGACCCAAAAGAGCTAATGTTGTATAACCCGCATAGTACCCATGTTGCATATGAAATGAAGAATGATGATAATGTTGCTATGGAAAAGGGGAAATTCAAGGAGGTGGCATTTAAGGACATGAATAATCTCACTATTGAATAATCTCAGGAGAATGAAGAGACAGATGAAGTTATGTCATTCCATTCCTCGAACCTTCAAAGAAGAAAAGGAAAGTTTAAAGGGAAACATCCCCTTGCATTATTTTGATTTGGAGAGGTTTGACATCTCACATCAAGATGCCCAAATAATTCTCATGATGATAAAGAAGATGAAATTGAAATTCTCAAAAAGAATTCTTCAGCCTATGTGAAAGGAAAGAAACAGTTCATGGAAAATTTCTTCAAGAAAAGAAACCTTCTTTCACAAAATTTTTAATGTTCAAATGAGTCTGAGGTTGAAAAGGTTGAAGAGATAGAAAATTACAAAGATCGTGGGGAAAATGCCATGGTTGAGATAATCTGTAGTTCTTAGGAAAAAGTAGAAATTGACGCTGGAGAAGAAGAGAAAGAAGATGAAGGAAGAGTTGATATGGAAGCCGAATTGGAAGTCGCTCTTGAGGAGATATAAATTTGGAGAGCCAAAACGAAGAACCCCAAGAAACTGGTTCGTGATGCCAAACTCTATATAAAACAAGAGGATGAAGAGGTGTCTGATCGGATAGAATAAATTCCAAAACTAAAATCTTCAACACCAGAGAGCTCAGAAAATATTGTTGAGTATAAGCATAAAATTGAAGAACAAAAGAATTAAATTGATCGTTTGACTAACACTGGAAATGATCATGTCAAACTTATCAAATAACTTGAAAACGAAGTTGTTGGTCTGCGAAAAAGGATTAAGGATAATGAAAAACACGTGACATCCAGTACAGTTCCAGAAAAAAAAATTATTCAGAAGACTAAAAGGAAATAAGTGGAGCACAAACCTCTAGTGGAATGGAAGCAACAGTCGTGTTCCAATGATAAGACTGGTATGGGAAATGAACGAAAACAAAAAGCAGTCATGGATGAATACAAACCGCAATAACCTACTGTGATAATGAAGATATATTTGGTTACGAAATAGAATTATAATATTTTCAGATCCCAAGGGAAAACCAGCAGTGCAGAAGTGACAGACATGAATGCTCCTTATATTAGGTGATATTGTTGTGTAAATATGGGACACTCACAGAATGTGTGTTCTATAGCCAAGAGATACCGAAGGACACAAGAACAGTAGTGGCATCCAAATATATCTCAATATTATATTAAATCCTTTGAAGGTCATTGTTTTAGGTGTGGAGGATTTGGTCACATGGCTAGATATTGCACATCAATAATTCAATGAAATGTGCCAAAACAATACTCGATCATTCATAAGCAGCATGTTTGGGAATCGACAAGTGAGCCCAAAGAACAAATTTTATTTGATTCTCTACTGGATGAAGTTGTTCTGTCACACTCTAAGGAAGATCAAATTCTCCAAACCACACCGAGTGTAATGTTTAAGACACTGATCAAAAAGAAAAAGGATGAGAAGTATGTAGTTGCTGAAATTTACCTTAATGCTTCAGATCGTTCAGGAGTATGGATCCCTAACAGTTGTTTCACATACCTTATGAAAAGTAGTAAGGATCTCATTACATTCATTAAATATGAAAAAGAAGGTGTTGTCAAGTTTTGTAACGATGAAGGGTCGAAGATTATTAGTTACGGAAAGGCTATATTTGAGGGAAAAGAAATGAGATGTGCTGATGTCGTGGTAGTAGAGGGACTCAGTTATAACTTGCTCAGTGTTAGTCAACTATCTGACACTAGGAACTATATCAGATTTACTATGAAGATTTTTATTGTGAAAGGAAAATATGGAGCAATTGTTCTATAAGGAAAAACGACAAAAGGAAATCATTACCTTGTAAGTGTGGAAGATGATACATGTCTCTTATCCTGAGAGGAAGAAAAAAAGTTGTGACATAAGCGACTTGGTCATCTATGACAACCATCTATGGATGATCTTCTAAATTGTAGTGCTACTAGAGACCTTTCTGAATTATCATGTGATTTCTCTCATACATGTGATTCTTTCCCACAAGGGAAGATCATCAGAAAGACATACAAGCCAAAGGAACAGAAATCAACGAGAGTGCTCGAATTGGTTCATGCTGATGTTTGTGGACCAATCACACCAATATCTATAACTGGGCAAAGGTACTATGTGATTTTCATTGATAATTATTGTAGAATGGCTTGGGTATTTTATCATTACCCATAATATAGAAGAGTTCAGTTATATCAAGCAGTATAGGATGGAATCAGAAAAGATGCTTGGGCAGAAAGTTCTGAAGTTTCGTACTGATAATAGTACAGAATTCAAAAACAGTCATGTGAAATAATATCTCATGAAACACGAGATATGGAATCAAGTTTAATTAGAAAGAACTACCCAACAGAAGGAAGTAGTTGAATGGAGAAATTGGATCATCAACAATATGGCCAGAACAATGCTAATTGAAAAGGACCTACCAGAGAAATTTTGGAAGGAAGCAGTTATGACATCAGTCTATATTTCAAACAGGGCTCTCTTGTTTCTGAATGAAGGGAAGACTTCATATGAAATGTGTTTTGGAAAGAAACCAAATTTAATGTACTTTCAGATCATTGTAAGTAAGTGTTTCATTCTCAACCAAGAAGACCACAGGAAGTCTGAGTCACAAAGAGATGAGGGAATATTCCTTGGCTACCTAGGTAATAGAAAAGCATATAAATGCTTTAGAAAGGGCTGGGAAAAATTGTTGAGAGAAATGATTTCACTATAATTGAAAATGAAAAAAATACTCAACGAACTAGTGAACAGTTTCTAGATGAAAGTGATGAAGAGGTAAGCAACACAGGGGGAGTAGAAGTGGTGGAGGCTTAATCAGAAGAAGATATTGATGATGAGAAATAGGGAACAAAATTTGAATATGCAAGGAGGCCAAAGAATCTAGGTGAAATTGATAGGAAAAATATCATTGGTGATGAGACAACTCCAGTTCAGACTCGAAGAATGAAATCATTAAAAAAATAATCATTTTTAACTTAGGAAGAGCCAAAAAAATTTTCCGATGTTGCTGAAGATGATTACTGGGATCAGACTATGAATGAAGAATTAGACCAGATTGAGAAGAATCATATATTGGAGATTGTTTCAAGGCCATCAGATAAGAACATCATCGGGACTAAATGGATTTTTTACAACAAAATGAAAAAAGATGGTGAAGTAATTTAAAACAAAGAATGACTGGTGTGTAACGGATAATCTCAAATAGAGGGTATTGGGGTTGACGAGACATTTGCACCAGTTTCAAGGCAGGATATAATCAGATTATTTTTAGCCATAGCACTGGAAAGAATGTTCAATGTGTTCCAGATGGACGTCAAATCTTCATTTCTGAATGGGTTTCTGGAAGAAGAGGTGTACATTGAGAAACCATATGGTTTTCTCATTCATGAAGATTAGAATAAATTATGTCGGTTAAAGAAGGCATTGCATGGGCTGAAAAAAGCACCAAGAGCATGGTAATCAAGGCTTGAAAAATATTTGAAGAAGCTTTGTTTCCAGTGTGGTGGAGTTGATTACAATCTTTATTTCAAAAAAATAGTAATCAAAGGATGATGGTGATATTTTATGTCGATGCCATAATTTTTGGCGGATCAGATGAAGCATAGTCTAGACAGTTTTCCAAATTCATGAAAAGTGACTTCCAAATGTCAAGGATTGGAGAGATAATGTTTTTCATTGGTCTACCGGTGACACAAGGAAAGAATGGTACATTAATTTCTCAATCAAAGTATGCCAAGGATGTTCTGAGAATGTTTTGAATGGAGAATTATAAGGGAATGATGTCTCTGGTTTCTACCTGAATGAAATTATCAATAGATGATAGTGACAGGGCAGTTAATATCACTGAATACTGGAAGATTATCGAAATTTTACTTTATCAATCAGTAAAAAGACCTGATCATGTTTTCGCCACATGCCAATCAGCATGTTACCAAAGCAATCCAAAATAAATCCACATGCTCATAGTGAAAATAATACTTCAGAATATCAAAGGCACTATGGATTTTGGTCTGATGTATAATGAAAAATCTCAATCAGTGTTATTAGGTTACATAGATACAGATTGGGTTGGATCAGCAGATGACAGAAAATCAATGTCAGGAGGTGCATTCTATCTTGGTGGATTTGGTATTTCTTGGCTAAATAAGAAGAAAAATTTCATTTCATTGTGCACTACAGAGGATGAGTATATTTCATCCACTCAAGCATGCACACAGTTATTGTGGATGAAGCAGCATCTTGAAGATATGGGAGTTGAAGTGAAGTCTCTGATCACAATCCATTGTGATAACTCAAGTGCTATCAATATTTGCAAAAATCTAGTTCATCACTCAAGGAAAAAGCACTTTGAGATCAAATATCATTTCATCAAGGAGAAGGTGGAGCAAGGGCTTATGATGTTGGAGTATGTGACTATAGAGCTACAGGATTTTGATATTTTGACAATGTCCTTACCCAAGGAAGTGTTTGAAAGGCATCAACTGGCACTTGGAGTTCAGTCGACTCCCCGCACTGAAAAGAGTGTGGATGTGGACCCCCTCTCACCAAGGCATGATGTGTTTTTCCCTAATGTGCCGATATGTGTTCTCTACTCTGTTATAGACTGAAAAGAAGTTACCTTTGGGTTCATTGACAAAGGGGGAGAAAATAGTGATTGTTCAAGGGGGAGACAGTGTGGCTTTTTGAGAATCATGAAAAATAGGGGGAGACGCTTATAGGTAGAGCAGCTGGATAGGGGGAGTATCAAATCTTATTATGCTAGAAGTTATCGATCAAAGAATATATCTCACGGTATCTAAAGATCGGGATAAAAGCAGAAGAGTGGTGTTGGAATGATGTAAGAAAATTTCAAAAATTGGTATCGGTATGGTGTCAGCAATGGGTGTCATATTTAAAGTGATTCATTGATGAAAATTTCATTTACTTTTCTTTCTCATTCTGATCATTGCTCATGTGGGCTTACAGTATGTGTTGAGTAAATACTTGATCGCTATCAGGAACCACAATGGGCGAATGGTGGATGAAAAATTAACTATATTTATTTTTATGGAAGAGTTTTCAACAAACCCAAAGGGGGATATTGTTCGGAAGAAATCCCTCAAGGTATAATTGAATCATTTTTGAGGTGATTGTGTTTGTTGACAAAGTGGAAATCTTTGTTGTGTTGGTTGACAAAGAAACCCATGACACACAATTTTTTTGACAAAGGGGATTTCATAGTGGCATGTCTAGTTCAACATCATTGGTTAACAATCTATGTTTGATTCAATAACGTCGACAAAGGAATGGATGATCTGGAGGCAGTACAAAAACAACAGATACAATGTGGTGCTGGTTTGCCTGTGTTTTCCAAATTTTTGGGCCTGAAAATTGACCAATGGAGAAATGTGATTTTGAAAAAGCAACTTGCGTTCCATGGTCTTGAAGGAGAGAAAAATTGCGCTCCATATGTTTTTCAAGATTAGAACATCAAAATATGGAAAAGGGATAAGGGGCGCCCATGTTTTAGGGTTGGTCGTGCATGTCACTTACGCGATAGATACTTGTGCGCCGAAACTTGCGCGACAAGAGGAGACTTGCGCGCCATCGCGCATGGTGTCCAAATGCCTATAAATAGGGGTCGAACCCTCCTCATTCATTACAAGTTCATCACTTATAAAAATTCATAGCTCCCTTCGCGCAGGTGTGGTGGTCGCACAAGTGGTGTGTGGTCGCGCAAGTAGATGTTGTGCACCAGGTGATAGTTGCACGCCTATGGTGGTTTGGAAGAGGAAGGAAGTGAGTCTTCCATATATAGAGTTTAATAAGGAGGTGTCGCGAAAGTGGTTGAGGTGGAGTAGTAGAATCCGGTGTCGCACAAGTGGTTGAGGTGGACTTTCGTGCCTATTATAACTTGTTTTCCGAGACCTGAGCGCCATCTTAGAGAAGGGCGCCAGTTAAGGTTGACTCATGAGAGTGATTCAGGGCTATGTGAAAGCTAGAATATTTCCCTATACCTTTGGTGAAAAGTGAGATTCATCTATAGGTGAAAGCTGGAATTAAACAGAGAATCCATACACAATAGAGGATGTATTCATTATTGATAATGAAGGGAACTATAGGTCTATTAACTATGAGTGGATCTGTTCTAGAGTAGTGAGCAAAGGAAGAGGAAGAAACTGATCCTCTCCACCAGTAGTGAGCTTGAGAGAGAGAAATATGGAGTGACCTTTGGGAAAGCAGTGAGCTGACCCTAGACATTGTAAAGGCAGTGAGCCTGGGAATAGAAGTGATCTATCCTGATAGTTTTAAACAGTAGTGCGCTTTTAGTGGATTTGGTACATCAGCACATCACCAGTGTATGCTCCTTGGACATAGCCCAGTGTGGGTTAACCAAGTTAAAATTGTTGTGTCCGGTGCATGCTTTACTTTTTGTTTATATTGTGCAATGGGGAAGAGAGAGAAGAGTGTTTTTCTTAACAGTGAAACAAGATTAGAATTGGATTTTGTTTTAAATTAGTCATTACATGATTCACACCACCCTCTCAGGGTATTCAACCTTGTGGACCTAACAAAAGGGAATCAAAATCCTGAATCAAGAGGGTACATGAGAAGGAATCCCAATATTGAAACAAGAGGGTAAAAATATGGTAATTCCAATACTATAATAATATAGTTCAAATGAGGGAAACCCAACAATGATACAATGGGGTAAACAGGATAGGATAGCCATATTGAAATGAGATATTACATGGGTTTGTATCCCATGCATGGAACAAGGGGTTCATGTGGGGGATTCCCTTGCTTGAAACAATAGGGTACATGAGAGGTCATACCAAGCTCCAAACAAGAGGGTTCATGGGGTTGAATACCAATAAAAACAAGATGGTATAAGGGGTGGGGTAATTGAAAGCCTAATGTAGATACATAAGATAATATACCAATATTAACATGTGTTATTATCTTCTTAGTAGGTAGCCTTAAAATACATTTTTTTGCTTATGTGTTTGTCCCGGTTCCATGATTTCTTCCTAGGTTATGATATCATGAATTACGCTCTCGATTATCTTACTATTCATATCCTATGAGTACCTATATATATTAAATGACTCATGTATTTGATATTTTATATGCATGGTATGATCTTAAAATGTTATTCTTATGTTCTCATAAACTAACTCTTCTGTTATGCTTATGTATCTTTTTTTTTTACAATTACCTAGCATCTGAGCACACCATTTATTATGTTTCCTTTCCACAATATATGAAGAAATTTTTTATATATGGGTACTAATGTGTGATATAATTGTGAGAAATATTGAATAAATTTCACTAAATAGATTATTTTCTTCTAAGTTTCCAAATACAGAAAACAATTACGGTACCTGGTCATTTACATTTATAATGTTCAAAATATATATCTAAATTACTATAATATACATGTATGTTAATCCATGGACACCATATTATTTTGGTAGGCTCGGGTCACCTTCTATTGTTCACAGTTTTAAACCACATAAAGAGATAGTAGATTATAATATTCACTAGTGCTAATTATTGAGGCCTTGTAGCTACTAATTCCTCTCATTGTCAGTGATTATATTCATTTCATGGATATGGCTGGTGAAATAGTCACCTGACCATTAAATTTTTTATTTATATATTTTTTCAATAAAATGTCATTAATCTCAAATTCCCATATCCCATGTTTTATTGTTTTTGACAGGTAAATCATTTTCTACACCAACCCACATGTTTAAATATCTCCAATGGTCACTAAATACATGGTCATGTCTGTTTATTTATAATTCATATTTAATATATTTAATATAAAGAATTTAATTAAAAACATCAATAATGAATACATATCCTTGAAAAAAAATTAATATTCATTTAATCTTTTATAAGTTCTTAATTAGTGGTGCATGAACCATATAGAAGAAATTATTTTAAATTGTATAAAATTAAGAGAAATTTCAAATTTATCTTTTCATAAAAGTTGTGAATCCGAATACAGTAATTGGGAATGTCATGGATTTATGATAAATGAAAAATTTAAATATTTTACACCCAATCATTCCTAGGGATCATGATTTAATATTAATATACCTGATTCATATATGATATCATCGAAAAGTTCCTTTATACAATAAAAAATCAAAATGAAATGTAAATTGTAAATCATAATATGGAGAGATAATTGAATTCGTTGCTTGATGAAACAAATTTGTATCTTGAATGATCTATGCTAGAAACCCAATATATCATCAACATATTCACATGAATATCCAATTTTGTCAATATTGGAATCATATATGCAACAACGAGTGCCCTAATCACCTTACAATGAACTTGATATAACCTATGTAATATTAAATCAATCTAAGTTGATAGGATTTAATAAAAAAAATTTCCCATTGAGTTTCCACTAGTATAATTTATTCAAGAATAATGGGTGAAAAATTTTATATGAGGGGGTGACATATTTTTATTTTTGTCTATAATTGCATATATGTATCGGTTAATACATTTATACATTAATTATTAACTTATAAAAGTTATCCTTTTAAATAGAACCAAAGGAATAAAAAAACATGTCAAAAATGTCGTAAATGTCGTGATTTTTTTCAATATCTTGTCAAATTCTAACAAGTCTCATGATAATATAGAATAAAGTAAATCGTGTCATTCCTCTAATGTCTGATTAAGAATTCATAAATAGAAAATATTCTCTAGAAAAAATCCCACATTCATTTACAATAATATAAATATTTCATTAAAATATAAGGAAATAATTTATATTATTATTATTCTAATCATCAATATGTTAATTAAATTAACTTACTTGAGATCATTCACACTCAGACATTACTTATCCATGTAAGTAGGTCATGTATTCTGGAACTCTACTTTTTCTGAATATGTGGACCATGTGGATACAATTGTTATGTGACCCTCTATAACCATATTGTCTGTGAATTTATACTTCTTTATAGGAAAATAGTGGTACCTAAAATACAATCTTGACCCCTTGAGTGAAAATGACTAGTTATTTCTATAAAACCATTCATTGAACATGCACTATATAATATAATCATTTTTTCAAATTATTCATTATAAAACTTGAGGAAACCTTTATGTAATCATCCTTTAATTATTTATTTATATTTTTTTTACTATAATTTATATACATTTTTTATGGTCAATATCCAATGATTTAGTTAAGGAATGTTCATCCAGTGTATGTGCTCAAAGATATCATCTTCCACTTGAAAGTGAAAATTATTTTCATCCTCATTCAATAAATACCAAAAAATAATGACACACATAAAACTCCATACCTCACCAAAATAAAAAATGGATTTTTATCATCTTCTATTAATTTATGTTATCAAATGCTACAAACAAATAAATATATCAGGTTAATAAATCAACACGAATTATCAATGATAGAAATATCAAATGATTCCTAAAACATTTATGTTATTATTGGTAAGTCATCTGTTAAGTTCTTTTATATTAAAGATCACTCGGTATGAACTTCATGAGAAAATATCACAATTCCCATGAGTCCCCAACACATGGTTATTACACATAATTTTTGTCATGTTATCATGATGTATCAATACCATAGATAATTTGATTATAATTAAAACCGTAGTATCTCAATGTTTGTATTATAGTTGGGAACAATTATAACATATTTATTTTATACTTAATTTAATGCAATTACCTTGTAAATATTGTGGAAGAAATAAATTGCTCTATTATGGTCAAAACAAATTGAAAGATTCATATTTTTCATGTTTATTTTGATTTCTAATATAGTGTTTCATCAATTTAATTTATTAATCCAAATAGTATATAATTTTTATTATGATTTTTTACTTAATATGGTTTTTGATAAAAATAGGAAAAGGGTGAGTATAATGTGTTGAAAACACATCCAATTTAATCGCCTCGTGGTTCTTCTAGACACAAAATTTATAATGTATATTATAGATACATTAGGTCCAAGTATAAGTGATGATCAAAAAACATTGCTAAAAAATTAATAGATAGATTTATTTGGTGTAAAATGACCCTGAAAAAGAAATTACACATTCTTCATGTAATTTACACATCATGTTACTGAATATATTTTCCATCCATGAAGTAATTATTCAATCCATACATGAAATGTTATAACACACTTATCCATGCACAATGAATCATTAAATATATATGAATTGTTGGTAAGATCTAAAAACATCAATTTTGATGGAATTTAATGCTTGGACCCACTTTTAAATTCCCTTTATGAGACCTCTAGAGACACATTAATGATAATATTTATGGAATTAGGTCTTTCTTTTAAATCCAATATATACAAGGAAAGGTTATAGAGAAAAGGGATCAGAACATGAGGATCCACCACAGAACTATTATATAGGGATTCTATATCTTTGGTTTTTTTTCTTTTTTAATCTCATGTACACATACAATGTAACACATATAAATTTTTTTAATTCATATTTTTCAACATTCTTCATTAGTATATATTTCCCTTTAAACCCTAATATAATTAAACCACTTTTCATTTATTCTACCATGATGAACTATCACATTTGAATAGAAAGTGACTATCCTAAGGCTAGGCACTCTGGAGGTTTCATTGAATTTTTTAATATTTCGGATTAATTTAAAATTGATTAAATTTGTTTTTTGGATAATGTAAGTGACTTACACAGTTTTGGTGGTAGTCAACTATGGAATGGATATAAATTTAAATTCTATTCATTTATTAAGTGTAGGAAGAATTAGTTTTCCAAAGAGGTTTTTTATGAATTTCAAAAATACCCCTCAGTGAAGAGAATAAAAATAAATGTATGGAAATGTCTGAATTTTCAAATTAAATTCAATAATGAATTATCCCACATAACATAACCCTACGACAAAAAAATTCATCGAATTTTCAATTATTTCTATATCTATATATAAGGAATTTTATCTCTAAATTGCATTATTTTTAGAAAAACCAAAACCCCAAAAGTTAGGCTTTTAATCAAATAAAAAAATATAATAAAATTTGTTGTAGTTGAATAAGATTTATTTATTGAACTTGCATGGATTCACTTCATGTGAGATGAAAATGGGCAACCTCTATGCTATATTATGTAAATAATATTTCATTTTTGAACCCCTAAATATTTTCATCAATAAAATATTATTCCTAACACATCATAAACATTTTATGGAAAGAAAAAGGTAATAATCATGTTGGGTCTAAGAAACCTTATGTAACAGAAACTTAACTTCAATTTTCCTCTCCATATTTTGAAAATTATGTCCCTTAGACATCCTTTTTTTGTATTAACTAGACATTCTATCATTCATGATCAAAAAACAATATTTTATGAAATCACATATTGATAAGATAAAAATTGGGGAGTGATTCAAGGTATGAAATATTAATGATTATGACTAATTTGATATAATTGGATGGCTTAGGGATAGATCACCCCCTAATGAATTCTTTCATCACCCTTATGACTATATATAAGATAAACCCTAAAAATTTAAAATATCAAGGAAAATATATTCGTACAATTTATGCCCTTTGTTTTAGGAATTTTTAATGACCAAATAATATAATTTCCATCTATAATTTCTATGAGTATCATTTTTTCCTGTATAATGATTTGAACTGTGATTTTATTGAATATATATTTATTATACCGCTCAGTTGAATAACCACCCCTATGGTTTATGTTTTATGACACATCCATAAGAAAATCATATTAATGTTTAATAAAGAATGACATAAGATTGTCCACATAATTTATATTTCCTGTTTATTCAATATAATGGTTAAGGTTACCCCAACACCTCCTTTAAAAAATACAGTCATAAATTTTGTAGTGTTCTTATCACCATCCATAAAACACAACGCCATTACATTTTATCGCAACATGCAATCCTCATCAGAAATAATTTCTAACACATTGTTCTGTTTTATATAAATAACATGAAAACCCAAATCATTTTATAAATCACGTAGATACAAACTATGGACTATATTTCTTATATTAAATACTCATCGTAAGGATAATCAATTTGTTTATATTTTCCCAATTCTATAATTATAACCATAAGATGGATTTTTTTAATATGACCATACCATGAACATCCCCATGATTCATTGAAAACCTTTATAAAACCATAATCTTTATAATAAAAACAATGAAAATGAAATATTATTTTCTCTATTAACTAACCTCTCAATTTCAATAAGATTAGTGAAAATATACTCAAACCAAAGGCAAGAGAAATATGAAAATATTTAGAAAATGGGTTAAGAATTGGTGGTTGCAGAAAAAACGATCCAAAATCACACACATCCTCATTCCAAATTTTTTGTGAAACCACCTGAATTTACCACTTTGGAAACAAAGGTCTACTACTTGATTGGGGATCTCATAACAATCGAACTTGTGTTATGGTCTCCACATGAAATTTAAACAAACATAATTCTACAAGTTGTTATGGTTCATGTTGAAGTAAGAAACTATGAGCATCATAAAAGAAACCTATAATGGAGGAGGATATTAATTTACACTACTCAACACCCTCCAACACATCAAATTTTGCTTAAACAATGGTAAGGATGAAATATGAAGTGGTATAGGAAAAAGTAGGGGTAACCTAATAAGAATAAGTCTTGATTTAATAATCATTCAATTTTATTTTGTAGAAAATGATATAATGTGGTTTCATGGTTCTACATAATGGAAATAATTCATTTAAAACATTCTATAAACACCAATAGTGACAAAGTATTGGTGTTTAAATTCCAAAAGAATATAAAAAAACAATGTATTTTCTGTCTCCTTTGATTTTGAATTTATAATTATTTGAAACCCAATATTCCTATAATTCCAATATAGTATGGAAATATTGATGAATATTTATTTCATATAGATATTATATATTACCTATTTATACTTATTAGAGTAACACATCATAATTATTGGTCGTGATTGATGGATATACATAAAATACACTCAAATATATGATCTTGTAAACCACCCTTTATATTAACATTAATTGATTTAATCATCGATTTAGTAGTTATCAATAATAATGTTGTAGAGTAAAAGTCTTGAAAAGAGTTTCACTATGGTAATATATGATCTAGGATCTCCCTCTTAGTGGGATAAATTAAATCAATTTTTTCAATAAGAAATTATTTCTTCCATAAAACATTGATACTAGAATAATCTAATACAAATTTCAACATTTTGAGATATGACCCTATAAATGGATGTACTTGATTATACTTTATTTTCTACTTCAATGATTCAAAAACCTATATTAAAACATCACCTAACGGAGATAAAATATTCCCACATAAAAAGATATTAATTTAAATATATAATCTACATATATTGTGATACATCTAATTCCAATGAGTTCTATCATAACACATACCTAGGTGTCTTAAAAACCTAATCATTAAACTAGTAATCCTTCCTCCATAACTATATTGTTGCTAGAATATCATGATACAACGAACCCCCTTTATCCAAAAAACCATAACCATAGGTACCATGGGATTCATACTCTCCTCTACCATTTGAGGACCCTCCAACTAAATGGGGAGGATCTAGATAGAGTGATCATTACATTTTAAATTCCATGAATATTTCTATTAGAGAAACCCTTTAAGTAATTTGAATATTGGATGCAGTTCAATGACTTTTCATTAGATATTTATATGTTTTTCCACTATACATGTTAAAAAATATATAATTTAAAATTTATGATAAAGAAAAAATTTTCAAAAAGCATTTTTCATTCACCACACTGAAGTAGATGTGGTAAGTATCAAAGATTAGAAAAATTATTCTCAAAAAAATATTTGATATCCTCAAAAACAACATACACACATTGGTTTCTTACACTTTGGTAAAATGATCCAAGGAATCCCTAATCCCCATCATAATTTTAGTATATTGGAAGAGTAATGGAATCCTCTATAAACAAAAAAATTCCTCTACCATTTTTGATTATAATCGTACATAAAAATCTATATAAAAAAATAAGAGAAGAAATGAATGTTCCCAAAAAATATGAGATTCAATATACTATTCATAAGAATAATTTTCCACTAGTAATAGATGTTTGTTAAAACACTATTGCCCAATACTGGCCAATGTCACATGGAATGAAAGACAATTATTTCAAAACATGTATCATTTTAACAAAATAATAAATTTATTGTAAGATCCAAAATAATCAGCATGATAACACCTATAGAAATTATTGGATTACGGTAAATTGAAATGGGAAAGGGGGAGTTCTAGATCTCATATAATTGGAGTTGTTAAACTTGGGGGATTAAAACAACAAGTAAATCATGTGTCATTTCTCCAGACACAGTTGGGTATATGGGAGGAAAATAACATCTTTAGAGGATCATGCGAGAAACAAAATATATGGTAAACATAATGAGATTACCCAAAATTCCCTACTACCTCACACCCGACCTGACCCACAACAGACCATAAGGGTGTTCATGTCCCTAAAGGCTGGAGATTATAACTTAGAAATCAAAAATAAACCAAATGGAATGATTTATTCCAAACCAAAACAAGAAACATAGATTATATATACATATATAGAATATAAAAATATAAAAATATATAAAAAATATCATTAAAAAATGTTATTGGTAGTGATACACCTCAAAAATAGAAAAATAAAACCCCAAGGTATAATTAGAAAACCAAAAGGACAACTACGATATGAAACCACTGATCCATATGAGGTTTGGTCAATGTACCTCCTTTTCAATACAAATTACACTTTTCTAGCAGACATATATCCTCAATTCCTCATTGTGGCTCATTTTCATTTCCTGATTCAAAATTCAACACAAGGTTTTTAGAAAAACAAGGAGGTCTACACAGTGTTCTCTCAATAGTCTCAAAAGTATCCCACATAGGGGATACATGTTATGACAATATGGAAAAAATAATATATACTAAATTTAATGAAAATAAATCATAGTAACTAAAAAAATATTTTAATGAAAAACATGGTACACAGCTTACCCATTTTCTACTATTCCAAAATAAAAAAGGTAAAAAAGATTCAAATAATAATTTATAATAACTATTTATCTAGTAAAAGAGTGTATCAAAAATCCAAAACTATATATTCCAATTCAAAATTATAAAAAATAAGAATGATAATATACGATAAACATACCCCAAAGAAATCATACATCATTATGAACAGTGAAATATACACGTCACAAAAGTCCATGAATTGTGGTTTAACGATTAAAGGAACACCTCAGATGGTGAACCCTCCTACTATGTCAATGTTGTCATAGATCCAAATTTATCTCAATCATGGAATGTAATAACATCCTTGGAAGTGAACTCCCTTGAAATATCAAATTATTCTTCCCAATACAACACCTTCTACTAATATTCCAATGGATCTGAAGTTCAGAATACGTCAAATAATTTTCCACGACTTTTATAATTTTCTCAAATAATAAACAACCCTTTATTTATATCAAAAAAATCATTGAAAAATGGTCACAATTCATTAATCAATTCTTTTAAAAAACACATTTCTTTTAAAAAAATGATTGGAAACTATCTATTAATAAGAACCCTTCTCACATATAAAAATAAATCATGAAAATTCTTTAATAAAACAATTTATCAATCTACAAGAATTAATAGTTCATCTAGTATAGTCTTATGAAGGAATCATCTCCTCAAAAACGGGTCACACAACAATTTTATTGGGATACACACACCATTTGGAAGATATAAAAACAAACCGAGGCTCTATAATTGACTCGCGTATAGTATAATCGAGTACCATAAAAATGGGTTGGTGGAGAAGATAGAACAATGAATACCTAGAGAAACATGCACACTGCACCACAACAAAAAAAGGAAATACCCCAAAAAGATTATCACATAACATATCTATAAGGTATTAAAAAAGTATCACCACATAACCACTAATATGAAAAATCTAGTCCAACACACATGCTATTTTCTAGATCAATGAAGATGATAAACTGATAATGGAACACCTACAAAATGAAGAGAAACCAACCGAACTAGAGATCATGGAACCAAAAAGAGAGATAAAAAACCCACTAATGAGAGACCATGTGTATGATTTATGGGGTAAGAATACTAATGAATAATGGGTTACTATTATAATTAATGAATTCATAGAGGTCATGAATGATTCCTGATGTGAATCCATGATACAAGGTGTGAATCCTATGAGTCACTTTTATGAAGAAAAACACTTAAAATTGATTTATAAATCTTGATCAATGAATTATAAATGTGAATTTAGTCTAAATCCTATACATGCTTCATGATATAATTAAAAAACTTTTCATCTTACTAGTGACATATTCATGTCATGAATAACATTCACAATGTGAATATTCTCTATATGCGTCTCTAAGTCCACATTCTGTAGAAAACTCCAAATCAACACTTACACCATCAAAACCTAATAACAAGGTCATATAAATTAAATAATAGAATAAATTTTTTACATAGATTTTATTATCTCAACATTAAATAAATTTTCATCCTTTGTATGTCTTGTGAAAGAAGGGTAATCAAAAAAATTCGGAGTCCACTATTCCCTCACCATTGATTCACACTCACATGGCTACTGGAAAGTCAATTTATTTCACCACAACACATTGAAAAAGAGAATAAACTTCCCACAAAATTATTTCATTTAAGAATCAATAATATCTAGTTTAGTATCTATAATGGAAATATCAAGATCTTACTCAGTCTCTTCCTATCTCATTACATGAGAGTGATCATGATGGTACATCATAATATGGGAAATGGTGAAAATATATTGGATAAATATAAACTAAAATGTAAATGAAAATTGATAATAAAACCATACCAAAATGCAAAGTGAACTAAAACAGTCTAACATAAAATGGATCCAACTTCCCATCTTTCCTAAGATGTATGTGACCGTACTGAGGAATAAATTTTCACAAAACCCAATCACAAAAAGAATATTCCAGGGAAATGTTTTGTCACTCAACACGTTACATCTATTGATTATGAACTATAACCAAATAGATGCATATAAAATGAATAAATAAAAATTTATCCAAAATTAGACTTGTTCCCGCAAGAGATAATTCACCCACCTCTACACAACAATGAGGTGACCTGCAATGGAAACCATATAAATCATTAAGGGGATCTATTTGTTCAATGACTACCAACTATTGTCATACAGAAACTCAACTTTTCCAATATAGCTATCCCATGATCCACAAATATCTTTAACATATGTTATAAGACTATTATCTATGATTTTAGTAAGACATTGCCTCTGAATATTCATCAATGGATAATATGTTGTACTATACCGGACCTAACAATACATTTACTCATTGAGAGACCTTTCTAGAATGTTAATGTAAACATCGGATCCATAACTGATACTCTGATAAATTGAACCCCATGTAACCACATAGTATCCTTCCTATATTGAATAGTTATATCATCAGCATTGGTGGTTTCCATTATCATAATGAAAATATATGATATCCTCAATAGATCAATCACCACCCAGATAGAGTTTGTCCATCATAGAGACCATGGTAATTTAATAATGAAGTACATGGAAACCTAATACCACTTCCATACTAGAATTGGAAGAGGATAGTGTATTACATAAGGATATGGGTTCCCTTCCATTATTTTTTAGTAGGTGTATCCGTAGAACACATGATTAATGATACTTTTTTTCATATCCTTCCAACATAAACACTATATCATGTCATAAGAAATCATCAATTTTATATGTAAAACTAAACATGAATTTCATTTAAAATTATGCCACACTAAAGTACTCATAGATGTTGGGATCAATAATGGAATCTTATAACCAATAATACCATATAAAGGGACAGACTGATGCGAAATGTTCTCCCCCAGAAATGGTTTCCCCAATCCCTATGAACTAATTATCTTACAACTAGATCTACATAATAGAGCTAATGAGAGATTAAAATAATATATCATCGGTTAGAACCATACCTAGAACAATGAACAATGTATCTATATGAAACTGATAAAAAACCCCGCATTAGGTTCCAATAAACCTTGTACTCTAGGATAGCATGTCGTAATATATTCCTAATGAGTTAATCTAGGAAAACATTCCCATTCCCAGTAGAATAGGATATGTCAAAAAAACATATATAGGTATTCCACAAACTATCCCTAACATGGATTCAGATCACTATTAGAAATTATATAGCATAAACACTAATGATCAGAAAATACTTGGAATCTCTCCCAAAAATGATAATTCCAACAAAAAATATGCACCCTCATAAATATAGAATTCTCCAAATCCTGAGTGGGGTAATTATTCCACTGTTTCCAAATTTAGAAGGCCCCATGGGTTAAAACATGGTTATCCAATATAATCAGTAATCCAAACCGACAGTAGAAGCATATCAGTACACTAAATACCCATTAATAAGTTTATGAAAAACACAATTGGGGACAATGTCAAAAGTAATTTCAACTCTATAAATGAATTAAAACATTTTAAATCTAATGTCAATTTAATTCCTTTCATGGTATGATTAGATAATTTATATCAAAACAACTTTGAATTCATAATGATCCATTAATAGTATCTACCAATATGGAGGAATATATGTATCTCTAAAAAAATATGTGGTTCCTCCCAGGAAAAGATAGGGTTTACCTTCATTGGATCGATTGATAGGCCATGTTCATAAATCATATTCACCATTAAAATCACATTATGAATCCTTAAACTAATTTCCAAAATATTTCAATAATTTTATTGACTACTCGTGATTTATATAATAAGATTCAATAGTTTTCATGTTATGCTCATATTTCTAATAAACTAACATATCATCTATGAATTCTATACAAAATTATTCATGATATAGATAGAATATTATTTACATCAAATTCATAAAAATTAATGGACCCCAAGTCATATCAAAAGTAATTTATATATATTCATAATGTTCATAGAATCTCTTTAAAGTTTTCATCAGAATATGAGACTCTCAAATATGATGTCAATCATAAGCCTTCAAATATTGAGGTTTTTTGAAATTCACTTCACCCCATTAAATAATCAATCAAAATCATTCACATGTGGAAAAAGGTAATTATTCTTGACTATAACATGGTTCAAATTTTTTTAGACCACATATAAATTTAGTAAACCATCATAATTTTTAGAAATATAAATGAGTGCTGACCATTCTGAAATAATAGTGTGCAAAAAACCTTTGAGCATCATGCAATCAAACATGATATGATATCCATCATCTCAGTTGGTTCCATATAGTAAGAGGGTGTTGAGTTAATCTTTGTAATTGGTAATAATTATATCATAAAATACACTTCCACCTAAAGAGGAATACTAGATAATTCATCCTGGTAAACATTAGTAAAATTATAATCAAACATGAGAAGATCAGTTATAGAAGAAACATCCTTTGGCATAATAGAAATGGAAGGAAAACAATTATCGAGTTCCTGGTGGGATGTTCTAACATGACCATACCTTAAATCCAACTCTACATAAAAATATTTAGAGCTACTATAATCAATAAATTAGTAATCACATCAATGATAATAATCAATCTCATAAAGGTGAGAAAAATGATAATCCATCCTGATGATGATTTTGAATAAATTCAGTTCAAGAACTAGTTAATCCCAGACTAAATCCACATCATCTATTATTATATAACATTATGAGAAATGGAGCCATAATATTTCATATTTTTGAAGGTAATTTATAGCTCAATAAAATATAACATAACCTCTTTTAAAATTATTAGCACATGGATATAATGGGAAGATATAAATGGATATGAGGAACCAATACCAAAATAATGATGTTTCTATATAATTTTAAAAAATAATTGAACCCCTCACTATAGATGGCCTTGAATCATCCTCTAGTAAAAAAAATAATTGACATGAATATGTATTACTCCAAAATCATATTGCTATATTCAAGTGGAAATGATGAATTTAGCTACATTTTAGTGTCAATTTGGGCCGAAAATCCCAGACCATAATAAGGTGTATAAATATCCTGATTGAATATTTTTAGGTGGTTTTGGAGGAAAAAGTAATTACTTATAATCATGGTTGAGTAATTATTATGTATGGATTGAAAAATCATTCCACACAAATATAAATTCTATGAACACTACTAGATGCTACAAATGGAGTTTAGGGGGGCAGTTTCATAAAACCATCTCCACTATTCCAATGTTCGTCCGGAAACGACCTCTAATTCTCATGCATTCCATAGAATTTACCACTAGGTGGAATAAAATATCTATTAAAGAAACATTTTCGAGTATATCATTCTCTTCCATTATATACTTTTCTACCATGTTTGAATTGGTGGAATGAATCAGTATATATATATGATCTGATAACTCATAATAAACCCAATAGATATTTATTTAATCTCATAAGATCATACATCAAAAACACTTCAAATAATATAAATATCCAAAAACACTTTATGTACTCCAAAACAAAGAACTATATTTATTATAATAGAGTAACATCATGGATATGGTTATCTCCACATACCCAAGAAATAATTTCTAAAAGTAGAAAACCATGAAACCTTTCCAATACAAGAATTAATGTAGATGTACACAAACCATGTAATCTCATCATAGTTTCCTAGTAACATTTAGTATTTATTTCCAGCAATTCACCATGATATACATAGGTATATCTAATAAGTCAAAGACCAAATCCATATTCTCTGGTTATTCTTCAGCATCGTTAGGTTCATTAGTTGCCCCAAAGTGTGGGGGTTTCTCCTATATGTAATCACAATATTTGTATGCATATCTACCATCTCCTAGTTTTCCCCCTCCTAATAGATTATACACTCATTGTACGTTCTATTACATTACAATAACAACTCTTGCATTATCCTCGATTAGATTCTATTCAGGACGAGGATTTCCTTGAGGGGAATCTCACACAACACGTTCTTATGGATCTAGTGGAAGAAACCTCGTAGGAATGCTACTACCAACCAAAAATAAAATAGTCAACCAAAAAATGAGAGAATTAATCTCAAATAAAAAATTAATTCAAAACAAATATTAAGATAAAAATTCATCATATGAGACACACATACCTACATCCCATGGTAAATCATTGTTTATTAGGGAAATTGTTTTGTTGGAGATCATTTCAATGTACCAGTCATGTTCAAACAATACTCTCTCATGTTAAAAATCTTTCAAAGCTAATAAATCTTTTGGACATAGAACATTTGATACCAATTTGTTATAAAATGACATATGATTACATCCGACCTGTTATACAACACAATCTTCAACATAACGAAATGGAATTCTAGATTCCCATTGGTTGGGGATGTGCACTCATGTTTTCAACAACCTGAGGAAATGATTATTGCAATTATAAAACAAGAAAAATTAGTGTGAAAAGCAAAAACATATAGAATAAATTCCATAAAATCATAAAATCAGTGTTATAGAGACAAATAAAATGTAGAATACTAAAAATACAAGTTACATGTATAAAAAAATTATATCTAAAATAAGACACAACTACTCTATGAGATATGTGGGAAATATTGCACTATATGACCACCAACTGTCAAAATTCACCCCTTCTTCACTGTAGTGACATTATTTTTTAATACATAAAAAGATAATACAAGGTTTAAAAAGTGTATAATTGATGCGTAGGGTGTGAGATATATAGTATCAGCCTGATCCCAGCTAGGTGTTCTGCATCATGCCTCTATATAATAATCCAATTATTCTTAATTTAATAAAAACATGGAATGGTAACAGTTTAATAGACTTATATCAATTGAATTGTAAAAAATTTCCCTTTTTCTATAGTTATAAAATTGACCTTGGAAAATAATTTCAATTCATATTTTTCAATAAAAATATTCCTTAGTTAAATAATCTATAAAAAATTAGAAACTACATATTTCTATGAATAATTAAAAATACATGTATAATTAAGGATCTGGTTAGCTAAGATAACCCTAATTCAATATGACTTTTTCACACAAAAATACCCAAAAACCTTAGCATCATTGAACATGGAATAGTGGAACACCCCAAAATTTGAATACTCTACTAGTTGAGTCATGTCTTAATGGAATTTGTATCTCAGTTTAGGAATGGAAGAACACCCTACAAAGTGAACTTCCATACAATATCAAAATATCAACCCCAATACTAAATATTCAACTTATATACAGAAGGATCCCATGTACGGAAGAGATCAAATAATTTACGGTGTATTTTATTCATTAATAAAATCAAAATGAACCCTTTATTTCTACAAAAACATGGTTTCAAAACTAGATCAGAAATCGTTTGACAATGCTTTTAAAACACCTTCCTTTTTCCAAAATATCAAAAATACATCATCTATTGAAAATAATTTTCTTGTATACAATTCAATCATTCATATTATTTATAAATAATTATATTAAACCATGTGAAACAATAATTTTTCAATCATTGGAGAGAGACAAAACCACCTACCACTAGCTCAGGTTTTACATGACCCACAATGGGATCCACACACTAGAGGGAACAAATAAGAACCAACAAAAACCCTATAATTTATTATCAAATAATAGAATCAATTTCCATAAAAAATGGTTTATTTTATAATATATGTCCTATTTTTAATTGAGAAACCCATCTTCTACACCCCTTCCCATAAAATGATCAGCCCTAGTAGTTGATCACACAATATATCTAAAAGGGTTCAAATAATAGTCAACACATGGTCACTAATCCCACAAACATTGTCCAAAAAAGTTACCAAATACCCAAAGGAACAAATAAAAATGGAGGATAAAAAACCATTACAAATGTGAGAGTAACCTACCACAGACAATGTTAGGGCACTAAAAAGAGTGATCTGAAAGGGAAATAACCCCCAAAAATTACCTGAGGGAGACCTATAATATGTTGCAGGGATAAAGAATATAGATGAATTTGGACTTTTTATTATAACAGATAAAAAAATATAGGTCAAAATTGATTCCAAATTTATAAACCGGATTATTTCCATGAATCCCATGAGTTTCATGTACCGAAAAATATGATTTTCCATATTTGAAAATTCAAGATCAATGAATTCAGAATGTCAATTCAGTTCACTTATTCAAAAAGTTTCATAATCTAAACCAAAATCATTTAATATTTTTATATATATTTTGACATCATGAATCTCATTTATGGCATGAATGTGACCTACAGGTAATTAATAGCCTAGTTTCTAAAAAAAATTCAGAACAAATATTGTGTGCTCTGAACATGAGAATAATCTCTTAATCATTTAAATATATTAGTCATTTTTTACATGGATTTTATAGTGAAGTCTGTGTGGATAAACATAATATAAATTGTAGATCATCCACTACCATATCATGAAAATATGGTGCTGAAATTGAAAAGATAAATAACTAAAAAAACATTTCAAACCAAATATCTATAGAAATAAAAATTAAGGTTGATATAATTTATCTCGCCAGGTAGTATGAAAAATAAAAATTCTAATGAACATGAGTTCCTAAAAATAGAATAGATGGATTGAAAATTTAAATTAAAACAAAAATCTAATAGAATGTGTGGAAAACAAAAATCCATTATTTAATAATATTGTACATTGTTTCAATTGATAGTCTGTCATGGAAACATTGACAAGTAGTGGTTGTAATAGTGAGAATATTGAATCATTTATGATTAAGATGTTAATTATAAAAATCATGATTAATTAAAAAATAATAGAAGGAATTGTGTTAATATTTATATGGTTTGAGAAATACAATTTATGTGTGTATAGAGCTCATTGATATGGGGAAAAAAGGAAATAAAACATGCTAAAACATATCAACAATTTAAAATGAACACAATGTATGGAGTTTGTGGGAGATATTTTATTTTTTCTAACAATGGTTATATAGATAGTTTTTATGAAAAATTTAATACATAAATTTCAAAAATATATTATATTTATATAAAAATAATGTCTTTTTTTCATGTGAGAAATAATTAATACAACAATTACAAGATTAATTAATCATATCATATGAGTTGGTGGATAAAAAATTAGTATAAATCAAATTCCAATGTTTTATTTATTTATAAAATTCCTATGTAGAATAAATAAATAATCATTTTTTCATAATAATGATAAAATAATCACTCATATAATTTAAAATATGATTATAATTTGGAATAATTAAATATCATGGAAGGAGAAAATAGCGAGACATGTTTCATTGAAAAAATATACATCTTCTTGACAAGTGTATCAATTTATAAGTGGAATGGATATAATTTTATTTTTGGAAAATGATATAGGGATATAATTTTACGGTTATCAAATGGATATCAATAAATAATTTCTAATTAGTGGAATAATTTGGAGTAGTTCTATAATGAATAATTGGTGCAATTTTTTTAAAAGTATGTTGGACTATATGGGAATATTCGAAAAGACCCACAACAATTCTAAACAAGATAGCGACTAAGTGGAATCCCTCAAACAAATATAATTAATTGTTATAACTATTATTGAAGTGACATCAGATTAAGTGTATGATATAATCCAAGGAAATTATATAGTGTATGGTATAATAAATCAAGAAATTATTGTCATGTGTTATTACATAGAGGGGTTGAATATATATTCAATATATTTTAATAACATGATATTCTAAAAAATTATAAAAAATTGTTATATGCGTCGAAGATACTAATCATTAATATAAGAGTTATCTAGTAGGACCACAGATAAGTGAACATCAATCCTTGAAAAATGAGTCAGAAAATATAAATATGACAACATAGATGTGGAATCCATGGATTCATTATTGATCATTTTAATACTTTTCCTACTTTTTGAATCATATTTTTTTTCATAATACAGCGAGACTAAATTTTAGAGACTCCAATGATGATTTCCAATATAAATTTAGGATTATGTGATTCAATTTATAAAATGACTTGTATTTTCTCCAGTTTTATTTTTATAAATTAAATGAGAAAAAAAGAGACCATGATTTGAGACGTTGTGTGATTCTGAGGCTTGGTGATCCATGAAAAATTCATCAAAAAATGATCATTTTTTAATAGACCGTGTGAGAGGGTTTTATAAAAAATGGAATAACTCTAAAATTAGTGTCTGAAATAGAAATCTAAGGGTACCATTGCATTCAAAACAAATGAATTATTATTTTTTGGGCCATAACCTTGACTAGTGTCAGTCGAGAGTGAAATCTAATTTTTGGTGGTAAACTTCATTAAGAAAATTTAATAAAAATATTATATTTTTCACAACATTATTTTATTTATTTAAAGAACCTTCATCATGGAAATAAGGGTTATCACCACATCCTTAGAATTCCTCAGAGGCATAGTGGGCATCTCTCCGGATGACGAACTCTGGAAGATTAAGGACCGACAACGACACAGACCTCCATTCTTCATCAACAACTAATCCAACCCCGATGTAGGAATTTGATTCTATTTGTTATTTTCTTTCTCCTTTTTAGATACAATGATGAATCTAAACCAACCCATGAATATGTTGATTAAATATTTTATTTCTTGTGGGATGAGTGTTATTCTTGTGGGGTATTATAGGGATTAGATATGTGTGTTGATTTGTTCATCATGATCTTACTAACATGAATGGGTCAATGTCGAACAGAACAAGTCCAAGATCCTTTCTTAGTGTATTCATGAGATTTCAAACTCACCATTAATATCTCTCATTAATCGTGTTTTATTTGCATTTAACTTACGATTTTGACACTCTATGTTTTGTATGAATCGAGATCCGGTCACACGACGACACTACAGAGATGCAACGATTGCGTAAGGTGATGACATCGCATGGTGGTGGCAGTAGAAGGCAGGGTGGTGCTAGTACAGGCTGAAAGTGTGTAGCAAGGGTGATGCCACCAGAGGGGTGTTTAGTGGAAGAGGCAGTTTCATATCAGAATAGGAGGTTGTTCTAGGTAGAGTGCAGTAGGACAGACTGCCTATAGGGTAGGAGACAGTGGTAATATGACGCGGTCCAGGCCGGACCGTGTTAGAGGGAGCCCGCAGTAGTGAACTAGGATTCCGTTTGAATCTGTGTCAGAGGGATCCTGCTATTGCAGTGAGGTCATAGGACTAGGTGGAGGAGGCTGGATGGCTATGTGAGATATATCAGGGCTCTGTGTTGATCGGAGGGATGCGACTTGGGTAGGCCTCTTCTAATGCACACAAATCGGCCTGCATACATCGGCCAAGACTAGATGATCCAGGATGCTCTTGAGGCCCCATGATATGGACTCTGAAACCTAACAGTCTAGGTTTATTCAACCACACAGCTTTTTTTAGGTTATCTAGAGAGGGTTAGGTTCAACGGGTTATCTTGGACCAGAGATGGACATTTTAAAAAATGGTCATATCATTCAAATAGTTTGTATGTTTATTGAGCCATTTATGGTTTTGGGTCCCTTATGAAGAGATGTCCCTTTGAATAAACTCTAATTAAGTCTTTTAAAAATTTGGAATATGACTTTTTTTCTTGAAGATTAATTTCGCATGGAACAAGTGTTCTATTAGTGGAATCCTACGGCTAGCTATGATTAGGTGACTTTCTGACATGGTGACTACATGACTTGGTTGATGCATGAAACATCAATTCTCTATGTGTTACTAATGATACATGTAATATCGATGCTCTGTGTTCCATCGATGATCCATTCGCCATAGATTCTCCCGGAACCATCGACGCTCCAAGCACCATCGATGATTCATGTTCCATTGAAATTATTTTCACAATCGACACTCCATGACTCATGGAAACTAGGTTATTTATGGACTACAATTGAAAATAAATATCTTCATTATTTGGACATGTTCTTGGGTATGATAAACTAATTAATTATACTTTGTGTATTTCGTTTGGGGTATACCATGTTTTTCATCGTGGAACAATTCATTTATTTGTTATTTAGCTATATCATGTATTTCATTATGGTGTACATTGGGTATGTCTTAGTGGTTTTCATTTTTGTTCTCATGTTTTTCTACTGAATATTGTTTTAATCACCCCTAAAAGGTGTTTTCATGCACATGTAGTGTCTTATGTAGACTCTTGATGCTTTTTTATGTCCTAGGTGGACAAAGACTAGCTTTTTCTTTGCATGCTCGGACAAATGAGGTGTGCTCCTATATCTTCTGACAAATTTTCTACACATACCATTCATGTAGGGTTTTCTATGTAAAAGTTTCAGGAACTTTCGTATTCATCCATATTGACTTTTTTCTTTAGTGGGATTATATTGTTTCCTGATATACTTTTTAGTTTACTACTATTATACTTTGTTGTTGGTATTTTAGTATATGCATGAATTTATGAATCGTTGTTTTTACATTTTAGAATTTTGGGCTTGGATATTTTGTGCATGTGTAGAGGTACATAGGCCAATACCTCCCATTTGTGAGATTTCCAACTCAGCACTAGTTACCAACCCCTATCCTATCAGAGGTGGCCATTGGGTATGTAGAGACCCGAAGCCTGGCGTACATGGATATTACATTAATTTTGCAGAATACTTAGTACATAACAAAAACACACACAGAAGGATCGTAATAGTTTAGTGTCTTTGGAAACTCGGAATATAATCTTCTAATCCTGGTGAAATATCTTCAACATATCCCATAAAGATCTTCCTTTTTTTTATACCTAAAACCTTTCTTTATATCCTGGGGAAAAGAAAACATAAAAGGGTATGCTCAAATTCTCAGTAAAGGTAAACAAAAGAAATATCAATCACATCATATACATAAGCACATAACTTTTGGAAATCTTAACCTGTAAAAGAGATCATAATTTCATAACCTAGGATAACTCATGGCAGTGAAATGTAATCACAATAATCATAACATAAAACATGAAACTTTGTGGCATACACACATAATCATAGAGAATCATTTCTTATTATTCAAGACTCATTTCCAAGACTATCTTAGTGGAGAAAGTCCCTTTCTGAACTGAGTCACCCTCGTTTAAGTCCTGTTTTACTGAACCTGTATAACCTACCATTCCAACCATGTCTATCTCATGAGATATAAAATCTTTACCCAATGCATTGGAGGGAGATATAGGTCCCACCCATCTCATAATGATACCATTCTTATGTGTGCCACAAAATCATAAATGATGCATCATTTCATAGCCCATGTAATAAAAATGGGAATCTTAAACATCATAAAACAATTCATATAAGATAAAGGAATTCATAAAAATAATTATATCACAACATAATCAAATCAATGTAATAATAAGGATAAAAACAGAACCCTTTATTATCGTAGATGGAAAATAAATTTGATAAAACACTTGAACTTCATTCTTGAAGAAAATATCCATTCTACTTCAAAAACATTTTTCCTTTATTAACATGTCATACAATTCTAAACTAAAAGAAGTTGATTAAAAATAAACTTGATAACTTGTAAAGGATGCTTCTTGGAAATAATGTTTTAAAAATCCATTCATACCGTATAAGTTAAAAGAAAACATTCTTCTCGTACTTTTGTCGGAAAATTCAAAAAAGTACCTCGTATGAAAAATGACAAAAGATTCATTTCATATCTTTTACTAAAAACTCACCGAAGGGTAAAATTGGATTTAAAAAATTGTGGGTGGATGGAAATAATATTACATATTTAGGAAACATGAATGTGGATGATAAAATACACCCCAGTAAATACCAAAGTATAAACAATCTCGGATAAAAATGAGATTGTGATATTTCCCTTACCTTAGGTCCGATTTGCTTAGTATGTGTCCGAACCTCCTGTATAATGATTTAAATAATGTCATTGACTTATTAAAGAATCATATTCATTGTTATGATATCATATATGGTTCACTTATGACTTTATATTTCCCGTTGTTTTGTAAATTCCATGTTAAAGAGCGTTTTGGGTAAAATTGTTTCATTTGTCGTCCGTGTTTTGACTTGTAATTATTTATATGATTACTTAGATCATGATTACTTAATTCCAGAATATAAAACTTGATATATATATATATATATTCAGAATATACATATATATAATAAATTATTAAATGGAAAGAAATACATCGTTCATGGAGACGATAGGCCGTACGTACGCATGAACGCTGTTTTCGTTTCCTTATTGAGTTGAACGTAATTAAGTAGATGACATACATATATATACACATAAATACAGTATCATTATTATGTCATAAATTTCATGATTACTTATAATATATACTTTATAATCATTCATGAATGGTTAAAGTTGAGAATGAATCTCATCGTGTCGTGGAGACGGTAGTCCGTACGTACGCACAAGCGATGATATCGTTATCATGATCGTGGGATTGTATTGGAGTGTATTTATACTATTTCAGAATCAATATCACTTTAAAATAATAATATATAGTTATTATTTACACCATTATACCCATCCAAGTAAGGTGGTGGTGGAAAATAGATTTCACCACGGCGCGGAGACGGTATTCCGTACGTACGCACGTGCGGTGATTTCGTTTTCCGTAGGATGGATAGATGGTGAAATAGGATTGTTTAATACTTATAATAACATATCAGTATATGAGTTATACTTATGTTATTACTTCATAATTAAACAAACTAAGAAGAATAAGTGGAAGATGAAATAAAGGTGAAAGAATTGGTAACGGAAATTACCTCTTCTTTGAAGCGCCTCCTTGAGACCTCCTCTTAGGGCACTAAAATTGGTCTTTCAGGAAGACCAGAACCTCTAGGATGTTTCTAGGGAAGTAGAGAAGAGAATTTGGCAGGGGTTTGCCGAGAATGAAGGCTCAAAGTTGTGTGAGGAAGAGAGGGAGGAGGTTCCCATTTATAAGGGTGGAGAGGGGCACATTTGGAATAACTAAAAGTATTATTTTATTATAAGGTCAAGTTCGGTTTTAAATAGCTCAAAATTGATTTATTTCGAGGATAAGGAGGGGATGGGTCGAAAGCCTCTAATCCAATAGAATTTAGACAACTTTAGGTTCATATTTTAACCTTATCATTTAGATTTAACATTAAGTTAAATAATTTTACATTTACCATGTCTTCTTGTGTTCTTACACTATAAGGTTAATAAACTTACTATAAGAAGCCAAAAGAACCCCAAGTTGTTTATTATTAATATATATAACATTATCTAAGTCATTTGGCTGAAACATAGATTTTTAGGAATAAAATAACAATTAATAATATAATATTTGTTTTAAAAACTATTTTATGTCAATTTTGACACTATTTATTAATTGATTTTTGTGAAAATCATTACAGAATGATAAGGTCAAACAAAGCTAATTAAATAAATACTAACATGTAATATTAACCTATAAAATTAGTTTAATTCATAAAAAGACTCAAATTATATTTATTTGGGTATTTATAACATCATTTATATCAATATTTCATTAATAAGATAATTACTACATCATCGTTGTGTCATAAATAAATTACCTTATTTAATGTCTAAAAATTACAAATAAAATACCATTATGTAGGATATCTTCTTATCTTTCTAATTAATATTTATAGTCGAATTTATCTTATTTATAACCCCATATTACAAATGTTTTAGTAAATTATCTTTGATTTTTACTCTTTTAACCATTCTTTAAATAAATTAATAATAAATGTCCTAATCTAATACAAGTGGGCCTAAATGGTCATATTTTATTCCTATGTTTTTTTGGTCGAATTACACTTGTCCAATAGAATTAGGACATGTGTTAGGGTAATAATAATATCATTTCTACCCTTAATTACCCTATTTACTTTTAACCGTGGTAAAAAAAAGGAAAAAGTTACTATTCACCAAAAAAATATTTTCATCTCATTGAACCACATTTTACTTACTGACATCAACTGTGTCTCTCGGATTTTTGAAATTCCACTCACAGAAGCGGTAAAATTATATTTTATGAACAATTCAGTTTTTTTTAACTACCACTTAGTGGTTTCACTATTCATCAAAAATCGAAAGTTTTCAGAAAAATACCAAAAATTAGGCCTAAGCTATATTTGATATTATGAACTCAAAATGATGTCTATTTAACCAAATTCAAAACATATTAGTTGCATTAACTAGTTTAAAAATTAATTCCCGTCGTCAAAACAAATAGCGTGTTTTTAAGAGATAATAACTATCAAAAGATTGAAACTTGTTTATAACTGGTTTAAATGTGAAATTACATCCAATGAACATCATTGTATTAAATTGTAAAAGTATATTCTAAATATACTTTAAAACCAATCAAATTAATAATTTATCACTATTAATTATTTTGATTAAAAAAGTTGTTTTTAATTAAAATTTAGTAATTTTCACTATTCATCAGAATATGAAAGTTATCCGAAAAGTACCAAAATTTCACCCTAAGGTAATTTCGATATTCTGAATCCAAAAATGAAGTCCATTTTGAAAAATAAAATTTACAAAATATCAAAAAGGGGTTTTTACTATTCATAACGGCTAGTTTTAATAATATTTTAATAGCATATTGTTGTTTAGTGAAGCTCATTATTGCGTACTACACACGCTATCAAGAAAGATCGTGATTGCATGTAATGCAAGGAAAGTCAAGGATGCATGTTGTGCAAGCTCCTATTGGTGTAGCGTATAACACAAGACATTAATGAAATTAAAAAGAATATTTTTCATAAAATCTCGGGGTGTTACATTCTACCCCCCTTAAAATAAATTTCGCCCTCGAAATTCACCGGGGTTATAAATGGTTTACTACTCGAAAGTTTCTTTAATAGAAACCCACATCGTAAAAAGGAATACCAAAACCAATCTTTAAAAACAAAAGTATGAAACGTAACGATTACCCAAATAAAATAATCACTGGGTTTCCACATAGGTGAAAATATGGATGTGGAAGAAAAATCTAACCATCATGTTCTGATGGAGAGTGGTAGAGAACATGGATATGGAAAATCCAAAAATCACAAATCCATAAATTTGTGATGATCTAAGGTATCATATTATTAATATGATATAAGAGCACTGGGACACCATTTTTGGTATTCAAGATCATTTCCCTAAAGTTGATGAAATTGGAATTAGAAGAAATACTTTCATGATTTTGGTATAGTCTCACTGTTTGTCGTTCTTTGGACAATTTCTACTTCATCTCTTAAAGAAATGAAGTCGAATTTGTCATTCGTGATGTGTTAGAAGATCATGTGATAGAATGATGGGTCATTCTATATGTCTCAAACAAAAGGTTAGAAAAGTTATCAAAAAATACATAAGTCCATCTATAGAGAGATTAATGATATATGGTTCCTAAAATGAACTTATACTTCATATATCATACTGATTAATATAATAAAACTAGTTTCTACTAAACAGGGACTTCCTGTAGGCCAGTGGTAGGCGATAAAGGCCAGTCGCACTTCAGTTGTGGGTTCGATTCACACAGCTTTGTCCGACGCGATGGGTTGTCGTCCGTCCTGCAGGTTGTCCTTTTTCTAAAACTATATTACTATAACATCCCATCAATAATATCGAAGAAAAACTTCTATCCTTAAACAATACTAACTTATGTCCAACATAATCCATTCTAGTCTTTTGGCTTATCCATAATACTGCAGTCCATTCTCATAATATAGTGAAAACGATTACCAGAGATTTAATACCATCATTGATCCCCATATATCATAAGATATGTCTTGTTGGTCACATTCCAAACATTCAAAGGCCTTAATCATGTATTCTCTTGAATACCCATTGAACCATAGTGAAAAAATGAATGCAGTTAAAAGTTAACACTTTTCACATACCAAAATACTCAAAATTCTATATACTCAAACCATGATATCACTTAGTCCTTATATCAATCATGAGCTCATGAATACTGTTAAACATTTCGTTTTCTTGTTTTCCCTTCATCATGCGCATATCATCTTATTTCCAAAAATATCTCAATCACATTGAATACCACATTAGACCAATACATAAATATTCCAATACTTTATGATACAACATTTTTTTGGAATCCCATTACATAAACACTTAATCATTCCACCACATCATTGTCAAATTCAACATCACCAATAGTGATCACATGTGACTTCCCTTTGTCCTTTTCCTTAAGAGGTTGCTCATGTCGATCATCACTAACCCTTGGATTAGGGCATTTATTAGCATAATGCCCCATTTCTTTGCCCTTGAAGCATTGAAGTGTTGGTGGTGCATTCTCTGCAATGTTTGCTTTATTCACATCATTCAAAACCCTTTTTCCATTACTTCAAAACTCAGCTGCTCGATGACCTTCTTTTCCACACTTAATACATTTTCTAGTCCCTTTAAGATAATCTCCACCATGCTTCTTTCCACACATTGTGCATAAGAAAACATTCATCTTCTTTTCACCATTATTTTGAGATTTCTCCTTGAACTCCATCATTTGTTTCTTGTAAAAAATATGAGATAGATAAGTAAAACCAACTTCCATTTCTACCTTGATAGCACAACGACAATTTCTTCATAGCTACTAAAGTCTCTTATAGCTAATGACCTTCGAAGATTTGGTTTTAAGCCATTGAAGAATCGATCAACTTTACTTTCAGGTTGGATGATAAATCCAGATGCATATCTTGCAAGTCTTGTAAAATTCGCTTCGTATATACCAACAGATTCATCATCCTTCTGCTTTAGCTCAAGAAACTCCTTTTCCATCTTTGTTCGAAGAATACGAGGGAAGTAATTACTGAAAGAAAAGTTATTGAACTCATCCCATTCCATGGACTCAATTTCATCTCTTGGCCTCATATTCATGATAAGATTCCACCATTGATCAGCTTCACCTTCCAAACGATATACTGCTAAGATGACTTTATCATGCTCAGAACATTTCATAACTAAAAATATCTTTTTAGTGGTACTGATCCATTGTTCAGCAACAAGTGGATCAGAAGACCCACTGAAAGAAGGTGGACGTTCCCTCATGAAGGACTCAATAGAATATTGTTCCATTCTCTGCTCATTTCAAAGTCTAGAATGATTCATAGCTTGTGTAAGTATAGAAATATGATTTTACACTCCATCTCCTATAACATTTGTTTATTCAGGAGGGAAATCATTGCATTGTCCATTGCATTGATCAACACGGTTCCTTCGGGTTCCAGCCATCGTCAAAAACCCAAAAAGAATAGTGTGAGAGGCAAAAATCATGCTAGGGAAAACAACATTATAAAGGGGGAGTATCCTCAATATCTAACATCTTAGGTTAAATTCTATGATCGTTACCATAGTTCTAGGACTGTATCTTATTCGTATACTTATCCTTAGGGATATCCCTAGACATACCTTAGAAATATCTCCAGGGATCTCACTAACGCTTTCGCATCCTAGTTTCCAAAGGTTTTCTAAACCATTCCTATAATACCAACTGTAGAGACCCGAAGCCTGACGTACATGGATTTTACATTACTTTTGCGGAATACTTAGTACAAAACAAAAAAACACACACAAGGATTGTAATAGTTTAGTGTCTTTGGAAACTCAGAATATAATCTTCTAATCCTGGTGAAAGATCTTCAACATCTCCCATAAAGATCTTCCTTTTTTTATACCTAAAACCATTCTTTATATCCTGGGGAAAAGAAAACATAAAAGGGTGAGCTCAAATTCTTAGTGAGGGTAAAAAAAAGAAATATAAATCACATCATATACATAAGCACATAAATTTTGGAAATCTTAACGTGTAAAAGAGATCATAATTTCATAACCTAGGATAACTCATGGCAGTGAAATGTAATCACATTAATCATAACTTAAAACATGAAACTTTGTGGCATACACACATAATCATAGAGAATTATTTCTTATTAGTCAAGACTCATTGCCAAGAATATCTTAGTGGACAAAGTCCCTTTCTGAACTGAGTCACCCTCGTTTCAGTCCTGTTTCACTGAACCGGTATAACCTACCATTCCAGCCATGTCTTTCTAATGAGATATAAAATCTTTACCCAATGCATTGGAGGGTGATATAGGTCCCACCCATCTCATAATGATACCATTCTTATGTGTGCCACAAAATCATAAATCATACATCATTTCATAACCCATGTAATAAAAATGGGAATCTTAAAAATCATAAAACAATTCATATAAGATAAAGGAATTCATAAAAATAATTCCATCACAATATAATCAAATCAATGTAATAATAGGGATGAAAACAGAACCCTTTATTATCGTAGATGGAAAATAATTTTGATAAAACACTTGAACTTCATTCTTGAGGAAAATATCCATTCTACTTCAAAAACATTTTTCCTTTCTTAACATGTCATACAATTCTAAAATAAAAGAAGTTGATTAAAAATAATCTTGATAACTTGTAAAGGAAGCTTATTGGAAATGATGTTTTAAAAATTCATTCATGCCGTATAAGTTAAAAGAAAACATTGTTCTCGTACTTTTGTCGGAAAAGTCAAAAAAGTACCTCGTATGAAAAATGACAAAAGATTCCGTTCATATCTTTTACTAAAAACTCACCGAAAGGTAAAATTGGATTTAAACAATTGTGGGTGGATGGAAATAATATTACATATTGAGGAAACATGGATGTGGACGATAAAATACACCCCAGTAAATACCAAAGTATAAACAATCTCGGATAAAAATGAGATTGTGATATTTCCCTTACCTTAGGTCCGATTTGCTTCATAAGTTTCCGAACCTACTGTATAATGATTTAAATAATGTCATTGACTTATTACAGAATCATATTCATTGTTATGATATCATATATGGTTCACTTATGACTTTATATTACCCGTTCTTTTGTAAATTCCATGTTAAAGAGCGTTTTGGGTAAAATTGTTTCATTTGTCGTCTGTGTTTTGACTTGTAATTATTCATATGATTACTTAGATAATGATTACTTAATTCCAGAATATAAAACATGATATATATATATATATATTATATATTCATAATATACATATATATAATAAATAAGTAAATGGAAAGAAATACACCGTTCATGGAGACGGTAGACCGTACGTACGCATGAACGCTGTTTTCGTATCCTTATTGAGTTAAACGTAGTCAATTAGATGACATTAATATATATACACTTAAATCCAGTATCATTATTATGTCATATATTTCATGATTACTTATTATATATACTTTATAATCATTCATGAATGGTTAAAGTGGAGAATGAATCTCATCGCGTCGTGGAGACGGTAGTCCGTACGTACGCACGAGCGATTATATCATTATCATGATTGTGGGGATATATTGGAGTGTATGTATACAATTTCAGAATCAATATCACTTTAAAATAATAATATATAGTTATTATTTACACCATTATACCCATCCAAGTAAGGTGATGGTGGAAAATAGATTTCACCATGGCGTGGAGATGGTATTCCGTACGTATGCACGCGCGGTGATTTCGTTTTACGTAGGATGGATAGATGGTGAAATAGGATAGTTTAATACATATAATAAAATATCAGTATATGAGTGATACTGATGTTATTACTTCATAATGAAACAACCTAAGAAGAAGAAGTGGAAGAAGAAATAAAGGAGAAAGAATCGGTAACGGAAATTACCTCTTCTTTGAAGCGCCTCTTTGAGACCTCCTCTTAGGGCACTAAAATTGGTCTTTGAGGAAGACCAGAACCTCTAGGATGTTTCTAGGGAAGTGGAGAAGAGAATTTGGCAGTGTTTGGCCGAGCTTGAAGGCTCAAAGTTGTGTGAGGAAGAGAGGGAGGAGGTGCCCTTTTATAATGGAGGAGAGGGGCACCTTTGGAATAACTAAAAATATTATTTTATTATAAAGTCATGTTCGGTTTTAAATAGCTCCAAATTGATTTATTTCGAGGCTAAGGTGGGGATGTGTCGAAATCCTCTAATCCAATAGAATTTCGACAACTTTAGGTTCCTATTTTAACCTTATCATTTAGATTTAACATTAAGTTAAATAATTTTACTTTTACCGTGTCTTCATCTGTTCTTACACTATAAGGTTAATAAACTTATTATAAGAATCCAAACGAGCCCCAAGTTGTTTATTATTAATATATATAACCTTATCTAAGTCATTTGGCCGAACCTTAGATTTTTAAGATTAAAATAACAATTAATAATATAATATTTGTTTTAAAAACTATTTTTTGTCAATTCTTACACTATTTAGTAATTGATTTTTGTGAAAATCATAGCATAATGATAAGTTCGAAAAAAGTTAATTAAATAAATAATAACATGTCATATTAACATATAAAATTATTGGAATTCATAAAAAGACTCATATTATATTTATTTGGGTATTTATAACATCAATTATGTCAATATTTCATTAATAAGATAATTACTGCATCATCGTTGTGTCATAAATAAATTAACTTACATAATGTCTAAAAATTACAAATAAAATACCATTATGTAGGAATTTTTTTTATCATTCTAATGAATATTTATAGTCGAATTTATCTTATGTATAACATCATATTACAAATGTTTTAGTATATAAACTTTGATTTTCACTCTTTTAACCCTTCTTTAAATAAATTAATAATAAATGTCCTAATCTAATCCAAGTGGGCCTAAATGGTCATATTTTTTTCCTAAGTTTTTTTTGGTCGATTTACACTTGTCCAATAGAATTAGGACATGTGTTAGGGTAATAATAATAACATATCTACCCTTAATTACCCTACTTACTTTTAACCATGGTTAAAAAATGTAAACAGTTACTATTCACCAAAAAATTATTTTTAACTCATTGAACCATATTTTACTTACTGACATCAACCGTGTCTCTCGGATTTTTGAAATTCCACTCACAGAAGCGGTAAAATTATGTTTTATGAAAAATTCAGTGTTTTTTAATTACCACTTAGTGGTTTCACTATTCATCAAAAATCGAATGTTTTCAGAAAAATACCAGAAATTAGGCGTAAGCTATATTTGATATTATGAACTCAAAAATTATGTCTATTTTACCAAATTCAAAACATATCAGTTGCATTAACTAATTTAAAAATTAATTCCCGTCGTCAAAACAAATAGCGTGTTTTTAAGAGATAATAACTATCAAAAGATTGAAACTTGTTTATAACTGGTTTAAATGTGAAATTACCTCCAATTACCATCATTGTATTAAATTGTAAAAATATATTCTAAATATGCTTTAACACCAATCAAATTAACAATTTATCACTATTAATTATTTTTATTAAAAAAGTTGTTTTTAATTAAAATTTAGTAATTTTCATTATTCATCAGAATATGAAAGTTATCCGAAAAGTTCCAAAATTTCACCCTAAGCTAATTTCGATATTCCGAATCCAAAAATGAAGTCCATTTTGAAAAATAAAATTTACAAAATTTCAAAAAGTGGTTATTACTATTCATAACGTCTAGTTTTAATAATATTTTAATAGCATATTGTTGTTTAGTGAAGCTCGTTATTGCGTACTACACACGCTATCGAGGAAGGTCGTGATTGCGTGTAATGCAAGGCAAGTCAAGGATGTGTGTTTTGCAAGCTCCTTTTGGTGTAGCGTATAACATAAGACATTAATGAAATTAAAAAGAATATTTTTCATAAAATCTCGGGTTGTTACATTCTACCCCCCTTAAAATGAATTTCGCCCTCGAAATTCGTCAGGGTTATAAATGGTTTACTACTCGAAAGTTTTTTTAATAGAAACCCACATCGTAAAAAGGAATACCAAAACCAATATTTAAAAACAAAAGTATGAAACGTAACGGTTACCCAAATAAACTAATCACTGGGTTTCCACATAGGTGAAAATATGGATATGGAAGAAAAATCTAACCATCATGTTCTGATGGAGAGTGGTAGAGAACAATGCTATGGAAAATCCAAAAATCACAAGTCCATAAATTTTTTACGATCTAAGGTACCATATGATTAATCAGATATAAGAGCACTAGGACAACATTGTTGGTTTTCAAGATCATTTCCCTAAAGTTGATGAAATTGGAATTAGAAGAAATACTTTTGTGATTTTGGTATAGTCTCACTGTTTGTCGTTCTTTGGACAATTTCTACTTCATCTCTTAAAGAAATGAAGTCGAATTTGTTATTCGTGATGTGTTAGCAGATCATGTGATAGAACGATGGGTCATTCCATCTGTCTCAAACAAAAGGTTAGAAAAGTTATCAAAAAAATACATAAGTCCATCTATAGTGAGATTAATGATATATGGTTCTTAAAATGGACTTATACTTCATATATCATACTTATTAATATAATAAAAATATTTTCTACTAAACAGGGACTTCCTGTAGGCTAGTGGTAGGTGATAAAGACCAGTCGCACTTCAGTTGTGGGTTCGATTCACACAGCTTTGTCCGACACGATGGGCTGTCGCCCGTCCTGTAGGTTGTCCTTCTTCTAAAACTATATTACTATAACATCTCATAAATAATATCATAGAAAAACTTCTATCCATAAACATTACTAACTTATGTCCAACATAATCCATTCTAGTCTTTAAGCTTATCCAAAATACTGCAGTCCATTCTCATAATATAGTGAAAATTATTACCAGAGATTTAATACCATCGTTGATCCCCATATATCATAAGATATGTCTTGTTGGTCACATTCCAAACATTCAAAGGCCTTAATCATGTATTCTCTTGAATACCCATTGAACCATAGTGAAAACTTGAATGCAGTTAAAAGTTAACACTTTTCACATACAAAAATCCTCAAAATTCTATATACTCAAACCATGATATCACTTTGTCCTTATATCAATCATGAGCTCATCAATACTGTTAAACATTTCATTTTCTCGTTTTCCCTTTATTATGCGCATATCATCATATTTCCAAAAATATCTCAATCACTTTGAATACCACATTAGACCAATAAATAAATATTCCAATACTTTATGATACAACAGTATTTTGGAATCCCATTACATGAACACTTAATCATTCCACCACATCGTTGTCATATTCAACATCACCAATAGGGATCGCATGTGACTTCCCTTTGTCCTTTGCCTTAAGTGGTTGCTCATGTAGATCATCACTAACCCTTGGATTATGGCATTTATTATCATAATGCCCCATTTCCTTGCACCTGATGCATTGAAGTGTTGGTGGTGCATTCTCTGCAGTGTTTGCTTTATTCACATCATTAGAAACCCTTTTCCCATTACTTCAACACTCAGCTGCTCGATGACCTTCTTTTCCACACTTAAAATATTTTCTAGTCCCTTTAAGACAATCTCCACCATGCTTCTTTCCACACATTGTGCATAAGAAAACATTCATCTTCTTTTCACCATTATTTTGATATTTCTCCTTGAACTCCATCTTTCGTTTCTTGTCAAAACTATGAGATGGATAAGTGACACCAACTTCCATTTCTACCTTGATAGCACAACGCACAATTTCTTCATAGCTACTGAAGTCTCTTATAGCTAATTCCCTTCGAAGATTTGGTTTTAAGCCACTGAAGAATCGATAAACTTTACTTTCAGGTTGGATGATAAATCCAGATGCATACCTTGCAAGTCTTGTAAAATTCGCTTCGTATATACCAACAGATTCATCATCCTTTTTCTTCAGCTCAAAAAACTCATATTCCATCTTTGTTCGAAGAATACGACGGAAGTAATTACTGAAAAACAAGTTCTTGAACTCGTCCCATTCCATGGACTCAATTTCATCTCTTGGCCTCATATTCTTGATAAGATTCCACCATTGATCAGCTACACCTTCCAAACGATATACTGCTAAGATGACTTTATCATGCTCAGAACATTGAAGAACTGAAAATATCTTTTCAGTGGTACTGATCCATTGTTCATCAACAAGTGGATCAGAAGACCCACTGAAAGAAGGTGGACGTTGCCTCATGAAGGACTCAATAGAATATTGTTCCCTTCTCTGCTCATTTGGAAGTCCAGAATGATTCATAGCTTGTGTAAGTATAGAAATACAATTTTTCACTCCATCTCCCATAACATTTGTTTTTTTAGGAGGGAAATCATTGAATTTTCCATTTCATTGATCAAAATGGTTCCTTCATGTTCCAGCCATCGTCTAAAACCCAAAAAGAATAGTGTGAGAGGCAAAAATCATGCTAGGGAAAACAACATTATAAAGGTGGAGTATCCTCAATATCTATCTTCTTAGGTTAAATTCTATGACTGTTACCGTAGTTCTAGGACTGTATCTTATTCTTATACTTATCCGTAGGGACATCCCTAGACATACCTTAGAAATATCTCCAGGGATCTCACTAACGCATTCGCATCCTATTTTCCAAAGGTTGACTAAACCTTTCCTTTAATACCAACTGTAGAGACCCGAAGCCCGACGTACATGGATATTACATTACTTTTTCGGAATACTTAGTACATAACAAAAACACACACACAAGGATTGTAATAGTTTAGTGTCTTTGGAAACTCGGAATATAATCATCTAATCCTGGTGAAAGATCTTCAACATCTCCCATAAAGATCTTCCTTTTTTATACCTAAAACCTTTCTTTATATCCTGGGGAAAAGAAAACATAAAAGGGTGAGCTAAAATGCTCAGTAAGGGTAAACAAAAGAAATATCAATCACATCATATACATAAGCACATAACTTTTGGAAATCTTAACCTGTAAAAGAGATCATAATTTCATAACCTGGGATAACTCATAGCAGTGAAATGTAATCACAATAATCATAACATAAAACATGAAACTTTGTGGCATACACACATAATCATAGAGAATCATTTCTTATTAGTCAAGACTCATTTCCAAGACTATCTTAGTGGACAAAGTCTCTTTCTGAACCGAGTCACCCTCGTTTCAGTCCTGTTTCACTGAACCGATATAACCTACCATTCCAGCCATGTCTATCTCATGAGATATAAAATCGTTACCCAATTCATTGGAGGGAGATATAGGTCCCACCCATCTCATAATGATACCATTTTTATGTGTGCCACAAAATCATAAATCATACATCATTTCATAACCCATGTAATAAAAATGGGAATCTTAAACCTCATAAAACATTTCATATAAGATAAAGGAATTCATAAAAATAATTCCATCACAACATAATCAAATCAATGTAAGAATAGGGATGAAAACAGAACCCTTTATTATCGTATAGGGAAAATAATTTTGATAAAACACTTGAACTTCATTCTTGAGGAAAATATCCATTCTACTTCAAAAACATTTTTCCTTTCTTAACATTTCATACAATTCTAAAATAAAAGAAGTTGATTAAAAATAAACTTGATAACTTGTAAAGGAAGCTACTTGGAAATAATGTTTTAAAAATCCATTCATGCCGTATAAGTTAAAAGAAAATATTCTTCTTGTACTTTTGTTGGAAAAGTCAAAAAAGTACCTCATATGAAAAATGACAAAAGATTCCTTTCATATCTTTTACTAAAAACTCACCGAAATGTAAAATTGGATTTAAACAATTGTGGGTGGATGGAAATAATATTACATATTGAGGAAACATGGATGTGTATGATAAAATACACCCCAGTAAATACCAAATTAAAAACAATCTCGGATAAAAATGAGATTGTGATATTTCCCTTACCGTAGGTCCGATTTGCTTCGTAAGTGTCCGAACCTCATGTATAATGATTTAAATAATGTCATTTACTAATTACAGAATCATATTCATTGTTATGATATCATATATGGTTCACTTATGACTTTATATTACCCGTTCTTTTGTAAATTCAATGTTAAAGAGCATTTTGGGTAAAATTGTTTCATTTGTCGTCCTTGTTTTGACTTGTAATTATTCATATGATTACTTAGAACATGATTACTTAATTACAGAATATAAAACATGATTTATATATATATATATATTCATAATATACATATATATAATAAATCCGTAAATGGAAAAAAATACACCGTTCATGGAGACGGTAGGCCGTACGTACGCATGAACGCTGTTTTCGTTTCCTTATTGAGTTGAACGTAATTAAGTAGATGACATACATATATATACACATAAATCCAGTGTCATTATTATGTCATATATTTCATGATTACTTATTATATATAGTTTATAATCATCAATGAATGGTTAAAGTGGAGAATGAATCTCATCGCGTCGTGGAGACGGTAGTCCGTACGTACGCACGAGCGATGATATCGTTCTCATGATCGTGGGACTGTATTGGAGTGTATGTATACTATTTCATAATCAGTATCACTTTAAAATAATAATATATAGATATTATTTACACCATTATACCCATCCAAGTAAGGTGGTGGTGGAAAATAGAATTCACCACGGCGTGGAGACGGTATTCCGTACGTACGCACGCGCGGTGATTTCGTTTTCCGTAGGATGGATAAATGGTGAAATAGGATTGTTTAATACTTATAATAACATATCATTATATGAGTGATACTGATGTTATTACTTCATAATGAAACAACCTAAGAAAAATAAGTGGAAGAAGAAATAAAGGTGAAAGAATCGGTAACGGAAATTACCTCTTCTTTGAAGCGCCTCTTTGAGACCTCCTCTTAGGGCACTAAAATTGGTCTTTGAGGAAGACCAGAACCTCTAGGATGTTTCTAGGGAAGTGGAGAAGAGAATTTTTCAGGGGTGGGACGATCTTGAAGGCTCAAAGTTGTCTGAGGAAGAGAGGGAGGAGGTGCGCTTTTATAAGGGAGGAGAGGGGCACCTTTTGAATAACAAAAAAAATTATTTTATTATAAAGTCAAGTTCGGTTTTAAATAGCTCCAAATTGATTTATTTAGAGGCTAAGGTGGGGATGGGTCGAAATCCTCTAATCCAATAGAATTTAGACAACTTTAGGTTCCTATTTTAGCCTTATCATTTAGATTAAACATTAAGTTAAATAATTTTACTTTTACCGTGTCTTCTTGTGTTCTTACACTATAAGGTTAATAAACTTACTATAAGAAGCCAAACGAACCCCAAGTTCTTTATTTTTAATATATATAACCTTATCTAAGTCGTGTTTCTGAACCATTGATTTTTAGGAAAAAAAGAACAATTAATAATATAATATTTGTTTTATAAACTATTTTATGTCAATTTTGACACTATTTAGTAATTGATTTTTGTGAAAATCATAACAGAATGATAAGTTCGAACAAAGTTAATTAAATCCATAATAACATGTCATATTAACCTAGAAAAGTAGTGGAATTTTATTTGGGTATTTATAACATCAATTATGTCAATATTTCATTAATAAGATAATTACTGCATCATCGTTGTGTCATAAATAACTTAACTAATTTAATGTCTAAAAATTACAAATAAAATACCATTATGTAGGAAATATTTTCAGCTTTCTAATGAATATTTATAGTCGAATTTATCTTATGTATAACACCATATTATAAATGTTTAAGTAAATAAACTTTGATTTTAACTCTTTTAACCATTCTTTAAATAAATTAATAATAAATGTCCTAATCTAATCCAATTGGGCCTAAATGGTCATATTTTATTCCTAAGTTTGTTTTTGGTCGAATTACACTTGTCCAATAGAATTATGACATGTGTTAGGATAATAATAATATCATTTCTACCCTTAATTACCCTATTTACTTTTCACTGTGGTAAAAAAAAGTAAAAAGTTACTATTCACCAAAAAATTATTTTCATCTCATTGAACCACATTTTACTTACTGACATCAACCGTGTCTCTCGGATTTTTGAAATTCCACTCACAGAAGCGGTAAAATTAAGTTTTATGAACAATTCAGTTTTTTTTAACTACCACTTAATGGTTTCACTATTTATCAATAATCAAAAGTTTTCAGAAAAATACCAAAAATTAGGCCTAAGCTATATATGATATTATGAACTCAAAAATGATGTCTATTTTACCAAATTCAAAACATATCAGTTGCATTAACTAATTTAAAAATTAATTCCCGTCGTCAAAACAAATAGCGTGTTTTTAAGAGATAATAACTGTTAAAAGATTGAAACTAGTTTATAACTGGTTTAAATGTGAAATTACATCCAATGACCATCATTTTATTAAATTGTAAAAATATATTCTATATATTCTTTAAAACCAATAAAATTAATAATTTATCACTATTAATTATTTTGATTAAAAAAGTTGTTTTTAATTAAAATTTAGTAATTTTCACTATTCATCAGAATATGAAATTTATCCGAAAAGTACCAAAATTTCACCCTAAGCTAATTTCGATATTCCGAATCCAAAAATGAAGTCCATTTTGAAAAATAAAATTTACAAAATTTCAAAAAGTGGTTATTACTATTCATAACAGCTAGTTTTAATAATATTTTAATAGCATATTGTTGTTTAGTGAAGCTCGTTATTGCGTACTACACACGCTATCAAGGAAGGTCGTGATTGCGTGTAATGCAAGTCAAGTCAAAGATGCGTGTTGTGCAAGCTCCTTTTGGTGTAGCGTATAACACAAGACATTAATGAAATTAAAAAGAATATTTTTCATAAAATCTAGGGGTGTTACAGGGTAGTCACATCATTAGCTGCTCTATGATCTGTCATGATAGAGTGGAATCAAGGAAGGTTGGTTATACCAAATGAAGAATGATTCTGTGATATTTGTTTGGGGAATCATTTCCATGTTATTGGACTACATCTTTTAGGATAGGGAATCTAGTGTCGGTGTGGCAGCTCATGTATCCATACACCAGAAATATGGACACCTACTTTTTAGCTCAGCACATTAAAACCCTTGTTGTAGGGAATAAATGGTATATTCATCATATTGGATTTGTTTGTGTTTTCATCTACTTCTTGAAACAACTAACCAAGCATTCTCTATTGAATGTGGTACATCATGACCTATTTCAAGATGCCTCCATATAGAGGTGTTTCTAATCAGACTACTACCGGAGATTGAACCTTTGGGTAGGGTACCAATGATACTGCCACCCATCGAGCATCGGTTACTACCAGCACTACTGATAGTGCATGAGTTCCAGAGGTAGAGACCTCTATAGATTATGAGTGATCTAGACCCCCAAATTTATGGGGATTGGTTGGAGTTAGTAACATGTGTCTTCCACCTTGTGAGGACTCCTTCTGACCAGATGACATTTCTTGCCATGATCTTTCTTTAGGACTCAACAGGGCAATTTTGGAGTTTGGTGATCATGAGGCATGATAATATGACTCTCTTAATGAAATTCTTTGTGTTCATATTTTAGTATTATCTCATTCTGGTAACATTTTTCTAAATGTACATATAAGAGATCCTTCATATACATTAGAGAAGTTAGAGAGTAGCGGAGTACTCAGTGAGATTTATGGTTCTTTATCACTACTCCATGGATATAGTGCGAGGATTATTATTCATGTCTTAAACCTCTGATATGGGGCTACAATGGGATATTTGGGCATCGATAATATCCATGAGAATTCCAACATATGTTGGGTTATTGGATCAAGCTCTTATTTTATAAATCTTTCTAGTGGAGTAGGCACTAGTAGTGGGGGAAACTAGTAGGAACCAGGTAGCTGAGTCTTAGAGAGTGGGTATTCGACAATAGATGTTGGGACCCAAGAAGCAAAAACATTACAAGGGATGACCCCAGTATACATGATCAATGGTGCGAGGCTCTCAAGGAAGAAAAAGTCAGTTGAAGGATAGGTTTTGTTACTCAACCAGTGTTCGAGGACATATGGCTTCATATTAACAGACATTATATGTAAATAATTTGTAGAAAATTGATGGAATGTTGATTCATAGTTGGAGGAATGATAATGGTGGTCTGTGGTGTGGCCCATAGGAAAGAGGATGTGGCATAAGAGAACTTATAGCAACAGGTGGTGGGTAGTGGTTTGATGTATTACCACTACCAGCCTTTGATGTTTTCCATGGGCTTAGGGAGCTGGTGGGTAGGGACAAGGACAATATCAGAGGATGGAAGCTTTTGAAACCAGTTCTCCAAAGATGATTAGAGGTATGATATGTGTCTTTTCCACCCCCTACAGTTTTAATAATGACATGTTTCAGTCACTATTTTCCCATCACGACCCTTGATCATGACTCGAAGATTTTAGTGGAACCATTATCATGAAATTTATTCTTAGATACTTCTAGGTTAGTGGATTCGATGACCAAAAATGGGTTATGATAATGTGCGATTACTATTGGTGGTGATAGTTTCAGGTGGGATCTCGTGGTAAATGCTTCAAGGCCTTATGACTTCATTCTGTTGATCTCTTTGTTATCTATAGTCAATGCTCATTTTGAAAGTTTTAGGTGTATAGTGTGGTCTGGATTTATTGATTGGAATATATTTTCTACTGTAATAAAAATTGAAACAATTGTAGAGTAGGATGGACTCACACATAGGATGGTGCAACCAATTACTCAACAATTGGTTGGTATCACCCTTATTGCATTGGATGATAGGATTCCCCGGTTTCCTATAGTGGTGGTGGAGTGTGTAGACATATTTTCATAGGATGTCTTTGGATTACATCCATCGATGGACTTTGACTTATGAATTGAGATATAACCTAATACAAGTCATATATCTACACCTTCATATCAGATGGCTCCCACAGAGCTTCATGAGTTTAGGGTACAATTAGAGGACTTGCATACAATGATCTTCATGAGAGCCAGTGTTTCACCATGGATGACCATAGTTTTGTTTTCCTTGAAGACATATGGCAGCAGTATATTATTTTTTGAATTATGGAACCTGATCTTGGTGAACATGAAGAATAAGTATCCAATAACTATGATCGATGTCCTATTCGATTAGTTGAATGGGTCTAGGTAGTTCTCAAAGATTTACCTTATGTATGGCTACCAATATATCCATGTTTGAGATGTGGATGTACTAAAGACAACGATCAGATGTCAGTACAAACACTATGAGTAATTAATAACTCCATTTGGAATTATGAACCTCCCTACAGTGTTCATGGGACACATGAACAGAATCTTCTAGGAATACTCAGACCAACTGGTTATGGTCGTCATTGACAACCTCCTTGTGTAATCAATGACCAAGGAAGAGCACATGATACACATGAAGAGGGTCCTAGTCACACTCTGAGAACACCATCTTTATGAGAATCTCACAAACTTTTAGTTCTAGATACAAGAGTTCCACTATCTGTGACACATCATTTCAGAGGTTCTAGTTGTAGTATATCCATCGAATATTGAGGCAATTCTTGATTGGGAGCCAAACAAGAGTGTTATCAAGGTGTGGTGTTTTTTGGGTTGGTATGGGTACTATTGAATGTTTAAACATGAGTTTTCTAGTGTTGTTGAATTCTTGAATACTTTCACATGGAATGGGTAACCCTTTTTTGGGATTGAGAATTACCACCTGTGCTTTCAGGAGCTAAGATTGAGGTTTATGAGTGCTCCCATCTTGAGACTACCAAAAGAATGTATTGGAAATTCAGTGTTCTATTAAGTATTAGCGAATGGGATTTGATTTTTTTGATGCATGGGAAAGAGGTGATCACCTATGGTTCATTCCAGTTGAAGGATCATGAGAAGAACTACACAACCCATGATATTGATCTAGAAATGGTAGTCTACACATTAATGATTTGGTGACATTACCTGATGTGCGAGTGGTTTATCATCTAATATGACCACAACAGTATCATGTATATATTCTCTCATAAGTATTTCATCCTGAGATAGAGGTGATGTATTGAGTTTATATTGTTCTTACATTAAGATTTTATATACTCTTATGAAGGGGAATGTGGTGGCTAATGCTCTCATCAGAAGATATTTATTGCAGTTTCTAAGAGAGGTGTCAGAGAAATTGGCTGCATTGAAGATATTATTCGTGTTTGGAGAAGGGTCATAATAACTCTAGTAAATGTTTTTCACTCCTCTACACTTAAATAGGGTCATGTATACATAGATCATAGACACCTACTATGATACTTTCTGTTCTAGGATGTCGAAAAGGCATACCCCTGATGGATATTCCAAAGGTGGGGAGCACATTATTCTTTTCAGAGGATATACATTAGTTCATGGGATGTTATGAGAGGTGGTATTGAGTGAGTTATATACATCCCATTTTTTAATACATCAATAAGTGGAAAATATGTATTAGGACCTTTGACATAAGTTCTAGTGGTTGGGGTTGAAGAAAGTAGTGACAAAGATTGCTTCTAGATGCCTTAATTTTCTATAAGAGAAGGTCAAACACCAGTTTCCAACATAATTGACCCAACAACTTGAGGTATTAGAATTTTAGTGGTATTGGATATTAATGGGATTAATTGTGGGTTTACCACACATATCTTGGGGGAATTATACAATAAGGATGATCATTCAATGACTCACAAAATCAGCCCACTTCCTACCAATCCATGAGTAGAGTTTATTAGAGATCTTTGGATGCATGTATGTGTATGATTAGTTTGGATTCAAGGAGTTCCATTGATGATAATCTCATATCATGATGCAAATTTTAAATCTTGGTAGTGGAAGGTATTGTAGGAGGGTTTTGGGACTACGCTATGCTTGGGAACAATATTTAATCCCTAGACGGATGGCCAGATGGATAGATCTATTCAGGTTCATGAGGAGATGCTACGTACCATCATAATAGGGTTTGGCTGTAGTGGTGAGGATCACCTACCTATAGTCAATTTTATGTAAAACAACACCTATGAATCCATCATTGATATGGAATCATTCTAGGCCTTGTATGTGAAACCTTGTAGGTCACCACATTGTAGGAATGTGTCATGAGAGTCAGCACTCATGGGATTAGAGTGAGTGTAGGCTACCACAGAGAAGTTGTAGGTCATTCTAGAGTAGATGAAGACTGAATAGAGTTTTCATAAGTCTAATACTGATGAAAGACAGTGGCCCTTGGAGTTCAAAGTGGGAGACCATGTGTTCTTTCTAGGATCACCTCGATGGGGATTGCGGAGATATAGCCTGAATCACATGTTATATTTGTGATACATCGACCCCTTTCAGATTATGAGTAGAGTCGTTGAGGTGGAATAACTCTTAGCTCTACCCCCATAGTTTCACTAGGTGAATGATGTCTTCCACGTGTCACAACTGAGGAGGTACGTGCATAATCCATCACATGTCATCGATTGAGGTGATATGGACATTGAATATGGCATGAATTTTAGGGAGTACCCAGTGGAGGTCAAGGATCGACAAGAGAGGATCCTTCATTTTTGGTTGATTCCTTTGGGGTATATGGTGGAAAAATGTGAATCATCACGAGATAATATGGGAGTGGCAGGCTTAGATGAATGCTTAGTAACATCATCTTATTGTTGATTTACCCATGTTTTCACATTAAAGAACATAAATACCTAAAGTGGTGAGAATATTAGGTCTCCTTTTTTCTATAGTTTTATTATTATAAATTAATTGGGAAAATTTTGATAGCATAATTTGAGGCAGTGTATAAATCAGAGGTAAGATGTTCCCAAAACAATTCATTTTAAAATGTTATATTTTTAATACCATTCACGACCGAGTTTCCTAAAAATGTAGAATAAGTCCTATATGGCTTTCCAGATAAGAAATAATAGGTCACCATTGCATTCAAAACAATTACATTTCCTTACCAGGGGCATAAAATCGGCTGGAGTTAGTTGAGGTTGAATGTATTTTTGGGATGTAAGCATCCTTATAATATTTTTTAAAAAATATTTTAGTTTATTCAATAGACTTTTCTTTTTTAAACAAAACTTATATATGGATTTCAGGGTTATCACTAAAACTCTGGAATTATTGTCAGGTATATAAGGGAACTCTCTCAACATTGAATGCCAACGGATTATGGATCGATGATTCCATATACCTTCATTCTTCTTCAACAACTAATCCAAATATGAGGTAGGATGTTAAATATATTTGTTATTTCCCTTCCCCTTTTTAGATCCCATGATAAACATAGGCCAACAAACAAAAAATATGATCTGTGGTTCTATCACTTGTGGGATGGGTATTATTATTGCAGTGTTTGATGAGGATTAGATTTCTATGTGGATTTTTTCTTCATGATCCTACTAACATGAATGGTTCAAGGAGGACTCGAAAATGGGAAAGATTCATTCTTTTGTTATTCATGTGCTTTCACCCCACCCACCACAATATCTAATGTTCTTCACATGTTATTCAACTTATCTATACCATTTTGAAACCCAATGTGACAATCAAATTGGGAACTGATCCCATTATGGCACATCAGAGGTGTGATGACAGCACAAGGCAATGATTGAGAAAGGTGGCTACAAAAAAAGGTGGGGAGACACTAGTCCAGGCATACCGCCTTCCGTAAGGGTGAGGCCAATTGCAGTACGACCGGTGGAGGAAGCATTTGTGGAATTTTAGCGGAAGCTAAGCTTGAAAGACCATTGTAGGAAGGGTTAGTTGTGGCAAAATTACTCTGTCTAGGAGGGACCTAATCGACGGGAGCCTGCCGTAGTGGTGAGGTCACATAACTAGGTGAAGGAGGAGGGAAGACCGCATGAAACATGACATAACTACATGTTTATCATAGGGATGTGGCCTAGGCTGGCCATATCCCGTGCGCACAAACTGGCCCCCATGCAGCGGGCTAGACCAGATGAGATTCGTCGTACAAAATTGGCTAAGCTTGTTTGGGCTAGGCTGAACTGGGTGGGGCTAGGACGAGTCTTCCAAATCGGGTTGGTTCGAACCCAGACCATTCTCATGTAAAACGTTTTACATAAATGAACATATCATTCAAACCATGTGGTATTTTAAGAGTTATTTGAGGAGTTGGGACCCATGTAATTAGATGGTGCTATAGAGATACTCTAATTGAGTCATTATAATAGATGGAATATGTCTATTTTTCATGAGGAGTATGATCTCCAATTGCAAGCATGCTACAAGTGGAATCAAGCAGATGGCTGTGACATGGTGACTACGTGAATTTGTGACTACATGACATGGAGGCTACATGACCCATCGATGCTCTGTGTACACTCGATGCTCTATACGCCATCGATGCTCCATGTGGAATCGACGTTCCTTGTCTATCAACATACTATGTTCCAATGATGCTCCGAGATCCAAGGACTCTTTGTGCACAATCGATGCTCCTTGGGCCATCAAGAACCCATGATTCATGGAAATTGGGATATCTGAGGATTATAACGTAAAATCCCTCTATTGGTGCTTTAGACTTATACCTGTGTGAGCTAACTATCTTGACTATAGTTTTTTCATTCTTTTTGGGTTTACCATGTATTTCTCTATTGTATACATTGTGTATTTTAGAGTGGTATAATTAATGAATTTATTATTGTTGCACTTCCTGTATTTATTACCTAGATTCCTTTGTTGTCTCAAGGTGTCATCTAGAGTATTGTTTTACTAACCCCTGCATGGGATTTTACCATAATTGTCATGTATCATGAAGATTCTTGACACTTTGATGATGTTATAGGTGGAGAAAGGCCAGGTGGTTCTTAGAGTGCTCGGAATGATATGGTCTACTCCTATAAATTTAGAAAACTATTATACAACAAACCATCTTGTAGTGTTTTCTGCGGACGATTTTCATGAACATAATTATTCACTATTTCAGACTCTTTTCTTTGGTGGGATTGTATTGGGTCCCTATATACATTCTAGTTTCCTGTTGTTGTACTTTGGGGTTGGTATCATTTTGTTTGCATGCATTGTATACTCAGTGTTTTTACATTTCAGAATTTTGGGAATAGAAATTGTGTGTGTGTTTATATGTAATTAAAAACATTCCTCCCATTTGAGAGATATTCCTACATGGTTTTAGTTGATATCCACTAGCATATCAGAGGAGGGAATGGGTTATTCATAGAATGGGTCCCTCTAGACTAGTTTATGATATTTTAATGGCATTTTTCACATGAAATCATTCATAACAAGTATTATTATATTTTTGAAATCATGGCCATATTTTCAATGGAATAAAATATACAGTGACAAGTGTTATGGTCACTCACATCGTACATCATGCTTTTTCTAATAGCGTTTACAGATGTGGTATAGATATCGTAGTGGGGTTATTTGATGGAAAATAATTTTCCAAATTTACATTCCTTATTGATGTAAATGAGGGAAATGGATAGAATATATGTTGTTAACTATTTCTATTCTTTCTTACACAATGTTCTGACTTATCAAATTCATAAAAAACATTTATAATTAATTATAGATTCTTATGATAACTCTATAGTTTTTCCAATAGAATTTAAAATTGGTTTGATGAGTTACACTTTTATATCCAAAATTATTGTCATATGACGATAATTTATGTGGTATTTTGTATTAATAATCATTTAACAGAGGAGGTTAGAAATATCAAATGAACACATCCAGTATAAAATTCCAAAAATAAAATAAAATAATTCAATTAGCTATATCAATGGGATATAAAATAGCTCTTATCTCAAATGAAACACCTGATTTTATAGCAACACTTCATCATTTTTAATTTAAAAGAGATCACATGAATCTATTAACTCATTTTCCTTTGTTCTTCAACTAGTGAGGGGTTTCAGTGAATTAAAAAAATTTCAATAAAATTAAGTTAATAATTACCCACTAATCCTATGATAAACCATGAATAATTCCAAATCCATATTATTACATAATGAAGAATATTTGATACCTCACACATTAAATGGTTGATCCATTACCTTATATCACATTCATGATAAAGATAAAAAATTGGTATACATTGTAATCCCCTATATTCTTGTTAATATAGTTCTAATTAATCTCCCAACACATGGGTAGGTTCATCCTCAATTCCAATGATATCAATTCATATTAGATGATAATGGTAAAGGGTAGAATAGGTCATAGACCCCATATCCAAAGAATGTATCAATAAATATACATTTCCTTCATATAGTTTATATATGCCTTATTGAAACTCATTGACCAATTTGTATTTACACAAATGTAATGTGATTTTAATTGAATTCCATCTACTTAAAGACAATTTATCAACTATTTACAATAAACATGAATATTTAGTTTTAATAAACACATAACATAATAATAACATGCAAGGATGATTTATTGAATGTTAACATTAAACAGTAATATAACTCACATTCATAAGATTCCATTTTGATCATGTTATATGATAAGAGCACATATTTTTAACGTTATTTCCATGTCATACATTATGAAATGTGTAATATAGTATCATAACATATTATGTCATGCATTAAGATACTCCAATATTATAACATACATGTAGTTCCCCAGACCTGTACTCCTGATTTTGGTGTAAAAATAATTTTTTATAACACAATATTAAGTATTAATTGACATAATTTAATCTTTATTAACCACATTAACATATGTTAAACATTACATCTCATAATAATTGTGCATTCCCATGAACGGAATGTTTAGTATCATTAATAATTATATCACATATTTTTATCATACATAAAATTACATTTCTTCCACTAAAATAATAATTCCCTTTTATGTATTAAACATCTCCCACAAATCATTTCAATATAAATTTAACGTATATATATTCCTATAAAAAAATTCCATTGTAAAAGGAAGAAAATGAATTGGATGAGGTCAAATGTTTTTTAAGGGAAATACACTTCAACATATCATCAAGGGACATATCATAAATAATATGAGAAAACAAGAGTCATGAGAAATTAATTACAAAAAATAACATTGAATAACAAAATTTTTAGACATTCCATGAAATAAGAACATGATATCTCAAATGAAAGGACATATTGAATGGAAAAATAATTTAAAATCAAGAGATAATAAACATGATCTATGGTCCTCAATTGTAATGGACATGATCCTACTAGTCCATTACATTTCTAAATCCTGATGTTTAAGGTATCATTGGGACCATCAGTGACCCATTAAGGCTTTTCCAAATTACATGTTGAATGAAAGGTGGCACAAGTCGACATCAGTGGAACCAATGGGAATTAGTGGCACTGATCAGCCATTGGTAGAACTGATCAAAATCTATGGTATCAATCAGTATCAGTGGCACCGATCAGCATCGGTGGCACCGATCAACATGAGTGGCATTGATCGACATCAGTAGTACCGATTGGGCATTAGTCACCTTAGTTAGGCATCAGTTGCAATAATCAACAAAAGTGGAACCAATCTCTAGTGGTTCCACAATGACTGGTGATAGGGCATCAGTGCCAGGGTTTTGGTGACTTCCCCTACGATGACTCAATCCCAACCTCTCCAAAACATTGTTGTTTTAATCCAGTAACCTCTCTTTTAATGTAAATGTTTTTTATTTACCCTTTCAAAGTGTTTTAAGGTCCCTAATGAATATTTGTATTTCCATAAGAGTCAAAAGAACTTTGAAATATCGAAACATGTGGCCTTTTAACTAGTATCAAACCCTTTTATATATTTTCCACTCTCTAGTGTTATTCTAGTATCACCTGTTTTATGTTAATCTATCAACTCACACCCATCTGTTAGTCTATCTCCACAGTTTCCAAGGGTAATTTCTAAATATTGATTATTACCAACATGTGAAACCTCCAAGTCACAAGGTCAAGACACAATCTAACTTTTATGTACATAGAAATTGTCTCCCTCATTTTGGGATCTGGCCTCTTCAAAAACAAACATCATCTCATCCTTCTCCATTTTATATTCTCATGTTGTTCATAGAAACTTCCTCTCGATATGAGTTCTGCAACCATGTCGGTGCCCTTCCCGCTCCACATAAGAGTTCTTCCTTGAAGTCTCATCATCCCATGTTCTTTGCGCAAGAGGGAACATCGATCGTTGTTCATCCAGGTAGGTATTTTCTTTTGCTTCTCATAAATTGTGCATCATGTGTGGTGGTTATATTAATGGTCCCATTTAAGGAATGGTTGGATGCTCTTTTGATGTGAGAATTTAATGAATATTTAAAATGATCAGAGGATAACTCATATAAGTAAAATAATGGGCATGGTATGGCATGATGTTTGATCAGCTATTTTACTTGTTATCTTTGATTATTTATATGGATTGTTGTGGTTGTTTGCCTTTTGAAAATCCTGATTGTTGGTGGTATTTTTTTATGAATGGGTTATATTTTGAGGTGATGTTTGATATACATATATAACATGAAATATGATTATTCAAATACACTCAATTCAATAAATGGAGGCCCTAGTATCAAACCCTATCTATGATCACCCCTATTATATTAAATTGGATATTAAAGAACCCTTTTTGGTTAAATTTTTATACAATTGGTTAGATGTTTCTGGTTTTGTGATGCGTGTTCTGGTTTGGTTTCTATTGGCTTTGTTTTTTGGGTGGTACATGGTGGTGTGCTGGTGCCTTGTCTGAGTGATTGATTTATTGTGGAATGAATGAAATTAGAGGCTGCTAAATTGCCTCTTTATTGTGTTATGGTAGTGAAACGATATCAAGAAGTGGGACTACAGAGTGTTTGTTGAAAGATTATGTAGTGGGAATGCATTTGGGGTTAGTTTGGGTAGTAGGGATGCATGATAGGGTTGTGAAAATAAATAATGGGTAGTACTAACATAAAAAATCAGGTTATATAGTTGTTGAATGGTGATGTGCAATGGGATTGGAAGCCTAGTTTTCTGTTCTTGTTTTTTTATTTTTGTACAGTGGGACTTGGTTTAGTTTTGTGGGATTCTTGGTGTAGCTATGGTTGTTAGTTTTGATGTAGTGCTGGAATAATAGAAGTTAATCCACTTAAATAAATATAAAAATGGATATTGAATAATGGTGGGGAAGCGTTAGGATTTTTCAGTGGCTATTTTATTGTTGTGAATATAGGAGTAGCAGCAAAGGTAGTGCTGGTGTGGGGTTGTAGTCTATTGTATGAAACCCATAGGTTGGGGCCTGTGTGTTTGATTACACACACACACACATATATATATATATTATAGTTCCTTGTGATTCTATACGCACCCCACCCTTGTTAGGAAATATATGTCGAACACCTCCATTTCATGGGGGAGGGCGTCTTTCCAAACATCTCAGTGGGAAAATAGATGTACGGTTACTGATTTTATTCCTCGCACCCACTTCTAGATAATTCCACTTGGGTATACCCAGGCATGCTGTAATGGCTTGATGCTTACCATAGTCCAATATTATATGGGAAAAGTATTGTTTTCGACATGGTTCTATTGTTTCTACTGGCTAGGGATGCTTTCTAATGTATCATCAGAATGAGTCCCATGCGTCTTCGGGCACGGTGGTGGTTGTTCTGGCCCATGTTTTTTCAGGTTTGGTGGTTGTTGTTGTGGCCCAAGATCCTGCATGTGTGGTTGTGCATGGTTTTATGCCCAAGTGTGTGCAGGAAGGTTGTGGCAGTAGGACTACATGTGGAATCATTGGCAGCATTAGGATGTCATATCATTAGAAATGAGTAGTTAACCAGTGGGAAAATCACTGTGTAGGGTGGCCAAATATCAAAGTGATTATACTACAACATTACTTCCCTTGCATTGTTTGGGTGAGTGTGACTTGGGGAGAATGAGCTAATTCGTATTCCTTGGTAGGTGCTTTAGGTTCTAGTATTTTCGTATAGGGGAATTAGTATGTTCACACACATGTGCATGATTAGCATCTGTTTTTCCCTACAAAGTATAATTTTATTCTCAACTAACATATATAAAACTGATTTTATGTTTCCATGAGGTGATTGAGGATCGTGCTATACATTATTAGCTCAACCATCAGGATTTGTTTCTATTTCTACTAAGTCTATTTTTTTGGTACATTATTTTGTTGTTTTCTTGTTCTTTTTATTAGTTTATTTTGAAGATGCATGTGGGAATGGATTATAGTCTTCAATTTTATCTTCAGTCCTTGTTTTTGATGGGATTTAATATCTTATCTCCTTATCTTGATCTATAAAAAGATAGTACATTCTATATTACATGAGGTTAAAAACCATGGTGCTAGTCACCACCCCGTGGACAACTAATGGCAGGACTCCATGAATATTATGTCTCCTTCAACATGATGAAGGAAGGGTGGGGAACTTTGTCATCCCTTCTCTCATATTGGAGATGTCGAGTCATTATAGAATTGTATTAGAGGTGATTGTAGAGAGATATTATGGACTTCTGGTTAAGGCATAGTGAGTATTGTATGGGATTGTATAGAAATTGTTTTAGTCAATATCGGTGCAATAAATATTCTATGTAAGACTCTCTAGGACATGGTATTTTTGGGCTCCTTGTGATGTGATGCAAGGACTCTGGACCTACTGAACGACCATGTGAGGTTACATTGATTGTAGGGTAGAGATTCTAGGAAATGTACATGAATTATAATGACTTTTGATCTTGTGTTTCATGGGTGTTTTGGAAATTTAAAATAAATAATTAGTTTAAACAAAGTTTAGAAAAGAATTTTCCACACTACCCAGACATAGGAGTTCCTTTTATCTCTTTTTAGATATGGAACTAGACATAATCCATTAGTGGTATAAGTAGCTGAGGCCCAACATGTGAATATAATTGATCCGAAGAGGGCTAATTTAGAGGAGGAGTACGACTAGTGGCAGAAGATTCTTCAGCCCTTCCAGAATCATACTCTCGGAAAGTATATGGGAATCATCTCATACATGGAGATGGAGAGCTGGATCTAGGAGATAGTGATTGCTTTCAGCTTGATATGGTCTCCAATAGTGTACTGGGTTCCTATGGAGGTAATATAGATATGAGGTGCGAGGTGTCATTGGTGGATCCTTTATCTTGGGGTGAGGAAGGAAACTTAGGTTTCATGAACTAACATTGAGAAATAGATATTGGAAGAATTCATTTCATCCACAATGAATTCTGAGAAGAGGCATGAACTACTCTACCTCCAGTAATGGATTATGTCGATGAGGGAGTTGGGGATCAAGATCAAGGATCTCATTGGTTTCTCTTTGGACTGCTTTCTATATGAGGAGTCACGTAGATGTTTCTTAAATAAGGCACTATGTCTTTCTCTTCTGTATGTTGTTACACCATTCCCCCTACTAATGTACATGGAGTTTCATAAGAAGGAAGAAGCATTGGAGAGGATACACATTCCAATAAGGGCGTTGTGTTAGTGGATATAGTTGAGTTTTTTGAAAGGGCAGACCATTAGCGGCATGCATCTATTATCATGGCCTTCTAGGTTTTGATCGGCATGGAGTAGGCCTCAGCAGTTATAGTTATGATCTCCCAGTCCTTGCCCTTTCTCTATAGGCAAAGGACTAATATTATTTACTTGTGGTAGCTGTGGAAATATATGGAATCAGTGCCCTGTCTGAGTGTAGTACAGTGGGGGTGGGCAGGTTCAACGCCCACCTTAGCTGCAGCAGTTTCCAGCCAAGCCCTTCCAGCAGCATGGGCAGTGAGCTCTCGCTCCACTGAGGTTGAACAGTTCCAGAGGAGTTCAACCACAAGGCACTCCTCATCGACCTCAAATTGGGCATGGTGGGGGAGGTAGCAGATTGATGATTTGCATATGAGTTGGGCGTGGGCAGTTTCACACCGTAGAGGTAGCAGTTCCATCAGGGCTAATGGTCATTCGAGATACGATCGGTCTGTTTAATACACTTGAATGTGCCTTGTTTGATTCAGGAGATTCACACTCCATTGTTGTTCCCAGTCTATTCAATGACATGGGTCTAGACGTAGAGGGACCTTCCATACCCCAGGTGTTGAGTATGCCAGTTTGAGGTCAGACCAGCCTGTTTGATTTTTTTCAAGGATACAGACTGATTTTGGGGCCACGTCAGTCCAACAGGGATCTCATTATAATGAAAATGAACCCATAAAACATAATACATGGTATCAGTTTTCATTTTCACCTTTCACAAAGTTATCGAATGCTTCGGGAGAAGGTTCATGTTCTTCGATAAGGTTGGCCAGCATGTAGCTTTCATTTGTGAGTGTAGTTTCCAGGAGGGCAGCTAGTGCATAGAGCTCCTTCTTTCCTTTTTAGATGATATGTGAGTGGAATTTGTAGAATCAGAGATAGTAGATGTTCCAAGGATTTTAATAGAGTTTCTAGATGTTTTCTCTGATTATTTTATGACTCTACCCCCATGACGTGTTGTTGAGTTCGGGATAGACATCAACCAACTGCCTGCCCGATTTCGATGGATCCCTATAGGATGGGGCCATATGAATTTCGAGAGTTATTGATCCAGGATGATGACATGATGAATAAGGGTTTCATTAAACCATGCCTGTCACCATGTTGTGCTCCAATATTATTCTCATAGAAGTTAGACAACATGCTCTGGTTGTTCATAGACTACTGAAGATTGAATCGGCTGATGTTAAAGAACCATTATCCCCTCCCATGGATCAATAAACTTTTTGACCTGTTGAATGAAGAAGGTTTCTTATCTATGATTAGCCTATGCTCTGGATATCACCAATTGAGGTTGAAAGAAGGTGATATCCTGAATATGGATTTTATGTGAAATTATGGGAACTTTGAGTTCATGATCATGATGTTTGGCATTTAAAACAAACTGAATAGGCTCATGGGGTCATGAAATCTATTTTATGTGAGTAAATGTACTAGTTCATGGTCGTGTTCATCCAAGATATCCAAATATTCTCAAGATAATAAGAGGTTCACATTGGGCATTTAAGGATGGTTTTGGAGTTCATACAACACCACCATCTATATGGGATGTTTTCCAAGTTCATGTTCTAGACACGAGAGGTGAGCTTCCTTTTGAATGTGGTGTCCCATCATGGAATAGAAGTGGTTTAGTCGAAGGTTGAAGCAGTGTTTTCCTATTAAGAACCCAAGAATGTGGAAGAGGTTCATAGTTTCCAGGGTCTGATAGGTTACTTCCATAGGTTCATACCCGACTTCTCTCGAGTTGAAAACAATTTATAGCCATTACTTAAAATGACCTAACTTTTGAATGGTGTGAGCAGTGCCAGGGAGATTTCAGTTATCTGAAATGGAATTTTTATCATGCCCCAGTGCTAAGAATTATAGAGGAAGAGGTAACAATTGATTTCATCTATGATTCTTCAGGTTTAGGCTTCGTTTGGGTGCTGATTTAGTAGTGAGGAGTGATCTCTTATGGATCTATGTAGTTACGCCATCGAGAAAGTAACTATTCCTCCCACAACCTAGAATGTATAGAGTGTTTTTCTCACTAATTTTGTGTTGGAATTACCTCATTGTGGAATATATTGTGGTCTTCATGGATAATAAAATGTGAGGAACATCTTCTCCCAGTGAGACAAGGACTTGTGACAGCGAAGGTGGATCGATTTTATTCCAGACTTTGATGTTGATATCATGTATACCTCAGGAAAGGGAAACATGGTGGATGATGCCTTGATTAGGAAGTCCTAGAAGGATGGTCTTTGGAAGTCATCAGATGCTTTGAAGGCAATGGAGGAGTTGGCTACTTTACATCTAGGCATGAGAGTGGAGGATGGTAGAGGTTTTCTATTTCAGATCACAGTGTAGGCTTCTTTGGTATAGATGGTGGGGTAGTCTCAGTGGGGAGACTCAGAGGATTATGTGATGTGTTATTGTGGTAGCCCTGTGATTGTCCAAAATGATAGTTAGATGATAGTCAGTATCAGATTTTGATTCGTGGGAATAAACTTTTCGTGGTGGTGATGTGCGGGGGAGTTCTCAATGTGTTCTATAACACACTCATAGACATATATCTAGGAGTCTCCAAGATGTAAATGGGATTAAGAATTCAGTTTTTGTGGACCGGAGTGAAGCAGAATGTGGTAGAGTTTGTGGAAAAGTGGCATGTGTGTCAGCAGTTGAAGGCTAAACATTGTGTTCTCAACTGTCCGTTTCTTCCCTTAGAGGTTCCTGAATGGAATTGGGATGATGTATCGATGGATTTCATCATAAGACTACCCTGGGTTAAGGGATGCTATGATTCCATCTAGGTAGTGGTTTAACGATGAATGAAATTGGATCTCTTCATAGAAGTTAAGTAGTTTAGCGCAATGGATGCCTTATCATAGTAGTTTGTGGGAAAATTTGACCAGATTCCCGGTGTTTATATATCTATAATTTTGGATCGAGATACATGATTTAATTCATGAGTTTGAAGGGATTAAAATGTACTTTTGGAACCTAGTTATTCCTTATCACTGCTTTCTACTCGCAGATAGCTGGGAAGACAGACATGACTATCCAGACGGAGGAGGATAAGCTACGAGAATGTGTTATAGACTTTTAAGGATCATGGTAATGACACTCTCCCCAAGTGGACTTTTCCTACAAAAACAAAAATCACCCAACCGTTGTCATGGATCCTTTCAAAGACTCTTATGGAAGACTGTGTCATTCACCCATGTGTTGGACAGAGGTTTTCGAGGTAGTTTTTCATTGCCTAGAGGTTGTGCAGAGCACGATGGACAAGGTTCATCTTGTTCATGAAAAAGATAAAGGTATATTTGGACTAATATAAGCCATATGTTTATTATATGAGGAGACCCTTTGATTTTGATTTTGGGCTCCAAATGTTCTTGATGGTATCCCCATTATGTAGACAATGGATGTTTGGAATGAGGAGTAAGCTTTCTATCAAGTTCATCAGACACATCAAGGTTTTGGGAAGATTTGGCGAGGAGGCATATCAACTGGTGTTACCACAGTGGTTAGAGGGGATCCACAATGTATTTCATGTCTCTCAACTTTTTTGGTATCGACAAGATTACTCCCATACCCTTGACATTGGAGAGATTTATATCGAGGATCATGTGACATTCATGGAATGACCAGTGGGAATTGAGGATCATAAAGAGAAGGTGCTTCATGGATGGACCATTCCCTTGGTTCATGTGTTATGGAGGTATGGTGGCCTCAAGGAGAGTACATGTGAATTGGTGGAACAAATATGTACCCAATACCAAGAGCTGTTCTATATTTGGATCTTGTTTTTTCTTTATTCCATTATTATAAGTAAATGTTTGACTATACTTACTGTATAATATGTTATTTATTTGTTCTCTGTTTTATGTGTAAAGTCTTGAATATGGGAAAGGGAGAACCTGATCCCAAATCATGATGTATTAATGTGGATTCAATTAAACCCATGTAGACGAGTTAGTGCATCACGAAGTAGATAGTTTTTTAACAAGGATGAAGGACCTCCCTAATCCATTTTTTTGGATGGTGTGCACTTTTTGTGATTATGTGGTTATATGAGATAGAGGAGCTCTAGTGTTTCAATATTTGTTTAGGAGATATAATTTAGAGTGATGTTTATAAATGTCAGGGTATTATAACATATTTCAAAAAACTCTACGGTGGTTTGTCCCTAAGAGGTATCTTATAAGGTGGTTTTTTGGACCCCTCTCTTTACTTCGAGTTTTCTCATGAAATCTTGAGGGAAAAAATATTTTGAGAGGAATATAATCTAATGTACTAAAACCTCCAGGTGAATTTCTTTTCCCAACCATAGTGTTTGAGTTATCATGGTTACCATCAGTGACTCATTAAAATGTTTACCAAATTTCATGGTGAACGAACCATGGCACTGATCAGCCATCGGTGGAACCTATCAGTAGCAGTGCCACACTAACTAGTTCTAGGGATTCAGTGTTAGGGTGTTAGTGACTCACCATTTAGTGATTCGTTTATTTCATCCCTTGGACATTTCTATTTCAATCCAGTATCATTCCATTTAACGTAATTATTATAATACACCTTTAAATGTGATTTAAGGCCATCAATGAATATTTTAAATCCCCTATGAGTTAGGTGGCCCTTGAATTACCAAAACATGTGTCCTTTTAATTTGTATCACACCCTTTATCATATTTTCCAGTATCCTATTTTATTCTAGTTACACCCCATTTAATGTTAATCTATCATCTCACAGCTGTCTGTTGGTCTATCTCCATCATTTCGGAGGGGAATTATTAAATCATGATTAATCCTAACATGTGTAACCACCATGATGAATTGTCATTCCATCATCTGAATTTGATGTAATTTGAAATGGTCTACTTGATTTCAAGATCTAGCCGCTTCTTAAGCAGATATCCTCCCTTCCTTCAGCCTTTTTTTCTCTTGGTTCTCCTAGAGACATACTCTTGAGACAAGTCATGCAACCATGATGGAGCCCTTCTCTCTCATCCTTGAATTTATTTCTGTAGGTCATGTCATCCACTAGTTTTTCCATAAGGGTGATCTTCGATCATTGATCATTCATGTATGGATTTTCTTTTTCTTCACTTTAATTGTGCATCATGAAAGGTGGGTATATTAATAGTCCATTAAAAGGAATGGTTGAATTATATTTTGAAGATATAATTTAACAATGATTTTATTTGTTCAATATATATCATATTTGTAAAATAATGGGAAGGATGTGTCTTTATGTTTGATCACCTATTTTAATTGTTATATTTGATACATTTTATTGATTTTTTAGGATGCATGCCTTCTAAAAATTATGACCATTGGTGGTCATTTCTACTGCACTGGTGGTGCTTCATTGTGATGATTGATATTAAAATATAACATGAATTATAATTAATCACATTCACTATGTTAATGAAATGGATTCTCAAAGATCAAACCTGCTCTATTATCACCATATTTATATTAAAGTGGAAATTAAAGAACCCATGTAGGTTAAATTTAAATACTCTTGGTTTGATTGTAGTTGTAATGTGTTGCATGTTCTAGTCAGGGTATTGTGGGGTCATTATGTGGGATTGTACATGGGAAGTGTATTGGTGTCTTAGTATGAGTGATTGATTGATTCTGGAATGTATGAACTTGGCGGTGGCTGAACTACCTCTTTGTTGTGTTAGAGTTATGAAGTGAGGTCGAGTAGTGGGACTATCGTGTGGTTGTGGACGAGTTATGCAGTGGGACTGTGTTGGGGGTTTTCTAGTTTCATGGTGTGTCCACGGTTAATAGTTTCTCGATATTTTTAGAATAATTTAAGGGAATAGCCTTATATAAAAAAAATTATAAATTGAACAAGAAGGGGGATGACTTATGCTTTTTTTGGATATTATATGGTTGAGATTATTGGAGTTGCAGCAAAGGGAGTTATTTTTTTGGGATTGTTGTCTATTGTGTGAAAATTTTTGGTTTGTGTTGAGCGATTGAATCAATATATTTTTAGATATATTTTAGTTCCTTTTAAATTATATCTGCACCCCACCCTTGTCGAGTACTATGTGACAGACACCTCCATTTCATGGGGGAGTGTTTATTTCCGAAAATCTCGGAGGATTGATTGATACATTGTTACTAATTTTCTTCCATTCACCCTCTTCTCGATCTTACCAATTAGAAAAAATTGGGTATGATGTAATGGCTTCAGACTCACCATAGTATAAGATTCAATGGGCATTGGCTTGATTTGGATGAGGGGATCAGGTGTTTGTGGTACATGTATGTTTTTTCTGGTATATTTGGTATTAAGAACATGTGTATTCTGTTTTGGTGGCGGTTGTTCTAGCCTATTTGTCTTTGGGGATGGTCTTGGTTGTTCTGGCCAAGGTGACTTCGTGCATGGTAGTGGTTGTTGTGGCCTGAGTGTCTGTGGGTGTTGTTGTCCATGGTTTGAGGCCTAGGTGTGTGCAGTTTGGTTGTTGTAGTGGTACTGCATATGGGAAGAGTAGCAGCATGAAGACATCATATTGCTAGGAATAAGAAGTTAATCGGACATAAAATTAGTGTCCGCAGTGTCCAAATATTGACGTTCTTATAATACTACTTTTCCCAGCTTGCTTTACTTGGGAGATTGTTCCTTGGTGAGTTTTGGATGGTTATTATTCATTGGTAGGTTCTAGGGGTTATACTATTTTCTCATAGAGGCATTAGTATATTCCCTGACTTGTGTATGTGTTTCTTTAGATATCCCCACTGAGTATACTTTTATGCTCACCCTAATGTATATAAAAATGTTTTCAGGTTTCTAGCAGGACTTTCAGGACCGTTCTGGACTTTACTATCTCAGCCATCAAGATTATTTATTTTTTCTGCTTAGTATCATTTTTACGGATCAATATTTTGGAATTCTGTTGTACTATGTATCAGTTTATTTTGAACATGCATGTGGGAATAGATACTTGGGATTACTTTTATCTTTAGCCATTGGTGTTTCTGGGATTTATTTCTTATCCCTATATCATGTTCTATAAAAAAGGTAATTCATTCAATATAACATGAAATTCTATACCCTTGGTGCTAGTCACCACCCCGAGGCCTATCGAAGGCGGGACTCAGGGGTCATTATCTCTCCTTCACCATGAAGAATTAAGGGCAGAGCACTTTGTCCTCCTTTCCCTCATCTTAGAGAAGGTGGGTCGTAACATCAATCATTGGAATATGCCGTGGATTTTTAATTGAATCATGAAATATATAAAAACCTAGAACATTGGTTAATATATAATTATAGGGATGTTATAATGTTGTGAATTGTTTTTTTCAAAGCTTCAAGTTATGAATATATAAAAATGTCAGTTCTTCTAATTTTGAATAAAAATATGTATAGGCATCAATTTTTAAACTGAAATAATTATGATGCTATATATTGTGAAAAAAATCATGATATTCATATTTTCAACTAACAAAATGCTCATGACATATGTTCTAAATAATCCAAACTATTATGATCAGCATCCTTATGTCATATGATATAAAACAATATCTAATGCATCAAGGGGGGGGGGGGGTGACATAGGACCCCACACATCGTTCATTCATTCATATGAGTTACAAATAAAATAATTCATTCAATATATCGAATAGAACCCAAAAACTTAAAGAATGGTTCATTCATCCCATTATGAAGATCACATATAAAGGAAAATTGGTTTTAAAACCTTTCAAGATTATATCAGGAAAATTGACCACAAGAATTCAAATGGTTGATAACAAAAATTCAATCACTCCATATTACTATTTGTTAATAATATTAATAGGGTGATTACAAAAAAAATAATGACAATAAATCATTTAATGATATAGTGTTATTTCAAGTGAAATCATAAAATGGATTATAGGTAACACATTACTACTTTGAAAAAAAAGACAAAATAATGATCACATTGAAATGTAATTTTCATATTGTTAATTTTTGATAAATATAATGGAAATAATTTTTAAAATAAATATTCTAAAATTAATCTCAATAATGAAAACAAGAAAAGTAATAAATATTTAAAAATGATAATGTTAAATCATTTTGAAAACATTTAACATTTAAATAAATTTTAGTAATTGTGTATTTAAAGATATAAAAACTTTTCCCAATAGGTGAATTGAAATATTTTGATTAAAAAAATTTCAAAGAAAAATGATTAATATATCATATAAATGATGAATATTTTATCAAAATAAATTTGGAGTGGTAGATAAATAAATATACTTTCAAATTATGGAATCAAATTTAAATATTTTCAAATACCATTGTCAAAATACCCATATTTTAAAAATGTCTAACAAAATATCCTTTTCAAAAGATTATAAGGGAAAAATTATGTTTATATGAGAAAAAATCATTTCAAATTAGGAAATAGAATAATTGAATGAGTGGAAAATTTTATTAGGGTCATAAAATCATTAGTAAAGTGGATAAAGTTTTTCTCAATAATTATATCCTTTTGAGAAATACGTGAATCAATGTAATGGATTTGAATTAAATGGTAAAATTCAACATTAAATGGTGATATATTATCATGTAAAAAATCATAGGGTCGAAGAAATCAATATTTGGAGAAATAATACTAAGAATAAACATTTGACCTCAATGAATGGAGTGGGGTAAACAATGAACCTTATGAAATTTGTATCAGTTGAAAGAAAACCCCTCCAAAGAATGAAAACATTAGGGGTATTCAAACCCCCAAAATTACATGAATTTGATAATATAAATTCATTAGTAACTAATCACAACATATTATGTTTTTAATTATATCCAAGGATAAAATAAGTATCAATGATTTTAATTTGAGACATAAATCCCTTATATTAAATCCCAAAACCCATTATAACTTCTGAATCTCTTGTATAAAAAATTAAATAACATAATCACCTATTTAATAACCTTATTCATATACATAATAATTTATAAAATTCATTTATAATTATTATCATATATATATTTGTAATATATTTTCAATATCTGGTCTGAGAAAGCATGGTCATTTTTAAAATAGTTTCATAATAGTAGTGTTATTATTCTTTACTCTCCCAAATTTCCTCATTAAATGACCATATAAGATAATATATATAATGAATCATGATATTTTTTTATTTTATAATTTCAATATATAAATTTCTCATTCATCTTTCCTGTAGATGAAATTGGAAACAATAATGTTTTAGTGGTCCTTAATACATGAATAGCATTATCTTAATTAATTAGTTTAATATTAATGTTACAATTATAAAAAATTAATTATTTATTAATTTATAAAATATACAATCAATAAATTAGGTTTCAAATTCAACGATTATGTTATTTTATAGAATAGTTCAAATAGGTGGTTAGATTGACCAAAAAAATAACATGTCACTATAAATGGATGATTATAATTATAAAAGTATTTTATTTTTTTGAATAATATCACTCTTAAAAATTAAAAATAAAATTATTTCCATAATGGTAAATTGTTTAATAAAATTTTATAATAGTTTAATAAAATAAATATGAATCTCTATGAAAAATAAGATACATTAATTCATTTGTGTCATAGTTCATAAAACACACGATTTACATTTTCATTTGTAGACTAATTAGAGGGGTTAGAGGTAGATTATTGTTTGTGTCATCATAATCATAATTATATTAAATATTAAATATTTATTTTAGAATTTAATTATTATGACACTGTAAAATATGTGGTGGTGAAAAATGGAAATCATTACTTCATGAAGGTGGTATTCTGAACAACATAGAAATTAGAGTTTTATATTTCATAAAAAAAAATAAAAAAAAATATTAATATATATTCCCATATAATAATAAATTTTATTATAAATAATACATGGTTAATATCATATTTAATTATCAATTATTAAAAAAATTACTTTTGATATGAAAATAAGTGATGAAATTTGTAAACTCATGTAGATATATTTGCTATATACATAGAGGGTTCATTAAAACATGAAGGCATAATTAAATCCATTGTTACCATAATATCATGTATAATGGAGAGGATTATAGTGGAAATAAAAAATTTATAGTTTCAATAGTAAAACCAAAATTTTAGGGTGGTTTTGAAGGGGTGGTGAGAGGGCATATTTATAAGTAGTGATAATGACAAGTTTGTAAAAAATTTAAATTAAAAAAAAATTGAGAAAATATTTAACATTTTAATGGTGGAAATCCAACCTATACCAATAGTTATAAACCAATGGTTTGAAAAAACATTTGGGATAATGAATCTATACCAACGGTTCTAGTGAACTTTTGGCATAGCCATTATAAGTTGGTTTTTACTAGTGGTTTAAGAAAACCGATGGGAAAGGTATAGAATTTCCCAGAAGTTTGATAAAACCATTGGAAATGCTTATATTAAATTGATCTATTCCCACGGGTTTTCAAATTTTTGGAATATAGATACTTTACCTACGATTTATTATTTACCGTTGAGAAAAAACCCCATTTATCCCCACTTCCCAATTGATTTTACTACATCTCTCCCCACCTCCAATAGAACCCTACCCTATAATAATGATTCCCAAGAAGATATATCCACTAACAACATTAAATATCTCCTTGAACACTACTTCCCAAAAACGTCGTGACCAGATATCTCATCCTCCTCTAATAGAGATTCCCAAGATGATATATCCTCTGACGATGATAGAGAACTCCCCGAACCCTACTTTCTAGAAAAAATCACAAGAAGATCTCCTCTCCTCTTCTAATAGTGATATCATATAACCCTGCTTCAGGACCGATTCACAAGTAGATCTCTCCTCCTCCTCCAATATATATCTCCTCAAACCCTACTTCCTGGCGGATTCATGAGTCACATCTTCATGAATGGATATATCCAGTTTTTCAACCCTAATTTTTGAGCGCACATCCTCTGTATTTTAAACCCAAATTAACTTATAAATTATGTGTTATACATTCAAGTAATTTATGAATTCAGTATGTGTATGAGAGATGTGAGGGATACATTGGAGAATTAGGTATGTCTTTATTTCATTATGTCTTAATTTAATTGTACTTATTTTTTATTAAGTATTTTATAAAAGGGGAATAATTTAGAAGTAGATATTATTTAAATGATATACTCAAGTTAAATTTTATGTAATGGTATAAGGATATTTCACTTTAAATTTTGATTATACTTATATTTTCTTTCTTTTTTATTTTCTGTTCAATGATTGCTAAAAAGTGAATATAGTTGAATATAATGAGTAATTTACTATTAATTTTTAAAATCTTAATATAAATTATTTTGATGTTAAACTAAAAACTGAATTTTATAATGTCTATATATATGTTTTTATCATAAGATTCTTATTTTAATAGAATGATATATATAATTTTCAACAAATTATGGTGTCTTTCTAAAACATCCAATAGAGAAATATTAATTGATTTTGATTCTTTAATAACTAAACAAGATGTTATTTGACACCACCATTTTAACATTGTAACAAAATCATCTATAAATCACACCACACATTGAGTAGTGTCAGACACATAGCAATGATATTTGATACATTTAATTTTGAAGATATAAATAATCTTGTTTCTTGCAGTTCATATAATTATAGTCTTTTTCAATGTGATTACCAACTGATTCCATTTATTGAGTAACATTTGAAAAATATCATATCATATACATATAGTTATTACTTTTATATCTCAGTGATGACAATGATTCTAGGTGTGGAGTCTACTTCATTCAAACATTATAGTTTGAAATAGGTTGTGATAAATGTTTAATCAATTATACATATTAAATAGAATCTGAGGTACAATGATTTGTATTATTGATAAATTATTGGGGAAGCATCAAGTTTGAACCCTGTCTCTTTGTATCATTAATATCAACTAGGTTCCTTTTTAGGAGCTTTTATACCATCGATCTTGTTACTAATATTTCTACTACTCTTGGGTAAAAGGATATATTTCTTATGAATTGGAAAAAGTGTTTTATAATATCCATTTCTCAAAATTTAATGCTTTTATCTAAATCTCCATGCACTATTTGTACATTTTTCATTTTTCTCAAATTGTACGTTATGTTTATTTTAGTTTTAATTTTTAACACATAATAGTTTTAATGTTGGGTTTTACATTTTCTATTATGTAGTACTTTGATATTTCATAGTTTATAACACCCACACCAATAAAATTATTGTCTGTATAAAATTTTAGTACACTTTTATGACTTGTCCTAACATAAATTTCTAAAAATATATGATTACTCAACCATGAGACCATAACTCATTCAATCTCAGCACACTTCTCTTCAATTTTGATTCAATCACTTAGTCTGATGCAACACTATTTCTAAGGCATTTGAACTTCCCACAATTTTCCCTAAGATACCCAATATTCCCATATCTTGGAAATGTGCATGGTGGATTTGGGAAAAATCTATTAGGTGTACCAGATCATTATACTAAATACACTATAGTGATCCTCTTCCATTAGAATCCTATAGTAATGCCTTAATCAATTTTAAATAGAGGTGCTTATAATTCATCTTCAAATAAATAAATGAAGTATTCCCTCCACCAGAATGTGAAAGTAAATAAATCCCCTAATATGTTCATATAAAATCTATATTTTCCATATAAATTATACTAACCATAAATATTTAGTTGGGAAAAATCAAAATGTTGGTCCATGATCACACCATTAGTCATAGACACATCAAAACTCTTCATACCCTAATCTGTATCATAATCGTATGTTTTGACATATTCTTACCAGATCAGGGAATGTTGATTAATATTCAATCACTAACAATTTTTCATACTCATGGTTTATCTGGGTTAATATCATCTTGTAGGTTTTGGTCATTAAATATCACCTAGAATCCCGTCTAATAATGTTTTCAACCTTCTATTCCACAATTTCTTTACACAACATCTTATATAGACCCTTTAGTATGAAAAAACCAAACCCATATTTTTATGTCTCTAGGTTTTATAAAAAAAATTTATAAAGATGTTTTTAAAAAAAAATTCATATGTCTTATTTAAACCCTTAAATTAGTATTTTCAATGAATTAGACATGACCCATCCTTTCCACATCCACCCCCAACATCAATAACTCCAATCACTCAAAATATGGGTTATATATAGGTCAATAGACATATTCTTTACCACTTATATGATATTAGGTTGATACTCAAATATCTGATAAAAGGGGGACTCATGAACACCATACATAAGAGTGGAGGTCCCAATAAATGACACAATAGCACGATGTCTATGTGACTCATAAGAGGGGGTTGTCTCCAAAGTAATATCAACATTAATAAGTTTTGGGTATTCAAATATAGTTTCCACCTGACCATTTTCTCTTCCATTCTAATCACCATAATGTTGTGTACATGGAACGTAGTTGTCACTAGGATGACCATCTTCCACTTGGAGGGTTCTTACCTGAACTACTTTCTATATCGGTTGTGAATCTTGCATCTCCTTGTACATATTATAGATTTCATCATAAAGATTGGTGTCACTAGAGTTTCCATGAGAGTGACCATCATGCATGTTATCTATAGATTGTGTGATATGAACCTCCAGTAAAGATGTATGGATATCATTAGTAGAGGGGGTGGGCTAACCCATTTTTCATTCATTGTCCACAGAGAATTCTGGAGTCTTATCAACATATAATGGGATAGAAATGTCCCATATTTTCATATCCACAATGGGATATTGTCATTTCCATTCTCCCATCATTTAGAATGTTCATTTCTTTTCATGTGGAAGAAAGAAAAATTCATCTCCCTATTACATTTTGAGGGAAAATGACCAAAAAACATGTAATTAATGCATAACATTGGATTTCATTCATATTGGATGAAGAGGATGATGATTTCATCCCGTGTGGTTAATACCACTTCATCCATAATATTTTTGGACATGTAATCATCTACAATAATTATCGTATGGTTCCTAAACCATAGGTTGTTAGTATGCCTATCATCATTACTAGATGCTATCCAAAATCACATATTTTGGAAATATTTGAGGTAATTCTCATGAAAATATCCAATTGAAACTAATACTTAGTGAAATCAAGTGCATTTTGAATCCTTTTATCAAACTCATTCCTCTAGGTATCGACTCATTTAGAGTCCATTTCTACTGACATAGAGTCAAATCCCATGGAATGATACACATGATTAAAATTGGGATTGTCCTTCCATCAGCTTTAGCAAAGTCATAGACCACATATTTAGTAGTGTTTCACATGAGATAATATATATCCAACTGAGACATATCTGAAGTACCATTCATGTTGAGTTTTATTATTTTCAATTATTGTATGATTATGATTAGATAATAATTTTTTTGAACAAATGATTATATTTCCCAAAGGAGAATAATCAAATAGGAAACAATATATACTGTAATTGAAATTTAGAAAATATATGTGTCCAAAATGTTGCACTTTTCATGGATAGGTCTAAAATTATGTCTCATGTGGCATGTTTTGATTTATAACATGGATATTTTTTTGTTAATTAAATGATGAATAATTGAATATTAATTATTTATAAAAAATGGAATTCATCATACAGTATTCGGTATATTTCATGCATAAGTTTTATGAATTATATATGTTGTATTGTAGTGTTTTTTCAGGCGTTTTATAGTGAAATGGAGGGTAAAAATAGTGATAAACAGTGGGGTAGTTTTGTGAATTCTATAGGAAATAGAGGAATTCATTAGATTCTGTAGGAAATAAGATAATGGAATTTTGTGTGTTATGTGGGAAATAGAAGATAGGGGAAAAATATGAATTCTGTGGGAATTCTGTGTATTTTGTGATTTGTTCTTTGTGTATGGAAAAAATGTATATCTATGTATTCAAAATGAGGGTATTCTGTGTATTCCATTATTTTGATTTGTGTATGGTATTGTACTGTTTTCAACTATTGTATTAGTTTTTTAAATTATGTGTATTGTATTGTAATATTTTTAATGTGGTTCTATATGGTATTAATAGTTGAATGTAATATTGGATATGGTATTGTCTATTGTATTTAATGTTAGAGTTACTCTAGGAAAAAAAGGGGGGGCCTTTTGTACTGAATTTTCAGGAACTGTATACCAGTAACTGCTTCGGAAAAACAGCAGTGGATACTATACTAAATTTTGCAGGAGTTGAATATCGATAGTTGATAAACTGTTGGTATAGTTTGAATGGGAATTTATACCAATGGTTATTAGGGAACCATTGGTATAACTCTATACCAACAGCTTCTAAATGTTGTTAGTGTTTTCAGGAATATGTTTTACACCAACAGTTGCCAATGCATTGGCATAGATTTATTCAAACAGTTCTCAATAAACTATTTCTATAGTTCAATTCAAAGTGGTATATGACAACGGTTGTGTTATATCCATAGTTAAATGGATATACCCATTCCATTACAACCAATTGTTATTGAAACCATTGGTATAAATTATACCAATGGTTTTATTTTTTATACCAACAGTTTACAACATTTGGTATAACCTCATTTTCCAATTGTTTTTCAAAAAGAACAAAACATTAAAATAAAAACATGCTCTTGGATGAGATAATGATTCTAATACCTCAACCATTCATATGAAAAATAATTAATCATTAGTCTATGTCTTTTATGATTATAAAATTATGTTTTAACAATTATCCTTTTTCAATGGTAACAATGTTTACTAAGTAATTCATTTTTTACCTAAAAATATAAACAAATTAAAAAATAAAGATAAATTAATGACTAAAAATATGAAATATATTTGTTTTAAATATTTTTTATGTGTAATGGATAATAATTTTTAAAATTTTTCATGTTACAAAAAAACATCGTTTTTAGAAAAAAATTTATTTTTAGGATTAATATTTATGTGTAGGATATTATTATCAATTTATTCGATTAACATATTATAAATTCGATCATAATTATAGAAAATAGGGCTTATCATTAATTCATATTACATCATTTTAATGAAAATTTAGTATATTACAAAAAATACATGTGCGTGGACTGTAAAAGTTTACTGTGCTTTGAAACATGGAAACAGAATCATCTATCCTGGTGAATGAACTTCAATATCTCTGATAAATATCTCTTAATTTTTTAGTTCAACCTAAGACTTTTTTCGTATCCTAGGGAAAGAAAACATAAGATAGGGTTGACATCAGATGCTCAGTTAGTGTAAATATATGAAATGAATAAGCATAACATGAAAAAAGGGCATGAAACTTTATCATAACATTTGGAGATCATACCATTCAATTTAGATATCATAATAAATATCTATATTTCATAATACATGAATCAAAAGAAAATAATGAAAATAGTTATTTAAATCATAACATGGTAATAAAACATGGAATTATGGAAAAAACATAACCATATAAAAACACTATGTTAAGGAAGAATACCATGACGTTTGTACCATGTCAGGCATAGGTTAATCCCCCCGTGTACTGCTTCATGCTTTGTATAACCTCATGTATACCCTCTTTCTTGTGGCCTGGAATGTCCTCTCATGTACTGTCTTGTTTTGGGATTGTGATTTCATATCGTTTAAAATATTATATATGGATTGGGTTTTCCGCCCATGTACCCTATTGTTTTTAGATTGGGATTCCTTCCCATATATCCTCTTGTCTTAAAAATTGGGTATACTTTAATATACCATCTGGTTTCAGTAATGGGATGTACTCCCATATACCATGTTGTTTCAGGAATGGGATGTCCTCCCATGTGCCCTATTGTTTTCGGATTCGGATTCCCTCTCATATACCAATTAAGAACAAAAAACATTTATCATTACCTAATGCACCGGAGGGCCATATTGGTCCCACCCATCACATTATGAAACCATACATGCATATGCCAGAATATATATATCATATCATAACCCATGAAAAGGATGGGTTCTATAAAAATCAAATCAATTCCCTTGAATTGTAATGTGTATCATTAACATTTCATAACAATATAACCTATGGAAAATATATAGGTTTCATACTCAATCCATAAAATCAGAACCCGTGAAAATATGTGGGTTTTAAAATAATATAACTCTTTGAATAAAAATGAGTTTAATAAACATGATGACAATAAAACATACACCATTTAGAGAAATTTTATGAGTGGAACCTTTAGTTCATTTACTAGAAAGTCATGAGTAACATCAATGTATGTCATCTATGATGATAAAAAATTAATAAAATTTCTTTTAAAAAATGAATGATACAAAAAAATAATTCTGCATTGAAAAATTGTTATTTAAACATAGAACCATTTGTAAAGAAAACATCCATTGAAATTACATTGAATACTAGAAAGAAGGATTAAAATCCTTATGATTTTTTTTGAAAACATATTTAAGATGACTCAAACAATTTAGAAATAATTTTTTAAAAAACATATAAATTAACGTTAAAAAATTAAAACCCATTTTCATTAAAAAAATTGAATACTTATAATGATTTATTTAAATAATTTTTTTTAAAAAAATTATTTATGTTTCATTAAAAAATATAATGAAATCTAGAAAATACATTCAAAACCATTTCATTAAAAAGAAAATTAAAATATTATATATTTTAAAGTTAAAACCATAATAATTTTTAAAATCTTTTTTCCTTGAAAATTATATTCATAGGTCATTTGATAACATTTCTAAAACAATGGATTTGAGATAAACAATATTTCTTACTGAAGGCAGAGATAGCATTAGATTTTTCAAAAAAAAATTATTGATAATATTTTGTAACAAATAGTCGAAAAATGTTACTAATTTGAGTGTATGCCTTGAATTAATTGATTATAATGAATTAAACGAGTTTTATTGATATATATATCATATTATTTTATCAAAAGAAGCATAATCATTAGAAATGTAGAAAATCAATGAGATTATTTGAATAAACACTAACAACGTGGTTACTTGGGATTATAGTCATCATGATGGAAAATAAATTACAAGTAAAATAAAATATCATGAAAATAAGTAAGTTAATTATATAAAATCCTAATTGAAATCATATAAACCTTTTTAAATAACATATTTTCATAACCAATCATATGTCTCAAAGAAGGAAATTTGAGAAAAAAATATTTCACTGATTTGGTTCCATTTGAAAAATTTACCCCATTAAATAAATATAATATAATGGACATGTAAATAAACATATATTTATATATAATAATAATTGAATACATCCATAGTCATTATTCACTCCCCAAAATAGGAATTGGTAGTTATTAAAGCATGTATCTCATGAAAAAAGCGAGATGAAATTCTTCTGCCTTTGGTGATTACTCCTATCTTACTCTTTCAAAACTCCATTATAAAGAATACTAATTTAATTTACATTTTATACCAAACCATATTATTATATATTATACCTCATATGTTTGGATTATAACTTTATATTACCCATCTACTATAAATTTCAAGTTAAATTTACGCTTCAGGTAATATTCACATAGTTTTTCACTTCGGTATTAATTTGTTATATCATTCATACTTATGATTATTTCATTATTTAAATATTTTAAAACATGATATATATATATATCATTTATAATCATTTTATTTTCATTATAATAATATATAAAATATAGAGTTGTGTAATGCACAATAGGAGATGGTAGGTTGTATGTACCCACTAAAGCTATTTCTCCTTATTTATTGTCCTATTGAATGAAAACAATAACAGGAATATATGTATATATATCATTTTTAAAGTGTCTTTATTAATTCATATATATAATATACATTAATTAAACCCATATTTAATATATTCCTTGTATTGTGGGAACAAATCACATCGCTTGGAGGGTGTGGTAGTCCACACAACCTCAAACAAAATGATACTATTTACATCAAATATAATGTAAAAACGTTATGTATTGTAAAAATAAAATACAAGCATCATGGAATAATAATAATAATATATGATATATTTAAAAATATTTTCAATCACAGTGTTCACCATGAGAGTCGTTAAAAGAAAAAATGAACAATCATCATTCAGTGAGGTGGTAGTTAAATATACACATAAAAAGAATATATGTTACCCATTAGATGGAGTTTTATGTATGTTTAGGTCTAATATGACAAAAAAAAAACCTATTAAATTTAAAATATTGTTTTTATTCTATAATGGAATAAATAGTGTGGATGGGTGGGGAAGGATAATAAAAGGAAAGAGCAAGTGAGAAGAGGTTACCGCTAAATCGAGTAACTCATTTTGGTTTGTGAAAAAAGGATTACTTGGATAGATTTATACCATGGGATATTTTTTAGGAGGAATGAAGGTTATTTTTTAGAAATGTATTGGTATGATATTTTCTTAACAGAATTGTTTTGAGAAGTGTGAATAAGAGGAATATTTGGCGGCTTTTATATGGCTAGAAATTGACTAAGTTGGAATTTTTTAAATAAGTTAGGTGTATACATGTTCTTACTTTAAAAAGACATAAAAAACCAAAAAAAACATGAATTTATGGTTTATTTCAGAAATATGGACACAAATTGGGTGTTGTACAAGTTACAAGGTAATTTGTTCCCCTAAGATTAAGGTTTATTCCCAAATAAATCATACTTTTACTTTAATAAGTATGATTAATTTTAATCAGTTTTACTAATCCATTGGGTCAAAAGTTAATATGATCTATTTATAAACAAAAAATTTTACAGATTACAATGTTTTTTGTCCTTTTTTCTAAATTCAATTTTTAGAACCAGAAAAATTAATATTAAGGTTAACCCCGCATACGAGACGAAATAAAAAATTTTTGAAGTAGAAAAATGATCAAACATTTTTTATTTTTTATATTTAAATCAAAATCGAATTTAATTATAATGATATAAATTATATTAAAATATTTATAATTTTTATAATGTGACCTTATAAAAAAATCAATTATTAATTTATCATTAATAATTAATTAAACTAAATTTTCATTATTAACTAAAATGCCATATAATTCACTACCCATCAAAATAACAAGTTTCTATGAAAAATACAAATAAGTCACCCTATTATATTTAAATTAATATAATTTAAATAATGAAGTTTATTTAATCCAATTCAATTTCTAGATATACCAAAATTAATTCTTCTTCTTCAGAGATTGATATGAAAAGCTGTTCATCTGAGAAATTTATTTAATCATATTAACACTTTACAAAAATATAATTTTTTTTCATTATTAATATGTATTATTTATATAAAAAAATTATTAAAATATTAGAAAAGTAGTTATCAATTTATATGTTACTATTTTTAATGAATATGTTATGGATTACTCATTTAAATAATTATACAAATAAATTTTTGTTTCATTGAAACTCATTATTGCATGTAATGTACACCATGTTGGTGTAGCATGTAGTGAATGCCATGTCTTTGTTGCGTGTAGTGCAAGAAAATTCAGTGTTGTGTGTAGCACAATAAAATTCATTGTTGCATGTAGCGGAATAGATGTTGGTTCTATGCGAAAATAATTTTTGACTTAGTGTTTATATATATATATAGTTATTACTATTATCATGTAAAAAGAAAAATATCAAAAGAATAAATTAATTCAAAAAAAAAATAATTCACAAAATCTTAAGGTGTTTAATTCTGCCTCCCTAAAAATTAATTTCTACCTTGAAATTAATCTGTTTCATCAATGTTTTATTACATTAATGTTTCATTCATAGAAAATAACATTGTAATAAAGATTATTAATAGTTCCCGTAAAAGGGGAATTTTAAAACCATAACATTTAATCAACGAAACATATAGCATGGTTCCCTCATAGGGGTACATTGGTTAGAAGTGAAAACATGGAAATATAATAAACATATAATTTTCATGTTCTGATGGAGAGTGATAAAGAACATGGGTTGGAGAAACTTTACAATCACAAAAACCATAAATATGTGATGACCTAAGGGACTTTCTGATTCATTAGAAAAAAAATTAATGGTAAAACATTTTTGACATGAAGATGATTTTCCCTAAAGATAATGAATTTTCCTGAAAAGATACTCATTCAGGATTTCATGACAATTTCCCCCTTAGTATTTTGTTGATCCAACTCACCAGTTTCTCTAAAAAGGATGGTGTCTTTTTATTCTTGATGCACTAACGGATCACAAGACACATGACATTCCATCCCATCTTTTATCATCAATAAAATATAGTTTTAATAGGCTATACAATATGGATAAATATTCATATATAATGATTACACTTTAATCATACTATCATCATCGTAATTTTAACATAATAATTCCAAAAATGGTTATCCATGTAACCCTTACAAAATATAATCCACTCTTTATTACTTAAATGGTCTCTTATTTTGAAACCAAAATTTTTTTACTAGAAATTATTCTTGTCGATATAGAAAGTGAATATAATTTTTTTATACCATTTTTCATGTAGGGAATTATAATTGCATGAAATCTCACCAATGTATGAACAATAATACATTCATAGGGATTATTCATATATAATAAAATATAAAATTTAAAACTAGGGATGAAAGGATAAGTAATTAGTCATTATGTTGGTCTACATAATCCATTTTGATTACCTAATATTTATCATTTTCTTTTGTATTTTGTGGTTTTTATGTAATATTCTTCAAATTATTCATAGGATTTGGGAATTTGTTAGAATAATGGATAAACTCCATGAAATTGAAACACTAAAGTTGTAGAGGATCATTGTGTTGGTATTTATCATTATTTACATCATTATTTTACTGCCTCCCACAAATTAGTAATTCATTCAATTGATGGCCTTATCTTCCAAACATAATTTTTTTAGTTTCCTTAATAAAATTCCCTCCATATTTCTTCCCTCAATTTTTAACTAAAAGAAGGATGATATTCATTTCTCCATGGATATCAGATCTTCATTTGAACTCTATCTTCCTTTTCTTGTCAAAACCATGACATTGATGCCAAAATAAAACCACCATTTACACATTTATTGAAAATTTCAACACTTATTCATAAATTTAAATTTGTCTTGTATCTATGTTATTTAAAATAGTAGGTTTCATACAAGCAATGAATCAGCCAATTTTAATTTCAGGTAGAATGATAATACATGAAGAGTATATCAGAATCCTTGTAAATTTTTTCTCATAAAAAAACTATTTCCTCATCCTTATTCATAACATATATTCATTCCTATTAAGTATTCATATGACTAATCATAGTCAATTTGTCATGTCTTGATCCAATGGGGCTTGAGATGCAACTCCTCAAGACCACCTCCCATAGGCTAGGAGCTGGCGACTAGCGCTAAGTAGGCTATCACATACATGGGATGCATTACCCTAAGTTACCTATACACAAGCACCCACAAACACCTCCATGCAACAGTGTAGATATATATATATTTATTTATAAACTAAAAAGAAATTCATGCATTAATCTAACCCACAACCAGAGTACATAAAAAAGTACAAAAGGAAAAATACAGGACCCACAAAAAGTATACTACAAAAACGTCCAACCTACTAAAATGGAGGGGATCACTTTCAAAAGTACCCACTGGTAATCTCCTCAACACAGCTCCAGTAAACACCCTAGTCATTCTCTCTCACTATGCTTCATTTTCCCTAGGTCCTCCTTAGACACTGTCGAGTGTCCTGTGGTCCACACAAGAAACAAACATGTGCGGGAAATGACCAAGTAGGGGTGAGTTTAAAAATACTCAGTAGGCACCCCAAAGACCCCAAAATAAAAGGGAGAAACTGAAAGGCAATAGTCACCTCATCCCATCGAGAGGGAACTCAAATTAGAGACAAACTCCATCTCGAGACCATCCTTGGCTAAAAACGATGAGTCATCTCAACTCAGGTGAATGATGATACACACACCATGAAAATCCACTCAGGTGTATTCCCAAACATTTACCATGAACCACCAGATATACTCATTCCATGCACCAATCCTCATGTGGTTCCATCCACAACACTTGTGACTGGTAGATAACCTGGAGAAGGAAATCCAGGACCTTTGTCATCCAAAATGACACTCGTTCGAGAGATACACGCTCGTTGGATATCTCCACTGAGAACCCCCCACTAAATCATTAAAAATACTAAGCTCCAAAAATATGGGTTCACTCATTGGGTCTGTTAGGGGATACAAGAACCCACTCAAGTATCTCGAAGATCCCACAAATAGGAGATCGCTCCCAGGATCCACTAGGGGATATCAAAACCCGATCCGACATTCCACAGTTCACGTCACTCAGATAGAGGATCGTCACCTATGGAGAAGGTCATGATGATGTTAGAAACCCCATCTGGTATAGCTTGTGATGTAGGGTATTGAACCGACGATGCACCAACCCTATAGAAACCATGGGATGAGTATGGGATCATATAATCAATGATTCTACCACCATATTGAAACCACATGCTGAGTAGGGGATCGTATACCTGGGGATGCTGCAACCCTACTAGAAACCATATGCTAAGTGGGTGATCATGTAACCCATGATGCCGCAACTCCACTACAAACCACATGCTGAGTAATAGATTGTATAACCATCGATTCCAAAACCCTACTGTGCATGGCACACTACATAGGGGGTAATTTTCCCAACGATTCCTTAAACCCTACGGGGTTAAAATCCTAAATTGGTGATCGCCACCTGTGGAAAAGAGGTCACAGCGATACCAAGAACCCGATCTATGGATGTGAAGCTGGAGGATCTATATCTGAACCCATTAGAAGGATGCCACAAATCTAACAAAAATTCATCCTATTGAGGATATCACAAACCTATACTGAGGTATTAATGACACAAACTCTCATAGGAATAAACGAAGGGAGTACACTCAGCCACTACTGGTCCAAATGCCGCTAACCCGAGAGACCCACTTCATCTCCACATTTCACACCTCCTAGCCCTATATCGAGTCCACCACCATGATCTATGGATAAAAACACATAGAATAGGCTCTTTACTCACCCGAAAACAAAAAGTTAAAAATTTAATACTCACTGTAGCTAACCTAGGTGGGGCCCATGCCTCGATCCCTAAACATATCAAGAACACTGCACCATTGTGATCCCCTCAGAAAAAATGTACTATATCATCAACTAATTCATCCAAAACGGACAACCAATGAAAAAGGCATGTTTCTCTATAATCGCCAAAAATAAAACTCATGGGGCCTATATCTTGATCATCATCCTAGCACCCGGAAACTATCTTTAATGGTCTACCTTACTAACAGGATCCCAACATCACAGACGCCACGTCAATCAGACACACCGAGTAAATGTTACGACGAGTCGAAGTTGAAAATAATAAAATATTATTATTATTTGCAATGTTTTCATAGCCCGAGTCAATAATATAGACTCATAAAAATCACAATGTGCGTTCAAAAGGACTTTCTCAATGAAAGGAATGTGTCTCTGCAAATGGCTCACAAATCGGACATAAGTTTTGCGAGTTACGGGGGTTTAAAGAACCACCAAGAAATTCTGGCTGGACCACCACCTGCCTCGCCGAAGACCACCACAGTGCCATCGGAATCCGCCGTGCCGCTAATACCCTCACCAAAATCTTCCATGGCTCCCATTGGGGACTGGGTTTACCACTGGAAAACATCCGAGATCCACCGGGAGCACCCAAGTGCTCCAAATTCAGATCTGAAACTTGTTTCAGAATCCTCAAGACCCAAAATATACAACCCTTATGATGATTCGATGTAAAAAAATGCATAAATAGGGTTCATAAATTTAAAACTAAAATATCATACATTTCCAGTGAAACACCATAGCTTTCAGTGCAAAATGATGCCCACAACTCACTTAGCTCAATCTGCCAACGATCGTGGCAAAAATCGGATGCCCAAAGAACCATAATACGTTGAAGGAGGAGGGTGGGGTTGGTTCTCTGTATGCACCGAGGAGTAATCAAGAGGAGGAGAAAAAGTAGATGTATTTTTTTTTAATTTTTTATAAAAACTTCATTTTAACTCCCTACCAACACACCTCCAACCCGACAACAAGCGCTGACTAAAAATTGGTCGCGCATAGGGTAAAAACGGCATTCATAACTCAACTGTGATATCATCATTTTTATCTAAGACTCCGTTTAGGAGTTTTTTGAGCCGACACTCATAAATTAATCTTTCAATTTATTTACGAAAATTCCCATGGTGGCTTCTTCCACAATAGAACCGCGCCCACAAATTTTACACTCCGCCAAGGGTAAAAGAATGCTCCGGACGCAACTGTCCCTCTGATTTGTGATCTGAGCTACCATTTAAGAGATAACTCATTCACGCATTGTGGATAGTATAAAAATACTTAATATTTTTTGAAAATTAATTTCAGGAACACTGGGCCTTAGAATCGCACGCCGCCTTCACACCTAGCTATGGAATTATGAATAAAAATATTCCAAAGTCTGATAGAGCCAAAACTCAAGTCACTACATCCTCTCCACATTAGATATTTTCATCCCTGATAATCCATAAGCATAAGGAATGAAACTAAACTCGCAACTGCATATCCAATGGAAACGAGTTCTCCAACACACAACCTTCTCCGAACACATCAGTTATTGGGACTTGTCCACCATACCTCGACACTATCTACTTTGGAAAACACTAACTCACCCACAAGGTTTTAATCACATCATGAAAAGTCATAACAGTGGGGGAAATATCTATCTTCCTCTTGTATTCGTAACACGTCAAAAAACACCCACATAAGGTCTTACCAATGCCCTGAACAAAACACAAGAAAGAAACAGAAAGGAAAGAGTACTGTTTAACAATGTCTATTTAAAATACTATAGAAAGTAGAATGAACACAAGGCGTACCTCTATCCATCTGCAAAGCCTCTCGGTCTACAAATTCTATGGTCGTCAGCATTCCTTACCCTCGACCTCCAACTCCCAGAGCTCAGCATGGTCTACCTAGGGGTGGTGGTGGTGGAATATGATATCGACTAAAACATCTCGCTACTACACCAACTCCATCTCCATTTCTACTTCCTTGCATACCTCCATACTATAGCTATTGCACTGGTATGGAGGCTTATCAACTGGCTCCCTCTCAGCTGCATGACGTGTCAGGAAATCTCTTGACAAAAGTCCTCGACCGTTGCAAGCATAACACCACCTCTCCTACGGCTGACAAAAATTGGCCAAAGAGCCCTAAGCCTCAGATCCTCCATCCTGGGGTCTCCTCCTGAAATGTCAGGCATGTCCAGACCCTTATGCTTGTAGTCAACTACCAGCTGCTGAGGTCTCAGCTGCCACGTGCCCCACTTTGATGCGATGAATCTGCTTAGTCAAAATGCTCTCCACCACCAAGGCTCACTTTAGTACTCCAACATATGTGGGTTGGCAGAAAGAAACAACACATACCTGGATGTCCCTGTGTAGCCCCTACTCGAAGGTCCAGACCCTAATGAATAGATTTCAAACCATATCTAGTAAGTACTGCAACAGGTCTGAAAACTCAATTAGTACTTTGACACACTCATTCCCTCCTTTTGAAGCTGCAGAAGCTCTTAAATACGCACTGACCTCTGCATCACTGGATATAAATCTTCTCAGAATAGACTCTCAAACTATGTCCACTTGAGCATTTTCTCATCGTGGGACTATGTAACCAAACTCCACCATCGCATTGAAAAACCATGAAAAAGGCTCGCCGCTAGGACCACCATCTGATCTAGAGATGTCCTCACCAGGAAGAAAACTCAAGAGACTACTTTGCGCCTATAATCAGCTGCCTGAGGGTATGGATCATCCTGGAAAATCATAGATCACTGCCTATGGAACTCATACAATACACTCAGCCTGCGCGCAGCCTCGTCTTGCACAACGGGCATAACCAGCTGCTCGATAGGTGGTGGCTCAACAGGCAGACCACCTAGCGGTAAAGGCTTGGAACCAGTTCCCTAGTCCACAACATCTACATAGGGCGGATCGTCACCACAATCCACTATGGAATTCATTCTTGTATTCTTCAAGGGGGCATCCTGAAATACAATCAAGATGTATCTTGGTCAAAGAGTATATCTCGGGGGCTAACTCAAGAAGAAAAAAGAAAACCCAAAACCCAGTCTTATATGATGCATATTCTATTATGTCCTACGAATAGTCCCCTAATGTCCTGAGTTGAAATAAATGTTATCAGAATCCGGGTGAACATATATGTCGGCCACCACACCAACACTGGAGTCCCTGGCCTGAAAGCCAAACTCAAAACATCCTAACACTGCAGCTATGAAACCCTAACCAAACTCACAACTAGACCACCTGCGCTCAAAGATCCAAAAGGAGGAACCTCCTCTGATACAAATCTGTCACCACTCGACCGAAAGGGGCTTGACCTTCGACTCTCCAAGCCTTCCATCAATAGAACAGGGGATGGAGACTAGCACTGAGTAGGCTATCACACACATGGGAGGCATTATCCTAACGTACATATACACACGCACAAAAAAACACCTCCAGGAAATAGTGCATATATATATAAAGTAAAAATAAATGCATGCATAAATATATCCCATAACTAGAGTACAAAAAAAGTATAAAATGGAAAATATAGGGTCCACAAAAAGTAAACTGCAAAAGATTCCGACCTGCTCAGAAGGAGGGGACCACTGTCAAAAGTATCATCTGGTAAGATCCTTGACATAGCTCCAATAAATACCCTTGTCAGTGTCGCTCACTATGCTTTGTCTGCCTCAGGTCCTCCTGAGACTCTGTCGAATGGAATGTGGTCTACACGAGACACAAAAATGTGCTGGCAATGCTCGTGGAGGGTGAGTATAAAAATACTCAATAGGCACCCGAAAACCCCCAAAATAAAAGGGAAAACAGAAAGGAAATATTCTTCTCATCCCAGGAAGAGGGAACCCAAATGAGACAAACACTCCATCTCGAGACCATCCTCATCTAAACACGACTAGTCAGCTCAGCTCAGGTGTATGACCAGACATACCCCATGAACATCCTTTCAGGTATATGCCCATACATATACAATGAAAAACCAGATATACTCATTACACATACCAAGCCTTATGTGGTTTCTTCTGCAGAACCTACAATTGGTAGATAACTCGTTGAACACATTCCACGAGCTCTGTCATCCCAAATGACACACGTCCGAGAGATATACACTATTCAGATAAATCCACTGAGGAAACCATGCCAGAATAGTAGAAATACAAAACTCCTCAGATAGGGGATCACTCCTACTATTCATTAAGGGATACAAGAACCCACTCTGGTATCTCAAACATCTCATAGATATGGGATCACTCCCATGATCCACTAGGGGGTATCATAACCCGATTTAACATTCCACAGTTCACATCACTCAGATAGAGGATCGTCGTCCTTGGATATGGTCATGACAATGTCGGAAACCCCATATGGTATAGCTCGTGATGTAGGTGATCAAACTGATAACGCACCAATCCTGCCAAAACCAATTCGACAAGTACTGGATTTTATAACCAATGATTCCACAACCCTATGGAAACCACATGATGAGTATGGTATTGTATGCCAGACGATGTCTCAACCCAACTAGAAACCACAAGCTGAGTAGGGGATTGTGTAACAAATATTTACACAACCCCACTACAAACCACATGCTGAGTAGGGGATCATATAACCAATGATGACACAACCCTGCTGTGCATAGGCCACTACATAGGGGATCATATTTCCGGTGATGCCTCAAACCCTACGGGGTTAACATGATAGAAAGAGAATCACCACCCATGGATAAGTGGTCACAACGATACCATGAACCGAATCTATGGAAACAAAGCTAGAGGATTTCACTCCGAACCCACCAGAGGGAATATAAAACTATAACATAAATTCATCTTATTGAAGGGATCACAAACCTATAATGAGGCAGTAATGCCACATGAACCCTTATAGGAAGGAAACAAGGGAGTACACTCAACTACTGCTGGTCCAAACATCGCTAACCTAAGTGACCCACATCATCTCCACATTGCGCTCCTCTTAGGCCTATACTGAGGCCACCAATATGATCTACGCGGAAAACATGTAGAATAGGCACTTCACTAGCCCAAAATAGACAACAAGTGAAAAAGGTATTATTTACCATAGCTAGCATGGGTGGGGCACAATCCTCGATCACGAAAACACATCATGAAGATTGCAAAATTTTGATCCCCTCAGAAAAATGTACGATATCATCTACCCATTCGTCCAAAATGGACACCCGACAAAAATTTGATGTTTCTCCGTAAACGCCAAAAAAATGATCATGGGGCCCACATCCTGATATCCATCCCAACACCTGGAAACTATCTTAAAATGTTTTCCTTACTATCAGGATCACAATGACAGTGACGACACGTCAATTAGACACTCAGTGTAAAAGTTACGGTGGGTCGAAGTTGAAAATAATAATATATTATTATTATTTTCAACTTTTCATGGACCTGGGCCAAAAAACTGACCCATAAAATTCCCAAAATGTTAGGTCAAAAGATTCACCCCAATGCCAGGAATTCGTCTCTACAAATGGCATGCAAATCGGACTTTCGGTTTGTGAGTTACGGGGGTTTAAAGAACCACCTTAACATTTTGGTTGGACCACTGCCTCCCTCGCCAGAAACCACTGTGCTGCCACCAAAATCCACCGCACCACCACCGACCTCTCCGGAATCCCCCACGGCCACTTCCGGAGACTGGGTTTTCTAATAAAAAACTTCTTGGACCCACTGGGAGCACCTCGGTGCTCCAAATTCAGATCCAAAACATGTTTCGAAATCCTTGGGACCCAAACTACACAAATCTTGTGATGATTTGAAGAAAAACAACGAATAGATGGGGTCCATGAATTTAAAACTCAAAACTCTTACCTCTCCTGGAAAACACAGATGCATCGAGTGGAGAATGATGCCTGCAACATGCTGAAGCTCGATCTGCTAATGATCGACGCAAAAATCAGATGCCTGCAACACCTCGATTAGTTGAAGGAGGAGGGTGGAGGGTGGTTCATCGTACGCACCGAGGAGTAAGCAGGGGGGAGGGAGAAAAATTAGATGGATCGTTTTGTTTTTATTTTTTATAAAAAAATCATTTAACGCCCCTCCAACACGCCTCCGACCCGGCACCTAGCGCTGACTAAAATTATGTCACGCCAAGGGTAAACACGATATTCCAAACTCAACCGTGATCTCAAAATTTTCATCTAAGACTCTGTTAATGATTTATTTGAGCTGAAACTCATAAATAAACATTACCATTTATTTACGAAAGCACCCCTGGTGGCCTCTTCTAAAGTAGAACTCTTCCCGCAAAGTTTACACCCAGCTTAGGGTAAATGGCATGATCCAAACGCAACTGTGCCTTCAGATTTCTGATCTGAGCTACCTTTTATGAGACAACTCGTTTCCACCTTGTGCATAGTATAAAAATAATTAATATTTTTATACAATTAATTTCAGGTACATCGGGCCTCAGAATCACACGTCGTCTTCGTGCCTAGCTCTGGAATTATTAACAGGAATATTCCGAAGAATTATAGAGATAAAAGCTGAGTCGCTACAAAATTACATACCAAATGTCATATTTTTAACTCGTCCCAATCCATTGATTAAATTTTTTCATGAAACCAAATATTCTTTATTATAATCTCCCATAGGTGTGATTCACCTTCCATCCAATAAATAACCAAAATGAATTTCTCTTATTCAAAAAATTGGATAATGGGAAATATAATTTCAGTTTTATTAATCCTTTTTAGCAATAATTGGATTTGTAGACCTGCTTAAAGAAGGCCGACATTGCCTCATGATAGACTCAACATAATTTTATTCCCTATATTTCTCATTTTGGAATCCATCATGGTTCATAGATTGAGAAATTTGGGTGAGTATAGCAATGAGACTGTGTATTCCTTCTCCCATGTAATTTGGAATCTCATGAGTAAAATCAATGGATTTTCTGCTTATAGTCACCATTAACAAAGTTCATTTGGCTTCCATCCATTAACTAAAACAAAAATCATATAATAAGAAATAGTTTTCTGAGTGAGGAACCACGCAATTCTGAAAACAAATTATTTGATGTCTAAATTATGACACCATACATAAATTATGAAAACATAGGATTATCATAATTTATTCATAGCCAAATTATATTTAAAAAATTCATGATGGTTAATAAAGAGTTTGTGAATTTCTAATGCACGTCCCCCTGGACTGTCAAATCATGTGTGCATCAAGATATGTTTTCTTGCCCCATATTATCACGAGTTAGTCCCAAAACCTATTTTCAGAGATTTTACAGCTAATTAAATATTTGATAAAGCCACATCCACTTGTAATATCTATATAGGTATGTATTTTTAGGAAAACACTCACTCAATCCGTTACCAAAATTCCATGACATTTTCTTAAATGTTAATTAATCCTTATACTTATCCTTAGAGACATCCATAGATATATCCTTATAAATATATCTAGGAATCTCTCTATTGTTTTCATATCATAGTTTCCAAAATTTGACTAAAACATTCATTTGATAACAACTATAGTGACCTAGGATAAATATAAATAGATATTACAACATTTTAGATGAATATTAAGTACATAAGAACATATACATGTCCAAGAACCTTAATAGTTTAGTTTCTTTATAATCAAGGAAACAAAATCTTCCATCCTGATGAAATACCTTTTACATCTTCCATAAATATCTCCACCTTTATTAGTTCGACATAATACATTTCGTTATAACATAGGGAATGGAATCCTAAGAAAATGGCGAGTACAGATGCATAGTAATGGGAAATAAATTAGATTCCAAAGCATAACATGAAAAATGGGTATATAACATGAGGATAACATTTAAATATCATGAACTATATATCAAAGATCCTAATAAATTTTTAGAATCCATAACACATGTATCAGAAGGAAATAATGAACAAAATACATGAAAGAATAAAATTGGAATAAAACATGGAATTGTTGAAAACACATAAGCATAAAAAAACCAAATGCCAAAGAATCATTAATTATTCATTGTAACATTTTAGACATGGGTTAATCAGATGTGAATCTTCTTTAAAAATGGGATTCTATCCCATGTACCCTCTTGTTTCGGGTCTGGGATGTCCTCTCGTATACCTACTTATTTGGGGAAAAGGATGTCCTCCCATTTCGCATCTTGTTTTGTGATTTGGATTTTCTCTACATCATCCTCTTGTATTAGTAATGTGATTCCCTCTTTTATAACCTCTTTTTTTAATTTGTATGTCCTACCATATATCGTCTTCCTTCTGGAATGTGATGTACTCCCATATACCCTTTTGTTTCAGGTGTGGGATGTCATCCCATGTACCCTATTGTTTTGGGAATGGATTCCCTCCTGTGTACCTTTTTACATCATAAATCCTTTAATCATACCCAATGTGTTGGAGGGTCATATAGGTCACACATATCACATAATGAAATAATACAAGCATGTGACACAAAAAATACAACATATCATAAACCATGAAAATGGATGGATTCAATAAACATCCAATCATAACACATGAAATGAAATGGGTGTCATTATCATTTCATCTCATCATAACCTATGAGAAAAAAGATTGTTTTAATAATCAGTATTTTAATGTATAAATAGTGAAAAGAAGTGGATTTCAAATGAATATAATAGAAGGAATAGAAATGGGAATAAGTAAATTCAATACATCGAAGAATAAATTGTTCACAAAAATAATATGAATAGAACCTTTAAATCATTTAATATAAATTCATGAGTAACATCAATAGATGACATAGTAGGTATAAGATAATTTTTTAATATCTTACAAATTTTTTTATTGACAATATTATCTGTTATATGTTGAAAACTTATTTTCAAAACATAGAACATTTTGATAAAAAAATAAATTGAAAATACCTTGAAAAAATATAAATAAGTATTGGAATAATTTTGAAATGTTTTTCATTGAAATAGTATGAAAGGAATTGAAAAATTAAGAAAACAGTTATCATTTTAATCATATAAAATAATATTAAATAAATTTTGAAAAACATTTTGTTTGAAAACATATAAATAGATATTCATAATGATTTGAATACCATTTAATTGACGATACATTACGACCATAAAAAGAAATATTGAAAACGATTTGAAAAAAAATTATTATAAAATAACATTGAAAACTTATAATGAATTCTTTAAAAACCATTTAAAATTTGGAAAATCATTTTTCATTAAATATTATTTTCAAATATAATTTTAAAAAACTTGTTATAAATTAACCCAATGAAATAAATATCATTGAATGGATTTAAAAATTAATCTAAATTTATGTACTATATTCATAGAATATGTACATGGGATGTATATACGTCACAAAAAATGATTGTGTGGTAAATAAATCATGTGTCTCACAGAAATAATAAGTGAGATGAACTTCCCTTGACAATTGTATTTACTCTATTTGTACTCATTGAAAACTCATGAATAATAAATATAAAATTATTATAAATTAATTATAGAAAAATGTTATTATATATAATACCTTTTATATGTGTATTATTACATTATTTTACCCTCTTTTAGTAGTTTCATATTAAGGATGTGCTTTGGGTAATATTCTCTTGGTTTTTTCTTTTATCTTAATTTCCTATATCTATGGCCCTTATTATTATATCCTGATTTCAAGATTTTAAAACATGAATTAATTTACATTATGTATATTTTTATTATAAAAATTTATATAATATTAAATTATGAAATGGAATACAATATTCATGGATATGGTAAGTTGTACGTACACAGTAACAATGTTTCTTTTTTTATTGTCATATTGAATGAAAGAATGTTCAAGAATTAAATGTATATAAATAATTAATCTATTAGAAATTTTAATTCATATATATATTATAAGTCCACGGAACCCATCTTTATTACATTACATGTATTGTGTGAATGAATCACATTGCTATGAGGGGGCGGTAAATGATACTTCCTCAAATGAAATTATCGTATTTACACTAAATGGAAAGTAATGAAAAATATGTTATGTAAGAAAAATGAATAATAATGACATAATAAATATATTTTATTAAATATATACATATATCATCCAATATACAATCCACCATGATAGGCGGTAATGTAAAAATCAATAATCATTGTATAGTGATATGATAGTTCCCCATACACATAAGCAATTTTTTCGTCACCCAATTGATGGATGTGTGTGTATGTGAAGGTTGAAACCATTGAATAAAAAATAATTAAATATTTTATATTATAGTGTTGTAATTAAATCATGTAATAATGATAGTGGAGAGGTGGATAAATAAAATAAAAGAAATACGATTGAGTGAGGAGGTTACCTCACAATATGGAAACTCTTTGTGGTTTATGAAAAAGGGATTCCTGGGATTTCTATCTCACTAAGGATAATATACTAGGATTAATGGTGGAATTTTTGTAATTTTATTATGTACATGTTTTCTGTAAATAAAAGTTTTTATAGGTGTGAAGAAGATGGAGCGGTGGTGGCCTTTTTATGGAAGGAAAAGGACTCACTTGGAATATTTTTAAAACAAGTTAGGAAGGCATATGTTATTACCAAACAAAAGTCATAATAATCCAACATTAATAATTAATGGATGGTTTATGAACGAAATAAAGATATAAAATTGTTGTTTAACAAGTGGATTGGCCATTTTCAACTTTATTATTAAGGATTAGTCTCTAATTTAGGTTACTTTGATGTTAATCGCTGTGATATATTTTAATAACTTTTACTAATAATTTTGTTCTTAAATTAACATCATATAATTTGAATCTAAATATTATAATGATTACAATTGGTTATTTTTATTTTTAAAAATATTATTCATTGAAGTGGAAAATTTGAAAATAATGTTAATCTCGCAGACAGGGAGAAATAATGGGGTTTTAAAGTAGAAGAATGTTCAATAGAGTATTATGTTTTCCTATAATATGAAAACTTGAAATTGATTATAATGACCTAAATTTTTTCATATATTTTTAATTTATCTAATTTTACCTGTAAATTTATTAAATTTATAATTAACATTAATAATTATTTAAATGAAAATGAAATTATTGACAAAAATGCAATATTATTAACTATCATCAGGAAATGATGTTTCCCATAAAAATCCCAAAACATTCAACCGATAATAATTCCAACATTTTAAATTTGTTAGTACTATTGATTTTATAAAATTAAATTTCTATGTGTTTCAAAAATTTATTTTTTTAGAGAAGTACATTAAAATAAATTCATTAAATAAAATATATTTTTAACCTTATAATGAATTTTAATAAAAAAATATTTTCATTATAAATATGTTTCATTTATATAAAAAAGTATTAAAATATATTATAAGTCATCATTAATATTCATATTACCATGTTTTAATAACTATATTAAAACTATCTTATTTAAATAATTATAACAACAACATTTTGTGTTGTAGAAACAAAGTATTTCTTGTAACGTAATCCAAGTTAGTGATATGTGTAGCATATGGTAATTCAGTGTTCCATATAACACAATCCAAAGAATGAAATAAATAAATGTTACCAAAATTATATTTAATTATATAATAACAAAAATAATTTTTATGAAAATTTTTTTTTACTGTATTTAATCATAGGATGTATTAATTTATAATAGTATTTTTAAATAAATATTGGTACTCCATAAAAACATTATTGATCTCTTTATTATTTTGTATGTTTTTATGTGGTACATAATTTTTGATATGGTCAGAAACCCTATGATTTTAGTATAAATTATATTTTTCTCTATTCTTGTAAAATCAATTATTTTAGAAAAATAACATAAATTCACCATAAAAAATATGTTTATCTATGATGTTAAATGATTTTTTAGATTTATTAAAATTAAAATTTTATTACTTACAAATTTATATTGAAAACTAAAATTAAAAATATAATGGAAATCATTTTTTAATAAAAAAGGGCCTTCTAAAACATTATGTGTTCTCCATATTGTTTTATAACAACTTATAATTTGATGAATTATTATATATTTGATATTATTATGAAATATTATAATTTATTACAATACTAACAATTTAAATAAAGCCTATTATAATTTTTAATACTTTATATGATGATTTGATAACAGATAACCCTTTTAAATATTATATAATATTTATTATGTATCCTCTAGATGTACGAATTTTTTTTATTTCATTATTTTTCATTTGTATAGGTTTTATTATTCTAATAATATCATAAAAAGTTTCATCTAATATTTAAAGACTAATTTTTGTTTACTGTTTCTTATAAATAATGTTGTTTAATATAGTATTAAATTTGAGAAAAAAATATATATTCCAAAATCATAGGGTATTACAACACAATATATCAATGTACATAACAAATGTATTTTTATTTTTTTTATACCTAATCTAGTATCTAACATTCACTAAATACTCATTGACAAAGATCCAATTTGAATTATATCACATTATGTACAAAAACATGTGAAACCACATCTAAAACTCATTTAAAAATCATCAAAACACATATATGATTCTATAATCAAATTCACTATGAATCATATCATATTGAAAACATTGTGAATACCCATTCAAAAATCAATTTTGATAAATATTTATTCAATTTTAGAGAATATTTCTATTTTTTTTAATTTCATTCCCCATTAATTCAACAAAAATGTGTGACTTCAGGGGCCGTTGTAACGTTGAAAAATAATATGAATACCTAAATTTATAAATTTAATCCAAGAGTATCCTCTAAAAATAGTAGGTTCTTCTCATGATACCATGGGTTATGGTATGATCTCTATAATACACATGTATATTTATACCTATGTTTACCCATTTTATCATATAAGTTCTTTAATTTCAATATTATCACCTTTTCAGATATATAGAATAACCACTAGATGTACAATATGACTATATCATGAAGCTAGTCACAGATTATATACTCTTTGATTATGAACTGACCATGTCGATCAATACCTTAGTTTTCATTCACCATTAGATTTAATAATATAACATTCCCATCATTGGATATTTTGAGAACATCATGTTTCTTATCCTGGTATAACTATGTAATCCATCAATCCAACATTATCATGGACTTAGATTTCATACGCTTAATATGAGATAAAAATTATATCTTGTTTGAGATTCATACAAAAACATGATTAAAAAATTATCCCTTAAGTGGAAAACAAAATTGGTTATATATGAATGGTATCAATGTATGAAGGTTATCAAGCTATATATATCAAAAAAACCCCTCATACATGGATTCAAATATACAACATTCACCCATGGCATAACATATTCATAGTTTGTAACACTATGTATCAAACAAACGGTGGTTAATCCAGTATAAATACACAATTGTATACCTACATGTAATTTTTTACATATTTATATTAAATAATACTCATGAAAAATGTAACATTTTATCACAAACTATAGTAATCTATGATAATCATAGATTTCTGTTAACTCGAATTAGTTGTTTTAGAGGACATGTACCATTTTAGATTATGAGTATATATATCCAATGGGAATGAATGATAATTTTGTGACTACCTTTTTATAAAATGATTTATTTAATATTCTCAAACACCTTAAATAATATTAAACAAACAATACATATTTTTTCTCATTATAACATATATTATAATCTTCCAGATTAGTCTAATGTTATCACAAATTATCGGGTTTTGTTAAACTCACTAAATCTCTATATAATTATTAACAAATTTTTTATTTACTCTACTTTATATAATAGTGAGACCTAGGAATCATATTCCTAATATTATTCTTTTTGAAAAAATATTAATTCTTATTAACACCATAACATCCAATTTCACTACATGAATAACCATTTATGTCTACATATAATTATTTCTATTATCATCATAATTATTATAAATGATACACATTCAATCCAATTTAATTCATTGCGATCTTTTATGTAACCTTTCCCTAACCTCACCTAATCCTTTTATAATATAAACTGACATTCACTAGGAATTTCAATTGAATAATATTTTTTAAATATTCGATCGTCCCTATGTTTAATAGAAATCCCACTTATCTCATGATCACAATAATTATTCAAATATAATTCTACGATACAGAAATTCAATTATGTCAATAAATAACAATTATAGTCTTTTGTGGGGGTATTAATAAAATAAAATATTATATCAATATATTACTAGGTATTTATGGGTTTGATGAATATATCAGCAAACAATATTTACACATTAAAATATTCCACTAATTGGTGGTATAGTCTAAATTAAAAATATATTAACAAAAATATAGCAAAATATATATATCCTCGATAACTTAATTTATAATAATCTTATTTTCAAACATATTATATGATATAATGAAACATTAACCATGTATATTAAAATTATCATGATAAATTTTTAATAATTATTATTTGTAAATAATAAAATTATATTTTCACCTTAGGGATGTATGATTAAATTTTTGTTCCCATTGGATAATGTAAGGACACGAATATAGAAATGAATCATGATAACCAATATTTATCAAGATTTAATTTACATTTATTAACCCCTATTTCACTTGAACGCCTTCACTGTCTAAGAGGAATGAATCAAAAAATGTGAACCCAACTCTATATTAAAAATAGAATGTAGAAATAGGAAAGAATAATTTAACACATAGGTCTTACATGGTGTGGATTTCATATGAGAGGGTAGTTCGTTTATTTTTTGATTATTTTTAATTACATGAATTTTATTACGACAATAATTATTTAATAATTAAAATCACGGATCATGTTTTACATAAGAACCGGGTAGGTGATATTAAATTTAATTATGTTGTATTATTTATAATGGAATAAATTTTTCATAAATTGGATTATTTAGATAAAACTCAATATTATATAATATTTTTATTAATTTTCTATTTTATAAAATAATATTTTAAATAAACATTATATTTCATAACATCAAGATAATGATTTACATACAATGGAAATGATCTTCTTGGATGTCTTCATGATATAACACACACATCGATCTATCATCATGATCTTTTGGATGATATAATCATGAATTATAGAATTCTATAAATAACACTACCTCCTTCCTCCTTATTAAGGGCATCAAACCCCAAGATATATTATAAACAACAAAGGCTTGATCCACGTATAAACAAGTTGGTTGGAATTATTATCAACATAGACTATCTCTGATTATTTTCTCATAGTGGTTATTAATCATTAAGAGTCAAAATTAAAAGAGATAATTTTCAATTGTGGATCTATTCCATTCCCAAAACCCATATTCATCCTTTGAAAAAAATTAATTATTTCTAAAAGCCGAAACAATTCTTCTTATTTAGAATTATTGAATAAATTCTAAAGTTTAATCTACCTCCTCGTGTCTTCATCTATATTTGAATATTTCATTCTCAATATGAATAATATAAATATTTATATATCTTATTAAATGTTGAATCATAGAATTTATAGTTTGGTTACAAAATATTCAAATAATATATAATTTATATAAATAGATGCTAAATACATCACCAATATTCCTTCAGGATAAAGCACATTAAAATTAAGTTATTTAATTAAAAATAATCTTTCTCAAGACTCGATGTTTTGAACCATTATATGATTGGTAGACATTGAAAACTCCATAATAATATCAATAATTAAAATGTAAGTAATCTATATAATTTATCATGGATAATGATTATGAATATTTTATTTGTGACCTTAATTATTATTTCATGAGGCATCCTTTACATGTATCGTTTTATTGTGCTATTTTTTACCAAAATATTTATGTGTGTATCATCTAATATTATTTTATATTTTTTTAAAATTATTATTCTTGGAATATAATTCACACAAGAAATTCATGAGATAAATATATATGATCAATTCAAATTATCCATGTATTATTTTTCCCCAATTTCATACAACCTATAATTGTTATAAAAAAATATTTACATAATTACCATGAAATTCAGAAGTTCCATATCCCTTCCATAATATCTTTCAACTAATCCTATTGATATGAGAAGTTCAATTAAACTAATCGTTTATTACTTTGAACTCACATATTCTAGTGTATTTATGTTTCTTCTTTTAGTAGATAATTTTTTGTATGATAATATGATCAACCTTCTATCTAATAATTATCTCAAAAGAATAAACTAATTTGTTTTTCTAACACTTATTTGTTATCCCATATCATCTTCAATATTCAACATGAAATGTTTTACATGACATAATATGTTCTAGATAATATTATTTGATTAATTTTATATCAATCATATGATATCACAAAACAATAAAACAAATTTCTATATATTTCATTTAATGAATTTGAGCTATATTTTGATTGGATACAAGAAAATATTGTGTTAATTCATTATTTTTTGAACTATTTAAATGATGTATTCTCCATATACTGAGAAATAATATTATCCACTTGAGGCTTGTCCGGCATTTAAAATAACTTCTATGGTAATATTTGTAATAAACAACAATTCCCCTTTACCAGGTCAATTAATTCTTATACTGTATGTTCTTTCTAGAGGTCTATTATGCATATCCCCATTGTGTTTGTTAACAATCCTACAACCCTCTACACCAACACTGACCCTCATAGGTGTAATTTACTCATCATTTACCTCTCTAAAAGATTCTATATTTTAGCATGTTCATTTTATATTGGGTTATGGGCTCTTTGGATATCTTATTTATCCATTATTTTGTAATTGTTTACCACGAACATTATGTAGTCAATAAATAAGTTATTAAATAGTTATAATCTTATTTATAGATACTAATGTATCTCAAACTACATCCTCCATATTTAATTATCAATGCACTTATTATAATTATTTTTAATTATAATATTACCTTTTTAGTATTATAACTATTCATATGAACCATAAATACATATGTTAAAACCCCCTTTATCAAATATCATGTTTCTTCAATAATTTATTAACCAAAAAATCATTGGGTTACCCAATTAAAATTATAATAACTAATGAATTTTTCATTTCATTATCATAGGGTGAATGTTGGAGTGAAATATATTACATATTCTAACCCATAGGGTATTAATTAAAAATAAATATAATTATTCATTACATGGGAAACTATCCAACATTGAAGATATTATATTTTGATATATTAACATGAAACTCAATTTACAATTACATATATAATGAAAATTAATTCAACACAGACAAAGTTGAATTTTCAATATCCCCCATATAAATATTATTTCATTATTAATCTAATTGGAATGTTAGTATGAGTTCCTCTAATTCTCTCATCCCCGATCACCATATTTCATTCACTTAACCTTTCTCATTTTATTCATTTCCCTTACAAAAAATGAATACTAATTTATTAAGTGTTAAATATAACATTATATCAATAAAAATCACTTCTTATGTCAAATATGACATAATATGGATTAGTTGATGTGAAAAAACTATTAAATAAATTAATATTTTTTCATTATATATAAATACTCTACACATTTTACAAGAAGGCGTGATATAAAACTTTTAAGGCTTGGTGTTTTAAAGAATAATTAAATTTAATTCTTTAAAGTCTTTCAAAATCTCCCACAATTTTATCTTCTCATATTACTATTTAAAACATTTCTTAGCTATTACAGTTTTTCATACCTAAGGGTAAATTTAAATAAAAGAATGTGTAAGATCAGATTCCCAATAATCTTAATCATTATAGATATCATCAAATCATCATATAAATTTATAAAATAATCATAGGGTCATGAGATAATGATCATTAAATAAGAAGTTCATTATGAATTATTAATAGATCCTAAATCATGATTCATATCATAAATCATTACCATTTCAATTGATATTAGTGTTAAGGGTGATGAATCATTATTAATCAGTCATGAAACATGATAAAATATAACAGAGAAATGAATATGAAATATAAATTTTAGAATAATAAATATCACATAAAATCCGTTCATTGTCCATGGATCATTGTTATGGCCACAAAAACGTAGTTGAAAATGTCCCATAATAGATTAGTTTCACTCCACAATATCTTTTCATCTCTAGAATCAGTTCATATCATATCAGACAACATATTAAATCTTGAGTATAAATAATTAACCAATTCATTTCAGGGATATATAATGTTGGGCTCACCCACCACATATTGAAAACGATAAATATTTATGCCATAAGATGATTTAAACATTCACCCTTCCATTATATATAACATATGGAAAAGTGAGTTTCATAAACATTTCATCAACACATATTCATAATACCTATATATAATGAACATGGATTGTATATTAGATAATATACCCAATGAAAATATAAAAATTAAAGGATTTTGAAATATATGAAAACACCAATGAAATATCATTTGAACATTTATTTGCAAATAAAGAAAAATATTTTATTCATTTGGTTTTATTAAAACTAAAAAAATTAATAATTCTGAGAATTTATTTTTAAATATACATAGACACTTTTAATGAAATGTTAAATGGAAATAACAGTCAGGAGGGAAGGGAATATTTTTTATGGTAAATATTAAAATACCATTTCCATTCAAACATTTTATAAAAGGACAAAAAAGGAATTTTTGGAGAAAATTATAAAAATAGTTTTTTAATCCATTGAAAACCTAGATTAATAAGGGTTAAAATGAATATAAATAATCAATGTATACCATAAATTAACATTTTTAAATTAATTTTTAGGACATTTACATGGAATAAAAATTTCATTTACAAAATATAAAGTAAGGTTGGGTTTTTCTAAAAACATTTTATTAATTTTTTTATGTAATATAGAGTGTAGAATATAAAAACATGAAAATTTATAAAGTAAAAACTTAATATAAAAATATATGGGGTTTAAGGGGTAAAGTGATTGTAATTCCCCATATTAGATTTAATTAAAAACTATCCCGATAAAAATCTAGATTACAACATAATCCCTTATATTCAGTCCTGAAATTCTTCGTATGCACTCTTATGTTATTATTCTTTTGGAAACCTCATTTTTACTACACATTAATACCTAAAAGGATTGTTTTTTGTAATATTATAAACTCTTATGATGTGTGGAATGAGGTTATAAAAATATTTTTTATGTATTTTTTAAACTAGGGGTGAAAATTGAGTAAACAAGTAATGATAGGAGGTTCCCTATAATAAGTGAGTTGGGTGGAACTCTAGTAAATATTAGAAATAATAAAATATAATAATGTAACAGTAATGTAAATGGGGTGCCATTTTGAAAAAGGATTAATGATAATATTTCTTGTTTCTAAAATATATTTAAAAAATTATTGTTTCCATGGATGTTTTCAACTATATTTTATATTTAACTCCCTTTTAACCATTCTAACCTAAACTGACGTTACAAATTTTGAACATATTTTATTTTCATTATGAATAAAAATAAAAGTGGACTAATAACCAGAAATTTAAATTAAAATTACAAATATATAAATCATTTTTTTTATTTTATAGAAATTATTTTAAAAATAAGCATTCAAAATTCAACCAAACTATTTTTTTAAAAAACATTTATGCATAAACCAAAATTAAATCACATTACTTACCTATTAATATAAATTAAATTAACATTAAAAGTTTTCCATTTAATATATTACCATCATATTTCATCACATGAATTATCATTCATGATTAATTTAGTTTTTCATTATAATATTTCTCTATACGAATAAAAGCAATATTTTAAAAAAAATTACACTTCACATTAAATGGTTCAATTTGAATACCTAACCAATTTATAACCAAATAATATAGTTTGTTTATGTAAAATAAATAAATTTTCATAATTCGGTTATAAATAATTCATTATTAATTATAAAAATATGATAAAAACAATGCACATAAACAAAATTTGTCAAAATAGTTTTTTGGATGAATAGTATTTCCAAATAGAAATATTTTGTTATTTTCAATAGTTATATTTAATTTTAAACCATATAAATTTATTCATTATATACTTTATGAGTATTATTTACAAAATTTTTGGGTTTCATTCATTGAAATATCTTTAAAAAATTTACATATTAGATAAAAATTGATTCTAAAATATTAGGGTGTTAAATTCTACCCTTTTCGTAATTATTTTTATTAATATACTATTATTCCACTTGAAATAACATAGGAAACTTGTTCTTTATCACATTCCTAAGTTCCCACATTGGTTCCTTTAATTTTTTATTTCTACAAATAACCATTATTTGGTGAATAGTTATAATTACCCAGGATTTCTCAAACATAGATGTTACATCCTTTTAGATGAATATTCACTAAAATTTACAAATAAACTCATGGGGACCATGTATGTGTATTTTATCTGTTGAATACATGCAAGATCTTATTATTTAAAGAAATATATTAAAAATATCCCAAAATGACCCCCCCCCCCATTTAGTGCTCTTCATTGTCGTACCCTACCGAAAATCAATCCTCATATCCAAATGAATGGAATCCTATGAAAGGGTGAATTGGGGTTATCAATATAGATAAAAATGGGCATATGAATTTATGATCATATGAAATCATAACATAATAATAAGTATATGAGATCTTGAATAATAAATTCAATATTTATATCACTGTTTTTTAATGATCATAAACATGAGTCATAACATAAATCGTGGATATTCATAATACATGAATGATAAATGAATAAATGTATATAATACATGAGTGAATAACATTGAAATAGTAAATAGATTGGTGGAATACAAATAGTTTTGTACTATAGTGAAAAACATTAAATAAGAACACATTTACTTATTTTTTTGGGGACAATGAATCAACCACTCATATAAAACATATGGACATGAATTTCAGGCCTTCAATTAATATTTTGGACATGCAACATAGTCCACACATAACTATATGAACATGATACCATTTCCACACGTAACCTCATATATAGGAAACTATATGCACACATAATAATATGTAGATTAATCCAGGACAATACATAGCATATTCACTATGATACTAGTTCTAATCATTACATTTTACACATGAATTAGGGTCCACATACTACATATTTACTAATGAGTTACACATAATTAACCAGAAAACTAGAAAACTATTTAGGTACCATACATAAAATAATCTATATATATCTTCTCCATATGATCGTAAAGCACTAATAATGTCATACCCCATGTGAAAGGAAATAATATTCTTTACAATTTCATCATAGTTTCACCAGTGTAAAAGAAGGGGGTTTTGTCAAAATCATGTAATTATATAATAAAAAATATAGATAAAGGATAATAATGGTATCATTAGATCATATCCATCATAACTCATCAGAAACAGAAATTGTGGGTTTCATTGATTAATATAAACTCAATAATAATATCATTAAAACATTCATAAGGGGAATATCATTTCCATTCTAAAATCACATCATCAATATATACATATTTAAAAAATAATAAATAATTTCTTTTTTGAGAACATTTTTTGTATCCTGTAAAGGATTATTCAATTCATAGGTTTTTAATGATGTTAGAAAATATCATTCATGAATTACATGTTGAAATAATGATGTCATTTACATTTTCTAAAAAACTAAAAAGTACTTTATTTTAAAAAATGACATAAAGATTAGATTTGAAACTTTTCATAAAAATTAAACCAAAGGTAAACATGTAAATAATAAACATATGGAGAAATGTAAAAAAACATTATACAATTTTTATATATAACATGTACATGGAAGATAAATTAATTTCAACTGAAGAGGGAACTAAAGAATATTTTTATTAAAATAAATATTTTTGAATCATGTATGCATAATGAGTGGAAGATGAATAGAAAATATGAATTATACAGAAATAAATAGGGAATGATAAAATACATTGTATTATTTATATATATATATCATAATATTTCATCATCATTACCATACTTATAAACAATATAGATATATAATTATATTGTAAAATAAAACCATTACCACATTGGTAAATTCTTAACCATAAGTCCCATTAATGACAATAACATATGTCGATATATAAATTCCAATAATTATTATAAGAAAATTACCAAAATACATGCATTGGTAATATATGAACCACTCAAATGAAATGAGTAAAATATAACATATGTCTCCAAGAAATAAAATAGAGACTAGATATCCCTTACTTTGAGTCTCAAATGTTTTTGTACTTGTTCAAACCTACTATATAATATATATATATAATTATTATAAATATATAAATGAACCATACATATATACATATATCATACTATATATGATTTAAATTTGGGATTTTTTTTCCAATTTATTCCCAATTCCTTGTAAAAATGATATTTATTGTAATTACAAATTTGTTTTTTATTTTTCATGTATGTTTTGATTAGTAATATTGAACAATTAAAAAGATCATGATTCTATCATATCCATTATTTTAAAAATGATATAAAAATGATATATTTTCATTATATACTTATATATAGTAATTCATAAAAATTAGTGATGGAAAATGAAGTTCATCATCCATAGAGATGGTATGTCATAAGTAGGTATGGAAATTATTTCCATTTTCTTGAAGGATTGAAAGAAATTACGTAAAAAATATATCACTATTATAAAATAATTTTTACCTAATTTGTATCACATATAATCTCTAAATATATCTTTATTTTAAAAGTGTAAATATAAAATGAAAAATGTATCAAGTTGCTTTGTGGAGGGGGTAGTACACACATATTCATGAGTGAAATTATCATTTTATAAGAGATTGGGTGATAAAAAGATAGATAATATATTATATTTAAAAAATATAATTTCTTTATAAATATTATTTAAATTTTTTAAAACCTTCATTTAATCCATCTGTGTAATGAGGGGATGAAAAATGAAATAAATCAGTTTACGAGGCGGTATTCCTCTATTCACATGATCAATAGTTTTGTTTCCCATTTGATGGAAGATGATATGGATATAGGTTATGAAATTAATAAAAAAACATATCAATATATTAGAGATAATTAATTTTTATATCATAATAGATGAAAAATATTCTATGTTGGATGAATATGAAATAAAATTAGAATCCTCGGTGAAGAAAGATACATATTCTAAAAAACATCTCTAAGTTAGAACCAAAACCCTTCATCAGATGAATTCATAATCAAAATAATACTTCAAAAACATTGGATTGGAACTATGTATTTTATATTATTAGTGTATTGTGTTATCCAAAATAATCTTAGTGTTTTGAGTGGTGATTATAGGAGATGAAATTATTAAAATGGGGAAAAGAACCCACATGGAACCCACTTGAAAATTTCCGCAAGGATTCCAAAATGATAAAATCATTCCAATGTAAAGTGATACCCAGTAACGATATATTCTATTTTTGGTATGATAATGATTATATATTTCTATAAAATTGTATTATAACTTGTTTTATGGGAAATATTACCCTTATTTTATGGTTACCCCCATATTAACATCACATTAACCATAACCTCAGTAATTAAGTTTTTTTTATTTTACTATTCTCTATAAAAAATTTACATTGGAATTATTAACAAATATTAATTATTATGATTCCAAATATTCATTAAATATTTTTAAATTCCACTCATTTTTGTTAAATAAATTAATTTAATATTAATACCACATACGTGAAAAAAATGGGTTTCTAAAGGAAAATTATTTAAAAGAATAAATACATTTCATATCAATGTTTAAAATGTAATTGATTCCAATTACTAAATTTGGATTAAAATTTAAACAACAAACCCTATTTAATTTTTAAAACAATTTAAAAAATATATATATTTTTATATAATTTAAATCAAAATTTATTTTTTAAAATATATTTGTGTTTTTCTCTATGAATAAAAGAATAGCTTTTCCAGAAATTAAAAAAAATTTATTCTTACATTAATTTTGAAATTTTGATTCCAAAAATTATGTTCATTTTTAAAATATGTTTTCTAATCGTTTAATAGATTAATTTAATTAGTTGTTCAAAAAAATCAATGAAAATAATTTTCACTTGAAATATATTTTTGAATTATATAAATACATTACCAAAAAACTAAATACTTATTTATCAATATACATTCATTATCTAAAAATATTACACTGAATGTTAAAATTTTTGATATTTCGATTCATACCTCTAATATTAAAGCGTAGTTAAAAACCATATTATTCAAATAATAGTAATAATAATATATTTCATATATCTAAAACACGAAGTTTCATGTAATACAAGTTATCAAAAATATTAAATATATTTGTAATAAAATATCATAATTTTAGGGTGTTTCATTGTACCAAATTTTATGTGAATTCCTCCATCTAAATTCATTCACATTGAAACAAACAACTGATGATACTTTTCCATCATTATATCATTATGTTCCTACATAACTTCCTATAGTTTGTGGTTTCACCATAAAACATTGTTTAGGTGAGTTATATAGATTCTTAAACATTATATCTGTGATCCAATATATAATTTTTTTTATAATAATAGAATATAATTATCCATCATTATGAACTTTGACATTAGTACATGTGATGGACCAGGTATGAACATTCTCATGAGAGATATCTGGTACACATCGGGGAGTTTAGAGAGGTCTAGTGGAAATATCAAGTTATAGGCTGTCGTCCTTAATCAATCAATAATATTAGAAGTTTGAATATACCTAGGGCTTAAAAATAATTTAGTCCCAAATATCGTTACCTTATTCCTTGAATAATTTTAAAGGAATCCTTCTCAAAAAATTAAAACACTAGATAAAGAAAATGATTTTCAGCATAACTTATATGTGGACTCTCAATTGACAAGATGTGGTTTTGAATGGATATGAATTATTATGAATATTATTCATCTATAATAGGTCTCAGTTTCACTTGTTATCCATATTTATCCTAGAATTTGGTATTAATAAATTTCATTCTTTAGATGGATTCATATGGAGCCATCTAAATTGTCGAGTGAAATATATTTTTGTAATAAAACATAACTAAAAGAATGTCTTTATCCCAAACTCCATTGAAGTACATAGAACAAGAAATCAGAATATCTGAAATGGTTTGATTTTTTTCTCTCATAAATACCATCTACATGGTTATGATGCATATTTTTTAGACACAAATTTTTGTTGAGAGCTTGCAGGTGTCTTTTCTTTAAGTTCGTTGTAAACCTTTGTTCCCAATAAGATACAATAGAATCTGTTACTCCATGAAACCTTTCAACCTAATTAATGTATATCAATAAATAATGATATAAATATAAATATTCTCTATTAGTGATGATGTGGACTGACGTCATGATGAGATCTACCACAACCCATATAGAATTTTTACCATATATTTTCTGGGTTATAATGATCCCGAACGAAGTATTTCAGAGCTAGTATAGTCCTTTTTCAGACAAGAATAGATATAATGGGTAAAATTCCAAAGGAAATATAATTTTATTAGTTTTGGGTAACTAATTTCATAAATGAATTCCATTTTACATTAGTAATAGAAAATAAAACATAATAGATAATAGAAAAAATGAAACACATTTGTGTATAATCATTCAATGAATTATTATTTATATCGTAGGGAAAGAAAAAAATAAGGGTGATATCAAATACATAATAAGGGTTAATTACAACGGAAGATATTATGAATCAATATGATTAATCAATATTGAATGGTATATATCTGAACACATATTCAATTTAAATAACCTTACAATCTTGATAAGATAAGGTATAACCAATAGGGGATGGTTAAATAACTAAATAAAAAAATTATTTAATAAATAACTATTAACAAAATGATAATTATATAATAACATAGATATAATTTGATTGATACTGATAATAACTTTTTTATTAATAAAGAATTAATGAATTATAAATTTTGTATCAATAACCTATTACATAAATCGTTATAATATATCCACAATGTAGATTAAAATTACTTTGTAAAAACTCTTATGATTTGGCCAATTGGATTGTATCATGGGAACAAAATATGTATTTAGGGGATATCTATAAATGGGAAACACCAATTTCTTCATGTAAAAATAATTCCCCATATATCAAATGATAAATTTTTTATGTCCAATTTTCATTTTCAACAAGTAGCATTTATGAGTAAATGATGCATATTTATCAGTATCTCCCCATTAATCAAATAACATTCAATGCATACACTATATGTAAAACATGTTTGAATTTTTAGAAATATTTATATAAATAATACATGAATATTTATATTTAAGTGAAATGTTATGTCCAATAAAAAAGGCTAACATGAAAATGATTTTTTCATGTACGATATTATAATAACATTTACCACTTGGTAATTATCAAGTCAAATCCCATTTGATGAAACATTTTAATGTAAATAATAGAATTTTGTAAAATATGAATGAATATTGATATGAAATTTCAAAATGAGTAGTATGTACACCATATAAACAGTGTTGGATCATAATTAAATGTAATCCACAATTGATTGTCTGTTGATATGATTTCTCTAAACTCACACTTCCTTTTTGGTTGAACATGAATAAACCTCTAATGTAATAGTTTAATAAATTTAATTAATTTTAACTGGTACTATATTACTATTTTTAATGTCATATATGATCATTTTATAAATTTTTTTTCATAATAATGTTAATAATCCTTCATTATATTCATTGTTTCCATTATTTATTGACTTGTTTTCTTATATTTTAGTTTTCATTAATGTTTTGGTTCTTCTACATATTATAGATTCAATATCAATAGAATAATAATAATAAAATAATTATCATATTTGTAAATTAATTAAAACTTTTAGACTAATAATTAATGATGGTTTTGTGAAATGATTTATTATGCGATCATGGTGATGGTTTGTCATACGTACGCTTGAGTAACATTTCCATTTTTCAATGATCAGTATAGAATGGTGGTAAGTAATATACTATATTTAAATAATTATAATAATATTATAAATAAAATTTTATTTCATTAAGAATATATATATATACATATCATCCATATGGTTTGGTGATTTATAGATTATCTTATCGCCTCAATGAAGGTAGTAGTCCACATGTACATGAACGATGTTATAATATATAAGTGAATGTAAAAGAAAGAATGTAAAATTATGTATTATGTTTATGAGAAATATATATTTCATGAATATAATATTTACTTAATTTATATAACATATATTCACTAAAATTATCCACATTACCTTCAATGTAAATCATTATTGAAAAATGAATCACATTTCTTAACAAGATGGTGGTCCGTCGTACCCATGAGAAATGTTAACGTATCTCCTCCAGCATGGAATGGAAAAAGTTTTTAAACGATATAATGAATCATCATTTATAATTATGTAATTAATATCATATATATACTAGATATAAGTAATCTTACCCAACCATGATAAGTATTATTGTAAAAACTAATGGCATCGGTTCACAAAGTGGTAGTCCTTCAAACACATGAAGATGATTTGGTAACACATTTGAATAAAGTTGGTATGGTTGTATGGAATACCATTAGAATAAAAACATATATGAAAATATAATATAATATGGTCAATATATCATAATGGCTCAATAATAATTTATGTGGATGGAGGATGAAATTAAATAAAACCACTTATTGAAAAACATTACATCTTCTTCAGGTATCCTCCATTGGTTATCACTATAAGCCACACTATGATATATTTATTCCAAAGAATATATCATATAGGATGAGGAGATGTAATTTGGAATAATTATTAGTAATTTATTGGTTTAACTAAAAGGGTTGTAATATGTGAAGAAGATTGGATTTCGTGGCCTTTTATAGTTGAGGTGAGTGATACAGTTGTCAATTTGGGAATAAAAAGGGTCTATCTATGTTTTTTACAAGCCAAAATGATAAAAATGGATTATTTTCAATACATAAACATTATAAAATATACATATGGATATAAAAAATATATTATTAATGTTCTTATGCCATATTTACCCTTATCATTTTTAGTTATCCTCCCTCTCAAAAAATCATTTTTCACATTTACCATGGTAAATAAACTTTCCTATTTTAATTATTAATTATAGTAAAAAATTAGGTTTACCATATTAAAACATATAAATTAATATGATTCCAAATATTGAATCTATTTTTCCAAATTCTATTCACATATTTGGTAAATTATTACATAAAATTAATCCCACAGATTGGACTAGAAAACATGTTTTTAAGAAGAAAATGTATAAATTTCCAAAAAGTTTTTTTTATCAAATTTCAATATGAAAATTATTCTAGTGAGATAATATGGATTAATGAACATAATATTTTACTAATTTTACATTACTAAAATTTCATAATATAATTTCATGATTTATATTATTCGATGTAAAAGTTAGTTCTCCATTAAAATTCATTATTTTTCACTATTTTTAAAAAAACAATAAATTAGAAAAAACATATAATTAAATCTATGGTATTTTTGATATTATTATTTAAAACATAAATATTATATAAAAAAAATATATTTTATAAATATTTTGTAAATAAATTTTACAGTTTTTTGCACAAATCACGACTATATAGTCTTTCAGAAAAAAGTGCATCCTTCGAAAAGCATTTTGTTTTCATTTAAATAATGATTATTTTATTTATAATTAATAGATAATCATAATTTTCATATCTTGTTTAGTAATATACACAATTCAATAATCTAATGTATAGGTGATAAGTATCATATTAAATTATGATATTTTAATAATATGTGACGTTTCGTTTTTATAGTTCCCCTTCACTTTATAGTTGATGTATTGATCTTTTGAAACCGTTTTCTTTTCCACGAAATCGTGAGAATGGTTCATTTTTCCCCCACACCTAATGAAATCTAATTTTTTTTTAATCAAGTACCAATGGGTTTCCAACCACAATTTTTATATATTGAAAAATTATTATTTCCCCTCCTCCATTTATCGATAATTTTCATTATTAACTTTTTCATATCATGATTACTTTTAAAACCCTAATAAATATATAATTACATTTCTCTCTTTTTGGAACATGATATTATTTCCTCATACGATGTGGATGTTTGGTGGAATAGTTCCCTTCATAAAATTTGATGAGGGATGTTAGTGAAAACATTATTCTTACTCTTTGAATTATGTGAATTCATGTCTCTCATATTCCTTATATTAGGTTCCATTTATAATAATGGAATAAAATATTTTAAATCATATCATTATTAAAAATATTTTATAATTCAATAACTAGTGAAATGCATAAATTTAATTGAAATATTTATGCATAGATAATTGCATTATCATAAAATTGGTTTCCTTGAGGATATATATATTTTAAAAATCATTTATAATGGTTTCTAATAATAATGTGAATTATCCTAGGAATAAACCAAGGTGTGCCAAACTATATGTGTAGTAATTTTTTTTAATGCACCATGTAGTGATCAGGTCCAACCTAATATTCCATTTTCATAGTTTCTTACCCCTTTAAGCTTTGTTCTAGAACCAAGTCAACCTGTATTATCCATATTGGGAAGTATTTCTATAAAAATCATATTTTATATTTACATTTCGGTGTTATTCTATTCTTATCCTAAAATTATATAATATTTATATGATACCTGAAATATTTTTATTAAATATAGTTCTTAATTTTTATATTAATAAAACTCTGATTCTAACTCTAATGGCCTTTATCCCAATAGCCTGGATCTGTCATCTTAAATTATTACATTTAAAAAGATATTATGGTTCAAATCCTGAAGGACTTATCAGTTTAGTTATTTGGGTGAACCATATAGAATCATTATTACCATTTCTAATGGAAATAGAAAATAAAATATAACACATAATAGAAACAATGGAACTGCACTCTTGAAAACTCGGTCTAATGAACAATCTTTATATCCTATGGAAAAGAAAACAAAATCATGGTGGTATTGAATTCTTAGTAATGGTTAAGTATAGTGGATTAAATTTTTAATCAATAATTATAATTATCATATAATAATAAATAACTAAATACACATTACATTTAAATATGTATACTACCAATATATGATGAGGCATAATCAATATTTCTAGGTAAATAACTGAATACAGATATAATTTAATCAATATATGAGCATGAAATTTCTCCTGAGATAATATCATAGAAAAAATCACCTGGATATTGATAATAATTTCATTCTCAATATAGTAATTTCTTAGTAATTATACAACATATATCACATACATGATACATCTCCCATTGTGATATACCCTTAATACTATTTAAAACTACCGGTTAAAAATCCATTTGATTTGTCTATCATGTATGTTTAATGAGACTATTTAATGCACTGAGGGGTTATCTATAACTAGGCCCCAATAATGTCTTCATGTCATAATTTTTTCTTATATATATACTAATATATTTAATTCCGGAAAATGTTTCATTATCATTAAATATCTATAATTGGTAATATAAATGGATTTATGAATATTTCCCCAATTAAAGTAATAAATTTTAATGTATGGACCATATATAAAAAAGGTATATAATTCAATAATAAATCACATCCATCATACATGAATTATAATATTAACGAAAATTGTTTTCTACAATAAGAATTTATCATATTAAATATATTATTTCTAAAAAAACATAACAATATCAAAATAAAGTAGGATTGTATAAAAAATTTTACAACTTGGTAATTTTCAAGTCAAAACCTCTTGGATGAAATAATTTCAATTCACATTTTAAATATCAAGAATTATGAATGAATCATGATATTACTTGATAAAAGGGATAGTATATAAACCATTTAAATGAGAATATGTGAAAAATTAAAAAATAGTCTCAATGTAATGTCAAATTGAGATGGAATCCCATTCCCCACGCTTCCTTTTCTATTGAATGTTATTTTTTCTCATATATAGTGTTTTTAAAAATTATGGAACTTAATAAAAATATTAAAATTTAAAATATCATATATTATCCTTATATAATATATTATCATCTGTTTGTTAATAATCATTCATTGTTTTTATTATTTGTTGTATTAATTTCCATGTTTTCTAATTCGTTCATTTTAAAAAATGTTCTTGTCCTTATGAATACTATTTTATTATCATCTATAGAATTATAATGATGAAATAATTATAATATTTATAAAAATATTATACATATATTTGTAAAAAATAAATATCGTTTTGATAAAATTATTACGTTTTGATCCTGGAGATGGTAGGTCATATATACACATGATTAATTTATCCATTTTCAATGATCTTTATAAGAAGGTGTTATGTAATATTCCATACAACCGGAATGATAAAGATATAATAAATACCATATTATTTCTTTAAATAAACTGATAAATATAATCCATGTGGTTTGGTGATGAAAATAGAACCACATTGCTTCGTAAAGGCATTACTCCACATGTACACAATTTATGTAATAAATTTTTGGTGAGTGAAAATGAAATACAATTAAATAATTAATTATTTTTCACAATGATAAATATTTCATTAATTTAATATTAATTTATTTTATATAAAATAAATTCAATAAAATTAACTATGTTACCTTTCATGAAAATGATATTGAGAAATTAATCACATCACTTTTTGATGTGGTAGTATATCATACACAAAAATAATGTTGACATATCTCCTATGAAATGGAACGTAAATTTTTTTTTATATAATTACTCCATATGTATAATTATTATATAAATATCATGCATGTACTTTATAATATTCATCATACCCAACCGTGAGATGTGATAATTTAAAAATAACTGACATCAGTTCACGAGGTGATAGTTCACCGTACACACGAACGATGCTATGATAACACAATTGATACATTTTGGTATGGTTTTAGAAAATTACATTAACATGTATAAATATACATATATTGATTATACTAATCATATTATATAATAATGTATTAGTAAGAATTTAAGTAGGATTGGAAGACATAAATAAAAACCACTCATAAACGAACATTACCTTTTCATCGATTATCCTCCCTAGGTTTGCAGTAAATGATTTCACAGTATGGATTTATTCCCCAAATAAAGTCACTTGAATGAATTTATGGAATTTTCTATGTGATTTGTTTGGTTATTTTCTAATCCAATATTTTTGTGAAGGTGTGAAGAATAATGTAGAGGGGTAGTTATTTATACGTAAGGTGAGTGGCACATTTGTAATTTTTTTAATGAAATAGTAGTACCCACATTTATCATAATCCAAAAGGCCCCAAAATGGAGTATTATAAGTACATAGATAGTAAAGTCTCCAAATGTGACAATTGATATATTTTAGACATTTTTTTCATTTTGACCTTTATCTATATTTTTGATCTACCATTAAATACATTTTTTACCATAACCATGGTATATAATTTTTTCTTTTTTACTAATCATTATAGTAAAAATTATTAATTTATCAATATTATATATCATACATTATTTAAATGAAGAAATATGGAATTATTTTATCAAATATAAATTTATATATGTGGAAAAATATAATTTAAAATTCATCATGTAGACTGGATGAGAAAGAAGGTTTTTAATGGAAAATTGTCCAAATGTGTAAGAATTTTTTAGATCATAATTTTATATTATAAATTTTAAAATACCTTAATTTTGAATAATTCATATAATATTTAACAAATTTTTCTTTATATACAATTCAAAATATAAATTTTCATTATAAATTATTTAATAAAAAACCTTTTTTCATATAAAATGTATTATTTTTAAATTTTCATCAAAAACTGTATCTTATCAAAAAAATCCTGGCCAATATTAATTTTAATATTTTAATATAAAAAATTATTTTATTTTTTCAAATAAATATCCAAAATATTACAAAATAATTTCAGAATTATATTTGAAATTAGTGTCCAAAACGTCTTTAATAAGAAAATTTACCTATTTTTATAAAAGGTTTATTTCTTTTAATGATTATTAATTTATTTATAATTAAAAATCATAATTTTTATAATTTAAATGGTTTTATTGATACAGACTTATTCTAGTGGCATGTTTATAACTATCATTTTAAATGATAATATTTTAATTATATGTCATATTTTATTTTAACTCGGTATTGAGTGTAAATCAAGCTAGTCTCAAGGTCGCGTGTAACATAATATAAACCCAGTGTTTCATATAGTGAAAGATAAAATCAGTGATGCAATTACAAAAATATATATAAGATATTAAATATATTTAAAATAAATAAATATAATTTAAAGTAATAAGGTGATATATCTTTTTTTATTCATGGTTTTTTGTTTCATACACAATATCAAACCTAACAATTATATTTTAAAATATCAAGGTGTTGCTTGGGGAGTCTGAAAACAAAATACATGGTGATGATTTCTCATTTTCATTCTAGTATGGATAATTTTTGTATCATCTCCATATAAATTTTTATCTAATAAATAAATTACCAACATACTATGTACTGAGATACAATCTCTAAATTGAAAATTTTCATTCCATCTAACCATAGATATTATTTTTGATCTGTAACATCTTTTCAGTTCTTTGATGAATAAAGATTAATGAACTTTTAACTTCTACTAATAGATCATTCATAAAATCTAGTGTGGATGTAAAAATTAAATGATTCTATAACCATATCATTCCACCATAATCTATATATAACTCAATAACATTTATTTCCTTGTTCATTAGAACTACATATTTCATATATGCCTCTTTATTCATCACATAGATAAATAATTGAACCCTTATTTGAGAAAGAGTGTATTTCCCCCATCCATTAATTATTTATGTAACGATTCTTATAAAATCATGAAATATTCAATACTTTTTATCCTTATCAAATATATACAATCATGAACCTTTCGACTCAATCAATCAGCCACCTTGTTCCCTTTCCTAGTGTGGTAATTTATTTAGCAATCAAAATATTTAATCATCTCTAGTCATCTTCTCTAATGATTGTTCAACTATAACTATGTTAGTATATTATTTAATATCATGTGATCAATATATATTTATATATATCACACCCTTCTTTATAAAAATATTTCCTACATATATATAATTTGATATTACAGTAGCTAACTCCCAATCACGAGTTTGATAAATTTTCTCATGACAACGTTATATTTAGGATGAAAAAGATATTATCATACCATTCTATTAAATAATTATTCTTAATACTTTCATTTATGAATCATTGTAGATTAAAAACCCTTCTACCTTGTTGGTTAATGTAATATTAAGATCATTGAATTACCTTCTGTTTATTTGCTTGATGTTTTCATCACATTCATCAATCTGTGGGAACGTGGTTCCATTCCATGTTATCATTTTATGTTGATTGGACAGTTGTATGAAATCTTCCATGAAGCTTCCATAATATCCTTCAAAATAAAAAAAACTATAGATCTCACTCATCATGGTTGTTTTGGTTCTAATGTTCAGTAGTTTTTTTCTTTGATGCATCCACCAATATACCCTTGCATAAAAATATATGACCCAAAAATTGAATCCTCTTTAGTTAAATGTCACATTTTTAAATTTTAAAAATGTTTTTCCTTCCTTAGGTTTTCTAGAAAAACACTCAAACGTTATTCATTCTCTTCCTTGATCATTTAATATATAATAATATTGTCAAGAAATACTTTTACAATATGATCAAGGTGATCTAAAAGGAAATTATTCATTAAATACATAAAGATAGTACATGAATTTATAAGACCAAAGGGAACCACTCTATCTTCATAGTTTCAATACCTTTAATAAATTATCATCATGGAAATATCATCCTTAAGAACGCACAATTAATGATATCTAGTATAAAGGTAATTCATATAAATTGGTTTAGTTCAATGCAATTGATCAAATAAGTCCACTATATATGGTATGAGATACTTGTTCTTGATTATGATATTGTTTAATTACCTATAATCATTTAAAAGTAAAAATAATCCATACTTCATAATGAAATAAAGAACTGGTGAACCCTAGGAAGATATACATTTATTAATAAACCCATATTTTATATTCTATAAGAGTTGGTTCATCAATTCCACTAACTAAATTAGGGCCATTATATAGGGAGTATTAGAAATAGCAATATAAAAATTTGGAATTCTATATAGATATGAAGCTCAAAATTCGGTGGAAGAATAGTAATCCCATATAATAATAAATAAACAAACTATTGAAAAATAGGTATATCATACATCATATAACTTATCTAAAATATGGTACATCAAAATTATTGAATACCTAATACCACCTACACATCATCATTATATCTCCAATACAATACAAAAACAATACTGGTATGATGACCATTATGAATATTTTATCAATGTGATAAATCAAGATAAATCATTACTAAGATTTATAAATCATTACACTACCATTTGAATGAAATACACATCAAGTTTAACATAGGCCATCCATAATCATTATCAATTAAAATCCCTCATAATAGTTTAAAATTAAATGTAGACAAACCAATGAATATATCAATGGAGTTTCAAATAATTAGTGTAGATATGTCCATTATTATACACCAACTGATTATGGATTCATATATCAATGAACCCATTTTAGAATTAGTACCCCTAGGTAAAACATTGTGAGAGTTAAATTCAATTGAAATATATATTATAATATGTAATTTCTTCTAAAAACACAAAAATACATCCTGGAGAAGACATTCAGATTTTATTTGAGACATGGACATATACTTATACTAATCCACAGGGTTATCATTTATGTTTTACTATCATAATATCAAAGATTATGTATACACTACTAAGATACCATCTATAATGACCATAATATTTCATATTTAGATATTATATATTATAAAATGAGTATTCAATATATTTAATAAATACACACCTAATAACTATATAGGTTTTGTTCCATTGTTTACTAGATAGATAATATATATATTACATGACTGTTCATCAATGTCTAAAAAATTGTCAACAAACTTATTACTCTTCATATACATACCCTAATAAAAACCATTCATCACATCCTCTAAAAAAATTCATAAAAAAAATTGTGTGATAAGATTCACAGTAAAGGTAAACGTGGGATATATAAAATTATGATCATAATGAATCACAATATTATCATAAGGCTATTAGATCATCAATATAACATAAAGAGTCCATAAAAAAATTTTCCAATGGAAATAAACATGATTCTTGTAAAAAACATATTAGTAGTTTATAATACATGAATCGTAATGGAATCGATGTATTTAAGATGTGATTGCATAAAATTTTCATAATAATTAGGTTTTTATAATACACCATGGCTTATAACATTGTGATCATATATAAATAAAAATTGGTTCAGTCATTAAATTAAGGACATGAAATTAGGCACTCACATAAAATATATGCACACGAAATCTAGGCCCATGCCTAATATTATGGATAATAAACCATGTACATACATAATTATGTATATTAAACCAAGTCCAAACACAACCTTTCAAAAAATAAATCAAGTACAAGAATAACCATATGGACCTGAAACCATGTCCCATCATAACACTGTGAACATGAAATTAGTTTCCCACATAACATATTTACAAACGAATTGTCGATTTTTACTGAATGAATTGGACAAAAATTTAGGTCCCTCCAAATAGATAATCAATACAATTGTGTTATGTGATATGACAAAACATTAATCTTTTCATAAATCATGAAATGGAAATGTGTTTCCTAAAGAAGTAATCATTGGGTAACCCATTAAAAAGAAATGGGTTATGTAAAAATATTTTTTTTTTAATAATAATTCCTCTAGATAAAGGATATGTATTGTATAGTTACTTAATATCCATATTAAGGAATAATTAACATCATTGTTTTTTTCTATATTGAAAAAAATTCCATAAAAATATCATTATAACAATCTTGAGGAAAATACACATTCCATTTTTAAATTAATTCATTAAAATCTAAAATTTTCCAAACTATTAATTAAAACATTTTAATTAAAAAAAATGGAAACATAAAATGAATTAATTAAATAATTTAGTGGTTAAGATGGTGGAAAAAATAATTTACACTGTATAAATTAAAAGAATGAATCTTTTCACATTTTCATTAGAAATTAAAAATTATATCATTTAATAAAATGAAAAGAATATTCCATTAAATTTTTATAGTAACATAGAAAAGGATAAAAATTAATTTAATAATTATTTCTCAAAAATACAAAAAAAATTATTTCAATCAATATTAGAATATATTAATTGAAGAAAAATGATTTTCTACTGAAGAGATAAATGAAGTTTATTTTTCTAAAAAACATTATTTTCAACTCTTTAGTACATAAAGGGATGAAAATTAATTTAAAATATGTTTATTATAGAAGTAATTTGTGGAGATGAAATGGTTTATTTTATTTAGTGATTGATTAGAAGATTTTATCATCTAAATCATAATCATAAAAAACCTACTAAAATGGAGATTACATAAAAAAACATTACCGCATGGGAAAAATTATAATCATAAGACCATAAAAATAAGATAACCATATATGGATATTTAAATAAACATAATTTTCAAATGAATAATCCAAAAATACATTCATGTGATTTATATACACTAAAAAATAATATAGTGGTCAATATGAAATATGTATCGAAGAAATAAAATATCATTGGAAATCCCAAACAATTAGTTTCTATATTCCTACCATATATTGGAAAATCATATAAACTTAATATATTTTTAAAATAAATTAATTATATATTTATTAATATATAGATAATACCTTATATGATTTACATATGATATTTTATTATCATTTTATTAACAATTCCTAGTTAATGTCGGGTTTCGGGTAAAAATGACTTTATTTTCTTCATGTTTATTATGGTGTGGTATTTTAGTAATTTTATATTGATCATGGATACAAGATATATATAATTATAACAATTATATAAATATCAAAAATATTCACTAGATTTGTATTCAATATAATCTATAAGATATTTATATTTTAAAATGAATTATATAAATAATGGTGATGGTAGGTCGTATGTTGACATGAACATTGTTCCAATTTTCTCAAATGAAGAAATGAAATTATGGTGATAATTATTCAATCATTATTGAATAATTATTGATTCTTATATTTCACATATATTCAGTTAGTCTTTTCCAATTACAATCCTTGTTAAAATAAAATGAGAATTGAGCCACATGACTTCGTGGAGACGATAATCCACATGTTCAAATAATAGGCTTTATAGTTTTTCAATGGATTAGAAGGTGATGTTTCTGATAAGATATTATAATTAAAAAAATATAATTATTTTGTAAATAAAAATTAAATATATAAACACTTCATTATATCTAGCTTTGAAATGATGTGATGGAAAATGAATTACATTTGTTTGTGAGACAATATTCCACTATACACACTATTAATGGTTTCATTTACCATTTAATATAGGAGAATATGAAATATGTTATTAAATAAACATTACAACACATATATATATATATATGGAAAATACTAGTGTTCTTATATTATAATTTTAGAATATTATTTGGTTGAGGTGGATGAAAAATTAAAACAAAAACACTCTATTAACAATGATACCTCTTCTTCGGGAATCCTCTTAAGGTTAACACCCAAAATTCTTTTTAGGAGGGATTACTAAAAAAATATGGACTATAGTATATATAAATGGAAACCAGGAATAGATTATGTTAGGTATTAGTAGAACAAAATGTATTATGGTGTTGAAGAGGAGAGGAGAGGATATGTCCTTATATAAGGGGGAGAGGAACCCTCTTGGAACCTACACGGAAATTTTCTAAAAGATTAAAAAATGATTTAGTTAGTCAAATGAAAAATTCATACAAAAGGACACAGATTCAAACATCATATATGGTAATGTTTAAATATGGAAATAAAGAGTTTTTATATAATAATTATATATAAACATACCAGTATTTTTCGGCATACCCACCTCCCTAGTGAAACAGTTTTTACATTAAAAATAATAATTAATTTATATAGTTATTTCTATTAATTATTACCAAAAATTAAGTTGGAAATATTATCTATGATTCAATATTATTAATCAAAAATTATTATCTATTTTTCAATATTTAATTTATAGAAGATGAATTGTTTAATATTAAATTAAACTCGCATGCATGATGAACAAATGGCTTTTCGAAGCAATATATTTCTAATGTATAAAAATATGTGTATAATTTTTCAATGTGAAATTGATTAAAATGAACTCTATAAGATTAATAATATTATTATTGAACTAATTTTACTTTTAAACTACTTTAAAATTATATTTATCTTTGTAAATACTATAAAAAAATATTCATTTCTTACTAAAATTGTTTTTCACTATTCAGTGAAAAAATAATCTTATCATATAATTATCAAAAATTCACCCTTTGATAATTTTTACATGTTAAATAAAAAATAAATTTTATTTTTTAAAATAAATTTTATAAAAGTGGGAATTTGGTGTTTCATAAAATGCAATGAAAATAATATTTTAAAAGATTTATATTTTCTATGTATAAAATTAAATCACAAAAAATTAAGAATTTATTTATCAATATGTCTTCGTTATAAAAAAAATTTATAATTAGTTTTAAATATGGGTTTATTCATATTCATACCTCCATGTATAATGTATATATCATAGTGATCATGTTTATATTATAGTATTAACAATATTTTACTATTTGTGAAAACGCATTTTTGTGATTAACACAAGAAACTAATGAAATTATATATATTAAAAAAACCCAAAAATATCAATGTGTTATAGTAGGATTGTATATTAGTAAATTGTGCTTAAAATTAAAATATTCTATAGGGATTTTGTAAAAAATTTAACCATATTAGAAATGAATGAGCTCATAGTTTAGTTCATGTGAATGATCTGGAATGACCATTCACAAAAAAGATACATGTAACACATCTTGAAATTTAGATTTTCATGTAGAATGTTACAAGTGGAAATAAACTATATTAATATGATTAATAATATCAATGTGGTAGATATATTAGGGGATTATATTTTCATTCATTACAAATATCATATCAATTTTCCATGTTGATATCTATATAAACATATTATAACCAACTCATAACACTATATCTATTCACATATTTTAAACATAATTATTCAATAAATTTTAAGCCACCCTGATGTAGTGTTGAATATAGCTAACCATCCCCACCATTTCCAAAAAAAATAAGTTCTTAATATCTTTCAGTCCCAAACTACCTCCTATTGTGTTTGGGTTATAAACTTTATTCCATAGTGGGATTCATAAAGATCCATATAAATGCTCGAGTGAAAGAATGTTTTTTAAAAAATGAAAATATTTTATTTTAATCATACAAAAATCATTAAAAAACATCAAATAATGATCTCAGAATATCATTTAAGGATTAGATTGTCATATTATATTGACAATATATCTATGGATGATATGCATCACTAAACCTCAACTATTAATTCAAACCATACTAATGAATTCTCAAAAACATAATAGAATCCCATGGATATTTATTGGATTATATTGAGATTGGTACTCTTTAGACCATTACCAATTCATTAATCTATATCCAAAAGATCTCATCAAGATTGAAATTATCTCTAATATAATTTTTTTTATTTTTACAAGATCATCTCTAAAAAAAGTATAATTTTATCATTGGATGTACGTTGGTGTACAATGATGAAATCTTGGCAGAAAATTCCACATTTATATTTTTCTATTTATAAGGGATATAAATTCTACTTATCATTATTTCTCTATACCTTAACTAGGGAGAATAAAAATAATTAAGATATATAATCCAAAATATTTATCTGCAAATTGTCCAACAAAAAATGATCTTTTGTATCTCCATACATCTTTCTACACTAATCGTAAATAGGGAATTATGAAATGTATTTTTATATAATATCTCATTATTTAATTCATGTTGTTATAATATTCATACTATAATATTCAACCTTATCCCTCAATCATTATCATGATTGTAATCATGAACATTTTATACTTTATTTATCAACTTCATATCCTACCTCCACTCCTCTTTAATAATCAAATGAGTATATGGTTGAACATTCATCTAGGAAATATTGTACATTCAAAATCTATCATTATTTCAATATATATCGTATAAAATTAAAAATTATTGTTTCTCTTTAAATCCTCAACTAGAACAAGCTATCATGGTCTTTTCGACTCCAATCAATATAATCCTCATAAATATCCCATATTAATTACCAAAAAAGGGATTCCATATTTCATATTATTAATGAAATAATGATTTTATATTTGTGAAAGGATAATAATTTTAAATATACCCATAAAAATGGGTAATAATTCCTATACAATGTCTATAATTTCCATTTAAATTTCATAAAGATACATACAGTAACAAATAATCATTAGAACGTATAGAATATGAATTTTGAGAAATATTTCTAAAAATTAATATGATTCCTATATAATAAAATATAATCCATAAAATTATTCAAATTAAATGAAAATATTAATAATCACAATTTTATACAGAATAAATTCCCATAAAGTTCTATAAATTATAAGCTTTATGTTTTAGATGTATACATAACATAGTTGATATTTTTTTATGATGATTCGTCATCTCATCATTAAGGTGGTTATATAATATCCTTAGAAATCATTATAAATAAAATAGTCTGTAGATGAAGAGTCAAATAAAATATTTTTAGTCAAATAGTGGATGATATGTTTATCTTTCACCATATCCTTCTTTTTACCCTCATCAGATGTTGTGATCCTAAGAGATTTATATTTTTACATAATATTATGATATTTTTAATCCATATGTTCCTCATTAGGCCTCAGATCATGAAATGGTTGGAATAGTTCATATATATATTGTATTTTTATCACTTGGTTTTGGGTGGTTCAAAAAGTGGATCTTTCATCACATTCATTTCATTGGATTACCTATTTACATATCTATAACATTCAAATTCTTGATGACCTTATATTCACAATTAAATAATTTTCCATTTCCCATAATAAAATCTCTACAATGATTATAATTACCCATGACTTTAATACAAATATACTAAATCAATTTTTAGGAACATTTATTAAATTACAGAAAAACATGTGGGAGGATAGTAAATTAATATTGCCTTAGTCAAACTGGAATAATATAGAACTTGTTCATAATTTAAAAATATCATCTCCCACATAGAGCATCATAACTAGATACCTTATTAAAAAAACCACATATAATACCTATGATAATATCATAGGGAAATGAAATATATGAATGGGTGATATCATATTCCTAGTAAGGGTAAATAAGGGAAAAACATAAAAAAACTCATATGGGTATGATAACATGAGCATGAAAGAGTTAACGATACCCTACATCTAAAATATTGAAATCATGAGTCTTGGAATAAATATTGAAATTTTATAATACAATAATCATAATGAAATCAAATAATATAATATATGAGAGCATAAAATTGACAGCAGACATGGGATTATTTTAGGAACATAAGCATATAAAACAATTTCCATGATATACACGGATTATTTCCAAGACTATAATTATGGAATAGAGTCACCTTATAAATCATTTTAGTAGTAAAGGATAACTCCCAATTCTATCATAGTGGGAAATTTTTTTAGTAAACTCAGTAAATTCCCCATTCCAAACATGTTGATCACATGAAATTTCAATCCCTAACCAATGAATTTAAAATTTATATTGTACCATCCCATCACATATTACGAATTTTACATATTTGTGAAAAAATATCACAATATATTTATCATATATGATCCCTTGAAAATAAATAGGCTTAATAAAAAAATATATTCTACCCAATGAAATGAAGTGAGATTCATAAAACATGCACCATAACAAAAAATGAAATTAAATTGGCTTTATAAAACATTAATTATCTCCAAACTGACCAAATTAAATTGGTTCATAAACATTTCAGCACAGTTCTGCCTGTGGAATAGACTAAAAATTAATAAACAAATTTCCATTATAAGAATAAACATTTATATAAATAATAATGATAATATAATTTCATTATATCCCTATTAAAGATTATGTTACATCCATGGATTCTCTCTTAGATGAAATTTATTTTGATAGATTATACCTTGGATCATTTATTTTGTAAAATTTTCAATCCATTTTGAAGAAACGTTTTTTAAAACGTAACTAAATTTAAAAATTATTTTCAATGATAATAATATTTTAATATTATTAAATATGTTTTAAAATTCATTTAAAACATTTCATTAAGAGAATATTCTATCCAATTGGAAAAAACATTAAAAAAATAAAACCTTTATATAATCATTTTTATTGACAATAAACATTGAATCTTATAAAAGAAGCATTAAAACACTTCTTGGTAATGATGGTGGGAAGTACTATTAATTACCTAATTATTATTTTGAATGTAGTTACAACATTTCTGAAAATATTATTATAAAACATGGATATGGATGAATTTTTATTTGACTGAAGATAAATATAGAATAAATATTTCATAAAAAACAACTTTTTTAATCCCTTATGTTCATAAAATGATGGAAAGTAATTGTAATATGTATTACCAAAATATTAAAAGTGGATATGAAAATACATGAATTTTATGAGAGATAAATCATAAGGTTTTATCATTGGTTACATAATCATTAAAAATAATGGTAAACGATTATTTTGTGACATAAAATATTTATATCTTTAGTATCATTTAAATTAAAAGAACCATTAAAGATCGACATCAAATAAAACTCTAAAAATAATGTAAAAAATGATATTCATGATATAAAATGTGAAATCGTCGTATATAAACCTCATAAATGACAATATTTTCTGAATATATATTATACCCTAAAGAATGATTTTTCAAAAACATTCTCTATCATAATGTCACAAAATGCTTCCTATACATCTGAAACTCTTTTGTAATAAAACTATGTTTATTATATATGTAATATAGATATATAATCATATTTTTCGTAGAATATAATATTTAATTATTAATTTTATTTCCCATTTAACAACAATTCATTGTTAAAATCATTTTTGAGTAATATCTATTCTATTTTCATATATATTTTGTGGTTTTGTAATTTTATCCTTTTAAATTTATCATGGTTACATCATCTATAAAAATTAAAAAAATATATAACTTTCATATAAAATCATTATATATTTTTTAAGAGTAATCAATTAATGTTAGATATAGAAAATTAGTCACACCATTCATGGAGATAGTAGGTCGTACGTACAGATGAACGTTGATTCCATTTTTAAGATAAATAATAATAATTTAAATTAAAAATATATAATAATTATAGTGTAAATATTAGGTCATATATATCACATATATTCCTTTCAATTACCCTATATTACCTTTCATTTAATGTGTTAGGGAAAAAATAATTCAAATCACATCCAAAGATTGTAGTCCACCGTACAAATGAACAATGTTATCATTTATTCAATATATGGTAAGATAAAAAATATAAGATATATTTATTTTATAGATTAATTTATATGTCATTAATATATTATATCCACATTTAATTACATGGTATGTATGGAATCTTTCTTTTGTTTACCATACGAGGTACTTTTAGACTTTTTTGGCAAAAGTATGAGGAGAATGTTTTTTTAACTTATACAACATGAATGGATTTTTATGGTTTCATAACTCCTTATTTCCATGAATCTTCCTATACAATATTTCATGATTATTTTCAAATATAATAATTTCTTATAAAATTGTATTTTATCTTGAGAAAAGAAAATGATTTTGAATAAGAAAGGATATTTTCCTCAAGAATTTAGTTCCGATGTTTTATCAAAATTATTTTCCGTCTAAGATGATATAGGGTTAGGTTTATATACCTATTATTACAATGATTTGATTATGTTATGATTGAATTATTTTTATGAATTCCTTTATCTTAAATGGATTATGTTATGATGGAATGATGTTAATGAATCCCATTTTTATTACATGGTTTATTCTATGATATATGATTTATGATTTTGTGGAACAGATAAGAATGGTTTAATTATGATATTGGTGGGACCTATATCACCCTCAAATGCATTGGGTAATGATTTATATCTCATGAGATAGACATGTTTGGAATGACATATTAATACGGCTCAGTGATACAGGACTGGAACGAGGAGTGAACTTGGTTCAGTAATGTGCTTTGTCCGATATGATGTTCTCGGAAATGAGTCTTGACTAATATTAAATTATTTTCAATGAGTATGTTTGTATGCCACAATGTTTCAGGTTTAATTTTATTATTATTGGGATTATAATTCACTACTATGATTTTCCCATGTCATGATATTATAATCACTTTTGTAGGTTAAGATTTTTAAAATGTTGTGTTCTTATGAATATGATATGATTGATATTTCCATTGTTTACCATTACTAAGAATTTGAGATCACCCTTTTGTATGTATTCTTTTCTTCATGTCAGGAAGAAGGGTCTTATGTAGGATATCCCAAAAGGAACTCTTGATATGATGAAATAAACTAGAGACACTATAGATGATTTATGATCCAGTTGTTTATGTTTCCCAGTTTCTAAGGACACAATAACTATATGGTCCTATCATGTTTTTGTTATATGATGTAAAAAGTATGCTTCAATTCTGATGAAATAACAATGTATATAATGTATGGGTGTTATAGTTTGTATCAGAGGAAATGTATATTTAAACCTTGGAAACTAGGATGTGAATGCCTTAGTAAGAACCCTAAGGGTATGTCTAAGAATAGTACACAATCATAGTGTTTTATAAATGGACATGTATAACCTATGATAGACCCTAAAGTGTGATATTTTATTACTTATTATGTGGTTTTCCTGTTGTAATTAGTGTTTCTCACACTATGATTATTGGTTTTAGTCAATAGCTATAAGTTGAAAGAACTGTGTTAATGCTAAATGTGATGGGAAATGAAATGATTTCCCCCATGAGAAACCAAGCATCTTGGTAGATTGAATGAAAAATATTTTAGCCAGGCTCACACAACTTTCTCATTCTATGAATTATGCAGGACTTCTGAACAAGGAAAGGAAGGAGCAACATTCTGTTGAATACTTCATGACGAAGCCTCCACATTCATTTAGTGGGTCTTCTAATCCATTTGTGGCTGAATAATGGATCAATACCACTGAAAAGAAATTTTCAGTTCTACAATGTTCTGAACATGATAAAATCATCTTAGTAGTATATCATTTTGAAGGGGAATCTAATCAATAGTGGAATCTTATCAGGAATACGAGGCAAAGAGAGGAAATTGAGACCATGGAATGTGACGAGTTCAAGAACATATTTTTCAATATGTACTTCCCTTGTATGCTTCTAACAAAGATGGAGAAGGAGTTTATTGAACTAATGGAAAATAATGATGAATCTTTTGGTACCTAGGCAAAAAAATTTATAAGACATGCAAGGTACGCTTTAGAAATTATTTTCCAACATGAGAATATGATCGATCTATTATTTAGTGACTTAAAACCAAGTCTTCAAAGGGTATTATCCATAAGGTACTTCAATAGCTATGAGGGAATTGTTCGATGTCCTCTCAACGTTGAGATGGATATTGGAGTAACCCATCAGTCATATGGGTTTACTAAGAAGAGTAAAGTGGAATTCAATGGAAAACATAAAGACCAAATTGAAAAGAAGAAGATTTTTACCTTATGCTCAAAGCGTGGAAAGAAACATGGAGTGAATTGTATTAAAGGGACATGTAAATGATTTAAATGTGGAAAATAAGGTCATCGTGCAATTGAATGTCGAAGTAATGGGAAGAAGATGTCTAATTTTGAGAACAAAGAAATGGATACACAGATTGAACCTCCTACACTTCAATGTTACAAGTGTAAGGAAATTGGGCATTATTCCAATCAATTCCTTAATCCAAGGGTTGTTTATGATGATTGACATCAACAAACCCTTATGGCCACAGACAATTGAAAGTCACATGCAATTTCTATTGGTGATGTAGAGTATAATAATGAAGTGGTGAAAGGTACACTTACCATCCACTATAAAGTAGAAAATGTTTTATTTGATTCTTGATCCATCCACCCATTTATTTCTAAAGAATTTTATAAGGGTATTAACATACTACCTAAACAATCTGATATTGTGTTAGTTGAGACCACTCTTAATGGATCAATATTAACATCAAAAGTTTAAAATTCTTCTCCAATTGAAGTTTGTGGGAATGTGCTCCCTACAAATCTTGTGATCCTTCCTATAGTGTAATTTTATGTGATTATTGGAATGGATAGACATTCAACATATAGATATCATATCAATTTCCAAATAAGGGATGTCACATTTCACATTCCAGATCAATCTATGAATATTTATTGATGCAAGGATGAATATAACCTTCCAGTGGAAATTTCATCCATCCTATGGGTCTTGATTCCAGTAAATAAAGGTTATTTATCTCAAATGTTTGAAGAGAAACTCACGATTAATAATATTCCAATTGTAAGTGAGTTTGATGATGTCTTTCCAGAGGAATATCTTGGTGTTCCCCTAAATTGTGAAGTTGAGTTTTCAATAGAACTCATACCAGGTGCTATGCCCATTTCAAAGACACCTAATAGAATAGCCTCAATTGAGTTTCATGAAATGAAGAAGAAACTCAAAGATAATCTTGATAAAGGATTCATACGCCCTAGGGCATCACCTGGGGGAGCACATGTTCTATTTGTTTAGAAGAAAGATGGACCAATGAGACTCTGTACTAATTATCAAAAACTTAACAAGATCACTATCAAGAACAAATATCCTATCCCATGCATTGATGAATTATTTGACCAACTACGCGGAGATCAATACATTCTCGATTTATCTTCATTCAGGGTATCATAAATTAAGGGTAAAAAAGGAGGATTTACCAAAGACGGCTTTCCATACAAGGTATATACACTATGAATTTATAATGATGCCTTTTGGTAATACTAATTCCCCTACTATCTTCATGGATTTAATGAATAGAGTCTTTAGAGACTGTCTTGATCAGTTTGTGGAAGTCTTTATAGACGAATTTCTTGTATATTCAAAGATCAATGAAGAACACGAAGATCACTTGAGAATTGTATTGAAGTCCCTGATAAATGAGAAGCTTTATGCCAAATTTACCATGTGTAAATTTTGGCTTCAAAAGGTTTCATTTTTGGGTCACATAATCTCAAAAGCGGGGATATCTATGGATCCAGAAAAAAAGAAGGTTATTAAAAGATGGTCAAGACAAACAACGGTAACTGAAATCTGATGTTTTCAGGGTTTAGTTGGGTATTATAAAATTTTTGGGAAATATTTTTCACGATTATCTAACCCACTCACCAAATTGACTCGAAAATAAGTTATGTTTTTTTTGACAGAGGAATTTGAAGAGAATTTCTAAGAGCTAAAAAGAAGGTTAGCCAGTGCACCAGTGCTAACACTATCATGTATTGGAGAAACTATTGTAATCTAGAGTGATTCATCCAAAAAGGGATTGGGTGTGTTCTTATGAAAGATGATATGGTGATAGCTTATGCCCCACGACAGTTGAAAATCCATGAGTAAAATTACCCAACTCCTGATTTGGACTTAGTCGTGGTAATATTTGCATTAATGATTTTGAGGCATTATCTTTATGGTGAAAGGTGTGATATTTATACTGATAATAAAAGTTTAAAGTATATGTTCACACAAAATGAGCTACATATGCGCAAAAAAAGATGGTTGGAGCTGATTAAAGATTACGACTACTCTAAACAATACCACCCTAGGAAAGAAAACAAGGTGGAAGACACATTAAGTCAATAAGACCATTCATGATTATCCCTAATGAGGATCACAAAAGATCCAATATTTATGGATTTACAAAGGATGGATCTTGAAATTTAAATTAAAGGGGAGATATCTTATCATTCTCAAATGAATGTTCAACCATCTAAACAAGTGAAGACTAAAGAGGCGTAGAAGGAGGATATTGGGGTAATGAAAAAGTTGAGAAATGTTCCTGAATTCAACCTTGATTGTGATGGGATAATAAGGTTCAGGAACCCTATCTGCATTCCTCCCATACAAGAATTAAAGAAGTAGTTGCGGTATAAGGCTCATAGTTCTTCACTCTCTATTCATCATGGAAGTACAAATATGTACAGGGATCTAAAAGAGTTCGTTTGGTGGGATGACATGAAAAGAGATATCGCCGAATATGTCTCTTGATTCTTGGTTTGTCAGCAAGTTAAAGCTGAGAGACAGAAGTGTAAGGGGATGTTTCAACCATTACCCATACTATAATGGAAATGGTAAACCATCACTATGGACTTTGTTATTGGACATTCCAAAACATCCAAAGGCAATAATTATATCTGGGTTATAGTTGATCGTCTTACGAATTCAGCACACTTTATTTCTATTATAAATGATATATCTATTTATTATCTTGTCATGATATATGTAACATAAGTGGTAAGATTGAATGGAGTACCAGTTTCCATTATATCTGATCAGTATTTTAGGTTTACCTCAATGTTCTTGCGAAGTATTTAGCATGCTCGAGAAACAGAGTTATGTTTCAGCACTACCTATCATCCTCAGATAAAAGGTCAGTCTAAGAGTACAATTTATTCTTTGGAAGCCATGTTGAGAGTTTTCTCTTTGGATTTAAAAGTTGGTTGGGATCAACACCTACCTTTGGTGGAATTTTCATATAATAATATCTCTAAATCCAGTGTTCCGATGGATCCTTATGAAGCTCTCAATAGAATGAAATTCGAATCTCCATCTTGTTGGGATGATATTGGGGAAAGAAAGATATTAAGACCTGATCTTGTTGATGAGATGGTAGAAAATGTTAGATCTATTCCACAACACAATAGAGAAACTCAGAGACGAAAAAAATTATTCCGAAAACTGAAGAAAAGACATAGAGTTTGAAGTGGGTGATAAATTGTTCTTACAAATATCTCCCTAGAAGAGAGTCTTGAGATTTGGAAAGAATGGAAAGCTAAGGCCCAGGTATATCGGTCCATTCAAAATTCTGGTTTGTGTTGGTAAGGTAACATACTGATTGGAGCTTCCTCCAAATCTCTCTCGTGTTCATTATGTGTTCCATGTATCTCTCCTGAGAAAGTACATACCTGATCCTTCACATGTACTAAGCTCAGAATTTTTACTGTTGGAGAAAGATATTTATTTTGAAGAACAACAAATAGATATTCTAGATTGTAGAAAAAAAGTTTTACGAAATAAGACCACTTGCTTAGTTAATGATTTATGGATAAACCACTTATTAGAAGAAGCGACATAGTAACATGAGGATATGATGAGGGATAGGTATCCTCATCTATTTGTTACGAAGTGACAAATTCCGAGGGAGAAATTAATTTGAAGGGGGTAGAATGTAACACCCTGAGATTTTATTAGAAATATATATATATATATATATATATATGTCTTATTTTATATGAAACACCAAAAGAATCTTTCACTAAACACAACAATGGCTTGGCTTGCATTACACGCAAAAGAAACCTTCCCCGATAGATTTCATCATACGCAATACCGAGTTTCACTAAATAATGATATATTATTATAATATTATGAACTAGTTGTTATGAATAGTATTAAATGAATTTTTAATTTATTACATTATAATTCATCTTTCACATTTTCTAGAATGAGGTATGAAAAAAAACCAATTTTTTGGATAAAAGAAGTATTTTTAAAAAAATGCATTTTACTACCTTTTGAAAATTCACCCATTTTAAATGTAAATTTTGAAAAGTTTATAAGTTAAATTTTACAAAATAAACTTTTTATTTTGTATTCGGATATAAAAATTTACATTGGATTAATTTTTTATACTTTTCTGATAACTTTCATATTTTGATTAATAGTAATAATAAGTTAAATTTTTCTTAATAATAACTTTTTCCATCAAGAAAATATATGTGGTTAAATGATAAAATTTAATGGATTTAATGTATAAATAAAATATATTTTTTCCATTTAAGATAATTTTTTCATTACCATTAATTTTTCATTGAATTCATAGGTAAAAACATTTCAATCGTTGGCAATGTTTTAACTTTTAAAACTCATTTTCTTAACAATGGGATTAATGTTAAATTAATTAAATCAACTTCTGTGTTTTGAATTTTGAAAAATAGATTCCATATAATTATTCAGTGGGTACAAATTATGTTAATAGGTTACTTTTTTTTAAATTATTAATAGTAACATCGGTTATTTTTATTTACTACAATTAATGGTAAATCATGTAAATAAGGGTAAAAATAAGATTATATAATTACCCTACCACATTCCAAAATTATATTGGATGAATAAAAGTACCCTCATATCACCTAAGGGTCGAAATAGTTCTATTTTATTGGCTTTTGACTATGAAAATGATATAAATATTATTAAAACAAAAGAAAGTGACAACATCTCACTCTTTTATATCTTATTACTGTAATAATTTTCATTTAGTGATAAACATACTAAAACATCGAATATAAGTAGAGTACATAAAGATAATGAAATTATATACATCATGAATATTTATTTAGAAATTTTAGGGAATAAATAATTATAATTAATGATGAAAAAATAGTAATGTAAAAATTCTTTTATTGATTGAAATATGAAATAAATAGTTTTAAAAATATTAAAATAAATATTATATAAACTAATTAATGTTCTCCACAAATTTTCTACATGAATATAACATATTATTAATCTACTAAATATTGTTTTTTGATAAAATTATACTTGGGGATTTTATTTAAATGAAAATAAATGAATAATGTCCATATTGACACTATTGTTATTTTATAAAAACAACATATTATAAAATTGATTAAAAATGAAAAAAATATTTAAAATTTATAAAATGTATTTTATATAGTCTAAAATGTCAGAAATTATTCAATTATGGACAATTAAAAACACATAAGTTATTATTTATAACAATTTAAAATTAATAATATTATTACCATAAATAAAATTAAATTGATTAAATAAGGATAAATAAAGTTGATAAGGTTTAAAAAAAATTCCCAACATGTTTAAAGTGTATGGGATGATGATATTAAAACCCCATATTATATTATAATTGATTAAATTTTTGAGGTTTTAATCTGGGGTTTTAATTTATTACAAATTAATATTTTTATGTTTCTAAAGGTGCCCTTATTCCCCCTTATAAAAGGGCACCTCCTCCCTCTCATATTCACAACATTTTGAGCCTTCAAGATCAGCCAAACTCTGTCCATTTATCTTCTCCACTTCCCTAGAAACATATTAAATGTCCTGGTATTCTTCTAAGACCATCTTCTGTTCCCTAAGAGGAGGATTAGAAGAGGCGCATCGAAGAAGAGGTAATATCCCTTACCGATTCTTGAAAATTTATTTCTTCTTATCCTTCATATTCTTTATTTGTTTCACTATAAAGTAATAACATGAATATCACTCATATACTATAATTTTATTATAAATATGAAACAATATTATTTCACATTCCATGCATCCTATGGAAAATGACACCACCCCACGTGCGTACGTACAAAATACCGTCTCCACACTGTGGTTTAAACTATTTTCCAACACCACCTTATAGGGATGGGTATAATGGTGTAAATAATATCTATATAAGATTATTATAACATGATAGTAATTATGAGATATTCTATCATTAACTCCAAAACCATTCAACAATTATGGGAACGATATCATCGCTCGTGCGTACGTACTGCTTACCGTCTCCATGGTGCGAAGTGATTTGTTCTACATTATCTTTATTAAACCATGATTATATAAAAGAATATAATAAATATATATGATATATATTATAATAATATAATTCTATAAATGTTATAACTATAACATAAATATAGGAATACGATCCTATCTGACAAAACATATGTATGAAAATAAACCAGTTAATACCCAAACAACGAGTAACAATGAAATGTTACTAACACACGGATGAAAATATGATCCTAAATGTTATCATTAAAATAATTATGATTATTTAATAGATCCGTATAATTTTTTAAATATTATACAGGAGGTTCAGATATATATGAATCATGTCAGACCTATGGTAAGATAAAATCTTGCAATCTCAATTTTTATCTGAGATTGTTTATACTTCGGTATTTATTGGGGTTATATTTACCATCCATGTCCATGTTTTCTAAAAAAAATTTAATGTATGTTTAGTGTCCTTTTTCCATGTTTTTGACATTAATTATATGGTATGTAAGGAATCATTCTTTTTGTTACCACACGAGGTACTTTTTGACATTTCTGGAAAAAGTACGAGGATACTGTTTTTTAACTTATACGGTATGAATTAATTTTTACAGTTTCATAACACCTTATTTCCATGAAGAATCCAACTCAAAAACTCATTATTATTTTCAACAAAAATTGAATTATTTTAAAATTATAATTCATTTTGAGAAAAGAAAATGATTTTGAAGAAGAAAGTATATTTTCCTCATGAACTGAGTTCAAGTGTTTTATCCTTGAATGGCCTGAAGGCCTTCTTTTTATTTTATTATAGATAATCCCCATTTAAGGGTTGAAGGGGAACCCTTACATGACTCATACGAACAAGGAACAAGGCCCGACATGACCTGTAATACATGAACCAAAATCCAAGAGGCATACCATGCCCAATACATGACCCGTAGGCCCAAACCACTAGAACTGCCCCTCCCCAGCTTCTGCATCATTGATTGCCTTTGTCTCCCCACCTGCATTGCTGATCGGCTAGCACTGCCCCGTACAATGATACACAGTGCCAGGTCCCTATTATTAAATTTATTTGATTATTTTATAATGGAATTATTTTTTTAAAGTCATTTATCTTATATGGATTATGATATGATGGCATAATGGTTAAGAATCCTGTTTTTATTACATCAGTTATGTTATGATGTATGATGTATGATTTTGTAGAACACATAAGAATGGTTTCATTATGAGATGGGTGGGAAATATATCTCCCTCCAATGCATTGGGTAAAGATTTTTATCTCATGAGATAGACATGGATGGAATATAATGTTAATCTATTTCAGTGATACAGGACAGGAACGAGGATTGAACTCGGTTCATTAATGGGATTTTTGCGCTATGATGGTCTTGGAGACGGGTCTTGAATAATATGAAATTATTTTCAATGAATATGTGTGTATGACACAATGATTCATTTTTTATGTCATGATTATTGAAATTACATTTCACTACTATGATTTATCCCATGTCCTGATATTATGATCTCTTTTGCAGGTTAAGATTTTTAAAATGTTTTGATATTATGAATATGTTATGATTGAAATTTCCTTGGTATACCCTTACTATGTAATTGAGATAACCCATTTGTATGTTTTCTATTCCCCAGGTGAGTAAAAAGGGTATTAAGTAGGATATTCCAAAAGGAACTCTAGACATGATTAAATAAATGGGAGACAATGTAGATTATTTAGGAACCATTTGTTTATGTTTTCCAGTTTCTAAAGATAGTATACCTATATGGGCCTATCATGGTTTTGTTATATGTTGTAATAAGTATGCTTCAATTATGATTTAATAATAATTTATGTAAATTATGGGCCGTTATAGGTAGCATTTAATAGCCATTTCTATGGACCATGCACAATCCGAACATCCAAATGTGATGCTTGAATGGAATTACCTAAAGGATATATTTAATATGATAGAAATGACCACTTGAGAAATGTTTTCCGATCCACCCCAAGATTCTATCACCACAGTATACCTTACATTTAGGTCATATTCTAGTGTTATAAGGGGCTATGTAACGAGACCATTGCTACTTTGTGTAATAATTTTATATAAATAATATTGTTATTTCTTAATTTCGTATAGTTTGTGAATTTCAAAATTCTGGATAAATATAGAATTTATATTATTGATGAACATTGGAAAAAGGGGGTATTTTAAATATTTTTGTATTCTTTAAATAATACATAATGTGAAATGATTTTCAAAAATTGGTCTTCTATAGTTGTGTTCAGTAAGAAATTTAGAGTTTAATAAGATCAAGTTAATTGTTATTGAATAGTAAAATATGAATTGTAAAATACCCGTATGAATAGTAATGAATAATAATGAATACTAAATCTACCTAAAAAGAGAGAAACTTCACCCATGAATGTATAAATACATTATAGACATCATAAAAGTGAAAAATGATCATAGTATAAGTTTTTGTATAATTCTATGTCATAAATATATTATTTTCAAAAATATAATTAATTAAATATTTTAAATTGGAAATTTATTTTCATAAAATGTTATCATATATTGTTACTTTATTTTGTTATGGTTATATGATACTTTTATGGGAACTTTATTACTTTTTTTATGTGTTACAAAATGAGTTATAGTTTTAATGTTATATTTTTGTAATAAATAATTATTTTATTTAAAAATAAAATTAAAAATATTGAAAAAATTATTTTCATAAAATAGAGTTCATTTTAGAATTCAGAGAATCAATATTAGGTTAATTTGAATTTTTTGGATTTTTCATAAATAGTTGAATTTTCGGTGAATAGTAAAAATACAGTTTTGAGATTCGGGTGTTTAATGAACCCATTAATGATATAATAGTGATTTAATCATTCTGGTCTACTTTTGAATAGTATGATATGCTATGAGGTGTCCCAAGTGGTAAATAGCATGGGAAAATATCATGGCCAAGCCCATGGTTTTTCCAATACCACTGATGAGCTGTCCCTTATAAATTAATAATTTATTCCCTCACTTTTTCTATAAATACCAATCCTTTCACTCCTTAATTTCATTCTAAAATCCACCTCTTCAAAGTTCCCGTTAGTTTACCTCACAACAATTCACCCCAACATCCCACAATTCATGGTTTTGAAGTTACTCTTCAAGGTAAGGGTACATTCCACCCTCCTTTTTTAGTAATGATTTCCTTTAAGTTATGTCTTCCAATTTCCATTTTCTTATGTGGGGGTATGTTCATTTATATTCTTATTACTTTCCATTTCATGTCCAAATGATGAGAGATCCTATCTTCTATCATCAATTTTTTTTCTGAATTTTTATGTGATGTCTTTAGGCTACCGGATTTTCGTAAAAGAAATCACATCTTGTCTTTTCTTTCATGTTCCCTTTTCAGGTGCTATGTTTTCAAAATATCCACACCATGATCTTATATAAATAATATTATACCCCTTGATGGTAAAAGTATTCATTTATGGAGGGGTGATCATTTTCCCCTCTCTTTTTATTGTTTTTTAAAACCATGTTATATAGCCGTTATGTTGCAGATATTTCATCTCAAAATATCTCACTCTTTCTCTTAATAAATTTTCTTATATTATTTATGTAAATAAACAGACATATTTAGTCTTTTTGGGTGTTCATAAATACATTAAAATTATAATTTAGATTCTGAAATTTACATAAATATAACTATATTTCCATTTCCATGGGTTATAAATGACATAATGGTCTTATTTTATAAGAACAGTTAAAACGTCACAATTTTAAAATGAAACTCATTTATTTTATTCTAAATGGGTTATTTATCAAATTATTTATATGTATCTATGTGGATAAAATGAAAAATACATTTTATGGGTGTTCCCTGATAGTGATCCAATGCATTGGGTAGATAAATAATCTATAGAGATGAAAAGTTTCATGATACCTTGGTAATTTTCATAACACATTGGGGATGAACCATGGTGATATCTTCATGAATGTCTAAATGAAATGTTATAGCCACATATTCAAGTTATGATTCATGTTTTTTATCTTGATATTCGTATTCTTCCAATTCTAATGTCTTTGTGATTTTTATCATGATCTTATTAATATTTCTCAAGATCACATGTCAACTGTTGCACTTGTTTTCCTCATTGATCATTATGCTAACCCTTTTATTTGATATATGTCTCCAGTTTATGATATTCTGTATTTTTTAGTTAGGATGAACATATGAAGAAGCCTTATAAGTTAATTATAAGAATATTTTATGTTTTTATTTTTTTTGTTCATGATTTCCAAGACACTAGACTTTAAAAATCCTCTATTTGTAAAATGTAAGGATAAGTTATGTAATAAAAAGGTGGGATTCCATACTATGTGATTAAAAGGATAGTTTTTTAACGCCATTATAGATATATGGATTTTCAATCACATATTATGAAGGTTATCCCTCTCAGTAGATCATTTAATTTTTTACCAAACGGTGAACCTTTGGATTTAGAAAAAAAAGAAACACTTGTTCATATTCCTAAAAAAATGTTAAGAGTTTCACCATCATAGTCTATAGATAATGATACTAAATATGGACTAATAGTGTCACTAATTTAACTAAATGTAATAGGGATATAAAAAAACATGCAAAAAGGGATAGAAGTGATGATTACATGACATGTATTCCCTAGTACACGACATGTACCATCAAAGCCTCACCTAAGTGTGTAATTCATCTAGAAAAGGAATATACAACCCATATACATGGCATGTATGTTATTTACATGGAATGGATATAACATTGGGTACCTTCCCAAATACCTCAAAATATACTGGCCATGTATTATTCCTCGTCTTATATTCCTATACGGCTTGTGATGCCCACAGGGTTTGGTAGTGTGCTTTACATGAAAATGTTTCGACAGACATGCTATATTTACATGTACTCAGATAATTTTCTCCATTAATTTATATGAAATGTATACATTATACATTTAATTTAGAGCTAAATAGTTTATAATCCAATAATTGTAATAACACTTGGCATGTGGTCATGAACTGCACATAGTGTGATCGGGATTACTGAATGACAAACCCTTCATATTTGCCTGAAACCATGTTTTCTCCTCAAAAGATATAGGTAAACCCAAAAGGGGTACATAGTCATAATAAATGTTATCCAAAAACAGAAATAAATATATAAATTTTAATTTAGTAAAAAATATAAAAATGTAAAACCTTTACCAGAATACATAGATGCTTTAACAGTTTCCGAGCTCTGTAGCTTCTCCACGATGATCTGGATTGTGCTAATCTCAACCATAGCATGTCCATTGTTATCCATATATCTCGAACATACTCTCCTTTATTCATTATAAGTCATAAAGGGTGGAATACATATGGTGATATGTGAGAATCCATGGGGAGAATATGAAAAAACAATATGAAAAGAAATGTGACAAAATGACAAGAAAAAAGGAAATGGGGAATGGGTCCATCCCCGATGCCCAACATGAGTTTATACCTCAACAAAGAATAACTACCCATTCTAGAAACCAATTAGGAGATATAATCTCAATCCAATTATCTATTAAAAAATATCTCAAAAAACAAATGCGAATAAATAAATATTTAATTAATTGAATGTTAATTAAAAACTATTCTAGGAAAATACAAATGATACAGAATTATAAAAAAATATTTTCCTATGGTAAATAGCATATTCTGGGACCTACATATTGGTCATGTAATCATATGAGAAAATATTATTGGAATAGATGGACATATTACACATTTTAAACATCTAAATATAGAACTTCATATTAAAAACCCTGGTTGTCACAACATTCCCACAAGAAAACTTCTCATCCCAGAGAAACCATGGTAAAAAATAGCATGCACGCACTTATACTAGAAATATAAAAAAAAATTCCAAAATATAAAATTACTAGTTTCATATCATCAATAAATCTCTGACACATGACATGTTTAACTATGACTGATCTAGTACTCCCATCCATTGGAACATCCTTATCACCTTATCAACAAATTGATATTCTAATCAATGGACAATTCTCCTTCCATAACCAAATTTAAGCTGAAAATATGGTATCCACACTGAAATATCAAATGGCGGAATCCCCATCATATGCCTTACTATACACTGCTCATTGGGTGTATCCTAAATAGGTTACATCTTCAACCAAAACAGTCAATTACGATTAGATCAGCGTGTAATGAACTCTATATCAACATAATCATGATGGTGTCAATATTTAAAAAATGATCATCTATGATAAGGAGTATTTTTAGGTTCAAAAAATTTGATTTCATATCTCTCATAATCCACGATCGCATTAAAATAGGCTATAATTGCCTTTAACTCACACAAAACACTAGTTTACCTAAAAATACATGTCACATTTATATCATGGGGACAATACATATTGAAACTTGATTTATTATCAATGTAACATATACAATAGATATTAATTTATCATTTTATCAAAAAAATATGGGAATCTTTGGAAAAATATTTTACTTTGAACAGTCATTAATTGAATTACTTATAGACATTAAACGATATAGGATTTTAATTACACTATAAAATATAGACACATAACTTATTCACCTGACTCAAACAATTGTGACTCATACATCATAAGGAAATGGATTGTATGAAACATGTAATTTTAGTATCATTAGTTAAGAATATTATTTTTAAATCCTATTAAAATTAGGTAAAATTAATCGTGATAGGTCTATTTCTAAGGAATCCCTTTACATGGTGTAATTATTGAAAATTAATGAGTCAAAATTGTAGCATTTAGGTGACTAGGTCAGGATCCAAAATAATCCATCCCGTCAACTCTTATCCCAAAATAGAATCACCAAGAGACATTTCTCTTAAATCAAAGGCATCAACCTACCTATATCGTAGAATGTGAATGAAATCCATTCTTTGATATCAAAATAAGAATGAAACCAAAATAAATTTCTAAAAATACATCTATAAACTCAAGTCAAAATCTAAAATATGTATCCTTTGACTGAACTCAATTTAGATCTTCCATGTTCTGTGTTTCAACAACGTGTATCTAGTTTTCCCACCAAACATTAATGATCAATACTTATAACTGGGAAACTAGGTCCTACCACCCAACTATAAGGTCAAACCACTACATGTTCACGTCTCATGAGGCATTGTGTTCACAACCATCTCTAAAAGTGGCATACAACATGCCTATCAACTCTCTATACTATTGTAATAAATAAAAACATAGACCTATAAAGGTCAAATTTTCCACGAATCATCCTACATGGTAACTAATCCTCACCGATCATCCTCATAGGGCTCGACCCCTGACATATCATGAAATAACACTGGAAGAATGATTAATTTACACTGTTTAGTAAACAATGTATGTTAATACACCTAAATTATTTGGTATAATACAACCATTTAGGTGTCTATCATTATTGTACTAGGAGACCTTACTACATTAACTAATATGAACGATACCCCCATAATTAATATTCCAGAAAATAATCTACTACTGATACTGAATTATATGGGTCTGTAAGATAATATAATCATACATAAAAATTTAATTCCATTACAAGATATATAATATAACACTATTTATGTTTTTAATGGTACATTAAATAATCGATCTTAAGTAAGAAACCTCTAAATGTTGTCCATAACAGGTCATCATATTCCTTATCAACCTACTAGTTCTTTACACCTCATAAACATGAGAAAAGATTCATCATCCACTTAAAAATGTTTCAACATGGATTTTTATTGCCTACCATCATAAAGACATATATATTCTACTCATTCCAACTGAGTATAATTCTACCAAGAACCTTTATAAGAAAACACCAATTCTATTTTTATCGATACATTATGAAATTAAACAGGTATCATCATAAAAATCACAAACTATAATACATATATAATATAGAACCTATGTAAAAAATACGATTCATTTCAAAAGTATTTCCATTGTTGGAAAATATTCAAAATCAATCACAAACCTCTCTTCAATTTTCTAGGTTCCCTAAATCATAAAAAATAATAAAATCCACACAACATGTGTGTCACTAAAATAGATAATAATAAAAAGTTGTACCAATATAAATTAGAGTAGTAATCCCTTATCACTAGAAACCAAGAACTCCTAGTTGAATAGGTGTTCATGATACAGAAATCAAATAATAATAACAAGTTTCTATTCATTCCATGTGCTCATGTATAGGGTATCCCAAATAGTTATACGACTGTAAATGAACTAATCTAATAGAAATTTGTATCATTTCGACCATGAGGAAACTAAATAGGTGCTCTAATCCTATTTTACACAATAACTAATGTGTGGCTATATATTTTTTAGAGGCTTCAGCTTAGAATTGAAAAACTGATGTGTGTATGTGGAGAGACTATTCCCTCATATCAGCGTTAATAACATCATAAATAACAAGATTTCAACCAAATAAATAAATAAAAAGATTTTGTATGAATTAAATAATCATAAATAGAATCATATTGTTATATTAAATGAAATGTTATAAAATATAAAATAAACCTTTCATACATAAAAGTTTTTCCACCAACTGGTCTGAACATACATGAATGGGTAAATAAAAGAAACTAAAATAAAATATTAAGGCTCTACTGATAATTCTATTCCTGACCACATACCTTTCTTCCTTGACACTATCGATATATTATATACCAATAAAAAGAATCCCATTGAATAGCTCTAATTGATCTTGATACCCTAGGACTCATAATTATACATCATACATGAGTTCTCAACCTGAAAATCCAACATAAGGTATGCACACACAACTTGGTTTATTTAATAGTGTTCTAAAATAATCTCAGTAGGCCACCCCAATAATGAACCATTAAATATACTTCCATAAGTTGTTTCTAATGAAATATAATTATCCATTATATGACCCAACTAAAATGGAAAATAATGAAAATTATGTGATACTATATTCGATCCCTAGGACTATTATAATAATAGTAAAAAAATCCATTCATGTATATATAAATTTTTTTATTTATTCTTATAAATATGTCCCCATAAATATATATATATACATATATATATATTATATATGTGTGTGTGTATGGTGAAAAATAACATAAATAAACAGTAGTTTATTCTTGGGTCAATAATCCTAGTATTCTAGAAATCATATATATAAGGAAGCATGTTGTATTTCATACCACTCAATCTTCTTATAATTATGTCGATCCATAGGCATGTAGTGCTAAAAATTCCACTAAGAAAGCTACACCCCTCTAGGGGAAGCATTTTATAGTCCTAGGATCACCCATAATCACCGCTATACACCATATAAAAGGTTAAAATTTAATAAATTTACATCCTATAAATGATATATAATATGGATTTAATACCACAAAAGACATGTACATACAGTCTGATATTTTATCCTTAGGTCCCAGTCCACTGGTGGTCACAAAATCAAAAATTGGATAATTACAAAGGCAATAAATTCTAGTAGATCTGAATATAATTATATTAATATTTAATTACATGATCTCAATCCATTAATAAGATTTTCCCAATGACCCACTCTTAGTTATGGATGGGGATTTCCATACCGGTTCATCTACTAGAACCTAGAGAGAATCCTTGGAATTTCTTAGTAGGGCATAATCATTATTTATTTTATTTCAAATAAATGTCAATGAGTTCTATGTCAAGACCATAGTCATGTAATTGACCATGTAAGTTTAATCATCCTTATACTATGGGAGAGTGTAATCTTCCATGAATGCATTATCAATTAGGTGTACCATGTCAAACACTATGGTACTGCAACTAGTCTGGGGGAGCATAACAATCCCCATGTATACCATGTAATTATAATTAACAGAATTACATATAGAAATAATAAAAAATATATAAATTGTAAAAAATTATTGGAATCCAAATCCAATGAAGTTACTCTTGGAATCAATGATGTATATTTCATCTTGAAAGACTATTCCTTCAAGAACATTGAAGAACCTTTAAAAATAATAACTGAGTCAAATGTTTTCATGTTCATGATGAAATAAAAAAACTGGGGTTCGTCAAATTCCAAACCCAAAACCACTAACTCAGCATCATTGTATTGCCTATTCCTTATATATTATAAGATGACTCCAATTATAAAATCTACCACAACCCGATGTACTATCATATGTTTGATCAAAAACTAAGTCACCCACTCTATCCCTCTAGTGGTAACTCTATAGAGGCATCCTATTTGGGATCCTAAAAGTCCATATATATGTGATTGAATACCTCTTAGGAACAATTTCAATTATAATCTAAAAGAGAAATCCTATATGGGATCCTTAAAATTAGAAACTAAACATAGGCATCATATACGAGATAATATAGGTTGGGACATAAGTGATAACATCCAATGAAGGATCCTCAAAACAATATTCATAGATAGAGTTATCCTATATTGGATCGTCATGATGACTAAATAAGTAGTGGGATCATACAAGGCTTCATCTATTCCATCATGTAATAGAAGACATCCCGTAATAGGCCCTTAGAAATAGTAGTATGGTCGAGGAATCCTATACCAGATCCTCTATCTCAAATGATAAAATGACATCTTTTCCCAATAGCAAATGTATTTGAACACCATTTTAGGGATATTAATCTTAGATTACCTTAGATAAAGGGTCTTACACATATGATATTTCATGAATCAATTATAGGAGTAATAATCTCTCTATTTAGTGAAATACATGAAACTCCTCCTTGGAGTCCTAAAACCACCTTAATGGTATTAAAATTGTGATATATGTAGATAGATACTCAATATGGAAAATTCATGTTTCAAATTCCATCTCTTGGGTCTGAAGATAAAAATTAAAAAAAAGATGGTGGTATGTGAAGAGTACATAGTATTTATAGCAGGGTACATGGAATGTATACTCTTGTACACAATGTGTACATTCAAAGCCTCACATTTTCCGGAACATTAGATGTACATGGTATGTAAAACCCATGTAAATGGGTATTAATTCATATATATGAAATTTCATGCCCTTCATTGTGTATTGAGAATTCTAGAATGGACAAAATGATGAAATAATGGGTATTGTTTTCATTACAAAATAAATGAAGTATTATAAAAAATACATGAAGTACAGTCCGTTGAATCATGTCGATCACCAAATATATAGGAGGAACCACGATTGAATGATCCATTAAGGTCAGGAAAATAGATCATACATTGTATGTGATTTGTAAATGATCATGAAAATCACCTATGAAAAACCATGTGGTTCTATTGAAGGAATAAAACAAATTTTTGATGATCATATGAAGCCTACCACATCAGATCATATGATCATGAGATATTCAAATTGATAGCTTCTTAACAATCACCAAAAATCCATTAGAATATAATGGTAGAAATGGTTGAACCTTAATTCCTTAATGATTTATGATGATTTTCATGTGGGAAGATTATATGATTCATAACATCTTAGCAACACCCTAGTGACATTTTAACCTTATCAAACAAGAGCATGTGGGCATGTCACTTTAATCATATGAAGGACCTCATAGAAATCCATTTGATCATGTCATTACCCTTTGAATCCACATACAATTAATGGGATTATATTTGATAGTGGTGTCACATGATCATGGGTTCCAACATTGATCACACAACACATCATAATCACGAAAAGAGACATTCCAAGACAAATATCACATTTCATCGAGAAAAAATTATGTGAAAAGAACAATTCCCTTGTAATATAAGGATTAAAAAATATAACGGAGAAATCCTTTCATGATTGTTAGATACACTAATATTAATTCACATTACATTATATACCACTTTTTTTCACCATTGATCAAGATAAGGCCCATTGAAATATCAACATTATCTCACAGATCCCCCCTTGACAAGGTAAGTTAATCTAGTGAGAGACCCCTAATAAGATATCTTGTTCACTCAATGGACCCCAATCATGTCTTCTTCAATCATTAAATACTTTCCTTATTCATATTGATCTATCAAATACAATTAGCCATGTATAATAAATAGTGAAATGGGAATTTGGTATTACAAAATGATTATATGAGATCCTTTTGACAGGATGGGGTCTTCTAAATATGTATATGAAAGAGTATTCTAACTATATTTTATTAATATAATACAAATTTTATGAGTTGATGTAGATTAATGTGAATCATGTGATGTGATACTCCCTATACTGACACTCTATCAGATCTACGGTCTATAAATTTGTTTGGAAGACCATAACTAAGGAGAAAAGCCATATAAATTTTTCCCCTTTAGAACAAAATGAGATGACAGATACACACACAAGAATCACAAGGCACTCCCACGAATGAATAGATTGGTGGACCTCTCATATAGAAAACATCATGGTTGTAAGGATCTTCCACTAGATAAAATCTTAAGAATGACCTAAGTGATCATGCGTCATGATGTTGCACTTCGGTAGATTGTTCTATAGATCAGAGGAGGGGTGAACAACAATCCAGCGAAATTATATGAGGTAACATCCACATTTTGGCTTGGTCATGAGAAACCTTAACAAGATAATTCATGATGAAACATTATTCACATATACAATAAAGATTAAAAAATATGTCATAACTTCGTGAAGATGAATATCATAATTTTCATGTAACGAAATAATGAACTTGTCATGGACCATATAGACCATACGACAACACAAGTACATGTGAATGTCGTCTGGTAATGTCCTTTGATAATGACTCCCATGCCTTGAATTGTTCTCAAGGAAAATTTTCCTTGTATTGTGAAGCTTTCTACAAATGTCTCCCAAGACATGTTATGTCCTTTACGTATGTTTCCATAATAAAATATACATGTATCCCAAGTCATATGTAGTCCTAAGGTTATATCACCCATATATTTTGAAGTAATTACTTCATGTTTCCCCTGACTTATGAATTCCTTCTAAAACATCTCCCATGTCATGAGAAGTCCTCCAAACATGACAAATTTATATTTCAATGTCCTCCAAGAATTTTTTAATGTGTTTAAAATTCATCCATATGTATTAGAATAGTTATGAGAATTTTACGAGTCATGTCATCCATATCATGTGACAGACCAACAACATGTATACTTAAATCACAAAAAGCACTATGGTTTAAGTTAGCATTTCCAGGTAGACAAGCATGGAATGCCAACCATAAATAGTCTGACATGTAAAGAATGTTAGGAAGACCAATGGGGACATTTCACCCTTCCATATTAGTCATAATTTAACCATAATTAATATTGAACTATGAGATCTTGGATTTAGATCCAAATAGAATACGTAGAATTCCTTCCAATGGCACTAGATCCAATGGGTCTCCACCTCTGCGATGGTCCCTCCATATCATATACACTCTATCTTATTGGACCAGTAAGATATATTAATTCATTAGTATTTCACATCCAATAGTAGATTTAGAATCAAACCGGACTACAAGAACATTAATTCCATTCCAAATATGAATCGTATAACTACTTCTTCTGTCTTGAGTGCCATATCAAGCACCCTAAAATGGCTACCCACATGCATAATTAATGAATACATATGTTATGTGTATAATCAATTAGTGTCCACTGTTTATCTCAATAATAATGAATCACATGGTCTTAGTGGTTTTTATTGACCATATCATTAATATAATTAATTCCCCCCATAATAGGTAATTTCATGGTGTAATCCCAATCCAGTGGCATGATATGACTACCCTCATAAAATTGAATACACCTCAGGGTAATTACCTAAGGAACAATTAGACAATGATAACTATGATTCCCCTTATAAAAGGGATACGTCATAAGGTTCCATAGGCCTGAGATCCATGCTTAGTACATATTCTCCCATATACATTTCATTTCCAAATGATGGTAAAAATAATGGTTTAAGAGTATTATTTTGGTTTTAATTTTTGTTATATATATGATATATAAGACATCTTGTAATGGGTCAATCCCTTATTTATGATATCAATTTTCATCCTTGATGGTAGAAAATAATGATTTATTTGTTATATTACATCATGAAACAATCTTCTACCAATCACTAATAAATATCCATAAATGGATGACGAACCTCATATTTAAAAAATGATATTTTTAATATAACCCCCCTTCACACATAGAATGATTTAGAAACTAGTAATTTTTATAGGATAAAGTGTTCCATATTAGGATTTGGAATATATTATTGAACATATCTTATATCTATATAAGAGTCATAGAATTTGATATAATTCAACCACCAACCACCATCACCACAAAGGGATGCAACGACATCGAACTCCCATCCTCTCAACCAATGTGAGTTCCTAAAAAACATTGGTTCTGAAACCCAAATGACCACAATCCATTTTAAATTAGGTTTATACCCAGTAATGGATGTGGGATTCATTAGTTGTTTATAAGATATAAAATTGGTGATCCAGGTGTAAATATTTGTGAATCCAAATTTAAACCCCAACTATCAACCCTCAAAAATGAAAAACAAATGGTAAATATAGTTTGAAGGAATGAAATGATAGAATAATTAAATCATTTTATTTATTAGTCACATTTTCTCCAAAACATGGGAAACCACAAATTTCTTTGAGAAACATAAATGATCCACATGATGTGAAAATATCAAATAACAACTGATGATCAGTTGACCAGGTGTTGGATCATTTTATTTTGTGTCTCTTGTGGACATAAATATGGTATGCCTGATATGAAATCCAACATAATAGAGGTTCCTAAAAAATAATTCATTTGTTGTTGTGACAAGTCAATGCGATAAAAATTAAAAAATTCGATATAGGATTGGAAAATTGGGTCACTTGTTCATAGTTTGTACATAATGTTCCCAACTTACAATTATACAATGATTGTAGACCTTGTTCCATGTTTTATATGTGACTCCATAAACTACTCTCAAAAAATAAAACCAAAACCCAATATCTTGTTTTCCTCATGTACCTATTTTTGTTCATCAGGTACAGCTGAAGTTGCTTTGGTTTGCAGAACAACCACACCCACCAAAGAAATTAAAATTCAGGTAGGAAATGAACTGATTCCTGAATACAAAAAACATGGTAAGATTCATATCATTGATTCAACATGTGAGGGTCTCTAGAAACCAATGTCGATGGGTCTATCTCAATGAATTAAATATGTAGTGAAACTATTGTAACTCGTTTCCACTTCCAATCTCTTAATAAGCTAACCCCTATAGAATGTCAATCGACACATTATGTATTTGAGGAATGTGGATCATGTAGTCGACTATGGCTCTATTTTGGACTTGGATTAACTAAAAAGGGCTCATATCAACCGCTATCACCAGTGTCTACCCTACAGTTCCCCATATTCTCAAATTGAGAGGACCACATGAAATATTTACACTCTGGAAACTCATGAATGGGTACTAAGGATGACTCATTTGGTGTGAAAATATATGGATAAATGGGAGATTAATTATATCCTTGTATTCACTAATGAATCCCATTACCATATTCTAGAGGTATCCTGTGGGCATACTCATATCTATGCTCACTCGGATAATGTCAGCACACATATTCTTGTAACAAGCAGAGGTGAGTCACATATTCCTACACGCTTATATGATTCCCATATGAATATTTTAATGGGACAAGTAGGGAATGAGTGGGATAATATAAATAGTTCAATGGTAGATATATACATATATATTTTTAATACTAAACATATTGAGGCCTAAATTACTTTATACACTTTTCTAATTTGTTACTGCATTCTCAAAACATAATAATAAATCTGTGTAAATATTCATTCACTATTATAGATATAAGGATAGGCACATAGACTTTTCTGAATATCTATATCCTCACATCCCCATGATCTGTATGAACATGTTTCCACTCTAGAGAAAGAATACGTTATTACTTTTTTATAAGAGGTTTATCAACCTAATATATAAAATGGTGCATAATAGAATTGGACTCGTATCCCATTTCCAACCAGGTCTCACCATGTGAGAGTTACACATTCCTCGAGAAAGGAGAAAATTAATCTCAAAAAATATAAAATAAATACTCAATGGTACAGAACGACGCTCAGATCCCAATTCCCTCAGTACACCAGGATGTGAAAGTGGATTATTACCTGGGATAAGTGCACATTCCTATCCAAAAAAACTAGTTCCATAATACAAAGGTAGCCATATGGATTATATCACTAATCCATATAGGGATCACAAAAAGATAATACCACATCCATTTGGACATGATCATATTCATTTCCAAAAAGACAAGCAGAGTACTCTGATAGCATAAAATTGAGCTCTTATTCATATTATAACTGTGGCACACCAAGGGATATAAAAACATATGTCAATATAGTTTCATGTGATTTTATGTGAAGTTACTCAATATATACCAACAAATCATAGTAGTTGTTCTCATATCCCTATTCATGTTGATGAATGGCTACAACATCATCATTTATAGGCTATACTGGAGGAGGATCATATCCCATAGCCCATTATAGAGGTTCTTTAGCAAATTCCTACAATAAATTCACTGATGAAACATGATCATTTTCCCAGTTCATAAAGGAATGACCAATATATTTCAGAAAAAATAGGAAGGATCATATCACTATCAACAATACTGAAAATCACTGGTATATTCAATTAAATTTTTTTTGATCATATTATAGAAGAACTATATGATTATCATTATATTCTAGAAGTCGACATGAAATAAGATCATATCCACAATTAACACCAAAAGAAAGGATAGCATATTCCATATTTGACATAGAATAGTGCTCATGTCCATGATCTAGTGATTCATAGTGTCCTTGAGGTTGTAGGATTCATATATCCCACACCTCAATGGTCCATCAAATCATCAACGGAAATAAGGAAATCATTACTTGGATAGTCCATCTCATTGTAGTGAAGATATATATCCCATGGAATCTAATCATGAAATCCATCATTGTCACCCTCTAAACTAGGATATCTATATCTAATATGAAATCCTTTTTCCTTTCGAAAACACCTGCATATAATGAGTTTCCCCAAACATAGACACCGTTGTATAAATATTTCAATGAAACACCAGGGATAGCCATATATAGTTCCCTATCAACAATCAACAGAACTTTACCAAAGTTTTTAGGTGACCTTGAGAAAAAAAACTCTGCGGTTTGAGAAGGTTGAGAATTTTAAATCATATGAATAAGAATATTACATGGATTTGTGAAGAAATATAGTCAGAAAAAACTCACTACCATGTTTTGTACCCTTTCTAATTTTGACTATGAGATCCTAGATTATTTATAGAATGATTTCATTCATTCGCTAATCCATAATATATGGGAAATAATTTGTGGAAAAAGGATAAACACCTCAGTTATCCATGAAACAAGTGTCCCCTTCAGTCCAAAAATACTATCTATTGTAAGATGGACATGGATGCATTCTTCGTATCCTTAATCTCATAGATGAGAAATCATTAAAAATTCCCACATAATTTTGTCTCAATATCATTAAAATCCCAAATTGACTGATTACAATATCCTTATAAGAAATTTGTATCAGATGATGGGGAAAATAAAAATCAATGCACTTCCCTATGTCCCACGAATAAAAAATCCACCTAGATATGGCATCTGTTAATTTCATAACATCATGATACATCCATGGACTTGTTAATAGACAATATAATTAGTTAACATGGTGAATTACCACTATATTAAATATTTAATCAAATCACAAAATGAGGAATAGTACTAAAAAAACCATTATGATAGGCCACTTGAAACAATGGTAATGTATTTTAGACACAAAACCCTTCATATTTTTCAAACTGAAAATATCCCATAAAAATGAATTCCGTCAGGGAATGACATTTTACACAAACCGAACATGAGAATAATTGAACAAAATCAAATGTGTCACAATATTAGATCACATTGAAATCCACAAGTAGTGAACCCATACCACTGGGAAGGTGGAATGATTATCACTTCTTACACCCCTTTGGTTATAAATCCATAAGTATATCAAGGACATATCTGTGGAAGATTCAATCCAATCCCAACCCACAATATGGGGGTATTTTAATCTCAATTTACCTAACTAGGTCCTCCACACCTTGAGGGGGTCCTATAGGAATTTTTGGATGTTCTTGATCAACTCCAACCTAGAGGGATGCGGGATTTATTTATCTATTCCCATCTCATAGGCCATAAAATAATCAATTGGTGTCATCATATCCTCAATAAAATGATCAAAAAATTTCAATTGAGGCCCTAGATCAACCACAACCCAGACGTTTGGGTTCACATTCATCATTATCAACACCCCATAATGAATATGTCTTCTCCAGGTTGAGATCTATACATCGATAGTTCACATCCATTCCATTCCTGCCACCAAAATAATATATTTTTTATTTTCAAAGCCTATTCAGAATACATTTTTATGAAAATAACTTAATTTTTTCATTATAAGACTTATATAGGAAAAATTTATGTGGAATAAAATCATAACCAATAGGGGTTAAAATAAAAAATTCACTATTATGACTGAGGTTTAGATAATGGACCCTGATGAAAACCTCAACGGATGAGAGAAGTGATGCAGAATCAATATATTTTGTCTACAGTAATGGGATAAATACTATTCTTCGATATGCCTCTAAGAATGTCATCATGATCAACAAAAATCATTATATGGACTATGATTAAAATTAAGAGGGAATAAATAAAAAATAAACCTCGAGAGGAGGATTAACTGGATGCACCAACTGAGAGAACATGTACATAGAATCAAAGTATAATCTAAAAGCCGGTATATAAAAATAATTAGTTTCCACCTCTACAATGTGACACAGTGAAGGATAAATGGAAAGGTGTTATTATGTCCCACTCACCACCCAAAATAGGCAACACTCCCTCTATAGAGGAAGGGCATACATAATTTTTAAATGAGTTACAAAATCGAAGACAACATTATGTGAAAATACATATGGAATGAATTAACTATAGGTATTATCATTAGAAACAGAATATTATCCCTCATCCCATAAACATGGAGAGAGGAAATCCACCTGAAAGAGTTGAATCAAGGTGTTTGGCCCGCTATGGATCTAAGATAATGGTCTATATAAATAAGGATGTCGATGACTATCTAAAATAACCTTTATTATGGAAATATCATGTACTCCTCTTGAATGATCATTCACTCCTGTCATGGATCAAAAATAAAAAAGTTAAGTAAATAGGACCACCATTTCATTCTCTACTCGCTCCCAATAGATTGGAGATGGACCATACAATTCTTGCTCAAACACTTATAAATTCCATTGAATTCAAAGAAACATGAATGAAATGCAATGAATGTGGTTGTATACCCATTAAACCCAATAAGAAGACATATCCCAAATGTGTGGACGTTACTTATTTCTCAATCATTTTGGGAAATCCAAAATTTTTAATCATTGATGTTGTTGGGGATAATAAAGATAAAATCAAACACATTGCGTCCTAATGTGACATGATTATGGGACCTTGATATGTTTAGGAGTTTGTTAGTATATTTTTATTCCAAAAATCTCAAATAGGGGTAGCCTTATTTTGGTGTATTAACCAAATAGAATTATGGATTATAGTATGGGATGAACTTTACTTTTAATTAAATTATTAATTTACCTCTTTTCACTACTGAAAAAACATCCTATACCCACGTTTCAAAACCCGTGGGTATAGCCCCCAAAACTGTGGGTGTAGCCTATACCCACGGTTTTGGGAACCGTGGGCTGGAACGGCGTCGGGATAGGTCCCCAGCCTATACCGACGGTTTTCCAAAACCGTGGGTATAGTTGTCATGCCACCATGTCACCGAAATATATCCAATTGTCACGGTGTCAATGGCTTTTACCCACAGTTTCAAAACCGTGGGTATAGGTCCTAAAATAATGCAGGTGACGAGTTTCGATCTCGCGACCTCTCCTCTACAAACACCATGTCAAACCACTACCCTAACATCACCTATATGTATATATATATATTTAGTTAAATATATTTATAAAAACCGTGGGTATAGAGGGAAGAACCGTGGGTATAGGGTTCCCCCCTGTACCCACTGTTTGGGAAAACCATGGGGATAGAACCCCTTATACCCACGGTTTTGGAAAACCGTGGGTATTGGTCTTCAATAGACACCTATACACATGGTTTTCCAAAACCGTGGGTATAGGGGGGGTCTATCCCCATGGTTTTGGAGAAAACTGTGGGGATAGGTCCATTTTCCAGTAGTGTTTATATTGTAAACTTCCTGTTTACACAACACAAACTACAATACATGTAAGAATTAAATTTTTTATTACATCATTTCCAAATATAATGGTCTAACAATTCGGTCACCATACATCTCTCATAAAGAATACTACAAGAAATCCATGTTGAATATATTCAAGATGAGTGGAAAAGGCTTATTATCTTGTTGAAGTATCCATGAAGATTCCATGAGTTTGAATAAATGGAACATTACATAGATGATTCCAATCAATATACCAAGGGTAGGTCTCCACTCATACCTATGGCATTAGGAAAAAGGAGGTTAAGGAAAAAAATTCAATTGTTAAACAAAAAAAGTATCACTGTAATGACACAAATTTTTATTAATGAATATTTCTCTTGATCTAATTAAATGTCTTATTGTGTAAAATGGTTATATAAAACATATTCACTTATTTTGTATTATGTATTTGGATTTTAAAAATATTGTTAAGTAATTTTATCATTGTAAATATAGCCAATTAATAGTGATCTCTTGATTAGTATAAATATAGGGTTTAATCAAATCCAATTTACTCTAACAAAGGAAGAGATGACCTCATCTAGTAGAATTCCTCCATACTAATCCAATTTTTCGGTGCTCAAAGAGGAGGTGTGGTCATTGGGATTTGATCTTGACCACACCCAATCCAAGATTGAAGAAATTTCAATTGAGTAGAACCGCTTATGGGAGAAGTGGAAGTTAATAGAGATTACCACCCGTGAAAAATTATCTGAGAATCCCCAAGAGTCTGTCACCATCATGCACCTTACCCTATGGTCTTATGTGGGTGCTTTAAGGGATTATCTAACAAGACCCTAACACAACAATAATGTGCATTATTTTCGTATAGAGAATATACATTCATTTTATTATCATTACTTTATTAATAGTTTTTAATGAAGAAATATTATTTTTATTTAATATTCCAATATGAAATCTATTTTTATGAATTAATGAATTTTTGGATTAATTTAATTTTTTATAAAATATTATTACTCAATTAATTATTATTAAATATAAATCATTGTATAATTTTTATGAATACATTTGTAATTTTTATTAAGGCTAGGAAAATATTTTTTTTCAAAACTCATTAATTTTCAATAAATGGTAGTTTTTATTATTTATATAAAATTAATATTATTTTTGGATCAAGACGTCGAAATTATCCAACAATGAATTTTTCATAATTTTCAGAGACAATTGATTTCTTGGGTATAAATTAAATAATGTTTAAATATATAATGTTTTTTGGAAAATCATAATGACCCAATTGTGATGTAATAATATAAAATAAAATAAATGGGTTGTTCGGAAAATATATGTTTTAAATTTAAAAAAATGTGATTTTAGATTTTTTTGCTAATTTAATGGAGCCTTAGTGGACCATCCAAGACTTATAAAACATATTATCTTTTAAAAATGATTTATTTGAAGTGTGAATAACCTCCCCATAATTAAACCAATAATTTTAATAAGTTCTACCATTGGAAATATAAAATAATTTTTTTTAATTTAATTTTTGAAAAACCCATCTGCAAAAACCTAGGGTTGGTTTGTGGTTTTGATTAGTTTTTGATGTGGTCTCCAAAACATAAATAATAAATAAATTCATTTCTTTTCATATATAAACCCACCCAAGATCCCACTTTCTCCTCACTCATATCAATAGTATCTCAACCAAACCCTTCCGTCGTCTCTCTAGAATCCACTAAAGTCAACCCATGTTCCCAAAAATCCTCTCTAAAGCTTCTCACAAGCCATTGGGATCAGACGTTCATGTATGTGATTTATTCCTCCCTTATTTTTTTCCCAAGTTACTTTATGTTTCTATAACATTTTATTTTCAATTAAAAATATTGGTTTATGATTTATAACCTCCCCCACACTACCCTTTTTATGTTTGAATGATGAAAGATCCCTTCCTCTATCATTAATACCTTATGTTTACCCCAGTTACCATGATGAAATTCAGTAAAGAATTTATCTCTTCCCATCTACATTCAAGCAATTATTTTGTATTATAAATCTAAATTCCATTAAATATTTTAGGATATGTATCTATATGACACCATTATATTCCATTTCACATACATATGATGAGACACCCATTTATCTCTCATCAACCATTTTTATGAATTCTTATGTCACGCCATTATGTCGTAGAAATTTCACCGTGATTTTCCAAGGCAATGTCATTGTGTAGCGAACACTATGCCCTTTTCTCTATCAAGGGTATTCACCTTTATAAAAATTTACCTATTGTCTATAGAGTCTCATGTATTACTTCCACATTTTATTATTGGGAAATAAATTCTGATGTTTAATTAATTTATGTGATATGATCCATGTGGCACAATTATGCATTATATAAAATTAATAAGAATCGTTCCCGCTGATAGCACTCAAATTCATTAGGTATAGATTAGTATTATGATACATCAAGTACAATGAGGTTTTACTTATTCTAATTCATGTCCAATGTGGGTTTACTAATGCTCTATGTGTTATGAGCCTTGGATCATGCTAAAATATAGTTAAATGTATTTGCCATATTTCAAGGTTTTTATAATTATGCTATAGAATGACCATATATTCATGTATGTCTTAGTATCCCTTGATATTCTTATTATATAACATATATTGTATTGTTCATGTTATTCTTTCTTTTACTCTCTTACTGGGATGTATTTCTGACCGATTTATTATTTATGTTCTCAGGTTATCCAATGAAAATCTATGTATGAAGGAATGATGTGGCCATGTAAAATAATTCGTCAAAAATACATTGTGTTTTATGTTTTATGTATTTATGTAATGATCCTAAGCCCCAAAAATACTAGTCTTTTAGATCATCTATGTTATATTAAGTGAAGGTTTTATGTAATAAATTATGTTTAAGTGTGAAATAAAAAGTAGGGTTGTTATAGTTGGAATCAAAGGATTTGTTTTGTTATTTTTTCTATTATAATTATTAAACTACAGTGATAGCCTTAGGGATATGAAAAATTATAATTAAAACCTCCATAAATTTTGGTTACTATTTGTAAGTGGTTTGTCAAGAAAATACTTCTCTGTCAGGATATAAGTAGGTAGTTGTGGCTCTGGAAAAGATGTATCTAGGGGTAATACCCAAAAAAACTTGTTGAGATAGACTTGAATGATAAATGGTGCCTAACAATAGGCCTTATTGCACTCTTGGTTACGACACTCCCAGGGGATATGCTTTGGTAAATTCAATATCTTTGTATAAACAATTATTAAGGGATTTAATAAAATGGTCATAAGAATATATGTTGAGAAATATATCAGGGATAACATAGATTGAATCCTATAAATTCATAAGTTAATTAAATAAAGGTAATTTATAAGTCATAATTTTTTGAATTTGGATTACCCATTATGTGTTACGCTTAACGATTCTTTTATTCCAACCAATGGCTGGAATATGAGTACTTGATCTAACAACTGATGCAAAGATCAATGTGATGACTGTTCAAATGAGATGTCGAATATAAGGGGAGTGGGAATCATGAACTATTTCATGATACACTCTCAGTTAACTCGTGTTTTGAATAAAACATGGATCAAGAGGGACATTCAATTCCATTTAAAAATGAACATGTTTCAATTGAGAGATTCTTGAGACAATGACCTCATACTTATAATGGATCATCTGATCCCTCAATTGTCAAACAATGTATCAAATCCATTGAAGATTTCTCATCCATGATTCAATGTGACAAACAAGAGATGTCTCTTCTATTTTCTTATCTTATGGAGGGTGAGGCAGATCAACGGTGAAAATTGATCAAAAATATGAAGCACAGGGAGGAGACCGAGGCATTGGAGTGAATTGATTTGTGGATTTTTTTTTCGATAAATTTTTTCCAGGCACACTCTAACATAATATGGAATGGAATATCCTTTCCCTCAAGAAAAAAAAGATGAAGTATCCTTTAGTGCATATGAGGAAAACATAACAAGGCTTGCATGATATGCCTCTAGCAATGTCACTACCACTGAATGTATGGTTGACCGCTTATTTAGTGGGATTAAACCTATCATGCAGAAAGCCCTACAGATTAGTGACTTCGAGAGGAATTATGATATTATCTTATGTGCCCTAAATGTTTAAATAGAGATCTGAGAACCCTAGGGTTATCAAGAAGATAATAAGCATAAGATGGAATTTAATTCTGACCGTCTGATGGGAAAAACCAATGGTGCTAGGTAACTCCATCATCCCACTTTCCAAAGGTGTGGAAGGAAGCCCTATATAAATTTCTTGAAGGGTAAAATAAAATGATTTAGTTGTGGAAGATAAGGGAACCTGGTTATTAACTGCCAACCATAGAATCCCATGGTTGGTATAGATGAGAGGAATTTTGTGTTCAAACCTCAACACATTGTTCATTACTTCAACTTCAAAGAACTATGGAACTTTTCAATACAATTCCATATTCCAAAAAATTTCGGAGGCGACCAACAAAATCCAAGGAAACAATGGAGATATATTTCCATAACTATTTCTGAAGTGAACCCCAAAAAAAAGTGGCGACAAGTATTATAATTATTCATTCAAGAATAGAAAACATACATTTTGATTTTGAATCTACACATTCATTAATATCCCAAAGGTTTAGTAGAAAAATCCTATCACCACCACAAATCATGGAATTAAAGAAGTTGGTGAGTACAGAAATTGGGTTAATCATTGCATCAATTGAATATAACCACCCCTGTCACAATTTTGGGTATGAAAATACCAACAAAACTCATCAAATTCTCTCTGGTGTAATTTTATGAAATTAATGTCATGGGTTGGATTTCCTTATATAGAGTCTACATATATTATTTTGAGGGGGAAATCACTCTCCATATGGTGAATCGAAACCATATTATGTACAATTTCAAGGTGGTGGATGAATTTTTTTAGCACCATTATTTCAAGCATGGATATAGAGGCCCTATGAGCATGCATATAATTCATAGATGATTGAGTCTATGTACGAAACCATCCTTAATGAAAAGCCTATTGAGATGGAATTCCCTGAAGTGTTTCTAAAGGAATTTCTTGGTCTTTCTCTTAGAACATATGTTGAATTATCAATTGATCTTATGCCTGGGGAGTTGCTAATATCCAAGAATCTATATAGAATGGATGTTGTGGAGAATGTGGAGTTGATGAAATAACATCAAGATAATATGGTTAAAGTGTTTATATGACCATGTGCATCACTATAGGGTGCACTAGTCCTCTTAGTCACGAACAAGGATTGGTCAGTGCACCTTTACATTGATTATCAAGATCTCATCAAAATCATGATAAGGAATAAGTATCCTCTACCCCAAATTGATGACTTGTTCGATCAGCTACATGGAAAAAAATACGTCTCCAAGGTGTATTTGTTGTTGGGATATTACCATGTAAGGGTAAATAATGATGATAACCCCAAGACACCTTTTAGTTCATGATATGGGAACTATGAATTCATAGTAATGCCTTTCGGACACACTAATTCTCTAGAAACGTTCACAAAAATTATGAATAGTGTATTTAGGGATTACCTCGACAGATTTGTGGTATTCCTTATAGACGATTGTTTCATATCGGTTTTGAAACGCCTAACGGTTTCGTATCCGACGATACGTGGACCTTCTTTCCAAAGACATGTGTTCACTGGGTGGTTTGGTCAGCGACACTTAAGAACTCAAATTTGTCAAGAGGATGGGAATTCGGGCTCATCGAACCTTTTTAGGGGGAATTATTTACTGTTATGGGACTCCCTTATAGATTTATGATGTATTCATATGTTCTCGAATCTTTAGTTTATACCCAAGCATAGTATCCACGAATTACTACTAGTTGGCAATGGTTAGCTGGACATATGGGTTTGGAATCATTTATGCACCAGGTTTAACATCCCTCATAGGATTAATGAACCCAAAAAGACAAGACTCATTGAGGTGGCACTAGGAGTGACGCGGTGAACCGATGTGAAGATAGTCAGATCGACCGGTTGTTGGGCTTGAACCTTAGGGAGGCTTCTTACGTACCCTAACTAGGAGACAAGGATCAATGTCCACATAGTTCGAATAGGAGTGTTGGTGAGCCAAATTGAATGTGGAACTGAGGGTCCGATGGTTATTGGTCTTGAACCTCATGGAGGCTTCCCTACGTATCCATGTGCCAGGGAATCAATGTCCTCGTAGTTCACATTAACATGGGGCTTACTCTCTGAGGAGGCCCATAGTAATGGATTGTGGATTACACTATGAGGAGGCCCATGGTGTGGGATGTCATGGTCAATGCTTACTCTAAGCCCACGTGATTCATGGTCGGTGTAAGAAACAAGAGGAAGTAAGGACCAGAAGATCATGTCGCTAAAGGAGAGTCTGTGGGAAGTGGAGTGGGGCTTACACATAGAGGCGGTCCATAAAGTCAGGGTTTACTCCGGGATGGATGCCCATAAAATTCGGGGATTACTCCGAGGTAGACCCCCATGGGGTCTTCCTCATGTTTGGCCATGAGGGAATCCCAACACAATGGTGGGTTGAGGTATATAATTGAGGCCTACACATATGTGCAGGTGAAAAAGACGGATAATGCCAAGGGCATTGGAATCAGTCCAAAAAAATGGAGATGAAAAGTGTGAATCACATTCCCAACATTCAAAACGCACTGAGGGTGGTGTGACGATGGAGGATAATTGTTGACCATGTTCGAAACACATCATCCATATCACGATAGCCTGGAATTTGAAAAAACAAGTGAGGGTCAATTGTTGACCATGTTAAAAAAATAGGACCTAACATGAAGTGTTGCCAAAGTATTTCGGGGGCGTTGGCCCATGACAGTAGGTGAGTCGAGGCGGTATGGGACCTGGCCGTTAGGGGGTCCCATCAGACATGAATGAGAATGAAGATATCAATAAAGTACATAGACAACATTAGGTGGAGTGATGGAATGTTTGAATAGATTCCAACGTTCTTGAAATTACGTCACTGTAATCATGGAATGAGGCATCTTATGCTTGGAGCATGAGGCATATCTTGCATAGAGCAAGAGGCATCCAATTATTTAATGAGAGGGAATGCTATAGTTTATAGTCATATAGAGAGGGTTGTTTCCATATATTTTAACGTCATATAGACAGGATGAGGGCCATATAGTTTAACGTCATGTGGTCAGGAAGAGGGTCATACTATTTAACGCCATGTGGTCAAGACGACTAGGTAGGAGAGACCTAGCAATGGTTAGTGTGGGACTTACAAAACGACGACAATTTCTGGATGAACCTAGAAAAAGGATCTAGGTAATGGGTTTATAGGAGATTCATGAGGAGTAGCTTGACTCATGGAATGTATTGAATGGATGTTGGGGCGGCGCAAAAGTGCAATGTGAAATACTGTTGACCCGGCCCGAAATGTTCGCGGGGCGATTCTCCATTTTTCATGGGGGTCAGTGATGGTAGCGAAGGGACCGGGCCGAGACCAAAGCCTGACACTGAACCCGAGTGGGGATGCATAGGCGTAGCCCCTGCAGTATGGACCAACGGAAGGATGATGTTTTCCGCATGGGGCGGGCAGCGTAGGAGCTGGTTGCGAGGTATTGGTTGCGGCGGAGCTGGCCGCATAGGAGATGGCCGCAGAGGGGCTGCCGCGAAGTAGCCGACCACATAGGGCTGGCCACGAGTGGTTTGAGGTTTTTCTGTCCGTGAAGGGTGTCCGCGGAAGAGCTGGCCGCGAGGGAGCAGGCCGCAAAGGACTAGGCCGCGAAGGAGGCTGTCTGAGAAGGATGGTTGCGGAGGAGATGGTCATCAACAAAGGGTTTCCGTAGAGGATATGACCGTGAAGGAAATGTCCGAGAAGGGCATCTGAAAAGGGGCTGGCGCCCGTCCGACTTTGCACCCGCAGAGGGGTCCCCACCTCCATTTTTCGAATGACACTGGTCTGCAGAGGGGGTGGCCAAAAAGGGACTATCCGTGAGGGAAAATACCACATGTGGTTAGTAGTTTGGTTTCTCCTCTATGCGGAAGAGTGCATCCGTAGATGATATGGAGTCCACGGATGGTCGCGGAACATTACTGCTGGGAGAGATTTCTCGAGAGTCTCCCAATAGGTTTTCACCCGTCCTTCCTCTTTTGATTTTTGGTGCCCCTCGGTGCTATTTATAGTGTCACAAAGAGGCTGTATTGATGGGCACATGAGACTTTTTACGGAATCCCATGAAATAATCCCACTCATGGATGAATCGGTCAACTAGGGATTTTTGGAACTAAGATTTGTGGAATTTCTCTGTGGTTGTGCACCACTCCACCTTTATTCCGCAAACGACGATATTTGCGGTTCGAGTCGGTTGAAGCGGTTCGCGGCTGAGGCTGTTTGTGTCGGTGGACCGGCCTGACACCTATCCTACTTCATGCCCGCGGAGGGTCCTCACCTCAATTTTGCGGATGACACTGGTCTACGGAATTTTGGGAGGGAGGTCTGTCGAACAGGTCACGTACTGTTGCTGGGAACCAGTGCACGGACCGGTTCGGTCCTTTTCCAAGTCTTGCGGTTATTGGATTTCCACCTTGTGGATTTTTCAGAACCCTACAAATTCCCCCCATCAGAATGGGGTCTGATCGGAATGAAGAGGAGACTATTACGATTTAGAGTGGTCCTGAAACATGGTTAATGATTTGACAATGCTCTAAATTCTGCCTGAGCCAAGGGACTCAGCGAGCATATATTGACGATTGCTAGGGTTTTTTAAAAAAACCGCACAAAATTTTTTCCTTTTCTTTTAATACCGTAATTTTGCATGGGCCCATTTGTGGTGGACCAAGCAGTTATGGCCCGACTATTGCTTAGGTCGCCCTTTTTGGGTTTTTGGCATAACAGGCTTTACTTCTTTTTTTGTGAGCGGTTTAAGGTCCCGCTAACAAGACCATTATTACTAATGTTTTATGTAGAACATCTTTGACCAGATATGGTGGGGCGAGAGCCCCAATAAGATTTGGTTGATTAAAAGACGTCTCGATATCCTACAGATGAATGTGGGGAGAAAAGTGCGTTCAGATTTGAACGACATGCATGGCATGTCTCTAGGCATGAGAGCCGTATTATCGAACAGAGGTAGGAGGAGCATCAACTAAAGAAATCATGCCTTTGTATGATGGTTCATGGGTGATCAGTATGCATAGCCAGTGAGGTCATGGTATGCATAGTCCTACAATGGTTTCCTTAGGTCAATGAATCTCCATTTCTGATGGCCTGAGGACTTCATGGGAGTCCGGCTTATGGAAAACACCATGGGTGGCTTGGGGAAATATGAAAACCATTGAGGGTGGCTCAGAAAGGGAATGTGAAGTCTGATGGGGTTTGGGAAAATTTGTATTAATCAGGAGTGTGGACTTAGGGTCCTTGTCCTATGCATTTATCGAGCATAAAGGATGGTTGGAGCATGGTGCAGTTTAATGTCATGCTGCCGGGACATTCTTCAAAGTGGAATGGCTTCTCCTGGTTCTCGGTAATCTCGTCAGAGACATTCCGCCATATTTAGGCAGTGTTGTGAATGTGGCTATTAAACTGTATCTCAAAGGGTTTCTGAATCCCAGGATAGAAATGGGGGCTCAAATGCCTAGAGGTGTACAGAGATAAGCATTGCCTTCAGAAATATTGCCATTGGTAGATGAGCCCAGGGCGATCAATATGCAATGCCACTGAGGGAATGGTATGCATAGTCATGCAAAGGTGTCCCTGGGTCAATGATTGCTTTCTCCTGATAGCCAAGCAACATGAAGGAAGTTTGTGATTCGGGACCACCAGGGGTGATTTATGAGAGTTTGGCTCTTTCTCAGTACATAGTATGGTTTATGAGGAGAGGTTTCCTGGATACGAGAGAAACATTTATACTAAATTTTCTGATAATGGGTGAAGTCATCCCTTCTCAAGCAGGTGTTAGAGGGTGGTTTGTGCAGGTCTGACCCATGCACTGAGGGACAAGGAAAATACTCCACTCCTTACTGAACCCATGATAGGTTTGGCCATGATGTTTAACTACATGCTGTAATGATGGCTTCTGTGCAGTTTAATGTCATTCGGTAAAGACGATGAGCATTATTGATGTATGTTGTTAAGTTTAACATCATACAGTGATGACGAGAGAATTTTTAAACCAGTCAAAATGCTTGAAGTTGGAGGCATTTTCCCGGAATGTTTAATTCTTCTTCTTTGCACCTTTATGCCATGAGGTCAAGATGTTCCGAGCAGTTTAACGTCATGTGGTATAGACGTAGTTCCAGAGGCTGCTCGTGATAAAAATGTAACTAGGATTGAACACCTCGGCATTCCCAAGATGTGGAGAGGGGTTGATAGTGTAAATAGTGGTTCCAGGTCTTATTGGATCAGGAGAAATGATATGAGGGCTCTGAGGCTGGTAAGCGTATGGAGCTAGGAAGAGTGCCACCCAAGGAAATCATGCCTTTGGTAGACGGGACAGGGGCTATCAATATGCAGAGCCGCTGAGGGCATGGTATGCATAGTCATGAAAAAGTGTCCACGGGTCGATAACTTTCCACTTCCAATAGCCATGAATGGTTATGAGGATTCACAATTGTCCGGGTCACGAAGTCTGTTATCTAGTAAGAAAATATCTGGACATGTCGAGAATATTCATCCCTTGTTGTTGTTAAATATTCGAGAGCACCATGCGCTGATTTATCATGAGTGTGGGGGTGCACCTTCACTCCATACAGTTTAACATCATGTGGCAAGGAAGAAGTACTCTTAGTTTAGTGGTCATAGATCATAGACAATTGGGTGGCTATTGCTACAGTAAATCGAAGGATAACTGAGTTACCACGCTCCAATATAATCTGAATAGGGTGGGGGATGAAGGTTGTAAAATGTAACTCTAAGGTTTCTCGGATTGTGAGATGTGGTACGGGGGATCTGAGGCCGATAAGCATAGAGATCTAGGAAGAGTATCACCTGAGGAAATATTTCCTTTGGTAGACGAGCCAGGGGATATCAATATACAGAGTCGCTGAGGACATGGTATGCATAGTCATGCAAAGGTATCCCTGGTTCGATGACTTTCCACTTCCGATGGCCATGAATGATTATGAAAACCTAAGACTGCTCATAGTATAATGTTTGAAATATGGGGATAATGGTGTCTGAGCATACAAGAAGCATCTTCACTCCAATTATCTGTTGAGTCAAATTAGACTAGTTGTGGCTTGATGTTCGTAGATACAGGTCGTCATGTGAGCCACGGGTGGGTACATAGGCTAACTAGGTAGGGATACCCTGGAAACGTTTGGATGTAAAAAAAATGGGCGGTGAACTTGTAATCCACTTTGCCATAAATTTCTGGATCGGGAGATATGATGTGGGTGCTTTAAGGCTGGTAGGTGTACGGAGCTAGGAAGAGTATCACCTAAGGAAATCATTCCTTTGTTAGATGGGCTAGGGGATATCAATATGCAAGGCCGCTAAGAGTATGGTATTCATAGTCATGAAAAGGTGTCTACAGGTTGATAAATTTCCACTTCCGATGACCGTGAATGGTTATAAAGATCCATAATTATCCTAGTCATGGAGTCTGATGTTTGGAGAGGATTCATCCAAATGCTTCAGTTTAACATCATGCGGTGAGGATGAGGAATACAACCCGTGCAGTTATGATTCGTACACGGGGGAAAATGGCATTTTTAACCACTTATCCCTACAGTTTAACGTCGTGAAGTGAGGACGAAGATTACACCCTGTGCAGTTTTGGTCCGTACATGGGGGAAATGAAATTTTTACCTTTCATTTGCGGATGGCTGGGCCAGGGTGGGGGACCCTGGCATCACTACGTATCATGTGAGGGAAGAAATCAAGCCACACATAGTTCTTTCCTGAATACGCCCTATGCTGGTCTGGTCCTAACAAGGGGGGAAGGGGCATTTTTTTCCAATTGGCTGGGCCAGGATAGCAATCTGGGCGTCACTATGTATCCTGGGAGGGCAGGAATCTTGCCTCACGTAGTTCTTTTAAAATAGTACACCCCGTGTAGGTCTGGTCCATGCACGGGGGAAAGGGGCATTTTTGAAAACTCATATTTGAAGAGGTGGATGGGATAGGGTATGGGATCCCAGTATTGCTTCACATCCTGCGAAGGCTAGAATCAAGCTGTACATAGTTCTATGCTAAATACACCTCGTGCAGGTCTGGTCAGTACACAGGGGGAAGGGGGCATTTTTTAACATTTATTTGAGGGGTGGTTAGGCCATGGTCGGGGATCCTGGCGTCGCTACATATCCTACGAAGGTAGGAATCAAGCCGTACGTAGTTCTCTGAAAGGAGTACACCTCATGCAGGGATGGTCTATACACGAGGTAAGGGGACATTTTTTAAATTTTTTTCCATTTGGGAGTGGTTGGTCTAGGGTAGGGGATCCCGACATCGATACGTATCATACGAAGGCAGGAATCATGCCGTATGTAGTTCTCTTAAAGATAAAACACCCCATGTAGGTCTGGTCCACACAAAGGGGAAGAGGGAATTTTTTAAACTGTTTTATCCATGAAGTTTAACGTCGTGTGGTAAGGATGAGGAATACACCCCATGCAGTATCGATCCTTACATGGGGGAAATGGAATTTTTAAATCTATTTTGGGGATAGCTGGGCCAGGATTGGGGACCCTGGCATCGCTGCGTATCCTGTATAGGGAAAGAATCATGCCACACATAGTTCTCTAAGTTCAGTACAGTTTAACGTCATGCGGTGAGGACGAGATACTCTTAGTTTAGGGTCATAGTGTTTGGACCATTGGGTGCTTGGTAGTTTAAGGTCCTGCAGCTCGGACGATAACTGATTTTAGTTATGCCGATGAGGATGGGATACTCTTAGTTTAGGGTCACAGTGTTTGGACCGTTGGGTTATTGGTAGTTTAACGTCATGTAGCTTGGATGATAACTACTTTTAGGTATTATGTGAAATAATTCTTCAAAAATCTCACATTTGTAGGAGTGGTGGTGAACTGCCCGTCCATGGAGATCAGGGCATATGCTCCATTGGAGTAGTCCATGTGTATAACATATGGTCCCTCCCACTTGGGCTCCAGCTTTGGAGGTTTCTTTCAGGTATCATTGGAGTCCGGAGGACCAACACCAATTCTCCTTCTATGAATGACCGAAGACGGATCTTTTTATTGAAGGCTCATGCAATCCAGTTCTGGTATACTTACAGATGGTGCAAAGTGTGCAACTATTTCTCATCTAGCTGTTCCTATTCACCTAACTGCTTTTTGGACTACTCATCATTGGATAATTGAACACAGATGGCCATACATAGCGAGTTCAATTGGAGCTCAATGGGCAGGACCACCTCCGTTCCGTATACTAATGAGTATGGAGTAGCCCGAGTAGCGGTGCAGATTGTGGTTCGATAATCCCACAATACATGGAGGAGTTTATCCAGCCATGACTTCTTGTATTTTTCAACCTTTTTTTGGAGAATGTAGGACATGGTCTTATTGAAAGCCTCTATCTGTCTGTTGGCTGCTGCATGGTAGCGGGATGAGTGGTTAGCCTTGATATCTATTCTTGTTATAGTTTTTCCAATTTAGCAGAGTAGATGTTGGTGTCGTTATTCGTCAGTATGGTATCAGGGACACCAAATCAGGTGATTATATTGGTTTTTACAAAGTGTACAATGCTTCTTTCCCCGACTTCCTTATGGGGTATAGCTTCTGTCTATTTGGAATAGATGTCAGTTTCCGTGAGGATATACTTCAGATGTTTGGCTGTGGCGGGAGGATATGGTCCCATAACGTTGATTCCTCAGACGGAAAATGGAAAAGTGTACATATCCTGATGATGTATCTTCAGGGGTTGGTGTATGAAGTTGGCATGAATTTTTCATGAGTGGAATTTTTCGGTAAAATAATCATAATCGCATACCATTGTGGGCCAATATTACCCAAGCCATCAGACCTGATGGGAAATCTTGGACCCTTGCTGATGTGCTCCACATACTCCAGCATGCACTTCAGTCATGACAGCAGCAGTTTCTTCTCCATCAATGCATTTGAGGTCAATTCCATCGAGGCCTCATTTTTAGAGGACCTCTTGCTGACCCGCGCTTCCATAGAGGAAAAATTTTATTTCCATTCTATATATTTTCTCTCGTTCATCCCTATCTTATGGATGTTCTCCCCGTTGAAGGTTGTTTTCAATGGGGGTTATCCAGCCAGTGGAAGGAGCGTATGGCACTATGATAGGAATGAATTCGTTGATCTCTTCTGTATTGGCCTGAACAAATGGAAAGACTATTCAGTGGTGAGCAATACTGATGACCCTTTCATCCCAGTATGGGTCGGCTAGGGCTATGGCCACATTGGCTAATGCAGCAGCCTAGGAATTCTGAGACCAGGGAATATAGGTCAATGCCAATTCTGTGGAGAATTCTACCATTAACCCTTGTACATAGTCAAATAGGGGAGACAACTCCTCCTTTTTGATAGCATAGACACCGTTGACTTACTTGAGGACCAGTTCTGAGTCACCTTTGACCTTAAGGTGTTGTAAATGTACATGGAGTGCGAGCTCCATGTCTCAAATGAGGGCTTGATATTCTGCTTCATTGTTTGTACATCCTTCTGACAGGAGGAAGGAATATGGAAAAACTGCAATTTCTGGGGACACGAGTATTATTCCAAATCCCACCTTGTTAAATTTGGGAACTTCCATCCTTTTTCCAATTGGTCTTTGGGAGGCTCTGTCAAAGTACATTTCCCATGTGGGGAGATACTATTGAACAACAAAGTTGTCTTCATCGGGTAGCTCGATTTTGGTTTGGATGTCCATGTTGAAGGGAGATCTGCCAGAAAATCTGCTAACACCTGACCTTTGATTGTTGTTTGATGCACAAACCGGATGGAAAACTATTGCAGGATAACTGCCCATCGGGATAGGCACCCGGTCAGCATCAGACGACTGAGGATGTACTTGAGCGGGTTATTACGCGAGACCAAGTGGACTTCATGATGCTGCAGATAATGTCGAAACTTTTGAACTGCGAAGACCAAGCCCAATCAACTCATCTCGATGTTTGAGTATCGAGTTTTAGCATCATTCATTGTTCGACTGAGGTAGTCGAGACTGTTTTCACTACCGACGTCATTTTTCTGTGCGAGGAAGGCTCTCAGCTACATCTCTAGGTCCGTCACATATAGGATGATGGGTCTTCCTTCAACAGGGGGTCATGAGCACCACTGGGCTTAAGATATACTTCTTTAGGCTTTAAAATGCCTCTTGGCAGTCATCTATCCATTGGTATGTGACTCCCTTCTTCAATAACCTGGTAAAGGGAAAACATTTTCCAGCCAGGTTGGCTATAAATCTCCTGATGTTGGCCAAGTGCCCTTGGAATGCACTAAACTCAGTGAGTTTGCGGGGGAAGTCCAGCCGAGGATAGCCTTTGTCTTTTCAGGGATGACTTCGATGACACGATGTCTTGCGACGAAGCTAAGGAATTTCCCTGAGGTAACCCCAAAGTCACACTTCAACGGGTTCATTTTCAGACTATGTTGTCGATGATTGTTGAATACAGTCTCAAGATCTGACATGTGATATGAGCACTACCTGGACATAACCACCAAGTCATCTACGTAACATTCGACGAATCTCCCTAAGAATTGTTTAAAGATATGATGCATGGTGCATTGATATGTGGATCCAGCGTTCTTCAGACCAAAGGGCATGACCCTGTAACAGAATAATCCTTGGGGGGCCCTAAGGGTAGTGGCATTTTTGTCTTCTAGGTCCATCCTGATTTGATTATACCCAGAATAGTCTTCCATTAATGATAGAGCCTCATACCTAGCCATTGCATCAATTAATAACTCTATGATCGGGACTGAGAAATCATCTTTTAGGAAATGCCGATTGAGGTCTCTGAAATCAATGCAAACTCAGATTTGTACGTTCTATTTCTTGACAGGGATGATGTTGGCCAACCAGATTGGGCACTGGACCTCCAGAATGAATCCTACTTTAATAATCTTATCGACTTCAGCCTCTATTTTGGCACCATGTGAGGGGTGTGTCCATCTAGAGGCATGTTTATAGCCCCGATGGTCTTCTGGAAGACCTAAGTTGTGTGTTACTACTTCTGAATCGAGTCCCAGCATTTCCATGCAATTCTAGGAAAAGGCATCCCGATGTTGCCTCAACAAACAGTTATATAACTCGTAATCCTCTAGAGACATGGCTGCACTAACAGAAGTGGGCCTCAGGTCTTCCTCGGTACCCAGGTTTATTTCCTTGAGCTCATCCACAGTGGTGGAGATACCTTCCTAAAATGTGGTAGGCTCTTCCCTAAGATCTTCCTCCTCTTCTTCTCCCAAATCCTCATCTTCTTGATCTGACGGGGGAGAGTCTCCAGCCCAGGCTGTCAGGGGTTTGAGGGCAAGGCATCATGGGCATCCCCGCTCTAGTATTAATCCACCAATTGTGGGATGGTGGACATTCTTTCATTATAACAGTCGGATGTTATGGCTGAAGTCCTGAAGACAACTGAGTGTGTGTCCGAACTTCAATCCCTTCTCTCAAGGTGGTTGATGGGAAGTACGTAGTCTTGGCCAATCTATCTGAGGGGGTCGTCAGCAACCATTTCTAGACCATTTGGTGCGGGGATCCAGTCGATACCATCTTTCAAATGTTTCTTCATCTTTTTCTCATTAAACCTGGTGTCAATGTAGTGTGACTCTAAGAGCTCTAAAGGCGCCTTGTCAGCATGCAATGTCCCACTTTTCCCATTGATGCATTACTTAAGACAATGGTGGTAGGGTGAAGGAATGACCATGTGCTTATAGAGCCACGACCTTCCCAGCAGGGAATTGAATGATGTGTTCTGTTGAACCACCAAGAATTCCGAATAGGCCACAAGGTCGCCAAAATTGTTCTTTATCTTAATTTGTCCCATTGTATTTTGCTCACTCTTGTCATAACCGAACTGAGTTGTGGACATGGGTATTAAATCACCCTCACTGAAGCACAACATACAGAGTGTCTGTAGGGGAAGGATGTTATCTCCCGATCCGTTATCAATAAAGAATTTATGGATCTCAACACCATCTAGCATACCAGACACATACAATGGTTTGATGTGTCCCTGCTTCATGGAATCTTCATCTAGATCGGTGAAGGAAATCACTACAACGCATTCAGCTGAGCCAGTCTCTATCCATTAAATCTCCAGGGAAACTACCTCAGCTTGAAACTCTTGGTGGCTATGCAAGGAATCTATAAGTGCCTCCATGAGGTCAGCGGACAAACCCAGGGTGTTCAGGATTGACAGTTTGGCTGGTTCCGACGCCAGCTGCATAAGGATGTCGTATTTCTGTTCTAGCGGCTGACGCTTCTCCATTGGAAAGAGAGTTTTAGCGGGGAGCTTGGGAGTTGGAATACATGATGAGGAGGTACCAGCTGTGGGGTCAGATTCCAATGATGTCCCCAAGTTCTTGGGACTTGGCCCGACCGGTCTGTTTGTGCACACTAGGTGGTTATAACCTTGTTCCTCCTCTCATGGGTACTGAAAAATAACGGTGGAAGAGTTGCCTCTTGTGGAGTTGGGGGGGGGGGGGTTGTTCGTTCTCCTACTGAGTCCATTGAAGGTCTCTCCCATGGGTTTCCACGATATTAACGGTTCGGGCTAAGTTCCAACCGTTGGTTTGGTTTCGGTTGCGACTTTGCCTTCCTTGATATCCCATGCCTCTGCAATTCCTCATCCCGGCTCCTCGTATTGGGAGTATAGGTTCATAAACATACCCTTCGTTAGGGAACGATTCTATAAGATGGATGAAGTTAATGGAACCAAATATTGGATCGTCATCCTCTGACAGGTCAACCTGGTCGATTGTCCCTGATGGTGTCATTTGCTGGGTCGATTCCCATGGCGGCAAATTCGAGGGCATGAAATCTGACACCGTCGGGGCTAACTTTGGCCTCATCACAGACTGCTCCTCTGGCGATTGTATCCTCCTTCTATGATTACACCTAGATGACCAGATCATAGAGGGTTGTGAGGCCGATATTGTTGGTTGTGCTACGTCAGGAGCTATTGGCCGAAACCATGGCTGTTATCGTTGAGCTCAGAGTATCCCCTTGGCTTGATTGATAGTCTTCTAAGTCATCCAGTTATCAAATTTCTGCCCCTTCTTGCAGGTGACTTCCTGCCACCCCTTATCTTCGTCGGGGCCGGTGGTCGGAATATATGTCACATGTGCTAGGGGTGGTCCCATCTTGACATGCCCAGAGTCTACCATCCTTTGCAGGAGGTCCTTGAAAATGAATCATTCTAGAATATTGTTCCCCAACATTCGATGGTAAGGAAAATAATCGGTCCTGTCATCGCGGTCGGCTTCTTCATGTTTCATCGGCTCCGGGAGGTGGATCAAGTTTCAATTCATGGCAGCGATGATGTAGCTGTGGACTTGTTCCTCCCGAATGAGAATACATTATGTCTTTATTCCTCAAAATGGTTATGATTCTCCACTTTTTGATCATCCCTCCTAGGTGGTGGCAACCGCTGATATACATGGTGCCCTTGATGATTTGGCGGAGGCCTGAGTGGTGGAGTAGGCATAGGGTCTAGCTTGAGTGTGACAGAGGATGCATCAACTCTAAGTATTTTCTTTGCTAGAGCATGCAAGGCTATTTGGGAATTCAAATTGGTCTGCTGCAGGGTGTCCTTGATTCTCTTTTTCAATGGCTGAGAGATGGTGGAAGCTAGTGGTGCACTCCACCGGTATGAGTGGGGTTCATAGCCCATCTCGAAGATTGTCGATGCATATGGAGAGAAACACATCATGAGGCATTGGTCTGTTCATAGAGTGGGTGAGACCTTTACATCTAGTGATGAAATATGAAACCCACTCATTCTCCCTCTATTTTCAGTTCATGATGTCAATGACCTTAGTTTTGGGAAATGTCGAGCTGAAGTGGAAAAAGAACTGCTACTGAAGGTCTTCTAATCTGTTTATTGACTGGGCTGGTAGGCTCGTATACCAGACGAAAGCAGATCCTTGCATGGTCCGTACGAAGCATATGAGTTTCACCACTTCTTTTTATTTGGGAGTTCGTGTCATAGGGTCGCAATAAGATGCGTAGTGCATCAAGTGTTGTTCTGGATTGCCTGATCCATTGTAGATTGGGAATACAGGGCTCCCAAAATTGGGTGCAGGTGGTCTATTGCTCAACCAATTTGGGTATGGCTTCTGCTCTGGTTGTATCGGAGTGCATCGACCTTCCATGGCTTCCAATCGAGTTGTCAGTGCTTCGATGGTGCTGGTAAGTCCCTGGTTTACATCTTGTTGTGCCCAGTCATGGGCAATTATAGCATGAGGCATTTCTTGAGGATCCAGCTTGTTTGGCCCCAGGGGTGCATGTGCCATTTGTGACACCTTCGGAGGGTTCAGACATACTCTCTCTGATTTCTTCATCAGTGAAGGTAAGTCTTGGTATTCATCCAGATCCACATTTAGATAGTTGGATGGGTCGGGAGCCTTGTTGGGCGGGAGCCCTGACCATGCATCATTTTCCAAGGTATACCCTGGTCTTTGAGGTGCACATACTGGGGGTGCATGTTGTGTCTCCTATTGGTACGTGCATTCAAAAAGATAGTTCCTCTGGAGTATCTCGTTGTTAAGATGCCTCAATTATTTCATTTTCTCTTCCTGTCGAGCGAATCTCTCTTCGAGCGTAAGTGGATCGTTTCTATCGAAAGAAGGAGGCGGGTAAAGGGTCACATGTCCATTGTTCTTATCCTTGATGGAAGCTCACAGGGTGAGAAAAGGAAGGTTAGCTGAAGGGGAGGCCATGCATAGAGCATCACTCTGGTTCCAGGTGTCCACACCTTCTGGTTCGTTGTGAGTCACAACCTGATTGGAACCATCGTCTCTCAATCCATCCAGATTTGCATCATATTCAGTGCTACCCATGGGGTTAGACTCTATGGAGTTGATGGAGGTGTATCGCAGGGTGGAGAAGTTTTCATATTCAAAATAAGAAGAGGATCTCCCTTGTCTTTTACTAGTGTTCCCTCTCCTGTCCCAGGATTGCTTTCGGGATCCTTGACGAAGGGTGGCACGGAGAGTTTTTTGATGTGATCTTACAGTATGCCTCCATTTCGGAGGGTATGATGATTCAAATGATGGGATAGGGCGGTAAACACACCTTCTGACTATCCACCCTATGGTAGAGAATACTGATTCTCGTGGGGGAGGTTGTTGTTGAGGAGGTAATAATGATCCCAGCCCTGAGGGTTGGGGTTGGCTCTATTCCTTGGACGTTGAGTCTGTTCCCATTTTTATTGTTCTTATAGGGGCATTTGCTTTTAAAAATTCCCCCAGCCCTGCAGGCCGGGGTTGAACCTAGATTGCGGCGGTGGCTGCTGCTATCACTACCTGCCTGATCTTGCGTGCCCCCATTCGTGGGTGAATCGGGTTTGGTGCCGAGTTCTTCTGTGAACCAATCCATTCTGGGGAGGCCGACAATGACTACTGATTGGCCACTCTTATGCAAGAGGCTACTGTATGCTCTCGGTGGCCTGATTCAAAAGTTCATGGATGGCTTTTTCCCATCGGGCCTGACACTTCTAGGACTTACTCAAGGACCAACTCTATTTGATGTGTTGCCTTTTGCTGATAGGGAGACCACGTGATTGCTGTCTTTACGTGATGACGTTGCATGACACCATGCCAAATGAGTTCTTATGGGTGGGGAGCAGAGTAAAATGTAGATCTCAATTTTCTCCCCATCCCCGGATAAGGAATCCCGTCAGAGCGTCACCGATGAGGCAGCAATACTGGTGCAGCGCACGGATGTAATCTATCTCCATGTTTCCTTTACACCTCTCGGGTCACTGTTGTTGCACCTAAGGAAGAGCTTCTCGGTCAATGTGATGCAGGAGGTCTCATATTGTTTTGACATGGTCTACATACCCGTAGTAGGGCAGGAATCTTGATTTCAGCTGGTAGAGGGTTGTCCACATATTGTAGAGGATCTCATGAACGCATTCTTCTGAAAACTTTCTGGGTATGTAGAATTGAGAGGTGGTTGTCGGCTAAAACATAATAGGTATATCATCCCGGGCCAGTCATTTATTCAGGTGCAACATGTTGGGGTACTACTCTGCTAGAGATTCCTTTATCTAGTCATCCCAACTGAGATGGTCACTAATATATTGGTCAGAGGTAGTGGGGCTGGTAGGTGTTGAATTATTATATGGGTGATTCTGGGGTGGTTCAGAAGATGAACATGGCCGCAGAACATCTCTTAATTGAAGAAGCGTGTCGTTGGTGACTAGCTGGGAATATGACATGCTTGATCCCGTCCTTTTGAGTGCCTCAGCATACGAGGGCTTTTCCATGCTTGATTTGGCAGATATAGGACCTTCCAATAGATATGATATGTCATTTCAGGGAGGACCTTCACAATGGCGGTCGTAATGGTGAGGACTTTTACTACTGTTTGACGCCTCACTATATAGAGGGATTTTGTAGTTCATACCTGGGGGAGGACCTTCAAGGAATGTCGCAACAAGGGGAGGACCTTCTGGATGCATAGCATTGTTACGAGGAGGGCCTTCACAACAACTGACATCATGGTGAGGATGACCATCATGGTTTGATGTTCGATGAGCTTCATGAAGAGAACCATCAATACACACTGCGAAAAGGGGAGTACCTTCTTGTTGCTTGGATCCACTGTGGGGAGGACCTTCGCAATAGAGGTCGTGGTGGCAAGGACTACCATCACGACTGTTGAAATTGCAAGGATTATCATTACAGCTAATACAAGGAGAATATCTGTGTGGTACACCCTGGGGAGGACCTTTAAAAGGTACCGCAACAAGGGGAGGGCCTTCTCGTTGCTTGACATCTCTTCAAGAAGGACCTTCGATATCAGGGTGGAGAGGAAAACCACTGTGATCTGATGCCCAGCTATGCGAAGTGTCGTTGCAACATGACCCCTGGGTAGGACCTTTATGGAAAGCCACGACAAGGGGAGGGCCTTTTTGTCATGATGATACATCACTTCGGGGAGGTACTCCGTAGTTACGACTATGATAGTGAGGACAACTATCATAATCTATAATCCCACTACATGGAGAGTGTTTGCAGCATATACACCGAGGAGAACCTTCAGGGTGGACCACATAAAGTAGAGGACCATCATGCTTCTTGATCTACTGGTCACGTGGAGGGTTTCTGTGACTCGCAGAAAAAGAGGAGCTCTTGTGATCGATCGTTATACGCCCGTGGGGGAGGCCCCCAAGGGCACTCTGGGGAGGACCTTCAGAGCTGCTGGTAGCAACATTGTGTGGAGGATCCTTGCAACTACTACCGCTGTTCCCAGAATATAGAAATGAGTGGTCAGGAATCTGAGCCTTCGATATGCGCTTAGTGGAATTACGAACCCCATCTTCCATTAGAGAGGAATCATGAACCCGCTCTTTATTTTCCAGCAGCTTTCAGCATGTTCGGGGCACCTTCTTGCGGGCAGTAGGGACCGTCTGCTGTTGAAAACAACCTTCACCTTTGGATCCCTATCTAATTGGGTCCAGTGATGTTTTCGTGATATTCCAATGAACATTTTGACTTTTATTAGGTATATATGCCTACTCTAGAGCACCCACTATGATGGACGGGTTTCCTCCAGTTGGAACGAGTGAAGTTGCTCGATCTGGTTGCCTTTGCATTGCAGAATATAGTCAGAGACCCTCCTGGGCAGAATTAGGGAGGCATATCTGCTCTGAGGTGGCTATATCATCTCTTAGATGAGTCACCTCAATTGGGGAGACGAGCTCATGGGCCCGAGTCCTTGCTGTTGTCGTTGATGCAATTACACTCTCGCAAGTCTGGAAGATTTGACCTGCGATCGATACCTTCTCCTCCATCATTTCCTGGATATGCAGAGAGACATCTTTGGCAGGAATGGGTATGAAGGCCCATTCCTGTATCGGAGTAGGAATATCCTACTCCAGTCCTCTAGTGGTTAGTGGGTACTGACAATTCTCCTGTGTCAGGTCAGGTGAAAAAATCTTCCCAAGGGCTGGGATATTCTGGTTTATCTCTCTGTTTGCTGCCACATCGGGATGGCAGACATTACTTTCACTTGTATGGATCTGGATCTGCATATGCTGGTTTCCCACTATTTCGAGTCGGTGGCCTTTTTTGGCGGGGATATGTGTCGGTCTATGAGTTGCTGCCACATCTGGGTGGTTGGATTTGTTGATCGCCACCATATCAGGATGGTAGGCGTAGGGGGCATCTACTAAGAGATGGTCATGTAGGCGCTGGGTTGCCACCACTTCAGGTTGGTGGGCTTCACGACCCAGGGCAGGGAAAGGTGCCTGCCGGGTAGGTGTCGTCCTGTGTGAGCGACAGGCGTGGCGGAGCTCAGCGGGGATGAACGCCTACTCGTATAATGCCGCCATGTCCGGATGGCAAGCTGCCTTGTCTGGATGGCGGACTTTGGAGGAGGAACAGGTGTATGTACCTATTCGGGATATGTCTCCATGACTGGGATGTAGATCTCCTCCTCAGGGACAATGGTGATGATCGGTCCCTTGTTGTATGTTTTCCGCCCTCGTCTGGCAGTCCGAGGGGCTGGAGCTTGGGAAGCGTGGGCCTGGATCATCGGGCTACATCCTCCTGAGTGTGAGGATGTTGAGTCATTGTGTGACCACGATGAAGTCTTCTGGTGGGGTCCGTGGAGCAGAACCCCCATTCAGCGGGGATGAAGTCCTCGGCGTCGACCTCATCCACCTCCCTGAGAAAAGGGAGGTACGCATTGTCTCGTTCTGGGGATACACTCCTGAAATGGTTTGAGACAGCAACAGGGGCTGTCTGGATCTGCCTTCACAGCCACTGCTGGGAAGGCGACTGGCGAGTCCTTGCAGATTGGAGGGCATGCATGGCTGCCTCCTCCGTCGGGGGAGTACCGTTCACGTGGTAATCTCAGATCAATGCATCCAAGACCCAGAGTTGAAGACGTTGTGTAGGTGACGGGGTCCCCCGTTGGTGAGGAAGTACTGTCATTGCGTAGTTGGAAGCACATGCCTATAAGTTCCTTCATGACTCCATTGGATCGAAGGGTGTTTTGTGTTGTACCTATAGAATGTTTTAGCAAATACAAATAGAAAACCATCAAAGCAGCATCTCATGAACCCATGTGTAATGAATGGCCTTGTATAGCCCAAATTGGACACCCTAGAGAATAAATTATGGACGTTTGTAGGGATTAAGGACCTTTCCTTACCATTAAGAATATGAGATAGTGTTATAATGGTCACCGTATTGCAGTTATGGTCATAAGATTCAATTTGATATGTTGTTGAGGGAAAACGGACACCCGAAGCAGAAGATATGGCAAAACAGACACCCTGAGCCAAACTTATGACCGTTCAGGGGGTTTTTGGTTCTTTTTGAATCTAAAAGAATTCGAGAAGTGGTATTTGAGATCATCGGAGTGTATATCTTTTTTCAATGTTCGATTTGATATGTGGTAGATCCAAAACGGACTCATGGAGCAGATGTTATTGTTGTTTTAAATTTTGCAACACTCGTATCTCCTAAAAACCTAAGAAACTAGTAACTCACTAAAATACAAATAATATCTATTCTATTTGTCCATTTGAGCTCCTTGACCTTTCAATTTGAGGCTCATGAAACGAGTGACGACCACGTCCATTCAAACCCATTAGAGGATCCGAGGAACGAATGATATATCAGTTATAGTACTCCAAAAAACGTCCAACTTCTAACGGCCATAACATCTACACTGGGTGTCAGATTGGGCTCTACCACAAATGAAATCGATGGGAAAAAAGATATCTACGCATAAGGTTGACTGAGACATAGTTTGAGTCATGTATAAGACTAGAAAATCGCAAAAACCAACAAAAGGACTCCAAAAATTAGTTTCCCGGTCCGGACCCTTTCAAATTTTTATTAAAATGGTCATAACATCAAATGTGTGAGTCTGTTCGGCGTCTGACACCTATTTGTTCATAGTACATTCCATGAGCTTCCGTTTGATTATCCACAGAGCAAGAAACATACACCCGGAGAAGATGTTAGGTCTTTTTCAATGACTATGCGATTTGTTTGGTTTTTCAGGACCCCATTTCTAGCACTTTTGTATATATATTCATAAAAATATATAATATTTTTAATTATATATAAATATGTATAATTATACCTACAGATATATATATAATATGTGTGTGTGTATGTGTTGTATATATCTTTGTAGGTATGTACGTATTTATATATTTATAAAAACACACATATGAAAACATATTTCATAAATGTATTAAAAAATAATCTTATAAATATATGTTAATATATATTAATATACAAATAAATATATGGGGAAAAAATTATAACTATACATATAGATATATAAACTGATATAAATATATATTAATATACATAAAATATATATATTAATATAATTAAATATATGTATATATTAATATGACTAAATATATATGTATATATTAATATGACAATATATATATGTTTATATATATATATATATATATTAATATACTGATATATATATAATAATATAATTAAATATATGTATATATTAATATGACTAAATATATATATAAATAAATAGATATATTATTAAATGAAAAGAATAGAAAAATGGCAGAGCGGTCAAGGCCTGGGCATGTAGGCAAGAGGTCTCGAGTTCGAATCCTGGGGGTGGTAGGTCCAACGCGTAGGTGTTGGGAATTACCTAGCACTGTTAATGGTGGGTGGGGCTGGGTGGAACTTGTCTGGGGCTTGCGTGGGCTACCGTGGTGGTGGCTGCTGTTCAAGCATTGTTGAAGCCCCCCAAAAATTAAGAAATAATTTTTTTAATATTTTTTTTAACTTTTATCAGTGCTAAAAAAACACTGATAAAAGGAGACTTTATTAGTGTTTTTCGGAGCACTGATAAAAGGTACCCCCTTTATCATCGCCTTGATTAACATCACTTTTTTAGAGCTGTTAATCGAATTTTCTAGTGCTAATAAAAGACATATTTGTAGTAGTTCCTGGAATGATCACTTGCTTCCATCCTCACATTAAGAAATAATTAGGGGAATAAAAATAGTCTCTACTAACCTATAATAATGAAGATATGTACTAAGACCCAGTATTATGATTTTGGGAATAGTTGTCTTAAACTCTTATTTGTAGTGAAAAATATGAGGCATTAATTTAAAAACCATGAAGTCCACTTGTTCTCTCATCTTAATCGTTCCAATTACATTATTGTTCATTCTATGATGACTGCTAGTTTGACCGGATGGGTAATCACTCTATAATATTGTGACCACTATTTCATGTCACAAAATTATTTAAAAGTTCTGGATGTAGATGATTTCCATGGGGAAATTCCCACCACAAAAATATTACGAATGGATTATGAACATCCAAACTATGATATTTTATATTCACAAGAATCACCATAAATGAGGGGGATGTATTTAAAATGACCTCTAAATTTCCCATTAGAAATTAGTTCGTAATAATCGAAGCATAATTGGGTGGGTTTTGATATTATAGTTTTTTCTCTAGAAAGATCAAATTTTTTCTACAACTTCTCACAATCTGATGGTTACACTTATACTAAGGAAGAATACCAAGCCCTCATTTCCAGTTGGAACTATCCCTACAGTTGTAGATATCCTACCCAAATATAAATAGGAATTTAGATCCAGTGATGAAATAGATGGGTGGTGAATATGTTATAAAAATTGTATAATTAGCCATCCCATTTGTTGTTTTATAGGATTGAGGATATTGTTATCTTTTGAACCCCAAATTTATATTGTTCTTTAAACAAAAAATGAATGTACCATCACACTAGATAATTCAACCACTGTCCTGGATAATCTTGATCTTGATTTGGTGGTATTTCACATAACACACCGAAGTATGGTCTCATTAGTCATCATCTATGACATAGAGGAAATCTATATTTTCAATATGTCCCTAGAGTGTGATGAAATGATATCTACACCTAGATGGATGGAATCCATAATTTTTTATCTCTATATTGGTACAATTTTGTTGGAACAAGCTCAATGGGAATCAAATTAGTGCTAACCAATAAACGTTATACTTTAAGATGGTCCAACTGAGAATCAATCCTTTTATTAATGATGTTTTCATGGAATCCTCCTCCTATTCATAACATGAGGAGAGATTCCCACCATCATGGAAGAAGCTCATGCAAGCTATTGCATTACTCATCAACACAGAATTGGTTTCTACAATTATATTATGTGGATAGGTTTTTAATGGAAAAAATGATATGGAATTCTATATAATTTATCAGAAAGTTTTATTCATTCTGTAAAGACCTAGAATTTCCATGTTTTTTTTAAATATATGTGAATCTTACGAGTCTTCGAAAATTGATGTCGCATGATTTCGAGGCCCGGAATGCCCAGAATTAATTTCTGAACTTTTTTAGGGCAAGTTCAGTAAACGTGCGAGAGGGTTTTTGTAACTTTTGAACCGGTGCTCGAAATTGAAATATGAGGTCACCATTGAACTCAATGTGCCAGTATTCGTTTAAAGAGAACATCACCTCGACCACAGTGGGTCAAGAGGGAATGCTAGATTTTGTGTTTTTCTTGAAAAAATGATATAAATAAAAAAGTTAACTTTTTTATTTTAATTTTTGAAACCCCTCAACATGGGTTATGGTGGTGGGTACCACCCGAGCCTAATCCTCCCATGTGGATTTTTATAAGTGGGACCACCTGAACTAACCCCGATTTTAATTTTAGGGGCGGGGACCACCAGACCCCTCTTAATGGGGGAGAAACCTTTCAACTCTCCATAAACCCGTTCCACCAATTAATTGGAGATAATTAATTATGCCAACGTGGTACAATTAATTGTGTCTAACATTAATCGTTCCAACATTATTATTAGATATAATAAAATTAAAAAGGGGTCTATTTTCATATTTTTGGTGGAATTGGTAGAGGAGAACCTTTTAAGGGATTATTTTTTCCAACAAAGAACATTCTCCCCAACGAATAACACTCACACTTGCGAGGAACGTCTTCAGCGACAATGAACTAATAATCGAGGAAACGCAGACGTCACCGACGTCCATCCATCCCCAATAACATCGTCTTCTTCCTTGTGACCAATGTCAAAAAATCTCTGAGGTAGGTTTTTAATTATATGTTATTTTGTTTCCCATGTTATTCTCCTCTAAAACAAGAACATGGATCAACTCTCTAACTAGTAGATCTGCAGATGATTTCTTTTGTGGGTTTGGGAATAATCAATTGCCAGTGGTTTAGGGTTTGAAGTTCTTCATTAAAGTTTTTGTTGAGCCTCTTCCTTCCACTATAATGTGGAGGTTGAGGGATAAAAAATCATGGCCTGAACCCACCACCATTTTTCTTGAATGGTATGTTCTTCACAATGGAAGAAGGAAACTTTGTGCCATGGCGACGAACGGATGCGGCAGCTGGCACATAGCTGGCCGGGATGAAGGTGACGAACCTGATGCTCCTTGCCACCCTAAAGCCCTCTACACCACCCCACGGCCTCCCCGCCCCTCCGTTACCTCACCGCCCCGTAGCCTCTACGGTACCCTGCAGCATCCACGGTGCCCCACGACCTTGCCGCCCCACGACCCTCCACGCTGCTCCGTGACCTCGCTCCTCTGTGGCCTCCACAGCCCCTACAACCTCTACAGCCCCTGCGGCCTCCACTAACCTATGGCCCTTCATGGCCCCCATTTCCTTTGCCACCCTCCCAGCCTCGCGCAACTCCGCGGCCCCTGCACCACCCAGCATGGGCCAGGTCGGCCCGGGTTGGACCGGACCTGGACTAGCTATGATATTTTTTCTCTATTGGCCATAAAATTGGCAACAGGGGTCTGTTTGACAAAATGTCAACAGTGTTGTAAACCTTGGAGAGAATTTGTACCTTTGGTATACCCCCACAGGTATTTTGGGAAAAGTTGGGATACAGTCGGGTTGGATCCAGCACGAATCCAACGGGGCCCTCTGGACTAAAAGGCTAATAACGTACAGACCAACCGTCCGATTGACACATTGTCTATTGCGTTGAGACCCCTATGACATGGTAGTCCTTTGGGATACATCTTCCTGGGATTACATGATAGTAGGAGTATTGACCAGTGGCCTGGAGATATGACTCTCTTGGAGATGAGCAAGCTTAGTACAGGAACCCATTAGTTGGTTGTTACTTGAGAAAGAGATAATTCTTGGGTCTATGATTGAGATTCCCACAAAGAACTACTCTTGGATTCCATGCGGGACTACTCTTGGATATTTTTTGGGTTTACACCGAGAGATCATATGCGGGATAGCACCTAGAGATCCTATGTAGGTCAACACTGAGCAATCTTGTGTGGGTAACCAACTAGCGATCCATTGTGGGTTAGCACCTAGCAGTCCTATGTGGGTCAGCACCTAGCAATCCTGTTTCGGTCACCACCGAGCAATACTATTTGGGTTAGCACCTAGTGATCATGTGTGGGTCATCACCTAACAATTTTGTGTGGTTCTACACTGAGTGATCCTGTGTGAGTCAACACCTAGAAATCCTTTGTCAGTCTACATCGATCAATCGTGTGTGGGTCAACAGAAAGCGATCCTTTGTGGGTCATCACTGGGTGATACTGTGTGGGTCCACACCAAGCGATCATGTGTGGGACAGAACCTAGAGATCCTCTATGGGTTAGATGATGTGCTGACAATTTACTATAATCCTTTGTGGGTCTGATGATATTTAGGATCTTTCATGGGTCTACCTCTTAATAGAGTAAGATGATTTAGAGTTACATTTAATCATCTCTACTACGGTACCTATGAAATACGTAGTGTAAGATGAGTCATTAACATTGTGGTATTATTCTGTGTGGCACACCTGTGTGTTAATAACCTTCGTGGTGTTCTTTCCTTTGTGGAAGAGTTGCGATTTTTTCTTTTGAGTTGGACACAGTGTTTCCTAATGATTGAGAAGGGTATACATGATAAATTATGTATATGTATGTGCATATACCTATGAAGGGTTGATAGTTGATTTCATGATTTTTGGTTTATCCTTTGTCTATTTTGTGAGACCTTGAGAGTCTCAAGGTGCCTACTAAATATCATTATATTCACCCCTGCATGAGATATGCCCACACCTCGTTGTGTTTGGTGCAGACGACAGACAACACTGACAGAGGATGAGGGCACAAAGACTGGATGTAGCTTAAAGGTGGACCTTAGACAAGGCATACCATAGAGACGACCATTCTAGATCTATACCTACCCTTTAGGTAGGATCCTTTTTGATTGATAATAGGAGCTGTTCTAGTACACATGTACATTCAGATTCTTGTTCTTTCCAGTTGGGCTTGTATTTTGGCCACTTTTACTTTCTATACTCACTCTGTTTAGTATTATGTTTTCTTGAGTTTGTATCTTGTTGTGTGATTGGTTTCATGAGTTTACAGAATATAAAGGAAATGTCTGTCCATTTTAGGGAATATTCCTTCAGTGCTAGTCGCCAGCCCTTGCCTATGGAAGGCAGGCTTGGGGTAGTCACAGCCCGGGCCCCGGGGGATGGGTCATGACAAATTGGTATCAGAGGAGTCAGTTTTACCATATAAGATAAGACACTGATCTTTCATTTAACATTAATAGTGTTAAGTGAAGTGAGTGTGGTTATCAGTTTAGGGAATCCAATGTTTGTGCGGTAGCTGACGTATCCATACACCAGGACCCTAATGTCTGATTTCTGACTCAGTGCATGAAAACAATAATTGCAGGTGTGTTTCCAAAAGATTTCTTTTTGATATTTTGATTCAGATCATTAGGTATAACATTTTGATGGTGCCACACAAATTTTTTTCAGGATTCCTCAATGTAGAAAACTATATAGGGTTCCAAGAGTAGTACACTCCGATAGCCCTCCGAGCGATGATGCCTCAGTATAGGGCCCTCTTCCTGTAGAGTCACCTATGGAGGCACCAGCTATACCATTACCCATTGGGCCACCAATTCCACCAGTCCCAACAATTGAAGGTGTATGCCTCTTGAGTACATTTAATGGGTTCCAGCACTCAAGGACACCCACGTTCAAGGCAGAGATGGATCCCCAGGCTACTTAGTATTGGTTGGAGGCCATAGCGAGAGTCATCCGACTGGTAAGGACACCAGCTGATATCATGGTAATCATTGCTGCCAATCTTCTACAAGAAGCAATAGGCAGATGGTGGAGCTTGATGCTGTAGGTACACGATGTGGTGAGGCTTCTCTAGGCAGACATTGAGAGAATGTTTTGAGCAGAGTTTGTTCGAGCGACTCTTCACACAGGGCGCATTCAGGAGCTTCTTCATTTGCAGCAGGGCATCATGGATGTGGATCTGTACTCAGTGAGGTTCACCTATCTCTCATGCTACTCTGGTAATCTTGTGTGGGGCCCATTTATTAGGTCTTGGACCTTTGATTAGAGACATAGGTGGGAGATCAAGGCTTTGATGATCTCACTAAGAATCCCGACATAGGCGGGGGGTGTTAGAGCGAGCCCTCTTAGTGGAGAGTTTTCTTGCTGGGCAGTCACCAGCAGCTAGACCCACCACCACTCGTCACATAACTGAGTCTTATGCAGCTAGCTGCAGACAGATGACACAGAGGTCCAAGAGGACCAGACCTACACATGGACGACTGCATGAATCAGGATTGTTTTTGCGGGGAACCCGAGGTAGAGCTAGTCATGCTAGGACCAGGAAGTGATGCGCCTGTGACAGGATGGGTAACATGGCTCGTGACTGTCCGACCTGCCATATGGATGATCGGAAAACAGTCGAAGGGCTTCCCAGGAAGAGATAGAGGTTCAATCGAGGTGGTCTGCAAAATGTAGGCAGACGTGGTAGAGGAGCAGGCCATGAAATTGGTGGTGGGTGACGATTAGAGATGTTACCGGCACCACCATAAAGTGGTTCTGGAAGATTGAACTCAGATCAGGAAATCACCAGTTTAGAGTACAAGATGGGGATGTGTATAATACGGCTTTCAGATGTCGGTATGTCCATTATGAGTTCTTAGTTATGCCATTCGATATATCCAACGATCCAACAGTGTTCATGGGACTCATGAGCATGATCATTCATCCATACCTTGATAACATTTTAGTAGTGTTCATTGATGAAATTATGATCTACTCGACTACTGAGGAGGAGCATTCCTATTATTTGTAGGTATTACTGGACACACTCTGAGAGCACCAGCATTATGTTAAGCTCTCGAAGTGCCAGTTTTGGATCCGATAGGTTCACTTTCTAGGACACGTCATCTCATAGGCTGTAGTTGCAGTTGATCTTGCAATGATTGAGGCAGTACATTCATGGGAGCCACCCAGGTGTGTGATAGAGATACAAAGTTTTCTGGTTTTCCTGGATACTACCAAAGATTTGTGCCATATTTCTTCAGAGTTACATCACCATTATTAGCATTGACGAAGAAGTGGAAACCCTTTTGTGGTTAGAGAGTTGATAGCAGAGTTTTTCCGGAGTTGAGGAAAAGTATGACAAGTAACCCCATCTTGAGACTTCTAAAGGAGGGTTGTGGGTACTTAGTCCACTACGATGCTTCAGGTACCGGGATATTTCCTAATGTAGGAGAGAATAGTGATCACATGTGGTTCTCGATAGCTAGAATAATATGAGTAGAACTATGCAACCCATGACTAGGAGTTAGTAGTAGAGTTCTTCACATTGAAGATGTGGCGACATTACATGATGGGTTAGTGTTTTACATTGTACTCTTATCACAAGAGTCTCTGGTATATCTTCTCTCAAAACGACATGAACCTGAAACTGTGTCGTTGTCTTGAGTTCCTCCAAATCTATGACTTCGAGATAGTCTATACTCCTACAAAGGGGAACATTGTAACAGATGGACTCAGCCAGAGATCTGGTATAAAGCTGCAAGGTGAGGCGATGGAGCAGTTGGCCACATTGCAGATATCCTTTATGCATCAGGATGGATCAGTTTTTCTTCATTCTCTTACAGTCACACCCCCACTTCTTCATCTATTCATGGAGGCGCAGAATCCGAACACTGACTACAAGGATCGACGTGATCAAATATACATAGAAAAGGCACCTGATGGATTTTCTGAAGGTGGGGAGCACGTCACCCCCTTCAAATGTTGTACCATGGTACCAATGTCTCTTCAGGAGGAAGTGATGAAGGAGTTCCACACATCCCCTCTAGCAGTACATCCAAGAGTATCGAAGATGTACCGAGATCTTTGACGATTGCACTGGTGTCTAGGAATGAAGAAATTATTAGCATAGTTTGTCTCTCGATGCCTCACATGTCAGGATGTAATGGCGTAGTATCAGGTTCCAACGGTCATATTTCAGCCTCTAGAGGTCCTAGAGTGGATGTGGGATTAGATATCCATGGACTTTGTGATGTTACTTCCACGTACGTATAGGGGTCATGATTCAATCTAGGTGATCGGCAATCGACTCACCATGTCAGCCCACTTTCTACCGATTAGAGAGCCGGATCCAGTAGAGATCTTGGAGCGCCTCTATGTGCAAGAGATTGTGCGGCTACATGGAGTACCATTGATGATTGTCTCCTATCATGATCCATGTTTTACTTCCCGGCTATGGAAGGGGTTGAAAGAGGCTTTCTGAACACAAATTGTTTGAGCACCACCTTCTATCCTTAGACGGGTGGCCAGACTGAGCATACCATTCAGATCCTCGAGGACATAATGTGTTATTACATCCTCAACTTCGGTCATTGCTGGGAGTATCACCTACCTTTTGTATAGTTTTCATACAAAAACAACTATCACTCCACCATTGGGATGGAACCTTTTGAGTCATTATACGGGAGATCATGCAGATCAACTTTGTGCTAGACTGACCCAGGAGAGTCAGCACTAGGGGGACAATAGACAGTATGGGCTACCACAGAGAATGTGAAGATCATACCGGAGTGGATGAAGACTGCACATATCAGTTAGAAGTCTTATTCCAACAGGATACATAGACCTATATAGTTTGATGATGGTGACAACATCTTTCTATGGGTCTCACCCCGATGAGGTTTGCAGATATTTGGACAAGGTGGCATGTTATCTCCGAGGTTCATCGGATCCATCCATGTCTCAGTAGAGTTGGAATGGTGGTTTATGACTTAGCACTTCTACCTCAGTTGCACCAGGTGCACGATGTCTTCCATGTAACCGATCCTAGGAGATACTTGAACGAACCTTCTCACATTGTTGAACATGACAAGCAGGACATCAACGATGGGTTGAATTTTATGGAGGTTCTTATAAAGATTAAGAATAGAAAGGATCATGTCCTTCATGGGTGGTCGATACCTCTGGTGCATGTTCACTGGCAGTAAGGAAACCTGTAAGAGATCACATGGGTGTGGGAGGCTAAAATTTGTGCTCAGTACCCCCCACTTTGTTTCTTAGATTTTATATGTGGCATTCAGGGATGCAAATCCCTGAGGTGAGGATAATGTAATGAACCATAATTACCATGTAATTGTTTTTAAATATATGAGTGTTTTACATGTCCGTGAAAATTGATGGAGCGTGACTCCAGGGGCCAGAGTGCCGAAAATGAAATTCTAAACTTATTTTTGGGTACGTTCAGTAAACGAGCGAGTGGGTTTTGGTAACTTCTGAACCGGTGCTCAGAATTTAAATATGAGGGCACCATTGAACTCACAATGCCTATATTAATTTAAATACACCTTCACCTCGACCATAGTGGGTCGAGAGTGAGTGATAGATTTTGTGTTTTTTGTGAAAGAATGAAATAAATAAAAATGTTAACATTTTTATTTTATTTATTGAATCCCCTCAACATGGGTTATGGTGGTGGGGAACACCTGAGCTTAAACCTCCCATGTCGATTATTAGTGGTGGATACCACCTAAACAAACAACCATTTTGAATTTAGGGGCGGGGACCACCCAAACCCTCTAAATGGGGGAGAAACCTCTCAACTCTCCATTAATCCTTTCCTCCCATTAATTGGAGCTAATTTATTATGCCCACATGGTAGAATTAATTTTACCAACAATTAATTGTGCCGAAATTTTAATTTGATAAACATTAATTAACAAGGGGGCTATTTTCACATTTTGGGTGGAATTTGGAGTGGATAATTCACTACCAAAAAAACAATTGTTTCCCAGGGCCAACATTTATCAGTGAATTTTTTCAGCGCTGATAAAGGGACCCCCTTTATCAATTCTTTTTTTAGAAGTGCTAATAAAGGGGGGCCTTTATCAGTAATTCTTTAAAATGTGCTGATAATGGGTCGACTTCAAAAAATAATTAAAAATAATATATTAATATATAAATATATAAATATATCTATATTGATATAAATATAACATATAATTTTTAAATATATTTTAGATATGTATAAATATACATTTACAATTAATATACTAAATATATAATATATTTAGTGAAAATGGAAAAAAAGATTAATAATATATTTTTATTTAATAATTTTCTAATTATTATGGAGTAATAGTCATTTAATAACAATTTGAAGACTAAAAAAATTAAAAAAGATCCAAAATATGTTGAAAACACAACTCAGACTTCAAACGACCATAACTTTTGATCAGGGTGTCCGTTTGAGCTATAACACATATCAAATCAAAGCATGTGACACGATCTATGCACTAGTGAACCAGGAAAAGCCTTTGTCAAATTTTTTATGCTCCAAAAAGTCACAGAAGACCTCCAAAACTGAGTTTTTTTTCGGGATACCCTGATTTTTTAACATTTAGAGGATTTTCACCCTCGCTTAAGGGACTATTATTTGCTTTTTTGTTGTGGAATGAATTTATTCCAAGGTATTACATTCATATTGTTATTATGTCTTTAAAATTTTATCATTTTTATAATGTACAGCTATTTATAATCAAATATATAACAATATATACAGATTTTTATATATTCACACATAATAAATTAATTATAAATATAAATAGTAAAATATATTTACATATAAAATATATGAGCTTTATCTAAATAAAAACTAATATAAATTATATTTAAAATACAAATATATGAATATTTATATACCTATATATTAATCTAACAATATATATATATATATTAATCTAACTATATATATATATTAATATAACTATACATAGAAATTAATATTACTATAAATATATATATTAATATAACTGTAAATATATAAATTAATATTACTATATATATATATATTAATATAACTATATATATATTAATATAAATATATATTATTGTATGGATAAATAGATCTAAATATATATATATATATAAGTATAGATATATATTAATATAACTATATATATATTAATATAACTATATATATATATATTTAACTATATATATAAATATTTATTACTAAAGAATAAATATAAAAATATATATATATAAATAGAGATATCATAAAATGATAAAAAAATGAAAATAGAGGAGTGGTAAGGGCTTAGGCCCGCATGGGGGGCTCGAGTTCCAAACCTGGTAGAGGTAGGGGCGCACATGCAAGGGGGAATATGGGAGACAACGCTGATGAAGGGTGGAGGATTGTGAGCCTGGCAGTGGAGGCGGGTGGAAAAGCACTGTAAAAGGGGGGATCAAGCGCTATAAAACACCCTCGATTGGCAGGATTTTGTATTTTTTATTTTTTTTACGTTTTATCTGCGTTTTTCAAAAAGTGCTGATAATAGTGGTCCTCTATCAATAGTAAAAAGAATGCATTGATAAAGGACCCTATTATGAGTACTTTTTAGAGTGCTGATAAAGGGTACCCCCCCTGTCACGACCCATCTCAGTGGGGCCTGAGCCACAACTCCCCAAGGCCGCCTCCAATAGGCCAGGGGCTGGTGACTAGCACCGAGTAGACATGTTACTAACATGGGAGACATTGCCTATAAACCTATACACACGCACACACATATCCAGTCCCACAAAGCTGAACAAGTAAAAACTACTAAAAATGGAAATGCATGCATACACTAAAAATATCAACTAATAGAGTACGACAGGAATGTAAAGTACAACAAGTGTAAAAACCTGGGCCAAAAGTACATGCCCACCAAAAGAAAGTATATAAAATTGTCCAACCTATAAGGAAAGGTATTGGGAATACAATCCCTAGCTATAGGAACACACCTGAGCCCGCTTGATCTCACTGAGTACCGTCCGGTCCTGGTCCACCTAGAATCCTATCAAAGGCTCGCTCGTCTGCACAAGACATGGCACGTGCAGGAAAAGCCTGTGCAGGGGTGAGTATAACAATTTCTAGTAGGACACCCCGAAACCACAAAGGAAATACAACAAGGAAAAAATACCACAAGGGAAAGATACAGTCATATCCACACATTATATGTCTACAGAACATATAGCAAGAATATCCAGATAAACTCATACACGATCGACTATCGCAAAACAACCACTAATATCCAGCTCGAATATTCCACTAAGCGCGTAACAAGGAGAACACATTATTAGGTCTGAAGATAGAGATACAAAGTACTCGTTTCGATAAAACACACTCCACAAGTACTTTGAGAACATGATGCCCAGTTGAGGATCACATCCAAGTCGTGGGGTGATTCTAACAACTAAGTCTGAGCTAATCTGCTAAGTAGAGGATCAGTGCCCAGGTAATGTTGGCCACGTCGATACCAAGAACTCTACCTAGTGTTCCATGAATGAATAGAGGATCTGGCTCTAAGTCTCACAGAGGGGATTCCAACAACTCAGTTCAAGAAGTCTTGTTTAAGGGATCATACTCTTGTATAAAAGAAATGATACCAGAACCATCAGGGAAAAGACCATGGGTACAAACCCTAAGAAAACTAGTCCAAGTCACTGAAGACAAGTGGCTCAATCCAAGTAAGATTGGTTACATGACGTGTAGTATGGTTACACGCCATGTTCCTTGACCCTGGTTAGTGCCCATGTAATGGCTCGTGTCGCATATCCAGTCTGTGTAAAACTAGACTAGACGACGTGTAGTAGGATCACATGCCATGTTCTTTGACTCTGGGTACTTCCCGTGTAAATGGCCCATGTCATTCATTCAAGCTGTGTAAAACCTAACTACACAGCGTGTAGAAGAATCTCATGTCATGTTCCTTGACTTCGGGTACTGACCGTGTAAACGGCCCGTGTCACTCAACTTATCAGATAGAAAGTAACTACACGGTTTGTGTTGAAGAATCACACGCCATGCCCAAGCACCTGGGGCTCGCTCCGTGTACGCTGTCCATGTGCCCGTACACGACCTCTATCCATGTCTATGTCACCTTCCCATGTACCAGTACACGGGGTATCCCATGTATCTAGAAGGTTCTGGTCGGGGAGGGGTATATACGCAATGTCCTTGTCCGTGTACCCAACCCCTGCCCATGTACTCCCAGAGTACATGCTATGTGGTCCACCGATGAACACACTCCATGTCTCCTATACTATACAGTGTGTAGTCGGGATTTTTTCAGAAATGCTGTCGTCTTCCTCGCGTTGCGGTCGAACCTCCGGATCCTCGATTTCTCATCAGTTCGTCCCGATACTCTAGGGATTGGTTAGTTTCGTCATACGAACATTGTAATGGGTCTTTTTGGATCTTAAATCAGATCATAAACCACTAATGATCCATCCAATGAAAAACACCCGAAAACTCATATCTCTTGTTCCGCTCCGAATCGCCTGCTGAAACCGTCGTCGCACCTCCATGACATCACTCCAGGTTTGGATCTTCAATCTCAGATCGTTGCACCAACAAACGAATGTGAAACGATTGATTTCATCCAAGAATTCAAAGAACACAATAAATAACGCGACGGAGAAACCTACAAGAATCAAACAAGAGTGACGAAACTCGATCATTGTTAGTGATAATTCGGGATCGTCGTCGTTAGATCAAAACTGAAGAACCTCAAAATATCCGAAAAACCCATCCCACAAGAACAATCAATCCACGGGATAATTTGATCATGGATTGGTCTGTGTTCGTCGCGGAAATCAAAAACATGGAAGTAATCAAAAACAAACATCCAAACTGGATCCATGGCATTTGTTGGCGAAGATCCGTTCGTCGCATTGTCATCACCTGCGAAGCTCATCAAGAACACTGTTGCCGTGTTGGGAGGTTTTCTCCAGAGCCTCCAGAGCCTCCAGGGGAATTCAGGGTTAAGGAGATTATAACCCTGATCCCCTAAGAAATCTATTTTTAAAAGATAAGAGATTTTTCTGTAGCATGGATTTAAATAAAATATTTTAATAAAATACTTTATTACGGTTGCGTCCAAAAACCAGATTTCACCACCAACATGCACTGGCCAATGTTAGGCCTCGCCTAAGGTAAAATCGTTGTTCCAAATGCAACACTGCACTCAGACTTTTGATCTGAGTACCCATTCAGGTTTTATTCTACTTTTTTCAGGAAACCTGCACTCGTGTGTTATTTAATTATTAAATTAAATTCAAATATTTTTTCTGGGCTCACCGGGCCTCAGAACTGCATGTCGTCTTAGAGCCTGGTCTCGAATTAGATCCCATATAATATTAACATAATACATGAAAAAATTCGGGACATTACATCACACCCACCTTAGGGATTTTACGTCCCCGAAAATCCAAAACAAAGGCTACTAAAACTGATGTGGGTACCGCACGTGAATCTGAGCCTCCGGCTCCCATGTCCTCTTATAGAGATTCCCCTGCATCCACTAGACACACACTAATGGAATTTCTCACCCACAAAGGATATTCTCCTACAGACCCTTGATCTCTACTGGGTACTCAGCAAAGGTAGCTTCATCATTGATGTCCAGATCGCCCCAGTCGAAAACGTGTGATGGATCATACACGTACCTCCGCAGTTGTGACACATGGAAGACGTTGTGTACCCGATCTATCTGAGGAGGTGGATGCAAGTGATACACCACCTCACCAATTCTTCTCAGAATCTGGAAAGGGCTGACAAAAATCGAATATATTGTTCCTCTTCAGCCAATTCTCCACAATCCCCGTCAAGGTGAGACCCGAAGAAACACATGGTCTCCTTCCTTGAACTCCAAGGGCCTCTACCTCCTGTCGGCATAAGACTTTTGCCGACCCTATATAGTCTTCATCCGCTCCTGGATGACATGAACATTCTCTGTAGTATCTCTCACCATTTTTGGGCCCATAATTGCTGGCTCTCCTTGTTCAGTCCAGCAATGCCGTGACTTGCAAGGTCGACCGTACAGAGCCTTGAATGGTGCCATACCAATAGTGGAATGATAACTATTGTTATAAGAATATTCCACCAGTGGTAGGTGATCCTCCCAGCTACAACCAAAGTCAAGTTTGCAACCTCGAAGCATATCCTCCAGGACCTGGATGGTCCGCTCTGTCTGACCATCAGTCTGGGAATGAAACACTGTACTCAAGCATAACTGAGTCCCAAAAGCTTCTTGCAATCCCTTCCACAACCGGGATGTGAAACGAGCATCACGATCTGAGATGACCGTGGATGAACTCCATGAAGTACAACTATATCCTTCATGTAGAGTCGTCCCAAGCTCTCTACTGAACTCTTCCCTCATCTGGCTAGGAAGTGGGCCGACGTGGTGAGTCAATCAACGATAACCCAGATGGCATCGTGTCCCCTGGACGTATGTGGTAAACCCGTCATGAATTCCATGGATATCCCGTCCCACTTACACTCTCGAACCTCAAAGGGCTGTGTCAAGCCTGCTAGAACCTAGTGCTCATCCTTTACTTGTTGACAAGTAAGGCACCGAGAAAAAAACTCTACCACACACTTCTTCATTCCTGGCCACTAGAACTGACGTCAGAGGTCCTGATACATCTTTTCCATGCCTGGATGTACCACCAAAGGGGATGTATGGTACTCCCTTATAACCTCCTCCTGCAATGTCACTGGTACTAATGTACGCCCTCTGAAAAGAACTACTTGCTCTCCACCTTCTGAATATCCATCAGCCGTAACACCTGTGGATATCTGAGCACGTAGTGTCTCATAGCTAGCATCCTCACATTGTGCTTCCCTGAATCGCTGTAAGAGTGGAGGGGTAACAACCACTGACTGAAGGTAACCTCCCTCATCTCTATCCATGAAGGATAATTGTAAAGAGGCCAACTATCTCATCACCAAATCTAGAAACTGTGAACTGGATTTCCTACTGAGTGCATCTGCCACAACATTCCCCTTCCCAAGTGTGAAAACAATCTCAAAGTCTTAATCCTGGAGGAACTCAATACATATACTTTTTCTCAAATTCAGATCCTTCTAAGAAAAGATATATATGAGAATCTTCTGATCAGAGTAGTTGGTAAACCGCTCTCCCATCAGGTAGTGCCGCCATAACTTCAATGCAAAGACTACCGCTGCCAACTCAAGAACGTGGGTCTTGTAGTTCTGCTTGTGTGGCTCAAATGATGTGAGACATAGGCAATCACTGCATGCCTCTGCATCAGGACACATCCAAGCCCAGTTCCTGATGCGTCACAGAACACTACGTACTAGACACCCTCCTCTGGTAACCTCATGATTAGGGCGCTTGTCATACTCTGTCTCAACTATTGTAAGGCCTGCTGACATCTCTCGGTCCACAGGAAAGGCTTCCCCTTTTGGTTCAAAGCTGTCATGGGTTCTGAATCCTGGAGAAATTAAGAATGAATCTCCAATAGTATCTTACCACCCCAAGGAATCTCCACACCTCCGTCATGCTCTGGGTGCCTCCCATGCTAGTAATGCCTCCACCTTGGTTAGGTCTACTTCTACACCATCTTATGAGATAATGTGTCCCAAAAAGTGGACCTCCTGTATCCAGAACTGGCACTTTGAGAGTTTCCCATACAACAGGTGCTCTAGGAGTGTGTCCAGAACCATCCTTAGGTGTCTCACGTACTCCTCCTTGGACATAGAGTACACAAGGATATCATCAATGATGACCACTACAAACCGATCTAGATAGGGCTGAATGATCCAGTTCATGAGTCCCATGAACACTGCCGGGGCGTTCGTTACGCCGAAGGGCATCACCAATTACTCATAGTGACTGTATCGGAATATGATAGTCGTCATTGGTATATCCTCATCCTGTACCCGCAACCGATGATATCCTGATCGTAGATCAACCATCGAGAAACATTGTGACCCTCTCAACTGGTCGAAGAGGTCATTGATCCTCAGTAGTGGATACCAGTTCTTCACCGTCACCTGATTCATGTGCCGGTAATCCACACATAGCTTAAAGCTCCCGTCTGCCTTCTTGGAAAACAACACTGGGGCCACCCAGGGTGAAAAGATAGGTATCACAAATCTCTTCTTATGCAAGTCGTCCCACAGCACTCTCAGCTCACGAAGCTCTGTATGAGCCATCCGATATGGTGATACCGATATCAGTGTCATCCTAGGTTGCAAATCAATGCAGTAATCTCTCTCCCGACATGGAGGTAGTTCGGGAAATCCTCCAGAATGACTCCCTCGTACTCAGCCACTACTACTGGAAACTGAAAACTTGCAACATTTGTCGCGCCATGGGCTAGGCTATCCAACTGATGTGAAATCGGTTGTGCCTTCCGATGAACGAGTCCATCCTGCGCTGTATGGGTCTCTCTTTCCCAAACAAAAGAGAACCTCATCCCATCAATGCAGACACACCACTCCCTTTTCCTAAAACAATCGAGTAGGGCATGACCTCTGGATATCCAGTCCATACCATGAATGACATTGTAAGGCCTCGAGGCTACCACCAAGTGGTTCAAACCAAAACTCTCGCCTCCAAGGGTCAGGTCACACTATTTGCAAAGGTGTGTGATCTCTGAATCTTCTCTAGTCATTGTTTCCAAGCATATAGTTTGAGTCAACAACTCAACTGGTATATCATGGTCTCGTACAAGATAAGCAACTAGAAAGGAATGACTAGCACCTGTGTCTATCAGTACAGAAACCAAAGTAGAAAAGACACAGATTGTACCTCTAATCATTCCAGTAGTACCTGGGTCATAATCCTATGCCACCTACAGCTATCCCTACCTCTTTCTACCAACTCCCTGAGCCTGGGGTTGACCTCTTGGGGGTGGTGGTGGTAAAGGGTCAAAATGCCGACCACCACTATCTTCTCTCCTAGCTCCTCTACCGTGTTCGCCACCTCACAGATTAGTTTTCTCCACACGTTGCCTCTACCTTGGTGGCCCATCCACTACTCCCGTGTCAGTAGTACAGCAGGTCGGACAATCTCAAGTGAGATGTCCCATGCCTTCACATGAGTAGCACTGCCTCTCTCGAGGCTGGCTGGATGTGCCCTACGAACCCAGTACGGATGATCCCATATCATGGGATATCTTCTTAAAACATCTCCCACGCCTGGGTCCCAGACGTCGGCTCCCTGGTGTCGAGGTCTCTGCTACAGCTATCCCACCACTGAAAATTGTCGGTTGTCTCTACTCTTCCAAGAAGCTCTCGACCACCAAAGCCCCCTTGAGCACCCCAATATAAGTAGGAATTATCATAGGGATAATGTTAGCCCGAATATCTATGTGCATGCCCTGCTCAAAAGTCTGACCTCTAAAGTACTGATCTCTAAACATATGCATAGAGTACCACAAGAGGTCAGTAAACCTCGATGAATAGTCAGTCACTAACATGGTTCCCTACTGGAGCTAAAGAAGCTCTTGTATACATAGTGCTCTCAGCGTAACTGATGAAAACTCCTCTCTAAAGTGATGCTCAATCTCTAACCACGCAAGAGTCACATTTTCGTGGGTTTGGATAACCAAACTCCACCATCATCTTGTAGAGCCCTTCACCAGGCTCACTGCCAAGATCACCATCTGCTCTGATGGTGTCCTGACTAAACGGAAGACTCTGGTCACTGCCTCAAGCTAGTCCTCTTCAGCCTAAGGGTCAGGCACGCCTCGATACCTGAGGGGTCTCTGTCTCAGAAACTCATGGAGTGTGCTCAGTCTGCGCTCCTCCTCCACTAGTATAACAGGCACTAAAAAATTCTTTACATGTGGTGGGATAACTGCCACACCACCAGATGGTAAAACTGGGTGATCCGGTCCCTGTATCGAAGATTCATCACTAATGGGGTCATCCTCGTGATCGAGCTACTGGATCCTAGCGGGTATGTGTCGCAGAGGCATTCTGTAGAGAAACAATATGTATCTTAGGCAGTGAGTATATCTGGAGAGCTGAATCAAGAAGGACATGGAAACCACAACCCATTCCTATATGATGCATGTACCATTATTTTCCCCTTCAAATAGTGTTCTCATGTTCCAAGTTGAAAAGAAAGTTATCAGAGTCCTAGTGTATGGACACGTCGGCTTCCCGCACAAACACTGGGGTCCCTGGCCTGAAATCCGAACTCGAAATACTTAACATTGTTGCACCAAACCAACTAACAGACTCTCAGCCATATGGTAGAACTGGTCACCTCTGATACCACTCTGTCATGACTCGTCCTAGTGGGGCCCGAACCACAACTCCCATTGCCCACCTCCAATAGGCCAGGGGCTGGTGACTAGCACCGATTATGCATGTTACTAACAAGGGATGCACTTCCTATAAACCTGTACACATGCTCACACATCTCCAAGCCAATAAAGATAAAAAAGAAAAAACTACTAAAAATGGAAATGCATGCATACACTAAAAATCTAAACTAACAGAGTACAATAGGAAAGTAATTTACAACAAGTTTAAAATGCTGGGCCAAAAGTACATTCCCACCAAAGGAAAGTCTGTAACATAGTCCAACCTGTAAAGAAAGGTAATGGGACTTAAATCCATAGCTGTAGGACACAATTGATCCCGCATAATCTCACTGAACATCGTCCGGTCTTGGTCCACCTAGAATCATGTCAAAGGCTCGATCGTCTGCAGAAGACACAACACATTTGGGCAATGCCCATGCAGGGGTGAGTATAACAATAACCATTAGGGCACCCTGAAACCACAAAGGAAATACAACAATGGAAAAATACCACAAGGGAAAGATATAGTCATCTCCACATAGTATATGTCTATAGAACATATAACAAGAATATCCAGATATTCTCATACACAATCGACTATCGTGAAACCACCACTAAGATCCAGCTCGAAGATTCCACTAAGAACGTAACAAAGAGAACACACTCCTAGGTCTGAAGACAGAGATACAAATTACTCGTTCTGGGATAAGACACTCCACAAGTACTTTGAGAACATGATTCCTAGATGAGGATCACAACCAAGTCGTGGTGTGATTCCAACAACTTAGTTTGAGAAAATTCGCTAAGTAGAGGATCGGTGCGTGGGTAAGATTGGTCACGTCAATACCTAGAACACTACCTAGGGTTCTAGGAATGAATTGAGGATCCAGCTCTAAGTCTCAAAGAAGAGATTCCAACAACTCAATTCTGGAAGTCTTGCTGAAGGGATCATACTCCTATATAAAGGAAATGATACCAGAACCTTTAGGGAAAAGACCAAGGGTACGAACCCTAAGAAATATAGTTGATGTCATAGAATACAAGTGGCTCAAGACATGTAATATTGGTTACATGGCGTGTAGTATCTTTACACACCGTGTTCCTTGACCTTGGGTACTGCCCGTGTAATGGCCCGTGTCGTCTGTCTAGTCTGGGTAAATCTAGACTACACAGCGTGTAAAAGGGTCACACGTCGTGTTCCTTGACTCCGGGTACTGCCCGTGTAAATGGCATGTGTCATCCATTCATGCTGTGTAAAACCTAACTACACGGAGTGTAGAAGAATTCCACGCCGTGTCTGAGCACCTGGGGCTCGCACCCTGTATGGTTTCCATGTGCCCATACACAGCCTCTGTCCGTGTCTGTGTCGCCTGCCCGTGTACCAGTACACAGGGTATCTCGTGTATCTGGACGGGTCTGGATGGGGAGGGGTATACATGATGTGTCCTTGTCCGTGTACCCAACCTGTGCCCGTGTACTCCCGGAGTACACGTCTTGTGGTCTGCTGATGAACACATGCTATGTAGACCATACTACACGGCGTGTAGTCTGGATTTTTCCAGAAACGTTGTCTTCTTCCTCGCATCGTGGCCGAACCTCAGGATCCTTGGTTTCTCATCCATTCATCCCGATACTCCAGGAATTGGTTCATTTAGTCATACGAACATCATAATGGGTGTTTTAGGCTCTTAAATCGGATCATAAACCTCTAAAGATCCATCCGATGAAAAATTCCCAAAAACTTGTATCTCTCGATCCGCTTCGAATCGCCTGCTGAAACCGTCATCGCACCTTCGTGACATCGCTCCGGGGTTGGATATTCAATCTCGGATCGTTGCGCCAAAAAATGAATGCGCAACGATCAATTTCCTCCGAGAACATGTATAAAGCAATGAAGAACGCGAGGGAGAAAAATACAAGAATCAAACAAGAGGGACGATCCTCGATCGTTGTTCATGACGATTTGGGTTCATCGCTGTTTTATCAACACCGACCAACCTCAAAATCCCCTCGATACCCGCCCCACAAGAACGATCAATACACGAGCTAATCTGCTCATGGATTAGTCCGCGTTCGTCACATAATTCAAAAATGGAGAAGGAAAAAACAAAATTCCTACCTGGATCCGTGGTGTTCATTGGAAATGAGCTGGTCGCCGCGTCGTCGTCGCCGGCGAAGCTCATCAAGAACATTGTCGCTGCGTTGGGAGGTTTTCTCAAGAGCCTCCAAAGCCTCCAGGGGAATTCAGGGTTATGAAAATTGTAATCATGATCCCCTACAAAATCTCCATTTAAAATATCAGAGATTTTTCTGTAGCAAGGATTTAAATAAAATATTTTAATAAAATATTTTATTACGGTTGCGTCCAAAAACCATATTTCATCACCGACCTTCGATAGCTGACATTAGGCCTCGCCTAAGGTAAAATTGTTGTTCCAAACACAAATATGCCCTCATATTTTTGATCCTAGAACCCATTCGGGAGTTATTCCACCTTTTTAGGAAAACCGCATGCACACGTTATTTAATTATTAAATTAAACTGAAACATTTGTTACGGGCTCACCGGGCCTAAAAACTGCATGCCGTCTCAGAGCTTGGTCTCGAATTAGTTCCCATATAATATTAAAATATTACAAAGAAAAATCATGGAAATTACACCTCCTTTATCTTTTCCAACAACAACATCGCTTTTCTTGTGCTTATAAATCCCATTTTTAGCACTTTTAAAAGGGGTATTTTTAGTAACCATTTGGATGATTATTTTCTCAACCTATATCCTTAAAAAAAAATTTAATGCCACAATAGACATGTATCATCAAATATAATCATCAATATTTTATGTTTGAATCCATCAGGATAAAACTATATTTATTTTTTGAAAACCTACTTGTTCCATAGTCATTTTTATCAAATTTTATTTTAATGAAATAAAACATTTTATTAATTTCGTCAACATTTAATCATTTAAACAACATTAATTTCATTAGGATTTAATTTTTTTTTGAAAATACTCACCTTAAATATTTTATTATTTAATGTATTACTTGAAAATACATATAATTTTTATAATATGAACCCATAAAACATAAAAGAATTTATTTATCAACATATTGACATGAAACTCCAATGACACTTCTATTTACATTGATAATTAATACAAAACACATAAATTGGGTTCTCTAAAACTACAATTCATTTATTTAGATTCATACAGGTTTGCAATTTTAATTTTTATTAATCTCAAGGAATTACAAACCCTTTTTATCAGCGCTCATATGGAAACATAAATATTGATCAATTACATTTATTTTCTGACTAGTAGATCCTTATAATGTTTTAAAATTATTTGTTTTATTTCATATACACATAAAAATTTGATACTTTATTTATGTAACACTTAATCCTAATATTTCATTTTAATATATTTTCTCAAAACCAATTCAATAATCTATCAAAATTCAGACCAATTGAAATATTTCCAATAATATTTACACACCCTTTATGTTTTAATGTTCTTGAGTAGTTATTTTTAAGTATCATTTTTTTGAATTTCATTAAAAAATATTATTTTTCTTATATGATCAATTATTCAGTTTTACTATCAACATAGTACTAGAAACTAGAAATAAAAAAACATAGTTTATCTATCCTAAACTCATTGTGAAAATAGGGTAATATTTTCTTGAAAAAAATCACATTATTTGAACATTTCCAATAGTTAATCGAAAATTAATTTCATAACAATAACATGTCTTAAAATAATCTTCATGCCCCTCTATATTATTAGTATAAAGAATCCAATTGATTATATTAATGGTTTAAAATGTTCATTAGGTTATTTTAATCTAATTTATTTGAATCCCAATGTTATAAAATATATTACTATCATAAGAATATAAATTCATCTATTTGAGAAAATCAATAGTAGGTTACATAATAAGTTATTACACTGACATATATAATTTTTTCATTAAATATAGTTAATTAGTTTTATACTATCCTAAGTAGTTTTTAACATTAAACCTAAATACTTTTATATATTGATTTTGATGTGATGTTGGCTAATGATGTTAATTTCATATATATAGACACAATAAAATTTTATAAAATATTTATCATTTATAACATTTATTTAATACTGAATTTTATTAAATGTACTCCCCCAAAAAATGATTTGCCTTTTGAGATGTAGCATATCTGTTTAGGGGAAATGATCTATATTTTTTCATCACTTTTCCCATTTAATATCAAATCATAATCATTGAATAAATACAATATATATTCATGTCAATCATATAACATAAGACTCTTGGATTGTAGAGTGGTTATATTTTTACCAAAATCCATCAGATTGATTAAATTAATTTTATCAAATAGGTATTTTTAATGGTTGTGTATTATAATTAATTATCACCCAAATAACAGGAAAAAATGAGCCAACTAATAGTTAGGGTCACCAATATAATTTTGTTTCGTAAAAAAATAAAATTCATTTGCAGCTATTGATTAGGGTCACATGTACTGAGTGATCGAAGTCTGGACATGTGTATAAATTAAAAGGAATCTTACTATTTTTATTTTAAATGTTATTTAATATCACTAAACAATGTAATGTTATTAATTTAACATATTAATTTTGTAAAATTATTTAGTTTTAAATCATATTCCTTTTTAAAAATGATATATGATTGAACCATATTGATGTGTAACCCTTTTCAAAACTCATACTTCTATAACTAAACTAAATTTGAAGATAACTATATTTAATCACATAAAAATGCATCACATTTATATTGTTAAATAATCCCATTTATGTAAATGATTATAATAATTTGAAATCGTAAAACCCAATAAGAGTTATTTTAGAAATATAGATATCCATTTCCCCACATTAAAGACCTTGAATAATCCCCTTGGTCATTCAGAATTCAAAGATAAATTTCCTCTAATGATGGGCAATTTAATCAAAAATATATCTAATTTTCTTTATAATTTGAATCCATAATATGTAGACACTATAATATATTATTAACATTAACTTTATATACTTGTAAAATTCAATTTCAAAGAAGAAGAAAACGAAATCAATTATCATACACATAATGAAACTCTACATATGCATATTTGAAATATTATAGAATTAATATACTCTTAACCCATATATACACTACAATTAATTATAAAAACCATTTATTAATATTAATAAATATGTAATAAAATAATAAATAAATAGATCATATATATAACTAGAGATTCAATATTTATATACAATTAATAAATTAATAAATTATATATTCTTTATAATTTATCCATGAATAACCAACATTCCGTAATCAAATAAATTTATACTTTTATATGAAATTCTTCCATATTTTCATTTTATATTGAATTATATATATATATGATATTGAATGAAATTTAAAATTTTTATATAATAATTCAAGTATGTAAACAATATTTCAAACCACGCTTCTATATAATTAAGATTATTAAAACGTGATCATATTTGATATCAAAACTCCTAATGAAAAGGATTAAAAAATTTTATAGATAATACACATTAATTTTAATAATTCAAATTTTAAATATGATACTGAAATAATATATATATAATAAATAATATTACATACCATACATATATGATTGTTGATCATTAAATAAATAACATATTTTTATTAATTATCAGAAAAATGAATCCATAAACCACCATTGTCCATGTTTTATCCTTTATTTTTGTAACGATATTATTCATAGGTTATACCCTCCTCAATTCCTATGATATCCTATTTAAATTCAATGAAAATGGAAACAAATATGGGGTGCTCACTATGCCTCTATACATTTACTCTGATGTTATGTGATATTTGAGTAAATCTATTTTTTTACAAAAAATATATCTAAACCATTAAACAATAATTCTAAATGATTAATTTTAGTAATCATTTAACATAATGATAAATGATATATTCGACTTATTTTATGTCCACATTTAACATTATTCATGCATAAAATAATAAAATTCTATATTAATACAATGATAAAATTAACTGACTATTTTATATTAAAATTTCACTATGTGAAACACTATGAAAGCATAGAACATAGAATATTATCATTTTCCATGAATTATGATACACCAATATCATAGTAAAAAATATAATAATTTAAACATCATATTTTTTGGGTTTCAAATAATATATAAAAACCAAAATCTCAATTTAAATTTTATTATAAAATTTTTTACATAATGATCTATAAAAAATAACCTATGATCTAGAGGTCAGGTTCCATTCAAAAATTAGATTCTTAATTAAATAAACATTTAAGAAAAAAAATTCATATTTATATGAACTCATTTAATTTATCATATATCCCATTTATCTTCTAGTACTACAATGAATATCTGATGGATAACATAATGAGAAAAGGTTGATCTATAAATCCCTATAAGGGGGAAATAATAGTTAACATGATATATTTGAGAAACAAGTCATATAATGATAACATTAAATTATATAAAAACATAGAAGCATGGAATGTAAAAGAAGAAATTATAATATCAAAAAATCTAAATATTATTGATGTAATATAATGTATCAAATCATAAGCATAATTTAATGTCTTACTCATAGAAGACTTAAAATTATGTGGTAGGTTTACTACATGATAACCATACAAGTTATATCATGAGATAAAAACATATTGGTTTTGTGGATGTCATATTAGGGTTGACACTTCATATATCTAAATTTATTTATGAAAAATAGATTATATATAATAAGAAATCATTTCATCAATATCCTATAAATAATGAGAAAGGGTTTTATATAAAAATAATTGAGTTTATAAAATATTATATGAAAGTGTCCTTCAATATTTTAATCCCATAAGAAGGAAATAAGGGTTATATAGTTTTAATAGTTGATAAATAAATTATATTTACATCTATATAAAAACACATTAATGAAAATATAAATGGGTATTTAATACAAATAGTTTCCTGATAATCAATGAATGATTTTAGTATCATAATAATTCATACAAAATAGATAATTGTATTGTGTTGATGGGAGATAATTGAAGTATATCATTGAATGAAAATAATTTCAACAATAATGTAATGAATTTAAATTTATGTAAATATTAATGCTTGAAATTTATAATTCCTACTTCATTGAATGTAAATTACTGAAATGAATAAGAATTGAATCCCTTTCCTTCTACATCACATCCTATGATTAGAATAGTTTTTCTTTGAGATCTTGGGTGATTCACCCAAGTACATAATTTGTCAATAAAAGAGGTTGAGACGTGATAATAGTTTTATGAGTGAATAAATATATTGGAATATAGGTATTTATATTAAAAATATGATAATTTTTTATTAATTTTTTAATTTCGGTCTTGAAAATAACGGATTAACAAATTTACTTACTATGGATTCAGTTAATGTTTTTTGATATTTAAATAATTGGTTTCTACCTTTACTCAAGAGATAACTAAAATCCTATTATTAATAACAATTTGAAAAAAATAATGTATTTATTCACAATATATTAAATTTAAAAACCGTATTTCATATTTCAGACATTATAGAGTTGATTATAGTTTTAGACAATATTTTCAACTAATTAAAATACAATAAATTAAAAAAAATTAGATAAATATTATAATGATTTATGTCATATTAATTGTAACAAATTATTAAAAAAAATTATTATGCCTTAAAATATATATAAAAAACATAACTGTATTTTTTCTATTAACTTAAAAATATAGTGCTTTTGAAAATTCTCATAATTTTACTATAACCTAATTTTGACCAGTCGATTTAAAATATAATGTTTATATTTTTAAAATAAACTCCTTAGTAGGATAAATATAAATTGTAATTGAAAATTAAATATATTCTATAATATACTATTTTCAATGGAAAACATATTTTTCATTAACATTAATGAATTATGATTTTTATAATATCATTCGTAATGATTCATAAAGAGTTTATGGATATATAAAAACATATTTAATATATTAATACAATAGATTTGAATTTAATCGTAGAATTGTATTATATTATTTTATTGGGCATTATTATTATTCAAATGGTAATGTTTCAATGGTCTGGTAACTATCAGATCTTAACTACCACATTTACCATTAAACCTAATATATACATCACCATTTTCATTCTTCATCATTAACTAATTAACATAAATATTTTCTACATTTTAATTGATAATTTCGATCATATTTTTAATTCTTCCCTTTATTTTATGTTATTTTTTATTGAAAAATTAATATTTACTGAAGAATTCGGGACTATAGAGTTTCCCTTAGAGTTTGAAATATTATTTTTCTTTTCTCTACCAGTGTTAGTAAACAATTATATATGAGAAATTATTTCATGATTTGTAATGTTCATATATAATTTATTAGTGTTTCAATATTTTTTAATAATAAATCATAATAAAATAATCCATATGAATAATGGATTATTTTATTTATAGAAGGAATTTTCATGCCATTGAGTTATTTTCCACATAAGTAATTTGATCTTAAAAATTTCATTACACAAACAAAGGTGAAAAAATTGATGGTACTTCTTTTTGATCTCTTCCACTGGTTCTCATGATTCTTCCTGTTATATATGGTTCCACTATTGAATTTTTACAAGGAGATTTATCTTATAGAGTATAAAATATATCAATGGATTGATATATTTATTTGATTATCCTCATGATAATGATCATTCTCCAAATACCTAAAATATCGATTATGTTCATGTGATGGTTCTAGAATTCACTTTCTCAAATGGTATATATAGAACTAATCATTCACATGAGTCTAGTTTTGTGATAGTACTGGTCAAGGATTCTTAGATTTGATGTGATCCAGAATCCCCAAGGAGACAATATAAATAGTCCACAACTTTCATATCATCCAAAACCAGATGAAATATCTTACACGAAAATATTTAAATGTATAAATAATCTCTAATATCAAACTTTAAATCTCCATAATGGTTATTAGTGTCTCTATTGTTTCGACTATGGGATACTCTTATGTGTTATTGAATGGACATGACCTTTTTATTCATTTAATTTACTAGTTCATCTCCAAATATATTACATTCTACAACATCATCCTAATATATTGAGTGAATGGTTTTTTTCAAGATATATAATCATAAGGATATGTATTAATCATTCAGTGGAAACTATTTCAGAATTAATTATTGAATAATGTAAGATGTTTATCATAATAGCTTTTGAAAAACATTTCATAATCTTTTAACATATTCTTAAGTGTCTATTTTTTATTAAAAAATTGGGCATAATTTCATGGGTGGTAGACCATATTTGAATATAATCTATTTTTTCAAAGATTACAAGAGAAACTTATTAAATTTTGAGGTAAAATCTGAATATTGATCAAATAAAATTTATAGTGTTGTTCTATATCGCCTCAGCACATCACAAATGTATATCATTACAGTTTGATCATATGGGAATTAAAATGGAATGAAAATGAAAATAGTATTTTTTAAACAATAACCACCAAAACCCCCATGTAATTACTCCTCTCACATTTTTTGTAACACTTATGAAAAATTCCATGGCGATGTTACCTCATTTCCAAAAAGGTATGGGTAATTATTTCAATATACCCTAGGAATCGTTTCTTTCTAATCTTCACTTATTATGAAAATAAGAATTTTTATATATATTCTATTATAACCTTCATTATATTTTATTAAAATGTGTTCCTCCATATATCTCAATAAATATTTTTTCCCATCAGGTGGATAAATATTGATGAGGTATTAGCGTCATTCAATAGATAATTCATTATATAAGGATGTAATCGTACACACAGTCACGACCTAAATCCCATAATGCCCTTTTCATAATTTTAGAACATGGATTCATGTCACATTCTTATAGAATTTAAATTCTTCTGTATCTCAATACCATTTTTTGAGCTTCTTTAACATTCTCTATAATTTATTGATGATAAGTTATTTTTTCAATATAAGATTGTTTTATTTCATTTTTGACTCATTAATATAACCTTTATGTTCATAGAAATATTGGATCCTGATAAATACTTATCATGGATATGAATATAGGACCTTTCTACATAGAAAATGCACACGTTTATTGGAATTTTTATTTAGTATTGAATCGTGATAACATAACCTATAAATTGCTTCATAAGTCTTGAATATAATATTCTAAAATCCTTTATTGTACATATTTACTTGAATATATTATGATATATATATATCTGTATGTAACAAATATCTCCATAGGAATTATTCCATGACTTATAATGTTAAATATTATTGTAGCAAACTCCATATCATGCATTGGATAATTTTTTTTAAGAACATTCCACTTTTTGGAGTCATAGACTATCACTTTAACATTATTCAAGAAGTATCAATGTACGTCCTTAATTTAATAATAAATATATAGTGAAAATCCTTCGACACAGTTGGTTATTGTGAATACATCCAAATTGACTAACCTCTTATTCAAAACCGTAAATATCTATTGATGTTCATTAGTTACAAAAAAATGTCACACCCTTTGAAGTCATCTTTTCAAGGAGGTTTTTTAATGAAGAATGATTTCCCAAAATTTATGTATAGTACCTAGCACATCCAAAGAATTTATGATACACTATTACTAGTTTTTTTTCTAGTAAATTCCTCAACTACAATTTTCATTAATGATTCTATAGATATATCCATTCATGAAAAAACGTGACCTAATAATCATACATTATCCTTCAAGAACTCAGAATTACATTGATTTTCCTATAATTTCTCTCAACATATGGTTCCCAATATAGAACATAAGTACTCATCAGGTTTCTCCATATATTTAGAGTGTATGAGAATATTAACTATAAAAACTAACAAAAAAATTCCGAGGTAATCTCTAAAGAAACTATTCATCGTGTCCATGAATATTTCAAGAGCATAGGTTACTCCAAATGACATCCCTATGAACTCAAATTGTATGAACCTTGTACAAAGAGTGGTAGTAGATGTATCCTCCGTCACATTTATTTGATTCCTCCTTATTAATATGTCTAATTTATAATATTTCTAGTCTCCAAATAATTCATCAAACAATTATTCAATCACTAGTATTAGTAACATTATATTCATTATGATCATGTTAAGTAATTTATAATCAGTGATGAGACACCTAGGCATATCCTTATTCTTATAAAAAAGAACTCATGTACCCCCAGGAGAAGATATGAATGCAATAAAATATATAACAATATTTTCATATAGTTTCATCTTAATTTCATCATGTTTAATGGTGTCTATTCCACTGGTATTATTATATATCGATCGGGATCTGAGAATAAATTAAATTGATAACTCAATCACATAAATAGAATAGAGGCCAAGTGACTATTCAAGGATTACATAAATATATTATGTTAAAAAGGGAATCACATCAATGGTAATCCTATCCTAGAAATCAATAATTTTTTATATATATTCTTATTCATATGGAAATAATATTTATTATTATAATGAAATTTATAAAGGAGAGTCAACATCTTACTTAAAATTATATGTAATAAAAAGGTGATTTGTGATATGGAAAATAATTTCTTTTTCACAAAAATTGATATAGGTTAAATGGAATGACATTCATGTTAGTTATATCATTTCAATAAACTCAATGGATTATGAAAAGGATTTCTGGATGGTTTAGACCATAAAAACAAAGTAGGGAGGATTTATATGCTGGATTTGAATCAATTTCCTACCTTTAAAATTTCTATGATAACTCAGCCTCTATGTTTTGTGGTTGTGTTTTAATATCTCTACTCTAAATTAATAATATAATTGGATTCATAGATATGGAATCAAATATAATATTCTATATTCATGAATAAATTAGAGGTGTAACAACCGCCACTCCAATTTTTGGATCTGCTCCATCAATAGTCATAACATAATCATTTATGTTAACTATTATTCTCATAAGTTTTTTTCATCATGTATCATTGATAACCCTTCGCATTAAGATATTGGTTTTTTAGTTTTTTTTTTTTGAAACATAAGACCATCAAATTTGGATTGATGATAAACATATTTTTCCTCTATCAGATTAGTGTAATTATTTAATCCCATATGGATTACATTTGATTATCACGCTTCCCTTACATAATTGAAACAATTATTTTTCACCTAGATATTGTAACTAGGATATTTCCCATAAAATTATGAAATGTAAGTATATTTATTCACTTACTGCAATGAAGATTTATTATAACCCTCTATATGTATACCATATTATTTTCTTTTCAAATTTTCTCACACAAGACCATTGAGAATAACTGATCTCATTCTAAATTTTGATTTCATGCTAACACATTCTCTTAGATATCAATGACAGTCATCACCAAATGTTTTAAAAGCCTCATCTTTAGTCTACATAATAATTAGTCTCCATTTTATTCAACTTACTTGAAAAAAATATAGCTGTCAAATGAATTAATTATAAAATTTTCTTCATAATGCTGAATAGATTTATCTTTTTTTATTAAGTTTTAGGACATTCCAATCGATCATAATTACAAATGTTATATAGAAACAACTATTTAAAAAAACTTCTTCATTCCCTATCATTCCAAATATTCAATTTATTTCATGGGAAAATTATTCTGTAACAATTTTATCCCCTGATCAACTTCCATATCATCATTTTGAGGGAAAATATCACTTTTTCTTCAATAGAATTAGTGAACAATGAATATTTTCATACCAAGCCCTATCCATTGATCTATAATTAGGGGATCATAAATCCCACTAAAATATGTTGATTAGTTTACCTTAATGATTCTGATAAAACTTGTTATCTTATATGTGAATAAGGTTGTTCCATGTTATTCATGTTATTACTCATGAAATATGTTAGTTTTCCAAGTGAAAACATAAGTGTTTTGACTCCTCTCCCATCCTATATTCCATATTCTTATGGAAATAATCTTGTTTCCCATCATATATGTTATTGGCATGATTCTTCTTATTTCCATCCATACATGAATGTTTGGGATAAGAATAAAAATTTAGTATGAATATAAAATAAAAATTACATAACTTAAAAGGGATGAAATTTGACATCCTGAACCTGATTCACTAAAATGAAACATAAACTAGTAGAAAACATAACAAAAATTATACCTCCCAATATTCCAGTGGATACTAACTACTAGAAAGGGCAATGGTTGAATAATAGAGAGAATATACCCTCATGATCAAAGGATATAATACTGTTATAAACATATCAATCAACATCAGAATCATAAAAGATAAAATATAAAGGAAGTTTCAAAAAACAACATATAAATAACATTTTAATAACATCCACCAATGTCATATAAAAAAATTAGGATCATGTAATACTATAAATAAGAAAAATATTTAATATCCAAGAGAACATTTATATATAACATGCTATAAAAATGATATAATACCAAATGATATCTCTAGTAGAATGTAGATAATAGGAATTATCCATTGACCATGTACACCATATTATAATGTTCATCGTGTTACAATAGTAGGTCATATTATATTTTGTATACACTGATCCATGATGTATGTTCAGGTACCCAACTACAGCATAAATAGTGTTTGATATATAATCAATAGGAAATAAACATTGATGATTATACCATCCACTTCATGAATATTTAACAAACATTTTCTATATTAGAAAAAAATATTTAAATGAAATTTAGTATATAAATAAACCACAAAGTTTAGGCTTCCCATGGAACACTCATCCTCAGCTACATGATTTTTCCAAATCCAAAATATCTCTGAGTAATATTTCATACATAATTTATTTATAAATAAAGTCATAGTACCTAGAACATAGCCCAAAAATCCCATGTGAATCATATTAGAGAATGATATGTATAATAATTTCCTCAGAAAAAATTCAGGATCTGAGAAATATAAATATTATTCTTGAGAATGGATGACACATCCTATAATTAATTTATTTTTTTATTAGAATCCTAAGCCCATCCTTGACATTTCAAATTTAGAACCAAGGTGTCGATTTATGACTGACATGAACCCATAAAAATTAAATACCATCCCAAGAATTCCCCATAGCAATCTAGGTATTACTCTATGAGTGGTGTAATGTCACATCCTAATGAGTCTATCATTGGTGGTCAACAAATGGATCCCATTTTTCACTCATGGTGTATATAATGATCTTTAGCATCATTTTATTCTTGTAAGTCCACATTGGTTTTCTCAGAATCTGTCATGGACTATGTAGTGATCTTCCTTATCTGTTTATCCATATATGTCTATAAATAGAGCCTAAGTATCACTAGGTAATTTATAATACATATTCCATGTGATTTCATCCACTATGATCATCTGAGAACCCATGTCTCCCCATGCCAAATGATAAATTTATTTATTGTTAATTTATTTATATAAAACATAAGAGTTCACTAATGGAATTAAATGTTGGAACCCAAATTTTAATCGTGGCATGGATATTAATGGTTAAGGGACCAATTACTAACCATTACATTTAAATTCAAATTTAATTCAATTGGACATCAAAATTAAAAATCAATTATGTCACCTTAGAATGTGGTTCATATAATTGTCTTGTATAAGAAGGCCAATCCTTAAAAAAAACCACCAATTAATCTAAATTGTATTAATTAATTTTAATAACATATCAAGACTATAAAATATGTTATAGGTTCAAAAACACAGGAACATGGTGTAACAACCCAAACCCAGTTACCTAGAGTTTGTGCATTACTACATAACATTGGCATGAAACAAGTAATGATGTCATGAAAGACCAATCAGTTTAGTTTCCTTGGATGTACCAGATACATTCATAAGTTTAAAATTACAACATGAAATAAAAATATCATCAACATTTTGTCCCCATCAACCACAGTTATATTCTTAGATGATCCATGTAGGTAAACCTTAAAATATTTCTTCACATCCTAGGAAAAATAAAACATAGAAAGGGGTGAGATCAAATTCTCAGTAAGGATAACAATATAGTGGAAACATACATAAATAAGAATAAACATTTAAGGAAATGAATAAGACTAAAACAAAAGCATTTTAAACAAAAAATTCGGTATAATATGGAATAGAATATAAATCAAATATTTCCATTTACATATTCACATGGATATTCTACTAGTCAAATAATAAAATGCAAAATCAATAGCCAGATTAATAATTATGGAATGAATAATGCAAGACTTCATAACCACATAGTCAAGGCCTTGTGCCATGACAAAAAAATATATTTTTCAAGGCCTTTTACAAACACAGTAGTTTGTCTCATGAGACATATTGATGCATCGAAGAGCTATAGAAGGCTCTACTTGTCACTTAATAAGTCCAATGCATTCCTCATATGAAAAGGTTTAAACATAACACTTACATTATATTTAAACTAGCATATGAAATGTCAATACTTTATCCATAAACCATGAATGGGGTAAAAATAACACATCCGTAGTCAAAAATATCATAAAACCTTCAATACAATATGGATGATTTGTATCATAATAAATAAACTACAAACAAGCTTAATATCCATAAAAGGATGTTGAAATAGATGAAATCAAATCTTTTAGTGAGAAATTTCTCTTTTTATTTTGAAATCATTTAAGAGTCACATAATTATAAAAGAAAACATTTATTTTTAGAATAATTTGATAATCTTGTATGGGATGATTTGACAGTGATATAATGATGGAAAATATCTACACCAGCAATATAAGTTAAAAAAAGACATTCATTCCTTAATTTTGGTGAAATGGTCATAAAGTACCTAGTTTGGAAAACAATTGAAAGATTTCATTCAAAAAAAATTTTAAAAATTCAAACAAGGGTATAAATTAATTTATTCTGTATTAAATTAGATAGTAAAAATATTTTGAAATACATTTTTATTAAATATGGATGTGGATTATAAAAAGGTCCTAGTAGATACTTAGGCAAAAACAACCTCAGATAATAAAGAGATTGGGAAATTTACCATTACCTTGTAATTTTCCTTAGTGTATGGGATGTTAAACATATATATAATAAATAAAAAAATTATTAAATTATGCAATAATAATATAAATAAATATGATATCATATACGATGTTATAATATTACATTGTTAATAATATTTTAGTAGTATCCTCTTTTCAGGTGTTAACTGATTTGTTTTTCATTATATGCTTTGTTACATAAGCCGTGTTTGTTATGGATATAATGTATTTGATTCATGTACATAATTATATTATATTCATATACATAATTTTTAATCATAAAAAGAAAATTATTCTTGAATGAATACGATGGGGAATAAATCTCGTCGCGTTCATGGAGACGGTAATCCGTACGAACGCACGCACGATAATATCATTAAATTGATGGAGAAATCATAAGTAATTGAATGGTATATAATATATAAATAATCATTAAAATGACATATTTATTATATAAATCAGTTATACTCATTGTTATACCCATCCAATTAATTAAGTGTTTGAATAACAAACTACAGCACTACGTGGAGACGGTAAGCCGTACGTACGCACGTATGGTGACTTTGTCATTCATATGCTAGATAGAATAATGAATATGGTTGTTAAATTTTTATAATAACATCACAGTATATATAAGATTCCGGATTTATTATTTTATAATGGAAAAAACAATGAAATATGAAGTGGAAGAAGATATGAACTTGAAAGAGGTGATGAAATATGTATATGTTTTTTGGGTTCTTTCTTTTGATTTGATCAAAAGGGATCCATAGGTTGGCTTTCTTCCAAAAATAAGGCCTCTAGAATAAATGCAGGAATGTTGGGAGGATATTTAGGAAGGGTTTCACCGATCTAAATGGCTATAGAGGTGTGAAAGTAATAGAAGGGGAAGTACCCTTTTATAAGAGAGGTGAGGGCCACTTTAGGAAAAGCCATAAATATTATTATATAATAAAATACTTTTCGTTGTCTAATGGCTCAAAAATTATTTATTTAGAGGATAAGGTGGGCATGGTTCGAAAATATCTCAACCAATAGGTGTTAGGTAGGATTAGGTAACCATATTAATGCCATCTTTTGGATTTAACTCTTAGTAAAATAGTTTGACATTTACCTTTTCTCGTTGAATTTTTATATTATATAGTTAATAAACTTACTATAACAAGACAAGAGAACCCAATGTGGTCATTATTAATATATATAACAGTGTATAAGTCTTTTTTTATGATCCTTAGACTTTTGAGGAATATTATATCAATTAATAATATAGTATTTGTTTCAAAATATCAATTATGTCAATTTTGACACTATTTAGTATTTTATTTTTTTGAAATCCATAAAAACATTATCACTTGGAATAAAATTAATTTAACCAACCCTAACATATCATATTAGCCTATAAAGTTATTTTAATTTATCATAATTATGAATTTACATTTATTTGGATATTTATAATAACAATTATTTTGATATTTCATTATTAATGTAATTACTGCATCCTCATTATGCTATAAATAAATTAAATTAGTTAATCTCTAAAAATTATAAATAAAATACCATTATGTATTAAATATTATTATATTTCTAAGGAATATTTATAGTCTAATTTATATTGTATGTAACTCTATATTAAAAATGGTTTAGTTATTGAACTTTGAATTTAACACTTATAACTCTTCTTTTAAAAGATTTAGTAATAAATGTCCTAATCTAATACAAGTGGAAAAAAGGGGTAATATTTTATTCCATAGGTTGTTTATGGTCGAATTATACTTATCCAATAGAATTAGGACATGTATTAGGGTAGTTATGTTATCATTTATCCATAAATACCCTATTTAATTTTAACCATTGGAAATAAAAGTCATAAGGTACTATTCACCAAAAATTATTTTTATCTTATTAAACCACATTTTACTTAGTGATATTAACATTGTTTCTTAGATTTTTGAAATTAAACTCCCAAAAGAGGTAAAATTATTTTTTATGCAAATTTTCAAATGCTCCTAGAAGGTGGGTAAAAGATGGCAAAAAAGTTCTATAATATTTTTATATATCCAAACATATTATAAAATTACTCCAATTAATTACATTGAACAAATATAGGTATTATTTATCTATTTTGATAGAAAATAATTTTAAATGAAATAAATAATTATTCAAATAAAATGTCAGTTTTAACAAATGACGTATTATTTTAACTATTCAAAAAAAATTTAATGTTTTCAGAAAAATAAAAAAAGTTCACCCTAATATAATTTTGATCTTCAGAATTCAAAAATTATGTTCATGTTGAAAAATAAAATTTATAAAATTTAAAAATGTGGGTATTACTATTCATAACTGTTAGTTTGATTCTTCACAATGTGTTCGAATCTCGAAGTTGCGTACAATGCAAGCTATTGAATTATTCAAAGGGAATCTTATAGTGGAAGCTTGGGGTGTTACATTCTTCTCCCTTCAAATATTTTCATCCTCGAAATTTCTAGATTACTACCGCAGTAAATGATTTGGGTGGGTATTCATCATAAGTTCCTATAGTTCCCACGTTTCCACTTCAATATTATGGGTTCTCCATAGATCTTTTACAAGGAGGGTCATCTGGTTTTTTAGGACTTGTTCTATGGTATCAAAAAAAATTTATAGGCTCTTCACAATAAGACAGATCGGGTTATAGTTCAATTTCCACATAGGTGAGTACATTCGTTGGGTTAGGCTTGTATTTTCATAACAGTGATACGTGGAACACATCATGATCCTTTGAGAGACTTGGTGGCATTTCCAAATAGTATGCTACAACCCCAATTCGTTCATGAATTTTTAAAGGTCTGATGTACTTGGGACTTAATGTACCCATCTTATGGAATTGTATAACTCCCTTCCATAGAGATACCTTCATGAAAACATGATCCCTTACCTGAAATTCCAAATCCTTCCTTCGGTTATCGACATAGCTCTTTTGCAGACATTGAGCTGCATTGATGTGGGTTTGGATAATCCTGACCTTTTTCATTATTTATGAAAAATGTTCTATGAAAATGAGTTTTAATTCAACAACATCATCCAAAAATTTTGGGGTATGACATCTCTTTTTTATAATGCTTCATATGTTCCTATCTGAATACTTGAATGAGAGAAATTATTATAGGAAAATTCTACCAGAGGTAAATATTGATCGCACATACCTTGAATGTGAAGTGAGAAAGATCTCAACCTATCTTCCATGTTTTGAATAGTCTATTCATATTTTCCATCGGTTTGAGGGTGGTAGGCAGTGCTCAAGCGATGTTAAGTATCCAAGGCCTTCTCAAAACATATCCAAAGTCATGAGTGGGATTGTTTTGCCTCATTTTCCTCATGTTGAGTTCTTTTTGTGAGAAAATATACTTCAAACTCTTGTGATCAGTTTAAATATAACATTTTTCACCATAGATATATTTTCTCTATATATTCAGGGAAAATATTGCAGTTTCCAACCCAATATCATGAGTGGGATAGTTTTGCTAATGAATTTTTAGCTTTCGTAATGCAAAGTAAGTAACTCCATATTTTTTCATAAGGACACAACCATGTGCTTTCATTAAAGCATCAATATAAATAACTAACCCATCGTTTCTTGAGGGTAGATTCAAGATTGGATCATTGACTAATCATCAATTTAGTTCTGAAAAACATTATTTACACTCTTTTGTCCAAAAAAAATTAACCCCTTAAAATTTGAGCTTGTTTAATGGGTTATCCAACCAAGAAAAATTTTGTACGAAACATCGACAAAAACAAACTAAACCAATAAAACTGCAAACCTCATTTATATTCATCAGTTCTATCCAATCATGGATTGCCTTGGTCATCGAAGGATCAATAGAGATTCCGTCCTCATAGAAAATATGTCCAAGAAAAGAAATCTCTTGAAGCCAGAATTCACAATTGCTAGACTTCCCATATAATTCATTTCTTATGACGGTTTTCAGAATAGTGAGTAGGATATTTTCATGATATGTGTACATTTTTGAGTTTACCAATATATCATCAATAAATACCACAACAATGACATCATGATATTCCTCCAAAACTCTATTCATTATATCTTTTATGATAGAGGGTGCATTAGTCAATCAAAAAGGCATTACTATAAACCCGTAATGCCCATACCTGGTTCGAAATGCTCTTTTCAGAATGTCTTCCTTCTTCACACACAAAATAAGAAATCCAGATCAAAGCTAAATCATTGAAAAATATTTATCACCATGAAGTTGTTCAAATAAATCATCAATGCAAGGTTGGGGGTACTTGTTTGTTATTTTTATAGAATTGATCTCCATGTAGTCAATGCATAGCCTCAAAGATCTATCTTTCTTCATAAAAAAGGACAAGGGCTTCCATAGGAGAAATACTAGGGTGAATAAATAAATTATTACTAAATTCATCTAGTTGTTTATTTAGTTCCACTAATTATATAGTGGCCATTCAATAAGGGGTCTTTGATATAGTCTTTGAACCAAGAATAAATCAATGGAAGACCCAATATCTCATTCGGGAGGCTGTCCAGGTAAATCCTATGGAAGATCATCATCATATTCTTTAACAATAGGTACATACACTATTCAAAAACTCTTTTCCTCACCCATAATTATTTAATTATCTTACTCCCCAATAATTGAATTTAGTGGTGCTATTGGGGGTGGAACTAGATAAGAATCACCTGGTGACATTTCTACTCTAAAGATAAGGTATTTCATATCATCATCAGAAATTGTAACCTCCTTCTTATAATAATAATTTCTTTCATCATTGTCTGAAATCCAATCCCTTCCGAGGATTACATCTAATTCAATCATGGATATGATGATGGGATCAGTAGATAATATAAATTTATATGCCATAATGGGAACTGATTCACAAATATTTTCCGTGATGATACTTCCCTTAGGCTTTTTGATAGGAAAATCCCTAGTTAATTCAAACTAAAAGTATCCAATTATCTTAGTAAAATGGGACGATATTAAACAATTTGATAATCCATAATCAAATAAACCATTGGATAAATTTGAGGAAACCATTAAATTACCGGCCACCGTGTCTTTCGAAGCTTCAACCTTAGCAATAATGATCTTTTAGTCATGGCCATGCTCCCATGAAATTTTCTACAGTATGTTCCCATGGATTATAGGACATTTATTTTCATAATATCAATTTTCTCTAATATTTTTAGCATTCAACAATGACAACCTCTTTCTCTCTCTTGCAATCACGAGCTTGGTGGCCTTTTCACCACACTTATAACAAACTCCCATTCCTTTCAGAAAAGTACCGGGGTGTTTCTCCCCACATTTACTACAGGACGAATATAAAACTTTTTCCCTTCTTCCGCTTATTTCTATTTGCAATGTGATCAGTATATCTATTATTCTCTTCCATTTCATTGATTTCATAAAACATAGACAATTCCTTTTCTTTCTTGATAGCGTGTGAGACAATATCTTCATATGATGATAAAGATTGTGAGACTAATACTCGATGGAGAAATGGTTTTAACCCATAAAGGAATCAATCGATATTTCTCCTTGGGTTACGTATATAATATGCTACATTACCTGATAATCTTGTAATCTTCTCCTTATACTTTGCGAAATTCTCATCCTCCTTTTTCCATAGACTGAGAAATTGTTTTTCCATATCCAGTCAATGGTCACGGGAAAAGTATTGTTATATGAAAATAATTTTAAACTCCCTATATTCCATGTTCAATAATTCTCATCTTCATTTGGGTTTTGGATTAATGACAATGACTGATTTGTATCTCTTGTGAGGCGATAAATTGTTATGACAACTTTTTCCCTTTCACAACTCCCCAAAGCATGAAATATTTTCTCTAAGAAATTTATCGATTGCATAACTACTGTTGAATTTTTACTCTCATTGAATATTGGTGGTTGTGGCCTCATAACGTGGTCAAACATTGATCTGCCACGTTGTATATCAGGGTGCTCCATACGGGTATGGTTATTATTTATAACTGGAGTGAGTTGTCCGAGTACGGTGAATAGCTGATCAGCACCGGTTGCATCACCAGATCCACAATAATTATCTTGAGTAGGAGGGAAATCACTACATGGATTATGTGCATTGATTAAGTTTCCATTCCATACACTAAGTGTCATTTCTAAACATTTTCATACACAAGATTATTTTATGAATAAAAATACATAATTCCAAACTTGTAACACACTTTAAATAAATTGAAAATTTTATTGACATAATCAGTAATCATAAATTTTTTTTCTTTGATGAGGTATAAAATAATAAATCCTTCATAATGGATTTTAAATAAAATTTGAAATATCCTAAGTATATAACACAAGAGTGTTGTAACCAAGAGTGAATCAAGGCATGTTGTCGTGTACCAGGATACACCGGGTTATGCGGGAAACTCCTTTCTGGATTTTCACTCCAAGGTATATCTGTGCCAGAGCTGTCTTTCAATTCTCATATCCCGACAAGGATTTATTGCTTATAAATACAAAAAATCTCTCCATTACAATGATTCTAGGAAGTTATTATATACAAATCCTCAAAGTCTATCTTAGGGTAATGTGCTATAATCAGTTATTATCTAAATCTAGTTTCCATAGTTTGTAAAAAATATCCACTGATACCAACTGTAACTCCATGACCCATTTGACCCAGAGTCGGTGCATTATTACATAACAATGGAATGATATATGTATTCATGTACCGAAAGACTGATCAGTTTAGTTTCCATGTAACTACTGGATACATTCATATGTTTAACATTGCATCATGAAATAAAAACATCAACAACATTTTGTCCCCATTGACAACACATATATACATAGCCTATCCCTATAGGTCAGCCTTAAAATATTTAATAACATTCTGGGAAAATAGAACATTGAAAGGGGTGAGCTCAAACTGATATTAAGGATAACAATATAGTAGAAACTTTCATAAATAAGCATAAATATTTAAGGCAATGTATACGACTAAAACAAAAGCCTTTTAAACATAAACATCATCATAATACAGAAATGATAAAATCAAATAATTCCATTTACATATTTACATGGATATTATACTAGTATAATATTCACATGTAATATCAATATCCACAATCATAATGATGAAATGCATAATGTCAGACTTTATAACCACATAGTCAAGTCCTTGTGGCAAGACTACAAATAATATTTTTTCAAGGCCTTGTTCCAAAACACTAGTATGTCTCAGGATACGTACCGATTCATTGAGGAGATATAGCAGGCTCCACCCATCACTTAATAAGTCCATTGCATTCCTCATATAAAAATGTTTAAACATAACATAAACATTCTTATTAAAACTAGAATAAAAAATGTCAATACATTATTCATAAACCGTTAATGGTGTAAAAATAACACATCCATAGTTAAACATATCACAAAACATTCAATTAAATATGGATTATTTTCATCCTAATAAATCAACTTCAAACAAACTTAAAATCCATCAAAGGATGTTGACAAATATGAAATCAAAACTTTTTGTGAGAAATATGATTTTCTATTTTGAAATCATTTAAGAGTCACATAATTAATAAAGAACAAATTTATTTAGAAAATATTTTTATAAGACTTTATGGGATGATTTGATGATGATATAATGGTAGTAAATAGACACACCCACCATTTAAGTTAAAAAATGACATTCATAACTTAATTTTGTTGAAAATGTCATAATGTACCTTGTTTGTAAAATAACAGAAAGATTCATTTCAAAACCTTTTATAAAATTCAAACAAGGGTATAAATAAATTTAGCCAATAGTCTAGTAAATAGTAATTTTTTTTTGAAATACATTTTTAAGAAACATGGATGTGGATGATAAAGAGGTACCAGTAGATACTTATGTGAAAACAAAATCGAATAATAAAGATATTGTAAAATTATCTATTACCTTGTAATTTTACATAGTAGATGGTATGTTAACATTATGTATAATAGTTAAGCATTGTTATTATATTATACAAGAATCCTATACATAAATATGACATCATATACGATCTTATAATATTGTTTTGTTAATAATATTTTAGTAGTATCATCGTTTTGGGTGATAACTGATTTGTTTTCCTTTATATGCTTCATTATGTAAGCAATATTTTTTTTTGGATATGATGAATTTGATTCATCTATAGAATAATATTATGTTCATATACATTATTTTTAATCGTAAAATGAAAATTATTCTTATATTCTTACTATGGGGAATGAATCATATTGCGTTCGTGGAGACGGTAATCCATACGTATGCACGAGTGATAATATCATTATATTGATGTTGAAATCATATTAATTTGATTTTATATCATATAAAAAGAATCTTTAACATTTTATATTTATTATTTACATCATATATAATCATTATTATACTCATCTAAATAATGAAGAGTTTGAATAACAAACTACACCACTACGTGGAGATGGTAAGTCGTACGTACAGACGTATGATGACTCGTTCATTCATATAATGGGTAGAATAATGAATATGGTTGTACCATTTTTATAATAACATCAAATTATATAGATGATAATTGAGTTATTGTTTTAGTATGGAAAAAACAAAGAAAAAGGATGTGGAATAATAAATGAAAGTGAAAGAGGTCATGATATATTTACATCTTCTTTGGGTTCTTCCATTGGATTTGACCAAAAGGGCTCCATAGGTTGGCTTTATGACCAAAGGAAGCCCTCTAGGTTGATTGGTGGAATTTTGGGAGGATATTTGGGTAGGGGATGGCTAATCGAAATGTCTTTTGAGGTGTGTAATTAAGTGAAGGGGAAGTACCCATTTATAAGATAGGTGAGGTTCTTTTTAGGAAAAGAATGAAATATTATTTTATAATAAAATCGTTTTCATTATCTAAAGGTTCCAAAATGATTTATTTGAAAGATATGGTTGGGATCGGTTTAAAACCACTCAAAAATAGGTTTTGGTCATGTTTAGGTGACCATGTTGACCTTATCGTTTATATTTAACTCTTAGTTAAATAGTTTTACATTTATCTTGTCTCTTTGTATTTTTATATTATATGGTAAATAAACATACTATATCAAGTCAAAAGAACCCCTAGCGGCTAATTATTAATATATATAACATTATATATCTACTTTGGAAGAAACATGGATTATTATAAATATTAAATCAATTAATAATATAGTATTTGTTCTAAAAACACAATTTTGTCAATTTTGACACTACTTAGTATTTGATTTTTTTGAAAGACATAAAAAATTTATCACATCAAGTAAATTTTTTTAACCAACCATAAAATGTCATATTAACCAATATAATTAGTGTAATTTATAAGAGGTCTCTATTTACATTAATTTTTATATTTATAATATAAATTATTTTAATATTTCATTATTAAGTTAATTATTGCATCATCATTGTGTCATAAATAAATTAATTTATTAAATGTCTATAAATTTAAAATAAATTTGAAATATGTAGGAAATATTTTTAGATTTATATTTAATATTTGTAGTCTAATTTATATTTTGTGTAACCCTATTTTAAAAATGGATTTGTTATTAAATTTTGAATTTAACTATTTTAACACTTCTTTAAATAAAATAATAATAAATTTCCTAATCATATCCAAGTGGACCAAAGGGGGTATTATTTTATTCTGAAGGTTGATTTTTGTCTAATTATACTTATCCAATAAAATTAGGACATGTTTTTGTGTAATAATGATATCATTTTTATCCTTAATTACACTATTAACTTTTAACCATGGTGAATAAAAGTCAAAAGTTACTATTCACCCAAACAAAATTCATCTTATCGAACCAAACATTACATATTGATATTTACCACATCTCTAGGATTTTTGATATTCAAGTCATAGAAGTGGTAAAATTATGTTTTATGAAAATTTTCAAATGCTCTTAGGAGGTTGGTAAAAGACTGTTATAAGTTCAATAAAATTTTTATATATCTAAACATTTTATAAAATGACTACAATGAATTACATTTAACATATATAGGTATTATGTATCTATTTTGACCTAAAATAAATTTAAATGAAATAAATAGTTATTTAAATAAAATGAATGTTTTAACTAAAAATGCACTGTTTTTTACTATACATCAAAAATTGAATGTTATCAGAAAAAGACCAAAAATTCCATCTAAGATAGATTCAATATTCGGAATTCCAAAATGAAGTCCATTTTGAGAAATTAAATTTATAAATTTTCAAAATGTGGGTATTACTATTTATAATGACAAATTGGATTGGTCACGGTGTATAAAAATCTCAAAGTTGCATACAATTCAAGCAATTGCATTATTAAAAAGGAAACATACGGTGTATGCTTATGGTGTTACACATGGGATTTCCTTACATCATTAAATTAATTGAACAAAAACATCAATTTTTTAATTTGGCATTCTATAAGAATGTGGTAATGAACACACCTTAGGAAGATATTCAATAGCATAGGCAACCCATGCTGGTTTTATTCAATTTTTAAATATTCAAAGGGGTGGTTCAAATCAAATCCATTACCCAATGAAGATATATAAATGAGTCTTATGAGTCATATAGGTCAATTTCACTCCTTTAATTTAAGAATAAATCCCCTTTAAAACCTTCAGTCGGATTGTTCAGAATGTGATACAATGGATTAAAACCTAAAAAAGATGACATTAAGGGAAAATAATGAGACCAAAAACTTCTTCAAGACCCCCACTCATGAATTTTGGTGCCCATATAGTATAATTGTACATATCCTATGGAAAACACCTTTTAATGTGTTTGGAATCACTCCCACGAGTGTGCATCAAAGGCTGAATGGTTATAAAAAACTATTAGACCCCAAACATGGAACTAATGCACCACTCACATTTTAATCTAACCTTGAGCAGTTGGCTTCACGATTTCATCTAACTGTGTGACCCATATTCCATCCCCAAAAGTCGGATATCCATGCTCTATACAAGCCTTGAACACCCCAAAAATTCCTATTAAGTACATTGGAAGATAAATTAAATTATAATTGAAAAATAATAACCAAATTAGAAGGTTTTTTATATAAAAAAATGTGTTTTCTTTCGGCCGTCCCCATATAAAGAAACTCATCCCCAAGTTGTCCTTATAATAGAGGTAAAGAATAAAATATGAATTACTCCATCTACTGGGAATGTACATCATCCCCCTTCTCCAAAGTCTCATCCTATACATGTTAATGCTTTTATTGTTCCCATACTAAAGGAACTAACCAACCTCAAAGAACATTCATGCCTTAATCAACAATATCGATAGTATCCTCATCAAAAGGATCATGAACAACTATTCCATCGTCATAGGGATGAAGAATATGATTTGGATCCAAATTAAATCGGTAAAGATGAGGCACATTTAATACACCATGCATGAAACAATACATCTGAGGTAGTTTTGACTGATATGTTACCGATCAGACTCCATCCAGATTAGCGAATATAAAAAATTAATGAAGTAATATCTTCCATTGTTTTCAGAATACATTTATTCCATTGACCTTGTGAAACATGTAATAAATTTAGAATCCCCACCTTAAACACCATTGGTTTATAGGGACGATATTTTTGTGAATTTTTCCAATAATGATTTGTAGATAAACACTTCATAATAATTTTAATATCCTCCAAAGTCTCTGGAATGAGATAAGGACCATGTATCACTTCTTCTCCTTCCTCTCACATGAAAAAGATAGAACAACATGTCCAACCATATAGGGACCCATAAAAAGTTATTTATTTATTATACTGAAGATTTTATTGTTAGTGAAATTAATGTAATGTAAATGACTCACTAAAATCAATAAAAATCAAGGATTCATGCTCAATAATATCATTTGAAGTCAGTATCATACAATAAGACTGACCATTGATATGTTGATTAATTATTATTTACAATAGTACCTAAGAACCCGGTTCACTCAACAACCCATCCCTATACAAAAATGTGAAATTAATATTTGTTTATGCTATTTTGAAACATAGATAGTTGTGGTGTGTTATGATCTAAAAAATGTAGGGCCTCTATATAAAATCTACTAAAAATGCCCTTGAAATAATAAAGTAACGGTAGATATTTTTCAACTTTTATATGATCATGCATATAGAATCATTTCCCTATGGTGATATAAGAAACACCATCATGAAATAAATAGTGACTTCATCTCACTTCCACTCAAAAATGATTAATGTATGTAAAATTCCTTCTATTCATTGGTGTTCTTCCTTCACCTACGAATTGGTGGAAAATGAGTAACAAACCCATTTATGCCAAATTTCATCCCCAAATACCACTGCTGGTGGAGTCAGTCATGATAAATCATGGTAATTCCATAACAAACATATCATATAGAGGTATATGACCCATTAATAAAATATTTTTCTTCATATTTTGGAAACAAGATGAATCATTTAATAAATATGATCTTTTTCTCATCTACAACCCAAATATATGGAGATTCATCACCTTTAATGATCTTCTGTAGGTCCAATATCTCATGATATATTATCTTCCTTGTCGAAATTATCTCCATAAGTGAAGTGGTCACTAATAATGATGAAATTAAAAATTGTTCATAATGTCCAGGAACATATAAACGAATCTCCAAAAAATGTACCATAAGCATTCACTGGCTACTAGGCTCCAGAAATATTGTGTCTAGGCCTTCATACATAGATAATTGGAAACTGAATTTTCATTCCTAGGGGTATATTCATGCTTGATTTTGATGTAATGTGTGTATTCAAGTAAAAATAATATCTATATATTTATGTTAGTCATAGTAAATATGTAATTGGGGGTTTTGTGGTCAATATTCAACAATATATTCTCTCCCAAAAAGTAATGAATCACACAACACATGTAGTGAAAAAAAGAGTTTAAATTGAGAAAATTAATTGGATTGACCCTCTCTTGTACCCTCAAATTATAATAGCCATAGGTAGTTAATTTCCCATATTCAATAAGAATAATTCCTACAACGATGCTTGATAGATCATAGTAAACTTTATAGATTCATCCCTGGTCGGGTAGAACCAGAATTTGTGATGAAGTCTTCCTCCCTTTTATCTTCTGAATAGATACATCATAAAATTTTGACTATGAAAACTCCACACTAATACTAGTCAATCACATAACATAAATTTCTAGGTGTGAAATGTATTGAATGAAGTTAATATAATAACCCTTTATCCCTAAGAAACTCCATGTATCAATGATGTTCTTGGGATGATTCTATGAAACAACAAATATCACCATCTCTAGGTCAGATGATTGTTATGTCTATTATATAATGTGACCCTTGAAATAAAATTTGTCCATACAAATGTGGACATTTTTTAGATTTATATAATACTAACACTATATTAGTGTATTTAATATGATCTCTAGATGTTTTTCATGGAATTTTTGTGTATGATAATACACCATGATATCATCCTAGAAGAACCAAAAAAATGAATTTAGATAAGGGTGGAGAACATAGTTCATCATTACCATGAAAATTACAGCACATGTTTTATTCTGAACAAAATGAATAAATACTCATAAATTCCAAGTCTATTATGAAATGTTGAGTGTTGTATATATAATGGTGTAACATGAAACTAAAGATAACCTGATCTCATATCCATCATAGTGAAAAACTATTTTACAAATATACAGTCGAGGAGAAAATCTATTAAAGGAAATGTATACTGGTTCTTAACCATTAGCATTTTTAATCATTGATAATATATGCACATTTTTAGGGTTGTATATTCCTTCATTGATAAAGGGGACTGTGAGTCCAATGATGGAGAACATGGTCCTAGAAAACCCTTAGATTCCACATCATAATACTACCTCTTGATCTCTTCCAAGTCAGTAATATCCATACTATAAGTAGTAAAAGATGCCTGTTTGAATCTTTCAAATTTCCCAATTAAAAAATATTCCGAATCCACAAAATATTGTCTTAAATATCCATATTAGAAAAAATATATAAAATTATCTACAAATAATGTGAAATACACTGTACACATTCCCTTATCATCCATGTAATAGGTAGTAATATGAGATGTAATTCCACCCATTCCACAAATAGTGGGTCCTTCTCATGTTTCAAGGAAATCCCATTCAACCTTGTGAATAAATAATTATCCCCTTTTGATGTTAAAATAAAAATTCAATGATTGAAATCAAGGAGATAATTATATGTATGTAGCCACTCTATACCAATATATATATCAAACAATTTCATCTCATGGATAATGATGTGCCACATGAAGTGACACCCACCTATCTCGATGGGTCAAAACCTATACAAGTATACAATTTTAGATCAAATTCCAAATATTGTATCAAGTTTCATCATGTCATATTAATAAAATATTGAGGAAAAGGATATCTATAGTAAATAAATATATGATTAATGGGAATCACCTATATCCGAATTAGTAGAAACTAAATAATAGTATTTTTGAATAGTTCCACTAACCAATAAGAGTTATGGTGCTCTAATCCTCATGTATCAAATAAACAGCATATTTCAATCTTGATTTTGGACTTGTGATATTTTTTGGACTCTTTGATCAAGAATTATATTCTTTCATATTTATTCTAGCGCATGGATACCCTTTTTAGGAGAACAATCTCAGCCTGATCTTCCGGTCTCACTATAGCTCTCTGTATAATGAGAACCTTATAACCATGCTTTTTAATGTGGAGTCGGTGCCGACCCTCTCTCACAGAATACTATAGGAAAGAAAACATAAAATTCGTTGAAGATGAACCATATTTATACATGAATGAAACTTTATTGTGTCCCTAAAATATAAGTGTTTCACATGTACTTGTATACCACCCTAACAACACCTAACCTAGCTACCTGATTGTGCACCCTTACATCCATTATCAGTTTGTTCAAACTCTTACTTATGATTCCTAATATTGGTCTATGCATTTCTAGATCTATGATCCAGACCACATTGGTGGACACCCCCAACACCTCTTATGTTACACCCAATGATATGTGTTTTATTCTGTATCCCAAATATAGTAGTAATCAAAGATTCATTCACAAAAAATTAGATGTTATGCCCATGACCATCCCCAAATTGTATATATTTAGATAACTATTCACCAAATATAATAGGTTTGATACTACAGAGCTCCATGAAATGGGAGGAATAGACTATGATGGTAATGATCCCTAATCAAACTTCATAAACTCCCTAGATCTATAAGCCCTAAACATCTCATTATTGAAATATATATTTATAGTGGCATATTAATATCACTTCAAGACATATATTGATGAAAGCATATATGGTTAAGAACATACCACAATACCATTGTGGGATCTTGAATGATATAACAAGATATATTTTCTCTTCTCTTTAGAGATGTATCATGATTCGAAAAAATTGATAGAACAACCTCTATCCATCATTCTGCAGTCTGTGAACTACTATTTTATAAAAATAGGGATGTATTCAATTTATAAAAATCATATGTCAACTCTTAAATCGTTGTGGTAGGTCACAAGGATCCTTGAATATATTTAATGAATCATAAAAAACACTATAAAAAATCCATCATCGACCATATTAGGTATAGCTAGATTTCCATCATGTTGTCCTATGACTGACTAATGGCTAACCACCACCAGAGTATGGTTATCATCACCTTTCTTGAACAAGACTCATGGATTTCATGGTGGAATGTCTCTAAGAATTACAAGTACATGCCTAAAAAAATATTTAATGCCTTATAAAATTAGAGTTATATAAATAAGATATGTTCAAGACTCCCTTTATAAAATCTACGCTTCTAATGCCATGTGTGGGTGATGTATGGATCATAGAAAAACATGGAGACACTATAAAATGAACTCTAAAATGGTTCTGTTTAGGTTTTCTCATATCCTTAAAATAATGGATCCTTGTTTATAGAGTTTAAATTAATGTTACTAGATAAAAGCACCCTTTGTGTTACAATTGGTTTCCCAATTTAATAGAAACCATTTAATTTTTTAATTCAATTTCATTTATGTTCATATAATTTTTTTTGAAAATCAATAAAATCATTGAATTATATAGATCACCATTTTAAATTTATAAACCCATATACCCATTAAAAATATAAATTTTTTATACCTCTAATAAAAAATAATTATTTATCTAATAAGTAAAAGAAATTGTAGAAAAATATAATGGACATAGATATAAAGGCACCAAAACATGCAGAAAAGGGAAAATAATAATATAAACATGGCCTGAAATATGAATTATATTTAAATCATTAAGTTATTATGATAAAGAAAAATACATTACTTTTCATATGATTCATGTTTAAAAATAAATAACCATATATAGAAAAACATCATGTGAATAACCCATTAGTAAAATCAAGGATATAGAAATAAAAACAATCTAGAATAACATAACCTATCCTAGGATAGTTTTCCTTTCATTTTTTATGGGTTAGATACTCCTTAGAACAAGATTAGACAAAACACTAAAACATTTTATTTCTCTAATCTATCATCCCAATTTGTAATGCAATAAATTAAAATAAATTAAAATACTCTTTATAATATTAATATACATTACCTGAATAACTGAATATTAAAAAACCCCATTTTGATACATGACCTCAAGTGTGTCACCCATCTACTAGAGGTTGTTGAAAAGAAATGAGTTTCCATGCTGGAAGAGTGGGAACCTATACCCTCATGATCGGAGAGTAACATTATTGTATATTCAAATCAATAAATAGTAGAGTTATAAAAGATAACTGATTAGAGGAAGAGTAAACATCCATGACATAAATAATAATATTATCGCATATATCAAATTCATATTAATAAATGATTATAATTGAATGATACTCAAAAAGATAATTGTAGGGAAATCCGGGGAGAATGCAGAAACGACATACTATAAAAATAACCCACACACCATTCTCGCTTAGTAATCAGGCATCCAGAGTAGGTCACTTTCCCTTATCCCTAACTTTATCCATGACGTCTTATTGGACACCCAACAACTGCCCAAAAAATGGGTAAGATAAATGCAGTAGTCCACCACCAATGTTAAGTAATTCCATCGAGTCCATGAAAATATAAAAAAATATTTTTTATGTATCAATAAAACCTCTTAATTATGTGCATTATATAAAGAACCAGCAATGTTTTAGATTCCCCTTGATGGCCCATTCTTTGCTACATGATTCACCCAAAGCTTTAATATCTCAGAGTAATAAGTCATTCATGATTTAGTTTATAATAATGTCTTAGGAAAAGTCTAAAATCTCAATCATCCCCCACAAATCATATCAGATAATGATATTTATAATAACTCCATCATAAAATGTAATTCTCCAACTGAAAACAACATTGTTCTTTTGTGTGGAAGACATATCATATAATTATTAAATTATTATTTTAATTTACCTATGAATGTACATGGAATTACTAATTTTGAAATAATGTTCCTCTCTATGCATAACATAATCCCATTACCATATAAGAATGTCATAGTCTTTCTATATAGGATTCCTTGTATCGATCAGTGAGTTCCATAAACTCGCCACCCTCGAATTTCACATGGGGAAGTCTAGAATGGAATCAAATGATTAAATAATGATATATATAATGATATTACCACTATATCCATCTTTGTTTGTTCTTATAGGGTGTCTACATATCACTCATCTAATATGTAATGGTATTCCCATTGAGTCTTTCATTTGTATTCCAGAAATGGAGACAATATATGAATTGATAATATATAATCTATCTTCCAAACGAGTCCATCCAAGGAGTTCATATGACTACCCCAATGATACCCAAGGTTCATGATTAATTCCATTAACATTAATTTAATTATATAATAACAATGAGTAAATTAATGGAATTTTGTTCTAGAACCAATATTTCACGCTAGACATGGTAATATGGGTGGTCATGGTATTGAAGACTGACAATAAAATATTAGTTCACATTTAATTAAATTTGAAATCTCATTTAAAAATTCATCAAATTCACCTCAACTGGTAGATCAAATAATAGGATTGGATTAGAAGTCATATCCCTCATTAAATATTTAAATTCATCTAAATTAGGTTCATTAATTTAATGTAACATTTCGAGCATGATAAATAAGATATAGTGATAATAGTGTAGGTAAATGGTCTTCTATCGCATTATTAATTTATTTCATTTTATACTTAAATAAATTCACTCGACATCCTATAATCTTGTGTTAATGAACATTCCATAAGAGGTGACTCAATAACATTGGTCACTGATGATTGATTAATTCAATTTAACAACACACCCAAGGGGTGGTTCAATTCATGTAAAAACCCCATTAATGGTATCAAACAATAATTGTGGGAGATATATGCCAATTCATCCAATTAAATTTATAAAAAAATATATTTATCAAACATCCCATTGAAAATATGGTGCATGGAATAAGGATGTAATACATTAAGAGGTAGATATTGAGGGAACATGATGAGACCAACTACCTCAGCATGGTTGATTACTTATCACTTATCATGGGCCTCTAATACTTGAAAAAATAGAAGAAATGTAGAAAATAGAAAAATTACCTGAAAATAGGGCACATGATATAGAAAAAAATAATTACATTTGATAAGAACATGAATAATGAAACATGTATGCGGATTATTGAGCATACCAATACACATCCAATTGGATCAATGACTACTCAAACAGATTATAGATTAGAGATATACAATAATTTCTATCTGTTTGGGAAGAGGGGTTCAATTTAAATGGGTAATATTGTGCTTGAGAGAGGAAATAAATGGGTTATCCCCATTAATAAAATAAAGGGAAAATGGTCTTTTCTGCATTGTTAAAGGGTCTTGTGGTTTGGCAGTAGGGTTGGGAAAAAAGATGAGCCAATCATTTGTCTGTCACTTCTTCAAGACTCCAAAATTGTGGCTATATACACTATTTCTATTACCGTGAAAATCCTATAAAAAACCCTCTATTGTGATGCATAAATCAGACGTACTAGTTTGTGGTCTGGGAATCATGTTTATAAAAAACTATGCATCCCTAAATATGGTAATGAACCCCATTGCATGGTTAATCTGTCCATTGGAATTTCATGCATTTTTTTCTTCTAACCATGAGTCCCAATAATTATTTTAGAATTTGGGGCTCTATACAAGTTCTAAAAACACACTGAAACTCATATGACATCACTAGGTTCATACATGATAATAAATAATGATTTTAAATATAAATTAAATGTTATGTATCCTCAATCAATGTTTTAGTTCTTAAATGACAAATATTTTGTATCTTATGAATCTATATGTTTCAATAAACATCAAAATATGGTCATTTTCCAATTAACCTGTCAAAATTCACATAACAAATTCCTTAAAATTCATTTTATGTAATTCATAATAGTTTTAAAGGTAATTAAAATTATCTAAATTGTATCTCATGGGTGTTTCAAACCTGGTGTGTAGTTTGGCCTCTAGTTCATTCAGTAGGTGAAGATCGAGTTAATAACCAATCTACAATTTCCTGGTTATAAGCAAAAGGTAATTCAGTGAAATACCATTCATCCAGTTTTGGTATCTAGATTGGGATATTAATTTTTAAAACCCACAAATTATATAGATTACTAAAATTTAAGAGGTTATGCTATATTTATACATATCTATTGGGTATATATTTATTTTTTATCATCCAAAACACTAAAAATAGATAGACCTTTTTTAGACCAACTATTACAACCAAAATCTCATTACACATTTCATTATAATAAATTTATATAAATATATATAAAACAAAAGAAATGATGTAAAGGGATATATTATTTGAATGATTTGATGCTCAAATACAAAAATATTCATCCGAAACAACATAGCCTTAATTTTTACTCCATCACGTACTTTAATTACCCAATTTATATTGAGATACTACCTAGGATATCCATGTAATTCATAAGGAAATGAGGGTGGGTAATAAATCCCATTAATGGATGAATCAAAGTATGTATAATAAATATGATATATAAGGAATATCCTGGTAACATAAAATTGAATAATAAAACGGAATAATATAAATAAAATATATAATTCAAAAGATTGTACAATAAAAATAATTTTCCAACAACATAAAACAATACATCAATATAATTCAAGGCTTGTCACTATGTAAATAGAGTATAATGTTCTAGATATCTGCCATCACACCCAACAAGGTATCACATTAGATGAAACATTACCCAATGAATAATATTAATATTTGGTTTCAACCATCATATGTATAAATTTATGTGTTCCACAATTTTCATATGTAATAATAAATATTATCAATATAACATATATAAAATGGAAATATGTTTCATATAATAATCATTATGTTTATATGAGGTTAATGGAATAATCCTTTCCTCAATTTAAACACAAAAAAGGAGTGCAATAATCATTCATGTATATCTTATATAAATGAAGAAAATTTACTATTATATGAATTATTTGAGATAAATAAGGATTAGTAATTCATTATATGAAATTGTGATGTTGAAAATCAAAGAATTATTTTTGTAGGATAACAATTAAGAAAATTTGATAATGGAATGGGGTTATATAGAGAGAATATGTGTCGAAACATTATAGAGAAATTTTAATAATTTAATGTTATAATTTTAAGATTATGAATACAGAGACATATGAATTAGATATATTACCATAAATGATGTAGTCAAATAAAAAGGCAATGGAAGTGAAACCCAAAACATAAATATTGCTTCATAAACATAGATGTGAGATTACTTGATAGCATGGTAGCTTCAAAAAAGGATTTAATGAGAGACCAATAGAGCAAGGTAGGTGATAATGATATTTTAATTGAAATAAATGATGTTGAAAGGTGGGTATTTTTTCAAATAGCGGGTATTTTAATTATATTATAAATATAGTCCTTGGAAATATATATTTTAAAAAATGGAAAATGATTGTCATACCCATGGATGTAGTTTATGGTTTTAGAAATTTATGTCATATTTTTTAATTTAATTCATTACATGATTGAAATCTAATTTTTTATATACTTTTTTGCATGCGAATGTAATTTTTAGTGAAATATCTTTTAAAAAACATGTATTTCTATTTTATAAATTTAGATGTTATTTATTGGTTTTAAAATTCATTTAATTAAATAAAATTATGTTAATTAATAAAATACTATAGTTTTGGCCTTTTATTATCTCATATTATATATTTCATCATTATTACATATTAATGAAGATACAATGTATTCATTAAACAAATCATCCTATTTTTACTGTTCTTTAAAAATGCATTATATAAAATTAAAAAAAAAACAACCCAACCCAATTTCTACATTATAATTTCAAATATAATAATTATATTATCAAAATAAACTTATATATATGAATAATTATTATTCTAAATTAAAATTACATATATGATATAATATATTATATTTATAGAGAATGATATTATTTATTCACATGAAATTATTCTATCTTTTATGATATTGTTATTATATTTTTTCATAAGGAGTATATAGACATATAATAAAATATTTTAAATATAATTATGATACATATAAAATTAATTTTAAATAACATTTCCATATTTTAATAGGTTTTATTATTCTTCCAACTATCATACAACTATCATATTCCAATAGCCCTATATCAATCAGATCCCAACTATCACAATTCCGGTTATAACCTACAAATACATCACTATTATCATACATAATCATTCACTAATACACTTCAATAGGTTCTACATATGCCTTGATAATTTCTATTATATTCCAAAATATTCTCTTTCTTTCTATATATTTTTTGGTATGAGAAATTTTTATTGCAGAATTTTGGCATTTTTTATTTTCCTTAGCATGTGAATTATTATTTTTTGCTTATCTCCATATTGTATTCCAAGATATTATAGTATACATTAGATCATTAATTTTAAGGTTCCAATAAACATTAATTTTATTGCTATGTCCTATAATTATAAAACATAAAAAAATAGTAATTGCATAACATGATTTCTTTTAATGATAAAGCTACATTTTGGGTCATTATAGAATTTATCCATCATATGTTATTAAAGACATGACAACAATTTAGATTCATAATGAAAGATAATGTACACAAAAAATCTTTAAATCAACAAGGATGGAATTTATTTGTAGCAGGATTAATATATAGTTGGTATCCACTTCAAAATTAATTGTATCCTACTTCGTGTTAGGATGAAAAATGTATTGGTTAGTGTTGACAATAAAATATAATGTATTTTTTTATTGGAGTGAAATTATTTATTAGTGTTTTATTTATTTTCAATAGTACTATACAATGTGATACCATTTCAATGGAAGATATATATATCATATTTTATATAATACAGAGAGTCTTCTTTAATATATTTCAAGAGGTGAACAAAGAAATTCCAGACATTTATATATAATGGTACATGAAAGTATATTTTGATGTAACCATAGTGACATTAGGGGACTTTCCAATAGAATTGTAGAGGGTGAATTTTTTATTACTTTACTTGGAATTATGAATAATAATATTGATTGAAACATGATTTTTCATGATATGGATTGATAGGTGATTTGAGTGGATGTGGATATTGATTTTGAATTTTTTTTGTATTAGATAAAATGAGATGAGGTTTTATTGGATTTAGAAATATTTTGAGATGTTTGAATTTTATTTTATAAAGGAATAAAAAAAATATTTTTGTAAATTTTAATATTAAACCATGGTTAAAATTTTAATATTTTACTAAATTAAATTTTCTAACTAATAAAAAATTTCATCTTACTGAAAAATTATCACAACATATTTTATCATGTTTGTTAAAAAATAATAGAATATTCACAAGGATGTTTTTAAATAGTCATGAAATTTTAATATCAAATAATGTGTTAGAAATAAAATAAAAAATTCTCAAATATGTTCTAAGAAGATACTAAAAATCTTCAAGTCCCATTTTTCTGGTGACCACACAGTATGACCATGTAGTTACGTTGTTCAAATAACGGTGACATGACTCCTTGAAATTCATGTGGTTAAGTAAAATATTATATAGATTTCTCACACAAAATCACACAAGTTATATCTCACAACATAATGACACCATCTTAAGTGGAAAACATATGGATAAATATTTTATCATAAAATCACCACATAGTTATTGAGACATATGGGGCAAGTATAAATTTTCCTTCGCAGTTACAACCTCACACTATGTTAGCACACTTGTATGTGATGCACTGATAAAACCCGCTATATATGTCACTTAATGATCTGATGTCCCTTTTTCTACAGCTCACTAACAAAGGTCTACGTCATTAAATTACACCATAATATGTTTCCTCCTATTAATGAATTAAACTACTCAATCCTCACCACTATATATAAGAGTTTACATTTTGAGAAGAATAACATATGGAGAACCCATGAAAGATAATGAGAATACACAAAGAATTTCATATTCTATCACAATATGATGGGATACCCATAAATAATCCATACCAAAAAACATGTAATGAATGAAAATTATATGAATGAATATTTATGGAGGCCTAGTTAGTGGGTCCTACTAGTGAGGGTTAATTCATAAAAATTATACATTAGAAGTTCTATGTGTAACAATTTAAACAAAACACGCCATGTGATCTTCTCTATGTGAAAAAATCTATGCAGATCCCAATATGTGATCCACCAAATATGGGTCCTTCCGCAATTACATATTTTATGTCATATTTAAAACAATCCCTCTCAAGAAGACTAAAACTCAAACACCAACATACACTTCCCAATTATCCTACGTGAGGACACCTTCTGGTTAGCCTCTCCCCCACAATGTGAACTGCTGAACTTTTGATTGGGGTTTCTTAATGTGCCCACATCTTTCTTATGTTGGTTTCTATATAAATACAACTTTACAAGACTGTTAAAACATGTTAATGACTACCCAAAATATAAATTCATACCAATAACATGTCATAATTTTTACATAGATCCCCCATCCATATTGATCCTATACAAATGAGCTTTACGTAATCCTTTCACTAAGGTATGAAATCGTAAAAAATATAAATCATGACCCTCCCCAAATACATCAGATATATATTGTCGAATCATAGGGAGAATCGGATCCCATTATTTAATAATATACCCCCATCACTAATGGTGTCTCATATGTTATATTTCTAGATATTAAAAAGCATTAGTGAAATCAATGTGACATATCCCATTGATGGTGAGGTTCCTAATGCTGAGGAAATTGGGGAAGTCTATATCAAATCACGATACTAAACCAATTTCATGATTCCATCCAATTAGTCATAGGGTGGCCATCCTCCCCATAATTTAATCATTCCATCCACTATCCCATTGATGATTTCATTAGTTTGAAGCATAAATTTGTGTGATAAACACATATTTGGGAAGAATATATTCATTTTCATGCCATGATAATACTCCCCAAATTAATGTGAAATTCCATAAGCCTCCCTCTAGGTGTATTGCACATTATATTCCCCGTGGGTCCATATTATTTTTGGTTCATCTCATCCTTCCCTTCTTTTAACATAAAATATTGGGAATTATACATCTATTATGGGCCTCCACCATATGTGTAATACTATATAAATCAACCCCTCATAAACGACACCATTTAAAAAATTATTTAGTGAACACAATATCATGAAATACAATGTTTTATCCATAAGTAATCCTCATGGGACCTATCTTATATGAATCCATCTCAAAGGTATATATTCATTATGATTCATCCTTCAATAGTTAATATTCCCTATGAATGACATATTTAGGATGCCCATATGGAATCCCCTACTGATCTGTATTGTAACATCCCAATAATTTAAAGTATTTGTATTTTTTAATAAACATAATATATTTACATATTTTCAGATGACACCATGTTAATCATACCCTACAGAAAATAATTAGTTGTTTTACATTATACGCAAGGAGTAATTTTATAGAACAATGGTATATTAGTAAATTATTATTATAATATATTATATACGTGTAAAATTAACGATTATGAATAGTAATATACAAATTTTTGAATTTTATAATTTCCATATAATTTTAACATTCATATTATGTGTTTATTAGATAGAATATGAAGACAAATTCAATTTTTTGGATAAAAAAATTATGATTCATAAATGATATTTTTTCACTTTTTAATTGATAGTAGATTTTAAATCAAATATTTGATATTTTTATATATTAAATTTGAAAAAAAAATAATTTTTTTTTGAACTGAGACATCAAAATTTTGTTTGGATAGATTTTGTTATTTTTCTGATAACATTCACATTTCAATGAATATTTAAAAATACTAAATTTTAATTGTAAAAAATATTTTTAATGAAGATATTTTTTAAGGATAAATAAAATTTTTAAATGGTTTTATAGTTTAATTTGACATTATTATTATTATTTGATATAAAATAGGTCATCATAGTTATTTTCACATTTAAATTAAATACAAACAGAGGTCAATATTTTAATGGTTTTCACTTTTGAAAAACATGATTTCTCTTTTTGACAACAAGAATTAATTTTAAATTAATTATAGAAACTTATGTGTATTAAATAATAAAAACATTATTATGTACCTCGAATCATTGGGTCAAAATTATGTTAATATAATACTTTTATTTATGGTCATTATTAATAGTAACTTGAGTAATTATTTTTAGTATCATTGTTAAACGAAAATCAGGTAATTACATGTAAAAATAATTTTATTAAATTTACATAACACCTATAAAAATAATATTGGATAAATAAATGTTATCCTTATCATCTATGGTTCTAAATGGGATCACTTAATGGCCACTTGACCGAGAATATGACATGAATATATCTAAATTTAATGAATGTGGAAAAATTCCACAAACTCATTTTATATAAGTATATTAATTTTAATAAATATATAACCAAAAGATATCCTAGCATATATGTATTATATTTAAATATAAAATAATAATCTATATTCTATAAATTTATTTATAATTTTTAGATTTAAAATATATACCATTAATGATGACACAATTATCATGAAGAAATTATTTGATAAATATAAATATATAATAAATTGTATTACAAATATTAAAAGAAATATAATATGAAATAATATATTTTCTCTACTAATTTTATAGGTGTCTAATAAATTTTATAAATTTTTCAAATATTTTGTTTCACATCTATATTCTCTGTTGATCTTTTTTAATGTTAAATAAATGATTAATGTTAAAATTGTCACTATTGATATTTTTCTAAAACTCTTATTTTATTAAATTATATAAAAGTCATAAAAATAATTAAGTGATTATTGTAGTGTCTAAAATTTCACAATGTGTCAAATTATTGATAATTCACAGAACATAAATAAATATTTAGAATAATTTAAAATTTAGAATATTATTATCACAATTAAAATTATATAGATTAAATATGTATAATTAAAAATGATTAGGTCTTAAATAAAATAAAAACATGAATATATTTTATAGGATCAGATGATTTAGACCCCAAATCATCTTTTATTTTAAATATATCACTTTGGAGCTATTTGAATGTGAATCTAAATTTATAATAAATTAATAGTTTTAGTGTCTCTAAAGGCGCACCTCCCATATCTTATAAAAGGGAACTTATTCTTCTCTATAATTAAAAACTCTAAATCATTTTTTTCAGCTAAAACCAGTTTAATTTCTCTAAAATCATCTCTCAAAACTTCCTAGAGGCCACAAATTAGTCAAAAATGCATCGTATTAACTCCTTTTTAAAAATCAAAAGGAGATACCTGGAAAAGGGGTAATAGTTTTATCCCATATTTTATAGTTCATTTCATCTTCTACTTCCTATTTCCATGTTGTATCCGTATAAAATTAAAAAATACAGTAAAATTCATATAGAGAGATGATATGAAATCATTTTATGGACATATTTCTCATTTTATCCATCATATGAATAATATTATCATAGTGCGTGCGTACATATGACTTAACATCTCCACGCTGTGGTGTAATTTTTTATTAAACACTACATTAATTGGATGGATAAAAAAATGATACTAATGGATATGAATATTTGATATAACATGATTATTATTATTTATAATTAATATACCATCCAATTCCATACCATTTAACAATAAAAAGATTGATAATGTCTCTCGTGCATACATATGGTCTACTGTGTCAATGACGATTTGAGATTCAATCTTCATGTTAACACTTTAAGAATGATTATAAAATTTATATCATGAGTAAAAATAAGAATTATTAATGTACAATAATTCTATATATGACTATAATACATATAATTCATAACAAACATGAGTTACATGACATAAAAAGAATGGAAAATGAAGCAGATAACACCCTGAAACATTGGTAATATTGAAATATTATTAAAAAAAAGATTAATAATGGACATATATGATATCATAAATATATACATGGTTGTAGTATAATTTAATTAACCACATTAAAAATTATATAGGAGGTTAACACACCATCTACTAATGGAAAGTACAATGTTAGGGTTAATATTACGATCTCTTTATTATCTGAGATTGCATATATGTTAGTATCGACTAAAAAACCATTATCATCCATCTCCATGTTTCATAAAATTGTATTCAAAATAATATTGAAAACTATTTAATTTCATTTTACCCATTTTTAAAATATTCTTTTTAAAATTAATATTTTCATTATTTTTCAAATGAGGTACTATATCACATTATCAAAAAAAATTAAAGAAAGAAGGAATTTCTTAACATACAGGATGTAAGGAGTTATTTTCTGTAATTATGATTCCTTAACATTTTGAATCATTCAATATAATATTATAAGGTTATTTTCAAAAGATATTTTTTCATTTATCCTTTGGAGGCATCTAAATGATTATGAGAATGAGTGGTAAAGTTCCCTAAAATAGATTTAAGAAATTTATAAAATTATTTTAACTATGTCAACATCCTTTGTTGACTTTTAGGATTATTTGAGTTTGACTTACTAGGATACAATCTTTAATATTGTGTTGATGTGTTTATGATATATTTGGATATATATGTTCTTTTATTATACCACTCATGGTTTATGGTTATTGTTTTAACATTTCTTATTCTAGTTTTATTATGAATGGTTATGTCATGATTCACCATTTTCATAAAAGGAATGAATTGGACTATCTATGTGACAGGTTGGGACCACTCTAGCCCCTTGATTAATTGGAAGGTCTTTTGAGATAAACTATTATCTTGTAAAAAGTCCTCGAAGGTATGGTAATATAATTGGCATGAAGCCTTGATGGTATAGTTTTGATGTTAGACAATATGCATTTCCTTGTTAAGAGATTACATATTGATATATCATGTGATTATTCATCTAGTAGAATATATATGTTAATGTTTAAATAGAATTATTTTATATATTATTTCCATATTATTCTTAATATTATTTTTAAAAGTATTCTTTTTCTATTTTATACCGTTCCTTAATGGTTTATGATTATTTATCATAGCTTCCACTATATTTATTATCCTTACTATGAATCAGATATCACCAATTTCATTTGTTTCATTTTCCCCAGGATGTGGTAAATTATATTATGATTAATATGCAGTGATAGTATAATGGATATTAATTTTTTCAAATTGGATAAATTTTTTCTTTTCATTTCAATATCTAATGTAACACTTATAATTGTATTTAGTATTTCCAAGGCCACTAAACTGATTGGTCCTTCGAGATATGATTATATTGTGATCATGAAAATGCAATAAAATATTTCACCAAATCTAGGAAACTTGTTTGGGGAACTACAATTGGTATCATAGTAAGTTTATTAATAACCTTGGAAACTAGATTTATAAAAACATTGAATAGTGACTAGTACCATATGATAGAGTTTGAGGACATATATATAAGAACATCCAAGAATTTTGGTAATGTAAATATTATGTAGGTATTCCTAAAATATATATCCATGTCTTGATACTGCAAGTGGATGTGGTTTGGTAACATAGGTACCTAAGAGTAACAAATCCAAAAAGGTATTTTGGGCTTGATTCGTGGTAACCTGGTACACGACAACAAGGCTTACTAAACACATAGTTTGACACTCTTAAGTGATATAATTAAGATAATTAAAATTTTATTTTCAAAAAAAAAATGAAGCATTTTGAGTTAGTATGTCCCAAATGAAATCATTTTTATGAAGATGAGACTATAAATGTGTAAATATTCTATTTATGTTGATGATTTTCCGATTTTTTGGATTATACATTACAATATTATCTATCTTAGTGTAGGTCATATTTAATAAATGTCTCATAGTAGAAGGAATTTGATCCTCATCAATGCACATGATCCAAATAGTAATAAGATTCGAATCTTTTATCATCTTAAGCAGTTATATCAAAGGGAAATAGTCTCCCATGTATTCACATCATATGAAGATGTAGTATCACGTATTAATATGATTATTAATGAGTTCTATGATTCCTTTGGCATTGAATGGAAGAAATATAAGAAGAGGATGATATATATAATTATAGATAATGGAAGTAGTGAAAGAATGATTCTCCCAAACAAGATAAATGTGGATGGAATCACCCTTGTAATTTCTTTAAGGGAATTGGAGTATGTTATTAGTATAGAGAAAAATGACACAATGTTCATGATTTCAATGCTATGTATAAGGTTCTCAAAGTACAACTCTTCAATATCATGGAGATGAGACAATATGAAAATCAACATCCCAATCATCAAATGAATATACAGTAGTTGATGAAATTAGATAAGGATCATGTGGTAATAATAACTCATATTAATAAGTATGATTAATATGCATATTCTAGAATAATTTTATTTAGTTTTTAACTATACTGGTTATATGAATTATAGAATATATAAGTATTTCACTGCAGTAATATTACATTAATATTTTTATATTTTATGGTACCATATAAAGTGACAAAGTTGCATGTTTAACATTATGGAAAATATATTTTTGAGGGAATGATAACCCTTAATATGTTTCTGATAGTAAGATAAGGATTATGGAAAAAATATATCATTGATTTGGATAAATTATATTAGATATTATTGAAATCCCTGGAAATGATTAATGGTTTTTTTATTCTATCATTATTGTAGTTGAAAACATTTTTCCATTTAAAGTGTATATCCAATATTCTATGTTATACTAAATTTTATGGTAATTCATGTTATTATATTTCTTTAAGATAATACATTATTAAGTTATTTTAATACGTTTTATTTGACAATAAAAATCTACATTATTTTAAGTGACCTTTATTACAAATGTTTTGGATGTGTGTTTGAACATAATTATTTTGTATAAGCCTAAATATTGGAATGAATTAAATTGGATATTGAATATAATTTATTATGTTTAAAAAAATTATTTTGATAAATTTTTTAATGTTATAATAATATTATTTTAGAAAGGGGATAACCTTGAGGTTGGGAAACATCCCATCACATCAGACGAGGTTGTACTTATCGAACCCAGAACCGAAGTGCGACAGGGTTCTATTTGCATACAACTGGCATTCTGGAATTCCTTGGTTAGTATAACATAGGTTTATTTATTTAAAAGGATTATTTTATTTTATTTAAATATTATATGATTAAGATAAATCAATTTTTATTATCTTTTGAATAGAAATATGAGTTTGTTATAGGAATTCGTGAAAGGATGAAACATTACATGTCAAGTAAGTATGCTTCCTTGGGTTCTTTGTATATGAAGTAAAATAATATTTCAACTATAGGGAAAGAATACTTAAACCAAAAATGATATCCTAGAAATGCATTTAATGAATCAAATGATACATTATTTCCTCACAAATTTATAGCATTGTGATTGATAACTTTTTTCTCATCATGTCCTCTATCACTCACCATCAGAACAGAATTGGTATATTTTTATTTCATGTCCATGCTTTTATATATGGATCAATTATATGTGTTAGTTCTGGTAACCTACAAACATCACTTTATTTTTTTTAAAAAAATTGGTGGACTCATTAATCCTTTTTTGATGTGGGATTTCAACAATGTTGTTTTGAAATGTTAAACACCAGGTTTATATATGATGTTTAAATTATGAGGATGCAACTTATTGAAAGAGGGGACATTTTTACATCCCAAGATGTTAAAATATTTTCATTTCGGAATAATCGTAATTTCTTTATTACTTTTTATACAACACCATCTTAATCTTATTCTACACACAACAATGATTTGGCTTATGTTACATACAACGCTTAGTTTAACCGAAAAACAATATATTAATAAAATATTATTATAAAATATAACCTAAATGTTAAATTAAAAATAATGCATAGTATTAACCAAATTTTAATTTTATATATTTTCTAAAATTTTAACATTCATCTTATTTGTTTCTTAGACAAAATATATGGAAAATTTATTTATTTGATAAAAAATTATTATTCAAAAATGTGGTTTTACGCCTTTTAATAAAGAACCTATTTTAAATCACATATTTGAAAATATAATATTTTAAATTTTAATAAAAAAACATATTCAATAGAATAGGTAGATCAAAAATTTGTTTTGATAAATGTTTTCTGTTTTTCTGATAACATTCATTTTTTGATGAATATTTAAAAAAACTATATGTTAATGGAAGATAACATTTTTAATCGATATAATTTATAGTGATAAATGATACATAATATTGGTTTAATAGTTTAATTGTATTATATTTTTTCCTTTTAATATAATTTAGGTCCTTGTAATTATTATCACATTAAAATTAAATATTAAACACATGTAAATCCTTTGAAAGTTTTTTTTTCAAAAACCCATTTTCTTTTTTTGACAATAATAATAAATTTAAAATTTAATACAGAAACCTTTGGGTTTTAATTCATGAAAAATGGTTCCTATATTTGGAATCATTGGGTCCAGATTATGTTAATAGGATTGGTAAATTTTTGGGCACTCTGAATAGTAACATTTGTAATTATTTTCATTACTATGGTTTAAAGTAAATAATATAATTAAAGGTAAAATTTAATATTATAAAACTATGTTAACACCAATAAAAACCCTATTGGAAGACTAAAGCATTACCTTGTCATCTATGTTTTGGAATGGAATCACATAATGTCCACCTTCCCATGAATATGATAAGAATATATTTATAATTAATGAGTGTGAAAAAATGTCAAAATCTCATTTTATATAATTAAATTAATTTTAATATGTGCATAACTAGAGGATATCGTATACAATAGGAATTCTATGGAATCTAAAAGAATTTACTACATCAAATAAATTTATTTATAACTTTGAGATATTTAATAATTACCATTAATGATGACACAATAGTGATGCCCAAATTATTTTGTTAATACAAATATAAATAAATTAGTGTCAAAGATATCAAAAGACTTATAAAATTAACTAACGAATATTATCCAAGAATTTTATAGGCGACTACGACTTTTTTGAAATGTATTAGATGTTTTGTTTCGAATTTATATTATTTTTTTCTTTTAATTAATGTTAAATAAATTAATAATGTCAAAATTTACACTACTAAATTTTTAATAAAAACAAATTTTATTAAATTATAGAAGTCATAAAAATATTAATGTGAATATTATATGGTCTAAAATGTCATAAAAATTCCAATTATATATAATTTTAAGCATATAATAAAATATTGATAATAATTTAATATTTAGAATATTATTACCACAATTAAAAGTAAAAAGAATAATTATTTATATATAAAAATGATAAGTTTTAAAATAAAATAAAATCATGATTAAATTTTATTGGTTGAGTTGATTTAGAACCATCCTCATATTATCTTTGAAAAAACTCCCTTTGGAAATATTTCAAACATAATATCAATTTATAATTAATTAATAGTTTTCGTGTTTCCAAGGGTGCCCCTCCCCTCTCATAAAAAGAAGAACTTCTTCTTTTATTAAATTCACACCTCTAAATCCTTTTGGTTCTGCAAAAATCAGTACATTTTCTCTCTCAAAATCCATAAATTCATCTTAGAAGTCAATCTTTTGGACAGAAAACCGTCCTATGGAATCCTTTTGTGAAAACCAAAAGGAGATATCTGAAGAAGAGATAGTTTTTTATCACCTATTTAAATGTTCATTTCAATTTATACTTTCTATTTCTATGTTATTTCTATATCAATGTAATAACTACAGTATCATCCATTTACATATATTTTATTTTAATCATTCCGTACCCATATTTCTCATTTTATCCATCACATGAATAATAATGTCACTATGTGTGCGCACATCCGGCTTACCATCTCCACAACAAGGTGAAAATTTTTATTCAAAACAAATTTAATTGATATTATATATTTATGAGAATAAAGGATATAAATAATTAATTTAATATTATAATTATTATGTATAATTAATAAACCATCCAATTTCATACTATTTAACCATCAAGAGAATGATATCATCGCTCGTGCATACGTATGGCATTGTGTCTCTGGGACATAGTGAGATTCATTTTCCACATTAATAACTAAAGAATGGTGTTGAAATTTATATGATAAGTAAAAATAATAATTATGAACTCAACACCATTCTTTATATTAATAAAATACATCCTATTATAAAAAATATGACTTACATGAAAAAAAATAATGGAAGATGAAGTAGTTAACAACTAAAATAGTGGTAATACAAAACTATTATTAATAAAATGATAAAACAGGGTCAAATATGATATCATAAATATGTATATGTATATGTTATTATTTCATTATATACTTCAACCATTATACAAGTGGTTTAAACACCTAAGAAAAATGGAATGTACAAGGTATGGGTAAATTTCACAACCTCTAAATTATCCTGGATTATTTATATGTACGTATCTACTAGGACATCTATATAATTCATCTCAATGTTTCTTAAAATTTTATTCACAATACTATTGAAAATTGTTTAATGTCAATTATATCTATGTTTTTATTTTTTTTAAAAAAATTATGGTAATCATTCCATTGTTTTCTAATTGAGGTACATTAATAACTTTTCAAAAAAAAAATTCAAGAACGATTTTTTCAACTTATACAGTGCAAGAAGATATTTTATATCATTACGATGCATTAATATTTTGTAGCATTAATTATATAATTACAAGGTTATATTCAAAGGAATGATTTATTTTATAATTTTATATGATTCTAATAGATTTAAAAGTAAAAAAGGGATATTTATCTCAAAGTGTTTTAATGAATTTACAAAAAAAAAATCATCTATGTCAACGTACTTTGATGGATTTAATTCTTTTTTGGGGTGGAATTAATTTTATAAAATCATCCATATTGTACTTAAAGGATTATGATATATTTGACTATGGATGTGCTATGTTTGTACCATTATTTGTTAATGGTTAAATTATTAACATTCCATATGATAGTTTTAATATGAATGTTTATGTTATGATTTAAATTTTTCATAAGAGGAATACATTGTACGTAGTGGGAGATAAGGTATTATGGGCTTAAATTTGGGTAACCTGGTACATGAAAACGGGCCTTACTACACATCTTGTTAGACACTCCTAAGGGATATGCTTTGGATAATTCCTATTTTAATTACAAACTATTATGAAGGATTTATGAAATTATATGTCCCCAAGGAGACTATTTAAATTATTATGAGACAAGATATGTGTAAAACCTAAATTTATGTTGATTATTTTTCATGATTTTTTATTATACAATATGATTTTCTCTAACCTTGTGTATGTCATTGTTTAGAAATATTTCCTAGTAGATGGAATGAGACCCTCATCATTGCACAAGATCTAAATATTAATAAGGATAGTATCATTCAAGGTCATATACATACATTTCAAATTGAAATAGTCTCCCATATATTCTCATCATATGAAGAAATAGTTTCAGTTGTCAGTAATATAATTCATTAATTCTCTGAGTCCTTGGGATTTTAATGGAAGTAAGAGATTAAGACGATAGTATAGAAAAATATGGATAAATGGAAGAAGGGAACTAAGGATTTTCCCACATAGGATGACTGTGGAAAGAATCAACATAGTAAATACATAAAGGGAATGGGAGTTTTTTATAAGTGTAGAGAAAAAGGATACCATGTTTGTTATTTCATGGGTAAGAAGAAGGTTTCTAATGTACATTGTGTCAAATGCATGGAGACAAGACACTATGTGAATCAATGTCCCAATCAACAATAGAATACACAGGAGAAGTTATTGAAAAATTATCTAGTTATGATACAAACACATATTAAGAGGAATGATAAATATACCTATTCCCAAATTTATTCATATTAATTTGAAATATATTGGTTATAAGAATTATAGAATATATAAGGATTATACAAAATTACTATTCCACTTAGGATTTTATATTGTTTAGTTCCATGTAATGTGAAATTGTTGCAACTTCATTTTTTAAAAATATATTGTTATAGGACTAAAAACCTTTAATATGTTTTTGATTTTGAGGTAATGATTTTGGAATAAAGAGATGCTTGATTTGGATAAAGCATATTGGATATTATTGATTGCAATGAAACTGATTAATGGTTTGTTTATTCCATTATTATTAGAGTTCACTACATTTTTTCATTTATGGAGTATATATAATATTATATGTCTTATAACATTTAATGTTAATTTAGGTTATTAATATGTTTTAAGATAATAAATGATGATGTCATTCACATGTTTTTTATTTGAAAAAAAATATATTTTATGACATGGGACCTTTATTAAAAAAATTTGTTCCTTGAATTTGGATAGAAGTATTTTGGATACACCTAATGGTTAGAATGGAATAATTTGGATATTGGATAGTTTTTTTTAATGTTAATACATTTATTTGGTTGTTTTTAGAATATTATAATAATATAATTTGAGAAAAAGGACAACTCAGAGGTCAGGAAACAACTCATTGGGGTGGACAATGCTTGGGGAATCGAACCCACAATTGAAGTAAGACAAAGATTTATCACCTACCACTGGCCTACGGGATATCCCATATTAATATAAAATATTTTTACTTATTTATACAGTATAATTACTTTTTTTGAAACCATATATGATTAATATAAATTTATTTTTATCATCCTTTGAATAGAAATATTAGTTTGTGTTATAAATTAGTTAAAGGATGAAACTGTACATGTCAAATAAGTATGATCCCATCTGTTTTTAGTCTATGAAGTAAATTAATTATTACACTTTTAAGAAATAATACTAAAACCCAAAATTCAATCCTAGTAATTTATCCGATGAATCAAATGATCCCTTAGATTGTCACATCCTTCTTGCTTGGTGATTGTTAACTTTCTTACCATCATGACATCTATGACCCTCCATCCAAAAATTATTGTAAGAGTTTTCATTCATGTATATGGTTTCCAACTTGGAAATATTATAAGTTTTATTTTTTTTAACATTCATACATACCATTCTTTATGTTAAATATGGGGACTCATTAAACCTTTTCCCGATGTGGGATATCAACCAAGTTCTTTTGAAATACCAAACACCTTGTTTTTATCTTGAGTTTATCTTATGAGGATGCAATTTATTGAAGGAGGGGAGATTGTAACAACCAAATAAAATAAAATATTTTAAATTTTAAATAAACATAACTTTATTACTTCAATTTACACAACACTATGTTAATCTTATGCTACACATAACAATGAGTTGGCTTCTATTACACGTAAGGCCATGTTTTATTACACAACATTATATTAATTAAATATTATTATTATATATAACATAGTGGTTAAATTAGCAGTTATGAATAGTATTAACCATATATTTAAATATATGTATTCCATGTAATTTTAAAATTCATCTTAAGTGTTTCTTAGACATAATATAAGGACAAAATAATTTTTTATGATAAAAACACGTATTATTCAAAAATGCAGTTTTACGATCATTAAATGGAGAACCCATTTTATATACAATATTTGAAAATATGATATATTAAATTTCGCAAAATAAATTTATTCTTTTGAAATTGTATACCAAAATTTAGTTTGGATAAAATTTCGGTGTTTTTTTGGGTAACATTCATATTTTATATAATAATGAAAAATAATAAATTTTAATTGAAAACAATTTTTTTTATTCGAAATAACTTATAGTTTCAAATTACAAATTTGATTGATTTTAATGTAAAATTAGTTTATATTTTAATCATTATTTATAATTTAGTTCATTGAAATTATTTTCACAATAAAATTATATATAAACACATGTCAACCTTTCAATGATTTGTACATTTGAAAACTCATTTTTTCATTTTGTGAATGAGAAAATATTGTAAATTAATTAATACAACTTAAGTATTCTTAATAATGAAAAATTGATTCTATATTTTGAATTAGTGGGTCCTAGTTATATTATTAGGATACTATAATTTTTGGGTATTATGGATAATAACATTAGTAATTATTTTTATTAACCAAATTTAAGGAAAATATGGAAATTAATGGTAAAAATAATATTATAAAAATACATTAACATACACCAGAATCCAATTGTTTGACTCAATTATACAATTATCATTTATGTTTCGAAATATAATCACATAATGGAAACTTTACCATGAATATGACATGAATATAATAAAAAATAATGAATGTGACAAAATATAACAATCTAATTTTATATAATAGTTTTAATTTTACAATATGGATAATCAAGAGATAACATTGACTATGTAGATTAAATGGAACGAAAAATGGATTACCTACATCATATGTATTTTTTATAATTTTTATAGATTAAATAATTACCATTAGTAATGACACAATAGTTATGTAGAAATTATTTTATTAAAAAAATATTAGATGAATGGTTTTAAAAATATAAAAATAAAAATAATATGAACAAATTATTGTTATAAAAAACATTTATAGGTGTAAATGACTTGTTAGAAGTTTTTTAAATATTTTTGTTGATTATATCTTAGGTGTGGGTTCCATTTAATGTATAGTAAATTAATAGTGTAAAAATTGACAATATTGATAATTTTATAAACGTAACTTTTTATTAAATTATTTAAAAGTCATAAAAAATAATAGATGCAAATAATAAGGTGGGAAATTTAATAAATTTTCTAATTATAGACAATTTACACAATATAATGAAATATTTAAAACAATTTAATATTTAGATTATTATTGCCACAATTAAAATTAAATATATTAAATAAGGCTAAATCAAAATAAAATGATTAAAATAAAATAAAAAACATGAATAAATTTTATTTTTGGGATGATTTAGACCCATAATAAAATTATATTTGAATGAAATATTATTTTATATAATTGAAACTGAACATCAATTTTTCATAAATTAATAGTACTATTATTTCCAAGGGTTCCCCTCCCCTCTCTTATAAAACGTGGATTCACACTCTATTTAATTAATACCACTAAAGTATTTTGGTTCATAAAAACCCTAGAAATTGTCTCCCATAACATCCCTAAATTATTCCTAGAGGACAACCCCTGTTCATGAAGACTTATTTTGTAGTTTTTTTGGGAAAACCAAAAAGAGATTCCTGAAAGGGTTAGTTGTTTTATAACCTCTTTCAAAGTTCATTTCTTCTTATACTTCTTCTTTCCATGTTGTTAAAATATACATATAATAATTACACTATCATAAATATAATGATCTGTTATTATAAGAATTAGACAACAATATTTCTCATTAAATAAATCATATGAATAATAATATCACCATGAATGCATACATATGACTTACCGTCTCTACGTCATGATGTAATTTTTATTCGACACTAATTTAATTAGATGGAAATAATGATGAGAATAGTGGTTATAAATAAAGAATATAACATGATAATGATCATTTATAGTTAATATACCATCCAATTCTATACCATTTAACCATGAAGAGAATGATACCATCGCTCGTGTGTATGTAGGGCATACCGTCTCCACAACATGATGCGATTCATTCACCATGATAAAAATTAATGAATGATTGTAAAATTTATATGATTAGTAAAGTTAATAATTATAAATTTAATACCACTATTAATATTACTAAAATACATGCTATGTATAACAATAATGACATATCTGACAAAATAAGAATGGAAAATGAAGTTGTTAACACCAAAAATAATGGTAAAACTGAAATATTATTAAAAAAATGATAAAATAGGGTCATATATGATATCATAAATATGTATATAGATATTGTATAAATCTATAACATACATTAACCATTATACAAGAATCTAACACACCATTGACTAACAGAATGTACAAGTGAAGTGTTAATTTAACAATCTCTTTATTATCAGAGATTTATTATGCGTAATTATATACTAAGAAATAGTTTTCATGTATGTCTATTTTTCATAAAATGTTATTCAAAATATTATTGAAAATTGATTAAATATTTTCTACCTCTAATTTTTATAGTTAAAGAACATTTTGAATATTTTATTTTAATCAATTTTAAAAAAACATACTGTATAATCCTTTCAAAAAATTGAGGAAATAATGTTTTTAACTATTACAATGCAAGAGACTATTTTACATCATTCTCACACCTTAAAATTTTATTACTACCAATAAAATATTAAAAGGTTATATTCAAAATAATTTTTTTAATCATGATTCTTTTAAATTATTTCAATGTAAAAAAGGGATATTTCCCTCAAATAGATTTAATGAATTTATTTAATTATTTTATACTATGAAAATAATCTTTGTTGGATTTCATTCTTATTAGAGGTTTAAATCTTATGATACAATCATACATATTGTGTAGACGGGTTTATGATATATTTGATTGTGTATGATCAATTTTTATACAATTTATGGTTTACGGTTAAATTATTAACATTTAGTATGCTAGTTTTAATTTGAAAGTTTATGTTATGTTTCACCATTTTCATAAGTGGAATGTATTGGAAATAGTATTTGATGGGTGGTACCAACTATATCCCCTTGATTAATTGGTAGGTTTCATTGGAAAAACCATTGTCTTGTCATAAGGCCTTGATGGTATGGTAATGGTCTTAACATGAGGCCTTGATGGTATGGTTATGATGTCCGGCAATATTAATTTCATCATTATGAGATTAGTTATTGTTATATCACGTGGTTTTAAAAATAGTTGAATATTCAAGTGAATGTATAAATGGAATTGTTTGATTTATTCTTTCCTTATTGTGCTTAAGATTAATTTTAAAAATCTTTTGTTTTAGTTTTATAACATTCTGTAAAATTTTATGCTTATTTACGATATCATCTTCTATATTGTTTATCATTACTGAGCATATGATGTAACCACTTTCATAGGATTATTATTCCCCTAGATGCGAAGAAATATATTATGATTGATATTACATGATATTATGAATAATATGAGTTTTTTCAATGGGGATAATTTTTGCATCTCATTTCATGATGTAATGTAAAATGTATGTTTTTTCAGGTAATTCTAAGTCTATTAAACAAATCGATACTTTTGGATTTTATTCCATTATGATCATTCCAATATAATAAAGTAATTCAACAAATCTAGGAAATTGGGGTTATGAAATTATATTTGGTATCAGAGGAATTTTAGTACAAAAATTGCAAACAAGATTTATAATATCATTGATTAGGGAACATTACCCTAAGATAGACTTTAAGGATATGTATTGAATAATATCTTAGAATTTTGGTAATTTAAATTATATGTGGATACTCCTGGCAAATAAATCCCTATTTAGACATTGTTAGTGGTTGTTGTTCTGGTATAGATGTATCTAGGAGTAAAAATAAAAATGGTATATTTCTAGATTTACTCGGGCTAACCAGGTAGACAACAAGGGGGAATATTGCACAACTGGTCGGACACTTTTGATGGATCTACATTGTAAAATTAATATTTTTTTCAAACATTTACGAATGATTTATGAGTATGTATATCTTCAAAGAAACCTTTTTTATGATTATGAGACTAGAGATGTATAAAAATTCTATTTATGTTGATAATTTTTCTGGTTTTTTATTATACATTATGATATAATCTATACTACAGTATTTATTAATTTAAAAATGGATCCACGTATATGAAATGGGAACATCTTCAACGGACATGATCCAATGAGTAAGAAGGATAATATCTTTTTTAGTCTTATGAAGACATTACAATGGGAAAGAATTTCTAATATATACTCAACATATGAAGAAATAAAATCATGTTTTAATAGGATATGTAAAGAATTCTATGAGTCCTTTGGATATAATGGGAAGCAACTAAATAAGAGTATGGAAGAAAAAACGATGGATAAAGGGAAGAAGGGAATTAATGATTTTCCCACATGTTATAACTATGGAAAAAATCACCCAGGTAAATAATTTAATGGAATGGTATTTTGTTATTTGTGTGGAGAAAATGGAATCCATGTTCGTGATTTTAAGGTAATGAAGAGGGTTTCTAACCTACAATGCTTCAATTGGAAATTGAAGGGACACTATTAGAATCATCATCCTATTCGTGAAATAATGATACACCAGATGATTTTGTTGGATAATGATCGTGTTATGTTTCTACCTCATATTAAGAGGAATGATTAATATGTAAATTCCAGAATTATTTTATTTTAATTAGAAATATTATGGTTATATGAATTTTAGAATATATAATAATTGTGTTGTAGTACTATTTCATTAAGAATTTGGGATTTATGGTACTATGTAATGTGACACAGTTGCAAGTTCATCCTTTTGGAAAATATATGGTTGAGGAAAATATAACCCTTAATATGATTTTGATACTGAGATATTGAATTTGGAATAAATAGATTATTGATTTGGGTAAAATATATAGGATATTATTAACTACTGTGGAATTGATCAATGGTACATTTATTCTATCGTTATTGGAGTTCATGAAATTTTTTCATTTAAGGAGTATATCCAATATTATATGTATTACAAAACATTAGGGTAATTTAGTTTATTACTATGTTTTAAGAGAATAAATGATAAAGGTATTCACATTCATGTTATTTCTCCAAAAAAACCCTCTATTATGTTATGTGGCCTTTGTTATAAATTTTTGGACAGTGAGTTTGGACATATGTATTTTGGATAATCCAAAATTATAGAGTGAATTAAATAGGTTATTGAATAGTAATTTTTTAAGGTTGGAATATTTGTTAATTTTATTTTTTTAATGTTATTATAATATATTTTGAGAAAAAGGACCACCTGAATTTCAAGCAACAACCTGTTGCATCTAATAGGACTGCGGGAATTGGACCCATAACTGAAGTGCGAAAAGGCTTTATCACCTACCACTCGCCTATGGGAAGTATTAGGTCTGTATAAAATAGTTTTCATAATTTAAATGGTATATGTTGTTATTTTTAAACATAATACAATTACTTTAAATTGAATTTTATTATCTTTTTAAGGGAAAGATTAGTTTTTGGTAGGAATTAGTTAATAGATGAATCTATAAATGTCTTGAAAGATTGTCTCCTTGAGTTCATAGTCTAGGAAGAAAATTAATTCATCAGAATTATGTAAAGAATATTTAATCCAAAAATTATTTCTTATAACTTTCTCTGATTAATCAATTGATCACTTAGATCATCACATATTTGTTGCACTGTGATTGTTAACTTTCTTCTCATCATATCTTCTATCACACTTTCTCATAAAATGGATGTTATATTTTTTCATGCCTATGTTTTCTTACATGGAACCCTTTTATGTGTTATCTCTGGTAACATTCATTCATACAATTATTTAATTTATATAGTGGGTCTCATTAATCCTTTTTCTGATGTGGGATTTTAATAAAGTTGTTTTGAAATGTTAAACCCCTAGTTTGTATCCAGTTTATAAATTGCGAGAATGCAATTTTTTGAAGGAGGGGAGAATTTAACACCCCCTGAAATTAATATATTTTCATTTCTAAAAAATAATAATTGATTTTTTTACACATCACCTTTATAATATTACGCTACAAAAAATAATTAGTTGGCTTGTATTACACACAAGACACAGTTTTACTGAACTATAGTATATTAATTAAATATTATTTTAATATACAACATAACTGTTAAATTAGAAGTTGTGAATGGTATTAACTACATTTTTAACTTTATATATTCTATATAATTTTATCTTTCATCTTCTGTGTTTCTTAGACATAATATAAGGACAAAATTAATTTTTTTGGATTTAAAAAGTGTTATTCTAAAATGCTTTTTTCCACCTTTTAATAGAAAAACCATTTTAAATTCAATATACTACACTTTTTGATATTATATTATTAAAGAATAAACTTATTATTTTGATGGAGATCATAAAAATTTTGTTTGGAATTTTATTTTCAATTCTTCTAATAACTTTAATATTTTGTTGAATATTTAAAAATACTAAATTTTAATTGAAAACAACAACATTAATCGATATAATTTATATTGTCAAACTAAAAATTTAAATTGTTTTGAAGTATTATTAGAATTTATATTTATCAATTAATATAATTTAGGTTATTGGAATTATTTTTAAATTAAAATTATATACAAAAACATGTAAATATTTTTATGGTTTTAAATTTTTAAAACCCAATTATCTCATCTTGACAACATCAATTAAGATAAAATTATTTGCTTCATATTCTAAGTTTTAAATATTTAAAAACGGATTCAATATTTGGAATTAGAGGGTCCAAGTTATTTTAATAATGTACTTTTATTTTTTATCATTTTTAATTGTATCGTTAGTAAATATTTTTATTACAATGGTTTAAGGAAAATCAAATAATTAAAGATGAATTTTATTTTATAAAATTACATTAACACCAGCCAAAAACCTATTGAGTGACTAAATTATTCCCTTATAAAATATTGTTTGAAATATAATAACTTAATGGCCACTTCGCATTAATATGACATGAATATAATAAATATTTATGAATGTGACAAAATGTCACAATCTCATTTAATATAAATATATAAATTTTAATATATAGTTAAATAGGAAATAAAGTCAACTATATCTATTTTATGTAAATAGTAAAAATTTACCTATATCATAATAAATTTATTTATAATTTTTAGATATGAAATAATTACCATTAATGATGTTAAAGTAGTGGTGGTGAATTTATTTCATTAATAGAAATATAAAATAAATGGTTTTAAAAATATTAAATGAAATATAATATGAACTAATAAATGTTATCCACTATTTTTATAGGATACCATGACATGTTATAGTTGTATGAAATATTTTGGTTTGAATTTATCTTCTCTGTGGATTTTATAAAAAGTCAAATAAATGAATAGTGTCAAATTTTACACTTCTGATATTTTTATAAAACTCAAATTTTACTAAATTATTTTAAAGTTCTATAAATCATTAAGTGATTCTAATAAGGTCAAAAATTTCATAATGTGTCCAATTATCAAAAATGTACACAACATAAGGAAATATTTATAACCATTTAATATTTAAAATATTTTTTCCACAATTAAAATTATATATATTAAATAAGGATAAATCCAAATGATATGGGTTAAAAAAACATATATATAAATTTTGTTGGATGAGTGAATTTCGAACCATCCTCATATTTTGAATGAAATTACTGACTTTGGATCTATTTGAAACCGAAAATTAATTTATAATAAATTTATAGTTTTCGTGTTTCCAAGGGTGTCCCTCTCGTCTCTTATAAAAGAGAACATATTCTTATATTTAATTCACAGCTCAAAAGTACTTTGTGTCTACCAAACCCTACCCATACTCTCCATAAAAATAACCACGTTAAACCTAGAGTCCAAAATTTGGGAATAATTCCATCATGAGGAGTCCTTTCTAACAACCAAAAATAGTTACCCAAAAAAGGTAATTGTTTTGTCACCTCTTTCAAAGTTTTTTCTTCATATAATTCCTATTTATGTGTTGTTTTGATATAATATATACATATATATATGTATCATCCATATAATGAGATATTATTATAATCATGGTAAAACTATATTTTTCATTATATCCATCAAAAGAATAATAATATTACCATACGTGCGTACGTACAACTTACCGGTACAACACCGTGGTGTATTAAGTTATTGAATAAAAAATTTATTTTTTTGAATAAAAGAAAAATTAATTAAAAATGAGATTAGCCGAAGTACAAGAACGAATCCATGAAAGAACGTGGTCCAGCCAGAGTTGGTCGTCATCAAGAGGGCCACAGGACGCCAACTGGTGGGCAGCATTGTTCCCTTCCCTTCTGATGAATGAGAAGGTGTAGGAAATGAAACAATGGTGGAGAGAGTGTATTTTCCAGATGTGGGGGTCAAAATGTTGAAGGTCGTCATCATTACAGTTGATGGCATTGATAATAGTGAGATAGTCCGATTCAAGGTGGATTTTCTCCCATCCACGTTCTTTGGTAAACATCATCCCGGTGAGGATGGAAGTGGCTTCGGCAACAAAAAGCTCCCAAATAGAATTATGGGATTCATGATTGGCTGCAATGAATTGACCCAAATGATCTTGGGCCAGCAGACCAAGGCCGACAGGACCATACCTGGGGAGAGACGCATCCACATTAATCTTGAGGATCCCTTCTGGGGGAATACACCAATGGGAGGAAGGGGAAAGGTATCCAAAGTTCTTCTATTGACTAGAGTGATGCTGCCAACCCTCAACCCAGAATGATGCCCATTCAATCGAGAAATCGGGAGTCTTGAAGACATGGTTTAACACAACATCGTTATGAAGAACCCAAATGATCCAAGACACGATGCAAAGTAATCTTTCCAAGGTCGGTGAAGAGGAATTGCACCAACGCCTTAGGAGCGAGGGGAGGTCAGAGTCCAAATCCAGTGAAGAATCCGGGAATGAGACCCATTTGTTCCAAATATCATTTTCCCATGGTCATTGGTTGATGACGTGGAGGGGAGATTCTGGGACATCGGGGCAGAATGGGTAGAACATGTCACTGGAGAAATGTCGGAAGGCAAGGAGGCTCATGGTAGTGAGGATTCCCAAGCACACCTTCCACCATAAGTGGCATATTTTTGGGGGGATGTTGAGATTCCACAGCAAATCCTATATCCCCTCCTCCCTATCATTTGACTGAGTATAAATATCTAGTCAATAGCCGAATTTCACCGTATAGGCTCCTGAGATGTCATTGATCCATAATAGGTGGTCGTGGCGGGCATCCGGAATAGAGGGGATACTCTTTATAATCCATCTGTCTCTTTTATTGAACATTGAGTGAATCTTATCCATGCACCATCCATTCCCATGATCAGAAAACATGCACCAGATGGTGGCATATTTGAGCCTGGGTGGGGCTGCTGATGATGCCCGACTACTGTCCTTATTGATCAGCCATGGGTGTGTCTAGATAGAAACAGATGAGCCATTCCCAATCCTCCAACCCAACCCTATCTCCAGGAGGAAACATGAGCCCCAGACACTTCTCTATAGGAATCTAGGTCTAGGGCCAAGAGAGGAATCCTAGAAATTCTTGTGGGGGAAGTATTTAGTACAGAGAACTCGCGCACAAAGAGAGGATGGGTGGTCAATAAGGCACCATCCTTACATTGACATCAATCCATCAATAAGGCGAAAGTGGTCCCGAAAACCCATTCCTCCCTTCAGACATAGGTAAGAGGAGATTTTTCAATGCGATCTAGTGGGTTTTATTCCTTCCATTATTTTGTCCCCCCCAGAAGTTTGCTGTACATGAGAGGATCTGGTTGACAACAACAGCAGGAAGCGTAAACAGGGATAAACAGTTTTTGGGTAAAGATTGCGGGGTAGCCTTTATGAGGGTTTCATTTCCGTCTTGGGAAATTATTTTTGGGGTCCATCATTGTATTTTTTTCTCTATCCTATCAAGAAAAGATGCGAAGATTTCTTTTTTGGATCGGCCGATCACTGTGGGTATCCCAAGGTACATTTAATGCTTCTTGGCCATATTAATTCCTGCAATGGAAAAAATCTCTTCTCTTTTGGAAAGTGGGACCCTAGAGTAGAGGGAAACATCCGACTTTCCATGATTGGTTGTTTTCCCATAGGGCCTCTCATAATGTTGGATCGCATGGCCTATAGTGAGGCACACATTATGGGTTGATCTGGAGAAAAGAATGAAATATTCATCACAAATAAGGTGTGAAACCGGTGGGCTTTCACAGTAGACCTTTTCCCCATGAATTAGAGGAGAGGAAGTTTCCTTGGACATGAGGTCAGAAAAAACATTAGCCAAAATGATAAAAATAGAAATGGAAAGAGGGTCCTTCTGGCGAAGGCCACGGGTTGGGGAGATGCCACGGGTGATCACCCCATTGAAATTAATGTGGAAGGAAACAGACAAGATACAGTGCATGATCATCTCTCTCCATTTAGAGAAGAATCCCATTTTCAGCATCACATATCTTAGGAAATGCCATTCCACTTTATCGTAATCCTTGGTCATGTCTTATTTCCATGCCATGGTTCCTCTTTTCGTGATGGAGCGTGTTTTCATTGAGTGGAACACTTCATGGGCCACAATGGTTTTATCAGTAATTAGTCTCTTAGCCACGAAAGCACTTTGATTTTTTGAGATGATATCAGGAAACCATGGGTGCAACCGATTAACAAGGATCTTTGAGAAGATCATGTACAATGCATTGTAGAGGCTAAGAGGTCTGAAATCAAGAACCACGAGGGGATTCTTGATTTTGGGGATGAGGATGATGATAGTTTCGTAAATTTCATAAAGGGTTGTTTCCCCAGCCCAGATCTTTTTCATCATATTGCATATGTCAGGACCAATAATGTTCCAATATTGTTTGTAGAAGAGGGCATAGAAGCCATCCGGGCCCAGGGCATTAGTAGGGAGGATATGTTTCAGGGACAACTGAATCTTGTTGTTCATCACGTCTTTGGTAAGTTTCCTGTCAATTTCATTGGTGATCACAGTCCTAATGCAGTCCTCTACATAAAATGTTATTCATAATATTATTATAAACTTTTTAATGTCATTTTACCTATATTAGTAATTTTTTAAAAAAATATTAAAGGAATCATTTTTTCATTTTTACAAACAAGGTACTTTAAATCCTTTAAGAAAAATTAAGGAAAGAATGTTTTTTAAGATTATATGAAAATATATGCAATTTTCTGTAATTATGACACAATAACATTTAGAATATATCCTTACAACCATACTAGATTAATTACATATGAATTGCATTATTTTATTATTTTGGGGAATTTAAATGATTTCAATGTAAAAAATGGTTATTTCCCACAAATAATTTTAATGAATTTATTAAATTATTTTCGTTAATATCAACATCCTTTATTGGATTTCTTTTCTTATTTAATGTCGAATTATTATGATACAATCTCGCATATTGTATTGAATGGTTTTTAAAAAACGTGGATGGGGATGTTTTATGTTTATACCATTCATGGTTTAGGGTATAAGTAAAAAACTTTCATATGACGGTTTTAATAATAAGATTTATATTATGTTTCACCATTTTCAAAAGAGGAATGCATTGGACTTAGTATGTGATGGGAGGGGCATGCTATAGACACTCGATGTTTCGTTAGGTCTCCTGAGACAAACTCGTGTCTTGGTAAAATGATATGATGTTCTGGTAAATTTATTTGAATGAGGCCTTGACTGTATGGTTATGATGTCTGATATTATGCATTTCCTTGTAATGAGATTATTGATTGATATTGAATGTGATTATAAAAAATGTAGAATACCCATGTGAATGATTAAATGGAATTATTTGATTTCTTACTACCAAATTATATTGAAAATTTTGCTTGAAAGGGTTGTGTTTTATTTGTATAACTTTCTTTAAAAGTTTATTGTTTATTATGATAGCATACAATATATTGGTTATCATTTCTGAGCATCTGAGCTAACCTATTTATTAGTTTTCCCCAATATTTGAAAAATTGTATTAGGATTGAAATGTTTTGATCATCCTAGTGATATGAGTGTTTTCAATGGGGATAAAATTTTTCTTTTAATTTATATATTTAATGTAAAAATTATATTCGTATATTGTTTTTCCAAGGCCATTAAACTGATCGGTACTTCAGAATTTCATTTTCTTGTGTTATTTTTAATGCAATAAAATAATGAACTGATTAATGGTTATTGGGTCTGGGGCATTACACACATGGGGTATTATCCTCAATGAGTCATACTAAAAGGGTCTTTTTAAATTTAAGTCATCATTTATCGGTTCATATTCTTTATGAGTAGAATATATTGGAAACCTATGTGTGATCCCTTACACATCCTCATAGTTTCTTCTCATTCATTAATCGTACTAAAATATACATATTACATATGAACCACATATATGGTCCGCCCATGTGTAACCCTCCACTCATCTGCATGGGCTCCAATCTAACATGAATCATACAGAAAGGGCAATATTTCCAATAGAAATTCCTTTAAATGACTATATTCTTGACAGACAAAATATATAAATAGACGATGTGTTATTCCCAACTCATCTTCATTGGATCTTATCATTGATAAATCATTCCCAAAGGGCTCTATTCCCTTTGAATCTTCATTAAGTGGATATATTTTCTACAAACCACACAACTTTTATTCCCATAAATATTCCTTAACTCACACTCATGGGGTCTTATCCTGTATAAATCCTAATTAAAGGTCCATATTTACTATAAATTATTTTTGGTGGTCTATATTCCCTTTTACCTATATATTTTGGTACTGTATTCATAATTTATTACTAATTCCTCTACTAACACCAATTTCACAACACAATGATCCTTACTACAATATGGTGAAATTCATGGTACAATTTAATCATATTTCTTTAAACAACATCATAATAAATTTTTTGACATTTACTCCTGTTGATGAGGATATATTGGATGACTCTATGGAATTCAAACATGATATCATGATTATAAATGCCATCCTACACAAGGCCATATCCTTTGTATGCCTGTATATCCTGTCATCTTGATCAAATTCCCTAAAAACCATTCCCAATGGGCAATATTCATTAAAATTTTATATCCTGGTTAGTTGAACATATCCCTATAAGTGAAACCAACAATATATCCCATGAGTTTATTATTCCAATAAATAGAATCCCAAAATCAATGTACCATAATTACTCTATGATAATGATAAATTCAGGAGCACCAATCTCAATGAATTTAAACAATCAATAAATTTACCAATATTAAATTTAATTATATAGAACATTTTATAAATTAAGATATGGTACCAAATATTCATGTATGTTGCTGATCATTTATAATAAATCTAACCATATCTATTACCAACCCTGCAGGTAATGATTAGGGACCACATCCTCAATCTATAAGAGAGTCATAGAGTATGTAATAATTAACCTAAAATGTGTGTGATTATCTCAAAATTCCATCCTCTCAACCAATGTTTATTTTGAAGTGTAAGTTGATAATGTGCCCTATTGACCACCTATAATGGAAAATAATGTCACTGATGATGATTATTTATTCATTTTAGAGATGAGGGATACATCATAATTTCCATCATAAAAAATGTTCAACCTAACCTAAATGATTTAACAATTTTTTTTGAGTAACATCATGATTTATGAATAATGTTCTCAAACAATGTCCATTTTGGATCAAAAATTTAAATTTTGATCCAAACATGAATATTTTAACATTAAAAATTTATTAATCCATAATCAATTATTATTGGGTGCACTTATAATGTGGTGTCCCTAATATGAATTCTTACCATGGATAATGATCAGTGTAATCTTTACCATTACTTATGATGTTACACTAATGTGTGCTCTTTTTAAGATTAAATATAGAGAGGGTTTCCACCTAGAATCTCCTTCAATCCAATGACATAGAATCATAAACTTGAATAAATTTCAATGATTCAGTAATTGCATTGAACAAAAATCCAAACAATAAGGGGATGTTGTTGCTAACAATGTCCCCCAAACAAATGACCCACACAATTGAAAAATCCCATAATTTTAAAACATAACTATACTTGATAGCGTATACAACACAAAACAATAAGATTACATAGATAATGATATTCTATTAAAATAGGACTAATTAAATATGATTATTAAGACCCTGCCATTGTATTTTTAGGTTTGAATAGGTATAACCAAATTATGAAAATTTATTTTGTAGGATAAAGAAAATTTATTTATACATAAGCACTTAATTTTAGTAAATGTCATTATTTGATTCAAAAATACATTATTTTCCAAAGAATAATATTTATTTATTTCTGAGAACAAATAATAAATTTCTCCCAAATTTATATAATTAATTTTATACAATAAACTAAATTTTTTAGTCAACATTGAATAATTATATTTGAAAGAATTTATTTTGTTTTTCTATAATGATTAATTATTTAATGAATAATAAAAAATATTAGTTTTTATTAAAAAAAATCTTTTGTTTTAAATAGTTCAAATATGAAATTACTTCAATTATTTTATTAATTATTTAATTTCATTCAATGGAATGTATTTTTCTTAATTATTATTTAAAAACATTTTATTCTTATGAAAAATATTTCACTGGGAAAATGTTTTTCTCTCCTATAATGGTTCAATTTTAAATTTAATTCCCTCAATTTTGTAAAATGAATTTTATAAAATTGAATCTATATTTTTTCAACATCTTAATTTATATTATTTAATAAATTGATGATAATTATTAGTCATAGAAAATAGTAAAAATATTAAAAAATGCACTACTATTGTAAAAATTGGGTAACCTTAGTTGAAAATGGAATAAAATTCTTAAAACAAGTTTCATTATGAATTATGAAGGCTTGTTTCAACCAAGTCACCCCGATATTTAAAAATTTTCTATTTTTTATGCACATATATAAATAGTTACTTCACATTGTTGATTAGTTTTGTGTAATTTAAAAAATGTCACTTCTCAATTATAAAATAGAACCCCTCATCTCATATATTCAAACATAAAAAACAATTTTTCTTAAAAAATGAAACAAATATCTCTGTGAAATTCTCAGAAACACTATAGAGCTTCTGTTCTTCCTAAAATTCCATCCATAGGGCCATTAATAAGAGATCCAAAGGGGGTTATTCTATGAAAAAGTAATCATCTTCACCAAGCTCCATCTTTTTTTATTATACACCATTCCAATAACAATTATGTATTAAAAATTAAATTATAATAATGTAGTATCTATGATATAATAATATATAATTATTTTAATGGAATAAAATTTTTCCATCTCCTCTTCCATCACAAGAGAATAAAAACTATCATTAATGTGTAGGATAGATTATCGCCCTACAAACTAATGTAATTCAATTTCCATCATTAAATCACAAGATAATTCATACTAATTTATTTAATATTTATATATAATACTAATTAAATATTAATAACTCATTAAAAGTAATATAACATATAATTTATAACCTTTCCATAAGTGAAAATTTGATAATTTCATTCATTTGTAAGATAGACTACCACATAACAAAATAATGTGATTCTTTTTTATTATAACAAAACATTTATGCTATATGTAATTATATTTAAATTTGTAATATTATATTTCTAATATGATGATTTTGGTTGAAACATAAAACAACAATTACATTCTTTTCATCATCATGTTTAAAAAATGGAAACATTACACATGAGTATGTTCGACCCACTGTCTCCATGATTATAACATAGTTATTTTTTCATAACCACAATTCATTATTTTTTAAGGTATAATTTATGAATAAAATTTCTAATTTATTTCATGATTATTATTCATGATATTATGTAATAATAAAATAATTGGCATTGGTAAACACACCGATGACATTTTCAAATTATTAATTGAGCATCCCGAAAAAAACTTATGTGGAAATAACTAATAATATATTTATACATGTCATTAAAATAAATAAATCTAATGGTTCATGTATAAAGGGTAATACTAGGAATGTATTATTATAAAAAAATATTTTATATATTTTTATTATACATGAGGTAAAATATGTAAGGGTTTTGACATAGTACTTCATACATTCACAATCCAATTATTTTATGCATCGAGTTTTTTTAAAAAATTAATATAATTCACATTTTCATTTTACATCACTATTACTTCTTAATTAAAAAATTTTATGTTACAATTAAAATAAATTATTAAAGGGAATTTGGGATCAGAATTTACCTTAAAGGAAAAGGATTATGTTTCGATATCAATTTAATAGGAATCGTTTCTGCATGAATTTAAATTATGGTAAATTATTTGATATCAATATATCAAAATCATTTTATTTTATTATAAATATTTTATTCATGAAATTTTCATGTTATATTATCATTTTTATCCCTTTATTATGTAAAATTATTGAAAATAGTTTTTATAAAATGTCCACTTCATTTCCCTTTTTAGTTTAAAATAATCTGTCTTCAATATACATATATTCTAAAAGAACATTAGAAAATTTTTTCAAAATTATAAAAATTATTATTAAATTCATTTTTACTAGTGTTTTATTTCTTTTAAATACCTTTTGAAATAAACCTTCATATCATTTTTTGAATGATGTAAATTTTTCCATTATAAAAAATATTTAAATGTAATGTTGTTTAACATGTGTGGCTGGGGAAAAATTACCCCTATAATAATCACCTAAATAAATAAATTTTTTGTTATAGGATTTCATATATCATTTTAAATAATAATAATAACAATAATATTATTTAATATTTTAAATTTTTATAAAGTAATTTAAAATTGAAAGGGGTATTTTTGCAAGAACTATTCCTTGAATCCTATTAAAAACATTTCCATTAACTATAAGTGTAATTAATGTTATATAATATCAATAAATCATGTGTATTTTTATATTGCATGTATACCAAGATTAGTTTTCCTTACATTGACAATATATTAAATTCCATAATTATTTTTACAAAATACAATTATTATAAAATTAATTTTGATTATGATTTGTGAAGTGATTTTAAAAACCATTTTACTTCCACGGGTAATTACTATTTTATTCTTTTTGGCAGATTTAGATGTTTTTCATACCAAAATCATGATGTTATTTTGATGTGTGTTCTTAAATATCACTGAGTGGGCCCAATATATCATTTATTATTGGTAGACCATGATAGCTCTCCAAGGAATTGGATAATGGTTTTAGTCTCATGAAGTGTTTGGTTTGGTATTAGGAAGTTAAAATAATCTATTTAGGTACTATCCCCCCATGTGATATTATCTAGAAGATTATCTTTGACTAATGATTTTTTATTATATATGTTTCTTCAACAATTCTTATGATTCCATTATCTTATGATACCACATATCATATGTTATGACACAATTAGATAACTCATGAATCATATCATTTATTATATAATGTTATACATTTGACGTAAAATTTATACTTAATTATCATATTTATTTCCTCATCGGACTTTCTAGGCCATCCCTTTTAACTATGTATTCCCTCCGTTATCCATTTTTGTTTAAGAACTCGAAATTATTTAGGATATCTTTATTGATAATAAAATAAATATGGTTATTTTATCCATAAATTGATATATTATTATCCTATTATTTCATAGACACTATGAATCTTGATATTTGGGGTGTAATTAAGGGATTTTTTTTAACATAACGTATTAATATGTGTAAATGGGTTGGGTCACAATAGCTGGAATAAAAGTAATGGTTTAGTTGTATATTGGAAACTATTATGAATATTTTTGTGGGAAAACTATGGATAAGTATAAGGATACATATAAGGAAACATTTATGAATAGTTAAATATCCTATAATTCATCTAAAGTTTAAGGATAGTGGTTTACAAGAAAAAATATCTTTTCTTGGATATTACATGTGGATGTGGCTCTATTAGAGTTGTATCTTAGAGAAATATCTATAAAAAAATTTCATTTGAATTTGAATCAATCATCACCTAATGAAAAACTATAACCTTTATAAGAAACATGGATTAACACTATAAGGGATATGATTTGTAAATTCACATACTCATTATAAGGCATTATGATGGACTTGAATAGTTGGTAATCAACAATGACCTTGGATAAACCTAATGTATCTTGGTATGATAATTACAAGGTTGGTTACATGTTTAAATAAATTAATATCACTTTTTAGATTTTATTTTATGGATCTATAATATGATTAAGACTATCTTAGGATACATTTATATTAATATTACCCTCAGAATTACTATGTGTTTTAGTAAATAAAAGTTATTTGGGGATGAATGAATTTATATTTCATAGAAATATGTTCTATGACATTGTTAATCATTAGAGTATATCCCATATTTGATTTTGTTGAATTAATACACAATTAATAATTTTTTTATTTTTTTTAGAAAATCATATAGTATATAAAAACATAGTGGTTAAAAAACCGATTTGATGATTAATGATATTTTGAGTATTTTAAAAATATTTTATGAATTTTTTTATTAGAATATGATATATATAACATTTATTTTAAAATAAATGGAATATTGGGAAAAATGATATTTTATTTTTGGAGGATTATGTTTAAGGGAATGAGATAACATTTGAGGTCATTTTGTATGTAAGGGTGTTTACTAAAGGAATAATCTATTTTAAACCTTTGTTTTTATTTTTTATTTTTAATAATTAAAATTCTCCAACATATTTTAGGTTTTATATTACCTTATTCTGAAATATTTTGTTTTAGTAATTATAGGATGAATACCATGGTATTGTTTTATGGATAATAAGAATATTTAAAAGTTGATTTTGTTTATTTAGTTATAAAAAGTTTATATTTGATATTGTTCCTTAAAGTAGGAGTTGAAGTGGAAATTTATTGATGCACATCCAATGAATAAGACCGTATTTAATAAATAAAAATATTTAAAGTAATTTTTTTTGTTTTTTCTAAATTTATATTTAAATAACACATCAATTATTTTGATTAATGAATTTTCATTGATCACAATACATATATATGGTTATGTGGCCATTAATATTCTCTTGATAATTCACTTTCTTATTACCAATGATCTATATTAGTCAGAATAATAATTTTTCCTCATATTTTAGGTACATGTTTTATCTTCCCACCAATGTTTTCTTACATGGAAAACTAGTCCTATGTTATTCAAGATATCATTAATATTTTCCTTCCCCTATTTTAAAATAATTTTTTATTAACCCTTCCATTGTGTGGGATTTTATGAAAAGGGGTTATTCAAATATAAAACACAGTATTACAAGTCACAATTTAAAATTTTGACGATGTAATTTATTTAAGTGGGTCTAATATAGCACACATATATTTATAAAACATTATTTTCAACAATGTATTCATCATAAAACACTAAGATCAAATGAATCATGATATACTATTAAAATATTTTTATTTATATATAACTAATATTACCTCGCCATTAAATTTCATGGTATATCTAAAAATAAATTTTCTAATTAATTAGGAAGAATAAAAAAAATATGTTTACTAAGAAATAATTTAATTCATAGTAAATTATGTAAAGGAATTGAAAATACCTTTTTACCAAAAAATAGTTTATTTCTATTTATGAAAAAAATAAAATTATTTTTTCCAAAATGTCTATATTTATATTAAAAATTGAATTAAACATTAAAATTTTTCATGAAAAAATTATCATATGATATATTTTTTGGATTTTATAAAATGTTTCATATTTAATAAATAGTTAAATATACTTATTTTTATTGAAATATTCATTTTATTTTTAATCATTTAGGCAGTAATATTTTGTTTTAAAATAGTCTAAAAGTAAAATTATTTCAATTTTTATGTAACTAATAGAATTAATGTCTTGGGAATCAATTGGAATGTCAATTTATATATAAAATCCTTTTATAGTAATGAAAAAATTTTCTTTGGAATACTTTTTTTGATTGCGTTTGCAGGTTTAATATAAAATTGATTTCTATAACTTATTTTATTATAATTTGATAAAATCCATTCGATATTTGGAATCATAATTAATAATATTTGGTAATAATATAAACATAATTTTTTGTCATAATAAATAATAAAAACGGTAAAAACTAGTTTTTCTGTTTAAAATTTAAAATGGTCAAAAGATAGTAGCCATAGATGTTAATTTAATGATTTTTATTAAATGATATATTTATTAATTTTCATTTTTTTTGGAAATACCACCCAAATATTTATTTATTTATCCATTTTCAATTTACTTGCCTTGAGAGAGACTGACCATTATCGAATATTTTTGGGTATTTACAAAAATCCCACTCCTCCACAATTTTAAAGGTAAAACCCCTCCCCTCCCTTATTAACACCTATAAATCCAGTTTCCATTCAACACCCTACATAGTAACTCCATAAAATCCTTAAACCAATTATATATATTTTTTCTTCCAAAACTATCATTTTTCAAGTTCTTAATAAGATATCCAAATGAATTTATTCAATGGGAAGGTAATCATCTTCAATGAGCTCTGTCATTTTCCCTCTTTTTCCACCTTCAATAATATATTAAATATATATATAATGAAAATTATTATTTAAAATATTACTGTTTTTTATTAAATATTTATACCCTTCATCACATCCATCATATGATATAAAAACCATTGATCTTGTATACATCTTCCAATCCCCGGACAAACCGATATAATTTGTTTTACATCATCAACTCCCATGAGTTTTTATTATTATGGATTAAATATTTTAATTTAAATAAATTAAATAATTATTATCATTTAAAACTAATATATCATATTCTTTCTTAACTTACCATCCATGGAAATATGATAATTATGTTCATGTGTAATGCAGACTACTGCATCGTGAAACGATGTCATTCATTTTTTATTATCCAATTATATGAATGGTATATGTAAATGTATTTAATGAAATGTTATTATATTATTATAAATAATTATCGATAAACTATCACTTACCTTCTTTATATCAGGACTGTTGAAAAAATGTAAATGTTTTATATGCGTACGCACATACTTCCATCTGCGTAATTGTAACCTATTTCATTTTTCATAACAATTATTAATGGATATTTTTATATGTATAATTTATTAATAAAAATAAATTTTTTTTATTATTCTAGAATTTATTGAATAATTTTACTTTTTACCTCAGTTAACACACCAAGAACATTATGAAATTATTAACCGAGGGTCTACAAAACACCTAAAGTTGACATAACATATTATGTAATTGAAAATGTCATTTAAATAAATGAAGTACATTCTATAATTATTAATAATTAATCTTATTATTGTTTCATAGCTAAACTAACAATTGAAATATTTTTATTATTTATGATAGATAATACATACAGAAAGATTGTACACTCGAGTTATGGCTTTCATCCCAAAAATTCATTTTTTGAGAAAAATGTCCATTTTTGGCAAACATTTATTTTAAACAGAGTAGTTAATGACATTATAAATATTATATCAAGAATAATTTATAATTATTTATTTTTTATTTTAAAATTCATCGATTTCATTCATAATATTTTTGATTCAAAAGTTACCAAAGAAGTAAGGGTGGATGTTTCAATATTATTTTAAAAAAGATTGTTTATGCTTGAATTTATATTATAGAAAATTATTTTGTCAATATATAATGAAACACTATATTTATCCTCTCCTATTTAATTTCATTAAATTCCATGTAATAGTTTTACTACCCCCAATTTTTTAAAAAAAATTCTTTAATAAAAGTTGATTTCAATTATCTCTTTGATAGAAATTTATTTTCATTCAATATCATTGTTTTTAAAAAATATTTTCTTTTTTAAAAATATATCTGATTTATTTAGTATTTAAAATTTTATCCATGTTTTAATTTTTTAAAAATGGTTTAAAAGGGACCATCTTTTGGTTTTCTTAATGAGTTATTTGTTTAAAATTATATATTATTGAATAATGAGTGCTTAGTTAACATATACCTCATATAGGGAAATGACCACTATCATGACCACTCAAATAATTTAATATTCCTTTATATTCATTCATGGATATTTTAAAAGAAATAATTTCTAAAATAATTTTTAAATTTTATGATTTTGACTACAATATGTCAATGTTATAGTGTTATTTTTCTCATGAAGTATTCCATGTAATATATTAAAGACTTTTTACTCAAAAAATAAATCATTTATTATTATGTATTGATTATTATTTATTCATATATGTCCCTTAAATATATACCCATCTTATTATCCATTTATTTTTTGTTAATACATTCCTTATCTTATCTCCAAAATACCGTTGTTTTGAAATTTATTTTTATTATGGTTTGATCAAATATTATGAAACCCATTTTACATCCATGGATAACATTAATGTTATCAAATAGGATCTATTTCCTTTTTGGGTCACAAAAAAATCACCAAAAGGATATTATGGATACAATTATATAGAGATAGGTGATCCTGATATAGCTTATTTGATGGATGTTCCCAGACAACACTCCAATGTATTAAGAAATTTTATTAGTCTCATGAGGTGTCATTTATGCGATTAAAGTGTATCCCTAATATATTATGGGACAAATTACATGATGTGGTATTATCTAAGAAGATATCAAAGACTCATTTTCATGTCGCGTTATATGATGCAGACACATTTCAAATGTTATAATGATATTATATTACCTTGTTTATTATGTTATGAATCTATGTGATCACTCAATAGCCTTATCCTGCATGACACTATGTCATACCGTGGACTCCCTTGTTTTGATTCCTTATAATTTATATTTTCTATTAATATTTTTAGCTCAACCCTTTTTTCTTTGTATTCCCCTTGTTATCGATTGCAGTTTAGAAGCTTCAAAGGATTTTGGATCTCGTTACGGATAAAAAAATCAAATGTTTTATTATAGTTATATATTTGATTTATCAAGAACTTATTCATCCATATACATAGTTCTTTATGATCAGTGGTTTATAATTAATTGATGATAATTTTAAAATCCACACAATAAAATATCTTAAATGAGTTGGTATAAATAATACAAGTGAGGGAGTACCACCACAATGTTTTGATCCCAGCCCTTGAGGTTTCCTGATATATCCTCTACATTATGTAGATTCATTTTCCACCTCATCAAAGGATGTATATTATTATTTCAATGTCACCAATCGCCACATATAATCTCTTTAAGAGTCTCTCTATAGAGAAAGAAAAGCCTATCCTTCATTACATTTAGAACAATTTTGGAAAAACCACCTATTTTGAGATAGTTCATAATCATTAAATGATTTCTCCCACACTTAGTCATAAACCATAAAATCGTTATAAATCATCAAATCCCCATGAGATGATTATATAGGTTTCCATAAAAACAAATACCCCTATAATCCTGCCTTGGTATCATAGTAAATCTTACCCAGTTTTGTAAAATTGGATGGGCTAATCCAAATATTTTCCAATATAGAGGATTTTTAGTTGAATAAACTACCAGAATAAAAGTGGTATCATATTCTAACTCAAATCTAGAAAGAAAACTATTTCATTTTAGAAATATCTATTGATTCTTAGTAGTATATACAAACAACTAATGATGTGGGATCATATTACCACCACCTCCATGATGGTTCCCAATGGAATTATGTAATAATGAAGAAGAAAAAGTTGTTTTGTCACAAAAAAACCCAAGACGGGGCTCACACTACCACTACCCCAAGCCATCCTCCAAAGTCTAGGGTTGGCGATAAGAAACAAATGAATAACTAACTCTGATATGCCTTTCCCGGATAAACTCTATGCACAGAGACATCCAAATAAATTCCAAAAATGTATGGAAAAAAAATAAAATGATACAACACTACTGTAAAAAAAATAATTATTTCATGAACCTCTAGAGAGTTTAATGTACAATAGTATTAATTGAAAAGTGAATGGGAAAAATACACGAACAACCATAAATACATCACAACCTGGAAAAAAAGAATGTAAACACTGAGAGATCCCATATACTGAAGACAATGCAATGACCACCATTCATAGTCCAGGCACCTAGTATCCCACAGATACATTTAATTCATAGTCAATATGTCTATCATCTGCAAAAGGAACAACACCTATAGGTAAATCATATGAATTAGTGAGTATATAAATATCCTATAGAACGACATGAAAGTGTTAATGGGTGAGCAGTAAGAGATAAAAAAACTTCAAACATTAGATGGAAAATGGTATATTGAAATAGTATTACATAATCCCACAAAGAGTAAAACTAATCTCTTCTACGAATAATGAGATAACCATAGTGAATAGATAAACTACCTATCGAGTCATCTCAACTTAGAGATGGGGAGTAGAATCATCCAATCATTAGAATCTATACACAGAAAGCAAGTAGCATACCTCATGTTTCATTTTCATTCATAGAGGGAGTGTATCCAAACCCATGGATTGGTTACCAAATACAGATATAATTATCATTTTAGTCAATGAATATTTATTTAAAGTGTAAGTTGATCTCTATCTAACAGGTCATCCCAAGACGATGTTTATCCATTAGTTTTAAATGTATATATATACAATGCCAAACTTCTCCTTCATATTCTACAAACACAAAAGTCGAAGGGAAACAATTACAAATAATTGATATTATTTCCTTTTTGTAGAACCAAATTGACTGTACGGGATTTTCACATTCCTAGAATGCATCATGATGGGGGAAAGAGTACCTCTTCCTCATGAGTCTAATGTTACACCAAACATTATATCATTATAGTTTCACACATTTGAGGGGAAAATAACTCAAGATAAATATCCCATTACTAATTATAAGAGGAGTGTTATGTTGTGATAGTCACAATGGGACTCCAATGGCTAGCCCTGCTAAAGGGTAGCACTTAATAATGTAATTTGGGAGCTCTAGTTCCCAACCATGATTGAGGGTAATGCATAGAGAGGAACTTGAGGTACTCCAATACTCTTCCATTCTATAGGGAAATACGCAAATGAATCCATTGTGGAACTCCACTGCTAAACCTGGTTAGAGGGTAACTCTTAGAAGAAGCCATTGGGGAATATCATTTCCAAGCCCCACTGGACATAAATTCGTGTATAATGTTGTCCTGGAAATCTTCTATGTATTCCTACTGGAAGGTAACACCTAAAAATTTTGGTGAACCTGTATGACCGATTCTATCATCGGGTGTCACCTAGATACTTTCCAATCCCAGAACATTTAACATCATATCTCCAAATCCCCAAAAGTGGGAAACATCACATTCTACAAAGGAAAAGCTCAAAATAATCTACTCATAAGACTAAGTCTATGCTCAAATGAAGTACATGTTGATGCTAGATTTTTTCATGATAGAGATAAAGTTGTACATGTTCTATGAGGGGTCTCACATGGAGTGTGGTAGTGCTTCAACACCTAACTTGGTATCTAGATGGTACACAATTCCCATTCAATGTAGTGGGTCATGCAGTGTAGATGAAATATGTAGTGATTCTAGAGTAACTGTATCCCAGTTCAGGTCTCTCCTAGCCATGTCTGTCTACCAGAGTACACAGGTATGTACATGACCATGTGCACCTCCACACAGGTTTTAATCTGTGTGACTTGTCACATAGTTTTTCCAATCATTATAGGTTACATGGAATGTGATAGAGAATTACATGTTTTGTCACCCTAAACTCTCTGAAAACCTATCCCCCATCACGAGAATATCTACATATGTTGAGTTATTCATTAATCATGACCTATTATAATATTTTTTCGACGGAAATATAGATATGAAATCCTCATGGTATATTTGAACATATCAACCCATTTTACCATATATCCCACCTCTAATCATCCAATGAACATCATATCTATTTTGGATTTACACATCCTGACCCTCTGATGGATGTAAACTAATCTCCATCATGGTTTGTGTTCCCAAACAATACTTCACATCGTGGATATACCACAGTTTATTTATCATAATCCTTTCATAAAAATAATCTTCCAAAACTCACAATCCTCCCCGATCCTCTCCATTTTCACAGATTTGATCTCTTCTCATGATCTTGTTATGCATATAGAGGTTTTATCGGAATCGATTCCACCATGAGAATTGTCAAAGTGGGACCACGGGGATCCATCTAGTGAAGAATCAAGACCAACAAGGGATAAAAGCCCAAAATCCAATGTTTCTGACATTATTTTCCATGAGTACGTTAAAAATGATAAAGAATAGTATTACCAGGTTCAGAAAATTAATTTGGAAAACTGAAAACATGTATATAGCCTCATGCTAAGATAAAAATTTAATGCAGCTCAGTGAAATAAAATTGATAATGATTAATCTTTTAATATAAGGTATAAATTAATCAAATTGATGATCCCTAACAATATTTTGGATTGATCACTAGTGAATAACACATCCTAAAACAATTATAATGTAGAGGCTGTTTTCTTCATCTTTCGATTCGCCTTGATCTAGATAATTGTTATCATCTAGAATGACTATCCAATTCAAAGTGAATAGAGGGAAGTTAATGTTTGAGTTGGTGTCCTAGAACCAACTAGCTTATATTTGATTCATTAGTAAATGCCTAATCATATATTGATTGTTTTTATTTGTGAAAATTCATGTGATATTGTCTTAAAGACACCAAGTTCATTAAAGGGTCAAATTAGATCCCTGTAATGATGAGATTCCAGAAGTTCCATTACACTATTATTGAATATATATTACACAGGCATATGATGTTATTTGATGGTCCCGAATAATACATGACATTAGGGGCAAGGACTCATAATACCATAATGCACCTTCTTATGGTATGCACCCTTGGTAATATCTAGAAGGATATTATGAGAATGAGACCCGCCTGTTGTAAATCCACATTTAATAGTTTCATTAGATGATCCTGTTAGCGGATGTCTGAATTGGTCTTTATACCTTATGATTATTATTAATGGATATTACAACTCGTGCACTTATATGTATTGATGAAAACTATAATGGAAACTTTTTTGCAGTGAGGTAGGATATTCCAGGTGCATCAAGAGTAATACTGCATTAATAGATAACATGAGAAAGGATTTTTTCATTATGTTGCATAATAGAAGTAGATATCACAGGCCCTTTGATGGAATTGGTATAGCCTAAATAAATCCATGGACATAGTAAGGAATGGTAAAGTTCAATTCCATAATGTCAATGAAATCATAATCAAGCACATTAGTTGATGTTACTAGCATGAAACCTGCATGTTCTGAGATATCAAGGCAAAGGTATTACATTACATGGTAAGCGTTTGTAGGGGGTGACACATCATTGTAGCATTATATTCCATCTCTATTGGTGCCTAAGTGTGTTGATGGATGCTATACATGGACTTTAGGAATTATCTTCCTAATGAAAATAAAAATGTGGCCAAGAGGGTCACACACTATGTGTGTCCAAGTATCTCAGTTGAATATTAATTTAAAAAGATGAGTAAAGATTATTCCTGATTGATGTTTAATAGTTTTTCAAGGACCCCTAATCACATTTATTTCAATAGTAGTTTTTCATGAGATTATATTGTTGGAAAAATAATATATTTATTAACGATTAATGTATTGATATTTATTTGAGAAAAATAAATAGTCATTATTCAAGGTCGAATAAATGTGGTGCAAGAAATAAAATGAATGAAAAAAGAAAAATTAAATGTCATGTATATTAATATATACTCGTTGTATTTTTATGTGAATTATGAGATATAATATTATTTATTTAATTAAATAATATTATGTGTAATTATTTCAAGTTAGGTAATAATAATAGTAAATTATTATTATTAGACACAGGTATTACAATGAATTTAATGAAATGAATAAATTCTTTTTGGGAATCAATTATTTCTATTATTCTATGTAATTAAAATCCAATTATATAATTCTTTTTAGAAAAGCACATTTTTGGGGTCATGCACAATGGATCTAGAAAAAACTCTCAAACCAAGAGAGAATTCTTTTCATCCCAGAATGCTCTTAAGCAATGATAGAGAGATCTTCTTCCACCAGATCATGGCGATCGAAGGAGAACATCACATGTGAATTCTCTTCTATGATAGCAAACAGAGATCCCTTCAGCGACATCTAGAGATACATGGATCATGTGTGTATCACCACTGATGGCATCCTACACTTGTATTCTATGACGCAATGATGGATCACATCAAATCGTGGCTAAAAAATCAACATAGATAGAATTATATCATAGTAATTCCTGTCTTTTAATTAAATAAATTTTAACTAAAATATTATGATCCTATATATGGTTTGGGGACTCCGCTCTTTTCGTTCATTATTCCTCCAATTCTAAAGATCTGGTGTTTTATTATCATGATAGATCTTGGACTAAATGATGTTAATGGAAAAACATCAAGTTGGGTACACCCACTAACGCGCTTCCTCTTCATCTAAAACTTTCAAGTGGTATCAGAGCGGTCATATCATTTATTATAATTATTTAATTTTTTTCTTTGCTGATTTATACATTTAATAATTTAGTTTTTTCAATTCATGTTGATCATTCTAAAAATTTAAATCTCAAGATCTGTTCCTCTACTCTCATTTGTCAATCACCATATTGATTTTCTTTAATTTTGATTAAAATAAAATATAAGATCTCATCTAGAGGTTCCAAAAGTTCATGGCTATACCACACTAGAATACACGATGTGTATTCAGAAGTATACTCCATGAAGTCAAGATTCAATGAGTCGGACCGGTCTTCCAAGTCAAGCCATGTGTCGAAGTCTTTTTATGTCTTAAATGACTCCGTGTGTTAACCAAGAATAGGTGTCACATTTTTCCAGATTACATATTGTGTGACCAATGGAACACTGAGTGTAGTCCCTTTAGGCTAGGCTTGGACTATGTACCTCATACCTGGCTCGCACGATAAGAAACCTTGAAACATGGATACTATATGGTGTCTGTCCCACTGTAGATGCCATGTACTCCAATTATTTCCGATTATATTTAGACTCCATGTCCCCAAGTGTGTACTTCAGATGGATGGTTATCAATAGTACACATTGTGTAGGCAGTACTATATGTCTTGAACTGATTCATATTACGTTGATTTATTAAAATTTATTGTTATATTATAAAAACCCTTGAAACATGTACCATATTGTAGGTGTAATGTTGAGGCACAAATCTTAATAGGCGTTTTATATATGTGTTTAATTTAACAATCTGCGTAATCTTCATTTATACTCATTGGGTAGTCATGAATGTGAATTAATCGTGTTTCCTCCCAGGTACAATTTACATTAAAATACAATTATAACTGATTTTTTTAAATATGATGTATGATAATCTCATGAAAATTCAAAAAAACATTTTAAGATAAAACGATTGATTAATTAAAGACAATTTATTGATTCGATAATGTTTTGTCGTAAAAAAGAATTTTTAAGGAATTGAATGCAAGTTTTATTTACGTGTAAATATCGTTTCATGTATGGATGATCTTGAGCATGACCAAGACATTTGTATGTGAATGGTTTCTTTTAATTTATTTATTTAGATTGAATTTCTTGGCATGCGAGCCTACTCCGGATTAATATGTAGGGCATGTGCACCCAAGATTTCTTTTGTGTAAAACCCCTTCCACCCCTCACTAGCATGTGAGATAAAAGAATATGTTATAGATTAAGATCCCATTCTAGTAGAGGAAGCTCTTGATAATATCCAATATAAAACAAATCCAAGGAGATACAAAATTGGATATGTGGAAAGTAGTAAACATGAACTGAAAATGTTCTAGGATTATCTCCCATAGGTCTTTGGTACATTTATCAAATTCTAGATAAATGAACCAATAGAACATGCTCATGACCATGACATTTATTTTATTTCTATCAGTTTCATGGATTATTTATTGTGGGTGTGTTGTCACGATCACAAAATTAATGAATTGAACATTCATGCAAGATATAAATAAAATAAGACCGGATTATAAATAAAATAATATCTTAGAAATAGTTAATCACTTATTAATATCCCACATAATATTAACAATAATGAGATCAGACATAATAAAATTGAAATATATGTGTAAGGAGAAAATCACTCAAAAATAATTAAGTAGGTATAGCCTTCCATAATCATGGTTAGAATATAACCATAGTTCAAAGTGTTTGAACAACCCTAGTTGGGGTGCTTTCAATTATCAATTAATTATAATTCAAGGTTTTCGGTTGACATAACTTGGTTCACAGCAAGGGTTGACTTCCACAATAGACTTGATGTGACCAAGAGGCAAAGGTTGAGGAAATTCAAAATAAAAGGATTTCAGGAATGGGGAGTCCACTCAACAGATCAAGGAGCTGTGAGATAATGTAGTTTGTGTTTGGAATGACAACCTAAACCCCTTCATGTTTCTTGACCCACCCTAGTTCGAGTACTGTGATGTTCAATATTGATCTTATACACTATAATATTTAGGTAACAAAATATTATATTTTCAATGGTGAGGTCTATTGGATTTTGATAAACTAGTGGAAGACTAATAAGAATTAGTTCATATATTTGTCTCAGTTATATCATAATAATGTATAAAACCATTTCTCATATTAATTTTTATAAATTTAATAAAAAATTATTTCAAGCATATCATTGTGAACCATACTCGAGAAGGAACACCTTCTCACCAGCACTAATTTCCAAGAATGGCAGAGGCGTTTACGCATCATCTTTCACCATAATAGGAAATTGTATGTGATGGAAGAGAATGTTCCAGATACGCTTAGAAATAAGGCTAGTGATGAGGAGATATCACTCTATATGAAACATATGGATGATGCCACAAATTTACAACGATTCCTGTTATTTGTCATGTCTAATGTGTTTAAGATTGAATAAGAAAACATGGATGTGTATAGCATGATGTCACACCTTAAAGTTCTATACCAATAGAAGGTGATACAGGAAAGATATAATATCTCCAACACTTAGATTACAACTATGCTTGGAGAGTCTATGCCAACTGGGCCACATGTCGTCAAGATTATGGACTACATAGAATGTCTGGATGTCTTAGGGATTATATTCTCAGATGAGTTGTATACAGATCACATCCTATCATCACTACCTAAGACCTTATCATTCTTTATTGTCAACTTTAACAAAAAAAAAATGAGAACTGTTTATTAGAACTTTTAACCATAATTCTCTAGGTAGATAAGGACATGGGGTTTGACCAACCCACAATCATTACGGTAAATAAGAAAATGATGGATAAGGAAATGGGGACAAGGACATATAAATAGTCTGAAGCCCCCCCCCCCAGAGCATCGTCCCTCAAAGATGGATAAGATCCTGAGGTAGGGCATAGAACAAGAGGAGGTATGTTTTTCATATGTCAGGAGAGGCCACTAGAATATGGAATACACCGATAAGCATGGGGATGCTAATGGTTCATTCATTATCGAGTGTAATATTTTCATTTCTACACAATGAATATTAAACATATCGTGTGGGACTCACATATGTATTAAAATGTAAGAACCAAGTAGATTTTAAATGATTTTTAGAGGATATGTGGATCTTTTATATTCCGATGGTGTGTGGTTGGATGCATTTTCTATTGGTGATTACCACCTCCCAGTGCCACCTGGGATGATTTTGGTTTTACATAACTGTTATTATGTGCCCAGTGTTACCAAAAACATAATCTATGTATAATGATTGGATATAGATGGATTTATTTTCATGTCTATAAATAAGGATTGCATTATTTATAAGAAATGGTATTTTATGGTATTCTTCATTTATATAATGTTTTGTATGTATTAAATTATGAAAATAAAGTGTTGGTAATCGATAACCAAAAAAGATGACATAACTCATCAATCACATGGTTGTGGAATTACATTCTTGGTCATGTAAATGATATGCTCATAAAAAAGTTTTCCAGAATGGTTATTTAGACTCTACTAAGCTAAATCCACTTGATAGATGTCAAACTTGTTTATATGGAAAATGACTAAGACGCATTTTAGTTGACAGGGTTAAAAGGCCACATAGCTTATAGGATTGGTGCACATGGATGTATGTGGAAAATTTTTAGTAGATTATAAATGTTTATATTCTTACTTCAATACTTTTACTGATTATTTTTGTAGATATGGCTATGTCTATTTAATGAGGTACATGTTAGAGTCCTTAGAAAAATTTAGGGAATTAAAGAGTGAAGTAGAAAATCAACTTGGTATAAAAAAGAACCATCGATCATATTAAGGTAGAAATTATCTGAAACATGAGTTCATTAATTTTCTATGGGTGTCAAGGAATATATCTCAACTCATTCATCCTTATAAACCACAATGGAATGGTGTTAGTGAATGGAGGAATCGCACCATGTTGGATATGATGCGGTTGATGATGAGTCATGCAAATATTCTATTATCCTTTTGTGGATATGAATTACAAAATGTAGCATACGCATTAAAAAAACTACTAACTATGGTGGAAAATGGATTTCCCTCTGAGTTATGGAATGGAAAGAAACCCATTTCGTTAGACACACGTATAGGGGTATTCGAGGCATTTATTAAGGCCTTATCAAAAAACAATCTAGTACCATATGGTTCCAGGTTTATATTTATAGGATATCCAAAGGAAACTAAAGTATATTACCTATATAAACCTTCAGAAAAGAAAGTGATTATCACAAAACAAGCCATATTTATTGAGAGGGAGAAAATACCAAAAAAGATTAGTGGGGTCAAGATTAAATTTGACAATTTTGATGCTCTAGATACACAAGAATTGGTACAAGAAAAAGTTCAACAAGTCCCCGTGGAAATGATTCCAAAAACACATGCACTACATATGAGTTCAAGAGAGGTAAAGAAACTAGAGAGATTTGGATTCCTAGACACCGAGGGTGGGGAATTATTATTGTTGGAAAATGATTACATTATCACTTTACATGGAAATATTTGAAAGACCAGAAGCTGAAAGTTGTCTAGAAGCTATGAATTCTGAGATATATTCAATGTAGTAGAACCATGTATGGGTTCTGGTTGATGACCTAGTTGATGTAATTCTGGTTGGATAGAAATGTTTATTCAAGAGAAAACTAGAAATGGAAGCTCAAGATATAACCTATAAAGAAAGGCTAGTGGATCAAGTATTTAGAAAAAATCAAGGAATTCACTATGATGAATCCTTCTCGCCAGTATCCATTTTTAAATCCATAAGAATCATACATTCCATAACATCTTACCATGACTACCAGATTTTAAAAATGAATGTCAAAAAAGAATTCCTTAATGTGAACCTCCTAGAAGACGTCCATTTGACACAATCAGAAGGTTTTGTGAACCCAAGTGAAGCTAAACAAATTTTCATGTTTCATAAATACATTTATGGAATAAAGAAATCATCTTGGTCATGGATCATTTGATTTGTAAAGCCATAATAAATTTGTTTTCATTAAGAATAAATTGGAGCCATGTGTTTATAAAAGGTTTAACGGTAATCCGATTATTATCCTAGTAATATATGTTGATGACATATTTCTTATTGAAAATTATGTACCTATCTTACAATCAGTTAAGGATTTTCTGAACAACTGTTTCTCCATGAAGGACTTGGGCGAAACAGCCTACATTTTATGGATCAAGATCAATTGTGATAGATCCAAGAGGCTACTTAGACAAAGTTAGGGTACATACATTGACTAGTTATTAAAGAGATTTAGTATGGAACAATCCAATATGGGATTGGTTCTACTTCCACATGGCTTACATATTTCTAAGAAAATGTTTCCTCAGACACAACAAGAGAATGATATAATGATTAAGATCTCATACACTTCATCTATAGGATCCATCATGGATAACATGTTATATACCTGTCTTGACATTTCCAATGCACTAATAATGGTAGTAATATATCAAGTTAATCTGGGAGAACACCATTGGACTGCTGTTAAGAGTATCCTTAAGTATATGAGAAGAACTAATGACATGTTCCTGGTGTATTGATGAGACAAAGGGCTTTTCATCAGTGGGTGTGTTGTTGCTAAATTCCAAACAGAATAGAATGATCTAAAATCACAATTTGGATATGTTTTCTATGTCAATGGAGGAGCTATAATCTAGAAGCTTTCAAATAAACCAGTTGTTGATAAATCTATAGTAGATTCCAAATTTATAGTGTCTTCTGATCCAACCAAATAAGTCGTCTAGATTTAGAACATTGACGAAAATCCTGATTTTTTGCCTATATTTAATGATCTTATCACATTATATTTTAATAATACAATATTAGTGGCTCTTTCAAAAGAACCAATATAAGATCAACAGACAAAGCACATAATCTATATATATCACCTCCTGATGCATTTTCTATAAAAGGAGTGAAGTTACAGTCATCAGAGTGCCCATAGAATAGAATGTTGTGGACCCCATGACTAATGTTGTATCTTTGTAGAATCATGAATATCAATTGAAAGCTAGTGGGATAAAGGTTGTTTGTAGTTTTCTTTAGTTCAAGTTTGAGTCTATTGGAGATGGTGGCCTATAACCAATTACTTTTTACATTATTTATTATCAAATACCGTATCCCATCATTATTATTCTTTTGTGTGACAATGCATGTGACAATGTCCTATGAACATCTGTTTTATTAAAATGTCATAGTAATGCCTAGCTATGACAAGAACTTAGAAGTACCATAACATTGTTATTGAATATATTTTCTATGGCCCGATGATGTTATTTTAGGGACCTAAATAGTAAAGGACATTAGGGGTGAGGACTCATAAAACATTGAGGCACCATCTCAGTGTGTTTTCCCTTGGTAATATTGGGGAGGATATTATGAGAATGAGACCCTCAAGAAGGAAATACCCATTTAATAGTGTAATTGGTTGTTTTTATCTATGAACATGTGTATTGGTCTATTAAATTAATGATTAATACTAATGGGTATTAAAACATGCACACATAGATGTATTGATGAGAACTGTGATGACACACTATTCGCAGTGAGGTAGGATATGTTGGGTGATTCATGAGTAATACTATAGTAATAGATAATGTGGGAATTGATTTCTCCCTTCTATTCCATAATGTATGTAGATTTGTCAATCCCTTTGACGGAATTGATAGAGTCTAAATAAATCAATGTCCATGTTAAGGAATGTTCAAGTTAAATTACAGAATGACAATGATTGAATAATCAAGAACATGGATTGATGGCATTTGCATGAAACCCACTTGATTCTAGATATCAATATAAAGGGATTGCAACACACAACAAGCGTTTGTAGGAGGTGAAACACTTTTGCAGAATAAAATTGTTTCAATATGGGTGCCTTAAAAAGTTTCTAGATGCTAACCCTGGAATTTAGGAAGGCTCTGCCTAATGCCACTGAGAAATATGCCTAGAGGGTCACACACTATGTGTATCCACGTATATCAGTTAAATATTAATTTTACAAGTTAAATAAATATTATTCCCAGTTGTGGATTAATAATTAATGAAGCAGGCATTCTCGGATTTATTTTTGACATTAGTTATTATATAGAATACATTGTGGGCGAAATAATATATTTATTTTCAAGTAATACTATGATATTTTTTTTGTGAAATTAATTTTCGTTATTGAATATCTAATATATGTGGTGGAGGAAATAAAAGGAATGGAAAAATAAACACGGTGTGTAATTTTTCTAGAAATTTATGATAAATAATATTATTTAATTAATTAAATAATATTAGGTGTAATTATTAGGGTGCATGTAAAGTAATAATAATAGTAAATTGTTATTTAAAATAAATGTGTATTACTATGAATTAAATGAAATGAATAAATTATTTTGTGTAATTAATTAATTTTATTATTCTATGTAATTAAAATCCAATTATATAATTCTCATTAGCATGTCCATTTCTTTAGGGTTGTGCAAACAAGATGTAGAGAAAGCTCTCAAGCCAAGAGATAATTCTTTTCTTCCGAGAATTCTCTCAAGCTATGAGATAGATATCATCCCCCCCTAGATCAAGGGGATCGAAGGCAGACATCGCAAGTGAAGGCTCTTTCATGCTAGAACCAGAAGATCTCTTTGGTGAAGTACAATGATACCTAGAGCATCTGTGGATCACTGCTAGTGGAATCCTACAATTGGATTATATGATGCAAAAATTGATCATAGTGGATCGTGAACAAAAATATCAATAGAGAGAGAATTCCATCATGGTAATTATTGTCTTTTAATTAATGTAATTATATCCAACATAAGATTATCCTTTCTATGGTTTCGGGGCTCCCCTATTTTCATCGTTCATCGATCTATTCTGAAGATATGGGGTTTTATTATCGGGAACGATCTCAAATTAAACATTATTAATAGTAAAAATTAAAGGTAGGTACACCCTCTAACGCGCTTTCATTACACCCAGAACCTAGAGGTGACTTGTCATTCTAGGGTTATCACACCAACCCTGACAAAAATTACATGACAATTCATTTATATACATTTTAGTATAAGTTAACATAATTTAATTCATTAATTCATTAATCCATGTAAAGGCAACACCAATGAGTGAGGGATCTGAATGTCCTATATTGACTCATTTAATGTCATGCCTTGGGTAGACAACAGATTCTATAAACACACACGGTATCGAATTTCTAATATAATAATCCATTTAACAGTTATACATTTTTCATTTAAGTATCATGTGATCACAATATAAAATAAATTTAATATTTTTATTAAAAATCATTTGGGCACACCATTATTTGGAATCACAAGTCATCAAAGAATTTTTCCCTAATATATATATATATATTACAAGGAAATAACCGGGACCTTACATCATTACCTCCTTCAAAATTTTAATCCCCACAATGAAAAAACATGGAATAGAACATGGGGTACTAATCCCATTCATGGATATCCCTCACTCATGAACTCTAATGCACATTTACATGCTTTTATATCATAATAACTAAATGTATGGTCGGTAAAAATTGGGTTATCTACTGTTAATCCATGATCATCACTAGGTGCCCCAAAAATAGGGCTCCAACCTAATTTTCTAGCTCACCCAAGATGATGATGTGCATTGGGTCATGTACGTATCATCTGGGGGATACTCTTTTGGAAATGTAGTCTCTCTGATCAAACACCAAGGGCCTACATTATTGATCTTCATAGGGTTTATGTATTATCTAGGCCATCCTCATATGCCCATGGATGACCTGTACATTCATTATTGTATCATACACAATCTCTAGTCCCAATATAGATGACTCTCCAATCTTTGTAATACATAACGGTGACCTAATGGATCTTTCATAAAGGGAATATAAGGGTCCATGTCGATGGTAGTGTGGTATTTATTGCTATAAACTAACTCTTCCAAGTGTATGGGGTCCTCCGAACTCCAGAATACGTCTAACACAAAATCTCTTAGCATATCCTCTAACACATGAATAGTGTGACAGTGTACCCATCGGTTAGGGGGTGAAAGGATGTACTCATCTATATATAGTTGTTGAATGACTCATACATTCTTATAAACAATCATGAAAAAAACAGTGTATCCCAATCAGAGTCTATTGTCAATGGTATCATGTGATGAAGAATTATCTCCCATTCATATTACTTCCCTTGTCTCTCTTCTTAACACTTATCCATGATGCAAAGTATGTGTGCTGAGTTAGTGAGTTTCCCAACAATCTCTCAGATGGCATCATGATCGTTCACTATGAGTGTAATACCTATGACATTGTCCATTTGTATGTCATCCCATTTTCTCTCCATGATCTCAAGGGGTTGTAATGAAACTTCTAGAACATGGTGCTCATCCTTCAGATATTGATAGGTGAGGCATCAAGAGATGAACTCAACTGTTCTTCATGTCACTCCTTACCTTAAAAACTGCCACTATTTTTCTTTTTACATCATCTTGATGCTCGGATTTATGATTGTGGGAGATGTATGGATTTCCCATTTCACCTCATCCCCAATCATGACTGTAACAATTTTTTCCCCTAGAACATGATGTCATGATTCCTATTTCAAAATACCCATCGAGTGTATTGGATATAAATATTTAATCACGTAATACCTCACAATCTATGTATCCTATATGGGACTCCCTCACCTGGTCAAAAAGATAAGGATTCAACACCATAGATTAAAGAAAAGTAGTACGATATTTCCCCAATAGGGTTAGATATATTGAAGCTACCTGCTACAATGCTTCATACAAAACATGTGCTTAGGAATTACTACTAAGGGAATCTTACAGAATGTTTCCATTACCTATACTATAAACTATCATTAAGTCCTAGTCCTATTAGATTTCTAACAAGTGTTGTTGTCTCCAGTTTAGGTCTTTCTGAGTAAGGATGAACCTGATACTCTGGTGGTTTGAGTAAACCACAATGTTCTCTCCTATAAGGTTATATCACTACATCCGCACAGAAAAGACCATCACCACAATCTCTATGTCATGAGTTTTGTATTTCAGATCATGGTGATCAAACTACCTCAACCTCTATGAAAAAACTACCCACAACAACAAGAAAACAGAACTATTCCTAGATCCATTGGAATCACAATACAATGTAACCTCCATGAACTCATCCAGTAGTCTCAACATTGGAGAACTAGTCATCTTATTCCTAAATATTTCAAAGGTCCTCTTTCAATACTCATACCATATAAATGAATGCCTATTATGTGTCAAGGTAGTTAAACGGGATACAATATTGGAGATGACTCCAATAAATCTATAGTCATGCCAATATAGGGAAAGAAATATCCCCACCTACAAAACATTTTTAAGTGTATTTCATGAAATACCTGCATCAATCATAGTTGTTTCCATGTGTAACAAATGTGTAGAAATGACATTCCCTAGAAAGGGATCCTTATGTATACCAAACGAGAACTTTTAATTATTTTTGAAAAGGTGGTTCAATAAAATTAAATCAATGAGAATCCTTAATTACACTTTATTATCCTCCTCCATTATAGAATAGATGAGTATCTTTTCTATGAATACAATAACAAACATGTCCTTGTGTTCTTGGAAAACCAGGTTCTTCAAAGGCATAAACAAAATAGAGGAATTCATCATCCCAAAGGGAATCACTGTAATGTCATTATTTCCATAGAAATATTATAATGAAATATATGGAATATCAACCAATAAAAACCATCAACTGAAGGTATCCAGACATGAGATCGATATTCGGGAACCATTTTGTTTCTTGGTACTAGGCAAAGAGGTCATAAATCCGCAAAAATAGGCACTTGTTCATTATTGTGTCCTGATGAATGTGATGATAATCTACAAAATTACACAAACCCTCATCAAACTATTTTAGGAACAACAATATATATTCCAAGGGAGACACACTAGGATTAATGAAACCCATCCATTAAAGGTCCTCCAATTGAAATGTTATCTCTCGATGCTCGGTATGTGAATTCGATATAATGAAAAGGATATTTGGTATGTACCAGGATGAAAGTAAATGCCAAACTCTACCTCTGTACTCTGATGTAATCGTGGAACATCATCTGGGAAGAATCCTATATAATCCACCACAATTAAAGGAACCTAGATTCCTGATGAGCATACTGCCCCAAGGTATAAAATCTCTAAATAATGGGTGATAGTATGTATCCCCCTACTTTATAAACCCACATGATTTTTTGTAAGACCACTCTCACTAGATATGTATAATATTGTACTGTCAGGGTGTAAAAATATGACTAGTCTATGGTGACAGTTCATGTGGAATGAGATCATGGAAAGCCAATCTATAACCAAAATGTAGTAAGAGGGTTCCATCATGAAGACCAAAAGGTCCCATGTGAACCTCTCTCCTCTAAGTGATAACTCTCACTACTCGCATATGATGTATATAGAAGAATTTTTCCCAATAAGAACATCAAGACGAAGCTGTTGTTCTAGTGCCCTTAATGGGAGATCAGGCTATAGAACTAGGATCATTGATCTAAAATAAATTATGGATCTCATGTCTTCTAATATTGGATAAAGAGTAGAATTAACATATATTGTACCTCGAATCATGTCATTTTCTATGATGTCATAGAAATCCAAATCCTACAACAATTCGTGGCCCCATCATCCAACTCTATAAGCCTAATCTGTGCTACATCGTGGTGGTGGTGGAAAGACCTCATACTAGTATCCACCACCCATTGAATCTCATACTCTTATACTAGCTCCACATCCCTAGGGGAAAACCCATTCCTCAACATAAAGATCTGTAATTGTATTGATGACTCTACCATGGTTGTCCATTAGCTATCTATTTGGTCTGCTTAGCATGGTTGGATAGGTAGTATCTCACTATGATACATCTAACATCACAATCATAGATCCAACCCTATTTGGGATACCCTGGTTCCCTAAACTACCCCCTACAATATATGACCACATTTCCAAGGCTTCTCCTCAAAGGGTTTCCAATGAAGATTTCTGATTGACTTGCACCTTCAATCTGAAGAAGATGATTCAGCTCAGGAATTCTCATTTCCAGATACATCTAACTAGAGTGTATATGATAATTATATCTCAATCACCATCACCACCTCTAACATCCTATCATATGTGGGTATTACCAATAGAAACACATTACCTATAATCTCTCTATGGATCCCAACTCAACTATCATGATCAGAGGTTTCCATACCCAGATGACTTCAAGGGATTAGTGTTTAAGGACTCTGAACTTGTATGTATACTCTGGAACTTTCATCCCTAATCATTGAAACTTCAGAATCTCTTGGACCTAGACTTATCAATATCATGAGGGGTAGTACATCTCCTGGAATAGCTACTGTAAGTCATCCCATGAGAGTGTCAAATCATCATACAACTGTGTAACTGGGCCCTAATAACTACCATATAATGCATGGAATGATATATCTACTTGTACCACAACATGATACATTATGGTATAAATAATTTTGAAGGTATAGACAAACAAATCTATCAAATCCTTTACTACATGAGGACCTGGATCACCACGTATCTCAGCTGTATCTGATGATGCAACTCACAGTTCATGCTATGACAATGTGCATCCTCTCCACCTCTACTAGGATGATATATTTCTCAACAGGTGTATAGGATTATACCTACACATCTGGTGGATGGGGATCGTAGGATGAATCCTGAACTGAGTCCTCATTGCTAATAGTATTATCCTTAAGAACCATAGTTGGTATCTAGGATGGATGGAATCACATATGCATCCTAAATTTTATCAATGATTACTAAAATCAGATAATCATATATATATATATATATATAATATTGGTGTGTTGACTGAATAAGGATAGAAAAATAACAAATACTATATGATGCATGTTCTAATGACACCTACAACAAATTTCCTAATGTGACGAGTGAAAAAACATGTAATTAGTGTCCCAATGAATTTCTAAATCATCAGCTGCACCAACATTGGATTCCATGACATGAGTGTCACACTCGAGACACATCGACACTATTACCCTAATCCCAACCAATCCTCTTGTGGGGGTACGTATGAACAATGTACATTATAATGAACATAATCCGATACTAATCTATCATGCCTAGACCCATTTCGGGGCTGGAGATGCAATGAACCGAATCTCACACCCACAGGCCTGGTGGTATAGAAAAGCACCTAATGAATAAGAAATTTAGGGAGGCCTCTTCCTATGAACCTTTATACAAACACACCTAACTCAAATAATATGATAATATGGAATGTATGATAAATGAGATACTTTTTAAATAAAATAAAGAATTCTTGAACCTTAATATAGTACCACGTATAGTAGAATAAAATGAAATGTAAAGATGTATGATACATTACTAACCATAAATATATCTAATCCAATCAACAATTGAAAAGTATATACTAAGATATCCTTGATCAAGAATCCCATTCTTGAACTACTATACATTGTCCAAGAACCCACTATCCCTAAGCTCTATTGATGTCATGGTGTACCTATCTAACATTTACATAAGTCACTAAATGTGGGGGAAAACCCCATGTAAGAGTGAGTACATACATTCCCAGATGGTCATCTCAAAATGGTGGAGGGGATTAGTAAGAGATTAAAATGATGTGAAATATAGTAGATGGAAGATGGTACTGTGAAAGAGTACATCTAAATAAACCAATGAGTTAATGTAATCATGTCCAAGATCTGGCTGATATACATGATGAGTATAAAAACAAACCATTTATCATTCTCGACATATATTTAGAGAGTAGACTTATTCAACATCCCAAAGCTAAAAAATGAAATAAAATGGCATACCATGCGTATCTTCACCTCTCCAAGAAGGATTGTATAGAAAATGGAAAAGTGTCTAAAGATGATGTATATAAATATTTGATCTATAAATGAATCCCAATCAAGGGAGTAAAGGGATCTCCATGTCATTTCTCATCTCTCCAAAAGGAGTAGAAAATAATTCCAAATGTATCTGTCAATGTTTCCTAGTAACTCACAAGTCTACCATAAACACACATGTCTATTGGACTCTATCATGAAACCTTGATACTATCTATTTTGGGAGGAATTGACTCTCCCGCATGGTTTTAGGTTTCATCCACAAAATGAATTATAGTGGGTAAAGTTCCCCTCTTCCTTGTGATTCTAAAGCTATGTTAAACCACATTCCATTATTATGCTTCATTGTCAAGGGGTCACAATCTCGAGATAAGGATCACTTAACCTGGTAGTATAAGAGAGTACTACTCTAATAGTAATTGAGTGAATCCAAATCCCAAACCCACTTGAGTGTAATGATATGCAACTAGATTGGGGAACTACAATTCCCAACCTTAATAGAAGGTAAGTCTCATAATGGTCCTTGGGGAATTCCACCTCCCAACTCCCCAAGCGGGTAATAGCTAGATATATATGTAAAGTAACTCCACTGACCCACCATGCTGCAGGGTAACACAAAAAATTATCCATTATAGAACTCCACTACCCATCCAAACTATATGGTAATGCCAATTATTTTCCTTAAGGGAAGTCCACTACCCAGACCTACTAGAGGATAACATTTTGAATGTTTTTTTGATCTTTCATGATCTCCCCCATCCTCAGGTGTCACCTTACTGCATGTCAATCCTAGAATATTTTACACTATATCTTGAAATACAAAAATAAGGGTATCATCATGTTATACATGGAAAATCTCTCAATATAGTATACTCATGGGTCAAAATATGAATTCAAACAAAGAATATATGAAATAAAAATGTTTTCTCAAAATAGACTATGGGGTACATTATGGGTGAGGGGACCGACACAGTGGATGGTACCGCTTCAACACATACACATGTCTTTAGACACTCCACAAAATCTAAAACATAGTGTTTAACATATTAATAAAAATAAGAGTCTATTCAATTATTATGAAAAACATATACATAACACTCTTTCAGAAAAAAGCTATGTACATTCCTTCTTATGGGTACACCAGATATCTCATGCTAATAATAAAAATATTTCATGAAATTGTATTTATTTATTTCTCTATATCTTGGAAGATGACATAAATTTGGATATGTTATAAAATTAAGCATTTATATCTATATAGAAAAATGGCTTTTTGAGGAATACGAAGTATATTCTCAATCTGGTGTTCATATACGGTGATGGGGTTTGTATGGATCATTTCACATTACACTATTTTCTGGCCAGTAGAGTCCTCTATTTAAGGTTTCCTTCAATTTAATTACCATAGTATATTAATCATTATGGATTCTATAGTTTTTACTTAGACTTTCAAAAAAAATAATAAATAAACTATAATGAAGCTGTGTAACTATGTGGATGAGAGATTACATACTCTTATGCAATGATTCCAATATGGTGATTTGAGATTAAAAATTAATAAAGGAGAAGGAATAATATGTATTTCAATCCTCACGAGTGAGTATATCACATTAGGAATATGCAGAATACCAATCCTAAAGACATGAAAATACATAAAAATTTAAAAAAGTCATACCGATAGCCTCTATAGAAACCATCCATGAATTGTCATAGCTAGTAGTGCTAGGTTATTTTTACCACCACCACCACAAGGGTAATCATAACCACAATGACATGCCGTGGTGATAGTGAAAAAATCATGTCATCATAACCCTATGTATTGGGGAAATTTTTACCCACTCATCCACCTCCTATAAGAAATTGGGTCTACTCTTATTAGTGAAGTGAACATCATGAACAAGTACCCACACCATTACTAATACTATGTAAAAAAATTATATCATTCAAGTAATGATTTTTGATAATTGTTAAGTATTCCATATAAATCATCAAACATATGTACCAATTAGGATAGTAATGAGTGATATTTTATAATAATCAAGGACTTCATAGGATAATGAGTCCCAGTAGGAGAGGGATTGTAAAAAATTATCCAGTATTTATTCTAAAGGATGTATTAGGGGATACATACCCACCCTATTAATACTCTATTGGTGGAGAGATTTATATTTCTAATTTATGATATGTATGAATGAATTTAATTAGTAAGAATATATTTTCATATTCAATAGAAAAAATATATATTGTTGTATGTGAAGATCAGGATTGTTATGATTTTTTTTCTTCAAAAAAACCTATGGAGAAGGCACGTGAAATTAAAATTAGAGGAATATTTTTTTCCCTGATACTCTAAAAATTCACTTTTCTCGTTCACATTTTATTTAGATAAGGAAAATGAGAATTTGTTTTTAAATACTGATCACCACATACGAAGGTCAACAATATACTTACCAAAGAGTATAAAGATAAATACGAAGTTGACATAGATTCCATAAAATGACTAAATGAATTTTTATGAGAAATATTCATGTAGTGTAAAAAAATTCAAATAGGTGATAATATTTCTCTACCAAAAAATCTCAATTCAAAAACAGGTGGTTACCAAACCTATAAGATCATTTTTAATAAAAAAATTCATAGGTCCAGATAATCAGTTTATTTTAATATAATCATTGAGGATGATCACTATTTTCCCTTACTATTAAAAATACATCTTTAATGGAAATGGAAAATCGCGGCTGCCTGCAGCATTGGTGATGGAATGTCGCAGTGCTAGAACACTAGATGGAACTCTGGGATGAAATCCCTCTCCTTCTAGGAGGTGGGAGGGGGAGGAGGAATGGTCACAACCTTCCATCCCACAGAAACCTTTCTCTCCATTCATAAGTCCAAGATCTCTCGTAGAATTCCTGATGATTTAATTATGCTCGAAAGTTCCTGATCTTCATCAAGGTGATCCTCAGTTAGAAATCTAATCTTCAGACATTTTTGAATCATCGATCCATTTGGATCTAACGCTGGTGGCACGTTTCAATCAACAAAGGCCGTCAGTTGATTACTTCGACCGCTTCATCTTTGGTAAGTGGGATTACCAAGACCACATATTTTTTGGGCTTATCGACAAATGCCAATTCATGATTCGGTTTTCCTTGGAAGATGATTTGATCGGAGCCTGGTCCAATGCCCCTCATAGATGCAATAGATACCACTTCTTCCTACTTCGCTGGTTGTTTGATCTATGCATGATTCACGATCCATCAATCATTGCGGCATGGGTTAGTCTCCATCATCTCCCTCTTCATTTCCAAAATCCTGCAATTATTCGCATTATTGGTAATATAGTGGGGTGATATCTATGATCTGATGTCCAAACATCCACTGTATGTCATCTGATCAATCCTCGTCTCTCTGTGGATGTGGATGTTGCAAGACCATCAGTAAATTGTTTATGGATTACCATTGGAGAAGAGTTTAGATAGAGGCAGTCCATGGTCTTTGAATCTTGGGTAGACTATTGCAATACCTATTGCCGACTGGGGTATATGGATTCAACATGTCACTTTGAGGCGATGAACTGAATAACATATAACCTGAGGGAGCGGGCAGGCAATTCTCACTGGATGAGGTTGATGTCGGATGGAGGTGTGGTTTCAGAAATTGCTGATGGTGTGGAGAACCAGGCTGTAGTCATTTCGAGGAACTATGTAGAGGCACCCCAAAATCGAGACGTTTCTATAGTGTTCAGTAGGCTTCTCCATGATCTGTATTTGGGTGATGTGGTGATACAAGATAGTGCAAAGGATTATTCCGATACTGGAAAAATGGGATGTCCAACATGTGTTAATGCATTTGTGAAGGATTTACAGCATGAGGCGTGTGTGACTTTATCTAATGAAAAGAATGATAATTGGTGTAAGGTAGTAGCGATTGTGTTTGAAGGAATGATGGATGTTGTTGTCTTTGACAGTGGTCATTTGGAGGTGTGGGATGATGCTAATGGGGCACAAGGGTGGGTTTTGAATGATAAGGGGGTGGGATTCACAGTTGTTACCGAAAATCATTTCTAGGAGTTGGAGAAAGAGAATGTGGAGGAGGACATCCCAATGACTAAAATTTCGAATGGGTCTCCTTCAAAGGAGGGTGGAAATGGTTCAAAAGATTTTCCAGAGGGGACTATGGTTAATTATGAGTCTATGGAATAGACAAGGTGCCTCGTTGTGATTGGCACCAATGGCCAATTCCAAAAGGGTAGAGGAGGGGAAGATAAATTTCAGAAGGTTGTCGTCCATGGAAAATGGGGGGATTTCTCTGAGAGTGGCAAAGAGAACTATGGAGTTGTGATAAAGCCTTCATTTAGTGATGTGGTCCAAAGGGAGAGGACAAAGATGACCGAAACTCAAGATGTTTGGACTGCCCCTCCGCGACGCAGGTCAAGGAAGGACTACTCCTACCTGCCAAAGCCGTTGGCCACTAGGTCATTTGGTCAAAACTCTGAGCTCTTATCCTTGGAACGGATGAATATTCAAAAGAGATATGCTTAGGTTCTGAAGCATTATGATAGCTCGGAATGGGATTCAGTTACTACGGAGGAAGATTTCTACGAGGGGTGTGGGGATGGGTGTGGTTTTTTGACATGTAACTTCTTTCGTTTGAATTGTGGTTCTTGACTATTGTCCTTCTATTATATTTTAATAAATGATCAGGGGTTATCCCCTGTATGAGCTTCTCTAGTAGGTTTCAATCATAATTAAATCTTGGGAAAATGTATCATAAATTTTCAACTACCCATAATAAAAATTTTCATGGAAAATAATACCTATAAAGATACTCTTCGCCATTGAGTCTATGTTCAATTGAATAGAATCCATCAAAGGGATGTGTATACTATTATAGAATGATATGAAAACATATCCCTAATGGTGAGATTCGACTCCTCCACCATCAAATTCTTAGAATACCACCTCCCAATTCATTAGTTGCATGATATGTCTAGTGGAACACTAGATAAATTTTTAATCCTATTATGTTCCTATAACTGAAACACATGATCAGCAGGATCTTGTGAAACAATTATGTTTTTTAAACCATAGATACACCAACATTCATTTAATATAAATCATTTACTATAGGATCCCTTATATTATGAGAAAACCATCACCATCAATTCTATTACTAGTTTATTTGGACACTAAGGAAGATGATAATCATTAATCCCTCAAATTACAAGAAGTATAAAAATGATAGAGTCTTGAACATCATTGATATATGGAAGGGTTATAAATAATAACTCAACTTATGCCTCTCACAAGATAAAAAACTATATATTTGTATATAGAATATCCATTATATGATTCTGAAATCATTAATCACTCTAATGTACCTAGTACAATTCTATGAGATAGTAGATTTGGTGGAGTCCCTTGAGGATGTCATTCGGAAAACCATTTCAAAATATCAAGATATGTGTTTAGAATAAGTAAACAGGTATCCTGAAGTGGATTCAAGCATTGTTGCACTTTAACCAGCACAAAAAAATATTTTGACACTCATATTATCTCAATATCACCTAGCTCCCCCATGAAAGAACAAAAAAAACAAAATCCTTTTCTAGAAATAAGGAAAAATAATAATCATTTATTATATGAGGACCCAAGAATGAATTTATACTCCTTTTGAAATTAGTATTTTATTTGTTAATTTTACATATATTTTGAAAAAATTATACTCATTATTTCTATGGCTATAAATAATAATGAAATTTTCATCAATTATCATTATAACTATCGACCTTAGCAATGGATATTGTGATTAAACATTCAATATTGTGTTGTTCTTAAACACATTCTCATAGAAATATGAAACACTGTATATGTCATATTGGGAAAACCTATGGAATAATTTCTATAGGATTCCATTTCCAAATTAAGTGATAAAAAAAATATAGGGGGAAGTCAGGTCCATATATAAATAAATGTTTTATTACTCGATGAATTAAAATACAATGGATTGAGATCATACCATTCTAAGAGAACACATGAATTAAAATGTTTTGACCTTAAATCCAAAAAATCTATGAAATATATTTCTTAAATAACACAATATGAAGATAATTTCATTAGTTCATAAAAAATATTGAAATAGTAGGAATTTTGACCAACTCTGAATCAATTATAGACCCTCAATGAATATATGTTGATTTTGGGGTTCCAGAATGAATTGTTTTTATTTTGGATTAAATTTATATATAAATAAATTAATAATAATAAAACATTTTTCTATATTTTTTTCATTGTTCAACATGACATTGATTAAATGATTTCTTGGGGTATCTATAAAGATAATATGGTAATAGTAATTCCCCGCATTGGGGATAACGTTGAATCTCCAGGATAATATTCTTAAATATAGTTCTCTATTCATATAACATTCTCTTATTGTGAACATATTATTTCTAAAATTAGGTGTGAATATAGTAAGCATATGAGACTTCATCACCTGATATTCACACATAGAAATATTTAATTATGGAGGTTATGATAATAGAACTGACACTATGAATTCCTTATATATATGTTTTAACTAATATTATAATTATTGATCATCCATAATGGTCCTTAGACATTATGATTATTTTTAATTATTTTCAACACTTGTACACTACGGTTTACTAACGAATACAATTATGGCATAAGTTTATGGGATGTTTAGTATCTTGGGTGCATAACGAATGGAATTTTGTTAATTTATAAGATGATGAAATAAATTTCTCTCTCATTTTTTGGGATGTTGATATTTCTGACCTTCATTAATAATATAATGGTCGCCTTAAATTTCACTTCCATGGTTTACTATTTTTTTTAAAATGGTAAAAGAAAGAAATGTCATGAATATAGGTTGATGAAATAGATGTACAACCTTTTTGATGAGTTATTAGGATAAAGGTTTTATATTGAAAATAATGCATTTGTTTCTAGAATTCAATGTTGGGACCTTAAATTTTTCCCTTTGGTGATGGTATGGAATTAAATAACTTATATTTCTATTATTATGAATATGTCATATACTATAAATCACATCAAACCATATAGGGTACACAATACAAAAATTATAAATGAATAATTAATGAAATAATTGGAATATTCAGAAATTAAGGAACTTATACCTATAGAATAGTAACTTGATTTTCAGAATTGTAATTTGTCCCGTAGGAATAGTAATCATACCAAGAGAATAGTAACATCAGCAATAAATGTATATATGAAACATATCCATCTTACAAATAAAAATATGATATCATTATTTCATAGTATAATTAAAAAAATGTAATCATGTTAAATTATGTGTTGAAATTTTTATGAAACATAATAATTTATTTAATATTTTTTCAATAGTTAAATGATTTAAAAGATAATTTATTTTCACAAAATAGATTCATTTACTAGTAATTTTTTTCTCATTAATATTAATCAATTTTATGAGACCATATTTAATTTTTCAATGTGTTGTAAAATATGTTATAATTTTTAAAATGGTATTTTATAAATATATTATTATTTTATTTAAATAATATATATCATATATTTATAAAATTATTTTCATAAAATGAAATTCATATTTAATATTATAAATGTTAAAAATGTTTAAGGTTTTTTTTTTGATTTTTCTAAAATAGTTGAATTCTTTGTGAATATTGAACTACAATAAATAATGTTATAACTAAAAAAATGAAATTTTTAGTCATTAATGGGTCATGAAGGATGTTAGTGTCCATTGATTCGAATCCACATGAAATTTTTTACTTTAGTCAAACTCACCTTCACCTTCCTTTAATTTTTTATTCCCTAATTATCACATCTTATCAATGCTACATGATAACTACAGTAACATTTATATAATATAATATAATTTTTTTAATGGAACAATTGATCCTCTTTTTTCTTCACCACTAGTTTTATTTTAGAAATTTTAAACTTCGTTTGTGAGGTTTCGAATTACCTTCTTCATTCATGAACGTTTTTTGTTTTTCAATTCCACATTAATGGATGTTAATAAAACAATTTTTAGCACTAATTTTTTTTTTAAAATATGTTTTATAACCTATTTAATGTTATAGAACCAGTATATATATATATATATATGATATTAAATAATGAAATAAAATTTGTTTGGGATGATCGAAGAACCACCAAATTAATACAAAAAATTATCATTGATGTTTTATATAATTAATCATCATCACATATAAGAAAATGATATATATGAACATCTATTTTATTATATGTTCATTAATAACATTTTATGTCCATTATAGACAAATATTCTCATTTTACATGACATTACATACACGTATACATGTGAACCAATAACAAAAAAACAAGAAATTAAACACTTTTGAATGATGAAATTGTGTATTATAACTCACCAAAAGGTCATAAATGAACTGAATAACATTACACTAAATATAATGCATGTATAATAAGTTCTTAATTAATTAATTTTCAGATTTAATTTGATTATATAGGACACTATGTACACGTTCAAAACACTTTCCAAGATAAGGTAAGGGATTCTAACCAAAATACAATTTTTCCTCCGAGTTATTCTCTCTCTATATCTCTACAACCAATGTAATTATCATTTATTTTTATATAATTATTAAAAATCAATTTTCAATGTTTCAATATCTTTTAACAATAATAGAAAATTATTCTTTGAAAATAAATAAATTTTTTTAATGGCTTCCCTTCTTAATTCATCCTCGTAATCAAGCCAGATTATTGGGAACATCTTGGTTTCTTAAGTATTTTCAAGAGGAAAACATAATATGTTTTACTCTACAATTTTTATTTTATAGTCACCCATTTTATAATGTAAAAATACATACTTCCATTTTTTATTTGATAAAAATATTTTTCCTTTTTTATTTTAATGAATCTTTAATATTATTCTTTTTCCACACAAAATTGTTTTATTTATATAGTTTCTTAATCAATATTTTTAAATGTTTTCACGTTAATTTTAAAAGCAATATGATTATCTATGACTATTTTAACTTATTAATGCAATTTTTTTATTTAAATCCATTATCTCATAGAATTTATTATTATATTCCATTTTAATACCCTTTGACAGGATTATGAAGATTAATTCATTACATGGGTGGATCATGTGTTTCTGTTTGATTCAACACGTATGAATCTTAATCTGGAACAAATAATTGTGAACATGTTATGAAGAATGTACCCAAATATCACTCCACTGCATTGGGTAATTTTTAGTGACATGATATTTCCTAAGTAATGTTATCAGTGGTTAAACATTACTCATGCTCTATGTGAAATTTCCATGGTTGATATCATTGATTATTCTTAATGTGCAATGAACTTAGTGGTTATCCATGACTCATTATCGTAAATTTTAATTAAGCCTTGACAAGTGATAATTTTTTGTTGTTTGTTGTTTCCACATCTCCAATTAAACCATTATTACCCATTTTATGATTCCTTATGTATATTCATGTCTTTTTATGCCATCATTTCATGTCTTATAAACAATGATTAATGATTTATTCATATTCTTATTATTATATTAGGCTTTTAACCCATCCAATTTTCATATTATTCCCCCAGATATATTTTTTAGATGTTAGTTCTCGAAGAAAGCTGTGATCACATTATCGAGTACAAATAAAATATTTGTTCCCCATGCTTCTGGTTTTCAGTCCTATTCATTGAAAGAAACTACACTATATGATCTTTTGTTTTATTTGATGGTAATAATCAGGTAATAATATCTATAAAATTATAGTTTCTCTATAGTTTTTATCATAGGCTTGATCTATTTTTTTTGAGATTAGGACTTGAGAGCTTTAGTATTAACCCTATGGATAATTATATAAACATGGTTAAACAAGATTGAAACATAGGGATTCAAAAGTTTGGATATATTTTTCCTTTACCAATTTTTCCTTTATGTTATAATTATCGTTTTTTATATTCTTATTATCCATGTATTCCTGAACCCTAACTATATATTATTTTTCTTAGTTAATGGCTGGAAATATTAGAACCCATGCTAATAATAAATGTGATGTGAAATTTTATAATTTCCTTAAATAAATGTCAAAAGGATGGGAATGGGTACTCAAAATGTCATGATATCATTTGATCTACGTGATCATGTTATGAATAATAACTAATATACTATGGAATTCCCTTCTTATTTAAAGGAAGAGCAAGCTATCATCGAATCATTCATGAAAAAAAGGCTGCCAATGTCATGTGGATTATATTTTCCACTCATCAAGGAAAAATGGATTACAACTATTGAAAATATATTCACTTTTTTCAGGATTATAGATAAAAATGAAATTTATCCTAGTCTTCTAACATATTGATAGGGAAATTGATTAGTAGTGGAAACTGATCATGAAAAAAATATCTATGTTGGAAATTGATTCACACAATGGGAATATTTCATGAAAATGTTTTTTAATAATTATTTAGCCAAAACTATTCCTGATAAGGTGGAATGATATGTCATTGAATTGAAGAAAAAATAAGATGATTATATTGGGGAATGCAAGGTAACATTCAAAATGATTTCACGACATGCCTCAATCTTTGTCATGAAAACTAAATGTAATGTGGATATCTTCATTAGAAAATTAAAATTGATTCTATTAATGATATTGTTAATTCATCGCAATGACAATCATATACTTATTTTCCATTGTAACCTAAAAAATTAAATAGAGTTCGTAGACTCTCTGTGGTCTCATGTGCCTGATGATATAAAGGTGAAAATGGAGTCTGATAGTGGAGTATCAATAGGTAAAATGTCATTATGGAAATAAAACACAACATCTCATGTATCAAAATTGTGGGAATAATCATCTTGGAACTAAATATAAAAACTAATAGATTCTTCAAATGTGGTAGAGAAGTACATTTAGATATTATCTCCCGAATGAATCAGAAAAATAATAAATTTTTTAATGAAGGAAGGATTAGATCCAAACTCAGCTTGCTATGTTATGTTTAAAAATCATGTTACAAAGCTATTATTTGAACCATTTCCCAATTACAAGCGTGGTTGGATGAAATAAACAACATCCACTAAGGTATTATTCAAGGGAATATGTTATCACTGATTCTATGGTGGATCAGGATAATGTTGTGGGGACTATTACAGAAGTTATTTATTCAAGAATAGATAACATGATATATAATTCTTATTATATGAATTCTTTCTCATATTTCATGTTTTAGTAGATCCATCAAAATACCTCCTTTACATATATATTTTTAGTTATTAATGAGCTTAAAATGGGGAATTCATTGCATCCAATGTATATAACTTCTCCCCAGTGAATGTTTGTGGACTAAACCTCCCAGCAAATATCGTTTTACTTCCTTTGGTGGTGTTTTATGCAATATTGGGAATGGATTGGATATTTTTATAACAATCCATCATCAACTGTTGGGAAATGAAGACACCTCATCAAATCCTGAGGCATCCTCCAATTTTATTACAAGTGTATAGAGGAAGATGAAATATATTTATATTAATAATCTCTAATGTGGATATTATTTCCATAAGAGAAAGCATATCCTACGCAAATACTTGATAAAAAGGCCTAAATCATGCTCAGAGGCAATCTAATTAGAGAGAGTACACTGAATTGTTCCGCAATGAGTTACTCAACCTTTTTCTTAATTGAAAAGTTGAGGTCTAAATGTAACATCTTCATAGATCTATAATTACATCAATGTGACAATATATAATGACCTTGGTTGAGTAGGATGAAATGAATAAGTAGTTATAGGAGAATCTAGAAAAGGGTTTTATAATGCTGAGTGCTTCAACCTGGGCTGAACCAGTTATATTTGTCAAGAATATCGATGGATCACTGTGAATTTTCATTGATTATCATGAGCACAATATTATCATGATAATGAACATGTATCCACATACATTGATAAATGACATGTTCGACCAGCAATCTGGGAAATGTAATTTCTATAATGTGGACCTTCAGTTGGGATATCCCTAACTGACGGGGAAGAAATAAGATATTCCCCAAACTAACTTTAAATAAAGGAATGTGAACTATGAATTCTTTGTGATTCCCACCGAAGTCACTAATTCTCTATAAATATTCATGGACATAATAAAGATATTTTTATAGATTGCCTCAAAAAAATTGGTGTGGTCTTTATTTTTTTATATTCTAATATACTCTAAAAGAATAGAGTAGCTTAAGTAGAATTTAAATACACTACTAAAAAATTTCTCAATGGATTAACTCTATGAAAATATCAACAAATGTTATTTCTAGAAGGAGGACATATTAGTTTTATTGGATGTAATCACTAGAAAGGGAATATCAATAGAACATTCCATGAGAAAGGAAATTGAAGAGTGTCACATACCAACATCAGTAAGAGGGATATATATTTTCATTGGTCTAGTTGGGTATTGTTGATGATTTTTGAATAACTTATGTTGATTTTCAAACACACTAACTAAGATGACTGAGAAGGGGTAAAATTTATCTCGACTATAGAATGTGATGTAAGTTTAAAAGAGATGGAATATTGATAGACTACAACTCTCGGCATTTTAAATTTCATGAGAAACAAAATCCTATATGCAATCTATAGTCACAGCTCTGATATTTTCATTGAAAATCAAGCAGTATTATCTATATGGGGAAAAGTTTTAGGAATACACTAATATTAAGAGATTCAAATATATATTCATGCAAAAAGAGATTAATATTTCTTAGAGAAGATCATTAGATATCATTAAATATTACAACCAATCAATCCAGTTCAATCCTGATAAAGAAAATATTCCATCAGACAATCTATGTGGAATCCTCATGTATCATTTTATATTAGGATAATTGAGAAATATAGAATCTTATTACACTTTAAAAGGATGAACATGGGAATTTTAATTGAAGGAACATCATGAATCAGTTTTCCAATGTATTTTCAACCATCCGTTATTTAGAAAATAAATGATTATCAACAGACTCATATATAAATTCAGAAGAAGGTGGAAGATATAAAAAATGAGAAATGTTCAATGTTTAAGATCGATAGGGATGTAGTTGTAATTATGGGTCATTTGTATGTGTACTACACAATTTAGAAATAATTTTAGATCCTTAGAATGACTCACATAGCTCAACCTCTTCTATTCATATAGGTATAACTAAGATGTATTAATATATCTATGAAAACTATTGGTTAAACAATTAGAATATTGAGACCACTCAATATACACCAATTTTACTCAAATGATAGCATGTAAAGGATAAATAGAACAATATTAAATAGATGATGCAAAAATTACCCATACCAATAATGAAAAAGGAAAACATCACCATGGGATTTGTCACTAGACATAAAAATACATCTATAAGAGACAATGCTATATAGTTATTATGGATCATTATTGAATGAAATCTCAATATTTCACAATTTTAGAGGAATTATTGTCACGACCCATCCTCGGGGCCCGTGCCATGACTATCCCAAGCCCACCTTCCATAGGCCAGGGGCTGGCGACTAGCACCAAAGGCGTAAATCCCAATAACTAGGGAGGCATTGCCTTTATAAAATTGAATAAAACACCACAGAGTACAAGTGGAAGTAAAACACTAAGTACAAAAGAAAGTGTTGAAAGAAAAAAGGTCCAGAATAAAAACCCATCTAAAAAAGAGCAGATACAACTAAATGGAAGTACAACAGAAAAGCCAAGCGGCTGGAAGAAAAGAAGCAGCTCATGGGTCGTCCACCTCAGATCCTACCTGAAGGGTCGGTATAGATAGAGAAGCTCATGGATCGTCCACCACGGATCCTACCTTAAGGGTAGGTAGAGATATCCTCCACAACGCACTCCCCCATCGACCTCCTTTGAGTATTATCTCGACGTGAAGTCCACCTCCAAATACTAGCTCGTTGTGAGGTCCACCTTCAGACACCGTCCAGTCCTCGAACACTCGACCTCTTTCAGTGCTGCCCGTCGTCTGCAACCAACACCACGAGGTGCGGGCATAGCCCATTCAGGGTTGGGTATACGATACTCAGTAGGGACCCCGAGACCCTCAAGGTCTCACTAAATCAAACAAGGATAACCACAAAGAAGGATCTCAACAGATAAACCTTACTTAGGTATAATCCCATACTTATACCTAAGTTTTCAAGTAACCCATCTCAACCATGAGGAAAAACAATGTTTATGAAATCAGTGGATAAACACTACCTAGGTATATTCTTATACATATACCTAAGTTATCAAGTGACCCATCTCAATCATGAGGTAAACACAAAGGTCATAGGCTCAGCTCAAACCAAGATTTTCATTAATCGAAACCATAACTGCTGAAGTGCCCCATCTCTGACGTGTACAGTGATCCTGTCATGACCCCAAGGTACTACTCACTAACCTAAGACTGCAGAGGTACTCCTCCTGTCGAGTACTGTGGGTCAGCCACCCAAACAAAGTAGTGCTTCCCGCCGGGGTCTTCCACTAAAGCATAGTATTGCATCCTCCCCCTAATAGCCTGCAGAGGTACTTCTCCTGTCAAGTACCGCAGGTCTGCTGCCTGCTACCAGGCGCTCCGTCCGCCTTGGGTCTGCACCCAAACACAGCAGTGCTCCGTCCATTGGGCTAGTCGACTCACTCCATGTCGAGTTGGTCAAGCGGTCGCTAGGTCTCATCTGGCTACACGGTCTCCGTACTCAGTACGCTCGTCTTCGGGAGGGTCTGCTCCACGAGCTACAGGTAGATACTCCAAGTATCACAAAGTCCGACGAAGAAGTATCTCAAAGGACCGCCTCGTCATAGGGGTCTCAACGCAACGGACGATGCATCAATCGGACGCGTGGTCTGTGAGTTGTTAGCCTTTTCGTCCTTTGGGCCATGTTGGTTTCGTGTGCGAACCATCCCGGTTGTATCACAACTATACCCCGAACTCTCATAGGGTATACTCATAGGGACCGTTTTTCGACGTGATCACCAACGCCGCTGACGGTTCATCAAACGGACGTCTGGTCTGAATGTTATCGGCTTTTCTGTTTCAGGGGCCCGGTTGGATTTCAGGTTCAATCCAACCCGGCCACTATCCAACTGCATCCAAACCTCAGGCGAAGTATGCCAAAAGTTCCTTCTCATCAAGAGGAATCCAACAATGTCAACGACACATCTATCGGACGTCCGAAGCTCAAGCTATAAGCATTTCCGCTGCAAGGGACCGATTGGTTTCGGGTTCAAAACAACCCGTCTATACACAAAGTTCTCTGAAACCTTGAGTGTAATATCAAAAAACGACCGTATCGATCCATGGATCGCATAGCAACTGATGGTGCATTGATCGGAGATCCGTAGCCCATGTTATGGATGTTTGAATGGATCTGTCCGAAATTTGGGGGTTCGGGCCCGGTCCGACCCGGCCCGAAACCCCCCTGGGTCGGTCTGAAACGGGGTGACCAGACCTACGTCAGGGTCCGGCCCAATAGGGTGTGGCACGGCCCTACCGGCAGGGCCCCGCCCGACCTAGCCAACCCGGCCCGGCCTGGCGCTGGCACGGCGCCCGCGTGGCCAGCGGGTGTGGGGGGGGGGGTGGTTTACAACCCCCCGCGGTTGACGAACCCACGTGGCATAAGCCGCGACGCCAAATCCGGAACGGACGAAGATATTTCGGTTCTCCCCCCACCACCGTGGCTCATTCGCAGCAGTTTTCTCCCACGACAGGCCGCCGCCACCGGTCGTCAGCGCCGCCGCGCCTGCGGGGCGCGCCGCCGCCGCCTTCTGTGGACCACCAGATGCGCTCTGGTGGTCCATTTCACCTTCCTTCTTTTCCAACAGTCCTCTCGGGACCCTACCTTTAATTCTAAGGGATTAAAATGCCATTGTGGCCCGCTTCGTCATCTCTCGTCGATCCGCACGTCAAATAATCAATCCTCGACCTCTTCGTGGTTTTCCGGTGAGGCGCGACGGACCCGCAGCTTTGTTCGGCCTCCATGGCGCGGCGTGACAGCGCCGCACTTATTCGACCATTCTTATTTGTTTCCACGTAATGTGATGGCACTAGGTCACCTTCGTTCATGGTGCGACAAACACAACATCGAAGGGGGAGGAGATTCGGCCGTGTTCGTGCAGTCCGACCGCCTCCAGTTATAATGATAACAGGCGGCGCAAGAATAATGCGACTAACGGTAAGGAAAATATTCCCGAACTAGAAAATAACCCCTACTTAAATATTTTGAAATCGCAGGTCGGGCGTCGTGGGGGTTGGACATAGATTTTGTGGACGTCGGGGTGCGTCCGAGGAGGAAACGACGTCTCGTTACTTGATGCGGAGATGAATAAGGAATGTACGTTGTCATTGGCGATGATCACTGCGGTCTGCAAATTAACCCTTGTCACAGAGGAAGAAGAGGATGAAGAACCGTTCTTCACTGGAGAATTAACTTCTTCAACGAAGGAGGTGAAGTTCTCTTCACAACTCAAGATCTTTTCCCCCCAAATCCCTACACAACCCAACAAAAAATAAAATAATGTCTCTCCCTTATTTTTTTTAACCATTCCATGCATAAAAAGTTCAAATTTCAACCCCTTCATTGATTAATAGTTTCAATAAATTAATTTAAGTTTGAGTTGGCATGAGTTTTGAGGGAGAGAGGGAGAGAAGGAGTTACCCAAATAATGGGGGAGTTAGGGAGTTATTCAATTAAACACATGGGGTGTTAAATGGGTAAAAGCTCATGGGAGTTAAAGGGAAGGTGAAGGGTTGGGGTTTTGTGAGGACCGCACCACCCTTGGTTATACACTCTCATGGGATGTTAGGTGGGATGTGGCCCCACCTCCAACTTCTCTATGGAGAAATTAACTTCCACTAAAAATAAATTGTAACCCTACAATTTAATTAAGACTTATCGAATCCCCAAAATTAACTATCTCATGCGACAAAACGCATCTGCGCTTAGGGTCCCCTTAAGAAATTACCGGCGCTGCAAGTTCATTGGTGCCCTCAGATTTCAATTCTGAGCACCGGTACAAAGGTTAGAAAAACCCGCCCATTCGTTCACTGAACGTTCCTGAGCTAAACTTCAGAAATTGTTTCTGGGCACACCGGGCCTCAGAATCAGAAGCCGTTAGAAACTGTGTTCTTGTAAAATCCCAATGAAAATAATAATAACTTTTCCTTGAAATTTTCGGGTCTTTACATTACTCCCCCCTAAGGGATTTACGTCCCCATAAATCTTTAACACAATCTAGGGATACAAAAGTGGTACAAAGGATACATCTGAGCCTTCAACTCCCATGTGCTCTCCTGGAGGTTCTCGTGCTACCAATGAATGACCACAATAGGAATCGACCGTCCTCGTAAGATCCACTCATGTCGATCCTCATCCTCTACTGGAACCCCGAAAAAGTCACACCATCGCCAAATTCCAGCTTCCCATGGTCGATGTTATGCGTCAGGTCAAGCACATATCTCCTCAGTTAAGATACGTGGAAGTCGTCATGAACTTGGTGCAACTTAGGTGGAAAGGTCAACCAGTAAACCACCCCTCCTACCTTGTTAAGGACCTAGAAGGGTCCGATGAAGCAAAGAGATAACTTGCCGCCTCATCCAAAACTCTATATACATCGTCGAGCTGAGACTCGTAAGAAAACGTGGTCGCCATCCTAAAATTCCAGTGGCCCTGTCTCCTATCATCATATGATTTTGGTCGGCTTTGAGTTGTCCTCATCCGCTCCTGGATGTCATAAACCTTTTCTATCATGGCCTAGACCATATCTGGTCCCACAAGAGCTTCTATGATTTCTTCTCTTCCAATTAGTGAAATCCGGTCTCATCCCCTGGATGAACCACGTTCTTTGCCTAATACTGTCAATCCAGACATGAGTGATGCATTAATGACATGGACGATGTCGTAAGGCCTCGACGTTACTACCATGATATCCAACCGTCACTCTCACCTCTAAGGGTCATGTCACACTGCTGGCATCAACGTGAGGTAACTGGGTCTCCTCCAGTAAGAATCTTGAAAGTGAGGGTCATGTCAACATTTTTTAACTGGGACCTATCAGTACACCAAAAGGAAGAAAATGTCACAATGGTAAGTGACTTTTTATTAATGCAGCTCGTAATAAAAAATCACAAATACAAAAGAACATGGAACTAGAAGTACCAAGAACAAAAAGGAATCCATTAGTTCCACTCCTGTCCACCTGCTTCCGGAGCTCTACTGGCTTGTTGCTCAAGCACCCACAGCTGTTGCTCAAGCACCCACAGCTGCTCTTGTCTCGGTGGCTCCTCCAACGCCTGCAGATCAACTGTGTGGGTAGTCAGACAGTCACGAGCCATGTGACCCTATCCACCACACGTGTAACACAGCATGGATGGTCTGGCTCTGTCACTCCCCTTGGTTCCTCACACTACCGACCTTATAACCCGAGATCTCCCATCTTCTAGTCTGGTCCTTTTTGACCTCTGCATCATCTTTCTACTGCCTACAGATGACTCGACTACTGATGGAAAATCATGCGGAAACGGCAAGAGCTCCGGAACACACTTAGGGTATAGATCCACTGGTATAAACTCTACCCTGAAGAAGGTCTCAAAGTCTCCCCATGTGAAGGTCATCCCGTCGCAAAACTGGAACAAGTGGCTCCAAGATCTGTTAGCTGCTGCCTTAAGGAGGCTGGCAGCAAAGATCACCAGGAAGTCCGATGGTGTACCCACTATCCTGAAGACTCTCACCACAGCCTCTAGCCAATCCTCAGCCACCTGTGGGTCCATCTCTCCCCGGAACCTGGGTGGCCTCTGGAACTGGAACTCATGCAGCGCACTCAAGCGACGTGCACTCTTTGATGCTGGGGATGGTGGCATCGGTGGCCCAACCTATGGTAGTATCGCTGGTGCCTCCACTGGTGCCTCAATTTTAAGAGGGCCATGTACCAAAGCCTCATCGCTCGACAGGCTATCAGAACGTACATCCCTCTGGGCTCCAGCTAGTCGTTCATGGAATGACACCTTGAATGATACATACGTGACACTGTCAAACGATTATACTTGGTGAGCTGACCTGGTTTGAGCTGTTTTAAGGGAAAACCTTGGAAAACACACACGCAATCAGGGTTTTCATGCACAAAGTTGGAAATCAAGAAGTCAGGGTCCTGGTGTATGGATACGTTGGCTGCCCGCACCAACACTGGACTCCCTGAACTAAAAACCACACTTGGTACCCTTAACAGTATTTCTTCAAAGTAAAGAAAAATATCAGAGTTATAAGTTCTGCGGTAGAACCGACTCCTCTGATAACAATTTTTCAAGACCTTTCCTCTAGGCTCGTGCCGTGACTATCCCAAGCCCACCTTCCATAGGCCAGGGGCTGGTGACTAGAACCAAAGGCATAAATCCCGAAAACTGGGAAGGCATTGCCTTTATAAAAATGAAACAAACACCACAGAGTACTAGTGGAAGTAAAACACTAAGTACAAAAGAAAGTGTTGAAAAGGAAAAAGGGCCAGAATACAAACCCAATGGAAAAAGTATTGCTACAACTAACTTTAAGTACAACAGAAAAGAAAAGCAGCTAGAATAAAAGAATCATCTCCTGGGTTGTCCACCTCAGATCCTACTTAAAGAGTAGTTACAGATAGCGCAGCTCCTGGATCATCCACCACAGATCCTACCTGAAGGGTAGGTACAGATAGACTCTACAATGCTCTCGCCCGTTGACCTCCCCCGATTATCATCTCTTCGTGAAGTACACCTCCGGATACAGACTCATCATGAGGACCACTTCTGGGTATCATCCAGTCCTCGAACACTTGGCCTCTGTCAGTGCTGCCCGTCATCTGCAACCAAAAAAACGGGGTGCGACCATATCCCGTGCAGGGGTGAGTATATGATACTCATTAGGGACCCCGAGACCCTCAGGGTCTCACTAAATCCAACAAGGATAACCACAATGAAGGATCTTAAACGATAACCCTTTCTTTCGTATAAGCCCATACTTATACCTAAGTTATCAAGTAACCCATCTCAATCATGAGGAAACACATAGGTTATGAAATCAACGGACAACCACTAAATAGGTATATGCCCAAACATAAACCTATGTTATCAAGTGACCCATCTCAATCCTGAGGTAAACACAAAGCTCATAGACTCATCTCAGACAAGTATTTTTATTAATCAAAACTGTAACTGCTGAAGTTCCCCGTCTCTGACGTGTACAACGATCCTGTCATGACTCTGAGGTAGTACCCACTAACATTAGACTTCTGAGGTACTCCTCTCGAGTACCGCGGGTCAGCCACCCAAACACAGAAGTGCTTCCTGCCGGGGTCTGCAACCCAAACATAGTAGTGCATCCACCCTAAATAGCCCGTAGAGGTACTTTTCCAACCGAGTACCGTGGGTCTGCTGTCTGCTACCAGGTGCTCCGTCCGCCGTGGGTCTGCACCCAAACAGTGTAGTTATTCGTCCACTGGGCTTGTCGACTCACTTCAATCAACTCAACCAAGCAGTCGTTAGGTCTCACCTGGCTACACGATCTCTGTACTCCGTATGCTCGTCTCCGGGAGGGTCCGCTCCATGAGCTACAGGTCGATACTCCAAGTATCACAAAGTACCATTAATATGTATCTCAAAGGACTGCCTCGTCATAGGGGTCTCAACGCAACAGACGGTGCATCAATCGGAAGCCCGGCCTGTGAGTTATTAGCCTTTTCGTCCGAGGGGCCCAGTTAGTTTTGTGTGCGAACCAACCCAGCCATATCTCAACTGTACCCCAAACTCCCATAGTTTATACTCATAGGGACCTTTTCTCGATGTGATCACCAATGCCACTGATGGTTCATCATACGAATGTTCGGTCTGAAAGTTATCGACTTTTCCATTTCAGGGGCCCGTTTGGATTTTGGGTTCAATCCAACCCGGCCACTGTCCAACTGCATCCAAACCTCAAAAGAAGTATTTCAAAAGTTCCATCTCATCACTAGGAATCCAAAAATTTTGACGGCACGTCTATCAGACGTTTAGAGCTCAAGCTATAAGCGTTTCTTCTCTGAGGGCCCGGTTGGTTTCGGGTTCGAACCAACCAGGCCATACCCAAAGTTCTCCGAAACACTGAGTGTAATATACCGAAATGACCGTCTCGATCGAAGGATTTCATCACAACTTAAATTGCTTCGATCAGATGTTCGTATCCCATGGTATGGTCGTTTGACCTGATCTGTCTGAAATTAGGGGGGTCGGGCCCGGTCCGACCCGGTCCGTTACCCCCCCCCCCCCCCCCGGGTCGGCCCGAACCGGGCGACCCGAACCGGGTCTGGGGACAGCCCAATATGACGCATCCTGACCCGGGTCATGGTCCGGCCTAATAAGGCGCAGCCTGGTCCGACGTGGGCGGCCCGTCAGGCCTGGCGCTGGCGCGGTGCCCGCATGGCCATTGGGTGCAGGGGGCGTTACAACATCCCGTGGTTGACAATCCATACTAGCATAAGCCGCGCCGCCCAATCAGGAATGGCCGAAGCCGTTCTGGTTCTCCCCCCTCCGCCGCAGCTCAGCCACGACGGTTTTCTCCGGTGGCGCGCGGCCTTCTGCGGACCACCGGACGCGCTCCAGTGGTCCATTTCGCCTGTCATCTCGCCAACGGTTCTCTTGAGACCCGATCTTCACTGCGAAGGGATTTAAACTCCATTGCAGCCCGCTTTGTCATCACCCATCGATCCACACATCAAATAAACAATCCTCAGCCTCTTTGTGGTTTTCCAGAAGGGCGTGATGGCGCCGCGACTTCGTTCGGCCTCCACGGCGCGGCGCGACGGCGCCGCGCTTATTCACCCATTCTTCTTCGTTTCCGTGCAGTACGATGGCACCGTGTCACCTTCGTTCATGCCGAGACAAACACATCATCGAAGGGGGAGGAGAGTCGGCCATGTTCGTGCGGTCCGACCTCCTCCCGTTATAATGATAAAAGGCGGAACAAGAATAATACGATGAATGACAAGGAAAATATTAAAGGGAAAGAAAATAACCCCTACATGGATATTTTTACAACGCATGTCGGGCGTCACTGAGAACGACGTCGCAAGGGTCGTATGTAGATTCTGAGGACGTCGGGGTGCATCCGAGGAGGAAAAAACATCTCCTCACGTGTTGCGTAGATGAAGAATGAATGTACCTTGTCGTTGGCGATGATCATTGCGGTCGGTGACGTCTCCCTTGTCACGAAGGGAGAATAGGATGAAGAACCGGTCTTCTCTAGGGAATGAAGTTCTTCAACGAAGGAGATGAAGTGCTCTTCACAACTCAAGAGTTTTTTCCCTGAAAATCCCCACACAACCCAACCAAAAATAAAATATGGTTTCTCCCTTATTTTTCTTTAACCATGCCATGCTTAAAAAGCTAAAATATGAAACACTTCATTGATTAAGAGTTTCAATAACTTAATTAATGTGAGAGTTGGCATGAGTTATGTGGGAGAGAGGGAGAGAAGTAGTTACCCAAATAATGGGGGAGTTAGGGAGTTATACAATTAAACACTAGGGGTGTTAAATAGGGAAAATATCATGGGAGTTAAAGGGAAGGTGAAGGTTTGGGGTTTCGTGTGGACCCCACCACCCTTGGTTTTACCCTCTCATGGGAAGTTAGTTGGGTTATGGCCCCACCTCCAACTTATCTATGGAGAAATTAACTTCCACTAAAAATAAATTGTAACACTACAATTTAATTAAGACTTATCGAATCCCCAAAATTAACTATCTCATGTGACAAAACGCATCTGCGCTTAGGGTCCCCTTAAGCAATTACCGGCGCTGCGAGTTCATCGGTGCCCTCAGATTTCAATTTCAAGCATCAGTTCAAGAGTTAGGAAAACCCTCTCGTTCGTTCACTAAACGTACCTGAGCTAAACTTCAGAAATTGATTCCGGGCACACCGTGCCTCTAAATCAGGTTCCGTTAAAAACTCCATTCTTGTAAAATCCCAAAGAAAATAAGAAAAATTTATTCTTGAAATTTACGGGCCTTTACAATTATCAATGGATCAAATTGGCTAGATATACAATAGAGAATTGGAATGTATTCATGGAGTACCACTATCGATTATACCTGACCGGGAACTGAGATTCCCATCCATGTTTAGAAATAGTATCTAATAGGTACTAAAAACTGCGCTATACTTTTGTATGGAATATCCTATTAAAAAATGGTGGCAAATATGAGTGGGTTATTTAAAAAAAGGATGATATTATGTGGACATGTTCTTTGGACATGATCGGTTTATATAACCAACATCTACCTCAGGCTGAGTTCTCATAAAATAACAGTTTCCACTAGGGCATCTAAATGTACCCCAACGAATCTAATTATAGGAAAATGTGAAAAAAACTAGAATGTTGGGAAAATGTTAGTGAATGTAACAAATTACAACCTCAAATAGTTAAATAAATTGTAGAAAATGTGAAATCCATTATGTAGCACATCATGGTAGACCAGATTCGACATAATAGCTATAAATATAATCTTTTACGAGACCTTGATTTTAATGTTTGAGACATGGTATTCCTCTCCATATCTGTGTGTAAGAGGATCATTATTTTCGGAAGAAATTAATGTTATGTACCAAGTACATCAATGCCGTTGAGATTCTTAATAGTGTCAGAGTTGTGGCCAATCGAGTAGAACTTCCTCAAACCATCTGTCAAGTACAAGATGTATTCCATATATCCCACATGAGGAAGTATATTCTAGATCCCCCACATGTACTGAATTAAGAGGTGGTACTATTGGATAATTATCTATTTTATATAGAAAATCCAATGATGATCTTGTATCATAGGGATATGTTTTTATAAAACAAGACCAATCATCTAGTCAATGTAATATGGAGGAACCATTAGTATGAATAGGTAACATGGGAACCAGATGATGAAATGAAAGAGAGGTACCCACACATATTTTCTATTTAGTTTGTAAAATGAAATATAGAGGGAGGAATTTCATAAGGGGGTATAATGTAATGACTATGAATTAAATCAATTAAATTTAACTTCTTAATATTATGTAATATATTATAAATCAAATTATACCATTTAGGGAACATAATTAAACCATTGTAAATGAATAAAGAATGAAATACATCGAATTTTAAGAAATTAAGAAATCTATACCAGTGGAATAGTAACAGATCATTGGAACAATAATGCGACCCTTAGGAATAGTATTCATACAAACATAATTGTAACCCCACAAATGAGTGTATATTTAAAAATATCTGTATTAAAAATCAAAATATGATATAATTACATCATATTATATGTAAATAAATATTATAATAATCTTAAATTAAATTTTGATATTTTTTGAAACATAATTTTTATTTACAATTTTATCTTAATTAGAGAGTTTTGAATGAAAAATTTATTTTTATATTATACGTTCATAAATGTTTATTATGTTTTTCAATTATTATTAGATAATCTAATGAAACCTTAATTAATTTTTCAAACTATTGTAATGTAGGATAACATATTAAAAATGGAATTTTTTAAATTAAATGAGTATTTTAATTACGAATTAAAATTTTTATATTTAAAACACTATTTTCAAAAAATAGAGTACATTTTTAGTTGTACAAATTAAAAAATTGTTCTGGTGAATTTTTTGGATTTATCTAAAATAGTTGACTTATTGGCGAATAGTGAAATACGTTAATTTATGTTATATGTAAATAAATGAATTTTTGATTCATGCTTCAGTCATCGATTAAGTAAGTGCCTATTATATAAAAATAAAATGAATTAGTTACTATGTTTTATCAAAATAATCAACAATATTTCTTCTCATCAGCAAAATAATAAAATAATGGATAGAAAAATAAAAAAACACATCTATCATCAACTATAAAAACCACATATCACCACCTCTTATCATCACATCCCAAAAGGAATAAATCATTTCCAAATTATACCCAATAATCATACAAATTCCCCCACCCCATGTACAAGATCCATTTGTCTTAAAAAAACACCAAACTCAATTCCCATAAGGAGGATCTCAATGAGAAAAATTCAAGATGTAAACAACACTTTCTTTTTCATTTAATTTCATTTCAATTTATTCTTTTTTCATATTATATCCTATACCCACATTATATAAGTAACATTATAACTCTAATATCATTTATATATTATTATTTTATTTTTTTAATTGAACATACCATATTATTTTCTAATCTTATCTTTTTTTAATTATAATAAATTGAAACATCATCCGTGAGGATCCTATTTACCTCTTTCATCGATGATGTGTTTTCATTTTTCAATTCCATCATCATGGATTGTGATAAAGATATTTCACGGTTAAAAAATTATCATATATTTATTAAATTTTATTTAATGATTAGTAATGAGTAAATATCAATGATATTAAAAAAATAAAAAATATTTCGTGATTATAGAAAAACAACCAAATTAATAATAATGATTATCAATAATGTTTTATCTATTGAGTTATCCTCAAGTATAGAAAAACCGGTATATAATACCATTAAATATTTTGTATGTTACTTAATAACATATAATTTCATTTCATGGAAAATATTATCATTTTACATGATTTTCTATATATAAATTCAAGTGAACCAATCATGAAAAACAAGGAAACAAACACACCCGAATGATGAAATTGTGTCTTATAACTCAAAAAAAGACATAAATGAACTGATTAAAATTATAATAAATAAAATAAATTTGTATTATCTTTTGAATTAATTAATTTATTTATTTAATTCATTCATTTATGATATTAAGTACAAGAACCAAACTCTTTTAGACATAAGGTATGGGATTCTACCCGAACCTCCATTTTTTCTTTCAGGTTATTATTTCTTTCACTTTACCAAAATTAATTATTCTTTACTTTTAAGTAAATATTATAAAATATTTTAATATATTTTTAACTCATGTATTCAGATCATATCATCTTTCTTTTGTGGAGTGATACAAGTTTTATGATGGTTCACTTCTCAATTCATTCAAATAAACAATCTTGATTTAAGGTACCTCTCCATCTTTTTAACAATTTTCATGAATCGTCTATAATCTATTTTAATGAAGAATTATTTTTATAAAATCATAAATATTAGACTGGAAATATATATTTTTCATTTTGGGATTTTTTCAAAGAATTATTCTTTTTTCAATTTTAAATAATCTTTTATATTTTCTTTAAACCACACTAAATTGTTTTCATTCTAATGTGTCTTAAAGACTGTATTTACATGTTTTCAATTCTGTTTGTCATGTATTATCATTAAATATTCAAATTTTTCACAAATAATTTCCATTTTTTATATAAATCCACTCATTAATAGTCACCATTATGATATTCCTTTCCTTGGGCCTTTTACATGATTATACTACAAAATTCATTCCATGGGTAACCCATGTGTATATTTTTGATTACTTATGTATGAATCATCATGCATCTCACACATTAATGAATGTTTTATGATATGTGTTCCAATATTCTTCTCCAATTCATTAGGTAATGTATAGTCTCATGAGACATTATGTAAAACTCTCTTCGGGGATAACATTGACTCATACCCAATGTGAAATTTTCTTTGTGGTTCACCTTGACTCATTCTCCATGTGAAACAATCATGGTTGTTAGCCATGACTAATTCTAATACATGTATATTAATCCCCTAATAGATCTTATTTCATGATATATGTTGTTTCGACATATCCTATGATACCATGAACAAATAAGTTATGATTCCTTCTGTATATACATTCCTTTTTATGCCCTCATGTTTTTCCCCCAAACCCATTTTCTATGCTTTATTGTTATAATTATTTAATTATGGGGTTTTTAGATCATCACATTGTTCATGTATTCTCCATGAAATCCAATGAATATGTAAAGTCTCAAAAGAAGTAATGATCTCATTATGGACTTTTAATAAAATAATTTTCCCCACGTTTTCTGTTTTATATACCTAATATTACAAATACACTACACATTATGATATTTTGTTGTATTTCAGTTTTTTATATATGTAAATTTCTCGTGAATATATATCCTATATTTCATTATATATTTCAGGACCGTAATATTGGACATTAAAAAATTTATATAAATTCTAATGAGAAAGAATCATTGAGGGTTACACAATATTATTTTACAATATATCATATTTAAATTTTATTTGAATTTATAGATGGAAAAATATATTACTCTTACGCCCAATGAAATATTTCATTAATGTTTTACAGATCATAAATATATTTTTCTAATTTAAATGATATTTATTTACTCGACTCTGGATAAAATATTTATTTGAGTATTCAAAAAATGATCAAAAGATCGAGTAGGTTGATATTATTTCTGGTGATAAATACGAATTTCCATGATGGTAAAATTATATTTACAATTTCACAAGTAAGTGTATCCATAAGTATAATAATAATATATTATTATTATTATATTTAATAGTGTATAAAAAAGATGTTAATAATAAATATTTTCAATTATGTAATTAAATAAAATTTTAATATAATGAAAAACTCTTTTAATAAATGGTTTTGTCTGTCATACATGTTAATAAATGATTTAGAATCATTGAACAAGATGTATTTCACTCTTAATTTACTCATTCACTCACCCTTTAAATAAAAAGAATAATAAAAGAGAAAAATTATTGTTCTATGGGACTAGAAGCGTTCATGATGAAATATACAAGATGGTACATCCACTTCGCAAGAAGCAAATATTATATTAATGTTTCTTAAAGATCAAAGGATCAATTTTGGATCATGTATAATCTGATTCTACACTTTTATTATACAAACATAATCATGTTATTCTGAATAGGGGTTTTTAGATGACAAACAACACTTATATGGAATGATCCTGAGAAGAATAAGAATTTTATTATATATAAATTAAAATAATTATAAATTTAAGATGAAAATTTCCTCCCCATGTTCTAGAATTATCCATTCCAATATTCAATTGAAATGTTTCTTTGGTTCTAATGTTTATATCATGCACGATGGAAAAAACACACCAAATCCGAGAAAACTGTTATGGTTATTCACCCACCAATGGGCTTATATTTCATAAAGAACCATAAAGTTGAATCATTCCATGTTGCAATTAAAACTAATTTTTTTTTGATTTTTAATTCAAATGTACAATATTTTTCAGATATTTCATTTCTAGAACATTGTATATCACTAATTGAATGTTTAAATTAAAATGATTTTTATTTTTTAATTTTACTATTCAAGATTCATGTTATCAAAATCCCCTAGAAAATATATATAATGATCAATGATTTTATTGGGAGGTTATAAATTTTTCTATCTTGTTTATTAGGTTACACAACTAGTATATGGAGTACACACTATCAAATCATGTTCATTGTATTGATACATTTTGTTGGATAAAAACTATTTTTGTACCAATTACATGTGGTGTATTTATAAAACACCATGTGTAGATCGTGCCAATATGACACATGGATTGTAAGATTACAGAGTAAATAGATGGATTACAACTCATCTTCTCTACTCGGTTTAGAGGAAAAATTATTTCTATTCATATGGTCAAATAAATTGTTTTAATATATATGATACTGAGATACATTAAAATTAATGAAGTGAACAATATATATCAGGAATAAATGACTTGTAATTCATTAATTATTCAATCCAAATTCCACTCTGAGTCCTTTATTCGGTTTCACATGAAAATGACATGCCAACTAATTGGAATGTATCTCATGATTAAATTATTTGTTTTTAAGGAGATATATGCTATGTACATGGTGTTAATCTCGATAAGAAAGTAATAATAGAGAACAATTTATTGATGGATGATAATTTCAGTGTCGTTTGAATGTGGTACATTATGAATCCCCATGAATTTATCTTGGATATATGGAAATCTTAGTACATGTTGTGTAAATTTTTATTCCACACCATGTTGTATCCTAATAAAATACATAAATAAAATACATTAAAATTGATAAATTTTTTTATTAAAATCATATTTTACATATTCACAACGGATGTATTTTACCTTCTAATAAATGATTTTAAAAGTTTAAAATGATGAATTTATTTATTATAATTACATGTAATTAATGACAATGCTATTTATTTTCTATGAATGAATTAAATATGGTCATCTCTACGATAATTCAGATACACATTATGATAAATGTAAAAAAAATTATTTATTTAACTATGGGTATCTCTATGATAATTCAGGTACACATTATTAATTTTTTTTGTATTTTTAAATAATTTAAAATTAAAGTAAATATAATTGATTTATGACTTATCCCTCTTTCTTTCGTTGTGAAGGAAATGCATGTCCATGGTTTTTATATAATTCACAATAACCAATATTTTGGTTACCCTACCCAACAATTGAGTACTAAGTAAATTTATTATATATCCTATCCCAAGATAGGTATAGGTGGTTTAGGATGGATCCAAGATGATACAAACATAAGTGATGCACTTGTAAAAAATGGAATGTTCTATTTCATTCAAATACTAGAACAATTAGTTTTCCCCAATGAACTAGGTTTATTTATTTACCATTATAAATATTAATGGTAATATAAACACGTGATTGGTTAATTAATTTATAAATTTATTTATCACTTATGAATTTTTTATTTTATGGATAAAAAAAATAAGTTTACATGAATAATTTAAAAAATACGAAAATATAGAATTTTTAGGAATATATTATGCATTATTTTTTAATCAAAACATGGTAAATCACATCAGTAAAATTCATAAAATATTAAAAACACATGTAATGGACAAAACATTAAATAATTATGAATAATAATAAAAATACACCAACATATTATTATGTTAGACTAATCCTTATATTAATCCATTAATAATGAAGGCTATATAAATAAATTTTTGTGCACATTATTTGGGAAAATTACTATTATCATGATGTTATAATGAAATATTATCTATAATTATCAAAATTAAATTAAGATAAGTATACCTCTCTAAACATTATGTAACATTGTAGAATGTTTTGAGAAAATAAAGAAATTATTTTTTGATTAGGGATTCAACATAATTGATCATGGAGTTTGTAAGGTCTCTAACTATGATCCATATAACCTATGACCTAAGACAGTGGGGCACATGGCCCCATGTACCCCACATAGTAACCATGAAGATTCTAACTATTAGCGATGGTGTAAATTTTGTATGGTGGGAAGAAATTACCCTCTAATTAGAGTTGAAAAGCAGATAAAACAAATATCAAAAAAAAATTGATGAATATATAAATTTATTAAAATAAATACGATGTAAAAAATCAATAATAGAACAACTAAATATTAATCAAAATCCATTGGGCATTTCCAAAAATATGGAAGCATGGAATGATGATATATAAAAGGGGAATAAGGGATAGGTATATAAAACCATGATATAAAAAAAGACCAAAATAAAAAAAGGATGTACAAATTTATATTTAGAAAATTAATGGTTCATTACTACTATGCATAGAAGGATTTCAGGGAAATTATGAAATTAAATAATAAGGGAAATTATAGATGGAAAACACAAGGGGTCTCTATAAATGAGGTTGATATCCCCTAATATTTTGAACATGAACTGACACACATATATGGTGGAGTGTAGGTTAATTTAATGTGAATAACCTAATTAAATGGGTATGTGTGTCAAAGGTCGGTGTATGGAACAAAAAAACAATAAACACACCAAACTGATTGGGGAATATCACATGACCACCTACCATAGGGTCCTTGGTGACTACTCAATTAATGGAGGCCTCTGATTTGATGTATGTCAGATGAAAAGGAAAAAATATTCCAACACCATGAAAACATGAAAAATATTTTGCAACTATATAGAGAAATGTATCTGAAGATCAATATAAATAAAAAGTGAGAAGACTTGAGGGATTACATCTACCTATGCAGGGGTTCATTCAGATATATATTTGGTCATTGGATCATAAAATTATCTCAAATACCAGGTTGAAGTAGAAGATAAGATATGTGAAGAGAAACACGTGGAAATCCACTATAGAAAATAAGAGAAAAGGAGAAAAAAGTTAAAATACTTCAATAAAGACATTAATGAAATATCACCCTCAACATTGGAGTTGCGCGGTTTGGCCACATAGTTTTGGCAAACCCTGCTCAAACCATGACCAAGAAACCTATTATGGAGAGACCCCACATGGTAAATGTACATGGTTTCCCAAGTAGTGTGATATTCATAAGATAACACACTATCAAATGTCTATAAGTTTCTACATGGTCATGCACCAAAGGCCACATAGTCGCAGACAATCCATGTGGCCCCTGGTACTCCTCTTTCTTACACAAAAAGGTTTGTAAAGACTTTGCGAGCAGAGATGCATAGTGTGTTCAAACAGTGACACCAAATATATTTTCAATCTTACTAGGGATATAGGATTTGAACAACCCCATATTAACCCCATTAACCCTCGTGAATACTTTAGATAACATTAATAAGATTGTTTTATATAAATTAATCAATAAACGAGTCTTTCCATCACGAGAATATGGTCGTTACAACATATCCTTATTTAATAATTTTTTTCCTGAGTATTCCTTCTAAAAGTAAATAGGTATCATCATCCATGGTTTCCATCCACTGAACTTGTATTTCAACATCCCACTCCCAAGTATTAGTAAATACAAGGTCATGACACTATAACACCCAAACCAAATGAACTTACCTACCTCCAAGTCTATTCATAAAGCTCTCAAAAATATGAACTACATTCTCCTCGAAGGAAGAATAAACATTTAATTAGACATAATAAGTTTGAAAGACATGATACTGTTCTAGATGATATCATCAATGATGAGAAACAAGATAGACACCATCCATAGACTGGTATCATTAAGGATGTGTTTTCTGGTAAGCCACTACTCTAGTAGGTTTCATATCCTCGAATGGTCCAATGTACCTAGAAGAGAGACTACCCTACCTCTGAATATTTTTTTGGACTAACCTAGGAACGACATGAAATAAATCCAAGTCTCCGACAATGAACATGAGAGGTCTTCAATGACTATTGACTTATGACATATATTTATACTAATCTATTATCATGAACATTTTGATCATCTAGACCAGCTCTATTGCCTCTTTCCTGAGACATGGTCCAAGCATAGTTACCTTTAACCCATCTATCCATAAGATAGGTGATCGGAAATGCCAAAAATATAAGGATTAATAGGGATCCAATTTGATGGTGCCTTGAATGAAAAAATTATAAGGTAACACCACAAGGGGTTGTGTTACTCCTAGGACCCCTCGAAGTTAGAGACATATGAACAAAAAATTTCCTCTAACACGAATATCATGAGATCTTTCTGTCCATATGTTTTTTGGGGATAGGTCATTCTCAAAATCACATGTTTTCCATGGACTTATACAACCCTTAAAAACCATGATGTAATGTGATAATCCTTGTCAGAAATGATAGAACATGGTTCTTCATGAAGACATACAACATCCCTCATGTACATTCTCCATTTATTATCTACCAATGAAGTACCAATCATACGTATGATGTGTGAGACCTTCAAAAAATAGTTAATAACCATCCACACTACATCATTTCCATGAGCAGATTGGGGTAATCTAGTCATGAAATCCATCAAAACATGGACCCATTTTTACATGGGAATGGTAAATGGATGTAAAATCCATATCCACCATTGATTTTCCACCTTCACCTATTAACTAATCAAAAATCGAGTGATGATGCATGAAATTTCATGTTTCATACAAGGCCACCAAAACACATGGAACAAATCATGATACATCATGGTGAATCTATAGTAATCTTCCAATGTTGAGGGATGAAATTATCATATCATCTCCACTATGATGTTTTTTGAGACCCATACACTCTCCTGTAATAGATATGTATCATCCCCATCTATATTTCATCTAAATGATGTTTATTTATTTGAGATTCATTACATTAGTAAAAGGCCTTATATTTAAGGACCAAACCTCGATTTCTTATAGTTGGTACCTTATTTGACTACATTAGCCTAAAAATAAAATATAAGAATCCTGAAGGAAAGAGTTTTTCAGTATTATCAGATACAAGATTCATACATATGTTAAACATTACAACATGAAAATAAATACCACTTAGAAACAACTTAGAAAACATCCATAACTCTTGGGTTAATTCAGCATGTCATTCAAAAAACCATATTTATGTCCTGAAAAAATGAAACATAATAAAGGTGTGATAAAAAATTCTTAATAACGGTAATAAATATAGAGAAAGATAAGAAAAACATTAGAAATGGTGAATAATTTAAAACACATGCCACTAAATAAACACTTGAAAATAATATGGCAGAAAAATGAGTTGTGTAAATATTTCCCCCAAATAACATAATCATGGGTATTATACTAGTATAATAACCATATGTACCATATATAATATTTTCATGAGGGAATGCATAATGCAGGACATCTTAACCAAATTTTCAAGGCCTCGTGCCATGACCATAAATAATCATTTTGTCATGGCCTTGTGCCAAGACCATAGTTTGCCTCATGAGACCCTCTGATGCACCAAGGGGATATAGTAGGCCCCAAAAAACATGTACTATGTCCAATTCATTCCTCATATGAATTGGAATAAAAATAAAAATCTTATACATCCATATTTAAATTAATATATGAAATTCAAATAAAATTACCTGAACATTACGTATTATCACTAACCATTTAGATTAATTTGGGGAATGGATTTAAGATAGCACATCCACATCCAAAGTAATCATAAACAATTAAATTATGTACGGTAGATCATAAAATGACATAATAATACCAATAATACATACGAATCAACCAAATTGTTGAAATAGATGAAGATACTCTTATAAAATCTTCAAGTAAATATTGAGACAAATAATCATTTAATTATAAAAAAAAAGATCTTTAGTTAAAATATTTATTTAAAACCAGATGTTAATTAGAAAGAATATTCATTAAAAAATTCTTTATTTTATAAAGATAATGGTTTCCAAAAAAGTATTGTAGATTTCCCTTGATAATACTTAAGAATTAGAGAAATTCCCTTAGATCAGGCTTGTATTTAGGAAACAATTTCGAATGATTATTTTAAAATGAGTAACCATCCATAAAATAAAGAACGTATATGGTGGTTAAACATATAAAAACATCAAAAATAATTTATGATGACTAAATAATAATACACAAGTGTTTCATTGAGGTAATAGACAAAAAAAGTAACCAAAATGAAAATAGATTTTCTAGTGGAAAACGCTTACCTTAAATCCAATCGTGTTCCGCTCTTGAAATTAAGCTCTTAGAATATGATATTATAGTTATTAATAACCTATATCAAAACATATGAGAAATTAATTTATTTTATCATAATTATTTTTAGTTCATTTATTCCCTTATTGATAAGATATTATTATGAACACCATTCTTTTAGAGTGTCTGTTTTTCATATTTTCATAATCTGTTCAGTTGTTCTTATGTAATGGAGTTCATGTGGAGTGGTTGTAAATACACAGAAATGAATTAGCATATTATTTATGATCATACATAGGTGTTATTGGTAATTTATACAAATTGGTTACATGGCATGAGGACGATTTTTTATATATAACATTAATGATAACTATTTCTGTTAATTTGTGGGTTTTGATAACAAAAAAATCATTTATATTTATATCATAATAACATTGGTACAAATGGATTACAAAAAATAAGTTAAAAAAAATAAATATATAATAATTTTGATCAACCATAAAAATAATTGTTTAATGAATATAATTTAGAACTATAATAGAAATCGAAATCCCATCGTTCATGAATGTGGTAAATTGAAACATCTCATATGGTGTTCTTTCTACTAGTATAAAAGAAGGTAAAAGGAAGAGATGATGATAAATTATTCCACTATCATAAAGACATAAAAGTACATGTAAGGTACAAGAGTCATCACAAAATTTGGATAAGTAGAAGTAATAATATAAAAATAAAACAAATGAACTTGAAAGGAATGACAACGAATTGAAAGGAGGAATTTACCTCTTGAACCAAACTTCTTTAAGAGCCTCCTTAAGGAAGAGGATTGTGTTTTTTCATGAGACTCAGGATTTTTGGACATGGGGGAGGAGGTTTGAAGATAGTTGGACAAAATTAGGATAAGGCACAAGGCTTGAGAGTAGTGAAGAGAAGAGGAACTGAAGGGGGATTTAATAGTGGAGGGGAGTAGGGATTTCTATATTTTTATATTCATTAATTTATTATTTCTCCACAATACATGGAAAAGTGAGTCTTACATGGACAATAATTGTAATTTTATCATGTGAATCCGAATTAATTTGTCCTAAATCATCATAACATCATACATGACAATATAAATAGTGTATTTAGCTTATTTTGTAAATTATGGTATTTTAATATTCATTAAAAATTCAAATATTTCAAAAAAATCCGAAAAATTAAACCCAACCATTTTTTCAACGTTTAGAATCCCAAAATGAATTCCATTTTTTAAATATAATTTTCTAAATAATAATAAAATAATATTTAATGAAAATCATAATTAATTCTAAAAAGCAGTTCTAAAACATTTATTTACTTATTCCAAAAAAATGTATATCATACTTTAACTCAAATATTACTTATATATTATCATCAGTAAGGTTACTATTCATTATAGTATATCACTATTCATAAGGGTGTGTAACTATTCATATGGGTAGGTCACTATTCAGAAAAAAATATTTTTCTCTAATCGAACACCATATAACATACTAATCGCAACCGTGTATGTCTGATTTTCATTATTTACATCACAAAAGTGAAAAAATTATGTTTAAAGGTAAGATATAACTTATTAGTTTATAATGTAGTGATTTAATGTGATTATGAGAGGATTATATGATATTATTTTACATTGGATGAAATTGGGTCGTTACATTCTCTCCTCCTTAAAAAAATTTCATCATAAAAATTTGAAAAATGTCACCTATAATGATTTAGGTATGTCTTCAACATAGACTCCTTGGGAACCCATGTGGCTTCTTCCATATTATGGTTCCTCCAAAGATGCTTTACCAGATGAGTCATTTGATTACTCAATAATTGTTTTTTGATATCAAGAATCATTATAGGATCTACGCAATAAGATATATCATGCTCATGTTCTATTTCATCAAAGGTGATTATATGTGTTAGGTCTAGCATGTATTTCCTTAACATTTACATGTGAAACACATTGTGAACATTGGAGAGAGATGTAGGTATTTCAAAATGGTAAGATAAGACTCCACATCGATCAAGAATTTCAAAAGGTATGATTTACATGGGACTCAAGTTTCCCTTCTTAGTGAATCGTACAACACCCCCCATAGAGATACCATTAAGAAAACATGATCTCCTACTTAAAATTCCAAATATTTAAATTATTTTTTTACTTATATTTTTTTCTTACTATGAGCTATTTTGATAGGGGATAGGATAATATTCTCCTTCTCTATTGTTTCCTCAACAAGTTATGGTCCTACGAGCTTTCTTTCACCAACATCATCCCAACATGTCAGGGTTCAACTTCTCTTTCCACAAAACGATTCATAGGGTGTCATCTGAATACATTAATGGAAGCTGTTGTTATAAAAAAACTCTATGAGGGGAAAATAATTGTCCCACATGAGTTTAATGTCAATTGAACAAGACCTTAACATGCCTTCCCAAGTTTTTATTGTCCGTTCTGACTGTCCCTCGATTTTTGGGTGGTTGGAAGTACTCAAACAAAGATCAGTATCTAAGGACTTCTAAATAATTTTCTAGAATTTTTACGTAAAATGGGGATAATGATGTGAAAGAATTGATAATGGTACACCATATATCTAAACAATATCATCAATTTATATTCTTTCAAAACGTTTAATTGGTAAATCTTCTCTTATAGAACGAAAATGTGGTAATTTTATATGATGATCAACAATGACCCATATCGTATCATGATTTCGTGGATTATTTCGTATTCCCATGAAAAAATCTATTGTAATATCATCCCATTTCAACATAAAAATATTAAGGGGTTTCATGACTCCTCCAGGACATTGTCTTCCAACTATCACATGTTAACCCACCAAACTTCCCAACACATAACCAACAATCTCCCTCTTCATGTATTCCCCCACAAAAAAATTTCCATTAGATCGCTATACATCTTTGTGATACCTAGGTGTATTGAGAATTTAGAGCTATGAGCATCCACCAATTGTTCCCTCTTTAGATCTAGAGTACCAGGAACACAAATCCTCTTTCAGAATTTCAAAATGCCTCCTTCATATACAAATCAACTCAACATCCCATCATTTTTATCATTAATTTTATTTTGAAACTCCTCATCATAAGCGTAAGAACATTTTTCTTCTCCAGTAATCATTTTAGGAAACCATTTGAAAAGGTTGTGATGTGTTACCTTCCTAGATAATTCCCATATCCATATTTACTAGATCCATGTACAAAGGATACATTTCACATCTCATCTTGTTTAGAATTCCATGATCCTTTATGATCAAAGAATATGATATCTTTTTTTCCACCCTTGGGATGTATTGTATTGAAAAATAATAATATTTGAGTAGGTGCATTCATCTCATTTGACTCATTTTGACTTCTTTATTGTGAATATATATTTCAAACTCTTAGGTTCTGTATATATCACTAAATTTTCGCCATATATGAAATGTCTCCAAAACATTAGGGAAACGATTACCACTAGTAATTAAATATCACGAGTTTGATAGTTAGGTTCCTGAATTTTCAGCTACCTAAATGCATAGGAAATCACTTGATCATTCTACATAAGGACACAACCAAGTCCTTTCATTGATGCATCTCTATAGATGAAAAACCTGACATTCCACGACGGTAGGGTTAGGATCGGAGCATTCACTAAACTCCTCTTAAATTATTCAAAACCTTCTTCACATTTCTTTGTCCGTAATAACATATCCACATTTCATGTTAGTGTGGTCATTGGGTTGGTTAAATAGAAAATACTCCAAATGACACACCGATAATAACCAACTAAACCAATAATTCTATGTACCTCAATTACATTTGTTGGTGTAGCCTGTTCATGCATTTCTATTGTAATGATAGTTTCTACCGACATTTCATCCATAGAGAAAAGTTTTTAATAGAGAGGAAACTGTTTAGAGAAAAAAATCACACATTCTAAACTTCCCATAAAATTTTTTTCTTCTATGAGTCTTTAAGATAGTGAAAAATCATTTTCATGATCTTCATTGATTGTAGAGTATAACTGGATATCATCAATAAACACCACCAAACATTCCTGAATATATTCCATGAAAACTCTATTCATCAAATCCATAAAAATTGACAGTGCATTATATTAGTACGAAAGGAAGTAATTTGAACTCGTAATGCCTGTACTTGGTTCAGAATGATGTTTTTGGAATTTATTCATCCCTCAGAAGCCACTGATGAAATCCAGATCAAAGATCAATCTTGGAAAAAATTGGGATCCATAAAGTTGATCAAGTAAATCATCAATTCATGGTAGAGAATAGTTATTCATTTTTGTAATAGAATTGTTTTCCTAGTAATCAATGCACAACCTCATGGATCCATATTTCCTTTTGACAATGAGGACAGTGGAACCCCATGGGGAAACACTGGGTTGAGTATATCCATTATCACTCAATTCATATAGTTTATTCCTTAGTTGCTCTAACTCCATAGTGTCCATTCTATAAGGGTTCATTGATGTGGTCCTTGAACCAAGAATTTAGTAAATGGAAAACTCAATTTCCCACTTTGGATGATGTCCATGTAAATCCTTCGGAACAGTATCAAAACATTCTTGTTTAATATGTAAATCCTCTATCTGAACATTCATTTCCTCTTCCATATATATTTCATTCCCTTCCGCCCCAATAATTGAATTTAGTAGATCTACTCGGGGTGGATCTAAATGAGAATCAAATGGATCGGTTTCTACTCTAAAAAATAACAGATTCTATGTGATTCTCAGAAATTTTAACTCATGTATTCTTACAATAGATCTTCAGATCATAATTTGATTGTCAATTGATACCAAGTATTATATAATAGTCAACCATTGTTATGATGATAAGGGTAGCAACTAATGCACTTTTATGGGTCATGTGGGGAACAAGTCACAATACCGTTTTTGAAATGATACCTCTACAAGGGGTTTTGACTGATAAATCCTTTATTAAATCAAATTGCTCATATCTAATTATCCAGGAAAACCAAGAAGATATAAATGAATGAGATGATCTAGAATCAAATAAATTATTGTCTATGTTGGATAAAACAATCAATTTACCTTCCACCACTTCATTAGGAACTTCATCCCCGGTGGTTGTGACCGCATAAGATTGTCTTTTTCCCCCATTTCATTCATTGTCGAACATATCCTTAACACGTAGTACATTTATGTGAATAATGACCCATATCCTAGAAATTATACCACAGAACATTGGTAGCTTCTTTCTTTCTCTTATAATTTCCAGATAAGTTTCCTTTTTCCCCGCACTTGTAACAGACTCCCATTCCCTTCAGGAAACTGCCTAGGGGTTTCTTCCCACAATTACTACATGACAAAAATTCTACTCTTCCCTTCATCACCATTTACTTATTTCCATTCAATGTGTTTTAAGTATTTCTCTTCCTCTCTTACTTTCCCATTAAATTATAAGTCATTATGAATTATTTTTTTGTCTAGATATCACATGAAACTATGTCTTCATATGAAATGATATTCTAGGAGACCATAGCCCTTCAGAGTAATGGTTTTAAAACATAAAATAATTGATCAATTTCACTCATGGGACTACATATGTAGTCAGTTGATTGCATTTATATCCTTTTAAAGTTATATTCATTCATGGAAACAATTTCATCCTCCTTCTTCCTCAAATTCATGAATTTCCTCTCCATATCATCTCATTGTACACTAATGAAGTATTTTTCTAATAATATTCCCTTAAAATACCTCCAATACATCTCTTCTATTACTTCATACCCCTTTGTGTTTTGGTTTAATAACCACCATTGATCCATATCTCCCATTAGATGATAAACTACCATGACAACCTTCCCCAATTCGTTGCATACTAACGCATGAAATATCTTCTATAGGGAACATATCCATTGCTCTACAATAAATGGGTTTTTTGTCCCATTGAATTATGGTGGTTGTTTTCGCATAAAGAAATCTCACATAGCTCTTCTATGTGGTGAATCCTGATTATCTATACAAGTAAGGTCATTATTCATAGCATGAGTATGTTTTCCCAGTATAGTTAAAAGATTAATATCACATGATACAACATCATTATCTTCCATCAGTGGGAAATCCCTACAGGGGACATGCACGTTCATGTGGTTTCGATTCCTTACACTAGGATCCATTTCTAAATAATGACATATAATAGATTTGGATATGAATCATAATTTATAATCTCAATGTAGAAAAAAACATAGCATAAATCTAAATTCTATGCATAACCATTCTCTAAATCATAAACATGGTATCTTCAAGGAAAATTTAACATTTAAATCATTTTTATTAGATTGTAAATAAAATTTGAGTTATCTTAAGAATATTCCTTGTGAGTGTCGTAACCAAAAGTGAAACAAGAGCCATTATCATTTACCAGGATACCATGGTTCAAGCCTAAAACTACATGTCAAAGCATTCACTCCTAGGTACATATGTACCAGAATCACCTCTACCTTCTCATATCCAGACAGGGATGTATTCCTTGAAAGATCCACATAGTCTATTCCATTTCAAAATACCAGGATGTTCTTGTCTATTTATTCTCAAAAAATATTTTATGGATGCTTCCCTAATCAACATTTCCAAATCAATTTTCAATGTTTTCAAGAAAACTTCATCTTATACCAATAGTAAGTACCCACCCCCAATCGCCCAGATCTGGTGCCTTATTTGATTACATTGGCCTACAGACAAGGAAAAATCATCCAAAAGGACAGATTAGTTTAGTATTTTTGGAAACAAGTTTCATACATAAGTTTAGCCTTACAACCAGAAATGAAATACAACATTGAAACTCTTTAGAAAACATCCATAATTCCTCAGATATTTCATCATGTCATTCATAATAAACATCTTCATGTCCTAAGAAAATGAAACATAAAAATGGGGTGATCTCAAATACACAGTAAGGGTAAGAAATATAATTGTAGATATCATAAATATTAAAAATGGTGAATAATTGAAAACACATGCCTCTAAATATAAACTTGAATATATTATGGCAGAAAAATGAGATGAATAAATATTTACATAACATAACATAATCATGGTTATTCTACTAGTTCAATAAATGTAGAGACCCAAATCCTGACATACATGGAAATTACATTACTTTTGCGAAATACATAGTACATAACAAAAACACACACACAAGGACTGTAATAGTTTAGTGTCTTTGGAAACTCGGAACATAATATTCTAATCATGGTGAAAGATCTTCAACATCTCCCACAAATATCTTCCCTTTTTTCTTACCTAAAACATTTCTTTATATCCTGGGGAAAATAAAACATAAAAGGGTGAGCTAAAATGCTCAGTAAGGGTAAACAAAAGAAATATCAATCACATCATATTCATAAGAACATAACTTTTGGAAATCTTAACCTGCAAAAGAGATCATAATTTCATAACATGGGGTAAATCATAGTAGTGAAATGTAATCCCAATAATCATAACGAAAATCATGAAACTTTGTGTAATACACATATAATCATAGAGAATCATTTCTTATTATTCAAGACCCATTTCCAAGATTATCTTAGTGGACAAAGTCCATTTCTGAACCGAGTTCACTCCTTGTTTCATTCCTGTTTCACTAAACTGGTATAACATACCGTTCTCGCCATGTCCATCTCATGAGATATAAAATCATTACCCAATGAATTGGAGGGAGATATAGGTCCCACCCATCTAATAATGTCACCATTCTTTTGTGTTCCACAAAATCATAAACCATACATCATAGCATAACCCATGTAATAAAAATAGGAATCTTAAACATTGTGACATCATAGAACAATTCATATCAGATAAAGGAATTCATAAAAATAATTCCATCACAACATATTAAAATAAATGTAATAGTAGGTATAAAAACAGAACCCTTTATTATCTTAGATGGAAAATAATGTTGATAAAACACTTGAACTCCATTCTTGAAGAAAATATCATTTCAACTTCAAAAACATTTTTCCTTTCTTACCATGTCAAATAATTTTAAACGAAAAGAAGTTGATTAAAAAAACATGAAAACTTGTAAAGTAAGCTTCATGGAAATAATGTTTTAAAAATCCATTCATGCCGTAGAAGTAAAAAAACTTTCTTCGTACTTTTGTCGGAAAAGTCAAAAAATGCCTCGTATGAAAAACGACAAAAGATTCCATTCATATCTTTTACTAAAAACTCACCAAAGGGTAAAATTTGAATTAAGCTATTGTAGAGGGATATAAATATTACATATTGAGGAGACATGTATGTGGATGATAAAATACACCCCAGTAAATACCAAAGTATAATCAATCTCAGATAAAAATGAGATTTTGATATTTCACTTACCTTAGGTCCAATTTGCTTTGTAAGAGTCCGAACCTCCTGTATAATGATTTAAATAATGACATTGACATATTAAAGAATCATATTAATTGTTATCATATCATATATGGTTCACTTATGACTTTATATTACCCATTCTTATGTAAATTAATGTTGAAGTAGTGTTTTGGGTAAAATCATCTTATTTATCGTACGTGTTTGGACTCGTTGTTCTTGATGTTATTATTACTTATATCATGATTTACTTACCTCCAAAATGTAAATAATAATTTATATATCATATACATTTATTATATATCCAGAATATACAAGCCTTTATAATAGTACATAACATATGGAGGTAAGAAATGAAACACACCGTTCATGGAGACGGTAAGTCGTACGTACGCATTAATGCTACTTTCATTTCTATTTCTTATTTTATTGGAATTAAAACATAATTATACATAGGTATATTATAATTCCAATATAATATCATATATAATATCATTAACCACATCCTTTAAACATTCCACATAAGGTATTAACGAATCACATCACTTTGAGGGGGCGATAGTCCTTGCTTCCTCAAATGAGATTATCGTATTTACCGACTATGGAAATCGTAAATGATTGATATAATTGGGAAGTAAAGAAGCATACAGAAATAATAAACATAATATATATTATATATAAATACAATGCCATCATAATGTCCACCATGAGAGGCGGTAGGGGAAAATCGAACAATCATCGTTTCGTGAGGCGTTAGTTTTCCATCACAGAAACATTATGTTCTTCATCCATTAGATGGAGGTGTGTGTAAGTGTAGTTCTAATAATTCTCATAACAACATTCTAGTATTTTTGGGATACTAGTGTTGTCACAAAATGATGGATTAAAAAGATTTTAGGTGTTGAAGATGTAGAATAACATAAAACAACTTAAGAGAAACTGTTACCTTTAATTTTGGTACCTTTCTTTGGTTTGAACCAAAAGGACTTCTTGGAGAGTCTTATGCCTAATGTAAGGCTTAAAGGGAAAGGAGAGGGATGTAGGAAGCTTATTTGGGAAGAGTTTGGAAGAGCCAAAAGTCTTGAGAGGTGTAAAGAATATCATAGAAGTGGTCTCCTTTTATAAGGGAGTGGAGGGGCTCTTTAGGAAAGTGTGAAAACATTATTTTATTATAAACATATCTTCGATTTCAAGAGGTCCAAAACACATTAATGTAAGAGCTGTGATGACTCATAATCTAAATAAAATCATCCAATAGGAATTGGAAAAGTTTTGGATGATATTTTAATAATTTTAGTCTTATTTATTTAAATTATTTATTAATGAGGTAAACACTACATCATTATTCTGTCATAAATAATTTAATTCATTTGATGTCTAAAAATTATGAGAAAAATACCATGATGTAGGGAATCTTTTTATATTACCAAATAATATTTTTAGTCGAAAATATAACTTATATATCCCATTATAAAAATTAATTACTAAAAGGGTTTTGTTAAAGTCATGTTTTTCTTTACATTAAATTAATTAATCCAAATTGTCAATTTCACTACCAAGTGGCTCCTTGGGGTCCCAAAATAGGCCCAAGGATGCCCATGGTCGTCCACTACTCATCCAATAAGGTTAGGACATGTTTTAAGGTAATTTTAAATTATTATAATATTATTTTAACCTTGAATTACCCTATTTACCTTTAACCGCAGTAAATAAAAAAAACCGCAGTTACTATTCATAATGCACAAAAATAAAAAGTAGCTTATTAACATAATTTGGACCCACTGATTCCAAATATGGAACCCATCTTTCCAAATTCAATACAAAAAAGTGGCAGAAATTAAATTAAAATTAATCCCATTGTCGAAAGAAAACGGGTTTTTGTTTAAAACATTGCAAAAGATTGAATTGATTTAACCTACGAATTCAAGGTAAAATCAAGTATAATGGCATTCATTATATTAAATGGTAAAAATATATTTTATTTATAATTTGATAACATTACATATTATTATTTAACCACATAATTTATTACGATGAAAAAAGTTGTTTTTAATTAAAATATAGCGTGTTTTTACTATTCATTAAAATATGAAAGTTATCAGAAAAATATCAAAACATTATCCAATGTAAATTTTTATATCCTGATTCAAAAGAAGAATTGTATTATGTCAAATTTGACTTATAAACATGTAAAAAACTAGATTTAATGTGGGTGCGCCATCAAAAGGTGGCAAAAATGCATTTTTTAAAAAATACTTATTTTACCCGAAAAATTTATTTTGTTCCCATACCATGTTCTAGAAAATTTATATGATGAATAATAATGTTATAAAATTAAAAATTTAGTTAATACCATTCATAACGGCTAGTTTTAATAATATTTTAATAGCATATCGTTGTTTAGTGACACTCGGTATTGCGTACGACGCAAGCTATCGAGGAAGGTCGTAGTTGCGTGAAATGCAAGCCAAGTCAGGGTTGCGTGTTGTGAAAGAATCCTTCGTTGTCTCATTTAAAAGAATCCAACCATATTTTATACATTGAATATATATATATATATATATAAACAAACATAATGTTGCGTAGAATGACTATTATAAAACGAACGTGAAATTGTGTGTAACACGATCCAAGAATAGTGTTGCATATACTGCAAGCTAATACGATGTTGTGTATAGTACAAGATAAACTTGGTGTGGTGTATAGAAGACATCAATGAAATTAAAAAAAATTCATAAAATCTCGGGGTGTTACATTCTACCCCCCTTAAAATGAATTTCGCCCTCGAAATTCTTCGGGGTTATACATGGTTTACTACTTGAAAATTTATTTAATAGTAACCCACATCATAAAAAGGTATACCAAAACTTGGATTTAAAAACTAAAGTATGAAACGTAATGGTTACCCAAATTAACTCATCACTGGGTTTCCACGTAAGAGAACATAGGTGAAAATATGGATATAGAAGAAAAATCTCACCATCAAGTTCTGATGGAGAGTGGTAGAGAACATCGCTATGAAAAAGCCAATAATCACAAAGCCGTAAATTTGTGATGATCTAGGGTACCATCTGGTTCATCAGATATAAGAGCACTAGGACAACATTTTGGTTTTCAATATCATTTCCCTAAAGATGATGAATTAAAAAAATACTTATATGATTTCGGTACAATCTCACTGTTGTTCGTGAATTGAACAATTTCCACTTCATATCATAAAGAATTGAAGTTGAATTTGTTATTCGTGAAGCATTAACAGATCATGTAATAGAATGATGGGTCATTCCATCTGTTTCAGAAAAAAGGTTAGCAACAGTTATAAGTCCATCTTATGGTGAGATTAATCGTATATGGTTCCAAAAATGGACTTATACTTTATTTATCTTACCGCTTAATAAAATAAAACTACTTTCCACTAACCAGGGACTTTCTATAGGCCAGTGGTAGCTGATAAAGGCCTGTCACACTTCAGTTGTTGGTTTGATTCCCAGAGCCTTGTCCGACGTGATGGGCTATCACCCATCATGCATGTTGTCCTTTTTCTAAAACTACATTACTATAACAACCCATCCATAATATCGAAAAAAAGTTTTATCCTTAATCAATACTAACTTATGTCCAACATAATCCATTCCAATCTTCAGGCTTATCTAAAATACTTCGTTCCAAGCTCATAGTATAATGAAAATGATTACTTGAAATGTCACATAACAATCATGTGAATGCCAACATTTATCCCCCATATATCATAAGATATATCAAGTTGAATACCTTAATCATGTATTCTCTTGAAGAATGAATACCCATTGAACCTTAGTGAAAATATGAATGCAGTTCAAAGTTAACACTTTCCACATACCAAAATCCACAAAATTCTATATACTCAAACCATGATATCACTTAGTACTTATATCAAACATGAGCTCATGAATACTGTCAGACATTTCATTTTCTTGTTTTCCCTTCATTATGCACATATAATCTTTTTTTTCAAAAATATCTCAATCCCTTTCCATGGTTACCAGTACCATAAAATTATTGAAAACCACAATAGACAAATACATAAATATTCTAATATTCCACGATACTATATAAAACATTATTTTGGAATCCCATTACGTAAACACTCAATCATTCCACCACATCGATTTCATATTCAACATCACCAATAGTGATCACATGTGACTTCCCTTTGTCCTTTGCCTTAAGTGGTTGCTCATGTCGATCATCACAAACCCATTGATTAGGGAATTTATTAGAATAATTCCCCATTTCCTTTCACTTGAAGCATTGAAGTGTTGGTGGTGCGTTCTCTACAGTCTTTTCTTTATTCACATCATTAGAAACCCTTTTTCCATTACATCGACACTTAGCTGCTCGATGACCTTCTTTTCCACACATAAAACATTTTCTAGTCCCTTTAAGAAAATCTCTACCATGCTTCTTTCCACACTTTGAGCATAAGGAAACATTCATCTTCTTTTCACCATTATTCTGAGATTTCTCCTTGAACTCCATATTTCGTTTCTTGTCAAAACTATGAGATGGATAAGTAACACCAACTTCCATTTCTACCTTGATAGCACAACGCACAATTTCTTCATAGCTACTGAAGTCTCTCATAGCTAATGCCCTTTGAATATTTGGTTTTAAGCCACTGAAGAATCAATCAACTTTACTTTCAGGTTGGATGATAAATCGAGATGCATACCTTTCAAGGCTTGTAAAATTCGCTTTGTATATACCAACAGATTCATCATCCTTTTGCTTTAGTTCAAGAAACTACTTCTCCATCTTTGTTCGAAGAATACGAGGGAAGTACTTATTGAAAAATAAGTTCTTGAACTCGTCCCATTCCATGGACTCAATTTCATATTTTGGCCTCGTATTCTTGATAATATTCCACCATTGATCAGTATCACCTTCCAAACGATACACTGCTAAGATGACTTTATCATGTTCAGGACATTGAAGAACTGAAAATATCTTTTCAGTAGTACTGATCCATTGTTTAGCAACAAGTGGATCAGAAGACCCACTGAAAGAAGGTGGACGTTGCCTCATGAAGGACTCGATAGAATATTGTTCCCTTCTATGCTCATTTGGAAGTCCATAATGATTCATAGCTTGTGTAAGTATAGAAATAAGATTTTGCACTCTATCTCCCATAACATTTGTTTATTCAGGAGGACAATCATTGCATTGTCCATTGCATTGATCAACACGGTTCCTTTGGGTTCCATCCATCGTCTAAAACCCAAAAAGAATAGTGTGAGAGGTAAAAATCATAATAAAGGGGGAGTAACTTCAATATCTAACATCTTTTGTTTAATCTAATATTGTTACCATAATTCTAGTACTATATCCTATATGTATACTTATCCTTAGGGACATCCCTAGACATACCTTAGAAATATCTTTAGGGATCTCACTAAAGTTCTCGCATCCTAGTTTCCAAAGGTTGACTAAACCTTTCCTCTGACACCAACTGTACAGACCCGTAGCCTGACATACATGGACATTACATTACTTTTGTGGAATACTTAGTACATAACAAAAACAAACACATAAGGAACGTACTAGTTTAGTGTCTTTGGAATCTCGGAACGTAATCTTCTAATCATGGTGAAAGATCATCAATATCTCCCATAAAGATCTTCCCTTTTTTTATTACCTAAAACATTTCTTTATATCCTGGGGAAATGAAAACATAAAAGGGTGAGATCAAATTCTCAGTAAGGGTAAGCAAAAGAAATATCAATCACATCATATTCATAAGAACATAACTTTTTGAAATCATAACCTGCAAAAGGGATCATAATTTCATAACATGGGGTAAATCATAGTAGTGAAATGTAATCCCAATAATCATAACATAAATCATGAAACTTTGTGGAATACACAATAATCATATAGAATCATTTCTTATTAGTCAAGACTCATTTCCAAGACTATCTTAGTAGACAAAGTCCATTTCTGAACCGAGTTCACTCCTCGTTTCAGTCCTGTTTCACTAAACCGGTATAACCTACCGTTCCAGCCATGTCTATCTCATTAGATATAAAATCTTTACCCAATTCATTGGAGGGAGATATTGGTCCTACCCATCTCATAATGATACCATTATTATGTGTGCCTCAAAATCATAAACCATATATCATAGCATAACCCATATAATAAAATGGAAATCTTATACATCTTCACATCATAAAACAATTCATATCAAATAAAGGAATTCATAAAATTAATTCCATCAAAACATAATCAAATAAATGTAATAATAGGGGTAAAAATAGAACCCTTTATTATCTTAGATGGAAAATAATTTTTATAAAACACTTGAACTCCATTCTTGAAAAAATATCCTTTCTACTTCAAAAACATTTTTCCTTTCTTGACATGTCATATAATTTTAAACTAAAAGAAGTTGATTAATAATAAACTTGAAAACTTTTGAAGGAAGCTTCTTGGAAATAATGTTTTAAAAATCCATTCATGCCGTATAAGTAAAAAAACATTCTTTGTACTTTTGTCAGAAAAGTAAAAAAGTACCTCGTATGAAAAACGACAAAAGATTCATTTCATATATTTTACTAAAAACTCACCAAAGGTTAAAATTTGATTTAATATATTTTAGAGGGATATAAATATTAAATATTGAGGAAAAATTGATGTGGATGATAAAATACACCCCATTAAATACCAAAGTATAAAAAATCTCGGATAAAAATGAGATTGTGATATTTCCCTTACCTTAGGTCCAATTTTCTTCGTAAGAGTCCGAACATCCTGTATAATGATTTAAATAATGTCATTGACTTATTAAAGAATAATATTCATTTTTATGATATCATATATGGTTCACTTATGACTTTATATTACCCATTATTATGTAAATTAATGTTAAAGTAGTGTTTTGGGTAAAATCATCTTATTTATCGTACGTGTTTGGACTTGTTGTTATTTAAGTTATTATTACTTATATCGTGATTTACTTACCTCCAAAATGTAAATCATGATTTATATATCATATACATTCATTATATATACAGCATATAAAAGAATTTATAATAGTACATAACATATGGAGGTAAGAAATGAAACGCACCGTTCATGGAGACGGTAAGCCGTACGTACGCATGAACGCTACTTTCATTTCTATTTCTTATTTTAATGGAATTAAAACATAATGATACATAGGTATATTATAATTCCAGTATAATATCATATATAATATCATTAACCACATGCTTTATACATCCCACATAATGTATTAACGAATCACATCACTTTGAGGGGGCGGTAGTCCGCACTTCCTCAAATGAGATTATCGTATTTACCGACTATGGAAACCATAAAGGCTTGATATAATTGGGAAGTAAAGAATAATAAATAAATAATAAACATAATAAATATTATATATAAATATAGTGCCATCATAATGGCCACCATGAGCGGCGGTAGGGGAAAATCGAACAATCATCGTTTCATGAGGCGTTAGTTTTCCATCACAGAAACATTATGTTCTTCATCCATTAGATGGAGGTGTGTAAGTGTAGTTATAATACATCTCATAAAAACATCCTAGTATTTTCAGGATACTGCTTTTGTCTCAAAATAAAGGATTAAAAAGATTTTAGGGGTTTAAGAAGTATAATAAAATAAAACAACTTAAGAGAAACTATTACCATTAATTTTGGTAACTTTGTTTGGTTTTAACCAAATGGACTTCTTGGAGAGTCTATTGCCTAATGTAAGGCTTCAATGGGAAGTATAGGGATGTAGGGAGCTTAGTTGGGTAGAGTTTGGACGAGCCAAAAGGCTTGAGAGGTGTGAGTAATTGCATAAGAGTGTTCTCCTTTTATAAGGGAGTGGAGGGGCTCTTTAGGAAAGTGTGAAAACATTATTTTATTATAAACTTATCATCGGTTTCACGAGGTAAAAAACACATTAATGTAGAAGATAAGATGACTCGTATTCTAAATAATGTCATCAAAAAAGAATTGGACAGGTTTTGGATGATATTTTAATCATTTTAATCTTATTTATTTAAATCATTTATTAATGAGTTAAACACTACATCATTATTGGGTCATAAATAATTTAATTCATTGGATGTCTAAAAATTATGAGAAAAATACCATGATGTATGGAATCTTTTTATCTTTCCAAATAATATTTGTAGTCGAAAATATAACTTATATATATCCTTTTAAAGATTAATTACTAAAAAAGTTTTGTTAAAGTCAATTTTGTCTTTACATTAAATTAATTAATCCAAATTGTCATTTTCACTACTAAGTGGCTCATTGGGGTCCCAAAATCGTCCCAAGGATGCCCATGGTCAGATACTACTCATCCAATAAAGTTAGGACAAGTTTCAAGGTAATTTTAAATTATTATAATATATTTTTTTACCTTGAATTACCCAATTTAACTTTCACCGCAGTAAATAAAAATTACCGTAGTTACTATTCATAATGCCCAAAAATAAAAATTAGCTTATTAACATAATTTGGACCAACTGATTCCAAATATGGAATCCATTTTTCCAAATTCAATACACAAAAGTTGTAGAAATTAAATTAAAATTAATCCCGTTGTCAAAAGAAAACTGGTTTTTGTTTAAAACATTGCAAAAGATTGAATTGATTTAACCTACGAATTCAAGGTAAAATCAAGGATAATGACATACATTATATTAAATGGTAAAAATATATTATATTTATACTTTTAAACCATTCAATATTATTATTTAACAACATAATTTTTTACGATGAAAAACGTTGTTTTTAATTTAAATATAGTGTGTGTTTACTATTCATTAAAATATGAAAGTTATCAGAAAAATATCAAAACATTATCCAATGTAAATTTTTATATCCTGATTCAAAAGGAGAATTTTATTCTGTCAAATTTGAATTATAAACATTTCAAAAACTAGATTTAATGTGGGTGCGCCATCAAAAGGCGGCAAAACTGCATTTTTTGAAAAATACTTATTTTACCCGAAAAATTTATTTTGTTCTCATACCATGTTCTAGAAAATTTATAAGATGAATAATAATTTTATAAAATTAAAAATTTATTTAATAATATTCATAACATCTAGTTTAAATAATATTTTAATAGCATATCGTTGTTTAGTAAAACTCGGTATTGCGTACGACGCATGCTATCGAGGAAGGCCGCGGTTGCGTGAAATGCAAGCCAAGTCAGGGTTGCGTGTTGTGCAAGAATCCTTCATTGTATCGTATAACAGAATCCAACAATATTTTATACATTGAATATATATATATATATAAACAAACTTAATGTTGCGTAGAATGACTATTATAAAACAAACATGAAATTGTGTGTAACACGATCCAAGAATAGCGTTGCGTATACTGCAAGCTAATACGGTGTTGAGTATAGTACAAGATAAACTTGGTGTGGTGTATGGAAGACATAAATGAAATTAAAAGAATATTTTTCATAAAATATCAGGGTTTTACAATAACCACATGAATAATTAGTATTATTTTTATAATTAGTGATTACATAATGCGAGATAACATAACAATACTATCAAGGCCTCATGACAAGACCATAAATAATCATTTTTTCATGGCCATGTGCCAAGACCGTAGTTTTCCTCATGAGACCTACCGATGCACCGAGGGGATATAGCGGACCCCACTATACACTAACAATGTAAAATTAATTCATCATATTAACATGGATAAATTTTAACTACATATATATTCATATTAAAATTAATATTTGAAATGCCATTAACTTTCCCCAAACATTAAGCATAAACACTAACCATTCATAGTAAAATATGGAATGTATTTAAGATAGAAAATCCACATCCCAAGTAATCATACAACATTAAATTAAGTATGGAAGATGATTACATTTAATACTAATCCCAATAATACTTAAGAGTCAACAAGAGTTTTGAAATAGACGACGATACTCTTATAAAATCTACAAGTAAATATTGAGATAAATACTATTTTACTTGCAAAAGAAGATTTATTTTAGAAAAATATATGTATAGAACCAGAAGTGAAGTAAGTTAGTATTTTGATTATAAAATTAGTAATTTTATAAATTTAATTTTTTTCCAAAACAAATTATAGAGTTCGCTAGAAATATGTATGAATTACCAAAATTCCCTTGGATAGTAGTTCTATTTCTGAAACAATTTCAAAAGTTCCTTTTAAAAAGTATAACTATACATTAATTAAGGAATGATTATGGTTGAAAAAAATTAATATATAACCCTCAGTCATAATATTTGATGAGTACATAATAATACAGAAGATTTTCATTGAGGTAATTGGAAATAAAAGTAGCCCTAATGAAAATAGATGTTCAGGTGGAAAAACACTTACCTTAAATCCGAACGTGTTCCTCTCTTGAACATAAGATCCTAGAATTTGAAATTATAATTATTAATAAACTATTTAAGAACCAATTAGACATGATTTTATTTTATCTTAATTATATTTAGTTCATTTATTCCCGTATTGATATGTTATTATATTGAACTTCTTCGTTTCTCAGTGTTCGTTTTCATTATATTCTTAATCGGTTCACTTGTTCTTAAGTAATTTTCTTCATGTGGGATGATTGTAAATATCCATAATTGAAATGAGATACTAATTTTGATCATATATATGTGTTATAGGTCATTTATATATAACATGGTCACAAGGAATGTGGATGAATTTTTATATATAACTTTAATGATAATTGTTTCGATTAATATGTGGGTATTGATTAACTTAAACTCATTTTTCTTAATAACATAAAACAATATTTACAAAAGGGAATACAGAACCTCAAATAGGGTATATTTAAAACATAATAAACTTACTCAAACATAAAAATAATGGTTTCATGACTAGAATTGAGAATCATAATAGAAATCAAAATCCCTTTGTCCTTGAATGAGGTATAGTGACACATCTCGGATGGTGTTCTTGCTACTAGTATAAAAGAATGTAAAAGTAAGAGATAAGGATTACATATTACACTATCATGAAAAAATTATAGTAAATTTAAGGTACTGGATTTACCAAAAGATTTGGATAAGGACGTTTAATAATAGAAAAATAAAACAAATGAACTTGAAAGGAAAGACCAGGAATTAAAAAGAGGAATTTACATCTTGATCCAATATTCCGTGAGAGCCTCCCTAAGGGAGAAGTTTTGTTTTTTGTATGATACCAAGGCCTGATGGAGGTGGGAGTGGTGGTTGGGAGTATAGTTGGATAGAATTTGTAGATTTATCATGTATTGAGAGGACTAAATAGAAGATGGATTGATGGGGGGTTTTATATTGGAGGGGAGTGGGGATTTCTAAATTGAATATTCATTAAATTAGTAGTTATCCACCAGGTAAGGGATAGTTATTATTAAATTACCAGAAATAGTAATTTTATCATGTGAATCCGAATCAGTTGGTCTTACATCAGTAGAAAATCATTCATGACACTATAATTAGTGTATTTAGCTTATTTTGTAAATTACAGTATTTTATTTTCCATAAATAAATCAAGTATTTCAATAAAATTTAAAAAATTCTCCTCAACCATTTTTTGATGTTTAGAATTCAAAAATATTATCAAATTTTCAAAAATAATTTTCTAAATATTATTAATTTAATATTTATTTAAATAAAAATTTATTCTAAAAATACATTTTTAAACCATTTATTTACAAATTCCAAAACATAGGTATATCGTACTTAAATATGAATATTATTTATATACTATAATAGGTGTGGTTACTATTAATTAATGTATATGACATTTCATAAGGTTATTTTACTATATATATGAGTATTTTAATATTCACCAAAAATTATGTTTTTCTTATTGGTCTCGAAATAACATGCTGATCGCAACCGTGTATGTCAGATTTTCAAAATTTACATCACAGAAGTGGAAAACTTATGTTGAAAGGTCACAAAGCAATTAGTAGTTAATTATATAGTAATTTAATGTGATTAATACATGTTTATATGAAAGGAATTTCCATTTTAAAATATTGGATCATTAAATTATCGATCAAATATTTGCCTCATTTTTACCCATTCATAATGAATATTGGTCCCTTCTATGGATATAAGGATAGTCTTACCATGGTCCTCCTGAATCTAAATATAAATCCCTATGAATAAATCAAGGAGCATTCATTCATAGTGAGCCTCTTTAACCACATGTTTCAGATTATTCTAGATGAGATCATCTACTACAGTGTTTCCTTTTCCATGAGTATCAGCCTGCTATAAAACAAATAGTTGTAGGAACTCAATCAACTTGTGCTGCCTGAGATTCAGGTCCTGATGTTTAATGAATATATGATGATTTTATGAAAAATAAATACGATAAAACAATCTCAAATTAGATAATGTCTCTAATAGTTATGGGCATTAAATACATCATTTATCTCTAGGTAATGAATTGGGTATTTCTTCTCATGATGCCTCAAATGACGTGACCCATATGCAATGACTAGCTCTACCAAAATTAGAACAATGCCAAACATGTTACCAAATGTGTCATATTAGAATATATAGAACCTTCATAGATAAGAAATAATATATATCACCCCTGAAATTGAATGAATCATCAATTAATGTAATTATTTATACCAACTCCCGAACAATACAAAATTTACACCATTCATTGTCAATCACATAAGCATTGTTGAAAGCTAGGAGAAATCGTTGTTGAAATTTCCCTAATACCCAGTTATCCCAAAAAAATCTTGTGATATCACTTATTTTCTTTGGATACTCCAACGATACTACTACTCTCACGTTCAATGTGTATATTGAGACTCCTATATCCAATATTTTATGACCATGGAAGTGGATTTTTTTATCCAAAAGAGGCATTTATTGTGCCCTGCTTAGAGAAAATTATCGTTCAATGTATTCTTCATGATATCTATATGTTTGGTCTGGTTGTTTCAAGATTTTTAATACCCTAATATGTTGTAAAAAATCACTACCACAAATGAATCTTAATATATGTGGAAAACCTATTTCATAAGAGCCATGAAAATATAAAGTGCATTTGTGAGTCTGAATGGCTTAACCAAGTACACATATAGACCATACCTTCTACTAAATGTTTTTAAATGTATGTATAAGGACCTAACAGTCACCTAAAGATATCCCAATATCAAATATATTATTGAATACACTTTCATTCCTCGTATATGATAAGATAGTTAAAATATTCATGTTAGTGGATAACAATTCATTACATTGAACCGGTTCAACTGATGGAGATCCATGAAAATTTTAACTGTACCTTCCCTAATCATTAAAAAATGACCGATAAACCCCAAGGAGTATTTTTTTTGGTGTATGAAGATCTTATCCTCTATGTCATACAACTAATTCTTGAGATCCATGAGGTCTATAGGCGTTATTCTATAAAGAGGAATGGTCACTGATACTACTCCTGGCACAAGATCTATGGTAAATTATACCTATTTCACTGGTGGTAGACTAGTAAAACATTTAAAAAATATGTCCTTGAAATGATCCAATATAAAATTAAAAAGAGAAATTCGTAACCCCTGATCCTCTAAGAAAATAATGTTTATTTTATCTGTCTTTCTACCTAGACTCTACTACTTTTTGTTTCTCATCTCACATGAACTTCACATTCTATCTTATGAAAATTCTTACCACCCTTATTGATGATTTCATCTCTTATTGATGATAAATGTCCATATAGGATTTATATGGTAACAGGTTTTTGATCCCTATGATTACATCAAAGGACTTCATTTCAAGGACAATAATATTCCATGAGAAGTGGTTTACATATATCTCAAGGAGAAAATCCCTATAATGATGAACACACACTGACTGAATACCTAATTGGGTATCAAGTGTCATAACACTAATAAATTTTTAAATCTTGAGTACTAAACATAACATTATAGTCTCAAATATAAATGAGTGAGACACAAGAGTGTCAAATAAAGTAGACACGGATGTGGAGGATACTAGAATAATACCTCAAAATTTAGATGGTGCAGTGCTCGACACATCTAGAATAGGGTGAAATAAATTTAACTATCCCTTATCATCCCTAATTCACTTATCATATTCTATGAGATATCAAGCTCTAATGGTGCTACAAATCATGAGTCTAACAACCTCTACCTTGGATACCACCATGGCCTGAGTAGATAGTGGTATTCTAGCTTCCTTCCTGTTGTGACCCCATTGCCCCCACACTGTAATAAGGTGTAGTAGTAGGTCATCACAATCAAGTAAATTATGGAAAAGTCTTGGAGAGGAAATAGATCATCCGCATCATGTCACATCCTCTTCCTACCACTAGATCTTGTAACCATTGAGGCATCATGTTTCCTGACTTCCCGCATTGGTAAAATATTATGAAATTGGCTTCACAAGGTTCATGAAAGCATCTAACTCCATGAGTGGCCTGAAAATGTATCTTTCACCCAGATGAAAGACAAATTTTTGATCTCGCTAACATACCACCCTGACTCACAACATCATCTTCCCTCAAATTATCTCTATAATATTTATGGATTTACAATTTCCCAATTAGTTGTCAACATGAAACCATTGAACTGGATTTAATTAGAATATAATAGCCCATCCCTGAATCTCTTAGTTTTTATAATATCATCACCATCTAGAGTAGGAGAAAAATTCTATAGCTTAGTATAATGAGTAGAGTATTCTATAACAGGTATACCTCTTGGCTATAGGTTAATGAATTCCCTATATCTATAATCCCTCACTATTTTGTGAAATTAATTATAATTGATAATAGTTTGTATGTCAACCCAAATCATATCACTTTTTTGATCTACCTGGGTAATAAAAAACAACCAACACATCATATAATCAATAAGAATATATGCATTTTGGTTTACCCTCATCTCTAGAGGAATCTCCATGTTCTTTAATATAGAAAAAACGGTTCGATCACGGAATCATCATCATGTGGTCCTCTGTCAGTAGAAAATGTTGATGGATACTATTGTTGGGACGCTCATTTCAAATATTCCATACTCAGGGAATGCTAAACAAAACCATTCTTGTTTTGAAAAATATTTAAAAATCCCTCTTTTTACTAGGTATTGGTTTTCATGTCCATAATAGGAGGAGGTTTCCAAGGTTACACTATTGGATGAATGACTAGAATCATTGGGATGACCACCACCAATTTATGGTCATCACCAACTTTAGGGTGTGTAACTAGAGATCTTCTCTGTGAAATGATACTAAAATTCTAAATATATGACACAAATGATATATTAAATATTTAAAAGGCTGGAGATTGAATTCTAGGGTAGGTTCATATCCCTTTGGTGGAAATTATCATTGCTATTTTTATGCACCAAAAGCTAGATCTATGTGATTGAAGAGGCCATAATGGTTATAAGAATGTAAGAGACACCAAATAATAAATAAAATGATATAATTCATTTCTATATATATTTTTCACATTTATATGATATCTATTATTACATACGGATTCATATTCATTTTATATTGTTATTTTTCAGGTATTAAAATTGATTTAAATAGTTTAATTATATGGATCATCATCTCCAATCAAAAAGGGAATTTGATCTTTATGAACCAAAATATGGTATTCAATTGGCCTATACCATAACATGTAATTTTACAAGAATCCAATGGTTCATTGTTCAATGCTCTACAATTAAAAGGATATGGTGTGTTCTTTAACATATATATGGAACCACTGTTAGGTAAATCCCTACACTTTAATTTTCAATTATGTTTTCCAATCCCTATAAGAAATTTATTCCAATTTTAGTTCTTATTCAATGAACTCTCAATATTACCCAACAAAATTAACACTGAAAATAAATGTGTCATGGAAAAAATTAATGGAATATTTTTCATAATTTTCCTATAATGATGCATGATGTACAACACTGGAATTTCATTGGGATATCTGAATATTGATCTCAATCAAATAAATTCAATATAAATAACATCATAAAAGAAGTGTGTCACTCAATAGTGCATTCATATCAAATATAAATGGCCTAATTAATAACTGAAATCCCATTACCAAAAATTTGGGATTCCCATATACATGGGTTTGCAACATCTAAGAATATGGTAATTTCCAAACCCCATTAACTCATAGTTAGTTGTCTAATAAAAAAACATTACAAAAGAAATATAAACCCATCTGATACCACTTTCTAATGTATCATCCTTGGATCCAAAAAACCTATGCCTCGAGCTAGTGGGTCAAATAACCTAAAGAACCCATCCCCATAATCCAAAGGATACCGAAAAGTAGTGGGGGTGTAAAGGTGGTATATTATAGAGACTATACTAAAACAACCCCTACCCCAATAACCCAGAGTCAACGGTTATTTTATTATAATGTACTAAACAATAGATACCATATTTCAAAGTATAGATCAATTTGAAAGTATTGTAGAACTATATTCATACAAATTACCATTAATACATTCTTAATTAAACAGATAACATTTTAAAGAAAATAAAATGTTTCCTCGACACTAATTTAGATATTTCATCTTCAAAACCTAAGGAATGAAAATAAATGAAAGGTGTTGGATCAAATTATTAGTAAGGATTACATGAATCAATAATAAGTGATGAACATTCAAAAAGGAAAAATCATATTAGGAAGGTAAATAACTCCATAACACATACCATCAATAAACTATGAATGTAAACAAATCCATTTATTTCACTCATAGTGAATCAATATTGGGAAAAAATAACTGATTACTGAATGAAGAAAATGATTATTTTTTAAAAATCTTGTCTCATGAACATGAAAAATATACAATAAAGATGGCATAGTTCTGTGGGTAAAACCCTACCTGATTCTATTTTTAAACTAGAATAAATAGTTTTTCGTCACCTATTTTTCTCAATAGAATTATTGATGAATCAAGGTGATATATATAATAGGTCCCCAACCAGAACTAAAAGTATAACGAAATATTCATATAGTGTATCAATTAAATATCATTATTCCATGAAAACACTATATATAATAATTGTATATTGATATGAAAAAAATATTATCCCTGATATAAAAATAAGGATACTTTTTGAAATTTTCAATGAATAATGATCATAAATAAAAGGGAAGTATACCTACACCACACATAAGGGATATAAAAATGGAATATCATTATGGTATTCCTGAAATAATGATTTTAATTAATACATGGACATTCATAATGGAAAACGGTTATAAGATCATTACAAATGATGTCCAAAATCACTGAAAAATATAAAGATAATGCATAATAAACATTATAAAATATCCTCTTTAGTGAGATTAAAATAAATGTGTCTTTAATACAAAAAAATAATAATTATTTTTATAAAAATTATATATGAACAAATATAGTTTTTTTGATAAAAATATTTATTTTATAAGAAATATTTTTTTCTTAAAATTGATTGTGTAGTGTACGTGGAAATGGTTAAAAAAATTGTATGTTCCCTTATATTGGGATTTCATATCAGTAATAATTGAGATGGAAACATTAAAAACAAGTATTTCCTGATATAATAATTAATAATTGAGATAAGTATATATTTTTGGAACATAAACCTAGAATTTTGGAACAATATATGAGAATAATTAAAAATTACATTTTGTTATAAAGGTATAAAGCGTAACCCAAATGAAAAAAGGAGATTTAGGGAGAATATGTTACCTTATGTCTAAAAGTGTTCTTCACTTGTAATTACCATCTAATAGAATGAATGTAAATTCATTAATATATTAATTCATAACAAATTAAGAATATTTTTGGTTTTTTAATATTTTATTTGGATTATTTCATGTATTTTTGATGAGTTATATTATTCTATTTTATCATTTAGCAGTGTCAATTATATTGGTTTTCATGATTTTTTCAGATGTATATACGTATAAAAGATCATGTAAATTGGGAGTAATTATCCAAAAATGAATCTATATATTAATAATGAATTTATGGAATATTAAATTCTCATATAAATTTTATTTTCTAGATATAAGGATTATTCATTAGATAAAATGATACATATAACTGTTTATATTATTTTGGAGGTTTTGTGTCATCGTGAACATGTTTTTTCATTAATTAATATTATGTATATATAATCGTTCTAGAATACTAAATAAGATGTTATATAAATTTTATATTATGTTTCAACAATTATAATTTTTTATGTCTGTCCATGAATGTGGTATTATAAGATGCTGACCCATCATCCACAATGGTGATAAAAAAACACATCATGGATGATATTTTCATTTTTAGAAAAAAAAATGTTTAGGAGAAGTGGTTTATTGAGGGATTTTACATAATTATAATAAAATTAAAGTATATATATGATACTAGAGTTCTCAAGGTTGTTTTGATATAGTATGTGAGTGAATGATAAGTAGAAAATTTTAATCGCGATATTGAAAGAGAAGGATTAAGGGTTCTACATTTTGAATTATTCTCTATGAGAGCCACCTTGTCTCGGGATTGGAATTTTGGTGATTTCAAATGATACATGGGGTGTTTGAGAGTCTTTAGAAGATTATTGGGTAGAAATTGGTCGGGATTCAATAATTGAAAGCGGCGAGGAGATGAGGTGGTATTTAAAGATTAAGAGGTTTGTGTTTTTTGATTATTTTTTTCATTAGATCATTATTTTGGCTCATGAATAAGATTAGTTTGGATTCCCATTAATACATAAAATAATTATATAATCAATGTTCATGATTATGGTACATACATCCTTTATGACTCATCAAATAGTGAATTTAAATTTAAATTTACATATATATAAAATCACAGTAATACACTATTCACAAAAAATCATCTATTTTTTGGAAATATATTATATATTAAAAATCACCATTTCTAAAAAAATTATCATATACTAAGAAGGAAAAAATATGAATTTATGAATTTTATTTGTGAATATATATTTAATTTTAAATAAATATATTAATTGTAAAATTATAAATATACATTAATGATTTATAGAAATAACAACACATAATTTATCATTTGTAAATTTTATAATTATAAAATGATATAATTATATCATAATTTAATTTATGAGGATCATAACTTTTATTTATTCAATCATATATGAGATTAATATATTGTTGGTCATATTACTATTTCTAATGGTCATATTTCTATTCCAACCGTCATGTTACTATTTAAAAGTATATCAAGGCTATTTGTGCAATATTTACTAACAAATTAATTGAATTTATTCAGGAATATACATACCACAAAATCAAGGGGTGTTATTATAAGGCCCCAGAATTAAACCTTACTTAATCTTGAGTTAATACAGGATTACACATTGAGGATCTTTTCAGGTATAGAGTTTTAGAGAATTATATCATAAAACTTGCATTACATTCCACATATAAACAAAGTGGTTACATAAAGATAGTACTCTTTTTTCCCATCAATGGAAACATATTTAAAATAAAACATGGATTCATTCTCGACACTTACTTGACACTATCATCATATCATGTACCTTTCCCTTGACCTGTGAAAAACATTTCAAAAACTTGGGATGAGAATGAAAAGCTCAGTAAGGGATATAAAAATATGGAAAGGAAACATGGGTACATATATACATAAGAATGAAATCATACATTACCCATAAAACATATGCACATTAACATACCTCATCAAATCATGAATAAATCATAGAAATCATAAGACATAAAGGTAACTTGAGTCATTTATAACATTCTTACGTAGGGAGTAACCCTCTTGGTAATGTTTGGAATATCCATCACAGTATATTCCCTAAATCTCTTCGGAGATACCTTAACATTTCACTCCTTCGCGTTACCCAATGCATTGGAGAGATATAACGGGCTCACCCGCCCTTAGTTTATCATGGAACCACCCATCTTCATAATAATTCCCAAGAACCATAACATAATCATATCACATAAAACATGCATAAAGGAAACATAACATTTCCACATTTAAATCCTGAGATATCAATACAACACATTGATATAATAAAAACATTATTAAAACCATTTTCAATACAAAAGTAAAAGAAAAGTAAAACATGGTATTTATTTTTCTTTTTAAAATAAAGGTATGGCTTGTAGAGGAAGCCGAAACTCAAATAACGGTCACGACGGTGGAGAAGTCATTGTCACCGCATACATACGACAAAAACATTCCCTTTTGTAGTTTAGTAAAACACTTCGTATAAAAAAGATTCCTTTTGGATAATCATAAAAGTCAAAGGGGTTTATACACCATATAATAGAAGGTTGTGTATAAAACAAAATATGCCTCAATGAATGGAGATTGACACAAAGTCCAATACCGAGACGGTATCCTTGGTTTAAGGATAAATAAATTACATAATTATGTGTGACAAACGAATACACCAAATATAAGTGGATATTAGGTGTAAAATAATCAAAGGTCATTCACACATATTCAAAGGATTACATATTAAATAACTACATGTTGAACCCAAAGAAATCGAAATTGGGTTAAGAAGTTCCCTTGACAGCCTAACGACGTCACTTCAAAATGAGTTGATGAGAGATAAAAAGTGTATCTCATAAGTTGGACATAAAATTTACATCAGTAAAGATATATGAGAACATATCCCAACATAACAATATGTAAATTATAAGACCCAACAAAAGAAGTCTTTTAAAAAGAGGAGGGTGAAAGGTTCCCTTACCGACATGGGTATCTTTCGAAACATAAACCTCATGAAAGAAGGACCATACAACATTGATGTAAATACTCATAAAAAAAGTATATTACACAATGAGTAAAATAATGGGCAGTACATACACCACTCAAAGGAAATTGTGGGAAATGTAGCATAAATCCCATGGGAATAAAAGTGAGATGAAAAATCCCTTACGAAAACTCGGTAGCCTAACAACGCCACTCAAAACATCCAAAAAATGGATTGATGAGAGGAAATAAGGTCTCTCATCATATTAACATAACAAGTACAGTAGGAGTAATATAAAATAACATCCCAATCATAAGAAAGATTAGCTTAAAAGGAATGACATAAAGGAGTTTACTTAAAAGAAAGAGAGGTGTAGGATCCCTTACCTCGTATCTGACTTGACCCGACCGTTCTTTAATATCCTAAATAATAAACTTGAGTTAATCTCAACTTGCTTAAGAACCTTTTTCAAGTTCATTATTCCCTTTATACCATGTTATGGACATCATGTAATCATTTAAGTTAATAATGTTCATTTTGTCGGTATTTGGTTCTTAAGTCAAAAATAGACATCTTACACTTACATGTTGTTAATTTGGTCAATGGTTCATTATATACAGAATGATATTAATGATTTGGATAACATATATATCATATATATTCATAATATACATGTATTTATAATATTACATCACATTTAGAGGTAAGAAATGAAATGCACTGTTCATGGAGACGGTAAGCCGTACATACGCATGAACGCTACTTCCATTTCTATTTCATATTTTCTGGAATGAAATCATAATGATATAAGAGTATATTATAATTCCAGTATAATAACATATATAATATCATTAACTTTATCCTTTACACATCCCACATATGGTATTAACGAATCAAATCACTTTCAGGGGGCGGTAGTCCGCACTTCCTAAAATGAAGATATCGTGTTTACCCATAATGGAAACAATAATGGTATGCCATAAATGAAAAATAAAGAAGCTTAAGGAAAGAATAAACATATTATATATCATATATAAAAATAGTGACATCATAATGGCCACCTTTGAAGGTGTTAAATGAGTATTGAACAATCGTCGTTTAGGGAGGCAGAATTTCGCTATCCATGGAAACTGTATGTTCTTTAACCATTTGATGTAGTTGTGTGAGAGTGTAGCTCGAATAAATCTTATAACAACATCCTAGTATATTTGATATACTGGTTTTGTTACAAAATAAGTAAATAAAAAGAGTTTAGGGGGTTGGAGAAGCAAAATAAAACAAATGAACATGAGAGAATAAATTACCTTTAAAAGTGTAACTCCTTTTGATTTGAGCCTAAAGGCTTCCTTTGAAAGGATTCTGCCGAATGGGAATCCTCTAGGATGAGGAGAGGGATGTGGAGAGAGTAAATGGGTAGGGCATGTCCGAGCCAAAGGCTTGAGGAGTGTGTGAAATGAGGTAGAGGTGGGGGCCTTTTATAAGAGGAGAGGAGGGGCACTTTTGGAAATCATGAAACTATTATTTTATTTTCAAAAGTGTTTCGAATTTCTAAGGTCCCACATTGATATATTTCGAAGATAAGATGATAAGGCATCGAAATATTCCCATCCAATAGTTTTTGGACAAGTGTAGGTCTTAGATATTATATTATCTTTCCATTTTATTTAAACTGTTAATTAATGAGGTCACCGTTGCATCATCATGATGTCATAATTAAACTAATTTATTTAATGTCTAAAAATTATAACAAAAATATCCTGATGTAGTAAATCTTTTTATATTTCCAAAGAGTATTTATAGACAAAAATATGATTAGTATAACCCCTTCAAAAAATTGTTTTAGTAAAACAATTTATGTTAGTGTCATTTTTACCTTTATTTAAAAAAAGGCATTAAAGTCATTATCTCACCCAAGAGGCTCCATAGGGTCCCCTAAATCGACCCATGGGTTGTCTAGGTCGGATATGACTCATCCAATAGGAGTAGGACAAGTGTCATGGTGTTTTCATATTTTTTATAATATCATTTTTTACCTTAATTTACACTAATTACCTCTAATCGCGATTAATGAAAAAAAGGTACTATTCACCAAAAAATTATTTTCATCCCATTGAACCACATTTGACATACTAATGACAACCATGTATGTCAGATTTTCAAAATTCAATACACATTAGTGTTAAACTTTCATTTAACTGAAAAAATCAGTTTGCTTGATTACCACTTAGTGGTTTTACTATTCATCAAAAATTGGTGTTTTTCAGAAAATTACCAAAAATTAACCCTAAGCTATATTTGATATTCCGAATTCAAAAAAGAAGTCTATTTTACAAAATTAAAAACATATAAGTCACATTAATTAATTTAATAATTAATTCCCACTATCAGAGCAAATAGCGTGTTTTTATAAAACAATAAGTATCAAAAGATTGGCACCAGTTTAAATCTAATTTCAAAGTGAAATTGATTTCAATGACCACCATTGGATTAAATGGTAAAAATATATTCAGATTACACATTAATACCAATTAAAAATATAATCTAATCATATAAATAAATTATATTAAAAAGTGGTTTTGAATTTAAAATACAACATTTTACACTATTCATTAAAAAAATGAACTTTATCAGAAAGATACCAAAAATTTACACAAAGTAAATTTTGATTTCCCAATTCTTAAGAAGAGTTTTATTTGGTACAATAGAATGTATAAGAGTGAACAAAACTATATTTAATGACGGTTCGCCATCAAAAGGCGATAAGTGAACCTTTAGTGAAAACCAGGGCATATATGCCAAAAATTGAATTCTTTCTGTATTTTAAGCCTTTATCTTTTATTGGATAAATGTAAAAACATTTAAAAACATATATAATCATATTTTATTATTCTATCCATTCTCGCCAATATAACGGCTACATGTTAACTACTATTTAAAATAATATTATTTTATTATTAGAGTGAAACGTAAGATTCCCAAGAAACTCGTTGTTGTGTGTTGGGTACGCCATCGAGCATAGCGTCCCCTTTAAAGTCATATTAATATTTTATTCACAAATACGGATAAATATGAAAATTTCATATTCTTTATTTACCTGGGATGTTACATCCTTCCCCCCTTTTGGGAATTGCGTCCACGCAATTTTTAAAATTGAGCTTGGAAACATCCTTGAAAGTCCCACATCGGAACAAGGGTCGGTAAAACATCCACTTTAAAATAAAGAAAGATAAGTACAAAGGTCACCCGAGTTAACCCATACTAGGATTCCATGTAGAAAAATATGGACATGGAGGAGAAAACATAAGGTCATGTTCTGATGGAGAGTGATAGAAAACATTTTTAGGAGAAAGTCAACCACAAGAAAATCACAAACTTGTGATGGGTTAGACAGTATTCGATTCCCCAGTAGGAAAAGTTAATAGACAAAATTTTTGTTTTAAGTTACTTTTTATTGAGTAATTCATTCATAGGGAAACATAATCACTTATCATGTTGACTTTCATCTTTTTACACAAACTCATATTTTCTCCAAAAGACGAGTATTTAGGAAGGCTTGTTCACATTAAGAGTAATATAATCAACTTTTAGAGAATCACCTAATCCAAAAAAGAGAACTATATACTTCCCATGTCTTTAGACCTTATCCAAAACCAAAAATGTTAGTACAAGGTCAGATAATCCAGAAAAGGATAACCCTTTAAAAAGAAAATCTATGCTTAATCTCCAAAATTTGTCCAACAAAACCCAAAGTTCAACGAGGACCATCCGATAAACAATTTGTCCATAAAATTCTTCAAAGTAAACCAATATCAGATTAAAACCCAAATATTTGAAGGATTTAGTCACATAGTCTTCAAGTTAAATCGTAACATTTATCTCCAAACAACATTAGTTGTTCCTAAAGTCTCATATTGAAAAGTAATTAACCTAATCACATATCCTCCATGATAGGATAATCATTTTCATAAATAACCCAAAATCAACATACTCTTAATTCATAAAATCATATAACTAAAAAGAATCAGACAAACTAACCAGGGACTTCACGTAGTCCAGTGGTAGGCGATAAATACCTAGTTGCACTTTGGTTGTGAGTTCGATTCCCGCAGCTTTGTCCGACGCGACGGGTTGTCACACTGTCTGCGTGTTGTCGTTTTTATAAAACTCCAAAAATAACCCTAACATGTTTTTGCCTCAATCATTTCGTTATACCTTTAATTTTCATCTGAATTCATTACGATCTTAGCATCATAATTCTTGAAGTCTTATTTCACCACCATAAGATAAAATAAAACGATTCCCAAAATGAATAACAACATACCTTGATCATGGAGTCTACTCGGTTTCATCGTCATCTTGCTCACGTAGGTAGAAGTCCCATTCATTACAACAATGATTTAGAGATCCTTCAAAATCATTTGCTTCCTCCATCCAAATACACCTCGTACAACATGGGTCATATGGGTGTTCACAGAAAAACAGTTTTGGAAAATAATCATCTATGACATATAATTCCAAAACATCTGATAAAACATGATTTCCATAAAATAGTCGGACCGAAATTGAGTTGAAACATTCTATTATTGGTACTTTTAAAATACCATAAGTATGTGATGTGAGACTATTATAAAAGCAAATATAAATAGGTTGCGCAAGGGTCTCCTTCCTTAGCACCATTTATAAAATCATAATATGCTTCAAATTCTTGTTATAAGGTAAAATATTTGAAAATACCTTGATAATATTTACCTTTCTTGAAAATATGAGAATATTGTGAAAATAGTTTTTGTCTAAAAAACCCATGATCCACGATGATAACGAGGTATAGTGGAGGTGTTTGATATCTCAAACAACTGCTTGCAAGTGAGTTGTATGCTAGAAAAAGTTTCACAATCATCCGAAGATGACTTTGCAATAATTATTGCAATCATGTCATCAGGAAGCGATAGGAATGTTGTTTGAGATCCTTCTCCTTCCATTCGTAACCGACATTACTTGACCTGAAAAAAAAGTTATAAAACAAGGATTTAACTGAAATAATAGATATAGGGACTAATCATGTGTCTCACAAAAACTCCTAATCCCTAAAGTTGTCTAAACCGACCTCTGATACCAACTATAAGGCCCCATCCTTAAACCTTACTTAATCTTGAGTTAATACAAGATTACACATTGAGGATCTTTTCAGGTTTAGAGTTTTAGAGAAGTAGATCATAAAACTTGCATTACATTCCACATATAATCAAAGTGGTTACATAAAGATAGTGCTCTACTTTCCCATCAGTGGAAACATATTTAAAATAAAAAATGGATTCTTTCTTGACACTTCCTTGACACTATCACCATATCATGTACCTTTCCCTTGACCTGTGAAAAACATTTCAAAAACTTGGTATGATCATAAAAAGCTCAGTAAGGGATATAAAAATATGGAAAGGAAACATGGGTACATATATTCATACGAATGAAATCATACTTTACCCATAAAACATAAGCACTTTAACATAACTCATCAAATCGTGAATAAATCATAGAAATCATAAGACATAAAGGTAACATGAGGCATTCATAACATTCTTATGTAGGGAGTAACCCTCTTGGTTACGCTTAGAATACCCATCACAGTATATTCCCTAAATCTCTTCGGGGAAACCATAACGTTTCACTCCTTCGTGTTACCCAATGCATTGGAGAGCTATAACGGGCTCACCCGCCCTTAGTTTATCACGGAACCACCCATCTTCATAATAATTCCCAAGAACCATAACATAATCATATCACATAAAACATGCATAAAGGAAACATAACATTTCCACATTTAAATCATGAGATATCAATACAACACATTGATATAATAAAAACATTGTGGAAACCATTTTCAATACCAAAGTAAAAGAAAAGTAATACATGGTATTTATTTATATTTTTAAAATAAAGGTATGGCTTGTAGAGGATGCCGAAACTCAAATAACGGTCACGGCGGCGGAGAAGTCGTTGTCGCCGCATACGTACGACAAAAACATTCCCTTTTGTCATTTAGTAAAACGGTTCGTATAAAAAAGATTCATTTTGGATAATCATAAAAGTCAAAGGGGTTTATACACCGTATAAAAGACGGTTGTGTATAAAACAAAATATGCCTCAATGAAAGGAGATTGAGACGAAGTCCCATACAAAGACAGTGTCCTTATTTTAAGGATAAATCAATTACATAATTATGTGTGACAAACGAATACACAAAATATAAGTGGATATTAGGTCTAAAATAATCAAAGGTCCTTCACACATATTCAAAGGATGACATATTCAATATCTACATGTTGAACCCAAAGAAATCGAAATTAGGTTAAGAAGTTCCCTTGACAGCCTAACGACATCACTTCAAAATGAGTTGATGAGAGATAAAAAGTGTATCTCATCACTTGGACATAAAATTTACATCAGTAAGGCTATATGAGAACACATCCCAACATAACAATATGTAAATTAAAAGACCCAACAAAAGAAGTCTTTTAAAAATAGGAGGGTTAATGGTTCCCTTACCGACATGGGTATCTTTCGAAACATACACCTCGTGAAAGAAGTAAAATACAATATTGATGTAAATAATCATAAAAAAAGTATATTACACAATGAGTAAAATAATGGGCAGTACATACACCACTCAAAGGAAATTGTGGAAAATGTGGCATAAATCCCACGAGAATAAAAGTGAGATGAAAAATCCCTTACGAAAACTCAATAGCCTAACGACGCCACTCAAAACATCCAAAAAATGGATTGATGAGAGGAAATAAGGTCTCTCATCATATGAACATAATAAGTAAAATATGAGTAATATAAAATAACATCCCAATCATAAGAAAGATGAGCTTAAAAGGAATGACATAAAGGAGTGTACTTAAAAGAAAGAGAGGTGTAGGATCCCTTACCTCGTATCTGACTTGACACGACCGTTCTTTAATCTTCTGAATAATAAACTTGAGTTAATCTCTACTTGAATAAGAACCTTTTTTAAGTTCATTATTCCTTTTATACCATGTTATGAACATCATGTAATCATTTAAGTTAATAATGTTCATTTTGTCAGTATTTGGGTCTTAAGTCAAAAATAGACTTCTTACACTTACATGTTGTTAATTTGGTCAAAGGTTCGTTATATCCAGAATGATATTAATGATTTGGATAACATATATATCATATATATTCATCATATACATGTATTTATAATATTACATCACATTTAGAGGTAAGAAATGAATTGCACCGTTCATGGAGACAGTAAGTTGTACGTACGCATGAACGCTACTTCCATTTCTATTTCAAATTTTCTAGAATGGAATCATAATGATATAAGAGTATATTATAATTCCAGTATAATAACATATATAATATCATTAACTTTATCCTTTACACATCCCACATATGGTATTAACTAATCAAATCACTTTCAGGGGGCGGTAGTCCGCACTTCCTAAAATGAAGATATCGTGTTTACCCATAATGGAAACAATAATGGTATTCCATAAATGAAAAATACAGAAGCTTAAGGAAAGAATAAACATATTATATATCATATATAAAAATAGTGACATCATAATGGCCACCTTTGAATGTGTTAAATGAGTATTGAACAATCATCGTTTCGGGAGGCAGAATTTTGCCATCCACGGAATCTGTATGTACTTTAACCATTTGATGTAGTTGTGTGAGATTGTAGCTCTAATAAATCTTATAACAACATACTAGTATATTGAATATACTGGGTTGGTTACAAAAGAAGTAAATAAAAAGAGTTTAGGGGGTTGGAGAAGCAAAATAAAACAAATGAACATGAGAGAATGAATTACCTTTAAAAGTGTAACTCCTTTTGATTTGAGCCTAAAGGCTTCCTTTGAAAGGATTCGTCCCAAAGGGAATCCTCTAGGATGAGTATAGGGATGTGGAGAGAGTTAATTGTCAGGGTATGGCCGAGCCAATTTCTTGGGGAGTGTGTGAAATGAGGTAGAGGTGGGGGCCTTTTATAAGAGGAGAGGAGGGGCACTTTTGGAAATCATGAAACTATTATTTTATTTTCAAAAGTGTTTCGAATTTATAAGGTCTCACATTGATATATTTCGAAGATAAGATGATAAGGCTTCGAAATATTCCCATAAAATAGTTTTTGGACAAGTGTAGGTCTTAGAATTTATATTATCGTTTCATTTTATTTAAACTATTCATTAATGAGGTCATCATTGCATCATCATCATGATGTCATAATTAAATTAATTTATTTAATGTCTAAAAATTGTAACAAAAATATCCTGATGTAGGAAATATTTTTATATTTCCAAAGAGTATTTATAGACAAATATATGATTAGTATAACCCCTTCTAAAAATTGTTTTAGTAAAACAATTTATGTTAGTGTCATTTTCACCTTTATTTAAAAAAGTCATTAAAGTCATTATCTCACCCAAGAGGCTCCATAGGGTCCCCTAAATCGTCCCATGGGTTACCTTGGTCGGATATGAATCATCCAATATGATTAGGACAAGTGTAATGGTGTTTTCATATTTTTATAATATCATTTTTACCTTAATTTACACTAATTACCTCTAATCGCGATTAATGAAAAAAAGTTACTATTCACCGAAAAATTATTTTCATCCCGTTGAACCACATTTTACATACTAGTGACAACCATGTATGTCATATTTTCAAAATTCAATACACATTAGTGGTAAACTTTCATTTAACTGAAAAAATTATTTTGCTTGATTACCACTTAGTGGTTTCACTATTAATCAAAAATTGGAGTTTTTCAGAAAATTACCAAAAATTCACCCTGAGCTATATTTGATATTCCGAATTCAAAAATGAAGTCTATTTTACAAAATTCAAAACATATAATTCACATTAATTAATTTAATAATTAATTCCCACTGTCAGAGCAAATATCGTGTTTTTATAAATCAATAAGTATCAAAAGATTGGCACCAGTTTAAGTTTAATTTCAAAGTGAAATTGATTCCAATGACCACCATTGGATTAAATGGTAAAAATATATTCAGATTACACATTAAGACCAATTACAAAGATAATCTAATCATATAAATAAATTAGATTAAAAATAGGTTTTGAATTTAAAATACAACATTTTACACTATTCATTAAAAAAATGAACTTTATCAAAAAGATACCAAAAATTTACACAAAGTAAATTTTGATGTCCCAATTCTTATGAAGAGTTTTATTTGGTCCAATAGAATGAATAAGAGTGAACAAAACTATATTTAATGACGGTTCGCCATCAAAAGGTGATAAGTGAACCTTTAGTGAAAACTAGGGCATATATGCCTAAAATTGAATTCATTCCATATTTTAAGCCTTTATCTTTTATTGGATAAATGTAAAAATATTTAAAAACATATATAATCATATTATAGTTATTTATATCCATTCCCGCCAATACAACGGCTACATGTTAACTACCATTTAAAATAATATTATTTTATTATTAGAGTGCAACGTAAGATTCCCAAAAAACTCGTTGTTGCGTGTTGGGTATGCCATCGAGCATAGCATCCCCTTTAAAGTCATATTAATATTTTATTCACAAATACAGATAAATATGAAAATTTCATATTCTTTATTTACTTGGGGTGTTACAGTTATATTGGTCCCTCCATCGAAAATATAATCCTCTAATTTATTTATTAGTATATCCATTTTAATATATGAGGGTTGTTATATCTCATAATGTCCTCAAGTTCCCACATTATTTCTTCTATTTTATGGTTTCTCCAAATAACTGTTATCTGTCAAGTCATCCAATTTCACAATACATTCTCTCTTGTAACAATTTAATTGATTGGATGTTCACAGAAAGATAAATCTAGTTTATGTTCTATTTCATAATAGGTTATTAAATGTATTGGGTGTTTAATGTACTTCATTAAAAATTCAATGCAGTTTAGACAATGAAATTTTGAGAGATGTAGAGACATCTCTAATGGTAAGTTACAGCTCCAATTATTTACATAATTTAAAATGGTAAAATGTATATGGGGATTAGTTTCCCTATATTACCACATCTTATGATATGCTTCAATGGAGTTACATTCTTAAGGATATACCCCAATTGAAATTCCAAATCCTTTCTCCAGTTTTCAGAATAACTATTTGTGTACATTAAGAAACATTAATTTGATCCTGAGTAGTCTAAAACATTTTATTTTTACCCTAAATATGTTAGGGGCCTATAAGTTTCTTTTCACCAACATCATCCCAATATGTTTTAGTTCAATTACTTTTTCCATAAAATTCTTCATATTTATGTATTTGAATACTCAAATGGAATCTATTATTGTTAGATAATTAATCTAAGGTTATGTACTGATCCCAATTACCATGAAAGTCAAGTGGGCATATTCTCATAATGTATTCTAATGTTTGAATAGTCTTTTCTATGTATCCATTATTTTGAGGGTGATACAAATTAATTAAATAAAGTTCATTATCCAAATACCTATAAAAGAGTGTTCCATAATTTTGTTGAAAATAAAATATCTTGATCAAACACAATATATAGAGGTCATCCTTGAATTATTAAATATTCCTTAACAAAGATTATTACTAGGAAATCAAATGGTAAGCCATGTCTTAATTAAATTAAATGATTCATTTTTGATTGATGGTCAACAATACCCAATATTATGTCATTTATTCTACGTGTCATTGTTTTCCCAATGACATGGTCCATCATAATATTATCCCACATCAACATAGAAGTAGGAAGAGGTTTCAGGACTCCTCTATCATTTTATCCCAAATCCTTAAATTATTTAATTACTAGACACCTTGATATATAGTCACCAATTTCCTGATTCAGGTTATCCCACCAAAATGTTTCCTTCTATAACTATACATATTGGTGATACAAGGGTGTATAGGGTAATTTGAGCTATGAGAATCATATAATAGTTACATTTTTGATCAGTTATTTATAGAAAACATATCCTCTATCAAGATATTATAATTCCATCCTCACACATGATTTTTTCCAATCTTTGGTCCTTAATGGATTTAAATTTCCTTTTATGATTCCCATCAACGGATTGAAAACATTGTAACTTCAATAGGTTATATGCATATTATTTGAAAATGGAATGATGTTTCCATTTCCATAAAAACTATCATATCTATATTTACTAATCCCATGAAAATAGGATCTTTTTCAATTCTTATTTGGTTAAGAAGTCCCTGATCATTATTACATAATGCATGTGCATCCACATTTTCTTGTCCATGATAGTATTGTATTAATTAATGATAATATTTGAGTAATTTGATCCACCTCATTTTCCTCATGTTTTGTTATTTATAATAAAGTATTCATTTCAAGCTCTTTTGTTATGTATATATTTCACATGTTTCACCATTTTGATAGTGTCTATTTATCTTCAGATAAATTATTACATCTGATAACTCCATTTCATGAACTGGATTATTTTTTCCTGAGTCTTAAACTACTTTTATTAATATTCAACAACATTATTGTAATTATAAGGACGAACCATTTCCATTAATTTATGAATCAATATATATCTCAAACTAATCATTTCATTATGGTACAGTCCAAATCGGAAAATTGACTTATCTTATCCTAAATTATTAAAAGAATTCTATACATTTTTTTAATTGAAAACTAAAATAACATACATGTGATCCGGTTAATGGGTTATACAATTAGGAAAAATTATGAATGTAATGATTGTGGTAGAATTATAAATAAAAAAACTATATATCTCAGTTATTTTCACTTGAATAGGAAATTCGTGGATTTTCTTTGTCTTTATCTGATCAATAGAGATTCCATTCTTATAGAAACAATTGCTAAGAAAAGAAACCATTTTAAGATACAATGAACGCATTATAAACATCATAAAATATTCTTCTCATCTAAGATTATTCCGAACAATAATAAAGTATTTATATGGGCCCTAAAATATTTTAGAGTACTCCAATATATCGTTAGTAAATACAACAAAAATTATGAAGATATTCCAAGAATAATCTATTCAGTAGATGCAAGAGAACTGAAGTTTCATTAGTCACCCAAAATGGAGTTAATGTAAACTTGTAATTTCCATACATGGTTCTAAATGCTATCATTGGAATATCTTCCTTCTTTACAAATAATTTATGATATCTTTAAACAAGATCAATCCCCAAAAAATATTGAACACCATGATGTTGATCAAATAAATCATTAACGTGAGGTTGTTGGTAATTTCACATTATTGTAATTGCATTGATTTCTATATAGTCAATTCATAGATTCAAGGGTTCATATTTAATCATAACAAATCAAATAGGGATCCCAATATAGAAGCACACCGGTGGATAAATCCATTATTATTCAACTCCTCTTGTTGTTTCTTATGATCCACTAATTCAACAATGAACATTATATAAGGGGTAGTTGATATTGGTCTTTCATCTCATTGTAAATCAATAGAATACTCAACCTCACACTTTGGGGGTGTCTATGAAATTAATTCAGAAATAAATTAATTTAATCCTACAAAATTAGAAAATTATAGATTTTAATATTACATTATTTATACAAAGAAGATTTTTTTATCTTCCCCACAATAAATTTCATTTAGTAGATCTATATGAAGTGAATTTGGATATGAATCAAATGATGGATTTTTATATTTAAAGATAATGGACTATACTTCATCCTTATAGATCATAATTTTATTCTTCATGTAATAAATTATCTCATCATATTTTGAAATCCATTTCATTCAAAGGAATATACCACAGTCAACCATGTCTATTATGATAACATTAAAAACTATATAATGTTTATGTGCGACAATAGGAACTTATTGAAACATATGTGATACAATTATACATCCCTTAGTGGGTTATACTGAATAATCTCTTATGAAATGAATGTAGAAATAACGACATTTCATTGAAAATTGGGAAGATAAAAAAGTGAGTGATGATCCAGAATCAAAAAAATAAATAGATAAATTTGATGATAGTATTACTAAACCTTGCACCACATCATTATGTACTTCTGTATCAGATTTAGTGATAACATAGGCTTGGAAATCTACCCTTGGAATCTTTTTTTAGATTACTCTGACCCTAAGGACATTGTTTGGAATAATTTCCCTTTTCATTACAATTGGAGCATTGAACATCATTGACTATATTATTCCCGTTACAATCCGTATCTCTATAACCCTTTTCTAAACCCTTATAACAAACTTCCATGATTTTTATACTATTCATAGGATTATTATTTCCACTATATTTAGATAATATTGATTTCATCATTCTCTTCTTCTTATTTTAAATATCACAGATTCCATAGCAATCAGAAGACCTCTTCTTCTCATTATTTCCCAGGAACAAATTGGATCTAGAAAATTACTTCTATATTTTCATGGCACGTAATACTATTTCATCATCTGATGCAAAGAATTTATAAGCCATCTCCCTCCAAAAAATGTCTTAAGACCTTAAAAATTCTCAATGTTTTCTATTGAGTCTCGTATGTAATCAATTTCATACATGGATAGTCTTGTAATGGTAGCCTCATACACTTCCACTATCCCTTCATCCCTTATCTTTAATATAATCAATATTTACTTTATTTCCTGTAGTTTATCTTATGGTAAATATTTTATTAAAGAATATTTCATAGAAAGTAATCAATTCTCTTTCTTCTTTCACATTATTATTATAGTCTGTGACCAACATTGATTAGCATCTCCCTTGAGACAATATAAATCATGTAAAACCATTTATTTTTAATTGAATCAAAATGATAGAAATAACATTTCAAGGAACTAGATCTACTAAATAGATACCATTGGATTACTAGTCCCATGAAAAGGTGTGGGATTCTTCTATGTGAAACGATCCGACATATGTGTAGTATCGTAATTCTTCATAACCTAAGTAATCTTTCATAATAAGAAACTGATATTCTGAGATCCAACACTAAATTTTCATACATTCTCAATTGGTATATACTTAAATTTTATACATATATTTATTCCATTCATTCTATATGGTTCTATCTATAAATAATGGAACATTATAAGATAGATCATAATCATCATTAGTATTTAGATAAAAATTATCTACAAGGATTTGTTTTAATTATCATGTTTATTTATCATCTAGTTCTGAAGGTTCCAACTTAACATTCCCTGATACTAGCTATAACAATCATGACCCCAATATCATATATTTGGTGGTTATTTTATTATAATGGCATAGATACAAGGAATAAAATCACCAAGGGTTGATCAATTTAGTAGTAATGATGAAATAGATACTTACATGATACCCTTATTACATTCAATGTGAAAAAATATTATAAAAAATATAAAACCAAATTCTTCCATAACACTTATTCATAGAATTCATTTTTAGAACATGGTGAAGGGAAAAAATGAAAGAGGTGATCTTAAATGCTTGGTAAGGGTTACATGAATCAATAATATGTGATTAAAAGACAATAAGGAATAATTACAATGGATTAGAAAATATCAAAAAAAGATTACATAAATAAACTGATAATGTAAATGAATCCATATATTTTTTAATAGTAAAAATATCCTCGAAAATAATAACTGAATACTAAATGAAAACAATTATTATTAATTGGATGTCATTAATCTGGAACATGAACTATTATACCATCAAGAAGGTTGAATTTCATACGTAAAACATTATATAATTATTTTTTTGAAACATAACCAAAGGTTTTGTAGCAATCTATTTCATCTCATGAGTCATGTCAATGCATCTAGGGGCTATAAAAAACAGGGTCCCAACAATCTCTCCAAGTCCAAATCTATATTAATGAATGGATTCAATCAAATAAAATAATTGAAATAAAATTACATATGTAAAAATTGTATATATCTAAGACAAAAATCTCATCCACGACACAATATATGTGGATATTTATTTAAATATTTAACTAATAATGATCATACATAAAAGGGAAGTATAAAAACACCATATGCTAGGCATAACTAATTAGAATATCAATATAGTGTTAATGAACAAATAGATTTAAATTAGTCATGGAAATTTCTAAGGGAAAAGGCATATATCATGATAAATGATGTACAACATAAGTGTAAACATGTGAAAAGTGTTTTTATGAAACTTTTAGAGCCAGTTTAGTGCAATTAATATGAAAGAGTGTTTGAAATCAACCAAAGCATGATTGTTTTTAGAAAACCAAAAATTGAAAAATGATTTTTTTTCATCCTAAAAAAGTGTGATTTTATAATATAACTTGTGGATTAAAAAATAATATTGAGTATACTTGAATACAAGTATGAAATTATATGTTCCCTTACATCGGGCTTGCTTATCGAGAGGAATTGAAATGGAATCCTTTAATACATGTATTTACCAATTAAAGAAAGAATAATAGAGATAGGTGTAGTTTTATAAAATAAAAATATAATTTAGGTGTAGTAAAAAATTATAATTAACAATTGTATTGTGGTAAAGGGAGAGAAAGCATAACTCGGATGAGAAATGGCGGATTAGGGAGAATCCATTATGTTTTGTCTGAAAGTGTTCTACAACTGCACTTAATGTCCTCAATAATGAAATTAAATTCAATAAAATTATAATATATTACATATTTATAATGTATATAATTTACTATATGTTTATTAAATTCATTTATATCCTTTTTATGAGTTTTCAGATTTATTCTTGTCGTCCAAGAGTATTCATTTTCATGGTTTTCATGATTAGTTGACTTGTATATATGATTGAAAGACCATCTGAGGTTGAAATAATTATCCAAAATTGAATCTATATGTTATTAATAAACATATAGAATATAGAATTTTCTTATATATCATTTTTTCAATATATTATAATGATTTATTAGATAAAACAATAATGATAACCGTTTAGATTATTTTTTGGTGTTTTGGGATCATTGCAAAGCACTTTTCTTTTATTAAATAATATTGTGTATATATACTCATTCTTGAACACAATATAATTTTTAATAAAAATTTTAATATCTATTTTAATAATTATAATATTTTTATGGTTAGACATGATGGAAGAATTTGAAAATAAAAACACATCATCCACAATGGCGGTAAATCAACACATCTAGATGAAATTTTCATTTTTAGAACAAAGGGATAGGAGAAGGGTGTTGATGATGAATTTTAAATCATCATCATAGAATTATAGTATATATATTATGGAGTTATCAGGAATGTTTTTTATATTATTATAGGTAATAATAAGAATATAAAAAAATTAAAGAACTCGTAATGAATAAGGGTATTACCTCTTTAATTCTTCTCCTTGAGATCCATATTATGGTGCTTGGGATTGGTATTTTGTGGAGACCAAAGGCTTATAGAAATTAGGGATTGTCTTTGGATGATTATTGGTTAGGAATTGGAAAATATTATAGTTTTTCATGGTCTGATAAGAAGGGTTAGTGATGGGTTTTATTCATAGTGGATAAGATATGTGTAGATTGATTATTTTATTCCTTATATATTTTGGCTCAAAACTATTAATTATTTTTATTACCATGAATACATAATGTAAAAGGATAATTATATTTCTGTATTATTATTATTTCATGAGAAATTACTCCATAAAGATTGTATTTATCTTTTAATATATATATATATAGTAAATTATCACATTTCACTATTCACAAAAAATTCTACAATTTTAGAAAAATCCCCAAAAAAATCCCTAATTTTTTCGAATGTGTAGAAATTAAAAATGAACTAAATATTTTGAAAATTATTTTCAAAATATTATAAATATATTTTTTTAATTAAAATCATCATTTATTTCAAAAATATTGTTTTTTAATTTATAATAAATTTTATGACACATTGAAAAACCACATAATGTATCATACAATTATCTTATAATCAAATAAATATATTAATTTTTTAATTTATTATATTAATTTTTTTTAAATCGTTATATTACACGTGAATATATAAATATACATTTATGTTATACTAAAAATTCCATCAATTGATTTTTCATTTTTAAACCATTGATATACTTATTCAGTGATATAATTATATCATATTTTAATTTATAAGATTCCTGGTCATATTACAATTCCAAAAATCAAGATACTGTTTAATTTTATATCACTATTCATTTGAGCAGTAAATACAATCAAATAAATTGAATTTATTTAAGAAGATACATAACTTAATATATTGGGGTGTTATATAAACCATCTTATCATTGTCTAATGGAGAATAAAATATCTATCATGAAATATCTAAAGAGTATAGAAATTGAAAAAAAAATAAGTATTAGAAGAATAATTAAAAGAAAAAATGAATAAAAATTAGAAGCCAAAAGTTTCATACACATGGATGCACAAAATTCTAATATTAAAAATGAATAGGGGATATTAATATACAACTATTATATAAAAAATAAACAAAATAAAAAATGGTTATCCAATAGAATCTAGAGTATATGTTCGGTCCTTATATCTTATGATCCATCAGATAATATATCATATCAGAACTCAAAATAATAGTTAATCCCCTTACACATACTTATAGAAAAATAATAATATCAGGTACCTTTGGAATCCAACATAAGGTGTGAGATAAAATCTTATAAGGCCGCTACTAATAGTTTTTAAATGTAATCAAATCAGTGATCACAACTATATAGTATATAGTTAATAATAATTAATTGACAATGATGACTAATTAACTAACAACCAACCCAGGTTCCTAAAGGTCACATTGCGGATCTACCTTCTTTTTCCCATGGTCATGAAGAAGGTCGGTCTAGTCACAATACATATTGTAATTATAGATATACATATATTTCAGATATATATAAGGTATCCTTCTACATGAAAAATGTCCTTGAATATATTATTAGACATATATCTAGAATATCAGGTGTTGGATTGATTAGAGAATAACTAAGTATTCCATAACCATTCAAAAAAACCCTATATGGTAAAGAATTACAGTATATTTCATATATCTCATAATGAGTGGGAAACATCATGGTTGTCACTTGATATGTAGACTGTTACATCAATTCAACACTCAAGTAAGGGTCTCAGTGTGTCATGTTGTATTTCCAATCAATGAGGCACATGTTCATTTTTAATAAATATAATTTCCAGGTGATTCATTATTCATAAACACAATTTTTTTGAATTTTAGAAATTGAACATTAATTTACATTATGAATATATTATCTTCTTAAAATGAACTATTAGAAGATAAATTTTTGAATAGATCATAAAAAACCAATTGGTCTTACATTTAATTTTATTATTCATTTTAATATTTCTCATTCCATTTTGAATATTTCGTTCTTCTAGTGAACTTGAATAATCACATTGAAAGATAACCAAATTTGGCATTCATGACAACATATTTTGGGAAATTGTGAATTGGATATCATTCCAATAAGATGACTATATAATCCAATATCTAATCCCAATGATACCAAAAAATTATATGGATATTAAGAACATTTTGTTTAATTTTTTATCAAATTGTTAAATTAGATAATACTGATGTTTGAATGTTATTCTAGACATCCCAACTAAAAGATGAAATTTTTGTCCAAATTATATGGACCAGAAAAATATCCAACCATTTCAAAAAAATCACAAATATTCAAAATCCATTTCGGATGAGATTTTATAGGATGTAAAGGCATATCCCTAGATTTTTTTATTATTTTATGTTTCACCCTTATTCAGAAATCCATAGGCTTTATTATCACATCTTTTTGTGGGATACAAGATGGATTGAGTATTTCTCAATTTTTGAAAACTCTTCTCTCCATTAAATTTCGATGAACATAGGCCTAACACCCTTAATTGGTGTGGCATCCAATATTGGAGGTGTGTACCAAGTATTAGAGAAATTATATTAAAGGTAGTTTTTTTGATGCCATAAGGATGCTTGGGTGATTTTTTTCATTATAATGTTATTGTTTCCCTTTGCCTTTGTACTGTTCTTCATTCAATTTTATGTTTATCAAATAACATTATCTTCATAATAAAACTTCTAATTATTCTGATATTATATTACTTTTGTTAACACTTTGATAAGGAATCATTAAGGAGTAAAATTATTCACACAACAAAGATAGAAATCCTTCATGCACAAGTGGAGTGTTCATTATATCATTGTTGTTTAGTTTACCTATCCAACCCACATGCAGCTAATTCTCACATTCATTGATAGAATAAAATCATTTGGGGGATAAAAATATTATTTATTCATCCAAGGGAGTATAAAGGCTCTATATGAGATGTTATTTCACATTATATTAATGTCTAATCACTTCTTTCAATTGATAGTTTCATTTGATGGTCTTAATACTTATTCATCCATGATGAATTTTAAGGAAAAAAAATCATGTTTTAAAAAGAAACATAACATTAGTGTTCTCATAATAATTATCCTACATCTTTTACAGCAAATATAATAAGGTTTTTATTGTTTTTAAACCAATAAATTATAATTTTTTTAATCAAATTAAATGAATAACTCTTGAGTCTATGAAATTGAAATTAGTAAAATGGAATTTCATCCAATCCATCCATTTTCGTAACCTTGGATCAATCCTATATCAAAATATTAATTCACATAGGTTTTATAGCACTAATTTAATTAAATAAAGATTCAATACAATGTTTTCCACATCATAGTAAAAATAAATCCATAAAATTCACGTGTCTATCAGTTTCTTCTTATGTATCTGAGGATTTGACAACCCAAACTACACCATAATTGACCACATAAACATAAAAACATGAGAATGTTTTTGAGAGACAATTTTTTCCATTTATGGGAAAAAAGTAATTCATCTCGACACTAATTAAAATATCACTTATTCTCTTATATAAACCCAATTTCACATATCTTTTCCCCTTTTTTCACTTTCCTTGGTGCATGTTGTCCTAAACGCATGACCAATAAAAGCATCTATTCAAGCTAGATATTAATATGATTTTCGTAGTCAAGTACACCTATGGGTATATTTCTATTATATCAAAACCTTTTAAATACTTTGAATTAAAAAATTTTCCCCATTTCAATATAGTCACTTCAATGAAAATAACTCACATTCCTGCGTAGAAACCAAAATTAAAATCCAAATTTGGTATACCAAAACAAAGGAAATGTTTTCAACCCAATAATGATTGACTACCTCACACCTTCCATGACCAATTCACCATATTAAATTTTTCATGTTTTAATAAGATAATCCTACTATGTCTTTAATACTCATTTCTTGAACCACCTTTCAACCTTCTATGGGATGGAGTTATAAATGTCATAACATCTGGTCAAGTGATTCAAAAACACTGTTGAAACCATGTTCCCACACTTCTTTCATGAGTCTTCTAAGATTATTGTCATTCCATTATCACCGACACATTGAGATAATCATTGGTAAAAAAATAATATACCTACATCAATCCACTCAAGGGACATATTGCAAATATAATTCAACAAAAAATAGTCCCTCATCATTAAACAATTGTACTTAACAAAAGCATCCCAAAAAAATTAAAAAAAGGGGAGATATTTTATAAAAACTAAGAATGGTTCAAACACACAATCAAAATGGTACCTCACATAGAATTTTAAATCCCATTACATGTTTGAACCTTCTATAAAGCATAGGCTATAATAAATAAACAAATCATTAACATGATGTGTAATGGAAGCTTCACAAAATCCCCAAATAATGCTTATGATTATCTAGATGTTCTAGCCGAAAAAAAATAATCATTGTGAACATCACCATACCATGAAATACCACCCAAATAAATTGGAATTCACACTCATAAGAATGAATTATGTATTGGAAAAAAATGTTGTGCACCCTAGAATGGTCAAGGAGATTGATCTTATGATGATCCATAAATTTCAGACTCATGACCCTATTTGCAAAATAATTGAAAAAAATTACCAAAATACTGATAACATCCCAACTATCTCCTCCAATATGTATGTTGTTTTTAAGGAAAACCACCATAGTTAAATACAAAATACTTTTTGAATCCACGGTACTAAAAAAACTTTCAATTCAAGTATGAAATATCATCTAGGATTCTATTGGAAGGATAACCAGCAACACATCCAACAATCATATCATCCACAAGGAAAAAACCCTACCCCCCAAAAGATATACTCAAACACATAACCAGTTCCAACAACAATAATTACTGTACGAACTTCCTTCTATCCAATACAAATAACCCATTCAATAACTAATACATCAACCGAAGTATCCTATATAGATTAACCAACTATCATAAGACCCTTCTCAATATGTACCTCTCCCCATCCATGTACAATTTTGTAATAAAATTGAGAAAATGAACATAGAATTCTCATCACCTAGACATGAACTAAAAACCATTAAAAAGTGAAAATAACGATTGATGACATAGGTTGACCCAACCTGAAGGGGAGAATCAGATTACACACAAACCTATCCAGAATGAATAAATGTAGTGACTATCATAATAAGTGGTAAATTACTTTAAAACCCATAAAACCATCCTAAAACTATTAAAATATTCTATAACATAGAAAATTTTGATGAAACACAATGAAATTATAGAATTTCCATTGAGAATGTGATGAAACGACTACCACATGAAAAAATAAACGAATTGTTCCCATCCCACATGTCATGAGAAAAAAATCTAAAAATAACGTAAATGATACATTGAAAATAATCTTCTATCTAGTTAAGCTAAATGTTACCTTATAAATAAAAACCATTTCATTAATTAATAATTTTATTACCTTATGGAATTACATAATTTTAAAATGAAATTTTCAGAAAAACATCATATCCCTTTATACACTACTGTTGGTACCGCCATTCTAGGGAATATTGTCCTATGTTGAAAGCGACAAGATTTCCTTGGATCAGTGTTTTGTAGGGAGAAATGTACATTATAAAACCCCATTGTGATATTAGAGATAGTGTGAACCTCAATCTATTTTCGATTTATTTTTTGTTAGGTCTCAAGGAAATCTAACCCACATATTTTAATCTTCAACATTCTTGTCGTAGTTTTTGAGTTCCTATAAGGATATTAATGGATATTTTGGTGAACGATGGAAAAACATTTAACCAATAAAATCCTAATTCCTTGACAGTCACTCAATATTAGGTCCTACTGAATAAATCTCCCTCATCATTGGTCATCCCTTCTTATAAAAAAATCAACTAAGTAATCTGAGTTTGGAATGGGAACATTACATCATCCTTTGGAAACATGACCCTCTATCTAAAAATTAATAATGAAAAATATTAAATTGGTTATGATGATGATATTCATAAGTTCAAATGGATATGTAGTGTTTATTGTGAAACATAAAAAAATTAAGGATTTTTTGATTGATGTCCATGCAAAGAGTATATTGATTTCCTTTGATCATATGAGGTAAATTTTCCTCCTTGAATTGAATCTCATTCAAAAGACTTTTTATATTAACCAATCAATGATATCAGTGGTGAAATTAAACACATTTATTAGACAACCATTTCTGACACTATTGTTTTAAAATATGGTGACTGGATCTTCTATTCAATAAGAACTACTTTTATTAAAAAAATTAAAACATTTACCCGATTTTGATACTTTGTCCCATCCTTCATTTGAAAGTAGTATCCAATTGGATAAAAATTTTAATGTCACACATTAATCTCTCAAGTGTGTAATCTTAGAAGAAAAAAATCATTTCTTGTTGTTATTTCTACCTATCTTGAATCTAATCAAGAGCGAAAGCTTTTGGACGACCATGGAAACCATATGAAAGCAATGGGATTTAGCCTTTATGTTATTTTGGGGATTACCCCACTCATTGTAACTCAAATTATTTATATATAATATGAATCCAAACTATGTCATAAAACACATATAGAATCAATCCTAATCATATAGATGTGGTAAAGAAAAATATATTATATTGTGGAATTAGGTTTCTTCAACCACATTGTTGATAATGAGTGGGTAATCCCAATTAATGTTTTTCAATAGAATTATGAAATCACTATGACCACCAATGATGATGGTGATATTATCTCCAAAAGGTTCATTAGTGGATGGGGAGGGTTTGTTGACTATAGGGACCAAAACTCATGCACTAAAAAATATCATTTTCTATTTCCCTTCATTGACCACGTCCTCAAGAGAGTGGTGGGTCTTCTGCTCCACTACATCCAAAATGGATCCTCATGGTATAATCAAATAAATATTTCATTAGTGAATCAAGGTAAAATAAACTTCTACTATAAATTCAACACCTTTAACTTCAAGTGAAATCCCTTTGGGTTTTTAAATACACCTATTACCTTCGAATGATGTAAGATACGAATTTTCTATGAAAAGTTGGGGATAATTTTAGAGGTCTTTATTGAACTCATATGCATTATTTGGGAAACATTTTAATAAATCTTTATAAATGTTAAAAGTGTAGTGTTTATAGGAGAGGATAATAATATAATACTATATGTGAAAAATTACTTTTCATTGTAAAGGGAGGACTAGTAATAGGCTATCTAGTCTCTAATAGACGAATTCTAGTTGATAAAGCATTGGTTGATATCTTTTTCACCTTCCCTATACAAAAATGTCATGGAATTTAGTTCCTTATTAGAACATGATGGTTTCTATAGAAGATTCATTAAGAATTTCAACTTTATTTCCCAACTACATTGTTCTATTTTAGTGAAAAATTATCCATTTATGTCGATAGAATTATGTGATAAATCAATATTAACCCTAAAGTCATCTGTTTCTTGTACATGTATCATGAAATCTCCCAATTGGAAACATCTATTCAAAATAAAGTGTAATGCATGGGGATTTTTCATAGGATTTTTTTAGGAAAAAATTGTGTGAAAACACCATGTGTTCTTTCTTATTAAAGTAAATCATTAAATGATGAAAAAATCAGCCACACTTACTTTGAGAAATAGTTACATGCTACTATATTTTACCTATTGAAATTAATGTTCTATCTATTAAGATCCACCATCATTTTATTCGTTGATCATTTGGCATTGAAAAAAGTTGTCCAAAAAATATGCCAAGGTCAAATTGAATAGGTGGGTCATTCTTCATCATGATATTAATCTAACCATTAATGATAAAAATGGAGTTGTATATTTGTTTTGATTGCCTCTTTAGGGTGGAATTCGAAGACATCTCACCTTGACTTTCTTTGTCTGATTCATTTCTCGAGGAGTACCTCTATTCCTTGAGTGATTCCCATAGAATGATGTCCTAGAAAACCTTTTGGTTTTGGGTGAAATCACAATATTCGTGAGGACCCTTTCAAAAGAATATTCACTTCTGATGTAAAACACTCTGTTTTTTATTATCAATACTTATTTATGTTTTTTCCAGATCAAATCATTCAGAGATGTGTTCCAAATTCTAAGAGAAAGTCCACTTGAAAATCATATCAAGGAGAGACATGTGAATGCCACATTACTTGAAAAAAAAATCAATTACTTGTTCATCCAGAAGTGGTTTTTACTAGATTAACCTCACTGAATATTCCTACCAATTTAACAAAATTGTTTCTTCAATTTCCAAAATTATGATCCATAACTAAAAAGTATAAAATGCCCCTTACTCGCGTTCAGGTCATCTGAATCATTTAATATTGGGGAATTGATTTCTTGAGACCCTGAAAAAACACTTTTGGATATCTCTATATGCTGATAGTGTTTTATCATGTCTCAAAATGTGTTGAGTTATGTACCAATAATGCTAATGACCATCTTATTGTGATTCAATTACTGAAATTTCATATATATATTCTAGATTTAGAATTACTATTAATATTATTAATGAATAGGGAACCCATTTCTACAATCTTCCCTTCTTAACAGTAATGTATAAATATGGGATTTCTCATAAATTTTATATTTCCTACCATCCTCAAACAAATTTTCCAATTGAGTTATTGATTATAGAGATTAATAAAATTCATGAAAAATGATCAATCAGACTATAAATTTATTGTTCAAAAAAATGTGGAATTCCCATGAGGAATACATCACTCATTTAAGAACTATAATAGGTTGGTCACCATATTGGACGGTTTATGGAAAACATGCAATTTACCTATTTATATTGAATATAAGGGATTTAGGGAAATCAAATAAACAAAAAATGTCATTTCTTTGTCCAAAAAAATGATATAAGATCGTATATAACATGAGGAACATATGATAGAGGCTTATAAAAATTCAAGGATAAAGGAATATATATTTTAAGCCTACAAATCCAGGAACATCAAAATCAAACAATTAAACTAGGAAAATTGACGATATTTTATTATTTAAAACTTATTTCTCACCTGAGAATTTTGAGGTCTAGATAGTCAGGTGCTTAAATTGTGATTCATGTGTACCCCAACAGGTTTGAATAGATTAAAGACTCCACTATTTTTCATGTCTCTAAAGTCAATGGTGATCACTTAAAAGCATTGATTTAATCATTTCCTAATCAAGAATAAGATGAGGATTTAACATAGAAATCCCATGAAATAGAAAAATGTTTGTAGATTAAGTGTCCTTGTTAGACTAACCACATTAAAAAATTAACTTTTCGGGAGGAAAACTGACTTTTACTTGTATATTCAATTGAGGATTGGTGTTTCAAATTAATCTAGTATGGAATTTTCCCTTTCCTTTTTAATTGTATTTTTTAATTAAGGGAACCTTTTAGGGTTTCAATGATTTCTAATTTGGTTTTTTGTGGGATAATTAGGTGCCCTTTAAGTCAACTATTTTTCTAGGAAATCATATAAATCAATAAATTATATACAGTTCTACTATCTATAATGGGAAGTCCATGAGTGACATAGGGATAAAAGGATCAGTTTTTTTTTGCGGTATGAAAATCATTTGTATTCCACCAGGTTACATTATTCCATAACTAATTTTTTAATATTAATTTTGGAACATATCTACTCTACCTAAACTCTCTTAGAAATTTTATTTTCATTAAAAAATGGGGGTTGTGCTATTCCATTGTGGGGGATGAAATAAAAAAATTGTTTTTTTGTCCCTTAATAAAAAACAATTCAAAAGAAAAATAATGTGCGTCAATGAAAGGAAAATTTTATGTATCCATGAACATAACAATATATATTTTAAACATTGAAACAGAATATCATAAATTTTTTATGCATCAATTCTGATTTTAATGCATGTTTATGTTTGTGAGCATAGAATTTATAAATTATGAATGTTTAATAGGAATTTTTATTTTCAATTTATTTATCAAATTCATAAAAAAATACAAAATGAATATCCTATTTATTTTGTTGTATTAATTTGAGTACTTTTATCCCCAAAAAAATGGAATTTGTTTGGTGATCATTTAAACTTTAATAAAGGTATTTAAAAAATCCAATATATATATATATATATATAATTTTACGTAGAAAAATAGATTGACAAAATGTTTGGCTTCAAAACAAAGGGATCATAACACTATAGTTTTTTATCCCATTGTTTGGAATATTATCTCTATTTTTTGTAATTTTGAATTTTTTTTATTAAGTTAACATGAGATAATTAGTGAGTTTTTGAGCTTTACACACTGACCTAATGTCATTGTGCCTGTGTGTCATCATCAAATAATCGCTATAGGGGTTGACCTGATTGAGTTTATTTTCAGTTAAAGTGGATTCAATTTAAAAAAATAACAATTAAAAAAATAACAATCATATTAATATTTAAATGTGATTCCAGCTAGTGCTTCTATATATTCCCTCTTGAATAAAGATGAATTCCATATCTATTGTTATCTTAAAAAATTACTATTATTAATTTAAATTAGATGAAATGTTGTAACAAATTTTAACAAATGAAAGAACTTGGTCTTGGGAAATTCTTATGAACATAACATTTTATTTAATGATTTTGATTGGTTTCATAATTCTATGTTATGTTTTGTATTTCGGTGCATTTTATATTAATTTTTTTAAAGGGAGTTCAAGATTAACATTTTTTGATATTCTTTTCTCTACGAACTTTAAAAAATAATGTTGGAGGTGTTATTATCCACTTAAATTTGAAAATATTAATTGTTAATATATTTAATATCCATGTAATTAGTTATTTATAAGAAAAAATTATGTTTATTTTACAAATTGAACATTATTTAATAATTTTATTATAATTCCTTATTAAAATGAAATATTAAATGTTAAATTTTTTAACATCTCTTAAAACTTCCAATGGTATATATTTTACCTTAAAATTTAATTTTATGATTTCCCATTCCATTGGGAATATTTCTTTATTTTATAACACATGATGAATCACATTTAAAGATTACCCAATTGGGACTACATTAAAACACATTATTGGTGAAGTGAACAAAAAAATAGCTCAATAAAATGAATATAACATCTATGATAAAACCCGCATTACTATAAAATTTAATTTGGAGAGAGGGGAATTACTAGGATGAACTTATTCCTACAATGAAAACAACTAATTCTGATGTATTAATGGTGTAGTAGGTAGCCTGAACTTTAGATGATATTATATTCCACACTATGTGGCCTATAAATACATAAAATTATTTGGACCATATCTCCAATACCCATCATCCATTTGGGATTAATTTTAAAATATTTTAAAATGACCTTTAGAGCTCCAATTCCACATTCCATGTTCCACCCAAATTCGTCCCTCAAGAAGCTCATTTTTGTAAATATCTTATCGTGGATATAGGATGAATCAGATATTATTCAAGGGTGGAAAAGTCATCTCTCCATTAATTTTCCACTCACATAGGGAAACAACAATTAATTAGGGTAAATTCCACTATTGTAGGGTCTACCCATGGAATCTAAAATTCCTATTTAATGAATTGGAGTTGGGGGATTTAAGGATTTTTTTGAGTGGTGTTTCATTGTAATGTTATGTTTTCACATTTTCTTTGTAATGTTATTAATTCAATTGAATTTCTCTAAAATCAGATTATCCATTTAATAAATCTTCTTATTCTTCTCATTTTATATATCATTTTCTATAAAGTTGATACCATTTCATCAATGTCTGAATTTATTCACCCAAAAATATATAAATCATTAAAACAATGATTAAGTGTTAGATCATTGTTTTTCACTTATTCATTTAAAAAATCACGAGTCTATATCCATCTTCCCTTGAGATAATATCATCAATTGAGCGTAACCATATTAAGGGTTGATCGATGTGATTTTAAAGGGCCTGTATTGGATTTTATTTCCCAATATATTAATGTTTAATGATAACTATTAATTGAGAGTTTCATTTGATGATCATAATTTATATTGATCTTTATTTATTTTTAAGGCCACACACTTCATGTTCTATGATGAACGATTACTTTGGACTTCTCATAAAAATGATCCTTCATGTGTTTGGTTGATTATAATAAGGTATGTGGTTTTATTAATCCAATATGTATTTTTAACTCTTTAAATGAATGAATCTTGAGTGTAAGAAATTGAAATGATTAAAAATGAACATCATCCAATTCAGACATTATAATATCCTTGGATCAATCCTTTCTCATAATTTTAATTCATATAGGTATCCTGGTGATCATATAAACCCATATAAATTATATTCCAAGTTGTACAATTCATAGTTTAAAAAACCCATTGAATGTACATTCTTATAGGTTTCTTATTAATTCATTGAGGATTTGACAAAACAAGATACACTACAAGTGACGGATTAGCCTAAGAAACTTGAGTGTATTTGGGGGAGACCAAATTCCCACCATCAATGAAGTATCAATGGTGTGGGATGTCATGATCAACACCCAATGTAACAGAGCATGTAATTTTCATGCCCAAAAAACCCTCAACATCATTCTATTGCATGTATAAAGGTGTAATAATATTTATAACATAAGACATGAGGAATTACCTCTCATTTATCTCACTATTTGTGTTCAATCCAAATGGAATTAAAATTTTCAATTATCATTTGATAAATCATAAACAAACAATATGGTCTTACCACAATTTCATGTTATCTGGTTTAATAGTTTCTTTTATGGAAATTCAAACCATTATGAATAATTCATTCCATACAATCAATTCACATAATTTACTAAAATGGGCTCAATATGGAACATAGAAGGTGTATTAATCAATAAAGAAATTACCATCATGGTAAATTATAACCATGAGTTTTACTAACAAATTAATATGTTCCTTGGGTTTATTAATAATTTATATTTTAGTAGAATTTACATTTATAATCTATCATGGATTCTTATAATGATTTCTCAGAATGAAATGAAATTACTAATAAGTTAAATTAATGTTTGGAATCCCATGGGATGTAAATAAATGATTTCAAGATCCTTTAACATTGTAAAAATGATCAATAGGAATATATTAAGGTGTGTTGAACAATTTATAATAAAGAATACAATTAAAAATAATTGCGTAGAAAAGGTTTATGTGTGTAATAATAGAAAAAATTGAATTACAAAATTATTGTGGATAACAATGAGACCACCTACATTAGGTTCATTGATGGAACCACATCCAATGGGGGCTTTATATTCTATCTATGTTAGGAGAATGAGAAGGAACAATTCAACATCCTAAGAATAAAGAGAAAAAAGAGATTTCTCCAAAATAGAACAATGGATACAAGGATAATGTGGAATAAGAAGGGATATGAATTTTGAGAATCCTTCATGTTATATGATGTTTCCATGTGATCTAGACATGGACTATATATCAAAGAGTTATCTCAAAGACAATGTTTAAGGAGATTAAAATGTACATGTGGATAAAATGGAGGTTGTCCAATAGTGAAAATTAGGAAGAGGGATAAAATGGTTAAAATAATTCATTAAGGGAATTTATGTAATTTCAGTCTAAACATTGGGGCCCCAAAATATATCTTCAGTATTTTTTAGTACCTGGAGAAATGTTTATGAAGCCACCACTCAAGGACATACCCCACATAGTTAAGGTACATGGTTTTTTGAACTATTCATTAGCTATTTATAGTGTAACATTATATTTTCTAATTATTTCCACAAATTCGCGCACCCGGGGTCACATGTTTGTAGAAAAACAACATGGATATTACTGATCCATGGTCTTTCCACCAAATAGTTTGTAGAGAAAATGTGGGCCAGGCTGCATAGTTTTTACCTAACGGGTGTTGCATTATATTTTCCAAATTCCCAATGTTTCGAGCTCAAAACAAGCCAAAAATTCATCCATGGCCCCCCTCATTAACATTAAAAGGACCTTTTAAAAAGAATATAAAACAAAAAAAACTAATCATAACATCATTATAAGAAGGTTCGTTATAGTGTTTCATGCTTGAAGTTGGTAATGACTTTCCTACCTATATACATTCAAGTGATTGGCTAATCCTCGGTTCTGTCATAACAAGGGTAATATGGATCCTTGTAGCTATAATTTCAAATAATGAAGTTATTCATAGTCTAATAGTGGTGGTTTTGGGACATAATAAAATAGTGGTAGAAATAATAAAATTAAATTCATTATATCCAATATAAAATATAATCACGAGAAGGTCTAATAATATGAACTTTTATAATTGTATAATAACGAAATATCTTTCATCCAAATTAAACAAAAAATGGATATTGGGGAATAACATATCCTTAGTTGTAGTAACATCCCAGAATAGTTTAGATTCCATCATGATATGTTGATCCATGAACCAAAATAATAAAACATAGAGTCCTCACTACATGATCTACCTATAAGGGAGGGAAGTGATAAATAGTTCACTATCAAATGCAAATAATTGGTAGATAGGGTTAAAATTCAATGTTTAATGCTTTATTCTAAGCCATGTAATCTCATGGAAAAAGATGCTGAAAAAATTCTCATATCATGCTCGAGCATCTTAATTTCCTTTACAGGGAGAGATAATGAATAGAATTAATTTAGATATCAAACAAAATAATTCATAATAAGAAAGGATATGATGTTCCATATGGTCCTTATGTAGTTAAAATAATTGGATACATTAATAACCCTGAGGTTCTATGGTTTAGACACCCTAAATAATTGTGAATTAGTCCCATTCTTCCATCACTACGACATAGCTTCTCTGTCTTTGTTTAAAATTTATATATGAAAAATATTTATAATATTATACAGGTCTATTCAATGTACTTTCCCATGTTTATCATGAAACAAAGAAATAAAATCCTATTGTCTTTACGGTCAATAAAATCAACATCCATGTAAAATGCTCTAGATCTAAAATAATTCACAACTCCCTTCCAATAATAGAAAGATAAAGGTTCAAGAAAAAGAAATGAATTTTATTTTTCTCACATGTGGTATGAAGGGCCACTTGATAAATCATGTCACCTAGAAAATGAATAAATTGGAATAAACATGTGAATTTATTATTCAGTTAAATCTATATATTTCAACAAATTTTTTATTATTTATAGTACGTGGTTCTCATATAGGTATTCAAATATAGGAACCATGTAGAGTTTAGAGAATTTAATCGGGGAGGTAGATATATAAGAATCCTACAGAGCCAGACTTGTTGGTATGGCTATTTGGGTCTGCCACCAAACATTTCTAATAGTAATGATCTTTGTTTTAAAAAAATATATTATTTATATTAAAAAAATTATTTATATATCAATATTCTATATGAATGTATTCATTTCAGAATTTTGGAATAATTTTTTATTCTTTTATAATGATTGAAGATTTTTGGTAATGAAAATTTTAATAACTATATATATGTTTTTGATGACACGGTCAATATAATTGGAATTGATAAACAAAATAATTAACATGAATCATAAAACACCCAACATTGGAATCCCTATCTAGGTCTTGTAAATGAAATATGTTTGACTATGTTAATGAAAAAGGATATATATATATATATATATATATTATTCTACTAAAACAACTTAGTATATTTTATACATGGTTATAAAGAAAAAAATGTCAAAATCCACATATTGTGGAAAATTTGAAATGGAAAAAGAGTGTAATAAAATAGTTAATACTGATATATGTGGACCATTTACAATTTAATAATGTGGTGGGTAATATTACTTCATTACTTTTACTACTGATTTTAGTAGACATGGATCTGTAGACATGATGAGGTCTAACATGAATTACTTTAATATATTCATGAAATATATGAATGAATTTGAGACCCATCATGCTATGAAGATTATGAAACATTCTACCGATGTGGATATAAATATCATAATCAATACAACATATCATTGCTTTGAAATTTTTGGATATATCCTAACACACTCCTCCTTTTGTGTCTAGTGGAACAATGTATGTTAAAGAATGAATAACACATTGTTATACATGGTGAGAACTAACATGAGTCATTCATGTATTTTATTATCCTTTTGGGAAAACACATTTTAGACAACAACACCAATACTTATCAAGGTGAATGCTAAGAACAGATGTTATACCTTGCTATGTATGGAATGGTTATAATCCTATGTTGTTATAAATACATGAGTGGGATTGTGAGACATCATCATATAATAATCATGAACCATAATGGAATGAGGGTACCATTATAGTATACCTATAATGAAATATGGTAATATTACCTATTTGTAACCAAAAAACGAGTGGTTATAGTGGAAAGACACATTATATTTTATTAAAGGGAGAACAACTCAAAATGTAATAGTGTTTGTGATTTAGACAGTTAGGAATTCTAAGATTAAGGTACCCAAGTGTTTTCAATGGAAAAAATCCAAAAAACCCTATAGAAGACGATGTTCATGAGACACACGTATTTTGAAGGAGTATAAGAGTGTTTAAATAAGTAAAATGAAATTGTTTTAGAGATACTAATATGGGATATCATTATTATATGATAATAATTATCTTGTAACATACACGGAAGTAAAAAGTTGCATATCTATTTCCAATTTAAATAAAGATCAAAATATTGAAATTCATTCCATGTATTAAAAAAATCCAATATTTTGTTAGATCCTCTAGTAAATGTTATTCCATTAGGTTGAAAATGGTGTTCATGAAGAAACCAATCGTCGATGTAAAAACAATACTTATGCATCTTTAATGGAAGCTATAATTTAAACAAAATAATGGAATTCACTACTATGAATCCATATCACTAGTTTCTATGTGGTCATCCATTAAAATTATTATTTTTATTATTCCTTTCGATGACTATGAGATTTTTCAATGGGATGTAAAAATAGATATCCATAATGAGAACCCCAAAGAATATGTACATGTGACACAACAAGAAGGGTTTGTTATTTCAATGGATGACAAAAATGAATGTCAATTGAAAATATATATTTTTAGGATAATTCAAGAATCCATATCCTAGAACATTCATTTTTATGATTCCAAAATATAAATTCTTTTGATAAACAATGAATGTGATCCTTAGGACTATTTATTATTTAGTAGGTGTGTGGTAATTTTTTATTATCTCTTTTAATGACATAAAACATTTTAGAAATTATATACTATTATTATTGTCTTTAAATTCTTGGTTGAATAAACTCTTCTCCATGATGGCAATAATAAATGTAGTTTAAATTCTGGGGATCAATATCAATCGTGATTGATGTTAGAAAATTATTAGTAAATGTAACGATACATATATTGACAAGGTATTGAATGGATTTGATATGGAAATAAATCATATATGGAGATGTTTCCAATGGCACATTTAATTCATATATCTTAAAAATGGTTTCCTTATACACATGTGTAATGGAAATAAATGACATGAATTTTATATTTTATATTGACTGGTTAGTCATGTATGATATGATATACACAATGATATATATATATCCTACACATTATGTCTAGTAGGAAGATTTAAATGTGACCTAGTTTACCACCATTGAATGTAATAAAATACTATCTAAATGTATCTGAGTTAAACTAATGCAATGTTCCTGGTCTATAAAGAGGATGATAATGAAATTTTCATTAGTGGATATGCATATTCGAGTTTCAAAATAAATTTTCATGATCTAAAATCATAGAGAGGAAACATTTTCACTCTGAATAAGGATCATGTAAATTAAAAGATCCCAAAAAAAATATTTTCTCAACATTTTATAGAGAAGTATATAAATAGTTTTTCTGAATATGTATAAAAATAATTATTTTAGATATGAAACATAATATAATATCTTGATGTAGTACCTATAACTTATTTTTTTATCATTTTTTATTTTTATAATACTATAGTTGTGTCTCTCAATAAAGTGTTGATATCACAATAGTAGATGATACATATACATGAGAAGAAATTTTTTTTGGGGTATTTTTCTCAATGAGGTGACATTACAGTGATAAAAATATCCTTTTAAGGAAATATGGTGGACAAATTACAGATGTCTTCACTTAGAAGAAATATGATCATTATGTGAGTTCTAGAGGACTTTATGTTTTAGTGAGATTTCTGTGGTATCTGTGGGATTCTAATAGAGTTGTTGTTACATAACCAACTACTGAATAATTTTTATTTCATGTGAATTTAAATATATAACTATTAATAAAACATTTTATAATATATATTAATTTTTCATGATTACTTTGATTTAATAATGTCCAAGGGTATATTTTTTATTAATATGGCTGTAGTGATCATCCAATATGATCAAGTCTATGAAATTATGTGATGTAATTATTAAATATAGGATATTGGATGGATAAGATTCTATATTAGAGAAAATAGTATCTTTAATGTTAGGTGTGAGTACTAATAATTTTTTGATACTTCATCTTCTGATGAACTCACTTGGTAATCTTTAAGATGGGATATTATGATAACTTCCCCTATAGTAGGAATTCTACATTATTATGTGCCATTGGATATTCCAATATATGATATTGTTTCATGGTTCATAGATGTTAATATTATCATTAATGAATCTCATGACTTTTTATCCTAGATTTAATTCCCAAACTGGTGATATAATTGTTCATGTTAATTATGGATTGTTGGGTGCATCACTAATGAATGTTTTTATTTATATATGTCAGGATCGGTCCCTTCTATCATTGTGGAGGTTGTTATCTCATCCCTTTTTTTGAAATAGAATATTAACCATTAAATTAATTTCCATGTTTTAATGATGTGTTCATTTCAAATAGTCAATGAAATACTTTTCAAGAATGTATGTTAATAACACATGTGTGAAACATTTCTTAAAGAGATATTGTGAAAATGGGATATTATTACATAGAAATCATTCATATGTAGTTTCTTAATTAATAAAAATAGGTTCTTTCTCTTGAGCCCCTTGACTCATTACAATAATGTAATTTTTGACTTTAGCCAATCCAGTCTACTGCTAATGTGAATGAATCCTAGAGGGTCACACAGAAATTTTTTTCCAATAAACTTGATTGAAATAAATATGATTTTATTTAATGGAATAAAAATTATTATAAATATTGATAAATATTTTTATTTATTATTTATCAATCAAAATTATTAGTGGAATATTTAGTTAATATTTATTCACTAGTTCATGGATTAAATATTTAATTATGAATAAAATATTCACCTCAATTAAATCATTATCATAGAGTTCAACTACATCATGATCACGTCTGATGATAAATAATAATTAACAGTACAGTAATATAATATTAATCCCTGATCTTGAGAGTAAATGTTGTAAAATATGAAAAATAATAATATTATTATATTTAATATGGTATGATAATAATTATGATAGTAATTTTGGGATGTAATGAAATAAGAAATTATTTTAACATAAACCATATCTCTATATATAGATTATTATGTCTATTATGTTTGGTAAATCATGAATTGTGTTTCATTTCAATCAATTGGTTTCCCTCTTTAATTAATCCATCTCTAACTCATTTAAAAAACTAGAAGAGAAAGAGATGTAACATTAATCATGAATGATCTATACATGATCAATAAAAAAGATAGAATGTGATAGATCCTTCACAGTATCACCCAAAATTCAATCAATGTTTCATGTATATCAAAGGAGAATGTGTTGGTCATTTAAATATTAATTTTGTAGTTGAATTATACTTGGTAAATGTTGGTAATATGATATATGTTTTTTATAAGATTGACAATATCTTAAAATAAATATCCTCATATGAGTAACAATTTCTCAATATATAAATTAAATTAATTTTATATTTAACATGAAAATTTAGTCTTTAGTTTCCAGGATTCTCTATATCAATATTCAATGGATAAAAATTATTATTGGTGATGTTTATGTCTCGCATAATTGGTGAATGATCGATCGAATTTGAAAAATACATTATGGTTATTCAATGACTAATGACCTTTTATTACAACTAAAACCCCCCTTATATTTCCAATAATTGAGAGCATGGGCACATCACCATCGATTAGAGACACTACATGTAAAATAATACCATGTTTAATTTATTAATTTCATTCACTTTACATATCACATATTTGAATAATAACATGAATATGATTCCTCATAACAACTAAATATTGATAGAACTAGGGAATATGTGGCCATGGTTGATCTCAATTAGTGTGATATATCATTGATGAATCCTTAAATATAATTAATCATGAAGTAATGAACTTTATCTATCCCATGTGGATCACTGAGATACCCCATAAATTTTCTAATGGTAATTCAAATCCAATTTTTTTGGAGGATCTATTGACAAGTGTATTAATGTTTGATAAAAATATGCATGTACGTAGTCTAGTTCAATCCAATCCAATAGTGGAAAACATGACCAAATGTTCAAGTCCTGAACACGAATCCTCAGTAAAAAAATTATTTATCTTCTTAGACACTTTATAAGGAACAACCAAACATATAGAAGTGTCATCCCAGGTACAATAGTATGATATATTAAATTTGATGGGCATTATCCTTGATAAAATCATGTTCATGGATACACATCATCTATCAAAAGAGCTCATGAAATCACACTTTAAGTCCCTTCATATTCCATTAGATGTTCAATGATAAATTTTCAATGATCTATATGTGTCGTTCAATGTTACCAATATGGGAATAACACATAGATATCTTGTTCACCTTAAAATATTAGAAGATCACCATGTTTGGGAACATTATTCTCTTATCTGTTTTATGGAAGCATAAAAATGATGAAATTCCATTATCAATAATTTAAAAAAAATAATGGTATAATAATATCCAAATATGGACCCTATAAGGACTAGGAGATAGTGAGGCTGATATATCTTCTTCAAAATTAACCAATCAAGGATATGTGAAATGGGATAAAATATTCATGGAAGGATCATGAAAAAGGAAAAATTACATATCACTTATTTATGTCTGAATTCATCGAATGTTTCTAAAAGAAATCATTTATTGATCATTAGTAATGGAAATAGATCACATGAACATGATTGTACCATCATTATACTATTGATTCCTATTGTATCATATCAATGTAAATGTTTAATATTTATATGGAAACAACACCCACATTGATTCATATGAATCTATACACATAAATTTATGAATTATAAGGGATAAGTAAAACAATATATTATTAGTGAAGTCTTAAACATTGTCACTCACAATGATTTGAGAACATTACATGTATTCCTGTAACACCCCAAGCTTCTATGGTACGTTTACCTTCGAATAATGCGATAGCGTGTGTTGTACGCAACCTCGAGTTCTAACACACACCACAACTAATTAAACTAGCTGTTGTGAATAGTAATACCTACTTTTTGAAATCATATATATTTTATATTTCAAAATGGACTTCATTTTTGGATTCGTAATATCGAAATTAGCCTAGGGTGAAATTTTGGTACTTTTCGGATAACTTTCATATTTTGATGAATAGTGAAAATTTCTAAATTTTAATTAAAAACAACTTTTTTAATCAAAATAATTAATAGTGATAAATTGTGAATTTGAGTGGTTTTAAAGTATATTTAGAATATATTTTTACCATTTAATATAATGTTGGTCATTGGACATAATTTTACAATTAAACCGAACATAAACAAGTGTCAATCTTTTGATAGTTATTATCTCTTAAAAAACACGCTTTTTGTTTTGACAGCGGGAATTAATTTTAAATTAATTTCTGCCACTTATGTGTTTTTAATTTAGAAAAATGGATTCCATATTTGGAATCAGGATGTTCAAATTGTGTAAATAGGTAACTTTTATTTTTAGACATTTTGAATAGTTACTGTGGTAAATATTTTATTTACCATGGTTAAAAGGTAAATCCGGTAAATAAGGGTTAAAAAAATAATATTATAATAATACTAAATTACCCTAAAACGTGTCTTAACCCTATTGGTTGATACATGGTCGACCATGGGAATCTTTGGGTCTATTTTGGGACCCCATGGATCCACTTGTAAGTGATAATGACACATTATATTAATAAAGTTAAAATAAAAATAAAAATGGCATAAGCTTACATCTTTTAGAAGAACAATTTTTACATAGGGTTATACATGTTTGAATTTCGATTATAAATATTCATTAGAAAGCTAAAAAGATTTCCTACATAATTATATTTTATTTATAATTTTGAGACATTAAATAATTTATTTTATTTATGACACAATGATGATGCAGTAATTACTATAATAGTGAAAAATTAAAATAATTGATATTATAAATACCCAAATAAATATAATATGAAACTTTTAATGAATTAAACTAATTTTATAGGATAATATGATATATTAGGATTGATTTAATTGACTTTGTTCTAAGTAATCAATCTGTTATGAGTTTCACAAAAATCAACTATTGAATAGTGTCAAAATTGACATAAAAGAGTTCTTAAAACAAATATTATATTATTAATTGATATTAAATTCCTAAAAATCTAAGGATCGGACAAGAGACTTATATTATGATAGTTTAATCATTAATGGACCACTTGGGGGTCTCTTGGATGTATATAGTAAGTTTATTAACCATATTTTATAAAAATACAAAGAGACGTTGTAAAAGTGAAACTAATTAACTTAGAGTTAATACTTAAAGATATGGTTAATATAAGTACCCAAACCAGTCTAAATTCTATTGGATGAGTTGTTTTCGACCTATCCCCACCTCATCCTTTGAATAGTCAACTTTGGAGCCTTTGGAAACCGAATATGAATTTATTATAAATTAATATTTCTAGCTTTTCCAAAGGTGCCCCTCACCCCTCTTATAAAAGGGCACTCCTCCTTCTCTTTTCCTCACACCTCTCAAGCCACTTGGCTCGTCCAAACTCTGCCCAAATAATCTCCCCACATCCCTCTCCTCCTCCTTGAAGCTTCCCCTTAGGCAGAAAGCATTTCAAGAAGTCCTTTGGTTCCAACCAAAGTGAGTTACCTAGATTAAAGGTAACGATTTCTCTTAAATTATTTTCATTTATTTTGCTTCTCCAACCCCCAAAATCTTTTTATTTCCTTTCTTTTGTAACAACACCAGTATCCTCAATATACTAGGATGTTGTTATAAGAAGGATTCAAACTACACATACACACAACTCCATCTAATGGATGATGAACATAATGTTTCTGTGGATGGCAAACTAACGCCTCACGAAACGATGATTGTTCAAATACATCTTACCGCCTCTCATGGTGGCCACTATGATGGAACTGTAATTAAATATGATATTAATTATATATATTTTATATATAAGCTTCTGTAATTCCATTTTATTTCATACCATTATTCGTTTCATGTTGTATATACATACGATAATTTCATTTGAGGAAGTGCGGACTACCGCCCTCTTAAAATGATATGACTCGTTCATACCACACATGGAACGTATAAAGGATGGTGTTAATGAACTTAAGTAACATATATAAAATATTATATTATACTGGAATATTAATATACCTATGTATCATTTGGATTTGATTCTTATAAAATGAAAATTAAATGGAAGTAGCGTTCGTGCGTACGTACGGACTACCGTCTCCACGAACGCGATAAGATTCATTCTCCATCATATCCATTCAAGTATTATTCTCATTTTAGGGTTAAAAATAATGTTAATATCATTCTGATTATGAATAAGATATAATCTATCCATTACAAACTTGTCTTACGTAACCAAACATTTAAGAAGAACGAATCGATTATCACCCGAAACGACGATAATACTAAGATATTATTAATAAAGCAATGTTAAAAGATCATATATGATATCATATTAATGTATATGATTCTTGAATAATTTAATAACAATTATTTCACCATTATACAGGAGGTTAACCTACCCCAACAAAGGAAAAGTACAAGGTAAGGGTTTACTTTACAACCTCTTCATTATTCAAGGTTGTTTATACGTAATAATCTACTGGGATCTCTTTATCATCCACATCCATGTTTCTTAAAAATGCATTTCAAAACATTTTTACTATTTACTAGAATATGAGTTAAAGTAATGTATACCCTTTTTGACTTTTATAAGTGGTTTATAAAGGAATCTTTCGGTCGTTTTCAAAACAAGGTCCTTTTTAACCTTTTCGACAGAATTAAGGTAAGAATGTTTTTTTTAACTTATATAGTGGGTGCGGTTATTTTACGCCGTTATAAAATCTTCAAAGCTTTCCTTACAAACTTATAAGAATATTTTCAAAGAAAATGTTTTATTTTATATGGATCTTAAATGATTTCAAAATAAAAGGAGATATTTCTTTAAAAAGAATTTTGATTTCATCTATGTCAACATCCTTTGACGGATTTTAAGATTATTTGAAGTTGATTTATTATGATACAAAACTTCTATATTGTATTGAAGATTTTGTGATATGTTTGACTATGGATGTGCTATTTTTATACCATTCATAGTTTATGGTGAAATTATTGACATTTCGTATGCTAGTTTTAATACGATTGTTTATGTTATGTTTAACCATTTTCATACGGGAATGAATTGGACTTAATAAGTGACTGGTGGAGCCCGCTATAGCTCATCGATGCATCGGTAGGTCTCATGAGACAAACTAGTGTCTTGGCACAAGGCCTTGACAAAATCTTATTTGTAGTCTTGGCACGAGGCCTTGGCTATGTGGTTATGATAGTCTGGCATTATGCATTCCAACATTATGAAAGTGGTTATTGATTTTTGCATGTGATTATTTGATTAGTAGAATATCCATGTGAATAAGTAAATGGCATTATTTCATTTTATTTATGTCATACCATGTTGAAAGTTCATGTTTAAAAAGCATTTGTTTTAGTTATACATTGCCTTAAATGTTTATTCTTATTGATGAAAGTTTCCGCTATATTGTTATCCTTACTGGGCATTTGAGCTCACCCCTTTTCTATGTTTTATTTTTCCCAGGAAGTGAAGATGTAAGTTATGAATGACCTGTAGGGATATTATGAGGGGATTATAGTGTGGACTGTGGAAACATTATGTTGTTGTAGTAGTTTTTCATTTTATGATGTAATGTAAAACTTATGAATATATCTACTGTTTCCAAGGCTACTAAACCAATCGGTCTTTCGAGATTTGATCTTTCTTGTGATCATGCCAATGTTATGTAATTAATGCACCGACTCTGGGTAACTGGGGTCGGGGCGTTACAGTTGGTATCAGAGGAAGTTTAGTACAAACCTTGGAAGCTAGATTTAGATAAACTCTGATTAGAGCACGCAGACCTAAGATGAACTTTGAGGATTAGTATAGAAGAACTTCCTAGAATTTTGGTATTGTAGAGATTTTGTGAGTTTTCCGAGCAATACATCCCTGTCTGGATACGAGCAGGTAGAGGCGGCTCTCGCACAGATGTACCTAGGGGTAAAACCCGAAAACACCGCTTTGAGCTAGACTCGAACGGGAACTGGTGCATGACAACGGGCCTTGCTGCACTCTTGGTTACGACACTCCCGGGGGATATGCTTAGGATAACTCTCACTTTCTTTACAAATCATTATGAAGGGTTTATGAGTATATACTTCCTCAAAGAAAACATATTTATGATTATGGATTATATCCATAGATAGTTCAATTTATGTTAAGTGTTTTATAAGTATGGGATTATGTATTTTGATTCATAAACTGATCTAGTTTATGCCATTGTTTAGAAATGGCACCTAGTGGAAGAAATGGAAACCGTATCAATGCACGCACTCCATATAGGGATTGCCCTCCTGCTCAAGATAATTATAGTGGGGCTGGTGATGCAACTGGTGCTGATGAGCTAATCATCGTACCAGGACAACTTACTCAGGTTATGAATAATAACCTTACCCGTATGGAGCACCCTGATCCGCAGCGTGGAGGATCAATGTTAGATCTATTCATGAGGCAACAACCACCAACGTTCAATGGGAGTACAAATCCATTAGTAGCTGAGCAATGGATATTTTCCCTAGAGAAAATATTTCAGGCTTTGGGGAGCAGTGAAAGAGAAAAAGTTATCATGGCAGTTTACCGCCTCACTGGAGATGCTGATCAATGGTGGTCATTAATTCAAAACATGAAGGAAGATGATGAAGTATCAAACATGGAATGGAGGGAGTTCAAAGATCTGTTTTTAGAAAAATACTTTCCTCGCGACCATCGAGCAGATATGGAAAGACAATTTCTGAGTCGGAGACAAAAGGAGGATGAGAATGTCACAAAGTATGAGGCTAACTTTACAAGGTTAGCAAGCTATGCTGGAGATTATATTCGCAACCCAAGAAGTAAGATTGATCGTTTCTTTGATGGGTTAAAACCATTTCTCCATAGAGCATTAGTCTCACAATCCTTTTCATCGTACGAAGACATTGTCTCATGTGCTATCAAGACCGAAAAAGAATTCTCTAAGTCTTATGACTTTAAAGAGAAGCAAGAGAAGAAGAGACCTGTTGATCAATCTGGGAATGGAAATAAGGGGAAGAAGGGAAAGGTTGAATATCCATCTTGTGGTAAATGCGGGAAGAAACATCCTGGTACTTTCTTGAAGGGAATGGGAGTCTGTTACAAGTGTGGTGAAAAAGGCCACCAAGCTCATGATTGCAAGGGGAAGAAGGAAGCTACCAACGTTCAGTGCTACAATTGCCGGGAGATGGGGCATTATGCAAATGCATGTCCTAAGAGTCAGGAGAACTTACCTCAGAAAAGGACAAGGGATCAAGGCCAGGCTTATGCTATCACTACTGCTGAGGTAGAAGCTCCGAAAGACGTGGTGGCAGGTAATTTAATGGTTTCCTCAAGTTTAGAAAATGCATTATTTGATTCTGGATCATCGCATTGTTTCATATCTTCACAGTTTGATAAGAAAATTAGATATTTCCAATTTGATTTAATAAGGGAGTTGTCATTTAAAACTCCTAAGGGAAGTATCGTTGCAACAAAGTTTTGTGAAACAGTCCCCATTAGAGCACATAAATTTTCTTTATCTGCTGATTTCATCGTCATACCTATGATTGAGTTTGATATAATCCTCGGTATGGACTGGCTTTCGGACTATGATGCGAAGATTTATTGTAAGAAGAAAGAGGTTACGATTCTTGATGATAATGATAAGGAGCACCTTATTTTTAGAGCAGAATCGTCACCACCTAATTCTTATTTAGATCCACCCCCAGTAGCTCAACTTAATTCAATTATTGGGGAGGAAGAGAATGAAATAACTGTCGGTGAGGAAAGGAATGTTCAAATAGAGGATGTACCTATTGTGAAAGAATTTGTAGATGTATTTCCGGAAGATTTACCTGGGCATCCTCCAGAACGAGAAGTTGAGTTTTCCATTGATTTGATTCCTGGATCAAGGCCTATATCGAAGACCCCTTATAGAATGGCCACTGTAGAGTTAGTCGAACTAAAGAAACAACTAGAGGAATTGAGTAATAAGGGATTTATTCGCCATAGTGTTTCTCCATGGGGAGCCCCTGTTCTTTTTGCTAAAAAGAAAGATGGATCTATGAGGTTATGTATCGACTACAGGGAGATCAATGCTATAACAATAAAGAACAAGTATCCCCTACCTCGTATTGATGATTTATTTGACCAACTGCATGGAGCTCAATACTTTTCAAAGATTGACCTTCGATCTGGATACCATCAGTTGTGTGTGAAGAAGGAAGACATTCCGAAAACAGCATTTCGAACCAGGTACGGGCATTATGAGTTTACTGTAATGCCATTTGGATTGACTAATGCACCCTCTGTATTCATGGATCTGATGAATAGAATTTTCAAGGAGTATCTCGATGAATTTTTGGTGGTATTTATTGATGATATCTTGGTATACTCCAAAACCTACGAAGATCATGAAAATCACTTGCGCATTATCTTGAAGACTCTGAGGAGGCATGAATTATATGGAAAGTTTAGCAAGTGTGAATTCTGGCTTCAGGAGATTTCTTTTCTTGGCCATATTGTCTCTAAAGATGGAATCTCTGTTGATCCTTCTAAGACCAAAGCAATCCAAGAATGGCCAGAACCTACGAGTATAACTGAGGTACGTAGTTTTATTGGCTTGGCAGGTTATTATCGACGTTTCGTCCAGAATTTTGCCCGATTGGCTAACCCATTAACGAAGCTCACACGTAAAGGGGTTAAATTTGTTTGGACAAAAGAGTGTGAAGAATGTTTCGAAGAACTGAAGAGAAGATTAGTCAATGCTCCTATATTGACTCTACCATCGGGGAATGATGGGTTCGTTATTTATAGTGATGCATCAAAGAAAGGACTTGGATGTGTCCTTATGCATAATGATAGAGTTATTGCCTATGCATGACGACAGTTGAAAATTCATGAACAAAACTATCCTACTCATGATCTTGAGTTAGCAGCCGTGATCTTTGCTTTGAAGATATGGAGGCACTACCTCTATGGTGAAAAATGTGAGATTTATACTGATCACAAGAGTTTGAAGTATATTTTCTCACAAAAAGAACTCAACATGAGGCAAAGGAGATGGCTTGAATTACTCAAGGATTATGATTGCACAATACACTACCACCCGGGGAAAGAAAACAAAGTAGCAGATGCTTTGAGCAGAAAAGACCATGGAGTTCTGAACATGATGAGAATTGAAAGGGATCCAATTTTCATGGATCTAGAGAAGATGGACATGGGAATAACCAGGGAAGGTGAAACATCAATGCTTTTTCAAATGGTTTCCAAACCATCTTTACTAGAAAGGATTAAGAGTTCCCAGACCGATGATGAATAATTTCAGAAGAAGATTAAAGCTTTGAATGATGGGAGATTGAGAGACTTTGTGTATGAAGATGGAATTTTGAAATTCAGGAAGAGACTTTGTGTTCCCAATATACCTGATCTAAAAAGGGAATTGCTGGATGACGCTCATAGTTCCAATTTCTCTATACACCCTGGGAGCACCAAAATGTATAGAGATTTGAAGGAACATTTTTGGTGGGACAATATGAAGAGGGAGATTGCTGATTTCGTGTCAAGATGTATGGTTTGTCAACAAGTGAAAGCTGGAAGGCAACATCCTGGAGGAGTCATGCAACCTCTTCCTATACCGGAGTGGAAATGGGACAATATTACGATGGACTTTGTCATGGGGCTACCAAAGACTCCTAGAAGGAACGATGCAATATGGGTTATTGTTGATCGTCTTACCAAGTCAGCACATTTTCTTGCTATAAGAGAAGATCTACCCCTGGAACGTCTAGCCAGACTATACATTAATGAAGTTGTGAGACTTCATGGAGTACCCCTATCGATTGTTTCTGATCGTGATCCCCGTTTTACTTCAAGATTTTGGAAAAGTCTTCAGAAATCCCTGGATACTGAACTTCATTTGAGCACTGCTTACCACCCTCAGATAGATGGACAATCAGAACGGACTATTCAAACCTTAGAAGACATGTTGAGATCTTGCTCACTTGACTTTCAGGGTATGTGGGATCAATATTTACCACTGGTAGAATTTTCCTATAACAATAGCTTCCATTCGAGTATTCAGATGGCACCATATGAAGCGTTATACGGAAAGAGATGTCGTACACCAACCTGTTGGGATGACGTTGGTGAAAGAAAACTTGTAGGCCCAGAGCTGGTGGAGGAAACGGTGGAAAAGGTGAAAGCAATCCAAAATCACATCAAAGCAGCTCAAAGTAGGCAGAAGCGCTATGCCGATAATCGAAGGAAGGATTTGGAATTTCAAGTCATTGATCATGTTTTTCTGAAGGTATCTCCGTGGAAGGGAGTCATACGTTTTGGTAAGAAAGGTAAATTGAGTCCTAGGTACATCGGACCTTTCGAAATTCTAGAATGAATTGGGGCTGTAGCTTACTGATTGGCAATGCCGCCAAGTCTCTCCAAAGTTCACGATGTGTTCCACGTATCTCTATTGAGGAAATACATGCATGATCCGACGCATGTACTCACCTATGAGGAATTAGAACTGGAACCCGATCTGTCTTATTGCGAAGAGCCCGTCAGGATTCTTGATACAAGAGAACAAATACTGAGAAACCGGACGACGCGTCTGGTAAAAGTTTTGTGGAGAAATCATAAGATGGAAGAGGCAACGTGGGAACCCGAGGAACTTATGATGAAGAACCACCCGAGTCTTTTTATGCAGTAATACCCTAGAAATTGCGAGGACGCAATTATTTGAAGGAGGGGAGAATGTAACACCCCAAGCTTCTATGGTACGTTTACCTTCGAATAATGCGATAGCGTGTGTTGTACGCAACCTCGAGTTCTAACACACACCACAACTAATTAAACTAGCCGTTGTGAATAGTAATACCTACTTTTTGAAATCATATATATTTTATATTTCAAAATTGACTTAATTTTTGGATTCGTAATATCGAAATTAGCCTAGGGTGAAATTTTGGTACTTTTCGGATAAGTTTCATATTTTGATGAATAGTGAAAATTTCTAAATTTTAATTAAAAACAACTTTTTTAATCAAAATAATTAATAGTGATAAATTGTGAATTTGTGTGGTTTTAAAGTATATTTAGAATATATTTTTACCATTTAATATAATGTTGGTCATTGGACATAATTTTACAATTAAACCGAACATAAACAAGTGTCAATCTTTTGATAGTTATTATCTCTTAAAAAACACGCTTTTTGTTTTGACAGTGGGAATTAATTTTAAATTAATTTCTGCCACTTATGTGTTTTGAATTTAGAAAAATGGATTCCATATTTGGAATCAGGATGTTCAAATTGTGTAAATAGGTAACTTTTATTTTTAGACATTTTGAATAGTTACTGTGGTAAATATTTTATTTACCATGGTTAAAGGGTAAATCCGGTAAATAAGGGTTAAAAAAAATAATATTATAATAATACTAAATTACCCTAAAACGTGTCTTAACCCTATTGGTTGATACATGGTCGACCATGGGAATCTTTGGGTCTATTTTGGGACCCCATGGATCCACTTGTAAGTGATAATGACACATTATATTAATAAAGTTAAAATAAAAATAAAAATGGCATAAGCTTACATCTTTTAGAAGAACAATTTTTACATAGGGTTATACATGTTGGAATTTCGATTATAAATATTCATTAGAAATCTAAAACGATTGTCTACATAATGATATTTTATTTATAATTTTTAGACATTAAATAATTTATTTTATTTATGACACAAGGATGATGCAGTAATTACTATAATAGTGAAAAATTAAAATAATTGATATTATAAATACCCAAATAAATATAATATGAAACTTTTAATGAATTAAACTACTTTTCTAGGATAATATGATATATTAGGATTGATTTAATTGACTTTTTTCTAAGTAATCAATCTGTTATGAGTTTCACAAAAATCAACTATTGAATAGTGTCAAAATTGACATAAAAGAGTTCTTAAAACAAATATTATATTATTTATTGATATTAAATTCATAAAAATCTAAGGTTCGTCCAAGAGACTTATATTATGATAGTTTAATCATTAAGGTACTACTTGGGGGTCTCTTGGATGTATATAGTAAGTTTATTAACCATATTATATAAAAATACAAAGAGACATTGTAAAAGTGAAACTAATTAACTTAGAGTTAATACTTAAAGATAAGGTTAATATAAGTACCCAAACCTGTCTAAATTCTATTGGATGAGTTTTTTTCGACCTATCCCCACCTCATCCTTTGAATAGTCAACTTTGGAGCCTTTCGAAACTGAATATGAATTTATTATAAATTAATATTTCTAGCTTTTCCAAAGGTGCCCCTCACCCCTCTTATAAAAGGGCACTCCTCCTTCTCTTTTCCTCACACCTCTCAAGCCACTTGGCTCGTCCAAACTCTGCCCAAATAAGCTCCCCACATCCCTCTCCTCCTCCTTGAAGCTTCCCCTTAGGCAGAAAGCATTTCATGAAGTCCTTTGGTTCCAACCAAAGTGAGTTACCTAGATTAAAGGTAACGATTTCTCTTAAATTATTTTCATTTATTTTGCTTCTCCAACCCCCAAAATCTTTTTATTTCCTTTCTTTTGTAACAACACCAGTATCCTCAATATACTAGGATGTTGTTATAAGAAGGATTCAAACTACACATACACACAACTCCATCTAATGGATGATGAACATAATGTTTCTGTGGATGGCAAACTAACGCCTCACGAAACGATGATTGTTCAAATACATCTTACCGCCTCTCATGGTGGCCATTATGATGGAACTGTAATTAAATATGATATTAATTATATATATTTTATATATTAGCTTCTGTAATTCCATTTTATTTCATACCATTATTCGTTTCATGTTGTATATACATACGATAATTTCATTTGAGGAAGTGCGGACTACCGCCCCCTTAAAATGATATGACTCGTTCATACCACACATGGAACGTATAAAGGATGGTGTTAATGAACTTAAGTAACATATATAAAATATTAAATTATACTGGAATATTAATATACCTATGTATCATTTGGATTTGATTCTTTTAAAATGAAAATTAAATGGAAGTAGCGTTCGTGCGTACGTACGGACTACCGTCACCACGAACGCGATAAGATTCATTCTCCACCATATCGATTCAAGTATTATTCTCATTTTAGGGTTAAAAATAATGTTAATATCATTCTGATTTTGAATAAGATATAATCTATCCATTACAAACATGTATTACGTAACCAAACATTTAAGAAGAACGAATCGATTATCACCCGAAACGACGATAATATTAAGATATTATTAATAAAGCAATGTTAAAAGATCATATATGATATCATATTAATGTATATGATTCTTGTATAATTTAATAACAATTATTTCACCATTATACAGGAGGTTAACCTACCCCAACAAAGGAAAAGTACAAGGTAAGGGTTTACTTTACAACCTCTTCATTATCCAAGGTTGTTTATACGTAATAATCTATTGGGATCTCTTTATCATCCACATCCATGTTTCTTAAAAATGCATTTCAAAACATTTTTACTATTTACTAGAATATGAGTTAAAGTCATTTATACCCTTTTTGACTTTTATAAGTGGTTTATAAAGGAATCTTTCGGTCGTTTTCAAAACAAGGTCCTTTTTAACCTTTTCGACAGAATTAAGGTAAGAATGTTTTTTTAACTTATATAGTGGGTGCGGTTATTTTACGCCGTTATAAAATCTTCAAAGCTTTCCTTACAAACTTATAAGAATATTTTCAAAGAAAATGTTTTATTTTATATGGATCTTAAATGATTTCAAAATAAAAGGAGATATTTCTTTAAAAAGAATTTTGATTTCATCTATGTCAACATCCTTTGACGGATTTTAAGATTATTTGAAGTTGATTTATTATGATACAAAACTTCTATATTGTATTGAAGGTTTTGTGATATGTTTGACTATGGATGTGCTATTTTTATACCATTCATAGTTTATGGTGAAATTATTTACATTTCGTATGCTAGTTTTAATACGAATGTTTATGTTATGTTTAAACCTTTTCATATGGGAATGCATTGGACTTAATAAGTGACGGGTGGAGCCCGCTATAGCTCCTCGATGCATCGGTAGGTCTCATGAGACAAACTAGTGACTTGGCACAAGGCCTTGACAAAATCTTATTTGTAGTCTTGGCACGAGGCCTTGGCTATGTGGTTATGATAGTCTGGCATTATGCATTCCAACATTATGAAAGTGGTTATTGATTTTTTGCATGTGATTATTTGATTAGTAGAATATCCATGTGAATAAGTAAATGGCATTATTTCATTTATTTATGCCATACCATGTTGAATGTTCATGTTTAAAAGGCTTTTGTTTTAGTTATACATTGCCTTAAATGTTTATTCTTATTGATGAAAGTTTCCGCTATATTGTTATCCTTACTGGGCATTTGAGCTCACCCCTTTTCTATATTTTATTTTTCCCAGGAAGTGAAGATGTAAGTTATGAATGACCTGTAGGGATATTATGAGGGGATTATAGTGTGGACTATGGAAACATTATGTTGTTGTAGTAGTTTTTCATTTTATGATGTAATTTAAAACTTATGAATATATCTACTGTTTCCAAGGCTACTAAACCAATCGGTCTTTCGAGATTTGATCTTTCTTGTGATCATGCCAATGTTATGTAATTAATGCACCGACTCTGGGTAACTGGGGTCGGGGCGTTACAATTCCCATGGGTTATACTCATTTAGAATGATGTGATTCAAATAAACATGATTTATGTAATGATCCTAGTTTCAATGTGATTCCATGTTTTAACAACTTCACTTTTTATTATTTATTTTTTGACAGTCATGTCAGCCAATGTAATCTGAATGGAAGATGGAAATGATTCCATTAGGTAGAATGAATCAAATAATAAAAATACTCAAAATAAAAATATTTTTACATCCCATTGTTCGAATATGGAAATTTTCATTTTTCACCTCCTAGATCTCAAGATGCTCGGTAAATACTACTTCCAAAATAATAATAATAAAAGATGATATATAAGATAACCTCAAAGATATTTCATCCCAATATAATGATTTTATCTCTAACACTATCAGTGAAATCAATTAGGAGTGTCTCTATATATATGAGGATAAATAGACCATTTTTATCATTGCATCTATGACGCTTGTACATCGATATTAGTATTTATACATCAAAAAATCACCTATGTATTTTTTCTCATAGAACTGAATTGAAATTATGTAATGGATTCCAAAGGTTTCTACCCATCACTAGGACTTATAAATGAATACCACTTATAAAAACAGGTACCAAGAAAAATTTATCCAACAATTGTTACCAACGTATAGGTTGAGATTGAAAAAACTCATCAAATTTATCATTACATGAGAATTTAAAAACACTAATTGGTAAGAAAATATCATCTATATTAATTAGAAGAATGGTCATATAAATATAGGTATTGATTTCATAGACCCCAATATATATTTATCAAAATATTTCTTCCTAGTCGTAATCACATAATTTCAAATTTATGTTGTGGATAGAATTCAAGACAACATCTTCATAGATGGGTAATTTTGTTGTTAACATATCAGAAAAACACAAGAAGGTGAGTAAGTCAATTCATTTAGGTATCCTCAAGGGGTTTATTTATGTTAAGTATTTACCATTGGCTTAAAATTATTCATAAATATCAACTTGATAATTTCTATATATTTAAATAAATAGTAGAGAAAACTATAGAATTATTTATGAATGATATAATAGTAAAATATTGGTAGCACTATGATCATTTTTCAACCCATGGGGAAGTATGTAGCAATATTTGTCAACAAATTATAAAATAGAATCCCTAGAAATGTGTATTTTGAGTGACATCAATAAAATTTCGTATTTTTTTCATCATGGTATTGATGTCAATTCATACAAAAATAAGGAAATAATAAAGATAAATATACATTGAAACCATAAGGAATTGATAGGAATACATGTAAATATTTCATAACATAATCTCTTTATTTTCAATTTAACTATTAAATGCATACCCATCACCATACTTATCAATTAATGATATTCCTACCTGTGGTTCAAGCACTAAAAGGATTCCTTTTGTGACCTTCAGTAGTACCTCTTCGAACTACTAGTTTCAATTCCTCATATTGAAGGACAATTTCTTATCATGTATGTGGAAACTCTAGAGAATTCAGTTGGTGTGATATGTGATCAGAAAAATGACATATTAAAAGAACACAATATTTAATATTCTAGATTAGTGATGTTGGCTACCAAGGCATAACATTCTAACATCGAGAGGAACTATTTTGAATTGTTCTTCATAGTGAAAAATTTATGGCATTATTTTCAACATCATAATATATGTTTTCTATCTCATATATATTTATGAAAATATAACACTAGAATATCAATATTTATGGGACATCTATAATGATGGTTAATCAACTTGAAATAGTTTTATATATGATTCATCCCATAAAATAATGTCAAAAGACATGAAATAAAACACCATATTAGGGCACATACAGAACCTAAAATCATGGAATTGGGTATGTATCTACCATACTATAATATATTATATATATTAGATTCATCTCAAATATAGAAAATATATTTTGAAGGTGATTCATGAATCCCAACTAGTTTAATAATCTAAAACCACAAAAACAACGTCAATGGCATGGATATTGTGTTCATCACCCCAAGAATATAGTCTTTTTATATCCCATCATACACGTGGAATGTGGAACCAATAATGAGTTATAAAAACAACTAATTGTCTATAGTTTATAGTTTTACCAACAAATATGATTACCTAAAATCCAAATTAACATCGATTTAATGTTGATTGTCTAGAATAAATGGAATGTATGGCATCTAGATTGATGAGTTAATCAATATGATTAATTATATCTAAGAGACTATAGTGTAGTTCCCCTGTACGATTATTCTAATTTTTATTATGAATCTGTATAACTCCATGTATATTTTCTTGATAATATTGTTATATAAATGGAAGGCCCATACCAGGATGATATGGTCCTCTAAATTATGCTTTAAAGGGAGATATCACCTTTTTTAAACAACATTATAAAGGATATAAAGGAACATAATTTTACACAAGTGTATAAAAATCCTATATACATATAAAATTATACATCCAATTGATGGATTTACCAAACTTTTATTACCACTTAGAAGGTATTAATCAATAAAATCAAAATAATTGGGAGTAAATTCATAATTAGGTTGTTATCATCTCCCTCTACAGTCAACGTGATTCAAAAAATCCCCACTACAAATTTCATTTTTTTTGGAATTCACTAATACGCCACCAATATAATGTACACCCTCTTTGTAAGGAATGGTGTAAATTCTTTTTGTTCATTTCTCACCAATCGGAGACCAAGAACTATAAACAAATTATATTCCATGGATATTTCTGGGAATCAATTACTCAATATTTTTAGGAGATCACCTTAAGGTTCCACTTATTGCATGTAAATATTTTTCTCAACCATCATCCCCCAGATATTTTTAAATGAAAAAATACTTCAAATCATTAAATAGGATTGGTATTGAAAAAATGATTTCATATTTAACATTTAATATTATGTTGTAGTTATTTATTATTACAATTATATAATTTTTCATAAAATGTGTAGAGGCTGTACCTTTCAATGAAGATGGTACAAAGGTTGTAATTAAATTTTTGAAGTCTATTTCATCGTAATATTTTTTTGCACAAAATTGATATTAATGATCAATAGAAGTAAATAATGTTCCACTATGATGAAAAGAGTATCATTAAAGAAGTATATATAGTCCAATCATTTATCCCAATATTGTGTAGTGGAATGTGGATTGATAGAGGATTTGAAAAAAAACATTAACAAATATCTTTTAGAAGATGGTGGATGGAGATAAAAAATCCCTAGTTACATAAAATAAATCACTCATTGTGGGGTTATCACATAACAACATATGTCGTTACATAGGAGACACTCTATTCAATTTTTTTATTTGAAATGAAACTTCACAAATTGAGTTCTAGTTCCCTACTATTCATTTTCATATTTTTATTCATCCCACCAAGGAAAAAAATAAAAAAATAAAAAATGAAAAACATTAATTTCATAATGAGAAAATATAATGAATTCTATAAAATATTCATATTTATCATAATCCAGTATATCTAGATTTCAATAAGATGGTTTGTATCTATTCATTTCTTAATGAGAATTGGGTTGGGCCTCAGAACTCACATGATATAATGGAATAATATTCTAAATCATGAACCATAATTGTATGGATTTTATACTATATATATATATTCATATTTAACATGTATTATTACTTAATTATAATTAATTTACTGTGTATTTTTTTATTCAACAATGCATTTTTTTGAGAAATTACTATCACAATTACATGGTGGATTCATTCACCATTATAACATGATGTAAAATTCCTTGAAAACATAATTGTATCATGATGTATAATTTCATAACATCATATTAATATCATTAAAATAAATTATTTAGAAACATGGTCCTAGTTGTTTGGTTATAAACTATATAGTATAAATTTTATCCCTCTGTATCATTAAATATCATTTTTAATACCAATCACTAGAAAGTTGACTTGTACAGAATGGGTATTCTTTATATAACCTCTTATTTCTTGCACTGATAATGAATCAAGTTACATAAATTATTTTATTGATTATACCTATTTGTTAAAACTATATTCTACATTCCCCAATGAAGAAAAAAATTTCATACTCACATCAAGATCATTAAATACACAACATTTTGATCATATTTCAAGACCACAAACTTCTTCAAGTATCCCATTATTATGTCTTTAGTCTATTAAATGAGATCTATAACAATGTAGTTTTTCATTCCAATACAGACCCCTATTCATGTAAAATTACATCATATGATTAAAATTATAGGTTTCACAATACATAATATAAACAATTACATAGTGATTCTAGGATCTTATATCAATGTTCTATCGATGAATTATATCAATAAAAATGAATCTCTTTTTCACATGACTTATATATAAGAATAAATGATAAGAAATATATATAATGATTTTTATTATCACATTATACATAGAGATTCTTGGATTACTTATCCTGGGTCTGGTTGAATGTCCACATAATTTTCAATATTGTTTTTCCCTATGAGAGATCACAGTCATTGATAGATCAGTTGATTTGTGTTTTATCCTTATTTATTAGTTTGAACAAAGAAAAAATCCATCATGTCATCTAAACTAAATATTAATTTATTTATATCCACATTGAATATATAATTAAACATGGATCTTCACTTTCAGGACAAGTCACAAATCCCAAAAAATCATCCACAATATCTTGATTATTGGGACTCATAATTTATGTTAGGTTTCCATCCATGTGTTCACTTATTAGATAATGATTCCCCTATTTTTAATGAGATATATCTTCTAATATTCACATTATATATAAGTATCTCACAGTAAGATCATAAAATACATCACATAAATGTCCTTGTTATAATGCATTAGACTAGATGACATATATTTAACCCGACATGACCATAAAAAAAATAGTGTAATAAGTTTCATATAACCCAACCATCCCATTTAAGATCCTGATATATATAGTAGTTCATGGAATATGATACTCTATGATAGGAAAAAATAACCCCTCATTCTAAAAAATCATACTATATGGGATTTCTATATTTTTGTTTTGAATATGTCCAAAATATTTATCTTGTGGAAGAGAATTGATATCCTTATGGTTCTACTCTTATGCTAAGATAAAATTTCTTTATTATATAAAAAATAAAATTCATTTTAATGTCGTTCTGTTATCTATGTTTTTTTCATTAGTAATTATTATGGATATGTAGTTACATGAAAATTTCTTCTCTTAGGATCATATAATAATAACAATGAAGACCACCCCTTAAACCTAAAATTTTAAACCCTTCAATAACATCGGTTTTTTTACAATTTTACTATAAATATTAAAAAATATATATTTTCACTTAATATAGATCTTCAAAAATCACCTATATATTATATTTTATATCATATGCATAAACTATCATAAAGAATCCCAGAACTTTACACTATGGTATTATTCTAAAAACTTATTCTTTAAACACTATATTTGATTGGATGTAAGATTATCATGTTACAGTTTTATTATATTTTCGTAACATTACATTAGTGCTATGATTAATAATATAATTACAATAATGAATGTTTTAGTGTCTTTGAGGGTCAATTACATAAGTAACTTATTTTGTGAATCTCATTAATGTTTCTCCTTAATTAAACCACACTAGACTACCTTCTAGACTCATAATAAGTTATTCTCATATTCATAATTGTTTGAGTGCATCAATATAAAAGGAATGTTTTCAAATTCATATTAAAGGGAAAATCATCAACAAATCATCAAGGGATGGGTAATAAGAAAAATAAATAAATGATATCATTGTATATAAATATTATAAAAAATAAAAATAAAAAATATGTATTTTTATATATAGTATATGAATAAAGATTCTCATATCACATTCACATAACAGACTTATAAAAAACATCCAACACCATGTTCATGACAACATTAATCATATAATGTGAAGTAAAACAATTAAAAATTCATTATAGGCCTATATAGGAAGAAAATATTCATAAAAATAATAATTATTACATATTTTCCAATTAGAATATGAAAATATCAATTCATTATACACCACTTAATTATCCCAGGATGAAGATATTTTTTTAAAGGATTTCCTAGATCATTCTAGAATACATCAATATAATGAGTATGGACGGTGGCAAAAAAATCATATACAAAGGGTAATATATGAAATTTCAAGTGAATATTAACAAAATAATAAAACCTTTTTATGGTTATTGGATATATAAAATTGAGAAATCCAAGGATACATGCCTTATTCAAATGCTTCAAAACATTCAAAATGTTCTTATTAAAAATGAAATGCATTAATATTTATAATTTTTTTTTATTTTATCCTTTAAACCAAAAAAGGGGTTTTAGATAATTTTTTTAATAAACATAATTTCATAAAAAAACTTTGGAAAAATTTATCATAATCAAAATTCATTTAAACACCTTTTAAAATTAATATTTCCATTTAAAATTAAATCTTGTACTTTAGAAAATTGTTGGATTTGTTTTCAAAATCACCAAGATTTTGGATAATTTGGAGAACCATTTTAAAACATGCAATCAATGTTTTGTATTGAATAATTCTCATATAGTGAGAGAAAATATAAAAGAGTTTTTAGAAATTGTTTTTACCATACATGTAAAAGATTACAATATGGCCAATATCAGAAATACATTTTTCAAAAAGATTAACTGATAAAATATAAAAAAATTTATTTTAAAAACGATCTTCAATAATGTATAATTTAAGTTTATCTAAGGCTTATTTAAATAAGTTTTGACTAGTAGATAAAATTTGATTTTCAAAGGATGAAAACCCTTATTAATATTTTATTATACCCTTGTTAAAATCCACATCCAAAAAATGGTTAATTAAACATTCTCTTGTATAGTGGATATGTGATATATGAAGGTATAATGAGATAATAAATAATTATGTTTCTATATATAAAATATAACAATTGTGGGAAAGTAAATTGTGGTAATAGAGGAGAAACCATAATTAAAGAGGATGAGGTTTATTAATAATAATGATATAATAGTTGGAAAAGAAATTAATCTTTATAAAATAATTGTATATAAATTTCATTTTCTTATAAATAGGAAATTAATTAATAATTAAATAATATATTTGGATGTATGAAGTAAAATTTTTATTAAATAATTTTATTAGGGAGTTCTACAACTCAAAATGGGAATTAATTTATGAAACACAATTTTATAAATATAAATGTAAGAATAAAAAACATTAGTGGGATACCATTAAATAAAGAAACAAAATATCATGAAATGAAAGATCTCCATAATCATTAATGGGAAAAATTACTTAATCCACTATATTTTTTTTAATATCAAACATGTATCCTTGAATTGAAAAAAGAGACAAATAACTCAAACATTGATTCTTAACATCTATGTATGTTTTTGAACCTCAGCTACAAAAAATAACTATAATACTATAAGTCTTCAGAAACATATTCAAATATATTACCTAAAATAAAAATTATTAAAAATTATTAACAACAAGAATATTAGTAACATTTTATATATTTTCAATATCATGTGTAGAAATGTAAGATCCCTACCTATTTTGAAAATTACTCGAGCTCCATTATAGGTACTCCCTTGCTTCATTTTGTGTACATATTTTATTTAATGTTTGATTATTGTTGGGTGAAATTGGAGACATATTGAATGAAGTTAGACAATGCCTGCTTTTCCCAAACCGTGATCCATATCCCAGAAAATTTTGTTACCCTGGATGGAGATGGTTATTATAGTGGGAACATGATTTGATAAACCATGTAGCCTATTATTATTAAATATTCACTCGTAGAATATTATCATTATTAATGAGTATGATTTGGAAAACTGTGTGACCCTTCCTAGGAAACCGTGTATGTGGTTTTAATTAAACCGATGATTTGTTTTTAAATTACATTAACCCTATAATATCACATAAATCAACCCTAGAACAATGTTATTCACTTTAAATTATAATTTCTAGCTCCCCAAAAGATTCCAAGACCTTTGGACCTCAAATCCGGGCAAAATGAACCCCAGATTGATGATCTTCACCTCTCCTTGTAAGAAAATATCATCCCATGTTGTTTCTCACAAATCTATCATCCTTATTTTATTCTATTAAGGTATATTTTCATATATATATATTTGGATATATATATATTGGTTTAAATATATTTAATGCATTGAATATTAGATATGGGTTTCATATCAAGACCATTTTCGTCATAGTGATTTTGGTTATTCTGTTTCAAATTGGTTTTATCAATTTGGTGTCCATTCCCCATCAAAATGGAGGTAGGTAGTCTAAATTACAATCCCGTAGTGTTGAATTAATTATACATATGTAATTTGTGATAATTTCAACTTCCATGACATCTAAACTATATTGATAATTAAATTTATTTGATATAATTTCCATTCATTAACACATTATGTTAACTTGCATGAATGAATCTTAGAAATAAATTAATTAATTTCCTTATTTATTAACAACACATTGGTATTAGGAAAATTGGATTGAATAGGAATAATTTTTTTTGATTAATTAATGGAAATAATTATGATTCTGTAATTTCTAATTTGGATAATTTAATTTCTTTAATTAATTAATGGATTTCCATAAATGTGGATTTAGACTAATTAATAGTTGAACTAATTCAGGGAGGGTTGAAAATGTGTATTTGAATTAATTAAATTATGAACTAATTAATGTACTATTCTGATTGTGGAATTGAATTAAACAATTGGATAACTAATAAATTTTTATTTTTGCAATCAATTAATGTGTTTATGAATTAATTGATTATTGACAGTATTAGATGGTTTGTTAAACCATGTTCTTTATGAAATTGTGATAAGAGGTTAAAGGTCTTATGTATGGTAAAAGGGGTTCAACCTCTGAGAAAAATCTCATCCTTCCTCTACCAGAACTAGGGTTTTTCTCTATATGTGATTCAATGTGGGGTGGGGGGGGGTGTGTTTCATGTTTGACTTAATCTCCCCTTTAATCCTTCATCCCTCTTCACTCCTAAATTATGGACCCCCTTTCAAGTTCCATTTCATTTCCTCACTTAATGGTATTTATTTCATTCTAGATTTTTCTCTTGTCCTTCTTCTATTGTTGAACTCTCTAATTTTTCCATTTTTAGATCTTCCACCTCTCATATTAACTAATATCCATGTTTTTTAAACCATCTTGTTATTGAACAAATTAATTTTTTTGGGATTTATTGGGTTGCAATGGTTAAGCTATCATTGGTTTCCCATCAGTGAAAAATGGGCGTGTCGCCATCCTATATTTTGGGTGTTGCATCTGGTGGTTATGGTTCGAGATGTATCTTAAAATGTTTTCTATAGTCTTATATTTATAAAGGAGGGTTTATTATTATGAATGTGGGAACCAAAACCGAGAATATAATTAGTCAACTATACTCTAGTGTCATGCTACATCACTCACTTCCACGCCAATTTTTTTGGTGGTCTCCATGGATGTTTTATCATGTGTTCTATGGGTGTCCAACTATTTATAAGAGAAGCATACAACATTGTCTTAATTCCCTCTAGTATGTTTCCATTTTATCTTGTTGATTCCTTATTTTTCATTGTTCGACGTAGTCTTTGATTATTTAATTATAGGTTTCTATCAATCTTGAAGGATCGAAGAGTTTCATTCTCAATGATGATGGTTTTCCATGTTTCAATATTTTTTTCTCATTTTAAATTATTTATTTGGGTTTTCTAGTCTTTGAATATTTCCATCGATGGTGCTGGTGGTTATTATGGTATTACAGTTACAACGATTTGGTTTAATCATTTTAGGAAAATATCTATTTTCATGATTCTTTTGAGTTGGTTTTCCAGTGGTTGTTCAGTGAGGGATCATATGTCTCAGGGTACAGATCGAGGCCTATTATGGTTTTCAAATCCAAAGGATTGTGTGGTGTTTTTTTCATGGAATAGTGTAGTTAACTTTTAATTTTTGAATGTGTTACATTTTTAGATGAAGGAAACGTGGTGGATGAAATTTTGTATACATTGATTTTGAGTTATAAAACTATGTTTAGTTGGAAAGTAATATTGGTAATGGTTTGGGTGTATTATATAGGTTTAGTTATTTATTTTGGTGTTTTCAACTGGTAAATATCGATGGGATATTTTTTTTTGTTTTCACACATAACCATTAAATGTTATTTTTTAAAATAAAAAAATATGGGTTTGGAGGAGGAAAAGTGGGACAGAGTTGATTAAGCATGATTGATTGGGTATATGTTATATTATGATATATTCAATATATGAGTTTGGGATATTTTATGTTGCTTCAAAATCCCATAGTGATTAATTTATTGACTAACATATGTGCCAAATGTTCTATTATGTAAAAATCTCATTACGATTAATTTACTAATAAACATGTGTAGAACATGGTCTACTGCATCAAAAACCCATAGTGATGGATTGATTTATTAATGGGGTTCCAGATAAAGAATGATACCCCAAATATCCATATGTCATATTATTATTGGATTGGGAGTGAGGATCTAAATACTTATATTCCATAGAAGGGTGGCATGGTGAATAAGGATCTAAATACCAATTGGAGGTTAGATAAGACATTTAACACCCATGAGTTGGAATTGTACCATGGTTCCATGTTACCATGATATGTTTTAATGAGATGAAAATTTATAACCATGGTATTATGATGTGTATTAGACTCAATAATGAGATAGAACAGGTATTTAGGGTTTAAGTGTCTAATGTAACACTGAATTGTATGGGGTTAATTAAAAGAATAATAAATGTAATAACTATTTTCCTTGGAATTATTAATTATTAATTATGAAACTGAATACAATATTATTGAATTTATATTGTTTTAGATAACATTGGTTGTGGCCTTCTATATTGTAATCAAACACTACATGGGTTTACTGATATGTACCCAAATTGAATTCAATGAATCATCAAATGATAAGGGAGAAAACCATATGTTATATGGTTGTGTTTGGATGTAGCATGGATGAGGGAACCAAACTTGGCATCAGAACCACTTAGAGTTTTTAGTTTTTTACATTTGTGTTTTTCATTTAATAATTGAAATATACTTGGTGTGAAATATCCAATATATTAGTTTTGTAATTTTATTCATATTTTAGTATTAATGTGACACTAGAATTGTCTTTTTATTTGGTTATGTCTTGTGGATATTATTATTTGCCTCCAGTATTGTGATACTATAAAAAAGATGGTATAGTCTCATCATGATCGATATTGACCCCTGATGCTAGTCAAGAACCCCTGGCAAGCATGTGGTGCACTTGAGTTCATGTAAATGACCTACTCTGAGCAACGAGTGTGCAACCCAAGTCTGGAAGTTATAATGTTGTATCAAAGGTGGTTTACATTTTCTTTTGTTTATTATTACTAATTATAAAAACTATATAGAAGAATATGATGATTTAGACTTGGTTTATGATCTCATTTATTGGAGTAGCTAACACATATATGAGGGTAAAATCCAATTACATAATTTAAGATTGTTTTTATTGATGCGTTGTTATATTTGATGTTATTTCACCTCAAGTAATGCACTTTTTGTGTGATATGATTACTATTTTGGAGGTATTTAGAGATATGAATCCTGTCATAGAATGGAATGAAAGTGGATAATGAATTCATTATTCAAAGAAAGTAGAATTATTTTGTGACATGAATAATTTTTAGGAGCGTTTCTGTAAATGGGTTTTCATTATGTTTTTGAAATTGAAATTTTTTCCCTTTATTGTGTAAAATAAATTAAATAGGAGACTAATATCAAATTGATATTTTTAAAACAATTTAAAATTTTAATAAATTGTGTATAATATTAAATATGAGTAATTAGAAGGATTTTACCCTTGTTAACAAATGATCTAGATGATAGATGATTAAGTGTAGTGATAGAACCTTGATTTTGAATATCTAGTATGGTTTGGGGAAATGACCTGATATGGATTTTAGGAATCCATCTTGTTAAATGAGTTAATCCAATATTGTGTTTCATGTGTTATGTGTTTCTAATTTTATATATATTCTTCCATGATGATTTATATTGAGAGGATAAAGGTGGGAAAAATTTGGAGATGATACACTATTTGTGGAACATGGGGAACCAATAGGGGCGGGTGAAGATATGGTAGGGAAGTTCTATGAAAAAATTGATCTCTTTATGCTATTTATAGAGTTATTCCCTGAGAGGGATGTAAAGAGTATTTATTACTAGACATGAGTGTTTTAGTTACAACACACTTTGAAATTCACTAGAAAGGGCATACCTGAGCTAGAAAATTTCTAGATTGAGTCCATGAAAAATATACTCTACTATATTGATACACTTACTAATAGTAAGATGATGTTGGAAACTAATATTTTAAGAGAATTAGAGTAGAAATGGTGGTATGTTCAACCTCAAACATAGAAATAATATTATATAGAATGTATGGAATATTTGGAGAATATCCTTAACACCCATGGATTTTATGATATATATTATTTTTAATTTCTTTGATGTCTTCTATTGTACACTACACCATGATTATATTGTACTACTCGCAACACCGTATTAACTTGCAGTATACGCAACAATATTTTTGGCTCGTGTTACATAAAAAATTTATGTTTGTTTTGCAGAAATTATTCTACGCAAAATTAATTATATATTTTCTTTAATGTATTAATGAAATGAGATTCTATTATGTTATATGAAACACCAAAGGGATATTTCACTACACGCAGCCCTAACTTGGATTTCATTATACGCAATCACGACCTTCCTCGATAGCGTGTGTAGTACACAATACCGTGTTTCACTTAACAATGATATATTATTATAATATTATTATGTACTATACATTATGAATAGTAGTAACTACATTATGTATTTTATGACATGATAATTCATTTTACACATTTTATTGAACATGGAATGAGAAAAAAATAAATATTTTGGGTAAAATAAGAATTTCAAAAAAATGCAGTTTTCCACCTTTTGATGCCGCACCCACATTAAATCTATTTTTTAAAATGTTATTAAGTAAAATTTTACAAAATAAAATTCTTCTTTTGAATCAGGATATTAAAATTTTTTTGGGATAAATTTGTGATATTTTTCTGAAAAGTTTCTTATTTTGATGAATAGTAAAAATACGCTAAATTTTAATTAAAAACAACTTTTTTCATCGAGATAATTTATATGGTTAAATTATAATATTTAATTGTTTTAATTTATAAATAGAATATATTTTTACTATTTAATATAATTCATTTCATTACCATTAATTTCATATTTAATTCATAGGTAAAAACTGTTCAATGTTTGGAAATATTTTTACTTTTAAAACCAGTTTTCTTAAAAATGGGTTTAATTTTAAATTACTTACTACAAATTCTATGTTTTGAATTTCGAAAAATGGATTCTATATTTGGATGAAGTTGGTCCAAAATATGTTAATATGTTACTTTATATTTTTTCGACATTATGAATATTAATTTCGGTAATTCTTATTTACTATAGTTAAAGGTATTTCAGGTAATTAAGGGAACAAATATGATTATTAAATTACCCTAACACCTTAAAAAATTCAATTAGAAGACTAATAGTAGACCCATATCACCTAAGGGTCTGAATAGTTTCATTTTAGGGACTTTTTACCACGAAAATAATTTAATTATTATTCAAACCAAAGAGAGTGACAACATATCACTCTCTTAAATCTTATAAGTAGAATAATTTTCATTTAGTGATAAACTTCATGAAACATAAAAGATAAATAGTATCTAGAAATATAATACAATTATCTACATCATTTGAATTTATTGAGAATTTTTTGGGATTAAATAATTATCATTTAAGGTGACACAATAGTGATGTTAAAATTAATTTATTGATTAAAATATCAAATAAATAATTTTAAAATTGTTAAAATAAATATTATATGAACTATTTAATGTGATCAACTAAATTTCTAGATAAATATGACATGTTATGAATCTATTTAAGCTTATATTTCTAATATATCCTCTATGTAAAATTTATTTAAATTCAAATAAATGAATAGTGTCAAAATTGCACTATTGTTATTTTATAAAAATAACATATTATAAAATGGTTTAAAAATCACAAAAATATTTTAAAGTAATAAATTTAAATTTATATGATCTGAGATATCATAAATTATCTAATTATGGTAAATTCATAGAACATAATTCATTATTTATATCAATTTAAAATTTATAATATTATTACAAAAAATTAAATTAAATAGATTAAAAAAGGATAAATCAATTTGATAAGGTTTAAAATAAATTCACAACATGTCTAAATATTATTGGTTGATTAAATTACAACCCTATATCATATAATATCCAAATATTAGTAATTTTTGGATGTTTTTATGTGGGGTTTGATTTATTATAAATTAATATTATTGATGTTTCCAGAGGTTCCCCTTTCCTCCCTTAAAAAAGGGCATCTCTTCCCTCTTATCAGTACACAATTTTGAGCATTAAAGCATAGAAAAACCCTAAACATTTCCATTATAAACATCCATAGACACATTATATAGGTTCTTTTCTCCTCAAAAGACAAACTCTAGTGCCTTAAGAGGAAGCTTAAAAGAGGTGCGTTGAAGAAGAGGTAATCTCTTCTACAGATTCTCTCAAGTTTCTTTCTTCTAAAACTTATTCTTCTTTAGTTGTTTAATTTTAAATTAATAAAATAAGTATCAATAATATAATGATATGTTATTATAAAGATGAAACAACCCCATTTCACCTTATATCCATCCTATTGAAAATTAAATCACCGCGCGTGCGTACGTACGGAATATCGTCTTCACGACGTGGTGTAATTAGTTTTTCCGCCACCACCTTACATGGATGGGTATAATGTTGTAAAGAATAAATATATATGGTTATTTTAACATCATAATGATTATGAGATATTATATAATTCACTCCAATTATATTAAATAATTAGGGGAACCACATCATCGCTCATGCGTACGTATGGACTACCGTCTCCACGATCGCGATGAGATTCATTTTTCATGATTAACCATTCAAGTATGATTATAAAGTATATATGTAACAAAAAATCATGAAATATATTAAATAATAATAATACTGTATTTATGTACATATATGGTTCATTTACTTAATTCCATTCAATTCAATAAGAAAACGAAAACTGCCTTCATGCGTACGTATGACTTACTGTCTCCATGAACGGTGTATTTCATTCCATTTATCGATATATCATATATATTTACATATTGAATATATATTATATATAAATCATGTTTTACATTATGGAATTAATTAAATTAGGATAAGAGTAATAATATCAAGAAAAACAAATCAAAACACGTACGATAAATGAAACGATTTTAGCCAAAACGCTACTTTAACATGGAAATTACAAAAGAACGGGTGATATAAAGTCATAAGTGAACCATATATGATATCATAACGATGAATATGATTATGTAATAATTAAATGACATTATTTAAATCATTATACAAGGAGGTTCATATGCATACGAAGCATATTAGATATAAGGTATGGGACACTTTTACAAATCTCATTTTAATCCGAGATTGCATATACATAAGTACTTACTAGGGTTATGTTTATCATCTATGTCCATTTTTTTCTAAATTTTTTTTCATAAAACTTTTACTATTATTCAATTTACGTTTATAGTCATTTTTACTCTTTTTTTACTTTTACCACATTGTATTCAAGGAATCCATCAATAGTTTACCATATAAGGTACTTTTTGACTTTTCCGTCAAAAGTACGAGAATAATGTTTTTATAAATTATACCGTGTGAATAGATTTTTTACGGTTTTTAGAATGACTAATTTTCAAGAAGCTTTCTCTAAAATATTTCACTTTTATTTTCAAGAAAATTATTTTCTTTTAAAACAGCACGACATTTTGAGGAAAAATGATTTTGAATAAGAAAGGATATTTTCCTCAAAAATTCATTTCATGTGTTTTGTCAAAACTATTTTCCATCTAAAATGACATTATTTAGTTTCATTATGTCTCAAGTATAATGTCTCTATTATTTACATGTTTTTATTATTATTATGATGAAATGATATCCATTTGTTTTATATGGATTATCTTATGATGGGATGATGTTTATGAAACACATTTTATTATTTGGGTAATGATGACTGATTTATGATTATGTTGTGGCACACATAAGAATTATTTCATTATGACATGGGTGGGAAATATATCTCCCTCCAATGAATTGGGTAAAGATTTATATCTCATGAGATAAACATGGATGGAAGGGTAAGTTAATCTGGTTCAGTGATACAGGACTGGAATGAGGAGTGAACTCTATTCATAAAGGGACTTTGTCCACTAAGATTGTCTTGGAATGAATGCCTTGGCTACTATGGAAATCATATCAAATTTTTAATGGTTTTCCACAATTACATGTTTTCATCCCATTATATTTTATCATGATTGATGTTAAATTTTGATATATGCCTTACATAATTCCGAGATTTAGGTCTTTGATCAAAATTTTGATGTATAGATTTTATGTTCATGTTTTTGAATTCAAATGTTTATGGATTGTTTTATGTTCTCTATGTTTACCCTTATAGAGCATTTGAGCACACCCTTTTTATGTTTTCTTATCCCTATGATATAAAAAATGATTATATGTAAGAAATAAAAAGGGGGGGATATTTATGGGAGATGTTGAAGATATTTCACCATGATTAGAATATTATTTTCCATGTTTACAAAAGAACTAAACTATTACAGTCCTTTGGTGTCTATTATTGTTATGTATTAAGTATTCCGCTGAAGTAATGTAATGTCCATGTATGTAATGCTATGGGTATCTATAGTTGATATTAGAGGCAATGTTTAGTTAACATTTGGAAACAAATATGTGAAAACTTTAGTGAAATCCCTAGTGATATTTATACAGTATGTCTTGGGATGTCCCTAAGGTTAAGTATACGTATAGGTTAGAGTCATAAAATTATTTTGACGATCATGAATAACTTACGGTGAACCTAAGGTGTCATGGATTATAGAATTATTGATAAGTTAGACATCCCATAAGTGACTTTTTATTATTATGTGGTTCCTCGTTATGTTTAATTCACTATGGTTTCTGGTCTTAGTCAATGGAGGGAACAAGAAAGAGTTCAGTTAACATTGATTCCAATGGAAAAATTGGGGACTGAGATTAACTAAATTTTGTAATTCCTGGATAGAATGATATTGTGATTATTTCGAATCAATCATCTCGATATATTATTAACAAGGTGAACTTTAGTTGTATTCCTATGTCATCAAATAAGAGGAAGATGGAATTTTATGCATGTTCACATGATGAGGAGCATAGAGAAAGGAAGATTGAGATATCTAAATAAGGGAAGAAGAACCTTGAGAAATACATGTGTTATCTATTTCGACAAAAGGGTCATAGAGTGACAGATTGTTATGGAGTCCAATGTCTTATCTGTAGAGAACATGGGCATTATGCAACTCAATAACCTAACCTAAGAAGTTACTTCTAAATAGAGGAAGGACTTATTCCATGACAATCATGGAAGAGGATGGATTGAAGGGATTATGTATTGTAATTAAATAATAATGTTGTTGAGGTACTTTTATAGTATATTGAATTATCTATGTATTGGTCCATTGTGGTTTTCTATAAGAATATTTTATCGGTAACCAGGAAAAGTGAATGAAATATTTTTGAAAAGCAGATTATATGCGCATAATGAAGGGGTAAAGAGAAAATAATATGTTTAATAGTATTCATGAGCTCATAACTGATATAAGGACAAATTGATTTCATGGTTTGAGTATATAGAAATTTTGGGATTTTGGTATGTGGAAAGTGTTAACATTTGAAAGCATTCATGTTTTCACTAAGGTTCTATGTTAATTTAGGTTTCAAAAGAATACAGGATTAACGTATTCACATTTTTGTAATGTGACAAACAAGATATATCATATGATATATGGGAGATAAATGATGGTATTCACGTGCTTGTTATGTGACCTTCCAAGTAATCATTTTCTTTATACTATGAGCTTGGACCGAAGTATTTTGGATCAGCCTAAAGATTGGAATGGATTAAGTTGGACATAAGATAATATTTTTTAAGGATAAAACCTTTTTTCGATATTATTTCTGTAATGTTATAATAGTGTAGTTTTAGAAAAAGGACAACCTATAGGACGGGCGACAACCCATCACATTAGACAAGGTTGTGGGAATAGAACCCACAACTGAAGTGCTACAAGGCATTATAGCCTACCACTGGCCTACAGGAAGTCCCTGGTCAATAGAAATTAGTTTTATTTTATTATGTAGATTTCTAGATGAAGTATAAGTCCATTTTTGGAACCGTATACGATTAATCTAATTGTAAATGGACTTATACATATAACTATTGATAACCTTATGTTTGAGACTGATGGAATGACCAATAATTCTATTGCATGATCCTCTATCACTTCACAAAATATAAATTCAACTTCATTTCTTTAAGATATGAAGTGGAAATATTTCAGGGCATGAACTACAGTGAGATAGTACCAAAATCAAAGAAGTATTTATTTTAAATCAAAAATTCTTCAAAATTATGGAAATGATCTTGAAAACCAAAAATGTTGTCTTGTTACCCTCATATCTGATGAATCATATGGTACATTAGATCATTAGAAATTTATGGCTTTGTGATTGTTGGCTTTTTCATAAACATGTTCTCTACCACTCTCCATGAGAACATGATGGTTAGATTTCTCTTCCATATCCATATTTTCACCTATGATCTCCTATGTGCAAACCTAGTGATGAGTTGATTTGGGTAACCGATATGTTTCATATTTCCTTTTTCAAATTATTTTTTAGTATTCCTTTTTACGATGTGTGTATCAATGAAATAAAATTTCAAGTAGTGAACCATTTATAACCCCGACGAATTTCGAAGGGTGAAATTCATTTTAAGGGGGGTAGAATGTAACACCACAAGATTTTATGAGATATGTTCTTTTTAATTTCTTTTATTTCTTATATTTTAAACTACACTAAGATTATATTGTACTACATGAAACACCGTATGATCTTGTAGTATACACTACACTATTCCTGGCTCGTGTTACACACAATTTCAAGTTCGTTTTGTATAAATTATTCTATGCAACATTAAGTAGAGATTTTGTTTAATGTATAAATGAAATAAGTTTTTATTATGTTATATGAAACACCAAAGGGAGGTTTTACAACACGTATCCCTAACTTGGCTTGCAATTCACGCAATCGTGACCTTCCTTGATAGCGTGTGTAGTATGCAATACCTTGTTTCACTAAACAACGATATATTATTATAATATTATTATGTACTAGAAATTATGAATATAATTAACTACATTATGAATTTTATGACATTATAATTCATTTAACACATTTTATAGAACACAGTATTAGAACAAAATAAATGTTTCGGGTAAAATGAGTATTTTTTAAAAAATGCAGTTATGCTGCCTTTTGATGGTGCACCAACATTAAATATTGTTTTTGACATGTTTATAACTTAATTTTACAGAATAAATTCTTATTTATAATTAGGATATAAAAATTTACTTTGGATAAATTTTTGATATTTTTCTGATAAGTTTCTTATTTTGATGAATAGTAAAAATACGGTAAATGTTACTTTAAAACAACTTTTTTCATCGAGATAATTTATAAGGTTCAATTATAATATTGAATGGTTTTAATTTATAAATAGAATATATTTTTACCATTTAATATAATTCATGTCATTACCATTAATTTTATGTTGAATTCATAGGTAAAAACATTTCAATCTTTAGAAATATTTTAACTTTGAAAACTCATTTTCTTAACAGTGGGATAAATTTTAAATTAGTGTCTGAAAAATCTGTGTTTTGAATTTTGAAAAAAGGATTCCATATTTTGATTCAGTGGGTCCAAATTTTGTTAATAGTTTACTTTTATTTTCATTGGCATTATGAATAGTAATTATGGTAATTTTTATTTACTACAGTTAAAGGTATATTGGGTAATTAAGGGTAAAAATAAGATTATAAAATTACCATAACAATGGATAAAATTCTCTTGGATTACTAGAAGATGACCCATATCACCTAAGGGTAGGAGTAGATTCATTTTTGGGGTTTTTTACAATGAAAATAATTTAATTATTATTAAAACCAAAGAAAGTTACAACATGTCACTATCTAAAATATTATAAGTATAATTATTATAATTTAGTGATAAACATCATGAAACATCGAATAGGAATAGTCTACAAAAATATAATAAAATTATATACATCATTTGAATTTATTTATAATTTTTTGGGATGGAATAATTATCATTAAAGGTTACACAATAGTAATGTTAAAATTATTTTATTCATTGAAATATCAAATAAATGGTTTTAAAAATATTAAAATAAATATTATATTAACTATTTAATGTGATCCACTAATTTTATAGATAAATATGACATTTTATTAATCTATTAATGCTTTTATTTCGAATATAACCTCTATGTATATTTATTAAAATTCAAATAAATGAATAGTGTCAAAATTGACACTATTGTTATTTTATAAAAATAACATATTATAAAATTGTTTAAAAATCACAAATTATTTAAAAAATATATGTTTAAATTAATATGGTCTAAAATGTAATGATTTATCTAATTATGGATAATTTACATCACATACGTAATTATATATGTCAACTTAAAATTTATAATATTGTTACCACAAATAAAATTAAATAGATTAAATAAGGATAAATCATTTTTTATGGTTTAAAATAAATTCAAAATATGTCTAAATTTTATTGGAGGATGATATTTCCAGCCTATATCATCTAATATTCGAATATGAGTTATTTTTTGAGCTTTTTATATGGGTTTTTATTTATTATAAATTAATTTGTTTTTGAAGTTTCCAAAGGTGCCCCTCTCCTCCCTTATAAAATGGAACCTCCTCCCTCTTTTCTTTACAAAATTTTGAGCTTTCAAGATAGTAAAAACCCTACCTATTTCCATTATAAACATCCCTATATACATTATAGTGGTTTAGGTCTCCTCAAAATACCAACTATAGTGCCTTAAGAGGAAGCTTAAATGAAGTGCGTTGAAGAAGAGGTAATCTCTTTTACAGATTCTCTCGTGTTTCTTTCTTCTTCAACTTCTACTTATTTAGTTGTTTCAATATAAAGTAATAACTTCAGTATCACTAATATACTGATATGTTATTATAAATATAAAACAACCCCATTTCACTTTCTATCCATCCTATGGAAAATGAAATCACCACACGTGCGTATGTACGGAATGTTGTCTCCACGTCATGGTGTAATTAGTTTTCCCCCACCACCATACATGGATGGGTATAATGGTGTAAAGGATAACTATATATGGATATTTAAAAATCATAATCATTTTGTGATATTATATCACTCACTACAATTCTATTCAGTAATTATGGGAACGATATCATCACTCATGCGTGCGTATGGACTACCGTCTCCACGAACGTGATGAGATTCATTTTCCATGATTAACCATTAATGTATTATTATAAGGTATATATGAAATTAATAATCATTAATGATATTAAATAATAAATATACTAGATTTATGTACATTTTTGTTTCATTTACTTAAATCCATTCAATTCAATAAGGAAACGAAAACATCGTTCATGTGTATGTACGACAACCTTCTCCATCAACTGTGTATTTCATTCCATTTAGTGATCTATCATATATATTAATATACTGAATATATATTATATATACATTATGTTTTAAATTCGGTAATTATGTAAATCAGGATATGAGTAATAATATTAGGAATAAAAAATTGAAACAGGTATGATAAATGAAATGATTTTACACAAAACACTACTTTAACATTGAATTTACAAAAGAACGGGTAATATAAAGTCATAAGTGAACCATATATGATATCATAAAAACTAATATGATTCATTAATAACTCAATGAAATTATTTAAATAATTATACTTGAGGTTTTCATACATACGAAGCACATCAGACATAAGTTAAAGGGGAATTTTTCAAATATCATTTTTATCTGAGATTGCTTATACATAAGTATTTACTGGGGTTATGTTTATCATCCATGTCCATTTCTTCTAAAAATGTTTTCATAAAATGTTTATTATTCCTCCAAGTATGTTTAATTTCATTTTTACCCTTTTTTTCTTTAAACACATTTTATTGAAGGAATCCTTCTTTTTATTACCATATAATGTACGTTTTGACTTTTTTGGAAAAAGTACGGGAAGAATGTTTTTTTAACATATATGACGTGAATGGATTTGTTATGGTATTCATAATAACTAATTTTCAAGAAGCTTCCACTACATGCTTTAATTATTATTTTCAACACAATTATTTTCTTTTAAAATCACACTGTATTTTGAGAAAAGAAATTGATTTTGAAGAAGAAAGTAAATTTTCCTCAAGAATTCATTTCAAGTGTTTTGTCAGAAATATTTTCCTTATAAGGTGAAATTATTTAGTATGATTATGTTTCAAGTATAATTTATCTATTATTTACATGGTTTTATTATTCTTATGATGAAATGATATCTATATTTTTATATGGATTATGTTATGATGCGATGATTTTTATGAAACCCATTTTATACATTAGGTTATGATGAATGATTTATGTTTATGTTGTGGGAAATGAAAGAATGATTTCATTATGAGATGTTTGAGAAATATATATCCCTCCAATGCCTTGGGTAAAGATTTATATCTCATGAGATAGACATGTATGGAACGGTAAGTTAATCTGGTTCAGTGATACAAGACTGGAATGAGGAGTGAACATGATTCAGAAAGGGACTTTGTCCACTAAGATTGTCTTGGCAGAAATGCCTTGGATAATATGGAAATCATATCATGTTTTTAATGTTTTTCCACAATTACATGTTTTCTTCCCATTATATTTTATCATGATTTATTTTCCATTATGATATATTCTATACGTACTTCTAATATTTATTGCTTTGCTCATGATTTTGATGTTTAGATTTTATGTTCATGTTTTTGCATTCAAATGTTTATGGATTGTTTTATGTTCTCTATGATTACCCTTAATTATCATTTGAGCTCACCCTTTTTATGTATTTTTTCCCCATGATACAAAGAAATGTGTCTAGGTAAGAGAAAAAGGGGAAGATCTTTATGGGAGATGTTGAAGATCTTACACCATGATTAGAAGATTGTGTTTCATGTTTACAAAGACCCTAAACTATTACCATCTTTTGGTGTCATTTTATTTATTTATTAAGTATTCCAATAAAGTAATTTAATGTCCATGTACATCATGTTTGTGGTCTCTACATGATCCCAAATAACTTTTCTACAGAGACTCAAAGATAGGACGGAGAAACACAGTTCATGTGGTTGAATCAAGGGACTATGTCTATTATGGATTCTAATGGATTCTTTACTTGCATATAGTGCCTTAAACTTGGGTTAGTAGGAGTTGAGGTAAATTATGGGAAGAATATCTATTATGGACTTAAATGTGAGACAATGTATCAGGTTATGATATTCTATTTAAATAAGTTTTCTAAGAGAGTGGATCAGGATCTTATAGTTGATGGGAACCTAAAGGATCTCTATAGTGGATAACAGGTGGTTTCTAGTGGATGTTCATGAGGTACATCATCTAAGGGAACAAATTTTCGCAATGATAATTTTATGAATTGGCATAGTATGAAGAGTTTCGTGGGGGAAGTATAAACTACTCAGGATCTTACCCGAGTTCATTTCCACTAGTGTGGTAGACTGGGCCATTATCATAGACATTGTGCCCGAGTACTAATAGATTTTTGATATTGTGGTTGGATGGGACATCTATAGTAGTTTTGTAGGAACTCATGATATATTTTTAGTGATTGGGTTTCTATACAGAATCACGTGGTTGGATATAGATCTTATACACCGTAATGTTCTAGAAGTTGGAGTTCTACTAGATATGGTTGTATAGGTAATGGATGAGGCCCTCTGGGGGAAACAGAACATGAATAATCAGAGTGGTGTAGATCAGAGGACATAAACTACATCACATGGAATAGTGGTAGGATAGTTACATGTTATTAAACCTACACATGTGGATTGTGATGCTTGACTATTGATAATTATATGTAATATTCAAGTAGATTCTATAATTTCTAGTTGATTAATTGATATTGGATCCTCTAATTATGTTATTTCTTCTCAATATGTGAATTATTTGATTGAGGAAGTGGAGTTCATTATTGCGGTGTTGATTATCGATACACCTTTGGGGGTTTAATCATTGGATAATTTCATATAAAAGGGGTTTTCTCTTGAGGATAAGGGGTATTGGTTTATAAGGGATATATATAACCTAGAAATGTCATGATTTGACTTATATATGGGGTTAGACTCGTTAGTGGCACACAATTCCCACATTGATTGTTTCCAAAAAAGTGTGAATTTTACGTCTCCTGATGGGGGTGAATTTTATTTGATGTGGAGAGTGGGATATCCTAACGGGCCATGTTGGGAATATTCATCTGCATCTTGGAGATGTCAACACCCATGTGTCTATACAATTTAAGGATTAAGGTGGTGTAAAGAAGGATGCCTTTACACTTGTACGAGATATATTTTCATACTTCCTTTAAATACTTTTAAGGGATACTACTAGAGATATGTGTAATTTTCAATTGAGATCATGCCAGGGGTTCTACCAGTTTCTATTAAAAATATATAATTTCACTAATAGGCCCTCAAGTGTTCAAAAACCACATATAATAGTTGAATGAGAAGGGTTATATTTTATCGAGTACATTTTTTGGGGTTATCCAGTCATGTTTTTAAAGAAGGATGAATTGATAGTGTGATTTTACATTTATTAACATAAGTTGAATCTAATAACTGTGAAATAATTGTGTCTTGTTCAACACAACAATGATATTTTTTACTAGTTTAGGGGAGCTTGTGTTTTCTACACGATTGACTTGAGATCACGATATCATCTGTTGAGATTTCACATTTCTAATATAAAAAGGATTAATTTCTGGAGTCTTTATGGCCTATATGTGTCTATCATAATGTTATTTGGGTTGAGAGATGAACCAGTTGTTTTACAAGCCTTTATGATTCGAATTTTCGTATAATAACTGGATCAATTTGTGGTTCTCTTCTAGATTACATCATTGTGTACTCTTGCACTCAAGATGACCATGAACAACATCTTTACATAATTATGAGTACCTTAAGAGAGTTTCATTTATACAACAAGATATATAATAGTAATTTTTTGATTGATCATGTATACTTAGTGGGTAACATTATCTCAATGGATAGTGTGTTAGTGGAACCAGAGATGTTTTAAGCAGTTGAAGCTTAGGTCCATTCCATGAATGTTTTTGATATCCCTATATTTTTGGGGTTAGTAGGATATTATTGGATGTTCATCAAGGACTTATCTTGAATAAAATCACAACTGTTAGTATTAACCATGTAGGGAGTAATGTTTGAATGATCTTGACCATGTGATAATGCATTCCATGTGTGGAAAAAGCACTGGACATCATCATAGATGTTGATCCTACATGATGTAGGGGAGTATTCTAAAGTGTTTTTTGAGGACTTGAGGATCATACATGGACATGTATTGATGATGGTAGGTTGTGTTGTGTTTTATGGGTCTCAAATCTTGATGCCACATTAAAGGAATTACTATATACACAACCTCGAGTTGGGTACTATGGATTATGATTTCATGTTATGGAAAAATTATCTGTTGGGAGAGATGTTTTTTATACATACCTATCAAAAGAGAATAAGCTATATCTTTTTGAAAAAATATTTGAACATCCAACATCATATATGGGTTGATTATATTCATATATTTGTTTTCTAGATTGCATATATTCCCATTATGTGAAACCATGTTGTTGATTCTCTAAGAAAAAATGATTTGAATTAGGTAGTTCCAGAGTCTAGTGTAGAGTTGAAGATGATGAATTTATTGGATGGAATTCATTTTGTGGTTCAGATGAGCTATGAGGATATACAGTTTTATCAGTTTTAGTAGAGTCTACACATTTAAGATGAATCTAGGATATAAAGTATAATTATATAGAATATTTATCCTCAAGGGATACCCTTAAGTTGGGGAGACAAGTTCATACAAGATGATATTTTAGTATGATATCATTAATGCTAGGAATAGTATTTGTGCGCCTTCATGAATTCAGGAGGAGCTAATGAATGAATTGCATTCCTCGAAGAGGGTGTTCAACAAGAATTTCCAAAAATTCACCACACCCTTGATTGACAGTTTTGGTGGAGAGAGGACAAAGGATTAAATAGGGTTTGTTACATGATGATACATCTATAAATAGGTGAAGTCTGAGCATAAATGTCCTTCTGGTTTACTACATCCATTTCCCATTTCAGAAAGAATGTGGGATGTTGTTAATACAAATTTTATGTTGTGTCCCCTATGGATTCCCTAGTATAATGATAATATTTTGGTGATTATGGAGATTTTGATTGAGGTGATGTCCGAGCATAAATGACCTTCTAGCTAAAAGATCCTCTATAAAATTGAGGTTAACCTCAGATCTCAATCATATATGTTTGGGTGTGGTATTCTTGTAAATTCCACACCAACCATAATGTATTACCACGAAATATGATAAATATAATTTTCATATCTAATTCGGATATCATGTATTAATTTTTAGAGGATGTGGACAATTATATAAATAGCATTGTTCCCATTAGATATTTTTCTGCAGTCTGATGATGAAATCCAGGGAAATGTTTTTCCATTTCTATTCAAGTATAAGTAGTGATTGTATTGTTACATAATACTTCTATCTTCTAGACGTAACATGCTATCATACCCAGAATAGGTATAGATACATTGAAATTTCAATTTTCATGTTATACCATGAGAAATATTCATTAAGGCCTATATACATCATTTTAATTCTAGGATGAATTTGGAATGATGATCTAAGAGAATCATCCAATAACTCGTTCTTCAACAATATTATTTTGGGATGAAAACACAGTTCTAGAATTTTATCATTATATCATGATTACATTTTAACTAAGAAAAAGTACATACATCATTTTTTTAATTCCATGTCAATCTTTTGTTCCTTCTTAATTCTATCATGGATGTATGGTTGAGAATTTGTTTGAGAAAGAAAATATTTCGGAACATTTCCGAATTTTTCAGGATCCAACTTCGTTAAATAAATAAATATTGGATAACATTCATTCCCAATGAAGGGAAAACTAGAATATCATATCTGGAATATATAACCACCCACCTTGTTCTCATACCTACACTAGAAATGTATTTAATAGTTTTATTCTTTTTTTACAAAAAATATATTTTCTACATCATATTATTCTCATAATATTTAAATATATATATCATGGTTTTATAATAATAATATATATCAATCACTTCGACCAACATATAATTAAATCATTTATTCATTGTAAATATTAATAATGAAAAGTAAAAATCACAAGTCTGGATATTATTCTCATGATTTTTTAGTTGGAGGCATAAAATTTCACCAAATCATTCTGAATGAGGATGCATAATAACCTATTCAATTATGAATCATTATATCACCAGTTACGCTACATTTGGGTATTATATGAACATGAATGCTAACAATACTTCTATTTAGTTGCATGGAGTTATCATCATGTTAATCTATATATAAGAACATAACCCCTTCTTTGACATCTTCATGTGTAGATTAGATAGTCCTAATATATATTTCAAAACGAATCGATAGTATCCATCCAATCAAATAAAACTATAGAACATGATTATAGTTTTTTGTCAATGTTATTTCCTAATAAAATCCTTCATTGAATCATCCACTGATATTCCCTCCCTTGAAATTTTATGACACAGTAATGAATATTTTTTAATCCATAATTATTATTGGGTATATTTATCACACAGATTTTCCTTCCTCGGGGGTATTTGGTACAATATTAAAATTCATCCCATTATGTTCCTTTTGTCTCAAATACAAATTAATATATTCTATAATGACTGAGACAAACATGACAAGGTAATATCTAAATATACAATTTATTAAATGAAAAAATTAAAAATGAGAAAACTTATGTCCCAATGGAATTATTATAGATTCCTAATGACCACACCTCCTATAGAATTTTGTATTGGGTATGTCATCCTTGACCCTTAACTGATAGTATTCAGATTGAATATTGAATTTGGAAACATATTAGTCCCCTAATAGTAGATCAATTGTATAATTATTATAGGGTAAATGATACATCTTATTAATTGTGACATTGTTATGTTCATGGTAATAAATGAAAAGAAACATTGAACAATCATTCTTCCAAAAAATAATAGGTGCACACAATGGTTCACCACTAGGCAGAATGAACAACTATCTAGATTTTCCAATGGTTTCTTCTTCAACTGCAATAATTTAGTCATGACCATTCTATTGGGACAATTTGAAATAGGTGTAGAACCCATTATGAGTTCTATTCAAAAGTTAACTTCATGATTCATGGGAATATTTGGAAACTCTACTATAAATACATAAAACCACCCATAGAATAATCATATATAAGATGTTTATTTTTTCCCGAACATATTATATATATTCATAATGAATTTCTAGTGAACCCATACAGTGAAAGTGATTTCCACTACTCATTTAGGATTATCCTAACAAAAAAATACTATTGTAGGATGATTTTTAATATCGAATCTAGATTCCCATTATCAAAAATTTATACGGTATTTAAACTAAGAGATCCAATCCTTCCCCAAAATTTCATGAAATTTAACTAGATGAAGAATAATTTTTTTCATTAATCTCCTCACTATAAAATTATAGTTGAGAGGTTTTAAATAAATGAGATGTGATCATCCAACTAATGTGAGTTTTCACTACAGAACAACATCTAAAATTAGAGTTGGTGATGAGATGTCATTATAAAATTCAGTATATATAGAATATCCTAGAGATCCTAGATCAAATAAAACATTTTCACTTATTGTGTCGATGATAATTGTACATTTTATTAAATCCTTATAACTTTCACTTTGTTAAAAGTAATTAAATATTTTTGGCCTTCTCTCCTTGGTTTCTCCTCTAGTATATTCCATTGATTATTGGGGAAATAGTTTGAATAAATCCACATATATTTATAGTTTAAGAAATGTATTTCAGTGGTTTTTCCCTATATATTCAATAGATATGTGATCCTTGTCTACTCACTTATAACAAAAACATATTCCCTTAGATCATTTTAAATGAGGGTTCATTCCATAATTTATACATGATGAAAATTACATTATTCCATTACTCTTCTTTTATGTGTTCCCTTTTTCTTAGTTCTAATTAAGCCTATTCTTTTACTTACTTTAATTGAATTCAATGGATCGAAAAAATTACATTTTTTCATAATTACACCTGATATTATAGCATCATATGAGGAAAATGATTGAAAAAATATTTCCCTTCATTGACTCTTGTTAATCTCATTCATTAAATTTCCAATATTTATTTCCAAATTACATATGTTGTCCATAGAATGTATAGATAATATTGTGATGTTATACATATAATCTACACCAATTTATTCTTCTATATTCTTTAAAGTGATGAAAATATTATATATTTCATCTCACTGATCATGGGGGAAGTAGTTATTTAATTATATCAATTTAAAATTTACCTTATCATTGGTTTAAATTTCATTAAACCATTTTGTTTTGCGTATCAATAATAACCATTGATCGACCTAAGCTCTCAAATAATACAATACCAAAATAGAATTTTCATATTCATTACATACAAAAACCTATAATATATTTTCAAGGGACATAATACATTATTTAGTAACCAATAGATCAATTGTTCCATTAAAATAATGATTCTATTATCAGATAAAGTTATCCATCAAAGGAAAATCACTTTGTGGAAGTGTATATATCTAAAATACATGAATGGTTATTCATCATATTCTAAGTCATCCTCCCTAATATTGATATGATATTCTAAATTAAAACACTAGGTATATTAGCTTTTTCAAAAATAGATCCCTTTAGTATCTATAGCTATTAATTCCATTTCATCCAATATACATCATCACTAAATATTGGCACAAGCAAATTTAGCTTATAATAAATATGAAAATTGAACCATGAAATAAAATATCTATAATTGGGAAATTTATATAATATTATAAGGGATTATCATAATGATAACCTTATCTATGATTATTAAATATTTAGTTCCCAAGGTTTCCATAAAATTTCCTTAGATACCAATTATTGAAACACCAACTCTAGTAACCCCAAGAATGTGTTTTCTTTATTACATTGGTACATAATAGAAGTGGTCTCACCATGTAGGATCTATAATTTTTTCGTCTTTCAGAATATAATACATAAAATATATCCATATTTTAATGGAAATATATAATTTATAGAATAAGAAACAATCTCTTATCCTTGATATTATTCTTAATATCTTTCTTCATATATTTGGAAAAGGAATCCATTTAAAGGCAGAGTTTAGATACTCATAAGGGTAACGTACAATGGAATATATAATTATAAAATAATGAATAATAAATACTGTATATTAAATAATAATAAAAACCTACACTTTTTAATCAATAATAATAGAATAAAATGCAGTTATAGATAATATCAATATATTAATCTAATGGATAATAATAATCGAATTCTCAATGAATGAATTTCTTAATATTGGATCCAATGATCTTGTACATAAATATATCATTTTCATCATAAATGAATGCCAAGCCTATTTAATGGATCGTTAGTTACCATACATAAATATATTGAATAAGAATAGCAGATTGGTGGGTCTCATGAGACCTATTTATGTATCTAGGGGACATATATAATAGGGCCCCACTTGTGTCTACTTGTCTAATTCATTAATCTTATATTAAATAACAAATATCCTTCAAAACAATATATATAATCTATATATACCTTATTGAGTATTTTATATGGAATGTTATGATTTCCCAGGTCAATCATATTAAAAAACCTATGTAGATATGGTATACAATTTAAGAAAAAAAATCAAAAAATTGATTTTAAAGAACATAGATATTTACAATAAATATAATTTTTAATAAAAAATGATCATATGGAAACATTTTAAGAATTTGAATGCCTCAATTGATTGATGGGGGAAAAATAATAAATAAATAAAATATGACATTAAATTTATCAAAAATATTTTTTTGGTAGTAAAATAATGTATTTTGAAAAATCAACCAGAACTATTATAAAATTGTTTTATAAAATATTTTCTCATTCTAATACCATGGTAAATGTTTTTAAAAATATAAATTACCTAAAATGGTTACATAAGTGAGAAATTATTTTAATGTCTTATATGTTTAAATGCATGCCTTATGAGTTTTTTTCTAAATAAAGATAAAAAATAACCTTTCATAAAACATTGTAATTATTATATTAAACCCATGTAAAAAGATAAGGATAAATTAAAATATTTTAATAAATTATTTTAATAAATAAAATTTATGTTTTTAATATAATTTAGAATAATATTGATATAAAATGAAATATATTCAATCTAAAGATAAATAATATTTGATTTCCATTTTAAAATATCATTTCATTATTCAAGTTCCAAATTTGGAAATGTTGGAATATAATATGTAAAATCATTATATATTTATAGGATATGTAAATAAATTTATTTTATTATATATTATAGGATTCCTTTAATGAAAAAAATAAATACCAAAAAAGTGATCGGAAAATACATTTTTACATATTTAATAACATTAAAATTGTAACCCCTTAAAAGTAAAAAATTTGAATTGAAACATTAATCATTATTAATAAATTTATATTAAATTTAAATCTAACAAATTGGTAGAATATACAACATATAATTACTGGTTGTGTAATATGTCAAACTCATTTTCAATATTTAAATGATTAAATATCATGAGATATGTATACATGGGTACTTTTTTGTTCTTTAAAATAATGGGTTAAAGTGTGTGACACATTAAGGGGACATATTCTTGACACAATTAATTATTCTAATAATAATGGGTACAATTGAGTGACTAATAAATGTAATGAATCTATATACTATTACTTGTGTCATATATCAAAGGTTTCATGTTTTATGCTTATAATAATGACCAAGTTATGATCTCATGAATCAGGTTTATTAACTCATGTTTCAACAATATATTAATTAATTTATTATCTTATTTAAATCCTTATTTAATGATTGATAAACTAAAAATTTTTAGTACAATATTCTTATTTATCATAATTATACACGCATATCCATATTTTCCATGCTAACGATATTAATTAATTATCTATTAGGCTTACCCTTACAAAAATTAAACTCTCACCCATTTACTACTATTACATTTACCTTGGTTACAAAGGGTAGTATAACATAATATATGAATATAAGGAGTATAGTGTTGGTCAATTATAGTGAAATGTACTCAAGTATGTTAGAATAATTTATTTTTTTAGATATTCCTCAAAAAAACAAAATGTTATGTTCTTTGGATGGTGATATTATTTTTGGAGATGTGATTTATAAATTAGGGAAGTTATTTTAAATAAATCAACATTTATCATTGATTTAATTATTTCATCGGATGGTATAGTTTTGTTATTATTAAGGATTACTTTAGTTTTTTTGGGCATTAGGATTAGTGAACTTTTTTGAAAACACTAATAGTGAGTCTTTGTATAGGGTAACATCCTTAAGTTTGGGTAAATTCGAAATTATGTTTTTTTCTAGGAAATTCCACGTATTTCATGATATTGGAAAGTTAGTGTGACTATATAATAGGTGAACATATAGGTAGTCACCAAGAAAATTATTGGTTGATTATTAACTCATTCATTCTTCTAGGGCATGATGAGTGGGTCCAATACTTCATGCTTGAGTAGACACAACCTAGTGAAATTCTCTGGATAATCACATTTTATTTAGAAAACATTATGACGGAATTATTTAGTAGTTAATTTATGGTATTATGTTAATAATTATAAGAGAACACAACATAATTTTACATAGGTTGAATCAATATAGTTATAGGATGACCAAATGAATCAAAGTAAAAATGAAATTATCAAAGGATTAAATATACTGGGAATTCCATAAAATATATCATGATTGTGAATTAATTTTCACCTTTTAATTTAATATAATATTATATGATATTATCAAAATAATTTTTATAATATATAATGAAAATGATATCATTAAATATAAGTTGAAAAGGGTACGTATCTAGAAACTACTATATTGTATAAGTAGATCAGAGAGTACACATAAATATGTGAGAACCTTAGTACATGGATGTTCTAATGGAAAGAGTGGGGTTTATAGTGTTACCAAAGTTAGTATGGTTGATGTATTAATGGAAATTATATATTGAAACACATTGTTACTTTAAATAGGGAGTGTCATTTATCTTTGATATTCTAATATAATTTAAATGTATGAAGGATTTTGTAAAACATATATGGATTAATCTTAAATTTTCTTTCTTTAATGGTTTGGAAACATAGATTGAATTATAAAAATGACCTTGAAAAGTGATTTAATGTATTTTTTTTATTAGTTTTGGAATAGATATTGATGAATTAACTATTGGGGTATGAAAACTATTATGTTTAATATATTCTAGATGTCTATGACATATTAGTCTAATTGATTTTTAGAATGGTGAATTAGATAGTTTTGATGGCTTAAAATTTAGAAAAAAATTAATTGAAAAGTTATCCATGATATGTTTGGTGATTTTTATCTCATTTTTTGTATTATGATATATATTTACTTGTGTGTGTCTGTATGAAAAATGTGTTATTACATATATGGGTGAAATATAGAGTCATGGTTTTGGGGAATATTTTAGTTTTTGTAGTTTAATTTTTTGGAATGTAAATTTTTTGGAATAGTATATTATAGAGAATTTATAATTACAGTGTATATGCTCATGAGAAATTTATTGAAAGAAATATTATTATTGTATGGAGAAAAATAAGTAACAAGCTATAGCCTAAGAGGGGTTGGTAGATTATATATTAAAAGTTATATCCCTAATAATAAATTTGTTAATAATACCCTCATGTAAATTAATATGTATATAATAATTATATATTAAAAGGGAAAATTTTATTTATGTGGGGTATTATATAATGACCCAAGATTTTGGATAGTTTACATTTACAATATTATTTATAACATGTGTCAAATAAAACATTAAACTAATGTAATAGTGAAATAAAATGATATTTTCCAAATTAATTTATTATTATAATTAAAATAAATATTATAAAAATAACACTGCATATATATAAAAGTATATTAATCAATTTAACATGGTCATATTTAGATGACAAATTATTAATATTAAAATGTATTTTTTCAAATAACTATTTTAAATGTAATTTTTAATTTAAACAAATAGATTAAATTCAGCATTATTAAAATATAATTTAATAATATATGATATTTCAATTTATGAATAATTTTTTTAATATTATTTTAATGAAATATTCATAGAAATAATATTAAAAAACACTTAATGTTCAAAAATATCATTTTACATAAAATCATTGTGTCATTATACTTTTTAAAAATTAAACATATAAATTTATAAATATATTTTGATTAAAATATATTGTTCACTGAATTTTTTTTTTCAAAATTATATATGGGAATTTTTTGAGTTTATTCTAAAATAATTTATTTTATTTCACTATTAAGTAAATTTATTTCGTTGAAGACATCTGATTTTTGACATTGTGATAATTGAAGATTATTTTTTATGTTCTCGAATCTTTATAATGTAAATTATATTATTTTATTATGTGAATGAATGTATCTAAAATTTTTATACCGTGTTCATAAAACCTGTGATTTTAATGTTTGGACACAAATGTAATTTTTATGCTAAACATATTTTTTTATCTCTAATATTATAAACTAGTATTCATCACTTGTAGAAATTAAAAATAAAAATAGATTTAATTTTTTATTTCATCGGAATCATAATATGTAAAAAGAAAAATATAATAGTTATCTATAAATGTAATATATACACGAATAATGTTAATGACCATGATAATGGTCAAATATGTTATTTGCCTAGAATTATTTTACTAATGTTGTGTGATTTTTATCTAATATGGTAAATTTATCTATTTTATACAATTAAATATATGTAATGTTTACACATATAAAAAAATATGTTGGGAATTATTCATTTGGAAATAAATACTAAATTATATTTAGAAAACATAATGGTAGAATAAAATTTGTCTATAAACCTTTTTTAACTACTAAAATATTTAAACTAAAAGATAATTTTTATTATATATAAATTTAATTTGAATATATGGATATTAAATAATTTTTTATAGAATCATTATTTTTATAATGGGTACAAAATATTTTATAGTGAAATATAAAATACATCTTTAAAAATTGTTTACCAATGTGAGAAAAAAAGAAGGTAAATGTAACAATCATGTGGAGAAGGATAAAATCAAGATAAAAAGGTGTAAAAAATAATGGTTGAAGACTTATCAACAATATATCAACTAAAAATAAATTATTTCCCAATTTTGGATCCATATAAAATTGAATAATATCATTCGATTATTGTAATGTAATGGGTGTTTGCAAAAGTGCCATTATTGTCAATTATAAAATGGGATCACTTACAACCTCTCAAAATAAAAAATTCCATTCCAAATTACCATAAAAAATTCCCAATATTACCACCCTAGAATATTCATTCACAGAATATATCACTTGGTAACCATATGTATGTTTTTAAATAGTGTTGTTCTAGTCAAAGACAAAAACAATAATTTTATTTAAACAAATTAATGAAAAAAATTACATGAGTCTGAATGATGGTATTTTTTCTAGTCCCGGTCATAAAAATAACGAATATCAAAAGGGATATCATTTACCCAGGTAATGTTGTGGTATGATACCATATTATTGAGTCCATCTATAGCCTTGTTTGCTTCACAAAAGGTATGAGTGACAATATAGTTTCTGTCCCTAAGTGAATGCACAAAAACCATCCAATATAATGTAATATTTCATTCAAGGTGTACTAATCCATTCCAAATAGAATGTACAATGTTCATCGAATCACTTTCAGACAAGATATTGTTCCCACAGAGATTCATTAAAAAATAGATAGAATGAATTACACACAGAATTTAAGCTTCTAGGGAAGAGGTGAAACTGTAGCTTCTATAGAAGCATCATGGTGTCTGCCTATAGTGGTTTCTATAGATAGCACCACATCTCAGGGGTACTGAGTTTTTTATATAAGTACCATAAATTTGATTTTTTAATCCATCATAGAGGTGGAGATTACTAAAATACTTTACTTGTGAATCTAGGATGTGGATAAATGCGTTTAATCCCATGATATTAGAGAAACCCAAGGTCTTTAAAATTGTTGATAAAATGATACTTTTAAATCGAGGTGGATTTCCGAATAGAAAGTATGATTCTTATTTTACTTATAGTATAACTAAATGTCTAATTGTTATGAGTATAATCATTTATATCACACCGTATGAGGCTGATTGTCTTATATATATAGCTGCTATAAAAAGATTCTTAATTTTCATGGAGTCATTCATATCCACACAATGTAAAATTTAATAGTTGATAGAGTCATAATGTAACCATTTACACAAAAAAAATATAAAGTAAATAATTCCAAATGGAAGTGGTAGTAGTACCAGAAATTTATATGAGATGAATTTTTTCTCGATGTTGGTGACAAAATTACAATTTGAGTAATATTGGATCCCAAAATATTGAAGTCAACTGTTAGTTGGGACAGTTTGAAGAAAAATATGAAAAACAAGAGTGAATCTTAATTTCTTTAACCATACTTTATTAAAAAAATTATCCAACCCAATTTATTGTCATGGTTGTTAAAAATATGATAATAAATGTTTTTTGATTAAAAAATGCCATTATAAGAAGGTTCCAAAACCAAAAAATCATCAGTGGTTGAAAATGGATAATTGGCAATGACCTTGTTGATATTGTCAGTTAAGTTTTTGTTTTGAGATAATAACATATAATTAATGTTACTATGAGAGTGTTCCAGAGATTGAGTGTGGGAAACCATAGTAATGAGAGGGGCACTAATACAGCTGGAAAGACAGAAGATCATGGTAGTGTCTTTGGACACTATCCATATAGTTATACATGATGTTTGAAAATTAATTGTTAATGGATGGAAATATGGATGAGATCATATAATTTATCATTACTTTCTTTTATTTATGAGGAAATTGTTCTTTGATGAAGTAAAGGGAGGAAGAATTATTATGAAGTTGATTCCAAGTGAGTCTGGCTAGCAAGGCATCATTGAAAAATTTAAGATTTTTGATGTTGATTCCACCTTTTTCAGAATTCTATAAATATTTAGGCCAAGTAACAGTTATTATATTACTATCAAGAGAGGTCCCAATAAACCTAATGTTTTTTAAGGAAACATTAATTTTCATTAAGACACTAGAAATCCATTTATAAACCACCATGGAATAGACCATTCTAGAAATAAACATAGTCTTGACAAGACAGATCTGATTGTCCGTTGAGAGTGGATTATAATTCCAGGATAAGTGTTGGTGGATAATTTGGTCAAAAATGGATGAAAAGTAACATGATTTTGTTCTTCCTCAAAAATTGGGAGCACCATCATAGGTGAAAAATAAGAACCCTTTATTTTTAAAGTTATGTTTATATAAAGTTAATGGAATCAAATTTGGGATTATATTCTATTTAAATTTTCTCCATTACCATTCGCATTAAAACGTAAACTAAGAATAGTAATATAATGAATAAAATACCATTATATTCTTGAATTATTTTTATATATATTTAAAAACCATTATTTATTATATTCCATCCAATTATTAAAACAAATGAATTCTAACAGTCTGTTATCTAGACTACCACCTCTATGAAGTAATATTTTTTTATTTATTTTTTATTTTTATTTTTTCATAAAAACTACATAAAATATGCTTAACTGAAATAAAAATATCTAAATAATATATTTATTATAATATTTTTTACTTACCATTCCTTACTCACCCATAAAGATATAGCGTGTTCACATTTTGGGTTATTTTAACCTCCAACATATACAATGCTATAAAACGCTGATTCAATTTTCATAAAAATTGATGAAAAAACTATATAATAGTTTTATATCATATTATTTTAAATGGTAAATATTAAATAAGATATATGTATATAATTTAATTTCCTAATAATTTATATAATTAACTAATCTGATTATTCCTGATGGTAAGCACATTCGCATAAAGAATTTGGGAAAATGTATGTGTTAGTTGTTTCAAATTATCTCCCCTTGAGATATATGTTCAATTATATGTGATTAATTATCCATAAAAGTGTATATAATTCATAATAATTTATTTATATATTAATATAGTTCATGGTGTTTTTTGAGATATATCATTTACCCTCTTTAAATGGTTTTCAATTCAAAAGATACCAAAGTTATAAGGTGTTTTTATTAACAGTTCGCCCACATTAGAGTTATAATGAATACTATTGAACTTATTTATTTCAATATGTGTTTATTCCAAATAAATATTTTGTTTAATCTGAAATTATCTTACACCATGAGTGACAATTTCCTTTTAATTAAGATATTTTGCCATGATAAAATTATTTCCCAAAAATTATATCTCTGATGAGAATAATTCTTATACTATTTTATGATTATTTCATCTCATCATCCATAATTTATTTTCCAAAAGATTTTTTCATTTTTATTTATATATATAATTATTAAATATCTCATGTTACCTATATATATTCCTTCTAATAATTTAATAATTTGTTTATATTGCTATTTTTATGATGTGGGTTTTCAAAATAGATATTTCAAAACATTTAAATTGATTTACACGCTTTGGCTTTAAATTTATTATCATACACCAAATTTATAATTTCATAAGATTTATTTATTTTCATGGATCTATTATAGATGTTTTATTTTCAAGGGTCAATTGTTTTCCACATGTTTTCACTTCACCGTTTTGAAAATAATATTTTAATGATAGATATAAAGATAAATTTTTACAAATTATTTCTAAAATATATTTTTGAATATTTTTGTGTCAATTGTCATTCCTCCACATTTTTCATTTATATGAATCTTTATCTTACCTTTTCAGGGTCCACAAGTGATATAATGTTTCTCATAAATTTATAAAATAGTTATTTTACAATAATTTTTAATGATCAATGATATTTCTTATTTCTAATGTTATTTATGAAAAATCATATAATTTATTTTTCATTAATGAAAATAAGTATTGATTTACCTTATTCAGGATCATGGAAATTCACAAAATTTTACTTAACACATTATTTTACACAATTTCTAATGCAATTTTCTTCTCCATTAAAGTAATTATAAATAATTACCTTCCTATTTCCAAAATATCCACTATTTAAAAATATTAGGTATCATTTAATGTTTTTAAATTGTGAACGCTAAAAGTTTCCCTTTAAATAGTTTAAGGATGTTCACTATGATAACATACAAAAATGGATTGAGGAAATTATTTACGTAAATATATACACATTATCTAAAAATTCTCAATGTATTATGCTTTATTATCTTGATTAAATGTTATTTAAATATAAAGTAAGGAAATATTTTTTGATAGATATTTATTTTTCATGAGTTTATTATGTTATGGTCCATAATGATTTATTAATGTGACTCCATTTTAAGGGGATGTGAGAACCATTTTATTTCCAAGGATTTTTATACTATACAATTTTAATTAGTTATATAAAAAATTCATTCCCAATTATTTCCATGGGTTCATTATGGTGTGATATGAGAATTATTATAAAGTGTGGTTTATATAAATAGATTATATAGGGCTTTCATACGTACCCCAACCCAATTTATTTATTAAATTTTAAAATATGATGAGCTATGTATACATGTGCATGGATTTGTTTTCTATAAGAGTGAGTGCTAGTTTGTGACTCATGTGGAGGATTTATACATGGGTATAATTATGTTGTCCAAAAATCATGATTTTATTTGTTTGACTCATCAAATTAATGTTATATTTTATTTATTATTTTTATATAATAGACTGAAATCATATTTTTTACTTATAATCATTAATATGTTATTCTCTAATAAATCATGTTTATTGAATCATTATTTCACAATCTATTGAATCATGTTTTATGTTATTACAAGTATTCTTCCATTACCTTTTTCTCCTTACATCTGATTTCACCCAACCATTATTCATCTTTTGGTTGATTCCTCTATTAGTCATTCCCTTGGGTGCTTCCACCTACTATAGGATGGTATATATGATCCCAAACGTTCCCATTAGGATCTTATCATTGGTGTGGCTTTGCTTCCCCAGAACATCTCCTTTAATTAGACCACTTTAGTCAATCCCTCATCATTTTACTCTCCCATGATGTTTTAGGATATCCAATCTATCATAATGGGTCTATTTCCTCCTTTATATCAATCCTTAACATCTATGATTCTCTTTATTTTCCCTAAATTTTAGTCTCTCTCGGTAGTATTGGTTTCCAATTCATTGAATTAATCTATTAATAATTAGATTTAGTGATTTTTCTAATGTGTTTAGCACTGATTATGAGGATATTTTCCCTCATTCTAGTTTAACCATTTATTTGCATTCAAGATGATTTATTCATTATTTTAAATTGATTGGTGGTACTGCAGAAAGTCATGGATCACTGATCATGGATCCTCTACAACATATTCCCTTGAATCCAATTCTATTGATCCCATTTGAGGTCGGTCTAGTGTTGCGGTTCTGGTGGCAGAGAGGGGATATATTGATAGAGTAGTGTTGTATTTTCTAGATTTAAAGCCTTGAAGTAATTTTTTTTCTTGTCCAAAATTTATGGCATTTGTGTTTCAACACAAAATTTCATGTACATGTTGGTGGTCCATTATATTTTATGGTTCACCCATTGAATTTTGGAGTTTCCTGTAAATGCGGCTAATAGTTCACATATTTGTCTAATCCAACACTTCCATGACTGCATGGCCCGTCACCCACTTCCATGTCAGTTTGGTTGGATGGCTCAAGATGAGTTTTTTGAGGTGTTGTTTGATTAGATCACAACATTCTAGAATTTTCATCTATCGTTGGATCCCTCTCATTCCAACAGAGGTTGTTTGTATATAATTTGAATTTAATGATTTGGGTTGTTTTTTGTGATTTTATTTATTAATTCTGAATTTGGATTCTCGATGATTATTTTGTTTTTGGAATATGTGGTTTTTTTGTATTGATATTTGTAATATGTGGTTCCCACTAAACCACAAATTATCTTTTACAAAATTTAAAATATGGATTATAGACTAATTCCACCCATATAAATGTTTTTGTTACCTAGTTTGAGAAGATGTGTATATCATATGATAATTCTAAAAGTAGTACTATGATGATCAGTTATATAAAAATGGTTACTTGTATTATAAAATAAATTTTTTATATATCTTTCCATCATGGACACCAAGAATTTAATTATTAGGATGTTTATAGTTTTCTGATAAAATATTATTAAATTAGTTAATGATGTAAAATAAAGGCATGTCTAACTATGTTGAATTCAATTTCTATTAGAAATCAGGCCTGAATTACCCCCACCATTACTAGAATTTATAAATAAGCCATTAAAATCAAGGATTGATGCATGACCCTAAAAGGTAGTTCACATTTATGTTTCTAATATCATCAATTCATTATAGACATGAACCTCATCCCCTAAAATGATGAGGTCTCTATACTCATAGAGATTGGTCTAGTTTCTACCCAAATCAATATTTCATTAAGGATGTAACACTAATCTAAATCTAAATGTAATTTTCACCTTCCATGTATTGATGATTTCATATTTAAAATAATATTTTTTTTCATCCACTTTTATATGTCCTAATAAAACAGTTTCATAGGAAGAATTACATTTGGAATAATTGGGAATATTGCTCATGGATTAGAGATCACCAGTAACATATACTCCACTAAAAATTTTGATCCAGCATCATCAAAATGCATGAGATATAAAAGGATCTATGGGCTATATGGAAAACAAAAAAATATTATAGCACCCAAAAACCATTATGAAAATATATTGAAAACAACATTAACATAATATATTTATCTTGATAGCAGTTATTGTGATCCAATTTGAACCGTTAATAATTTAAAAAATCAAAATGAAATATGGGATAACATACATACAAATTTAAATTTTTTGTATATAATTTTAGATAATTTGTATATACACATTCAAACATGAGACATTGAATCATTATCAATTTCATTCAAATTGTACACATTAACATAGTATCCATTTTTCTACAATATATTACTTTTATAATGAAACTTTTTTTTCATGTTATATGATAAAAACATCAAAATTTACGTATTATTTATTCATAAAAATCTATAAAAACTATGAAAGACATTTTAAAATGTAGTATGAGAATAGAAATCAATAAATGAATCATAATAATAATAAATATGAAGTCAAGTAAAAAACTATAAACCCACAAAATATTAAACAATATAAAAAATTATTTCATAGTATAAAAAAATCATATCCCCATGAACACATGCGAATTGTTTTATGATATATGACCTTTAAAATCCATATCAATCAATTAGAAATCCCTTTTAGGTGACATAAAATTTTTTTTTTCATAACCCGTGTTAGAAATAATTGGAGCATAATTAAATAAATAAGAGGAATTACACTACATAAATCCAATACTCTTTCCCCTAGAGAAATGGTACATTACCCTGTGATTTAGAGAGCTATAAGAGGGATTACACATTGAATAATCTATATATTCATCACCTATCATATATGTGGTATCAGGCTCAAACATTATATATGTTGTATTGAGATCACCCAATTTATAGGTGGTATCAGGCTCACATGTTGATCAGATATAATTTTAATGTATATAATCATTATATTAATTATAATACTTTTATAATTTAGTATAAAACTCATTAGAAACTATTCTCAACCCATATGGAAAAAAATTTTGATACTAAAATAATACTTCTTGTAAGACATCCATTTTCAAAAATAAAATAACATGAACAATATAATGAAATATTTTTTTATGAGAAAATTAAATATTTTAATAGAATAAAATATTCCAATAATATATATGTAAGTGAAAAACCCAATTAACATTGTATATGTTAAAATATTGCACCGTTTTTATCGATTTTAATGAAATTAAAATTGATTTTTATAAAAATTTAAAAAAAATTACTTCAGATAACCATTGAAAGAATGTCTAAAGAGATGTAAATATTTTTTGATAAATATTTTTTTTAAATATAAATACATAAATAAAATAATTTTAAGTATATTGACATTGATGAAAAATATTTAGAAAATAAATCCACAAAATAAATAAAATGAAGTTTTAAGTTAAAATGTCCATTAATATGAGTATGACTAATCAAGTATATTGCTTTCATCCTAGATAATAAAAATATGTTAATTATATATTTACCTAATATCCTTTGTCATGTCTCATATTTATTTTGTTTTACCTATTAATAATTTATTAATAATTACATAATCAATTACATTCTCATGGGATGTTTTTATGTTATTTTGTACATATGTACAAAATGGATTTAGTTAGTTGATTATGGATAATTATTACATTATTCAAACATCAAGATATTAAATTAATAAAATTATTACAATTGTTATACAATAATAATAAATTTTATAATATTCAAGAATTATGGCTAAGAAAATTGAACTATTATACAATCTTGAAGATGGTATGTCTTATAAACACATGATTAAATTTTCCATTTAACCCATGGTCATGATAGAAAAATGATGAGAATTGTTTTATATTTTTAAAATTGTAATTATTACATAAATACTATATTAATTCTATAAATATAAATATCTATTCCATCCTTGTGGTGCAGTAATGGAATATGTTTTATATCTATTCATGGAGGTGGTAATTCATGCATGTGCACAAATGAAATTATCATTATTAAATGGATAGAAAAGCAAGGAAAAAATTTGATATATTATCTTTTAATAGTTATTATCATGTAATTAATATTGTTTTAAAATAATAAATCCATTATTACAACCTTCCATTAGTGGCATTTATGGGAACAAAATTTCATCGGTTCGTGAGATGATTGTCCATCGTACACACAAACAATGGTATGGTTCCCCATTGGATGGAAGATGTGATGGAAATAGGACATTCCATTAAAAAATAACATATTTTTATATTTTTTGTAATATTTTTTTATTTAATCATGTTTCAATAATATTTTACGGAGTTAAAATATGTAATAAAACTAAAACATTTGGTTAATGACTATACCTCTTCTCTGGATAGATTTATTTAATTAAAACTTACACCCTCTAAGGATGGTATTATTCCCAATCCAAGGCCTATATAACAAAAATAATAATAAGGGAAAGTTATTTTGGTCAATTTGTTCTCAAATAAAAGTATTTTTATGTTTTTTAGAAAATATTATAGTGTGAAACCTTTTATGTGATAGGGAAGGGGCACTCATTGAATTACATAAAATATTAAATTAATAAAAATTTAATTTTCTAGAAAAATAAAGACTCAAAATATATATAATTAAATTATATAACTATTATCAATTTAAATCATATAATCAAATAATATTATGACATGGTTATATTATGTGTATACCATTACCTATTTTTTTCTCAGGTGTATCCACTTTTTTACAATTACCATGATAATGGAGATTTTATGCCTTATAAGAAAAAATGATTTTTATAAAAGGAAAATTGATCCTTAAATGGAACACACGTGATATTTGAAAAAATATACAAATAAAATGGATTAATATAGTATTTATTTGAATTTAAATCATTTAATAATGTATAATTTATTATAAAATTACATTAATATCAATTTTTGAACAATTCATTTAATTTGGTATTGAAAACAACATGTCAAACAAGTAATAAAAATAAAATACATTGAAAATACTTGAGTTGTTAAATTTTAATAAAAAAAATATTTAAAATAACAAATCATTAAAATTATATTTTTTTTATTATTTTTAAAATGAATTATTTTATTTTTATATTGATTAAATAAATATGTGGTCAACATTGTGTATCTTTTTAGGGTAAATATTTCATCATGTAAATATAAAAAATTTACATGAAAAAAAAACAATTTCACATTAAAATAACCTATTTATAACCAAATACAACGTCTTTTCATCACAATATAAAAAATTTAGAAATAATAAAACAAATAAGAACTCATTTTTGAGTTTTAATTACATTAAATAATATAATGGTCAAACAGAAAGTAATGTGGAACCATGATTCGATATTTGAGTAAGATGGATCATAATTGATAGAATAAATTAATAGAATATGATAAAGACATGTTTGGGTTCATATTTTAGTCCATATCATAATATTTATAAAACTACTTATCTGATTTCCACTTTTCATTGAGAAAATTATTTATCCTCGAACCAGTAAAATTAGCTATTATTGTGTCACATAATTCGTAAATGTATAGAAATCTAGTCTACATATATTTTGACATTAAAACCCCTTAATTTTTAGCATAAGTTAAATGTTTCCCCAAATAAACTAACATTCATATGATGAAATAGTACATTAATCAACAAATTCAACACTAATAGACAATGTTCAAACTAAATTATCTATAACATCAGATAAATAAGAATGATCAATGTATTTTAGAATAATATTGAATCCCAAAGAATTTAATAATTCCCTCACATATTTTTTTCATGATAAATTTAACATTTATCTCCAATTAATAGAAATAACTCTTAAAGTATCGACCAAAAATGTTATATATCCTTATCATATACTCTCTCAAATATTCTTATCATTTCTAATTAAAACCTAAATAACTATAAACGTTCATTTAAATCATATATTCTTCTTGAATTAATTTTAACCTTTGTTCCTCAAATAAAATATTTCATTGTCCAAAAATATTTTCATTCATCGTAATCATATAAAGTTTCAAAACTATTGAACTTGTTATGAAATTAAATTAATTAATTAATCAAACTATATCTTTTTATTCCCATAGTTTTCTATATGAAAAAATAGTTTCTCAAAGTGTAATAAAACATAATTATCTCAAGACCAATGATCGAAAAAACACTAATGGGTATCAATATTGTTAAACATATATACAAAAATAATAAAGGTGTGTTTCCTCAAACAAAACATCTCATTAATAATAAAGGTTATATATGCCTCAACCAAATAAAACATCTCCCATAATGTAATAAAATACATTAAAATACCATCACATAAAACATAAAAAAGTGCTTCCAAGACATTTAAATTATAATGAATCATAAACTCATAAAACCATGATTGTATCCATAACTCTATGGACAAAAACTCATAAAAATATCCTAATCACAAAAGTTGTATAAACCTTACCATGACACCAACTATTAAAATCCCAATCCCAAGCTGCTGAATTTGTTCCTAAAAATTAAAATTTTAAATTTTTACAATGATACCAATAAACATGTAATTATTCTTTAATGTAACATATCTAGGTGGGTTGACCCAATCTGGGTTTCTGAAGACCGAGGTTCTCATTGGAGGCTCAAAGAAAGTATGGGGTGGTTAGGTTCCAAAAATCATATTGTAGGGAAGGATATCACATCATGAAGAGTTAGAAGACAAGAAAAGGGGATCCATATCATGTAATATATTTTGGTTTCAATATAAAATAATGTTAATATGCAACATGAATTTCAGTGAAAAACAAAATTCCAAAATTAAAAGACATGATAGAGGATTACATGATGTGTAATTCCCCAATGATGTATGTTTTAAACCATTTCAAGACACTTGTGTTTTGAAAACCAATTTCTTTATCTGATCTCTCTCGAATCAATGTGACCCAGCGACCCCTTATACAATGTTTTGGGTATTCCTTCATCAAGGATCAATTCATTTATTTCTTCTTCATTCTACAGTGAAATGTGGTCATACAAAATGTGTTCTTCCTTTGATTTATAGAGGATTCACTTTTTTTGATCATTTTTTCTCTCCAAAATTATCACCATAATTTTTTTTACTAATTCATTTTTTTAATGGGGGTTCTTTTGTTTTTTTGGTGTGGTTATACCAAGGAATCCTAGGATGGTGTAGTTCTTACAGGAGGGGTGACTGAAGATCTGTTGGATTGTATATTTTCTTGTGGAGAATGTCGAGGACCTTTTTGAGGTAGGGTATTTGTTTCTTCTCTATTTATTTATCTCCAGTCCTATATTTATAATGATTTAACATCTAGATCACAGTTAAAATAATGTAATAATTACTTGAATTAGATTAAATAATGTGTATAAATCACATATAAATGTTGTTTCTTTGTGTCATGCAAATTGTTTGACTATTTATTTTCTAGATTATTTGATATCTATTTCTTTGTTTGATTAGATTGTTGTTAATTATGGAAATTACTGAAGATCATAAAACTTAATTAATTGGTAATTAATTGTGTAAATAAATTAAACAATAATGTTTAATTTATCTAGTTATTGTTGTTGTAATTTGCAGATAATAAAATTGACGCTACTGTTCATGTTTAAATGAATTGGATAATGAACCTATATCATGAAAATTCATGACCATAAAATAGTTAAAGAAATGTCAAATTAATTGTTTAAAAAATTTTTGATATCTTGTGAAAGATTGTTGTTTAGGATTCCTGTAGTTGGAACATGTGAATAATGAATCAATAAATTCATTATAGAATTGGAAAAAATTGTTTGATAAAAGATAATGCCATTATAAGGCCTAGGATTACTATTTCCTGGCAATGAACATGTACCTTGTGATTTGTTATCATGAGTGATAATTGTTTCTGAAGGCTAGATGCCTTGGTTTAGGGATAAGAGCTAGTGAATTGACCAATTAAATTAAATTATTTTGGTCTCTTCCGCTTGAGAGTATTTCCTCCTAGGGATTCCTAGGGTTTGAGTTTTCTCGGCCGATCGGCTGCGGCGGCTCCGTCTTCGCCGGTTCTGTTTTCGGTTCTTCTTCCTCATCGTCTTCGGTTCCAGTAACAGGGGCTCGGGTTCCCCCATTCCATGCCGTTCCCCGTGCCCCTTTCCTCTGATCTCCCTTGCCAACTACCAGATCCCGTTACCGGTGATTCGTAGGATTTCGGGCTTAATCTCCTCGAATTTATCTTCAGACGCAGATCCAGGTCTTCAACGCTGTCCAGAAGCTTTTCCCATCACCTTTTCCATATATCAGTGCCAGATCTGGGAAAGGGAAGGCAGTTCCGAATCCAAAATTCCAAACATCCTTCCAGCAAATTGATTCGAGCGTTCATTGTCTCGAAACACCTACGAGATTTCGGGGATTGACATTCCCGTTACCGTAACCCTTACCTGTTCCGTGAAGGTTAGCGGTGACCTTTGGGCGGTTTGGCAAAACCACGGTTACAAAGTTCTCACTGCTACGCGGCGAATCGTGAAGCACCATCCGCGAAGGGATCCCCGATTTTCGAAGGTGCGGTGGCTCCCCAGGGCGAGGAGGGCGTGGACGTGAAGACGAGTCCCTCGGCGCGCAAGTTGGAGCGCCGCACAGCCTGCCAGTGTTACCCAGCGCGAAGGAAATTACCCATTGCACAAGTTGAAGCGTGAGGGGACTTGCGCGCAAGTTGAAGCGCGAGTTGAAGCGCGCAAGTTGTAGTGCGGGGGGACTTGCGCAAGTTGAAGCGCGAGGGGACTTGCGCGAGTTCTGACAGTGTTACACAGCGCAAAAGAATTTACCGCGCAGGTCTGGTTGTGGATTGAGTTTGTCCCCAGCGCGTTGCTTTTGGCCGCGTAGGTCTTGGTGCGGCTGGTGGTCTTCCCCTGCTTGAAGGATCGGGTCGTGTAGAGCTGGCACGGAAAGAAACAGTGGCACGGAGCTTCCGGGCCGCACCTGACTGGAGGACTTATTTCGGGTTGTGCTGGAACAGAGAAATCGTGGGATTGGGCCTGACCTGTGTGAATTATCGTTCAAATCCGGTCTGCGATACTTTTTGTAGATTCCTGGAGGTTTGGAAAAAATTGTGATTCTCCTGGCCGCGAAGCTTCGGTTGTGAAGAACTAGCTTGCGCTGGTTCGGATTGGGCCGGAGTCCCGGGGTCGGTGACACCCTTTGGGCTTGACTCCCCTTGGATAGGGGACCTCTGTTAGGCCATTCCCTCCCTGGGAGTTTTCGTGGCTCACAACATGGAGACGGCTCTGCTGAACCAATGGAAGAACCACACATTAACAGACAAAGAAAAAGAGCCACTCGCAACCCCTAGAAATGAAGACAACACTTTGACAAAACGTATGGATTTATTGGTTATCGGAAGACTGGCGACCGAGGCACCATTTAATCTTAAGGCCCTCAGGACCACCCTTCAAAATCTTTGGAAATTGGAAGCTGGAGTAGCCATCCGGGAAATTGAGAACAAACTCCTTGTTTTTGAGTTCTTCAGTGATAAAGACAAAGATAAAGTCCTTAGAGGACGACCTTGGTCCTTTGACAATCATCTCATTCTGATGGAGGAATTTAAAGGGGGAGACGAGATTCAGAATTGCACACTGACCCGATCCCCGTTCTTGGTAAGAATTAAAGGAATACCGTTCCAGGGGAGATCAAAACATGTGATGAAAGAAATTGGAGACCGGATCGGTCACTTCCTAGAGTGGGATTGCTCGGACCCAATACAATGGGGCCCCTGGGTTCGAATAAAGGCTGAGATCGATGTGTCTGAACCCTTAATGCGAGGTATGATTCTGAAAATTGATGATTCCAACACCTGGATCTCATTCGAATTCGAAAAACTACCAATCTTCTGCTTCCTTTGCGGATGTATCGGCCACCTTGAGAAAGCGTACGGGTCAAAGCCAGAGAATTCCGCCGAAAATATTACCCTACAATACGGTCCGTGGCTCTGGGCCAAAGCACACAGAGAGGCATATATCCCTGAGGCGGAGAGACAAATAGATCAGGACCGTCTCATTGCAGCCCATCTAAGGCGACCGGAATCTGGACAACCTTCCATTATAAGGATGGGACCACCTGTCTTCCCAAAAGAATCCCCAGCTGAGATTAGGGGAAATGGAAACGCCTCCCAAGAGATTATCGTCAAATGCAATGATGGGGCTCGGCGAGACAGTCACCTGATTAAGGGTATCACAGAATCCGACTTCGTTTTAACTGCACCGAATTTAACGTTCTTTACTTCAACTGGGACACTACCTAAACCAAAAGAACCTCCATAAAAAGCTTCCGAGGCAGAAACATGTTCCCTTGGATCCGCCTGAAGCTGAGCAGAGTCCAAATCGGATCCCAACTGATGCCCTTCTGCAAGCTGATTCTGGGATGACTGAAGCCTCACCTTCAGGACATGTTACTCGTTGAACATGGAAAAGGGCACGCGGAGGTGGTAAAGGCGATTTCCCAGGGAATCCCAAACCAGGAGATCTGAAATGGCAAAGCGAGTCCAGTGGTATGCACACCAGTCCTCCCAAAAGGAGGAAAGCATCAAGTACATCATTAACCCCACAAGAGACAAAGGCGGAGGCAGGTCAGGCCCGGCCCCGCCTAGAGCAATGATTGCTTTATGCTAGAACTGTCGTGGGCTTGGCAACCCACGAACGGTTCGTATGTTCTAGCGCCATTGCACTCAAAGTTGCCCCAATATGGTTTTCCTGTCCGAAACCATATTGGAAAACAAGGACATCACAAATCTTGCTCTAAAATGCGGTTTCCAGGGTTGTTTCCCGGTTCCCCGACAGGGTCATTCAGGGGGATTATGTCTTCTCTGGAAGGATAATGTCGATGTTAGGCTCCTATATTTTTCCCAGCGCCACGTGGATGCATCCATTTGTGATCCCCACAACCCCCCTGGACTTTTGTGGGCTTCTATGGCTGGCCCTCCCAGTCTGAAAAGTGGAAATCTTGGGATCTTCTTTGCAAACTCCGTCGTGATCTGCCAAGCCCCATTCTATTTGGAGGGGACTTTAACGAGATCCTTTTCCAGAAGGAGAAAAAAGGTGGATCTATGCATTCCTCCACGTCTATGGCTGATTTTAATGATGCTATCCTTAAGGCAGAGCTGATGGACCTGGGTTACACGGGTAATCCTTTCACATGGTTCCGAGGCAGTTCTGATGGAAATCGAATCGCTGAACGTCTGGATAGATTCTTTGGCTCAATGGATTGGATGAACCTCTTCAAAATGTACCATATCAGACACCTCACGTTCAACTGCTCGGATCACTGCCCAATTTTCATTAACTGCACCCATAATGAGCACGTTACTAGGTCCAGGAAACCATTCAGATTCGAAAGCTTCTGGTCAAAAGATCCCGAGTGCGAGGCGGTTATCCGTTCAGGCTGGAAGAATGGGAAAGCTGATCTGAGAACCAACCTTCTCCGAGTAGTGTCTGATCTGAAGTCATGGAGCTACTCTAAATTCCGTCACCCAGACCGGCAATGCAATTTTCATGAAAGGAAGATTGATTATCTTCTTACCAAACCCCCATATAGCAGCATTCTCTCCAAAATTAGTGAAACCCAAAGAGAGCTGGATGTTTCCCTGTGCAATAAGGAAGGTTATTGGGCTATGCGAGCGCGTGATATTCATATAGTATAAGGGGATGCTAATACCCGGTATTTCCACCAGAAGGCTTCAGCAAGACACCGAAAAAACTTTATTTCTGGCATTCTAAAATCAGATGGTAGTAAAGTGACTGACACAGGGGGAATCCAAGACGCTTTCCTGAGCTATTTTCAGAAGCTCTTCTCTGCAGGCCACACTAACATTTCTCCTGAGATTGAGGACTGCATCAAACCCTTGATTTCTGACTATATTAATAGACAGCTTTCTAAAGATGTGACGAATGACGAGACTCTTAAGGCCTTAAAGAAAATCCACTTGACGAAGGCCCCGGGACCAGACGGATTCCACGCCCTCTTTTTCAAGAACTACTGGCACATCATTGGCCCAGACATATGCAATTTGATGCGGGATATTTGGGCAGGGAAAACGGACCTCTCTTCTCTTAATGAAACTATTCTTACCCTCAATCCCAAGATGAAAAATCTGCAAGGGGTTTCGGACTTTCGACCTATCAGTCTATGCAATGTTTCGTATAAGATCTTTTCGAAGATCCTGGAAAATCAGTTGCGTCCTTGGCTTCCAGAAGTCATTTCAGAGAACCAAAGTGCTTTTGTGGCAAAAAGTTTAATCACTGATAATGCCATTATTGCTCATGAAATTTTCCATTCCATGAAAACACGAACACGAGCAAAGAGAGGGATCATGGATTGGAAATTGGATATGGCTAAGGCCTATGATAGAGTGGAATGGAACTTCCTTAAACATGCGATGCTCAAGATGGGTTTCTGCACCAAATGGATTGACATGATCATGCAATGCGTCTCGTCAGTATCCTTCTGTATTAATGTCAACGGGGTGCTCACCCGAGGCTTTTCCCCTTCCTGTGGGCTTCGCCATGGAGATCCGCTTTCACCCTTCCTCTTTATTTTAGTGGCTGATGTGTTTTCTAACCTCCTTTCCAGGGCAGTTTCGTTTTCCAAAATTCATGGGGCGAAAGCGTGCCACAAGGGCCCTCCGATATCCCACCTCTTCTTCGCTGATGATTGCCTTCTATTTTCTCGAGCTACCCCTAATGAGTGTACTGCAATTTGCCAGGTGATACAACAGTATGAACAGGCTTCAGGACAAATGATCAACCAGAGTAAATCAGAAATTTCTTTCAGCTCTGGAGTCCCCCAGCCGAAAAGAGAAGATCTTTTCTCTTTAGCACGCATTCCTGGGGTTGATAAGCACCAGAAGTGTCTTGGGCTCCCGACGGTGGTTGGACGGTCAAAGAAAGATATCTGTTCAGCTATTGTGGATCGAATTGAAAGAAAAATACAAGGTTGGACCCCTAAAAAAATATCTAAGGCCGGGAAGGAAATCCTCATCAAGGCGGCTCTTCAATCTGTCCCCAGCTATTTGATGTCTTTTTTTAAACTGACTGATGTGGTGCTTTCAAAGATTCAATCCAGAACATCTAACTTCTGGTGGGGTCGAAAAGACGGAAAAAATAAAGTCCATTGGATCGCCTGGTCTGCTCTCTGCCAACAAAAATCTGAAGGCGGAATGGGTTTCTGGGACCTTTCTCTTTTTAATGATGCTTTGCTGGCTAAACAAGGTTGGCGTATGATTAATAACCCATCATCCCTATGCTCGCGAGTTCTCTGGGCTAAATATTTCCCACATAAGGATTTCTTGGATTCCCATCTTGGCTATCGACCCAGTTTTCTCTGGAGAAGCATTTGGGGTGGTCGTAATCTTCTGAGGAAAGGACTAGGCTGGAGGATTGGGAATGGTTCAACGGTCAAGATTTGGACTGATCCCTGGCTTTTTGATCAGGCAGGCACGAAGGCGCCATCCCCTGTTTATCCAGGATCCGAACATGCCACAGTCTGTTGTCTTTTTGATGATCAAGGGGCGGGATGGTGTCTGGAAAATCTCTTCTCATGGTTTAATGAGAGGGATAGGAGAATTATTCTGAGTATCCCCTGTGTGCCAGACGCAGGGCCAGATCATCTCTACTGGACAAACGACAGCTCAGGAGAGTATACAGTGAAAGCTGGTTACCGACGAGCTCTTGCTGCTCAAATTACAGAAGGAGATGCGAGGCCCTGGACATCAATTTGTAAGCTTAATGTTCCCCCTAAAGTTCGCTTTTTATGGTGGCAGGTGTGTACCGGCATACTTCCTACTAAGATCCTCCTTGTCTACAGACACTTTTCATACGACAACTCGTGCCCTTTCTGCCCTTCTGTGATTGAATCCCCTCTCCATGCTCTTTTTCAATGTCCCGGGGCCTTGGAGGTTTGGAATGGCTGGGGAGCAACTATTGAGCTGTCCCTGGACGTCGCCTCAGATCTTACCTCTCTCCTGCTGCGATGGTGCTCCTCCTTTTCGCCGGCTAAAGCAGGCGCCCTGTGCATTTTGACTTGGATTATCTGGGATAGGCGGAACGAGGCCATTTTCAATCATTTCCGGAGGCCCCCCAGATTTTGGATTGACCGGGCTTTGCCATGGATTGCGGTTTGGCAGAACCACCCTGAGCAACAAAGACTTTTCACCCCCTCTCCTCTTCCCCAACACTGGTGCCCTCCACCGGAAGGGACTTTTAAGATCAATGTGGATGCCTCTCTCCCTAAGGATGGCCCAGTTGGACTAGGTTTACTGGCCCGAGACAACCTGGGAAATCTTATCGCAGCCAAATACGAAGCACGTTATGCACTTTGGGAGCCCTCAGTCGCGGAGGCCGCCGCCATCCTTGCTGGGTTAAACTTCGCATAAGATCACGGTTGGGATTCCATTCACATCGAATCCGACTGTCTCACGGTAATCAATGCCATCAATCTCACTGACGGTGGGCTTCAACCTTTCGGCCCCATTATCCGGTGTATTCAATCGCGGATACAAGGCTTCAATTCCTGCATTTTCTCATTTGTTAAAAGGGAAGCGAATGAAGCCACTCACAAGATGGCAGGCATTGGCCCTCCTTACGAGGATTTGCTTTGGTTCAATCATTTTCCATCGTGTTTATGCTGCTGTATTTCTACCGATCTCCATCATTAATGGATCCGTCTTTTTTTGTCAAAAAAAGCTAAGAGTCTATGTGTGTTTCTTAATTATTATGATAGGTTGTGATCCTGGGTTGGATGATCTTGGAGGGTTGATGTGGTATGTTGTGTAGTGAGGGAATAATTTGTTATGAGCCTAGGATGGCTGAACCGGGACGGCTGTGGTGGTATGAGGAACATGGAGGGATGTTGTTTTTGGCATATGTTGACACATGGAGAAGGGATATGCATTGGTATATTCATGTGGGTGTTAAGGAAGTCCTTATAGATGATACAATGGGTTAAATAAGGGCCTAAACATAGTCGTAAAAATGGATACATGTTGCAATTGGCTGCTTGGCTGATTGTCATTTTTTTTATTATTAATATTACTTTCCCCACTACTTGAGGTGGATGGTTTTTGTTACTCTCCTTCCAAGATAGACAAAGAAGCATGGTGTATGAATCATTGAATATGTGATTTTTTTTATCATGGTTGGCTGAGTCTATCCTTCTACTATAGGTGGTGAAGACTCGATGGGTATTTCATCGACTCACAATGTTGATCCCCTTGCGATTGGGGCTTAGAATGTTTTCCTTGAATATCTTGGAAAATGTAATTTAATTTTTTTTAATAAATGAATCGTTGTTTAACCAATGGGGTTGGATCTTACAAGGATGCAATGGGGGGTTTTAAATTCTAATAATACTTGGAATTACTTTTCTCATGTTTGGAGGGCATGGATGTTTATTAAAATGGTACTGTAATGTAATTTGGAAATGTTAATGTTTAATTTCTGGTTAATTTATTAATGAAAGAATATTGAAATTGATGGAAATGAAAAATGTAATTTAATTTATCACTTTAAATGTTTGTGTGATTTTAAGATATAAGGTCATAAAAGTAGCATCTTGGAGTCCGAGAGAAGATATCTACATTTGAGTCTAGGATAATGCTATCCCCACAGTGAGTTTGTGAGATATATTATATCATATAACTTTATTTTTTATATAGTGTACATCAAACTATTAGTTACAGAAACTGACACCATGAGGGTTTGTTGCCCCAGGGGGGGGGTGTTTTCCCAAACATCCCATTTGGCAAATGGTTATCTGAATACCCCATTTAGACACACTCTGTTCTATTGATATTTAGTTATACTGGTATGAATAGTGGTTATATTTTCCCCTATATGTTTGTAGAGTTATATAATGGTCGCAATTATTTTAACACAGATGTATTTTCTATATAGATTCATAAGGACTGCTATAGGTAAATGTTTTATTGGATGTATGGCTTGAGGATCCTTACTTTTTGTTTGGGCTATGATGGATTGATGCATAATTCCTGATTTGTGATACACATTATTCTAGCTATGATGGCTCCCTGAAACTACCTAGTGACATTGGTTATCTAGAAGTGGTTTTTTTCATGTTATTCTGGTTGTAGTGATTCTCATAGGTGTCTATGGGCTATAATTTTTGGAGAGAGATTTTCTAGATGATTGATTTTGGGTAATAGTTAAATACCTGTGGGGATGCAGTTGTGGGTCCCCTTGATATTTTTTATTATATTTCCTTGTATGTGATTATTTGTGAGAGTATCCATGGTGTGGCTAGGAACTTATTACACCTATTTAAATGAGGAGTTAATTTCACTTGTTGTTCATTGTGCATTATCATGCCTTCTATTCGTTGTGCATTAGAGGCTCTTGGGAGGATCCTATTGGGGATAATATTATAATTTTTACACACAGACACAGAGATAGATATATATATATATATACTTCTTTTATGGACTGTTGGAGTAGGTTATAGATTATGATATTTGCTACTAAATTAGGTTTTAACAGGATCTATTTGGACTTCATTTTGCATATCATCATTGCCATCCTATAGGTGATTTAATTTCTCTCATACAATTGTAGTATTTATTACATAAAATTACATATGTTTAATTCAATATTCTTTTATATTGTAATTCATGTTGACGTTGGTTGGTTTTTATTTTATCTCTTTTACTAGCATGTGATCTTTTAGAGGTTAATGCCTCCCAACTATGTTTTTACCATACCATCGGTGGTAGTTTCCAACTCGAGGCCTAATGGATGTTGGACATGGGTGTCACAATCTCTCTTCTCCCATTCCCGGACCTAGTGGGCTAATCCTTGTGTGGAGGGGTCATGATTGAGTGAATTAGATATCTGGTTGAGGGATAGGATAGAGTTTGGTGTTAGTTATAGTCGAGGCTATGTGGGTTGGTAGGTAAATATTGTTAGCTATGTTTAGGAGGTTTTGTAAAAATGGGATACTGGCTAAGGCATGGTTATTTAAGACCCTTATGATCTATTTCATAGATGATTAATCTTATAATAGATAAAATATTATGTGATACTAGTTTCATGGTGGAGACCGTAGAATGGAAAATGTATCATTCTTATCTATTCTTGTATTTGAATGGTATTGATTGTGATAGGTTAACCTATAATGAAAGAAGAAAACAAATAACTAATTTTAATGTCTTCTATTTTCCATGTTCAGGTTCTGTATATATTTTCTCATTTTTCATGCATGAATCCTAGTCGACATACTCATCTTGTTTATACATTAGATGTTCTGCATGTTGCACCATCAAATAGTCACAGATTTTAGGTCAATGACGATCACACTGGAAGAAGGACAGTCCAATAATTTTATCTTCAGAAACAACAGGGTTTTGAGGGATTTTACTCAGATATTATTATATAAGATTGGTTTCGGGAGGTCAAGATATCCTTTTTTTAGATCCTTTGTCAAAAGGAGTATTTGATATTGTTGGTTGTGATGATGTTATGTGGGTTAGTGAGGAATTGGTGGTTCTAGTTCCATGGAGATCGTGAGGATTCAGTAGTCACATTGGAGGAGTTTCGAGACCAGTTCAGAGTCGAGAATCATTCACTGATAGAAAAGACAACTAGTCACCAAGAGATTATTACCCTTTGTTATGGGAGAACCATAGTACGATAGTTTTGGAACCATTTCTAAAACCTTATATGATATGATTCATACATAAATCTAGATTGTAGACTATAGCATAGAATTTCAACATGGAATTTCATTCAGAGATCTTTCCCCACGAAAACCCCTTTTTAAAGATGATTCTTGAGATGCTAGAAAAATTATATGATGTAGAGAGGGTGCAAGCCTGGATTGAATTTTCCTAATAGGAACGTCATGTAGAATCCCCATGGAGCAGATATGAGGTCTAGGGATACCAATATTATAACATATGAGCAACCTATCTTTATTGTGTAGGTCACAAACTTAAATGTATCGTTTCTTAGGGGAAAGTGTCTCTCAAGAAAATTCTAATTTATTAGATTCATGTTATTCTTATGTTGGCCAAGGATATCTGAGTTGAGAGTTCTTGACCCTTCTGAATGGATATATTTCACCAATTATTCTACTTCAGGTTCCTCCATCGCAACAGTTCTTGCAGAGGATGGAGAACATGGTTTGTCTTGTTTTCGATCTATTTAGAGTATATGGTGTAGGTATAGGACAGACTCAGGATCCTCTCAGTCCTCAAAGATAAGATCATGACTATGGAGGTTGTCTAAAGTAGGGTTAGAGATGTAATTTACTAGGTTACGGTTAGGTTCATGGTTTATTGTTTCTATCACTATGTGAGATAGATTTCTTTTGAGGAAGACATTACTTTTTATCTAAATGATGCGTTCCTTGTTTATTATAGGAGTCAAAAACTCCTTAATATCACCTACGATTGTCTATTATTTTGTGATTGTGGTAGAGAGACTTCCAATTCCATAGGTATTGGATACACTAATTGGAGGATGAGGTGACCTATATGAATTTGGTAAATACATTGAGCTATTGTTCATGTAGCACCACTCTTGGGGAGATTTCCTATGTTTATGGATTGAACCATATGACATAAGACTCATCATGGATTTATTTTATTCAGTTTTATTTATCAAGGAATTATTCTTGAGGTGGGTTGTGTACTATGATTCTTGATAGGGAGCCACAAGTGTTTATGATCAAGTTATGCCCTAATATGAGATAGATATGTGCTTTATACTTATCAACTATGATGGTTGAGATGATGAAAATTTCATTAGACATTCAATAATTAGAGTTTCCAAGGGCAGTAGATGATTTCCCTTATGATTTTCTAGATGTGTCTATAGCGTTACACCAACAATGATACAACGAGTTCACGATCAAGCTACTCTAAAACATGTCTCCAAACTAGAGATCATTATATATAATGGATACTACTATGTTGTGATATATACATATATATATCTCAATAGTATATTTTAGTATGGTTTTTTTTAGCTAATTATGTCACTGTTGGGTTCACCGGTTTTTTTCATGAAGAGGGATGTCAGTAGTTTGCAGTAGTGTATTGACTATAATCGCATAAACCAAGAGATAATGAAGAACCTCTATCCTCTTATAGGGAATTATGATTTATCATATAGAATAAAGTTTTATTGATGGTTCTCAATGACTTATTTTCATTAAATATATCTTCATATGAGTGAAAAGTAAAATGATATCCTGAAGTCTTTATTCTATTTTCCTCATGTGAATTGTGAGTTTTTTGTTTTGTCACTCAGTGAAACAAATGATCTAGCTTTGTAAATGGGATTAATGAACTAATTGCACCATGAGTTCCTAGATATGTTCATGGTAGTATTCATTGACAAAATCCTTGTGTAATATGCATTTGAGGAGGATAAGCCAAAGAATCTACATGCAATTTTTTATGTTATTCTTCTTTAGAATAGTTTTTAGAAGTTATAGAAGTGTGAATTTTAGGCTAAAGAATTCTATTTATTGTTGAATGTTTTCTCCAAATAGGCAGTAATTATGGAACTATTTAAGATAGATGAATTTGATCCTTGAGTACCCCTAAGACAGTGTAAAATGTGTGATGTTTTCTTGGTTTTTTTCTATTATATGTTATTCATAGAAAATTTCATTCAAATTGTGACTCCTCTGAATGATTTGACTAGAATGGACCAGGAATTCCTATGGAATAATCAGTTATATAAAGCTTTTTAGTATCTAAAAGAGATTTTATTTAGTGATCCATTTCTATTTTTTCCAGCCTAAGGAGTTCTGTTTGAGGTTTTTAGTGAAGCATCTAGTATTAGGTTGGGTTGTGTTCTGATATAATAGAGATCAAATATATCTGATGGGTATCATCAGTTAGGTCCCCATGATTGTAACTATTCCACCAACTATCTAAAGTTATTGGTGATGATGTTTTCGTAGAATTTATTGGTTCACTACCTTGTATGTGAGAATTTGTGGTCTTCACTAGTCATAAGAGCACAAAGTGTATTTTCCCCCAATGTGAATTCAAATTGCGTTAGAATCGGTGGATGGAGTTCATAGAAGATTAAAAAATCTGGATTTCTAATGCACATTGAAATGGGAAGGTTGTATCTGATACATTGAGATCGAAGTCATGCAGTGATGCAGTGGTGAATTATATAATTATAGTAATGTATTGGAAGAACATTCAACATTACCTCTAGGTATGGGAGAATTCGAGGGAAGTGGTTGTCTTTTTTAGATGACGATATAATCATATCTAGTGTAGCTAGTGGAAGATTCCCAGTTGGCCGATCATGAGGTTGACTTATTAACAGACCATGGTTTTTGTCGTGAGGCCCCCAATAGTGGTATTAGGATCAATAACATTGTATGTTCCTTCCAAGAGGACATTTAGTTTCATTGGTGATTCATGAGATAGTTCATGAAGAGTTCCATATTTCTACATTGGAAGTACATCCTGCTGGGACAATGATGTATAATTGTTTGAGAATATAGATTAGGTGTCCTGTGTTTAAGCTTGATGTTGCAAGGTTTGTGTCTCGATGTTTGGTCTACCAGATGGTGAAGTTCGAACACCGTGACCCTAGTGGTTTCCTTCAACTGTTATATTTTCGATAGTGGATGTGGGAGGAAATCCTGATGGACATTATTACTATTTTACCTCAATATCATAGAGGCTATGAATATCTATGGGTTGTAGTGAAATGTTAGGTAAATTCAACACACATTATAGTGGTCAAGGAGTTTATATGAATATAGGTTTTTCTATAGAAATATCTAGAAGAGGTAGTGATACTCCATGGGGTCCCAAGGAATATGATTTTGGATCAGGATCCAAATTTTACATCAAGGTTTTGGAGATGTCTCTAGAATCTGTTCGGTTTTCTATAATACCCTATCAATACATTCAATATGCAGAATGACGGTTAGAAAGATCTAGCCATCAAGACCAATGAAGTCATCTTTACATCTTCATTCATATTTTTGGAGGTTAATATATGAGGTACATTACCTTGGATGATTTATTTTACAAAAATAGTTTTTACTACACCATCGGTATGTTCCAATTTAAAGCCTTATAAGTCTTAACATTCAATTCTCAATTGTGTCGAACTGGGTCAGAGAGTCAACAATTATCAGGATGGAATTGGTAAAAATATACAACATAGATTGTTCAGGTGAATCATGATATGATGGAATAAGTGCAGGATCATCATAAATCATATGACAATAATAATAGTAGACCTTTGGTGTTTGATGTTGGGGGTCATATGTTCCTAATAGTTACTCACTTTCATGGGTATTGATGTTTTGGTTTTGGCGGTATGCTTTGTCACTAGATTTTAGGTCTTTCAGGCTATTAAATTATGATGGGGATATGGAATAAAGGGTATTACTTCCCCTTTAGATGATTTAGATACAAAATGTTTTTTACACATTTCACGAATAAATTATTATCTCCACGAAGTATCCCACATCATCGACTGGGGAGAAATCGATGTGGATGATGATGCAGCCTTCGAGGACTGCGTATAGAGATCCAGTACCTCCCAATAGAATGTGTAGTGTAGGAATGATATCACATTGGTTTTTGTCTTCTGGGAAAACATAGAATTGATGAAAGTACATAGGAACATTATTCATAGATACATGCGTTGTACCCTGATCAGTTTAGTGTTTAGATCATCTCTTATGAATCCGGTCATTTTGTGGTTGTAGATCTTTTCTAGATTGTGAGAGGTTTTTATATTGATACATATTGAGGATTTCTCTCTATTGAGAGGTATCAACCGTAATATAGTGATTATGAGATAGTTTTGGATATTTTTTGGTTTTACCTTTTTTCCCTATTATAACTATTGAGCTCATGTGGTGGAAAGATCTCTGAGAGGTATCTCGCAGGGTTGATATTTAGATGAACCATTTTCTGTTTCTTCTTTGGGATGTCTCTATATTCTTGAGAATTATAATTTTTTGAGAGGTACTTGATGTAATCTCATGGATCAATGTGGATCGACCCTTTTTGTGTTTTTGAATATAGTGGTGCTCGGAGGAGGATTAGAGGATGTTCGGAGTGGTTCAGTTTCTAGAAGCGGGATACTGGGAGGGATATCTCATCCTAAAGAGTTACACAACATGAATAGGGTTTTTACGACTTATAATATATCAGGTTTGAAAAATAAAATAACTTTAAGAGGTAATGTGTTTTTATTATAAAATCGATATCTGGGGATTACACGACATGAATAGAGTTTCCATGTCATGTAATTCCATGATGTTGTATGTTTGAAATCATTTCCAGAAACTCCGGTTGTCAAACCCAATGTCTAAAATAGATCTATCTAATCTCCATGTGACCCAGTGAAACACTCTTAAATATTTTGGGGATTCCTTAATCAAGGATTGATTTCTAGCTTATGTATTTGATCCATAGTGATATGTGGTAATCCAAGGGGTCTTCTCCCTTCATTTTCTAGTGCATTCTCCCAGTTTGGTATCATGTCCCCTCACATCATCTCTCCAATCTATATAATTTTCATACCCATGTTTCTAATTGGGTTTCTCTTTATTTTTTGGTGTTTTTGTGTTGTGGAATCTTCATATGGATGCAGTTCTTATGCAAGAGGTGATCAGAGATCTGTTTCTTAGTCCATTATTTTGTGATGAATGCAAACACAATTTTTTTAGGGGATTATTTTCCTCTTTAATTATTTACATAAATTCATCGAGTTATAATTATTTGGCATTTGGATCACAATTAAGTTAAACTGAACTTGAAATAGTTTAATTAATTAGCATCAATCACATTGAGATGTTTCTTCTTTTTTATAATGATAATGTTTTGCATCGTGATTTTATAAATAGTTAGGTATATATGCCCCACATGGGTTGGAATGTTCTTGTTAATAAAAATTGGTAATGAAAATAATACTGTAAATAATTGTTAACAAATTAGATAAATGAATTTAAGAAGCATGTTTAATAAATTTGATTATTATAGTTGTTGTTGTTGTTGTTGAAATGATATGACAATCAAATTGATCCAAGTTTGAATGTTTAATTTAATTAGTTATGGAACATGAAGCATGATTATTATTTTTGATAAATTATTTTATGGAAAGTTAAATTAATTGTATAATTAATTTGTGATAGATTAGCAGTTATTTTTAATTTGTTTTCCCAAAGATGGAAAATGTGAATAATGAATTAGTTAATTTACAATTTAATAATAACTGGTTGTGTGGAAAAATATAATGTCTTTCTAGGGACTGGGTTGCATGATTTCCTATAATCTCCATATACCTTGTGATTTGGAGCCGTGAGATATCATTTTGTGTGAAAGATAGATTCCTTGAATTGTGGACAATATATTGGTTTCTATGATTGTTAACATCTACATATGATCTATTGTGATCCTGGAATGGATGAAAAAAGTGGTACGTTCTGGTTTCGGGGGTGAGGAGGCCCAGATGAGTTGTGAACATTTTATGCCTGATCTTGGAGGGATTTTGTGGTATGAGGGTTGGAGAGTTCTAGTTGTTGAGGCAATAGTTGATTCCTAGAGGGCCGAGATGCATTAGAATATGCATTTGGGTATCAGGGAGGACATCAGAGATGATTAAATGGGTAAAATTTGGGCTGACCCATTGTAATTAAAGAAGAATTCATGTTTGAATTAGTTGTATAGTTGATGAAATTATTTTTGTTTATCTGATTTTCATTCCCCACTACTCAAGGTAGATGTTTTTTTCACTCTCCTTCTCAGAGAGACAAATAAGTTAAGGTTAATACATATACATTCCATCTTTATCTTCTACTGTTTTTATGAGTCTACACTCTTGTTGTAATTAAAGAAGACTCGAGGGGTAGTTAAAAAACTCACTCTACTAAACCCCTTGTGTTTAGTAGATGAGATGTTTTTCCAAGAATACCTTGGAATAGGGAAAGTAATTTTGTTAAGAAATGAATTGATTTTTAACACATTGGGTTGGAGCTTTTTGGGATGCATTTATATGGTTTTAAATTATGAGAATTCTCAGACTCTATTTTCTTATTCCTAATGTCCATGGATCATTGTTTAAATAGAAATGAAACGTAATGCACAAATTATATTTTTTAATTATTTTGTAATGAATTTATTAAAAAAGTAAAACTAATTAATAATAATAAATCAATTTAATGTATCTCTTTATATGGTTATGTGTTGAGAGGATATATATTCATAGTATTGGTAGCCCAAATTTCCACATAAGTAAGATGAATTTGATTCTACGACTAGGATATTCCCATAGAATGGTTGTGAGAAATATTATATCATTTAATTTCTTTGTTTCATTATGATACTACATTTTTTAGTTAGGCCACCTAACACCCCCAGGATTTAGAGCCCTGGAGGTGTTTTCCCTAACATCCTGGTGAGGGGATAGATGAACGACTACCCCTTTAACCTCATACTCTTCGGTTTGTAGTTACTTATGTCGGTGTTAATTTTTGTTAGTTTTCACCATATATGTGTGTAAATGGATTTAATGGCCTGTATTTTGTTGAAATGCATGAATTCAGGATATAATTTTCATAGGACTACGATATTTATAAGTGTACAGAAATTGTTTTCTTGATGATCCATAATCAATATTTGGGTTGTGACATCTTGATGTATATTAATTGAAGTATGTTATATCTTATGTGGGTTATGGTGGCTCCCAAGAAACATCATGGTTACTTTGGATATGTGGATGTGGTGGTGTATTTCATGATGTGCATGTCGTGGTTCTTTATCTAGATGTTTGTAGGATAGCCTTTTGGGAGAGATATTAATAGGAAATGTTGCTTTGGAGAAGAGGGGAAAACTATTGGGGAACTAGTGGCGAGGTACCCTTGATATGATTTATTATTTTTAATTGTTTGAGATACATGGTGAAAGTATCCACAGAGAGGTATGTAACATAGTATACTAGTTTATGAGATGAATTAGTTTTCCTTGTTGTTCAATATGTTTTATCATGCTTTATTTACCTTTTTCATTAGAGACTATATAGAGGATCCTACTGATTATACTATTATACTCACCCTACATACATATAAAATGATTTCCAGTTCAATTGGAGTGGGTAGAAGATTAGGTTGTTCACTACTAGCTTGGGCTATAGCTGGAGATGGTTGGGGTTCATGGCCACTGAGGTCATTCCCTTTATTTTGGTACTTGCAATTTTTTCTATTAGCCGTAGTAGTTTAATAGAAACATTACATATGTTTTATTGGGTTTTCATTTATATTTTATTATACGAAGTAGTTTCTTAGTTTCATCTTTATCTTTTAGATTTGAATGTGTTTTCTTATAGGGTAATAACTCTCATCAGAATGTTTATTATACCCTCAGTGCTAGTCAGAATCCCAAGGCCTACTAGAGGTGGGACTCATGTGCCACTATATCTCTTCTCCAATTTACATCATCAGAGGGTTACACCATGTGTAGTTGGGGTCATGACAAATTTAAACCTATAAAAACCTAAAACATCGGCAGGAAATATTGGATTAATTTCATATATATGGACCATTTAGTTTTATAGATTTTCATAATTAGGAAAAACTCATCAAAATTATAAATATCCACTGATTATCCATTTGTCTCCAAATGTAAAAAATTTAGAATAATATTTTTTTTTATTTTCAAGAAAATATTCATAACTTCTAATATGTATTATAATTTATTTTTATAGATATCTAAACCTCATGAAAAAACATTTAAAAATATGGGATGAGAATGAAAATCTAAGTAAGGAACAAAAAATGAAGAAATATAATATTCCATTAAAATAAATGATATCTAATAAATTTTTAATATTTATAAATATATTATTTTGGAGTATTAAATAAATCATATTCAGATGAAAAACAAAATCCTTTAAAAACATAGAAAAAATATAATCCCCTTTTTGAGTGACTAAGAGTATTATATTCATAACCTGTGTCAGAAACAACTGGATCCTAATAAATAAATTGGAGAAACACCACTAGTTTACCCCATCTTTCATGAATTTTCATAAAATTAACATTTCTTAATGAATTAAAGAGTTTTATTGGGGATCACCAATTTTATAACATATTGCAGGATGACATGTTATATATCTTGTATCTGAATCACTAATATTATAAGATGTATCATGCTCATGTTTTCATCGTATAAAATGATCAAGAACCAAATCATGTAAATAAACATGTTATGCTTTGACCCTCTATTCGTGAAAACCATGAAAACTCATTCTAACCCATATGAAGATATTTTTAGTTATCAAAATACCCTATCCTTTTGAAACAAATTATAAAAAATTAAATAAAAATAATAAAGGAATGTGGGGTCTTCCTTAAAGAAAAATGAAATCTTGAATAAATATATATAATTAAAATAAAAATTATAGTTGTGTGAAAAATAACACTAATTCCACAAACAAGAAAAAACTATACACGTTTAAAATTATGTAAATAATTTCAAAACATTATATATTTAAAACATAAATAAATTATATATAAAACATTTAAATGAAATTAAAAAGTATCCTAAATGATTATTTTTTATAATGTTATGTGTATATGAATACATTCTTAAATTTATATTAAGACTATGTATAATGGATAAAATAATTTATAATTTTTTTATAATAATTTTAAAAGGTTTTATATTTAGGTGACTCTTACCTTGAGTCTGACTCATCAAGTATGGTCTTTATCTTCATGAATAATAAATTTTTTTATTATTAACATTATTAGGAAATATATTCCATGATTATTATTCATTTTATTTTATTTTTTCCATTTTATAAAATATAACGTAATCAATTATGTTCTCATTTGTTTTTTTATGATCATTGGCTTGAATGTCCAAAAATGATTTGGTGGGTTAGCTATGGTCAATGAGGTAATTATTTCATCATCTATAATATAGTAATCACAAAATAATTATCTTTTTAATATATAAATTATTCTTTTTTAGAACAACTATTAAATATGGTTGTGAAAAATGAACCACATTAAATTGATGTAGATGGTAGGTCATATGTACGCATTAGTATCAATTACATTTTTCCAATTATCATGATGAAAATAAAATAAGTATTATTTTATTTTTAAAAATTAATAATTATTTCATAAATATCATACTACATATTTTGAAATTCTTATATATTTCATCAAAGTGATGCAGTGATGAAAAATGATTCACATCACATCATGGATGTGGTAATCACCACGTACACATGAATGAAATTATCATTTTTCAATAGATAGAATGTTATGTAAAAAAGATGATGTATTTTCTTATAATAATGATTTTTATATAATTAATATTATATATTACATTAAATCCTTTATAATAACCAGTTTTGAGGGTGTTTTTTGAAATGAAATTACATCAGTTTGCGATGTTGTAGTCTATCATAAACACAAATGGAATTTTTATTCACTAGACAATAAAAATGGATATTTATATTGGTTATATCATTATCATCAATACATATCTATATATAATAATTATAATAATTATATAATTACATGATTTTAAATAAAATTTTATGTAGACATATGAATTTATAAGATTAAATCATTCTGTAAAAGTTGATATCTATTTTTCAAATAACTTTCTTTTCATTACACCTTAAACCATTAAATGTTAGTATTTTTCTGAATAAATGAACAAAATAATTTGGGTAAGGATTCAAATAAGGTATTGTTATTGATATTGGCTGAACTAAATAGATTTTATATTTGAAATATATTTGATTGGATTTTTCCATTCATAAGTGAGGAGTGGGAACGATTTCAATTACTTTTAATATTAAATTTATATAAATAAAATTTTAGGTAGAAAAAGTTCCAAAAAAATATTATTAAAATACATGTTGAGTATTGTTCAATATAATATAGTATAATAGAATTTTGAGAAGTTTTTATAAGGTTTTAAGTCTTATATCTTTCTGTGATATCCCGACCCAAGAGCAATAGAACGATGCCCCATACTGGTTGGCCACATGCACTCAAGCATGACTCCCCGTACACCAGAGGGTTCAAAAATGTAGTGATGATCGGGTATGTCTGTCTTGGAGATGTTATACTCACTATTTTTAGAATAAGAAACCAGTGGAAAGAAAAAAAATAACTATGTACGGAAGTTTATATAAATAACATGTTCAAATCCATTTCATATGATAACCAAATCATAAAAATACAATACTAAATTTAATGTTGAACCATGTTATGCCAATGGAAATGTCATGTGTCTACAATGAAACTGAATTTAAAGACACAACAACTCTTAAATGGGTGTGAATCCACATCAGGTTCCCTCTCCCATGCTTCAATCCCTAACTGAAAGCTATACAAGTGCATTTCCCTTATCATATCCCCCAATAACAATGTCTTCTTGGGTGTCGATCCGGTGGCCTGAATAGGTTGTGAGTAAAACTCAATAGGCCACCACCATGGATTTCTAAAACGAGTCCAGTCAAAAGATACTGCATGTAGTTTTATGAATAAATAAATACAATGAATAATTTAAATAGTTTTTATATTGTCATTTTATCATTAATCTACATATTAGGCCAATTTCAATTCATGTTTCCCATTTGAATCATTTGTAATTATCATAAATCTTTATGTGTAGGTTGTCATGCATAACACTCCAATTCTCATTTTAATCATCTTTAATTATTATCATTAATCATATAGTGTATGTCGACATGCCTAACACCCCAAATATCGTTCAGTGTAGGTCGCCATGCCTAACACTACAATTCTCATTCGGTGATGGACATCATGCCTGGCACTCCATAAACTCAAGCAAGGATAACTGTTGGGGAGGAACCCCATGTCCATGTCCCAACATATAATCGGTCGAGGACTACATTCATAGCACCTAAAATATCATCCATTTAATCATTCTTTGATTCATACTAATTTTCCACATTATTCATTTAAAAATCAAAACGATTTGTTTAACATTTGAAAGTCCATTAGTTAATTCAACAATTAAAAAATAATATATCCCATTAATTAATTCATCCATTTTTTAATCAATCAACACAACTCTCATTCTATTAATAATTAATTACAATTATCAATCCAGATAAATACCCAATAAGACATAATTAATTATCACAATTAATTTTCATACATCACATCAGGGAACATAATTAATTCCCACAATTAATTCTGTTGCCTATCCAAAAATAGATCCATATTTAATTCCCCCAAAATAATTTTATTATAGCAATCAATTCAATATATCAATTAAAATATCTCAAATAAAAAACCAAATCACTAAAAGATATATTTGGGAAACTCCCATCATTTGTTCTGTGATTGAATTATCAATTAAATCACCAATGAATCTCTAATTAATTCCACATTACTAATTACTCCAATTTAAGAAATAAATCATCAATTGAATCTAGAAAACATGAAATCCCAATCACATATCATAAAAGACAACTATGGGACTTTAATTTAAATAACATACCTTGGTTTATTGATTGAAGTTATCCCAATGGAAATCTTCAAAATCTGAAGATCACAACGTCATCAATCAAGATCCAGATCTAAATACATAGACATAAATTAAGATCAAAGGCATCATGATCATGAAAATTATTATCTAGATCCACAATCCTAGATTTAGATCTCACCTCATAGGTTTTGATCCAAGAAAACGTTGGAAATAAATCATGATAAGATCAAGGACTGATATAGGAATGAAGAGTACAAGCAACAGGATGAAATCCACTTTGAGGTAGGAGAGTGAATCATCAATCCAAGCTTTCAATATCAAAGAACAGTGTTTATATTTCCTTGGAATCTATTCGAGAGGCTTTGGAAACACCTATAATTCATTAATCTCAAGATAAAGTCTAAAATATCGATGTCCTGCGGGTTTTGTATGGGTTTAAAAAAAAATTAGAATTAAAATCGTGTGCACACATTTTCATTGGAAGTGGTGCACAATTCGAAACACCATGTGCCAATTATTCAGACCACTTTATCCAAGTTTTCTTAGTTGGCATAGTTTGGCCACACAATTATTCAAACCGGGCACCAACCATGCAGACCTCTCTATCCGTTTTTTCATGCATGTCATAGTATGGTTGCACGGTTTTTCAAACCACGTGAAAACCATGTACATCCAAAATTCCTTTAGTTTTCCATAAAAGGTCACCCAAATGCAACCCAGGCCACTACTCCTGATAATGGTACATAAAAGCGTCAAAAAATTCATAAAACATGCCCGAGATGACTCTATAAATGGTCGAGATCTTATAATATCCCCACCTTATAACAACACATCATTGAGCTAAACTTATGAAGTTCACTATGATTCTGAACCAAAAGTATTAGGACATTGATCTCCCGTTTATGCTTCCCGATCCCAGGTTTCCTCTTGAACACATCTATGTTTCCTTAACACATAATCTAAAGGCATGATATTTCCTGCAGAACATTCTCACTATTACCCAACAGACAAATCAGATGCCCCTCACGGGATGCATATATCTCAAGATCAACCAATTCCACATCATTCACCTGAGAAGGGTTGGGGTGATACCTCCTTATTAATGAAACATGGAAATCATGAGGAATTACACTAAATTTCTATGGAAGTGCTAAGAGATACGCCACCAACCCAATTCTCTCATGCACCTCAAACAGTCCAACAACCCTGGGTGAAAACATGCCCAACCTCTGTAACCTATGGTGTCCCAATGTAGGCGACACCTAAAAGACTACATGATCACCCTCTCTAATCTGTAGGGTTATCTCCACATATCAGCATATGACGTTTTTCTACTATAATCCATTGACATACATTTCTGAATCAACTGCACCCGCTTTGATGTCTCCTGAATGAGACTCGGTCCCAACAGCTCTTACTCACCCACCTCTAACTAATATATAGGTGACCTACAAGGTCTACTATAAATTGCCTTGTATGGTTCCATCTGTATAGTTTCTTGTTAACATTTTTTATAGACGAAAACCACTAAATCCAAATTATTTTCCCATGAACCACCACAGTCAAGCACAAATGATCGTAGAATATCTTCTTACACATATATGGTATGCTCTGACTGCCCATCTGTTGGGGGGTGGAAGAATGTACTTAACCGAACTTGTATACCCAGTTCCATCTATAATCCCTTTAAGAAGCATGAAGTAAAGTCTGAAACGTGATATGAAACTATAATTTGTGGCACCCCATGCAAATGATCATTCTCTATCATGTACAGTTTTCCCACTGCTCTTCTTTAATGGATTATTTGATAGGTAAGATGTGTGCGACATTAATTAGTTTGACCCAAATGAACCAAATAGCACCATTCTTCCTAATATTATTTTCAATTCTATCCATGAAGTATATAGTCACACCATTTCACTTCCAGTCATGAATAGGTTACCACTTCAATAGGCCTCTTTGTCATTGATGCTTTAATTTCACCTAGGGATCGGTGAAACATCTTGCTACAAACCCTATTATCTCCCTTTTCATGTATGGCCACTACAACTGTCATCGAAGGTCATGGTATATTTTTTTCCCTATGATATACTTCCCACCTTGAAGCATGAAATTATCACATGTGTTCCTCAAGGTCACAATATATTTTTCTAGTATTTCACCTCTCTACTTGTTTCGTTTAATCCTCAACACCTTTACCTATCAATAGGCCTTTAAATTTGGTAACTCAATATTGCAATTTGTTTATCATGATTTATAATCTATTGTGACCCTTATAATATAAGAAATCAGGGAAAGTTTAATTTTATACTTATTTAATCCTATTTTAAATTAAGATATAATTATCATACTATAATTTATATATTTTTTTATATATTCTTATGTTATTAGAGTGGGACTTATTTTATACACAACTGCATTTCCTCCCAAATATACAAAGTGAATATCGCCCCTTGATTTTATATATATCAAATATTTATTCTAGGAAACACTCTCACAAGGATATCAGATAAGTACATTCTTAAATATTACGAATTTTATTTTCTATAATAGTGCTAGTTGGGCTTTCATGTATTGCACATGTAAACTTATATTTCTAGTGCAACATGTTCATCACCTATTAATCATTTAGAAAACAAGGAATAGCCCTACTGATAGTCTTAATATAGTGTTTTAACATATAAACATGAATTTCATGGGTAATCATGTAGTCATATTTCCTACATTATCCAATATCGACCATCATATCACCTAGAAGCATCTAATGATTTTGAATGGGAAATTCCCATTATAAATGTATCCAAACTATAATTACAACATTGAAAATAAAAGTACTTATATGATAATTAATCAATCTTTTTCTATGTTTTTATCCATCATGAATGTATCAATCCTCACATCAACTCATGATTCTCATATTTTTATAAGATAGATGGCAATATACATTTCCTGAAATGATACCAAATGGGCCGATATCTTAGTCCTGAGGATAACCTTCCATCTTGAGATTTTGAATTCTCCCCAGTATATTTATGTATTATAAAAACATAGAAGACCATGGATTCATCAACCGAGACAAGGATGATATATCCTAGGTTGTGGTTATTTCATATTCATCATTATAATTAGGTCTTCCCATAGTCCAGATGGAACATCATTCTTTAGATGATTTTTTCTACAATAGAATTTTCTATTTCCTAGAAAATCCATGAAATGTGGTTGGGTACATTTGGTTTATCCCATTAAGGAATTATTAAAGATATTTACCATACATTTATCCTATAATTTGATATACATTAATTATTTACTTGTTCTACAAAGACACACACACCTCTATGTGAATTAAATGAAGGGATTTTTTTGTATAGGCTCTGCATACAAATGATTTGTTGAATTAAATACAAATTTATATGAGGATATGTTTGTGAGATCATGATATTTTCATATAATCCTATTACCTTAAACATATCATTAATCAATTTATAGCTCTATTTGACCACTAATTGAGATCCCTAATTTAAATTGGATTCCCCAATGGATTAGTGGTCTTACCTCAATAAACAACCAATGATTTTTATTATCTATATATCTCTTAATTATTTTTCCACAACTATGAAAATCCATTTAAGGTATTGATTGAATGTACACTATTATCATAATACTTTAACCAATAAATTAAACATTCATATGGGTAGTCTCTTTGATAAATTATTTTATAGACAATATATTAGATCTGGATACCTCTATGTGCTTGTTAATCTAATGAAGTTGTTGATTTATTAATATTTGAGTGGAAATAGGTACATCTCTCAGAAATCCAAACCCGTAATGAGAAAACATATCTAATAATGTATAGTTCCTGATTCTCTCTCCTATGGCATCTAATAAGGTACAATTCTTTTAATATACATTTAATAAGTGACATGTCAAGACAATTATGATCATCCTAGTATAACTCATAAACATAACATAGGCATTATGATATTATTTTGGTGTAATATATTATTCTAACGAATGAAGATAATTAGATATAAAATAAAAAAGTGAATGGTATAGGAATTAAGATAGTGGCTACATGAATATTGTTTGGTGAACAAGAGGATTCCACAATGACTTAATTGATTTGTATGGTGCTTACTGAGATCATGGTGTTCATATTTTCATAGAGAGAGAAAGAATGATCCAGTATGTCAATCCACCATAATTCACTGTAAAATAAATTATATAATTCAATAGAGAATAAAAAACGAGTCTTTCCTATATATAAGGTAAGAACATATCCTTTTCCCCAACCATGTATTCCATAAATGGACTGAAAATCCTCATATGTAGCTTGTAGAATTAAATGTTTTACCTATTAACGATGAAAGAACATGTACTATATCACACTATATATCTATATAAATATATGGGAATCATGATCTTAGTCAACATTCTTATATATCCAAATAGTCACCACTCTGTCCATGAATCCTCTTATTTAGACTACATATACACCTTGTGGGCCATAAAAATACTAAAAATTTTACTCTCTCGATTAAAAAACACATTTATATGGTGAAGCAATATTATATTCCCAGTAAATATTCATCAATCCACTAATGTTTATAAATATAATAAAAAATCCATGAAGATAATGAAAAGGTTATTAAATTCCATAATGGCTTGATCATATAGAGACTATTCCCTAATATTATGAAGGTATGTAATATACAAAGTGATATTGTAGAACATTAGAAACCGCACAATAGTAAACATTCTTATATATATTCCTGACATATCTATTCATGAGTTCCCACTCCCCAGAAAATGAAGATTCTATAAGTATTATTTAAATGGATACCATTGATGTCACAAAATCACTGCATGATGTTGTCATTATATGTTGTTTATTAAAAAACACATCAACATCCACAAAACCACCTTTCATTTTCCATATAATAAGTGTTGTGCTAATAGAAACCACCGTATATTTACATTATTTATAAATTAGAACATTTTCTATATGACAACCGTGCTTTTTATTACAACTTAAACATGCTTTATTACATAAAACTTCACTTGATACAACAAAGAAGATCGAGAGGTTTAGTGTCTTTGGGGCTTAGGATCATTACATAAAAACTTTAAACTTGAAATACAACATCCTTATTGAAAACTTCCTTTACATGACCACTACATTCCTTCGTACTTAGCATTGCATGGGATAACCTGAGGACATGCATAAGAAAAGGGTGAGCTATAAAGCCCAGTAAGGGAGTACACAATGAATAACATGAGGAGTACAACACATGTTAGGCAATAGGCATATCAATAGAGAATAATAGAAACATGAACATAAAGTCATGATAATGCATGATAATCATAACATGGAAATGTGGCAACAACACTTAACATTGAATTAGCATGAGCCAAGGCTCATTGCACATGGAGCATGAGTAAACCCTCATTGCACTTGAAGCACGAGTAAACCCTCGTTGCACTTGAATTAGCATGAGTCAACACTCATTTCACATGACGTATCATGATACTATAATTTACCCAATGCATTGGAGCGCTATAAAGGGCGCACCCTTCTTAAACATTTCATTTCATGCATAAGTGTGCCACATGGACCATAAAACATGGATTCATAAAACATAATCATTTCTTCCACGATAAAGGAATGTGGAATTCATACATGAAACTTTATAATCAATATGTAAATGTGAATAAAGGTGAATACCCTTGATGGAGAAATGGGCATGGTATTCACTACACAAAGACATTAGCTTAGAAAATCGGTGCGATTTCGGCAGCGTAACGGCGTGACATAAGAATTCATAAAAAGGTTGATGAGAGAGAAAGGGGTTCCTCATCATATTTACAAGTAATGGACAGTAAGGAGATCATATATATACATGTCCCAACAATATAAATGGAATTTAGATTCATGATACAAAAGTATTGCTTGAATATAAAAGAATAGAGAGAAGTTCCTTTCGGAATTTCGGCATAGTAACGAGTGTACATGGGAGGCATTTAATGAGAGAGAAAGGGTTCTCCCATAATTCAAACAATAAGAGGGCAGTATGGGGGAGGTTCTAAACCATACCCCAACATTCATAATTGAAATAAAAAGGGCAATACAACTTAAAGAAAATTGACAAAAAAAAGGAAGGAAGAAAACCCCTTACATGGAAGTGTGCATCCAAAGGCTAGAGAGAGGCTTGTGAGAGGCTTCTTGGGAGCTTGGGGCACCTTGAGAGGATTTTAGAGAGATTAGGGCAGAGGTTGGACGAACTTCAAGGGCTTTGAGTGAGGAGGAAGTGGGAGCTTGGGTGAGTTTATATAAGAAAGGTGAGAGAATTCTTTATTATTTAGGTTTGGGACCCCTTATATTAAAATAATCCAAACCACAAAGCATCCCATGGTATTTGCCCATGGTTTATGGAAAAGTAAAGAGGAAAACAATATTTTACAAGTCCAAGGTCTGATCTTATTAAAAAAATTAGGGTTGCTTATGTGGAGGTGAGTCACACTCCCATGGAAATTAATTTAAAAAGGCAAAGTGTTGAATAAGTCTTGAGGGCTCCATTAATGCTTTGAAAAGTAAGTCAAACAAACCCAAAACCTCATTATTTTAATGATAAAACACATATTGGCCGAACATAAGTATTATGGTATTTTATTACATCACCATTGGGTCATTATGATGTCATAAAACACATTATATATATTTAAATGGTATTTAATTTTTACCCAAAAATTTGACTGTCTAAGAAAATTATGAAAAATTCACCGTTGGATAATTTCGACATCCTGATTCCAAAAATAATATTTATTTTATCTAAATAATTTTCTAAATATGCGAATTTTCACTTTTAAAATAAAAACCGACATTTATAAAAACAATTCATGGGTTTTGACAGAAATGGCCTTCAAACCTTAATAAAAATTTTAATTGCATTCATAAAATTATAAGATCATTTATATTTAATAAAGATAAATTTAATATTAATAGTAATATTTTATTAAAATATTATTTAATTCAAAAATCCTTTAATTCAATAAAATATAATTCTTAATTAAATAATAACAAAAAACACCATTTGTACTTTAAAAACTAATTACAATGTATCAAAAAAATTATATTCATTATTATAAACAAAAAAATAATGTATATGAACATGGTACTACTTATTTGTTACATAACCCCTTAAAATAGCCGCATAAGACCTAAGGGTAAGGTGTGCGATGGTGACAGACTCTTGGGGCGGCTCGGATAACATCGCTCGAGTTGTAATCTCTATCAACTTCCATTTTTCCCGTAGACAATCACGTTCGAGCTTGAATTGATGAAGCTCAGCTTGGGCTTGGTCAAGGGCAAAGCCCAAAGATGCCACCTCTTTTCTGAGCTCCGAAAAATGGGCTTCATAAGGGGCAATTCTACTGGATGAGGCCATCGCTTCCTTTGTCTGAGTAGAAAATTGGTTCGTTAAAGCATTATATTTAAACTACCCAGATGATCACTGTTCAAAGGCTATAAAAGTAACGGTCACAAATCTTAAAAAAAATTTGATATCTTATAAAAACATTTTTCATAAAGAAACATTTAACTGGATCAAGATGGATTTTCTATTAATGAAATTTTGGGTCGTTACAACATTCCCCCCTTAAGAAATTTCGCCCTCGAAATTTTCCTTTTCCCACACTAAAAAAAGGTGGGTAACTTAGCTTCATCATATCCTCCGACTCCCATGTTGCTTCTTCAAACTTGTGGTTTCTCCACAACACCTTGACGAGGGGCATTGTCTTATTTCGTAGAACTTTTTCTCTACGATCTATGATCTTCACTGGTTGCTCCTCATAAGAAAGATCGTCTTCTAATTGTACCACCTCGGAAGAGAGTACTTGTGAAGGGTATGGTATGTACTTCCTTAAGAGGGATACATGGAAGACATCATGCACCTTGGCCATAGTAGGTGGAAGTGCTAGTCGATAGGCCACAGCCCCAACACGATCAAGAATCTCGAAGGGGCCGATGTACCTTGGACTTAACTTCCCTTTCTTTCCAAACCTCATGACCTTCTTCCACGGAGATATGCGTAAAAACACCATGTCTCCGACTATAAACTCAAGGTCTCGTCGACGATTATCTGCACAACTCTTCTGTCGACTTTGGGATGCCTTGATATGCTGCTGAATGGTTTTCACCGTCTCCACCATTTCTTCGACCATTTCTGGTCCAAGCAGCTTACGTTCACCGACCTCATCCCAACATGCCGGTGTTCTACACCTTTTCCCATACAGGGCTTCATATGGTGCCATTTGGATGCTCGAGTGGAAACTATTATTATAAGAGAACTCAACTAGAGGAAGATGTTGATCCCATCCTCCTTTAAAGTCCATTGAGCACGCTCTCAACGTATCCTCAAGTGTTTGGATAGTCCGCTCGGATTGGCCATCAGTTTGAGGATGATAGGCCGTACTGAAGTTCAGTTCAGTATTCAGTGCATGTTGAAGACTCTTCCAAAACTTAGAGGTAAATCTTGGATCTCGGTCAGACACAATAGATAGTGGTACTCCATGCAACCGTACCACTTCCCTGATATATATCTGTTCCAGTCGATCCAAAGAGAAATCCTCTCAAATAGCAATGAAGTGTGCAGTCTTTGTAAGATGATCCACAATAACCCAGATTGCATTGTTTCTTTTGGATGTCCTTGGAAGTCCAGTGATGAAGTCCATGGTGATGTTCTCCCATTTCCATTCTGGTATGGGCAATGGTTGCATCATCCCCTTAGACTTCTGCCTCTCTGCCTTCACTTGCTGACACACCAGGCACTTTGATATATATTCAGCGATCTCCTTCTTCATATTATCCCACCAAATTTTTTCTCGGAGATCATGATACATCTTTGTGCTCCCTGGGAGAATAGAGAAATTTGAACTGTGTGCATCATCCAAAAGTTCCTTCTTCAGCTCCGAACTTGATGGAACACATAATCTTTTCCCAAACCGCACAATTCCTTCTTCATTAACATTAAACTCTGAGGATTTTCCCTTTTTGATAGCTTCCACTTTTTCTTAGATTCCTACATCATCCTTTTGAGCATCCTTTAACCTTTCCAAAAGAGATGGTTGAGAAATCATTTGTGAAAGGATTGATGATGTTACCTTCTTTATGATTCCCACGTCCATCTTCATCAACTCTAAGAAGATTGGATCCTTCTCAATTCTCATCATTGATAGAATTGCTGGATCCTTTCTACTTAGGGCATCCGCCACCTTGTTCGCCTTCCCAGGGTGGTAATGTATTGAACAGTCATAATCCTTGATGAGCTCTATCCATCTTCTCTGGCGCATATTAAGCTCTTTATGTGTGAATATATATTTAAGACTCTTGTGGTCAGTATATATCTCACATTTCTCTCCATAATGATAATGCTGCCAGATTTTCAAGGTAAAGATCACCGCCGCCAACTCCAGATCATGCGTTGGATAGTTTCGCTCATGGATTTTCAACTGCCTTTAGGCATAGAATATCACTTTATCATTCTGCATCAGCACACATCCTAAGCCCTTCTTCGAAGCATCACTGAATACCACAAAAAGCTCCCCACTTGTGGGTAAAGTGAGCACAGGTGCAGTGATAAGCCTCCTTTTCAAATCCTTGATGCTTTCTTCGCATTGATCACTCCAAGAAAACTTTACTCCCTTTTGAGTTAGCTTGGTAAGAGGGTTGGACAATCGTGAGAAGTTTCTCACAAATCATCGATAATATCAAGCTAACCCTAAGAAGCTACGGATATCAGTTACCGATGTTGGCCTCGGCCATCCCACAACTGCATCTGTTTTGGAGGGGTCCACATATATCCCGTTGCTTGTGATGATATGGCCCACGAATGAGACCTCCTTCAACCATAACTCACACTTGCTGTACTTGGCATAGAGCTTCTCCTTGCGCAAAGTCTCCAGTACAGTTCTTAAATGCTCCCCATGGTCCTCCTTGGTTTTGGAGTATATTAGAATATCATCTATAAAGACTACCACAAATTTATCTAGGTAATATCTAAAGACTCTATTCATCATGTCCATGAATATTTCTGGATCATTGGTGAGTCCAAAAGGCATTACTATGAATTCATAGTGCCCGTGCCTTGTACGAAAAGCTGTCTTGGGGATATCTTCCTTCTTCACCCTTACTTGATAATATCCCGACCGCAAGTCGACCTTGGAGAAGTATTGTGCTCCATGCAGCTGATCAAAAAAGTCATCGATTCTTGGGAGAGGATACTTGTTCTTTATTGTGATTTTGTTAAGTTCACGATAATCGATGCAAAGCCGCATTGACCCATCCTTCTTCTTGATAAAGAGGACTGGTGCACCCCATGGTGATGCACTTGGGCGTATAAACCCTTTATCCAGATTCTCCTGTAATTGTTTCTTCAGCTCTTCAAGCTCAACAGAAGCCATTCTATATGGAGTCTTGGATATTGGTAGTGCCCCAGGTATAAGTTCAATTGAGAACTCAACATCTCTTCTTGGAGGAAGACCAGGATGTTCCTCGGGAAATACTTCAGCGAATTCCCTCACAATAGGCATTTCTTCAAGGGTGGTTTCTTCCTTGGACTCAATCATCTGAGCCAGATATGCGTGCTAATAAGGCAGTAATATCCATGCTTGAGATGATGGAGCTAAAGGAGATTCATCTTCCTCCTGACACTTGTAAAGAATCGGGGGTCAATTCTCCATATGGAGTGTGATTTCCCTCTCCCGACAATTTATGTTGGCTCTATATAAGGAAAGACAATCCATGCCAAGAATTGCATCAAATTCCACCAAAGGGAGTATGATGAGGTTCGCTGGGAAATTCAATCCACATATTATAACAGGGGAGGACTTATACTCATGGGATGCAATGATTGCCCCATTTTCCGTACTCACCGACATCTTTACTTCCATGATTTGTGGTGGTGCAGGGATTATTCTACTAAACTTTTGAGATATAAAAGAATGCGTAGAACCTGAATCAAAAAGTACGTTCGCTATTAGTGAATGAATAACTAGCGTACCTGTCACCACTTCGTTGTCGGGGTTCACTTCGGCAGAAGTGATGGCAAAAGCTCTTCCTTGCTGTATTGGAGTTTGTTGATTGCCTCCGATAACCCTTGGATTAGGGCACTGATTCGCAAAATGACCCGGTTCTTTGCATTTGAAGCATTGAACAACGCGTTGAGGTTCGAACGGAGCGTTCCTCTCCTCTGTCGCAGCCGCGGGTCCTTCTTGCTAACAGTTAACAGCTAGGTGCCCTTCTCGTCCACACTTGAAGCATTTTCTTGTCCCCCTAAGGCAATTTACTGGGTGCTTCTTTCCACACTTTTGGCAAGTGGGGTGATGGAATTTCTTAGCACCGTTGGATTTGTCCATAGGACCACCAGCATTGAAGTCCACCTTCCGCTTCTTGTCCCCATGATACCCATGTGATTCTCCGATCTCCATTTCAACCTTTAGGGCACATCGGACAATTTCCTCATAGCTGTCGAAGTCACGGATCGCTAATGCTTTCCGCAAGCTAGGCTTCAGCGCACCAAAGAAGCGGTCAACCTTGCATTCAGGGGTAACGATAAAGCCGGAAGCGTATCGTGCAAGTCTTGTGAAGTTTGCCTTGTACGCTCCCACAGATTCCTCATCTTTCTGCTTGAGGGAAAGGAAGTCCCTTTCCATCTTAAGACGGAGGGTGCGTGGAAAATATTTATCGAAAAACATCTTCCGGAATACCATCCATTCCAAAGCCTCGATCTCCTCCTCAGGCATCGTATTTTTGATCAATGTCCACCATTGATCAGCTTCACCCTCCATACGATAAGCCACCAGGAGAACCTTCTCTTTTTCAGAGCATTGGAGGATGGAGAATATCTTTTCAATGGAGTTGATCCATTGTTCAGCAATCGTGGGATCGGATGATCCACTTAATGTAGGAGGCATTTGTCTCATGAAGCTTTCAATAGCGACTTGTTCTTTCTTAGGGGGGTTGAATGTTCCTCTTGACCAGTGTATCTATTCAAAACTTGAGTTAGCTGAGAGAGAAGCGTGAGAAAGTTCGCGATTCCCGCTCCCATTGGATTGGGCATCACATAAGTACAATCATCACACTGATCTTCACAACGGTTGTTAGCCCGAGTTCTCCTATTACCAGCCATTGGATGGAATAAAAGGAAAGTTAGGGGTAACACATAAAGGGTAATCCAAAGACAAAAGTTGATGACTTATAAATAAACTTTAATCTCTTTAACTCATGAGTCTATAGGATTCAATCCAGACTTTTCATGATCTTCCTTCTAACATATATTCTTAGGGGCATTTTTTTCCCTTAATAAGGGTTCATACTAAGATTGTGAATTTATCAAAACATATCCCTCGGGAGTGTCGTAACCATGAGTGCAGCAAGGCCCGTTGTCGTGCACCAGTTCCAGTTCGAGTCTAGCTCAAAGCGGTGTTTTCAGGTTTTACCCCTAGGATACATCTGTGCCAGAGCCGCCTCTACCTGCTCGTATCCAGACAGGGATGTATTTGTTTGATAAACCACTTACTTAGTATTTACCAAAACATAGGGATGTTTTTATTATGCTTAGTCTTGTATCTAAGGCTCTACTAGGGTTTCCTAATCCCAAAAATAACTAAACCTATCCTCTAATACCAACTATGACGACCCTTCTTTTTTATTACAACTTAAACATGCTTTATTACATAAAACTTCACTTGATACAACAAAGAAGATCGAGAGGTTTAGTGTCTTTGGGGCTTAGGATCATTACATAAAAACTTTAAACTTGAAATACAACATCCTTATTGAAAACTTCCTTTATATGACCACTACATTCCTTCGTACTTAGCATTGCATGGGATAACCTGAGGACATGCATAAGAAAAGGGTGAGCTATAAAGCCCAGTAAGGGAGTACACAATGAATAACATGAGGAGTACAACACATGTTAGGCAATAGGCATATCAATAGAGCATAAGAGAAACATGAACATAAATGCATGATAAATAATGATAATCATAACATGGAAATGTGGCAACAACAGTTAACATTGAATTAGCATGAGCCAAGGCTCATTGCACATAGAGCATGAGTAAACCCTCATTTCACTTGAAGCACAAGTAAACCCTCGTTGCACTTGAATTAGCATGATTCAACAATCATTTCACATGATGTATCATGATACTATACTTTACCCAATGCATTGGAGTGCTATAAAGGGCGCACCCTTCTTAAACATTTCATTTCATGCATAAGTGTGCCACATGGATCATAAAACATGGATTCATAAAACATAATCATTTCTTCCACGATAAAGGAATGCGGAATTCATACATGAAACATTATAATCAATATGTAAATGTGCATAAAGGTGAATACCCTTGATGGAGAAATGGGCATGGTATTCACTACACAAAGACATTGGCTTAGAAAATCGGTGCGATTTCGGCAGCGTAACGGCGTGACATAAGAATTCATAAAAAGGTTGATGAGAGAGAAATGGGTTCCTCATCATATTTACATGTAATGGCCAGTAAGGAGATCATATATATACATGTCCCAACAAAATAAATGGAATTTAGATTCATGATACAAATGTATTGCTTGAATATAAAAGAAGAGAGAGAAGTTCCTTTCGGAATTTCGGCATAGTAACGGGTGTACATGGGAGGCATTTAATGAGAGAGAAAGGGTTCTCCGATCATTCAAACAATAAGAGGGCAGTATGGGGGAGGTGCGAAACCATACCCCAACATTCATAATTGAAATAAAAAGGGCAATACAACTTAAAGAAAATTGACAAAAAAAAAAGAAAGGAAGAAAACCCCTTACTTGGAAGTGTGCTTCCAAAGGCTATAGAGAGGCTTCTTGGGAGCTTGGGGCACCTTGAGAGGATTCTAGAGAGAGTAGGGCAGAGGTTGGACGAACTTCAAGGGCTTTGAGTGAGGAGGAAGTGGGAGCTTGGGTGGGTTTATATAGGAAAGGTGAGAGAATTCTTTATTATTTAGGTTTGGGACCCCTTATATTAAAATAATCCAAACCAAAAACCATCCCATGGTATTTGCCCATGGTTTCTGGAAAAGGAAAGAGGAAAACAATATTTTACAAGTCCAAGGTCCGAAATTATTAAAAAAATTAGGGTTTCTTATGTGGAGGTGAGTCACACTCCCATGGAAATTAATTTAAAAAGGCAAAGTGTTGAATAAGTCTTGAGGGCTCCACTAATGCTTTGAAAAGTAAGTCAAACAAACCCAAAACCTCATTATTTTAATGATAAAACACATATTGGCCGAACATAAGTATTATGGTATTTTATTACATCACCATTGCGTCATTATGATGTCATAAAACACATTATATATATTTAAATGGTATTTAATTTTTACCCAAAAATTTGACTGTCTCAGAAAATTATGAAAAATTCACTGTTGGATAATTTCGACGTCCTGATTCCAAAAATAATATTTATTTTATCTAAATAATTTTCTAAATATGTGAATTTTCACTTTTAAAATAAAAACCGACATTTATAAAAAAATTCACGGGTTTTGACAGAAATGGCCTTCAAACCTTAATAAAAAATTTTAATTGCATTCATAAAATTATAAGATCATTTATATTTAATAAAGATAAATTTAATATAAATAATAATATTTTATTAAAATATTATTTAATTCAAAAATCTTTTAATTCAATAAAATATAATTCTTAATTAAATAATAACTAAAAACACCATTTGTACTTTAAAAACTAATTACAATGTATCAAAAAAAATTATATTCATTATTATATACAAAAAAATAATGTATATGAACATGGTACTACTTATTTGTTACATAAACCCTTAAAATAGCCGCATAAGACCTAAGGGTAAGGTGTGCGATGGTGACAGACTCTTGGGGCGGCTCGGATAACATCGCTCGAGTGGTAATCTCTATCAACTTCCATTTTTCCCGTAGACGATCACGTTCGAGCTTGACTTGATGAAACTCAGCTTGGGCTTGCTCAAGGGAAAAGCCCAAAGACGCCACCTCTTTTCCGAGCTCCAACAAATGGGCTTCGTAAGGGGCAATTCTACTAGATGAGGCCATCGCTTCCTTTTTCTGAGTAGAAAATTGGTTCGTTAAAGCCTTATATTTAAACAACCCAGATGATCACTGTTCAACGGCTATAAAAGTAACGGTCACAAATCTTAAAAAAAAGTTGATATCTTATAAAAAAAATTTCATAAAGAAACATTTAACTGGATCAAGAGGGATTTTCTATTAATGAAATTTTGGGTCGTTACATTCTACGGAACCATATTTGGACCCCATGAAATTGTACAAAAAATTACTATATGGCCACCAATTGTGGGATTTGGCCACCTGATCCTTGCCTATACATAAAAATGCAGAGACTTTGAGGGATCAAATTGAATGAAATATATAAATTAAGATAAATATCACACATATAAAATATGATATTCGATCTATCAAAGAAGAGATTCCCATAGGTGGTCATGAAGTAATATAATCATAGAATGAAGGATAAATTTGTGACGGGATTTCCATGATGGACACATTGACAAGGAATACATGTAGGGCTTCATCCATTGGATAATTTTGTAAGTTATAAAAATAGAATACTCTATGTAGAACATGAAACACAATCCATTAAATATAGAACTCTCTACACAGAACACATTACATGAGATTCTCTATGTGGTTACTTCCCCCCTCACATATTGTGTGAACTCTCCCCTAAAATCATCCTAAAAAATATTACCATGTAAAGCCAACATGTAGAACCCCCAACATTCCTACAATATTTCACTATGTTTTGGGACTCTTCCTTATATAGTTTACAACAATAAACATGATTGGGGATCTCTTAGGGTGTTGACCTCTTCCTTCAACAAGTTCATGTGGGCATACTACCTGGCCAACCTATGACTGCTTTGAATACATTATTGAAAATATGAATTCAGACCACCCCAATAAAATAATTTTATTTTGAATGTACCATATATCCCTATCCTACTCAAATTACCTCAATCACATCTATTTTTAGATCTCGAAACTTCCAAAAATCCAAATAAGTAATTTTTTCAAAAGCCTATAATTTACATGATCGATTCATCAATAAGATCAATGTACCCCACTAAAATTGTAAATTCCCTAGATAAATATAGGATATGTTTTTATCCTCCCAAACGATTTGAATCCTCATGGGGATCACAATATAATATCCCCATGATAATGAGAGAACATATCATGTGGAGATGAGAAAATGGTATAACCTGGTTCAAGATGCCAACCCTAGTTCCTAATTCAAATAATTGTTTCATGGGGTGATGGTACTCTACATAACGTATAATCTACATCCATGTTCCAATAATTGTTTTTGTCATATAGAAATATCAATGAGTTTGGAACACCAATATATGGGTAGAATATATTCAATCATAATCCCCACTACTGATATATTAGCTCTTAAGTAGAACCACAAGTCAAATTCTATGTTTAAGCTCCAATATATTGCTCATGGGTTCATATAACCAACGGTTGTATCCATCATTCACTATCATAAAAATAAAATACTAAAAATAAATTCCCATGTTGGGTCCTGTCCCAAGATCAAAACCCTAATCTACCATACAATCATTAATGATATGTTCATGATAATTTATTATTGATGTACAAATATAACAAGTCCATGTGTTTTCCACAACAAATCCTCACCATCCTTATCCTCCATAAATAATTATCAATTTGATATACTCCCTATGATTTATCCATCAATGGGATATATTCCATCTCAAACACTTATCCAGAAAACCCATGCATGATAATCCAACTCATCCTAATTGTTTCATATCCACTATAAGTCCCACACAAAGGGATATAGTAACTATTTGTCATTATTAAATGGGATATTTATCTTTTGAACCTCATATCTAATATAACGACCCATACTTTACATACATTTTTAATACTTCAAAAATTGAAGCACACTTATTACAACATATGACAAAACCACAAAGGACCGTATAGGTATAGTGTCTTTAGAAACTGGGAAACATAAACAATTGGTTCATAAATCTTCTACAGTGTCTCCCATTTATTTCATCATATCTAGGGTCCCTTTTAGCATATTCTACTTAATATCCATCTTCCTGACATGGGGAAAAGAAAACATAAAAGGGTGAGCTCAAATGCTCAGCAAGGGCAAATAAAGGAAATAAAAATCATATCATATCTTTTTGAAAATCAAAACCTGCAAAAAAGATCATAATATCTTAACATGGAATAAATCATAGAAGTGAAAATGAGATCCACATAATTATAAAATAAAACTTGAAACTTTGTGGCATGCACACATAATCATGGAAAATCATTTCTTGTTAGTCATGACTCATTGCCAAGACTATCTTAGTGGACAAAGTCCCTTTCTGAACCGAGTTCACTCCTCGTTTCAGTCCTGTATCACTGATCCGAAATAACCTTCCGTTCCAGCCATGTCTATCTCATGAGATATAAAATCATTACCCAATGCATTGGAGGGAGATATAGGTCCCACCCATCTTATAATGAATCCTTTCTTATGTGTGCCACATAATCATAAAACATACATCATCGCATAACACATGTAATAAAAATGGGATTCTTGAAACATCATGACATCATAAATCAATTCATATAAGATAAAGAAATTCATAAAAATAATTCCATCACAACATGATCAAATCAATGTAATAATAGGGATAAAAACAGAACCCTTTATTATCTTAGATGGAAAATAATTTTGAAAATCACTTGAACTCCATTCTTTTGGAAAATATCCTTTCTTCTTCAAAAACATTTTTCCTTTCATAACATGTCATACAACTTTAAAATAAAATAAGTTGATTAAAAATAAACTTGAAAACTTGTAAAGGAAGCTTCTTTGAAACAATGTTTTAAAAATCCATTCATGCCGTATAAGTTAAAAAAAACATTCTTCGTACTTTTGTCGGAAAAGTCAAAAAGTACCTCGTACGGAAAAACGACAAAAGATTCCTTTCATATTCTTTACTAAAAACTCACCTAAGGGTAAAATTTGATTTAAAATATTGCAAGTGGATGGAAACAATATTTCATATTGAGGGAACATGGATGTGGATGATAAAATACACCCCAGTAAATACTTACGAATAAACAATCTCGGATAAAAATGAGATTGTGATATTTCCCTTACCTTAGGTCCGATTAGCTTTGTACGTGTCCGAAGCTCCTGTATAATGGTTTAAATAATGTTATTGACTTATTCCAGAATCATACATATTTATATGATATCATATATGGTCATATTATTAGCTTCTTGTTAGTAATATTTCATTGTTACTTGTTACTCGGGTCTTTATAACTTTTTGTTCTTATGCGTGTTTTGTCGAATAAATTCTTATTCTTATCTTTAGGTTATAGATAATTCATTTCCAGAATGGTATTAGTGTATTATATACCATATTCATTCATTCAATTCATTTATATAATCATTATGAAATGAAGATCATGTAGAACGAGTCGCATCACATCGTGGAGACGGTATTCCGTACGTACGCACGAGTGATGATATCATTCCTATGATCGTGGAATTGTATTGGAGTATATATATATTATTTAAGTATCAATATTACTTCATAATAATCATATTTAGTTACTCATTACACCATTATAACCATCCTTGTAAGGTGATGGTGGAAAATAGATTACACCACGGCGTGGAGACGGTATTCCGTACGTACGCACGCGCGGTGATTTCATTTTTCCGTAGGATGGATAGAAGGTGAATTAGGGTTGTTTCATATTTATAATAACATATCAGTATGTAAGTAATACTGATGTTATTACTTCATCATGAAACAACTAAAGTAGAAGAAGTTGAAGAAGAAAGAAATTGAAAAGATCGGTAATGGATATTACCTCTTCTTTGGAACGCCTCTTTGAATCCTCCACTTAAGGAACTAAGAGTGGTCTTTGGAGAAGAACAGGACCTCTAGGACTATTCTAGGGAAGCGGAGAGGAGAAAATGGCAGGGGTTGTCCGAGCTTGAGTGCTCAATTTGGTGTGAGGAGGAGGGGGAGGAGGTGCCCTTTTATAAGGGAGGAGAGGGGCACCTTAGGAATATCTCAAAATATTATTTTATATTAAAGTCAAAATCGGTTTATAATGGTTCCAAAGGGTCTTATTTCGAAGATAAAGTGGGGATGGGTCGAAATCCTATCAACCAATAGGATTTAGACAAGTTTAGGGTATTATTTTAACCTTATCAATTAGATTTAACTCTAAGTTAAATAATTTAACTTTTACCATGTCTTTTTGTTTTCTTTCACTATATGGTTAATACACTTACTATAACATGCCAAACGAACCCCAAATTGTTTATTATTAAAATATATATCCTTATCTAAGTCATTTGGCCGAACCATAGATTTTTAGGAATACAATAACAATTAATAATATAATATTTGATTTAAAAACTATTTTGTGTCAATTTTGACACTATTTGATATATGATTTTTGTGAAAGTCATAACAGAATTATATGTTCGAACCAAGTTGATTAAAGCAACACTAATATATCATAGTAACCTATAAAATTAGTTGAATTCATAAAAAGTCTCAAATTACATTTATTTTGGTGTTTATAACATCAATTATGTCAATATTTCATTAATAAGATAATTACTGCATCATCTTTGTGTCATAAATAAATTACATTATTTGATGTCTAAAAATTACAAATAAAATATCATCATGTAGGAAATCTTTTTAGCTTTCTAATGAATATTTACAATTGAATTTATATTATGTATAACCCCATATTAAAAATGATTTACTTATTAAACTTTGATTTTAACTATTTTAACCCTTCTTTAAATAAATTAATAATAAATGTCCTAATCTAATCCAAGTGGTCCTAAATGGTCATATTTTATTCCTAAGTTTGTTTTTGGTCGAATTAAACTTGTCCAATAGAATTAGGACATGTGTTAGGGTAATATTAATATCATATTTACCCTTAGTTACCCTATTTACTATTAACCGTGGTAAAAAAGTAAAAAGTTACTATTCACCAAAAAATTATTTTCATCTCATTGAACCACATTTTAGTCCTTGATATTAACCGTGTCTCTCGGATTTTCGAAATTTCAATCACAGAAGCGGTAAAATTAAGTTTTATGCAAAATTCAGTTTTTAACCTACCACTTAGTGGTTTCACTATTCATCAAAAATTGAAAGTTTTCAGAAAAATACCAAAATTTCACCCTAGGCTAATTTCGATATTCTGAGTCCAAAAATGAAGTCCATTTTGAAAAATAAAATTTATAAAATTTCAAAAAGTGGTTATTACTATTTGTAACGGCTAGTTTTAATAGTATATTTTTGTTTAGTGAAACTCGGTATTGCGTACGACGCAAGCTATCGAGGAAGGTCGCGATTGCGTGTAAAGCAAGCCAAGAAAGTGTTGTGTAGAAAAAGATTCCTTTGATGATTTATATAACATAAAAGTCTCGGGTGTTACATTCTACCCCCCTTAAAAGAATTTCGCCCTCGAAATTCATCACTTTGTAACAAACAGATGAGGATACTTCTCCCTCATCATATCCTCAAGCTCCCATGTAGCTTCTTCAAGTTGGTGGTTCCTCCATAAAACTTTCACCAAGCGAGTGGTCTTGTTTCGTAGGACTTTTTCGCTACGATCCAGAATCTCTATCGGCTGTTCTTCATAAGAAAGATCTTGCTCCAGCGGTACAACTTCTGAGCTGAGTACATGTGAAGGATCTGGTATGTACTTTCTCAGGAGAGATACATGGAACACATCGTGAACTTGAGAGAGATTCGGTGGAAGCGCCAATCGGTAAGCTACCTTCCCAACACGATCCAATATTTCGAAAGGACCGATATATCTAGGGCTCAACTTCCCCTTCTTTCCAAATCTCATAACCCTCTTCCAGGGAGATATTCGTAAGAACACTTTATCACCCACTTCAAACTCTAGGTCTTTTCTTCGGTTGTCGGCATAGCTTTTCTGTCGACTCTGAGCTGCTCTTATGTGTTGTTGAATAGATCTGACCTTTTCTGCCATTTCATCAACGAGATCAGGTCCTAATAGATTTCTTTCCCCAACTTCATCCCAGCAAGTTGGAGTCCTGCATTTCTTTCCATAGAGAGCTTCATAAGAAGCCATTTGAATACTGGAGTGAAAGCTATTATTATAAGAAAATTCCACCAAAGGTAGGTGTTGATCCCAACCTCCTTTGAAATCCATAGAGAAAGCTCTCAACATATCTTCTAGGGTTTGAATTGTTCTCTCAGACTGACCGTCTGTCTGGGGATGATAAGCAGTGCTGAAACTCAACTCTGTATCCAGAGTATGCTGAAGACTTCGCCAGAACTTCGAGGTAAATCTCGGATCCCGATCAGATATAATAGAAAGTGTTACTCCATGTAATCTTACCACTTCCTTTACATATATCCTGACAAGCTGATCTAGAGAGAAATCCTTTCTAATAGGAATGAAGTGTGCAGACTTTGTAAGACGATCAACTATGACCCAGATAGCATTATTGCCTTTGGATTTTTTAGGAAGTCCTGTGACAAAGTCCATAGTGATGTTTTCCCATTTCCATTCGGGTATGGGTAATGGTTGTAACATCCCCTTAGACTTCTGTCTCTCAGATTTAACTTGTTGACAAACCAAGCATCGAGAGACATATTCAGCAACATCTCTTTTCATGCCATCCCACCAGAAGTACTCTTTCAGGTCCCTATACATCTTCGTGCTTCCAGGATGAATAGAAAATGAAGAACTATGAGCCTCATCCAGCAGCTCCTTCTTTAATTCGGGGATGGAAGGAACACAAACCCGATTCCTGAACTTTATTATCCCATCACAATCAAGGTTGAATTCAGGAACATTTCTCACCTTCTTTTGTAACTCGACATCTTCTTTCTGTGCCTCTTTAATCTTCACATGTATAGATGGTTGAACATTCATTTGAGAAAGATAAGATTTTTCCCTTTTCATTATAATTCCAAGATCCATCCTTTGTAAATCCATAAATATTGGATCTTTTGTGATCCTCATCATGGATAAACTAGCATGGTCTTGTCGACTTAATGCATCTGCCACCTTGTTTGCTTTCCCAGGGTGGTAATGGATTGAGCAGTCATAATCCTTAATCAGCTCCAACCATCTTCTTTGACGCATATTCAACTCCTTTTGTGTGAAAATATACTTTAAACTTTTATGATCAGTATAAATATCACACCTTTCACCATAAAGGTAATGCCTCCAAATCTTTAATGCAAAGATTACCGCAGCCAACTCCAAATCATGTGTTGGGTAATTTTGCTCATGGATTTTCAACTGTCGTGAGGCATAAGCTATCACCATATCATTTTGCATAAGAACACACCCCAATCCCTTCTTGGATGCATCACTGTAGATCACAAACCTTTCTCCACTACAAGGCAGTGTGAGCACAGGTGCACTGGATAACCTTCTTTTCAACTCCTTGAAATTCTCTTCACATTCCTCTGTCCAGACAAACATAACTCCTTTCCGAGTCAACTTGGTGAGTGGATTAGATAATCGTGAAAAATCTTTTACAAAACGTCGATAATATCCAGCCAAACCTAGAAAACTTCGGATCTCAGTTACTGTTGTTGGTCTTGACCATCTTTCGATAACCTCTGTTTTTGCTGGATCCACAGATATCCCTTCTTTTGAGATTATGTGACCCAAAAATGCAACTTTTTGAAGCCAAAATTCACACTTGGTAAATTTTCCATAAAGCTTCTCCTTTCTCAGGGTCTTCAATATAATTCTCAAGTGATCTTCATGCTCTTCCTTGCTCTTTGAATAGACAATAATATCGTCTATAAAGACTACCACAAATTGATCAAGATAGTCTCTAAAGACTCTATTCATTAGATCCATGAAGATAGCAGGGGCATTAGTAAGACCAAATGGCATCACTATAAATTCATAGTGTCCATACCATGTACGGAAAGCCGTCTTTGGTATATCCTCCCTTTTGACCCTTAATTGATGATACCCTGAACGAAGATCAATCATGGAAAAGTATTGAGCTCCGCGTAGTTGGTCAAATAAGTCATCAATGCGTGGGAGAGGATATTTGTTCTTGATAGTGATCTTGTTAAGTTCTCGATAATCAATGCAGAGTCTCATTGATCCATCTTTCTTCTCAACAAATAGAACAGGTGCTCCCCAAGGTGACGCACTAGGGCGTATGAATCCCTTATCAAGATTCTCTTGGAGTTGCTTCTTCAATTCCTGCAACTCAATTGGGGCCATTCTATAAGGTGTCTTTGAAATAGGCAAAGCACCCGGTACGAGTTCTATTGAAAACTCAACTTCACGATTTGGTGGAAGACCCGGTAATTACTCCGAAAAGACATCATCAAACTCCCTTACAATGGGCATATTCTTAATCGTGAGTTTCTCACCAACCATTTGAGATAAATAACCTTCATTTAGTGGGATCAATACCCATAAGATGGAAGAAATTTCCACTGGAAGGTTATGTTCATCCTTGCATTGGTATACGATCGTAGATTGATCTGGAGTATGAAATGTGACTTCCCTTCTTTGGCAATTGATATGAGCTCCATGTAGAGAAATCCAATCCATGCCAAGAATCACATCAAATTCCACTAAAGGAAGGATCACAAGATTTGCAAGAATCACTTTCCCACAAACTTCGATCGGAGAAGAATTATAAACTTTTGATGCGATTGATGTTCCATTAGGTGTTGTCACAGCTAACTCAACATCTAATTGTTGAGGTAGTACGATGATACCCTTAGAAAAGTCTTCAGAAATAAAAGAGTGGGTGGATCCAGAATCAAATAAAACATTTGCTACTTTAGAGTGGATGGTAAGTGTACCTTTCACCACATCGTTATCGTACTCCACATCGCTGATAGAAATTGCATGTGACTTTCCTTTGTCTTTAGCTTTAAGAGTTTGTTGACGTCGACCATCATCATCAACCCTTGGATTTGGGCATTGATTGGCATAATGCCCCATCTCCTTGCACTTGAAACATTGAAGTGTAGTAGGTTCATTCTGTGTATCCCTTCCTTTGTTTGCGTCATTAGACATCTTCCTCCCATTATCACGGCATTCAAATGCCCGATGACCTTCCTTTCCACATTTAAAACATTTACTTGTCCCTTTAAGCCAACTCCCTCCAGGTTTCTTTCCACACTTTGAGCATAATGGAAAGTTCATCTTCTTTTCAGTGTGTTCTTTAGAGTTTCCTTTGAATTCCATCTTCCTCTTCTTATCAAACCCATGTGACTGATGGGTTACTCCAATCTCCATCTCGACTTTGAGAGCACATCGAACGATTTCCTCGTAGCTATTGAAGTCCCTTATGGCTAACGCCCTTCGAAGACTTGGTTTTAAGTCACTAAAGAATCGATCGATCTTACTCTCAGGTTGGATAATAATACCAGAAGCATACCTTGCCAGTCTTGTAAAATTTGCTTCATAGGTACCAACAGATTCATCATCCCTTTGCTTCAGTTCAAGAAACTCTTTCTCCATCATTGTTCGGAGAATACGAGGGAAGTACTTATTGAAAAATAAGTTCTTGAACTCGTCCCATTCCATAGACTCAATTTCATCCCTTTGCCTCGTATTCTTAACAAGATTCCACCATTGATCAGCATCTCCTTCCAAACGATACACTGCTAGGATGACTTTATCATGTTCAGAACATTGAAGAACTGAAAATATCTTTTCAGTAGTACTAATCCATTGTTCAGCAACTAATGGATCAGTAGACCCGCTGAAAGAAGGTGGACGCTGCCTCATGAAGGATTCAACAGAATATTGCTCCCTCCTTTGCTCGTTTGGAAATCCTGCATGATTCATAGCTTGAGAAAGTTGTGTGAGCATGGCTACAAGATTTTGCATTCCAGCTCCCATATCTTTTGGTTGCTCAGGGGGACAATCATTGCATTGCCCATCGCATTCCGCATTAACACGGTTCCTTCGGGTTCCAGCCATTGACTAAAACCAAGAAGAATAGTGTGAGCAACACTAATTATAATAGGAAACCACATAATTCAAGAATAAAATTTTCACGCTTAGGGTCTTATCCTAGGTTATTCAAGGCCATTTCTAAAACACTAAGATTGTGTACTATGCTTAGACTTATCCTTAGGGTTCTTACTAAGGCTTTCACATCCTAGTTTCCAAAGGTTGACTATACCTTTCCTCTGATACCAACTATAACGACCCATACTTTACATACATTGTTAATACATCAAAATTGAAGCACACTTATTACAACATATGACAAAACCACAAAGGACCGTATAGGTATAGTGTCTTTAGAAACTGGGAAACATAAACAACTGGTTCATAAATCTTCTACAGTGTCTCCCATTTATTTCATCATATCTAGGGTCCCTTTTAGCATATTCTACTTAATATCCATCTTCCTGACCTGGGGAAAAGAAAACATAAAAGGGTGAGCTCAAATGCTCAGCAAGGGCAAATAAAGGAAATAAAAATCATATCATATCTTTTTGAAAATCAAAACCTGCAAAAAAGATCATAATATCATAACATGGAATAAATCATAGAAGTGAAAATGAGATCCCCATAATTATAACATAAAACTTGAAACTTTGTGGCATGCACACATAATCATGGAAAATCATTTCTTGTTAGTCATGACTCATTGCCAAGACTATCTTAGTGGAAAAAGTCCCTTTCTGAACCGAGTTCACTCCTCGTTTCAGTCCTGTATCACTGAACCGAAATAACCTTCCGTTCCAGCCATGTCTATCTCATGAGATATAAAATCATTACCCAATGCATTGGAGGGAGATATAGGTCCCACCCATCTTATAATGAATCATTTCTTATGTGTGCCACATAATCATAAAACATACATCATCGCATAACACATGTAACAAAAATGGGATTCTTGAAACATCATGACATCATAAATCAATTCATATAAGATAAAGGAATTCATTAAAATAATTCCATCACAACATGATCAAATCAATGTAATAATAGGGATAAAAACAGAACCCTTTATTATCATAGATGGAAAATAATTTTGAAAATCACTTGAACTCCATTCTTGAGGAAAATATCCTTTCTTCTTCAAAAACATTTTTCCTTTCATAACATGTCATACAACTTTATAATAAAAGAAGTTGATTAAAAATAAACTTGAAAACTTGTAAAGGAAGCTTCTTGGAAACAATGTTTTAAAAATCCATTCATGTCGTATAAGTTAAAAAAACATTCTTCGTACTTTTGTCAGAAAAGTCAATCGTACGGAAAAACGACAAAAGATTCCTTTCATATTCTTTACTAAAAACTCACCTAAGGGTAAAATTGGATTTAAACTATTGAAAGTGTATGGAAACAATATTTCATATTGAGGGAACATGGATGTGGATGATAAAATACACCCCAATAAATACTTACGAATAAACAATCTCGGATAAAAATGAGATTGTGATATTTCCCTTACCTTAGGTCCGATTAGCTTTGTACGTGTCCGAAGCTCCTGTATAATGGTTTAAATAATGTTATTGACTTATTCCAGAATCATACATATTTATATGATATCATATATGGTCATATTATTAGCTTCTTGTTAGTAATATTTCATTGTTACTTGTTACTCGGGTCTTTATAACTTTTTGTTCTTATGCGTGTTTTGTCGAATAAATTCTTATTCTTATCTTTAGGTTATAGATAATTCATTTCCAGAATGGTATTAGTGTATTATATACCATATTAATTCATTCAATTCATTCAATTCATTTATATAATCATTATGAAATGAAGATCATGTAGAACGAGTCGCATCACATCGTGGAGACGGTATTCTATACGTACGCACGAGTGATGATATCATTCCTATGATCGTGGAATTGTATTGGAGTATATATATATTATTTCAGTATCAATATTACTTCATAATAATCATATTTAGTTACTCATTACACCATTATAACTATCCTTGTAAGGTGATGGTGGAAAATAGATTACACCACGGCGTGGAGACGGTATTCCGTACGTACGCACGCGCGGTGATTTCATTTTTCCGTAGGATGGATAGAAGGTGAATTAGGGTTGTTTCATATTTATAATAACATATCAGTATGTATGTAATACTGATGTTATTACTTCATCATGAAACAACTAAAGAAGAAGAAGTTGAAGAAGAAAGAAATTGAAAAGATCGGTAATGGATATTACCTCTTCTTCGGAACGCCTCTTTGAATCCTCCACTTAAGTAACTAAGAGTGGTCTTTGGAGAAGAACAGGACCTCTAGGACTATTCTAGGGAAGTGGAGAGGAGAAAATGGCAGGTGTTGGCCGAGCATTAGTGCTCAATTTGGTGTGAGGAGTAGGGGGAGGAGGTGCCCTTTTATAAGGGAGGAGAGGGGCACCTTAGGAATATCTCAAAATATTATTTTATATTAAAGTCAAAATCGGTTTATAATGGTTCCAAAGGGTCTTATTTCGAAGATAAAGTGGGGATGGGTCGAAATCCTATCAACCAATAGGATTTAGACAAGTTTAGGGTATTATTTTAACCTTATCAATTAGATTTAACTCTAAGTTAAATAATTTAACTTTTACCATGTCTTTTTGTTTTCTTTCACTATATGGTTAATACACTTACTATAACATGCCAAACGAACCCCAAATTGATTATTATTAAAATATATATCCTTATCTAAGTCATTTGGCCGAACCATAGATTTTTAGGAATACAATAACAATTAATAATATAATATTTGATTTAAAAACTATTTTGTGTCAATTTTGAAACTATTTGATATATGATTTTTGTGAAAGTCATAACAGAATTATATGTTCGAACCAAGTTGATTAAATCAACCCTAACATATCATAGTAACCTATAAAATTAGTTGAATTCATAAAAAGTCTCAAATTACATTTATTTTGGTGTTTATAACATCAATTATGTCAATATTTCATTAATAAGATAATTACTGCATCATCTTTGTGTCATAAATAAAATACATTATTTGATGTCTAAAAATTACAAATAAAATATCATCATGTAGGAAATCTTTTTATATTTCTAATGAATATTTACAATTGAATTTATCTTATGTATAACCCCATATTAAAAATGATTTACTTATTAAACTTTGATTTTAACTATTTTAACCCTTCTTTAAATAAATTAATAATAAATGTCCTAATCTAATCCAAGTGGGCCTAAATGGTCATATTTTATTCCTAAGTTTGTTTTTGGTCGAATTACACTTGTCCAATAGAATTAGGACATGTGTTAGGGTAATATTAATATCATATTTACCCTTAGTTATCCTATTTACTATTAACCGTGGTAAAAAAGTAAAAAGTTACTATTCACCAAAAAATTATTTTCATCTCATTGAACCACATTTTAGTCCTTGATATTAACCGTGTCTCTAGGATTTTCGAAATTCCAATCACAGAAGCGGTAAAATTAAGTTTTATGCAAAATTCAGTTTTTAACCTACCACTTAGTGGTTTCACTATTCATCAAAAATTGAAAGTTTTCAGAAAAATACCAAAATTTCACCCTAGGCTAATTTCGATATTCTGAGTCCAAAAATGAAGTCCATTTTGAAAAATAAAATTTATAAAATTTCAAAAAGTGGTTATTACTATTCGTAACGGCTAGTTTTAATAGTATATTGTTGTTTAGTGAAACTCGGTATTGCGTACGACGCAAGCTATCGAGGAAAGTCGCGATTGCGTGTAAAGCAAGCCAAGCAAGTGTTGTGTAGAAAAAGATTCCTTTGATGATTTATATAACATAAAAGTCTCGGGTGTTACAAATGCACCCTCTGTATTCATGGATTTGATGAATAGAGTTTTCAAGGAGTATCTTGATAAATTTGTGGTGGTATTTATTGATGATATCTTGGTATACTTTAAAAGATACGAAGATCATGAAAATCACTTGCGCATTATCCTGAAGACTCTGAGAAGACATGAATTATATGGGAAGATTAGAAAGTGTGAGTTCTGGCTTCATGAGATTTCATTTCTTGGTCATATTGTCTCTAAAGATAGAATCTATGTTGATCCTTCTAAGACTAAGGCAATCCAAGAATGGCCAGCACCGAGGAGTATAAATGAGGTACGTAGTTTTATTGGTTTGGTAGGTTATTATCGATGATTCGTCCAGAATTTTCCCTGATTGGCTAACCCATTAACGAAGCTCACACGTAAAGGGGTAAAATTTGTTTGGAAAAAAGAGTGTGAAGAATGTTTCGAAGAACTGAAGAGAAGATTAGTCAATGTTCCTATATTGACACTACCATCGGGGAATGATGGGTTCGTTATTTGTAGTGATGCATCGAAGAAAGGACTTGGTTGTGTCCTTATGCATAATGATAGAGTTATTGCCTCTGCATCACGAAAGTTGAAATTCATGAGCAAAACTATCCTACTCATGATCTCGAGTTAGCAGCTTTGATCATTGCTTTAAGATATGGAGGCACTACCTCTATGGTAAAAAATTTGAGATTTATACTGATCACAAGAGATTGAAGTATATTTTCTCACAAAAATAACTCAACATGAGGAAAAAGAGATGGCTTGAATTACTCAAGGATTATGATTGTACGATACACTACCTCCCGGGGAAAGCAAACAAGGTGGCAGATGCTTTGAGCAGAAAAGACGATGGAGTTTTAAACAATATGATAATTGAAGGGGATCCAATTTTCATGGATTTAGTGAAGATGAACATGGGAATAACCAGGGAAGTTGAAACATCAATGCTTTTTAAAATGGTTGCCAAACCATATTTACATGAAAAGATTAAGAGTTCTTAGATCGATGATGAAGAACTTCAAAAGATGATTAAAGCTGTGAATGATGGGAGACTGAGAGACATTGTGTATGAAGATGGAATTTGGAAATTTGGGAAGTGACTTTGTGTTCCCGATATACCTAATCTAAAAAGGGAATTGCTGGATGATGCTCATAGTTCCAATTTCTCTATACACCCTGGGAGCACCAAAATGTATAGGGATTTGAAGGAATGTTTTTGGTGGTATAACATGAAGAGGGAGATTGCTGATTTTGTGTCAAGATGTATGGTTTGTCAACAAGTGAATGCTGGAAGGCAACAACCTGGAGGAGTCATGCAACCTCATCCCATACCGGAGTGGAAATGTGACAATATTACGATGGACTTTGTCATGGGGCTACCAAATACTCCTAGAAGGAACGATGCAATATGGGTTATTATTGATTGTCTTACCACGTCAGCACATTTTCTTGCTATAAGAGATGATCTACCCCTGGAATGTCTAGAAAAACTATATATTAATGAGGTTGTGAGACTTCATGGAGTACCCCTATCGATTGTTTCTGATCGTGATCCCCGTTTTACATCAAGATTCTGGAAAAGTCTTAAGAAATCCCAGGATACTGAACTTCATTTGAGCACTGCATACCACCCTTAGACAGACAGACAACCATAAAAGACTATTAAAACCTTAGAAGACATGTTGAGATCTTGCTCACTTTACTTTCAGGGTATATGGGATCAATATTTACCTCTGGTAGAATTTTCCTATAACAATAGCTTCCATTCGAGTATTCAGATGGCACCATATGAAGCGTTATACGGAAAGAGATGTCGTACACCAACCTGTTGGAATGACGTTGCTGAAAGAAAACTTGTAGGCCCAGAACTAGTGGAGGAAATGATAGAAAAGGTGAAGGTAATCCAAAATCACATCGAAGCAGCTCAAAGTAGGCAGAAGAGCTATGCCGATAATCGGAGGAAGGATTTGGAATTTCAAGTTGGTGATCATGTTTTTCTGAAGGTATCACCATGGAAGGGAGTCATATGTTTTGGTAAGAAATGTAAATTGAGTCCAAGGTACATCAGACCTTTCGAAATTCTAGAACGAATTGGGGCTACATCTTACTGATTGACAATGCCGCCAAGTCTCTCCAAAGATCACGATCTGTTCCATGTATCTCTGTTGAGGAAATACATGCCTGACCCAACGCATGCACTCACCTATGAGGAATTAGAACTGGAACCTGACCTTTCTTATTGCAAAGAGCCTGTCAAGATTCTTCATACTAGAGAACAAGTACTGAGAAACCAAACGACACGTCTGGTAAAAGTCATGTGGAGAAACCATAAGATGTAAGAGGCAACGTGGGAACTCGAGGAACTTATGATGAAGAACCACCCGATTCTTTTCATGTGATAAATATTCTAGAAATTTTCAGGACAAAATTATTCGAAGGAGGGGAGAATTTAACACCCCAAGTTTCTTCGGTACGCTTCTCTTTGAATAATGTGATAGCATGTGTTGTACGCAACACCGAGTTCTAACACACCATAACCAATCAAACTAGCCGTTATGAATATTATTACCTAATTTTTGAAATTATATATATTTTATATTTCAAAATGGACATCATTTTTGGATTCGGAATATCGAATTTAGCCTAAGGTGAAATTTTGGTACTTTTCGGATAACATTAATATTTTGATGAATAGTGAAAATTACAAAATTTTAATTAAAAACAACTTTTTCAATCAAAATAATTATTAGTGATAAATTATGAATTTGAGTGGTTTTAAATTATATTTAGAATATATTTTTACCATTTAATATAATTTGGGTCATTGGACATAATTTTACAATTAAACCGGACATAAACAAGTGTCAATCTTTTGATAGTTATTATCTCTTAAAAACACGCTTTTTGTTTTAACAACGGAAATTAATTTTAAATTAATTTCTGCCACTTCTGTGTTTTAAATTTGGAAAAATGGATTCCATATTTGGAATCATGATGTTCAAATTTTGTAAATAGGTAACATTTATTTTTAGGAATTTTGAATAATTACTACGGTAAATATTTTATTTACCATGGTTAAGGGTAAATCCGGTAAATAAAGGTTAAAAAAATATTATAATAATACTAAATTACCCTAAAATGTGTCCTAACCTTATTGGTTGATACATGTTCGACCATAGGCATCATTGGGTCGATTTTGGGAACCCATGGAGCCACTTGTAGGTGATAGGGACACTTTATTTTAATTAAGTTAAAATGAGTACAAAAATGACACAAGCATATATCTTCTAGAAAACCAATTTTTATATAGGGTTATATATGTTGGATTTTCTACTATAAATATTCATTAGAAAGCTAAAACGATTTACTACATAATTATAATTTATTTATAATTTTTAGACATTAAATATATTAATTTATTTATGAAAAAATGATGATGCAGTAATTACCATAATAGTGAAAAACTAAAATAATTGATATTATAAATACACAAATAAATAGAATATGAGACTTTTTATTGAATTAAACTAATTTTATATGTCAATATGACATGTTAGTAATGATTTAATTAAATGTTTCCGAAGTAATCATTCTGTTATGAGTTTCACAAAAATCAACTATTGAATAGTGTCAAAATTTACATAAGAGTTTTTAAAACAAATATTATATTATTAATTGATATTAAATTACTAAAAATCTAAGGATCGGCCAAGAGACTTATCTCATGATAGGGGTATCCTTAATGGACCACTTTGGGGTCTCTTGTATGTATATAGTAAGTTTATTAACCATATTATATAAAAATACAAAGAGACGTTGTAAAAGTGAAACTAATTAACTAAGAGTTAATACTCAAAGAAAATGTTAATATAAGTACCCAAACATGTCTAACTTCTATTGGTTGAGTGTTTTTCGACCCATACCCACCTTAAAATTTAAATAATAAACTTTGGATCCATTAGAAACAGAATATGAATTTATTATAAATTAATATTTCTTGCTTTTCCAAAGGTGCCCTTCACCCCTCTTATAAAAGGGAACTCCTCCTTCTAATTTCATCACACCTTCAAAGCCTTTTGGTTCGGCCAAACTCTACCCAAATACTCTCCCAACATCCCTCACTACAACCTATAGGCCTTAGTTTGATCAGAAATCCAACCTAAGGATCCCTTTTGATCAAATCAAAAGGAAGAAACCGAAGAAGAGGTAATGATTTCACCACCCTTTTCCAAGTTCCTTTCTTCATCCACTTCATATTCCTTTGTTTTTACCATTCTAAAATAATAAATCCAGTATCATATATATACTTTGATGTTATTATAAATATGGTACAACCATATTCGGTATTCTATTCACCCTTTGAATAACATGTCACCATACGTGCGTACGTACGGCTTACCGTCTCCACGTCATGGTGTAATTGTTATTCAATATATTAATATATGGATGGGTATAATAATGATGTGTAACTCATTTAAATAATAAATATAACATTTTAATGATTCTTTATATATGATATAACATCCAATTATATATTATTTTAATATCAAAAGAATGATATTGTCGCTTGTGCATACGTACCGACTACCGTCTCCACAAACGCGATAAGATTCATTCTCCATCGTATCCATTTAATTATAATTATCATTTAATGATTTAAAAATAATGTTTATGGACTTTATATCATTCTGGATATGAATAATATACAACCAATCCATTACAAAAATGTCTTACGTAACAAAACATATAAAATAAAACGAGAAAGTTTACACCCGAAACAACAATAATACTAAGATATTACTAACAAAGCAATGTTAAAAGACCATATATGATATCATATGAATGTATATTATTCTTGTATAATTTAATACCAATTATTTCACTATTATACAAGAGGTTAACCGACCCCAACCAAGGAAAAGTAAAATTTAAGAGTTATTTCACAATCTCTTCATTATCTGAGGTTGTTTATACGTAATAATCTACTGAGATCTCTTTATCATCCACATCAATGTTTCATAAAAATGTATTTCAAAAAATTCTTACTATTTAAAAGAATATGGGTTAAAGTCATTTATACCCTTGTTTGGATTTTATAAGATTTTTGTAAAGGAATATTTCTGTCGTTTTCCAAACAAAGTGCTTTTAACCTTTTCGACAGAATTAAGGTAAGAATGTTTTTTTAAACTTATACGGCAGGTGCAGTAATTTTCCGCTGTTATAAAATCGTCGAAGCTTCCATTACAAGCTTATAAGAATATTTTAAATGAAATTTTTTTATTAAATTATTTCAAAAATAGAAAGAGATATTTCTCTAAAAAGAGTTTTTATTTCATTTATGTCAACATCCTTTGATGGATTTTACACTTATTTGATGTTGATTTATTATGATACAAAACGTTTATATTGTATTAAAGGTTTTGTGATATGTTTGATTGTGGATGTTCTATTTTTATAAAATTCATAGTTTATGATGAATGTATTGACATTTCGTATGGTAGTTTTAATACGAATGTTTATTTTATGTTTAAACCTTTTCATATGGGAATGCATTGGACTTAATATGTTACGGGTGGAGCCCTCTATAGCTCCTCGATGCATCGGTAGGTCTCATGAGACAAACTAGTGTCTTTGGCACAAGGCCTTTGAAAAATCTTATTTGTAGTCTTGGCACAAGGCCTTGGCTATGTGGTTATGATAGTCTGGAATTATGCATTCCATCATTATGATAGTGGTTATGGATATTGCATGTGACTATTCGATTAGTAGAATATCCATTTGAATAAGTAAATGGCATTATTTCATTTTACTTTTTCCATACTATGTTGAAGTTCATGCTTAAAAGGCTTTTGATTTAGTAATGCATTGCCTTAAATGTTTATGCTTATTTTTGAAAGTTTCCACTATAATGTTATCCTTACTAGGCATTTGAGCTCACCCCTTTTTTATGTTTTATTTTTCCCAGAATGTGAAGAAGTAAGTTATGAATGACCTACAGAGATTTTATGTGGGGATATGAGTACGGAATATGGAGACTATGTTGTTTTAGTAGTTTTTCACTTTATGATGAAATGTAAAACATTATGAATATATCTAGTGTTTCCAAGGCTACTAAACCAATCGGTCTTTTGAGATTTGATCATTCTTATGATCATGCCAATGTTATATAATAATGCACCGACTCTAGGTAACTAGGGTTGGGGCGTTACATTACACTTCTCATTCAAATGCATTTTGAAATCAAACTCACAACAAAGTATCCCACAACACTTTTGGCATAACTTTCACTATACAACACATCCATTAACAATATTATAAATTCCCTCCAAATATTCTAAACATCACATAACAGCCCACTAAAATGTTTCATAAAATCCTTCTGATAAACAATATCCATTTTTCACATCACACTCACACAAACAACCCACATCACGTTCACACCTCTTTCAAATTTCAGGATATCCATTAAATTTTTTTATAAAACATGTCCATGAGGATAAACATCACATGACTGACCTATTCAAATTTAAAATGGTGTATTTGAATGTAAAAACAATTCAAAATAGTTTTCCAATATGAATTCACCTTTTACATAAATCATTAAACCATTCAAAACATTCATAAAACAATTCTAAAGAGTGTACAAAAGCTTTTCACATAAAACCCATTTTGATACCATAATTCAAGGATATAATCACACCAATAAAAATTCAAAACATAATTGGCAGCCCAAAAAACATTTATTAAACTACCCCTAGGTGTTATAAAAACACATCTCAAACAATACCACAAACTATCCACATGAAAAGATCATATTTTAAAATCACATTCAAGAAGTACAATATGGGTTTTACTCCTTAAACCCATTAAAAAACCTATTTAAAACCTAATGGAACACCAATACCATACCAAATAAGAATTTTCATCCCAAAGAAGATTTATGAAACCAATTTCATATGTTATAAAACACACCCAAAAAATACCCAAAGGGTTACACATGAAAACCCCCAATATTAAGCTAAAATGAAACTATAAAAATAAATGCTTAACCAAATCCAACATAAATAGTTTTTGCACCACGCACAGAGTATTAGGAACATGAATAATAAGTAATTCAAGAAAACTAAATCATATGGAGCGAAACATCAACCACACCATTGCCACACCTCAAGGAAGATAAATCCAGCCTTAGACAACAATATTTGACCAAAAAGACACCAAATCAGATCCTAGGTTCGAACCTCAACATCAGGACATGATGAACTTCATGAAAGGGTGAAAGAAACCCGGGGGAATTGGAAGAAATCAAGGAATGAAACACTTACATGATAACTCTTGAATAAAACGAACCAAACACACCAATATTTGAATCTCCAAATAAAAAAACCTGCTATAGAGGCTCTAATGGGTATGAGAAGGTAATGTGGACACATAAATGGCAGAAAAAGAGTGAATATTAATAGATTTATGAAAGAATCAACTTACCTTCTCAAATTTGGACGAATTGAAGAACCCTAATACTTTTTTCCCTACTCCATGAGGCAAATGATGTCCAATGTGGAAAAATGAATAATGGGGGTGAGGCTCGGGATTTTGGCTTCAGGTGGGAGGTGGAATCACGAGAATACAGAAAAAATGGGTAAGTTATTAAATAATTACAAAACAATTTAAAACTGGAAATGGCTCACAAGTTGGACCAATTCCAAATTAATTCACTCAATCCCAAAATGATAATGGGTTCAAAAGGGTCTAAATGGACATGGTGATTTGGATAGGTCATAAGAGGAAATGTGCGAAGTGGAATGGATGAAAAATGTTAAGAAATGAAGGATTTATAAAAGAAATAAAATTTATTTCTAAATCTGGAATTGGGCTCACGGTTTGGCCCATACTTTGAAAACCCTCCATTTCCACAAAAATGAATGGCAAACCCCCAAAATAAAAAAGAATGAAATTTAAATGACAAAATACATTTAAAAGAAGTCATGGATGTAAAAAAATATTTTAGAAAAATCCCATAAATTTACTCTAACATAATATCGATTCAATGAATTCAAAAATGAACTCAATTTTATGAATTTTTTTAAGAAATATGTTTAGTTTAATTTTTAAATAAAAATATTATTTATTTCAAAAATACAACTTAAAAACTATATCTTATTTGGTAACAACTTATTAAAGTAATAAAGGTCCCATAAAATTATCGTATAACCATAAGAAAATAAAGTAACAATTTATGATTAAATTTTATGAAAACACATATCCATTTTAAATTATTAAATTAATTATAAAATTGTGTATAAAATATTTTTGACATAAAATAATACAAAAACATAAACTATGATCTTTTTTCACTTTAATGATTTCTAAAAAGTATTTATATATTCAGGGATAACGTTTCCATATTTTTTGGTTGATTTACTATTCATTACAGTAATGCCCCAACCCCAGTTACCTAGAGTCGGTGCATTATTATGTATCATTGGCATGATAAAAAAAGATCATGTCTCAAAAGACTGATTAGTTTAGTGGCCTTGGAATCACTAGATACATTCATAAAGATTACATTACATCAAAAAGTGAAAAACTACGACAACATCTTGTCTCCATAGAGAAAACTCATATCCCCACACTATCCCTACAGGTCATTCATAAATTATTTCCTAACATCTGGGAATAAATAAAACATAGATAGGGGTGAGCTCAGATGCTCAGTAAGGATACCAATATAGCGGAAACATTCATAAATAATCATAAAAATTTTAGTCAATGTATAACTAAAACAAAAGCCTTTTAAACAAGAACTTTAGCATAATATGGAAAAGATAAAGTGAAATAATTCCATTTATTTATTCAAAAAGATATTCTACTAGTTGAATAACCACATGTAATATCAATAACCACTTTCACAATCATGGAATTCATAATGTTAGACGATCATAACCACATAGTCAAGGCCTCGTGCCAAGACATCATATAAGATTTTGTCAAGGCCTTGTGCCAAGACACTAGTTTGTCTCAGGGGACCTACAGATTCATTGAGGAGCTATAGCGGGCTCCACTCGTCACTTACTAAGTCCAATGAATTCCTCATATGAAAATTTTGAAACATAACATAAACATTCGTATTAAAACTATCATACGAAATGTCAATTCTTTAACCACAAACAATGAATGGTATTAAAATATAACATCCACAGTCACCCATAACTCACTCGATAAAATAAGGATGATTGAATTATATCAGATTAACCTCAGTTGAGAATAAATAATTATATTGACAAATAATAAAGTAATCATCAAACAATTGAGAGAAATATCCCCCTTTTTCTTGAAAACATTTAAAAGTCACACTATTTTTCAAGAATCCCTTGAAAATATATTTTTGAACCAATGTGTCCCATACCATTTTGAAAATTTTGAAAGGAATTTTTATTTGAAAAAATTAATGTCCATATAAATAAATCCTTAAACCAATTTTCAAAACATGGACATTAATGAGAATGATTTAGAATAATAAATCGTTAAATTATTTTAAAATTATATTTTAGTTAGAGTTCCTCACCAAAAGAGAGACACTTGAATACAAATAATTGAGGTAATAAAACCTTTGTAACATCATGATAATAAAGGTATTCATGATATACTATGTCAGTGTACATTATATACACTATATAAAAGTGATTTGGTGTATAACAACAAAAGAGTCTCAATGAAATGTAAATTGATATGAAATATCTCATAAAGGCCATATCATTAGGATAAGAATAAATATACGAAATAATTATGTGCGAAAAATATAATTAAACTCAATAGTATTGGATATTCAGTGTAAAACAATAAAAGTACATTCACACATATTCCTGTAAAAACAACACCAATGAATTGGATGTTTAACTCAACAAATCGAGATTGAGTAAAAAATACTCTAATCATGTTCATACCGATGACTTGAGAATTTATCAATGGAGTGATTATGTGTATCAAAAGTATATCTACGGAATGGGGAGTGGAAGTTATGATATAATCAAATGAATTGTTATTCCACACATAATCTTGGAGTAAGATAATTAATGAAGTATGCGTAAATCCGAATGAGTGGAAATTGAAATTTTCAATTCCCTTACCAATTTGGTAACAAAAAAACATACATCCCATGAAATATGGATCATAAAATTATTATGTGAATATCCATAAATTAAATTATGTTAAAAAATTAATACAATCATGGGCAGTACACACACAACATGCAATAAATAAGTGGTGAATAATTGAAATCTCACGGAATTAAAAGTGAGAAAAGAAACCCCTTACCTTGTAATTTTTCCTTGGTCTAGGGTAGGTTAACCTATTTTATAATGGTGAAATAATTGTTATTTAATTATACGATGATCATATACATAATATTATATCATATATGATCATTTTACATTGATTTGTTACTAATTTCTTAGTATTATCGTCGTTTCGGGTGTTAACTTACTCATTTTCATTTATATGTTTTGTTACATTAGTCCTGTTTTTTATGGGTAGGTTGTATCTTATTCATATACAAAATGATATCAATTCTGTAAAATTATTTTTAATCATCAAATGAGAATTAGACTTGAATGGATACAAGGGGGAATGAATCTCATCACGTTCGGGGAGACGGTAGTCCGTACGTATGCACGAGCGAGAATATCATTTTTTGATATTAAAATAATATATAATTGGATGGTATATAATATATATAGAATCATTGTCATGTAATAATTATTATTTACATGAATTAAATTTCATTATTATACCCATCCAAATAAAAATGTATTTAATAAAAATTACACCACGACGTGGAGACGGTAGTCCGTACGTACGCACGTATGGTGACATGTCATTCAAATGATGGATAGAATACTGAATATGGTTTTACCATATTTATAATAACATCATATTATATATAAGATACTTGAGTTAATATTTTATAATGGAACAACAATGACAGAAGAAGTTGAAGAGGAAAGGAAATTGAAAAAGGGTGGTGAAAACATTACTTCTTCTTCGGGTTCTTCCTTTTGATTTTATAAAAAGGGATCCTTAGGTAGGATTTTTGACTAAAGTAAGGCCTCTAGGATTAATTGGGGATAGTTTATAAGGTATTTGGGAAGATGTTTGCCGAATGAAATGGCATTGATGGTATGAATAAATTGTTATAAGTGGTGTCCTTTTATAAGGGGAGGGTGAGCTCTTTAGAAAAAACATAAAGTATTAATTTATATTAAATAAATATATGGTTTCTAATGGCTCCAATGTCGATTAATCAATATCTAAGGTGGGTATGGGTCAAAATCATTTCATAAAAAAAATATTTTATACAGGTTTGGGTCACAATATTAACCATATTATTTATATTTAACTATTTGTTAAGTAGTTTGACATTTACCATGTCAGATTGTATTTTTATATTATATGGTTACTAAACATACTATATAATTCCAAGAGACCCCCAAGTGGTCCATTAATGATACACGTATCATTATATATTAGTACTTTTTCTAAACCATATATTTTTAGGAATATAATATCATTTAATAATTTAATATTTGTTTTAAACACTCATTTATGCCAATTTTGACAATATTTAATAATTGATTTTTGCTAAACTATTAACAACTTTATTAATTCGGAAAACATTAATTTAAGAAATAATATCATGTCACATTACCCAATAAAATTCGTGTATGGCCTCAAAATTTTCAAACTATTTTTATTTTTACATCTATAATACTAATTATTTTATTCTTTCATTAATAAGGAAAATACAGCATCATTGTTGTGTCATAAATAAATTTAATTATTAAATTTATAAAAATTATAAATAAAATACCATTAGGTTGGAAATATATTTATCTTTCTAATTAATATTTATAGTTAAAAATATAACTTATATAACCCTATGTAAAAATTATTTTCCTAAAAGATATATGCTTATTTCATATTTCTATTTACATTAACATTATTAATATAAAGTGTCATTATCGCTTACAAGTGGATCCATGGGGTCACAAAATCGACCCAAATATGAACATGGTCGGAAATGTTTCAACTAATAGAGTTAGGACACGTTTTAGGGTAATTTATTATTATTATTATAACATTTTTCCCTTATTTACCTGATTTACCCTTTAACCATGGTAAATAAAATATTTACCGAAATTAATATTCAAAATGTCTAAAAATAAAAGTTACATATTTAAACAATTTGAACCTCTTGATTATAAACATGGATTCCATTTTTCAAAATTCAAAACACAGAAGTGGCATAAAATAATTTAAAATTAATTCCCGCTGTCAAAATAAAAAGCGTGTTTTTAAGAAATAATAACTATCAAAAGACTGATACTTGTTTATGTTCGGTTTAAATGTAAAATTATGTCCAATCACAAAAATTGGATTAAATGGTAAAAATATAATCTAATTATACATTAAAACCACTAAAATTCATAATTTATAACTAATAATTATTTCTATTAGAAAAGTTGTTTTTATTTAAAATTTTGTAATTTTCACTATTCATTAAAATATGAAAGTTATCTGAAAAGTACCAAAAATTCACCCTAAGCTAATTTTGACATTACGAATACAAAAATAAAGTCCATTGTTAAATATAAAATGTATAAAATATCAAAAATTGGGTATTATATTCACAACGGCTAGTTTGATTGGTTGTGGTGTGTGTTAGAACACGAAATTGCGTACAACACACGCTACTGTATTATTGAAAGAGAAGAGTATCGTGGATTCTTGAGGTGTTACATTCTTCCCGACATCAATAAATTGTGTCCTCAAAATTTTTAAAATTGGGCTTGGGAATATAATGGAAATTCCCACATCAGAAAAAGAGTCAATAAAACAATCACTTTAAATGAAATAAATAGATGTACAAAGGTCACACGAGATAACCTATATGAGGATTCCATGTTGAAAATCATGGATAGGGATGATAAAATAACTGTCAATTTCTGATGGAGAGGAATAGAAAACATGATCATGATAAATTTAACAACAAGAAAATGAAAAACTTATGATGAGGAAAACAATAATTAGTCTACGAGTTTGAAAAGTAAAAGGACAACATTTTTTTGTTATAAGTTACATTACATAAAGATGAGGAATTAACTTATGAAATTCACTAAGTAAATAAAGAGATATACTTAATTTTTAAGTAGAGTTTCTTTCATTAATAAAATTCTACCACTAACTCATTTTTTTTAAAAATGCGTATTCAAGAAGACATGGTCACACAGGAAGAGCTAGAATATACTTATATAGAATCACATGATCCACGAAAGAAAAACGATATATTTACCTTGTATTTAGAGATTAATCAAAAACAAAATTGTTATTATAATATCTGATGATCCCCCAAATGGATATTCCATTAGAGAAAGAAACACTAATATTAATTTCTAAAATAAACCAACAAAACCCAAAGTAAAATAAATACCATTCAATAAACAATTTTTCTTTAAATCCTTCAATATAATCCAAACTAATATTGAAACCCAAAACATAGAATAATTTGGTTATGTAGTCTTCCATGTTAAATTGTATCTCCAAATGGCATCGACTACTCTTAAAGTCACATACTTAAAAGTAATTAACCATATCACATATTCTCTATTATAGGTTAATCGTTTCCATAAATAACCCAAATCACTATAAAAACACAATAAAGACATATATAAAAATCCACCATTACTTCTCAAATGAAATCCCATAGTATTCTGTTTACATAGGGAATATATTATTCCCAACAAAGTGAACATCTTAAAAAATTAAATTTATCACTTAATCACCAAATCATTTTTCTATAATAATGGTATTAATTTATTAAGACATATGATCCCAAATCAACTTATTATCGATCAATAAAATCATTTAATGAAAAATAATTAGTCACACTAACCAGGGAATTCACGTAGTCCAGTGGTAGGCGATAAATCCCAATTGCACTTTGGTTGTGGGTTTGATTCCCATAGATTTTTCCAACGCGGAGGGTTGTCACACCGTCTGCATGTTATCCTTTTTCAAAAACTATATTTTATAACATTACCAAAATGAGATAAATTCAAAAAAAAACCATAACATAATTTAACAACAAATGTTTTCTTATACCATGAATTTTCATCCCAAAATATAATAACTTTTAATTGCCTCAAACCCAATGATCATATAAAACCAAATGGTTTTTTATACCTATATCCTCAAGGGAAAATATAAGACATACTAAAATATCATTCTCACATGCAAAACTACAGGGTTAAAAATAAAAGTGAAAATTATTCTAATGTAATCCCATCAACAAGGAGGACTAATACATTTAAACATTTCTCTAACCATTTATTTCCATATTCTTTCTTCTTTGACCTTGAAAATATCCTATAGAATAGGGAATTCACTCGGATAATGGCTAGGTCCCCTACATTTAAGTAAAATGACCCTAAATGAATTCTTAGGACCATTTTTATTTTCCTCCATAGTACTCTTCATTTTTCCTCAGCAATTTTTCTCTTTTTGTCTTTCTTTCCCGCACGTAATTCATTTCTTTATTCCATTGAGACACTTTCCTAGGTGTCTCCTTCCACATTTTAAGCATGATAGAAAATTAGGATTCTTTTCTCCATGGTCTCCACTGCTGGTGAACTTATCATTCATCACATTTCTCTTCTTTGATGAGTCCAGAAGTTGGTTAATATATATGTTGTTGATCATATTTTTGGAAAACTAATTTGGAATTAACACGATATCTTTTACACCTATCATCATTCCATTTTGTTGCTCATTTACACCACTATTCCCACCTTGTACATCATTCTCGATGTTACTATGACTTTCTTGGACTCCATCCATTGACTAAAACCAGAAAGCATTGTGTGAGTAACAGTAGTCATAAAAGCATTTAGAGAATATCATGACACCATCTTCTCAATTTGAAACACCTTAGGAATAACCAAGGTCATTTATTCTCATATTATATTAAAATACTTAAAATTGGTTTGTAATGAAAATGTAAATTATCCTAAGAATATCCCTCGAGAGTGTCGTAACCAAGATTGTAGTATGTCCCATTGTCGTGAACTAGTTCAAATTCGAGTCTAGCTGAAAGAGGTTTTTTTGGGTTTTAATCCTAGGTACATCTGTTCCAGAGCCACCTCTACATTCTTGTATCCAGATAGGGATTTATTGCTTGGAAAACGCAAAAAATCTGTACAATTCTAGGATGTTCTTCTATACTAATCCTCATTGTCTATCTTAGGGCTATGTGCTCTTATCAGAGTTTATCTAAATCTAGTTTCCAAGGGTTGTACTAAACATCCTCTGATACTAACTGTAATGCCCCGACCCCAGTTAACAGAGTCGATGCATTATTATGTATCATTGACATGATCACAAAAGAACAAGTCTTGAAAGACTGATTAGTTTAGTGGACTTGGAATAACTAGATACATTCATAAAGATTACATTACATCCAAAAGTGAAAATCTACAACAACAACTTGTCTCTATAGACCACACTCATATCCTCATACTATACCTGTAGGTCATTCATAAAATATTTCTTGAAATCCTGGGAAAAATAAAACATAGAAAGGGGTTAGCTCAGGTTCTCAGACAAGATAACAATATAGTGGAAGCATTCATAAATAAGACGAAATATTTATGGTAATGTATAACTCAAACAAAAGCCTTTTAAACATGATCTTCAGCATAATATGTCAATGATAAAATGAAATAATTCCATTTAATTATTCACATGGATATTCTACTAGTTGAATAACCACATGAAATATCAATAACCACTTACATAATCATGGAATGCATAATGTCAGACTATCATAACCCCATAGTCAAGGCATTGTGCCAAGACTACAAATAAGAGTTTGTCAAGGACTTGTGCCAAGACACTAGTTTGTCTCATGAGACCAACCAATGAATCAAGGAGATATAGAAGGATCCACATGTCACTTACTATGTCCAATGCATTCCTCATATGAAAAGTTTGAATCATGACATAAACATTCAGATTAAAACTATCATAAGAAATGTAAATACATTAACCACAAACCATGAATTTTATAAAAATAAAACATCCACAATCAAACATAATCATTAGATATAATATTGATGATTGTATTATATCATATTAACCTCATTCGAGAATAATGAAGGATATTGACATAGATTAAAATAATCATCAAACTAATGAGAGAAATATCCCCATTTTTTATGAAAACATTTAAAAGTCACATTATTTGTCAAGAAGCCATTTAAAATAGAACTTTGAATCAACGTTTCCCAACCAAATTTGAAACATTTAAAAGGAATTTGGATTTCAAACACTTTAATGTCCATATAAATAAATCCTTAAAAACATTTTTATTACAAGGACATTAATGAGAAATATTTTGAATAAAAAATCATTAAAACATTTTAAAATGATATTTTAGTTAGAGATCCTAACCAAAAGAGAGAAACTTGAATAAAAATAATTGAGGTAATAAAAAATTTGTAATATCATGAGAATAATGGAATTCAGGATATACTATGTCAAAGTACATTATATACACCATATTAAAGTGATTTGTTGTATAACAACAATGTAGTCTCAATGGAATGTAAATTGAGATGAAATATCTCATAAAGGTCTTATCCTTAGGTTAAGGACAAATAAATGACATAATTATGTGTGGAAAATATAAATACACTCATTATTATTGGATATTAAGTTTAATTCAATAAATGTAAATTCAAACATATTCTTTTAAAAACAACACCAATGAATTGGATGTTTAACTCAAAAAATCAAGATTGAGTAAAAATTATGCTTATCAAGTTCATACCAATGAATTGAGAATTTATAAATGGATTGATTATGTGTATAAAAATTATATCCAATGAAAGGGGAGTGGAAATTATGACATAATCAAATTAATAGTTATTCCACACATCATCTTGGAGTAAAATAATCAATAAAGTATGTGTAAAGCTGAATGAGTGGAAATTGTAATTTACAATTCCCTTACCAATTTGGTAACTTACAAAAAATATATCCCATGAAATATGGATCATACAATGATGATTTAAATATCCATAAATTAAATTTTATTACACAATGAATACAATCATGGGTAGTACCCACACCACATGCAATAAATAAGGGGTGAACAATGTAAATATCACAGAATTAAATGTGAGATAAGAAACCCCTTACCTTGTACTTTTTCCTTGGTCTAGGGTAGGTTAGCCTCCAGTATAATGGATAAATAATTTTTATTGAATTATAGAAGGATAATATACATTAATATTATATCATATATGATCTTTTAACATTACTTTGTCACTAATATCTAAGTATTATCGTCGTTTCAGATGTTAACATACTCATTTTATTTTATATATTTTGTCATATAAGTCGTGTTTGTTATAGGTAGGTTGTAATTTATTCATATACATAATGATATAAAGTCCACAAATATTATATTTAATCATCCAATGAGAATTATACTTGAATGGATATGATGGGGAATGAATCCCATCGCGTTCGTGGAGACGGTAGTCCATATATACACACAAGCAACAATATCATTCATTTGATATTAAAATAATAATTAATTGGATGATATATAATATATATAGGATAATTATCATTTTATATTTATTATTTACATTAATTACACATCATTATTATACCCATCCACATAATAATGTATTGAATAAAAATTACACCACGACGAGGAGACGGTAGGCCGTACGTACGCACGTATGGTGACATGAGATTCAAAGGGTGGATAAAATACTGAATATGGTTGTACCATACTTATAATAACATCAAATTATATAGAATATACTTCAGTTATTATTTTATAATGGAACAACAAAAAAAGAAGAAGTTTAAGAAGAAATGAACTTGAAAAAGGGAGCTGAAAACATTACCTTTTCTTCGGGTTCTTCCTTATGATTTGATCAAAAGGGATCCATAGGTTGACTTCCCTACTAATGGAATGCCACTAAGATTAAGGGATGATAGTTGAGAGGGTATTTTGGCAGAGTTTGGCTGAACCAAAATGCTATGAAGGTTTGATGAATTGGATTGAAGTGGTGTCCTTTTATAAGGGGGAGGAGGTTCTCTTTATAAAAAAACATAATGTATTAATTTATAATAAATTTATTTTCGGTTTATAATGGAACCAAAGTGGATTATTAAATGTATATGGTGGGGAAGAGTCGAAATACTTTAATCCAATATATTTTAGACTGGTTGGGGTCACTATATTAACCTTATCATTTATATTTTACTCTCAGTTAAATAGTTTGACATTTACCAGGTCACATTGAATTTGTATATTATACGGTTAATAAACTTACTATATACATTCAAGAAACCCCCAAGAGGTCCACTAATGATACACCTATCATTATATATTTCCTTTGGCCTAAACATAGATATTTAGGAATAAAATATTAATTAATAAAATAATATTTGTTTTAAAGACTCATTCATGTCAATTTTGACAATATTTATTAATTGATTTTTGTTAATGTATTAAAACATAATTAATTCAAGAAAAATTAATTTAAGAAATACTAACATGTCATTTTAACCAATAATATCCCGGGATGGCATCAAAACTTTAAAATTATATTTATTTTAACATTTATACAACTAATTATTTTATTCTTTCAATAATAAAGAAAATATTGCATTATTGTTGTGTCACAAATAAATTTAATTAATTAATGTCTAAAAATTATAAATTAAATACCATTATGTGGGAAATTTTTTAGCTTTCTAATTAATATTTTATGTCCAAAATATAACATATATTACCCAATGTAAATATTAGTTTTCTAAAAGATATATACTTCTATCATTTTTGTATTTACATTAACATTATTCATATAAAGTTTCATTATCACTTAGAAGTGGATCCATGGGGTCCCAAAATCGACCCAAAGAAGCCCATGGTCAGACATGTTTCAACCAATAGTTTTAGGACATGTTTTAGGGTAATTTATTTTTATTATAATACTGTTTGTTACCCTTATTTACCAGATTAACCCTTTAACCATGGTAAATAAAATATTTACCGAAGTAATTATTCAAAATGTATAAAAATAAAAGTTACCAATTCACACAATTTGGATCTCCTGATTCTAAATATGGAATCAATTTTTCAAAATTCTAAACACTGAAGTGGCATAAATTAATTTAAAATTAATTCCCGCTGTCAAAACAAAAATCGTGTTTTTAAAAAATAATTACTATCAAAAGATTGACACTTGTTTATGTCCGGTTTAAATGTGAAATTATTTCCAATGTCCAAAATTAGATTAAATGGTAAAAATATAATCTAATTATAATTTAAAACCACTGAAATTCATAATTTATCAATATTAATTATCTTGATTAAAAATGTTTTTTAAATTAAAATTTATTAATTTTCACAATTCATTAAAATATGAATGTTATCTAAAAAGTACCAAAATTTCACCCTAAGCTAATTTCGATATTTCGAATCCCAAAATGAAGTCCATTTTTTAATATAAAATGTATAAAATTTCAAAAAATGGGTATTAATTTTCATAACCATTAGTTTGATTGGTTGTGGTGTGTTTTAGAACTCGTAGTTGCGTACAACACATGCTACTGTATTATTAAAAGAAAAGTGTACCATGTAAGCTTGGGGTGTTACAATTACTATTCATACAGGTATGTTACTATTCATACGTTAATATTCAATAATATTAATTTGATCTTATTGGACTTTATATTTATTACTTTACACAACTATAGAAGGCCATTTATTGAAAATCATTTCACATTATTAATTATTTAAAGAATACAAAAACATTTAAAATAACCCATTTTTCCAAAATTCATTAAAAATATACATCCTATAGTAATTAGTACATTTGAAATTCACAAGAATTACTATAATAAGAAATAAAAATTTAGTTAGAAAAAAGGACGACAGAAAGTAACTAAGGCTTCATTACATAGCCCCTGATAAAACCTCCATAGGACCTAAGTATAAGGTGTGCTATGGTGATAGAATCTTGTGGTGGCTCAGACAACATTTACCGAGTTCTGATTTCTATCAGAATGAACTTCTCCCTAATGTGATTCTGTTCAAGATTCACATGTTGAAGTTCAGCTCGAGCTTAGTCCAGAGCAAATCACAGTGTTACTACATCCGTCCCAAGCCCTGATAGATGGTCTTCATATGGCACGAGTATACTAGGTGATGTCATCGACTCTTTTTTCTATATTAATTAACAAAATCATTTTAATTTATAAACAATAATCATAATGTTCATAATTTAGTTTCCAATTTTCATATTGAATAATGGCCATATAACAGTCATAACCCAACAATTTCATTTAACTACACTCACTTCATTAATTAAAAGATATAGTTTTGTTGAGTATAAAATAAAATAACACAAAAATTTAGGAAATAAATATTATTAAAAAGTTCTAGTCGTTAAAATATTACCTATTATTCATCCTTTAATGGGTAATATTCCTATAAAAACTATATATTAGTGTTTCCCACGAATAATACCAAAATTATTCATACTCCACTTTCATGACACAAAAATATTTATCACATGATTTTAATCTAAACGGAAATTTCATATCATATAATTTTAAAATATGACTCAAAGGCATTGTGGAATTAGTTTTATGTAGACATGGATATGAAGGTAGCATCTATAAGGCACATTCAAAATATCCCAATTATCTATGCCATCCCTTTTTGGGATATATTCTCTATGATCCAAGACAAAATGTCACTAGAGGGATATATTCCCTCAAAACTAACCTCTATGTGTTATATTTTATCTATCCCCAAATTTTATCATTGGTACACTTCATTATGAGGAAAAAAACTAAATAGATCATGATGTTAAAATCCATATAAAATAAATCCCAACATCAAAATACATATATTCTTTCATGATGATGATAAATTCCAGTGTTCTTATCTATATTGTTATTAACTATAGAGAAATTAATAAACTAAAAAGAGAAAGATAATGAACCACTTTTATAATTATATATGTTCCAATCCATTCATATATTTGGCTGATAATTTTCACATGATATAACTACTAATGATAATAATGCATCATGAATGGATTCTTGACCCCATATTAAATCTATATTATGTCCCTAAATGAGAAATAATATCTCTAAAAAAGATGTGATGAGACCCACCTTTGATCATCAGAGATAATATGAATTTTGAACCATCTCATGGTAAAGGGACAGTGTGACTGAATTACTTTAGAATGAAGTTATATAATGATTACCATGTCGGGGTTTTTGAATTAGTGAGCTATACATGTTTCCATTGGAAACAATGTTCATTGGAAAAATCCATTATATCGAAAGAGAAAATCCATTCTATGAAAAATTCCATATTTCTTGACATGTATTTGAGGATATATTGTTTTATGAATATATTATTTATAGAAAATATTTTTTTAGATGTAATGAAAAGTGATAATCAACAACCTTCATGTGATTATTGTGTAACTAGAAAACATGATTAGATTACAAGTAGGGAACTACATCATAATTCTAATTATTACATCACAATATATTAATATAATGTATTTTCTATATTTTTTTAAAAAAATTGATTAAAGGATAATGGATTTTATTAACTGTGTTTCATCAGTGATTTCGTAACCAAGTAATATTATATTAAAATACATTATTTTACTCTTTAATTTATTGTATATCTAAATATTTTTATTAATTTTAAATCTTTTCTAATATAACGAATATATATCTCCATTAGAATTGTAAATAAACATATTTAGTAAATTTAAATACCCGTTATTAAGAGATACATGGTTGTATGAAATATATAAAATATGGTGATATTTTATTGATAAAAAATATTAACAGTTGAAAATATATTATATTATTTGACAGTGATTTAAATTTAACATTGTAAAAAAGAAATGATCAGATAATACATTCTCTATTATTGATATATTATTGACCATTATTTTTTAAAACAACTATGTAATTTCATTGATATTAAATATAATGCCATGGATTTATGACCAGTGATTGAAAATATATGGATATAAAAATCATTAAAATTTTATATCTAATAAAGGTTAAATATTATAATTTATATTTTTCTGAACATTAAGTTAGCTTCTACTAGTGGAAGTAAAATTATTTTAATAATATATGATTGGCCATAATAAGATAATTAATTTAAAAAATATCTATATTATTATGGTGATGAAACATGGAATAGTGACATAGAATAATCCTAGCCATAGAATAATGTTCATGATATTGATAATATTATACAAATGATTGATTTTAATGGAAGAATAAAAAGGGAATGGATGGATTGATAGTGAATGATATATTTTTCTGAGAGAGGGACACTTTATCATTGAATTTTCATCTATATATTTGGTGAGTTTTGATTCTAACAAAAATATAAATCATAATAATATAAATTATTCAATCAAAGAATTTTTCTATTTTATATTTTTAGTAGAAGATGTTAATACTACGAAAAATACTCAATTGAAGACATTTGAATGAATGTATTATCATAGTGTTTCTTATATATTTATTATAAAACAAAGAGGTGTGTATGAGATGAAAATGGAGGGAAAAATTAAGATTTGTGTTATCATCCTCATTATATTACGTTATAAAACATATCTACAACTGTACATCCACATACCATATGTATTATCCTTTGGAGTATTGAGTGGTCAAGGGAAGAAGTGTTTAACCCATATGAGGTACATTACCATCCCTATAAAATCTTAAATGCATTTTCCCTTAGTGATGTGTTTCCATTGTAATAATATTGTATCTATTTGGATTGTGATTTTAGTAGAAATTATTAATTTAACACATCACCATATTTATAATCTAATAACATATCATAATGAATGAGACCTTAGTTAAATTAAAATTTTAACATGTTCTTTAATATATTTATACAAAATATATTCATATGTTAATTTAAAATTTTATAGATTAAAAAATTGTTATTTATATAATGGATAAAACACATGACATAAAGTGTTGAATAAAATTAAAAAATTAATTCATTGAATTGGATAATTCACTAACTTAGCTCAGGGTGTAAACCAAATAATTGATAATGTTTTGTTCTATGGTTGGAAAAGAATATATAAGGATGAGATAATTTATAATATACTCACATGGTTGAAACAAATGTTAATATTTATTCATGGTTATTGATAAAATTTAGACGTCTCAATGGATTTTAAGAACAATCATTAAATTCTACCATGATAATTTGATATATCATTTTTTAACATTAATATAATAACATCAATAAATTTCACCTAGGTATAATTCGTATTGATTTTATCAAATATAATATTAGGAAATATTGTTTTCACTATAACAATAGAATCATTGAGAATGAAATATATTTCTCATTTTTAAAATTTTGATTTCTCCTATTGTAAATATATAAGAAAACTGTTTTATTCTGATGATGCAGATAATGAATATAATATTAAAATTATTTTTCATTTCATATTTATAAATGTTTTTAAAGTAATGTGTATGATAAAATGGAAAATTATCCATGAAATACTTTCATCCTCATTACATATTGATTTTCCTAAAAAAATATCCTCATCTAAAATAATATTAGGGTGAAGTAAAGGATTCATAAAGAATATTTATGAAGAAATCAAATAAAATTATAACATAAAGTATTTTATAAAAAAATGTGTTTTTAAAAATTAAAACACTGGAAATTTCTTTATAAAATAGTGGATGTTTAATGTGCAGAAATTTAAAGTAATGATGACTCTTCTAGGGAGAAAAATGATAAAATATGTGCTCTAAATGTAAAATTCATTGAGTTCCCTTACGGTAATGTTAATGCATCCTTTGAAGAGGATGACGAAATGGAAATAGAGTTTCAGGTGAAACATGATTGGATGGAATGAATTTATAATGTATCAATTTTTTGATAGGATTAAAATAATTGAATATTGTAAGACCAAATGATTTTGTGAAATATAATTTTTTTTCAAATTAATTTATTCATTTTGATATTATTCATTTTCAGGATTCATTGAATATAGTTTTCTATATATATAAACTCTAAATTTTGTATTCATAACCTAAAATATATATTAACATTAGCATGAGGTACAAAAAACACTATGTTTTTATTATTTTACACTCATTTATGATCTCCTTTGATAACATTCATAACACGCATAACCGAGTTTTTACCAAACTGGAATATAATAATAACAACATTATTAATATATTATTTTAGTTACCACATAGCCACTATAAGGGTCATTAAGAATATAGTTAACTAAATTGTGAATCATTTATTAACACATATATTTAAAATAAATCATTTGGTTATCAATTAGTAAAATTAAATTTATGAAGAATTTCATAATTAATAAATTACTTTTCTATGAAAAAATTTATTCTATGTACAAAAAAAATTTATAACAATAATCCAAATGAACCAATTTTGTTTAATGTTTCCAAAAAAAATTATATAATATATTCAATAAATATTTTTTATACATATCAAACAGATTTGATAAGTATAGGATAAGAATAAATCCAATTTTATGAATAAAAAGCTATATTCATATAAAGAGTAATTTCTCCACCTTTTAATAGTGAATGAGTTTTAAATCAAAATTTTGGAACTTTTATTTATTATATATGTTGAAAAAATATTCATATTTTATTTATTAATAAAAAAATTATCATCATGTGAGTTTTTGGTATTTTTCTAAGAAGTTCATTTGATGAATTGTGGGAAATGATGGATTTGTATTCGAAACTGAATTTTCATATAATTTATTAAAAAGGTTAAATTATATTTTTTCAATGGTTTTAAAGATTATTTAGATAAATATTAAATATATTAATAAAATATTGGACATTATTGTTAATTTTACATAAAAATTAGATATAAAGTCATAACAAACATTTTAACATTTTATATTTAAAAACAAGTTTTGTCGTCCTATCTGCAGGATTAAATTTAAATTTATTCCATCCAATTATATTTTTTGAATATTGAAAAATGGTTTAAAAAGTTTTATTAATGTTAATATATAAGTTAAAATAATTTTAATTTGTTTTAAATATAATTTTAGTTAATGTAATTAAAATTAATTACAACAATTAAGTGGAAATTTATCCTCAAAGGGACTAACCATTACAATTATAGAGAAAATAAACTAGAATGGGTTCCAAAACCATTTTATGTCCATATTTTAACCCTATAATCCATTTTATATAATTATATTCATTACTTGAGAGACATTTAAGTAGAAAAACATAGGTGGAATTCTTTTTTCAAAAATATAAAAGAATGTTGTACCTCATCCATGGTAAAAAGTTCTTCTCCCCTCTCACTAATACACCCCTCCAAATGTCTTTTTATCACCCATAATGTGCTCTAATAATCACAAAAAACCCTTCAATCAAAATTTAATCCTAAATATTTAGAATTAAACTAAACAAGTATTCCCTTATTTGCAAAACAAAATGAGATACCCAAAGAAGAGGTAAGATCCTTCATCAAACCCACTTATTTTTGTTCTTTTGTTAGAATCTCAATAATTCTTAGTACATATTTAAATAAAAACCCATGAATCTTCAATATACTCATAATTTAATTTTCTAGTTATTTTTTCTACACTTAACGAAATTTCTTCTAATAGGTAGCGTATGTACCAATCATGTTTATAGAAAACTACCACCTCACGAAATGATGTTGTTGGTTTTCCCTTTACCACCTATCATGGTTTGAACTTTTACTGGAAAATATATTCATATATTCTATATATAATATTTATTATTCATTTATTGTTATTGAATTATTATATAACACATTCCATAATTATTTATTTTATATGTTAGTATGATAATGTAGTTTGGTGAAATGTTCACTACCACTTCTTTAAACAAATGTGATTCATTGACACCTAAAATTAAATTTATTAAGGATGTATTTAGTGATATTTTAGGATATATATGCAATAATAAATCTAATTTATTTATAATATATATATATACATTATTTAATTACTTTAAATCAATTAGATAATAATAAATAAACAACATTCAAGAAAACATACGACCTACCGTCTCCCTGGACGACATATTCTATTTCATACATATATCTTATATTTATATTTTCATAAATACAGATATACAGAATACATATTATATTTTTCCATTCATAAAATTATTTAAATATTTAAATCATTATCTATGTAATAGGATCTAATTTAAAAATTAAAATTGTATATTAAAAATAAACCATGTATTACATGAAACATAACATTAACATGGAGTTGTGAATAAAGTGGTAATATAAAGTCATCACCTAATAATATAAGTTTTTTTATATAATAATATTTGTATTTGTAAAATTTATAATAATGTTATATTTATTTGAAAACATTTATTAACATCTATGAATAAATTCAAGATTTAATATTATGGAATTCCAGCTCACTTGTTAATTTTGTTACATATAGGTGATATTCACCAATAAATTATGTTGTGTGGTTTATATACCAACCTATTAAATTTTAAATTTTAAATTTAATTTTTTTATAATATAATATTTTTTAAAAAAATTTATTATCTCATGTGTATTGATATTCTAATGTTATTCATGTTTTAAGATCTCACATTTAATTTTCATGTGGTAGAAGCCATGTCAACCTCCTATTTTTTTATATGTAGTGTGTATGATACCCATGGATTTATTCTATGATAATTATAATTAAATATATGAATATTTAAATGTTAATATTATTATATTTTCTTTCAATAGGTTTTTGTTTCAAATGATACCAAATCTGTAAAGTATTTTTGTCTCAATTTTACTTCTTTAAGATAAATATCATGTCATGAACCTCTATTCTTCTCAGAAGATTACATAATTCCCATTTACAAGTAATAACATGAATCTAATTCATTTCATTATATTTTATTGTTCATAAAATTTCATTTTATTACAATGGGAGTAAGATTTATGGTTACAATGTGGTATGTTTCAATTAAAACAATATCTGAATTTGTGTATTTTTTTATTATGATTCGATTGATAAAATATTATAATCATCATTTCCAAAATTTTCATGAAATTCCTCCACCTATAGTTATTCATGATATCTTCTTGTATTGTTACTATTTTACTACTATTTGTTATAAAATATTATTAATAACATTTTTATTAAAAGTTATACTTCTAATGTTTCATCAGTTAGAAATCTATATTATTTCAAAACCATTTTTTGCAAAAAGTTTCTAATGATTTCCATATAATTAAAATGTTTTTTCAATGTTTTATATATTCTTCATTATATTTGTAAATATTTTTCAACAAAATTTATTCAATATTATTTTATAAGTCTTCAAGAAAAAGGGATTTGATAAATTTTTCACACTTTTTATTATAGGTTCTCAAAGAGGAAGGTTTTAAAAACAAAATTAATTATTTTTATATAATATATAAATGTTTTTAAAAGAAATTTCATTCATAATGTTTTAATGATTTTTTATATGTTATCAGTATGTTATGAATTAAATGTTTTTCCAAAAAAAATCATGGTTTCTTTGTTTGTTTTTAGTGTGTTTTTAATGAGATGGGTTTAATAATGTTTTCTATAGTTAATTATCTGTTTTCAAATTTTTTTTTAAAATAATTTTTTTTTAAATTTATTATAAGATTTCATTTAAATTTTTCATGTTTATTATCAAAGACACTTATTTTTAAATTTTTATCTGTTTTAAAAATTATTTATTTCAATGAATAGTGGATATATACCTCATTAAATGTTTTTAAAAAATATTAGATATTTTTTTCATCTATGATGTCATTTTTTGGTGATAATCATGGTATTCTAGAGAAATTTAATTAATGTTCAATTCATATTATTTCTATGAAAGGTTTTTGATTTTCTAGAATGATTTCAATTTTATATGTTTCACCTCTAGGGGTTATATGTTTGTGAATCCTACATCATTTCATGGGTAATGCTCTGCTGAAATGAATATGAAATCTATCTCTTTTTTAGATGTTATTATATTATTATTAATCCCATTTCATTTCATTGGTTATGATATGGTTTCATATGATCAAGTGGAACACTTGTGTATGATTTCATTTTGTGATAGATAAGACCTTTATCTCTCTTAAATGCAATGGGTATTGATTCGTATCTAAGGAAACAATGAATGGAATCAAGTTGATGAGACTTTTCAAATATGGTAATATGGGAAAACCCAGTTCATTATGGGATAATTTGGAAAAATAATTTACAATGGGAATATTGAGAAACCTGATCCACTTTTTGATTTTGGGGAAAAACAATCCACTATGGGAAGATGGGGAAATATAACCCCATACAAGAAAAAATTGTGGCTGGGGATGGTGGTATTTCCCTATAGTAGGAATTGTCCCCATGAAGTGACAATATATGTTTTTTGAAATGATCCTTGGATTATAGGGATATATATTACATTTTTATGTGTTTTCCATAATTGAATGTCATATTCATTTGTTATTATTTCATGGATTATGTTCTTTTTTCACATTGAATGAATTTAATATGAACATCTAATCATTATTCCATTATTCATGCTTAAGATATTTGATATGTTGAGAATGATTTTATAAAGTTACGATCAAATTCACATACCCTTATTCTCATTTTTTGTCTTATATATCTCATATGATTACCCTTATAGAGCATCTGAGCATTCCCCTTTTATATTTTCCATCCCAGGTTTATGAATTTATATTTAATGTATGATATTTCAAAGTGGGGTGATATTCATGGAAAATATAGTTGTAGGTAATGTAGCTAACTAATGTACCGTCATTTATATTTCCATGATTCCAACGGTAATAAACTAATACTATCCTAATAGGTATATTATATAATTTATTACGATTTCCACCAACATGATGAAAGGATTATGTCTGTTTTCTTGGGTCATTATAGTTGGTATTAGAGAAAAGTTTTAGTCATTCTTTAGAATCTATACTGATAAAATTTTAGTGACATATCGTGGGATATTTATAAGGATGTTTATAGGAATTCCTCTAATTATAATTATAAGGATAGAAAAATATAAGAAAAATGTCTCGGAATATTGGTAGAGGACAGTGTGATTCATTTCCTACCTTTAAATACATTCTTGGATACTATAAGTGGGCATGTTCCCGACACGGATTTAGCTAGGAGTCACAAAATTAACCAGTTGTGTTGTCCATGACTGAAGCATACCCTGGTATGTGAAAATAGATATTTACTACAAAACTGGTTTGACATTACTGAAGGATATTATTTTTTATTCTATAGACTCTTTATGGGAAATCGTGAATAATTTAAATAGAATATGATTATGAATAACCTCAGTTAAACATTTGTTTTTATATAATAAAATTATCATTCATTATTTTGACATCCTATATGTATTTTTTCACGATTACATTATTTTATTAAATGATAGGTATTTCTCAACCAATTATTTATGGTTTTATTTATTATAAAAAACTAGAAAGAAATAGGTTAATATTGAATGTTTTATATTTGGATTGTATATAAATGTTGAAAATATTTTTCTTAAGTGGAAATTAAATAAAAGAAATTAAGAAGGTCCCGATGTATTGGTTATAAAACTATAGATAAATACAATAAAAACTCTATATGAAAGGTATGTGAAGATCTTTACATATTATTCATACTAATCATATGAAGCATGATTGGATTGATTTTGGGAAACCTTAATACGAGATTCATTTTTTATAATCTTTGAAATGGGTATTAATGGTATGATAATGACTATTAATAAATTGTTTAATTAAAAAATTGTATTATTTAAGTGAATATGTTTTTTAATTAAAAGACTAATTTATATTAATCCAAAATTATATATGTAATTTCAATATTAGTCTTTCACAATTATTCTAATTTGTAAATAATATTCAATATAAATCTCAAAATAGTGAAAAACAATAATGATTACATTTAAGCTTACATGAATTTTTATTAATAGATTCATTACAAAACAACTATTTGTGATATGAAGGATATAAGAAAATTAAAACAAAATTTTAGTTTTGCTGAAGGAATTATAAAATTTATAAAATATAAGAAATGTATTATTTTATTTTTATTTAATTCTTTCCATTATAATAAGGTAAAATTTATATGAAAAATCTAAAATTTGAAGTGAAAATTAATTTCCTATCAATGAATGTATAGAATGAATGATCTTATAAAATTGGTAATAAGTATAAGGACAATATCACAGTATTTTAAATATGTTGATAGATCATTTGAGTACATAAATTCACATAATATATAGTGAGATAAAATATTTTATAAAATCATTTGATATAACATTGAAGGTTTCATATAATAAAATGTCTATTATTTTTTATAGTGACTTTTCAAATCATGTAATAGGTTAATAAAAACTAATATATGATTTTTAATAATATAATAGTGAGTAAATAATTTTAGGAAACAATTCTTTTATCAAAATTCAATATGTTATAACTTATAAAGATAAAAAAATAATCTTTGGTTTTGATTTATTATTTCTATAATAATTAATTAATTTGGGTAGCATAACTATGTGGTAATGGAAATGAAATAATTTTCATAAAATATTAATTTATGGTAATGGAATTTATGAATGGATTAGTGATTACAATATTTAATAAAATACAAATGGAACATATTTAATTTGGAAAAAATGTAATGTTCCGGCTTCATGAGTGTGATCGATGAAATCTACCTAAGGAATCATTGAATTTTCCATCACAGAAAAAACCTGATCAATTTGACTCTTGAGGATGATTTTTTCAATATAAAATAGATTATACCATATGTGAATATGGTTTAAAATACTCATCTAAATGGTAAATAGTGAATTTATTTCCTATAAAGGTATATATTCAGATATAAAATCCACCGATGTTGATACACTTTGATATTTTTGATCCCATAAAAGATATTTCATCAAATGTATGAATGTATTTTATTTTTTTCACTGATAATTTTTTTATATTTTACATAGTACTTATGTAATCATAATAATGAGTGACCTACTTTGTTTAAAATATAAAATGTCATTAACATAATTATAGTTATATTCTTTTATGGAGTACTATAATAAAAAATAATATAAAGTATTTTATTTGAAATACAAAATGTATTTTGAAAAATAATTTAAAATTTTTATGATAATCCATACACACTATAACAAAATGGAGTTACAGTGAAAAATAATACAATCCATGTAGAGACATAGGGATTGATATTTTTAGAACATGGGACTTTGATGAACTTTTGATAAAAAATTACACCATTTAAGTTAGTTATTAAATAAAAAATATACACTTCACTGAGATTTACATATGTCTTTATATGAGATATATTAAATTAATAAACCAAACATATAAATTTATTAAGTGTTTGGATTTTTTACCTTATAAAAATACATAGAACTAATCAATAATTTTTTTTATCTATAAGTAGATATTGAAATATTTTATAGATTACAAATAATTAGAAAAGGTTGTTGTGGATTAAGTCTGAATATTTGATATGATATTGGTCCTGATAATATGAATGTTATCCAAAATTAATTATATAAACATGGACACTAATATGATACTATAATGATTATAATGAAGTTTATTGATTACTTGGACAATAAGTATATCATATTAAAATTTTGGAAGATTCAACTGATAAGTAAATTAATGGTTATTATGTAGACATATCTAGAAAATAATAATATACCAATTTATTTTATCCATGATTTTGAATTAATTTTAAGGCTCCAAATATCAATAGCATCCACGAACAGTGAATATGAACAAGAATAATATTGATGCAAATAACTCATATATCCATCATTTAATTGGTAAAATAAAAAAATAGAGTATAAATTATTAAGTGTAATAAATATTTATTTTATGAATGAGGATCTATATTTGATTAAATATACTGATACATTATAGATAGTTAAACTATTATAATAAAATAGTTTACATGAACAATTTTGGTGATCTAAAATGGTGGAATGAAAAAGCGATGTATATTTAAAAATAGTGAATCTTGTCAATATAGTTAATACAAGGGTTAAAATATTTATTTTGATGTGATATTATAAAAAATATAAAGGACAAACAAAAATATTTTTATTCTATATAGATTCATATTATAAACATAATTTTTTAAAATATATTTTACATCATCATTCCATAATGGTAGACTTTAATAGGTGTTCAAAATAGATCATTAATGTTGTTTTTAAACAAGGATATGTTATTACACATTTTTAAAAAATAAATAATGAATTTATGGTTTGAAGAAACACCTAAGTGTTTGACATTTCAAGAATTGAACAATTTGGAATAATTTGAGTTTTAAGAAGGGATGAGTGGACAATAATCTATATAAAAAGTGGAATTGTACAAATTTTAAAATTATCAATGTATTTGTAGATGATATTGTTTTTTAAAAAATAAAAATTATAATTCAATGTATTTTAATGGAAAAATTATAAAAAATATATATATCCAAGATTTATAACATTACGTACTTTTGGGTACTCAAATTAATCAGGTAATGGCGAATCTATCCAAATTGTATGTATTTTTATTTTTTTAATTCCTTGATTCGAGAAACTATTATATTCCTGACACCTAATAATTTAGAATATATTTATTGAATTATAATAATCTAGGACATAATGTGAATTTATTTTAAATTCATTTATTAAATGATTAATTAGATAATAAAATTTTTCTTGTTCATATAATTGATATTTTTTCTTAATGTTCATTTAGGTGAAGAAGAGAAAAAAATACATAAGGAAATTTATGAATAAGTCTGATGTGAAGAAACCACTCTTCAATCCATGGCTATTTTAGGAGTTTAAGGTATCCAACATGGAATATTGATAAGGAATCAACTTGATGAAACCATGTCATGGAGATGTTTTGGTATATGAAGGGTATAAAATAGGACATCATAAAAGAATCACACAAGGTGTTTCTAGCATCATTGCTTTCCCACACTCATGATTAAGGATCTATCAGTGCCAATAGATGTTATATGAACAAGTTTTTATATATTCTACACATAAACAAAATATTTACATCCTTTTAAACTCAAATCAACATAGATACAACATTTTATATGAATAACTTGAAAAATATTCTCCACATCAATGTAGCCTCATAATGGACCGCGACACGATTTCACATTTCCAATAAAACCTCATGCCCTAAATCAGGTTAAAATTTTATGGAAACAATCCTGGTGTTTTAATACTCATTATTGAGAAAAATCATGAAATGTAGTGATGTATCGTCATTTAATGTCCACATATATTTTTTAATAATATATGAACATTTTGAATAATCTGTTATCATATTTAGTATTATTCTTGAATTTAAAAGTTATCTTCATTATGTTATGTAAATATTAAAATAAATAATTACTTTAATGGTTATATATTTAAAAAATTAATTTCATAACTATAGAATTTTAATTCAAAAATAATAATGTGATTTTGAAATTCAGAATGTAGAAATTTCCTAATTTTTTTTTTTAATTTTATGAAAAAGTAATATTATTATTTTATAGTAAAAAATTAAGTCTTTTTATAAAATTCTATATTTTTTAAGTCCGTGAATACATTGTTATGATAGAAAGTATTTTCAATATATTGAATAACTAAATTATGATTTTATAATAGAAATAATTTACAAAAATAATTTAGAACAGATAAATTATATATTATTCGGTGATAATTATATAAATTATTACTATTGTTTATGTTGTGCCTGTGCAGTATTGGGATGTCAAATTTGGAATTTTAGAGTTAATAATTGAGTGATAAAAATAATTTTCATGATACTTTTATTAATTATTATTATTATTAATTAGTTTGGATGATATTTTTTAATTATAGAGTTTTATACCACAACCCTTGTCCAAATTTTGGTGCAATACTTGTGCAAGGAAAAAAATGAGGAAATTATCAAATTTAAAAAGTTTTATGTGCATGTATATGAGTAAATTTATAAAATTAATGAATTTAACATATTTCATTGAAACTAATAAGTTTATTTTTTACTATTATTTTTTTTAATAAATGTAAAAATTAAATTTAATGTGTATGCAATGCTAATTCAATGATTGTGAAAGCATAAGAAAAAATAAATAAAACATTTAGATATTTAAGTAACATTATGTATCTAAAAATTTGACTACATCATTTTATGTAATATTTTTTGACTTTTTCATACTATTATCAAACTTTTATACATTTCGGACCTACATGAATCAACTTAATACCTTTATAATATTTTATAAAAATGAATTTCAATTTATTCAAAATTTTATTTTTTATTTGTAAATTATTTTTATATAAGTTATTTCCAATGTATTTGTCAAACATAAATTTTATTTAGAAATATAAAAAAAATCGATTTTTCATGGAATTTCATTTTCTATTTATAGGAAATAAAAAATTACCTCCATGGATTATAGAACAATGATGTAATAATTATTTAATTAATGAATAAATAAAATTCATGATATTAGAAATAAAAAAATAAATGTAATTTTATATTTAAAGTTAATTTGTGATTTTAGAGATTAAATTGATATGTATACGATGTAATATAAAAATTGGATTCAAATTTGAAACTTTTAGGGATGTTTTAAAGTCATAGTTAATAATAGGTTTTAATGTGAAAAAAATTATTTTTCATGAATAATTTATTATTTTATTTAATTAAAAATATCGAAAATCTTGATCCAGAACAAAAATGAAAATATTCCAAAAAAATATATTATTCAGTGTTTTTTGGGCCTTTTTTATGTCTCTACCCCTGTATTAGAAAAATTATATTTTAATATATTATGTAATTCATAAATAACTCCTCCCCACAATTATAAAAAGGGACTCATCCATTCAAAAAATATAATCACCTTACTCCATTTTTTCTCATCTATATTTTACTAAATTCCATTTTTCACACCCATTTAAAAATCCTACTGATTTTTTTCTCTTGAAATGATGACTTGAATGTGCTTAAGGATGCAGTAATTGATAACTTTTTAAGATGTAATTTTTTTTTCAACATTAATTTCAACCTCATATCTAACTTATCCTCACCACATATTAAATTATTCATGACTAATCCATTATAATATATATATATATAATAATTTTTTTATTGAATACTCATCATAAATTTTTTCATTTTATCATTCTATTATTAAATATTGAAATCATCATCTATGGTGTGCTAATTCCCCGCATTCATGGATAATGAGTTATTGTTTCCATTTATCACAACCATGGAAATATTAAATTCAATTTTAATTTTTTAAAATTCCCATAATTTATATATATTTTTTATTTTGAAGTATTATTTTTATTTGAAAAATATTCCTACAATAAACCAACATTGAAAATGAAGAACAAAACACTATTGAAATAATAGAAATTAGAAAATATTGTTAAAAATTGATTGAAAATTATTTTAATAAGATCAAGTAAGGTATTATAAATATGAGTATAATAATGTAATAAATTAAAACCAATCTTAAAGCCATTATACATATGGTTTTAACACTTTCTGAGGAAGAATAATTAGAGTTAAAAAAGATTCCTTTTAAAATCCATTTAAATATCTCTGTTAGGAAGTTCATAAAAAATTAGCCTTTTTTATAAAGCATGAGAGGATTACTTGGAAGAAATGATGAATTATTAATATAATTTATCATTTATTATTTTTCATAGTTATTTTTGGGTAATATTATTTCATTATTATGTGTACAGTTTTTATATTTTAAAAGTGACTTTTATGTGAAAATATTATTTTTATATCTGAATGTGTTTTTCTCATGGTTTTAAATGATTTATCAATGGTTGTATTCAGTATATGTTCGTTTGACGTTATTTATTGTGGTTTTATCCCATTATATCTCAATATATTATTGGTAGATCGCAAATATATATTAGGATGTGATAGATTGATCCCCATTATAATTGATGATATGATAGGTGTGGCACATTATATCTCTCCTATTCATTGGTTTCCCTATAGATGGAAGTCAATATAAATGTTATTCAAATTATTAGGTTGAATGTAAGTGTGATATGGAAAATATATGTCAAAGAACCATTTTGTTTTTTCTAGGCATGCTGATAAGATTTCAAGAAAAATGTTTTTAATAGGTTTTCATGTTTTCTCTAAACTACTGATTTTCTTTCTTTATGTTCCTTACTGAGATATTTGTGATCATACCATGATTTAAAATGTTTTTCTCTGGGATTAAGGACGGTTATGTGAAATACAGAGGTCATATTAAATGTAATGAATACTGTCACAGAAATCTTGTTTTTGTTTTCAAACAAGGTTCATGCTAAAACAAATTGGCATTGTTTTAGTAGTATACTCTCTATATGAATATAGTATGTTATGTACATATTATGATGCAATTATTTAATAATATGAACATGAAAATATCCAAAATGTAAAATAATTTTCATTCTTAACTAAAAATATAGATTGTGTAATTTTTCAAGGTTGGGTGCTTATAGTTGGTATTAGATAATGTTTTAGATAAACATGGGATTTGGGATTTGGTAAATAGAATTTCATAAAACTTTTAACCTAATGGAGATGTTAATATGATAGAATTTTAATATTACCATGTTTCAACTTTTAATATATGCTTGTTAAGATATGTTTTTTATAAGAAATAGGGAAGCTGATGTAGGATGGCACATAGAGGCTGATGTCTTCCATAATCTCCATCCAGGAATGTTGGGAATTGGAACCAAGCAGTTTGTGAAATTAATAGATTATATAACATATATGATAAATTGTGGTGGTATCCATGCTAAATAGGAACCTGATATATCAAAATGGAACATTTCTCTTGTGAATCATTTCACATGGTACCTTCCCTCATTAATTAGTGGATCACCTTACATGGTTGTAGTCGGAGGATATACCAATGTTATATAAAATATATTTGTTGTTAAGGGATGTTCAACACATCAAATTGAAACCCTTTTTATTTATCATTTTAGAGATGAATCTTTTTTATGGTGTTATTTTTATATTAATACTAGAGATTATGGTTATCTTTATTCTTATAATGAAATCATCACAAGATGAGCTAGGTATTATCTGAATTTTGTTTGGGACACTAATTGAAAAAAAATTATTGTTTTTATGTAGGATTGAAACCATATTTATGAAATAAATTAGACACATGAGATTTTAAAATATAGTTACCTAATATTTTTACACAAAACATTACATAATTTTAAGCATAATTATAAAACAATGTTCAAGCCAAGGATCGTGAAGTCTAGTGTCTTGGATGACTAGGTACATAAAACTAAAAACATGGAACAAAATAACAAATTTCTTTATTTATTTTTCAAATTGAGCTTCCAACATAAATTGTGATTATACATCTACATAGGGTACCCAGGTGAACACATGAACAAAGGGATGAGAAAAATATCACAATAAGGGAACAACCCTATGAACTAAGAATTGACGCATATGATAGAATTAATGACATGAAGTCATAAAAAGGAATGTAAAATATGAAAAAATAACATATTAACATGGAATTATATAAAAGTGTAGTCCAAATAATGCAGCAGTAACATAAAACATGACATTAGCACAAGTCAAGGATAACTTCCAAAACTATGGTTCACAGTAGCACAATCCAAAGCTAACAGCCAAGACCGTCGCACATAACATCTCATGAGACTCCAAATTACCCAATTCATTGTAGATCTATCTGTGAGCACCCCAATTAACTTTGAATTAATTTGTTTCCCACATAAATAATCAGACATAAGCAATCATATATAATCTTATGGTTTAACCATTGAATGAATTGAGTACCACAATCATTTCACAAAGCATAATGAATGGGTGTATCAGAAAATTGTCCAAGAAAGAACAAAATTTGAACATACATGGACATTATTAAGTTAAAATAATCCTAAATTATGGAATTTGAGGTCAAACATGAGCTAAAACAAGTTAGAATATTATTTATGATATTTTTGCATTAAAATAATTTTGTAGGTTTTTAAGGAAAATACAAAAGAACTTTTAAAATAGAAATGTTAATAATTTATTACATAAAACCACAAGTTAACCAAATTGTTTTAATAAAAAAAATATTTCTTATAAAGACTGGTGTATTTAAAACATATAATAAAGTATACAAGATAAAGGGTAAAAATTCAGAAAGTTCCCTTAAAAATAGTTTTCTTATTGAGATGTATTGAGGTGGGAATCACTTAAAAAATGTATATCCCTGATAGATAATGATAAAAGGGTCTTGATAAATGAATTGGATACACTTACACTACAATTATAATATTCACAAAATATGATAAGGTAAATTTCTTTTGGTAAACGGAATATTTGGAAACCTGAAGAAAAAAAGGAGGTTCCGGTATAATCCCTTATAGATTATTGGCTTCGTATCAGGTGTACTTAAGAGGGCATAATGAGACTTTAAAGGGTTTAAAATCACTTATTCATCATGAGGTAATTATGGTGGCGGTGCTAAATTATACCCCATCATTAGGGATTACACATTAAAGGGAATAACATAGATGAAATTCTTGAATAAAAGTAAAATTGAGAGGATCCCTTACCCTAAGTCTGATGGCGTTCTCTAGTTGATATTAATGACCTGAATATGAAAATTAGGATCATTAATTAATAATTATATAACCTCTTATATATGTACATTATTAATTATAACCTTATGAAGTTCATTCATAACCAATTTTATTGGTTTTGGGGTTCAATTTTATTGTTCGGGTCCATTTGAATCATTTGTTTTAATGATGGATTTACATATTTTCATAAACGGATAATCAAGTAACATGGGTTAGTTTTATTGAATTGGTTTTATAATTTATTATTGAGAATATATATTTTTTAATGGTATTAAATTTAAATTAGTTAATTATATTGAATTTGAATCATTATATAAAACATTAATATTTAATACTTGAATTAATTCAGCTATTTAGCTCATAATTAACTTTTTAATATTATTATTTTACATCATTTGATAAAAAAGGATTCCTGAACAACACAGATGATAAAATAAAAACTTAATAGTCTTGTTAAATCCAAAAAATTGATTGATGACCATAAATGAATATGGTAATAGAAATTTATTACCCATCATCCATAAATATAGAAATTGAACACATCCTTGGTTGTCTCTTTACTACTAGTATGAAGGAAGTGTAAAAGAGAGATGATAATAATGTATTCTATTATCATAACAATAATATAGTAAATATATGCTACTGTAGTTTTCATAAAATTTGTATGTGGGGAGGAAATGATATAAATGAAAATGAAAGAATAGAAAAGTGGAATTTACCTCTTGATTCAACCATCAATGAGATCCACATAAGTGGAGAGGATTTTCTATTTTAAATAGAATGATAAGTGATGGAAATGGGGTAGGAGTGTCAGAGGAGATTTGGGAAAATTTAATTGAAGTAACGAGGCTTGAGAGGAGTTAAGAGAATTGGGGAGTGTGGGTTGTTTTTTATATTGTTGGTGAGGAATTTTTTCTTAATATTTTAACCATAGATTATTATTTTCCCATAATACAAGAATGTGTAATGATTAATGTTACCAAAAATAGTAAAATCCCAAAAAAAATTACAATATTATTTTTTCATGTGTTTATTCCAAAAATCAACGCCATTATTGGAAAACAATCTTTTAAATATAAATATTATTTTTTTTAAAAAGCACATGAGCCTTATCCCTGTTGGTAAGGACTCTATTAGTGCATCCGAGAGACCTGAGGTCAAATCCAGGCAGAGACATTATTTCCTGGTACTATAGCATTAATAAAGTGGGAACTATGAAGAACTATAGTCGGTACTATAGTGGGAACTGTTGGAGGTACTGTTTGTCACTATTACAGTTGGGAATATTCCCTCGTTTGGGCCTTCGGGCCACCTAGGCCTTCGAGACAATAAGGCCTTCGATCCACCTCAAGGCCTTCGATCCACCATAAGTTTAGATGCAAACCAAACGACCTACGAGGAACAAGCCCTACAAGAAGGATGAGAAAAGAACATTCACTGTAGCAGAAAATAAACATACTTCAAGAATGGGATGGTATAGCCCTGCCATCGGGACAAGCCTATTCATGCACGAGAATGCCTAGCCGAACATCCATGTGAAGGTGGAGAGCTGGTTTCACGATGAAGATACTGGGTAGGAGTAGTTCCATGTAGTTAGTCTGGGTTGTATGTAATGATTGAATCCTATGAGCTAATGAATTTCTCTAAAGCCTATAGGCCATGTAATACTTATGTCTACGGGCCTTATAAGGGTTCCACCTCACCCCTTGAATGCTGGATTATCAAAATCAATAAAAAATGAAGGCCTTCGGGCCATTGAAGGAGAATACTTTGGATTAAAAATATTGAATTTAAAAATATAACTGATTATATAATTCATCGAAAAATAACATAAGGCTATATTAATTTATCTTAAAACCTGAAGATATAAGAATTTTAATTAATGAACTCCTTTAAAAAAATTAATCTAAATTAATTAATTGATTTTATTTAATTATTTATGACTGAAAAATATTCTAGTTCTTTTACTATGGTCATATTATCAATTATAAGATGCCAAAATTTTATTTATACATTAACCGGTGAGGATACTATTATTTTAGAAGAATTATTATTCATAATATTCATAATACTATTAATAATGGTAGGTTACTATTCATAAGGGTAGGATAATATTCACCAAAAATTAATTTTTTCTTATCTAACTCCAAATATCTTACTTATCACTACCGTGTAAGACATATTTTGGAAATTCAAATCATAGAAGTGATACTATTATTTTTAATGTTCAAATAGTACCTAGTAGTTCATTGGGTTGTGATTTTATGTTATTATATGACATAATTATATAAAAGGAAATTACATTGATAAAACATGGAGTCATTATATTATTATCCCCTTATGAAATTTCTCCCTTGAAATTTCATTTTACATTCTATGTCACAGACAAGTATGAGTTCTTTTCCTACATTGCTTCATCTAGTACCCATGTTGCATCATTGTATATATGGTTTCACCAATGAATTTTTACTATGTTTGTAGTATTGTCATGTAGATCATTATCTCTACGTTCCATGAACATTACTGGATACTCCTCGTAATAATGATCATTCCTTAACTGTACCAACTCTGAAGAGAGTACATTTTAAGGATCTGGTAAATATTTTCTTAAGAGGGATACATGAAAGACGTTTTGAACTTCAGACATGGTAGGTGGATGTTCTACTCAATAGGCCAAAACCCCGACATGATCAAGAATATAGAATGGTCTGATGTACCTAGGACCTAGCTTTCCTTTCCTCTCAAACCTAATGTCCATCTTCCAGGGGGATATGTGTTGAAATTTCATGTCTCCAATATCGAACAAAAGGTCTTGTTGATGATTGTATGAATAACTCATCTATAGAATTTGGGATTCCATGATGTGTTGTTGAATGGTTTTCACCTTCCCCACCATTTCCTCGACCATTTCATGCCCAAGCAGCTTACTCTCACCAACTTCTTCCCAAAACGTCGGTGTTTTATACCTTTTCCCATAAATGGATTCATATCGTTCAATTCGGATGCACGAGTGGAATCTATTGTTGTAGTAGAATTCAACAAGTGTAATAGGATGATCCCATCTCCATTTTAAATCCATATAACTCACTCTCAACATGTTTTCCAGTTTCTGAATTGTTTTCTCATATTGGCCATTAGTTTGAGGATTATGTATGTACTGAAGTTCAGTTCAGTGCTTATACATTTTTGTAGACTTTTCTAGAACATCAAGGTGAATCTGGGATCCCTATTAGATACAATAGATTGTATAAATCCATTAAGCCTTTCCACCTATATGATATGTAAACACAAAATTTAATCTAAGTAGATTTCATCTTTAATTGCAATAAAGTGAGCTACCTATGTAAGATGATCCATAATGACCCATATAGAATTATTTCCTCTGAATGTCCTTGGATGTCTAATTAAAAATTTTCTGGGGATGTTCTCCCACATCAATCTTGGTATGGGAAGTGGTTGCATAGTGCCCTTAGACTTCGGTTTTTCATCCTTCACATATTGACACACAAGGCACATTGATGTATACTCTGAAATCACCTTCTTCATATTGTCCCACCAAATGTTCTCTTGAATATGTTGATACATCTTTTTTCTCTTGGGTAAATAGATAAGGATGACCTATGTGAATAATTTAAAATACATTTCTTTTTCTCTGGATCATATGGTACACATAATCATGACCCAAATCATACAAATCCTTCCTCATCAATCATGAACTTAGAGAATTTCCCATTTTAACGACATCCAACCTTTTTTTTAATTTCACATATTTTTTATGAAAATACATTATTTTATACAAGACGGGTGGTTGAGAAATGATTTAATAAATAATTGATGATTTACTAAATTATTTATTCATATTTCTATCTACAAACTAAAAATATTAGATCACTTTCAATTGTCATCATTGATAAAGATGTAGGATCTTTTCTACATTCATCATCTTCCAACTTGTTCCACTTACTAGGATGGTATTGGATTGAGTAATCATAATTATTGAAGTGTTGTATCCATCTACTCTGGTGCATGTTGAACTATTTTTTTATGAATATATATTTGAGACTCTCAAGATCAGTAAATATCTCAAACATCTCTCCATAGATATAATGCTGTAATATTTTTAACTAATCGATCACATCGTCCGACTCCGAAAATTCTGTAGGATTGTTTTTTTCATTATTTTTAGCTTCCTTGAGGCATATGCTATCACTTTATCATTTTTCATTAGCGCACAACTGAATCCCTTCTTTGAAGCATCACTGTACCCCACAAAGAGTTCTCCACCTTTTGGGAGTGTGAGTAACAATGTGATGAGTAGCCTCTTTTTCATCTCCTAAAAAAATCCTCAAATTCCTGAGTCTAGAAAATCATTACTCCCTTCCATGTCATGTTGGTTATTGGGTTTTAAAATCATGAAAATTTCTTCATAAATCTCTGATAAAACCCAGCTAGACAAAGAAAGTTGTGATTCTTCATTACAGATATTCGAATGGGCCATAATTATTTTTCCTTTTTCGTATAAGGGTCCACAGATATTAGTTTTTTGGTGATTCGATACCACAATAATGATACTTTATCCATCAAAAAAACACATTTACAGTACATTGTATAAAACTTCTCCTTTCACAATGACTTTAACAACATATTCAAATCCGCCTATTGTACTTTTATACTCTTGGAGTATATCAAAATATAATCGATAAAGACTACCAAAATTTTCCAAGGTAATCTCTAAATACTCTATTCATTGAATCCATGAAAATTTATGGAGCATTAACGAGTCAGAATGGAATTTCTATGAAATCATTGTGTCCATACATCATTCAGAAGGTAGTCTTGGGAATATCATCTTCCCTCACCTTTAATTAGTTATATTCTGATAGAAGGTCCCCCTCAGAGAAACGATTGGCCCCATGAAGCTGATCGAAGAAGTCATCTATCTGTTCTAGGAGATAAATTCAATTTATCATGATTTTATTGAGATGATGATAATAATTTCAAATGCACATTGATCCATCCTTCACCATGACAAATTGGACTGGTGCACCCCATGGTGAAGCACATGGGAATATAAAACCCTTCTCCAAATTCTCATTTAACTACTTCTTCAACTCCCCATTCTCTACACTGGCCATTATATAAGGTTTCCTTCATATAGGATAAGATCCAAGAATAAGTTCAATTGAGAACTCAACCTCTCGATTAGGAGGAAGACCAGAAAACTCTTCTGGGACTACATAAGTTTAATCCCTCACAATGGGCCTATCATCAAGCATGATTCTCTCTTATTCCTAAATCATTTGAGCTCGACATGCTACGTCATAAGGAAATAATATCCAAATTTGAGACTATAATTCAAATAAATATTAATAATATTCATTACACTTGTAATAAATGGAAGGATTCTTTGAAATGTGAAGAGTTATTTCCCTTTCCCGAAAGTGGACATGATATTTTTATAAAGATATCCAATCCATGCCCAAGATTGCATCTATCACTACTAATGGAATTATGAAGAGATTTTATGGGATTTTTTGTCCACAAACATTAACCAGGGAGGAGTTATAAACCATGAATACAATAATTTACCCATTCATGGTTCACACAGATAACTTATCCTCTAAATTTTAATGTGGTTATTGAACAGTAATAATAAAATTTCAAGATATGAACGAATGTGTAGAACTGGAATTATATAGTATATTCATTGTTCTTGAATAAAAAACTAGTGTACATGTTAGCACATAATTTTCTGGCTCCACTTCATGAGTAGTGATAGCATAGGACGATCATTATTTCCTTGGAGGTTTTTATTTATTTCCTCAAAATACCCTTGGTGTAGGGAAATTGTTTTTATAATTCACATGTTTCTTGCAGTTGTAACGTTGCACCATTAGCTGAGTGATTATCTGAACCTTCAATTATTCTTCCCCAATAGCCAGATTTTCCATATCTCTTCTGCAGTTTTTATCTACATTTCCCAACGTTCAACATTTGAAGCAATTCATCAATCTCATTTGACAATTCATAGGATGACTCTTCCGACAATGTTTACTCGTGGGATGATTGATCTTCTTTCCATCATGGAAGTTATTGGTGAGACCACCCACATTAGATTCCATTTTCCTATTCATGTCATTGGGATAACGATAAAACGAAGAATATCTGATATCCATTTCATCCTTGAGGGAATAATCGACCATATCCTTGTAGCTATAAATGTCTCAAATCACCAATATTTTATGTAAAATCAACTTTAGTACAATAATGAAGTGATCTAGATTGCATTTAGTGTTTAAAACAATGTTGAAGGCATACCATGAAATCATTGAGAGGTTTTCTTCTTATGCTTCGATGGACTCATCTTACTTATCCATGAGTCTAAGGAAATCTCTATCCTATTGAGGAGAAGGGTTTGGAGAAAATATTTACTGAATTTTTTTTCTTGAATTCCTCCTAATAAATGTAATCAATTTCCTATTGGGGATTCATATTCCTTATTAGTGCCCTCCAATGTTGAGCTTCCCCATCAAAATGATCAAACGCTAGTATGATTTTTTTTTCTTTTGACAAATCTAGGAAATATACTGTCTTTTAAATGATGTTAATTCACTATTTTGTGAGGATGGGATCGAATGATATAATAAACATGGGAGGCCATTTCCACATGAATGATTCAATGAAAACTTTCTCTTTCTTTGGTGGAGGAGGTTGTTTCACATGATTCAAGTTATTATTAATAAAATGAGATAGTTTAGAAATTTCTCTAATGAAGTTCTAAGAACCCTTTCCCATATTATCAGGAATATATTTTTGGAAATATTCATGTAATTTACATATAATATTACATGATTTTATGCCTATTTACACATCAGAGAACAAGAAAAGGATTGTGAATTCTAGTGCCTTGGAAGTCTAGGTGCATAAGACTGAAAACATGGAACTATATAATATATTTATTTATTTAATCTTAAAATTTATCATCATGCTTCCACATTGGTTATACGTCTATATAGGGTACCTTTCGGAACACATGAACAAAGGTATGAGTAAATATCATAGTAAGGGAATAATCACAGGACCAAGCATTAGCACACATGAAAGAAATCATGACAAAATGATATAAAAAGGCATGTAACTAATGGAATCATAAGATATAAAAATTTAATAACATAAACATGGAGCCTTAATAATGCGGTGGAAACATAAAACATGACATTATCACGAGTCGAGGAAAACTGCCAATACCGTTGCACATGGTTGCACAAGAAAAGGATAACCGCCAATACCCTCTCACATAACATCTCATAAGACTCAAAATTACCCAATGCATTGAAGTAATATATGGGCACACCCATATTAACATTTCATGAATATTATTTCCATATAAATAATTATACATAATCAAAATTACATAAACATAAGGGTTACCCATGGAATGAAATGGGTACCACAATAATGTCATAAAGATAAATGGATGAAAGTTTCATAAATATGTCCATAAAAGAATGGAATTATAACATACATGGACATTAATAATGTATAATGTGAATAAAAAGGGTACGATATGTTAAACATAATTGAAAACATATATATTAATGTATTTAATAAATTTTAGCATTAAAATATATTAGTAGGGTTTTAAGGAAAATACTAAAAAACTTTTAAAATAGGAAAGGGAATAATAATTTACATTAAACCAGAAGTGAACCCATAAGGTTTACTTAATAAAAAGACCACTTTTATAAAAAAAATTGTTTCTTAAAAACAGATAATATTTTAAACATGATGATGGGTAGGGATTCAAAAAGTTTCATTAATTTAGGTTTTCATATCAGGAAGTATTGGGAAGGTAATGAATTAAGAACCTGTATATCCCTGACAGAGCGTGATGAAAGGGTATTGATAAATAAATTATATTTATTTACATAGAATTTAGTTTATAAACATAAAAATATAATATAACTATATTTTCGTAAAATGAAGACCAGGCCACCTGATGGAACGAAGAAGGATCAGGTAGAATCTTATACAGATTATCGGCATGGTATCATGTGTACATAAGAGGGAATAATGAGATAGAAAAGTGTTTCTATAACTTATAATAATGAGGGTTGTATGGGGAAGGTGTGAAATCATACTCCATCATTAGGAATTACAATAAAAGTGATTAACATAGAGGAAATTCCAGAATAAAAGTGAAATAGAGATGATCCCTTACATTATGTCTGATGGTGTTCTCCACATGATATTAATGACCTGAATAGTCAAAATATGTTCATTAATTAATAACTACAAATCCATTTATATATTTATAGGATTTAGTTTTTCCTTTTTATTTTGATTTATTACCATTGTTATTGGTTATTAGGAGCAATTTTATTGTTTGGGTCTTTTTGGTTACTTGGTTTTAATGATAACTGTACTTATCTTTATGAATGAAGAATCATGTAAAATGAAGATGGTTTCCAGAATTGGTGTTATATTTTTCTATTGACCATACAGATGGATATATGGTTGTAAATTTAATTTTGTTACATAGGATGTAGTTGAAAAATTATATAAAACCTTAATGATAAACACTTGATTTAATTTGGTTATTTTGCTCATAATTTACTTTTTTATTATTATTATTTTATATCATGTGAGAAAAACGATTCCAGAACAAAAAGTAAGATAAAATACCTATTTTATATTCTAATTCAACTATAAAAATGTTATAATGACCAAAATTTAACATGCTAATAGAAATTGATTACGCATCACCCTTGAATGTTGTAAATTAACACACATCAGATAGTGTCTTTTCTACTAGTATAAAAGAAGTGTAAAATAATGATGATAATAACTTATTACATTTTCATACCAAATTTCTAGTACATATATGTTACATTATTTTTTTGAACATCTTTATGTGTATATGTAGGGATATAATGGAAGGAAATGAGCTTGATAGTAAAATGAAAGAAAAGAAAAGAGGAATTTACCTCTTGACTCAATCTTCAATGAGAGCCTCATAAGGGGAGAGGATTTGGAATTTTGAGGAGGAAAAGGGGTGATGGACGTGGGGGGAGGATATTAGGTGGATATTTGGGTAGAAGTTTTGGAAGATACAATACTGGATAGGGGTGAAGAGTAGAGGGGGGTGTGGGCAGTTTTTATAGTGGAGGGGAGAAGGGTTTTCTTAATATTTTAGTCATTTTTATAATTCATTAATGAAATAAATATTAATGATTCATGTGAAAAAATGAGTAATATGTTAATTTCAGTTTGATCCAAGTCAATTTACATCATCCATGACTGATGAATGATGCAAAAATTCATGTTTTAGCAAATATTAAAAATTATCGTATTTTTCTATTCATAAAAAATTCATGTATTTTAGAAAAATCAAAAATATTAACCCTAACATTTTTTCAATGTTTAGAATCAAAAAAAGAACTCCATTTTTCAAAAATAAATTTCTAAATATATTTAATTAAATTTTTAATTAAAATTATAAATTATTTATAATATATTTTTAAAAATAATAAGTGATTCTATAATGCATCAAGATATTACATAAGGTATTATAAAATCATCTTAAAACCAGAACATAATTTTATTTTTAATTTATGAAAATCATATAGGGAAATTCATTTTCTCTTACATTAATTAATTAATTGTAATTTATTATTTATGACTTTAATAAATACCAATACTATTACAATGGCCAAATTATCACTTATAAAATTCCAAAAAATTATTTATACATTCATGGGGGAGGATAATATTGGTTCATATGATTTAATATTCATAAGGGTTATCTTAATATTTATAAGGGTAGTTTACTATTTATTAGGATAGGTTACTATTCACAAAAAAATAGGTTTTCTTATAGGACTCCAAACATCTTACTGTCACAACATTGTATGTCATAATTCTAAATTTCAAAACACATAGAAGAAAATATTATGTTTAGAGGTCACATAGTACATCATAGATCATTGTGCTATTATTTAATGTGATTATATGACATAATAATAAGAAATCAACATCCATGGATAAAACATTGTTGTGTTACATTAAATCTATGAGAAATTTGTTCATTGTGCAAAAAAGTGATGAAATGAAGTTTGTTGACATATTTTTGCCTCGTGATGAATAGAATAATAATTGGTTATATTGTCAACCTTTGGGGATGAATTCACCAATTAAATTTGGATGTATGAAAATAAAATTCCTTTCATGTTACTTTTGTAATACAAATCATCTTAGATAATGTCTTGTGTATTCTAGGAAGTGTTATTTACGTGTAATGTTTTGACACATGGATTTGGAGTTCATGGAAAATGAATCGAAGAATAATAAAAATCCAATTGTAATATTATTCAATAGTATGGAGTTGGATCATTTTGTTAATATGTGTCCAATACTAGTCCCTTAGGTGGAAAATCTGTTATATTTAAAACATATGGGTTTGAAAAAATCCATTTTAGCTACTTTCTTAGATTTTGATTCATTAAAAATGTTTTTTATAGTAAATTTTTTTTATAGAATATGCCTATGTGTTGTATGAATCGGGGTCTACACATTCATTCAGTTCTGATAATTGTTTTTCTAAATTTTCAATTCATGTCCAAGAAATGAGTCTCGAACTTATGGTTAAAACACATAGAGGAAAAATTAACGAAATAAAAAATTATATTAATTTCTGAGTCAGTGTTTATAGAAGAACACTACCTGAAAAACATGTGTTTTTCTTTTATTAGAGATTCATGTTATCCTAGGTATGGATTGTCTTTATGTGTACCATTGAAATATTGATTGTAGTGTGATAGAAGTTGTTTTTTAGTAAATTTTATTATTTTTAATACAAGAATTAACACTTACCATTGGTAACATATCAGGAAGTTGAGATATTTTTTAAAATATGGAAATCAATGTTATCTTTCACATCATTTTAAAATCAATGCAACTGTTCACATTAATGATGTTCCAGTGGTAAAAAGGTTTCTTGATTCTTTTCAAGATTATTTTCATGTTGTTATTATAGATCAATAAGTGGAGATTACTATTGAATTACATTATGATTCTAATCCAGTTTCAAAACCCTATATCGATTGGGTCAATTAAAACATCCATAATTAAAAAATTAGTTGCATGAATTTTTAGATAAACGTTACATCAAACATGTACCTTCATCATGTGGTCCTACTTTCTTTTTTAGGAAGAGGAAAATGGTTCAATAAAATATTAAATTAATTAGAGTCCCTTGAATTACATCAATGTTATTAATATGTATCATTTTCTTCTTATTGGTAATAAGTTTTATTAGCTACTGGGAGTATATTACTTTTCAAAGGTAACATGAGGGTAGGGCACAATTAGACGAAGGTAAAATAAGTGGACATTCTATTGACTGTATTTAAAACTATATATTGGCATTATGGATATATATTTTTGTTATTTTTATATATATTTCACTTTCATTATTCATTTATATTATGAAGAGAATAATTCATGAGTTCTTGGATATGTTTTTGGTTGTGTTTATTGAGGATGATTTGGTATATTATAAAATTAATATGGATCATGAAAGACATCAAAGAGTTTTTTTAAATGTTAAATAACAAGAAAATATATGGGTATTTATTCATGTCTGAATTTGGATTAAAAAATTTCATTCCTTGGTTACATTGTTTCTAAAGATGTAATTATTATTCATCATGTTAAAATGATTGTTGTTAACAAATATCCAAGATCTGAAAATATAACAACTATTTATAGTTCTAATGGTTTATAAGGATATTGGTAGAGTTTTGTTGAAATCATTTCTCAGTTATCTATACCACAAACTAAGTGACATCATAAATTAGTACAGATCATTTAAATTAGATAAAGTGCTGATTTTTTTCATGGAATTGAAAACAAGATTGGTGAATGCCTAATTTTTTCCTTCCCTTCCAGAAATAGCGAATTTTTCATCTATTATGACACTTTTATTAAAGGATATCATTGTTTCCTAATGAATAATGATTAAGTAATTGATTATTACACATGTTAGTTGAAACCACTTGAGTAAAATTATCCTAAACAAGATTTGGAATTAGCTGATTCTATTTTTACTATAAAAATTTGGACGCATCATTAATATTGATACAAATGTGAAATATATACTTGCCCTAAATTCTTGAAGTACATATTTACTCAAAATTAATGATCATGGGGTCTAGAAGATGTCTAGAAATGATAAATGATTACGATTTCATGATCAATTTCCATCTAGGAAAAAAATATAAAGTGGACGATTAGTTGAGTTAGAATAATAATGATACATTAATGTTGTTATGTTTGAATCATGACCCATTGTTAATTGACATCATAAATTTTGGAATTTAATTTTTTGGTGCATGTGATTTGTCTATTTGGATTCATGTTTCACTACAGTCGTATCTATTATATAGAATTATGCAACCTCAAAAGGAAGAAGGTGATATTGAAAAATGTAAAATTGGTTAAAAATGGAATTTTAAATAATATAACATTGATATATTTTATGTTTTGAGATTTGGAAAGTGATTTTGTGTTCATTTTGATTCAAAATTTTAAAATGGGTTATTATGTAAACCTCATAGTTCTCCATTTTTAGATTATCCTGGAATGACTAAGATATTCAAAGACCTTTATGATTATTATTGGTGGGACATAATGAAAAGTTATATTTATATTTTAAAATTAAAATTTTGACATGTAAAAAGATTAAACAATAATGTATGTTACCAATGGGTATGCTTCATCCATTTCATATTCGATAGAGGAAATGTGAAAATATATCCACGAATGTTTTTGGTAGGGATACTAATGTATTTTGGAGTTAACAATGTGATTTGGGTTTATGTTCATCCTTTAAATAAATATTCTAATTTTTTTCCAATTTTAAACACCAAATATAAAGATGAATTTTCTCAATTGTGTCTAATTGATATAGTAAAGTTACACGTACTTCATCTCTCCTTTGAATCAGATCGTGATCTCATGTTTAATTCAAAATTATGGAAACAGATTTTATTGTCATTAGGCTCTAAGTTTAATTTTATCATTTCCTTTAATCCATAATCTAATGGAAATATAGAGAAAATAATTCAATCATTGGAGGATATGCTTCAATCTAGTTCGATGGATTATTAAGGAAGTTTGGATCATCATTATTCATCATTTGAGTATTCTTATAATAATAGTTTTCATTTCATTGTATAGATGGAAGCTTATGTGGCATTATATGAAATTAGTTCCAAACTCAAGAATTTTGGGACAAATTCAGGGAATTGAATTTCGTGGTAAAAGATTTAGTGGAGAATTGGATAAGAGTGTGAAATTATGAAACAACATATGGGGATATATCATAAAAGGCATAAAACATATGCAAATATTAGGTGGAAAGACATTTCCATTGAAGTAGGTGATAATGTTTTCCTTTAAATCTCTCCAGTGAAAAGTGTTATGAATTTTGGTAAGATAGAAGTGTTAATTTCATGATTCATTGGACCATATGAAATCATGTATAAATTTGGAATAGATACTTATAGAGTATTCTTAACACTGAGTTTAATGCTGGTACACATTGATTTTCATGATTCTATATTAAGAATGTATATTCAAGATTCATCTCATTTTTAGCACAATAACAGTTCAATTGGAAGAGAAACATTCTTATGAAGAGATTTTTTTTTCATTTCTTCATCACATAGAGGACATGTTACAGAAGAAGGTAATTCACTAGGTAATGGTTTTATGGAAAAACCACAGGGTGGAAGAAGAAATATATGAATATGAAAACCCTATGTGGTAAACACATCCCCATTTTTTAATAAGTGAATAAAATTAAAAGGAATAAATTTAAAGGGTAGTTAAATTAATTAACTAGGTAAAATAAAATAACTATTCTTTAATATTTATTCGTATTATTTAAATAAATAATTATATTCATTATGTTATATAATTTATTAAATAAATAAATTATCATATTGTCATCTATTTAAAACATCAATTTATAAATTGTATTATTTTTTTTTGAAAAAAACTACATTTATTTTAAAATTCAATATTTTGAAAAAATATTAGTATTATTTTTTGATAAATTTCTTAAAAATATAATTTTTTGCTCAATAGTAAAAATTTAATTCTTTTATATAAAATAAGTTATTATTTATAACATAATGAACATATAATTATGGTATAAAAGTTATTAAAAACCAAAATTTTATATTAAAATTTAAATCATGTACATAAATAACTTATATATTTTAAATTATTAATTATTTCCTTATAGGTTTAAATATTATTTCATGTCCAAATAGAGTACCTAGCAGCATTGAAAATGTCAAATTTGGTTTGTTAGTGTTAATAATCAAGTGATAAAAATACTTTTGATGACGTTCTTGTTAATTATTATTTATAATTTATGTTTTGGGTTGATATTTTAGAATTTTAGAGTTATATAACATAAGTATTGTCCAAATTTAGGTGCAATGACTACACAGGGAAAAATGGAATTAACAAACTAAATATGTTGTCTTGACATGTATGTGCGTAAATACAAATAATGAACTAATAGAGTATTATTTTGAAACTAATTTATTTATTTTTAATATATTAATTTATTTTTATGTTTTATAAATGAAATAATTATCCTTAACGCTTATGAAATGCGGATGTGGTGCTTGTGCAAGATAAAGAAACATAAATAAAATTTATTTAAATTATAATACAAGTACAATTAAATGACCCAAAAGATAAATACATATATTTCAATATTAAATGTTTTTACCATTTACATAATTTTAGTTCACTTTTTGATATTTTTGACCCTGATTAATAATTTTAATCATTTTGATAATTTTATTTATAAATAATTCATTTTTTCAGAATATATTTTTTAATTTCTATAAGGTTTTAATACATTGATTTTTAGAAGTATTTCTAGAACATAAATTTTAATTGTAAATATAATAAAATTATCTTATTCATGGAATTTTATTTTATATATTTTGGTAATAAATAATTATCTTAATGGCTTATACAAAGATGACGTAATAAATATTTAGTTAAAAAATAAATCAAAATTTTGATAATAAAAAAATTAAATAAATCTAATTCAATATTTATATATTAATTAATTATTTCATTATATAAAAATGATATTTCTAGGATATAATAAAAAATAGGATTTAAATTTGAATTGTTTTTTATGTTTTAAGGTAATAGTTATTAATAGTATTTAATCTAAAAAAAATATTTTTCCTGAACAAAATTCATTATTAAATTATTTGAAAATCCAATAATATTGAACACGGCCCAAAATGATAATATAATTTTAAAAAATTGATTTTCGATGAATTTTTGTTCTTTCAGATGTCTTTCACCCTGTATTATACTAACTATATTTTTAATATTTTACGTAATTTATAAATAACCCCATACCACCATTATAAAATGAGACTAATCCCTTCAAAAACATTCATCACCAAAATACATATTTCACAAAAATATTCTCTAAAATTACATTATTCTCAATTGTTTTAGCATTCTAGTTCTTTTGTTATCATAAAAAAGACAATTTCCGCGAGAAAATGGAGGTTCTAATAGAGAAATGTAAAAGAGGTACTTTTATTCTTTTTTCTTTTAAATTATTTCTTGCATATACCTTATTTTCAACTCCAATCCAATTTTTCCTGATATCCCAAGTATCATTAATATATTTGAATTTTTATGGTGTTTTCATCATAAAATCCATCATTTTCACCTTATACATAAATAATGAAATCACCATCCATTGATTATCAATTCAACAACTTCATGGATGCGGGGTTTTTCTTCCCATAACAACAATTATAAAATGATTAAATTCCGTAAGAATTTTTTAAAATTAACTAAATAAAAATATATTCTATATTCTAGAGTATTATCTATATTTGAAAAGGAATTAAATAATAAACTAACCATGGAAACGATGAATTGAATGCAATTAAGATAATTTAAATGACAAAATATTGTTAATAAATAGGTTGAAAGGTTTTGATAAGTTATTGAAAGGAATTATTAACATGATTATAGTTCAATAAAAAATAAATAAATATATTCAAAAAATTATAGTGGAGGTCTGGACACTTATTCAGGAAGTTGAACATGAGTTAAGGGTCATTCCATTTAAGATCATATTAAATATATCTATTATGAAATACAAAAAGAATATTATTATTTTATACATCATTATTGGTTTCTCCCAATTTCATTAGTATTTATTAATATATTATTCCATTATATTCTTTAATTGTTTTATTAAATAATATGAATTAATTATTATGTTCATAGTTTTAATATTTTAAAGGTTAAATTTATGAGAGAATAGTTTTTTGATATCTAAATTTGTTTCTCTCATGGGTTTAAATTATTTATCAAGGATTTTATTCATGATATATTTCTTTGATATTTTTCCTTATTGTTTTTTCCCATTATTCCATAATTTATGTTTGGTTTAACCCAATTATAGATAATGATTTCATGGGTTGATCCCCATTATAGTTCTACATATGATGACTGATCCACATTAGAGCTCTCCAATGCATTGGGTACTAGGTAGATGGAAGAATACATAATGGTTATTCCATTTATAATTGTAAATGTAATAGTTATATGGTATATATGTCCCAATGCACATATGTGGTTTTTATATTTAATTTAATGAGTTTTCAAAAAATGGGGTTTTAATGGGCTTTCATGTTATCACTAGACTGGCGATTTTCTGTCATTATGTTCCATACTGATATTTTTATGCTGATCCCAAATATTATTTTCATATGGTATAAGTATGGGTGATAAAAAAAGATTTAATGTTCATTGTCATGAATATTGTTAGAGAAATAATGGTTATTTAAATAGTTTCATATTGATAAAAAGGATAAAATATTTTTAGAATCATCTTGTTATGAATGTGGTATGTTATGTCTGTATTACATAAAAATTCTATAAAACTCTAATCCTGAAAATATCTTAAATGTGAAATAAAGTATATAGTTGACTAAAACTCGAGATTAAGTAATGTTTTATGGAATGGTCATTATAGTTGGTATCATATGATTGATTAAATATACCTAGAGTTTATTATAATACTAATAGAATACCAAAAATGATATTTACCTTATGGATTTGTTAGAATTATGTAGAATTTAATTATTATAATATTTCTATATCTATGATTTTCCTTTTCGTAATGTTTTTTCATATAAGAAACAATGAATCTAATGTAAGAAGGCCCTGAGAGGATGATATCATTTCTAATCTATATCTTAGAATAGTGTGATTTTTAACTGAGTAGTTTGTGATACTAATGGATCAGATTAATTAGGAAACAGATGGAAAAATCCCTGATATTGAGAAACCATATCTATGGAAAAGGATCATTTCTATTGTGAATAATTTCTTAAGGAAAATTCTCCCATCATTCAGTGGATCCTCTTACTCAGTGGTAGCTGAATTATAGATCAATTCCCTCAAGAAGATATTTTATGTCATTGGATGTATGGAACATAAAAATATATATGTTTTGTCTATCATTTTTGAGGTAAATCTAATTGATGGTGGTATTTGGTTATGATTAATAGAGTTAAATAAAACCATTATTACGTTGAATGAGAGGAATTCAATTATATTTTCCTTTAGAAGTATTTCTATAAGGATCATTGACTTTAAATTGAAAAATAGTTTCTTCTATTGAGGAATGAATATGAATATACTATAGATTAATATGAATCAAAAATCAACAGATCCGCCAGGTATGTGCAAATTTTTTTTGGGGAAATGATAGAAAAATAAACTTATTTTATTTAGGATTAAACTAGGTTTATAAAGAGCCTTGGTTGAAAAAGAATTTTAAATATATTATTGGTTTTCCTATATGATGAAAATGTTGAAATGGAGTTTTGTGAGAATTATGTTCATCGTTACATCATGAAAAATAACTACCCATTTAGGCATGATTTTCGGGAATAATTCTTCAACTGAGATGTATAGGTATGAAAATTGAATTACATTCTTGTGAAAACTCTGATAAAAATAAATTGGGAGAATTTTTTTAAAAGTTTGGTATGTTCTTCAGATGTGGAATGTTTGAACACATGGCTCATGAGTGAAAACAAATTGATCATAAGAATAATGATAAGTCAATGGTAAGAATATTTAACTTTATGTAGTTTGGTCATTTTTCTTATGTGTGTCGAAATCTATTCACTCTAGTTGGAAATCAACATGATTGGAAACAAAAGTCTGTGTAAAAATCATTTTCACCATCTTCAGTTGATTTTAATACAAAATTATGTGGTATCATATAAATTTATTGTTTTTTTAAATTATTCAAATATTTTTTTCTGATTTGGGTTCTACATATTCATTCATTTATATGAAATATTTGGGTAATTTTAAAATTCCAAATCATGTAATGAATTCAGAACAAAAACTGAATACAAAAAGAAGAAATATTAAGGAAAAATAAAAATATCAGAATCTATAAGTTATTGTATGTGGAGGGAATTTATTTTTAAGCCTAGTTGTTTTTTATTAATTAGTATTTGATGATATCCTAAGCATGGATTGACTTTTTTATTTCCATACTAATATTGATTATAAATCTAATGATATTTTTTGAAATGATTTTTGGTTGTGTACAAGAATGAACCCATTAAATTGGATCATAATAGGAATTATATAAATTGATAAAAGATGTTAATAAAATTTATATTACTCATGTAATTGTAAAATGGAACTATTCATATTGATGATGGTCTTGTGGTAAATGAGTATCTTGATGTTTTTTTGGATGATTTTATCATTGTTACTGTTCATCGATAAGATTGGTTTACTTTTGAATTAGTTCATGATGCTATGCCAATTTCAAAACCCACCTTTCAAATATATCTAGTACAACATCAAGAATTGGTAAATTAGTTTGATGAATTATTAAATAAATGTTTCATCAGACATTGAACTTCACTATATAATGATTCAGTATTATATGTTAAAAATGATGATGTTCTAATGAGACATTCCATTGATTATATATCCTTGAATAAAATCGTTATTAATAACATGTATCTTTTAGGTCATATAGATGATTTGTTTAATCATCTCCAAGGTGAGTAGTAATTGTCAACGGTTGACCTAAGGCCGGGGTATGATTATTTTAAGGTAATGGAAGCAGAAATAATGAAGACTGCATTTCATACTAGATTTGGAAATTATGAATTTGTCGTTATTCCATTTGGATTATCTAATTATCCAACTGTATTAATGAATCTTCTGAATATAATATTTCAATAGTAATTGTAGATGATTGGAATTGGGTTTATGAATAACATTTTGTTATATTCTAAAAGTATATAAGGGAATGAAATAAATTTAAATGTTGTTTTAAAAACAATAAATGAAAATAAAATATGCGGTAAATTTTCCATGATTGGATTTTAGTTATAAAAAATTAATTCAACGGTCGTATTGTTTGTAAATATGTAAGAACCAATGATCCATCTAAAAATAACTGTTTTTTATGAATGCACAAAACCCAAAAATATTGTTGATATTCAGTGTTTTCAGATTTTGGAAGGATATTAGCTGTGGTTTGTTGATAAAAATTTCATGTTTATCTATCTCAATGTCTAAGTTAACTCAAAAAATAGTTAGTTTCATTTGTATAAATGAATGTGATGATTGTATATAGGAATTTATAAAAATATTTGTGAATGGTCTTGTTTTTGACCTGCATTATAGATATGTTTAATTTCCATTTGTAGTGATTAATCATTGAATGCCCTTTGTTGTTTCCTAAAGCACATTGATCTCGTAATAAATTATGAATCATGTTAGTTGAACCCACATGAATAAAATTATCCTACACAAGATTTGGAATTAGTTATTGTTGTATTCTTTTAAAATAAATTAGGAATAATTTATATGGATCCATTTTTTAAATATTGTTTGACCCAATATTTTTTATGTATATATTTACGTAGAATAAATTGAACATGAGGTAGAAGAAGATGGCTGGAGTAGATAAAGTATTATGATTTCTTCATCACATAGAATTCCAGAATAGAAAATAATGTGGTTGATGGTTTGAGTCTGAAAAATAATACTACATTAAAAATGTTACATTTTGAATAATACCCCTTAGATAATTATTTGATTAATTTTCACATGGAGATTGTAGGTATAGTGAATTCATTTGTTTTGTTTCAGGTTTCAGTGAATTCATCTCTATTATAAAGAGTTATGAAAGCACAAAAGGAATAAAATGTGTTATAGAAGAATGTTTAATTTTATAATAAAGAGACGTTTATTTAATCAATCATTTATAGATATTGTTTTTTTGGATATGGGAATATATTATGATTTCCTAATGATTTATAATTGAAGAAATAGTTCTTTTTGTGAAGCTCATAGTTCACCATTTTTAGTTCATCCTACGATTACAGAATTATATTAAGACCTTCAGATGTATTACAGGTGGGATGGAATGAAAAGGGATATTACTAATTTTTTATGAAATGTTTAACATGTCAACATATTAAAGTAGAATAACAATTAATTATTGTAATTATTTATCCATATCAATTTCCATAGTGTAAATTGAAAAATATATCAGTGGATTTTCATAGGAGAACTAACAAAAACTATTCAAGGTAATTATAAAATTTTGGTTATTATTGATTGTTGGACTAAATCTTCTAATTTTATTCCTATTTGATACACCCAACCTCTTGATCAAATTTTTTGATTATATCCAAAGGATAAAATTTGGATACATGGAGTGAATATCACCATTGTATCTGATCATGATACTAGGTTCACTTCTAAATTTTTGGATAGAATTTGGAAGATGATGGACACTAAATAAAATTTTAGAACATCAATTAATTCTCAATTTGATGGATAGTCAATGAAAAAAAATTCATACATGGTGTATATTCACCAATCATGTTTAATGGATGACCATGGAATTTGGGATTAGCATCATTAATTAGTTTAATTTTCTTATAGTAATAGTTTTATTACAATATAGGTAAGGTTCCTTTTGAGAAATTATATAGATAGTGGCCACAAACAGTATAATTTTTGGATAATGTTAAGAAAATGATGTTTATGGGACTATAATTTGTGGAGTAAGATGCTATAAAGGTGAAGATTATCGAAATACATATGAGGAAAGCTCATAACAGACAAAAAATTTATCTAGATAATTTGAGGACAGATCATTCTTTTGAATTGGGTGATTATGATTTTCTTAAAATCACTCCATGGAAAAGATTTAAAAATATTTGTATGAAATTAAATTTAAGTACATGGATTATTTGACGTTATGATTTCATGTAGAGAGATGGAACAATTGCCTATTATGTGGCCTTTCATCCGATTTTATCATAGGTACAAAAGTTTTTTTTCATTTCTAAGAAAGTATGTGCCTTATATATCTCATGTTTTATCCAATAAGTAGTTTAGCTTGAATTGATACATTATTATAATGGGAAAAATGTTATTATTAATTATTTAATACTTTATTTATTTTGGATCAATTTAATTCACCGGGTCAAGGTCTTATGGAGAACCCACATAGTTGATGAAAGAACATGAGAATTTCGAAATACTATGAGCAAAAAGTATCCCCATTTTTTTAATAATTGAATTAAATTGATAGGGAATAATTTAAAAAATGTGGTGGAATGAAACATCATAAGTAAAAATAGAATAAATTTTCTTTATATTTTTTAGTGTTCTTTAATTAAATAAGTATATTCAATATATTATGTAATTCATAAAATAAACAATGTATTATATGGTTATTTTTTAAAACATTAATTTCTTGATTACATAATAATTATATAACAAAAATAATTTTATTTTTGATTTAAAAGTGTTAAAATTAGCATAGAATTTGCTTTTTAGAATTTTTTATTAAAGTTATTTTTTTGGGGAATCTAAAAAATATAGTTGTTTATAAATTACATTATTTTTTATGACATGTATACTTAATTATGATATAAAATTAATTAGTTTTGTTTAAAAAGTATGTTATTTTAGTATAAGAGAAGTATTTTAAATAGGTAATTTATAACATGTAAATTATAAACTAAATCATTATAAGTATAAAAATATTATGAATGTCGATGTTTTTCTTGCGCAGCATTGGAAATGTCATATTTGGTTTGTTAGAACTAATAATTGAGTGAAAAATAATTTTAACAACTTTTTTATTAGTTATTATTTATAATTGATGTTTTTTATTATATTTTAAAAGTTTTGTGATATATAACATAATCCATACACAAATTCTGGTTCAATGCTTGCACAATGCAAGAAAATAAAAAATTAACAAATTAAAGTCAAATTATTGAGATGTATTTAAGTAAATATACATAATGAATGAATCTAGAATACTATTTTGAAACTAATTACTCTATTTTTTGATAAGAATTAATTTTTTTATTTTTAAAAATGATATAATTATCTTTAATGCCAATGAAATACTGATGCAGTTGTTTTGGTAAAAGTTGAAAAATAAATAAATTGTTTTTATAGAAAATTGTAATACCATTAAATGACACAATACATGACTAGATATTTTTCCATATTATATTGTTTACCATAATCCTAATTTGATTCAAATTTTGATCATTTAGACCCACATGATTCACTTTAATCCCTTTATAATTTATTAACAAAATTGAATTTATGTTATTCAAAATATATTTTTTAATTTATCAAATATTTTAATATAAGGATTTCCATAATTATTTTTAAAATATAAGTTTTCCTTTTAAACATAATAAAATTATACTTTTCGTGGAATTTTATTTTTAATTTAAAGGGAATAAAAAATATCTCAATTGCTTAGGATTATGTAGTTATTATTTAATTAATGAATAAATCAAATTAAGGAAATTAAAAACAATAAATTAAATAAAATTTTTGATATTTAATTCAATATCATATTTATCATGATTAATATGACATTTCTATGATATAATTATTCAAATTTAATACTATGTTTTTATTTTTTAGAGTCCTAGTTATGAATAAAGTATAATTTGAAAAATATTATTTTTCCCAAAAATAATGTTTTATTAAATTATTTTAAAATCTTAAATAACATGAAAAGGGACAAAATTTCTATGATTCATTTGGAAATGTGATATCCTGTTATTTTTAGTCATTTTCAAATATTTTAACAATATATTTGACAAATAATATTATAATATTTTATGTAATTCATAAATAACACCCTCTCCAAAATTATCAATGAAGGCTCACCAATTAGAAACATTTCATCAGAATAAGAATTGTTAATCAACAATTTTATTGGAAATTCCATTCTTCTCATCTATTTAAACAGTCTAGAGCTTCTGGTCTCAATAATGTCTACTTACAAGAGTCTGTAGAGGTTCCCAGGGAGAAATTTTCAAATGGTAAATTTCTTCTTTTTCTATTTGAAACTATTTCTCACTTCTACATTTTCCTCCCCCTATATAAAATGTTTCATGATGACAGAAGAATCATATATATACTTCAATATTGTTTTTATAGTATATTCATCATAAAATATCTCTTTTTCTCTCATTATTCTTAAATAATTAAATCGACAAACATGGTGTCTCAATTTACCAACTTCATTGATGATACCCAATATCAAATGCTTCAGGATGACAAAAGAATCATATATATACTTCAATATTGTTTTTATAGTATATTCATCATATAATATCTCATTTTCTCTCATTATTCTTAAATAATGAAATCGTCGTCCAGGGTGTCTCAATTCACCAACTTCATTGATGATGAGTTTTTGTTTCTATTTCCAAAAATCATTGAATATTTAAATTCACTTATAATTGTTTAAAAAGACATAAATATAAACATTTTCTCACTTCATGGGTATTATTTTTATTTGAAATGTAATTCAACAATAAACAGACAATGGAAACAATAAAAAGAACGCACCATAAGAAATGAAAAAAAATTATTAATAAAGGGGTGTAGAGTCTTATTACAAGAACTTATATAGTGTTATAAACCTTAGCATAGTTTGTTAATAAATTAATAACACTTTTCAAACCATTATATATGTGGTGTTAATATTTTTGGAGAATGTATAACCACTTGTATGAGACTTTCCAATCAATATAATTTTAAATGCATCATTTAAAAAATTCAAAAAGGTTGTTCTTTTATTATATTTAATGATAGGTTTCTCCACCATTAATGACACTTTATTAACATACATTTTTCATTTTATGTTTTCAGAACTATTTTTTAATAATATTATTTCATTATTATGAGTTCCATTTTTATATTATAAAATTGAGTTTACAAGAAAAGGGTATTTTGGTATCTGAATGTGTTTTTCCCATTTTTTTTAAATGACTTATCATGGATTTAATTCATGATATTTTCATTTTACATTTTTTATTATGTGTTTCACCCACTATAGATCAATATTATATGGGTGGAGTGGCATTATAAATCATGATATGATGGGTTCTGCCCCCTTATAGCTCATGATATAATGATTGAGAACCATTATATCTCATTAATGCATTGAGTACTGTAATTATAGAATTTTAACCAATGATTATTCCATTAATATATTTAAATGTATGTATGATATGGAAAATATGTCCAAATAATCCTAGGTGATTTTTCTATACATGGTAATGATTTTCTAAAAAACGGGTTTTAAGGGATTTTGATGTTTTCAGTGGACTAATGATTTTTTTTTGTTCTCATTACATATCTTTTTATGAAATCCCTTGATTTAATTTTTTTTCATTGTTTATAATGAATTTGGAGAGAAATATGCAGGTCAGTTTTAATGTTTTGAATATTTTCAAAGAAATCATTAAAAAAAATTATTTCATAGTGAAAACAAGGGATATAGTTTAACTAGTATCCTCTTTGTATGAATTTGGTATGTTACGTATCTATCATGACCTAATTATCTAAAACTCTTATCGTGAAATGAACCTAAATTTGAATGAATTTAAATTCATTTCTCGAACTCTAGATTATGAAATATTTTAAGGATAGTTCCTTATATCTTGATCCATCATTTCAATAAAAAATATACTAACCAACACTGTCTTAAATTCTATGAATACAAAATTATTAATGTTTTAAGAAAATTTACACATTATACTATTACACTCATTACAAAAAATAAATATTTTCCCAATAACATTTTTCTTAAGTTCTAAGACCAAAATTTGGTTTTAATCTGTCAATTCATTTGGTCATTATTTTGAAATTACTAGTTTTTGAAACCCTTACTTGTGGAATAGGTCTAATTTAAAAGTAAAAATTCATTTAAATTTATTTTGAATTGTTTTTGGGACTTTTGATAGGGTAAATCTAAATTTTTAATGGTTATATAAAGGTAACCTTATCATTGCATAAGGTTTTTATAGAGTATATTTATGATATGTAAAGTTATGACTAGTTTATTATGGGGTTTGTAAGGGTAAAAATTAATATTCATTTGATATGTAAGGGTAGTACAATTACTATCTAAGGGTAGCATTAAGTTTATAATGGTTAAATAAGGGTAACATATCTGCTTTGGAATGGTAACCCCTATTTTATAAAGGTTGTGTATGAGTAATATTCTAATTATGTAATTGTACGAAGGTTTTACAATTTTCTATTTAAGGGTAAAATCCCTTACCATTATATGAATTTAGTTATCTATGTAAGGGTACAACAATGTTACCCTTATACAACCAATTTTTTTTGGGAAATTAATTAAAATTCTTATATAGTTACTTCTTCCCTAGATTTCACATGTAATGAATTTTGACCATTTTGAATGCTAAAATTCACGATAATTAATTCATTAGAATTTTAAATTTTGTATCTGTTATTTATGTATGAATTAAAATAGTACTAATTTAATAAACAATAAAAAGTGAAATTAAATGGTGAATTTAATATGTTGTTCTAAATATTGTAGACCTATTATCTGTTTATCTACATGAGGACTCTTAACTGATTTTGTTTTATTTTTTTGTGGTATTATATTGAATCTAGATAGTATATAAATTTCCATATTCATGTCTAGTGAACACTACTCCAAATATTATTAATTATTATATTTTTCATGTTTATTAGAACCCTCACCCCTCTACCCAATTATTGAGAGAATAATTTCTCAAGGAGGTATTATTCAATGTATTAATCTATGTTTGTATATTCTCATTATTTTATGAATATATTATTAGTTATATTTCTTATGATTTTAGGATAACATATAAAAAAATTTATAAATGGAAATAATTTGGAATTATCAATACAAATAATATTAAATTATAGTGTTTGTTATTGATTATCTATGAGAGATAGAATATTATTTCATGTGTTGTTTTATTTCTTTAGAAAATAAAATAGTTGGAATCATTCAAATGAAACCTTGGAAAGGAGTTAGAAATGTCTAATACATATACAAGATTTGGAGTACTATTAAATATTGATCATTGTAAAATCATCACAAACAATATAGTGGTATAATTTTTCATACCTTATAGTGGTCTTGTATACAAATTTTTTCCTTCATATAGTTCTTTTATTGAAATACATTGATGAACGTTATTGATATTGATCATATGCGAGTGTGTGTTAGTAAAACATTAGACATGTTTATGATAATTGATGTTATGAATATTGTTGTATCTTCGTTCGACAAGTTCAAAATTGATAAAATGTATATATGTTTCTACATTATTTAAATAATGTTATTATTTACTTTTTTTATCTTTTTTTTTTTTGAAATTTCCTTCCCTTCAATGGTATCTTCATTTGTACATAGAATAGGTAGACCAACATGACATAATTTTTAGTTATATTGGGAGTGTTCACGACTAGCAACTAAATCAATGGTGGAACACTCCATAATAAAGAGTTATGATGATTCCATACAATCCTTATCGAGGATTCACATTAGTATGCTTAGTAAATTCTTATCTCCATGTTTCTCAAGGATGCATAGTGGGTTCTATATTAATATTATCTCAGATACTAGAGGACTCTGAGAAACATAACATACATCAGAACTAGAGGTCAAAAATTATCACATACGCATGATTCCATTATGATGTTCGGTGACTAGTTCACTGTCCATGTTACTATTTTTGGTTACTTTCAGAATATCCTGATTTATCCTATATACCGAAAGTCGTATATGATATGGCTAGGGTTTGGTGGAATCATGGTAAGCACACAAATTCTCTATACATGATATGTCTTATTGTAAATATTTATAAAATTATTATTATTATTTTGGAATTCAACTTTTAAAAGTGTTCATTTCTTTATGGATTCATTGGGGGTGTCCTACTATGTTCTATTACTCTCACCCAACATGGGAATCATAAGGTGCATTCAGAATTCAAATATTGGTATCTGATTATGGGAAAGGGTCACATATAAGATGTTTTAGTAGAGGATTATGTAGAAAGAAATGGAACCATGACAGAATCTAGAGTATTATCAATTTATTATTTATTTATTACATGTTGGAAATTTAACATGGTATGGTTTTAAACAATATTATACTTGTTAAATATTTTGAATGACTAGAATTCCATCTGCCCAGTTTCAGCATGTCACTGTAATTATTTATTCTCTTTCATTGTTATTTTTTATATTACATGACACTAAGGGTATAATCTCCACAAGGATGGAATTATACCCACACTACTAGTTGAAATACCCATGCACATTTGGAGGAATACATGTGGTCATGTGGAAATCTAGTTCGGATATGGTGGTTTGTGATAGGATGTTACAAAATGATTTCAGAGAACAATTTCTTATATTATTTTGAGAATCTCATGGGACATGTTAGAAATGAGATAGTAATGTGGGATATAGGTTGGACATTTTCCATGTTACTAGCTGGCTCATATGTAAAAGACCATTGAGTTATCATGGATGAGATTTCAATTACAATTTTAAAACATTTTTAGTTGATTTTGGGCATCATGAATTAGAATATAGAATCAAATTGCCTATATATGCATGTTTTTATAGTTAGAATTTTTTATTAAATTTCATTTACATCCTTGTATTTTGATATCTATTCAGGGTTGACTTTTTGACTATGTAGTGTGGTAAATCTATTTACATGATGTTATGATATATCCATGCTGGGATTAATAATTTAAACATGAATCATGCTGTCAGAATTATATATATATATATATATATATATATTACTATGGAAAGCTTTTATGGATGGAATCCTTGGTAAGTACTAGATGAGATACACATTGCATTATGGGTAAATACCCCGGAAGACCATTTTATAATCACTTAGACAAATTAAAATTTATCATAAATTTTTGTGGTTTTTAAGTATTTATTTTGAGATATAGAAGATATAACCCAGAATTGTATTTTGGGAAAACATACTAATTGGGGATTTAATTCCCAATAAATGTAGAATGTTACTTATCTACCACCTAACATGTATGTGTATATTTGTGAGAATTATCCTACTCTTATACATTAATTTAAGCAATGGGTTCATTTCAACCAGAGGTATTAAATTTGTGATTACCATAGGTGTTATAGTTAATAAATTTGGTGGAATATGATTTCATTTTAAATTACAACATTCTTCATCTGTATAGTGGAACAGATGTGTTTAATATAATGATGAATGGTTTGACATCAATGTCGGAATCTATGACCAAGTATATTCTCTAAAGGATCGGTATATTAAGATTTCTTAGATCTCATTCTATGTATGATTTCCATTTCTATAACCCCTTATCATATAGAAAAATATGAATTGAAGGAGATCAAGGTGCTTCTTTTTGAGTTGTTGTAGATTATATTTATTATTCTGATTCGTTCACTATGGGGTGAACATCCTTGTTTAACAAGAAGTTGGATTGTAGTATTCGAATATGTGTTAGTTACTATAATTTAGACTTGGTTGTGGTGAAGAATAGATACACTTTACCAAAGATAATATATAGTTTTGACCAATTGAGGGTCTTATTGATTATTGAATATTGATATTTTATTATGGTACAACTATTTATTTTCTAGAGGGGAAAATATCCCAATGAAATCATTTTAGATTAGTTATGTGATGTATGATTATATAGATGTGTTGTATTGTTCAACCAAAGCACCATCAATGTTCATGAAACTCATAAGGATGATTTTACATACATATCTAGACTCATTCATTATGGTTTTCATTAAAAAAATACTCATCTACTCATTGATCACATATTAGAATTCTATACACCTCAAGATATTGTTATGAATATTTCATGAATATTAACATTACAATAGGATGTATAACTATAACATTATTATAAATTAGATGTTTTTCATGGGGAATGTGGTTAATGGGATAGTTATATCTATGAAGTGAGAGAAAGTAGTGGTTATAATGTCCTTGATATGTCCCCTTAACATGTATGATTTTAGGTTATTTCTACGATTAAAAGGATATGAAAACATTTTATGTTGTAATTATCCCTCTATCAAAAAGTTAATATTTTTAAATATAATGTAGTATAGTTCCAGGGGTAAAACTATTTTGAAGGGTCATTTCTATTACTGAAGAAAGAGGTTCAATACAACTCGTGTGCTAATAATCCCTATGATTTGGATTATATATGTTTTTCAACATGATGCATCATGAAAGAATTTGGGAGTATTACTAAAATAGACAGAGTACATAGTAGTATATGGTTCACATCAATAGCCACCCCATGAGTGGAACTACACAACCCATAACTTGGATCTAGCATCCATGGTCCATTTTTAAAAGAGTTTGCAACACTATCTCCTTAGTGAGAGGTTTTTTTCATCACTAAAAGTGATAGCCTCTGTTATATGTACACATACTAAGACCTATACTACATTAATCAGTAACTCATGTAATATTTGTAAATTGTTTACTTTGAGATATATTATTCACACGGGGAAGGTAACATCGTGGTATATTCTATTAACTGTATGATGTAGGTAACTAAGGATATCAGGGATTAGCCTTTAGAGATGTAGTAGTTCTTGATGGGTATTTTTTCTTATATGATGATGGAATATTATGTGGACTATATATTATATAATTTTTCCTTTTATTATAACATATTTTATTATAGACTGAGTGGATGATTTTTAGGATTCTTTCCTAGAGTGTGTTGTGATGCAGGGAAGCTAGTATGATGTTACCTAATACCTATATGGTTTATGTATTCCAACATTTTGATCATAGAACATGTTTGATATTATTTCCTTTTATACGTCAGGGAAAAGATGTTGAGATACTTCCATGCCCCCTCGTGGGTTTTAAATTTTAAGGAAATAAGGATGAAATATGACTTTAGTTGATAGTTTTTGTGGCCAGGGATAAAGATGGAAATCAAATGATTTGTATCATGATGCCTTAACTACTGGAGGGTTTTGTAAGAGTACCATCATCCTAGTGGTATTCTCCATAAAATTCCAATGGATTCTTACAAGTGGGATGAAATCATGAAAGGATTTGGAAAAGGGTTACCCAGGTCCCTGAGGAGTCAATAATCTATTTGGATGATTATCGATCAATTGATGTGGGGTGATCACTTCTTAATAATATGTGAGACTCTCACAGTAGACAAGATGATAATTTAATAAAACTATGTGATCATATTCTGACATTTAATTCCATTTATCTTTCTATTTAATAAAGATGTACAATTCTCATTACTATTTTGTTATGACATGTTGAAGGCCACAGGGACTCAGTTTTGTTTGGTCACATCATACCATCCCCGGAATAATGGATATTTTCATTGGAATGTTCACAAACTAGAGTATATACATTTATATTTTGACCTTAATTCTTGTGGAACATTAGATGAAAACATATCATTCATAGATTTCTCTTATCAGAACATTTTCCATGCATCCATTAAAATGGAACCATTTTAGACTGCCTATATGCAATTGTGTTGCTCAATTCCTTGCTAGAGAGTGGTAGTTGAAGCAACAGTTGTTTGAAACAGTATAGTATTGAATACCATATATGTGGGCCATTTGATTAAGAATATATTTTGGACTACTCCATGAAAGCAGCGGTCATATACATAATGGTGGGGAAAACATCTTGATTTCTCTATTCACGATATGTTATTCTTAAGAGTGTCTCCTTAGTCGGAGCATCATCATTTTTTAGAATCAAGGGAAACAAGAACCATTTTTTTGTATCCTTTGATATCACGTAATGGTTTGGGAAGGAGACATTCCGTCTAGACCATACCCCATGTTATCGATTAATACATGATGTGTTCCACTCATCTTTGATATTATATTACATACCTGATCTTCTACATGTAATAAAATGTAATTATCTTTTTATGGATGCATATACATTTTATGAGGATATTCTAGTGAATATTTTATTCAAAATAATGAAATACAATTTATGGAAGATAGTACCTCTTGGGTAGATCTTATAGTATCATGAAAGGATATAGAAGGATAACGTAGGAGTGAGAGTATGATATTAATGATTTGTGGCTAGTGTTTTTCAATAAAGACCACAGGATATAACTCTCAAGGATAATAGGTCATTAGAGTTCATGGGATTGTAGCACTATGTATTTTTTAATTTATAAAAACCCTTTTTAATTATAATCTATTAGTTGTTTTTTTAATTAAAAATTTCATGTTTTTTTCTTATGTGTTCCATATGGCCTATGTAAATGTAAAAATTATTCTACCCTTTTATAATAAGGTTTTTGGGAGATGCATATGGGTAAATATGAAATTATACATGTATTATATTGCTAACCATGCCATTTTTAAGTATAATATGGAATTCATATACAATTTGTAATGGTATTTCTTGTTCTGTAAGGGTTGTGTATGGGTTACCCTTAATTTTAATGGGATGTGTAAGGGTAGTCTTGTTAAAGAGTAAGGTACACTGAAATTCGAAATTGTTATATATGGACATACAATTATTTCTAGAGGTTGTCTAAGGGTGATCTCCATATCATATAATGTTAATCAAGAATTACAATATGTTTTGTAATGAAAAAATACACACATAATTTTACAACCCATTACCCTTATATGAAAATTATAAGAAACAGAATAGTAAAACCATATTGCACTTATGTTGATCAATTTATTAGGGAAATGATTTAAACCCCATGCTTTGTGCTTATTCTTCCACATCATTCACCTTAAATTTGTTTTGATTTTATTAAATTCTATAACTCAAAAGAATTAATTCATTGATTAATTAAATTTATAAAACCTATTCATGGAATAATTATAACACTTTTTAGTTAATAAATTTTTACAATACAAATTTAATAAGTAATTTAATTTCTGGATCATCATTTTTTAGAACACTATGCGGTTTACCTCCCACAATAACATCTTATATATTTTATTAAATTTATGTTTATTAGTTTTACTAGGGGTGTACAATTTTAATATGATCCACCATATTACACATGGTGGTTAGTTTAGTTGGTAAATTTATTTTCATTTTGTATGAAAGTATCAATATAAATGTATACATTGATTATGTTTCACCCCTTTCATATGATGAATGTATTGAATTTTTTTCGTGATGGTCGGGGCCTTATATAAGCCTTAAATTCATCATTATGTCTCATGACAAAAACATGTTTTATTATTGGATAATGTATTAACCATTTATGTTTGTTGTCTTCCCCAAATCTGTGATGGTATATTATAGAGGTTTAGAATTATGTATTCAATTATTGTGGGATTATTAACATATTTCCATGTGATTTGTTTAATAGTAAAATGTTTATATTTATGTTTTCTAACTCATGATGTTATTTATATGGAATTATTTGATTATATTTTATTTTTGTCATATTATACTCATTTTATTGATTAAATGTCTTCTGTTTCAGTTATTTAATATTCCATAATTGTTAATTCTAAATTATGATCACTTATATGGTACTTAACCCTTACTGGTCATTTGATCTCACCCTTTTCTTATGTTTTATTTTTCCTCATGATTATATGATGTTTCAAAAAAGTGATATTCAGGGTTAATCTAGGAAACTAACAGTGTTCTCAAAGGATTCCCTCTGTTGTATTTTATATTTTTAATTGTCATGTATGGTTTAGGTATTTTTATATTTTTTGAAATCTACTATGTAGTTTTTTCCATTAGAATGTGATTCCATTTATATTAAGTCTAATTAATAATGTCACCACTGACATTGGCATCCTAGGTATGTGTATGCAACAATTTGTAAAAAATATATTTTAGTAGAAACCATGTGATCTATATATAGAAAAAATATATTATGGAATATAATCCTATGATATAATTTGAGGATATGTATTGAAAAACATAATAAAAATTAATAAATTAATATTATGTGGTTTTTAATATAAAGAATACATGTGGATGTGTTACTTTCATTGATGTGTCTAGGGTTAATTACTCTATAAAGGTTGTGTTGCGCTTGACTCAAGCATAACCGAGTATATGGAAACAAGCCTTATCCCCCAGTTTGACATTGTTGGGGAATTTTCTTAAAATAATTCACATTCTCTTAACAGAACATTATAATATATTTGAAAAATATATCCCCAAAGAACCCATGTTTATTATTATGTGAAAAGATTGGATGAACACATTCAATTTATGTCAATAATTGTGGAATATTTATAATGGTATGATGTTTATATTTATATGGGATAATGTAATATAATCCATTATTTCGAAATAGAGCTTAGAAAAAGAAATTAGAAGGACATCAATACATGGAATCCAATGAGTATGCATGGTTTTTTCTAGTACGGGTTTAATCGTGTCGTTAGGTGGAAACTAGTCACCGAAATGTTCTCATAATATGAGGTAATTGTATCATGTGCTAATGATTTAGAGAAATTATTATCTAGTTACTTAAGCTTTATAGGTTGAAATGAGAAAAATTGGATGGGTAAAAAAATGGTTTAAGGAAATACAAGAAGGATGTATCTCCTAACATGTGATTATTTTTGAAATAAACACCCTTATACGTGCATAAATTTAATAGTAGTTTTCTAAAACTACAGAGTGAAAGTCCACCATTCATGGGATTTAATGTGCTAGAAAATGTTTTAAAATTTTTAATGCTTCAACTTAAAAGGGATGTGACACTATGAAATTCAATATCTCAAGACTCAAAGAAATACACCAAAAAATATTCTAATGGATCGTGGTAAAGATTATCATACTACAATAGATGATGAGGAATGATTAACATGCATGTGTTTTGGTTCAAGAATTATGTCATTTGATTATTTTATCAGTGATTTATTTATTATAATAATTATACAATAATTAATTATTTTTCTTGACGTACTTATACATTATTGATTCTAGAGCACGTTTTTAATGGTACTGAAAATAATGAAAAGTGATTTATAGGAAATTTGATCTTTTGGAATAACATGATTATGTTATGATAACAATATTTTCTCTAAACTCTGTGCACAAAATGGATTTACAAACACAAAAGAAAAATCATCAAAGTTCCATTCTCGGGATAATCTTACATGAATCCACATCATCATTGTGAATGGAATGATGTCAGAATAGTTTTCTCCATGAAAAACACAATAGAGTAGTGATGGAAGCCTCCGTGAGTTTGACAGACACCACGACAACCACAAAGTGATGTTGGAGGGCTCTGTGATTACGAAAATTCCTCCTCTGCTCACAAATTGTTATTTTCTCCATTACTCTCCCTCTTTTCATCATGATACCTAGTTCGTATAAATAGGTTTCATGACCCTAACCATTATCACCCTGATCTTTTTCCCCCTAAGATCCCATTTTGTGAAGCACCCTATGGTTCGTAAACTAGAAAGGAAAATGAAACACCCAACGTATTCGAGCATAGTGAATATGATATCCTTTTATTTTGATATTCCTCTACTTCTTGTGGGGGTTCCCTTCACGAAGCCCTATGGTCATTGAAATTTTAAGATTCCGTTTTGAGATCTCATGACACCATAGAGAATTTAGACCTGGTGAATCACACTCCATGAACATGTAAAATTCTTGCATAGGTTGGGTCATCATGCTTCATTAAGCTCCTCTATTCATGAATACCCCTTTTCATGTTATTTACAAATCACCTTTCTTTATAAAGTTTATTTTCCTCACGAGTCACTAAATATTTACGAGGCCCTTATTTTCGTAGATTCATACATTATTAACCCCTCTCTCATATGTACCTACACACTTTTACGATGTCATTTCAAGGTCACTTGAGTTGTGTTTCATATTGCTTTTCTATACATTGTTCTTATTCACATAGGCATACTAGCAGCTATTACATCATCACATAACAATGAAAACGTATACCAAAAAATTGACTAATACACTACCTCAATCCCTTATATCATTCCATGAGCCTTACCTCCATAGAGGGTTAGTTTCAATATTCTATGTTACTCCTTGGGACGATGAGAAATTCCTCATTGTCTGAGCTGCAGGATGTTAATCTTACAAGCACCCTCATTTCCAACACGTGAAATTAAATTGTCAGTTGTTGAATTTGTAGCAAGCCAGATGGGATCAATGAGAGGATGGAATAAGCATCATCTAGTTTCCTTACTTTTCAATCACCCTTCTCATTCCCTATGAACTTTGACACCATCTACACCTTGGGTAGACTCCATGTAAGCCCCGACAACCACCTTTATATGGTGTACCTTGTATGATTCAAACAGATCCATATCCTAATCATACATCATACATTGACCTTGGGTCTCTATCGATTGGTAATAACCACACCATTACTCATTGATTTACTTCTTATTACCTGATTTTCAGGTCCGTAGATACCTCTTGTTTCTCACAGCAAGCAACACGCCATGGGTTTTGAGAAAGCTACAACCTTGACATCCTATTTTTGTTGTCAACCATTAATAAACCCCATTGTCTTCTTTAACCAGGTGGACATTGATCCATGTCGTATATGAAGGGTTTGAAAGACTCCTCCTTTAGGGTCAAGGCCATCACCCATGATTCATATATCCTGACCACTTCACTTGTTTCACCTTCGTCCACATGACATCAAAATGTATACCTCTTTCAAAACTATGATGATTTTCATCCCACTTGGGTATGTAGGGTGCCCTTGTGAGGCTCAATCCAAAAAATGGTAACCAATGATGCTCCCCCCTTTTGGGTTCCACCTCCCCAAATCCACCCTTTATGGTGTCTATATCATCCCTCCTAATGCGACATTTTCCATTTCTGGGACTCATCCCCTGGTTCCACCTTTTTGGAGTTTTGTTATCCATCCACAGGAAACTAACCATTCATAATCAACACAATTACCCATACTCCTCCAACTATGAGCTTCCCTCCTATGATGGGATTTTAACTATGTGTAAGCCCAGACATGTGTTCAAGTCTATGTCCTCTATGTAAATCCTGATTCTACACCTTCATTCTGAACTATGTGGATGTTGATTCCAAGTCACTTGGATATGTAGGAATCCACCATTTGGTTCATTCCCAAAACGTTCATTTTCACATCAGTTACATATCATTCACTCCATACACATCAACCAATTCACCATAATCCACCCTCATTCATATTCATGCCATCATATCCCAATTATGTCATTCAATCCTATTTGGGAATCTATCCATGTGTAATCACATAACAAACCACTATATCAACATGTGTTCTGATCCCTATCTTATAGAAAACAAATTAGGAAACCTCCCTATGGTTCAATCATGGCCAATGATAAACCCTGGTGTCCCACCACCATGGGACCCATCTTCTCTCTAATCATCCCTTCATGGTGTCTAGATTAACCTTCACAGTGTAAAACCTTGTCGTCCGAGACATGACATCCTTAATTCTCCGTCATTTAATGTTCTAATCCATCCATCTGATAAACCTTCCATGAGATACCTCCTAGGGGTGTACACATATGATCCACTCACATCTGTGTTCTGATCATTCCAATTGATATCCTCAAGATTTTGAACTCATGGAACATGCCAAATTTAAATTGGGATGTTACGGAAAAACCATAGCTCTGTTCCACTTGAAGAAGATACCCAATAATCGATGTGGGATGACTTGGGTTTCTGCACCCTTTCGAAACCCTCTAATAGGGAAGAATATAGTGGTTGCACTATTTCAAAATCAAGACATGACACAAATGCCTCAATGGTATTACTCTCTTTAATGAAGTTTACTACCCAAACTTGACCCTTTGGAATGATTTAGAGGATGTAGCATAATTAGCTGGAGTCAAAAAATAGATGTCACTAGGAACGAGATTCATAAAAAAGTATTAATTTTTAAGCGAGACCCAGAGTAGGAAATTATTTCTGAGGAGGTGTCCATAGAAGGTGGAAATGACATCCCATAATTTAGTTTTGATCATTGGGAAAACACCCTCAAATAGGTGATCGATGTTTCCCACCATTGGGAAGCCGGAATGCGTGGTGCAATGAGAAGCATCATCAAGTGTCGATCATTGAGCGTGTTATTGGACACCCTAGTGAAAGAGTTAGAAATAGAAATGGTGAACCCATAGTGATATTTTTCTCTAATGACAATGAGTATCGGTAGAATTCAATACATCAGAAGATTATAATTTCTCCAGATTCAAACATCCAGTGCCAGGTCTTGCCAGGAAAATAGTGGCCATGGTGGTAACCTCACAAGAATTTGTGAAGTTGATCATTCCGAATTTTGGTAAAAAGAATTATCACCATGGATCTTGACAACAACAACATACTTTATATTTTATTAAAAGAAAAAAGGGTAAAAAAGCCTATATAGAGACCGTTATGGGGGCCTAAAATAGTGTAACCTAAGAGCGTCAGCCCGAACAAAATGCAAAACCTCAGAGGGAAAGGAACCAACACTAGAAATAAATACAAGAATATTCTCCAAAGACACTTTAGACGCAAAATACCCTTATGAATAGTAATATGACCCATAAATATATTAAATTTTCTAAAAGAATAGTACCATCACCCATGAATGTATAAATGAAATTTATTAATCTAATTAGTGAAAATATGACTAGAGTAAAAGTATTGGTGTTTTTTTAATTCCCTAATAATTAATTACCATTAATTAATTTATTTCAAATAAAATATATATTACTAAATGTTGTTTATAAGTTAAAAAATTTATGTCCCTCGATTTTATGATAATTCTATAATACCATACATAATTTTTGAAAGAATTATAAATTCAGATAGAGTTTTAAAATCTGTAATTTTCAAGTAAATTATTATTTAAATTAAAATTTAAATTAATCATCTTTAGAAAAAAAAATATTTTAAAAATTAAATTAATTTCTAAATTATACACATCAATAAATGGTTATGGAGAATTTTGGGGATTTTTTTAAAATACTTGAATTTTATGAATAGTAAAATATGACTATTTAACATATATACATATTATATGTTAAATACACAATTTATTGAGTCATGGATTATGTATCCACCATGGTTTAGAAAATACATGCACGTATTTCTATTTTTGGTAATAATAATTTTTTCTATTTCTTTTAATATGAAAAACTAATAAACTAATTTTTAAAATATTAAGAAAACCCCTCTAACCTCCACTATAAATACCACCCAAACTCCCCTCTTCTCCTCACTCCTCTCAAGACTTGTGAAATGACAAAATTCTACCCAAATATCCCCCAGATATCCTCCCCCACGTCCAACATCCCTTGTTCTCCTCAAAAGACACAATCCTCTCCCACTAAGAGGCTCTCATGGAAGATTAACTCAAGAGTTAAATTCCCCTTTTCAATTCTGTATCCTTCCATTCTAGTTTCATTGGTTTCTTTTATATTAATAAATATCCTCATTCAAAATTTTAAAAAATTCATGACATTATATGTACTGATATATTTTTATGATTATGTAAAAAATTATTATCATATCTCATTTACCCTTTTTTCTATTAGTAGTAAATACACAATTTGAGATGTGTTAATTTACCACATTCATGGACGGTGGGTTTTCAATTTCCATTAATATCATTAATTATGGTCATGAAATCATTTTCATGGTTGAAATAGAGTATAATATATGTATTATGTCTCATATATGGTTCTGGAATATTTTTTTACACCTTGCATTTATTTATAAAACAGAATGTGTTTATTGTGATAAAAAATAGCCAAATAACCCAAACGGTTATCACCAATGTTTTATATAATGATTCTACTTCACTCCAAGAAACAAAATTAAATTTTCCACCATTTAACATTCAATATGATTAATAATAAAATATAACCATTTTATAGACAACAATCCACATTTTACATGATTATATGGTCATATATATATATAAACCGGGTATGAAAAAAATAGACCCAAACAATAAAATTCTAACTCTTAACCCACAAAAAATGTATGAATGAACATAAAAAAGGATTAATAAATTAATTAAATGTAATATAGGCTCTATAATTATTAATTAATTAACCTAATTTAATTATTCAATACATTAATATCAAGGGGTGAAAAACATCAGATTTAATGTATGAGATTCTATCTGAACCACCTATATTCCTTCGAGTTATTATTACTATAATTTTTTCAAAATTAAATACTATATTATATTTATGTACATATTATAATTTATGTCTAAATATATAAACTAATTTATCAAGGTATATTAGTCATTCTCTTCTGAGGATATACATTCTTTATGTGATTCCATCAAAACAACCTGATATGAAAAGCCATTTTAATGAAAATTCCTAAGTTATTACACAATTTCAAGTACATTATATGATATGTTTTAGAGAAACCAATATATTTATAAAAAACATTATTTATCCTGAACACCTTCTTTGTTCACTTCTAGTTCTCTATAAAATATTACTTTCTTTTCATTTTTAATTGATCATTAGTATTTTCATTAGACTCTAGTAAATATTTTTAATTTTAAGGTTTCATAAAAACTCTTTTAAATTTTATATCATAAATTTTGGAATCAATTATTATTATATAATCCTATTATATGTTTTTAATTTCCATTCATAATATAATTATTGTTTTCATGGACACTTATTTGATATAAAAATTAAATGTTTCTTTATGGATTTATTATGATACCCATTTCATTCCATGGGTTTTATTTATGTTTAGGTATGATTGAATATGTATGATTCTATATGTTGAAATAGTCTTCATGAACATATAATAATGGGTGAATCCAGAAATCACTCCAATACATTGGGTAATGTTGAGTCTCGTTGGACATTATGTGAAGCGATCTTGATGGTTACCTAGACTAGTACTACCATATGCAATGGTTTGGGTGGTTAACCATGACTTGTGATCCTCTATGTGAAATTATCCTTGAATTTTTCTAAAGAAATGTTTTATATTGGTATGAAATTACGATTAATTCTTGATTATGAAACCTCGAGTTTATACATTTTGATTCAATATGTTCCATACCTTATTATATCATTATACTATTCCTTCTAACTCATGTGCTAAATCTTTATTTATATTGTTTATTGACATTCTGGGCCATTTTTTCCATCCCTATTTTAATGTTATCCCGAGTTCATACTATGAATATGTACAGGAACAATGGATGTTACAACGTCTTTACGAAAACCAAATAAATAAATTATCAATTAAGTCTCATGTTTTATGTTTTATGAACCTAGTATTTTGAGACACTAAACATTTTGATCCTTGGCTTATAATATTATTTTTTATTAGGCTTAAGGTCATGTAATGTTTTGCGTTAAAGGTTATGGTCTCTATAGTTGGTATCAAAGGATACTCTAGTTATTTTTGGAATATATGAATAATTAGCTTTAGTAATAACCTTTAGAAAGAGAGTATCTATAAAAAAAAACCTGATGATTTGGTAAGTTTAGAGTTAGTGGATTATTAAGAAAATGCATCCATGTTTGTATAAAAATATATAGAGGTGGCTTTTGCAGAGATGTATCTAAGGGTAAAACCTAAAAACACCACATTGATCAAGACATAAATGGGAAGTAGTGCTCGACAATGGTCCTTCCTGGACTCTTGGTTTGACACACCCTGATGATATGCATTAGTAAATTCATGAGCTTAGTGAAAAACATTATTAAGGGGGAAAATGGCCCATAAGGATTTATGTTATGAAATTGATGATGGAAAATCTATATTTAAAAATATTGAATAACAATTTAAGAAATAATTCACTTTACATTCTTATACTTATATGTTCAATGTTTTCTTTTTATGTTTAATATCTAAGTATTCAAGTCCCCTAATTGTATGTTATTTTTATTAGTTAATGGAGAGAAATAGAATAAAATGTGTCATCATTCAATGTGATTGGAAATGTTAGGATTAACCTAGTGATATAAATGATATGATGGGAAAGGTTTCTCAAAGGATGATGATATAACCTTCTCTTCTATATCATGTTGTGAATAATAAATTGAATCATGTTGAAATCCCTCATCATCCCTGGAAATTGAAATTTATCATAGAATCCTTCATTTAGTAAAGGCCTCCCATGAGTAGTGGATCTTCTAATCAACTCCTCGCAGAACAGTGGATTAACTCTGTTGAAAATATATTTGTGATCATCTTGTGCTCAGGAAATGAGAAATTAATATTGGCAGTCTATCATTTTGATGGGAAATATGATTATTTGGGACACTTATGAAGAATATTAAGTCCAATATAGATATTTATTCCATGGGTGGGGCGGAATTGAAAAATATAATTTTCAACAAATAATTTTCTCGAACCCTCTTCCTCAAGAGGGAAATAGATTTCCTTAGACTCAAGTAGAAGGAAGACGAGACCATCAGGGTGTATGAAACCTTCTTCACAAGGCATGAAAGATATGACTCCCTATTTGTTGTGGACACCAAAATGAATGTGGATTGTCTCATTAGTGGACTTAAGACGTGTCTATGAATAGTGTTAGTGATTCGTGACTTTGAAAGTTATGAATAAATTTCTCGTTGTTCCCTAACTGATGAATTGATGATCAGAGACTCGCATGGGTCTAATGGGCCCAATGAAAAAAAAATGTTAAATGAAATCAAATATGGGTGGTTCATAAAAAAATCCCATGATGGAATGAAAATAAAACATCCCACGTGTAAAAATTATTGGAAGAATTATCCAAGGAACTAACTAAAGGAAGCTAAGAATTACATTAAATTTAGAATGATAAGACATCTAGCTGGGAACATGTAAAAGCCCGAGATTTTATGAAAAATATTCTTTTTTTATTAATGTCTTGTGTTGTATGCTACACCAAAAGGAGCTTGCACAACACACATCTTTGACTTGCCTTGCATTACACGCAATCACAACCTTCCTCGATAGTGTGTGTAGTATGCAATACTGAGTTTCACGAAACAACGATATGCTATTAAAATATTATTAAAACTAGCCGTTATGAATAGTAATAACCACTTTTTAAATTTTAGAAATTTTAGCTCTCAAAATGGACTTCATTTTTGGATTCGGAGTATCGAATTTAGCCTAAGGTGAAATTTTGGTACTTTTCGGATAACTTTCATATTCTGATGAATAGTGAAAATTACTAAATTATAATTAAAAAAAACTTTTTTAATCGAAATAATTAATAGTGATAAATTATTAATTTTAGTGGTTTTAAAGTATATTTAGAATATATTTTTACAATTTAATACAATGTTGGTCATTGTATGTAATTTTACATTTAAACCAGACATAAACAAGTGTCAATCTTTTGATAGATATTGTTTCTTAAAAACACGCTATTTGTGTTAACAGCGGGATTTAATTATAAAATTAATTAATGCAACTTTTATGTTATGAATTTGGTAAAATAGACTTCATTTTTGAATTCGGAATATGAAATATAGCTTAGGATGAAATTTTGGCATTGTTCTGAAAAACATCAATTTTTGATGAATAGTGAAACTACTAAGTGGTAGTTAAAAAACTGAATTTTTCATAAAATTAATTTTACCGCTTCTGTGAATGGAATTTCAAAAATCAGAGAGACGCGGTTGATTTCAGTAAGTAAAATGTGGTTCAATGAGATGAAAATAATTTTTGGTGAATAGTAACTTTTTACTTTTATTTACCAAGGTTAAAAGTAAATAGGGTAATTAAGGGTAAGAATGATATTAATATTACCCTAACACATGTCCTAATTCTATTGGACAAGTTTATCTCGACCAAAAACAACCTTAAGTGTAAAATATTATCATTTAGGCCCACTTGGATTAGATTAGGACATTTATTATTATTTAATTCAATGAAGAGTTAAAAGAGTTAAAATCAAAGTTTATTTACTAAAACATTTTTAATATAGGGTTATACATAAGATAAATTCGATTGTAAATATTCATTATAAACCTAAGAAGATTTCCTACATAATGGTAGTTTATTTGTAATTTTTAGACATCAAATAATTTAATTTATTTATGACACAAAGATGATGCAGTAATTATCTTATTAATGAAATATTAACATAATTGATGTTATAAATTCTCAAATGAATGTAATTTGAGACTTTTTAAGAATTCCAATAATTTTATAGGTTACTATGATATATTAGTTTTGATTTAATCAACTTGGTTCGAACATATAATTCTGTTATGACTTTCACAAAAATCAGATATCAAATAGTGTCAAAATTGACACAAAATAGTTTTTAAATCAAATATTATATTATTAATTGTTATTTTATTCCTAAAAATATAAAGTTCGCCCAAATGACATAGATAAGGATATATATTAATAATAAAAAATTTGGGGTTCGTTTGGCATGTTATAGTAAGAGTATTAACCATATAGTGAAAGAAAACAAAAAGACACGGTAAAAGATAAATTATTTAACTTAGAGTTAAATCTAATTGATAAGGTTAAAATAATACCCTAAACTTGTCTAAATCCTATTGGTTGATAGGATTTAGACCCATACCCACTTTAGCTTCGAAATAAGACCCTTTGGAACCATTATAAACCGATTTTGACTTTAATATAAAATAATATTTTGAGATATTCCTAAGGTGCCCCTCTCCTCCCTTATAAAAGGGCACCTCCTCCCTCTCTTCCTCACACAACATTGAGCCTTCATGCTCGGCCAAACCCTGCCAAAATCCCTTCTCCACTTCCCTAGAAACATCCTAGAGGTTCTGGTCTTCCTCAAAGTCCAATTTTAGTGCCCTAAGAGGAGGTCTCAAAGAGGCGCTTCAAAGAAGAGGAGGTTCGGACACATTCAAAGCAAGTCGGACCTAAGGTAAGGGAAATATCACAATCTCATTTTTATCCGAGATTGTTTATTCGTAAGTATTTATTGGGGTGTATTTTATCATCCACATCCATGTTTCATAAATATTTAATATTATTTCCATCCAACTACAATTGTTTAAATCCAATTTTACCCTTCGGTGAGTTTTTAGTAAAGGAAATGAAAGGAATCTTTTGTCGTTTTCCGTACGAGGTATTTTTGACTTTTCCGACAAAAGTACGAACAATGTTTTTTTTAACTTATACGGAATGAATGGATTTTTAAAACATTATTTCCAAGAAGCGTCCTTTACAAGTTTTCAATTTTATTTTTAATCAACTTCTTTTAGTTTTAAATTGTAAGACATGTTAAGAAAGGAAAATGTTTTTGAAGTAGAAAGGATATTTTCCTCAAGAATGGATTTCAAGTGTTTTATCAAAATAATTTTCCATCTAAGATAATAAAGGGTTCTGTCTTTATCCCAATTATAAATTGGTTTGATTATGTTGTGATGGAAATATTTTTATGAATTCCTTTATCTTATATGAATTGTTTTATGATGTCATGTTGTTTAAGAATTCCATTTTAATTACATGGGTTATGCTATGATGTATTGTTTATGATTATGTGGCACACATAAGAAAGGATTCATTATATGATGGGTGGGACCTATATCTCCCTCCAATGCATTGGGTAAACATTTTATATCTCATGAGATAGACATGGCTGGAATGGTAGGTTATACCGGTTCAGTGAAACAGGACTGAAATGAGGGTTACTCGATTCAGAAAGGGACTTTGTCCACTAAGATAGTTTTGGCAATGAGTCTTGACTAACAAGAAATGATTCTCTATGATTATGTGTGAATTCCACAAAGTTTCATGTTTTAAGTTATGATTATTGTGATTACATTTCACTGCCATGATTTATCCCATGTTATGAAATTATGATCTCTTTTGCAGGTTAAGATTTCCAAAATGTTATGTTCATATGAATACGATGTGATTGATATTTCTTTTGTTTACCCTTACTGAGCATTTGAGCTCACCATTTTATGTTTTCTTTTCCCCAGGATATAATGAAAGGTTTTAGGTAAAAAAAAGGAAGATCTTTATAGGAGATGTTGAAGATCTTTCACCATGATTAGAAGATTACGTTCCGAGTTTCCAAAGACACTAAACTATTACGATCCTTGTGTGTATGTACTAAGTATTCCTCAAATGTAATGTAATGTCAATGTACGTCATGTTTCGGGTCTCTACAGTTGGTATCAGAGGAAAGGTTTAGTCAACCTTTGGAAACTAGGATGCGAGAACATTAGTGAGATCCCTAGAGATATTTATAAGGTATGTCTAGGGATGTCCCTAAGGTTAAGTATACGTATAGGTTATAGTACTAGAATTATTCTAACGATCATAGAATTAAACCTAAGATGTTAGATATTGAAGGTACTCCCCCTTTATTATGTTGTTTTCCCTAGCATGATTTTTGCCTCTCACAAAATTATTTTTGTGTTTAAGTTAATGGAGGGAACCCAATGGAATTCGGTTAACGGTAAATCCAATGGACAAATTGGTGACTATGAGAAACAAAATTGTGTAATGCCTAGAGAGAAAGATGTTGTGATTATGCCGAATCAGTCATCACGATATATGATTAACAAGGTGAAATTTAGTGGTATGCCTAATTCATCAAAGAAGAGGAAGATAGACTATTATGCATGTTCGCATGCTGAGGAGCATAAAGAAAGGAAGATTGAGATTTCTAAAGAAGGGAAGAAGAACCTTGAGGAATACCTCAAATGGAGGGACCAATGTTATCTGTGTGGACAAAAGGGTCATAGAGTGACAGACTGTTTTGGAGTTCAATGTCTTATTTGTGGAGAACATGGGCATTACCCAACTCAATGCCATGACCTAAAAAGTTACTTCTAAATCAAGGAAGGACTTCTTCCAGGACAATCATTGAAGTGGATGGACTAAAGTGTTTATGTGTTGGTATTCAGGAATAATGTTGTTGAGGTACTTTTATGGTGTATTGAAATATTTATGTATTGGTCTATTGTGGTTTTCAATAATCTTAAGGTACCAGTAACCATGAAAAGTGATTCAAATATTTTGGAAAGTAGATAATATGCCCATAATGAAGGGATAAAGAGAAAATGAAATGTTTGACAGTATTCATGAGCTCAGGATTAATATAAGGACTAAGTGATATCATGGTTTGATTATATACAATTTTGAGGATGTTGGTATGTGGAAGGTGTTAACTTTTAACTACATTCAAGTTTTCACTATGGTTCAATGGGTATTAAAGAGAATACATGATTAAGGCCTTTGAATGTTTGGAATGTGACCAACAAAACATATCTTATGATATATGGGGATCAACGATGGTATTAAATCTCTGGTAATCGTTTTCACTATGTTATGAGAGTGGACTGCAGTATTATGGATAAGCCTAATGATTGGAATGGATTATGTTGGACATAAGTTAGTATTGTTTAAGGATATAAGTTTTTTTCTATGGGATGTTATAGTAATATAGTTTTAGAAAAAGGACAACCTGCAGGACGGGTGAAATCCCATCGCTTCGGACAAGGCTGTAGCAATCGAACCCACAACCGAAGTGCGACTGGCCTTTATCGCCAACCACTGGCCTATAGGAAGTCCATGTTTAGTAGAAACTAGTTTTATTATATTAAGGAGTATGATATATAAAGTATAAGTCAATTTTAGGAACCATATGTGATTAATCTCACTATAGATCGACTTATGTATATAATTTTTGCTAACCTTTTGTTTGAGACAGATGGAATGACCCGTCATTCTATCACATGATCTGCTAACACTTCACGAATAACAAATTCAACTTCATTTATTTAAGAGATGAAGTGGAAATTGTTCAAGGCATGAACAACAGTGAGATTGTACCAAAATAAAGTAAGTATTTATTCTAATTCAAATTCTTTAACTTTAGGGAAACGATCATGAAAACCAAAAATGTTGTCCAAGTGATCTTATATCTGATGAATCAGATGGTACCTTAGATCGTCACAGATTTATGGCTTTGTGATTGCTGGCTTTTCCATAGCCATGTTCTCTACCACTCTCCATCAGAACATGATGGTTAGATTTCTCTTCCATATCCATATTTTCACCTATGTGGAAACCCAGTGATTAGTTTATTTGGGTAACCGTTACGTTTCATACTTTTGTTTTTAAAGATTGGTTTTGATTTTACTTTTTATGATGTGGATTTCTATTAAAGAAACTTTCGAATAGTAAGCCATTTATAAACCCGACGAATTTCGATGGCGAAATTCATTTTAATGGGGGTAGAATGTAAAAGCCCGAGATTTTATGAAAAATATTCTTTTTTTATTAATGTCTTGTGTTGTACGCTACACCAAAAGGAGCTTGCACAACACACATCTTTGACTTGCCTTGCATTACACGCAATCACAACCTTCCTCGATAGTGTGTGTAGTACGCAATACTGAGTTTCACGAAACAACGATATGCTATTAAAATATTATTAAAACTAGCCGTTATGAATAGTAATAACCACTTTTTAAATTTTAGAAAGTTTAGCTCTCAAAATGGACTTCATTTTTGGATTCGGAGTATCGAATTTAGCCTAAGGTGAAATTTTGGTACTTTTCGGATAACTTTCATATTCTGATGAATAGTGAAAATTACTAAATTATAATTAAAAACAACTTTTTTAATCCAAATAATTAATAGTGATAAATTATTAATTTTAGTGGTTTTAAAGTATATTTAGAATATATTTTTACAATTTAATACAATGTTGGTCATTGGATGTAATTTCACCTTTAAACCAGACATAAACAAGTGTCAATCTTTTGATAGATATTGTTTCTTAAAAACACGCTATTTGTTTTAACAGTGGGATTTAATTATAAAATTAATTAATGCAACTTTTATGTTATGAATTTGGTAAAATAGACTTCATTTTTGAATTCGGAATAAGAAATATAGCTTAGGATGAAATTTTGGCATTGTTCTGAAAAACATCAATTTTTGATGAATAGTGAAACTACTAAGTGGTAGTTAAAAAACTGAATTTTTCATAAAACTTAATTTTACCGTTTCTGTGAATGGAATTTCAAAAATCCGAGAGACACGGTTGATGTCAGTAAGTAAAATGTGGTTCAATGAGATGAAAATAATTTTTGGTGCATAGTAACTTTTTACTTTTATTTACCACGGTTAAAAGTAAATAGGGTAATTAAGGGTAAGAATGATATTAATATTACCCTAACACATGTCCTAATTCTATTGGACAAGTGTATCTCGACCAAAAACAACCTTAAGTGTAAAATATTATCATTTAGGCCCACTTGGATTAGATTAGGACATTTATTATTATTTAATTCAAAGAAGAGTTAAAAGAGTTAAAATCAAAGTTTATTTACTAAAACATTTTTAATATAGGGTTATACATAAGATAAATTCAATTGTAAATATTCATTAGAAATATAAGAAGATTTCCTACATAATGGTATTTTATTTGTAATTTTTAGACATCAAATAATTTAATTTATTTATGACACAAACATGATGCAGTAATTATCTTATTAATAAAATATTAACATAATTGATGTTATAAATGCTCAAATGAATGTAATTTGAGACTTTTTATGAATTCCACTAATTTTATAGGTTACTATGATATATTAGTGTTGATTTAATAAACTTGGTTTGAACATATAATTCATTTATGACTTTCACAAAAATCATATATCCAATAGTGTCAAAATTGACACAAAATAGTTTTTAAATCAAATATTATATTATTAATTGTTATTTTATTCCTAAAAATCTAAAGTTCGCCCAAATGACTTAGATAAGGATATATATATTAATAATAAACAATTTGGGGTTCGTTTGGCATGTTATAGTAAGAGTATTTACCATATAGTGAAAGAAAACAAAAAGACATGGTAAAAGTTAAATTATTTAACTTAGAGTTAAATCTAATTGATAAGGTTAAAATAATACCCTAAACTTGTCTAAATCCTATTGGTTGATAGGATTTCGACCCATACCCACTTTAGATTCGAAATAAGACCCTTTGGAACCATTATAAACCGATTTTGACTTTAATATAAAATAATATTTTGAGATATTCTAAGGTGCCCCTCTCCTCCCTTATAAAAGGGCACCTCCTCCCTCTCTTCCTCACACAACTTTGAGCCTTCAAGCTCGGCCAACCCCTGCCAAACTCCCTTCTCCACTTCCCTATAAACATCCTAGAGGTTCTGGTCTTCCTCAAAGACCAATTTTAGTGCCCTAAGAGGAGGTCTCAAAGAGGCGCTTCAAAGAAGAGGAGGTTCGGACACTTACAAAGCAAGTCAGATCTAAGGTAAGGGAAATATCACAATCTCATTTTTATCCGAGATTGATTATACTTTGGCATTTTTTGGGGTGTATTTTATCATCCACATCCATGTTCCCTCAATATGTAATATTGTTTCCATCCACTTACAATATTTTAAATCCAATTTTACCCTTCGGTGAGTTTTTAGTAAAGGAAATGAAAGGAATCTTTTGTCGTTTTCCGTACGAGGTATTTTTTGACATTTCCGACAAAAGTATGAATAATGTTTTTTATAACTTATACGGAATGAATGTATTTTTAAAACATTATATCCAAGAAGCGTCCTTTACATGTTTTCAATTTTATTTTTAATCAACTTCTTTTAGTTTTAAATTGTAAGACATGTTAAGAAAGGAAAATGTTTTTGAAGTAGAAAGGATATTTTCCTCAAGAATGGATTTCAAGTCATTTATCAAAATAATTTTCCATCTAAGATAATAAAGGGTTCTGTTTTTATCCCTATTATTACATTGGTTTGATTATGTTGTGATGGAAATATTTTTGTGAATTCCTTTATCTTATATGAATTGTTTTATGATGTCATGTTGTTTAAGAATTCCATTTTTATTACATGGGTTACGCTATGATGTATGGTTTATGATTATGTGGCACACATAAGAAAGGATTCATTATAAGATGGGTGGGACCTATATCTCCCTCCAATGCATTGGGTAATGATTTTATATCTCATGAGATAGACATGGCTGGAATGGTAGGTTATACCGGTTCAGTGAAACAGGACTGAAACGAGGGTTACTCGATTCAGAAATGGTCTTTGTCCACTAAGATAGTCTTGGAAATGAGTCTTGACTAACAAGAAATGATTCTCTATGATTATGTGTGAATGCCACAAAGTTTCATGTTTTAAGTTATGATTATTGTGATTACATTTCACTGCCATGATTTATCCCATGTTATGAAATTATGCTCTCTTTTGCAGGTTAAGATTTCCAAAATGTGATGTTCTTATGAATACGATGTGATTGATATTTCTTTTGTTTACCCTTACTGAGCATTTGAGCTCACCCTTTTATGTTTTCTTTTCCCCAGGATATAAAGAAAGGTTTTAGGTAAAAAAAGGGAAGATCTTTATAGGAGATGTTGAAGATCTTTCACCACGATTAGAAGATTACGTTCCGAGTTTCCAAAGACACTAAACTATTACGATCCTTGTGTGTATGTACTAAGTATTCCACAAATGTAATGTAATGTCAATGTACGTCAAGTTTCAGGTCTCTACAGAACATCCAAATGGAAATGAAGATTTCCACTTAGATAGAAGAAGAATGGAAGGTTCAGATCAACTCTCAGACTGAAGTACGGTGTTACAACTACAAGTAGAATGGGCATTATGAAAAAAATTTCTATAATAAAATCATGGTCAGAGGAAATAAAAAACAACCTCCAAAGCAATAATTAACAGATTATGTTATCACTATAACTAAGGTGGATCCAAAAATCAGTGTGGTAATAGGTTTGATAGTTAATAGTCAATAATAGTGAACCTGCTATTTTATTATGGTTCTATGCATTCATTCATATCTTGTAATTTTAGTAGGACTATTTAAACACCACATAAAAAATTGGAGGATATGTTATTTTTTTAACAACCAATGGATCAATTTTTTGGCACCAAGGATTATAAGTCCTCCGTAAGTTTGTGTTTGTGGACTGATCCTCCTAGAAAACATTATCATACAAACTTTAATGGAGTTAAATGTTATCTTTGGAATGGATTAACTATCTTTATAGAATTCTGACTTCATCTAGAGGGAAAGGTAGACCACTCTTTGCATCTAGAAGCATCCTCAAATTATTTACATGTGTAATTAGGAAAATTAATCTCTTTTATATTAATTGTCTCATGTTTGGATAATAAATCACTATGAGAAAGAATTTATAGCTCAAATTATTGAGACAATAGAGAGAATCATTCTTGAAGACATGCCTATCCCAATGGATTACCATGATGAATTCTTGGAAGAATTTCTTAGTCTTCCATCTGATCGATATGTTGATTTCTTAACTGAACTTATTCCACAATCACATCATATATCAAACAAAACTTATATAATGGTCACTATTGAAATAGAAGACTTGAAAAAGAACTTACAGGAGAATTTGGAGAAGGGTTTTAAACGCTCATGTGCTTCACCATGGGGAGCACCAACCATTTTTTCAAGAAGAATGATGGATCAATGTGTCATATCATTTATTATTGTACGATAAGTAAATTCACGATAAATAACAAGTATCCCCTACTGTGGTATATGACTTGTGGGATTAGCTTCATGGGGCCAGTTATTTCTCTAAGATGGAATATCAGTTCGGATATTACCAATTAAAGGTCATGAATGAAGTTATTCCCAGGACTACCTTTTGAATAAGGTATGGAAACTATGAGTTCACAGTGATTCCCTTTTAACTTACTAATAATATTACACTTTCCTTGGATTTATGGAGTATAGTTTTTATAGATTACATTGACAAAAATTTTGTAGTCTTTATGGATGATATTTTGATATACTTCAAGGGAAAGGAGGAACTTTAAAATCATTCAAATTATTTTCTAAATACTATATGAAGGGATAAGTTGTATGAAAAGTTTAGTAAATGTGAGTTCTAAATTGTGGAGGTATCATTCATGGGGCATGTTATTACCAACAAAAGGGGTATCATTGGATCATTCTACGATAATGTAAGTTTATGATTGGACCAAGACAACATCTCTATTAGTTATCCATAGATTTCAGAGTATATATTGGTATTATCTAAAATTAGTGAAGAACTTATCATGATAGCTTAACCCAATTACAATGCTGAAATGGAAGGGACTAGAGATCATATGGACTAAACAATGTGATGAATTCTTTGAGGAGTTGGAAAAAAGGATTAACCTTGTGCCAATACTCACACACCAATCAAGTTGGGAACTATTTGCCACGTACAATGACGCATAAAATAAGGTATTAGACTATACACTAATGAAAAATGATAAAGTGATAGCTTAAACAACATGGAAGCAAAAAAACCATGATAAAAAATATCTGACGCATGATCTAGAGTTGGCGGCTATGATATTTGCATTGAAATTTTGGAAGCATTATCACTACGTGGAGAAGTGTGAGATATATACTAATCACAATAGTTTGAAATATATATTCACCAAAAAATATCATATTTTTCACTAGAGATGATGGTCAGAGAAAATCAAGGAAATTGACCACTCAATCCACTATCATCCTAGTAAGGAAAATAATGTGGCAGATGTTCTCTATAGAAAGAATCATGCATCATTATCAATGATTATAATTAAAAAGGATTAATCTTATAAGATTATAAAAGGATGGAAATGGAAATAATTAATGTTGAGACATTATTAATCCATTATCAAAAGATTTCTCAACCACCCCTCATGGTGAAAATAAAATATTCTCAAAGAAAATATTTTTAAATTCAGAAAATGGGTGAAATCCATTCAAAATCAGAAATACATTGTATTGGAGATTTATGGGGAATGAGTTGTATGATTATGGTCATGATTAAGTGTACCATATGATCCATAGAAAAAGAATAATCCTTTTAATTACACACATAGTTCATTCTTCTCGATTCGCATAGGGAACACAACGATGTATAGAGATCCTCGAGAGAACATTGGTTGGGGCAGTATGAAAAAGAATATTGTTTGGTATACATTAATGTGCCTGATATATTAGAGAGTGAATGGTGAAATGAAAATTTATAAGGGGGTGATGCAAACACAACCCTTAAAAATATGGAAGTTGTATAATACCACCATGTACGTTTTCACTGGCCTTCAAAGGAAATTCATAGGAAACTAGGCTATATGGGTCATTATAGATCATCATACAAAGACAACTCACAATATCACAATTTTACAGGACTTCTCCATGGATCAAATATCACAGTTATATATAAATTAGGAGGTAAGGATACATGGATTAACACTATATTTGTATATTATATATATACTAGATTCACCGTGATGTTCTAAAAAAGTCTCCATTATGCATTAAGTATAGAACTGAACATCAATATGACCTATCATACTCAAACTGATGTCCAATCTAATCTAACAATATAGAAACTAGAATATATGTTGAGATAATGTTCTATGGGCTTGAAATAAAGATGATACCAACATCTTCCATTGGTAAATTTATCCTATAACAATAGTTTCAACTTGAGCATATGAATGGAACCATATAATGCATTTAACAGGAAAAGGTTCACAACACCTGTGTATTATGATAAAGTAGGTGAGTGTAAGCTTATAGGACATGAAATGATCATAAAACAGTTGAGATGCTGAAATCCATTCATCAAAACATCAATGCATCCCAAATCCGACAAAAGAGTTATCTAGGAAATCATTGATGTGACCTTGAGTTCAATGTTGGATATATGGCATTCCTCCACATATATATATTTAAAAATATTATTTGGTTTTCCAAGAATGTTCGGATATGTCCCAGGTATACCGCCCCCCTAGATACTCTTGATCATGTAAGTGGTGTGGCCGATATATTGGGGCATCCACCAACCTTGTCTAATTTAGACGGTGTCTTCCATGTGACCCTTTTAAGGAAGTAATTAACAGATCCAACACATGTACTCTCTTTATAGATTGTATAATTTGATATTATCATTCATAAAAGGAGAATCCAGTAATGATCATGGATTGTGGAGATAATTTTCTACGTAACAATGCTACTCACCTAGTCAAAGTACTATTGAGGAACACTATGTACGAAGAGGAAACACAAGAACTGCACGAGGCCATAACGAAAAAGTACCCCCACTAGTTTATGGATTAGAATGTCAAACAAAATTTTTAAGGTGAAACATCATAAGGGGGAAGAATGTAATGACCCAATGTTTTATAAATGGATATTATATTCTTTTACTTATGTCAAATAATTATATAAAATCCAAACATAAGGAACTACAATGTACTATGTGACCTTTAAACATAATATTTTCTCCACAATGTTTTGAATTTCGAAAATCATACATACACAATTATGATCATTAAGATGTTTAGAGTCTGACGAGACAAACATATTTTTTTGTTGAATTGTATCATAAAATTATGAATAGTAACACACACTTATGATTAGTAATATGACCCTTATTAATAGCATATCATTCAAAAGAATAGTAACCACTCCCCTGATGGTATAAATAAAATTTAGGCATATCATAAGTGACAATATAACCATAGTAAAAGTATTGGTATTTTCGTAAGTCATGAACAATTAATAAAAATTAATTAATTAATTTAAAACAAAACTAGTTATAATAAAATATGGTCAAAAAGTAACAATTTTTTATCTTCTAATTTTAATATAATTTTATAAGACACTCTGTAATTTTTGAAAGCATTATAAAATCAGATATAGTTTTAAAATCTGTATTTTTAATGTAAATTATGATTTTCATTAAAAATAAAATTATTCATATTTGAAAAATTATTTTTGACAAATGTAATACATTTTTTGATTCTACACATAAAAAAATTGTTTGGGTAAATTTTTGTGATATTTATAAAACAATTGAATTTTTGTTGGATAGTAAAATACGATAATATTCTGTATATATGCATTATATGTTAAATAATATATTTATTGACTCTTGGATGATGTATGAAACTGGGGTTAGATAAAACATGCACATATTTCTATTTTTGGTTATAGTAATAATTAATTTTTTATTTTTTTTGGGGAAAAATATTAAAGTAGTAATTAAAATATAAAGAAAACATCATCCCTCCACTATAAAAACCACCCAAACTCTCCTTTTATCTTCACTGCTATCAGGCCCTGAGAGTTGTATAAATTCCTATAAAATAACTCCATGAGCTCCTCCCCCACGTCTAGTGTCCCTTTTCCCCCTCGAAAGTCCAAATCATATCCCCTTAAGAGGCTCCCATTGAAGATTAACTCAAAAGGTAAATTCACCATTTCAATTCTTTTCCTTTCCTTTCAAGTTCCTTTGCGTTATTTTCTATCATTTCTAAACCTATTCCAAATTTTTTGACACATTTAGTACCTTATATGAACTGATATGTTATTATGGAATTGGAATAAATTATTATCATCCATTATTTACAATTCTTTTTTAATAGTAGTAAAAACAATATCTAAGATGTGTTATTTACAACAATCAATGATTATGGGTTTCCAATTTACATTTCCATATTCAATTCATTCCATGAAAACATATTCATTGATGAACCATACTATAATATACATATTATTTTTCATCTATGGTTCTAGAATCTTTTTGTAGACATGGTTTTGATTTAAAAAACAAAATTTTTTCATTTTGATAAAAACTTGTCAATTAACCCAAAAAGGTATCAACAATGTTTTATATAATGATTCAACTTCCCTACAAGTAACCAAATTTTACCACCATGAACACTAATATATATTAAATAATAAAATATAAATCCAATTCATGAAAACCATTTAAATTTTACATGAATATTCATTCATATATATTAGTAAAGTAGACATGAAACAAATGGACTCGAACAATGAAATAACACCTCATAGAGGTTATGAATGAAAGTAAAAATGGTTAAAATAATAAATTAAATGTGAAAGTGGATATGTAATTATTAATTAATGTACCATATTTTATTATTTAGTTCTATAATATCATGTGGAGAATTCCATCAATCTTATGGTATTATATTCTATCTGAACCTCCAATATTTTTTCGTGTTATTCTTACTATCTTTTTACCCATATTTAATCCTATATTATATTTATCTACATATTCTAATTTATGATTATATTTAAAATATCATGTATCATGATCCATTAATCATTTTATTCTGAGGATATACATTCCTTCAGTGATTCCCTCAAAACAACCAAACAATCAAACCCATTTTAAGGGAAATTATTGAATTTTTACCCAATATAAAGTACACTATATGATGTATTTTTAAGAAACCATTATATATATAAAGACAATATTTTAATCATGAAAACCTTATTGTTTTAATTCTTGTTTTATATAAAATATTATTTTCTTTTTCTGTATTAAATGATCTTTGATATTTCCATTACACCGCACTAAAATGGTTTTATTTTAATATTTCTTAATAATTATTTTACTTGTTATCACATAAATATTGAATCACGTTTTTTGATATATTCCTATTTTAACATAAAATTGTCCATTCTTGATCAAATAATTTTATTCATGGGCACTTTTATGATACACCAATTATATTATTCATTATGTCCATATTATGATACCCATTTCATTCCAAGGGTTTCATTATGTTTATGTATGATTGAATATGCATGATTATATATTTGTAAATCATATTCATGAACATGTTATGACGGGTACAAAAATCTGTCACTCTAATTATTTGGGTAATGTTGAGCCTCATGAGATTTTATGTGCAGGGGTCTTGGCAGTTAGCCTTGACTCATGCTACCGTGTGCAACAGTCTTGGTGGTTATCATTGACTAGTGATCCTATATGTGAAAAATCATTGACATGTAAAAAATCCATATTTTATGTAGCTTCCACATTTTTAGGAATTCATCTTTTATAAGACCCCATGTTTATATGTTATTATTATATATGTTCCATGACTTTTTATATCATTATGTTATACATTCTATCACATGTGCTAAAGATTAATTTCTCATTTTTATTCACATTCAGGGATTTTTAGATCATCGCTTATTCATGTTATCATTAGTTAATCCTATAATAGTTTATAGAAACAATGGAAGTTATGAGATCTTAATGAAAAGTAAAAAATTAAATTCTATATTTACTCCCATGGTTTATGATTTCTGTACCTAGACTTCGGAGAGACTAGACTTTACAATCCTTAGTTTTTAATATGATGGTTTATTAAGCGTAAAATCATGTAATGATTTTTTCATAGGATAAGATCACTATAGTTGGTATCAGAGGATGGTCTAGTTATTTGTAAATATTTGGATTAGATAAATATAGTATGAACATTAGTGATGATCCTAGGAATAAGAAAACACCCTTACATTTTGGTAAGTATAAATTATGTGGTTTATCATGAAAATGCATCCACATAAAGATACATATAGTTAAATTTGGCTCTAGAATAGATGCTTATATGGGTAAAACATGAAAACACCACATTAAGATAGACTGAAATGGGAAGTGGTGCACGACAATGGGCATTGTTGCACCTTTGGTTTAACTGTCCAAGTGGATATGATTTCATAAATTCACGAGCTTAGTTTGAACCATTATTAATTGAAAAAATGTTCCCAAAGGATTCTTTTTTAAGAAATATATCAGGGATAACCTATATTTAATCCTAGGTAATCAAAAGTTAGAATTTTCATTTCCATTACATAAGTATAATTTTATGTTCTATGTTTTCTTTTTATGATTAATAGCTGATTATTCGGGACCTATAATTGTAAGTTAGTATTATTAGTTAATGGTGGTAAATAGAAGAAAATGATCAAATAATCAATGTGATAGGAAATGCGATAATTAACCTAATGATATTACTGATAAGATGGGAAAGGCTGATAAAACCTTCATGAAATTACTTTCTCAGAAGGCTCAATATATGAATAATAGCTTGAATCATGTGGAATTCCATCCTACTCCATGGAAAGATATTAATTCTATAGAATATTTCATGCGGCAATGACCTACCCTTTTTAGTGGATCTGTTGATCTCCTCCTTGTGGAATAGAGTATTAACATCATTGAAAATATATTCCATATCCTCCAATGCTCAATAGAATATAATGTAATACAGGTGGTCTTTCATTTTGATGGGGAAGCTAATATGTGTTATACACTAATCAAGAATATGATGTCCGAAGAAGAAATTGATTTCATGGATAGAGATGAATTCAAGAATATGTTGTTCTATAAATATTTTCCCCAAACCCTCTTTCTCAAGATAAAAATATATTTTCTCAGACTCAAGTAGGAGTAATATGTGTCCACTGGGGTGTATGAAGAAAACATCATTGGGCTTGCAAGATACACGTTTTTCGTTTTCATGAACACCAAAGGCATGTGGATCATTCCTTTATCTTACATAAGCAGAGTCTACAAAAAGATTCGCTTATTCTAGGCTTTGAGAGTTATGAATAGATTGTATTTTATGACCTCATAGTTGAAATACAGATCATAGACTCTCTGTGGTCTCATGGGCCTAGGGAAAAAAAGAGGAAAATTGAATCTAATATGTGTAGTTCAAAAAATAAACCCCATGATGGAATGAATATCAAATATCCCATGTGTCAAAATTATGGGATAATTCATCTTCAGAACTATCTAAAGGGAACCGAGAATTGCTTCAAATGTAGAATAATAGGACATCATGAAAATAAATACTAATGGGATATAATGAATCCCACTAAGGTGGAATGATGAGGTAAGTTTCAGATCAAGGATTAGCCTATAGTACAGTGTTACAACTGTAAGGATCATAGTAGTGATATAAAAAATTTCACTATGCCATGATTAGTCTGAAGAAATCCAAAAAACATCCAAGGAAACAAGTAAGGGCATATGTTATCACTACTGTTGAGGTGGAATGGAAAATGATATTTTGAAACGTAAGATAGTTATTCAGCCAAGAATAGCAAACATTCTATTGGATTCTGGTTCTACAAATGCTCTCACATATTTAATGTTTAGTATAATTATTCAAAACCCTAATCAAAATTTTAATGATACATTATCTATGAGAACAGAAAATGGGGATATTATTTCATGCATGGTTTATTAGACCTACCCGGTAAATTATTATGGACTGAACCTCAAATCAAATCTTTTCATACATCCTTTAGTGGTGTTTGATGTTATCTTGGGTATGGATTGGATATATTTATAAAACCCCAACATCTACTGACAGGAAAGGGAGAACACTCTTTACCTCCTAATGCATCCTCCAATACATTACAATTGTAATGAGGATGATGAATCTCCTTTTGAATCAATATCCACATTGTTGTTATAAATTCCTTTTGAGCTAGAAAGTCGAGCTCAAATGATTGATACAAATGGGATAATCATGTTTGAAGACATTGTAAAGACCTAAAATTTCCATGTAATTTTATTAATATATAGGAATTTTATGAGTCTGTGAAAATTTACGGTGTGTGATTCCGAGGCCTGGTGTTCCTAGAATGAATTTCATAACATCTTTTTGGGTACTATCAGTAAATGTGTGAGAGGGATTTTGTATCTTTTGAACCATTTATCAGAATTGAAATCTAAGGGTACCGTAAAACTCGCAGCACCGATATTTGATTAAAGGGACCTTCACCTCGACTGAAGTAGGTCGAGGGAGAATGATAGAATATGGGTTTTTCATGGAAATGAAAAAAATAAAAAATAAAAAATAATAATTTATTTTATTTTTTGAAACCTCCTATACAAGGGGTATGGTGGTGGGGACGAACCGAGTCCTCAAAACCTCCCAATTTTTAATTTAGGGGCGGGGATCACCCAACCCCTCTTAATGGGGGAGAAACCTCTTAACTCCCGTAATTAATTTTATGCGACAACCGAAAATTAAATGTTATATTATCAATTATTTTTTATGTGTCAACATAAAATAAAATGCTATGTTATTATTTAAATTTATTGTTGGATATTTCTTTTCTTTTGGCTAGAATTGGGGAACGTATTGGATATAGGGAATTTGGAGAAATCATGTACGATTATTCTCTCCTACGAAGAACACATTATCCAAAAAAGAATACATTCCCCAATGAAGAACATCCCTGATGATCGAGGAAACACTGATGTCACCAACCTCTGTCTATCCCAACTGACATTTCCTCCTTCCTTACGGCCTCTATTGACAAATCATTGAGGTAGGGGTTTGTTTCAATGTGATTATCACTTCCCATGTTCTTCACTTCTAAACTAAGAATGGAGATCAAACTCTCATAAACTATTTGATTTGGGGTTGTTTTCTTTTGTGGAATTGGGAATAGATATTTATAATGGTTGTGGGGATTAGTTTATTAAATATCTTCCATAGACATTCTTGATTCGAATATGTGAACCACTTGTTTCTGCTCTAACACAGAGGGTGCGAGCCAAACAAACATGGTCCGACCCCTCCACCGTTCATTTTTGGTGTGTTCTTTACGATGGTTATGGTGACTGGTGTTGACATTTTTCACCAGTGGAACCCGAGAAAGGAGCCTGACACCTTAGCCAACAATGACGATGACAACATCACTCTGCTATCTGTGGATAAGTCACCGCACGACCCCTGCCATTCTGCCCCACGCCCTCTCCCGCCTGCGGCCCCGTTGCGACCTCTGTTGCCCCACTCTGCTGCCCGAGGCCCCACTGCACCGCATGTGGCCGCGCCACGCCACCTGTGTCCCTACCAATTTTGGTACACCATTCACTTCATGACCTCACCACCGAAGGCCCCACCGCACCTCCCTATGGCTCCGCCGCCCCGAGGCTCTCCTGTCCGTGGCACCCCGGCACCCGTGGCCCCACATCACCCCCCCCCCCCCCCCTCGCAGCTTCGCCATCGATGGCCCTTCCTCACAACCCCAAGGCTTCGTGGCCGGCAGCCCTGTCGCGCCACCCCATGCCGTGATGTCGGAATACCATATCGGGCTGCCCAACTCGGGCAGGTCCAACCGTGTCATAACAGACCCGGACCCCCTAAAACCCAGTTACACTATTTCGGCCATAACTTTTGCACAAAAAATTCATTTAAAGAAATTTCAGTGGTATTGGAAACCTTGGAGAAAGATGGTCCTTTAGTATACCTACTAGAGATATGGAAACATTTTGGGTATAGTCGAGTTGGATCGAGCATGAATCCAACCAGGCCCTCTGGACTAAAAGGATACTAACTCACAGACTAGGAGTCCAATTGACGCATCATCTATTGCATTGAGACCCCTATGATATGGATGTCATTTGAGATAATTCTCTGTGAGATTTCGTGGAAGTTGGATTATCTACTAGAAGCTTTTGGTGCGGACCCTCCCAGAAAAAATTGTGCATAGTGAGGGAACCTAGTAGATGGATTTGACGTGAAGAATAAAGAGAGATCTGGTGAGGTTCAGCACCAGGAGATCCTTTATGGGTCATCACCTTCTGATTTTGGTGTGGATCAACACCTGGAAATCCTGTGTGGGTCAGAACATTGTGTCTTGTGTGGGTCAGCACTGAGCGATCCTATATTGGTCAGCACCATGTGATCCTATGTGGCTCTTTCTCTTAATAGAGTAAGATTGTTCTGTAGTTACATCTAATCATCTCTACTACTGTACTTAAGTTATACCTGGTGTGAGATGAGTCTGTAGCTGTTTAGTACATTCCATCGTGGTAGTGCTTTGGTGGTATTCTTCTTTGCGGTGTACCAATGTGATACTTTCCTTCGTGGTATTTCTTCTTTTGTGGAACAGTTGAGCTTGGGGCTTGGGAGTTGGACTCTGTGTGTTCCTCATGATTGAGATGGGTTTACATGATAAATTAGTGATATGTATGGGAATATACCTAAGTAGAGTTATTAGTTGTATCCTTTCATTGTGGTTTATCCTTGGCGGACATTGCAAGACCTTGAGGGTCTATGGGTCCCTACAGATAATCTTTATACTCACCCCTGCATGGGCTATTCCTGCACCTCATTGAGTTTGGTGTATATGATAGATAGCGCTGACTGAGAACAAGTGTATTAGGACTAGAGGTAGCTTGTAGGAGGACCTTAGAGGAGGCATACCGCCGAGATGACCATTCGAGAGATATACGTACCCTTAATGTAGTATTTGTGGTGGATGATCCAAGAGCTTCTTTTCACCTATCATTTGTCTTGTAATTTCCAGCTTTCCTTGTACATTACAGTTGGGCTTGTATTCAAGCCCCATTTACATACTGCACTCACTCTGATTACTATTCAATTTACTTGATTTCGTATCTTGTTGTGTGCTTGGTTGTGTTTTCTTATAGGTTATAAAAGAATTTCCCTCCCATTTATAGGGAATACGCCTTCGGTGCTAGTCTCCAGCGCCGGGCCTATGGAAGGCAGATTTGGGATAGTCACGACACGGGCCCCTAGGTATGGGTTGTGACAAATTGGAATCAAAGGATTCATTTCTACCATAGAACATAGGACGCTGATCGTTCTTTTAACAGAAATAGTGTTATGTGTAGTGACTGTGGTTATCAGTTTAGGGAATCCATTGTTGGTATGGCGGACGATGTATCCATACCCCAGGACCCTGACATATGAATTCTAACTCATAGCACAAAAACATTGATTGCGTGTGTGTTTCATGAGTTTTCGGTGTGATATCTTTGATTCATCACACCAGGTATAACATATTGCGGGTGACACATCTATTTCATTTCTGGACTCCTCCATGTAGATATCCAGCTTCGATTTCGAGAGTACTACGCACTGATAGCCCTACGAGCGATGAGGATTCGGTACAAGGTCCTTTTCCAATAGAGGAACTAGTGGAGGAACCAATTTTATCATTACCCATTGGGCCACAGATGCCAATAGCCCTAGCAGTAGTGGGTGAAGGGCGCTTGGGTGCGTTTCACGAGTTCCAGCACTAGAGGCCACCTGGGTTCAGTAGAGTGATGGACGCACATGCATCTGAGGATTGGATGGAGGCTGTGGTGAGAGTCTTTCTTATGGGTATGGACACCAACCAATCTCATAGTGATCCTTGCCACTATTATTCTACTAGAAGCAGCAAGTAGATGGTGGATCTTGATGCTCCAGGCTCACGAAGATGTGATGCTTCTCAGGGTAGACTTCGAGATCCTGTTTCAGGCAGAGTTTTTCCCAATGACTCTTCGTACAGAGAACATTTAAGATCTACTTCATCATCAGTAGGGCAGCATTACTATGGATTAGTACTAAGTGAGGTTCACTGACCTCTCAGGCTACTCCCCTAAAATGGTGTGAGACCCATTCTTCAAGGTGCAAACCTTTGAGTAGGGACCCAGGAAGGAGATCGGGGCTTCGTTGATCTCAATCAGCATCCCTACATAGGAGGGGGTGTTAGTGCAAGCCCTTTCAGTGGAGAGTTTCCTTGCTAAGAAGTCACCAACAGCGAGACCCACTACTAGTCATCAGGTAGCAGAGTCTTCCACAGCAGGAAGAAGACATATTTCATAGAAGTCCAAGATGACCAGACCTACAGGTGGACGACCATGTGATTCACGTTCGGTTGTGCGAGGAACCCGTAGAAGATCCCTTCAATCGAGGAGTGGGAAGCATTACACATTCGGTGGGTTGGGTCACAAGGCTTGTGCCTATCAAACCCACTGTATGGATGTTCATTAGATGGTAGAAGGACCTCCTAGTCAGAGACAAAGGTTCGACAAATGAGTTCTGCAGGGAGCAGGAGGATGTTGAAGAGGAGCTGGTTGTGCAGCTGGCAGTGGGTGACGATTCAAAATATCTCTGCCACCACCACCAAGTGATCCACCCAGCCATAGGGAGTAGGATGACAGGGGTGATCTCAGCTCCAAGAATTTGTGTCCTATGATCACGATTCTCAGAAGATGATACAAGGTACGATCTGTGTCCACTCCACATTACCTGAAGTTATTATAGACACAGGTGCTTGTAATTCTTTTATTTCTAATGCCTTCATTCTGAGCTCGGAGATTCTGAGAGAGCTGTTTGCTTGAAAATTATCGGTAGAGAATCCTGCTGGAGTAGTGTCGATGATTACGCACTGCTTCCAGCAGTGCAAGAATTCTCTAGGAGTTGAGATATTCGGCTGTGATCTTCTAATAGCAGCATCGATGCCTTACGACATCATCTTAGGTATGGAATGGTTATCAAAATTCCATGCCCAAATTGACTTTAATTAGGAAAAAAGTGTAGTGTGTCTGCACAGATGGGACTAGTTTTACCTTAATCGATTATAAGGGACCCTTTGTAGCACATGATGGACATACCTAGAGGAAAATGTAGCTGATCACTCATTAGTTGGCTAGCCTTACCCTCAGAGCCGTTGATGTGTAGAGTCTGAGTTATCCTGTAGTGGTAAACCAATTCACAGATGTCCTCCCTGATGATGTTATGGGTCTACCTCCTCATAGATAGGTTAACTTTTACATTTACTCTTACCCTGGGACGACACTGATATCTACTCTAACGTATCAGATAGCTCCCGCAGAGCTTCTTGAGTTGTGGTTACATCCAGAGGACTTACAGGGGAAGAGATTAATATGATCGAGTGTTTCTCATTGGGCAGCTCTGATTTTGTTCGCCAAGAATTTGGATGTGATTTAGATTCTTTGTTTTGAATATCATTTCCTGAACCATGTGACCATGAAGAAAAATTACCCACACCCAATGATTGATGACCAATTTGATCAGAAAAAGGTATAACATTGGTCATTGAATATAGACCTTAGATCAGACTATCACCAGCTCAGAGTATGAGGTGAGTTTGTGAAGAAGATGGCTTTTAGATGATGGTATGGTTCTTACGAGTTCTTGTTTATTCCATTCGGTGTAACCAAAACTCTAGCAGTGTTCATGGGACTCATGAATAGGATCTTTCATCCATACCTTGATTGCTCTATAGTAGTCTTTATCGACGAAATTCTTATATACGCAGTTATAGAGGAGGTGAATTCCTATCATTTGCAGGTAGTACTGGACACACTCCGAGATCACCAGATTGATGGTAAGGTCTCAAAGTTCTATTTCTGGATCCAGGAGGTTTGATTTCTGGGACATGTCATATTAGAGACTAGAGTAGCAGTAGATCCAGCAAAGGAGGAGGCGGTACTTTCTAGGGATCCACCCAAAAGTGTGACGAAGATACAAAGCTTCCTGGTTTTTTCTTGATACAGCTAGAGATTTGTGATAGATTTCTCCAGAGTTGCAGCACCTCTATCAGTACTGACAAAGAAGGTGTAACCATTAGAGTGGTCGAAGAGATTCCATCAGAGTTTTCATGATCTTAGGTAGAGGATAACTAGTTCCCCCATCTTGAGGCTACTCGAGGAGGGCATAGGGTACATAGTTTAATGTGATGCATCAGGGACAGAGCTCGGATGTGTCCTGATGCAGGAGTGAGCAGTGATTGCATATGGTTCTCGACATCTGAGATACCCTAAATAGAACTATTCTACCCATGACCTAGAGTTAGAATAAATGGTCTTCTCCTTGAAGATGAGGCACCATTACTTGTTCGGAAAGCATTTTATAGTCTACTCTGATAACAAGAGTCTCAGGTATATCTTCTCTCTGAAGGACTTGAACCGGAGACATTGATGTTGGATAGAGTTCATCAAGGAATATGACTTTGATATAGTCTATTCCTTTGGAAAGGGGAACGTTTTAGGAGATCACTCAGCCGGAGATCTGGTATACAACTTCTAGGTGAGGTGACAGAGCTGTTGGCCACATTGCAGATATCCTTCTTGGAACATGATGAAGCAGTTTTACTTTAGTCTCATACAGTCACTCCAACACTTCTTCAGCGAGTTAGGGAGGCATAGGTTGGGGACACATACAGTGAGACTCGACGTGCTTAGATATCAATAGTATATGAACCTGATGGATTTTCAAAATGTCGGGAGCACTTCCTCCTCTTTAGATGACATACCATGGTACCAGTGTATCTTCATGAGTAACTGTTGAGAGAGTTCCACACATCCACTCTAGCGGTACATCCAAGAGTGGAAATGATGTACCAGGATCTCTGATGACAACACTGTTGGTAGGGGATGAAGAAAGCAGTTGCATATTTTTTCACTTGGTGCCTCAATTTTCATCAAGTGAAGGTGGAGGATCATGTACTAGCAGGCTTGGTTCACCCTTTAGAGGTCCCATAGTCAAAGTGGCATCGGATATCCATAGACATCGTGACAGGACGTCAACGTACATCTATGGGTCATGACTCTATCTGGGTGATCATAGACCAAGTCCCCAAGTCAGCCTACATCCTACCGATCAGAGATCAGGGTTCAATAGAGATATTGGGACACCTCTATGTGTAGAAGATTTTGCAGCTATGTGGAGTAACCTGAAATAATGTCTCTGATCGTGATGCACGTTTTACTTCCTAGCTATAGAAGGGGTTGCGTGAGGCTTTCGGGATGCAGCTTCCTTTGAGCACCGCCATCCATCCTTAGATGGATGGTCAAACTGAGAAGACCATTTAGACCCTCAATGACATGTTGAATGCTTTCATCCTCGACATCGATTGCAACTAGGAGGATCAGTTTCCTTTTTTGGACTTTTCATACAAAAACGGCTATCACTCCACCATTGGGATGACACCTTTGGAGGCGTTGTACATGTGACATTGTAGATCACTTATATGCTAGACTAACCCAGGGGAGTTAGCACCAGTGGGCCTAGAGATGGAATAGACTCCCACAATGAAGGTAAACATCATCTAGGACTGCATGAAAACTACACAAAGTTGGCAGAAGTCGAATGCCGACAGGAGACAGAGACCTCTGGTTTTCGAGGATGGCGACCATGTCTTTCTATAGGTCTTGATGAGGTTTTTTGATATTTGGAAGAGGTGGAAAGTTATCTCTGATGTTCATCGGACCCTTTCAGGTCCTCAGTAGAGTTTGAGAGGTGGCTTACTGCTTTGCTCTTCCACCTCAGTTTCATGGAGTGCATGATGTCTTCCACGTATCCCAGCTGAAGAGATACGTGCACAACCCTTCTAACATCATTGACCTTGGTGATCTGGACATCGAAAGTGGGGTGAAATTCATAGAGGTTCCAGTAGATATTGAAGATCGAAAGTAGCGGGTCCTTAGTGGGTGGTGGATTTCTTGGGTGTGCGTTCGTTGGCAGCACGTCAACCTCCAGGAGAGCACATGGGAGTGGTAGGCTCAGATTCATTGTCAGTACCCCCACTTGTTTTCTTTTTTTTTTGTAATGTTGTTTTCAGGGACACAAAGCTAGAGGTGGGGAGAATGTAAAGTCTCAACATTTCCATATGATTTTTTAATATATTGAAATTTTACGAGTCTGTGAAAATTGATGGTGCGTGATTCTGAGGAGCGGTGTTCCCAGAATGGATTTCTGAACTTTTTTTCTGGTACGTTCAGTAAATGTGCAAGATGGATTTTGTTACGTTGGAAGCAGTTCTCAGAATTGAAATCGGATGGCACCTTTGAACTTGTAGTGATGATATTCATTTAAAGGGATCTTCACCTTGACCATAGTTGGTGGATGGTGAAAGATAAAATTTTGGTTTTTTGTATAAATGAAAATGAAAATAATAAAATAAAATAAACAATTGTTTTAATTTATTTGTTAAAACTTCTTATATCTGGCTTATGGTGGTGAGGACCACTCAAGTTCTCAAAAACTCAAAATTTTGAATTTAGGGGTGGGGGCCACCTAACCCCTTTCAAGGGGGGAGAAACCTCGCAACTCCCCCAATTAATTTTTTGTGTCAACATTAAATTAAATGTTATGTTATTAATTAATTTTATGTGTCAACATAAAATTTAATGTTAAGTTATTTTTTAATTTCTTTGTTGGAAATTTCTTTTCTTTTTGGTGGAATTGGGGAAAGGATTGGAAAAAGGGAATTCAGAGAAAGCTTGTAGGATTATTCTATCCAACTAAGAACGTGTTCTCCAACGAAGAACATGCTCCCCAACGACAAATGCTCCCGACGATCGAGGAAACGCCGATGTCACCAATGTCTGTCTATCCCCAAATAAATTACCTCCTTTCTTTATAGCCTTCGTTGACAAAAAATTGTGGCAAAGGGTTATTTCTATGTGATTATATCTTCCCATGTTCTTCCCTTATAATCTAATAACATGGATCAAATGCTCAAAAGTAGTTGATTTGTAGATGTTTTATTTTGAGGGATTGGGAATAATGATTGATGATGGTAGTGGGGATTGAAGTTTCTAAATATTTTCTATACATGTTCTTTATTCAAATACGTGAACCACTTGCTACCTCTCTAACACGGATGGTGTGTGCCAAACAAACATGGCCTGACCCCTCTGTAATATTTTTTTGTTGTGTTCTTCACAATGGTGATGGTGACTGGTGTCAGCGATTGGCACCGGTTGTACCTGAGAATGAAAGCCGAGACTACTGCTGGCCTCAACGAAGACAATGGTGCTTCACTGTCCACATCTCTACCACCCTGTGGTCCCGCCATGCTTCTCTATGGCCTACGCCACCCACGACCCCACCACCCGTAGCCTCGTCGCACCGTTCGTTGACTAACACCCCCCATGCCCCTGCCACTTCACGGATCCACCACCCTACGACCCCTGCTGCACCTCCGCTCTGCACTACCCTGCAACCATCGCCGCCCACGACCCCATCGTGCCGCCCCGCGACCTCGCTGTCCACGACCCCATCTCGCCACCCTATGGCCCTGCCACCCCACGAATCAGTCGTTCTTAGCACCTCACACCGCCATGCAACCTCGTCGCCCGCGGACCCACCGTGCCACTACACAGCTCCACCGCCTGCGGCCCCTCTGTGTTGCCCCGCGGCTTCAACGCTTCGCGCCTCTAGGCTGGACTCCCAGACCGGGCCACCCAGCACTGGCAGGGCTGGACCCAGCGTGTCAGGCCGGGTCATTCGGACTGGGTCAGACAAGAAACGGACCCACTATGACCCATTTATGCTATTTTGGCCATAACATTACTACCGAACGTGTGATTGATGAACCATAAGAGGATATGGAAACCATGGAGTGAGAGGGTCCCTTTGTTATACAACACATGCGATATGGACAAAGATAGGGAATGGTCGGGTTGTATCGAGCACGAATCGAACCGGGCTCTTGGTACTAAAAGGCTAATAACTAACAGATCGGGCGTCTAATAGAGTTACCCACTGTTGCCTTGAGACCCCCATGATGTGGAGGTCCATTGAGATACATCTTCATGAGACTTCATGGATGTTGGATTATCGACCAGAGGCTTTTGGAGCAGAACCTCCCAGAAACAAGAGAGCGTAGTGCGAGAACCAATAGCTGGCTATGACCTGATGAATGAAAAGCAATCTTATGTGTGTCAACACCAAGTAATCATGTGCGAGTCAGCACCTAGAGATCATATGTGTGTCAGAACCAAGCGATACGGTGGGGGTTAATACCTAGAGATCCTATGTGGGTCAGCACCGAGCGATCCTGTGTGGGTCATCACCGAGCAATTATATGTGGGTATTCCTCTAAACAGAGTAAGATGATTTAGTAGTTACATATAATCGTATATATTATTATACTTAAGTTATACATGGTCTGAGATGTGTTTGTACCTATGTATTACATTCCATTGTGGTAATACCTTGGTGGTATTCTTCTGTGTGGCGTACATGTGTGGTACTTTACTTTGTGGTATCACATCCATTACGGAATAATTGAGCATGGGGATTGGGATTTGGACATTGTGTTTTCCTCATGATTGAGATTGGTTTACTTGATAACTTAGGAAAATAAATAGTCATATAACTGAGTAGGGTTATCAGTTTTATCCTTTCATTGTGTTTTATCTTTGGTGGATTTTGTGAGACCTTGAGGGTCTTAGGGTCCCTTCTGAGTATCATTGTACTCACCACTGCAAGGCCTATGCCCACACCTCATAGTGTTTGGTGCAGATGACGGACATCACTGACTAAGGATGAGAGTTCCCAAACTGGAGGTAGCTCGGAGGTGGACCTTATATGAGGCATAACGTAGAGACTACTGTTCGAGATCTGTATCTACCATTCAGGTATGATCTATGGTGGATGATCCAGGAGTTTCTTTTAACCTATCATATGTCTAGTACTTTCCAGTTTTCCTTGTACATTCTAGTTGGGCTTGTATTATGGCCCCTTTTAGTTATTGCACATAATCTGATTACTATTCAATTTAATTGAGTTCGTATCTTGTTGTGTGATTGGTTATGTGTCCTTATAGGTTATAAAGATAATGCCTTCCTAGTTATTGGGAATACGCCTTCAGTTCTAGTTGCCAGCCCCTAGCCTATGAAAGGCGGGCTAGGGGTAGTCACGACATTGGCACTGGGGACAGGTCGTGACTCACATGCCCATTATGAGGGATTAAATTGATTTATTCCCAAATGTGTTTAATATTCTTCCTCTTTATCGATATGTTGATTTTTTAAATGATCTAATTCTTGGATCTCTACCTATGTCAAAGACAACATATTGAATGTACACCATATAACTAGATGATAAAAAATTTGATATTGGAGAATCTAGAGAAGGATTTTATACATTCATGTGCTTCAACATGGGTTGCACCATTTCATTTCTCAAGTAGGAGGATGAATCAACATGGCTTTTCATTTATTATCGCAAGAACAATAAAATCATGATTAATAACAATTATCCCATGCCACAAATATATTTCTTGTTTGATCAGCTTTATGCGGACATTTATACCTATAAGGTGGACCATTGATCAGGATATAAAACATTAAAGGTGATGAAGGAATATATTCCCAAGAAAACCTTTCAAACAAGGAATCGACAGTCTGATTGCACATTTATTCTTTTCAGTCTCACTAATTCTCAATAAATATTCATGGAGTTAATAAATAGTTAATATAGAGATTGCCTCTAAAATTATGTGGTTGTCTTTATTGATTATATTATGATATACAGAAAGAGAAAAGAGGAACACAAAGAGCATTTAAATAAATTTATAATGACCTTAAAAGGGGAAAATTTGTGTGAAATGTACAATAAATATGATTTAAAGATGATGGTGGTATCATCTATCGGGAGTGTTATAACCAATAAAGGTTTATCTTTGGATCTTTCTAAGACAAAGGCAATTAAAGGGTGTCCCATGAAAATATATTTAATGGAGATATGATGATATATATATCTAGTTAGCTATTATCGAAGAATTTTTAAGACATTGTCATGATGGTTGAGCACAGTTACTAAGATGACACAGAAAGGAGTGATGTTTGTAGGGACTCAAGAATGTGAAGACTGATTTAAGGAGTTGAAAAAACAGGCTTATCCCAATGCCAATACTCACAATCCCAACAAGTATATAGCACATTGTGGTGTAAATTGATGCATCAAAGAATGGATTAGGGTTTTGATGATGCAAAATGATAATGTGATATCCTACGACTAATGGTAGCTGAAAATGAATGAGAAAAACTATCCTAAGAATAATTTGGAGTTAACAGCTGTGATATTAAGTTTTTAAATCTATTTTCATTATCTCTTTTGGGAAAAGAGTGAGATATACACTGATCACAATAGTCTAAAATATATAGTCACACAAAAAGGTCTTAATATGGGCTAGTGATGATTGTTAGATCTCATCAAATATTATGACTTCTCAATCCACTACCATCCTGGTAAGGAAAATAAGGTTGTGGTTGTTCCTGGTAGAAAGGATCCTGCATCGTTTTCAATGAAGAGATTTTAAAAGTATCCAATATTATTTTATTTGAAGATGATGTACATGGGAATCATTAAGAGAGAAAAAGAATTAATCTAGTCTCATATGATTTCTCAACCATCCCTTGTGGAGAAAATAAAGGACGATCAAAGAAAATATATGGAAATTCAGAAAAGGGTGGTACCCATTGCAAATGGGAAATACTCTGAGTTCATTATTGATGAAGAAGGTACTATAAGATTGGATTCATGATTATGTTTACCATCTGATCCAGATATAAAGAATTTTCTTTTGAATGGACAACATAGCTCAATATTCTCTATTCACCTATGGAGCTCAAAGATGTACTGAGATCTCCGAGAGAAAATTTGGTGGGACAATATGAAGAAGCATATTATTGAGTATATATCAATGTTCCTGGTATATCAGAATGTGAAGTAAGAATGAAAAATGTCTAATGGGATGATGCAACCACTACCCATAATACTATGGATGTGTGAGAATGTCACCACAGACTTTGTCAGTGCATATCAAAGGACATCCTATAGAAATTATTATATATGGATCATTTTGGTTTGTATTACTAGTACCTCTCACTATATGAAAACTCAGGCTGACTTCTCATTGGATCAACATTCACAATTATATATCAAGGACGTGGTAAAGCTACATGGAGTACCACTATCTATTATATCCGATATAAATTTGATATTCATCTTGAAGATCAGAAAAATCTCTAACATGATCTAAGCATAGAACTAAACTTCATTACAACCTATAATCCCCAAAAAGATGTCCAATCTAGGTGAACTATTCATAAACTAGATTATATGTTGATAGCTAGTTCAATGGATTTAAATGGAATATGAGAAAAATAACTTCCATAGGCCAAATTCTCCAATAACAAATTTTTACACTCGAGCATCTGAATGGAACCATATAAATACCTCTATGGAAAAAGATGAAGAAACCAGTGTGTTTGGATGATATTGGTGAGAATATGTTTCTATGACATGAAATGGTCAAATAAATGGTGGAGAGCAAGAAAACCATTTAGCATCACATCATGGATTCCCAAGGATGAGGAATGTGTTAGCAGATAATCGTCAATGAGACCTTGGGGTCAATGTTGGAGAAGTGGTATTCCTCCACATATCTCCATTGAAGACGGTTATGAGGATTCAGAAGAAAGAAAGCTATATCCCAGACATATCCACAATTAGAAATTCCTGATTGTTTTGGGGATGTGACCTATCAACTGGGACTTCCACCAACCATGTCTAAAGTTCACAATTCCTTCTATGTATCCAGTTTAAGGATGTATATACTAGACCATTCACATGTACACACTTCAAAAGTGGTACAATTAGAGAATGATCTTTTTTATGGGGATCATTTAGAGAAGATCTTGCATTGTAATGATAAAGTTATACATGACAAGACTACTCACCTTGTCATAGATCTATGGAGAAACTGTAAGTATGAAGATGCAAAATGAGAACTGGTGGAGTCAACGTTGGAAAATTACCCTCACCATTTTATGGATTAGAATTCATAATGAAATATTGAGGGATAAAAATCAAAAGAGGGGGAGAATGTACCAACCCGATGTTTTATTAATGAAAATTACCTTCTTTAAATTATGTCATATAATCACATGAAATCATATGAAAATGAACAATTAAGTACTGTGTGACATTTGAACAAAATATAGTAACTTCTATGATTTTAATTTAAAAAATCCTATATACACGGTTGCAATTAGTAAGATGTTTAGATTCAGATAATGCACACTTAATTTTTTAGTGAAATGTAACCACCACTAATTAATAGTAACCTACCCTTATGAATATTAATATGAACCTTATGAATTATAAATTATACCAAAGAATAATAACCTCACCCATGAAGGTATATGTAAAACTTTTCTGCCTTATAAGTGATAATATGACCATAGTAAAAGTATTTGTATGTTTTACATCATAAATATTTCATTTCAAATTATTAATAAATATTAAATAGAATTAATTTTAAAAAAATGTGGTCATAAATTTTAAATTTTTTTTCTCTTGGTTTTATGATAATTTTCAAAGTCCTTATGAAATTTTTTAATGCATTATAAAATTAGTTATAGTTTTAAAATCTATATATTTCAAGTAAATTATGATATTACTTAAAATTTAAAATAATCATATTTAGAAAAATATTTTTGAAAATTGGAATTCATTTTTGGATTCAACACATCAAAAAATGGGTATATTTGTTTTATCAAATTTTTCCAAATTACATTAATTATTGATGAATAGTAAAGTACGAAAATTTTCCTTATATATACAATATATGTTCCATACACTATTTATTGAGTTATAGATGATGTAATCACATTGGATTCAATCATACATGAAAATATTTCTATTTTTTCATAGTAATCATTACTATTTCTTCTCTTATGGAAAAAAATAAACTAATAATTAAAATATTAATAAAACCCCCTCCCTCCAATATAAGACACACCGACACTCCACTCTTCTATTCACTCCTCTAAAGCCTTGTGCCTTGCTCGAATTTTGGTCAAATCACTCCTTGAGCTCTTCCCCCACATCAAGCAGCCCATGGAATCCAAAAAGACTAAATCTTATACCAATATAAGGCTCTCAAGGAAGATTAACTCAAGAGGTAAATTCCACTTTTCAATTCATTTACTTTCCATTCATGTTTGGTTTCATTATTTTCTATCCTTACCTATACTCCATCAAATTTTAGGAAAAATCCCTTACCACATATGTAGTATAATTTTTTAATGATAATGTAACAAGTAATTGTTTTCTCCCTTTTACGCTCCATTTATACAAGTTGTAAAAACAAAGTCCTAGATGTGTTAATTTACCACAATCACGGATGATGGGTTTCCAATTTCTATTACCATCTTCAATTATTGTCATGAAACAATTTTCTTTTTTGAACCAAGATATAATATATATATATTATATATCATCTATGGTTCTGGAATATTTTTGAAAAACTATTTTTTATTTTTTAAAACTTAATGTGTTAGTTGTGATCAAAAACAGCAAATTAACCCAAATGGTTATCACTAAATTTATATATAGTGATTCATCTTTCTTAACAATAAACAAAGTAAAATTACAACCATGTAACCGTTTAGATGTTCAATAATAAAATATAACTCCAATTCCCGAAAACCGTCCTCATTTTACATGATTATCCATTCATGTATATAAGTAATCTGAACAAGAAACCATCACACCCGAACTATGAGATAGAATGTCATAACCAATCACAAATTTTATTAATTAACATAAAAATTTTATAATAAATCATTTACATGAAAAATAAGATTTGGATTTCTTAATTAATCAACTTAATTTTATTATTCAGGTCATTAATATCAAGTGTAGTACACCATCAGACTTATGGTAGGGGATTCTACCTGAACCACCAATATTCCTATGGTTTATTATTACTCTCTTTCTACCCAAATAAAATCCTATATTCTTTTTTAAGTAAATATTATAATATTTTTTTATATTTCAAAAGTCTTGTATCATGATCCATTAATCATTCACTTCTGGGGATATACATCCTTTAAGTGAGTCCTTCCACAAAAAATCTCAATAAGAAAACTCGTTTTAAGGGAAATTCGGAATTATTACAAAATTTCAAGTATTCTATATTATCAATTTTTAATAAAATTGATTATTTATAAAAAAAGACTTTTTATCATGAAAAATTTCTCAAATCACTTCCGGTAATATATAAAATATTATGTCCTTTTTTCAATGATCTTTTATAATTTCATTAGACCCCACTAAAATGTTTTCATTTTATGGATTCTTATAAAGCATTTTACATTTTATCATTTAAATTTGGAATCAATTGTCAAGATATATTTCTATTATACCTTATCAATGTACATGATTAATCTAATTATTTTTTTAATATATACTTGTATGACATTCTCATTAAATTAAGCTTCATGGCTTGATTATGATACCATTAATTTATTTGGATTTCATTACAATTATGTATGATTGATTATGTGTGATTATATATTTGGAATGAATATTCATAAACCTTTTATGATGGGTGATCCCAAATATCAGTCCAATTCATTTGGTAATGTTGAGTCTCATGATACGTTATGTGCAACGGTCTTGGCAGTTTCCCTTAACTCAGGATACCATGTGCAATAGTCTTTCTGGTTAACCTATACTTGTGCTCTTATATGTGAAATATGCCTTGAATTATACTAAATCCATGTTTTATGTTGCGGCCACATTACTAGGAATTCTTGTTTATAATACCTCATGTTTATATCTTATGATTCCATATATTCCATTCCTCTGTATATCATTATGTTATGCCTTATAACCCATGTATTAAAGAATTATTTATCATTTTTATTCCATTCCGGGGATTTTTTTTACATCCCATTTTCCATGTTATCCCATGGTTATCCTATTTATATGTATGAGAACAATAGAAGTTACGATATTTTTATTAATACTAAATAATGAAATGTAATATTTAGTCCCATTTTTTACGTATTATGTACATAGTCATCAAAAACATTTGAATTTATGATCCATGGCCTGTAATATGAAATTTTCAATGCATAAAATCATATAATGTAATGTGTAGAAGTCTAGGGTTAATATATATCTCTCACTCCAATTTTGAAATAATTAGCAGTACTAGAGAATTTGGAATTTCTTTCCTAATATATATACGAAGAGTTGAATCTTATTGTTTTGCATGACCCATGCTACTTCTATAGATAAGCAACCGCCTCCTTCCTAAAGTCGTAGTGTAAAATCCAATGAAAAAAGTTTTCATTGTTACACTCCACCACAAAATGACCCACGACAGCATATATTTGGTGACCATGACCTGTATCTCTATTAGAGTTCATCCAAATGAGGTTGATTGACACTCTAACATAGCAGTAAAAAAAAGTGGGGGACATCTTAATGTGGGACATGGAACTATATGATTTGGAGGGTTTTGGCCTTATCAATCCCTTTTTTACCCAAATGGCTATGCAGGGAGTCGTTGCTCCCCACTCCGACATCCAACCATTTCAGGAGTCTTTAAATGGAATGCTCTTAAGACACATTGCGCTATGAAAATGAAATGAGGAACATCAAGGAAATCCAGGAAATGACTTCCTCCTAGGAGTCGATAGGAGGGATCCCATGGGGCCTCATCAATGCCACTAACTTCATGTTATCCATGAGAAATTGAATTTGGTTTTCACTACCTCCCATCCATCCCCAATCCAACTAACCCAACATCATCATCAGGAACAAAGTCAAGAAGACGCTCATCCAGGAGAGTCATCTTCAATGCCATCTAGGATCCATGCAATAGATATCACATATTACAATTTCCCATCTATTGTAATGTAGGTCCACTTCCATGACTAATCGGGATCAAGAGCCCAACCACCTCTTCTAATAGCTAGGATAACTCTTCTGGTCACGAGCCAGACTCATAGTAGTGGGTCGATCCATGGTGGTGGGATCAAGTAAATAGGTCCTCCCTATACCATTATACTCTAGATCAGAGGCCCTCACTATCTCATTGACACCAATCATTGAGGTTCTCCATGTGTATGTGATTATAGGTATGGATAATTTACCACTATTTTAGGATATCATAGAGAAGGCCCACCTCACATCATCACTGGTTCTAATAAATGCCATCCCTTCTTCTAAAACTCTCCATGAGGAAGTCCTTCATGTGTTCATCTCTTTCAGTGCGTGCACCCTCCATGTGCTACCAAAAAATTACAGACATGGAGGTCCTCCCCATATTCTCATCATCTTCAGTGGAGGCCCTCCCCACTACAACACTCCTAACTGTGGAGGAGACCTATTTGTTTAGTTGTGTCAGCGTGATGACCCTCCTCATGCTACCACAAATATCTTGGAAATGAGGTACTCTCCATGATCTCATTAGCTCTAGTAGAGGCCCTCCCCAGTTTGACACTCCTAACTACATAGGCCCTCCCTGTTCATCCATCAGCTGACATGGAGGTCCTCCCCATGTATCATTTTACATATTCTCATGTGATCCTCGCACCCATTATCATGAATGAAAAGATCATCCTCGCTCCAAAAACAACAAATGAAAATATCCTTCTCATGTCATGAGCAGATCAGGTGGAGGTCATCCTCACTCTTGTGCCAACCCACACATAGGTCCTCTCCATGTCAAAGATCTCAATTTCCCTTGAGAAACATCACTAGAAAGATGTATGAACACCATCATTAAAGGAACAATATTTTGAAGGAAATGGTCATGGTCAACCTAGTCCTTTTTCAGATTTGGAAGCGGAATGTGACTTGATGATGTAGCCTTCTACCTGATCCTCTATTTATTAGTCTAGGTTCGGAACCTAAAATGTCATATTATTCATCCCAGAAAGAAGATGTAGGATATTCTCAAATACCTCCATAGTTATATGTAAGTGGAGGGTGTATTTTTATCCCATGTAGGTTCTTGCTATGAATTTTTCACTACTGTCACCATACTCACTCTCTACCTCGATAAAATATCATAAAGAGTCATTATCCAGTCCGGTGGACGTCGAGTACTCCACAATTTCTCCACCAGTGTTCATCACCCTGAAACAAGATTTGACAGTCAATACCCCATCCTATAGGGATGTGGTTATGCAATTTTTGTAGTCCTTAGGTTATAGTTGAGTATTCAGAGTTTGGTTATCCTGTGCACCATACTCTCGACCGAACATCCCTCCATTGTAGTTGTCTATATTAGTATCGTTACTAATTATATAGCGCCCCTTATTGATGAAGGTTGAAATAGAGGGCTGGATTTTAATTATAATAGGAGCATTTTTTGGACATTAGCATAGTTGGCCAGTTTCTTGAGTTGTTCTGGCCTATTGGAAAATCACAATTCTTTTCTCAATAATCCCTTACTCATATTGAACTAATGTGTTGCTTCAATATCATATTGGTGATGCATTTTCACCCCATGAATCACAAGGTGGTATATCTAAATAGCATGTAGCATCTTGATTACATCATCTAGTAGAGTCACATGGTTGACCAAGAAACCCTTCCCATTGATGAACACCCTACATTTCCTAGTTATAATCACGGCCTCTAGTAACGATGTGTCAATTGATTCACTGTAATCTATGGGATTATTTTTTAGGCATCCCTATATATTTATATCTATTACTAGGGGAGGTATGAAGCTTTCCAAATTAGCCTAATCCTAAGACAGTCATATATTCTTGGTGACATCGATAATATTCCCCTAGGTATAGTCATTATTAATATGGATGACCTCAGAGAGAAAGAAACCGATATGGGAATCATTGAATATAACCTATGCGTTGTCGTTGTACCATCTATTTTGGATCCACCAAGCATTGTCACTCATCAATAGAGACTAATTCATGGCCTTATTGTGCCTGATGAGCCATTGCCTCTCGGTCAGTAACCCAACAAGGAAACAAACACCCAGGAAATATTCTACCATCTGACCCATATGGCTCATTCCAGAAGATAGAACATGATCATGAGGAAGATGAATTATTCCAGCAGCTCATGGAAAAAAAGGGACATTGAAAAACCCACGGTTGTGGGTGTTGCATAATTCAATCCTGACTATGGTTATCCTCAGCAGGACCCCATCCATCCTACATAGGGGAAACATGGATAGCCACTAGTTCTTTTCGGTGAGTTTCTTTCCATTGATCCTGACAAACCAATTTATCCAAACATGGTAGAGGTAAGAGCCTATGGTATGCGACTAAGGTTCATGTCGACGAATCTACCTATACTATATGAGAACTATCCTCGAGCCTCTCATATAGTTATTCCTCTAGCTTATCAATAGGTCCATCCATCAATAGATTATCAAGTTGTTCAACCTGCCACTACATGAGTCACTGGGTCCACTTATCATGTTGATGATCATAGAAACATCTTGGTCATCGGGAATTTTCATCGATACAACAGTCCACCTCATTTTGATTTGATGGATCCTTTTATTCCTTGCCTCGAGGCTCTTGATGTGCACAAAATAGCAATTCTAGCTGATGGAATGCCATATCAATAAAGGGTAGATGACATGCCAGTTTTTTGGAATATGGAAATCCAACCACTCCCCCCTTCAACAGGATGAGCAACCAATTTCAGCATCTGGACCACATTATCAATAAGAGTGGACTCATGCTGCTGACTCTAATGCATCTAGAAGCCACCAAGCCCTATTGTTTCATACATACATTGAAAGGTCACACGTTCATATGGTAATGACAGTTATATCTTGGATCGTTAGTTTGGTTGGGGAATCTCCACAGAAAAATCTTGTATCAGTTTTGTTCCACCACCTAAAAACTGGCATTTTCAACCAATTATAGTGAATGAGAATGATCGACGAGTGGGTCACAAACTTCGTAGATAGGTGGAAGGTCCTCATGTACTTACTCAGCATTCGGATGACTCAATAGTAGTTTCTAACAATGTGTGTCAGGAACGTGAAAAAATTATTTCTCCTACCAAATCACTCAGAATTTCCATAGTGGATTCCAGGACTTCTTTATCATGGCCCAGTTCTTATATGATGCATTTCAGCATTACTTGAATGAATGTCTGTTTCCTCTTACCACACCTTTAAGGAGAGACACCAAGGATGAGAAGTGTTCCATTTCATATGTAAAGAACCTTAGGCATGTAAAATTGTTTTTTGATGTTCCACATCTATAGCATCACCGAGGAAAATAACATTAGGCCCAGCCTCCGAATTAAAATTTCACACTCATAATTGGCTGACGCCACCTAGATAACCACCACCACCTATGAATGGTAATAAATGTTATCCTTTTATTCAGTATTCATCACCTTGTCTTGTCAATGATACTAGAGTACCATTCCTAGTTTAGAGAAATCATACCTACTCTTTTGAAGAGGCACATATACCTAACTATTCGTGCAATTTTCTAGATCATGGAATCATGAAGCTACATGAATGTAGAATTCCCAAGGAGGCTGATATGATTGATCACCCCAAATGTTCCCCAATCACTGTTTCCGTGGACATACGATCAATAAGTGTTACTTGTTAGAGGACTAGTTCCTGGACCAGATTGAAAAAAATAGTATGTATGGTTCTAACATCAGCATATGTGGAATGTGCTTCCACAAAGGTAGATATTAATGGTGAGGGTGAATGGCTGAAAGCCTCTGATCATGGGTCTCAGATGTATGCAATCTCGATGGCTCTATAGGCAATCACTTAAGCTCATGGTCTCATTTATTCCCACATGAATTAGCCTTAGGTTTCTATATCCTTGATCCCCCTACCAAAAGCACATTTACATCTGATTATTTGTTTTCCAATCCCCAGAAGAGGAGGAACCGACAAAAAATAGAAATAAAATCCCCCCATCAGTTCCAAATCTCTCCCACATGCTCGACGACTTCATGCCCCTAGATATGTAGATTAGCCCCAAAATTCTCCCAGCCATGGAGGATTCTTAAATTTATTATCATGAGTTCATATTTGTTAATACCATATAGATTGGGGACCCTTATATGGTTCTTGATGATGTGGAACAGCAGACAAATCCTTAAAATGTCCCTGATCGACGCCAATGTCAACTAAACTATGGATATGTGATTATTCAAATTGAACCTTCTAGAAAATTCATCCATGAACATCATGCCACAATGATGAGGTAGTATGCTTTGTTTAGAGCATAGAATTTATGGTCCATTCATCCTATCTCATCATTATCACTGACACCACCATTTTTACTACTCGATCATACAAAGCCACCGTAATCACACTATGATCATCCATGCTTAGGTGTGGATAGACCCTTGTCATCTAACCATCAAACAGTTTTCATTTTCCATGGTTCAAATAGTTAGTAGTAGGATATACCCAACACCAGCTAGAATTCACCAATTAAACAAGATAAACACATCATACATCACACAATATAGAAACCTCATGTTTGAAGGAATATGTGCCAAGATTGTAATTATGATGTACTTGAGAACATTTCCTTCATTTCATCATAGATATTGATTCACATGGCTCTTCTCCTTTACTAATATATGCATGAGTCTCTTTTTGAGGCATTGAGAAGCACCCTCTAGATTGAAATAGATGTTGTAGTTGGAGATGAATTTCATACTATGGACGTTGTGCATGTAGAATGTTAGGCCATCATCTCATTCATAGGGGGGATAAATATTCTCTCATTCAAGGGCTCATCCATCTGTTATATATCATCATCCAGTTTAATGTAGTAGAGGTCCACCATAGTCGTCATGAGAAGTTTTTTGGATCAGTCTCATCCCAATGTGTTCACACCTTATATTTTGATTTTCTAAAAGAGACAAGAATCCCTCTAACATTAAGAATTAAGGTTATGGCAAGATAGTGCAGATTTTGGTTTTCAAGGTTTACCTGAATATCCAATTCATTGTATGTATTACCATTATTGATTTCATGGTTGTCTCGCAGGATACCGCCTATAATAAACTGATGGGTTGACCTTGGTTCCATTAACATCTATTCGTCCCCTTTTTGTATCAACGATGCCTTTAGTACTCCCTTAATGGTCGAGTTAGTGCACTCCAAGGTGACTTGTCTCCCATTTGTTCTTGTGAAGCCCACTATATAAAATATGAATATTAAATGGGAAAGTATAAATATTATCATTCTAATAAGGTTGATCCAGATCACATTGTGGATGATTTGTTGACATTCTTGGATGACGCCATATTCCTCACAATTCACTTGTTAGAGGTAATAACCCCAAACATGGTACATTTTTTCATCTCTAGAATGAGATGGAAACGAGTCCCCAAAAATAAGGAACTCTAGAAGATCACATAAAATATTTATATGAAATATAAATTTGATATACCAGAGCCCCTTACCCATGGAAGGTATCAAGATGAGCACCCAATGGAAACAGAAATACCAAACACTATCTTATTTTATCAGTATGGGTTGAACCAACTCAATCCATCACATGAATACTAATTTAATATTATTATGTGAGGTCCCTTGGGTGTAAGGACTAATTAAATCAGATTGGCAGCCTTTTTCGTTTTGGTTTTAGCAGTACATGAATCTCTTGATCAACATTCCACCTCCCTTGAAGCTAGCACCAACATTACATATGGGTCAGCCGATCCAGAATAATTTCCTCCTGTCGATGTTACACTCACCATGTATGGTGAATTGGACAAATCATATTCCCCTAATATATATGAGGAAGATGTCTCCACCATTGTTGAGGAGTTGTTAGATGTGTATCTCAGTACTAAGACAGACCTATGGTCGACTCTGATCAGTGAAACCATGCTTGTGGATGAAAACAACAATATGTGGATTTCTGAAAAAATCATTAGGATGTATTTTCATAATGTTATGATGAGATCCAAGAATAGATCTTCATGTTACTTTCAACCATCTCTTTCTCCCAATAATTTAATACATATTCAAATAGACACCTAGAAAGCTTCACCCTTCTCACAATGACATGGTCAATGTTAATAATCTCATCAAATCCATCGTCATTAATTATGTCTAGTATCCTAGAAGGTTTGACAACACCATCAATTTTATAAGGAATAACATACATATCAGAGTCATCATTTACTTTCGGGGTCCAATCCGCTACTATCTAAAGGATGATTTTATCCTTCCCTTGATAGAGTTGTAGATCTATACCACTGATCGATTCCATGATTTATCCATCAAGAATGGGTATTTTGGATCTAATAAGATCTAGATGGCCCTGGAGAATGAATATTAAACTAATTATAGAGCACCATTGGGTACCATTTGTTACTAGGTAAAGCCTTTCAGTCTAATGAATGTAAAAGACACATATATAAAATCTATGAAACATATATTTAGTTTTATCCTTAGGATGCTAGTGGAATTATATGTGGAATATTTCATGGTAAACTCCCACCAGAATCTGAACCATATTAGAGATCTTTAAGAAGTGTTCACCATCCTCTGCTCCTTCCATCTATAGATGACCCCCTTGAAGTATTTTTTCAGGGTAACCTCCAGAATGTTTTTTTGGATTTGTCGTCAGATATAGAGGCATCAAGATTGGTCCAAAGAAGATCAAAGCTATTAGATAGATTCATCCTATGAAAAAAATGTGATATCACCAAGGCTTCCAAGTACACATAGCCTACATATTATGATTCATTGAAAATATGGCCAATAAGTGTAAATAATTCTCATTTATCATGGAGAAACTTGTATTCTACCAATGGGAATGATAATTCCAGACCTCTTTTGAGGATATTAACCAGTATCTACTCAATCCTCTGAAACTAATGCCAATAATTTCTTGAAATCCATTTGTATGTTAAGTGACCACCCTAGAATGGTTCATCAACACCCTCCCTACCCAGAATAACAATGAAAGGTCATATAAAAGTTTATACTATCTTCGTCACTTTCTCATCGACAAAAACACATTATACTACTCCGTCAAAAAGAGATGAATTATACTTGTCTTAGAAGTACAAAATCTATGATAATATATGAAACATCTTATGATATAGATAGTGTCCCATGTGAATCATTTAAAGGATATTCTGAATCTCAATATATTGGTAGGTCATCTAACTTTGTGGGTAGTGATCCTTTAGAAGTTCAAAATATGGTAATTCCCACAGAAAGATATCTAGTTTCAGGAATATGTAGATTTTCTCACCACCCATCCAACCCTCATAGAGTTGTCTTTAGATTATGAAATTCTAGATAAGGACTTTCTATCAGTGGATAAATCCATTCCATTTTGAAAGATACACATTGATTTTGCCTCATGGATCCAACATGGCAGGTGACATAATGAACCAATACTAAACAATGTATTCCTTATTATCATATTCATAATGTCCGCACAAGCATTCATTTCCTACTCTTTCTTATTTTAAGAAGGTTATACCAACTTTGAGGAAAGATATCAGGCCCTAATATCTATTCATGAGCTATCCATATATATGAATATTCCACACATACATGTAAAAGTGGACTCCGAATAGGTTGTCAAGCATATCAAAGGTGACTACGTTGTCAGGAAGCCGGAACTCATGCCCTTCTTTGTGAGTACTCTACAGCTGATTTCCCTGTACCCTTCTCTACTATAGGTAACCTTTTTTCCATAGTCATAGATTGGTCGAGTCGATGTCATGTACAACCTTTCATCTTCTTTCGTGGAGCCTGACTAAGACGATAAGATTATCCACGTAGCGCATCGAAGTTTCATCTCTCCCTTCACTGTAGATGATGACGACAACTAGAAGGTATGAAATATTACCATTGATGCCTCCACATCAGAACCTATAAACCCACATCCATAGTAGAGAAGACCCCAGATTAGATGAATCCATTTTTTTGTTACCTCTAACAAAGTCATCTCTAGATAGATAAAGCCAGATGTGAGAGAATATTTCAGCAAAAAATATGCTTCACCCTATATAGTGGTCACATCTTAGGAAAGACCCTATAGAAATGGGGACTCGAGGGGGTTATTCTCTATTACATTAAAGCAGATGAGATTTTCAATATTATACATGAATTCCATGCTTGATCCTATAGATCTCATCAGTTCAGTTTCGAACTCACACATCATATCTGAAGGATGGGACACTTCTAGTCCACCATGGTCTATGACTACATCGAGTCCACCAAGCAGTATCACGTGTTCCAGATCCAGGCCATATTTTTTGCATTATCTTCCATAGCCCCTCTATACCACCAAATATTCATATCCCTTTTTTGGTTTGTGTACTCGATGTCCTGAGACAATTTCCACCAGCAACAACCAATAAGTATAGATTTATCAGGAATTTCACGTATTTCATTTCCATGTGGACAGAAGTGATACCTGTCAAGGAAGTCAAGGCTCATTCTATCATTGAGTTCGTGAGCTCCATCATCATCCACCGAATTGGAGACCTCTATTCAATTCTCATAGATTATGAACCAATTTCCAATCATCCAAGCCATTGAAACTATAAACAATGAACAATATCCATTCTAAAAACATTTCTCGCTATCTTGAATTTTATAATGGGATGATTGAGGTTGACAACAAGACACTTTATATCATTTTTCATATAATTGATTATCAGAATAAGAAATGTTTTCCAGAAAAGAACCCTAAGGCTCTATGGGGTTACTAGAAAATGGCCCACAATTACCCCAAGGTGACCCCGATTTTTCTAATTTAAAGAACAAAGGTTGTCATTCCCATCGAGATCTAGTTGTTGTTAGTTCACATTGTTTTCCATGATTAAAAAATTTCAAAATATATCACTATATTTCACCTAACAGAACTTGAATTACTCGATGATAATAGGCTCCATGCCTTGCACAACATAGAGAAACACTAGAACATGATAGTCAGAACTTTTAATATAAAAATTCATATTTTCTCCTTCTTCCAAGGTGATGTGGTACTATTTATAAGGAAGCTGATAATACTCAAGAGGAATCCACCAATTATAGAGAAACAATGCAAGGGACCCTTCATTAGTCATTAGGTATATCCCAATAGTGCATACTATTTGGTCAATGTGGATGGAGGGCAGGTTACTCCTTCCAACAATTCCAAGTTCCCCAAGTAGTACTTCGAATGACTAAGCTCTCATCATCATCATGTATGATGATAAACTATGAGCTATCAATATTTTACCTCATGTTCCAATCACTATGATGTTAAAATAAGATATCTCATGTCCCTATTGTATGACATTAATCATCATGACATTTCTTGAACTACGTGTTTCATGACTCCTACCCTCACAGGATACATAGGAATTCCCATACATTTTTTCAATGTGTCCAGCCTTGGGTTGATTAGTCATTTCTCCCGACCCTTTTTCCAGAGTTCCCTCATAGATTTCAGAATGTTGTTACGTGTGGACTAATTTTTACTTCATTCATGTTGCCCGAATTTTTCCATTCCATACACATTTCCCTTTTTAGGTAACTCTCATTTCATTATTTCATGACATTAAACTACATGACATTTTCAAAAGTAATTATGGATTGATTACTGCCCTCATAGGATACATAAGATGGACCAGATATTTTGGTCTCTGGTCCATCCATACGACATTCGACCATTACAAACCCTATGTACATACTTCATGGTCTAAATTATATGAGTATACACTATGATCACATCCATCGCACATGATTATTAACTTTTATGTCCTCTTCAGAATATGTTAAACTGCACAGTATTTGAAGAAGTAGATGTGGAACGATTCCTTCCCTTCCAGGATATGTTAAAATGCCTGAACACTTGTCTTCACATCCTACCCTAGTCATAACTACTAATTTTTCTTCTTTCCTCCACACATCCTCTAGTGTCACCTGTCACAAATCAAATTCCTCAATCAGGTTTACCCCATAAACAGGCTCTGATGTGTAGTAGTATGAAGCTTATAGTTTATTGGTCTATGTGGACATTCTCTCATTCGACCACAATGATTTTCATTACCCTTGTTTGGGTCTTAATCATCCTTAATTTTTGAATGGACCCCCAAATGGTATGGATTCTCTACCTTAAGGCATTCCTATCATTTTAGGCCAACATCCTGGAAGATATTGAATGAATCTTTCAGGGGGCTTCCACCCATATTTCAAAAATGATCATTCGTCAAACATCAACTATTTTTTCACATCTCAGACTTCATGGTTTGAATACTATGTTTTGAATAAGGTCAATAGTTATTCTTCATCGTCACACTCCTCCCATTGCATCACTAATACTGGTATTTTAATTCACATTCCTCCTCAAATCTGTATATCTACATAAAACTTAAATATAATCATTTCTTGCCCTCTTTGAATCATTAAACATTGATTGGGAGGACCAATGTTGGTGGGTTTCCATTGACTCCACATTTAAGTTACCTGATAGTGTGTTTTCTTGTATATAAATGGCCATTTCTTCCCCTAGTATTCCATACTAAGAATGGATCACCTGGAATTAGGGGTCCTTGTTAAGGCATATACGCGCATGGAATATTATTAATTCTTCTAGTCCAAACTCAATGACCATAAAATAAGATTACATATCCAAATGTTTGAGCATCTTTCTTTTAATCTGTTCTCATTTTCTCTCTGCAATTTTGGATGCCTTGGGGACTTCTTCGGCCCTCATTCATGTAGGATTATTTTCTATCATTATGTTTTAAGTTTCTTCTAGTTGAATATCCTCTTCATGGTCTGATCAATATGACCATAATCTATGATATTTAGTGTCAATGTTTTCGTGATTTTAAATTATGGAACATCCTTGATTTTTTTATTTTAGAGGAGATCACCCTCTTTTTCATTGGTGTCTTTCCACACATGCATCCAAGAATGACTTCTGGCTTGATTCCCACTCTCACATGACAAATAGTGACATATGGACACCTTCTCCTTAGGAAATGCCACAAAGTCTCCCATTCATCTGTTTTGGCCCCTATAGCCTGGGTTTCCCACTGAGAGTGTGTGGGGTATGATGAAAACTTCTTTTGTTATCATTATCAATAAGATTTTTACCACACTCCAAAATTAACCCCAGTCCTTACCAGATGGCATTAATGGTGATGACTCCATCATCAATATTTCATGATGTTAAATTTCACAAGTATGTCTCATGACCATAAAATTAAACTGGGTAATTATGGTACACACTCCATGAACAAAAACATAGAGCTCTAGGTCAGAAGGACATGACCATTAAACTGTTCATAGTGCCCCTTAGGAGCCTAATCGTAAAGGGAGGGTCTGATTCTACATACAGATGATTCATGTCAGCTTGCATAAATACACTACGATGTAGGGTCTGAATCACTAGTTTCCATAGTGACATTTTCCCTATATCACCTCAATGAATCATATATCACATTATTTTTGTCTTCATCATATTTATGTTCTAAAAGGATCCTCAAATGGTTTTGATTCGTGGTCTTAAGGCTCACCTACCATTCCGGGACAACATCCTGGAGGATATCAAACGACACTATGGGACGGGTTCTATAATCATTTCTACTATTTACTATGTCTTATCTTATGTTTTTTGTTCCCATTGAAGGATAAATATTATGGATACTATGTTATTAATATGGTCAGAAATATTTCTCCATCGTTACACCACACTTGTCATTCCCCAAATATCGGGTAATGTGGTTCACATTTTACTTCCCTTTTCACATTCTTGTGGAGTTTGAACACCCATAGTGTTGTCTCTCTGCGCATTCATATGTGCGGAGTAGTAATGATGGTTTGATTGAATTATCCCAAAAAAATCATTCTAAACTAATTTTTTCAATCTCATGTGTTGGGGAAATCTATACATCTCTCCTAGTTTACCACACATATCATGGCTCTTGGGGGTTAGGATCCTTGGTAGTCTTATAACCACATACGAGAGCTGCGAAACCTTTTGGTCTCCATTATAAAACCATAAACTATGAACAATTTTAATCCAAGAAATATGACATAAACAACATTTCCTCATATCTCAGGACATTATTATTTTTTTCCTTACTAGTCGATGTAAAAATTTATGGTTCAGTCTCATTATACAACCATAGACATCAACACCATCAACATGGCACCATGATGAATAATTGAACTGTATTATGGTGGTCACACATGAGAGTGAATCTCATTTCATATCATTCATCATACATTCCACATATAAAGAACTACGTTTGGAAAAATTCCCCTCTTTATTGGATACACAGTGACACTTGTAAATTTCAACTTTGGGTATAACCCTAGGTTCAAGGACCCTTCAGTCTGTCTAGCCTTGTTTATGATCTAAACTATATGCCCTTAAACTAAGAGAATCATAGGAATATGTGGTGCGTATAACGACCCATACTTTACATACATTTTTAATACTTCAAAAATTGAAGCACACTTATTACAACATATGATAAAACTACAAAGGACCGTATAGGTATAGTGCCTTTAGAAACTGGGAAACATAAACAACTGGTTCATAAATCTTCTACAGTGTCTCCCATTTATTTCATCATATCTAGGGTCCCTTTTAGCATATTCTACTTAATATCCATCTTCCTGACCTGGGGAAAAGAAAACATAAAAGGGTGAGCTCAAATGCTCAGCAAGGCAAATAAAGGAAATAAAAATCATATCATATCTTTTTGAAAATCATAACCTGCAAAAGAGATCATAATATCTTAACCTGGAACAAATCATAGGAGTGAAAATGAGATCCCCATAATCATAACATAAAACTTGAAACTTTGTGGCATGCACACATAATCATGGAAAATCATTTCTTGTTAGTCATGACTCATCGCCAAGACTATCTTAGTGGACAAATTCCCTTTTCTGAACCGAGTTCACTCCTCGTTTCAGTCCTGTATCACTGAACCGAAATAACCTTCCGTTCCAGCCATGTCTATCTCATGAGATATAAAATCTTTACCCAATGCATTGGAGGGAGATATAGGTCCCACCCATCTTATAATGAATCCTTTCTTATGTGTGCCACATAATCATAAAACATACATCATCGCATAACACATGAAACAAAAATGGGATTCTTGAAACATCATGACATCATAAATCAATTCATATAAGATAAAGGAATTCATAAAAATAATTCCATCACAACATGATCAAATCAATGTAATAATAGGGATAAAAACAGAACCCTTTATTATCTTAGATGGAAAATAATTTTGAAAATCACTTGAACTCCATTCTTGAGGAAAATATCCTTTCTTCTTCAAAAACATTTTTCCTTTCATAACATGTCATACAACTTTAAAATAAAAAAATTTATTAAAAATAAACTTGAAAACTTGTAAATGAAGCTTCTTGGAAACAATGTTTTAAAAATCCATTCATGCCGTATAATTTAAAAAAAACATTCTTCGTACTTTTGTCGGAAAAGTCAAAAAGTACCTCGTACGGAAAAACGAAAAAAGATTCCTTTCATATTCTTTACTAAAAACTCACCTAAGGGTAAAATTGGATTTAAACTATTGCAAGTGGATGGAAACAATATTTCATATTGAGGGAACATGGATGTGGATGATAAAATACACCCCAGTAAATACTTACGAATAAACAATCTCGGATAAAAATGAGATTGTGATATTTCCCTTACCTTAGGTCCGATTAGCTTTGTACGTGTCCGAAGCTCCTGTATAATGGTTTAAATAATGTTATTGACTTATTCCAGAATCATACATATTGATATGATATCATATATGGTCATATTCTTAGCTTCTTGTTAGTAATATTTCATTGTTACTTGTTACTCGGGTCTTTATAACTTTTTGTTCTTATGCGTGTTTTGTTGAATAAATTATTATTCTTATCTTTAGGTTATAGATAATTCATTTCCAGAATGGTATTAGTGTAACATATATCATATTTATTCATTCAATTCATTTATATAATCATTATGAAATGAAGATCATGTAGAACGAGTCGCATCACATCGTGGAGACGGTATTCCGTACGTACGCACGAGTGATGATATCATTACTATGATCGTGGAATTGTATTGGAGTATATATATATTATTTCAGTATCAATATTACTTTATAATAATCATATTTAGTTACTCATTACACCATTATAACCATCCTTGTAAGGTGATGGTGGAAAATAGATTACACCACGGCGTGGAGACGGTATTCCGTACGTACGCACGCGTGGTGATTTCATTTTTCCGTAGGATGGATAGAAGGTGAAATAGGGTTGTTTCATATTTATAATAACATATCAGTATGTAAGTAATACTGATGTTTTTACTTTATCATGAAACAACTAAAGAAGAAGAAGTTGAAGAAGAAAGAAATTGAAAAGATCGGTAATGGATATTACCTCTTCTTTGGAACGCCTCTTTGAATCCTCCACTTAAGGAACTAAGATTGGTCTTTGGAGAAGACCAGGACCTCAAGGATTATTCTAGGGAAGTGGAGAGGAGAAAATGGCAGGGGTTGGCCGAGCTTGAGTGCTCAATTTGGTGTGAGGAGGAGGGGGAGGAGGTGCCCTTTTATAAGGGAGGAGAGGGGCACCTTAGGAATATCTCAAAATATTATTTTATATTAAAGTCAAAATCGGTTTATAATGGTTCCAAAGGGTCTTATTTCGAAGATAAAGTGGGGATGGGTCGAAATCCTATCAACCAATAGGATTTAGACAAGTTTAGGGTATTATTTTAACCTTATCAATTAGATTTAACTCTAAGTTAAATAATTTAACTTTTACCATGTCTTTTTGTTTTCTTTCACTATATGGTTAATACACTTACTATAACAAGCCAAACGAACCCCAAATTGTATATTATTAAAATATATATCCTTATCTAAGTCATTTGGCCGAACCTTAGATTTTTAGGAATAAAATAACAATTAATAATATAATATTTGATTTAAAAACTATTTTGTGTCAATTTTGACACTATTTGATATATGATTTTTGTGAAAGTCATAAAAGAATTATATGTTCGAACCAAGTTGATTAAATCAACATTAATATATCATAGTAACCTATAAAATTAGTTGAATTCATAAAAAGTCTCAAATTACATTTATTTTGGTGTTTATAACATCAATTATGTCAATATTTCATTAATAAGATAATTACTGCATCATCATTGTGTCATAAATAAATTACATTATTTGATGTCTAAAAATTTCAAATAAAATATCATAATGTAGGAAATCCTTTTAGCTTTCTAATGAATATTTACAATTGAATTTATCTTATGTATAACCACATATTAAAAATGATTTACTTTATTAAACTTTGATTTTAACTATTTTAACCCTTCTTTAAATAAATTAATAATAAATGTCCTAATCTAATCCAAGTGGGCCTAAATGGTCATATTTTATTCCTAAGTTTGTTTTTGGTCGAATTACTCTTGTCCAATAGAATTAGGACATGTGTTAGGGTAATATTAATATCATATTTACCCTTAGTTACCCTATTTACTATTAACCGCGGTAAAAAAAGTAAAAAGTTACTATTCACCAAAAAATTATTTTCATCTCATTGAACCACATTTTAGTCCTTGATATTAACCGTGTCTCTCGGATTTTCGAAATTCCAATCACAGAAGCGGTAAAATTAAGTTTTATGCAAAATTCAGTTTTTAACCTACCACTTAGTGGTTTCACTATTCATCAAAAATTGAAAGTTTTCAGAAAAATACCAAAATTTCACCCTAGGCTAATTTCGATATTCTGAGTCCAAAAATGAAGTCCATTTTGAAAAATAAAATTTATAAAATTTCAAAAAGTGGTTATTACTATTCATAACGGCTAGTTTTAATAGCATATTGTTGTTTAGTGAAACTCGGTATTGCGTACGACGCAAGCTATCGAGGAAGGTCGTGATTGCGTGTAAAGCAAGCCAAGCAAGTGTTGTGTAGAAAAAGATTCCTTTTATGATTTATATAACATAAAAGTCTCGGGTGTTACATTCTACCCCCCTTAAAAGAATTTCGCCCTCGAAATTCATCACTTTGTAACAAACAGATGAGGATACTTCTCCCTCATCATATCCTCAAGCTCCCATGTAGCTTCTTCAAGTTGGTGGTTCCTCCATAAAACATTCACCAAGCGAGTGGTCTTGTTTCGTAGGACTTTTTCGCTACGATCCAGAATCTCTATCGGCTGTTCTTCATAAGAAAGATCTTGCTCCAGCGGTACAACTTCTGAGCTGAGTACATGTGAAGGATCTGGTATGTACTTTCTCAGGAGAGATACATGGAACACATCGTGAACTTGAGAGAGATTCGGTGGAAGTGCCATTCGGTAAGCTACCTTCCCAACACGATCCAATATTTCGAAAGGACCGATATATCTAGGGCTCAACTTCCCCTTCTTTCCAAATCTCATAACCCTCTTCCAGGGAGATATTCGTAAAAACACTTAATCACCCACTTCAAACTCTAGGTCTTTTCTTCGGTTGTCGGCATAGCTTTTCTGTCGACTCTGAGCTGCTCTTATGTGTTGTTGAATAGATCTGACCTTTTCTGCCATTTCATCAACGAGATCAGGTCCTAATAGCTTTCTTTCCCCAACTTCATCCCAGCAAGTTGGAGTCCTGCATTTCTTTCCATAGAGAGCTTCATAAGGAGCCATTTGAATACTGGAGTGAAAGCTATTATTATAAGAAAATTCCACCAAAGGTAGGTGTTGATCCCAACCTCCTTTGAAATCCATAGAGCAAGCTCTCAACATATCTTCTAGGGTTTTAATTGTTCTCTCAGAATGACCGTCTGTCTGGGGATGATAAGCAGTGCTGAAACTCAACTCTGTATCCAGAGTATGCTGAAGACTTCGCCAGAACTTTGAGGTAAATCTCGGATCTCGATCAGATATAATAGAAAGTGGTACTCCATGCAATCTTACCACTTCCTTTACATATATCCTGGCAAGCTGATCTAGAGAGAAATCCTCTCTAATAGGAATGAAGTGTGCAGACTTTGTGAGACGATCAACTATGACCCAGATAGCATTATTGCCTTTGGATGTTTTAGGTAGTCCTGTGACAAAGTCCATAGTGATGTTTTCCCATTTCCATTCGGGTATGGGTAATGGTTGTAACATCCCCTTAGACTTCTGTGTCTCAGCTTTAACTTGTTGACAAACCAAGCATCGAGAGACATATTCAGCAACATCTCTTTTCATGCCATCCCACCAGAAGTACTCTTTCTGGTCCCTATACATCTTCGTGCTTCCAGGATGAATAGAGAATGAAGAACTATGAGCCTCATCCAGCATCTCTTTCTTTAATTCGGGGATGGGAGGAACACAAACCCGATTCCTGAACTTTATTATCCCATCACAATCAAGGTTGAATTCAGGAACATTTCTCACCTTCTTTTGTAACTCGACATCTTTTTTCTGTGCCTCTTTAATCTTCACATGTATAGATGGTTGAACATTCATTTGAGAAAGATAAGATTTTTCCCCTTCCATTATAATTCCAAGATCCATCCTTTTTAAATCCATAAATATTGGATCTTTTGTGATCCTCATCATGGATAAACTAGCATGGTCTTGTCGACTTAATGCATCTGCCACCTTGTTTGCTTTCCCAGGGTGGTAATGGATTGAGCAGTCATAATCCTTAATCAGCTCCAACCATCTTCTTTGACGCATATTCAACTCCTTTTGTGTGAAAATATACTTTAAACTTTTATGATCAGTATAAATATCACACCTTTCACCATAAAGGTAATGCCTCCAAATCTTTAATGCAAAGATTACCGCAGCCAACTCCAAATCATGTGTTGGGTAATTTTGTTCATGGATTTTCAACTGTCGTGAGGCATAAGCTATCACCATATCATTTTGCATAAGAACACACCCCAATCCCTTCTTGGATGCATCACTGTAGATCACAAACCTTTCTCCACTATAAGGCAGTGTGAGCACAGGTGCACTGGATAACCTTCTTTTCAACTCCTTGAAATTCTCTTCAAATTCCTCTGTCCAGACAAACTTAACTCCTTTCCGAGTCAACTTGGTGAGTGGATTAGATAATCGTGAAAAATCTTTTACAAAACGTCGATAATATCCAGCCAAACCAAGAAAACTTCGGATCTCAGTTACTGTTGTTGGTCTCGACCATCTTTCGATAACCTCTGTTTTTGCTGGTTCCACAGATATCCCCTCTTTTGAGATTATGTGACCCAAAAATGCAACTTTTTGAAGCCAAAATTCACACTTGGTAAATTTGGCATAAAGCTTCTCCTTTCTCAGGGTCTTCAATATAATTCTCAAGTGATCTTCATGCTCTTCCTTGCTCTTTGAATAGACAAGAATATCGTCTATAAAGACTACCACAAATTGATCAAGATAGTCTCTAAAGACTCTATTCATTAGATCCATAAAGATAGCAGGGGCATTAGTAAGACCAAATGGCATCACTATAAATTCATAGTGTCCATACCTTGTACGGAAAGCCGTCTTTGGTATATCCTCCCTTTTGACCCTTAATTGATGATACCCTGAACGAAGATCAATCTTGGAAAAGTATTGAGCTCCGCGTAGTTGGTCAAATAAGTCATCAATGCGTGGGAGAGGATATTTGTTCTTGATAGTGATCTTGTTAAGTTCTCGATAATCAATGCAGAGTCTCATTGATCCATCTTTCTTCTTAACAAATAGAACAGGTGCTCCCCAAGGTGACGCACTAGGGCGTATGAATCCCTTATCAAGATTCTCTTGGAGTTGCTTCTTCAATTCCTGCAACTCAATTGGGGTCATTCTATAAGGTGTCTTTGAAATAGGCAAAGCACCCGGTACGAGTTCTATTGAAAACTCAACTTCACAATTTGGTGGAAGACCCGGTAATTCCTCCGGAAAGACATCATCAAACTCCCGTACAATGGGAATATTCTTAATCGTGAGTTTCTCACCAACCATTTGAGATAAATAACCTTCATTTAGTGGGATCAATACCCATAAGATGGAAGAAATTTCCACTGGAAGGTTATGTTCACCCTTGCATTGGTATACGATCGTAGATTGATCTGGAGTATGAAATGTGACTTCCCTTCTTTGGCAATTGATATGAGCTCCATGTAGAGAAAGCCAATCCATGCCAAGAATCACATCAAATTCCACTAAAGGAAGGATCACAAGATTTACAGGAAGCACTTTCCCACAAACTTCGATCGGAGAATAATTATAAACTTTTGATGTGATTGATGTGCCATTAGGTGTTGTCACAGCTAACTCAACATCTAATTGTTGAGGTAGTACGGTGATACCCTTAGAAAAGTCTTCAGAAATAAAAGAGTGGGTGGATCCAGAATAAAATAAAACATTTGCTACTTTAGAGTGGATGGTAAGTGTACCTTTCACCACATCGTTATCGTACTCCACATCGCTGATAGAAATTGCATGTGACTTTCCTTTGTCTTTAGCTTTAAGAGTTTGTTGACGTCGACCATCATCATCAACCCTTGGATTTGGGCATTGATTGGCATAATGCCCCATCTCCTTGCACTTGAAACATTGAAGTGTTGTAGGTTCATTCTGTGTATCCCTTCCTTTGTTTGCATCATTAGACATCTTCTTCCCATTATCACAGCATTCAAATGCCCGATGACCTTCCTTTCCACATTTAAAACATTTACTTGTCCCTTTAAGACAACTCCCTCCATGTTTCTTTCCACACTTTGAGCATAATGGAAAGTTCATCTTCTTTTCAGTGTGCTCTTTAGAGTTTCCTTTGAATTCCATCTTCCTCTTCTTATCAAACCCATGTGACTGATGGGTTACTCCAATCTCCATCTCGACTTTGAGAGCACATCGAACGATTTCCTCGTAGCTATTGAAGTCCCTTATGGCTAACGCCCTTCGAAGACTTGGTTTTAAGCCACTAAAGAATCGATCGATCTTACTCTCAGGTTGGATAATAATACCAGAAGCGTACCTTGCAAGTCTTGTAAAATTTGCTTCATAGGTACTAACAGATTCATCATCCCTTTGCTTCAGTTCAAGAAACGCTTTCTCCATCTTTGTTCGGAGAATACGAGGGAAGTACTTATTGAAAAATAAGTTCTTGAACTCGTCCCATTCCATAGACTCAATTTCATCCCTTTGCCTCGTATTCTTAACAAGATTCCACCATTGATCAGCATCTCCTTCCAAACGGTACACTGCTAGGATGACTTTATCATGTTCAGAACATTGAAGAACTGAAAATATCTTTTCAGTAGTACTAATCCATTGTTCAGCAACTAATGGATCAGTAGACCCGCTGAAAGAAGGTGGACGCTGCCTCATGAAGGATTCAACAGAATGTTGCTCCCTCCTTTGCTCGTTTGGAAATCCTGCATGATTCATAGCTTGAGAAAGTTGTGTGAGCATGGCTACAAGATTTTGCATTCCAGCTCCCATATCGTTTGGTTGCTCAGGGGGACAATCATTGCATTGCCCATCGCATTCCGCATTAACACGGTTCCTTCGGGTTCCAGCCATTGACTAAAACCAAGAAGAATAGTGTGAGCAACACTAATTATAATAGGAAACCACATAATTCAAGAATAAAATTTTCATGCTTATGGTCTTATCCTAGGTTATTCAAGGCCATTTCTAAAACCCTAAGATTGTGTACTATGCTTAGACTTATCCTTAGGGTTCTTACTAAGGCTTTCACATCCTAGTTTCCAAAGGTTGACTATAACCTCCCTCTGATACCAACTATAACGACCCATACTTTACATACATTTTTAATACTTCAAAAATTGAAGCACACTTATTACAACATATGATAAAACTACAAAGGACCGTATAGGTATAGTGCCTTTAGAAACTGGGAAACATAAACAACTGGTTCATAAATCTTCTACAGTGTCTCCCATTTATTTCATCATATCTAGGGTCCCTTTTAGAATATTCTACTTAATATCCATCTTCCTGACCTGGGGAAAAGAAAACATAAAAGGGTGAGCTCAAATGCTCAGCAAGGCAAATAAAGGAAATAAAAATCATATCATATCTTTTTGAAAATCATAACCTGTAAAAGAGATCATAATATCTTAACCTGGAACAAATCATAGGAGTGAAAATGAGATCCCCATAATCATAACATAAAACTTGAAACTTTGTGGCATGCACACATAATCATGGAAAATCTTTTCTTGTTAGTCATGACTCATTGCCAAGACTATCTTAGTGGACAAAGTCCCTTTCTGAACCGAGTTCACTCCTCGTTTCAGTCCTGTATCACTGAACCGAAATAACCTTCCGTTCCAGCCATGTCTATCTCATGAGATATAAAATCTTTACCCAATGCATTGGAGGGAGATATAGGTCCCACCCATCTTATAATGAATCCTTTCTTATGTGTGCCACATAATCATAAAACATACATCATCGCATAACACATGAAACAAAAATGGGATTCTTGAAACATCATGACATCATAAATCAATTCATATAAGATAAAGGAATTCATAAAAATAATTCCATCACAACATGATCAAATCAATGTAATAATAGGGATAAAAACAGAACCCTTTATTATCTTAGATGGAAAATAATTTTGAAAATCACTTGAACTCCATTCTTGAGGAAAATATCCTTTCTTCTTCAAAAACATTTTTCCTTTCATAACATGTCATACAACTTTAAAATAAAAAAATTGATTAAAAATAAACTTGAAAACATGTAAAGGAAGCTTCTTGGAAACAATGTTTTAAAAATCCATTCATGCCGTATAAGTTATAAAAAACATTTTTCGTACTTTTGTCGGAAAAGTCAAAAAGTACCTCGTACGGAAAAACGACAAAAGATTCCTTTCATATTATTTACTAAAAACTCACCTAAGGGTAAAATTGGATTTAAACTATTGCAAGTGTATGGAAACAATATTTCATATTGAGGGAACATGGATGTGGATGATAAAATACACCCCAGTAAATACTTACGAATAAACAATCTCGGATAAAAATGAGATTGTGATATTTCCCTTACCTTAGGTCCGATTAGCTTTGTACGTGTCCGAAGCTCCTGTATAATGATTTAAATAATGTTATTGACTTATTCCAGAATCATACATATTTATATGATATCACATATGGTCATATTCTTAGCTTCTTGTTAGTAATATTTCATTATTACTTGTTACTCGGGTCTTTATAACTTTTTGTTCTTATGCGTGTTTTGTTGAATAAATTCTTATTCTTATCTTTAGGTTATAGATAATTCATTTCCAGAATGGTATTAGTGTAACATATATCATATTTATTCATTCAATTCATTTATATAATCATTATGAAATGAAGATCATGTAGAACGAGTCGCATCACATCGTGGAGACGGTATTCCGTACGTACGCACGAGTGATGATATCATTCCTATGATCGTGGAATTGTATTGGAGTATATATATATTATTTAAGTATCAATATTACTTCATAATAATCATATTTAGTTACTCATTACACCATTATAACCATCCTTGTAAGGTGATGGTGGAAAATAGATTACACCACGGCGTGGAGACGGTATTCCGTACGTACGCACGCGTGGTGATTTCATTTTTCCGTAGGATGGATAGAAGGTGAAATAGGGTTGTTTCATATTTATAATAACATATCAGTATGTAATTAATACTGATGTTATTACTTTATCATGAAACAACTAAAGAATAAGAAGTTGAAGAAGAATGAAATTGAAAAGATCGGTAATGGATATTACCTCTTCTTTGGAACGCCTCTTTGAATCCTCCACTTAAGGAACTAAGATTGGTCTTTGGAGAAGACCAGGACCTCTAGGATTATTCTAGGGAAGTGGAGAGGAGAAAAAGGCAGGGGTTGGCCGAGCTTGAGTGCTCAATTTGGTGTGAGGAGGAGGGGGAGGAGGTGCCCTTTTATAAGGGAGGAGAGGGGCACCTTAGGAATATCTCAAAATATTATTTTATATTAAAGTCAAAATCGGTTTATAATGGTTCCAAAGGGTCTTATTTCTAAGCTAAAGTGTGGATGGGTCGAAATCCTATCAACCAATAGGATTTAGACAAGTTTATGGTATTATTTTAACCTTATCAATTAGATTTAACTCTAAGTTAAATAATTTAACTTTTACCATGTCTTTTTGTTTTCTTTCACTATATGGTTAATACACTTACTATAACATGCCAAACGAACCCCAAATTGTTTATTATTAAAATATATATCCTTATCTAAGTCATTTGGACGAACCTTAGATTTTTAGGAACAAAATAACAATTAATAATATAATATTTTATTTAAAATCTATTTTGTGTCAATTTTGACACTATTTGATATATGATTTTTGTGAAAGTCATAAAAGAATTATATGTTCGAACCAAGTTGATTAAATCAACATTAATATATCATAGTAACCTATAAAATTAGTTGAATTCATAAAAAGTCTCAAATTACTTTTATTTTGGTGTTTATAACATCAATTATGTCAATATTTCATTAATAAGATAATTACTGCATCATCATTGTGTCATAAATAAATTACATTATTTGATTTCTAAAAATTACAAATAAAATATCATCATGTAGGAAATCTTTTTATCTTTTTAATGAATATTTACAATTGAATTTATCTTATGTATAACCCCATATTAAAAATGATTTACTTTATTAAAATTTGATTTTAACTATTTTAACCCTTCTTTAAATAAATTAATAATAAATGTCCTAATCTAATCCAAGTGGGCCTAAATGGTCATATTTTATTCCTAAGTTTGTTTTTGGTCGAATTACACTTGTCCAATAGAATTAGGACATGTGTTAGGGTAATATTAATATCATATTTACCCTTAGTTACCCTATTTACTATTAACCGCGGTAAAAAAAGTAAAAAGTTACTATTCACCAAAAAATTATTTTCATCTCATTGAACCACATTTTAGTCCTTGATATTAACCGTGTCTCTCGGATTTTCGAAATTCCAATCACAGAAGCGGTAAAATTAAGTTTTTAACCTACCACTTAGTGGTTTCACTATTCATCAAAAATTGAAAGTTTTCAGAAAAATACCAAAATTTCACCCTAGGCTAATTTCGATATTCTGAGTCCAAAAATGAAGTCCATTTTGAAAAATAAAATTTATAAAATTTCAAAAAGTGGTTATTACTATTCATAACGGCTAGTTTTAATAGCATATTGTTGTTTAGTGAAACTCGGTATTGCGTACGACGCAAGCTATCGAGGAAGGTCGCGATTGCGTGTAAAGCAAGCCAAGCAAGTGTTGTGTAGAAAAAGATTCCTTTGATGATTTATATAACATAAAAGTCTCCGGTGTTACAGTGCGACCATTTGTGGTAGGTCTCCATCGCTTACATTCGTGTCAGTATTTTCCCTTGCCAAACAACATATGCCTCCTTTCTATCTATTCCCGAATATTTTATAGTGAAAAATCCTCCATTGGCTCATTCATGTTGGGTTCATCTCTTCTATTTCATGAAAGCACTACTAGAATATACCTTATAGTCTATTTAACATGACATTAAATTGTTATCTAGGATCCTAGTGGAATGACATTAAACATTGTTCAATGTCCTGGTTATATGATGTTAAACTATTCCATGAATCGTCTGTATAGTAGGATGTTAATCAATGTACTTATCATCTTTAACTATGAGGAATTATAGGTCCTTTCTAGATATATCGTATATGGGAGAATTTGTTTATGTTTTATCGCAATTATACACTCACCCAAGGTGATTTTCTCATTATGGTATGCTTTTAAAAGTGTTAGACTCCATTCAAGAAACATATCACTCCATCTCTATGCTATGTGTTCCCTTTATTTGGATACTCATCATCTTTCACAACTGAGGGGTCCCCCTAACGGTATGGTTGCTCGGCCTCATAGATCGCTCACCATAATTGAAATTTTATGGAAGATATTGGACACTACATAGGGTTTATCCGCGTGTTTTAAATACTGTCAACGACTTTCCCTTGTTTGTTTTCACCCATTTTTGGCTAACGTGATACTGATTTTTCATTTCATATTTGGTTAGTAGTTATCCGAAATTTTTATACCACCCACACTGTTTTCCCAATTTTGGGTATCATGGTTCCAAATTCATATTCCCCTTTGTCCAGATTTGATTCTTATGCCCCTGATATTATCTCGATTTTGTATTAAAACAAGCTGAGAAAGGCAATTTGGCTGATTTGAGAATCTGATTCTATAATCACAAACATTCCCTCTCACAATCTGAAAGCTTTGGTTGGTCGATTAGACCCTATGTATTATATGATTTTTCAATGCTACCATATATAAGAATGATTATGTGTTTATCCTCGGTTTTCCCTATCGGTTAAAACCCATATGAGTATAGGGTTCAATTATTAGTTATTTCTCTAATGTGATTAAGATGTAGTGATTAATGTAAAAAATATTTCCATACAAATAGTCTAAATAACCAAGGATGAATGAATTTTGATTGAATGTTTGGAAAACACAACCCCTCTGAATTGGCCTCTTAAATGAAGAATCTTATTTCCACCACCCTTTTGGGGTGTGGTACCAAGGAGTTTATTTGGAAACCTGAGATTCCTTCCTTCTTCATTGGTCATGGGGGGAAGACCATCCCGTCTGATCCATATTTGATCTTTTCCATCTAAGAAATTAGAGACATTATGAGATTCTCACCACAAATTCACTTAGGCTTCATATAGATAAACTTATTATCATGAAATGAGTACCAATTGGGTATTGATTAATTAAGGGCACTCCTATATCCGAATTTCCAGGAATTGGATCTCTTGTTCATCCTCCTAATGTTTTTGAATGCTGACAAGATTCTTCCATTTCTAGGACACACTGAAATCATGGTCTCTCTCCAATACATTTTTAGTAAGGTAATATATAATGATAATGTGTAGTCCCCATGCATCCACCCCTCCAGTTCATAGGTTATGTAGCCAAGAATGATGTTTTCCCATTGGTATTATCCATTCATCTTATGAAAAAGCGTCGATATAGTGCCTAATCAGTTTCCAGGATTGGTGATGGATATCCCAACATTCCTCCACATCAGAATAATCCACATATAACTCCTTTCGGTTAGTATGTTTATATATTGGGAACACCTCTAGAAGTTTTTCGATAGGATCCTCGTAAGTAATTTCATTTGATGGGATGGGATCCATGTTGTGTGGTTTATCCTCATCATTATATTCTACCTTGATGTTTTTTACGTCCCTCCAGCAGTTCCACCTATAACTGAGATTGATGTGTCCTTATCATCTCGGGCATTTATTTCCATATTGATCAGCATTTACATCCAAAATGGTCCACCAGGACCTCTAACCATCCTCACTAACTACACACCCGCCACATGAAGAACATTTCGAACAACGACAACATTAGCTGGACTGGCTTAATGAACAATGTTTTATAACTATGTAGGAAGATAACGGATCAATTTAAAATATTTTATCATGTCCCAGGGTTGTTACTGTCTGAATCCTAGGTTGCGACCCCACATATTTTTTTTGGAACTCTAAAGATTCTAGAATGGCCACCCTAGTTACCACATAATCTATGGACCCTTCCATCATCATCGTCCCCAACATAGGCCCTGAAGCCTCATCTGTTTTCATGTGAGAAAGGATTTTATGTGCAAGAATCTCCCGAATAGAACAAATTTCAACTCAGAAACCTTGGTGATAAGAGAAATATCATATTAAAAATGAATGGAATAGAGTTTAAATGAATAATTATAGTTAATTATACAATAATGGAGGCAAATAATTGTACACCCTATAGATCACTCCCTATGTAGGAATATTCTTCCCAAGACTATTCTGATCCCTTAGGCATTGGGAATAACTCCTCCAACTCAGCAGCAGACATTTTTCATGTAGATCATAAGTTAAGAAAAAATTTCAACCAAACATCCATTGAATGTAGGGTGGCTTGAGAATGAATAATTTTCACCATCTCCTTCTCATATCACTCCCCTCCATCTGAGAGACCACAAATCCATCATTGACATAGAATGTTTTTGGGAGTTCTAACTCAAACAGGTTATGATGGTCCCATATCTGTAAAGGAATTAGGAAGTCTCTGTTAACATCAAATATTTCTCAAGACTTTGTATAGAAAACATTGTTATGAATATCCACACAACGAAGTCAGTTCCTAGGATCATGGGATGGTTTTTACGGAACCCCCATGACGGACACCTTTCCACCTGGTGCTATTCAATTGGGACAACTGGGTCTGTTGCTACCACTTTCCATCAACTTCTGCTCAGTACAAGCCTCGGAATTACTAACCTTTATACTGCTCCACCATCACGATGTTCATCAGACATGTCATTGTGACATGTTCTTTCCTTTTTTTGTCCCCAACCTCGTGGTTAAGGAGGCACCATGAAAACTACTTGTTCAATCCTTTTGTTGAACATCACTCCTATGTAGTCTTCCAACCAACTCTTTACATACATCTCAACTTTCCCATAACCAGCAGTTGGTAGATGCATATTGTTTTCCATATTTCCATTATCCCTTATTTACATGAGCCACATTCTCCTCATTACACAATGGTTATTTTCATGGAACTCTCTTATGTAGGATTTTAGGGTGAACCTCCTCATGAACCAGAATTTTCTCGCAAAGGAAAGTAGGTATATAAGAATCAGAAAGGTTTGTGATATACCCGTGCCACCAAAACTCCATCATGGAAGGACATGATGTATGAAATATTCTCCTAGGTCCCCTAACTATAAGTGGTAACTAATCACATTTCTATTTGGAATGGATAATAGCTGAATTCTACCTCCCTTTAGATTTGGTTCGACATTGTTAGAGATGTCTTCTTTGATTGGAAAGCTTCCCATTACATTCAAAAAGGCTAGGAGAATGTATGAACCAAGGGGAAATGGGGTTGATATAGTAAATTACCATCATGTGTAGTTCCCCATGTACATACATAAGGTTTTACAGTCAACATAGCCATTGTGTCTTCTTCTCCACATTTATGTGCCAGGACACCGTGTACAGTTTTCCCAAGACAATGATCTTGATGTTGATGCGCTGCCTAGTAGCATACATTGATTCCATGATAAACATGCTGGTCTTTTCAGCCATTTGAACTTCCATGACTATAAGCATCGATCAGAAAATGAGTACATATATGAACCCAGCCATCATAAGCACTAGTTGTTGCTCATTGTTGACATTATACCCCCATAGCGGCCACTAGTTGTCTTCAATGGTTCACAAGAAAGAACCTTCCTTTATTCCCTAAGATCCCCATTGACATGTTGGGGGCCTCATTGATAGTTTCTTGGGTGTGTACTCTCCCCTAGTAGGATGTTCCAATGCGAAATATATGATACATCTAAACCACTTTTTGGAGTGGATGTTCCTCGCTGACTATTTATCATCACCAAACACCTAGTCCATCAATATCATTTCCAAACATAGCTACTATTCTGGATCCCCCTATGTGTTCATTGTTAAAAACAACTCATCGTACTTCTCCCCCAAGATTTTAATATATACAATATGTTGGGTGTCCCAGAGGATGATGTAGACCTCCCCCTCGGTGAAAATGGAAGGTATTTTTCTGGGACGACCACGTACGTAGCAGCTCTTATATCATGTGCTTCTATTGGTATATTTCGAATTGATATGTCGACACATCATCATATAGTCCTCCATGCCTCATCTCTACCCCAAATTCATCACAAGGTGCACAAAACTATTACTCCCAAGCTCTTTAACCTTTGAAATTTCCACCCTTGCACAGATCCCAGTTTTAGACAACCCATTCCATGGGATCCCTAAACCATAATTATGATTGGTTTAGTATTGTGGGGGATATTCATCTATTTTTTTCATTATGATCAATAATTTTTTCAGGGTATTTGAGGTAGGTGGTATTGAGAGCCATATTTTCTATCCTAGTATTGCCATCAGTAGCCCTGCACCACTAATATTGGCATGGTGTTCCCCTAAACAAGTAAGTTAGTTCATCCCTACTGGCCTCAGGGATGAGGATATCATCCCTCAGAATGAGGTCGTATAATGAAAATATATTGCATAGGGGGTATTCCTTTTACCCTTTCATCAACATCTTTACCAGAGACTCGTGATCAGAGTGGCTCTTCACATATTCACTGAGATTGGGGTTGTTCATCAAATCTTTTTTTCATGCAGAAATAGTAAAAACCTATAGAGTAGCTTCAGGATTGGCCATTTGTTTCGAAACTGTGTAATTTTTATCCTTTTTTCATGGAGAAAGCACACAGAGTATAGAAAAAAAGAAGGACTCAAAGAGCACATTATCATGGATCCTTGTAAGAATTAGTGCATTTATTAGAGTAATACAAGATCACGATGTGCCATTTCACTATGTAGCATTTGTGGAGTTCCGATCCATGGACCTAGTTCGCAAAGAGTTTTCATGGAGGGGCTATAACATCATGATTCGCGATCTCAATCACATATTCTCAGAGGTAGATGTAGAAAAAGGAAGGTTCATTCTATTTAACTTATAAGAGATAGATCTACAATATTCATGATGCCATCAACCATTATGATCTTTTCACCGATATCCCCACACACTCCAATTTTCATCACCACAATCTTGCTTCATGTGAAACTATTTTTGGTGATCATCCCTTTGGTTCTAACCATCATTTTCACATTTTCTCCCATTCTAAATGGGGGATTTTTAAGCGTTGAACTCCTCTTAAAAAGAATGACAAAGATAAAAAGAAACCACAAAGGGTAGGTCTTATGATGATCTAGCATTAATCCCCATAATCACATCAAATGTCACAAAGCAGGCAGAATGGGCTCCTTTGTGAACATCGTGGAGTAGTGATAAAGCCCTTTGCAATTCCGATGGACATAATGAGGGATGCTGAGTAATGAAGTTGGGATCTATGATTACGATGGATCTTCCTTCGATCATGAAGCATATTTTTCTCTATGACACAACTTCTGAGTATTGCGATACCCAGTTAGAATAAATAGTCAGCTCAACCCCACATTCATTACCATCTTTACCCAAACCTTTTACCTACCTAGATCCCATTTAACTAAGAAGATTTTTCTTAGTGGACAAGAAAGGAGAATAAATCACCCAAGGTATCCAAAAAATGTGAATCTTCTTTACCTTTGTTCCGATTTCTCTCTCCTCTATGTGGGGATGCCCTTCATGAATCCCTACAAGCATCACAAAGGTATGAATAACTTTTGTGCACATGTAGCTTCTCATAACATTAAGACTTCACGAAGAAACCTCCATGAATATAAAAACTCTATGACATGGCTGGTTCATCATGCTTCTGGCAGATCCTCCCTTAACAGATAACCTTTTTGTCTTGTTTCATGAAGCTCATTCTCTTCATGAAGAACCAAAGCTTCATGAATCCCTCCATTATGAGGCATCCAGCTTCATGAACCCCTCAACCATGCCACCATCCATGCATGTACGAAATGAATTCAAGGTTTCCAATGTTTTGTTTCATGTGGTGTTTCCAAGACATATGCTTCTCCACATAGGCACACTAATTACTATTTCTCCCTCTCATAACAATGTTGTAATGTACCCCTTTATTGAACACTCCTCCAACTCATTCTCACCCTGATTTTATTATTCATTTAATACCTCAAGTGTGGGTTGGTATAATTTCTACATGTCCATGGGATGAGTAGTTAGTCCTCTTTATCTGAGCTGCAGGACAGTAAAAACCCATGAACCCTCAACCATAACACATGACATTAAACCGTCATTTTTTGAATCTGGGTTAGGCCCGAGTGGATCCGAATTAGGATGGGACAAGAAGCCTTTTAATTCCCTCCTTTTTAATCATAATTTTCATTCCCTCAATGATTTGTTTCGATGTCCGCCTTGGGTAGTCTCAACATAAGACCCAGCACACACCTGGTAGTGTTTCCCCTGTACAAATGGACATGGATCCATATCTTCTGAATACATCAGACATTATTATTGGGATTCTCGCCATTCATAATCCCCAAACCATTTCTCTTGTTCACAATTCTTGAGATGTGATAGTGATGTCCTCCAATGCTACATGTTTCCCACACCAAGCACAACTAACTTACTGAGAGAAAGAAGTGACCATGAAATCCCTTTTAGGTAGATAATCGTTCATAATCCCCATACCCCTCTCAAACTATGTAGACTTTGATCCCTATCATCTATGTAGGTTACGTAGGAGGACACCATGATTTTCAATTCCATCACCCACCACTCTTTTGTATCGACCACTTTACTTCGGTTCACCTTCATACCACATGATATTAAACAATATTACCCCATTCTAAACTACATGTTTGTTGATCCCTATCAAGTATGTAAGAAGCACCACCGAAGTTAAATCCCAAATATCAGTAAACCATGGTGCATATCCTTTTTAAGGACCACCTTCCTAGATATTCCCCATGTATTTCCTTGACAGACACTCTTAGTGTGACATTTTCCCATTTTGGGAGACATCTCCTAGATCCACCTCCCTGGGTTAATTTGATCCATCCTTGGGAATCTGAACATGCATAAGAACCATAATTACCCATACACCTCTTACCAGGAGCATCCCTATTGTGATGTGCTGCTAACCTAGAATTAAGACCCATAATTACTTTAGGTCAATATAATTTATGTGAATGCTGATTATATGCCTTCTTTCTGAACTAAGTGGAATTTGATTTCAAAACACTGGGATATATCAGAAGACTCACTAATGGTAAATCCAGAAATATTCATTTTGATATCAATTTCAACTCATTCATTCCACCAAATTATTCATCATACATCAGTGTTATTACCCAGACATTCATGTCCGGGTGGGGTCATACCATCCTCTACGGGTAGATAACTATGTGTACGCACCAAACCGCCATATCAAACAATGTGGGTAATCATAATTTTCTTCTATAAAGGGTATATAGGAATAAACCATGTGTTTCAATCCCAACTTTTGGTAATCCTTGGTGTCCCCCCTATATGGGACCCATCTTCTATCTGATCCACCATTCATGATTTCCATATCAGACTTCATGGTGTGAATCCTTGTCTTCATGAGACACATCATCCCTGGTCCATCCTCATCAAGGGTTCTAACCCATCCATCCAATAAACGTTCCAGGTTCTCCCACCTAGGGATGTACCAATATGATTCACTCTCATTAGTGTTTTGATCAGTCTGATATCTGTCTGCAAGACATTAAACTCCCAGCATACCCAATGTTAAACATGGGATTCCAAGGAAATCCTTAGATGTGTGCCTATTTCATAAGATACCCCAAAATCAATATTGGAGGCCTTATGTTTATTCACCCTTGATAATCCCTCTGACGGTGATGAATACTGGTGATATTGAGTTTCAAGGCCTAGACATGCCACAAATGTCTCCACATGATTACTCTCCTAACTAAAGGTTGCTACACCAAATTGAAACATTGGAATGTCCTTGGGAAATCAATATAATTAACTAGATTCAACAAAGAGAAGACACTGAGAATGAGATTCACACACGAAATCTTAATATTAATGGGAGACATGGACTAAGCACTGAGTTCTTAGGAGGATTCCACAGAAGGAGGAATTGAAATCCAATAATCTCATCTCAATCATGGATTAAACACCACCAAATAGGCAATGGATTCCCCCTCCATTGTAAAATGATATTGGATGGTACAATGTGAACCATCGGTGACTGTCGATCACAGTGGGTGATGCAGCATGCCCCGATGAAAGCATAGGAAAAAAACCCTTAAAATATTATTTATGTTGTTATAATAATGAAAAATTAATATTCATGGGATATTATTAGTGAACATGAATGTGGTTAGTGATTTTATTGGTTTGTTTTTGTTTCACGGTTTATGACATTTTTTGATTTAAGGATTACACCTAAGATTTTATTTTATAAGGTTGCAGTTTTTCATTAAGGATTATTTGTTATCACGGTGTATATTCGGTGTGAGACATTAATAGTAACTTTTTTTTATTTTGGAGTTTAATGTTAATTTTATTTTTCAAATTTACTGACCTTCCATGAAAAAAAATTCCCATCGAGAGTGGATTGATGTATTTTTGACGATTCATAAAATTAACTACCTATGTAATGGATTTTTTTGTTCTATGGATATCATTATTTTTTTTAAAACATGTGATAACCATATCATTTTTAGATATTTTTAACGGCAAATGGAATTAATTTTTGATAATATGATAAATTAAAATTTCATCACACATTAAAAAATCACATTCAATATACTTTTCTCAACATTAGAGATGAAGTGGAATTACATCGTAAAACTTCCAAATTGGATATATTATGCTTATGAAATAGAATAAAATCAAGTATATTTATTTATTTAGTTATCGTTCTAGATATTAAAGTAATTACTTAACTCTATGAAATGGATTTTATTAGAAATAATTGGTTAGTTTAATTTTATTACTGAGAAATGAATGATATCTAAACCCATCAAATATTTAAAGGGTTGTGATAGTGCATTTTATAATGTCCATGTTCTATATCACTCACTATCATAACATGATAGTTTTATTTATTTTCCAAGTCATTGTTTTCACTTCCCATTAATTTTCTCATATCAATAATCCTACTTTTGTTTTATGACCATGACATTTTTCATTCGCTCATTGAAAAATAAGTTTTATTATACCTTCTTAAGATATGGGGTTTCTTTAATGAAATTTTATAATATCAACCATTTTTTAATGTTAAATTTTAAAATTTGAGGATTAAATTTCTTGAGTTATAGTAGAATGTAACACCTTTGTATTATTAAAAGAACATAATGTTTTATATCTTTCTTTACGCCTAACATTGAGAGTAAAAAATTATTACATATTATTATATATATGTGATGGTTATCACATTGTAATTTAAATGGAGGTAATGAATAAGTTTAACTAATTTATGAAAATATATTTGACTTATGTTCATAAATATAATTTATTGGTTTTTATGTTATTAGAAATTAAAATAGGAACCAATCTGACAAAAATGATGTATTTTTATTAAAAAAACACCATTTTCCCACTTTTGAATATTATCATTAAAAATTAAATTACATACTATTAGTCAGATGTATTAAAAAAATATTATATATTAAACTAAATATTTCTAAATTCATCCAATAATATTTATAGTCTTAATATAAGAATAAATATAATTTTAATCATAAAACATATATTTTTCTAAAAGGTAATTTTGGTTCATTTTAATGGTGCACATGTTTTATAACTCATTTATTAAAAAGTTTTATAAATATTATGTGAAAATATAGAATTAATTTCATATATAAAAATATTTTAATTATCTTCGGGTAATCATTTATTATTTTTCGGAGCTGTTTCTTTTTATGATTAATAGTGAAATATAATGTGTTTTAATTAAAGACTGGCTATTATCTAAATAGTTTATATGGTTAATTTTTTTAATTTTTTTTAATGTAATATTATATAAATTGTAAATATATTCATCAAATTTTATTAATTGAATTAATTTTATTTGAATTAAAATATAAACACTCACTAGACATTTGAATATGTTCACATTAAAAACTCTCTTTCCAATATTATTTTTTCCGATTTATTTCAAAAATAATTTTTCCATGTTTGGGAACATAATTTGATAAAATGGATTCCATATTTTTAATAATATGATCCATATAATTCAGTCTATTCATTTTTATTTTTAGGAAGAATCATTGTGGAAAAAAAAAGATGTGCTGCAGTATATGTAAAATAATGAAACAGGTCAATGTTAAAAGGTAAAAGCATAAATTCCTAAAACATACATAATTAAATGTTTTTTTTATTTTCTTCTGGACTGTAAACATATATATTAAATAATTAATTATCATAATTTATTTTTGGAATTAATTCCACTATATTTGGTTGTCTTTAAACAAAAAATAATAATTATTTAATCACATAAAACAACACCTCATAAAGTATAAATATCCCCCACACCACCCCATTTTTCCTAAAAAAACATTAAGCACATAATATATCTACCAAAACCTCTTTTAAAAACACTACCCACATACTTGTAATCTATTTCTCACCATAATACCGAATCAATGTTCCTTAAGTGATCCATCAATGAGGTGGTATTCTAAATGTAATTTTTTGAAACCACCTCTCTTATTTTACTAACTTTTTATAACTTCACCTAACCTCCTGGATCAAAAAAATAATAATAACTACATAATAATTTACTTATTGTAAATTTTTTTGGAATGTAATATAATAATTCCATTACCTTTATTACCTTTTCTTCTTCAATGATATAAAACATTTGTCAAAATTATGGCTGTCAATTGTCTCCAAGAATAAGGATTTTTCCCATATTCCATTACCAAATTTAAGGCTTCATGTAAATGTATTATATTGATTAATTAAGATTTTAAAAAATAAATTATAAACTATTTCATGATCTGTAAAAAATATATATACATTATATAAAAAAGTGAAATTAGTTCACGATGGTCAGGAAAACTACTAAAATAAACTAAACATTAATAATTAACATTTCATCAAATGAATCTCCTTAATTTCAAAAATTAAAATAATATGTGGGTACATTTAAACTGGTGTATTTTAATATAGACTATTTTATTTCACTAATAGATTTTTACTTCATGTTTTCAAAAAAATCCATAGTTATACACAAATGAACCAACCATGAAACAATGAAATGTACGCACCCGAAATAATGAAAGTAACAAAATATTATTAACAAATGGTTTCGAGGATGATATAAATGTTTCACATAAAGTATTATAAATAAAATTATATCTCCTGATTAAATAAATGATATTAATTAAACCTATATAATGATGTTTAATGTATGAAAAAACAAAATGGAAGACTGAGGTAATTGTTTATCATATAACATCTATTTCAATGAGAAATATTTTTATTAAACACTTATATCTTATCACAAACCCTCATTATATAGAATCATATTCTAATCTAGAAATGTACAATGATAGATAATGTCCCTGAGTCCTTCCCACTTAGGCCCCTAGGTGTTCACCAACACCAAGGGTATACAAATCTCACAAAATGGGAGGCATTAACTTTTTTATAGTAATCTAGATCGGGAGATAAGATTTATCAACCTAAAAAACAATTAATATATACATACATAAGAAATATAAAACCATCCCACATGGAAGTTTAAAACAAAATGGATACAAATGCATTAACAATCCATGGTTTTACAAAATGAACAAATCTAGGAATAAATATGACAATTTTCCGTATGTCCATGCTACAGATGTCCATCACAGCCCTCGAAATCATTACAGAAACCTAAAAATAGTTTTATATATAAATGGAGATCATAAGAGAATACATAGTAGAAAAAACCCATAGTCTCTCATAAACTAGTTGGAGAGTCATACTAATGCCCCTATGAGAAAATAGTAGAAGCCAACAACACATAAAAAGGAATAAAATACATCCATACCTCATGAAGCCATGATCACCAAGTAACTCTAGTCTTATAATTTAATATAGTAAGAACATAAATGTAGGGGTACCCCTCACCACATCCCCCTGGTTAAATTTTCAAACATAAGAGAAAACGTCTGGGAAATTCTGCACTCTTCCATAATCCCCATGTCACAACCTGCCCACACACACCTAGGCCTTAGAGTTAGTCCCTCAACTAGGGAAAAAGAATCTCACCGCACACCACCCACTAACACATGGGCTGAAACAATACAACATTCCCCTTATAGACACTTTTTCCATAAAAATAATTATTTTTGAAGGCACCAGGGAAAGAAAACCTCACCCGCAGACACCAGGTTCTCAAATCCACACCCCAAACTGCCTAAAGAGTCTTGGGCTAACAATTACTATAATCGGGAGTTGGGAAGATCCATAACCCAACTATCTATCCACTCACCAAGATGTAGTGAAAGGAAACTCTCCTCCATGATAATGTCGTTGTTCGGTACATCATGCTCAACTAGTGTGAGGTGAATTTTTAAATCACAAGAGAACATACAAATAATATACAGGATTATCAAAGACTCATCCAAACATATGTGTTTTTTTTAAAAACCAACCATCCCAAAAAAACTAGATTTTATGATACCTCTACATGAATTTATTAACACCAATAATAGTCACTTCAAAATTTAAAAAATGAAATCTATTTCACAACAAGCCACAACTCAAAACATATCCCCATACAACCCGTTATACCAATTAACATTCATTATTATGAAAACCATTTATTCATTACATCCTTACATGGGAAAATACCAACAAAACATGAAAAAATACTCACAACATAAACAATGATGAGGGAAAATGAACCACACTAAGGAAACTCACTTCATTTTTCCACTCTATTCAACATGCATAGCAACCACTACCATCATCATTCTTTAATGTCATCGGACCCAATCCATCATATCAACAATAAAACCCTCCAACATATAAAAATACACAAAAATCCATCTCGTTACAACAAAACATGATAACCATATTTTAAAACAATAACACACCCATGTCAACCAAAAACATAAAAAATTACCACCCCAAACCAATTGCATCACTGCTCAAACACAGACCATACATTCGACATTCAGTGTATAATTCATCTTGAGATTACATTACACAACCTAAACCACCCCCCACAGAGCACAAAACAACACAAAACTAGGAAAGGGGTATTTAGATTTAGAAAACACAAGCTCTTCAATTCCACTTTCATAATTCAGGGGTTATCAAAGAGGGTATTCAATCCTGTGGTGTCCATATATTTTACTAAATATATGTGTTTAATCATATTTTCATATTCATGATCATTAAAAATTTGGACATCAACAATAATTAACAAGTCATCATTAGTGTGAAAAAACATACCACCAATGACCATGATTTTTAGTAGGCATATATCCTATATAGATCATGATATCAATATACAACAAAGCAGAACACAAGTTACTTTTTCTAGTCCCCACATATTTATCATTAAACTGATTTAGTTATATTTATTAACTAGGTATCCTAATATCTTCTATAAGGGGTGGTTCATACAACCAAACTTCATGATGCACAAAAAAATAAGAGAGGAAAATGGATCCCTACATCAATGAATAGATGATCAACAAATCATACTAGAACAAAAAATATGGGGTGTTCATGCAGTAGAAAGAATCATCTAGGGAAACCTGATGCCAAGACCCCAACACAATGAATTGAATCTTAGAGAAAAAATATAGTTGGAATACAGGGACGTATGGGTAATGGGAAAAATACAAGGAATAAAGGATCTTAGATTTTAAATGGCCAGATCCTATATCTATAAGTGGAATGATTTCAAAATCCATTAATATTGGATCTCGATCTGGACCATGCAGTTTGACTATCTAAAATCATCCCAAGAATTAAAAATTTAAATCAATATTTTAAAACCATTTAAATAGCGTCGAAATCACATAAATGTGGTATTATACTCAATTTATGTCAAATAAAATGTTAAAGGGGATAATTTGGAAGAACTGGGAAAATTGGAATTTTGGAAAACTGTCGAAATTAATTCACTATTTGGTGAGTAAAAATTGTTAGAAACTTGTGGTGAGTCACTGTTAAGCTACTCACCATTTTGTGACCCAAAATTTAGTGACCTACCATTTTAAGACTCATAGTTGGAAGAGTCTTTGTCATGATTCACCACTGGTGAGTCACAATTTAGTAACCTACCATTAGACGACACACTGTTCGATGGGTCACCATTCAGGGAGTCACTGTTATTTAGCCAATAGGTCTAAGAGATATATAGAAAGAATTCTCCAATAAAATTAATATATAAAGAAGTTATACAGTCCAAAAAACTCAAAAAATGGCATCCTTACCAAGCGTTGTGTGCTAAACACCAATACTATCACTATAGACTAGACTAGTGAAACAACTGGGGAAAATAAAAGACCAACTGGAACTGACCACCAAAATCGTCTTTTTGAAAAGAACATCTGCAACCTGATTTTCATCTCTGTAGACATGAGAAACATCAAGGCATATTTTCACAACAAGAATAAGATAAAAATTCAAGCAGATAACATACTCCATGGAACATTCCTTGAACGATCTTTCAAAATTTTCACAGCAATAGATGAGTCTGTCTCTAGCCATACCTTTCCGCAACCATAATGAATTGGATACCTGATCACCTTTATCTTGGCCCACAGCTATGCTTCAATCTCATGACCAATCCCAATGTTGTGGAAGAAACAACCCTTAACGAAGCCTTGATAGGTTCGAAATACTCCACCGCACCCATCTGGACTAGGTGCACCGGAGGACGCCCCATCCACATTCACCTTCATATAGTCATATAAAGGTGGGATCCACCAAATGTACTTCGTCACTCTTGGATTTATTTCTCTACCACTAACACCAAGATTCCTTGAAAGAACAATTTCAGAAACATCATTATTCATAACTCCAATTTGAGTCACCGATGAATGTTTAATGCTACGATGAATAACCAGAACACCCTCACAAAATGAGGGCTTGCAGTTGTTGAAGATGATGTTATTCCAATCCTTCCATATATAAGAAAAAATAGAAATAGTGGCAAAAATAGTAGAAGTTTTCACTTGATTAGTTCATTCTACCTGAAAGGCCAATGTAAGCAGTGATTCAATAGAACCGAAACTGATGCTGTGTTGAATGGTGTTTTGAACATAATTATATAACCAAACAACAAAGGTGTATTGGATGATCAAATACAATATAGATTCCTCATAATTAATATAGATATTACATACCAAGGAATATGCTCAGCCCCGTATGCTGAAGGGTACACAGGACTGGCAGGTGCCGCTTCTAGATTCTCCATATAAGCATAACATCATTAGAGAATATGAAGGGCATGTGTACACCTTCCACCCAAGAAGGTATTCCAGGTGATGTGCCACATTGAAACTTATAATAATACCAGCTTAAAAAATACCCATTAAGTGTAGGCTTCGAAATTAGTACATCATTATCACCATATTAATTATTAGTGATCTCCATAAGAAGATTACTAGGAAGGATTTTAGAAACATTCATGTTTCCTTGTAGGTCAAAAATAGACAGATTTCTCTATGGTAATGGGATATTAATAGATTCCTTAATTAGAGGAGACAAACATGGAGTGATTCAACAATTCATATGAGAATCAGAACATACCAACCACATGGAGTGTGTCATGATGTTAGAATAGGTGTTCCTGATTGAATTACAAATAGTGGATTTCATGTACAAGCACTGACCATTATAAAACTTGTCTACAAACCTACTTACAAAAAATTACATGGAAAATTTAGGCCTGTATAAGATACTCCAAGTAAAATTTTTAAGAAGTGCATAATTAAATATTCTGATATATTTAACTCCCATTCCACCCATAGCCACTGTCGTTATACAACCATTACATGAAACAATGACATGATTCTTCTAATGATTTGAACCAGTCCAAATGAAATGACGTATCATTTCATTTAATTACATAAGTTGGGCTCTAGGCCATCTATATAATGAAAAGGATTACACAAACGTTGAAGTGATGATAGTGTTTACCAGACAAACTGTAGCAGCCTGAGACATGGTCTTACCATTCCAACATTCCAATTGATTGATAACTTTCAATGTGATACCTTCTATGTGAACATATTTCACCCATACCCAAAACAATGGAATCCCCAGATAATTAAATGGAAATTTATAATGTTTCACACCAATCCTACACGAAACCCTATTTTTCTTCAAGGTTTGAATTCCTTCTCTGAATAAAAAAAATTATTTATTCCAACAGATGACCTGACGTGCTACCTCTTCATAATTTAAGAATATATTATTGATGAAAGATATTGTTTTCCTATCAGCTTTGCAAAATAGAAATATGTAATCAGCATAGGAAAAGTGTTAGGGAGAAAAGAAGTTCTTACCAGCACTCCTTCTCTAATATAAACTGATGTTGACAAGATCATTAAGACAAACACAAATATAATCCTCAGTAATAGAGAACAAAAGACCAGATATAATTTCACCTTTCCTGACTCCTCTAGAACATTGAAAGAAGCCCCAAGGGGATTCATTTACAAGGATAGATAAACTAACACATTTCAAAACGGGGGATACCATACTAATTAATTTTCCTAAAATGCCATGCATATTCAGAATTGTAAAAATGAAATCCCAAATTATTGTATCAAAGGCTGTTCATATATCAATCTTCATAGCCGTATTACCATTTTTGGAATTGCTTCTCATAACATTTTCACACTCAGAATTAGTAAAAAGAAAATTCTCAATGTTCTTACCAGGAACAAATCATAACTGGTTACCAGAAATAAGATTCCTAGAAACCTCACTTTAACTGATTTTTATGATTGTACTGATGAATTTAGGAATGGAATTACCAATAGAAAGTGACCTGAAGTCTTTAATATCCATTACATTGTCTTTTCTTGGAATCAGGGAAATCAAATTGGAGTTCATCACAAATCCAATAGATCAGTGATAAAAAAATTATCTTCCATAATTAATCACCTCCTTGTGGAAGATATCCCAATAGAACATATATAAATTATTAGTCAAACCATCAGGACCTGCAACACTATCCATATTTAGAAAAAATATTGCAAAATGTATTTCCTTTGAGCTAGGAATATTATTGAGATTTTTGTTCTGAATGTCATCCATACTTGGTTCCCCACATCTAACTATCTTTCTTGAAGTATCCTCACCAAAATCATAATATAAATAATCAAAATAGCATTTCACTGTTATTTTTGTTTCCATTAAATGGCATACCATTTGGTGAGTTACCGTTCTGTGACCTTTCTATTGGTGAGTCACTGCTTGGTGAGATATGGTTGGAAAATTCAACAGTGCGACCCTCCATCACGATTCCTCAGTCCTCACTATCCATCAGTGACCTAAAATTCCATACTCACCATTAGGAATGTTAAAAAATTGGAAAACTCTTTAAATAAGACAACATGACCTCTGAAAACACCTCAAACACTCTGTTTTCAAAATGGAATAAACCAGGGCAGTCTAGGCCCATGTGTTTCAATTGTGTGGTATATATAATTTCATTTAATATATAATTACATTAATATCATTACCTCAATGGTATTAAATGATCTATTTGGTCATTATTAATTTTATGGGGTATAAGGTTCAACATATTACAACGAGGTAATGGAATATTCAATCCAATTTCCACTCATTAGGATAAAATTATATATCCTTGGTTATGTCATACAATGTTTATTTAATAAAATTATTTTTAACATTTGATATATTATTTAAATTAATTAAATATGGATATATAGAAAATACACATTATCAATTACTTTTATTAACACTCACTTTCATTATAAGTTCTTTAATGAGACTTTATTTTAAACAATTTATCTTACTAATGTGTTCCATTATACGATCTTTTTCTTCAAACTTCATGTTTTCAATAATTTTTTCATAAAATGTTTTTACAATTCTTCTCTGATTTAGTAACTTGTTTTTACTCTTTTTTGATTTTTTACAAAACATTTTTGAGGGAAAATATTTCATTATCAAAGGTTCTCTAATACTTTTCCAACCAAAATACGTATGGATTGTTTTTTAACATGAACAGACTGATAGGACTCACCCTCTTAATAGAGAATTAATTTGTTGAATATTACAATAAAATTTTATATGGTAATATTCATATTAAATTTTTTCTTTTATAATTTCATGGGGTTTTAAGCATATGTTATTTTTATTGTGAAAAATATTCTTTTCATTAAGGATTTTTCAATAATTTATTTTAATGTATTTCCACCTATTTCAACATTTTTCATGATTTTATGATTAATTGGGGATGATATCTTATGATAATATGTTCTATATAATATTATATTTATATTTATTTTTTGGAATATGGATTAATATTTTCATACAATTCACCATATCACACTATGTGGTTTGTTTAATGTGGAAAGGTATTTACATTTTGTATTCTAGTCATAATAAAATGTTATATTTTTATATATTTAATCCATTTCATATGTGGAATTTAATGGACTTAGTATGTGATGGATGGGCCCACTATATCCCCTCTATTCGTTCATTTGTCTCATTAGAATAATTTGTTTGGGTATGTCACTTGTCTTGCTTGTTTATTTATTGTGTCTTGTTTAATGTGTTGAGTGTAGGATTCAGATCTTTGTAATTTTAAATTCCCACAATATGAGATTATTTATTGATTTTCATGTTATTAGTATATTATTAGAATATTCATGAATTTTTTTCAGGCCCATGTGATTATTTATATGGAATTACTTGATCAAATTTTATATTGGTACTATTATGCTAATGTTGATGAATAAAGAGAGAATGTTTTAGTTATTTATAACGACAAAATATATTATGATTATTTATAATATATTACATTATAAATAACACTTTCGGAACATCTTATCTCCCCCATTTTTTGGTATTATTTTATCCCATGATTCCTAGAAGATTGTTATATGTAATATTCATGGATAAGATGGGAGAATAATGGTTTTCTCAAAATATTCTCTATATTGTATTTAACATTTTAAATTCTAATGCAAGTAAATTTTTTGTTTAATTTATTCAAAAACTAATAAAATGTTTTTTCCTGCACTATGTTATTCCTTATATATTATTCCAATGTATTAATGTGACCTATCACTCTAGGATCTAATGGTAATGGGTGTTATTTTCTAGGTATGAATCTATGTTTTTATATACTCTTTATTTCATAAATATTTTATTAGTAGGATTTATTAATATTTCAAAACAATTAATAAATAATTTCATAAATGACCATAAACTATAATTATCAAAAATAATAATACTAAATTATCAATTTCTTTTAGGAATATCTATGGGAGAAATTGTGGAACCCTAAGTATTTCAAATGGAAACATCATATTTGATAGAATATATTTCACTAAAAAGGAATATTAGATGTATTATAATACCATAAGACATTATGATATATTTATTTTTAAACTAATTGAATGTCTTTTACAGCTTGCAATGAATGCATCACAGATTTTAAATGAAATAAGATACTCTTTAAAATATTTTTATTTAAATGTGACTACTATAACACAATCTATTTTTTGCTGGGTATAAATAGGAATAAATAAATTATGAAAATTATATGTTTTACATGATTATAAAAAAATAAAATATTCTTTATATATTATAAATAAAATAAGAAACATTTTAAATAAAATGAATCGTTTTCTAAGAACTATATTTTTTAACACAGTTCTTTAGTCTCTCTTTTCTCAACAAAAATTAAAATTATTTTCTACCCAATTTAGAAAATTTATTTTATAAAATATACTTAATTTTTTAAATATATATTTCAAAATAATATTTAGTTGATTTTTTTATTTTTTTGAATGTTAAATTGTTCCTTGAATTGGTAAATACCATAGTTTTTCTTAAAACAATTCATTTTAATTCAATACATTTACAAGATAGAATTTAATTTTATATGTATTTAAAATTGAAATTAGTTAAATTATGTGTCTAATAATATAATCCGGTGAATTTTAATTTGTTTTGTATTTAATTAGGATATAAATTTTTTAAAAAAATTCACAATTTTCTCTTTGGAAAATCACTTTTCACTGCCTCAACAGGAATCATTTTAAATGAATATTTTTCACTTATGTAAATGGAATTAATTTTTTTTTCCAAAGTTGGATTCATAATAATTTATATTATATAATAAGTTCAACTTAATTTATGAAAATAACTAATAGTAAAAATAGAAAAAATTAATTATAGATATTAATGTGAAAATCAATTTATCGAGGGTTGATTTAAAAATAAAAGGTGTAAAAGACATATAAAGTAAAATAAACATTTAATGGAAATATTTCTACATATAAATACATATTAGTTTATAATAACCTATATTTAATCCTTTTATCGTGTGAAAAATATGGTTACACCTTTTTATTTTAATAAATTACGTGTTTTCCACTTACCACACTCATAAAAGGACCCTCGTATCCTCTTCACATCACACATCAAAAACCATTTTGATTCATGAAGACATGATCAAATGTATTCCAAAATAATCTTCCCAAATAGTTGTTTTATTATAAATCCTATATAGTATGGCTCTAGGTTAAACGTAAAGTGGTTTTCTAAATAAGTGGTAATGTTTTTAACTATGTGTTTTTATTTTACTTCTATTTATAACTATTTCAATTATTTTAATATTAGGATAAATTAATATCACTATTATCTCATATGTGATGATATTTTGTTATATTAATTTTATAATATATATATATATATGACCTCTTTTATAAAATGAGATACTAAATAATCATTTTTGTGTATAGCAGACAACCGCCTCATGAATTGATGTTTTTCATTTTCCATCACCACCCCTCACATATGAATATAAAAGTATAATTATTATTTATATGAGATATTAATGATATAATTTAACCCATTTAATTATAAAATCACATCCATTATTTTACCTCACATTCGTTTGAAAAACAATATTATCGCTCATCTGTACGACATAGTACTACTTCACGAACCAATGTGATGTATTTTTTCATTTAAGTTTTACATGAATGGTACTAAGAAAATAAAAAAATATATTATATTTTTAACATAATTATGCATTTATAGTTATTATATTAAATAATAATTATAAATTTCCATTCTTTGGGGGATACAATAATGTAGTTCATGTCTACAGTGGACTACAATCGAATGAAGTGATGTCATCCATTTTTCACTAATACATTGAATGTAAGGAAATTAGGGTAAATTTAATGAATATAAAAGATATATATGACATAAAATTTATTATTTAAAGTTAATTTTTTATTTAACTTGAATTATTTTCATTGGTTAACAACATGGAAATAATGTACTTGCATACATACAACCTATCATCTCCCTGAAAGGTGTATTTCAATTTATACCTAAAACTATTATAAATTACTATAAATAAATATATAATGAAGATAAATTTTATTTATATCCTTTTTGACATTATGGTGATTATAGTACCATGATCAATTTAATACATATGATAATTACAAAACAAAATATACCTGAAAAACAAATATATTATTCCCCAAAATGTGATTCTAACATGGAATTATTAATAAATGTGTAATAAAAGGTCATATATAAATAATATGTCATATGATATATATATACACATATGTATGGGTATATAATTATTTAAAATAAAACAATATTTATTATGTAGTATGTTTATACACATATGATAGAAGTTGAACATCATGTAATAGTTTCTCGTCTCCCTTTTACATTTGTTGGACATATGGTGTATTCACCACTTATTCCATTGTGTAGTATTTATACTACCCCTATTATATGTTAAAACATGATTATATTTATTTTCATGTTATTTATTGTTTAATTTTATGATTATTTATTTAATGGGCATTATTTTTTATAATTTACCAAAGTGGTAAGGGTTTATATAATAATCTGATCATTATTTCGGAATGTTTGGGTTTAAGCCTCCCTTATTTGAATTATATGAAATTTCTTTCAAAAAATCAAAATACATTATTATAATATGGTTATTAATGGTCATTTTTATGTTATAGTATTATTTTCCCAATATTGGGTTCTTAATAAGATGGATAAAATGATTTTAATAAAACTCAATGTTATTTCTCTCGTTAGTTCCTTCAATGGCCCGAAGGCCTTCCTTTTTTATTGATTTTGATAATCCACATTTCAAGGGGTGAGGTGGAACCCTTACAATGCCCGTCGTCATAAGTATTACATGGCTCGTATTCCTTAGAGGAATTAATTGCCCGTAGGCTTCAAACATTACATACAACCCAGACTAATTACTTGGAACTGCTCATCCCCAACATCTTCATCATGAAATCAGCTCTCCACCTTTACATGGCTGTTTGGCTAGGCATTCCCGTGCATGCATACGCTTGTCCCAATGGCAGGTGCTATACCCTCTCATTAATGCAATCTGTTTAGCTTCTATTATGGTGAAAGCTTCTTCCTCATCCTCTTTATAGAGCTTGTTCTTTGTAGGTTTTTAGGTTTGCATTTTCACTTAAGGTGGCCATACCCTCTCAAAATAAATGTTTTCTGATTGTGTTTTCAAAAAATAATTAAAAATTTTCAAGGGATTTAATAATGTTATATTGTACCCATTTTCACATTTTAAAAAATTTATTTAATGGAATATTTATTTCATTTTGTAGTCATGTTTCATTAGGAATTTAACAAAAATGATAAAGGAATCGTTTTTAAAAGTGTATAGTATGAATGAAATTTTACAATGTCATGACAATTCTTTCTTTGAACTCATATTTTATATTTTTTATAATTTTAGATTCAATGATAATTATTTTCAACATTATTCATGATGTTTTAAAAAATATTTTCAAACTGAATGGTGTTTTTCCAAAAAATATGTTTTAATGATAATTTTATTGGAATTATATTCATTAATAACATAAAATATTTATTGTAATTAATATAAAATGATAGTATGTTATATTTATATCTTCCTTATTCATTGTTTGGATGGTTTATGGATATTTTGTCTTAGGATGTACAATTTTATTACCATTCACTATATTACACAAGATTATTTATGATTATGTTTTTTTTGATTGGGGTAAGTAATAAAATTCTATATATTTGTTTTTTAATTCTAACATTTATGTTGACTATGTTTCAAAAATTTCATTTGATGAATGAATTGGGAAGAATAGATGATGGATGTGACTAAGTTATTGATATATAATCGATTAATGAAGGTGTCTCATTATAAAAATCAGTTTCCCAAATTAGACGAGTTTCTACCAACATATCTGAACTATATTGTAAAAATTCATAACAGTTTTAGATGTCAGGAATTATTTGTTACCACATAATGAGATCAGTTATTTATATCTGATTTTTAAATATGTTACAATATACATGTATATGTTTCAGCCATTTGTGATTATAAATATGGATTTATATGATCATCATTTATTTTTACCGTATAATTCTTAGTTAATTGATTAAAATAATTTGGTTTCAATTATTTGACATTCCATATTTATTATGATTATTTCTTTATGATAACATCCACTATATGTGTAGCCTTATTGTGATCATAATTTCATCATTTACTTGTGTTCTTACTCCAAGAAACCAGAATTTTTATTGAATGATATGTCGAAATATGCTATATGGAATAATGGGGATCTCAAATAAAATAGATAAAATATATTGTCTTAAAAATTATTATTTCAATTTAATGTATGTACCTAGTTTTGAAATTCTACTAACATATTTATCCATTTTTATGTGACTCCTTGTATATTATGAAAATGTAATAATTTAATAATCAACACCATACTACTAAGGTTTCAGAGAAGGAAAATTTACCAAACTAGAACAATCATATTTGGTAGAAAGAAGTGGTATAGAATATCCATCGATACTAGCCTATATAAGAATGGTTAGCGTTATCTAAATTCTTTGTGTAGGTGGAGACATTACATCATGATGTAAAGGCTAGGGAGGAGCAGTTTCATGTAGTTATAGTATGGATATTTCCTCTGATACCTATGAGTCATGTAATCTCTAAATCTATGAGCCTTTTAAGGGTTCCCCCTCTTCTCATGAAATGGGGTTTATAAAAAAATTAACAAAAATATTGCCTTTAGTCCATTCGAAAATGGGATATTAATGAAATCCATGAATATTGAAGGGGAAATATTCCGTCCAAAGGGGAGCACCAGCAACTCATAGTTCTTATACATTGTATAGAAGACAGTCTTCAAAATATCATCCTTCTTTACCATTAGCTGATGTTATCTAGAACAATGATTAACCATTGAGAAGTACCAATATCCTCTTAACAAATCGAACATATTATCAATCATTTGAAGAGGCTAATTTTTATGGCTAATTTATTGTGTTCTTGATAATTGATACACCATCACATTTATCTATCATTCTTCTGCAAAAAGAGCACTGCACACACCACGGTGATTCACCAGGGTGTTTAAACCCTATGGAAAAATGATCTTTCAACTACTTTTTTAATTCCTACAATTCGATATGATCTGTCCTATTGGAACACTGTGAGATAAGAGTACATCTAAGTATGAGTTCTATGAATAACTATACCTTACGATCTGGGGAAGGACTATGTAATTATATTTTAATGACATCATTGTATTCCTTCGTGATGGGAATTTCTTCTAGGTGGATAACATCCATTAACTCAACCATTTGAGTGATGTATTCATAATCAATGTGAATCGACACCGACACTATTGAAGTATTCTTCAAATGAGATTAACGATCTTAATTGAATTTTTATAGGAGTGTGAGATGGTTTGGAAAATGAAAATATATTTCCTTTTCTCGATAGTTAATATATAATACATATATTGAGATCTAATCCATTCCCATTATAGTGTCGAATTCCACCGAGGGAATTATCATGAAATTCACTGGAAAAATCTTCCCACATAGGCTAATAGTAGAAGTGCCCAACACTAGGGACATAATGTTTTATCCACATGGTGTTTTTACAAATATCTTTACTTCACGGTTTTGGGGTTTCAATTCAATATTTTTAGAAAACATATGACATATAATGGAGTGCATAGAACTAGAATGAAATAAAACTCTTTCCATTCATGATTTAATAGGAAGTGTACTTGGTATTAATTCATTTTCTTGTAAAATTCCACAATCATAATGGTATAATAATTCCCATTCTCTTTTGGATTTTGTGGTTGTTAACTTCAATTACCCTAGAGGGATTTAGGATTATTTCACTAGATTACATATTAACCTTACTCCCTAATGTTGTATCATTGGACCATAGGTGGTTCTCACCTTTCCTCCACATCAATATCCAAACATCTAATGTATATTCAACACTCTTGTGCTTGGTGGCCTTCTCTCCCACAGTTAAATTATTTACTCGCCCATTGTGTCCATACCCATGATGCTTCTTCCCACATTTTTGGCATGAGTGTGGTAGAGTTTTCTTTTTACCATTCTCATCTGATCATCCAGAATGAAAATCAAATTTAGTTTATTGTCAACATAGCCATGGGACCATTCTATTTTTTCCATCTATAATCTGAGAGAACATCAAAAAACATATTCATAACTCCCAATGTATCAAATTTCAAGATCTTCTGAAAGTGTGGTTTTAATCCCTATAAAATCTATCAATTTAACTATCATTGTTGATAAGAAATTTTGATACGTTCCTTCCAAGCCTTGTGAAATTTACTTCATTAACAATGAAAGATTCCCAATCACTTTTCTTTATCTATATGATTCTTTTATCCATATTAAATGAATATTACATGGTAAATACATGTTATGGAACATTATATTAATTTCTTCACACTCCCACTCATCAATTTCTTCTATTGATTAGGTGTTCCTAATCAAATCCTACCATTGTCTGTCCCATCCATCGAGATAATAAATGGCCTCATTCACCATTCCGTTTCAGAATAGTGAAAAAAATATTATTTCAATAGTGTTGAGCCACTATTCCAGAACCACTGGATGAGTAGATACACTAAATGTTTGTATTGGTTTCCACATTAGACCCTCAATAGCCAGTTTCTACCTCTTATCTAAAGGAGGAAGTTATAAAATATTCATGTTATAATTAATAACAAGAGACCACTGGCTATGTTTCACCATTAATTTTTATCTCCACCTTCCAAATCATTGGAGATGTCGTTTGGGTATTCATTGCATTGTCCCTGACTTGATTTTTTTCCTTGTTTCTCCTAGTTAATCCATTTTCTAATATAGAAAAAGTTAGAACTAACATAATACAACAAGTAATGAATAAATAATTTATTACCATGTTAAATTAAAACTATAATCAAATCTAATGGGGTCCTTATGTTTATAAAAGATACTTTTCTTCTTATATATTTTATTCACATACCGGGGCTTTTAATAAGGTTCTCTAATCTTAATTAAAAAAATAACTAAATGGTGCCTCTACTAAAAACTATAGAATACCTATTTTACCTAAATTACAATTACATAATATTAAGGATAAAAAAATAAAAAAAATTACACATCCATGAAACAATGGTTTGTTGTAATTGGAAAACTAATAAAATACATAACATTTACATCACAAAACATACATTTATTTCATTCTTCACCAGCTTCTTATTGGCTCTTGACTTCTCTTTTGTACAAGTAGTCACATGACGATATACATAAAAATGGGTGATCTAAAATACTAATAAGATGATAGATATTAACATGAAACAATCTAACATGCACTGACCATAATCACAACATCTTCATCATAATCATGAGAAGAAGAATTAGATAACAGCTGTAAATACAACGATGTATAAAAATGAATCATCATGTCATAATAGTTAATTACCATACATAGTTGTGAAAAAAGATAACATCATGTTAACTCATATTTATCTTTAACTCATGAGATTCTTCACACTATAAATTGAATGGATCACTTTATAATTTTTGGCTCACCTGTCACATCATAACATCAACAAAGCGCTATACTATTCTAGGCACAATCCTTACATCATAATGTTAACTACATCATACATCCCACATAGAACATATATCAATATTTGTTACAAATAACACTTAAAATGAATGATTTTTAATTCATGAATCATATATTCCAAAATTTTGGGTTTAAATTGAAAGAGGTAATTACAAACATGATACACAAACCATCAACCTTGAGTGAGATGTAAAACGTGAGGTTTTCAATGAATAGATCTCTTGGAAAACATTTTGTTTGACATAAACTAATTGGAAAACATGTATAACCTAGAAAAGGTGTGTTAATGAAGAAAAAATTATTTTTAAGTGATTACCATACTAAAAATGGCATGAAAGATAGAAAACATAAAGAAAGAAGGTTCAATTCAAGAATTCCCCTTACCTTGTTTCTGAATTCTTTCATCAATTTAATCATTAGGATAATGTTATTATATTCATTAATTAAAAAATAAATAAACCTATATTCAATAATATAGTTCATTATGGGTTAATTAGCTTCTTTTATTAGACTTTTTATGATCTATAAAGATTAAATTCATTGTTTGGTTGTGTTCTTTTTCTTATTTTTTGGAACAGTTCACATGTACACAAGAATGAATGTTCGTGTAGAATATAGATACACATCCAGAATTGGTATTACATATTATTAATGATATTATAGGATTATAAATTATCTTATAATGAATACGGTTAATAATTTGGATAGATCATTATGTAATATTTAATGATGATCATCATAAGTTAATTTGGGTGGTTTTTGGATCACAACGAACATGTTTTGTTTTTTCATTTATTATTTTAATTAAAATATATTTATAGAACTTAAAAGGAATTTAAAAATAAATATTTTTATATTTTTTAAACATTTAATAGTTTTTTTGATATCCTTTATGTTGATTATGGAAAATAGAAGTGCATCGCCAACGATCAACTGCATTTTACTAGGAATTATAGAAATAATTAATGATTTAGTTCTTATATTTGTATAATAATAACATAAATTTAATTTTTGTGAGAGATAAGTGCTTATTTTATAGTGGTAACATTATTTTATTTTATTTAATTTACCCTGAAAACGCTATACATAATGAAGTTTGAATAAAGACAATATTATTCATGGATGTCTCTTAGGTGAATGAAGATGAAGTTTAGAACACTATAATTTACATGTTGTATAACCTCAAAAGATGATATGGATGAGATAAAGAAAGAGAAATAAATGATAAAATATTACCTTTAAGCACCCAAATAATAATAATATGATAATGAAGATCCCAAACAAGTGGATGAAAAACTATACCACTCACATTCCATGTCAATATCCTAATGAGGTTAAGAAAATAATCATAAAAAACAACCCATCAGTCCTATATCAACCCTTCCTAGAGAATACCACTAATGTATAATTTTCTTCTAACTCAAATACTTGAAAAAAAATTATTGGATTCCTTCTATAGTATCTTATGAAATTATATCTTTAAAATGATCATCCAATGAAAAAATGTCATCCCCCTCTATACCTCTCTATATCATTAGTTGACAAAGATATGCCAGAGATTTTGAAATCTAATGATAGATTCAATAAGTTTGGATACCTTCCTCTAACTCTAATCATATAACACTGGATAATAAAAAGATAAAGCCAAGAGTGGAAAAATGAAATTATTAAGGGTGACAGTCTATTATAAAACTAAATTTGGTTGAATTTAATTTAAATTTGGTTAAGTACTAATGTTAATTGAATTGTAAAAACTCATAGAATCTGCCCATAAATTTCCAAGGAGTGTGATAGTGAAGTGGAATATTATCCTATATATGAGAATTTGTAGCACTAAAAACACATTAAACACTTATATTATTGAGTAACACAAGATAACCTATTTGTCCATTTTCATGAAGAAAAGGAAATAAGAGAAAAACATATGAAATTGGTAGATTTTGATCAAAACACATCATCTTCTGTTTCTATATGATTTTATTTGTTTAATGAATCCACTAGTTATGATGGATCCCATGTTTCACTAAATTTATAACCCCATAATTTAAGGAGGAATCCAAATAAGTATATGAAAAAAGAATACAAGTAATATGACTTATACATTCTTCCACCTAGATAACATAATCTATCCTTTAATGTGATGGAGGTGGAACCAAATCACTCTTTTAATGGGGTCTTATATAACCATTGTTTTTAGGGTAACTGATTGGGGAAAAATTCATTCATTCACATCACAAAAGAAAAATACCACATTTTATTGGTATTATAGGTAATACAACAAAATTAGATATATTATAAACCAAGTTCTAACTTGCACTATTAAACCAAAAAATATCATATTTCTTATTTATCAATTTAATTTTCAGTAAAATTAAATAATTTATTTTATAAATTTTGTTTTTAATATAGGTTGTGGAATATTCAGTGTGAATAAGAAGGGGTTTCAAACAACATACAAGAGTAAAACAATATGTTGTATCAATCAATCACCCACTTTTTTTCTACCATTTTATCATGTCCAACTACTACTGATGAATTCGTAATTAAGCTTCAATGATGGTGTTAACAATTACATATGGTAGAATGTTTCATACTATATTAACTTTTAATTTTTTTAAATTTTTCTTTTTGGAAGGTTTTTAGTTATACATTGAGATTAACTAGAGTCCAGATCTTGCATCAATCTTGTTCAAACCACATATATATAATCTAATCATTTTATATAAGTAAGGCGATGAAATTTTATTGGAATGTTTTTAGGAGGACTAATTTCTAATATTAATACACTATGTTTTTTAAATTGAAACCAGATAAACAATTTACTACGAAGAAGTAACATCATAAGGAGTTAACACAATTGAAAATCTTATATTTAATATGAACTTGTGTGAAATTAGTAGTTTTTACATGAAATAAAGTAATATAATTAATCATTTTGAAAGGTGTGCGGGTTCAATATAAAATCCATTAATTGGAGTTATGTAAATAAAATATTTGAATGCTTAACTCATTCTTCTATTATTTTATTAGAACAAGTTATAAGAATGGTTGTTTGATATCAGGAACGAGAATGTTACAAATTATCACTACTAATCTAATATGTTATATTCATATAAATATCTTGGTGAAGATTTTATATGTTATTTATAGAAAAATGATAAGGAAAATGAGGGGAATGTTGAACTCAGATAAAGAAGGGATAGATGATTTATCTCTTTTTTATTAAATTGTATCCAGGATATTTGAATCTTTATATTTTTTATTGAATTCATAGGATATGAATATAAGGATTCATAAGATAGAATCCAGATTAAACTAATATTTGTTCATTAAACATTCATTTTACTGTGTTCTATCTTGGATTGAATCATATTCCATGTTAAAAATTTTAGCTAATGTGATTTTGGATATATATTTTTTCCCTTAATTGAAAATCAGTACGTCTTAGGTTGTGATTTAACCAATATCTTCCATCATCTTCAATCTTCCTAATACATTAGAATACAAAATAATTATTTAATATAATAGTAATTTGTTCCTTAATATAAATTTGACCTCAATCCCGGAATATAATTTTTAATTAAATAAAATATAATTTTCTACCATGTTCATAACATTGATATTGTATTTTAATATTTCCATAGGTAAAGAAGAATTGAGTATCCAAGAGGAAATTGAACAAAAATGTTTGTTATAATGAATCTTATCAGTGACTTGAGGTGATGTAAATATCCCATCAGGTCCTATAATGGACGTCAGAAATTGGCCAACACACAAATACCCTCTTATAGAGAATATCAATGATAAATTATAATAATAATGGATTTTTATTGAAGCCTATCACAATGAATCTATTCTTCCAACACAGCTCCATGATTAATCTAAAAGACTCGCCATCATAAAAAAATACTCCATCAACTACTTTGTAAAATTCTCAAGAATATGTGTAGTAATGGGAGTTGGTGAAACTTGCTTCACCCTATCAAATATTACCTACTACAGGACCTCATAGAGCACCAACACATTAATATATCATCAAAATGGTCTATGAATCCAAGACTCATCACCAATAGCACCTCAAATCTCATCACATGTTTGGATGTTCCTCCAAAACACTATATGATGTGACAATCTGTATTATGTAAAGCTCAATCACCATAGTTATGTCTGTTAATGGTGATTTAATGGATCATGACCCCTTATTACAACATTACGCCTAATCAAAAGATATTTATCAAGATGTATTTATAATGCCCAACAATGTCTTAATGCTACCTTGTATTCTAAAACAATATTATATCCACCTGTAAACATAATATTTAGTAATTTTTTTACCTTGAAAACATACCAAAACATAATCCCATGATTCTAACATGGTAATTTTTTTATTTAAATTTTATCATACCAATATTACACTAAAAACATTAAATTCACATACAAAATGTAGGGATCTCTACTATTTTTGAAATATAAATCATTTGGGGAATTCTTGTTTATCCTCACTAGACTACCAAATATTTTGTTTACCTACTAGCCATGTAAGTTAGTTAAAAATTCAAAAAGATGGACATGTGGGGGTTGTTCATGGTGTGGAAGGATAATGTTAATTGAAACCCAATAATGTTAAGTTATAATCAATCTATGTAAAATAAATCAGAAGTTTATATGCATAATTTTTCATTATTCACTATTACATAAAAATATAGGTAAAAACCAACACTAAAGGAGGATTCATATTTTCCGTCATTCATATAATTGGTTTCAAACATTATAAAATATAATTTCATTTTTATCTTTATTATAATTACAAGTACATATATCTTCTCCACTCTCTTTTCAAATTCAATTTTTGTGATCATGAAACTCAAATTTGGTTGTTAGCTCATTCTAGGATATTATCGCAAGGGATGTAGGGGTATCCCGTCATTTTTCATAATTTCACTTTTTTAATTTCATTTCAGGGTGAGGTGGTGATAAGTGAGATGTTTTATATAGAGATCTTAAAATGATGACATATGTCTACAGCATCATTTATTTTTATTTAATTGTAATTCTACCTCTCATCACTTAGGATCAGTAAAGCACTATATCATTATGGGATTTGAGTGATAGAAATCATATGACGGGGTTGGGTGTCAATGTTGTTCTATACAATGATGTTGATTTTCCATTAACTTCATGCTTTCTAGGAAATTAAATTGGAAGTAGTAAGAATGTATCTATGTCACAATTGTTTTTCAAAAACATACGAACACGGTGGTAGACAATGAATATAATTTAGTAATTCCCTATGTAAATTTAAGATAATAAATAATTCTATGGAATATTACATGTAGTTATAATTAATACCAATACATTTCATCTAAATTAGCTTAGTTTAGTTATAATTCATTCTATTTTTCATTATACACACTTCTCCACATAAGATTCATTCACCCATTTAGAATTAGTACATATGAATATTTAAAAGTATAAAAAAAATCAGTCTAATAAAAGATCATCAATGAATCAAATACTAAGCTATCCTTAGGTAATAACCCAATTCAGGCATATTATAGAACTATGGGATTTAGAAATTGCAAATTATTTATGCATGATGATTGAAAATGAATAACTTTGGAATCAAATTTTGGGAATGCAAGGGGGGTAGATTAATGTTTTTGAATAAATTTTATTCCTTTTATTTAAAATAAACCGCATTTTCAAGGATAAATTTTGAAGGGATACAATATTATTCATGGAACTATTACTCTCAATTTAATGAATAAGTTGTATAAAACAAAGGGATTCCATATTTATATGAGCTTAATGTGAAAATACCTAAGATAAAGAATAAAATTTTAATGAGTATAGTTTCTCACCAAGTACACAATAAAATGTAATTGAAGAATCCTAAACTAGAACTACCCTATGAATATGTACCACTAAAAAACATTATATTTTGAAGAAACTGAGGAGGTCAAAAGGTGATAATTAAAAACCTACTGTCAATTTATAATAAAACCTTACGTAGAATGACAACTAAATTTGACTTTCAATCTGACACATATTTGTGAGAAATAAACCTCTCTTGTTTATATTTTATTAACATAATTGAAGGTAATATATATAATGATCATCCCACTTTTAAAGAAATTCAATTTTCACCACAGGACTTCTCTCTGTATTTTTTTGGAAAAAGAATCACCCATGGTAGTTAACATTTAAGTGAGATTAGATTATATAAATACATATATCCATCTCCAAAATCCTTCATATAGGAAGCATTGAAATAATAAACCTCTCTCATTTCATTTAAAATTATTTTTTCATTAATTACATCTATATTGAACACACATATTCATAAAATCCATGGATTTATTTGGAGGGTGATGATAAAGTTGAATATAGTCACATAAAAGAATATATGAAGCTCCTTTCACAGAATCAACAATTTTTATTGGTGGTTATCAAATTTAAATTCCAAATGTATTTTTAGAGCCTGAATTACAATATAGACATAATGTGGGGGAATGATCTAATATAAACTATTCTTGTATAACAACTATTAAATTTTAATTATGAACTGCATTTACCTGTGGTTATACTCCAATGTAGTTCTATGGTTTTAGGAAAAATAATGTTAGATGTAATATATATAAGTATTAGAAATAATACACAATGAATTGGGTGGGTAGATTCTACCACCTCTTCAACTAAAATTTCAATTCAATATGAATGGTTTAAAACCAAAATAATCTACCAAATTATTTCTCTATAAATAATTAATTTTTATGGGAATGGAGAGAATAAAAATTTGGTGGTTAAAATCAAGGTTTCATATATCCCATTGGGTTGGGGGTAACATATAATCTACCAAATTGGAGTTAATATCAACATAATACCGACTAGAGGGGTTAAACCAAGAAATTCATTCCATTATAATTATTATGTTATTTTTTTTAAAGTTTGAATAAATTATTATATATGTTTTTTATAGGTTGTAAAAGCACATGGCAACAATGGTAGTGTTTTAGAACTTTCCACTATAGTAGACCAAAAAAACTTATTCGTACATAACCCTATCTATTTTATACACTAATGAAATGATTCATGATTATTGATTGATTCATAATTTAGTTATGAATTTTGTGGTCACAAATAAGTGTGGAGGGATGTTTCACATACCATAGGGTTTTATGTTTATTTATATTTATATTTTTATGGTATTGATGTTAGTAATTTAACATAACTAGTATCTATATCATCATTAAATCTTGATAAAAATGGAATTAATCAAATTGAATATATTATATTGAACTATTGGAATAAAATTTCATTGGATGTTTTCAGTGTGAGTTTTATTCTGTTGTGAATATACTAGGTTTTTGAACAAATAATTTTTTGAACCATTTAATATAATAATATGAAACCTCAAGGAGTAAACTTAAATGAAAATATGGTAACTCATATGTACTAGATTTAAATTATCATTTAGGATATGACATAAATATTCCATCTACAAATTGCTGTTGGATGTGTGTGTGTGTGAAAAGATATTAATAATTAGTTAATAAAATCATAGCATTAGTTCTCCAAGTCACTATACCATTCCTTAGATAATATAATAACCTTAGGGATAACATCTATTTGGAATGAATAAGATTTATATTAGCCCAAATCATCCAATAATTTCTATGCACTATCAAGTTTTGGGGAAAAATTAGTATGTGATTTTTTGAAAAGGTATATTGACCTTTAGGAATGTTGATCTCAGATTAATAATCAATAGATAAGATATAATATTTTTTTCATAAGGTGAACAATGGTAGTGTAATTATATGTAGTGGGTGCTGATATTGGGGAAGAGTAATTAATTTATATTTCTTATTATATATTCATATATGAATAATATATTTAACTTAACATTCATTAATATAGGTTATATTTTAATGACTTGTGATCCTTAAGAAGCATTACTGTTAATGTGATTTGGGATACATATATTTTACCATTGGTGAAAAAGAGAACGAGCAAGGGAGTGATTTATCCAAAATGTTCTAAATTTCGATGATAAAAATCATGGATAATACTATAGAAACACTAATAATAAAATAAAATTATTATCATTTTTAATGACATTGAAAAACTTATTCATTAAGGTCAATACATTTAATGTTCATGATTTTAATGATGCGTTCAATAAAGAATGATTTTATACCATGGTATTACCTTTGAAATTGTTATTTATTGTTTCTAATGGTGAAGGCATAAATGATATCCCTACGAAAATCAAAGAACATGTTGGATCATGAGAAAACACTATGTTACAAATGATTTTGACAAGAGCCCAATGAATCTGACATTGGATCTTACAAATGAGAGAAATACCTAACACTATCAAACGAATAATCTAAAAGATTCACTGCAACTCTAACAAAATGTTACAGAATACTCGCACAAGTTCTTTCAACATTAACACTTTATAATGATTTAGCATTAGGCGAATTCATTCGCAGTGCATAATATGCCGACTTTAAGGAATGAAATATACCTCAATAAAATTCATTTTCATAGTGGACCACAACACTATGAAACCTTTACAATAGCACATCATTTCAAAATTCATGTTATAATGTTCCTCCAATGCATCATGTATTATTATACTCTATATTGTGGGAAGCTATGTTGAGTGTAACTTTTCTTTCTCTATTTATAATTTGATAATTTTAATCCATAACTATTTAATTAATTTATTGTTTTTTAAAATTATTTGTCTTAATATTTTATTAGTGTTACATATTATAATTATTTTTTATTATTATTTAAAATAATCATGAATTTATTGTCAATGTTTGTCATATTTTTTTTAAAATAATTTTCTTAGGTATATAACCTTTATATATTTGTTCAGCATTGCGAATTACCTTTACATATTAGTGATGTCGAGAATTTTGATAAGTATAATACATTTTCAAATCATTGAATTCTAAAATTTTTCTAATTACATGTTCATTATTTATTGATGGATTTTTTAATCTTATTATTTACGTTACCCTTACATAATCCAATTAATCTAAAACTAAATCATATATATTGAATTTTAGAAAATTAAACGACAATAAAATATTTCATATATTAGTAAATTCAATAATTTAAATCACCCATATACATTACATGGTAAATAACGTTTTAATTTACATAAGATGAAAATACAAAAAATTATATTGTAAAAGATATTTACATATGATGTTATGAAATTTAATTATTGACAATATAACTATTATTCATTATATAGATCTTGAATTATTTTAAAGGATTGTACACTAATTTATTAAGTAATCAATCATACATATACAATGGATGTTTGGATTTTAGAAAATAATGTTAGTTTTGAATATAACGTGATATGTGAAGTAAACTTTTACCAATTATTTTTTCATAAAAAGGAAATGACTCTTACATGTGATGGAATATAAGGATTTTTTATGAAGTGATGCTTATTTATTGAAAATAAAAACTCAAATAATAATTATTTGTTAATGTTTTGGATGGTATGTAAATAATTTCACATAGGTTAACTTACGGTTTTCAAAATACATCAAAATATTGATAAAAAAATTATTATTTATGAAGATATTCATATATAAGAATATAAAAAATTAATTACTTGTGCCCATATACAATTGAATTATCAATATTACGATTCTATTTAATAACTGAGATATGATATGCAAAATTCAATTTTTTTTATTTTCAATGGTTTGGATTACACATGATTATAGGGATTTTCTTATGTGTCTAAATGATTATTTATATATATAAGGTGGTAATTTTTATTTTCACTCTTATCATAGGTATGCTCTATAAAAATGATGGGTTTTATCTATACCTATATAAATGTTCGTGTTTGATATACACCATTGAAAAAGGATATATTATAGTCTATTCCCAAGATCTGGTGTTGAGAGTTGGAAGAGTATAACTATGATCATTTTGATCTAAATAAATTTAAACATTTTATTCACTATTTTATATCTTAATTACAACTTTCAATCTTTAAAAATCAACAACTTATTTACTTATGATGGAATTATTTATTCATGTTATTGGATGAATTACATATTTTTAACTACAATTTCTAATTAATGATTTAAAATCCCACCCACACTTGACTTTTTCTGAACTATTATACGAAAAAACAAATAATATCAGAGGTTACCCATCAAATAGTTGGGAATTATTTCTTTAACATCTGTATTATTTCCTTTGGTACTTGAACGGTCCCCTTATGTATATGATTATTTTGATTATATGGTTATATTTATATATCTATTTTGAGGATCTAATTATTATCTCAAGATTATAAATACTGTTTATATGTCACCATTTTTTGAGGGATTGAATGAAAAAAATTATATGATATACATATTCTATGAAAATAATCATAGTAGATTAATTATACCATAGAGAACAATTGTTCATTGACAATATAAATTCTAAACACAAGAGTATAGACTAGACCAACAGTAAGATATAAATTATAAATTTTAAAATGAATTAATCAAAATCGTTAATATCTTCTATTGAATCTTATTAGCGGAAGAATGATTTTGGAAATGTATAATTAATGGATAAATTTGTAAGGAAAACATATAAACATTCCAACTCATGTACATTAGTTATATATGATCATTTTGATGAGTCATTAAGAGACATGTAGGATATGTATGATGAAGAAACAGAGAAAATGACTACCATACATGTTTCTATCATGATGAAATATTATAAAAGTTGTCAAGAAAATGGCAAGAATAAAGAAGATATTGAAAATTTATAAGATGATACATTTTTTACTGTAATTTTAATTTGGTTCAATACAAACATTTATGAATTTTTAAAATTTTATATGATCTTTTCGAAATGTTAATATAACATATTAAAAATAGTTAATGACATCTGTTCTTCATATACAGAAATGTGTTTTCTCAGTCTCAATTGAATTGTAGAACATTAAATGATATTTACTATATTGATGAATCATTATGAAGAATGATTGATGCCCTAGAAAAAAATAATGATTTATATTAAGCATTATAGGATATGAATTATTATTCTTAATGTGCATTCATGTATTTGTGTTATGTTTGATTACTTGTTAGTTTATTATTTTTGAATAATTCCAATCCCTATCATTATTTTATGTGAAATAGTGTTTTTACTTGCTTATTACATTTTTATAACTTATGTTATTGTTATCAGATTTTTTAATTCCTATTTCATAAAATATATTTGATTTATATATTAATTTTATACAAATAAGGTTGTGTTTAATAATATATATATATCATTTTTTAATTTATTTCCAAAATTTTTTCACACTTTTGGTTTTAATATTTTTTCCAGTTTCTACCACTTTATAGTTTTATTTCATGGTTCTATTTTAAATTTTTATATAATAATAATATTCTTACAAAAAATATTGTGATGGATATATAATATATTTACATATATTTCTTTAAAATAAATTGATGTATGATTATTTTTTGATTTCATGAAAAAAAAGATCAATGTCTATAAAAGAGTTATTCAATTCTTAAATATCTCAAATTGAATATATTTTTATATCAATGACATTTCTATAAATATATTTTGAATCCATATTCAATTTTTTATGTTAGAATAATATTATTTTTTTATATATTTTATTATAGATCATTAAAATATATATATTATTTTATAGTTCCACTAAAATTATCTAATTCATGAATCATTTAAATTACTTTTTCAATAGTTTTAATTTATATTATAACTGATTATTGATAATATATTTTAATATTAATTTCATATTTCCATCCTTTTGGATTTTAATGATATCTATTGTAATTAGATTAGTTTATGTATACTGAACCAAGATCTTATTATTACCTTTAGATGGGAAAAAAATACACCAAAGCCTATTTTTCATCCTGTGTCGGAAAAGATTAACATTATTCACAACCATCTTATTCATATTTATACTCCTCACGCTATAATTCATCCATCGAAGCACATTCTACCTATCTACCATGCTATTTCATAGGTTATTCATCTTCATGAAAGGTTTATCCTTCAATTGAAGTACAACCAAATCCCACCATGTTCTTCAACTATTCCTCAGGGAAACATGTGAATTCCAATAGTAGTGTCACCTTATTGGTAGAAGTTCCTCTATAAATAGTATAACTCTTGCTTGCAGCCAACCAGTGGCCTCTAACTTCATTTGTAACATCAATGGTATTTCATTTTGAATACCAATGGTATATATACTTTTTTTCCAATTTTAGATCTCTTTTTTTAACTTTTCATGACATGCCCTTTTTATATCAAACATTGATAATTTTATTTAACCATTGTAGATCTATTTTTATTCTAATGGTAGATCACCATATTCTTTTGATGGTTAAACATTTTATTACTCTAATAGTAGATCATTTTAATCTTCCAATGATAGATCAATTTACCAATTCAATAGTAGATCATTTAATCAGTTCAATACTAGGTAAAATATAAACATTAAACCATTATTCTCACCATTTTCACACTACCGCCACTCCACCATTATAGTACATCTTTGAGATGGTATCACCAATTGTGATGGAAGTATTCTAGAACATTTTCGATGGTAATGATAGCATTGCTCATCCACTATAGTGGTATCTCATAGATTACCCAACTTAATGGTAGCATAACAACAGTACAAAATGCTTTTCTACCACTTGGTATATATTTTCTATTCTACCGTTATGTATTATTTTATCATACTACATGTTAATGTTTTATTCTACCACCAACTAAAAATATATTTTTTCACTAGTTAATTTTGTTTTTCAATAGCCATTTTATATTATTGTATTGAAATTTTTTTCAACTGTATGTTTTTTATAATATTAAATATTTTTAATTACTATATATTTTTTATAATTATTTTATGTGTTTTATTAATTTTTTAAAATGTATATATATTATTAATGTCACGAAATGTAATTTTAAATAAATTTATTAAATGGTAATATATATACTAATTTATTATTCACTATTTGTATAAAGTTGTTGGATTTGTGTAAACGATTGTTTTTGTTTCTTTTATTAATAGATTAATTGTTTATAATATATAATTAATAAAGTTATGTTAATTCAAAATAAAAAATAATGTATAAAATTAATGAAAATTATATCATTATATTTTATGTATTTATAATTATTTTATTGTGAGTTTTTTATTAATGCTCAATATAATTGAAATTTTCATTGAATTATTTGACATATTTTTAATAGTTTATTGGCAATTATGTTTGACCTGTTATTATAAAATCTATTTGAATAATTTAATGTATTATTTAAATTGATTTGATTTGGTACTTCTATTTTCAAATCAAACAATACTTTTTATGAATATTTTGGAGGATTATTTTCTCTACCCCGAGTATTATTATTATATTTTAGTTGTTTTACAAATTGAATTTGTTTTTTACTCTTTAAAAATCATTATTTTAATGGTTTTTGAACATCTATAAATGTAATCAATGAAACTGTATAACATATTTGAAACATTTATTTTATTTGAGATAATATTTAAATATTCAACATGTTTTAAAATATGTAAATTATTATATGAAACTCTATTACATCATTTGGGAGATCTCTCAAGTGTTGAAAACATCTTATTAGACTTATAATACATTAATGAGATATGAAAATACAATTATCCAAATCTAGTACATTTTTCTTCTTATAATATATAATTCATCAATTTTATTGAGTATATAACACATTTACCACCTTCCATTCATTATCTTTTTTTTCTATTTTTACATTCAAAATAAGTTTCTCCACTCTTCTTCAGGTTTTGACTCCGAAATTTTAAATTTAAGAAAATCATTGTTATGACTCAAAAAAATTTATATTATGTGTTATAATTGTTCTTTGAAAACCCAAAAGGTCAATGATTCAATGTTAACCATCTAATAAAAAGGATATTGTTTTAAATTTATGATACCATCTCAAAAAGAAAGATTACTACCCCTATATCGCTCACCATGTAGAGTGGTAAATTACTAGACAGTTTCCACATTGGAATGAACCTGTATAAACACCATTGTCTTCTTTGATTTTATTTCCACTATAAATTTAAACTCTTAGTTAACAATAACAATTAGATCATATAATCAATCTATTTAATTAAGAACTTTAATCTGTTTTATTCACCCCCTATATCAATCTACTATTAAAAATTCCAACCAAAACATTAGTATCATATTTAATTCAATATGTAATTATCCAATACTTCTACGGATTCTATTCTATATATTTAATTTTGATATCTAATTACTAGACTTTAAATTTTAAGGATAATTTTTTACAATGTATGGAATGAATACAAATGAAATATGGTTTTCCTAGAAGAAACAACACTTATGGAAATTTTCTAGCTACTAGAGATCCATTATGGAGGAATACCTCCTGAAATTGAATATAAAGCATTTTCACATCATGAAAAAAGTACACTCTACCAAAAGATGAACCAGATATACGTACTAAAAACTACGATATTAGGTTTTTTTTAAATTTCAAATTCCCTAATATTTTATATTGTAACATAATCATTTTTATTTAGGTATTTTATTAGAAGACATACCATGTGATTTAGAATACTTATTCAAGTAAATCACATCAACTCCTGTAAGTTAATTCGATCTAAGGTTGGAATGTTCTAATGAAGGTACTAATACATCTAGATGGGTGAAAATAAAACAGTAAATAAAATTTTTCGCAAATTCACAAGCGTTGTAAATGGAATTAATTCACTTGGGTAAGATCTATAAAACACATTACTTATTTAAATTTTTACGTGTGAATTACCAATGAAATTGAATGAAAAAACTGTCACCATTGATTGGGGAAATATCATGAGATAATACACTCTCACTGAATTGATTTAATCACTACATCATTACCAAATGGAACTAATGAACCTGGATGAAGATGAAATTATGAAAACAAAACTTATATCCTTTAACATTATGAATATTTTTATCACCTATTCTGATTCTGATCTATATGACAGTGAAAAGGAAGATATGTATTAGATCGATACATGAGTTTTAAATTAAATGAAAAAAATATTCAAGAATAATTTTAGAATAATACCACTAAAGGAAAAACAAAATAGTGACAATTAAAGATCTACTAATTATAATTCTTCGTAATTTAATTTTTCAATGTAGAATAAAATTGAATATCATTCTTTAATATCCGAAAATAAATAATAAATATAAATAAAAATGAACGAAAAAATTATATGAAAACTAGTTATATTTGTATCGAAATGTCTAATTCTAGAAAATAATCTAGAAATGATTATGAATCAGATAAATTTTTTTCACATATTCTTTGTATAATATCATTTATTAAGGATATTATTCTATATTTTCTAATTCTTATGATGATTCTAAAAATTTTAATGTTTATAAACATATTTATGAAATTGAACAACTATAAAAATATTTTTTGCAAACGAATGATTTAATTAAAAAGCTTAAATAAGTTCTTTATAATCCTTTTTTTGAAAATAAATTTCGTTTATAAGAGAAATAAAAAATATGGAATATTAATTCTTCTTATCATTATATAGTTTATATTTACTTGAAATCTATAGAATAAATAAATGAAAATTTAAAAAAATGAAATTTACAGTCTTATAAAAAGTTTATTTCCTTTTATTCAAGGTCGTGAAAAATATCATAAGATGACATCTTTAAATAAAAGTAATAATAACAATGATGGTAAATTTTATGATTGGAGATTACTTAAAATGTATCAAAATCATATTTTTTATGTAAATAATATTGTACCACTATTGTTATTTTTTAAAATTATGGTGTGAAACATAAATATTAAAATTATATTTTAAGATTTCAATAGTTATTTAGATTTATATAAAACTCAAATATCTAAACCTTTGTTATCTACATTACATTAAAATACCATTTTAAATTCTATGTGGGTAATTAAAAATTGTAACGCTGAACCAAATGGACCCAATGTAGTTTGGGTACCAAAATTATCAATTTATTTATTTATTCATAAAATTCAATGCATTTCAGAAGAATGACATATGGTACATGGATAGTGGGTGTTCAAGCAATATGAATAAATACCCATCAAATTTTTCCACTAAAAATATAGTTCATGGATCAAATATTACAATTGGAGATAATTCCATACTTAATGTAAATGGTTTTTTTTTTAAATTTGGTATATTAAATTCTAATTTTATGCTTAATGATCTATTCAATAATGGATTAAAAAATAATTTAATTATTATATCTCAATTATATAATGATGTAATGGATGTGAAATTTAAAAAATGATAATAGTTTGGTTTTTTATGAATGAATCTTTGTTACTTTATGCGTATTACAATGAAAATATTTATAATATTGAATTTTTTTACTAACTATTAAACATTTTATGTGATTGAATGTTATGCAGAGTGATAACACCAATTGGAAATAATGATTTTTTCATGTTAATTTCACAATGTTATATATGATATATTTACATGATAATGTGTTGCAATTATCTTCCTTCAAGAATGAAAAACATCTGGTCTTTAACTCTTACATGAAACTGAAATGACGTAAAATTTATTTTAATCCTATCAATCATATAAGAACTAACTATCCTTTATAATCAGTAAATATTTATTTATTAAGTCTTGTAAAATTAAATGTCATTATAAAAATAAAAAATTATTATTTATTTTTAATTATTATATTATATTTACTTGGTTGCACATCTTTCATCATAAAAATTATATATTTCTTAAATTTAATGATTTTATTTAATTTAGATTAAAAAGTATTATTAATTGTATATTTAGTTATAAATGATGTTATTTATAGAATATAAATGTTAAATGATCTGTAAAATAATGGTTATTTTCATAATTTACATACTCCTTCAATTCCATAACAAAACTGGGTTATAAAAATAAAAAAAATAGTCTTATTGAAATGTATAGAACAAATTAAATTGAATATTATTTTTTATGAAAGATTTTTAAAAAGGCTGTCTTTTATTCTTGTTTTATTTAAAATGAAATTCATCTTATAAATTTTTTTAAGAAAATTCATTATGAATTATATAAAAAAATAATAATGTTTTATTATTTTATTAATATTTGTCTACAATGTTTTTATATTAAATTAAAATGACCATTTAGATAAATTTGATGTAAAAAATGATGATTGTATTTTTATTGGTTATTATAATAATATTATATATTATACAGTTTATTATAAAAGATCTATGGTTATTGAAAAATTTGATCATATTGTATTTGTGGAAAATAATTTAAAATTAAATTTTTATTATAATTTTCTTTATGATGTGTTTCGAATTTTAATTTTTGGTTGTGAAAATGAAAGAAAAATATAAATCACATGAGAGGGACAAAAATCTGTACACACCTAATACAATATCATGGAAGCTTCTTAAGTATCATCAATGTGGAATTTAAATTGGTAATATCAATTATAGTATCAAAACTAGAAAATCGATTTTACATTTTTATGTCAATTATACATTTATTTCTTAATTCTTTTAATAAAATGAATAATTTTTTTAATGTTTCTATCAATATTTTATCGATGCAACATGATCTTAATCAGTTTTTTAGAAATATTTATTTATTATTTTTTATAATTTTAATATTATAATCTGGTGATTGAATCTAAATAGAACCTTAGAAAAATATTGTATGAATATGGATAGATTACCGAAAATAAATCAATAATTTTTTCTCAAGGGTACTTTCAATGTGAAGGTACATTCATTAAAGATACGTTTGAATATATTTCTAGGTTAGAATCTATTAGAATCATGGTATATTTATTTTATTTTCAAGGTTCTAACTTATATAAAAATTATATAAAAATTATATAAAAATTTATTTCGTAAATTTATTTATAACTACTAAATTATATGTTTCTAAACTCCATGGTTTTCAAGATGAAAATGCTCTTAATCGTGTTTTTATGTTATCAAAATATTTATATTGTCTAAAAAAGTTAATTTATTTGAATTTTAAATTGAATCCATTATTTTCATTAAATAACAGTTTCAATCAATGTAATCTTGGTCTTATACATTGTGTTAATATAAATTCAAATTATATATTAATTATCCAAATATATGTTGACTATATAATGATTAGATCTTCTAGTGAAATTCTTTTGGGTGGATTTCAACATTAATGTCTTCTAATTTTTACATAATTTTATCTCGAGATTTAATTTAATTATTTGAAATTAAATTTCTCAAAGAAAGTATTGGATCATTCTTAACCAGTTTATATGGGAAAAATTCTTTGATAAAATTTTATCTCTCAAATCCTCTAAATCTATGAAAACTACTCTTGGTAACAATTGTAAATTAGATGTTGATCCAGTATATAAAGATGTTGATATTAAGGATTTTAAGGGTATGATAGGTAGACCAGTTTATTTTAGTACATCTAGAGATGTTAACATGTTTAATGTCATCTTATATTCTGTATTTAATGATGATATGAGAAAATATCATATTAAATAACTAAAATGAATAATAAAAAATTATATCGGAACTGTTGACTCTTGTTCATTTTATCTGATGTATAATTTTTTTGAGTTAAAATATTATTATTACTATAATTTTTGTGGCTATATAATTGATCTAAAAATAACACCAGGTCTGTGTAGTTTTAATTGGAAATGTATAATTTCATAGTCTTATAAGAAGAAACTATATTTTTCTCAATCTATTAGAGAAGCTGATTATATATATACACCAACTAGTTGTACAAAAAACGTATGTATAAAATAAATTATTAGCGATTATGGTATTTTTATTTTTAAATTTTTTATTTATTATGATGAAAAATATGAAATTTCAATTCCAAATATCCCTTAAAATTTATATAATAATGCATATCGATCATCGATTTTGTTCTATTATTTATCATGTAAAAACATGTTATATTGGTTTATAATTTTCACCATATTAAAATTATCATTAATTCATATTAAAAAATCTATTAGAGACTTATCAATATGAAAAAAATTAATGATCATTGGATGATTTATGATTAAACATTTTATCCTTTCATATGTATAATAGTATTTTTTGTTTCATATTTTTGTTTGTTTACAAAAAAAATGGAATATATTTGGTTTTAAATTTTCATTTGTTATAATCAAAAACAAAGGGGGAGATTGTTTGTGCATGTGAATTATTATATTTTTGGATTTTATTGATTAAATATAATTTTATATTTTTTAATAATCTAAAACCCTCTCATTATTTTATTGAAAGATATATTTTTAAATTTATCTTTAAATAATTTTTATAACATGAGATGTAATGATCTGAAGTTTTCAATTAATATGTCATAGGAAATATAATATGTATATATTAATTTTATTCAACAACTATAAAATTTTACTTTTATATCTAAAATATTATTATTTAGGTCCAAACATGATTAATGTTTTTTTGTTTCCTTATTTATTTTGTATAAAATACTCTATAGTTTTGTTTTGTTATTCAATTATGAAATTAGTTATAATGATTGGTTTTTATGAAACATGTTCCCTTATATCTCTAATATATTTTTCATCATTTCAATATAATAAATTGATATCTTAATATTTTTTTAAGTGATTAATATAATTCTTAATGTCTATGCAACTATTTTATAATACTGGAATTCACAAAATTCAAAATAAATTGATATATTTATTTTATTTTTTATTAATTTTTCAATCATATATATTAATATAATCATCATATTGAAGTATTTGTTAATTATTTGGAATGATATTGAAATTATATTAATTAAATATTTCCATAACTACATCTAATTTTTCCATTTAGATGGGATTAAAATTCACCATAACTTGTGTGTCAGGATCTACATAAAATTATGAACATTGTTAATCTCCTTCTTCATTACCCTAATGCATCCACACAATATTTATTCCGTGAAATCACCTTAATCATCTCCATTTTTCTAAATAATAGTGTCTTCTACTTCATGCATTGATTCTCATTCAACAACAGCAGCACCAGATCCCACAATTTACCTCCCTAGTTCTCCATAGTAACTTATCTATTCCAAAGGTAGCAGCACCTTCTTGACAGCATTGCCTCACATAAAGTAATTATTTATTCAAGGAGAGAGAGGTAAAAAAACACGGAATCGGTAATGGGATGGGAACATGAGAATTAGGGGGATCTGAATTACTGTAGGCAGAGCACATGCCCTCTGATAATTTTGACCGCTTCTTACTTCAGATTGTCCAAATTATGTAAGAAAAGGCTTTAAGAACTAATGGTGTCTAATGAGGCTATATAGTAAGAAACGTTTCCCCCTCCCAAAAGTTATGAATCACTCTTGTCTTTCTATAAAGTATGATGTGACTTTTTCTGACAATGTACTTGATCGACCATGGGACTAACCCAGGACTCTGAAAAGCATTGTGCTTGACCATCATGTATTTATCTATCTCTGATATGTCTAACCTTATATGGCTGCGTTATATGAGTCCTATAATTATGGTCATTCCTCGTCCATGAGGGATGATCTTTGGCTGATCTGGATGCAGATATCTCGAATGAACGGCCTTTTACCATCTCATCCAACACCCCCACTGCGCATAACCCCCGATGCATATGATCCATCCAAGTTATGATTAAATCCCCTAGATGGGGTGTTCTAGAAAAGCCAGTTTTTCATATAAGAGATGATTTTTGGGTGATAGATATCGTCCAAAGATTGAATCACTAAAATGAAGGGGCCTCCTTCAAATTTCCTATGACCCTAACCAGATCAATGAAAAAATTGTTGGAACATATGATGTTGGAATGACAAGTCGAGGCCACCCCCTTCTAAACCCATTTACTCTACACCTACCACAAACACCGGTACCCTCCACGCAATAGATTAGTTCACGCCATTCATTTCACACCCCCTCAAAAAAACCATGGAACCAGTGTTCAAGGAAGGGTTGATCGGCCATAACTAGATTTTAAATTGAAGTTAAATCACCTTAGTAAGACTAGACCCCATGCACCCGTTCACTCTCAATGAAGAGATAAACCAAATTTGTTTCCCTATACCTTTTAGAGTAGGCACACCTGGTGGCCATACTAATTCCACATTGTCTAATATTTTCATATGTTGGCATTTCCATATTTCCTAAACTTCATGTTAGATAAACATATTTCAATGGAATACACATTGCCCAAAGGAGTGACGTCCATGAGTCCACCAGATTATGCATAGTGCAGGTATGATGGAGGGAATACATCGTGAATATACATGATTAAGAGTGGTAAAAACACACTTATCTGGTGACGAGATTTACTAAATAATATGAACCATCTTTTGTAGGCCCTTATTCATGATGGCATTTAGAAAATAAGGATAATGTCTGGCTTCCCTGTAAGAAATGGTAGGATCATAATATCTCGAGTAACCAATGATCTACCCTTCCCAATTTTGTTGCTAGAAGAATATGTCCCCTAAACTGATGACCTACTAAGATAAAGGATTACTACCATCCACTAACGGGGCCATATTTGAAAAAGGGGAGAATTCTTCCTAGTGGAAGAGGCCTGATATCCCTGAAAGAATGAATTCATGGTAGTACACCATACTGTGTGTCTATCAAAGACCTCCCATATTAGTTTGGCATGCAGGAATTGTATAGTATATTTCAGGCTAGTATCCCACCTTTGTTATCCGGACTCGCCAACCTACTCCATGATACCCTATGTTACATTCCTTCAAACCGAGGATCCCAGATAATGACCGCAAGAACTGTGTGAATATTCCTGATCAAATCTTTAGGGAACTTTATCGATGGGAGGGCATGGACAGGTGTTTCAAGTAGCAAACATTTCACTAGCACAATCCTCCCACTAAAAGGGAGGTATTTATTTTTTCAATTTAAGGATTCAGTCCATGATCATGTTCTAGAGGGGGTCAATATCATGTATCAAGAGTCTTTTTGTGGAGATAGGAACACAATGTTATTCCACGAGGAAACCCCATTATGTCTGTCCAGAATTCCGCTCATAGTAGAAACCCGACTCGAGAGAAAATTACTAGCAATATAGAATTTTTTATTTATTATATTAAAATCTTGGAAACCCCAATGGAAATACTCCTCCATTAACCAGTTATGTCATTGCTGTGATATTATCAATGAATTCATGAAGATGATAATGTCATTTGCAAACATGATATGGGACACTAAAGGGGAGCTTAGATTTCATTGATATTAGATAAAGAAAGTATTACTCACAATACTATGAATCAGTATGCTATAAACTTATGGGGTGATAATGAAAATAATCAGGGAGATGGGGTCACCCTACCTGATGTCACAGGTATCCTTTAATAATATGTAGGTGTTGCCTATAAAATTGACCACTAACCATGATGAACTAAAGGAACAGAAGATAATATTAACATTCCATAATGGTAGGTCCATTCTTGCTAGTACTTTTTCGATGTATCTCTATTCAACTAAGTCATAGGCCTTTCTAAAATAATGTTTGGTGTCTATGTTAATGCCTAGATTCCAGAAGATAATATCCCACATCATCTACTAGGCTAGAGAAATAACACCTTGGATTGAGGTGCCTTTCACAAATCTGTGATGTGCCATAGTGGTCTACTAAGGAAGATATCGAGCAAGCCTTCAATTGATGATGCTGGAGGGGATTTTTTCGGATAATTTAAACATTCACATTGGTAGAATATGGTGGATGACGTTGGGATTATTTGACCAGGGAGTGAGCATGATGGAGGTGGAACTCACGAATTGGGGGAGTATCCCTAAAAAATGTCTCGAATGGACACTTGAAAACCATCCTTCACTATCCTCCATGATGATCTATAAAATGAACATTGGAAGCTATGGGGACCTACCACACATTCAAGGTTATGTTTGAGCATCGATTCATGAATCTCTTATTCTTGAGGAACATATGTCATGAGATTGTTGTCCATGACTGAGAAGAATGAGGGGATAACCACAATGATCCTTGGGTTATCACACAGGTAGCCATCTGGTAAGGGGTTGTTGGGGATAGCCAGAATGTCCCTGAAAAATGAGTTGGAAATACCTCCCATCACATACTTGTCATCAGTATAAGTTCCATCTTCTAGAAGAATAATCAGTTTAGCATTGTTCTCTTCTCCTTAGTAAAAATATAGAAATATGTGGTGTTACTATCAACATAAAGAATCCACCTAACCCTCACCTCATCCCAGACAGGTGCTCCTTCCTCATGATAATTTCCTCCCTAAAACCCTCCTTGTTGTGTTGGAACTAAAAAAACAAATCATCCCAAACCTCCTCATGACATATTTCACGATGATCAAATTCTTGCATGATGGCCTTCAGGTCTCTATATTAGGATATGAAGACCCTTGACCATGCTTTAAGGCTCTTCTTGAGTCATCATAGATTGTTATGGAGGGAAATCCATGTGTTCCCCTTGGATGGAAAAATCCAATAGTCAATAACTATATCATGGAAGCACAAAACGTTGTGCCAATGTCTGTAGTAGAAAAACAATCAATGATGTTCATGCATGGAAATTAAAGAGATAATATATGGGGAGTGGTCTAATAAACTATGCAAAAGTTGAGTCACCGTAGAATTGACGAATGGAAAGATGACTTACATGTTATCCAACCACCTCTCTAGATGGATCTAAGAGAAACAGTTCATCTATTTGTTATTACACCACATGAAGCTATCGTTAGAAAATTCATGATTCATGAGGCCCCTACCCATTATGAGTTGATTAAATTTTGTGCTGGATTTTCTATGGCAAGTGCATCTTACCTTTATCTCTTCTATGTTCACAATGATTTTAAAATCACCTCTACAATCCATAGTATATTTCCGGGGACAAATGTGGTAAAGTCATTCCAAAGGAACGCCCTTTTTTAAGGGTAATATCTCTCATAAACAAAATATTTTAATAATTTATAAGTTCTCTGAGTTGATTTCACCGTGATGAATAGGTCGTCAGCCTGAATTATGTGTACTAAAAAGATATTCTGTCAGAAGATCCATATTTGGCGGCTGGAAGGGTCAGCATGCACGGAGAAATTCATGTTGACATTCTTGGAGAGTTGTTGATCATGCCCGGGTGTAGTTTATGTTTAAGAATGGAACTATAGAAGCCTTATGCTTGATAATCAATGAGGAAAATAACTCCACTTTGACCTGAGGCCAATAGTAGAGCTATTATTGTTCCAATGGTAAGAATATTTTTTATGTTTTGAATAGTCGATCATTTTTATATTTAAAATATATTCTTTTGTATAACTTTTGTTGATCTTTTTTTATTCCAATATAATATCGGAATGTACCTCTGAGGTTAAATAATTATATTACTCCAATTGTAGATCATTTTTATTTCAATAGTTGATCATTTTCCTAATTCAATGGTATATTATATATGATTGTTATAATGTTCTACTGTCATTTTTTAAAACTACCACCACACCTTGGTGTTAACAACACTAAGTTATGGTAGCAAAATATTAAATGTTTATAGTGTATCACCATTCAGAAGGTATTGATAGCACCACTAATATACTATAATATTAGTTCTTTGATGGAATAAATACACAGTAGCATCATAATGGTAATAGATTCTAGACCCCGTTAGGTATAGATTTCTTTATGCTATTCTAATGTATTATTTTTTCCTACCACCTACTAAAAATTTACTCCAACACCTTTAAAAAATTATACAAACCTTAATTAAAAATTTATGATACCTCCATATAATTTAATTATTCTTAAAAATAATTCAATACTATATATTTCATAATAATTATTATTTTTTGAATTACTACATATTTATTTTTATTATTTTAATTTTTTAACTAATACATAAAATTTAATTATTTTATGTGAATTCTATGAAATGTACATTGATAATATTTAAAACAAAGATAATATATGTTAATAATTGTACTTTATAATTTGTAAAATGTTACAGCCTTTGTGAAAAATAATTTCATATTACCTATATTCATTTTTTATTGTTTCTAATACATATATTAATATTGATAAATGTTCAAAAAAAGTTTCAATGTATTAAATGCATAAAAAATATTTATTAATATATTATGTATTTATGTAGATTTTATTATGAAGTTTTTGTTAACAGTCAATCTAATAGAAAAATCATTGAATTATTCGTATTTTTTTGTATTTTTTTTTTAAATTTTTTTAAACGATTATTATGTAATATATTTGAATTGTTTAATAGGTTATTAAAATTGATTTTAATTGGAATTTAATTTTTGAAATCGAAACATAATTTTTATGATTATATTGCTGAATTATTTTCTCACTCTTGAATGTTTTTTCTATTTTTGAATAGTTTTACACATGGATGGGGTTTTTTACTATATTTATATCTCTATTTAATGAGATGTTGAATGGACTTGAATGTAATAAATGACGTTGAATAAAATCTTCATCACTCTATTTCTCTTTCTGAAAAAACTATGTATATTCAACATGTTATACAATATTTAATGTCATGTGTGATATTATGTTTCATTATTTTTATGATCTATGAAGTTTTCAATTACATCTTATTATTTATCTAGTACCATGATGGGACAATCTAGTCTAATACATGGGGACTGGTATGTTCTTTTCTTCTTCATCTATCTAACATGTCTCATTTGTTGAGTATGTAACACTACATCCTGTGTTTCACATAGACACACTATGATTTTATATTCAAAATCATTTATTCCTTGGTTATTTGGTTTGTGACTCCTAGATTGAACGGTCAATACCCTTTAGGTAGTTAATCTCATATCGTAATTTCATTTATTCTAATTAGGTAACAACTCTACATAAAAAATTCAGTGTGTCATGGTAATCCCAACACTTGTAAAAGATCTGGTAATTCGGTACTTAATCCCCAACAAAAATTAATTTAGTGAATGCATACCTCTCACTGAGTAGAGTGGTATAATACCGGTGTAGGTCCACATTGTACTGAACACGAATAAAATTCCTTATGTTCTTGATTTTTATATCTTCTTAAAATTTACTCTCTTATTTAACAATGAAGATTAATTTAGATTATCATTATATTTGATTAAAAAATTTAATTTGGTCTATTCACTGGCTCTTAACCATATTCCATTACCCTTTCCAACCTAACAAAATCTTCACTAAAACTGGAATAATTTAAATATGATTTAAAAAAAACAAACATCATTCCATAATAATGAAAATTATTTATCATCAATATGAGTATATCATGCATCAGATGTGTGTCTTTCAAAGAGGAATCAGATGTGTAACACCCCAGGTAAATAAAGAATATAACATTTTCATATTTATCCATATTTGTGAATAAAATATTAAAATTACTTTAAAGGGGATTCTATGCTCGACGGCGTACCCAACACACATCAACGAGTTTCTTGGGAATCTTACATTGCTCTCTAATAATAAAATAATATTATTTTAAATGTTAGTTAACGCCTTGCCGTTGTAATAGAGGGAATGATCAGAACTAACTAAAAAATTATTATATATGTTTGTCAAATAATTTTACTCTTTACAATAAATGTTATAGGATTAAAAATGTGAATGAATCCAATTTTAAGCGTAAACATTCCAATATTCATTAAAAGGTCGATTAACCGCCTTTTGATGGAGAACCTCTTTTAAATCCACTTTTTGAAAATTTTATGTGTTATATTTGACAAAATAAAATTCTTCTTTAGAATCGGGACATCAAAATTTACTTTGTGTGAATTTTTTGTATTTTTCCAAAAAAAGTTCAATTTTTAATGAATAATGGAAAATGTTGAACTTTAATTCAAAACCTCTTTTTAATCTAACTTATTTATATGATTATATTATCTTTTGAATAGGTTTTAAAGTAAAATTAGAATATATTTTTACCATTTAATCCAATACTGGTCGTTGGAATTAATTTCACTTTGAAATCGGACTTAAACTAGTGTTAATATTTTGATACATTTTGTTTCATAAAAACACACCATTTGTTCTGACAACGGGAATTAATTATTAAATTAATTAATGTAACTTATATGTGATGAGTTTTTTAAAATATACATCATTTTTGAATTCGGAATATCAAATATAGCTTAGGGTGAATTTTTAATAATTTTCTGAAAAACGTCAATTTTTTATGAATAGTTAAACCACTAAGTGGTACTTATAAAAACTGATCTTCCGTTTAAATGAAATTTTTCCACCTTTGTGTTTTGAATTTAAAAAATCTGACATACATGGTTGTCATTAAGAAGTAAAATGTGGTTCAATGGGATTAAAATAATTTTTTGGTGAATAGTAACTAATTAAGTTTTAATCGCGATTAGAGGTATTTAGTGTCATTTAAGGTAAGAATAATGTTTTCATAAAATGAAATGACCTAGACACATGTCCTACCTTCATTGGATGTGTCATGGCCTACCAATACAATCCATGGGTCATCTTGGGGACCCAATGGAGCCACTTTGGTTGGAAAATGACATAAATACCTTTTTATTTAATGTTAAAGTAAAAATGACACAAACATGAGATGTTTTACTAAAACAATTTTTACATGGGGATATACAGGTCATATTTTTTACTATAAATAGTCATTGGAATGATAAAAAAATTTCATAGATCATAGTATTTTTTTATAATTTTTTGACATTAAATAAATTAAATTATTTATGACATCATGATGATGCAGCGATGACCTCATTATTTAACGATTTAAATAAATTTGAATGTAAATGTAAACTCTAAGACCTACACAAGTCCAAAACCTATTGTATGGGTAGATTTAGAATCCTTAACACCTTATCCTCGAAACACATCAATGTGGGACCATTAAAATCCGAAACTCATTCTAAAATAACGTAACATTTCTTTACATTCCAAGAGTGCCCCTCCTCTCCTCTTATAAAAGGCACCCACCTCTACCTCCTTACCCACACTTCCAAAGCCTTTGGCACATCCAAACACTACCCATTTTGTATCTCCACATCCCTCTCTAATTTCTAGAAGCATAACTTTGGGAAGAAGTCTTCCCAAGGAATCCTTTGAGCTCAAACCAAAGGGAGCTACCCGATTTTAAGGTAATGTCTACACTTGTGTCCTTTTGTTTATTTTGCTTCTCCAACCCCCTAAACTCTTTTTATTCATTTATTTTGTAACGAATCCAGTATCTTAAATATAATAGGATATTTTTATAAGAAGTATTCAAGCTAAACTTACACACACCTACTTCTAATGGTTAAAGAACATACTGTTTCTATGGATGGCGAATTTCTGCCTCACGAAACAATGATTGTTCAACATTCTTATAACACCTTCAAAGGTGGCCATTAAGATGACAATATATTTATATATGAAATATAATATATTTATGTTTTACATAAGCTTCTTTATTTTTCATTTATGGCATAACTTTATGGTTTCCAATATGTGTAAACACGATATCTTCATTTAAGGAAGTGTGGACTACTGCCCCCTCAAAGTGATTTGATTCGTTAATACCATATGTGGTATGTATAAAAGATATATTTAATGATATTATATATGATACCATACTGGAATTAAAATAATATTATGTATCATTATGTTTTAATCCCATTAAATATGAAATAGAAATGGAAGTAGCGTTCATGCGTACGTACGACTTACCGTCTCCATGAATGGTACATTTCATTTCTTATCTCAAAATGTTATGTACTATTATAAGTACATATATATAATGGATATATATGTAATATATTACATCTAAATTATGGATATCATTCTGGAATTATAACATATATATATCTCATTTTTTTTTAATTTCATTAATATGACAAAAAATGAAAGTAGCGTTCATGCGTACATATGGCCTACCATCTCCATGAACGATGCTTTTAATTTTTATCTCCAAATGCTATGGAATAGTATAAAATTAATATATACTAGATATATATGATATTTAAAACATCAATACTCGTCTGGATATGTTGTCCCTATAACTACACGGAAAATTATTTCCCAACAAGTTCAATTTTTGACTCATGTACCAAACATCGACAAAAACATCTGATATGAACTCATATTATTAACCAATTATTATAACATTAAAATATGTGATATGATCTGAATAATAATATTTTTAGGAGGTCCATAAGAAATTATAAATTGACCAAATTTTATTATTCTAGAATATAATGAAACGAACAAGACAAGTTGGACTTGAGGTAAGGGATCCTACTCCCCCTCTTTCTTTTTAAGTACACTCTTTTATGTAATTCCTTATAAAGCTCATCTTTATTGTCATTGGGATGTTCTTTTATATTACTCTTACTGTAATTTTTATGTTCATATTATGAGATACCCTATTCTCTCTCATCAATCCATTTTGGAAGTTTTGAGTGGCGCCGTTAGGTTGCCGAATTTTTGCATGAGATCTAACCTCTCTCTTTCATTTTATGTACTCTCCTTTATGTCACATCTTTTACGCTCCTATTTGTTATGTTGTGGGATGTTATTTTATATTCCTATTTTTTTAAACATTATTTTAATATGATGAGATACCCTATTTGATCTCATCAGTCCATTTTTGTAAGTTTTATGTGGCGCCGTTAGGCTGCCGAGTTTTCGTAAGGTATTTTTCCATCTCACTTTTATTCCCGTGAGATTTATACTACATTTGCCACAATATCCTTTGAGTGTTGTATGTACTGCCCATTATTTTACTCATTGTTTAATATACTTTCATTTATGAGTATTTACATCAATTTGGTATTGTCTTTCTTTCACGGGGTGTATGTTTCGAACGATACCCATGTCGGTAAGGGATCCTTTCACCCTCCTCTTTTAAAAGACTTCTTTTGTTATGTCTTTTAATTCACATACTATTATGTTGGGATATGTTCTTCTATATACTTATTGATATAAATTTTATGTCCCAGTGATGAGATAACCTTTTTATCTCTCATCAACTCATTTTTTGAATTTTGTAGTGACATCGTTAGGCTGTCAAATTTTTGCAAGGGTACTTTTTAACCCAAATTTGATTATTTGGGATAAAATTGTACTCCTTGAATATGTCATTCTATGAATATGTGTGAATACCCTCTGATTGTTTTACACTTAATATCCACTTATATTTTGTGTATTCGTTTGTCACACATAATTATGTAATTGATTTATCCTTAAACCAAGGATACCACCCTTGTATGGGAATCTGTCTCAATCTCCTATCATTGAGGCATATTTTGTTTTATACACAACTTTATTTTATACGGTGTATAAAAACCATTGACTTTTACGTTTATCCAAAAGGAATATTTTTATATGAAGTGTTTTACTAAAAGACAAAAGAGAATGTTTTTGTCGTACGTATGCGGCAACAACGACTTCTCCACCGCCGTGACCATTATTTGAGTTTCGGCTTCCTCTACAAGCCATATATTTTTTTAAAAAGAAAAATAAATATCATGTATTACATTTCATTTATTTTGGTATTGAAAATGGTTTTCATAATGTTTTTATATCAATGTGTTGTATTGATATCTTGTGATTGAAAGGTGGAAATGTAATGTTTCCTTTATGCATGTTTTATGTGATACGATTTATGTTATGGTTCATGGGCATTGTTTATGAAGACTGGTGGTTCCGTGACAAACTAAGGGCGGGTGAGCACGATATAGATCTCCAATGAATTGGGTAACACGAATGAGTGAAACGTTAAGGTTTCTCCCAAGAGATTTAGGGAATATACTGTGGTGGGTATTCCAAACGTAACCAAGAGGCTTACTCCCTACGTAAGAATGTTATGAGTGCCTCAATTTACCTTTTATGTCTTATGATTTCTATGATTTATTCATGATTTGATGAGGTATGTTAAAGTGCCTATGTTTTATGGGTAAAGTATGATTTCATTCTTATGTATATATGAGCTCATGTTTCCTTTCCATATTTTTATAACACTTTCTGAGATTTTAACGCTCATCCCATGTTTTTTTGAAATGTTTTTCACAGGTAAAGGGAAAGGTACATGTTATGATGATAGTTTCAAGGATGTGCCATGAAAGAATCCATGCTTTATTTTTAAATATGCTTCCGTTGATGGAAAAAAATGAATTCAATATTTTAGGTAACCACTTTGTGTAAATGTGGAATGTAATGCGATTTTTATGATCTAATTATCTAAAACACTAAACCTGAAAAGATCCTCAATGTGTAATCTTGTAATAACTCAAGATTATGTAAGGTTTAACGTTGGGGCCTTATAGTTGGTATTAGAGGTCGATTTAGATAACTTTATAGGTTAGGGTATCCTCTAAGAATAAGTGAAATTACCATAATGGTTAGGATTTCAGAAAGAGTCCTAGTTTTTGATAAAATGAATAAGTAAGTATATCTTAGTGGTAATCTTCCTCATTAGTACATGATGGTTTTGTTCATATACTCACACTGACATTTCTGTTTTTAGTGAATGGATGGATCTAGTAGGCACCAAAGTGACAATAGGTTTAAAGGAAACTGTGGTGGTTCCATGATTAAGAGACTCGATGAAATGGGGTATTCAATGAGGAAACTCGTGGTTGTTCTAAACCAACTATCAAGGAGTCATGATCATCCAATTGAACCTTGATATGTTCTGTAATGCATCATGTACGAGATGACCAATCAATGTGGAAGTTCAGGTAATAATTATAAAGGTAACCATTAGGGTTTATATGATACTTACGTTGGATGTAATTATGGGTTATTATATGTTATGATGGAAAATGAAAGGCATGAGATAAACTTGAGGTTAAAATATTTTATGATTATTTTTTTTAAGATTTTATATCATTTTGTGGAGTGTTTTAAAAATTATATGGTTTTGGAAAAAAGGACAACACACAGACCGTGTGACAACCAGTCGCGCGAGACAAAGCTGCGGGAATCGAACTCACAACCAAAGTGCGACTGGTATTTATCGCCTACCACTAGACTACGTGAAGTCCCTGGTTGGTATGAATAATTCTTATTAGTAATATGATTTTATGAATTAAGAGTAAGCTGATTTTGGGTTATCTATTGAAATTTATTAACCTATCATGGATGATATGTGATTAGGTTAATTACTTTTCAATACGAGACTTTAGGAGGAACTGATGTTGTTTGGAGATAAATGTTACGATTTAACTTGGAAGACTATGTGACTAAATCCTCCAAATATTTGGGTTTCAATCTTAGTTTGGTTTACTTTGAAATATTTTATGGACAATTTGTTTATTGAATGGTCTTTTTTGAACTTTGGGTATTGTCTGATAAATTTTGCTGATTAAGAAGAGATTTGTTTTTTTGAAAAAGGATTCTCCTTTATGGGTATTATCTGATCTTGTACTAACCTTTTTGGTTTTGGTTTTGGTTAAGGTCTAAAGATATGGGAATTATATAGTTCTTTTTTGTGGATTAGTTGATTCTCTAGAAGTTGATTATAGTACTCTTAATGTGAACAAGTCTTCCTAAATACTCATCTTTTGGGGAAAGTATGAGTTTGTGTAAGAAATCTAGTAAAAGTTGAAAGTCAACATTACAAGTAAGTATGTTTCCTTAAGATCAAAAATAAATTCCTCAATGAAGAGTAACTTAAAAGAAAAATGTTTTCTGTTAACTTTTCCTACTGGGGAATAGAATACCGTTTAACCCATCACAAGTTTGTGATTTTCTTATGGTTAACTTTCTTCTCGACATGTTTACTATCACTCTCCATCAGAACATGACCCTTTTTTTTTCCTCCCTGTCCATATTTTCATACATGGAATCCTAGTATGGGTTAACTCAGGGGACCTTTGTACTTATATTTCATTATTTTAATGTGATTGTTTTACTGACTCTTGTTCCGATGTGGGATTTTCAATGAAGTTTCCAAGCCCAATTTTAAAAATTGCGACGACACAATTTCCAAAAGGGGGGAAGGATGTAACACCCCAGGTAAATAAAGAATATGACATTTTCATATTTATCCATATTTGTGAATAAAATACTAATATTACTTTAAAGGGAATTCTATGCTCGATGGCATACCCAACACGCAACAACGAGTTTCTTGGGAATCTTACGTTGCACTCTAATAATAAAATAATATTATTTTAAATGTTAGTTAACTCCTAGCCGTTGTAATGGAGGGAATGAAAAGAACTAACTAAAAAATTATTACATATGTTTGTCAAATATTTTTACTCTTTACAATAAATGTTTTAGGATTAAATATGCGAATGAATCCAATTTTAAGCGTAAACATTCCAATATTCTTTGAAGAGTCGATTAACCGCCCTTTGATGGAGAACCTCTTTTAAATCCACTTTTAGACAATTTAATGTGTTATATTTTAGAAAATAAAATTCTTCTTTAGAATCGGGACATCAAAATTTACTTTGTGTAAAGTTTTGGTATTTTTCCGAAAAAGTTCAATTTTTAATGAATAGTGGAAATGTTGTATTTTAATTCAAAACCTCATTTTAATCTAATTTATTTATATAATTATATTATCTTTTGAATTGGTTTTAAAGTTAAATTTGAATATATTTTTACCATTTAATCCAATATTGGTCATTGGAATTAATTTCACTTTGAAATCAGACTTAAACTAGTGTTAATATTTTGATACATTTTGTTTCATAAAAACACGCTATTTGTTCTGACAGTGGGAATTAATTATTAAATTAATTAATGTAACTTATATGTTATGAATTTTTTAATATAGACATAATTTTTGAATTCGGAATATTAAAATATATCTTAGGGTGAATTTTTCGTAATTTTTTGAAATACATCAATTTTTTATGAATAGTGAAACCACTAAGTGGTACTTATAAAAACTGATTTTCTGTTTAAATGAAATTTTGTCACCTTTGTGTTTTTAATTCCAAAAATCCAACATAAATGGTTGTCATTAAAAAGTAAAATGTTGTTCAATGGGATTAAAATAATTTTTTTGGTGAATAGTAACTTATTAAGTTTTAATCGCGATTAGAGGTAATTAGTGTAGTTTAAGGTAAGAATAATGTTGTAATAAAATGAAATGACCTAGAAAAATGTCCTACCTGCATTGGATGTGTAATGGACGACCAAGAAAATCCATGGGTCAACTTGGGGACCCCATGGAGCCACTTTGGTTGGAAAATGACATAAATACCTTTTTATTTAATGTTAAAGTAAAAATGACACAAACATGAGATGTTTTACTAAAACAATTTTTAAATGGGGTTATACAAGTCAGATATTTTACTATAAATAGTCATTGGAAAGCTAAAAATATTTCCTACATCATAGTATTTTTTATAATTTTTATACATTAAATAAATTAAATTATTTATGACATAATGATGATGCAGCGATGACCTCATTATTTAACGATTTAAATAAAATGGAAAGTAAATGTAAACTCTAAGACCTACACATGTCCAAAACCTATTGTATGTGTGGATTTAGAAACCTTATCACCTTATCCTTTAAACACATCATTGTTGGACCATTAAAATCCGAAACACATTATAAAATAATGTAACATTTCTTTACTTTCCAAGAGTGCACATCCTCTCCTCTTATAAAAGGTACCCACCTTTACCTCCTTACCCACACTTCCAAAGCCTTTGTCTCGGCCTAACCCTGCCCAGTTTGTCTCTCCAAATCCCTCTCTAACTCCTTGAAGCCTCACATTGGGCAGAAGTCTTCCCAAGGAGGCCTTTGAGCTCAAACCAAAGGGAGCTACCCGATTTTAAGGTAATTTCTTCACTTGTGTCCTTTTGTTTTATTTTGCTTCTCCAACCCCCTAAACTCTTTTTATTAATTTATTTTTTAACAAATACAGTATCTTAAATATACTATGACTTTTTTATAAGAAGTATTAGAGCTACACTTACACACACCTACATCTAATGGTAGAAGAACATACTTTTTCTGTGGATGGCGAATTTCTGCCTCACGAAACGAATATTGTTCAACATTCTTCTAACACCTTCAAAGGTGGCCATTAAGATTACAATATATTTATATATGATATATAATATGTGTATTTTTTTACTTAAGATTCTGTATTTATCATTTATGGAAAACCATTATGGTTTCCAATATGGGTAAACGTGATATCTTCATTTAAGGAAGTGCGGACTACCACTCGCTCAAAGTGATTTGATTCGTTAAAACCATATGTGGTATGTATAAAGGATATATTTAATGATATAATATATGACACCCTACTGGAATTAAAATAATATTATGTATCATTTTGTTTTAATTCCATTAAATATGAAATAGAAATGGAAGTAGCGTTCATGCGTACGTACGACTTACCGTCTCCATGAACAGTGCATTTCATTTCTTATCTCAAAATGTTATGTATTATTATAAAAACATATATATAATGGATATATATGTAATATATTACATCTAAATTATAGTTATCATTCTGTTATTATAACATATATATATATCTCTCATTTTGTTTTAATTCCATTAATATGACAAAAATTGAAAGTAGCGTTCATGCGTACGTACGGCCTACCGTCTCCATGAATGGTGCTTTTAATTTTTATCTCCAAATGCTACGGAATAGTATAAAATGAATATATAATAGATATATATGATATTTAAAACATCAATACTCTTCTCGATATTATGTACCTATAACTACCCAGAAAATTATTTTCCAACAAGTTCAATTTTGGACTCACGTACCAAACATCGACAAAAACATCTGATATGAACTCATATTATTAATCAATTATTATAACATTAAAATATGTGATATGAACTGAATAATAAAATTTATAGGAGGTCCTTAAGAAGTTATAAATTGACCAATGTTTATTATTCAGGAATATAAAGAAACGAACAAGACAAGTTGGACTTGAGGTAAGGGATCCTACTCCCCTCTTTCTTTTTATGTACACTCTTTTATGTCATTCCTTTTAAAGCTCATAATTATTGTTATTGGGATGTTCTTTTATATTACCCTTACTGTAATTTTTATGTTCATATTATGAGAGACCCTATTCTCTCTCATCAATCCATTTTGGAAGTTTTGAGTGGCACCGTTAGGCTGCCGAATTTTCGTAAGATATCTAACCTCTCTCTTTCTTTTTAAGTACTCTCCTTTATGTCACTTATTTTAATCTCTTCTTTGTTATGAAGTGGGATGTTCTTTTATATTCCTATTTCTCTAAACTTTATGATAATATTATGAGATACCCTATTTGATCTCATCAATCCATTTTTGTACGTTTTAAGTGGCGTCGTTAGGCTGCCGAGTTTTCGTAATGGATTTTTCCATCTCACTTTTATTCTCGTGAGATTTATGCTACATTTTCCATAATTTCCTTTTAGTGGTGTATTTACTTCCCATTGTTTTACTCATTGTATAATATACTTTCATTTATGAGTATTTAAATCAATGTTGTATTTTCCTTTTTTCACGGGGTGTATGTTTCGAAAGATACCCATGTCGGTAAGGGAAACTTTCACCCTCCTCATTTTAAAAGACTTCATTTGTTATGTATTTTAATTCACATTCTATTATGTTGGGATATGTTTTTATATATAATTATTGATTTAAATTTTATGTCCAAGTGATGAGATGCCATTTTTATCTCTCATCAACTCGTTTTCATGAATTTTGTAGTGACACCGTTAGGCTGTCAAATTTTTGCAAGGGAACTTCTTAACCCAAATTTGATTCTTTGGGATAAACTTGTACTCCTTGGATATGTCAATCTATGAATATCTGTGAATAACCTCTGATTGTTTTACACTTAATATCCACTTATATTTGATGTATTCTTTTGTCACACATAATTATGTAATTGATTTATCCTTAAACCAGGGATACCGTCTTTGTATGGGAATCCGTCTCAATCTCCTTTCATGAGGCATATTTTGTTTTATTAACAACTTTCTTTTAAAGGGTGTATAAACCCCTATGACTTTTAAATTTATCCAAAAGGAATATTTTTATACAAAATGTTTTACTAAAAGATAAAAGAGATTGTTTTTGTCTTACGTATGCGGAAACAACGACTTCTCCGCCGTCGTGACCGTTATTTGAGTTTCGGATTCCTCTACAAGCCATACCTTTTTTTTTAAATTAAAATAAATATCATGTTTTACATTTCTTTTATTTTTGTATTGAAAATGGTTTTCATAATGTTTTTATATCAATGTGTTGTATTGATATCTTGTGATTGAAAGGTGGAAATGTTATGTTTCCTTTATGCATGTTTTATGTGATACGATTAATGTTATGGTTCTTGGGAATTGTTTATGAAGACAGGTGGTTCCATGATAAACTAAGGGTGGGTGAGCCCGATATAGCTCTCCAATGTATTGGCTAACGTGAAGGAGTGAAACTTTAAGGTTTCTCCGAATGGATTTAGGGAATATACTGTGGTGGGTATTCCAAACGTAACCAAGAGGGTTACTCCCTACATAAGAATGTTATGAATGCCTCAAGTTACCTTTTATGTCTTATGATTTCTATGATTTATTCATGTTTTTTTGAGGTATGTTAAATTTCCTATGTTTTATGGGTAATGTATGATTTCATTCTTATGTATATATGAACTCATGTTTCCTTTCCATATTTTTATAACCCTTACTAAGATTTTTATGCTCATCCCAGGTTTTTTTGAAATGTTTTTCAAAGGTCAAGGGAAAGGTACATGTTATGATGATAGTGTCAAGGAAGTGCCAAGAAAGAATCCATGCTTTATTTTTAAATATGTTTCTATTGATGGAAAAAAATGAATACTATCTTTTAGGTAACCACTTTGTGTAAATGTGGAATGTAATGCAAGATTTATGATCTAATTCTATAAAACTCTAAACCTAGAAAGATCATCAATGTGTAATCTTGTAATAACTCAAGATTAAGTAAGGTTTAAGGCTGGAGCCATATAACATTTGTAGAAACCCTCAATAAATAGTTGTTTAAACTATTTAATTAATTGATTCATGTAAAGAAATATATGATTTTGAGGATCAAAATACAAAGATATAAATATTTTCATGAGTGTAAATTCACTTTTCAAACACATCTATATGGGAATGTCGAAAATTTGATTGATAATTTTCTATATACTATGTGTTGTAATTAATTATCAAAATGAATTAAAACTACCACATCATAAACCCAAAAAACATTACATATTTAAACTATATAATCAAAATATCATGTATCAATTGTTTTCCATGATAATCTATCAGTGGACAATCCCATTCGTCATTTTCCTTATTTATTTTAGAAACATAAAATCACATATATGATCCCATTTCATTATATAAGAAAGGAATTTTATTCATATAAATTAATGAATTTGACTCATTAATTTTTATGGTACACAGTGTGTTGTTCCATCTGTGATCAGATATCCTTGAGAAGTGCGACCTTTTTAATCTCGATTAACCCTATGGTATCTTTCATTAATATTTTAAAGTCATTCAAGAAATTTTAAATCTTATTTGATAAAAATATATGGATATTAATTAAATATGATCCTATATAAATACTATTGTCCATATTTTCATCATATGGAACTAATTTTTCAAAAATTGAAGATGATAATAATTCAATGATTTTAAAATTCCATATATTGATTTCCTTCAATACTATAACATTAAAAATTCCATCTTGGTCAATATAACACATGCATAATATACTTTATTACATTAATATCCATTAATTTTATTAGTCAATCAACAACTTAATTCTCACATATTATAGAATGTGTACTCATTCCAATTTATTCTCAAATATTCATAATTTCATCGATATAATGATTAATATATATAAATGTATCAAATATAAATTCCTCAATTCCACTCCTTTCATTTTTAACATAAACTATTTTATCATAATTTTTCTTTTTTTAGATAAAAGACATTAATTTTAGTTTATAATCTATCTTTTGTGATACAATAACACATTTATTACCAACTTAATCCATTTCATCCAATAAAATCTTATCATAGAAACTTAATAATACCTATATATGAATAATTTTTAAATGAAATATATAAAAATAGAACTCATTATAAAAATAGTTGAGATTTAATCAATGTTGTATATCTATATTAAATCCATTAAAATAAAAAATATTTATTAAAATCAATAATGTATACCATTATTCTAATATTCATAATACCAACAAAAAATTGGAATAGTTTTGATGGTTTATTGTTATTCAATGTCTCAAAATAATTATTTCAAAATCAATATTTTTGGGAATTTTACAACAGTAATAATTTTTTTGAACCTAAAACACACAATGGATATTAGGTAAATAATAGTTTAAAATGAAAATTTTTGTAGAACTATATTCCCAAATTATGAGGTCACATAAATTTTTTTATCTATAATTCTACGGAAAGCATGTTGTCGAAGATGATTCTAGGTCCAGTTTTTTACACCTTTTTAGTGGTTTCATTCATGCTCTTTGACTTATTTATAGATTTAATACATATATCCTAAATTATTCTCATATTATATCGGAATAGGTTACCGATGTTCTAGTAGTAGCTCGTTTTCAGTTATAGATTGGAATATTGATATGCATCGTCGGATTATCATTAATGTCGAAATAATTATTTATTAGAGGTATTCCATCAATAGAATGTGATATATTCTTATGTTTATTGAATAGATTTTGTAAATATGTATTTCTATATATCCTTAAGAATGTAATCAGAACACCTATTATCTACTACAACATAAAGGGACACATTATAACTTTTAAGATCATATAACAAGGACAAAACCAATGTTGTTTAATTTCATTAAATAATGATTGTTATGAAAAAAGGTTCCTAGAAATTCTTTCTATTGAAATTATTCATGAGTGGACCTTTCTAATTTATATTTTCTGTTAGTAACTAATTAATAAATGTTATGGATCATTTCATGCTCATAAAATGAGGTATACGAACCACATCAATATATATGGATGATTATCTTTATACTTATCAACAAAAGGAGGTCCTATTGTGGTCATATAGGATATAAGTAGCATATATTAGGGTTTACACTAAATAAGAGCCACAAAATGGTAACTAAGAGAGTAATGTTGAATAAAGGTATATTAGAGAACTAAAATAATAATGTTAACTCTCAGTATATTAGAAAATGAAGAGGATTACCACAACTAAATGAGAATATGCTGGTATCTGGATGAGTATGTTGAATCAAGGTATAAATGGATCATCTTATAATCATCAAATAAAAGAAAATATATTTCATTAGATGTGGGGATTAAACCTAAAAGTGTATTCAAACATATAAATGATATCAATAATAGATGACCATGTAGTTTTAGTGACACAATTTAAGAATATATGTAAGGACCAGTCCATTCAATTTATCAGAATTCACTACGAATATTATTTATGAGGTTCATATTCATATATTTAAGAAATGATGGTGATTTATGTGACAAATCTCAATTATTATATTGGAATTAACAAGTATGAATATAATCCCTTATGATCAATTATTTATTTATGAAACAATATATAAAATATCAGAATTATTACATTTGAGTAAAAAACATACGGTCAAGTGGGTATAACACATTGGCTACCATAATGAGATTCCTATGTCATGAAGGGGAAACCATAGGTGATTGAGTGGGACATAGACATTATTGTTTCCATTTTTAATTGTAAGGGATTTTAACTAACATTAGGGACATACTTGATATCTTGTATCAATATTTCAACTCATGCTAATTGTGTGGGTGTTATCATAAGAAGGGGTGAATTTGGGTATGAAAAATGTAAACCACCTCTCCATAGGATCTTGTTTCGTCATTAAACATCATATTCTCCACCATTCCCATGGAAATGTATGAATATAAATGAAAAAATGAATATTACACATCAATTTTACATGGTTCACCCTCAGTGGGATACATATAAGGAGTATACAATGGAAATGTGATGACACACCAAATCCACTAAGGATTTCTGGGAGAATGAGGTTTTGGGATTATCACTTCAATTATAAGGATCATTGCCTTTACATTTTTTTATTAGAAACTCTCTCCCTCATATATTATAATAAAACAAAATAAAAAATATCTACTTTTCCCAATTAAATTTTTAACATTGGTTCTTCATAAGAATTCACTTTTGACACCTGAATCAATATGACTTACCTTTCATTTGTGGAATCACTATGTTCTACTTTCCTCTACCTTATGAATACCATTTTATCAAAGATTTATTAGGAAATCCCTTCTTATTCACCCAATATTTTATTTCTCACAACCCATAGATGGTTTTCAGCCATCTCTATTTACATGCATGCAACATTTTTTATAGGTCATGAAACTACAAAATTGTAGATAACATTGAGATTATCACAGAACCCCATTCTAAGTGAAACATTTATTCATTGTGCACTACTATTATCATTTTCTAGAAACTTATATATGATTAAGATCAATGATTTTCAATATGGGTTACACTTCTAAATTGTGATGGGGGGGAGTAGCTACCTATTTCACGACTCTGGTGACCATATGTAAAAAATCCTTATACGCCCTTCACAGTGTGTGAAACATCCCTATATTAATAGAAATTCAAAATCGCAGAAAACATTACATTAATTATTAACATAAATTATTTGACATATTATTTTGAATCCCCCATCCTTGTGCACCTTATAATATGTACAAAACATTCATTTTCATACAATGTTAACATTATTGTAGTTTTAGATATTTCAAACAATACTATCATTCATAGCATTTTGATACGACGATATAAAATCATCACATGCACATAAAATTACCCATAAAAGTAACTGATGATTGAAAATTTTTCATATATAAATAAATAATTATTTTACCAAGAACTCTTCTATCTATCCTCTATATTTTGGACCCCAACAATCAGGTACAGACTATGAGACAATTCCACCTTGTATATAAAATTTTTTATACTACTTCTTGAGCATCCATTCTGTTATGTTTTATCTTTTTCAACATAAATTGTCAACTATCTCTCTTGTACACCACAACTGACCAAAAAAACATTATTTTTCAACAAAAAAAATCAAAACAAATCATTTTAAGGTTACATTGAGGGATTCTTCTCAATAGTGAGGTTTACAAATGAATACTTCCTTGAAGCACCTAACCTTTTCAATGACTTGGGTGATTTTGTGATGTGGGGTTATGCCTATTAAGAGACCCATATTTGATTTTTTTCAATCATATTACAGACAATATGATAGAAATTACTGTTAATTAATTAGATTCCCTAAGATACATGTCCTAGTTAGGAGGATGAGAGAAGGTACATTTGTGGTTTCTTACTGGGAGCAGGCGCATATATGGAAAGCAATTAGAGAATCTTTATGAACATTATTTTTTGAAACTATGAACTTTATTTAGAATAATTGTTGTTTTAGAATAAATTTGGATTATCTTAATGTTTGGAATTCTCTAGGACCATGGACAGGGTTGAATGTATTACACCACCTAATATGTTTGACAAGGACCAAAAAATTCGTGGTTTGACTCTCAATGTTTCCTAGTTTTATTTTTCAGGGATTAAAACACATCATTAATCCGGATTGTGTGTGTTTGGGGAAGATCCACCATAGTATTGAATGTGGGGATCATGTTGAAAAAAATTATCAATGTAGTTTATTCCCACATAGGAACCACACACAAGATGGTCTATGTAGTGGTGAATGCATAGTTTTTTTTTTCAGTAGTGGGGTCCATGTAGAAATAACCATGAATAATTGGCTGTTTTGAAATTTCTACATCACACATCATTATAGGGTCTTTAATATAGAGATTTTATTATTGAGGCATTACATCATGGAGGGATTACTTCCTATAAGTCCTTAATGAGATTTTTTTCATGGAGGCTATCTTAATTTTGGTACCTAATAATTTTACACAAGTGTGTAAAAGTATATGACTCCTAACGTCATTATGTGTGTCATGTGAGACATTCCATCATTTGGATATGGTATGTTGTATTTCTTGGAAACATTGTGCATCCATTTCCTAGAATTGGGACTCTGTGTGGAATCTCATTAACTGTGATATATTATGTGATTTAATTATTAAATAGAGACATGAAAATGGTGTCTCCACTCTATAAATAAATTTACATTGTATCATGATATAAATTTATCAAATTAATAACACACTAAGTCTGAACAATCCACGTCAACATCATATAAGACATTGATTCATGATGAAAAATATGATCATAATGCAGCGAGTATTTATTAAGAATTTGATATTCCTCGTGAAATAAAGATAATTCTATGTGAAAACCACGATTTTAATTGTAGAAAATATTATGTTTCCTTGTTTTATTTTCCAAAATGAATCCTTATGTAAAAATACCATAAATTTTTATTTGTATGACCAGATTCGCTCCATGACTACTCAATTTGACGACTACAATGTAAACTAAATCAATTATTATGGTTTATACTCTATAGAATCTGGTTTGTAATTAATAAACATTTCTCTAAAAGAGCTCAAAATGGGTTTTAAGGACTTGACACACTTTATTCCACAATTTGTGAATCTTATAACCTAATCTGGTATTAATTTTCCTAGCACCATATCCCAATGATATTAAATTTATTAACGAATTTTCATCAATCATCAAGTGATTAATAATGATCTATATTTATATCCAATTTTAATCATCTTAAGGCAAGTATATTCTTTCTTATCAAACTCTACAGGTGTGGATTTAGTGATGATACTTTGAATTGTGCTACAAAAAGAAAGGAAGAAATTTTTACTTCCCAAATGCTTATACCTCAAGAATAATTTCTTTAGATTGATATGAGTTTTTTTCAAATTATTTTAGTTTTATTATTATAATAATTAATATATATTTATATATATAAATATTTATAATTTTTTTCTATAATTATTGAAATCTATAATGTAAATTAATTTTTTTTAAATTGTTTCAAATAGTGATTGACATGGAATATAGTAATGTTTTTGATTAAATTATAAGGATCTGTTTGGTTCATACGTCCCATGATAATGTTTTATATGAGATCCATTTCTAAATTTTCTCTATTTTTATTGTCTTTATTTTTAAATCAATTATTAATTGATATTTTTTTATAAACTTATCATAGTGTTTCATATTTGGGTTGAATTAAAAATTAAAGAGTTTGATTTGAACTGTTTTTAATTAATTTTAAAATATTAATCATATTCAAAAAATAAGTGTAAAATATATTGTATCCTTTAAATTTTTTTAGAATTGTTTATTGATTACCAACCAAAAAACTAGAAACAATATTCAAAAAATTCTTAAATGATATCAAATCAAACAAGAAATATCATTATTTTTAATTTCACGTTCTTTTCATTAAATTAAATTTTCTATAACCAACATTCTTATTCAAACGTTAAAAAACACAATATTTATAATCATAAATCTAGATTATTAAAATTTCATTAGATGAAGTGAAACTATTAAAAGAATTATTTTATAACCCCTAAACCAAAATAAAAATAATAAAATAATTAATTCAATCATCATAAAATAAATATCACATACAATTTAATATATATTGGGTAAATTTATAAGCAATAAGTAAAGTATATTGGTAATAATAGAAAGAATATAATAAAATTATATTTTTAGTACCATATTGAAAATAATAAAAATGAACCTTGGTTAGATAAATCAAGAATTTTTTTGAAATTATGTAACCTTGGTTATATTATGGTAGCTTGAAAAAAACATATACCATGAGATTATAAATTTTGTAATACCGAATTATATACAACCATTAAAGAAATTATATTTGGTTAATGTATATATAATGATTAAAAAATATTAAAAAACATAGAAGGATGAGAAGAAATTTTATTTTTGAAAACTATAATAACGAATACTCCAAACAAACCATATTTTCAAAAATCAGAAATAATCTCAATCTAATAAGATTTTAGTTTTCATACAGAACCAAGGAAGAAATAACACTCATGACAAGTAAAAGGTATTATGGACATTGAACTAAATTATTGAACATATATGATTATTTAAAAATAATTCATATAATATGTGTTATATAAATAAAGAGATATTAAGGTAAATCATAGCTGGATTCCAAGTAGAAGAAGTTTCAGTGGAGGTGGTCCATATGCTTGGAATTATGGTTTTATATTAATAAATTTAGCAAAAACCACTTGTATAAGTGTTAGTTATACCAATTATTTTTTAATAATCAATATACGAGTGAAATTTCCTATTTATGACATTATTTGTTGTAAATGATTTGTATAGTGGTGTGATTATAGACATTATTTATAACAGGGAATGATGTTCTCGATAATTTTAATATGTGATATGATTAAATAGGTTATTTTGTGTGGTTGTGTTAACTATTCATTATAGTGTTTAAGGATATAACATATTTAATGATATATAATATATTGACTTCATAACATCATTATTTAACATTTCATTCATATATTTTAAAGGGAAATAAAAATTTATCTTTCAAAAGTTTATTTATCACTAAACAATGTTCCTCATAAATTTTTATTATGTTTGGTATAATGTAATAGTTATTGAAAAATCACATATTTAATTACTTTTTTATTTTAGTTTAATTTTTTTTGGATAATATAAATAATTCTTGGAAATTATCAATTTTTTGTAATTTCGAAATAATTTGGAATTAATTTTAAAATGTTTTAAACACATGTGTTTAATTTATTTCTTAATTATTCAGAATAAATTTAAATTAATTAATAAATTGATTTTTAATTTGGACTGTAATTTTGGAAGGTTTCAAGATTTCTAAGTATTCTAGAAGATAAAAAAACGTATTGAAACTAATTACATGATATTAAATTGATAGTTTTATGCCTATTGTGTGATTAAATCAATTTTTGAGTTGATTAATAAGAGTAACTCAAATGATATTTATTAAATAGGAATAACCATCTTTGGTAGAGTCACATATTATATAACAAGTGTAGAAATAGAAACTCACATGAGATTAATTTTAATGAAAAAATATCTTACTGCCATCAGAGATCATTATATGTTAAATTTAACCATTATGACATTTCACTAGATCATATTAAACATTAGAGTGTTGGGACTGAGTAAGATTAATTCTTTATCCCCACATCCCATGATAGAATAAATCATTCTCACAAAAAATTAACAATCTGTCCTTTTCAAATAAACAAAGTCAGATTATACAACCATATTGAGTAACATAGAAAATTAACTTCTAAATTGTATATCGATATAAAAGATTTAATGGATATTTTTGAATAATTAGTTATATATGTTCCTGGGTGACTCATAATATTCTAGTTATAAATAAGATTAATTGATAGATCTCATGGATTTGAATTTATTTTACTGAGGAAACTTTATATTAAATTAAACATTACCAAATTCATTGTTACCTAAAAGTCGCAGTCATGGGCGCTCTTAAATGATGGGTAATTGTTACTTCTTGTATGCAGTAGAGTGGCTGAAATAAGAACATCTCTTAAATAAAGATGCCTTTTAAAACAAAATATTAAAGGTTTTTTCAAAATAAAATTGTAAAATATTATAACACTATGTAAAATTATGGTTTTTCATTTTTTTTAATAATAATAAACAGAGTATGTTAGATGAATATTTATTTTTTTCATTTCCTTGTAATTGATATTGAGAAAACACAACGAGAATATTTTTTTTTGAAGACTAAAATTAGACAAGGTAATTAATATAAATCAACATATTCACCTACTTATTAATAATTTTCATTTATTTTATATCCACTTAATTATGAACCCCTAATTTCTTAACCGCTGAACTGTGTGAGAATTAACTTTATCGTAAAGATGAGGTAAATTAAACCCTAGGCTAACATCAGGATATGCAATTGTATCAACCTATTTTGATTGTCATTATATGGAAAGATTATGTTAATTTTAAAATTAGGGTATAAATACATTTTCTAAATAAGTATGAATTGAGGTTATTTATTATATTTGAACACAAAAAAATTTATCTTTTGTGTTTTGGTTTTACTAATTAGAATTGCCTTCTCCCAAATTTCACAAATCTTGAACTCATTTCTTTTTGTGTTAATTTTTAAATTTATTAATTAGTTTCATATAATTTAAGAACTAAATTCATGGATTATATTATTTTTATTTTAGTATCTCATTGATTTGAAACAAAAAAAATTAATAAGCTAGGCTGTAGAATGATTACTAATTGAAACTGCTCTTCCATGGACGACAATTTCATCATAGAAACATTTTTCATTCGCAAATGTCATTGAATGTGTATAACAATATTATTTTTCTAATAATGACATAAATACATAAAATGATGATTTTATAAGAATAATTTAGATTAATATAGAATTAAAAATAAATAACAGAATGAGGAACGAAGATATTAGTTATGAAAACACATATATTACAATGCGAAGGAGAAGAAGGATTATTTGATTGACGGATCCTTTCTTTAAGAGATACCCATATTAAAATACATGGATAATTAGAGTTTCAACACTTATCATCTTCTCTCAACTTCTTAATTCACTTCCCAATCCATCCAAATGATAACGATACAAATTTATAGAGTGGCATGGTCTAGGTTTACAAGTGGTTTCAATAGTGAAAAAAATTAATCCAAATATTTTACGCCAATTTGAACCAAAATATTTACAATTAAAATACGTATATTTTTTCCTTATAGTATTATTAGTTGTGAAATATTTAGTTATCTATCTCCTCTAAATATTTGGGTCCAATCCATGTATGGATGAAGAATTTATGGCACAAATATTATGGTGGTGTCGAATATGGAGAGTCCAGCATGGCATTTAATTCATGACCTATTTACTCCAATCAAATACACGATCTAGCACATATTTCTTAAAAAATATGTATACCATTAATATAGGAAAATATGTACCAAAATTCATGTTTATGTAATTCAATTTATATTATTTGTATCAAAAATACTACAATAAACTTTAATTGGAAAATATAATATTCCTCAACTTTTAAAAATAATGATCTAACGCCAAAAATAATATAAAATATAATATTTAACAAAAGTTAAGGAAATTATTTCATTTATTGTGATTAATATATTCAATAAAATTTTGTTTTATCAGCATCCTAAATATACCCCATTCAATATTATGAAAACCCTAATGTCATGTATTCCAAAACAATTGTTATAAAATATGCATGTTCATATTCCTCAATCCATAGTGGAAATATTACAAAAGAAATAATCCCACCAAGAGTCATTATTAATAAATTTTAAATTCCCTATCTCATAAATTTTATGAAAACAACTTCTAGAGTGATTAATAAAACAACTCAGAGTGTTACATGTCATGTGTCAACCATACCATTAATTCCTCTTGTGTGTGTATGTTCCAACATATTAATTTTTATGTATCCACACATTATGAAGTATATTCATGTCAATTAAAATAATTCTTCTTACCTAATTTAATTTTCAATCCACATTCTACATTATTTTTTAATCAAATTCCATGACCCACTCACATAAGAATTCTCAAAATTCATACCATAACCATTTTATCTAGATACCCCCTATTTCTTACTTTCATCACTCTCCTGTTTATTAAAATAATATATATGTGTGTGTGTGTGTGTGTGTGTGCGTTTGTGTCTGTGCGTGTCGATTTGTTTTAAAAAAACATTGAGGGATTAAAATTATTTGATATCTGGTACACACGCATAAGTCAATTTAGTAAAGTAATGAAATTGATCTGAATAGAAAAGAACATATATATCAACCATTGGTATAAGATGAATTTTTTTACCTAACTTGGATATACATTCAATTCTGTAGGAAATAATTCACAATTCATGGTTGTGGGAAATTAGTTGTGGATAAATCAATGACACAACTTACCATGAAAAAATATCACAATGAATGGTGTCAAAATCTAAAATGTTGTATTATGACACATAAAATCATATCATCGATGATTTTTTTATAAAATTAAACCTTTAATAATGAAATCTTTTTCATTCATATCATACTGCCAATGAATATAGAAAAAATTCAGTTTTTATAAATTCAACATGCAAGTGAGAATATTACATGATATTTTTTAATGTATTTATTATTTTTATTATTTGAACTTTTTTTAACATAAACATAACCGAAAAAAACACAAATGACAATCACATATATCAACCCACAAATATTTTCACGAGACCCTCACATAAAATATCAAATTAGCCTCAATTTTAAATTTTGAGATGATATGTGCACATCGAATGGAGAATTTTTAATAAGAAAAATAATATAAATTTTAAATTTTTAGGAATAGCATGATATTATCATGTATTGATGGGGTCAGGTAGTGTGATGAAATCAACTGAATTGGAATGAATTCCCTCAACTTTTTAAATCTAAAAATTTTATTAACTGTAATATTCTTTTATGTGTCTTATTGTGTGATTACTGATGCACCTTTAGGAATGAATGTAAGGCACACCATAGCAACCTATGAATATAGGAAAAAACTTATCAAGCTTCGAATTCAATAAATAACTTTTCAGTAAGACTTCCCCCCAACTTGGAACTCCCTTTTTGGATCATTCTATCAAGATCTACTTTTTATCTTTCCTTGTAGATCCTTGAGTTCTCATGTGATGAAAATAATATCTCCTCATGAACATAAAGTTTTAGAATCCATTGAATTCTATCTTGGACCAAATATATGTTTCATTTCATTATATCCCATTATTTTCAATGGTCTACCTCCATGGGGATATGACAGGCTTTCCCAAAAACAATTTTATGTATGGACATGTTGATAAGAGACTTGTATTCTCTTCTATAATCCCAAAGTACATCATTAAAGAACATTATTCTATCATTACTATTTTATTTCATGGGTTTATCCAAGAAAAAATTAAAATCATACTTTCAATCCATAATCTGAAAATTTTTTGGGATGGTAGGGAGTATGATTGTTATGTGTGACCCCATACATATGAAATATAGAATACAATTTCCAATTGAAAAACTATGTCAATTGGTGACTGATGATGACCTATGCTACTACAAACATGTGTAATATTTGAGCCTTGAATATGTCTAGTACAAACTGATAATCATCATTCATGGTGGATTTGGCCTGCACCCATTTTCTAACACAATCAAAAAAAACACAAATATACATAAAAAAGAGATGAACAAGCACAAATACCTTTAAAATAAATTCACCATATGTCAAAAATATCATAGAATGATATGGGTTGTGGAGGCATCTCATGTATTAGAGAAATGTTTCCCAGGTTTCGTTAATGTGATCATAACATACAAAGTAGATGATAATCATTAAATAAGCTATGAAGATATAATATAGATTCTAAAAATTTCCTAACTTTTTGTTGGTGTAAAATGTTTCCTCTAAAAGAGATTGTATAGAAGAGATGATGAATAGACTCAAACTCATGATTATGAAAACCCATCCTAATAACATGATCACTATACATATTCTAAAGGTATATATCATCCCACACATAAAATATAAACTCACTTATTAATTTATGAACATGTTGTTTCTTAAACATTTTAGTAATTTTAGTGGATACATGGTAGTTAACTAAATCCACTTACAATGTTTCTATACCTGTGATAGAAAAAATATTCTCCTAGAGGAATGGGACCTGATGTGGTACCTGGTACATAGTTTCAGCCTTTAGTGTGTGAGTAATCGTACTCATTTTGTCCACCACCATGTTATCTAAACACTTAGTTTCCTAATATAGAATACTTTATTAAATATAATCCAATACATAACTATGTTCTTTTGATATGTCTTCTTCAAGAGGTGCCTTAGTTATGCATTGTTAGATAAAATTGAAAAATTAGATCCCAATAAATTTGAAATAAATTTATATAATGAAAAAAAAATTCCTTAATATCATCTTCCATTATTTAGCAATTTTATTAAGATGAATCTAGTGTCCTTGAAGTATAGTAAATCAGAGGTGAACATCCCTCAACCCTCTGTGATACGACTTATACAACCATGAAGATTAATGCATCATACATAATCTCAAATGGAATTTCCCGCCATGGGAGATGTATGATCAGTGGAGTGTAAAATATCTTTTATAGATCATCAAATTATACCTTCCAAATATTATCATAAATTATACGAAGATCATTTTTACAAAATCATATTAAAGGTAGAGTGATCTTACTATAATCTCAGATGAAGCGTCTCTTAAATATTTCATTTCCTAAGAATGACCAAACATCACACACACATTATGGATATGGGAATGATGAAATAATATCTATCAATGATTTCTCAACCTATGTTCCGTGATTTGATACCACATTCCCTTATACGATGTTAGCATCTAGCAAGAAATGACAATTTTAAAGGTACAAAACTAGATTCTTCTCAATAAAATATTACAAAACTATTCCAAAACAAATGATACATTCATCAAATGAGTATCCATAAACTGTAAAATCATCAATAAATTCATCTACACAAGTCTCAATGAATTCGGAAAAAAAGACTAAACATGCATATCTAAAATGTACAAGGGGAATTGAAATGTCCAAATGGAATCCTTCGTTATAAAAATGTTCTAAATTTTCATGGGAAATTTTCCTTTTCTGGATCCTCTAGAGATATATTAACATAAAAAATCCATAAAATCTACCAAAAAATAGTAGTATGTCTTCCCAGAAAGTCCCTAAATCATTTGATAAATAAATGGGAGGGGGAATGGTCTTTGCGAGTGGCCTGATTTAGTTTCCAATACCCAATACACATGAGTCAACTGTTTTGTACCCTCATTAGAAATAATACCTCTCTCTCATTTCTAACAATTGTAACACCAATTTTATATGAAATAATTTTAATAGGATTCTCCCACCAGAAATATGAAATATGATAATTTATACCAGCATAGATGAATTTCTCATCTTTATTTTTAACATTTTATAGAAGATATAGATTCAGTCATCTTTTTTATGCCTAATAGGTTTATCACCATCCCACGATATAATCCAATGCATGAAAATGGAAGGTATAGTACCTAATATGTCACCCATGGGCCTACACAATTTATCTAATGTTCTCTCTCAAAAGATTCAAATGTTTTTTTCATGTTCAAAAGGGATATGGTTAGAAATTATAGAAGGTAATCCCCCATGACTCCACAAGTATGAGTATTTCATATTTGGTCATTATGGTTTGAGTAAAACTTATGGGTGGTGTAGAATGGATGGATATATCAAAGGAACTAAAATATGAGCACAATGAACATTATTACCAAAATAGAAATCACTAAATTTAGAAAATAATGCATCAAATACATCATCATTCCCAACAGACACGTCATAATCTAATTGAGAATGATCAAAATAGGAATATCAATCCCTTTTAAAATCAAATCTATTGAGTTTTATGCATTATAAATTGGTGTGTAAGTTTACTTATTCTTCAAACCAGAACTAATTCTCATACTCCTTTTATGCATAGTATAATCAATTATAATGGGGGTTTTAATTGGAGGTTCCAAATGGGGGATAACAAAATCTGAATTGTCTGTTAAGGGGAACTTCATGGAATCCAAAACATTAAATATCACACCATAATATCCAAAATCCATGGAATGTTTACCCTCAATGACATGTATGATAGTTTTTTTTTCTATTTTTAGTAATGAAATACCTAAGATTCTAGGATCATGATAATTTACCTAATCATCATCCCTGATATGAATGTACAAATATTCTAGAAAGATCATGGAAATTACCCAAAATATTGTACCATCTTTTACTCCCTAGAGATATATGGTTGCTCTATTATCCATCTACACCACTAATTTCATCAGCTTCTACTAACAAAACCTATAAAAATAATATACTTAGTTGTGAAGCAGGTTTATAGAAGATCCCAAATCACACAAATCATTGGAAATGTGTAACACCCCTATAGAGCATGGTATAATGAATGTCTTCAGATCTTTTCACATTTATAAAATTCCTTCGGTTGGAATAATGAGTGTTGACACATTACTTGAAATATTGATCCCCTCATTTCCAATAATCCATCTTCTATTGGAACAAAATTCATTTAAAAATTTTGTATACCATGATATTTGGGTAATGGCCTCAATTTTGGGGATGATTATCTCCACACACATTAATGTGTCTAAAACAACATTTTTTATCACCTATCAAGCCATATTCTGGACTATATATACTATATTTGGAAAGGGAAGGGACTTAGAAGAGACATCATCAATATTTTTTGTACCTCTTTCTATATCCTATATATTTTAATCAGTTTGAATAGAACGAGGATTCTTTGGGGTTGTAGTGAATCCGAATAGAATTATAGGTGTAGATGTATCAGTTGTTTGCTTCCCACATCTCAATGTGATATTAGTGAAATTCCCCTATGGATTTTGAGTAGGTTGGCAGTGAATATTTATGGATTTATTACTTAACAGATTATAGAGGGACATTGTAATCTGGATCATTTGTGTCTTTAACTCCCCAAACTATGAACCTTTACTCTTAGTGACATTATATTGATTAAAAATGACGTGTTTCCAAAGATCATTAGTATTAGATGATAAATGTTTTGAGAATATATTAGTTTTGGTCTTGTTGAATCTTGATCTTCAAATTTCCATTGGGAATGATGGAATAATTTTTGGAAAGGTGTAGGATGTTTGAATTTTTTTGAATAGGGGGCCATGGTTGTTGTCTAATTCCATACATCATGTATGATTGATCCTTCCACTCTTGGTTTTAATTTATTGAAAATTAATCCTAATTATTATGAGTATTAGTTTGTTGTTGTTTTTTTTGTTGATATGGTCTCCCATGGAATGCTGTTTTTCAATACATCATCTCTTATATTTGGGGGCAGCAGTCAATTGGTGGTCGGTTTTAGTCAAAATGTCACATGGCATCGTAATAATGGTTTTGATGTCTTTTGATCCAAATACAAATGTCACAGTATAATGGTCAACTTATCCAACAAGGTATCAATTAGAATCCTTTCAGTAGAGTTGGCCATACCTGATGCACTCCTCTAACATATTGTGTACCTAGATCTCCAAATTTTTGTGAATTTTGTTCCATCTTATTGATCATTGCACATAGAGATACTAGTATTTTTCAACCAATTCCCCTCCACTTATGATATCCACCATACTCTTTTTCGTTGGTGTGAGGCCTTCATTGAAGTATTTTATAATGAGTTTCTAAAAAATTTGGTTATGCATCAACTTGCACCCAACTTCTTGAATCACTCAAAAAACTCATACATTGACTCCCATTAGGCATGCTTGGTTCCAGAGATCTATTTTTGAATGGAATTGTTTGTTGATGATGAAAAAGTATCTATAAATAACGATGTTTCAAATCATTCCATAAAATTACATTTTAATGTTTTAAATAATACATCTGATAATTATATATCTCATTAAGTTATAATCAGAATTATCTTATTTTAATTTTGAATTTAGATATATTTCATGGATATAGTTTTGAAAAATACAAATTAATTTTTTATATGTTTATTGGGATCTTCGACATTGTTTCCATGAAATTTTGGAAAAAGGGCTATCAAACATTTGTTTATTGAATGTATTATTCATGGTTTGGAAATGAAATACAATTTGGTTACCAATAAATTTCGGGTGAATACAATTCTTAAACGTTTCATTATTGTTAATTTTTATTCTTTAAAAAAATTGGTTCTTTCTTTATGATTGATTCAGAAGTGATTCAAATATCAGTGGTGCCATAATGGAGGAATTCTCTGACTAGTTTAATGTTGAACCTTCCAATAGACTGACATTTTATGATTCACGCACAAAGGCTACATTCAATAATAGGGTCATGATCTAAGAGATCCTCAAGATTAGTTAATTTCATAAATAAAATTATATTGAAAATTTAAATGATGAAAAATGGAATATAATAATATGAAACTAATTTTGTTTTGATGGTCCAATAAAAAAATAAAGGAAGAGAAAAAAACATGAGAAAGGGGAAAGAACGAAGAAAGAGGATAAGAAAAAAATATAATTAGAAATATAAAAAATACATCCAATTCTCTATAGAAATTACTTTACTCCATAAAAATAGTTCCAATTTTAATGGAGTTATCACGAGAATTCATAAATTATGTGTAATTTTTAATTCTTATTTGTAGTGGAGTGTCTGACCAAAGTCATTTCTCAAAAGATGATGTAATTTAAAAAAAATATTAAATTTATTTTAAATTTAAAATAAAAAAAATTAAAAACAACTGAAAAGTATTTGTGTGATATTCATTTATAAATCTAAAAGAGGTTTTCTGGGAAAAAAATTGATTGTATTTGTCTTTGTAATTTTTAAATGGGATTCAAAAAACCTAATGAGATTATATTATTTTTACAAAATAGAAACCATAATTGATCAATCTATGCCTATTAACTTATTTATTAATAATTATCATTTAAAATATTATCCACATATGATCCCCAATTTTTTTAACGCTACAACCTATGATAATTATATTTACCACAATGATGAGGTAAACTAAACCCTAGGCTTCCATCAGAACAAGAAATCACGACACCCACCATTGATCGTCATTATAAAAAAACATTATGGTCAGTGGTAAATTAACTAATAAATCCTTTCTATAAATAGATATTAATTGAGTAAATTTATTATATTTTAACTAAACATATTTTCCCTACGTGGATTTGTTTTACCGATTAATATTTTACTCACAATTAACTTAAATATCGACCATTTGTGTTTCTATGTTAATTGTTTAGTTCCTTTACTAGTTTCTTGTAATTTAAAATATATATTTATGGATAATATTATTTTAATTTTATTAGATCATTTATTTAAAATTAATGTTTGAATAATCTATGAGGTAGATCAGTATCTAATAAAAACTATTTCTCCATGGGTGGTGTAGTCATCGTAGACACATTATGTAATGAACAAGGATTTTATTAATGGAAAATACTCTTGATCTAATTAAATGTATTATATTGTCAAATGGTTATATAACATATGAACCTCCTTCATTTTATTTATCTGGATTTCATAATACTATTAAGAATTTTTACTGTTTCTAATATAGCCATTGAACAATGATCAAGGGATTATTATAAATATTTTTCTTTAAAAACCACAATTTACTCAGGCAAAGGTATTGATGTCCACATCCAGTATAATTTCTCCATACAAAGCCCATTTTTCGTAGAAAATAAAGGAGGTGGAGTCTTTGGGATTTTCTCTTGAACAATCCCAATTCGATCATGAGTACGTTATTCTTGATCCAAACCACCAACATGTGAAGTAGAAGTTGTTTGAGATTACCACTCAAGTAATGTTATCTGAGCCGCCCAAATAGTTTTTGTTCATCACACACCTTATCCTAAAGTCATTTGTGGATGTTTTAAAGAGTTATGTAATAAGAACCATGCACTTTGACTATGTACATTATTTTTTAATAAAGAATATACATTCATTTTGTTATTGTTGCTTTGTAAATAGGTTTGGAAGTAAAAATAGTATTTTTATTAAATAATCAATTAAAAAATCAATTTTTATGCATAATTTTATTTTTTGAATTTAATAATATTTTAATAAAATATTATTAATAAATTAATTCTTTTTAAATATTAATGATCATATAATTCTTTATGAATAAAATTTTAATTCTAATTAGGGCTTAAATGTTATTTTTGTCAAAACCCAATAATTTTTGATTAATGTTAGTTTTTATTTAAAAAGTAAAATTCACATATATAAAAAACTATTTAGATAAAATAAATAATATTTTTTGAATTTGGATTTCAAAATTATCTAAATGTGAATTTTTTGTAATTTTTTGAGATATCCAAATCTTTTGGTCAAAATTAAATATCGTTTAAATATTTGATGTGTTTTTATGACATCATAATGATCCAATAATGATGTAACTAAATACTATAATAATTAAGTTCAGATGGTATGCGTTTTATCATAAAAAATAATGTGATTTTAGGTTTATTTTATTTATTTTACAAATCCTTAGAGGACCCTCCAAGACTTATAAAACATTATATCGTTTTAAAGTGATTTCCTTATTAATATGACTCACCTCTACTTAATAAAGATGAATATTTTAAGAAGTTAGTCCATTGGAATTAGAAAATAATATTCCACTCCCAGTTTGAGAAAACAATGGGAAACCCCATGGGTTGGTTTGAGGTTTTGATTAGTTTAATGTGTAGGGTCCAAACCTAAATAATAAATAATTCTCTCCCTTTTCTTGTATAAACCTACCCAAGATTCCACTTCCTCTTCACCAACATTATATTGGAGCTCTACATAACTCTGACCAAATCATTCTAAAATCCTCCCAAGGTGGCCCAAGCTTCCAAAAATCCTCTCTAATTCCCCTACCAAGCCTTTGGGATCACATATCAAAGTATGGCATTCCAACCTTTCTCAATTTATCGTTGTTTCTTAAATTTTTTATGAAATTTTATTTTCAATTGTAATTTTTGGGGTATGATTTCTCACCTCCTCAATAATTTCCAATTTATGTTATAATTATGAGCGACCCCTTTCTCTCCCATCTATGTCTTCCATTAATACCCATTACCAAGCCGAAATTCTGCAAGGGATTCCTTCCTTCATCATTTTATCCATGATTCTTAATGTTGTTATGAATTTCTAATTTAAATTATAAATATTGGGGTATGTTGATGATCCTTTTCGTCACATTGTCTAAAATAATGGAAAGCAAATGACTTAGCACAAATTGATTCACCCTTTGAAGAAAACATCAAAAATCAACAAAGGCATGAACAAGGGATCAAGAGCACATGTGTTGTGCAAGTTCTATCACTATCGCAAAAGTAGACTTGCGCGATGCATGATGGTCGCGCAAGTGACTTGCACGACCTCAGTGATAACCGCCTGGGGTCTTCTCCTGCCTATAAATTGATCCTGTGCCCCCCCCCATTTGAGGAGGATTTTTTCCAGAAACTCAGATTTGAGATACCGGCGCCCTAGTCTCTTCTCAATGTTTCTGAAGCACTTCTAAGGTGATTTCTTTCCAAGAACGGAAGATCTAAAGAGGGGGAGGAAGTCCTAAGTGTTGAAACTCATCAACACTTGCGCGCATGAGTTGTCAAACCTTAAGGGAAAAGGCCACACTTGCGCGCCGCCTTACTCTTTCAATAGAACTTTTGCGCCCCTCTTCTGGAAGAACCTCAAGAGGATTCTAAAGGCATTAATCAATATTTGCTCAAGTATTAACCTACTAGTTAAACTTCACGCAAGTACCCCATATGTCGCGTAGGAATACCTCCACGACCAGGACTTGCGCGCCCACGCAGTACCTACACGCCTACCAGGACATTCGCGCCCCTACCTTTTTGGGTGCCCTTCATGCCCATTTCACCCCTCTTAAGCCATTCCACCTATCCTATTCAAGATTCAATCTTCAAGACACTCTTCAAAGCCATTTATGGTATGATTTCTTGATTTGGATTCTTTATCTCAAAGGAACTATGTGGAATATCTCTCAAAACCTAGTGATTTATACATCATTATGTCACTAAAAATTTGAGATTTCATTTGTTCAACCTCATCCTTTAAGATGAGGGAATCTTTAACCTGGGTCTCCTTTTCAGGAATAATCCCCAGTCAGAGGTCCCCTAATTTGGGATTCCTCTTTAGGAGTAAGCCTCAGATCCCCTAACTTGGGCTTCCTTTTCAAGAGTAATCCACAGTCTCAAACATGGGCATCCTCCATAGGAGTAAGCCCCAATTCTTAAAGTCCCCTAATTTTGGCATCCTCCACAGGAGTAATCCCCAAAACTTAATTCCCTTAACCTAGGACTCCTATTAAGGAATAATCCCCACTCATAATGCTTAACCTGGGCTTCCTTTTCAGGAGTAATCCCCAGTCTCAAACATGGGCATCCTCCTTAGGAGTAAGCCCCAAGTCCCTTAATTTTTCAAATCTCTTAAACCTGGGCCTCCTTTTCAGGAGTAAGCCACAGTCTTAATTTCTCTAAACCAGTCCTAATTTACCTTTGATCTGGGATTCCTTTTCAAGAGTAAAAAACCATTCATAAGTCCTCTCCTAATTTTGGCCTCCTTTTGAGGAGTAAGCCCCAAGTTAGTGTATTCAAAATCTCCACGAAGCACATATACCTTTATGGACCCTACTCCTGGATTTCTTCCCTAAAGTAAATCCTAACCTACATTTATCTGGGAATTCATGCATACATAAGCCCCACATTCTTTTTTATAATTGCATATTTCATGGAGAAATTGTCTAATTTTTACCATTACCTCTTTTTTCTCACACCGAGCAAGACTCACGTGAGATTATAGTGTAAAGGTAATTATGACATCCTTCTTTGAGACATCAATCATAAACATCACAATCCTTTTTTGAACAATGTGGGTTCTGATTCCTTTTCTAAACAAAGGATACTTAGATAGCCCATCCGAGGGTTCGATCCCAACTCTGAAGTAATCCATGCCCTTCTGAATGACAAATAAACTTCAAGTACCCCATTGAGTGGCTTTAAAACCAGTATGGTCATCATAATGACCAAGAGACTTCTATATAAATATGTCGAAGGGTACCATTTACCAAGAATCTCTAATAAATATAGATGATTCTCTATAGATGAAGAACCTCGAATACATATATAAGATTTTCTAAATTTCTTACATATCGATCATTGATTGTGAGATCTAAAGGAAAACTCATTTTATAAATGGTAATGTAATAAGGATTCACGAACATAACTTAAATCTATCATGAGAGTCCTAGTGTAGACAATAATTCCCCTAAAAAGTTGTGATTAGTCCGACCTCCCATCCACTAGACCAATGAAAAATCCTAAGCCTAATCAGTCCACAACTAATGAGCACCTACCTTTGGAAAGTAGGTCCGAATGGATGTGGAATCATTGGATGTTTCTGGTTCTACGAACAAACCCGTTAGAAGCCGATCGGAACGTTTGAACCTCCCATCAAAGAGGTCATCCACGAAATCTGAGGGAAACAAAAATGGTGAACCCGACGTGAATCCTTAACCAAGTTAAAATAATATTTTACCCATTTGTTAGGCCCCTATTTATAACTCAATGAGAGGGCCAACAAAAAAATCATTGACAAATATGCTCATCCAAAAGATGTAGTGGATGAATTTATCTTGATTACGTCTGTTATATCAAACAGGCACTCTTTTCCAAGATCTTCTGAATTTCTAGAATGGCTGCTCTCAAGTTCACACCTGTGAATACTGCTGCTGCAAATGGCACTACTGCTACTCCTACTGGATCATCGTCCATTCTAAGGACGTTATCACCTACTCAGCGTCTTCAACTTGGGGTATCAAATGAGCTGGTTAAGGAGTACCGTCAACACGGTACCAACCCAACTCTGGAGGCTTCCCGACAAGCCCTCCATGTAAACAACTCACGTCGGTCATCCATACAATGACGACCAGTGATCAAGAAGCAGGCGATGCTGACTACCGTCTCCAACCATTTCAGGTCGTTATCCCCAGAATGCAATCACCATTCGCTCTGTTATTTTGGGCAGGTGAATGAGAAGGTCCCTCAGGGCCTTAATTCAAATAGACATGAGTCCTTCCTAAGGGATCCCACAAAAAATCGCCACCAGACTCGTGCAGCAGTGCACCCTCATCATGATGAGGGTACCGAATCGAGGCTTTCAGCTCAGGTTCCTCGAACCCGAGCAAGTAAGACGAACCACCAGAGGTAGAATCCGGTAAAAAGTGAGCAGGTTCTCATCTCTGCTATCTCTGGAGAAGTCCACCAACCTAACTTGGTGGCAAGCAACGAGCGGGCACATACACCTGCTCATTTTAATTCCGCTGTCCAGCTGACTCGTCTGGCAGCATCACACCAATCCCGCTAGGCAAATCCGGTGGAGTACTATAGGCAGGAACATACACCTGTTTATACATCATCATCTAGTCAGCAGGCTCGTCTGACTACATATGATGGATCTCATCAACCATGTTTGGCGAAGTGCAATCAGCAGGCACTTACACCTGCTATTATTAATCAGTCCTACCAACAGTCTCTCTTGGTATCATTCGGAGAAGTTAGTCAGAAAGCCCCAACAACAAATAAGAGGTATACTCAACTCTATACCCCCACATTTGAGTACTGTCACGATTCACTGACAGGAAAAGGAGGACAAGAGCAAGCACAAACACCTGCTTGAAGCCCGAAATGGATGTTTATTACCGTTCCGATAGCTGAAGTCACCAAGAATATTCTATCAATGGTGAATGAGAATAAGAAAATCCCTGCTCATATTCTGGATGCCTACCAGGATATTATAACAACTTCAACAGCATCTTAGGGAAAGACACATAAATCTATCCCTACCAATGGAGTGACACATCAACAATTCACTCCGGAACAGACACACACATTTGTTCTAGTCCAAGTGGGTTGTGGGGCATACTCCCCATATCATACAGACAACCAAGTCAGGCACATACAACTTATTTGAGTAGAGATCGTCAGCCTCTATAACACCGCAAGATTTTAGGAAAAATATTCTTTTTAATTTTATTATTGTCTTGTGTTGTACGCTACAACAAAAGGAGCTTGAACAACACACATAAATGACTTGTCTTTCATTACACGCAAGCGTGACCTTCCATGATAGCGTGTGTTGTACGCAATACCGAGTTTCGCTAAACAATGATATGCTATTAAAATATTATTAAAACTAGCCGTTATAAATAGTAATACCCACTTTTTGATATTTTATAAATTTTATTTTTGAAAATGGACATCATTTTTGGATTCGGAATATCGAATATATCCTAGGGTGAATTTTTGGTATTTTTCTGAAAACTTTAAATTTTTTATGAATAGTGAAAACACTGGGTTACTATTTAAAAACCGACTTTTTATTTAAATAATTATTTATTTTATTTCAATTTATTTTAGGTAATAATTGATACATAATTCCTATATAAGTTCAATGTAATTCATTGGAGTAATTTTATAATAATTTTAGTTATATTAAAATTTCATTGAACTTTTAATCGTCTTTTACCCCCCTCCTAGGAGAATTTGCAAATTTACATAAAACATAATTTTACCACTTTTGTTAATGGAATTTCAAAAATCCGAGAGAAATGGTTGATGTATGTAAAATGTGGTTCAATGAGATGAAAATAATTTTTGGTGAATAGTAACTTTTTACTTTTTTATACCTCGGTTAAAAGTAAATAGGGTAATTAAGTGTACAAATGATATTATTATTACCCTAACACATGCCCTAATTCTATTGGATAAGTTTAATTCGACCAAAAACAACCTTATAAATAAAATAAGACCATTTAGGCCCACTTGGATTAGATTAGGACATTTATTATTGATTTGTTTAAAGAATGGTTAAAATAGTTATAATAAAATTTAATAAGTAAATCATTTTTAATATAGGTTTATACATAAGATAAATTCGACTATAAATATTAATTAGAAATATAAACATATTTCCTACATAATGGTATTTTATTTGTAATTTTTAGACATTATATAATTGAATTTATTCATCACACAATGTTGATGCAAAAATTATCTTATTAATGAAATATAGACATAATTGATGTTATAAATACCCAAATAAATGTAATTTGAGACTTTTTATGAATTCAAATAATTCTCTAGGTTAATATGACATGTTTCTATTGATTTAATTAACTTTTTTTCAAACTAATAATACTGTTATGATTTTCACAAAAAATCAATTACTAAATAGTGTCAAAATTGACATAAAATAGTTTTTAAAACAAATATTATATTATTAATTGTTATTTTATTCTTAAAAATATAAGGTTCGGCCAAATGACTTATATAAGGTTATATATATTAATAATAAACAACATGGGGTTTTTTTGGCTTGTTATAGTAAGTTTATTAACCTTATAGTGTAAGAACAAAAAAAGACACGGCAAAAGTAAAATTATCTATCTTAAAGTTAAATCTAAATGATTAGGTTAAAATAGTAAACTAAACTTTTCAAAATTCTATTGGATGAGAGGATTTAGACCCATAACCACCTTAGCTTCTAAATAAATGAATTTTGAGCTATTTAAAACTGAATATGACTTTATAATAAAATAATATTTTTTGTTTTTCCAAGGGTGCCCCTCTCCTCCCTTATAAAAGGGCGCCTCCTCCCTCCCTTCCTCACACAACATTGAGCCTTAAAGCTAGGAAAAACCCTGACAAATTATCTTCTCCACTTCCCTAGAAACATCCTATAGGTCCTGGACTTCTTCAAAGACCAATTTTAGTGCCCTAAGAGGAGGTCTCAAAGAGGCGCTTCAATGAAGAGGTAATGTTCTTTACCGATTCTTTCAAATTTATTTCTTCTTCCACTACTTCTTCTTTAGTTGTTTAATTATGAAGTAGTAACATCAGTATCACTCATATACTGATATGTTATTATATGTATGAAACAGCCCTATTTAACCATCTATCCATCCTACGGAAAACGAAATCACCGAGTGTGCGTACGTACGGAATACCGTCTCCATGCCGTGATGTAATCTATTATCCACCGCCACCTTACTTGGATGGGTATAATGGTGTAAAGAATGAATATATATTATTTTTTTAAAGTGATATTGATTCTGAAATAGTATACATACACTCCAATACAATTCCACGATCTTGGGAACGATATCACCGCCCATGCGTACGTACGGAATACCGTCTCCACGATGTGATGTGACTCGTTCTACATTATATTCATTACATAATTATAACATAAATGAATTGAGTGAATTAATATGATATATATAACACTAATAACATTCTGTAAATGAGGTATCTATATCCTAAAATAAGAATAAGTATTTATTCAACAAAACACGCATAAGAACAAAAGGCAGTAAACACCCGAATAACACGTAACAATGAAATATCACCAATAAGAAGCTAAGAATATGACCATATATGACATCATAACAATGATTATGGTTTTGGTATAAGTCAATAACATTATTTAAATCATTATACAGGATGTTCGGACACTTATGAAGCAAATCTGACCTATGGTATGGGAAAATCTCACAATCTCATTTTTAGCCGGGATTGTTTATACTTCAGAATTTACTGGGGAATATTTATCATCCACATCCATGTTTCCTAAATATGTAATATTATTTCCATCCACATACAATTGTTTAAATCAAATTTTACCCTTCAGTGAGTTTTTAGTAAAGGATATGAAAGGAATCTTTTGTCGTTTTTCGTACGAGGTACTTTTTGACTTTTCCAGCCAAAGTACGAGAAGAATGTATTTGTTAACATATACGGCATGAATGGATTTTTAATACATTATTTCCAAGAATATTTCTTTACTAGTTTTCTAGTTTATTTTTAATCAACTTCTTTTAGTTTAAAATTATATGACATGTTAAGATAGGAAAATGTTTTTGAAGTAGAAAGGAAATTTTCCTCAAAGAATGGAGTTCAAGTGTTTTATCAAAATAATTTTCCATCTAAGATAATATAAGGGTTTTGTTTCTATCCCTGTTATTACATTGATTTTATTATGTTGTGATGGAATTATTTTTATAATTTTATTTATCTTATATGAATTGTTTTATGATGTCATGATGTTTAAGAATTCCATTTTTATTACATGGGTTATGCAATGATGTATGATTTATGATTTTGTGGCACACATAAGAATGGTATCATTATGAGATGGGTGGGACCTATATCTCCCTAAAATACATTGGGTAAATATTTTATATCTCTTGAGATATACATGCCTAGAATGGAAGGTTAAATCGGTTCAGTGAAACAGGACTGAAACGAGGAATGAACTCGGTTCAGAAATAGACTTTGTCCACTAAGATAGTATTGGCAATGAGTCTTGACTAATAAGAAATGATTCTCTATGATTATGTGTGTATGCCACAAAGATTCATGTTTTCTGTTATGATTATTGTGATTACATTTCACTACCATGATTTATCCCATGTTATGAAATTATGATCTCTTTTGCAGGGTAATATTTCCAAATTGTTATGTTCTTATGAATATGATGTGATTGATATTTCTTTTGTTTACCCTTACTGAGCATTTGAGCTCACCCTTTTATGTTTTCTCATCCCCAAGATATAAATAACGGTTTTAGGTAAGAAAAAAAGGGGATGATCTTTATGGGATATGTTAAAGATCTTTCACCACGATTAGAAGAGTATATTCAGAGTTTCCAAATACACTAAACTATTACGGTCCTTGTGTGTGTGTTTTTGTAATGTACTAAGTATTCCACAAAAGTAATGTAATGTCCATGTACATCAAGCTTAGGGTCTCAATAGTTGGTATCAGAGGAATGGTTTAGTCAACCTTTGGAAACTGGGATGCGAGAACTTTAGTGAGATCCCTAGAGATATTTCTAAGGTATGTCTAGGGATGTCCCTTAGGTTAAGTATACGTTATAGTCCTAGAATTGCGCTAACCATCTTATAATTAAACCTAAGATGTTAGATATTGATGGTAATCCCCCTTTATTATGTTGTTTTACCTCGTATGATTTTTGCCTCTCACACTATTCTTTTTGGGTTTTAGACGATGGCTGGAACCCGAAGGAACCGTGTTGATCAATGTAATGGACGATGTAATGACTGTCCTCCTGAACAAACCAACGTTATGGGAGATGGAGTGCATAATCTTATTTCTATACTTACACAAGATGTGAGTCATTATGGGCTTCCAAATGAGAAGATATATGAACAATATTATATTGAGTCCTTCATGTGGCAACGTCCACCTTCTTTCAGTGGGTCTTCTGATCCACTTGTTGCTGAACAATGGATCAGTACCACTAAAAAGATATTCTCAGTTCTTCAATGTTCTGAACATGATAAAGTCATCATAGCAGTATATCGTTAGGAAGGTGAAGCTGATCAATGGTGGAATCTTATCAAGAATACGATTCCAAGAGATGAAATTGAGTCCATGGAATGGGACGAGTTCAAGAACTTATTTTTCAATAAGTACTTCCCTCGTATTCTTCGAACAAAGATTGAGAAGGAGTTTCTTGAACTAAAGCAAAAGGTTGATGAATCTGTTGGTATATAGGAAGCGAATTTTACAAGGCTTTCAAGGTATGCATCTGGCTTTATCATCAAACCTGAAAGTAATGTTGATCGATTCATCAGTGGCTTAAAACCACATCTTCGAAGGGCATTAGCTATAAGAGACTTCAGTAGCTATGAATAAATTGTGCGATGTGATATTAAGGTAGAAATGGATGTTTGTGTTACATATCCATCTCATGGTTTTGACAAGAAACAAAAATGGAGTTCAAGGAGAAATCTCAGAATAATGGTGAAAAGCAGATGAATGTTTTCTTATGCTCAAAGTGTGGAAGGAAGCATGGTGGAGATTGTCTTAAAGGGACTAGAAAATGTTTTAATTGTGGAAAAAAAGGTCATCGAGCTGCTGAGTGTCGAATTAATGGAAAAAAGGTTGCTAATGGGGTGAATAAAGAAAAGACTGCAGAGAACTCACCAACAAAACTTCAATGCTTCAAGTGCAATGAAATGGGTCATTATTCTAATCAATTCCCTAATCCAAGGGTTAATGATAATCGACATGAGAAACCACTTAAGACAAAGGACAAAGGTAAGTCATATGTGATCACTATTGGAGATGTTGAAGATGACAACGATGTGGTGGAATGATTATGTGTTTATGTAGAGACCCGAAGCTTGATGTACATGGACATTAGATTACATTTGCGGAATACTTAGTACATAACAAAAATAGACACACAAGGATCGTAATAGTTTAGTGTCTTTGGAAACTCGGAACGTAATCTTCTAATCGTGGTGAAAGATCTTCAATATCTCCCATAAAGATCTTCCCTTTTTTTAACCTAAAACCTTTCTTTATATCCTGGGGAAAAGAAAACATAAAAGGGTGAGCTCAAATGCTCAGTAAGGGTAAACAAAAGAAATATCAATCACATCGTATTCATAAGAACATAACATTTTGCAAAATCTTAACCTGCAAAAGAGGGCATAATTTCATAACATGGTATAAATCATGGCAGTGAAATTTAATCACAATAATCATAACTTAAAACATGGAACTTTGTGGCATTCACACATAATCATAGAGAATCATTTCTTGTTAGTCAAGACTCATTGCCAAGACTATCTTAGTGGACAAAGTCCCTTTCTGAATCGAGTAACCCTCGTTTCAGTCCTGTTTCACTGAACCGGTATAACCTACCATTCCCGCCATGTCTATCTCATGAGATATAAAATCTTTACCCAATGCATTGGAGGGACATATAGGTCCCACCCATCTTATAATGAATCCTTTCTTATGTGTGCCACATAATCATAAACCATACATCATAGCATAACCCATGTAATAAAAATGGGATTCTTAAACAACATGACATCATAAAACAATTCATATAATATAAAGGAATTCTTAAAAATGTTTCCATCACAACATAATCAAATACATGTAATAATAGGGATAAAAACAGAAGCCTTTTATTATCTTAGATGGAAAATAATTTTGATAAAATACTTGAACATCATTCTTGAGGAAAATATCATTTCTGCTTCAAAAATACTTTTCCTTTCTTAACATGTCGTAAAATTATAAACTAAAAGAAGTTGATTAAAAATAAACTTAAAAACTTGTAAAGGAAACTTCTTGGAAATAATGTTTTAGAAATCCATTCATGCCGTATAAGTAAAAAAACATTCTTCGTACTTTTTTCGGAAAAGTCAAAAAGTACCTCGTACGAAAAACGACAAAATATTCCTTTCTTACATATTACTAAAAACTCACCGAAGAGTAAAAATGGATTTAAACAATTGTAGGTGGATGGAAATAATATTACATATTGATGAAACATGGATGTGGATGATAAAATACACCCCAGTAAATACTTACGAATAAACAATCTCGGATAAAAATGAGATTGTGATATTTCCCTTACCTTAGGTCTGACTTGCTTTGTAAGTGTCTGAACCTCCTGTATAATGATTTAAATCATTTTATTGACTTATTACAGAATCATATTCATTTTTATTATATCATATATGGTTCACTTATGACATTATATTACCCGTTCTTTTGTAAATTCCATGTTAAAGAAGCGTTTTGGGTAAAATCGTTTCATTTATCGTAGGTGTTTTGACTTTTTGTTCTTGACATCATTATTACTTATATCATGATTTACTAACTTCCAGAATATAAAATATGATTTATATATCATATATATTCAGTATATATATATATATAATAGGTAGATAAATAAAATGAAAAACACCGTTCATGGAGACGGTAGTCCGTACATACGCATGAACGCTGTTTTCCTTTCCTTATTGTCTTGAAATGGAAGTAAGTAGATGACATACATATGTATATATATACATAAATCCAGTAGCTTTATAATGTCATATATTTCATTATTATTTCTTATATATACATTATAATCATTCTTAAATGGTTAACATGGAGAATGAATCTCATAGCGTCGTGGAGACGGTATTCCGTACGTACGCACGAGCGATGATATCATTTCTATAAATATTGATTTGAATTGGAGTGGATTATACAATATATCAGAATCAATATGATGTTGTAATAACTATGTATAGTTATTCATTACACCATTATACCCATCCATGTAAGGTGGTGGTGGAAAATAGATTACACCACGGCGTGGAGACGGTATTCCGTACGTACGCACGCGCGGTGATTTCTTTTTCCGTAGGAAGGATAGATGGTGAAATAGAGTTGTTTCATACTTATAATAACATATCAGTATATGAGTGATACTGATGTTATTACTTCATAATTAAACAACCTATGAAGAAGAAGTGGAAGAAGAAATAAAGATGAAAGAATTGGTAACGGTAATTACCTCTTCTATGAAGAGCCTCTTTGAGACCTCATCTTAGGGCACTAAAATTGGTCTTTGAGGAAGACCAGAACCTCTAGGATGTTTCTAGGGAAGTGGAGAAGAGATTTTGGCAGGTGTTGGCCGAGATTTAGTGCTCAAATTGGTGTGAGGAGGAGGGGGAGGAGGTGTCCTTTTATAAGGGAGGAGAGGGGCACCTTAGGAATACCTCAAAATATTATTTTATATTAATGTCAAAATCGGTTTATAATGGTTCCAAAGGGTCGTATTTCGAAGCTAAAGTGGGGTGGGGTCGAAATCCTATCAACCAATAAGATTTAGACAAGTTTAGGGTATTATTTTAACCTTATCAATTAGATTTAACTCTAAGTTAAATAATTTAACATTTACCGTATCTTTTTGTTTTCTTTCACTATATGGTTAATACACTTACTATAACATGCCAAACGAACCCCAAATAATTTATTAGTAATACATATATCCTTATCTAAGTCATTTGGACGAACCTTATATTTTTAGGAATAAAATAACAATTAATAATATAATATTTTATTTAAAAACTATTTTGTGTCAATTTTGACACTATTTGATATATGATTTTTGTGAAAGTCCTAACAGAATTATATGTTCGAACCAAGTTTATTAAATCAACAATAATATATCATAGTAACCTATAAAATTAGTGGAATTCATAAAAAGTCTCAAATTATATTTATTTTGGTGTTTATAACATCAATTATGTCAATATTCCATTAATAAGATAATTACTGCATCATCTTTGTGTCATAAATAAATTAAATTATTTGATGTCTAAAAATTACCAATAAAATACCATTATGTTGGAAATCGTTTTAGCTTTCTAATGAATATTTACAATCGAATTTATCTTATGTATAACCCTATATTAAAAATGTTTTAGTAAATAAACTTTGATTTTAACTCTTTTAACTCTTCTTTGAATTAAATAATAATAAATGTCCTAATCTAATCCAAGTGGGCCTAAATGATAATATTTTACACTTAAAGGTGTTTTTGGTCGAGATACACTTGTCCAATAGAATTAGGACATGTGTTAGGGTAATATTAATATCATTCTTACCCTTAATTACCCTATTTAATTTTAACCGTGGTAAATAAAAGTAAAAAGTTACTATTCACCAAAAATTATTTTCATCTCATTGAACCACATTTTACTTACTGACATCAACCGTGTCTCTCGGATTTTTGAAATTCCATTCATATAAGCGGTAAAATTAAGATTTATGAAGAAATTAATTTTTTTTAACTACCACTTAGTAGTTTCACTATTCATCAAAAATTGATGTCTTTTAGAACAATGCCAAAATTTCATCCTAAGCTATATTTCATATTCTGAATTCAAAAATGAAGTCTATTTTACCAAATTCATATCATAGAAGTTGAATTAATTAATTTTATAATTAAATCCCGCTGTTAAAACAAAGTGCGTGTTTTTAAGAAACAATATTTATCAAAAGATTGACACTTGTTTATGTCTGGTTTAAATGTGAAATTACATCCAATGACCAACATTGTATTAAATTGTAAAAATATATTCTAAATATACTTTAAAACCACTCAAATTAATAATTTATCACTATTAATTATTTCAATTGAAAAAGTTGTTTTTAACTAAAATTTAGTATTTTTCACTATTCATCAAAATATGAAAGTTATCCGAAAATCACCAAAATTTCACCTTAGGCTAAATTCGATACTCCGAATTCAAAAATAAAGTCCATTTTGAGAGATAAAATTTCTAAAATTTTAAAAGGTGGTTATTACTATTCATAATGGCTAGTTATAATAATATTTTAATAGCATATCGTTGTTTAGAGAAACTCGGTATTGCGTACTACACACGCTATCGAGGAAGGTCGTGATTTCGTGTAATGCAAGCCAAGTCAGGGTTGCGTGTTGTGAAAGAATCCTTCGTTGTTTCGTATAACAGAATCCATCCATATTTCATTTATACATTTAATATATATATATATATATATATACTCATTGTTGCGTAGAATAACTATTATCAAAATTGTGTGTAACACGATCCAAGAATAGTGTTGCGTATACTGCAAGCTAATACGGTGTTGCGTATAGCGCAAGGTAATCTTGGTGTAGAATACAACATAAGACATTAATGAAATTAAAATAATATTTTTCATAAAATCTCTGTGTGTTACATTCTACCCCCCTTAAAATGAATTTCGCCCTCGAAATTCATCGGGGTTATAAATGGTTTACTATTTGAAAGTTTCTTTGACAGAAACCCACATCGTAAAAAGGAATACCAAAACTTATCTTTAAAAACAAAAGTATGAAACTTAACGATTACCCAAATTAACTAATAACTGGGTTTCCACATAGGTGAAAATATGGATATGGAAGAGAAATCTAACCATCATGTTCTGATGGATAGTGGTAGAGGACATGGCTATGAAAAAGCCAACAATCACATAGCCATAAATTTGTGATGATCTAGGGTACCATCTGATTCATCAGATATAAGATCACTAGGACAACATTTTTGGTTTTCAAGATCGTTTCCCATTAGAATAAATACTTACTTTATTTTGGTACAATCTCACTGTTGTTCGTGCCTTTAACAATTTCCACTTCATCTCTTAAATAAATGAAGTTGAATTTGTTATTCGTGAAGTGTTAGCAGATCATGTGATAGAATGACGGGTCATTCCATCTGTCTCAAACAAAAGTTTAGCAAAAATTATATACATAAGTCGATCTATAGTGAGATTAATCATATATGGTTCCTAAAATGGACTTATACTTCATATATCATACTTCTTAATATAGTAAAACTAGTTTCTACTAAACAGGGACTTCATGTAGGCCAGTGGTAAGCGATAAAGGCCAGTCGCACTTCGGTTGTGGGTTCGATTCCCACAGCCTTGTCCGACGCGATGGGCTGTCGCCCGTCCTGCAAGTTGTCCTTTTTCTAAAACTATATTACTATAACATCCCATCAACAATATCGAGAAAACTTCTATCCTTAAACAATACTAACTTATGTCCAACATAATCCATTCCAATCTTTATAATTATCCATAATACTGCAGTCCACTCTCATAACATAGTGAAAACGATTACCAGAGATTTAACACCATCATCGATCCCCATAAGATATGTCTTGTTGGTCACATTCTAAACATTCAAAGTCTTTAATCATGTATTCTCTTGAATACCTTAGTGAAAACATGAATGCAGTTTAAAGTTAACACTTTCCACATACCAAAATCCTCAAAATTCTATATACTCAAACCATGATATAACTTAGTCCTTATATCAACCATGAGCTCATGAATACTGTTAAACATTTCATTTTCTTGTTTTCCCTTCATTATGCGCATATCATCTTATTTCGAAAAATATCTCAATCACTCTGAATACCACATTAAACCAATACATAAATATTCCAATACTCCATGATACAGCATTATTTTGGAATCCCATTACATAAACACTTAATCATTCCACCACATCGTTATCATATTCAACATCGCCAATAGTGATCGCATGTGACTTCCCTTTGTCCTTTGCCTTCAGTGGTTGCTCATGTTGATCATCACTAACCCTTGGATTAGGGAAATTATTAGCATAATGCCCCATTTCCTTGCACTTGAAGCATTGAAGTGTTGGTGGGGAGTTCTCTGCAGTGTTTGCTTTATTCACATCATTAGAAACCCTTTTTCCATTACTTCGACACTCAGCTGCTCGATGACCTTCTTGTCCACACTTAAAACATTTTCTAGTCCCTTTAAGACAATCTCCACCATGCTTCTTTCCACACTTTGTGCATAAGGAAACATTCATCTTCTTTTCACCATTATTATGAGATTTCTCCTTGAACTCCATCTTTCGTTTCTTGTCAAAACCATGAGATGGATATGTAACACCAACTTCCATTTCTACCTTGATAGCACAACGCACAATTTCTTCATAGCTACTGAAGTCTCTTATAGCTAATGCCCTTCGAAGACTTGGTTTTAAGCCACTGAAAAATCGATCAACTTTACTTTCAGGTTGGATGATAATGCCTGATGCATACCTTGCAAGTCTTGTAAAATTTGCTTCGTATATACCAACAGATTCATCATCCTTTTTCTTCAGCTCAATAAACTCATTTTCCATCTTTGTTCGAAGAATACGAGGGAAGTACTTACTGAAAAACAAGTTCTTGAACTCGTCCCATTCCATGGACTCAATTTCATCTCTTGGCCACGTATTCTTGATAAGATTCCACCATTGATCAGCTTCACCTTCCAAACGATATACTGCTAAGATGACTTTATCATGTTCAGAACATTGAAGAACTGAAAATATCTTTTCAGTGGTACTGATCCATTGTTCAGCAACAAGTGGATCAGAAGTCCCACTGAAAGAAGGTGGACGTTGCCACATGAAGGACTCAATAGAATATTGTTCCCTTCTCTGCTCATTTGGAAGTCCAGAATGATTCATAGCTTGTGTAAGTATAGCAATAAGATTTTGCACTCCATCTCCGATAACATTTGTTTGTTCAGGAGGGCAATCATTGCATTGTCCATTGCATTGATCAACACGGATCCTTCGGGTTCCAGCCATCGTCTAAAACCCAAAAAGAATAGTGTGAGAGGAAAAAATCATAATAAAGGGGGAGTAACATCAATATCTAACATCTTAGATTTAATCTAATATCATTACCATAGTTCTAGGACTATATCCTATACGTATACTTATCCTTAGGGACATCCCTAGACATACCTTAGAAATATCTCTAGGGATCTCACTAACGTTTTCGCGTCCTAGTTTCCAAAGGATGACTAAACCTTCCCTCTGATACCAACTGTAGAGACCCGAAGCTTGATGTACATGGACATTACATTACATTTGCGGAATACTTAGTACATAACAAAAATAGACACACAAGGATCGTAATAGTTTAGTGTCTTTGGAAACTCGGAACGTAATCTTCTAATCGTGGTGAAAGATCTTCAATATATCCCATAAAGATCTTCCCTTTTTTTTAACCTAAAACCTTTCTTTATATCCTGGGGAAAAGAAAACATAAAAGGGTGATCTCAAATGCTCAGTAAGGGTAAACAAAAGAAATATCAATCACATCGTATTCATAAGAACATAACATTTTGCAAAATCTTAACCTGCAAAAGAGGGCATAATTTCATAACATGGTATAAATCATGGCAGTGAAATGTAATCACAATAATCATAACATAAAACATGAAACTTTGTGGCATTCACACATAATCATAGAGAATAATTTCTTGTTAGTCAAGACTCATTGCCAAGACTATCTTAGTGGACGAAGTCCCTTTCTGAATCGAGTAACCCTCGTTTCAGTCCTGTTTCACTGAACCGGTATAACCTACCATTCCAGCCATGTCTATCTCATGAGATATAAAATCTTTACCCAATGCATTGGATGGAGATATAGGTCCCACCCATCTTATAATGAATCCTTTCTTATGTGTGCCACATAATCATAAACCATACATCATAGCATAACCCATGTAATAAAAATGGGATTCTTAAACAACATGACATCATAAAACAATTCATATAATATAAAGGAATTCTTAAAAATGTTTCCATCACAACATAATCAAATACATGTAATAATAGGGATAAAAACAGAATCCTTTTATTATCTTAGATGGAAAATAATTTTGATAAAATACTTGAACTTCATTCTTGAGGAAAATATTCTTTCTGCTTCAAAAATACTTTTCCTTTCTTAACATGTCGTACAATTATAAACTAAAAGAAGTTGATTAAAAATAAACATAAAAACTTGTAAAGGAAACTTCTTGGAAATAATGTTTTAGAAATCCATTCATGCCGTATAAGTAAAAAAAAACATTCTTCGTACTTTTTTCGGAAAAGTCAAAAAGTACCTCGTACGAAAAACGACAAAATATTCCTTTCATACATATTACTAAAAACTCACCGAAGAGTAAAAATGGATTTAAACAATTGTAGGTGGATGGAAATAATATTACATATTGATGAAACATGGATGTGGATGATAAAATACACCCCAGTAAATACTTACGAATAAACAATCTCAGATAAAAATGAGATTGTGATATTTCCCTTACCTTAGGTCCAACTTGCTTTGTATGTGTCCTAACCTCCTGTATAATGATTTAAATCATGTTATTGACTTATTACAGAATCATATTCATTGTTATTATATCATATATGGTTCACTTATGACATTATATTACCCGTTCTTTTGTAAATTCCATGTTAAAGAAGCGTTTTGGGTAAAATCGTTTCATTTATCGTAGGTGTTTTGACTTGTTGTTCTTGACATCATTATTACTTATATCATGATTTACTTACTTCCAGAATATAAAATATGATTTATATATCATATATATTCAGTATATATATATATATATAATAGGTAGATAAATAAAATGAAAAACACCGTTCATGGAGACGGTAGTCCGTACATACGCATGAACGCTGTTTTCCTTTACTTATTGTCTTGAAATGGAAGTAAGTAGATGACATACATATGTATATATATACATAAATCCAGTAGCTTTATAATGTCATATATTTCATTATTATTTATTATATATACATTATTATCATTCTTAAATGCTTAACATGGAGAATGAATCTCATCGCGTCGTGGAGACGGTATTCCGTACGTACGCACGAGCGATGATATCATTTCTATAAATATTGATTTGAATTGGAGTGGATTATACAATATATCAGAATCAATATGATGTTGTAATAACTATGTAGAGTTATTCTTTACACCATTATACCCATCCATGTAAGGTGGTGGTGGAAAATAGATTACACCACGGCGTGGAGACGGTATTCCGTACGTACGCACGCGCGGTGATTTCTTTTTCCGTAGGATGGATAGATGGTGAAATAGGGTTGTTTCATACTTATAATAACATATCATTATATGAGTGATACTGATTTTATTACTTCATAATGAAACAACCTAAGAAGAAGAAGTGGAAGAAGAAATAAAGATGAAAGAATTGGTAACGGTAATTACCTCTTCTTTGAAGAGCCTCTTTGAGACCTCCTCTTAGGGCACTAAAATTGGTCATTGAGGAAGACCAGAACCTCTAGGATGTTTCTAGGGAAGTGGAGAAGAGATTTTGGCAGGTTTTGGCCGAGCTTGAGTGCTCAAATTGGTGTGAGGAGGAGGGGGAGGAGGTGTCCTTTTATAAGGGAGGAGAGGGGCACCTTAGGAATACCTCAAAATATTATTTCATATTAATGTCAAAATCGGTGTATAATGGTTCCAAAGGGTCTTATTTCTAAGCTAAAGTGGGGTTGGGTCGAAATCCTATCAACCAATAATATTTAGACAAGTTTAGGGTATTATTTTAACCTTATCAATTAGATTTAACTCTAAGTTAAATAATTTAACTTTTACCGTATCTTTTTGTTTTCTTTCACTATATGGTTAATACACTTACTATAACATGCCAAACGAACCCCAAATTGTTTATTAGTAATACATATATCCTTATCTAAGTCATTTGGCCGAACCTTAGATTTTTAGGAATAAAATAACAATTAATAATATAATATTTGATTTAAAAACTATTTTGTGTCAATTTTGACACTATTTGATATATGATTTTTGTGAAAGTCCTAACAGAATTATATGTTCGCAAAAAGTTGATTAAATAAACACTAATATATCATAGTAACCTATAAAATTATTGGAATTCATAAAAAGTCTCAAATTATATTTATTTTGGTGTTTATAACATCAATTATGTCAATATTTCATTAATAAGATAATTACTGCATCATCTTTGTGTCATAAATAAATTAAATTATATGATGTCTAAAAATTACCAATAAAATACCATTATGTGGGAAATCTTTTCCGCTTTCTAATGAATATTTACAATCGAATTTATCTTATGTATAACCCTATATTAAAAATGTTTTAGTAAATAAACTTTGATTTTAACTTTTTTAACTCTTCTTTGAATTAAATAATAATAAATGTCCTAATCTAATCCAAGTGGGCCTAAATGATAATATTTTACACTTAATGTTGTTTTTGGCCGAGATACACTTGTCCAATAGAATTGGGACATGTGTTAGGGTAATATTAATATCATTCTTACCCTTAATTACCCTATTTACTTTTAACCGTGGTAAATAAAAGTAAAAAGTTACTATTCACCAAAAATTATTTTCATCTCATTGAACCACATTTTACTTACTGAAATCAACCGTGTCTCTCGGATATTTAAAATTCCATTCATAGAAGCGGTAAAATTAAGATTTATGAAGAAAATAATTTTTTTTAACTACCACTTAGTAGTTTCACTATTCATCAAAAATTGATGTTTTCTAGAACAATGCCAAAATTTCATCCTAAGCTATATTTCATATTATGAATTCAAAAATGAAGTCTATTTTACCAAATTCATATCATAGAAGTTGAATTAATTAATTTTATAATTAAATCCCGCAGTTAAACCAAAGAGCGTTTTTTTAAGAAACAATATTTATCAAAAGATTGACACTTGTTTATGTCTGGTTTAAATGTGAAATTACATCCAATGACCAACATTGTATTAAATTGTAAAAATATATTCTAAATATACTTTAAAACCACTCAAATTAATAATTTATCACTATTCATTATTTCGATTGAAAAGGTTGTTTTTAACTAAAATTTATTATTTTTCACTATTCATCAAAATATGAAAGTTATCCGAAAATCACCAAAATTTCACCTTAGGCTAAATTCGATACTCCGAATTCAAAAATAAAGTCCATTTTGAGAGATAAAATTTCTAAAATTTTAAAAGGTGGTTATTACTATTCATAATGGCTAGTTATAATAATATTTTAATAGCATATCGTTGTTTAGCGAAACTCGGTATTGCGTACTACACACGCTATCGAGGAAGGTCGCGATTGCGTGTAATGCAAGCCAAGTCAGAGTTGTGTGTTGTGAAAGAATCATTCATTGCTTCGTATAACAGAATCCATCCATATTTCATTTATACATTTAATATATATATATATATATATACTCATTGTTGCGTAGAATAACTATTATCAAAATTGTGTGTAACACGATCCAAGAATAGTGTTGCGTATACTGCAAGCTAATACGGTGTTGCGTATAGCGCAAGGTAATCTTGGTGTAGTATACAACATAAGACATTAATGAAATTAAAATAATATTTTTCATAAAATCTCGGGGTGTTACATTTTATGTAATGGGATTCAAAAATAATGTTGTATATAGTATCGTGGAATATTGGAATATTTATGTATTGGTCTATTGTGGTTTTCAATAATTTTATGGTACCGGTAGCCATGGAAAGTGATTGAGATATTTTTGGTAAGAAGATGATATGTGCAAAATGAAGGGATAAGAATATAATGAGATGTTTTATTGTATTCATGAGCTCATGATTGATATAAGGACTATGTGATATCATGGTTTGAGTATAAAGAATTATGAGGATTTTGGTTTTTGGAAAGTGTTACCTTTTAACTACATTCATGTTTTCACAAAGGTTCAATGGGTATTTATTCTTCAAGAGAATACATGATTAAGGTATTCCCATGTTTGTAATTTGACCAACAAGATATATCTTATGATATATGGTGGATAAATGATGGAATTCACGTGATTGTTATGTGACATTTCATGTAATCATTTTCTTTATACTATGAGCTTAGACCGAAGTATTTTAGATAAGCCTAAAGATTGGAATGGATTATGTTGGACATAAATTATTATTGTTTAAGGATATAACTTTTTTCTATATTATTGATTGGATGTTATAGTAATATAGCATTAGAAAAAGGACAACCTGCAGGACGGGCGACAACCCATCGCGTCGGACAAGGCTGTGGAAATCGAACCCACAACCGAAGTGGGATTGGCCTTTATCGCCTACCACTGGCCTACAAGAAGTCCCTGGTTAGTAGAAACTAGTTTTATTTTATTACACGGGTTGATATATGAAGTATAAGTTCATTTTTGTAATCTTATATGATTAAATTCACTATAGATGGACTTATGTATATTTGATAACTTTTGCTAACCTTTTGTATGAAACAGATGGAATGACCCATCATTCTATCACATGATCTATTAACACCTCATCAATAAAAAATTCAACTTCATTTATTTAAGATACGAAGTGGAAATTGTTCAAAACATGAACAACAGTGAGATTGTAACAAAATAATGTATGTATTTATTCTAATTCAAATTCTTCAACATTAGGGAAATGATCTTAAAAACCAAAAATGTAACACCCGAGACTTTTATGTTATATAAATCATCAAAGGAATCTTTTTCTACATAACACTTGCTTGGCTTGCTTTACACGCAATCACAACCTTCCTCGATAGCTTGCGTCGTACGCAATACCGAGTTTCACTAAACAACAATATGCTATTAAAACTAGCCGTTATGAATAGTAATAACCACTTTTTGAAATTTTATAAATTTTATTTTTCAAAATGGACTTCATTTTTGGACTCAGAATATCTAAATTAGCCTAGGGTGAAATTTTGGTATTTTTCTGAAAACTTTCAATTTTTGATGAATAGTGAAACCACTAAGTGGTAGGTTAAAAACAAAATTTTGCATAAAACTTAATTTTACCGCTTCTGTGAATGGAATTTCCAAAATCCGAGAGACACGGTTAATATCAAGGACTAAAATGTGGTTCAATGAGATGAAAATAATTTTTTGGTGAATAGTAACTTTTTACTTTTTTTACCGCGGTTAATAGTAAATAGGGTAACTAAGGGTAAATATGATATTAATATTACCCTAACACATGTCCTAATTCTATTGGACAAGTGTAATTCGACCAAAAACAAACTTAGGAATAAAATATGACCATTTAGGCCCACTTGGATTAGATTAGGACATTTATTATTAATTTATTTAAAGAAGGGTTAAAATAGTTAAAATCAAAGTTTAATAAAGTAAATCATTTTTAATATGGGGTTATACATAAGATAAATTCAATTGTAAATATTAATTAGAAAGCTAAAAAGATTTCCTACATGTTGATATTTTATTTGTAATTTTTAGACATCAAATAATGTAATTTATTTATGACACAATGATGATGCAGTAATTATCTTATTAATGAAATATTGACATAATTGATGTTATAAACACCAAAATAAATGTAATTTGAGACTTTTTATGAATTCAACTAATTTTATAGGTTACTATGATATATTAATGTTGATTTAATCAACTTGGTTTGAACATATAATTCTTTTATGACTTTCACAAAAATCATATATCAAATAGTGTCAAAATTGACACAAAATAGTTTTTAAATCAAATATTATATTATTAATTGTTATTTTATTCCTAAAAATATAAGGTTCGGCCAAATGACTTAGATAAGGATATATATTTTAATAATAAACAATTTGGGGTTCGTTTGGCATGTTATAGTAAGTGTATTAACCATATAGTGAAAGAAAACAAAAAGACATGGTAAAAGTTAAATTATTTAACTTAGAGTTAAATCTAATTGATAAGGTTAAAATAATACCCTAAACTTGTCTAAATCCTATTGGTTGATAGGATTTCGACCCTTCCACACTTTAGCTTCGAAATAAGACCCTTTGGAACCATTATAAACCGATTTTGACTTTAATATAAAATAATATTTTGAGATATTCCTAAGGTGCCCCTCTCCTCCCTTATAAAAGGGCACCTCCTCCCCCTCCTCCTCACAACAAATTGAGCACTCAAGCTCGGACAACCCCTGCCATTTTCTCCTCTCCACTTCCCTAGAATAATCCTAGAGGTCCTGGTCTTCTCCAAAGACCAATCTTAGTTCCTTAAGTGGAGGATTCAAAGAGGCGTTCCAAAGAAGAGGTAATATCCATTACCGATCTTTTCAATTTCTTTCTTCTTCAACTTCTTCTTCTTTAGTTGTTTCATGATAAAGTAATAACATCAGTATTACTTACATACTGATATGTTATTATAAATATGAAACAACCCTATTTCACCTTCTATCCATCCTACGGAAATATGAAATCACCACGCGTGCGTACGTACGGAATACCGTCTCCACGCCGTGGTGTAATCTATTTTCCACCATCACCTTACAAGGATGGTTATAATGGTGTAATGAGTAACTAAGTATTATTATTATGAAGTAATATTGATACTGAAATAATATATATATACTCCAATACAATTCCACGATCATAGGAATGATATCATCACTCGTGCGTACGTACGGAATACCGTCTCCACGATGTGATGCGACTCGTTCTACATGATCTTCATTTCATAATGATTATATAAATGAATTGAATGAATGAATATTGTATATAATACACTAATACCATTCTGGAAATGAATTATCTATAACCTAAAGATAAGAATAAGAATTTATTCGACAAAACACGCATAAGAACAAAAAGTTATAAAGACCCGAGTAACAAGTAACAATGAAATATTACTAACAAGAAGCTAATAATATGACCATATATGATATCATATAAATATGTATGATTCTGGAATAAGTCAATAACATTATTTAAACCATTATACAGGATCTTCGGACACGTACAAAGCTAATCGGACCTAAGGTAAGGGAAATATCACAATCTCATTTTTATCCGAGATTGTTTATTCGTAAGTATTTACTGGGGTGTATTTTATCATCCACATCCATGTTCCCTCAATATGAAATATTGTTTCCATCCACTTGAAATAGTTTAAATCCAATTTTACCCTTATGTGAGTTTTTAGTAAAGAATATGAAAGGAATCTTTTGTCGTTTTTCCGTACGAGGTACTTTTTGACTTTTCCGACAAAAGTACGAAGAATGTTTTTTTTAACTTATACGACATGAATGGATTTTTAAAACATTTTTTCCAAGAAGCTTCCTTTACAAGTTTTCAAGTTTATTTTTAATCATTTTTTTTATTTTAAAGTTGTATGACATGTTATGAATGGAAAAATGTTTTTGAAGAAGAAAGGATATTTTCCTCAAGAATGGAGTTCAAGTGATTTTCAAAATTATTTTCCATCTAAGATAATAAAGGGTTCTGTTTTTATCCCTATTATTACATTGATTTGATCATGTTGTGATGGAATTATTTTTATGAATTCCTTTATCTTATATGAATTGATTTATGATGTCATGATGTTTCAAGAATCCCATTTTTGTTTCATGTGTTATGCGATGATGTATGTTTTTTGATTATGTGGCACACATAAGAAAGGATTCATTATAAGATGGGTGGGACCTATATCTCCCTCCAATGCATTGGGTAAAGATTTTATATCTCATGAGATAGACATGGCTGGAACGGAAGGTTATTTCGGTTCAGTGATACAGGACTGAAACAAGGAGTGAACTCGGTTCAGAAAGGGACTTTGTCCACTAAGATAGTCTTGGCGATGAGTCATGACTAACAAGAAATGATTTTCCATGATTATGTGTGCATGCCACAAAGTTTCAAGTTTTATGTTATGATTATGGGGATCTCATTTTCACTTCTATGATTTATTCCATGATAAGATATTATGATCTCTTTTGCAGGTTTTGATTTTCAAAAAGATATGATATGGTTTTTATTTCCTTTATTTGCCCTTGCTGAGCATTTGAGCTCACCCTTTTATGTTTTATTTCCCCCAGGTCAGGAAGATGGATATTAAGTAGAATATGCTAAAAGGGACTCTAGATATGATGAAATAAATGGGAGACACTGTAGAAGATTTATGAACCAGTTGTTTATGTTTCCCAGTTTCTAAAGACACTATACCTATACGGTCCTTTGTGGTTTTGTCATATGTTGTAATAAGTGTGCTTCAATTTTGAAGTATTAACAATGTATGTAAAGTATGGGTCGTTATAGTTGGTATCAGAGGGAGGTTATAGTCAACCTTTGGAAACTAGGATGTGAAAGCCTTAGTAAGAACCCTAAGGATAAGTCTAAGCATAGTACACAATCTTAGTGTTTTAGAAATGGCCTTGAATAACCTAGGATAAGACCATAAGCATGAAAATTTTATTCTTGAATTATGTTGTTTCCTATTATAATTAGTGTTGCTCACACTATTCTTCTTGGTTTTAGTCAATGGCTGGAACCCGAAGGAACCGTGTTAATGCGGAATGCGATGGGTAATGCATTGATTGTCCCCCTGAGCAACCAAACGATATGGGAGCTGGAATGCAAAATCTTGTAGCCATGCTCACACAACTTTCTCAAGCTATGAATCATGCAGGATTTCCAAACGAGCAAAGGAGGGAGCAACATTCTGTTGAATCCTTCATGAGGCAGCGTCCACCTTCTTTCAGCGGGTCTACTGATCCATTAGTTGCTGAACAATGGATTAGTACTACTGAAAAGATATTTTCAGTTCTTCAATGTTCTGAACATGATAAAGTCATCCTAGCAGTGTATCGTTTGGAAGGAGATGCTGATCAATGGTGGAATCTTGTTAAGAATACGAGGCAAAGGGATGAAATTGAGTCTATGGAATGGGACGAGTTCAAGAACATATTTTTCAATAAGTACTTCCCTCGTATTCTCCGAACAAAGATGGAGAAAGAGTTTCTTGAACTGAAGCAAAGGGATGATGAATCTGTTGGTACCTATGAAGCAAATTTTACAAGACTGGCAAGGTACGCTTCTGGTATTATTATCCAACCTGAGAGTAAGATCGATCAATTCTTTAGTGGCTTAAAACCAAGTCTTCGAAGGGCGTTAGCCATAAGGGACTTCAATAGCTACGAGGAAATCGTTCGATGTGCTCTCAAAGTCGAGATGGAGATTGGAGTAACCCATCAGTCACATGGGTTTGATAAGAAGAGGAAGATGGAATTCAAAGGAAACTCTAAAGAACACACTGAAAAGAAGATGAACTTTCCATTATGCTCAAAGTGTGGAAAGAAACATGGAGGGAGTTGTCTTAAAGGGACAAGTAAATGTTTTAAATGTGGAAAGGAAGGTCATCGGGCATTTGAATGCCGTGATAATGGGAAGAAGATGTCTAATGACGCAAACAAAGGAAGGGATACACAGAATGAACCTACAACGCTTCAATGTTTCAAGTGCAAGGAGATGGGGCATTATGCCAATCAATGCCCAAATCCAAGGGTTGATGATGATGGTCGACGTCAACAAAATTTTAAGGCTAAAGACAAAGGAAAGTCACATGCAATGTCTATCAGCGATGTGGAGTACGATAACGATGTGGTGAAAGGTACACTTACCATCCACTCTAAAGTAGCAAATGTTTTATTTGATTCTGGATCCACCCACTCTTTTATTTCTGAAGACTTTTCTAAGGGTATCACCGTACTACCTCAACAATTAGATGTTGAGTTAGCTGTGACAACACCTAATGGCACATCAATCGCATCAAAAGTTTATAATTCTTCTCCGATCGAAGTTTGTGGGAAAGTGCTTCCTGTAAATCTTGTGATCCTTCCTTTAGTGGAATTTGATGTGATTCTTGGCATGGATTGGCTTTCTCTACATGGAGCTCATATCAATTGCCAAAGAAGGGAAGTCACATTTCATACTCCAGATCAATCTACGATCGTCTATCAATGCAAGGATGAACATAACCTTCCAGTGGAAATTTCTTCCATCTTATGGGTATTGATTCCACTAAATGAAGGTTATTTATCTCAAATGGTTGGTGAGAAACTCACGATTAAGAATATGCCCATTGTACGGGAGTTTGATGATGTCTTTCCGGAGGAATTACCGGGTCTTCCACCAAATCGTGAAGTTGAGTTTTCAATAGAACTCGTACCGGGTGCTTTGCCTATTTCAAAGACACCTTATAGAATGGCCCCAATTGAGTTGCAGGAATTGAAGAAGCAACTCCAAGAGAATCTTGATAAGGGATTCATACGCCCTAGTGCGTCACCTTGGGGAGCACCTGTTCTATTTGTTAAGAAGAAAGATGGATCAATGAGACTCTGCATTGATTATCGAGAACTTAACAAGATCACTATCAAGAACAAATATCCTCTCCCACGCATTGATGACTTATTTGACAAACTACGCAGAGCTCAATACTTTTCCAAGATTGATCTTCGTTCAGGGTATCATCAATTAAGGGTCAAAAGGGAGGATATACCAAAGACGGCTTTCCGTACAAGGTATGGACACTATGAATTTATAGTGATGCCATTTGGTCTTACTAATGCCCCTACTATCTTCATGGATCTAATGAATAGAGTCTTTAGAGACTATCTTGATCAATTTGTGGTAGTCTTTATAGACGATATTCTTGTCTATTCAAAGAGTAAGGAAGAGCATGAAGATCACTTGAGAATTATATTGAAGACCCTGAGAAAGGAGAAGCTTTATGCCAAATTTACCAAGTGTGAATTTTGGCTTCAAAAAGTTTCATTTTTGGGTCATATAATCTCAAAAGAGGGGATATCTGTGGATCCAGCAAAAACAGAGGTTATCGAAAGATGGTCGAGACCAACAACAGTAACTGAGATCCGAAGTTTTCTTGGTTTGGCTGGATATTATCGACGTTTTGTAAAAGATTTTTCACGATTATCTAATCCACTCACCAAGTTGACTCGGAAAGGAGTTAAGTTTGTCTGGACAGAGGAATGTGAAGAGAATTTCAAGGAGTTGAAAAGAAGGTTATCCAGTGCACCTGTGCTCACACTGCCTTGTAGTGGAGAAAGGTTTGTGATCTACAGTGATGCATCCAAGAAGGGATTGGGGTGTGTTCTTATGCAAAATGATATGGTGATAGCTTATGCCTCACGACAGTTGAAAATCCATGAACAAAATTACCCAACACATGATTTGGAGTTGGCTGCGGTAATCTTTGCATTAAAGATTTGGAGGCATTACCTTTATGGTGAAAGGTGTGATATTTATACTGATCATAAAAGTTTAAAGTATATTTTCACACAAAAGGAGTTGAATATGCGTCAAAGAAGATGGTTGGAGCTGATTAAGGATTATGACTGCTCAATCCATTACCACCCTGGGAAAGCAAACAAGGTGGCAGATGCATTAAGTCGACAAGACCATGCTAGTTTATCCATGATGAGGATCACAAAAGATCCAATATTTATGGATTTACAAAGGATGGATCTTGGAATTATAATGGAAGGGGAAAAATCGTATCTTTCTCAAATGAATGTTCAACCATCTATACATGTGAAGATTAAAGAGGAACAGAAAGAAGATGTCGAGTTACAAAAGAAGGTGAGAAATGTTCCTGAATTCAACCTTGATTGTGATGGGATAATAAAGTTCAGGAATCGGGTTTGTGTTCCTCCCATCCCCGAATTAAAGAAAGAGCTGCTGGATGAGGCTCATAGTTCTTCATTCTCTATTCATCCTGGAAGCACGAAGATGTATAGGGACCTGAAAGAGTACTTCTGGTGGGATGGCATGAAAAGAGATGTTGCTGAATTTGTCTCTCGATGCTTGGTTTTTCAACAAGTTATAGCTGAGAGACAGAAGTCTAAGGGGATGTTACAACCATTACCCATACCCGAATGGAAATGGGAAAACATCACTATGGACTTTGTCACAGGACTTCCTAAAACATCCAAAGGCAATAATTCTATTTGGGTCATAGTTGATCGTCATACAAAGTCTGCACACTTCATTCCTATTAGAGAGGATTTCTCTCTAGATCAGCTTGCCAGGATATATGTAAAGGAAGTGGTAAGATTACATGGAGTACCACTTTCTATTATATCTGATCGGGATCCGAGATTTACCTCGAAGTTCTGGCGAAGTCTTCAGCATACTCTGGATTCAGAGTTGAGTTTCAGCACTGCTTATCATCCCCAGACAGACGGTCAATCTGAGAGAACAATTCAAACCCTAGAAGATATGTTTAGAGCTTGCTCTATGGATTTCAAAGGAGGTTGGGATCAACACCTACCTTTGGTGGAATTTTCTTATAATAATAGCTTTCACTCCAGTATTCAAATGGCTCCTTATGAAGCTCTCTATGGAAAGAAATGCAGGACTCCAACTTGCTGGGATGAAGTTGGGGAAAGAAAGCTATTAGGACCTGATCTCGTTGATGAAATGGCAGAAAAGGTCAGATCTATTCAACAACACATAAGAGCAGCTCAGAGTCGACAGAAAAGCAATGCCGACAACCGAAGAAAAGACCTAGAGTTTGAAGTGGGTGATAAAGTGTTCTTATGAATATCTCCCTGGAAGAGGGTTATGAGATTTGGAAAGAAGGGGAAGTTGAGCCCTAGATATATCGGTCCTTTCGAAATATTGGATCGTGTTGGGAAGGTAGCTTACCGATTGGCACTTCCACCAAATCACTCTCAAGTTCACGATGTGTTCCATGTATCTCTCCTGAGAATGTACATACCAGATCCTTCACATGTACTCAGCTCAGAAGTTGTACCGCTGGAGCAAGATCTTTCTTATGAAGAACAGCCGATAGAGATTCTGGATCGTAGCGAAAAAGTCCTACGAAACAAGACCACTCGCTTGGTGAAAGTTTTATGGAGGAACCAGCAACTTGAAGAAGCTACATGGGAGCTTGAGGATATGATGAGGGAGAAGTATCCTCATCTATTTGTTACAAAGTGATGAATTTCGAGGGAGAAATTCTTTTAAGGGGGGTAGAATGTAACACCCGAGACTTTTATGTTATATAAATCATCAAAGGAATCTTTTTCTACACAACACTTTCTTGGCTTGCTTTACACGCAATCGCGACCTTCCTCGATAGCTTGCGTCGTACGCAATACCGAGTTTCACTAAACAACAATATGCTATTAAAACTAGCCGTTATTAATAGTAATAACCACTTTTTGAAATTTTATAAATTTTATTTTTCAAAATGGACTTCATTTTTAGACTCAGAATATCGAAATTAGCCTAGGGTGAAATTTTGGTATTTTTCTGAAAACTTTCAATTTTTGATGAATAGTGAAACCACTAAGTGGTAGGTTAAAAACAAAATTTTGCATAAAACATAATTTTACCGCTTCTGTGAATGGAATTTCGAAAATCCGAGAGACACGGTTAATATCAAGGACTAAAATGTGGTTCAATGAGATGAAAATAATTTTTTGGTGAATAGTAACTTTTTACTTTTTTTACCGCGGTTAATAGTAAATAGGGTAACTAAGGGTAAATATGACATTAATATTACCCTAACACATGTCCTAATTCTATTGGACAAGTGTAATTCGACCAAAAACAAACTTAGGAATAAAATATGACCATTTAGGCCCACTTGGATTAGATGAGGACATTTATTATTAATTTATTTAAAGAAGGGTTAAAATAGTTAAAATCAAAGTTTAATAAAGTAAATCATTTTTAATATGGGGTTATACATAAGATAAATTCAATTGTAAATATTCATTAGAAAGCTAAAAAGATTTCCTACATGATGATATTTTATTTGTAATTTTTAGACATCAAATAATGTAATTTAGTTATGACACAATGATGATGCAATAATTATCTTATTAATGAAATATTGACATAATTGATGTTATAAACACCAAAATAAATGTAATTTGAGACTTTTTATGAATTCAACTAATTTTATAGGTTACTATGATATATTAATGTTGATTTAATCAACTTGGTTCGAACATATAATTCTTTTATGACTTTCACAAAAATCATATATCAAATAGTGTCAAAATTGACACAAAATAGTTTTTAAATCAAATATTATATTATTAATTGTTATTTTATTCCTAAAAATCTAAGGTTCGGCCAAATGACTTAGATAAGGATATATATTTTAATAATAAACAATTTGGGGTTCGTTTGGCATGTTATAGTAAGTGTATTAACCATATAGTGAAAGAAAACAAAAAGACATGGTAAAAGTTAAATTATTTAACTTAGAGTTAAATCTAATTGATAAGGTTAAAATAATACCCTAAACTTGTCTAAATCCTATTGGTTGATAGGATTTCGACCCTTCCCCACTTTATCTTCGAAATAAGACCCTTTGGAACCATTATAAACCGATTTTGACTTTAATATAAAATAATATTTTTAGACATTCCTAAGGTGCCCCTCTCCTCCCTTATAAAAGGGCACCTCCTCCCCCTCCTCCTCACACCAAATTGAGCACTCAAGCTCGGCCAACCCCTGCAATTTTCTCCTCTCCACTTCCCTAGAATAATCCTAGAGGTCCTGGTCTTCTCCAAAGACCAATCTTATTTCCTTAAGTGGAGGATTCAAAGAGGCGTTCCAAAGAAGAGGTAATATCCATTACCGATCTTTTCAATTTCTTTCTTCTTCAACTTCTTCTTCTTTAGTTGTTTCATGATAAAGTAATAACATCAGTATTACTTAAATACTGATATGTTATTATAAATATGAAACAACCCTATTTCACCTTCTATCTATCCTACGGAAAAATGAAATCACCACGCGTGCGTACGTACGGAATACCGTCTCCACGCCGTGGTGTAATCTATTTTCCACCATCACCTTACAAGGATGGTTATAATGGTGTAATGAGTAACTAAGTATGATTATTATGAAGTAATATTGATACTGAAATAATATATATATACTCCAATACAATTCCACGATCATAGGAATGATATCATCACTCGTGCGTACGTACGGAATACCGTCTCCACGATGTGATGCGACTCGTTCTACATGATCTTCATTTCATAATGATTATATAAATGAATTGAATGAATGAATATGGTATATAATACACTAATACCATTCTGGAAATGAATTATCTATAACCTAAAGATAAGAATAAGAATTTATTCGACAAAACACGCATAAGAACAAAAAGTTATAAAGACCCGAGTAACAATTAACAATGAAATATTACTAACAAGAAGCTAATAATATGACCATATATGATATCATATAAATATGTATGATTCTGGAATAAGTCAATAACATTATTTAAACCATTATACAGGAGCTTCGGACACGTACAAAGCTAATCGGACCTAAGGTAAGGGAAATATCACAATCTCATTTTTATCCGAGATTGTTTATTCGTAAGTATTTACTGGGGTGTATTTTATCATCCACATCCATGTTCCCTCAATATGAAATATTGTTTCCATCCACTTGCAATAGTTTAAATCCAATTTTACCCTTAGGTGAGTTTTTAGTAAAGAATATGAAAGGAATCTTTTGTCGTTTTTCCGTACGAGGTACTTTTTGACTTTTCCGACAAAAGTACGAAGAATGTTTTTTTTAACTTATACGACATGAATGGATTTTTAAAACATTGTTTCCAAGAAGCTTCCTTTACAAGTTTTCAAGTTTATTTTTAATCATTTTTTTTATTTTAAAGTTGTATGACATGTTATGAAAGGAAAAATGTTTTTGAAGAAGAAAGGATATTTTCCTCAAGAATGGAGTTCAAGTGATTTTCAAAATTATTTTCCATCTAAGATAATAAAGGGTTCTGTTTTTATCCCTATTATTACATTGATTTGATCATGTTGTGATGGAATTATTTTTATGAATTCCTTTATCTTATATGAATTGATTTATGATGTCATGATGTTTCAAGAATCCCATTTTTGTTTCATGTGTTATGCGATGATGTATGTTTTATGATTATGTGGCACACATAAGAAAGGATTCATTATAAGATGGGTGGGACCTATATCTCCCTCCAATGCATTGGGTAAAGATTTTATATCTCATGAGATAGACATGGCTGGAACGGAAGGTTATTTCGGTTCAGTGATACAGGACTGAAACGAGGAGTGAACTCGGTTCAGAAAGGGACTTTGTCCACTAAGATAGTCTTGGCGATGAGTCATGACTAACAAGAAATGATTTTCCATGATTATGTGTGCATGCCACAAAGTTTCAAGTTTTATGTTATGATTATGGGGATCTCATTTTCACTTCTATGATTTATTCCATGATAAGATATTATGATCTCTTTTGCAGGTTTTGATTTTCAAAAAGACATGATATGGTTTTTATTTCCTTTATTTGCCCTTGCTGAGCATTTGAGCTCACCCTTTTATGTTTTCTTTTCCCCAGGTCAGGAAGATGGATATTAAGTAGAATATGCTAAAAGGGACTCTAGATATGATGAAATAAATGGGAGACACTGTAGAAGATTTATGAACCAGTTGTTTATGTTTCCCAGTTTCTAAAGACACTATACCTATACGGTCCTTTGTGGTTTTGTCATATGTTGTAATAAGTGTGCTTCAATTTTGAAGTATTAACAATGTATGTAAAGTATGGGTCGTTATAATAAATGTTGTCCTAGTGCCCTTATATCCGATGAATCAGATGGTACCCTAGATCATAAAAAATTTATGGCTTGGTTATTGTTGTATTTTTCATAGCCATGTTCTCTACCACTCTCCATCAGATCATAACGGTTAGATTTCTCTTATATATCCATATTTTCACCTATGTTCTCATATGTGGAAACCCAGTGATTAGTTAATTTGGGTAAAAATTACGTTTCATACTTTAGTTTTTAAAGCCATGTTTCGGTATTCCTTTTTACGATGTGGGTTTCTATTAAAGAAACTTTCGAGTAATAACCCATTTATAACCACGACGAATTTCGAGGGCGAAATTCATTTTAAGGGGGGTAGAATGTAACGCTCCAATATATTACGAAAAATATTCTTTTAAATTTCATTAATTTCTTGTGTTGTACGCTACACCAAAAGTATCTTGCACAACAGACATCCCTAACATGGCTTGCATTACACGCATGTGCGACCTTCCATGATAGCGTGTGTTGTACGCAATATCGAGTTTCGCTAAACAACGATATGATATTAAAATATTATTAAAACTAGCCGTTATGAATCGTAATACCCACTTTTTGAAATTTTATAAATTTTATTTTTGAAAATGGACTTCATTTTTGGATTCGGAATATCAAAATTAGCCTAGGGTGAAATTTTGGTATTTTTCAGAAAACTTTCAATTTTCTATGAATAGTGAAAACACTGGGTTACTATTTAAAAAACGACTTTTTATTTAAATAATTATTTATTTTAATTTAATTTATTTTTGGTCAAAATTGATACATAATACCTATATAAGTTCAATGTAATTAATTGGAGTAATTTTATAATAATTTTAGATATATAAAAATTTCATTGATCTTTTCACTGTCTTTTACCCACCTCCTAGGAGAATTTGCAAATTTACATAAAACATAATTTTACCGCATTTTTGAATGGAATTTCAAATATCTGAGAGACATGGTTGATGTCATTCAGTAAAATGTGGTTCAATGAGATGAAAATAATTTTGGGTGAATAGTAACTTTTTACTTTTTTATACCACGGTTAAAAGTAAATAGGGTAATTAAGGGTAAAAATTATATTATTATTACCCTAAAACATGTCCTAATTCTATTGGATAAGTTTTATTCGACCAAAAAAACCTTAGGAATAAAATATGACCATTTAGGCTGACTTGGATTAGATTAGGACATTTATTATTAATTTATTAAAAGAAGGGTTAAAATAGTTAAAATCAATGTTTAATAAGTAAATAATTTTTAATATAGCTTTATAAATAAGATAAATTAGACTCTAAATATTCATAAGAAATATAAAAAGATATCCTACATAATGGTAGTTTATTTGTAATTTTCATAAATTAAATAATTTAATTTATTTATGACACAAAGATGATGCAGTAATTATCTTATTAATGAAATCTTGACATAATTGATGTTATAAATACCCAAATAAATGTAATTTGAGTCTTTTTATGAATTAAACTAATTTTCTAGGTTAATATGACATGTTAGTATTGATATAAATAACTTTTTTTGAACTAATAATTCTGTTATGATTTTCACAAAAATCAATTACAAAATAGTTTCAAAATTGACATGAAATAGTTATTAAAACAAATATTATATTATTAATTGTTATTTTATTCTTAAAAATATAAGGATCGGCCAAATGACTTATATAAGGTTATATATATTAATAATCAACAACTTGGGGTTCGTTTGGCTTGTCATAGTATGTTTATTAACATTATAGTGTAATAACACAAAAAGACACTGTAAAAGTAAAATTATCTAACTTAAAGTTAAATCTAAATGATAATGTCAAAATAGTAAAGTAAACTTGTCCAAATTCTATTGGATGAGAGGCTTTCGACCCATCCCCATCTTAGATTTGAAATAAATCAATTTGGAGCTATTTAAAACTGAATATGACTTTATAATAAAATAATATTTTGAGTTTTTCCAAAGGTGCCCCACTCCACCCTTATTAAAGGGAACCTCCTCCCTCTGTTCCTCACACCACATTGAGCCTTCAAGCTCGGTCATCCCCTGCCAAATTCTATTCTACACTTCCCTAGAAACATCCTAGAGGTCATGTTCTTCTTCAAAGACCAATTTTAGTTCCCAATGAAAAGGTAATGTCCATTACCGATTCTTTCAACTTTATTTCTTCTTCCACTTATTCTTCTTTATTTGTTTCATTATGAAGTAATAACATCAGTATCACTCTAATACTGATATGTTATTATAAGTATTAAAAAACCCTATTTCACCATCTATCCATCCTACGGAAAACAAAATCACCGTGCGTGCGTACGTACAGAATACCGTCTCCATACCGTGGTGTAATATATTTTCCACCACCAACTTACTTGGATGGGTATAATGGTGTAAATAATGAATATATATGATTATTTTAATGTTATATTGATTCTGAAATAGTATACATACACTCTAATACAATTCCACGATCATGGGAATGATATCATCGCTCGTGCGTACGTACGGAATACCGTCTCTACGATGTGATGCGACTCGTTCTACATGATTTTCATTACATAATTTTTTCTGAAATGAATTTAGTGAATGAATATGATATATATTTCACTAATACAATTCTAGAAATGAGGTCTCTATAACCTAAAAGAGGAAAAAGAATTTTTTCGTCAAAACACGCATAAAAACAAAAAGCAATAAACACCCGAATAACAAGTAACAATGAAATATCACTAAAAAGAAGCTAAGAATATGACCATATATGATATAATAACAATGATTATGATTCTGGAATAATTAAATGACATTATTTAAATCATTATACAAGAGGTTCAGACACGTACGAAGCAAATCAGACCTAAGGTAAGGGAAAATCTCACAATCTCATTTTTATCCGAGATTGTTTATACTTCAGAATTTCCTGGGGAATATTTATCATCCACATCCATGTTTCCTCAGTATGTAATATTATTTCCATCAACATACAATTTTTTAAATCAAATTTTACCATTCGGTGAGTTTTTAGTAAATGATATGAAAGGAATCTTTTGTCGTTTTTCGTATGAGGTGCTTTTTGACTTTTCCAGCCAAAGTAAGGGAAGAATGTTTTTGTTACCTTATACGACATGAATGGATTTTTAAAACATTATTTCCAAGAAGTTTCCTTTACAAGTTTTCAATTGTACTTTTAATCAACTTCTTTTAGTTTAAAATTATATGACATGTTAATAAAAGAAAATGATTTTGAATTAGAAAGGATATTTTCCTCAAGAATGGAGTTCAAGTGTTTTATCAAAATTATTTTCCATCTAAGGTAATATAGGGTTCTGTTTCTATACCTATTATTACATTGATTTGACTATGTTGTGATGGAATTATTTTTATTTATTTATTTATCTTATATGAATTGTTTTATGATGTCATGATGTTTAAGAATTCCATTTTTATTACATGGGTTATGCAATGATGTATGATTTAGGATTTTGTGGCACACATAAGTATGGTATCATTATGGGATGGGTGTGACCTATATCTCCCTCCAATGCATTAGGTAAAGATTTTATATCACACGAGATAGACATGGCTGGAATGGAAGGTTAAACTGGTCCAGTAAAACAGAACTGAAATGAGGAATGAACTCGGTTCAGAAATGGACTTTGTCCACTAAGATAGTCTTTCAAATGAGTATTGAATAATAAGAAATGATTCTCTATGATTATGTGTGTATTCCACAAAGCATCATGTTTTAGGTTATGATTATTGTGATTACATTTCACTACCATGATTTATCCCATGTTATGAAATTATGATATCTTTTTCAGGGTAAGATTTCCAAATTGTTATGTTCTTATGAATATGATGTGATTGATATATATTTCGTTTACCCTTACTGAGCATTTGAGCTCACCCTTTTATGTTTTCTCTTCCCCAGGATATAAAGAAAGGTTTTAGATAAGAAAAAATAAGGGAATATCTTTATGGGAGATGTTTAAGATCTTTCCCCACGATTAGAAGATTATATTCCGAGTTTCCAAAGACACTAAACTATTACGGTCCTTGTGTGTGTGTTTTTGTAATGAACTATGTATTCTGAAAAAGTAATGTAATGTCCATGTAGGTCAAGCATAGGGTCTCTACAGCCTAACCTGGCCATCTTTCATGATCAGGCATATACACCTATTCAGAGTAGCCACTTTCCTCAACAAGTGCTTTCCAAGGCGAGTAAGAAAGCGTCTAAGAAAAAGTCCCACCCATCATAGTCAGGAGATCAAGAGACAATCTGTAACAAGGCATTGCTTGATGCTGGAGTTCTTGATGACCTCAGACAATTATCTGTTGAAATTAAAGGTTATACTCCCTCATTTCCCAATAGTGGGAACATTAATTCCGAAGGTCTTCAACATACACTTCCTCGTGAAGGCTTACTTCATGACAATTCGGTCGATCTTGAAGTTTCATCTTCAGATGAGAGCCATAGGAACCCTCTGTGTGGTCAGAATACCAAGGAGCAAGAGATCACATCTTTTTCTGTAACCCATTATGGTGGTCCTCCCCATGATGATGAATTTTTCTGTGAAAGTCCTCTCCGCAGTAGTGATGCACATTGCCCAGAAAATGCTCTAGTGGACAATGTATTGACGAGAAAGACCTCTTATCTTGAGGCACTTACAAATGCGAAACCAGTCATTTCTGAAGCTTCATCGCTAGCATGTGAAATACTTTCACAATTTGAAGATATCCCAGGGTGTAGGTCATTCTCCAAACCACCCATAAGTCATGCATCTTCTAGTTTGATCAATGAATTCTGTACTAATCATATTGAATCCAATGAAGCAACAAGGAAACACCAACTCTAGTCAAATCAGGTAGAATAATCTTCATCAAATGATAAAGAGGAAATGTTGAACATGAGAAAACATCTGGCGAAAGGTGAAGTGCCAGTCATGTTTTGGCCTTTGGATGAATCTCAGTATAATATTCCAGAAATGTTGACGGAATATGAAATTCATGATATTCGTCTCATCATATGGAAAACTCTTTGTCAGTTGAATAGGAAAGTATTATCTTGTGATGAATATGAAAATCATCTTATGATAATATAAGGGTTACAACATCAGATTTATTTGGCGTCTGTATCCGTCTCTCGATATCTGAAGGCGAAAAAGCAGCAGAGAGTCCTTCAACGTTCATGACTTGGCGGAGTAAGATGATTGCGTCAGCTAATTTCCAAGGCCCCATCTGGTATTCGTGTAAGAGGATGGGGTGTTCATGGAGCACTATATTTCATGGTGTTATCCAGTCAGCAATGCCCGCCGAAATTGGTCTCATGCAAAGGTATTTCCCATGACAAGCCACAATCAATGGGATTTGTTTGTAATCAAAAGCTTTCCCAAGAACAGGCTTCAACTAGTTCCTCTCAAAATCAAGAATATAAAGAACAAGTTGTTAAATTTCTCTTGAATCAAGAAAATAACAATATTAAACAGTCCTCTCATTTGGAGAAAGCATGTCACCAAGTGAAAGAAGTGTCAGAAATCATCCAACTGTCTTTTGAACTGGGTGATAAAAGCTGATACATGTTAATGCATCCACCTAATTTCCGAACTGTGGTTCACAAGATCAAGAGGACTTTCAAGAAAGTCATAGACATATCTTGTCAATAACCACCCCATCTCACCAGACTGGGGACTCTTTTAAACCAACCCTCCGAATCAACAAATAGGATTCGAGGAGTTGAGAGAGAACAGTAGGAACAGCCCCAGTCCACTGGACTGAGGACTTTTTCAAATCATCAATCCCCGCCTCAGAGAAAGTTGACCTTTTCTCAATTGGGGAAGAAACCTCATGAGGAACGAAAAGATAGATTATCAGGAGATTCCCTCCAAATTACAGTTCATCAAGAAGTTCCTGAGGGATCGAATCAACAAAAGGCAATGACTCATCAAAGACATGGAATAAGACAATATCACAGAAATATTGATATAAGGGATGCGATGAGTTATGAATCAATCAATGTCATCAATGCCATTGTTGCTGATCCACAAAATAAGGCTCACTCCGGGGACTCAGATGAAGAGGTTCCTGCTCAAGAAGATGTACGCACCGACAGAAATGAAGAAGGTGTGTGTACATGAAGTCAATGGATTACTCCGAACCTAGGTAATCCTTCGAGTAACCCACTTCCCCCACTCAAAAAAGGATCCAACAAAGGGAAGGGAAATAACCAGGATACATATCCTTCCTATGGAGAAAGTCAATCGCTCTCACTAGAGAAAAGGTTTGCACAAAAGGAGGAAGAAATGAAGGAATTAATAAGGTTGAATGAAGAACTACTTCAGAGTAGTCTTCTTCTTATGCATGCTGGAGTCAGTCAACCAAAGGAATTTGTTGCAGCTACTGATATGGATCAAGAATATTGTCATCTATTAGTACACCCTCACAGGTCTAATCCTTCGGGTCAAGTGAAACAATATTTGGCATTGCTACCATCAGTTGCAGCACCAATCACCACACCTGTCCAAGCTCCAGTCATTGCAAATACCCAAGTCCAAGTTCAACTGGATGTTTCTGAAAAGTTAATAACTACTATTGAGTCTTTAACAGCTTGTTTAGAAACTATGGAAGGGAAACGTGCGCATGTTCAACCTGAAAATAACGTTTATCCTGAATGGGTAGATTCAATTTCTCCTCCATCCAGTATTGGGAACCCTGTATTCCCTGTTTTCAATGGATGAGGGGATCCTGAGTAGCATTGGACGCATTACGTGTCATGTTGCGATCCTATGATGGGAACCCTAGAGCAGCACGAAGCAGTGAAACTCAGATGATTCATGTGAACCTTGCAAGGAACAGCTTTTGTTTGGTATACAAGCTTGCAATACCGGTCAATTACCAGATGTGATGATCTTCGCCAAAAATTCCTCCTTCAGTTCAGCTCAACTTTTCCAAAGATAACAATTTTCGATCATAAAAACTGTAAGCAATGGGAGAATGAAGGGTCTCTGATTTCATTGATCGATGGAAGGGATTAATATATTCCTTGAGTTTAGCACTACCTCAATAAGAATTGTTGCCAATATGTGTGGAAAATCTTCGTGACTAATTATGCACACCATTAATCCATATGAAATACACAGGAGGGTTTCGAGACCTTACTTCAATCGCTCAACACATTGAAGATTCCCTTATACAGGCTATGGCTAAATCTCGTGTAATTCCATCAGCTCCAGGAAGGAGAATGGGTAAAGCAGAAAGTGCTATAGTTATGATTAAAAAAGCACATGTACCTACTTCTACCTCAAAACCTTCATCTTCTCGAGGGGCTCCACCTTCTGAGCACCAAAAACAAAGGCATTTTCATCCAGACGATCAATGAGATCAAAGACGAAAACAATTTGAGGATCTGAAGAGAAAAACATACTATTTCCAAATTGAACATGTTCCTGGTTATTTCATTTCGGATCTAGAAAACAATTTGGTTCAATTTCCAATTCCCAAGAGGCCAAACAAGAAAGGAGATGAAGATCGTCCCAATTATTTCCCTTTTCATCAAATGTTGGGGAATCCCTTCTAGGAGTGTTTTTTCTTCAAAGAACTCCTACAAAATATGGTCGACTCGGGACATGTCACAATGAAAGGCTCCTCAGCCCAGGTAGTATGTGTCACTGCTACAGTTCCAGAGGAGTATGGTGAATTGAAAGAATTCAAAAAAAAATGCACAGAAGTATGATGATTGGATGGTCATAAAGACAATAAATCGATCTCATGCTATTTTTCAAACACAATTAATGAAACCAACTGTGTCTTCTTCCATGAATGTTGCGGAAAACCCCTCTTCTTCATAGGGAATGTCCTCAATGAAATGACCTGATTCGATGAAAGAAAATTAATTATAAGAAGATGAGTATGTGTCAAAGCCTAAGTTGACTTTGACTTTCGAAGACTTCATGCCATCTACTTTAAATCCATGGGAACCGCCCCACCAAATTGCACAGCCTAAAAAGTATGATCAGGAAGAGTCTTCATCAGATGATGTGTTAATATTTGGTTCTGTTAATATGATTCAATTAATAGATCCATATTCCAATCGTAGTTTCGATTTCAATGAGCCTGAATTCCTTGTATTAAACAGAGGAATCATAGTAAGTTCCAGGAGCTCAGGATACAAGGGAAGATGTGGATCTTTATGAAGCCACTATTCCAATTCTACCCCTACTAGAACTGTGTACGCAGCAGAAAATCAGGGTAGAGCCCTTCAGCGAGCTCAGTAGGAACAAGAAAGTTCTTCTACCAATAGCAAATTCAGTCCTGGCATAGTTATTTTGGAAGACCGGTTGATGGTTCCATCTTCTTCCTCTCAGCAAGTAAATGGATCTAATAGGTCTAATCTTCCAAAACCAGGAATATTGCGAACTCCTATCCAAATACAAGAGGCATCAACTTCCAAAGCATCTTCTTCCAAGGTACCTGCTAAACCACATATTCCTATTGGGAAACGCAAACCTCTAGATCAAAAGTATGATATATTGAAACACATGGCCCAAGTACCAGCCATGTTATCAATTCTGGATGCTCTGAATTAGTCAAAAAATCTTTGAGAAGCACTCACCGAGGCTTTGTCAAGTCCTCAGGAGTTTGAAACTGAAATTTCTGCAACTGAAGTCTATCACATAGAGAATAATCCTGCAGAATGCCATGCAATAATATCATTTACTGATGAATATGAAAATGATGTTGTTCATGGACATATTAGACCATTGTACATTCCTAGAAAGGTCAATGGCGTGGATGTTCGAAGAGTTTTCATTGACAATGGTTCAAGAGTCAATCTCATTCCCATTCGTACACTTCGTCGATTAAGCCTCATGAAATCTGATTTATCTCCATCTACCATGATGTAACAAGGATATGATAAAAATGAACAAGAACCACTGGGCGAAGATACACTCAGAACTCAGTTTGGAGATCTTGTATCCAATTTAGATTTCATAGTTTTTGATCAAGACTCAGCCTTCAACATCTTTCTTGGAAGACCCTCGCTACATCAACATGCGGCTATCCATTCATCATACCATTAATGCCTAAAATATTGTTTCGATGGACAATTTGGGACATTGTATGGTGATAAGGCCCCGTTCAAGACATGTGAGTCTCAATACATTGACGCAGAATTCTATCACATGAAGAAAAGGGATAAATCCATAACAAAAGAGATTACCAAAGTTAATCCTCTATACGGTTTGGAGAAAATTCCAGTAAATCCATTTACACATGTGAGTATATATTATGTGTTTCCTATCAGTCAAATTGACAAGATAGACATAAATCAAAATACTCTTATAAAATGATCGATAATATCAATTACGACAATCGAGTCAGACAACATGGGTGAAATTGGTAATCTACCATGCAGTGATGAAAGCACAAATGGTGACGTCTTAACTTCATCTACTGAAATCCTACAAGTATATGCTTTTCCAATTAGTCTAGAAGAAGTTATAGAAACATCGGAGGTGAACAATGATGTCGATTCGCAATCCATCATCTCCTCTTTATTACCCAATGAAGACCCTTCATCATCAATCGGGTCGGAAATGGAAGCTTCTTCATCAAGATATGCAAATTTTGACATCTCTTTGGATCATGAGAATTCTACTTTATCATCTAATATGCAAGTAGAAAAGGAAGAAATAACACATAATGAAGAAGAGGAGGAAGATCTCAGAGATGCTCCTCCAGCATTTGAAGAGGGTATCTCTACCACTGTGGATGAACTCAGAGAAATAAATCTGGGTACAAAAGAAGATCCACACCCCACTTAAATCAGTGCGTCCATGACTCTTGAAGAGAAAGAGATGTATATTTATTTTCTAAAGCAAATTAGAGATATATTTTCATGGAACTATACAGAAATTCTCAATCTTGATCCTGATGTTGCTACTCATAATTTGGGTTTAACAGAAGAACATCGAGGATTTAAGCAAGCCGCGAGAAGAACACACCCGACTTATGCTTCCAAAATTGAAGCTGAAGTGGATAAGCTTATCAAATCTAACTTCCTCAGAGAGGTTCAATATCCCAAATGGTTGGATAATATTGTCCCTTTAAAGAAAAATAATGAACAAAATAGAGTTTGCATCGATTTCAGAGATCTTCGTCGGCATTGTCCTAAGGTTGACTTCCCAGTTCCGATTACAAAACATCTAATTGATGCAACATCTGGATATGAAGCACTTTCCTTCATGGATGGATATTCTGGATATAATCAGATCTGAATGGCCCAAGAATACGACGAATCTATAGCCTTCAGAGCCCCTCATGGTGTGTTTTTCTACCGGGTAATTCCCTTTGGCTTAGAGAATATAGGTGAAACTTATCAGCATTCCATGCATCGTATATTCAAACCATTCTTAGGGAAGTGTGTTGAAAGATATGTAGATGATTTTGTAGTAAAATACAAACAACGTTCCATTCACTTGGCTGATTTGGAAGTCATATTCTGCAAGCTTCGACAACATAATTTGAAGATGAACCCCTTAAAATGTGCTTTTGGGGTAACCTCAAGAAAGTTTCTCGGCTTTTCCGTACGCCATCATAGAATTGAAGTCAATCCTGAGAAGACCAAGTCAATCCTAGGTATGTCACCTCCTCAAAATTTGAAATAATTAAGAAGAATTCAGGGACACTTAGCCTATATTCGGCATTCCATCGCTAATTTGGCAGGCAAAAGTGTACCCTTCACCAAATTGATGAAGAAGGGAGTCACTTAGCAGTGGACTGAAGATTGTCAAGAAGCATTCGATATTCTCATGAAATACCTCTTGAGTCCACTGGTACTCATGCCACCTATTGAACGAAGGACACTTAACCTCTACATGACAGCTCTAGAGCGATCATTGGGTGCATTTCTTGCTCAAAAGAATGATACTGGGAATGAAAACAGTCTATACTATCTCAGTCGAACCATGCATGAAGCAGATACCCTGTATTCAAGTATTGAGAAGTGCTTCCTGGCATTAATCTGTGTAGTTTCGAAGTTGAGACTCTACCTTCAACATCACGAGGTCCAATTGGTATCTCACAATAACCCGCTCAAATTTATCCTTAGTCATCCAATGCTTACAGGACGTCTAGCAAGGTGGGAAGTTATTTTGCAGCAATTCGATATTCAGTATGTGTCTCAAAAGGTGATAAAGGGCCAAGCTCTGGCTGATTTCCTGGCAGAACACCCTTCAGTGGAAGATACATCTTCAGCTATTGAACTCCTTGATGAGGAAGTCTTCTCTATTCAATAAAGTCCTTAGACATGGGAAATGTATTTTGATGGTGCTTCCAGATGTCCAACAGGGAGAAAATGGAAAATCCTAAATTCAAAAAAGTTTGCTTAGGAATTGTGCTCATTTCTCCAGATAGGTTAGTGTTACCTTATTTTTTCTTATTTTGGGAAGGTGGTACCAATAATGAAGCAGAATACCAAGATCTCATCCTAGGCTTGTAATTAGTGCTTCAAGCACAAGTGAATCACTTAAAGGTGAAAGGTGATTTAGACCTGGTAATCAAACAATTCAATGGAGATTATGCCATTAGAAAATAAGAACTAATCACTTTGTATGATTACATCAGAGAGTTAATGGAAGAATTCCATTTGGAACCGATATTTTCTTATGTCCCAAGATCACAAAATGCTCAAGCTGATGCATTTGCTAATATAGCCACAGCTCTGGAAAGTCCTAATTGGGACGAGACAACCATAATTATTTCCCACCGTCGTGCAATTTCACCTTATGTTCGAATCAGAACAGAGGAAATTAATGGAATTTGTCCCCTTCCTGAACTGTATGGTCATACTATAGGATGGATGTCACCTATCAGGGAATACCTTCAAAATTGAACACTTACACCTAATAGAGCTGAGAAAGAACAAATTCGGCGACCTGTGGTCAATTTTAATCTTCATGATAGCCCAGATCACCTAGAGAAAATTCCATACAAACGTGGTTTTGATGGAGTACTCTTCAGATGTATTGATGGTGAAGAGACAATGGCTGTCATGATAGAAGTGCATGCAGTAGTCTGTGGTTCCCACAAGTCTGAACATAGACTGTCTGATCAGATTCGAAGGCTTGGATACTTTAGGCCTTCAATGATACAAGATTGTGTCGATTTCACAAAGAAGTTTCATTCATGCCAAGTACATTCCATCTTCATTCATCAACCTCCAGAGCTGTTTCATACAGGTAAATACTCATGGCCATTTTCCACATGGAGAATGGATGTGGTGGGACCTTACCCTTTGGCTACGGCCAAGCACTTTAAGTACATTCTTACTACTACTGACTTCTTTTCCAAAAGGGAAGAGGCAATACCTCTCAAGGAAGTCAGTTCTAAATGCATTGTTAGCTTCATCAATTCTAACATCATTACCATATTTGGTGTCTCTCGTACCATATTGACGGACAATGCCACCAATTTCTATTAATCCGAGGTGAAGAAGTTGTATCAAGAATATAACATCAAATCCAACCATTCATCTTGGTATCATGCAGCGGCCAACGTCCAGATAGAAGCCTTTATCAAGACTCTTTAAAATATACTGCAAAAGATGGTGGATAATGATAATAGGTCATGGCCTGATAAACTCTTTCATGCTTTATGGTCTTATCAGACTACCACCCGCACTACAACTCGGTCAACTCCATATTCATTGGTATATGGAACAGAATCTGTCTTTCCCATTGAAGTTCAACTACCCTCGCTCAGAGTTTCCATTTGTGATCAATCATCTACAGAAGAACAATCTCAAAAGTCATTGAATGAATTAGAATGGTTAGATGTGAAATGATTGTGCACTTTTCACCACTTGGATGTCTATCAGAATCGAATAGCACGAGCTTTTAACAAAAAAGTTCACCTTTGTTCATTCACTTAGAGAGAATTGGTATTAGTTCTCAGAACTCCAATGATACCAAGAAATAAACAACCCAAACATGAGCCAAAATAGGAAGTACCTTATTCGATACATAGGGTCTACTCAAATGGAGCTTATTAATTAATCTCGATGGATGGAGAACTCATCACTACTCCAACCAATGCCAGATTTTTTAAAAAGTATTTTTTATAAACTGCAAAGTCCCAATTTCTTCCTTGCTATATGATGTTAAACTATACAAAAATGGTCCAGTATGACCTTAAACTCCCCCTTGGTCCAATATGACCTTAAACTGCAACTTGGTCCAGTATGACTTTAAACTGCATCATCAATGGTCCATGCATATGACCCTAAACTATTTTCAAGTCCCTTACGTTCAGTAAGACGTTAAACTGTGATGTCCTCACTACATGACATTAAACTACAAAGTCCCAATTTCGCCTTTGCTATAAGATGTTAAACTATACAGAAATGGTCCAATATGACCTTAAACTTTAACTTCATCCCACACGATGTTAAACTGTGAAAAAGTTCCCTAAATGGTCCAGTATGACCTTAAACTGCAACTAGGTCCTTTATGACCTTAAATACATCAATAGTCCAGTATGACTTTAAACTGCATAATCAATGGTCCATGGATATGACCCTAAACTATTTGCAAGTCCCTTATGTCCAGCAAGACATTAAACTGTGACATCCTAACTACATGACGCAAAACTATATAAAAGTCCCTTACGTCCAGAAAGGCGTTAAACAACATAATCATAAAGGGTCCTGTATGACCATAAACTACTCGCACTTTCATCCAACATGACGCTAAACTTTGGAAAAAATCCCCAATGCATCCAACATGATGTTAAATGGTGTACTCTTTTGTCCTCACTACATGACATTAAACTGCACAGTCCCCCTTTCGTCCAACATGACGTTAAACTCTATTATCCCCATCGTCCTAACTATATGACTCTAAACTATACATAAGGTCTGTGATATGTCCTACATGACATTAAACTGTACTTTGTCCCTGCTAAATGACACTAAACTGTGCAGCACCAATAGTCCTAACTGCAAGACTCTAAACTGCATAGTCCCTTTATATGTACTACATGACATTAAACTATGCATCGTTAAGGTTGTTGTTACCTCTTGTTTCTCACACCGAGTATGAATCACGTGAGCTTAGAGAAAACCTCAACCATAACACTCTCTTTGTGTCGCTAACCATATGTAAGTCCCATCAACATCATTTTTTAGTTCGTTGTCCCCAAGAACAACTTGATCATTATTTAATTCTTTAATTGAACAACACAGAATTTGATCCTTGCCTTATTGGCTGGGTATGTAGGCAACCTCCCAAGGTTCAAGCCCAAAACCAATCTCTTCACATCGGTTCACCTCCATCTCATATGATGTTGATTCGTGAAACCATCCCTAGAATCAATATCTTTACATTGGTTCACTTTCGTCGTTGTTATACGATGTTAAACAATACAACACTTTTTTCCAGTATGACAATAAACTACAATATTCTTTGCTACACTCACTTGAGAAGGAATCATTATTTACATTGATTTTTCAATCATGTTTCATTTCAAAGACTACGTGCATACGTGGCAACGCCCAAACCTTTTATCTTGGGTTAAACTGTTATTGTACTAATGTCCCCTTTCACCCTTCATATGTACGAACCAAATTTGTTCAATGGGTATTTCTAGAACTACGTGGGCTTGATTCCCATCCTTATGGGATACATAGGAACGTTCGAGTGTCCCTCAAATCTAGCCCCAAGTCTTTGGGCCTATCCCCAAATTCCACTTTCAGTCCCTTGGCTGAAAAGTCCCCACGAAAACACACACTGTGTATTTCTTACAATGGACTAACATCTATGACCCTAAACAAAGATCTCTAATCCTTTTGTCCCACATGACGTTAAACTGTAGTTTAAGAACTACATATGGCTTGATTCTCATCCTTATGGGATACGTAGTGATGTCCAACATTTCAATTCAGGACCCAGACACAACATGATTATGGTTAGCATTGATCTATGTATCTCTATATACATTGAACAATATCCATATTTATGTGTAATAATCCTAACCTTAAATATTTTCAGATCCTCATAACCCTTTTCATGACTTCTAGTCACAATAATGTCAAACATCTGAGAGTTCTTTTCTCTGACTATGAAGCATATGCCCATAGGCAGCCTTGCATAAACAATCTACATAACAAACTTGTTAGCCAAAAGATACTATTATTTCACTATGCAGCCAATGCCCTTAGGTGGACCTGCATAATTCAACCCCCTAATGGGGTTTTTAGATAGTTGTAACTTTATTCTTGGGAAGAATGACTCTTTTGTTCTTATTTGTCTTAAATAACAGTATGTAGGGATCCGCGAAAATAGACATCCTTAACATATTTGTCCCATATCATTTTTCATGATCTGAAAGTATTCATGTCTATGGTTTATATTTTCCTTCCCTTCATTTGGGTCAGACATTCGTAGGAGTGATATTCATCCAGTTCTTCGTCAATCTTGTTTGGAAATATCTTCTTCATATTCAAGTACCTCTTTCCATAATGAAAAATCTATACTTTGGAAGATTTGAATCTCCATAAACATTCACTGGCTTTTAGCACCATGAAAGTAAAATTCCGAGAGTTCATTTGCCTGACTATGCAGCACATGCCTATAGGAGGCCTTGCATAAACAGACTATATAAAACACATGTTAGCCAAAAGATACTATTTTATTTAACTATGAATCCAAATCCCTTAGGTGGCCCTACATAATTCAACCCCCTAACAGGTTTGTTAAATAATGGTAACTTCATTTTTGGAAACTACTTCTTTTAATGCCTTTTAGCTCTTTTTCATTCCTCATATTCAAATATTCTTAAGTCATGGCTTACATATTTTTCCTCATACTTGAGTATGGTAATATGTTTTCATATGAATTTTCAAATAATTGATTCAATTCTAATCCATTTCGGTCAAAGCTATTTCGACCTTAAACATTAGCCTTTTTATGTCCGACGTGCATCACTTTAAACTGCCCACAAAAGACAAAGGAATTATGAATAAAATTCATGTTCCCAGCTCACTAAACATACATTTTGTATGATTTAGGTAACATTGAGCAATTAAAAGTTTTGAAGTTTGTAGTTTTATTTACATTAATCCTAGTGAAATTAAAACTATGCTTATTAGGCCCATTGGCTTAGGTAAAATCTAAAAAATTTAGCAAAAGAGAATGCGGGTAAAAATGAGTGAAGGTGAAAGTGTTTTTCATTGATGCACAAGTGTTAGAAGGACATCCATAAACTGGAGTCTCTTCACTTTTTCAAGAATTACAAGAGGATTTCAACATAAGCCATCATTTGATTTACGACATCTCGAGCTTCATCAGCAACCACCTGGAATTAATTCATTCAACTGGATACAATAAGAGATGCAATGATACCAGCTCTTCTTGGAACTGTTGTAAAACAATGTTCTTGAGTGCGGTTTGAGAAAATTTTCTGCTGATCAAACAGTTACTTTGTTTCTGTCCAAGAGACTTGGAAGATGGATACATGGATATGAGAATGGATCATTGGAAGTAAAGATCCATTTGGAGAGAGTAATCTTTTCAGATATTGCTCTAATGCCATTTTTGTCTTCTCTCCACCAACCGGCAGGGGAAAACATTTCATCCCATGGGGTTTCCATTTTCATATCTGCAAGGAAATGGAATGGATGGAGATTTTGAAAGTTCACACCATTGTTGTTGCTCTTAATGAACAACATAACCGAAATAGAGTAGTAGCAGCGCAGCTACATTTCATGTGTATAGTTCTTTGCATTTGGAACATTGACTCCTTACAAATGACCATTACCATACAGGGATAGGTAGATTCTCTGTGGGAAATTAAGATGATATTTCTTCAAGTACATAGCCAAATCTGGGAAAGAGCTTTCGCAGATATCATAGTAATTAGGGCCAACAATGTTCATCATGTCATCAATCCACTTGCTAGCCAGTTCATCAGCCATTCCAATTCTCTTGGGAGCCATTGAATCTGCTAAAAAGTTGAATAAACTAACTCTTAAATAGGTTTATTTTTCATAAAATTTGTGAATAAAATTCATAAAAATGGCAAAGGCATTAAGGCACGCATGTCTAAAACATGGCGTGCATGTATGGGTGTGCCGCGCAAGTATTTGGCGCGCAGGTTTTACCGCGCAAGTCAAGATACCTTGACAACAGCACAACATCATGGAAACACTGGAAAACAGAGCAACCTGCGCGGTTAAGGTGACCTGCGTGGCGAGAGCTCGAAGGTTTGAAGTCTAGAAATCCAGATTCATTGTACAGAAGGGAGGCCCTCTATTTATAGACGCAGCCAGAACCCTACATGTCATACCCTGGGACACTAAAGGCTCTACCCCTGTGCACCGAACTCTACGCGCCTGAAGCTCATTTGTGCGCCCAAACTTGTGTGCCTCCTTTCCATTGGATTTCTTCTTTTCCTCAGAGTCAAATTCTCACTTCATTTGGATCCAACACTGATTGGGGACTTTTTTTGACGCTATTTTTGGTCACATTGTCTAAAAGAATGGAAAGGAAATGACTTAGCACAATTTGATTCATCCTTTGAAGAAAACATCAAAAATCAATAAAGTCATGAACAAGGGATCAAGAGAACATGTGTCGTGCAAGTTCTGTCACTGGAACACAAGTCTACTTGTGCGATGCATGATGGTCGCACAAGTGACTTGCGCGACCTCAGTGATAACCGCTCGGGGTTTTCTCCTGCCTATAAATAGACCCTATGGGCCCCCCATTCGAGGAGGATTTTTTCCAGAAACTCATATTTGAGCTCCCGGTGCCCTAGTCTCTTTTCAAAGATTCTGAAGCACTTCTAAGGCAATTTCTTACCTAGAACAGAAGATATAAATAGTGGGGGAGGCCTATGTGTTGAAACTCATCAACACCTGCACGCCTGAGGGGTCAACCCTTAAGGGAAAATGCCACACATGCATGCCTCCTTACTCCTTCAATAGAACTTGTGTGCCCCTCTTCTGGAGGAACCTCAAGAGGATTTTAAACTCTTTAATCAAGATTCTCTAAAGTATTACCCTACTGGTTAACCGTCGCTCAAGTACCCCATTTGTCACGCAGGCATACCTACGCGACCAGGACATGCGCGCCCACGCAGTACCTGTGCGCCTACCAGGACTTGCGTGCCCCTGCCTTTTTGGGTTCCCTTTTTTCCAAATTCACCCCTCTTAAGTCATTCCACCTCTCATATTCAAGATTCAATCTTCAAGACACTCTTCAAATCCATTTATGGTATGATTTATTGATTTGGAATCCTTATCTAAAAGGAACTCTGTGGAATATCTCTCAAAACATAGTGAATTATACATCTTTATGTCACTAAAAAATTGATATTTCATTCATTCAACCTCATCCATTAAGATGAGAGAATCCTTAACCTAGTTCTCCTTTTCCGGAATACTCCCAAGTCATATTTCCTCTAATTTCGACATCCTCTTTAAGAGTAAGCCCCAGATCCCCTAACATGCACTTCCGTTTGAAGAGTAATCCCTAGTCTGAAACACGGGCATCCTCCTTAGGAGTAATCCCCAATTCTCAAATTCCCCTAATTTGGGCATCCTCCTCAGGAGTAAGCCCCAAACATTAATTCCTATAACCTGGGCCTCCTTTTCAGGAATAATCCCCAGTCATAATCCTTAACAGAGGCATCCTTTTCAGGAGTAATCCCCAGTCTCAAACATGGGCATCCTCCTTAGGAGTAAGCCCCAAGTCCCTTAATTTTTCAAATCTCTTAATCCTGGGCCTCCTTTTCAGGAGTAAGCCCCAGTCTTAATTTCTCTTAACTAGTCCTAATTTACCTTTGATCTGGGATTCCTTTTGGGGAGTAAAACCCAATCTTAAGTCCTCTCTTAATTTGAGCCTCCTTTTCAGGAGTAATCCCCATGATAGAGTATTCAAAATCTCCATGAAGCACATATACATTTATGGACCCTCCTCCTGGATTTCGTCCCTAAAGTAAATCCTATCCTTCATTTATCTGGGCAGTCATACATACATAATCCCCACATTATTTCTAATGATTGCATCATTCATGGCACAATTGTCTAATTTTTACCAATACCTCTTGTTTCTCACACCGATCATGACTCACACGATCATTGATTGTAAAAGTAATTATGAAATACTTCTTTGAGAAATCAATCATAAACATCACACTCCTTTTCTTGAACTACATAGGTTCTGATTCCTTTTCTAAACAAGGATACATAGGTAGCCCATCCACGGGTTCAATCTCAACACTAAAGGAATCCATGTCCTTCTGAATGACAATAAACTTCAATTGCCCTACTGAGTGGCTTTAAAACCAGCATGGTCATCATAATGACCAAGATACTTCTATATAAATGTGTCGAAGGGTACCATTAACCAAGAATCTCTAATAAATATAGATGAATTTCTATCGATGAAGAACCTCGAATGCATATAAAAGATTCTCTAAATTTCATACTTATCAATCATTGATTGTCAGATCTAAAGGAAAACTCATTTAATACTTTGTAAAGAAATAAGGATTCATGAACATAACTTAAATATATAAAGAGAGTCTTGGAGTAGACAATAATTCCCCTAAAAAAGGTGTGATGAGTCCGACCTCCCATCCTGTAGACCAATGCGAATTCCAAAGCCTCATCAGTCCACAACTAATGATCACCTACCTTTGGAAAGTAGGTCAGAATGGATGTGGAATCATTGGATGTTTCCAGTTCTACGAACAAACCCATTAGAAACTGATTGGAACGTTTGAACCTCCCATCAAAGGAGGGCATCCCCAAAATCCGAGGGAAACATGGTATGATTTCAAAAATCCCCCATACATCCCTCTTTATTATTGAATGATGATAGAATTCTCTCTCTCTCACTAATTCCTCCCATTACACCAGTTACTAAGTCAAAATTCCGTACAAAATTTCTCTCTCCTCATTTACATTCAGACAATTCATTTTTATTATAAATCTAAATTCCATTAATTATGTTGGTACATGAATAAATATGACAACCTTTCTGTCCATTTCGTTTACATTTGATGCAACACCAATTTATCTTTCATCAACCATTTTTATAAATTCTTATGTCATGGCGTAATGTTGCCCAAATTGCACCACAATTTTCCATTATTAAGACTTTGTGTATTGAATACCATGACCATATCTCTATAAATGTAATTCACCTTTATTAAAAATTACTTATTGATTATAGAGTATCATTTATGAATTCCACATTATTTTATCGTGGAATAAATGATGATGTTTAATTAATCCATGTTATATGATCCATGTGGCACACTTATCGATGAAATTAAATGATTAAGAAGGGTGCACCCGGCTAGTGCTCCAATGAATTTGGTAAAGTTTAGTAACATGATACGCCAATTTCAATGAGGTTTTAATCATTATAATTCAATTGATATTAGTCTTTAATCATTCATAATGTTCTATGATCCTTGGATCGTGCTAAAACCATGTAATGTGTTGCTGCCGCATTTCCAAGTTATAATAATCATGCTATATCATGCCTTTATGTTCATGTTTATTTTATGCTCCATTAATATGCCTATTGCATAACATTTGTTGTATTCATCATTTTATTACTTGTTTAGTCCACTAATGGGCTTTATATCTCATACATTTCTTATGCATGTCCTCAGCTTATACCATGCAATGCTAAGTATGTGGCAATGTAGTGGTCATGTAAAGTGTTCTTTCAACAATGATGTTGTGTATCATGTTTTAAGTCATTAAGTAATGTTCCTAAGCCCCAAATACATTTTTACTCTCAATCTTCTATGTTTTATCAAGTAGATAGTTTATTTTCGAAATAATGTCAATTCTTGTAATAAAAATAAGTATTGTTATAGTTGGTATCAGAGGATAGGATTAGATATTTCTGGGATTTAGATTAGAAATTACCATAGAATGACTTAGGGATAAGGCTATGTATAAAAAAACATCCCTATATTTTGGGGAGTATTGAGTAATTTCATTATCAAGAAAATATATCCCTATCTGAAAACAAGCATGTAGATGTAGCTCTGGGAAAGATTTATCTTGGATTGAAAACTTCAGTAAGGAGTTTTGGGCTTGACCTGGGGTATCCTAGTACACGAAAATGGGTCTTGATGCACTTTTGGTTATGAAACTCTTGTGGATTATTCTTTGGTAAAATCACAAGCATATAATAAACCATTTTTATGGGAATAAAAAAATGCACCAAAGAATATATGTTGGGATGTAAATAATGGATAACATAGATTGAAACCAATAAATTCATAAGTAAAAGAAAAACAAATTATTTACAATTCATTTATTTTTTCGATGGATTAGATTCATGTGTTACCCCTAAATTTTATTTTATTCCTAACAATGTCTTGTAATAGGAGTACTCTGGATAACAACAATACGACGATCAATTTGACCTCTATTTTAATGAGATTCCAAATCCAATGGAAGTCGGAATAATGATCATTGTCATGATAATATCTCATTTAACTCATGTTTTGAATAAAAACATGTGTCAAGAGGAACGTTCAACCCCCCCCCCCCACCCCAAGAAAGGAAAAGTCACAATAAATAGCTTTATTAGTCAAAGGCCTCCTACTTCTAATAGATCATATGATCCCTAAATTACTGAACAATGGATAAACTCCATTGAATAGATATTCTCTATCCATCAATATTCCCAACAAGACAAGGTCTTTCTGGTAGCTTATTGAATGGAGGGTGAAGTGGATCTATGGTGGACATTGATCAAATTTACCATGCCTAAGGAGGAGATCAAAGCGTTATAATTGAAGGATTTCTGTAAAATGTTTTTTGTCATATATTTTCCTCCACAACCTATGTCTAATGATGGAACAATGATTCTTTTTCCTCAAGCACAAAAGAAAAATAATACATAGGATCATAACAGGAGAACATCAAAACGCTTACACAACAATCCTCTGGCTTTGTCATTACGCCCAAATATATGGTTGACTGGTTTTTTGGTGGGATGAATCCTAGCCTACGGTAATCTATAGAAATATATGACTTCGATAGGTAAGAAGAAATTTTCTGACTTTCCCTAATGGTTGAAATAGATATTACCAAAACTCATGGGTATCATAGGGATAAGAAGCAAAAGGTGGAATTCAATTCTACCAGTCTGATAGATAAATCCAATGGTTCTTAGAATATATAGCACCCCACATTCCAAATGTGTGGAATGAATCACCCTAGAAATTGCCTAATGTGGATGAGGAAATGATTTAGGTTTAGAAGGGAAGTTCACCTAACCATTATCTGTCATCATGAAAACCCATGACTATGAAAGAGGATAGGAACACTCTGTTTAACCCTAAAATCATTGTTTATTGTTTCAACTTCTAAGAACTAGGGAACCTTTCAAATCAGTTCCCTAATCCAAGGGTTTTCAGAGGAAACCAACAAACTCTAAGGTAGCAAGGGAGATATTTTTTCATCACTACCACCGATGTGTACCCAAGAAACTAATTTTTGATAGTTTTTTTAGATATTAATTCATGAATATAGAACATATTTTTTTATTCGGGTTCTACACATTCTTTTGTATCCATAATGTTTAGTAGAAAAATACCAACACTACAAAAATCATTGAATTAATGATGTCAGTGAGTATGGAAAATGGGGACATCCTTTCATCCCATTAATATAACTCCTACCCTATAATAATTGATGTATTTAACATCCTGGTGAACCTCATCATACTCCCTATGGTGGAATTTGTTGCAATTCATGTCATGGATTGGATTTCCTTGTATAGATCTGAGATAAATTCCCATGAGAGGGAAATCACCATCCTTATTGTGAATCATCCCCTAATTTTTTACAAGACCATTGAGGAGGATGGACCTTATATAACACCATCATATCAAGGGCTGATATTACTGCCCTATGAGCACGCATATCTAGCTCAGATGATTGAGTCTAAAGAAGTAACCATCCTTGAAGACAAGCCAATTGTGAGATAATTAACTGTTGTAATTCCCAGGGAATTTCCTGGTCTTCCTTCTAAAAAATATTTTTAATTATAAACTGATCTTATACCAATGGGATTTTAAATATCCAAGACTCCATATAGATTGTCTTTTGTGGAGCATGAGGAGCTGAAGGAATGACTAAAGGAGAATCTAAAAAAAGTGTCTAAATGCCTATGTGCTTCACTATGGGGTTTAGCAGTCATCTTATTCAAGAAAATGGATTGGTTATTGTGCCTTTTCGTTGATTATCTTGATATCAACAAAATCATGATAAAGAAAAAGTTTCATCTTCCCATAATTGATGACTTATTTGATCAGCAACATGGAGCCCAATACTTATTTAAGGTGGATCTGTGGTGAGGATAATATAATGTATGGATAAAGAAGGATGATATACCCCGGACTGATTTCCATACAAGATAGAGGCACTATGAATTCATAGTAATTCCATTCAAACTCTCTAATCCCCAGCAATCTTTAGGTAATTTATGAAAAGATTCTTTAGAGATTATATCAAAAAATAGTGGTTGTCTTTACAGATGACATTCTAATATACTAAAAAACCAAGAAGGTGAATGAGGGGAATCTAGGAAATGTATTAGAGACCTTGTGAAAGGAGATGCTCTATGCAATGTACAAAATGATTGAGCTATGGTTGAAGGAAGTCACATTATTGGGCTATATCATCACAAGAAATGGGATATCTGTAGATCCCTCATAGCCAACTACAATTGAGGGATGTCGAAGGTCAACATCAATAATGGATATCTATAACTTCCTAGGTTTATCTAGATATTATGAACGATTTGTTAGAAATTTCTCATGATTTTCAAACCCCACTTACTAGGATAACATATAAGGGAGTCAGGTTTTCTTAGAGTGATGATTGTGTATAATGCTTCAAGGAGTTGAAAAGGAGGATAATCACTACGCTCGTGCTCAAAATACCACCAAGTGTGGATCATTTTTTTGGTATTTAGTAATGCATCAAAGAATCTCTTGGGATGTGTGTTGATGAAAAATGTCAATGTCATTTTCTATTCTTCAAGGAAATTGAAGGTTCGTGAGAATAATTATCCAATAGATGATCTAGAGTTGGCTCTAGTGATCTTATCTTTAAAAATTTTGTGGCATTACCTTTTTCGGGAGATGTGTGAAATATATACAGACCAAAAAATCCTATAGTAGATATTACCACATAAAGAGTTGAACATTCACCAATGAAGATGGTTAGAGTTGATCAAAGATGATGATTGCTCAACCCATTACCACCCTGGGAAAGCGAACAAGGTGGCAGATTATCTAATCAGAAAGGACCCCACAATTCTATCATTTATGAGAATTGAAAAGGATCCAGTATTATTATATTTGATGAAGTTGGACATGCGAATCATAAAGAAGGGAACATCATCAATTCTTTCACAATATATTTCTCCCCAATATCTTTAATAAAGGTTAAAGGTTGCTCAAAAGGATGATGTGAGAATTAAAAAGAAGGTGGAAACTTCCAGAAAAGGGAAATTTGTAGAGTTAAATTTTAATGAAGAAGGAATTGTGAGATTTTGGAAAATATTATATCTTCCATAAAGAACAGATATGAATAATGAACTTTTAGATAATGCACATAGTTCGAATTTATCTATTCACCCAGGAAAAAAAAGATAGATCGAGACCGCTGAGGGAATTATTGGTGGGATAACATGAGGAAACATATCATTGAGTATACATCAATGTTCATGGTATTTCAGGCTTTGAAGGTTGAGAGGCATAAGTCTAAGTTGGTGATGAAACTATTACTCATAACAGCATGGAAATTGGAGAACATCACCATAGACTTTATCACTGGACTTCTGAAATACATTCAAAGGAAACAATTCTATCTTGGTTTTTCTAGATCTCCTTACAAAGACTGCACATTTTATTGCAATTAGGGTGGATTTACCATTATATTAACTAGAATAGATATACATAGAATATGTGGTAAGGTTGTATGGAATTCCACTATCAATTGTATTCAATCGAGATCCAAGATTCACCTTTATGCTCTGGGAGAGTCTCCAATACGCTCTGAATACTGGGTGGACTTTAGTATGTCTTATCATCCTCAAACTGATGGAAAATCATAGCATACTATCGAGACACTAGAGGACATGTTGAGAGCATGCTCAATGGACTTCAATAGATGATGGGGTAAACATCTACCACTGGTTGAGTTCATTTATAGAAACAATTTCCACCCAATAATCTTAATGACTCCTTATGAATCCCCATATGGGAAGATGATTAGAACAACAACATGTTGGGATGATGTTGGGGAGATAAAACACCTATGTCTAGAGATAGTTTAAGAAATTATATAGTAGGTTAAGACCATCTAGTAGCACATTAATGCTGCTCAGAGTCAATAAAAGTGATTTTTAGATATTTATCGATTCCACTCTTGAATGTGTTATGGAGAAACCAAATTATTGAAGAGGAAACATGGGAATCAGAGGAAGTGATGAATCAGAGTTACCCACATCTTTTATAAATATAATAAAAAGAAATTTCTAGGGTGACATTTCATAAGGGGGAAAGATTATAATGACCCAAACTTTTATTAATGTAAATTTATCTTGATCAAATTAAATGTCTTATTAGGTAAAATTATTATATAACATATGAAATTCCTTGTTTTTATGTTTTTGGATTCCACAATACCATTAAAAATTGTTACCATTTCTAATATAGCCATTAAACAGTGATCAGGTGATAGTATAAATATAGGGTTTTAACAAATCCAATTTATATTGACAAAAGTAGATATGGCCTCATCTAGTAGATTTTATACATAAAAACCCCATTTTTTGGATCTTGGAATGGAGGTGGCGTCCTTGAGATTCTATCTTTCCAATACAAATCCGACCTTGAGTATGGTATGCTTGAATGGAACTACATATGGGAGAAGTCGAAGTTGATATAGATTACCACTCGAGCGGTGTTATCTAAGCCACACCGAGAGTCTGTCACCATTGGGCACCATACACTAAGGTCTTATTCTAGTGTTTCAAGGGGTTATGTAAGACGACACTAGCAATATGAAATGTACATTATTTTTTATAAAGAATATACATTCATCTTATTATTTTCACTTGGAAAATAGTTTTTAAAGAATAAATAATATCTTTAGTTAATATTAAATTTAGAAAACTATTTTTAGGAGATAATTAATTTTTTAATTAAATATTATTTTTAAAAAATATTATTATTAAATTAATTTTTATTAAATATAAATGAAGATACAATTTTTATGAATTCAATTGTAGTACTTATTATGGAATGAAAGATGTTTTATTCACAACCCTTGAATTTTCGATAAATGTTAGTTTTTATTTTAAAAATTAAAAATTCAAATATTTAATAAAAATATATTAAATTAATACTATTTTAGGAATCAGGATGTTGAAATTATCTAATGGTGGAATTTTCATAATTTTCTGAAATAGTCAAATTTTTGGGTAAAAATTAAATATCGTTTAAATATATAATGTGTTTTATGACATCATAATGACACAATAGTTATGTAATAATATACTATATAAATTATTTCCAGTGTATATATATTTTAGCAATAAATTAATTTGATTTTAGGTTTATTTTATTTATTTTACAAAGCCTTAGTGAACCATCCAAGACATATAAAACATTTTATTTTTTAAAAGGATTTCTTAAGATTATGACTCACCGCTTCATATTCAAGCATAATATTATAATAAGGTGGGTCATTGGCCTTATAAAATAATTTTTTTCACTCCCTTTTGTTAGAATCCATGGGCCAAAACCATGGTATAGTTTGTGGTTTTGATTTGTTTAATGTGTCGGGTCCAAAACCTAAATAAAAAAGAATTCCCTCCATTTTCCTATTTAATTCCACCCTTGATCCTAATTACTCTTCAATAAAAGACATTGGATATCAACCAAATTCTTCCCTCCTCTCTCTATAATCCTCTCAAGGTGGCCTAATCTCCTATGAATCCTCTCTCAAGCCCCTACCAAGCCTTTGTGATCACAGATCCATGTAAGGGATTCCTTTCATCCTCATTTTATCCAAGTATATTAATATTGTTATTCCCATTTATTTTAAATTATAAATGTTTGGGTATGATTTAAAACCTCCCCTATACTATCCTATTTATGTTATAATTATAAGATACCCATTTCCCTCTCATTGATGCCTTCCATGTATACCCTTTACCATGCTGAAATTATGTAATGGATTAATTCCTTCCTCATTTTATCCATGTTTATTAATGTTATTATTCCATTTTAATGTCAATTATAAATTTTTGGGCATGATTTCTACTCTCCCACTTACTTCCCTCTTTATGTTTTAATAATGAGATACCCCTTTCTATCACACTAATTCCTCCCACGTACACCACTTACCATGCTGAAATTCTGTAAGGAATTTTTCTCTCCTCATTTACATTCTAGAAATTATATTGTATTATAAATCCAAATTCTATTAATTGTGTTGGTATAGGTATCCCTCTAACCCCCATACTGTCAATTTCATTTAAATATAATGATACACCCATGTCACTCTCATCAACCATTTCATGAATTCTTATGTCACGCCTTCATGCTGTCGAAATTGCACTGCAATTTGACAAGGGAAATCATTGTGTAGCGAATACCCTTCCCATTTCTCTATCTAGGGTATTCAAAATTATGCACATTTATTTGTTTATAATATATTTTCATTTATGATTCATCATTATTTTTTTGTGCAATAAATGATGATTTTTAATTAATACACATTATATGATCTATGTGGCACACTTATGCATGAAATGGAATGATTAAAAAGGGAGCATCCTAATAGTGCTCCGATGAATTGGGTAATGATTTGTATCATGATATGTCCAGTAAAATTAGGGTTTAATAGTGGTAATTCTTTTTCAATGTGGATTTACTCTTCCTCCATGTTCAATGGGAATTGGATCATGATAATTCCATCTTTAGTGTTGTTGCCACATTTCTATGTTAAGATAATCATGCTATATCATACCATTATGTTAATGTTTTTTTATATGATCTATGGATATTACTATTGAATAACATGTATTTTATTCTTCATGTTATTCCTTGTTTACTCCGTTACTAGGCTTTATAGCTCACCCTTTTCTTTTTCTTGTCCTCAAGTTATCCCATGCAATGCTAAGTAAGAGGTAATGTAATGGTCATGTAAAAGAAGTTTTCAATAAAGATGTTTTGTTTCATGTTTTATGTAATTATGTAATGTCAATAATCCTAAGTGACACTATATCTCTCAATATTTTATGTTGTATCAAGTGAATAATTTATTTAATTAATCATTTTTATCTTTGTAATAAAAGGCAGGGTTGTTATAAATTTATCTTTCGCTATGGTTGTGGAATGGGTAGAAACCAATCATGTGTGTACGCATGCTTTATATAAAAAATCGGATGTGTATAGTACAATAAAATTGAGTAAAAATATGAAATTATTATAAATCAATGTGTAACTAATATTTTTTTATGAAAACACAAATAGTACAACAAGAAGAATAAGAAGAAATTAATCAATGGATCCTTGATTCATGTACTAACCGTATTGAACTTCTTGTAGATTTGGAGTGGAAAAACATCTCCGCCTCCTAAAACATCCTAAATTATGTCCTATACCCTCCAATGTATAAAAATACATATATATTTAGAGTTTATGAGATGATAGGATTACATGTGGTTTTAAGTGGGAATGGGGTAATTAAACCAAATATTTTAAGCAAAATTTGGAACATTATTTTCCACCAAAAAAAAATATTCATAATTCCATAATAAAATATTAGTATTTTAAAATATCATTATAGTGATAATCTAGAAATTTGGGCCCAATACAAAACATATAAAGAAGTTATGGCCCAAATATGGATGTGGTGTCCAATTTGGTGAGTCCAGTCTTGCTTGGATATCATGGCCCATTTACTGTAATAAACGGATTGTCCCAAATCTGGTATAATAAAAAATGTCGTATTCCCTTTATTTAGGAACACCATTAAAAAAATTCAAGTTCAAATAACTCACTAAAACATATTTAGTTGAAATACTATAGTGACCATTAATAGGAAAAACTCTCAAATTATCAAATAAATGATTTAATCCCAAAAATATTATATGTAAAAAAATTTGCAATAATTTGAGGATATTATTTAATTTTTTATCAATAATGTTTTTTTTATCATTATCCATGTTTCATATTAAAAATATTCATCATGCTGTTATTTTGAATTGATGAAAATGAAAATTTAATACATGAATAAGATCTTGATCCACCATGAAGGTTATGTGAATCACATTGAAAAGGATGGAAAATATTCATGTAGATACTTTAGATATTTTACATGTGAGACCCTATGATTTTATTTTTGAAAAAATTAATTCTATTGTATGTCTTTCATTATATTCTACAATATGATAAGCTTCCTCCACCCACAACAACAACATGTCTTGTGTTACATGAAACATTGAGTTTTTATAAAACATAATAATATTGTATTAAATATTTAAAAAATACAATTATAACCTATTTTCTAGAATTTTTGGACTGAACAAGACTAAATTAATTTTTTATTTTTTATTTATAGGTGTAAAACCATTTTGCAATAACAAGAATTATTTTTCTGAAGATAAAACTATGAACAAGTGTGTTTTATACAAATAAATAAGATTGTTTATATTTTTTTATTTATATTAAGAGTATTTATTAATAATATATTTGATATAATTTTTTATATTCATATTTTGTTCTACATATGATATAATATCAAAGAAAATTCTATGGATAAAAGAATTATTTATCTAAAAATGATGTTTTCATTCTTTTGATGGTGAACTTTTTTTAAATCTAGTATTTTATAATTTTATAATTTTTATTTGTTAAAAATTACTTCTTATTTGAAGTATTATTATTAATATTTAATATGGATTATTTTTTGGAATTTTGTGACTAGATTAATGTTTTGATGTGTAATGGAAAATAAAGAATTTTAATTGAAAACAACTTTTTCATAGAAATAATTTATAATGTTAATTTATATTATTTACTTGTTTTATTGTATAATTAGATATTCATTATTATTTATTCCAATATTTTTCATTATAATGAATTTCACATTGAATTTGGATATAAATCAACTTTAATAGTTTCAACGTTTTAAATATAAAAACTTTTATTATAGCATAGTCAACTTGATTAATTTTAATTTTATTTTATCCACTTTTTGTTTTTTAATTAGTAATAATAAATTATATATTTGGATTAAAAATGTCCTAATTTAGTCAATATGTAATTTTTTTACCACATGAATAGTTAATTTTATGATTTTTATTACCAAAAATTAGAGTGAATTAGATAATTAAGGATAATAATAATATTATAAATATTATAAAAAAACCAAAATAAATTGTAAAATTTTATTGTATGAATTTAATTCAACCATTATCAGTTAATTTTTTTAATATAAATATTTAAGTTTCATATTTCTAGGAAAATGACAGATATATTAATAAAATTAAAGGGATTAAAAAAATACCTTACTCGCACATTTAATATGTATAATATTTTTAATATGTGTTTAAAAATTTTATATTCTAAACTACATATATTTAGATGAAGTATAAATTATTATATAAATCTGTATATTTTTTTAAAAAATATATGAGAACAAATAATATAAGGCCCTGACCTTAGACATTAAAAAATATTGAATTAAGTTGATAATTCACAATGAGGCTCTTTTCAGGTTTAGATATTTAGAGAATTATGTCATATCATAAACATAACAACTTGAGTATTACATGTAGTCACTTCTACTCAATATACATTTTTCATATATTATAAATTATTGAAAGGAAGAGTCATGTTTAGTTCCATGTTTTAGATAGGATGACTTTTCCTTGATCCCATCCATGACCCTATTAATCTTAATGTACTATGAAAAAAAATTTCAAAAACATTGGATTATTATAACATGAACATTAAGGATTATAAAAAATTAAAAGAAAACATTAGTCCCAAAAATACGTACTAAGAATAAGATCATTAACATACTTCATGAAATCATATGATTTATGAACAAAACATAGAAATCATAAATTATAAAGGTATCTTGTGGCATCCATAACAAATATACATAGTATATTTCAATGCTACGTAGTTTTTTATGTTTGGAATACTCATCGCAGTATATTTCTTAAATCTCATAGGAGAAACATTGATGTTTACCTCTGTCACGTTACACAATGCATTTGAGATCTATCTCTTGCTCACTCCCATATATTTATCATGGAACCACCCATATACATAAACAATTCCCAATAACCATAACATATTAATAACAAATAAAACAAGAATCAATGAAAGGTAACATTTCCACATTGAAATCAAAATATAACATTTAAATATATTGACATAATCAATCCATTATCAAAACCATTTTAAATACCAAAATACTTAAAAGAGTATATGATATTTATATTCCTTCTAATAAAATTACCTCTTGTAAAGGAAGACAAATATTATATAATTATCATGGTGGTGGAAAGGTCATTGTCACCAAGTATGTCATGAAGTATCATTTATTTTTTTGGTTTAGTAAGACGCTACGTAAAAAAATTTCCATTTGAATGAAATGAAAAGTCAAAGGTGTTTATATGCCGTAACAAAGAATAAAATGTATAAAAGAAAATATATATCATTGAAAAAAGATTGAGATAAAGTCCCATACAAATAATTTTATCATAACATTAATGATAAATCAATAACATAAGTAAAAGGTATACGTTTAACCCAAAAAAATAAAAATTTTGTTAAGATATCCCCTTAAAATAATCTGATAGCCTAACTGTGTCACATTAATATTCCGAAAACGAGTTGATGGGAGAGATATAGTGTCTCTAATCACATGTACATAAAATTAATAAAAATATGGATATATCAGTCCATATCCTAGTATAAGACAATGGAAATTAAGAGGCATAGCCTAAATAAATTCTTTGACAAAAAGTGGTGGGTGAAAGGTTCCCTTACTGATTTAGTAAATTACAAATCATACAACACATAAAAGATGGATCATAAAATGATGATTTTAATAAACCTTAATTAATGTATATTAGAAAAATAATACAATTATGTGATGTAAATAGACCACACAAAACTAAATAGTGACTAATTGGGTGTGAATATCACGTGAATAATAAGTGAGATGGAAACACCTTACGTCAAGATTGGATATTATTGTATGTGACTTGTTATTCCAGAAATAATAAAATTATGTTAATTTATACTAGCTTAACAACCCTTTTAATTTATATTTTTCCTTTTATTTCACTTATTACCCTACTACAAAAGTTCGTTAATTACTTGAGTTTGTATCAGACATTTTTTAGATGATTGGGACTTCATTCAAAAATTAACTTGTTATAGTTACAAATTGTCCATGTGGACAATCTTCTAAAATATATAGAATGATATTAATGATTTAGATATCATATATATCATATATATCTAATATTTATTTATTTAAAATATTCCATTACATTTATATATAATAAATTAATTGCACTATTGATGGTGACAGTAAGTCGTACGTACGCATGAACGCAACTTTAAATTATTTTTCATTTTAAAGTGAATAAAAATTAAATAATACATTGGTATATTATAATTAAAATATAAAATATATGTTATATATGTTTAATATGTTCATAAATTCCATCCTTGATACATTTTAGTTATAGAATGAACGATTCATATCAAATTGAGGGGGTGGTAGTCTTCACATCCCCAAATACTATTATCATATTTATGCATTATGAGAACCATTAATGTATTATAAAAATAAAAAATACTGATTCATATAGATAACATAAATATCATAAATATCATATATAATTAAATTTCTATAATAATTTCCATCATAATATATGGTAGTAGAATATAGTAAAATCATTATTTCGTAAGGCAGTAGTTCGCCGTCCACAGAAACAATATATACTATTCAGATTAGATTGTGGTGTGTGTAAGTGTATTTAGAAACTCTATCATAAAAAAACCTCATATATTGAAGATAATTATGTTTTTATGTATTAAAATAATAAGTATATCATAAGGAATGGAGATGTAAAAAAAAAATAACATGAGAGAAGACTTTACCTTTAAATCGGGTAACTCCATTGGGTTTGAAAAAAAGGATGTTTTTAAGTGTATTATTCCTATTTTAAGGATTATATGAGGAATATAGGGATCTTGGAAGATTATTTTGGAAGATTTTGGACAATCCATGTCGCTTGAGTGTTCTGAGAAATGGTTTATAGGTGATGGCCTTTTTTAAGGGGGAGGAGTGGCTCTTTAGGGAATTCTGAAAGTATTATTTTTTTATAAACATATATTCAGTTTCAAAAGATAAAAAACTTATTAAATTTTAAGATAATATGAATAATGTTCTAAATAGAATCATCCAATAATAATTTTACAGGTTTTGGATATTTGTTTTTTATTTTTAAAATATAATTTATCCAAATCTTTCTTTATTAAGGTAATTGCAGCATCATCAATGTGTCATAAGAAATTTTGTTTATTTAATGTCTAAAATTATAAATAAAATACCAGGTTTTAGGAAATATTTTTAGATTTAAAATTAATATTTATAGTCAAAGAGATAACCTATATAACCCCATATTAAACTTATTTTACTGAAAGACATATTTTTATGTTACTTTTGACTTTACATTAAATTAATAAATATAAAGTGTCATTATCATTCCCTTATGGCTCCATGGGGTTCCAAAATTAACCCAAGAATTCCCAAGGTCAGACTTACCTCATCCAATATGATTAATTCAATTTTAAGAGTAATTTAATATTATTATAATATTATTTTTTCATCCTTATTTAACAGATTTACCATTTAACCATGGGAAATAAGAAATTTACTAAAGTAAATAATCAAGATGTATAAAATTAAAAAATAATAATTTATAAATTTTGGACCTCCTGATTCCTAAAATGGAATCCATTTTTACGAATTCAAAAGACATAATTGTCCAAAATTAATTTAAAATTAATTCTCGTTGTCAAAACCAAAGAGCTTGTTTTTAAGTAACAATAATTTTCAAAAGATTGATATTTGTTTATGTCAATATTCATGGTCAAATTACTTATAGTGACCAAAATTGGATTAAATGTTAAAATTATAATCCAATTTAACTTTAATAACATTGAAGGGAAAATCTACATATATAAATAAATTTTTTGAAAAGGTAGTTTTGAATTAAAATGCGGTATTTTTCACTATTCACTGGAAAATTAACATTATGAGAAAAATTCCAAAAATATACCGAATGTAAATTTTGATGTCCCAATTATAAAAAAGTAAATTATTTTTTCAAATTGAACTTATAATTTGGAAAAAAATATATTTTAAAATGGTTTACCATCAAAAGGTGGTAAAATGACCTTTTAAAAAATATTTGGGTATTTCATGCTTAAAATTGGATTTATTCTGATTTTAAGCCTCTAAAATTTATTGAAAAAATGTAAATACATTTAAAAAACATGTAGAATAATTTTGTAGTAAGTTTTTTCTATTCTATCCAACACAACATCGAGGAATTAACTACCATTTAAATTATTAATATTATTAAATTATTTTTCTGTATAAATCAACATTTTGTGCAATGTATGATTTCAGAGAAATATGTTGTTGCGTGTTGTGTATGGTATCAGAAAAAGAGTCACCTTGAACATAAAATTAGTATCTTATTCATAATTATTAATATAAATGAAAAATAATAATTCTATAAATATCTGGTTCGTTACATCCTTCCACTCTTTTTGAGAATTGCGTCCTTGCTATTTTAAAATTGGGCAAAAAAACTTCATTGAATATCTTACATCAGAAGAGAGTAATTTTAATATAAATTTAAAAGAAATAATGGGAAGTAAAATGTTCACCCGAGATAACACGTACTAGGATTCCATGAAAAAATGGATATGGAGAAGAAACTAAGTGTCATGTTCTGATGGAGACTAATAGAAAACATGACCTGAAGAAAGTTAACAATCTGAAAACCATAAAATTTTGATGGGTTAAATGGTATTTAATTCCCCAGTATGAAATGACTAACATAAAAAGTTTTTGTTTTCTATTACCTTTTATAAATATGAGGAATTTATTTATTAGATTGACTAACAACATATAGAAATATTCATATATTTCATGTGGAGATTTATACCATAATAAATTTCTTCCACAAACTCATCCTTTCTAAAACGATGAGTATTTATGAAATCATGCCACACCTGAAGCCCTATAATCATCTTATAGTAAATCATATAATCCAAATAGAATAAATAAATATTTCCCCTATCTTTAGACATTATCCAAAAAAAAGGTATGTATGGGATCAGATAATCCCAAAAAAGGATAATCCATTAACAAAAGAAATACTACTCTTATTCTACAAAATTGGCCCAACAATACCAAAATTTAAACAAAGTCCATTCAATGAACAATTTTCCTTATAATAATTCAATATAATACAAACTAATTTTATATCCCCAAAGTTCAGAAGGATTTGACAACATAGCATTCTATGATAAATCATAACATTTTTCTCCAAATAACATCGAATACTCTTAAAGTCTCATACAGAAGTGTAATTAACCTAATCACTTATTCTCTATGATAGATTAATCAATTCCATAAATAACTAAAATCTATATATTTCCACAATAAAATCATAGATTCTTCCAAAATAAAATTCCAACCGTTACTCCACAAATGAGATCCCTTTGTATTCTATTTCCCTTAATCATATAATGTTCCAACAGAAAAAACATCTTATAAAATAAACATTATCATTTAATCACCAAATAATTTTCATATATTAATGATATCCATAATAGAAAACATAATTCCCCTAAATCTCATTATTCTTGATCGATATAATCATTTAACATTTAAGAATAAGGCATACTGACTAGGGACTTCACATGGGCCAGTAATAGTCGATGTACCCTTATCGCCCTTCAGTTGTGGGTTCAATTCCCATGGCCTTTCCAGATAAAATGGACTATCACCCATCTTATGGGTTGTAATTTTAAAAAAACTGAAAACTATCCCTAACATGTTTTAACCTCAAAGGTTTTTTATACCTTTCATTTTCATCCCAATACATTAGGACCACAACATCATATATATTGTAATTTTTTCACCTCCATATGATAAAATAAAATTCTCCCCAATAGAAAGAACAATATACCTTTATCATGGTGTCCATATGGTTTCCTCATCTTCTTGTTCACATTGGTATAATGTCTATGCATTACAATAATTATTTAGAGATCCTTTAAAATAATTTTCTTCCTTCATCCAAATACACCATTAACAGCATGGTTCATATGGTTGGTTGCAGAAAAATAGTTTCAGAAAATAATCATGTATGACATATAATTTCAAAACATCTGATAAAAAAGGATTTTTATAAAATAGGTGAAACGAGGTTGAGTTGTAACATTTAATCAATGGTCCTTTTAAAATACCATAATTATGTGCTGAGAGACTATATTTTAAAAGAAAATATAAATAGGTTTCTCAAGGATCTGATTCATCGAACCTTTATCAAAATCATAATATTCTTCAAAATCATTTGATAAGGTAAAATATAAGAAAATTCCTTGATAATATTTTCCTTTCTTTAAAATATGAGAATTTTTTGAAAATAGGATTTGAATAAGTAAAAACCACTATCCTTGATGATATCGATGTATAGTGGTGGTGTTTGATATCCCAACAACTGGTTACAGGTGATTAGTATTCTAAAAAATGTTTCACAATCATTTGAACATGAGTTCGCAATAATTATTGCATGCATGTCATCAGGAAGAGATGGGAATGTTTTTTGAGATCCTACTCCATCCATTTGTGTCCATCATTCCCTGATCTGAAAAAGTAATAAAACAAATGCATAAATATAATAATAGACCATGGAATTAACCCTTTTTTTTAATAAAAAATCATAATCCCGAAAGTTGTCTAATAGGACCTCTGATACCAACAATAAGGGACCAACCTTAAACATTACATAATCTTGAATTAATTTAATAATTCACGTTGAGAATATTTTTAGGTTTAGAGATTTAGAGAATTATGTCCTAACATATATATACCAACTTGAATATTACATGTAGAAACTTCTACTCAATATCCATTTTTTCATAAAATAATAAATCTTGAAAAAAATAAATGTCTAGTTCCATGTTTTAGACAGCATGACTTTTCTTTGATTCCATCCTTGACCCTAATAATCTTTATGTTTTGTGAAAAAACATTTCAAAATCATGGGATGAGTTTAAAAATATTAGAAACGATTATAGAAAAATGAATGAAAACATTAGTCCATCAATACATACCATGTATAAGATCTTTAGCATACCATATGAAATCATATGATTTATGAATAAAATATAGAATCCATTAATTATAAAGGAAATTGTGGCATCCATAACATAGTTATGTTATAGCTTTCATAGATATGTAGGGAGTTACATTTGGAATAAAAATCATAGTATATTCCCTTAATCTATTACGAGAAACAATGATGTTTACCTCCGTCACATTACCTAATGAATTGGAGAGTTATTTCAGTCACACCCACCCTAGGATTATCATTGAACCACCCATATACATAAACAATTCCCATGTACCATAAAAAATTCACTACACATAAAACAAGCATTACGATGACATAAAACATCCACATTGTAATCCCATTATAACAACTAAATATATTGATATAATCAATCCATTATCAAAACCATTTTCATTACCAAAATATATAAAAGTGTATATGGTATTTATTTTACTTATTAAAATATTACATCTTGTTAAGGATGCCAGATATCAAATAATTCTATTTTAATTTAAAAGTTTGTATCACTATGTAAGTTAAAATGAATCATTCATTTGGTCGTTTAGTAAAATACTACGTATAAAAATATTCCCTTTAAAGGAAAAGAAAATTCAAAGGTGATTATACACTATATTAGATAAAGTTTTGTATAAATAAAAATATTCCTCAATGAAAGGATATTGAGATGATCTCAATTAAAATGATTGTATCATAAATTTAATTATTAATTAATGGCATAATTAATATGTATATGATTGTCCCAAAGAATGGAAATTGTGGTAAGAAGCCCTCTTTCAAAAATTTGATAGCCTAATGTAATCACATTAAAATTTATAAAAAGAGTTGATGGGATAGAAAAACGGTCTCTCATCAGTTGGACATAAAATGTACCGAAATAAGGTTAAATAAGAACATATACATACATAATAAAATGGATATTGAGGGACAAAACATAAAAGAAGTATTCTTCCAAAAGAGGAGGGATAAAGGTTCCCTTACCTATTTGGTATCTTTTGAAACATACAATGCATAAAAGAAGGATCGTACAATGAAGAAGTAAATAACCATAAATTAAATTATATTACACAAATAATACAATCATGGTAAGTACATACACCGCAGAAATGGAAATTGTGGAAAATATTTCATTAAATCTCAACAGAATCAGAAGTGAGATGAAAACCCCTTACCTCAAGTCTGACATGACTTCTATATTTCTTATTCTACCTGAATAATTAAAAAAGTTAATTTATACTTGTTAAAAAACCCTTTTCATGTTTATTATTCCTTTTATATCACTTATTACCTTTTTAAAACAATTTTTTAATTAAATGAGGTCAAATCAGACATTTTTTTGACGTTCAGGACTTGAGTCTAAGAAGAACATGTTATAATTAGAAATTGTCCATGTGGTCAAAATTCCATTGTATCTAGAATTATATTCCGGATTTATATATCATATATATCATATATATATATATATATCCATTTTATATGTATCTATGATTGTCTATAAAATTTGGACATAAGAAATTAAATTCACCATTCATGGAGACGGTAAGAAGTACGTACGCATAAACACTACATTCAATTATTTTTCATTTTCAAAGGAATGAAAAATAAATAATACATAGCTATATTATAATTAATGTATAATATATATGTTATATAGGAAACATATCTTCATAAATTATATCCTTGATATGTTCTATGTATATTATGAACGAGTCATATCAGTTTGAGGGGGCAGTGGTCGGCAATTCCTCAAATGAAATTATCATATTTATGTGTTTTGGAAAGAATAAATGTATGATGTAAATTAAAATAATAAAAGAATTGAGAAAAAATGAAAATCATAAAAATAATTTATAATTGCAATTCCTTCCTAATGGAAACCATAAGGGATGGTATGAGAATATTGAACAATCATCATTTCATGAGGCAGTAGTTCTCCATCAACAAAAACATTATGTCATATACCCATTAGATGTGGGTGTGTGTATGTTTAGTTATAATACATGGAAGAAAAATAAACTATTATATTGTGGATACTGGTGTTGTCATGCAATAAACGAATAAAGAGAGCATAGGGAGTGGAGATGGAAAATAAAAGAAAAGAACTTGACAGAAGATGTTACCATTAAATTGGGTAACTATGTTGGGTTTGAACCAAAAGGATTTATGGAAGTGCCTAATTCCTAAGCTCAGGATTATATGAGGAATATAGGGATATTGGTATCTATTTTGGGTAGAGGTTGGTCAGGAAAAGGGGATTTAGAGGTGTTAGAAATTGGATAGATGTGGTGGCCTTTTATAAGGGGAGGAGGGGATCTTTTGGAATGTTGGAAAGTATTATTTTATTATAAACATATTTTTGGTTTCAAAAGGTCCAAAAAATTTTAAATTCTAAGATAGAATGACTCATGTTCGAAATAAAATCATCCAATAATAATTGGACAGGTTTTGTATAATTTTTTTTATTTTTATAATCTAATTTATTTAAATCATTCATTATTTATGTAATAAATGTATCATCATTGTGTCATAAATAATATTATTTATATGATATATAATAATTATGAATAAAATACCAGGATGTATGAAATCATTTTACATTTCAAGTTAATATTTATATTCTATTATTTAACTTATATAACATCATATAAAAATTGTTTTTAAAAAAAGATATATGTTTTCTGTACTTTTTTCTTTTCATTAAATTAATTAATATAAAGTGTCATTATCTGTCCCAAGTCACTCCATGGGGTCCCCAAATAGACCCAATGATTCCCTTGGTCAGAATTACCTCCTAATATATTGTTAAGAAAAGTGTAAATGTAACATCCCAGGTAAATAAATAATTGTCACGACCCGCCCTCGGGGCCCGTGCTGTGACTACCACAAGCACGCCTTCCATAGGCCAAGGGCTGGCGACTAGCACCAAAGTCATAAATCCCGATAACTGGAAAGGCATTACCTTTATAAAAGTAAACAAAACACCACAGAGTACAAGCGGAAGTAAAACACTAAGTACAAAAGAAAGTGATGAAAAGTAAATGGGCCAGAATACAAACCCAACTAAAAGTATAGCTACAACTGAACGAAAGTACAACAGAAAACAACAACAGCTGGAAGAACGGAAGCTGCTCCTAGGACGTCCTCCTCGGATCCTACCTGAAGGGTAGGTACAGATGGAGCAGTTCCTGGATCGTCCACCACAGATCCTACCTGAAGGGTAGGTACAGATTGCCTCCACAATGCTCTCGCCCGTCAACCTCTTCCGAGTGTCGTCTCACCTTGAAGTCCACCTCCAGATATTGACTCATCGTGTAGTCCACCTCCGGGTACCGTCCAGTCCTCGAACACACGGTCTCTGTCAGCACTGTCTGTCGTCTGCAACCAACACAACGAGGTGCGAGCATAGCCCGTGCATGGGTGAGTATAACGATACTCAGTAGGGACCCCGAGACCCTCAAGGTCTCACTAAAACCAACAAGGATAACCATAAAGAAGATCTCAACAGATAACCTCTACATAGGTATATGCCCATACATATACATAAGTTATCAAGTAACTCATCTCAATCATGAGGAAACACAAAAATTATGAAATCAACGTATAACCACCACCCAGGTATATGCCCATACACATACCCATGTTATCAAGTGACCCATCTCAATCAAGAGGTAAACACAAAGGTCATAGACTCATCTCAAACCAGGATTTTCATTATCAAAACCATAACTGCTGAAGAGCCCCATCTATGGAGTGTACAGTGGTCCTGCCACAACTCTGAGGTACTGATCACTAATCCAAGTCTCTGAGGTACTCCTCCTGTCGAGTACCGCGGGTCTGCTGCCAAATATTGGGCGCTCCGTCCGTTGTGGGTCTGCCGCCAAATACCGGGCGCTCCCCTTAATAGCCTACAGAGGTACTCCTTCGTTCGAGTACCATGGGTCTGCTACCAACTACCAGGTGCTCCGTCCGCCGTGGGTCTGCGGAAAAATACATGGCGCTCCGTCCACTGGGCTAGTCGACTCACTCCAAGTCAAGTCGGTCAAGCAGTTGTCAGGTCTCAGTCGTCTACACCGTCTTCGTACTCGGTATGCTCGTCTCCAGGAGGTACCGATCCACGAGCTACTTTTCAATACTCCAAGTATTTCATGTCCCACGAAGATGTATCTCAAAGTACTGCCACGTCATAAGGGTCTCAACACAACAGACGGCGCGTCAATCAGAAGCCCGATCTGTGAGTTATTAGACTTTTTGTCCCAGGGCCCCGGTTGGTTTCATGTGCGAACCAACCCAGCCGTATCTCAACTGTACCCCGAACTCCCATAGTGTATACGCATATGGACCGTTTCACAACGTGACCACTAACACCGCTGACGGTTCGTCAATCGGACGTCCAGTCTGAAAGATATCAGCTTTTCAATTCCAGGGGCTCGGTTGGATTTCGGGTACAATCCAACCCGGCCATACTTCAACAGCATCCAATCCTCGGGCGAATACTGCCAGAAGTTCCGTCTCATCAAGAGGAATTCAAAAAGTAAACGACATGTCAATCGGACATCCGAAGCTCCAGATATAAGTGTTTCCGCTCTGAGGGCCTGGCTGGTTTCGTGTCCGAACCAACCCGGCCGAACCCAAAGTTCTTCAAAAGCTTGAGTATAATATACTGAAACAACCGTCTCGATCCAAGGGTCGCATCTCCACTAACGGTGCATCGATCAGAGGTCTACAGCTCACGATATTGATGAAAGACCGAAAAGGTTCCGAAAATGGGGGGTCAGGGCCCGGACCTACCCGGCCCAACCCCCCCTCGGTCGGCTCGAACCGGGTCGACCCGACCTGGGACTGGGTCCGACCCGGATGGTGCAAACTGGCCCGGCTGGGGTGGCCCAGCCCGGCCTGTGTGCGACCTGGCCCGACCGGTGGCTCGGCTCTGCCGGTTATGGCTGAGCAGAGTAGAGCAGGGCGCTTCCCCCACATAAAGAACTGCGGCCCTACGTGGGGCTGCCCGTGCCAGCGGACGCAGCAGTCGGTAGCGTCCCGCCGCTCCCCTCCAATCCCGCATGGTCGCGGGACCGCGCTTCGCCGCCACGGCTTCAGTCGCAGTAGATTTTTCAGAGACTTTGGGATTAGGTAGCTATAAGCATAGTTTGATACTATGTCCTTAGACGGATATGTCCATAGTTTGAAAAAGTGTTCATAGTATCATATGGTCATAGTACCAAATGGTGGCCTTTTTTGTTTATGGACATGGTTTCAAACCATATCCTTATGTGTGTGTGGGAAAAATAAACTAAATCAAGGATGTAACCATTTATTTCGAATTTCCTTCCCATTTCACATGTTTTTTGGGGGTTCTCACATTTCCTATAACCAAAGATTCATATAACTGTGGATATATATTGTACTATGGTCATGTTTATGGATTCTATAGAAATCAGTTTCCTAAGATGGTTATTTTTCAAACATTGTCTCATGAAGTGTGGTCGATGGGATTCTTTATAATAATAGATGTTTCTTCCCTAAATAAAATGGATTCAATATCTTTACCAAGAGTTCTAATTTCCTCCCCCATTAAAAAAAATTTTCTTTAAATATTGAAATCCAGTGTGTATGAAGAATTATATATAATTTGACCATAATTACAAAAAATAAATCATTAAATAGAATATTATTAAGAATCATAAATAGAAATTCATGACACATACTTATGGTTATAGGAATTCGATTATGTGTTTTGACTGAAAATACTCTTAATGTTTTAGGGGAATACATAATTTTAATTGAAAACATATAAGATGTAATTGATTTAAAGTATTTATAATCAAAAAATAATTATCTAAATATGATTATATTATTAATGTATATATGAACACATATTTTTTAACATAAAAATCATTAATAATGATTTTATAATCTTGGCCTTCCCTCATAGCATCTTCTATTGTATTCTTCCTTGGAATTTGGGATATTAGATGGAATAATTGACCATTTATTTATAGTGAAATCACTGGATAGTAGTGGCCTCTTCATTTATTTTACATTCATGAGTAAAAAGACACTTTTCATGGCATTTTTTATAAAACCATGTGCACTTCCAGAATTTTGAATGATGTTTCATTCCATAATTTTCCCATTATGTAAATTTCTTCATTTTTTCATCTTCCTCAACACATTCCAAATTTATTAGATTTCAAATAACATATTCTCATCTTGAGATCCCTTGAATGTATCAGACCAATAAAATTACTTCTATATTTTGATGGGGTATGAATATACTTCAACATATGGTGAAATTTTTTGATAAACAAGATTCTTTTAGAGTCTTTTATTAAGCCCGACATAGAAATGGTCAATTATTCAATCTATATATCATATCTATATAATATAATACTTTAATAGTATTTTAATGGTTCCCTCATAATCCCCAAAACTATATTCTTCCTTTTTAATTAATATAGTGAGATTTATCTTCTTTTTAGTTCATTTATTACAAGGTAAATATTTATTATTGTATTTTTCATTAAAATTAGTCCATTCACGTTGTTCTATTTCCTCTTTCTACTTTGAATTGTTGATCAATAACCACCATTTATTTGAATCACCTATAATGTAGTATAATTTACATTTAAAATTTTTCTTTTCAAAACATCCCATTTCCCGAAATAACTTTTTAAGGGATAGATACCTTACAGAGCTACAACTGGATTAGTAGTCCCAATTAATTATTGGGACTTCTATGGCAAGATGCAATCCATCATAGGTGAATAATAAAGTTTAAAAATATGTTTCTCCATTTAGTAAAGTTATTTTTCATAACATGGGTCATTTAACCAAATATATCCACAATATGATCAGTTCCCACACTAGTTGTATAGGATTTCTCAGTAGGAGATTTTATACATTTACCATGGGTGTTCATTCCCTTCTTTATTCCAAAACCCATTTATAATTGATGGAATATAATATATTTTATCATAAAAATATAATATTTAAATCATAAATTATATATCTATATATGAATGAAAACATAACAAAAATTAAAAATTAATTAATTTTTAATATTGGAATCATAATATTTGGTTCATTATTAATATAAAAATATTTTCCAATACATAAAAATAGTTTGTAATTAAAATTTGAATTAAATAAAAAATATCCCCCAAATTTTAAAATTATAGGCATTGTTGGCCCATATATGTGACCTAGGTGATGATCGATTCAAATCCCAATATTCCCCTTTCATAGCTATTACCACTTGGTAGGACTATTCCAAAACATTGTCCACTTCTAGTATCCATACAAGGATGTATTTTTAGGGAAAATACATAATCTCTATGATAATAAAATTTTATAATGTTATCCTATACTTCAATTTTTCCTCAAATTTATTTATAATATTTTTCCTTTGTAATTTTTTTTCTCTATATACTTCCCAAGGATTTTACTAAATATTGTATGATACCAACTCTAAAAACAACAAATCTAGTAACCCATATTGGGTGGTCAATTTTTTACATTGGTATATATACTAGTGTCCTAATCATGAATGGATAGTTAGTTTTTTTTTTCAATGAGAACTAGATATATATGTGCTACTCATTTTCCATTGGGAATAGAAAACAAATCATTTTAAAATAAAATGTTTTCAATATGAAAAACTCACATAAATAATTATTCTTCATAACCTAGTAAAATGAAAAAAAACTTATTGTGAGATTAAATTATTAGTATTTTTATACAATTTGGAATCTAACATGATTATATGTGTCAAAATTAATATATAAAATCTAATTGACTGAAAACAAAATCCATTTAATCAATAACCTGAGGACAAAATGAATCCATGGAAAATATCAATTCAACAATAGAATAGATAATAATAACTAAATTCCAAATTATTGAAATTCATAATATTTGACATAATGATCTCACACATCATGATATCTATAAAACTAAGGTAATTTTTAAAGCTATTTTAATTGATGTGTTGGTATATAGGTAACATAATTAATTTGGGAAACTGATTCACCCCATAGGAATATCAATTCATCGATAAAATATCTATAACTAGGCCTCACACTTGACAACATGACTGGGGGATTACTCTTATTTTAAATGATTAATTCAATTTATATACAATATTCATTATCAATAAATCTGTACACTAAATAAATATTATGAAATGTCAATATTTACCGAGTCAGTAAAATATCCTTCAAAATAAAACCTATTATAATGAAATGACATATATTTTAACAAAATATAAAATCCATGATAAATAATATGGATATTTAATGAAAATTTATTTTCTAATTATCATAAAAAATAAAATATATTCTTACAATTATAATTACCACAAAATTAATAAGATGAGATAGCATTCCATAGATTCATCCAAAATATAGATTTTGAAGTAAAATCATGTCCATTGGAAAATAAATAAATTAGAACTAAAATATTAAAATAATCTTTCATTTTGGAGATTCCTTTTAAAACACATCATAACATGTATTAGGATCTAACTATTATAAAATGATTACTATGGTGGGGATGTATGTTAACAATGCATAAGTAAAAAAAATTCTTTCTTAATTAAATAAATTCCAATGTGTCCGTATAGAAAAGATTTAGAAGGATTTTGTTAATCTGAAATAAATTGTAAATGATAAATTAAAATTACATTAACAAATTATTTGATTACTTCAATCTTCTTTTTTAAAATAAATTTTATTGAGATGGACGCAGAAGAAAAATATTTTTGATTAAAAGGGAGATACATTTATTTTTATTTAATGAATTCTATTACTTAATTAATGAGAGAAAGAGAAGAAACATTGTAATAAAATATATAAAGTAATAAAATATATAAGGGATACGGAATTATATTACCTTTCAGAAGGATTTTTTATAATATTCATTAATGAAAATTAAAATAATACCAAAAACAAATTAAGATTATAAAATAATTCATTACCACATTGGTAATCATTAAAATAAAGCCCCTTGAAATAATATACATGAATTTAATCATTAATCATCAATAATAAAATGATATTTTTTTAATAAATCAAAGTTTTATTATATACACCCCATAAAAGTGTGTAGTTGTATAATAACAAATATCTCTCAATGGAGTGTAAATTGAGACAAAATATCTTACATCATGATTCCTTTAGTTGAAAATACATTATTCCAAAATAATAGTTTTAAAATTGATATTAATTTATAATATAATCATATTAATATTTATAATATCATATGCAATCCTTTTATTACATCACATCTATAATTATTTAATAATATTTCATAAATACTCTTCTTTTAGTTTTAAACAGCCTTATTTTATTATGCATGTTTTTTCATGGAAGAGATAGATTATAATTATGGGGGTATAGTTATATTATCTACCAATGTTTATAATGGAATTAATATCATTTTTACTCATTAGATAAATTTTAAGAATCATTTCATGAAAATTGGATAGGGAAAATGAATTGTATCACTTCGTGGAGATAGTATATCATAAGTATACATGAGTGATATTGTTAAATCATTAATTGTTAAAAGGGAACACCATTTAATTATATATTAAATTTCAATGAAAAATATCATTTCTTATGTATCATATATATTTATAATTTTCATCATTATGACTATCAACGTGAGTTATTGATGAAAAACAAATAAAATCGATTTGTGGGGTTGTAGTCTGTCGTATGAAAGATAAATGGTTTAGTATCCCATTTGATAGAGATAGAGATAGATAAATATTATAACAAAAAAATAATTAAAACTATTTAAATTTTACATACTATTGTAATTATATAGTAATTATTATGAAATAATATAAGTCTGTAAAATAGGAAGTTAAAAAGAATGACCTTGGTGAAGACAAATATATTCATAGAGATGAACCTCCTTTAGATATCTTATTAAACCCACTAAGATTATAATTTAGGGATACTATAATATAATGAATTTTTCACTTGTGGTATTGGATATATTTTTTTTGGATTTTATATTGGTAAATGTAATTAGATGTGTGAATAGTTTGGGGGAGTGGGTGCCCTTTTATAATTGAAAAGATGTACTATTATTTAAAAAACCTGCAACTATTAAATAATTAGAAGTCAATATCATGATAAGTGACTCCAAAGTGAAGAAATAATTTATTTGTCGGTAAATAATAATGATATTTATCTCCACCAATAAAGGTAAACATGTTTTAAACATTTTTTCCATTTACCTCCAAGGTTACTCACTTTTACAATTTATTTTCCCTTCGGTAACTAGTTTTTTTATATAGGGTAATTTATCCATTAAGAATAAATATAAATGATAATTACTATATAAATTTTATCCAATGATCTAAATATGAAATAAAAATTTATGAATAAAAATTCTATATGTGGAAAATTAATATTAACATATGCGCACGTATCGTAGAAAACATTGTTTTCACATTAATAGTGGTAGTTAATTTTTTACCATTTTAACAATTCATTATTACAAAAAATTAAGTTGAATTTATTACATAATCATTGTTAAATTGTTTCAAAATATGTAATTTATTTTATAAAACTAAATTCATATAATTGGATGAATATTATTTATAAATAATCATGTGAATTGTGTCGAAAAGAGTTTTACATAAAATGCATTTTTCAATCATTTTATGGTATTATAAATTCATAAGACAAGTAATAATAAATAAATGGATTTATATTTAAATACTTATATATAAAATATATTAATAACAATAAATATTTTATAATATATAAAATTAATTAATTAAACGAGATAAACATTATCTATTTTTTTAAACAATTTTTGTGAAAACAACCCTTTTGCCTCCTAATGTGATGCTTTTATTTATATAAAATTTCTAGAAAATATGATGAAAATTAAACATAAAATAACACATTATTTTAACTTATAGGATGAATTTTTTTATAAAATATTTTCTTTATTCATAAATTCTTATTTTTTAGGGAATATTTCAAACATTTATTCTAGGATTTTTTACCTAGTAAGTTAAAACTAAATATTCATCAAAAATAAATTATATTTTTTGTCACCTGATATATTAAAATATATTTTTATTTTATATATGTTTAAATATAATTTCCAATTACAATAATTTATACTTGGTTGTTCTATTTACATTAAAAACACAACATAATTTGTTCATCCTAACATCAATTATTTGTATCTTTTGGATTTTACTAGGACCATTATCATTATGGTCACCCTCTTTGACATTGTATATTTTATGAAATAGTGGATACGTAAAAGGATATTTGGCTACATCCTCACCTATGTAGCTTTATGGTTGGTGTGTGTAGGATGAGATAACAGAAATATAGTAAGAAACATTTATATTGGTTTAGTCCAAAACATCATCTCTTCTTTGACCATAGATAATGTGTCAACATCATATTTTACAATTGTGGTGAGGGAAAAACCCGTTTATACTTCAAAAAATCCAAACATCAAATGTTCAATGAAAATAGGGGTTTCCAATATTGTATCAACAATAACCTCAACATGTGAAATAATAGCCTTCTCAAAGTCCCCCATGAATTTCGGTAATTTAATTGACTCTTTAGAACAAACATAGGTATTAGAAACAAAAATATAATTTTGAAAAAAATTAAAATAAAATGAAAATAAATATACCGTAATTAATTGAGGAAATACATTAATTTTATTAGAATATTCTGCAACAATTTTATATAGTTCTCCTAGGAGTGTTTCTAGGCTAAGAGTGAGGTAGTCAACTTCCTTCATCCTCTCTTCTAAATGAACCACATCATTTTAATTGTATTACATTGAATGAAATAAGATTTCATCAGATGTTTTATTCTATTAAATCATGTAAAAATCAATAGAAGGTTTGTAAAAATTCATATCATCACAACAAACATAAAAAATAAATTTTCCATATAAATGTTATCTAAATTTATCAATTTTTTAGATCACATCTCATATCATCCCTTGATACAATTCATTGAATATAAATATTACATCTCTAGCCCTTAATCTAAAGGAATATCAATATAAAAAATTAGAATATCTAACATATTATTTCTTCGTATTTTTTCTCTTCTCTTCTCAATTGATTTTTTAATATTCATTAGTGGGATAATAGAGTTCGGGATTTATATTTTTCTTCTCAGAAAAAATGACAAAATTTGATGATTCCCCCCAATTTAAGGGATAGTTATAGATAAATTTATAATTTGCCTAAATATATAAATGTGTTTAATCTATAGGTTTCTATGATGTAAGTAGTTTCTGTTTTTCTAGTTATCTTTTTAAAATATTTTTTTTAATTTTATATAAAGTTTAACATTTGAAATGAAAAAAATGTAAAAATAGTGATTAAAATAACAATTTTAATGTGTAGAATTGAAATAGTGAACATTATTTAGAAATACAAATAAAGAAAAAATAATGAAAGATGAAAAGTAAGATATAGTTCTATATCTTGGTCAATTCCCATTACAACTAACCATGGAGGATATTAAGATAGATTGGACCTTTTTCAGCATCATTCAATGATTTATAAATTTATAAATTCAAACACCTTTTTTACCCAAAATGAGTAAAACCTATGAAAAAATTTCCTCCAATATATAAATACTCTATGAAATGTAAAGATTCACCATTCATACCACTCTTATAAAGAATCTCTTCATATATTATGTGGTCTTCATGAGATCATAAATGACACAGCAAATCCTAGATACTCTCTCAAGTGATCTATGAATATAAGGATATAATTATAAGGATGAAATAGTTATGATAAATTACATTTGGTTCTTGGTCACCCATATAACCACATACACTATCATTATTTACTAACACCAAGTATGAAGTATCAATCAACATAATGTTTGGATCTTCAAGTGACAGCGGTGCTTCAGTTCCAGGTTCAAAAATCACATGTTAGCCCTTCATATATAAATTTTCTAGGTCATATACCATGGGTAAGGAAGAAAAAAAATGTTTTATTCAAAAATATATCGTAGAGAAAATTTTTAATGTAGTGGGAGATAAATAATAAAATCAGTGATACTTCCCATGAATTGAGATTTTATTTACGATTGTTCCAAAAAAATCAATATTGAAATTACACAATGAAGAGTGATCTAATTTTTTCAGAAAATAAAATTTAAATAAGTGTATTCTATTCTGAAGGTCAGAAAAATAAAGATACAATATTCCTTGACCTACAAATCATCATCTCCCAAATATTTCATAATGAGAATATTGAATCTACTTTAATTCCATGAATTTCCTCTTTAATTTTTTCTCCAAGTAGCTACCACAATACCATACTTTGATGATATTCACATATAAAAATAACTCTTCATGATCACATGATTTAAATATCACTCATGTATACCATTTTCTAATATGATTCCAATTTCTGTAATCTATTATGATATTACCTGATTCATACAGAGAAAATAAACTAATATTATATTTGACCTTGAGTTGAGTAGCACTGATTTGGGAAATGAGTCACCCTTTATCCCTTTCATATTCCTTAATTGATCTTAAATATTGGCCCTCAGTTTTACAGTAGGAAATGTTCTCCTTATACACATACATGGCCTTAGATAGGGAAACCCTGCTTCCTTTTCGTGAAACTCAATTACATAAAAAAATTCATCTTCATGGATATCTTAATATAAAGAGATTTTAGATGCATAAAATTTATCCCTCCTTCATTATTCTCTGATCGGTATATAAATACTCTAAATCTCCTCTGTTTTAGCATGACATTATTTATTTAAATATGACATAATAAATGCCCTAGAAATGTGAAATCCATATACATAAACCCAAGTGTGTGTTTTCATTTTGGTGTGTCCTTGTATCCTTTGTATCATTACTTACAAAACATAAAATTCATCTTATTTTTATTCTACATACAATAATAATGGAGAATATATTAACCTCCATAAATTTTTTTATTATAAAAATATTAAAATTCATCCAAAAAAATGGAAAGCATAGTCTATCTGACAAATCACCATCAAAGACACATTTTCATATCAATGTTTAATCATATTTTATTCTTCCCTAAAAATTAATTATGGATATTTATTCAAAGGAGAACATAAAAAATCAAAAACAAATTCTCAATCTGTTACAATTGATTTCCTTGTTTAGCATGGTCATTGCTTCCCAAGTTATAAAAGGATCAATTTTCTGGTTCCAAGCTTCCAGATATTGGTATACTTCATCATTATCAACTATTTAACCCACATTCATTTTCAACACAGATACTAACACTTAGAACTAGAATTTTTATGACTCTTCAGTTTAACGTATTTTATACATCCACAATCATTCTAAATTTCATAAAATTCAAGTAGATCTATAGTGAAACTCAAGAATATTATTTCGTCGAATTAGTTTAACCATACTCGTGTTAGGATCCTATAGTTTCTTTTTGATATTGAATTTTTTCCCAGAACATATATAGAGGTCAACCTATTTATGGTGGTACCCTAGAAGATGGTTAAGTCATGGTTGGGGATACAACGATAAGGAACAAATAATTCATGTGTCCAATGTGAATCCATGGAAGGAGGATATGTGCATGTTTAATGGTTGATCCATTGTTGAAGTGGGGACCATGGTTGAAATTAATGTGAAATGTACAAAAATATTTCCACTATTATAGTGCATATGCACGGTAATTTTATTTCATTTCTTTCTTATAGTTGTATACCTATTCAGGGTAATAATTTATTTCATAAATATTATAGGTCATGATTGTATAATTTTTATTCTCTATAGAAGAACTCATGGAAGTTGTATTCCTGTTATTTGTGGGAATTCATAGTCCTAACTATATATTTTTTCACATAAGTGGAGGTTCCCATTCACAAAATCACAACACTATCACATAACACATGGTCACACATTCGTAGTGTCACAAGGAATGGAATCATGGTCTTTCAAGGTCACAAAGTAAGGGAATGGTCATATGACCTAAAATTAACATATTTTAATATATATGTGAATGAAATAATTTATGAAATAAAAATTTAAAAAATATATTTCTTTTAGTAGTTGAAAAATAGTTAAATTCTAAAAAATATAAATATTTTTTAAAACTATGGAATGAAAAGAATTAACATTAACATTATCAATGACTTTACAAACTAAAAAAGTTATATTAACTATTCATCAAAAATTCTATATAAGAAAATTAGAAAACCAATTAAAAAATTCAAATTCACTATAATAAAATTAAGTGTAATCAAATAAATATATAATAATGACTCCATCATGTAAAAATGTAATAATTATATAAAAAACAATACCTCATCAACAACACGAGAGAAAAAAAAATTTAAAAAATATTTCACGGAAAAAAATGTAATTTCAATGATGTATAGAAATTAAAGAGATGAAAATTTATTAAATAAGAATAAAATTCAAAAAAATTAATATTATTTTTAAAGAATATTTTTTTAATGAAAAATTATAAAATTTTCATCAATCCTAATATGTATGCACATATAAACTTCAAATACTCAATTATTTCACAGAAAACAGAAGTGGAATATTTTGTAAATAAATTCGACAATAGTATATCAGCCAACATATATATATATATATGTATATATTATAACCATAGGATATTATTTTATTTTTATATATACATAAGTATTATTAAATCCTATCCCATTCAACAACTTAAGGAAGAAAGGGGAATAAGGGTTAGTTATCCGTTTTTTCCCTCTAGAAAATGCAAGCTTGGAAAAAAAACTACAACCCATGTCCTAGTATAGGAATTGGTGAGGATACCTGACACGAGTGCTCATATGTGTGAAATAATAATAAACTATATTTATTGTAGTATTCATAAATGTATCATCCTACACCCTATAGACTAGAGCCGATGAATTTTTTTAATATATTGGCATAAAATATGAGTAATTTCAAATCAAAGAACCAAATATTTTAATAGACATGGAAAATTAGATACAATCAGGATTCCCATAATATATTAAAAAATATAATTTACAAAATATTTTGGGGAGAATAATATTATTTCCTCTATAATATCTTATCATATCAAAAATAGTACCTTTCATGGATTTGTGAGAATGGAAATAGAACAGGGTTGTGAAAAATTCCCAATAAGGGTTATGTAAAGTGTGATATAAAATGATTCAATTAAAAATTCAATATGTAAAGGTAAATAACAAAATACATATGCCATATAATCATTAAACTAAGAATGAATGGAATATAGAGATAATATCAATGACATAATCTCATAGAGAATAATAAATATGGAAGCATAATAAACAGAAGAAACGTTATAATTAATCAATAACATGGTTTTCAGAACTACTTTAGGAATAATCAATATGAAATGGTTAACAACTAGAAAAAATTAATTTTATAGATAAACTGAGAATGTAATAAATATGGAAATTATGTCATATTGAATATCTCATGGATAATGAAAACTAAATTCTAAAATAATTAAATGTTTAATTATTGGATCTAATGATACATAGGAACACGATACATCTAACATCATGATCTATCCTCAAGGCAGTTTAAAAATGATGGGTAGAAACTAATTTAACTAAGCCTATAAAAATGATTTGTCTTAAAAGTAAAACGATAAACCAAGGTGATATCTATAACTAGGCTACACTCTTGTATCTCATTTACAATGCATTCATCACATATTTAATAATCAATTTAATTCATAAACAATGTGAATTATAAAAAATTATCAACATTGAGTAAGGAATTTGGTTACAACAATATTTACATTGATAAAAATTATTTTCTATATAGAACATAATATATTGAAATGATATATAAATTAAAAAATGAAAATAATAGTGATAAATAATATTGATATTTAGTTTAAATTTAATGTTCAATGATCACCAGAGAGTGAAAATTTAATGGGAAAGATATTCACTCGTAAAATAAATCAAGTAATTGAAATTCAATAAATTCATCATTCAAAATAATCATTAGATAAAAAGTGGATGAAAAATTATGGTTCACATACATCATATCCCTAATAGTGTATATGTAAAATAATGGTTTTTGATCATTTATGAATATAAATACCATAACAAATATTTAAAAAAATCTTGGTGAAAATTCGATTACTTTTTGAATATAACTTTTTTGAAATAAAAGTAAAAAACATTTTTAAAATAAAATTATTTGAAAATAATCTTTGAAACATATTATGTAATTTTAAATACATTTAGTGTTCATGAAGGTAGGAAATTCACTTCTTGTCAAGATTATTAAGATAGATATTCCATTTGTATTTTCTGTAAAATTAAAACATGCATTCTTTTCAAAATGATATTAATAATTATTTTTAAATTTTATAATATAATTAAACTTTGGTAAAATTTTATTTGATAAATAATTTTCAAAAATATCAAAAAAAATTAAAATACATATTTAGAAAACATGGTTTGGAAGAAAATTATTTTCTCCCTAAAGCGAAAAATGACGTCGTATTTTCTTAAAAACAATGATCAATTTTTTAAAGAAACATAGAGTAGAAAAAGTTATTGTTACATGAAAATATAATTAATTACAATATTAGAATAAAATTAATTATTAAAATTGTATAATGATAAATAATATTTCATCTGTTAAAATTTAAGAATAAATTATCTCAATTAGAATAAGATTGTTAATTGATCCCTTACAATGATAACAAAGATGATGTTAGATTAATAAGATAATTGATTACATGTATCTACTATAACTCCACAAAAAAATATTAAATACTACAAACTATAATAATTATTCATTATACATATAATCATAAAATATTAACAACAACTAAGATGTTTTATAACCCAAAGAAAATAAATTTAGTAATGACATTCTTTACTAGTTGGTAATTTGTAGGTCAAAATCACTTAGATGAAATAATTAAAATTGAAAAATAAAATACCATAAATTATTAATGAATTATTTTATAAAATTTCAAATTATAATTATATAATTAAAAATAATAATTTAGCTGCACAACATTACAATATGTTTTAATGAAATTACATTAAGACAAAATCCCATCACTCACGAATCATTTTGGTTGAATGTGATTTTACATATTATATATTGGTTTTAAAGATGTTATTATCTTATTAACCAACAATATTATTATTTATAATATCATATATTATCCTTTTATAACATATTATAATCTTTTCATTAATAATCTTTCATTATATTCATCATTTCATGTGATAATTATCTTTTTTCAACATATGTGTTTTGTAAAAAATGGGGTTATTGTGTATATTATAGAGATGCATAGTATAAAGAATAATAATAATTAAATAATTATCAAATAAATATCTTAATAATACTTTTAAAACCAATCATGAAATATACTTTTGAAAATTAATATATGTTTTGATCATGAAGATGGTTGTCCATACGTACGCTTAAGTAACATCTCAATTTTTCAAAGATCTTTATTGAAATAAGATGAGTAATATTTTATTTTTAAATATTTATAATAATATCATATGTCATATATTATTTATTTTAATATTCTTATATATATCATCAATGCGGTGTTGTGATAAAAATAAAGTCACACCACTTCATAATAGGAGTAGACCACATATACAGAATGATGTTACCATTTTTTAGTTTATAAAAATAAAATGATATCTAATATTTTAAGATTGATAAATATGAAATTTATATAAAAATTAATTCTTTTATATCAGATATATTAATTAAATTTATACTTATTACATTTCGTGAAATGAGTTAGTGATAGATGAATTAAATCACATTTTGTGGCAGTAGTCGGACGTACAAACTAGTGACATTATCGTATACCATATAAAATGGATTGTAAAAATGGTATATATTACATAATGAATAAAAAGGTATATTTATGTTATAAATGTCTTATATATAATAAACTTCTATCATAATTTGTATCCTTGGGAGGTTTAAATGGAATCATTATTGACATTTGTTAGTGGGGCGGTAGTTCGTCTTACACATGATAGATTATTTTATAAACCATTTAATTAAGTGGTGATATTTTTATGTCATAAAATATTTATAAAAAAATAAAATATATATAATTTACCCATGGTATTTTATTGGTTTGTTTTAATGAATATTAATATAGGTTTATTAATAAATAAAATAAAAAATGATTGTTGATGAACGTTACTTCTTCTTCAGGTATCATCATTAGTGATTCAGCAGAAGACTCCCTAGATTGGATTCCTTCATAAAATATGGAATCAATGATATATGTGAGAATTCAGAACGTTATTTGGGAAGGTGTTTTCTGAACCAATAGGGTTTTATAGTCTAAATAAGATGGGATATGAGTGGCCTTTTATAAGTGAGGTGAGTGGTGCACATGTAATTGTTTTTTTAAAGATCCAATCATACCCATATTTTAATCATAAAAAATCCATTTAAAATAAACAATTTATGAAATAAAATAATTTTTTTATATGGTCCTTAAATGGGAATTTTAAATGTTTTAAGGTGATTTTTACGATTATCTCCTCTGATTACGCCTCTAAATATCCATTTCTACATTAACTGTTTCAATAATTTTTTTATGTTTTTACGACTAATTATGTTAATAAATATTGTTGAACATATTTGATAATATAAATTATTATTATAAAAAACATAAAACCCATTTTCAAAATTAAAATCAATATATATGGAAAATAGTAATTTAAAATTAATATTACAGACATGACAAGAAAGTAGGTTTTTAAAGAGAAAATGTTCAAAAGATTGGAATGTTTTTATATGAAAATTCAATATTAAAATTAAAAAAATGACCAAAATTAGATAAATTTATATAAATTTTATAAATTTTTACATTAAAAATTGGTCATAATATAAATCAACATTAGAAATAACTAATAAAATACATTTTTAAATACAATTCAGTATTTTCAACCTTCATCTAAAAATGAAATATTTAAAAAAAATATACAAAAAAATACCATATGATAATTTATATATTTTTATATATAAAATTATGTTGATCATATGAAATAAAATAATAAAAAATATGTAATATTATTTTTTAAATTATTTTCACAAAGCATGACTGCTCTATCTTAAATTAAAATATTACTTTTTAGAAAACATTTATTTTTTAATTTATTATTATTTTACTTCTGATCAAAATATAATCCAAATTTTAATAATTTTTTTTATTATTGATACCCATAAATTTAATATCAATGTTATAGTAGTATACAATATTATGCTTTATATATATGTAGGGTAGTGTGTCCAATAAGCTATAGAGAGGATAAAATATAAAGAAATAATTTATATGGGTTGAATAAACATGACATTGCATGTCTGAAATTCTATTGAATAAAATGTAATTATTTTAAAATTTAATGGTATCATATTCATCCAACATAAATAATATTCTTTGTCATTATTTAAACATTATCTCGGTAATCAAGGGCTCGGTATTTGGAAATAATTTTCTTAAAAACCAACATCATAAAATATTTAATAAAATATCCTCTTAATAAGAGAGAAATGGATGTAAAATTCTCATATGGAATGACCCCTAATAAGGTTTCTAAATATGATAAAATTGGTTCCCTATGAATATATGGACATAAAATAAAATCATAAATAATTATAAAGTGTGATTAAGGATATTTATCACAACCATGTGAATGGTCAGTAGAAAGTTAGGGTCTGGAAAATCATAAATCAATGATGATAAAAAAGGATATATGACGTATAATATATAAATGTAATATGTTTTTTATTTCAAGATTATTTCCCTCAAGTTGTACAATTTTTTTAATATCTATGAATATAATTAAATATATTTATTTGAATATTTTATATTTCATAAGAATAATTTCATCCTTTAGAGTTTCTTTGATCAAATTGAAATTCTTCCCTTTCTGCATGAAATGAATGTCCAAAAATAAATTTTTTATTCCAGAATCATTATAATATAACTTTAATAGATCATATTATTCATAAATTAGAGACAAATATTTCCATTTTCCCATAAATATTTTCCCAAACCAATATGGTTATCATAAGTTATCAAATAAAATAATCTCTAATCCCAAATTTTATCACCCCTGGTTCATCATTAATATTTATTTTTCAAATTTTTTAAATAAAAAATTGACATATTAACCATGACATCATATAAGAGAGTGGTATGTGTAAAACCCTTATCTTCCATTATTCATGGGTTCAATACCATTAACCATGCTGAATGTGATGGGATATCACCTAGAATATGGTTTTTCCATTTTACAAATCTATATTTTTTGTAATTGTTATTATGTTCCTAAAAAATATGATGGACATCCTTGAAATTAAAATAAACATTCAATAATTTTTTTATACTGCTTTCGAAAAAATAACTTTTTAAAAATTCAAATAATCATTTTTGATAATTATTACAATGACATTTATGATCATATTATCCCAAATAGTTATAAATAATTTTATACTTATGTATATAAAATTTAAATTAATTCTCCCACAAATAAGTTTTTCTCTAAAACATAATATTTCCATAAATTTCAGAAAAATAACATTAATATTTGTAGACTCCCACCATATATGAATAAAATTGTATTTATTAGTTTAACCTGATGAAGATTCCTCAAATGATAACCCATATTTTTATACATAAGTATTAAGTAAATAAATAGTCATGTTTTTCTAAATTTAACAAAATCCTTTGATGTTTTGATTGTTTTTTTAACCAGTATACCATTGGTAAAATAATTATACCATTTAATTCTTCACACATAATTAAAAAATCATTACTTTTAATTCTATATTATTCCATCCTTGGTCTTTAGGATAACTATTAGAAGATGTAATAGACCTGACTAATACACATGTTCTCTATATTTAAGACAATAATCTATAAATGGATCCTTAGGATGAGATTTATTTCCTTTCATCATACTCGTCCTTTTTTTATCAAAACTTATTTTCCATTGGTCGTTATTTTCCCTACATAAATAATTTTCTCATTGTTTTGATATATATTCCTTGGTGTGTCTTTACAAATTTCTAACATGACAGAACTCAATACTTATTTCCTTCATGGTCTCTTCCACTCGAGCTCTTACAAAAAATTATACTTTTTTCTTTGGTCAGTCGGAGTTTTGGTTATTTTATACATTGTTAATTAAATTTTCGGATTACTGATTAGACTTCATTACAATATCTTTCACCCCAGTCATCATACTATTTGGTGGGTTATAATCACCAAATTTTCCTCCATTTTCAATGTTAATAGGATTCTTTCAGGTTTTATCTATTGACTAAAACCAAAAATAATAGTGTCTGAAGCAAAACTGATAGTGGTAAAATAATATTTTAATTTATAACATGTTTAAATAATGAAAAATAATTTTTTAATCAATGAATCATTATGATTATACTAGTTCATTCATTTTCATCATATGTTCAAATCCACTATAATGATTTGTAACTAAAATATGAATTATCCAAAGAATATCCTCTGATTTTTTCAAACCATTGGAACAGTAAGACCCATTTTCATGAACTAGGTAGTGATCAGCTCATGCCCAAGGTTCGATTTCTGAAGTTATCACCCCTAGGAATCTCTATTCTAGAACCGTGTCCACTTTTTGTATCCAAACAGGGATGTATTTCTTTAAAAAAATACAAAATATCATCTTTACCAATACATTAGGAAACTCCTATATTTATCATCCAATATTATCAATGAGATAACATCCCTAATCTATTATTTTTGTAATCTAGTTCTCAAGGATTCAACGAAACATCCAATGATACCAACTATTGCGAACATACTCTTATATCCCAAGGCTATTTCATACATTAATAAATTGGAATAAAAATTATGAAATAAAATCCTGAAGGACTAAATAGTTTAATAGTCTCGGTAAACTAGTTAGATATATCATTCCCATATTATGTTTCAAACCACAAGTTACAACTTATTTTTTTAGAATAAAATTATTCCCTCTATCATATCATTAATATCAAAAATAGAATGCATCATGGGAAAGAAATCACTATCAAGGTGATATCAAATTCTTATGGTTTGTTAAGTACATCAAAGTATATCATGAATAAATAATCATATTCTATAAATAAGAGTAAATAACTGAGGACACATTAACTATAATCAATATACTAAGAAGGAAGTGCATCCATTGATAATATCAGTGAAAAAATATTGTGGGAAATAATCAATATGAAAATTTAAGTAACTAAAAAACATTTCATTCATTCAATAACATTACTATCAAAAGTGGATAAGGTATAACCAATGTATAATTATTAATAAATAAACCACATTCAATTTTATCAATAAATTGATAAAGAAATGAATCTAAATATAATATAATTATGAAAATATATTTGATAATAATAACTGAGTTCTTAATGATAGGAATTATTAATTATTGGATTCTAGGTTTCAGAGGAACGTCGTACCTCTACCATCAACATATATCTTCAAGACAATTTAAAATATATGGGTATGAACTCACAAAATAATTATGTCTAAATGATTTTTCACTTGGAATTATAGATGCATTGAGGCGAAATCCATAACTGGGCCCCATCAATTTATTTAATTTTCAAATCATTCCTCAAATATCTAATAACATATTCAATTAAAAAAATGATCCTTTTAATCAAATATCTCAATTGAGAAATGAGTATAGTTTTATCAATATTTACCCAAATAAGAAAGCACTTTCATTATAGAACACTATAAGTGAAAATGATATAAATTTTATACAAATAAACAGAACCATGATAAATAATATAGACATTTAATGGAAATTTATTATCTAATGGTAATATTATAGTGAACATTACAAGAGAAAGTTATTGGCTACAAAAATAAATCAAGGAAATAAATGTCAGTAATATCCTTGTAAAAAATAATCATAAACCATACCAAGGAATAAAATGGAATGTTACAATACCAGACATACCTCTATTAATATATGTATTATAATGGTTTGTTTTCATTTATAATGATAAATAGAATAAATTTATATTTCAAAACATTCTTTAATAAAAAATATTTTTATTTTAAAAAAACATTTTAAAAATTAAATTCAAAAATACTATTCAAAATAAATTTCTCTAAAAATATACTTTGAAAATAATAAATTATGTTTTAAATTATATATTGGCAATCATAGTATTCAATTTTACACAATTCGAGTAGATTAAAATAATTATTCATTTAACAAATTTTTTCGGTTAAAACGAGTAATATTTTGAATAAAACATAAATATTCCATAAAAACATTAAAATTTTAAAATGGAAATATATTTCATTAATAAATCAATTGTAAAACTATAAAATGTTTTTTGAAAATATTTTCAAAAAACTTGGTTTTTGAGGAAAACTGATTTCTTGATAGAAGTGTGAAATGATATTGGATTTTCATAACAGCATTTCTAAAATTATTGAAAGTAACAATGACTGAACAATTTTACTATTACATGAAACTATAATATATTACCATTGGATAAAAAAAATTAATGGTTTTTTATAAAATTTTTTTATTTCCTTCTACTGAAATTTTTGAATAAAAAATGCTTATTAGAATGAAATTTTTAAACATACACCTACCCTGATCAAAATGTTCAGGGGAGAAAAAATAAAGGATAAAATAATTGAATCAAATACAAATAATCATAATATAATAGGAAATAAAAAAATAATCAAACATAATTAATACTATACTCTTATAAAATCAATGAAAACAAATAACTGATTTCTCCAAATGAAAAGATATTTACCTTCATAATTCTTTACCACTATGTAATTTTCATTTCAAATAACCCTGGATAATATAATTCAAATTGAAAAAGTAAATACAAATAATTATTAATTTATAATAATGAATTTATAATAATAATAAAAATTACAATTGGAAGTATATACAATATATAAAATAAAATAGGTTCATAACAATATAGTGAATCTTAATGAAATTAAATTTAGACAAAATCTCATTCCTCGTGCTTCATTTTCGATTAGTGTTATTTATCCTCTTTTATAGTTTTTTAATAATTTTTTAAATTATAAAAGAAACATGTTAATATTTATAATATCCTATCTAATCCTTTTAAAACAACTGACCACCCATTTTCCAATAATATTTTATTATTCCTATTATTTTTGAAGTTAATTTCCTTGTTTTTCCATTTGTGTTTTGTTATAAAAGATCTATTTTTTTGTATATTATATAGGTACATAATCTATAGAATAATATTTTTAAAATAATTATAGTATATATATATATATATATATTTACATATATATCAATTATACTTTTAAAACCAATCATTAAATATGGTTTTTAAAATTAAATACACTATGATCATAGGGGTGGTTGGTTGTACGTACGCATGAGTAACATTTTAAAATTTCAACAGTCATTGTAAAAAGGAGGTAATAGTTATTTTTAATTTCATAATTATAATAATATCATATTATCCATATTAATAAATTAAATTTAATTATATATATATATATATATATCATTCATTTTTTGTGGTGATGAAAATAGAGTCTCACTTATTCCTAAAGGCAATAGTCCACATATACACATGCGATGTTATCAATTTTTTGTGTAAAAAATGATATATTATATTTTAAGAATAATAAAAATAACATGAATATAATTATAATTTCATTCATATCATTTATATTCATTTAAAATATCTTGATAACATATCATGTAAAGCGTTCGTGAATTATGAATCACATCACCTCGCACGGTGGCAATTCATTTTACATACAAGTGAAATTATCGTATCCCATATTGAATAGAATGTAAAAAGGTTTTGTTTTATACAATAAATCCATTGGTATAATAATTTTTTAAATAATATATATATGTATATGTATACTATATATCAATCATAATACCAATTATGAGAAGTGGTAATTAAAAAATTAATGACATCAGTTCGCGAGGTAGTAGCCCAACGTACACACGAATGATGATTTTGAAACTAATTTGATATAAGTGGGGAAGTTGGTAGGAAATTCCATTATTATAATAATTTTTTTTATTTGTAGGATACTGAGCTTATTAAGTCATCGTTTCTCAAAAATAATATTATAGGTGGGGAAAGTAATAAAATAGAAATTCACATTCAAATTGTCACCTCTTATTTGTGTATCCTCTATAGGATTTCATCGAAAGCCTTCATTGGATTGATTTATTCACAAAGTGAGGATTATAGGATGATATGATACAATTTTTAATGTTATTTGTTATATTATTTTTGTTTCAAAGTTGATTTTATTTTGTGAAGTAGATATAATTGGATGTTTCTTTTTATAGGTGAGGTGAGTGGCATAATTGTAATTTATTTGAAATATTCAATCAAACCCAAATTTATATCACACCAAAAGCCTTAAAATTGTAACTTATTGATTATAGAATATATTTTGTCTATATTTTTATCTTAAATGTTTTTTTGAAAAGTTTATTGGTCATTTTATCCCTTATCATCTTAGTTTAACATTCAAAATGTATTTTTACCTTAACCATTATATACACATTTTACCTTCTTACTATTTATTATTTTCAAAAATTAAGTTGAAAATATTAGATAAGTTAAATTATTAGGATTTAGTATATGGAATCAATATTTTTAAATTCCACCCATATATGTGGTAATATGTAATTTAAAATTAACCCTACAGATGCCATGATAAGGTGGGGTTTTTAGAGAAAATATTCCAAAGATTACAATGTTTTTATATAAAAAATCAATATAAAAGTAATTAAAATTAAAAACAATTATTAATTGATATATTATGGAACTATGTTTTCTTAAAAAAAATTATAAATATTATTTAAATTAAGAGGATGTTTTCAATTACAATTCAATATTTTAAATTATTCATAAAAAAGAAGTATTTCTAGGAAAACTCCTAGAAAATAACTGAAAGCTAATTTTGATATTATAATTTGAAAAATATAGTTCATTTTCTTATATAAATATTCAATAATTGGTAGGAATTATTATTAATTTTTGTGGTCAAATAAAATTTGATTTGACTTATAGAAAAATACAGTTTTCAGAAAACATTTCTTTTTCATATAAATGAATATTTTTTTATTTTTAATCCATGGATAAATTTTTTTTTCATAACTTATTTAGTAGTATTATTAAACATAAATTTATTTAATATTTTATAATGGTATACACTATTATGGTAAAATTAATCACCGGGTTGTGTGTTCTCTAAATAATAAAAGATATTAATTTTTGAAGAAATATATTAGGTGGGTTATTTAATCGTGTTATGTTTGTCATGTATAATATGGAATAAAATGTTCTTATTTTTGAATGTTAGGGTGTTAAAATGAAAAATTCCAATCTTGTGTTAAAACCACAACACATCACTTGCATGAAACAATTCTTCCAATAGAAACATTTGACATGACTCTATTACTGTATTTTGAGTTTCAGTAGTATTTCATTTCAATTGCATGAAATCATTTATAATTTTATATCAAGAAGTTGGAGTAAACATTTTCGATATTATTTGAGGTTCAAATCATCCATAACTTTTTGGGGTTTATTTTTTCAACTCTAAGTCCCTCTTATATATAAATGTCATATTTATGAATCCTTACCAAATACCAATGCGGTACTGGTTAGCCCTATGCTATAAATAGGTCAATACTATACATTGATCTGAACATATTTTTTATATAAAACATCTCCCTTTAATGTGAATATATATATATGTATATAAGTATCTCAATTGATGGTTTAACTTGTTTTTATCCTAGTATCACTATATTATTCTTATTAATATATGATTCTTAGTTTTGAGGTAATATAATATAAAGCCCCATATTTGGGATCATTGGTGTTTCTGGCCATCCATTGATGTGGTAGATGTTTGTGGTATTATGATCAAACCCATAATAATGGATTCTATGAATCCTGATAAATTTTATCCAAAACCATGTAGTTTTATGCTTCTAAATATGAGGCATTATAAATATTATGTTTATAAGACAAGGACCATTGTGGTGAATTTTAATTCCATGAAAATGAAACAAAGTCTGTGATATTTAGAGTCATTCCTAATGTAAATCTCTTAAAAAGGATCATATTAAATTTTTATATAGGAATTGTTCATGGTATCCCTTTAATGTTTCTTCTAAATAGATTATATTCCAATTGAGATAGTTTTTGTATCTTTTGGGGTGATTTCATCAGGAAATAACCAGATGAGATAATTGATTTTCCTCATGTGAATATCACCCATTATATAATATATATCTATATCGTGAATATAGTATATGGTAGATGGTTTAGTGAGGATATGCCCCTGCTATACAGAAGTCTAAACATTTAGGTAATGTGGGCCAATGAGGGGGAAAATAAATATATTAAATAATAATATGGACTCCTAACTATAGATACATAAGGGTGATACTAATAGGTTTAGTCATTGGATAGGAGCCCTATATATTATTCTTAATAAGAAATAACATATTTAGTTTGAATAACATTGTTTAGGTTCATTTCATAGGAATATTTACTGTAGTTTAGCATCATTTAAGAAATATATTGGCCTACCATAAGACATCATGTGCTATGAATGTTTGTGTCATGAAAAGGGATAAAATTAATAATTATAAAATCCTTGAATATTATGCATGATCTGATGAAGACATCATATTTTTGTAGTATGGGAGAACATGAGAGGGGATTATTTTTGTGTATATACTACTTTACTGTAGGCATCCCCAACTCATTGACATATCTTGGTGATGAAATATTCAATGGGAACGTCTATGGGTTATATACCAATAAAGGAAACCATTTAATTTTCTCATTTTAGCAAGTCCTGGTGGGGAAAAAATAATTTACAAAAAGTATATCCATTTAGAAACAATTTTAGTACTATCTGTATATGGGGGAAGGTATTGGATTCCTTAAATAATTAAAATTTAGAAAGTATGCTATGGAGAAAAGTTAGGTCTCAGAAATAAGAGAACCATTGAATCGGTGAGATCATTTGTTGGCCCACATGAAGATCCCTTATGAGGTGCATTAATGAGATCTCCCTCATAAGGTGGCCTTGTGAGGTACCCTCATATGCTCTCTCACTTGAGGTAACCCAGTGAGATAATACTATTGTTTTGGCCCCACGAGATCATCCACACATGGTGTTATCATAGGATTTCCCTTAAGAGGTGACCCTCTAGGTTCACCCATGAAAGGTGTCCTTGGATTAATTTTTACCATTGTGAGTGTTTATTATTGGTTAGCCAAATATTTTGTCATAATATAATTTTTTGAAATTTAAAATAATCATGAATCTCACTCTATTTAATTATTTATCCGTCTCTATTATTTTATGTCCACTACTTCCTCTCTTAAACTTTTTTAGGATATTCTGCAATGAATTTTGTGATAATGGTAGGGGACCAATTCTATATATGAAAATTCAGATGAGGATGAAACATGTACATAAGTAGAGTCCACAATTACATAGATGGTTAGTGAATTAAGCATGTGGTGGTTTTATTAACAAGGATAATATGTGATGTGAAAAATATAAATGTACATGTGTCTTGAAATATTCCACATAATGAATCCTAGAACTCTATGACATGGTCCCATGAAATTGGGATGATATTTCACTGAAAAATGACTACGTAGTGAGATTAAAGAAGACATGATGAGGTTTCATGTGATATTCATTTCTTTTATTCATGTTTTACATGCTTTACAAGGGTAGATATTTTATGGTTAAACATCATGTTTTAGTTTTTTTACATGGTTAAAGACATCATAATGCTTCGCCTGTGCATTTCTATAATAAAATAATTATTCATTAAAAAAATCCATACATTTCCTTTATCTATTATATTAAATAATTCTTAATTTAGGATTGTTGGTCCTCAACCCCCCCCCCCCCCCAACGTTGGCTCAATTAAAAATGATAGGGTGATAATTATGAGGAAGTATAAATGACTTTGTATGTTTCATGGGGTTAACTGCAAGATAATGGAATATATATAAGTTGTTTCGGCCCCTTTAATGTTCCTGTTTCCATTGGAACATACCTCATTAACTAGCCATTAAAATAAATTAATCCATACTAAAAAACACTTTACCTCTATGAACATAGTAAATGGGTATATGTGAATTCTCTAGTAACATAGTCACCTCAAAGATCATATGGTGGCCCCACAGTTCAGATAGCCACTAAGAGGATCATAACAGATTAAATCATCTATGTATTCACCCTATAAATTATCTGGTGGACATGTGATTCACATGGTTACCCATGTGTTCTATGCGGTGACCATAAAATAACATTCCTTCAATATATTTCATCCATTATTATTATAGATAAAACAAATATAGAATTAATTACAAGTCATTGACTCCATTTTTTAATTCCCCATAGAGGATGAATCCAAAAAATTTACAAAATATTTTAATTCTTGATGATCTACATTTATTGATAGTGTTTATTCAACCATGTATCGACATTTACATTTATAGACCACCCTCATTTAATAATTTAAGGGAATAGGATTTTGATCCTATTTTGTGTTAGAGAGGTTACACTTATATGGGTTTGAAAAACTAAGTGATTTTCCCATTATAGTAGCACAACCCATTAATCTTGTAATTAGCTTAATTTAGGATCCAATGTCTAAACCTCTCGAAAATTTAGTGGGAATTTTAATTTTCTTATTTAGTGGATGGTTTATTTTTGGGAATTCTAAAATGGAATTGAGGTTATGAGCATTTTAATATCCATAAATTATTTTTTATGGGTTTTATATTCTAGTGTATTTTGTGGGGTTTCAAGAATGAACCTATGGAGGAATAGTCATGATGAAGGGCTTAAAACCACTCCACTAGACCATTCATATTGTAAATATTTATTCACAACGTGATTGTGTTTCACATTATATGGTTGGGATATTTCAGTATATAGAAAGGAGGCCTGATGGGACCCCAAAAAGTCATGTTGAGAATTCATGTCTCATGCCATGAAATTTATAGGATATCCCCTTTTATTTTTCAAATGGTTCTTTCCACCTCATTTCTTTGGGAAAGTAGGGATGTGCATTGGTGGATAATCGAGAACCATCACTCATTTTGATCACATTGGTTATTAGGTATCATGGGTTTGATTAGAATTCATTTATAGGTAAGATACTCCTTAACCCCTTATCAACATTTGTTCGCCCTCATTCTCAATAAATCTGAAGTTGTTAATTTTAGGTGAATGTAATTATTTCCCTGGAGGATGGAAAATCTTCAATTTTAAAAGGATATTTCACTTATTCTACAATGAGAGGATACTGATACCATCCCATCCTACATTCATGTGTTAATTCATTATCGTATGACATAGTTTTTTTCTCTGAAGTTGTTTTTACATAATTTAATTTTTTCAGGTAATTTAATTAGAAGATTTTATATTCTATTTTGTTATATGGAATCTCGTGATGTGTTGGGTGTATAATTCAACCAGTTAATGATGATTTTAACATAAAAAAGTACCACATGATAGGACCAGTTATATGTAATGATTGGTTTTAAATAACTAAATAATTATAAATTTTTTAATTAATTAATTAATATTTTTTGTGTGAGTATGTATATTTGATAATTGTGGAGGGTCTGATTGGAAATAGAAAAGTCTATATGAGCTTGGGGTTCATTGGAAACTACTATTGAACCTCGGTATTAATGTGAAAAAATCACTGTTTGAGGTAATATGTGTCACATACTTGTCATGTGAAAATTACATTTATTTTGTAATAAATATGTATTCATAAGAATTGTTTTGATATTTTTCAAATATTTAATTTGATTAAGATAATATGATTATTTATTTACAATATTTAAATGCAATTGTAACTACTAGTGGTTATGAATAACCCTTAAGTTCTTACATGACACATTGTCCCCTAATTGATGCAGTTGAGAACTACGATAACTATAAGGCCTCAAGACGACTTATTAGATGAGCCTATGACTTTTGAGACACAATTTATTAAATGGATTTATTAATTTAGATAATATATATAAATGAACCAAAAATTTCAAATTAAATTGAATGAGAATCATGGGTCAGGAATAACCCTTTTGCAATAGCATGTCACCATGACCACTGATGTCCAAGGTCAAGACATTAAAATATAATTACGCATCCAAAACTCTTGACAGTTTAGTGTAGGACATGAGACATTTTCCCATGGATTGGGACTTTACACTTAATTTGTATTCCTTTTTAACATTGGGATGTGCAGCATTATTGAGATAAGAACAAGATGTACGATATTGTCTTGTATAATGTGATTATACTAATGTGGACTAACCAATGGAGAATTGGTACCATGTTTTGGTGATTAGACTAACACATATAGACATTTATGAAAGATATGGGATATGTTACATCTCTTTACTATATCCAATTTGGATATAGAGACATAGTTAGTGAGGTCTTTCTACAGTGTTGATGATGTCATGAGATGTGATAACCTAGTCTACCGGTTGTTCACCCAAGACCATGATAGGGATAGGGGATATGTTAGGGTTACTGATATGTGTTGAGTCTATGGAGATCCATTTGCTGTAAAATTGAAAAACTAGACATAGGGGTGATATTATATGGTATTATGTGTCATCCTGGAACCCTCAATAGACATGGGAGTTGAGGGACCATGGATAGAGATGATGATCAATATTTTGTTGTTGGATTTTTGTTTATTATAATATCCATTTGGGTATATGTAATAAGGTTTTTAATCCACAATTTCATCTAGTTTATATGTATAGGCATCTATAATTTGGATCCTAATACAGTTGTCACTACCAAGGAGCTGGTGATTGGAGCGAAAGGCACTATATATTTGAGGATCAAACATGATAGGGGTTGACTTGGACTAGGATCCCATATAATTGTTCTACCTTGGATTTTAGATTCCAATGATAGGATATGTCATTGTATTCCTCCTCGATGCTAGTAAATCGAACATAGTATTCCATGTATTTGGAGCTCTCAGATTAGGTGTCTGGAACTGGATTAAATGGATGTGTAGATCTAAAACAAAGTTGTTGTTCATATTGTCCTAAGTGTTTTGGGATTTTTTACAGGATACCATATATTTTGTGCATTGAATTTTGGTGTTGGATACATGTTAATATAGATGTGGAGCTCTCCAAGAGGACTATCATGGGCCTAATTCAAGGAGTCATGTATCTGACATAGGTTTCAGTGGATTTGAATCACTCAAGTTGGGATTATAAGGGATGTGATCATAGATCCATGAGGATTGGATGAGTTTTCCATATATATGGATTCCATATAATTTGATGGGATTCATCGTCATTATGACATGATTAAGGTAACTCTACAATCAGGGAAACAAAGGTAAGGTTGACCAGGGTCATAGAACAGAAGATAAATAATAATTTCTTTATTTTTATTTTTCTTTTATTTCAGCTAAGCATATCACATGCACATATAAATTCTATGGTTGGTTATTTTGAGATTATGTTGTTGGTTCCCTGCTAATTTTTAACTCACACCATTCTTGGGTGTTTACTATATTTGGGTTCCACAGAGAACATTAACTTGGTTGAAATATAGGTTGGGATGAGGCTCAAGATAACATGGTTTAGAACCATATCATGGATTGTATCAGGAGACTGTATGTAGTTAGCTTCGGTTTCTTAGGTAGATATATATTAATTATTTATCTTTTATTTGAATAAGTATGTGTAATCATCCTACTTGGTGATCTACATATGTATATCATATTTATTTAGTACTTTACCATATTTTAAGTATTAGAGCTGGTTGTTTATTTTTTTCATAGACTATTTATTTTATACTCTCTATGTTTTTTTAATAATTATATCATATTTTGAACTCTTAAATAGGGTGTATAGTCACTCAATAGTATGAACAGAGACCCTTTGTACTAGTCAATAGCCTCTGATGTTTGGGGAGGTGTGTCTGAGGTTATGTGGTGAACCTATCCATCTAGGTGGTATAGTGTGATTGTAGGAGCGGTGTTTTAAAGTTCTATCAAAGGACTATTTTATTTTTGTTTGACTTGTGATTTTTGGTTATAGAAGACTATGGATTTTGTAAAGTGATGTAACCTGTGATGGATGTTGAGTTGGTGCATCACAAACATGTGATCTGATCCGAATTATAGGTCACCAGGTCATGGGAATATTGTTCAATTTTTTATTAATTTAGTTGTATTTTATTTTCACAATGGAACATTATCCTGTGGATTATATGTTTTTTCTGTGATGGATATCTGGATCATAGACCATTATCAACTGGTCGATTATTTTATATTGACTCTTAGCTTGTAGTGGAAATAGGTGTTTCATTCATAATATATGGTAAGTAGGATTCACATGATATGGTGGACTTCAGGTGTGTGATTTTAAATTAAATAATTATTATTTTTTTTATTTGAATATATGTTTAGATAATAAATAGTTTTTATGGAGATATGTCCCTTTTTAATAGGAGTCACGGCGAACCTGTTGGGGGGTTTGGAACACTCTATTTAAACATTGGTTCCCTCGATATTGGTTATCATATAGGTTTCATTTCCTGACCTAGTTCTCCAAGAGTAGTTTGATTTGAATATTCGGGGATAGTATAAGTGCCCTTGTTTTTAGAGGTTGGTTTGGATTTTTATTCCCCTTTATTTTGAGACTATAAGGATGGATGTTTTGTCTTGTTAATTTTAGGTTATGGTTGGATGTGATAATCCATTATACATAATTAGTTGTGACCTTATGAGGGGTTGACCTGTAGTATAAATGATATAACCAAATGACCTTCATAATTCATGACTAGTAGGACTAAGTGGAATCCATAGAGGCCCTTAGATTTGATACAAACTCCCCTGGGTTTGTGTTTTTATTTGTTTGGTGGTGACCTCTAAGATGGGTTACCTCGATGTTATTAATGTTTTATCTTGCAGAATGGATTCATGGTATGTTCCATTGAGTTTATATAAAAGTAATTAATATGCCTATATTTTTTATAAGGTAATAACCTTAAGTGTTATTAGTTAGTTGTATGGTCTTTTTTGAGGGCCAATATCATTCTGATTCATTCTGATTCTCTTCTAAAGTTATTTGATCTAAGAATCAACCTTTACCAGGGATGGGTGAGTTATGAGGTAGAGTGTGGGTAGATTATAATGATCAAGGAATTATTCCTAGGGATATGAGTGGGTATATGGTTAGACATGACTGAATTGAAATTTCAATAGTTTATGCATTCACTAAATATGCATAATTTCAATTGATACGTGTTAATGGATGGTCCATTTTAGGTGGAACACCAATCAGTGGGGATTCCTAGTGGCCATGAATGAGATTCTAGTTCTAATAATGGATAATGTCTTATTATACTCAAATTCTAGTTATTATCATGTCAAATAACTTTTCATCATCATGTGTTTGTTTTGAGTGAATCCTTGTCGTAACACTGACGGAGTGGTAAATGGAATGTGTTATGGTAGGGAAACCACTATAGGCTATTGGATTATTGTCCTCATGTGAGAAGGATCATTTTCTTGGTTTCACAATCCATTGGATGGTTGTGGTTGTTTTCAAATGCTAGTGATATCAGATGCATGCATTATTTGGTTCTATGGAAATAGTAGATAAAATTTTCAAAAAAGACATTAAATAATGTCAGTGGGTTAACATCAGGCTTGAAATGTTCTAATTTTCTTTGAAGGTAATTCATTGAAATAAAACCATTTTAGGAAATTTTTTAGGGGGTGTTCCCTAATTCATAGTATAATTCAAGTTATGAACCAATTATATTACATGCTTACAAGTTTTATTCAATATTTCAGTTAATGTTTAATGGTAATGAACATGAAATAAAATGTTTTATAACATTTTTAAGGGGGATCTTTATGTGAAAAAAATAAATGTTGTTTTAATTTTAGAAAAAAATACTTAAAAAGATATGGATGTTATTAATTTAGGTTAGGAAATTTTGTGTGGGTATTATGGGAGCATTTTTATGTATTATCTTGGATATTGAGATGAGTAGTTGGCATATGTAAGACATTTCTATGGGAAGTGGATATTTATATGATTCATCATGGAATTTGAGACGATATGTGTTATCATCTCTCAGTGATTTTTTATATTTTTTGGGAATTGTGAGACAAAAAAGATTACTACTGGGTCGATGGATCATTAGCATCGTGTTTTGAAAAGTGATTTCTATGGTGGTGGTGTCATGGGTCAAAAGTGGTTGTGACAGGTCGATTTAATTTAAAGGGACCACCATGAACCAACTGATGATCATGGTTGGGGTATAAGTGGTTCTTGTCCCTATGTTCTCTTATACTGATCCATAGGTCCTTGTGATGTGTGTCTCTTGTTTCTATAGTGGTCTTTATGGTTCTATTTTTAGCTGCTCGAATCACCTATACGATGTGAGTTTTGGTTTCTCGTGTTTCCTATGCAATGAAATCTAGGGTGTTCTGATTCCTTTTTCCTATCCTAATTAGTAGTTGTTGGTTTTGCACTGAGTTTTGGTTCTTGGCCTCATTATGCACTCTTATACACCACTATAGGTTTCTATGATGTGTGTATCTAGTTGCTTTAGTTCCATTTATGATGCACTTTATAGATGCTCATGTCACCTCAATGATGTGTGTTTCCTTTACTCATGTTTCCTTAATGATTCTATTCAGGATTCTCTAATTCGTTTGGGTTGAATTGATGATGGATAAGGTGATAAGGAAGTTTCAATGTGTATTATCATCAGTGCATCTTCCTACCTCTGTATGCTTGGTTATCAGCTCTATTTTTAGTATTACTCAATTCTCACTAGGGCGGATTAACGTGGTGATCTTCATGGTCCTTTTGGAAGTGATTATGACTGACTAGTTCAAGGATATTGATGGCACTTATTGGTTGATGTTTTTGGTTACTTTTTTGTAATAGAAATTTGGAATTTTCTCCATGATGGTTTTTTAACTCTAACATGGGAGGATAATGAGGTAGTTTTTTGTTTTTGTTTTAGTTTGAATTTTTATGGGTAAAACAACCAAAACACTACATGGATCAACTCCAAATGAGGATACAGAAAAGAAGAAATCAAAATATCATGCCCATCCAGATTTGGATGAATGAGAGGGTATGGATTTTCTATCTGTACCAGGCCCATGGAACCATGCATGGGATAGCTTTCCAAGTGGTTATATGAGGAAGAATATTGAATTAACTTTATAGTCACTAGGGAGGGAAAGTTATTTCTATTCCTAATATTGATTTCTTCTTTTATGATTTTATTTCAGGTTTCCCACTTTTTCCTCAAATTTTCATTTTAATTAAAAAATTTATTTTTAGTCAGTCAGAATATCAAATTGAAAAAAGTGCACCTAGGGGTTCTTTGAGGGCCAATAATCAAGGCTTGGGATGGGATGAATAATGAACCTCATATTTTTTGACAGGTAGGATAAGCACAAATAGACACTTGAATGTAGAATGTGGATAATTGATAATGTTCCAACTACATGATTTTGTAGGGTTTGATTGGCAATTTATGAAAGATTATTAACATGTATGATAAGTTTTATGTTTGGATATTATTTGAACTTTTATCCATATATGTCAAAATATTTGTGGTAATTATAATGTTCTCCAATGGTAAGTGGTTTACATTTAAATCAAGTAATAAAAATGAGTTGTTGAGTATTTAAACATTTTAAAATTGAGTTATGTGCATGGATTATGTTTTTTTGGATTATTATGGGGTTCAGTTGTGCAGTAAGGAGTAATAGGCATGTTGGGTGAATGAAAATTTCCCTACAAATTTATTCACCTCATGAATACTAATTCAAAACATCAATATGTTTCATGAGGTGAATTGGTTGATGTTATATGTATTAAAAGGAGGATTGGGTGGAACACCTTTAATATTCATTGTGTGACTTCCTATGTCATTCCAAAAAATATTTTGGGAACCCCCTTTACTTTTAAAAAGGGGTATTCTCCACCTTGTTTCTTTGATCAAGAAGGGATGTGAACTAGAGGCTATGTTGGATCTCTCCCTCCTTTTGATCACATCTTTTTTTTGTGATCTAAGGGGTGATTAGTCCATGTCAGTGGTTATGTTTATCCAAATCATCCATCATCATTTTGTCTCCCTCATTATCAAGCAATATGTATATGTTCATTTAATTTAAAAATTCTGATATAACCATAATATGGTGAAATATCCCCATTTTGGGATTTCAGTCAATCTAGAAATAGGGAATCTCAATACAATGTATGCATCTATTCACACCATGATCTATTGAGTTATGATGTTGTTTCATTTTTCTAAAGCGTGTTTTCCCCTAAATTAATTGTATATTGTTATTGAAATGGTAGATTTAATTACAGATTTCTTTCAGCCTAATCATTATTATGTTTCATGAGTAGAACACACTATGTTATTGATTGATTCATCATGGTTGAATTCATAGGTCAATTGACTAATGATATTTTCTATTTTGATTTTTTTAATTAATTAAATATAAATTACTATATTTATTTAATTATTATTTCATTCTGTGGGATAGGATTTTAGAGATTTTATGAAGGTCTGATTGGAAAAATAACTGTTTTGAAGAGAAAGGTTTTCCTTAGTAGCTGCGTATGGAAATTTGTGAAAATTTATAAATGGTCTATTTGAGGTAGGTGGTCTTACATAATTTCCCTATGGAAATTACCTTTGTTTTATGATTCTTATGGACAATTGTGCATTCCCTTTAGTGTTCTGAACTAGTTTAAAGTGATTATGTTATATTTTAATTTAAATTAAGATGATTCATTGGAATTGTTACCACAAATGTTCACAAACATCCCATGATCACTTTACACATCATCCACTAGTTGTCAATTTTGAAACCTTATAGCACCGAAAGGCCTTTAAATATCTTATGAGGTGAGGATATGTATTTTCAGACCCCATTTTTTGAATATTAAATTAAATTTAAATTTAAAATTTGAAATGAATACATATATATAATTAAGGTGAAAAAGAAATAAGTGTCACGAACCGCCCTTGAAAGCTATCTTGTCACATCAACTACCAATGGTGAGGGCCAAGAATGTGAAAAATTATTAGGTTTCATGTAATTTTGTGCGATGAGGATTGTCTATGATTTCTTATCCAATTTATTGGTTCATGAAAATCTAATGGTCTCCTTAGAGAACTTTTGCAATTCAGGTTCATCAATTAAGGACAAGACATGTGACACACTCATCTCAGATGGGACTAATCCTTGGGGGATAAATTATATGTCAGAAAGGATAATTTTTAAATTTTATTACTATCTTAGAGTGAAAATTATGTATGAAATTATCTATGGTACGTATATTTACTATCACTTATATGGTGAGAACCAGGTAGTCGGTGAAGTATTTCTAACCTATTGACAATATTGTCGAATATGATGTGCTAATGAGTCTGGTGTTTACCTGAGACCATGACTAATACTAGAGACCATGATATGGATCCTTGTATTTTTTGAGAGGAATAGGTCCTAGTTGATTCTCCATGGAAATGATGACCTGACAAGGTGATGTGATATAATAGTGGGTTTCATCATGGTGCACAAACCAATCCTAGTAGTAGAGGGGATACAAACATTAATCACTAGCATGAAAGTTAAAATAGATTTTTTTATACTTTTTTTACGATGTTCCCTTTAGTAATATTAAATAAGGTTTCAATTTCATGATTTGAGCTGGGTTATATGCATTAACTACCATGTTTTGGATCCAGATATGGTTAGATCTACCATAGATATAGAGATCAGTGTTATATCCATCATGGATTTAATGATCAAATGGGATAAGGGTTTCCATATATTATGAGCTCGGATGACCAAAATTCCATGGATTTGGATCCAAAATATAGTACTATTACATTATTCTTACAATATTAAGGTGATTTGGTATAGTCTTCCATGTATTCAATGATTTTATATTAGGTATCTGATACAAGCCTATATGTATCTTGATCTCTTAGATAGTGAAAACATAGAATTATTCCCTCATGTAAAGAGATATGATACATGCTATTATATATTTAGAGAACATAGATAAGGTGTCCCATAAATTTTTTTAATATATGTGGATATCCTAGATAGTGTTGTTCTTGGTGTTTTCCCAGGAGTTAGTTATCTAATAAATAATGTCATTGATTTAGATCTAACAGATTGGGTTATTGGGTGATTGGCTCCAGAAGTCGTGAGATTATGATATGGTCATCATATATTTGGAACCTACACTGTTACATTGGAGGCATTTTAATCAGTGTACTATAAGAAAATGGAACAGTATGATAAAGTAATTATGGTCGATCGGGGTCACAGAACTAAAGAGCAGAAAAATTTTATTTATTTGTCATTTATTTTTCATGCCTATATTACTTATATTTATTAATGAATATGTTTTTTTTACATGAACAGATATTTGTAACCTGTGGAGTTTTTTACTCAATTACTTTTTAGGATTCCAAAAACATTGGTTACCTATCAATATGTTCACTTTGATGCTGTAATGGGTTAGAATGTGGCTTGAGACAGCATGGTCATGTAGGATTTCTAGGACGGTATCAGGATGTTGGAGGAGGGTTGGATCAAAGATGAAATACAACCATTCTCTTTATTTTTCATTTAGTCATCTTTGTATCGATAATCATTCCAATAGGAAGTATTAATACATATTACATGTATGTTTTCTCCTTTAATACATTCCATATATTACTAAAAGTTATCTATTTATTTTTTTGTAACCATTTTAATAATTATTGTGTATATTGTTTGGTAATTTTTTATTTAATTGTGTATTTTGATATATGGGGTATATTATCTAGATAGTCTCACTTTAGAAACTCAATACTAGTTATACTACTTTGTTGTATGGAAAGGAATTCCCAAATACATTTGGTGAAACTATTTAGGTCCTATTTATAGATTGTGTTTGGTGGGATGTTACAATATTCATCAATCACTATGAGATGCTATGAAAAAATTTATGTAGCATAGTTTATTTCATCTAGGAATGAAACCATTATTATTGAAATGTTTTAGGTTACAATCCCTTTCCTTAGGAAGGAGATTTATTCTAGAAATAAAAATAAGTTTACAACTATGTTTTGATCATATTGATTTTTAGTGTTAATCATAGTATGGGTTGGGAACCCAACATAGATTTCTGGTCTAGAGGTATTTCAACATAGACAAGGGTTGAACATTCCATATATATTGAAAAAATATTTAGCCTTAATAAAGACTCAAAATATTTCATATTATACACTATTTTTTGGATTTTATAGTCCTTTTACCATAACTATTTATTCATTCCATTATTTCACTATTAATGGTGTCTGAACCCAAACATATTCTATATAATTCAAGTAGATTTAGGGATACGCTATATGATGTGGGAATGATTAGTGGAAATACAATATTAGGAGATGTATATGATTCATTCTTCCATCCTAACACTTCAAGGGACAATGTTGAAATTACCCCTCGGTTGGAACGGTTGTTAACTATGATGGTATGGCACAACTTATATGAAGAGATTTACCCAATTACTAATGTCACTTTTAGTACATGGGATGGATGATTTTTAATGTATATTAATTAGTAATATATGGTTGAAATTCCATGAAACTATCCATTCTATAAGTGTCATGTTCTTTAATGCTCAGACCAGCCAATATTGGAATAAGGGAATTATTTACACTTTTGGTTGGGATGTAATCATAAGGATTGATAGAATCATCCACCCCGTAACATTCCCAAAAACATTATAAGGGTATATCTACTTTTAATGTGGTAATATAGAACATAGGCTAGAGTTTGATCATTTTTATGGTAATCTCAGCTAACCCCATGAATGAGAATAAATTTTATAGTACAAATTTTGGGTAAGTTATATCTCTTTCTCAAACATGTTCATAGGAGGAAAGTCCTTTTCAATATTATAACCACTTTTCAAATTCTCTATAGATAGATTGGGATATACATTGGAAGCCTCCATTTTATTAATGAAGAAAAAATCACGATTTTTTATTCAATCATAATAATTTTCTTTGTTTTAGGTCATACTTCTAGATATAAATGATTGGGATATCATGGTCATGTTAAAAAAAATATAGAATGGTCTTAATCATTATATATTCAAAACACTGTATTACTATTCTATAAAATAAAACTGAAATCCATGATTACGTGTTATATTTTATAACCTTAGGGAATGCTGGGTTTACTACTAAAATTGTTGTGGAACTGATCTAAAAATTATAATCCCTTTGTATTTTTCGATAAAAATTTATTCGTCTCTATAATATGTGGGATATGAATCATGTCATAGTTACCCATTAATTTTGGCTGATAATTATACATGAGGAATTGTGCATTTGATTAATTCTACCACTTGTAAAATCCATAATCATTATTCTTACAAATTATGTTGATACAATGATAATGTTGTATCCTAATCAACTACAAGATGGTGTAAAACGATAATAAAATTGGTCCCTAATGACTAAGGTTGAGGAAGAAAGGGATAAATGGATTTAGTTTGGGGTACCGGAGAAAGGGTTTCTCCATGAAAACTCCATGATATTTATTTTTCAAGGAAATGATCCATGAACATAGCCACCACCCACTCAACATGTATGGTGATCCCTTATCCAATGGGGAATTCCAAAATAATCCACTACTAATAAAGTGAAATTATTGATTTCCTAGAGTGAATGAGATTAATATATGGATAACCTATCTACCAAGGATGCTTAGAATTTACTTAAAAAGGGGGAGAGAAATATCATGGAGTTATGGTTCTTATATTCACCCATGATCATCTCTGGGGACGAATGGCATTTTAAATTGAAATCCTATTTTTGAAGTACAAAGGAATTAATAATAATTAATAAAATAATGGTTCATTATTTCAAGTGGGAGGGTGAGATGATGAATCCCTAAATAGGATTTATCAATGAAGGGGAAACAATCCAAATCCTCTCCTTTTATGGAACTAGGATTGATCCTTAATTTTACTTGCCATGTTGGTTGTTATTCTTTTAATTAAAACTTTTCATGATACATTCAAGATTCTAATGAGGATTAATCACTTATTCATTATTCAAAATACAAGGTTATTTGGACAATAATAGGTGATATAACTAACTAACACATTGTTTTTTATGGAAACGTTACATCACACATGATGAATAAATTGAACAATAAACCTCCAATCCTCTAAGAGTGATTTTAGTATCATGATCCTCAAAACATCCCATAAATAAATATTTAGTTTGAATTAGAACATTGATTTTGGGGATTAAAATATCAACCCATCTTTGTTTGGGTATGAGAGGTGAGTACATCTATTCATTCATTTGTGTAGACATTTTTAAACCTCCATGCTAAGTCATTGATTATACCATGTGTTGGCCCATGTCACATCAGTGAAAAACATCACATATATATGAGTGTGTTTCCTTAGTACCTATAATAGAGGCTCAATAAGGTATGATAATTTATAAGGCCCAATTATATTTAGAATTAGCTTCCCTTCAATAAAGATCAGTAGATGATCCCATATATCTATGTCGAATAGTTGATCTAATGAAATAATCAACCACAATTCCCATATATATGATAATTTTGAGAAATACTACTGGGATTATAGACCATATAACACACAATTATCTAGATCATATTATATCTATTCTTTCAGTGTTTACTATTTTAGAATTTGTTCCAGTTTGAATGACTAGATGTTAGATTCTGGAAATTTCAAAACTATATTTTATTCCTAACACACTACGTTTCGTTTTTTACACCATCAAGGTTGATGGATGACCTATAAGAGAGTAAATGTTTTGTTGTAAACACTTTAAAACATCTACATAATATTTGAATTTTTTTGTGAGTAGGTATTCTTCTTTGGGATTAGAAACTCTCCATAGAGTCATTTTAATTAATATCCACCGACAAACAAAGCTTGGCATCATTAATTATGCATAAATATTTAAAGCAATAATTTATTTTTTCCCCAATATAAAATACATCTTTGTAGGGTGATATTCTTGTTTATATTACAAGTGAGGTCACTATGATTAATTAAACCTATTCAATGGAAAAGTATGGAGACCTACAGTTCAATTTCCCCAGATTCCAATACTAAACCTATTGAAATATATTTTTTTCATCGATTGTTGGTGTTCCCTTAAAATTAATTAGATATAATAAAGAAATTTATATTATTGCCTATTTTCTAACAGAGCATAATTAGTATGTTGTTTTCCAAAATTTGATGGACATAAAGGGTACTAATCATATAAATTATCTTAAAGAAATTTTATTTTAATAATTTCCATTTTCAGGGACCAATTTTGAGTCCAATTATGATTCCTTGGATTTCTATTTTTTCACCCAAAAATGGGCATGTGACTATAAACACACGTTGATCTACAATCCCCACATGGATTATCTAAAAATGAATCTAAATTAACATTTACATAATTTTTTATCCTATGTAATGATGATTAAAATATAAAAACATTCATTCCTGAAATAAATAATTTTTTTTTATTATTTAGAAGTTTTAATATCACAATTATACCTTTCATGTGGAGAAATAGTATCATGATTCATGAGGCATAGGGCTATTACACTTTATGAATACTCCTATATTGAAACAATAAGAATAAAAAGGAAAAATCATGCCATGGGAGTCTTAGCATTAGTATATCCACCTTAAAAAAGTATTATATCCTCTATTATGAACATGTCACATTTTAAAATGTCACTATTGAGTACTTAATTGTTGTGGAAGATATGAAAAGGATGGATGGACAGTAAATGTTATGGTAAATTCACTACTACTGATTAATGATTTCAAAGCCTTAGAGATAAAAAAACAGTGATTTTATATTAATTTATCTCAATGATCATTTAATAAGTTATGTGCTTCTATACAAGGATTCCTATTAAAGGAGAGGATCTAAAATGTGGATTATCTTCCCCTTGGGTTGAATCAAAATGATAATTAACAATTTTATTCTCATTTTAATTTCCCCTACACCATTTCAAATATTATATCATAATTACTAGTCAATACATGAAAAAAAATTCATTATCGAAGAAGATATGTCCTAAATAAAATCTGTATAAAATTTATATTTCTAGTAATTTTTACAATTAAGGGAAATAATTTTTTCCATAGAATTAGTATAATGCAGGGATCGATGTAAGGTCCAAATAGTTTGTATGAAATGTTTTCATTTGAATAAAATCCATCATCCTGCATTTTTTATCATTAATGAATAATTTCATGATATATAATACCCATGAGTTTTTTATGAATTTAAATCGTGATTTGGGAATACAATGGTCATAGAATTTATTCATGGGTTATAACACATGAATAAATGCAAAAGGATAAAATAATTTCTTCAATGATATATATAGAAAATTCTATATGGTTGTGTGTGTGTGTGTTCCTGATTCTTAGATGGGTCTCCTTGGAACAGATCTCTTTTTTATCAATTATAATAGAGGATTTAACATGTCACGAAGAAAGGTTAGATCCCATATGAATGTTGGATGATTCTGTGCATCTCATGGATACTTATAGTGGTTAATGGATTTCATATTCCACTTGGGTGATAATGATGAATAACCATAGATTATTTTATTTGGTATCAAAGATGCATCCGATTCTCCTTGGAAAATTGTAACTGTTTATATTAGTTTATTCATTTCTATTTTTTTATTTCATACATGGAGATACTTTGACAATGTATTTATTTTCTTTCAATGTATCTCTTAATTTTTATTATTCCCTAAAAAATCCCTTCATTATTATTGATGTGTTAAATATTTTAATTTTATTTAAATATCGTTTAAAAAATAATGATAATGGAAAAATAGAGTAATCCATTGAGCATCACTATGTCATAGTCATGATGAAACCGTGTCACAGTGGCCTCTTAATGAACCCAAATGAGACTATCTCCATGTTGTGGTTCATATGGTGTTACAATTGTCAACTACTGTGTATAGTCACATGGCTTGGATGCACTCCCTACAGTTATAATGGTTATTTAATTTGTAAAATATACTGGAAAAAATGACCATAGAAGGCTCGACATTACATAGTTCAAGTCATGGTGGGTTATATTCTCTTTACATAGAAATGGTTCTGTATAAAGATAAATTAAATTACATTCAAAGGGAATTATTTATATGTAATGCTAAAATAAATGACCCTTGTAGATAAATAGTTTCATGCATAAATTTAAATACGAATTAAAATAAAATAACACTATTATATATTTTTTATATTTTAGAAAAATCTATAAATTATAAATAAAATAATTTAGTGACATTTTATAATTAATATAAAAATTAATTAATTAATTATAAAGGTTCTATAATTATTTAATTATTATTTATGAAACATTAATTATTAAATACTACTTTTATAAAAAATATTAACTTTTTAAAATACATTTTTCAACATTATATGGAATAAATATGGATTATAAATAAATTGTTTCTTTTATAATGATGTGAATTAGTATATAAATTTTTATGAATCACTAAAATTAGGATAAAATGTGTTAATTTATGAATTGTTCATTATAAATTGACATTAATTATTAAAATTAAATGAACCGTATTGCTAAAATTTGTTAAAGTACATCCAAATACCATTAGATGAATCGATTTTTTATATGTTTAAAAAAAAAAATAAGATATTTAATAATTATTTTTTAATATGTAGTTTACTTATAAAATGTTTGTGATTAATAAATTATCAAAATACTTAAATAAAATTCAATATATTGAATATGAAAGGGTTTATATTTAAATAAATTTAAATATTATATATTCATGATATAGGAATTTCCAAAAAATTAGTTTAATAGTTTTCTCATGTATAAATATTTTACAAGTTAATTATTTAAAAACGATATTCACAATTTTTTTCCTAGTTATAATTTTTCAATATTATTTAGATGTATGATTTAGTTAAATTTTATATTAATAATAGGGGGTATATACTTTCATTTGAATCTTTTCATGACTTAATAAGAGTTTGTTTTTTCTACATTTCCAGTGTTCTATTATTTGGGTTGCTAGATTGAATTGAGTTTTTGATAATAGTTTATAAATATTATGTGTTTAGATTATTATAAATTGGATTCTATATTGGGTATTGTCTCCCTATGTAGATAGAAATTGGGTTGGACATCCCACTATCTTTGGGTTCCCTATCTAGAAATGGTAGAGTTCGCAATCACTGGCTCCAAGCTTACCCTTGAGTTGTTTTTTGATAACATATAATTCTAAACCATTTTATGAATTCCTCTTGTACCATATTCATTTTTTGGATTAGGATATGTATGTATATGATTGTATCATATATTTAGGTAAGTATTTAAAACATGTTGGACATGTAAAGAGTTACACATAAATATAATTTTAACATAGTGATTTAGTGGAAGGAATATTATTCAAAACTATTGCATAATAAGAATTCATACGTTAAATGGAATAACATGAGAAATGATGGTGGGACTGAAACCCCTTTAAAAATGAATTGTGTGATTCCTTCCAATTCATCACTTTTGATGACTGTATTCATCCGAAATTTTACTTTCAATTAAATGTGGGGTGCCCTGATAATAACTTGGGTATCTAATATAGGTAATGGGTAACTTTATATTATCTAGTTTGGTAGTTTCAATCCAATAAGAGGTTCCCATATATTGTATTCTGTTATATATTTTTTTGATAATATTTTTGAGTAATCGTAGCTAGGAAACCATAGGGTTTGGGATACAAGAGTAATATATTTGATTATTATCCATAGGGTGGATATAAAAATAGAGTATTTTGTTAACTCTACAAGAGTCATATATGATATTATTGGGATGATTCCCACAATAAATAACTATGTTGTGTTTTTTACACCGAAGATCATTTTATTAGTAAAATATTGAAATTGGTGAACTAATGTTTATGATGTTTTTATAAGGGGTATTCATTTTAGTACGAGCCCATTTTAAAAAATTCATAATTAAATAATTGTAAAAGATGATAGTCATTTAAATAATATTTTGTTTTGGTTAATTTTTTCATTATCACAATAAAACTAAATTTTGATATTAATCTTTAGAAATATAATGTTAATGTATGTTAGTCCCATGAAATATAGAATAATAAAATATATTAAGCTAACTTTTATATGTTATAATAGTACCTTATTGTGTAAACAATTATTGGAGAATTCCATCATGTGATTATAGATACATATGGAAGTGTAGAATGATTCATTAATGATTTCAAATACATTTTAATTTAAAAGAGCCATAGGAACTTCAGTTTCAACATATATAATTAATATGATTCAGTATACCAATAACTTATAAAGACTATAACATTTTTTAAGACCTGTTTTGGTTAAATAATTCATTATATTATATTATATAGAAATGTTATAATATGATGAATGAGATTGAAAAACAATTATCTCGTATTTTCAAATATTATAGAATACTTAAATTATGAATTTGTTGTTTAATTTATGAAACTGTTTAGAGAGTAAATGTCATTAAAATATCAGTCTTTAAGAAGAAATGTTATTTCGAAATATATAATGATAATTAATCAATTATTTTGTTGTGTTCATTAAAAAATATACTTGTTATTAAGGGGGATTAGTAACTCCATATGATAGGATTCTCCAAAATTAATGAAGGACAATAGGAAACTCCATGGAGTGTCCATTTCAATAATCAATTGAAAGTACATGACATGAATCATTATATATTATAGCATCTTTGAGCTAGAATGCACATTATTCTGGTCCTGATGATCTTTTCCAGTCTATGTTTTTGAATTATTAGGAAACTTTCTTACATAATTTCATAGTTATAAATTTTATAAAATATATAATTATCTTGGCCCACACTTGTTCCTTAATTTAAAAAAATCATCATTGATATTTCTATGGACCATATGAAAAATATTACGAAAACATAGTGTGAACATAAATTTTTTTACTAAGGTATTTTAAAACTAGTGATAATATTTTTATAAATACATCATGTAAAACAATTCTAAACCATTTTATATCAAATGTAGAATATTTAATATAGTAAATACATTTCAAAAAAAATCTACGCTCTTTGAAAACATAGAAATACCTCCTTAAAAATTAATTTCATGAACAAACACATTTAAGTAAAAATTAGATTTATCTTTTAAAATTAATTTAAAAAAATAATATCCTTTATGGATTAGAATGAAATTTGAATTATTATAAGAAACACATGAGGCCACTAGAAGTATACCAACTAAGTCATACTAATGTTGAGGCCTTAAGATCACCCCATTCTTCATCAACTTTTTTGACACCCAAGAGTCTGTTTTATTTTAAATGATTATTTTTATCAGATATTTCATTAACACTTACATTCACTTAATAACCATTAAAAACATTTGAGAAAAAAATTAATTATTTTCAATGACATAAATAATTCTATAACCTCTATACATGGAAAAATACAAATTTTCATATTGGTTTTAGATGACAAATTTACAAATTCAAAGGCACAATTGAACTCACCTTAAAATTAAATTAAAAAATTGTACAATTTCATTTATTTTCATGTATATTCATAGTTCATGAATATAACTATATGAATATGTAATATTAATAAATTTTAAAATAAAATTTACAAATAAAATAGTGGTTTTAATTTTATAAGACACCCTAAAAATACATAAAATATATATTGAAGATGATATATAATAATAATAATATTGAATTATGATTTTAAAGAAAAGAATTTATCTAAAATAAGATAATAAAAAAATATAAATTTTAATCAAAATTTAATTATATTTCATGGAATTTTAAATCTGGGTAACTATATATTCTTTTGAGAACTAATCCTTTACATTGATTTTTAAAAACCATTAAAGCTAATGTGGATTTCTTTTATTCTACTCTATTATCTTCCTCTTTTTTTTTGATATAAATCTGAACACTAAAGTTCTAACTCCTCATAAATATTTAATAATAAATCCCATGGAAATTATAATTCTTATATAATAGTTATATAGTATTAAATAAATTAGATGTGTCAACTTAATTAATTCTTACCCAAAAGATTTTATTTCCTAAAACATTTATTATCACTTATCCATTTTGTGAAGTAATAATTATTATCTCGGTAAACTTCTATATGAATATTATTTTTGTGTGGATATGTGATTGTATATAAAATATTAATTTTGTAAGTATCATCAATAATGACTCCATAGTGGCTGAAAAGGGTTTTTTAAACTATCACTCTAGGAGGATGTTATAATAATGAGTGATGATTATTTTTTTAAAACCCTTATATACATATTACCCCCACTCTTTAATCATAATACCCATAAAATATACATCTGAAAAATTATTTAATATAAAAATCAGAATTTCTTACCCTCTTGAATTGTATTTAATACAAAGGGATATATAAAATTTCTATATTTTTTAATTCCCACTAATTGTGAACAATATTCCTAGGATATTACACTATAACCAATCCTATGTTCGGTATATGATTTTTGTATTTAAAATTTATTAAATAATATAATATTATGAATTTAGACTGATATAAGTACACACCATGTTTTTGGTAATGAATATGGATGTGAGGGTTTAGGGTGTGACATTAATGTTATAGAAATTTATTTTTTATTTTTAAAGGGAATGGGATTCTAAATTTTTATTTTACAAGTTTATTTAATTTAAATGAGTTAAAAAATCAAAGGATTCATTGATAGATATTATAGTTCATATTCAAATAAAAAATCAAAAGTTACTATACCAATGGTTTTAATGTAAGGAAATATATGATGTTTATATGAATATAGTTAAAGGATGTGTATCTTCTTCTCAATATTCAATTTATAATAGAATTTTTTAATTAAAATTAAGTTTTTGTGAACAAAATGAGATGATTAATTGTAAATACATAGATTATTATTCATCATATTATTGAACATATTTTTTTAAGTAAACTTGGATAAAATCTTCTATCTATGCTAATATGATTGTTAAGATGATTCTTGAAATATGATGAAATGTGTTCTAGCCACCCAGTATTGTTATATTTTAATAAATTATCCTTTCATAAGTAGAAATTTTTTTAAGAAAATAGAATATTATTTTTGATATAGAAAAATATATTTTATCATGATAATGTTCCCACTAATAGAATATAATCATTATTTTCTAACACAAAACGTAATTTGTGTTAAATATTAGAATGATATCTTGAAAAGAATATAAAATCTATGAATCTAGGGAGGGTATGATTGAACATAGAGAAGTAACAAATAATAAAAAATAAAAAAACATACAAGAAAAATGTCAATGTGATTTCACATAATATCCTAATGTCTTTAGGATATGAGATAGTAAAGAAAAGATGTAAAGAGTAGTATTAATTTACTATGAGAAAGTGAATGCCACCATTTACAAAAAGGATTTTGTTGATCAGTTTAAAAAGTGGATTAGTCTTGATATCTTGAATGATTATTAGGGTATAAAAGTAAATTGAAATGTAAATTGTTACTTTTTTATGAAAACTACGTGGAAATAACATTATCATTAAAGATTTTTGGATCTGCTGGTAAAGTGGTAGTGTAAAGTATAATATAATATATGAAAATATCATAAGAAAGGGTATAATGGTTTTGGTTCCAAGGATAATGATGATATATTTTAAAGAGATCTATTTAGATAACTAATTATTACATCATAACATTTGATATTGTGAAGTTAAGGTGTTCAAATAAATTCAAAAAGTTGAGTGTTAGAAATATTATTCCTTTTTCTCACCAATATTTAATCACTATTTATTCATATAAATTGGTTAATAAAATAGTTATTGGGTGGATTTTAATAGATATACATATAAATATGTGATAGGAATTACATATAGAAGTAATGTGTCAGAATAACATATAAATTGTCACATATTTATGGATTATATGATACACTATTATATAATATATGTCAGAAAAGGGATTATGTATGATTTGTTATATATTGATAAAAAATATAAGAATATAAAATGCAACATATATATTATCCTATCATTATTTTTTAATTTTTTCATTTTATCTATATAAACTTATATATAGATATATCGTTCATTAAATGTAAGGATAATTAAAATACCAAGTATGACATTGATTTATTCCTAACTAATGTGAATCCAAATTATTATTTTTCATAATCAAATATTAAGGTTACCATGATTATTTTTCTTTTTTAGGGACATATAATTTACTCCTGAGGCCAAAAATATTTTCTCATTAGATTACCTATTAAATATACCACGTAGAGTTTCATAATGATGTATTTGGTATAATTTTGGTGAACATGTCATATTTTTGTATACACTACCTGGGGTTGGAATGATATCGTTCATGAGAACCTACATCTTTTAATAAACAACTTTCTGATGTTGATATTTGAACACTACTCATCTGGGGGATTTTGTGTATTTTACCTATCATGTTGTCAATTGAATATTAACTATGTTATTTTTTTACTCTCATATAATGTCTATGAAATCTGAGAAATTGATATAGATCAACTGTGGAAGTGTGTGGCCTCACATATATATTTAGTATCTTTCCGAATATGGGACATGTGATGTGATTATAAATAAGGATGAATGATATGTGATTTATTCATCGATAAATCATTCTATACTTGTAAAATACAGGACATGTGGGAAGGTATGTGGGACTAGCATACCTTATCTCCAATGGCCAATATTTTTCATCTAATATTTAAATATATTAGAATGTGAAAATGTATTTCATGTGATTAGTGGACCTGGTTATACAAAGACATGTGTTTGATGTAGATCATGACAGATCCCATTATAGCTTATGTAGCATTTAAACTTTTCTATATGCCTCTATTTTCTTGAATTTATAGAAATGAATATTCATATTAATATAAATCTGAATATAAGACCACAGGGTGGCAAATTATTATTAATTTATTGTGGATTGACATAAAAATTGACAGATTCTCTAAATTATATTTTATATTTAGATTAAAAATAATTTTTTATTGGATATTAACAAAGAATTTCATTTATTTTACTACCCTATGAAGTTAATGATATAATTATAGATGATTTTTGGATTAAATTAAAATGGAATTTTTCATATGGGTTCAAAAGAAATTAAATATGATGAAACAAAATGTTTAATGTAAAAAAATGTAGGAGAATAATATTTAATGATTATATTAATGATTATATTCCCAAAATATATTCTTCATATGATGCACTGGGTCAGCAATTTTTATAGGTGAGGTAAATCATTTTATAGCCTCATACTATATATAAATAATGTATCAATATATGAAACAATGGTTTACATTAGATGATTCCATTTTCATGAAACTAATACTTCTATAAAGGTTTTCATCAAATAACTATTTCATTAGATGAAATGTGCATGAAAAATTAGATGCATGATTCATGTATGAGTTGGTTGTAGAATAAATTCAAGAATTTTATCACATTAATAAAAACAATAGCACTAAGGATCATCCTCATGACTATAAATCCATAACTATATTATGGTACTGTGGGTCTTTATGTCTATGTATTTTTCCCAATTCTTGTCCAAGTCCCCTTTGGACCAATTGATCTCTTCAATTTTTATCATTTTCAAAGTAGTCACTAGTATGGTTTGGATAAATTTCAGATCCAATCCAATTGTTGGATGATACAATGTAGCCCATAGGGACCTCTACAGGTCGGAGAATTTTTTCTACAACTTATTTGATCATCATCGACCATGTTCAGTGGTGTTAAAATATAATAAATATAGTTCATATTATATTGGTTGAATGTTATGTGTTTATTGTTATTTCTTCATTTCTAGTTTTATTAGTATTATTGTTCTTTAATGGATATCATTGGAAAAAGATTTTAACCACTTCTATTTTATATAATAATAGATATTAAACAATAAATAATACCTTCAATAATAACAATAAAACGATTGAACATTAATTTTTAAATGGAAAAAGTTATTCCTGATTACTAAACACATAATTTGGAATAGATTCATTATAAAAATGTATAATATATCGGTATATACAAAGGTTCCACCACCATACACTAGTGTTTATATATATAGATATGTATTCAATTTTCTCTGTAGTGTATCCCATGAATGTTTATAGGAGTATAAGGAAATTTGGAATTAGGATTCTAATGTTCAAGAGGTTTTGAGTACCCCTGAACTTATATACATATGAATTATAGATGGATTCAATGAACTAATACTATATAAAATATGATATTATTTATGTTTTGACTATAAAAGGGGCCTTTAATGTATATCATTACTTTTTTTATGATTCTATAATAGATCCCCTATGATTTTTTATCATTTTATTTTAATTTAATTTTTCCTAAAATATTACCCAAAACACAGATAGAGGAATCCTAGTTGATTGGAAGTTTTCTTTTGATCAATATTTCATTCACGAGTAGTGTATTTTTTTCCAGATCATGCAAGATTCATTCTTACCATTTAGAGGCTCTATTTTTTTCTATGCCTCCCTTTGATGTTTTTTAGACTAGGTAGTTTCTTGTATCATTCCATAGGTATTTTTAGTTCATTCAAGTCTAGAAAATGTATTTTATGTTTAATGTTAAGTATTTTGGAACCGAAAATTGGTTAGGTAATTTTTTTACCAATATGGGCGATGAAAACCATGTGTGAATGGAGAAATCAATGTCACAATTTAAAATGACTACAAGAAATAGTGAACATTGTTTATGGTAATAATTTATATCCCAAATATTGTTAAAATTTTGGGTTGAACATACTTAAGAACATATCAATGTGGTTTATGTGATGTTTCATTGACCTAACAAGGGAAAAAATTAAATCAACATGGTAACAGATATGTAAATCCCAAAGTAAAAAATAAGGCCCATATATATTATATTCTACCTTATGAAGATTTTTACTTAGTTTACTTACATGAAGTTTTGACTATCTGGTCATACGTTTTAAAATCACTTGATAATGACCAATTAAGATTCAAGAATAAAATCTCATGTCCTTACGAAGAAGATGAACATGTTTTATAAAGGTGTAGCATTGAGGTTGTCGAATACACATGAAGAGTTAGATTATAGGTTGTGTAAATCATAGAACTGTTAAGATGGTATGACATTGAGTATGATATACTCTGTGATAAGAAATGTAGGATCGTAATAATAATGAGATTCTCAGATACAAGAGGGGGGGGGGTAAACTGTACCTTTTAAAAATTCCCTAAGGAAATTTTAAGGATGGTTATGTTTAAAAAATTTAAAAAAGATAAATCAAAAGACCTCTATAAGTTATAAAGACTTGGAAGATTCCAAAATATTGATTCCATAAATGAAACTTCACAAAATTTACAAAGATTAAGAGTCTACATTAAAGTGTATAGAATCTAACTAAATCAGATTACATGTAATGAAGTATAAGAAAGTTATAATTTCCTTAGAAATATAAAATTCAGTGAAAAAACAAGTTGTAAAACTACAAGTAACAAACAATAACTCTTTTAACCAAAAGAGAAGTGTATCCAACAACCTTGTATAAAGGTACCTTGATTTATACATTCACGAAATTCTGTCTTACCCACACCAGGGTAAGACCTTGATACGAAGATCAGAGTCTATTTTTCTATCCCCTCAAGCCCTTAACTATCAGGTAGTCGGCACCTCTATCTTTCTCAGCAAGGAAGCCCTCAACTTCAAGGTTTTGGAACCTCTATCTTCCTATCCCTGGAATCCCTCGATTGTAATCAGCAACAATCAGAGTCACACAAAGAAATTCTGCACAAGGAAAAGATTGAACAAGCTATTCAAACGTTCTGCACAAAGCGTTGAGAGTTAATAAGAGCCTCTCTCTCTAAAAATCACTTCAGGATGTTCAGATCACCAAAATTCCAAAACTACTGACCATGTTCAAATGAGCTCTTATTTATAGGCGAAGCTCCAATGATTGGCTCCCTCCTCCAATGGTCATATTTCTCCTTGAATTTTGGATGGACCTGTACATGTGTAACTCAACCAATAGTTAGTCAATAACTGAAAGAACGACAACGTTTTGTAATGAAATTAGTGTAAGAATAAGTAAAACTGAATTGCAGAATGTAATAAAATAAAAATTTTTGAGTTTAACCAAAGGGATTTCGGAATCTATAATAAAGAGATGTTCGGATTTGGTTTTGTAGAAATTCAGAACCTGAATTCTGTTGAAATCTGGAGTCTGAATTTATAAGAAATTCAGAGTCTGGATTTACTAGAATTTGGAATCTGAGCCTTCAAAGTTCGGAGATAGAGATCATGGGAATTCAGAATCAGAACTCATAAGAGTTTGGAGTCTGAATTCAGAGAACTCAATGTCAGAAATTAGATAAGTTCGTAATCAGAATCTGGAGTTCAACTACATGAGAGCTCATATCTAGAATTCGTATTCGAAATAAATGAGAGTTCGTATACCGAATTCGAATTTGAACTACATGAGAGTTCGTATCCAGAATTTAGAGTGGAACATCATGAGAGTTCGTATCTAGGATTCAGAATGGAACTTCATTAGAGTTTGTATCCAGAATTCGGAATGGAACTTCATTATAGTTCGTATCCGGAATTCAGAATGGAACTTCTTTAGAGTTCGAATCCAGAATTTGAAATGGAACACCATTAGGGTTCGTATCCAGAATTCGGATCATAAAACAGAATGCTTCATATCTTAGTCTTATATGATTCTGAGGTTTTAAGTATGATTCATATTTTAATACATAAGAAAAATATTGATATGATCAATGAAATCATGGTAGGGGTAAATTACTTTGGAAACAAAATTTTCCTTATAGAGGTAAAATATAGATTTTCTTAAGTATAACGTGTTTTTGATTTTCAAAACAAGAAATAATTGAAAAAGACATAAGTAAAACCTTATTGACTCAACAATCTCCCCCTTTTTGGAAAGCACAATCAACGTTTTGAAAAAAAACATAATGAATTAGAAAACATTCTTTTGGATTTGAAATTAAAACTTATCTCCATTTGTTCATAGTTGATGGTGAATACAACTTACTCCCCGTTAGGATTTGTAACTCTAAGGATTGTATTCTAAATTTTTTCAATGAAGTTTTCATTATCATGGGAATGAAAAGCATCGTAATGAGAAACACCCCTTAAATAATAAATATTCTTAACTTAGAAATTTTTCTTACTTTTATATTTTTCCTTCTCCCCTTTGAGTAGTTCTTTTTCCTTCTCCCACTTAGTGATTTTCAAAAATAATTTAAGGGAATGGAAAATAAATAAAGTACCAAAAACATTAGTACAAAGTAACACAAGATACAACCAACCAAACCTTTCATTAGAGTTGAAAAAAATAGAAGAAATGTAATTAAAACAAAAAATTGGATTGGTCTATTTGTCTTCCTTTTCCTTGTGGATTAATTTCTTCAACAGGTTTTATGGATTCTTCAAGTCTTTCTGGTCCTCCTCAGCTTGTATTTATAAGGATTTAATCCGTTCATCTTGAACCTTCAGATCCTCATACTATTCCTTATGAATTTCATCCTGCTTCATAAGCTTCTCTTCAATCTCAATCCGGAGATCTCTTTCCCCTTTCCAGTTTTGAGCAACCGAGCAGAGCTTCCCATTTAGATCCCTCACCTGTTGATTCTGAGTATTTTTCTCAAGAATCATCTTATCCTAAAGGTCATTTATTTTCGCATCCTCAGTGTTGAAAGTTTCTTTAAAGCCATTCTGAAATTAGTTAATCTCTTCCATGTCTTCTTCAATTTTCATTGACCATAGAGTGATTTTGCTGCAAGATTTTTTGTGAACATCATAATTGATACGAAAAATTATATGCTCAGCCTCAATCTTCACACACTTATCCATCACAATATATATAGAATCTAATTTCTTATTTAGACTATTTTGAAGCATCTGTCATCTAGAGTCTATGATGGGAAAGATCGGAATTTTGTCCACCAACTTCTTCAAATACTCAACAACAAAATTACGACCTAGTGTTGATGATTCTGAATCAGACATTTTTCTTGGGGATTGTTCTTCTTCATTTTCCACCAACTCTCTTCTTAAAGAGCTATAAAAATCATTCTTTATTATAATAACTTTTTTGGGGGTGTCCATAAGAAATTTTATACCCTTATCACCTTTCGTAAAGGGTTCTTCATCAAGAGATTCTTCCTCACTTTTAGATACTTGAACAATCTTATCTTCATTTGGTTTCTCCTTCTCTGCTCCTTCATAAAGATAGTTATTTTCATAACATTCTTCCTCAGATAATTCCTCTTCTTTCTCTTCCTATTTTTCTTCATCTTCCTTACCTTTTTCCTCACCTCCCTTTCCCAGAGTGACATGCTTTGATGTCTCAGCCTCAGAAGTTCGGAGTGGTAGTTTTTTTTATATGTGCGCCTTCTCTTGATAATCCTCAACATGCCTAATGAAGTCATCCAGATCACCACATGATTCTTATAATTCTTCTTCATCTTCTTCTACTTACTATTCTACTTCTCTTTATTCAACAACTTCCTCCTCTACTTCTTCATCAGCTCCTTTCTCTACTCATTCAACAACCTCTTTCCCATTATACTTTTCTAGAGTGAAGTAATTTTTTCCAAGGTCTCTGGTAATGGATCAACAAGAAATGTTTCTGGTACAGGAATATTATGAGAGGATATTTCTGTGTCTCTTAAAATATATTGTACAACTTCAGCTTCGAACATCTTCTTCTTAATCTTCTTCTCTTTGTCCTATTTCTCTAACTCATCCGCAACATTTTCGCTTAAGTCCTTAGCCTTAACAAGGTCCAATCCGAACTGTGGTTCCCCTTCTTTCCTTTTCTCCTTATCTTCCCTCTATTTAGCTACAACCTCATCTAGATTTGCTTTCTTGTTTATTTGTCTTAGGTTGTGAGGATTGGGTTTCCATAGCTTTGGGGGTCTTGTCTTCCGCAACCTCTTCTTTCAATTTCCTCTTCTTACCAACCCTCATCACTAGCTCAGCTTTCTCTGTATTTTTCGAATTGGTTTCAGCCTCTTCCACTGGGAAATTATAAAATTCACTTGTTTCCTTGTAATATGAAATATTCATCCTTTTCAAATTATCATCACTAAAAATAATAACCTTCCAATTCCGAGCCTTAGACTTACATGAAATCTTGAAAGAATCCAGAAATCGAACTATCAGCTTTGATAGTAAGGTAGGGTACATGATGATTTGAGCTCTCTAATTTTCCTCTTTGATGTTCTTGATGGTGATAAGAACATGCCTCATCAGATTGATTTTTCTTAGATTGACCAAGAAGTCTAAGAAATATATATCACTTTTCTTCATGTTATCTTTGTCACCCTTTCTTGGAACCAAGAAACCTTGTACCCACAACCTAAGAATCTGATTATTATGAGATAGGTGAGAAATCTTGGTTGTATTTACATCATAAAGCCCAAGACACTCCATGTCCTTCACCTTAACAAAACTGACATGTACATATGGATGTTTATGTGAGCAAAATTCAGCTTCTCCATCATATTCCAGCCCCACCAAGCTTGCTGCCTTGGTGTAAGTAAGTTTTTAAGTCTTCCCATAAGACATGAAAGAAATTTTTTCTCTTCCTTATTCCTTGTAGAAGCATGCTGATTCATATAACTTTACAAGAAATTATGGGTAGACCGTATCTTGAACACTTGTATTAGATATGCATAAATCTTTCCAACCATTCAATTTGATGTTCTTAGATATGATAGAATCATACCTGTAAAACTTATGATGGACCAACCTTTCTCTGTATATTTTCCATTTTGAGATAGGCTTCATGGGAGACATTTCTTAAGAGGCTACTTCCAGAGACATTCGAAATGGAGATGTTCTATGTGATTCAGAACATTCTTTAAAAACTGATGCAGATATTCAAGACGCGAGGGCTTGGAGATCGATATGGGACACAAATGGGGGTGACCTTTATATAGGCGATGGAGCTGGTCTTTGAACTTCCAAAACCAATCTAACAGTTGAAAAACACTCTAATATGATCTATTGGTTTAAAACATACCCCCAAGGGAAACACGAATCCAATAATTTTAGGTTTTAAAAACATTCAGATTTAAGATGAAAAGAATCTGATAAATTTTATAAGAAAAAGAAATTGCCATCAACTAAAAATTACTACAAAAACTTGAGTAAGGAATTCATACCTTTTGGAATGGCTAGTGAGATTATTCGTAATATGTTATATTCTTATTGAAGAAAATTATACTATGAAAAACAAAGTATGAAAACTTTATTAGAGAAAATATCAAGTATGAAAACTTCATTACAATAATTTCTTGTAAGAAAACTTCATTACGTAAATTTCCACTATGAAAATTTTATTACGAAAATTTCGATTCTGAAAAATTTTGAAAGGGTCATTACAGAATATTTCAAAAAGGCTCATTATGAAAAATTTGAAATACTGATTACGAAAAAATTGAAAGACTCATTACGAAAAATTTGAAAAACTCATTATGAAAAAATTGAAATGATAACAAACAAATGTACTCCCCCTATGAAAAAGAGTTTATTACTGTAAGGATAACGGTTCAACAAGAAGTTAATGAAGGAATATTACCGAACAATTATCATTCCTAAATTCTGTTTAATGTATTCAAATCTTTCAGAGGGTAATGATTTTGTGAAAATGTCAGAAAATTGATAATGTGTTTCGATAAACTGAAGAATGATATCTCCTTTTAGTGTGTGATACCTAAGAAAGTAATTCCTAATATCAATTTGTTTAGCATGAGAGTGTTGTGAAGGATTTTTACTTAGGGGAATGGCACTTGTGTTATCACACAAATTTGAGTCATAGTGAAACCCGAGCCATAATCTGTGAGTGTGTGTTGCATCCACCATACTTGAGCACAACAACTTCCAGCTGCTACATAATCAGCTTTAGAAGTGGAGAGTGCTAAAAAATGTTTCTTCTTGAATGACCAAGAAACTAATTAATCTCCTAAGAAATTACATGTTCCAGATGTACTCTTTCTATCCATTCTACATCCACCAAAGCCAGTATCTGAAAAAAAAAATTAAATCAAAACCATTTCCAGAACTATAAAATAGTCCAAGATCCATGGTTCCATTTAAGATGCGAAATATTCATTTCACGGCCATTAAATGAGATTCCTTAGGATTGGATTGATATCTTACAGATAAGCATACTGAAAACATTAAGTATGGTCGATTAGATATCATATAAAGTAGACTTCCTATCATACCTCTAAAAGATGTTTGATCTACTAGTTTTTCCAGCTTCATCATGATCAATTGTGTTTGCATTACTAATAATAGTACTTATACTCTTAGTGTTGTCATACCAATAATTTTTTAGAATATCTTTATTATACTTATGTTGGGATATGTAGATTCCTTCTGGTTTTTGAGACATTTGAAAACCAAGGAAAAATGTTAACTCACCCATCATACTCATTTCAATCTCATATTTCATTAGATCCGCAATGAAATCAGTTAAATATTGCTGAGTTGAACCAAATATAATTTCATCAACATAAATTTTAACAATAAAACATTTTTCTTATATTTCATTATAAAAAGGGTTGGATGTGCATTTCCCTTAACATAGTTCTCTTGAAGTAAAAATCATGTAAGTCTATCATAACAATCTAGTGGGGCTTTTTTAAGCCCATACAAAGCTTTGGTAAGTCTAAAAACATGATCAGGATGTTTTCTATCTTCAAAGCCAGGAGTTTTTTCAACAAAAACATCCTCTTGAACATAACCATTAAGCACAGCACATTTCACATCCATTTGAAAAACATTGAAATTGAAGAATGTTGGAAAGGCAAGTAGAATAAGAATAGATTCATGTCTAGCTACTAGAGCACAGGTTTCTTCATAGTCTATTCCTTCTTGTTGATTATATCCTTTATCAAATAATCTAGTTTTATTTCTTACAATGATTCCATATTCATCACATTTATTTCTGAAGACCCATTTTACTCCAATTACAGATGTTTTTTTAGGTCTTTCAACCAAGGTCCAGACTTTATTCCATTCGAATTCACTTAGTTTATCTTGCATGGATCTAATCCAATATTCATCACCTAAAGCTTAATTAGTGCTGTTTGGTTCCAATTGGTAAAGGAATGCTAGATGATCTACTTCATTTCTTAAGGAACTTATAGTTCATATGGGTTGTTTCACATCGCCAATGATACTATCACTGGGATGATTCTTTAGAAACGACTGATTTGGGTTTTGTAAAATCTATTCATCAACATAGTGTAGGAAATTTTCTAGGGTAAATGTTTCAAAAGTATTTTCCTGAACATTTTCCTTATCAAAAGGATTTTCTGTCAATGGTTGATAATCAGTTTTTGTAAACACATCCGAGGATGTAGGTTGAGGCTTTTAAAAAACAAAAGAATCAGTTTCATCAAATTTGACATGTACTGTCTCTTTAACAGTGAAAGTGTTTTTGTTGATAACTATATAAGCATTAGAAGATGTGGAGTGTCCTATGAAAATTTCTTCATAATATTTTGGTGCGAATTTGTGTATGTTATCTTTAGTATTCAGAATGAATACCTTGCATCCAAAAACCTTAATGTAGGAAAGTCTATGTTTTCTACCATTCTATAACTCATAAAGAGTTTTATTATGAAAAGGTCTAATTAAAACATGATTTATAGTATAACAAGCAATACTTAAAGCTTCATCCCAAAAATGATTGGCAATAGAATACTCAATCAACATGGATCTAGTTATCTCTGGAAGAATTCTATTTCATCATTCAACAACACAATTTTGTTGAGGTGTTCTGGGTACTGAGAAGTTGTGAGTAATACCTTTTCTACTACAAAAAGTTTCAAAATCATAATTTTGAGATTCTCCTCCATGATCACTATGAATAGTTTTCAATGGAAGGTTTTTCTCATTTTTAACTTGGGATTTATAACTTTTGAAATAAGAAAAAGCTTCAGAATTCTTTTCTAGAAAATAGACCCATGTAAATCTAGTGTAATCATCGACCAGCACCAATACATAATACTTGCCTCCAATGATTCCAGTTTGTGTTGGACCAAAAAGATCCAAGTGCACCAACTATAGGGCATTAGTTGTTGAGAGTTCACTAATTGATTTAAAACATGATTTATGTTGCTTTCCATATTGAAACGGTTCACAGACTTTTGAAGAATCAAATCTAAGCTTCGGCAGATCCTTAACTAAACCATTCTTAGAAATTTTTCATAAGTTCATAAGGTTACAGTGTCCTAACCTTCTATGCCATAACCAATAATGATCGTCCATTTCCCTAAGGAAATTTAAGACTTCACCCATGTGTTCTTCTATGTTTAGTGTGTAAACATTCTCTTGCCAATGGGAAGAATGAATAATTTTTTCCTTGGGATTGTGTACTTAGCACTTATCATTCCTAAAATTCACAAGGAATCATTCATCACATAACTGACTTATGCTGATGAGGTTGTTCTTAAGACCTCTAACAAACAAAACATTTGAAATCAATGTTTTTTCAAAAGAACAATGTTACCTATACCAATAATTTCTCTCTGATCATTATCTCCGAAAGTTACTTTTCTTCCTTTTGACATGATAATCTTTTCAAAATAACTTTTGTTACCAGTCATATGTCAGAAACATCCACTATCCACGTACAAAGTATTGTTGTTAGTATATTCCCTATTTTCCTTAAAATAAGAAAAAGTTAGATTTTCGGAATCCAGACTTGCTTGGATCCAGAAATGTCAGAAAGCAAAATTTTGGGTACCCACATCTTCTTAGAAAAATAATCCTTATGAATTCCTAAATATTGGGTTTTTTTTAATGAAGAATTATCTTCCAGTGACCACAACATTGACACTTTGTGCAGAATGGGGAACTTTGAGGAACAACGTAGTTGTTACTAAAACTAGTTTAGATCTTTTGTAGCCAAAACCAAAATTATTCATTAAAGGTTGAATTTGTGAATATATTTTATCAAAATTTTCCTAACCTAAGGTAATGTTTTACAAACACTTCCTCAAAGAATATATTTCGTATTTGAGATTTATAATAAGGTTCTTTTCTTCGAAAACATTTGAGCTAGAGCTAGGCTCGAATACATCTTTCTTAGAAATTACATTTTCAAGATATTTTGACTGTTTATTCTTCTCAGAACATACTTCCTCAAGATTTTTTGAAATACTTTCAAAATCAGCATTTTTCTTATAAAGATATTTAGAAAGATCTGATATTTCCATAGTATGAATAGTTTTCTTAGAGTTTTCCTTATTATGATTTATCATGAGTTTTGTGTTCTCAATCTCAAAAAGTTCAGAAAACCTAGAAACTTATTCATAGGTAGGTAAATTATTTTATTTATCAGAAGAGTATTCTCCATCATAAGGGTTATAATATTTACTATCATTAGCATTTAAAGAAACATTGGTCAGTGATTCAACATTGTTTACCTTATCCATCAAGTAATGATTATCAATAGGTAGCTTAGATATAAGACGAATATTCTTCTATCTAGAAGATTTATAATCCGATGATTCATCTGAAGAGTCACCACCACTGGAACTCCAGGTGTCATTTTCATTCAGAACATTCTTAGCTTAGGACATGTAATACTTCTTTCGTTTCCTTTTTGAGTGCCTCTCTTTTATTTCTTTTCTTTTGAGCATATGGCAATCAGGTATTATGTGTCCAGCTTACTTACATTCATATCATGTGACCTCTGAATCTTCCTTATCTTTTCATTCCTTATTCTTATACATGGATTGGAAACTTCTCTATCCAGCTATCTTATTCATCCTTTGAGAAAGATTAACTAACTCGATTTTTGAGACTTCACTCTCACTAGATTCGGATTGGATAATAACCTTCTTAGACTAGGATCCAGTAACTCTCTCAGGAGTCTTAGCTTTTATGTGATTTGAAGTTGTTTTAAAAGCAACACTACCATTCCCATTCTTATTCTATATATTTTAAGCATCTCTCTTTATTCTAGTCTCATGTTGAAGAAGAGTTCCAAATAGTTCGCTAAGAGAAATTTAATTAACCATTCTATTCTCATCAATTGCAGTCCTTTCGGATTCCCACTCATTGGGCATAATATCTATGATCTTGTCAACAAGAGCTTCATCATCTACACCTTTCTCTCCCATTGATTGTAAGCTATTCATGATGGTCATGAATCATTGTTGCACCTTAAAAATTGGTTCTCTATATGGAAAATTGAAACCATGATACTTAGCTCTAAACATGGATCTTCTAGTCTCAATCACTTTAGATGTACCAAAATGAGTAACGTCTAGTTTCTTCCATATACATTTAGTTGTTTCACATGAATAAATTTGGCTATATATGTTCCTAGTCATTGAACAATGTAATGTATTGTGTACCTTATACTTGAGTTGGTATTTATGTTCTTCTTGATTAGTAAAGGCACTTACTTCCTTGTCAAGAATTTTATATCCTCTGGTAAGTATGAAAAAGTTATCTACCCCAATATTGATAATTAAAGTCTTCATGTGATCTCTCTAATATTCGTAATCATTACCATCAAAAATAGGTGGTCTAGTTGGATTTAAGTTGTCTATAGAACCAACATTTAATCCTGCCATCCTTAAGAAAATCTTTGGCACACAAACTTATTAGAAGTATAAGTCTGTAAATAAGAGAAAATATTCTAAGAAAGAAATAATTGTATCTTTAAGCAAAATTGAATACAAACTATGATTCCGAAAAAAATATGAATCTGAAAAGTATGAATCTGAAAATATGATTCCGAATTTTCAAATCCGATAAATATAAGGGAGAAGATAAAACTTATGAATCTAATACTGAGATTAATTTAGATGGAACCAAATCCCCGATACTATGTTTATATTGGTAAATGGTATGATTTCACCTCCTTTGATACCAATTGTTAGGATGGTATGAATTTGAGTATGATATACTCTATGATACCAAACGTATGATTGAAATAAGAATGATATTCTCAGATACAGGAGAGGGGGGGTGAATTGTACCTTTTAAAAATTCCGTAAGGAAATTTTAAGATGGTTATGTTTAACAAAGTTAAACATGATAATTCACAAGACCTCTATAATTTCTAAAGACATTCTAGATTCCAGAAAAGTGATTCAATAAATGAAACATAACAAAAGATAAAAAGATTAAGATTCTACCTTAATGCATATATAATCTAACTAAATCAGAATACAAGTAAAGAAGTATAGGAAAGTTATACATTACTTAGCAATACAAAATTCAGTGGAAAACAAGTAGTAAAACTACAAGTAACAAACAATAACTCTTTTAACCCAAAGAGAAGGGTATCCAACAACCTAGGATAAAGGTCCCTTGATTTATACTTTCAAGAAAGTCTGTCTTACCCACCCAAGGTAAGCCATTTATTAGATGATTGGTTTTTGTCTTGTTATGCCCGCAAGCCATCAACTATCAAGTATTCAGAAACTCAGTCTTCCTCAGCAAGGAATCCCTCACCTTCAAGGTGTTGGAACATATGTCTTCCTATCTCCATATGCCCTTGATTGTAATCAGCAACAATCGGAGTCACAAGAAGCAAGTCTGCACAAGGAAATGTTTGAACAAGTTGTTCAAACCTTCTGCACAAAGCTTTGAGAGTTGATAAGAGCCTATCTCTCTAGAAATCACATCAGGATGTTCTGATCACCAAAATTACAAAAGTACTGAGCAGGTTCAAATGAGATCTTATTTATAGACAAAGCTCCAACAGTCGGCTACCTCCTCCAACGGTCATATTTCTCCTTGAATTTCAGTGGGACTTGTACACGTGTCACTCAACCAATAGTTAGTCAATAACAGAAATCACAACATCGTTTTGTAATGAAACAAGTGTAAGCATAAGTAAAACTGATGTTCGTTATGTAACCAAATAAAAAATTCAGAGTCTAACCAAAATGGAATTAGGATTTTATAATAAAAAATGTATTCTGTTTTTTTGAAATTCAGAACCTGAATTCTGTTGAAATGCACAGTCTGAATTTCAAAGGAAATTCGGAGTCTGGTTTTACGAGAATTCGGAATCTGAACAAACATATTTCAATGTTATATTTCATAGCAATTCAGAGTTAGAACTCATAAGATTTGGAGTCTAAATACAGAGAACTTGAAGTCAGAACATAGATAAGTTTGTAATCAAAATTCGGTGTCGAACTACATGAGAGTTCATATCCAGAATTCAGTGTCGAACTAAATGAGAGTTCGTATCTAGAATTCAGAGTCAAACTACATGAGATTTTGTATCCATAATTATGAGTGGAACTTCATGAGAGTTCGTATCCAGAATTCAGAATGGAACTTCATTAGAGTTCGTATCAAGAATTCGGAATGGAACTTCATTAGAGTTCATATCTGGAATTTGGAATGGAACATCATTAGAGTTCATATCCAGAATTCAGAATGGAACTTCCTTAGGGTTCGTATCCAGAATTCATATCCTAAAACAGAATGCTTCATATCTAAGTGTTATATGATTCTGAGTTTTTAAGTATTAATCCGATTTTTATACATAAGAAAAATATTTATGTGAGCAATGAAAACATGGTAGGTGTAAATTCCTATGGAATGGAAATTTTCCTTATAGAGGTAAAATATATATTTTTTTAAGTATATGGTTTTTGTTATTTTTAAAACAAGAAGGAATGGAAAAAGTTATAAGGAAAAACTTATTGACTCAATAGGATCAAGTACATTGTGCCATGGATGATATTATCAGACATGTAATCCATTTATTTCTATTATGCTTTTTTGAATAATGGATTCCACCAGATCGGAATAAAGACATACTGATATTAGAGGTACTTTTTTTGTAATAAAACATAGAAGTCATTAGTAAGAAATATTTTGGAACTTATGTGGAACCATATCATGAATGTGCATGCATAGCCAAACATAGGTTCTCTTAATGTTGGATACACTATTAGATGAGTTTAATGGAATATTTTTAAGGATTAAAACATTTGTGAAATGATGTCTTATTTTGAAATATATGTTATTTGAGGGTTTTAATTCCCTAAGAGTTACATTGTAATGCACTGAACACATTATTGAGGTATATGGAAAGTCATAGGATACCATCATTATTGAGTTTAATGGAAAATATTTATGTATTAAAACATTTATAAAATGATTTTTTATTTATTAAAAAAGTTATTTGAGGGTTTTAATACCCAAAGTTTCACATCATCATGCACTAAACACATTATCAATGTATATGAAAATTCATAGGTCAAACAATATTTTGAACCAATTGGACCACAAAAACAATGAAAAAAAATTTCTAGTTCAATATGGTAAACTATATAACTTCTTCCATTTTTTTGTTCTATAACTGATTACTAATTTTTGAAAATAGAAATATTAGAGATTGTTGAAATGAATTTTTCTCATATAGCACTTTATATGTTTTTATCCCGATATGTTTTTATGTCTCTTTCAATATTATTTTAAAGTCTGGTGGTTTTAACCATTGGGAGAGAGAATTTAATTTCAAATTGATTTTACCAACAAGTGAATATTTTAGGTATTATAGCATTGAGGAAGGTGGGAAAATTTAAATGTCATAGTGTTTAGATCGAAGAGTGAGATATAATATCTAACAAGAGAATGGTAAAACATGACGTGAATGAAGAGCCCAATGCTAACATAGTCTAACACATATAGGTGTTCACATAATTTATGTTCCTAATTCATGGATCATATGTTTGGTGAGATAATGGTTCGTTCAAAAAAACAATTTGATTGGGATTCAAATGCCTAGATCACCCCAAAATCGTTTGAATAACGAATGATTGTGTTGTAAATAATGACTTTAGTTTTTTGGATAATAAGTGGATATAGGATATGTATATAAGGGATTATCACTAAACATATTTTAATTAAGAGTTTTGGTTTCATGATCTATGGGTCTACATGGGTTAGAAGACCTTTTCTTACAATATAAAATGGCTTCGATTGGAAGATTATACAGTGTTCGTGTATAATGATTCATATTGGAGAATGTATGATTAAGAAATAGAGGTGTCCCATGAATCCATATACACTAATTGTCGATATCCAAAGTAATTTTATGGGAATATAATACATTCGGAACTCAAATATTGACTTGTTCCAAAAGATTCAAGAAGTTTGTTGAAGTATTTTATTATTATGTTAATTATGGTAGGTTATTGTGATCCATTATAAAGGATTATATATAGTGATGGTCCATGTATAGGTTTATAATATATGTTCTAGTTCTGGATATGTACATTGAAGTAATCAATAATAAATCCACACATTGTTCATTCCACCAATATTGTAGCAATGTGGTACATTCTCTTACTTGGCCTCAAAAAAACCAAGGTTCAAAAACATGAACTGTGGAAGTTTTGGTAACATAAGCCAATTTCCCCTTAATTAAGCTTATATAACAAAAAATTGGGCCTATAGAGAATAGGTCCTTGTGGGAACCATTTTCATTAAGATCACAAGTCTTCAGGGCCACTATAGAGTATCAGGTGATGTAGAGTGACAAGCCAATAAGTGTAGTGCATTATGTAGGTAGTAAAAATTTCCTTCAGAAAATATTGGTAATGAGCTATAATTTGATCAATTAAATTACCATTATTTTAATTATTTTATATGTTATAAATCACATGAATCCCATTGAGAATTGAAAAAAAATATTATTCTCTAAAATCAAGGATGGAATAAATGGTATTCATTGTAACACCACGAGATTTTATAAGATATATTCTTTTTAATTTCTTTAATATCTTCTATTGTACGCTACACCAAAATTATCTTGCGTTATACACAACACTGTATTATCTTTCAGCATACACAACACTAATCTTGGATCGTGTTACACACAATTTCAAGTTCATTTGATATAAGTTATTTTACGCAACATTGAGTTTATATATATATATATATATATATATTCAATGGATAAAAGAAATATGTTTGGATTTTATTATAGAAAATAACAAATTAATCTTTCACTGCATGAAACCTAGACTTTTATTTCATTACACGCAATCATGACCTTCCATGATAGTGTGTGTTATACGCAATACCGAGTTTCGCTAAACAGCGATATGATATTAAAATATTATATAAACATACCGTTATGAATAGTAATACCCAATTTTTGAAATTTTATAAATTTTATCATTCAAAATGGACTTCATTTTTGGATTCGGAATATCAAAATTAGCCTAGGGTGAATTTTTGGTATTTTTCTGAAAACATTAAATTTTTGATGAATAGAGAAAACATTGGATTACTATTTAAATAAAAAAATTTTATTTAAATAAATATTTATTTAATTTAAATTTAATTTAGGTCAAAATTGATACATAATACCTATATAATTTCAATTTAATTCATTGGTGTCATTTTATAATGATTTTATATATAAATAAATATTATTGAACTTTTCACCGTCTTTTACCCACCTCCTAGTAGAATTTAAAAATTTACATAAAACGTAATTTTTCCGCTTCTCTGAGTGGAATATTGAAAATCTTAGAGACATAGTTAATATCAAGGAGAAAATTTTGGTTGAATAAGATAAAAATAATTTTTCCTGAATAGTAACTTTTTACTTTTATTTACCACGGTTAAAAGTAAATAGGGTAATTAAGGTTAAAATGTTATTATTATTACCCAAACACATGTAATAATTCTATTGGATAAGTTTAATTCGACCAAAAACAACCTTAGGAATAAAATATTACCCTTTAGTTCCACTTGGATAAGATTAGGACACTTATTGTTATTTTATTTAAGGAAGAGTTAAAATAGTTAAAATCTATGATTAATAACTAAATCATTTTTAATATAGGGTTATACATAAGATAAATTAGACTATAAATATTCATTAGAAATATAAAAATATTTTCTATATAATGGTATTTTATTTATATTTTTTAGACATTAAATAATTTAATTTATTTATGACATAATGATGAAGCAGTAATTACCTTATTAAAGAAATATTATCATAATTGATGATATAAATATCCAAATAAATGTAATTTGATACTTTTTATGAATTAAACTAAATTTATAGGTTAATATTACATGTTAGTATTGATTCAATTAACTGTTTTTGAACTAATCATGTTGTTATGATTTTCACAAAAATAAATTACCAAATAGTGTCAAAATTGAAATAAAATGGTGTTTAAAAAAACTATTATATTATTAATTGTTATTATATTACTAACAATCTAAGGATAGGAAAAATGAATTATATAAGGTTATATATATTAATAATGAACAACTTGGGGTTCTTTTGGCTTATTATAGTATGTTGTTTAACCATATAGTGTAAGAAAACAAGAAGATGCGGTAAAAGTCAAATTATTTAACTTGGAGTTAAATCTAAATGATAAGGTTAATGTAGTAACCCAAACATGTCTAAAACCTATTTTTTGAGAGGATTTAGAACTAGAAAAACTTTATCATTGAAATAAATTAATTTGGAGTTATTATAAACCGAATATGACTTTATTATAAAATAATATTTTAAGTTTTTCCAAAGGTGCCTCTCTCCTCCCTTATAAAAAGGGAACCACTTCCCTCTTCTCATCACACCCTTTTGACCCATGAATCTTGGTCAACCCCTGCCATGTCCACTTCTCAACCTCTCTAGTTATATCATATAGGTTCTTGTCTTTTCAAAAGGCCAATTCTAGTTCCCTAAGAAGAAGCTTAAAAGAGGTGTGTCGAAGAAGAGATAATCTCTTCTACCGATTCTTTCATGTTTCCTTCTTCTTCAACTTCTTCTTCATTAGTTGTTTCATTATAATGTAATAAAATCAGTATCAAAAATATAATTATATGTTATTATAAATCTGAAACAACCCCATTTCACCTTCTATCCATCCTATGGAAAATGAAATCATCGCTCGTGCGTACGTACGGAATACCGTCTCCACGTCGTGGTGTAATCTGTTTTTCCACCACCACCTTACATGGAAGGGTATAATGGTGTAGAGAATAAATATTTATATGTTAATTATAACATGATACTGATTCTGATATATTATATCATCAACTCCAATTCCATTAAATAATTATGGGAACGATACCATCGCTCGTGCTGACGTACGGATTACCATCTCCACAACGCGATGAAATTCATTCTCCAAGTTAACCATTAAATAATGATTATAAAGTATATATATTAAATAATCATAACATATATGACATATTAATGATATTTCACTTATGTATTTGTTATTTACTTACTTCCATTATTTTTAATAAGGAAACAAAAACAGCGTTCATGCGTACGTACGACCTACCGTCTCCATGAACGGTGTATTTCATTACATTTATTGATCTATTTTATAAATGTATATTCTGAAAATATATTATATATAAATCACATTATAAATTATATAATTATTTAATAATTATCTAAGTAATCATATTAATAATTAAAATTCAAAACATGGATGATAAATGAATGTTTTTTACCCAAAACACTACTCTAACATGAATTTACAAAAGAAAAAGTAATATAAAGTCGTAAGTGAACCATATATGATATCATAACAAAGAATATGATTTTGTAATAAGTAAATGACATTATTTAAATCATTATACAAGAGTTTTGTATACGTACGAAGCATATCGGACCTAAGGAAAGGGATTATTTTTCAAATATCATTTTTTTGAGATTTCTTATACGTAAGTATTTACTGGGGTTATATTTTTCATCCATGTCCATAAAAAATGTTCTTCATATAGTGTTTAATATTCTTCCATTATGATTAAATTCATGATTACCCCTCTTGGACTTTTACATTGTGTTATGGAAGGAATCTTTCTTTTGTTTACCATATGTGATACTTTGGGGCTTTTATGTTAAATGTAAGAGGAGAATGTTTTTTTAACTTATACGGGATGAATGGATTTTTACGGTTTTATGACGCCTAATTTTCATGAATATTACTCTAAAATATTTCATGACTATTTTAAACAAAATCCTTTTCTTTAAAAATTGAATGACATTTTTTGATAAGAAAATGATTTTAATGAAGAAATGATATTTTCCTCAAGAATTCATGTCAAGTGTTTTGTCAAAACTATTTTACATCTAAGATGACAGTATTCAGTATGCTTATGTTTTAGGTATACTGTATCTATTATTTACATGGTTTGACTCTTTTTATGATAAAATGATATCCATTTGTTTTATATGGATTACGTTTTGATGGGATGATGTTTATGAAACCCATTTTATTCATTGGGTTATGATGAATGATTTATGATTATTTTGTGGCACACGTAAGAATGGTTTCGTTATGAGATGGGTGGGACCAATATCTCCCTCCAATACATTGGGTAAAGATTTATATCTCATGATATATCCATGTCTGGAACAAAAAGTTAATCTGGTTCAGTGATATAGGACTAGAACGGGGAGTGAACTCAATTCAGAAAGGGACATTTTCCACTAAGATGGTTTTAGTATCAATTCCTTGGCTACTATGGAAATCATAACATGAGATTAATGGTTTTACACAATTAAATGTTTTATTCCAATGCTATTTTATTATGATTGCTGTTCCTTTATGATATATGCCTTATGTACTACCACGATTTATTTCACAACATAAGATTTTCATGTTTAAACATTATGTTCATGTTTTGGAGTTCAAATTTATTTGGTTTTTTTATTTTCTCCATGCTTAGAATTATTCAGCATTTGAGATCACCCTTTATATGATATCTTTTCCGCATGATATAATGAAATGTTTTAAGTAAGAAAAAAAGGGAAGATTATGATGGGAGAGCTTGAAGATCTTTCACCAATATTAGAAGATTGTGTTCCATGTTTCCAAAGACACTAAACTATTATAGTCTTTTGGTGTTTGTTTTTGTTATTTATTAAGTATTCCACAAAATTAATGTAATGTCCATATATGTCAAGATTGGGACTCTACTGTTGGTATCAGAGGAATGGTTTAGTTAACCATTGGAAACTAAGATGTGAAAAATAATGTGATATCCCTAGAGATATTTCCATGGAATTTCTATGGATTTCCCTAAGGTTAAGTATAAGTATAGGTTATAGTATTAGAATTATGGTAACGATCTAAGAATTAAATATATGATGTTAGATATTGAAGGTACTCCCCTTTATTATTATTTTTCACTAGCATGATTTTTGCCACTCACACCCTTGTTTTTGGGTTTTAGACGATAGATGGAACCCGAATGAACCGTTTTGATTAATGTAATGGACAATGAAATGATTTTCCTCTTGAAAAAACCAATGTAATGGGAGATGGAGTGAAAAATATTATTGATATACTTACACAAGCTATGAAACATTCTAGACTTTCACATGAGAAAAGAGGGGAACAATATTCGATTGAGTCTTTCATGAGGCAATGTCCACCTTTTTTCGTGGGTCTTCTGATCCACTTATTGCTGATCAATGGTTTAGTACCATTGAAAATATATTTTCCATACTTTTCTGTTCAGAACAAGAAAAATTCATTCTGCCTATTTACCTTTTATAAGAATAAGCATATCAATGGTGGACCCTAATTAAGAATACGAGGCCCCGATATGAAATTGAATCCATGGAATGGGACGAGTTCAAGAACTTGTTTTTCAGTAAGTACTTTCCTCATATTCTTTGAAAAAAGATGTAAAAGGAGTTCTTTGAGCTTAAGAAAAAGGGTGATGAATCTATTGGTATATACGAAGTGAATTTTACAAGACATTCAAGGTCTTCATCTGGATTTATCATCCAACATGAAAGTAAAGTAGATCGATTCTTTAGTGGCAAAAAACCAAGTCTTTTAAGGGAATTAGCTATAAGATATTTTAGTAGCTATGAAGAAATTGTGTGTTTTTCTTTCAAGGTAGAACTGGCGATTGGTGTAACATATCCATCTCATGGTTTTGATAAGAAACTAAAGATGGGGTTCAAGGAAAAACCTCAGAACAATGGTGAAAATAATTTGAATTTTTCTTTATGCTCAATGTGTGGAAAGAATCATGGTGGAGATTTTATAAAAGGTAATACAAAATTTTCAATGTGGGGAAAATAAGTTCATCAAGAAGCTGAGTAGTGAGGTAATGGGAAAAAGTTTTCTAATTATGTGAATCGAGAAAATACAATAGAGAATGCTCCACCGACACATAAATGCTTCAAGTGAATGGAGATAGTGAATTATGCTAATCAATGCCATAATCCTAGGGTAAATGATGATCAACGTGAGCAACATATTATGGAAATGGATAAAGTGATGTCACATGTAATCACTATTTGTGATATTGAGTATGACAATGATGTTTTGTAATTATGAAGTGTTTATGTAATGGGATTTCAAAATAGTATCATGGAATCTAATTTATGGAATTGTGGAATTTTGGAATATCTATGTATTGGTTTTAAATAATTATATATTACCGGTAACAATGAAAAGTGGTTGAAATATTATTGTATAGAAGATGATATAAACATAATAAATGGATAAAGAGAAAATTAAATGAGCTCATGACTGATATCATGGTTTGCGTATATAGAAATTTTGGGATTTTGGTATGTGGAAAGAATTAACTTTTGACAGCATTCATGATTTCACTATGGTTAAATGGTTATTCATTTTTCATGAGAATACATGATTAAGGTATTAAAATGTATAGAATGTGACTAACAAGATATATTGTATGATATATGGGGGATAAATGATGGTATTCACATTCTTGTCTGATGACATTTATAGTAATAGTTTTCTTTATACTATAAGATTGGGCAGAAGAATTTTAGATAATCCTAAATATTTGAATAGATTATGTTGGACATAAGTTAGTATTGTTTAAGGATAGAAATTTTTTGATATCATAGATGGAATGTTATAATAATGTAGTTTTAGAAAAAGGACAACCTGCTTGATGGGCGACAAATCATCACGTCGGACAAGGATAAGGGAATCGAACCCACACCTAAAGTGTGGTAGGCCTTTATCGCCTACCACTGGCCTACAAGAAGTCCCTGGTTAGTATAAAATAGTATTATTTTATAATGCGGTATGATAGATGAAGTATAAGCCCTTTTTTGGAATCATATACGATGAACCTCACCATATATGGACTTATGTATATTTGATAACTTTTCCTAACCTTTTGATTGAGACATATAGAATGACCCATCATTCTATCACATGATCTTCTAACTCATCACGAATTACAAATTCAACTTCATTTATTTAAGAGATGAAGGAGATGTTGTTAAAGGCATGAACAACATTGAGATTATACCAAAATAAAGTAAGTATTTCTTCTAATTTAAATTCTTCAACTTTAGGGAAATGATCTTGAAATCCAAAAATGATGTCCAAGTGCCCTTATATCTGATGAATCAAATGGGACCTTGGATCATCACAAATTTATGGCTTTGGGATTGTTGGCTTTTTTCATAGCCATGTTCTCTACCACTCTCCATCAGAACATGAAGTTTATATTTCTCTTCCATATCCATATTTTCACCTATGTTCTCTTATGTGGAAACCCAATGATGAGTTAATTTGGGTAAAGTATATGTTTCATACATCACTTTTTAATATTATGTTTTAGTATTCCTTTTTATAAAGTGGGATTCTATGAAAGAAACTTTCAAATAGTAAACCATTTATAACCCTGACGAATTTCAAGGGCGAAATTCATTTTAAGGGGGTAGAATGTAACACCCCGAGATTTTATAAGATATATTATTTTTAATTTCTTTCATATATTCTATTTTACACTACACCATGATTATCTTGCGCTATACACAACACTGTATTAGCTTGCAGTATACACAACACTAATCATGGATCGTGTTACACACAATTTAAAGATTGTTTGTTAGAAGTTATTTTACACAACATTGAGTGTATATATATATATATTCAATTTATAAATGAAATATGGTTGGATTCTACAATACGAAATAAAAAATTAATCTTGCACTACACACAACCTTGGCTTGGCATTCATTACACGAAATTGTGACCTTCCATGATATCGTGTGTTGTACGCAAAACCGAGTTTCACTAAACAACGATTTGTTATTAAAATATTTTATAAACAAGTCGTTATGAACAGAAATACCCACTTTTTGAAATTTTTTAAATTTTATCGTTCAAATTGGACTTCATTTTTGGGTTAGAATACCGAAATTATCCTAGGGTGAATTTTTGGTATTTTTCGTAAAACATTCAATTTTTAATGAAGAGTGAAAACACTAGGTTACTATTTAAAAACCGACTTTATATTTAAATAATTTTTTATTTAATTTAAAATTATTTTAGTTCAAATTGATAAATAATACCAATATAAGTTCAATGCAATTCACATGATTCATTTTATAATAATTATTGATATATTAAAATTTTATTTAACATTTCATCGTCTTTTACCCACTTCCAAGGAGAATTTGAGATATTACATAAAACATAATTTTACTGCTTTTATGAGTGGAATTTTGATGATATGAGAGACACGGTTAATATCAAGGAGTATAATTTGGTTCAATAAGATAAAAATAATTTTTAGTGAATAGTAACTTTTTTCTTTTATTTACCACGGTTAAATATAAATAGGGTAATTAAGGGAAAAATGATATTATTATTACCCTAACACATGTCCTAATTCAATTTGATAACTGTAATTCGACCAAAAACAACCTTAGGAATAAAATATTACCCTTTAGGTCAACTCGGATTAGATTAAGAAACTTATCATTATTTTATTTAAAGAATAGTTAAAATAGTAAATATCAAAGTCTAATCACTAAAACATTTTTAATATATGGTTATACATAATATAAATTCGACTATAAATATTAATTTGAAAGTTAAAAATATTTCCTACATAATGATTATTTATTTATAATTTTTAGATATTAAATATTTTAATTTATTTATGACACAATGATGTTGCAGTAATTACCTTATCAATGAAATATTAACATAATTGAAGTTATAAATACCCAAATAAATGTAATATGAGACTTTTTATGAATTAATCTATTTTTTAGGTTAATTAAATGTTAGTATTTATTAAATAAATTTTTTTCGAACTAATAATGTTGTTATGATTTTCATAAAAATGAATTACCAAGTACTGTCAAATTGACATAAAATAGTTTTTTTAAAAAATAGTATATTTTTAATTATTATTATATTTTAAAAAATCTACTATTCGGCCAAGTGACTTGGAGAGTATATATATATTAATAATTAACAACTTGGGGTTATTTTGGCTTGTTATAGTAAGCTTATTAACCATATAGTGTAAGAAAACAGGAAGACATTGTAAAAGTTAAATTATTTAACTTGTAGTTAAATCGTAATGATAAGGATAAAATAGTAAACTAAACTTGTCTAAATCCAATTGGTTGAGTGTATTTCGACCCATCCCCACTTTATCTTCGAAATAAATCAATTTTTAGGTATTATAAACTGAATATGACTTTATTATAAAATAATATTTTATGTTTTCCAAAGGTGCCCCTCTCCTCCCTTATAAAAAGGGCACCACTTCCCTCTTCTCTTCACACCATTTTGAGCCTTGAAGATCAGCCAACCCCGTCCGATTACTATTCGAAACCTCTATAGTTATATCATGGAGGTTCTGGTCTTCTCAAAAGTCCATCTCTAGTGCCCTAAGATGAAGCTTAAAAGAGGTGTGTCGAAGAAGAGGGAATCTCTTCTACCGATTCTTTCAAGTTTCCTTCTTCTTCAACTCCCTATTCATTAGTTTTTCATTATAAAGTAATAAAATAAGTTTCAATAATATACTGATATGTTATTATAAATATGAAACAACCTCATTTTACCTTCTATCCATCCTACGGAAAATGAAATCATCGCGCATGCATACGTACAGAATATCATCTCCACGCCGTGGTGTAATCTGTTTTTCCACCACCACCTTACATGGATTGGTATAATGGTGTAAAGTATGACTATATATATGGTAATAATAACAAGATACTAATTCTGAGATATTATATCATCCACTCTAATTCAATTAAATAATTATGGGAGTGATAACATCGCTCGTGCATACGTACGGATTACCGTTTCCACGACGCGATGTGATTCATTCTCCAAGTTAACCATTCATGAATGATTATAAAGTATATATATATATATTAAATAATAATAAAATAAATGAAATATTAATGATACTGGACTTATTTATATGTTATTTACTTACTTCTATTAAATTTAATAAGGAAATGAAAACAGTTTTCATGCGTACGTAATGCGTATCGTCTCCATGAACGGTGTATTTCTTTCCATTCGTCAATAAATTATATATATGTATACTTTGAAAACATATTATATATAAATCATGTTTTACCTTCTAGAAGTATGTAATCATGATCTAAGTAATCATATGAATAATTACAAGTCAAAACATGGACAATAAATGAAATTGTTTTACCCAAAACGCTACATTCACATGAATTTAAAAAAGAACAGGTAATATAAAGTCATAAGTGACCCATATATGATATCAGAAAAATGAATATGATTCTATAATAAGACAATGAAATTATTTAAATCATTATATAGGAGGTTCATATACGTACGAAGCATATCGGAACTAAGTTAAGGATAATTTTTAAAATCTCATTTTTTTGAGATTTCTTATACGTAAGTTTTTACTGGGGTAATATTTTTCATCCATGTCCATATAAAATGTTTTCCATAAAGTTTTTAATATTATTCCATGTATGATTAAAATAATTTTTACCCCTATTTGAATTTTACTTTTTGTTATGAAAGGAATCTTTCTTTTGTTTACCATATGTAATACTTCTGGACTTTTCCGTTAAAAGCATGAGGAGAATTTTTTTTTACTTATACAGCATGAATGGATTTTAACTATTTTATAACGGAAAATTTTCATGAATATTACTCTAAAATATTTCCTGATTTTTTAAAAAAAATCCTTTTATTTAAAAATTTAATGGCATTTTGTGATAAAAAATTGATTTTAAAGAAGAAAAGATATTTTCTTCATGAATTCATTAAAAGTGTTTTGTCAAAACTATTTTACATCTAAGATGGCATTATTTAGTATGATTATGTATTAAATATATTGTCTCATTTATATACATGGTTTTATTATTTATATGATTAAATGATATCCATTTGTTTTATATGGATGCAGTTATGATGGGATGATGTTTATGAAACCCATTTTATTCTTTGGGTTCTGATTAATGATTTATGATTATTTTGTGCCACACATAAGAATGATTTAATTATGAGTTGGGTGGGACCTATATTTCCCTAAAATGAATTGGGTAAATATTTATCTCTCATGAGATAGACATGGATGGAATGACTAGTTAATCTGGTTCAGTGATACAGGACTGGAACGGGGAGTGAACTCGGTTCAGAAAGAGACATTGTCCACTAAGATAGTCTTGGCAGTAATTCCTTGGCTACTACGGAAACCATAACATGTGCTTAATGGTTTTCCGAAATTAAATTTTTTATTCCTATTCTATTTTATCATGATTTTTTTCCTTTATTATTTATGTCTTACATACTGCCAATATTTATTTCACAACTCAAAATTTTGATGTTTAAACATTATGTTCATGTTTTGAAGTTCAAATTTATATAGTTTGTTTAATTTTCTCCATGTTTACCCTTACTGAGCATTTGAACTCACCCTTTATATGTTTTATTTTCCCCACGACATAAAGATATGTTTTAGGTATGAAAAAAGGGAAGATCTTTATGAGATATATTAAAGATATTTCAACAAGATTAGAAGATTATGTTCCATGTTTCCAAAGACATTAAACTATTACAGTCCTTTAGTGACTATTTTTGTTATGTATTAAGTATTCCATAAAAGTAATGTAATTTCCATGTATTTAAATATTTGGTCTCTACATTAATAGAAATTGATGAACATGTACCAAAGGGGATGTTACATTTTCTTTTTAATTGTAATATGACCATTAAGAATAATAATTTAGCTAACAAAATAGTGACATATCATATAAAAGTATTTTTAAAATTTAGGTATCTTCTAATTAAAAATATTATATATTTATATCATGGTATATGTAAAGAATCATTCTAAAAATGATAAATTATGTGTTGTATTTTTTTAAAACATAAATTTTTACATACAATTTTTTAATTATAATAATGATTTAAAATAAAAGTTTCCCCTAAAATATATTCACAAACTAATATTTTGTATTCTTGTTATTGTTATATAATTTTAAGACTCTATAATTTATTTTTTAAAATATCATAAATAGGTTTGATTGAAATGTATAATTTTATTAAAAGATCACTTTTGAGGGAATGTGAGAATCCAAGAAAGTTAAACCTAGAAAAACATCGAGAAGGATATGATATTACCAAATTATTAAACAAATCTTGAACCTGAATGAAGGTGTTCCGCTATAGAGATACCATAACAAATCATTTACCTGTTTATCTAGTTCATATTTGATAATATACTCGATGGTATAATCCAACTTGTCTCATGCTTGTATGAATTCCACCACATATAACATTTTCATTAAATCCTCATAAAATGATTAAATATTTCATATTTATCTAGTCTCTAGGCTATTGAATTGTGTTCCCTTGAACTGGTCAATCTCTCATCTTTATTGAATCTTTATCAGAGGCACAAAAAATAAATTCCTCTACATACATTTCATCAGAATAATGAAGGATAAGTTCCCACTTTCCCACAACCTCTTCACATTTTTCCTCATCAATCTAGTTGAAGGTTGCAAGGATGCATCATCAATTCCAACTGCATTCCCAGAAATTCCCTGCACCATGGAATGGTCCATAGATCCACAATCCTTGTCTACTTCATTTTAATCAACGAATTTGGGCTCATCTCCTTCACTTTAGCCTTTTCAGAAGAAAAATTATTTATCATCCTTGGAACATTTCCTTGTCCGGCCAAGTTTCCATTGGTTTGGAAAGGTAATAATAATCTTTAATCTCATTGAGTCTCTAACTCTTATATACAATTCAACTCCTTTAATTCACGACTCATCTATTACACTTATTCCTTATTGGGATATGATGACATATACTGAGCCCTTAATTTGAGTTTTCATCCAAAAAATGAAGACCACTCTCCTCCCCCGACTAATCCCCTTAATTGGAGATCACAACCTTGGATTTTTCTCTCTGAATATAATAGGTTTTTCTTTGAGACAAACAGGATGAGGTCATCCTTAGATTTGATCTATTCTTCCCCTCTTCCCACTCCTCTAACAATTTAAATGGTTTCTCCTGAATTGATTATCCCATAAGGATGTCATAATTTGAAAATTAAACCCTCTAAACTTGGGTAACAACATTGTAATGCCACACCACCCTTATATATGAACTCTAAGGTGAATTTCAAGGAGTTGATATCAAATTACCAGTGTTACCCATTACCGAATGGATCCGAAATTACATGCACCGAGAATATGTCCATCCAAATCCATCCTTATTCATTTTAATATGTCTTCAATAATTGGATTTCAATCCATAAGGATACTAGGATCATATTATTCCAATATTTGATTCATTGGAATGTCCGACTTATCCATGAGGCCTTCAATAAAAATAATCCTCAGGCCCTGAGCACTACCTCCTTGGACAGCATCTGACAACTGAGATAACTTCTTCATCCAAAAACTACAAAAGGTTATTGAGTGACTTAGTCTCTTACATAATAGAAAATTTTCCAACATTAGCACGAAGGTCAACTTTTGTTTGTATTTAAATTATTCCCTGACCATAATCAAAACAAAATCAAGAATTCTTCATAATATAACGTCCTCCACATAAATTCATTGAATAATTAGGTGAAACCCCAACATGGATCTAATGTAGCAGCACAAATATCTAAAAACACAATTCCATTGCATACACAGAATCAAGGGATTTTGTAAAGGTGACATTCATTCTGGAATACTTATCCATATCATTGTATTTGGAGTATCACATTTCATGTGGAAGTCATAGGATGGTCTGAATAGAAAGAATCACAGACTATCACAGGAGTAGGGGTCATTGGACCAAGCATATATAAGGTTATCCTCAGATGGGAAATAAACAACAATATTTCATCTATCAAGGATACCCACAGTGTCATGGTCATTCAAAACCCAAAAGGTGACGATAGTTTTATCGAAGGAATCCAATGAAAGTCAGTGTTGTCTGCACTGCGCAATTAGTGTTAGATTCAAAATATATGAGGACCCCTCTAATTAGGAAGGCGAGATCTGAACTAACATGATTTATTTACTATACTAAGACACATTAATGATTAATATAGATAGTATTGATCCAAAAATAATAAAAAATGTATAAAATAATTAAAAACACCCCTCTACCCCTATAAATACCACCCATGTAACGCCCAACCCCTAGTTACGTAGAGTCGGTGAATTATTACATAACATTGGCATAAACACAAAAGATCAAGTCTCAAATGACCAATTATTTTAGTAGCCATGGAATTACTAGATACATTCATAAGGTTTACATTGCATCATAAAATGGAAAACAACAACCACATTTTTTCCATAGACAACACTTAGATCCCATAGACTATCCCTGTAGTTCAGTTATAATATACTTCATTGCATACTAGGGAAAAATAAAACATAGAAATGGGTGAGATTGGATGCTCAGAAAGGATAAAAATATAGTGGAGACATTCATAAATATGCAGAATCATTTAAGGCGTTGTATAAGAATAAGACAAAAACATTTTAAAAATAAACATCAGCATAATATTTAAAATATAAAAATCAAAAAATCCCATTTAATTAATCACATTTATATTCTACTAGTTGAATAATCACATGAAATATCAATATCTACTTTGATAATGATGGAATTCATAATTCCAGACATTCATAGCCACATAGTCAATGCCATGTACCAAGACTATAAATATGATATTTTCAAGGCCTTGTGCCAAGACACTAGTTTGTATCAGGATACCTAACGATGCATCGAGGATCTATAGCGATCTCCACCTGTCACTGACTAAGTCTAATGCATTGATCATATGAAAATTTTAAACATAACATAAACATTCGTATTAAAACTAGCATATGAAATGTCAATACCTTATCCATAAAAATGAATGGTATAAAAATAACACATCCACAGTCAAACATATCTCAAAAAATTCAATACAATATGTAAGTTTGGTATCATAATAAATCATCATCAAATAATATTAAAATATATCAAAAGATGTTGACTCAGATGAAATCAAAACCTTTTTTAGATAAATATCTCTTTCTATTTAGAAATCTATAAAAATTCATATAATTATAAAAGGAAACATTTATTTCGGAAATATACTTATAATAATGTTAGGAAAGAATTGATGATGTTATAATGCAAGAAAATAGCCACACCCACCGTATATGTTAAAAATACATTCTTACCTTAGTTTTGTTGAAAAGGTCATAAAGTACCTTGTTTGGAAAACGACAGAAAGATTCCTTTCAAAAAAACCTTATAAAAAGTCAAAAAATGATATAAATGACTTTATACCTTAGTCTAGTAAATAATAAAAAAAATTGAAATACATTTTTAAGAAAACATGGAGGTGGATGATAAATATGTCCCAGTAGATACTTACGTAAAAACAACCTCAGATAATAATGAGATTTTGAAATTAACCCTTACCTTGTAATTATCCTCGGTCAAGGGTAGGTTAACCCCCTGTAAAATGGTGAATTAATTTTTATTAAATTATAAATGAATAATATACCTTATTATGATATCATATATGGTCATTCAACATTTCTTTGTTAATAATATCTTAGTATTATCGCTGTTTTGGGTGTTAACTGATTCGTTTTCCATAATATGCATTGTTATGTAAGTAATGCTTATTAGGTATAGGATGTATCTTAATCATATTCAGAATTATAATAAGTATTTAAACATTATTTTTAATCATCTAATGAAAATTATTCTTAAATGGATATGATGGGGAATGAATCTCATCACGTTCGTGGAGACGGTAATTCGTACCTACGCACGAGTGACAATATCATTCTTTTGATATTAAAATAATATATACTTGTATGTTATATCATATATACAGAATCATTATAACTTAATATTTATGATTTATATCAATTACAGATCATTATTATACCCATCCAAATAATAATGTATTGAATAACAATTACACCATGTCGTGGTGACGGTAATCCATACATACGCACGTATAGTGATATGTCAATCAAAGGATGGATAGAATAATGAATTTGTTTGTACCATATTTATGATAACATAAAAATTTTTAAATGATAATGTAGTTCTTATTTTATATTATAAACAACAATGAAATATGAACTGGAAGAAAAAGTAACTTGGAATATGTGATGAAATATTTACCTCTTTTTCGGGTTCTTTCAATTTATTTGATCAAAAGGGATCCTTATGATAGAATTATGACTAAAGGATGGCCTCTAGGAAAAAATTAGGACACATGAGAGGGTATTTTGGTAGGGGTTGGCCAATCCAAATGGGTATCAATGTGTGAATAAGAGATAAGGGGGAGTGCCCTTTTATAAGAGCGGTGAGGGGCACCTTAGGAAACGGTAGAAATATTATTTTACAATAAAATCATTTTCTATTTATAATGGATCAAAAATATATTATTTAAAGTCTATGGTGTGGATGGGTCAAAAAATACTCAACCTATAGTTTTTAGATAGGTTTGGGTCACAATACTAACATTATATTTTAGATTTAACACTTTGTTAAATAGATTGACATTTACCATGTCTCTTTGTATTTTTATATTTTATGGTTAATAAACATACGATATACTCCAAGAGAACCCAAAGGGGTTCATTAATTATACATATATCATTATATAATTCTTTTGGATGATCCTTAGATTTATAGAAATATAATATCAATAAATAATATAATATTATTTTAAAAACTCTTTTACGTCAATTATGACACTATTTGGTATTTTGTTTTTTTAAAATTCATAACAGAATTATTACATCGAAAAAATTCATATAACCAACCCTAATATGTCATATTAACCTAGAAAATTAGTGTAATTCATAAAAAGTCTCAAATTCCATTTATCTGGATATTTATAATATCAATTATTTTAATCATTCATTAATAAGGAAATTATTGCATCATCATTGTGTAAAAAGTAAATTTAATTTTTTAATTTCTAAAAAATATATATAAAATACTATTAGTTAGGTAATATTTTAATCATTCTAGTGAATATTTATAGTCGAATTTATCTTCTTTGTAACCTTATATTAAAAATGGATTTGTTATAAAATATTGAATTTAACACTTTTAACTCTTCTTTGAATTAAATAATAATAACTGTCCAAATATAATCCATGTTGACATAAAGGATAATATTTTATTTCTATGGTTTTTTTAGTCGAATTACAGTTATCCAATATAATTAGGACATGTTTTAGTTTAATAATAATATCTTTTTTAACCTTAATTAACCTATTTACTTTTAACCATGGTAAATAAAAGTAAAAAGTTATTAATAACCAAAAAAATTCAACTTATTGAACCACATTTTTAATTATTGATATCAAAAATTTCTCTCATATTTTTGAAATTAAACTCACAAAAGTGGTAAAAAAAAATTTCTGTAAATTTGCAAATTCCCGTAGGAAGTGGTTAAAAGATGATGAAATGCTAAATAAACTTTTATATATATAATATTATTACAAAATGACATCAATGAATTATATTGAAAAAATATAGGTATTATGTTTCTATTTTGATATAAAATAAATTTAAATAAAATGAACATTTTTTTAAATGAAATGTTTGTTTTAACCAATAACGTAGTGTTTTCACTATTAATCAATATTTGATTATTTTCAGAAACATACCCAAAATTCACCCTAAGATAATTTTGATATTCCAAATTCAAAAATGAAGTATATTTTACCAAATTCAAAATATGTAAATTTTATTTATTAATTTTAAATCAATTCCCATTGTCAAAATCAAAAAGTGTATTTTTAAGAAATAATAACTACCATAAAATTGACACTTGTTTATGTCCAATTACAAAGTAAAATTATTTCCAATGGATAAAATTGGATTAAATGGTAAAAATATAATCTAATTGTACATCCAAAACATTCATATATATTTTTGAACACTATAAATTATTTTAATTTAAAAAGTTGACTTCAATTAAAATTTAGTACCTTCACTATTCACCCAAATATCAAAGTTATCAGAAAAACCCAAAAAATTTATCAAAACGAAATGTTTATGTCCTGATTCTATAGAATATGATTATTCTTTCAAATTTAATATAACGCCCCAACCCCAGTTACCCAGAGTCGGAGCATTATTGCGTAACATTGGCATGATCACAAAGGATCATGTCTCGAATGATTGTTTAGTTTAGTAGCCTTGGAAACACTGGATACATTCATAAATGTTACATTATATCATAAAGTGAAAAAGTACAATAACAACGTATCCATAGTCCAAACTCATATCCTCTTTTGACTATCCCTGCAGTCCATTCATAAAACACTTTTCACATCCTGGAAAATATTAAAACATTGAAAGGGGTGAGATCAGATGCTCAGTAAGAATAATAATATATCAGAAGCTTTCATAAATAAACATAAACATTTAGGAAATGAATAACTAAAACAAAAGCCTATTAAACATGAACTCCAACATAATATGTCAAATGTAAAATGAGATAATGCCATTTAATTCTTCTCAGGGATATTCTACTGGTTGAATAATCACATGAAATATCAATAACCACTTTCCTAATGATGGAATGCATAATGCCAGACTATAATAACCACGTAGCCAAGGCCTCATGCCAAGACTACAAATAAGATTTTTTCAAGGCCTCGTGCAAAGACACTAGTTTGTCTCATGAGACCTGCCGATTAATCGAGGAGCTATAGCGGGCACCACCCGTCACTTATTAAGTCCAATGCATTCTTCATATGAACAGGTTTAAACATATCATAAACCATAACATAATCGTATCACATAAAACATGAATAAAGGAAACATAACATTTCCACATTTCAATCACAAGATATCAATAAAACACATTGATATATTGAAATATTATCAAAACCATTTTTGATACCAAAATAAATGAAAGTTAAAACATGGTTTTTATTTTTCATTTTAAAAAAAGTTATGGCTTATAGGGGAAGCCGAAACTCAAATAATGGTCACGGCGGCGAAGAAGTCATTGTCGCCGCATACGTACAACAGGAAAAACATTCCTTTTTGTCATTTAGTAAAATGAATCATATAAAAAGATTCCTTTTGAATAAACGTAGAAGTCAAAGGGGTTTATACACCGTATAAAAGAAATTTATGTATAAAACAAAATATTCCTCAGTGAATGGAGATTGAGACAAAGTCCCTTAAAAAGATTATTTTTAAATAAAATATATCTATTATGTGTATTATCTATATGTACACAGAAAGAATTTATAAATACAATATAAGACATATTAATATCATGACATAATTTGAAAGTAGGATATTAACCCAAAGAATAGAAATTGGGTTAAGAAGTTCCCTTACCACGTGTCAGACTTGACTCGATCGTTCTTTAACCTGCTGAATAATAAACTAGAGTTAATTTATACTTTCTTAAGAACCATTTTCAAGTTCATTATTCCTTTTTTATCACTTATTATCATGTTATGAACATTATGTAATTATTTAAGTTAATAACGGTCGTTTTGTCAATCTTTGGTACTTGAGTCAAAAATAAACTTCTTATAATTACATGTTGTTCATGTGGAGAAATATCCATTATATCCCGAATTATATTCATTATTTAGATATCATATATATCATATATATCCATTATTTACATGAATTTATAATATTACATAATATTTAGAGGTAAGAAATGAAATGCACCGTTCATGGAGACAGTAAGCCGTATGTATGGATGAACGCTACTTTCATTTATATTCCGTATTTAATGGAATGAAATTATAATTATATAAAGTTATACTATAATTAAAGTATAATATAATTTATAATACCATTTACTCCATCCTTTATACATCCCACATATGGCATTAACGATTCAAATCACTTTGAGGGGGCGGTAGTCCGCACTTCCTAAAATGAAAATATCATGTTTACCCATAATGGAAACCATAAAGGTATTACATAAATGAAAAATAAAAAAGATTAAGTAATAAATAAAAATATTATATGTCATATATAAATATAGTGACATCTTAATAGCCACCTTTTAAGGTGTTATATGAGTGTTGAACAATCATCGTTTCGTGAGGCAGAAATTCGTCATCCATAGAAACAGTGTGTTTGATAACCATTAGATGTATGTGTGTGTAAGTGTAGCTCTAATAATTTTTATAACAACATCCTAGTATATTTATGATACTGTTTTTGTTACAAAAAAAATTAATAAAAAGATTTTAGGGGTTTGGAGAAGCAAAATAAAACATAAGATCACAAGAGAAAACACTACCTTTAAAACGGGTAACTCTTTTTGATTTGAGCTCAAAGGCTTCCTTGGAAAGACTTCTGCCCAATGTGTGGCTTCTTGGAGTAAGAGTGGGATGTGGATAGACAAAATGGGCAGGTTTTGGCCGAACAAAAGGCTTGGAAGGTGTGAATAAGGTTGTAGTGGTGGGGGCCTTTTATAAGAGGAGAGGAGGGGCACTCTTGGAAATTAATAAAATGTTACTTTATTATATAATGCGTTTCGGATTTTAAAGGTCCCACACAAATATATTTCGTGTCTAAGGTGATAAGGGTTCGAAATACACACATACAATAGGTTTTTAACAATTTTAAGTCTTATATGTTACATTATATTTTTATTTTATTTAAATCGCTAATTAATGAGGCAATCGCTGCATCATCATGGTGTCATAAATAATTTAATTTATTTAATGTCTAAAAATGATAAAAAAATTGTCATGATGTAGGAAATCGTTTTAGGTTTCTAATGAATATTTATAGTCAAAAATATGACTTTTATAACCCCATTTAAAAATTTGTTTAGTAAAGAAACTCATGTTTGTGACATTTTTATTTTAACATTAAATAAAGAGTTTTTAATAACATTTTCCTACCAAAGTGGCTCAATGGGGTCCCCATGTTGACACATGGATTTTCATGGTCGTCCATGACTCATACAATAGGTTTAGGACAAGTGTAATGGTATTTTCGTATTACTATAATATCATTTTTACCTTAAATTTCACTAATTACCTTTAATCACGATTAATTAAACTTAAAAGTTACTATTCATCAAAAAATTATTTTAATTCCATTGAACAACATTTTACATCCTAATGAAAACTATTTATTTCCGATTTTTGAAAATAAAATCACAGAAGTGGTAATGTTTCATTTAAATGAAAAATCAGTTTTTTAACTACCACTTAGTGGTTTCACTATTCATCAAAAATTGATGTTTTTCAGAACAATGCCAAAATTTCACCCTAAGATATTATTGAAATTATGAATTCAAAAATGATGTATATTATATGAAATTAAAAACATATAAGTTTCATTAATTAATTTTATAATTAATTCCCATTGTCACAACAAATAGCGTGTTTTTAGGAAACAATATATATCAAAATATTGACAATTGTTTATGTCCAATTTCAAAGTGAAATTAATTCTAATGAACACCATTGGATAAAATGGTAAAAATATATTCTAATTATAAATTAAAACCACTCAATAGTATAATTTATCACTATAAATTATTTTGATTAAAAAAGTTTTTTTTTAAATATTTTTCACTATTCATAGAAAATTGAAAGTTCTCAGAAAATTAAAAAAAAATCAACTTAGGATAATTTCGATATTCGGAATAAAAAAATGAATTCCATTTTGAAATATAAAATTTATATAATTTCAAAAAGTGGGTATTACTATTCATAAATACTACATTGATTGGTTGCGGTGTGTTAGAATCTTAAACTTGAGAATAATGCAAGCTATTGCATTATTGAAAGAGAAGCTTATCGTGGAAGCTCTGGGTGTTACATTCTCCACTCCTTCAATAAATTGCATCCTCGCAATTTGAAAATTTTTCTTTGAAAATAAAAGGTTGAAAATAGAAAATACCGTTGTGGAAAACCCACATCGGAATTAAGGTTAATTGAATTTATCCTTATTAAGAGGGAAAGGGAAATGAAAAAGTCACCACCAACTTATGATATCGATAAGGAGAACATTGGTGGAAATTAGGGACATATAATTGGTGGAAAAACGTAAATATTTGTAGGGAGTGATTGTGGTCATCAATCACAAACAAGTGTAAAATTGAGGGCATCAAAGCCTTCAATATATGTTGATTTAATATATTATCAGTTCAACAAGACATAAGGTATTATGATAACACATTTTCTTGTTTTAATATACCTTTACTAAAGTTTAAGAATTAATTTATTCATAGAATAAGAGATAGCTATATATTTATTTATGCTGTAAAAGTAGAGTTTCAACCTTCAACTAATTTCTACCACAAACTCATCTTTCACTCAAAAAGATAATTGAACTCCAAAATATTATATTTATCATAATCGTACAAGGTTCAAAATATTAACACATACCATTTAGATTAGGAAAACTATTTTTTAATAACCAGGGACTTCTTGTAGTCTAGGGTTAGGTAATAAAGGCCTGTCACACTATAGTTGTGGGATCGATTCCTAAATCTTTTTTCGACGCGACGGGTTATCCCCCGACCTACAGGTAGTCCTTTTTCCTAAAACTATAGTATTATAATATTGCAAAAATAATATTCAGAAATGTTTTAACCTTAAACAATACTATCCATGTTTCAACATAATCCATTCCAACCTTTATAGTTATCCAAAATTCTTATATCCAACTCACAATCCAAATTTTATAAGGAAGGTAAACATAATGAAGATCCTTTTTCCCGCGTAACAACTTGTGAACACCATCATCATGTATTCTTTTAAGACACTAAAACAACCTGAATTACCATAAATCCTTTTTGATTACATTCATGATCCCTTATTCCTTATTGAATACTAGATATACTTCTTCTATCCAAAAATGTATACAAATCATTAATCATTTTCAAGGAAGTTAAGAATATCCAATATAAATTATCCAAATCAATCATGTATTATTCCAAAATCACTATCTTGGTATCATAACCATATTATGGTTTATCTTTCTCTCAACCATATATTTTCCAAAAATTTAACCTGCAGTGGAGTCACTTTTCTTGGTTCCACACAATCTCAAGTCCCTGATGAAATATTACTATAGTACAATCCTTATATACTCCATAATTATTATAACCAGTACATATTTCATACAATACTCAAATAAAAAAAATTCTTCTATAACAACATAACAACACTAATCATTCCTCCTCATCTGTGGTAGTATCATATCTTGATTATTATCAAATAACATCATTTGGTTCATACTACGATGATTTGGACATTGGGTTGAGTAGTGTCCCCACTCCTTGCAGATGAAGCAATGTACATTTGAAATCTCTTTTCTTACCCTTGCAGTCACGCACTTGGTGTCCTTTTTCTCCACACTTATAACAAACTCTCATTCCCTTCAGGCAAGTTCCAAGGTGTTTCTTCCCACAGTTATCACATATTGTAAAATTCTTCTTTTACCTCATCCCTTTATCAATCATTCTCTCTTCCATCCTTTTCTTCTCTTTCTTCCCTTCAAATCCATAAGACTCAGAGAAATTTTTACTTATCTTATTAACACATAATACTATTTATTCATATTTTGAGAACACATGGGAGACTATTTCACTTATAAATATTAGATTAATACTGTGAAAGATATGATCCTTATTACTATTTGGATCGTACGTATCGATGGAGTCCACATTCCTTCTACTGGGCGCCATTTCAATACAATGGCATAAACTAGGTTAGTTTATGAATTGCAATGAATAATTCCAAACTTGTAAAATACATAATGTAAATTGAACAGTTTATGGATATAATCCATAATAATAAAAAATGTTTTCTTTGAGGAAGTATATTCTCATAAACCCTTCATAATGGTTTGTAAAAAAATGAGAATTATCCTAAGCATATCCCCTGGGAGTGTCGTAACCAAGAGTACAGCAAGGCCCGTTGCCATGCACCAGTTCTCGTTCGAGTCTAGATCAAAGTGGTGTTTTTGGGTTTTACCCCTAGGTACATCTCTGCCAGATCTGCCTCTACCTACTCATATCCATACAGGGATGTATTGCTCGGAAAACTCACAAAATCCCTATAATATCAAAATTCTAAGAAGTTTTTCTATACCAATCCTCAACGTCTATCTTAGGGCTATGTGCTCTAATCAGAGTTTATCTAAATATAGCTTCCAAGGTTAGTACTAAACTACCTCTAATACCAACTATAACGCCCCGACCCCAGTTACCCAGAGTCGGTGCATTATTGCATAACATTGGCATGATCACAAAAGATCATGTCTTGAATGACCGATTAGTTTAGTAGCCTTGGAAACACTAGATACATTCAAAAATGATAGATTACATCATAATGTGAAAAAATACAATAAAAAAGTATCCATAGTCCACACTCATTTCCTCTTCTGACTATCGCTGTAGGTCATTCATAAAATACTTCTTCACATCCTGGAAAATATTAAAACATTGAAAGGGGTGAGCTCAGATGCTCTGTAAGGATAACAATATAGCGGAATATTTCATAAATAAACATAAAAATTTTAGTCAATGTATAACTAAAACAAAAGCCTTTTAAACTTGAACTTCAACATAATATGGAAAATGTAAAATGAGATAATTCCATTTACTTCTTCACATTGATATTCTACTGGTCGAATAATCACATGCAATATCAATAACCACTTTCATAATGATGGAATTCATAATTCCAGACTATCATAACCACGTAGCCAAGTCCTTGTGCCAAGAATACAAATAAGATTCTGTCAAGGCCTCGTGCCAAGACACTAGTTTGTCTCATGAGACCTGCGAATGCATTGAGGAGCTATAGTGGGCTCCACCCGTCACTTATTAAGTCCAATGCATTCCTCGTAAGAACAGGTTTAAAAATATCATAAACAATAACATAATCGTATCACATAAAACATGAATGAAGGAAACCTAAAATTTCCGCATTTCAATAACAATATATCAATAAAACACATTGATATATTGAAACATTATCAACCCATTTTTGATAACAAAATAAATGAAAGTTAAAAAATGGTTTTTATTTTTCATTTTAAAAAAAGTTATGGCTTGTAGGGTAAGACAAAACTCAAATAATGGTCACGGTGGCAGAGTAGTCATTGTTGATGCATATGTACGACAAGAAAAACATTCCTTTTTAACGTTTATTAAAACGATTCATATAAAAAGATTCCTTTTGAATAAACATAAATGTCAAAGGGGTTTATACACCGTATAAAAGAAATTTGTGTATAAAACAAAATATTCCTCAATGAATGGAGATTGAGACGAATTACCTTAAAAAGATTATTTTTAAATAAAATATATCTATTATATTAATTCACTATATGTACACATAATGAATTTATAAATACAATATAGGACATATTAATATCATGACAAAATTTTAAAGTAGGATATTAACCCAAAGAATGGAAATTGGGTTAAGAAGTTCCCTTACCTCGTGTCGGACTTGACTCGATCATTCTTTATCATCCTGAATAATAAACTAGAGTTAATTTATAATTGAATAAGAACCTTTTTCAAGTTCATTATTCCTTTTATATCACTTATTATCATGTTATGAACATTATGTTATTATTTAAGTTAATAACGGTCGTTTTGCCGATCTTTGGTACTTGAGTCAAAAATAAACTTCTTATAATTACAAGTTGTTCATGTGGAGAAATATCAATTATATCCATAATTATATTCATGATTTAGATATCATATATATCATATATATCCAGTATATACATGAATTTATAATATTACATAACATTTATATGTAAGAAATGAAATGCACCATTCATGGAGACGGTAAGTCGTACGTACGCATGAACGCTACTTTCATTTCTATTTCTTATTTAATGGAATGAAATTATATTTATATAAAGTTATACTATAATTATAGTATAATATAATGTATAATACCATTTACTCCATCCTTTATACTTCCCACATATGGCATTAATGATTCAAATCACTTTGAGGGGGCAGTAGTCCGCATTTCCTAAAATGAAAATATCGTGTTTACCCATAATGGAAACCATATAGGTATGCCATAAATGAACAATAAAGAAGATTGAGTAATACATAAACATATTATATATCATATATAAATATAGTGGCATCTTAATGTCCACCTTTGAAGGTGTTATATGAGTGTTGAACAATCATTATTTCGTGAGGCAGAAATTCGCAATCCACAGAAACAATATTTTCTTTAACAATTAGATATAGGTTTTTGTAAGTATAGCTAGAATCATTATAATAAAAACATAATAGTATATTGAGAATACTGGTGTTGTTACAAAAGAAATTAATAAATGGAGTTTAGGGGGTTGGAGAAGAAAAATAAAGCAATAGAACACAAGAGAAAACAACACCTTTAAAACGGGTAACTCTTTTTTATTAGAGCTAAAAGGCTTCCTTGGGAAGACTTATGCCCAATGTGAGGCTTCTAGGAGTAATAGTGGGATGTTGAGAGACTAAATGGGCAGGTTTTGGCTGAGCCAAAGGCATGGAAGGTGTGAATAAGGTGGTATTGGTGGGGGCCTTTTATATGAGAAGAGGAGGGGCACTCTTGGAATGCAATAAAATGTTACGTTATTATATAATTAGTTTCGGATTTTAATGGTCCCATAGTTATATATTTCTAGGATAAGGTGATAAGGGTTCTAAATATACTCATACAATAGGTTTTTGACAAGTGTAAGGATTATATTTTTCACTATCTTTTTATTTTATTTAAATCGCTAATTAATGAGGTAATCGCTGCATCATCATGGTCTCATAAATAATTTAATTTATTTAATGTATAAAAATTATAAAAAAATTGTGATGATGTAGGAAATCGTTTTATATTTCTATGTAATATTTATAGTAAAAAATATGACTTTTATTACCCCATTTAAAAATTGTTTTAGTAAAAAAACCCATGTTTCTGACATTTTTATTTTAACATTAAATAAAAAGTTTTTAATGACATTTTCCTACCAAAGTGTCTCCATGGGGTCCCAATGTTGAACCATGGATTTTATTGGTTGGAAATGACTCATCCAATAGCGGTAGGACAAGTGTAAAGGTATTTTCATATTTTTATAATATCATTTTTACCTTAAATTTCACTAATTACCTTTAATCACGATTAATTAAACTTAAAAGTTATTATTCACCCAAAAATTATTTTAATCCCATTGAAAAAAATTTTACTTCTTAATGACAACCATCTATGTCAGATTTTTGAAAATCAAATCACAGAATTGGTAATGTTTCATTTAAACGAAAAATCAGTTTTTTAACTACCACTTAGTGGTTTCACTATTCATCAAAAATTGAAGTTTTTCAGAACAATGCCAAAATTTCACCCTAAGATATAATTGATATTCCGAATTCAAAAATGATGTATACTTTATGAAATTCAAAATATATAAGTTTCATTAATTAATTTTATAATTAATTCCCGCTGTCACAACAAATAGCGTGTTTTTAAGAAACAATATATATCAAAAGATTGACAATTGTTTGTGTCCAATTTCAAAGTGAAATTAATTCTAATGAAAACCATTGGATAAAATGGTAAAAATATATTCTAATTATACTTTAAAACCACTCAATAGTATAATTTATCAATATAAATTATTTTTATTAAAAAAGTTGTTTTTAAGTATTTTTCACTATTCATAGAAAATTGGAAGTTCTCAGAAAATTACAAAAAAAAAAATCAACTTAGGATAATTTCGATATTCTGAATACAAAAATGAAGTCCATTTTGAAATATAAAATTAATATAATTTTAAAAAGTGGGTATTACTACTCATAACTACTACTTTGACTGGTCGCGGTGTGTTAGAATCTCAAACTTGCGTACAATGCAAGCTATTGCATTATTGAAAGAGAATTGTATCATGGAAGCTCGGGGTGTTACATTTAATATATAAAAGTTTAAAATATTGGACTTAAAAACGGTTAAACCTTAAAAGGCTGTAAAATTTCATTTTAAAAAATACTTATTTTATCTGAAAAAATGCATTTTTTCTTATATCATGTCTAAGGAACTCATTATATGGATTCAAAAATTATAAATATTATATAAAATTCAAAATTCAATTAATATTATTCATAACTTCTTTTGAATAACTATTTGGTAAGTCATGGTTCAATTGAACTCAGTGTTGTGTGTAATGAAAGTTATTGAATTACATTGAATAAATAACGTACTATGAAATCTTGTGGTGGTACATTCTCCCCTCCTTAAATAATTTGAATCCTCTCAATTTCAAATTGTTCTTTGAAAATAAATGTTTAATAATAGAAAAATACCTTTCTGGAAAACCCACATAGAAAATTGGGTTAATAAAATTTAATCTTAATAAGAGGGAAATGGAAATGATATTGTCACCACGAAATTATGATCTCGATTAAGACAACATTGGTGGAAATTAGAGACACATAATTGGAGGGAAAACGTATATATTTATTGGGAGTGATTGAGGTAATCAATCACAAACAATTGTAAAATTTATGGCCTCAAATACATCAATCTATGATGATTTAAAAAATCATTGGTCAAAAAAAAATTAAGTTATTAGGATAAAATATTTTTGGTTTTAAGATCTCTTAACTAATGTTTAAGAATTAATTTCCTCATAGAATAAGAGAAAAACATATACTTGACAAGTAGAGGTCCATAATTTAACTAATTTCTACCACAAACTCATCTAACACTATAGAAGATAATAAAAATAATCTATTTATCCTAATCGTATATGGTTTCAAAAAAAAGAATTTATAATTCATCTATCAATACATTTAAAAAAATATATCATACAATCCAGGACATCACATAGGCTAGTGGTAGGTGATGCACACTTGTTTCCCTTCAATTGTGGGTTTAAGTCTCACAGCATTGCCAGACGTGACTCGTTTTTTCCCGACCTCCAGGTTGTCCCTTTATAAAAAATACAAAAAAATAATCTTATGATATGGTTTTACATTATCAATAGAATCCAATGTCAACGATAATCCATTACAACCATTAGAATTTTCCAAAATACATCATTCCAAACTCACAATACAAAATTTATAAAGATGTAAAAAAATGAAGATCCTTTTTGCCACATAATAACATTTGAATAACATCAACATGTATTCTTTTTGAAGATGGTAACACCCTAAATAACCATAACACTTTATTGATTACATTTATGCTCCATTATTTTTTATAGAATACCAGATATATTCCTTATATCCAAAATTTTTGAATACTCGAACAGTGATGAAATAAAAAAACCATTAATTAGTTCTAAAATATTTAAGAATATCGAGTATAATTTATACAATTCAACCATATCTTATTTCAAAATCAATACCTCTGTATCAGGACAATATTAAATTTTTTCATTTCCTTTAACCATGTATTTTCCAAAAAACATTAACTTTCCATTGAGTCACTTTTCTTGGTTCCACACAATCTCATGTCCTTAATAAAATATTACTGCATAAAATCCTTATATACTCTATAATTTTTATAACATGTACATCATTAATACAATACTCAAATGACACAATACATTACAAACATCGTAAGAACACTTAATCATTCCTCTTCATCTTCGGTAGTATCATAATAAGATTGTTTTCCAATATCAACATTTGGGGTATACTCTGATGATTTGGACAATGATTCTTGTAGTGTCCTAACTCCTTTCAGATGAAGCATTGTACATTTGAAACCTTTTTCTCGCCATTGCAATCACATACTTCGTGTCCTTTTTCTCCACACTTATAAAAAACTCTAATTCCCTTGAATCATTTTCTAAGGTGATTCTTTCCACAGTTATCACATATGGGAAAATTCTTCTTTCCCTTTTTCTATTTATCCATCATTTTTTCTACAATCCTTATCTTCTCTTGATTCCCTTAAAAGCCATAGGACCTAGAAAATTCTTTACATATCTTATTACCAAATTATACTATTTCATTATATGATGATAATACATGGGAGACTATTTTCTTCTAAATGTTGGCTTAATACCATGAAATATATGATATTTCTTACTATTTGGATCATGTGTATTTCTGAAGGTCTCATTACATCCACTGGGCGTCATTTCTAAACAATGGCATACACTAGGTTAGTTTATGAATCGCAATGCATAGTTCAAATCTTGTAAAACACTTAACATAAACTGAATAGTTTATGGATATAATCCATAATCATAAAAAATAATTCTTGGAGTAAGTATATACACATAAACCATTCATATTTATTTTTAAAGAAAATGAGAATTTTCCGAAACATATCCCCTGAGAGTGTTGTAACCAAGAGTGAAGCAAGGCCCATTGTCCTGCACTAGATCCCGTTTGAGTCTAGCTCAGAGTAGTGTTTTCTAGTTTTACCCCTACGTACTTTTTTTCAGAGCCACCTCTACCTACTCATATCCAGGCAAGGATGTATTGCTTGGAAAACTCACAAAATCTCTACAAAACCAAAATTATAGAAATTTATTCTATACTAATCTTCAATGACTATATTAGAGATATGTTCTCTAATCAGAGTTTATCTAAATCTAGTTTCCGAGGATTGTACCAAACTTTTCTTAGATACTAACTATAACGCTCCAACCATAGTTATCCAGAGTCGGTGCATTATTACATAACATTGGCATGATCGCAAAAGATCAAGTCTCAAAATACCGATTAGTTTAGTGGTTTTGGATGTACTAGATACATTCATAAGGTTTACATTATATCATAAAATGGAATACTACAACAACATTGTTTACATAGAAAAAACTGAGATCCCATATAGTATCCCTACATGTAATTCATAATATACATCTTTGCTTCTTAGGAAAAATAAAACATAAAAAGGGGTGAGCTAAAATGCTCAGTAAAAATAACAATATAATGAGAACATTCATAAATAAGAATAAACATTAAATGAAATGTATAAGACTAAAACAAATTCCTTTTAAACATGAATATAAAAATAATATGGAAAAGATAAAAATAAAATTATTCCACTTAGTTATTCACATGGATATTCTAATAGTAGAATAATCATATGAAATATCAATATCCATTATCATAATGATGGAATGTATAATGCCAGACTTTCATAACCACATTGTCAAGGCCTTGTGTCAAGACAAAAAATAATATTTTTTCAAGACCTTGTGCCAAGAAACTAGTTTGTCTCATGAGACCTACCGATGCATCAAGGAGCTATAGCGGGCTCCACCCATCACTTACTAATTCCAATGCATTTCTCATATGAAAAGTTTTAAACATAACATAAACGTTCGTACTAAAACTAGCATACGAAATGTCAATACATTATATGTAAACCATGAATGATATAAAAATAACACATCCACTTTCAAACATATCACAAAACCTTCAATACAATATAGATGTTTTGTATCATAATAAATGATCATAAAAAAGCATAAAATCCATCAAATGATATTGACATAGATGAAATCAATACATTTATTTAGAGAAATATCTCACTCTATTTGGAAATATTTTAAATTTCATATAATTATAAATGAAAACATATATTTTGTAAATATTCTAATAATAATTTAAGGGAATCTTTGAGGATTTCATAACATCTTAAAATAGCCACACCCACCGAAAAAGTTAAGAAGACATTCTTATCATATTTTTGTCAAAAATATTATGTAGTACCTTGTTTGGAAAACGACCTAAATATTATATTAAAAAACATCATATAAAAAGACAAACAAGGGTATAAATGACTTTATCCCATATTATAGTAAATAGTAAAAATGTTTTGAAATAAATTTCTAATAAAACTTAGAGGAGGATGATAATGAGATCCCAGTACATACTTATATAAAAACAACCTCAGATAATAATGTGATTGTGAAATTAACTCATACGTTATACTTTTAAATGGTTGAGGGTAGGTTAAACTCCAATATAATGGCCAAATAATTTTTATTAAATTATAAAATAATCATACATATTAATATGATATCATATATGATCTTTTAACATTTCTTTGTTAGTAATATCTTAGTATTATAGTCGTTACAGATGTTAACTGATTCGTTTTCCTTTACATGATTTGTTACATAAGTAATGTTTGTTATGGATAGGATGTATCTTATTTATATTCAGAATGATATTATGTCTTTAAATATTATTTTTAGTAATCTAATGAAAATTAGTCGTGAATGGATACGATGGGGAATTAATCTCATCTTGTTTCTGGAGACGGTAAACCGTACGTACGCACGAGCTGCAATATCATTCTTTTGATATTTTAATAATATGTAGTTGGATGTTATATAATATATAATGAATAATTATAATGTTATATTTATTATTTATATCAATTACACATCATTATTATACCCATCCAAATAATAACGTATTGAATAACAATTACACCACGACGTGGAGACGGTAATCCTTATATACGCACGTATGGTGACATGTCATTCAAAGTATGGATAGAATAATAAATTTTTTTGTAAAATATTTATAATAACATCAAAGTATATATAAGATACTGGATTTATTATTTTATAATGGATAATACAATGAAATATGAAGTGGAAGAAGAAACAAACATGAAAGAGATGATTAAATATTTACCTCTTATTTGAGTTCTTCCTTTTGATTTGATCTAAATGACTCTTTAGGTTAGCGTTATAACTAAAGGAAGGTCTGTAAGATGAATTTAGTACATTTGAGAGGATATTTTGTCAGGGTTTGGTAGATCCAAATGTCTTTGAAGGGGTGAATTAGAGAGAAGGGGGAGTTCCCTTTTATAAGAGGGGTGAGGGCCCCTTAGAAAAAGATAGAAATATTATTTTATAACAAAATAATTTCAGTTTCTAATGACTTGAAAATAAATTATTTAAAGTATATGGTGGGTATGGGTAGAAAAACACTTAACCATTAGGTTTTAGATAGGTTTGGTTTACTATATAAACCTTACCTTTTAGATTTAACTCTTAGTTAAATAGTTTGACATTTAGCATGTCTCTTTGTAATTTTATATTATATGGTTAATAAACTTACTACATACTTCCAAAAAAACCCAAGTAGTTCATTACTGATACACCTATAATTATATATGTTTTTGGCTGAACCATAGATTTTTAGGAATATAATATCAATTAATAATATAATATTTGTTTTAAAAACACTTTCATCTCAATTTGGACAATATTTGGTATTTTGTTTTTGATAAATTTATAGCATCATTATTACTTCGAATAGAATTCATCTAACCAACCATAATATGTCATATTAACCTTTAGAATTGATGTTATTCATATGAATTATCAAATTACATTTATTTGGATATTTAAAATATCAATTATTTTAATCATTCATTAATAGGGTTATTACTGCATCATCATTGTGTCATAAATAAATTTAATTATTTAATGTCTAAAAAAATATAAATAAAATAAAAATATGTAGGAAATATTTTCATATTTCTAATGAATATTTATAGTCAAATTTATCTAATGTTTTACTCTCTATTAAAATTGGTTTAGTTAATAAACATTGAATTTAACACTTTTAACTCTTCTTTGAATTAAAAAATAATAAATGTCCTAATCTAATTTAAGTGGACCTAAAGGATCAGATTTTATTCATAAGGTTATTTTTGAACTAATTAAACCTATCCAATAGAATTAGGAAATGTGATAGGGTAATAATAATATCTGTTTTCCCTTAATTACCCTATTTAGTTTTAACCATGGTAAATAAAAGTCAAAAGTTATTATTCACCAAAAAAAAACTATTTTCATCTTGTTGAACCAAATTTTACTTACTTATAACAACTGTGTCTATCATTTGTTTTAAATTCATGTCACAGAAGAAGTAAAATTATGTTTTACATGAATTTTCAAATTCTTCTAGGAGGTGGGTAAAAGTTGGTGAAAAGTTAAATAAACTTTTATATATATAATATTATTAAAAAATGTCTCCAATGAATTATTTTGAACATATATATGTATTATTTATCTATTTTTACAAATTATGAATTTAAATAAAATAAATAATTATTTAAATGAAAGTTCGGTTTAAACCAATAACGTAGTGTTTTCACCATTCATAAAAAATTGAATGTTTTCAGAAACATATCAATAATTCACCCTAAGATAATTTTGATATTCCAAATTCATAAATTATGTATATATTACCAAATTAAAATCATTTAAATTGCATTTATTAATTTAAAATTAATTCCTATCATCAAAACCAAAAAGTTTATTTTTAGGAAATAATAACTACAAAAATATTGACACTTGTTTATATCCAATTTCAAAGTGAAATTACTTCCAATGACCAACATTGGATTAAATGATTAAAATATAATCTAATTTTACATTCAAAATATTTATATTTATAGTCGAACACTATAAATTATTGTTATTGAAAAAGTTGTTTTTTTGTAGAAATTTAGTATTTTCACAATTCCCCCAAATATGAAAGTTATCAGAAAAACACCATAAATTTATCAAATCTAAATTTTACTGTCCTGATTATAAAGAATAAGTTTATTATGTCAAATTTAATATATAATGGTTTCAAATATTGGATTTAAAAAGGGTTCTCCTATAAAAGGCGGTAAAATTTCATTTTAAAAAAACATGTTTTATGTGAAACAAATGAATTTATTCTTATATTATGTCTAATAAAATCATATTATGGATTCTAAAATTATAATGATTATATAAAATTCAAAATTCAGTTAATACTACCCATTACCTCTTTTGAACGTCTTGTTTGGTATGTCAGGGTGCACTTGAACTCAGTGTTGTGTGTTGTACAGGTTATTGTATTATATTGACTAAATAACATACTATGAAATCTTGGGGTGTTACAACCCCTCACCACTTATTCTCTTCACAACATATATTCCTTAGATATTGATAATATTTAGACATTTACACTCCCAATATACTTCCCTATGTATTGTTCTTTTATATCACACCACAATTCCATTTGCATGTTCCTTAAGGACGTTCTTAATGAGATGATATTCAAGCGGTAAAATGGTACTTCTTTCTCAATTATTTTATTTTATTTTCTAATTCTCTCCTCACCAAACTTATCCAAAGGGACGTGATAAATAAATTATCATACATATAATGTAATTTTTTTTGTGTTAAAGTACAATCTTTCAGCTAGTCTCTTATTATATCCTTTTTGTTCATGAAATGAAAACATTGTATGTGTGGTGTCGATTCACCTCCTTCTTGGATGATGAGTTTTTGTTTATCATTACCACTTTCAAGGATATTCATAATACAATTTTATTGGTAAAAAATATTATAATATGTGTATGAAAAGTTATTTAATTTTTTGGAACTAATATATAAACATAATATTCAACATAATCTGACTAGTTTTTTATGGTCGTTAAAAACCTACAAAAATATTATAACCATTCTTAATTAACATTTTATCTCATGAAAATCCCTCCTCTAAAAAAATTAAAATGATATATGGGACCATTAAAAATTCATGAATTTAATTAATACCATATAATTTCACTTTTGAAGAATTATTCCAATTTGAAATGAACTTCTATAATTTTACGAATGTGAACTGAACATGAAACCATGACATTAATGAATCGAAAAAAAAATAAAAACTCTATAACTCATCTTAATTGGAATAAGTAGACATAAAGATTATAATAAATAAAATAAATATATAATATGTTCTGAGTTAATTTATTAATTAATCTAATTTTATTATCTAGTATATTAAGTTCATGTTCAGAATGCTTTCTGACATAAGGTAAGGTATTATTTCCAAACATCCACCTTTCATTCAGATTAAAATTTCTCTCACCTTACCCAAATATAACTTTTAATTACTCTTATTTACTCTTACTAAATTTTATTTTTCTGATCCAATCATATTTACCCACAGAAAATATATTTTATTTGATAGAGAAATACATGTTTTATTTGTTTCCATTTTCAATTACTCTTGATACGCAAACCCAATTAAAGAGAACCTCCCAATTTCAGACACTTTTCAAGTATGATCCATTATTTATTTTAAGAAAAAACTATTTTCATAATGTCACAATTTTTTCATGAAAAAATATCTTATTTCATTTATGGTATTATAAATACAAATATGAATACATCTTCTTTAATGAAACTTTTATATTTTTTCTCAAATAGAACTAATGTGGCTTATTTCTAAATATTATTAAACATTATTTTTTCATTTTTTTAATTTTTTCACTTTAGTTGGAAAATATGTATCATGATATATAATAATTTTCTCTTATTAATGTATATGTATTATTTTTATCTATTATTCCATGGAAACCATTATGATATTCTCCTTGTTTATACCTTTTGAAATGATCATGATACCCATTTAATTCAATATGTAATTCTTATGTTATTCTTTCTGTGTGGTTCTTCATGTGGCCCCGATATTCGTGAACATTTCATGATGTTTTCACCCAAATAGTATTCCAATGCATTGGGTAATTTTTAGTCTCATGAGACCTCATGTTTGGATAGGGAGTAAATGTAATTACTCTACGGGGCTATGTATAACATGTGATATAGTCCTGGTAGTGATCCATGAGTCTATTTTATATCATGTTATCTATTGAAATCACAATCCTATGTACCCACGATTACAAGATCCCATGTTCTATTTATTATGATTTCATATGTTTATTCATGCAACTTTCTTTTTTAGACACCATGTCATTCCTTCTCAATCATGCGATATTGTTTATTCATATGTCAATTTATATACTGGGATTTTTTACTCATCCCTTTGTTCATTTAATCCCCAAGTTATCCTTTGTATACGTAAGAGATCAAAGGAATTTATGATATTTTTTTCGATATTAAATAAAATAAATCTTTATTTGGGTTTTAATATTATTTAATTATGTACCTAGTCATCAAAATACTATATGATTTCCAATCCTTATTTTGCATTTGATGGTTAATTATTCAAAAAATCAAGTAATAATATGTGTAAAAGGATATAGTAAATATTGATTCTATAAAAGGATGGTCTGGTTATATTTGGATATTAAGACTATAAAACATGAGTAATAAAACTAGGCTTAATTCTATCAGCTTTGATAAACTAGATTGAAACATAGGGAATCATATATTTGGAAATACATTTCATTTGCATGTTTATCCATCCATGTTAATGATTTACTTTTTCATATTCTTATTAGTTAAGTATTAAAGCCCCCATAATTGTATATAGTTTTCTTTTTTTTTATGGATATAAATAGGATAACTCATTCAGGCAATAAATATGATAGGTTATGTGAATATTTCCTTAATGAAATTAAAAATATTATGGGATCAAGAACTAAAAACATCATGTTAGTAAATCTTCAAATGAATCATGTTATTAATACTAAATTATATCGTGTGGAATGGCCTGTTTCTCCTATGAAAAATAATGTTTCATTAGAATAATATATGGGACAAACGAATCTTATATTTAGTGAATCTCTAGAACCCATCATTGTATAAAAATGTATTGAATTTATTAAGAAGGTATTATAAGTCCCCCAATGATCATTATAAGAGAGATTTTTGAGGAAGGTGAATCATTTAGATTGGAAAGCCTATTATCGATGGAAACTGATCAGGAAAACAGAGTACAAAAAATAAATTCATTCCATGAAATGAGTATTATTCATGATTTTTTTTTCAACAGATGTTTTCCATGAACTCTCCCTCCTCATATAGAGAGGTAGTTCATCATATTAAAGAAAAAGGAAGACAACTCTATCAAGGTATTTGAAAAATACATTATAAGGATTCGATGATACACCTATGAAATTTTCATAAACTTTAAAATCAAGGTGGATTTTTTCATATCATAATAAAACCCAATCTACTAAAATAATTAGATATTTAATAATTTTAAAGCTATGAGGAGACTGTGTGTTGTACCCTTATATTTGAAATGGAGATTGAGGACACATAGTAGTCACCATGGTTTAGAAAGCATATCTAGCTCAAATGATTGAGATAATGAAAATAATTATGCTCAAAGACTTTCCTTTTTTGATCAACTACACTAATATATTACCTGGAGAATTTCATGGTCTTTCTATTGACAGAGAGGTTCAGTTCTCAACTGAACATATTCCAAAATTTATACCTATATCAGATACTGCTAATATAATGGCCACCATTGAGTTGGAAGAACTGACGAAGTAGTTACAAGAGGATCTGGACAAGTGTTTCACACTCTTCAGTGCTTCACTATGGGGGTTCAAGTTCCCTTCATCATGAATAAGTATTTCTCAATGTGCCTCTGCATTGATTATCACGATCTCAACAAAACCAAAATAACGAACATGTATCCCTTACCAGATATATGAATTATTCTAGAAGCTACATGAGGCCAATTATTTCTAAAATTTGGAACATTGATTAGGATTTGTCCAATTAATTATTAAGAAGGAATATATTCACAAAACATAATTTCAAAATAATTATGGATACTATCAATAAACAGTAATTCCATTTGGACTCACTAATTATCGTTAAATTTTAACAAAAATAATGAATACAGTCTTTAGATAATACCTAGGTAATGTTTTTGTGTTATTTATAGATGAAACTATAATATACTCCCAGATAATGTAAGAAGATTATGATCATTTTTATACTATGATAAAGGAATTTAAATGGGGAAACATTACACAATGTAAACTAAATGTGAGTTCTGGATGGAGTAATTGTCATATTTGGGAATGTAATCTCCAATAAATGAATATCAATCAACCCACCCGAGTTAATGGGAATTTAGTATTCTCCTAGTATATCCTCATTAATGGAGATACATAGTTTTATTCATTTATCTAAATATATTCAACATTTTTTGAAGAATTTCTCATGATTTTCTAAACCACTAACTAAGTTAACATGAAAATGTGTAAAGTTTGTCTTGATTGGGGAATATGAGGAATGATTTATGGAGAATTAAATCATTTCACATGATATCGAACTATTGAAAAGTAGATAAAGCCTTCTGATATAAATTTATTCTTAAAAAAAGTATTACATGGCGAAATTATTATGAATGATAATGTGACATCTTAGACCACGTAGAAGATAAAGACCCATGATGATAAAAATTTATAAATGATCTAGATCAATAATTATTGACTTTATTCCTGGAAAACATAGTGGAACTACCTCATTGGTCAGAAGTGTGACATATAGACTATTCACCAGATCTTAAAGTATATATTCACAAATAGTAGGAGAACATGTGTGAAAATAGATGGATAGATTTAATCAATGACATAGATATCTCTATTCACTATACTCTTTGAGAACTAAAACACGGTAGTTGATTCTCTTAGTAGAAAATAGCTTTTTATTCTATCAGTGATGCTGATTGAGAAAGACAACATATTCATGGAAATGAAAAGGATGGATCTAGAAATCAATACAATAATAAATACATCCTTCCATTCCCAAATGATTTCCTAACCATCTATCCTTGAAAATATAAAAGAATACAAAACCTATTATCTAGAGCTATCAAAGAAGATGAATGTAGTAAAGTAAAGGAAGTGACAAGAATAACACATAGATGATGTTGGTGTAATTTATTTTTTAATAAGAGCTTGGGTTCATTCGCAATCTATGATTAAAAAAGAGATATAAGATAATCCACATATCTAGCTCATCTTTTTTCATACATCATGGATGTAATATGATGTACCATGAGATTTCAAACCACTTCTGGTTGGAAAATATGAAAAAATAAATGGCATAGTATATCAGATATTGTTTGGTATTTGTGGAAGTTAAAGCATACCGACATAAGTATAAAGGGATAATGACACCATTTCTTATACCCACATAGAAATTCAATAATCTACTAATGTACATTTTCACTGGTCTCCCAAAAAAATCCAATGGAAATAATGAGATTGGTTATGGTGGATCGACTCACCAAGACTTCCGACTTTATAACAATTTAGGAAGATCTCTTACTTAAACAACTTTAGATGATATTTTAGAAGGAATAGGTGAAGAAAAATGGGGTTCTAATTTTGATAATATTTGATCATGATTCAAGGTTCACATCTAAATTATGAAGAATTATTCAATATGCATTGAGTACTAAATTGATTTTCAGCACAAACAATCACACCCAAACAGATGACCAATATGAATCAAATATTTAGACAGTCAGTGATATGTTGAGAGACTGCTCAATAGAATTCAAAGGTGGATTGGATCAGCTTATCCATTTGGTTTAGTTCTCATCAGACAAAAACAACAACTAGTGAAAATAGATGGTTCCATATGATTCTCTATAGGGGAGGAAATATAGAACTCCATCTTATTGGGATGAAGTTCACAAACCAAATTGAATTGGTACTAGTATTGAAAAATAGATGACATAAAAGGTTAAAACCATCAAATAACATATCAAAGATACTTTGAGTTTCAAATTATCTATATTGACACGCATAGAATGAACTTTGAGATTGATATTGGAGATAGAGACTCCATTCAAATACGACCATGCAAGAGATTCATGTGGTTTGAAAAGAAAGGAAAGATTGTCCCAAGGTACATTAGCACCTTTAAGATCCTTAAACCCATATTAAAAGAGGATTATCATCTTTTACCGCCACCAAACACATCTCTATGTCATGATTTGTTCCATGAATCTCTAATAGGGAAGTACAAACTATCCCCCTCACATCTATTGAAACTGGAGTTCCTACCACTAGAGAACTACCAATCATATGAATAGTAGTTGGTTGTGATCATAGATCATAGAGACAATGTAATACATAATAAGACCACTCTACATATCAAAATGTTTTGGAGGAAGGATAGGTATAAATAGAAAACATGGGAATCACATGATGTAATGAATGATAAGTACCCTTTCAAATTTTCAACAAAGAATAAAAAACAAAATTTCAAGGAAAACATTTTATAAGGCGGGAGAATGTAACATAAAAAATTTCAATAAATGAAATTTTCATTATAATAATTATTTTCTATTGTATACAACACATAATCACCTAATGAACCTAAAAAACATTATTCTCATAAATTGAGAATGAAATAAATTGTATTAAAAGAAATTAAGGAATCTATACTGATTGAATAATAACATGACTGTTAGAATGGTAATATAACCATTTAGAAGAGTGATTTATACAATAAAAAAGTAACCACACCTATGAAAGAATAAATAAAATTAAGTTATTCTATAAACGAAAATATTATAAATTTATATCATGGAATAAATAAATAATATTTTAAAAATTATAAATTAAGAATTGATTTTTTGTAAAATGTAAATGATTATTTACAATTTTATTAATAAATACATTAATATAAAAGACATTTAATATCAATAAATAGATTAATAAATTAATATTTTGTTTTCAAATGATTATAGAAGAATATTATGTGACCTTAATTATTTTTTAATGTGTCATAAAATCGGTTAAAAATTAAAAACAATATTTTTTGAATCAAATATGATTTTAAATATAAAATTAAATTTATTATATTGAGAAAGATATTTCTATAAATTGAGTAAATATATTAAATATACACATCAAAAAATTATTAGGTTGAATTATTTTAATTTATTAAAATGGTTGAATTATTGTGAATAGTGAAATATGTTAATTTGTAGTATTTAACTTTTTAAGACAAATGCATGAATTTTTGAGTCATTGTTGATGTATAAAACCAATATTTCAAACTAAAATTCCCTAGTTACTCTATCTAGTCATAATAATAAAAAATATTGACAGTCATTATCCAAAAATAATAAACAAATGAATAAAATAATCAAAATCACCACTCTCCTCCCCTAATAAATACAACCCCTCACCACCTATTCTCTTCAAACCTTATAATCCTTAGATATTACTAAAATTAAAGAATGTTCAACTCCTAACCATATTCCTCACGTTCAGGTCCTTCTTGTCCCACCAATATACAATTTCTAGGTTTTTTATGGTGGTTATCATGGAGATGATATTCAATAGAAAAAACCCTCTTTCTTTCTCTTTTATTATAATTTCTTTTCATTAACTCACCAATCCTCCCTAATAAAAATAGAAACAATAAATAATATATCATACATATAAAAAATAAATTAATGGCATATCCATCATTGAATCTATTCTCTTATTCTATTTTTCAAATGAAATCGTTTGTGGGGTATCGATTCACTGCCTCCATGGATGAATTTTTTTTATTTTTCATTACCCCCTTAGAGGATGATTATAAAACCATTTTTTTGGTTGTAAAATAAAATAATATGTGTATTAAAACATATTTTATGTTATGGAACTTGTATATAAACATAATATTAAATAAATATTTACTAGTTAGTGATGGTCATAATAAAACTGGAAAAAACTCATCATTATTTCATTAAAATTTTATCTAATAAATCATCCCCCTATCAAAATGTAAAATGATATATGAGACCAGATATATTCATATATATTTATTAAAACAATATAATTCTTCTTTAGGATAATTATTCAAATTTTATAATAACTTCCAAAACTATACACAAGCGAACCAACAACGAAACCATCAAACGCAGACTCCTAAAACAACAAAATTAATCATTATAAATCATCTAAATATCCCTAAATGAACATAATTTAATTATAATAAATAAATTATATTTATAAATGGTTCTTATTAATGAATCTAATTTTTTATGCATTAAATTATGTGCAATTTTACAACACATTCAGACATTAGGTATGGGATTTCTTTTGAACCGCATTTTTCTTTCGAGTTATGCATTCCCTCCCATTTACCTTATGTAATTAATAATTATTCTAAATTAATATGTATAAATTCAGTTTATATATTCCAAAAATATTTACCTATACCCATTTTTATTTATTTAATGTAGTAATACATGTTTTATATGGTTTCCTTTTTTAATTTCTGCAGATAAGAAAGCCCAATTAAAGGGTACTTCTGAATTTATTACCCAATTTCAAGTAAAATAAATAATCCATTTTAAAATAAAAAGATTATTTAAAATAAAACATTTCTCATGAAAAAAATATTTGAGGTTATTTTTTTATGAAAACAATTATGCCTTTATTCACTTTAAATACACTTTTATAGTTTCCCTTAAATTGCACTAAAGTGGGTAATTTCTAATGTTATTCATAAGAACTATTGTTATATAATTTCACATCATTTAGAGAGAATTATTCATGATATACAACTATTTTATATTTTTCATGTTAATGTATTCACTACTAGAAAAATATCCTATATCCACGGTTCAAAACCGTCGATATAGCCCCCAAAACCGTGGGTATAGCCTATCTACACGGTTATGGGAACCGTGGGCTGGAACGGTGTCGGTATAGGTCCCCAGCCTATACCCATGGTTTTACAAAACTGTGGGTATAGGTGTCCTGCCACTGTGTCACCGAAACATAACAAATTTCCACGGTGTCAACGGCTTTTACCCATGGTTTCAAACCCGTGGGTATAGGTCCTAAAATAATGCAGGCACCGAGTTTCGATCCTGCAACCTCTTCACTGCAAATAACGCGTCTAACCACTACCATAAATGCACCTATATGTATATATTTATATATTTAGTTAAATATAGTTATAAAAACCGTGGGTATAGAGTGAAGAACCGTGGGTATAGGGTTCCCACCAAAAAAAAGTCCTTCCCGTGGAAAAAAAATTCCCCCGTACACAAAAGTGACCTATACCCATGGTTTTTCATAACTATGGGTATAGGTGTTTTACCCCAGACCTATCCCCATGGTTTTACCCAAAACCATGGGGATAGGTACCCCTATACCCACGGTTTTGGGAAACTGTGGGTATAGGTGACTTTTTAAGACCTATCCCCACAGTTTTCCAAAACCGTGGGGATAGGTCCATTTTCCAGTAGTGATTATATAAATCCATTATTTCATGAAATTCGATATGTTAATATATTTTATTTTTCATTATGACATGATTATGATACCCATTTATTTCCATGGGTAATCCTTATATTTATTCATTATTTTTTATTATTTATGTGGAAAACATATGCATAAACATTTTTATATGGTGGAAACCTAATAGTTATTCAGATAATTTGTTAATTCACAGTCTCATTAGATGTTATATTGGAATAAGGAGAAAAAATAATTCCATTATGGGGCGTTTTCCATCATATGATATAGTCATGTAAATTATACATGAAGAATGTTTATGTCCTGTTATTTGTTGCTGCCTTATTCCAATCTGGCTATGATTAAATGATGCCATGTTTTATATTTTATTCTTCAATATTTTTATTTATGTTCCATTACTTTTTTATGTCATTATATTATTCCTTCTACATCATGTTATATTATGTATTACAATTTTTATTCCCTTACGAGGATTTTTAACTGTTCCCTTTGTTCATTTATTCCCCATGTTATCCTAAGATGCTGTATAAGAACAAATGATGTATGGAGCTCATAGTGGAGTTTAAATAAAATCTGTCCTGATTTTGGTTTCATTATTTCTAATTGTGTACATATTATTCAAATTAAAATAGGATTTATGTGCCATGATTTTTATTAGATGATTTTTATGATTAAAATCATTTAATATTATGTGTATAGTGATAGGGCCCCTAGAGTATTGTTTGGTGGGATTCTTGAAAGAGTTGTTGTTTCATTGAAACCTATCAACTATCCCTAAATCATATTAGGGTAGAGGTGTTCACTTTATTTTAATCACAAAAGGTAACATAGTGTGATGGTTCCTGGTAGAGGGGGTGAGTAATTGTTTGAATGATGATGACCAAAGAGTTCATGAAACACATCTTGGTAAGAAACAAGTCATGGAGATATGTAGGAATTAATGGATGGGTGGATCAAAAGATCTATGAGAGCACTAGATCCTATCATTTGTCCCTCTATATAGATATGAGTTAAAAGAGGGGTACTCTACCCTGATATCATGGTGGGGAATTGCAATGAAACAACTAATGGTATTGGTGGTTTATAGTGAAAGGATTGGGATGAAGATGTCATTATTATAACATCTTGGGAAATCATGTCAACTCATTCAACATTCATCTTATAGTTTCTTTGGCCAATAAAATTTTAAGGGGCCTTCAATACACTAATAATTTTGGCCATATATAGGTTACTTATAATCCCAGTTGAAAATATTGATTTGGTTTCTTTATAATAAAGGGGTGGCTTCCAATACCACTATTAAAAAACCACAAATATTTTTTATCTATGATGAATATCCCTAGAACATATCTAGTTCATATGAGGAAAATATTAATTGTATATATTATAATTTGATTGGAAACCTAAGGAATCCCATAGTTTAACCAAATTAACTTAAATGATAGATTGTCAACCATGATGTGGGGGGAACTAAAAACATATAATTGTAAGATAAAGGGGTTATTTTTTCTTGATATTTTATATTTTAAATTATTTAGACCGACATGGATTTGTATATCAAATTAAACTATTGGATTTAATGGAATAAGTTACTCTGAGTAGTTATATAGGACATTACATGGGTCATTTTGTTTAACATAATGATAAAATGAATCATATGTCATTATGATTAACATCCTCTTATATATATGTACTTATATCTGGAATCATTTATATCTAACTTATGAGTAATGAAAAATATCCTTGACTCATTTCTGAATCTATAGAGAGTAGGAACTATAGTGAAACATCTATTTATTAGGAATATTTTTCCTACTATAATCATTTATAAGAAAACAATATATGATGAAATCCATTTGTTTATATTTTCTACCAAATGATACAACTTTTTCTCAAATTTTAAATGAGGATTGAAAACATCAATACATGTATTGAGAAAAAATGGTGTTGTATAGAAACATTTTGTTAGGTCTAGGATTAAATATCCATGAATCACTATGTATCCTACATGAATATGAATCAATCCATGTGTTGTTTTTTTAAATCCTCTTCATTGATCTGGATCATTCATAATGAAAATGGTTTATTCCATCTTACTCAAGAGTTAGGTTATTATTAAATCCCTAACAATAACAAGAATAAACCAAATCACCAAAAACAAGCCAAATTGTGTTTAATGTTGGTTTTAAGATAACAAATTTAGGTGTCACTATGTATAATTTGAAAATCAGAATCAATGGATTAAATTTTAGTAGAAGGGGTTCCTTTATCATAGCCATATAGATATAGAATTTTATTCTTAAAATTTTTACATATATCGGGCGCTTATATAGAAGACGATGAATTTTGTTTGAATGAATTTTGAAATAAAACTAGGAATAAATATCTATTAACTGCTAAAAGTCATATATTTATAGGATTAAATATATAATTTTCTCATAAATAGTGTTTTTTATCCCCTCATGGAGTCAGATCAAGTAACTTGTGTGAAAAAATGATACACACTTTAAGGGGGGAGTTGGACGAAGGTAAAATTTATGATTAAGTCTATGATTTACAATCTAGATGTCACTATGTTTATTTTCAAGGTAGGAATAAATCCACACATAGATCATATAAGGGATCATTTTATCTAAATATAAATCAATTCACTAAGAATATTCAATATTGTTCTAGATCTTGTGTAATGTAAATGGCCCCACCAATTAGAGAAATCTAGCGGTTTTTTTATTTACGTACGATGGACCATATGTTAAGATGTTTATCATCATGTGACTTGAACCATATTCTCTGAATTTGGATATAATGAATCTCATTCACCCTAGTCATAATGATTCACTCAGACCACTATGTACATGTAATTCATGCTCAGTGTGAGAAACAAGATATAACTATGAGATTTTCTAACTTATGTTAGAGTTAATATGAGGGTATAAATGGGGAGTATTTTCATCTTTATGCATAAAATAAAAACACAATATATATTTATCTAACACGTAGGGTGAATAGGTTGGGGGTGATGAATTTTTCTGTCGTTCTCGAAATAAGATATTTTGATGTTAATATATATTCAATAGGAAGAGGAATCAATCTACACATTATTATTATATCTAGGAATTTCTTAACCTCAATATAGACATGTAGAAATAGGAATCCATACAATATAGATTCCAACAAGGATATGTCCATTTCATACTGCTAAAATAGAAATATGCAAGGCCACTATAACCAACATAATTTCATGAAATGTTATACCAAATGTAGTGTATTTTTACATCATGTTAACAATGATAAGGATGTACTTTTTCCATAAATCAATTTGTAATATCGGAGAAAAACATTATATGTAATCTACAAAGTAAATCAATATATCATGTGAGGAAAGAGTAATTATACTTTTATGGGGATCATTGAGTGCGATAAATTATGCACAATGAATGTTAAGTAGTTTAAAGTATTATGGAATATGCTTTTGGGGTCATGGAGTTTGATTTTATGATGCTAGGACCAATGTCTAATTTACATTCTTGTTCTGAAATAAAGACCATGATAGTGAAGTTTAACATCATATGTTGTGGATTGTTTTGTGTATTTTCCCCTTATTAAATAATTATGATATCATGTATTTTTCTATTTTTTGAAATGATAATTATTTTTATATAGTTTAGATTACTTTAGCTTAGTCCTATATAGTTTTATTTAATTTCATGTGACAGAGAATTTATCTATGATGTTTTAGATCTTAAAATGACGATGAGATGAAATGAAATTAAATTGTGTAAAATATTTATTTTTAAATTCTATATTAAAGGGAGGGTGTTATGTGATAACCATCTGTAGTTTACAAGAATTAATCTCTATTAGAGTGGATATTGTATATGATGTAATGTCCCTCCCATTTTGGATCGAGTTTCAAAGGATTTTTATCCGAGGTCATGGGAGTTATAAGTTCTAGAACATGTTATAGTTAATAGAATAAACAAGTATGAACTCTCTTTTTCGAAGTCTCTTACTTATCTATTTCAATGGACCTATAGGTTTTGAATTGTGTGTGTCCTTATCAGGTATTGTTACTCTATCTCATCAAGAATCTTTTAGGACTACCAAACCCATAACCACCGGTTAAATACTGTGAGTTAAAGTGAATGTAAATATACATTAATATGTAATATTTTCTCTATTTATTATAAATGTAAATATGGGGTCAATCATGTGGCATTATGGGTTGTGGAGTGACAGTCCTATATGGTATAGAGAAGTTTATCTGGCAGGAATTAATATCTTTCTCTTTTGTATTCTAAAGTATATTCATCATAGTGTTGTTGAGAGCCTCTATCTTCCTATTTTATGATATATGATATCATGAAAAGTATTTTGAATGGATTTGGTATTTCTTATATATCCTTTTTGACTCATACTAATTAAATTTGGTGTCATTTTAGGTCAATATTATTTGTTGGACTCCAAAATTGGTGTTGATATTTTTATTCATACAGTTATTAATTGCATTTCTAATGACTTAAATGAGGGGTATATCCAGAATCCATTTAAATAAGAATTCATTGGAATTAATTACGTACTTTAACACCATGTGTATACCTAGAGGATATAAACATAGGACATCCTTTCCCCAAATATAAAATGATAATTAATATCTATCAATATTCTTTTATTGGTGGCTGATAAATAAAGCTTAAAGGTATATCACAGTAATGTTACTTCATGGTGAACTCCATGTATTCGTGTATCATTAAAGGAAAATAATACACAACCTCTTGATTTGATGGTATTGATTTGTTCCTGATTGATGGGAATAACAATAACCCACATGTACATCTAGAAAAATTGTGATGTTCTCTCCTACTCAATTCTTATGAGGTAAATCACATTGAATCAGCATTTGTAGAGATGTTTCTACGTATTTGGGACATTATAATACATAAATAATACTTCTATATGTCTGATCGACTTCATATTATCTCAATCCAGTAGAAGATTTAGATATCATATATTATATATAATATGATACATCAATCCAGTTGTGAACTTATTTAGTGAGTATATCATCTTAACATGTTCTGAGGAAGTGTTTATTACATTGATACGTCTTATTTAATTATTTAAAAATGAAAAAAATCACAATTCGAATATCAATATGGATAATTGTTTCTCCATGTTCTAGATATGATAATGTCATAGCTACATTATCCAATACATCTTCTAAGGAATTTCTAAAATTTGGAACATGAGAGAGTGTCAATTCTAATGGGAATTTGGCCATCAATCCTTATATATAATCAAGTAAAGGAATCATCTCTTTATTATTAATTAAATATTCATTGTTGATTTATATAATAAAAAAATGTAAATCACCCATTATGATTATATGATACACTAGTTTTTTGCATACATTTACTATCAATGAAATGATGGAATGGTATTCTACCTTATAGTTGGTGCAAGATTTTATGAGTATAAATAATTAAGATAGAACCCCCTTTCTTATGAATATGATCTTGATCCACAAGAGGACTCAACTAATCTATGTAATTTAAATTATTCACTCAAACAAACTCATGGAGGAACTATCTAAATCATCTCACATGTCAAGGGATCATCATGGATAGTCATGAAATATTCATTGGGATAACTTTGTGTTCTAGAAATGTTTTCACGGTATAATTTTCCTTGAGGATGATTGATTTTGAATTCTATTTAACTATATTCTAAAGGACAAACCGAATTTCAATGTGTTATATAATAACTACCAACAATGACATAAATCTATTTTATTTTGGACCACTAAAGATGTACCTGATTGTTTCAGCATGGGAGAGTCATTGAACCTCATTATTTAGTATGAAATACCTCGTCTTTAGTAGTATGAATATAAACAAATCTAAATTATTCTAGATGTTTTAGTTCAAGTTACACATAACCATAAAATATCTTCTAGATAATAATGACAATTATACATTACTATTTAATTCTTCTATGAATGAATTTCAATATGAAAATTTTTCTTGGGTTTCCACAAAAAAGGAAAATGGGCTCCCTTCTATGGGATTTATTAATATTTGTTAACACAATAAGTAATTATTGATATTTTCTAAATAATCATGATAATATTTTTTACTCAAATTATTGACTCTTATTTTCAAAAATTTTATAAAATATAGCAATATTTATATATGTTTCTTTATGAAAATTTTAATGTTAGAGAGGAGTAACTCAATCACTTCCAATGTTTTGAGAGTTTCCGTAGGTGGAATGTTAGTGTTATCATTACTCTTCTCATAATAGAATTTAATTCCATGATAGTATACAAAAAATCTACGAAATCCTCTTTACTCACCATTGAAAACCCACTTTAGGGAAATCATTTTCATTCAATGTTGTCATGGTTTGTTGAAAACTACATCATGTTTGGTGATATGGCCAAAACATTATTCGGATTAACATACTACATAATTAACATAACATTATAATATCTTTTTCATGATGATATTTGAGATGCAGTGCATGTTTTTTTTGATATGAGGTGTATCATAGCCCTAAATATTCATTCTCGGATCCCGTGATAAAAATGTAATCTTTAATTTTTTGGATTTTACATTGATTAAAATAGCCAAATTTCAACCATCCAAATCATAAAACATCAATGTAAAATTTTCTATCCCGAATATACCTAAGGACCTATTCGGAACAGTGTTTTAGGGAATTAAGAAAAAATCTTACATTACAACAAAGATTGTGGCTCATAAAATTGTAAATCATATTCAATAAATTTATTTATATAAATAAACTTTCTAAACAAAAAAAATTAAAATTATTTTTTATAACATAGAAAAAATATAAAATAATAAGGGTAATACCAAATGATCGGTAATGGTAAATGTAATTGTTGATAATTAAATTTCATTAGTGATCATAATATGGTCATAAGGGTATGATGAAAAAATCAAAGTACAGAAGAAGAAAAAAGTGAATTCATAACCATATAATGTGGATCACAAATCATGAAACATTTAATAAGCCTTTATCATCATTCAAGAGTCGTATATTTCAAAAATCATTTTCTATGTGTAAAATTTCCTTAATCAAAGGATATATTTTAACATGAATCAATCATAATGAAAATGTGTTTGTAAATTAGATCATCAAAAATTCATCATAAAATAACATAATTGGATAAATCAAACATAAAATTAGAGTAACCTATAATTGGAAACCCATTTCATTTCAAACAAGTAAAATAACTATGTCATCTCATAAGAGTAACATTCATCCATATAAATTTATCTCACTACCTAATATATTAGTAGGATATAACAGACCCACTACTTCTTGGTTTATAATGTCACCTCCAATCATTGGATTATAATTTGAAAAATAATCCTTGGTTTATAATTAAACTATTATTCAATTATCTTTACATATTACTAATTATTATATAATTAAAAAATAATTAAATTGTTTCACTTTTCATTATAAAAATAAACATTGTTCAGTCATAGATTAATTTAACCCTGAAAAAAAGGGTTCCCTGATAATATTTTTGAAATATTCCTAGTCTATATTTATAATGAATAAGGATAAAACCATTACAACATATTCCTCGTAGATCATAAGTAACACCATGGTTTTTGAACGACGATGAATAAAAATATCATTAAGATTATTCATGAGGAAAATAAATTCTAGAAAAAAAATTCACCAAATATTATGCAAATAAACATTGAATATTATAAAGGAAGAATCAAATAAAATAATGGTCATAATGGTGGGAAAAGTTTTTCATGAAATAATTTCTAAAAATAAAAATTATTTTAAATTTTTTGTAAAGTGAGTAAAAAGTGCTTCATCTAAAAAATGTCAAAAAAATACATATTTAAATAATTTAAATAGAGATAAAATAAATATTAAAATAGATTTTAGAAATAATTTAGTTTAAAATAAATTAATTTTAAAAACATTTTATAAATCATAGATATTGAAGGGAAACATTCCCAATCTAAAATAGGATATAAAATTTGTATCAATTAAAAACATCATTTTGGTTTTTTTATTAATTAATAAGAGTGTAATTGGAAACTAAACATATAAAAAACCTTCATAATTGGAGTAAAAATAAAAAATATTTTGTTTAAAAAATTAATAATATATTATATCCCCAAATGGAACATTGAACATAAAAAATCCATAAATAGAATGATTTTGTAACATAATGTCTTTACCACTTTGTAAACTTTTAATCAAAAAAATTTGTTGGAAGAAATAATATGATATTGATATTAAATCTTATGAATTACATGAATTAGTATTAAAAAATTTATTGACGGGGTATAAATTACTCCATTAATGGATATCAGGGGGCAATACATGCAACATGTCTTCGGAAAATGAGATTGAGACGGAGAAAACCCTTGTATATATCATAACATTTGATGTGATAATTTATCAAATAATTAATTATTTGTTAATAGTTTAATCCACATAAAATATATGTATATTAAAAATAATGCAATTTATAGGTCAATTCACTCATTATCTTTTTAAAAAATCCAACTAAGTACATGTATAGCCCAATAAATGTAAATTGAGTTAAAAAAACCCAATAATGCTTTGTAACATTCAATTGAAATCACCCAGGGAAAAATTATTTTAATTTTAAAATAAAATACCATAATTTTAAAGGATCTATTATTAAAAATGTATATGGGATGTTTTGTAAACCATATAAACTAAATTAATTGCATAATATTGAAATATTCATCAATGAAGGGAAATTGAGACTAGATCTAACACCCCAAGCCTAGACCGTCAATGTATGTCCTTTAACACCAATTCAATAAACATATATAAATTATTTAATTTCCAAGAAATCATATTCCGTAAATATTCACTTATCCTTTAACCATTTATTTCTCTATATTAATGTTATATTTAATTACATAATTGATTCAATCTACACCCGTTGTTTTGAGGATGTCCGGTTAACAATACCAAAAAAACATCAGTTGGATGAATGTGTTAAAAGTTGTAATTATTAAAACATCCATAGAATAAAAATCATTCCATATTTATCAATTTTATACATAAATTAAAATTTTAAAACCAACCATGTTTAATGGTTATGAAAAATAAACTATATTACAATCATAGAAACAGTGGGTCATATATACACATAAGTAACATTCCCCTTTTTCAACAAACATGATAGAAAGAAGGTGAGTATTATTTTACCTCTATATAGTTATGATTATATCATTAATACATCATTAACTCTTTAAATACACTTATATATACCATCCATGTGAATTTATTATGAAAACATTATCACATCACATGGTGGATGTGATAATCCACAAGTACGCACGAATGATATTATCATTTTTCAATTCATGAAAAGGATATAAAATTTATTATATTTATATTTTTTTGAATTATAGTTATTTCATAAATATCATATATATATATATATATATATATATATAATCCAAAATTATAACTTTCCATGAGATAAGGTGATTAAAAACGAATTATATTGGTTCGTGAGATGGTAGTATGTCGTACACACGAACAATGGAATCATTTTTCATTTGATGGAATATGAGATATATATAGGTAATTGAAAAAACATAATAATATTTAATAATATTGATGATACATATGTTAACATTTAATCAAGGTGTAATAATATACTCTTTTTTTTGAAGAACAAATAAATACAATTCATTTATTTAAATGTTATACTACTTCTTCAGATTATTTCCACTACACCAAAATGACAGTTTAGCAATTGTTTTTTAAACCAGCACATTTTTCTTAAAATTATTTATTATTTTTTTCTAAAAAACCACCTCTAAAGGATTAAATATTTTTATACCCATGACACTCTATCCCGCCCCATAAACCGTCGAACCTCCATGACCCCACTGAATCCTGGAAGCACTATCAGCCTTGTCACCGCCCTGTGCCGCCCTCACCTTGCCTTGCCTACCTAGCCACACCTCGCCGCCCGTCACTTCTGCTTCTCTGCCCCTCTAATCCTCTATTAGTGTCAGTATTATCTAAATTAACATAATTTTAAGTTGATAAGTGATTTATATCATTACCATATTCATGCATATAGTTCAGATGTAGTTCAATTGATCTAAGATTCCTATAACATAAGGAATTCATCTCATAACCCACCCATATTCTCTACACATGATCTATAGCTCCTGATACATTATGTTAAAGAATTTATTTTCATACATGTGGAACCCAAGTGTAACATATTCATATTATTTTATTTCATTATTTATTTACATTTAAATTATATAATTTTATGTTTAGAATATTCAAAATATTGGGAAAATATAATGTCACATGGTGTGCAAGTGGTTATAAGCAATTTGACTGACTATTCATATATAAAATGAATTAATGATCAATATTAGTAAAGGATTAAACCATATTGAGGAGTTAAACTACGAAATAATCTTAATTTGGGTTAAATATTCTTGTATTGGATAAATATGGGGTTTCTATTGTTAGGGGTAATTGTGTCTCATAACCATGTTCGTGAATACTTATAACTAATAACACTGCATGGTGGGTTAGATTTTTTCAAACCATATGACTAAATGTAGTGCATGACTCAAATTTAATAATGTTTATTCTTTATCTTTTACCTTTCTCAATTTGAAAAACTATTTGTGTATATTCATTCCTATTGAACATTTCTTGGACACTCAGGATTATCCCATTTATTTTGACCCTATTCATTATGTTTCATTAATGGATTATTTTTAGAAATAGTGATAACACATAATTAAATTTGAAAGATACCTCTTATTCCATTCATCATGTTTCTTCATCATCAAAGATTCAATTTTTTATTCTTCTAATATGGATATAAATTCTAGAGATTTTCCACTAATCCAATTTCTTTATAGGTTAAATTATTTCCGGGAACATTATGGTGGTTTAATATTTTATCTTTTCATCATGACTAGAATAAAAAACATTTCCATTAATTTTAATAATTTTATGTATTATTATTCATATTATTCATTATAAATTAAGTAAGCAATTATTATATTATATTAAATAAATGATTCAAATTTTTTTAAATATTATATAATTAATGGTTATTGATTTTTCATCAAAATAATTTATTTTCCCGATTAATTTTCATTTGAATAAAATGGATTTCTCAAATTTAAATTCTAAAAACTATACTTCATGGATGATATTACCATATGGAGTGTTATAAAAAAATATTCCTTAATGTATCATTAATGAAGTGACATTACATTCAATAACTGATTCCTTATAAATAAGAATTTTGTTTTTTAAAATTTTAAAAAGGATATTGAAAAAATTCCCCTTTAGTTCATTGATATCATCCATTGTGGATCTCATATCCTATTTAAATTTATTATAATCTCTTATGATATTTTTAAATTCAGTTAAATAATGGTAAAGAATAGTATTTTGTTTCAAAACTATCTAATATTTTACTCACTGATGGTGAATACTCATGCACTAGAGGTGGTGATGACATATGTGGTGTATGATAATGGTCAATAGTGTACACATCCACATCAAGGACTATATCTGCACCATTAGGTGATCCAATATGTATTGGATACAATTACTAATGGTCAAATGTTGCTCTAGTACTTCCTTCAACAACAGAAAAACCTAGAACCATCAATATTTCCCTTTATTTAGGAATTAAAATACATGTCTCAACAACTATATCAACATAATGAACTCCTTTGTTGGATTCATTTACCCCAGATCATTGACTATGACCCACCTCATACACATTAAGACTGACCTATGGAAACTCACTCTTTTCTTTAGCCACTTATGATTCTTGATTCTCCCTAGTAGTCACAGTCTCAAGAGGTGATACATCCATAGGTGTTGAGGTTTGAGAGGGCTACTCCCTGATCTACACCTTCTTGACCAACATGATTCAAATATTTTGAATTGTGGTCCCAGTATTATCCAATAGTCATAAGGTTCATTAAAAATATTCCATTATTCATATGTAATTTTACTACATCTCTCTACTTTATACCCGCTAATTGTTTCTACAAAACCAGGTCGATCAACATACAATAGGGGTAATAATTCATTTTTTGTTTTCCATTGAAACAATGAAGAATAATAAACATCATGTATCAATGACGTTTCAGCTTTAGATTATTGATCATGATATATAAGACATACATATACTGAAAAATACATTCTCCTTCTATCAATGTCTCTAAGAAATAATTGTTTGAAAATTATTACATAGAACCATCCACACAGGATCTAAATACTTCACTAGATTATTCTCAATGAAAGAGGTTCTTAACAAGAATTTAAAAACCTATTTTGGTCCTAAAATACATGTAGAAACCAATATATAATTAAAATATTACATCCATTCATGGGGAAAATGAAGAATCTCAAAAAATCCTTTGATGAAGCCATCACATCCTTCATATTTACATTTCACAAAATAGTATCCTCTGTTCCACATCACTAAATGTCAACATTCCTTATGAACACATTAACACCTCCCTAAAAAAACCAGATTTCTTCCCATCAATACCAACCTGCAAACTTTGAAACATAAGGACCTTCTTTAGTAGCATATCAGTGTTCTTTAACAATATCATATTGACCGTCATCCCTATGAGAACTCTGCATGGAACACTAATTTATTTTTCTTTTGTGGATAAACTAGTTCTTACTTCATCAATATGACTATATTTTACCATTGAATATAGGTCGATTATGAAATGAAAGTGACCAAAACAAAATAATATAAAATATAAATGGTAATATGAAAGAAAATAACTTATATTCTAAAGATAAAATATGATTAATTTAAATAAAAAATGTAATAAAAATTGACAATAAATTAATAAAGTTAATCTATTTAATTGAAGTAGTATTAATAAAATAAAATAATCTAAAATCATTTAAATTCAAATAATCCCAATTATCATTTAATAAAATCAAAATTATCACATATAAGGGATTTAGTAAAAATATCTACAAATCAATTCTTATTAGAGATAAACAAAAGCGTAATAACACATTTTTGACTAGTCTGATGATTCTCATATGTGGATAAAATTGATGTGAATGCCCATAAATGAGTACCCCTGTGTGGATCCCGTCATATTTGAATATAGTGTTTAACAGGAAGAATATCTTAACATGTATAACCCTGACATGAATCCAACTATAAGGTTGATTATATGTTAATCCATTCATGTGAAGATCTTTCCATTTTCTAGAATATCACTATAATTGTATTTGAATCTCATAAAAATTAATACGTTTCTTCTCAAACACATTGGATTCAATTAAATAAGTATTGGGATTTTTTTAGGAAAAAATACATAATTCAATGTTAATAATTTTACGGCCAATTTTCTCTCCCTAATAACACCGTCAATTAAAACTGTCCTTATTGACACCCGAGGGTAATGGAGAAGCATTCTTCAACATTTTTTCCCATCTCCAATTTTCTTCCACTAAATTGAATTTTAGGCTTGAATTTTTTAAGAGGATGATGACATTGAATTCCAAAAAGATGTAGGACATGATTTTTCTAAATCAAAATTTTTGTGTTTTATGCATGGAATATGAAAAAGTTTTATTAACTCAAACACTCGAGAAATTATTAAAATTTAAAAAGTTATTTAAACAATTATATATATTTTTTTGTTAGAATAGTGCATCTATTATCATTTTTAATTTTTTTATGTCTCATTTTTTTAAAATATATGTTATGAACATAATTTTATTTGATTAAATTTCATGAATTCATGGGGGGAAGATTTATGATATTTCATCAAACACACTAAAAGATGAAAATCCATTTGTCTCCCTCCCTATGGAATCTAAGAAACCATCCACTTTCCCCACAAAACAATCTCCCCTAATCTCTCACACCCTCCATGAGCATCCCTTCAGCTGCTCAGTCATTGCCTTCCATTTCAAGAACCTCCTGATGAGAGAGTGGGTCTCCACTTCTATTTCTTCATAGGGATACTAGAAGGTGACTACTATATTGACAAATTTTAATATGAATAAATTTCATGTTTTTCTACTAACTATTTGTTCATAAAATATGGAAATAATTCATGTATGAATAAAAATATTAAAATCTCGTATGTATATAATTTTATTGGAGAAAAGATAGTTGTCACATTCGATTCATATGGGGTCCCTATGGATGAATTCATATGATCACTTGACCAAATTCTAGGCTAGCTGGTCGTGAATCCAATTTCTCTTCCAATTACATATGAAGAATGAAGGCATATGACTTTAACTTGGGAAAATAAAAAACAATTATTCACAAATAAATGTAATTTTAAAATATAATGATGTAATTGAATGTCATTGTGTTATTAAATTATAATATTTGAAAAATTAATTTCAATGTACTGATGTTATTCTACATTACGGTTGCTGATGTGCTAGCATGAAAGTGGGTTTTGACATATCTGGGCAGGTAATGTAAACACTTTAAATGGAGATTGTGGATTGATGTAACGGCCCAAACATTAATCAATGAAATTCCTCTTGATCTAATTAAATGTCCTATTATGGTTGTATGGAAATATTTGGTTTTAAGTTTTATGATTTTAAAATACCATTATTATTTGTGATCATTGCTAATATAGACATTGAACAGTGATAACATGATTAGTATAAATATAGGTTTTTAAATAATATAAGTTACATAGAAAATGGAAGTGATGACCACATGCAGTAGAATTTCCCCATATGAATCCCATTTATCGATGCAATAAAAGGAGGTGGAGTCATTGGGATTTTATCTTGACTAATATCAAGTCGATCTTGAACACGTTAAGCTTCATTGGAACCACCTATGGGAGAAGTGGAAGTTGATAGAGATTTCCACCCGAGAGATTTTGTCTGAGCGACCCCATGAGTCTTTCATCATTGCAGTCCTTAAACTTATGATTTAGGTGGATATTTTAATGGGTTATGTTACAATACCATATAACTATGGTTATGTATGTTATTTTCATATAGAGAGTATACATTTATTTTATTATTGTTAGGTTATAAATAGTTTTGAAAGAAAAAATAGTATTTTTAGTTAATATTCAACTAAAAATCAATTTTTTAAATAAAATGATTTTTTAGTTAAATAATATTTTAATAAAATGTTATTATTATAATTATTAAATTTTTATTTATTATAAATGATCATATAATATTTTTCAGATATAATTGTAATTTTTATTAAGGTTCGAAAGGTGACTTTTTGAAAACCCATGAATTTTCGATAAAAATTTCTTTTTATATTGAAAGTGAAAATTCCCATATTTAAAAAATTAATAAGATAAAATAAAAATTATTTTTTAAATCAGGATGTTGAAATTATCCAATAGTGAATTATTCATGATTTTCTGAGATAGTCTAATATTTGGGTAAAAATTAAATAACATTTAATTATATAATTTGTTTAATGACATCATAATGACAAAATTGTGATGTAATAAAATGATATAAATATTATGTTTGTACACTAAATGTCTTACCATTAAAATAATTTTATTTTATCTTTGTTTGATTTATTATAGAAAGCATTAGTGGACCCTCCATGACTTATAAATCATGTTTTCCTTCTAAATTGTTTTCCTAGAGTGTGTTACTCACTCCACATTACCAACACAATTTTTATAAGAATTTTGGACATTTTCATTATTAATCATTGATTTTCAACCCCATATGGCACATACCATTGGAAAACCCATGGTCTAGTTTGTGATTTTGATTAGTTTAATGTCTATGGTCCAATTCCTAAAAAATAAACAATTCTCTCTCCTTTCCTATGTAAACCCACCCACGATCCCATTTCATCATCACTCAAATCCTTTAGAGATAGTCCAAAATCTACCCTCATATATCTAAAATCATTCTTATGGCGCCCTATGCTCACAAAATTTCACTCTCAATCCTGTCCCAAGCCATTTGGTTCACATTTCCAAGTAAGGGATTCCTTCCTTTTCTCATTTTAGCCAAGTTTCTTAATATTGTTATGTCCTTTTATTTTTAATAATAAATGTCAGTTTATGATTTCTCACCTCCCCCATACATCCATTTTTATTTTTTTATTTATTAGATATCCCTTGATCTCTTATTTATTCCTCCCATGTGCACTAATTACCATGCAGATATTCCATATGGAATTTCTCTCTCCTTATTTTCATTCAAGAATTTATTTTGTATTATGAATAAAAATTCCATTATTTATCAGGGTACATGTATAAATATGACCCCCTACTGTATATATAATTTAAATATGATTATACACCCCTTTCACTCCCATCATCCATTTTAATGAGTTCTTATATCACGTCGTTACACTACCAAAATTGCATCGCGATTTTCAATGGAAAAGTCATTGTGTGCTAAATACCACATCCATTTCCCTATAAATGGTATTCAAATTTATGAACATTTACTTATTGGTTATTGATTTTTATTTATTAATTCCCCATTCCTTTATCTTGGAAAAAATTATGATTTTTAATTAATCCGTGTTTCATGATCTTTGTGGCACGCTTAAGCATGAAATGAAATGATTAAGAAGAGTGTGCCTTAATAGCACTTCAATGCATTGGGTAATGTTTATTATCATGATATGTCCAGTGAAATTAGTCTTTTGCCTTTCTAATTTAAGTGAAATGTGGATTTACTCAGGCTAATTCAAGTGCAATGAGGGTTTTACTCAAGCTCCATGAGCAATGAGCCTTGGCTCATGGTAATTCCATGTTAAGTGTTATTGCCACATTTCCTGGTTATGATATTAATTATATATCATGAATATATTTTAATCTTCATTTTATGATCTATTGATATTCTTATTGCCTAATTTTTTTTATTATTCATGTTATACCTTGTTTACTCCCTTACTGTGCTTTATAACTCTTCCTTTTCTTATTCATGTCCTCATGTTATCCCTTTCTTTGCTAAGTACAAGGGAATGTGGTGGTCATGTAAAGGAATTTTTCAATAAGATGTTGTGTTTTATGTTTTAATATTTTATGTAATATTCCGTAGACCCAAATACACAAGACCTATTGATTTTATTTGTTGTATCATGTGAAGGTATTATATAATTAATTACGTAATGTGTGTAATAAAAAGTATGATTGTTATAGTTGGTTTTATAGAATAGTTTTATTTATTTTAAAGATTAGTTTTATAAAACCCTAGTGAAGCCTTATATTATAGTACTGATTATAATCAAAACATAACTATGTTTTGTTAAATATTGCGTAAGTGTTTTATCAGGAAAATGAATCCTTGTCTTGATACGAGTATGTACAGGTGGGTCTAGAACATATGTACCTAGGAGTGAAAACTCCGACAAAGAGTTTCCTACTTGACCTGAGGTATATTGGTACAAGAACACTATAATTTCTAGCCTCCTGGTCATGAAACTCTTGAGGGTTATGCTTTGGTTAATTTATAAGCATAGTTTGATCCATTATTAAGGGAATAAAAAAATTCCCCAAAAATAATTGTTCGGATGTATAGCATGGATAACATAGATTGAAGACCACATATTCATTATAAAATGAAATAAAAGTTACTTATAATTCATATTTTTTTTCATTGGATTACCCTCTATGTGTTACCCATAACATTAATTTTATTCTATCCATTAGATGCTAATAAGATGACTCCGGATAACAACTGATGCAAAGACCAATGTGATGACTCTTCTAATGAGATGACTAATCCTATTAGAGAAGGAATATATAAATTTGTTATGATAATCTCCCAGCTAACTAATGATTTTAATAGAAACATGGGACAATAGGAACATTCAACCCCCCCCCCCCATAAGAATGAACATGTTTCTATCGATAGCTTCATGAGACAAAGGCCTACTACTTTTAATGGGTCATCTGATCCCTCAATCACCAAAAAATAGATCAAATCCATTAAAAAGATCTTCTCCATACATCAATGTTTTGAACAATAGAAGGTTATTATAGATTCTTATCATATGGAGGGTGATGTTGATCAGTTGGGGACATTGACCAAAAATATAAAGCCTAAGAAGGTTGTTGAGGTGTGGCAATGGAAGGATTTCTGAAAGATGTTTTCGCTAAATATTTTCCACACACCCTTCATCATAAGATGGAAAGTAATTTCCTTTCCATCCTGAAAAAAAAGATAATGAATCCATTGGATCATATTATAGAAACTTCATGATTCATGCACGATATTCCTTTGACTTTGTCATTACCCTCGAATGCAAGGTTTATTGCATTATTGGTGGGTTAAAACCTAGCATACAGAAATTCCTAGAGATCTGTGACTTCGATAGCTATGTAGAAAGTTTTTGATGTTCCCTCAAGGTCAAAATAGAGATCGATGAATCTTAGGGGTATCGTGGGGTAAGAATCCTAATATGGAGTACAAATCTGGATATCTGGTGGATAAATCCAACATTTCATAGAAGATCCATCACCATACATTACAAAAGTGTGGAAATAAGTACCAATGAAATTTCCAAAAGGGGATGTGGAAATTATTTAGGTGTATATGAAAAGGGAAGCTAGCGGTTAACTTATGACAAGAGAAACATGTGGCTACGATAGAGGAGAGGAACTCTTTGTTCGACCCTCTTCACATTTTTCATCTTTTTAACTACAAACAACTCTGACCCCTTTCAAATCAATTCCCTAAGCCATGGGTTTTCAGAGGCAACCAAAAACCTCCAAGGCAGCAAGGGTGAGCTTTTTCAATCCCAATCACCTAAATGAACCCTGCCAATGATGTGGTGATAGGTAAGCTAGTTATTCATTAAAAAATATTGAACATAATTTCAGATTCTATTACTAAACATTGTTTAATATCCAAATGTTTAGTAGAACAATACCATCACTACCACAAATCGTGGAAGTAATGAGGTCAGTGAGTACATCAAATGGGGAAATCGTTTAATCCAATGAATTTTACTACTCCCCAGTCATAATCGGTGGATAGAATGTCCGGATCAACCTTATAATACTCACTTTTGTGGAATTTGATACAATTATTAGCATTGATTGTATTTCTCTATATATAACCAACATAAATTTATGTGAGAGAGAAATCAGTATCCATGTGGAGAATCGACCCCCGATTCACTACAAGAGAAAAGAGAGGGTATAATCTCTTCTTTCTCTCCATCATCATAAGTGTGGATATTTCTTCCCAACAAGCATGAATATTTTTTTCTGATGATTGAGTCCAAGGAAGAAACCATCTTTAAAGACATGCCTATTGTGAGGGAATTCACTAATGTGTTTCATGAAGAATTATTTGGTTTTCCTCTGAGAAGAGATGTTAAATTCTCAATAGAACATATACCTGGGGTGTTTCCAATATCCAAGACTCTATATAGAATGGATATTTTGGAGCATGAAGAGTTGAATAGGAGAATACAAGATAATATGGATAAAGGGTTTAAACGGCCAAGTGTTTCTCTATGGGGTGCACTAGTCCTCTTCATCTAGATGAATGATGGGTCAATGCACATTTGAATTGATTATCATCTGCTTAACAAAATCATGATAAAAAAATATCATCTTCCCTGAATTGATGACTTGTATGATTAGTTATTTGAAGCAGAATACATCTCCAAGGTAGATTTTCGGTCAGGATATTTTCATGTAAGGCTGAAGAGGAAAGATATCCCCATGACTACTTTTCATTCATGATACAGTTATTTTGAATTCATAGTAATTCCTTTCAAACTCACTAATGGTCTAGAAACTTTCATGGACATGATGAATAGTGTCTTCTGATATTACCTTGAAAAATTTGTGGTAGTATTTATAGATGATATTTTAATGTACTCTAAAACCTATTAGGATCATGAGAAGCATCTATGAACATTACTAGAGTCCTTGAGACGGATAATCTCTAAGAAAAGTACAACAAGTGTGAGTTTGTGTTGAAGGCACCCTCATTCTTGGGCCATATCATCATAAGCAGTGGGATATCTTTGAATCCCTAGAAGACAACTACAATATAGGGATGATTGAGGAAAATATAAGTAACAAATATATGTTGCATCTTGGGGTTTTCTATATATTATCACTGATTCGTGAGAAATTTTTCAAGATTGTCAAACCCTCTTACCAATATAACTCAGAAGGGAGTAATGTTTTCATAGAGTGATGAATGTGTAGAGAGCATTATGGAGTTGAAAATGAGTCTTATCATTGTTCCCATACTCACATTACCCACGGGTGGAGAAATTTTTGTGGTATTTAGTGATTCTTTGGAAAAGGGAATGTGTTGTGTGTGGATAAAGAATGATAATGTGATATCCTATGCCATAAGGCAGTGGAAAATCCATGACCCAAACAATCTCACACATGATCTAGAGTTGGAAGATGTGATCATTGCATTGAAAATATTGTGGAATTATCTCTGTGGGGATAAGTGTGATATATATATTGATCACAAGAGCCTAAAATATATATTCTCACAAAAATAACTTAATATAAACCAATGAAGATAGATGGAACTAATCAAGGATTTTGACTACTCAATCCACTACCATCCTAGAATGGAAAAACAAGGTGGAAGATGCTCTATATAGAAAGGATCCCACATATTTATCAATGATAATAATTGAAAGGGATCCAATATTCCTAGATTTTTATAGGATGGACATTTGAATCCTTAAGGGAGTAACATCGTCAATCCTTTCTCAAATGATTTCTCAACCATCCCTTAAGTAGAAAATAAAGGATTCTCAAAGAATGGATGTGTAACTTTTAAAAAGGGTGGAAGATGTCAGAAATGGGGAATCCTCCATGTTTATGGATGATAAGGATGAAATTGTGATATTTGGGTCATGATTATGTGTAACATCCGATCCAGAGATAAATAAGGATCTTATGAATGATGCATTCAGCTCAACCATCTCTATTCAACTGAGGAGAAAAACAATGTATCGATATCTCCAAGAAAACTATTGCTGGGAAATTATGAAAATGGAGATTATTGAATATAAATCAAAGTGCCTGGTATGTCCGCTAGTGAATGGTATGAGGAAAAAGTCTAATGGGATGATGAAACCTCTACCCATACCAATTTGGAAGTGAGAAAACATTACCCAGATATTTGTCACTGGACATCCAAGGAAATCTTGAGGAAACAATGATATACGGGTCATTGTGGGTTGTCTTATAAAGACATTTCAATTTATCTTGACTCTAGAGGACTTCTCATTGGATAAACTTGCACAGATTTATCTCAAAGAGGTGGTAAGGCTACATGGAATACCACAATCTATTATATCTGATCGTGATTTGAGTTTCACCTCGATGTTCAAGAAAACTCACTTACATTATCTAAGCACTGAACTAAATTTAAGTAAGGCCTATCATCATCAAACGGATGTCCAATCTGAGCGAACTCTTCAAGAACATAAAGATATGTTAAGATATCGATCAATGGAATTCAATGCAGGATGGGACCAACATCTTCAACATGGTGAATTCTATTAAATTATCATTTTCCACTCGAGCATTTAAATGGCATCATATGACACCATTTCTGGGAAAAGGTGTAGAACACCAGAGTGTTGGGATGAATATGGTGAGCGTAAGATACTAGGACCTGAAATGGTTGATGAAATGGTGTAGAAGGTGAAAACCACTCAACCGCATATCCAGAAAGACCAATTTCAACAGAAGATTTATGCAGATAACCTTTTATGAGACCTTGATTTCAAAACTGGATTCATTTTATTTCTACACATATCTCCATGGAATAAGTTCATGAGGTTTGGAATGAAATAGAAGTTAATTCCTAGGTACATATTCCCCTTTGACATTCTTGATCATGTCGGGGCTATGGCCTATCGACTAGAACTTCCACCTACCATGAACAGAGTTCATGATTCCTTTCATGTATTCCTCTTAAGAAAGTACACACTAGATCCTTCACATGTAATATCTTCAGAGTTATTTTAGTTAGAATATGCTCTTTTTTACGAAGAGTAGCCAGTGAAGATCTTGGATCCTAGAGATAGTGTTCTACGTAACAAGGCTTCCCTTATTGTCCAGGAACTATGGAAAACCCATAAGTACCACAAGGAATCATTTGAACTGGAGGAGGAAATGATGGAAAATTTCCCGCACATGTTTTCAGATTAGAATGTAAAAGGAAATTTCAGGGGATAAATTTATTAAGGGGGTAAGATTGTAATGTCCCAAAATTTTATCACTGTAAATTTCCCTTGATCTAATTAAATGTCGTATTATGGGTATATGAATATAATTTGTTTTATGTTTTTGTATTTTAAAATTCTCTCTTGAATTTTGAACATTGCTAATATTGCCATCGAAAAGTGATCACATAGTTAGTATAAATAAAGGGCATTAACAATTCCATTTGAATAAGACAACGGTAGAGATGGCCTCATATAGTATTCTTTACCCATACAAATCCCATTTATTGGAGCTCGAAAAGAAGGTGGCGTCATTGGTCTCTGCACATGACCAAGCCCAATCCAAGGTTGAACATGTTATGCATGAGCAGAACTGCCTACGAGAGAAGTGGAAGTTAATAGAGATTACCACCTGAGAGATCTTATCCGAGACACCCCAAGAATCTATCACCATCGTACACCATTCCCTTATGTCTTATGCTTGTGTTTTAAGGGTTTATGTAAAATTACTCTATCACTATGACCATGTACATTAATTTTTTTATAGAGAGTATACATTCATTTTTTTATTGTTACATTGTAAATGGTTTTTAAAGCACAAATTGTATTTTTAGATAATATTCTACTGAGAAATATATTATTATAAGTTAATGGATATTCGAATTATATAATATTTTTATAAAATATTATTGTTAAATTATTTTTTATTATGTATAAATGATCGTATAAATTTTAATGAATACAATTGTAATTTTTATCACGGTTTGAAAGTTGTTTTTCTCAAAACCCATGAATTTTTGAGTAATGTCGATTTTTATATTGAAAGTAAAAATTCACATATTTTGAAAATTAATTACATAAAATGAATATTATTTTTGGAATCATGATGTCTAAATAATCCAATGGTGATGTTTTCAAAATTTTCTATGACAGTCAAATTTTTGGTTAAAATTTAAATATTGTTTAAATATATAATGTGTTTTATAACTTCATAATGAACCAATTGAGAAGTAATAAACACTATAAACATTATTTTAGGACAATATATGTTTTAATATTTATATAATTTGATTTTATATTTGTTTTATTTATTTTACAAAGCATTAGTGGACCCTCAAAGACGTATAAAACATTTTAGCTTTTTAAATTGTTTTCCATGAGAGTGTGACTCACCTCCCCATAAGCAACCCAATTATTTTAATAAGTTCATAAATTGATCTTACAAAATATTTTTTTTTTCAACCCCCTTTGGAAAAAAATAGGAAAAATCCATGGGCTTATTTTTGGTTTTGATTAGTTTATGGTGTAGAGTCCAAATCCAAAATAATAAAGAATTCCTTCTCGTTTCCTATATAAACCCACACATGCTCCAAATTCCTCTACACTAAAAGCCTTTAGAGTTTTTACAAACTCTTCCATAATATATCTTTATTCGTCCCAAGGTTCCCCAAGTTCCAAAAAAATTTCTCTCAAGCCTCTCCCAAGCCTATGGGATCAAACATCCAAGTATGGGATTCCTGTATTTCTCATTTTCGCCATGTTTCATTGTATTGTAATGTCCTTTTATATTCAATTATAAATTTTGGAGTATGATTTAAAACCTCCCCCATACATCCATATTTATGGTTTAATGATGATATACCCATTTATCTCTCATTAATTCCTCCCATGTACAACTGTTACCATGCCAAAATTCCGTTAGGAATTTCCCTCTCCTCATTTTCATTCAAGAAATTCTTTTATAATATGAATCCAAATTCCATTATATATCTTGGGAAATGTATATATTTAACCCCCATACTGTATATTTCATGTAAATATGCTGATTCACCCCTTTCACACCCATAATCCATTTTTATGAGTTTCTATTCCATGTCATTACGCTGCAGAAATTGCAATACGATTTTCCAAGCCAACATTATTGTGTATTGAATACCATTCCCATTTCTCTATCAAGGGTATTAAAATTTATGTAGATTTAAATATCTATTATAGAGTATCATGTATTAATCAAAAACTCCTTTATCATTTAATAAATGATAATGTTTAATGAATCAATGTTTTATGATCCATGTGGCACACTTATGCATGAAATAAAATGATTAAGAAGGTTACACCCTGATAGTGCTCCAATGCATTGGGTAATGTTTAGTATCACAATATATCAAGGGAAATGAGGATTTAATCATGCTAATTAAATTGAAATGATTTTTTACTCATGAAAATTCATGTGCAATTAGGGTTTTCTCATGCTCCATGTGCAATGTTCCTTGGTTCATTCTAATTCCAGGTTAGGTGTTGTTGCCACATTTCTATGTTATGATAATCGTCCTATATCATGCCTTTAGGTTAATGTTCGTTTTATCCTCCATTTATATGAAAATTTCCTAACATGAATTGTATTATTAATATTATACCTTATCTATTCCCTTACTAGGATTTATAACTCACAATTTTCTTATGCACGTCCTCAGGTTATTCCATGCAATGTTAAGTACATGGGAATGTAATGGTCATGTAATGGTTGATTTCAATAAGATGTCGTGTTTTATGTTTTAATTTTTTATGTTATGTTCCTAATACCCAAAGAAACTATACCTCTCAATCTTATATCTTGTATCAAGTGAATGTTTTATGTAAAAAATTATGTTATGTGTTGAATAAAAAGAAGGGTTGTTATAAGAGATATTATTGATACATTATTGACCACCCAACAGATGTATGACATGATAAATGATGGGATACCCAAAGAGAAATGGAATGTTCTTTTTGTTATACATCATGATGATAATAATTTGATATTTAAATATATAATATTATATAAATTAGATTTTAAATTTATACATGTATATGAAAAGGATATGACATTGAATACATTACTATTACATTATGTTTTATTTATTTTAGGATCTTTTAAGGAAGAATGCATCAAGCTGGGATAAGCAACTCATCCCTCACACTGCGAGATAGAAGTGTTTATCTAGAATCCGATCAACTCTAGAAATATTTTAATTATATTAAATATTTATAATAAAATATTAACTATTTAATATATTAAATTTTTGATTTATATTTTTTTAATACGGTCAAAAAAATAAGTGAAATAGAAATCCTGAACAGAAGTGTGGTTAGATGTTAACAAATAATCTGATGGATGTTTTGATAACGAGCCTCCAAAACATGTTGCGATATAAACTAATTTTTCTTTATAATACATTTCTATCAGATTTTACTTTTTTAATATACATTTTTTCTAATATAACTGAAATTGTTTTATTTGTTAAAATTAATGATCTATGGGATGATAATCCCATACAGTCCTACTCAATCTCCCAAGATGACCTAGTTAGTAAAGTCCTTGGGAATGAGCATAATGAATGAGTCTGTGGGATGGGTTTGGGACATGTACCATCTGAGGCCTTTTCTGGTCACCAGGGATTGTGATTACATATACTCCTAGTTGTAGTCATTTTATACCTCGAGATGTTCAAAGAGAGATTTTATCTCTATGAAATATAGTTTAGGAACATGGGACTTAGATATCCACTTTGAAAAATTGTTGGATGATTTATATAAGAAAAAGACTAGATGTGACCCCTATGGTATGGCATCGACTAGTGGAGTGAAAGTAAATAAAAAAAATCATTAAGTTTGAAAACATTTATTAGTTTTATCTTCAAATATAAATATACATCATTATTTGATATTTAATATAATGTTATAACATGTGATGGAAGTAGGAAATAGAGGTGGAGATGGAGAGGGTGTTGAAATATGTTCATCATCAGACATTGATTAGTGGTGAGGGATTCAGTAATAGTATTTTTTTTATGTATCAAGTGTGGCACATATTAGTCACCAAACATTTTCATGACCTAACATTTTCTTGATTTCTCATGTTTCTTTTTAGATATTATGAACCCACTCTTACAATGATAGTAGAAATTTTATATCCTTATACTGTATTAATGGATATTTATATTTATGAATCATATAATAATATGTGAAAGTAATTATAGGTTGTTATATCTACAGTGTAGAGGATGTGGATGAGGTTTTAGGATCTATTTATAAAATCATCATAGGTTTATCATAGAGATAATGGGTTCAACAAATTGTATTATGGTTGTGTTTTTAGTGGTTGTACATTTATATTAATACATTCACCATGGAGTAGGGATGTGACCTAGCCACTTCTAGATAAGATACAATAATTTATGTTTATACTTATGTATATTAATGGGTTTTTAGTAGAAAATTTGGATGTTTAAGGGTTTTTAGTTTCTTTGGAAAACAGATTTACTACATTCAAGTTTTAATGTTTTTTAGATTAAAAATTCATTGGATTGTAGTTTTATAGGTTATAGGATTGATAGTATAGAGGTTTGAAATCTATGGGTTTAATGGCATCAGTGATTCTCATTAGATGTTTCTAGTTTCTAGTATTCCAATTTAGTAAGTATAAGGTTTATTTTTTTTCATCTTTGTCGGTTTCTAGGTTCCTAGCAACATTTTTGTTTTTAAAAAAAATAATACATTTTTTGATGTAAATGATTTATTGGGTTTCAAGTTGTATGTTTCAATTTTCGTAAATTTCTTGTGTTTTGTTTTTCACTTTTAATATTTTTCTTGTTTATAAGATGTTTTTTTTTTATAAAGTCATATATCCATGTGAATTATAATTTTTAAAATTTCTAGAAATACCTTATATAATTTACATATTTTTAAATTTATAGTTTTCATATTTATTATGTTTTATGATTCCTAGTTGTAGGCTTTGGAATTTTATGATTTCATATGTTTTTATTTCTTGGATAATGGTTGTATGTTTTCACATTTTTTGATTTCAATAAATAAGTTTGTAATATTGTAGGATTTTAATTATGGTTATATCTTGGTTAATTGTCTCTAAAGTTGTATGATTATATTATATAGGTATGAGGACTCAATTTTTTCAGTATTATAGGTTTTAGTTTTTTTTTTATGAAATAATTCGTTTTAATGCTAGTTGGTTGAATGATTTATCGTTTGAAGGAATTCATGATTGGAAGTTTAAAATTTTATGGATAACATGTTTACATATTATTATTGTACCAGTAATGGGACTGTAGAAATTGTTGATATTATTTATATTAAATCTACATTTTTCAGTGGTTTAAACTACCGCTATGTCAATTGACCATATTTTTTCACGGATCAAACCACCTCTATAATTTGGTAATGTACTATCGATGGTAGTTACAACAGCTTCTCTATACATGAATGGTATAATTTTAGTAGTGGATTTTTTTATTTAGCCAAGGTTATTTGGATTTTTTTTATAGGCGGTTTGAATCACTACTAATCATTTCTCATTTTTCATTACTATTTCGCTGTGGTTCGAGTGTTTTTCATAGATTTCTTCCTTGGAAAACTGTGGTGAAAAGAAAAATACCTGCTGTAAAATGTGTTTACTATGATGGTTACCAAAAATTAGCACTAAAATGAAGAAAATTTCATGTATTTTATCCTAACACCCAATTTGGTAGTGGTTTTATAAAACCGACACAGAATCATAAGGCGGCATTTTAAACCGCCCCCATAGAAAAAACCAACCACCGTTATGAGGCGATTTTCTTGTAGTGTTCTTTTTTATTACACCATAAGCCTTCTATGGTTGTTATTATACCCAAAATAATACCCATAAGACATGGTTATGGATTCTAGGAATGTTTTTAGGAATTAATTGGATGATTAATATGGTTTTTCATATATGTAGAGGATATGAGATGGGATCCCATTTATAAGTGAGGGGAAGGGCACACTTGGAATTACATAAACTATTAAATTAATAAAAATTAATTCTCATAGAAAAATTCCCCATACTAATATAATTAGATTTTATAATGTGTATTAGTCCAAAATCTATAGTCCAATATGATTTTTTGACATGTTTTTCTAATGGTATTTACCCATATATCTTTGTATTAACCCCTCATAAACCCTTTTGTAAATTTTTTATTTATCAATATTTTTTACTCCGTAGTGGCCATGAACGTTAAAATAAAAGGACATGAGATCCATAAATGAAATATTTATTATATTTTCAACCATATACCTTCAAATTTTTATAGTATTGTTTTTTATGATTTTTTTATTATTTAATATAATGTTATTTTTTGAAATATATAAAATATAATAATATAATATGTGTATAACACATGTAAAATTATTTAACAATTTAATTTATTCAAATAAAAGTAGGATATTATATTAATTAATTCAAAAACAAAAACAAATTTAGATTGGTATATATTTTATTTTAAACTATAGCATTTGGTTTAACCCCTTGGTTAACCAATTTCATCCTTAATCATGGTAATGATTTTTTCAAAATTAAATGGTTATAATCATCCGTATAAGTTGAAGATTGGTTCATAAATGGAAAAATAATAATATTTTAGAATATTTATCATCATAATTTTCTTTTTTCATCATTTTCATGGTATAAAAATAATTTAATTAAATATTATTTAAAATAAAATATCATTAATTTCATTTTTAACACCATTCATTAAATTTTTCCTTGAACACTATCTGACATGAAAAAAATAAGAATATAAATTTTTAAAAACCCCATAATATATTATATCTATCTATAAAATACATGGAATATTTTAACTAACCCAAAAAAATTTCTTTTAGAGTTTCAAAATCAATTACATGATTTTTTAACTACTTGCATATGCATTGAGCTATCACTACTTAAGAATTTATGGTATTTATTTTTTCACTAAAAATTAAATATAAATTACCATGATAAAAAACATTATATTTAAAATAAAAAAAATTATAACTGAACATAATTTCTTTATCCCTATCAAAAAATATTATAGATACTCAAATAAAGAGAATGTCATTTTAGACTTTTAATTTCCTTCATATATATTTAAATTTTATAGAAAAATGGTACAAAATTACAATAAATTAGAATTTTGGATAAGGATGATAAAAAACCACTCAAAAAATATATTAAATGTATTTTTTGGGTTATTTTTATTCCTTATCATATTGTGTTTAATCATATTTAGTATTTTTACCCTTTTGGAGATTACAAATATTTACTATGGTTACTATTAAAATTGATAAAAAATTAAGTTGAATTTATTACCTAATATTAGTTATAGTGATTCCTCATATGGAATCAATTTTATAAATTTCAATTCATATATGTGGTAGAATATGATTAATAATTAAACCCATAAAATATAATGAAAAATAATTTTTCCAGAATAAATGATTTTATGTCTAAAACTGTTTTTATACCAAATTATAGTATAATGTTGATTCCAATAAGATTAATTAATTTTTTGTTAATAATGTGTAACTAATAAAATAATAACCTAATCCATTGCAAAATTTTACTTTGTTTGTACACGAATATAAAAGATAGTTTTCAATAAAATCAATATTTTTTAATATTCATGGAAAAAATGAAATTTTCTGAAAAATTTGAGAAATTAAACCAATTTTTTTATTATTTTGGTTTCAAAAATTATATAATTTTTATAAAATAATATTTATAAAATTTATCAAAATTATTTATAAAATTAACTAAAAAATATAAAAGAATCGTATTTTAAAAGAAACCAAATTTTTGAGCATAAAATAACATTACTAAAAAATTGTGTTTTTATATCCTAATCATTAATAAATAATAATTAATTATGTATGACCTTAAAATATATTACTTAATAGTTTTAATCATATTTATAAGTTATAGTTTAAAGTCTATGCTATAACTATAACATTTAAATATTAATATTTCATGGTTCATTTATGCTTGGTGTTGTGTGTTTTATATGATATCGAATATTGTGTCTTAAAATATCAGGATATTTAGAAAACCCAACATTATTAAAGACAAAAAATATCACATGATAAAAATACACCACATGAGGTACTCTAAAATAAGTAGATTCCTCATCATCATGTGATATTTGGATTCTATTGTACCCGGTAAATGCAGCCTTGATGGGAAGGTGTTTGATGATATTTTATAACAATTATGGTCTTTATTACATATTTAAACATGATTTATTACATAAAAATTCACATAATACAACTCTGAGGATCGATAGGTCTAGTGTCATGGGAAATTAATAACAATACATAACAAATTACAAAAATCAAATATGAAATCTTTAATGAAAACTTATTTTACCTGACTATAACATTCCTTTGTACATATCATTACATGGGATAACCTGAGGACATAAATAAGAAAATGGTGAGCTATAATGCCTAGTATGGGAGTAAAAATGTAATAACATGAAGAATACATCAATTCTTAGTCAATAAGAATATTAATGGAGAACAATATATTGATGAACATAAAGGAATGATATAGCTTGATTATCATAACATGGAAACATGGAAATGACATACAACATGATATTAACATGAGTTGAGGCTCATTGTATATGGATTACCAAGAGTAATCCCTCATTGCACATTAATTAACATGATTAAACCCTCATTTCACTAAAATTATAATAAGTATACCCTCATTGCACATGAATTAGAATGAGTAAACCCTCATTTCACATGGCATATCATGATACTAAACATTACCCAATGCACTAGAGTTCCATGAGGGCATACACTTTATTAAAATTTCATTTCATGGATAGTTGTGCGACATGGATCATATAAAGTGGAATCATTAAACATTATCATTTATTCCATGATAAATGACAGTGGAATACATACATTAATATCTATAATCAATATATATATGTGCATAAAGTTGAATATGTAACGACCCAAAAATTTATCAATGGATATCTTCACTTCATAAAATTAAATGTCCTATTATATAAAACGGTTATATGCACTTATTTGGTTTTATGTTTTTTTGGATTTTAAAATACAACTATGATTTGTGACAATTGCTAATATAGTGGTTGAAGAGTGATCACATCATTAGTATAAATGTATGGCTTTAACAAATCCAATTAATACAGAAAAAGGAAGTGATGGCCTCATCTGGTAGACTTTCCCCATACGAATCCCATTTTTCGGTCCTCAGAAAGAATTTGGCGTCATTGTGCTTCACTCTTTAACAAGACCAAGCCAAGATTCAACATGTTAAGCTTGAACAGAACCTCCTCCAGGAGAAGTGTAAGTTGATTGAGATTACCACATGAGCAATGTTTTCCAGGCCACCCGAAGAGTTTGTCACCATCACACAACTTACCCATCTTTCCTATATGGATGTTAAAAGGGGTTATTTAACAAGACCTTAGAACTAGGATTATGTGCATTATTTAGGTTTATAATAAGGAATATTAATTCATTTTATTGTTATTGAGCTATGAATAGTTTTTAAGTCCCAAATAGTATTTTTAATTAACCTTCAATTAAGAAATATATATTGATGAATTAATGGATTATTTGACTTAAATAATATTTTAATAAAATATAATTATTAAATTACTTTTTATTAAAAATACATGATTGTATATTTTTTAAGAATACAATTTTAAATCATATTAGGGTTTGAATGATTTATTTTTCAAAACCCATGAATGTTTTTTAAATGTCGGATTTTTAAATTAAAAATTCATCCATTTAGAAAATTATTTAGTTAAAATGATTATTAATTTTGGAATCAGGATGTCCAAATTACCCAATGGTGAATTTTTTTATAATTTTCTAGGATAGTCAAATTTTTGATAAAAATTAAATATCGTTTTATTATATAATGTGTTTTATGACATCATAATGAACTAATAGTGATGTAATAAATTAAATTAGATATTATGTTCTAATAATTTATTTTTTACCAATTAAATAATATTAATTTAGGTTTATTTAATTTATTTTATAGTGCCTTAGTGGACCCTCCAAAAATTATAAAACATTTTTTCCATTTTAAAATTATTTCTTTAAGAGTATTACTCACCTCCATATAATGAAGCCTACTATTCTAAGAATTTAGGCCATTGGCCTTATAAAATATTTTTTTCCACACCCCTTTGAAAAAAACCATGGTCAAAAACCATGTGATTGTTTTTGTTTTTAATTATATTAATGTGTAGGGTCCAAAACATTGATAATAATAAATTACCTCTCTTTTACTATATAAACACTCCCAAGCTCCCACTTCCTCTTCAATAAAAGCCTGTGGAATTAGCCCAACCTCTTCCCTCCTCTCTCTAAAATCCTCCAAAGGTTCCCCATGCTCCAATGAAATCGCTCTCAATCCTCTCCCAAGCCTTTGGGATCACACTTCCATGTAAGGGATTCCTTCCATTCTTATTTTTATTCAAGATTCTTTATGTTGTAATACCATTTTATTTTCAATTACATATATTGGGGTATGATTTAAAAATTCTATTATATTCCCCTACCTATGTTTTAAATGATGAGAGAAATCTTTCTCACTCATTAATGCCTTCTGTGTACACCCATTGCTGTGGAGAAAATATATAATTAATTTTTCTCTTCACATTCACATTCATGAAATTGTTTTGTATTATGAATATAAATTCCATTAAATTGGATGGGTCATGAATCTATATGATCCCCATAAGACTCCATTTCATGAAAATATGATGAGACACCCATTTCTCTCTCATCATCCATTTTTATGAATTCTTATGTCACAATGTTATGCTACCAAAATTTAATGGTGATTGTCCTGTAGCCAAAGTCATTGTGTAGTGAATACCAAGCTCATTTCTCTATCAAGGGTATTCACCTTTATGAACATTTAAATATTTATTATATAGTTTCATTCATTAATTACATATTCCTTTATCATTAAATAAATGATGATGTCAAATGAAACCATGTTGTTTGATCCTTGATAAACACTTTTGCATGAAATGAAATGTTTAAGACAGTTGCGCCTTTATAGAGCTCCAATGCATTTGGTAAATATTAGTATCTTGATACATCAAGTGCAATGAGGGTATACTCATAATAATTCAAGTGATATGAGGGTTTAATCATGATCCAGGTGAAATGATCCTTGGATCATGCTAAAACCATGTAAAGAGTTTTTCCCACATTTATATTTTATGATAATCATGCTATATCAAGCCTTTGTGTTCATGTTTCTTTTTTGATCCATTGATATGTCTATTTCCTAACATGTATTTTATTCTCCATTTTATTCATTTTTTACTCCATTACTAGAATTTATAGCTCAACCATTATTATACATGTATTAAGGTTACCTCATATAGTGCTAAGTACGAGGGAATGTAGTGGTCATGTAAAGGATTTCTTCAATAAAGATGTCATGTTTAATGTATTAAATAATTATGTAATGTTCCTAATATCCAAAGTAGTAGTACCTATCAGTCTTCTTTGTTGTATAAAGTTAATATTTTATGTAATAAATCGTTTTTAAGTGAGCAATAAAAGTAGGGTTGTTATAGTTGATATAAGAGGATAGGTTAAGTTATTTTTTTGATTCATATTAGAAAACCATAATGAAAGACATAGGGATAAGACTATGTACAATAAAAAACAATATCTTTTGGTGAGTATTCAGTATGTGGTTTATCAATCAAAAACATCACTTTGTGGATACGATCAGGTTGAGGAGGCTCTAGCACAGATGTACCTATGAGTGAAAACTCTGACAAGGAGTTTTAGGATTGAACCAGGGTATCCTGGTACACAACAATGGGTCCTGATGCACTCTTGGTTACGACACTCCACGGGATATTCTTTGGTAAATCCACAAGCATAGTGTGAACCATTATTAAGTAAATTAAAAACAATCCTCTAAGATTATATGATGGGAGGTAGATCATGGATAGCATAGATTGAATCCTATAAATACATACATTAAGGAAATAAACGTAATTTTTAAGTCATTAGTTTTTATCTTTTGATTTCCCTTATTGTGTTACCCCTACGTCTCCTTTTATTCCAGCCAATGGCCGGTAATAGGAGGACTTGAGTTAACAACTGATGTGAAGATCAATGCCATGATTGATTTAATGAGATGACTAATCTGATGGGAGCTGGAATGGCAAACATTGTCATGATAAACCATCAGTTAACTAATGTTTTGAATATATTAGTGGGTAAAAAAGAATGTTCAACACCCCCCCCCCCATGAAATAAGATGTCACAATCGAGGGCTTCATGAGGCAAAGGCCTCCAACATTTAATGGATCATCTGAACCCTCAATCTTCAAACAATGGATCAACTCCATTGAAAAGATCTTCTCCATCATTCTATGTTATAAAAAAGAGAAGGGTTTAATGGATACATATCATATGGAGGGTGAAGATGATCAATGGTTGACATTGATAAAAAATATGAATCTTGAGGAAAATATTAATGCATTGAAATAGAATTATTTCTAGAAGATGTTTTTTGATAAATATTTTCCCCACACCCTCCGACTTCTGATGGAAAGGGACATCCATTCCCTCAAAACAATACAAAGAATATATCATAGTGTATGCGGAATCATCACAAGGATTTCGCAATATTCATAGGGATTTGTCATGACCCTAGAATGCAAGGTTGATCGCTTCTTTGGGGGGTTAAAACCTAGCCTAAGGAAATCCCTTGTAATCCATGACTTCGATAGCTATGAATAAATTTTCTGATTTTCACACAAAGTTGAAATTGAGATCAGAGAATCCCAAGGGTGTCATATGTATAATAAGGGTAAGATGGACTTCAATTCTGGGGGTCCAATGGATAAATCCAATGGTGATAAGAAGATCCATCCCCCCACTTTCCAAAGGTTCATTAAGAAGAACCCCAGAATATTTCCTAAAGGGGGTGAGGAAATGCTTTATGTGTGGAAGAGAAGGAGATGTTGTTGTTACCTGCTGATAAGAGAAACCCACAACTATGACAAAGGGGAGGAAATCATCATTCGACCCTAAACACATAGTTCATTACTTCAACTGAAATGAAACTAAAAACCTTTCAAATCAGTTTCTTAATCCAATGGATTTTGCCGGCCACCAACAACCTCCTTTTCTACAAGGGTGATCTTTATCCATCACTACCGCAAAAGTGAATCCCAACAACTAAGGGGTGATATTTAAACTAGTTATTCATTCAAGAATATAGAATGTAATTTTTGATTCTGGATATATGAATTATTTTATATCCCAAAATATTAGTAGAACAATACCAACACCACCAAAAATCATGTAAGTAAAGATGTCAGTGAGTACGGAATATAGGTAAATCATTAAATCCCCTTAATATAACTCCTCCCCAATCATAATTTGTTGATTAAACATCCTAGTGAACCTATTCATACTCCCTCTAGTTTAATTTGATGAAATTATTTCCATGGAATGTCTTTCCTTATATAGAGCCAACATAAATTGTCGTGATAGGTAAATCACTATCTATATTGAGAATCAACACCAATGATACACAAGTTCATGGAGGAAGATGAATCTTATATGGCACCATCATCTCAAGCATTGATATTACTACCATATGAGAACACATATCTGGCTCAGATGATAGTGTCTAAGGAATCAATCATCCTTTAAGATGTGTCTATTGTGAGGGAATTTGTAGAAGTGATTCCTAAAAAATTGGAAGGTCTTCCTCCAAGAAGAGATATTGAATTCCCAATTGACCTTATACATTGTGTGTTTCCAATATCCAAGAATATGTATAGAATGGATTTTGTGGAGCTTGAGGAGATGAAGAATCAAATACATTAGAATCTGGTCAAAGGTTTTGTAGACCCATGTTCTGCACTATGGGGTTCACCATTCAACTTCTTAAAGAATAATAATGAGTCAATGCACATTTTCATTAATAATCATGACCTCAAAAAATTCATGATACTGAACAAGTATATTCTTCCATGAATTGATGACTTGTTCGATCAACTATGTGGAGAAAAATACTTCTCCAAGGTGGATCAGTGGTTAGGATATTTCCATGTCAGGGTGAAGAAGGTGGATTTCATCAAGACTACTTGTCCTACATGATACATGCACTATGACTTCATAGAAATGTCTTTCAGACTCACCAATGGTCCATCAATCATCGTGGACATGATAAATAAAGTCTTTAGATATTACCTTAATAATGTTTTGTTAGTCTTTATAGACGATATTATTATATACTCCAAACCATGGAAGATCATGAGGGGTATCTATGAGTTGTACTATATACCATGTGAAAGGAGAATCTCTATGCAAAGTATAGAAAGTGTGAGTTTTGGTTAAAGGATGTCTCATTCATGGGTAATATCATCACAGTAAATGTGATATCTAGGGATCCCACGATGATAGATGAAATAGAGGGATGGTCGAGGCCAACAGTGGTGCCAAATATCTATAGCTTCTTGGGAGTAGCTAGATATTATCGCCGATTTATAAGAAATTTTCCTTGATTCTCAAACCCTATAACCCTGTTAACTCAGAACGAAGTCATGTTTTTGTGGAGTAATGAATGTGAAGAGGGATTTAAAGAGTTGAAAATGAGTCTTATCGCTCTGCCAATGCTTGTTGAAATAGTTGGTGACCTAGACCTAACTATTATGTGGTTTTGATTAAAATATCTTGTATAGAGTAAACTATGCATGATGTCATATTACCATTATAGTGTATAATTTTTTGTGTCCATTATTGAAATGGAAATGTCCGAATATTAATTGTCATATCGAAATGTTATAGCAGTTCCCAGGCTATAATGAGAACCGCTAGATACTATGACATTAATCTTAAATATATGTTCTATGGTCTAGATACATCTTACTAATTGAACATAGTAAATGTCTGACCATCAGGTGTTGGGGACTCATAAGCATTGAGACTTCCTCTCATGATGTTCTCACTTGGTGATCTCTAGTAGTGAGATAATGAGGATTGTCCCTCCAATAGAAAATCCACATGTTTTGGGTGTCATTGGACATTCTTATCTACGATCATGTGTAATGGTCTCCTGACTAGAGATCATTACCATTGTATATCATTTGATTGTGTACTTTGATGAAAGAAGAAAACCATGGTGATGAAGTCATAGTGAGGTAGTTTTTGTCGGGTGTGTCTTTTGTGGCATGACATTGGTTGAATGGTCAAGAAAGGATTTTTCGCTTCCGGGTTATGGAAGTAATATATCTCAGGCCATTTTGATATGGATGGCAGTACCTTTTTAAGACCATGGACATGGAATTCAAGGGTACATTCGGGCAGTTAAATCAAAAAACTATAAAGTAAGAAAAGGGTTATGTGTACAGTCATGTTCCAAGCCACCAAAAACCATGTGTCCAGCACCTCATGGGATAACGGTTCTCATACTACTGGCGCATAATCTGGCTGACTGTGTAGCCAAACCATGTGGCCTTCCAAGACATGATAATTTTTATTTCCCTAAAATTTCTCCTCCTAAATTATTATATATTTTATGCCTCTTTTATGCCCATTCATGATCATCCAGATGTTGGAACACCTCCTCTATCCTCCACTCACATCTGGGACATATAACATGGCTGATTTTTTCATAGTTCTTTAATATTACTCCAAATATGTTCCTCCCATCCTCTTCTCTTAGTCTATTCATTCTCCCTTTTGGTTTATCTCCTCTAAATTGGTTTTGGTGACCAAGATTGGGTTTGATGTTGTTTATTTGCATAGGTTTTTGATGTTAACAGTTTTTTTTCCACTGTTGGATCTTCTCTTACATTACCATACAATTTTCACCCAGGTTGTGGTGATTTCAAAGGGAATGGTAGGTAGTTCTGTGTTGTGTTATTTTTTGATTAGTTAAATATTCTTCCCCTATTATATATAATTTTTTTGTGTTTGAAAATGAAGAATTACAAGGGTTTTGGTCAGTTCAATGCTTCTAAAATGAATTATCCCCTTGGAAATTTTTGGAAATGATTCCCTTGTCTTGAAATATCATGGATAGTGATGAAATGGGGATCAAATGGTTTAAAACTTAAAAACCCACTTTTGAACCCAGGTAAGGTAAAAGAGAAAACTAAGATCTGTATATAAGAGAAATAGTTGGGCCATAAATTTGGTTTCTCCTGTAGGATTACAATGCAACACTAACTAATAAATAAAACCTGGATTTTATCTATAGGACATTGAATGAGTCCACTCCAAATTCACATACACATTAAGGTTTTATGATTGATTTTTGAGATATAATGTACCTATAAACCCCCTAACCAGTCTACTTCAATATTTCTCATAACTCTTATACTCTATTTTCACTAATTTTAGGTTTCATAAAATTCTTATTTTACATTTGATGAAAAACATTTTGTTCGAAATAAATTATGTACCTTCATAACAAACTAAAATATTTATTTATCATATAATCAGATTTCAAGGAACTTTTGTTAGTGTCCTACAAGGTAATATATTTCTTGGCCTGCATATATCCTACGGTGTTATGTACACCCCATTATATATGATCACGGTAAGGGAATGTCCTTCAATGGAGGTGGGAGTGGAAATTATTTCTAGTGGTTATTAATTTGGATGGTGGTGGTGGTGGCATAGTGGGTGTCATCCCTTATACCACATGGAATCTTTTTTTATTGGTCTCATACCTTTTGATGTTATTTTTTATTATTATTATAATTGTAAATGATAAATGAATCATGTTCACATTTTTTTTATATAGCTCAATATGTAATAGAGTTACTCTAGAGATGGACACATTTGTTTGTATAATAGGTTCTATATATTTTATTAATTACTTATTCTTAATTTATAGGGGTTATGGTTTAATGTTTCATAACTGGGCACATTGGATTCTATCAAAATCTGGGAAGGATGTATATTTTTATGATGTTAAAACTATATCTATGAAGATGGCTTCCTAAGTGTCCCTGTGAAAGGAATAATAACCCATGTATATTAGTTCCACATTACATGACACATATCACCTTTTATGATCATGTAACAATTACAAAACAAGAATTTTAACATCATACAATAAGGACTTCTAGGTGAAAGGAAACTAGAAATTTTTTTGTGGGACTTATTCAAGAGAATCCATTTCTAGATTTTCTAGTCTATTAGTAACAAAATAAGAGATGTTGTGGATCAAACCAACATTATAAATAGAGATATACATATGTCATCATAATAGAATGATGATTTTAATTATATATAATCATAAACATGACTTATTCTTGACACATATGAGATATGTGGCTTAGATTGAGGATTACACCAAATAAGAGGCACATAAATTTGAACCAAGAGGAGAATATAGACTCATGATATATTGGAGAACTAAAATAAAAATGTTAAATGTAGATGTATTAGTAAATGAATAGGAGAATCACAACTGAAGGTGTTTGTGAAGGCATTTAGAAGAGTATCTCGACACAAGGTGAAAATGGATAATCTAATTATCATCACATAAGAGAAGTTATATGACATTTTCTGTTGAGAATGAACCAAAAGGATGTGTCTTACATATCCTAGTTATCATGAATCAAATCCCTAGTATTTTGAGTGACACAGTTTAAGATCATATGTGAGGACTGGTCAATTTTTTTTACATCATGCAGTTATTTCATGCCTTATGATATTTAGAGTCATATATCATGGACATGAAGGTGCTTGATGTGATTAATATTAATTTTTCAAATATAACTATCAAATAATCTTCTATGCCCAACTGATCCATGATTGATGTGGGAAACAAGAGATAAAATACTATTAAAATTACATTGTATAGTAAAACATGTGATCATATAGTGAAAACACAATGTCTACCCTAGTGATATTTAGGTGTCATGAAGGGGATACAATGGAAGACTGAGTGAGTCTTACACATTATCATTTCCCTATATGGTAGTTTTGGGGATTACACCTAATAGGATTCCTATACATGATATCCAATAGTGTATTTTTACTCAAGATGATTTTGTGTGTTATACCAACTAGGTTAAATACCCTAATATGGGGAGTGAATCACAGTATTATATATTAAAACCATTTCCACATTAGATCTTTTTTTCATTAAACAATACAATATTATATCCCTTTGCTATGGGAACGTTTGAAATAAAATGATACTACACAAGAGACTCAATAATTTTACTTCGTTCACCATTATTGGGATACGTCCAAGGATCATATAATGTAAATGTGATAATGTACCAAATCACGCAAGTCTCACGAATAAAATAAGGTTCGGGGTAGATCTCTTTTATTCCCTAGGTTATAGGCTTTACAATGTTTTGATTAGACTCATTATCCCTCTTATTTTACTACCAATCACAATATGAAATCTCTCTTCTCTCTCAAATAATGTGAAATCACTACTCCTTCAAAATAATCCTCATATGATAATAAGAATCTATATTTCATTCAAATTATTTATTGTATCATAATGATTTAATTTCATCCACATTTTGAATAAAAATTTAACAGATATTTATTGTTAAATCCTTTTTAATTCAAACTAAATTGTCTTTCCTACAACCATTGGATTGCTTGTGTAAATTCTTCAAACTTGAAAGAAACATTTTTTCTTGGTTTTAAAACACTAAAATTCATGAAACTCTTAGATTTTCTTGAAACTCCCTCTGGAGCACATCGTTTATGATTTGCAAGAAAAACTAATTATTCTCGTTAATCTTTTACATGATTCATATAAATAATATTCTCAAAGGGTTGAGATTCTCAAATAAGGGTGGGGTAGCTGCCTATTTATTTACTCAGCTAACCCTGCACTCAAAATTCTCACACTCCCTTCATTGGTCATGTAACTTTACATTTTTAAATTTAACTTCCAACTCCGGAAAAACAATTTTTGAATGTTCAATAAAAACATTTTGACTTCTCTTTTGGCGCAAAACAACCATGCATGCCTTCCATTAAGTGTGGAACATTCTTTGTCACTAAACATCGAATTCAGTGTAGTATCAAAAGTTTTTTCCAAAATTTCCCTTCACTGTATTTTGAGCAAAATATCACAAATCCTCACTTGCACACAACATTACACATCACCTACACACTTTCATGAAAATTTTTACTTTTTTTTATAATAAATCCTTTGAGAAAAATACAATTATCCAACATTTATATTTTGTTCCCCAAAAATTGTACACACATGAGATAATCGAACCACCTTATATAAGAAAATTTTAATAATGTTTCTAGAGAATCCATTCTGTTATCATGTATATGTTTCAAAATACCGTGTTATTTTCACAATAAAACTCTAAAACTGATCATAGAAACCTAATTTGTAAAAAAAAAACACAATCAAACCAAAACCACTACATTGTTACCTTGAGGGATTTTCCCAACAGTAGGGATTACACATTTATACACCCATGAAGCACCAAACATTTTCAGTGACTTTGGTAAAGGTGTGATTTGGGATAAAACAAAATAGGTGGAAAATATTAAGTGTATTTTAAGTAAAATTAGATAAAAAGAATAGATAATAGATCTTATACATTACCTTCCCCATGAAACCTGACCCAATATGTATTTCAAGAGAAGGAATGTATTTGGATTTTAGCATAGCGGAGGCCCGTATAAAAAATAAATATGAGAATCCTGACTCGTGGTATATTTTGAAACCAGGGGGAGTATATCAACTCATGGTGTTATGATAATCTATAAGGACCATCTTAGAGAATTATTTATCATAGATCAAGGATTGGGTTGTATCTATTACAAACGAAATTATATTTTATGCATACCAAAATGTTTATGTTGTGACTCTAATGTTTTCTTAGTGGTAGTTACCTTGGGAAACAACCCAGTACCGATCCTGACTAGGTGTGTAGGGAGAATCACCCTTAGTATTGACTACGGTTATGAGATTGAATATAAAAATATGAAAAATATTTAATTCCCATATATGAACCTCACATAGTGTGGTCTAGGTAGTGGTGGTTGAATAGGGTTATCCTTATAGTGGTGTCCCTTAGACACTATCCATGTAGAATTGGATTCATTACACAAGCCACATAGCACAACCATGTCGGGACTTCAGTATATGAAGTTCTTCATGGAGTGATTAATTAATGGATGGATTTCTTCATTGAGTCCCTTCATGGGATGTTTTCATTGAGGCCCTACTGATTTCAATACATGGTAATTTCATCATAGATATTCAAATTATAAAAAGCCTGATGTCCTTCTATGTGTCCAGTGAGAGATTCTATGTAACATTCTGGTTTTAGAAGCCACACAGAGGCACCCCGTACCTGATTGGTCACATGGCCTCAAGAGAAATTCACCTAAAACCAGAGGCTGTCGACTAGCAGTGAGGGCCTTGATTGTGATAGTGGGGAAACTATGCCCTAATAGGAAGAGTGATACAACATAAGATAAATAGATAATAATAGATGAAGTAGTAATAATATCAAACAACAAGTAAACAATACATGACTAAAAGTAATAAGAAACTAGAGCACGCATATTTAAAAGAACCATGGTACATATGTCTAGGAATGCATCCAAACAAAACACATTGCTTGAATAAATTACTAAACCAAATTACACAAGAAAACAGATAATCTCCTCAGCATCCCAAGCCTTAGCATTGTAGCATGCTCTCCCTCTCCTCAGAAATTAGGTACCTTATGTAGAAGGGAGATTTCCCTTATCTATACCTGTAACAATATGATCTTTTGAACCCAAAGTTATGACCCAAATAGTGTGTGATACCATTCCAATTAGGAAACCACCAAATGATAGGGGCCTAGAAGTTAGTGAATATATATATGGAAGTCTATAATGAAAATAATCAGTAAACAAGGAAGTACCTGACAATAACAATTACATAATTTCAAAGCATTCAGTTCCACATAGCATGTAAAAATAATAAAAAACATGTAACCCTGTGGGATGTACTCATAGCCTAATCACCACTGGTCCTACCTAGAAACCACAAGAAACCCTCTGGGAAGTACACATAGTCTAACCCCTCTGGTTTAGCTTTTGAATATACTCTCTGGGGCAGCAGTCTCTGTCAATTCCCCCTATAGTATCGTATTGGTTACTAAAAGGCACTCCAGGGAATCACATACTTCACATTCCCCATATGTCCCTAATTTAGGAACTACATACACTCTGAGGAAGCACTTATATCAATTCCTCATGTGTTCCCATAGCGTAATAGTAAAAACAATCACTCGAGAGAAACCCTTACATCCATTCTCCCTATGGTCTACTACATTAGGTTATCATGGCCCTATGTAATTCAAGAAATCATGGAAATGCTTATCGTCCAAAGTAAACCTCATGAACTACTTGGATAAAAATCTACATCCTAACAGTATGGTAGATATACATCATTCTATCCTACAATACTAGGAATGGGAAACAAACAAGGAAACCTAATAGGCTAAGCAAGACCAACCGGTCGTAATCAAACGTGCATGGGAAAACACATCTAAATCATAGAAATTAAACCTATTCTCATTCAATTAACCTCTATTCAAGCAGACAAGCATAGTAATCAATCAGCAGGGCTAAAATAGTGAACACGCAAAACCCCATTCATGGGTATTGGTATATTTTTGGCATATCACTCAAAGACATTCAACGGAAAGGAACAAATCACCTACCCCGGTGTAGTAGGATCGATATAAGTGAACCTCAAGAGTTGAATCTCCCAAGAACACCATTGATATAAAAAAACATCCAAAACATAAAACCGATGATTACATGAGAAGGAAGAGGAATATAGAAATGAAGCACAATAAGAAGGAAGAGCTTACTGTGGGGATCCCAATGCAATCAAAATTGGTCGAATTGGAGAAAAGATGCCCGATCGGGGGATCAGTGAAGATCTGTGTTGTATGGATGCTTTCATTTGAAGAAGGTGTAGAAGAAGAAACTTATACTAATTAGACTCGACCCCATTCTGTTTAATGAAAAAAAATTACATGGAATATACTTTATATATACACCACATGTACTTGCCTTCACCAGCCCCCAAATTAGGCGGTCTCTAGGTCACCACACACAAATATGTGAATGTCCTCTATATGGTCATCCCCCAGCTACCCGTGGTAACTTAGTACCTGGCGTGTACTCATAATGTACATGGTGTATACTTAAGAAATTTTCAGAAACTCCTATTTTCCGCTAAAACACCAGAAAATGAAAATCATACATGAAAAGAATCTGCAGATTCTTACAAAATCCCCTCTTAATGAAATTTTTCCATGAATTTCCCTAGTAAGGCGGCGTAGAAGAAGAATCCACGAATAGCTCTATCTACTGGGATCATACATCAGCCACCCTCTCTCGGGTCTCATCATGTACCCACCCGTGCAGCCATAGCACTCGTACCAGAGGAACAGACCGACCATAGAGAACCTTCGTACTACGATCAAAAATCTAGATAGGACACTCCTTGAATGATCTTTCCACATCCAAATAAACCTCTTCATGCTGAAAAAACAAAATTTTAGTCTGAGAAGTAATGTTGGAGATGAGAAACGTGGAAATTTTATTTCATAGCCGGGTACAACTAAGGTAACTACAACCGATAGGAAACTGATCCAACTCTCTCCAACACATCAAACAGCCCGACATACCTCGGAAAAAGCTTACCCAATATCATAATCCTTAAGTGTCCCATCCACGGTGTGACACGCGGGAAAACCAAATCCCTGACCTCAAACTCTAGAGGTTGTCTCCGCTGATCAACATAATACTTCTATCGAAACAATGCAGTATCCATCCTATTCCAAATTAACTCTATCTACTCGGTGGTCTCCTAGAACAGACAGGGTACCATCATAGATGCATCTCTTGCCTCCATCCAATATAAGGGTCACTGGAATGTCCTGCCGTACAAAACTTCGTAAGGTGTTATATGAATAGTTTCTTGAAAACTATTATTGTAGGCATACACCACATGATGTATGTGCTTCTCCCAAGAACCTCCAAAATCGAGGATTCATGAACATAGAATTTCATCAAGCACCTGAATTGCATGCTTTGACTGGCCATCTTTATAGGTGTGGTAATATGTTCATTAAAGTACCTATATACCCAAAGACTTCTAAATCCCATGCTAGACCCGAGAAGTAAAACGTGTATCCCTGTCTGAAATAATGGAGTGTGGGACTCAATGAAAATGTCTAATCTATCTGAAGTACAACCTTCCCAGTTCATCAACATAGAAGGCCTATTTGATCAGAAGGAAGTGAGAAACCTTTTTTATTATGTCAATTACAACCCATGCAGGATCATTTCCTCGAGGTGACCTCAGAAATCCTGTCACAAAATTCATCGTGACATCATTCCACTTCCACTCCGAAATGGGTAACTACTACAAAATAAATGCTAGTTTCTAAGGCTCCACCTTCACCTGCTGATAGGTGGAACACATCATGATGAACCTACAAACATCTCTCTTGATACCTGGACACCAATACTAATGGTGTAGATCATGATACATCTTAGCGATTCTAGGATGAACTGCCCAAAATAAGGAGTGAAAGTCCCACATCAACTCCTCTTGTACGTCTATTGAAAACCATAGGAACCCATGAAAATGAAAGATATCATCCTTGCATATGGTTCATCCATGAATAGGGTCCTCTCCTAACATGATTTCTCAGAGGACTAGGCCTTCATAATCAGATTGTTGCCTCATTCGCACTCGATCAAGATGTGTAGAGGTAACAACTACAGAAGAATGAAATTATTTCCCCTGTTTGTCGTGAACCTCCAAATTCTTCTCAGAGAACCGATATATAAGATTCCACTCACTTCTGTCCTCTTGAACTACATATATCTGAGTCCACCTACTCAGCGCATCTGCCACTGCATTGACTTTCCCAGTCATGTAGGCAAGATCAATGTCAAAAGACTGAAGTTACTCAACCCACCTACGCTATCTCAAAATCAAGTCATGCTGAGTGCAGATATTATTGAGACTTTTTGGGTCAGTGAAAACCACAAAATTCTCTCCCAGAAAATAATGTATCCAACAACGTAAGGCAGGAACAACTTCAGCCAACTTAAGATCATGCATCAGTTAATTCCTCTCATGTAGCCTCAACTACTGATAACCATACGTAATGACTTTTTCTTCTTGCATAAGCACTACTCCATGTCTAATACCTGATGCATCATAGTAAATAGTGTACCTATTTCCTAGATCTGGAAAAAGTAGTATCGTTGTTGATGTAAACCTCCCTTTGAGCTCCTGAAAGGCTTACTCAGAATAACATGACCATAAGAACTTCGTGCTCTTCTTAGTCTGGCAAGTCAGTGGCATTTCTAAGCATGAAATGGCCGGTATGAATCGTCTGTATTATCCATCTATCCCTAGAAACCATCATACCTCAAAGACATTCTTAGGCTGCTCCCAGGAAACTACTACTATCACTTTCAATAGGTCTACTGATACTCTTGTCTTCGAGATAACATGACCCAAGAAGTGAATTTGATCCATCCAAATGTGGAATTTTGAGAGATTATCATTTAAACAATTCTCTCTCATTGTACTTAGAATGATCTCAATATGGGTAGCATGGTCATGTCAAATGTAAGAGTACACCATGATATCATCCACAAAGACCACCATGATGGAATCTATGTATGAATGGAACACTCAGATTATCAGTTCCATGAAGATTGTAGGTGCGTTCGTGAGACTAAATGGCATAACCACATACTCGTATAGAAAATACCTACTTTATAAAGTTGTAAGAGGTATAAAAGATGGTCTAATGACCAACTGATGATTACCAGATCTCAAGTCAATCATTGAGAACACACGTGATCCTCGATACTGATCAAAGAGACCATAAATCCTCAGTAAAGGATATCAGTTCTTGGCCTTCTACTGGTTAAACTTTTGATAATCCATGAAACGAATGGGGGTACCATCCTCCTTGTTTTCATACAAGAAAAGATAACCCATAAGATAAGTACTGGATCAGATAAAACCCTTTTCCTACAACTCCGCCAATTGATTCTTGATCTCCTGCAACACTGGTGTAGGAATCCTATAAGGGGGGATGGACACCAGTTCATCTCCTAGAAAAAATATAAATAGAAACGTCTACCTCTACCTATAGAGGCAATCTTGAAAAGTTCTATAGAAAGACATCCCTGAAATGATCCACCGCTAGTGGAAAGTCTATCTGAGAAGTCCCCTAGTCATCCAAATAAAGACTAGAAACCTGGTTTATAACTCCTCTAAACCCATGACACTCAGGTCCGGCTCTGCTAGCATAGATATCCCATTTTCCCTTATGAAGAAATTATCCAACCTCTGGTGATGTGAAACTCACCCTATGGTGATATCAATCGACAACTACCTAGAAGGGAACTAACCAGTCCATTCTGAGAATGAAATCATAGCATGTCATCTATAGGACATAATATCCCCATAAGAAGTTACACGCACCAACCTCAAGAGGGAACTCCTTCCATGGACGTAAACTGGACATTCTAGTCCCCAATGGTGTATCCAACATCAATACATCATTAGATGTTAAGATACAGAGACCAAGACACTCCACAATAGCAACAGATTAAAAAATATTTGAAGCCACTGTATCTAAAAGGGCAGAGGAAAAAACTAAGGCAACTAAGATCGCACCTCAAACTATAAAGGGTCTAGGATCCTTGTCTAATTAGGTCTTCTCCACTTCAAATGTCTAACCTTCACCAAGGCCCTGTGACCATACCTGACCACACAGAGCTCATCCACTATGTTCTCGTTGAATGCCTAGTGACTAACTACCACAACTACGACCTCCACCACGGCCTAAACTACCCGAAGAACTCCAATTCTCAGACTGATGAGATAATGATGGAGCTTGTATTGATTTCATAGTCAAATAAGAACCCCTATCAGCAGCTTTTGGTGAGAATATTTGCAGAAATGTTGTAGTTGACCCATCTTCTATCAAGATCGGCACTCCACTAGATCTCTTAGTCAATCTGGCCTCGTATTCCTTCTCTTTCAGTATTGGTAGCATACCACATGGCTACCATAAGAAGTGTCTCATCTCTTTGTATCACCATGCGAAGACCCCCATTGTCACTTTCTACTATCAGTAGGAGGGATACTAACTCTAGATGTCAAGCCTCCTTGGCCATCAACTCCAAAATCCCTCATATTTCACTCTGTGATCAGTGCCTGGTTGAATATTGATGTGATGGAAGTCAACCGAAATATGTTCACCTATGATCAAATGTCATGCCTCAAACCATCCTCAAACATCCATTCCTAAAATAACTCATGACCTCCTAAAGTAGGTCTGAAGTGCAGAAGCTCAGTGAAACGAGAAGAGTACTCCATGACTGAGAGTGTACCCTACTCGAGACTCATAAACACGAGAGCTGGATCGACCCTCATGGTATCTGGTTATAAGTAGTCATAGAATGAACTCTAGATCTAATCCCATGACATAACCTGCTGGATTCTTTCCTGTGATATCACATCCCACAATCTCTTGGCAGAATCTCGAAGAATGAATATAGCGAGCATGACCCTCCTTTCTAGAGGTGTCTCTAGATGCTCAAAGATAGAAAGCATGGATTCTAACCATGACTCAATAGCTGAAGGTCCTCATTCCCTCATGAATGTGGGAGGATGATACTGCTGGAAGACCCATGTCAGCTTTGTCATGAAGGAAAATGATGTCGTACTGTATAGATGGTCTGCATTAACTTCATGAAGCCCTCTCTGAACTGTGTGTAAGTACATATAACTGGCATAAAACCAGTGGAAATCTTGGTGGCATCACTCTACAAGGTTAAGTACACATCTTAGATAATGATTATCAAAGACTAAAAACTAGAAGAGTAAGGAGTGTATGTGAGAAAGAAAGCATTCTGGTTTTTTAAAACATGGACACACGGTGTGTATAATTCCTACATGACGTCTTCCATAAAGCCTTTTACATGGGCATGTACCTCTACCAAAACTGGTCGTGTAACACCCCATACAGACGGCGTGTTTTCCTTACACATGACATGTATTTGAATCATCATCCCCTAACTCAGTTTCCTTACATGGCATGGCCACATAGTTCTGTTCGAACAATACAACACTGCATGTTAGAGCCAAACACAACATGTACTAGATGAGCTTCACCGACTAGTGTTGTTAGTGACATGACCCGATACATAGCTCACACTTCATGGCATGTTCATGATGGACACGACGTGTAATAGGAAAATTTCGACGACCCGTGTTGTTGGTGACATGACCAGATACTCGTGTTATACTACCTGACATTTTCCAGACGGACACGGCGTGTATTAGAAAAGACTCAATTGACCCACGTTGTTAGTGACATGGCCGGTTACATGGATCAGCAACACGTCATGTACATCAGGTACATGGAATGTCTTACTAATGATTCCAACCCCCATATCTCATCCCACACAATCTATGACAAGGTTAGATACTACACGGCATGTTAATATAGTATACGGCGTGTACATTTGAAAAACGGTTTCTTCCCGAATGGAAGAACAGATGGAATTTATTCATCAATACATGACATGTATTCTAGGTTTCTATGAACAGTAATCCTCACAAACTACTCGGGAACCCAGAAAAACACTGAATTGAGCCTCAAGGCGCCAAATTCTGATCCATGAGGGTCCATACTTCCTTTAAATCAAATTTTGGCATCTTATACTTGTTATAAACAAAAATAACAGGTCCATGACCCACCAAATTCCATCCATAAGGGCCCTAAACACCTAATGAACCAATGTTCGGTGTTTATTCAAACAAAACCTTACACAATAAAAACCCTTTCAATCAGCAGGTAGTTTTATCAAGGCTTCTATCACAACAGCATGCATATCAAGCACAACATCTATCACAACAACATGAAGTTTCCAACGCACCATATATGGCATGGTAAGAATGAATGACTTGTGATACCTAGAAAGATCCCATATGATGCCTGAGATAGAATACCCTCTTCACATCAGGTTGCAACTGAATTAGAACATCAATAACATCAAAAATAATAGTACAGAACATGTGAATCACTCATGGTGAAATCAAAGAAACTGTAATAATTGCAAAACCAGAAACATTTCAATAAATGAGGTAGATTGGATTTTCCCTATACAAGAGTTAGCTACTCTAAGGAACATCTTATTACCATGTACCAATTCCTTTCTATCCCTATATATAGTCTCCAAATAGAATTTCATGAAAAACTAATTTCTCTAATACCAATTTTTAATGTTATGGTTCTGGATTCTGCCGAAAGGTTCCCCATACCCAGTTGGTCACATGGCCTCAAGAGAATTTCCCCTAACGTAAGAGGGTGTCGACTAGCAGCGAGGGCCTTGGGGTGATAGTGGGAAACTATGATCTCATTGGAAAATTAACAGAACGGAAGATGAACAGATAACAATAACAGAAGCCATAAGAATATCAAACAACAAGTAAACATTAGAAGACTAAAAGTAATAAGAAACTAGAGCACATATATATAAATGATGCCTGGTACATATGAATAGGAAATAAGAAAAAAAACAAAATGATGGAATATAGTCATAAACCAAACTACACAAGAAAACTGATAAACATCTCAACATTGCATGCCTCATCTTGGTCCCATGCTCTACAGCTCTAAGCAGTCAAGTAGCTGATCTATAAGCGCGTTATACATAATCTATACCTGCAACAATATTATCTATTTGGGCCAAAAATCATGACCCAAATAGGGTGTTAGACTAATCCTATAAGGAAACCACCAAATGATATGTGGCTGACAGGCATTGAATATATATGGCAGGATATAAACAATAGAAGAAGTAAACAAAGAACTTCTCAAGAGTAACAATTCCACACTTTCAAAGCATTCAGTTCCACATAGCAAGTAATCAAATAATCACAAATAGGTAACCCTCTAGGTTGTACTCACAATTTAATCCCTTTTGGTATTACATAGAGAACACAAGCAACCCTCTGGGATGTACACATAGGCTAACCCCTCTAGTTCACCTTTAGAATAGCATATATGGGGAAGCAATCGCCATCAATCCCCCCTATAGCCTCATATCGGTAACTAAAAGGCACTCTGGGGTAGAAATTACATCACATTCCCATTGTGGACCACTTCAAGGAACTAAAAACACTATGAGGAAGCACTTATGTCAATTCCCCCTGTGTTCGCATGTTGTAACAGTAAAATCAGACACGCTGGAGAAGCCCTTACGTCCCATCTCCCAATGGTCTACTACACCAGGTTCTCACGGTCCTGTGTAAGTCAATAAGCTTGTAAATGTGTATCTTCCGATGTAAACCTCACAAACTACAAGGCTAACAATGTACCGCATAATAGCATGGCAGATAAACATCACTCTATCCTATAATACGAGGCATAGGAATCAATCAAGGTAGCCAAACAGGCTAAGAAAGACCAAATGGTCATAATCAAAATAGCATGGGAAAACACCACTAAAGCATAGAAATTAACCATATTATCATTAAATTATCCTCTATTCAATCATACAATCATATAAACCAATCAATAGTTCTAAAATAGTAAACAATCAATACCCCGTTCAAGGTGATTGTGCACTTTTGCACATATAACTCAAACACATTCAATGGAAAGGCACAAACCACATACCCTAGTGTTGTAGGATTGATACAAGTCAACCTTAAGCCTTGAATCACCAAAGAACACCATAGAACTTCAAAAACATCAAAAAAATCAACCGAAGATAAAATGAGAAAGATGAATAATCAGGGAACAATGATCTAGAATAAGGAAGAGCATACCTTGGTGATCCCAACACAATCAATTGTGGTTGAATTGGAGAACAGATGTTCGATCAGGGGCTCAACAAAGATCTGTGACGTATGGATGCTCTCAGTTGAAGAAGGCAATGAATAAGACGCTTCTTCCAAATAGACACGACCCCATTCCATTAAATTAATGAAAAGAAAGTACACAGTGTGTACTTTATATAAGTACACGATTTGTACTTCCCTTCACCGGCCCACGTATTAGGCGGTCTCTAGGTCACCACACACGTCCGTGTGCATGGCCACTACATAGCCAGCACCCGACACCCCACGGTATCTGAGTACAAGGTGTGTACTCATAAAGAACATGATGTGTACTGAAGAAATTTCTAGAAACTCCTCTTTTCTCAAGAACACCCAATAAAGGAAACCATGCCTGAAATGAAGCCCCAGGTTCTTACATTCCATGTTTTAGATATTGTATGAAGTGTTTATATTAAACCTCACATAACCATTACCCTGAATTGCATCTCTATGTGTCATCTCATCATGGTTGATACATGGTGGGATTAAATTAATCAAGAGAGGTCAGAAAATAGTATCTTCACTCCAAAAATAAATTATATTTTTTATATACTCGGGTTTTCACTAAGGATTCAAGAGATAATTCTGAAAACTCCCCCTCAAAATCATAGAATACATTAATTCATGAATAAAATTTAATATCATGAAGAAAATATTCATTTATTAACCATTTGAGTTGCTTCATGAAAAAATGATCCTGATTTGGGAAGCCCTTGATTTTCTTTGTAAATAATCATCAATTTTATTGTTTTCATCAACAAAATTAATTAAAACCTAAAATATCCAAAACATTTGATTTATATTCCCATTTAGGCTATATTAATAGAAAAATCAATGCATGTGAATCGAACTAAACCCATTGATGTGTTTTTTACACTGAATAAGCTAGTTTTTAAATTATAAAAAGTGCTTCAGTGACACTCACAATAGGATTTATTGTCTCAACATTCCTTCATTTGCAATTTGATAAAAACTATGACCTACTCTTATATGACGTTTCTCAACACCATATGACAAGGATGAGAAATGTTTATAACAATTTTCAACCCTTTTTGAGTGAGAAATAAAAACGTATATTTAGAAAAAATATTATTCTTCTTGTGGCATCAATATTCATTCCTCTAAAACTCAACAAGGGTTGAGTTAGAGAGGTTAATATGAATTATTTATAATAATTCATGGAAAAAAAATCCATTCCAATAGTCTTATACCTCAAGAAAATTATTTTGATTGATATTTTTTCATGTATTTTTTTATTTTTTATTATTATGATTATATATATATATATAAATATATATGTAAAAAAAATTAAATTATATAAATAATTTAATGTAAAAGATTTTTTTCAAAATATTTTAAAAAAGGTTTATCTTGGAAGTTATTATTATTTGGGATAAATTATATGGATTTCAATTTCATCAAACATCACATCATCTTGTTTTATATAAAGATTGTTTCAAATAGTTATATATTTTTATAAACAAGAATTTTTTTGGATTATTATTTGATATTTGGTTTAATACACATGAAATGGTGTAGGGTATTTGGGATGAATTGATTTTTTAATATTTTTATTTGAGTTTCTTTAATTAATATCTAAATAATATTGATATTTAATTAATTGGTGTTTAAAATATTAAATAATTTTAAAATATTTCAAAGTTATGATGTAAACCATCCAAATGATTGTTATCATTATTTAAAAAAAATAAAAAATATCCAATGAATGCTAAAATATAATCATTTTCAATACAACAAACATTGATTTAATTTAATTTTACATTTACCAACATGCATATTAAAAAATACAAAAACCACTATATTGATATTCATAATTCTAAATTTGTGACATTTCATTAATTGATATTAAAAAATTTAATAAATTATTCTATATCCCCTAAAAATACTGAAATGATTAATTTTATTATACCAAAATAAATATCACAAAAAAAAAATTTATATTGGATATACATTTATGTTGTGAGTAAGTATAATTAGTAAAAATATAAATAATATAATAAAACATAGTATGAAAAACTATAGAAACAATAATATAAATTAACCTTCATTTGATAAATCTTGAAGAATTGTGACATAAAGGGATCTACATGATGTATTTTTGTTAAAAAATAAACGAATTTCTATAATTTATTAATTATATAAAACCATAACAAATACCAAATAAAAAAATTACATTGGATTAATGTATAAAAAATTATTAACAATGATTAAAAAACCAATAATTATGAACATAAAATTTATTTTGAAAAAATATAATAAAAAATACTACAATCAAAACATATTTTGATAATTATATAACATCCTTGGGTGAGTCACATGAAAGATAACTCTTACAAAAAAGGAAACCTACATGGGATTAAATCCCATCTATCAATCACTAACTACTATCAGAGAACATTCTTTATGAAATTAAACCTTTAAGATATTTCACTATATCATGTTAAATATAGGAGTGTTGAGACTAATTATGATTTATTTCATATTCTTAGATTACATGTTAGAATAAATTTATCTCACATAATAATATAATTCAATCCTATCAGTATTTGAAACTTCAGATTATTAACCCATAGCATGTCAAACAAAAAGTTAACTTAGAAGTTGTATATCAATATGAATGGTTTAATGGATATTTTAAAATAATAAATTCAATATGCGTCTGAGTGAATCCTAAACTTCTTGGTATAAATAAAAATAATTCATGGTTATTTTGGATTTTTTTATAGTGGTCACATCAGATTGTATATAATATACGAAAAGAATTCATTATTAACCATGTCGCAAATAAAACTAGTCGTCCTGATGATATTTTGAATTTATGAAGAATAATATTTCTTAATTGAATAATATTATGATCTAATATGATGTTTGTGTGATTCACATTGAAAATTCTTGGGAATATTCATGAATATACTTTTATTATACTATGATTCTTCATCTAAATATGTGTCTTGTTTACATAAAATGTGGACAGATAAATAAACTACCTAATATTTTTGTTTTCTAATATAAATTTTCATATCTTATTTTATAATAAAAATATAAACTAGGGGAAAATATGGATGAGAAGATATAAAGAACCATTTAAATATTATGAACGTCATTGAAAAATTAAATTCTAAAAACAAAATAATAGTGTTGCTACGTTGAAGGTTCATGATACTCATGACATTACCATATAATATTATCAGAAATGTTATGTATTATAAATACAATTCCATGTTTGATATTTAAATATCTCATCCTTTGAATTGTAGATTGGTTGGTCACTTTACAATATTTGAATATAATTTATTTAAATTGATGTAATTTTATTTATGTCTAATTTTAATAATGTTTCATTCTTCCTTTATCACTTTCTTATTTTCCATATCTTCTTCCACCATAACATTCAAATAGTCCATGTGTATAGTGTGATAACATGATGTTTTATTCGAAGTAAGGGTTTAATTGTTCTCCCAAGCCCTTAATTGTTTTTTCATAATCTTTTTTATTAAATTTTATGTATGGGTGGGTTTTTCAATAGTTATGGTATTGATTATCCACTATCAATAGGACATCTCTAAAACATATTCCATCTTTATCTAAATGTTTCCCCTCTCCATTATCTTATCACAACTTACACTTGATGTATTTTGTTTTGTTATGAGATGAAACAAAATATGACAAAGTCTGGTTTAGGTTCACATACATTTGTTATTTATAGTTAACTATTTATTATTTACCAATAGAGGGGTGTGGTTTATTATGAATATAATATATAAGGACCCAACCATAAACCTTACATAATCATGAGTTATTACAAGATTACACATTGAGGATATTTTCAGGTTTAGAGTTTTAGAGAATTAGATCATAAAACTTGCATTACATTTCACATTTAATCAAAGTGGTTACAAAAAAGATAGTATTCATTTCTTTCCATCAACAGAAACATAGTCAAAATAAAACATGGATTCTTTCTTGAAACATTTTTGACACTATCATCATATCATGTACCATTCCCTTGACCTGTGAAAAACATGTCAAAAACTTGGGATGAGCATAAAAAGCTCAGTAAGGGTTATAAAAATATGGGAAGGAAACATGAGTTCATATATACATAAGAATGAAATCATACATTACCTATAAAACATAGTCACTTTAACATACCTCATCAAATCATGAATAAATCATTGAAATCATATGACATAAAGGTAACTTGAAAAATTCATAACAATCATACGTAGGGAGTAACCCTCTTGGTTACGTTTGGAATACCCATCATAGTATATTCCCTAAATCTCGTTAGAGAAACCTTAACATTTAACTCCTTCGCATTACCCAATGCATTTGAGATCTATATCGGGCTCACCCGCCCTTATTTTATCACGGAACCACCCGTCTTCATAACAATTCCCAAAAACCATAACATAATCATATCACATAAAACATGCATAAAGGAAATATAACATTTCCACATTTCAATCACAAGATATCAATAACACATTGATATAATAAAAACATTATCAAAACCATTTTCAATACCAAAATAAAAGATAAGTAAAACATGTTATTTATTTTTCATTTTTGTAAAAATTATGGCTTGTAGAGGAAACTGAAACTCAAATAATGGTCACAGTAGTAGAGAAGTCGTTGTCGCCGCATACGTATGACAAAAACATTCCCTTTTTTTAGTAAAACGCCTCATATAAAAAAGAATACTTTTAGATAAATTTAATAGTCAAAGGGGTTTATACACCGTATAAAAGAAGGTTGTGTATAAAAAAAATATGCCTCAATGAACAGAGATTGAGACGAAGTCCCATAGCTCGTATCTGACTTGACTTGATTGTTCTTTAATCTCCTGAATAATAATCTTGAGTTAATTTCTACTTGTTTAAGAACCTTTCACAAGTTCATTATTCATTTTATATCACTTATTTCCATGTCATGAACACTATGTAATTATTTGTGTTAATAACGGTCGTTTTAACATTCACTGATACTTAGGTCAAAAATAAACTCTTTATAATTACAACTTGTTCATATATCCATTATATCCAGAGTTATAAAAAAATATTTAGATATCATATATATCATATATATCCAGTATATACATTCATTTATAATATTACATAATGTTTAGAGGTATGAAATGAAATGCACCGTTCATGGAGACAGTAAGCCGTACGTACGCATGAATGCTACTTTCATTTCTATTTCATATTTTATGAAATTGAATCATAATGATATAAAGGTATATTATAATTCTAGTATGATATCATATATAATACCATTAATTAAATCCTTTATACGTCCAACATATGGCATTAACAAAATCAAATCACTTTGAGGGGGCGGTAGTCCGCACTTCCTAAAATGAAGATATCGCGTTTATCCATAATAGAAACCATAAAGGTATGACATAAATGAAAAATACAGAAGATTACGTAAAACATAAAAATATTATATATCATATATAAGTATAGTGACATCTTAATGTCCAGCTTTAGAGGTGTTATATGAGTGTTGAACAATCATCGTTTCGTGAGGTAGAAATTCGCCATCCACATAAATAGTATGTTCTTTAACCATTATATGTAGGTGTGTGTAAGTGTAGCTTGAATAAGTCTTATAAAAACATCCTAAAATATGTAATATACTGGTTTTGTTTCAAAAGTAATGAATAAAAAGAGTTTAGGGGGTTGGAGAAGCAAAATAAAACAAAAGAACACAAGAGAAGACATTACCTTAAAATCGGGTAACATCCTTTTGTTTGAGTTCAAAGGCTTCCTTGAGAAGACTTCTGACAAATGTGAGGCTTCTAGAAGTTAGATAGGGATGTTGAGAGACATAATGGGCAGGGGTTGGCCGAGACAAAGGCTTTGGAAGTGTGGGTAAGGTGGTAGAGGTGGGGGCCTTTTATAAGAGGAGAGGAGGGGCACTCTTGGAAAGTAAAGAAATGTTACTTTATTTTAAAATGTGTTTCAGATTTAAAAGTTCCCACATTGATATAATTCGAGTATAATGAGATAAGGGTTCAGAATATACCCATCCAATAGGTTTTTATAAGATTGGGGATTATAGTTTACATTATCTTTTCATTTTATTTAAATCATTAAATAAGGATGTAATCGTTGTATCATAATGATGACTTAAATAATTTAATTTATTGAATGTCTAAAAATTATGAAAAAAATACTATGATGTAGGAAATCGTTTTATCTTTCCAATTAATATTTATAGTAAAAATTATGACTTGTATACCCCTATTTAAAAATTGTTTTAGTAAAATAACTCATCTTTGTGTCATTTTTACTTTTACTTTAAATAAAAGGGATTAATGTCTTTATCTTACCCAAGTGGCTCCATGCGGTCCCACAAATTGCCCCATGGGTTGTCTCGGTCAGCCATGACACATCCAATATGGTTAGGACATGTGTCTATGTCATTTCATATTATTAAAACATTATTTTTACCTTAAATTACACTAATTACCTCTAATCGCGATTAAAAACATAAAAGTTATTATTCACCAAAAAACTTATTTTAATCCCATTGAACCAAATTTTACTTATTAATGACAACCATTTATGTTGGATTTTTGAAATTCAAAACACAGAAGTGGTAAAGATTCATTTAAACGAAAAATCAGTTTTTTATGTACCACTTAGTGGTTTCACTATTCATCAAAAATTGAAATTTTTCAGAAAAATACCAAAACTTCACCCTAATCTATATTTGATATTACTAATTAAAAAAGGATGTCTATTTTAAAAAATTCAAAACATATATGTTACAATAATTAATTTAAAAATTAATTCCCGTTGTCAGAGAAAATAGCGTGTTTTTATGAAACAATAAGTATCAAAATATTGACACTAGTTTAAGTCCAATTTCAAAGTGAAATTAATTCCAATGACCGCTACTGGATTAAATGGTAAAAATATATTCTAATTTCACTTTAAAACCAATTCAAAATATAATATAATCATATAAATAAGTTAGATTAAAAAGTGTTTTTGAATTAAAATACAACCTTTTTCACTATTTATTAAAAAATAAACTTTATCATAAAAATACCAAAAATTCACAAAAAGTAAATTTTGATGTCCCAATCATAAAGGATAAGTTTATTTTGAAAAAAATTGCATATAAATTTGTCAAAAGTTAGATTTAAAAAAGTTTTTTCCATCAAAAGACAGTAAAAGAATTTTTTAAAATATATTAGTGTATTCCATGCTAAATATTGGATTTATTTTCATTTTAAGCCTCTAAAACACTATCTATTTCATAAATAGACATAGATAAGAATATCTATTATTCATTACTTACATGGGATGTTACATCCTTACCCCCATTAGAAAATTGCTTCCCTGCAATTCATTTAATTATCAAATAATTGGAGGTATTTATCCCTCATTGCATTTTCAGATTCCCATGTTTCCTCTTCAATCATGTGGTTTTTCCACAAAACCTTTACCTGATGAATCACCTTATTTAGAAACACTGGCTCCCTCTGGTGAAGAATCTGGACCGGTTATTCCTCATAAGATAGGTTCTCTTCCAGCTGAACTACCTATGGACTCAAAACATGAGATGGATCTAGAATTTACTTCCTTAACATTGAAACATGAAAAACATTGTGTACCTGAGATAAACTCAGAGGTAAAGCCACTTGGTAAGCAACTGATCCAACTCTCTCCAGAATTTCATATGGTTCAATGAACTTTGGACCCATCTTTCCTTTATTTCCAAATCGCATCACACTTTTCCATGGTGAAACTTTGAGAAAAACATGATCACCTACCTCAAAAGAGAGATCTTTGCTCCTATTGTCCGCATAACTCTTATGCCTGCTCTAAGCTGTTCTCATGTGTTTCTGTATCAGCTGAACTTTTTCGGCCAACTCTTCTACCAATTCAAGTCCCATCAGCTTTTTTCACCCACTTCATCCCAGAAAGCTGGAGTTCGACACCACTTCCCATATAATGCCTCAAATGGTGCCATCTGTATACTAGAATGAAACCTATTATTATAAGAAAACTCAACCAAGGAAAGATGTTGGTCCCAACTTCCCTGATAATCCGTCAAAAAAGCACGTAGAATATCTTCCGAAGTCTGAATTTTTTGTTCTGACTACCCATCTGATTGAGGATGAAAAGCTGTAATAAAATTTAATTCAGTGCCCAATGACTTCTGAAGGCCTTTCCAAAAGTTAGAAGTGAACCTGGTATCACGGTCAGATACAATGGAGAGAGGAACTCCATTTACCCTAACTATCTCTTTAATATACAAACATGAATGGTGATCTAGAGAGAATGTATCTCGAATAGGAAGGAAATGAGCAGATTTAGTCAATCGAACAACAATAACCCAAATTGCATTATTACCTTGAGATGTCTTCGGTAATCCCACAACGAAGTCCATGGATATATTCTCCTATTTACACTCTGACACTGGTAAAGGCTGAATCATCCCTTTCGGTAACTGCCTCTCTGCTTTAACCTGTTGACATGTCAAACACTTTATAGTAAAATCAGGAATATATCTTTTCATTCCATCCCACCAGTAATACTCTTGCAGATCTATGTACATCTTAGTACTGCCAGGATGAACTGAAAACGGAGAACTATGAGCTTCACATAACAACTCTCTCTCTTCAAATGTGAATCACAAGGCACACACAATCTCTTCCCAAATCTCAAAACACAATCATTATCAATGTTGAATTCATGCAACTTACCCTTCTGAACCAACTCTACCTTTTTCTGCAACTCACGGTCTTTCTTCTATGCTTGCTTGATTCTGTCTGATGGAGAAGATTTCACTGATACCTGAAACAAAACAGAAGGACACCCTTCACAAAAAACTTCCATGCCAAAGTTCATCAAATCCTTAATCAAAGGATCACATTCCAAATGCAACATTGTTAATTAACCATTACATTTTCAACTCAAAGCATCAGCCACTTTATTTTCTTTTCCCGGCTTGTAATGAATTGTACAATAATAATCCTTGATTAATTCTAGCCATCTCCTCTGTCTCATGTTCTATTCTTTCTGAGTGAATATTTACTTTAAACTTTTGTGATTGGTATATATTTCACACTATACTCCATACAAATGATGCCTCCAAAATTTTAAAACAAAAACAACAACAGCTAATTCCAAATCATGTGTAGGATAATTTACCTCATGGGTTTTCAACTTATGTGAAACATAAGAAATTACCTGATCATTCTGAATTAGGACAAAACCAAGTCCTTTTAATGAAGCATCACTATAGATAACAAACTCACCATTCCTAGAATGTAGTGCCAAAACTAGAGAATTAACCAATCTTCTTTTAAATTCCTAAAAAAAATCATCACATTGTTTTGTCTAGATAAACCTAACACCCTTCCGAGTTAGCTTAGTCATTGGACTAGAAAATCGTGAAACATTTCTAACAAACCTTCAGTAATATCCTGCCAATCCATGAAAGCTACGAATATCAATTACATTTTTGGGTCTCGGCCATTCTTCAACAACCTTTGTTTTTGCAGGATCAACGTTTATCCCATCTTTAGAAACAAAGTGACCAAGGAAAGAAATTTGTTGCAACCAAAACTCAAACATGCTGAATTTCCCATACAATTTATTTTCTTTTACAGTTTTCTAAATAACCCTTAAATGTCTTTTATGCTCCTCTTTACTTTTAGAAAACACCAAAACATTATGAATAAAACCCACCAAAAACTTATCCAAGAACTCATGGAAAATTCTATTCATTATGTCCATGAATACAGCAGGTGCATTGGTTATCCCAAAAGGAATTACTACAAATTCATAATGGCCATATCTTTTATGAAATGCGGTATTCGGAATATCTCCTTCCTTTACCCTTAACTGATGGTACCCCGATCTCAGGTCAATCTTTGAAAAATACTAAGCTCCCTGGAGCTGATCAAACAAATCATCGATATGAGGCAAAGGATATTTTTTCTTAACAGTGATGTTATTCAAGGCTCTATAATCAATGCAAAGTCTTATAGAACCATTTTTCTTTTTAACAAATAAAATAAGAGCACCCCATGGTTATGTCCTAGGTCGAATGAAACCTTTCTCTAATAAATCTTGTAATTGCTCCTTTAACTCTAAAAGTTCAATTTGAGCCATTTGATAAGGGGGTTTTGAAATTGGCTTAGCATCAGGAACTAAGTCTACAGTAAACTCAACTTCCCGATCTGGTATTTTTCCAGGAAACTCATCAGGAAAAACATCAAGATACTCATTTACCACTGGCACATCATTAATCTGAAAAGTTCCTTTATTTTCAACGATGTGTGCAAGGTAATATTCATTTCCATCTTTTACAATTTTCTCAGCCTCTTGATATGTTATCAATAGTAAGGGTTCATTCTTGTAAACCAATTGAAAGTATTTTTGAAAAAAAACTTCATTATCTATACATTCAATCATAGCATGGTAAATAGAGAGCCAAAGCATACCCAGGATAACATCAAACTCTAATAGAGGTAAATCAATAAGGTTTTCACATAGGTTCATTCCACGGATAAGGATAGGAAGATTCTTATAAATTCTTTTTCCCTCAACATTTCCCCCAGGTGTTTTTACCAAAAGATCAGGAGTCATTTCTTGAGATGGTATTGCCATTTTACTAGAAAAGGTTTTAGAGATGAAAGAATGTGTAGACCCCGAATCAAACAACACACTGGAATAATCTGAAAAAACAAACAAAGTACCTGATACAACTTCATTTGACGGCCTAACATCTGCTGAAGTAGTTGCAAAGGATTTCACCACCCCTTTCTGCTTGAAGTCTTACTGCTTTCCATCACTCAAGCTCTTTTTCGGACACTCTTTTGCATAGTTACCCATCTCATTGCACTTAAAACATTTCAGTAACTGTAAATCAATTTTGGACTTACCATCACCTTGATCTTTTTCAGTGCAATCATGAGCCTTATTTCCCATCTTACCACATTGGTAGCACTTTCCAGAATTCAGAAGACATTCCCCAGCATGCCTTTTACCACATTTATCACAAACTAGAAACATAGTTATGTTACCGTCAGACCTTTTTGAAGAATTATTTCCTTTCTCATGCCACCTCGCCCTCTTCTACTACTGGTTGTTATAGAACACTTGATCATTGGAAAACTCCATTTCCACCTTCTCATCACATCGAACAAGATTTCCATAACTTTTAAACTCACGAGAATCCAATTCCCTTTGATATTTTGGCATTAATCTTGAGTAAAAATGATTTATTTTACTATCAAGGTCTCGGATAAAATTTAGAGGATACCTTTCCAATCGAGTGAACTTTTCATCATAGGTAGCCACTGAGTCCCACACATTCCTCAATTCCAGGAATTTTTTTCCATCCTAAGTCGAATAGCCTTAGGAAAATACTTCTCATGAAACATACCTTTGAATTCATCCCAGCCGAGAGCATCAATCACATCAGCGTCCCTGATATTTTTAACCATCGACCTCCACTGATCAACTTCACCCTCCAAACGGTAAATAGAAAGACTAACCTTTTGATTTTCTGAACACCACATGACATTGAAAATATTCTCGAGTAATTTAATCCACCCTTTAGCTAGAACAGGGTTAGATGATACTCTGAATGATGGGGGATGTTGCCTCATGAAATGGTCTACTACTGACATGTTCCTATGCGGTTGATCTAATTGATCTCATGCATGGATACCACCAACATTTATTGCTTGAGTCAACTCCACCATTACTACAACAAACAGTTCAGTTCCAATTCCGAGCATCTGAGATTGCTGATTCGAAAGGTTATTTCCTTCATGTATGCCTTCCTTGCACTGCTTCCCTGTTTCCTCTGCAGAAAATCATTCTGAACAAACATGTCTTAGATGAATCCAAATAGTAATCTTCAAATGCTATATCATTTCAAAAAAAAATTGATTATCATTTAATAGAATTATAACTCCTAAACTTATCTAAACCAACCTCTGATGCCAACTATAAGGCCCCAACCTTAGACCTTACATAATCTTGAGTTATTACAAGATTACACATTGAGGATATTTTTAGGTTTAGAGTTTTAGAGAATTAGATCATAAAACTTGCATTACATTTCACATTTAAACAAAGTGGTTACATAAAAGATAGTATTCATTTTTTCCCATAAACGGAAACATATTCAAAATAAAACATGGATTCTTTCTTGACACTTCCTTGACACTATCATCATATCATTTACCACTCCCTTGACCTGTGAAAAACATTTCAAAAACATGGGATGGGCATAAAAAGCTCAGTAAGGGTTATAAATATATGGAAAGGAAACATGTGTTCATATATACATAAGAATGAAATCATACATTACCAATAAAACATAGGCACTTTAACATACCTCATCAAATCACGAATAAATCATAGAAATAATAAGACATAAAGGTAACTTGAGACATTCATAACATTCTTACGTAGGGAGTAACCCTCTTGGTTATGTTTAGAATACCCATCACAATATATTCCCTAAATATCTTCAGAGAAACCTTAATGTTTAACGCCTTCATGTTAACCAATGAATTGGAGAGCTATATCGGGCTCACCCGCCCATAGTTTATCACGGAACCACCCATCTTCATAACAATTCACAAGAACCATAACATAATCGTATCACATAAAACATGCCTAAAGGAAACATAACATTTCCACATTTCAATCACAAGATATCAATAACGCATTGATATAATAAAAACGTTATAAAAACCATTTTCAATACCAAAATAAAATAAAAATAAAACATGATATTTATTTTTCTTTTTTTAAAAAAAGTATTGCTTGTAGAGGAAGCCGAAACTCAAATAATGGTCACGGCGGTGGAGAAGTCATTGTCACCACGTACATATGACAAAAACATTCCATTTTTTCGTTTAGTAAAATGATTCGTATAAAAAAAGATTCCTTTTATATAAACATAAAAGTCAAAGGGGTTTATACACCATATAAAAGATGGTTGTGTATAAAACAAAATATTCCTCAATGAAAGGAGATTGAGACGAAGTCTCATACCTTGTATCCGACTTGACTTGATCGTTATTTAATCTCCTAAATAATAAAATTGAGTTAATTTATACTTTTTTAAGAACCTTATTCAAGTTAATTATTTCTTATATATCAGTTATTGCCATGTCATGAACACTATTTAATTATTTAAGTTAATAACGGTCGTTTTAACGATCATTGGTACTTGTGTCAAAAATAAACTATTTATAATTACAATTTGTTCATGTATCCATTATATCCAGAGTTATACTCATGATGTAGATATCATATATATCATATATATCCATTATATACATGCATTTATAATATTACATAAAGTTTAGAGGTAATAAATGAAATGCACCGTTTATGGAGATGGTAAGCCGTTCGTACGCATGAACGCTACTTTCATTTCTATTTCGTATTTTATGAAATGGAATAATAATTATATAAAGGTATATTATAATTCCAGTATAATATCATATATAATACCATTAATTAAATCCTTTACACGTCCCACATATGTCATTAACGAAATCAAATCACTTTGAGGGGCGGTAGTCTGCACTTCCTAAAATGAAGATATCCCGTTTACCCATAATGGAAACCATAAATGTATGCCATAAATGAAAAATACAGAATCTTAAGTAAAACATAAACATATTATATATCATATATAAGTATAGTGACATCTTAATGTCCACCTTTAATGGTGTTATATGACTGTTGAACAATCATCGTTTCGTGAGGTAGAAATTTGCCATCCACATAAACAGTATGTTCTTTAACTATTAGATGTAGGTGTGTGTAAGTGTAGCTCGAATACTTCTTATAACAACATCCTAGTATATGGAATATACTAGTGTTGTTACAAAAGAAATGAATAAAAAGAGTTTAGGGGTTGGAGAAGCAAAATAAAACAAAAGAACAAAAGAGAAGACATTACCTTAAAATCGGGTAACTCCCTTTGGTTTGAGCACAACGGCTTCCTTGGGAAGACTTCTGCCCAAAGTGAGGCTTATAAGAGTTATAGAATGATGTTGAGAGACAAAATGGGCAAGGGTGGGCTGAGATAAAGGCTTTGGAAGAGTGGGTAAGTTGGTAGAGGTGGGGGCTTTTTATAAGAGGAGAGGAGGGGCACTCTTGGAAAGTAAAGAAATGACACTTTATTTTAAAATGAGTTTCGGATTTAAAAGATCCCACATTGATATAATTCAATTATAAGGTGATAAGGGTTAGAAATATACCCATACAATAGGTTTTTGACAAGTATAGGTCTTAGATTTTACATTATAATTTAATTTTATTTAAATCATTAAATAATGAGGTAATTGCTGCATCATCATGATGTCATAAATAATTTAATATATTTAATGTCTAAAAATTATGAAAAAAATACTATGATGTAGGAAATATTTTTATCTTTAAAATGGATATTTATAGAAAATAATATAACTTGTATAACCCCATTTAAATATTGTTTTAGTAAAACAACTCATGTTTGTGTCATTTTTACTTTTACTTTAAATAAAAGACATTAATGTCTTTATCTTACCCATGTTGCTCCATGCGGTCCCAAAAATCGACCAATGGGTTTTCTTGGTCGGCCATGACACATAAAATAAGGGTATTACATGTTTCTAGGTCAATTAATATTATTAAAACATTATTTTTACCTTAAAATACACTAATTACCTCTAATCGCGATTAAAAACATAAAAGTTACTATTCACCAAGAAATTATTTTAATCCCATTGAACCACATTTTACATATTACTGAAAACCATGTATGTAGGATTTTTGTAATTCAAAATACAGAAGTGGTAATGTTTAATTTAAATGAAAAATCAGTTTTTTAAGTACCACTTAGTGGTTTCACTATTCATCAAAAATTGAAGTTTTTCAGAAAAATACCAAAACTTCACCCTAAGATATATTTGATATTCTGAATTCAAAAATGATGTCTATTTTAAAAAATTCAAAACATATAAGTTACATTATTTAATTTAATAATTAATTTCCGCTGTCCGAGAAAATAGCGTGTTTTTATGAAACAATAAGTATCAAAATATTGACACTAGTTTAAGTCCAATTTCAAAGTGAAATTAATTCCAATGGCCACTATTGGATTAAATGGTAAAAATATATTGTAATTTCACATTAAAACCAATTCAAAATATAAACTAATCGTATAAATAAGTTAGATTAAAGAGTGGTTTTAAATTAAAATTCAACATTTTTCACTATTCATTAAAAATGAACTTTATCGGAAAAATACCAAAAATTCACACAAAGTAAATTTTGACATCCCAATCATAAAGAATAAGTTTATTTTGACAAACATAGCTTATAAAATAATCAAATGATAGTTTTAAAAATGGTTTTCCATCAAAAAGAAGTAAAACAATCTTTTAATATATATTAGTGTATTACATGCTTATGATTGGATTTATTTTCATTTGAAGCCTCTAAAACCCTATCTAATTCATAAATAGACATAGATAAGAATATAAATTGTTCATTATTTACTTGGGATGTTACATAATATCTCTGAAATTACACTAAATTTCAAATGAAATGTCCAGTATATTAATTCTTGTATGATATGATAAATTATCAAATAAAATTTATTCAACTAAAACAAACAATAAAGGAAAAATTCTTTTATACCTAAGATTGATCAATTATCTAGGTAATGTTTTTGTTATTTCATATATTACTTATATTAAATGTTTTCATGCCACATATGAATCCATCAAATTCTTTATATTTCCTATATATATTAAAAAACTAATAGAGTAAAAATTTATTAGAATAATGAAAGATTATTAAAAAAGGCCCCTAGAGAGATTTATCATAAGGTTTGATATTATGATGCACTATAAAGTGAAATATATAACACATTGTGTACCATTTATTATAAGTTGTGTCAAAATAATGTGTCATTAAAAATTGGTTAAGTAAAAAAATATATTTTATCACATTGTAAAAAATTTACATTTTTCAATAAAAACATTAAAAAAATATGAATAATTATTTCTGATGCATAAAAATATTCTATAGGAAACAGATAAACTCATGTGTATGTATCAATGTTTTATGATGAAAGAAGTACCTTGTTTCGAGATATTATGGAAATGAAAAAACATATCAGATAACAACAGATATTGATAGCTAAATATTTCAATTCATCCAATGAAATGTTGTTAGAGGAATAAGAACTAAATAAATTAGAGGAAACTATTTCCCAACTCACATTCAATGTTTAGGAACCTTAGGAGTATGAGAATTAGATACTTAAAAATTTACATTTACAACTCAATCTTCCATGCTAGAGGATATCTGTAGAGAAAACCTACCATCTAAAAAACATGTGAGTGAAAAATAACATTTTGACCCATACAACAGTATCTTAATTGATTATAACATGATAAATGACCTGGTTAACTATCAATAAGAACATTACATACCCATATACCTCTCTATATTCTTATAATAGTTCAATAGCGAGGTGGTTCTATTTTAAGGGAAATAGTAAAAGAATAACTAACTACATTTATCTATAACCACACAACTCTGTGAAACAAAATATAGTCTAGAAAATTCTAGGAGATAATCCATTATAGGTATCATTTTATCTAATTTATTGAAAATGAGTTGTTCATTGACACCAACTACATTAAATTTATAGTCACAGGAAACTAATATATTTCCCTAAAGAGTTATTTAATGACCCTGAACTCAGTAGCCTAGTGTTTGTGCCTTACTCTATTATAGTGGAATTTAAACAAGAATAAAATCCCAAACGATTGATTAGTTTCTAAGATTTTTAAAATTCGATGCATACATGATACCAATTTAATATTTGGAAAATAAAATAAATCATAAAAATGGAAAAGCATAGAATCGTTGAAACTCTTTCCAAGAATTCATCGTCATATCATGTGGAAAAGAAACAAAGTAACGGTGAGTTAAAATGGCCATTAATGGTTATGTGTAGTAAAATATATCATTAATCAATAAAAATAGTCAATATTGAATGGTAAATAACTGAACAAACATTCCATTTAAATAACATGACTATATTAATAGATATGTACAACAAAGAAGTCAATGTAAGTAATATAAAGCACATTTAATTTAGTAAATAAATATAAAAATAAATGCATACATATAAAATATCAGAGTGAAAATATCATGGATAATAATGAATTAATTCTCTGTAATGGAAATTCTTAATTTTTGGACACCATTTCTCAAGGACATGAAATCCTCTACTATCATGATCGGTTCTTTGGATAGTTTAAAACCACCGGTAGAAACTTATTTGTTTTGGAATTCTTGTTTTTATCATGATACATGTCAATGAATCGGGGGGTTATATATGGTGTGGGACCCACCCATCACTGAATGCCCAAATATTTCTTTATATATCAAATTTTCATTTTAATTCTCGTAAAATATTATTCATCATCAGATATCTGTATTGAGTGAATGGTATAGATTAATCAATATTTACCCAATAAACTACATTCAATGTAAACATCATATGATGGTATATGGTTTTATAAATAATAATATTAATCCCACATAAATTATTATTTATGTGATAAATATAATTTACAATGAAATATGATTATTAAATATTGAGTTTTTTAATAGAATGTTGAAAATTTGAAAATAATTTTTTTTCTCTGTAATTTTAACACATGGTTATTTTCAAATAAAATCCAATTGAATTAACATAATTAAAATTAAAACATAAAATACGGTTAATAATTATGTGTTTATGATATTATGAGTGAAATGGAAATTATATAAACCATATAAAGTAAATTATGTTTATAACATTATAATATTCCTCAATAAAATAAAATTTAGAATAAATCCATTACCACATGGTTCTTTTTAGTTGTACATGATTTAAACATATGGATAATGGTTTTAGAAATTTATTAATTTATACTACAAGCATAATTATATTTATAATATCATATATGATCCTCTAATTACATTTTACCACCTATTTATAATTAGTATTTCATTATTTTCATTGTTTCAGGTGTTCATGACTTGTTTTCTCAAGTGTGTACCATCATGAAAGATCTGGATCTTTTATTTATTATATAGTTATATTACCCCCAGAATAATAATCATGAAATATTTATGATATTTTTAAATCAATATTTCTTTCATACCTAATCATTAATAATGAATATGAAAAATTAATTATGTTCCTATCATTTCTATGGTATATCTTACCTTCACTAGAGTAATAATTAATTTTTTTCAATGATCATTATGAAAATGTGGTATCAAATATCGTTCATTTACAAAATGATTTTTATATCATAAATAAAATATTATATACATTTATATTTTATCCATGGTATACGGTGAAGAAAATAGAGTCACATCTCTCCGTGAAGTTGGTAGTCCACATGTAGACAAAAGATATTACCATCTTTACGTGATTGAAAACAAATAAAATAAAATGATATATATATATATTATAATTAAAAAATCTAAAATATTTAATTAATATCATAATTATTTATGTTATATCATATATAGTAATTATGTTTCTTTTATCACCTTCCTCATGAAACATTAATGAATGAAGAATCACGTCACTTCGTGAGGCTGTAGTCCACCACTGACAAGAGAGATAGTATCATGTATCATACAAAATGGAATGTAAAAAATATATATTATTTAGTGACTTTAAGGGTTAACAATTGTTATAAATATCATATATAAACTTTATATCCATCATCATACCCAACCATTATAGGTGGAAATGGAAAATTAACAGCATTGTTTCGCAAAGCGATATTCTTATGTACACAAAAATAATGATTTTAAAACCCATTTTATGGAAGTGAAAATGGTTTTAGGTCTTTAAATTATTATAAAAACGTATCAATATATTTCATATAATTAGGTAATTATATCATCATGATTTCATAAAAATTAATGTAGGTGGAGAATGAATTAGAATAGATACACTCATTGAAAAATGTTACCACTTCTTCATGTATCCCCCTTAGGATTTCACTAATGCCTTTCTATGAGAGACTTATGTCCAAAATAAGGCATCTAGTGTGATGGGGGTAAAATGTGAATTTATTTTTGAATGTTTTTTATGATTCAAATTTATTGTGGGTTTTAAATATATGAAGTGATTGAGTTACATTCTATAGTTGATGGGGAGTAGAATTCATGTATATAGTCAAAATTATTCAATGTTGAAAGAATAATAATTCCATACTGGCTCAAAAAATTGAAAATAAATTTGGGAGGTATGATATGGTTTATAACACCTACACCATATAAATAAATACATTATCAAAAACATTTGTTTCTTTATTACTTCAGTCTTCGTATTTTTTCAATTTTTTTATTTTCACAGTGGTAATTAATTTTTTAATCTATGAAATAAATCTATTAATAAAAAATTAATGTGAAACTTATGAGGAAAATTATACTGAAAGGTTCTAAATGTTATATCTAATTTATAAAATAAAAACGATTTGTGTACTATAAATTAAAATTATGAGAAGTGAATGTAACGTTAAAAAACACCATTTTAACTTTAATTGTTCTAATAGAGGTTTTACTATTTAGGTGTAAATATATTTATAGTTAAAAAATAATTTTAGTTGAAGATAAATGATATTTATTATCATTTAAACCCCGCTAGTAAGAGTATATAATTTTCAGAAATTTTGATTCATTTAAACAAATATCATTTATTATAAACTAACATGATGGTCAACGATGACACTTTTTATTTAAAATTTCAAAAATAATATAATATTAATATAATAAGTTCAAGCAAGTGTAAAACAATATATTAATATAAAAAATAGCTATGGATGAAAATTTTTAATTAAATTTTCCTCCCTTTTAATATTTTTTGTATCATTTTGTAGTTAATTATTAACTAAATAATTAATGTGTTGTATTTTTATAAGATTATAATTTAAAAATTTCATCTCTAAAAAATAATGAAAAATTATAATGATTTTAAAAAATAATTTATATTTTAATAGAATATTTATACTAAAAATATTGTGGTTTTTGTCCCTGTCATAATGTTTATAGATATTAAAAGCATGTAAGGATCCTTTTTTGAATTTTTCTTTAATTAACATATTATATTGCTCACATTCTTGGAAACATATCCCTAAATATCAGAAAAATTGATCCAAAAGTCTTAAGGGACAAAATATAATCATAAAATTGGTGTTGGACATGTTTTTTGCATTATTACACCTTATATTATATGTTTTACCACTATGTTAAAATGTTTTTTCCTTATTACCATTAATTTTTCTTCACCATTTTCATTTATAATTTTGATAAAAAGTAAATTTTACAATATTTGACATTATTATTTGTTATTACCCCAAATATTGAATCCATATTTTCTAATTCATTACACATAAGTGGAATAGTTTCCCTCACATATGTGATAAAAAAATGGGTTCTTTTAATGTTAAAATGTTCAGAAGATTACAAAAATTTTATATCTAAATTCAACATGAGAATTATTAGAACGAAATGCATTGGATTTATAGATGTAAATTTAAACTAATTTTAAATTAAAACCATTTCCATTTATAACTTAACATTTTAAATTATTTAATGAAATTGGAAGTTTTCAATTAAAATTCATTATTTTTCACAACTCGACAAAAAATTAATCCTTTCAAAAATAACACCAAAAATTAACCCTAAAGTTATTTTCACAATAAAATTTCAAAAATACTATTTCAACTTTTTTCAAAATTTTATATAACTAGTAAAAAAATAAGTTTCAATCATGTGTGGAATTCATAATTAACATATATTTTATTAAAAATATAGTTTTTTAGAAATAATTTGTTTTCTTTAAAATGATTCATATTTTTTAATAGTTAATAAATATTTAATAAAAACATGTAAAAGATAAATTTTATTAAGTTAGATAATCTTATTCATTCTTACTATTACAACCTATAGGTTATTACTATAATGTTAAGTAATAATATTAATAATATATTATTGTTTGGTAAAACTATATCTTGTGTGCAACATAAGATATTAAAGAGACTCATTAATGATTTAATGATTGAAAAATTAAGTCTTGAATTCATTTTATGTTATATAATGTGTTGAATCTCATTAAAATATTAAATATATAGTAATATATCAGGATGTTGTATTCCATTCTATGCTTTTTGTTCCGTGTTATACACGCTATCGAATATGATGTTTATATTTTTAAATTATTGGTTGATACATTATTGCCACCTAAAATATGTTAAATCTTCATAATTTAATATGTATCATGCTAATCCATGTTTAGATATTTAGTAATACCTTTTTTGAAAAACTCATATCATAAAAATATCTAATATAATATCACGTTAATAAGAGAGATGGGGATGCATAAATATCATATTGGATAACATATAACATTGTTTGTAAATATGATAACATTAGTTGTAATTGAATATGTGGACATCGAAAAAACATTAAATAATTATAGATAGTGATTAAGTTTATTGAGAAAAACATTTAATGATTCATTTAATGTTAAGGGGCACAAAAACATAAATCTATTATGATCGAAAAGATGATCATTTTATCTGAAATGAAGTAATTTGGATAAATATTTTTTTCAAGATCCTTATTTTTAAAAAGAGGAATTATTTTTCTATATTTGAATATAAGGAAATATACTTACATGATATGATTCCAATTTAAAATCACATTCCCCTCCTTTGGTTGTAATTGGATCAATTTCTAATTCACCCCTTAATTCATAAAATGAATATCAAAAAATGAATTTTTTATTCCCAATGTACTATAAATTACTCTAATAGATCTTAATATCCAAAAAATAGTGGAAAGTAATTACTTTTGTCTCTAACTATTTTCCAAAACTAGTACGGTTAGCACAAGTTCTCCAATATGCATAAATCCTCATATGTTGATGTAATACGTTAGTTTTCCAAACTGATCAAAACACATGAAAAAAACAATTTAATAAATTGTATACCTTATATCCTTTCCAAAATACCATGTTCCAAATATTTAGAATGACACTGATTTAGAAAAACATACTTATCATTAATCCAAAAAACATGAAGTTTCCCAAAATTACCACACAATATATGTTTAAATACCTTCATCATATATTCTCTTGAAACATTGAAAAACATGAATTTATATAAAACCATTTATAAAACATGTAGTATTACATAATCCTTAAATAATACATATTTTATTGGATATATTCTTTAAGTCCAAAAATGTTGTTAACAATATCTATGATAAAATAAAAAACATTTTCTAAAAATCATTAATAAGTTCCAAGGTATTATTTTCTATCCAATTTACATTAACTATATAAATAATCTATTTATCACAAAATAATTATATCAACATAAACAATATATTAAGGGTTATATTTACACACATTATTTTTTTCCAATAATTTCAACTTTCCACTGAATCATTTTTGTGGTCATCAATACTGTAAAACATATAATTTTAAATCCATAATGAAAAGGTATTATAGTACAATCCTTATATATATCATTATATGTATAACCAGCATATTATTGGTAAAATACTCAAATGACATAATTCATGAATAAAAACACAATCACATTAATCATTATTCTTTTTCTATGTTAATATTATAAGATTCACTATTATCCATTTTCTTCTCTTAAGGTATATTTTATCGATGCATTATAATTTTTTTAATATACTGTTCTATCAACATAAAGAATAATCATTCTACATTGGAATCATTTTTCATACCATTTTAGTAAAAACCATGTTCTACTTTCTCTCCACACTTCTTTAAATAACCCATTCATTTTCAAAAATAACCAAGAAGTTTATATTCACAACTATAACATCTTATAAAATCCTTATTCCTCATGTTTCAGTCATTTTTATTTTTCCCAAATGTCCTTTGGTTATCAGACTTCCCTCCCAAACCATAACGAATAGATAATTGTTTGTATATATTTTTATTACAAGATACTATATATTTATATGTTGATAATATTTGGGAGACTACATACCTTAAAATATGAGCATAAAATGATTAAATAAAATGAAAAATCTTACACTATGAATTACATGATTGATTTGGTTCCAATCCCTTCTATTATGAACATTTTACTAGTGATAAAATAATCTAGATTAGTTCATATCATTATGAAAAAATAATGTATACTTCCAAACTAGTGGAATATATAACAAAAATAATCTAATAACCAAGAGCATGTTTTCATTGGGGATATCCCAATTTTCAAATAACTCATTACTTTTTTTAAAAAATGAGAATTTTCCTTAGAATATGCCTTATGAATTTCAAACTAAGAGTGTATTAATTCATATTTTCATGTACTAGGTATTGTTTGAGTTATTCTTGGTTGACCTTTTACATTGTTATTACCCCTACATACCTCGATTTCATAACACTATCAACATATTATATGCAAACATGGTTTTGTTTCTATAGAAATCCACATAATATATACCATACAAAAATATTAGTAATATATTTTATAATTATACTCAAATTATATTATAAGGTTATGTCCTCTAATATATGTTTTCCAAAATATGGATCCCAATGTTTCAACTATATATTCTATAATAATAACTGTAATGACCCTGACCCAGTAGCCCAGTGTGGGTGCTTTATTTTATAACATTCCCATAGGCAAAATATTGAAATCCAAAAGTATAAATATGAATAGATATTTGGAATACTAGATACGTATGTGATATTACTTTTATATTTGAAGAAGAAAATAAATCACAATGAAGGTAAAATGTCAGCATCATTGTAACTCATTCCAACAGTTCATCATCATATCCAAGGGATAAACACAAAATAAGGGTGATCTAAAATACTCAATAAGGGTGATGTGAAATAGAAGATATCATGAATAAATAAGTTTAATCATTACTTAAAATTAATCTAATAAACACATATTCAATTTAAATATCTTTGATGCCTGAATATATAAGGACAATTTAATATGGAAAGATAAATAAATGATAACACATGCCATTTAATCAATAAATTGAGAATGAAATGAATATGTAGATAACATCATAGATATAATATCATATATAATAATGATTTAATAATTAATTAAGGAAATTATTAATTATTGTATTTCATGTATCAAACACTTGAAAACGCATAATGTCACGATCTATACTCCAAACTATTTAAAACTATAGGTAAAAACATATTTAATTTTCTCAAAGGATTTTTCACGTGAGACCTATTAATACAATGATGGACTATAAAAATTTCTTTCCCCATGTATCACTTTATTTATAAACCATTCAACATATATTTAATAATTAATTTAATTTGGAAATAATATTCCTTAACTTCAAATATCAATATTGTGAAAATAATATATCTTTGTCAAATTTTCTTTGTTATTAACCATCAAAGTAAACACCATATGGAGAAATGGTATTCAGTTTAGACATTAATAATATCCAACACATAATAATACAGATATATAAGATAAATTTTTTTTCCAATGAAAAATGATTATAGTAATTTTATAGTTTCAATAGAAAGATAAAAATCATAAAAGAAAGTGAGATATCACAATATCTATTTGTAGTCAGTAATTTTCAAATAAAATCCCCTTGGATGAAAATAATTAGAATTTAAATATAAAATACCAATACTAATGAATTATTTTTTATATTACATATCAAATGGGAATTATATTAACTATATAATTGAAATTAAGTTCATAACATTACAATATGCCTCAATAAAATGAAATAGAGACTAAATCACATACCACAAGCTTTTTACTGGTTTTACGTGATTTAAAATATGGTATAATGGTTTTAATCTTGTAAATAATTTATTAATTAACCATAAAAATATTTATAATATCATATTTGTCTTATTATAACATTTTACCATTCATTTGTTAATAATAAATAATTATTTTTATTGTCTTAAGTGTTAATTACCTTGAATTAACATGCGTAATTCATCATCAATGATCCAATTCTTGCACATATTATATATTTATATTATTACTATAATATTAATAACATAGTTATAATATGTTTACATAAATATCTTTATTAATACGAATAATAAAATATATTTTATGGAAAATTTAGTACATTACGATCGTGGAGATGTTATGTGATACGTACTCTTTAGGAACAACACCATTTTCTCACTAATCATTATGGAAAATAGGTAAGTGGTATATTAAATTTATAGAATGATAATTATTTCATAAATAAAATATAATATACTAATTTATTTCATCCATGTGTTATGATTATGAAAATAGAGTCACATTGCTTCACGATGTCATTAGTCCACACATACACGAATAATGTTATAATATTTATATTACTGAAAAGGAAAGAAATATAATGATATATATAAATATTTAATTGATTTACATAATGTAAAATATATCATTAATATAATAATTATTTCTTTTTTATCATATATCATCATTAACATTATCTTCTTTACCTTCCACGTGAAGTGTTAGAAAATGATGAATTACATTGCTTCGTGAGATAGTAGTCTATCATACACACAAGATACATTTTTTTATATCCTACGGAATGGAGGTTAAATATATATATATAAGAAATAGTCGATAAAGGGGTATAAAAATGTTATAAATATAATATTTAAACATTAGATCCATAATCATACCTAACTAGATAAAGTGAAAATGGAAAATTCCAAGTCATCAGTTAGCAAGGAAGTATCCCATCATAAACATAAAAAATGATTATATAACCCATTTTATGGTAGTGGAGGTGGTTTTTGTTCAAGAATATTTTATGAAAACATCCAATTATATGGAATATTATTATTTCATTATATGATCATGGTTTAAAAAAATTAAGGAGGTGGAGGATGTAGTAATGTTGAGATAGGTTTTAAAAAACATGGCATCTTCTTCGGGTATCCATTATAAAATTTCAATAAATCATTCATAGGTTCAATTATGGACCACACTAAGGATTATAGGATAATGTGAGTGGAATTTTTAAGTTATTTGGAAATTTTTTGGATGATAAAAATCCCTTAACAAGTGTGAAGATGTTATGGGAGTGAGTTCCCTTTTATAGTTGTAGAATAGTGGGATTCTTGTTAATTCCCAAAAATATTCAATATTAGGGGGGTTAATATTACAAAATGTGGCACAAATACAGATTATTAATTTTTTTACTTTTGATATGGTCGAGAAACACCTACACTATTCAATTTAACATAATTTTTAAACACTTGGTTTCATAACATCTATGTTTCCATGTTTTAACCATTTTCCATTTTCACTATAGTAACTAATATTCAAACCCATAAAATATATCCATTTAGATTTATTTAAAGTGATAAATCTTATAAAATCTAAATATAAAAGCAATTATTAATCTATCAATTTTATAAAATCTATTTCCCATTTATTTGTATATTATTTTTAATAGAAGGGCTTGTAATGTAAAAAAACACCTCATTGACGTTAACTATGGTAATATAGCTTTTACTATTTGAGGGCCAATATATTTATTATAATATAAAAAATATTCATTGAATGGTAAATAGTTATATTTATTATAATTCACAAAGAACTTGTAATACCATATTAGTTTTATTAATTTTATGTTCTTTAATAATATATCTTTTTTTAAATGAAATTAACATCAATTCTGACATTATTTATTAAAAATAAAAAAATATGTAACTTGAATATATAATGTAAAAATATATTTATTAATATATAATAATCTATATAAATAATTTATGAAAATAACTAAATCTATTTATGTCAATTTTCATTTTTTTAGTATGAATTATATTATTAAATTATTAACTAAATAATTATTATGTTGGAGTTTCTCAAAAAAAATTAAGTACATAATTCATAACTATAAATTAATGATAATTAATTATAATGAAAAAATGCATTTATATTTAAAAGTAATACATATAACTAATCCAGTTTTCTACTTATCACAAATATTCAGATATTTTAAAATCAAGGAAGGTTCATTTTTAGTCTTTTTGTGTTCCTTAACATATTATATAGCTCCCATTCATGGTAAATTGTCCTTAAAAATCATTACAATTTACAAAAAAATAAGGATCTAAATATTTGCATAATATGTGTGTTGAATTTATTTTGGAAATTATAACATCATATATTCTATGTTTAACCACTAACTATAATCGTTTTTACATTAATAATTATTGTTAATTTTACCTACTTTCATAAATAATTATTATATAAAATTATGTTGACATTATTTGTCATTATAAATTATTATATTTATAATCATGGAACTAATTTTTACAAATTCAATCCACATATGTAAAAAATTAATTTAGAAATAATCCTACAAATGTAAAGACAAAAGAAGGTTTTTTAAATTTCAAATGTTAAAAGTATCACAAGTTTTTATATCTAAATTCAATATAAAAATCATTTCAATGAAATAAATTTGATTAATAGATGTAAAATTAAACTAATTTTACTTTAAATTCTATTTATTATATAATTTTTCATTATAAATTATTTAAACAAAACAAATTGTTCAATGATACTTTTATATATTTCATTACTCATCAAATTATGAAAATTCTTAAAAAATACCCAATAATCTGCCAAATATAATTTTAATATTATAATTTTAAATATGTAGTTTTATTTTTTAATTTAAACTTTCAAAAAGTTGTAAAAAAATTAAATAATGTTTGAAAATAATAACTAATTCATTTTTTAGAATGAATATGATTTTAAAAAACACTAATATTTCTTTTAAATGAAATTTAATTTACTATTAGTAAGTGGGTAATTTATTAAAAAATTTAAATTAATATTTTCAATATTTAGTTAATACTATTCAATATTATAATTCAAATCAATATGTAATAACTACCATGTTAATGATAAATATTAATAATTTGTATTTTTTCTAAAACCTGATCTTGCGTGTAACTCAAGCTATTGAACAAATTTATTTTTGCATGCAGTGCCAAAGAACCGAAATTTCATGTGAAATGATATATGTAAAGTTGTTTGAATTAATTTTGAATAGTAAATATAACATAAAGACTCAAAATTTCATATTCCATTCTAGGCTTGGTGTTCTCTATCACACGCACTTTCGAATATGATGTTCTTAGTTTTAAATTTACGATTGTTAAAAATAATAAGTAAGAAGTAGAATATGAATCTATAAAGTAACCCATGACGATCAATGTACCCATTAAACATTTTAAAAAGGTAGTAAAATACTCAGTTCAGCTAGGTGAAGAGATAGAATTTTATGTTGATCACACTAAGAGAGGAAATTTATATTTAAATTAAACATTTGTTAATGAAGTTCAAATTGATTTATTCACTAATGTTACCTATTTTCCTTAAAAAATATAGATATACTTTCAATCGAGTATTAATTGGATGAATAATACATAAAATTATTGGAATAGGTGTTGGATATGTCACTCCAATGCCTACACCCACCATGTTTGTTTTACCTCAATTGTTATGTGGGTGAACATTCCACACACAAACCTCGGGAACCCCTATCACCTGGGTGAAGGTATGAACACTTCAAAGATATTCATGTGTTAGAATATATTAATGGAACCCAACCAACCATCTAAAATTTGTAAACATTGGTTACATTAGTTCTACACTCAATAACATCCTATTATCAATTTTGGGTTTTAAACCAAGCATTATTTACCTTTCTATTTCATTTTATTTTTTAACAAATCTATTATGATTTTTTTGTTTTTATGTTATAGATTCCATAAGGTATCTATTATGAGTTCAACATAATCAACTAGATGTAACAGAAAACTACATTTTAATTATCCTTAAAATTTGTTTGATTACCTATATTTAATATATATTCTTCTTATACCACAATTAAAATAATTATATTTATGTAAGTTGAGGTATGTTAACCTGTTCTAGGTATTTTCATGGGTTGTCTTTCATGTTTTTAAATTTTTTTTGAAATATGATATTAAATGAGTATATATTATCAAACATCACCCTTGAATTTATTTTAGTAAATTTTAATTATTTTCCACAAAAAATAGATTTCAAATTGATGATTGATATGTAATCTCTTCCATGAATTTTATTTTGAAATAATTTTTATGAGTTTGAATAATTTTTAAAATCTATGTCTACGAACAAAAAAAAAATTATGTTTCCTGAGATGATATTTATTGTAAAACAATTTCCACATAATCTATAAAATTACCTCCTTTTCTAGATATATACATGAAACCTGTATGAAAACTAGAACATAAATTACATATTTTTTCAAATATTTAGAGTTTATGAAAAAATTTATTATAGAGGTTCTTTTTTAGATAACACAAAATTTTAACTCATTTCTTAACATTACGTAAATATTATTTAATTCCTTATAATTTAATAAATTTATTTATATGTTTAATACACACAAGTATTTTTGTGATGAGGAATGAAGTTTTGATACAATCACATGATTTTTGGTCCATGAGTTCATTGAAAATTCACGTCCACTAGGTTTTTTGCACTATGAAAAATAACAACCAATTCTTCTCTTATATACTGAATCACCATTTTCAGGATGATATTTAGATTCATAATCACCTATAAAAAGATGAACCAAAAACACACTAAAAAAATCCCAATGTTATTCAATGAATAAGAAATAAAGAAAAGGAACACCAGTTTTACAAGGTTTTACTATTTTCCCTACATACAAGGGATAATAACATGAACACCTTTTATACATATAAAATATGTATAAAATTATTTCAAGGATAAAAATTTCAAAATTTTATACCATACAGCTCTAATGTTTGTTACACGTCCTTATATTGTGATCATTTTCAAATAGGCTGGACACCAATCCAAAACAATTATGGTCATCCATCTATTGGTCTCATTTTCAATTAAAAATTCCACTGACATAACTGGCCTAGTCCGTGCACTTTTCACCAAGACCAAATAACATTCTATAAAAAATATATTATATGCTTTCGAACATCTATTAGACTAACATATATGTTGAATGTTCATTTTCTTGATGTCTGAAATGTCTAGAGTGAACTATCAGATTATAAACATATGATGAGTGAACTTCCTATTACCAGAAGAAAACATCACAATCATAAGATTATCCCTTTGTAAAGATAACTTCTATGAACCTCATTACAACCCCCTACAACATTTTGAAAATAATCAACCACTCCCTTATTCATTAAATTGTTCTACATCCAACACATTTTTATCCCAGTCCCACTAAGGCATAATTCTTTCTAAAATTGTCTTGGAGTAAAAAAATGAGCATGTCCACTAGAATTGTTTTCCATGCAAACTCTCATAGAATAAAATCCTTCCCCCTAGTAAATTCTGAATAAAATATTATTTTATGTCAATGTTTTTTTACATGGTATAACACACTCTTGGAACGTTGGTTAACATTATTATTATCACAGAACAATATTCCTCTTTCCAATACTCTTTTGTGTTCCTTCAGTATGATTATTTTCTAGATTAAAACCTTTAAAGATTTAATGTTCCAAAAATACTATAATTATATTATATAAATAATCACCATCATATATTTTTATGACATTCAGTTGATATTTGATTTGATAAATATACCCATAAATCATGTTGTACTTTTCAGAGTGTCAGAATATCATGTTAAATTATCGTTAAAAAATCCCTGTAAAGGATATTCTTTCCCAAAACATAGTATTGTTCCTATAAATATTTTAAAACATCAAATTATGTTATGGAAAATCATTATTACGGATAAAAATGAATTAAATTTCCACTCCCACAACAATGTAAATGTATGGTTTTTTTCAAACCGTCACTAAAATTAATGTTCGGATAGTTAAATAATATGCTAATTGTCTCATGTATTGGACCCAATATTCCAATGAAGGTACATGTGGCTTGGATAACATGAAGTGTCTAGTTATATATAACCACCCTATATTTTGAATAAATTTTGTTTCCTAAACTTTGTGTGTAATTTTATTTTATACTCAAAAAAATTATTTCATTTAATAAAATGGGTATAATTAAAATAAGTCCATTGGGTTTCGACTGTTATATGACCGTTTCTCAATATGACCATTGGAAACTAAATGTTTCAATTATTATCTATAAATACAAGTGATATTGATTAATTAATATATAAAGAATATTGGATGGCCCCATACTATAATCTCCGCCCGATCGAATCCCATCTGACGGAGCTCGACAAGGAGGTATCACCTTTGGGCTTTTCTCTGGACAAAACTCAAGTTGAACTTCACTGTGTGAAGATGGAATGGAATCACCTTCATGAGAAGTACAAACTGATAGAAATCAGTACTCGATCAATGTTGGCTGAGCCGCCACATGATTTTATCACCCCAGCACACCTTACTCTTTGGTCATGTGATGCTGTTATAAGGGGATTTGTAACGAGACTGTAACTGCCTTGTGCAATCCTTTGATTTAAATAAAAATTGTGATTTGTTCTTATGGTGAAGTTTATGAATTTTCAATTGTCTGGATAAATATAGTATGCATATTATTAATGAATTTTAGAAAAATCATATTTTAAAAATATTTATTTAAACCTTAAATAATTAATAATGTGTAATGACTTTCAAAAAATGGTCATCTATAGTTATGTTTAGTAAGAAATATAGAGTCTAATAAGATCAACATAATTTGTGGTGAATAGTATATTATGAATAGTGATTTTGCGCATAGGATTAGTAATGTGACCAAATGGATTAGTAATCTCACTTAAATAAATTATTAATATAATTTAGGCACCTTGATTAAGTAATGTGATTCAATAAAATAGGTAAATAACTGTTTCAGAATTTATTAGTTAAGTTTTAGTTTTTTTTGGTGAATAGTGTTTTTAAAAAAAATATATATTAAAAAAATATAGAAAATTATTTTTATAGAATGGAGTTCATTTTTTAATTCATATCATTGATATTATGTTAAGGTTATTTTTGGTGATTTTTGTGAAAAAGTGGCATTTTTGGTGAATAGTGACTTTTTAGTTTAGAGTTTCAGGTGTTTAATGACATCATTAAGGAAGTAATAATTATCTAATAATTCTGGTAGACATTTTAATAGTAATATAAGGTATTAGGTTTCCCATGTGTCCAATACAATTGGAAAATACCAAGGGCAAGCCCATGGTTTTGACAATACCACCAATGAGATGTCCCTTGGTCATTAATGCCTTGTCCCCTCACATCCCTTATAAATAGAAATCCATTATCTCATTCTTTCCATTCCAAGATCCACCTCAAGGAATTTAGGGTCTCCTTACCTCCCATGGAGTCCTCCCAAGGTTCCCTCATGCCTCCCACGGTCCTAAACATCCTGATTTCAAAGTTACTCTTCAAGGTAAGGGATCCTACCTCTCCCTTTCTTTTCGTGTACTATTTTGTATGTAATTTCATTTAAGCCCCATGTTATTATGTAAGGGTATGTTATTTTATATTCCTATTACATCCATTTTAATGTTTATTTTATGATTTATCCACTCTTATTCTTATCATTTCGTTTTATGAATGTTTAAGTGGTACCCTTAGGCTGTCGAATTTTTGTTGGTACTCTTCCAACCCTGCTCATTTTTCAAGTTCTATTTTCATATGATTTCTTTAATGTTCCTTTTATTATGTTGTTTTATGATCTTCTATATCTATCATACTGTCCTTTATATGGTTATATGATGAGAGACCCTATATGATATCATCAGTTCATTTTCTGACGTTTTTAAGTAATGTCGTTAGGCTGCCGAATTTTCATAAGAGAAATCTTATTTTTGTCTTCCTATTATGTTATTCATTTCATATAGTATATATTTAAAATTTCATTACTATGTTATTAAATCTTTTATATTCTTCCCCCTACATTTTTATGGATCATTTATGACAAGGTGACCCATGTTCCCTAGCTTTTCAATGTTTTCTAAAACCCAGTAACATAGCCGTTATGCTGTAGATTTTTCTTCTCAAAGTTGTCTTTCTCATTTTCTCAAATTATTTTATTTTATAAAGTTAATACTCAATGATATATATTCTACAAGGTTATTAAAATATATATCAAAATGTTCTACTTTAATTCTTGGATTTACATACAGAAAACCTTATTTCCTTTTTCCGTTGGTTTAAAGTGACATAAGGATCATGTCTTTAAACCAATTTTTAAAACATTGAGATTATGAAATAAAACTAATTTCTTTTTTGCTATATGAGTTATTTAGGAAATTTTTTATGATGATATATTTGGATCACATGATAATAAAGACAAATTTAAGGGTTCTTCCTGATAGCGCTTCAATGCATTGGGTAAAGAATTAATCTCTAGAGATGACCATTTTAACGAAACCTTGGTGAATATCCATGGTAATTGTGTTTAATGACCATTTGGGGATAGACCATGGTGATACGGAATTGATTGTCTATGTTAAATATTTTATCCACATATTCATGTTATGAAACACGTTATTTCAATTATGATATGCCTCATGATCTCTTTATCAAGTCATAAAGTTATTTTTCATGACTTTATTGAAGTATATCAATTTCCCGTGTAAAATATTTCTTTTGTTTCACTTACTGGGCCATCTGATTCCCCTTTCCTTTGATGTATGCACCCAGGTTATGAGATGATTTAATGAACTTAGGGTGAACAATGAATAAGAATTTAAAGTGTTTAAGAAGAATATTTTATGTCGTCATGTTTTATGTTCCGGTGTCTAAGAAACTAAACATTAAAGATCCTCAGTTTAGTAAAATTTAATAAAAAGTTTTGTTATAAAAAAGTGGGATGCTATAATTGGTAAAAAGGATGATATAGTTATTTGTGGAAATTATGATTTCAAAAATTTAGGAGGTTTCTTATTGAAAATATTAAATATATGAAAAAATCCTAGTTTTTTGGGGAAGTATTGAGTAAGCGGTTTCCAAAAAAATAAATCCATGTCTGGATATGCACAAATAGTGGTGGATTTGGCATAGATGTTCCTAGGAGTGAAAACTATGACATGGTGATTCCGGCTTGACCCAGGGAAACCTGGTACATGACAATGGGCCTTGTTGCACTCTTGGTTTGACACTCCCGGGGGATATGCATTGGTAAATTCATAAACTTAGTATGAACCATTATTAAAGGAACAAATAAAAAATAAAATAAAGATTCACATAAGAATATATTATCATGGATAACCTAGATTGGAACCTAGTGGATCACATGTTAATAAATTCTTTTCATCTACAAGTTTATCCTTCTATGATTAATGTTTCTTTTCCTTGATTATTAGCTATGTATTTAATCCCCCAAATTATACTTTACTTTCTTAGTTAATGGCGGGAAATAGAAGAACATGTCCCAAAAACCAATATGATAAGAAATGTGATGATTTCCCTATTAATATGACAGAGACGACAAGAGATAAGGTTCAACATATTGTGATCTTGCCAAACCAGCTATCAAAAATCAAAATTAATAATTGGTACTTAGTTGAATGCCAAAATTCATACAGGAATTGGGAGATGAAGTCTCAAGTATGTTCATCTAATAAAGGTGATAAGGGAAAGAAGACCCAATTTACCTTGTGAAAAAAGTGTGGAAAGAGGAACCAAGGAAAATGTCACAAAGGAACCGGGAGTTTCTTTGAGTATGGGATGATATGGCATAACATTGCTAATTGCTTTAAAAAAATGGATAATGTGATGAATGAAGATAAGGTTCAATCTAATGTACATTATACTATTCAATGTTGTAAATGTGGAGAAGTTGGACATTATCCAAGGCAATTATCTCTTGGAAGGGATGAGAAGCATGATGAGCATCCAAAATATTTAAGGAAAATGGAACAATGCAAGTCCAATGCTAAGATGGATCATGATGACTAAATTACATGTAACTTCTTCGCAATAATTGTCTATGTCATGTTGTATATTAGTTCGTGCTCTATGAGTATATCTTTAATGATTTCTAAGAACATCGAGTCACTATCTAAGATGGTTTTATATCTTTATAGAAAATATCTATTGCTATATATCACATGTTGATGTTGGGAATCTGTTCTTCTTAAATAATGATATGAGGATTAAAATGTGAATATTATTTTGGAAGACATTCATTAATTTGGGAACCCAATATTATCAATGTAAATAGATTACTACGGTATTTTCTTCGAGAAGTAATGGTTGAATTGTATTTTGAAGAATGGATGAATTTAAGTTGAACTTATGGTAATTTAGGTCACTCATGAATATGATTAACCTATCTTGGGTATAATGTGATTAGGTTATTTACATTTGTTATAAGATGTTATGAGTGGTTGATATTATTTGGAGATGAATGATATAGTTTATCTTGGAAGACTATGTTATCAAATCCTTCTTATATTGGGGTTTCAATCATAGTTTGGTTTATTTTGATGAATTTTAAGGATAGTTATTTTTGGAGTGGTCTATGATGATCTTTGGTAAGTGCTTAGGAATTTTGAATATTAAAAGTAGTTTCCCTCCCTATGGGATTCTTTGGATATCAAGATTTATTTTATCTTACCCTTTCTATTTTTGGGAAAATGTTTAAAGATAGAAGAAATAGATAGTTAATATTTGCTAGATTATGTGATTCTCTATAAGTTGTCTATAAGCTTATTCTAGTGATTTAGGTAAAAAAACAAAATTCATCTTGAACACTCATCATTTGGAGGAAAAGCTGAGTTTGTAGTGGAATTTATTAAAGAATAAAACTATACATGTTATGAAAGTAAGTATTTTTCATTATGTTCATAGGCTATAATGTAACTTATTTTTCTTAACTCCATGGAAAAGATCTTGAAAAACAATATAATAATAAAAATATTAATTTAATATCCTAGTACTTTTTTCAGATAAATCAAATGGTCCCCTAGATCATCGCAGATTTATGGCTTTATGGTTATAAATTTTATCCTAATCATGTTTTCTATCACTCTTCATCAGAACATGACCCTTTGTTTTCTATTAAATATCCTTGTTTTCATACATGGAATCCTAGTATGGGTTAACTCGGGTGGCCTTTGTACTTCCCTTTCATTATTTTAATGTAATAGTTTTACTGACTCTTTTTCCGATGTGGGACTTTCAACCGAACTTCCAAGCCCAATTTTAAAATTGCGAGGACGCAATTTCATTAGTGGGGAAGATTGTAATGACCTAAAATTTTGAATAAATTTTGTTTCCAAAACTATGTGTGTTATTTTATTTTATACTCAACAAAAATATTTCATTTAATAAAATGAGTATAACTAAAATAAGACAGTTGGGTTTCGACTGTTATATGATCGTTGGTCAATTTTACAATTGGAAACTAAATTTTGCGATTTTTGTCTATAAATAAAATTGATCTTGATTAATTAATAATGAAAGAAGATTTGATGGCCCCATCTATTATTCTTGGGCCTATCGAATCCCATCATACAGAGATCGGGATGGAGGGAGCACATTTGGGCTTTGCTCTAGACCAAACCAAAGCCGAACTTCAACTTGTGAAGTTGGAACGTAATAACCTTCATGAGAAGTTCAAAATGATAGAAATAACAACTCAGGAAATGTTGGATGAGCCTCCCCAAGATTCTATCAACATAGCACAACTTACTCTTAGGTCATGTACTGTTGTTATAAGGGGTTATGTAACGAGACTGTAACTGCCTTGTGTAATCCTATGATTTAAATAAAAATTGTGATTTCTTCTTATGTTGAAGCTTGTGAATTTTCAAATGTGTGGATAAATATATTATGCATATTATTTATGAATTTTAGATAAGGATATTTTAAAAATATTTATTTAAACCTTAAATAATTAATAATTTGCAAGGATTTTCGAAAAATGGTCTTCTATAGTTATGTTCATCAAGAAATTTAGAGTCTAATAATATCAACTTAATTTTTGGTGAATAGTAAATTATGAATAGTGGTTTTACGCTTAGGATTTGTAATGTGACCAAATGGATTACTAATCTCATTTATAGAATTTATTAATATAGTTGAAGCACCTTGATTAAGTAATGTTATTCAATAAGTTAGGTAAATAACTACTTTAGAAATTATTATTTAAGTATTAGTTTTTTCGGTGAATAGTGTTTTTTTAAGAAATTATATTAAAATTATTTATAATTTTTTTTATATAATGGAGTTCATTCTTTAATTCAGAGAATCGGTATTATGTTAAGGTGAATATTGGGGATTTTTCTGAAAAAGTGCCATTTTCGGTGAATAGTGACTTTTTAGTTTAGAGTTTCAAGTGTTTAATGACATCATTAAGGAAGTAATAATTATGTAATAATTCTAGTATACTTATGAATAGTAATATAAGGTATTAGGTGTACCATTTGGCTAATAACATTGGCAGATACCATGGACGGCCCATGGTTTTGACAATACCACCAATGAGGTGTCCCTTGGCCATTAATGACTTGTCCCCTCACTTCCCTTGTAAATATAGATACATTCCCTCATCCTTTCCATTCCAAAATCCACCTAAACGAAGTTATAGTCTATTTACATCCCAATGAGTCCTCCCAAGGTTCCCTCAATCCTCCCATGGTCCCAAACATCAATATTTTGATGTTACTCTTCAAGGTAAGGTGTCCTACCTCTCCCTTTCATTTAAATTACACTTTTATATGTCATTTCATTTAATCCCCATTTTATTATGTTGAGGGATGTTATTTTATATTACCATTAATGCCCTTTTAATGATCATATGATGATAGATCCGCTCTTACTCTCATCATTTCATTTTATGAATGTTTAAGTGGTGCCCTTAGGCTACCAAATTTTTATAAGGGATTCTTCCACCCTTCTAATTTTTCAAGTTCTATTTTCATGTAATTTCATTCAAGTTCCTTTTCGTATGTTGGGTTATGATCTTCTATATCTATAATACTATCGTTTTTATGTTCATATTATGAGAGACCCTATTTGATCTCATGAGTTCATTTTTTGAAGTTTTAAGTAACATCATTAGGCTGCTGAATTTTCATAAGAGAAATCTTATTTTTGTCTTCCTATCATTTTCATCATTTCATTTGGTATATATTTAAAATTTCATTACCATGTTATTCAATCCTTTATATTCATCCCCCCTACTATGTTATGGATCATTTTTGAGTGGGTGACACATGTTCCCTCTCTTTTCAATGTTTTCTAAAACCCTGTAACATAGCCGTTATGCTGCAGAATTTTCGTCTCAAAATTGTCTTTCTCTTTTTCTCAAATTATTTTATTTTATTAAGTGAATACTCAAAGATATTTCTTATACAGGGGTATTAAAATATATATCAAAATTTTCTACTTTAATTCTTGGATTTACATACATGAAACCTTCTTTCCTTTATTGTGGGTTTAAAGTGAAATAAAGATCATGTCTTTAAAGAAGTTTCTAAAACGTTATGATTATGAAATGAAACCCATTTTTTATATGATATATGGGTTATTTATGAAATGTTATATGGTGATATATGTGGCTAACATTAAAATAAATAAAATTTAAGAGAGCTTCCTGGTTGGTCTCCATTTTATTGGGTAAAGACTTAATCTCTAGGATGACCATTTTAACGATACCTTGGTGAATAACCTTGGTAAAAAAATTTAATGACACCTTGGGGATGGACCTTAGTGATACAGAAATGATTTTATATGTTAAATATTGTATCCACATATTCAATTTATGAAACACGTTATTTTTATTAGGATATTCCTGATGATCTCTTTCTCAAGCCTCAAAGTTATTTTTCATGACTTTATTGATGTATCTCAAGTTTACATGTAAAATGTTTCTCTTGTTTCCCTTATTGGGCCTTCTTCTCACCCTTTCCTTTGATGTATGCTCCTAGGTTATGAGATGGTATAATGAAATTATAATGAACAATTAATAATCCTTTCAAGTGTTTAAGAAAAAAAATTTATGTCGTTATTTATTAAGTTCCTGCTTTCCAAGACAATAAAACTTAATGATCCTTGGTTTTGTAAAATGTAATGAAAAGTTATGTTATAAAAAGGCGAGATGCAATATTATGGGAGTTTTATTTACATTAAATTAGGTTATATGAAAACATAAAATGATCCTTATAATGTATTCTATCTATAATAAGACCAGAGTATGGGATTTTCAATCCCTCTATATCCACATCTCCAATTTTTGCTTGGATTGACCAAGGTTCATGATTTAAAAACTTCTAGACAACTTACTCTTTAGATCCTCAATTAGAATATTTTCTAGTCAATCTATAATATTTAAATATATGTATTATCATATAATTATGTATAGTCTAAAATTCTAGGATAAATAATAATAATAGTGATTTTAGTTTCTCCTTTTGAAACTTTTTCACATTCAATAAAACATCGAACTTTTAATTCCATTGTCTAGGATTCATTAACAATACTGTTAGACTGACATTAGTCTGAAAAAGTCCCTCCATATGATGATTTTAAAAATAACTTATGATACAACTTGTAGATATCCTTTTCCAAATGACTATGATTAAAGGTAGTATTCACATCCATCTACTCAATGTATAACAATCGGATGCAACAATTCTTAGTACTATTTAGATATTAATAATCTTCCACATGGGTAAAAAAAATTTATAAAATTGATTATTTCTTTAAATTGTAATCCTTTCACTAACAATCATGAAATATGTATTATTTTACCAATATAATTTTATTTCAAATGTTAAAATCATTGCTTTCGTAGTGGTCTCTCCCTATTCAAAGGTTCAGTCATCTCCCAATGATTTATGTCAATCCAAGTTGTTTACACTTCTATAAATTTGGGCTCCTTAGCATCAATTATAGTTAATAATTTTGTGTTGAAACCATACATGTAGAATATTATTTTAACTCTAGAGTATCTTCTAGTAGAAGTTTTTACATTCTTCCAAACTATGATTTCAATTTCTAGAACATCAGGTTCTCTTGTTACTACTTTCTCTATTTTCTATGATTTTCCAATGGATTTTGTATCTCTCCAGAACAATTGTAAATTTTTCAATATTCAATTATCTATTTCAATCAAATTTAATTCTAGTATCTCTATTATTTTGAAATTTTTTAGTGCATTCATCCATACTAAATTGTACATTATTTCTTGACATCTTTTCCTCTTCTTCTAATTCCACCATGTGTTGATCTTTCCAAGTGATCTTCACATTGAAGATAATGTCCTAAAATTCTATGATCAAATGTTTATCATACATCCAATTAGTATCCAAACTCTTCCATTCCATAACAACTAAGAAATTTATATTCTGACTTTTCCTCCATCTTATTTATGTCCTTAGAATCAAAAAGGGCATAAAATTTCTATAGAAGTATTTGAGGTGTGATATTTCTCATAGTTTATCATACCAATGTAATTTAGGAATACTTTAACCCATTATAGGGAATATAATTATATTATCCAAAAAATTCATTTGTGATTGATTCCACTTATATTCCCTTGAGGATACTGGGGTTAAGACACATTCATCAAGCCTTCTCTATTAAATTCCATTTTATAAACACTACAACTCTATTATATTTTGTTTTTTTATGTAGTGTTCTATAAAACATTTTACCCTTCTTAGAACAAAAGTTCTAGAAGTTTATATTGTTGTATTCACCACAAATTTATAATATTAATAACTTTAATTTTTGATAAATTTTCAATTTCACTGTAGATCTACAATATTAAAAGGGATCACACACATCATATTCTTTTTAAGAAAATAAATCCATAAATTCCTTGTTGATTTATTAATGAATATTCAAAATTTTAATGACCCTTAATTAGGTTGAACTATCATATGATCCTATGAATTCATGGGAACAGGGTTCATCTTATGAACTCAGGGATTCATACAACTCAAATTGATTGCAACATTGTTTTTTTATCTATGAACATAGTTATAAAAAATTCTGATATTTATATGATCAATTTTCAGAATTACCTTCTATTTAAAACATTTATATTATTCTCAGTTAGGTAACATAGTATAAAACTCCAAAACTATATTTTTTAATGGGAAATTTTAATCCATTTCACTCCCATAGGAACTTAAAATCAGATAAATGGTCTTTTCCTTAATTACACATCCCAAAACCATGGATCCCTGAGTCACATTCCTTACTCTATTGTTGAAAGTTGTAATAAATACTTCAACATGAAACTAACTAACTATAATGAGATTATTCCTGAAACCTGGAATATGCCTTGCACAATTCAATATAAGACTAATATCATTTGGCATCTCAATATTAATTCATCATTTTACAACCACTTATAAAGATTCATCATTAATAAGAAAGAATTTCCCACTGAATCTAGATATATATCCTTCCATGCATCCATGATAAATTATTGAGTGGAAGGATTCTACAAAGTCAACTACTCGTGACCCCATCAGATTCGGAACTATGAGATGTAGATCACCACCATATTCCACTATGTTTATAGATTTTAAACTTTTGGTAAACATTATAAAATTGCCATCCTTTTAGTTATTATAGTTTCACTAAATATGTCCACACTAAAGAATATTTTGTAAGGTATTCTTTGAATCAGTAACCTTTTGGTAGATCATATCTCTATATTGATCTTGTTTACATTTATCATTCCTCTAATGATGTGAGAATACATTTCCATTAGTACTGAATCCACTATAAAATGATATGTGGACATATCTTCTTCGGACATCCTCATTCAAGATAAAAACTTTTACATGAAAAAAAATATCAGAAAATATTTATGAATATCATACCACTATAAAAATTATACCCCAATATTATAGTAATTATAATATCAATATAATTAACTACACATCATATACCAAAGTCACATTCATTGACTCGAACTTAATTCTAATAATATAAAAATTTGACATGATTTTACACTAATCTTTATTCCAATAGCCTCAGGAAAAAAATTCATCATGAGGAACACTTTTTTTAAAGTTATCGATTTTTATATTGAAATTTGACATTGGTTACTACATGTGTATTGTTCCTCTTCAACTCCTGATTATTGATGGATACAATCTGTGTCTAAAAAATTCCCACCAATACTAATGATTTTCTATCCAACTATTCTCATTCAAATTTAATTATATTTTGGATTTTCTCACCCCAAAAAAAGTTTGAGATCTATATAGATGACATTGTCCTCAATCGACATTATTTAAAATAAAAATTTATTTCTGTTGATCTAACTAATCAAAACCTTATTATCATACTATTCTATATATTTTTATGGTAATATGGACAACTAACATTCAATAGGACACTAAGGATAGTGAGAATGTTACATGAGTTATTGAGTGTTTCAAAATATAATATCTCATTGATACCACATATTGGGAAAGAAGAAACCAGAAAATATGATATAATATCAAAGTGATTGATAATTTAATTTAGTATAAATTCATATACAACCACAGTTCAGTTCTATATAAAGACAAATATTGGTTCTTCTTGTATTTCTAGAAATATTAGAATTCAAAATACAAGTTTCATCCAAATAACCACTCAAAATATAAACCATACACACACTCAAACATAAAAACAAGCATTGAGTGAATTTGAAAAATGTAACATCAATATAATGTGGTACTGACATTCGTCCAATATCTAAAGGAAAATAAAATGAACACATTTTTATTTCTAGAAAAAATATATATACAAAACATATAGCTATGTAATCCATTGTAAACATTGTGTAAAATTTGTAGCATCCACCTTTACATCTAGTCTATCCTTCTTTCATAGAGGTACATTTTTAGTCAAGAAGATTCCTCCACCATCTAATATCTGTTGACTTCTCCATTCAACTGAGACATCCAATAACATAACAACAATAGCTAGTATAGTATTCACCACATCCAAAGACCTATGTTCACAAAATAATCCAAACATTTACAAACATTTTGTAGCATGGCCCCTATGTTGATGGTTCTTAAGGACATTTTCCTAATAAGTTTTTAGTGAATTACTAGAGTTTGAACCTCTCTTGAGAGAAATTATGGTTTCATGAAGAATATCTCATAATCCAAATAGTTCCACGAAAATTTAGCAGTATCAACCTTTAATCATAATATGTTTTCATGACTGTTTCTTGTTTTATTTAGCGGGAAACACATTTCATCTATGTTATTGGGGATGAATTTCATACTTAATGTCAAAGGTGTGTGTCACTATTTTGGGATTTCAATAGAAATGAATGGTAAACATCAATTTTATCAGTTTTATTTTATTTATATCAGTCTATTAAACTAAAAAAATTGATATGAGTTTTAATTAGTCATTATTGTAATAGTATGACTTATGAGCCTACTAAAAAATAAAGGGCATGAATTATCATTCCTTCATTCATTATACTATATGATCAAATCTTTATACATGAATATATATACAATAAATATGGTTTAATAAATATGAAATCATTAATTATGATTTATAATCATGACACAAATCCAATTTCAATAAAAGGGAGAGTGGTTTCAAAAAATTTAGTGGTAATTGAGTGTAAAACATTTCATGGTTTAACATGAATATCAATGCATTATATTTGAGAGAGTAACTACTTGTTTTCAAATATAATTATTAAATGATTTTCCCACAAAACATTATCCAAAAAAATTACCTATATGTTCGAAATTATTAAAAACATTTTTAAAAACCATGGTGATAATTTATTTATGCTTCTAGTGATACATGAATTTTTTTCAAATCTGTTCATAACCCCATATTAAATTGTTTTCACAGTGAAGAGTAATATAAATTAACTATGACTCTGGATTTGATTGGGTTATGGATAAAAAAATCAGTGTAAATTGAATTTATATGTGGAAAAAAGGTAAAATAAAATAATTATCATAAATGAGACATGGAGATTTTTTTTTGAAAAATATCCTAGGGAATTCTGTCATAATTATTTGTTGTGTTGAATTGACATGATTCAATGATAATATCATAGTTTTGAATATTTTAATGTGTGGGAATAGAAATAAAATTTATTTCACTAGTTATAAATTGTGATTAATTGAATTATTTTCTTTTAATTAAATAAATGTTTTTTAATTATAATATCATCAATAATTTGGGAAATTTTTGGACCTAATTATAAAATGGATTAAATAAATTCTTGAAATGAGATTTTTATTTTTGGATTTATTTTAATTTATAAAACACTAAATTATGTTTTAGAATTTATTTGTGGTAGTATTATTTATTTCAAATGGATAAGGAAGATAAAAATTGGCCACTAACAAGATTTGTAATAAAAAATTTATCATTTTGTGCCTCGTGTGTGATTGAATTAGATTTTCAGTAATTATGTTAGAGTAACACAGATTCAATTCATCAAATAGATTTAATTAGATATGTGTGAGTTTCATATAATATCACAACAATGGAAATATAATAACATGTTTTTTTAGTTCCTATGCCTCAATCACAACATAGAAGTAACCACCTTTGAAACACATTCTTCGGGCCATTAAATAGTCATGTAATGTCATATTGTTATGGTAAAACCTCGAGTATGGAGACATAAAAATATTACTTTCTTACACCCACTACCTATATCATTCAAATTTAACTATATTTCAAAATAATATACCCTTATATCAAAATTGACAACATCATATTAAACAACCACACTAAGGCATGCATTTTATTAACATTGCTACTGTATAACACTATGAAATATTAAATGGATGTTTTAGAAGAATAAATTCATACTTTAATGGAGTAACTACTAACATTATAGGGTAATATAAGCAAAAATTAATGATATATTATATTAATTTCAATACTATATATGACATATTATATTAAATCAAACACCATATATAAATTTAGTTCTACCCATGTCACATCTGAAACCAGTCATGTAAAAGTTGTTATTAACAAAATAATAAGAAGATTTATTTAAAGGAAATAATACAAAGCCACCATAATGGTTCTTTGAAATACTTAAAAAATCATTTTAAACATTAATGAATATCTTTTCGAAGCTATGGGATCCCCTACCTATATATGTGGAATACTTATAGGAAAAAATTCATAAATAATTTTTACAGCCAAAGTATATTTTTATAACATTTGTATGACATAATTATTTTAAAAGAAGATATAAATGGAATAACTATAGTGGATGATTTATATAATAGGGAAATAATCATCCAATGTCTATGGAAGACTTTACAAAATAAAATTTTTATAAAAAATGCAAGTCTTATATGTTGAATGATCCAACTAGTTAAGCCATTACTATATTATCAATCACATTGTGAAATATTACTCAAGATTCGTATTTCCTTTTTAAATATCTCATCACCTTTTTTGTAAAGAGTTTTTAAGTATATATTATTTTGATACGGGTTATTTTATTTTGAATAATTTTATTTCATCACATTTTTAATGATGTTTAAAACATGATTTCCATTTCCCTCTCATATTATTTTTTTAGACACACTACCTCTTCTAAAAATCCATTATGGTGGATTTATAACCCATGGTATAATCCATAAGAAGAAATTCGTGGAGATCCAAAGTCTCCCCTTGTTATTTATTAATTTTTTAATTAATTTTACATTTGGAGTGGTTTTCTATGTTTGGGTGTTTGAATCATGCACTATATTAAAGATATCCTTAATTGTTATTTATTTATGTAATTGATATTTTCTCTCTCTATTATATTATATCATTACTCTTAAGATAGAATAGTTTGGGTTAGGAGTTGAAATAACATAAGATGGATCATGGTTTTGGGTGGTCTCACATTGTAAATTTACATGTATTTATCATTATTTAATATTAGAGGATTTGAGTTATAGTGTCTTTGGGAGATCTATGAATTTTCACTAATTTTGAAGACCTTAATTGAGGATGGAATTATATTTTATATTTGATTAATTATCAAATAGAACATAAACAATATAAATAAAAAATAAAAGAATTGTGTATCTAAACATATGATTGATCCTTTTTTACTAATACATGTTTTATTTTCTTATTTACATTAACTACATGTTTTAACAGAACATATTAAAACCCAAAAAAATTACTTTCAATATATCAAAAAATAAAATATACAATATGTTATAGGGATAATCAGTGACTGAAGAAATATATCCTTATTAGAATGGTTCTAATTTCATCTCCTTTATTGAACACTTAGGAGAAATATAAATGTTATTTATACAACCCCATGAATGTTATGTTAATAAGTTCTAGTATATTTTGGTATTATGATTAAAAATATAATCATGAGGAACAAAACATGATATTCACTATATTACTTGGAAGTATATACGACATGGAGTTTAATAAACTATGTATAGAGACCCAAGCCTTTTCCATAAAACAATTCATTATTTCAAGCATAAATAACCATCAGAGTAAAATACAAGGATCGTTTAGTCTAGTGTATCAGAATACTAGGTACATATAACATAAAAAATGGGGCTAAAAAGGACACTTTTTTATTTAATCTCCATAATGAGCTCCTAACTTCCTTTGAGCCCTTACATCTGCATAGGGTACCCTGGGGAAAACATGAACAAAGGGATGAGCTAAAAAGCCCAGTAAGGGAATGAACATAAAGATTCAACTCAAGCACATGAATTAAGAGGAATGAAATAATGGTATCCCAATCTTGAAACTTATGAAATCATTTAATATATGCATGGGAACATATAGACATTGAATAATATAAATGTGGTAGAATCATAAATCATATCTTTAGTATGGCTCAAGGCTAACTACCAATCTCGTTTCACATCGCATATCATGAGACGTAACCTTACCCAATTCATTGGAGTGCTATTTTGGCGCACCCATTTCAACACATTCATGAATATCCTTTCCCCATAAATATTCTTACAACATATACAATAATATATATTCAACCATACACAAACATTAGGGTACCCATGAAAATAATCGGGTACCACAATCATGACATCAATCACAACCAATGGGCATATCATGAAAGTGTCCATATAAAGAAATAATTAGAAATACATGGACATTAATAGGGTAAAGAAGGCTTATAACATAGTAAGTGGTGTCAAACATAAGTTATAACATATGAGATATGTATTTTAGAAACATTAGCATTAAAACATTTTTGTGTGGTTTTAAGAAAAATACTATTGATATTTTTCAAAAAGTAGAGAAGAAACTCTTTTATATAAAACCATAATTGAACCAAGAAGGTTTTCATAATTAAGATACATAATTTAAAAAGATAATGGTGTCTTAAAACTTAAGGTAGAGTGCTCTTGAAATTGGGTAAAAGTTAGGGAAGTTCCTTTAAGACTAGTGTGCTTATTGGGAAGTATCGAAGAGAGATTCACTTATAAGCATGAATAACCATGAAAGAGAGTGAGAGGTGGATCTTGGAACATGATATTGGAGCAAATAAGCAGAATTTTTATCTTCTACATAAAAGAAAATAAAAAACAAAAAGAATGATAGAGCAACTCGAAGGAATAAAGGAAGTTTGGGTAGAATCCATCATGGTTTATTAGCACGGTAACATGTATAATTAAGAAAGATTTATTAGAGAGATAAGGGGTATCTCATAACTTATAAAACATTAGGTAATTATTGGGAAGGTTTATAAATTTACCCCATTAATTGGTATTACAAAAGAAGACATATCATAGAGATCAATATTGATTATGAGTAAAAAGGGAAGGATCCATTACCTTAAATCTAGTGGTGTTCTCCACTTGTTATTAATGACCCAAATAAACAAATTAATATTATTAATTAATAAGTCCAGAATCTCTTATATATGTAATTTACTTATTATGACCTATTTTAGTTCATTCAAAGTCTTTTTGATTAGTTATAAGGTTCAATTTCATTGTTCAGATCGTTTTTTTATTGCTTTAAAAGATCGGTTCACTTATATTAATGTTTGGATTATATGCAAGATGAAAGTGGTTGTCCAGAATTAAAGTTGTATTCTTTAGTTCATATCGAAGAGATTACATCGATTTAGTTTTAATTAGGTTACTTAGTGGGTTGTCGAATTATTATATATATATATATAACCATAGTGATAACCGTTTTTGTAGATCGGTGGATTTGATTAAAAAGAATGTGTTTTCATTTGTAACCTAATTCCATTTGTACCAAAGGATTACAGAACCAAAAATAGGATATATTACATATTTAATCATCTGGTTCAACCATAACATAATTGTTTTCATGATCATAATTAAATATAATAATTGAAATTGACAAACCATTGTCCTTGAATGTGCTAAATTAACACATCTTAAACGGTGATTTCATTTATTTCAAAAAATGGGTGGGGAAAGGGAAAAAGATAATGAAATATACCAATATCAAGAATTTATTCCAGTACATGTATGTTACTGGATTTATAATACTATTATGGTGAAGGGACTTGAGGAAAGAAAATAAAAAAAGAACTTCAAAGAAAATATTAAATTTGGGAAGAGGAATTCACCTCTTGAGACTTCATCCTTTCAAGAACTCTTAATGGGAGAGGTTTTGGTATTTTAAGGAGGCTGAGAGCTTTTGGACGTGGGGGAGGAACTTGGGGAGAGATTTGGGTAGAAATTAAAGATGTCTTGGATCTTGAGAGGAGTAGAGAGATGAGGGAGTGAAGGGGGGTTTTATAGTGGAGGAGAGGAGGGATTTCATTATATTATAATCATTAATTTATTATTTCATTTCAAGACAAGGAATAGAAAGTATTCCATGACTATGAATAGTAAATGGGTCATTTTGAATCAATATAAGTGGTCTTAAATCATCTGAACATCATCGATGACTCAATTAATACATTATTTAGCATTTATTGTGAATTATCGGATTCTACTATTCATCAAAATTTCAAGTATTTTAGAAAAATCCCAAAAATTCTCCCTAAACATTTTTCGACATGTAGAATCCAAAAATGAAGTCCATTATTCAAAAATAATTTTCTAAATATTATTATTTTATTATTTAATTAAAATCATAATTTATTATCAAAAACCATATTTAAAACATGTATTAACTCATTCTAAAACATAGGTATATTGTACTTCCAACTTGAATATTATTTTTATACTATCACAGTTGTGGTTACTATTTATTACGGTATTTTACTATTCATAAGGGCATGTTTATATTCATTAGGGTAGGTTATTATTCACCAAAAATTATTTTTGTTTTATTAGACTTCAAAAAACATCTTCAACACAACCATGTATGCCTGATTTGCAATCTTTCAAACACATAAGTGACAAACATATGTTTAAAGGCCACTTATCACTTATTAGTTCATTATGTTGTTTTTTCAAGTGATTTTATAAAATTAATATAAGAAGGGAATTTCCTTTGAAAAAATTTGGGTCGTTACGTTCTTCCCCCCTTATGAAATTTCGCCCTAAAAATTTCATTTTACAAACGAATCCAAAAACAGGTGTAGGTATTTTCCCTCCATTTCTTCCTCCAATTCCCATGTTGCTTCCTCAAACTTATGCTTCCACCACAATAATTTGACAAGATGGTTTGTCTTGTTGCGTAGAACCTTATCTATCTGATCTGGAATCTTTACTGGATGCTCCTTATAGGAGAGATCATCTTCCAGCTGCACCACCTTTGAGTTTAGTACATGTGAGGGATCAGGTATGTACTTCCTGAAGAGTGATACATTGAATATATCATGAACTTGATCCATATTTGGAGGAAATGCAAGATGATAGGCCACGACTTCTATGCGGTCAAAGATCTCAAAGGGGCCAACATATCTTGGGCATAGCATCCATTTCTTCCCAAATCGCATGACTCTCTTCCATGGAGATATTTTAAGGAAGACTTTACCTCCATATTTGAACTCCAATTCCCTTAGATGGTTGTCAACATAGCTCTTTTGCCGACATTGAGTAGCTTTGATGTGTTTCTGGATGACTTGAACATTCTCTGTCATTTCTTGAATAAGATCTGGGCCAAGGAGTTTTCTTTCTCCAACTTCATCCCAATAGGATAGAGTTCTACATTGCTTTCCATACAGATCTTCATATTGAGCCATCTGAATACCTGAGTTGAATCTATTGTTCTATGAGAACTCAACCAATGGGATATGCTCATCCCAACCACATTTTAATTCTAGAGAGTAAGCTCTTAGCATATCTTCAAGTGTCTGAATAGTCCTTTCATATTGGACATCAGTTTGGGGGTGAAAAGCCATGCTGAAACTCAATTCAGTACCCAAAGAATATTGAAGACTCCTCCAGAATTTAGATGTAAACCATGGATCGCAGCCAGAGACAATTAAGAGTGGAACACCGTGAGGTATCACCACTTCCTTCACATATAACATTTCATGTTGTTCAAGTGAGATATCTTCCCAATAGCTATGAAATGGGATGTCTTGGTGAGTCGGTCAACCACAACCCATATCACATTATTTCCCTTCGACATATTCGGGAGACCCGTGAAAAAGTATATAGTAACATTTTCTCATTTCCATCTGGTTTTAGGTAATGGCTATCCTATACCATTTGTCTTTTGTCGCTCAGCTTTAACATGCTGACATACCAAGAACCTTGATATATATTCCCCAATCTCCTTCTTCATGTTATCCCAACAGAAGTGTTCTCAAAGATCACAGTACATTTTTGTACTGCCATGATATATATAGAATGTCGAGCTATGTGCATCATTCAATAGATCCTTCATTATCTCTGGATCAGATGGTACACATAATCATGTCCCAAATCATACAACTCCTTCCTCATCAATTTTGAAATCAGAGGATTTCACATTTTAACAGATTCCACCCTTTTCTGAATTTTCACATCCCTTCTTTTAGAAATTTTTATTTTCTCCAAGTTGGAGGGTTGAGAAATCATTTGAGAAAGGAATGATGATGTTCCTACCATAATTATTCCCATGTAAATACTTGGAAAATCTCAGAAGTTCAGATCCCTTTCAATTCTCATCATTAATAAATATGCAGGATCATTTCTAGTTAGAGCATCTGCCACATTGTTTTCCTTACCAGGATGGTATTGGATTGAGTTTTCATCATCCTTGATGATCATTATCCATCATCGGTGGCTCATATTAATCTCTTTCTGTGTGAATATATATTTGAGACTCTTATGGTCAGTATATATCTCACATTTTTTCCATAGAGATAATGTAGCCTGATTTTCAATGCAAAGATCACAGCCGCCAACTCCAGATCATTTGTGGGATATTTTTTCTCATGGATTTTCAACCACCTTGAGTAATTGGCAATAACTTTATCATTTTGAATTATCACACAGCCTAATCCTTTCTTAAAAGCATCACTATACACCACAAATAGTTTTTTACTTGAAAGGAGTGTGAGTACTGATGCAGTGATAAGCCTCTTTTTCAACTCCTTGGAACAGTCTTCACATTCATGTGTCCAAAAAAACATTACTCCCTTCTGTGTATGCTTGGTCATTGGGTTGGACAATCATGAAAAGTTATTCATGAATCTTCTATAATACCCAGCTAGACCTAAGAAGATATGGATCTCCGTTACAGAAGTAGGCCTCAACCACTCTTCAATTGCCTTCGTCTTGAAAGGGTCCACAGATATCCCTTTTCGGGTGATAACATTCCCCAAGAATGATACTTCCTCCAACCAGACCTCACATTTACTATACTTTGTATACAACTTCCCCCTTTTCCAATTCTTTAACATAGTTGCCAAATGCTTCTCATCTTCTTCCTTGCTCTTGGAGTATATCATAATATAATTAATAAATACCACAACAAATTTGTTGAGATAATCTATAAAGACTCTATTCATTAAATCCTTGAAAATTGTATGGATCATTAGTGAGTCCGAAGGGCATCACTATGAACTCATAGTGTACATACCTCATTCGAAAGGCAGACATGGGAATATCTTCCTTCCTCACCTTTAGTTGGTGATATCCCGACCGAAGGTCCACCTTAGAGAAATAAATAGCCCCACCAAGCTGATCGAACAAGTCATCTATCCGTGGAAGGAGATACTTGTTTTTTATAGTAATTTTATTGAGCTCATGATAATCAATGTTGAGGCATGTTGATCCATCATTCTTCTTGACGAAGAGCACTGGAGCACCCCACGGTGAAGCACTCAGGCCTATAAAATCCTTCTCTATATTTTGATGTAACTACCTCTTCACCTCTTCTATCTCTACAGTGGACATTATATAAGGTGTCTTTGAGATTGACAGAGATCTAGGGAGATGTTCAATTGAGAACTCAACCTCTCGGTCAGGGGGAAGACCCTTCAACTCTTTGGGGAAAACATCAATGTAATCCCTCACGACGGGCATGTCTTCATGAATGATTCTATACTTTTTCTCAATCGTTTGAGCTAGGTATGCTAGCTCATAAGGAAGCAATTTCCAAACATGAGACGAATATTCTAAAGGAAAATCATCTTCCTCCTTGAAATTGTAAAGAATCAGAGGATGCTTCAGGATGTGAAAAGTAATCTCTCTTTCCCAACAATTGATGGTGGCCTTGTACTATGATAGCCAATCCATGCCCAAGATAGCATCAAACACCACTAAAGGAAGTATGACAATATTTTCTGGGAGGTTCAGTCCACAAACATTAACCGGGGAGGAGTTATAAACAATGGATGTGATAATTTCCCCTTTATCTGTTATCACAGATAACTTTTCCTATAAATTTTGAGGTGCTGTTTGAATAGTTCTACTAAACATGCATGATATGAAAGAATGCGTAGAACCAGAATCAAATAGTACGTTCACTATTTTGAATGAATAACAAGAGTACCTCTCAACAAATCATTTTACGACTTCAGATCAGTTGTAGTGATATCATAATCCCTTCCATGTTTCCTTGGAGGTTGTTTCTGATTTTTTCCTGACAAACCTCAGCTTAGGGAAATTGTTCGCATAATTCCCAAGCTCCTTTTAGTTAAACCACTGCACTGCAGGCTGAGTGTTGATATGAACCGTCTGTTCTTCTTCAACAATAATATGATTTTTCAAATCCCTTCGGTAGTTCTTGGCCAGATGACTAAACTTTCCGCATTTGAAGCAATTCTTGGTTCTATTGAGACAGTCACCAAGATGCTTATTCCAACAATTCTTGCAATGGGAAAATTGAGGCTTTTTTTCATCAAGGGATTTTTTTTATGAGCCACCCATGTTATTCTCCATTTTCCACTTCTTGTCACTAGGAAAATGAGACCACTGAGAGTCTCCCATCTCTATTTCAAACCTGAGGTCACACCAGACAATCTCCTCATAGCTATTGAAGTCTCGACTTTACAACACTTTTTGTAGACTCAGCTTTAGTCCACTAAATAAGTGATCCAACATTCTTTCGGTGTTCATGACAATGCTAGAGGTGTACCTTTCATGCCTTGTAAAGTTCGCCTCATACGCCCCGACAAACTCATCTTCCGTCTGCTTGAGTCCAAGGAACTCTCTTTCCATCTTGAGATGGAGGGTTCGAGGAAAATATTTGTTGAAAAACATCCTCTTGAATTCCTACCATTCTATGGAATCAATGTCCTCTTGGGACTTTGTATTCTTGATCAGTGTCCACCACTAATCTACTTCCCTATCAAAATGATAGATTTCCAGTACAATGTTCTCTTCTTTCGAGAACTATATGAGAGAGAAAATCTTTTTAATGGAGTTAATCCATTATTCTGTGAGGAGGAGATTAGAAGACCCGCTAAAAATGGGAGGCCTTTTCTCATGAAGGATTCTATGTGAACTTGCTCTTTTCTTGGAGGAGTGGGGCGTTCCACCTGATTCAAGTTATTATTCATAACTCAATCTAGATGAGCAAGTACTGCAATGATTTTTTGATCACCCACTTCCATCACATTGATAATTTCATTAGGGAAATCATTACATTGCCTCTCACATTGGATTTTGGAATGTGTTCTTCTATTTCCCGCCATTAACTAATAAAGAGAACATATAATTAGAGGTCTTGATTACATAGATATTGAGAATAAATATGGAAAATATGAACATTAAAAGATAAAAATATAAAGTAGAAGTACATACTAACATTTGATTCCTTAGGTTCATATATAGGTTGTCCTCAAATCTATTTATTATCTTATATTCTTATGGCATTTTTTCCTTAATAATGGTCTGTAATAATTTCGTGAATATACCAAAGCATATACCCCAGGAGTGTTGTAACTAAGAGTGCAGCAGGGCCCATTGTCGTGCACCGTACCCATTCAAGTCTAGCTCAAAGCGGTGTTTTCAGGTTTTACCCATTGATACATCTGTGCCAGAGCCACCTCTACCTGCTCATATCCAGACATGGATTTATTTTCTTGATAAACCACTTACTCTATACTCCCCAAAATTTACGAATGTTTCTTATACTTGGTCTCATCCTTAAGGTTTTCACTAATGTGATCTATTCCTAATCTCCAAAAATAACTAGACCATAATTTGATACCAACTATAGAGACCAAATCCTTTTAAATAAAACATTTCATTATTTTAAGCATAAATAACCATCAGAGTACAAGCAACGGATCGGTAAGTCTAGCATCTTTGAAGACTATGTACATATAACATAAAACAGTGGGATAAAATGGGCACTTCTTTATTTAATCTTCATAATGATCTCCTTACTTCTTTTGAGCCCTTACATCTGCATAGGGTACCCTGGGGAACACATGAACAAAGGGATGAGCTAAAAATCCCTCTAAGAGAATGAACATATGGATACACCTAAAGGAAATGAATTAAGAGGCATGGCATAATGGTATCCATAGAATGAAACTTATGGAATCATTTAATATAAGCATGGGAACATAGAGACATGGAATCATAAAAATGTGGAAGAATCATAAATCATATCTTTAGTATGGGTCAAGGCTAACCGCCAATCCCGATTCCCATTTTAGTACGGCTCAAGGCTAACCACCAATCCCGTTTCACATCACATCTCATGATAATTATCCTTACCCAATGCATTGGAGCACTATCTGGGCACACCCATCTCAACATATTCATGAATATCCTTTCCACATAAATACTCTTACCACATATACAATCATACATATTCATCCATACAAAAACATATGGGTACCCATGAAAAGAATTGGGTACCCCAATCATGACATCATTCACATCCAATGGGTGTATCATGAAAATGTCCATATAAGAAATGAATTTGAAATACATGGACATTCATAGGGTCAGATAGGCTTATAAAATGGTGAGTGGTTCAAACATAAGTGATAACATATGAGAGATGTATTTTAGAAACATTAGCATTAAAACATTTTTCTGCGGTTTTGAGGAAAATACTATAGAGCTTTTACAAATAGTAGAGAATACACTCTTTTATATACAAACAAATTTGAATGAGGATGCTTTTCATAATTAAAATACAGAATTTATAAATATAATGTTTTCTTAAAACATAAGGTAGAGTGCTCTTGAAATTGCGTAAAAGTTCGGGAAGTTCTTTTAAGACAGGTGTGCTTATTGGGAAGTATCTAAGAGAGATTCACTTATAAGCATGTATAAACATGAAAGAGAGTGAGAGGTGGATCTTGGAACATGATACTGGATCATATAAACAGAATGTTGAAGTTCTAAATAAAATAATATAAAACAAAAAAAACAAATACAGAGCAACCCAATGGAATAAAGGAAGATTGGGTAGAATCCATCAGTGTTTATTAGCATGGTATCGTGTATAATTAAGAGGGATTTATGAGAGAGATAAGGGGTTTATCATCACTAATAAAACATTATAGAGGTATGTGGAAGGTGTATAAATGTACCCCATTACTTGGAATTACACAAAAAAGCATAAAATATTGATCAATCTTGATAATGAGTAAAAAGGAAAAGATCCCTTACCGTAAATTCAGTGGTGTTCTCTTGTTATTAATGACCTGAATAAAAAAATTAGGATTATTAATTAATAGTTCCATAACCACTTCAATATGTAATTTATTTATTTTTAACCTTTTTAGTTCATTAAATACCTTTTTATTAGTTAAAAGGTGTAATTTCATTTTTTGTCTCGTTTGTTTACTTGGCATTAAAAGATCGGTTCACTTATATGAATTTTTTGATTATATACATGATGAAAGTGGTTGTACAGAATTTAAGTTATATTAATCAGTTCATATCCAGTAGAATACATGGTTTTAGTTTTAATTATGTTACTTATAGTGAATTATAATTATTATATATATATATATATATAACCATAGTGATAACCGTTTTTGTAGATCGGTGGATTTGATTACAAAGAATGTCTTTTGATTTATAACCTAATTCCATTTGTACCAAAGTCTTATAGAACCTAAAATAGGTTATATAAAATTTATAATAATCTTGTTCGAAAATAAAACAAATGGTTTCATTACCAGAATTAAATATAATAATAGAAATTGATAAATTGTTGTCCTTGAATGTGCTAAATTAGCACATGTCAAATGGTGCTTTCATTTCATTCAAAAAAATGGTGGGGAAAGGGAAGAAGATAATGAAATATACCACTAGCAGGAATACATTACATTAAATTTATGTTACTGGATTTATCATACCATTATGGTCAAGGGTTGTGAGGAAAGAAAATAAAAAAAAGAACTTGGAAGAAAAGAAGAAATTTGGGAAGAATAATTTACCTCTTGAGACTTCCTCCTTTGAGAACCCCTTAAGGGGAAAGGTTTTGGTATTATGAGGAGGATAAGAGATTTTGGACGTATGGGAGGACCTTGGGGAGAGATTTGGAAAAATATTAGAGAAGGATTGGAGCTTGGGAGGATTGGAGAGAAGAGGGAGTGAAGTGGGGTTTTATAGTGGAGGAGAGGAGGGATTTCAGGATATTATAATCATTAATTTATTATTTAATCCCAAGACAAAGAATAGTATGTATTACATGACCAAGAATAGTAAACGGGTAATGTGAATTCGAAACAAGTGGTCTTACATCAGCATAACATCATCGATGACTCAATTAATCAATTATTTAGCATTTATTGTGAATTATGGGATTCTACTATTCAACAAAATTTCAAGTATTTCAGAAAAATCCAAAAAATTCACCCTAACCATTTTTCGATGTGTAGAATCCAAAAATGAAGTCCATTTTACCAAAATAAATTTCTAAATATGATTATTTTAATATTTCATTATAATCATAATTTATTATCAAAAACTAGATTTAAAACATGCATTAACTCATTCTAAAACATAGGTATATTGTAATTCCAACATGTATATTATTTTTATACTACCATAGGTGAGGTTACTATTCATTAGGGAATATATCTATTCATAAGGGTATGTTATTATTCATTAGCGTAGGTTACTATTCACCAAAAAAATATTCTTTCTTTATAAGACTCCAAAAAACATCTTGAACACAACAGTGTATGCTGTATTTTCGAAATTTCAAACACATAAGTGAAAAAATTATGTTTAAAGGTCACTTATCACATAGTAGTTCATCATGTTGTGTTTTCATGTGATTTTATGACAGAAATATAAGAACGGAATTTCCATTGAAAGACTTTGGGTCGTTACACTATGTCATTGGTATACTAAGGGTGTATGTTTAATATTTCGATTTCCTAATATATCATGATAGAAATATGTATATAATTACAACCTTAATACCTTGATACAGTTATTGAAAATTCATGGAGACATATATAACCATGTGCTAGTTAATTATGCTACTCATTATATCATTAGTTGGAGGTTAATCCAAATAGGATTTTTCCTCTCATATAAAGATTTTTACATTTATGTCATAAATAATGATATACAAGTAAGTTTATAGTCATACCTAGATAGTTTATATGACGTGAAAATAAATTTTGGTGAGTGAGATGTGATTTGATTATTCATATAAAATAAATAATTGGTAATATATTCATTGAACTATTTACATTATACTCAGATAATGGTAAATATATATACATATATATGGGATTTAAATACTCAATGTCCCATGGTTACTCGATCTCTTGGACAGATGAATTGTTTGTCTATCAACAATTTTATATGATTCAGTTGGTGGACATAGTTGTAGAGAAACATGTGTTTAGTGGAGATCATGTTAGATCCCTTTTTAGATTTTTTATAATTAATACTTTGTTAGAGACTACTCATTGATTACATTATAAATTTTGGGATTATTTTTTTTGTTAGCACTATAAGGGCCAATGGGGACATACTTTTTGGATAAGTGAATGTCGATCAAGTTTATGAATACTTTTTCAAAAATATTTTTAATGGATATTTTGTAGTTTTTATAAATTGATTGGTCATGTTGTGGCATATGATGTAATATTTTGTAAAAATTAATTATTGGTTTTCAAAACATTCATTTCGAAATATCTTAAAGGTGTTTTGGATTTTGATTCATGATTTGTTATAAATGTTGTGACATATGGTGAACATGTTCTTGGTCAATGGAAGTTTTCGTTATAGTGGGAGATTGATGTATATGTGCACTAAACAGCCAACTGGCGTCTACTGGTTTAGACGAGATAATATTCTACCCTTAAGTGAACCATGATATAATTTGAGACATTGTTTCACTACATATATTCAGGATAATTATCATAATGTATAATGATTCTTGGTTTAGCCTTCTTCTTCCACTCTAGCTATTTTTCTTGGTGACAATCATCACAATATGATGATTATGAGTATTTTTAAATTAAATATGTTCAATTAAATTTTATCCACATTGATATTTGATTATTTTTAATGTTATTATGATCAGAAATTTCAATATATGCTAATGGAAAATATCTTAAATTAAGCCCATTTATTGGATGACCTTCGGTTCTAATTTATGTTTCACTGATCCTATAGTAATTTTTTTCAATCAATAGAAATCGTAAAAGATAATAATATCAATATATAATTTTCTAAAATAATTAAATAATGTCCTAGATAACAATGGTGCTGAGAGTGGTTCTTTCTAATCATTAGTTGCATCCCATTATCCAAAGATACAACTAGAGTAATGTGTTTTTTGACATTATATATGTGGTCTTGTCAAAGGAGATAAAAAATATTCATTATTCTAGTTCTTTTAGTATAAGGTATGCAATTATTATTCTTTTTTTATATATATTATATATTTATTGATTTATTCAAGTATTAATGGTGTTTTTGATTGGTTTTTCTACTATGTTTAAGAGGTCACACATCCCTCTTAATCCTAACAATAATCATCACATTTCCATAATAAAAACATCACACCAAATAATGAAATTTTATGTACAAAAATTCATTACCACAACCACATAAATCATATAATGTGTACCCCCCAGATCATTACGACAATCAATACCATAGGGAAGAATACAAATATACCCCCTTTAAATCATAATTTCATGTAAATTACGAATTCCGGGCACAAACAACACCACTATAATTTTTATATCTTCATGTCATTGGATCATTATTGTAATTAAGTGATTATACCATTTTGAAATTTTATTATGACATATAAATAGAAGTAAACATGACCTATACATTTTAATAAATTTATTTATAATAATAACCATAAAATAGATAACATTGAATCCTGTAAAACACATGTGAATCACCCTTTTCCTATTGATTTAATTAATCCAGTTAATTATCATATTTAGGATCATTATAACCATACATTCAATGAAAAAAATTAAATAAATATTCCAAATTAATTTTTTTTAATAATAATTGATAATTCTTTAATAACCTATCTCAACCATATATTTGAAGATTGTAGTGTAATGTCGAGGAGAGGAAGATGATCACACGTCATAGAATTGGAAATAAACTGTTAAATCCATAGAAAACTAAAATTAATCAATTAAGCAACCCAAATAAACAAAAAAAAAATAAAAAAAAACCCACTTCGATAGGGCCACATTGAAATAATAACAATATATAATGGAGAATAAGAAGAATGGTAAACAGATTTGATGTTATGGATATTGATCACTTAATGATGAGGGAAAAACACACCAAAGTATTCTCAATTAAATAAAATAGTTTACAATTGATCACCAAGTGTTCGTAATATGTTAGAGAAATAGTAGATAATTTTAAATAGTGATTGAATTTATAAAAAAAACTGGAATATCAAGATATTACAACTAGATAGTGGTCATTACACCACAATGAAATCATGGTCTGAATACCATGGTATGATATCCTACCAATAATTTTGGATCAGGCCTCTTTAAAACTGATATTAATAAAAATGATCATGGAAAATCAATATAGTCACAATATAACGGATAGACCTATAAATATCTCCGATAAAATAACATCTATTCCATATCATTATGATATATAATGAATACAAAACATTATGTAAATTCCATCTACATGTCAGAATGATTCCAAAAGAAGAAGAAATGTCAAAATTTACAACTTATGAATCCCTTGTATAGTGAGAAGAGAATTAGTATGGTATCCCTAATGTATGATTAATAATAAATTCCTTGAGACATAAAATCTCACAACCAAAAAATTCATATCCAAACCAACATTATGTATGATTGACTCAATTTATTTCACTCCAAAATAAATATATGTAAGATTACCCCAAGGGCCCTCAATACATAACTGATAAGTACCAAGCCACATTAAACATATCCTAACAAGATAGAAGGTCTTTTAATTATCATATCCTATTATCCACACCACAACATTCACCTCACACTATGAGAACACTTCTCATGGTGAAACACACCAGAATATTATAACCATTCTACTTTAACCAACTCATCTTGGTGCAATGCACTAATGCATGCCAAAATGAACCCTTTCAGATGATAATCTTTCTCAAACACCCAATACCATCCATCAAATCTTCTTTTAACACCTATGATATAGGAAATATACAAATTAATTGTCTTAGAAATTGAGGGAAATTATATTTTAAACCCAACAATTATTCATATCATTAAGAATCAAAATCAATCCTAGAATAAAGAAAAATGACCAAAACCCCAAACTTATCTGAATGGTAACCCATAACAAGAATAAAATATTTACTGAAACATAATATAGTACAAGTTGGAGTAATCACTATCAAATAATTATAAAATAATGCATCTCAAAATAAAGGAAAAATAAGGTTCAAAATAACTCTAGATATTGTGGTTTCATCTTGAATTGATATAACCATGTATACTACTCTAGGCCACCATTTTCCCATAAGACATGAACCAATGGAATTAAAATACCATGTAAATCCTTCTTCGAATGATCTTAAATCTCAATTATTAAGTCTTAAAATGTTGTTTCATCATAAATATCCAATTCAGTGTAATTATTGACATATGATCCATTTTGATTACATTGAAGAAGCTACAATACAAGGAATATATCATGGATATTATCCAACTATGTAGGAAGTGTTGACTGATATGCCTCCCTTCCAATATGATTCAATGCCTTGAAAGGCCTAATGAATTCAGAATACAACTGACTCCTATGTATGAACCCTTTATTCCCATGATCAGGGAAAACATTCAAGAATGCATGATCTCAAAGGTCAGACTATAGTGGTCTAATCCTCTATTTATTATAACACTTTTACGATCCTGGACAACAATTTATTAAATCATGAATCGTCCAAACCTTCTCAGTAACAATAGAGAATACTTCTAGACTAATTACTATTGGTTCATTAATCTCTATCAAACTAAATGTGGATCTAAAACACCTCCCATACACCACATAAAATGAAGGAATACAGATGGAAGCGTGGTTGAAATTTTTATTAGAAAACTAATCCAAAGATAAATTCTTCACCCTTGAACCCCAAAACAATTATAATTTGTTCACATAACATATCCTTTATTATATATATGGTTCTATTAATCTGTCTAACAATCGAAGGATGGAATATTTTATTACGACACAATTGTAGGGCATATGAACATTAAAGACCTCATGAGACACATTTTGTTAAATTATGATCCAAAACAAAAATTATCATACACAAAAATCCGATTTTTTTTAATCTCATCCATGTACCACATCCCCAAATCATTCATAACACACAATTCCTTAGTCGCTATGAAATGATATCACAACATCAATTGATCAAAAAACACCCCAATAGAATTTTCATTGTCCATATGATTGGAGAAAACTGTGTGTAAATGCATCAATATATCCTCTCCCTTTAATATATGAACCTCAAATGGATACATCAAAACTCTAGGAACACAATGGTCTACCTTAACTTTTTAGGAAGCTAATCTCCATGATGAAAACGTTAACAATGTGAAATTCAACCATGACCACAAAAAATAACTCTTTAAGGTGTGATATATCATGGTCAAGTGAAGATTCTTTGGTTGAGGTGATTTATAAAACTCATGAAGAATATCATATCATGTAACTAATTGAATTAATAGATTATATTAAAATAACCCTTTGATATTGATTATCCTTCCACTATCCCTTGGGATTGTCACCACAAAAAACATGATCTCACAATACCTCCACCTATAGGTCTCCCAAAAATACACCACCAACTAATGAAATAGGAAAAATATTCTTTTCGTCTAGTATAATAAACATCCACCATCATCCTCCACCATATAATAATACATTTATATAAGCTTTAACAATACCTTCTAAACATCTCTAGACTCCCAAACAATACTTCCCTATTATATCCTACTAATCACTTTAGTAATAGAATTCACATACCATAGAGTGTAAAATATCTTCAATCCATAGTCCTTTGAGAAATCCATCAGGCTTCACTGGTGCAGATTATATCCCTCTAACAAAAAATATATCTCAATATGTTATAATTTTGGAAGTCCAAAAACTGACCACCAATGTTCTTATATCTCCAAAGCTTCAGTGGAAACACCACTATAGCCAACCTAAAAACATGTGTGGAATATTTACACATTTCACTGTGTAAATATTGAGGACCATATGAAATCACTACCATTTATTTTATAAATATAAAATTAAATTAACGATGATAAGTATCATAAACAACCATGAATATTACTCCCTCCTCTATAAAATGATTGGTATGTGCAATAGACCTCTTCTCTTTTTGGTATTAAAAACATATAGACACTAATTAGACCATATAAATACGATTTACTTAGAGGTAAATTCTATAATGTAAAATTTTATATGTGGTAAATTGGGAATGATCCTTGCTTAAAACCTTGAATGACCTAAAAAATTGTGAACTCGTATGATGTTATTGGTTTACATAAAAGAAATAAACTACATCTACCATTGAAGGATCCACCAATACTCCATGATGAGACAGTGTATGGATAATAAAATGAACCTATAATATCTAAACATACACTTATAAAAATTACCATAGTTTGTGGTATTAAAGGACTCCTATCATAGATATTGGATGCTTAATATATTCCTCCTCTTAATTCAACAACATAAGAATTTCATGAATGAACATTACCATGAACTAATTTATCAACACATAAAACATGGAATTCATAATATTAATATAAGAAACTAGTTCAATTATGAAACCACATGGAAATATAGCAAACTAAAAGATTCTATTAAAAAAAATTCATGTTTTCTTCGGGTAACATCTTATTTCAACCTCACCTAATGATATTATTCACACAAATGGATATTTGAAATACAATATTATCCAATAAACTAGTAGAATAAATCATTTATCTACATAGGGGTAAAATTATTTTTCCATATCATAGTTTGACCATATGTAGTATATGTACAACATCACACTATCATTAACCTTCTAGGAAAATCATACTATAGTAGCCCAAGGAGACACACTTGGGTTGAAGATATCTATATGAATCAAGTCATTGATCTGAATCATGAATTCTTACAACACATAATCATCCATCAAATATGTTTACATTAAAATCATAGAGATAAATATTTTTTACACTATCCCAAATCTAATGTTCAGTCCCAGGGGTAGCATAACATCTTATACATGAAGAACATATAGGAAAACCTCATCAAAGCTAAGAAACAGTACAATCAATACATCCATTAAACCTGAAAATAACTCTACCAGCTGAGATAAAAATTTAAATATGATCCTGTAATATATCTAGAGGTATTTCTCACCAGTGAACATTTTAAATTGTATTTCCACATCAACTAATGAAATTATCTTCCAAAATAAATTTTGATAGCACACATAAATTTTTTTTTTTCAAATAATGACATTGTGAGGTTTTATGTAGAGGAGGGTTGAATCTCAAATTTATTGACATTATGCCACCATTATCTCACAACCCTAGAACACATTAGGAAAACTTGAAAAGCCCTTAAATATCAACGTCCTCATTAAGGGATATAAATCCTATATACATTGAGTTCTAAGGAATGGACTAAGGAAAGTGATATAAAATAATATGAAAACTTTTAATCATAATAAATGAAAACCAATGTTTAATATATGAATATACTACCTTGAATAATAATTTCCCTACCTGGAAGTAGAAAATATTGTGTATGAAACTAATCATTTCCAGATCATCTACCTTACTATCACTACTAAAGACCACCACTATGAACTTTCACAATATTATTTAATGATGGTAAAGGGAAATAATGAATTTATCCTTGGTTTTTAATACATACCCTCAAAGGATCATTGGCTTGTTAAAACAACTTCTTACAAGGACTTGGGGATTTATGTTGAGTTTGTAGTATAAGTGTCCCACATACCCTTTTATAAATACAGAGATTAGTTAGGCACAAGAAATGAGGATGTAAATAACTTTCCTAAGAACATAATACCTCTATAATGACCATGGTAGTGAAATAATATTAATAATATCTACAGATGGATATAGAATAATTCAATGACTGCTTCAATTTTAGTTGATTCTTAACTTCCTCGATATCCACAATCTGCAATCCATAACTATACTCATAAACAATTTTGATGAATCTCATCCCATAATGATCAGGTATATGAATACATCATCTTGATCACCTTAGCCTTAGATAACACATAATGATAAGCTATAATGTTGAATGGGGTGACTTGATTACAAATAATTGGATTTATAACCACTTTAAAATATTTATCCATGCACATTAAATCAAGAAGAAGATTGAGAGTATAATTAATGAGGTCCTTATAGTGGATTTGAAGCTTCTGAACACTCAATATCCACATGTGAATATTAATAAACTCAAGACACTTAACTACCATCCAAATTGAAGAGATAAACACAAAACAGAACTACTTTTGAAAATATTCACATGACATTGATGGCTCTTTATACTCCCTAAAGAATAAAAACACCCACAAATTCATAAATCCTCTAATTAAAATATTTTTTATGGGATACAAATATGAATTTTAATAAATATCATATTGAAGTTGATATAACTATATTCTATCCATTGAAAAATATTCTAATCAAATATATATGTTTCATTGTTTTCCAAACTGTAATATTAAAACTCACTAAGAATCTTCCTCCAAGACACATCTTACTTAGCCATGTCAAAACTTTTCTGTCCATCCAGAGAATTCTATTAAACATCACCAACCTAGGCCAGTCATTATTGGTTACCACCATCCTTATATATACTATTGAACAAGGTAATTCATTTCCATATAATACTGAAATCTTCATTGAGAAATGATTATTTAATTTATTTCATTTCCCCAAAAGCACCAAAATTTAATCACTAGAATTGATAACCATGGTTCATGTACCACAACTAGGCTTGTGCAATATAGTCAACATAATATCACATAAGACATTTTATATTCTGATGGTCCATTCCTTTAATCCTAGAAGTCCTTTAATAAATGTATTCTAATCATCTCCCTTAATACATAGTGTCTCTATTTTAATTGAAAAAAATTACATACCTATCCCATAGATCATCAATAATGCATAACTAAGATATATATTATAACTCACTATCATAGATCTAAAATAATTCTATTAGGTATGTTCCCACTAGTACACCTACTAGTGTAGTATTGAAGATCAAAATGACATCTAAAATCCTCATCTATTGTGATATATTTTGAATACATGCACCGAACATATAAAAACACACATATAAGGGGAAATTTTCTCATAATCCTTAATACATATAGAAAAATATCCATGAAAATCAATATCATGTAATATAAATCTAAAATATCATAAAATCATGTAATTTCATATAAGATATACCAAAAAACACAAAACCGAAATAATGTGAAATAAAATAATGAACAGAAGTAACAAACTCCACAACTTTTTGTAGTCCAGCTTGGCCACCAAATCTATACAGAGACTTGTTAAAATAAATTATATATATATATATATATGGGTGAAAAAACAAATATAATATCTAGGATTAACCCTAAAACGTCTCACCTAATTATGGAAAAATAATACTTCTACCTCAAAGAAAACTACTATAATCTAGTGATTTACATATGGTAAAATACCAATGGTTTCTTCAAACAATTTCTATAGTGTAAAAAAGGCAACATTTGAAAACCGTTTTAAGAAAGCACTGGTTGTGCCTATGATTTCCCAACAGTTTTCCAAAATCATTGGGGATTAAACATTTTCTCTATAATATACCAATGATATCTCAAAATAGTTGGTAAAGAGAGGCATTCCCAACATTTTTAAAAACAGTTGGGAGTGTTTTCTCTAAGAAACTTAGCGCCCTGGCTCCCAGTCAGCCCGATTACAGACCGAATCCAAAGCTCCTACTGAAGTGTTCTCACCCGTGAAACTACTTCAAGCCATATATTCATCTTTAATCAATAAAATTTTTTATTTATACACTTCAAATTAGTATGTGTAACCTTATTTTTAGTTTTCATACTCCACTTTCTATTTTCTGTTTTGATTTTAGATAAATTATAGTTAATGTTGTAGTTGGAGTACCGAAACATTTGGTTTGTTTTATGTTTTTTTGTTCTACACTTCAAACATGGTAACGGGTTTGTTTCATGGGATTTGTTTTGTCATGGGTGGGTAAAGGGTTTTTTTATGTTTTCTAAACTTTAGTTTAGTTGAAAATTGGATTTGTATTTTGGTGTTGGATGGATGATTTATTGGAATTGTGAACACCCCCACCCCCACCCCCCTAGACACATCCCACCACCTATACATCCCTTCCACCCCATGGACACCCCCCATTGGGAAGGACCCCACCCCCTACACCCCAACCCCCAGGACACCCCCACCCCCACCCTCCCTGGACACCCCTCACCTCCCATGGATAGCCCTGCACCTGGACCCCTCCACCCCTTTGGCACCCCCACCCTTTGGACATCCCCCCCCCCACCCCCATGGACACCCCAACACTTTGGATAGCCCCCTCCCACACCCCATGGACACTCCCACCCCCTCCCTGGACAACCCTCACCCCCATGGACACCCCCCTTGGATGCCCCCAACCCATTGGACAACCCCCCCCCCCCCCCCACCTCCACCACTCCTAGACACCCCACCCCTTGGACACCCTCCGCCACCTTGGACAACCCCCCACCCCACCCCCTTAGACAGCCCACCCAAGACACCAACACACCTCCAAGACACCACCGCACCTCCTAAGTGGTTGACCCAATTTTTAAATTGGAATTAACAATGTAATTGACTTCCCCTTTCCCCAATGACATTTTCTTAGTGACCCATAGAGCCTTATAAATTTAATTTGTAATGTTTTGATAAATTGAATGTGTTGTTTGGAATGAAATGTCTAATTCATGATAGTTTGCCTTTCATAATGAATAAAATGATTCAAATAAAATGGCCCTAAGGGGAAATCAGGAGGGCTAAAGAGATGTCCATGTGTGGGGGGTTGTCCCGGTGGCAGTGGGTTGTCCCGGGGGTAGGGGGATGCATGGGGTGGGGGTCTATTTGGGTGTGAGGGAGGGGGTATTTGATGCCCTAAGGTGGGGTGTGGTCTATCCAGGGGGTAAGGGTGGGGTGTCCAGGTGGGGAAGGGGTGTGGGGTGTCTAGGGATAGGGTGTGGTCTTTCCAGGTGGGGGGGCTTTCAAGGTGGGGTGGGGGGTGTCGAGGTGGGGGGATGTCCAGGTTTGGGTGGGCTGTCCAGGTGGGGGCGGGGGCTGTAGGGGAGGGGTAATGTGCTGTCCAGGGGGTCATGGTGGGGTTTCTAGAAGGGGGAGGAGGGTGTGGGGTGTCCAAAATAGGGTTTGGTTGTCCGGGGGGGGTTGTCCAGGTGGTGGTGGGGAGTTTTTCTAGGTGTGCGGTGGATGTTCATGGGGGGGATATCCATGTGGGGGGTGGGCTGTCTAGGTGGGGGTTGGGCTGTCCAGGAGGGGGTGGGGGTGGGCTATCTAGGCATGGGTTGTCCAGGTGTGGGGGGGGGGGGGGCTGCAGGGGTGTCGGCTATCCATGGAAGGGGTGGTTGTCTAGGGGGGCTATCCAGGTGGGGGAGGTGGTTTGGGCTATCCAAGGATGGGGCTGTCTAGTGGGGGTGGGATGTATAGGGGTGGTCGGTGGGGGTTGTAGGGGAGGGGGTGTTGGATATCCATGGAGGGGAGGGTTGTCCAGGGGTGGTGGGTGGACTATATAGGTGGGGGAGGGGGTGTGGGATGACAAGGGGTGGGGGCTATCCATGGGGGTGGGGTGGGCTATCCAAGTGGGGGAGGGGGTGTTGTTTGTCTGTGGAGGAGGGGTGGGATTTCTAGGTGTGGTAGGGGGTGTCCAGGTTGGGTGGGGGGCTATCTGTGTGGGGGTGTAAGGAGGGTAGGGGTTGTTCGGGTGTGGGGGTGGGGGGGTTCATGTTAGAGGGTGGGTTGTCCAGTCCAATACTCGACAAAATAAATTGGAATCAAATATAACCAATGTATAGGTGCTTTCACACGTGAAGACATTTCTTGAATTTCCATACCAACACTCACTCTTACCCTTCCAAGAAGAAGATATATCTTCAAGGAAATCTCACTCGGGATCATATAAACAATCCATATTAATGTCATTCAAATTTAACATTCTTACTACTACATATCACTTAATGATATGACAAGTCTCACACTCCTATGAGTAGTGTCCTATCAAAACATGGATCGTAAAATCTGATCCATGTATTATATTTGTTGGTGTGTTTAAAATTGGATGTGTTGTGATTTGTATATTTGATATTCATGGTTTACACCAACAGTCTTCTAGGGCATCTATAATATTCTTGAAATCATTCAAAAATTGGATAAATACTGGATATTTTTACCCCTGTTTGGTGGTGGAAACCCCCACCCATTGGATAGCCCCCACCCCCTTATGCACCCCCCAGCCCCCCCCCCCCCCCCCCGGACACCCCCACCCCCTAGGCAGCCCTACCACCCCAGTGGATAGCCCTTCCACCCCCGTGGACGGCCCGCTGACCCCCTGTGGATATTCTGCCAACACCCTTGGTCACCCTGTACCCCCTAGATAGCCCCTCCACCACCATGGACAGCCCGCCCACCCACCTGCACCCCTTGGGATATCCCTGACACCCCCATAAACACCGTGCCCACCCCCTGGACAACTTGTACACCATGGAAATCCTCACACACCCTGGAAATCCCCCCACACCCTGGAAATCCCCCCCACTCCCCTGGACACCCTGACCCCCTGAACAGCCCACCAACCCCCCCTAGACACCTCATACCCGCCTGGACAGCCACCACCTTCATGGGCAGCCCCTCCACCCCCATGAACAGACCGCCCACCCACCCCATACCCCCTGGACATCCTGGAAACCCCATGGAGGGCCCACCCATGCCCTGGAAACTTCATACCCCTGGACATCCCCCATCCCTAGGAACCCCCCCCCCACCACCCCTAGACACCCCCTGACCACCCTGGACAGCCCAACCACCCCCATGGACAGCCCTCACATCCCCTGGACACCCCTCCCCATGAACATCCCCCACCCCCATGGACAACCCCTACCCCCTTTGCACCTTCCCACCAACCCAAACACACCCATCCCCTCCGACACCCACCACCCCTAGAAATCCCCCCCAAGACACCCCTGACCCAACTAGATAGCCATGTCACCCTCGTCGACAGCTCGACCAACCCCTGTGGACAACCCACCCACCCCCTAAACAATTCGTACCCCCTCGGACATCCCCTGTACACCACTGAAAACCACGCACACCCATGGACACCTCATACCCCCTGGACAGCCCCCCCCACACACACACACCAAGAAATCCCCAACCCCCCCCCCCCCCCCACACCCCCTGGGTACCCCCGACCCACCTGGACAGCCCCGCTACCCCTAAGGACAGCTCACCCACCCCCCTGTATAGGTTTTACACCCCTTGATATCCCCCACCCCAACCCCATAGACAGCCAACCCACCTTCCTCGGAACACCCACCCACCACCCCCGGACACCCCACATCCCCTCGAACGCCCCCACCCCTCGAACCCCCCCCCCCCCCACCCCCTTGACTCTCAGACCCCATTGGATAGCCTAAACACCCCCATGGACACCCCAACACCCCCTTGACACCCCCACCCTCTTGTCCAATGTATGTGATCACTCAAATTATCTACTAAAATATAAAATTTCATCATTTTAAAATTTAGTCAACTCCTTAAAAATTTTCCCCCACAAGTGTACATGATCTTGTTCGCTCATGTATAGTTCTTCAAAGATTTTTTGTAATATGTATTGTATTTTTTGTATTTTATATTATTATTCTCTTATCATGTAGTGTGTCAAATATGGCTTCATATAAATTGATCAATTTTCATTTACGTAAATATATTTTGGATGAAACTTTAATTTTGTTGATTTTCTTTTGACGAAATGAATTGCAACAATTATTTTGTTACCGAATGGATAAAAGTTGTATGTATGAAACTGATCATCTCTCAAGGGATTTTCAAAACAATTTGGAGAGATTTTTAGATTTTACATTTTACAATGCTTCAGATAGTGGTCACATACAGTTCCTCTAGTACATGTGTGTGGGAAGACCTTGGTTGAGCCGTGATGAAGTCATCTACCACATAACCAAATATGGTTTTCAAACATACTACTCTGTGGGGTATCAAAATGGGTAGAAAATGACATCTCAAATTAATGATGATCCAAATGAGAGGACTGTATTGGATAATTTGTTATATGATCGGTTTTCGATTATTCCTCAACATGAAAAATAAAGGATTCCATCCCAAGAAGATTTCTATATGAGCACACGTGATGCGTCTAATGAAAATGATGATGTTTTCAGGGTGAACAATTTGAATGATTATTCAAAGACTCTAGTGTATCGACAATGATATAAAATGAAAAAGCTGGAATTTTTAATCTGAATGTTTCATTAGAATACTATGTATGGGATTTTTAATACTGAAGTCGATTACATTCTTAACTTTTTGAAGGACTTACCTCTAGATGACAAAGATATTCCCTCAATCCACCATATAGAATGAATGTTAGTTGAAGAACATTGATTTTCAAGAAAAAAAATTAATTTTTGTTCGAATGATTTCAGTTTATTCATAGGGGAAAATGTTGAATGGAATGATTGTATAAAATGTAGCACATATCACTGGAAGCCAAAAGCTGATGGAACACCATATAGTGTTCCAAATAATGTAATGTGTCTCATTCCATTGATTCCCAAACTCCATAATCATTTTTTCTGAAGAAATATCAATAAAAATGTGATAGAATGATCCTGAGAGAACAAAGAATAATGATGAGTTGGTTCACACTACAGATGGATTTTCATGGTAGAGATATGATGGTCAATATCCTGATTTTTCATCTGACATGCATAATGTGAGGTTGGGTCTTTCACGCGACAATTTTAATTTTTTTGGGTAGATTCATATGTCGCACATCACATGGATGATTTTTATACTCATTTATAATCTTCCCCCATGATTGTGTATGAAAATAACTTTCACCTTCATGAGAATACTCATATCTATCACTTATGATCCCTGCAATGATATAAACGCATACATGCAACATTTAATAAATGAGTTTAAACTTTTTTTGTATGTGTGTGTGTGCACATACGATGCATGTTCGAAAGATATATATCAGATGCATGTTGGTCTTATGTGGATGATCAATGATTTTATGGCTTATGCAATGACATCTTGATGAAGCGTGATGGGAAAACAATCATGCCATATTTGTATGAAGAATACATGATCCAAAATATTGAAACATCATTGTTGTTTCAGTTTTATGGGACATCAACGATTCATATCAATGGACCGTACATATAGAAATACTCGTCAAAGATTTGACAATACGATGGAGAATTATGATCCACCTCAGCGTATGTATGGAACTGATGTGCTTAATGAATTGATAAATTTTAGTTTTTCATTTGGGAAGTTTAAAATGAAATATCGAATGAAAAATAATGTTTCCAATGAAACATGTTATAATTAGAAGAAGAGAAGTATCTGATTTTATTTTCCTTATTGTTCAACCAATTTATTATGTCATTTCTTAGACATAATTCAAATTGAAAAAAATATATGTGAAATGATGCTTTTGATTCATATAAATATTAAGGGAAAGACAAATGATAATTTATGGTCCAAACCTTTCTAAGATGTGATTCATTTGAAGATAATATATTTGAAATGATGCTTTTGTTTAGAGATAATTTTTCTAGGATGTTGTCCAAGTCATTCTAGTCACCAATCTATGGAGTTTAGGAATTCTCATCAGGCTATGTTAGAGCTAAAGCATGTAGTAATGTACCTTGAAATCTGAACTAGTTAATGGTAGGTTATTATCATAGAGGAGGATATGCATCTATCCTTTTTGATGTTATCCATTCTATGTTGTTTGGGTAGACATGATGTTGAATTTTAGGAACATTGGAGGTTGTTATAAGTAATTTATTTGGTCATTCCTCATTTTCACAATATGTATGTCACCTTGGGAATTTAGAAAATGTATCATTGGGGAATGTTTTTAACTGATTATATTGAAAATATTTAACTGTGATTTCATGAAATTAATATACATATATCTCCTATTTGAGTTTTTGATCTGTGTATCCTTACTGATTCATTTAGTGTGACTTATTGATATTGAGTAGAATCATGCCTTTTTGATGAAAATTTTAAAAGAAAATATGAAAAAGTAATTGGTTTATCCCAATAAGAGAGTCCCTATGTGGATATAAGTGTGGTAGATATAGTTGTGTGTTCTATGTAAGATTTGGGACATGAACATAAACCCATTCATGTTCTTGCTCTTGTAGTGGAACCAAAAAATTATGAATCGAGATATCAAGGTCAAGAATTTATTCTCAAAAAAATCACTAGTGTTCTAAAGAAAAAATAACATTCATAACCCTTTATATTAGTTGAAAAAGAGAGATAAATTATTGATTTTCTTGGAAATATTTATTTTTATTAATGTAAAATGCGGTACCATCATGATGGAATGACTTGGATGGATATAGTGGTACTCTACCCCCTGGATATCCCCCTACCCATGTGGACAGCCCGCCCACCCCCTGGATAGCCCGCCCCCTATGGACAACCCCACCCCAACCCTTTGGACACATAGTACCACTGGATATCCACACCCAACCACTGTAGATATCCCACCCACACTCCATGGACAACCCCTACCCCACGGGACAACCCGACCACCATCGTGGATAGCTCTCCCATCGCCCTGGACACCCCCTCCCCCTATGGATAGCCCCCCATCCCCTGGAAACCATGTACCTGTAACATCCCAGGTATGTAATGAATAATAGATATTTTTATCTATGTCTATTAATGAATTAGATAGGGTTTTAGAGGCATAAAATGAGAATAAATCCAATCTTAAGCATGGAATACACTAATATTTTTAAAAGATTGTTTTACTATCTTTTGATGAAAAATCATTTTTAATTCAAACTTTTGACAACATTATAAGATCTATTTTTCAAAATAAACTTATTCTTTATGATTGGAACATTGAAATTTAATTTGGATAAATTTATGGTATTTTTTCGACAAAGTTCATTTTTTTAATGAATAGTAAAAAATGTAGTATTTTAATTCAAAACCCCTTTTTAATATAATTTATTTATATGATTAGATTACCTTTTGAATTTTTTTTAAAGTTAAATTAGAATATATTTTTAACATTTAATCCAATAGTGGTAATTGGAATTAATTTCACTTTGAAATTGGACTTAAACTAGTGTCAATCTTTTGATACTTATTGTTTCATAAAAACACTCTATTTGCTCTGACAGCGGAAATTAATTATTAAATTAATTAATGTAACTTATCTGTTTTGAATATTGTAAAATAGACATCATTTTTTAATTCGGAATATCACATAGAGCTTAAGGGAAAGTTTTGGTATTTTTCTAAAAAACTTCAATTTTTGATGAATAGTGAAACCACTAAGTGGTACTTAAAAACTGATTTTGTGTTTAAATGAAATTTTACCACCTATGTGTTTTTAATTTCAAAAATCAAACATACATGGTTTTAATTAAGAAGTAAAATTTTGTTTAATGAGATTAAAATAATTTTTTGGTGAATAGTAACTTTTAAGTTTTTAATCGCGATTAGAGTTAATTAGTGTAATTTAAGGTAAGAATAATGTTTTAATAATATCAAATGAACTTGACATATGTACTACCCTTATTTGATTTTTCATGGACGACCAAGAAAATCCATGGGTCAACTTGGGGACCCCATGGAGCCACATTGGTAGGAAAATTAAATTAATATCTTTTTATTTAATGTTAAAATTAAAATGACACAAACATGAGTTGTTTTACTAAAACAATTTTTAAATGGGGTTATAAAAGTCAGAATTTTGACTATAAATAGTAATTGTAAATAAAAAAATATTTCCTACATCATGTTGTTTTTTTTATAATTTGAGACATTAAATAAATTAAATTATTTATGACACCATGATGATGCATCGATGACCTCATTATTTAACGATTTAAATAAAATGAAAATATAATATAAAATCTAAGACCTAAACATGTCAAAAACCTATTTTATGGGAGTATTTCGAACCCTTATCACCTGATCCTTGGGATTTATAATTGTGGGACCTTTTGAATCTGAAAAGCATTTTATAATAACGTATCTTTTTGTAACATTCCAAGAGTGCCCCTCCTCTCCTCTTATAAATGTCCCCCACCTCTACCACCTTACCCACACTTCCAAAGCCTTTGGCTTGGCCAAACCCTATCCATTTTGTCTCTCCACATCCCTCTCTTACTCCTTGAAGCCTCACATTGGGAGAAGTCTTCCCATGGAAGCCTTTGAGCTCAAATAAAAAAGAGTTAACCGTTTTAATGGTAGTGTTTTCTCTTGTGTTCTTATGTTTAATTTTGCTTCTCCAACCCTCTAAACTGTTTTTATTCCTTTATTTTGTAACAACACCAGTATCTTCAATATACTAGGATTTCTTCTAAGAAGGATTCGAGATACACTTACACAAACCTACATCTAATGGTTAAATAACATACTGTTTCCGTGGATGGTGAATTTCTGCCTCACGAAACGATGATTGTTCAATATTCTTTTAACACCATAAAAGGTGGACATTAAGATGTAACTATATTTATATATGGTATATAATATGTTTATGTTTTACTTAAGATTCTTTATTTTTCATTTATGGCATACCTTTATGGTTTCCATTATAGGTAAACATGATATCTTCATTTTAGGAAGTGCGGACTACCGCCCCCTCAAAGTGATTTGATTCGTTAATACCATATGTGGGACGTATAAAGGATGTAATTAATGATATTATATATGATATTATACTAGAATTATAATATACCTTTATATAATTATGATTCCATTCCATAAAATACAAAATAGAAATGAAAGTAGCGTTTATGCGTATGTACGGCTTACCATCTCTATGAACGGTGCATTTCATTTCTTACCTCTAAACGTTATGTAATATTATAAATGCATGTATATACTAGATATATATGAAATATATGATATCTACATCACGATTATAACTCTGGATATAATGGATACATGAACAACATGTAATTATAAAGTGTTTATTTTTGACTCAAGTACCAATGATCGTTAAAACGACCGTTATTAACGTAAATAATTACATAGTGTCCATGACATGGTAAGTGATATAAAAGAAATAATGAACTTGAAAAAGGTTCTTAAGAAAGTAGAAATTAGCTCAATTTTATTATTCAGGAGGTTAAAGAACGATCGAGTCATGTCGGACCCGTGGTATGGGACTTTGTCTCAATCTCCTTTAATTGAGGCATATTTTGTTTAATACACAACTTTATTTTATACGGTGTATAAACCACTTTGAATTTTATGTTTATACAAAAGGAATCTTTTTTATATGAAGCGTTTTACTAAACGAAAAAAGGGAATGTTTTTGTCGTACGTATGCGGCGACAACGACTTCTCCGCCGCCATGACCATTATTTGAGTTTCGGCTTCCTCTACAAGCCATACATTTTTTTTAAAAGAAAAATAAATACCATGTTTTAATTTTCTTTTATTTTGTTATTGAAAATGGTTTTCATAATGTTTTTATTATATCAAGGTATTGTATTGATATCTTGTGATTTCAATGTGGAAATGTTATGTTTCCTTTATGTATGTTTTATGTGATACGATTATGTTATGGTTCTTGGGAATTATTATGAAGACGGTTGGTTCCATGATAAACTAAGGGCTGGTGAGCTAGATATATCTCTCTAATTCATTGGGTAATGTGGAGGATTTAAACGTTAAGGTTTCCCCGAAGAGATTTAGGGAATATACTGTGATGGGTACTCCAAACATAACCAAGAGGGTTACGCCCTACGTAAGAATCTTATGAATGACTCAAGTTACCTTTATGTCTTATGATTTCTATTATTTATTCCTGATTTGTTGAGGTATGTTAAAGTGCTTATGATTTATGAGTAGAGTATGATTTCATTGATTCTTATGTATACATGTACTCATGTTTCCATTCCATATTTTTATCCCTTACTGAGCTTTTTATGCTCATCCCAAGTTTTTGAAATGTTTCTCACTGGTCAAGGGAAGGGTACATGATAAGATGATAGTGTCAAGGAAGTGTCAAGAAATAATCCATGTTTTATTTTAAATATGTTTCGGTTGATGGGAAAAAAATGAATACTATCTTTTATTGTAACCAATTTGTTTAAATGTGGGATGTAATGAATGTTTTATGATCTAATTCTGTAAAACTCTAAACTTGAAAAGATCCTCACGGTGTATTCTTGAAATATCTCATGATAAAGTATTGTTAAAGTCTCGGGCCTTATAGTACCCCTTGGACAACCCCTCCCACCCCCGTAGACAGCCCGTCCACCCCCTGGACAGCCCCTCCACTAGTGGATAGCCCCCCACCCTCCAGGACACCTCATACGCCCCTCGACAGCCCAGTCTACCCCAGTGGATAGCCTACCCACCCCCCGCGGAACCCTACCCCATGTGGCCAGCCCCCCTTAGATAGCCCGCCCACCCCCTAGACACCACCTTCCCCCTGGATAGCCCGACCACCCCTGTAGACAGCCTTCCCACCCCGGTGGACAACTGCCCACCCCCTCGACACACCGTACCCCCTGGACAGCCCCCCCACCCATGTGGATAGGCCACCAACCCCCCTGGACACCCATTACCCCCTGGACAGCTCGACCACCACCGTGGATAGCACTCCCTCCCCCATGGACACCCCCACACCCCTAGACACCCCGACCCCCTCGATACACCTATCCTCTGGAAATCCCCTCATCCCCCTAGACACCACCCCACCCCTGAAATACGAACCCTCCCTGGACACCACTCCATCCCCATGGACAACACCCCACCCCCATGACTCCCTCCATGGATAGCCCCCCCCCCCCACCACCCGGACACCACTCTACCCCCTGGACACCCCAATGGACATCCCCCTCCCCACCATTAACACCCCCACAACACCCTGATAGTCAAACCCTTGGACACCCCCTTGGAGAGAGCCCCCCCACCACCATGGACACCCCCCCCACACACACACAGACACACATCCCCCATGGACAACATTTACCCCCTGGACAGCCCTTCCACCCCTGTGGACAGCCTTCCCACCCCCTTGGACATCCCCTCCCCCTGTGGATAGCCTCCCACCCCATGGACACCTGGTACCCCCTAGACACCCCATACCCCCTATAAAGCCTCACCCAACCTCGTTGATATCCCTTCCCACCCCTAGACAACCCCCCCCCCCCCCCCCCCGGATAGCCCGCCCACCCTCTGGATACCTCTACCCCCCGTGGAAAACCTACCCTCCCCTGGACACCCCATACCCCCCCCCCCTCAATAGCCCACCCACTCCTGTGGACACCCCCTACCCCTGGACAACCCACCCCCGCAGACCGCCCCACCTTCTAGATAGCCCCCACCCCCTTGGATAGCCACCACCATCATGGAAACCACCCTACCCCCCTTGGATTTCCCCCAAACCCCTGGACCACCCCCACCCCTGAACACCACCCACCCCTAGAGACCCCCACCCTTTGACATCCCCTCACATCCTGGAAAGCCCCAAACCCCTTAGACACCACCCCATCCCCCTAGACACGCCCTTAGATATCACCCCTTGATAACCCCTCCCCCACCCTCTGCCCCACCTGACACACCCATTCCCCAAAACACCCCTACCCCTTGGACAGTGACCACAAACCCCTGAACAGCCCCCAACAACCAGAATTCTGAATTGAATTCTATGTGTATTTAATTAACTTGTATATTATGTGTTAATGGTGTATGGGTATACTTGTTGAATGTGCATACATATTGTAATTACCTTATGAATTATTTGTTAATTAGGTATGTGTGTAGAGGGTTATTAAATACAGAATTGGAGGTATTCATAATTATGTTTGAATTGTGTGTTGGATGAATTATGTATGAATTCATACAGAATTTTGTATTTATTATGTAGTTATAATTGTTAATGGTGTATTATGTTACTTTTTGTATATAATTCACATATACTATTGTGTATGAATTTTTTAGGCTTGCTGGTGGAATTGATGCAGCTGCATAGGGGGAGGCCACCTATATGGCTTGCTGCTACAAGTATAAAAAAGTTATGCCAAAGGTTCAAACTCGTTTACATATGTGTAATAATAGAACTTATACTAGTGGATTTATGAAAACAGTTGGTATAATTATTTTCCAGTGCCTTGTAAACAATTGGAATATATAATTTTACTTGATATTTACCAATAGTTTGTGCCAACCCATTGGTAAAAGACTATACCTACGGTTAACATAACTGTTGGTATAGAGATCCTTCATGATATTACGCATGGTTTAAAACTGTCGAGAAAAAATTATTCCAATGGTTTACTGAAATCGTTGGTATATACTGATTTTTTCTATAAATATCCCAATGATTTTCTTAGAACCATTCAGATATTTCTATCCTTATGGCTCCAGACCCAACAGTTTGGACAACCATTGGTATAGTTTTTACCAACAGTTATCCATCCTTTACCAACGGTTTTAAACTACTGGTAAATCTAAAATTTCTTATATTGGAATGAATAAAAGATACCACATCCACATATATCAGATAAATATTACGCGTACTCACCAAGGTCGACTCACCCAATAGCATATCAATGTATAATATCATAATATTAAAAGAATTTGTTAATATATGGTACACCACAACCACTTTCCAATGGATCTAATCACTCTCCTACAACAATGTTATATGTCAGGTGATACCATCCCTTATCCATCCACATAAATCATATCTATATAACTACATAACTTCCTCATCGTAGTTGAATTTACATATCTTGAACTATATACCACATCATAACCACACCTCACATCCTTATCACAGTTGGGTAACATAAACATGAAGGGAATAAAAATTGTGTTATCATCCATCCATGAATATCACCAATCATGTTACCATATAAAAATCACACAAACTTGTTATAATGAATTTATTTAAAAACCTTTCCATATCTATTTTGGGTGAAATAGTTTCAATGAGAATATTTGCATAAGTAAATTATTTTTTAAAATGTTATTATTTTATATTGAAACATTTAATCATTTGAAAAAATATTTAAAAATATTATTTTTATTGTGATTATTTGATAAATGTTCATCTCTTGAATTTCAATAAATGCATGAATTTCTTTTCTCGTGATCTTTTAATGAACATTTATTTCAAATATTTTTTTTCCTTAAGTGGTGTTGAATAATTATTTTATTTTAATAGGAAATAATTCATTATATACCATATTAGGAACATTTAAATCATTTTAATTCCTAAAAATTCATTTTCCTAAAATTCAATATTAATTATGAAATAGTTTTTTAATTATACAATTTAGAATTTTAGTGAATCGTAATTGAAAAAATAGATAGTTTTTAAAGTCCTTCAGATGTTTAATTTATTAATTTAATTTAAAAGGTTAATATATATATATTGTATTAAAATATTATTATATGAGATAAAATTAATGGATATATCCTATTTTATTGATTAATTTATTTAATTAATATAACAAAATCAACGTATTTTAAGTCTTCTGAGCATTCCCCATTTTTGAGACCATGTGAATTCCATACTTCTATGAACTGTTCCACCAGTGATGTGTAATCATGTGAGGTGTGACTGTGTTGTGATATTGATACATTGGACCTTCTACCATGATAGAATACTACTTTTTTACATATTCATTCCTCAAATAATAGTTAATTCTACTACCATGAGGATTGTTAGACTGAATTAAAAATAGAATATTATTCCTCAAAAAATATCCCAAAGGAAATGTGACCATTCATTGGTCTACTACTGCATGTATGGTAATAAATATTCCGATCATAAATATGTGTTGAGATCATGGGAGGTTTTTTCTATGTTTTCTATCCACTATGATCACCCCCCTCCTCCACTATAACCATGAATTAACCTTCAATCATTCTAATATCTCCCTTCCACAAATCCGCCTCATATGTAGAGATCATCTATTTCTCAAATGTGGATCCTCATCCAAGACTCATCTATCTTTTACAATAAAATTAAACATGTATCATCTATATAGATCCACCAACCATAAAAACCGAAAAATTGAAAAAAAAACACAGAATTCAATCATGGGCATGGAAGAATTGAAATGAAAAAGCTACAATCCCGGGTTTTGAAATTTATCAAGTTGATTTTTTCATTTTGAAAAGTTAGTGAATCTAATGAAAATGTTGAACTGAAAAGTTAGATCAATATATTTACATGTTTTATCAATAAAGATGAACATGAAATCGGGTTTCGATGCTGATAACAACGATGATTCCATGTATCAGGAAAGTCAAAACCAAGGTGTCGTTCATATTTCATCTTGGTAATAATGACAATATTTTAATATGAAATTTGTTTAAACCATATGATGGAAGAAAAATAGTATGTATGGGTTTCTCCTTAAATGATCAAGTCATAATTGTTCCACCGAGAAGTATTTATATTTTTTAAAGATTCGCAATGAACCAATCATTTGAAAGTGGAATATTAAATGGTCCCAACTTGTTATGTTTTTTAATCAATTTTTTTTTCTTTGAAGGATCAAAAAATAGAAGGAGGGAACCCCATTCTACCCAATTTTTTGGTCGTGTAGCCAAGCGAGTATTCACTCTATGTATTTGAATGGATTTCCCAATGAACATGTATCTATTTTAATTTAGAAACACATTTTAACATTTTCTGAAACTATATTTCATGCAACCAGTATTGAAATTTAGCTATGACTAAAGAGGTATTTCCAAGATAGACTGGAGGGGTATTTAAGGACTTTTATAATACATCATAAAAAATAATTGGGATAAATTTTACAAATAAAAAGGTTTGATGTACCACAATATCAATGGATATAATTTATTTTATGTAATTTAGTTTCATGGAATGGAAGATGTGTCTCACTGTATAAGGAATGGTATATAGATAAGGGAATGTATGGCCTAATGTCACATCAAGGCCTAAAAATAAAAATTTAATATCACCTATGTCCTAATTTTAGAAAATAGATATATTCACTTCCAAAATAAGAGTTTCTCCTATTAATTTCAAAAATCATGTATGTTTCATTTTTTCTATTGAAATAATGTGTGATCATAAAAATGTAGGGAAATGTTCTTCATGAAAATATAATTAAGAAAAGTCTGATATTTGATTCTAGTGAAAATGACCTTTGATTATTCCAAGGTAAGAACATCCACAGTTATTATCATGTTCCTTTTGGATTTAAAAATAGAGTGGAAGGGAAAATCATTATATGTTCATAGAAATTATATCATTGACATCACATGGAGGTGATGGTTGTCTCCTCATGGTGTTCAATGTAGATGTTTTATTTGTTATTAATTAGTATTTCACCACTTTTAAATATTAGTTTTTTTATATTAGGATCAATCCTCACTTTTTAATGTTATTATCAATTTTTGGTCACTAACACTTAAAATTAATCATTCATGGGACCAATCTCTGATTTTAATTTTTATATCTCATTTCTTTTTATCGTAGCTCTATTTCAAATTTATGAATAAATTTTTTTAACTCTTACATTCCCATGTGGTGTTACTAACTAACATAATATATTAAGGGTTTTCCAATGAGTTTGGACTAAGGGAGTGAATTTCCAATTCCTCTTAGAGATAAAAAATGCCTATTAATTTCATCTTCATCATTGATCTTTGCATTCAATTGATCTATGAGTAGTTATGTTAGAGCATAACCATAAAATGTAATTTTTCACTATTTCCCCTTCATATTTATCCCATTATATTCATATATTACTTGAGAGGGTATATGATATTGACTGTGTTATTGATGATCTCATAAAGATCACTTCATCCTAGAATATATTATTTCCTAGTGTTGTGTGATTAGTTGATCCATCACTTTTGGAATATTATTTATGTACTAAATGATATTCTAGGCATGTGTGTTCTTTATTTGTTTTTTGAGGGAGGTGTGTGACTTGAGATATTGAGCAAGTACTGAGTGAGGTTTTAAATTATCTAATCTATTTGGAGATCTCTATTAGGAAGTAGAATAGTGTATCAACTGGGATCTCATATTTTTTCATATTTTTCATTATATTTTTATTATTTTCTATTTCCATTTCATATTCACTATTTCCATTCCACAAACTACATAAAATATTTTTATCCTAATGTATGGATGATTTCATATCCTACTTTTAAATTTATATAAAACCAAAAACATATTGTAGGAATTTCACTATAATAGGATACATTAATTCCTTGATTGAGACCCCAAGATTATACATTGTGAAATATTTGTGGATAATGTAAATATATCTGTGAACACCCATTATGGAGTGGGAGTCATCATATTTGTTCATCCTTGGTGGGTATTGAACCGTGGTAAAATAATTCATACTGTTTAAATAATAAATATACATATGAATTCAAAATTAATATTAGAGAAATATCTTGATAATCAATGATGTGAATGACTAAATTCATTTTGAATCCTATGTCATCTTTATGGTTAAAGTTGATTTTGAAATTTCTTTCTGATTGTATTTCCATTACACTAGATATCAACAAGAGATGTACCCATATCAAGAAAAACAAATTTAATGTTATCAAGACATTATGGGAGATTCCCCAACACTTAATTCCCAATAAAATTTGGTAAAAGTAATTGGATAATAATAATTAAAATTATTGAATTAAAATAATTAATCTATTGATGTATAATATTTAATCATTGGAGTTCATGAATAGTACTCCACATTATATATTTCTAAATGATCTTGGAAATCTTAAATTTAGGTCGAAAATAAATATAAAATATAGTAACATTAAAAAATATAGTTTATTATCAATGAATTAGTAAAATTGGGGTTTTAGTGTGTTTTGATTAAGATATATGATGTTTTTAGGTCCTCTTCCCATTAAATCAACTGAAAAATCATGTTTGATATTTACTATACTAGTCAATTCTCACCTATAAGATAGTTTCCATCAATATAGTTAGGTTATTAATGGATGTACTTATAGGTTATTTACTACAGGAAGAATTAGAAATTATAATAATTAAAATTCAAAATGGAACTATGAAATAGATAAGAAAATCTTGGGACAATCTCGAAATGGGTGCTATTTTTAGACTATATATATTTGGATAGACATTTCATTATCCCCAATATAATGGAGGATGTGTATTATTTTGAAAAAAACCAGAACTATTATAACCCAAATACAGTGGATAGTTTATAACATTATCTTATATACAAGGGTTATAATCCAAAAGGACTAATCAATTAATAGTATTGATTTACTATATACATACAAGATACTAATTAAAAATTGGGAATTGAATACAAAACTAATTAAAAGAAAATGTTTCCATCCTTTAAACTCATTAAAAAATTATTCTCAATATCCTAAGAAAATGAATCAAAATACTGGTGAGATTAAATTCTCAGTAAGCTTATTTAATGTTCTACAACCATATGTAGATAATAATAAATCAAAAAGGAATAGTAAATAAATAAAAACACATTTCATTGGATAAATAACATGAGCACAAAATGCATCCTTGAAAAATATCAATCAAAAAATATCAAAGATAAGAATAATGGAATTTTAAATGATGTAAATAATTAATATTAGATATAATGATCTCAAAAATTGTAATATCTGAGACACCAATACCTTATGCCAATATATTATAATTTATGTATAGGTGCAGAACAAAAACCACAATAAATTATTATATGTTGTTTCATAAAGATACCGAAAATGCATAAAGGTACTATATATAAAAGCGCCCAACCCATCACTATTCGTACAACACATTACTCTTATATTAATAGTTAAATTTAATTTATAAATAATATGCATTATCAATAAATATATATATTTAATAAAGAATATATAAAATCAAAATTTCCCAAGTCAATCAAATATCATTCAAAGTGAATCATCATATGTATAAATGATATATGGTTTAAGAAGAAAGATATCCATGATAAATAATATGGATATTCAATGGAGATTTAATTCCTAATGATTATAATACATTTAATGTCCAGGAATTAATAATAGATGGGATTTGACCATATATTCTTCATGAATATTGGATTAGAATAAAATCATGATGTTTGTAGAAATATTGAAAATGTATGTGAAATATTATAATCATATTTCAATTATGAGTTTTATTTTAAAAACCACTGAATATTTTTACAATAATATTAATATCCTAAAAATATTATGGTGGAAAGGATGCTATTAACACTGTATATGTTAAAAAACATTAATATTTTCCTTAAGAGTTTATAAGGTTATTCTATCCAAAAACATTACAATGATTAAATTTAAACCATATAGATTTTCAAAGATAACATAAAATTTCCATAATAAATAGTTTAATTAAACCAAAATAATTTTAATAAAAAAATTAAAACATTGATAATAAAAAAAATATATGAGATATAAAGAGAAAAATGATTCTTACTTTAATAAATTATTTTATTAATTCAAGTGAAAGTGAGAAGAAAAGTTTTGTGAATATAAATAAAATAATTAAATTTCTATATAATAATAAAATATATAGAATTTATGAAGTATTGATTAAAATATTCCATCAATTAAAATTAATGTCATGTCAAATATATGATATTATAAAATAAATCCTTACCTCTACTGTAACCTTTAAATTGTAATCCATAAAAAAATACAATTCAATTCAATCATTAATCACCATGAATAAATTGGTATTAATTTTATATATATAATATGTTATTTATATAAACAACATAATAGTGAGTCAGGGCATAATAAAAAATTATGTCTCCATAGAGTTCAAATTGAGGTGAAATCCCATATATCATGCTTCAATTTAGTTAAAAATGGTTTAGCGTATTGTATAATAAAATTAAAAATGTTTTTTATTTATACCAACATCATGTTAACATTTATAATATCATATATTATCCTCTTTTAACATCATATTAACCATTCATTTACAATCCCTCGTTATTATTATTATTTCTGGTGTAGACTACCTTGTTTTCTCATGCATGTTTTTTCATTGATATTCTGGTTCTAGAGGATAGGATATAGTTCCCTAATATAAATAATTATAATAATGTATTAAATATAATATTTACTCATTAGATAACTTTTTATAATCATTCTTGAAATTTGGACTTGAAAAATAAATCATATCACTTTGTGAAGATGGTAGGTTATACATAAAAATGAGGGATGTTTTCTTTTAATCAATGGGTGAAATGGTATGTAAGTGGATGACATATTAAATTTAAAGAATAAGTAAATTTTCATAATTATCATATATACTTACTATTTATATCATTATTAATATCTATGTGAGTCTGTGGTGGGAAACAAATTATATTGGTCCATGGTGTGGTAGTACACCATACACACAAACAAATATTTGTTTTACAATTTTATTGAGAATGAGATGGATAAATATTAGGCCATAAACATAAGAAAATATATTATATGCTAGATAATAGTTTTATTAAATTTAAATTTTTTAAGAAAAATTTATTTTATTAAAATAAAAAGTATAAAAGAAAGAGCTTGTTGAAGACAAATACTTTCTCTTAGATGAACCTCCTTTGGATCTATTATTAATTAACCGTAGGATAGTATTTTGGAAAATATAGAACTTATATAATTTGTATAAGGATTTTAGGGTGATATTTTCGTAGGGTTTCATCCTGATAAATGGTTTTAGCATTTTGAATTACTAATAGTTAGGGGCACCCTTTTGTAATTGAGGGGGACTAAAATTTTTGTAAATACCTGAAACTATTAAATAATTGGAAGTCAATCTAAAAACATGTACTTAAAAAATTATTATTAATTTATTGGGTGGAAAATAATATTTCCCACACCACTAACACTATAAATAATCATGTTTAGACAAACTTATACAATTTACTACTAAGGTTACTTAATTTTACCATTTTGGTTTTCACTAAAACAACTAGCTTTTTAACCACGATAATTTATCCATTATGTCTAAATAAAAAACATTAAATCATTTGGAACATATAATCAAATAAACTAAATCCAAATTAATAAATAAAAATTCCATTTGGGAAAAATTTATTTTAACAAAAGAACATTTAAAGGGAAAAACCGTGTTTTAACATTTACCACAGTACTTATGTGTTTTTTATTTTTACTAATCATTATAAAAACAAAGTTCAGATAAACGTATTAATTGATATTAAATATTATTATTAAAAATATGCAATCCATTTTATATAATTCAATTCATATTATTTGAAGAATTATATTTAAATATATAATTGATAGTCATGTCCAAAAATAATTTTCCAAGAAATACATTTTTCTAGCCTATGATGATATTATATTATCGAAATGGACATTAGTAATAATTAAATGGATATATATATACTTATTAAAATATATTATTATTTTATTTTATTTATACAAATCATACTTAAATACTATTTGAATTAATTAATATTTATAGACATTATAGACATTTAAAACTATAATTTTCAAAAAAATATCCCTTTTCCTCCATTTTTCTAATCATTTTTTATATAAAATTAATTTTCAATAAGTTGTTAATTATAACTATTATGAAAAAAATATTATAAATAAATTTAAAAATAGGTAAATACTAATTTTTTATATTTCATAAAAATTTATTTTTAAGAGAAATTTAAAAAAATTACTCCATTAATATTTTGACCAAGTTCAAAATTGATATGAATCATATAAAATTTGAAATTCTGTGACATGAAAAATTAAAATATTTCATGAATTATAGATATAATAAAAAATAATTTTAAATTAATATTACTAAATATCTAGATTTATATTCTTCCCTCCTATAAAATTATTTTTCAAACATCCATGGTTATCACTTTCTAAAAAAATTAGGATAATTCTTCTTAATTACATCCTATGGTTCCCATGTTTCTTCCACAACTTTATGAATTCCCCAAGAAACCATTAGCTTTAGATTTATCTAATTCCCCAATTAATGATATATACTATCAATAATATAGATGGGATTATCACAAATAATATATATCACATTCTATTTTAATTTATTTAGTGGTGGGAACGCTCATCAGGTCAGGCATGTTCTTTATTAAAAATGATATAAGGAAATCATAATTTAAATTTGAGGGACTTGGTTGAATTTCTAATAGGTAAGACATATCAGCAATTCTTATAAAATTTTAAAATAGTTTTTTGTACTCGAGGATCATGTTTCTCTTCTTAGGCACGATTATGTCACCCATCCAGGAAGATACATTCAAGAAAACATGATAGCCCACAAGAAATTTAAAATAGTTCCTCATATTATAAACAAAAACATTTTTCTTACTTTAACATTCTTTTATATGGGTTTTTATGGTCATTATCATTATCATTTTCCCATAATGAATTAATTTCCCTAAAATTTTCCTTTTACCAACTACATCCCAAAAACGTGGACTACGACATCTCATGTCTTATAGTACTTCATATGGTGCTATTTGAGTATGAAAATGTAAACTATTATTAAAATAATACACTAAAAAACGTACATATTGATGTAACATATCTTATATATCAAGTTATAGTGACTATAACATGCATTCTAATTTGCGAATAGTTTTTTAGACATTAAATTAGGTTGACGATGGTGGGTGGTGCTGAAATAATGCTCAGTATTATGAACCTTCTAAATAATTTTCTTGAATTTTTTGTGTAAATAATGGATCAATATTACAGAAAATTAAAATGAGTTCTCCATTAAGTCATAAAACTCTATTAATTTAGATTCTTTTGAGGATATAAATAGGTAAATATTATCTTATTGAAATAAAAAGTGTAGATTTGTTTTGGTGATCATTAATAGCCCATATTGCATAAATATTTTTAGGATTCATTGGTAATCTGGTGAAAAGTCGATACTAATGTCTTCCCAAATCAATGTTGGAATATGTATAGGTTTCATGATTCCTCTAAAAATAATTTCCCACATCTTTCAACTTCTGAAAAACTAAGAATCTTCGTATATAATTTGTAAATTCTATCTCCATAATATCTCTTTAATATTGATCCTTTTAATCCCAATACATATTAATTCTACTTGGTTAAATAAAGTAATTCCATCTATGAATCTAATCCAATATTTCCCATCCTTATATAGGTATATATATAGAATATAATCTCTTCTAAATTTGATAATAGCATCTTCAGAAATAATTTCTAAAAATTTTCCATCATTCAATGATTTAATTTTATTTTTTAAACACCAATCATCATTTTGATAACCTTATATATATTCCAATATAGATAGTTTATAAATAATTAAAAAAGGGGGTGATGTTTCCCCTTCCTTAATAATACATGTATCTATCATTACATGATCTGTGATGATACAATCCCACTAATTGTTATTTAAGTGAGGGCCCTATGATCATTTCTACTCAAAAAAAATCCAAAAACGTATTTTCCTTCCCTAGGGTGTAGTGTATTTACCAATCATAATACCTGTGTATATCATAAATTACCATTTACCCCATATTGATCTCCTTCTATGGAATGATTTATTTTAGACTCTTCTGATCAATGTAAATGTTTCATATTTCTCTACAGAGATAATGTAATCATATAATCAAATAAAATATTATGGTGTTCAAATAAAAATCATTATATGGATAGTTTTATTCATGAGATATGAACATATTTAATTAATAAGAAGTAACATTATCATTATTTTTGAGGAAACAACCAAGTCTATTTTTATGTGCATCACAATATATCAAAAATCTGTCATTTCTGGATGGTAGAGTAAATATAGGGGTGTTGATCAATATTATTTTAAATTATTTAAAACATTATTCACATTCATTTTTTCATATAAACATAACATCTTCATTTGTTATCATGGTTAATGGGATATCCCATCATGAAAATTATGAATAAATAATTGATAGTAAGTTACTAAACCAATGAAACTATATAAATCAGTTATGTTTGTTGATGTATGACATAATTTGAAAATAAATTGTATTCATATGATCTTCTAAGATTCCATCCATGGGGACAATATATCAAAGAAAATAATATTTATATAGCTATAATTCAAGAATTATAAATTTTACGTATAACATTTTTCTTATAAAATTATAAAAAATAATCCACAAATTATTCTCATGATCCTCATATCTTATAGAGTACGTCGAGATAATATTAATAAATATAACAAAAAATTGTCAACATATTCCTTTAATACTATATCTATTATATCCATAAAAATTGAAGTGGAATTATTTAATCCTAATTTAATCACTATAACTCGTACATTCCATACCTCATTAATATTGTTTCCATATGAATATATTCTTTATTTACTCATGATTGATGATACCAAGTGAAATGTTCAATATTTTAAAAATATTGAGGTCCATTATGTCTATCATATAAGTTATCAATTTAAGTAAGAGGGTACTTTTTCATTATCATATTATCATTTATTTCACAACAAGTAATTCACTACCACATTGATCCATCATTTTTCTTAACAAATATAATAGGGGATTCCCATGGTTAAACACTAGGTAAAATTAATCCTTTATCAAAAAATACTTTTAGTGATTTCCAAAACTCAAATAATTATATACTATAAATTATATTATGACTCATTGATATAGTTTTGAATCATTGATTAAATCAATGGAAATCTAAACTTCGTAATCTAGTGTATATCTAGTTAATTCCTTTTGAAATACATCAATGTATTCATGTAAAATAGGAACTCTCTCAATTTTATGGTTACCTTTTATATCTATAGATTGTGTGTTTTATTTTTCCACATGAATAACATTCAAAATTATTATTTGGTGTGGTTAAATACATTACTTGTTTAATGGAAAAAATTCATCCTATTTTGACTATTTCAAACCATTTAAAAATACACCAAATCATGTACATATCTGAAGCCGACAGATTACCTAAACCATGTAACCTATTTCAATTGAAATGGGATCTGTCCTATAGAAAATATTGAACTTTTTGGACATATGTGGCTATGGACATGGCTTATTGTAGGGAATTTGGTTCTTATAGATACTATTTAAATATTTCACTTTGGTGTCTATGGCTAGAATTTGAACTATGGCATTATGTGGAAATATCCATAATTTGAAACCATTTCATTAGGTATCAAAGATCACAATTTGAAATTGTACACATATATATCTATATAGATAATTTTAAACAATGGCCTATGCTGGTTATGCCCACTATTTGAAATTGCGGCCTTAGGTGAATGTGGGTATGATTTACTATATAGTTGTAATATCCATACAAAAAATAATTATAACTAGTGAGATTTGATCCTCCAACCTCTTCAATAATCCTTCCAATACATTACTAATTTTCCTAACATACCTATATATTTATATAAATTTATATAACTTTATATAAATATATATTTATATATATATATGTATATATAATTATAATTATTAATCAATTAAAAAACATGTGCTTTTGTAGCTCTTTCCATTGTTGAAAATTATGGGCATATGTGTCTGTAACCATAGGTTGAAACAGAGTCCTTAGGTGGATATGGACATAGTTCGAAACAATGTCCTTAGATTCCTTTCGATATAGTTTTAAACGGTGTCCATATGTGTCTATAGCCATGTTTTAAACCATAGACTTATGTTGTTATGGCCATAGTTTACTAAATCATTGCAGTATCAATTTCATGCCCATTTCATTCCCATTTATGCATTTTTGGTGGTTCTCACAAAACATACTACCATGTTTTCATATAAAGAAGGATAAATATTTTCCTATATCTATGGTTTACAGAAAATATGGCTATATCATACCTACAACCATGGTGTTCCAAGGTTCTAGTCCATTACTCAGCTACCACTAGATTTTTAGTACAACTAAATTATGAGGACATTAATTTCATGAAGTAGTTAAACATATGAGAATCACATAGAGTAAAAATTGTTTCTAAAAAAAATTATGTTTACTATTCATAACCTAAGTTAGATTCGCTAATATATCCCCATTCTACAAAGTTCCAACACCATTTGTGTTTTTTTCTTATTAAGAAAATTTCTATACTAACTAAGAATGTCTATAACATTATTTATTCCCTAAACCATTTTTATACAATGCCAAATAATGTATTATCTCATTGAATTGTAAATTTTAAATAATAAAATATAATTCGAAACATGAAATAACACATAACAAAAAATATTGTTAATATATAAATATTTTGAAATCCATCATAATGGGTTTTAAGGAAAATTTAAATTAACTAAATAATTTCAACCTAAGATCTTTGAACTAGATACATATTAATTCCCATTTTCATGCACTGGGTGATGATCGAGTCAAATCCCAATACACCCTTTTAAGAGGTTTTACCCGTAGGAATAACTAATCTGGGACCACGTCCAATTATAGTATTCATATGGGGATATATGGCTAAGAAAAATACCTAATATCTACCATAAAAGGAATTTATAATGTTATTTTATAATTAAACATATACTCAAATTTTTCCATTGTTTTATTTTCCCTAATCAATTTTTTTTAAATCTAGTTCTCAATGTTTTAACTAAAATTTATTTGATGCCAACTATAATAATCAATACTATAGTAACCCATATAAGGTTGTCACATTATTACATTATTATTGATACAATGGTTCTTATCATGAATGATTGATTAGTTTTGTACTCATACTGAATTGTATACATATATGACACTCACTTTATTTTGATAATATAATAGAAAACACATTAAAAGAATTTTTTTTGAATCCTTAAGACACAATCAAAGAATTATTCAGCATAACTAAAGGATTGAAAGAAAAATCATGGTGATCTCAAATGATCAATATGGTTTTGTGAATTTGAATCAATAATGAGTAGATTATTCATATTCAATATATAGAGCTAGAAAATAGAAAAAAAATCCATTCAATCGATAACATCCCCAAAAAATGAATCCTTGGATAATATAAATAATATAATATTAGGGATAAAAATAACTAAATTCAGAATGAATGAAACTTTTATTATTAGAATTCATGATATCATACATTAAGTTATGTATACCACTTATACCATGTGTCAAGAAAGATTAATTGATGTGTGGGTATACAAAAAAAACCAATTTATGTTTGCCAATTGATTTATCTCACAAGACTATCGATGCATCGATAGGATATCTATAACTCGGCCCGACTAATGACTGCATAATCAATGCATTCCTCTTGTATTAAAATATAAATTCAATTCATAAACAATATGCACTATCAATAAATTTTTTTATTAAATAAAAAATAGGATTATCAATATTTACCCAGTCAATCAAATAACCAAAAAAGTAAAACACATTACATAGAAATTATATATTTCATTATAAATAAGAAAATAAATGATAAATAATATTGATGTTTAAGGGAAACGTATTGTCTCCTGATTTTATGAAATAAAATGTTTCATGAGAAAGTCAATTACTTCCAAATTAAAAAGTGATTATAGCTGACCACACATTCTTGGGAATATATATTTTAAACTTAAATCATTTTTTTCAGAGAAATAAATAAAATAGTAGTCAAATATTAAATTTATACTTCAATTAATATTTTATTTTTAAAACAATATAAAACATGTAGAAGAAGATAAATATTATAAAATGGTTATTATTTCAGAGAAGTAAGATAACATTGTAAAAGTTAAAAATATTCCTCTTGAATTAAATATATTCAAAATTAACCCTATCAAAAATCATTAGAAAGATTTAATTAATACCTTTTAAGTTGTCAGTGATAACATAAATTTAATTAATAAATTATTTGAGTAAATAAAATTTATTTTGTAATAAAACATTGATAAATATTTATAAAGAAGACAAATATATCTGAATAAAAGGTTTACAAATCAGTTTATATTTAAAATATATTTTTTTCTTGATTTAAGTGATAAAGAGATGAAAATTTGGATTAAACTATTAAAATTCATTAAATATACATACGATAATAAAATACAATGAAATTATGATGTATGGATTATAATATTTGTTTAATAAAATTAAGATAATCCCCCGAAAATTTAAGATTATAAAATAAATCCTTACAGCTATGGTATCCTTTAAATGAAAACCCCTTAAACGGATAGAGACAAATTTATGCATTAAGAATAAATAATAAATAGGTATAAATTTTAAATACATCATGTTGTACTATATACTCTAAAAATAAGTGAATTGGTTTATAATAACAAATATTTCTCAATGGAGGGTAAATTCAGACCAAGTCACTTACCTTACACTTCCCTTTAGTTCTATATGCATAATATTTTAGTATAATAGTCTTAAAATTTTTATTATTTTATATTATAACCATATTAATATTTATAATATCATATATTATCCTTTTGTAACATCTTATCGCCCATTAATTAATAATCATTCATTGTTACAATTGTTTTGACATTTAACTACCTTGTTTTGTCATGCATTTTTTATCATGGAAGTTTCAATTCTCTTATATAGGATATATTTCCTTTATATAAAAAATTATATTAATGTTATTATTTTCATATTTACTCATGAGGAATCTTTTTATAATTCTTCTATAAAATTGTACATGGAAAATGATCGCATCACATCATGGAGAAGGTTAGTCCTAATTACCCATGAGCAATATTTTTATTTTCATAATGGGTGAAATGGTATGGTATTTCATGATATATTAATGTTATAGAATAAATAACATCTTATAATTATATTATATATTAATAATTATCATCATTTTTTATCCATATGAGTCATTTATGGAAAAACAAAAAATCAGTCTGTGGGGTGATAGTTTGTTAGACACACAGGTGACGGTTTTATTTCACATTTGATTGAGATGGATATAGATAAATATTATTTCATATACATAATAAAATCAATGTATATGGGATATAATTTGTTTATTATATTGAGATTTATAGTCCATAATTTAATGTGGTAAAGAAGAAGTAGAAAAAAACCTCGTAGTGAAGGTAATTATCTTCTCTTTTAAGAGCCTCCTTTGTATCAATTATTAAGAAGACTTGGTCCAGCCTTTATGGAATAATATTATGACTAGATTATGGAAATAGATTTTTTGGAGATATTTGGGTGGGTTTTGGTTGTGATAATGGGATTTAGAGGTGTGAGGAAATGAGATGAGTGGGTACCATTTTATAATTGAGTAAGAGTTTCATTTTTTAAAATACCCAAAAATATTCAATAATTTGAAATCACTTCCCTCCCAAGTGCATAAAAAATAGATATATAATTCTGTGGTTGGAAAATAAAGATTATATTTACTTCCACCTCTAAAAATAAACATGTTGTAAACACGTTATTCCCTTTAACACAAAGGTTACTTCCGTTTTTCATTTTAGTTTTGACTATAGTAACAAATTTTTTTATCCAAGGTAATTAAAAATTTACTAATAAATTGAAATGAAAATTATTAGATAATTTTGATTCAATTAATATAAATGATAAATAAAAAATTATGAATTAAAATTTTATATGTGGAAATTTAATATTGTCATAAGCGCATGTAATTCACAAAACATTATTTTAACCAAAACTATAAAAATTAATTTTTTTGGTTTTCTAATATTCATGATTACCAAAAATTATGTTCATATAATTACAAAATATAAATTATACTAATTAAAAATATGATATATATTTTTCCAAATTCAGTTCATAGAAGTGGAGTAATTTAATTTTGAAATGAACATGTAACTGATGTTGAAAATAATTTTCCTTAAACTACATTTTTCATGCATAATATGATGTTTTATAAAATATACAAATAATAATCATCATTATATAGAAATAAATTCATATAGTCATATATATTATCTACAAATTTTATTTTAATAATTTATCCTCAATTATTATTTTAATTAATTAAAATGGTTGTCTATCAATTTTCAAGAAGCATTTTTTGAAAAATAAATATTCCTTTACACCAAATGTTATTATATTTATTTATTTATATTTTATTGTCAATAAGTTATTCATTATACATAAAATATTATTATAAATATAATTATTTATAGTTAAACATTGCATTTTTTATTATTCATAAAATATTATTTCATTGGGAAAATTACAAAATTTCATTATGAACATTTTTCACCTAGTAAGATAAAAATAAATATTTATCCTAAAATATTAGAATTAATGTGAAAAATAGTATTAAATTGTTACATTTTTATATTTTTATTAAAATATAATGTTAACACACTATATTTTGAATTTATCAGTTTCATATTCCTTAATGACCACTATAATCTATTTATTCCTACGTTAATTATTTATAACTTCTTTGGTATTTCTTGACTAGTTTCATTAATGCCACCCTCCATGAAATTGTATAATTTTTGAAATTGTGGATATAAAAATAAGATTTTTGTGTACTTCCACTCATCTATATCTTTATGGTTTGTGTACGTAGGATGTGAAAACTGAATTGTAGCATGAAACGTGAATTTTGGTTTAGTCGAAAATATCATTTCACCATTGAAAATATATAATGTTTATACATCCCCTTTTACCTTAGTAAAAATTAGAAAAATGTCATATTATACATCAAATACTCATATAATTAAATGTTCAAGATTAAAAGTGGTTACCAATGTTGTGAAAACAACAGCCTCAACAGGTGAAACAAAAGCATTCTCAATATCCTCCCTGAAATCAGGTAATTAATACCACTCTAATGATCCTACAGAGGGAGTTGAAACATAAAAAATATTTTTTAAAAAAATAGAATAAAATTAAAATAAATATTCTTCAATAAAGTGAACATATTTTTAAATATTATTATCATATTCTCCCTCAATGTTAGATAGTTTCCCATGGGAGTGTTTCTGGGTTATGAGTGAGTCATTAAACCTCCTTCAACCACACTTATAAACAAACCAACTAATTTTATGATTATTACATAGAATAAAATAAGATTTCCTAATATTTTTTATTCTACTCAATCATGGAAAATTCATTCGAATATTTAAAACATTTTAAATCGTCACAATAAACATTCAAAATAAATTGACCATATTAAAGTTATGAAAAATTATAATTTTTTATAGATCACATCACCTATAATCCCATGAAACCACTCATAGAATGTAATTATTACATCTCAATCACTTAATCAGAGAGAATATTAATTAAAAAAATAAAAAAAATCCAACATCTTTTATCTTCTATTTTTTTATTTTTCTTCTCTTTTTTTAAATATTTCATCGGTGAGATACTAGAGTTTTGGATTTTTATTTTTGGTTTTTCTCCACAACAATGAATTAATTTTATGATTTCCCCACATTAAGGGGTGTTAATAAAAAAATTTATATTTTCCCTAAATATATAAAATTGGTTATTCTAGGTGTTGATCTAAATGATGTATTGTCTGTTTTTCTACTTATAATCATAAAATATTTTTTCTGATTTTATATAAATTTTAATTTAAGAAAGGAAAACATGAATACATAGTGGTGAATTTCAAAAATGAAGTGGGTAAAATATAAATTGTTAATAATAATATGAAATAATTAAAAAAGACATGAAGTAATAAATTTTTGAAATATGAAACAATCCTATATCTAGGTTAATCAAATATTAAACTACCGAACATAGATCTTTAGATATATTAGATCACATCCATAATTATTCAGTGAATTTTCAATATCTCATTTCAAAAACATGTATCACCAAAAATGAAGCAAACAAATGCACAAAATATCATCCAATAACTAAATACTCTCAGAAATTCACGTTTCACCATTCAACCCACTCTATTTAATAATCTCATCTTAGATGTAGTAGTTTACATGAGATTTTCAATCACACAACCAATCCCAAATACCATATCAAGTTATCTAATAAGATATTGATAAGACAATTAGGGTGAAATTGTTGAGGATACTCTCATTTGGTTCTTGAGATCACTTATAACTAAATACTCTTTCACTATCTTCTTAGAGAATTTTAAAAGGCCCCAATCAATATGATGTTCAGATATCTATGTGACATTGATGATTCACAGCCTAGGTCTAGATTCATGGGTTACCAATTCATATATAATGGATTGAGATCACCGCACATGGTAATGTAAGAAACAAAAACATTTTTATTTTCAAATAGAAAATTGTGTTAATGATTAATGTAATGGGTGGGAAAAATTGAAATTTAGAGTTTGTTCTTATGAATTGCTAATATTTCGTGATAGTTCCTACAAATCAAGATTAAAATTTTAGAGTTAGGTGTGATCCTATTATTTAAAAATGGAATTATATAAGTTGTTAAATCCAATATAACAATAATAAAAAAATCCATTTAGTGTGCTTTCAGCTTCTAATCATCTCCTTCTAGAGAATTTATAGTGATAATATCCAAGCTCTTATAATGGAATTAATTTCCCCTCAAAATTTCATTCTATGAAAAAACCATGATACCTTTTTTCAGATGGTCTTAGCTTAAAAAACTCAATGGTCAATATCATTTGAGTTAAATATCTCTCGCGTCTACCTTTGTATCACATAACGACCAATTTTTTTATGTTATGATGATATTAAATTATTCGTCCAGTCAAAAAAAAACAAATGTGATGTTTAACATTGAGAAAATAATCTCTGCTTTGGGAAATGAGTCTCACTATTTCCAAATATTTGGCATCCATTGATCTTAAATATATTTTTATGGACATGGTGTAAATGAATATCTTATTCTCCCTAATCCACTTACTAGCCCTTCGGATGTTAAACTAAGAAACCATTTCACAAAACATGGTTACATCGAAAAATTCAGCTACATGAATATATTAATATAGAGATCCTTTAGATGAATAAAATATCTCTCTCCTTCCTCATCATCTCATTGCTGTGAAAGGTCTCTGAACACCCCATTGGCCTAACATGGCATTACCTCTTTAGCTATGGCTCTATTTTCCCATTAGAAATGTGCAATCCCTATCCATGAAACTTAGTGTGAGTTTTCATTTATACCTAGGCATATATTATTTTTTTCATTCCATTAAACAAATTAAATGCATCCTATATTTGTTCTAAATAAAAAAACATTGAAGATAATGTATTCCAATAATTAAAGTTTTCTACAGTACAAATAGAAACATTAAGAAACTAATTCAATAAGTCTATTCCATCAAACAAATCACCATCAAATTCTTATTTACTTATCAAACCTTAATGATATTTAATTATTCACCTATGAAATTTTTTTATTGATCTTCAATGTAGTACCAGTAAAATATAAGAACCCAATGAGTTCAAATTATTTTCATAGTACAACATGGTCATTTAAAACTATGTGATATAAGGATCACTATAGTTGTTCCAATATTCTAAATATGGGGCATATTCGTCATTATCAACTTCAGAACCCACATTCAAGTTCAAATTGGCTACTCATGCATGGAACTATCGTCGATATAAATCTTTGGATAATCATTTTTTGTAAATATATTTATCTTCTAAAATGTAATAAATTCAATTAAACCAATTATGAAACCATATAAAATGAATTCTTCATATGAGTTCTAACATTCTCATTTCAAACATAAGTGTATTGTTTTCATTATTATTTTTAGTAGATCTATAGAGGTGGATACATGAATAGTTATGAGAATTCATGGTCGTTCTAGGAATAAATTATTGATATTATATTTTTTCCCATGTTTGATGGTTCGCAGTCTCAAAATAAAAAATTATCACACCTCGCATGGTCACACATTAAAAGTGGCTCATGGAATGGAATCATGTTCTTCATATAATAACAATGTAGTGGAATAGTGGAAGGACATAAAATAGAATTATTTTAATATATTAATTGAAAGAAATGTTTTATAAAATGAAAAAATACGAGTTATTAATTTTAATTCTATGAAAAATATTTACATACCCCAAAAATATATATATAATTAAACTATGGAAATTAAATAATTAACTTAATCTTTTAGAATAACATTAAGAAATAACCCAAATATATTTTTATTATAATTCATCCAAAATTATGAATATGAAAATTAAAAAAATTAAAATTCAATTAATAATAATTAAATGTATTCCAATAAAAAAACATGATAAAAAACAAACATGGATTAATGAAATAATTATTAATAGAAAAATTAAGAACCTTATTAACAACACTTGAGAAAAAATATATTTTACAAAAATCATCAATGAATGTTCACTAAGAATAGAAAATGTAAGCTCACGAATGTATTGAAATTTAAGAGTTGAAATTTTATCCAATCAGAAAAAAATCCATATTATTAATTATATTTTAAAATAATAATGTTTTCAATTGAAAATGAGAAAGTGATTATCAATTATAATATTTAAGCTCACATTGAAATCAAAAACTCCATTATTTCACAAAAAAATATATGTTGAAGGTGTATAAATAAATTCCTCATCACCCCATCAGACAACATATATATAATATAACTGTAGGAAATTATATTCTATAATTATGTAGATACACACACACACATAAGTTGTAGTGAAATCCAATACAATGATACATCTGAAGAAAGAAAGGGGAAGAGGGGTCAATTATGAATTTTTTCCTCTATAACATGAATGTTAGAGAAAAAATAAAACCCATGTAATCATATGATAATTGGTCAGGTATACTGACATGGGTGATAGTATGGATGAAATAATAAGAAACTATATGGATTATAGTATTCAAGAATGTATCTTGTTGACATAGTAACCCGTACATTATTCCTACATTAATACATTGACATAAGACACATGGAATTTTTTGTCCATGGGATGAATAGTTCTATAGTCTTGGTAAAATAGATTTATACATGATTCCAAAATTAAATTCTAGAAAAAATTACTGCATATTTTATGAAGAATAACATTATTCCCTATAACATATCCTTTTATATTAAAAATGATACACATCATGGGTTATTGAGAAAGGAAACAAAATAACAATGATCTCATATAATAAGTAATGGTTGTGTATAGTGGAAGATGTTATGATTCAATAATCATATTCAATATGGAATGGTAAAAAATAAATATACATGTCATGAAATCAATAATCTAAGAAATAAGTGCATCTGGAAATAATATAAATATGAAAATATCATAGATATTACTAAATATGGAAAGTTGGTTAACTGAAAAGGAGTTCCATTTAATCAATAACATGAATTAAATCCCTAGATAAGGCGTAATCAGTATGGAAATATTAACAAATGAAAACACATTCCATTTAATCAATAAAATGATAATTAAACACATTTAGAGATAATAACATTGTAAAAATCAAATGGATAATAAAAATTAAATTATTAATTAATGAAATGATTAATTATTTGAGGTCATGTTACTCTAGAATATGATACCTATAGCATTGTTATCTATCCTCAAGTAAATTTACAAATGATGGGTTGAAACAATTTAAATTAAGGCTAGTAAATTGATTTGTCTTATGATACCAATAGGTTTATCTATAACCAGGACTCACCCATGTATTTCATGTCCATGGAATCACTTATGTAACAACCCAAAATTTTGAATAAATCTTGTTTCCTATTTTTGTGTGTTATTTTATTTTTTTATACTCAACAAAATGGTTTCATTTGATAAAATGAGTATAATTAAAATGAGACTGTTGGGTTTTGACAGTTATATGACCATTGGTCAATATGACCACTGGAAACTAAACATTTCAATATTTGTCTCTAAATACAAGTGATCTTGGATAATTAATATAGAAAGAAGATTTGATGGCCTCAAACAGTAGTCTTGAACCGATCGAATCCCATCTAATAGAACTTGGGAAAGAGGTAGCACCACTAGGCTTGTCTCTGGACCAAACCCAAGACGAAATTCATCGTGTGAAGCTGGAATGGAATCACCTTCCCAAGAAGTTCAAACTGATAGAAATTACAACTCATGCAATGTTGGCCGAGCCTCCCTTGGATTCTCTGACCTTATCACACCTTACACTTAGGTCCTATGCTGGTGTGATAAGGGGCTATGTAAGGAGACTGTAACAGCTGTAACGTCCCGGCCCCGGGTGCCATGCAACGGGTGCCCCGAGCCCGGTTCACCACGTGACCTCAAGTGCATTTCCCCAAACGCCAGAGGATTCCGACTAGCAGCGAGGGCCCAGGTCTGATAGTGGGGAAACTATGCCCTCATTTGTCAAAGTGTAGCGCAGCGGAACACCAAAATAAACATACAACAACAGCGGAAGCAGTAACATACGCAACTGAAATAATTACAACACTGGATATAACCAACATTATATAACTGATGATGCTACATGTTTCAAGTTCTATGAAAATAGCCAGAACATGTTATACATCAATACAGTACAGCAGAAAAAAGAGTACAACAAAGCAAGCAAAATAGCTAGCAGCGACATCACAAGCCTAGGCTCGGTCCCATGCCATCCTACTCCTCAAAAACAGTGATGTACCTGTATAGGGACTCTTGCCCCTATCTACACCTGCAGCAATGTAATCTGTTTGGGCCGAAAAGCGTGACCCAAACAGGGTGTGAGAAATATATATCAGTAGGCACCCACCAAAGGCCCTTGCTCAACTGTGTGTAAAACATGCAACAAGTGTGCAGTAGTAAAATGCAATATCTAAGCAGTACTCAAAAGTAACAAACTAAACAGTTAAATTGCCATTTTATTATTCATTTAATTCCTTTAATTTAGTAACATTTTCGTGCTCAACAGCACCAAGCCCTCAGGCCAACTAGAACCGTTCCCTCAAGCTAAAATAGTAAACCACGCCCTCAGGCTTGCCCTCAGGCCATACAGAATCCAACCCGCAGGTATTTCCCTCATGCGTAAGAGAAATTCTCACCCTCAGGCTTACGAAGTTTCGCCCTCAGGCATAGAAGTCAAGCCCTCAGGCACGAAAGGTTACCCTCATGTGGAATAACGACATCCCTCAGGCTAAAACAGTCACGCCCTTAGGCTAATCACAACAACGCCCTCAAGCTAAACAGGTAACCGGGCCATTCCTAACATCTCAAAATGTAGTAGAAAAGCAATTCCACTCAAGGAAATTCTACAATTACTACATTTAAGGCATACCCTCGGGTATCCTGGCAAAATGGCTAAACAGAGGAACACACCCCTCAGGATGGTCCTGGATCCAAGAAACGATCCCAAACAGAATTTTATTATCACCATTTAATCTCCTATGCAATTATAGGCATTAAATATAACACGGACTCAGCCACACGACACCCCAACATGGGTTCGTTGCACAAAAACGCACAAAAACGCACGACAGTTGGAAAATAAACACCAAGCCACCTACCTTATACGTCAACGAACACTATACCCGAATGCCGACTCCAGAAACGCCAAAGAATGGCATATATCTGACGAAGAACAAAACTCATTAAAATGTAAATAACTTACGTTGGGAGAAGAATTGGAAAGAACGGTACCAGGAGGAGGAAGGGATTACCCGTGCGGTTCCCACGAGATCATCTGATGCCTAATCGGATTCCAGACGAACTCTCGGCGGATTTTAAAAGGTCCGACCTCCTCCTTTGGCTCCAAAACGGCTCAAGTGCCTCCTCTGCCAAATGTGGAGGCTACTGCCTATTTTAAGCCGAAACAAAAAGTACACTGCGTGTAATCCCTTCATTTAACTATTCATTTGGAGGCACCAACACTTTTCACCGGCCGACAAGAGTACACGGCATGTACTCCCGAGTACACGGCGTGTACTTCCGCCCAGCTGGTAGAGACTCCACCGCCTTACTTTTTAACCTACCGACTCACTACACGGCGTGTAAAGGACCAATACACGGCATGTAGTCGGTTCCTACACTCTTCATCGCCGGCATGGCTACAAGCCCTGTGTACTTATCCCAACACAGCCAAAGGTACACGGTGTGTGGATAAAGTACACGGCGTGTAGTTCCAAAATTTAATATTTTTCCCCATTTTCCATATTTTCTCATAATCACTTAAGGAAAAGGAAAAAGGAAGAATCATGTACCTCAAAATGAAGAACCGGGTTCTTACAAACTTCACCCCTTATAGAAATTTATCCCCGAATTTCCCTCCCAAGGGTGGTGAAGATAATGCTCCGAACAGATCTGGCCACTGAGCACGTACGTCGGCCTCCCGCTCCCAAGTCCCATACTCTACTCGGCCATGCTGCCATAGCACCCGTACGAGAGGAACTGACCAGCCTCGGAGAACCATCGTGCCCCTATCAACAATACGGATCGGATGCTCCTCAATGGACGCATCATGCTGAAGCTCAACCTCCTCAGGATGAAAGGTGTGAGATGGGTCTGAATGGTAGCGACAGAACTGAGACACGTGGAAGATGTCGTGCATGGCTCGGTACCATTGTAGTAACTGCAACCGATAGGCAACCAGCCCGGCTCTCTCCATAATCTCAAATGGTCCCACAAACCTCGGCGAAAGATTACCCTGTCTCCTGATTTGTTTGTGTCCCAGCCACTGTGAAACATGTAAGAAAACCTGATCCCCAACCACGAACTCCAAAGGTCGTCTGCGGCGATCAACATAAGACTTCTGACGAGACTGTGCAGTAGCCATACGCTTCCGAATCAACTGGACCTGCTTAGATGTCTCCTGCATGAGCTGTAGTCCTAGTAAAGTTGTCTCACCTGCCTCTAACCAGCACAAAGGTGATTGGAATGGACTACCATATAAAGCCTCATATGGTGCCATCTCAATAGCTTCCTGAAAACTATTGTTATAGGCAAACTCGACTAAGGGTATATGCTTCTCCCAAAAGCCCCCCAAAGTCTAGGACGCATGCGCACAACATGTCCTCTATCACCCGTATCGTCCGCTCTGACTGTCCATCAGTATGAGGGTGGTATGCTATGGTCAGAAGCACCTGTGTACCCAGCGCCCTCTGAAAACTCTGCCAGAATCGATACATGAAGCGGGCGACCCTATCTGAAACGATAGAGCGAGGGACCCCATGCAGACGTACGATCTCTTAGATATACAGCCTTCCATGCTCGTTCACACCAAAGGTCTCCTTGATTGGAAAGAAATGAGCTACCTTCGTAATTCTGTCCACAACAACCCATACGGCATCATTTCCTCGAGGTGATGTTGGAAAACTCATCAAGAAATCCATCGCGACATCATCCCATTTCCACTCCGAAATGGGCAACTGTTGTAACAGCCCAGCTGGTCTCTGATGCTCTGCCTTCACCTGCTGACAGGTGGAACACCTCGTAACAAAACCAGTTATCTCCCTCTTCATACCCGGCCACCAGTATTGACGTCTCAAGTCTCGGTACATCTTGGTAACCCTGGTATGAACTGCCCAAGCTGAAGCATGAAACTCTCGCACAAGCTCCTCGCGTATATCCCCTAGAACCCATACACGTCCATGGGAACGCAAAACCTCATCATTGCCTACCGTCCAATCGGAAGGAGGGTCCTCACTTTCCACGGACTCCCATAGAACTAGGCCTTCTGAAACCGATAGCTGCCTCATCCTCACTCTGTCCAGGAGGGTAGAAGTTACAGTTAACGAGGAAAGATAAGTCTACCCCTGACTGTCGTGCACCTCCAGATGCATCTTAGAGAACAAGTCCATAAGCTGCCACTCACCACTGGCCTCCTACACTGCCTGTATCTGAGTCCTCCTGCTTAGTGCATCGGCTACTGCATTACCTTTACCAGGTGTATAGGCAAGCTCAAAATCAAAGGACTGTAGGTACTCGACCCACCTTCTCTACCTTAGATTCAGGTCACGCTGAGTAAAGATATACATGAGGCTTTTGTGGTCGGTGAAAACCACAAAATGCTCTCCCAACAGGTAATGTCTCCAACAGCGCAACGCATGCACAACTGCCGCCAACTCAAGATCGTGCATCGGGTAATTCCCCTCATGTGGCCTCAACTTCTGACACACGTACGCCATAACTCGGTCACCCAGTATCAAAAAATCTCCCAGCCCGATCCTTGATGCATCACAGTAAACTGTATAGCTCTTCCCCTGCCCTGGCAGTATCAGGATCGGTGCTGATTTCAGCCTTCCCTTTAGGTCCTGAAAAGCTGTCTCACAAGCTTTTGACCAAACGAACTTCACACCCATCTTAGTTAAACCTGTCAACGGTGCTGCTAAGCGGGAGAAGTCCTGTATGAAGTGTCTGTAGTACCCAGCCGGCCCTAAGAAACTTCATATCTCAAACATGTTCTTGGACTGCTCCTAGGAAACTACTGCTCTCACCTTCTCTGGGTCCACTGCAACTCCAGCCCTTGAGATTATATGACCCAGGAAGTGAATCTGGTCCATCCAAAAGTGGCACTTCGAGAGATTAACATATAGGTGATGCTCTCTCAGTGTACTCAATACGATCTCAAGATGGGTGGCATGGTCGTGTCGAGTGTGGGAGTACACCAAGATGTCTTCTACGAATACTACCACAAATGAATCAAGATACGGATGGAACACACGATTCATCAGAGCCATGAAAACTTCTAGTGCGTTCGTGAGTCCGAACGGCATAACCGTATAATCATATAGACCATACCCTCTCCTGAAAGCTGTGAGAGGTATATCATATGGTCTAACGCACAGCTGATGATATCCGGATCTCAAGTCAATCTTCGAGAACACTCGTGCTCCACGAAGTTGATCAAATAGATCATCTATCCTCGGCAAGGGATATCAGTTCATAACTGTCAACTGGTTCAGCTTCTGATAATCCACACAAAGCCTAAGGGTACCATCCGCCTTCTTCACAAAAAGTACGGAGAACCCCAAGGAGAAGTACTGGGTCGGATAAAACCCTTCGCCTTTAGCTCCTCTAACTACCTCTTGAGCTCCAGCAAATCAGGCGTGGCCATCCTATAGGGAGGAATGGACACTGGTGCTGCTCCTGGCATAAGATCGATTGAGAAATCCACCTCACACACTGAAGGTAGACCTGAAATGTCGTCCGGGAAAACATCCCTGAAACGATTGACAACTGGAGGAAAAACCGTCTGACAAGTCCCCTGGACATCCAGATATAAGCTCGCAGTCTGGGCTGTGACCCCACCTCTCCCATGATGCTCTGGTCCAGCTCGACTCACCTGCACATCCCAATCGCCCTTTTATAGAAACTCCCCACCCTCTGGTGACGTAAAACTCACCCTACAACGATAGCAGTCTACAAAGGCTCGAAAGGGAACCAACCTGTCCATCCCGAGAATGACGTCGTAGCTCGTCATCTCCAGATCATATAGGTCCCAAAGGAAGTGACACCCACCAACCTCAAAGGGGAACTCCTTGTATTGACGCACACCAGCCGTTCTAGTCCCCAAAGGAGTGTCTAGCGTCATGATATCAGAAGAATAAGAAACACTGATCCCAAGGCTCTTCACAATGGGTACAGATATAAAACTATGTGTAGAACCCATATCAAAATGTATTGAAGACAAGACAGAAGATACTAGAATAGAACATATGACTGTCGAAGGTCCGGGATCCTACTCCTAATGGGTCTGTTGCACTGCATATGCCTGTCCAGTGTCGTGGCCCTGTGACACAGCCTGGCTACCCTGAGCTATCCCGCCCTGTTGCCTCTGAGATCCTGGTGTCTGGATACCATGGCCATGACCCCCATCTGTGTCTGCACGCCCTGACGTATTCCAGTTCCCTGACTGGTAAGAAGCCACTGGTCCTGATCCCACACGCGGAGTCTGCACAGATCCCCTCTCACTAGCCACTGGTAGAAACGCCCTACAAGAGCACTACAGATGACCCATCTTGTCGCAAGCTCGGCACTCCACTGGGTCTCGTGGACACTGTGGCCTCTTGTGCCCCTCTCTGCCACACTGGTAGCACCTGATCGGGCCACCTGAAGAAGCTGCCTGGCTGGTACTACCACCCTGAGAGAAGTCCATCTGTCTCTTCCTCTTGCCAGCAGAAATAGTACCAGTAACTGGTGTCGAACCGCCCTAGCCCACACCACTAGATTCTCGCAGGTTCCTCTCTATAATCAACGCCTGGTTCACAATAGTGTGTACAGTAGGTAACCTGAAAACATTCACCAGCGCTCAGATTTCTTACCGAAGACCATCCTCAAAACGTCTGGCTCTCAGCGTCTCATCACCCACCAGCATGGGTGCAAAGCACTGAAGCTATGTAAAACGATCAGAATAGTCCATCACCGACATAGTGCCCTATTGTAGATTCATGAACTCTCGAGCTCTATCTACTCTCAGTGTCTCGGGAAAGAAGAAGTCATAGAAGACTATCTGAAAATCCCCCCACTCCATGTCCCTGTGATGCTCTGACTGGGTGGTAACATCCCACCACCTCTTGGCGGAATCACACAGCATGAAAGTCGCGATCTTGACCCTCCGCCCTAGAGGCATCCCAGGATTCTCGAAAATAGTCTGCAGCGATCCTAGCCAAGACTCTGCATCTTGCAGTCCTCCATCCCCTGAAAACGTAGGTGGATGCTGCTGTTGAAAGATACGCGTCAGCTCGGCCATAGATGTGGAAGCCTGCGGTGCTCCCTGAAAGTTATGCATGAACCGTAATAAGCCTTCACGGAACTGCGCCTCCGCGCCCATGTCCGATATAATAGCTGGTGCCGCATCTGGCTCTACTGGTGGATCAACTGGTAGCCCATGGCCCACCATCTCCGGAGTATAATCGTCATCGCTCTCTTGGCGAACAACTCACGTTCGTCTAGGCGGCATGAGTCTACAAGGTCAAAAGCACGCCTTAGATTCAAGATTATTAAGACTGAAATGAAGGAACCACAAAGGGACAAGAGGAAGAAGGTGTTTCAAAATTTGCAAAACAAGACTACACGGCGTGTACTTAACTACACGGCGTGTACTTGACTTCCCTTCCCCTGCCCGGCTCCTTCCACACGGCTAAGCCACACGGCTTCCGTTTTTACAAAGCTAAACGGCATGTATAATACCTACACGGCGTGTTCGGTGTTATTTTCCAACTACCTGTTTCGTCTACGACACAGCTGACTACTCGGATTTACTCTACACGGCGTGTTACACCCGCACACGGCGTGTACACCATCCCGTTTCCTAGCCACACAGCTAATTCCACACGGTATGTCCTCAGAAAATACTACGCAGCGTGTCCCAAAGGTACATGGCATGTTCTAGAAGAGGTGACACCGGCCCGTGTTGTTAGTTACATGGCCGAGTCCCCAGGTCACAGTACACGGCGTTTTAATATATGGCACGGCGTGTTCTGTCAAGGAGTTCGCCGACCCGTGTTGTTAGTTACACGGCCGGACTCTGGGTCAACACTACATGGCGTGTACAAAACTACACGGCGTGCTTTACCCAAGGCCTTCCTTACCCCGTGTCGCTGCCCACACGGTTTGTGACATGGGAATAGACTACACGGCATGTACGCCTGTTACACGGCGTGTAGTCAAAAAGTTCATTTTTTCTTCCCGAACATAAGAATACACACGACATGTATGAGGTCCTACACGGCGTGTAATCTGGGTTTCTGGACATTATGTCTCATAAAGTTCTCTGGAACCCAGATAATACTTAAAAACAACACCTATGTTTCAAATTTCGACCTGTGGGGGCCCATAAACCCCACGAATCAAAGTTTGACATCATATTTGTGTTATAACCCATAACCAGTCAATGATCCACCAAATTCCGGTCAATGGGGGCCCATACTCGCCAAAGACCAAATTTTGGCGTTCATTCTATTAACAAGCTCAAACAAAAATACCATATCACTAGGCAGGTTTTTATCAAGCAGTTATCACAACAACATGCGTTTCTAGCACAACAACTATCACAACAACATGAAAATTTCTAATGCACCTACATGGCATGGAAACTATGCATGGCATGTGATATCTAGCATGTGCCTATATGATGCATGAGACGGAATACCCTCATCTCATCGGGTTGCAACTAAAACCCACAAGTTAAAATATAAATAGCAAAATCCAAGTGTGTCACCCAATGGTGAAAACATATCAACTGTAAAATTGAAAATCAAATAATGCAAAGTACGAGGTAGACTGGCATTTCCATGTACACGGGTTCGCTACGCCCATGCACAGCTTATTACCAACTAATGTTCCGTCCTATCCGTGACTACAGCTCAAAATAGTAAGTCAATGAAAAGAAACGCCTTTGATACCACTTTGTAACGTCCCGGCCCCGGGTGCCACGCAACGGGTGCCCCGAGCCCGGTTTGCCACGTGACCTCAAGCGCATTTCCCCAAACGCCAGAGGCTGCCGACTAGCAGTGAGGGCCCAGGTCTGATAGTGGGGAAACTATGCCCTCATTTGTCAAAGTGTAGCGCAGCGGAACAACAAAATAAACATACAACAACAACAGAAGCAGTGACATACGCAACTGAAATAATTACAACACTGGATATAACCGACAATATATAAGTGATGATGCTACATGTTTCAAGTTCTATGAAAACAGCCAGAACATGTTATACATCAATATAGTACATCAGAAAACAGAGTACAACAAAGCAAGGAAAACAGCGTGGAGTGGCATCGCGAGCATAGGCTCGGTCCCATGCCCTCCTACTCCTCAGCAATAGTCAAGTACCTGTATAGGTACTCTTGCCCCTATCTACACTGCAGCAACATAATCTGTTCGGGCCGAAAAGCGTGACCCAAATAGGGTGTGAGAAATATATATCAGTAGGCACCCACCCAAGGCTCGTGCTCAACTGTGTGTAAAACATGCAACAATTGTGCAGTAATAAAATGCAATATCTAACCAGTACTCAAAAGTAACTAACTTAACAGTTAAATTGCCATTTTATTATTCATTTAATTTCTTTAATTTAGTAAATTTTTTGTGCTCAACAGCACCAAGCCCTAAGGCCAACTAAAACCATGCCCTCAGGCTAAAATAGTAAACCATGCCCTCATGCTTGCCCTCAGGCCATACAGAATCCAACCCGCAGGTATTGCACTCAGGCATAACAGAAATTCTCTCCCTCAGGCTTACGAAGTGTCGCCCTCAGGCACAAAAGTCAAGACCTCAGGCATGAAATGTTTCCCTCAGGCAGAATAACGACAGCCTTGTGCTAAAACAGTCACGCCCTCTGGCTAATCACAACAACGCCCTCAGGCTAAATAGGTAACCGGGCCATTCCTAACATCTCAAAATGCAATAGACAAAAAATTCCTCTCAAGTCAATTCTACAGTTATTACATTTAAGGCATACCCTCAGGTATCCTGGCCAAACATCTAAACAGAGGAACACACCCCTCGGGATGGTCCTGGATCCAAGAAACAATCCCAAACAACATTTTATTTTCACCATTTAATCACCTATGAAATTCTAGGCATTAAATATAGAAACGACCTCAGCCACACGACACCGCAACATGGGTTCGTGGCACGAAAATGCACAAAAATGCACGACAGTTGGAAAATAAACACCAAGCCACCTACCTTATACGTCAACGAACGTTATACCCGAACGCCGACTCCAAAAACGCCCAAGAATGGCGTAGATATGACGAATAACAAAACTAATTCAAATGTAAATAACTTACATTGGGAGAAGAATTGGAAAAAACGATACCAGAAGGAGGAAGGTATTACCCGTGCGGTTCCAACGAGATCGTCTGAAGCCGAATCGGATTCCAGACGAACTCCTGGCAGATCTTCAAAGGTATGGCATCCTCCTTTGGATCCAAAACGGCTCAAGTGCCTCCTCTGCCAAATGAGGAGGCTACTGCCTGTTTTAAGCCAAAAAAACAAAGTAAACGGCGTGTACTTCCAAGTACACAGTGTGTACTCCCATCATTTAACTGTTCATTTGGCGGCATCGACATTGTTCACTTGCCGACAAGAGTACACAGCATGTACTCCCGATTACATGGCATGTACTGCCGCCCAGATGGCGGTGACTCCACCGCCTTACTTTTTGACCTACCAACTGACTACACAGCATGTAAAGGACCAAAACACGGCGTGTAGTCAGTTCCTACACCCTTCGTTGCTGGCATGGCTAGACGCCCTATGTACTTATCCCAACACGGCCAAAGGTACACGGCGTGTGGATAAAGTACACGGTGTGTAGTTCCAAAATTTTGGATTTTTCCCCATTTTCCATATTTTTTCATAATCACTTAAGGAAAAGGAAAAAGGAAGAAGCATGTACCTCAAAAATAATAACCGGGTTCTTACAACTGCCTTGTGCAATCCTTTGTTTTAAATAAAAAAATTATTTCTTCTTATGATGAAGTTTATGATTTTTTAAATGTCTGGATAAATATAGTATGCATATATTTTGTGAATATTAGTGAAATGATATTTGAAAAAATGTTTATGTAAACCTTAAATGATTATATATGTGTAATGATTTTCAAAAAATGGTCTGCTACGATTATGTTCAGTACGAAATTTAGAGTCTAAAAAGATCAACTTAATATTTGATGAATAATAAATTATGAATAGTGGTTTTATTCATAGTTTTAGTAATGTGACCAAATGGATTATTAATCTCACTTAATGAAAGTGTTAATATAATCTGGGCCCCTTGATTAAGTAATGTGATTCAATAAAATGGGTAAATAACTGTTTCAGAAATTATTAGTCAAGTATTAGTTTTTCTAGGTGAATAGTGTATTTTAATTAGAAATTAAATTAAAAATATTTAGAAAATTATTTTTATGAAATAGATTTCATTTTTGAACTCAGAGCATCGATATTATGTTATGGTAATTTTTGGGTATTTTTCTGAAAAAAAATGAATTTTCGGTGAATTGTGTATTTATATAAAAATTAAATTAAAATTAATAAGAAAATTATATTAATAAAATGGAGTTCATTTTTAAAATCAAAGCATCAATATTTGGTTTAGGTGAATTTTTGGGATTTTTCTGAGAAATTTGAATTTTTGATGAATAGTGAAAATATAGTTTATAAGTTACGGGTGTTTAATGACATAATTAAATGTTGTATTAAGTATGTAATCAATATGGTCGAATTATGAATAGTAATATAAGGTATGAGTTCTCCCAAGTGTACAATACCATGGGAAAATACCATGGTAAATCTCATGGTTTTTCCAAAACCACCAATGAGGTGTCCCTTGGCCATTAATGCTGTGTCCCCTCAGCTTCCCTATAAATACCCACCCTTTACTCATTTAGTATTCACTCCCAACTCTCCCCCAACGAAGCTCTAATCTCATTAAGTCCCAAAGAGTCCTCCCATGGTGCCTCCAAGCCCTCAAGGTCCCAACGGTTGAGTTTTAATAGTTACGTTTTAAGGTAAGGGATCCAACCTCTCTCTTACTTTTCAAAAATCTCTTTTAAGTCATTTCTTTTATGCTCCAGGTTGTTCTGTTGGAGGCTGTACTTTTATATTCTTCTTACATCCCTTTTCATGTTCATATTATGATAGATCCCCTCTTACTCTAATCATTTAGTTTTATAAATGTTTATGTGGCGACGTTTGGCTAATGAAATTTTTGTAACAGATTTTTTCGCCCTTCTCATTTTGAAGTTCTATTTTCTTGTCAAGTCTATAATGTTCCTTTTTATTATGTTAAGGTATTATCTCTAAAGATATCATACTTATATTTTCTTTTCAAATGATGGGAGACACTATATAACCTCTTCAATTCGTTATTTTGAAGTTTTATGTGGCGCCGTTAGGCTGCCGAATTTTTAAGGGATTCTTTCACCCTTCTCATTTTCAAGTTCAATTTTCATGTCAAGTATTTCATGTTCCTTTTATTTTTTTTGGGGTATGATATCTATATCTATCATACTGATATTTTATGTTCATATTATGAGAGATCCTATTTGATCTCTTCAATAATTTTTTTGACGTTTTAAGTGACGTCGTTAGGCTGCCAAATTTTCATAAGAAAATCTTATTTTTTCCTTCCTTTCAAGTTCGTTGTTTCATATGGTATATCATTCAAATTTCATTAATATTTTCATAAAACCCTTATATTATGTTCCCATTCTTTTTTATGTATCATTTATGAGTGGGTGACCCATGTCCCCTCTCTTTTCAATGTTTTCTAAAACCCCATATCATAGCTGTTATGCTGCAGAATTTTCATCCCAAAATGTCTTTCTCTTTTTCTCAAATTATATTATTTTATTAAGTGAATACTCAAAGATCATTATTATAAAGGGGTATTCACATATATATAAAAATGTTCTATTTTAATTCTGGGATTTACATACATGAGGCCCGCTTTCCTTTTTCCATGGGTTTAAAGTGACATAAAGATCACGTCTTTAAAGCTGTTTTTAAAAAGTGATAACTATGAAATGAAACCCATTTCCTTTATGCTATATGGGTTGTTTATTAAATGTTTGATGATGATATATTTGGATCACATTATAATAAAGACAAATTTAAGGGTTCACCCTGATCGAACTCCAATTCATTGGATAAAGACTTAATCTATAGAGATGACCATTTTTAACGACGCCTTGGTGAATAACCGTGGTAATTTTTAATGACACCTTGGGGATGGACCATGGTGAAATAGAAATGATTGTCTATGTTAAATGTTGTAACCACATATTCAAGTTATTAAATATGTTATTTTTATTATGATATGCCTTATGATTTCTTTCTCATGCCTTATAGTTCTCTTTCATGACTTTATTGATGTATCTCAAGTTCACATGTAAAATGTTTCCCTTGTTTCCCTTACTGGGACTTATGCTCACCCTTTATTTTGATGTATTTCCCCATGTTATGAGATGCAGTAATGAACCTAGGATGAACATAAGTAGAATCCTTTCAATTTTTTAAGAATAATGTTTTATGTTTTCATGTTTTAAGCTCCTGGTTTCCAAGACACTAAACCTTCAAGATCCTCGGTTTTGTATAATGTAATGAAAGTTTATGTGATAAAAAGTCGGGATGCTATAGTTGGTATCAAAGGATGGTTTAGTTATTTGTGGAAATTCGGATATGAATAATTTAGGAAGAACCCTATAGAAAAGTTTACATATAGGAAATATTCCTAGTATTTTGTTGAGTATTGAGTAAGTGGTTTATCAAGAAAATACATCCACGTCCGGATACGAGCAGGTAGAGGTGGCTTTGGCACAGATTTGCATAGGGGTAAAACCCAAAAACACCGCTTTGAGATAGACTCGAACGGGAATTGGTACACGACAACGGGCCTTGCTTCACTCTTGGATACGACACTCCTGGGGGATATTCTTTGGTAAATTCATAAGCATAGTATGAACCATTATTAGAGGAACAAATATAAAATAAAATAAAGAGTCACATAAGAATATATGATCATGGATAACCTATATTTGGACCTAGGGGATCACAAGTTAGGGTATACTTTTCTTCTAAAAGTTTATCCTTCTATGATTTAATTTTCCTTCTCATGATTATTGGCTATGTATTTAAGCCCCCTAAATATATCTTCTTTTTATTCTTAATGGCGGTAAATTGAATAGCATGCCCCAACAACCAATTTGATAGTAAATGTAACGGTTTCCCTATTAATGATACAGAGATGATGAAAGATCAAGTTGAACATATTGTTATTATGCCAAACAAGCTATCAAAAATCACAATTAATAATTGGTACCTAGTAGAATACCCAAATTCCTCAAGGAAGAAGAAGAAAAATTCTCAAGGATGTTCATCTGATAAAGTTGATAAGGGAAAGAAGACCCAATTTCATTTTTGCATAAAGTGTGGGAAGAGGCACCAAGGATAATGTCACAAAATAACTGGGAGATGTTTTATGTGTGGGGTGATAGGGCATAAAGTAGCTAATTTATTTAGAAAAATGGATAATGTGATGAATATAGATAGGGTTCGATCTAATGTACCATATACCTTTCAATGTCATAAATGTGGAGAAGTTAGACATTATCCAAGGAAATTATCTCTTGGAATGGATGAGAAGCATGATGAGCATCAACAATCGTCGAGGACAATGGAACAATGCAAGTCCTATGCTGAGATGGATCATGATGACTGAAGTACATGTAACTTCTTCACAATAATTGTCTATGTCATGTTGTATTTTAGTTCATGCTCTATAATAATATCTTTTATGTTTTCCAATATCATCGAGTCACTAACTAAGATGATTTTGTATCATTAAGGAAAACATCTACTATTATGTACCACATGTTGATGTAGTGAATTTGTTCTTAAAAAAAGGGTGATTAGGGGATTAAAAGATTATTGTTATTTTGGAAGATGTTCACTATTTTGGGAACCCTTTTTGATCAAGGTAAATAGATTACTACGAGGTGTAAAGGGTGACTTATATTTTGATGAATCTATGAATTTAAGGCGGACATAGAGTAATTTAGGTTAAATATGGAAATGATTAACCTATCTTGGGGAAAATGTGATTACGTTAGTTATTTTTGTTATAAGATGATAAGAGTGGTTGATGTTGTTTGAAGATGAATGATAAAGTCTATCTTGGAATACTATGTTATGAGATCGTTCTTATAATTGGGTTTCAATATTAGTTTGGTTTATTTTGAGTAATATTAAGGACAGTTATTTATGGATTGTTCTATGATGAACTTTGGTAGTACCATGAAACTTTGAAGATTTAAAAGTAGTTTCCCTTCCTATGGGATTATTTATTTTTGAAGAGTTGTTTTATCTTACCCTTTCTATTTTTGGGATAATGTTTAAAGATAGAAGAAATCAATAGTTAATCTTTTGTGGAATACATGACTCTTAAGAAGATGATTCGTGTGTTTTGAGGAGACCAAGTGTTTTTGAATGCTCATCGTTTGGAGAAAGGATTATTTTTGGTAGAAACTTATTAAAGGATGAAACTCTACATGAATGTAGGTACATTTCCTACTGTTTTTGTTCTATGTAGTAAATTAATTCCTCAAAATTATGAAATGGAACATAAAACAAAAACGTTGTTGGTTTACATTTCATACTAGGTAATCAAAGAACATTTAAACACATCATAAGTTTGTTATTTTTTCATGGTTAACTTTCTCCTAATCATGTTTTCTATCACTCTCCCTCAGAACATGACCCATTGTTTTCTCCTCCGCGTCCATGTTTTCCTACATGGAATCCTAGTATGGGTTAACTCGGGTGACCATTGTACTTCATATTCTTTCTTTTAAAGTAATAGTTTTACTGACTCCTTTTCCGATGTGGGATGTTCAATGAAATTTCAAAACCCAATTTTAAAATTTTCGAGGACACAATTTCATAAGGGGGAAATATTGTAACGACCCGAAATTTTGAATAATTCATGTTTCCTAATTTTGTGTGTTATTTTATTTTTTTATACTAAACAAAAATGTTTCATTTAATAACATGAGTATAATTAAAATGAGGCTATTGGGTTTTGACTGTAATATGACCATTGGTCAATATGACCGCTGGAAAATAATTATTTTGATATTTGTCACTAAATACAAGTGATCTTAGTTAATTAATATAGAAAGAAGATTCGATGGCCTCACCCCATAGTTTTGGACCAATCGTAGCCCATCTAAAAGAACATGGGAAAGAGGTAGAACCACTAGGCTTTTCTCTGGACCAAACCCAAGACGATATTCATTGTGTGAATCTAGAACGGAATCTCCTTCGCAAGAAGTTCAAACTGATAGAAATTACTACTCATGTGATGTTGGTCGAGCCTCCCTTGTATTCTCTCACCTTAGCACACCTTACACTTAGGTCCTATGATGGTATGATAAGAGGTTCTGTAAGGAGACCGTAACTGCCTTGTGTAATCCATTGTTTTAAATAAAAAAAAATTATTTCTTCTTATGATGAAGATTATGAATTTTCAAATGTCCGGATAAATACAGTATGCATATTTTTGCTGAATCATTGAGAAAGGATATTTTAAAAAATGTTTATGTAATCCTTAAATAATTAAATATGTGTAATGATTTTCAAGAAATGGTCTTCTATAATTATGTTCATTATGAAATTTAGAGTCTAATAAGATCAACTTAATATTTGATGTATAGTGATTTTATGCTTAGTAATAGTAATGTGACCAAATGGATTAGTAATCTCACTTAAAAAAGTATTAATATAATCAAGGCACCTTGATTAAGTAATGTGATTCAATAAAATGGGTAAATAACTGTTTCACAAATTATTAGTCAACTATTAGTTTTTTTCTAAGTGATTATTGTTTTTTAATTAAAAATTCAATTAAAAATATTTAGAAAATTATTTTTATAACATGGTTTTCAATTTTGAACTCAGAGCATCGATATTATGTTAAGGTAATTTTTGGGGATTTTTCTGAAAAATATGAATTTTCGGTGAATAGTGTATTTATTTAAAAATTAAATTAAAAATATTTAGAAAATTATTTTTATAAAATAAATATCATTTTTTAAATCAGAGCATCGATATTTGGTTAACGTGAACTTTTTGGATTTTTCTGAGAAAGTTGAATTTTCGATGAATATTGAAAATACAGTTTTTAAGTTACGGGTGTTTAATGACATCATTAAATGATATATTAAGTATGTAATCAACATGGTAGACTTATGAATAGTATGATAATGTATTAGGTGTCCCAAGTGGCCAATACCATGGGAAAATACCATGATCAAGCCCATGGTTTTTCCAAAACCGCCAAGGAGGTGTCCCTTGGCCATTAATGCCTTGTCCCTTCACTTTCCCTATAAATACCCACCCTTTCCCCATTTAGTTTTTACTCCAAACTCTCCCCCGACGAAGGTATGGTCTCATTACCTCCCAAAGAGTCCTCCAAAGGTGACCCCAAGCCCTCAAGGTCCAAACCTTTGAGTTTTAAGAGTTATGTTTTAAGGTAAGGGATCCAACCTCTCTCATTTTTTCAAATACTCTCTTTTAAGTCATTTATTTTATGCTCCATGTTCTTATGTTAGATGATGTTCTTTTATATTCCTCTTACTTCCCTTTTCATTTTCATATGATGAGAGATCCCCTCTTACTCTCATCATTTCGTTTTTTGAATGTTTAAGTGGCGTCGTTAGGCTGCCGAAATATTTGTTACTGATTCATTCGCCCTTCTCATTTTCAAGTTCTATTTTCTTGTCAAGTATTTCATGTTCATTTTTATTATGTTATGGTATGATCTATAAATATATCATACTGATATTTTATGTTCATATTATGAGAGACCCTATTTGACCTCATCAATTCAGTATTTTGATGTTTTAAGTGGCGCTGTTAAGCTGCCGAATTTTTAAGGGATTCTTTCACCCTTCTAATTTTCAAGTTCTATTTTCATGTCAAGTATTTCAAGTTCCTTTTTATTTTTTGGGGGTATTATATCTATATATATCATACTTATATTTTATGTTCATATGATTAGAGACTCTATTTTATCTCTTCAATTCAATTTTTTTATGTTTTAAGTGACGTCGTTAGGCTGCCGAATTTTCATAAGAGAAATCTTATTTTTGTCTTCCTTTCAAGTTCTTAGTTTCATTTGGTATATCATTAAAATTTCATTACCATGTTACTAAATCCCTTATATTCTGTTCTCATACTGTTTTATGTATCATTTATGAGTGGTTGACCCATTTCCCCACTCTTTTCATTGTTTTATAAAACCCTGTATCATAGCTGTTATACTGCAAAATGTTCATCTCAACATGTCTTTCTCCTTTTCTCAAATTATTTTATTTTATGAAGTGAGTACTCAAATATTTTTCTTCTACAGGTTAATTCACATATACATTAAAATTTTCTATTTTAATTCTGGGATTTACATACATGATTCCTGCTTTCCTTTTTTCATGGGTTTAAAGTGACATAAAGATCATGTCATTAAAGCAGTTTTTAAAATGTGATGACTATGAAATAAAACCAATTTATTTTATGCTATATGGGTTGTTTATGAAATTTTTTATGATGATATATGTGTCTCACATTATAATAAAGAAAAATTGAAGGGTGTTCCCTGATAGCGCTCCAATGCATTAGATAAAGACTTAATATCTAGAGATGACCATTTTTAACGACGCCTTGGTGAATAACCTTGGTAATTTTTAATGACACCTTTGGATGGACCTTGGTGTAACAGAAATTATTGTCTATGTTAAATGTTGTAGCCACATCTTCAAGTTATTAAATACATTATTTTTATTATGATATGCCTCATGATTTCTTTTTCATGCCTTAAAGTTCTTTTTCATGACTTTATTGATGTATCTTAAGATCACATGTTAAATGTTTCCCTTGTTTCCCTTACTGGGCCTTTTGCTCACCCATTCTTTTGATGTATGTCCCCAGGTTATGAGATGCAGTAATGAACCTAGGATGAACATAAGGAGAAGCCTTTAAAATTTTTATGAAGAATATTTTATGTTTTCATGTTTTAATTTTCTGGTTTCCAAGACACTAAACCTTAAAGATCCTCGGTTTTGTAAAATGTAATGAATGTTTATGTGATAAAAAGGTGGTATGCTATAACTTATATATCGAATAATCATTTTAATTCATAAAAAATTTAGATTATTGAAAAATGTATATTGAGTAATGAATTTGGTTTTATCAATATTTCCCCATATAAAAAATGATTTTCAATGTGGAACACCAAATGTACAAAGGATATAAAGTTAAAAAAATAAACATATCAATGATAAATAATATGGATATATAGGGGATATATAATTTCCAATGATCATAGGAGTGTGATTATTTCAAGGGAATTATTTTATTGGAAAAATTAATCATGAAATTGAATTTCAATATTATACTTAGCAAAAATAATCATAATCCATATAGAGGAAGACGAATGATGGTACCTATACAACATATACCAAGTATATTATATGAAAAATTATGTGTTTTTTGATTCAAGAATATAAATATAATAAGAAGATATTTAAAAAATATTGAGGAAAGTATTATTTTAATTTTGAAAATCATTTTTTAAAACTAAAGGGTTACAAAAAGAATTGAAAATATGCTTCTATAAATATATCCTTTAAAACATTTAAATTAATTTTTAAAACATTTAGTTTTCATGATGGTAACAAATTCCATACTTCTTGAGTATATTAAAACAAATATTCCTTTCACATTTTCAGAAAATGCTTAATGGGCCTTATATTCAAAACTACATGAATATTCCTTAAAAATATATAAAAAATTAAAACTGTCAAATTCTTTTTATAATCAATTTTTTAAAGGATAAAAAATAAATAAACATTTTATGAAAATATTATTTTGGAAGAAAATTAATTTCCGACCTAAGATAAAATTGAAGTCAGACTTTAATAATAATAATTTCCCTTTTATTTTATGCACCAAATAATGGAAAATTCCAATATTAATTGAAAATATAATGAATAACTAGAGTTAAAAAATATAAATTGGTTTATTATATAATTATAAAATAATTTCCATTAACTATAATTTATGAATAAATAATCCTTATTAGATTGAGATTGTTAAATAAACCCTTACACTAATCCTAACGATGAAGTGATCTTAGTAAATGAATTGATTATGTGTGAAAAATGTAAATAAAAATAATATAATTTTAAATTATATATACGATATTCAAAATTGATTATACAAATAATATTATAAAAACATTGAAAATGAAGAAGTAATATAACCCATTGAAAGGAAATTAAGTTCTAAAATTCATTTCCACTTGTTAATTTTAAAGTCAAATCCCCTTGGATGAAAAAATAAAATTTGAAACATAAATTTTCATTAATTATTCCCAAAAAAGAGAACATTATTGGCATCATTGATTTATAATATGTTCTTATTGGTAATAAAATTCCAAAAAAAATTATCCAAATAATTTCCCTTAGGTTAGGGAATGTGGAGAATCTGTTTATCACTGAGAATCAGTAAGGGTTTATCCTTGATAAGAATATTTATATCTGCCTTTTCACTACATCAAAGAGTGGTTATCTCATGAGGTGGAAGACTAAGGATATAAATTTGGTGTTAACAGTTTATATATAATTCTTTTTATACATTAAAATATAACTTTATTTTTTCTGTTCTCAACCTGTATGGCTTCTCCACGGTTTTTATTACGATGATCAATGAAATCATATGTTCTTCAAACATTTCCGTTCTTATTAATGGTCCCCCATGGGTTTCTTCAAATACTCTAGGGGTGTCAGGAAGGGAGACCTATTATTCAACATTCTATTATCACTAGATAAAGACTAGCTTACCAGTTTCATGAATGATATAGTGAATATAGGGTTATTTAAACGTATCACAGTTGGAAGAGGTACGTTAACTACTTTTCATTTGTTCTATGTTGATGGTATACTTATACATGGGTATTCCACCAAGAAAACATTAAACTCCTTTAGGGTTATTTTTATATTTATGAATAGGAGGAGGGGTAATAAATAAGTTGGAAGAAGTCTTGAATTAAGTTTGGTATGGGGACTTCGGGGGCATAGCAGAATATAATTTCTTGAATGCTTGGAGTCTGGAGGGTAGGTATTCCTTTTATTTTTATTCGAAATCCTTTATTATGGGGTAAGGGTTGATGTTTTCATCTTGATGATACATTTTCATATATTCTAAATCATTTGACTAAGTGGAAAGGGAAATCTTCGTCCTGTGTTGGAAGGGTTTTCTTGGTCAATTTAGTTGTCTATTCAATGTTTTTGTATGAATTTTCTATTTAAATATGGCCTCATGGTATTACTAAGAAGCTTCATCGAATTATTAGTAATTTCTTTTGGATGGGGTCATTTTATGAGAGAAATACTATTAATATTTCATAGAAGGATTGTATCAAATATAAAGATAGTGTAAATCTTGGAATTAAGGATATCAGGATCATTAATGATGAATTATATTCTATGTTTACTTGGAATCTCATTAGCTTAAATGACCCCTCTCTAGAGTTCAAGTATATTAGGTTTAATTAAAATGTGATGAATGGGAACTCTCATTATATAGTCTAATCTGCATGGCCGGATATAAGTAAATTCTTCAATATGTTTAATATTTCTTCAAAGTTGATTGTTTCTAAGCAGTCCAATATTAATTATAGGACAACCTATTGGATTGATAATACAATATGTAATATCATGTATAACACTCCAAAAATATAACACCTATCCATTTATAATCTTATTACCAATAGGCATAGAAGTGACATTATTTTTTCTAGTTATGGTTCTAATGAAATCCATAGATTCTTATTCATGGATAAGGATATTCTAGTTTGCCTCAAGAATAAGAGTGGTGTTTTCAACTGTATTGATTTTTATAATATGAATAATAATGGAGGTTGTAATGTCCCTTCTTGTATTTCCTCATACTTGATTTCATTTATTCATCCTTCTAGAGAAAATCTGCCCTTTGAAATCAGGAAAAAATGATTTCCCACCCATGATCAATTGTAGGTGGTGGGAATATCCATGGATTAAGTGTGCCATCTATGTATACGAGTTTCTGAGTGTGTGTAACATCTGTTTTTTAATATGTCTTTAATTTTTATATTTTGGGATTATATTAAGGATTTATTTGGAATTTAGCTGCACAAGAGCAGTAAATTGGAGGTGTTGATCTCAAACATCATGAATGGAAGTAATCACAACAAGTAGATTAAAAATAATCTACCTGTTGTTGTAGCATCATCTATTTATATAAAATGGAAAGCCAAGAATTATTCTCTGTTTTATAATGCTAAGCCATCAGTTCATGCTGGAAGGATTGATATTCATAGGGAAATGTTTGTGGCTTTAATTTTCCAAAATACAGCAATTAGTAATTGTATATATTTCTTTTCCACATTTAGAATATTGGGTGTGTAAGGTAGAATGAGATGAAAATTTGGTTTGAAATTTCATAGATGGATTCCATTGATTAGTCAATGGATTAAGGTTAATGTAGATGGAGCTACTTTTGGCACACCTAGCCCTTCAGGATGCGGTGGTCTTTTTCTCACTTACTATAGATTTGTGAAAGGATGTTTCTATCATTACATTTAAAATGTGACTGCATATGTGGCTATATTGTGGGCTATAATTTAGGATTCTAAGCATGATTTTAACTAGAAGTATAGATAGTTATAGATTGAATCTGACTCAAAGGCGTCTATTGATACTCTAAGAGCACATTCTGGGAATGTTCCATGGTGCATTTTGCTTCAATGGATAGCCTTATTCAATGATATTGAGAAAATCGGGTGTTGGGTTTCTCATGCCTATAGGTAGGCCAACTATGTTATGGATACATTGTTAAATATGTTGATTCTTAGGATGTGTTTTATGTGGTCTTTTATATTTCTTGACTATTTTTTATCTATGTTTGATACTGATATGTGGTGGTGTTTCACATTCATGAGTTTGTAATAATGCCTAGTAATGATTGGAAATTGGCGTTTATTTTCTTAATATATTTTAAGATAGATGTGTCCTATAATTTTTTGGTATTAATTAATCATTTTACAACATGTAATATGGGAATTATATACACCAAATCAAATAAATTAGGTTCATAACATTATAATATGCCTCAATAAAAAAATTGAGATGAAATCTCTAATGTCACACTTCGTTTTGGTTCAATTTGATTTAAACTCATCTATAATGGTTTTAAATATGTTATTAACCTATTGAAAGAACCATATTAATAATTATAATATCATATATGATTCTTTTATAACAACTTATTATCTATTCATTAATAATCATTCATTTATTCACTGTTACATGAGTAAATTCTCTTGTTTTCTCATTTGTGTTAAGTCAAAAAATGATCTGGTTCTTATGAATATTATATATTAACATAATATATATAATTGTACTCATTGAATAATTTTAATATTTATATATCAATAATACATTTAAAATAGATCTTTAAATATGGTTCTGTAAAATAAAACTTGTTCTGATCGTGGAAATGGTATGACGTTTGTACACAAAAATAAAATTTCCATTTTTCAACATTCATTATGGAAAGTAGTTAAGTAATATTTTATATTAAAAAATAAATAATAATAACATATATACCATATATTTTATTCAGATATACTTACATAAATCATTTATGTGGTGTGGTAATGAAGAGAGAGTCACATCACTTCATGAAGGCAGCATACCACACGTACAAAAATGAGGTTACAAATTTTCAATTTAAAAAAAATAAAGTGATATATTATCATTTATGAATAATAAATATGTAATTAAAATAAAAAAAATTTCACTTACCTCACAGATATTTGTTAAATTTTTCATCATTATAGTATTTGTATTGCATTTTTGAAAGATGAATCAGATCACTTCGTGAGGCGGTAGTCTGAAGTACACATGAGTGACGTTATTGTATTATCTATGAAATGAGAAGTTAAAAAATAATATATTATGTAATTAATAAAAATGTAAAATAATGTTATAAATATAATTTATATATTTTATATATATCATAATAACCAACTATGAGATGTTGTAATGAAGAAATCATTGACATCGATTCGTGAGGCGGTAGTTCGTTGTACACACAAATGATGATTTTGTAACCCATTTTATAGAAGTGGGGATGTTTATAGGATATGAACATATTATAAAAAATCATTAAATATAATATAAGATGGTTATTATATAATAAGTGTTTAATAATAATTGAACTCGGTGGAGGAAGAAATAAAATAAAAAGTGCTTGTGGAAGAATGTTTCCTCTTCTTCAAGAATCAGCATATTCTTTACCCCAAAATAATTCCTAGATTGGATTTATAAACAAAAAAATCATCTTGGATTTTAGGGGGATATTTTTTAAGTTATTTGGATAAGGATTTTTTAATCCATAAGGGATATATGGTTTGAATAAGAGATGTAACACCCTGAGATTTTATGAAAAATATATTTTTTAATTTCATTAATGACTTCTGTTGAACGATACACCAAAATGAGCTTACACAACACACATCCTTGACTTGCCTTGAATTTCACGCAATCGCAACCTTCCTTGATAGCATGTGTAGTACGCAATACCAAGTTTCATTAAACAACGATATGCTATTAAAATATTATTAAGACTAGCCATTATGAATTGTAATAACCACTTTTTGAAATTTTTTAATTTTTATTTTTCAAAATAGACTTCATTTCTGGATTCGGAATATCAAAATTAGCTTAGAGTGAAATTTTGGTACTTTTCGGATACCTTTCATTTTCTGATGAATAGTGAAAATTACTAAATTTTAATTAAAAACAACCTTTTTAATAGAAATAATTAATAGTGATAAGTTATTAATTTGATTGGTTTTAAATTATATTTAGATTATATTTTTACAATTTAATACAATGTTGGTTATTGGATGTAATTTTACATTTAAACCAGACATAAACAATTGTCAATTTTTTGATAGTTATTATCTCTTAAGAACACACTATGTGTTTTGATGACGAGAATTAATTTTTAAATTAATTAATGAAACTAATATGTTTTGAATTTGGTAAGATACACATCTTTTTTGAATTCATAATATCAAATATAGCTTAGGCCTAATTTTTGGTATTTTTCTGAAAACTTTCATTTTTTGATGAATAGTGAAACCACTAAGTGGTAGTTAAAAAACCGAATTTTTCATATAACTCAATTTTACCGCTTCTGTGAGTGGAATTTCAAAAATCTGAGAGACACTGTTAATATCAAGGACTAAAATGTGGTTCAATGAGATGAAAATAATTTTTGGTGAATAGTAACTTTTTACTTTTTCTACCACGGTTAAAAGTAAATAGGGTAATTAAGGGTACAAATGATTTTATTATTACCCTAACACATGTCATAATTCTATTGGACAAGTGTAATTCGAACGAAAACAACCTTAGGAATAAAATATGACCATTTAGTCCCCCTTGGATTAGATTAGGACATTTATTATTAATTTATTTAAAGAAGGGTTAAAATAGTTAAAATCAAATTTTAATAAGTAAATAATTTTTAATATGGGTTAATACATAAGATAAATTACGCTATAAATATTAATTAGAAACATAAAAATATTTCCTACATAATGATATTTTATTTTTAATTTTTAGACTTTAAATAATTTAATTTATTCATGACACAAAGATGATGCAGTAATTATCTTATTAATGACATATTGACATAATTGATGTTATAAACACCAACATAAATTTAATTTGAGACTTTTTATGAATTACACTAATTTTCTAGGTCAATATGACATGTTATTATTGATTTAATTAACTTTTTTCGAACTAATCATTCTGTTATGATTTCCACAAAAATCAATTAATAAATAGTGCCCAAATTGACATAAAATAGTTTTTTAAAACAATATTATATTAGTAAATATTATTTTATTTCTAAAAATCTATGGTTTGGCAAAATGACTTAGATAAGGTTATATATATTATTAATAAACAACTTGGGGTTCGTTTGGCTGCTTATAGTATGTTTATTAACCTTATAGTATAAGAACACAAGAAGACACGGTAAAAGTAAAATTATTTAATTTAATGTTTAATCTAAATGATAAGGTTAAAATAGGTACCTAAACTTGTCTAAATTCTATTGGATGAGATTATTTCGACCCCTCCCCACCTTAGCTTCTAAATAAATCAATTTGGAGCTATTTAAAAACGAATTTGTATTTATAATAAAATAATATTTTTTGTTATTCCAAAGGTGCCCCTCTCCTCCCTTATAAAAGGGAACCTCCTCCCTCTCTTCCTCACACCACATTAAGCCTTAAAGAATGGGAAACCCCGGCCAAATTCCCTTATCCACTTCCCTAGCAACATCCTAGTGGTTCTGGTCTTCCTCAAAGACCAATTTTAGTGCCCTAAAAGGAGGTCTCAAAGAGGCGTTTCAAAGAAGAGGTAATGCCGGTTACCGATTCTTTCATCTTTATTTCTTCTTCCACATCTACTTCTTTAGATGTTTCATCATGAACTGATAACATCAGTAAAACTCATTTACTGATATGTTATTATAAGTATGAAACAACCCTATTTCACCATTTATCCATCCTACGGAAAATGAAATCACCGCGCGTGCGTACGTACGGAATATCATCTCCACGCCGTGGTGTAATCTATTTTCCCCCACCACCTTACTTGGATGGGTATAATGATGTAAATAATTACTATATATAATTATTGTAAAGTGATATTGATTCTGAAATAGTATACATACACTCCAATACAATTCCATGATCATGAGAACGATATCATCGCTCGTGCGTACGTACGGACTACCGTCTCCACAACGCGATGAGATTCATTCTCCACGTCATGAATGATTATAAAGTATATATAATAATTAATAATGAAATATATGACATAATAATGATTCTGGATTTATGTGTATATATTTTTATGTCATCTACTTAATTTTATTCAACTCAATAAGGAAACGAAAACAGTGTTCATGCGTACGTACGATCTACCGTCTCCATGAACGGTGTATTTTTTTTCCATTTACTGATCTAATATATATATATATATATTCTGAATATATATTATATTTAAATCATGTTTTATATTCTGGAATTAAGTAATCATGATCTAAGTAATCATATGAATAATTACAAGTCAAAACACGGACGACAAATGAAACGATTTTACCCAAAACGCTCTTTAACATGGAATTTACAAAAGAACGGGTAATATAAAGCCATAAGTGAACCATTTATGATATCATAACAATGAGTATGATTCTGGAATAAGTCAATGACATTATTTAAATCATTATACAGGAGGATTAGACACATATGAAGCAAATCAGACCTAAGGTAAGGGAAATATCACAATCTCATTTTTATCTGAGATTGTTTATACTTTGGTATTTATTGGGTTGTATTTTATCATCCACATCCATGTTTCCTCAATATGTATTATTATTTCCATCCACCTAAAATTTTTTAAATCCATTTATAACCTTTGGTGAGTTTATAGTAAAATATATGAAAGGAATCTTTTTTCGTTTTTCGTACGAGGTACTTTTTGACTTTTCTGACAAAAGTACAAGAAGAATGTTTTTTTAACTTTTACGACATGAATGGATTTTTAAAACATTATTTACAAGAAGATTCCTTTACAAGTTTTCAAGTTTATTTTCAATCAAATTATTTTAGTTTAGAATTGTATGACATGTTATGAAATAAAAATTGTTTTTGAAGTAGAAAGGGTATTTTCATCAAGAATGGAGTTCAAGTGTTTTGTCAAAATTATTTTCCATATAAGATAATATAGCATTCTATTTCTATCCCTATTATTACATGGATTTGATTATGTTGTGATGGAAATATTTTTATGAATTCCTTTATCTTATATGAATTGTTTTATGATGTCATGTTGTTTAAGAATCCTATTTTTACTACATGGGTTATGCAATGATGTATGATTTATGATTTTGTGGCACACATAAGAATGGTATAATTATGAGATGGGTGGGACCTATTTCTCCCTCCAATGAATTGTGTAATGATTTTATATCTCATGAGATTGACATGGCTGGAACGGTAGGTTATACCGGTTCAGTGAAACAGGACTGAAACGAGGAGTGAACTCAGCTCAGAAAGGGACTTTGTCCACTAAGATAGTCTTGGCAATGAGTCTTGACTAATAAGAAATGATTCTATATTATTATGTGTGTATTCCACAATGTTTCATGTTTTACTTTATGATTATTGGGATTACATTTCACTACTATGATTTATCCCATGTTATGAAATTGTGATCTCTTTTGCTGGTTAAGATTTCAAAAGATATGTTCTTATGAGTATGACGTGATTGATATTTATTTTGTTTATCCTTACTGAGCATTTGAGCTCACCCTTTTATGTTTTATTTTCCCCAGGACATAAAGAAATGATTTAGGTTTAAAAAAAAGAAGATCTTTATGGGAGATGTTGAAGATCATTCACCATAATTAGAAGATTATATTCCGAGTTTCCAAAGACACTAAACTATTACGATCCTTATGTGTGTGTTTTTGTTATGTACTAAGTATTCTGCAAAGGTAATGTAATGTCCATGTACATTATGCTTCAGGTCTCTATAGTTGGTATCAGAGGAAAGGTTTAGTCAACCTTTGGAAACTAGGATGCGAAAATGTTAGTGAGATCCCTAGAGATATTTCTAAGGTATGTCTAGGGATGTCCCTAAGGATAAGTATACGTATAGGATATAGTCCTAGAACTATGGTAACGATATTAGATTAAACCAAAGATGTTATATATTGACGTTACTCCCCCTTTATTATGATTTTTTCCTCTCACGCTATTCTTTTTTGGGTTTTAGACGATTGCTGGAACCCGAAAGAACCATGTTGATCAATGCAATGGACAATGCAATTATTGTCCTCTTGAACAAACAAATGTTATGGGAGATGGAGTGAAAAATCTTATTTCTATACTTAGACAATCTATGAATCATTTTGGACTTCCAAATGAGCAAAAAAGGGAACAATATTCTATTGAGACCTTCATGAGGAAACGTCCACCTTCTTTCAGTGGGTCTTATGATCCACTTGTTGCTGAACAATGGATTAGTACTACTAAAAAGATATTTTCAGTTCTTCAATGTGATGAACATGACAAAGTCATCTTAGTAGTGTATCGTTTGGAAGGTGATGCTGATCAATGGTGGAATCTTATCAAGAATATGAGGCCAAGAGATGAAATTGAGTCCATGGAATGGGGCGAGTTCAAGAACTTATTTTTCAATAAGTTCTTCCCCCGTATTCTTAGAACAAAGATGGAGAAGGAGGTTCATGAACTAAATCAAAAGGATTATGGATCTATTGGAATATACGAATCGAATTTTACAAGGCTTGCAAGGTATGCATCTGGATTTATCATCCAACCTGAAAGTAAAGTTGATCGATTCTTCAGTGTCTTAAAACCAAATCTTAGAAGGGCATTAGCTATAAGAGACATCAGTAGCTATGAAGAAATTGTGCGTTGTAATATCAAGGTAGAAATAGAAATTGGTGTTACTTATCCATCTCAGAGTTTTGACGAGAAACAAAAGATGGAGTTCAAGGAGAAATCTCAGAATAATGGTGAAAAGAATATGAATGTTTCCTTATGCTCAAAGTGTGGAAAGAAGCATGGTGGAGATTGTCTTAAAGGGACTAGAAAATGTTTTAAGTGTGGAAAAGAAGTTCATCGAGCAGCTGAGTGTCTAAGTAATGGAAAAAGGGTTTCTAATGATGTGAATAAAGAAAATACTGCAAAGAACGCACCAACAACACTTCAATTCTTCAAGTGCGAGGAAATGGGGCATTATGCTAATAAATGCCCTAATCCAAGGGTTAGTGATGATCGATATGAGAAACCACTTAAAGCAAAGGACAAAGGAAAGTCACATGCGATCACTATTGGAGATGTTGAATATGACAATGATGTGGTGGAATGATTAAGTGTTTATGTAATGGGATTCCAGAATAATGTTGTATATAATATCATGGAATATTGGAATATTTATGTTTTGCACTATTATGGTTTTAAATAATTTTGTGGCATCGGTAACCATGAAAAGTGATTGAAATATTTTTGGAAAGCAGATGATATGCACACAATGAAGGGATAAATAGAATCTAATATGTTTGATAGTATTCATGAGCAAATGATTGATATAAGGACTAAGTGATATCATGGTTTGAGGATATAGAATTTTGAGGATTTTGATATGTGGAAAGTGTTAACTTTTAACTGCATTCATGTTTTCACTAAGGATCAATGGATATTCATTCTTCAAGTGAATACATGATTAAGGTATTCACATGTCTGTAATTTGACCAACAAGATATATCTTATGATATATGGGGGATAAATGATGGCATTCACGTGATCATTTTCTTTATACTATGATCTTGGACCGAAGTAGTTTAGATAAGCCTAATGATTGGAATGGATTATGTTGGACATAAGATAGTATTGTTTAAGGATAAAACTTTTTTTGATATTGTTGATGGGATTTTATAGTAATATAGCTTTAGAAAAAGGACAACCTGCAGTATGGGCGAAAACCCATCGCGTCGGACAAGGCTGTGGGAATCGAACCCACAACCGAAGTGCGACTGGCCTTTATCACCTACCACTGGCCTACCACTGGCCTTTATAGATGGACTTATGTATTTTTTTGATAACTTTTCTAACCTTTTGTTTGAGACAGATGGATTGACCCATCATTCTATCACATGATCTGGTAACACATCATGAATGACAAATTCAACTTCATTTCTTTAAGAGATGAAGTGGAAATTGCCCAAAGAATGAAAAACAGTGAGAATATACCAAAATCACGAAAGTATTTCTTCTAATTCCAATATCATCAACTTTAGGGAAATGATCTTGAAAACCAAAACGTTGTCCTAGTGCTATTATATTTGATGAATCAGATGGTACCTTAGATCATCACAAATTTATGGCTTTGTGATTGTTGGCTTTTCCATAGCCATGTTCTCTACCTGTCACCATCAGAACATGATGGTTAGATTTCTCTTCCATATCCATATTTTCACCTATGTGGAAACCCAGTGATTAGTTTATTTAGGTAACCATTAAGTTTCATACTTTTGTTCTTAAAGACTGGTTTTGTTATTCCTTTTTACGATGTGGGTTTCTATTAAAGAAACTTTCGAATAGTAAACCATTTATAACCCCGAATAATCTCGAGGGCGAAATTCATTTTAAGGGGGGTAGAATGTAACACCCTGAGATTTTATGAAAAATATTCTTTTTAATTTTATTAATTTCTTGTGTTGTACGCTACATCAAAAGGAGCTTACACAACACGCATCCTTGACTTGCCTTGAATTACATGCAATCGTGACCTTCCTCGATAGCGTGTGTAGTACGCAATACCGAGTTTCACTAAACAACGATATGCTATTAAAATATTATTAAAACTAGCCGTTATGAATAGTAATAACCACTTTTCAAAATTTTGTAATTTTTATTTTTCAAAATGGACTTCATTTCTGGATTCGGAATATCGAAATTATCTTAGAGTGAAATTTTGGTACTTTTCGGATAACTTTCATTTTCTGATGAATAGTGAATATTACTAAATTTTAATTAAAAACAACCTTTTTAATAGAAATAATTAATAGTGATAAGTTATTAATTTGATTAGTTTTAAATTTTATTTAGAATATATTTTTACAATTTAATACAATGTTGGTTATTGGATGTAATTTCACATTTGAACCAGATATAAACAACTGTCAATTTTTTGATAGTTATTATCTCTTAAGAACACGCTATTTGTTTTGACGACGAGAATTAATTTTTAAATTAATTAATGCAACTGATATGTTTTGAATTTGGTAAAATAGAAATCATTTTTTAATTCATAATATCAAATATATCTTAGGCCTAATTGTTGGTATATTTCTGAAAACTTTCAATTTTTGATGAATAGTGAAACCACTAAGTGGAAGTTAAAAAAACTGAATTTTTCATAAAACTTAATTTTACCGCTTCGGTGAGTGGAATTTCAAAAATCTGAGAGACACGGTTAATATCATGAACTAAAATGTGTTTCAATGAGATGAAAATAATTTTTGGTTAATAGTAACTTTTTACTTTTTTTACCACGATTAAAAGTAAATTGGGTAATTAAGGGTAAAAATGATATTATTATTAACCTAACACATGTCCTAATTATATTAGACAAGTTTAATTCGAACACAAACAACATTAGGAATAACATATGACCATTTAGGCCCACTTGGATTAGATTAGGACATTTATTATTTATTTATTTAAAGAAGGGTTAAAATAGTTAAAATCAAAGTTTAATAAGTAAATAATTTTTAATATGGGTTTATAAATAAGATAAATTCGGATATAAATATTCATTAGAAATCTAAAAAGATTTCCTACATAATTATATTTTATTTTTAATTTTTAGACTTTAAATAATTTAATTTATTTATGACACAAAGATGATGCAGTAATTATCTTATTAATGAAATATTGACATAATTGATGTTATAAACACCAAAATAAATATAATTTGAGACATTTTATGAATTACACTACTTTTATAGGTCCATATGACATGATATTAGTGATATAATTATCTTTGTTCGAACTAATCATTCTGTTATGATTTTTACAAAAATCAATTACTAAATAGTGTCAAAATTGACATAAAATTGTTTTTAAAACAAATATTATATTAGTAATTGTTATTTTATTCCTAAAAATCTAAGGTTCTGCCAAATGACTTATATAAGGTTATATAGTTTAATAATAAACAAATTGGGGTTCGTTTGGCTGCTTATAGTATGTTTATTAACCTTATACTATAAGAACACAAGAAGACACGGTAAAAGTAAAATTATTTAATTTAATGTTAAATCTAAATGATAAGGTTAAAATAGGAACCTAATCTTGTCTAAATTATATTTTATGAGAGTATTTCGACCCAACCCCCACCTTATCTTCTAAATAAATCAATTTGGAGCTATTTAAAACCGAATTTGGATTTATAATAAAATAATATTTTTAGTTATTCCAAAGGTGCCCCTCTCCTCCCTTATAAAAGGGCACCTCCTCCCTCTCTTCCTCACACCACTTTGATCCTTCAAGCTCGTCCAAACCCTGAAAATTTCCCTTCAAAACATCCCTAGAAACATACTAGAGGTTCTGGTCTTCCTCAAAGACCAATTTTAGTGTCCTAAAAGGAGGTCTCAAAGAGGCGCTTCAAAGAAGAGGTAATGCCCATTACCGATTCTTTCATCTTTATTTCTTATTCCACTTCTTCTTATTTAGTTGTTTCATCATGAAGTAATAACATCAGTATCACTCATATACTAATATGTTATTATAATTATGAAAAAACCCTATTTCACCATCTATTCATCATATGGAAAATGAAATCACCGCGCGTGCGTACGTATGGAATATCGTCTCCACACCGTGGTGTAATCTATTTCCCCCCCCCCCACCTTACATGGATGGGTATAATGATGTAAATAATTATTATATATAATTATTGTAAAGTGATATTGATTCTGAAATAGTATACATACACTCCAATACAATTACACTGTCATGAGAATGATATCATCACTCGTGCGTACGTACGGACTACCGTCTCCACGACGCGATGAGATTCATTCACCACATTAACCATTCATGAAGGATTATAAAGTATATATAATAATTAGTAATGAAATATATGAAATAATAATGATTCTAGATTTATGTGTATATATTTTTATGTCATCTACTTAATTCCATTCAACTCAATAAGGAAAAGAAAACAGCATTCGTGCGTACGTACGGTCTACCGTCTCTATGAACGGTGTATTTCTTTCCATTTACTGATCTATTATATATATATATATATATTATGAATATATATTATACAAAAATCATGTTTTATATTCTGAAATTAAGTAATCATGATCTAAGTAATCATATGAATAATTTCAAGTCAAAACACAGATGAAAAATGAAACGATTTTACCCAAAACGCTCTTTAACATGGAATTTACAAAAGAACGGGTTATATAAAGCCATAAGTGAACCATATATGATATCATAACAATGATTATGATTCTGGAATAAGTCAATGACATTATTTAAATCATTATACAGGAGTTTCAGACACATACAAATCAAATCGAACCTAAGGTAAGGAAAATATCACAATCTCATTTTTTTCCGAGATTGATTATACTTTGGTATTTATTGGGTTTTATTTTATCATCCACATCCATTTTTCCTCAATATGTAATATTATTTCCATCCACCTACAATTGTTTAAATCCATTTTTACCCTTTGGCGAGTTTATAGTAAAAGATATGAAAGGAATCTTTTTTCGTTTTTCGTACGAGGTACTTTTTGACTTTTCCAACAAAAGTACAAGAAGAATGTTTTTTTAACTTTTACGGCATGAATGGATTTTTAAAAAATTATTTCCAAGAAGATTCCTTTAAATGTTTTCAAGTTTATTTTTAATCAACTTCTTTTAGTTTAGAATTGTATGTCATGTTAAGAAAGGAAAATTGTTTTTGAAGTAGAAAGGATATTTTCCTCAAGATTGGAGTTCAAGTGTTTTATCAAAATTATTTTCCATCTAAGATAATATAGAGTTATGTTTCTATCCCTATTATTACATGGATTTGATTATGTTGTGATGGAAATATTTTTATGAATTCTTTTATCTTATATGAATTGTTTTATGATTTCATGTTGTTTAATATTCCTATTTTTACTACATGGGTTATGCAATGATGTATGATTTATGATTTTGTGGCACACATAATAATGGTATCACAATGAGATGGGTGGGACCTATATCTCCCTCCAATGCATTGGGTAAAGATTTTATATCTCATGAGATAGACATGGATAGAAAGGTAGGTTATACCGGTTCAGTGAAACAGGAATGAAACAAGGAGTGAACTCGGCTCAGAAAGGGACTTTGTCCACTAATATAGTATTGGAAAGGAGCCTTGACTAATAAGAAATGATTCTCTGTGATTATGTGTGTATGCCACAAAGTTTCATGTTTTACGTTATGATTGTTGGGATTACATTTCACTGCTATGATTTATCCCATGTTATGAAATTGTGATCTCTTTTGCAGGTTAATATTTCCAAAAGATATGATCTTATGAATATGACGTGATTGTTATTTCTTTTGTTTACCCTTACTGGGCATTTGAGCACACCCTTTTATGTTTTCTTTTCCCCAAGACATAAATAAAGGATTTAGGTTTTAAAAAATGAATATCTTTATGGGATATTTTGAAGATCTTTCACCATGATTAGAAGATTATATTCCGAGTTTCCAAAGACACTAAACTATTACGGTCCTTATGTGTCTGTTTTTGTTATGTACTAAGTATTCTACAAAAGTAATGTAATTTCCATGTACGTTAAGCTTAGGGTCTCTACAAGAGAGGATAGTGGGTGGCCTTTTGTATGTTAAGTGAGCTAATCACTTTAAATGTTTCATTATGATTTGATCATACCCACGTTTTTTTAGGTAAAATACCACCAAAATGGGAAATTGTAGAAACTAAGAGATATATGGTTGAAATAAAAAAATTCTATTGTTTTGGGAAAATTATTTACGTCATTTCTACCTTTATATTGTTAGTTTAACACCTAATAAATCCATTTTTACCTTAATCGCTATAAATAATTTTTATTGTTTTTACTATTCATTAGGTTTTAAAATGAACATTCCATTGTTAAATAATACAAATTTTGATGATACCAATTAAGATATCCATTTTCCAAATTTAATTCACACATGTGTGTAATTTTAATTCAAAATTAATCTTATATATGTGATATGTAAGTGGGTTATTTAAGAGAAAATGTTCAAATTTTTACAATGTTTTTATATAAAAAATAAATATAGAAATTGGTAAAATAACCTTAATTAGATTAATTGTCATAAATTTGAAATAATGATTCTTTAAAACAAGTTCAATGGATAATTTTACTTTATAAATAATTCAATCAAAAAGGATACTTTCAATTTAAATTCATTATTTTCAAAAAATTTTGGAAAAATAAATATTTCAGAAAGACACCAAAAAATTATACTATTATTTATTTTATATTATGATATCAAAAATTAGTATTATTTTCTCAGATAATGTTTTTTTATATTTTTAAAATATTATTTTAAATTATTTTCCAAAATCGTAACCAATCCTTCTATTAGAGATATATGATTTTTTAGAATACATTTATTTTCCATCTAAATGATTCTTATATTACTTAAAATTCATATACTACCTGATTTTTCATCATTTAGATTTTAATATTCATACCCCTAAATTTAATGGCTTGGTTATTCCAGTATATAATATTATACTTTATTTAGACTCTATGTAGCATGTTCTATAAGCTATCAAAGGGATTAAATTTAAAGAAATATATTGTCTGGGTTTTTTAATCATGATGTTTCATATCTCAAATCTTATCGAATAAGAAGTTATTATTTTATAATTTAAGGCTGTTAAAATCTCCGCGCATTATATAATTTTTATCCTCAAAATCTAAAAATTTTATCATTAATCAAGGGTTTGGTATTTACAAATGGTTTTACAGAAAACCCACGTAGTAAAATAGTTAATAAAATATCTTATTAGTAAGAGGTAAATTTATGTACGAAGGTCAAAAGGGCTAACACATAACTAGGATTCTATGTATGAGAACATTGTTTAAATTGATGATATGGACATCGAAAAAAACATAATTAATTATCTATAGTGATTGAGGTAATCGAATAATAAAAATTGAATGGTCAATGGAAATTTATGGTTCTGAAAACTAGAAATATGTGATGATTCAAAAGATATTATTATTTATTAGATATTAATATAAGAGGAAAAAATTTTGTTTCAAAATCCTTTTCCTAAAGTTGATGAATTCATTTACAGACTACGAATATAAGGAAATACAGTTACTTGATATGATTCTATTTTATAAGAAAAATTTCATCCTTTGGTTGTGCTTTGAGAAAGTTCCAATTCATCTCTTACACTAATAAATTAATATCAAAAAAATAATTTTCAATGATATATGAACTAATGAAAACATTTAAAATATTATAAGATCCATAAAATAGTGTTAATTATTTCCCTCCATCCCTAAATAACTTTCAAAACCAATATATTTAGAATAAGTTTTCCAATAAATTAATCTACAAAATTCAAAAGAAACACCATGGCTTCAACATTAATATTTATTTTTCAAACCGATTAACATTGAATAATAGCATTTTTACCGGGACATCACGTATTCCAATGGTAGGTGTTAAACCCTTATCATCCTTCAATCATGGGTTCAAGCCTCTTTTCCTTGCTGGATGTGACGAGTTGTCCCAAAAAATATGTGTTATCCTTTTTCCAAAACTATATTATTACAATCCCCATATTGTTCATAAAAATATGAAGAAAATCCTTCAAAAAAAATAACAAATTAAACAACCTTTTAGATAAGAGTTTTAATACATCCTTTTTTTTTAATTTTAACAGTTTTATTTTACTATTATTATATTTTAATTGATAATAATACTATCCTGAAAGGTTAAAAATACCATAAAAATATATCTATAAAAATTAAATGAATTATTCCTCAAATAACTATTTCACTAAAACATAAATATTCTCTAAATTTTTCCAAAATTTCATCAATCTTCATATACTCCCATTATATAAAACATAAAAATATATTCTTAAGAATTTAAACATATGATAAATATTAAAATCATAAACCATGATGATATCAATAAATCTTATTTTAATGAATTAACATGTTCTTCAAAATTTAACACCATATTTATATGTTTCATTATTCTTATAACCAAAATACCATTGGAATAATACTTTTATAATTTAATTATTCAACCCGAATAAATAAATAAATCATCCATTTTATATCCACATAAGTCCATCCTTGGTTTAGAGGACAACCAATAGAAGAGGGTACTGACTCGTATAATGACCAGGTTCTCCACATTTTAAAAAATATACTATAAATGGATAATTAAGATGAAATTTATCTCCTTTTATTATAATATTCATTTTTAATAATAAATTTTTTTATTTATGTCCTTATTCTCCACACATTAATTATTTTATGATTTTACCAAGATAGTTCCTTATGTGTCTTTTTCTACATTTATGACATGATGTAAATCAAGCATTCTTTGTTTCATGGTCTATTTCACTCGAGCTCTTAGAAAACTCCACCCATGTTATATTTGGTGAGGATATGTGTTTTTGAACCTATAGTGTGTTAATCCTGTTTTGGGATAACTGATTAATAATAATCACAATAACTTTAACATTAGTCATCATTTTATTTTTTAGAATATAATAACCACATTTTTCCTCATGTTCAGTGTAAACATGATTCCTTTAGCTTATGCCCATTGACTAAAACCAAAAATCATAGTGGGAGAAATAATAACCATAGTGGGAAAACCATATAATCATTTATAGGATCTTTAAATATTGAACCACTTTTTTGTGAACCATTAAGTAAAACCATGATGATTCATTTTAATCATATATTAAAATCCTTTATAATGGTTATTAAAGAAAATGTGAATTGTTCGATGAATATCTCCTAAGTGTGTCATATTAGGTGTTTGGTAAGTACAATTATTATATAGCATGTTGCGATTGGGTCATGCTCAATATTCCCTTTTTGGAGTTATTACCCGTAGGTACCACTATTCAAGAACCATTTCAACTTCTAGTACCTAAATAGGGATATATCTGTTCGAAAAAATAAATAATATCATCTTTACCAAAACATTGTGTTGTTCTTATACATATCCTAAAATTTTATCATAGAGTTACATTCCCTAATCTATGATCTCCTCACTCTAATTCTTAAGGTTTATACTAAACATCCTCTAATACCAACTATATCAATCTATCCCCAATACCACATAGTTGTTTCCTACATTAATACGTTGCTTTCAAATAAATGTAATCACATCTTGATTGACCGAATAGTTTACTAGATTTGGTAAACAATATGCATACATAATTTTCACATTACATTATAAAACAAATATTACAATATATTATATTATAGAATAAAATTATTCATTCCAGAATATAATTACATATCAAAAATAGTACACATCATGGATTACTGAAAAATGAAACAAAATAAGTGTGACCTAAATTACTCAGTGAGGGTTAAGTATAATAGAATTTATATTGAATAAATAATCATATTAAATATGGAAAGGTAAATATCTAAAAACAAATTATAGGTAATAAATAAATTTTGACGTAAGTGCATCTATAGATAATATTAATGTGAAATATTGTGGGAAATAATCAATATGTAAAGGTAAATAACTAAAACCAAATTTCATTTAATCGAAAACATGACTCTCATAAGTGGATATGGTATAGTCAATATGGAAATGTAAATAAATAAAAACATGTTCTATTTATTCCATAAACTAATAATGACATTTATCCAAATATAATAACATTGTGAAAATATCAGGGATTATAATACCTAAATTTTTAATGAAGGAAATTCTTAATTATTGGATTCCATGTTTCTGAGGCACGTGATAACTCTACCATCAAGATCCATACTCAATATAGTTTAGAACTTTTGGGTTGAAACCCATTTAACTTAGAAAAGATAATTGATTAATCCCTTGAGACTAATGATACATTTAGGGGATATCTATGATTAGGCCCCTCTAGTGTATTCCACATCCAAATCATTCCACATATATATAATAATCAATTTATATATTAAATACTGATCATTATCATTAAATATATATATTGATTAAAGAGTATGAAATTATCAATATTTCCATAAATAAAAAAATGAATATCAATGTATAATAGTCTAAGGATATATTATATATTGTTTAAAAATAAACATATCCATGATAAATAATATAGATATTTATGGAAAATCTGACATCTAGTGATCATATGATGGTGAATATTTCAAGGTAAAGATATTCACAACAAAAATTAATCAAGAAATGAATGTGAATACTATCCTTGGTGAAAATAATAAAAAAACCATCTAGCGGAATAATATAGATGGTGTCAATACAACATATCCCTATTAGATTATATATAAAATATTTTTTTTTTCATTTATGAATACAAATACCATCAAAATATACATAAAAACATTATTAAGGAAAATATCCATTCCATTTTCAGAAAACCATTTTTATAACTAAATAGTTACGAAATATTTTGAAAATGATTTTACTTAAAAATAACCTTTAAAACAAAAATAATATGTTTTAAATAATTGAGTGGTCTTAATAAATGTAAATTTCTAACATGTCGAGTATATTAAAAAATTTATCCCTTTTTACCTTTTTGGTAAATAGTAAACATGAAATTTTTTAAAAACAAAATGAAGATTAAAATAAAAAAATTAAAAAATAAAAATGGGTAAATATTTATTTATTAAACAATTTCTATATGTTTATAAACATTTCTGAAAACATTTTTAGAAAACAATTTTTCTTATGAAAATATATTTCTTATATAAGAGTGAAAAGAAGTTAAATTTTCATAAAAGCATTTTATTAATTATTTTAACCACAAAAATGTTGAAAATAGTAATAATTATCGAAACAATCATGAATAAAAATAGTATAATAAAATTAAATTGGTTTATTATTCAAATTTTATGCAATTATCATTCAATTTAAATTCAATAATAAATAATCTTTATTAGAATGAGATTGTGAAATAAACACCTTCCAAGATCATAAAATTGATTTGAGACTTAATCAATTAACGAATTATTTATATAAATTTTATATAAAAATAAAATAATTTTAAATATACTACAATGTAATAAAAATTAATTATATACAAGATATTATAATTTTCATGACAACAATGAAGTATTATAACCCAATGAAAATATATTTAGTTATAAAATTCTTTACAACACGGTAATTTTCATGTAACATCCACATAGATGAAATAATTATAATTAGAACATAGAGTACCGTGTATTATTAATTAATACCGATATAAAATGTCAACTGGGAATTATTTACACCATATAAAATAAATTAGGTTCATAACATTATAATATTCCCTAATGAAATGAAATTGAGACGAAATATCTAACCACACACTTCATTTGGGATAAATGTTATATAACATCTAATATAGTGGTATTAAACATATTAATAACTTATAATAGAACATTATTAAAAAAAATTATATCATAAATGATCCTTTTATAGAATTATATCACTTGTGTGGTAATAATCTTCATTATTTTAACAATTTCAGGAGTTAATTGCATTATTTTCTCATTAATATTTTTTTCATAAAATTTCTAGTTATTATGTATATTATATTGTTCCATAATCTCGATAAAAATAATAATGGAATAATTATCATATATATACATCAATTAAAAATTCAAAACCCATCTAGAAATATGGTTCTGAAAATTTAAGTACATTACAATCATTAATATGGTAGGTTATACATACACAAGCCTAATGATTCAATTTTTCATTGATCCTCATAGTAATGAGGTAAGTATAATTTTAACCATTAATAATTATTGAAATATAATATATAAAATATTAATTCATTTATTAAAATTACATATATCATCCATGGGGTGTGGAAACAAATGGAAATTCACATTGATTCGTGAAGGTGGTAGTCCACACGTACGTGAATGATGTTATCATTTCTTAGTGTAAAAAGGATAGTCATATATTATCTTCTCAAACTGGATAATATGACATGAATATAATAATTATTTAATGTATCTAACTTAAATTCATTAGCTTTATCCTTATTACATAGCAATTAAAACATTAGTGAAAGATGAACCACATCACTTCGTGAGGTGATAGTTCAACATACACACGAGTGATGTTATCGTATCCCCTAAGGATTACAGTGTAAAAAATTTAAATATTATAAAATTATTAAATAGGTATTAATATGTTATAAATATAATATATATAATTTATAGTCATCATAATACAAAACTATGAGATGTGGTAATGGAAAAAATGAATGTCATTGATTCTTGAGGATGTAGTGCACCATACACATGATTGATAATTTTCAACTCATTTGATAGAAGTGTCGATAGTATAAGGTGTTTTCCATATTATAATAATATTTAATTATATTTATTATATTGAAGTTATTATATCAAAAAAATTAATAAAAATTGGGAAGGTGTATGAAGAAATAAAATAGAAACCCTCATTCAGTAATATTACTTATTCTTCAAGTATCCTTGTTAGGTATTCACCAAAAGCCATCCTAGGATGGAATAAATCCCAAAATTAGAATTATAGGATGAGAGGTTATAATTTAATTTATTTTTTATGTTATTTTCTAAAAACAATATATTTTTAATTTTTGAAGAAGATATGATATACAGTGGAATTTTATCAGTTAGGTGAGTGGCACAGTTGTATATTTTTAAAAATATTCAATCACACCCACATTTTTATCGTGACACAACCCCCTGAAATTTACTATTATCCAACTGATAAGATATAAAGACAAAACGTTTTCTCATAAATTGGTTTTGAAGAAGTTTATAGTTCATATTTACCAATTTATTTTAAGTTAAACCACGGGTAAATCAATTTTTACCTAAACCATGGTAAATAATTTTTATAATTTTTACCATTAATTATAGTAAAACAATTATTTTGAATAATATATATAATTTTTATTATAAATATGAAATCTATTTTTCAAAATTCAATTCATATAATTTTTAACATTTAATTTAAAATTAACCCCGTAGACACAACAAGAATGTATGGTTTTAATGAAAAAATGATCAAAACAATACAATTTTTATATCAAAATTCAATTTAAAAATTATTTCTATGAAATCAATTTGATTAAAAGATATAAAATTAATGTAATTTTAATTTAAAAACAATAAAAATATAAACTTTATAACTAATGTAATTTTAACTATTCATTGAGAAATTAAATAATTTGGAACAAATACTATAAACCCCTTATAAAATTTTGAAATTCTTATTTAAAAAATGATGTTTTTTTAACTGATAAGTTTTAAAAAATTTGTAAAAGTAAATTTTAATCTATTTATGATATGAGAAACTAATTCAACTTTTAGGAAAATACATTACTTCAGAAAACATTTCTATTTCATTAAAATAATTCTTATATTACATTTAATTAATAGATAACCAAAATTTTCATAATTTATTTAGTATTATTAATTCCCATCAATTTAACGTCGAAAATTATCAGTTCTGTGTACTTCCCAAAGATGCCCTAAACCTGGTTGGTGACATGACCTCAAGAACATTTCCATAAATATCAGAGCCTTCTAACTAGTAGCAAGGGCCATAGTTTGATGATGGAGAAACTATGCCCTCATTGGTAGAATATACACAATGGAAAAAATTAGTAAAAAAACAGCGGAAGCAGTAATACCATAAAAAATTAAACAAGATAAGACTATTAATAATATAAAAATTGGAGCTTATAAAAATGATCCATTACACATGTGTCTAGGAAAGAATCCAAATAAGTCACGATGATGGAAATACAATACTGAAACCAAAATGAATAGAAATAATATACTATTATAGCACTGCATGCCTCATCTTTGCCCCATGATCTCCATCTCCAAGAGCAATCAAGTACATGATGAAGAAGACTGATTTCCCCTACTTATACTTGATATAATATAATATTTTTGGGTCCAAACCATGATACAAGTATGGTGTGAGACAGATCCTAGTAGGAAACCACTAAAATATCTATTCCTAACTGAAGAAGCATACATTTTCCTATATTTTATACTATAAATCATTGTTTATAATCCCACCATAGTGTTATTGAATGGGTAATTGTCACGTTTTTAGGTTTTAGTGTTATTTTGAGCATAAATGTAAAAAATAACTAATTCTTGATTTTTGACAGATTTTTACATCAATGGTATTTTGGTCATTTAATAAAAAATATAATTCCAAAATTTCTGATTCAAATTTTGTTTGAATTTGTATTTTATTTCCTTCATTTTTGTCTTCTAGAACAGGAGAAGATTCGGCCTTCTAGAGGGTCTGAAAATTCATTGAAGTTGAACATTTTTTCAGGCAGACATAACAGACCCTACTTCCATAACGGAATCCCAATTCGGTCTACACAACTCCAAATTAGATGATTCTACATGGAGATGAAGCTTCCAGGAAGCTGCCTCCAAAAAAAATACCAATATTAAATTCATAACTCCTTCTAGGCGCATCCAATGAAGCTGAAATTTTGGGTGAAAACAGAGGAGACATTACGGAACAACATTTATGAATACAACTATTATAGATTCAGTCATTGATGGGAATGTCTATGCAGAAACTTTCAGATTAAATGTTTTTTATGTGAATTCATCACCACATATCCCTATAAATATGTGTCCCTTATCCCAATTTATGATATAGACATTCCAGGGGGATAATGTGGAGCTTTATTTCTATAGTTTTTATTCATATTTTTAAAATACATTAGTTTATTCATCTTCTTCATACCACATTCTTCCATTTTTACTTTTATGTGTTTCTCTCACCGTATTTTCTTCTAACTCCATGAAAATGGGGAACTAATCATGATATTTGTTTAAGGGGGAGAATGGTGGTTGTTTGAGTTTCATTGTGGTTCAATTTAAATCTCATTATTTAATTCTGAGAATTTTGGTGGTGTTTAAATTGATTATAATGTGTGATTGTCTCATTTTCTCTATCACCATGTTCTTCTTCTCCTTCAACATTTATCCTTCCCGTCACTATATAAGTCATGCAAATGATGGAGTGTGGCTTGGGTAGCTATGGTCGGAAAAGAGATCTCCCAGCCGACTTTAGGAAGAGTATTTCCCCACATGCAGTGATCTTGGTGTTGGGGAAATAACATTTCGAATAAGAGGGTGTAGTGTGATATATTTTGATCACTACATTGAATTGATATTTAGAATATTGTAATAACCAATGATATCAACCATTATGATCCTCCAAGAACAAATGTCTTCATTCTTTTTTTTAATATCATATTGTTTGCATTACATATATATATGTATTCATATTTTATGCATATTTAAAACTCATATTTATTTTATATATTAGTTAGAAAATAAATAGTGACAATAGAATTTTGGTGTTGTGTAAGTTGTCTCCTTGAGACTGACCCTGAGAGTGCACAATATTGCATTATTAGGTAAATAATATTTTGATCGGGGATCTGCAACAGATTCCGGATTCTTCAAATTGGCATCGTTGCTGGGGAGCCAGGTGGTTTTAATTCACTATATTTTATTCACATTGTGTAAATAATTTTTCTTTCTTTAAAAAAACAACAGAAAAATAATAAATTTAAAAAAATAAAAAAAAATCTTCTTTGTTCATGATGTCTTTCAATTAAAATTTGTATTCATGGACATAATAATCTCAGGTGCTAGAAAATGTTTGCAATGAACTTGATTCTCAATTTCATAGGATTAGTGATAAAGTAAAAAAACTGGAGAGCCAAATAGAATGGATTGCTGAATATGTAAGCACATCCCAAGAGAAATCTGAACCTGAGCTAGAACCTGAACCAGAACGAGTGGTGGAATTGATTTCAACAATAATTTTTTCTGTTAAAGAACCTGAGGTGGGTGATAAATATCTACAAAAAGAAATAATCACATCATCTCGCACTCAACCATTTCTTGAGGAGGTCCCAGAAGTACACATTCCAACTGAAGCACTGATGGGAGGTCAACATTTTTTAGAAGAATATTGGAATAACATTGTTGAAGATAACTTGAAACATGATCTTCCCATACATCATAATGAAACATCAGACACTTTCTACCTCTCTCTTTCTTTGGAAGATAAGGAAGAAGATGCACCTGCTGAGATTGAGTTTCAAATGGTCATTCCTGAAGAGATCAATCACCAAGCTGAAATACATGAAAGGGAAGATTTCTTTGTTAATTGTTCATGTTTTAATCTTATTCAAGCTAAATTGTTTTCTGATATCTCTTCCTTTGAAATTTCTCATACCGCACAAATAGAGCAGTCTATGGTTGTTAAAGAAGAGACCACTCAAGTGGTGGTGATTGAAGAATAATAGCTAGAGAAGATGGTGGAGCGACTACCTCCTCAACAAAAATTTTCATACCATATGGAGGAGGACACCACCGAAGTTAACAGGGAGCACACTTATCTTTTATTCCCTCCCACATCGAACCTCAAATTTCTTCTTTATTATTTCTCAGGGGTTGGGAACATTCTTATCTTGTTTGGGGTTCTCTACTTTCAGTGTTTAATCATGGACATTGAGAAAAATCATATGTGGTGGTTCATCTCATAGAAACCACACCCACCTTCTGATTGGGGATAATCTATTGAAACTACCTGACTAGGGGTATGAAAAACCTAGCACCCGATTGGGGGTCTAAACAAAGCATTATCTCTTTTATTTTCCCTATCTCAATCTTTTTATTTATTTTTCTTAGGTATTTTCATTACATTCTTGTAGTTTTAATGTGGTTGCATCTAGAAGCTTAATACAAGGCATCCACCTCTCAAACAATGTCAGGTTGTATCTTTCCATCCCTTTGATTTTCTACCTTTATATTTATATTTTGTTGAGTTGAAATAAGGGGTAGTTAAATTTAAGTGAAGGGGAGTGTCAACCTGCTTAGTTCTTCTTGTGTGCTTTTCATTTTTTTATTATATTTTTATGATTTTTGAGCTTTAATGAATATTCTTATCACTTTTCACACATCATTTTATTTTGAAAGAGTGGAAATGTTTTTTGAAATAATGGATTTTAAATGATTGTTGATGTGAAATTTTTTTTCTTGAATTGGATTATCAATCATTTTTATGAGTTTGACTGATTTTTGAAATCCATGACCATGAAACACTGACTCAAAATATTTTTCCAATCCTGTGAGGTATTCTAAACCACTTTTACATATTCATCATAATACCCACACTTTCTTGAGGGAAACTTGAATATTGTTTGAGAACCAGAATTTGTGAATATTCTCTTTCGACACTTTGGATTTCATGGAATATATTGGAAATGATTTAGGCATCTCTTTGGCTAGCCACATTTTATCCTGAGACACAGCTTTACATTTATCCTTTGTAAACCTTTAGATACTTGAATTTCCTTATAGGTTTAAGCCACATTACAAGCCAATTTTTTCTTACCTACCTACACTTTTAGTATTTGTGCATGGATATTTTAAGTTTGAGTGTGGGGGAAGGGACTTTCGTGCCTGTTCATTGGGATGTGTATCATTTCTGGGTAGTGTGAAGTGTGTGTCAATATTTTGGGCTATAGATAATAAGAGAATTGGGCATGTGACATCATTTCATTGTGCTTTATTTGTTTCATCCATTTCTCCAGAAAAAAATGAAAAACAATGGAGATGAGATTGAATTCATCATTTTAAATCATTCTATGACTAATGTCCCTCTCAAAAATCAAGGGAATGAATTTTCATTCATTCATTATATTAAATTGTCAGCTCATCCTCCATGAAAAATAAAGAAAATAAAGAAAATAAAGTTGTGGCTTTCTAGAGCTTTGAGAAAAAAGGCGAACAGAGATGATATCATTCATTATAATCACTTCTTGACTCATGTACCATGTCATAAAAGGGGTTTGGTGTTTTTTTCATATTTTCAAGTAGGATTGAGTGAGGAATTTCATGTTTTTTCACTTGATTTAATCATTCATTGTACTTAAAATTCCAACCTCCCCTTTCTAGCATGAACCGTTTTCAATCATTTTGCCAAAAACCCTAAGCCACAGAATCATTTGAACCATTAATTAATTCCCTCATGATTAAATTCATTTTAATGTTTCATACAGTGCAGAAATAAGAATTTTCACAAACCTATGGTGATACATGTGATTTTCAAGAATGAGTATAACTCTAGATTCAATTTCTCTTGCGTGAAGAGTGACATAATATTCAATGTGAGGTAGGTTGTGATTGGCCCATGGATTTATTTATGAGGTTAAAAAAAATTAATAATTGAAATTAAAATGAGAGTGTCTTGTTATTCATATATGAGATATGATATAATTCTATTTTGGATAAGATCATTGATATTTTCTCATTTTTGATTGTTTTGTGGAAATTGATTTGGATGTATGATGATTGCCCAGAAGTGCAATGTTTAAGTGTGGGGGAGTGATAAAGCTTAAATTTTTCTATATTTTATACTATAAATAATTGTTTATAATCCCACCATAGTTTTATTGAATGGGTAATTGTCATGTTTTTTGGTTTTAGTGTTATTTTGAGCATAAATGTGAAAAATGACTAGTCTGGATTTTTGAAAGATTTTTACATCAATGGTATTTTGGTCATTTACTGAAAAATATAATTCCAATTTTTATGATTCAAATTTTGTAAGAATTTTTATTTTATTTCCATTATTTTTTTCTTCTGGACCAGGAGCATATTCAGCCATCTAAAGGGTCTGAAAATTCATTGAAGTTGAACATTTTTTTGGGTGGACAGAACGGACCCCACTTCCATAACGGAAACCCAATTCGGTCTGCACAACCCCAAATTAGATGATTCAACATGGAGATGAAGCTGCCAAGAAGATGCCTCCAAAAAAAGAAACCACCAATATTAAATTCATAACTCCTTCTTAGGCGCGTCCAATGAAGCTGAAATTTCGGGAGAAAACGGAGGAGACATTATGGAACAACATTTATGAAGACAACTATTACTGCTTTGGTCATTGAAGGGCATATCTACGTGGAAACTTTCGGATTAAATGTTTTGTGTGTGAATTAATCACCCCTTCTCCCTATAAATATGTGTCCCTTCTCCCAGTTTATGATATAGAAATTCCAGGGGGGCTAAGGTGGAGCTTTATTTCTATAATTTTTATTCATATTTTTAATATACATTAGTTTATTCTTCTTCTTCATACCTCATTCCTCCATTTTTACTTTTATGTTTTTCTCCCACCATATTGTCTTCTAACTCCATGAAAATGGGGAACTATCCTCGATGTTTGTTTGAGGGGGACAATGGTGGTTGTTTGAGTTTCATTGTGTTTCAATTTAAATCTCATTATTTAATACTAAGAGTTTTGGTGGTGGTTAAATTGATTATGATGTGAGATTTACCCATTTTCTCTATCACCAAGTTCTTCTTCTAATTCTACATTTATCCTTCCCTTCACTATATAAGTCATGCATACGATGGAGTATGGATTGGGTAGCGATGGTCGGCAAAGAGATATCCTAGCCGACTTTAGGAAGAGTATTTCCCCACATGCAGAGATCTCAGTGTTGGGGAAATAACATTTCGAATAAGAGTGTGTAGTGTGATAGATTTTGATCACTACATTGAATTTATATTGAGAATAATTTAAAAAACAATTATATCAACCATTATGATCCTCGAAGAACATATGCCTACTTTCTTCTTTTTAACATCATATTGTTTGCATTATATATATATATATTCATATTTTATGAATATTTCAAACTCATCTTTATATTATATATTAGTTAGAAAATAAATAGTGAAAATAGAATTTTGGTGTTGTGTAAGTTTCCTCCTTGAGACCAACCTTGAGAGTGCACTATATTGCATTTTTAGGTAAATAATATTTTGATCAGGGATCTACGAAAAATTCCCACTTTGTCACTAATTATCAGTGAATATATACATAATAGGTAACAAGAAAATTAAAGCAACATACTATGAAGTAATCAAAAGTAAACAATCCTATAGTTTTCAATTAAATTTATTTAATTTATTTTTCCATTTATTGAATCACAAAATCCATAAATTATTGTCTAACCTATATATCCCCATATGTAAAATAAAAAACCAAATGTCTAAAAAGACTCTCTAAACAATCAAGAAAGACATATTCCAAGAATATGCTTTGCCTTGGCAGACTCGTCACAATCATTCAATTATTCTTTAATGACACTATGGAAAAATTCTCACAGTATAATCCCTCATGTGTAATATAACAACATATCATTTAGCAATAACAGTATGGGGAACTCTCACGGTCTAACCCATCTTGAACAGCATAACAATAATCTTTTACAAACGACCACCTGGATATCTCACATTGTCAATACCCCTGAGTCTACATAGCATCAATTAATTTAATAATTACCGTCTAGGTAGCTATCATAGTCTAACCCCGCTATTCTATGAACACTTGGAAACTCTCACAGTCAATACCTTGGGGTCAACATAAAAACAAAACAATCTTAGGTTACCCTACCTTGGTAAGCTCTCACATTCAAATTCCCCATTGTCAAACTTTCACAATGCATATCACATGTATCTCATATAATCAGTTACTCCATCCTAGCAAGAATAGAATGGAAAACACATCAATCCAAATAGGCATCCTAGACCCAACATCCAGAAGATATTCAACAAGGGAAATTCACCTAGGGTGTCTCATAATTAAGGTGTATAACCTATTCCATAAGCAACAACACTTTTTATTAATATACAAACCCCTTGTAGGTAAATACCAATGTCTAATTCAAAACACACAAAACCCCCCAACATGTTTATATGCCACTTTCAGCATATATAATCAAAATACATTAAAATAATGGCACAAACCACCTACCATGATGATTTACGGTCAACACACTTGAAAATCGACCATTGAATCGACCTTGAACGGTGTAGATAAACAAAAATGTGTAAAAATTTCTTCCTTGAAATCCTCATAAGAGATTTAGAATTGGAAATAAATACCCTAGGGGAGTTGAGAACACACCTATTGGATTCCAACACACTTGACAATATCTCTATTAGAGGTCAAATGGAGAACAGGGAGGGGTTTTGAGTTCATCAGGGTTCTGTCGCTCTCTAGTACAAACATGGGGGAGAAGAAGGTGTTTCCGAAGATGAGATGTGGTTACACTCTGATTTATCAAACAAAAATAAAAGTATACTTCCTGTTCATTAAATGTACCCTTCATTTATTAACCTCACAACACCCCGCTTTTGGCGGTCATATAGTTCACCACACGACCATGTACTCGACCATTACATAGCTAGTATGGAGCGATACGTGGTACCTGACTACATGGTTTGTACTCCTATGTATACAGTGTGTACATAGGAAAAATATAATTTCTTCCTTTTCCCTAAAAACATCTGAATATAATGATCCATAAAAGAAATAAATATTATGGTTCTTACAAGCTTCCCCCAATAAAGAAATTCATCCCCGAATTTCCCTTCCGAGTGAGGTGAAAAATAAACTTCAAACAACTCTAGCCACTATGATCATACGTCGGTGTTGACGCTTCTTTCCGTCATAGAGTCTAACGACTGACAAAAGGGAAATACTTTAGTCCAATGTGATTCATCCTTTGAAGAAACACCAAAAATTGACAAAGGGATGAACAAGTAGAACATTGCCCTTAGGTCGCGCAAGTTCCCTCATGGTCACGCAAGTACACTTGTGCGCCGCCTAGTGGTCGTGCAAGTCTACTTGCGCGACGCCTAATGGTCGTGCATGTGACTTGGGAGACCTAAGTGATAACCGCCCGGTAACCTCCCGGGGTCTTCTCCTGCCTATAAATAGACCATGTAGGCCCCCCATTCGGGAGGATCTTTTTCCAGAAACTCGGATTGAAGCTCCCGATGCCCAAGTCTCTTCTCAAAGCTTCCGGAACACTTCTAAGGTAATTTATTACCTAGAACGGAAGATCTAATGAGAAGGAGGAAGGCCTAAGTGTTGAAACTCATCAACACTTGCGCGCTTGAGTGGTCAGCCCTTAAGGGAAGTGACCACACTTGCGCGCCACCTTATTTCCTTCAATAGAACTTGCGCGTCCCTTTTCTGGAAGAACCTCAAGAGGATTCTAAAGGGATTAATAAAGAGTCGCTCAAGTATTCTAATGCTGGTTGAAAATCGTGCAAGTACCCCACATGTTGCGCAGGTATACCTGCGCGACCAATACTTGCGCGCCCACATAAGAGTTGCGCGCCTTTCAAGACTTGCGCGCCCCTACCTTTTTGGGTGCCTATCTTGCCCATTTTACCCCTCCTAAGACATTTCACCTTTCCTATTCAAGATTCAGTCTTCAAGATACTCTTCAAAGCCATTTATGGCATGATTTCTTGATTTGACTTCCTTATTTGAAAGGAATTATATGGAATAACTCTCAAAACATAGTGATTTATACATTTTTATGTCACCAAAGATTGAGAGTTCATTCATTCAACCTCATCCTTTAAGATGAGAGAATCCTTATCCTGGGTCTCCTTTTCAGGAATAAGTCCCAGTCATAATTTTGGGCATCCTTCTTAGGAGTAAGCCCCAAGTCCTCTAATTTTGGGCATCTTTCTTAGGAGTAAGCCCCAAGTCCCTAATTTTGGGCATCCTTCTTAGGAGTAAGCCCCAATCTCAAATATGGGCATCCTCCTCAGGAATAAGCCCCAAACCTTAATCCCTAATCTGGGTCTCCTTTTTAGGAATAAGACCCAGTCATAATCTTGGGCTTCCTTCTCAGGAGTAAGCCCCAAGTACCCTAACCTGGGCCTCCTTTTCAGGAATAAGTCCCAGTCATAAATTTTGGGCTTCCTTTTCAGGAGTGAGCCCCAAGTCCCTTAATTTCTCTTAACCAGTCCTAATTTTCATTTAATCTAGGATTCCTTCTCAGAAGTAAAACCCAATTATCAATCCTCTCCTAATTTGGGTTTCCTTTTCAGGAATAAGTCCCAAGTTAGAGTGTTCAAATCTCCATAAAACACATATACCTTTATGGACCCTGTTCCTGGATTTTCTCCTTAAAGTAAATCCTAAACTTCATTCATCTGGGCAGTCATACATACATAAGCCCCACATTATTTCTTATGATTGCATCTTTCATGGCACAATTGTCTATTTTTTTACCAATACCTCTTGTTTCTCACACCTATAATGACTCACGTGAGCTTAGAGTGTAAAAGTAATTAAGAAATCCTTCTTTGAGCCATCAATCATAAACATCATACTCCCTTACTCGAACTACGTGGGTTATGATTCCTTTTCCAAAAAAAGGATATGTAGGTAGCCCATCTATGGGTTCGATCCCAACTTTGAAATAATTCATGTCCTTCTGAATGACGATAATATTCAAGTGCCCCACTGAGTGGCTTTAAAACCAGCCTGGTCATCATAAATGACCAAGAGACTTTTATATAAATGTTTTTAAGGATACCATTGACCAAGAATCTCTAAATAGATATAGATGATTCTCTATTAATGAAGAACCTCAAATACATATAAAAGATTCTCTAAATTTATTACATATTTAATCATTGATTGTTAAAACTAAAGGAAAGCTCATTTTATAATTGGTAATGTAATAAGGATTCACGAACATAACTTAAATCTATAAAGAGAGTCATGGAGTAGACAATAATTCCCCTCAAAAAGGTGTGATGAGTCCGACCTCCCATCCTCTCAACTAATGAAAATTCCCAAGCCTCATTAGTCCACAAGATAATGAGCACCTACCCTTGGAAAGTAGGTCCAAACGGATGTGGAATCATTGGATGTTTCCGGTTCTACGAACAAACCCGCTAGAAACCGATCGGAATGTTTGAATCTCCCATCCAGGAGGTCATCCCTAAATTCTGAGGGAAAAAGAATGGTGAACCCGACGTGAATCCTTAACCAAGTTAAAATGATGTTTTACCTATTTGTTAAGCCCCTATTTAAAACTCAATAAGAGGGCTAACAAAAACAATAATTGACATATGTGCTCATCCAAAGGATGAAGTAGCTGAGTTTATCTTGATTACATCTGTTATATCAAACATGCACTCTATTCCAAGATTTTCTGTATTTTCATAATGGCTGCTCTCAAATTCACATCTGTGAATACTGTTGCTGCAAATACCACTGCTGCTATTCCCACTGGATTGTCAACCGCTCTGAGGATGACATCACCTACTCAGCGTCTTCAACACTGGTTATCAAATGTGCTGGTTAAGGAGTATCATCAACATGGTACCATCCCAACTCTGGAGGCTTCCCAACAGGCCCTCCAAGTAAATAACTCACATAGGTCATCCGGACAATGACGACCAGTGATTAAGAAATAGGCGGTGCTGACTACCGTCTCCAACCGTTTCGGGTCGTTATCCCCGGAATGCAATTTCCATTCACTCCCTTACTCTATGAAAGTGAAGGAGCAGGTCCCGCAGGGCCTTAATTCAAAAATACAGGAGTCCTTCCCGATGGCTCCCATCAACAATTGTCGCCAGACTCGTGCGGTAGTGTGCCCTCAACATGATGAGGGTACCGACTCCAGGGATTCAGCTCAGGTTCCTCGAACCCGAGCAGGCAAGACGAACTGCCAGAGACGGAATCTGGTTCACAATGGGCAGGTTTTCATCCCTGCCATCTCCGGAGAAGTCCACCAACCTAACTTGTTGTCAAATAACGAGCAGGCAGACACACCTGTCCGTTTTAATTCCGCTGTCCAGCAGACTCGTCTGACAGCATCACGCCAATCCCGCCAGGCAATTCCGGTGGAGTACTATAGGCAGGAACATACTCCTGCTTATACATCACCAGTTAGTCAGCAGGCTCGTCTGACTACATATGATGGATCTCGTCAACCACCTTTGGCGAAGTGTAATCAGCAGGCACATACACCTGCTAGTACTAATCAAGCCTACCAACAGTCTCGCTTGGTAGTGCATAGAGAAGTCAGTCAGAAAGCTACGACGACAAACCGGAGGCAGACTCAACTCTCTGCCCCCACACTTGAGTACTGTCAGGATTCACTGAAAGGAAAAGGAGGACAGGTGCAGGCACATACACCTACTCCAAACCCGGAATGGACGTATATTCCCGTTCCAGCGGCTGAAGTCACCAAGCATATTTTGTCAATGGTGAAAGAGCAGAAGCAAATTCCTGATCATATTCTCGATGCTTGCCAGGATATCATAACAGCTTCAGCATCATATCAGGGACAGACACATAAATATATCCCTAGTAGTGGAGTGACACATCAACAATTCACTCCGGAACAGACACACACATCTGTTCCAGTCCAAGAGGGTCATGGGGCATACTCCCCCATATCATACGGACAACCAAGTCAGGCACATACACCTGATTTGAGTGTAGATCGTCATCCTAACCTGACCATCTTTCCTGATCAGGAACATACACCTGCTCAGAGTAACCACGTTCGTCAACAAGTGGTTTCCAAAGGGAGTAAGAAGGCATCTAAGAAAAAGATCCGCCCAGCACAGTCAGGAGATCAAAGGCCAATCTGCAATAAGGCTTTGCTCGATGCTGGAGTTCTTGAAGCCCTCAGACATTTATCTGTTGGAATTCAAGATTCTACTCCCTTAGTTCCCAATAACGGGAACATTAATTCCAAAAGTCTTCAACAGACACTTTCTCATGAAGGCTTGCTTCGTGACAATTCGGTCAATCTTGAAGTTTCATCTTCTGATGAGAGCCACAAGAACCCTCTGTGTGGTCAGAAGACCAAGGATCAAGAGATCTCATCTTTTGCTGTAACCCATTATGGTGGTCCCCCCCCATGATGATGAACATCGCTGCGAAAGCCCTCTCCGCATTAGTGATTCACATTGCCTGGAAAATACTCTAGTGGACAATGTAGTGTCGAGAAATCCCTCTTATCTTGAGGCACTTGCAAATGCGAAACCAGTCATGTCTGATGCTTTATCGCTAGCAAGTGAAATACTTTCTCAATCTGAAGATAGCCCAGGGTGTAGGTCATTCTCCGAATCACCCCTAAGTCATGCATCTTCTAGTTTGATCAATGATGTCTCTACCAATCTTGTTGAATCCGATGAAGAAACAAAGAAGCACCAACTCTGGTCAAAATAGGTAGAAGAATCTTTATTTAATGATAAAGAGGAAATGATGAACATGAGGAAGAAACTGGAAAAAGGTGAGGTACCAGTCATGTTTTGGCCTTTGGCTGACTCCCAGTACGACATTCCAAAGATGTTGACGGATGATGGAATCCATGATATTCGTCTCAACATATGGAAAACTCTTTGTCAATTAAAGAAGAAGGTATTATCTTATGATGAATATGAACATCATCTTAAGATAATAGAAGGGCTACAACGTCAGATTGATTTGGCATCTCTATCAGTCTCTCGGTATCCGAAGGCTGAAAAGAAACAGAGAACCCTTCAACGTTCATGCCTTGGCGCACTAAGAAAATTGTGTCAGTTAATTGCCAATGCTCCATCTGATGTTCATATCCGAGGATGACATGTTCACGGAGCACTGAATTTCACAGTGTTTTCCAGTCATCAAAGCCCGCCGAAAATGGTCTCATGCAATGTTATTTCCCATGGTCGGCCACAGTCAATGGGCTTTGTTCATAATCAAAAGCTTGTTCAAGAACAGGCTTCAACTAGTTCCTCTCAAAATCATGCATATAGAAAACATGTTGGTGAATTGCTCCTACATCAAGTAGACGAGAATATTCCACAAGCCTCTCATATGGATCAAACAAGTCATCAAATGACAGAAGTCTCTGAAATCATCCAACGGTCTGTTGAACCAAGAGATAAAAGTGGATACAGGCTAATGCATCTAGCTAATTTCCGAACTAAGATTCGCAAGATCAAGAGATCTTTTAAGAAGATCTCAGACGTAGCATGTCAAGAGCCACCCCATCTTGTCCGACTGGGGACTCCTTTAACCCAACCCTCAAAGTCAACGAATGGGATTCGAAGAGTTGAGCGGAATCAGCAGGAAAATCCACAGTTCACGAGACTGGGGATTCTTTCAAATCATCAATCCCATTCTCAGAGAATATCAGTCATTTCTCGATTGGGGAAGAATCCCCAAGAGGAACGAAGAGCCAAATTATCAGGAAATTCCCTCCAAATTATAGCTCGTCAAGAAGTCCCTAAAGGATGGAATCAACAAAAGGCAATGTATCATCAAAGATATGAAAGAAGACAATATCACAGAAATGTTGATAGAAGGGATGTGATGCATTATGCATCAATCAATGTCATCAATGTCGTTGTTGCTAATCCACCATAGGAGACTCACTCAGGGGACTCATATGAAGAGCGTCCTACTCAAGAAAATGTACTCACCAATACAAATGAAGTAGTTCTGCATACACGAAGTGAAAAGATTACTCAGAACCTAGGTAATCCCCTTCCCTCTCTCCCAAAAGTATCCAAAAAAGGGAGGGGAAAGAATCAGGTTACATATCCTTCCTTTGGAAAAGGTCAATCGCTCTCATTAGAGCAAAGGTTCTCACAACAGGAGGAATAAATGAAAGAATTAAGAAGAATGAATGCAGAACTACTTCAGAGTAGTCTTCTTCTTAAGAATGCTGAAGTCCGACAGCCGAAGGAATTTGTTGCAGTTACTGAGATGGATCATGAATATCCTCCTTTATCAGTACACCCTCAGAGGTCTAATCCCGCGGGTCAAGCGCAATAACGGTTGGCAGTGCTACCATCAGTTGCAGCACCAACCACCACGTCTGTCCAAGCTCCATTCATTGCACCTACTCAAGACCAGATTCAACCGGATGTTTCTCAAAAGTTAATAACTACTATTGAGTCATTAACAGCTCGGTTAGAAACTATGGAATGGAAACGGGTGCAAGTTCAACCAGAAAAGAATGTTTACCCAGAATGGGTAGATTCAATTTCTCCACCATCTAGTTTTGGAAACCCTGTTTTCCCTACTTTCAATGGATCAGGCGACCCTGAACAACATTTGACGCATTACGTGTCTTGTTGTGATCCTGTGATGGGAACTCTAGAGCAGCAAGAAGCAGTGAAACTCAGATGCTTCATGTGAACCTTGCAAGGACCAGCTTTTGTTTGGTATACAATCTTGCAATCCCGGCCAATCATCGGATGGGAGGATCTTCGTCAAAAATTCCTTTTTCAGTTCATCTCAACTTTGCCAAAAACGACAGTTTTCGATTTTACAAACTGCAAGCAAAGGGAGAATGAAAGAGTCTCTGATTTCAATGCTCGCTGGAAGGGATTAACGTATTCCCTGAGTTTAGCACTCCCTAAGGAAGAGTTGTTGCCAATCTGTGTGGCAAATTTGCGTGACGAATTACGCACGCCATTGATCCCTGTGAAATACACAGGATGGTTTCGAGACCTTACTTAAATCGCTCAGCAGATTGAAGATTCCCTTATACAGGATAAGGTTAAATCTCGTGTAATTCCATCATCTCCAGGAAAGAGAATGGGTAAAGCAGAAACTGCTACAGTTATGCTTAAACAAGCACCTGTACCTATTTCTACTTCAAAACCTTCATCTTCTCGAAGGGATCCACCTCCTGAACGCCAACAACAAAGGCCGTTTTTTCAAATGATCACAGAGATCAACGACGAAAACAATTTGAGGATTTGAAGAATAAAACATACTCTTTCTGAAGTAAGCATGTTCCTGGTTACTTCATTTCAGCTCTTGAAAATAATTTGGTTCAATTACCAGTGCCCAAGAGGCCAAACAAGGAAGGAAATGAAGACCGTCCCAATTATTGTCCCTTTAATCAAATGTTGGGGCATCCCATCCAGGAGTGTTTTGTCTTTAAAGACCTCCTTAAAAAGATGGTCGACTTGGGACAAGTCAAATTGAAGGGTTCTTAAGCTCATGTAGCGTGTGTTACCACTACAGATCCAGAGGAAGGAGGCGAGTAACAGGAAGTCAAAAGCAAAACTGCGCAAAAATATGATGATTGGATGGTCAGAAAGACAATAAATCGGACCCATACCATTTTTCGAACACAATTGAAGAATCCAATTGTGTCTCCTACAAAAGCTGCAGTGAAGCCTCCATCAAAAGACAAATCCTCAAAAGGGCAGCGCAATTCAAAGAAGAAAGAGGAATCAGAATAAGAGGAGTATGTATCGAGGCCTAAGTTGTCTTTGACTCTGGCAGATTTCATGCCATCTACTTCAAATCCACGGGCACCGCACCATCAAATGGCACAGCCTAAACAGGCTAGTCAGGCAGGGTCTTTATCAGACGAAGAGTTAATCTTCAGTTCTGTTAATATTATTCAATTAACCGATCCATATTCTAGTCTTGATGAGCCTGAATTCCCTGTATAAAATAAGGGAATCCGAGGAAGTTCTAGAGGTTCAGGATACAGGGGAAGATGTGGATCTTTCCGAAGCCACTACTCCAATTCTACCCCTGTTAGCACTGTGTATGCAGTAGAAACTCGTGGTAGAGCCCTTCAGCGTACTCAAAAAGAACAAGCAAGTTCTTCTGCCAATGGCCAACTCAGTTTTGGCACAGTTATTTTGGAAGACCGATTAAAGGTTTCATCTTCTTTATCTCAGAAAGTAAATGGATCTAATCAGTCTAATCTTCCAAAACCAAGGATGTTTCCAACTTCTATCCCAATACAAGATGCATCAGCTTCCAAAGCATCTGCTTCCAAGGTACCTACTAAACCACATATTCCTATTGGGAAACGCAGACCTCTAGATCAAAAGTATGATATATAGAAACACTTGGCCCATGTACCAGACAAGTTATCAATTTTGGATGCTTTGAATCTGTCAAAAGATCTTCTGGAATCACTCATCGAAGCTTTGTCAAGTCCTCAAGAGTTTGAAGTTGAAATTGCTGCAGCTGAAGTCTATCACATAGAGAATAATCCTGCAGAATGCCATGCAGTGATATCTTTTACTGATAAAGATGAATATGTTGTTTTCATGGGCACATAAAACCTTTGTACTTATCTGGAAAAGTTAATGGTGTAGATATCCGAAGAGTTTTCATTGACAATGGTTCAGGAGTCAACCTCATGCCCATTCGTACACTTCGTCGATTGGGCCTCACAGAATCTGATTTATCTACTTCTACCATGATGTTACACGGATATGATAAAAATGAACAAGAACCACTTGGCGAAGTTACACTTAGAACCTAGTTTGGAGATCTTGTATCCAATTCGAATTTAATGATTGTTGATCAAGACTCATCTTTCAACGTCTTTCTTGGAAGACCCTGGCTACATCAGCATGTGGCTATTCCTTCATCATACCATCAATGTCTCAAATACTATTTCAATGTTCAAGTTGGAACATTGTGTGGTGATAAGGCCCTGTTCAAGACATGTGAGTCTCAATACATTGAGGCAGAATTTTATCACATCAAGGGAAGAGAAAAATCTACAATGAAGGAAATTACCAAAATTAATGCTCCATATGGTTTGGAGAAAATTCCAATAAATCCATTTACACATGTGAGTACAGATTATGTCTTACCTATCAGTAAAATTGAAAAAATAGGCCCAAATCAAAATACTCTTATGGAAAGATCCATAATGTCAATTACGGCAATTGAGCCAGACAACATGGGAGAAATTGGTAACATACCAAACAGTGATGAAAGCATAAGTGGTGACGTTTTCATTTCATCTGCTGAAGTCCAACAAGTCTATACTTCGCCAATCAGGCCAGAAGAAGTTATAGCAACCCCAGAGGTGAATAATGATGTCGATTTCAATCCATCATCTCCTCTTTATTTCCCAAAGAAGGCCCTTTATCATCAATAGGGTCGGAAATGGAAGCTTCTTTTTCAAAATGTGAAAATTTTGACATCTCTTATGATCATGAGAACTTCGTTTTGTCATCTACTATGCAAGTAGAAACGGAAGAAATAGCACATAATGAAGAGGAAGAGGAAGGTCTTAGAGATTCTCCTCCAGCATTTGAAGAGGGTATCTCTACCACTGTGGATGAACTCAGAGAAATAAATCTGGGTACAGAGAAAGATCCACGCCCCACTTTAATTAGTGTGGCCATGACCCTTGAAGAGCAAGAGATGTATATTTCTTTTCTAAAGAAAAATAAATATATTTTTTCTTGGAACTATACAGAAATTCTTGGGCTTGATCCTGATGTTTCTACTCATCATTTGGGTTTACCAAAAGAACATCGAGGATTTAAGCAAGCCACGAGAAGAACACACCCAACTTATGCTTCCAAAATTGAAGCTAAAGTGGATAAACTGATCAAAGCTAACTTCATCAGAGATGTTCTGTATCCCAAGTGGTTGGCTAATATTGTCCCTATAAAGAAAAAGAACAGACAAATTAGGGTTTGCATCAATTTCAGAGATCTTAATCGGTATTGTCCTAAAGATGATTTCCCAGTTCCGATTACAGAACTCTTAATTGATGAGACCGCTGGCTATGAAGTACTTTCCTTCATGGATGGATATTCTGGATATAATCAGATCCGAATGGCCCCAGAAGATGAGGAATCTACAGATTTTAGAGCTCCTCAAGGTGTGTTTTGTTACCGGGTGATTCCCTTTGGTTTAAAGAATGCAGGTGCAACATATCAACGCGCCATGCATCGTATCTTCAAACCATTCTTAGGGAAGTTTTTTGAATTCTATGTGGATGATTTGGTGGTTAAATCCAAACAACATTCTAATCACTTGACTGGTTTGGAAGTCATATTCCACAAACATCGACAACATAATTTGAAGATGAACCCCTAAAAATGTGCTTTTGGGGTATCCTCAGGAAAATTCCTCGGCTTTGTTGTACGCCATCGTGGTATTGAAGTCGATCCTGAGAAGACCAAATCAATCCTTGGTATGTCACCTCCTCAGAATTTGAAAGAATTAAGAGGACATCAAGGACACTTAGCCTATATTCGGTGTTTCATCGCCAATTTGGCAGGCAAAAGTTTACCCTTAACCAAATTATTGAAAAAAGGAGTCACTTACCAGTGGAATGAAGAATGTCAAGAAGCATTTGATGTTCTCAAGACATACCTCTTGAGTCCACCAGTACTCCTGCCACATGTTGAAGGTAGACCTCTTATCCTCTATGTGACAGCTCTAGAGCGATCATTGGGTGCCTTTCTCGCTCAAAAGAATGATGTTGGGAATGAAAATAGCCTCTACTATCTCATTATAACTGTGCTTGAGGCAGAAACCTGGTATTCAAGTATTGAGAAGTGCTGCCTAGCATTAATCTTTGCAGTCCAGAAACTGAGACACTACTTGCAACATCACGAGGTCCAATTGGTATCTCGCAATAATCCGCTCAAATTCATCCTTAGTCATCCAATGGTTACAGAACGTCTAGCAAGGTGGGCCGTTATTTTGCAGCAGTTCGACATTCAGTATGTATCTCAAAAGGCAATAAAGTGCCAAGCTCTGGCTGATTTCCTGGCTGAACATCCTTTAGTGGAAGACACATCTTCAGATATTGAACTCCCTGATGAGGAAGTTTTCTCTATTCAAGAGATTCCTCAAACATGGGAAATTTATTTTGATGGTGCTTCCAGAAGTCCAACAGGGAAGAAACTGGAAAATCCTAAATTCAACAAAGTTGGTTTAGGAATTGTACTCATTTCTCCAGATAAGGCATTGTTACCTTATTCCTTTTTTATTGTGGGAAGGTGGTACTAATAATGAATCCGAATACCAATCTCTTATTACAGGCTTGGAGTTAGTGCTGCAAGCACAAGTGAATCACTTAAAAGTGAAAGGTGATTCAGACTTGGTCATCAAACAAGTCAATGGGGATTATGCAATCAGAAAAGAAGAATTAATCCCTTTGTATGATTATGTTAGAGAGTTAATGGCGGAATTCCCTTCAGAACCGACATTTTCTTATGTCCCAAGATCACAAAATGCTCAAGCTGATGCACTGGCTAATATATCCACAGCTCTAGCAGATCAAAAATCAGGATGAGACAACCATCAGTATTTCCCACCATCGTGCAATTTCACCTTATGTTCAATCCAAAACAGAGGAAATTAATGAAATTAGTCCCATTCCTGAACCATATGGTCATACTACATGATGGATGTCACCTATCAGGGAATACCATCAAAATGGAACACTTCCACCTGATAGAGCCGAGAAAGAACAAATCCGGCGACGTGTTGTCAATTTTACTCTTTATGATGGCCCAAACCACCTAGAGAAAATTCTTTACAAACGTGGTTTTGATGGAGTTCTCTTCAGATGCATTGATGGGGAAGAGACAATGCCTGTCATGAAAGAAGTGCATGCAGGTGTTTGTGGTGCCCACCCGTCTGGACATAGATTGTCTGATCGAATTCGAAGGCTTGGATACTTTTGGCCTTCAATGATACAAGATTGTGTTGATTTCACAAAGAAGTGTCATTCATGTCAAGTACATGCCAACTTCATTCATCAACCTCCAGAGTTTCTTCATACAGCTAAATACTCATGGCCATTTGCCACATGGGGAATGGATGTGGTGGGACCTTACCCTTCAGCTACGGCCAAGCAGTTTAAGTACATTCTTACTGCTACTGATTTCTTTTCCAAATGGGCAGAGGTAGTACCTCTCAAAGAAGTTAGTTCTAAATGCATTGTTAGCTTCATCAAGTCTAACATCATTACTAGATTTGGTGTCCCTCATACCATATTGACGGACAATGGAACCAACTTCTGTTCTTCTGAGGTGAAGAAATTGTATCAAGAATACAACATTAAATCCAACCATTCATCTCGGTATCATGCGGCAGCCAATGGCCAAATAAAAGCCTTTAACAACACTCTTTCAAATATACTGCAAAAGATGGTGGATAAAGATAAGAGTTCATGGCCTGATAAACTCTTTCATGCTTTATGGGCTTATCGGACTACCACCCGCAATGCAACGCGGTCAACTCCATATTCGTTGGTATATGGAACATAAGCAGTCTTGCCAATTGAAGTTCAATTGCCCTCACTCAGAGTAGCCATTTGTGATCAGTTATCTACAGATGAGAAATCCCAAAAGCGATTGAATGAATTGGAATAGTTAGATGAGAAAAGATTGTGCACTTTGCACCACTTGTAAATCTATCAGAATCGAATAGCGAGAGCTTTTAACAAAAAAGTTCGTCTTCGTTCATTCATTCAGGGAGAATTGGTATTAGTTCTCAGAACACCAATGATACCAGGAAAGAAACCTCCCATGCTTAAACCAAAATGGGAAGGACATTATTCAATACATAAGGTCTACTCCAATGGAGCTTATTCATTAATCCCAATGGATGGAGAACTCATCACGACTCCAACCAATGCCAGATTTCTGAAGAAATATTTTTTATAAATAAAAAATATGGTCCCCAGAACCAAGACTCTTACAATTGGTGTATATAGCAATGGTCCAGTATGACCTTAAACTGCAACTTCATCCAACATGACGTTAAACTGTAGAAAAAAGAACTTGTCCCTGCAACATGACACTAAACTGTGCAGCACCATTTCATCCTTTCTATATGACATTAAACTATATAGCAATGCTCTAGTATGACCTTAAACTTCCACTACATCCAACATGAAGTTAAACTGTAGGAAAGTCCCTTACGTCCGGAAAGATGTTAAACTACATAAGCACTTAATAGTCCAGTATGACATTAAACTGCATCATCCTCGGTCAATGCATATGACCTTAAACTATTTGCACTTTCGTCCAACATGACGTTAAACTGTAGAAAAGAACATGTCCCGCAACATGACACTAAACTGTGCAGCACCAGTTCATCCTTGCTATATGACGTTAAACTATACAGTAATGGTCATGTATGACCTTAAACTGTAACTTCGTCCCACACAACGTTAAACTGTGAAAAAATTCCCTAAATGGTCTAGTATGACCATAGACTGCAACGAGGTCCTGTATGACCTTAAACTGCATCATCAACGGTCCATGCATATGACCCTAAACTATTTTCAAGTCCCTTACGTCCAGCGAGACGTTAAACTGTGACGTCCTAAATACATGATGCTAAACTGTATAAAAGTCCCTTACGTCCGGAAATATGTTAAACTACATAATCATCAAAGGTCCTGTATGACCTTAAAATACACCACCGTCCAGCATGACATTAAACTGCACCATCCACGGTCCATGCATATGACCTTAAACTATTCGCCCTTTCATCCAACATGACGTTAAACTGTGGGGAAAGAAAAAAAATCCCCAATGCGTCCAACATGACGTAAATGGTGTGTTATTTTGTCCTTACTGCATGACATTAAACTGTGCAGTCCCCCTTTCCTCCAACATGACGTTAAACTCTATTGTCCCCATCTTCCTAACTACATGATGCTAAACTGAACATAAAATTCATGATACGTCCTACATGACATTAAACTGTATTGTGTCCCTTCTACATGACACTAAACTGCGCAGCACCAATAGTCCTAACTGCAAGACTTTAAACTGCATAGTCCCTTTATATGTCCTACATGACATTAAACTATGCATCGTTAATGTTGTTGTTACCTCTTGTTTCTCACACCGAGTATGACTCACGTGAGCTTAGAGAAAACCTCAACCATAACACTCTCTTTGGGCCGCTAACCATGTATAAGTCCCAACAACATTTTATTTTATTTTATTTAGATCGTTGTCCCCAAGAACAACTTGATCATTAATTCATTCTTTAATTGAACTACACAGACATTGATCCTTGCCCTCCAGGCTGGGTATGTAGGCAACCTCCCAGGGTTCAAGCCCAAAAACAATCTCTTCACATCGGTTCACCACCATCTCATATGATGTTGATTCATGAAACCGCCCCTAGAATCAATATCTTTACATTGATTCACTTTCGTCCTTGTTATATGACGTTAAACTATGCAACACTTTTGTCCGGTATGACAATAAACTACAATACTCTTTGATTTCCTCATTTGAGAGAGAACTATTATTGACATTGATTTTTTTTCAATCATGTTTCATTTCAAAAGACTACGTGCATACATGGCAATGCCTAAACTTTTTATCTTGGGTTAAACCATCATTGTACTAAAGTCCCCTTTCACCCTTCACATGTACGAACCAAATTTGTACAAAGGGTAGTTCTAGAACTACGTGGGCTTGATTCCCATCCTTATGGGATACGTAGGAACGTTCGAGTATCCCTCGAATCCAGCCCTACGTCTCTAGGGCCTAACCCCAAATTTCACTTTCAGTCCCTTGGCTGAAAAGTCCTCATGAAAACACACATTGTGTATTCATTATTATGGTCCGAATTCTATGACCCTAAACTAAGATCTTTAATACTTTCGTCCTGCACGACGTTAAACTGCATTTCCAAGAACTACGTATGGCTTGATTCTCATTATTATGAGATACATAGTGAAGTCGAAAATTTCAATTTAGGACCCAGCCACAACATGATTATGGTTTTCATTGACCTATGTATCTCTATATATATTGGACAATACCCATCTTTATGTGTTATAATACTAACCTTAAATATTTTCAGATCTTCATAACCCTATTCATGACTTCTAGTCACAAAAATGTCAAACTTCTGAGAATTATTTTGCTTGATTATGCAGCACGTGCCCATAGGTGGCCTTGCATAAATAGTCCACATAACAGACATGGCAGCCAAAAGATGCTATTTATTTGACCATGCAGCCAATGCCCTTAGGTGGCCCTGCATATTTCAACCCCCTAACTGGTTTGTTAAATAATGGTAACTTCATTCTTGGGAAGAATGCCTCTTTTGTCCTTATTTGTCTTAAACGAAAGTATATAGGGATCCGCAAAAAATAGCCATCCTCAACATATTTGTCCCATATCCTTTTTCATGATCTAAAAGTATTCAAGTCTATGGTTTATTCTTCTTCCCTACGTTTGGGTCAGACCTTCGTAGGAGTGATATTCATCCAGTTCTTCGATAATCTTGTCTGAAAATATCTTCTCCATATTCAAGTACCTCTTTCCATACAACAAAATCTATACTTTAGAAAATTTGAATCTCCATAAACTTTCACTAGCTTTTAGCACTAGGAAAGTAAATTTTTGAGAGTTCTTTGGCCTGACTATGCAGCACGTGCCCATAGGTGGCCTTGCATAAACAGTCCACATAACAGACTTGTCAGCCGAAAGATACTATTTATTTGACCATGCAACCAATGCCCTTAGGTGGCCCTGCATATTTCAACCCCCTAACGGGTTTTGTTACATAATAGTAACTTCATTCTTGGAAACTGCTTCTTCTAATGCCTTTTAGCTCTTTTTCATATCATTCCTCAGATTCAAATATTCTTAAGCCATAGCTTACATATTTTCCCTCATACTTGAGTATGGTACTATGTTTTCAAATGAGTTGTCAAGGAATTGAGTCAATTCTAATCCATTCCGGTCAAAGCTATTTCGACCTTAAGCATTAGCCTTTGTATGTCCGACATGCATGACATTAAACTTCCATATTTCTTGTTTTTCTTTTCACCTCAGAGTCAAGTCCTATTTTCTCTCCGGATCCAACTCTGAGGGGGGACTTTTGTTGACGCTCCTTTCCGTCACAGAGTCTAACGACTAAAAAAAGGGAAATACTTTAGTCCAATGTGATTCATCCTTTGAAGAAACATCAAAAATCGACAAAGGGATGAACAAGGAGAACATTGCCCATAGGTCGCGCAAGTTCCCTCATGGTCACGCAAGTACACTTGCGCGCCGCCTAGTGGTCGTGCAAGTCTACTGGCGTGACGCCTTATGGTCGTGCAAGTGACTTGCGCGACCTAAGTGATAACCGCCCGGTAACCGCCCGAGGTCTTCTCCTGCCTATAAATAGACCATGTGGGCCCCCCATTCGGGAGGATCTTTTTCCAGAAACTCGGATTGAAGCTCCCGACGCCTAGGTCTCTTCTCAGAGCTTCCGGAACACTTCTATGGTAATTTCTTACCTAGAACGGAAGATCTAAAGAGAAGTAGGAAGGACTAAGTGTTGAAACTCATCAACACTTGCGCGCTTGAGTGGTCAGCCCTTAAGGGAAGTGACCACACTTGTGCGCCGCCTTATTTCCTTCAATAGAACTTGCGCGTCCCTTTTCTGGAAGAACCTCAAGAGGATTCTAAAGGGATTAATAAAGAGTCGCTCAAGTATTCTAATGCTGGTTGAAAATCGCGCAAGTACCCCACATGTCGCGTAGGTATACCTGCGCAACCAATACTTGCGCGCCCACGTAAGACTTGTGCGCCTTTCAAGACTTGCGCGCCCCTACCTTTTTGGGTGCCTATCTTTCCCATTTTACCCCTCTTAAGCCATTTCACCTTTCCTATTCAAGATTCAGTCTCCAAGATACTCTTCAATTCCATTTATGGCATGATTTCTTGATTTGACATCCTTATTTGAAAGGAATTATGTGGAATATCTCTCAAAACATAGTGATTTATACATTTTTATGTCACCAAAGATTGAGAGTTCATTCATTCAACCTCATCCTTTAAGAGGAGAGAATCCTTAATCTGGGTCTCCTTTTCAGGAATAAGTCCCAGTCATAATTTTGGGCATCCTTCTTAGGAGTAAGCCCCAAGTCCTCTAATTTTGGGCATCCTTCTTAGGAGTAAGCCCCAAGTCCCTTATTTTGGGCATCCTTCTTAGGAGTAAGCCCCAATCTCAAGTATGGGCATCCTCCTCAGGAGTAATCCTCAAACCTTAATCCCTAATCTGGGTCTCCTTTTCAGGAATAAGACCCTGTCATAATCTTGGGCTTCCTTCTCAGGAGTAAGCCCCAAGTTCCCTAACCTGGGCCTCCTTTTCAGGAATAAGTCCTAGTCATAAATTTTGGGCTTCCTTTTCAGGAGTAAGCCTGAAGTCCCTTAATTTCTCTTAACCAGTCCTAATTTTCATTTAATCTAGGATTCCTTCTCAGAAGTAAAACCCAATTATCAATCCTCTCCTAAATTAGGTTTTCTTTTCAGGAATAAGTCCCAAGTTAGAGTGTTCAAATCTCCATAAAACACATATACCTTTATGGACCTTGTTCCTGGATTTTCTCCTTAAAGTAAATCCTAAACTTCATTCATCTGGGCAGTCATACATACATAAGCCCCACATTATTTCTTATGATTGCATCTTTCATGGCACAATTGTCTATTTTTTTACCAATACCTCTTGTTTCTCACACCGAGCATGACTCACGTGAGCTTAGAGTGTAAATGTAATTATGAAATCCTTCTTTGAGCCATCAATCATAAACATCATACTCTCTTACTCGAACTACATGGGTTCTGATTCCTTTTCCAAAACAAAGGATACGTAGGTAGCCCATCTATGGGTTCGATCCCAACTCTGAAAGAATTCATGCCCTTCTGAAAGACGATAAACATAAAGTGCCCCACTGAGTGGCTTTATAACCAGCCTGGTCATCATAAATGACCAAGAGACTTTTATATAAATGTTTTGAAGGATACCATTGACCATGAATCTCTAAATAGATATAGATGATTCTCTATTGATGAAGAACCTCAAATATATATAAAAGATTTTCTAAATTTCTTACATATTTAATCATTGATTGTTAAAACTAAAGGAAAGCTCATTTTATACTTGGTAATGTAATAAGGATTGACGAACATAACTTAAAACTATAAAGAGAGTCCCAGATTAGACAATAATTCCCCTCAAAAAGGTGTGATGAGTCTGACCTCCCATCCTCTCGACCAATGAAAATTCCCAATCCTTATTAGTCCACAAGCTAATGAGCACCTACCTTTGGAAAGTAGGTCCAAACAGATGTGGAATCATTGTATATTTCTGGTTCTACGAACAAACCCGCTAGAAACCGATCGGAACGTTTGAATCTCCCATCCAGGAGGTCATCCCCGAATTCCGAGGGAAAAAGTCGGCATCTCTCTCTAAAGTCTTATCTTTTACTCACTTGTACTACCATATAACCCATTCCAAAGTAATAGACCATCCACAGAGAACCTTTGTGATGTGATCCACAATCCAAATAGGATTCTCCTCGAAGGATGCATCCACCTCCAACTGATCCTCATCAGGATGAAAAATAAGAGATGGGTCTTAAATGTATCGTCACAGATAAGAAACCTGAAATACATCGTGCATAGCCCGGTACCTATTTGGTAACTATAACCAATAGGTAACTGGTCCGACTCTCTCCAAACCATCAAACAGACCGACATATCTCAGTGAAAAGATCACATATCTTCTATTCCTTCAGTGCCCCAACCTCTATGTGAAACGTAAGAAAATGTGATCTCTGACATCAAACTCCTGAGGTCATATCTATCAATTAGCATAATATTTATGCCTTGAATTTGTAGTATCCATCCTATTCTGAATCAAATCCTCCTCTTCAGTGGTCTTGTGGACAAGACTATGTCCCAGCCTAGCTTCCTCCCCTACCTCTAGAAAACATTGGGGTGATCGGTATGGCCAACCGTATAAAGCCTCATAAGGTTCAATAAGAATAGTTTCTAGAAAACTGTTATTGAAGGTATACACCACTAGGGGTATCTGTCTTTCCATAGATCCCATGAAATCCAGAACGAATGCTTGATGAATGTCCTCTAAAACCTGGATTGTGTAATGGGACTGACCGTCTATCTGCTGGTGGTATGCTTTACTTTGAAATAAATGTGTACCTAAATCCCTCTATAGTCCCTACCAGACATGAGAAATATTCTAGGAATCCCTGTCAAAAAAAATATAGTGTGGATCCCCATGAAAACATACAATCTCACATATTTACAACCTTCCAAACTCATCAACACTGATGGTCTCCTTAATTGGTAAGAAATGTGCAACCTTCAAGAGGAAATAAATAACAACCCACACTGCATCATTCCCTCCATGTGACCTACACAAACCTATCACAAAATCCATCACAACATCTTTCCACTTCCACTCAGAAATGGGTAACTGCAATAAGATTCGTTCTGATCACTGATGCTTTGCCATCACCTACTGACTTGTGGAACATCTCATAAAAAAGCTTGATGTATCCTTATTCATAACTGGGCACTAGTACTGAAGATGTATGTCTCAATAAATCTTGGTGACACCTAGACTAACTACCCAAAAAGAGGAATTAAAATCTCACAAAAGATTCTCGTGTATGTGTTCTGGAACCTATATGCACCAATGAAAATGAAAAACCTCATCCTCACCTATGATCTATCAAGTAGTTGGGTCCTTTCCAGAAACACTCTCCCTTTGGACTAGGCATTTAGATTGTGATAAAAGCCTCAATTTCAATCGATCCAAATGAGTATAGGTGACAAAATTATAATAATGAAATGTCTGCCTATTTCTATCATGCATCTCGAAATTCATATTAGAGAACATTGCCATAAGCTACCAAAAACTACTGGTCTCTTGAAGTGTCTGTATTTGAGTTCCCCTACTCAACGCATCTGGCATTGTGTTGCCTTTCTCAATTGTGTAGGAAATCACATTGTCAAAATACTGAAGGTACTCAACCCACCTTCATTGTCTCAAATTCAGATCTCGCAGAGTAATGATATACTTCATATTTTTGTGGTAAGTATATACCAAATAATGACCATCCAAAAGATAATGTCTTTAATAGCGTAATGCATGCACAACAACAACTATTTAGAGATTGTGCATCGGGTAGTTACCCTTAAGTGGATACAACTAAAAAGACCCATATGCAATGACTCCTTCCCCATTAATAATAACTACTCACAGCCCGATACCTGATGCATCACAGAAAATTGTGTAACTCTTCCCCGGATCCAGAAAAATTAACAGCGAGTGATTGGGGATATGATATAACACGACATTCAAGAGCAGGACCACCGGTTTCTCATCAGTTAGAAAACTATATTTCATCATGACCTTTATACCTAATATCGAGTCACTACAGTGGTTTTCAGGCTACTGGTTTTCAGTGACAGTAGGGTGGACCAGCTTAGTGTAGTCTGGCAGGGTCGTAGGGCACAGTATAGGTCTTTCTTATGCAGTGGAGCCACCCAGCATGAGTAGGATTCTGGATCCTCTATATTAAGAGGTTAAATTCTTGTTTCCTTAGTTTTATCTTATTCTCTTTTTGATATAGGGGTTTCCCAACGTTTTATATTTTTTCCATTATGATGACTCATGGGATTTGATTCTTTACTTTTGATGATGGAATGATGCTAGAAACTCTTTTGGGGATTAGGATAGATAGTGTACGTCAGTGAAAGGAGTTCCCTCTTGAGTTTGGTGGCTATCACTTATTATGGGACCTCTATGTCTTAGAGATGATAGGTTTCGATGTCACATGCATAACAGACTATTTGTTATCCTATCAAGACTTTGTTGACTACTATCATTTTAGGATTATTATCACATCAACAGAGGGTGGGTATTTTCTACACAAGGTGGAATGGGTTGTCCATGCAAGTAGAGCTATAAATGAGCATCATGGGTTGGGAGGAATTACATACCAGATAGCTAGTTTCTATGTTCATGACTAGGGGACTTCACAGATGGACATTACTGCAGTGGTGGATCATTTCAGAGATGCCTTTCCAGACGAATTGTTTGGTTTACTTCTAGAGATAGAGGTATATTTCTCTATTTAGGTTCTTCTAGGAGCCTCACTAGTTTCTATTCCTCTGTATAATATGGATTCACTATAGTTATAGGAGCTTAATAAGTAGTTATCGTAGTTTCAGGGGAAGGGTTTAATCTCAATAGTACTTCTCCTTGTGTTTTCTAGTCCTTTTTGCAATGAAGGAAGATGGTACCCTTAGACTTTGGGTGGATTATCAGAAGTTGAACCATTTAATGGTCTAGAACCAATTTCCCGTGTAAATGATTTATGATAACTTTGATCATCTATAATGAGACAGTGTGTTCTCGAATATTGACATGAGATTTCACTATCATAATTTTCATGTTAGACTGTCTAATATACCTCTTATATCCTTTTGAAGTAGGTATGTTCTATACTAGTATTTGGTTATGTAGTTCACTCTCACGATCATTTTGATTGCTGTCATGGCACTGATGAACCAAGTGTTCCATTTATACTTGGATTCCATTGTGTCAGTCTAAGTGGATGATATCTCTGTGTACTCTCACACTTAACATGACCATGCCACACATCTCAAGATAATATTGAGTACACTAAGAGTGAATAAGTTATATGCCAAACACTCAATGTGCCACTTCTAATAGACAAGATCCACTACTTTGTTCATGTTATCATAGAGACTGGTGTATCATCAAACCTAAAGAAAGTGAGAGAAATAGTTTATTAGGAGAATCTTAAGAACTTCATTGAGTTATGGAGTTTTCTAAGGATAGATGGTTACCAGAGGCTCTTTACACAAGTACTTCGCACCCTTATTATTTAGGCCCAGTAGTGGCTCAACATAGCGTGAATAATCCTGTAAAAAGTGCCTTTAGTAACCAGCCAGACCTAGAAAACTCTATACCAAAAAAAAATCATTGGATGCTTTTAGAAAACTAATTATCTCAATTTATCTGGGTCTATTGATACTCCTCACTCTGATATAACATGACACAGGAAGTTTATATGGTAATACAATTTAGCAATTTGAGATCTTGTATAAAAATGATTCTCTCTCAGTATACTCAAAATGATATCAAGATTGGTGGAAAATTTTTATCGAGAGTGAGAGTACACCATGAAATCATCCATGAAGACTACAACAAAAGAATACAATTAAGGATGGAAAACTCTTTTAATTAGTACTATTAAAATTTTCAGTGCATTACTAAGACCGAACAACATAACCAAATACTCTTATAGAATGTACCTACTCCCAATTCCTATAAGTGGAATATCTGATGGTAAAACATGTGACTAATGATAACCAGATCTAAATTAAATCTTCATGAACAATTTGGATCCTCGAATATGATCAAAGTGATCATCAATCCACTATAAGGGATATTGATTCATGACATTCAACAAGTGTTTCTTCTAATAATCCACTCAATGTATGAGGGAATTATCTCCCTTCTTCATAAAAATGATAGGAGAACCCCATGGAGATGTACTGGGTCAGATGAAACCCTTCACCTACAACTCTTCTAATTACTTCTTGTGACTGTGTTACTCTAGTGAAACCATCCTATATAGAGTAATGGACACTAGTTCTACACCTAGAACAAGATCAATAGATAAATCTTCCTATATATCTAGAGGTAAACCATAATATTTTTCTAGAAAGAAATCTATAAAATGATCCACCACTAGAGGAAATTCTATATGGGATTTCCCCTACTTATCTAGATATAAACTAGAAATTTGGGCTTTAATTCCTCCCAACAGATGATGCTCGGCTCTAGCTCTAATGGCTCGGACATCCCATTCACCATTGTATATAAAAGACCTACCCTCTGGTGAGGTGAAAAACACAATATGGTGATAGAATTTAGAAAATGCCTAAATTGAGACCAAACAATATATTCATAGAATGAAACCGATATATTTCATCTCTCAGACCTAGAGGTCCCAAAAGAAGTGACACCCACAAACATCAAGAGGGAATTCCTTGAAAAGATGTACACTAGTCATACTAATCCCTAAAAGAGTGTGTAGCATCATAACATCATTATAAGTTGATATGTAGATCCCAAGTATCTCCAAAATGACAACATATAAAATACTTTGAGAAGCCCCTATATCAAAAAGGGCATATGCTAAAACTATGGAAACTAGAATCGTACCTCTAACTGTTGAGGGTTCGGGATCCAGCTCATGAAGGGTCTACACCACTATAAAATTCAGAACTATATCGTGGCCCTGTGACTATTACTAACTACCTTGAGTTGATCCACCATGTTTTCATTGAAATCCTAAAGCCTTAATTCCTCATACATGACCATCCCTAATACTTGAATGGCTCAACAAACTCAAATTCCCTAACAAATGAGAAACTAGTGATCCTACTCTAGAACATTCATTCATAATAGATCCCCTATCACTCGCTACTAGTAAGTACATCTGAAAAAAAAAAGTTTTATATGGCCCCTCTTTCCGCAATATCGGCACTTGACTGGGTACTTCGGGAAATGTGGTCTCACATTCCCACTTGTACAGCACTTGTAGCATACCACCAAGGTACCTGAAGAAACATCACGGGAAAGATCCATGTGAAGCTTCATACAATCTGTCGATGGAGTACTAGCATTGGAAACTGATTCTCCCAATATCACCGCTCTTAACTCCATCATATTGTTCTCGTTAATCAGTTCCTAGCACATTATAGCAGTCAACAAAGTCACCCTTAAAACATTCACCTATGATTAGTTGTCATACCTAATACCATCCTCAAATAACCTATCCAAAGATTACTCTTCACCTCCCCAAATAGGTGTGAGGTGCTTAAGCTCTATAAAATGATAAGGGTAATCCATCAAAAAAAGAGAACCATGTTCCAAATTCATAAACTCTCTTGATCAATCGGCCCTCAACATCTCGGGGTAGAATTAATCATTTAAGGTCCTCTAAAACTCTTCCCAAGTCATATCCTAATGATGTCCCAACTGTGAGATATCTTCCCACCATCTCTTGACGTAATCACGTAAAATCTAAATTGTGAGCATCACCTTATTCACCATAGGCATCTCCATAAGATGAAAGAGTGAAACCATGGCCTCCAACCATGACATTGTATCCTGTGGTCCCCTAACCCATAAGAAAGTGGCCGGATGATGATGCTAGAACAACCTTGTTAACTCTGCCATAGTTGGGGTAGGATGTGGAGCTCCCTATAAAGTCTGCATTATCCTTAAAATTCCTTCAAGAAACTATGAATTATCACCCGTGTCTGGTATAACATTGGCTGCCAAGATGGGTATGATGGGAGGATCTAGTAGTAGTCTTGATATACCCCATCCAATGTCTGGTCCTCACACTGTACCTGGCATACAACCAAAGGATGTCTTGGTTTCATGACATTGTAAGGTCAATAGGACACCTTAATGCAATATTATCAAGGGTAAAAACTTAAAGAGTAATAATGTAACAGGAGAAGAAAAGATTTAATTTTTACTAAATAAGGTTTCATGGTGTGTAGAACCACTACATGGTGTTTTTCCTTTAAACCCTAACATGGTTTTGTACTTCTACCAACCTAATCGTGTGGTAACTAATACCCATGGTGTGTTCTTCTAGAGACATGGTTTGTAATTGAATTTTCCCTCCTTCTAAGGTTCTTCTACATGGTCAGACCAACACAATTCTCTCATGGTGTAACACTACATGACATGTTCACCCCTCACACGGTGTGTACAACCCATCTTTCATACACCCATGCCATTAGTCACAAGACTAGATACACTATTTATTACTACACAATGTTTATAAAAGAGACATGATGTGTACAATCCATGTTTCATCCACCCATGTCATTATTCACACAGCATGATACATAGTATCTAATGAAATCCATGTATATCTAGTACTTGGTGTGTTATACCAAACATTTATCAACCTCGTGTCTCTACTCACATAATCAGTCACACTGTTATAGACTACATGACATGTACATATAGTAAATGTCTTGAACATTAAGAAAATTCAATTATCCCATAACAGAAGGATGCATGGAATGTGATCATATCATCACACGCCGTGTTGTTTGGGATTACATATAGTAAGCCTCTAAAACATTTCAATGACCCATAAAAATTAAAATTTTGACCAAGTAATGACATTGTCTTATTCTTGAGAACCCTTAATCCCCCGCAAGTCAATGTTTGGCATCCTTATTCATGTCATATCATTACAAAATCCAATTTAAGATCAAACATAGTCCAACAAATTCTAATCCAAGAGGGCCCATAACATCTCAGGGACTAAAGATTGGCTTCCGTCCAAATGAAACATCATATATACTAATACCCTATCAAGATATAATGTATTTAATTTATGGAATCTATCACAACATCATTAATATCTACCACAACATCTTTCAAAATAGAAGGAAATCCGTAAAACACACAAAATGGAATTACCAGAATGCCTGACTTGTGATATCTAGAAAGTACAAATATGATGCATGAGATGTCATAACATTATATCATTGGGTTGAAACAGAAATATTACCAAACTGATATCAAGCATAACATCAAAAAGAAACTGAATCACCCAATTGTGAAATATAATCAACTATAATAACTACAGTATTTGAAAAATTGCATCATTCGAGGTATGTTAGATTTTCCATGTACAAGGGTTATCTACTCGTTGGAACTTCTTATAACCAACTACCTATTACTTCCTATCCCGGTCTAGAAGACCTAAATAGCATGGAATAGTGGGAATGTATATCATTTAATACCACATTGTAACATCTGGGTTCCAGGATCCACCCAATGGTTCCCCAAACCCGGTTGGTCACATGACTTCTAGCACATTTCCCAAAATGCCAAAGGCTGCGAGTTGAAGTTAGGGACCCAGTGTGATGATGGGGAAACTCTTCCCCCATTGGAAGAGTATATAGAGTAGAAAGAAATAGTAATAAATAGAGGGAGTATAAATACAATTCAATAAAGGTAAAAAATCGATGACTCATAACAATTTATAAATTTGAGAATTTAATAATGTTTCATGTCACATGTGTCTAGGAAAGAATCCAAAAAATTCACAATGTTAGGAATACAAAATTGAAAATAATGTATAACAAATAGTAAAATCCAACAGCATCGCAAGCCTCATCTTGGTCTCATACTATCAAGATCCAACAACAATAATGTACTTGATGAAAAAGGGACACTATCCATATCTATACCTACACTATATAATCAATTTGGGTCCAAAAATGTCCCAAAAAGGGTGTGAGATAGATCCCTGTAGTCAACCACCAAATGATCGCGACCTAACTGTCAGTGAATATATACAAATCATGTAATAATAAAAATATTGTAATAAACTTTAAAGTACTCAAAAGTGAACAATACTATAGTTTTTAATTACATCCATTTCATTTATTATACAATTATTTGAATCATGTAAACCATGGGGTCTAGTCTATGCTCCATATCCCACTGTGTAAAATTACAAAACAGATGTCTAAGAAGTCCATATAAAAAATCAAGAATGAAAAAGTCCAAAATTGTTCTCTGGCTAGGATGACTCATCAAAATCATTCAATTATTAATAAGAGACCCAATCAAAAAGTTCTCACAGTTTAATCTCACGGGTCAAAAATAACAACAATTCATTTAGAAACAACCCACTAGGTTGTTCTCACGGTCTAACCCCTCAATACCAATATAGCACTAATCATTTCAAAATAACCACATGAGAAGATCCCATAGTCAATACCCCTTGGTCAACAAATCATCAATTAATTTAATAACAAATCTCTAGGTAAATCTCATAATCTAACCCCTCGGGTGAATGACCACCCAACACCTCTCACTGTCAACACCTCTGGGTAAACGTAACAACAAAACATGCATTGGTGACCCTACCTTAGAAAACTCTCATAGTAAAATTCACCATGCTAAAACAATAAAAATGTGTGTCACATACATCCCATATAATCATTGACACTATCAAAACAACCAATGCCTGGTAAACACATAAATCCCAACAAGCATCCTAGGACAAATAGCCAAAAATGTCAAAAAGGAAAACACATACATGGTGTCCAATAATCAAGGTATATAACCTATTGTATAAGAAACTACCCTTTTTACCAATCTAATAAACCATAATTGGTAATGAGCAGAGTCTAATTCCAAACCATAAAAACCACAAATCTGGGTATACGAGACTTTTAGAATATATAATCCAAAGACAAACAACGAAAGGAACAAACCACCTACCTTGATGGTGTATGATCAACACTCTTGAAAGTGGACCATGAATCAGACTCGAATAATGTAGATCAAAAAAATAATGAAAAACATTAAACTTTGAAATACACAAGACAGAGGAAGAATTAGGAAGAAAGTCTCTAGGGGAATTGACAACTCACCGATGGGATTCTAACACACCTAACAGTGTCTCAATTAGAGGTGTGATGAAGAACATGGTGATTCGTAGTTCTCTTGGAAATTTTTTTCTCTACTATACAAACCAATGGGAGAAGATAGTGCTTCCAAATATGAGATGTGACCCCACTCCTATGTATCAATTATAATGAAATGTACACGTTGTTTTTATTAAAAGTTCCCACATGTATTAGCCTCAACTGGACCCTATTTAGGCGGTCTTCTAGTTCCCCAGATGACCATGTACTCAACTATTACACGACCAGTATGTAGTTGTACGTGGTACCTGAGTACACTTCTTTTATACCCAAGTACAAGGCATGTACTTAGAAAAATTCACATTTCTTAATTTTTCCTCATAAAACCCAAAATAATTTTTCATACCTGAAATAGAGATAATGGTTATTAAAAATGTCTTATTAATAAATTTATACCATATTACAATTTATTTGGAATCATTTGTTCTATGTTCTATAAGATATCAATGGGATTAAATTTAAAGAAATATATTTTTTGGGTGGTTTAATCTTGTTGTTTCATGTCACATATTCTATCGAATAAAAAAAATTTATTTTAGAATTTTAGGGTATTATGATTCAAAACACTAATCTATTGGTACACTCCCAACACTTCTCTTTCGTGACACTATTTTTCTCATTGGAAAAATTCGACTAAACTCAATCACAGTATTTTCTATTATCATGGTCCATCATTCCAAATGTAAGAAATTATTGATCATTTTTTATTAAAAACTAGTATTTATTGATGTTTGAGAGGATGGGATGTTGAGATTACCCACACCTTTTAGGGTGTATTGATTCGAACATTAAGAATGTATTGTTTATTTATTTCATATTCATGAATCCCTAGAAAATCACAATGTGATACCGGTTAACCCTTTGCTAGAAATAGATCAAAATAATTCATTAATATGAACCTATTTTGTGTTTAAAGATATCGCTTTAAAGTGAACATATTTAATTATCAAAGTATCTCCCTTAAAGGTATCATATGTAGGAATCTGATGTTATCCGTCTTGTTCTTATTAATTTAGGATGATTAGTTTTAAGATATGATGGTATAAAGCCCCATTGTTGGGGACCATGGAGTTTTTCATCATCCAGGGAGCCGGTAGGTATTTGTGGTATTAGGATCAGACCAATAAAAAGGGAGTCCTATATAACCCTATGAATATAATCAAAACCCTTGTAGTTCAATTCAACTTAATATAACACAACATTCCTTTTATTTTCATGTGATAATGGCCACATTAGTGCCTCTTATGTTCAGGAAAACGTAACTACTAATAATATTTTTAGTGTCATTCTGAATACTAATCTATGAAATAGGTTCCTATAAATGTTTGACCTGGAAATTATTAAAGTAATAACTTTTATGTTGATTCTAAATATAATATATCCCAATTAAGATAGGTTTTGTTCGTATGGTGGATGATTTCATTATAAAATGTCCAGATAAGATAATTGACTGGGATCATTGTAATATCAACAACTATGTATTTTATATCCTCGTCATGAATATAGCCTAATGTGGAAGGATCATAGAGACATATGGTCACGGTGTATAAAAGCCTAAAATTTTTGTGAATGTGTCCCAATGGGGGAGGAAATAAATATATTCATAAGAAATTGGACCCATTAATGTGGATACAGAAGGGTGATAATATAATGTTTGAACTGCAAATATGAATCCTATATATCTTTGTTATCATGAAAAAACCCTATGTAGTTCATGTAACATGGTTTAGGGTCATGTGATAGGACTATACCTTGCAGTTTTACTTCTGGTATGAAAGATGTTTTAAGGATGTTTTAAATCATTTGATAAGGATGTTCATGTTCTGAAAAGAGAAACAATGGATTATTAGGAATGGAATACACCGTTGAAATGATCTAATGAATATATGAATTTCTAGGAATACAATATAATGTTATTGGAGATTATGTGTATTTATTTTCTACAATATTATAGGAATCCCCATCCCATTGACATCTCCAAGTGATGAAATCCTCATTGGGAACCATCTTTAGTTATATATCTAAAATTTAAACCATATGAGTTTATCGGAGTGGCATAGCCATGTGGGGAAAACTAAGAAAAATAATGTTCATAAATGATTTCCATTTACCAAATATTTGACTACTTTCTATAAATGGTGTAAATTATTTCATTCCAATGAGAGCTAAAATTTTAATATACACTATGTGAAAAAGGTAGGTCACCTAATTGAGAGAATCTTTAAAATGGGGGAGATCATGAGATTGAAATTGTGAAGTTCACTAATGAGGTGGATTCATAGGATCTACCTCATTAGTTGGACTTGTGAGATATCATTGTGGTCTCATCATCGTAATGTATCTCTTTTGGATCACATTTGTGTTTTGGCCCCACGAGATCACCCTAACCTAGTGTCTTTATATGATTAGCCTTACGAAGTGGCCATGGGGCTCTGCCATGAGTGGTGTCCTCGGTTTCTTTTCTGTTCTCCATGTGAGTGTTTATTTTTGTTTACTTATAAATTATTTTAGGAGGCAATTCTTACAAAATAAAAAAATCATGGCTCTCATTATACTCCATTCATTATCTATCTCTATGTGTTTATGTCCCCTATTTCTTCTCCTAACTATTTTTTGGGATATTTATCAAATAATAAATCGATAAGGGTTAGTGGCCAATTCAAGAAATGGATTGTCAGATGCTTATGAAACATGTCTATAAAAAGATTATTCAATTTCATTGTTGGTTCATAAAGGGATCATGTGGTGGTTTTATTCACATGTTTTATATATGATGTGGGAAAATTTCAAGCTCTACAGTTGTGAATAATTCCAGTTCATGAAGCCTAGATCATTATGAAATGGTCCCAAGAATGGGGGTTGATATCTCAATGCAATTTCACTATGTGGTGAGATAAAAAATACACTCATATGATGAAAGGGTTCATAATTATATTGATTCATGGATTTTATTCTTCATGAGTACAAATTACATACAGTTTTAACTCATAGTTTAGTTATTTTATTGGGTTTATGACATCGTGATGCATCACCTGTGAATTATAATGGTTATATCATGCTTCATTACCACTTCACATGAGTTATAAATCTCAATATTAATGTTCAACTATTTTCTCAGATTTTTGGGCCTCAAAAAATTAGATCGATTAAAAATGATAGGGTGCTCATTCTGATGAAGAAGAAATTCATATGTGAGTTTCGGGGGGTGAACTACATGATATGGTAATGTATATAAGTTGGTTCATACCCTTTAATTTTCTTGTTTCCATTTTAACTTACCTCATGAACTAGACTTACAAGTGATTTCAACCATACTAATAGACACTAGACCTCCATATACTCAGTAAAGGTTGGTATGTGAATAAGTTGGTCACATTGTTACCTCACAAATAATGTGGTGACCCCAACATTCATATATTCAGTTCATATTTCTAAAAATAATCTTTCACAGATGCTTTCACCTGAAACATTCTGTGGGAAAACATGATTTACAATGTCTCCCAGGTGGTCTATGTGGTGACCATAGAAGAACATTCATTCAACAAATTTTATCTTTTCTTGTAGTAGATACCTCCAAAATTGACGTAATTCTATTTGCATGACTCCATTTATAATCATTTATATAAAATGAATCATAGAAAAGATTAATAATATTCTAATGCAAGAAGACATCTAGTGATAGATAGTGATAATTCCACATACTATCAACTTTTTCTTTTATAGCACAAAAACCATTAAGATTTGATGTGAATGGAATTTTGAGCATATCTGGTGTCAGAGAGGCTACAAAGATATGGTTTTTGATTATTAATTGATGTACCTATTCTAGAACCACAACCAATTAGTCTTCCAATCTAATGAATTTTATTAATCTATCTCCATATTATTCAAAATTTCCTTGGGAATTTGAATTTTACTAGCTGGTGGATGGGTTTTTTTAATCCTAAATTTGAAAGGAGTTTGTGATCATTTTAATGACCGAGGAATTTTTTTATGTTATAGTAGAGGTAATGGGTGTTTATGAATGCACCTAAGGAGGAACTAGGGGGCTTGGAGGATACTAATCTCCTAACAAGTTCATTCCTATTTTAAATATTGATACATGACATTAATGAGTATCTTGGGTTGTGGTTTAGGTAGTTCAAGAAGTTAAAAGGCATCCAGAGTGGATCCAAAAAATTCACCGTGATAATTAATGTATCATTCCATGAAATCAGTATGATTTATGATTTTATTTTACAAATGGTTATTTCCCACTCATTTCATTGGGTAGGTATGGATTTTCACAAGAGTTTTATCTAGGTCATTCCCTATAGACCACCTATATTATTAGATATCTTAGTTTTGATTGGAGGGAATATAGGTGTATGATCTTCCTCTACCCACACTATCAATGATTTTCACTCCTTCATTCTTGTTGAATATGAAGATTTTATTTTTAGGTCAAAATAATAAAATCTCCCATTTTATTTAGATATTTCTCTTATCCTAGAATTAGGGGATCCTAACATAATGTCTTCCAACATATTTGTTATGATCTTATGAGGTATGGTTTAATTTTATTTTTATAAATGGTTTTCCCCTAATTTTTTTTTTATCAGGTAGTTTAGTTGGGATATTTAATTATTTATTTTATTAATATTAAATCTATTGTTGTGTTGTGAGTATAATGCACCCATTTACAAATGGATTAAACATGAATAAAACCCCTAGTGAGTTAACCAGCTATATGCGATGTTTAGATATAACTAACTAATTATTTATAAATTTTCTTAATTAATTAAATTAAATTTTTTGATGTGACTTTGGAAATTGGGGCATTGAGTTGGATTTATTTTTACAAATACATAGATGGATGAACATAGAAAGCCATGGAATCTACTATTAACCCTTTGTTCTAATGTATAAATTCCATATTTAAGGTATGTGGGATCACTAACGTTTCATATGGAAATTCACTTTTTTATGATGTAATTTTTTTAATTCATTAATGTTTTTGGCCGTATTTAAAGTAATTAAATAAATATCATCACATAATTTATAATGGTTTGTTATAATGGTAACTTTGTGGGGGTAACGAACAACCCTTGAGTGATTACATGAATCCTTAGCCATTGATGGATGACGCTAAGACCTTGTGACACCAAAGGGCCTCCAGACCCTATATGTGATGAGGTTAGGACTTTTAAGATACCATTTTTAATGGTTTTAAAATTTTATATAGGAAATTTAAATTTATAAAAATATAAAATTAAAGTGAATGAGAACCATGTATCATGAATAACCCTTGTATACTGTCTTGTCACCCTGACAATCGATTTCCATGTTAGTGACATTGAAATAACAATACACAACCATTTTGAGGTGAATCTAGATAATGATTCCTTAGCCAGAGTATTGGGGATTGATACATTATAGGTATCCCTTTTGAATATTGGGATGTTCAAGCACATAGATATGAGGATGAGATGTGTAACATTTCCCTGTATGATGTAACATGTCATCAATTATTGACCGAAGGCTAGCCTTGAACAGTCTTGGGTGATTGGACTAACCAAGAGTGACCTTGATGAATGATATGGGATTCATGGCGTATTTTAACTACCAGCTATTTTGAAAGACATGCATATCCAGTGAGTTCGTTCTATAGTGTTGATGATTTCATGTGGTGTGATTTCTCAATGTATTATTTTTTATCCCATGACCTTGAAAATGGTTGGGGACTGGGTGATGTTTCCTAAAATGTGTTGTGTGTGAGGGGACCCATTAGGTTCTCCATTAATATACTGGCATAATGGGGTGTCATGATATGGAATCTAGTGTCGACATAAAACCCTTAATAGACCAATGATGTGAGGGGATATTGATAGAGATGATGAGTTTGGGTGATCAGAGAGAATTTTTTTCCCTATTGGGATGATCCTTCTGGGTAGATTTAAAAAAGTCTTGGAATCCATGACTGGAGCTAGAATATATGTATAGTATTCAATGTTTTGGATCCTAATACAGTAAGAGCTACTATAGAGCTGGAGATTTGTGCTATAGTCACCATGAATTTGGGGATTAGACATGAAGGGGTTGACTTAGAATAAGAACCCAGATAACTAGTCTTCCTTGGATTCAAATCCCATATATAGGACTATCACAAGATTAATACCTAATTAGAGGAAATATGATACCAGATACAATGTATTTCGAGCTCTCGGATTAGGTGTCTGGTATAGGATGCCACATATTTTGAGTGTTTAGTCAAGGCTGTAGTAGACTCTTTTCTCTGAGTCTAGTGAACTAATATAGGATAATATATTTTTGGACTTCTAAAGTGATGGGATGGATATAATGAACCATGGATGTGGATCACACAGAGAGGACTCTCTTGGGCCTCATACAAGGATTTAGGTATCTGATATAGGTTTCCATGGATTTTAATCACTTATATAGGGGTTCTAAGGGATAGGAATCTCCATACTTATGGATTTGTTGGGGTTTCCATTGATTTGGATCCCACATTGTTACATGGGATGAATATCCTCACAACGTTCTTAGAGACACTCTAGAATCATGGAAATGATGGTATAGTCCATTACGATTATGGACCTGGGGATAAATAATAATTTATTTACTTTGTGTATTCATTTATTTCAGTTGTGTATCACATGAACTTGTAAATTCATATTCTAGTTAGTGTGGGACCATGTTTCTGGTTAACTATTGGTTTTTAACTCACACCATTCTTGGGATTACACTATATTTGGGTACCTGATAAGATATTCAGTTGGTTTTTAAACATATGTTGGGATGACACCCTGGATAGAATATTTGAGAATGATTGTTTGGAATAATTTGTGATATTTTATGAGGTTAGACTGAGATATGTACTAGAGACATATTTTTTATTTTCCTTTTATTTGGGTAAGTATATGTGACTAGCCTAGTCAGTGGTATTCATATATAAAACATGGTTTTTTGGTCTTTAAAAATTTTTATGTATTACTATCAGATGACTACTTATTTTTTAACACTTCTTTTATTTACTAATGTGTATGGTGTTTGGTTATTTTATGTTTTATTGTGAGATCTCATATGGGGGTATAGTCTCTCCACAGTATGAACTTATACCCCCTACTAATATTTGGTAGTCACTGTTGTATGAGGAGGATTGACTGAGGTCATGTGTGAACTAGTATGACTACAAGGTATAGAGTGAGATAGAGAAGGATGTTATAAAGTGGTATCATTGGATTATTTAAATTTATTTTTTACTTTTTATTTGTGGATATTATGAAATAGATATTTACTAAGGTGAAGAAACCTTTTATGGTTGTCGAGTTGTTGCATCATGAACCCGTTTTTCAGTCTGAATATTATGTTACCAGGGAATGGTAATGTTTTTATGATTTTAATTATTATAGGTGTATTTTATTTCCATCATGGTAGATGAAAATGTGGTTTATATGTCTTTATTTATGATATATATCTAGATGTTTTACATATTTAAGAGGTATATGATTTAATATTCACCATTAGCTTGGGAAAGAAAGTAGAGTCTCATGCATCATATTAGGTAAGTAGGATTCACATGACATATTGGGATTGTAATGTGTGATTTTATATTCAATACCACTATTTAATTGAAATTTAAATCCACTGTGCTAGGCCCAATAATGATGATTAAGGCATGTTCTTTTTTCATTTGTGGTACATTGACCTGATGGGTGTGTGTAACACATGGTTCCTAACCATTGGACCCCTTATTAGTGGTATTCATTTAGGTTTTGTTCCCTATAATATTCCTCCACGGAGTATTTTAATTTTAAGATACATGGAGTGGATGTGTGCCCTTGTGTTTGGAAGTTGGTTTGGATTTTTATGTCAATTTTTTTGTGAGACCCTGAGATAGATGTTTTGACAAGATGATTTCATGTGATGTTAGTTTGGTAGAATTCTTGATTCACTATGAGTTTTGACCTTCTGAGGAGTTTGCCTTGGGACCAAGTGGTTGAACCAACTATCCTTTGTGATACATGATCAGTAGGGTTGATTGGTATTCCCTATAGGTCCTTAGTTTTTAATTACCATATTTGGTTACTGTTTTGGTTGGTTTGATGGTGAACTGTTGTATGGGGTTACCTCAACATTGTGAATTTTTCACCAGGCTGAATCGATGAACGATAAGTTCCATTGGTTTTCTATGAAGGCATGGTAATTCCTTGGTTTCTTTTGAGGTAATCACCTTGAGTGATTTCAATTAATTATATTTCATTTTTTGGTCCAGGATCAATCACATTCATACCCATTCACTTTAAAATCTATCATGTCTGAGAATCAAAAATTACCCTATATGGGTGTGTTAGGTGGTAGTTTTTTTAGATGAACTTGATATAAGAATGATTCTTGAGGAGATGGCTGGTATTACGGTTGGACATGACTCAAGTGAAATTGAAAGTGGTTTTGAATACAATGGAGATTCTAAATTGAATTTTTTATGTGTGAATTTATGGTTGCTATTTGATGAAACTATTATAGATAGGGAGTGTTAATGCCCATGAATGAGTTTCTGATGGTAAACAGTGAAAATGTGTTAGTGTACTTCTAGTAAAGATATGGTCATATAAAATATCTTATAACTGTCATGGTAATTTTGAGAGAAAATCAATGTGGTTTCACATTAAGAAGTGTATAAATAAAGTTGCCTAGTTGGGAAACCACCATAGGCTATAGGAGGATGGTCCTCATGTGAGAGGGATAATTGTCATGGTTTCACAATTCATTGGATGATTTATGTGGTGTTTGGATTCTAGTGATATGTGATGTCTAATTTATTTTTTTATATTGATATAAATGATTATAATTTAGGAAGAGACGCTATATTTGTTCAGTGTGTTAATATTGGGCTCGAAATGGTTTGATGTAATCAGAATGAAATTCATGGGGAGACCCACTTTTCATGACATGTTTTATGAGGGGTTCCAGGATTCATTTTTCGGTTCAAGGGATGAACTAATTTCATCCCTTTCATCAATGGGTTAATCCATGTATCATCAAATGTATAATGGGATGAAACATGAAATGAAATATTTTATTGCATGTTTCAGGGGTGATGTATGTGGTGATAATTGATAGTGTTTTTGTATTGGGTGAAATGAATTAGATGACTATGGAAGTTATTATTGTGGTATACGAAATTCATTATGTGTTTTATGTGATAATTTTACATTTTATCTGTTATATTTAGAGGATATGTTTTCATATTTATGCCTTGTGCATTGGTAGTGGAAATAAGAATGTTTTAGCTTGGAATTGGAGATGATGTGTGGTATCGTATTTTTATTATTTTTATGTATGTTTTTTTGGAATTTTGAGTTAAAAACCAAGTAGATACACTATTTGGACCATTGGACGAATGTTTTTATAAGTTATTTAAATTGAGGGGGTGTCGTGGGTTGGAATAGGTTGTGACAAGTGGAGTTCTATGGTCGGGGAACAATGAACTAGTTGATGATTTTTCTAATGATATAGTGGTGTTTCATAACAGATAAGTGTCAAAAGTACCACCCTTGGGTTCATTTGTGGTCATGATCAGTGGCTCGGTTAGTGATGAAAACTTCTCCTCGTATTTGTATTTATTTAGTAGAATCTGAATCGATGCTCGAGAGTAGAATGAGGTGAATTGAGAAGGGTCAAACAACCTATGTAGGTAGGGTTTGTTTAATAAATGATTGATGATGCATTTTAGGGATGAGAAGTTTTATGAAGGGGGATTATAAAGAACCTATATCCATATACACCAAAATATATATGAGAATTTGAATTTCCACAATTGGTGGACAGTTTATTTTGAAATACTGAAATAGGAATGATGTTATGGGCATTTAAACTTATAAAAGTGTGTTTTTTAAATAGATTCTATTTTAGTGGATGTATCGAGGGATTAGTTGAGAACTGAGGGAGTAACAGGCATGTTTGGTTGCTGAAAAAATCCCAATATATCCATTCATATAGTGAATAGTGATTTAAAACATGAATCTATTACATGGGGTTCATTTGGGGATGTTTTGTACATGGAAAATAGGGTCATGTGGCTAAACATGAAAGCTTATTGAATGTCTTCCTATGTCACACCACAAAATTTGTTGGACAACCCCTTTAATATTATAAAGTGAAATGGTCCCTTGATTTTCTTCAAGAAATAAAGGAGTTTAACGGAAGGATTGAATGTATCTCTCCCTCCTTCTGATAACCTATGTACTTGGTGATCTCGGTTGTGATCAGTCGACGTTGGTGGGTAAACTCAACCTCCACCCACTATTCTCTTTTTTTATTAAACATTTTTACTATATATGGATATGTTAATTTTAATACAAAAATACAATTTGACTAAAATATAGTGAAATATCCCATTTTATTTGGGGATTTCAGTCATCCTAGAAAGAGGGGATCCTGAGGAAATGTCTGCTTATATTCATGGGTCATTTTATTGAGTTATGATAGTATTTCTTTTTTCCAAAGGGTTTTTCCCCTAATTTTCATTTCTCTGGTTATTGAATTATTAAATTTAATTTGGGATTTTGGAAGTCTAAATTTTATTTTTTTGTTAGGAGTAGAATGCACCAAGTTTCTGATGGCTTCAGCATGGTGGAAAACTCTAGAGAGTTTACCAATGATATTCCATGTTTTAATTTAACTAATTACTTAATTATAAATTGATATAATTCAATAATTATTGTTTACTGGCATGAGTATGGATCTTAGGGATTATGGTGGGTCTAATTAGAAAATGACATGGTTGAAAGACCTTGGTGAGCCTTGGAAGTTGCTTACAGCCCATGGGGTAAAATTATAAAATCTTTGTTTGTGGTATAGTTTCTCTAGTACATTATCTAATACATTACCATTACATTATGATTCACATGGATGATGAGAAATTCTTTTTGGGGAATTAACCTTTTTAATGTGATTAAATAAATATTTTTATTTACATTAAAATTCTTTATTGGAATGGTAACATCTAGTGTGACCTTATGGCACCGAAATGCCCCTAGAAATATTTTGAAGTGGGGATAGGTATTTTGAGATCCTATTTGTTTAATGGTTTACTTAATTTAAATACAAATTTTAAATTTACTAAAGATATAATATTAATGTGAAATAACAGTAAGGGATATGAGAAATCCTTAGGCACAAGCTTGTCACCTCCACTACCAATGGAGAAGGCTGAGACTGTGAAATTTGTATAAGCCACTAGAAATATTATTATGTGAGTATGTATCATGATTTAATACCCAATGTATTTTGTTTTTAGAATTTAATGTTTTCCCTTATGAACATTAGGCCATTCAGGCTGATTTTAATGAGGATGAGGCTTGTGAAACATTCCTATCAAATCTAACTTGGCCTATGTGGATTGATCGTATGCTTGCAGAGACCATGTTTCAGTGTGAGAACTAACCTAGAGTGACCTGTAGGACTAATATGGGTTACTAATAATCTATTTAATTTTTCCATTGTGGAAAGAACCATGTATTCGATGATGTCTTGCTACCCAATTGATGATATCGTCAGATATGGTGTCCTAGTGTGTTGAGAGTTGACCTGAGACCATAACTAATAATGAGGACCAGATAAGGGTGCCTTAGCTTTTTTGAGACTGATGTGACATAGTGGTTTCACATTAGATAGGATAACATGATTAGGTGATGTGATATATCATCGGGTGTCATTGTGGAACCCATACTAGACCTTGTAGCTGAGGTGTTATGATCATTGATGACGAGAATGGGATTTTAGACATATTTTGTGTTTCTTTTTGGGATGTTCCCACAAGGAAGGTTTAGTAAGGTTTAGATTTCCTAATTGGAGCCTGGGTATAAGTATAGATATCCTTGTCTTGGATCAGGATATGGTCGGAGCTACCATAGAGGGGGATCTCGGTGCTAGATCTGTCATGGAATTAGGTCTCGAAAATGATAACGGTTTCCTATTGTTGGGATCTTGGATGACTGGGATACCATGGTTTTGATGCCCAAATATAGTACTATAATGACATTATTCCCTAGTTTTAGTTGATATGGTATAGGATTTAATGTATTTGTATATCATCGATTAATTGTTTGATACAGGATGCCATGGATATAGATCTCTTAGAAAGGGATAACATGAACTTCTTCCCAGGTGTCAAACAATATGATAGAGGCTACCATATACTTTGAGAACTCAGATGTGGTGTCTCATACATGTTTTGATATATGTTCAAATATCATATAATGATTACATGGTCTTCATCCCTTGATTTATCTATCTGGTACATGATTCTAAATATTTTGAGCTCACATATAGGATTTTTGGGGGATGGGATCCTGAAGTCCTGAGGGTTGTCTACTGTCACCATGGATATAAAACAAAAAATGAAATATTGGAATAATTTTATCATCATGTACTCGGAGACACTATAACATTATACTGTATCATGTATGGTCAATCAGTATCATAGACCTGAGGGTCACAAACATTTTATTTATCATTATTTTTCCTTTATTTTAGCTCAATATATAACATCTACATAACAAAAAATATGTTGGTTAGTATATGACTGCATTTTTGGAGACTTATTGGGATTTTTAATGAAACCCTACTCAGGATTGCACACCCCTTGGGTAATTTATAATATTTTCCCTTGGTTGTATGAATTTGTTGGGATGAGGTTCGAGGTAGCATAGTCATGTAGGATTTCTCGAATGATATTAGGATACTTGTGTAGGTTAGAGTCAAAGAAGTTGTAGAACTATTTTTTTAATTTAGTTTTGAATCAATAACTAGTCCAGTAGTTAGTCTTTATATATATATATATATATATCTGTGTGTGTACGTGTTCTATCCATTCCATTTATTGCATTTTATTTTTTAATTCTGGTTGTTTATATATATTTGTCTACTCTATTGGTTAATTATTTTTTATTTTTTTATCATATTTTACATCTAACTGTGCACATTGATATAGAGGTTATTGCCTCACTATAGTATCATTTTAGACCCTCACTATTATTTGGATGCATTTTGTTTATGGAGAGGAATTTCTATGGAAATTTAGTGAACTGGTTCAGCTAAGTGGTATTGAGTGATCTAGGGGTCGATGTTACATGATTCATCCTTCACTATGATATGATTTCAAAAACATTATCTCTCAAAGTTCATTTCATCTAGAAATAAAACCATTGCAATTACTATGTTTTGGAATACCCTCTACTATACATTTATGGATAATGATGCATGAAAGATATGGGAGTCGACAACTATGGGTTGATCATAAAGAGGTTGATAGATAATCATTACCTGGGTTGGGAGCCCAACTGGTATTTTTTTTCTAGTAGTACATTAAATAAAGACTGGGGTTGAACATCCTAGTTATGTTAAATTTGCAATGAGTTTGAATAGTAACTCAAAAGATGACATATTAAACATTTTTGTTTGTATTTTATAGTCCTTCATCCACCACAACTATTATGTATTTCAATAATTTTTCAATTGACGGAGTTTGAACCAAATTATATTTAACATAATTCAAGTATAGGTTTGGTTAATCCTCTGGGATGTGAGAATTATTAGTGGAGATAAAATAATAGGATATTAATATGATGAATTGTTTCCTCCTCCATCTATATGGGAAAAAATAGAAAGGATACCTCCTTTAGAAATGTATTTCCCAATGATGGAATGAGACATATTATAGAAAGAGCTTCACCAAATTATTCATGTCACATTTGGAACATGGGGTTGAATATTTTTTAAATATATTATCTAGGATCCTAAGGAAGAATTTATATTACCATATCAATCCCATAAGTTTCATGGTCTTTGAGGCACATACCATCCAATATTGTTACATAAATGGGAGGCTTCCAATATATTAATGACTCAAAAATTTCAAATTCCAAATTCAAACCCTTTCATTGTTCATCTATTTTGGACATGCCTCTTGATCGGAATAAATGGTACATCACAGTCATGTTGAATAAACATAGAATGTTCATATTTATTCTATTTTAAGTACCCACTAGTATTATTATAGACAATGAAACTAAATTACATGAAGACAAATAATATTTGATATCCCTATGGAATGGTGGGTTGGCTACTATAATTGATGTGGAGATGATCTATAGATGATACTACCTCTAATGATTTGGTCAGAAATTTCATTGCATTCAGAGTAAAATTATTTATCAACACTATAACATGTGTTATGGGAATCAAGTCATGGTTACCCATTAATTTGGGTTGATTCACATATGTTATGAAATGGGAATTTAGTTATTTCCAACTCCCATGTAATACGATATCATTATTATTACTAATTATGTTGAGACATGGATATGGTTGTATCCTAATCAATAGTTTGATGGTATCATGCCTCATAAAAAAACCCGACCAATTACTAAGGATGTGGAAGAAAGGATAAAATGGTAGTAGTGTGGAGTCGTATATTTTTGGATTCTCCATTAAGACATATTTTTTCCTATATGTCTAATTAATGATCCAATCACATAGACACTTCACCCCCAATAAGAAGGGTGATCCATTAGAATATGGGGCATCAAAAATTATCAATTACTACTAATTAATATTTATTGATATTTATGGTGAATGATTTTTATATAGGGGTGACCTATATACTAAAGAGGAATCAAATTTACTTCTACAGAGAGAGATAAATATCATGGGGTTTGGTTTCTTATATTTAGTCATGAGAATATCTTGGGAAGATCACTCAGGTCAAGTTAATGACTATTTTCATGGAATCAAGGCTTAAATATTATTTAATGAAGGAGTTTTGAATTACATGAATCAATGGGTTGAGATGGTGAGCCCCCAAATTTTATTGATTAAATAATGTGAAACCATAAAAAATTTCCATTTAGAAGAGGTTGGATTGTCCATTAATTTTACTTTTCCAACTAGTTGATATTCTTTTCATTAAACATTTTAGTATCACTTTTAGGATTTTGAAGAGGATTAGTCAAATTATCCTTCCTCAAAATTCCAGATCAAAGGCATGAAAATATGTTATATTACTAGTCTACACATTTGGGTTTAGGAGGATGGTTATTCCTACCTAATAAAGAAAATTTAGGGATCCCCCTCCCATCCACTAAGAGTGTTTTTAGTACTTCATCATGGATCCTTCCATTAAATTCATCCCTTAGGGGAATTATAAAATGGATGAGTGTGATTATAATATCAACACATCTTAGATTTGGGTTGATATGTGAGTAAAATTATTCATTCATTTCTAAAGTCATTTTTATACCTCCTTCATAAGTCATAGATTTTTTCAAATACTAGCCCATGTCGAATGAGTGAAAAGACGTCACATTCCAAGGAGTGTGTGGCCTTTGTACCTCTAATAGAAGCATCTATTGGTATGTTGATCATTATGGCCAATGTTTGATTAGAAATAATCTCTTGCCTATAAGGATTTTAATATGCTCATATGGATCAATTTCTAATAGTAAATATTATGAAATTATCCACTATAATTTTCAATGATCTAATAATTTTAGGGAATACTACAAGGTTTATTACCCTATAATACCCACTCCTCTAGAGAATATGATTCCCACTACTTCAGTGGGGTCCCTAGTAGAATTGGTGCCACTATCATTGAAATGTGGTGTAGCTCAGGATAGATCAAAACTAAATTTTAATCCAAACACACAATCTATCATCCTTGGGCCTTCACGGTTAATGGATGACCTAATGGAGATTGAAATTTTTGTTTCCTACTCTACATCATAACATAATAACTTTGGATCATTATTTCTAGATGGTATGATTTCGTTAGATTGTAAACTCTCTGTTGAGTCCTATTAACTAATATTCACATAGAAAAACTTATTGCAATGATTAATTTTTCATGGATAATAGAAGTAACATTTTTTTTATTCCTCCACCAAAAAATAATCCTTTGTAGGGAGACATTATGGTTTCCTTTACAAGTTAGTTCAATATGATTACATAATCATATTATATTGAAAAATGTATGTACATTAAATTCCATTTCATTGAATATAAATACTAAACATATTGAAATATTCTCCTAGATTCACCTATTGTAGTTCCATTAATAATTATATGATCTATGAAATAAAATAATATTATTGCATCTTTCCGTCTATAGTGAAATGGGGTTGTGGTTTTCCCGATGTTCATAAAATCAAAGGGGGAATGATCAAATAAATATTCTTAGAGACATTTTCAGGGAATAATTTACATTCTGATTGCAATTATGGTTCATTGGATTTATAATATGCCACTGAACCATGAGCGTGGAATGTTATGATTACGTTGATCTGAATGCCTCCCATGGGAGATCTAAGAAATAAAATCCAATAACAAATAAAAAATCACCTTAGGTATGAGGGTTTAAAATATTATTAAATTTTTATTTCAAGAAAGAAAATATTATTTAGTATGAGGAAGTTTGAATATCCCAACAATACCTTCATTGGTAAGAAAGAAAATCCTTCTTCATGATGCATAGGGATATTTTAGTTGAAGAGGCCTCCCATCATGAAATAATTTCAATAACCAAGAAACATCATGTCATAGAAGGTAGGGAATTCATAGATCAACTTTTCAATGAGTTGGATATCATTTATTATGAACTCGTCACTCATGAAAATTAAACTAAATTGTATTTAATGGTGGTATAAATGAAAAAATTATTGGAATGACTTTCAATGCTATGTATAAATAATTTATATTACTCGATTATATCAAAACTATTGAGATTAATAAACTCTAAAGTCATATCAATTGTACTCAATGATCACATAATAATTTATGTTCTTATCTATAAGGATTCACAATTAATGGAAAACTCTAAATTGTGATTCCACTCCCCTCTTGTTGAAAATAAATGATAATAGACATTTCTATTCTCATTTTCATATCACTTGTACCATGAAAAATATTATTTCATATTAACATTTTAAAAAATAAAATTAAATATTAATATTCAATAAGATATGTCCTAAAAACTTTTATATATAATGCACTTGGGTATTTATTTTTACAATTGAGGGAAATTATTTTTTTATATTTAGAATGAATATAATTCAAGGTTATATGTAAGGTCTAAATAATTTTTATGAGATGTTTTCATTTGTATAAAATTAATTATCCCATATTAGTTATCATTAAAGAATTTATTCATGAGATAAAATACCCAAAACTATTTTACATTATGCATTGAATGTGTGATTTATGCATAAGTTTGTTGTAGTATTTATTCATGTGTTATAACAATTTAAAAAAAGAAATAACATTAAGGAATGTATTCATGGATATATAAAGACAATTCCATATGGTTGTTGTGTGTTTTTCATAATGCCAGGATGAGAATCCTAGGAATATATATTTTTATTTATGTTTATCCTTTACCCAAGATGCTCTAATGTATTGTGGAGAAAGGTTAGATCCCATCTGAATGTCCTATGATTCAACACATATCACTAATTAATCTAGAGTTTCGATTTTTTAACCATCCAATTATGTGATAATCATCATGAAAATTAGAATCTGTTATAACATAAGGAAGGTGGTTCAGATTCTCTTTAGTGAATGATATGTGTTTATTGCATTTTCATCATTTATAATTTTTTTGATTTTATAATTAATATATTGAGATCCTTTTATAAGGGATTTAATTACTTCCATTATATCTATTAATATTTATTAGACACTAAATAATCCCTTTGATGTTATAATAGATTTCCAAATTTTAATATTATTGAAACCTTGTTTATGAAATGAAGAACACGCAAAAAAAATTGTAATCTTTCAATCAACACCATGTTGTAGCCCATATGAAATATGTCATTGTAAAATGGCCAAAAGGAATGTGACCATAAAATTCTCACATTGGCATGTGTCAAGTTTCGGTGTGTTAAAATATTTTTACAGAGAAATGGATGTGTAAAAAGTTAAATGAAATTAAATTCAAAGAGATTAATTTCTATGTAAAGGTATAAGAAATTATCTATGCACACAAATATTTTCATATATTAAGATAGAGAAAAAAAATAAAAAAATATGTTAATTTTCATATATTTTATTAAAAAAAAAATAAATTATAAAAAAAAGTATTTTAGTGATATTTAAAAATTAATAAAAAAAATTATTATTTCATTAATTATAATGGGTCTATATTTAATTAATTACTATTTATAAACATTTATTATTAGATATTCTCTAAATATAAAATATTAATATTTGAAAAACATTTTCTAAATTTTATTGAAAAATCAATGAATTATAATTAAATGTTTAATTATTTAATGAGATTAATTAATTGATATATTTTTTATGAATTAAAAAAATGTGGATAAAACATGTTTATTTATTAATTTTTAATTATTAATTAATTTTAATTATTTAAATTAAAATTAAAAAAAATTTCTTATTTATCTTACATAAAACGAACATTTGATTAATACATTTTTTAGAGGTGTAAATAAATTAAATTATATGATATTTAACTATGTAAAATGGTTTTAAAATGTTGTTGATTTAGAAAATGATTTCGATTAATAGAATATAATAACACATCACATAAATTAAAAATAATTATTATGAAAGATTTCTCATTAAAATGAATTTAAATTTCTTATATACATGATTCTGGAATTGCCATAAATATTAGTGAAATGATTCTCTCATGTTAATATATTTTTATTGTTCATTTATTTAAAAAGTGTATTCCCATTTTTATTCATAGTTATAAATTTTTATTATTATATATTTTTATGATTATTTTTAAATTTTAAAATAGTTATATGGGTTATATCCTTATATTAGATGCCAGTTATGACTCTATTAGATTTTGGTTTTTCTAAGTTGACCCTTTTTTTATTTGGGTTGGTTGATTGAATTGAGTCATTGATCACAGTTTCTACATATAATGTGTAATAATTATTTTCAATTAGATTCTCTATTCAGTAATGTATCCCCATGTAGAGAGACGTTGGGTTGGCCTTCTCATGATCTTGGAGATCCCTATCCAGAAAGGGAAGGGTTTTCTATATACGGATCTTATTTTACTCAAGTGGAATTTTTAAATAACACATTACTCTAAACACATTCATTAATTATTTAGATACATTATATTAATGATGGATTTGGATATGTATAAATAATTTTTTCTCATTTATTTTGTAATGGAAAAAATCAGGTGGGTCATGAAAAGAGTTAAACATCAATATAATTTGAATATATTGACTTAGTCGAAGGAATATGATTTAGAACTAAATCATTATAATAATCCATGCATAAATTTGAATAACAAGACATGATAAGGTGAGATTAATCCCACTTTATATACTAGGTGTGTGATTCCTTTCAAAGATTCACTACTCAAGACCATGATCATTCAACCAAGTAATTTGTTTCTAGAGAGGGGTGTCCAAGGATTCATCTTTTCCAGGAATTAAAGTAATGAGTAACTCTATATAATCCAAGCTGGTAATTTTATCCAAAAGTGATGTTCTACCATATTTCCTTTTGTTATATAGTTTTTTTATTTCTTTAGGTCAATGTAGCTAGTAAACCATGGTTTGGGATACTTGAGTAATATATTTAATTATTATCCCCATGGGGGATAGATAAAATGTTTTTTCTAAATAATCCATGTTCATATATGTTATGATATGGACTATTCCATACCCAAATAAAGAAGTGTTTAGTTTCACGCAAAAGTTATTTTTCTCAATAAAATATAGATCATGTCCTTCTAATGGTCATGATTTTTTTATAAGGTGTATTCATTTTAATAGGAGTTTATAAAATAATATAACTAATTAAATTATAAAAAAACATGATACTCATAGAAAAAATCATATTCTTTAGATAATTTCATCATCATCAAACTAAAATTTGAGATTAATCCTTAAAAGGATAACCATAAAATATTTAACTGCTAATGTTGTTAGCTTACGAAATTATATAATAGAAAATTATATCTGTTATAATAGTACATTCTTATGGAAACAATTTTTGAAATAGTTGAAAAATTTATTCTATATGTATGTAGATGTATAGAAAGATTCATTTATGATTTAAAAAGAATGAGATGATAAAATGTCCAATGGAATGTTAGTCTCCACCTATATACTTAATATGATTGAGTTTACCAATGACTTGGTAAGACTAAAAGATTATTTATGACTTATTCTGTTTAAATAATTCATTCTATTGTTATCTATTGAAATATTTTTATAAGATAAATGAGTATGAGAAATATTGTACCAAAAATTTTCAATGTTTAGAGAATACATAAACATGAAATTTGATGTTTAATTTATTGAACTGTGTAGAGAGTGATTGTTGGTAAAATTTCAAAAAAATGGAAATGTCCATAAATATTTCATCATGTATCCTATTATGGCCATTAATACATTTTCTATTTATGAAATAGGATTAATAAATCCATATGATAATAATATCCAAAATAAGAGATGGAGTTTTGGAGACTCCATGGAATGTCAATGTCAGATGTTAATTATAATGACCATACATTAATCATTATATATTCTTGTGGCTTTGAGCTAGAATTCACATTCTTCCATTCTTGATGATCTTTTCTAGTCTATGTTTTGGAAGATTAGGAAAATTTATTACATAATTTTAGTGTTTACAAAATTTATAAAGTATCTAATTTTTTTCTCACGCAGGTTTCTTAATAGAAACCAATCACCTTCTAATTTTTCTACAGACCCTATGAAAAATAATTTAAAACATAGGATAAGCCTAAAATTATTTAGTAAGGGGTTTTAAAACCTGTAAAAAATTATAAATAATTATTTAGAAACAATTTTAAACCATTTCCCGTTAAATAGTTGATATTTGATATAGTAATTTCATTTAAAAATAAAATAATAGGGTTTTCAAAACATATAAATACTTCTTAAAAACAATAATATAAAAAACAATAACCATTAAATAATATTTGTAATTCTCTTACAAAAATAATTTGAAATTAATATCATTTATGGATGATAATGAAATATCGTTGAACATAATAAATCCATGAGGCCACTAGAAGTATAACTATGAAGAAATACACCAATTAAGGCCTTAGGATCATCACATTACTCGTCAACTCATTTGATAACCATGTGCCATGTTTTATTTAACAAAAAAAGTTTTATCAGGTCATCCTTCCTCATTTTCATCCCATCAAAAACCATTAAAAACATTTCAAAAACTACTTGAATTATATTCAAAGAAGAAAATAATTTTATATCTTATATACATTGACAAATACTAGTTTTTATATAACGCTAAAGGGATTATATATATCCATGATTTCATAAATTCAATGATAGAATTAAACTATCGTCAAAATTAGATTTATAAAAATTACAAATACATGTATTGTAAATGATATTCATACTGCATGGCAGTAAAAATATTTATATATATGATTCATAAATTTTAAAAGATGGTTTACTCATAAAATGGTAGTATCACTTTTACAAAACACCCTTAAAATACATGAAATTTATTTTATAAAGGCTAAATAAAAATAATCCACTTTAATTATAATTGTAAAAAAAATAATTTATGAAAAATTAATATGTTTAAATAAATATAAATTTGAATTAAAAAATATTTTTTTACATATAATTTTAAAAAATAATATCTATATTTTATTTAAAAAACAATCCCTTAATTTTATTTATAGAAACCATTAATGTAAAAATTATTTTCTTCTTCTTCATCCATTAATTAAAAATCTCTCTATATGTCTCATTCATATAAAAACAGGGAAAAGATTAGGAACTCCTCGTAATGAATTCCACTCAATGTGCATGAAAAGTTTTATACTTATTTGATTGTTATAGAATATTAAATACATCACAGATCAGGATTTAATAAATTATTTCCCAAAAATTATTCTTCTATCACAAATTTACTATTACCTATCTATTATGCGAAGCAATGAATATAATCTTTGAAAAGTCATATCCAAATATAATTTTTCATGTATATGTGAATGTATATAAAATATTAGGTTTACAAATATTTTCAAAAATGACTCTATGATGGTGGAAAAAATGGTGTTTTCCATTAAAACATTATTAGGATGTCCCATAAATGTGTAATGTTTATTTTATTAAATCCATTATCTAAACAATATCCCCCTATTTCACCTTAATAAACTTATAAAAACCCTCCAAAAATTATTTAATATAATAATCAAAAAAAATTAACCTGTTGAAATGTATCTTATTAAATATTCCATCTAAAACATTATTTTGTAATTCCCACTATATGTTAATTATTTTCAATGAATAATTACTCTGTAACCAATCTTATGTGAGGTCAACAAATTTTATATTTCATAGTAACTAACACATCTACTCTTATTCCTTTAGGCTGATAAAAATAAACAAAATGTTCTTAGTACCAAATATTAGAGTGTGCGTTCAGGATGTGACATCAATGGTATATAAGTTTATTCATTATATTTAAAGGATTTGACATGTAGAATATATAATTTATAAATTATTAAAATATAAAGTAGTTAAAAATAAAAGGATTATTGGATAGAACTTTTAGATTATATTCAAATAATTTAAAAAAGGTTATTACCCTAATGGTTTGACTGTAAAAGAATATATCGAGGTCAAATAAATATAATTAAATAATGTGTGTCTTCATATCACCTTTTTATTAGATAAAAAATTATTCATTCAATATAAGATATTATAAACCAAATATTATGATAAATTTAATATATATGGACTATTATTAATCAGATATATTAAAATATTTCTTAAAGAATGCATGAATAAAAACATTTACCCATGATAAATTCATTATAAATATTTTTCATAAAATATGATGGAATGTGTTCCTACCACCCAACATTGGTCTATTTTAATAATGTATTATATTAGAAATGGGAAATTTGATAAAAATTTTGATTACAATATAAGATATAGAAATAATGTTTCATCATTTATATATTCTAATGAAAAGAAAATATGAATTATTTCCTAAAACATAATGTTGTTTTTTTAATATTGGAATGATATTATGAAAATAATATAACATATAAGAATATAGTGGGAGTATTTTTTAAATTTGATAAGTAAATATATTAAAGTATAAAATATTATTCTAGTATACAATTAATGTGATTTTACATAATATCTTAACAAGTTTAGGATTTGTGACATTAAAGAAAATATTTAAATTGTTTCATTAAGTTGTACTGAAATGTGAATGTCACTATTTATAGAATCATTATGTCGAGAAATTTAAAAAATGGAGTACACTTAATATCGTGAATGATATTTAGGTTTAAAAAGTAGTGAGAAATGTAAATAGTTACAGTTTTTATCTCAAAAAAGCAGAAAACAGTTTATCCTAAATGTTTTTGGGATGTGCATGTAAAGTAGTAGTGTAAATATTTATATTATATGTCCTAAAATCTTAAGAAATGGTTTGATGGAATTCATTCCATTGATAATTTGAAACATTGAATTAGTTCTAATAAGAAAACTGATGTTGACATCATAACATTTGATATTGTAAAGTTTAGGTGTTCAAATATATTCTATAAGTTCAATAGACTAAATATGATTCCTTATTCTCAAAATTGATTAAACATGTTTTATTTATCAAAATTTCTCGATGAAAGAGTTTAATAGTATGGTTTTATCATAAGGTGCTAAAAATATATGATTTTAATTGTATATAGATGTAATGTGTTAACAAAACCCATAATTTGTAACAAATATATTGGTATCCTGACACATTATAATATAAGATATGTTAGAAAAGTACTTATATATTGTTTCTTCTATACTCATAAAAGTGTTTAAGAATATAAAATGATTCATATATATTAGGAAATATTTATTTTGTAATTATTTCATGTAATCTATATAAATATATCGAAAAATATTCCTTTTATGAAGTTTAATGATAATTTACCTCTCAAAGATGACATTGATTTATCCCAATCAAATGATCATTGAGATTATTATAGGTTATAATAAATTATTGAACTTATAATGAGTAGTAATATTTTGTAGGGATATATATTATTCTCATGAGTACCAAAAGGGGGATTTATAGATTATATAACCCACTAAATAACCACATGGAGTATCATAATGATGTATTTATTATACTAGGGGTGAATAAAGAATATTTTGGTATCAAATACCTAAGGATATAATACTACCTTTCATAAAAACCTCAATGATATCATACCAAACTTACTAAGATAAAAATTTGAACACTACTAATCAAGGGTTGTTTGGTAAGTTACATATCATGTCGACAATTGAATATTAACCAAGATGGAATTTATTTTCTTTCATATTATGTGTATGAAATCTATGAAATTGATTGAGATCAACTATGGAAGTGTTTGTCCATACATAGATATTGTATATCTATCTAGATATGGGACAAGATATGTCCATATTCATAAGGATCAATGATATGTGATGTTTTCTTGGATCAGTCATTCTATACATGTAGAACCAAGAATTTTGTGAGTGGTATATATGGTATTGTCATACATAATCTCCCATGGACAATTTTTATATTCAAAAAAGTGAATATATGATAATGAAAAAATGTATTTGATGTGAATGGTGGACATATGTATGCAAATAGCTGCATTTGATATAAATAATGATTAATCCCATTATAGCATAACTATCATTGATTCTTTTCTAGAGCCTACTATTTTCATGAAATTATTGATTTACATATTGAAAAAAATAAACACTATAAAGAACCATGGGCTCACGCTTTTTGGTTAATTGAATGTCGATTGACTTTAATATGGATATATTCTGTAAAGATTGTTTTATAGTTAATAGAAAAAATTATTTTTGGATGGGATATTTACAAGGTATTTCTAACAATGCAATACCAAGTAAAGTTAATGATACAATTATAAAAAAGGATAAAATTCCAACAGAATTTTGGATATGACTTGAATGAATTATATATTATATTATATAAGATAAAATGGAAGAAATTCAAGGTGGCTTCAGTTTAATTGTGAGATTGAAGAAGATATTTCATAAATCTCCTATATATATTATTCACTTGGTAGGATATTTTAATATTAAGGGAAATAATATTATAGCCTTAAACCGCATATAATGCATAGATCTGTATTATAAATAAATTATTTTCATTATATTCCTCCACTTTCATTAAATTCATTCTCCCACATTGGTTATCATTAATAAATATTTCATTAGATGAAATGTGACAGAAGTAATAGATGCATGATTTAGGCATGTGTTGGTTATAGAATATATTCATGCATTGTATCACATAAATAAAAATAATAGCACTGAGGATCAACCTTGTGGATATATAAATCCACTCATATATGATGGAAATTTTGGAGTTTTGTTCTTTCCCAGATTACTATCATAGTATCCTAGGAACCAATAACTCTATCGATTTTTTCATTTCTTTTATATGAACTAGTATTATATAGTTAAATGTTATGTTCCATCCAATGTTTGTATAATTTAACTCATCCCATAGATAATTCGGGAGGTGGGAGTATTTATTCTACCACTTATGTCATCATCATCAATCACATTCAATGGTGTTAAAAGGTATACATATGGTGAATATTATATTTGGTGAAGGGTATGTGTTTATAGTTACTTATTTATTTCTAATTTTATTATTTTTCCTATTTCGTAAGTGGATATCATTGTACAAAGGATTTATTCATTTTTTTAACTAATAATGGACATAGGGCCCAAACAAATCAAGTCAATAAATATTTGAAACCATTTGAAAATTTATTTCAAAATGAAAAATTTTAATCATTATTACCTAAATGATTGAGTTGGAATATCTTCCTTATATTCATGTCTAAGATATGGGTATAGAAAAAGTTTATATCACTTTACACTATACTCATTCCATTCAGATATTGATATTCATTTCTCCATAGTGTGTCCCATTAATGAGAATGTTCATAATATGGAATTTGAAATGAGGATTATAATGTTCTAGTGGGTTAAATTATGCATGATGTTATATCATTACACATTTCCCACGGATATAATGAAATGAAAATATAGGTAATATGAGATTATTTAACTTTGGATAAGGAAATGGGTACTAGAATATATAGATTTACCTTTGTTAGGATTTTATTGTTGACACCACAAGTATTGTGTCTTATTTTATTTTAATTTCATTTCTACTAAAAAGTTTCTTATCCTTGGATGGAGGATTCCATGTGGGTTGCCACATGTATTTTGATTAATATTTCATTCAATGGGAGATGCTCAAATTTTTTCAGATAATGCATGATTCTTTCCAAACAATAAGTATGATTGTTTTTTATCATAGCCTCCCAATGTATGTTTTTAAGATATTGAGTCTATTTTTTCATTACATATGTATTTTTAGTTCATGAAGTTCTGTAAAATATATTTTATTATTTAAATATAGATATATTTTACTCAAAATAGGGAGATGTAGTTTTTCTTGAAATATGGGTGAATAATACTCGGTCTGAATGGAGAACTCAATGATAGAAATTTAAATGACCACAAGAAATAGTGTACATGTTTTATGGTAATAGTTATTAACCAAGATATTTATAATATTTTTGGTTGAAAATATTTGACACGTATCATTTTAGTTTAATTCATATATATTTTACCTAAAAAGGGAAACATATAATATCTATATTGTATGGGATAAGTTAAACCTGAAGTGAATGGTAGTAACATTTCTATTATATACTTCCTTATACAGAGGGGTATTCACTTTATTTTCATGAATCATTGGCTATCATGTCATATAGTTCCTAATCACATGATATGGACCAATTAAGATTAAAAACCAAAATTTAATTTCCTTAAATTGAAGGTTAACATGTTGTATGAATGTTTAAGACATAGGGTATCATATTCACATGAATAGCTAGATAATAGGATATGTAAAACATAGCTCATGGATTTGTAACAAGGGATTATTGGATGGGACATGTTTAACATTGAAATCATTTTTCTATGATCGAATAATGGGTACCACTATAGTGTAATAAATTAATAATTATATTAGAGGGCCTTTTTTAACAAATCACACCACTTACTGGTAAGCAATATTGGGCTCATATGTGGACCCATATCAAAAGCTTGTATTCATAACCAATCGGAGGTTCCCTTTGAAGTTTGATGTTCTCATTACTGATATTATTGGGACCATTCCTAAGATTAAATGAATTTGAAAATAATTTAGTATTTTATAAAATAAGGTTTTTTCGGGTTCTAATACCCTGCTAGATACATCATTATGCAATGAACACATTATTAGGGTATATGAAAAGTAATTGATCTATATTTTCCTTGAACTAATGTGTTAAAAACATGAATACTATTTTTATAGTTGATTACGGTGGTCCCAAAAATCCTTCCCCATTTTCATTTTTTGTTCTTTATTTTTTTACTAATCCTTGAAACATTGAAAAATTAGAGAGTGGGGACTTAACATCTTCTGATGCCACCATTTTCGAGTTTTAATCATGTCATATTTTTGTGTACCTTTCTGTAGTAGCATAAACTCTTTTTTTAACGTTCAGAGATAGAGTTTAATGTCATATATATTTAACCAATATTGGATGAGTTTAAGGTATTTTTTCTTTGAGAAATGTTTGAATATTTTAAGGTCATGGTGTTTAATTAAAAGAGTGATATTGTTTATCTAATAATAGCGTGGTAAAAATAAATGTTAATGAAGAGCCAGATTCTATTGTATTCTATTTCATATAGATTTTCACATAACATTATATCATGATTCTTGGATCATAAGAAGGGTTATATAAGGGTATGGGTGAAATAGTAGTTTTATCAGGAATCAAGGACCCCGCTCACCTCAACATCTTTTAAATAAGGAATGATGATGTCTTAAATAATGACATGATGTATTCAAATTATTAGTGAATATCGAATAGCTAAATAATATATTATAACAAAAAATATTTTAAGTAAGCATTATTATATGATGATATAAGGGAATACAGGGGTCATAGTACATTTTTCTTTGGATAAAAATATTTCTCTTGTTGGAGAGGCATACGAGGATGCATATACAAATTCATTTTGGGGAATGTTTCAATAATTGAAAAATTTAGCCCTTGAATATATATAGAAAACTCATTGATATCCAAGGTAAATATATGTAAACAATAGACACTCTGGATCCAAAGTATTATTTTTGGAAATGGATATTCAAAAATCCTAATGGGATGTTTTAGGACTAATTTAACCATGGTCAGTCTATTATAATCCATTAGAAAGGAGTATATATGGTTGATGGTCCATGTATGGGTCTATAATATATGTTATAGATGTTAATATATACATCTATGTAATCAATAATCAATAAACACATTGTTCTTTCCATCAAACTTGTATCTGAGTGGTACAACATCTTACTTGGCCTCTGAAAAACACATGTTCAATACCAATTACTACAGTAGTGACTATAACTATAGAACTATTCACATGAATTGAGACTATAGAATATTAAATTGGTCTTTTAATCCAGAGGACATCATGTCCACCATTGGCCTTCTTTACATATGGAATTTGGGCTCCCATAGAGTAGCAGGTGATGTAGAATAAGAAGGTGATCGTTGGAGCGCATCATGCCGAGGGTATAGCTTGGCTTCAGTCAATATTTGTAACAATACAAGATTTTATAAATGAATTTTCCCTAATTATAATTATTTTATATAGTTTAAAATGCATATATCACATATAAAAACTAATAAAACCATTATTATAAAAACTTAAGAATGAAATAATTGGTATTCATAGAAATTAATGAATCTATACTCATGGATTAGTAACCTGAAAATTTGAATAGTAATATGACCATTAAAAATCGTAATCCAGTTAATATAATATTAAATTCACTTATGAATGTTTAAATATTATTTAGGTATATCATAAAAAAATATAATATCTATATATATATATATATATCATGGTATATGTAAATAAGGCTTTTGAAAATGATAAATTAAGTGTTGTTTTTTTAAACGTAAATGTTTATTTTGAATTTTGTAATTAATACAAATTTATAAGTGTAATTTTATTTTTATAAAATATATTATTAAATTAATATTTTTTTGTCTTATGATTATAATATAATTTTATGATATCTTAATTAACTTTTCATAGTGTCACAAAATCGGATATAATATTTAAAATAGTATTTTTTTAATAAAGGATCATTGTGATTAAAATTGAAATTTCTCAAATAAAGAAAATTATTTTGATAAAATTGAGTCCATTTTTGAAATCTAAATTGCTATAAAAATTTAAGGTGAATTTATTAGATTATTCCAAAGTAGCTTAATCATGGTGGATAGTGAAATACAGAAATTTTCAATTTTTATCTTTTTAAGACAAACACGAGAATTTTTAAGTTGTGGACAATATAAGAACTCATAAGTTCAAACTGAAAAGAACTAGTAAATATTACTAAAAACAATAATCAACATTATTGAGATTATTTATCCAAAATATTAAACAAATGTATAAAATAATAAAATACACCCCCTCCTCCCCAATAAATACCACCCACACCACCTCTTCTCCTCACACATTATTTGCCTTAGTGCATGCTAATTTTATGCCCATTTCCTCTCCAAGTCCTCATAAATATGTCTAGTTATTTCTAGTATTTCCAAAATACCATTTCCTTGTACACTAAGGAGTTTCTCAAGAAAATGTTATTCAGGATGTAAAATCCTCCATCTTTCAATTTTATTTTATTTACTTTTCTTATCATCCCCTCACATCCCCTCTTATAAAGTGACATGACAACTCTAGTATAATTAATATATTGTAATTTCATTATGGTAATGTAATATTAATCATAAAATATTTTCTCAGATACTTTTTTTAATTTAATACATCATTTTTTGGGTGTCGATTCACCACCTTCAAGGATAATGGGTTTTCGTTATTTATTATCACCATCAAGGTTGGTCATAAAACCATTATTATGGTTAAAAAAATTTAATATTTTATTAAAACTTATTTTATTCAACTTAACATGTTATACATTCAAAATATTAAATAAAATGAAACAATTTTAGTGTCGTTATAAAAACCAATTAAAAAAATCATTTTTTCATTAAGGTTTTACCTAATGAATGGTCCTCATGTCAAAACAGAAATTGATATACAGGAACATTTAAATATATTGAAGTTAATTAATACTAAATAATTTAAATTTTGTATAATTATTCCATTTTTATAATAACATCAATAATTATACACAAGAAAACTGACGATCATACCATAAAACAAATGCTCTTGAAATGACAAAATTAAGCTCTCAAGCTCATCTAAATAGCCAAAAATTAATATAATAAAATTATACTAAATAAAATATATTTATAATAGGTTTTTAATTAACTTTTTTATCGATATAATTTGATTATCCTTCACATTAATTGCAATTACATGACACATTTGAACATAAGGTAAGAGATTCTTTCCGAACATCCCTTTTTCCTTCTGGTTATGCTTTATCTATCATTACCATAATTTAATTATTAACTCATATTATGTAATCCTATTAAATTATTTGTTATACTCCAAAATTATATAACTAGCCAATTTTCTATTTTTTATGATAAAGTACATGTTTTTTAAGGTTCTATTTTTAATTCCTCCCACTAAGCAAGCCCTATTAATGGGAATACCCCAATTCATTACCCATTTTCAAGTACATTCCATGATGCATTTTAAGATACAGTTAGTTTTCAAAAATCTCTCTTTTTTGATGAAAAACAATATTAGTTCATTTTTTGTCTTATGTATTCAATTAATCCTTTGTTCACCTTAAAGACACTTTTATATTTTTCCTTAAACTCTACTAAAGTGTCTTGTTTTTAAAGATTTTTAAACACTATTTTTATATTTTTTCACTTAAGTTGGAAACAAAATTCAATATATATTCATATTTTATCTTATTACTATAAAACTATTTTTTAAATTTGTTCTTTCAGGGACCCCATTATCATATTACCATTTTTATTCCTTATGACATGATTATAATAACTACCCTTCTCTTTATTTCACATTTATGCATGATTTATTACTTAAAAACGCATAATACAACCAAAACATTATAATTATTGTTTATTTTGGATTTTTTTATGAGGAATAACATATTGAAAATGGGATACAACATCATTAATAATTCTTCTTTAATATGATCCTAAAATTTCTTTGGCTTTTTAAAACTGCACTATATGACCTGGGGACATACATTAGAAAGGGGTGAGAAATAAAGCCCAGTAAGGGAATAAACATGGTATTAAATAAATATAATAACACATTTCACATAATAGTAATATCAATTAGTAATAACTAGAGTGTGAATCAAAAACATGAACAATGAGACATGATCTAGAACGAAAATCATAACATTTCAAAGGTGGATAGAACATAAAACACTGAATAATAAACATAGTTCCTGGAGAAACCAACCTAGAAATAATGGTGAGAAAATTCTCATTAAGTAATCATGTTCACTCCTTATCCCAATGTGATATATCACGATACATAACATTACCCAATGCATTGGATCTCTATCTGGGTTCACCCTCATATTCATTTCATTCACATGCTTATGTGTGCCACATAGATCATACAACATGGATTCATTAATAATCATAATTTCTTCCAGGATCGATTAATTTTTAATACATACATGAAAACACTCAATATAAAAGTATAGGTTAATAAATTTTAATACCCTTGATAGAAAATGTGGATGATATTCACTACAAAATTGGTTTAGCATGAAAAATTGTGGTGATATTTTGGTAGCATAATGGTGAAAGATAATGATTTGTAAAAATGGTTGTATGAGAGATAAATATGACTATAATAATTTATAGATCTAATGGTAGGAAATAGTTACATGTAAAATCATATCCCCACAGTAGAAATTTGGCAATATAAGGCAAAATGTAAATAAGAAATTTGAATAGAGAACGGAATTCTTATTAAATTTCGGCATGGGAATGGGTGAACATAAAGGATCATGGGAGGCATAATGATTTGGAAAAGGGATCTAGATATTTTTAAATTAAATATTAATTAAGGGTAACATGGAAGAACATATGATGTCATAATAAAATGGAATTTTAAAGACATTAAATTAAATATGTTCTTAAATGGAAAATTAGAAGAGAAAAATACCTTTTGAAATTTCGGCATAGTAACGGGTGCACATCAAGGATAACAGAAGGATTAATGAGGTTAAAATGATGTTATAATAATTTAAATATCAAATTTAATGTAATTGGTATATGTAAGAACATATCCACAAATTTGAGAAATGAATTTTAGAAAAATAACATAAAATAAGTTATTGAATGGAAAAGAGAAAAGGGAAATCCTTTACAGAATTGCAGCATACTAATGACTTATGTAAAAGTAAAAATGAGAGAGAAAAAATAATATCCCAATAATATAACATCCATTGTAATGTAAGGAAATTATAATAAATTGATAACAATATAAAAAATTTAAATTAAGAATGATAATTTCACAGAATGTATTCGAATTTAAATGTGTAGAGGAAGGTGAGGATCTCTTACTTTGGTGTTTGACTACAAAAGAATGGGAGGGGCTTCCTGAGAGAATTTTCCACCTTAGGAGGACTCTAAAGAGTGTTGGGTGGATTTTGGCCATGAAAAAAGGTGTATTAGTGATGTAAAAAGATATCCTAGGTAGGTTTATATAGAAAAATAATGAGATTTCATTATTATTTAGATGTTGGGTTGTACATAATAAAATAGCCAAACCCAAAAAACAATCCCCTAGGTTAACAAATGTGTTTTTACCAAATGGGAGTGGTTTTTCTATATTATTAATATAATGGAGGAACTTATTAAAATAATTCCCTTTCTTATCTGGAGGTGACTCACCCTCTTAGAGAAAAGATTTTAAAAACATTAAATATATTAATAGTTTTAAAGGATTCATAACGGACTTAGAATATAAATAAAATAATCATAAAATCAACTTATTCTAAATTTATAATATTTATTTGGTTGAGGATCCAATTTATATTGATTATTACATCACGTTTGGATTATTATGATGTCATAAAAAGAAAGGTATATTAATATGGTAGTTCAGTTTTACCCAAAAATTCATCAATGTTAGAAAATTATGAAACTTTAATCATTATATATTTTGGAATATCAAATTACCAAAATCATATTCATATTATTTAAATAATTTAATATATATTTTAATTTTAACTTTTAATATAATAATTGATATTTATTGAGAATTACTAAGTTTTTTGACAATAAGAGATTTCGAACCACTATATAAATTATATTTTACCTAATAAAAATTAAATAATAACTTATATTTTATAAAATTTATTTTATAGAATTAGATATATTGAAATATAATTTATTCCAAAAAAGTAAACTAATTCATCAAATTAAATTTCCTAATTCAAAATGAATATTACTTATAATTTTTTTTATCATATAAAAGGTTTTATTAATCTTTTTACAAAGTATTTTATAAAGTAAAACCAATAAGGAATAAATATAATAATAATTTTAATGAAAAGGAAATAAAAATATTCATAATATTGTAGTTACATTATTTCTAATCTTTCATAAATTATTTTTACCCTTAATTAAATTTTTTTATTGTTATCGTGGTAATTAATATTTTCTATAATTAATATTCATATAGTTCAAAAATTAGGGTGACATTTTTATCTAATTTTAATTTTGATGATTCCAAATATGGAATAAAGTTTATGAATATAAATTCAAATTTTTGGAAGTATTTAATTTAAAATAAAACCTATAAGCATGTTGGAACTCCGTTTTCTGGAAAATATTTTATATGGAAAATATTTTTTTGATTGAACAATATAACTTTTAATATTAATTATCTGGATTAAAATTAATTAATATTTATATAATCTAAAATTTATATTTATATTATTTCATATTAGGGTTTATTAAAATAAATAATAACCACGATACATTTTTCATTTAAAAATAGTTCTCAAAACATATGCATTTGTAGCTTATAAATAAATTTATAATAAAATCCATTATAAAGAAGATTTAGAATGTACTTAATTGAATTAAATATTAGTAAATAATTCTTATTTTAACATAAAATAAAATCAAAACAATAATTATACTTTTAATTTAATTAATTTATCAAAATAAATTATAATTTTAAATAAGAAAGATTTTTTTGAATATTGATTAAAATTATATATTTTATGAGAAAATACCAGTTTTTCACCATAAGATAATTTTGATATGATTATATCATAAATGGATATAATTTTATAAATTTAAAATTATAAATTTTTTAGAATGTAATTATATTTCTTCCATAAAAAAATAAAAAAACCATTCCTGAATAAAACATGTTTTGATGAACAAAAAGACATTACCAAAAATGAATAGATTATATACTATGAATTTATCAATATATATAATATTATTTTATTATATTGTTCAATAATACTCATATTAGTGAATTTAATTATAGTTTAACATGGTCATATTCAAATAATCCATCTTTGTTTGTGTTCAGTTATGGGTAAATCATATACTATCGAACATACTTTTCTATTTTAAAAACTCAGGGTGTTACATTTTCCCCCTTTTAGTAAGTTGCATAATTTCAACTTAAAATTGAAATATATAAGAACTTTATCAACACATTAATATATCTATATTTTAAAATTCATATTGTAAAAATGATTAATATAAATTGTTCTTTGAAAGAGATAAATTTAAGTATGATGGTCCTAACATAACCATGATTACAAGTAGGAGAACATTAATTGGAAGTAAAAGAATATACATGGAAGATAAAACTAACACCAATGAACTACTTTATTTTGATATAGAACATAACTAGGAAAATTTCAACGACCAAAATACCATAAATCTTTAATGGATAAAAATACCATCAATTCATCGGAATTAACCATAATATGGAATATTTATTTATTCATGATCATTTTCATAAAGTTATGGAATTGTTTTATAAACTATCCTAAGAAAATAAAGAAATATACCTTTTTAAAAAGTATAATCAATTTCATGTATATTATCATATTTCTCTCCAAATGATGAGAACTATAGAAGAATTTGTTTTATGCTTGAGTCACATTGAACTCATAACACATCACATAATACACCAAATAATAACAACCTATTCATCATTTATTTTCTTAAAACCAAAGTGGATAGTATAAAGTTAGATAATACCATAACACCTTAGTCTCAAAAATTGTACAAAACCCCAAAGGTTTGACATAGAAGATTTCTTAAATAAATAACCATATAACACACTAATATCCACAATATTAAACATTGTTTTAACCTTAAAATTTTTCCTATACATTATTTTTAAAACTCCAAAAATATAGCATTCTACTAAATTTTTAATTTATATTAAACATAATTGTTATAAATTCATCAACCTAGATAAAAAATCTCTTGAATTATGGTTAATCACCTCAAAATAAGAAGATTTAATCCTATTATATATATCCCTAAATATCTATAATCATGATAAACCTTCATTAAATAAAATCTAATAGTGTTATAAAATATTTTAAGCTTAATATTATCCTTAGACATACCAACAAAAAATTATTTTTTATCCCACCATCAAACACAAGTTAATGAATATTAATCCACTAATCAAGTGTTTTATAAAATACCGCACTCAATCACTTTTATAGAATTTTCAATACCATTAATCATATGTTATTAAAACATAAAATAAAAAAATTGGTAGGTATTTAATTATTATATAATCTCATCGATATATTAATAAAACATAAACACATTAATACATACACAAAAATTATTTCCAGATCATAGTTATTTCATTAGTATAGGGTTTAAAACATAAATTGTGGTATTTACTGGGTTCTTCATATTTCAATCCATTAGCTGGAATAATATAAAAAATAATGAAGGATTAATTTTAAACTATTAAAAACATAAATGATTATCTAATGATATTAAAGGAATAACTTATATATTAAATTTATTTTGTTTACACAGAATTTTAAAGGCTTTAATCTATGTTATCCAAGGTCTATATTCTAAAATATTTTCTTTTAAGAATTTTAATTCACATAGTAATGGTTTTTAATAAACTAATGAATATTAAAAATAACATCCCCCTGGAGTGTTAAACTATCTGAACGGTAAGGCCATTTGTTCTTTACAATGTTACTAAGAGTCTGGCTCGGGACACCTTGTTAGAGTTGTTATCCCAAGGTACATCAGTTTTAGAACAAAATCCCCTTGTAGTATCATTATAGAAATGTATTTTCCTAATAAACCACATAAACATTAATTACCAAAATTTATGGATGTTTTATTACACTTATTCTTACCCCTAAGCCTATTTCTATTGTTTTAAAATACAAATCCCATAAATATTTTACATAAATTAAGTGTAATGACCTAGCTATTTATTTCAAATTAATACATGATTTATTATACACAAGTAACCATAGCAGAACATAAATGATCTTGAAGTCTATTGTCTTTTGGTATTATGTACTTTGAAAAAAATCATGAACATGGGATAGAATAACATTATTAATACTTCATTAACAATATCTTAAAACTCCATGGGGTTTTAAAACTGCAAAGGATGACATGGAAAAAATCATAAGAAAGGTGTGTGATATAAATCCTTGTAAGTGAATAAAAAAGGTAAAACATGAAGAGAATAATACATCTCAGAGAGTAGGAATATCAATGGGTTATAATAATATTATTAATAATAAACAAGAACAATGATACATGATATAACATTATAATCATAGCATTAAAAATGGGAAAACAACATAAAATGATAAATCATAAACATAGTTCAAGGATAAAACTACCAAGAAATCATGGTGGGCATTGTACCATAAAGAAATATGGTTCACTAAATGTTTCAATGTGACATATCATGATAGTAAACATTACCCAATCCATTAGAGTGTTATCCAGGCGCACCCATCATATTCATTTCAATATTAGGCTTAAATGTGTCATGTACATCATATAACATGTATTAATTCATCATTATAATTTATTCCAATATCATTAAATTTGTAATAAAAACATAAAAGTACATAATAAAAAATTATATGTGAATAATGTTTAATACCATTGATATGAAATGGGTAAGGTATTCACAAAACAATTGGATTGGCATGGAAAATCACGGTGAAATCTTGGCAGCATAATGGTATGCCATAATTTTTTTTTTAAAATTGATTGATGGGAGAGAAAGGGTTATCTAATCACATAGAAATAATATTTTATGTAATAGGGACAATAACAATAATATCTCAAATTTTTAAATTTAGATATATAAGGCATAAGGTAATGAAGAAACTATAATGGAGAAAATAATCCTTAAGAAATTTTCGAATGTTAAAGGGTGTACATAAAGTATCATGGTATGCTTAATGGGAGGAAAAGTGGGACTAATAATTTATAAATAAAAGGTAAATTAAGGGGATTATGTAATATTATATTCCAAAATAATAAAATTTTAGTTAATAAAAATATCATAAAATAGTTATTCAATGGAAAATGACAAGTGGGAAATACCTTATGAAATTTCTTGAATAGTAACATCTCTACATAAAGGATAATAGAAGGATTATTGATATTAATATAAAGATATAATAATTTATATATCAAGTGGAATGTAATGTGGACATGTAGTAACATATCCCAACAAAATTAAATGGAAATTAAGATACATAACAAAAAAGGAGTGCTTGAAAGTAAATGAGAATAGAGAAATCCCTTTCGGAATTTCGGTATAGTAACGACATAGGATAAAATGGAACAAGAGATATAAAAAATTTAACATTTAACTAACAATGACATTAGAAAAAATTATTTATAATATATTCATTACAATATAACAAAATGAAATTAAGAAGACTAATTTCAATGAATCTGTTGGAATTGAAAGGATCAGAAGCTGGCGAGGATACCTTTCTTGACTATGTGACTCCAAAAGATTGCCAGGGATTATTAACATCTTTGGGATCCTTTATAGGTCTATAAGAGTTTATAGAGTAGAGTTATTTTTTTATAAAAGGATTTTTTTGGGAAGAGAATATGTATATTGGGGTGATTATATACGAAAAGTGGTGGATAACTTTATTATTTAGGTTTTGTACTTTATATGATAAAATATACAAAACCAAAAACCATACCACGGTTTATTCTCATTATTTCACCCAAATTGGAGTGTTTTTATCATTTTACACGTAAATTTTTTAAATTATAAAAATAATTCCCTTTCATATGTGTAGGTTAGTCGCACATTATAACAAATGATTTTAAAACCCTACAATATATTATAGGTTGTGGATGATTTATAATAGACATAAAAAATAAATAAAATAAACATAAAATAACATTATATTAAAGGAAAAACAATGATTTGGTATTGGATCTAATTTATAGTAATTATTTCATTACATTTAATTCATTATAAAGCCATCAAACACATTGTATATTCATACAGTATTTATTTTTCCCTCGAGAATTTGACTGTGTTGGAAAATTATGAAAAGTTAACCATTGGATAATTTCAGCACAATAATTCAGAATAGAATATTAATTTATTTAAATAATTTTATAGATATTTTTATTTTCACTTATAAAATAATTACTAACATTTATTGATAATTTATCAGTTTTTTGGACAATAACAGTTTTCGAACCCTTAAAAAATTAACCTTTACTTCATAAAAATTATGTGATCATTTTTTTATTAAAATTAAATTTTAATAATTTTTTTAAAATAATATTTTATTTAATAAATACACTAACTTGTCAAAGGAAATTTATTAATTGAAATTGCATATTACATAAAAAATTTAATTTATCATATAATTATTTTTATCAATCATATTACAAAATCATTTATAAATTACAAACAATTAGGAATATCTATAACAATAATTTTAATTAAATGGAAATAAAAATAATCACATAATTATAGTTTCTTTGTTTCTAGATTCTTTCAAATTATATTTACCCTTAATTAACCTATTTTCCTTTTATCGTGGAAATTAACATTTACTACAGTTATTATTCATATTGTCTAAAATTTTGATTGAGCGTATTAATTAATATTAATTAAAATTATTAAAAATATGGAATAAATTTTATGAAACTAAATTTACAAGTATGGGAGGATTTGATTTAAAATAAAACCAGCAAGCATCATGGAACACAAATTTCCATAAAACTCATTTTTCAAGGAAAATATGTTTTTTTCTTTAACAATGTAACTAGTAATATTCATTATATGTATTTAAATTCATAAATATATATATATTATTTTAAAATATAATTTTAATCATTTAACATCAATGGTTATTTTAGTTAATTATAATCAAGATATATTTTTCAATTTAAAACAGTTTTAAACACAAATGTATTTGATATTTAAAAAACCTGCATTAAAATCGAGTATAAAGATGATTTAAAATGAAATTAATTGAAATAAATATAAATAAATAATACTAATTTTACCATAAAATAAAATTAATACAATAATTATACTTTTAAATTAATTTATTTTCCAATAGAAATAATTATTTTATATAAAACAGATATTTTTCAATATTCACTGATAAAACAATATTTCCTTAAAAAAATACAGAATTTCCACCCTAATCTAAATTTTATATGTTTATATATGTAATAGAGTTAATTTAATAAATTAAAATTTCTTATTGTTCTATAAAATAATTATAATATTTTTTCATAAAAAAGTAAAAATTAATTTTGAAGAATACATTTTTAGATTGAGAAAAGGACATTATAAAAAAAATAATTGATTATATACGAATAATTTATCAATATATATAGTATATATATTTCTAATAAATTATTTAATCATACTCATATCAATAAATTTAATGAAATTTTAACATGGTGTTATTTCAATAATTATTATTTGTTTGGGTTCGATATTGCGTATCGGATATGATACCGAACATACTTTTCTCATATAAAAACTCAAGGTGTTCCAATTATGGTACCCATTTATTTCCATGGGTAACCCTTATGTTTGTTCCATTAATTTTATTCTTTATGTAGAACATATATGTATGAACATCTAATGATGGGTGCACCCAAAACCACTCCAATACATTGGGTAATGTTTAGTCTCACGAGACATCATGTTGTAATAGGGTGTAATCCTAATTACATTATGGGACTTTATACACTCTATGTTATATAATTTAAAGTTTTCCTTGAATCATGTTTATGTCATGCTATATGTTGCTTCCAGATACTTATGTATCCTTTATTACATGATACCATAATCTATATGTTATTCTTCCATATGTTTATTCTTGTATCATTCCTTTTTATGTCATCATGTTATTCCTTCTCACTCATATGATATTATTTATTACTATGTTTATTCCCTTATTAGGCTTTTTGAATCATTCCATTTTTCATATATTCTATAGGTTATCCTATTCTGATATAAGATATCAATGGAATTTAGGTTCTCATTTGGGTTTTTAAATAAAAGATGTCTTTATTTTGGTTTCATTCCTTCCAATTATATACCTATTCTTTAAAACACACTAGGATTTATTATCCTTGGTTTGTATTTGATTATTAATTATGCTTAAATCAAGTAAAAAAATGTTTAAAATCCTAGGTTCTTTATAGTTAGTATCATAGTATGGTCTATTTATTATTAGAGATTATGACTATAAAACTCGAGTAATAACTCTAGGGACAATTTTATCACTATAGATAAGCTAAATTTTAATATATGGAATCTCATGCTATGATATACTTTTGATTTCCATGTTTATCATAATATGTTAAAATAATGCTTTTTAATTTCTTATTTTCTAATTATTCAATCCCCCTTAATTGTACTTTTTTTTCATAGTTATTGGATTGAAATAAGATAACTCATGCCATCAATCAATGTGATAGAAAATGTGAATATTTCCATAATGAAATTCTCAATCTTATTGGAATAGAAGCTCAAAACTCTATGACAATACTTTCTCAACATGCTCAAGTTATCAAAAAGAACATGAATTATGTGGAACTCTCACCTTATCCTATGAAATGGGAATTTTTGGTCAAATTATTCATCTGAAAAAGGACTTCTATATATTTTTGATCTTCTAATCCCCTCATTATATCCTTTACTTTGTATTAGAAGAGAATAATATACTGGTGTTTTATTGTTTTGATGGGGAAGTAGATTAGTTATTAACACTAATCTAGAACACAATGTCCAATGAGGAAATTGACTACATGTATTTTGTAGAATTGAAGAAAATATTTTTCAATAAATATTTTCCCTAAACACTTTATCTTAAGATGGAAAGGGAGTTCCTCAGACTAAATAAAAGGAATCGAGAATCTATTAGTGGATATAAGGAAAACATTATAGGGCTTGAATGATACACATATTTCTTTGTCATTAACACTAAAATAAAGGTGGATAACTTATTTAGTAGAGTATAGGTTAGCCTACAAAAAGTATTGGTGATTTGAGACATTGATATCTATGAGGAGATTTTTTATTGAACCCATATGGTTAAAATGGAGATCAGCAACTCTTAGTGATCTAGTGATCTGAGAGGAAAAATTCATAAAATGGAGATTAATATAGTAATATCTATAGATAAATCCTTTGACGGGAATAAAACCCAAACTCCCACATGTCAAAATTGCGGGAATAAGCATCTAGAAACTGCCTAAGGGGGGTCTGAAGACACACCGGATATAGAAGAGAGGGAAATTAGGAAAAATTATTGTCGATGTAATGTGAATAATTCCAAAAATGTGGAGGAATAAAAGAAGTTTTAAATAAACACTCATCTTGTAATGTAAGGATTCAATTTCAAGGAACATGTTAATTAGGAAATATGATTCACTATGCTAAGGTTTTTTGGAGGCAATCAATAATAACCTCATTGGAAAAATGGAATGTAATTTCTTATCACTGCTGATGAGGAGAATCCTGGAAATGATGTGGGGACAGGTATGCTATTTATTCTTTCAAGAATGATGAAATTACTATTTGATTCTACTTCTGTGTATTTTTTCATATCTCATATGGTTAGTAGAACTATTTAAACACCACCTTAAAATATATAGGTTGAGTTACCTATGAGCACAAAAAATGGGGAAATTATTGCATCCAATGCATATAATTATTCCCTAGTAAATGTTTGTGTATTAATTATACTAGAAAATATTTGATTAAATCCTTTTTTGGATTTTGATACTATTTGGTATGGATTGGATATCTTTATTCAAAGACAACAACAACTTTTATGAAATGAACATCAATCTTCACATCCTTACGCATCCTCTAATTTTGTACCTGTGCAAGGATGATGATGAATCTTCTTCAAAATCATCATCTAAATTTTGGTAATTATTTATTTATGATCATGAATATATACCTCAAATAGTTGTGACAAATGAGACAATTATTCTCAAATATATTCCTTTTGTGAGGGACAACATTGATGTACCCCTGGTGAAATCTCAAGTCTTCCTTCAGATCAAGTGGATGAGTTCTCGATTGAACATATTATTCGATGTCACAATATATCAAAGAATCATTATATAGTGGACACCAATGAGTTTTTTAACTAAATAAATATATATTAGATAATATAGACAAGTGGTTTATAAAATCAAGTGCTTCACTATGGGTAATGTCAGTTATCTTCGTCAAGTATAAGGATTTATAAATGCTCTTTGTCATTGATTATCTGGGGCTTAAGAAATCATGATAAATAATGATCATCCCTTACCATATATAGATGAATCGTTCGATTAGCTACGTAGGTTTATTTATTATGTAAATTTGGTCCTTCAGTTGGGATATAACTAGTTAAAGGTGAAAAATGAAGATATTTACAAGAATGCCTTTCAAATGAGGTATGGACACTATGGATTCATAGTGATTTCATTCAGACTCACTAATAATCCCTAAATTTTGATGTATTTAATGAATCTATTCTTTAGAGATTGCCTCAACAAATATTTGGAAGTATTTATTGATGATATTCTAACATACTAAAAGAGAGAGGAGGAACATGAAGATAATTTTAATACTCTGATAAAGACAATGTGTAGAGTGAAACATTAAGAAATGTAAACAAAATTTGAGTTTTTGATGTAGGAAGTATCATTCATGGGGAATGTTTTCAACATAAAAGAAATATTTGTAAACCCTTACAAGTTAATGAAAATTGTACAGTGAACCAAGGAATCATATATAATGGAGATAACTATTTTCTTGGCATAGTTGTGTACTGCTGATGTTTTGTGAATAAATATATTATGATTTTCATTCCAGCTAACTATGTTGACGTAGAATGGATTAAAGTATGTATAGAACAAAAATGTGAGGAAAAAATTATCGATCTCAGTAATAGGCTAATCACTTCACATGTTTTATCTCTACCAAAATGGAAAAAGGTATTTTTATATAAAATGATGCTTCGAAAAATGGATTGGGTTGTGTACTCATCCATGATGATAATGTGATAGCATAAACCTAATGGTGGTTAATGATCCATGAGAAGAACTACCTGATTCATGATTTAGAGCTAGAAGCTGTGATTTTTTTCGTTTAAAATCAAGTGGCACTGGCTCTATGGGGAGAATGTGACATATATACTAATCACTAGATCCTAAAGTATATATTCACTCAAAATTATCTCAACATGCGTCAAAAGAAATAGTTATAACTAATCGAGGAATATGATTGCTTTATTAACTGTCATATTGGGATGTAAAACAAGATACCTAATTCTCTTAGAAGAAAACAACATACTACTATATCAGTGATGTGGATTTAGAAAGACCCTATATTAATAGAAATGAAAAGTATGAATTTGGAAATCATAATTGTAGGGAATAAATCTGGCCTTTCCCAAATGATTTCCCCACCAACAATCAAAGATAATAATCAATAATCACAAAGGGGTGATCTAGTGCTTAAAATAAAGTGAATGTAGTAAATTAATGGAACCTACATGAGTACCACATTGAAGATGATTTTGTGATTCATTTTTGAAATATTCTTTTCATACCATCATCACTAGAGATAAAGAATGATCTATTTGATAATGAACTTATCTCATATTTTTTCACACATTATGGAAGTACTAAGACGTATCGTGATAATTGAGAACACATTTTTTAGTAAAATCTGAAAAAGTGATTGTGGTGTACATCTCAAGGTGTTTGACATGTCAAAAAGATAAATTAGAGCGATGAAATCCAAAAGGGATTGTAAAAACATTTCTTATAACCTCATTGAAATAGTGGAATGTCACTATGGAAATTTTCATTAGTCTTCCAAAAATATCCAAATGAAACCGTACGATATGATTTCTGGTGGATCAACCCACAAAGACTACCCACTCTATCACTATTCAGAAGGATATCTTGCTTGAACAACATTCCAATATATATTTGAAAGAAGTGGTGAGGCCACCTGGGGTTCTACATTCGATCATATCAGATCAAGATCCATGGTTTACATCTAAATTCCGGAGAATTCTTAAATATTATTTGAGTGATGAATTGAATTTCAACATGGCCTATCTCCCTAGAAAACATTACAAATCTGAATATAATATTTAGACACTAGAGTACATATTCAGAGCCCTTCTAATAGAATTAGAAAGGGGGTGGTATCATCATCTCTCATTGGTTGATTTGTCATACAACAACAACTTCTACTCAATAATTGTAATGGATTCTTATGATGATCTATATGGGAAGTGATATAGAACTCTAACGTGTTGGGATAAAGTTGTTGAATGAATTATACTTGGATCTGGTCCAATTAAAGTGATGATATATAAGTATTAATTCATAAAATAACGTATCAAAGATGTCCAAATTCGAAAAAATAAATATGATGATGACCATCGAATGGAATTTGAATTTTATGTTTTAGATAATGGAATAGAGTCATGTTGTTTAGAACGAAACGGAAGATTATCTGAAGGTACATTGGAACATCTGAGATCAATGATCCCATATGAGTAGTGGCATATTAGCATTAAAATTCACAAAATATAGCTCAATATCATGATTTATTCATTTTTTCTATCCTGAAGAAGTACAAACCTGACTCCTCACAATTACTGAATCTATATGTCGTACAACATTAGAATAGCCTCTTGTGTGAAGAGTAGTCAGTGAATATCATGGACCATAGAGACCATTTCCAACACAACAAGGTGAATCACCTTATCCAAGTGTTGTGTTGGAACCATTATTATGAAGAGGAGACATGGTAACCTTAGGAAGCAATAAAGGATAAGTATCCTCACCTATCTTCACCTTATAATGTAAATAGAAATTTCAATGGATAAATTTTATAAACGGGTAGAATGTAAATCCCCATAATTTTATCAATGAAATTAAACTTATTATAATTATGTTATATACTATAAGACACATAGATAACATAAAGTGTTTAATAAAAATATTATTCTCATAAATTAATAATGAAATAAGTGTTATTAATTTAAATTAATGAATCCTATATAGATTTAATAATAATATGACTGTTGGCACCAAAATTTGTGAAGAATGACAATGAATGGAATGTATTAGGAGCTTCCTTGCGAAGACGATATGTGGAGCCCCTAGGTCCCCTTGGTCGGCACTCATCCCCTCCTTCTTTAACCCATCATGGAGCACGGAGGCGGGATTCCCCACGAACCCCTTTGACATTCACGAACAATCTGCAGAGAAAGGAGGCAGCATACTCCACGAACACCTTTTATGTTCGCAAACCCACCGAGGAGCAAGGAGGTGGGATGCTCAGCAAACCCAAATTTTTGTTTGTGAACCTGTGGTAGATTGATGAGGCGGGATGCCTTGCGAACTCATTTTTACATTCTTGAACCCAACATGGGGCGATGCTTTGGCTTCATGCCGAGAAAGATCTTCTTCGCAGTACCTCTTGTATATAAATACCAGGCTCCCCTAAAGCATAAAATATGGATCCTCCAACCTTTCTCCTTCTAATCACCCATGTTGCAATGCAATTTCTTCCTTATAAACCATGAGCTTTTCACTGTGCTTTTTCATCACGAAGTGCCTTCCCATTTTCTTTAATTTCGCTACTATTTAAAGAGGGATTCCCTTCGCAGAGCCCACATGCCTCTATGAATGAAGGAGATCCCCAAAGAGAATCAGGCCATTGTGGAGCACTCATGCTTCACAACGTACCCTTCATGCACATGTGACCTGCTTGTTAAGGCAGGTTCACATTGCATCGTGAAGCACATTTCTTCACACTACAACGCTTAGCAAGGCACCCTTGATTCTCAAATCACTACTCTGTGAATCCCTTTCCACTTCGTGAAGCACCTTCCAAAGGAAAATATGCCATATTCCTAGGCTTGGCCAATTCACTTTGTGAAGCACCCCCCCTACACGAAGCTCCTCTACTATGTGGAGCACCCGAGCTTCACAAGGTTTCTACATATGACCCCTTTACTCTGCAAATCCTTTCCCAATGTGGCCCCTCAGGTTTTCATGAAGCAATTTCATGGTTCCTTGGGCATTCCATCAATTTGCGTTGCTTCACATCATGTTTTTTCACATAGGGATGCTAACGGAAATTTTTCCTTTTCATATCGATGATAATGTGGACCCCTCAATGGATCACTTCAAAACACCTCTTCACTAAAGAATTGCTGATGGCTTCCCTTCCTCAATGGAGGGTGGGTATTAGTTATGTATTTCCAAAATGTACGGAGTGAACCCACCTCATCCGAGCAGCAAGATGTTAAACTGCCAAGAGCCATCATCCTCAGCACATGATGTTAAATTCTGATCTCACCCTATGTGTCGTATGCGGGGTTCCCACTCCTAGGACATTCTGCATGACCACTAGACTCTACGGGAGTGAAATCATTCGTCACATGGAATGATATCCTCTTTATTGGAGCGAAATTTGTCCATGGGGAAAGGGTAACCACCTTGGGGTAAGCCCTGAGCCTTTCTTGCGGGAGATCATACATGATACTCTTATCTTCTCCCTATTGGATTTTCCGCCATCGGGTCTATATCTTGGTTTATGTCCTGTTCTCTATCTCCATGGGCCACTAACTATGTGTAAGCCCCCATTACACTTCCCACGGACGCACCTTCCTCGACATTATCTCCAGGCCTTTTCAGCATCTTGTTTCTCACATCGAGAATGACTCACATGGGCTTAGAGTAATCATCAACCATGAAATTTTCCCAAGGTATCCTAGAGTGTAATCCCCAACAGCCATTTCTGAACTAAGTGGTCTTTGATCCATACAAATGAAAGGTATGTAGGAAGCCTCCCTGAGGTTCAAGTCCACAATCTTCAGTTCTGACCCCCTTCATGTCGGTTCCCTGCATTTCTAAACTATGTGGTATTTGATCCATGATAAGGCAAGGTACACAGGAAGCCTCCCTAAGGTTCAATCCCAACGTCCATTGGTCCCGACAATCTTCACGTCATCTCTCCATAACCAATCCTAAACTACATGGTCTTTGATCCTTTCCAGGGAAAGGTACGTAGGAAGATTCCCCAGGGTTCTAACCCAAAAACCATTGGTCCAGTCCATCTCCACATCAGTTCCTACTCCTCGTGAACAATGGGGTATTTGATCCTTTCCAATGCTAGGTACGTAGGAAGCCTACCTAAGGTTCATGCCCACCATCCATTGGTTATGACCCCATTCACGTCATACCACCTTCATCCCGCATGAAGTTAAATCACATGCCTCATTTTCGTGTTGTACGACATTAAAATTCACCCACCATACTAAACAATGTGGGTTTTGATCCATTTCTCCTAGATAGGGTTCATAGTAAGCCTCTATAAGGTTAAACCCCATCCAGTGCTAATCCATTGTGACCCCATCCAGTAATAAGTCATTGTGACGCCATCCAATGAGAAGTTGTTGCCAACCCTGTGCAGTGGTAAGTCGTTGTGACCCCATCCAGTGGTAAGTCGTTGTGCCCCCAATCGGCAGTAGTCCATTGATGTCCCCAATCTATGGTAATCCATCTTAATATGAACTACATGGACTTTGATTCCATACCATTAGTATATGGAGGAAACCTCTTTGATGTTCAAGCCCATCACTCATGACTCATCCTATTCTCCCCATTGATCCTATGTATTTCGGGAAGTTCATGCCCAATCCTAGAGGTTCCACTTCCTTCGGGTCACATCCATGTTTCCATTCTCACGGGTCACCTCCCATGGGGTCCCATCATCCCACAGATCTACGTAGACATTAATTCCCTACCACGAGGATACATAGGAAGTCTCTTCAAGGTTCAAGCCCAACATCATCATCATAATCCCATCAGTTCCATCACATTTCCTATCCACTTAATTAAACATTCCATCACACATCCAGATTCTTACCTAGGGTGCCACATCCCGATGAGACCATGCCAATTCATCTCCTAGAATTAGTGTTCCTCCAGGGTTTTAACCCATCTGATCCACTCTAGTCAGTGTTCTGATCAGTCTGATTCATCTCTGCTAGATGTTAAACGTGCGGAATACCATATCTTAAACCTTGGAAGTTGAAGAAAACCTCAAACACATGCCTATGGAATAAAATTCTATGAATTTTATGTGGTTTTCCTTGGGATTCTGTGCCCTCGAAAAGCCCTATATTAAGGGTAAGAAAACCAGACACACTAGTGCTCCAGCGTCCAAATACACAAGTGATGTCCAACGTGACTACTCTCCTGACCGAAGGTTGGTCCCCTGACCAGACCCCTAGGATTTTCCTGACTAAAGCAGTGTAATTAACCGGTATCTAGGAAGACATGGAAAAGAGAACAGTTTCACGAACAACATCTTAGTCTTTAAGGGAGACCCGGACTAGGTGATGAGATCCTAGGAGGATTCCATGGAAGGAAGAACCGATATCCCATCATCCAGTTTTGATCAAGGAGAAAACATCCCTGAAAAAGAATTGGATGTCACCAACCTTTGGAAAGTGGGAATGTGGGGAAACAGTAGGTCCCCCTCCATAGACGTATGTGCATGCCCCTGGGAAAGCATCATAAACAGAAATAGTTAACCCGACATGAATTTCTTCTCTTAAATGTTGAGATTAGTAGAATTTGAGGCATCAATAGATCAGCGTGTCACCATATCCAGTTATCTGGAACCATGTCCCACAATGAAAATAGTGGTATAGGCGTGAAACTGTCAAGATGATGGGGAAGTCAAAACATTGGACATCTTGCTCTGTGACATTGTCAGCGCGGATCCAACTTACCAGCCATGGAAGTCAGAATGGTGTTGGGGAACTAGTTGTCGATTCCTTTCCTTTTTTCACTAATGTGTTAATCTCCCAACTTTTCATGAACCAACCTTTTGGAGAAATTTAATCACAGCCCATCCACTGATGTAGGGGTAGAGGCAATGACAACGCATCATTCCCACATGGCCCCACCACTTTTGTGACAATACCCACATCTACAAACATCAGGCGCTCATTCCCCATCTCACCATCTGAATTTATTAAGTGGAGGGGAATCAACGATCTCGTACGCTGATATGAGGAGGAGGGGACTATACTGACTCAGGATATGGATCCCCATAATCTTGAGGCCTATGCGCCTCATCTGCACTTCTACCCTTAAGGGCCACACAGGGAGCCACTACTTCCCACTCCAATGTACAATTGTTTCGAAACCCTCTCCCCAGAATTCCTTGACGACTCTCTCCCCTATGCTGACTAAGTATGGGATATCTGGGCCAACCCATTCAGGATCCCATTCTAGAGGCCCCCAAAGAGGGCCCCCACTAGGCAGAGCCAGTGCCACCACCCAGTCCCATGAGCTGAAGAGCAGGTAAGCTATGTACCTGCACCACCAGCCCCAGTTTGGATGACCCGACACCAGTGTCGGGTGGAGGCCAAAGAGGATGCCCTCCAAGGGGCATCGACGTCAACAGTTACAATAGCTCGAGAAACCATCGACATACATCATCAACCACCTGTGTATGCTGAGCAGGGGGACTTGTATACCTAGCTCGGATCGAAGCCCCAACTATCCCACGGTCAAGATGGGTTGAATCTCTCAGTCATCGGTGCAGATAGTGGACACCTCTAGTACGGAGGACCTCCCTGTACCACCATAATGACAAATGTGGGCCTCCACTTGTTCCATGATCAGCATGGAGGTCTACCCCATGTCACCTCTAATCCTAATAAGGGTCCACCTCATGGAAAAAAACACATAGTACGAGAGTCTATCCTACCCTTACTACATTGGGCAGGGAGTTGTTCCTCCATCCAAAGTTCTCCAGTGTGGGGATATAACACGTTCGGTCAATCTTTAGCATAGGGGCCCTCCCCATGTTCTTAGAGAAGTGTGTGAATTTCCTCCATGCCCTAGAAAGCAGATAAGTGTATGCCATCTTCGCTTCACTAGCGCCTAACATGGAGGTACTACCCTTGTTCAACTCGACCAGTACGAGGACCCTCCTCGCACAGATGTCATTGAGGAAAAAGGCATGGAGGTTGTAGCCATCCTCCTATCATCTACAATGGAGGTCCTACCCAGTCCATCACTTCCCACAGAGGTCCTCCCTATGTCCCATTTGATTCCTTTCCTGGTGCGCCTCGCACCCCAGTATAAACAGGTGGGAATCCCCTCCGCCCCAGCACCAGTATGGATGAAGGTCCTCCTCGTGCTAGAAATCTACCTTGTCCTGAAGTACCATCCAGAGGCAGGAGGGTAGGTCATCATAGCCACAAAAAGAATGTTGATAATGTTCAGACTAAGGTCAAACCGGTTTCCTTCTCAGGTTCTGAAGTAGAATAAAACTCAGCAATGGAACCCTCTCCTAGATCCTCCGTGTTAAGGGTCGGGACAGGAACAAGGTGCATCAGCCTAATATATACAGAATGTGAGGTCCCATGGGTTCTCACCTCCCTTTATAAGTATATCCAGAAGGACAAAACTTTTGCAACTCCATAGGTTATGGCTGTGAAATCTCCACCATCCTCACCAGAAGAACTCTCTACCTCTAATAGACATCACAGAGAGATATTCTGGGGACAAATGGTAGATGAGAAACAGTTTGGTCCACTTCCAGTATACATGTTCCCTATGCTAGAAACTACTATCGTCAGCCCGTCTTACCATGATGTTGTGGCTAAGTCACTGTACCCTTTGTAGGATAGTCTGAGATATGACGGTTTTCCATCTCATTCATTGTATTCTCCACCGGCCAACCTACCATCCTATAGTTCTTCTTCAGTAACTCTATCGGTTCCCCAACCACCTCTAGTAGTTGAGTGGGGAAATGAAGGTCCATACCCTGAATCTGAGCCCAGAATCTTGAGGGATATCCTCGCAACAGACCATTTTCCGGTGATGTTTTAGATAGTTTTAGCGCATAAATTTTGTGTTCCAGAATCCAACACCCAAGAGGATGTTGATTGTTGCTTCCTGACCCTCCAGGAGACTCATCTCATTCTTCGTCATTATCAAGTGGCTTACCCTAAGAACCAAGCACACATATAGGACTTTGGAGAAAAATTCCATCAAGTTTATTTGGTCACACTCCCTGTGGCCTAGCTCCCTCAGTCATCAGGTAACCGTAGGGCCCTCCTGCAACATTTTGTTTCATGTTTCAGGGTACTTTGTAGTATTATCAAGGACGCGTATCCCCACATACAGATCCGTGGATGCGGGTAGTATGTTGTCCTCCTCTTCTGTCCCATCCGGCGTCAGTCCAATATGCTAGGTGACATAGAGGATATGCCTCCAGGAATGGTCGTGGTTAACATGGTTGACCTAATGGAGGGTGAGAATGAGTTAGAGCTTCTTAGAGAGGACAAAGCCCCTAACGAAGTTTCACACATCTTGGATCTGTTGGGAAGAATTACTCATCAACAGAAGAATCTGTTGTGCCTTCCTATGCCCACCAAAGAACTAGTCTCAGCAAGAATCCCTACAAGGGAAAGGAACTCCTTAGACCTGTCAAACCCTCCCACCCATTAGGATCAGTGTAGAAGGTGGAAGACGACCATAAAAAATCCATGTTGCATCATTAAATATCCAAACAGAAGAATATGATTGACGAACACCATGGGGAATGTGCTGCAGAGCGATGGCAAGACAATGATGATCCTCAGCCGGGGAAGCGTCGGAAGGCACAATTTACCCTCAGCGAACTTCTACAAGGTGACCTTGACTATCCTGACCATACAGACAAGGTTGAAGATGGAAATTATGGAAAGAGGGTATGGTATGTCCTGCCAAATCCTCCTGAATGGCATGACAATCCTCATGATCCCACTTAAGATCCCCCAGCTACTCCCTAGGTCATTCCACTAGCTGCCCCATCAGCCGATGGGTCTTCTTATCATGTTGGAGAACCTGCCAGTGCACTGGTGGACAAGGATCCCCTTCAAGATTGGAACCCCTGCTTGGATGATCCAATTGAAGTACTCACCACCAACCTTGAAGCCTTAGAGACTCAACAGGAAGGAATCCCACCTGATGTTAAGCCGTACACGACATAGGAGGATGATATTATAGCACCCCCATGTTTTAGGAATCCAACATTTTACTCCTTTAACGGGATGAGGGACTCACTATAGGACCTGGCCCACATTATCTCAATGTGTGGCCACATGTTGGGAACTTCAGTGCAGTAGGAAGCCGCCAAGCTCTGGTGCATCGCATAGACATTAGAAGGGTCGGTGCTCGTCTGAAATATCCAGCTCCCCATCGGATCAGTATCCAACTAGGATGACCTCCATTGGAGATATCTCTACTAGTTCAGTTAGACAACTCAAAAGAAGAGTACTTCATACCTTTTAATGTGAAATCATAATCCCGAGGAGTGCTATGCAGACTTTGTTACCCAGTGGAAAGGACTCACATACTCTCTTGACATGCCGCTGACATGGGAGAAATTGTTGACGATGTGTGTAGGGAATGTCAAGATGGAACTAGTCCCCTTTCTGATCTCCCAGAACTACCCTGGGTGATTCTGAGACTTCTCTAATAAGGCCCAACACCTAGTGGAAGCCTTGCATCAAGCTCATCTGGCATGTCCATTGCCTCCTGAAATCCCCACAAGAAGGTCCACTAGGTTCGAGCCCAGAGTAGTGGGCCAAATAGAGGCCCCCAGGAAAATACAATTGTTATCATTAGAGTTGCATCCACAGTCCCACAGAGGCCCTCCACCTCAGGCGTAGTTTCCATCCCATCAGCGCCCACCTCATAATCAGTCAGTTCCCCATGGAATGTGCCCCACCTCCTCGGCAGGCGCCTCTAGCCCCTCATCGGGGTTAGTCTTTGAGGGCCCCTTCCCATATAGGAAAAACCGGACCTACACATTCAGCGAGGAATAGATCCCTGGCTATTTTTGAAGTTCCCTAGAGAAAGGGATTGTATGTTTTCCTGAGTCCAGGAGGCCAGAAGAGGCAAACCTCCTTGATCGTCCTAATTACTCCACCTACCACTGGATCCTAGGGAACACCCTCGAATAGTGATATGTGGTCAGAGACTGGCATAAAGACCAGGTATATAATTACATATTTCGGTTAGGCATTGCTCTGTCACAGGTGGAATGCATCTTCGTGTGGCCAGACAGTAGCAGCGACAGTGAAGGCGAGTGGTATCACTCTAATTGTGGGTCCCAGATGTATGACAACTGGATGGCTGATAAAATTGTCGCCCACACCCATGGTGTAATCCGTGCATTCATGAACTAGATAGGGCCTTCAAAAGCTACAAAAACTACTTCTTAATTGTCATCTCCATCGTTCTCTTCCCAGAATAGCAAATATCTATGGCGTAAGGGAAATAATTGTCCCCCGCCAATGCAATCACCATCTCGTACTCATGGCGACTTCATTCCCCCAAAGATGTCGATACATCCCAGAATCCATCCAGTAGTGGATGGCTCGTCAATTGATGGTCAAGGGTACACCTTAGTTAATACTATAAATCTAGTAAATACCTACATGATTCATGATGATGGGAATTACTAGGCGGATCCTCCCAACATCCTCGGTCATCATCAGCAAAGACAGATCCATGGCTATATGGGCTATCGGAGTGCATCGGTTAGAACATCCTACCAAGCTGTGAACGTGACCGAAACCCAGAAGCATGCCCAGCACAGAGCTCAGTATACACAGCCTTCTCATCTGGTGTCACCAGGACAATTTTTGATGTTGTTCATGTTGTTGGATTAGTCAGATCCACCAAGACCACGTCGTGACCACCCATGCTTAGTTAATGGGCAGACAAAATCCTTTATCCCTCATTCGGCAGTCACTTCGCAGGAATTTATTAGTATGTAGCGAGATATTCTCACTACGAGTCAGCCGCCAGTCTAGCCACCCGGACCCACCATACCTCATGTCATAGAGTGACCACTTGTAACAGATTTTCATGCCTGGCATTGATGTATGATGTTCTCAAAAATCTTTCTAGAATTCCCGCAAATCTCTCCACCCTGGAGGCCCTTTTCTTGTCATTAGATATGCATGAGGACCCCACCAAGGATTTATGATGCCCCATCCAGTATGATATGGAGGTAGTATCTATAGAATCCTTTCATGATGAGGTGGTTGAGAATTATGAATGTCGGTACATCATCTCTTTCTCTAGAGAAGATGAAGTCTCTCCCATACAGGGACACATTTTTCAACTTTATATCACCAGCCAGTTCAACGGCCTACGGTCCGTCACTGTCTTGCCAACATGGGCTCTGGAATCAACTTAATCCTGACTGGGACACTGCGAAAACTGGGATTATCTGAGGATGATTTAAGTCCCTCTGACTTAAGAATCCATGGTTATGATAGTACAAAAGAGACACTAGTTGGCGAGATCTTCTTGAAGACCCAGTCTGGTGGCCTACTTTACAACATTTAATTTATGGTTGACACCCATGACAATGCCTAAAATGCATTGATGGGAAGTCCCTGGCTCCTCTTGCATGTGGACATTCAATCATCATATCACCTATTCCTCAAGTACTCCCTTAATGGATGAGTGGTCATGCATCAAGGTGATGTGTCTTCCTTTGCCTCTTGTGATGCTCTCTATTTGGATGTTGACTACTACAAGAGAAAAGAAAAATATATTCAGGTTAACGCGGTTGAGCATGCTGCAGCTGCGACTGACCCATGAACAGATCATGATGACGCCTACAACATTCCAATCCAATGATTGGAGGATACAACGCCGGACATGGGGCAATGATTCATTGCTTCTAGAAAGAGGGGGTGATCATTACCTTTTCTAAGATACCCACGATTATCTCCCCAGGATCCTACACAAACTAGTCTCAGTTGATCCCAAATACACCAACTCCCATAAGGTATCAGGATGTCCGTCCCATGGAAACGGTAATACGTCATACTTTCTTGTTTCACCGGGCTGTAATTAACCAGCTCAAGCTGACGCACTACTATTTATTTGAAAACATCAAGTGTGGCCCCTTGTTTAAATGACCATATGGTATTGGATCAACAACCTTCATCGTTATGGTTGCGGAAGTACATGAGTTCCCTGATATAGTTTCCACTACCGATCAGGTTGTTACCATCCCTCAATCGGATGCTTCTAACTTAGAAGAAGTTCTTCCCACTGATTATCCTCTCTCTATAAGTGATGAAGGTGATTTAGAGGATTCTACCCTTGCCTTTGAAGAGGGAATCTATGCCACAGTTTATGAATTGGTACAGGTGAACCTCAACAGTGAGGCATACCCAAAACCTACATTGATGAGTGCCATTGTACCCCTCGTGGAACAACAGCAGTACATAGACTTCTTGAAACAACACTGTTATGTATTCTACTAGAGTTATGATGAGATGACAAGACTAGATCCTCATGTATCCATCCAATTCCTTATTCTCTTGAAAAATCATCACGGGTTCTAGCTGCCTCCCTAGAAAATACACCCTTCTCACAGTTCCATGGTTGAGGCAGAAGTTTATATGATCCTCAGGTCCAATATTGTTAAGGAGTTCTTGTACCCTAATGGGATGGATAACATTGTGCCAGTAAGGACGAAGAACATACACATTAGAGTCTGCATCAACATCTGGGATCTCAGTCATCACTGTCTGAAGGATTATTTTCACCTTCCTGTGACAGAATTGTTGATCAATGTTGCAGCTGGGTACCAGACCCTCTCTTTCATGTATGGGTACTTCTGGTATAACTATATCCAAATGGCCACCAAGGATGCGGATTATATAGCCTTCAGGTAACCACAAGGTACTTTCTGTTTCCAATTCATGCACTTTGGTTTAAACAATCTAGGCGCCACCTATGAGCGAGATATGCATTGCATATTGAAGTCAATCCTAGGAACATTGGAGGAATGTTACATGGATGACTTTGTGGTCAAATCTTGCTAGCGTTAGGACCATCTCAAAGACCATGAGAAAGTATTTTCCTTCCATAGTTCCCATCACCTGAAGATGAACCCATTAAAGTGTGCATTCGGTGTCACCCCATGAATGTTCCTCTTCTTCGTTGTTAGATATAGGGGCCTTGAGAATATCCCAGATAAGATTAAGGCCATTATCCAGATGTCTCCTCAAAGAATCCTTTGCGAGATTTGAGGCTTCCACTGCCACTTAGCCTATATATGCCGATTCATCATGAATTTGGTCGGCATGTGTAATCCCTTTTCTCGGATCATGAAGAAATAAAACTTCTATGAGTGGGATGAAGAGTGCCAGGCTAATTTTGTGGAAATCTATGAGAATCGACTCCATCTTGTAGTTTTAATGCCACCCGTCTCCATAAATCCCCTAGTCCTTTATATGATCTCCTCGTAACAATCTACCGGAACCCTTCTCTCCGAGAAGACCAACGAGGGAACAGAGAATAGATTCTACTACATTAGCCACATGCTCCTCGATACAGAGACCAAATAATACCATATAGAGAAGTGAAAGCTTACACAGGTATTCGCAATATAGAAATTTTGGAATTACCTCCAGTGTCATGAGGTATAGTCGGGGTCCCTGGTAGATCCCCAGAAGTACATCCTGAACCACCACATGTTGATAGGCCAACTAGCTTTTTGGGAAATAGTCCTCTAGTAGATCGATATCAGGTTTATCCATCTGAAGGCTATCAAAGGGAATGCATTGGTGGACTTCCTTACTACACATCTAGCTCCGGCGGTCCAGTCCCTAATCCTCGGTTTTCCCAATGAAGCGGTTCTCTCGGTGGACCAAGCTATGTCGTGCTGGAAAATACACTTCGATGGTGCTTTATGAAGCCCCATTGGTAGAAGACCCAATGACCCCATACTCAACATAGTAGTCATGGGTATTGTCTTCTTTACCCTGGCACAAGACATTCTGACATACTCATTCCTATTGTAAGAAGGTTGCACCAACAATGAGGCAGAGTACCAGGCTCTGATCACTGACCTTTAGCTGGCCCACGAGAATGATGTGCCCCATTTTCATGTGAAAGGGGATTCAGAACTAGTCATCAAGAAGATCAACAGTGACTATGTCATCATAAATCCATAGCTCGTACCATTTTTGGAGCACACATTCCATCTAATGGATCAGTTCCTATCTTGGACAGAAGCTACTCATGTCCCTTGATTTCAGAATGGTGGAGTTAAAGCCATGTCTGGCCTAATTGAATCACATGCAAATCCCAAATAGGATGATTTGATAATGAACTTGGAACACTAGAGATTCAATGTTTCTGTCACTCTAAATGTTTATAAAGGCCTGTAGGTAATCCACCTTACCATCAGCGCCTCCACCTTAGGACTCCCAGGTCCCCTCGATGTAGTGATTGAAGTGATTCCCGATTGGAGGTCCCCCTTTGTTGTATATATCTAGAATTGTAATCTCCCAGCAGATCAAGATGAGCGTGAGCGACATAGATGTCACATGTTACATTTTACCCTCTAGGATGGTCTTAGTTGTTAGCAGGTCCTCTACAAGAATGGGATTTATGGGGTTCTCCTTTGTTTCATTCCAAGAGTAGATATTTCCTATGACATGCAAGAGGTTCATTCCAGTTACTATGGGTCTTATTAGGATGGGCCAAAAATATCTCACTAGATCCAGATAATGGGGTACATTTGGACCTCTATGATCAATGATGACATTGAGTTCCCCAAGAGGTTCCAAGCATGCCATATTCGTGCTAACATTCTGCATCGGCCCCCAGAGCCTCTCCAATCCACCAAGTACTCTTGGACATTTCTGTTATGGGGACTCGATGTTGGGGGACCATATCCACCGGTGGTAGATCACCATTGCAAGTTCATCATGACTCCTATAGATTTCTTCTCCATGGGGGCAGAGGTAGTTCCGCTCAAGGAGATCAAGGCTTGTTTTTTCATTGACATTGTGACCTCCAACATTGTCTACCAGTTTGGAGACCCTCACACCATCCTCACAAATAACTACGTGAACATCTAAGCAGTTGAGCTAATGAAATTGTAATCTAAGTACCACAACCATTATAACCAGACCTCATACTATCATGTGCAAGAAAATGGACAGATCGAGGTGTTTCACAAAACCCTCTCTGGAATTTTGCAGAAAATAGAGGCCAGAATATAAAGAGTTGGCTAGAAAAGCTCCCAAATTCCCTTTGGGCTTATCGAATTATAACTCATAATTCCACCCAGATGACCCTATATTCCCTGGTATATGGGACATGTTCTTCCTTCCCATCGATATTCAATTTCCCTCATTGAGCACATTTTTCTATGATCGGAAAAAGCCAGATAAAGTTGCTGAAATCCATCTGGCTGAGTTGGAAGTACTCGACAAGAATAGGATTCATGGCCTATAAAATCTAGAAAGGAATCTGAACAAGATAGATTGACCTTTCGACAAAAAAGTGTTCCTCTGTTCCTTCTTGCATGTTGACTTGGTATTGGCCTTGAAGGCAACAGTGATACCTGGTAGGAAATAACACTAGGTGGAGCCGAAATCGGAAGGACCATACATTGTTCACAAGGTTTACTCCAATGGAGCATACTCCCTGGTTACCAAGGATGGTGAACGCATGACTCCTCCCACCAATGCCATGTTCCTCAAGAAGTACATTGCCAGGTATGTAGGGTCCATCCTGGCCTTAAACTATATGGTCCAACATGACCAGAAACTGTATGGTCCAGTATGACCTTATACTATATGGTCCCACATGACCTTAAACAGTATAGTCTAGCATGCCCTTAAAATGTATGGTCCTGCATGACCTTAAACTATATGGTCCCACATGACCCTAAACTGTAGGGTCCTCGCGGACCATAAACTTCCTAGTCCTATATGACATTAAATTGTTGCATCTACACTTCACGATGTTAAATTCCATGGTTCCTCCTATAAGATGTTAAACTGAATATCAAGAACAACATATATATTGATTCCCATCCTCATGGGAAATGAAGGAATGCTCATATTATTCATCTTGAGTCATTCCCTAGTTTCTGCTTTTATTATCCCCTCCTAGGAATAGTTCTTTTGGAGGATCCCACATGGTGTCGCATAGGTCCTTTTATCCCCACTCATGTCAGGGTTATGATGATTGCACCATGTTCCCTACCTCGTTCTTATCTCGTACTACATCCTTACCGCATCACGTTAAAGTGCTTGGATCTTTCAAAACTACATACGGATTGATTCTTATCCCCATAGGATACATAGGGCAGCCTGAACATTTTTTCTGTAGGCCCAGCCACAAACTCTAATATCTCCCCATGAGTTTTGTCCCGCGCAGGCATATTAATTCTCTTTCCATCCCTTCCATTTTTTTCCATTATCTTTCCCATCAAAAATGGCCATCAAACGATATGGATATATAGCCTAAGGGCTCTACTATCGCTTCGGGCCAATGACCATGATGATTTCGAACGAAAGATTCATATAAGCCCCATGTATTGTATAAGGTTAGCAGTTGACACTCATTTGGTGTTCCCATTTCAGGTCATATGATATAGGTGTTGTGTTTTGAATTTGGTTAATAGTCATCTTGTGTTGTTGTCACCACTCCCATATGTCCCAAACATGGAGTGAAGTGGTTTATTCTGCCCCGTCGTCTCTCCAAACCTTGGTCTGCCTTGAGCAGGGGGTAATTCTAGTGGTCATACCCTTATGTGATAAGGGGAGCCTAATCCTTCTTCTGGTCTCCCACACCGAGCATTCCTCACTTTGGATTAGGAGCAATGGTGAGGAAATTCCTATACGAGAGGTCATATGGATCCAGTTGTTTTGGGCATCCCACCTCAAGTCCTTAAAACCTTTGGCCCCCTTGTCTGAGTTATCATTTTGGATTATACAATGTGGTATGGATTCAAATTTTGTTAATGTCAGGCTATTTTTCCATGACACACATATCCCCTTGAGACATAAATCGCTTAATTTATCTTACATCTTGTGAGATTCGGCCCTACCATGCTTCATGACCACCATTATTTGGGTTTCCATCACCCTCTATATCCAAAAGGACCCCCAGATGGCATGGATGCTTGGCCCAAGGGCTCTACTACCATTGCGGGCTAACATCCTTGAGTGTATCAGACAATGAATTGATACAAGTCCCATGTTGTGAATATTTTCAATGGTCGACACTCAATTGTTTCCCCGAACTCTTCTCACACAAGGGTGGTTACTGTGTCGCAAACTTGGTCAACAGTTGTCCTCTATCATCATTTACACTTTGTCAACTTCCATAGGCATGATGATTCTCCCTCCCCATCCGACGTATATGACATTAAACTAGGCATATGTGGTCCGATCTCTATGATTTCATACTAATATAACCATCATCTTTACTGCAAGATGTTAAACTAAAAGCTATTTGTGGCATTCTGTCCATGGTTGGGCCTTCTTGGGATCCTAGCCCAAGTTCCCACTTAAAATTGTACAGTGTGGTAAGGGATTATGTCCTCATTCATGCCAGATTACTCATTTTGTCGTACACATTACTCGTTTGGGTATCTTTACCTTATTTTTATCCTTCTTTCATGATGAAAAATTGTGTGTCATTCTATTTTAGAACTATTTATAGCATGATTCCAATCCTCATGGGATATGTAGGACCTCCAAAATTCATATTTTTCGGGTCGTGCCCCATCTCTTAGAAACCACCCAATCATCATGTCCCATTTTCCAGCGTTCTTCCAAGAGAGGGGTATATGGAATTGTGTATCTAGGGTCCTCATTCACATTAGGTTTATAACAACCATGCCACATATGTATCTCCCTTGAGTGGACATCGCTACCTTTCCCTACTCTCATCTCTATGAGTCAGTTGCTACTAACTCGGGTCCCTTGACCCTCTTCGGTGATTTACCTATGCGCCCAAGAGTACATTGGTTTAGATCCTCGAGTGTCATGTTCTTCCAGGATATGATTTCACTAATTCATCAGGCTTTGTTTTCCCCTTCATTTGGGCTTCCATTATCTTTCACATCTGAAGAGACCCCCAAATGGAATGGATGATAGGCCTAAGGGATCTACTACCATTACAGGTCCAATGTCTTTGTGGATCTTAGGAAAAAAATTGATACAAGTCCTATGTTTTGAATATGGTCAGTGGTCAACACTCATTTTTTGTTCCCATTTCAGGTCAAATGATATAGACACTGTGTTTCGAACATGTTTAACAATTTCCTCCATCATCATGCCAACCCCTTCAAGCCTTGAATGTCGGTTACATGGCTCACAACATTTTCCACCCCATTGTGTCCAAATGGAATTTCAACACTCTAGTAATACCCCTCAGTGCACATTTTTATGTTAGGAGTACAAAGCCGTAGTAAGGAGTCATTCAAGGATCCACACTGACTTCTCCTTGGCGTGTATTCAAAGGATTTAAAAGGACCTCTTCCACCCTTGTTTCCCCAACTAAGTTTGACTTACGTGGGCTTAGAGACCAAATCATGGCATGCGCTTGCATGGAAGAGTTCTTCTTCTCCAGTGGTTTGAGCTCTAATACCATAAAAAGGATCTTTCATAGGAAAATGTATAGCTTGATTCCCATCCTCATGGGATACGTAGGAACTCCCAAGACATCTCATTTGGTGTCCAGATTGAGTCCCACTAATTTATCTCTTATGTTCTTCCTTTTAGGCCCCATCTCTTATAGGGTAGTGTGATGGGGTGTGTTTGGTCTTATGCCTTCTTTCATGTCAGGTTTACAATTTCCACATCACGTGATCCCGTTACAAGAGCTATTCCCTCCAACCTCATGTCCCTTGCCTTGCACGATGTTAAACTGCTCATGTAAGAGCTAGTCTCTCTTGCACCATATTCTATAATCGTTTCAGCCCCCCTCAGCCCGAGGTTTCTCTATTGTAATTTCACATCATGTGATATTGGATTATGTCCCCATTCACGTCGGTTATTCTTTATAACACTATGCACATTCCCCCTTAAACCTCTCCTCCCATGTTTCTGTCAAAGAAATGAGATATTAAACTATACTACCTAGTCCCACATGACTTTAAACTATTGCGTCTACCCTAAATGCTGATAAAATGCATGGTTGGTCCCATCACAAGACCCTAAATTGTGACATTATCATCATGGCCGCCCGAAGAAAAACTCCACTACATCATGGTGTCCTCATTTAAGGGGACATCATGTTCGGTATCAGTCACACTCCATACCATTTTTCAATATCTTCATATGGATTGATTCTTGTGGCCATACCTGAGCATTTATCCTAGATCCATTGCTTCACAAAAAAACACAAATTCATTCTGTAGGACAAACATGATCTATCAAATGCCACTTTTTTTATGCGATGGAAAAAGACGCATGACCTTATCATCCCTGGCACCGGTACCTTACTATTCCACTGCTTGAATTATGTATGGATTGACTCACATCTTGATGGGGTACGTATGAACGCCTAATCACATTGCTTTTGGCACAACAAAACATCCATTTTTAGTCCCTCGATCTAAAACCTCCCCAGGGAATATATAGTGATCTGGACTCCAGATCCTCATATGCATCAGGTTTCATAATTAGCCTTCTATGTGTCTTCATCATTCCAAACATTTCCTGGTCTGGGTTCTCTGACCATAAACTAAGATCACTCTGCATCATTGCTATATGATGTAAAACTACACGACATCTTCCAGAACAATGTATGGGTTGATTCCCTTCTTCATGGGATACGTAGGAATGTTGAGACACATTGTCCTCGGGTCCAGTCCATAGAATCTGAAATCATGTCCTCTCTCTTTCGGACCCTAATCCGGAATGCTTTTGAGAGCATGTGGTTTGGTGATTACCTCATGGGCCCTAATCCACCTCGGGTTTTGGAATAACTGCACCATGTGCCCCCATGTCTTTTCCCAACATGGTTCGAAACTATGATCTACATATGGGAACTATGTGTTGGATTTTTCTACGTCGTCGCCCTATGCCCAGTGCATTAAATCAATCACCCCTTAATGTCCAATCATTCGACCATTAATTTGGAAAGCATGCAACCTCCGGACCCTTTTCCTTGGAAGGGGACTTAACTCCCTCGGTCTGATATGTCTTTTTTTCATATTCAGATGCATTGTGGAAGTGCATGAAGTGTGTAATTTTCACAGGGACATTCCCTCATTCCATTTCCAAGATTTGTGAGCCCATCATGTAGATCCTCATCCTCTTCTTTGTATGAAGGGACCCCCTTTATGACCTAGTCTCATGCCACACTGGCTTACCTATCATCTTGGTCCAACATCCCTGAGGACCTCAGATGACATTTGCGACTAGTCCCATGTTTCCAACATGGTCAGTGGTTGACCCTTATTTGTATGTCATCATTCCAGGCTAACAGAAGATGGATACTATGATTCAAACATAGTCAAAATTTATCCCCTATCGTCATTCCAGCATAATTGTGGTGTAGATTTCAAGCATCATGATTCACATATTTCTGCTTCCTTATGTTCATGTGGAATTCCAACATACTAGGATTTACCCCCTTCACGCTTCTAGGTTCATTATATAGGCGGGTACGAATCAATTGGACATCATTCACCTAGATTCTCATTGCCCCGCCTAGAGTCTCCTTGTTCTAGGAAAGTCCCATCAAAACCCCTTGTTTCCTCACATCGAGCATGAATCATGTGGGCTTAGTAGATGAGGTCAGATGTGTACAAGCGCAGTCATGCCACACATGCCTTTCATCATCCAACGTGACATTAAACTATGCTCTTAGAACTATGTATGGATTGATTCCCATCCTCATGGTGTACATTGGAACACCTGAGAACTTTTCCTTGGGCCCAGCCTATCATTCACTTTTGGTCCCTTGACCTAAAGAACTTATTCTGGGGATACATGGTGTGGTTCAAACTCCTTATGTCCTCATTCACATTGGGTCCACAGCAACCGCACCACATGCTCCCTTCCTAGGATCTTCCGTTTCACTTTTCATCCTATTGTATGACATTAAACTGCACGATCCCACACATCCTTGATGCATGAAACTAAACTATGGTTCTACCCTGACCAAGTTAAAGATGCTCCATGTTAGTCATGGGATACACCAGTTCCTTTGTTAGAGAGGATTTCACCTATCAGTGTTTGTCTTTGAGCACACAATGATTGATGATGTATGATTGGTGTGATTCTCATCATTATGGGATAAATAGTGACGCTCAGGATTTTCGCCTCAGGCCCAACCCCAGGTTCATTAACCCTCCAAGCACCTCAACCTTGATCACGGTCCAGAATCTATGACATTAAACTTAGAGCCTACAGTCCAAGTAGCATGGCATTAAACAATTAACCTTGGTCCATACAATATGACCATTAAACTATGTGCACATTCCTCATTGTACAATGTTAAACTACTTGTCTATCATCCTCATTGGTATGATGTAAAATTACATGTCACTCCAGGTCCTTTCCAGAGACGTCCTGTGCAGAAGTAGGTATGACCCCTGATCAGATCGATGCACCCACCTAATGTGTTTTCATCACTGTGGCATAATTTACAGATTTTTGTACTATATTTGAACAACCAATCAATCCATACTGCATGCTTTTCGTTCCCATTATTCAGACCCCCTTCCTCTTTCACGACTAAAGGAACCCCCTAAAATTATAGATTCTTAGCCTATGGCTCACCTATTTTACTGGCATAACATTCTAGAAGACTCACATATGTCATTTCAAGTCATGCCTTGTGTTTCAAACATGGTCAGTGGTCAGCCCTCATTTGTTATTCATATTTCAGGCTATCGCAATAAGTATATTGTGTTTTGAACATGGTCAACAGTTATTTTTCATTGTCATGCAATCCCAACAGTGTTTTTAGTTTTTGGTATCTTGATTCACACCTTCCACTCCCCTATGTTCGAATTAATTCCAATGCCCATGGAGTTACCCCACTAGTGCACTATATCACATTGGGAGGACGTCAGGTCAATTTCTCTAAGGTCCTCATCTTCCTATCAGGCCTCCCCCTTTTTCTTCCTTTAAATCTGAATATGTTGTTCAAACCCCCGGATGCTCGATGCTTGGTTTGCACTCTAACATTTTGGTGGAATAATATGGTGGTAATCCCTTGTTCCTCACATCGGGCCTAACCCATGTGGGATTAGGGATTGATTGGTGGATGTTCCATGAATATGAAAATAATGCAGTAAACCAATACAAATAAAAGATTCCATGCATGTAGCTAGCGTAAAATTATTGAAGAATGAATGCATGTTTGAGGGTTTTAAGGTATTACAACACCCAAGGATAGATCCCTCCCATAGACTAGTTGACCCCTTCAAAAGAATGTTGCAGCACTGAAACCCTCTGGCATGTGGTGTGTAGGATTTGTTGTCGCATGCTCAGCTCCCGCTACTCCTCAGTAGCGATGAGGCGTAGTTCGTCAGCCACAATCTGGTCCAGCACCACGTCTGTCCCAATAATGTCCATTTCATTAGAGGATTACTTCATGCCCATCCTCAGCCTCTGTCATATAGGCCTTAAATCACAATATTAGCTCCGATTGTGCATTTAGGGAGGCTGTGTGGTCATCCTCCCAGAGCTACAGTTGGTGGACCTTGTGTTCAGCCTCCCAGGGCCTCTTGATGCTCACTACTTTCCTCTGCTACAATCCCACACCAAGGTTGGGATCATACTCCTGAATCATCTTTTTCATGAGATTTTGGATGAACATGTGAGGATGTTGGGCATCTAATCACCCAACACACAGTTCACATAGTCGTGAACGAAGTCTCTCCAACTGGTCTATCCATTTTTCTTGAGGGGTGTCACTGATAAAGTGCATGAATAGATTGCATGACCGGCAGTGGACTATCTTTCTATCCTCTTCATCAGAGGCAGTTTCGTCCCAGTCCACGGGGTTGGCTGGCTCATACCCAGGGAATGCCCCAAATAACTCATCAGTCGGGTCTGCATCTGGAGTCTGATCAGTTAAGGTGGGACCAGGGTTGTTCAAATGATCTTCATCATCAGATCCCAATTCCATGATCTTGGGCATAGCCCTGTCAACAGTCCCTCTAGTGATCTGGAGCGCCGCTACATGGTCGGTCTAGATATCATCCTCCACGACAACTAGAATTCCCATGGGAAAAGCACTGCTAGGAATACCAACCAGACAACCCAAGGTATCCCACACTATTTGAAGATCTGTACATTCCAGAAAGGCATAGATGTTTGTTAGATTGGTCATTGGGTGGCAGTCATGAGTTTTGTAAGGGGGACTTACAAATACTAAATTCTCAGTCTCAATACCGGGTTGTTTCTGTAGAGACCCCGAGGCATGGCCCTAAATATATTATTTGATGGTCTATAAACTCCCGAAGAGACACCTCAGTTATCCTGGAAATGCTGGATGCGGTAATCTTCATAGCAGTGGGCACAGATCCTGAATTCCCAACATCTACTTCCACTAAGGGATGATAACATGTTTTGTACATGAGGTCTCCCTGTACATTTCAAATGATTAGTATGGAGTCCAAAATTACCTAGATGTGAACCCTGAGGAAGGGGATTTGGATTTTACCACAAGGTCCTCTGTAAGGTTTTCAAGATCTGAGTCATGATAACCAACTTTTCCCTACTCCAATGGGCTCCCACTACCAGCCTCCTCCTCCAAAGAGGACTTGTCCGATTATTTTGGTAGAGGGAAGCACACTCAGTTTTGCAGTCGACAAATTTGGGGGAGCTGTTCGATCCAACAACACCTTTAACTGATCATTCATTGGATGTGGAACACCTAGGGAGTGCATGAAGTCCTCCAACTCGGCCAAGTATTGCTTTGCTTCCTCATGGGACACCGCAAAGTCAGACGTGATAGGTGAAATCCCCAGAAAACCCTTCCTCAAATAGTTCAGGTGTTGCCACATATCGGATGGGCTGATTAATGTTTTGTGGACTTTACAAATGTCCCAGGATTCTAGGAAGATAGCACTCTCTGGCATGTCTATGTGTTATAGCTACTTCACCCATGCCTGAGTGGTTATTCAACAGAATCCTCTCTGCCACATCCCCTCTTGATAACTCTGATATTCTGGGACTGTCGGGTCCACTTCCATTACTATATCTGCTGCCACTCCCTCCCCCTCAACCAGTATGGGCCTTGCTACCATCGAGGCCTTTCTACCGTGTGATTTCATTAACGTCTTCTGACACCAACCTCGAGGTTGGGGAGGTGTAACATCACTGGATCGAATAGTTGGCTACATCAGCATCTCCCCAGTGTAGGTCACCTCCCATCTTTGGGCATACACCTTCACCAAGACGAAGACAGTGGTGGGTGGAGTCAGCTCATTCTGCATCATCCGGTCTTCCCGTGTGAACATGAGCCACATCTCCTTCATCACCCACAGATGTTCCTTGTTGTACACCCCTAAAGAGACATGTGGGGTCATTCACAGCATACAATGAAATTTCCTGACGAATCGGTGCAGGGTTTATGGCATGCAGTGAGGCTCACGGTCCACTATTCCCACTAGGACTCCACCTTGAAAGGTCATGAGATAGGATCAGTTCTCTTCCGTTCTTTGGACATCATCGGTACAAGCACCCATTTTCATTGTGAATAGAAGAATTTTGAACTCTTATACCTTCCAAACACATTTCAATACCGCATGCGTAGTCCTCTTGGTTAGAAATCTCTCTACCACATTCAGAATAGATGGGAGGAAGTTCGATTCTATAGGGGAGATGTGGTTCATATATTCCTAGACCCCCCTGACGTGCACCGCTACCCATCCATATAGGATATGTAATGGCCCACATATCTTCTGTGGCCTCTTCCACTTTATGATATGCCACAACATCTTGTACATTTTGGAGAGCATCGAGATTCTGAGGTTAACCCGTCCACCTATCTCCAACATGGATGCCAAGATAAATGTGCTTGGTCTCACTCCCAGGTATGTATCCCTCATCAGAAGCATCCAACCACAGATGAGAGCCATGATGAATGTCGTCAACCTGACTACCAGTTGTTACTCAGTGATGACACTCAAACCCCTTGTTTTCCACTAGATATCCTCCAAGATCCACCTGTATAAGTTGTCATTTCCCCATTGATCTCCCTTCAGGCAAGATCAAGGCCTCCCTAGAAAATGCATGTCTATAAGGAAGTTCAGGAACTACTGGAACCACCGTCTGAAATGGGAATCTCGCACTGCTTCCTTGTCCACTCCCATCCCAAGCTCCATCAACACCAACGCCAGTGGAATCATTTGATTCAGATCTCCCCTCACACATATAATTGAGAGGAATTAATCCTACATCACCCCTTTATCAGGACCCATGAAATTTGATTTAGATCCCATAAACGGATGCCATACTCCCCATGGTGTAAGTGGAAGGTATTGGTCCTCGATGACCACCTTCTCAACAACTCTGTAATCAGCTACTTCCATTGATAGATATCGAATTGGGAGGCCCAAGCTTCCTAATACAGGCCCATTCTCCTCATCTCTTCCCCCAAATCATTATACGAGGTACCTACCCAATAGGCCCATGCTAAGTAATATGTAAAGTTTCCACCCAAGAATGGATCCTACTCATCAGACCATTCCTTCCTCGGGTTCCTTAGGGCCGCCTCTAGGATCGTCTAGTACATAGGGGGATGTCTCTGACTGCAGTTCCTTCCCTTCAACATAGTCCAGATTATTTTATAGACAATCAGCAATAATATGAGTGATTTACTCCTGGGCATGGCTGCCAACATCCCTAAACCATTGGCACTTCAATGAAATTCTCTTGAACCAGTAATTTATCACATCCCTACATTCGTTAGAGATAAAGACGTCATCCCTCATCCAAATGACATACAGAGGAAGCCTCTTACATAGTGGATAATTTCTTAAGCTTTTCAACACCAGATTTGCCAACGAATCATGGTCAAAGTGGCTCCATACCAACTCCCCAAGACCCAACCTATTCTCCATATCCTCCTTCAGGCAGCATCCAAAAGGACCCCCCCAAGCATCCTCTTGGTGATAAATTACGTTTTTAAGATTTGGACATTTTTTGTTTGGGTTAGCCAAGCATTTTCACAATGTTTGTTCTCGGAGACCATTCACAGAGCTCGAGACCAGCAATGGAATCATGAATCCATGCACCAACATTTGGATTCCAAACATGGATTGCACCATTGTGGTGTCAAAGACTCATTGTGAGCTGCGATGCAGAAGGCTCAATTCATGGAGAGAAATCACGTAGCACGCTGAGTTTCCCGAATCGAGAGCGCTAAAATACAAAATCGCGGAGATGATAATGGGAGAAAGAGAGATCATATCTTCTATTTATAGGCATGGACCACTAGTGCATTTCATGGCATCTAACTACATCGAGCTTCATGGCGAGTTTAGCCTACCTGTTTCCTCTTTACTTCATGATACTCCTTCACGAGTCCTTTTCTCGATGGATGAGGGATTTTTGTGATTGACCCTCAGACATTGACCCTCACTTCTCCCCAGCTCCAAATTTTAGGGGGGATTTGTTGGTGCCAAAATTTTGGAATAATGAGAACGAATGGAAATTATTAGGAGCTGCCTCACGAAGACCATTCGTGGAGCCCCCAGGGGCCCATGGCCGATGCCCTGCTATTCCTTCACGAACCCACCACGGAGCAAGGAGGCAGGATCCTCCATGATCCCCTTTGATGTTCATGAACTCGCCGAGGAGAAAAGAGGTGGGATGCTCCGCGAACACCTTTTGACATTCTCATACCCTCCATGGAGTGATGCTCAGGCTTACCGTCAAGTAAGCTCTACTTCACGACGCCTCTTTAATATAAATATCAGGCTCCCCTCAATCCTAAAGGATAGATCCTATGAACTTTCACCTTCCGAGCTCGCTAATCGCAAAGCAATTTTTGTTCTTCAAAGCATGATATTTTTATGTTACTTTTTAATTACAATGTACCTTCCCTTTGCATGAATTGTGACACTCTTTAAAGAGGGATGCCCTTCGCAGAGCCCATGAGCCTCCGTGAAGGAAGGAGATACCTAAATGGACTTGGGAATTCATGGAGAACTCATGCTTTTTGAAGTACTCTTCTTTCACATGTGACCCACATGCTAAGGCAGGGTCACTGTGCTTCATGAAGCACATTACATCACATTACAACACTTCGCAAGGAACCCTTTCTTCGTGAAGCACTACTCTGCGAATGCCTTTCTGCTTTGTGAAGAAACTTCCATATGCACCTATGCCCTATGCCTACGCTAGGCCACATCACATTGCAAAGCACCCCCCTTCAAGAAGCTCCTCCACTATATGGAGCACCAGAGGTTTGCAAGGCTTCTACATATGAACCCCTTTGCTCTACAACTCCTTATCCCATGTGGCCCCATATGTTTTCATGAAGCATTTTCAAGGTATTTTTTGTGTTGCTTCTCATTGCATTGCTTCACCTCATGCTTCTTCACATAGGCATGCTCATGGCTATTTCTCATTGGCATAGCCATGCTAACATGGACCCCTCAATGGAACACTCCATAACACGCCTTCACTATTGAATTTATGATGCCTTCTATTCCTCAAGGGTAGGTAGTTATCTGTAATGAATTTCATTGGGGTGCGGATTGAACCCGCCTCGTTAGAACTGTAGGATGTTAAACTACCACGCACCATCTTCCTCAGCACATGATGTTAAAAAGTGACCTCGCCCCATGAACCATACGTGGGGTTCCCACAATTTGGACATTCTCTCTCCAACTGGCCTCTACCAGGTTAAAATAATTCCTCACGAGGAATGAGACCCTCTTTATTGGAGCAGCATCTGTCCATGGGGAATGTTAAACCACCTTGGTGTAAGCCCCGGTCCTTTGTTACAGGAGGGAATCCCTCCTACTCTAATCTTCTCCCTTGGGGCTTTGCTTCCATCGGGCCTCCATCTTTGAGTAATCCTTAATCTGTATCTCCCAAGGTTGATAACAACATGTAAGTCCCCATTTTACATCCCATAGACTCACCATCCACGACGTGATCGTCGGGCCTATACCGTCTCTTGTTTCTCCTACCGAGCATAACTCATGTGGGCTTAGAGTAAGCATCGACCATGAAATCCTCCCTGGGTAGCCGTGATTGTAAGCCCCAACCTCCATTTCTGAAGTACCTGGTCTTTAATCCATGCCATGGAAAGGTTCGTAGGAAGCCTCCCCGGGGATCAAGCCCACAATCATGGCTTTCGACCCCCTTCACGTAGGTTCCCACCATTGCTGAACTACGTGATCTTTTATCCTTACAAAGGAAAGGTACATAAGAAGCCTTCCTGAGGTTCAATCCCACCATCTATTGGTCCCTAAAAACTTCACGTTGTCTCATCAAAACCCATCCTGAACTACATGGTCTTTCATCTTTTCCATGGAAAGGTAAGTAGGAAGCTTCCCCATGGTTCAAGCCCAACAACCATTAGTCCCGACCATCTTCTCGTCATTTCTAACTCTTCCTGAACTACGTGGTCTTTGATCCTTGCCAAGACATGGTACGTAGGAAGTCTCACTGAGGTTCAACCCCACCATCCACTGGTCCAAACCACATTTACATCAAACCACCTTTGTCCCGCATGACGTTAAATTGGATGCCCCTTTTTATCATGTACGACATTAAACAGCATCTACTGCACCGAACTACGTGGTCTTTGATCCTTGAATCTGATATAGGGTACGTTGGAAGAATCTATGAGGTTCAACCCCTTCCTTTGGTTAGCTATTGTGACCTCGTCTAGTGGAAAACTGTTGTGACCCCATCCAACAGTAAGTCGTTGTCAACCCCATCCAGCGGTAAGTCATTGTGACCCTATCCAGCGGTAAGCCGTCGTTCCCCCAACTGAAGGTAGGCCATTGAGGTCCCGAAACGATGGTAATTCATCTTTAGATGAACTACATGGGCATTGATTCCCTTCCATGGGGAAACATAGGAAGGCTCTTTTAGGTTCAATCCCATCACTCGTGACGCATCCTGATCTCTCCCATGAGCCTATGTGTCTCGGGAAGGTCATGCCCAAACTTGGAGGTTCCACTTCCTCTAGATTCCATCCATACATCCATTTTCATGGGTCACCTCCTTAGGTGTCCTATCATCCCACTGAACTATGTGGACTTTGATTCTCTTCCACTGGGATACGTAGGAAGTCTCTTCAAAGCTCAAGCTCAACATCACCATCGACCTCATGTCAGTTCCATCCCACCCTCTCTCAATATATTTCGACTCTCCATCATCCATCCTGATTATTACCCAAGCCGCCACATCTGAGTGAGATCATGCCAATTTGTCTCCTACCATCAGTGTTCCCTCGAGGGGTTCAACCCATCTGATCTACTCTAGTTAGTGTTCCGATCAGTCTGATCTGTCTCAGGTAGACTTTAAACTCATGGCATACCCTTTCTTAAACATGGGAATCTGAGGAAAAACGTAGATACATACCAATGGAATAGAATTCCCCACATTCTATGTGGGAATACTCAGGTTTCCGTGCCCTCGAGAAGCTCTATAATAAAGGGAATAAACATAGATATGCTAGATCTCCAGCGTCCAAACATGTCAGTGATGTCCAATGTGACTACTCCCCCGACCGAAGGTTGCTGCCTAGACCGGACCCCCTAGAAAGTCCCAACAGAAGTAGTGTGATTAATCATAATCCATGAAGAAATGAAAATGGGAAGAGTTTTACGAACAACGTCATAGTATTTAAGGGAGACCCAGACTAGGTGACGAGTTCTACGGGGGAATCCACAGAATAAAGAACACACATCCGACCATCATGTTTTGATCAAGAAGAAAATGTCCCTGAATAAGCAATGAATGCCACCCGCCTTTAGAAAGCGGAAATGTGGGGAAATAGTAGTGCGCCCGCCATCGATGGATGTGTCCACCCGGAAAAAGCATTAGAAACAATGACCATTTGGAACAGTAATCTGACCAAAAGAAAAGAAACCACACATAAGAAGTGATAAAAATTTTGTATCTTATAAATGAATATATGATACATTTATATCATGTAATATATAAATAACGATTTTAAAAATGCTAAATTAAGTGTTATTTTCATAAAATTTAAACATTTATTTACAATTTTATAATTATTATAGTCACTTAAAAGAAACTTTGTTCCCATAAAGTAGGTTCATTAATTAATATTTTGTTTCCCTATGATAATATTATAATTCTATGAGACATTAATTAATTTTTAATGTGTCATAAAATCAGTTCTAATATTAAAATCAATATTTTTCAAATAAATTAATTTTTTAATTAAAGATTAAATTTATCAAATTTTACAAATTATTTTCATAAAATTGGGTTCGTATTTTAAATATACAGATTAAAAAATTCTTAGGGTGATATTTTCATATTTTTCTAAAATAGTGGATTTTTTCTGAATAGTGAAATAAAGTAATTTTTAGTATTTAACATTTTAAAAAAATATATAAATTTTTTATTCATGGATGATTTAAGAAACCATTAATTTACAATCAAATGAATGATTTATTTTACCTAGTAACAATAATAAACATTATTGATAGTCTTGAGCCAAAATAATAAACTAGTGAATAAAATAATGAAAAACACCCCACGCATCGTCCTATAAATATTACCCATCACCACCAATTCTCCTCACACCATATAAGCCTTTTATATTGTGAAAATTATTCACAATTACACTCTCATACATCTTCCCCACATATTGGTCTAGATAGTATCACCAAAATACCATTTCCATGTTTCGTATAGAGGCTCTCAAGGAGATGATATTCATGAGGTAAGACCCTCCTTTTTCATTTATTTTATTTTATAATATTATCCCCACAAAAAATAATCCATCAACCGTGGAATGGTAACACAATTATCATATATATAGTAGAATATTATTTTTTAATGGAATATCCATCATCAAATCTCTTTTCATATCCTTCTATTATAAAAATGATATCCTCTATGGGGTGTAGATTCACCACCTTCATAGATGATGAGTTTTTATTTTTCATTTCCACCATCAAATATGGTCATAAACATATTTTAATGGTTAAAAAAGATTATAATATTAGAATTAATTTTTTTTAATGTTATGGAACTTGTATATAAGCATAATATTAAATATAAAAAATACTATTTCATGATGGTTATAAAAAAATTGTGGAAATAAACTTATCATTTTATCATTAACATTTTATTAAATAAACCATCCACATAAAAAATATAAAATGATAAATTGAACCATTTAAATTTATGGAATTTAATTAGTACTATATAATTCCAATTCTTTATAATTCATCCAATTTGAAAAAAATCCATAATTATACGATGGTGAACTAACCATGAAACCAAGAAACAAAATCTCCCGAAATGAAAATATTAATCTCTATAACACATAAAAATAGTAATAATTGAATATAATACAATTATAATAAATAAAATATATGTATAATAGGTTTTGAATTATTTAATTAAAGGATATAATTTGATTATCCAGACATTATGTGCATGTTCATAACACTTTCATATATTAGGTAATGGATTCTTTCTCAACCTCCATATTTTCCTTTAGGATATGATTTATCTCTCTTTAACCAAATGTAAATATTAATAATTCTTATTTAATCCTCCTACATTATATTTTTATATTCCCAAAATATTAATCTAGATCATTTATTTTTTCTTCTGTGGGAAAATAAATGTTTTATAAGGTTCCCTTTAAAATTACTCCTAATAAGAAAGACGATAAAAGGGAACTTCACACTTTTGTACCCATTTTAAATAACAATACATAATATGTTTTAATCCACCAATATTTTTATAAAATTAATCATTTTGTTATGAAAAAATATTCTAGTTCATTTATGTAATTATTCAAACCATTACATCATTTTCCAATTTAATGATTGTTTTATATCTTTCCGTAAAACCACACTAAAGTGGATCATTCCTAATGATTCTTAAATACTATTTTTAATTATTTTTAAATCATTTGGTCATCATATATTATGATATATTTCTATTTCCCTAATTAATGTCCAAGTATCATTTAAATATATTCTTTCATGGAATCCATTGAGATATTCCCATTGGATATTCTTTAGAACAGGATTATGATACTCAACTCATTTCAAGGGTAACCATTGTGTTTAATCATTATGTTTTTTTCATCAGGAGGACAATATATTATTGAACATGCTATGATTGTTGCATCAAGATAGAACTCCAATGCATTGGTTAATGTTTAGTCTTATGAGATTTCATGTTGGGATAAGTAGTAAACATATTTCTTGTTACTTTGTCCACCATGTGATAGACTATTGGTCATTAGACTTAAATCATGTCTATGTCAGGTTATAAACTTTTTCTACATTCCTATGTATCAATGATTATATGACCCCATGCTCTATATGTTTTGATTATATATGTTTATTCAAGTACCATTATTTTTTATGTCATAATTTTATACCATCTAACTCATGTGATATTCTTTATTTCTATGTTTATTCTGTTAAATAGATTTTTAGATCAGGCCTTTGTTCATGTATTACCCAAGTTATCCTATGTAGACATCATGTCTCAACCGAATTTAAGAGCTCATTATAGAGTTAAAATACAATTTGTCTGTATTTTGGATTCATGATATCTAATTATGTACCTAGTCATCCAAATACACAAGGCTATATAATTATTGGTTTTTATTTGATGACTAATTATATATAAAATAATGTAATAATATGTGTAATGGGATAAGTTCACTATATTATTATTGGGTGGGAATCATGAACGATATATGGATGTACTAACAGCTATCAACATTATGTATAACTTCTTGGGAAAAGGGTTCTGTTCAGTGGCATTTAAAGGCATAGAATTGTGTGATGTTTCATAGAAGAGGGGAAAATGAATCGACATAATGATTATGACCAGACATGTGATGAAACATATATTTGTAGACAAAAATGCATGGAGATATGATAGAATAACTGGTTGGGTAGCTCTAAATAGTGATCGGTACATTGGAACCTATCATCGTTCCCTCGACCCAGATATGGGTAAAAAAGATGGGTTTTTCTACTACGACTTCATGGTGGGAAATTTCTAGGAAATGTCATATTATAAGGGTTTAATTACAATGAGAAGACTGAGATCATGATGTTATGATTGGAAACTCATCTTGGGACATCAATTCAACTCATTCTAATTTCATCCTACATGTCCTTTTGAACATAAAATTTTATTCTTCCTTTATGTCACTAAGCCTCTAGGTCGGGTAAGGGTTACCTCTAAACCTATTTGAAATGGGGTACTTTTTTACTTATTTTAATAGGGTGTGTTCCCCATTCCTATTTAAAAAACAATATATATTTCTTAGGTAAAATAAATATATCCTAAACTAGTCTAGTTAAATTGATGAAAAGGGTAATTTTATATCGTGGAATAGGATTAAAAACATGAGTAATCCCATAGTTCAATCGACTTATAAACTGAATGGATAGTCAAACATGATTGTGTGGGACATAAATATAGAGAATTTTAAGGGAAAGGGGTATCTTTTCCTAGCATCGGATCTCTTAGATCATTCAATCCCATATGGATTTAACATTCATATTTGATATTTGGATTGTATGGAAGTGAATACTCTAACTAGTTATGAAGGAAAAGTCATGTGTCATTTAGTTTAAAATCATGAAAAAAGTACTCAGATGTCATGTAGTTTAACATAACGTTATATGCATATACCTATAGGTGGAATCTGGTAGATTTTACTTATGAGAAAAGAAAAATATCCTTGAATACTTATTGGATCCATAGATACGTGGAACTATAATGAAACTACTATTTTTGGGAGCATTGTTTCTACCATAGGAATATAGAAGACAACCACATATGTTGGTATTATTTTCTTGTTTACTTTTCCATGAAATGAATCAAATTTTCCTAAATTTCAAATGATGAGTGAAAACCTCCAAAAAAATATTTAGACAAAAGGGATTTCGATTGAAACATGTGTATGGGCCGATGAAAGTGCATCGTGGAGTCACTATGTATCCTACAAGAATCCAAATGAATCTATTTTTTGTATTTATAAGTCATCATTAGAGATCTATATCATTCATAAATGAAGACGATTATTCCATATTACACTATAATTATGTGATTATCAAATGTCTGACATTAATAAGAAGAAACTGAATCACCAAAAACAAGATAGATGGGGTTTACACATGGGATTAAGATAACTAATTTAGGTTTTAATATATATCATTTGATAACTTGAATCAACAAATTCATCATTATTAAATGGTTTTCCTTTAGCATAGGCTCATTGTTGTTTCATTTTAATCTTTATACTCATATATAGATCGATCTTGTACATAGAAGAGGAGTATTTTTTTGAAAGAATTTATGGTTAGAACTATAATTCAAAATATACTTGTTCCTAAATATCAGATAATTATAGGAACCGTGACATGGGTAGTTCTTAAATAAGAGTATTTTAACCAATAAAGGAGTCTAATAAAGTACCTGGTGTCAAAAAAAGACCAAACTTGAAGGGGGAATTTCAGAAAAGGTAAAATTTATGATTAAGTCCAATATTAACACTCCATATGTAACAATGTATATTTTTAATTAAGGAATATATCCACATATAGTTCGTAGAATTTCTCATTTTATCTAAAGAGAGATCAACACACTAAGAAACTTGGATATTAAAATAGCTCTCGTGTAATGGAATGGGTCTCACAAATAAGATAACTCTCGAAATTTGAGGAGGCATGTATGATGGACCTTATGTAAAGTAGTTTAACAACATGAGAATATAACTATCTTCGCTGAATATGGATAAATTTCATCTCAATTACACAAATCATGGTGATTCCCAAGGAACACTAATCTCATATGAGTCATTTCAATGTAAGAAGCAATAGTTAACTAAGAGATTGTCTAAATCACATGAGAGTGCATGAGAGTAAATACATGGGGAGTATTTTCATCTTGATGCATAAAATATAAACTCTAAATAAATTTATCTTTCATATAGGGAAAAGAGGTTTAGAGTAATGAATTTTTTTTTCTAGTCTTGGAATAAGAGATGTCGATTTTTGTACTTATCCTACAGGAATATGAACCAATCCACAAATTATTCTTATATTTAGAAATATTTTAACCTCAATATAGGTAGCTATAAATATAAAGAAATACAATAAGTATTCCAATAAAGATTTAGGAAATCTGTGAGTTTGAAAATCCCAATAAGTGAGGTCCCGATAATTTCTTTATGTTTATTAAAGATTGGACCACATGTATTTTATTTTAACATCATGTGACCATGGAAAAAAGATGACATTTTCCCATGATGTAATTTGGAATATGGGAAAAACATGGACTAGTGGCTCCCATGTAGATCGAGGTCCCTCTTTTTGAAAGAGTGATTTTACTTTCATGTCTATCAAGGAGATGGAGAAATAATTATCTATGAATATTAAGTAGTTTAATTTCATGTGGTAAAGGATTTTGGGGGAATATTGCTTGAGGTCATGAGGCTTTGACCAGTGTCTCATGAAATTTCAAGTCTTATGGAAAATACTATGACAGTGTAGTTTAACATTATAATGTGATGTTGTTTTTTTGTAGGCTCACGTCATGTAATAATGATAATATCATCTAATTTAATATCTTAGAAAAATGATATTATTTTTATATAGTTTTAATTTTTATATCTTATACCTTCATTGCGTTGCTTAATTTCATAGGATAGGGCCATTAACTATGTATTTTTACACCTTGAAATGTGGATGATATTAAATGACATGAAATTTTGGAAAACATTTCTTGGTAAATCATGTATTAGTGGTGGGTAAGATTTTGTCCCCATCCATATTGTACTAAGAGTAAGTTTCATTTGTGTGGATCTTGTATAAGATGTAAGGTCCCTCACATATTCATTCGATTTTAAAGGGAATATTTTGTTATAGATCATGATAGTTATAAGTACTATAACTTGTTTTGCTTAAATAAATAAAAAACTTTACTCTTTTATTAAATTCTCATCAATATCTATTTTGATTGAACCTATAGGTTCTAAAATGTATGAACCTTTTCTTGTATTGTTGCTCTATATCGTCAAGAAACTTTTGGGACTACTCATGTCCACTCATATGGATAAATATAGTGACTCAAAGTTATTGTAACAGGATATCAATAGGTAATATTTCCACTATCTCATATACAAGTAATATGTGGTCCCTCTTGTTCCATTATTGGATTTGGTTTGATAGTACCACAAGGCCTGTATATGTTTATCTGACTATGAATACATGTTTTTTTGTTTAACATTTTGAAGAATATTTAACATAGACTTATTGATAGCCTCTATTTTACCATTTTCTAATACTTTATATCATGAATATTCGTTATACTGGATGTGGTATTTCTAATATGGCCTTTTAAATTCATAATAATTAAATTATGTGTCGTTTCTAGTCAACATTATCTGAGGGATACCAAAACTTTTTGATGATATATTTCATTAAAAATATTATAATATCCATTTTCATGACTTACATGAGGGTTATAGACAAAAACCATTTAGATAATAAGTCATTGATATGAATTATATACATCAACACCCTTCATGTAGCTAGGGTACATATACCATGAGATCCATTCCATAAATGGAAATTGACTGAGAATATCATGCAGTATGCTTATTTTTTGTGGTGGATGAATGAAACTATAAGGTATCTCAAAATAATGTTACTTCTTGGTGAACTCAATGTATTATTGTATGATTAAAGTTTAATATTACCCAAACCTATTAATTTTATGTGGTGATTGGCTCTGGACTGATGTGAGTCACAAAAACCTTCATGGACATCATGCCAAATTGATAAGTTCTCTAGTCCTCAATTCATATGAGGATAATCCTATTGAATCATCATTTATATAAGAATTTTTTTGAATTTTGTCTATCATAATGAATAATGTTTAATTATACAGGTCTGATCAACTCTTTATTCTCTTAATCAAGTTGAAGAGTTATATTCTAGATATAATCTATAATGGGAAACATCCATCCAGTTTGGAATTTGTTTACTGAGAATGTGATCTCAAAATGAATTTAAAAAGTGTTATTTACATTAAACTCTATTATTTCATAGTTCAAAAATGAAAATTACACCATGTAATGTTCAATGTGGATAATTGTCTCAACCGGATTTATAACTTCTTATGTTATAGATACATTTTTCAATACATCACCATGTGTATTCAATAAATGGGTAATATAAGACAACTTCAGTTCAAATGGAAATTTTGCCCTAAAAATTATGTATAATCATTTAAAAGAATAAAATATTTATTATTAATGGAATATTCACCATTTATTTAAGTAATCACCCATTTTGAGTCAGTTGTAAAGATTATGTGAGGCACTAGTAATTTTTTATTCTCTCTATGCATGAAATGAGGGAATGGTATTCTTCCTCGTTGTTGGTGAATCCTTTTAAGAGCAGTAAAGAATACGTCAGAATCTTCATTCTTAGAAAGATGAGAATAATACCATAGATGACTATGTTAATCTTTATAATCTATTTTATTCTTCCAAATCAGACTCCTAGAGGAACTATCTATATCATCTCACATATTAGGGATGCATCATGGATGGAAAATAATTCTTCATGTGTATCTCTAAGACTAGTAGAGAATATTTTACTATAGGATGTGCTTCAAGGAAGTCTGATTGTTTATTCCCTGTAAATACCTTCTTAAGGACAAACCAAATGTAAAAATGTAGTATAATAACTACCCACTATTCTAGACATCAAGTTAGTATTTGACTTATGTGGCATACTAGATTGGGTAAACATGGGATACAATTTCAATCTAATGATTTTGAAGGTAGTGCCTCATTTATTTCAATATGAATATTAACACAAAAAAAAATCTTTTAAATTTTTGAGTACTAGGTCTCGATATCTAGTGTAGATATTATATATAGTAAGGACTATTCTCCTTTACTGTGGCATTATTCTATTCAAGAATATCACCATGGGAATAGTTCTATGGTTTCCACAAACTATACAAGTGGTCTCCCTTTAATGGGTGTATATAATATTAGTGCACTTCAGAGGTATTTATTTATTTAATTCGAAATATTCCTAATAATAAGATTCCCACAAACATGTGACTTGTATTTTCATAATTATTATTAACAATAGGCACTTTACATATAAGGTTATCTATGAAAAATTTAATGTTAGAAAGGCATCACTCATGTCCTCTCAATTTTTTTACATTTGAAGGAGGTGTAATGTTAATTATTTCATTGGTTTTCTCAAAATAAACATTAATTCCATGATATTATACCAAATATTTAATAAAATTTATTCACATCACCCTAAATGCACAATTTATGGAAATCAATTTAATTCATTGTTTCTTTGGTTTGTGGAAAACTACTTCAAGTTTAGTGATGTGGTCACAGCATTATCAGGATTAGAATACCATATCAACCATTTAACAAAAAAAAATCAACAGGAGGGTTTTTAAGATGTGGTTAATGGTTTTTCGATACTATTGTATAATAACACTGAATCTTCACTCTGGAATACAGTTCTAAAAACATAATCTTTAATTTTTTGGATTTGATACCGATATACATGACCTAACTTCAACCATCCAATGATTAATACATCAATGGGAAATGTTATATCACAAACATAACTAATTACCTATGATGATTAGAGTTTTAGAGAATTAAGAAATCCCCTTACATTACAACAAGGACATTGGTTCACATAAATCTACATCATATCACATAAAATACAACATAAATGAAACCTTTCTAAAAAATAAAGCATATTACATCATTTTTTATAACCATGGAAAAATTAAAAACATGAATGTTGATCTCAAATTCTCATTAAGTGTGAATCTGATCATTAAACATTAAATTTCATTAGTGACCATAATATGATCATAATGGTATGGTGTCATAATCGAAGTACATAAGAAAAAAAAAAGTTAATTCAAACACCTCAAATGTGGATCATAAATCATGAGACATGGAATAAATATTTAACATAATACAAGATTCATTAAATTCATCAATCATGACCCAAGTGAAAAAATACTAGATCAAAGGATAAATTTAAATTGGATGCATGAGTAAAAAATACATGTTGGTAACTTGTACCATAAAACATTCATCATCAAATTACCTAACTAGATAACTAAAATATCACATAAGAGGAAACAGTAACCATTAAACTCAATCAATTCAGTGGAGTAACATAACAATGTCATCTCATATGAGTAAAATCCATCCTGATAATTTTCTCTCACTACCTAATACATTAGAGGCATGTAACAAACACACTCATTCATGGTATATAAAAAAACATTTTTCTGTGGTTTTTAATTTAATTAACTATCATTGGAATATAATGGAACCACTCATCAATCATATATACATATTTCTAATTACCTTAAATTGGGAAAAATAATTAAACGGTTTCACTTTTCAACATAAAAATATCTATTGTTAATTCTTATCGTGATTTAACCATGGAAAGGAAGACGGTTCAATTATATTCTCTTTGAAACAAAAATTATAAATCCATATAATGAATAATGATAGTGTCATTAAAACATATTCCTTGTGAATCATTCGTAACACAAAGGATTTTTTGTAATTTATAAATAAAAATACAATTAATAGATCATTAAAAATATTCTTAAGAAAAATCATATTTAAAAACTAAATTTTCCCAAAATATTTTGAAAACCTATATAAATTAAAATAACCTTGTATTAGTATAATTTATACTTCAAATAAAATAATGTTGATGCCAGTGGGAAAACATGATCATGACATATATTTTATAAAAAATTATTTTCCAACTTTGGTAAAGAGATTCCAAAGTGATTCATATAGAAACATTAAAGAAATTTCATCTAAAACCCATTTAAAATAAGTTAAACTATAATGAAAATAACTATTATAAATCATTTGTTTTTATAAAAGAATTTTTTTGAAATAATTTAATTAAACATGGTTATATAATAGAAAATTCCCAATCTAAAATAAGATATATGATCAGTATCACTTATAAACAACATTCTTGCTGTTTCAATAGTTAATAAGCGATGAACTAGAAACTAAAAATGTAAAAAATAGTCACAGATATTGGAAAATATAATTTATTTTCTTCAATAAATTTATATTATATAGTTTCCACAAAAATAACCTAGAACATTAACAATCCTGAAATGAAATGAAATTGTAACATAGATCCTTTTCCATTATTTATAATTGGAATTAATAATATGATATAGCTTTGTAAATCCAATAAATTTCATGATTTAGTGTTTAAAAAAGAATTTTTGGGTTATAAATTAATCCATTCATGGATGTCATAGTGCACTACATGAAACATATCTTAGGAAAATGAGATTGAGACAGAGAAAACCCTTCCCCATATCGTGGCTTCTGAAGAGATAATTAATCAATGTAGTTATTATGTGAAAATATTTACATCAACATAAAAAAATTAAATACCAAATAAAAAAATCACTGTAAATTAATATATAATAATGTAAAAAAATCCAATTATCTTGATGTATAACCTAATGATTGAAAATTGAGGTAGGAAACCCTTTATATCTTTTTAACATTCAAGTCTAATAATCGTGGCTGAAATAATTTTAATTTTAAAATAAAATATAATTAATTATTAGTAATTGATGATTAAAATATGTATAAGGGGAGTTATATAAACCCTATAAGTGAAAATAATTATATAAAATTAAAACATGCCTTATTAAAGGAAAATTGAGACTAAATACCTTACCTCACGTGTAGACATTCCATGTATGTCCTTTAACAATAGTATAATAGACATATATCAGTAATTTCATTTCACAATATTATTATTAATTTATTAATCCTTTATCCTTTAACTATTAACTACATTTATTTTAATGATATATTTAATAACATAATCTATTATGTCTGTGTCAGGTGTTTGGAGGATGACTAGTTCACAATACCAAGAAAAAATCTAGGATTAACATGGTCATAATAATTTCATAATCAATATAACAATAATCATGTAATTATTATAATTTTTATACATAAATTTTACTTTTTAATCCAACAATGAAAAATGGTAATTAAAAATGAATTATATTACAATCACAGAGATGTTGGGTTGTACGTACACATGAGTAACATTCCATTTATTAAATGAACATTATAAAAGGAATGTAAGTATTATGTTACATTAATATTGTTATTATTATATCATAAATATAATATTAGATTTTTAAATACTCTTATATATACTATCCTTGTGAAATTATGATGAAAAATGTATCACAACGCTTCATGGAGGTGGTAATCCACACATATACATGAACGACATTATCATATTTCGATGAATGAAAAGGAAAAAAATAGATGATATAAAATATTCAAAAAGATAAAATTATTTCATAAATATCATATATATAAATTAAATCAATAATTAGAACTATATGTGAGAAGTGGTGATGGAAAATGAATTACATAAGTTCATGAGCACGAAGTCCTTTGAATACACAAACTGTGGTTTCATTTTCCTTTTGATAGAATATGATATCGATATAAGTTATTACATAAACATAATAACATATAATAATTCTTAATATATATATATATATATATATTATCATTTCATCATGGATCAATAATATTTGAAGGAGGTAAAATAATAAATAAAACAAAAATATTTAGTTAAAAGTAATACCACTTCTTGAGAAAACCTCGTTTTATTAACACCTTAATCCCTTTAAGGCATGTATTCTACAGATTATAATACCTATTAAACATGTTTATGGAATATATTATGGTATTTTGAAATTTATTTTTCGAATCAAGTATTTCTTTATATGTGTAGAGGTGAGAAGAGGGGGCTCCCATTTATATTTGATGGGAGGGGCACTCTTAGATTTATGTAGAGTATTAAATTAATATAAATTAATTATCATTAAAAAATGTCACCAAATTAAAATATTTTAAATTTAATAAGATAATTAGATGAAATAATCTGCTCCAATGACATTTTAAATTTTTTTCTATTTTTTCCCTTATCTCTTAGTTTAACCCCTCATTAACACTTTTAGAAATCAGTATGATATCAATTTTTTTCTCTTTAGGAATCAAGAATGTTACCATTAAAGGAAAAATGTTCCATAAATGGAACAAATTTTAAATTTTCAACTATATACCATTCAGTTGACCAAATATAATATTTTTATTAATTTTAAATTATTTAATAAATATTATTTATTTTAAAATATTATTATTTTCATCATCAGAAATACATACAATATTATAATATAATATGTGTATAACTCATGTAAAATGGTTCCAAAATGTCATTTCATAAAATATAAGTATTATAATAATTTAATTTAATTAAAAAATAGAATTTATATTTGTTTAAAATTTATTTAAAACCTTTTATTTTTGTTTAATCACATTGGTTAACCAATTATAACCTTAACCATGGTAATGAATTTTGTGTATTAAAAGGTAAAAATAATATATATAAGTAGAAAATTGGATCATAAATGGAATAAGGATGATTTTATAGAATATTTATCATCTTAATTTTCCTCTTTCAATATTTTTGTGATTTAAAAATAATTTAATAAAATATTATTTAACATAAAAAATAAATATTTATATTTTGACACTATTCAGTTAATTTTACTTTGAGAAAAATATGATAAGAAATTAATCAGAATATAATCCTTTAAAAATTCCTTATATATTATATTAAATATAAAATTCATTGTATATTGTAACTCACCCAAAAAAAATTACTTTTAGTGTTTTTAAAATCAATTACATGATTTTATTTTACGTGCACAAACAGTGGGTCGACATTGTGTAAGCATTTAAAGTGATTATTTATCACTATAAATTAAAAATAAATTACCAATATAACATATAATTTATATTTCAAATAAATATTTATAACAATGCATAATTTGTTATCACATTAAAAAAATATTGTTATTATGAGCAAGCGAATGTCATTTTGGACTTTTTATTTACTTTATATAAAAGTCATTTTTGAAGGAAAATGGAACAAATTTATAATAAAGTAGAATATTGTGATAGGATGTTCGATCAAAACTCATAAAATAGATTAAAGGTTAGTTTTTGGGTTATTTTAGTCCTCATCATATTATGTTTAACCTTAATTAGCTGATTTACCCTTGCCAAGGTGAAAACTATTTACTATGGTTATTATTCATATTGACCAAAAATTTAAGTTGAAATTATTAAATAATATTAATAATTATAATAAAAAATATAGAAACCATTTTTTCCAATTAAATTCATATATGTGGTAGAATTTTATTAAATATTTATCCCCCAAAATTCAATGAAAAGTGATTTTCTATAAAAAAATGCCTTTTAAGTATATATATATTTCTTTATCAAATTAATGTACAATTTACATTTCAATAAGAGTTGTGAGTTCATTTTTAAACAAATTTAACTAATAATATTTTAAAACAAAACTAAAAATGAATGTTACTTTGTAAGTACATAAAGAAAACATATTTTTCAATAAAATATAACTGATTTACTATTCATTGAAAAATTGGGCTCTTTAGAAAATTTAAAAAATTTATTCTGAATAAAATTTATAAATTCTGAATTAAAAAATTATATCGTTTTCATCCAACAAAATTTATAAAATTTATTAAAATTAATTATAGTTTTCACTAACAAAAATCATTAAAACTCATTTTTAAGATACCATTTTGTTGAATCATAAAATAAAATTACTTAAACAAATTGAGAGATTATTTCATAATAACTAATAAATACAATTGAATTGAATAGGGACATTATATATATTTCATAATATGGTTAATTCTATATGTACCCTCTAATTTGAAGGCACTATTTTAACTATAAAATTTAAATATTAATATTTCATTGTCCATTTATTCTCAGTGTTGTGTATTTTATATGATATCAAACATTGTGTTTTTTAAATCTTGTGATTTTACATATAACAATCATTATTCTGGCCCAAAATAATAACTTTATAACAAAATTCCACTTGTGGAGCTCTGAAAGTAGTTTCATCTTCATCAGCTTGGGAAATTTGGATTCTATTGTACATTGAATATCCATCCATGAAGAGAAGGCCATGAATGATATTTGTGGCATCAATTAGAAAATCTAGGACCAAGACTGAGAAATCATCCTTTGAGAATCATATGTTGGTGGTTTTAAATTTGATGAAAATTTTAATTTCCATTTTCTTGTTTTTAACTAGGACAATGTTGGAAATCCAATTAGGAAATTATAACTCCAAAATAAAGTTCCCTTTTATAATATTTTCAACTTAATTATCTACCCTAGTGGCAGTAGTATGATGCTTTTTCATGAGTGCCTATTTATAACCACAATGGTCCTCTAGAAAACCTTGATATTTAATGCCCACATAAATGTCTATACTAGGTATATTTTTATAGTTCCATGACTAGATATCTCGATTTTGTTTTAGAAAATTGTTGAATGATTCATGTTATTCTAGATCCTTGGTGGAGATAAATAATATTGATTGTGGTTCTTCATCTATTCCTAAATTTACTTCTATGATTTCGTTAATAGTGGTTTATATGGGTTCCCCAAATTGAAAAGGGGTATCTCTAAGGACATATTTCATCTCTTTTCACCTTCTTTTTTAACATTATCAATAAAAGTTAATAAGGGTAAAACATTGGATTCAAAAGATGGTTTGGGGAACTTTTTATCTCTATTTATTGATGAGGATATGTCTCTGAATTCAATAATTACTTCCATATGGGCGTCATTATAATGGGACTTCAAATATTCCCCATTTTCATTCCACTCTCAGCTAGACTGTGTAATGTTATGACATCATAAGACATGATCGATGTTAAGGGGAATTTCAAGTTGTTCAAGATAATGAGGAGATTAAAGATAATGTTTAAGATACTAGGGATTCCAAGACAATATATTAACATTTTCACACAAAGAACTTTTTATTGATGTAGTTGATATCATGGTAATGGGGCTATGATGACTGAAAATCTAATTTGTTTCCAATCTTTCTATTTGAGCTGCATTCAGTGGGATAACCTAGGTTTTGGGGTCTGAACGTTGGTCAAACCAACCCTCTTGTATAGGTACAATGAGAATGCCATAAATTGTTTAATTGGAAGAAAGTTCTCTTCACTATGTTCTCTAAATGGATTTTCAAGGTAAATTATTATAACATTGGGATCTATAATCTGAAAAATATATTATTACAACATTTAATTCCCCTCACCCTTTTATAATTTTCTCTCTATGTACTAGGATTTTTAATCCACATAGGTATTACTATCATAATACAAAAATCCAAATTTTCCATTAATAATGTATTTGAGGCATTGATAGTATGAATAAGGCCCAATTGTATGTATATATAGTTTTAAATGTCCTTATAGTACAATTAATTGATTATCTAGGAGGAAAATCATGAATTCAATGATAGAAATCACAAATTAAAACAATATTCTAAGAATTATCTTTCCAAGATGTTTCTCGTCACTATTATCATAGTCTTGAAATTTAATGTTAGATGTGGACCAATCAGATTCACCATAACCTAGTAATAATTTGTTTTAGATTTATAGGTGACTGATTATTGAACCATTATCAATTAAGATTTAATGGAAATAAATTTCATTGAATTCCACAAAGACATAAATTGATCCGATGTTCCATTATATGGTTATATTTCGATCTGGTTGGATGAAAGATATAAATGCATGAAATTTAATATAACTAGTCTCTACAAAATAATCATCTTTTACTATGAATGTTTTCATGAATAATGTGTGATAATAAAGGATTAAATATGTTTTTATCTGAGTTAATTTAATAGCTAAATAAAATATATGACTGCAATATTTTGTATAATAATACAAAAATAGTTCAATATGTTATATTTTCGGGCTAGGGCCTAGGATTCATATCCTTAAGCTACTTCCAGGATTGGGTTTTGGAGGTCAATTTTAATTATGTCAGTGTATCCCTACCCTGATCGTGGTTTGGGGGAACCGTTAATGTTTATGCGATAGATGAATTCATCGATCCTATATTTCTATATTAGAAAGTTTCGAATTGTGAGTTATTCCTATAATATTATTGGACATGAAATATACCAAAAGATTCATGGATCTAAAGGGGGCTATAAAAGAGTCCGATATCTAGTTTATCGTCACATAACTATGTAATTGATGGATTTAGAAAACAATAGCACTCAAATGTTTTGGTATGTTCCATACTCTTCTTAATCACTCTTCTCAACCCCTATGACATGTCCCTAGTTGTGAATGGAATCCCATTGCTCATAGTTATATTATTCAATAAATAATTGAATCTATAAGTTAAGGATATTGAAGGAAGGATACTCTTAATATGATGATAAATTTGTTTTTTGGGATAATTTCTACCTCTCGGTTTCATGGCCATAAATTCTTAGAGGTTTTGATAAATTTTGGGTGTCATTAAAAATTATTACTCATACATCCTCTTCATTAAGAAATGTTTTCATTGACCATTACCTCATTATTAGTGAGATTTTATTTCTAAATTTAACTATGGTGTTAGATTTACTAATGTAATATTCAGTTCTTCCATAAGGATATAATGTACATGGTTGATTGATTTCCAAAACATCCAATCAATAAACTTTTGGTTATGGTTAATTGGGACATTCTTCCATTTCATGTAGTCTTAAAGTATGCTAGCATGTGCACATGATGATTTCATTGAAAGGGTTTACCAACTAGACTTTAATAGAGTAATACCTTCTTTAAGAGAAATTGTGATGACAAAATAGACGTGGATATTATTCCATAACATTTTGTGCTATGGTAAATACTTAGGGAAATAAATGGGGTCAGTCTTGTTGGGTCTCCAGAGTTCTATAAATCTAATAAAACATTTTCCCCATATAGTATGGAAATACCAATTAAATTTCTCATTTATGAATGAATATTTTTTCTCTCCTCAAATTAAAAATAGCATTGTTCCCACATTCCCTCATTATGAGGGTACTATTATTGCTTCTTCCATTAAGGGGGAGGCACCACAATATACTGGGATGTTATAGGATGCATATTGAGAACTAATTTTAGAAGGAGTATGAGAGTTTCAACTTATTTTATGAAAAAAATATTTAATTGAGCTGATAAAGGTGGTGAATACTTATCCTTAGTTCATTTGATAATATCTACCAATCTCTGTGAAACTACGGAGAATCCTCAAAATCCACATCGAAATGTTAATGGAATCATCAGAACATTCAAATCAACCAATATATTTTCAATGTGTATCAAATAACGTCTCTTATATGGAGTTATAGATTTAAGGAATTTTTCCAGACATTCAATATAGAGATAAATTATAATACTCCTTCATCATTACAATTTTATCAATTTAATTGGTCAAGGATTGTTATCATCATTATATTAGATTGAATCTATAGGGAAATTGCCTATGAATATCTTCCAAACTATTAATGAAACCTTGTTGTATGTTGTTATAAAATTTGCATGTTGTCTCATCCATAGACTAAAAAATGTATTTGATATTTTCTACTTCTTACTATATACATGTTCCCAAAATAGGTCCATACTAATAAAACAAATTTGGATTCTATTTTGGTTGCAAAATGCAATTAATAGCTAGGAACATTGGATTCATGAAGTTGAGTAGTAGATGAGTTGTTTTCACCTAATTAAGATACTATATTCTTCTTGTTTTCAGTAGTGATAAATATCCTTCTATAGATTACATTCCAGTTTCAAATGATTCAATATATTTAAGAAGTTATATATTGATGGTTGTTGGGTAGATACTATGATAGAGGTGACAGGTGGAGTCTGAGATGATCAACCATCTTATGACTATTTTGGGTATTCATTATGGGATTATCGATAACATCTTTTGGGATACGAATCTAGATTCCTTCACAATGGAGGGAACTCATAATAGAATTAGCTACATGGCATAGATATAATGAATGCCTAGACCCAATTTCTACAAGACGGTTATCCTCTCATCATATAGGATAAGAATTGTTACCTTATTAGATATGTTCCAGAGGGTAAACATTGACTTCTTCCTAGGATTTGTACAAAGTATGAGTATTTCACCTAATTTATTACAGTCTCTATAACTCATCATCAAATTGAGTGAATGTTTCATTGATGGTGAGATATTTAGTATCCTAGGGTGGTGTTTTAGATATGGCCATACCATACCCTATTACTTTGGCTAAAGCCTACCAATCAACCAGTAGCTGAAAATTTGAGGAAGGTCCCATATTCTAGGTCATCCTATAGTGATAGGTATATATACCTTTGGATAATGAATTCCCTATCATTATCCTCTGACTCAAAATCATTCATTCAATTATATATAGAGGATATGTTAATGTAATTTACTAATGTTTAATATTCCATAGGTATCATGTATTCATCTGAAGGATAATAATATTTTTCTTACTTTGGTTATTTTTTTGGGAATCATTATTGTTTTCCTAGTTTTTTCTTTCATTATATGACACTTAAACTTACGACCCCTACAAGGTCGTTCCTTTCCTATTTAATAGTCCCTTATAAGTAACTTAATGAGGGTGATCCTATGGGATTCCCTAACATGATGCAATATTCTCATTCCCAATGAGAGGGATTGAAATCACTGTAGGTGTCACACTCATGGTGTATGTTATATTTATTTATAATTTATTTTATTCTTGATATTATTTCATATATTATTAGTATATTTTTATGAATAATGTGAGTTTTTTGGGATAGAGGGTGGCACATTATTAGTGCATAGTTAGTTGAAATTATTCCCCATTCCCATAAAAACCTTGCAACAATGAGATAAAATTCTAGTGCTTATAAAGTTAAGTGCAAGAATCCTCTGTGAAGCCACAAAAAATTTTTTTTTGCATAACATGGGATAGAGGTTCCCATATAGTTGGTGCACAATCTATCAGACCATGTATCAAAAATGTGTGTCCTCACAAAGCATTCAATTTTTTCCCCAAAATTTACCCTCCCCAATAGTTAAAACTTCTTACCCTTGTATCTCCCCATTATTGACTCTCTATATCTAATCACACCATCCCTCTCCTTCACTATGATCTATGATTCATATATTTTCTTATTTTCACTTAGTTTTTTAAGACTTATCCATGTAGGTTATGTAAGAACCCAATGTTTTGTCAATGGAAATTTATTTCTTATAATTATGGCTCATAATCACAATAAATCACAACACAATGAATTTCTAAGTAATATTTTACCTTTAAACATAATATTGTCACTTTTATAATTTGAATTTCAAAAATCTGACCTACACGGTTGCGATCAGTAAGATGTTTCTAGTCAAATAAGACAAATATAATTTTTGGTGAATAGTAATTGACTCAAATGAATAGTAATGTTACCTTTATGAAAAGTAATACGACCCTTCTAAATTGTAAATTATCCAAATAAATTGTAACCATAGAAATGAATGTATAAATAAAATTTATCCATCTTATATGTGATAATATGATAGTGTTGGTATTTTTATAAGTTATAAATATTTAATTAAAAATATAGGAATAATTTAATAATTAAAAAAACATTTATTTTAATAAAATTTATTTATAAATTATTGATTAAATATATTTTGGGTTTAAAATAAATTTATTATACCTTATATAATTTTTTGAAAGCATTATAAAATCAGTTATAATTTTGAAATTATTTTTTTCAAGATGATTATGAATTTAATTAAAATTTTAACTATTCATATTTGGAAAATTATATATGAAAAATGGATTTCATTCTGGGATTCTACATGTTGAAAAATGGTTACGATGATTTTTTTTTGGATTTTTCTAAAATATTTTTTTTGATGAATAGTGAAATACATTAATTTACCGTATATATACATAATATTCTAAATACACCATTGTTTTAGTAATGGATGTAAGATCCCAGATCTGGAAAGCAATGTTCTAATTTATGTTTTGGTTTTAATCCCTTGTTTTGTTTAATTAAGTGCTTACCCAAGTCCTTGAGGAGGCTCGGGGGTGTTCTGAGTGTCCGAGACTTGTAAAATGGAGAAAATGGAGTTTTCTAGGTAGGTTGTGTGGTCTATGCACAGTTAGTGATAACCGTGCCAACTGCCCAGGAAATCATGAAGGTGGTGGGACTTTGTCCTGTGTCCTCCGCACAGTTTGCGCACATTTTATCAAACTGTGCGGGTAAACCGTGCAGGCCCCAAACTTTTAACAAATTACAATTTTTCCACTTCAAGATATTAATACCCATCTTGGGGTTTCCTCCCTATTCACCCCTCTTCACCCTAGGTACAAACCAAGTCTCCCAATACCTCCAAGAGATCAATCTCCCTCATTTCTAAGGTATTTTCAGGGCTATTTTTTGCAGATCGATGCTCCGAGTAAGGCTAATCACATCCTTGCATCTCTTTTGAGTGTTGGGTTTGTAACTTCTTCTCCTCTCCTTCTGATGCTCTAAAACCCCACTCTTTGGGTGGTATCTAGGTTGAAGCATCAAGGGTTGGTTGAAGCGAAATCTAAGGGATTGATTAAGAGTTTCTTCACCCACAGAATCATGGGAGGTGGTCTACAGGATATATCCCATGGTTTACTTGAGGACATGTGAATGTGTGGTATTGTTCATGGGTGTCTATTGGTATTTTTTGATCAACCTTGAATTTGTTTAGGTAATATGGTTAATATAAAGGTAAATGGAGACCCTCAAAATACCATTATGATGCATCTAGGGTAATTACACTAATCCAGGGCCACCGATAGGGGGTTCCGACTGTCCCAGACCTAGGGATATGTGATGAACAAGTGATATTGGTGTGTAATCATGTATTTCCCTTGATAAAAATGTTGATTTGACTATTTTTGTTGGGTTAGAAGCTAGGTGGAGAACATAATATTGATAATAAACTAAGGGATATTTGGATAATATGTGGAAATGACTAAAGACAATAATGGAATGGATTATGATCCTGGTAATTAAGACTAGTGATTTAGGAATAATGAACATGTCCTAGTGAGATAGGCACAATTAGTTAATGATTAGTGAGATAAGCGTAATAAAAGGGAATTGGTAAGAGTGGATAAATGGTGTGAAATTTGGTAAATGTGTTAATGGGTTACGGCATCATGTTAACTCTCATGTTATTGTTATGGTTTATATATTCCTTGAAAAATGGTTGTGTTGTTATGTGAATAGTTAATGGATACATATATTTATATCATGTTCACATAGCATGGTAGTGTAGGTTATTGACTAAGGTTCTACACCCATGGGTTGAGTTTTACTACGACTATAAACTTTATGCCTAATTCAAAGGATATGGACGAGGAATGATGCTCTATTTCCCTATCAAGAGAATCCACCCGAACTAAGGCTTTGTGGAGAGGATATGGTTTACATGAGGGTGTTGGGCCTAGTGAGATAGGACAACTGTGTGTTTTTTCTCATGCATGTGATTTTATACATTTATCCCATGAAAATCATTGTGCTTAATGAACCCATGTTAAATGTGTTAGAAATGGTAAGATATGAAAATTGTTGTGAATGATGGTAATGAACCTAAACTGGCTAAGGGAACTTAATCCTTTCATTTTCACATATTATTCATTTCCATTTTTTCATGTGCAATTGTTTATACCAGATATTTTTTATACACGGTTAGTGGTAGACAAATTAGTTGTACTCACATGCTATTTGGGCCACCGTTGGGTAGCTGAGCAAACATCATGATTTCAAGTAAGGACAAGGTAAAGGGATATTTCTAGGCATTTGGGTTGGCATGGGTGTACGTGGATGGGGACCCGTACTTGGTGTCGATACCATTTTGAAGTTTTTTTCATTTGTCTTTATTTTGGGTTTTGTTCACTTTTTCACTTGTATCATGGCAAGGCATATTTACTATTGGACATTATTGAACCCCATTTAGGGAATAGTTGTTTACAATTGTTCTGGTATTATTGGTTATTATTTTTCTACTTTGATTATCTTTTTGTGTGTCTTACTCTGAATATAAGGGGTATATTCTCCCAAGAAAACTATTTAAACCCCACTGCGAGTCAGAATCCTTTGGCGTACAGGGAGGTGCACTTAAGTTCATGTAACCACTATGCTCATGGTACCGGTTTAGTGGCTCCCAGGTCGACGATGTTACAAAGTTGTATCAAAGGAGGTATTTCTTCTTCTTCTCTAGAATAGTTTTATTTGGGATGGTAGACGGGAGGTAGGATGTGTCATTCCATGCTAATTAACTTGTGATTGGGAGTATCAAACACATGTATGATGGAAACACCAAGTCACCCAGGGTGGGAATTGTTGTTCTTGATTGTGAGATGTTACAGTTGAAGAAATTTCACCATTGGGTGATGTACATGTTGTGCATGGTGATTGTTTTATGATATTTGGCTTCTGGCCTTAATGGTATGAGGTTGTTCATTCATGCATCATTGTAGGAACCTAGAGATATAGGTTTCATGCATCATGGGAGTAGCACATAGGTTGGGTGTGTGAAGCATGGAAGATAGAATGAACCTTGCATCTTGATAATTGAAAATGGAAATGTTTAAAATGAAACAATATCAAGGGTGAAAATTAAAGATTAATAAGTGAAGATTAATAAAATATGTGTAATTAAAGGATTTTAATGAATTAAAATGTTGTTTCTAACATGTTTTTTGAGCTTTGTTGTGGTTTATGATTTTCAAAACTTGTGGATCACAGACCGTGGTAGGGATGGTTGGTGTGCGGTTTTTTCAAATGATTAGGGTTGTTGTGGATGGGGAAGAGACTTCTTGTTATGCAGTTCTGAAATTTTATGGTATCTATTCTAAACCTTGTGTTTGGAAATGTAGAAAAATGATACCATGATATCGAGTGATTGTTGGGAACGAATATGATGTTCTTGAGAACACACCTCTAGATGTAGAGCAATAGTATGTGGTGATCTAGGAAAATTGGGAAGAGCGGTTCCGAGAGAACATGGCTCATTTTATAGAGATAACGAATCATGATCTAGGGTGGGTCACACTGAGTATGTTTGAGATGAATAGAGAGTTTGAGCTACAACGCCCTCTAAACATTACCAGAAAGGGTGGGAAAATAGGCGTCGTATTTTTGATAGAGTCTATCCAGACGATACTTGATCAACTAGAGACTCCTATTGGGAATCGATTTAAATTGGAAGCTTATATATTGTAGGGATAGGAAACCTTTTTGTGGGACATCCCGACTCAAAATGAGTAGGCTGAGGGGATGTTGTGGAAGGATTTCCAGGAAATGTTTCTGGATAATTTTTATCCTGAGACATTGAGGCAATAACAGGCTATAGAGTTCATGAGATGGACTTAGGGATCAATGTCGATGAAGGAATATGATGTCCACTTCACATACATGCGACCCTTTGTTCCAGCGTTGGTGGGGGGTAGGGAATCAGTTACGTGGAATTTCTATGATGGCCTGAGACACGAGATTAGGTCTCAAGTGAACATATTTATCTTGAAGAGGTTTACAGAGGTAGTGGATCAAGTGTTTATCTCACAAGGGAACTTGAATGGAGATTCAGGTAGTGGTCATGTCATGACATTTGGGTAGACAAGTGGGGAAGCTTCTGAGGTCCTAAGTGTCATTTTGGATGTTTTTAGAAAGTAGAAAGTTTGTAAGGTGGTCATAAGAGAGGGTCAGCCTCTCCAGGTGGTGACCGTGTACTCTGATATCTGTGTCACAGGTCCGAGCATATGTGTGGCCAGTGTCCTCAACCTTCAGTTGACTACCGGTCATGTGGCAGATTGGGACATGTGCACAGGTTCTGCAGGAACCCTCGGTAGAAGATTATGAATATTAGTGACAGATTGATTCCAAGTGGAGGTAAGGGATCATTTGTACCATATTAGGTAGGGATATGGGGCTCCGCTAGTCGTACTAGTAGGGGCATTGGATGTGGAACTCTGAGGAAGTATCTCCAACTTCAGCAGGGTAGTGCAGTGTTGGGAACATTGGTTAGAACCCAGGGTAGAGGTGCGGGTCACCTTCATGAAATTTAGTCTAAACTTGGTGATGGAATAGCTGGGCCATCAATTGTGTGAGGTACGATATTTTCAGATTCTATTCTTGCTAGTTCATTGTTTGATACTGGTTCTACACACTCTTTTATTTTATCTCAGTTTGTGGTAGCGTTGGGTTGTCCTTTGGAGAGTATATGCATGGTTAAGTCGATTGACAATCCATTATGGGTGGAAAAGAAAGATATAAGATGGTGTAAGGGATGTTCATTAGAAGTCGGTGGGTATTAATTCTTGTGGGACATGTTCATTCCGGAGATGTCGGTATTTGACCTGATCTTGGATATTGATTAGTTGGTGTTGCATCAGGCACAAATAGACTACTATAATCAAAGGGTATCATTCAGGTCCCTTGAGGGTAACTCTTGTATTCATCACGGAGAGTGGGATGTTCGAGAAGGTCGTGCGGGACCATTTTATTAGTAGTTATGTAGGATCACGGTTCAAGTAGCTTTTCTTATGCTTGATGATGAATGAGGGAAACATTCTTTATATCCACCAGTATTGTATCAATTTTAGGATTTGGTTCCTCGGGATTTCTCGGGTTTTCCACCTGAGAGGGATGTTCAGTTCACATTTGAGTTGCTAGTAGGAGCAGAGCCAGTTACAATTATGCCACACCGAATAGTACTGGCAGAACTCTAGGAGTTTAGGTTTCTCCTTTAAGAGTTTGAGATTAAGGGATTCATACTCCCTAGTATGTCTCCTTTGGGATCTCCACATAATTTTTCAAATAGAATTTATGGGTCGTTAAGGATGCTTGTTGAATATCAGAATTAAAATTAGATGACTGTGAAAAATAGGTACCCTCTTCCTAGAATTGATGACCTGTTTGACTAGTTGAGAGTTGCATTCGTGTTTTCTAATATTTATCTGAGATCATGTTATCACAAATTTATGGTGATTCCTTCTAACGTACTACTAATAGCATTCAGGTGTCAGTACGGGTTATTTGAGTTTGTGGTGATTCCATTCATCATGACCAATGCACCAGGGTTGTTCACGGATTTGATGAACTGGATCATTCATATGTATCTGTATTAGTTTGTGGTAGTCTTTATTGAAGACATCTTGGTGTACTTGAAAACTCAATATGATCATACCCAACATCTTAACAACGTCTTGAGTACACAAAGAGAACTCTTCCTTACGCCAAGCATTAAAACTGTATGTTCTAGATTGGAGAAGTGAATTATCTGGGTCACATCATCTTTGAGGTAGGTTTTTCGTTGGATCTAGAGAATGTGTAGGCTGTTGTATCGTTGGAGTAGCCGAAGAGTGTTTTATATATTTGATGTTTTCTGGGTTTGGCCGTTAATTACTAAGGGTTCATCTAGGATTTCTCTTGTTTGGTAGCACCACTGTCTGGCTTGACCAAGAATAATATCAAGTTTGAGTGGTCTGAGGCTTCTAATAATTCAATTCAAGAGTTTAAAAAGAGATTGATGAACGCACCGATCTTGATCTTACCCGAGACAGGTTAGATGTATGTCATATATTGTGATGCGTCCAGTGTCGGGCTTGGGGTTGTGTTGATGAAAGATGAACGAGTGTTGGCTTATGGGTTGAGGCAATTGAGATCCCATGAGTAGAATTACCCCCCTCACAATCTTTAGTGGGCTTCGATAGTGTATTCCTTAAATTGCTAGGGGTAATACTTATCTAGGGAATAGTTCACGGTGTATACCGATCACAAGAGTCTAAAGTATATCATTTCATAGCGGGATTTGAATCTTTGGTAGTGAATATGAGTTGAGTATCTCTATTATTTTGACATTGAGATGGTATACAAACCATGAAAATGGAACAGTGTTGTTGGTGCTTTGAGAAAGAGGGCTCAGAACCAGGTGGTTCAGGAATCCAACACCGAGTGGTGGGAGATGGCATCGTTCTCAAAGATGTACCTAGAGGTATGGGAGGAAATAGGACTGGTGACACATGCTTCCATGATAGTTTAGTTGATGGTATTGATTCGCGTTAGGGATAGTAAGCTTGAATATTCCGAATGTTTATCCACGAAAAAAATATATAAAGGTGGGGATCCACCTTCAGGTTGGGTTGTCGGTATTGACAGGGTTGTTTGTGTGGATGATCATGTTGTTGTGCTGTTGTATATGCGGGAAGAGTTGATTCATGAGTTCCATGAATCAAAATGTTAGTTTCATTTTGGTTTGACCAAGATGTGTTATTATATTCATAGATAGTTTTGGTGGCCGAGAAAGAAAAATGAAGTTGCGGGCTTTGTGTCATAGTGCCTTACCTGTCAGTTGGTGAAGGCCAAGTATCATTGCCCTTGTGGTTTGTTACACCCATTCTCGATTCATTAATGGAAGTGGGATGACGTTGCAATTTATTTTGTGGTGGGTTTTCCATGGACTACATAGAATATTGATTCAATTTGGTTGGTTATGGATAAATTAATTAATGTGGTTCATTTCATACAGATTCAAGAGAGTTACATAATTGACCAATTGGGTGAGTTATATGTTCGGGAAATAGTAGGGTTGCATAGTGTACTGTGGACTATAGTTTTAGATCATGATTGATCTTTTACATCATGCTTTTATAAAGGGTTGCAGAAGGCACTTGGTAATTATGCTCTTTTGAGTATGACTTTCCACCCATAGATAGATTGGCATTCAGAGCTATAATCCAAGTGTGGGAAGATATGCTGAAGGATTGTGTGTTGGATTTTGGTGGTTCCATGGTGAATCACATCTTTAGTGTTGGATTTTATTACAACAATAGTTTTCAGTATATGATTCAGATGGTACTATTTGAGACTCTCTATGGGAGGTCATGTATATCACTACTATGTCAGTTAGAGGCTAGTGAATTTTAGTAGTTGGGACCGAGTATCGTGTAGGATACATCAGAGAATGTTGAGCTGATTCGAAAATGGATGGAAATGGATTAGAGTAGGTTGAAGTAATATGCAAATCAGAGTCTTAGTTCCCGTGAGTTTAGGGTGAGTGATAGTTTGTTTCTTCAGGTGTTTCCATGGTTGGGTCACTAAAGGATTAGGAAGCAAGGAGAGTTGGTGCCTGTGTATGTGGGATATTTTGATATTGTAGAGAGGATCGGGCTGGTGGTGTACTGATTGGATCTGTCACAATGGTATAGTTTGATGCACGATGGTTTTTATGTGTTACAGCTTCGAATTTATCACCCTAACCCAACTCACATAGTGGATGTTGAGGAAGTTGAGCTTGAGGTAGATGCATACATTGAGGAGAATGCAGAATATGGGATGGATCATAGTGAGAATGTCTTGCAGGGAAAGTTAATTCCATTAGTGCGAGTACTGGGGCAACATGGGAATGTTCAAGAAGAAACATGGGAGTGGGAATCAGATATGTGGGCTTAGTGTCCGGATCTCTTTCCCTTGGAAGTTCAATGAAGCCTGGGATCTCAACTCAAGGATGAGCCGTTATAAGGTGGGGAGGTTGTAATATCCTAGATCATTGAAAGGTATGTTCTCGTTTATATTTGGGTTTGAATCGATTGTTATAATTAATTTAGTGCTTACCCAAGTCCTTGAAGAGCCTCAGGGGTGTTCTGAGGGTTCATGACATGAAAAATGGAAAATATGTGGGATTTCTAGGTGGGTCGCATGGTCTAGCACGATTAGTGCTAAACATGTAGATAGACTAGGAAACTATGCAGGGGAGGGGCATTGGATAGTGGCTTCCAAATGGTTTTCTAATGTTTTGTAAAACAATGTGGGTAAACCATGTGGCCCAGAAACTTTTAAAAAATTTCAATTTTTCCACTCTGGAATTTTAATACCCCACTCAGGGTTTCCTCTCCATTAACCCTTGTTCACCCTATAAATGTACCAAATTTCACAAGAGCTCCAAGAGATTAATATCCCTTATTTCTAATGCATTTTTGGTTACATTGGTTGTGGATTGAATCTTTGGGTAAGGATAATTCAGTCCTTGCTTCTCTTTAGAGTTTAGGGTTTGTATCATCTCCTCCTCTCTTTCCGAAGCTCCAAATCCCCACTCTTTGGGAGAGATCTAGGATGAATCTTCAAGGGTTGGATGAAGCAGAATCTAAGGGATCGATTATGATTTTTTTCACCCACAAAATTGAGGTAGGTGGTCTATAGGTTATATCCCTTAGTTTATTTGAGGATTTTTGCATGTGTGGTTTTGTTCCTGGATGCCTCTTGTTATGTTTTGATCACCCATGACATGATTAAGTTAAGTGGTTATTAAAAAGGTAAATAAAGACCCTCAAGATCTCCATGGGATGCATCAAGTGCAATGACACTAATATAGGTCCACCCATGGGGTGTGCTGACACTCATGGACATATGGATTTGTGAAGAAGCTATGAGATTGTTGTGAAATCATGGATATCCCTTGATAAAAATGTTGGTTTGACTATTTGTGTTGGGTTAGAAGATAGTTGGTTCACCTAAGAATGATAACAACCTATGTGATATTAGCTTAATATGTGGAAATGACTAAACACTATAATGGAATGGTCAATGAGCATGGCAATGAAGCCTAATGAGTTAGGAATAATGAACAAAGCCTAGTGATATAGACACAATGAATGAATTCTTAGTGAGATAATCATAATAAAATGAAATTGGGATAAATGGATAAGTGATGTGAGATGTGGTAAATGTGTTAATTGGTTAGGGCATGGTTTTAACTATCATGTTATTATTATGGTTTATGATTTCCTTGGTAAATTATTGTGATGTTGGGTGAATGGTTAATGGATACATATTTGTGTAGCATTAGGAAATATCATGGTAGTGTGGGGTATTGACTGAGGTTCTATTCCCACAGGTCGAGCTGGACTAAGGCTCAAAACTCCACACCTAAATAAAGGGTTTGGGAAGATGACTGACGTTCTATTTCCCTATAGATTTCATCCACCCAGACCGAGGAGTCGAGGTGAGGATATGGTAGAGATGAGGAAGTTGGTCCTAGTGAGAGAGGAAAACTATGTTTTCTTCCTCATGCATGTGATTGTTCACTTTGAGCATGTGTAACATGTTGTGCTTGATGAACCCATGTTAAATGTTTTTGAAATTGTTAGATATGGAAATGGTAGTGAACATTAGTAATTAACATAAACTGGATAAGGTAACTTAATCCTTTCCTTGTCATATATTATTAATTTATCTTTTTTATGCACAATTGTTTATATTGTATATTTTGTAGACACCACTGGTGGTGTACTACTGAGTTGTATTCACACCCTTCTCAGACCATCGGTGGGTACTCGAGCAGGCTTCTTGCTTGTGGGTAAGGACAAGGGAACGGGAAATTGATAGGTATTTGGGTTTGCATTGTTATACATGTAAGAGGACCCAGACTTGGTGTCAATCCCATTTTGGGGATTCTGGAGTTTACCTTCATTTTGGGTTTTGATCAAGTTGACACATGTAGAAGGGCGTGGCTTGTTTACTATTGGACATGATTTTACCCTGTTTGGGGAATAATTGTTTACTCGTGTTCTGGTATTTTTTGTTATTATTACACTACATTGTTTATCGAATGTTGTGGATTAATCTCATAAGAAGGGTGGTATAGTCTCCCTAGTTGACTATTCAAACCCCCGCTGCTAGTCAGCATCATTTGACGTACATGGAGACATGCTTAGGGTCAACCCACCTGGCTCGGGGCACTTGTTTAGTGGCTCCCGGGTCGGGGATGTTACAAAGGATGATGTAATCACCTTTGGTTAAAACTCAGAAGAAAATATTACTATTTTTGTTCATGTAATTATCATTATTTCTTATCTTATGGTGAAATTATAATCTAATGATTTTAATATTATGAATAACATCCCCCCACCCACTACTATATCTTCCCACACTCTCCAATTCTCCACACTCCTCTCAACCCATATTCATTGGCTAAATTCTATTAAAATATCTCCCCAAATCCTCCCCCATGTACAAAAGAACTTTTTCATTTCAAAAGAAAAAAAATCATCTCCCCTTAAGAGGCTCTTATGAATTATTAACTGAAGAGGTAAATTCTTCTTTTCAATTCTTTTACTTTCCTTTCTAGTTCCATTATTTTCTTTTCTATACATACCTCCCCTCATCCAAATGATATGAAAAATCTTGTACCTTATATGTACTGTAATGTTTTTAGGACAATTGAATATGTTATTATCATCTCTCCTTTACCATTCGATAAAAATAGTAGAAAAAACACCATATGAGATGTGTTAATTTACCACATTCAAGGATGATGGGTTCTAAATATCCCTTATCATCATCATTTCTAGTCATGAAACTATTTTCATTGTTGAAAAAGACTATAAAATATGTATTATGTCTCATCTATGGTTTTGGAATCATTTTTTATATATTTTTTTTATTTTTTAAAAAAATGTGTTCATTGTGATCAAAAATTGCCAATTATCCCCAAATGATATCACTAATGTTTTATATAATGAATCATCTTCAATCCAATAAACCAAAAAAAAATACCAACATGTAATATTATGTATTTTCAATAATATAACTCCAATTTTGGACATCTATACTCATTTTACATGATTATCCATTCATGTATATAAGTAAAAGGATTATGAAACAAACTGACCCAAATAATCAAATTGAACATATGAACCCATCTAGATTCCCATGAATGAACTTATAAAGGTTATAATAAATATATTAAATTTAAAAGAGGTTATTTATTTATTAATTAATGAACCTGATTTGATTATTTATGTCATTAATATCAAATGTAAAAGACCATCATACAGAAGACAAGGGATTCTAACAGAACCGCCATTATTCCATTGGGTTATTCTTACTCTCTTTTACACAAATGGAATCCTATATTATATTTATATACATATTTTAAATTATTGATATATGTTAAAAATCATGTATCAAGATCCATTATCCATTCTCTTATATATATATATATATATATTCTTTTAAGTGACTCACTCCGCAATACTTACAGATAAGGAAACCCCTTTTAAGGGAACATCCAAAATTCATACCCAATTTCAAGTGCACTCAACCATATTTTTTATGCCATGATTATATTATTAATACTATAGTCTTTTTATAAAATCCAAATTTGATAACACCAGGTTCTTTTAAAATGTTACCCTTTTCGATTTTAAATGCTATATAGTATATTCATTAAAACTGCACTAAAATATTGTAATGCTAAAAATTCATAAATACTCTTTCTCTATGTTGTCACTTCTATTTAACAACATATAACATGATATATTACTATTTTACCCCTTAAATTTCCATTAATGTTCTGATTCATTTCTTTCACGGACACTTTTATGATACGCCCATTCATTATGGTTTAAGAGATGATTATGATGTCGTTTTCGTTCTATGGGTTCCCTTATGTTTAGTATTGACTTTTTATGATTCTTTATATGGATAACATATTCATGAACATGTTAAGATGGGTGCGGCCAGATAGAGCTCGAATTCATTCGGTAATGGTGAGTCTCATGAGACGTTGTAACACTCTGATATTTTATGAGATGTATATTTTTTTATGTCTTATGTTATACGCAACAGCAAAGAAATCATTCACTGCACACAACACTAGCTTGGCTTGCGTTACACGCAATCACGACCTTCCTCGATAGCGTGTGTATTACACACTACCAGGTTTCACTAAACAATGATATATTGTTATAATATTATTATGAACTAGCCGTTTGAATAGTATTAACGACATTTTGAATTTTATAACATTATTATTCATCTTACATATTTTTTAGGACACGGTATGAGAACTAAATAAATGCATCTGGTAAAATAAGTGTTTCTCAAAAAATGCAGTTTTGTCGCCTTTTGATGGCCCACCTAATTTAAATATACTTTTTGACATGTTTATAAGTTCAATTTGACAAACTATAATTCTTTCATGGAATCAGGATATAAAATTCTAATTTGGATAAATTTTTCATATTATTCTGATAACTTTCATATTTTATTGAATTGTAATAACACAATATATTTTAATTAAAAAAAACTTTTTTCATCTTAATAATTTATATGGTTATATTTTTTTTAATTTGTTTTAATGTGTAATTAGAATATATTTTTACCATTTAATCAAATGTTTTTCATTGTAATTATATTCACATTGAATTTGGACCTAAACAAGTGTCACTCTTTTGATAGTTATTGTTTCTTAAAAACAAGCTATTCGATTTGATAACGGGAATTAATTTTGAAATTAATTGATTCCACTTCTATGTTTTGAATTTGGAAAAATATACATCATTTTTGAATTTGAAATATCAAATATAGCTTAGGCTGAATTTTTGGTATTTTTTTGAAAAACTTCAATTTTGTTTGAATAGTGAAACCACATAGTGGTAGTTAAAAAACTGACTATTTCATTTAAATGAAATTTAACCACTTCTGTGATTTGAATTTAAAAAATATGACATACATGGTTTTTATCAGGAAGTAAAATTTGGTTCAATAAGATTAAATAATTTTTGGTGAATAGTAACGTTTGACTTTTATTTACTATGGTTAAAGGTAAATAGGGTAATTCAATGTTCAAAGAATATTATAATAATTCAAAATTACCTTAAAACTTATCCTAACCTTTTTTGATGAGTAGTGGTCGACCATGGGAATCCTTTGGTCAATTTTGGGACCCCATTGTGCCACATGGTAGTGATAATGACAATTTGGATTAATTAATTTAATTTAAAGTCAAAATTGACCTTAACAAAAAAAATTTAGTAATAAATTTTTATAAAGGGTTATATAAATTATCATTTTAACTATAAATATTAATTGGAAAGATAAAAATATTTCTTACATGGTGATGTTTTTTTTATAATTTTTAGACATCATATTAATTAAATTATTTATGTCACAATAATGATGCAATATTTACCTCCTTAATAAATGATTTAAATAATTGAGATTATAATTATTAAAATATTATCCAAAACATGTCCAATTCTGATTGGATGATTTTACTTTGACCATTAGTCCTCTTATAGTCATATGTAATGTTTTTTGGACCTTTTGAAACCGAAGATAAGTTTATAATAAAATAATATTTTCACACTTTACAAAGGTGGCCCTCTCCTCCCTTATAAAAGATCACCTCCCCCCTATCCACTTTATACAACTTTGAGACTTCATTCTCGACCAACCCCCACTCATTACTCTTATAAACTCCCCTAATAATATTCTAGAGGTTCGGGGCTTCTTCAATGAACCACATTTTTTTCCCTAAGAGGAGGTTTCAAAGAGGCGTGTCGAAGAAGAGGTAATATCTGTTACCGAGTCATTCATATTTATTTCTTCTTCTACTTATTATTCATTATTTGTTTCATTATGAATTAATAAAATCAGTATCACTCATATAATGATATGTTATTATATATATTAAACAACCCTATTTCTCCTTCTATCCATCCTACGGAAAAGGTAATCACCGCGCGTGTGTACGTACGGAATACCGTATCCACGACGTGGTGTAATATGTTTTCCACCACCAACTTACTTGGATGGGTATAGTGGATTAAATAATAACTATTTATGATTATTGTAAAGTTATATTTATTCTGAAATAGTATACATACACTTAAATAAAATTCCACGATCATGGGAATGATATCATCGCTCGTGCGTAAGTATGACCTACCATCTCCACGATGTGATGCGACATGTTCTACATGATCTTCATTAAATAATGATTATATAAATGAATTTAATGAATAAATATGATATATATTACACTAGTACCATTCTAGAAATGAGGTATCTATAACCCAAAAAAAAGAATAAGATTTTATTCGACAAACATGCATAAGAACATAAAGCAATGAACACTTGAATAACAAGTAGCAATGAAATATTACTAATAAGAAGATAAGAACATGACCATATATGATAACATAACAATGAATATGATTCTATAATAAGTCAATGACATTATTTAAATAATTATACAGGAGTTTCGGATACGTACGAAGAAAATCAGACGTAAGGTAAGGGATAAATATTCAAATCTCGTTCTTATCTGAGATTGTTTATTCGTAAGTATTTACTGGGGTTAGTGTTATCATCCATGTCCATGTTTTCTAAAAGTGTTTTTATGTATTTTTAAAGTCTTTTTTACCCATTTTTGACTTTTACCACATGTTATGAAAGGAATATTTCTTTTTTTACCATATTAAGAACTTTTTTACTTTTCCGACAAAAGTACGAGGAGAATGATTTTTTAACTTATACGGCATGAATGGATTTTTACGGTTTCATAAAACCTTATTTTCAAGAAGCTTACTCTAAAAGATTTCATAACTATTTTCAAAAAATACTATTCTTTTAAAATTTCATGGCATTTTGTGAATAGATAATGATTTTGAATAAGAAAGGATATTTTCCTTAATAATTTATTTCAAGTGTTTTATCAAAACCATTTTCCATATAAGATGACATTATTTCATATGTGTATGTTTAATGTATAATGTCTCTATGATTTACATGGTTTCAATTTTTCTTATGATGAAATGATATCCATTTTTTTATATGGATTATGCTATAATGGGATGATGTTTCTGAAACCCATTTTATTCTTTGGGTTATGACGAATGATTTATGTTTATGTTGTGGCACACGTAAGAATGATTTCATTATGAGATGGTTGAGACCTATATCTCCCTCCAATTCATTGGGTAATGATTTATATCTCATGATATGGACATGGCTAGAACAATAAGTTAAACCGGTTCAGTGATAGAGGACTGGAATGATGAGTGAACTCGGTTCAGAAATGGACTTTGTCCGCTATGATAGTCTAGTCAATGAGTCTTGACTAATAAGAAAAGATTTTCTATGATTATGTTTTTATGCCACAATGTTTCTTGTTTTATGTTCTGATTGTTGGGATTATATTTCACTACTATGATTTATCCCATGTTATGATATTATGATCTCTTTTGAAGGTTAAGATTTTCAAAATGTTATGTTCTTATGAATATGATGTGATTGATATTTCTTTTGTTTACCCAACTGATCATTTGAGCTCACCTGTAACCCCTTGAGCTTCCATGGTACACTTCTCTTTGAATAATACTGTAGCGTGTGTTGTATGCAACTTTAAGTTCTAACACACACCACGACCAATCAAAGTAGCCGTTATGAATAGTAATACCCACTTTTGAAATTTTATAAAATTTATCTCTCAAAATTGACTTCATTTTTGGATTCAGAATATCAAAATTAGCATAGGGTGAAATTTTGGCACTTTTCGGAAAACTTTCTTATTTTGATGAATAGTGAAAATTACTAAATTTTAATTTAAAACAACTTTTTTAATCGAAATAATTAATAGTGATAAATTATTAATTTGAGTGGTTTTAAATTATATTTAGAATATATTTTTACCATTAAATCCAATTTTGGTCATTCGACATAATTTCATATTTAAACCAGACATAAACAAGTGTCAATCTTTTGATATTTCTTGTTTCTTAAAAAACACACTTTTTGTTTTAACAACATGAATTAATTTTAAATTAATAAATGAAACTTATATGTTTTTAATTTGTTAAAATAGACTTCATTATTGAATTTGGAATATCAAAACTAGCTTAGGGTAAAATTTTGGTATTTTTCTGAAAACGTTCAATTTTTGAGGAATAGTAAAAAACACTGAGCTACTGTTTAAAACCGGATTTTTATTTAAATAATTATTTATATTATTTAAATTTATTTTTGGTCAAAATAGATACATAACACGTATATAAATTCAATGTAATTAATTGGAGGCAGTTTATAATAATTTTATATGTATAAAAAATTTATTGAACTTTTTCACTTTCTTTTACCAACCTTCTATGGGAATTTGTAAATTCACATAAAACATAATTTTAACACTTCTGTGAGTGGAATTTAGAAAATCCAAGAGACATGGTTAATATCAAGGAGTAAAATGTAGTTCAATAAGATAAAAATAATATTTGGTGAATCGTTACATTTTACTTTTATTTACCACGGTAAAAAGTAAATAGGGAAATTAAGGGTAAAAATGATATTATTATTACCCTAACAAATGTAATAATTCTATTGGATAAGTTTTATTCGATCAAAAACAACCTTAGATATAAAACATGACCCTTTAGGACCACTTGGATTAGATTAGTACATTTATTATTATTTAATTCAAAGAAGAGTTAAAAGAGTTAAAATCAATGTTTAATAACTAAAACATTTTTAATATAGGGTTATACATAATATAAATTCGATTATAAATAATAATTAGAAATATAAAACTATTTCCTACATAATGGTATTTTAATTATAATTTTTGGACCTTAAGTAATTAAATTTATTTATGACAAAATGATGATGCAGTAATTACCTTATTAATGAAAGAATCAAATAAAATGTAATATAAATACTAAAATAAATATAATTTCAAAGTTTTTATGACATAAACGAATTTTATAAGGGACTATTTCATGTTAGGGATGATTAAATGTATCTTTTTCGAAGTAATCAAGTTCTGATGACTTTCAAAAAAACAAAATACCAAATAGTGTCAAAATTGACATAAAAGAGTTTTTAAAACAAATATTATATTATTAATTGATATTAAATTCCTAAAAATATAATTTTCCACAAAAGGACTTGTATCATGATAGGTGTATCATTAATGGACCACTTGGGGGTCTCTTGGATATATATATTATTTTTATTAACTATATAATAAAAAATACAAAGTGACATGGTAAGTGTCAAACTAATTAACTAAGAGATAAAACTAAACGATAAGGTGCATATAATGACCCAAATCTGTCTAAAATCTATTGGTTTAAAGGAATTAGACCCATAACCACCTTAGGCTTTGAATAATCCACTTTGGAGCCATTATAAACCGAATATTAATTTATTATAAATTAATACTTTAAGTTTTTCCTAAAGAGCCCCTCCTCCCCCTTATAAAAAACCCAACTTCTAACCAATTCTTCACACATTCAAAGTATTTTTGTTCGGCAAACCCCTTGAAAAATACTCTCTCAACTTCCCTCAATTCAATATAGAGGCCTTAGTTTGATCATAAAGCCAACCTAAAGATCTCTTTTGATCAAATCAAAAGAAAGAACACGAAGAAGAGGTAATGTTTTCACCACCCTCTTTCAAGTTCCTTTCTTCTTCAGCATCTTCTTTCTTTGTTATTTCTATTCTAAAATAATAACACCATTATATCCTATATAATGTGATGTTATTATAAATATGGTACAGCCATATTCAGTATTCTATATATCCTTTGAATGACATGTCACCATACGTGCGTACGTAAGGCTTATCATCTCCATGTCATGGTGTAATTGTTATTCAATACATTATTATTTGGATGGTTATAATAATGATGTGTATTTGATGTAAATAATAAATATAACATTATAAGTATTATTGATATATGATATAACAACCAATTATATATTATTTTAATGATATTTTCGCTCATGCGTACGTACGGATTACCGTCTCCCCGATGCGATGAGATTCATTTCCAAGTTCACCATTCATCAACGATTATAGAAATATATATTACTAATAAGTATGTAATATATGAAATAATAATTCTACTGGAGATATATATATGTTTATATATACGGATTTATGTACTTACATATATCTTATTCAATTACTTCCGTTCAATACAATATGAAAACAGAAACAGCGTTTATGCGTACGTATGGACTACCGTATCCCTAAACGGTGTTTTCCATTTCATATATATGTCTATTGTAAATACTTATATTATAAATATATATGATATATTTATCAGTTTTTTTATTCTTTAATTATTTAAATCATGATCTAAGTGATACAACCAAGAGTAACAAGTTAAAACACGTACGATAAAGAAAGTGATTATTACCCGAAATGTTAATTTAACATGGAAATTATTATTAAATGGGTAATATAAAGTCATAAATGAATCATGTATGATATCATAAATATTAATATGGTTCTGGTATAATTTAATAAAATACTATGATCTTTGTACAGGAGGTTAAATGAACCCTCGACTAAAGAAAAGCGCAAGGTAAGGGGTTTTCATCTCACTCCTTATTCCCATGAGATTCATGCCATATTGCCACTATTACCTTTTGTGTGGTGTATGTACTACCCATAATTGTATTCTTTGTGTAATAAAATTTAATTTATGTGTATTTACATATTCATTGTATGATACCTCTTTCATGGGTTCTATGTTTCGTAAGTTACCAAATTGGTAAGGGTTAATTCCTCAATCTCATCATTATCTGATATTGTTTATGTGTAAGTATTTACTGGGACATTTTTATCATCCATGTACATTTTTCGTAAAAATGATTTCAAAATGAAGATTTTAAGTATATTGAAAGGTACTCTTTATCAAGATCAGAATTTCAAATGTTTTAATGATTTATCTTTCTAAAGCATTTTAATTAATGTCCATGTTTTCAAAATGATTGTAAGGATTTATTAATATGGACATGAATGTTTTGAAATCATAATTCTTTTCAAAGTTTCAAAGTGGTATAGGAAACTTTGATTCAAAAAATATATTTTAAAATTACTTCCTTTACAAATGTGTGAATTTCAAATGATTTTACAAAAAGGATATTTCTCTCAAAACGTTTTACTCATCATTTTCATCTATGTCAACATCCTGTGATGGATTTTAAGCTCATTTGAAGTTGATATATTATAAAAAACTTCCATTTAAGGTTTTGTGATATGTTTGACTATGGATGTGTTATTTTTACACCATTCATGGTTTATGGAGAAAGTATTGACATTTCGTATGCTAGTTTTAATACGAATATTTATGTTATGTTTCAACCTATTCATATGAAGAATGCATTGGACTTAGTAAGTGACGGGTGGAGCCCGCTATAGCTCCTTGGTTGGTCTCATGAGACAAACTACTATCTTGGCACGAGGTCTTGACAAAATCATAATTGTATTCTTGGCACGAGGCCTTGGCTACATGGTTATGATAGTCTGACATTATGCATTCCATCAGTATGAAATTGGTTAGTGATATTGCATGTGATTATTCGATTAGTAGAATATCCATGTGAATAATTAAATGGAATTATTTCATTTTATTTCTGCCATATTATACGGAAGTTCAAGTTTAAAAGGATTTAGTTTTAGTTTTATACATTTCCTTAAATGTTTATGCTTATTTTTGAAAGTTTCCTATATATTTCTTACCCTTACTGAGCATCTGAGGTCACCCCTTTCTATGTTTTATTTTTCCCAGGATTCCAAGAAGTGTATTGTGATTGATATTCTGGGTTAATCCAAGGGAATAATGGAATTAATAATGATTATTTATGTAGTTGTGTACCTCATAATGTGAAAATGTAAAATTCATGTATGTGATCTATTTTTTCAAGACTGCTAAACTGATTGGTCCTTCAAGACTTGATTCCTTGTAATCATGCTAATGTATTAAAATAATGCACCAACTCTCGGTAATTTAGTTCAGGGCATTATAGTTGGTATCATAGGAAGTTTATCAATAACATTGGAAACTAGATTTAGATAAACTCTGATTAGAGCACATATCCCTAAGATAGACTTTGAGGAATAATATAGAAGTAATTCCTAGAATTTTGGTATTGTAGAGATTTTGTAAGTTTTCCGAGCATTACATCCCTGTCTGGATACGAGCAGGTAGAGGCGGCTCTGGTATAGATGTACCTAGGGGTAAAACTCAAGAACACCACTTTAAGCTAGACTCGAACGGGAACTAGTGCACAACAACGGGCCTTGTTTCACTCTTGGTTACGGCACTCCCTGGGGATATGCTTAGGATAATTATTATATTATTTAAAAACCATTATGATGGGCTCATGAGTATATACATACTCAAAGAAATTTTTTTAATGATTATGGATTATATTAATAAACTATTCAATTTGCGTTAGGTATTTTACAAGTTTGGTAATTATTCATTTCAATTCATAAACTGACCTAGTTTATGCTATTGAATAAAAATGGTGCCCATAAAAAGGAATGTGAACTACCGTAATACGTATGATCCAAAGAGTAAGAAGGATCATATCTTTCATGGTCCTAAGATAGAATTTATAAGGGAAATAGTCTCCTACGTATTATCATCATATGATGAAATAGTATCATGTGTTGATAAGATGAGTAATGAATTCTCAGAGTCCTATGGCTTTGAAGGGAATCCTGAGAAGAAAAGGATGATAGAGAGAAGGATAGATAAAGGGAAGAAGGTAAAGAAGGGTTTTTCCCATATGTGATAACTGTGGAAAGAATCACCTTGGAAAATTATTGAAGGGAATGGGAGTATGTTATAAGTGTGGAGAAAAAGGACACCAAGTACGTGACTGCAACTGTAAGAAAATGGTTCCAAATGTACAATGCTTCATCTGCAAAGATTTTGGACACTACACAAACTAATGTCCCAGTCATCAGACTATGCCGCAAATGATGCTATTGGATAATAATCAAGTTATGATACTTCCATAGATGAAGAGGAATGACTAGTGTTCTTATGTTATTATTTTAGAATTATTTCTTTTAAGTGTTGTATCAAAAATGTTCTGGAAATAAATAAGAATTTTACTGCAGTACTGTTTCATTAAGGATTTGAGATTTTATGGTACTACGAAAAGTGACTCTACAACGACATAAATTTTTGTGAAATTACATGGTTGATGGAAAGATAAACCTTAATATGGTCCAAATATTGATGTAGTGATTTTGGAATAAGGGATGGCTGATTTTGGTAATTCTGGATGTTGTGGTGTTGTAAAAGAATACATGAGGAAGGTGTTCACATGTTATTACCTGGAAAAAAGGATCATCATTATTTTTAACTTCCTTGTAAATTTTGGACTGTGAGTTTGGATAACAGTATTTTGGATAAGTCTAAAGGTTGGAATTGATTAAGTTTGAAAGGTTATTTTTTGGATTTTTATAAAAGAACAACACACAGACTGTGTGACGACCCGTCGTGTCAGACAAAGCTACGGTAATCGAACCCACAACCATAGTGCAATTGGGATTTATCGCCTACCATTGTGCTACATGAAGATCATGGATGGTATAATGTAGTTTCATTTCATAAATGGTCTGATATGTGAATTATAAATTCATTATATTTGGAACCATATACGATTAGGATAAATAGAGTATTTTTGAGTTGTATTATGTTTTGGGGTGAAAGATGAGTTTGTGGTAGAAATTTATTATTGGATAAAACTCTAATTATAATGTACGTATATCTCCTTATGATCTTAGCCAATCTCATAAATAAATCGGTCAACATTAAGAAAAGGAATGTATAAAAAAAATGTTGTCCTAGATGGTACCTTAGATCATCACTAATTTATGGCTTTGGGATTGTTGGCCTTTTCATAGCCATGTTCTCTACCACTCTCCATCAGATAATTGATGGTTAGATTTCTCTTCCATATTCATATTTTCCTACATGGAACCCTAATATGTGTTATTTTAGGTAATCTTCATACTTACCACTCTATATATTAAATAGAGGCCTCATTAATTGATTTTTCTTTGTGGGATTTCAACTAAGATATTTTGAAATGTCAAAAATGATTTATCCTAATACCTTATGTTTTGTTGAACCGATGGTATTTTAAATCATCATAGATTGATGAATTTAAGGACCTCAATTTTAAACTTTTTTGTGATTGATGACCTCAATCACTACCTATAAATACTTACGTTTTCCTCCAATTATATGTGTCTAATTTCCACCAATGGCCTCCTAATCGAGATCATAATTCTGTTGTGACCCTTTCATTTCTCTTTTCATCTTATTAAGACTAAATTTTATTAACCAAATTTCTGATGTGGATTTTCCCACAAAGATATTTTCTATTTTCAACCATTATTTTCAAAGAACAATATCAAATTGTGAGGAAACAATTTATTGAATGAGGGGATAATGTAACACCCCAAGCTTCCACGGTACACTTCTCTTTGAATAATACAGTAGCATGTGTTGTACGCAACTTCGAGTTCTAACACACACCATGACCAATCAAAGTAGTCGTTATGAATAGTAATACCCACTTTTTGAAATTTTATAAATTATATCTCTCCAAATGGACTTATTTTTTGGATTCATAATATCGAAATTATCCTAGGGTGAAATTTTGGTACTTTTCGGATAACTTTCATATTTTGATGAATAGTGAAAATTACTAAATTTTAATTCAAAACAAATTTTTAATCAAAATAATTAATAGTGATATATTTTTAATTTTAGTGGTTTTAAATTATATTTAGAATATATTTTTACCATTTAATCTAATGCTGGTCATTGGACATAATTTCACCTTAAAATCGGACATAAACAAGTGTCAATCTTTTGATAGTTATTGTTTCATAAAAACACGCTTTTTGGTTTAACAACGGAAATTAATTTTAAATTAATAAATGAAACTTCTATATTTTTATTTTGGTAAAATATACTTCATTATTGAATTTGGGATATCATAATTAGCTTAGGGTAAATTATTGGTATTTTTCTGAAAACTTTCAATTTTTGATAAATAGTGAAAAAAACTGAGTTACTGTTTAAAACCGGATTTTTATTTAAATAATTATTTATATTATTTAAATTTATTTTAGGTAATAATAGATACATAACACCTATATAAATTAAATTTAATTCATTGGTGGCAGTTTATAATTATTTTAGATATATAAAAATTTTATTGAACTTTTTCTTTATCTTTTACCCACCTCCTAGGATAATTTGTAAATTCACATAAAACATAATTTTACCACTTCTGTGAGTGGAATTTCGAAAATCTGAGAGACATGGTTAATATCATGGAGTAAATTTGGTCCAATAATATGAAAATAATTTTTGGTGAATAGTAACTTTTTACTTTTATTTACAACGGTAATAAGTAAATAGGATAATTAAGGGTTAAAATGAAATTATTATTACCCTAACACATGTAATAATTCTATTGGATAAGTTTAATTCGACCAAAAACAACATTAGGAATAAAATATGACCCTTTAGGTGAACTTGGATTAGATTAGGACATTTATTATTATTTAATTCAAAGAAGGGTTAAAAGAGTTAAAATCAAAGTTTAATAACTAAAACATTTTTAATATAAGGTTATACATAAGATAAATTCGATTATAAATATTAATTAGAAATATAAAACTATTTCCTACATAATGGTATTTTAATTATAATTTTCAGACATTATATTATTAAATTTATTTATGACACAATGATGATGCAGTAATTGCCTTATAAATGAAAGAATCAAATAAATGGTAATATAAATATTAAAATAAATATAATTTAAAAGTTTTTATGACATCAACGAATTTTTTAGGTGAGTATGAAATGTTAGGGATGATTCAATGTATCGTTTTCGAAGTAATCAAGTTGAGATGACTTTCAAAAAAACAAAATACCAAATAGTGTCAAAATTGACATATAAGAGTTTTTAAAACAAATGTTATATTATTAATTGATATTAAATTCTTAAAAATCTATGGTTCGGCCAAAGGACTTATATGATGATAGGTGTATCATTAATGGACAACTTGGGGGTCTCTGGGAGGTATATAGTAAGTTTATTAACTATATAATATAAAAATACAAAGTGACATGGTAAGTGTCACACTAATTAACCAAGTGTTAAAACTAAACGATAAGGTTAATATAATGACCCAAAACTATCTATAATCTATTGGTTGAATGTATTTCGACTCATACACACCATAGGTTTCGAATAATTCACTTTGGAACCATTAGAAACTGAATATGAATTTATTATAAATTAATACCTTAAATTTTTCCAAAAGAGCCCCTCCTCCCCCTTATAAAAGGACCCAACTTCTAACCAATTATTCACACCTTCAAATCATTTTTGTTCGGCCAAATCCTTCAAAAGTACTCTCTCAACTTCCCTCACTTCAACATAGAGGCCTTATATTGATCAGAAAGCTAACCTAATGAGCCCTTTTGTTCAAATCAAAAGGAAGAACCCGATGAAGAGGTAATCTTTTCACCACCCTTATTCAAGTTCCATTCTTCTTCAACTTCTTCTTTGTTTGTTATTTCTATTCAAAAATAATAACTCCAGTATCTCCTATATAATTTGATGTTATTATAAATATGGTAAAACCATATTCATATTCTATCCATCCTTTAAATGACATGTCACCATACGTGTGTATGTACGACTTACCATCTCCACGTCGTGGTGTAATTGTTATTCAATACATTATTATTTTGATGGGTATAATAATGATATGTATTTGATCTAAATAATAAATATAACATTATAATGATTAATTATATATGATATACCATTCAATTATATAATATTTTAATGATATTTTTGCTCGTGCATACGTACGAATTACTGTCTCCACGACGCAATGAGATTCATTTCCAAATTCACCATTCATCGACGATTATAAAAATATATATTACAAATAAGTATGTAATATATGAAATAATAATGCTACTAGAGATGTATATATTTATATATATAAGGATTTATGTACTTACATATATCTTATTCACATACTTCCGTTCAATACAATATGAAAACAGAAACAGTATTTATGCATATGTACGGACTACCGTCTCCATAAATAGTGTTTTCCATTTAATATATATGTATATGATATATATTTATATTATAAATATATATGATATATTTATCATGTTTTATATTCTGAAATTATTTAAATCATGATCTAAGTGATACAACCAAGAGTATCAAGTTAAAACACGTATGATAAAGAAAGTGATTATTACCCAAATTGTTAATTTAACATGAAAATTATTATTAAATGGGTAATATAAAGTCATAAACGAATCATGTATGATATCATAAATACTAATATGGTTCTGGTATAATTTAATATAATAATACGATCTTCATATAGGTCGTTAAACATACCCCCGACTAAAGGAAAGTGCAAGGTAATGGGTTTTCATCTCACTCATTATTCTCGTGAGATTCATGCCATATTGCCACTATTACCTTTTGTGTGGTGTATGTGCTGCCCATAATTTTATTCTTTGTGTAGTACACTTTAATTTATGTGTATTTACATATTCATTTTATGATACCTCTTTCATGGGTTTTATGTTTCGTAAGTTACCAAATTGGTAAGGGTTAATTCCTCAATCTCATCATTATCTGAAATTGTTTATGTGTAAGTATATACTGGGACATTTTTATCATCCAAGTCCATTTTTCATAAAAATAATTTCAAATTGAAGATTTTAAGGATTCAGAAAGGTACTATTTTTCATGATCAAAATTTTAAATGTTTTAAAGATTTATCTTTCTAAATCTTTTTAATTAATGTTCATGTTTTCAAAATAATTTTAAGGATTTATTTATATGGACATGAATGATTTGAAATGATAATTTTTTTCAAAAGTTACAAAGTGTTATGGAACATATTTATTTAAAAATATCTTTAAAAATTACTTCCTTTATAGATGTGTGGCTTTTAAGTGATTTTATGCGAAGGATATTTCTCTCAAAAAGTTTTACTCGTCATTTTAATCTATTTCAACATCCTTTGATGTATTTTAAGTTCATTGGAAGTTGATTTATTATAAAAAACATCCATTGAAGTTTTTGTGATATGTTTGACTGTGGATGTCTTATTTTTATACCATTCATGGTTTATAGAGAAATTATTGACATTTCGTATGATAGTTTTAATACGAATGTTTATGTTATGTTAAAACCTATTCATATGAGGAATTCATTAGACTTAGTAAGTGACGGGTGGATCCCGCTATAGCTCCTTGATGCATCAGTAGGTCTCATGAGACAAACTAGTGTACTGGCACAAGGTCTTAACAAAATCTTATTTTTAGTCTTGGCATGAGGCCTTCGCTACGTGGCTATGATAGTCGGGCATTAGGCATTCCATCATTATGAAAGTGGTTAGTGATATTTCATGTGATTATTCTATTAGTAAAATATCCATGTGAATATGTAAATGGAATTATTTCATTTTATTTGTTCCATATAATACGAAAGTTCAAGTTTAAAAGGCTTTTGTTTTAATTTTATACATTACCTTAAATGTTTATGCTTATTTTTGAAAGTTTCTGCTGTATTTCTTACCCTTACTGAGCATTTGAGATCACCCCTTTCTATGTTTTATTTCTCCCAGGATTCCAAGAAGTGTATTGTGATTGATATATAGGGTTATTCCAAGGTAATAATGGCGTTCATAAAGATTATATATTTTGTTTTGTACGTCTTAAATTGCAAATGTAACATTCATGTATGTGATCTATTATTCAAGACTGCTAAACTGATCGGTCCTTCCGGACATTATTCCTTTTAATCATGCCAAATTTTTAAAATAATGCATCGAATTTGGTTAACTGGGGTAAGGGTGTTACATCACCCTTTTGTATGTTTTCTTTTCCCTATGTTAGGAAGAAGGGTATTAAGTAGGATATGCCAAAAGGGACTCTAGATATGATGAAATAAATGGGAGACAATATAGAAGCTTTATGAACCAGTTGTTTTGTTTCCTAGTTTCTAAAGACATTATACCTATACGGTCCTATCATGGTTTTATTATAAGTTGTAATAAATATGCTTCAATTATGAAGTAAAAACAATGTATGTAAACTATGGGTCGTTATAGTTGGTATGAGAGGAAAGGTATAGTTAACCTTTGGAAACTAGGATGTGAAATCCTTAGTATAAACTCTAAAGATGTGTCTAAACATAGAACACCATATTAGTGTTTTAGAAATGGCCATGAACAACCTATGATAAGACCTAATGTGTGAAATTTTAATCTTCATTATGTGGTTTTCTTATTATGATTAGTGTTGCTCACACTATGCTCCTTGGTTTAAGTCAATGGCTAGAACCTGAAGAAACTATGTTAATGCTGAATGCGATGGGAAATGCAGTGATTGTCCCCCTGAGAAACCAAAGATTATGGGAGTTGGAATGAAAAATCTGTTAGCCATGATCACACACATTCTCACGCTATGAATCATGTAGGAATTCAAAACAAGCAATGGAAGGAGCAACATTCTGTTTAATCCTTCATGAGTTAGTGTCCACCTTTATTCTTTGGGTCTTCTAATCCATTAGTGTCTAAACAATGGATTAATACCACTGAAAAGATATTTTCAGTCCTGCAATGTTCTGAACATGAAAATTTCATATTAGCAGTATATCGTTTGGAAGGTGAAGCTGATCAATGGTGGAATCTTATTATGAATACAAGGGAAAGGGATGAAATTGAGTCCATGGAATGGGACGAGTTCATGAACTTATTTTTCAATATTTACTTTTCTCGTATTCCTTAAAAAAAGATGGAGAATGAGTTTCTTGAACTGAAGAAAAAGGATGATGAATCTATTGGTACCTACGAAGAAAATTTTACAAGACTTGAAAGGTATTCTTACTGAATTATTATCCAACCTAAGAGTAAGATCTATCGATTCTTTAGTGGCTTAAAACCAAGTCTTCGAAGGGCGTTATCCATAAGGGACTTCAATAGATATAAGGAAATTTCTCGATGTGCTCTCAGGGTTGAGATGGAGATTGCAGTAAGCCATCAGTCATGTGGGTTTGATAAGAACAGGAAAATTTTATTCAAAGGGAAATCTACAGACCACAATGAAAAGAAGATGAGTTTTCCCTTATGCTCAAAGTGTGGAAAGAAACATGGAGGGAATTGTCTTAAAGGGACAAGTAAATGTTTAATGTGTGGAAACGAATGATATCAGATAGTTGAATGTAGAAATAATGGGAAGAAGATGTCTAATGATGAAAACAAATAAAGGGATACACAGAATGCATCTCATACTCTTCAATGTGTTAAGTGCAAGGAAATGGGGCATTATTCCAATCAATGACTGAATCCAAGGGTTTTTGATGTTGATCGACATCAACAAACAATTATGGACAATGACAAAGGAATGTCACATTCAATTTCTATTGGAAATGTGGAGTATGATAATGAAGTGGTGATAGGTACACTTACCATCTAATCTGATGTAGGAAATGTTTTATTTGATTTGAGATCCAAAAACTCTTTTATTTCTGAAGACTTTTCTAAGGGTATCACCGTACTACCTCAACAATTAGATGTTGAGAAAGCTGTGACAAATCTTAATGGCACAACGGTTGCATCAAATGATTATAATTCTTCTCCAATTGAAGTTTGTGGGAAAGTGCTTCCTGGAAATCTTGTGATCCTTCCTATAGTGGAATTTGATGTGATTCATGGCATGGATTGGATTTCTTTATACAGAGCTCATATCAATTTCAAAATAAGGTAAATCACATTTAATACTCCTGATCAATCTACTATCATCTATCGATGCAAGGATGAATATAACATTCTAGTGGAAATTTCTTCCATCTTTTGGTTCTTGATTCCAATAAATGGTGGTTATTTATCTCAAATGGTTGGAGAAAAACTAACGATTAAGAATATGCCCATTGTATGAGAGTTTGATGATGTCTTCATGGAGCATTTTCTAGGTCTTCCACCAAATCATGATGTTGAGTTTTCAATATAACTGATACTGGGTGCTATTCTCATTTCAAAGACACCTTATAGAATGGCCCCAATTGAGTTGCAGGAATGGAAGAAGCAACTCCAAGAGACTCTTGATAAGGGATTCATACACCCTAGTGCATCACCTTGGGGTGAACCTGTTCTGTTTGTTATGAAGACAGATGGATCAATGAGACTCTGCATTGATTATCAATAACTTAACAAGATCACTATCTAGAAAAAATATCCTCTCCCAAGTATTGATGACTTATTTAACCAACTATGCGGAGCTCAATACTTTTCTAAGATTGATCTTAGTTCAAGGTATCATCAATTAAGGGTCAAAAAAGAGGATATACCAAAGACATCTTTTCGTACAAGTTATGGAGACTATGAATTTATATTGATGCCATTTGGTCTTACTAATGCCCCTGCTATCTTCATGGATCTAATGAAAAGAGTCTTTAGAGACCATCTTGATCAGTTTATGGTAGTCTTTATAGATGATATTCTTGTCTATTCAAAGAGAAAGGAAGAACATGAAGATAACTTAAGAATTTCATTAAAGACCCTTAGAAAGGATAATTTTTATGCCAAATTTTCCAAGTGTGAATTTTGGCTTCAAAAAGTTTCATTATTAGGTCACATAATCTCAAAAGAGACGATATATGTGGATCCAGCAAACATAGAGGTTATTAAAATATGGTCGAGAGCAACAACAATAACTGAGATCCGATTTTTTCTTGGTTTGGGTGGACATTATCGACGTTTTGTAAAAGATTTTTCACGATTGTCTAATCCACTCATTAGGTTGACTCGAATAGGCGTTACTTTTGTGTGGATGGAGGAGTGTAAAGAGAATTTCAAGGAGTTGAAAAGAAGGTTATCTAGTGAACCTGTGCTCACACTGCCTTGTAGTGGATAATGGTTTGTGATCTACAGTGATGCATCCAAGAAGGTATTGGGGGTTTGTTCTCATGAAAAATGATATGGTGATAACTTATTCCTCACGATAGTTGAAAATACATGAGCAAAATTACCCAACTCATCATTTGGAGTTAGCTGTGGTAATCTTTGAATTAATGATTTGGAGGAATTATCTTTATGGTGAAGGTGTGATATTTATAATGATCAGAAAATTATAAAGTATATTTTCACACAAAAGGAGATGAATATGTGCCAAAGAAGATGGTTGGAGCTGATTAAGGATTAAGACTGCTCAATTCATTACCACCCTAGGAAAGAAAACAAGATGGCAGACGCATTAAGTCGACAAGACCATGTTAGCTTATCCATGATGAGGATCACAAAATATCAAATATTTATGGATTTACAAACGATGGATCTTGAAATTATAATGGAAGGGGGAAAACCTTATCTTTCTGAAATGAATGATCAACCATCTATACAAGTGATGATTAAAGAGGCACAAAAAGAAGATGTATAGTTACAAAAGAAGGTGAGAAATGTTCCTGAATTCAACTTGGATTATGATGGGATAATAAAGTTCAGGATCTGGGTTTGTGTTCCTCCCATCCCAGAATTAAAGAAGGAGATACTGGATGAGGCTCATAGTTCATCATTCTCTATTCTTCCTTGAAGCATGAAAATGTATAGGGACCAGAAAGAGTACTTCTGGTGGGATGGCATGAAAAGAGTTGTTGCTGAATATGTCTCTCGATGCTTGGTTTTTCAGCAATTTAAAGTTAAGAGACAGAAGTCTAAGGGGAGGTTACAACCATTACCCATACCGGAATGGAAATGGGAAAACATCACTATGGAATTTGTCATAGTACTTCCTAAAACATCCAAATGAAATAATGTTATCTAGGTTATAGTTGATCTTCTTACAAAGTTGGCACACTTCATTGGTATTAGAGAAGATTTCTCTCTAGATCAGCTTTCCAGGATATATGTGATGGAAGTTGTAATATTGCATGGAGTACCACTTTCTATTATATATGATCGGGATCCGAGGTTTACCTCAAAGTTCTGGTGAAGTCTTCGTCATAATTTAGATACAGAGTTTTGTTTCAGCACTACTTATCATCCTCAGACAGACGGTTAGTCTGAGAGAACAATTCAAACTCTAGAAGATATGTTAAGATCTGGCTCTATGGATTTTAAAGGTGGTTAGGATCAACACCTAACTTTTGTGGAAGATTCGTATAATAATATCTTTCACTCTAGTATTCATATGGATCCTTATGAAGCACTATAAGGAAAGAAATGTTGGACTCCAACTTGCTGGGATGATGTTGGGGAAAGAAAGCTATTGGGACCTAATATTGTTGATGAGATTGCATAAAAGATCAGATAAATTCAACAACACATAATAGAAGCTCAGATTCGACAGAAAAGTTATTCCGACAACTGAAGAAAATTTCTAGAGTATGATGTGGGTGATAAATTGTTTTTAGAATATCTCTTTGGAAGAGAGTAATGAAATTTGGAAAGAAGGGAAAGTTGAGACCTAGGTATATCGATCCTTTTGAAATACTGGATCATGTTAGGAAGGTATCTTACCAATTGTCACTTCCAACAAATCTCTCTCAAGTTCACGATGTGTTCCATGTATCTCTCCTGAGAAAGTACATACTCGATCCTTCACATGTACTAAGCTCAGAAGTCTTACCGATGGAGCAAGATCTTTCTTATGAAGAATTACTGATAGAGATTTTGGATCTTAGAAAAAAAGTTCTACGGAACAAGACCACTTTCTTGGTGGAAGTTTTATGGAGGAACCACCAATTAGAAGAAGCTACATGGGATCTTGAGGATATGATGAGGGAGAGGTATCCTCATCTGTTTGTTACGAAGTGAAGAATTTTGAGCGAGAAATTCATTTTAAGGGGGGTAAAATGTAACACCCTGATATTTTATGAGAAATATATATCTAATGTCTTATTTTATACGAAACATCAAAGGAATCTTTCACTGTACACAACACTAGCTTGGCTTGCGTTACATGCAATCACGACCTTCCTCGATAGTGTGTGTAGTACGCAATACCAGGTTTCACTAAAACATTATATATTGTTATAATATTATTATAAACTAGCTGTTATGAATAGTATTAAGTACATTTTTACCTTTATAAAAATATTTATCATCTTACATATTTTCTAAAACATGGTATGAGAACTAAATAAATTTTTCGTGTGAAATAAGTATTTTTCAAAAAATGAAGTTTTGCAGCCTTTTGATGGCGCCCCAACATTAAATATAGTTTTTGACATGTTTATAAGTTAAATTTGACAAAATAAAATTCTTTCATGGAATCAGGATATAAAAATTTAATTTGGAAATTTTTTTCATATTATTCTGATAGCTTTTATATTTTAATGAATAGTAAAAACATGTTGTATTATAATTAAAAACAACTTTTTTCAATGAAATAATTTATATGGTTAGATTATCTTTTTAATTGGTTTTAATATGTAATTAGAATATATTTTTACCATTTAATCCAATGTTGGTCATTGGAATTTTGAATTTAGACATAATCAAGTGTCGATCTGTTGATAGTTATTCTTTCTTAAAAACACGTTATTGGTTTTGATAACGGGAATTAATTTTAAAATTAATTAATGACACTTATATGTTTTAAATTTGAAAAAATATACATCATTTTTGAATTCTAAATATCAAATATAGTTTAGGCTGAATTTTTGGTATGTTTCTAAAATACTTCAATTTTTGTTGAATAGTAAAACCACTTAGTTGTAGTTAAAAAACCGACTCTTTAATTTAAATGAAATTTTACCACTTCTATTAATTGAATTTCAAAAATCTGACATACATGGTTGTTATCAAGATGTAAAATGTGGTTCAATAAGATGAATTTTTTTGGTGAATAGTATCTTTTGACTTTTATTTACTACTGTTAAAGATAAATTGGGTAATTCAAGGTTCACAGAATATTATAATAATTAAAAATTACCTTAACACATGTCCTATCCTAATTGGATGAGTAGTGGCCAACCATGGGCATCCTTGGGTCGATTTTGGGACCCCATTGATTGACTTGGTAGTGATAATGAAAATTTGGATTAATTAATTTAATGTAAAGACAAAACTGACATTAAAAAAATTCTTTTAGTAATTAATTTTTATAATGGGTTATATAAATTATCATTTCAACTATAAATATTCATCGGAAATATAAAAATATTTCCTACATGGTGGTGGTTTTTTAAAATTTGTAGTCATCAAATAAAATAAACTATTTATGACACAATAATGATGCAGTATTTACATCATTAATAAATGATTTAAATAAATAAGATTAAAATGATTAAAATTTTATCCAAAACATTTCAAATTCTGATTGGATTATTTTACTTCTACCATGAGTCATCTTATCTTCATCCTTAATGATTTTTAGACCTTTTGAAACCAAAGATATGTTTATACTAAAATAATATTTTCACACTTTCCAAAGGTGCCCCTCTCCTCCCTTATAAAAGGGCACCTCATCCCTCTCCGATTTACACAACATTGATCCTTGAAGCTCGTCCAAACCCTAGCCATTACTCTTCTCAACTCACCTAGTAGTATTCTATAGGTCCTGGTCTTCTTCAAAGACCAACATTAGTGCCCTAAGAGGAGGTTTCAAAGAGGCGTGTTGAAGAAGAGGTAATATCCGTTACTGATTCTTTCAAATTTATTTCTTCTTCTACTCCCTATTCATTAGTTGTTTCATTATGAAGTAATAAAATCCACATCACTGATATACTGATATGTTATTATATATATGAAACAACCCTATTTCACCTTCTATCCATCCTACGGAAAATGAAATCATCGCGCATGCGTACGTACGAAATATCGTCTCCACGCCGTGGTGTAATCTGTTTTCCACCACCACCATACTTGGAAGGGTATAATGGTGTAAAGAATAACTATATATTATTATTTTAAATTTATATTGATTTTGAAATAGTATAAATACACTTCAATAAAATTCCATGATCATGGGAACGATATCATCGCTCGTGCGTACGTACTGCCTACTGTCTCCACGATATGATGTGACTCGTTCTACATGATCTTCATTGAATAATGATTATATAAATGAATTTAATGAATAAATATCATATATATTACACTAATACCACTCTCAAAATGAGGTATCTATAACCTAAAAAAGAAAAATCAGAATTTATTCGTCAAAACGTGCATAAAAACATAATGCAATGAACACCTGAATAACAAGTAGCAATGAAATATTAATAATAATAAGATAAGAACATGACCGTATATGATATCATAACAATGAATATGATTTTTTAATAAGTCAATGACATTATTTAAATCATTATACAGGATTTTTGGAGACGTACGAGGAAAATCAGACCATTGGTAATAGATAATTATTCCAATCTCATTCTTATCCGAGATTGTTTATTCATAAGTATTTACTGGGGTTATTGTTATCATCTATGTCCATGTTCTATAAAAGTGTTCTTATGTATGTTTAAAGTCCTTTTTACCATTTTTTACTTTTACCAAATGTTATGAAAGGAATATTTCTTTTTTTACCACATGAGGAACTTGTTTACTTTTCCGACAAAAGTACGAGGAGAATGTTTTTTTAACTTTTACGACATGAATGGATTTTTATGGTTTCATAACACCTTATTTTCATGAAGCTTACTCTACAATATTTCATGAATATTTTCAAAAAAATACTTTTATTTTAAAATTGCATGGAATTTTGTGAAAAGAAAATGATTTTGAATAAGAAAGGATATTTTCCTCAAGAATTTATTTCAAGTGTCTTATCAAATCCATTTTCCATCTAAGATGACATTATTTCATATGTGTATGTTTCATGTATAATGTATCTATGATTTAATTAGTTTCACTTCTCTTATGATGAAATGATATCCATTTGTTTTATAGGGATTATGTTATAACGGGATGATGTTTATAAAACCCATTTTAATCATTGGGTTATGATGAATGATTTATGTTTATGTTGTCGCACATGTAGGAATGATTTAATTATGATATGGGTAGGACCTATATATCCCTCCAATGCATTTGGTAAAGATTTATATCACATGTTCTAGACATGGATGGAACGACAAGTTAAACAGGTTAAGTGATACAGGACTGGAATGAGGAGTGAACTCGGTTCAGAAATGGACATTGTTCGCTATGATAGTCTTGGAAATGAGTCTTGACTAAAAAGAAATGATTTATATGATTATGTGTGTATGCCATAATGTTTCATGTTTTATGTTATGATTATTGGGATTACATTTCACTACCATGATTTATCCTATGTTATGATATTATGATCTCTTTTGCAGGTTAAGAATTTAAAAATGTTAGGTTCTTATGAATATGATGTGATTGATATTACTTTTTTGACCCTTACATATCATTTGAGCTCAACCTTTTATAAGTTTTCTTTTCCCCAGGTTAGGAAAAAGGGTATTAAGTAGGATATGCCAAATGGGACTCTAGATGTGATGACATAAATGGGAGACAATGTAGATTCTTTATGAACCGGTTGTTTATGTTTCCAAGTTTCTAAAGACACTATAGCTATATGGTCCTAACATGGTTTTGTTATATGTTGTAATAAGTATGATTCAAATATGAAGTAATAACAATGTATGTAAAGTATGGGTCATTATAGACGTTATGTGAAATGGTCTTGGATGTTATCCTTGACTCGTGCTACTATGTGCAATGGTCTGGGAGGTTAAGCATGAATTGAGATCCTCTATGTGCTACGAGCCTTGACTCATGCTAATGTCATGTTTTTGTTTTCTTCCACATTATTATGACTCCATGTTTATATGATCCCATGTTTATATGTTATGATTTAACATGTTCTGTGCCTTTTTATATCAATATGCCATCCCATCTAAAACATGTGCTAATGCTTTATTTCTATGATTTTTCCCCTTGCTAGACTTTTAGCTCATCTCTTTGTTCATGTTATCCCTAGGATATCCTATAAAGATGTATAATGACAATGTAACATAGTAGATCATTTTAGAGATTATATAATTTGTTTATAATGTTTGATTTTGTACCTAGTCTTCCAAGACACTAGACATTATGATCCTTGGCTTTTAATTTGAATTTTTATTATAAATAAAATAATGTAATTTTATGTGTAAAGGAAAGGGTCTCTAGAGTTGGTATCATAAGATGGTCTAGTTATTTTTGGAGATTAGGAATAGATATCCTTAGTATGAACCATAAGTATGAGACTATGTATAAGAAAACACCCCTAAATTTGGGTAAATATAAAGTAAGTGATTTATCAAAAAAATACACCCATGTCTAGATACAAACAAGTAGAGGTGGCTCAGGAATAGATGTATCTTAGGGAAAAACCTGAAAACACCATTTAATCTAGACTCGAATGGGAACTGATGCATGACAATGGGCCTTACCCAACACTTTGTTTTACACTCACAAGGGATATTCTTTGGTAAATTCAAGAGCATAGAAAAAAACCAATATTAAGGGAATAGAGAAATCCCATAAGAATGTATGTTATGAAATAGATCAAGGATAACATGGATTTAAACCTATTGAATCACATGTTATGATTTACTTTCCCTATACATTTTTATACGTTTATTTTTATGTTTTCATTTTTATGCTCAATAGATATGTATTCAATCCCTCTAATTGTATGTTCATTTTCATAGTTAATGGAGGGAAATAGAAGAACATGTACCAACAATCATTGTGATAGGGAATGTGATGATTTCCCTAATGATATGCCTAATATGAGTGGAGTGACTGCAAAAAACATCACAACAGTACTTGATAATAATTCTCAAGTTATGGATAATTACTTGAATCACATGGAACACCCTCCTCGACAAAGGAAAGAGAAAGTTTTCGTAGAATTGTTCATGTGGAAAAGGCCTCCCATGGTTAGTGGACCTTCTAATCCCCTCCTCATAGAATAGTTTATTAACTCCATTATAAATATATTTTGTATCCTCTAGTGCTCAAAAAAGGAGAAAGTTATGATGGAGGTCTATCATTTTGTTGGCGAAGATGATCAGTGGCGGACATTGATGAAGAATAGAAATCCCCATGAAGAAATTGATTTAATGGACTAGGAGGAATTCAAGATAACATTTTTTGATAAATATTTTCCCAAAACCCTCCATCTCAAGATGGAATAAGAGTTCCTTGGACTCAAGAAGAAGAAATATGAATCAATATGGTGTATAAAGAAAACATTATGAGGCATTCAAGGTATGCCTTTAGCTTTGTCTTGAACCCTGAATGCAAGGGGGTCACTTCTTTTGTGGACTAAAGCCGATTCTATGAAATGAATTGGAAATACAGGACTTCGACTGCTATGAAGATATTTTCTGTTGTGTACTTAAGGTTGAAATGGATATCAGAGAGTCTCAGTGCTATTGTAGGACTGGTGAAAAAAAATTTAAAATGGAATCTATTGTGGATAGTTCTGAAAATAAATCCCATGATAGAAAGAAGCCTAACCACCCCACATGTAATATTTTGGGAAGAATCGTCATGGGAACTATCAAAAGAGAACTAGGAATTTCATCAAATGGGGAATGATGGTACATCTAGCTAAAATATTTTACAGGATATGAAGAATCCTACTAATTTTTAAGAATAATGGAAGGTTCAAATAAACTCTGAGCCAGTGGTACAGTGTTATAACTACAATGACCATGGGTGGTGCACGCCTGTCGTAGGTCGTGGCAAAAGAAATTTAATTTTCCTAGTGCAGTATAGAAGCTGACCAGGGTCATCTCACTTGAGGAGATTTCTGAATCGTTTACTTAAATAATCTAATTTAACTAAACTACCTCTTTTTGGTGTTTTTAAATTATATAGTAATGGAAAACAATTAATATAAAATAAATGATAAAACTAACATGCAAGTACAAAATGAAATTAATTGAGAAAGAACTTGTCCTTTATGGGTTGGTTAGTGGGTTTCATCATTCTCCCTATTGGTTTTTAAATTAAGTTTGATAATTTAATTATGAGATCTCATTCAGGAATTACTATTATTTTATTTATTGGTGTGAAATCTTGAAAGCATTTTGCAATCTTAACTTCACCTCCTCCTATAATCAAGGTTGATGGCACACCTCGATCGAGAGTGTGTCATCTTCCAAGACTTGGCTCCATCATATGCCATTTCAACCACTGAATGGCACAACTCCATCGTATGATGATATTGTATCCAGTAGAAGGGAGGGAAAATATTTAATAAAAGAATAGAAATTAGTTTGAGATCAGTGTCATGGTGGACGATCGCCACACCCGTGCACATCACTCTTACTCATCACAAACATAATAAAATTCAGAATTTAAGCATAGAATAAATGAAATTTCCACATTCCTCCTCCAGGAAAAGTCTCAGGTTAACCCCTCATATTTTAGGGTAAGAGGTCACGGTGGATAATATGAGAATAATAAAAGAAGAAAAGAAGGAGAAAAGATGAATAAGAAAACAGGGTGGATGGGTGGACACAAAAATAATGCATGAATTTTATTATAAATCTAAATTACAACTAAAAAATAAAACAAAAATAAAGAAAAGAAATTAAATGGGGAAGATTTGTGGCCGGCCTCCCTTGGTGGAGATCTCCACCTTGGTTCCTTGAAGGAATGGATGGAGAATGGGATGCTTTGGGAAGGAGGTGAGGGCCTCCTTTTATAGGAAGAATTCGACCCCCGAATGTTTTTGCATTTTAGTTCCTCTTAATGACCTCCTCACGCGTTGCACCTTATATGAATGTTGTTCATAAATATCTTGGACGTCTCTCCTCCAAATTTCAGTTAATATGGAAACCGTTGGAAGGAGTTATGAATTTTTCATTATCAGTTTCTATTTCTGGTCGAAGCTTCCAGGAAGGTTCCTCCAAAAGTATGTCATTAAATAGTCTCCTTAATGACCTCCAAAATATCCAATATTTATTTTCGAGATGTCACTGTCTGTCCTCATGGTATCCCAGGTATAAACAAAATCATTTAGATACGTGTAGGACGAGTTTGATGTCCGTTACTTTGGGTGGGTCCATGCTATCCGCCCGGAAAAATTCCCAAGTTCAATGAATTTTTAGACCCTTTAGATGGCTGAATCAGCTCCTGGTCCAGAAGACAAAGTTGAAGGAAATAAAATAAGGATTCTTAGAAAATTTGAAACAGAAAAGTTGGATATATAATTTTACGTAAATGAAAAAAATACCCTTGACGTAAAAACTTGTCTAAAATCCAGACTTAGGCGTTTTTCACATTTGGGCTCAAAATAACACTAAAACCTAAAAACATGAAAATTACCCATACAATAACACATTTGTGGGATTTTAAACAATGATTTACAATATAAAATATATGAAAATGTGAGCTTCATCAATTCCCCACACTTAAACATTACACTCCTGGGAAATCATCAGACATCCAAATCAAAATCCACACAACAATCAAAAATGAGAAAATATCAATGATTTTATCCAAAGTTGAATTCCATCATGTATCCTATATGAATAGTAATTCTCTATTATTTTAATTTTAATCACTAAAATTTGTTCAAACTCATAAATCAATCCATGGCCCAATCACAACCTACCTCACATTCAATTTTTTTGTCACTCTTCACTCAAGAGAAATTGAATCTATAGTTATAGTCATACTTGAAAATCGCATGTATCACCACAGGTTTGTGAAAATTATCATTTCTCCATAGCGTGAAATAGGAAAATTAATTTAATCATGAGGTATTTAATTAATGTTTCAAATGATTCTATGTCTTAGGGTTGGTGGGAAATTTATTAAAAAAAATGTTCCAGGCTAGAAAGAGGAGTTTGGGCTTTTAACTACAATGCATGATTAAATCAAGTGAAAACACAGGAAATTCCTCACTCAATCCCACTTGAAAATGTGAAACACAACACCACCCCCCTTTTAATGACATGGTACATGATCCAAGAAGTTATTATAATGAATGATATCATCTAAGTTGTCCTTATCTTTTTCAAAGCTCCAAAAGGGCCCAACTTTATTTTTTTTCATTTTTTATTGAGGATAAGATGAAAATTGAATATAATGAATGAATGACAGTTCATGCCCTTGATTTTATCTGGGAGGGACATGAGTCATAAAAAATTGTACAATGATGAATTCAATCTCATCTTCATTTTTTTTTGTTTTCATTTTTTTAGGAGAAATGGATGAAACAAATAAAGCACAATGAAATGACGACACATGCCTAATTATCATGTTATCCACTGCCCAAAGTATTGACACACACCTTCCACCACCCATAAATTATACAAATCCCAATGAACGCACATGAAAGGCCCTTCCCCCACACTCAAACTTAAAATATCCATGCAAAAATACTAAAAGTGCGGGTTGGTATGGAAAGAGTGGCTTGTAATGTGGCTTAAACCTATAAGGAAATTCATGGAATCTAAGGTCTTACGAAGGATTAATGTAAAGGTGGGTCTCAAGATAAAATGTGTCTAGCCAAAGAGATGCCTCAATAATTTCAAATACATTTCATGAAATCCAATTCTTCGAAAGAGAATATTCAGAAATTCTGGTTTTCAAACAAAATTCAAGTTTCCCTCAAGAAAGTGTGGGTATTAGGAAGAATATGAAAAGGTGTTTTAGAATACCTAACAGGATTGGAAAAAATATTTTGAGTAATTGTTTCATGGGAATGTATTACAAAAATTAGTCAATCTCATTAAAATGCTTGAAAATCCATTTCAAGGGAAAATAATTCATATCAATAATCATTTAAAATTCATTATTTCAAAAATCATTTCAACTCTTTCAAAATCAATTAATGTGTGAAAAGTGATAAGAATATTCATTAATGCTCAAAATATGTTTTGGACCAAAAAATGAAAGGAGTTTAAATGAAAATCGTAAAAAGTTAACTCCCTTTTGAAATAATGATTCGATCATCTTCCTCCAATTCTCGGGGCTTCTTTTTCCATTCATTATCCTATAGAAGAAAAATTACTCAATTAATCATAAGGATCATTTAATTTAAGCTCAAAATGAAAAGAGGGGGGCCACATTCTAGACTAATTCCTAATACTGATTTTGAAATTTAAATTACTTGAAAGCATGTAAAGATAAATCTTGGTATGATCCCCCATGTGGGCCCTGGAATCTTTTACTGCCTCCAGAGGGCAGTACCAGCCGTTATCCATAATCCGACGATGGATGAAGTTTTATTGATTTGAACCACCACATGTGGCTCTTCCTAGCTTGTGCTTCATCATTGTTCTTGAGGGATGATCCATGGATAGAGTACACCATATCCTCCTCCTTCACAATGAGGTATAGCTTGCATGGTAGGGGTAGGATGATGTATGGAACCTCTTCTTCTTTTGTTGCTACTTGTGCAACCATCTTGTCTTCCAGTACCAGCTTCAAGGAGGCTTCAACCACTTGTTTATTTTCCTTAGGCTCAGAAACATGGATCTCTTCATGATGGGGCTACTCTAGTAGATATTCAATGACTTCAGGGAGCTCCAGAAGTTCCACAAAAAGTGAATTTTTTTCACATCATCCTCTGAGGTTTAGTATGAGTTTGATGAATCTAAAAATTCAATAGATTTGGGAGAGACACTCAAATTATTTTCAGCAAAATTTAAAGAATTTGAGTTTAATAATGTATCATCTCCCTGATTTGGTTCGAAATTAGTATCCTCTTTAATTGAATGTTCCTCTTGGAGTTGATCATCAATGAATGGAGGTAGGTAGTCAGGCTCCTCCACCTCAAGTTTGGCTTTAACTTCATGGATGTTTTCAGTGAAATATGGGAAGACTAGTGCCACTTCTTTCTTAGCCTTGTATCTTTTTATGTCAACATAGAGTTCATTGACCATTGCCATCAAATCTTCCGGTGAGATCCATGTTGTTATGCCTCTTTCCACCAGCTTGAACATTATTATCAGGGCATCAGCTCTTCGTTGGAGGGCCTCATCAGTATAGTCCGTTTCTTCCTCCAGCACCTGTGAGTAATTGTTCCACGCATAGTAATTTGAATTTGAATACATCATGGAAAAAATTTTTTTTTGAAGTTTTCTTTTAAAAAATGGAAACTATATAAAATTTTAAAATATAAAAAGTAATGTAAACAACCAGTTATCTCCCCGGAAACGGTGCCAGTTTTGACGCACGTCTTTCGTAGGTTGTGGAAAAAGCAATTTAATTTTCTTATTGCATCATAGAAGCTGACCAGGGTCGTCTCACTTGAGGAGATTTCTCAATCGTTTACTTAATCTAATTTATCTAAACTACTTCTTTTTGGTTTTTTTTATGTTATCTAGTAATGGAAAACAATTAAATTAAAATAAATGATAAAACTAACATGTTAGGACAAAATGCAATTAATTGATAATGAACTTGGCCTTTATGGGTTGGTTTGTGGGTTTCATCATTCTCCTTGTTGGTATTTAAATTAAGTTTGATAATTCAATTATGATATCTCATTCATGAATTACTATTCTTTTATTTATTGGTGTGAAATCTTGAATTCATTTTTCAATCTTAACTTCACCTCCTCTTATAATCAAGGTTGATGAAACACCTCGATCGAGAGTGTGTCATCTTCCAAGACCAGGCTTCATCGTATGCCATTTCAACCACTGAACGGCTCAACTCCATCGTATGAAGAGCTTGTATCCAGTATAAGGGAGGGAAAATATTTAATAAAAGAATAGAAATGAGTTTGAGATCAGCGTCGTGGTGGACGATCGCCACACCCGTGCACATCACTCTTGCTCATCACAAACATAATAAAAATCGGAATTTAAGCACAGAATAAATGAAATTTCCACAGAACTCCCCTAGGAAAAGTCTCGGGTTAACCCCTCATATTTGAGGGTAAGAGGTCATGGTGGATAATATGAGAAGAATAACTGAAAAAAAGGAGAAAATATGAAAAAGGAAACAGGGTGGATGGGTGGACACAAAAATAATAAATGAATTTTATTAGAAATCTAAATTAAAACTGAAATTAAAACAAAAATAAAGAAAAGAAATTAAGTGGGGAAGATTTTTGGCCAGCCTCCCTCGGTGGAGATCTCCTCTATGGTGCCTTGAAGGAATGGATGGAGAATGAGATGATTTGGGAAGGAGGTGAGGGCCTCCTTTTATTGGCAGAATTCGACCCTCGAACGTTTTCGCGTTTTATACCCCCTTAATGAACTCCTCACGCATTCACCCTATATAAATGTTGGTCATAAATATCATGGCCGTCTCTACCCCAAATTTCAGATAATTTGGAAACCTTTTGAAGGAGTTATGAATTTTTCATTCTCGGTTTATGTTTCTGGATGAAGCTTCCAGGAAGGTTCCTCCAAAAGTATGTCATTAAATAACACCCTTAATGACCTCCAAAATATCCAAAATTTATTTTTGAGACGTCCCTCTCTGTTCTCGTGGTATCCCAAGTATAAACACATCATTTAGATACATGTAGGTAGAGTTTGATGTCCGTTACTTTGGGTGGGCCCACGCTTTCTGCCCAGAAATATTCCCAACTTCAATGAATTTTTAGACCCTTTAGATGGTCGAATCATCTCCTGGTCCAGAAGATAATGTTGGAGGAAATAAAATAAGTATTCAAAGAAAATTTGAATCATAAAAGTTGGATATATTATTTTACGGAAATGACAAAAATACCCTTGACGTAAAAATCTGTCTAAAATCCAGAATTAGGTGTTTTTCACATTTGGGCTCAAAATAATACTAAAACCTAAAAACATGACAATTACCCATCCAATAACACATTTTTGGGATTTTGAACAATGATTTACAATATAAAATATATGAAAATGTGAGCTTCGTCAATGGGCATTATGAGAACAATATTCCTATTCCAAGGGTTGTCAGAGGAAATCAACATCCAACCTCCAAGGAATCAAGGAAGGGATTATATTATAACTACAGCAGAGGTGGATACAAAAAATGATGTTGTGATAGGTACACTAGTTATTCAGTCAATAAAATTAAATATTCTATTTGATTCTATTTCTACATATTCTTTCATATCTTGAATGTTTTGTATAACTATTCAAAAACCACCACAAATTTTGGAGGATATGTTGGGGTGTAATTTTGGTTGGGCTTGCCATGCAAAGAGGCGGGCTGCTGACCACTATTCGGGCTAGGCTGGGCTGGCCCGAACAACCCGATGAGGTGGCCAAAGCCAGACCTCCAGCCGGCCCAAACCATCAGGTCGGGTCGGGCTTTTTCAGGTCGGGCCGAGATTTTTCGTGTTCGGCCCTGGTGGGCTTTTATTATTTTCAACATAATTGTCTCTTTTAAATTTTTTTATTTAAACATTTTTTTATCATTTATTTAAAATGTTTCTTTAAAATTGATTTTAAATGCATGTTTTTTGTAAAAACGTTTAATTTTTATTATTATAATTTTACAGTGGGTGGATATGTTTTTTGTCTAAATAGATTTATATATTGTAAATATATATATATATATATGTATATATTATTTTCAATTTGTAAAAAAATAATGAGGGGTGTGCAGCTGACATAGGTGGGTTTAAAGACTTATTATTTAATAGTTTTTCTAACATTTATTTAAAACCTTATTTACATTAATTTTTTTAACTTATTTATAATTTTTTAAGCATTTGTTTATATTTTTTATTTAAACATTTTTATTTAAACATTTTTATTTAAACAATTTTTTAAAATCTGTTTAAAACATTTTCTTACATTTATTTTTAAATGATTAATTTAAAAAAAAATTGAAATATTTTAAATGCATTCTTTTTACAAGTATTTTTTTAAAACATTTAACTTTTTTTCTAATTTTAATGTAAAAAGTATTTTTTAAGTGTTGGTTTTAAAAAATATTAATTTTAATGTTTCTTTTAAAAACATTTGTAAACATTTTTATTTAAACCATTATTTAAACCATTTTTTAACACTTGTTTAAAATGTTTTTTTACATATAATTTTAGATGTTAAATTTAAAACTTTCTTATAAACACATATTTTATACATGCATTTTTTTAAACAATTAACACGTTTTGTGTAAAAACATTTTACAGTGGGTGGATATGTTATTTTTTTATAAATAGGTCTATACGTGTCTGTGAATTTATATATATTATGTACAAATTAAAAAAAATTAATGAGTTATTGGGTGGTGCGCAATAGTGGGTGGTGGGTTTAAATTTTTGTTATTTAAACATTTTTTATCATTTATTTAAAACATTTTTTACATTTAATTTTTTATCTTATTTATGAAAAGTATTTTTAAGTGTTTATTTAATTTAAAAAAAATTAAACTTTTTTTAATTTTTTTGCAGGGTGGCCTAACCTGGCCCTGTCTGAACTGAAATTACACCCTCAGCGGGTGCGCAATAATGGGTGATTTAATTTTTTTCTAAATAGATTTATATATGTATATATAGTATATATAATATATGCAAGTTTTTTCATATTTTAAAATAATTAATGAGGTTGGGGGTGTTGAATATCATTTGGTGAGTAGTTATTTTTTTAATATATAATAAGTTATTATATATATATAATATGAGAAAATTGTAAAAAAATAATTAGGGGTTGGGGGTGTGGGGTGTGCTGCAGTGGGCACGTTAATTTTATTTCTAAATAAAGTTATATATAATATATACAAGTTGCAACATTTTAAAAACATTAATGAGGTTGGGGGTCGTTACGAACATCATTAGGTGAGTGTGTTTTTTTAATATAAAATAAGTTATTTTATAATATTAAATCATTGACACACACACACGCACATATATATTATTAATGAATTTTTAAAATCCACACTTAATTGATATATATTATTAATAGCTTTATATATAATCTTAATGGCTTTGTTTATATATATATATATTATCATATCAGTGATATATATATATATTATTAGTATGTTTGTCTTTATTTATACATATATACAATATGCATGTTTCATTATATTTAATGAAAATTAGTGAGGTTGGTGGTGTGCGCGAATATCATTGGGTGAGTGTTTTATTTTTTTTATTAATATATAATAAGTTATTATATCTATAATGTTAAATGATTGATATATATATATAAGAAAATTATAAAAATAATAATCAGGGGTTTGGGGGTGCGTCGTAGAGGGTGAGTTATTTTTTTTCTAAATAAATTTATATATGTATAGTATATATAATATATGCATGTTGCAACCTACCCAAAAAAATTAATGAAGTTGATGGAATTGCAGAAAGATCATTAAGTTAGTGTGTTGTTTTTTTATTAATATACAACAATTTAATATATATATATATATTATTAAATCATTGATATATATATATATATATTAATAGATTTGTTTATATATATATACTAGTACTCACCCATGCATTTGCACGGTGATAAAAAAATTTTAGTTCATGCTTTCTCATGACGATATGGTTCACTGCTTTTATGGAGATAATACAATATTTCAATATTAATAATGAGAATGAATATTTAATATTTTGAAATATCAAAATAGTGATTCTTATTATTGGAGTACAATTAGACAAAATGGACACACAAATAATAGTAATGTTTATAAATTTGTAATCACATGTATTGTAATTTATAATGGTATTGGAGTCGATTGATTATAGACACCAATAATGTCCTTGAATATCTAACAGAAATATTGAGGAGATTGTAGAAACCAATAAAATACTTGAATAAAACATGTGAAGATATTGTTCTAAGACTTTACACAATAGTAGAAAGCATAGTTTATATTAGAACAGGATTGAAAATCTATACTCAACAAATTGAAATAGTTAACCTGAAGCAACATACATTTAGAATAATAGACGGAATCAAAATCAATGAGACGTGAAAATCGATAATCCCATTTTGATAGATGAGTTATGATATAAAAACATCAAAATAGAACTTCATGTTTCAGAAATGGTTACATCTGGAAATCGGTGGGTTTAAAATCAGATATTTACTATTGTTTTTAACAGCAATCGGTGTCCCTTTTTGCTGTTTTGGTTATATCCTCCTAGTAATGGATTGGTCGACTCCTGTAGTGGACTGACAGTGCTATAGGAATGGCGTGGGTGCAGAGAAGAGGGATGTAAGATGAAATGGAGCTGTTATGAAGATATTCATTGCGGGATGGCGTGTACTTCCTGCTACACCACTTTGCTTCCATAAACAGTGCCATGAAAAAATCAGCCCACTACACCACTAGCCACTAAATTATCACAATTCTTTTCACAATTATAAACGGAAGTGGAAAAAATGAATAATTTCTACTCAAATGACTTAATGACAATTAAAGACATTGAAAGAAATAAACATGTACCTGAGTAGATGATATATTTTTATTTGTTGTAGCAATTCCAGAATCCCTATTGCAGTTTACTCTTAATGTCCCTAGGCTGCAATGTCCCTAGATCAATAGTGTACAATTAAAAACAAAAATCAATAACATAGAAGAACCTTCAATTTAATTTCCTCATGTAATCACCATGGCATTAATGTTGTGAAATCAATGTGAGAAAGAAACCAATAAAAACGGAAGATAAAACACCATAATAAATACAATCAAAACAACACTGAAATAGGGTACATATTCATCGAAGATATTTATAATAATTGTAAAAACATTATTCCATATGAATGTATTGTAAATGATATAAATGTGCAATACCAAAATAGGACAAAATATGTGGCCTCACATAACCTAAAACTAACCACACTAAAATAATTTTGTCATAAAAATCTGCATTTAGAATCTGGCCACAAAAGCTGGAAGTGAAAAATTAAAAAATGACTCATATGAATCTCACTCTCATCTGAAGAAAAAGATGATGAATGACATGAATTCAAATATAATCTGAAGATGACTCTATTCCTGTCCAAACAGTAAAATATTACTAAACATGTAGATCAAGTTCAATTAAACACAGCATAAAATCACCACCTTTCAAATCTAAAAAATGATTAATGAAAATTACCAGGATATTTAGACATTTACAAAGATAATAAATTTCATTAAAATTCATAAAAATTGGACAAACATGGATTACCAAACATGTAGATCAAGTTCAATTCAAGCCTTTATAAAATGACCACCTTTTAAATAACTGAAATTGATTTGGAAAACATGTAATGAGGGTGATATAATAAACCAAAAATATTTCATGCAGACAACTAGAACATAATTAAAAAAATAGATGTTATATAAATGGAATAACATAATGATCAGCCATATATATCAATTATAAATTGAAGAAAAAAATGTTACAGAAATGAATAAAACAAAAAATAGAAGTTTAGAAAGTGAGTACAGAAGTTTACATATTGAGATGTTTCTACTGTAATACGTTTTTGCAGAACACCTATCTAGAATGTGTATCAACTGTATAGAAAATAGGGTGCCTATGAACAATAGTATGCTTATCTTCTTCCACCAGGACCATCATCGAGTTCGTAATGAAGACATATATGTAACCGAATTTCTGAATAACTGTAACAGAAGTTATGAAATTGAGTGTCGAGTGTTTCATATTCAACATTTTCACATGTTTTTAGATGTTACAGATCCAAACATAGGTTTTGGTATCTATTATACATATATCCAGGGTTCTTTGGAAGTTCTGTTGTACTATGTACATTTTTTAGAACCACCATTTCTTTAATGTAATAGATTATAACAAAAAACATACCATTTTTCTTCCTTGATGGTATGTTTATTTACCCCATCAAGGGTGCAGTGAGTAGGCATCTTTATCAAAACAAAACTGAAATATTCAAACTGTTGCAATAATAACAGAAAGTCACACCTAGTTTCCCAGCACTGGCCTTATTCCTGCCATTATCATCCTCTTTCCTTTCATTCCCCCCATCTTGCCCGGACCTTCCCATACCCACTTCTTCATTGTCATCCAAACTCCCCATCCCCTGGGCCTCCCCTCCCCTCCCTCCATCTTTTCATCACCTCCTTTCCCTCTCAGCCCCTGGCCCTCCTTTCCCATCCCCTCACCCTCTTTTCCCCTACAGCCCCCTCCCCCTTGTCATCACCCTCACCTCCCCTTCCCTCGGTTCCTTGCTGTCCAGACCCTGGAATCAGATAAGTTTTTGCAGTCTCAAAGTAATTAAATATGTCTCAGATGTCATCATACTCATGGAAGTGCACCAAACTGTTATTTGAAATAAAATCATTGACATGGTCAGTTACCACAAGAGAAGACTAGCATGAAAAGACGTTTTCAACCCCAATTCCACCGAACCATAGCTGTCCTACCACCATGAGAAGTAAAATATTACGTTGACATTGTTATTATTGCTATCTATGACTTCGGTAAAATTTGTAATTCACATGTTTAAAAGTTGAAATACATGGAAATATAGTCTTACCTAGGTAGTGATATTCATTGCATCAATGGGTGAAGTTTCAGTTCACAAAATTATGCCCGGAAAGGTTCCAGACGTCGCCTCATTAAATAAGATCCATGTACACATATAAAAGTATTGGGGAAGCTCCAATGTACCCGGAAAAGAATAACTAATTTTCTCAATCATTATTCCATAAAAATGGAAAACTACACATGGTGAATTTAACATTATCATAAAATGAAATATTGAAATAGAAAATATGAATAGTTGAAGTAAAAGAAATATACACTTAGAGACATGATAACAGAACAATATTAGGGTTACATAAAATATAATCAATATCATCAAACGTACAGAAAGTCTGACATCTATAGAAAGATGGTAGAATAAATTAAATTATGTTCTATTAATACATAAATGTTTGACAACAGTAATAGGGAACCAGGTTGGCAAGATCTGCAGATAGGTCATTTATAGTACAGATGGTGATAGTAAAATGCCCAACACAAGGCCTCGATAGACCCCTGTATCATCACTTATTCGCTGTAGTCAGTCCCCTTGTACTCACTTATCCATCTATGGCTCATCGAGGGGAGTACCAAAACATCATGATCTCAGGTTGTCTTCACATCTCTTCAGATTATGTTGAATTTGTTCTTCATTTTCAAAATCAGACAGGAGGTTTTTCTACATGTAGAACAATTGAACATTAATATGTAGGTAAAATTTCATTAGATGTGTAATTGATGAAACAGATGGAAAAACTTTCTAATAAGAATGATTTTCAGTAAATCATTCTTGAAATATTATCATAAATAGTCTGGCTAAGATTTTTTTACTTGAGTCGATGCCATATCTAACATGTTCAAAGTTTTTTACATATGATAAGAACATAGTACATACATGTTCAAAGTTTTTTACATCCTCAATGTACTTTTTGTTACTCCAATATTGTACTTCTATGGAGGGGTCAGGTTTTTTTGATGGGGGACTGTGTAACTGGGATGACAATATGTACCCAAACCTAAAGAATCTTTAATTGGGAAAAAATAAACAGGAATAATAAAATGTATTATAGCAATGGACTACAAATAAATGTAGCTATTTATATTATAAAATATTTAAAATACATACTAAACATGTTTATAAAGTTTTCAACTTTTGAAATGTCCAGGTTATACAAAATTTTGGATGCATGAATAGTAGTTGTCACAATAACAGCTCCTTTAAATTATATGAAAACAATATTAGTGAACCCTTGGTTGAAGATTACAAAAAATTAAAATAGATGTAGTAATGAAAAACAGGATAAATGTGGACAGATACTATACTGCTGAGTTTTTTAACCCGGACGAGATGTAAGATCAGAATGTTAGGTAAGTCCTTATGTTATTCCAAATAAGCTGACATCTGAGTAGCATAATTTCTCCATAAGATGAAGTGAATTTTCAATCCTCTTCAAGCAAAAAAATTGCATTATTCATATATGTTATATGAATATTCAACGTCACAGTAGTACTATTTTTAAATCACTTTTCATCCTCAAGAATAATTTGCATCCTAATGCTTGAATTTCCCATTGATTGCACTGGCTGGGAGTATCGTAGAATCCCAACGATCTCTAAATCATAAAAAACAGAAACAAAAACAATGAAGGGGGAGTTAGAATAATTTGGAAAAGACTATCTTGTTGAATATGATAACGTTGAATACAAAACTATATCAATGCACCGCAATGGAAGTATAACTATTAGATTATCTTCTAGTACAGACATATGAGAAATGTCATTAAATTAAGTGAAATAAAAACTGAACAGAGTGTGTTCTGCATCAGATGGACGAAGAAACGTTGTGGACGTGAATAGCAATCAGCATGCATGTTGAGTTTCCATGTAACATCCTTGATTTGGAGCAATATGAATGTTTTGAATGTAATAGCAAAATCCTTCACACATGAGATATTTGAACTTACTGATAAGCTGAAGGTTAGTAATTGAACATTTTACCTTCGTACCCTGAAAAGATAAAATACAATGGTGGTTGTAATTGAGATATAATATTTGACAGAATACATAGATTTTAATTTTCCTTCTCATATTGCAGTAAGATAAAAGAATTAAGGTGTAATGATTTGATACACTGACCTCTGTATCTCCAAGTACAAAATCGATAGCAACAACATTGTTGGAGTTTTTAGAAGAATAATTTCACCAGATGTTCAACACACGTACATGTATCTTTAGAGTTTCATTTTACTCTAGTGAAATCTCACACAATGGGGTTATTGATCTGGACATCAGTTTTTTATTTTGTACATTCACAATTAGAATAGAAAGACAACTAAATCATAAGGTAAGAAAGAAACAGAGTTACATAGATCACATTATATAGAAAAAATTAAAGATGAATAGATAAATTTAAATGATACCTAAGATAGGTTATCAAACATTTGTTTATAGACAATATTGTATGTGCAATCAATAGCTATGTTATGGCTATCTGCAACTATTGTTTTCAAACCATTCGGTGAGGTGAGCCTAGAAACAGCCACATATAATTTCCCGTGCGAGAACACAGGCCTGCGTAGAAGTAACCCAACTGAAGAGAAAGATTGTCCTTGACTCTTATTAATAGTCACAGAATAACAAACTATCAAAGGATATTGCCATGTTTGTAATTTTAAAGGCCATCTAAGATCGGATTGTGTCATTGTTAGTCTTGGAATGAACGCACAGTACCCTGAATGATAGCAAGTTATAATTTTTGTACCGATGACATGGTCTCCCAAGTGTTTAACAATCATTCGAGTGACATTACACAGACCAACTGATTGATCCAAATTCCTTAACAACATGACAGGGACACCAATATTCAGACAAATTTTATGTCCTGCTAATCCAGAGTTATTAATTCCATTTAAAAACAGATGTGTGTCTATTTCCAGGCCTATATGAATCAAAACAGGCATTGCAAACACTGTCAGAGCTGAAATAGTCTCTGCTATCTGCATTTGTGAGAGATCGCATGTAGTTATTGATTTTTTGAACAAAATCACGTGTTGGAGTTAGAATCACTTTGTCCTTTAGATAGAAGACATCATCGTAATGGTCTGAGAAATCAGGATATGTGAAGACAATATTTTCTACCAATTTATTATTGGTTGATTTTAGAAGATATTTTTCTAGGATATGAATTACTGATTCACCATCATCAGGTTGTCCTGTGTTACCATCACTAATATTTAACACCCACTTTGAAAAGGATTGTAAGTCATCAGAATGTGTATTGGAAGTCCAAGATTGCAGTCACATGTTTTTTGTTAGAGTTAAGACTCTACATTGTTTCCAAAGATACGATGATTTGATACTTGCAAGAACAATGTCATTTCTGTTGCCACCAGGAATAACTGGTAGAAATTGATGGAAATCTCCACCCAATACAACTATTATTCCTCCAAATGGTAAAGACGTAGCATTGAGATTTTTAGTTGTCATTATATCTCTCAGGGTAAGGTCCAGAGCCTTAAAACCGTACTTTTGAACCATGGATGCCTCATCCCAAATAATCAGTTTTGTAACATGTAATAGCTTGGCTAAGTCACTCACTTGCTGAATATGGAAAAAATATTTCTCATTATGTAGTGCCCCGACCCCAGTTTCCCAGAGTCGGTGCATTATTGTGTAGCATTGGCATGATCACAAAAGATCAAGTCTCAAAAGACTGATTAGTTTAGTAGCCTTGTAAACACTAGATACATTCATAAATGTTTCATTACATCATAAAGTGAAAAACTACAATAAAAAAGTCTCCATAGTCCACACTCATATCCTCTTCTGACTATCCCTACAAGTCATTCATAAAATACTTCTTAACATCCTGGAAACTATTAAATCATTGAAAGGGGTGAGCTCAGATGCTCAGTAAGGATAACAATATTGCAGAAGCTTTCATAAATAAACATTAACATTTAAGGCAATGTATAACTAAAACTAAAGGCATTTTAAACTTTAACTTCATCATAATATGGCAAAAATAAAATTAAATAATTCCATTTACTTATTCACACGGATATTCTACTGATCGAATAATCACGTGCAATAATAATACCCACATTCATAATGATGGAATGCATAATGCCAGACTATCATAACCACGTAGCCAAGGCCTCGTTCCAAGGCTACAAATAATATTTTGTCAAGGCATCATTCCAACACAATAGTTTGTCTCATGAGACCTACCAATTCATCGAGGAGCTATAGCGGGCTCCACCGGTAACTTATTAAGTCCAATGCATTCCTCATATGAACAAGTTTAAACATATCATAAACCATAACATAATCGTATCACATAAAACATGCATAAAGGAAACATAACATTTCCACATTTCAATCATAAGATATCAATACAACACATTGATATAATAAAAACACTTTCAAAACCATTTTCAATACCAAAATTAACGAAAATTAAAACTTTGTATTTATTTTTCATTTAAAAAAAGTTATGGCTTATAGAGGAAGCCGAAACTCAAATAATAGTCACGGCGGCGGAGAAGTTGTTGTCACCGCATAAGTATGGAAAGAAAAACATTCATTTTTTTGATTTAGTAAAACACTTCGTATAAAAATATTCCTTTTTGAATAAACATAAAAGTCAAAGGGGTTTATAAACCGTATAAAAGAATGTTGTGTATAAAACCAAATATGCCTCAATGAAAGTAGATTGAGATGAAGTCCTTACAAAGATAATTTTTAAAATAAAATAGATCTATTATGTGTATTCTCTATAAGTACACATAATGAAAGTACCAATACAAGATATGACATAATAATATCATGACATAATTTGAAAGTAGGAGATTAACCCAATAATGGAAATTGGGTTAAGAAATTCCCTTACCTCGTATCCGACTTGACTCGACCACTCTTTTAACCTCCTGAATAATAAAATAGAGTTAATCTTTACTTGCCTAAGAACCTTTTTCAAGTTCATTATACCTTATTATATCACATATTACAATGTTACAAAAATTATGTAATTATTTATGTTAATAACAGTCGTTTTGTCGATCTTTGGTACTTGAGTAAAAAATATACTTCTTATAATTACAAGTTGTTCATGTGGTGAAATATCCATTATATCCAGAATTATATTCATGATGTAGATATCATATATAACATATATATACAGTATATACATGTATTTATAACATTACATAACATTTAGAGGTAAGAAATGAAATGCACCGTTCATGGAGACGGTAAGTCGTACGTACGCATGAACGCTACTTTCATTTCTATTTCATATTTTAATGGAATGAAACATAATGATATAAAGGTATAATATAATTACAGTATAATATACTGTATCATACCATTTAATAAATCCTTTATACATCCCACATATGGTATTAATGATTCAAATCATTTTGAGGGTGCGGTAGTCCGCACTTCCTAAAATGAAAATATCGTGTTTACCCATAATGGAAACCATAATGTTATGCCATAAATGAAAAATACAAAAGCATAAGTAAAAATGAACATATTATATATCATATATAAATATAGTGAAATATTAATGGCCACCTTTTAAGGTGTTATATGAGTGTTTTACAATCATCGTTTCATGAGGCAGAAATTCGCCATCCACAGAAACAGTAAGTTCTTTAACAATTAGATGTAGGTGTATGTAAGTGTATCTAGAATCATTCTTATAACAAAATCATAGTATATTGAATATACTGGTGTTGTTACAAAAGAACATAATAAAAAGAGTGTAGGGGGTTGGAGAACCAAAATAACACAAAACAACATTATGGAAGACATTACATTAAAATCAGGTAACTCTTTTTGATTTGAGCCAAAGGCTTCCTTGGGAAGACTTCTGCCCAAAGTGAGGATTCTAAGAGTAAGGGAGGGAAGTTTAGAGAGTATTTGGGAAGAGTTTGGCCGATCCAAAAGGCTTTGAATGTGTGAGTATCGTGGTAGTGGTGGGGGCCTTTTATAAGAGGAGAGAAGGGGCACTCTTGGAAAGATTGAAATGTTACATTATTATGAAATTCTTTTTCGGATTATAAAGGTCCCGAACTTATATATTTAGAGGATACGGTGATAAGGGTTCGAAATATACTCATCCAATAGGTTTTTGACAAGTTTAAGTCTTAGATTTTACATTATCTTTTCATTTTATTTAAATTGTTAATTAATGAGGTAATCGCTTCATCATCATGGTGTCATCAATAATTTAATTTATTTAATGTCTAAAAATTATAAAAAAATTATCATGATGTAGGAAATATTTATTATCTTTCTAAAGAATACTTATAGTAAAAAATATGACTTGTATAACCCCATTTAAAAATTGTTTTAGTAAAATAACTCTTGTTCCTGACATTTTTATTTTATCATTAAATAAAACGTTATTTATGTCATTTTCCTACCAAAGTAGCTCCATGGGGTCCCCATGTTGACCCATGGATTGTATTTGTCGGCCATGACACATAAAACAGTGGTAGGACAAGTGTAAAGGTCATTCCATATTTTTATAATACTATTTTTACCTTAAATTTCACTAATTACCTTTAATCGCGACTAATTAAACTTAAAAGTTACCATTCACCAAAAAATTATTTTAATCCCATTGAACTAAATTTTACATCCTAATGAAAAACATGTATGTATAGTTTTTTAAAATAAAATCACAGAAGTGGTAATGTTTCATTTAAATGAAAAATCAGTTTTTTTACTACCACTTAGTGGTTTCACTATTCATTAAAAATTGAAGTTTTTCAGAACAATGCCAAAATTTCACCCTAAGCTATAATTGATATTCCAAATTCAAAAATGATGACTATTTTACAAAATTACAAACATATAAGTTGAATTAATTAATTTCATAATTAATTCACGCTGTCACAACAAATAGCGTGTTTTTAAGAAACAATATGTTTCAAAAAATTGACAATTGTTTATGTCCAATTTCAAAGTGAAATTAATTATAATGACCACCATTGGATAAAATGGTAAAAATATATTCTAATTATACTTTAAAACCACTCAATAGTATAATTTATCACTATTAATTATTTTGATTAAAAAGTTGTTTTTAAGTAATTTTCACTATTCAAAGAAAATTGGAAGTTCTCAGAAAAATACCAAATATTCAACATAGGCTAATTTTGAGATTCCGAATCCAAAAACGAAGTCCATTTGGCAAGATAAAATTTATAAAATTTCAATAATTAGGTATTACTATTCATAACGGCTACTTTGATTGGTTGTGGTGTGTGTTAGAAACTCGAACTTTCGTATAATGCAAGCTATTGCATTATTGAAAGAGAAGTGTATCGTAGAAGCTCGGGATGTTACATTCTCCCCTCCTTCAATAAATTGCATCCTCGAAATTTGAAATTCTTCTTTGAAAATAAAAGGTTGAAAATAGAAAATACCTTTGTGGAAAACCCACATCAGAAATAAGGTTAATAAAAATATAACTTTAAAAGAAAGAAAGATAAGTAAAAAGGTCACCCGAGATAGCCCATACTAGGATTCTATGAAAATATAGATATGGAAGAAAAACAAACCATCAAGGTCTGATGGAGAGTTGTAGAAAACTGGATTAGGAGAAACTTAACAACATGAAAATCACAAACTTGTGATTGGTTAAATGGTCATTGAATCCCCAGTTGGAAAAAAGTTAACCAACAACGTTTTTGTTTTAAGTTACCTTTTATAAAGTTGAGGAATTTATTTAAGAGATTTTCTAAGAATGGAAGGAAATATACTTACTTGTTGTGTAGACTTTCATATATTTTTACCACAAACCCATCTTTCACTCCAATGGTAACAGAACTCAAAAATATTCTATTAATACTAATTTTCTAATGTTTTAAATATTACCACATACCATTTAGATTAGAAAAACTATTTTGTAATAACCAGGGACTTCCTGTAGGCTAGTGGTAGGTAATAAAGACCTGTCGCGCTATTGTTGGGGGTTCGATTCCTGCAGCTTTGTCTGACGTGACAGGTTATGTCCCACCTTGCAGGTTGTCCTTTTACTAAAACTATAGTATTATAATATACCAAAAATAATCTTCAAAAATGTTTTAACCATAAACAATACTATCCAAAGATCAACTTAATCCATTCTAACCTTTATAGTTGTCCAAAATACCTCTGTCCAGACTTTCTCTAAAAGGTCTTTAAATTCCAAAATCAATTGTAACATCAAATTCCCCAAAAAAATTAATGTTTCTGTTTTTGTCACATACTAAAAATATCATTACCTTAATCATATTAAAACCTTACTGAAACAACAAGTACTGCAGTACAATCCTTATATATATCACATTATTCTTATAACCATAATATAATCCTTGAGTCCAAAAGCACCAATACATTAATTATTCCACTTCAACTGTAGTAATAGCATAAGATTGGCCTTTATCCATTTGCCTTTTCTGAGGTATGTTTCCCGGACGCTTAGGACATTCATTTGCATAATTCCCCATTTCCCTACAATTGTAGCATTCAACATTGATAGCCTCTTTCTTTCCCTTGCAATCACGAGCCTGGTGACCTTTTTCTCCACATTTATAACAATGTCTCATTCCTTTTAGGCAAGCACCGGGGTGATTCTTCCCACAATTATCACATAGTGGAAAATCCTTCTTTCCCTTTTTCCCTTTATCTGTCTCTTGTTCCACCGTTATCTTCTTCTCTTGCTTTACTTTGTTGTCATAAGACTTAGAGAATTCATTTTCTGTCTTGATAGCACACGTGAATATATCTTCGTACGTTGAGAAAAATTATGATACTAATGCTCGTCGGAGAAACGGTTTTAACCCATCAAAGAAATGATCGATCTTACTTCTTGGGTTATGTATATAATTTGCAGCATGTCTTGATAATCTTGTAAAGTTAGCCTCATACTTTGCGACATTCTCATCCTCCTTCTACCTCAGACTCAGAAATTGTCTTTCTATATCTGCTTAATTGTCACGAGGAAAGTATTTTTCTAAGAAAATAACTTTGAACTCTCTCCATTCCATACTTGATACTTCTTCATCTTCTTTTGTGTTTTGAATCAGCGACCACCATTGATCGGCATCTTCAGCGAGGCGGTAGACTGCCATGAAAGCCTTCTCCCTTTCACTACTCCCCAAGGGATGGAATATTTTTTCTATGGAGTTTATCCATTGCTCAGATACTAATGGATTTGTACCCCCATTAAATGTTGGTGGTTGTTGCCTCATGAAGCGGTCTAAAATTGATCCGCCACGTTGGGGATCAGGGTGCTCCATACAAGTAAGGTTATTATTCATAACATGTGTGAGTTGTACCAGTATGGTAATAAGTTGATCAGCACTAGTTGTATCTACAGATCCACAATAATTATCTTGAGTAGGAGGGAAATACCTACACAGAGTGTGTGCATTGATACGGTTTCCATTCCTTCCACTAGGCGCCATTTCTAAACAATGTCATAAACTAGATTAGTTTATGAATCGAAATACATAATTCCATACTTGTAAAACACTTAACATAAATTGACATATTTACGGATATAATCCATATTCATAAAAAGAAATGCTTTCTTTGAAAAAGTATATACTCATAAAACCTTCATAATGGTTTGTAATGAAAATGAGAATTATCCTAAGCATATCCCCCGGGAGTGTCGTAACCAAGAGTGTGGCAAGGCCCGTTGTCATGCACCAGTTCTCGTTCGAGTCTAGCTCAAAGTAGTGTTTTCAGGTTTTACCCCTTGGTACATCTGTGCCAGAGCCGCCTCTACCTGCTCGTATCCAGACAGGGATGTATTGCTCGGAAAACTCACAAAATCTCTACAACAACAAAAGTCTAGGAAGTTCTTCTATACTAATCCTCAAAGTATATCTTTTAGCTATGTCCTATAATCAGGGTTTATCTAAATCTAGCTTCCAAGGTTAGTACTAAACTGCCTCTGATACCAACTGTAGCGCCCCGACCCCAGTTGCCCAGAGTCGGTGCATTATTGCGTAACATTGGCATGATCACAAAAGATCAAGTCTCGAAAAACCAATTAGTTTATTATCCTTGGAAACACTAGATACATTAATAAATGTTACATTACATCATAAAGTGAAAAACTACAATAACAAAATCTCTATAGTCCACACTCATATCCTCTTCTGACTATCCCTAAAGGTCATTCCTAAAATACTTCTTCACATCCTTGAAAATATTAAAACATTGAAAGGGGTGAGCTCAGATGCTCAGTAAGGATAACAATATTGTGGAATCATTCATAAATAATCATTAACATTTAAGGAAATGTATAACTAAAACTAAATCCATTTTAAACTTGAACTTCAGTATAATATGGAAAAATAAAATTAAATAATTCCATTTTACTTACTCACATTGATATTCTACTGGTTGAATAATCACATGCAATAACAATATCCACTTTCATAATGATGGAATGCATAATGTCAGACTATCATAACCACGTAGCCAAGGCCTCGTGCCAAGACTACAAATAAGATTTTGTCAAAGCCTCGTTCCAAGACACTAGTTTGTCTCGTGAGACCTACCGATGCATCGAGGAGCTATAGCGGGCTCCACCCGCCACTTATTAAGTCTAATGCATTCCTCATATGAATAGATTTAAACATATCATAAACCATAACATAATCGTATCACATAAAACATGCATAAAGGAAACATAACATTTCCACATTTCAATCACAAGATATCAATACAATACATTGATATAATAAAAACACTTTTAAAATCATTTTCAATACCAAAATTAAAGAAAATTAAAACATTGTATTTATTTTTCATTAAAAAAAAGTTATGGCTTATAGAGGAAGCCGAAACTCAAATAATAGTCACGGCGGCGGAGAAGTCATTGTCACCGCATACCACTACGGGAAAAATGGGTATTTGCAACGGGTTATTTGCGACGGGGGTATTTACCCGTCACAAATAAGTAGGCTTTTGCAACGGGATTGCTTTCCCCGTCGCAAAAGAACTGGCGCGCGTTGCGCGCCAAATCGCGGGAAAACTATTTGCAACGGGGGAATATTCCCGTCGCAAATAACCGACGGTGGTAAAAGGTATTTGCGATGGGAATATTCCCCCGTCGCAAATAGTATGCCGGCAGGTGGTTATTTGCGACGGGACCCGTCACAAATAACTATTTAACCGTTGACCGTAATAAATGTTGGCTAAGGTATTTGTGACGGGTACCGTCGCAAATGACACTATTTGCGACGGGAATCCCGTCGCAAATGGACCCATCGCAAATAATCTAACCTATAAATACCCCCATCCGATTTTTTCAAATCATTCTCAAACTCCATCTTCTTCTTCTCTCAAAGTTGTATTTCAAAAGTTCAGTTTTTCTCCAGTTTAATTTTTTTCTCCGGAGTTGATATTAAAGTTTTGAAGAACGATCAGAGCAGATCAATTTTCAAGGTATTTATGTTCATTTTAATTTAATATTTATTTTTAATTTTTTATTAGTTTCAATTATTCTTAATTAGTTGTAATTTAATTATGTTTACATTGTTTTGTTACTTAAATAAATTTAAATTATTAGTATTGTTCATAGTTAATGGTAATTAGGAATAATTAGTAATAATTTTTAATAATTAAGAATAAATATTAATAATTAATAATAAATACCAATAATTAGGAATAATAACATTATTACATTATTAGTATATTTTATTATTAATATTAAAATAATATAATTTTTTATATATATACAATTCCCTTTTCATCTGTGTGTTTGCTGTCTTCACATGTATTATTTGTATGTGGAGATAAAAAACACACAGATGAAAGGAGAATTGTATATAAATTAGAAAATTATATTATTTTAATATTAATAATAAAATATACTAATAATGTTATTATTTGTAATTATTGGTAATTATTCCTAATTATTGGTAATTATTCATTTAATTACTAATAATTAGGAACAATTACCAATAATTATCAATAATTAGGAATAATTAGTAATAATTACCAATAATTAGTAATAATTACCAATAATTAGTAATAATTACAAAAAATTAGTAATAATTACCAATAAGTAGTAATAATTACCAATAATTTGTAATAATTACCAATAATTAACAATAATTAGTAATAATTAGTAATAATTAGTAATAATTACCACTAATTAGTAATAATTGCCAATAATTACAAATAATTACCAATAATTACCAATAATTACCAATAATTACCAATAATTGCCAATAATTAGTAATAATTAGGAATAATTAGGAATAATTAGGAATAATTAGGAATAATTAGGAATAATTAGTAATAATTAGTAATAATTAGTAATAATTATTAATAATTAGGAATAATTAGGAATAATTAGGAATAATTAGTAATAATTAGTAATAATTAGTAATAATTAGTAATAATTACCAATAATTAGTAATAATTACCAATAATTAGTAATAATTAGTAATAATTAGGAATAAATACCAATAATTACCAATAATTAGTAATAATTAGTAATAATTAGTAATAATTACCAATAATTAGTAATAATTAGTAATAATTATTAATAATTAGTAAAAATTCGGAATAATTACCAATAATTAGTAATAATTAGTAATAATTAGTATTAATTACCAATAATTAGTAATAATTACCAATAATTCGTAATAATTACCAATAATTAGTAATAGTTAGTAATAATTACCAATAATTAGTAATAATTAGTAATAATTACCAATAATTAGTAATAATTAACAATACTTACCAATAATTACCAATAATTACCAATGATTAGTAATAATTACAAATAATTACCAGTAATTGGTAATAATTAATAATAATTACCAATAATTAGTAATAATTGGTAATAATTAATAATAATTACCAATAATTAGTAATAATTATTATTAATTAGTAATAATTAATAATAATTACCAATAATTAGTAATAATTATCAATAATTAGTAATAATTACCAATAATTAGTAATAATTAACAATAATTACCAATAATTAGTAATAATTAGTAATAATTACCAATAATTAGTATTAATTGCCAATAATTAGTATTAATTAACAATAATTAGTATTAATTACCAATAATTAGTAATAATTACCAATAATTAGTAATAATTACCAATAATTAGTAATAATTACCAATAATTAGTAATAATTAGTAATAATTAGCAATAATTACCAATAATTAGTAATAATTACCAATAATTAACAATAATTACCAATAATGACCAATAATTAGTAATAATTACCAATAATTAGTAATAATTACCAATAACTAGTAATAATTACCAATAATTAGTAATAATTACCAATAATTAGTAATAATTACCAATAATTAGTAATAATTAACAATAATTAGTAATAATTAACAATAATTAGTAATAATTACCAATAATTAGTATTAATTACCAATAATTAGTATTAATTACCAATAATTAGTAATAATTACCAATAATTAGTAATAATTAGTAATAATTACCAATAATTAGTAATAATTACCAATAATTGGTAATAATTAGTAATAATTACCAATAATTAGTAATAATTAGTAATAATTACCAATAATTAGTAATAATAAACAATACTTACCGATAATTACCAATAATTACCAATAATTGGTAATAATTAATAATAATTACCAATAATTAGAAATAATTAGTAATAATTAGTAATAATTACCAATAATTAGTAATAATTATTAATAATTATTACTAATAAATAATAATTACCAATAATTATTAATTATTATCAATAATGAGTAATAATTATTAATAATTACCAATAATTAGTAATAATTAACAATAATTACCAATAATTAGTAATAATTAGTAATAATTAGTAATAATTAGTATTAATTACCAATAATTAGTAATAATTAACAATAATTAGGAATAATTACCAATAATTAGTAATAATTACCAATAATTAGTAATAATTAGTAATAATTAGTAATAATTAGTAATAATTAGTAATAATTACCAATAATTCGTAATAATTAACAATAATTAGTAATAATTAACAATACTTAGTAATAATTACCAATAATTACCAATAATTACCAATAATTAGTAATAATTACCAATAATTAGTAATAATTACCAATAATTAGTAATAATTACCAATAATTAGTAATAATTAACAATAATTAGTAATAATTAACAATAATTAGTAATAATTACCAATAATTAGTATTAATTACCAATAATTAGTATTAATTACTAATAATTAGTAATAATTACCAATAATTAGCAATAATTAGTAATAATTAGTAATAATTACCAATAATTAGTAATAATTAGTAATAATTACCAATAATTAGTAATAATTAATAATAATTACCAATAATTAGTAATAATTAACAATACTTGCCAATAATTATCCTAGCTTGAGTGTTTTTTCTAACAAATTATTCAAAACCAGTAATGCTTTTATATTTTATACAGAAATATGGAACAACGAGGTCTTCAACAATCATTTTTAGGTGACCGCATATGGATAAATCAACGTAGAAATCCAAACGGTTCTGGTTTAAATCCAATATATGTTGAGGGTGTGGAGACTTTTTTATCATTTGCGGCATCAAATCCAGAATTTGTTTCAGAAGGCTAAATAAAATGCCCTTGCAGAAAATGTGCATTGAGAACGTTTGACACGTTTGACAAAGTGGGAGAACATCTCTTGCGTTTTGGTTTTCAACCAGATTATGTTTTTTGGTATCAACACGGTGAACACAGTTCCAGAGCAGGTGATACCAACTTGATTCCGGATCCATCCCGGTTTCAAGATTTAGTACATGATGTTGCAGGTTCATCTGTTCAACATACAGAAACTCCGGCTGATATAGATTCAAATCCTGAGTTGGCACCGTCTGAATTTTATGAGTTGTTGAAGTCTGCTGAGGATACATTATATCATGGCTGCAAGATGAGCAAATTAGAAGCAGTTGCAAAAATTATTGCTATCAAATCAGATAACGGAATGTCAAATACATGTTTTGACCAGATATTTTCTTTGCTGAAAACACTGTTACCTGAAGGAAATGTTTTACCTGCAAATTACTATGAGAGTAAGAGGCTGGTTCGAAATTTGGGACTTACTTGTCAGAAGATTCATGCATGTTCAAATGACTGCATTTTATATTCTGGGGAAAATGAGTCGTTGGATAGTTGTCCTACATGTGGGCAACTGAGATATAAAGAAGGACAACACCGGAAGTCTGGTTTGATTCCTGTAAAACAGTTGAGATATTTTCCGCTTACATCCAGACTTCACCGTTTATTCATGTCTAAGAATACAGTGACAATGATGTCATGGCATAAAGAGAATATATCAACTGATAAAAGACTGAATCATCCAGCCAATGGTGATTCATGGAAACATTTTGATAGAGTGCATCCATCCTTTTCTTTAGAAGTTAGAAATGTTCGACTGGGCCTTTCCACTGATGGTTCCTATCCGTTTGGATCTTATGGTAGTCAATATTCATGTTGGCCTGTTTTTTTTAACTCCGTACAATTTACCTCCATGGATGTTGATGAAGGAGCCATATATCGTTTTGACTTTACTAATTCCAGGACATCCGAAAAAAATATTGATGTTTATTTGAAGCCATTGATTGATGAATTAAATTTATTGTGGAGTACTGGTGTCAGTACATATGATGTTGCAACGAAACAGAATTTCATACTGAGAGCAGCATTGATGTGGACAATAAGTGACTTCCTGACTTATGGGATGTTATCTGGCTAGAGTACACATAGTCAGAAATCATGTCCTTATTGTATGGGAGAGAACAAAGCATTTATGCTCATTCATGGAACGAAACCTTGTTATTTTGACTGTCATCGCAGATTTCTTCCAGCTGATCATCCTTTTCGCAGAAACAGATCTCATTTCAGAAAAGGAACAGTTGAAAGGGATGGACCTCCAAAAATGCTATCAGGTTCGGAGTTAAAATCAGTTGTATTTTCATTACCTCCCATCACTTTTTGTCCCACAATAAACCAACAGAAAATTTCTGGTTTTGGGAAAGAACACAATTGGATTAAACGTAGCATATTTTGGGATTTTCCATATTGGTCTGATCTGTTGGTCCGACACATGTTAGATGTCATGCATATTGAGAAGAACTATTTTGATAATTTGTTTCATACAGTTTTGGATATTCCAGGAAAGAGCAAAGACAATGTAAATGCACGTTTAGATCTTGCCCAAATTTACAGGCGTCCAGAATTGGAACTATTTGAGAATGTCAGAACAGAAACGTTACTGAAACCAAAAGCAGCTTATACACTGTCTAAAGAAAACCGTTTATTATTTTGTCAGTGGATTGTAGATTTGAGACTTCCAGATGGATGTGCTTCCAATTTGGGTAGATGTGTAAAGAATAGTCATATTACTGGATTAAAAAGTCATGATTGTCATGTTATAGTGGAGAGACTTCTACCCATTGGATTAAGAGGTCTGTTGAATTCTGTGATTTGGGATTCCATAACAGTCATGTCTCATTTCTTTCGGGATATTTGTGCGGCTATGGCAGATTATGATGCTCTAGGAAAACATGAAAAAGATGTTGTTGTAATTATATGTAAACTGGAAAAAATATATCCGCCATCTTTCTTCGACTCAATGGAACATTTGATGTTACATTTTACATATAAAGCCAATTGTGGAGGTCCGGTATAGTTTCGATGGATGTACCCATTTGAAAGATGCATGCAAAAATTGAAAAGAAAAGTACGTAACAAAGCATCTGTTGAAGGATCTATTGCAGAAGCTTATTTTCAAGAGGAAATATCTTTTTTCTGCTCCCATTATTTTGAATCTGAGTATCCTTCAAAACACAACCAAATGGGACGGAACGAGAGAAATATTGATGAAATTGACAATCAATTATCTATTTTCAACCAGTCAGAGCTTGGTTTTGGTGGAGTTTATGAATGCTGGCTTTCAGATGATGAACATCAGAGAGCTCATACGTATGTTCTTCTCAACTGTGAAGAGATGACATCAGTTGTCCTGTAAGTGTTTATATCTCTTATTCTATCATTTATGTTACAGTAAATAACTTTGGTTTTTAAATGTTGTATGATAATCATATCAAGAAACAAATTCCACAAATTACAGCAGCTGCTCTGGAAGAACGTCGACTAAAAAATTTCTCTCAGTGGTTTCAAAAACTGGTAACATAAATTCTTTATCTTTTAGCAACTCATTCAATGTATAGTTTACTATATTGATAATTATTTCACAAATTTTTAGGTGTCTCGACATGCTGATAAAATTGACAAACGGCTGTGTGTATTGAGTAACCCACCTTCCAAACATGTTAAAACTTATAATGCATATGTGGTGAATGGATTTCGATTCCACACACATGCATATGGGGAATAAAAAAAACAATGAACAGTGGAGTTATCTTGAGAGGATCTCATCATCGAGAAAATGAAGTTGACTTTTATGGCATACTTGATGAAATTATTGAACTCTGTTATCTTGGACAACATTACATAACCATGTTCAAATATCGGTGGTTGGATACAGAGAGAGGCGTGCGTGTTCATCCGACTCATGGAATCATTGACATTAAATGTAAAAGTGATCTCGCAGTAAATGAACCATTCTTATTGGCTCAACAGGCATATCAAGTTTATTATGCAAAGTACTGTGAAACATTAAAAGACTTGACTGATTGGTGGAGTGTAATAAAAATCAAAATTCGAGACAATCAGTTTAGTCAAAGTGAATGTGCTTTCACTGATGTGCAAAGAATTGAAGTTTTTCAAGAGAGTACTCAAAATCAATCTTTTTTACAAAGAGACATGAGTATCGATGACGACCCCCCACATTTAAGAGTCGGTGATGACGATGATGTTAATGATGTCACATATGAATTTGGAATGGTAAGATATTAAGCAACTATAACTCGAATGGATATCGATGATGTTGAGGAGGAATATGAAGATGACATTGACATATATGAAGATGATGATGATGATGAACACTGATAGCATTCCATGGTATTTATATACAATCGTAATATGTATATATGTATATATAATAGTAATTATCAATTATTTGCTAACATTAACATTTTCTGTTTCAGATGGACGACGCCACATTTCGTGAGTTGGCGGATGCTGACCTGACTTTCGATGCGGATGAGTTGATGACAGATGACCCTCAGCCTGCAGGTGCTCCGGGGAGTACGCAGAGGGGGCGCGGTCTTGCATGATTGATGATTACTGACCCCGTCCCCGAGCGACATCCACGTCTTGGGTTTCATCCATGCACACGGAGGTGTGATAACCTGTGTGATAACCTGTGGATTTGACTAAGATTTCATTAATCTATTCACATAATAAATGTTTATTATTATTTTTTTCAGTTTTCTGCATATAGCAGTCAGACAGGGAAACGCTATTTTGCGCAACTATTTCTCTCAGTCGTGGACCACATGGGAGCAGATTCCCATTGATGTGTAGCAGGCCATGTTCGGCCATTGGTTGGTATGTACGTAAATAAATAATTTTTATTTTGAAAATTATTTCATTTCTAACTTGATATTTTGATTTATTTGTAGGGTTTATGGTATCCGATTGAGGATACCATGCGTGACGCCATCCACGAGGCATGGGAGGTGGCCATGTGTGATCGCCTTCGTCAGTTTTTGCACAATTTAGGAAAAGCTGCGATGAAGAAAGCAGGAGTGTCAGATTTTGAGGAGTCATGTAGAGCACACCGACCAGAGTATATTTCATCCCATGTATGGGATGGATTATGTGCGCACTGGTTGAGTGGTGCCTTTCAGAGGAGATCATCGGTGGGGAGGCAGAATCGGGGGAGACAAGAGGTGACTCATCGAGCTGGGAGTCGTTCTTTCAGTACTCATAGACAGCATCTGGTACATACATTATTTATAAATATTTTATATAACTATAAATATTAACAGTTTATTTTTTATTCTTATAGGCTGTCGAGCGCCCCGATATTACAGAGTAAGACTTATATCGGAGGATGTATAGGGATCCTGCTACTGGGGACCTCAGAGGTGATCATCAGCATCACATCGTGGTCAGTATAATTTGTTTTCAAGTTTAAAAATTAACTGCATATAATATATTCACAATTTTAATTTTAAATTGAAACTATAGGAGTCATATGAGGCCGCAGCGTCACAGGCCAGGCCTGAGAGTCAGGCCGAGTCATCAGATCAGACCACTGCCCGTCAGTTTGATGAGGCGGCATGGATGCAGGCCACCCAGTATGCCTTCGAGAAGGGCCGGGTAGTTGGTATCGGCTCTCAACTGACTCCCGGAGATTATTATGGCAGTGCTGCGATGTCGGCGTCCAGTTTGAGAGGAGCTCGTGCATCTTCTTCTACTACATAGTATTAGGATCAGTTGCGATCTTAGACTGCACAGATAGAGAGTCTCCGACAGGAGCTGGAGCAGATGCGTCAGCAGCATGAGGATGAGTGTCGACGCCAACAGCAGTTGTACGAGGAGCAGACGAGTCGGTGGCGGCAGCAGCATCAGGAGCAGATGGAGTACATGCACCGACTCACTCATTCTTTAGGGATGGAGTTTCCTCCACCACCATCTGCAGATCCCCCACCTCCCCCCCTCCTTCAGATTAGAGTTTGTATTTATGTTATAAAATTTGGGAAATCATTTTTTTTTCTATTCTTAGTTTTTGTCTCATTATAAAATATTAATAATATTATATTTTTAAATAACAATATTAATATGAATAATAATATTATTTATATTTTATAATATTAAATTATATATATATATTAAAATTTTATAATATTATAATTTAATTATATTTTTACTAATACTTGAATTATTTTAATATTTGAATGTAAAATAATTCTATTATTTTTATATTAATTAAAATAACTTATTAATATTTTTTAATTTATGAATTATAATTCTAATATTATTATATTAATTAAATAATTTATTAATATTATATTATTTTTTATTTTTGAATTATAATTATATTATTATTATATTAATTAAAATAATTTATTATTTTTATTTGTGAATTATAATTCTATTATTATATTAATTAAAATAATTTATTAAGAATTTATTTTTTTTTATTTTTTTTATAGTATTTGCGACGAGATACTATGCCCGTCGTAAATACTAGTACTATTATATGCATTAAAATAATTTATTAATAGTTTTTTATTTTTTTAAAAAAATAGTTTTTGCGACGGAACCCATCGCAAACGCTATTTGCGACGGGTCCCGTCGCAAATACTATTTTAAAAGTTTTTTACAAATATACTGAGTACTATTTTCGACAGGGAGAATAACCGTCGCAAAAAAAGGCTAGAGCGACGGGTCCGTCGCAAATAAGTGTTGTTGCGACGCCGTTTTCAGCAACGGGCCATTTGCGACGGGCCCCCGTCGCAAAAAGCCATTTGCGACGGGATCCCGTCGCAAATGACCCGTCGCAAATAACTGTTTTTTTAGTAGTGTACGTATGGAATGAAAAACATTCCTTTTTGTTTTTTAGTAAAACGCTTCATATAAAAAGATTCCTTTAGAATAAACATAAAAGTCAATGGGGTTTATACACCGTATAAAAGTAAGTTGTGTATAAAACCAAATATGCCTCAATGAAAGTAGATTGAGACGAAGTCCGTACAAAGATCATTTTTAAAGTAAAATAGATCTATTATGTGTATTCACTAGAAGTACACATAAAGAAAGTACCAATACAAGATATGACATAATAATATCATGACATAATTTGAAAGTAGGAGATTAACCTAAAGAATGGAAATTGGGTTAAGAAATTCACTTACCTCATGTCCGACTTGACTCGACCGCTCTTTTAACCTCCTGAATAATAGAATAGAGTTAATCTATACTTGCCTAAGAAAATTTTTCAAGTTAATTATCCCTTTTTATATCACTTATTACAATGTTACGAAAATTATGTAATTATTTATGTTAATAACAGTTGTTTTGTCGATCATTGGTACTTGAGTAAAAAAATATACTTCTTATAATTACAAGTTGTTCATGTGGTGAAATATCCATTATATCCAGAATTATATTCATGATGTAGATATCATATATAACATATATATCCAGTATATACATGAATTTATAATATTAAATAACATTTAGAGGTAAGAAATGAAATGCACCGTTCATGGAGACAGTAAGCCGTACGTACGCATGAACGCTACTTTCTTTTCTATTTCATATTTTAATGGAATGAAACAAAATGATATAAAGGTATAATATAATTCCAGTATAATTTAATGCATAATACCATTTACTCCATCCTTTATACATCCCACATATGGTATTAACGATTCAAATCACTTTGAGGGGTGGTAGTCCGCACTTCCTAAAATGAAAATATCGTGTTTACCCATAATGGAAACCATAAAGGTATGCCATAAATGAAAAATACAGAAGCTTAAGTAAAACATGAACATATTATATATCATATATAAATATAGTGACATATTAATGGCCACCTTTTAAGGTGTTATATGAGTGTTGAACAATTATCGTTTCGTGAGGCAGAAATTCACCATCCACCGAAATAGTATGTTCTTTAACCATTAGATGTAGGTGTGTGTAAGTGTAGCTCAAATAATTATTATATCAACATCATAGTATATGTAAGATACTGGTGTTGTTAAAAAATAAATTAATAAAAAGTGTGTATGGGGTTGGAGAAGCAAAATAAAACAAAACAACATTAGGGAAGACATTACCGTAAAATCGGGTAACTCTTTTTGATTTGAGCCAAAGGATTCCTTGGGAATAATTCTGCCCAAAGTGAGGCTTCTAAGATTAAGGGAGGGAATTTGAGAGAGTATTTGGGTAGAGGTTGGACATGCCAAAAGGCTTTGAAGTTGTGAGTAAGGTGGTAGTGGTGGGGGCCTTTTATAAGAGGAGAGAAGGGGCACTCTTTGAAAGATTGAAATGTTACATTATTAGGAAATGGTTTTTCGGATTCTAAAGGTCCCACACTTATATATTTAGAGGTTAAGGTGATAAGGGTTCTAAATATACTCATCCAATATGTTTTTGACAAGTTTATGTCTTATATTTTACATTATCTTTTCATTTTATTTAAATCGTTAATTAATGAGGTAATCACAGCATCATCATGGTGTCATCAATAATTTAATTTATATAATCTCTAAAAATTATAAAAAAAAATATCATGATGTAGGAAATCGTTTTATCTTTCTAATGAATATTTATAGTAAAAAATATGACTTTTATTACTCCATTTAAAAATTGTTTTAGTAAAACAACTCTTGTTTGTGACATTTTTATTTTAACATTAAATAAAAAGTTATTAATGTCATTTTCCTAAAAAAGTGGCTCCATGGGGTCCCCAAGTTGACCCATGGATTTTATGGGTCGTCCATGACACATCCAATAGTGTTAGTACAAGTGTATAGGTCATTCCATATTTTTATAATACTATTTTTACATTAAATTTCACTAATTACCTTTAATCGCGATTAATTAAAATTAAAAGTTACTATTCACAAAAAAATTATGTTAATCCCATTGAACCACATTTTACTTCCTAATGAAAATAAAGTATGTTGGATTTTTGAAAATCAAATCACATAAGTGGTAATGTTTCATTTAAACGAAAAATCAGTTTTTTAACTACAACTTAGTGGTTTCACTATTCATCAAAAATTGAAGTTTTTCAGAACAATGCCAAAATTTCACCCTAAGCTATAATTGATATTCTGAATTAAAAAATGATTTCTATTTTACAAAATTCCAAACATATATGTTTCATTAATTAATTTCAAAATTAATTCCCGTTGTCACAACAAATAGCGTGTTTTTAAGAAACAATATATATCAAATGATTGACAAATGTTTATGTCCAATTTCAAAGTGAAATTAATTATAATGACCACCATTGGATAAAATGGTAAAAATATATTCTAATTATACTTTAAAACCAATCAATAGTATAATTTATCACTATTAATTATTTTGATTAAAAAAGTTGTTTTTAAGTAATTTTCACTATTCAAAGCAAATTCGAAGTTCTCAGAAAAATACCAAAAAATCAACATAGGAAAATTTCGATATTCTGAATCCAAAAATGAAGTTCATTTGGCAAGATAAAATTTATAAAATTTTAAAAATTAGGTATTACTATTTATAACGGCTACTTTGATTGGTTGTGGTGTGTGTTAGAACCTCCAAATTTCGTACAATGCAAGCTATTGCATTATTGAAAGAGAAGCATATCGTAGAAGCTCGGGGTGTTACACATTAACAGAGATTGGAATACGAAATTTAGAATGCGTCATCCTTCCACTAGGAAGTAGTAATGAGGCTATTCAACTTGAAGCTACTCCCAGAACAATACTGCCCTCTGATCGTAGAAAAAATGCGAGTACTCTCCAAAAAAATGTCTTACCGGTCCCTCAGTATCAATGAACGAAGAAGAAAACCCCACATTCTAATGATATTGAAGAAAAAATGACATCTATAATGTTTTTTTGTTCACTGGTAAGCATACTCTCTAAATTAAAGTAATCATTTTGAAGACCCTCTCTGTTGTAGTTTAGTTCCTCCGCAATTGAATGATTTGTAAAAATGTCAATTAAAAAATCTGGAACAGGCATAGGGGGAAAACACTGAAGAGACTTGTCATTGCTTCGTAAAATTTTGTCTATTTCTTGTAGAGAAAACATGTGCCTCTGTTCTTCAGTGAGAGTGAGATCTGTTGAAAATTTGAAACCTTTAAAGAGATGTCAAAATATAATAGTAAAAACTGAATTACAATTTGTTCTGGGAACAAAAATAATTACGTAATACAGAAAACTTTCATTACAAAATAAGCACAACCATTCGGTTGTAACATAGAAAAGCACAAAATTTGTGTCCGTACATAACAGGGACTACTAAAATTACAGGACAGACATGCTGTTTTTCATATTAATATGAATAAACATGAACAGAACTTAAAATGGACTAAAGAAAAAATTGTAGAATAGTGCAGAAAAATGCATGCAGAACCATATCATTTACAGTTCTGCAAATAGATGTAGTTATATAATGTATACTAATGTATTTTGTAGACTGTATTGATATCTTTTCACTATCCATATTTAAACGGATGAGTATGAGTACATATCAAAGGATTCCAGATGCTAGATAGATTGAACTAATTAAAAACTGATAGATACTACACAGAACACTCGAGTATAAGTATATAATCCAGATATAACCATGTCAAATAATAGAATACGAAAGTGTATACTATTTGACAATTTTTCACCTATGACAGATTTATTAAAATATAGTCATAGTTAAGAGTATAAATATTGTTACAGCAATAGCTACATGTATTAATTAAACTAACAGCTCGCAGATTCATTAATAGAATTAGTGATGTTAATAGCTTACTGGAAGAGTAAACAAGACTTGTAAACATTATAGAAACAAAACCCTAAAGTATTGACGTAGTTGGAAAATATGGTTGTCAATTTGAAATATACCTTCCATTTGAAGCCTTTTTCTTGCAAAATATAAGATATATTTAGAGAGAATATTACAAGTTTCATTCCAAACAATATCTGGATGAGAAATGTTATTTGAGATTAGCATGCTTAAAAATAGTCTGCGTAGACAGAGGCCCATTCCCCATGCTAAGACCTCTTTAATAGCATCAATGAACTCTCAGTCATTCTCTAGAAGAACCATTGCAGAACATGCCTCCCTAAAGGTACCATAAATAATGTCGTTGACAGTTTTAAAATCATCATATGATGTGGCACCTCTGATTTTTGTTAGAAGGATCCGTAGGTAGTATAGCTCTCCAGTGGTAGGAGGCACATAGTAGAGTCGACCAATACTGAAACCTTGTTTTCCGGGATGCCATTTCTTGTCCTGACTACGGAAGAAGAACCTAGTCAGTTATTCTGTGAAAGTTAAACATCTACCTTTTGGGGATGCCAAATTTGATTTAAACCATGAAGTGAACATAGTCTCAGCAACATTTACGTCAGTTAGGACATTTTCAATTCTGTCATCATCCCTATATGTCATAGTATGTTGCCCCGGTAAATGATAGTGAAGCATGTCGACAGTTGGATATCTTTAATGTATATCATAAGAGAAGATCCACCAGGACGCCTCACAGGGTGATATGTAGTGACAATCATAATACATCTTTATTTCATCAGTAGTGTTGTCTACACCTGTTTTGTTGTTTGTTTTATAAAGTGCGGCCATTACACGATCATTTCCCTTGCTTATATATTTAAAGAGGTACTTGATAGAAGATGACTGGTTGCAGACCTCAATATTGAGATGTGCTTGATACTTGAGTAGCAAAACTGGATTGTATGGTACCACAAAATGATTATCCAATTGAACACCATTTTTATGGACTGATCTGTCATTATCCATTCTACGATATATCACATGACCATCATCATCTATTGTTGTATCACCAATTTTTTTTCCAGAAAGCACATAGAGCATTTTCAATTTTTCCTACAAGGAGAATATCGTCTGGCATCTCCACAAGGGTCGTGGAGCATATAGTTTTTAACAGCTTCATGTAGTGATGGGCCGGAAATTTTATCTGGAATCTCAGACGACACAACTCTGTTAACATTTGACGGATTGATAAGATTGTTTTCATGACAAAGAAACAATAAAATGTGGACATGCAGCAATTCTCATTTTTGGAATTCAATGGTTCGAACAACTGTAATGGAAAACAGAAATAGGTTTTTTCTTATTAATATTAGGTGATGTAATAAGAAAGAATAAGTTGAAAATAATAAACACTAATAATAGATCTTATTACTTATACATAATTAACTGTCATATACTATCTTGCCAGCCCTTGATTTTCCAAATATAAAATGTTCTCTTAAATCATTTAGAAGATGATCGACCTTTATATTGAATACTCAAGATAGTAATTGTGGACAGTCAGCTAGATGATGATTCTTTTGTGTAACTAATCTACTAATTTCTGGCCACATTGGGTTACATGTAAATGTAAGGAACAAATCTGGATACCTTGACAAATTACAAATTGAAATTTTGTCCTGAAAATTTTGAATCATATATCTTGGATTAGTAGTAAAAGAAGAGGGAAAAATGAAGCACTTCCCTCAAGATGACCCTTCTCGATCACCTCGAAGGAATGCATCTTGAAACCCCTTGTAGAGGTCGACTCACATCCTCTTCTAGTTGAAATGAATATACGATAGTCTCTGAGACTCAATCATTGTTTAAGCATCGACGATAAACTATTGTAGTCGTCTTCTGGAATGTAGCAAAATGGACGGTTCAATGTCACGGAATTACAGGTGAAAAGAGAAATATTCTCTCATTGTAACCTTTATTATCCTAGCACTAGTAGTGAACGTTGTAGCGCGATGCATTACGTTGTCAACATATCCATCCTGGCCACCACAGAAAATCAATGGATACTGTAACAGCAGGTACAAAGGTCGAATCTCATCAATTCGTTGCAATGCCCCACATTTGGTTTGAATGATGATATAACGTTCTTGGTTTAGATCTTCAACATCTCTGATAATAAGCATGGAAATTTCAGATGTTGTCGGTAAGTTATGTGTTGCCTCATGTGTATGTCTTTTCTTAAGTAGGTGTAGCTTTAATTTTCGAACATCTTCATGATTCAGGACATCTTTTGCTGATATGAATTGTTGAGATAATGCATTGTTCTCATGTAGCATATGTTGCAACTTCTAAAAAATATTGATCTTAATAACTGACTGATGATTCCTGCCATCCGAGCTTGAAGAGATATTTGCCTCAGAATTATACAATGAATTGCATCAGCTGTATATTTATAGAAATGAATTTCAGAAATACCTCATACTACTAACTCTATTCTGGCACTCATGTTCTATGTCAAACACATATATTTGAGAAAACATTGGGGGTTGTCCTTCTACCATACACAAATTGCCTATGCGATGGTAGTTCTGTCCATTTAATCTGAATATTGTTGGGGCTCTACCGTTGTTCAAAGACTTATCAACCTTCCCACCCATAGACGTGAATGAAAAAATAGAATTATAAAGATTTATATGTTCTTGGAAAGCTTGTGCTTGTGAAGAAGTTCGATTAAAAACCAACATCTGTAGGTACGGAGGAGGTGACGGAAGAAAATCCGAAGTAATCTTTCCCATAGAGCAGCATAGAGAAAATCGTGAGGTTTTTTGGTTGCTACATTTTCTATTTCTCTCATCATACCACATATTTGAGTAACAGTACTAGCATACATATGTCGGGTGTCCGATATCGGAGTATCCTGAATGGTGGGGAAAATTTTATTTAAAACAGTATTAAATTTGCAGAGACTGTACTCGGATAGTATTTGATTTATGATATTAATAATGTTGGAGTACTAAAATCACTAACTTGTGTTCTCTGCAATGTCCACTTCTAATGAGTTTCCGGCAGAAGTCGATGAAATGTAAATACGGTGTGTGATATCGTGAATAGAATGTAATAATATTTGAAGATAAATTGGTTAGTCAACAAACCCAAGGATTGTGCAGCTGTGCTGATGAAATCTCTATTGTTTAAAGATGTTCCTGAAATATGAGAAGGAAAATATTAGTGATTAGAATATAATTTTACATAAACATTATGTAGTTACGATAAACAAATGAAATAATCTATATTAATTCATAAAAAACTTATTGCATACCTGTCAATGATGCAGTAGTGTATTGTGGTACATCAATATTTGGAAGACTTAATCTGTACACCTAGGATAGAGTAAGAACTGAAATTTAACTGACATGTCATATTTAGGTGTATTAGTCATGCATACTCTGTCGAGTTGAGTTCTGTAGATTCATTGAGATTGTTGTCCTCATTCAGCAGACCTAATGGGAAAATTGACAGAAATGTTTGATGGTCAGTAATTAAAGGTCTGATCCATTTTATGTTCATAAATGTTAACCGACATCACACTTACTAAAAGGTATAGGAGAGAGGGTGTGATGTATATGTTTGTGTTGTTTTTTCCATCAATCTTTGTCGACTCTGTACGACATGCACTTGGTACTATGAACAAAGAAGTAAAAAATTATGAGTTTTCTTCCATCATTGGAAAAAATAAGCTTTTCATAGCATTTTTCAAAGGAACATACCATTAACACATATAGGTGACAATGGTAATCTTCAGTCTGTATGTCCGACGCCATTTGATGATAGTGTCTGAATATTCGGACTGCCGGTGGACATGGTAGAAATCATTAGAGAACCTACAGTACACAACAATATTGTTACTAAATTGATTGTCATGCAACTCATATAATGATAGATGTACAACTACTATTTGAGTTATTATAAAACTAAGATAGTACTCACGATTTTCTTGATGTTGCTGCATGAGTAGTCTTTTGTGGATCCATGAATCTCCAGAGTTGGAAGGCCTTTGCATTGTTCTATTGGTTTTCATTGTACAGAATTTTGTAGGTGGCATGAAAAAAATATATTTTGAAGAGTTGATAATTGAATATAAATTGCTTATAAATATGCAGACAATAGTGTTACTATTTAAATTTGTAGCTCAGTTTAAATGTTTAATATTAACACAATAGACATGAAAATATTCACTGGAGCTTCTATACATTAAAATACAAGTTTTTAATATAATGAGAAACTAATGATAAACAGAATGTACAGGAATTACGTTTTAACCACATTTATGATGCGATACCTGTATGAAAATAAATGATACCCCTCGGCTGATAAATGCAAAAGGCGGTTGTCCAAGAAGCCGTATTTTATCACCGACAAGACTGCAGCTATATGTGTTAAGTATGAAAGATGGAATGGAGCATTCAAATATCTCACATATCCAAAAAGTTTATACGTGGAATGAATATTAGTTAACGGTTATGAAAAAAAACAAATATCTATCTAAGAAAATAAACTTTGAATGTCACGTGGGATTGTTATTTCTATATACTTGAGAAGAAAATATGTACGCCAACAATGGTGGGTGCATAATATATAAGGAACTATTTCACTGTAGCAGCTGTACATGTGTCAGAATGTTTGACGTTTGAATGTGCTATTATATTTTCTAGAATTCAGAGTCAATGTACTGATTAGGTTGTAGATATCCAAAACCGGTCTAAAAAACAGAGATCTAATGATAGTTGAAAACGATATACTCTTATTACAGTCGCAATAAACATCTAAAATATGCAGTGCAGAGTGACAGAGAATACATTACATTGTTAGTAGACAACAGATCTATATGGATTAAAGGGAAACCCTACTTGCGAGGCCGGCGATGAAATAGAGCTTTGGGATGTCTGTGATGGTATGCCCGAAATCGTTTTCCTGGATAGTGGTGGCAACAACGATGCTTCCGAGGAGGGTATGCGGGAGGAGAAACCCAGAATCGGCCAGCGGAGTATTGAATCGTGCTTCTGTAAAACCCTATTAGTGCCCTGACAAGCGGGTATGGACAACGTTCAGATACGAATGCAACGAGCGGGTAGAAGTGATTATTGGATACCACAATCCCCACTGGAAATTTGAGGAATCAAACAGTGTACGAAATGTGGGGCGAGATTGGAGGAAATGAAAAGCGGCGAATGAAATGCACATATAGAAAATGTGGGGAGAGATTAAGGGATGGAGAGGAACTCCTGTAGATGAATTAGAATGATATCCGCAAATGAACGCCGCTGAGTAGAAACCCAAAGGCCGGTCAGAGGAGGATAAATTTCCTGCGACGCGAGTTGTCAGCTCGGAGCTCGGCTAAAAGATGTCGCAAGATGAGCCCGACGAAGGAATTGAATAGCTCCGGATGAAACGAGAAAAGAGGAAATGTGGGGGGAGCTAAGCGGAAGGAATCGGGGTCGGATCTGTGGTCTAGGATGAAGTGTGCGAATAACCTCGGAGACTGGAAACCCTAATCCATGAAGGAGGACGACGAAATTCCAGGGGAACGTAGGAGGCAGTTGAAGTGATTCTAGAGGAGCCCGATATCGTGGGGCTAAATCTGGAAGAAAATTAGGTTTTAGGAGACGTGGATTCATGCGGAGTAGACACGTCAGCTGGTAAATACCCAGCTTTAGTATATATAGTAGATATATATATATATATATTATTAATGTATTTTTAAAATCATCACTTAATTGATATATATTTTTAATGAATTTGTTTATATATATAAACTTTTATTTATATAATTATATATTGTTGTATATATATATTTATACACACATTATAATTATATATAATAATTATTATATGTATATATATTATATTATTTTTTGTAAATATATAATGATATATGCACATATATATATATATAAATATATACACACACACACACACACACAAACACACATATATATATATATACATCTATAGATAAATATATATGTATATATATACATGTATATATATAGGTATATATATATGTATGTATGTATATATGTATATATACAAATATATATATATATATATATCAATATATATATATATATTCTGGTTATTATTTTACAGGCGCAGCGCTTAGACCAGTTGGTCCAGGTGCAGCCTTGGGCGCTCATGGTAGGGGGATTGAATCCCCCTACCCGTAGTTTCCCCGTTAAATTTTTTACAGCAAGAGGGTTTCGCACAGGCTGGGCTTCGTGCGGGATAGTGGGTTGAGATTTTTTGGGCCAGCTTGGCCTGGCCTGTGGGCCTTCTTGGAAAGGCCCAGGCTCGACCCGCTGAACCTACGGCCCGAGCCCGGTCTGGCCCGATGAGGGCTTTGCCGGTCCGGGCCACTTGGGATTTTGGGTTGGCCCTGTCAGGCTTTCGGGAAGCCGGACCAAAATTACACCCTTAAGGATATGTTATCTGTTGGAATAGATTATGGGACAATTATTGCATCCAAGGTTCATAACACCTATTTGGTAAATTTATGAGGGTTGAACCTCCCAATAAATATTTTCATACTTACTTTAGTGGAGTTTGATCTTATATTGTTCATGGATTGGCTATATTTATGAAAATCCATCAACGGGAAAGGGAGATCACTCTTCACACCTTGAAGAATCCCCCATTTATTTGTAATATTTAAAAGGAAGATAAATCTCCTTTAGAAAAATTGTCTCATGTGTGGATTTTAATTCCTTTTGAGCATGAATGTCTAGATCAAATGATTGAGAAAAGAAGAGAATCGGGTTTGAAGACATGCCCATCATGAGAGATTACATTGATGTATTCCTTGAATACTTTCATGGTCTTCCTCCTAATCGAGAGGTTGATTTCCCAATTGACCTTATTCTTGGATCCCTTCCTTTATCAGTGAAACTTTATATAATGGAAAACGATGTGCTGGATGAACTAAAGAAGAAGTTATTGGAGAATATCGAGAAGGGTGTTTTACACTAGAGTGCATCACGGTGGGGTTCACCGGTCCTATTTGTCATGAAGAATGATGGATAAATGTTCCTCTGTATTGATTATCAAGAGATTAATATAATAATGGTAAATAACATGTATCCCCTTCTTGCTATAGATGACTTTTTTCAATCAGCTTCATGGGGCTAGTTATTTCTTGTAATTGGGCCCTTGGTCAGGGTATCACCAATTAAAGGTGGGGAAAAAAGATATTCCCAAAAAATTCATTTCAAATGAGGAATAGAAACTATTATATCATAGTTATTACCTTTTAATGAACTAATTATCTTGAAATTACCCTGTACTTAATGAATATATTCTTTAGATATTACCTTGAAAAATTTGTGGTAGTCTATTGATGATATTTTGATATACTCATTGAGCAAGTAGGGACATGAGGAGTATTTGAATACTATTCTGAATATTATGAGAAGGGAGATGTTATATGATAATTACCTTAGATGCGAGTTATGGATGGAGGAAGTATCATTTTTGGGTCATGTAATCACCCAGAAAGGGGTATATGTGGACACTTCCAAGACAAAGGTAGTTGAAGAGTAGCCCTATCCAGCATCTGTAATGGAGGTCCACATCTTTTTGAGTCTATCTGGGTGTTATCAAGAATTTTTGAAGTAGTTATCATGAATTTTAAACCCAATGACCATGCTGACACAGATGGAAGTGATGATTTTCTAGACTCAAAAATGTTTGACATCTTTTAGAATTTGTAAAAGATGATTATCACTACACCAATACTCACCCACCCAATAAGTGTAGAACTCTTTGTGGTATACAATGATTCTTAAAAGAAGGTATTAGGATATGTGATGATGTAAAAGGATAAATTTATAGCCTACACCTCAAGAAAGGTGAAAATCCATGAGAAAAATAATCCCACACTTGATCTAGAGTGGGTTGTGGTGATCGTTGCATTAAAAATATGGCAGTATTATGTCTACGTGAAAAAGTGTGATATATATACTTATCACAAGAGTCTCAAATATATATTCACACAAAAAGAGATTAATATGCACCATCAAATAAGGTGATATCTCTTCCAGGATTATGAATTCTCAATCCACTGCCATCCTGATAAGTCAAATAAGGTGGTGGATGCTCTATGTAGAAAGAATCATGCCTCTTTATCAATTTTTAAAATTGAAAAGGATCCAATATCCATAGATTTGTAGAGGATGGATATGGGAATCATTAAGGGATGATATACATACATCCTTTCACTAGTGATTTCTCAACCATCCCTCATGGAGAAATTAAAGGATGCTCAATTAAAAATGAAGAAATTTAGAAAAGTGGGGAATCTATTAGAAATGGGAAATCCTCTAATTTCAAGATTGATGTGAAAGGAGTTGTAATAGTTGGGAAATGATTATGCGTACCATATGATAAATAGATGAAGAAGGAAATTTTTAATGACACACATTGCTCAACCTTCTCTATTCACCGAAGGAGAATAAAGATGTATTGATATCTCCGAGATAACTTATGGTGGGACAATATGAAGAAGCAGATTGTTGATTATACATCAATGTGTCGGGTATGTCAACAAGTGAAGGATGAATGATATAATTCTATGGGGATGATTCAACCACTACCCATTCCGAAATGGAAGTTAGAGAACATTACCACGGATTTTTTCATTGGAATTCTATGAACATCCAGAGGAAACAATGCTATATGGGTCATAGTGGATCATCTTATAAATGCAGCTCACATTATCATGATTTTATAGGACAATTCATTGGATCAAATTTCATGGATATATATAAAATATGTTTTAATACTAAAAGGAATACCAATATCTATTTCATTTAATCGACATTTAATATTCACCTAGAAATTCTATAAAAATATCCAACATGCTATATGCATTGAACTAAACTTCAGCACGAGCTATCATCCTCAATCTTATGGCCAATATTAGAAAACTACTTATAAAATAGAAGATATGTTGAGATTATGTTCTATGGAAATCAAAAAATGTTGGGAACAACATCATTGACTGGTTGAATTCTCTAATAACAATAGTTTCAACTAGAGCATTCAAAATGGCACCATATGAAGCCCTTCAGGGGAAAAGGTGAAGAACACTGATGTGTTGGGATGAAGTAGTTGAGTGTAAGATAAAAATAAATAAAATGGTCAATTAAATGGTGGAGAGGGTGAAATCCTTTCAGCAACACCTCATGACTGCCCAAAGTTGACAAAATTGTTATATTGGAAATCATTTACGAGACATTGAGATTAAAGTTGGAGGAATGGTATTTCGATGCATATCACCATGGAAGAAGGTCTTGAGGCTTGGGAAGAAAGGAATGTAAGTCCCAGGTGCATCATCCCCTTCATGATTCATGATCGTGTCAGGGATATGGACTATTAACTAGCACTTCCACCTACCCTGTCTAATGTAAATGATGTCTTCCTTGTATCCCTCTTTTGTATGTACATACCAGATCCTTCACATGTACTCTCTTCAGAAGTGGTATTATTGAAGAATGATCATTATTATGAGGAGCATCTAGTTAAGATCTTCGATCTAATAGATAATTTTATACGTAACAAGACTAATCAACTGGTCAATGTACAATGGTAAAACCATAAGTGTGAAGCAGAAACATGGGAAATGGTGGAGGCAATTAAGGAAAAGTACCCGCACCAATTTATTACATAGAATGTAAAATAGAAATTTTGAGGGTAAAATTTCATAAGGGGGAAATAATTTAACAACCAAATTTTTTATAAATAGAAGTTTCCTTCTTATAATTATTTCATATAATTTCATGACATCACAAAATAATGAAATACTATGTACTATGTGACCTTTAAATTTAATATTGTCACTTATGTTATTTGAATTTAAAAAATCTGACATACACGGTGGTGATCAGTAAGATTTTTGGAGTTCGGTAATACAAACATAATTTTTGGTGAATAGAAACTGACCCTTATGAATAGTAATGTTACCCTTATGAATAGTAATTTGGACCTTATGGATTACAAATAACCCAAGTAAATAGTATCGATAATAATGAAAGTATAATGAAAGTCTATCCATCTTATATGTGATAATATTATAGTGTTGGTATATTTATAAGTCATAAATATATAATTAACAATTTATGAATAATGTGACAATTAAAAAAGAAAATTTATTTTCATAAAATGTATTCATAAATTATTCTTCTTATGACGTCTAGTTTGAAGATAATTTTATAAGACCTCATGTAATTTTTTGAATGCATTTTGAAATTAGTTATCATTTTAGAATTTATTTTTTTCATTTAAATTTTTATTTATATAAGAAATTGAATTAATCATATTTAGAAAATTATTTTTGAAAAATGGATTTCGTTTTTTGATTCTACATGTTGAAAAATGGTTAGGCTGAATTTCATGGATTTTTATAAAAAGCTTCAATTTTTAGGAATATTAAAATATGTTAACTTACCATATATATACATTATATGTTAAATAAACTATTTATTGAGTCATGTATATTGTAAGCACCATGGGATCAAAATCACATTCACATATTTCTTTTTTTGGTGATGTAATCATCTGATTAGTATTTCTTGTCTTGTGTCCAAATAACAAACAAATGATTAAAATTTTATTAAACTGCTCCTCCCCTCCATTATTAAAACCACCCACACTCCTCTCTTCTCATAACTCCTCTCAAGCCCTTTAAAATGCCTAAATTCTACTAAAATATCTCACCAATATCCTCCCCCACATCCAGAAACCCTTGGTCTCCTCAAATAACCAAATCCTCTATCATTAAGAGGCTTTCTAGGAAGATTAGCTCAAGAGGTAAATTCTTCTATTCAATTATTTTACTTTCCTTTCAAGTTCCATTGTTTTATTTTATATCCTTATCTCTCTACTTCCAAATCATATGATAACTCCAATAACATATATGTGCTGGAATTTTTTATGAGAATTTAATAAGATATTATCATATCTCCTTTACCATTATTTTATACTTATAGTAAAAACATGATTCAAGATGTGTTAATTTACCACATTCAAGGATGATTTCTTTTCAATTTCTGTTACCATATTCAATTCTAATCATGATGTAATTTTCATGGTTGAAATAGACTATAATATATGTATAATATATCATCTATGGTTCTAGAAAATATTTTTACACATGGTCTTGATTTATAAAACAAAATGTGTTTGTTGTGATCAATAACCAGTAGTTATCCCAAAAGGTTATCACTAAAATTTCATATAATGAGTCATATTCACTCTAAGTTAGCAAATGAAATTTTAAACCATGTATCATTTTGGATGTTAAATAATATAACCCCAATTCTTGAAAACTATCCTTGTTTTACATGATTAACCATTCGTGTATATAAGTAATCCGATCAGAAAACAAAAAGACCCAAACAATGGAATTAAACATCGTTACCCATCAAAAAGGTCATGAACTAACTTAAAAAGTTTATACTAAATATATTACATGTAAAATGGATTTTGTAATTATTAAGTAATTAATCTAATTTTATTATTTAGGTCATTAATATCATGTTCATTATACCATCAGTCTTAAGGTAAGGGATTCTACTCGAACCGTCATTATTCTTTCAGGTTTTTATAACTCTCTTTTTACCAAACTAAAATCACATATTAAATTTATATACATATTATAATTTCTATTTATATGTCCAAAATAATTTATCAAGATCCATTATCCATTAGTTTTGGGTTATATACATGCTTTAATGTGATACCCTCCTCACTAATACCCAATAAGCAAACCCATTTTAAGGGAACTTCCTAAAATTCGTACCAAATTTAATGTAAGCTCAACTAGAAGTATGGAGCCACCATTTTTTATAAAACCATTCTTTTTTTATTAAAATTTATTTTTATAACATCTTGTTTTATATAAAATATTATTTATTTATTTATTTTAAATTCTCTTTAGTATTTTCCAAAAAATCGCACTAAAATGTTTTAATGCTCAAAACTCATAAATACTCTTTTTACATGTTATCACTTCTATTTGACATCACATAACATGTTATAAGACTATTTTAACTTATTACTGTCTATGAATGTCTTAATTCATTTCTTTTGTGGACACTTCTATGATGGGCCTATTCATTGTGCTTTATGACCTGATTATGATTCCCATTTATTTCCATGGGATCCCTTATTTTTATAATTGATTATGTATGATTATATACCTGGAAGAAATATTCAACGATCATTTTAAGATGATGGTGCATAGATACCACTACAATGCATTGGGTAATGTTGAGTCTCCTAAGACGTTATGTGAAATGATCTTGGATGTTATCCTTGATTCTTCTTACCATGTGGATTGATCTTGATGGTTCACCTTAATTTGTGATCCTCAATGTGAAATGAGCATTAAATTGTTCTAAAGTCATTTTCTATATTGTTTCCACATTATTATGACTTCATTTTTATATGATAACATGTTTATATGATATTTTTTCACAGGTTCCATTCCTTTTTATATAATTATGATGTGCCTTATAACACTTTTGATAAAGCATTATTAGTATTAGTTTTTCAATTGATGGGATTTTAGCTCGAACCATTGTTCATGTCTTCCCCATGTTATCCTATGTAGATGTATGATCACAATGGACGATAGGATATCATTGTGGAGATTAAATAAAAATATGTTTTTAAAACGTTTATTTTGGTACCTAGTCTTCCAAGACAAGAGACATTACAATCATAGGCTTGTAATATGATATTTTATTATGCTTAAAATCATGTAATGTTATGTGTAAAAGGCTAGTTTCACTATATGTTCTCTCCTCCTCTTCCCTTAGTATCTTTTTTTTTTGTTTTTATCTCTTCTCTCAGATGGTTTGGGTGACCTAGAGCGTGTTTAATAATGTTTCTTTGGTTGTGATTTTGATTTTTGTGGTTTTTTCATTCCTCTGTAAGATCTCCTCTTATATTGGCTTACAGTTTCAACCTATTTGGTGTTGATTTCAATGTAAAATATAGATAGTTCTATGTTTCTATATTATATCATGATTTACTTATGCTTTCCATATTTTATAATTGTTTTCTAATTGTTTATGTGTTTGAAATTGGGTGATTCCAAAGGTTTTGATATTCATAAATCATTTTAAATGAATTATCCCCTTTGATATTATTGGAAATGTTATGTATGGATTTGAATAAATTGTGTAGTGATGAAAGGGGTTGGAATGGTTTGAAAAAAAAATCACCTTGGAACCCTAGGTACCAGGACAACCAGAATAAGATTTGTATCTAGGTTAATTGACAGGGCCATGTCCTTGCTACCTCTCACGGGATTGTAATGAAAGTATAACAAAATAATGTAACATGGATTATTTCAGTTGGAACTTAGGAGTTTCCCCTCCAATGTCTTAGGTATGGGATGTTTTTATGTTAGGTCACTGAGATATGATGCACCTAGAACCCCACTAACCAATCTAATTTAGTATTTTCCATAGTTATTATACTTTTTTACCAACATTTGGTTTCAAAAAAAATTATTTCATTAAATTGCTAGAAAAAAACGATTTCTAACTATATTTTTTATCTTCTACAAAAAAACTATCATGTTTATTTATTTTATAATGGTATTTCATTGAACACGTAGTTGAATATAACTACTTAAGTGATATCACACCATAAATATACCTAATTGGATTATTTAGACCACATTTTTTTATTATGGTAGAGTAAATACCTTCTATAGAGGTAGAAGAAAGAATTATTTATAGTGGGTTTTATTATGGAGGGTGGTGGTGGTTGTGACATGGTGGGTGTCGACCCTTATACAACATTGAGGCTTTTTAAATTTTTTGGTTCCCTTACAATTTTGGTTATTTTTTGTTTTTGATTATAAATATAAATGATAATTGAAACTTTTACACGTTTATATAGATCTAGTTTTTATGTTTGCTATGATATTTATGAAAATGTTGAATTACTTCCTTTAATGGATTTGAATTTTAATTCATCATGGAAAATCAATCCCAATGGTGTTATTTTATGACAGGGCTCTATTTCCAGGCCCAAAGGCATCAAGAATTCTCTTCTCGTCATTCCATAGGGTGAGTCAAATATTGGGTCACATGAAAGCCTAGACTGATTCATGGAAAAGTGATATGAGCTGTGATTTTCCCCTCATTTGAGTTATTCTATTTAGTAAAGTCAATATATAAAGGACCGAGGACTATCAAGGCTTGAGGTTTCAGTTATGAGTGAGTTGTTATGCCATCATACCTTATGAAAGGCCTTGGGTCACCATGTTATTTTGGGAATCTGGTTAAATCATCCATTAGTTGTAATTAATAATCTATAGGCTAGGCATAGGCTCTGAGTTTTCATAGAGTGTATTTTATTGATGTTGAGATGTTGAGGTTTTTTTGAATTTATGGTAGTGTAGTATTGTATTTATTACATGATTATTTTTGGGTTGACGTATTGATGCTTCCTTTCTATTTTTTTACCATTATACCTCAATAATGTACTACTATGTAGACATGGATCAAGGAGTAGGATCTTTTCCTTGAAATTATAAGGTAACAGAAATGGGTCCAAAAAGGGACCGGTCATAAGAGATTCCTTAGAATAATCCCACCTATTTTTGGGGAACCATGGACCCCTAAGAGTTGAAGGAACGAGTAATTAATGTTAAGATAATCTTTGGGTTCCTAGAAACTCCTAAATATATTGCAGTAATGTGTGTAGTGTCCTTAATAGAAGGATCCCATCTTTATGGTTAGCAGTCAATGGTCCTCATAGGTAATCATGAGAATATGTAATGGAAGGACTTCAAGGTCATATTCAATGATTAGTTTTGTCTAGAGTCTATAGTACGCTTCAATTCGGAGTAATTTTGAGACTTCCTTTATGTGGTGATTTCAATGTTGAAGTATTATAACTGCTTTACATAGCTAATCTAATTTTCTCCCAAGGGGGTATCCAATTAAATTTTGAAATCCTGATGGTTTTAAATGGTTTTGTGGACATTCAATCACAAGAATTCTTATTCAATATAAAACCCAATGATGAGTTTATTGACCATTCCCTTGGGGTGGAGATCCACTAGGACGGATTTTCATTCTTATCAAGGATTCATCTAGTGTCGATATATATTAGGGTTGGCTCACATGAAAAGAGAATGCAGTAAGAGGATAAAAGTAAAATGGGAAGCAGTATATCAGGGTATCCACCCCAACCTCTTTTGTCGATAGTTATAGGTGGTGGATTTGTTTTTTTTTTCATTTGTGAGGGAAATATATACATGTATATTTCATAAATCTATACCCACCCAAGTTATTATATCTCTATAAAATCATAAGAAATCTACATAGTCTTTTAAGGATTCCCCTCCTTCTCAGAGTGGTGTATGCTCTGAAGCATCTAATGGATCAACTTCTCAGTCTGATGCATCTAGGTACTTGGGGCCTCATTCTAGCTGGCATGGTGGTAAGACTAGATATGCTTATGGTAAGATTCCAATTATGGTAGATCCAAAATTAAGAATAAGACAACATGCACAGATAGAGGTGAGGCACATTTATGTTATATATTAGAAATGATTTGAATTTGTTTCATGTTATGTAATAGTTTTAGGTAGTGTTATTATTCCATAATCCAAAGTATTTTCTTTGTTTGATATAGGTTCTTCACACTCATTAATATCTTCTCTTATTTTAGATCTATTGCAACTCTCTACCAATATTATGTCATATTACATGGTGTTAGTCACACCTATTAGTGGGAGGAGTGAGTAGGGTTTATCATTCCTATCTTGTGTTATCACCTTCTCTGAATTTGACTTGAAATATGTTTCCTTGTTCTGGATATACACGTCTCTGACATGATCCTTCGGAAGAACTCAACAATGTTCTTCATTTTCCAGGTCAATTTTTATCTTTATCGGGTTTCTTTCACATCACCTGATGAAAGCACTCGAGTTTTTCATAGAGAATAGGACATATGGTCAGGCGAGCTAGACCTCCACTTCTAGAATTCTGAAGGGTTAATTTTTAGGTTTCATCCTTCTTATTCGAGGGAAATGTTAATGTATTGGAGAGTGGATTTCCTACTATGGTGGATGAGTTTCATATAGTATTCCCTAAGGGTTCTTCTGGTCAACCTATTGAATGGGTAGTGGAGTTAACCATTGATTTGGAATCAGAAATATAGTTGATATATATTCCCTCATATTGTATAGCCCCCATCTAATTTTTTGAAGTTAAAGATATAGCTAGGTGATTTAGAATATAAATGGTGCATTAACCCAAGATCCTCTCCTTAGGAAACTAAGGTTCTTTTTTGTAAAAAGGTTGATAGATCTCTCTGATTTTTCATCGAATATTCGATGTTTAATTCGGTCGTGATCTAGAATAAATACCCCTTCCCATAAATTGATGATTAGTTTTACCATCTCAAGGGATAATGGGGATTATCAAATATTGACCTCCATTTCAGGTATCACCAGGTCAGGTGAGAGAAGCTGTCATTCCCAAGACAACCTTTCAATGTAGGTTTGACCATTTCATATATTTGTTAATTACATTTCTTTTGACTAATGCTCAGATGGTTTTCATAGAACTGATAAATTGTGTCTTCTATAGATACCTTTACTCTCTTTTCATGGTGTTTTGGATGTCATTATATTCTAAACATGGAAGGAAAATGATAATGGAATGTATTTGAGAGTTTTTTTCATCCCATAAAAGGTGTTTTTTTGTTGATCCAAATAGGGTCAAGGGAGTGATTTAGTGGGGGGATACAAGTAAATTCATTGAGATCATGAGTTTCTTGGTCCTTAAAATTTATTATATGTGGTTTATTTGATATTCATACTGACATTTCTCATTGAAGACATCCCTCACCTGGAAAGGGATGAAGTACCTCTATAGTCTAGAATTCTAGGAATCTCTCTAAGAGATTATGTAGTAGTTGAAAACATACCTATCCTATATTTTACCAGGGGATGGAAAGGGTTATGTTGTTTTTTTGTTGCATAATTATATGTTTAGGTTCTATGCTTATGCAAGATAACTATGTGGTGGTGTATATATCTCACGGGATTACCAAACACATGACCTAAAACATAATTTAGTGAAGCATGCCATTAAATTTTATCACTAATATCTCTTTGGTGATTTGTTTAATGTCTACTCAGATAAAAAAAAATTGACCTACATTTACTCCCAAATGTATTTGAAACAATGATAGTGACAATTGATTGATTACCTTTAGATATTTAACTTCAATGTTGTGTATACCCCATTAAATAAAATGTGGTACATAATTCATTTAGCATGAAGTTGTCAACCGAGGATCTAAGAGCACCTTGTGATGAGTGGGAACTAGTATTGATTTTTCTCAGATTTACCAGGATGTAAAATGAACAGATTGGAGTAATTTTCTTAGATGGTATGAAGATAAGGACTACTCTTCTACGAATTATTTGAGATAATCGTCCAAGATAAGAGTTATGAAATATTAATAATATGTTTCTAAATGGTGGGAAGTAGCCTAATTACTTTTCATTATCTCTTGAGGGTTTTCATGGGTTCAAGGGTTTCTTGGTTTTGTTGGTGTTTCTATGGAAGGTGTTTATGTAGGAATTCAATTATTCTCAATGGAATTTCTATCCTTGGGGAAACAAAACATTTAATGATTATTAATTCTAGTTTTAGTGTCTATGTATGATATGTGATATATCTGACATTGTATCTTGATGTTATACTTGTCCATAGGTCAATGATGAGAACTATAATCCTTCAGACTATCATTAGCCACACCTCATTCCAATCATGATGTTGGATGAGTTATGTATGGATTTTATCTTTGGATTACCCCCGTAAACCTAGTGGAGGTTTGAAATTTGGGTGGTTATTAAATGTCTAAGCATGTTATCTCACTTTATCTTGATTAAAAATAACACTAAAGTATATGATCTATGGAGGTTTTATGTTTAGCAGATCACGACGTTATATGGTGTTTGAGTTGTTATTACTTCTATTATGGACCTCTGATTACCCTCTTGATTTTTGGAAGGCCTTCAAAAGGCTATGGGATCATAGTTCAGTCTTAGTACGACTTTCTTCCCGTAAATGGATGGTTAAAAAGATCAGGAAAACTAGATTTTGGATGATATTCATGACTCCTATGTGTTAGAATTTGGTGTCTAATTGGAAAAAAAATCATGGATTGGTGGAATTTTAATATTATAATAGTTACCAATACTCGCTCTGGATTTATCCATTTTTAGAGTTGTATGGTTGACCATATTGGTCTCTTCTATTCTATATAGATGTGGGTGAGACATCCTTATTGGGACCACGCTTTGTGTAAAAGGTGACTAAAAACCATTAGATGTTAAGGTAGAGGTTTTTGAGGAATTGGTGTTATTAAAAATAAAATTATTATCAATGATGTTGATCATTGATATTCTAAGATGGGTATTTGGTGTTTCTAAAGGTGACACCTCGCTTGGGTCATCTTCATCTTGGAAAGTAGGGGAATTTTACACTAAGGTATATTAGATAATTGATGATCGCTGAGGGGATCAGTAAGGTGATATAATACATGGTTTTTCCCTCTAAGTTGACATCCCTTCCTGATATATTCAACATCATGAAATTGAGGGAGTAAGATCAAGATCCTTCTTATGTGTTGATCTGCGAAGAGATAAATTTTAATCCAGATTCATAAATGATTGGGAATTGAATTTTGATTTTGGATTACCATGATAAGGTACGTTGGGGAAAATATATTCTATTATTTTAAGCCCTATGGTTACAAAGGAATGATTAGAATTATATATTGGAGCAAAAGACCTAGGTGGATGAATAATACCCTAATGTATTACATGATCAGACTATGGATTGACATTTCAAGGATGAAATGTTATAAATTCGGGAGAATTTTCAAAAACAATATATTGTATTTAGGAATTTATTTTTCATTATATTATCTATTTTATTTTATATCATTTCCATGTTTTGTTTTAATAAAAATGGATGTTTTATAAGGGATAGACGATTTCTCACCATTAACGCACAGTTAAGGTAAACCATGCACCCACCATTAAAAAATGTGCATCCAAGAATGAATCACAATATAGCCTAAAAAATAATTTATGCAGATTTCTTCCAAACCCCCCAAAATCATGAAACCTATACACCTTAGAAGAAAGGCATCCATGGGGTTTGCAAATGGTCTCGCAGACCACATGATTTTCCCAAAATTTAAAAACATTGTGTTTTGAAAATTTTCTCTCCAAAATTTTTAACAATTTTTACACTTATTTATAACTATTCATGACCCTCAATCCATAGTAATTCCTCCTACCTAATTTATTATCATATTGTCTTAATATATTGGGTGATTTTGGACTAGTTTGTCGTGATTTCTCCAAGTGAGTTCTTTCCTACCTCTTCTCTTAGTCATTAATTTCTTCTTTCTTGGGTTCTCTTTTCCTTAGTAGTTGAAGTGATCTAGAGTGGGTTGAATATTGTTTCGTGGGATATTTTATTTATTTATTTGGTGTTTAATTCTCATTTTATAACATCATGAAGCTTTGTCTCAAAGTTCTCACCTACATGGAGGTGATTTTTAAGGAAATGGAAGGTTTTTTGTTGAAATATTATATTATAAGTTAAATATGCATTCCTTGTTGTCTAATTGATTTTTGAATTGTGTTGGGATTAAAAAGTGGTGATTCTAAAGGTTTTGGTGTGCATAAATTATAACGACCGATACTTTACATACATTGTTATTACTTCATACTTGAAGCACACTTATTACAACATAGAACAAAACCAGAAAAGGACCGTATATGTATATAGTCTTTAGAAACTGGGAAACATTAACAACTAGTTCATAAAGCATCTACTTTGCCTCCCACTTATTTCATCATATCTAGAGTCTCGTTTTGGAATATCCGACTTAATAACCTTCTTCCTGACCTGGGGAAATAAAACATACAAAATGGTGAGCTCAAATCCTCAGTAAGGGTAAAGAAAAAAATATCAATCATATCATATACATAAGAACATAACTTTTGGAAATCTTAACCTGCAAAAGAAATCATAATTTCATAACATGGGATAAATCATAGTAGTGAAATATAATCCCAATAATCATAACCAAAAACATGAAACTTTGTGGCATACAAACATAATCATATAGAATCATTTCTTATTAGTCAAGACTCATTGCCAAGACTATCTTAGTGCACAAATTCCATTTCTGAACCGAGTTCACTCCTCATTTCAGTCATGTTTCATTGAACCGGTTTAACCTGCCGTTCCAGCCATGTCTCTCTCACGAGATATAAAATCTTTACCCAATGCATTGGAGGCAGATATAGGTCTCACCTATCTCATAATGATAATATTCTTATATGTGCCACAAAATCATAAACCATACATCATATCCTAACCCATGTAATAAAAATGGGAATCTTAAACCTCATGACATCGTAAAACAATTCATATAAGGTAATGGAATTCATAAAAATAAATCCATCGCAACATAATAAAATCAATTTATTAATAGGGATAGAAACATAATCCTTTATTATCTTAGATGGAAAATAATTTTGATAAAACACTTGAACTCCATTCTTGAGGAAAATATCCTTTCTACTTCAAAAACACTTTTCCTTTCTTAACATGTCATACAATTCTAAACTAAAAGAAGTTGATTAAAAATAAACATGAAAAATTGTAAGGGAATATTCTTGGAAATAATGTTTTAAAAATCCATTCATGCCGTATAAGTTAAAAAACATTCTTCTCATACTTTTGTCGGAAAAGTCAAAAAGTACCTCGTACGAAAAACGACAAAAGATTCCTTCCATATCTATTACTAAAAATACACCGAAATGTAAAATTGGATTTAAACAATTTTAGGTGGATTGAAATAATATTACATATTGAGGAAACATGGATGTGGATGATAAAATACACCCCAGTAAATACCAAAGTATAAACAATCTCGGATAAAATGAGATTGTGATATTTTCCCTTACCTTAGGTCTGATTTGCTTCGTAAGTGTCCAAACCTCTTGTATAATGATTTAAATAATGTCATTTACTTATTCCAGAATCATACACATTGTTATGATATCATATATGGTCATATTTTGAGATTATTATTAGTAATATTTCATTGCTACTTGTTATTCGGGTGTTTATTACTTTTTGTTCTTATGCGTGTTTTGTCGAATAAATTCTTATTCATCATTTTAGGTTATAGATACCTAATTTCCAGAATTCTATTAGTGTAATATATATCATATTCATTCATTCATTTCATTTATATAATCATTATGCGATGAAGATCATGTAGAACGAGTCGCATCACATAGTGGAGACGATATTCCATACATACGCACGAGCGATGATATCGTTCCCATGATCGGGGAATTGTATTGGAGTGTATGTATACTATTTCAGAATCAATATCACTTCATAATAATAATATATGTTCATTATTTACACCATTATACCCATCCAAGTAAGGTGGTGGTGGAAAATAGATTACACCACGGCGTGGAGACGGTATTCTGTACGTACGCACGCGCGGTGCTTTCATTTTCCGTAGGATGGATAGATGGTGAAATAGGGTTATTTCATAATTATAATAACATATTAGTATATGAGTGATAATAATGTTATTACTTCATAATGAAACAACTAATGAAGAAGAAGTGGAAGAAGAAATAAAGTTGAAAGAATTGGTAACAGAGATTACCTCTTCTTTGAAGCGCCTCTTTGAGACCTCCTTTTTGGGCACTAAAATTGGTCTTTGAAGAAGACCAGGACCTCTAGGATGTCTCTAGGGAAGTGGAGAGATGGAATTTTCAGGTTTTGGACGAGCATGAAGGCTCATAGTGGTGTGAGGAAGAGGGGGAGGAGGTGCCCTTTTATAAGGGAGGAGAGGGGATCCTTTGGAAAAACAAAAAATATTATTTTATTACAAAGCCAAATTCAGTTTTAAATAGCTCCAAATTGATTAATTTCGAAGCTAAGGTGGGGATGGGTCTAAATCCTCTTATACAATAGAATTTATACATGTTTAGGATCCTATTTTAACCTTATCATTTAGATTTAACATTAAGTTAAATAATTTTACTTTTACCTTGTCTTCTTGTGTTCTTATACTATATGGTTAATAAACTTACAATAACAAGACAAAAGAACCCCAAGTTGTTTATTATTAATATATATAAGCTTATATAAGTCATTTGACTGAACCTTAGATTTTTAGGAATAAAAATTAATAATATAATATTTTTTAAAAAAACTATTTTATGTCAATTCTGACACTATTTTGTAATTGATTTTTCTGAAAATCATAAATGAATGATTAGTTCGAACAAGGTTAATTAAATCAATACTAACATATCATATTAACCTAGAAAAATAGTGTAATTCATAAAAAGTCTCAAATTACATTTATTTGGGTATTTATAACATCAATTATGTCAATATTTCATTAATAAGATAATTATTGCATCATCTTTTTGTCATAAATAAATTAACTTATTTAAAGTCTAAAAATTACAAATAAAATATCATTATGTAGGAAATATTTTTATCTTTCTAATTAATATTTATAGTCTAATTTATCATCTTTATAACCTTATATTAAAAATTATTTTCTTATTAAACATTGATTTTAACCATTTTAACCCTTCTTTAAATAAATTATTAATAAATGTCCTAATCTATTTCATGTGGGCCTAAATGGTCATATTTTATTCCTAAGGTTGTTTTTGGTCGAATTACACTTATCCAATAGAATTATGGCATGTTTTAGGGTAATAATAATATCATTTTTACTCTTAATTACCCTATTTACTTTTAACCGTGGTAAATAAAAGTAAAAAGCTACTATTCACCAAAAATTATTTTCATCTCATGGAACTAAATTTACTTATTTACATCAACCGTGTCTCTTGTATTTTCGAAATTCCACTCATAGAAGCGGTAAAATTATGTTTTATGAAAATTTCAGTTTTTTTAACTACCACATAGTGGTTTCACTATTCATCAAAAATTGAAAGTTTTCAGAAAAATACAAAAATTTCACCCTAGGCTAATTCTGGTATTCCGAATACAAAAATGAAGTCAATTTTGAAAAATGAAGTTTACAAATTTTCAAAAAGTGGTTATTACTATTCATAACGGCTAGTTTTAATAATATTTTAATAGCATATCATTGTTTAGTGAAACTCGGTATTGCGTATAACGCTAGCTATCGAGGAAGGTCGTGATTGCGTGTAAAGCAAGCCAAAAAAGTGTTGTGTATAATGAAAGATTCCTTTGATGATTTATATGACATAAAAACAAAATACTTCTCATAAAAGTCTTGGGTGTTACATTCTACCCCCCTTAAAACGAATTTCGCCCTCAAAATTCGTCACTTTGTAACAAACAGATGAGGATACCTCTCCCTCATCTCAAGCTCCCATGTAGCTTCTTCTAATTGTTGGTTCCTCCATAAAACTTTCACCAATCGAGAGGTCTTGTTTCGTAGGACTTTTTCGCTACGATCCAGAATCTCTATCGGCTATTCTTCATAAAAAAGATCTTGCTCCAGCGGTACAACTTCTGAGCTGAGTACATGTGAAGGATCAGGTATGTACATTCTCACGAGAGATACATGGAACCCATCGTGAACTTGAGAGAGATTTGGTGGAAGCGCCAATCGGTAAGCTGCCTTCCCAACATGATCCAGTATTTCGAAAGGACCGATATATCTAGGGCTCAACTTCCCCTTCTTTCCAAATCTCATGACCCCCTTCCAGGGAGATATTCGTAAGAACACTTTATCACCCACTTCAAACTATAGGTCTTTTCATTGGTTGTCGGCAGAACTTTTCTGTCGACTCTGATCTGCTATTATGTGTTGTTGAATAGATATGACCTTTTCTACCATTTCATCAATGAGATCATGTCCTAATAGTTTTCTTTCCCCAACTTCATCCCAGCAGGTTGGAGTCCTTCATTTCTTTCCATAGAGAGATTCATAAGGATCCATCTGAATACAGGAGTGAAATCTATTATTATAAGAAAATTCCACCAATGGTAGGTGTTGATCCCAACCACCTTTGAAATCCATAGAGCAAGCTCTCAATATATCTTCTAGAGTTTGAATTGTTCTCTCAGACTGACCGTCTGTCTGAGGATGATAAGCTGTGCTGAAACTCAACTCTGTATCCAGAGTATGCTGAAGACTTCTCCAGAACTTTGATGTAAGCCTCAGATCACGATCAGATATAATAGAAAGTGGTACTCCATGCAATCTTACCACTTCCTTCACATACATCCTAGCAAGCTGATCCAGAGAAAAATCCTCTCTAATAGCAATGAAGTGTGTGGACTTTGTAAGATGATCCACTATGTCCCAGATAGCATTATTGCCTTTGGATGTTTTAGGAAGTCTTGTGACAAAGTCCATAGTGATTTTTTCCCATTTCCATTTGGGTATGGGTAATGGTTGTAACATCCCCTTAGACATCTATCTCTCATCTTTAACTTACTGAAAAACCAAGAATCATGAGACATATTCAGTAACATCTCTTTTCATGCCATCCAACCATAAGTAATCTTTCAGGTCCCTATACATCTTCGTGCTTCCAGGATGAATAGAGAATGATGAACTATGAGCCTCATCCGGCAACTCCTTCTTTAATTCGGGGATGGGAGGAACACAAACCCAATTCCTGAACTTTATTATCCCATCACAATCAAGGTTGAATTCAGGAACATTTCCCACTTTCTGTTGTAACTCAACATCTTCTTCCTGTGCCTCTTTAATCTTCACATGCAAAGATGGTTGAACATTCATTTGAGAAAGATAATATTTTTCCCTTTTCATTATAATTCCAAGATCCATCCTTTGTAAATCCATAAATATTGGATCTTTTGTGATCCTCATCATGGATAAACTGGAATGGTATTGTCGACTTAATACATCTGCCACCTTGTTTGATTTCCCAGGGTGGTAATGGATTGAGCAGTCGTACTACTTAATCAGCTCCAACCATCTTCTTTGGCACATATTCAGCTCCTTTTTCGTGAAAATATACTTTAAACTTTTGAGATTAGTATAAATGTCACACCTTTCCCCATAAAGATAATGCCTCCAAATCTTTAATGCAATTATTACCGTAGCTAACTCCAAATCATGGGTTGGGTAATTTTGCTCATGTATTTTCAACTGTTGTGAGGCATAAGCTATCACCATATCATTTTTCATAAGAACACACCCCAATCCCTTCTTGGATGCTTCACTGTAGATCAGAAACCTTTCTCCACTACAAGGAAGTGTGAGTACAGGTGCATTGGATAACCTTCTTTTCAACTCCATGAAATTCTCTTCACATTCCTCCGACCAAACAAACTTAACTCTTTTCCGAGACAACTTGGTGAGTGGATTAGATAATCATGAAAAATCATTCACAAAAGGTCTATAATATCCAGCCAAACCAAGAAAACTTCGGATCTCAATTACTGTTGTTGGTCTCGACCATCTTTCGATAACCTCTGTTTTTGCTGGATCCACAGATATCCCCTATTTTGAGATTATGTGACCCAAAAATGCAACTTTTTGAAGCAAAAATTCACACTTGGTAAATTTGGAATAAAGCTTCTCCTTTCTCAGGGTCTTAAATATAATTCTCAAGTGATCTTCTTGTTCTTCCTTTCTCTTTGAATATACAAGAATATCGTCTATAAAGACTACCACAAACTGATCAAGATAGTCTATAAACACTCTATTCATCAGATCCATGAAGATATAAGGGGCATTAGTAAGACCAAACGAAATCACTATAAATTCATAGTGTCCATACGTTGTACGGAAATCCATATTTGGTATATCCTCCCTGTTGACCGTTAATTGATGATACCCTGAATGAAGATCAATCTTGGAAAAGTATTGATCTCCTCGTAGATGGTCAAATAAGTCATCAATGCGCGGGAGAGGATATTTGTTCTTGATAGTGATCTTGTTTAGTTCTCGATAATCAATACAGAGTCTCATTGATCTATGTTTCTTCTTAACAAATAGAACAGGTGCTCCCCAAGGTGATGCACTAGGGTGTATGAATCCCTTATCAAGATTCTATTGGAGTTGCATCTTCAATTCCTGCAACTCAATTGGGGCCATTCTATAAGGTGTCATAGAAATAGGCAAAGCACCCGGTATGAGTTATATTGAAAGCTCAACTTTACTATTTGGTGGAAGACCCAGAAATTCTTCTGGAAAGACATTTTCAAACTCCCGTATAATGGGCATATTCTTAATCGTGAGTTTCTCACCAAAAATTTGAGAAAAATAACCTTCATTAAGTGGAATCAAGACCCATAAGATGGAAGAAATTTCAACTGGAGGGTTATGTTCATCCTTGAATCGATAGACGATCATAGATTGATCTGGAATATGAAATATGACTTCCCTTCTTTGGAAATTGATATGAGCTCTATATAGAGAAAGCCAATCCATGCCAAGAATCACATCAAATTCCACTATAGGAAGGATCACAAGATTTGTAGGGAGCACATTCCCACAAACTTCAATAGGAGAAGAATTATAAACTTTTGATGTGACTGTTGTTCCATTAGGGGTTGTCACAGCTAACTGAACATCTAATTGTTGAGGTAATACAGTGATACCCTTAGAAAATTCTTCAGAAATAAAAGAGTTGGTGGATCCAGAATCAAAAAAAACATTTTCTACTTTAGAGTGGATGGTATGTGTACCTTTTACCACATCGTTATTTTACTCCACATCCCTGATTGAAATTTCATGGGACTTTCCTTTGTCTTTAGCCATAAAAGTTTGTTGATGTCGACCATCATCATCAACCCTTGGATTTGGGCATTGATTGGCATAATGCCCCATCTACTTGCACTTGAAACATTGAAGTGTAGTAGGTTCATTCTGTGTATCCCTTCCTTTGTTTGCATCATTAGAAATCTTATTCCCATCATTTCGGCATTCAAATTCCCAATGACCTTCCTTTCCACATTTGAAACATTTACTTGTCCCTTTAAGACAACTCCCTCCATGTTTCTTTCCACACTTTGAGCATAAGGGAAAACTCATCTTCTTTTTAGTGCTCTCTATAGATTTTCCTTAGAATTCCATTTTCCTCTTCTTATCAAACCCATATGACTGATGGGTTACTCCAATATACATCTCGACTTTGAGAGCACATCGAACGGTTTCCTCGTAGCTATTGAAGTCCCTTATTGCTAACACCCATCGAAGACTTGGTTTTAAGCCACTAAAGAATCGGTTGATCTTACTCTCAGGTTGGATAATAATACCATAAGCGTAACTTGCAAGTCTTGTAAAATTTGCTTCATAGGTACCAACAGATTCCTCATCCTTTTTCTTTAGTTCAAGAAAATCCTTCTCCATATTTGTTTGGAGAATATGAGGGAAGTACTTATTGAAAATAAGTTCTTGAACTCAACCCATTCCATGGACTCAATTTCATCTCTTGGCCTCGTATTCTTGATAATATTCCACCATTGATCAGCATCACCTTCCAAAAGATACACTACTAAGATGACTTTATCATGTTCAGAACATTAAAGAATTGAAAATATCTTTTCAGTAGTACTAATCCATTGTTCAGCAACTAATGGATCAGTAGACCTGCTGAACGAAGGTGGACGCTGCCTCATGAAGGATTCAACAGAATTTTGCTCATTCCTTTGCTCATTTGGAATCCCTGCATGATTCATAGCTTGAGAATGTTGTGTGAGCTTGGCTAAATGATTTTTCATTCCAGCTCCCATAATGTTTGGTTGCTCAGGGGGACAATCATTGCATTGCATGTCGCATTCTGCATTAACACGGTTCCTTCTGGTTCCAGCCATTGACTAAAACCATGAAGAATAGTGTGAGAAACACTTATTATAATAGGACTACCGCATAATCAAGAATATAATTTCACACTTAAGGTCTTATCCTAGGTTATTCACGGCTGTTTCTGAAACACTAAGATTATGTTCTATGCTTAGACTAATCCTTAGGTTTCTTACTAAGGCTTTCACATCCTAGTTTCCAAAGGTTGACTATACCTTTCCTTTGATACCAACTATAACCACCCATACTTTACATACATTTTTATTACTTCAGAATTGAAGCACACTTATTAAAACATATAACAAAACCAGGAAAGGACTGTATAGGTATAGAGTCTTTAGAAATTGTGAAACATAAACAACTGGTTCATAAAGCATCTACTTTGCCTCCAACTTATTTCATCATATCTCGAGTCACTTTTTGGAATATCCTACTTAATAACCTTCTGACTGACCTGGGGAAATAAAACATACAAAAGGGTGAGCTCAAATGCTCAGTAAGGGTAAACAAAATAAATATCAATCACATCATATACATAAGAACATAACTTTTTTAAATCTTAACCTGCAAAAGAAATCATAATTTCATAAAATAGGATAAGTCATAGTAGTGAAATTTAATCCCAATAATCATAACATAAAACATAAAACTTTGTGTCATACACACATAATCATAGGTAATCATTTCTTATTAGGCAAGACTCATTTCCAAGACTATCTTAGTGGAAAAAGTCCATTTCTGAACCGAGATCACTCCTCGTTTCAGTCCTGTTTCACTGAACCGGTTTAACCTGCCGTTCCAGCCATGTCTATCTCATGAGAAATAAAATAGTTACCCAATGCATTGGAGGGAGATATAGTTATCACCCATCTCATAATGATACCATTCATATGTGTGCCACAAAATCATAAACCATACATCATAGTATAACCCATGTAATAAAAATGAGAATCTTAAACATCGTGACATCATAAAACAATTCATATAAGATAAAGGGATTCATAAAAATAATTACATCACAACATAATCAAATCAATGTATTAATATGTATAGAAACATAATCCTTTATTATCTTAGATGTAAAAAAAATTTGATAAAACACTTGAACTCCATTCTTGAGGAAAATATCCTTTCTACATCAAAAAAACTTTTCCTTTATTAACATGTCATACAATTCTAAACATAAAGAAGTTGATTAAAAATAAACTTGAAAACTTGTAAGGTAAGATTCTTGTAAATAATGTTTTAAAAGTCCATTCATGTCGTATAAGTTAAAATAACATTCTACTCGTACTTTTGTTAGAAAAGTCAAAAAGTATCTCGTACGAAAAACGACAAAAGATTCCTTTCATATCTTTTACTAAAAACTAACCGAAGGGTAAAATTGGATTTAAACAATTGTAGGTGGATGGAAATAATATTAAATATCGAGGAAACATGGATGTGTATGATAAAATACACCCCAGTAAATACCAAAGTATAAACAATCTATGATAAAATGAGATTGTGATATTTTCCCTTACCTTAGGTTTGATTTGCTTCGTAAGTGTCCAAACCTCCTGTATAATGATTTAAATAATGTCATTGAATTATTAAAAAATCATACTCATTGTTATGATATCATATATGGTCATATTCTTAGCTTATTATTAGTAATATTTCATTGCTACTTGTTATTCGGGTGTTTATTACTTTTGTTCTTATGCGTGTTTTGTTGAATAAATTCTTATTCTTATTTTTAGGTTATAGATACCTCATTTCCAGAATGGTATTAGTGTAATATATATCATATTAATTCATTCAATTCATTTACATAATCATTATGTGATGAAGATCATGTAGAATGAGTCGCATCACATCGTGGAGAGTGTATTCCGTACATACGCACGAGCGATGATATCGTTCCCATGATCAGGAAATTGTATTGGAGAGTATTTATAATGTTTCAGAATCAATATCACTTCAAAATAATCATATATATTAATTATTTACACCATTATACCCATCCATGTAATGTGGTGGTGTAAAATAGATGAGACCACGGCGTGGAGACGGTACTCCGTACGTACGCACGCGCGGTGATTTCATTTTCCGTAGGATGGATAGATGGTGAAATAGGGTTATTTAATACCTATAATAACATATCAGTATATGAGTTATACTGATGTTATTACTTCATAATTAAACAACTAAAGAAGAAGACGTGTAAGAATAAGTAAATTTGAAAGAATTGGTAATGGAGATTACCTCTTCTTTGAAGCGCCTCTTTGAGACCTCCTTTTAGGGCACTAAATTTGGTCTTTGAAGAAGACCAGGACCTCAAGGATCTCTCCAGGGAAATGGAGAGATGAAATGTTCAGGGCTTGGCCGATCTTGAAGGCTCAAAGTTGTGTGAGGAAGAGGGAGATGAGGTGCCCTTTTATAAGGGAGGAGAGGGGATCCTTTGGAAAAACTAAAAATATTATTCTATTATAAAGCCAAATTCGGTTTTAAATAGCTCCAAATTGAATTATTTCGAAGATAAGGTTGGGATGGGTCTAAATCCTCTCATACAATATAATTTATACAAGTTTGGGTTCTTAGTTTAACCTTATCATTTAGATTTAACATTAAGTTAAATAATTTTACTTTTACTGTGTCTTCTTGTGTTCTTATACTATAAGTTTAATAAACATAATATAACAAGCCAAACAAACCCCAAGTTGTTTATTATTAATATATATAACCTTATCTATGTCATTTGTCCGAACATTAGATTTTTAGGAATAAAAATTAATAATATAATATTTGTTTTAAAAACTATTTTACGTCAATTTTGACACTCTTCAGTAATTAATTTTTGTAAAAATCATAACAGAATTATTAGTTCCAAAAAAGTTAATTAAATCAATACTAACATGTCATATTAACCTATGAAAGTTTTTAAATTCACAAAAAGTCTAAATTAAATTTATTTGGGTATTTATAACATCAATTATGTCAATATTTCATTAATAAGATAATTACTGCATCATCATTGTGTCATAAATAAATTAACTTACTTAGAGTCTAAAAATTACAAATAAAATATCATTATATAGGAAATTGTCTTATCTTTCTAATGAATATTTATAGTCGAATTTATCTTATGTATAACCCTATATTAAAAATGATTTTCCTATTAAACATTGAATTTAACTATTTTAACCCTTCATTAAATAAATTAATAATAAATGTCCTAATCTAATCCAAGTGGGCCTAAATGGTCATATTTTATTCCTACGGTTGTTTTTGGTTGAATTACATTTATACAATAGAACTAGGACTTGTGTTTGGGTAATAATAATATCATTTTTACTCTTAATTACCCTGTTTACCTTTAACCGTGGTAAATAAAAGTAAAAAGTTATTGTTCACCAAAAATTATTTTCATCTCATTTAACTATATTTTACTTACTGACATCAACCGTGTCTCTCGTATTTTCAAAATTCCACTCACAGAAGTGGTAAAATTATGTTTTATGAAAAATTCAGTTTTTTTTAACTACCACTTAGTGGTTTCACTATTAATCAAAAAATTGAAAGTTTTCAGAAAAATACCAAAATTTCACCCTAGGCTAATTTCGATATTCCAAATCCAAAAATGAAGTCAATTTTGAAAAATAAAATATAAAAAAATTTCAAAAAGTGGTTATTACTATTCATAACGGCTAGTTTTAATAATATTTTAATAGCATATCGTTGTTTAGTGAAACTCTGTATTGCGTACGACGCAAGCTATTGTGGAAGGTCGCGATTGCGTATAAAGAAATCCAACCTAGTTTTGTGTGTAGTGAAAGATTTATTTGATGATTTATATAACATAAAAACAAAATATTTCTCATAAAATGCTCAGGTGTTACAGAAATATTTTGAAATGACTTGTCCTTGCTAAAATAATAGGAAGTGGTATACTTGGATTAGAATAGCGTGGTTTGTGATTAAAGGAAATTGGAATGGTTGGAAAATGCAGGAAAGGACATGGTAACCATAGATACATTGGTGGGTATGCTAGGAATAATCTCTAGGAAAAATAAATGGTACACGACCTAGGATACTCTATTAGGATTACAATAAAACTTTAACTAATCAATTTTTCAATGATTATTACTCTTGGACATTGGTTATGTACCGTACAATAACACGTTCAAGGGAAGTTTGTATATTTGGTCAATGAGATATAATGTACGTATACCCCCAGAAAACTATCTACTTATGGATTTAATGCTTCATATATTATATTTTACCAGCTTTTGATTTTTATAAAATGCTTACATTCATTTCATAGAAAAAAAAGTTTTCAATAAAAATGGTTTACCATATTTAAAATTGTAATGTTAATTTATCTTACAATGGTTGTACATGGAAAATTGGGAAATCCTATTAGGTAAGCTATCTCACACCATACATTTATCCAATGTGTATATATATACCTCATTAATTCTGATTAATGTGATGCGAAGGCCTTCCAAGGAGGTGTAAGTGGGAATTCTTTCTAGTAGATATTCTTCTAACTCGTGATAGTAATAATTAAATGGTTGGTGTCAACCCTCATGGTACATGGGGACTTTATTTATATTGTTGGTTACCTTCCGTTTTTTATTTTTTTGTTTTTCATTATAAAGTTAAATGAAATTTAATACTTGTTCGTGTTTTTTTATATATCTCATTTATTAATGTTGGCTATAATGTTTGTGTACTTGTGTATTAATGATTTAAATGGATGTGGATTTACCTTATTCTAGTAGAATCATTAACAATGGATTTATTTGATTCCCAAAAACTAGTTTATTGCCCATGGGTATGAAGAATTAACTTTTATCTATGACACATTCCCTTTTAGGTGTTAGGGATGGAAACCTGTACCGGTTCATGATAAAATAAGGTAATATGAAGTCGTATCCTATGATGTAACCCCCTCCAATCAAGATAACAACGAATTTCATGGGGGAGAACATGGGGATGATATAAATTCCATCAGACCTCAAAGTTGGGTATTACATGATTCTACCACCATTGGATTATATGTCCATTGGGGTGTTGATAATTCAAAGGCTATTGGTGGGGGGGGGAAATTATAAAAATTACCCTAGCCATATGGGATGGGGTGGATATTTTATTACATCTGCAGTAGCTACCAAAATTTCCTTCTTGGTTTTTTGAGGATTTGTCTAAGTATGATCTAGATATAATAATTTTTCTGAGTACGAAATACTATCCACTAATGGTATCTTTGTGGATACAAGTCTTATCATTCTCATATGTGATGCTTGATTCACATTTTAAAAGCCTAGTGAAAAAAACCATCTAGTTGGTCACTCATGATGAGTGTGCCAATTTTATCCTTAGATATGGTAAGGTCCTACTTTTCAAACTACTTATAATTTATAGATTTTAGGTCTGTGACCTATCCTGAGGTAATGACATTTCATGATATCTTTCATGGAGTGTTTATTACTATAGTGTAGAGTAAAATTAAGCACCCAAGGTTTTAGCCAACCCTAAATATGGAAAATGAAGGGGGAATTGGAAATTAATTGGTGTAGATTTAACAAGTAATTATGGAATACCTATTATATACCCTTGAACTACTTTCCCAACATTGTATGTCATGTAGATTAAAGGGTATCCTTTTATATTTAGTGGAAGAACTATAAAATTTTCATGACAAGATTCTAATACTCCCCATAAAAAATGTGTTTTTATATGATAGTAAAGGGTTATCTATAGTTTGAAACACAAAAACATTACACACTCCACTTTCAATGTTTTTTGGGAGTTTTGACTCAGAGGTATCTATGAGCCTAAACATAACCAATATATTGTCCTGTAATAGTTATTTCCTCATAACTATAGTGTTATTCTCATATTCTAAGATGGATTCAAGTAATTTCTCAACCTAAGTGCCCTTTTCATATTATATTTACTGAGTGGAGCATTATTGGATGGAATATACACCACTTAATCAAATGATATATGATTTTATGATGTAATAGAAGATTATTAGTTACGTAGATTATCATTTGGTTGTGGGGATATTTCACTCGTTAAATATGAGACACTTGGTGTGGCTCTACTGGATCTATGGTGTGCCTCTTTGTATGAGGGAATTTTAAATGATGTTATAACAAAGGGAATACCTTCTTGTTTAATTATTATTTTTCTAGAAGGAGAAATTTCAAAGATTTAATCGTGATATAATTTTTCATGATAAATCAACATGTTTTGAAGATGAGGACTAGTGTGATAGGTATTGTATAAAAGACCTCTATAGTTTTTTATAATTATGATTCCTTGAGGAACTCTATGATAACAGATGAAAATTTATTCAATCATAATGGGATACAATTATGGGAATTATAATAAAAAAAATAAATCACATATTTTTCTCATATTGTGTTGGACTAAGGGTGAACTGGGTGAAATGATTGATATAAAATATTTACATTTACAAACCATTTGAGTCTTTCCTAGAAAAAAGATATGGTTTTGGATTACCAATATTATTTAAAATTATAATGAACAATCATAAAAAATGAAATTTAACTAAATGAGAGAACCTATTAAAAAGCAGATTTTAGGATCTATCCATCTAGATGTTGCGTTATTAGGTGTCTGCATGGGCTCTCCCTCTAGAGCTAGCCATGTGTTGAAGCCATACAGGATCACCCTCATAAGGTGTACTCACAATGTGGCAACATGGGAACTATTAGATGAGGTATCCACAAATAATCACCCTCACAATGTTTCCTCAAAAGATCATCATTGCGATGCGGCCTCACAAGATTGCCCTCACAAGGTGGCCTCAAAATCTCACCATTACATGGTAGCCTCTGGTTCCTTTTATTACCCTTATGAGAGTTTCTTTTTTTTAACAATTGAATTTTTTCATGAGAAAATTCTTCAAAAATAATAAAATCATAGATTTCATTCCACTCCCCACCTTCTCTCTCTCTATCACCATGTTTATATGTCCCCACTTCCCCCTTTACCAATGTTTTGGATGTCATGTGAGGTATTTATATGTGAGGTTCAACGACCAACTACCAAAATGAATTATTGGATAGAGATGACAAATGTCCACAATATGAACCCATGATCACATTATGGTTCGGTGAAGGGATCATATGGTGAAACACTTTATGTGGTTTTAATGTGAGTTGAAAAAAAAATTCTCTAACATTGCAAAGGATGCCTCTTTGTAAATCTTGTTATACCATGAGGTTCCTCGATGAAAAGTGTTAATTATGGTATCTCACAGTAAATTCAACATACAATGTGACAAAAAATGATGCTCTAAAAGCATAAGGATATTCTTTGAATCAACATTCTGGTTCAGTTTCTTCATATGGTTGGATAATTCATGGTGTTTCTTTGAGGTTGTGTTTTTTTCTAAGGTAGGAGACTTTGTGGAGCCTCTATAATTATTTTTGACCATCATATCATGATTTTATATCATCTTTTATGTGTTTTAAATCTAAAATTTTATCTTGAATTCTTGTTTTATGATTTTTCAACCTCAAAAGAAATACCAAATCAACCTAGCCACTACCCAAAAACATTTTCTTCAACAACTATTATGTTATCATACTCGGCCACATCAACCAGTAATACATTATAAAATAACTTCATATTTTTTAAAATCATAGTTGAATTAAAAGTTTCACTATTATAAACCACATTGCATTCAATTAGACATATTTAATGTTAAAATATTAATTAATTATTTTTCATGCCTATTAAATCCATTCTAAATTTGTTGAATCCACCACTATCATTAATCAACCCACTAATTATTTTCGTCCATCCCATTACCTGATAAACATATAATTGATCAGTATTTCCTTCATTATCTTTAATATTTAGTTATGTTGCTGGGAAACATATAGTCCATAACTCCATTCTCAAAAAACCAATACACCAATCCAAACCAATAGTTATCGTTTTTATTCATCTCAGTAAACATCAACCACACAAATGAGCCACAAAAACCACATATCATTATCCTCGTCTTTTAACAATAATAAAATAATGTAAAAACATGTAATTTGAGATGAAAAAAATAACCTCCCAGGTTATAAAATTCATTAAAGGTACCCAAATTAATATAGAAGAATAAACCACAATTATTTTTGCATGTAATTCCAATATTCCCCATTTAGATACTATTTTCATTTATATATAAAATGTCTACAAAAAATAACATCAGTACAACTTAAAATTTTTGATTTCGCTAGTTAAATACCATATTCAAGTGATTACACTGTTATGAAAATTTATTATAAAATTTCAAAGGTAGTAAAAAAGTTATCCTTATAGTAAATTTTAATATCGTACCGTCATCATAAAATAAATTCCAATGAATCATAAAAAACACACGATAATAACCCATTTCCCATTAATTTATTTAGTAATGTTCATTGTCTTATGTAGGTTAATTATATTCCTAAATCCAAATAAAATAATTCAATGACAATTATAAATTACACATGGATAATATAACAGTAATCTCAAAGGCACTATCTCAACCAAAGCATTGATGATCATAACACATGATCAATTAAAGGAAAATTATCGCAAGCCAATGAACATGCATGGAAAACCTATATCACAACAAACTTCATTAATAATTTGACCCAATATCACTAAAACCAAACCAATAAATGAAATATAAATTTCCCATGATGGGGTGGTAAGAATGAATATATAATCTGAGGAGAGGGAATCATCGTGGATCTTAAGTATAATATTATTTTAAATCCAAGGGATAAAAGACACAAAAGGACAATCTAATATCTCCATGGATAAACCATTGATCACCTAGAGGTTGAAGAAATTTATGGAAGTATGAGATAATTTGAGTCCAAGATTGAACTATTGTTAAAAAAGGAAAACAATATGATCACAATATAGAAGGGGTCCTCATTCCAAAATGAAATCCCATTCAGAAAACCACAATGTAATATATCATGAATCTTATGGGTCTAACAAACATAAACCACTATTATTAACAAACATTATATCACAACAACCAATTTAGTTATGAAACACTTTAACATTAAAATATTGTATTGTAAATATTATCTTTTCCATCATATACTTGCACACCTTTATTACACACCATGGAGAAAATCCTATAAATATTGAACAAAGAATCAATAATAGGAAGAACTTTGAAAATATATCAACTAGTACTCCAAATCATAGAAATTAGATCAATTGTAAAATTTCAATCATGTATGTTTAATCATGAATTCTATGGTATATACCCTGATGCAACATAAATTACCACTACTCAACCATCCCTAATTTACATTAACAAAATAGTATTAACACCAAATCCAATATATATAATATTAACATGGGGACCTCACATTGAAAACCATAATAACGATGTTTTGACACTCTTCTCCCATCTTGATATAAAGGAACCAAATTATTATTGCCTCATCCCTATAAAACAAAACACAACTCAAACCTTAAATCCCACCCTCATCATGTTACACATCAGGTATTATCCACCCATATCTATTTGTTAACATGATATGGAACAAACACATGAAAATTATGAAATGCACCCTTCCAGTATAAAATATATTTCAAACTACATCTATATTTCATCAAACCATCTCATGAAACATTAGATAAATAAAATATGTAATGTAACTATCTAATAAGGTTTGATACATTACACATATTAGGTTTTATTGTGAGAAATGTTTCATGGTCAAATTGGTGTAACATTTAAGGCATGACCTTTATAAATATAATTCGAGAAAAAAATGATGAAAATTCACTCACACTAATAATTTCTAGAATTCGGGTAGAAATAGGGACTATATACAGAAATGTTGAAGTATCTTGGTTCTTGATGCATACACATTTTTGTAAATTCTATTATGGGTGATGTACTAAATGTAAGGCCAAGAAAAAAATTATGGAATAAGAAATAAGTATAGTTTTTTAATGAATTGACTGACGCATTGAAGGGGGGAATTATTATTCTTGAAGATATATCAAATTTAAAATATGGAGGGAATGATTATGAAACATCAATGAAATTTTGGAAAGTTAGGAAGATGAATCATAAGTATTTCAGTGATTAACAAGTGTTTTAGTTGAAGTGGTGTTCCTCATTTGGATAACTTAATCTTGAGAAAAAAATGTTTATAGATATTATAATTAATGTTATCTATTGAACGGTATGGATAATCAAGTGAAAATCTATAAATAGTCATTGAATATCAAATTAGTAGTTACCGTTCCTATTATGGGTAATTCCCTATCCTATGTGCTTATATGAGGAGTAATCTACTTAAGGAATAACTGGTGCGATTTTTCAATTTTGTGTAGTGTTTCTTAAATAGTTTCAATTGTAACTCATCTTTTGTAGATTTTATATATGTAGGAGTCCATTATAACCTAGGTTCTATCATATTTCTATTTTCATATAAATAAAAGTTTGTGATCTATCGAGTATGAATTTTTATAAACCATGGAATTCTAGTGTTTTATATATTATGTTTGCTTTTTTATTAATTTATTTCAGATTCATGGTCTATGAAAATTATTATTTCAAATACCAAAAATAAATAGAATTTTAGTGTTGTATGTGATTTTGGTTATTAGGGTGTGAAGACTTCTTATTTTTGGATGTTGGTCCTGTAGTTTTACTATATAATTCAAACCATCTAGATTTCATATTTTGTATTTTGAGGATTTTGAGTTTGGATTTTCAATTGATAGTTTTATAAATATAAATTTTATGGGAAAATAAATAGTTTGATTCGAAAATTCAAGTTCCTCTGAGTTGTTTTATATTAGAAAAGGTAAAATCACTTGTGACTTACTGTTCTGGTTTCTATAGAACCAAGATCAATTGTTGTAAACAATGATTGGAAAACAATTGAGTAATTATGGTGAGTGGATTAATGTGTCTAGAAAATTTACCCATAAAAATTTAAAATTTATTTAATATCTATTTTCCATTATAATATATTCCTCCAGATTAAAAATTTCTCTCAAAAGTTTCCAGTATCTAAGGGGTATTTTAGCATGGTTGGAACATGATTGAAAATATTCAGATGATATTATTATTCACGTTATGATTTTTTTATTCATTTGGAGTTAATTATCGCTATTGGATGGTATTATAACATTATATGTTCTTATTTTAAGATGGATTATGAAAGTGTCAAATTTTGTAGAGAAGCCTTTTTGTGCGACACTTTGAGAATACAGATTTTCTATTAATGGGAGTTGGACAGAATCAATGTGTTGGTAAAACAAAAATCCATGATAATAAAGTACTAGTAATTTTATATACTTTATAATACCATAATAAAGTTATATAACTATAACGGTGGATATCAACAATGGGAGACCTATATCAAAAAAATGATTTTATTGATGAACACTTATTCAAATTTAGAATCATAAAAGAAAGAATTTGAAGGAGGATTATTGAAAATGAAAGGTTTGTTCGATATTTTTTGTTCTTATAAGGTCTAAAAATACCATTAACAAAAGGTTAGTGGTGGTTTTTATATTTAATGTCACAATTTAATTTGATTTCAATTAATTTTATGTTTCTGAAGTATTTTAACAGAAGACCATGTTACTGAAGGAGTTTTGGTTGGTCTGCTTGAACACTGATTTTGAAAATAATTTTTTTATGTCATGTTTACATTCAGTTAATGGGTTCCATAGTGGAGGAAAAGTTTGAAAAAATAGTTTAACCAACCATTATTCAAAAATTATTTGTGTATACTGAACAGAATAATATAAGTAGGATGTTATTGAAAAGGAATCATAGAAACCTGAGTGGGAAGGGGATAGAATACTTCTTTAAAAGGAATATTGGATCTCTAAAGCATAAAGTATGAAATGAGTATGATTTGAATCCTTGGAATTAGTATATGGTGATTTTGTAGAATATGGTGGTATCAAGCATTAGAATATGGCTAGTTATTTCTCACATTATGTCATGGTACCCTTTGTACCTTCATTATATATTCATTCTATAAAAGTGTTTGTGTTTCCCTATCAAGATAAAAATTAAAATTCTAAAATATTTATATATTGAAAAACATAGTGAAAGGAAGATTCTATAATTATGTGAAAAGGATTATGTTCTAGATCAAGGTCGTGGTGGTGTGTTTGTATGAAATAGGTGATTCATAATTTCTACTTGATGGGATGCCTTACGGTTTGAGAAAATTGAACCTAAACCACCTGATATTTGTGTCATATAATATATTTTCACATTTCAAATGAGAATTAAAAAATAATTATAATGAATTCTTGGAGTTTTATGTGTTTAAAATTCAACTAGATACTTTGAGTCAGATGGAATGTCTTAGATATTATTGTACAACCATTTTTATTTTGAAAAAATATACATATTATATTTTCACATGTTTTTTCTCTCTCAACAAGGTTGTTATATTATTGACCAAGGTTGTTACATTTCATGTGTTTTTATGGTAAGAACATAATAAATTGATTATGAATCTGTTAAAATATATTATCAATGATCATAAGACTTCTATAATTTCTATTATCATTATAAGAGAGACCCTTACAAGGTTCAAACCCAATCTCAAAACTATTTGGAGAAAAGGAATTAACATTTCCTCTGTTTGACTTGGAAATGATGAATGATTAGTGACAGATTTTTTTATTTGGAGTAAAATAGTTTTATGTTAAAACATTGACCTTTTATTTTCATATTATTTTATTTATTTATTTATTTTCAGATTTTTCCTTGGGTTTTGGGTTAATTTTCCATTCAAAACGTTTTGGGGTACAGTGCATGGCAGTTAGTTTTTCTCTATGGTTACTACAAAATCTATAAATTCTAAGTGACTTAATATTTTATAAAAAAAATTCATAATTGGTAAATGATTCATTTTACCCTTTATCCTTACCATGTGGCTCTCTGTTCTATCCTATGAAGGGTTCATGGTTTTTAAACATTGTAGTGAAACCATACGACTTATCAAGGTGACTGAAAAATTGATTTTTAACTTTCATTCACTTTATAATTAAGGAACTCTTTAGAGTATTATCCCTCTACATTCGAGTGTGACCCCTAAAATGGGATCTCTAATGGGTTTTCACTCCTCCTTATTCATATTATTACATTTTTTCTTTAATTTTAAGTGAGATCTCTATGGTATGGCCTTCATTTATCTTCTCCATATTAATGTCTTTGGATTTACCTTGTTCCCCATATCTTGGTCTCTATTTTATTGCACCATTATGAGGAAATTTCACTTACTCTCCCATAGATTCTGATTATAGGGTGTGTGGAGTGCTCTTCAATTCTTATTCATCCCTTATATTTTTGTTTATTTTCATCTATTCTTGGCCTATGGTAGGTGTTTCCATGACTTTCAATATTTCATGACAATCAATGATGGTCAGAGTGGAAAACACAAGTGAGTGGTGAATTGAGCATCTAGATAAAATGTATTTTAAAAATGTTTCGAAATTAAACACCTTCTATTAATAAAAATTATATGTTTACTAAAATAGTAAAAGTATATATCGTGATATTTCAGAAGGATTCTCAAAAAAATTGATTTTAACTCAGTTCTAACAATTTTAAAACTCATTTAAATTTTGAAATATATTTTATTGTATCAAACATAGTATATAACACATGAATTAAATATCATTATCAAATAAGTGTTTTCCTATATAGTTTTGAAATGTAAGACATGTTTTAAAAAAAATAAAGAATAAATAACATGATAGAACACAGTTGAAAGAAATAATAGGATCTATATCAAATTAAGAGCTTTACCTCTCCAATTGGAAATCACCTAATACCATGAATTTTGTTAAATAATAAACTGATCTATACTCAGGAATGGGTTTTTAAAAATAATAACTATACACAATGTAGTCTTGAACATATACCGCCTCTTCCATAATTCTATGTGGGGTATCATATGTAAAAGGAATAGTTATAGAGTTTTTATCACTATTTATTACCACATGTGAGTTTTTGATAATGAATAAATAGAGTATAAAAAATGAAAGATGAAATGTATGCTAAAAAGGAAAGATAAAAGATGGAAAGTAAGAGAATTTAGTGCAGGTCTGTCTGATCATATTTGGTTGATAATTAGTCCTTAGATCTATCATTTAACATATTCAACTAATTTTTAACATATATGTTTGAAAAATAAAGCGTCGAAGAATGATTAGAATGTCCCTTGTGTGTTAGTATATCCCTCAGGCAAACATGTATTCTATGTTATTGTTTATAAATTTTTATAGTAAAATTTAATCTTATCAAGGATAACTAAATATAAAAGTTGTAATTAGAGGATATTCATTATAGAATTAATTTAATTGACACTGTATTTAAAGCTTAAAAATATTTCTGTTGGATATTTTTAAAAACCTCACTTCTTTTGAAAGAAAATTTCACTTGGACTTCAATTAAATTATTCTTACATAGGCTCATGGTAACATTGAAATATTACATTCAATGATAACATTGGAAATTAAAATATACTTTGTCACATGGATTGGAAATATGTCATGATAACATAGATTTTTCTTGAGGTCACTTCTTTTTAGATGTGGTCACTTAATTTCCTCACATAGTCACTTTTTATCTTCTCACGGTAACTTGATTTCCTCACAAAATAGGCTCATCCTTTCATTCGATGGGTTCATATATTCATGTAGTAGATTCATTACTTCACACAATATGTTGAGTCCATACATAGTCACTTCACTAATTCACACAGTTACTCAATTACTCCACATGTTAGCTTTATCTCTTTACACAGTCAAATCATTATTTCTCATGGGAGCTTATTTTCTTTTTATGATAACTACTTTACAAACACAGATTCAGTTCATGAATTAAAATAAATTTTCTTACATGATGCATGATAAAATTGTTATTTATGTGGTAGGTTCAATAAACATGTGGTAAATTGTACTTAATGATCATTTTAATAATTAAAATAAATATTTTTTTATACATGGTCACAATAATGTTGTTTTGGCTATTGGATTTCAATGTGCAGTCACTTCCAAATGAACACTTTTTCTTTATAGTGATTTCAACATCATCACATGATAACATCAAGACTTATACAATTTTATCACTTTGGCTTAAAAAATAGTATAATATCATAAAACATAAAAATCACTCTAAGCATAAGAAACGCGAATTATGATAAATAAAATAATGAGTTGAAGTTCTGGTCTAACAACTACCCACATTTGGATGTTCAAAAGCCATTAAATTTATAATTAAATGAACTTAATACATTATAAGTATATTTTCTCCATTATCATAAATTTTAATTGAATTAAAACATCATATTGGTATACTTTTTCTCCTTTTCTCAATATATGTTTCTCATAAATTAATTTCACTAGTTATTCCCCTTTTGGGATTATCAAAAACTGATGTTAGTTTAAAATAAAACAAAGAATGAAAAATAATTATTTAAATTACTAATATCAAGAAACATATAATGGTTAAAAAAGTAGTTCACTAATATAAAAAAATTACAAAAATATTAAAAATATAGTCTCTAAATCAGGAATTATAATTAGAGTCATTATCAGATACATCCCATATGTCATTAGGTAAAATAGGGCTTTTTTAAAACTGTGTTAGAAGCTAAGGTAGGATGGGCATGCACGATAGTTTTTGGTACAAATTTTCAATTGGTAAGGTCTTTTATTACCACATATATATATAAATGAAAAGGTTGATTCACATATTTTCCAAGAGACAAGATGAAGGGATTAATAGAATAAGATTTAGTACAAGTATGGTTTGAAGGATTTGTAAAGGTTAGAGGTGTTAGAATGGTTTTTTGGATGTATGGAGAAAAGGTTTTGTAAATACGGAAAATTCTTAACTAATCTTTTTACTTTTATATTTCCAAAAAATAATCATCTTTTTTTTATGAAAACATATAGAATATTAGTTATAATTCTTTGTTTTTCCACTAGATACTTGAGTACTTGGGTCAAGGGTTGGACCATCAGATCATTGGATAATGATAAAAATATTGATTTTAGGCCTCACCTAGTGAAGATACTGTTAAGAAAAATTAAATAATAGTCTCTCTATATATTGTATTCTATTTGAAAACTTTTTTGACTAACATTGAGGTTTTAGAAGCATGGGTTTAATACCCATCGAACAACACTTCCCTTGTTTTATGAAACTCATCAGAAACCATTTCCAACCAATATCTTATTGTTTTTAAGATTATATATTTTTCAACAGTTGATGGATAGGTGGAGAATATAGTGGAGTGGTAGATGTTTAATATTGAAATAATGAATTTTTAAATCTTGAATCCAACTTCAGCATCATATATGAAATGCCTTATTATAGGTCAAAGATGATGGTGCTTGGCCAAAAAGACAAAATCCAAAATAATATAAAATAAATTGGTTACATGACTCTAGAAGAATAAATCATATTACAATCCTTATCATGAATAGTATGTAAATAAACAGGGAGGTGATTGAGCTAGGTAATGCCTTATTTTAGTCTCTTATTAGAAAGGCCATCTGCAAACACGTTTTCATCACAATAAATATTAGTGATGATGTAGTTGATGTCAAGAAGCAAGTTAGTCCAATCAATCCAATGGATAGTAATCAACCACTTAATTTGTGTTAAACCATTACAAATATCTTGCACAATGGTAGTAAAATCAATCTCAATCAAGATATTGTTCAAACCATAGTTCTTTTTGAAAGTAATATCATATATCAATCTCAACATTTCAGCCTCCAGCGAGGAGGAAATTCTATAGGTACCGAAAAATCATATAAGGATCTTACCAAGGTGATATATTATTGATGAGGTTACAAGTGAAGGAACCATCCACATTTAAACTAATACAACATGGAAAAGGTACTCACTAGAATTATAAAAAAGTGCATCGGGGTTGGATAAAATTCCATCTATCCAAAGGCATCGCAAAATTCCAAGGACTTCCAAACGACCTTTTACACTGATGCATCTTCATATATAGAAATCAGGATCTATATGTAACCTCAATTATAGAAAAATGAGAAATTATTATGAATAATAGCATTTCTATCATACCAAATAACGTGATGAAGTTTAAAAATTGCAAAAAATAAAAGGTTCTTAATTTGACAAGAACTTTCAATTTCTACACATGTCTTTAGATTATAATTGAATGTGTGATGAATCAACTATATGTAGTCAAAAATTTCATAAATATAGTTCCATAGGGTATAAGTAGTGGCATAAGAAAGAAATAGATTATTGGTATATTCTGTGTGTGAATTATAGAGTCCACATTTAGAGTAGAGTTGAATTCCAAACAATTGAAGGCACCTGTCAATGGGAACCCTATTGAGAAAAAGGCACCAAATAAGAGTGAATATGTAAGGATTTATCCATGGTTTTCAAAAAAAAATCCAACCAAAATCACCTTCATAATTACAAAAACAATTATGATAAAACCTTTTTTAATTAATCATACTATTTTAAGAAGGCACCCAAATTAACAATTCATCGGTGTTTGAGAAGGGGTAGTTGTCAATGAAATGCATAATGGTGTCATAGGGATGATAATTTTGATAATTTAGCATATCTTTAATTTAATGTTGGGTATTATCGAGGGTTCGGATACGAGAATTCACTAATATTAAGGGAGGGCCAGTCTAGTAATACAAGCAGAAGTTCATAGAGGAATCCCTAGAAACCATCCCCCTGAAATTATTACTAATGCTGGAAAAAGATATATTAATTGATCGCTAGATTGAAGAGTTAAGGAAAATTTAAATTTCATTTTATATATTTTTCAATAAATTTATTTTTAAGAAAATAAATAGAATCAGATTTATTATTGAGGAGGTTATAAGTGAGTCTGTCTTGAAGGGCCTCATTAAATTACTTATGGTTTTTTCCACCAATTAAATCTTTATCAATAGGTTTACAACATTTCAACCAGAGGGAGGTCACATGATTCCTTTCTAGAGTGTTTCCTATACAAATAAACTATTTTATTGAGATATTAAATTTTATGATAAGACCAATAGGCCTTTTAAAGACCATCATATAATAAACCATTTTAGAAACAATAGTAGACTTGACAAGGCATATTTTGTCTTCCATATAAGGATATTTGCCTTTCAAAGAAGCTAGCTAATTAATATCTTGGTCAACCCTTTGAGAAAAGTGACAAGACATGTGTATTCCCCCAAAAAATGGGATCATCATGATAAGTAAAAGGAAAATACCCTCTTTTATTCCTAATTCACTAATAATATTTCATTTCTTATTAGGAGGTATGTTATTCCCAAAAATGATAGAGGTTTTTTCCCACTAATGGACTGACCAAAAACCTCTTCATAGTGAAAGATATAATTTTTTACATTTCCAATATTGAATTTATAACCTTGTAGGAAAATGATGATATCCTCAGTATATAACATTTTTTTGGGTGCATTCACATTCCTAGAAACGTGAATGGGCTTGATTTTTGACTGGTCGAGAAGAAGAGTTGTTAAGCGACTAAGATAGTCTTCTGAAATATATAAAATAATTTTATAGTGGGTGACATCTTTCCTAACTCAAGTAATTCATGAGCCTCAATATCATTTATCAAATAACATTAATTCACTAATTGATAATAAGATATGGAATGCCCACCATCCTAAGGTAAAATTCTACCACTATTATCATCATTGGAATCAGAGTTGTCCAAACTTATAAATATTGATCTTGGAGACATCTCCACCATAGAAGGTACTTCGACTGAACTGGGTCTAAGAGTTCATTCAAAAAATGAAGACTTATCTAAACTACATTAATCCTATTTATAATCACTAATGTCATACCATTTAGTTTCATCAACAAAACCAAAAATATAAACTTTAGTGTTAACATGATCTTTAACTTGTAGCTCCCGTTCATCATTATGTAATTATAATGACCCATACTTTTATCAATCGAATATTGCTTCTTATAATTATGGTATATAATATAACACAATTAAATCACATAAAACCACAATATAAATCATTCTTATAAATGAAGAACGAAATATAAGGTTTTTATAGAAACTAATGAACTTATACTAATGGAATAGTAACATGGCTGTTGGAATAATATGACCATTAAGAATGTTAACCCATCGAAAATAGTAGCAACCTAACATATTGTTGCATAAATAAAATCTAGGTATGTTATAAAAGAAAATATTATATATTTATATCATATTTTATTTAAATAAATGTTTTAAAATTGATAAATTAATTGCTGATATTTTTGTAAAAGGTAAATGTTCATTTAGAATTTTATAATTAATTAGTTGATTTAAAAGTAACATTATCTTCATAAAATATATACATATATTAATATTATGTTGTATTATAATTATTAGATATTTTTAGAAGGCCATCATGATTTTTTCAAGGGGTCATAAAATAAATTATAATATTAAAATCGATATTTTTCAAATAAATGATGATTTTAATAAAATTTAAATTTATCATATTTAGGAAATTATTTCTATAAAATGGAGACATTTTTTTAAATCCATATATAAGAACATTTTTATGGTTAATTTATGGGATTTTTCTAAAAAATTTGAAATATTTGTGAATATTTAAATAATATAATTTACATTATTTAACATTACATGTTAAACACATGAATTGTTTAGTCATATATGATGTAATAACACATTATTTTAAGTTATCATAATATATTTACTTTATTTGGTCATTTTAATCAATACTATTGATAGTCTTGACCCAATATAATAATCAAATGAAAAAAAATAATTTAAAAAAACACCGCTCACCTTCCTGATAAATTCCTCCCATAACAACCTATTCTCCACACACCATATAAAACTTTTATATTTTCTAAATTATAAAAAATTACTTTCCCAAGACTATTCCCCATGTCCAAGAGTTTTTGGTGTCAAAAAAAGACCAAACCCAAGGTCCCTAAGGATGTTTACAAGGAGACAATATTTAATATATAAAATCCAATTTCTTTCACATTTAATTTCTTTTATCATATTATCCTATCCTCACCCCCAAATAAAAACTTGTATTATATATCTAGTATCATATATATATATTGTATGTTTATTATATTAATTTAATATCCCTCATCAAGTGACTTCTCTCCTCCTATTATTCCAAAATAATGAAACATCATTTGTGATTTTTTGATTCCCCACCTTCATGGATGAAGAGTTCTCAATTTTCATTATCACCTTCAAGGATATTAATAAAACCATTATTATGGTTGAAAAAGATTATAATATGAAAATTATAACTTTTACAATTTTCTATAACTAATTTTCGGACAAAATATTTTATAAAACGAAATTATTTCATGATGGATGGAAAACCCACAAAAATAAACTAAATATTTATCATTATTAATTTATCATATAAATAATAATAATAATAATATCATATAGAATTATATATGAGAAAAATTAATGGAAGTTAATATATAATAAATAATCTTACTGTCAGAGAATTATTCTCATTTTACAAGAACATCCATAATTATATACATGTAAACCGACCATGAAACCATGAATATGAATGCTCATGAAATGATGAAAATGAAAACTATAACTCATTAAAATAGCCATAAATGAACTTGATAAAATTATAATAAATAATATAAATGTGTGACATGTTTTTAGTTATCTAATTAAGGAATCACATTTGATTATGCCTAATATTAATTTCAGGTTCAGAATTCTTTCAGTCAAAAGGTTTGGGGATTCTCAAACCCAACTCTCTTTATTTGGATTATTCATCTTCCATGAAAAGTTTTAATGAGGATATCCTTTTAATATTACACAAACATAATTTCATTTTTCTTAAGTTTTATTTTATTCATATATATATTTTCAATCAAATTTTATAAAAAAATATAATGATTTTTCTAAAAGAACCCTTCTTTCCAAAACACATATTGAGTCTTCTAGAGAGTTTTTTTCATCCCTCGTGATTAAAGATTCATATATGAAATATGTTTTTCCATTTTAAATTTTTATACCCAAATTTTTATCCCTGAATGTTAGATTTATGAAAATATTATGAAACCAATTCCTTTCAATGGGTTATTTTAAATCTATGATTGTAATACATTTAATGTGCCATGAATTCTTATATTAGTGTTATGATGTGATAGGTGGTCCTAAAATTATATATCCCCCAAATTCATTGGTCAAAGTGTATCTCATGAGATAATTTTAATTATATGTGAACATGATTCTATATTTGTTCACAGTGATGATGTTGTGATTTTGCGCATATGTTTGGTGCGAACATGATGCATCCTTTGTTCAAAACTATGTGTGGTATTTTACCAAAAAGACATGATGTATCATTTTCATGTGTTGAAACATTCCATGCCTATATTATATTATTATATTATGATGTTTATAATGAACTCATTCTTATGTTATGGTGTTCAGGATTTTAGTCACTCTTTTTATATCATTTCATGCCCTTGTATTCATCCTCTTAAGGGGATTTCAGCTCACCCCATTCATTGATGTATATCCTCAGGTGATTACTTGTATTATGGATAATTAAAGGGACTCTATGATGATAGATATCAATTAATTAAAAAATGTTCATGTTTTATTATGTAAATGTTATGTATGGGCCTAATATTCCAAGATAATAAAACTTTTGATAATAGATTTGGTATCTTGATTATATTGTTTAACATAAAATGATTTACTATTTCTTTGTGGAAAATAAGTGTCAATACATATGGTATGAGATATGATTTCAGTTAATTTGGTAATTAGGATAAGAGAACCTCAGTGAAATCATCAGGATAAGACTATCTATATTTAAACATCAAATATATGTTTTTTACAAAAATAATATGTATTGGGATCCAATAAGATGTTCCTTTAGAGTTAATTATATAAAAGAATAAATTATTTATTCATTCATTTTTGGCCTACCATTTTTTCAAACCTTTCCTATTTTAGAAAATGGTGTGAACAAAAAGAAACAAGGCCAAAAAAACTCATGTGATGGAGAAGGAAACAATTTTACAAATAACATCTTTAATGTCGAGTGGGTGGAGTTCAAATGATCAGGGTGGTTCTTACCTATTTTTCACAGTCCAAGACTAATAACTTAAAATTGATGGAACATATGACTTCACCAAAGAATGAACCACTACCCCCTGGGTCCTTTATTCAGAAATATCCACCGACAGTTAATGGATCATCTAATCCACATTTTGTGGAATTGTGGGTTAACTCAATAGTGAATATATTTGTTGTTCTCTAATATTTTCAGAAGTAGAATGTGACTCAATCCTTTTATCATTTAGATGTAGAGTTTGATCTATGGTTAGAACTAATAAAGAACACCAAACCAAAGGATAAAATAGAATATATGGAGTGTGAAGACATTAGGAAAATATTTATTAACAAGTATTTTTATAAATATAGTTAAAATAATATGTCGAGAGAATTCATAAAGATCAAGAAATAATAATGTGAATATTTCACAGCTTTTAAATAATGATTCAAAATCCTTGCAAGATACACCTTGATTTTTCTTAATTTAATGATAACAAAATAGATAGAGTCTTTAGTGCTTCAAATTCACACCATCTTAAGGATATATCTATTGGAGACTTTGGGAGCTATTAAAAAGTTCATTAATGGGATCTCAATGTAAAGATGTTGTTCATAGAATGGTCCCAAGGATGTATAGATAATAATAGAAAAATAGAGTTTCATGCTGGTGGGTCAAATGAAAATTGAGTGAAGAGGATCCAGACACCCATGTGTCAAAATATGGGAAGAATAATTTAGATAATTTCTTCAAAAGGGACATATAAAGTCTTCTAGTGTAGAATGAAAGGCCATAAAGGTCATGAATGTCAAATAGACCTGAAAAATTCATCAAACATAATGGAAGAAATAAGAGAACCTTCTAATAAACCTTATTTGGTCAAATGATTCAACTATAGAGAGAAAGGTCCCTATACAAGGTTGTGCTTTAAACCTCGAGTCTTTGAGGGTAATAAATATCATCGACAAGAATATCCAAATGAGAAAGGGTAATATTATGTCATCATGACTTGTAAAGTAAAGTAAGAAAACCAATTCATACAAAGTAAAATTTATATTCCCTCAAAAATGGAAAACAACTTATTTAATTTTGGTTATATTCCTTACTTTATATATTAAATTTTTTATAGAACTATTAAATAAAACCCCCAATACATTTATTTAGAGATATATTTAAAAACCCATTGTGGTGAAATCATTACAACTCTTGTGTTGGACTCTTCTACTGTTGGATTATGTGGAAAGATTATTCCAAATAATTTTGTAATAATTCCCTTTGTGGAAGTCAACAGTATACTAGGCATAAATTGGCTCTATTTATATATAAAGAACATAAACGTTTAGGAAAAACAAATATCTTTTCATATTCCACTTCATCCCATTCTCTTCTAAAAATTCATGGAATCCCACGAATCCCTTTTTGAAACTACCTTATGGTGTGGGTTTTGATGCCCTATCAAGAACCATACCTCGCTCAAATGGTTGAGTCAAAAGAAAATATCAACCTAGATAAAATTACCATTATTATGGAATATAGTGATGTATTTCCCAAAGAGTTACCCAAACATACCTGAAGTTTTTAGGTAGATTTGTTAATATAACTTTTACATATAGCCACTCCTATCTCAAAATTCCCCAATTGGATGGACTCCGTCAAACTATGGGTATTAAAGAAGAATCTATATAATGATTTAAAAAATGGATTCATATTCCCTATTACATAATCATGGGATGTGACAATGCTATTTATAAACAAAACAGATGGATCAATGTGTATGTTTATCAATTATTGATTCCTCAATAAAATCACCATAAAGAAAAATTATTGTATTATACGGATTGGGGACTTCTTCGATAAACTACAAGGATATCATTACTTCCCAAAGGTGGATAAACATTATAGAAATCATCAAAAAATGTAGAAGAATGAACTTATTCATAAGAAAAAATTCCATTCAAGGTATGAGAACTATATTTTTTTAGTGATTCCTTTCAGAATAATTAATACCCCCTAAACATTTCATGGATTTAAAGAATATTGTCTTTAGAGACTTCCATTATTGTTTTTGTTAGTGTTTATCGACTATATTATCATATACTATAAGAGAAGGTAGGAAAATTTATAATATCTAAGGATTTTAATGGTGATATTACGTAATGAGAAATTATATTCCATGTATATAAAGGCTGAATTTTTCTTGAAGACATTCACATTATTGGGACACGTGATCACAAATGGAAGAATTTTTATGGACCCATAAAAAAGAGTTAATTAAAGAATATCTCAAACCCACTAGTGTCAAAGAAATATGCATCAGTCTAAGCTTAGTAAAGTCTTAATGATGTTTTGTGAGAAATGTATCTTGATTTTCTAGCCAGATAACTATATTAACAATGAAAGGGGTAAAGTATGTCTAGATGGAAGAATGTGAGGAAATATTCAAGGAGATCAAAAATAGGCTAATCACTGCACCAATACTCACACTACTAAAATTTGTAGAAGGTTTTTTAATATACAGTGATTATTCAAAGAAAGGCATGGTTAGTGTACTCAAGTAGAATGATAAAGTGGTATCCTACAATACACTACGTTTAAGATCCATGGGAATAACTACCTAATTCGTAGTCGAGATTAAGTATTAGGGATTTGTTCTTTGAATATTTTGATTCAATACCTCTATTATGAGAAGTTTTACATATATATCAATCATATGTGACTAAATTATTTATTCACATAGAAGGATCTCAATTTTCATTAAAGGAGATGGTTAGAGATAATAATGGTTTTTGATTATTCTATTTATTACCATCTAGGAAATCTGAACAATGTAGATGATGATCATAGTATAAAATAACCTGATACTCTATCCTAGATGTGGATTGAGAAAGACTCCATCTTAAGGTATATTAAAAGGATGGATTTGGAAATAATTATTTAATGGAATACATCCTAAAATTCCAATATTATTTACATAACATCTATTAAATAGATGATCATGGAGGCAAAAAGGGATGATTTGGAGTGACAAAATAAATTCAAATTGTTAAAGGAAGGGAATCTATATGAGTTCAATATTGATCATGATAGCGTAATTTGGTTTGGAATAAGGCTTTGTGTGCCTTCTTCATTTGAGATAAAGAATGAGATATTGGATATTTCACATAGCTCATCCTTCTCCATCTATCCTGGAAGTACTATGATATACTGTGATCTCCACGAATGATTCTGGTGGGAAAACATTTTGAAGGTTATTGAGGAGTATATATCTCAGGGTTATTGGTATGTCAACAAGTTAAAGAATGAAAGGAAAAAATCAAAAGGGATTATATAACAATTACATACACCCATTTGGAAGTGGTAGAAATTCACTATGGAATTTTTTTACTGGTGTCCCAAAAACATCCAAAGGAAACAATGTGATATTTTTTGTGTTGGATAGAGTCACCATGAATGCCCACTTCATTTCTATTTGGTATGTTTTCTTGATTGAACAAGTTTCCCAGATACATGTGATGGAAGTGGTGAGGCTACAACGTGTACCACATTTGATTGTATTGGATCATGATCCAAGGATAAAATCTAAATTATAGATAAGTATTCATTATGATTTAATTACTAAATTAAATTTCATCAATTATTATCAAACCAAAAATGATGGGAAATTTGATAAGACTATTTAAATGATTGATGAAATGTCAATTTATTTTTTACGTGAATTCAAAGGTGGGTGGGATCAGCATATCCCATTGATTATGCTCTCATATAATAATATCTTCCATACAAGTATTTATATTGATACACATGATGCTCTGTATGGGAAATGATGTAGAACTCCAACTTTTTGGGATTATGTTAGAGAGGGAAATCTACTTTGAATTGATATAATGACTTGGATGACAATGGATTTTCTAGCTATCAAAAAGCATATCCAAAATGATCATTTTTAGAAAAATTTCTATATTGACAATCATATTTGAGAATTGGAGATCAATTTTATAGAAAAGTCACCCTTTGAATATCACCATGGAAGAGATTAATTTGATTTGGAATGAAATGTATGTATATCTCAAGGTACATTTCCCCCATTGGGATCCTTGATTGCATAAAAGTAGTGGCTTATCATATTGTAGTTCCAATATATATGGCTCATGTTCATGATGTGTTTCATTCATTTCTCCTGAGGAAGTACTTACATGACCCCTCACATGTATTACAACCATAAGTGGTATAACTGGAGATTGAGATCTCATACAAAAAGTGTTCTGTGATAATCTTGGACCATAGAGGAAAAATCATACACAAAAATACGACTCACCTTGGAAAAGTGGTGTAGAGGAACAAGAAGTATGATGTCGCAACATGGGAACCAAAAGAAGAAACGAATGAGAAATACCCTCACATTTTTTCACCATATTATATAAAATGAAATTTTGAGGGAGAAATTTCAAAAGGGAGGAAGAATGTAATGCCCAAAAATTTTATAAATTGAATTTCCATTCTTATAATTATTTTATATAACATCAAACACATTAATCTCATATAGGACACAATAAAAACTTCATTATTATAAATTAAGAATTAAAAGAGTGGTATTTATAAAAATCAATTAACCTATACCAATTGAATAGTAAATTGATCATTGAAAGAGTAATATATCCATTATGAATAGGAACCCTATCAATATAATAGTAACCTCACCTATGAATGTATAAATAAAATTGAGGTAAATTATAAATGAAAATATGATATGTTTATATAATGGTTTAAATAAATTAATGTTCTAAAATTGATCACTTAATAGTTCATATTTTGGTAAAAAAATAGATATTTATTTACAATGTTAAAATAAATATAATGATTAAAATGAAATTTTTCTCATAAAATATATTCATAAATTATTACTATTAAGAAATATTAAAATACAACAATTTTATCTTACCTTAATTTTCAAAGGGCCATAAAATAGGTTAGAATAATAAAATCGATATTTTTGGATTAATAGTTATTTTGTTTAGAAATTAAATTTCTCATATTTGGAACATTATTTTCCAAAAATGGAGTCTGTTTTTTAAAATCTACTCATTAACAAATTGGTAGAGTAAATTTTTGTGTTTTTTATAAAATAGATGATGTTTTGGGAAATAGTTAAATAAGGTATTTTTCTGGAATTTATCATTATAAGTTAAATATGTGAATCTTTGACACATTTATTATGTATGAACTCATTGGTTCAAACTCTTCAAAAATGTTTACTATATTTTTCCATTGGAATCAATAATATTTATAGTATTAATCCAAAATTGTAAACAAATTAATAAAATATTAATAACAACCTGCTCCTTCATAATTAATATCATCCATCACTACATCTTCTCCTCACACATCCTAAGAATTTTATCGTTTCCATCATCTACACAATCTACATCCCATGCCTCTTCCCCACGTCCATGAGTTTTTCCTCTAAAAAATTACAAAACCCAACTTCCTTAATGAGGTTCTCAAGGAAATGAAATTCAAGAGGTAAAATCATTCTTTTTTCTATTTTAATTTATTTTTTGTTCTTATTTTATCCTCACATACCCTACAAAAAGTGGAATTATAACTTTAGTGTCATATATATAATGAAATTTTATTTTATTTAATGGAATATACATCCTCAAATATCTTCCCTCTTCCTTTTAATCTAAAAAAATGAAAAAATTATTTGGGTTGTGTTGATTCACCACTTTCATGAAGGATGTGTTTTCATTTTTCATTACCACTTTTAAGGCTAGTAATAAAACAATTATTAGGGTTTAATAAGATTTAAATATTCCTAATATATCTTTTTTAATATTCCAGAAATAATTTGTAAACATAATATTTAATAATATGAAATTATTTCATGATGGATGTAAAAACATCGAAAATAAACTAAATGTTTGTCAGCAATGATTATCAAAGGAATCAAATTGATATAATAAAAAATTATATATAAAACCCCATAATCTTTTTTATGTTAATTAAAAAAATATAACTTCACTTATGGATATTTATTCTTATTTTACATGAACATCCATAATTATATACAAGTAAACTGACCATGAAACCATTAAAACTAATGATCTTGAAATGAGGAATTTGAACATTATAACTCCAAAAAATGGTAACAAACTATCATGATAAAATTATAAAAATAAAATAATTGTAGAATATTTTCTAAATAAATAAATTAATAAATCTAATTTGATTGTCTAAGATATTAAATGCATGTCCAAATTTTTTTCAGACATAAGGTAAGGGTATTCCTGAACCTAACTACCTTTCTTTTTGTTATTATAATTTCATGCCAATGTTTGGTGTCCATATCCTTTTAATATTACTCAAAAATAATTTAACTATTCTTAACATTTTGTTTTAGTGATACACTTGTTTCTAAACTAATTTTATGATAGATACAATGTTTTTTTCGAAAAAACTCTTCTTTCAAAAAACACATCTTGACTCCTCTTAAGATTATTTTTTCTTCACACAAGAATGATGCTTCATATATCAAATATATTTTCCCATTTTTTATTTTGGAACCCAATATTTTTTTCATTAAAGTATACTTTATGAAATCCTTCTGAAACCTATTTTTTATGTGGGTTATTTTATGAATATGATTGTTATATGTTATATATGGCATACATGATTATGTAAATGTTATTATGTGATGGGTGGTCTCGAAATTATATAGACCTAAAATTATAGAATCCCAATATTAACATACATGGGAATTACATCATTTAATATGAATATTAAACAAATTTCAAAAATATTTGCACAAGGACTGTAATAGTTTATTATCTTTGGAAACATGGAATAAAATAGTCTATCTTGGTGAATGATATTCAATAATTCCCATAAAAATCATCCCCTTTAGTACATTTACATAAAACCTTTCTTCATAACTTGAGGAGATGAAACATAATAAAGAGTGATCTCAAATTCATAGTAAGGTTAAATAAAAAAGATACATAAGAATAATATGTCAATAAGGGTATGGTGAAATGTGAATAACATCAGAATGTTATACCCCGCATATCAAAGATTGTAACCATGAATCGTAGAATAAATATTGAATTTTCATAAGACATTATTCATAAGGGAATCAATATCATAATCCAAGAGAAAATAACAATGTAATAAGACATGGAATTTTTTGAATACACAAAATCATAGAAAACTCATTGTCATGGATACCTACTAAGACCCATATAACAAGTTAGACATGGGATAATCAACTGTGTACCTACTGTGGTCATCAGATTCCTTCTAGTGTACCCTCTTGTACATGTTGGGTATTACCTCTATTATACCCTCTTATTTTTTGACCGAGACGACATCCCATGTACCCTCATATTTTGGGATTGGGAAACCCTCCATTGTACCCTCTTGTTTTGGGATTAGGATTCCCCATGTTTTGGGATTGGGAAACCCTCCCATATAACCTCTTATTTTTTGGATAATGATGCCCTCTTTTTTATTCTTGGGATTACCTCCTATGTACTCTCTTGTTTCAGACTTAGGATTCCCTCCTGTTTTGGGATTAGAATTCCTTTATCTTATATCCTCTTGTAATTGACTTAGGATGCCATATTATTTAGAATTTTGGGTGACCTCCCTTGTTTCAATTTAGATCAAAAAATTTTTATTAGTTCCTAATGCATTTGAAGGGGTTATAGGTCCCACATATCACATTATGAAATCATACATTCATTTTCTACAAGATAAAAAATTATTCATCAAATCATGACCCATTAATTGAGATGGTTCTAATAAACATAATATTGTAGCCTAAGAAACTAAATGGTTATTAAAAACTTTTTATCTTATAATAAATTTTGAAAAATAGAATGGTTTCAAAATCATTTATTTATAAAATTACTAGGGAAAGGAAGCAGGTTTTATAATCATTTTATTAGGGTATAACCCATGGAAGAGAAATGGGGTTCATAAAAACATGTAATATTAATATAAACCATTAAAATTGTAAATAATAACGGTGTCCTTCCGCACATACAATGTATATAATTAACCCTATCAAATTATTTCAATGAATATAGAGAAGGATTTTGAAGGATCACATAGAACTTTTTTTTAACGAAAATAATATTTCTTTGAAAATAACGTTTTAAAACATGAAACTTTTTTTAAAAAACATTATTTGAAAAATAATTTATAAATATTACAATGGAAGATGTTAAAAACATTTAAAAAATTTCTTAAGTAAAATAACCTTTATTATTTTATTTTTTTAACATAAAATAATTTCAAATCAATTTCTTTTGAAATAACATTGAAAACTTATAAAGGATGCTTGAAACATTTTTGAAAACATTTTATTTGAATGTGAACTTGAAAAAATATAAGGAAACTAAAAAGAAATTTAAATTATATTGTATGAAATTGACTTTGATGAAATATTTGCATGTACTGATAACATTTTCTGAAAACATGGTTTTGGAAGAACTCATATTTCTGACATAAAAGGGAAATAATGTTAGACGTTCTAATTTTTTTTATTAAATATAATAAGTAAAAAAGGTGAGAAAAGGTACCATTACTTAAATATATCAACAAATTACATATGAAAATAAAATTATTGAGGGTTTTGATATATTGATAAAAATATTTCATTAATGAATGCTTAATCATAAACAATCACAATAAATGATGAGATTGTATCAATAGACTGTTAGCACTTTGGTAACATTGAATCATAATCCCTATGAAATAATAATGTTACATAAAGCATAATTTATAATGAAAAGAATTATATTCATGATATATAATGTAAAAAGGTGTTATATTGACCCCATAGAAAAATACAAGTGCATAATATGGCTTAAATCTCAAAGAACGAAAATTAAGAAGAAAATTGATTCTTTACAAATTATGTAATCCTTGAATAATAAAACCCATAAAAGAAATATTGTAAGAATATATAATTAAATAACTAGAAATTTATGTCTAATAATCTGAGAATACATTAATGGGAAGTATAAACACCAGACAAATAAATGATTTTTGAATAAGGAAAAAGCCTCACAAAAATAAAAGTGAGAAAAGAAAACCCTTACTACTTTTGTCACTTTTTAATTCGGTGCCTCATGAGAGAATAAAATCAACTAGAACATTTAGTATAATTTAATAATGTAAAGTCACTGAATAAAATTTCAAATTGAATTATATACACCACCAAAAATATGAGATTTGTTAATATAGAATATAGGTCATGGAAATGAAAAAGTAAGATGAAGTTTCATTACCTTAAGTCTTGAATTTCATGGTACACATTCAACCCTCTTTTATACCAAGTATAAGTTTATTATACCCCTAAAAAAGCATATTCTTATATATAATACTATATATTATTTTATTGTGACTATAAATTACCCATTTATGGACAATTTCATATTAATGTTATGTTATGGGTAATATATTTGTTTTTCATATATGTTTTGACTTATTATTCTTGATCATATTACTTAGATAATTATTTAATTATTTTTAGAAAATAAGTTTTTTTAAATATCATATCTATTCATCATATAAATATTTGTAATAATCAATAAACAATAGAAATATTAAATGCAATGCAATGTTCATTGAGACGGTAGGTTATACATACGCGTGGACGATGCTTTTTTTTTGTTATTTTATTGAAAGAAATTATGTAAATGAAATATATTTATATAGATATTATAAATACAGTGGAATTATTATTTTATATATATCATATAACTTTACTCAAACTTTATTTAATACATTCCATGTAAATTATTAACCAATCACATTTCCTTGACGTGGCGGCAGTCTACTCATCCATAAACTATGCTTTCTTATTTATAGAAATTGGAAAAGAATTAATGTATATTTCAGGAAATAATTATAATAATATATATATATATATAATATTATATATTATATAATTATATTACTTCCATTATTATTTACAACCATTAGATGTGGAAATTGAAGAACGACCGACATAGGTTCGTGATGCGGTAGTCCATCGTGCACAAGAATGATGATTTTGTATCCCATTCAAAATAAGTGTGAGTGAGTTTATGATTAAACCATAGTAGATAAAAAAATCATTATATTGAAGATAATTTGGTTATAGTATAATCATGTAATAATAATAATTTTATGTGAAGTAAATGAAAATAAAATAAAAGATCTTGTGGAAGGATGTTAACTTTTCATTAGGTAACTCATTTTAGTTTAAAAAAATATATTCCTTGAATGGATTTATGTCCAAAGTGAGGATTCTAGGTTGAGAAATTAGAATTTGGGAGATTATTTTTTCTAGTATTGTACCTGGTGGGGTAACTTGAGAGGTGTGGGAAAGAGAGGGGGTGGGTGCCCTTTTATAGCAGAGGAGGAGATTCATTCTTATAAATATAATAATAAAAACACTAATGAGAGGTCTACCGTCGATAATTTTCCTCCATTAATTGTTAATTATTTATCCAAAAGGACAATTAGTAAAAATATTTCCATTAAAAGTATTTTTTCAAGTTTCTAGACCATTTATCCTTTTACGATTAAAGATTCACCAATAAGTAACCACATTTTTTCCTTAATCACTATAAATAATTTTAATTACCTTCACTAATTATTTTTCTAAAAATAATTTTACCATAGAAGACATTATAAATTTTTTTAACTCAAAATATGGAATCCATTTTTAAACATTCTACTCACAGAAGTGGTAGAAATTAATTTAAAATTAATCTTGTAGATAGGATGGGATGATAGGTTTTTAAAGTGAGAAAGTCCAAAATCATGAAACTTTTTATATACAATTTCAATTTAAAATCATATCCAATGGGATAAATTGAATTAACTGTTTTCTAATTAAATAATTATACTATAAAACCAAATTAAAATACAATTTAACTATATAAATAAATTATTCAAAAAATAATTTTGGAATTAATCTTCAGTATTGTTAACAATTCATCAAAATATGAAACTTTTCTAAAAGAACTCAAAAAATAATTCCTGTAAATTTAGATATCCCAATATCACATATGAAGTATATTTTTTAATATAAAAATTATAGGAGCATAAAAATTATATTTAAAATGGGTTTTCTATTAAAATAAGGTAAAATTACCTTTTTTTTAAAAAAAATACATCATTTTATTTATAAAAACAGATCTATTCGAATATTATGCCTATAAAATATATTAGATGAGTATAAAAATCATTAATTGAATATATAATATATAAATGTGTTTTAAAAAATTCATTAAAACTATTTTTTAAAATTTATTGAGATAAAATTGTGTATGTACATATAAAAATATTTTTCATAGAAAGGTAATTTTTCCATTCTCAAATAGTTATTAATTTCATTTTTGACTAATTTATAACCAAAGAATTAATTTTATATAAATACTTAGATAATATTTTTACAACATAGTTAATCTTATTTGTAAATTCTATTCTAATGGTTAGGTGGTTATAATAATAATAATTTAATAATAATATTAATAAAATATTTTATTTTTTTTAAACATGGACTTAGGTGAAACACAAGGTTTCGAAGATACTTGGAATTGTGTGTAACATAAGCCAAACATAGCTTTATTTATAACAGAAGATAATATAAGTGTTTTGTGTAGTGTAATAATGGCTTAATGTTGTGTGATTCACAAGATAGAATTATTTCACTTATATAAAAGAAACTATATTCAATGTTGCAAGAAATGAAAAATTCCAAAAGAATTAAATTAATTTGAAAACAATATTTCACAAAACCTTAATGTATAACATTATACCACGGTTATGATGATGTTTTTCCTCAAAATTCATATGGGTTATCCAATGTTTAATATATGGATGTTTCATTCATAGAAACACACAATGTTAAAATGAATACTAAACTATCCTTTAAAAATAGAATGTTGGAAACATAATGTTTACCCAAAGTAACTCATAACTAGGTTTACACATAATAAAACATTAGTGGAATGTGAAGACCTGGACATGGAAGATAAATATAACAATCATTTTTTGATAGAGAGTGATAGAGAACAAGGATTATAAAAATGTAATGATCATCACTCTATAAACCAATGTGTATTGAAAAAGGACATTGATATCATCAAAAATGATGAGAATAAGACAAAATTTTATTTCAAGACCATTTTTCCAGAAGATAAATAATTTTAATGAGAATATATACTTACATTATTTTCTGAAAACCTCACCCTTTTTGTGCCTAAATAAATTTCCAATTCATCTTGTATTCTAAGAGATAAATGTGACCTTTTCATTCCTAAGGCTTTACTACACCATGAGATCCATAAATAGAATGATAGGAAATTCCATTTTTAATTATTAAAATAAGGTTATAATATGATATCCATTATGTATAAATCCTCATGTGGTGAGATAATACATTATTCAATGAAACCTACTCTCATTATTAACTTCATATTTCTATAAATGGTTAACCTTGTGACCCTTCTGAAATATGAACCTCTAAAAAATTATAAAAGACGATACAAAATTTATAAAACTCAGTAGAACATTGATGCCCTGTATATCATAAATTTTTTATTTTTCACATACCAAACATGTGAATAACTTCGTTTTTTTCTTTATACAAGGTAATAACATAAATTTTTAAAAATCCATATTTAAAAAATTAATTTATTTTTATTCAAAATTTTATTGGATATATTTCCTGAATAAAACAATGTTGTAAACTCCATCAATGATAGAAAAAACTACACTTTAAACAAATCCTTTATTATTTATCAGGTAAATTATACCATCCAATTTACTTATTTATATCCAATATATCATTATTTAAACACCATTAACTCAATATTAGTGACATATTAAGGGTTCTCTTCCATTAGTAAAAATGTCAACTTTCCGTCAAACACATTTCTTATCCACCAAAACCATTCCTCATATTCTTATAGATACTTAGTGAAATAAACATAAAATGATCAATTATTATATATTTCACTATTTATATAAAAAACTATTAAATCCAATTAAATAATAACTTCAATTCTTCCACTTTATCCTCGGTTCGTTATCAAGTATATCTCATCCTAATACTTAAGACCATATTCCTTTCACATTTAACATGTACTATCATAATCATATGTAAAATAACCACTACTCGTACCTCCTTGTTAATTATATTCATGATTTTTCTACTTAGGACATTGATTTTAATAATTTCCATTCATTAAACACTTAAATCATATAACCATCGATGACATCTTATGGAGTCCAATATTCCGAACTAAACTCTTAATTTTTTATTTTTAGTTACATTCTTTGTTCCCTTATTTTCTATAGTCAAAATTTAATCTTATCCCGCTACTAAATTCACATTGATGATTCATTCAACATTATTGAAAAAAAGAAACTGAATATACTTTTATACATTATCTATATTACATGACCATTATAAAAAATAATTACTTCTACTATTTGTTGAGTCCGAGAGTTGTTTAAGGTACAAATTTTCAATCACGAAGTATGAAAACTAATTTGGAATGATCACATCATCATTCACTCTGGAAATCATCCCATTTGATTGATCATTAGAGTTTTTTTGTCACTTTCAATGTTAAACCAGTTACTTCTAGTTATTCTGATTAAATAAAACTAGAAATCATAGTGTGAATAAAACATATCATTATAGAAAACCACATATTCCTGACAAATCTGTTTTAGGATGTCTAAAATATGAAACCTTGTTTTATATCTACTACACCTTAGGATTATCCATAGATACATCCCATGAAATATAAATAGAAATAAACTTAGGTATCTTCGTAAAGTTTCCAGAAAATAGTTTCCAATGATTGAATAAACCATTCCTTCGATGCCAACTATAGAAACCCATGATTAGTATGCATAGATATTACATTTTTTTAGATGAATACTAATCACATTAAGAAAATACATTCATGGGGACCATGATAGTTTAGTTTATTTGGTAACACTGAAAAAATACTCATACTAGGTGAATGATCTTTAATGTGTCCGAGAAAGATCATACCCTTTAGTACATATAAATAAAACTGTTCTTCAAAACCTATGGAAAGGAAAAAACATGACATATTGAAGTCACGTGCATAATATGGGTAATTAAATGATATTTTTAATCCTTACATGTCTATAATGGTATAAGAACATGAGAATAACATTTAAAGATAAAACTGTGAATATCAAAGTTCATATAAATGATTCATGGGTAAAATATTAAAAGTTTATAATACATGAATCATAAGGGAATAAATATCATAAACCATGAAATCATAACATAGGAATAAGACATATAATTTGTGGAATACACAAAATCATTTGAAATTTCTTGTTAAGGATACCTACCAATACAATCATAAATTTTTTGACTCAGATAATCTCATTTGTACCACCTTCAAGCTTGGGATGGATTCCCATATACCCTCTTGTTTTTTTCTTGGTATTCCCTCCCATGTACCCTCTTGTATCGGGCTTTTGATTTCCTCCCTTTTGACTTTTTGTTTGGGGATTCCATCTCATGTACCCTCTTGTTTTAGGCATAGTAATCCCTATTGTTTTGTACTTAGGATACCCTACCATGTACCCTCTTATTTCAATCATAAGAAGACAACTTATGTTGGGCTTTCAATGCACTCATGTGTCCCCTTTGAACTCAAAAAACATTTATTATTACCCAATTCTTAAGACGGAGATATAGGTCCCTACCATCATGTTGGTCGGAGTGGACACTCAAGAGGGGGGTGAATTGAGTTCCAATTAAAATTTCTGTTAAAAACAATTTCTATCAAAATCCCCCAATTTCAAAAACAAATTAAACTGTAGTGAATTTATATAGATTATAAAGGTTCAATTAGTTTCTCAAAGATTAATTAATTCTCAGTTAACTTAATCTTATGATTAAATTAACTTTTGAAACTAACTTACTGATTTATAACAAATATAAACACTTGCTAATTTAATTATCAAAGTAGCTTTGAAGATAGATTATATTTCAAAGTAATAGCAGCGGAAAATGAAATAAATATGTATAGTATGGATATAGAGTATAACTATAAGCACAGAAAATTAACCAAGAGGTTAAGTCTCAAGCCGAGACTTAGTCCTCTCAAAATTTTATATAAGAATGCTCCACACCCTGGATCGGGGTTAACAACAGTGAACACACTGTCCAGGTCACAAGACCTCTACCACAGTTCTTCGTGGGAAAACAAACAACAGCAGCAAGCTGTCCAGGTCACAAGACCTCTACCACTATCCACAGTGGGAAATGGGATGCAAAAAGATTTGCTGAGGATTTACAGATCCTCCAGTGAAAGTACAGGAGTCAGTGTGTGTGTTAGATATAGCAGATAACACACACTGCTCGAAATGAATGGTAATAAATCACAGAACAAGAGATGTAGAGTTTAGAGATTGTTCTGGTGATTTCAGTATAGCTGTGGACTCCTTTGAATTTGATTAGAAGTAAGTCTGAGTCCTCTTCTTGTTTCTGTTGAGAAACAGAGTGTCGTAAGCTCCAGGTTCACAGGTGGTGAGAATGTAGTCGATGAAGTTCTTCTTGTATGCACAGAACATTCCTCGAGTATGCTTGATTGTCTATGAGCTTCTCTGTGTTCCTCTTGTGCTTGTGTCGTTTTTGGTATATTGGATGCACCACACTTTTCTGGTTCACTTCTCGTTGTTTGTATTCTTCACACGTTCGTGCCTGTATTTCTGGTATGTAGTCTTCTCGTATTTATCTCCCATCAGGGGACAGAAAAGATTTCTTTTCAGCAGGTACGAGGTACGGGTTCCTGACATCCGACAACCTTTATCAGATATTTGACAAATCATCAAAATGTATAATATGACCATTAGATAAATTAAATAAATTAAATGTAGGAAATAAAGAAATTAAAAAAGTGAGTCGAGAATGTATGTCACTGTTGACTTCAACTGTGGTCTTCCAACTGTGGAATTCCAACTGTGGACTTCCAACTGTGGACTTCCAACTAACTGGTGACTTCAACAAAGGGCTTGCTGTCTGTAGGCTTGCAATAGTAGCTTTTACCCCATGTAGCTGTAGCCTTTCTATCTGTAGACTTGTAACATCAAATTTGTTAGAACTGTAACCTTTGTCAACCGTAGACTTCGATCATCTGTAGACTAAGTAGAAAGAAGCTGTCTAACTGTATCCTTGACTGTAGGCTTATGACTGTTGGCTTGTTCGACTGTGAACTTGTTCCAACTGTAGACTTGTTCGTCTGTGAACTTGAGCAGAGAAAACCTTGAGCAGAAGTCTTGTAGCTGTGACCTTCGTCTGTGAGCTTTGACAATAGATAGCAGTGGACTCGTAACTGTAAGCTTGTATTAGTCTTCGACTGTAACCTTGTAACTGTGAACTTATTGCAACAGTAACTTAAGGTGACAGTTAACTATAACTGTGACTTTGAAAGTAAAACTCTGACTGTTAGCTAACAATACCAAACTTATGTAAATGCTAATGTAAGCTGTTACAGTAAAGTTATGAGAGTAAGAATATGAACTGTTTAGAATAAAATACGTTTAAGCATAGAATAATGAGATTAATGCAAAGGTTTAATACATCATAATTAATGTTTAAGCATGATTTGGGATTATCAAAACAGGTGATTCCAACAATCTCCCCCTTTTTGATAATCACAAATTATGTCAGTATGAAATATAGAAGTATCAGAGAGAAGTGTGCAAAACACAGTATTAGCAATATGAGCACAAAAATTAGGTATAATCCGCAAGGATTTCTCCTCTCTGTATAGGTTCATTTCTCCCTTGAGTTTCCTATTTCTCCCCATTTCTCCCCCTATCTATTTCACTTTATTTCTCCCCCTTTGTGATTAACAAAAAGAAAGACAGAGAGAGAGAAGATAAACATTGTATTAATAAGGAGTACAATACATGACCCAAAATGTGAATACATGATCCCTATCAAAAAAAAACATAAACAGACTCAATCCTCTTCATCTGGAGGTAAGGGATCTTTTCCTTTGGAGGAAGAAGATGGAGCAGGAGGTGAAGGATCAACAGGCTGAGGAATGGCAGCAGGAATGTCTGGAGGGGCAGCAACAGAGGCTCCTGAAGGCCTGTAGTGAGTAGCTTGCCGAGGTATCAGTGGTCTAAGGCTTCTGAGGGCATCAGCAGGAGACATTACTGAAGAACCACTGGGGTTGGAGACAGGTAGGGCAGGAGGAACTATAACAGGTGTGCAGTCCACATGAAGAAAAGGTAGGAGCAGATTCCTGAAATCCATGATGATGTTTCCTCCTCTGTCCATGGCAGATAAGAAGTCATCTTTGTTTTCTAAGAATTTATCCAAAGCCGGGGTCAACTCTCGTAGCTTGCTAACTTGTTCTTTGAAGGATTGAGTTACAGGAGGCAGCTTCATAGTTTCTAGCATGAGCTTGAAGTGATTGTTCAACTGAAGCATGGTGAAAATCCGATCAAAGTAATAATCCACTTTACTTTTGATGGCCTCCTGAGAAGCAGTAGCAGCCTGCAGGTGCTCACGAACAAAGCCACTGACTTCTCTTGTAGTAGCAAGGATCTGTAGGTCTGATGTGTCATTTGCACGGGCCTGAGTAAGCTCTTCTCTGAGCAGGCTTCTAAACTGCTCAAGGTCCACAGGAGAGCTTGATGAAGGAAGGGACTTGACTGAGAATGCCACTGTCTCCTTGAAAGACTGAGTCAGATTTCCAATCACTTTCTGAATGACAACATCCTGATTGCTAAAGTGTTCTTTTACTGATTTCTTGAAAGCCTCAAATACTTCCACAAACTGCTTGACCACTTCTTTGATGTATCGAATCTCACTGGCCACTTGTGTCTGAGAACTGCTCAGGGCAGTTAAAGAAGCAACTGATTGTCTGAGGGCCACTACTGCTCCAGTCCAGCTTTCAATTTGGGTGTGGCACACTTTCATTTCATCCATCACTTCTTTGATTGGACTTCCCACAACACATCCTAGAGATAGTTCTAAGGATTGTTCTACATTTTTCAGCTCATCAAAAAGACTGGTTTTCAATTCAGCAACAGACTGTCTGATGGTCTCCTTCATTTCATTCTTTAAGGATTCAAGGTCTTCCTTGGTGGCCAATCTTTCAGTTTCTAACACTGGAGAGCTGTTAGGTAGGATGACTGGATTTCTTGGTGGTTGGTTTTCCTCATCTGAATCCTCATAATTGAGTCCTAACACCATGTATCCTGGATCTGAGGTCCATCCTTCTATATCATACAGTACAGAGACTGAACCAATACGCTCCCCCTCACTTGGAGGTCCTTCCTGAACACTTTCTACTATCTACTCAACTCTGGGTAACTCTAGGTTCTCTTCTGTAGCTCTAGCAGGTTCCATACTTGCTTCCTCTGTAGGTTCAGCAGTGAGGTTAGTCTCCTTCTCTGTTGGGTCATCAACCACTTCCATGACAACAGTAGTAGAGACCACTCCTGCTTCCTGGTCAGACACTGACTTGTCTGTATACCCTATCAGAGGGCTCATACTAAGTTCTTCTGCAACAGTTTCTTGATTTTCATTTAGAGCTCCAGCCTCTTCTGCTTCGACTGTATCACCCTCATCAGAGGTGTCCTTGACAAAATATTGAGATTCTTCTTCTTCTTCTGTAGTCTCAGTCTCACTGTCTCTTAGAACAGGCTCTCTACTAGGTAGTTCTTTTGGAGGGCTTTCTGCTCCAAACGTCACTGTCCTGACAGGACTGTGAGTAGTATCAGGATCACTCCCTTCATCAATTGGGGTGTTCTCTCTTGCAGAGTTACCAACTACTACAGTCTGTTCATCATCTGAGTATACAGGTTCAGGCTCATCAGGCTTTAAGCCTGGATCTCTCCTATCTCTCGGTCTAGAGGGATGAGTAGAAGGGCTAAAATTCTCATAGATTCTCTCCTCATCATTCACCCATGATTTCTTCCAGGGATTCCAACTGATCTTCATGAATTTGCAGATTACTTTCGAGATACATACACTGTTCTTTGCTACTATCAACTCTTCCTGACTTCCAGCTGCACCTTTCACTTTCAACATAACCGAAATGAGTTTAGCATAAAACAAGGCACTTGACTTTGATCTTGCCTTTATCATGTCCTCCATCTGAGCCATCAGCAACCTACAAAGGTTGACCTTCCTTCCATGTTTTAATAAGTACATCAAGTAAATATCCTGATGTTTCAGAGTTGCAAAATCTCCTCTTCTAGGACTCAGTACATGCTGGATAAATTTAAACAGAAGCCTGTCCTCTCCATTCATTTCAGTAGCAATAATCATCCTTACAGTGCCATTGCCTGTCAATTCTTCCAGAGCCGTCTCATGATCAAAGATTCTACTATTTGGAGGAGCCGCTCCAGAATAGTAGTTGTAAATACCCTCATGAGGAACTCTTAAACATGCAGCCCATTCAACGGATGAAAAACTGACTTCATTGCCGTTTACTCTGGATACCAGTCTATACAGATCATCCTCTTCCTCGAACTGTAGATATTCATAGAACTCCTTCACCAGCTTCGGATAGTACGGTCCATTATTGTTTGCGAAGCATTCAGTCCATCCTTGATCATTAAGCACTGCCAGTACTAATGATCTGCTCGATAAAATCCACTCTTCACTTAGCTCCTTCTCAGCAACTATTTCTCTCTTAGTCAGATGTGGATTAACAGGTCTTATCGAGGCGTTCCCGGTGCCACTGGATTCGACTTGAGTCCTCTTTGGCATTGGTGCATCTTCGTTGACAGTCGGGGGTCGCTTTGTTCTGGCCATTGGAACTGAATGAGGTTTCGAGGTTCGGTTGAAGGTTTAGGGTTTAGGACTTGAGAGAGCAAGGGTCGAGATGAGTGGATTGAGATATGTTCGATGTTCTCAATTTTATCATTTAGGGATTTAGAAATAAAAGAATAAAGAAAAGAAACGGTTCGAATTCCCGCAAAAATAAAATAAGATAAAACAGCGAAACAGCCTACAGAGAGATGTAACAGTGAGGTACACCGGTGAGGTCTAACTGTGAGGTTTCAACTGTGAGGTCTAACTGTGAGGTTTCAACTGTGAGGTTTCAACTGTGAGGTTTCAACTGTGAGGTTTCAACTGTGAGGTTTCAACTGTGAGGTTTCAACTGTGAGGTTTCAACTGTGAGGTTTCAACTGTGAGGTTTCAACTGTGAGGTTTCAACTGTGCTATAGTTAATCATACCTAACTCATGTTAGATGTAACTTAATCTCTCATAATTCAAAGGCTTTGTAAAAATATCAGCTAACTGATGTTCAGTGCCAATGAACTCAAGAGTGATATCACCTTTTTGATAATGATCCCTCAGAAAGTGATGTCTCACATCAATATGTTTTGTCCTAGCATGAGATACTGGATTTTTTGAAATGTTAATAGCACTTGTATTGTCACACCTTATAGAGAAATGTTTGAATTGATATCCATAGTCTAGTAAAGTGTGTTTCATCCACAAGATTTGTGCACAACAGCTACCAGCAGCTATATACTCAGCTTCGGCAGTAGACAATGCAACAGAATTCTGCTTCTTACTACACCAAGATACTAGTGACTTGCCTAAAATGTGACATGTTCCAGAGGTGCTCTTTCTATCTAACTTGCAGCCAGCAAAATCAGCATCAGAATAACTTAATAAATCAAATGATTGTCCTTTTGGATAAAATAATCCCAAATTGGGAGTATGTTTTAGATATTTGAAAATCCTTTTAACAGCAGTCAAATGAGACTCTTTTGGATTGGCTTGAAATCGAGCACACATGCATACACTAAACATGATGTCAGGTCTACTGGCAGTAAGGTACAGTAGACTACCTATCATACCTCTGTAATTGGTTTGATCCACTGGTTCACCAGTTTCATCACTGTCCAACTTGCAAGTGGTGCTCATAGGTGTGTCACTGCCTTTGGTGCCATCCAAAGAAAATCGTTTTAGAAGATCTTTAATATATTTACTTTGGTTCAAAATAATACCATTTTTATTTTGAAAGATCTGAAATCCAAGGAAAAATTTGAGTTCTCCCATTAAACTCATTTCAAACTCATTTTGCATTATTTTTGAAAAATCAACACATAAAGAATTTTTTGAAGATCCAAAAATAATATCATCCACATAAATTTGAACTATTAATACATCTTTAGAAATCCATTTAATAAAAAGAGTAGGATCAGCTATCCCTTTAGTAAATCCTTTTGAAATAAGAAAAGAGCTGAGCCTATCATACCAAGCTCTTGGAGCTTGCTTTAAACCATATAAAGCTTTAGATAGTTTAAAAACATGATTAGAAAAATGGGGATTTGTAAAACCAGGAGGTTGTTCCACAAATACATCCTCAATTATATATCCATTTAGAAAAGCACTTTTAACATCCATTTGATATAGTTTGAAATTCAGATGAGCAGCATAAGCAAGTAATATCCTAATGGCCTCTAGTCTAGCCACGAGTGCAAAGGTTTCCTCATAGTCTATTCCTTCTTCCTGACTATACCCTTGTGCAACTAGCCTAGCTTTGTTTCTGATTATGTTACCAAACTCATCAACTTTGTTTCTAAACACCCATTTAGTGCCTATGGTAAGAGTGTCTTTAGGTCTTTCCACTAATTCCCAAACTTTGTTTCTTTCAAACTGATTTAGTTCTTCTTGCATATCCATTACACAGAATTCATCACTGAAAGCATCATTGACATTTTTGGGTTCAAGCTGTGAAAGAAAAGCTTGATGTTCAACCTGATTTCTTAGAGAAGCTCTAGTTTGTGTTCCTCTATCAAGATTACCAACAACAGCATCTAAAGGATGATTCTTTAGAATCCTAGTTGATTTGGTAAAGGTTGGACTAGAGATTTCAGGTTCCTCTATAGGTTCGGGTTCCACAGAGGAAGATTCTGGAAAAAGTCCAGAACTGGATGTTTTTATTGCAGGTTCTTTAGATTTGTCATTTAGGTCCAGAACAGATAAGTCTTCTTCAACATCTTCAAGAGAAGTTTTAGACTCATGTGGATCAGTCTCATCAAACTTGATGTGAACAGATTCTTCCACACATTTGGTTTTCTTATTGAACACTCTATAGGCTTTACTAGACATAGAGTAACCTAGGAAAATTCCTTCATCACTTTTTGGAGCAAATTTATCAAGATTATCTTTAGTATTCAGAATAAAGACTTTGCAACCAAAAACTCTAAAGTAATTAACCTTAGGCTTCCTATTATTCCACAACTCATAAGGGGTTTTCTTTAGAACAGGTCTGATCAAGACTCTATTAATGACATAACAAGCTGTATTAACAGCTTCAGCCCAAAAGTAAATGGGCAGGTCATATTCATTAAGCATAGTTCTAGCAATTTCTTGCAGGGTTCGGTTTCTTCTTTCCACTACACCATTCTGTTGGGGTGTCCTAGGGGCAGAAAAGTTATGAGAATAGCCATTGTGTGAGCAGTAAGATTCAAATTTTTGATTCTCAAACTCACGGCCATGATCACTCCTCAAGGTCTTAATCTTAAGTCCACTAAGATTTTCTACAGACATAGAGTATTTAACAAAGGAAGAGCAGGCTTCACTTTTGTGAGCTAGAAAGTATACCCAAGTATATCTAGAAAAGTCATCTACAAGAACATAAACATAGTGCTTCCCATTTAGACTTGAAATTCTTGATGGTCCAAACAAATCCATGTGAACCAGTTCAAGTGGTTGAGAAGTTGAAACTTCTTTCTTTGGTTTTAAAGAGACTTTGTGTTGTTTTCCCTTTTGACAGGGATTACACACTTTGTCATTTGGGAATTCAAGCTTAGGTAAGTCTCTAACTAAGTGTTTCTTAGAGAGTTTTCTAAGTGAATGAATGTTGCAGTGTCCTAATCTCCTATGCCACAGCCAAGACTCTTTATGAAAAGAATTTAAGCAAGTAACATTATGTTTAGCTAAAGTGTTTAAGTCAACAGCATAAACATTTTCATTTCTTAAGGCAGAAAATATTAAAGCATTTTTGGAATTATAAACATCACAAGAATTGTTTTCAAACTTGACATTAAAGCCATCATCACACAATTGAGAAATGCTAAGCAGGTTGTACTTAAGTCCATCAACAAATAAAACTTTGGAAATTAATACTGAGTCAGTGTTACCAATCTGGCCTAAGCCGATGATTTTTCCTTTTGAGTTATCACCAAAAGTGACATATCCCCCATCAACCTTTATTAAGCTTTTGAAGCACAAATAGTCCCCAGACATGTGTCTTGAACATCCACTGTCTAAGTACCATACCTTCTTGTAATTGCTTTTCAAACAAATTTCCTACAAAACAGATTAGACAAGAAATGACTTTGGTACGCAGATTTTCTTGGGTCCAGATATGTTAGCAATCAAGGATTTAGGTACCCAGATTTGTCTTATGGGTCCCATACAATTAATAGATGCAACAGATTTAGAGAGATATACTTTATTTGATCTACAACTATTTAAATAACCAGTTGAGGCATATGAATTTCCAAAACTGGAACTAGCAGGATTTTTTCCAGACTTGGAAATAAATCGGGTTTTAGTAAACTGTCTTTGTCCAGGTTGGTATCCCAATCCAGTAGCATACTTAGGTGCAACTTGCTTTCCTAGCAGTTGGGTTAGAGTATCTTTTCCATTTGTGAATGTTTCTAAGTCCTTTCTAAGTTGTTCATTAGATAGTTTCAGTTCTGTATTCTCCTTTAATAATTGAACATTTTTCTCTTTTTCTACATCAAGTGCAGACTTGACACTTGCAGTAAGAGCATGTTGTTTCTTTAAAGACTTATATTTATCCTTTAGTTCATTACACGTTTCTTCCAGCATATTACAGTATTCAGTCAATTCATCTTTAGACATATTTTCAGAATCAGAACCAGATTCTGCTTCACCTTCAGAATAATAAGAGTTTAAAGTGGGAGTGTCTAAGGTTACCTCAGATGTGTTTGTCATGAAACACATATTAGCACGATTTCTTTCAGAATCACTGGACTCTGATTCACTTGTGCTGTCTTCTGAAGCACTCCAGGTGGCCTTCATAGCTTTCTTATAATTCTTGTCCTTGTACTCATATTTTTTCTTGAATTTTATCTTAGGACAGTCAGCTTTGATGTGTCCTTTCCTTTTACATTCATAGCAAAGTATGTCTTCTTCTTTATCAGTTTTCTTCCAATCTTTCTTCCACTTACCTTGTCTATCATACTTACCCTTGTAGTTTGGTTTTCTGAAGAACTTCTTCTTCCTATAGAACTTCTTGAATCTCCTTGTTATTTGTGCCATCTCGGCATCACTGTCAGAATCTAAGTCTTCACTAGATGAGCTTTCAGTTGGTATATGCACTTTCTCCTTGTCTTTTCTCTTTGATGCAGTAGACTTAAAAGCTACAGATTTTCGTTTTGGTTCCTCATCTTCCTCTTTATTCACCTTTAGCTCTTCTTCTTACATCATCAGTTTACCAATTAGCTCCTTGACAGGCAAAGTTCCAATATCACAGGATTCTCTAATTGAAACGGATGTGCCTCTCCATCTGTCAGGCAGACATCTCAATAATCTCATGATTTGCTCCTTTGCTGGAACAATCTTCCCGAGTGAGCTCATTGTGTTGACTATCTCATTAAACCTGAGATACATATCAGAAATAGGTTCATCAGCTTTCATCTTAAAGTTATCATATTTGATAGTATAAGTATTTAACCGCATTTCCTTGACATTAGTTGCTCCTTCATGAGAAACAGCTAAGGTGTCCCAGATTTCAAAAGCAGTTTTACATGCAGAAATTCTATTGAATTCCTCATCTCCTAGAGCACAGTAGAGAGCATTCACAGCCTTACAATTATTATTGTAAGCTACCTTAGTAGGTTCATCCCAAGTTATTCTTTCAGTTTCTGGAATCTTGTATTGAGACTCTATAGCAGTCCAAATATCAAAACCCATACTTTCCAAATGAATTTTCATTTTGAGCTTCCATTGGGCATAATTCACACCATTAAAGAAGGGTGGCCTGTTAGTAGTAGCACCTTCTAGTCTATTATCCATAAGGAAATTCTAGAAAATATTTTAAAGAGATAAAATTTAGAACTAACAGAAATTTAAGATCTTTTTAGATAAAACTACAATCACAGTTTAAAAATAGAGAGTTAAAATAAAACTTTGAGCAAGTATAACAGAGCTAAACACAACCTCTGATACCAAATGTTGGTCGGAGTGGACACTCAAGAGGGGGTGAATTGAGTTCCAATTAAAATTTCTGTTAAAAACAATTTCTATCAAAATCCCCCAATTTCAAAAACAAATTAAACTGTAGTGAATTTATATAGATTATAAAGGTTAAATTAGTTTCTCAAAGATTAATTAATTCTCAGTTAACTTAATCTTATGATTAAATTAACTTTTGAAACTGACTTACTGATTTATAACAAATATAAACACTTGCTAATTTAATTATCAAAGTAGCTTTGAAGATAGATTATATTTCAAAGTAATAGCAGCGGAAAATGAAATAAATATGTATAGTATGGATATAGAGTATAACTATAAGCACAGAAAATTAACCAAGAGGTTCAGTCTCAAGCTGAGACTTAGTCCTCTCAAAATTTTATATAAGAATGATCCACACCCTGGATCGGGGTTAACAACAGTGAACACACTGTCCAGGTCACAAGACCTCTACCACAGTTCTTCGTGGGAAAACAAACAACAGCAGCAAGCTGTCCAGGTCACAAGACCTCTACCACTATCCACAGTGGGAAATGGGATGCAAAAAGATTTGCTGAGGATTTACAGATCCTCCAGTGAAAGTACAGGAGTCAGTGTGTGTGTTAGATATAGCAGATAACACACACTGCTCGAAATGAATGGTAATAAATCACAGAACAAGAGATGTAGAGTTTAGAGATTGTTCTGGTGATTTCAGTATAGCTGTGGACTCCTTTGAATTTGATTAGAAGTAAGTCTGAGTCCTCTTCTTGTTTCTGTTGAGAAACAGAGTGTCGTAAGCTCCAGGTTCACAGGTGGTGAGAATGTAGTCGATGAAGTTCTTCGTGTATGCACAGAACATTCCTCGAGTATTCTTGATTGTCTGAGCTTCTCTGTGTTCCTCTTGTGCTTGTGTCGTTTTTGGTATATTGGATGCACCACACTTTTCTGGTTCACTTCTCGTTGTTTGTATTCTTCACACGTTCGCGCCTGTATTTCTGGTATGTAGTCTTCTCGTATTTATCTCCCATCAGGGGACAGAAAATATTTCTTTTCAGCAGGTACGAGGTACGGGTTCCTGACATCCGACAACCTTTATCAGATATTTGACAAATCATCAAAATGTATGATATGACCGTTAGATAAATTAAATAAATTAAATGTAGGAAATAAAGAAATTAAAATAGTGAGTCGAGAATGTATGTCACTGTTGACTTCAACTGTGGTCTTCCAACTGTGGACTTCCAACTGTGGACTTCCAACTGTGGACTTCCAACTAACTGGTGACTTCAACAAAGGGCTTGCTGTCTGTAGGCTTGCAATAGTATCTTTTACTCCATGTAGCTGTAGCCTTTCTATCTGTAGACTTGTAACATCAAATTTGTTAGAACTGTATCCTTTGTCAACCGTAGACTTCGATCATCTGTAGACTTAGTTGACAGAAGCTGTCTAACTGTAACCTTGACTGTAGGCTTATGACTGTAGGCTTGTTCGACTATGAACTTGTTCCAACTGTAGACTTGTTCGTCTGTGAACTTGAGCAGAGAAAACCTTGAGCAGAAGTCTTGTAGCTGTGACCTTCGTCTGTGAGCTTTGACAATAGATAGCAGTGGACTCGTAACTGTAAGCTTGTATTAGTCTTCGACTGTAACCTTGTAACTGTGAACTTATTGCAACAGTAACTTAAGGTGACAGTTAACTGTAACTGTGACTTTGAAAGTAAAACTCTAACTGTTAGCTAACAATACCAAACTTATGTAAATGCTAATGTAAGCTGTTACAGTAAAGTTATGAGAGTAAGAATATGAACTGTTTAGAATAAAATACGTTTAAGCATAGAATAATGAGATTAATGCAAAGGTTTAATACATCATAATTAATGTTTAAGCATGATTTGGGATTATCAAAACAGGTGATTCCAACACATCACATAATTAAATCATGCATGCATGTGCCACAACAAAACAAAACATTCATCATATCATGACCAATAAAAAAGATATGTATTTAATAAAAATAAGATCATAAACTATTAAATTAATTGGGTATTATAAAAATTTCTCACATCCAATCTTATAAAAAATATACGAGTTTCTTAATCCTGTCATCACAGTATAACTCTTGAAATTAAGTGATTTTTAGAACCATTTTATCATGGTGTATCCCATGGAAGACAAATAGGTTTCATAAAAAACATATCATATTAAAATAATCTATACAATGTAAGAACAATAATGGTGGATTTAGATCATAACCCCAATAAATAATAAATTATAACAAATAATTTCCATGTATATGGAGAAGTATATTTAAAGAACACTTGGAACATTTATAAAGGAAAATAATATTTAATTAGAAATCCCTTTTTTTAAAAATGAATCATTTTCAATATCAATTTATTTGAAAACCAGTTTGAAAAAACAATAACGAATGATTTTAAAAACATATGAATCATTTCTTAAGGAAAATATCATTTCTTATTTGAAAAATATACTTTAAAACATAAACCCCTTGGAGACAATTTTCTTTTCAAATGACCTTGAAAACTTATAATCGGTGCTTAAAACGATTTTGGAAACCTTTTAATAAAATATAACGTTAAAAACATATAAGGAATATTTAAAATATATACAAAATAATTTCTTTGAAAATAAATTTGCAAATATTTTTATAAAACGTGGTTTTGGAAGAACATAGATTTCAAACCAAAAAGAGATATAATATAAAATTTTCTAAAAATGTTTTCTTAATTATCTTACGTACTAAATTGTAGAAAATGGTTTAATTACATGAATATATAAAAATTAACTATATTATAATAAAATTAATGAGTTTACTTCATATATGGGTTATAATATTTTATTTATAGAAGAATAATAATAAACAATCTCGATAAATAGTAAAATTATAGCAATAAATGGTCACCACTTTGGTAACATAAGATCATAATCCCCTTGTATTATAATAAGTAAAAGAATTATAAAATACCAAAAATATAATTTTAATCATGATATAACATTTCAAATGATTGTATATACACCCCATATAAAAATATAGGTTCATAACATGGCTTATATCTCAAAGAAAGAAAATTGAAAAAAAAATTACTTAACCGATTTGGTAACTTTTGAACCAAAAACCCCATAAAAGAGAGATCATAAAAATATATATTTAAACATACATATATTTTTGTATAATAATAATATAATACATTAATTTTCATTATATACACCACACAAAAAATTATTGGTTAATATGGTATAAGTCTCACAAAAATAAAAGTGGGACAAGAAAGTCGTTACTACATCAGTAAATTTGTAATCTTGAACCTCATGAGAGAATAACATAAATAGTAACATTAAATATCATGAAATAAATTATATTCATGATATAGCATGTCATATTTCAGTATATACACCACACAATAGAAGCGAGGGCTGAACATAGCATGAATGTCATCAGAATAAAAAGTGAGATGAAATTTCCATCCCTTAATCCTTGAATTTCTTCATACACATTCAAAACTCTCGTGTAATAAGTATATGTTTATTATAAATCTACCATGGAACCATATTTTTATATATAATAACATGCTTTATATATAATTCCATAAATTATTTTATTATAGCTTTAAATTTCCTATTTATTAACAATTTCATGTTAATTTTTGGTTTCAGATAATATCATTGTTTTTCATATATGTTTTGACATGTTATTATTGATAATCTTACATATATAAACATTTACTTATTTATGTAATGAAAAACCTGATTTAAATATCATATATATTTATATCATAAATAATTATAATAATCAATAATATATAGAAACATGAAATGGAATACTCCATTCATGGAGATGGTAGGTTGTATGTACTCATAATCATTGCTTCCATTTTATTATAGAATTGAAAGAATGAAAGTAAATGAAATATATGTATATATATAAATATATTATAATTGAAATATAATTATAATTTTATATATATCATATACTTTTAATAGAATTATCCTTAATACATTCTATGTAAAATGTGAAAGAGTCACATCTCTTTGAGGAGGTAGTAGTCCACAAATCCACAAATGAAGTTATAGTATTTACACATTATAAATAATGAATGGATATTTTATATAATAAATAAAGAAGAATAAATAAATAAAAAATATATATATATATATATTATAGATACATAAATTACATCATTATTTCAAAACATGAATGGTGGAAATGGAAGACTGAGAGACATCAGTTCATGAGGCGGTAGTCATCCACACACACAGATGATGATTGTGTATCTAATTTCATTAATTTGTGTGATAGTGTATATATAACCCTTAATATAACAATACTTTACTAAAATTAGGATACTGAGGATATTATACAGTGATGTAATAAAAACAATTAAGGGTTTCATAATTAAAATTTAACAAAAAGAGCTTTTGGAAGGATGTTACCTCCTCTTTGGGTTACACCTTGTTGGACTCCTCATGTTTTAGTCATGTATTAATGATCACAAATCTTATTTAATAATGTATTAATGATTCTACATCTTATTCAATATTGATCATTTGAATTTAATCTAATGTTTTCTCATTCTTTAAGAAGTTCCCTGAATGATCTTAATTGCTCTATATTTAGTTTACTTACTTTATACTGTCTTTAGTCTACTCTCAAATTACCGTTTTTGACAATTACATATGTCTTATCCTTTATATTATTATCTTTCTTTAAGTATGCACATAGTTACTTTGGAAAGTCTAAGACACTGTGAGTCTGCCATGGGCTAGGCATTCATATCACCATCAAGCTAGACAATGTGAAGCCAGAAACGTTGAACGAGACACTGTGAACCAGATACCATGAATGATACACTATGACCCTAAGACACTGTGAACCAGACACCACGAAAAAGACATCGTGACCTTCAGACACCTTGAATGAGACACCATGAACCAGACATTGTGAACAAGACACTGTGACCATGAGACACTGTGACACTCAAACACAGTGATCAACCTTGACACTGTGTGAAGGAGACACCGTTTCCATGACTTACTATGACTCTGTTTCTTAAACTATTATATCAAATTTCAATTTAATTTCTTACAGTCATATTTGATGACTTTAATGCAATGACATAATTAATGTTTCATTGTAGACATATCATCAAATAGTATGAGGTACGAGGAGCAGAGCACATGCAACCTTTCGGCTCCAACACGTGCATTCCAATTTAAATGAGAAGTTGGACAAAGAATCAAAGCGCACGATACAAAAACAAAAAGTATGTTAGTGAGGACAAGAATGAATAACATATTTGGAGGAAGTTTCATAAGAATGGAACACTACATGCAACTTGACATGACTGAACATATAAATCATATTTGAGGCCTAATGAACATCTTCACTTGACTGAACCTCATAGAGAACACAAGAAATATCACAACACTCGGTTTTCCACACAACATTCAATAAATGACTCAAAGCTTCATCTGCATCAATCCAAAGGAGTCCAAAACTACATTAACATCATAGAAGATCATTCTAAACCCATCTCTATATTCTTGATCAAATGTTATTATCCTTTTCTTTACATTAAGAGCAGTGTGTGCTTCTCTATGTTTGAACACACACAGACTCCTAAGCTGATCTAAAGGATTTATAAATCCTCACTCAATATTTTCTCTACACTCGTGTATCCCACTGTGGATAGTGGAAGAGGTCTGAGGACCTGGAAAACCTATGAGCTGTTGTTATTATATCTTTCTCACGTAGAACTGTGGAAGAGGTCTGAAGACCTAGACAGTGTGAGTACTGTTGTAAACCCCGATCCAGTGAGTGGATCAATATTTTAATTAAAATATTTGAGAGGACTAAGTCTTAGCATGAGACTAATCCTCTTGGTCAAAACTGTTGTGCATGTTTATTTTAGTTAAAACTATTTTCAATATTCTGATGCTAAGTACTTTAAATATAAATATATTTTAAAGTTACTTTGAAAGTTATACTAGAAAATGTTTGTATTTATTGTAAACTAGTATGTTTGTTTCAAAATCTAATCTAATCATCATATAAGATTAACTGAGAACTAATCAATCTCTTGAGTACCTAATTTAACCGTTACTATATTGGAAATTCACTAAAGTATAACTTGTTATTTAAACTGGGTGATTTTAATATAAATCATTTAATTAGAAAATTTTAATTGGAACACAATTCACCCCCCTCTTGAATGTCCACTCCGACCAACATTTGGTATCATAGGTTATTTAAAAGGTTTTAAAACTCTCTATTTGTGAAAATTTTTCAACTGTGATTTTATTTATAACTCAAAGATCTCAAAATTTATGTTATTTCTAAATTTTATATCTTTAAATATATTTTCTAAAATATTATTACGGATAATAAACTAGAAGTTGTTGCTACCAACATTCCACCATTCTTTAATGGTGTAAATTATGCCCAATGTAAAATCAAAATTTAAATTCATTTAGAAAGTACGAGATCTGACATTTGGACTGCTATAAAAACTCAGTATAAGATTCCCGAAACTCTTAAACTACTTGGGATGAACCTTCTATAGCTACATACAATAATAATTGTAAATAAATTAATGCCACTTATTGGGATTTAGGAGATGAAAAATTTAATCAAATATCTGCTTGTAAGACAGCTTATGAAATATGAGATACTATAGTTATTTCTTATGAGGGAACAACCAATGTTAACGAAATGAGAATAAATACATACACTATTATGTATTATAACTTTAAAATGAAATATGATAAATCTATTTTGATATGTATCTCAAGTTTAATGGGATAGTAAATACAATGAGCTCACTAGGAAATGTTGTTCCCGAAATGGAGAAAATCATGAGGATACTCAGATGCCTGATAAGAAGATGGAGAGGCACATCAATCTCAATAAAAAGAATAATGTGACATTGGAATACTACATGTCAAGGAGATGATTGTTAAGTTGATTATGTATGAGGAAGAATTAAAAGTAGAAAAATAATAAGATGATGAACTAAGAAAGAAATTAGTATCTTTCAAAAACTCTACTTCAAAAATAAAGGACAAAGAGAGAATTCATGCTACAGGTTATAGTTCAAGTAGTAAAGAGAGTGTATCTGACAGTGATGCTGAAATGGCCTAGATAGCCAGATGAATTAAGATGTTTTATAGGAAAAAGAAATTTTTCTTAAAATCAAATTATAAGGGATAGTATTACAATAAAGGTCATTGGAAGAAGGATTGGAAAAGGACTGATAAAAATGATGATATAGTCTACTATGAATGCTAGAGGAAAGGACTTGTGAAAGCTGACTGCCCGAATTTAAAGTACAAAAAGAAATATGAGGACAAGGACAAAAAATATAAGAAAGCTATGAAATCAACCTGGCGTACTTAAGAAGATAGTTCAATATATTCTTCCACTCAGGATGAAAAATCTCAAAAATCTAATATGTGTTTCATGACAAACACATCTGAGGTAACATTGGATACTCCTACATTAAACTCTTTTTATTCTGGAGATGATTCTGATTCAGATGATGAAAACATTTCTAGTGAATAATTATTTGAATACAGTAACATGATATAAGATACCTGCAATGAGTTAAAAGACACGTATAAAGCCTTAAAGACATAGCATGCTTTAACTAGCACTATTAAATCTGTTCTAGAAGTAGAAAAGGAAAAGAGTGCTCAAATACTCAATGAGAATATTGATATGAAATTGTAAAATGATCAAATCAGGAAATATTTAAAAAAATTGAATAATGGAAAGGACACTATTACACAAATTCTAGGAAAAAAAGTTATACCAAAATATACTACTGGTTTTGGCTATCAGCCTGGACAAAGACAGATTACAAAGAATAGACTTATTCAAAAATATGGGAAGTATGCTACTAGTTCCAGTTCTGAAAATTCTTATGTCTCAACTAGTTACTCACATAGTTATAGATCAAAAAAAGTTTATTTTTCAAAATCTTTTAAAACTACTGATTATATTAAACCCATTAGACAAATATAGGTACCAAATGTTCTTCTTGTTAACCTGTCTGGACCCAAGAAAATATGGGTACAAAAATAATTATCTATCTAAAATTATGTTGTAGGAAACCTTCATAAAAAGTTCATGTTGGGAGACATGGTATTTGGACAGTGGATGTTCAAGAGACGTGACAAGAGAAATTTCATGCTTCAAAAGCTTAATCAATATTGATTGGGGATATGTCCCCTTTTGTGATAAATCAAAAGGAAAGTTCATCAGCTTAGGCCGGATTGGTAACAATTATTCAATCTTAATATCTAATGTTTTATTTGTTGATGTACTAAAGTATAATCATTTAAGCATTTCTCAATAGTGTGAGGATGGTTTTCAATTTTAAATTTGAAAATGATGCTTGTAATGAATTTTATTCTGGTATTTACTGCACTGAGAAATGAAAATGTTTATGTTGTGGATTTGAATTCATTAACTAACCAAAATATTACCTGTTTAAATTCCTTTCACAAAGAATTGTGGATTTCGTAATAAACATTAGGAAACATCAATATACATTCACATTGAAAACTGACTAAGAAAAACTTAGTTAGAGACCTACCTAAACATGAATTTCTAGCTAACAAAGTTTGGCATTCCTATCAAATAGGAAAGCAACATAAAGATTATTTTAAATCAAAGAAAAAAGTTTCAACTTCTCCACCTCTCAAGTTGGTTCACATTGATTTATTTGCAACATCTAGAGTTTCTCGCATAAAAGGGAATCATTATGTTTATGTTCTAGTATATGAAGTTTCTAGATACACTTGGATATATTTTCTAGCTTACAAAAGTGAACCAGTTCTTACTTGATTAAATATTCCATATATGTAGAAAACCTCAGTGGACTAAGGATCAAGACCTTGATAAGTGATCATGGTCATGAGTTTGAAAATCAAGAGTTTGAATCTTATTTCTCACATAATTGATATAGTCACAACTTCTCTACTCCTAGAACACCTAAACAGAATGGTGTAGTAGAAAGATGAAATAGGATTCTTTAAGCAATTTCTGGGACAATGCTCAATGAATATGATTTACCAATTTACTTTTGGGATAAATATGTTAATACAACTTGTTATATTTTCAATAGAGTCTTGATTAGACCAATTCTTAAAAAGATCCCTTATGAGCTTCGGAACAATAGGAAGCCTAATCTTAACTACTTTAGTGTTTTTGGTTGAAAATTATTTATCCTTGATACTAAAGATAATCGTGATAAATTTTCTTCCAAAAGTGATGAAGGAATTTTTCTAGGTTACTCATTATCATGTAAAGCCAAGAGTACTTAATAAGAGAACCAAATGTGTGGAAGAATCTATACACATAAAATTTGATGAAACATATCCACATGAACCTAAGACCCCTCTTGAAAATCATTAAGAAAATATGTCTATTCTAATCCTTAATGAAAAAAATAGTGAACTTATTATTAAGACAACAGGCTCTAGAAATGTTCCAGAATCTACTTTATTTGAACTCAAACCTATAAATGAAACTGAAATCTCTAGCTCTATCTTTTCTAGACCAACTAGGACTCTTAAAAACCATCCTTTAGATGTTGTAGTAGACGATTTAGATAGAGGGACACAAACTATAGCATCTCTAAGAAATCAGTTTGAACATCAAGCTTTTCGTTCAATGCTTGAACCTAAAATTATAAATGATGTAATCAATGATGAATTTTTGTTGATGGCTATGCCGGAATAATTAAATCAATTTGAAAGAAATAAAGTTTGGGATTTATTATAAATACCTAAGGACACTTTGACCAAAGGCACTAAATGGGTTTTTAGGAATAAAGTTGATGAAGCTAGTAACATAGTTAAAGATAAGGCTAGACTTGTTCCACAAATCTATAGTCAAGAAGAAGGAATTGATTATGAAGATACATTTTCATCAGTAGCTAGACTTGAAGCTATCAGAATCTTGCTTGCCTATACCGCACATTTGAATTTCAAACTATATCAAATGTATGTTAAGGGTGAATTCTTAAATAGGTATATAGTTGAGGATATTTATATTGAACAACCCCTTGTATTTACAAACCGTCATTTACCAAATCATATTTTTAAACTATCGAATGATTTATATGGTTTAAAAGAACCTCCAAGAGCTTGGTATGACAGATTATGTACATTTCTTATTTCTAAAGGATTTACAAAAGGAATAGACGGTCCTAATCTTTTAATAAAACGAATTTCTATTGATGTTTTAGTTGTTAAAATTTATGTAAATGACATTATTTTTGGATCTTCAAATTATTCTTTGTGTGTTGATTTTTATAAAATGATGCAAAAATAATTTGAAATGAGTTTAATGGGAGAACTCAAATATTTTCATGGATTTCATGTTTTTCAAAATGAAAATGTTATTATTTTAAATCGAAGTAAATATACAGAGGAGTTTGTAAAATGATTTGGATTGGATAGCACTAAATTTTTTGACACACCCATGAGCACCACATGTAAGTTTTATCTTAATGAAGATGGAAATTTTTTTGATCAAACCACTTATAGAGGAATGATTGGAATCCTAATGTACTTAACTACTAGTCATACTGACATTACGTTTAGTGTGTGTATGTGTGCTAATTTTCAAGAAAATACTGATGAATCTCATTTAAATATTGTAAAGAGAATTTTCAAATACCTCAAGCATACACCCAATCAAGGACTATTTTATCCTAAAGGAAAAATAGTTGAGTTAGTTAGTTATTCTGATGCTGACTTCAGTGGCTGTAAGTTATATAGAAAAAGAAGCTCTGGAACATTTCACCTATTAGGAAATTCACTAGTATCATGGTGTAGTAAGAAACACAATTCTGTTTCATTATCTACTACAGAAGCTGAATACATAGCTGCTGGTAGTTGTTTTGCAAAATTTTAGTGGATGAAACACACATTACATGATTATGGATATCAATTCAGATATGTACCTATAAATTGTGACAACAAAACTGCTATTAACGTCTCAAAGAATCCTATTTCACATTCTAGGACAAGGAATATTGATGTAAGACATTACTTTTTGAGATATCATTATCAAAAAGGTGATATCACTATGGAATTCATTAGTACTGAATATCAAATTGCTGATATATTCACTAAACCATTAAATTTTGAGAGAATAGGCAACATCATACATGAAATAGAAATGATAAATCTCAAATAGAGACCTTTCTTGTTACTGTTTCGGCTCAAACTGTGTGATATATTATTGTTTTATACTATATTGTTTCATGATTATGGTTTCTCAGTTACTATCTCTCATGTTTTCTGTCTCACGATAATGTTTTGTGCTTATAGTCTCACCGTTAACATTTTGTACTTACGGTCTGACGTTTACGGTCTCACCGTAACATGCACTGAAAATCTCACTCATGGTTTCACCATGAAACTCACTCACTGTCTCACCGTAATGACCAGTCACAGTCTCACCGTAAAAATTCTTTTTTTCTTTTTTTAACCCATATCGCGATAATTGTTATTTTACCTCTTTCATTTTCATCCATTTTTATTTTAACGAATTTTGTATTCCTAAATTATAAAATAAATCAAGAATCACTCGATTCATTATTCGAGGTTTCTTCTACCTACTCTTTTTGAAACCTTCTTCACCAATGCAACCTTTCCTTCACTCGAACAGTCAGTGAATTCCATGGACCAAGCATCCATCATCATCGACACCTGAGAAGCGCAGCTCTATGAAGAAGAACATTGCACCTAAGCTGACACCGGAAGGGCCTTTAAATCCAAGTATGGTAAACCGCAGTGTTGTACCTGAGAAAGAAATTATTCCCAAGTGTATTTTGTCAATTAAGTCTCTGGTACTGAAAGTGTTAGAACAAAAAGGTTGGTTGGAATGGTTCTCGAAGGAGGATAAACCAATCTATCCTAGTTTAGTGGCTCAATTTTACATGTACGTTCAGTTCTCATTTGATTCTGGTAAATGTTTTGGTGTATAGATCTAGGTCAATGGACAGATATGTTCATTATCTTTGAGGTTATACGATGCATGCCTTAGGATACCTCATGAGGGAATTTGTGATGATTATAAAAGATTACCTCCACCATAAACTGATTTCATTGATCTGGAAGATTCACTGAAAACCCTAACTGGAAATGGAACCAATATAAGATCCATCACTACTGAATTAGATGGAGAAACAAGGATTCGGTTTATGTTTGTACAGAATCTGGTAAGTCCAAGAAAAGGTTATTTTTCCGTGTTAATGTATCAAGATGTGTTTTTTATTAACCTCACAAAAAATGGACTTAAGATCAACTTGTGCAAGTATATCATACACCACATGTGTGAGCTGATCAAAGTCACATCCAAGTCCACTTCTCTGTTCTGTTCTTGACTTATATCATCCATGATTCTTGAAAAAGGTGTGTTTGGACCTAATGTGGCTGTAATTATGGACTATGAATATTGTCTCTCAAAAGCTACCATCAAGATAATAAATATAAACTGGAATCCTTGGAAAAGATAATGGGTGGAAGACAATGACGATGTTTATGAGAAAGTCAATCCTGTGGATTATCCCTCAAGTCCGAAGGACATTTCCGATCCGGGTTTGTAACTAGATGAGCTTGTCGAGTATTTTGAAGAAGAAGTTCCTGTCCTTGAAGAAGCTGTTAGTTTCGAAACTCAACCCGAGGGTGTAACAGAATCAGTTTCGTAAGACTCAGAAAGGCATACCAGGGAAGAGCCTACAATAGAAGATGCTATAGTGGAAGATTTACCAATTCTGCAAGAGGTCAATATTGAGGAAATACCGGTGGAACAATATGTTCCTGAAATCATACACACTGCTGAAGAATTGATGGAGCTATATTTTCAACTGGCTAGGCATGAAATGAGTGAGGAACATAGAGATGAGTCTATGGATTTAGACCAAGCTCCTGATCCTATTAGTCCAGAGAATGAGGCACCTGTTAAGGGGGAGAAACCCCCAAATCATGAATCTATTGAAGCCTCACATCCAACTGAGTCATGTCCTTTAGACATTCAGTTAAAATTTTCTTGTTTCTATGATGTGAATTAGTCTCATCAGGATACATCAATCAGGCATGATATTTCCTCCCTATTTCAGTTGAATTCAATCAATAACATTTCACCTTAGAAGGAACCTGAACCTAAAATTGTACCGGTTCCAACTCATGATCCCTTATAGGAACAGAAATATTTTGTTAGTAAGAATGATCTGAAGGAATTTTAAGATACTCTCCTATCAAGAGTTGAGAAACTAATGAATACCCAACCTCTTTCTGTGATGAATTTAAGTGATAGAGATGCCTCACTATTATTGGATATGATTATTTGGAAAATAAACCCTAATATTCTCCATGATACTCAAGAGGCAACATTTGAAAATAAACTGTTCAATAATGAAGTTAATTCCCTAAGAAGTATGGTTGAAGACATGCCGAAAGAGATTCATTCGAGATCTAAATCTATTGCTCCTCCAGTAGAATCTACTGCTCCTCAAATCCCACAAGTTGGTGTGTCTCAGATACAACCATATTTATCATTTTTAGATGAAAATATTGTTGAAATAAACAAGAAAATTGTGATGGAAATGAAAGATCTTGTTTCAAACCTCAATAAACTCACTGATGAGTACACATGATGTCTTCAAAATGTTCTAAATCAACTAAAATCCCTGAGCTCAACTGCCAAAGCATATAATCAATCCTTTACACCTTCCATGGACAGTGACATGCCCATATCTGTAGTTAAATAAGATCATTAGAATGTCTTCAGTGGCTTTAATGCAAATTCTTTATCTGAAGTAGTCAAAAATAGTGATAGTGTTCTTGACATAGTATAAATCCACTCCAATATTTCTAATGATGCTTAGAACGAAATTTCCAGGAATGTGGATTATTACTTCAACAGAATTTTCTCCAAGACCGATATGACAAATCTTTTCATGTACCTTGTATAAAATCTCCGGATTCCTCCTCTGACTCAAGCCTTTAAGAACCATGTCCAGAAACTCACAGAGTTTACTCATTTATTGGTCTAATATATAGAGAATAGAGAATATTTTGAGAAATCCATGCAATATGGTGGAGAGATCATTACAAATTTCCTCAAACTCATCCAGCCCTATCTTCATGTTCAGAGTATATCCATTGTTTCTCCAGGAACTGTACCCCTCATACCAGGGCTGCCTACCTTCACCTCTACACTAGCCTCAACCCCCATGTCTGTCAGCCAAGCACTCAATCAGATCAGACCTGTGATTCTTGATCAACAACTACCTAGTTCCTCTACTACTTCTACCATGGATCCCTCAGTATTCAAATTCCTTCCTTTACCCTCATATTAATCAACATATCTACCTTCTTCTACCTCAACCACTGCACCTATGTCTTCCTCTTATGCTACTATAAAAGGAAAAGAGAAGGCCCTCCCTTGAAGGATAATAGTGTTTACTCTTTTTGATAGGGATGCTATTGTTTTTTTATTGATCTTGTTGTGTATTATCCCTTGTTTCCTATTAATGGACTGTGTACCATTTTTCCCTCGCTTAGTTCATCTTTTTGAAAATCCCAAAAGGGGGAGAAGTTTCTATATATTATGTGAGAAATTTATCCATATAATTTAATCCTATATACTCTTCAACTATATATGATTTGTGATCATCAAAAAGTGGGATATTTTTGGACTCCTCATGTTTTAATCATGTTTTAATGATCACAAATCTTATTTAATCATTTATTAAAGATTCTACAACTTATTTAATCTAGATCATGTGTATTTATATCTAATGTTTCCTCATACTTTAAGAAGTGTTGTACAAGAACTTAATTGCTCTATATTCAATTTAATTACTTTATAATATAATTAATCTACTCTCATATTACCTTCATTGACAAATACATAAGTCTAATACTTTCAATTACTATATTTATATATGTCTCCACATATGTACTTTGGAATGTCTAAGACACCGTGAGTCTACCATTGGCTATGCATTCATGACACCGTGAAGCCTGATAATGTGATTCTAGAAACCGTGAATGAGACACTGTGAACCAGACACCATGAATGATACACCATGACTCAAAGACACCTTAAACGAGACACCGAGAACAAGACACTGTGACCCTGAGACATCGTGAATGAGACCCTATGAACTAGACACTGAGAACAAGACACTGTCACCGCGAGACACCATGACACTCAGACACTGTGATCAACCTAGACACCATGTGAAGGAGACTCCATTTCCATGACATACTGTGACACCGTTTGGTAAACTATTCTATCTCTTTTCAATTTAATTTCTAACGGTCGTATTTGATAACTTTAATGCACTAACGTAATTAATGTTTCATTGTAGACATATCATCAGACAGTATGAGGTACGAGGTACGAGGTGTAGAACACATGCAACATGTCAACTCCAACATGTGCATTCCAAGTTAAAAGCGATGTGTGACCAAGAATCAATGTGCGCGATACAGAAACAAAAAAGTAAGGTAGTGAGGAAAATAATGAAGAACATATTTGGAGGAAGTTTCAGAAGAATGGCACAATTCATGCCACTTCACATGCCTGAACATAAAATCATATTTTAAGCCTAAAGAACATCTTCACTCGACTGAACCTCATAGAGAACACAAGTAGAATCGCGACACTCTATTTTCCACACAACTTCCAGAGAAGGACTTAATGCTTCATCTTCTTCAATACAAAGGAGTCCACAACGGCATTACATCACACAAGATCATTCTAAACTCATCTCTATATTCTTTCTCGAATGTGATTATCATTTTCTTTACATTACAAGAAGTGTGTGCTTCTCTCTGTTTGAACACACACTAAATCCTAAGCTGAACTGGAGGATTTCAAAATCCTCACTCATTATTTTCTTTAAACTCGTGTATCCCACTGTGGATAGTGGTAGAGGTCTGAGGACCTGGATAGCATTTGAGCTGTAGTTATTATTGTTCTCCCACATAGAACTGTGGTAGACATCTGAGGACCTGGAAAGTCAGAGTACTGTTGTAAACCCTAATCCAGGGTGTGGATCTAAGTTTTATATAAACTCTTTGAGAGGACTAAGTCTCAAATGGAGACTGAACCGCTTGGTTAATACTATTGTGCATGTTTATTTTATTTTAAACTATTTTGAATATTCCGCTTCTAAGTACATTAAATGTAAATCTATTTTAATGTTACTCTGATAGTTAAACTAGAAAGTGTTTGTATTTATTATAAACTACTAGTTTTTTTTTTGAAAATCCAATCTAATCTTCATATTAGATTAAATGAGAACTAATCAATCCTTGAGAACCTAAGTGAACCTTTACAGTATTGAAAATTCACTATAGTTTATCTTGTTATTTAAACTGTGGGATTTCAATATAAATATTTAAAAAATAATAATTGGAACTCAATTCACCCCCCTCTTGACTATCCAATCCGACCAACACTCCTTTTAGTATACACCAAATGGATTTCATGGTTTTATTTATTAAAAAAATTAAGGATTATAATTTTATATGGGTGATTTTAGAAGTTTATGTACTCATTATTTTGATGAGACAAAGTTCCTTGCGTGGTGTGATGAAGTGGTGGGGGGGGGGTGAGTGACCTTTTATAGAGGTGGAGTGGAATTCCTTTAAATAAAAAATTGAAAACACTATGTAGAAGTTTCCCTAAAATCATGTTCCTCCAATATTTTTCAAGGTTATATCCAAGAGAGTAATTTTTAGAAATATTTCCATCCAATTTATTTTTTACATGTTTCGAGTTCATTTAACTGTTTAAGATTGAAGTTTAAACATTAAGTAAACTATTTTTTTCCTTAATCATTGAAATTAATTTTAATTACATTCAATAGTAATTTGGTAAAAAAACTAATATGAAATTACATGACATTATAAACTACTATGATTAAAAATATATAATTCATTTTTCCAAATTATAATCCTAGAAGTGGCAGAAATCAATTTGAAATTAATCCTTCAGACGAGATGAGACGATGGGTTTTTAATGTGAAATAATCCAAAAATTTGAAAAAAAAATGCAATAATTAATTCTAATGACCTAAATTGAATTAATTAATGTATTATATATCAAATTACATTTTAAAGCCATATTAAAATATAATTTAACGATATTTATAATTTGATCAAAAAAATAGTATTATGATAATATTTTATATTGTTCACTATTAATAAAATTATGAAACTTGTCTAAAAATACAATAATTCTCCGTATGTAAGTTTTGATTTCCCAATTTAAAAATTAATTTAATTTTTTCAAATAAAAATTATAAAATTTTAAAAAATTATATTTAATATGGGATCAACACTAAAAAGTGGTAAAGTTACCATTTTAAAAAATACATCTTTTTATTCATAAAATTGGGATTATTATAATCTCAGGATTAAAAAATATATTGGACGAGTTTCAAAAAAATTAGATTGAACATATAATATATAAATTTTATTTAAAAAATTTAATAACAATTGGTTTTTTATATTTATTGTGATAGAATGGTGTTTATACAGAATAAAATTTTTTTCTTAGAGAAAGAATTTTTTTATTCTAAAATATTTCTTACATTCATTTATAAATAATTATTATCCAAAGGATTCGTTTTATACACATGTGGAGATCATATTTTTAAAATTTAGATAATATTATTCCTAACTTCTATTTTGATTGGTAGGTGGTACCAATAATAATATTTTAATAAAAATATTAATAGTATAATTTTGTATAGTAAAACCCAGCCTTGCGTGTAATGTAAGATATTTAAGGAACTCAACATTGTTTATAACATAATCCAAACATTGTGTTGTGTATACCATAAGATAATATATGTTTTGCGTGTAGTGAAAGCATAAATTGGCGTTGTGTGATCCACAATCCAATGAAAGTGATTTCATATAATACAATCTATATTCATTATTGTATGACATGAAAAATATGTTTAATATTAAATTTATTTAAAAAAAATATTTCACAAAATATTGAGGTGTTACACGAATTAATTTGGTAATGTGATGTATTGCATGATATAATCTGTATTATTCATGAACATGAATCGAGATTCTTTTTACAATAGTTATGTTATGATTAAGAACATATGTTATGGGTGGACATGATGCTAGCATTGTTCACAACTATGTGTGGTATTTTACCAATAAAACAAGATGTTTTATTTTTATCAATTTCCACATTCAATGCATATATCACATGATTCCCTTATAATGTTGATTATGATCCCATTATTATGTTATGATGATGATGAGTATTCTCACTCAATTTATATTTTTTCAAGTCCCTTATTCATCCTCTTATTAGGCTTTTAGCACACCCCCTTTTATTTATGCATATTCCATTGTTATTAGTTGTACTAACGATAATACAAGGGACACATAGAAGATAGAGAAGAATGAATGAATGAATTTTTTATTTTTATTATGTAAATTATATGTATGACCCTAATTTTCCAAAGACACTGAACATTTTTATCTTGGATTTGGTTATCTATTGTTTTGTTTATATTAATATATTGTAATAGTTATGTATGAAAAAGAAGTATTGGTATAGTAAAAGTAGAGGGAAGTTAGAGTTATAAATGTCATTATAATAGAGTTTTATTTGTCATTATCATGATCTATGATGTCTTCCTCACTGAGATCATTTAAATCTATATATTCTTACTAATCATAATCAGAAAACCATCATTAAAATCAGAATAATAACAAAAAAATTCTCAAGATCGAGAAAATGATCCACTCGATCCCTTGGTCTAATAGGATATTTGATAAGATCAAATGTTTCATACAAATTTTTACTATAATCCATACATTCTATTTTCTATGGGTTCTAAACTACAATCAAGTGCTAATAATCATTAGGTGTAAGAAAAATCCATTATAGGAAGAAAAATTTTCTTCAAAGTAAGGAACTAATATTTTGTACTCTAAAATGGAAACTATGAAATTTTGAGGTGGAATAGAAAAAAAAACATATAAGAAGTCTTGGATATATCATTTATATAACTCATCACATACCTTGAAAAACGGATTTGAAATCCATTATTCATCAAGAGAAATAAAAAATATGGGTGCCTTAGGATACTAAATTCCCCTTTATAAGGATAGATCAAATATGAGATGAAATTCTACAAAATCCTTCATTTTCCCCTAAGATCTACTATTGATGGCTTATTGGGAGTATAAAACGAAATTTATTAGTAAAGATAACTTTGGAATGCAAAATGGGAATGATTTATAAGATTTAAAATTTAATAATGGAACACTTATGCTCTTTGACTAAATTTTTAAATAAGACTCAAAATCTTCTACGCTCACCATTATCTGAAGGATTTATATTTTATTTTTAGGGAGAAATTATATAAGGGAATAGAATTATTTTGCTTATATTGGATAGAAATATTTAATATTTTCCTTAGACCATTAATTCTATACATTCTTTTGAATCAATTTATATACTAGTGATATGCTCAACTGAAGCCACTGAGTATCTAATTTTGTTTCAATACATAATTCTTGATCTACCAAATTAGGGTTATATGGATTTTTTACAGTAATAAATATACCTTTATTAGTTATGTGAAATTTTTGAAGGAGGTGCTTTGGTAGGAGGTGACCCATTGAGAGATTTTGTCATCCTTGGAATTTTTTCACAATGATTTGAATCTCAAAGTTTCTATTTTTAAAAGAGAGATATAGGCTTGAGAAAGAGTGTTTATAGGGTATATAAGTCTTTGAAAATAAGAAATGGATTTTTGTGGAAGAGATGTGAATAAATTCAGATTCTCTTTGGTTTTGGTTTAGTCATTTAAAAAATAGATAATAATGTATTTAAGAAATATATTTCTAATAAAGCTTATAAAAAAATTCAAACACAATAGGGGTCAGAAGGTATACTGCCTCTATATTCACATAATCTGAGGTAATGAAGTATAGGTATATTGACCATTGATTCATGGTATGTATAGTGACTGTGTGTGTAATGTCTCATTATTGGTATAGGTACCACATGACCAACTGGACATGGTTACATAACTAACTATATCACCAAACCACACTATCATTTAGCTATTCATGTGAAATATACTACATAATTACTTAATAAAATGATTAATAAAAATAAATAAATCATTTATAACAACAATTTTTATAAATACAAAGGTTAAAATAGAATTTGAAGATTTAGAAATAGTTTTTCAACCCTAATTAATGAATGATATAATTAATTCTATCAAAATTAAATGGTTTTGTGAATATTATAACGTCCCGGATCCGGCTGCCACTCAACGGGTGCCCCAAACTCGGTTGGTCGCATGACCTCAAGTGAATTTCCCCAAACACTAGAGGCTTCCAACAAAGAGCGAGGGCCTTGATCTGATAGTGGGAAAACTATGCCTTCATATTTCAAAGTGTAACACAGTGGAACAAAATACATGCATACAAAATACGGAAGCAGTAAAAAATACCAATGTGGAAATGGACACAGTACTGAAGTAATGAAATTAACAACAGTCATATATAATGATAAAATATGTCCCTAAATCTATGAAAGTAGCCAAAATAGGAAACAATGTAGTATGAAACAATACAACATAATGTACAAATACAGAAAAGTGAAATAAACAGCGCACTAGGAACTCAGCAGCATCGCAAGCCTAAGATCGGTCCCATTCTCTCCTAATCCTATACAAAAATAAAGTACCTATATAAGGACTCTTTCCCTTATATACACCTGCAGAAATGTAATCCCTTTGGGCCTAAGACATTACCCAAATAGGGTGTGAGAAATAAATCCCAGTAGGAAACCACCAAAGGCCCATACCCAACTGATTGTGAATTTTTGCAACATCAGTGTGCAGTAATGGAAAAGAAGTAAACTAGAAAGTACACAAAAGCAGCTACTCCAACCATTTCCAAATATATTTAATTATTATTTAAAAATTCAAGCTAATTGAATTGTATGTTCCCGAGACTCAGTCACAACCAATAATCACCTAAACAGTGATGCAATAAAACTACAACAAGCTATCTACCAAGTACAAGGTAAAACAACACCATGAATGTGTTTTAGATTGGGAGGTATAACATGTAAAATCACCACAGTGAATATACATGTAAATAGATTCCTCGGACATGTAAACCCTTACCCATAGGTAATCAGAATCAAAACCCTAATGTGATTTCCCTCAGGCATAACGAATATCGCCCTCAGGCGTACGAGATAATGCCCTCAACCATAGAATAAATAGCCCACAGGCATAAGAAAAGATTCCCTCAGGCTAAACACAACACTTGCACTCTGGTATGAGAAACACTTACCTCAGGAAAAACAAGCTGCAGGGCCAATCCAAACACTTATCAAGAAATTATATACATTTTCTCTATTGAAAACTCATAGCATTCTAAATCACATCACACCCTCGAGTAACCTGGCCAAACAGCTAAACAAGAGAATGCACCCACGGGGTGGCCCTCGATCCAAGAAATGATCCCAATAAACATTTTATATTTATCATTAGAATATCTATGCGGTTCTAGATATCTAAACAGCCAAGGCCTTATCCATATGACACTCCAAACATGGGTGTGTAGCACAATTGTACAAAAAAATACTTAGTATTATGAATTAAACATCAGACCACTTACCTCGATCTCCACTGATCGATATATGTGAACAACACCTACTGAATTAGATGAGAACGAAGAGGATCTGGGAAAAGAGATCTCCTATTCAAACATAAATAACATCCCCTTGGGAAATAATTGGTAATATTGGCTCAGAGAGAATGAAGGTCTTACCCGCACAGTTCAAACATGATCAACGACGGAAGAAACAGATTACCAACCTACGATTGGACACTCCTCCAAGCTCCGGCCTCTCCTCCCGAGCTCCAAACGCGTCCATTGCCTCCTCAGCAGAATGAGAAGTCTACTGCCCATTTTAAGGAGAAAAAAACTACACGGCACATAATTTTCATCATTTAACTGTTCCTCTGGCGGCTACTTTTCACTGCCATAGTATTCATCTATCGACATGAGTACACGACATGAATTTTTGAATACACAACATGTACTGTCACTCAGCTGGCTGCTACACCCACAACCTTACTGTTCTCCTGCCGACTCATTACATGGCATGTAAATACCAAGTGAACAGTGTGTAGTCAGCTTTTTACACCCTTAATCATTGACAGTCCTACATGACCTATGTTCTCATCCCACATGGGAAAAGTACACAATGTGGAGAAAAGTACATGGCATGTACCCAGAAAATTTGGGATTTCCCATATTTTCCTTGTTTTCTCAAAAACACAAAAGGTAAGAGGAAAATAAGAAACCTATATCTCATGAATAAGAACCATGTTCTTAAAAACTTCCCGCCTTAAATAAATTCGTCCATGAATTTCCCTTCCCAGGGTGGTGAAGATAATGCTCAAAACAACTCTAGCCACTGAGCACGTACGTTGGTCTCCTGCTCCCAGGTTTCGTTCTACACTCAGCCATGCTGCCATAGCACATGTACAATAGGAACTGTCTGAACTCGGAGAACCATCATTCTCCTATCAACAATACGAATCAGATGCTTCTCAAAGGACGCATCGGCTTTAAGCTCAACCTCATCGGACTGAAAGACGCGAGACAGGTCTGCATGATGACGGCGCAACTGAGATACATGGAAGACATCGGGCATGGCCCGGTACCTCTGTGGTAACTACAATCAATAGGCTACCGACCTGACTCTCTCTAGATTCTAAAACGGCCCTACATACCTCAGTGAAATTTTACCTTGTCTCTTGATCCGCCTATGTCCCAAACTCAGTGAAACACGCAAGAAAACCTGATCCTCGACCACGAACTCTTAGGGTCTTCTATGGAAATCATCATAAGATTTCTGACGAGACTATGTGGTAGCCATCCACATCTGAATCAACTCGACTTCCTCTAAAGTCTCATGCAGGATACATGGTCTTAGTAGATCTGCCTCACCTACCTCCAACCCGCAAAGAGGTGATCAGCATGCCCTACCTAATAAATCCTCGTAAGGTGTCATCTCAATAGTTTCATGAAAACTGCTATTGTATGAAAACTCGACCATGGGTATGTGCTTCTCCAAAGAGCTCCAAAAGTCCAAGATGCATGCACGCAACATGTCCTCTAGCACCTGTATTGTAAACTTTGACTGGCCACCAGTCTGAGGGTGTTAGTCTGTGCTCAGAAGCACCTGTGTACCCAGGGTCCTATGAAAACCCTTCCAGAAACAAGACGTAAAGCGGGCATCCCTATCTAAAATGATAGAATGAGGAGCCCCATGAAGACGTACCACCTCTCGGATATACAAATTTTTGATCTTGTCAACACCGAAGGTCTCCTTTATCGGCAAAAACTGATCTACCTTCATAAGTCTTTCCACAACAACCCACACGACATCACTACCTCAGGGTGACCTCGGAAACGCGGTCACGAAAGCCAACACGACATCATCCCATTCCACTCTAGAATGGGTAAATGCTATAACAGTCAGCTGGCCTCTGATTCTCTACCATCACTTGCAGACAGGTGGAGCATCTTGAAACAAAACCATCTACTTCCTCTTTCATACTCAGCTACCACTACGGATGTCTCAAGTCACGATACATCTTGGTAACTCTGAGATGCACTGCCAAAGTTGAAGCATTAAATTACTGCATCAGCTCATCGCATATATCCCCTAGTACCCATATTCATCCATGGACATGCAGTACCTCATCATCACCTAAAATCCAACCGCGAGAAGGGTCCTAACATTCCACTGACTCCGGTAGAACTAGGCCTTCTGAATCAGATAGTTGTCTCATCCTCACTCTATCCAGGAGGTTAGAAGTCACAAGTAAGGAAGAAATATAGGCTCTCCCCGGACTAGCATGCACCTCCAAATTCATCTTAGAGAACAAATCCACGAGCTTCCACTCACAACTGGCCTCTAGCACTTCCGGAATCTGTGTCATCCTACTCTATGCATTAACAACTACATTACCCTAACCAGGTGTACATGTAAGCTCAAAGTCGAAGTACTGTAGGAATTCAACCAACCTTCACTGTCTCAAGTTCAAGTCAAGCTGGGTAAAGATATATTTGAGACTCTTGTGGTCCATAAACACCACAAAATGTTCTCCCAAGAGATAATGTCTCCAACAGTATGACACATGAACAACCGCAGCTAACACTAGATCATGCATTGGGTAATTCCTCTCATGTGGCCTCAACTACAGAGACCCATACGCAACTACTCATTCACTGTGAATCAACACTGCTCCCAACCCAATACCTGATACATCAATGTAAACTGTATAGATCATTCTTTGCTCGGGAAGTATCAAGACTCGGGATGATGTGAACCTTCCCTTCATCTCCTCAAAGGCTGCCACACAAGCTTCTGACCAAACGAACTTCACACCATTCTTAGTCAAACCCGTCAAAGGCACTGCAAATTGGGATAAGTCTTGTATAAAGTGATTGTAGTAACCATACATCCCCATGAAACTCTGTATCTAAAACATGTTCTTAAAAAGATCCTATAAAACTACTGCTCTCACTTTCTTTAGGTGTACCGCAACTCCTACCTTTGAGATGATATGACCCAGAAAGTGAATCTAGTCCATCCAAAAGTGGCACTTTGAGAGCTTAGCATATTTCTGATGCTCTCTCAGTGTACTCAGTACAATCTCAAGATGGGTAGCTTGGTCATGTCGAGTGTGAGAGTACACCAAGATATATTCCATGAAGACTACCAAAAAAGCATATAGATATGGGTGGAACACGTGATTCATCAGAGTCATGAAAACTGTTGGCGCGTTCATGAATCCGAACAGCATGACCAAGTAACTGTATAGACCATATCGTTCCAAAAAGATCTAAGTGATATGTCAGATTTTCTAACGCGTAACTGATGATATCTGGATCTAAATGATAATCTTTGAGAACACTCGTGATACTCAATGTTGATCAAAAATATCATCAATCCTTGGTAAGGGATATTAGTTCTTAACCATAAACTGGTTCAGATTTCGATAATCCATGAAAATTATATGTGTACCGTCCGCTTTCATACCAAACAGTACAGGCAAACCCCATGGAGAAGTACTGGTTCAGATAAAACCCTTTGCTTGCAACTCCTCCAAATGCCTCTTGATCTCTAGAAACTCTGGTGTAGCCATCCTATAAGGAGGAATGGACACCATTGCTGCTCCTGGAACATGCTCAATAGTGAAATCCACCTCTCGCTCCAGAGGTAGTCCTGAAATGTCATCCGGGAAGACATCCCAGAAATGATCAACTACAAGAGGGAAATCCTTCTGACAAGTTCCCTATTCATCCAGATATAAACTCACAATCTGGGCTATCAGACCACCTCACCCACGATGCTCAAGTCCAGCTCGCCTTGCCTAGACATCCCATTCGCCCTTGTATAGAAACTCTCTTCCCTCTGGTAACATGAAACTCACCCAACATTGATAGAAATGTACAAAGGCTCGAAAGGGTACCAAATAGTTCATCCTGAGAATGATGTCATAGCTCGTCATCTTTAAGACATAGAGGTCCCATTGAATGTTACACCCACTAACCTTTAGGGGCACTCCCTTCACTGATGCACACCAGTCGTTCTAATCCCCAACTAAGTGTTTAGCGTCATAACATCAGAATAAGAAGAATCACAGAGCCCTAGGGTCTCCACAATGGGCACAGATATAAATCAATGTGTAGCACCAGTATCAAAAAGTACCGAAGACAAAATAGAGGCTACTAGAATAGTACCTCTGACAGTAGAAGGTCTGGTATCCTGGTCTTGTTAGGTCTGTTGCACTGCATATGCATGTCCAGTGCCACGACCTTGCAACACAGCCTGGATACCCTGAGCTTACCCGCCTTGTTGTCTCTGAGATCCCACTGTCTGTCTACCACGGCCACAACAACCAACTCAGCCTAAATGTCCCGACGTATACCAATTACCTGACTGGTAATAAGTTGTTGGCCCTGCTCCCACACGTGAAGTCTACACAGAACCCCTTTTACTAGCCACTGGTGGAATCTCCCTGCCAAAGTGCAAGAGATGGCCCATATTTCCACAAGCTCAGCACTCCCCTAGTTCAAGTGGACACTGAGGTCTCTTCTGCCCCTCTTTACCACGCTAGTAGCACCTCACCTGGCCACATGAAGAATTATGCTGACTAGTAATACCCCCATGAGTGAAATCCATCTGGATATTCTTCTTACTACTAGAAATAGTACCAGAAATTGATGCCAAACTGCCATGGCCTTCACCACTATCCTCCCGCAGGTTCCGCTTAGTAATCAATTCCTGGTTCACAATAGCCTGCACAGTAGGCAACCTGAAAATGTTCACCAACACTCGGATGTCATATCAAAAAGCATCCTCAATGCGTCAAGCCCTCAATGTCTCATCACCCACCAGAACAGGTGAAAAGAGTTGTAGCTCTGTGAAGCGGGAAGAATAATCCATCACTAAAATGGCGACCTACTACAGATTCATGAACTCTCAAGCTCGATCTGCCCTCAGCATCTATGGAAAGAAAAATTCATAGAAGAATTCCTTAAAATCACCTCATGCCATGCCCCTGTGATGCTTTGTCTGGGTGGTAACACCCCACCACCCTTTGGAAGAATCACACAGCATATACATAGAGAGCTTGACCCTCCACCCTGGAGCTGTCTCTAGATGCTAGAAGATAGTCTGCATAGAACCTAGGGAAGACTTCATATTCTATGGTCCACCATCCCCTGAAAACATAAGTGGATGATGCTTCTAGAATATATGTGTTAGCTCTGCTGTAGATGTGATAGCCGGTGGTGCTCCCTACAAGGTTTGCATTAACCTCATGATGCCTTCATGGAACTGATCCTTTGTGCATGTGTCCAGTATAACAGTTGGCGCAACATCTGGCTCTGCTGGAGGATCCATCGGTTGCACATGGCCTACCCTTTCTAGGGTACACTTGTTTCCACTCTACTGGAAAACAATTTGAGGTCATCTCGGTGGCATTTTTCTATAAGGGAAAATACACACCTTAGATCAAAATAATGAAGGACTGAAAACAAGGATTTTAATAAGGGAACACGAGAATGAAACCATTCATGTTTTTTTTTACAAAACAATACTACATGGATTGTATAATAATTACGCAGTGTGTTCTCTTAAGTCTTTCAAATGGGCATGTACTCTACCAGCACTGGTCTTGTAACACCCCAAAACACACGGTGTGTTTTCCACACACACAGCGTGTACTTGATTATTATTCCCTGCCCGTGTCCCTTAGCACAGATTATCCAGAAGTCTCACCTTTGAATGAAACTACACGTCTTGTATAATATCAACATGGCATGTACTGGATGAGCTTCATTGACCCGTGTTGTCCATTACACAGCCGGTTATGCATCTCACTCTACACGGCATGTTCCATATAGACATGATGTGTATGTCTTATATTCCAACTACCTGTGTTGATAGTGACACGGTCGGCTACTCTGTTAACTCTACACGGCGTGTTACACCTGCACACGGCGTGTACACCACCCAAATTTTCCCAGCCACATGACCAAGACCACACGGCCTCTCACCGGTCAAGACTACATGGTGTTTCGCTCTGGTACACGGCATGTTTAAGAAGAGGTAACACCAACCCGTGTTTGATAGTTACACGGCTGGATCCCCAGGTCAAACTACACGGTGTGTTCATTATTGACACGGTGTGTATATGGTCATATTTCACCACACATGTTTTTAGTTACACGGTGAACACTGGTTCAACGCAACACAACGTGTGACTTCAAAGTTTCACAATCCCATGTTTTCACCCACATGGCCTATGACATGGGAAGAAACTACACGACGTGTACATACGGTACACGGTGTGTACTTAATTTGTTTTTCTTTTCATCCTGAATAGAAGAGTAAATGACATGTAATCATAATTACATGGGGTGTCCTCTAGGTTTTTCAGGACATTAAGTCTCAGAAACTACTCTGGATCCCAAAAAACATTGAAACCCACACCAAAGTGCCAAATTATGATCTGGGAGGGACCATACTCCACACGTACCAAAGCATGGCATCTTATGCGTATTATAACAATGTAAAGCAGTCGATGATTTGCCAAATTCTGATTGATGAGGGCCCATATTACTCAAAAAACAATGTTTAGAATTCATTCACAGAACCGTACATAACAATACCTTATCAAATAGCAAGTGTTTATCAAGGCATCTATCACAACATCATGCATTTTCTATCACGACATCTATCACAACAACATGCAATTTATAATACACCTATATGGAATAGAAACTATGCTTGGCATGTGATTCTATCATGTGCCTAAATGATGCATGAGATGGCATACCCACATCTCATTAGGATTCAACTAAATATTACCCTGTTATAAAAATATAAACATCACACAACATGTGTGTCACCCAACGGTGAAAATAAAATCAACTGTAAAATTGAAAAATTAGAAAAAATGAAAAACGATGTAAATTGGATTTTACCTGTACATGGGTTAGATACTCCCAGGAACAACTTTTTACCAAGTACCTATTTCCTCCAATCTCTGACTATAGGGTCCAAATAGTAAGTCAAGGAGAAGAACCGCCTCTAATACAACATTGTAATGTCCCGGATCCGGGTGCCACTAAATGGGTGACCCAAACCCAGTTGGCCACATGACTTCAAGTGCATTTCCCCAAACGCCAAAGGTTGTCGACTAGCAACGAGGGCATAGGTTTGATAGTGGGGAGATTATTCCCTCTTTTATCAATGTGCAATGCAACGGAACAAAATACCAGCATACTAGAAACGGACACAGTAAACAATACCAATACTGAAATGGAAACACTACTTAAGTAAAGAAATGATGAACAATATTATATAATGATGCAATATGTCCCTTATTATATGAAAGCATCCAAAACATGGTACACTGTAGTATGAAACAATACAATTCAAGGGAAAAATACATCAAACTGAAATAAATAGTGTAATAGGAACTCAGCAGCATCGCACGCCTAAGCTCGGTCTCATGCTCTCCTACTCCTCTGCAACAATCAAGTACCTGTATAGGGACTCTTGCCTTTATCTATACCTGCAGAAAAAATAATATATTTGAGCCCAAGACATGACCCAAACTGGGTGTGAGAAATAAATCCTTATGGGCAACCACAAAAGGCCGGTTCCCAACTGACAGTGAATTTCTGCAACAGTATTGTGCAGTAATGGAAAAGAATTAAACTAAGAAGTACTCAAAAGCAGCTACTCCTACCATTTCTATTTCCATTTAATAATTGTTCAACAATTCAAGATAATTGAATTGTAAGTTCCCGAGACTCATCCACAACTGACAATCTCTTAAATAGTGCTACAACAAAAGTACAACAAGCTATCTAACAAGTATAAGGTAAAACAACATCAACGCTGTGCTTTAGCTTGGTAGGTATAACGTGTAAAATAACCACAGTGAATATGCATGGAAATAGTGTCCTCATACATGAAACATCTTACCCCTAGGTAATACAAATTCAACCCTTAGGTGATTTCCCTCAGGCGTAAGGGATAATTCCCCCAGGCACGGAAGCAACTGCCCACAGGCATAAGAAAACTTGCCCTCAGGCTAAAAAAACACATTCCCTCAGGCACGAGAAACACTTCCCTCAAGATAAAAAATATATCCGGCCGATCCCAACACATAGAAAGAAATTATATACATTTTCTCTCAAAAAAAAATCATAGCATGCTATATCACGGCATACCCTCGTGTAACCTGGGCAAACGGCTAAGTAAGGGAATGCCCCCACGAGGTGGACATGGATCAATGAAATGATCCCAATTAACATTTTATATTTATCATTAGATTATCTATGCAGTTCTATATATCTAAACAGCCAAGTCCTTAGCCATAAAACACCAAAACATGGGCGTGTAGCACAATGGTACACAAAAACACTTAATTAAACATCAGACCACCTACCTCGATCTCCATTGATCGATATATGTGAACGACTCATCCATAATCATATGATAATGGTATAGATATAGGATAAGATATTTACCATTCAAACATAAATAACGAACCCTCAAGAAATAATTGGTAAGAACAGATCAAGGAGAAGGAAGGTCTTACCCACACAGTTCAAACAAGATTGACAGTAAAAGAAACGGATTACCAGCGTGTGATCGGGAACTCCTCCAAGATCTGACCTCTCCTCCGAAGCTCCAAATGCATCCACTACCTCCTCTTCATAATGAGAAGGTTACTTCCCATTTTAAGTGGAAAAAAACTACACGGCGTGTACTCTAAAATACACGGTGTGTACTTTTCATCATTTAACTATTCCTATGGCAGCTACTTTTCACTGTCACACTCTTCATCTGTCGATATGAGTACACAAAGTGTATTTCTGAATACAGGGCATTTACTATCGCTCATCTGGTGGCTACACCCATAGCCTCACTATTCACATATCGACAGATTACACGGGTAAATACCAAGTACACACCGTGTAGTCTAATTTTTACACCCTTCATCACCGATAAGCCTACACGCACTATGTACTCATCCCACATGGACAAAATACATGATATGTGGAAAAGTACATGACATGTACCCACACAATTTGGGTTTTTTCCACATTTTCCGTGTTTTCTCAAAAACACTTAAGGAAATGGGAAAAGAAGAAACTCATACCTCAAGAATAAGAATCGGGTTCTTACAAAAATGTTAGAAATATGATGTTTTGTACTAACGAATTAAATATTAATATCCCCTTTTTCTAAATCAATATCATAAATATATGAATTATATCAATATGTTATCTGTTAAATTAGATAAATTATTTTTAGAAATGTTAATACAACTCGTATTATCAAAATTTATAAGGATTTTTCTAAACTAATAACAGTTTCCTTGTAATGTTTTTTCATCCATAGAATATATGCATAATAACTACTTGTAGCTATGTACTCATCTACATTAGCGGGTAATGAAAAACTAGTTATTCTTTTTTCTACATCATGAAACTAGATAGCTTCCAAAAAAGTGATGGGTTCCATCAGTTCTTTGTTTTTCCAACTTGCATCACCAAAATCATCATATGAATAACTAACTAAATCAAATTATTTTCCTCTATAATAAAACAATCCAAATTTTTTTATACCATTAAGGAATTTAAAATTATTTTAACAACATTAAAATATGATTCCATTTTATTTTTTTGAAAATGTGGATGCATTCATACACTAAAAATAATATCTTTTTCACTAAAAATTAATTATTTTAATCCTCTAATTATACCTCTCTATGGGGTTTGACCTACTAGTTTCATAGTTTTATTAGGATCCAGATTTTAACATGTACTCATTGGAGTATCACTACCATTGGTGTTATCCAAACCAATTTATTTTAGATGATACTTATTGTACTGTCATTGATTTAAAATAATTTCTTCATTTGAAAATTTTTGAAACCAATGAATAATTTCAGTTCACCCATTAACCACATTAAAAATTTAATTTTTCTTTAAAATTGATAATTAATTACACAAAGTATATTTGAATGATCCGAAAATAATATCGAAAACATAGATTTCAACTACCAAGACATATGTAGAAATTCATTTGTTAAATTATGCATTATTATATATAACTTTAGTAAAACCATTAGAAATATAAAATGAGTCGAGCCTATCATACCAAGATCTTGAATATTCTTATAAAACACACAAATATTGTTCATTTTGAAAATTTATTTCCAAAATAATTTTTTTTCTCACTAGGGGTTTTTCATAAAAACAGACTCAATAATATATCCATTTTTAAAGGAACACTTAACATCCATTTCATATAATTTGAATTTCAAATGTTATTCATAAGAAATAAGTATTCAAAAAAAAGTATTCTTTCTTATAGTCTAAATGGATATTTATATTCAATGACCTACTATATACTATAACCTTGTGTAATTAGTATCACTTTTTGTTTAATTATTTTTCCAAACTCATCAACCTTCTACATAAACACCCGCTTATTTCCAATGGTTATGAAGTATTTAGGTCATTCTACAAGTATATATATTAACTTTTAAAAATAATTTAACCCTTATTGCACATATATTACTTATAATTCAACATCTATTGATTTAGAGATGTTTTTAGGTTCATGATGTGGTAATAAGACTGGATGTTAAACCTAGTTTATAATAGGAGCTATAGTTTGTGTAACATTATCTAGAGCGCCAAATACAAAATCTAAGGGATAGTCTTTTTGAGTTATAATTTCTATTGGGACCAAAGTGTTATGTACATCATATTATTGTATATGTTATTGTTCAAATAGTTCCTCTTTCATATGAGGTTTTTATATAATTGGTTTTATATAACCATCAATTTTCTTGGTTTTTGTTCTGATATTTAGATTATAAATATCAACCTCATGGTTTTCTAAAGAGTATTTAGGCCAATATTGATATGTTTCATTGAATTTTACATGTATAGATTTTTTAACATTTTTGGTTCTTTTATTGAATATCCTATATGATTTTCTGGATGTTGAATAATAAATAAAAATTTGACCATCACTGTTGGATAACAAAATTTTCTAATATTTTCTTTGTAATGTGTATAATACTTTACAACCAAAACTAAAAAATAATTAACATTTGGTTTTATATAATCCTACAAGACCAATAGATTATTCTTTAAAACATTTATAATAAATAATATATTGATGATATAGAAAAATTTATTCTCATTCTCTACAAAAAAAATGGGTGGATAATACACATTGAGCCTAGTCTGAGAAATCACATGAAGAGTTCTATTCCTTCTTTCTACAACACAATTCTATTCGGTAGTCATAGGATAAAACAATTTGTGATTGTATCCATTTTGTGAGTAGAAATATTCAAATTCTTAATTTTTAAACTCAAGGATATGATCAATACATAAGATCTTAATTGTAAGTTCAGAGATAATTTTTATAGAATTTTTATATTTGGAAAAGTAGGAACAAGCTTCTCTTTTGTGAGTTAGAAAGAATACCCACGTGAATCTTAAAAATTGATGTACTAGAACATTAGAATAATACATTATATGAAATCTTGCAACTCATTATGTTCGAGACAAGTATATGTGATCCAAATCTATTGGGTGAGATGTTGAAACGTTTTTCATTGTTGTAAAACAGATCTTATGTTTCTCACCTTTTTGAAGTGTGTTACAGACATTGACAGTTAGGAATTATAGTTGAGGATGATACATAAATAATCATTTATTGTTTATATTTCTAATAAAGTGAGGTTTATAGTATCCTAGTCTCCTATTCCATATCCAATATTCTTTTCCAAAGTTAGTAAAACAAAAAATATTTTGAGAAAATAATAAATATAAATAAACTATATAAAATATATCATTACACAAGGTGGTAAAAATTAAATCATCATTAGAATCATAATTTTTTCAAGAATAATTTTCAAAAATAACTTTATTAACAACATCAAATAATTTTGGGTTACTAAATATATTATTTTTTAAAACATCAACGAATAAGAATTTATATAATAAAACAGAATTAGAATTACCAATTTGATCAAATCCTAATGTTTTACCATCAGAATATCCACTATAAGTGATCTGTATACCAACAAACTTGATAATAATTTTAAAGCTTTAGTTTTCCCAAACCTTGGGTTTCTAACATCCATTTTCAGTATACAATATCTTTTTACTATAAATTTTTATTAAGGTTTCCTACACACATTTAAATATAAAAATTCATTACCCACACTTTTTTTTTGTCTAGAAATGATACAATTAAAATATTTAGGAGCCCAAATTCATTTAACATGTTTACCATAAATAGTTTTTATTATTTTATAAAAAATATTATTCACTACATATGAATATGAATTTTTTACAATGTTGGTAGAGCTTGTGCTAGAATAAATTTTTCTTATAAATTATCCTCTAACCGGGATGCTATCCAGTACCAGTTGTATACTTGGGGGTGGTTTATTCATCAGGAAATGTGTTCAAGGTTAATCTACCATTTATAAACTATTTATGATCATTTTTACGTACTTATTTTACAATTTTAGTTCATTATTTTCTATTTATAACTTATTATTCTTTTCCTTTTCTATTGTAATAAGGTATTTAAAATGAACAGATAAAGCATGTTGGTTATTTACAACTTTTTATTTATCATTATGTTCATTGAATGCTTCCCCAAGAATGTTAGAGTATTCAAATTTACCTTAAATTATCATATATTCATCATTATGTTCATTCTTATAGATATTATAAATATGAATTGAATGTGTAGGAATAGTATTTGGAAGCTTGGATGTGTTTTTTTAAAAACACATGTTACCTATTTCATTTTTTTTATTCACTACTAATTATTTTGTTACTTGAAATATACTCTGTCATTCTATGTGTCATTAATTTACATATTAACCATTTTTCCTTTTCACTATAATGATTTATTATTTTTTAATTTTGAAAACTCTTATTTGATATGACCCATTCCTTTTCAGTCATAACAGGTCACTTCACCTGATTGATTATTCTAATTCCAATTCCATTTTCTGTCATAATTTCCATCATAATTTTATTCATGATTAATATCATATTCTTTTATAACTTCTTAAATATCATTTATAGATTACCCCTCTCCGTATCACAATATATAAGGGATTCATCCTCACAGAAAATGTATTATTTGACTTTTTTTAGCACTGACCTGAAGGTCTTGAAAGCAACTGAATTTATCGTTGGTTCATCTTCTTCCATATTATCATTTGGGTTCCAAATCTTACATCATGAGATTTCAAATAATCTCAGAATATATTATTTTAAATATATTTCATAATTCTATATCAGAAATAAATGATCCTCTCCACCAATCAGGTAAGCATTACAAGAGTCGCATCACTTGATATTTATCTCAATTTTCATCATATGTGCATGTGATGTATTGAAAATATTATTTACCCTAAGATACATATAATTAATTATTTTAGAAGCATTCATATTAAATATATCATACATAATATTATAATTTATCCAAGTGTATCTCTTTAACATTTGAGTTTACTTCATGAGAAATAGAACATGTATCTCATATTTTATATGGAGTATAGAAAAGTAGAAATTATATTAATATCATATTACTCTAATTCAAAGTATAAGTAATTTACACCTTAATAATAATAGTCATAAGAAGCCTTAGTGTCGTTACACGAATCGGTTCTAATATCTTTTCCCTATCATATTTTTCTTCCATTACTGTCCAAATATAAATTCTTATTATATCTAAATTTATTTTAATTTTGGTCTTATACTGATCATAATTTGTTCCATGAAAATTTATAGGTCTTTTAGTAGTTTTCTCTTTTAATCATTGATTATCTATAAATAAATAAATTTTTGAAATCACATAAACATTTATTTTTCAGAGAAAACTTGTTTAAACTTAAAAAAGAAATAATTACCTTCAATACCAACTATTGGTCACAGTGGATAACTGATAATGGTGGGGAATTGATTTTCCAATGAAAATTTCAATTAAAAATTCTTTAATACTAATTCCTCTAAATTTATATAAATACGAATTTAAAAAAATATTAGGCATATACAATTTTATCATTCAAAAATATTCGAAAAATATCAATCACAACTCCATTAAAATTATTTTCAAACTGTTTTAACTTTAAAAAGATATATAATTTTATCTAAAACAGTATATAAAAAATGATTTACTGAAAAAAATAAAATTAGTGTTTTGATATATAGTTTTCTATAATAATCTATTTTTTTAAATAAAATAAATTAAACAAAAATAGAAAACTCACAATGGAAGAAAACAAGAGGTTTGGTCTCAATCTATGACCTAGCCCCTACACTTGAAATTCACACACTAATTGGTGATTTATAAAAGTATAAATTGATCGAAATTATGAATCATGTTGTTAAAAACATCCCATAGGAATTATATACTACACAAAGCCTCTACTTTAGTTCTATGTAGGATATCAAATGTAAAACTCTATGTGAGATTGTTTCTAAAACTCTCCAATAAAATAGAGAATCCTTTGTTAATGAATGAAAAAATATAAAAAATATAACTCTAAATTTTTTCTAAAATGGATATTTTAAAAGATAGAAAGTGATATGATTTCATGCAACTCAGTTTCATTATCTTCAGTTAATAAATAGACTTCAGATCTATCCTTTAATATATTCAACCATGTTTGCATAGAGAAGTCTAAAAAATAGTGATATGAAATGTTTATAAGGTCCTTTGTATATAATTTTATCCCTTAGTGATATGAATATTATTTTTTATTCTCTATATATTTTTCTTTGAATGGTTCTTCTTTTTAAGGAGAAATAAATTTCAAAACAGCTATTACATGATATTCATTATTCTCTTAAATTCACTAAAAATTCATTTTTTTCTCAAAAATACTGTCACTGGATATTTTATAATACAGCATTACTTAAGTGAGACATAGTCACTTGGACTTCACTTAAACAACATTTACATTGGATTTTGTTTAATATGAACATTTTCTTACCAAGGTATCTTTCCACTATTTCTTTAATATGGTCACTTGGGACAATAATATGTAAGGATAGCATGGTTTCTTATTATGGTCACTTCTTTCTAACAAGTTCCCACTTCATTTCCTCTCACGATGACTTTGATTATTCTCAGGTTTAATTTATTTCTTCAGGTTTTATAATCATATATTCATGTGGTATGTGCATATATTCATGTACTAGTTTTATCTCTTCTTGTATTAGCTTTATTACATCAAATAGTAGGTTGAATCCTTTATGTAGTCACCTAACTACTTCACACAGTCACTTATTTAATTCAAATTATAATTTAATCTCTTCACATGTTCACTTTTTTATTTTTCATAATAGCTACTTATCTTCTCAAGGTCACTACATTATAGAAAAATGATAAGTTCAAGACCTAAAATTATTTTCTTACATAACTCATAGTAACTTGGTTATCCCTGCATTATATAGTGACCTGATCATAACATACTTTTATATTACATAATTTTATATAAATATTTATTACATTACAAAAATACATGCCCAAAGAGTTTAATAGATTAGTGTTATCGTAAAGTCAAAAACATAATATTTTATCCAAGTGAAGGTTCTTAATAATCACTTATAAATATCTCCACCTTTAGTACTAATACCAATAACCATTCATCATAAACTAGGGAAAATAACCATAAGGAATGGGTGAACGTAGATGCTCAGTAAGGGTAAATAAAAGAAATTCAAAAAAATAACATAAACAATGGGTATGAAACTTGAGCATAACATTTACAAATCATACACTACATGTTAGATATCATAATAAATATTTAATGTTCATAATATAATGTTTATAATATAATTAAAAACATAAGTCGTGAAATCATAACATTGGAATAGAACATGGAATTGTTGCAGACACATAATCGTATAAAAATTCTATTTCACGGTGGACTACCAAGGCCATCATAACATGTTAGGATAGGATTAATCACCAATATAATTGCTTTGGTTTTGGGAATCCCTACAATTTACTCCTTTATTTTGGTCTTGGGATGTCCTCACTTTTACCCTCTTTTTTTAGGCTTGTGATGTCCACCTATTTACCCTCTTGTTTTGAGCTTGGGATTTCCTCACATTTACCCTCTAGTTTAATGCTAGGGATTATGTCCCATTTACCCTCTTGTTTCGAGCATTGGATTTTATCCCATGTTCCCTCTTGATTCAATCTTGGGATGTCCTCCAATTTACCCTCTTATTCTGGGTTGGTATTCCCTCATATGTACCCTTCGAGCTCAAAAAATTATCATTTCTCAATGAATTGGAAGGAGATATAGGTCCCACATGTCATATAACAAAATCATACATACATGTGCCACAGGAAAAAAACATGCAATATATCATGACCCAAAAAAAGATATGGTTTTGAAAAACAATAAACATAGCCCAAGAAATTAAGTGGATATCATTAAAATCTAATCACATCATATTTTAAATGAAATAGATCTGTTTCTTACCTATTTCATTAAATCATAACCCATGAAAAATACAAGGAATCAAAATCATATAACTTATAAAAGACAAATTTATTTCATAAACATATTAACCATAAAAGAGAAATGAATTGCTCTAATATATAACCCTTCAAAGAGAAAATGGTTTCATAAAGGCCATGACAACAATCATAGCCCATTCAGATAACGAATATGAATGAATCCATTAGATAATATCCTATAAAGGCATGACTAACATCAACACATGTCATCTTATATGGAAAATTATTTTGAATTATCTTTCAAAATATTTTCCTGCGGAAAGTATTGTTTTTTCTATGAAAAATACTTCTTTATTTGGAAAGCCATTTGAAAGTAATTTTTGTATAAAAAACCTCAAAACATATAATTAATACAAGAAATGATTTTTGAAAACCATTTCCCTTGAAAAAATATAGAATAATATTGAAAACATTTTAAAAACATTTTTTCGAAAACATTTTGAAAACATTAAAATAAATATAGAAATTTATTTAACTCATCACATTGAAAATACATTTAAATTTTATAAATACATCTAGAATATTTTTTGAAAACAATTTCATTTATTATACATTGAAACATATAAATAAAAATTGAAAAAATTTTGAAAATAATTTTTTTGAAAATAATATTGAACAATTATAAATAAATATTTTAAAACAATAAAAATAATATAAAATACCTTTTTCCTGGAAAATTATCTTCAATAATCAATTTAAAAAAGGATTTTGAAATAAAATATATTTATGACTAAATAGAGAGATATGGTCCGATTTTTCATTAACATGTTTTTTAATTATCTTAAGTAAAAAATAGTAGGGAAATTGTGCTAGTACATGAATATATGTTGAATAAAAAACTATAATGATTTTTAATAGTGTTATGGAAATATTTATCATAAGATATCAACAAAATAAGCATAATCATTAACAATATCGAAAAGGGAAGAGATTGTTTCAACAAACTCTTATCACATGGTTACTTAGGATCATACTCTTCATGTAAGAAAATACAAATTAAATAAATCATAAAATATAATTTATAGAAGTATATTTGATAAATAACATGTCAATTTTCATCATATATACCTTGTTGAAGAACATAGGTTCATAACAAAACATGTGTCTCAATGAATCAAATTTGAGATAAAACTACTTTACGGATTTGGTATCTTTTGAAACATTAATCCCGTGAAATAAATATAATTGAATGGGTATTTATTTACCCATATATTTATGTATAATAATAATATAATAAATCCATGGTAATTATAAAAACAACACAAAATGGATGGGTGGTGAGTAAATCATGTATCTCACAGATGTGAAAATTGAGATGAAATTCATATACCTTATGTCTTTACTCTCATCGTACTCATTCAAACCAACTGTATAATAAATATAAATTTATTATAAATGTTTTACATGACCATATTATTATATCTAATACCATGTACGTATTTATTATGAATTTAAATTACACACATTTTATCAATTTCATGTTAAGGTTGCGATTCAGGTAATATTCGCTTGGTTTTTCACTTGTGTCATAATTTGTTAAATCATTGGTCCTTATACATATATAATTATTTATAGAATGTACAACATTATATAAAAATCATTTATATCCATTATAATTTTATTATAATAATCTATTTAATATACAATTATTATATAGAATACATCGTTCATGGAGATGATTAGTTGTTTGTACGTATGAACATTGTTTCCTTTTTTTATTGTCATATTGAAAAAAATAAGTACATGATATGTATATATATATATATATGTATAGATATCATTATTCTTGTATCATTATAATATCATATATATTGATGTAAGACATCACTTTTTCAGTGATCATTGTCAAAAATGTGATATCACTTTGGAATTCATTAGTACTGAATATCAACTTGCTGATATATTCACTAAACCATTAAATTTTGAGAGAATAGACAACATCATACATGAACTAGAAATGATAAATCTCAAATAGAGACCTTTCTTGTTACTATTTCGGGTCATACTATGTGATATATTATTGTTTTATACTATATTGTTTCATGATTATGGTTTCTGAGGTACTATCTCTCATGTTTACTGTCTCACGATAATTTTTTGTGCTTATAGTCTCACCATTAAAATTTTGTACTTATGGTCTGACGTTTACTGTCTCATCGTAACATGCACTGAAAATCTCACTCATGGTTTCACCATGAAACTAACTCACTATCTCACCGTAATGACCAGTCACAGTCTCACCGCAAAAGAAATTCTTTTTTTAACCCATATCGCGATAATTGTTTTTTTACCTCTTTCATTTTCCTCCATTTTTATTTTAGCGACTTTTGGTATTCGTAAATTATAAAACAAATCATGAATCAGTCGATTCATCATTCGAGGTTTCTTCTACCTACTCTTTTTGAACCCTTATTTATCAATGCAACCTTTCCTTCACTCGAACCATCAGTGAATTCCATGGACGAAGCGTCCGTCATCATCGACACCTGAGAAGCGCTGCTCTATGAATAAGAAGATTACACCTAAGCTGACACCAGAAGGGCCTTTAAATCTGATTATGGTAAACCGCAGTGTTGTACCTGAGAAAGAAATTTTTCCCAAGTGTATTTTGTCATGTACGTCTCTGGTACTGAAATTATTAGAACAACAAGGTTGGTTGGAACAGTTCTCGAAGGAGGATAAACCAATCTATCCAAGGTTAATGGCTCAATTTTACATGTAGATTCAGTTCTCATTTGATTCTGGTGAATGTTTTGGTGTATAGGGTTGGGTCAATGGATAGATATGTTCTTTATCTTTGAGGTTATACGATGCATTCCTTAAGATACCTCATGAGGGCATTTGTGATAATTATAAAAGATTACCTCCACCATCAACCGATTTCATTGATCTGGAAGATTCTCTGAAAACCCTAACTGGAAATGGAACCTAGAGAAGATAAATCACTACTGAATTAGATGGAGAAACAAGGCTTCGGTTTATGTTTGTACAGAATCTGTTAAGTCCAAGAAAAGGTTATTTTTCCATGTTAATGTATCAAGATGTGTTTTTGATTCGCCTCATGAAAAATGGACATAAGATCAACCTATGCAAGTATATCACACACCACATGTGTGAGCTGATCAAAGTCACATCCAAGTCCACTTATCTATTCTGTTCTCGACTTATATCATCCATGATTCTTGAAAAAGGTGTGGTTGGACCTATTGAGGATGTAATTATAGACTATGAATATTGTCTCTCAAAATCTACCATCAAGAGTATAAAGATAAACTGGAATCCTTCGAAAAGATAATGGGTGTAAGACAATGACAATGCTTATGAGAAAGTCAATCTTTTGGATTATCCCTCAAGTCTGAAGGACATTTCTGATCCGGGTTTGGAACTAGATGAGCCTGTCGAGTATTCTGAAGAAGAAGTTCTTGCCCTTGAGGAAGCTGTTAGTTTGGAAACTCAACCCGGGGGTGTAACAGAATCAGTTTCCCAAGACTCAGAAAAGCATACCTGGGGAGAGCCTACAATAGAAGACGCTATAGTGGAAGAGTTACCAATTCTGCAAGAGGTCAATATTGAGGAAATACCTGTGGAACAATCTGTTCCTGAAATCATACACACTACTGAAGAATTGATGGAGCTAGCTTTTCAACTGGCTAGGCATGAAATGAGTGAGGAACATAGAGATGAGTCTGTTGATTTAGACCAAGCTCCCGATCCTCTTAGTCCTGAGAATGGGGCACCTGTTAAGGGGGAGAAAACCCCAAATCATGAATCTACTGAAGCCTCACATCCAACTGAGTCATGTCCATTAGACATTCAGTTCATATTTTCTTGTTTCTATGATGTGAATTAGTCTCAGCAGGTTACATCAATCAGGCTTGATATTTCCTCCCTATTTCAGTTGAATTCAATCAAAAACATTTCACCTGAGAAGGAACCTGAACCTGAAATTGTACCGGTTCCAACCCATGAACCCTTATTTGAATAGAAATCTTTTGTTAGTAAGGATGATCTGAAGGAATTTGAAGATACTCTCTTATGTAGAGTTGAGAAACTAATGAATACCCAACCTCTTACTGTGATGAATTTAAGTGAGAGAGATGCCTCACTATTATTGGATATGATTATTTGGAAAATAAACCCTAATATGCTCCATGAGATTCAAGAGGTAATATTTGAAAATAAACTATTTAGTAATGAAGTTAATTCCCTAAGAAGTATGGTCGAAGACATGCCAAAAGAGATGCATTCGTGATCTAAATCTATTGCCCCTCCAATAGAATCTGCTGCTCCTCCAATCCCACAAGTTGGTGTGTCTCAGATTCAACCTTATTTATCATTTTTAGATGAAAATATTGTTGAAAGAAACAAGAAAATTGTGAAGGAAATGAAAGATCTTGTTTCAAACCTCAATAAACTCACTGATGAGTACACATGATGTCTTCAAAAGGTTATAAATCAACTAAAATCCCCAACCTCAACTGCCTAAGCATATAATCAATCCTTTACACCTTCCATGGATAGTGACATGCCCATATCTATAGTTAAATAAGATCTTTAGAATGTCTTCAGTGGATTTAATGCAACTTCTTTATCTGAATTAGTCAGAAATAGTGATAGTGTTCTTGACATAGTATAAGTCCACTCCAATATTTCTAATGATGCTAAGTAAGAAATTTACACGAATGTGGATTTATACTTCAACAGAATTTTCTTCAAGAATGATATGACAAATATTTTCATGTACCTTGTATAAAATCGTAGGATTCCTCCTCTGACTCAAGCCTTCAAGAACCATGTCCAAAAACTCACAGATTTTACTCATTTATTGGACTAATTTATAGAGAACAGAGAAGATTTTGAGAAATCCATGCAATATGGTGGAGAGTTCATTACAAATTTCATCAAACTCATCCTGCCCTGTCTTCATGTTCAGAGTATATCCATTGTTTCTCCAGCAACTGTACCCCTCATACCAGGGCTGCCTACCATCACCTCTGCACTAGCCTCAACCACCATGTCTGTCGGCCAAGCACTCAGTCAGATCAGACCTGTGATTCTTGATCAGCAACTACCCAGTTCTTCTACTACTTCTACCTTGGCTCCCTCAGTATTAAAATTCCTTCCTTTACCCTCATATTCATCAACATCTCTACCTTATTCTACCTCAACCACTGCACCTATGGCTTCCTCTTATGCTACTGTAAAAGGAAAAGAGAAGGCCCCCCTTAAAAGATAATAGTGTTTACTCTTTTTGATAGGGATGCTATTGTTTTTTTATTGATCCTGTTTTGTACTATCCCTTGTTTCCTATTAATGGACTGTGTACCATTTTTCCCTCTATTAGTTCATCTTTTTGAAAATCCCAAAAGGGGGAGAAATTTCTATATATTATGTGAGAAATTTATCCTTATAATTTAATCCTATATACTCTTCAACTATATATGATTTGTGATCATCAAATAGTGGGAGATTGTTGGACTCCTCATTTTTTATCATGTTCTAATGATCACAAATCTTATTTAATCATTTATTAATGATTCTACATCTTATTTAATCTAGATCATGTGTATTTATATCTAATGTTTTCTCATTCTTTAAGAAGTGTTGTGCAAGAACTTAATTGTCCTATATTCAATTTAATTACTTTATACTATCATTAATCTACTCTTATATTACCTTCATTGACAAATACTTAAGTATAATCCTTTATATTATTATCTTTATATTTGTCTCCACATAGTAACTTTGGAATGTCTAAGACACCGTGAGTCTACCATTGGCTATGAACTCACGACACCGTGAAGCCTGATAATGTGATTCCAGAAACCGTGAATGAGACACTATGAACCAGACACCGTGAATGATACACCATGACTCAGAGACACCTTGAACGAGACACCGAGAACAAGACACTGTGACCTTGAGACATCGTGAATGAGACCCTAGGAACCAGACACCGAGAACAAGACACTGTCACAGCGAGACACCATGACACTCATAACTCGTGATCAGCCTAGACACCATGTGAAAGAGACACCATTTCCATGACATACTGTGACACCGTTTCGTAAACTATTCTGTCTCTTTTCAATTTAATTTCTAATGGTCATATTTGATGACTTTAATGCACTAACGTAATTAATGTTTCATTGTATAAATATCATCAGACAGTATGAGGTACGAGGTATGAGGTGAAGAACACATGCAACCTATCAACTCCAACATGTTCATTCCAAGTTAAAAGTGATGTGTGACCAAGAATCAATGTGCGCGATACAGAAACAAAAAAGTAAGGTAGTGAGGAAAATAATGAAGAACATATTTGGAGGAAGTTTCAGAAGAATGGAATAATGCATGCAACTTGACATGCCTGAACATACAAGCATATTTGAAGCCTAAAGAACATCTTCACTCGACTGAACCTCATAGAGAACACAAGAAGAATCGTGACACTCTGTTTTCCACACAACATCCAGAGAAGGACTCAAAGCTTCATCTACTTCAATCCAAAGGAGTCCAGAACTGCATTACATCACACAAGAGGATTCTAAACTCATATCTATATTCTTTCTCAACCATGATTATCATTTTCTTTACATTAAAAGAAGTGTGTTCTTCTCTCTGTTTGAACACACACTATATCCTTAGCTGAACTGGAGGATTTCAAAATCCTCACTCAGACTTTTCTTTAAACTGGTGTATCCCAATGTGGATATTGGTAGACGTCTGAGGACCTGGATATCCTTTGAGATCTAGTTATTATTGTTCTCCCACGTAGAACTGTGGTAGAGGTCTGAGGACCTGGAAAGTCTGAGTACAGTTGTAAACCCTGATCCAGGGTGTGGATCTAAGATTTATATAAAATCTTTGAGAGGACTAAGTCTCAACTGGAGACTAAACCTCTTGGTTAATACTATTGTTCATGTTTATTTTTGTTTAAATTATTTTTAATATTCTGCTTCTAAGTACATTAAATGTAAATCTATTATAATGTTACTCTGATAGTTATACTAGCATGTGATTGTATTTATTATAAACTACTAGTTTTTTTGAAAATCCAATTTAATCGTTAGATTAGATTAACTGAGAACTAATCAATCCTTGAGAACCTAAGTGAAACTTCACAGTATTGAAAATTCACTATAGTTTTTCTTGTTATTTAAACTGTGGGATTTTAATATAAATATTTGAAAAAAAAATTGGAACTCAATTCACCCCCCTCTTGACTATACAGTCCGACCAACACTCCTTTTAGTATACACCAAATGGATTTAATGGTTTTATTTATTAAAAAAATTAAGGATTATAATTTTATATGGGTGATTTTAGAAGTTTATGTACTCATTATTTTGATGTGACAATGTTCCTTGCGTGGTGTGATGAAGTGGGGGGGGGGGTGAGTGACCTTTTATGGAGGTGGAGTGGAGTTCCTTTAAATAAAAAATTGAAAACACTATGTAGAGGTTTCCCTAAAATCATGTTCCCCCAATATTTTTCAATGTTATATCCAAGAGAGTACTATTTAGAAATATTTCCATCCAATTTATTTTTTACATGTTTCGAGGTCATTTAACTGTTTAAGATTGAAGATTAACCTTTAAGTAAACTCTTTTTTTCCTTAATCATTGAAATTAATTTTAATTACATTCAATAATAATTTGGTAAAAAGCTAATATGAAATTACATAACATTATAAAATACTATTATTAAAAATATAGAATCCATTTTTCCAAATTATAATCCTAGAAGTGGCAGAAATTAATTTGAAATTAATCCTTCAGACGGGATGAGACGATGGGTTTTTAAAGTGAAATAATCCAAAAATTTGAAATTTTTTTATGTAATAATTTGTTCTAGTGACCTATATTGAATTAATTTATGTATTATATATAAAATTACATTTTAAATCCATATTAAAATATAATTTAAATATATTTATAATTTGATCAAAAAAGTTGTATTATGATACTATTTTATATTGTTCACTATTAATAAAATTATGAAACTTCTCTAAAAATACAATAATTCTCCGTATGTAAGTTTTGATTTCCCAATTTAAAAATTAATTTAATTTTTTCAAATAAAAATTATTAAATTTTAAAAAATTATATTTAAGAAGGGATCAACATTAAAAAGTGGTAAAATTACCATTTCAAAAAATATATCTTTTTATTCATAAAATTGGAATTATTATAATCTCATGATTACAAAATATATTGGTCGAGTTTCAAAAAAATTAGATTGTACATATTATATATAAATTTTATTTAAAATTTTTAATAACAATTTGTTTTTTATATTTATTGTGATAGAATGGTGTTTATACAGATTAAATTTTTTTCATAGAGAAAGAATTTCTTTATTCTAAAATATTTCTTACATTCGTTTATAAATAATTATTATCCAAAGGATTCATTTTATACACATGTGGAGATCATATTTTTAAAATTTAGTTAATATTATTCATAACTTCTATTTTGATTGGTAGGTGGTAGCTATAATAATATTTTAATAAAAATATTAATAGTATAATTTTGTATAGTAAAACCCAGCCTTGCGTGTAATGTAAGATATTGAAAGAACTCAACATTGTGTATAACATAATCCAAATATTGTGTTCTGTATACCATAAGATAATCTATGTTTTTCATGTAGTGAAAGCATAAATTGGTGTTGTGAGAGCCACAATCCAATAAAATTGATTTCATATAATACAATCTATATTCATTGTTGTATGACATGAAAAATATGTTTAATATTGAATTAATTTGAAAAAAATATTTCACAAAATATTGAGGTGTTACACCAATTAATTTGGTAATGTGATGTATTGCATGATATAATATGTATTATGCATGAACATGATTCGAGATTCTTTTTACAATAGTTATGTTATGATTAAGAACATATGTTATGGTTGGACATGATGCTAGCTTTGATCACAACTATGTGTGGTATTTTACCAATAAAACATGATGTTTTATTTTTATCTATTTCCACATCCAATTAATATATCACATGATTCCCTTATAATGTTGATTATGATCCCATTATTATGTTATGATGATGATGATTATTCTTACTCGATTTATATTTTTTCAAGTCCCTTATTCATCCTCTTATTAGGCTTTTCGCACACCCCCTTTTATTTATTCATATTCCACTATTATTAGCTGTACTAACGATAATAAAAGGGACACATAGAAGATAGAGAAGAATGAATTAAATAATTTTTAATTTTTATTATGTAAATTTTATGTATGAGCCTAATTTTCCGAAGACACTAAATATTTTTATCTTGGATTTTGTATATCTATTGTTTTGTTTATATTAATATATTGTAATAGTTATGTATGAAAAAGAAGTATTGGTATAGTAAAATTATAGGGAATTTAGTGTTATAAATGTCATTATAATAGAGTTTTCTTTGTCATTATCATGATCTATGATGTCTTCCTCACTGAGATCATTTAACTCTATATATTCTTACTAAACATAATTTGAAAATCATCTTTAAAATCCGATGAATAACAAAAAAAATCTCAAGATCGAGAAAATGATGCACTCGATCCCTTGGTCTAATAGGATATTTTATAAGATCAAATGTTTCATACAAATTTTTACTATAATCCATCCATTCTATTTTCTATGGGTTCTAAACTACAATCAAGTGCTAATAATCATTAGGTGTAAGAAAAATCCATTAGAGGAAGATAAATTTTCTTCAAAGTAAGGAACTATTATTTTATACTCTAAAATGGAAACTATGAAATTTTGAGGTGGAAGAGAAAAAAAAACATATAAGAAGTCTTGGATATATCATTTATATAACTCATCATATACCTTGAAAAACAGATTTGAAATCCATTTTTCATCAAGAGAAATAACAAATATGGGTGCCTTAGGATACTAAATTCCCCTTTATAAGGATAGATCAAATATGAGATGAAATTTTACAAAATCTATCATTTTCCACTAAGATCTACTATTGATGGCATGTTGGGAGTAAAAATAGAAATTTATTAGTAAAGATAACTTTGGAATGCAAAATGGGAATGATTTATATGATTTAAAATTTAATAATGGAACACTTATGCTCTTTGACTAAATTTTTAAATACGACTCAAAAGATTCTACGCTCACCATTATCTGAAGGATTTATATTTTATTTTTAGGGAGAAATTATATAAAGGAATAGAATTATTTAACTTATATTGGATAGAAATATTTAATATTTTCCTTAGACCATTTATTCTAGACATTCTTTTGAATCAATTTATATACTAGTGATATGCTCAACTGAAGCCACTGAGTATCCAATTTTGTTTCAATACATAATTCTTGATCTACCAAATTAGGGTTATATGGATTTTTTATAGGAATAAACAGACCTTTATTAGTTATGTGAAATTTTTGGAGGTTCTTTGGTAGGAGGTGACGCATTGTGAGATTTCGTCATCCTTGTAATTTTTTCACAATGATTTGAATCTCATAGTTTTTATTTTTAAAAGAGAGATATAGGCTTGAGAAAGAGTGTATATAGGGTATATAAGTCTTTGAAAATAAGAAATGGATTTTTGGGGAAGATATGTGAAAAAAATCAGATTCCCTTTGGTTTTGGTTTAGTCATTTAGAAAATAGATAATAATGTATTTAAGAAATATATTTCTAATGAAGCTTATAAAAAATTTCAAACACAATAGGTGTCAGAAGGTATACTACCTCTATATTCACATAATCTGAGGTAATGAAGTATAGGTATATTGACCATTGATTCATGGTATGTATAGTGACTGTGTGTGTAAAGTCTCATTATTGGTATAGGTATCACATGACCAACTGGACATGGTTACATATCTAACCATATCACCAAACCACGCTATCATTTAGCTATTCATGTGAAATATACTTCATAATTTCTTAATAAAATGATTAATAAAAATAAATGAATAATTTATAACAACAATTTTTATAAATAAAAAGGTTAAAATAGAATTTAATGATTTAGAAATAGTTTGTCAACTGTAATTCATGAATGATATAATTAATTCTATCAAAATTAAATGGTTTCGTGAATATTATAACATCCTGGATCCCGCTGCCACTCAACGGGTGCCCCGAACTCGGTTGGTCGCATGACCTCAAGTGAATTTCCCCAAACTCTAGAGGCTTCAAAAAAAGAGCGAGGGCCTTGATCTGATAGTGGGAAAACTGTGCCTTAATTTTTCAAAGTGTAATGCAGTGGAACAAAATACAAGCATACAAAATACAGCAGCAGTAAAAAATGCCAATGCGGAAATGGACACAGTACAGAAGTAATGAAATTAACAACAGTCATATATAATGATACAATATGTCCCTAAATATATGAATGCTGCAAAAATAGGATACACTGTAGTATGAAACAATAAAAAATAATTGACAAATAAAGAAAAGTGAAATAAATAGCGCACTAGGAACTCAGCAGCATCGCAAGCCTAAGATCGGTCCCATGCTCTCCCAATCCTCTACAACAATCATGTACCTATATAAGGATTCTTTCCCTTATCTACACCTATAGAAATGTAATCTGTTTGGGCCTAAGGCATTACCCAAATAGGGTGTGAGAAATAAATCCTAGTAGGAAGCCACCAAAGGCCCATACCCAACTGATTGTGAATTTTTGCAACATCAGTGTGGAGTAATGGGAAAGTAGTAAACTAGAAAGTACACAAAAGAAGCTACTCCAACCATTTCCAAATCTATTAAATTATTATTTAACAATTCAAGCTAATTGAATTGTATGTTTTCGAGACTCAGTCACAGCCAAAAATCACCTAAACAGTGCCTCAATAGAACTACAACAAGCTATCTACCAAGTAAAGGGTAAAACAACACCAAGAATGTGTTTTATCTTGGGAGGTATAACATGTAAAATCACCCCAGTGAATATGCATGTAAATAGATTCCTCGGACATGTAAAACCTTACCCACAGGTAATCAGAATCAAAACCCTAATGTGATTTCCCTCAGGCATATTAAATATAGCCCTCAATAATACGAGATAATGCCATCAACCATAGAATAAATAGCCCACAGGCATAAGAAAAGATTCCCTCAGGCTAGACACAACACATTCACTCTGGCATGAGAAACACTACCCTCAGGAAAAACAAGCTGAAGCACCGAGCCAAACACTTATCAAGAAATTATATACATTTTTTCTATTGAAAACTCACAGCATGCTAAATCACAAAACACCCTCGAGTAACCTGGCCAAACAGCTAAACAAGGGAATGCACCCACGGGGTGGCCCTCGATCCAAGAAATGATCCCAATAAACATTTTATATTTATCATTAGAATATCTATGCGGTTCTAGATATCTAAACAGCCAAGGCCTCAGCCATACGACACCCCAAACAGGGGTTCATAGAACAATTGTACAAAAAAACACTTAGTAATTTGATTTAAACATCAGACCACTTACCTCGATCTCCACTGATCGATATATGTGAACAACACCTCCTGAATCAGATGAGAACGACGTGGATCTGGGAAAAGAGATCTCTCGTTCAAACATAAATAACACCCCCCTCGGGAAATAATTGGTAATAATGGCTCAGAGAGAAGGAAGGTCTTACCTGCACAGTTCAAACATGATCAACGACGGAAGAAACAGATTACCAACCTATGGTCGAACACTCCTCCAAGCTCTAGCCTCTCCTCCCGAGCACCAAATGCGTCCATTGCCTCTTCAACAGAATGAGGAGGCTACTGCCCATTTTAAGGGGAAAAATACTACACAGTATGTACTTTTCATCATTTAACTGTTCCTCTGGCGGTTACTTTTCACTGCCATAGTATTCATCTATCGACATGAGTACATGAAATGAATTTCTGAATACACAACATGTACTGTCACTCAGCTGGCTGCTACACCCACAACCTTACTGTTCACCTGCCAACTAATTACATGGCGTGTAAATACCAAGTGCACAGTGTGTAGTTATCTTTTTACACCCTTCATCATCGATAGGCCTACACGACCTATGTTCTCATCCTACATGGGCAAAGTACATGGTGTGGGGAAAAGTACATGGCGTGTACCCAGAAAATTTGGGATTTCCCATATTTTCATTGTTTTCTCAAAAACACATAAGGTAAGAGGAAAAATAAGAAATCTATATCTCAAGAATAAGAACCAAGTTCTTACAAACTTCCCACCTTATATCAATTCGTCCCCGAATTTCCCTTCCTAGGGTGGTGAAGATAATGCTTAAAACAACTCTGGCCACTGAGCACGTACGTTGGTCTCCTGCTCCCAGGTTTCGTCCTACACTCAGCTATGCTGCCATAACACCTGTACAAGAGGAACTGTCTGAACTCGGAGAACCATCATTCTCCTATCAACAATACGAATCAGATGCTTCTCAAAGGATGCATCATCTTGAAGCACAACCTCATCGGGATGAAGGATGGAAGACGGGTCTGCATAATGACGGCGCAGCTGAGATACATGGAAGACATCAGGCATGACCCGATACCTCTGTGGTAACTACAATCAATAGGAAACTGACCTGACTCTCTCTAGAATATAAAAAGGCCCTACATACCTCGGTGAAATTTTACCTTGTCTCTTGATTCGCCTGCGTCCCAAACTCAGTGAAACACACAAGAAAAACTGATCCTCAACCACGAACTCTTAGGGTCTTCTACAGCAATCATCATAAGATTTCTGATGAGACTGTGTGGTAGCCATCCACATTTGAATCAACTGGACTTCCTCTAAAGTCTAATGCAGGATACGTGGTCCCAGTAGAGCTGCCTCACCTACCTCCAACCCTCAAAAAGGTGATCAGCATACCCTACCTAATATAGCCTCGTATGGTGTCATCTCAATAGTTTCATGAAAACTGTTATTGTAGGAAAACTAGACCATGGGTATGTGCTTCTCCCAAGAGCTCCAAAAGTCCAAGACGCAAGCACGCAACATGTCCTCTATCACCTGTATTGTACACTTTGACTGGCCACCAGTCCGAGGGTGTTAGTCTGTGCTCAGAAGCACCTGGGTACCTAGGGTCCTATGAAAATCCTTCCAGAAACAAGATTTTAAGCAGGCATCCCTATCTGAAATGATAGAATGAGGAACCCCATGAAGACGTACCACCTATTGGATATACAACTTTATGATCTTGTCAACACCAAAGGTCTCCTTGATCAGAAAAAACTGATCTACCTTCATAAGTCTTTCCACAACAACCCACACGAGATCACTACCTCGGGGTGACCTTGGCAACCCGGTCAAAAAATCCAACACGACATCATCCCATTCCACTCTGGAATGGGTAACTGTTATAATAGTCCGGCTGGACTCTGATGCTCTGTCATCACTTTCAGATAGGTGGAACATCTTGCAACAAAACCATCTATTTCCTCTTTCATACCCAGCTACCACTACTGACTTCTCAAGTCACGATACATCTTGGTAACTCCGGGATGCACTTCCAAAGATGAAGCATTAAATTACTAAATCATCTCATCACATATATCCCCTAGTACCCATATTCATCCATGGGCATGCAGTACCACATCATCACCTAAAATCCAACCGCGAGAAGGGTCCTAACATTCCACTGACATCGGTAGAACTAGGCCTTCCGAATCAGATAGTTGTCTCATCCTCACTCTATCCAAAAGGTTACAAGTCACAACTAAGGAAGAAATATAGGCTCTCCCCAGACTATCGTGCACCTCCAAATTCATCTTAGAGAACAAAGCCATGAGCTTCCACTCACCACTGGCCTCTAGCACTGCCGGAATCTGTGTCATCCTACTCTATGCATTAGCAACTACATTACTCTAACCAGGTGTACATGTAATCTCAAAGTCGAAGTACTGTAGTAATTCAACCAACCTTCATTGTCTCTTGTTCAAGTCAAGCTGGGTAAAGATATATTTGAGACTCTTGTGGTCCATTAACACCACAAAATGTTCTCCCAAGAGATAATGTCTCTAACAGTATGACACATGAACAACCGCAGCTAACACTTGATCATGCGTTGGGTAATTCCTCTCATGTGGCCTCAACTACCGAGACCCATACGCAACTACTCATTCACCCTACATCAACACTACTCCCGACCCAATACCTGATGCATCACAGAAAATTGTGTAGATCATTCTTGGCTCGGGAAGTATCAAGACTCGGGCTGATGTCGACCTTCCCTTCATCTCCTGAAAGGCTACCACACAAGCTTCTGACCAAACGAACTTCACACCATTCTTAGTCAAACCCGTCAAAGGCACTGCAAAGTGGGATAAGTCTTGTATAAAGTGACTATAGTAACCATACATCCCCATGAAACCATGTATCTCAAACATGTTCTTAAAAAGATCTTATAAAACTACTTCTCTCACTTTCATTAGGTGTACCAGAAATCCTACCTTTGAGATGATATGACCCATAAAGTGAATCTAGTCCATCAAAAAGTGGCACTTTGAGAGCATAGCATATTGCTGATGCTCTCTCTATATACTCAGTAAAATCTCAATTTGGGTAGCTTGGTCATGTCGAGTGTGAGAGTACACCAAGATATATTCCATGAAGACTACCAAAAAAGCATATAGATATGGGTGGAACACATGATTCATCAGAGTCATGAAAACTGTTGGCGCGTTCATGAATCCAAACAACATGACCAAGTAACTGTATAGACCATATCTTTCCAAAAAGTTCTAAGTGATATGTCAGATTTTCTAACGTGTAACTGATGATATCTGGATCTAAAAGTCAATCTTTGAGAACACTCATGATACTCAATGTTGATCAAAAATATCATCAATCCATGGTAAGGGATATCAGTTATTAACCATAAACTGGTTCATATTCCGATAATCCATGCAAATTCAAAGTGTACCGTCCGCTTTCATAGCAAACAGGACAGGCGAACCCCATGGAGAAGTACTAGTTCAGATAAAACCCTTTGCTTGCAACTCCTCCAACTGCCTTTTACGCTCTAGAAACTTTGGTGTAGCCATCCTATAAGGAGGAATAGACACCAATGCTACTCCTGGAACATGATCAATAGTGAAATACACTTATCACTCCAGAGGTAGTCCTGAAATGTCATCCAGGAAGACATCCCTGAAATGATCAACTACAAGAGGGAAATCCTTCTGACAAGTTCCCTGTTCATCCAGATATAAACTCACAATCTGGGCTATCACACCACCTCACCCACGATGCTCAAGTCCAGCTCACCTTGCCTGGACATCCCATTCTCCCTTGTATAGAAACTCTCTTCCCTCTGGTAACAGGAAACTCACCCAACATTGATAGAAATATACAAAGGCTCGAAAGGGTACCAAATAGTTCATCATGAGAATGATGTCATAGATCGTCATCTTTAAGACATAGAGGTCCCATTGAATGTGACACCCACTAACCTATAGGGGCACTCCCTACACTAATGCACACTAGTCGTTCTAATCCCCAACTGAGTGTCTAGCGTCATAACATTAGAATAAGAAGAATCACAGATCCCTAGGCTCTCCACAATGGGCACAGATATAAATCTATGTGTAGCACCAGTATCAAAAAGTACTGAAGACAAAACAGAGGCTACTAGAATAGTACCACTGACAGTAGAAGGTCTGGGATCCTGGTCTTGTTAGGTCTGTTGCACTGCATATGCATGTTGAGTTCCACGGCCTTGCAACACAGCCTGGATACCCTGAGCTTACCTGCCTTGTTGTCTTTGAGATCCCGCTGTCTGGCTACCACGGCCATGAAAACCAACTCGGTCTGAATGTCTCGACGTATACCAATTCCCTGACTGGTAAGAAGTTGTTGGCCCTGCACCCACATGTGATGTCTGCACAGAACCCCTTTTACTAGCCACTAGTGGAATCTCCCTGCCAAAGTGCAAGAGATGACCCATATTTCCACAAGCTCATCACTCCCCTAGGTCAAGTGGACACTGAGGTCTCTTCTGCCCCTCTTTAAAACACTGGTAGCACCTCACCTGGCCACCTGAAGAATTATGCTGACTAGTAATACCCCCAGGAGATAAATCCATTTGGATATTCTTCTTACTACTAGAAATATTACCAGAAACTGATGCCAAACTGCCATGGCCTTCACCACTATCCTCTCGCAGGTTCCGCTTAGTAATCAATTCCTGGTTCACAATAGAATGCACAGTAGGCAACCTGAAAACGTTCACCACCACTCAGATGTCATATTGAAAACCATCCTCAATGCGTCATGCCCCCAATGTCTCATCACCCACCAGAACAGGTGAAAAGAGTTGTAGCTCTGTGAAGAGGGAAGAATAATCCATCACTAAAATGGCGACCTACTGAAGATTCATGAACTCTCAAGCTCGATCTGCCCTCAGCATCTCTAGAAAGAAAAATTCATAGAATACTGCGTTAAAATCATCCCATGCCATGCCCCTGTGATGCTCTGTCTGGGTGGTAACACCACACCACCCTTTGGAAGAATCACACAGCATATACGTCGTGAGCTTGACCCTCCACCCTAGAGCCATCTCTAGATGCTCGAAGATAGTCTGCATAGAACCTAGGAAAGACTTCATATTCTATGGTCCACAATCCCCTGAAAACATAGGTGGATGATGCTTCTAGAATATATGTGTTAGATCTGCCATAGATGTGGTAGCCGGTGGTGCTCCCTAGAAGGTCTGCATAATCCTCATGATGCATTCATGGAACTGATCCTTTGTGCCTGTGTCTAGTATAACAGTTGGCGCAACATCTGGCTCTGCTGGAGGATCCATCGGTTGCACATGGCCTACACTCTCTAGGGTACACTTTTTTCCACTCTACTGGAAAACAACTTGAGGTCATCTCGGTGGCATGATTCTGTAAGGGAAAACACAAACCATAGATCAAAATAATAAAGGACTGAAAACAAGGATTTTAAGAAGGGAACATGAGAACGAAACCATTCTTGTTTTTTAAACAAAACAATACTACATGGATTGTATAATAACTACACAGTGTGTTCTCTTAAGTCTTTCAAATGGGCATGTACTCTACCAGCACTGGTCGTGTAACACCCCAAAACACACGGTGTGTTGTCCACACACACAGCGTGTACTTGATTTTTATTCCCTGCCCATGTCCCCTAGCATGGATTATCCAGAAGTCTCACCTTTGAATGAAACTACACGTCCTGTATAATATCAACATGGCATGTACTCGATGAGCTTCATTGACTCGTGTTGTCCGTTACACGGCCGGGTATGCAAATCACTCTACACGGCGTGTTCCAGATAGACACAATGTGTATGTCTTCTATTCCAACTACCTGTGTTGTTAGTGATACGGTCGACTACTCAGCTGACTCTACATGGCGTGTTAGACCCGCACACGGCGTGTACACCACCCCAATTTTTCAAGCCACATGACCATGACCACACGGCCTCTCACCGGTCAAGACTACTTGGTGTTTTTCTCTGGTACACGACATGTTTAAGAAGAGGTAACACCAACCCGTGTTTGATAGTTACACGGCTGGATCCCCGGGTCAAACTACAAGGTGTGTTCGTTATTGACACGGCGTGTATATGGTAATATTTCACCACACATGTTTTTAGTTACACTGTGAACACATGTTCAACGCAACACGACGTGTGTAATAACTACACGGTGTGTGCCTTCAATGTTTCTCAATCCCCTGTTTTCACCTACATGGCCTATGACACGGGTATAAACTACATAGTGTGTACATACGGTGCACGGTGTGTACTTAATTTGTTTTTCTTTTCATCTTGAATATAAGAGTAAACAGTGTGTAATCATAATTACATGGGGTGTCCTCTAGGTTTTTTAGGACATTAAGTCTCAGAAACTACTCCAGATCCCAAAAAATATTGAAACCCACACCAAAGTGCCAAATTATGATCCGAGAGGGACCATACACCCCACGTACCAAAGATTGCCATCTTATGCATTTTATAACAATGTAAACCAGTCGATGATCTGCCAAATTCTGATTGATGAGGGCCCATATTACTAAGAAACAAACGTTTGGAATTCATTCACAGAACCGTACATAACAATACCTTATCAAATAGCAAGTGTTTATCAAGGCATCTATCACAACAACATGCATTTTCTATCATGACATCTATCACAACAACATGCAATTTATAATGCACCTATATGGAATAGAAACTATGCATGGCATGTGATTCTAACATGTGCCTAAATGATGCATGAGATGGAATACCCTCATCTCATTAGGTTTCAACTAAATATTACCCTGTTATAAAAATATAAACTTCACACAACATGTGTGTCACCCAACAGTGAAAATAAAACAACTGTAAAATTGAAAAATTTGAAAAAATGGAAAACGATGTAAATTGGCTTTTCCCTGTACATGGGTTAGCTACTCCCTAGAACAACTTATTAGCAAGTACCTATTTCCTCCAATCTCTGACTATAGGGTCCAAATAGTAAGTCAAGGAAAAGAACCACCTCTAATACAACATTGTAATGTCCCGGATCCGGGTGCAACTCAATGGGTGACCCAAACCCAATTGGTCACATGACCTCAAGTGCATTTCCCCAAACGCCAAAGGTTGTCGACTAGCAACGAGGGCATATGTTTGATAGTGGGGATATTATTCCCTCATGTTTCAATGTGTAATGCAATAGAACAAAATACATGCATACTAGAAATGGACACAGTAAACAATACCAATACTGAAATGGAAAAATTCCTTATGTAAAGAAATGATGAACAATATTATATTATGATGAAATATGTCCCTAAGTCTATGAAAGAATCCAAAACATGATACAATGCAGTCTGAAACAATACAATTCAACGGGAAAATACATCAAAGTGAAATAAACAGTGTAATAGGAACTCAGCAGCATCGCAAGCCTAAGCTCGGTCTCATGCTCTCCTACTCCTCTGCAACAATAATGTACCTGTATAGGGACTCTTTCTTTTATCTATACCTACAAAAAAAATATTATATTTGAGCCCAATACATGACCCAAACTGGGTGTGAGAAATAAATCCCTATGGGCAACCACAAAAGGCTGGTTCCCAACTGACAGTGAATTTCTATAATAGTAGTGTGCAGTAATGGAAACGAATTAAAGTAAGAAGTACTCAAAAGTAGCTACTCCTACCATTTCTATATCCATTTAATAATTTTTCAACAATTCAAGATAATTGAATTGTATGTTCCCAAGACTCATCCACAACTGACAATCTCTTAAATAGTGCTACAACAAAAGTACAACAAGATATCTAATAAGCATAAGGTAAAACAACACCAAGCCTATGTTTTATCTTGGTAGGTATAACGTGTAAAATCACCACAGTGAATATGCATGGAAACAGAGTCCTCATACATGAAACATCTTACCCCTAGGTAATACAAATTCAACCCTCAGGTGATTGCCCTCAGGCATATGGGATAATGCCCCCAGGCACGGAAGCAACTGCCCATATGCATAAGAAAACTTTCCCTCGGGCTAAACAAAACACTTTTCCTCAGGCATGAGAAACACTTCCCTCAAGCTAAAAAATCAATCGGGCCGAGCCCAACACATAGCAAGAAATTATATACATTTTCTCTCAAAAAAAATCCCAGCATGCTAAATCACGGCATACCCTCGTGTAACCTGGACAAACGGCTAAATAAAGGAATGCCCCCACGAGGTGGACTTGGATCAATGAAATGACCCCAATTAACATTTTATATTTATCATTAGATTATATATGTAGTTATATATATCTAAACAGCCAAGGCCTTAGCCATAAAACACCAAAATATGGGCGTGTAGCACAATGGTGCACAAAAACACTTAATTAAACATTAGACCACCTACCTCGATCTCAGTTGATCGATATATGTGAACGACTCATCCATAATCATATGAGAATGGTATAGATATAAGATAAGATATTTACCATTCAAACATAAAGAATGTCCCCTCAAGAAATAATTTGTAAGAACAGATCAAGGAGAAGGAAGGTCTTACCCGCACAGTTCAAACAAGATTGATGGAAAAAGAAACGGATTACCATCATGCGATCGGGAGCTCCTCCAAGCTCTGACCTCTCCTCCGAAGCTCCAAGTTCACCCACTACCTCCTCTGCAGAATGAGATGGTTACTTCCCATTTTAAGTGGAAAAAACTACATGACGTGTACTCTAAAATACATGGTGTATACTTTTCATAATTTAACTATTCCTCCGGCAGCTACTTTTCACTGTTACACTCTTCATCTATCGAAATGAGTACAAAAAGTGTATTTCTGAATACAGGGCATGTACTGTCGCCCATATGGTGGCTACACCCATAGCCTCACTGTTCACCTATCGACTGATTACACGGGTAAATACCAAGTACACAGCATGTAGTCTATTTTTTACACCCTTCATCACTGATAATCCTACACACCCTATGTACTCATCCCACATGGACAAAATACATGGCGTGTTGAAAAGTACACGACATATACCAACACAATTTGGAATTTTTCAACATTTTCCTTGTTTTCTCAAAAACACTTAAGGAAATAGGAAAAGAAGAAACTCATACCTCAAGAATAAGAACTGGGTTCTTACAAATATGTGAGAAATATGATGTTTTGTACTAATTAATTAAATATTAATATCCCCTTTTTCTAAATCACTATCATAAATATATGAATTATATCAATATGTTTTCTGTTAAATTAGATAAATTATTTTTAGAAATGTTAATACAACTAGTATTATCACAATTTAAAAGGATTTTTCTAAACTAATAATAGTTGTCTTGTAATGTATTTTCATCCATAGAATATATGCATAATAACTACTTGTAGCTATGTAATCATCTACATTTGTGGGTAATGAAAAACTAGTTATTCTTTTTTATACATCATGAAACTATATAGCTTCCAAAAAAGTGACGGGTTCCATCAGTTCTTTGTTTTTCTAACTTGCATCACCAAAATCTTCATATGAATAACTAACTAAATCAAATTATTTTCCTCTATAATAAAACAATCCAAATTTTTTTATACCTTTAAGGAATTTAAAATTATTTTAACAACATTAAAATATGATTCCATTTGATTTTTTTGAAAATGTGGATGCATTCATACACTAAAAATAATATCTTTTCACTAAAAATTAATTATTTTAATCCCTTAATTATACCTCTCTATGGGCTTTGACCTACTAGTTTCATAATTTTATTAGGATCCAGCTTTTAACTTGTACTCAATGGAGTATCACTACCTTTGGTGTTATCCAACCCAATTCATTTTAGAAGATCCTTATTGTACTATCATTGATTTAAAATAATTTCTTCATTTAAAATTTTTGAAACCAAGGAATAATTTCAGTTCACCCATTAACCACTTTAAAAATTTAATTTTTCTTTAAATTTGATAATTCATTACACAAAGATTATTTGAATGATCCAAAAATAATATCGAAAACATAGATTTCAACTACTAAGACATATGTGAAAATTCATTTGTTAAATAAAGCATTATTATCTATAACATTAGTAAAACCATTAAAAATATAAAATGAGTCGAGCATATCATACCAAGATCTTGGATATTATTATAAAACACACAAATATTTTTCATTTTGAAAATTTATTTCCAAAATAAGTGTTTTTCTCACTGGGGGTTTTTCATAAAAATAGACTCAATTATATATCAATTTATAAAGTAACATTTAACATCCATTTCATATAATTTGAATTTGAAATGTTATTCATAAGAAATAAGTATTAAAAAACATTTATTCTTTCTTATAGTCTAAATGGTTCTTTATATTCAATGACCAACTCTATATAATAACCTTGTGTAATTAGTCTCACTTTTTGTTTAATTTTTTTTCCAAACTCATCAACCTTGTACATAAACACCAACTTATTTCCAATGGTTATGAAGTATTTCGGTCATTCTACTAGTATATATATTAACTTTTAAAAATAATTTAACCCTTATTGCACATACATTACCTATAATTCAACATCTATTGATTTAGAGATGTTTTTAGGTTTATGGTGTGGCAATAAGGCTAGATGTTAAACCTAGTTTATAATAGGAGCTATAGTTTGAGTAACATTATCTAGAGCTCCAACTACAAAATCTAAGGGATAGTCTTTTTGAGTTATAATTTCAATTGGGACAACAGTTTTATGTACATCATCTTCTTGTATATGTTATTGTTCAAATAGTTCCTCATTCATATGAGGTTTATATATAATTGGTTTTATATAACCATCAATTTTCTTGGTTTTTGTTCTGATATTTAGATTATAAATATTAACCTCATGGTTTTCTAAAGGGGATTTAGGCCAATATGGATTTGTTTCATTGAATTTTACATGTATAGATTTTTTAAAATTTTTTGTTCTTTTATTGAATATCCTATATGATTTTCTGGATGTTGAATAATAAATAAAAATTTGACCATCACTGTTGGACAACTAAATTTTCTAATCTTTTTTTTGTAATGAGAATAATACTTTACAGCCAAAACTAAAAAATAATTAACATTTGGTTTTATATAATTCTACAAGACCAATATACTATTCTTTAAAACATTTTTAATAAATAATATATTGATGATATAGAAAAATTTATTCTCATTCTCTACAAAAAAAATAAATGGGTAGATAATACACATTGAGCCTAGTCTGAGAAATCAAATGAAGAGTTCTATTCCTTCTTTCTACAACACAATTCTATTGGGTAGTCATAGGATAAAATATTTTGTGATTGTATCCATTCTGTGAGTAGAAATATTAAAATTATAAATTTTTAAACTCATGGATAAGATCAATACATAAGATCTTAATTGTACGTTCAGAGATAATTTTTATAGATTTTTTATATTTGGAAAAGTTGGAACAAGCTTCTATTTTGTGAGTTAGAAATAATACTCACGTGAATCTTAAAAAGTAATGTACAAGAACATTAGAATAATAAATTCTATGAAATCTTGAAACTCATTATGTTCCAGACAAGTATATGTGATCCAAATCTATTGGGTGAGATGTTGAAACATTTTTCATTGTTGTAAAACAGATCTTATGTTGCTCACCTTTTTGAAGTGTGTTACAGACTTTGATAGTTAGGAATTATAGTTGAGGATGATACTTAAATAATCATTTATTGTTTATATCTCTAATAAAGTGAGGTTTATAGTATCCTAGTCTCCTATTCTATATCCAATATTCTTTTCTAAAGTCCGTTAAAAAAATATTTTGAGAAAATAATGAATCTAAATAAACTATATTAAATATATCCTTACACAAGGTGGTAAAAATTAAATCATCATTAGAATAATAATTTTAAAAAATAACATTATTAACAACATCACATAATTTTGGGTTACTAAATATATTATTTTTTAACACATCAACAAATAAGACTTTATATAATAAAACAGAATTAGAATTACCAATTTGATCGAATCCTATTGTTTTACCTTCAAAATATTCACTATAAGTGATCTGTATACCAACAAACTTGATAATAATTTTAAAGCTTTAGTTTTCCCAAACTTTTGGTTTCTAACATCCATTTTCAGTATATAATATCTTTTTACTACAAATTTTCATTATGGTTTCCTACACACATTTAAATATAAAAATTCATTAACCACACTTTTTTGTGTCTAGAAATGTTACAAATAAAATATTTAGGAGCCCAAATTTATTTAACATGTTTACCATAAATAGTTTTTATTATTTTATAAAAAATATTATTCAGTACATATGAATATGAATTTTTTACAATTTTGGTAGAGCTTGTGCAAGAATAAATTTTTCTTATAAATTTCCCTCTAACCGGGATTCTATCCAGTACCAGTTGTATACTTGGGGGTGGTTTATTTACCAGGAAATGTGTTCAAGGTTAATATACCATTTATAAACCATTTAAGAACATTTTTAGTTACTTATTTCACAATTTTAGTTCATTATTTTCTATTAATAACTTATTATTCTTTTCCTTTTCTATTGTAATATGGTATTTAAAATGAACAGATAAAGCATGTTGGTTATTTAAAACTTTTTATTTATCATTATGTTCATTGAATGCTTCCCTAAGAATGTTAGAGTATTCAAATTTATCTTAAATTATCATATATTCATCATTATGTTCATTCTTATAGATATTATAAATATGAATTGAATGTGTAGGAATAGTATTTGGAAGCTTGGATGTGTTTTTTTAAAAACACATGTTACCTCTTTAATTTTTTTCTTCACTACTAATGATTTTGTTACTTGAAATATAATCTTTCATTCTATGTGTCATTAATTTCCATATTAAAAATTTTTCCTTTTCACTATAATCATTTATTATTTTTTTAATTTTGAACACTCTTTTTTGATATGACCCATTCTTTTTCAGTCATAATAAGTTACTTCACCTGATTTATTATTTAATTTCCTATTCCCTTTTCTTTCATATTTTACATCATAATTTTATTCATGATTAATATCGTATTCTTTTATAACTTCTTAAATATCATGGGTAGATTACCCCTCTCCGTATCACAATATACAAGGGATTCGTCCTCACATAAAATGTATTATTTGACTTTTTTAGCACTGACTTGAAGGTCTTGAAAGAAACTGAATTTATCTTTGGTTCATCTACTTCCATATTAGAATTAGGGTTCCAAATCGTACATCATGAGATTTCAAATAATCTCATAATATATTATTTTACATATATTTCAGAATTCTATATCGGAAATAAATGTTCCTCTCCACCAATTAGGTAAGCATTACAAGAGTCGCATCACTTGATATTTATATTCAATTTTCATCATATGTGCATGTGCTGTATTGAAAATATTATTTACCCTAAGATACATATCATTAATTATTTTAGAAGCATTCATATTAAATATATCATACATAATATTATAATTTATCCAAGTGTATCTCTTTAACATTTGTGTTTACTTCATGAGAAATAGAACATGTATCTCATATTTTATATGGAGTATAGAAAAGTATAAATTATATTAATCTCATATCACTCTAATTCAATGTATAAGTAATTTATACCTTAATAATAATAGTCATAAGCAGCCTTAGTGTCGTTACACTAATCAGTTCTAATATCTTTTCCCTATCATATTTTTCTTCCATTACTGTCCAAATATAATTTCTTATTATATCTAGATTGATTTTAAATTTTGTATTATACTGATCATAATTTGTACCATGAAAATTTATAGGTCCATCAGTAGTTTTCTCTTTTAATCATTGATTATCTATAAATAAATAAATTTTTTAAATCACATGAACTTTGATTTTTCAGTAAAAAACATGTTTAAAATTAAAAAAGAAATAATAACCTTAAATACCAACTATTGGTCACAGTGGATAACTGATAATGGCGGGGAATTGATTTTCCAATTAAAAATTATTTAATACTAATTCCACTCAATTTATATAAATATGAATTTAAAAAAATATTAGGCATATACAATTTTATCATTCAAAAAGATTCAAAAAATATCAATCACAACTCCGTTAAAATTATTTTAAAACTATTTTAACTTTCAAAAGATATATAATTTTATCAAAAACATTATATAGAAAATTATTTAATGAAAAAAAATCAAATTAGTGTTTTGATATATAGTTTTCTATAATAATATATGTTTTTAAATAAAATAGATTAAACAAAAATAGAAAACTCACAATGGAATAAAATAAGAGGTTTGCTCTCAATCTATGACCTAGTCCCCTACACTTGAAAATCACACACTAATAGGTGATTTATAAAAGTCTAAATTGATCAAAATTATGGATCATGTTGTTAAAAACATCCCATAGTAATTACATACTACACAAAGCCTCTACTTTAGTTCTATGTGGGATATCATATGTAAAAATCTATGTGAGATTGTTTCTAAAACTCTCCAATAAAATAGATAAGCCTTTGTTAATGAATGAGAAAATATAAAAAATATAACTCTAAATTTGTTCTAAAATGGATATTTTAAATGATAGAAAGTGACATGATTTCATGCAACTCAGTTTCATTATCTTCATTTAATAAATAGACTTCAGATCTATCCTTGAATAGATTCAACCATGTTTGCACATAGAAGTCTAAAAAATAGTGATATAAAATGTTTATAAGGTCCTTTGTATATAATTTTATCCCTCAGTAATGTGAATATTATTTTTTATTCTCTATATCTTTTTCTTCGAATGGTTCTTTTTTTAAGGAGAAATAAATCTAAAAACAGTTATTACATGATATTCATTTTGTAATGGCCCGGACCTCTCTGGTCCATTACTTTGTGAAATGTTGGTGTTGGAGGTGTTCCGGGAGGTCAAGGGGACTTATCCCCAACACTTTGCCAATTTTCTAGTTCTGTGAACAGTGTTTCCAGTTTTATGAACAGTAACAGATCAGTGAGACAGATCAGTGTCACGGATCGGTGAGACAGATCAGTTTCACAGATCAGTGAGACAGATCAGTTTCACAGATCGGTGAGACAGATCAGTTTCACAGATCGGTGAGACAGATCAGTTTCACAGATCGGTGAGACAGATCAGTTTCACAGATCGGTGAGACAGATCAGTTTCACAGATCGGTGAGACAGATCAGTTTCACAGATCGGTGAGACAGATCAGTTTCACAGATCGGTGAGACAGATCAGTTTCACAGATCGGTGAGACAGATCAGTTTCACAGATCGGTGAGACAGATCAGTTTCACAGATCGGTGAGACAGATCAGTTTCACAGATCGGTGAGACAGATCAGTTTCACAGATCGGTGAGACAGATCAGTTTCACAGATCGGTGAGACAGATCAGTGTCACAGATCGGTGAGACAGATCGGTGAGACAGATCGGTGAGACAGATCGGTGAGACAGATCGGTGAGACAGATCGGTGAGACAGATCGGTGAGACAGATCGGTGAGACAGATCGGTGAGACAGATCGGTGAGACAGATCGGTGAGACAGATCGGTGAGACAGATCGGTGAGACAGATCGGTGTGACAGATCAGTTTCACAGATCGGTTTCACAGATCGGTGTGACAGATCAGTTTCACAGATCAGTTTCACAGATCGGTGTGACAGATCAGTTTCACAGATCAGTTTCATGTACAGTAACGGTGGGTGAACAGTGTTTCCAGACTCCTACAGTTTTGCCCCTTTTGACGTTTCCTTTGACGTAAAATTCATTTAAAGCCTTATTTTAAGGGCTCTTAAGGCCGTTTCAAATTCCATAAATCCTATATTAATTATTCCTAAGGCTTGGAATGTTTCACTTGGTCAAACCGCGTGGGTTAATGCGATCCGTTTTTAATGGAGAATTAACCGGATCTTAAACCGTCACCTCGTTAAATCTTAAAAAGGGACGAGATATCATTCTTCCTGGTTCTTTCCCTTTGTTCTCGATTAATAGACGCTAGAACCTTGCAATCCTTCCCATAGGAGTTTCACAATCAAACGTTACTCGGACCAGTTCCGCTCTGTTGGATGCAACCAAGCTGTGTCGATCATTCTTCCACATAAGTTGTCGCGAGGGGAGGATCGTGACCTGCTGTGTGGATAAAGGACGTCAAGAACTCTTCGAGGTAGGGGATTCATGGCTTCTCTAATTATATATGTGCAGTCGTAGAGTTAGCATGATTTATTCCTTTGGATCACAATGAAATTGACCTAATTAAATACTTGAACCGGATTAAAAAAATTGGTAGATCGCATGCTGTTGCTTTATACCGTAATGACGGTTTGCCTCATGTTTTCCTAGATATAGTGATATCTATGTTTCTTTGTTTTGTCGTTCCTTCATGATAGAAATTGATAATGAACGTAAAGCTGGAATTAATTGTTGATTAATTGGCTAAAGATAAAGAGGCATGTTATTAATCTGGTTATTGCTGTTGTTGCAGTTGTTCTAATTTGAGGATAATCAAATTAGGGAAGTAAGCATGGTTATTTAATTGTGATAGCTTACTGATTAGGTATCCATGATTGGAACCTACGAATAACAAATCTGTTAATTCAATATGGTATAGAGAACAGATTATGTGGGAATTTCAAAGAGGGTTCTGAGTTACCCTCTTGTTTGTTAAAGGGCCGAGAGACCATTTTGTGATGTTTGTTTTCCTGCTGCTTGTGCTGTGATGTGAGCCTGGATGGTTGTTGTGATATGTGGAGGCATGGAGGCCTTATAGTTGTGGCAGCGGATGATGCCTAGTGTGGCGAGATGCATCGGTTTATGCATATGGGTGTCAGGGAGGACACCGGGGGTGATGGAATGGGACGGATATGGTTGCTGGTTGCTTGTGGTTTTCTTGAATGTTAATCTGCTTTGCTTTTCCCCACTGCTCAAGGCAGCTGGTCTTGCTTACCCTCATTCTGAAGGAGGCGAAGACACGCGGGGTATGCCACGTTCTTTCCGTGTTTAGCCTCTCGATGGAGGATGGGTCTATGCTCTTTCTATAGGCGGCAAAGACTCGACGGGTAGTATATCTACTCACCGTGTTGAGCCTCCTTTGTGTTTAGAAGCATAGGATGTTTTTCTAGAATGCCTGGGAATGTGGAAAAGTATTTCTGTATTGAATGTTTGATTAAATGTTGAAAATCCACGGGGATGGAGATGCTAGAATTTAAAGGTGATGTGAATCTTAAAAAGGAGCAGTTGTATTGGAAGTGACGCCATTTCAGTTAAATGGGGAATTGTTCAATCTTAATGAATGCTTAAAGAATTAACTAATGTACAGTGGAACTGATAAATGAGAATGGTGTAATCTAATAAAGCTCTTCAATTGGTTGTGTGCTTATAGGATACCTAGTCTTAGAAGTAGCATCCTGGAGTCTGAAAGACGTTAGCTGCAGTTGTATCTAAGAATAGGTAATGCCCATAGTGTGGATGTGAGTTACTTATATATTCTGTACTTTTTGTGTTTCTATACGCTACTCCACCCTGTCGGTAAGGGCATCTGACACCCCGGGGATTCTGAGCCCTGGGGGGGTGTTTTCCCCAACATTCTGATGGGAGGTTGAATGGCTGACTACCCCCTTTGGCCCCGCTCTCTACTCTTGGTAGATCTTAGTGCTGGTAGGCACAGTGGTTAGTTTTACCCATATATGTGTGTAGAGGGCTGTAATGGCTTGTGGTTATTTCACACACATATATTCTGGATATAGTATCCTATGGACTACTATAGGTGTAACGTGTATAGGCTGTGATGGCTTGAGGATCCTTACTCGGTGTATGGGCTGTAATGGCTTGAGGTATAATACCCGACGTATGATACACGTTATGCGAGCTGTGGTGGCTCCCGGAAACTACCTGGTTACTTTTTGTTGTGAGGATTGTGTGGATCTTAGCCCAGGTGTCTGCGGGCAAGCCGATGTGGTGCACGTGGTGCAGATTGTGGAGCTTGACCCATGTTGATACGGGCAAGCCTTTGGAGAGAGATGCACAGGACGTATGTCGTTGGGGCAAAGCGGCAAACCAGTGGGGAAGTAGTAGCGGGGTACCCTTGATATTCTTTACTACATGCTATATTCTTGTATGCGTTACTTGGTGAGAGTAGCCTTGGTGAGGTTGGGAACATAGTATACCTGTTTAGGTGACGAGTTAGTTTCACTTGTTGTTCACTGGGCTTTAGCATGCTTTCTTTACTTTTGCACGAGAGGCTTGGGGAGGATCCTACTGAGTATACTGTTATACTCACCCTATGTACATATAAACTGTTTTTCAGGTCACTTGGAGCAGGTTGGAGATCAAGCTGGTTACTACTAGCTTGCGGTTGGAGGAGGAGCTGTTCGGGCTTGTGGTCGCTGCCGTTTTACATTCTTTTGGGTACTTTTAGTTTCCCCTTTCAGTTGTAGTACTTTTGCATGACATTTCATATATGTACTTGGGTTTCTTTTACATTTCAGTTATGAGTTGGAGTTGGTTGGATTCTATTCTATCTCTCTCTTCTGCATGTGTTCTCTTAGAGGGTAATGCCTCCCATTTGTGTGTGTATTATACCCTCGGTGCTAGTCTCCAACCCGGGGCCTACTGGAGGCGGGACTCGGGGGGTCATTATCTCCCTTTTCACATTGCCGGCCCAGGAGGGGTACACTTTGTGGGGAGGGGGTCGTGACAGAGTGGTATCAGAGGTCTGGTCGAGGGATAGGATGGAGTTTGGAGTTAGGCACAGGTGAGGATGCATGGGATGGTAGGGCAACGGTGTCATTCATGTTTAGCAAGTGGGGTAAACACTGGAGACCGGTAGAGACATAGGCGTTCAGGGCCCCCTATGATCTGTTGCACGGACCTTTAAGTTTACGATGGCTACTAAACAAAGTGATACTGGTTGCAGGGTAGAGACCTAGGAAAGGATCATGCATCATTATTCCTTGCGCCTGTGTTTGAATGGGTAGACCTTGGGATAGGTAACCTAAAATTAATAAAACAAAATAATTAATTAATTAATGTTGAGTCTTCCATATTCCAGGCTTAGGAGCTCTAACGATTGTTATTTTACAGGTATGGCTCCAGGTCGGCGTCCCCGTCAGGTTTGTGCAGAAGGTGCCCAGCAGTCTGTTCCAGCAGATCGCCGCCGGTTAGAGGTTGACGACGATGACACTTGGAGGAAGACACTCCGAGAGTTTCAGCGCCAGAGTCTACAGAAGTACGAGGGCTCCCTTTCAGATGCAGTCACAGAAGACTGGTTAGAGGAGGTCGAGATAGGCTTCAGTTCGATTCGTGCTCGGAAGGAACACTGGGTGTCCTTGGTTGTGACGATGTTGCGTGGAGCAGCGAGACAGTGGTGGTTCTTGTTCCTCGGGGATCGTGAGGAGTCAGCGATCTCATGGGAGGAGTTTCGAGACAGGTTTAGAGTCGAGTTTCTTTCTTCGACTGCGAAGGCATCCAGTCGCCAGGAGCTTCTTACCCTTCGACAGGGGAGCTCCAGTGTTCGGGAGTTTGGAATCCGTTTCAGGAACCTTCTACGATATGCTTCAGACCTGTTACCAGATGATGAGGCCAGGGCGAGGCATTTCGAGGAGGCTTTGCGTCCAGAGATCCAGCGTCAGGTCACCCCATTTATGCTGAAGACATATCTTGAGGTGCTGGCGAGGGCAGAGGTTGTTGAGAGGACTTTGGCTAGGACCGGATCGTCACGAGAGGGGAATCGTCATGATTCCTCAAGAAGCAGAGTTGTGGTCCGGGGTTCCCGGTTTTCAGGACAGAAGAGTTTCCGTTCACCTGGGGGTAGGTCCCGGCCCTTCCCATCTCATTTCTCCGGAGGTAGAAACTCTCAGACCTATGCCAAGGGATCAGGCGCTTGTTTTTCTTGTGGTGGACGTGGTCATCAGCAGCGGGAGTGCCCAACTTTTCAGAGCAGTCATCGTGCACCAGGCGCTCCACTCCAGGTTCCTCCGTTGAGGCAGTTCCAGCCGAGGCAACAGCAGCAGGTTGCACCAGCTTTAGATCACCAGAGGGTAGATGGAGCAGGCAGAGGACAGCCCCATGACGCTCCCCGTCCTCAGAGAGCATAGCGCGGCCGTGGTGGTGGTCGTCATCAGGGTCAGAGAGGCCGTGGAGGTGGTCGTGGTCAGCTTCATGCTCTAGCGTTGCCAGCTCCAGGCGAGCCAGACGTCGTCCGAGGTACCCTTTGCTTGTTTTCTACCTTGGTGTATGCCTTGTTTGATTCAGGAGCGACACACTCCTTTATATCCCCTACCCTTGTCCATGCTTTGGGACTTGAGGTAGAGAGGCTTCCAGTGCCCTTGGCGTTGACTACGCCAGTTGGAGGTCGAGCTAGCTTGTTTGAAGTATGTAGAGACTGTGAGCTAGTGTTGGGGCAGCACCGCTCTTGGGGAGATTTCCTATGTTTACGAATACAACCATATGATGTCATCCTCGGCATGGATTGGTTGTATTCGGTGCAGGATATTGTGGATTGCTACAGGAAGAAGGTCGTTTTCTTTGATGAAGATGGAGAGGAAGTAGTGTTTGTTGGTGAGAGAGATCCTCGGATGAGTCATAGACGAGTTTCATCCTTATCATCCAGGATGGCTGGGATGATGCTGAGTTCTTCAGAGGTTCAACAGCTGGCGTTTCCTAGGGTCGTAGAAGAGTACCCTGATGTCTTTCCAGAAGAGGTTGTATCCTTACCCCCTCGACGGAAGATCGAGTTTGGGATCGAGCTACAGCCCGGAGCGTCTCCCATCTCTATGTCTCCGTATAGGATGGCCCCTTCTGAGTTACGAGAGCTACGTATTCAGCTCGATGGTCTATTGCAGTGTGGTTTTGTTCGGCCAAGTGTGTCACCGTGGGGTGCACCAGTCTTGTTCGTGAAAAAGGCTGATGGCAGTTTGCGGTTGTGCGTCGATTATCGTCGCTTAAACAAAGTGACAATAAAGAACCGTTATCCTCTCCCGCGGATTGATGACCTATTCGATCAACTGAAGGGTGCAAGTTGGTTTTCAAAGATCGACTTGCGGTCAGGATATCATCAGATGCGTGTAAAGGATGAGGATATCCCGAAGACAGCTTTCCGCTGTCGTCATGGGCATTATGAGTTTGTTGTAATGCCATTCGGCGTGACAAATGCTCCAGCTGTTTTCATGGGGTTGATGAATGCTGTGTTCCGTGAATTCTTGGACAAGTTTGTTGTGGTTTTCATTGACGACATCCTTGTGTACTCCACATCTGAAGAAGAGCATGCAGAACATCTACGAGCTGTTTTGGGAGTTCTTCGCCAACATCGGTTGTTTGGGAAGTTGTCCAAGTGTGAGTTCTGGGCTCGAGAAGTTCGTTTCTTGGGACATGTTGTGTCCCAACAGGGAGTAGCTGTGGATCCTTCGAAGATAGAAGCATTGGTGTCTTGGCCAGCCCCCAAGACCGTGTCAGAGGTGCGAAGTTTCCTTGGTCTCGCAGGCTATTATAGGAGGTTTGTGGCTAATTTCTCCCGAGTTGCGACTCCTCTGACAGCTTTGACCAGGAAGGATCAAGCGTTCATATGGACTGATCAGTGTCAGACAGCTTTCGAGTATCTAAAGGGGAAGTTGGTAAGTGCTCCAGTCCTTTGTCTTCCAACGGAGGGAGTCCAGTTTGATGTTTTCTGTGATGCTTCACATCTGGGGCTAGGCTGTGTTCTCATGCAGCAGAGGTCAGTTGTTTCTTATGGGTCTCGGCAGTTGCGTCCCCATGAACGCAACTATGCCACCCATGATCTTGAGTTGGCAGCCGTGGTGTTTGCGCTGAAGTTGTGGAGACATTACCTCATTGGAGAGCACTTTGTGGTTTTCACCGATCATAAGAGTTTGAGGTATGTTTTCTCTCAGCGGGATTTGAACTTGCGGCAGCGTCGGTGGATGGAGTTCTTGCAGGAATACGACTTCGAAATATCGTATACACCTGGTAAGGGAAATGTTATTGCTGATGCACTAAGCCGAAAGTCACGTAATGATGTTGTACGTGAATCTGGTGATTCCTGGAGAGGGATGGAAGAGCTAGCAGCTTTGCATCTTGATATGGGAGAAGTTGGAGGAAGAGGTTGTCTTTTCCAGATGACGGTGCAGTCATCCCTGATGCAAAAGGTGGAAGAGTCTCAGTTGGTTGATCTAGAGGTGGAAGTTTTGAGAGACAGAGTTGTTTGTGGGGAGGCCCCTGATGGTTGGTCAGAGGATGAACAACACCGAGTGTTGTATCATGACAGGCTTTTTGTTCCCCTGGCGATGCGCGAGACGGTTCTCCGAGAGTTCCATAGCTCGCCCTTAGCTGTACATCCTGGTGTGACGAAGATGTATCGATCCTTGAGGAGTCAGTTTTGGTGGCCTGGGCTGAAGCGTTCAGTTGCAGAATGTGTGTCTCGATGTTTAGTCTGCCAGAAGGTGAAGGCCGAACACCGTGTTCCTGGTGGTCTTCTCCAGCACTTAGAGATTCCTCAGTGGAAGTGGGAGGACATCTCAATGGACTTTGTTACAGGTTTACCTCGAGCTCCGGGAGGACATGATGCTATATGGGTGGTAGTGGATCGTTTAACTAAATCGGCCCACTTCATAGCAATCAAGGAGTCGAGCTCAGTGGAGGTTTTGTCGAGGCAGTATCTGGAGGAAGTGGTGAGGCTTCACGGAGTTCCTAAGACGATCATTTCTGATCGAGACCCTCGTTTTACCTCGAGGGTGTGGAGAGGTCTCCAGCATGCTTTTGGCTCTCAACTATGCCTTAGCACTGCTTTTCATCCTCAAACGGATGGTCAGACAGAGCGAACCATCCAAACTCTTGAAGACATGTTGCGCTCTTGTGTTCTTGATTTTGGAGGTTCATGGGTGAAACACTTACCTTTGGTAGAGTTCGCTTACAATAATAGTTTTCACTCTACCATCGGCATGGCGCCGTTTGAAGCCTTGTATGGCCGGCCATGCCGTTCTCCGTTGTGCTGGACTGGGGTCGGAGAGTCAGCAATTCTCGGACCAGAACTAGTGCAGAATACGACGGAGATGGTTCAAGTGATTCGTGAGAGGATGAAGACAGCACAAGATCGTCAGAAATCTTATGCGGATCAAAGAAGGAGACCCTTAGAGTTTAATGTTGGGGATCATGTGTTTCTGAAGGTGACTCCCCGTCGTGGGCAGCGAAGGTTTGGTCGCGGAAGTAAGCTTTCTCCCCGTTTTGTTGGGCCTTTCGAGGTGTTAGCTCGTGTTGGAGCTGTGGCATATCGAGTAGCACTTCCCCCTCGGATGAGTCGGATACATGATGTTTTTCATGTATCGCAGCTCCGTCATTATCTTCATGATGAATCTCATGTTATCGATTGGGGAGAGATCGATATTGATGATGATGCAACCTTCGAGGAGCGACCTGTGGAGATCCAAGACCACAAGGAGAAGGTGTTGCGTGGGCGTTCTATTCCTTTAGTTCGTGTCTTGTGGCGACACGGTGGCATGGAGGAGAGTACCTGGGAGCGTGAGTCACAGATACGTGCTCAGTACCCAGAGTTGTTTAATGTTTAACTCCTTTCATGTAATGATGTTTTCTCTGTGGTTGGACCTTTCATGTTTTGTTTATGTACCTTTGATGTGATGTTGTGAATGAATTGCTTGGGTATGGATTGTTTGTTCCCGGATGTCATAGTTTTGTTCCAGCTTTCGAACAACTCATGGTGGTTTTCCCCTGAGAGGTATCTTATGGGGTGGTTGTTCGGACCCCTCTTTTCTTCTGGGTTGGTTTTTAATTCTCGAGGACGAGAATGTTTTGAGAGGTATCTAATGTAATGGCCCGGACCTATCTGGTCCATTACTTTGTGAAATGTTGGTGTTGGAGGTGTTCCGGGAGGTCAAGGGGACTTATCCCCAACACTTTGCCAATTTTCTAGTTCTGTGAACAGTGTTTCCAGTTTTATGAACAGTAACAGATCAGTGAGACAGATCAGTTTCACGGATCAGTGAGACAGATCAGTTTCACAGATCGGTGAGACAGATCAGTTTCACAGATCGGTGAGACAGATCAGTTTCACAGATCGGTGAGACAGATCAGTTTCACAGATCGGTGAGACAGATCAGTTTCACAGATCGGTGAGACAGATCAGTTTCACACATCGGTGAGACAGATCAGTTTCACAGATCGGTGAGACAGATCAGTTTCACAGATCGGTGAGACAGATCAGTTTCACAGATCGGTGAGACAGATCAGTTTCACAGATCGGTGAGACAGATCAGTTTCACAGATCGGTGAGACAGATCAGTTTCACAGATCGGTGAGACAGATCAGTTTCACAGATCGGTGAGACAGATCGGTGAGACAGATCGGTGAGACAGATCGGTGAGACAGATCGGTGAGACAGATCGGTGAGACAGATCGGTGAGACAGATCGGTGAGACAGATCGGTGAGACAGATCGGTGAGACAGATCGGTGAGACAGATCGGTGAGACAGATCGGTGAGACAGATCGGTGAGACAGATCGGTGTGACAGATCAGTTTCACAGATCGGTTTCACAGATCGGTGTGACAGATCAGTTTCACAGATCCGTTTCACAGATCGGTGTGACAGATCAGTTTCACAGATCAGTTTCATGTACAGTAACGGTGGGTGAACAGTGTTTCCAGACTCCTACAGTTTTTCCCCTTTTGACGTTTCCTTTGACGTAAAATACATTTAAAGCCTTATTTTAAGGGCTCTTAAGGCCGTTTCAAATTCCATAAATCCTATATTAATTATTCCTAAGGCTTGGAATGTTTCACTTGGTCAAACCGCGTGGGTTAATGCGATCCGTTTTTAATAGAGAATTAACCGGATCTTAAACTGTCACCTCGTTAAATCTTAAAAAGGGACGAGATATCATTCTTCCTGGTTCTTTCCCTTTGTTCTCGATTAATAGACGCTAGAACCTTGCAATCCTTCCCATAGGAGTTTCACAATCAAACGTTACTCGGACCAGTTCCGCTCTGTTGGATGCAACCAAGCTGTGTCGATCATTCTTCCACATAAGTTGTCGCGAGGGGAGGATCATGACCTGCTGTGTGGATAAAGGACGTCAAGAACTCTTCGAGGTAGGGGATTCATGGCTTCTCTAATTATATATGTGCAATCGTAGAGTTAGCATGATTTATTCCTTTGGATCACAATGAAATTGACCTAATTAAATACTTGAACCGGATTAAAAAAATTGGTAGATCGCATGCTGTTGCTTTATACCGTAATGACGGTTTGCCTCATGTTTTCCTAGATATAGTGATATCTATGTTTCTTTGTTTTGTCGTTCCTTCATGATAGAAATTGATAATGAACGTAAATCCGGAATTAATTGTTGATTAATTGGCTAAAGATAAAGAGGCATGTTATTAATCTGTTTATTGCTGTTGTTGCAGTTGTTCTAATTTGAGGATAATCAAATTAGGGAAGTAAGCATGGTTATTTAATTGTGATAGCTTACTAATTAGGTATCCATGATTGGAACCTACGAATAACAAATCTGTTAATTCAATATGGTATAGAGAACAGATTATGTGGGAATTTCAAAGAGGGTTCTGAGTTACCCTCTTGTTTGTTAAAGGGCCGAGAGCCCATTTTGTGATGTTTGTTTTCCTGCTGCTTGTGCTGTGATGTGAGCCTGGATGGTTGTTGTGATATGTGGAGGCATGGAGGCCTTATAGTTGTGGCAGCGGATGATGCCTAGTGTGGCGAGATGCATCGGTTTATGCATATGGGTGTCAGGGAGGACACCGGGGGTGATGGAATGGGACGGATATGGTTGCTGGTTGCTTGTGGTTTTCTTGAATGTTAATCTGCTTTGCTTTTCCCCACTACTCAAGGCAGCTGGTCTTGCTTACCCTCATTCTGAAGGAGGCGAAGACACGCGGGGTATGCCACGTGCTTTCCGTGTTTAGCCTCTCGATGGAGGATGGGTCTATGCTCTTTCTATAGGCGGCAAAGACTCGACGGGTAGTATATCTACTCACCGTGTTGAGCCTCCTTTGTGTTTAGAAGCATAGGATGTTTTTCTAGAATGCCTGGGAATGTGGAAAAGTATTTCTGTATTGAATGTTTGATTAAATGGTGAAAATCCACGGGGATGGAGATGCTAGAATTTAAAGGTGATGTGAATCTTAAAAAGGAGCAGTTGTATTGGAAGTGACGCCATTTCAGTTAAATGGGGAATTGTTCAATCTTAATGAATGCTTAAAGAATTAACTAATGTACAGTGGAACTGATAAATGAGAATGGTGTAATCTAATAAAGCTCTTCAATTGGTTGTGTGCTTATAGGATACCTAGTCTTAGAAGTAGCAGCCTGGAGTCTGAAAGACGTTAGCTGCAGTTGTATCTAAGAATAGGTAATGCCCATAGTGTGGATGTGAGTTACTTATATATTCTGTACTTTTTGTGTTTCTATACGCTACTCCACCCTGTCGGTAAGGGCATCTGACACCCCGGGGATTCTGAGCCCTGGGGGGGTGTTTTCCCCAACATTCTGATGGGAGGTTGAATGGCTGACTACCCCCTTTGGCCCCGCTCTCTACTCTTGGTAGATCTTAGTGCTGGTAGGCACAGTGGTTAGTTTTACCCATATATGTGTGTAGAGGGCTGTAATGGCTTGTGGTTATTTCACACACATATATTCTGGATATAGTATCCTATGGACTACTATAGGTGTAACGTGTATAGGCTGTGATGGCTTGAGGATCCTTACTCGGTGTATGGGCTGTAATGGCTTGAGGTATAATACCCGACGTATGATACACGTTATGCGAGCTGTTGTGGCTCCCGGAAACTACCTGGTTACTTTTGGTTGTGAGGATTGTGTGGATCTTAGCCCAGGTGTCTGCGGGCAAGCCGATGTGGTGCACGTGGTGCAGATTGTGGAGCTTGACCCATGTTGATACGGGCAAGCCTTTGGAGAGAGATGCACATGACGTATGTCGTTGGGGCAAAGCGGCAAACCAGTGGGGAAGTAGTAGCGGGGTACCCTTGATATTCTTTACTACATTCTATATTCTTGTATGCGTTACTTGGTGAGAGTAGCCTTGGTGAGGTTGGGAACATAGTATACCTGTTTAGGTGACGAGTTAGTTTCACTTGTTGTTCACTGGGCTTTAGCATGCTTTCTTTACTTTTGCACGAGAGGCTTGGGGAGGATCCTACTGAGTATACTTTTATACTCACCCTATGTACATATAAACTGTTTTTCAGGTCACTTGGAGCAGGTTGGAGATCAAGCTGGTTACTACTAGATTGCGGTTGGAGGAGGAGCTGTTCGGGCTTGTGGTCGCTGCCGTTTTACATTCTTTTGGGTACTTTTAGTTTCCCCTTTCAGTTGTAGTACTTTTGCATGACATTTCATATATGTACTTGGGTTTCTTTTACATTTCAGTTATGAGTTGGAGTTGGTTGGATTCTATTCTATCTCTCTCTTCTGCATGTGTTCTCTTAGAGGGTAATGCCTCCCATTTGTGTGTGTATTATACCCTCGGTGCTAGTCGCCAACCCGGGGCCTACTGGAGGCGGGACTCGGGGGTCATTATCTCCCTTTTCACATTGCCGGCCCAGGAGGGGTACACTTTGTGGGGAGGGGGTCGTGACACATTTTTCTCTTAAATTCACTAAAAATTCATATTTTTCACAAAAATACTGTCACTGGAGATTTTATAATACATCATTTCTTAAGTGAGACATAGTCACTTGGACTTTACTTAAACAACATTTACATTGGATTTTGGTTAATATGAACATTTTCTTACCAAGGTATCTTTCCATTATTTCTTTAACATGGTCACTTGGGACAATAATATGTAAGGATAACATGGTTTCTTATTATGGTCACTTCTTTCTAACAAGTTCCCACTTCATTTCCTCTCATGATCACTTTGATTATTCTCAGGTTTAATTTATTTCTTCAGGTTTTATAATCATATATTCATGTGGTATGTGCATGTATTCATGTACTAGTTTTATCTCTTCATGTATTAGCTTTATTACTTCAAATTGTAGGTTTAATCCTTTATGTAGTCACTTAACTACTTCACACAGTCACTTATTTAATTCACATTATATATTAATCTCTTCACATGTTCACTTTGTTATTTTAAATAATAGCTACTTATCTTCTCAAGGTCACTAAATTATAGAAAAATGATAAGTTCAAGACCTAAAGTTACTTTCTTACATAACTCTTAGTAACTTGGTTATCCATGCATTATATAGTGACCTGATCATAACATACTTTGATATTACATAATTTTATATAAATATATATCGCATTACTGAAATACATGCCCAAAGAGTTTAATAGATTAGTGTTTTCATAAACTAAAAAACAAAATATTTTATCCACGTGAAGGTTCATAATAATCACTTATAAATATATCCACCTTTAGTACTAATACCGATAACCATTCAACATAAACTAGGGAAAATAACCATAAGAAATGGGTGAACGTAGATGCTCAGTAAGGGTAAATAAAAGAAGTTCAAAAGAATAACAAAAACAATGGGTATGAAACTTGAGCATAACACTTACAGATCATACCCTACATGTTAGATATCATAATAAATATTTAATGCTCATAATATAATTAATAACATAAGTTGTGAAATCATAACATTGGAAAAGAACATGGAATTATTGCAGACACATTATCATATAAAACTTCTATTTCATGGAGGACTTCCAAGGCCATCGTTACATGTTAGGATAATATTAATCACCAATATACCTGCTTTGGTTTTGGGAATCCCTACAATTTAATCCTTTATATTGGTCTTGGGATGTCCTCACTTGTACCCTCTTGTTTTAGGCCTGTGATGTCCACCCATTTACCCTCTTGTTTTGTGCTTGGGATTTCCTCACGTTTACCCTCTAGTTTAATGCTAGGGATTATGTCCCATTTACCCTCTTGTTTCAAGCATTGGATTTTATCCCATGTTCCCTCTTGATTCAATCTTGGGATGTCTTCCAATTTACCCTCTTGTTCTGGGTTGGTATTCCCTCATATGTACCCTTTGAGATCAAAAAATTATCATTTCTCAATGAATTGGAAGGAGATATAGGTCCCACATGTCACATAACAAAATCATACATAAATGTGCCACAGGGAAAAAACATGAAATATATCATTACCCAAAAAAAGATATGGTTTTCAAAAACAATAAACATAGCCCAAGAAATTAAGTGGATATCATTAAAATCTAATCAAATCATATTTTAAACTAAATTGATCGGTTGCCTACCTATTTCACTAAATCATAACCCATGAATAATACAAGGAATCAAAATCATATAACTTATAAAAGAAAGATTTACTTCATAAACATATTAACCATAAAAGAGGAATGAATTTCTCTAATATATAACCCTTCAAAGAGAAAATGGTTTCATAAAGTCCATGACAGCAATCATATCCCATTCCGAGAACGAATATGAATGGATCCATTAGATAATATCCTATAAAGGCATGACTAACATCAACACATGTAATCTTATATGGAAAATTATTTTGAATTATCTTTCAAAATATTTTCCTGTGGAAAGTATTGTTTTTTCTATGAAAGATACTTCTTTATTTGGAAATCCTTTTGAAAGTAATTTTCATATAAAAACCCTCAAAACGTATAATTAATATGAGAAATGATTTTTGAAATCCATTTCCCTTGAAAACATATAGAATAATATTCAAAACATTTTAAAAACATTTTTTTTGAAAACATTTTGAAAACATGAAAATAAATATAGAAATTTATTTAACCCATCTCATTGAAAATACATTGAAAATTTATAAATATATCTAGAAAATATTTTGAAAACAATTTCATTTATAATACATTGAAACATATTAATAAAAATTGAAAACATTTTGAAAATAATTTTTATGAAAATAATATAGAAAAATTATAAATAAATATTTTAAAACAATACAAAAAATTAAAAACCTTTTTCCCTTGAAAATTATCTTCAATAATCAATTTAAAACATGATTTTTAAATAAAATATATTTTTGACTAAATAGAGAGATATGGTCCGATTTTGCATTAATTTTTTTTAATTATCTTAAGTAAAAAATAGTAGGGAAATTGTGATAGTACATGGATATATGTTGAATAAAAAACTATAATGATTTTTAATACTGTTATTGAGATATGTATCATAATATATCAACAAAATAAGCATAATCATTAACAATATCGAAAAGCGAAGAGATTGTTTCAACAAACTCTTATCACTTGGTTACTTAGGATCATACTCTTCATATAAGAAAATACAATTAAATAAATCATAAAATAAAATTAATAGAAGTATATTTGATAAATAACATGTCAATTTTCATCATATATACCTTGTTAAAGAACATAGGTTCATAACAAAACATGTGTCTCAATGAATCAAATTTGAGATAAAACTACTTTACTGATTTGGTATCTTTTGAAACATTAATCCCATGAAATAAATATAATCGAATCGGTATTTATTTACCCATATTTTTATGTATAATTATAATATAATTAATCCATGGAAATTATAAAAACAACACAAAATGGATGGGTGGTGAGTAAATCATGTATCTCACAGATGTGAAAATTGAGATGAAATTCACTTACCTTATGTCTTTACTCTCATCGTACTCATTCAAACCAACTGTATAATAAATATAAATTTATTACAAATGTTTTACATGACCATATTATTATATATAATACCATGTATGTATTTATTATGAATTTACATTACCCACTTTTTATCAATTTCATGTTAAGGTTACGATTCAGGTAATATTCGCTTGGTTTTTCACTTGTGTCATAATTTGTCAAATCATTGGTCCTTATACATATATAATTATTTATAGAATGTACCAAATTATATAAAAATAATTTATATCCATTATAATTTTATTATAATAATCTAATTAATATATAAGTATTATATAGAATACATCGTTCATGGAGATGATTAGTTGTTTGTACGTAGGAACATTGTTTCCTTTTTTTATTGTCATATTGAAAAAACTAAGTACATTCTATGTATGTATATATATTTATAGATATAATTATTCTTGTATCATTATAATATCATATATATCATATAATTTTACTAAACCCTTCCTTAATATATTTCATGAAGGTTGTGAACAAATCACATCACTTTGAGTGGAGGTAGTCCACACTTCCTTAAACAAAATTATTATATATACTCCTAATGGATAGTAAACAATATATGTGTTATAAAAAGAATAAATAAGATTAAAGATATAATATATATAATTTTATATATATAAACATATTTTAGGTCATAACATTCACCATGAGATGTTGTATAGGAATAATGAACAATCGTCATTTAGTTAGGCAGTAGTTCCCCGTACACAGAAACAATATGTTCGTTACCCATTAGATGGATGTGTGTTTAAGTGTCAGTAAACCCATTAGCATAAAAATAATATTATATTTAATAATCTGGTTTTTCTGAAAAATAATGGGATAAATAATGTGGATGGGGTGGAGAATGAAAATAAATAAAGCAGCTTGACAGTATAGGTTACCTCTAAATCAGGTTACCCCTTATGGTTTTTTCCAAAAGGAATCATTGGATTTATTTCGTCCCAATGATATGATTATATGGGTAAGGGATATATTTTCATAAGTTTATTATTCATATATTTTCCCAAACTATTATGTTTGAGAGGGGTGAAGAAGATGGAGAGGTGGTGGCCTTTTATAGGGGTTGAAAATGACTCACTTGGAATTTTGGAAAACAACATAGTTGTTCACATGTTAATACCTAAAAATAATTCATAACAAACCAAAACCAATCATGAATAGAATCTTTATGACCACAATAGTTCCATAAATGGGTTTTTATTAGTTTCTAGGTCATTTGGGCCCCTAAATTTAAGGTATAGTCCCTAATTATGATTAACTTGACTTTAATCATTGTGATAAATTTTAATAACTTTTACTAATATTTTTTGTCAATAATTAACATGATATATATTAGAATAAAAATAATTTATTTCACAAAATTTTTTATTTCCATTTTTCTAAACTCAATTCATAGAAGTAGAAAAATTAAGATTAAAGCTAATCCTGTAGACGAGACGAAATAACGGGGTTTTAAAGTAAAAATATCTTCAAATGTTTGTTATGTTTTTATACGAAATGTCAAAGTGAAATTGATAATAAGGAACTAAATTAAATTAATAGATGTATAATTTATCTAATTTGACATTAATACAAATTTAAATTAAAATTTTACATTAATAATTATTTAAATTAAAAGGTAGTTATTAATTAAAATATTGAATTTTTTAATATTCATAAAAACTGATGTTTCTCAGAAAATTTAAAACAAACTCCCTAAGATAATTTCGGCATTATAAATTTAAAAATTGTTTTTATATTTTATAATTCAGTTTATATATGTGTCTAATATTAATTATTTTATTCATTATAGAATCACTTGAAAAGAATCTCATTCTAGAATATTGTATTTTTAAAAATATAATTACATTACAAAAAATTATATTTTTCATTATCAATATGATTCATTAATATAAAACCCTTACAATACTATTTGAAAATTATTTATTACGATTCATATTACTAATTTGTAATAACTAGCTTATAACTAACTCCCTTAAGTAAATATAACTATATATTGTTGTTTCGAAGAAACTCGATATTGCGTGTAATGTATGCTAATTCGGTGTTACATGTATTGCATGTCAGTTCGGTGTTGCGTGAAGTGTGAGCCAAGTTATTTTTTCATGTAGAATAGTTATAGTCAGCGTCGTGTTAATGGAATGTTTGAATTACTGTATATATATATAACTATTTTCAGTGTCACGTGAAAATGAAAAATGTCAAAAAGATAAATTAATTTGAAAAAAATAATCACAAAATAATATGGTGTTACATTCTATGAACATAAAATTAATTTCACCCTATAAATTATTTGTGGCTATGAAATGATTAATACTTTATATATCATTTTATAGAAACACCCTTTATAAAAACTAATTCTAAAACTTCTTTTAAAACAAATAATGTTGGAAACATATTGGATACTGAATGTTACATATTACTAGGTTTCTATATAAGAGAATATAAATGAAAAGTGAAAACATGGAAATCACAGAAAAATATGACAATCAAGTTCTGATGGAGATTGATGGAGAACATTGATCATCATAAGTGGGTGATCACAAAACCATTAATCTCGAATGATCTAAGGGACAATATGATTTATCATAAATATGTTGAAAAGGTAAATCATTTTCTATATCATTATCATATATTAGGAGAATTAATTTAATGTATATGAACCAAAGGAATCTTACCTACATGATTTTTGCCCTTTTCAATTGTACAATCTCACTCTTGGATTTTTCCTTACTCCATTCCAACTTCATATCTTATTCCAAGGAATGATAGTGAGTTTTTCAATTTTGAATACCAACATATCATAAGATCCATAAATAAAATGATAATTCATTCCATCTACCTTACCTTAAAAACTCAGAAAAATGGATACCACATGTTATCCAACATTATTATATCCAAAAATGGTGATATATCATTTTAATATCATAAAATTCATTTGAAGTTTAAATTAATCATTCTATAAAAGGTAAACCATATAATCTATCAAAAAACTCAAATTCCAAAAAAATAAGAAAAGGTTACTAAATTAGCAAAACATGTATCCCCCATATATCCTAATGTAGCTCTAGGATGGAACATTCCAAACATGAAAATAATTTCATCGTATATTCTCTTGAGACAAAATAATAACCTAAATTACCTTAATTCCTTATTGAAAACATAAATGTTCCCTTCTTCCAATGTATATTGGATATAATCCTTAAATCCAAAATATTTGTAAAATCCATCCTTAACGACATAGACCACATTTTTAATAATTAGTTCTAGGGTAATCCATAATTCCCAATTTACTTATTTATATCCAACATATCATTATCCAAATATCATTATCTCAATGTTAGGAATTAATTAAGGGTTACCTTCCCTTAATCAAAATATCACATTTCCATGAAATCAGTTCTCTATGTATTCATCACTTTTAAAAAATTTCATTTCAATTGTTAATAAACACTTATTCTAGAAATACATTATATTTCATGATTCATATAACATTCTCTCTAAAATCAAAATCATAATTACGTAATTCATCTGACTTTATTCTCAATCCATTACTCACGTTTTGTTAATTTATTCATTAATAAATATTTCCTAGAATATGAAATATAAATCATGCCTAATGGTTCCTCAACATCTAGATAACCATTATTCTTATTTTTAATATAAATAATACTAGAATAACATCACATTCCTTTCATAGTTCATTTGTGGTGTCCTTATCTTCAGAAGTATAACCAATACTCGTTGCTTATTCCTAATTCTAATTATGATATTTACACATGGAAAATAAATTCTCATAATTTCCATACAATCCACATTTGAAACATTAAATGTTAATCATGTTCTTTACAGTTCTCCCAATTGACTAAAACCATAAATCATTATTTAATAAACATCTATCATATTGGGATACAATATAGTCATGAAAATTACTATAGGATGCCTAATCATGACACCTACCTTTTAATCGATGACACCATAGGTTTATCATAGGTTATTCATAGTAATATTATATTCAAATACTTCACAATGGTTCATGAAGAGTTTTCCAATTCCCAAAGCATATCCCCTAAGATTGTCAAACTAGGTGGGTAGCATGGCCCGTTGTCGTGTTCCAGATTACCCCGAGTCAGGCAAGGAACATTTTATCAGAGTTTTTACTCATAAGTATATATGTTCTAGACCCACATCAACTTATAGTATCCAAAAAGTGATGAATTTATAAGAAACAACACACTCTATCCCTTACCAAGATTAAAGTCATTTTCTAAAATGTTAACTCATCCTTATATTATCCTTAGAGACACCCCCTGACATATCCTTAGAAATATACCAACGGATATTACTAATGTTTTATCATCCTAGATTCCAATGGTTGACTGATACTTTCATTTGATACCAAATATAGAGACCCACTCTTAATATAAATGTATATGAAATAATTTTAGATGAATATAAAGTACTTTACAAAAATCATGCCTGGTGACCATAATTTTTTACTGTCATAGGAAACTTGAGAACAAAAAATTATATCCTTCTGATATATCTTTAACATCCCCCATAAAGATATCCCCATTTAGTAATTCTACCTAAAACCTTTCTTCATAAATAGTGGAAATGAGACATATGAAATGGGTGAGCTAAAATGGCCAATAAGTGTAAATAAAGGAATTGTGGAAGCATAACATGAACAAAGTTTATAAAACATGATCATAACATTTGAAGATAATACCCGGTATATTATAGATCATAATAAACATTGTAAGTTCTTATGACAATGATCATAATAGAATTAATATCAAAAGTCATGAAATCATAACAAAGGAATACAACATGAAATTGTGTCAAACAAATAATTATATGATAACCCAATGTCAAGGCGTCCTACCAAGGCATTTTTAACATATTTTTCTAGGGTTAACAACATGTGTACCTACATTGGTCTTAGGATGACCTCCTGTGTACCCTTCTGTTTTGGGAATGGGATGTCCTCTCTTGTACCCTATTGTTGGGGGCTTTGGATTTCCTACCATTTACCATCTTGTTTTGGGATTAGTATGTCCTATTGTTTACCCTCTTGTTTTGTGATTGGGATATCCACTTATTTAACATCTTATTTTGGGCTTGGGATGTCCTTATGTATACCCTTTTGTTTTGGGTCTGGTATTTCTTCCCATTTACACTCTTGTTTTGGGATTTGGATTCCCTCCTACGTAACCACTGAGATCATAAAAAATTTATCATTACCAAATACATTAAAAAAAGATATATGTCACACCATTAACATAACAAAATCATAAATACATGTTCCATAAGAATATAAAACATGAATCATATCATGACCCATAAAAATTTATCGGTGTCATAAACAATAACCATAACTCATGAAATGAAATGGGTATCATTAATATTTCATCACATCATATCCTATGAAAAAAATTGATATGTTTCCAAATGATTTCACTAATTTATAACCCATGAAAAAATCATGATTCAAAAGAATAAAACTCATAAAATAGAAATGGATTTCATAAGCATATAACATGTAAAAGAGATATGGTTTTTATAAACATATAACCATTTCAAGAGAAATGGGTATTATAAAGTCAATTACATCATTAATAACCCATTTTATGAGAAATAATTAATATATCCTTTATATGATTTTCTATAATTGAATAAGTAACATCCACATATGTCATATTAGATAGAAAGTAATTATGAAATATCATTAAAAATTTCACTTAGAAAAATATTCTTTCATCTATGAAATTTTATTTTTCTTAAAAACACTTTAAAATGATTTTCTTTTAAAAATACCATGAAAATATATAAAGAAGACCCCAAATCATTTTGACTAGATTTTTTCGTGAAATCTAATAGAAAAATCTTAAAAAAATTTAAAAACATTTTAATTTGAAAAAACATTCAAAACATTATAAGAAATACTAAAAGAATTATAACCCATTTCATTTAAAATAAATTAAAAACCTTTCATGAAATCATTAAGGACTTTTTAAAATCATTTTATTTAAAATAAATTTAAAACTTATAAAGAAATATTGAAAAAAATTTGAAAATCATTTCTTCAAAAATAACCTTGAAAACATATAATGAAATATTTTAAAAGAATAAAAAATTTCAAAATCCTTGTTCCCTATAAATTATCATGGAATATTATTTTATATCATTCTTGAAAACCTTTTTGAAAACATGGTTTTGAAATAAAATAGATTTACATCTAAAGAGATATGTATGGTAAGACATTTCATAAAAACAATTCTTAGTAATATTAAGTAAAACAAAATGTAAAATGTTACTAATGAATTGATTTATCTTCAATAAATAGAGTAAAAGTAATATCATTTGTTTTCATGATATTTGGATCATAATATTTCATCAAAATAATCATAATCATTAATAATCTTGAAAATAATGAGACTGTTTCAATAAATTCTTACCAAATGGTTACTTGGGATCACACTCTTCATTAAAGAAAATGGAATTTAATCAGGAATTAAATATCAGTAAAATAAGTGTATTAATTATATAAAATGTCATATTTTGTCATATACACCTCATTAAATAACATAGTTGCATAACAAAACATGTGTCTCAAAAAAGGCTATTTGAGACCAAACTACTCTACCAATTTTGTAAATTTTGAAACATAACCCAATGAAATAATTATCCTATAATGTATATTAAAATACCAATAAATTTAATTAAAATATTAATATAATACATCCACATGTAGTATACACACCACAAAAAAAATGGAAGGGTGGTGAGTAAAGAATGCTTCTCATGAAAATAAAAACAGAGATAAAATTACCTTACCTTTTGTCACAACTCTCATCATACTCATTCAAACCTCCAATATAATAAATGTGAATTTGTTAAAAATATTTTACAGAACTATATTATTATATCTAATATCACATATATATTTATTAGGACTTTATATTACCCTATTTTTAGGAATTTCATGTAAAGGTTACTCTACGGGAAATATTCACTTTGTTTTTAATTTGTATCTTAATTTGTTATATCACTGGTCCTTATACTTATATAATAATTTCTGGAGTGTAAAATATTATATAAATATAATTTATATTATTTATATTGTTTATATACTAATTTATATAATATATAATAATTAAATGTAATACACAATTCATGGAGACGGTAAGCCGTATGTATGTATGAACATTGTTTCTGTTTTATATTGTCCTATTGAAAGAAACAGTGTACATGAAATATATGTAAATTAATTTAGAAATATAATTATTATATTATAATTATTATATCATATATATCATATAATTTAACTAAATACATGATTAATAAATTCAACGTACAGTGAGAACGAATCACATCGCTTTGAGGGGGTGGGAGTCCACACTTCCTCAAATGAATGTATCATATTTTCACCAAATGGAAAGTAAAAAAGATATTTTTGATAAAAGGATTAAATAATATTTAATACATAAAAAATAAAATATATTAAATATATAAACATATTTTACATCATAATTTCTACCCTGAGAGGTGGTAAAGGAAAAATGAACAATCATTGGTTAGTGAGGTTGTATTTCACTGTACACATAAACAATATATTTGTTACCCAATACATGGATGTGTTCATATGTGTGTGTAAAACACCAAGCATAAAAACACCCGTTTATATATAAGATTATTTTTTTATAAAAATTCTTGTGATTATTATATTGAAGGGTGTGGAAAAGGGAAATAAAGAAAGGAGCTTGAGAGAAGAGGTTACCTCTAAATCGGGTAACCCCCTTTTTGTTTTCCTTGTATTGATTCCTTTCTAAGGACAAGATTCTAAGTTTAAGATTGGTGTTTTTATAAGGGTGTTGGTAAGATATTTTCTGAACCTAACAGGTTTTATATGGGTGAAGAATAGGTAGAGGATGTGGCCTTTTATAGACAAGGAAATGTGCTCACATGGAATTTTTTAAATCAAGTTAGGTATACACATGTTCTTACCTAAAAAAGTCATATCAAACTAAAAATAAAAATACAGTGGATGTTTAATGGAATATAAATGGATATAAAATGGTTTTTGGAAAAGATTCTAGGTTATTTGGGCCCCTAATATTAATGTTTAGTACATAATAATGATTAATTTGACCTTAATCGTTGTGATTAATTTTAATCCCTTTTACCCATATTTTTGGTAAAAACATAAAGTGATATAATAAGAATCTAAATATTATATTTATTACAATGTTTTATGTCTATTTTTTCGAAATTCAATTCATAGAAGTGGAAAAATTACGATTAATACTAATCCAACAAATAGGATTAAATAAAGAGTTTGTATAGTAGAAATAATGATCAAAAGGTTTTTTAGTTTTCATATTTAATTTCAAAATGAAATTGATTATAATGACTTAAATTGTATTAATTTATGTATAATTTATCTTATTTGGATTCAAAACAAATTTAATTTCTAATTAAACATTAATAATCATTTAAAATACTAGGTATTTGTTAACTAAAGTACAATATTTTTTTTATTAATCCAAAAATAAAGTTTCTCATAAAAATCCGAAAAATTCACCCTAAGCTAATTTTGGAAGTATTATAAAAATAATTATATTATATCAAATACAGTTTCTATATGTGTTTAAAATTTATTTTTTTCCTCACAAAAGGACATGAAATGTAGTTTATTTGAGAAAATATGGTTTTTCCACATATAAAGACTTAAAAATGATATTTTCCTTATCAATAAGAATTATTTATATAAAATAATTATATAAATATTTGAAAAATAGTTATTACAATTAATATTACTATGTTTTAATGTCTATGTTAGAACTAACCTGTTTAAATAATTTTATTAATAATATTATTTTTTGTAGAAACATTTTATTTCATGTAATAGCTGCCAAGTTAGTGATGTTTGTAGTGCATGCCAAGTCAGTGTTGCGTGTAGCGCAAGCCAGGTAAATTTTGTTTATAGAACAATAGAAGTTGGTATTTTATGAAAATAATTTTTTTATTATAATATATATATATATATATTTCAAATTTCATATGATATAAAAATACTAAAATGATAAATTATTTTCAAAAAAAATTCCCAAAATATTAGGGTGTTACTCGGTAGGTTCAGTACAGATGAAATCACTTGAACTTCAATGCTTGTTCATTTCAATTCATGGACACCATTTTCTCATTTTATGCACATTAACATTATTTTTAATACTATTACATTGAGTTCAATGTGTGGTTACTTCCACATTGTGACTTAACATTCACGTTTAGTGCATCTTCTTCACATAATAACTTCAAGACTTAGTCAATTTTATCATTTGGGAAAGAAAAATAGTTTAATAATGTAAAACATGGAATTCATTAGAAACAACATTTGGGATCCTTAAAATGAAGATACACTTGACTAATCCAACAATACATGTCATGCTTGACATTTAAAAATGATATCCTTAAGAAATTATGTGTATTATAGAGTATTTAAAATAAAATAAATATTTTTATTGAGAGGAAATGATGTTTCAAAGAGGTTATTATAAATATCAAATGGTTTTATGAAAATAATATAGTGTTTATAATGGTTTTAATTTCGGGATTCATTTTAAATAGATTTTTTAGTGTGTTTTGATGTTTTTTATGTTTTTTCAGTTATATATATTATTATTACTAATGTAATTGTTCAATGATGTAGTGATTTATTAATTCATGTTGCCTTTGGTTATCTTAATTTAGAATTCTTGTTTACTCCTTGGTTTAAAATATTTTTTCAACATCACATGATTTTAAATTTGTTTCCAAATAAGGTTAATGTATTAGTGTGTGTGTGTAAATGTGTTCTTGTGTATGTGTTTTTATATAAATACAAATGAATATTTATGTGTTCTTAAGCTATCTACACACACACATCTATATATATATCCATTATTCAATAAACTCGGTTCCTACATAGATCCTTCGATAATTATTTTCTCAAAAATTTATAGCACTGTAACATCCTATGTTTTAAGAGAGAACCACTATGTTTAATAGTTTACATGATATACTACGTCGAGCTTAAATAAATAACTAAATACTATTATTTAAATGATACTGTTATAACCATGTTTTTGGAACGCTGGGAATTAATTGTACCAACTGAATTGTGAAAATATTGTTTACACATTTTTAAAAAATGATTCATTGGTTTCAAAATTTATTACAAATGTAACTAAAAACCAATAGAATATAAAGGTTGTGTTTTTATGAAAACCTCTTTTTAAAAAGATAATAATTCTATTTATAAAATCATATCACCCTTTATGGATTTTTATTTAATGAAATATTTATTTTATATATTCACTGTAATTTTTTAAATTCATATTATATATTTTCTAGATATGATATAAGAACAAATTCAATTTTTTTGGATAAAAGATATATTTTTATAAAAATGCAGTTTTACCACCTTTCAATGGAGAACCCTTTTTAAATTTATTTTTTGAAACAATTATAAGTTATATTTGAAAAAATAAACTTATTCATTGGAATATGGACATCAATATTTTCTTTGGATTAATTTTTTATTTTTTTTCTGATAACTATCACGTTTTGATGAATAGTAAAAATTCGTAAATTTTAATTGAAAATAAATTATTCCATCAAGATAATTTATATGGTTAAATCAAGTTATTTACTTGTTTTAGAGTATAAATGGAATATAATTTTATCATTTAATCCAATTTTGGTCATTATAAGTTATTTCACAATGAAATTGAACATAAACACATATCTATCTTTAGGAAGTTTTTACTTCTTAAAAACACAATATTTAGTTTTAACAATGAGAAGTAATTTTAGATTAATTACTTTTTTTTGAATTTGAACAAATGGATTCCATTTTTGGAACTATAAGGTAAAAATTGTGTATGTAGGTACCTTGTATTTTTTGACATTATGAATAGTATCTTCAGTAATTATTTTTATTTACCATTGTTAAAGGGTAAATCTATTAAATGAGGGTTAATAAAAAATAATATAATAATATAAAACTATTATAAATCATGTCCTAATCGTATTGAATGAAATATTTCTGACCATGGTCATCCTTAGGCCGAACTTTTGGAATTTGGGAACAACTTGGGTGTGAAAATGACATTTTATAATTATTAATATAATGAAAAGGGAAATAAAACATAAACATGTATCATTTAATAAAAACATTATATGGGGTTATATAAGTGATATATTCAAATATAGATAGTAATTAAAATGATAAAACCATTTCATACATAATTATATTTTATTTGTAATTTTAATACATTAAATAAGTATGTTTAATTATGACACGATGATAGTGCAGTGATTTCTTCATTAATAAATCGTTCAAATAAATGAAATTATAAATACTAAAATAAATAATATTTGACAAAATTAATGTTATCCACAGATTATATATGTTTATATGGAATGTTATTATTGATTCAATGTTTTTTGAAGGAATCAAGTTGTTATGATGTTTTAAAAAAAGTCATGTGGGAATGGTGTCCAAAATTGACATAATTCATAACATAAAATATAAAATAGTTTATTAAATGATATTAAATTCCTAAAATATCAGATTATTACAAAATTTTATGATAATTACAATTATTTAACAAATGAATTTTTTTGGGTCATCTGATATGATATGGTAATTGAAATAACCCACAATGTGTAAATAACATGATCTCACTGTAAGATTACAAACTGTAAAATAAGGGTTAAACGAAAATGATAAGTATAAAAAAAATATTTAAAACATGACTAAAAATTATTTTATAATAGTTATGATAACAAATATCATCTTATCTTATAATTAAATGAGTTTTGGACCATCTTTAATCGATTTTTTATTTATAATAAATTAATATTTCATGACTTTCATAACATTCCTCTCCTCTATCTTATAAAAGGACACCACTTCTAACCACATAATCACACCTCTCAAGGCCCTTTTCCCATCCCCATTCTACTAAAATAATCTCCCATCATCCCTACCTTTCTCATATAATCCTTACCTTTGTAAGAGGGAAAATACTGAAAACCATTTTGCTCAAATCAAAAGAAATTACCTGATTTTGAGGTAACGCCCTCTCTCAAGTTTCTTTCCTTTAATTTCCTTCTCCACTCCCAATGATATTATTATTCATTTATTACATAAAAACTAGTATTATCAATATACTAGGATTTTTTTATGATAGTTATTTGAAAACAACTTACAAAAATTTTAATCTAATTGATACAGATATACTGTTTTTGTGTACGGCGAACTACTGCCTCACAAAATGATGATTGTTCAATTTTCCCCTACCACCTTTCATGGCGGCCATTATGATGGATGTTTATTAATAAATAATATATATATTATATTTATATTTTCTCTATGAATCTTTAATTTTTATTTACTATATACATTTATGATTTCTATAATGTGTAAATAAGATAATTTCATTTGAGGAAGTGTGGATTACTACCCCCTCGATGTAATATGACTCGTTCGTTCCATACATGGAACATATAAATGATTTATTTAATGAAAATATGTATCATATATATATATTCAAATTATTTTATACATTTTTATCATTTATTTTTCATTTTTTAAATATGTCAAAGAAATGAAAGTAACGTTCTTGCGTACATACGACCTACCATCTCCATGAATGGTGCATTTAATTTATTATCTCCAAATATTATGTATTATAATAAGAAAATATATACTTGATGTATATGATATTTAATTAAATTAATAATATTTTCTAGAGGATGGACTTTTATGAAATGGGAAATTTACATCCAAACGAGTTCATTTTGGACTCATGTACAAAACATTAACAAAACGACCCATATTGATTTAAATAATTATATAATTATTATAACATTACAATAAGTAATAAACAATTAATAATAAACATGACAAATATTCTAAATACATTATAAGTTAACCAAATTTTATTATTCAAGAATATAAATAATGAACGAGACAAGTCTGAATCGTGGTAAGGGCACTTCTTAACCCAATTTCCATTCTTTGGTTTAGTCTTATACTTCTTGATTATGTCATGCTATGATTATGTGAAAAATAAATTTTTATATCCTATATTGTTTTTATACATGATTTAAGGGTATTTGTTTTGAATACCCTTAATCTATGTATTTGATTAAAAATTATATCTGTAAGGGAATTCTAAAATCAATATAGACTAATTAGGTTTCACACATACATCATCTCTTATATTATTACAATATTATATGTTTAATAAATTTTTATTTATTTATGTTTTATTTTCACTTCTCATTGTTTGGATATACTTTTTCTACACAAAATCCCTCCATTGACAAATTCTCATGTCATTGATAAAAAATATTTCAAGAAAATTCAAACTCAATGTCCATTCATTGAGTTAATTATCCATGACATTTGTTTTGGTATTTAAAAGAATATGTGTGAATGACCTATTATTGTTATACAATGAAAAGTAACTTATATTGGGTGTATTTATATTTTTCACACATAATTAGTTCATTTATTTATCCTTAATCTAATGATATGATCTTTGTAAGGGATTTCATCTCATCCTCCTTTCATTGAGGGATATCTTGATATTGTGCACCTTATTTATACATTAAGGTGTATATACGACCCCTTATATAATTTTGTATCATTAATTACAATATTATTTGTATACATGTTGTTTTTTAATGTTTTTATACAATTATTTTTATTCAATTGTGAAGTGCACTGTGTTGCATTTGTTGTCAATAAGGCTTGAAGTTGTCATGGAATGAATGGATGTCAAGGAATGTCAAGATGTGAATGACAAAAGTTGTGATGGTGATGGTGATGAATGGAGAATGGCCATGGTACTAAGATGCATGTCACTTAGGAGATTCACTAAGTGACATAGGAGATGATGGTTGAAACATTCTCTAGTTATATCAGACTATTGTAGAACTTATCTTAATGTTTCAATACTTGTATCAAGATGATACTAAGTTACACCACTTGAAGAATGGATGATGATGGAGCATCATCATTAAATCAGACGATTGTTGAGCTGTTCTTTAAGTTCAAAGAACATGTATCAAGAGGATACAATGTCACAACAATGTTTGAAGACCATGCATTGTCTTAACAATGCATGAGGAGATGAAGAGAGCCATCCACAACTCTTAAATGGATGAAGTGGATTAAATAAGTCCATGTACTAACTCTTAGTGCATGTGAATTGGAAGTGATCCAACTTGATCTCTGATTAGATCAATGAAGCACATTGGAGAATTCATGTTGATTCAGGAGCTCGGTTGATGAAGAACCTTCAAGAATTTCCCTCCTAAGTAATGAATATATGTTGAGGAGATTGGAAGAATTCTTATGAAGAAGAAATGAAGAAATGGGAGGAAGAAAGAAGGGCACTTGGTTTGGCATGTTTCATATGGAGAACTTTGTTTTTAATAGTGTTTTAATTCAACACTTAGCCAAAAATATGGCCACCAAGGAGGCCAGCCGAGGGATCACCCAAAGCACATATGGGCCTAAGGCGCCACGCCCATGGGGAACCCTCAAGGCCAAGGCGCTCCCTGAGGCAAGGGCGGGGCCGTGTATAAGCCCCGAGCTACGCGGTGATGAAGCCCGCGCAGCGCGCGCGCCCGAGGGCACGCATAGTGGGCGCCAGTGGCGCGCCCGCAGGGAGCAGAGTGGGCGCAGAGCGCGCCCGCAGGGAGAACACGGTGCGGGGCGGCACCGTTGAGGTTGGAAGTTCAATCGAAGGGTTGAGGTAGCGCCAGGGTGATAAAGCGCGGAAAAACAGCGCGCCGATTCGATGTGGGACGCGGAAATTTCACCAGGGATAGATCTGAGTCGTCCGTCTCATCGCGTGCTGGATCGCAGCCGCTCATCTCATCTGTCGCGCGCCGCGATTTAATCCGGCCGTCCGATGTATCTCAAACGCTTGATCCAAAGGCTCACGGCTCGTCTCCTTCGTCAAGCCACCCCGAAGCCACCCGCGAGCTCCGTTCGAACCAGGAGCCTCCCGGACGACAGAATTTGAGCTCCCGGCCACCTCCGATCAAGCTAAAGCCACCATTGTGATCGTCTGGCCATAACGAACACATCCATGCATAGAAATGGGAATGCATGCCAGTAATGAAGATATTCGTGTTCGGTCGAGGCAAGAGAATCTGCCGAGGCTATGAATGGTTTATGATTTGCATGGGATGGCCAAAACAGAGGCCGTGCATGCGTTCTAAGTCGCATGCATGTAGAGGAGAAAAATATAAAAGAAAAATACCTACGTGTGAAACAAAGGAAGATATCAAGATTTTCAAAATCTTGAAATACCCGAAAACTTCAGGGATTCAAAGATTGTATCATGTGGATGTTTTGAGGATTCCTCTGCCTATAAAAAGAGAGCCCGAGCCCTCTTAGAAGCTTGCTGAAATTTTTTTGAAGATCCGGAGTCCCGTGAGAGCGCTTAGCCTCGCGAAGTAGAAGCCCTGCGCGCATCACTTGTGTGGCAGAAGCCCGGAGCCACCCCTTGGCTCCGTGAGGTTCCTTTCGCGCACCCCTTGTGCGAAAGAAGAAGGGAAGGTCCCCTGTTCGCCTCATGTGCGCTGCAGGAGGTACTTGCGCACCCCGCGGCCAGCGCACACTTGCGCGCCCGAGGTGTCTTCACCTTGCGCGTCATTGTGCTCTAAGCACTTGCGCGCCTGGTTGCACCAAGTGCACCTACGCGGCAGTGGGATAAGAAGAGGTGGCCGCTTGTACCCATTGGACTTGCGAGCCCTTTTTGAGACAGGAGAAGCTACACGAGGCAGTAGGGGTTCGGATTGTGTGTGCCAAGTGGAGAAGAGGACCCGAGGCTTTCATGCCTTGTGTGTGCACCAAGTGAAGACACATTTTGTGTCTGCAAAATTGAAGAACAACCTACGGGTTAAGGGTGTGCAACAAGAAGTGGGAAGAGGCCGAGGCCTTAGTGCCTTGTGTGCAATTTGAAGAAGAAGGCCGTAGCCCTTATATGGGTGCACACATTGAAAGAACAAATTAAAGAACACTTTGTGTGTGTGCAAGAAGGAGTGAAAGGCCAAGCTCAAGTGTGTGCAAAAGTGAAAAACAAAGTTTGTGTGCAAAAAGACAAATAGGCCGAACCTTAGTGTGTGTGAAAACTGAAAGTACACACTAAGAAGAAGGAGAAGAGGATTCCCACACTAAAGAACAACACACATTTAAGTGTGTGAACAAATTGGATAAAGTGTGTGAAGAATTGAGAAGCTGGTGTGTGCTTAAAGTGACTACACCCTTTGAGGGTTTATTGCACCAAGAGGAGAAAGAGGAGAGTGCATGCATGCATGCATGCACGTGCACACGTGAACAGAGCCAAATCAGTGGTGTGCATTTGAGTTGTCCAAGACCAGGAGGTTCTTGAAGAATTGAGAAGGCCATGCTATCAGTGCATGAGGATGAAGAGCTGCCATGCACTCAGTGCATGAAGTTGAAGTGAGTGAGACTGGACCAGACTGAAGTTAAAGATATCAGTTGTCTGAGTATTCAGTAGTTGGAGAGAAGCCAGGTCATCCTGAGAAGAAGGAGATAAATCCTGAGCAAGATGAGAAGACCTGATCAACTCAAGTGATCAGAGGTATAGAGCAAGGCCAGCAGTCTTTATCCCAGACTGCTGAAGATACTTGAAGAAGCTTAAAGTAAAGAAGATCTACTCGTGTGACTCGAGGAGCCAGGAGAATACCCTGTGGGACTCAGGGAGAAGAAGTCTTCTGTGGGATTCTGGAGCAGGCCAGTGGGACTCTGGTAACACTATGTGAAGCAGTATAAAGACCCTCCTGTGGGACTCAGGAGAGATACAGTGGGACTCTGTATCGACCATTGTAATACTAACCGATTATAATGGAGAAACCATGTTGGGGTGTATAACCAACATGGCAAGGATGTTGGCCTTTGGTGCCGAACCTTGTAAATCCTTGTGTCCAGGGCCTTTATATTTACTGCATCATTCGAGGAAAGGTGAGAGATACAAGAAGAGTGGATCTATGATTTAACCAGCCATAGAGGTTTAATTGATTACGAATCAATTAGTAAAAAGTTTTAAGGGATCACTGATTCACCCCCTCCCCCTCTCAGTGATTCACACTGATTTGGGCACTTCAATTGGTATCAGAGCGAGGTTACCTCTAAAAGATCCAAGAGAGTCTATATGGAGTGCAGATTTGAGGAAATGAAAGAACAGCCTCAAATGGAGATATCTGCCAAGACTCTGAAAAACAGAATGAAGAAACAGGCAAAGAAGATGAGGAAGAAGGTTGGTGCAATCAGAGAAACTCCTTCTATGGAAAGAAATGTGAAAGTCACATCAGATGACAATTCCTTTTATCATTCTTCTGATGAAGCCTGCTCTAGCTGTGATGAAGATGGAAGAAACAATGATCTTCTAAATGCAATCAAATATCTTCAGAAGACAGTCCCCAAGGAAGTGGCAATGTGTATAGCTACAGGCTTCCTTGATCTTCAAGAAGAAAAATTAAAGCTAGAAGATGAAGCCAATTCTCTGGAAGTCCAATTGGCTAAAAGGGTTGGCATAACCAACACTCTCAGAATGCTGGTGAAGGCTAAGGATGAAACAGTTTCTCTTTGCAATGATAGATATGAAGACACTGCTGAAGAATTGCAAAGGAGCCTTTCTGAGAAATATTTCTTTAAAATAATGGTCAGAGATGTTTTCCATGCACTGGAAAAGAGGCACAAAGTTTCAATGAATGTCAGAGATGCTCAACTTGAAGAAAAAGTCAAATTGGTGAAGGAGCTGGACAATTCATTGCAAGAATGGAAAAAGGTGCATGAAGACCAGATGAAACAACTGGTTGAGAATTGGGAAGGAAAGCTATGAACTGTTGAGGATGAGAAGAAATCCCTCACCATGAAATACTTAGAACTGGAGGTGATATTGAAACATCTGCAATCACTTAAAGCTGAATCCTCCCAGTCAGCTGGAAGAAGACATGTTGCTACTCAAGTATGCTTTGAGAAGGATGATTCTAAAAGAAAGACATCCTCTAATGAAAGGGCAACATCTTCTAAAAAGAAGGTACCATCCATACCATCTTGTACTCATGCTTCTAAATGTGTTTCCACAAAAAGTGCAGGATGGAAGAATAATTCCAAACAAGTATGGATGAAGAAAATGAAGAAGCAGAGCTCTCCTGAAACAACACAGCAGTTCCAGAAAAGTACCCTAAAATCAGAAGGACTGAAGAAGTAAAGATTTGTGGGTCAATGTTGGTGTTGTAATAAGTATGGGCACTGTGCAAAGTATTGTTGGTACAATCCACTGAATGTTAAAGCACAAAGGAAGCCCATGCCAAGGGGGAGCAAGCCAGAAGGAAAAAAGAAACATCCACAGGTCCAGAGACATCTGTTTACTGCTAACAGATTTGGATTACTTGACAACATCTGGGATGATTGCAAAAGTGGTCAAAAAGATACATGTCAATCTCCAACTGTATCCAGAACTAAAAAGAAGAGAAGATCACTGAACCTGGCTAAGAGAGATTCCTTGGGAAGCAAGCAGAAGAAAGTGGAAGATGCTCCCAATAAGAGTTTGAAGAATGAAGAGATGTCCTTGGAGTCTAAATCCAAGAAGGGTGATGCATCCAGAAGGACCACCAAGAAAATATGCTTCTACTGTGGGAAGAAAGGACATATCATGGATCTTTGTAAAGAAGCCATGAAATTAAATAGAAGCAGACTGGACTCAAAAAGACAATCAATCCAGAAGAACAAGAAGGGATTGATTGAAAACAAGTTGCCTAAGAAAGGTAGCTTGACAGCATCTAAGGAACCATGTGGAACTTCCAGAACTGGGGCCACTCTTCCAAATGATTTACTTGTCATATGGCCACATCAGTTGCAACTTGCCAGAGAACTACAAAGAGTTGAAGATGAAGCTCTGGCAATTGCTAAAGCAAAAGGGAAGAAGAAGGTTTCACATGAAGATGTTTTGAGAACCACACCAGCACAATCATCAATGAAGATCAAATGTGCAAGTGTGAAGACTGGTGAAAATGGGACATCTCGGTTGAGAGAATCTTCTCAACCTTGTTGTTCACATTGATGAACCAAGGAGGTTCCATCTTATTCCCTTATACTCTTGGTATATACATGTGCTAACATTGCAGGGAATTGAAGATGATGATCATTCTTATCTGGAGGATGGTTTGGACAGAACGGAGTGCACCCCTTGAGGGGGAGCAAATCTGAAGAAGATGATGTTCTGAGATTAATATCATCTTAAGAAAATGGATGAATGGGGGAGCATTATCATTGCACCGAACTTTCTAATGAGTTTTGTGGAGTATGTGCAGGATTTAGAAATTCATTGAATATCTGAACCCCTTAGCATGATCTCACATGCTTACAGTGACTGTGGACAGCATTGAGTATCTTGGTTACATCACTCTTGTTTTCTACACCGGGTTAGCCCAAGTAGACTTAGAGTTGATTTACTAAAGGTTCTTTTCTAAAGAGAACATGTGGCATCATCCCTCTCTTAGTGATTTTCAAGAAGATGCTATTCAAAGGGAGGAAGATATTTTTGAAAGTGAACCACACCACACCTTTGCATTTGATTGCCAATAAGGGGGAGAAAATATTGGCACACATATTGACCCATTCATATGTGCTGAAAGAGTGTATTGACAACAAATACAAAGGGGGAGATTGAAGTGCACTGTGTTGCATTTGTTGTCAATAAGGCATGAAGTTGTCATGGAATGAATGGATGTCAAGGAATATCAAGATGTGAATGACAAAGGTTGTGATAGTGATGGTGATGAATGGAGAATGGCCATGGTACTAAGATGCATGTCACTTAGGAGATTCACTAAGTGACATAGGAGATGATGGTTGAAACATTCTCTAGTTATATCAGACGATTGTAGAACTGATCTTAATGTTTCAATACTTGTATCAAGATGATACTAAGTTACACCACTTGAAGAATGGATGATGATGGGTAATCATCATTAAATCAGACTATTGTTGAGCTGTTCTTTAAGTTCAAAGAACTTTTATCAAGAGGATACAATGCCACAACAATGTTTGAAGACCATGAATTGTCTTAACAATGCATGAGGAGATGAAGAGAGCCATCCACAACTTCTAAATGGATGAAGTGGATTAAAGAAGTCCATGTACTAACTCTTAGTGCATGTGAATTGGAAGTGATCCAACTTGATCTCTGATTAGATCAATGAAGAACATTGGAGAATTCATGTTGATTCAGGAGCTCGGTTGATGAAGAACCTTCAAGAATTTCCCTCCTAAGTAATGAATATATGTTGAGGAGATTGGAAGAATTCTTATGAAGAAGAAATGAAGAAATGGGAGGAAGAAAGAAGGGCACTTGGTTTGGCATGTTTCATATGGAGAACTTTGTTTTTAATAGTGTTTTAATTCAACACTTAGCCAAAAATATGGCCACCAAGGAGGCTAGCCGAGGGATCACCCAAGGCACATATGGGCCTAAGGCGCCACGCCCATGGGGAACCCTCAAGGCCAAGGCGCTCCCTGAGGCAAGGGTGGGGCCGTGTATAAGCCCCGAGCTACGCGGTGATGAAGCCCACGCAGCGCGCGCGCCCGAGGGCACGCATAGTGGGCGCCAGTGGCGCGCCCGTAGGGAGCAGAGTGGGCGCAGAGCGCGCCCGCAGGGAGAACACGGTGCGGGGCGGCACCGTGGAGGTTGGAAGTTCAATCGAAGGGTTGAGGCAGCGCCAGGGTGATAAAGCGCGGAAAAACAGCGCGCCGATTCGATGTGGGACGCGGAAATTTCACCCGGGACAGATCTGAGCCGTCCGTCTCATCGCGCGCTGGATCGCAGCCGCTCATCTCATCTGCCGCGCGCCGCGATTTAATCCGGCCGTTCGATGTATCTCAAACGCTTGATCTGATGGTTCCCGGCTCGACTCCTTCGTCAAGCCACCCCGAAGCCACCCGCGAGCTCCGTTCGAACCAGGAGCCTCCCGGACAACAAAATTTGAGCTCCCCGCCACCTCCGATCAAGCTAAAGCCACCATTGTGATCGTCTGGCCATAACGAACACATCCATGTGTAGAAATTGGCATGCATGCCAGTAATGAAGATATTCGTGTTCGGCCGAGGCAAGAGAATCTACCGAGGCTATGAATGGTTTATGATTTGCATGGGATGGCCAAAACAGAGGTCGTGCATGCGTTCTAAGTCGCATGCACGTAGAGGAGAAAAATATAAAAGAAAAATACCCGCGTGTGAAACAGAGGAAGATATCATGATTTGCAAAATTTTGAAATACCCGAAAACTTCGGGGATTCAAAGATTGTATCACGTGGATGTTTTGAGGATTCCTCTGCCTATAAAAAGAGAGCTCGAGCCCTCTTAGAAGCTTTTTGAAATTTTGTTGAAGATCCGGAGTCCCGTGAGAGTGCTTAGCCTCGCGAAGTAGAAGCCCTGCGCGCATCACTTGTGCGGCAGAAGCCCGGATCCACCCCTTGGCTCCGTGAGGTTCCTTTCGCGCACCCCTTGTGCGAAAGAAGAAGGGAAGGTCCCCTGTTCGCCTCGCGTGCGCGGCAGGAGGTACTTGCACGGCCCGCGGCCAGCGCACCCTTGTGCGCCCGAGGTGTCTTCACCTTGTGCGTCATTGTGCTCTAAGCACTTGTGCGCCTGGTTGCACCAAGTGCACCTACGCGGCAGTGGGAGAAGAAGAGGTGGCCGCTTGTACCCATTGGACTTGCGAGCCCTTTTTGAGACAGGAGAAGCTACACGAGGCAGTAGGGGTTCGGGTTGTGTGTGCCAAGTGGAGAAGAGGACCCGAGGCTTTCATGCCTTGTGTGTGCACCAAGTGAAGACACATTTTCTGTGTGCAAAATTGAAGAACAACCTACGGGTTAAGGGTGTGCAATAAGAAGTGGGAAGAGGCCGAGGCCTTAGTGCCTTGTGTGCAATTTGAAGAAGAAGTTCGTAGCCCTTATATGGGTGCACACATTGAAAGAACAAATTAAAGAACACTTTGTGTGTGTGCAAGAAGGAGTGAAAGGCCAAGCTCAAGTGTGTGCAAAAGTGAAAAACAAAGTTTGTGTGCAAAAAGACAAATAGGCCGAACCTTAGTGTGTGTGCAAACTGAAAGTACACACTAAGAAGAAGGAGAAGAGGATTCCCACACTAAAGAACAACACACATTTAAGTGTGTGAACAAATTGGATAAAGTGTGTGAAGAATTGAGAAGCTGGTGTGTTCTTAAAGTGACTACACCCTTTGAGGGTTTATTGCACCAAGAGGAGAAAGAGGAGAGTGCATGCATGCATGCATGCACGTGCACACGTGAACAGAGCCAAATCAGTGGTGTGCATTTGAGTTGTCCAAGACCAGGAGGTTCTTGAAGAATTGAGAAGGCCATGCTATCAGTGCATGAGGATGAAGAGCTGCCATGCACTCAGTGCATGAAGTTGAAGTGAGTGAGACTGGACCAGACTAAAGTTAAAGATATCAGTTGTCTGAGTATTCAGTAGTTGGAGAGAAGCCAGGTCATCCTGAGAAGAAGGAGATAAATCCTGAGCAAGATGAGAAGACCTGATCAACTCAAGTGATCAGAGGTACAGAGCAAGGCCAGCAGTCTTTATCCCAGACTGCTGAAGATACTTGAAGAAGCTTAAAGTAAAGAAGAGCTACTCGTGTGACTCAAGGAGCTAGGAGAAAACCCTATGGGACTCAGGGAGAAGAAGTCTTCAGTGGGATTCTGGAGCAGGCCAGTGGGACTCTGGTAACACTGTGTGAAGCAGTATAAAGACCATCCTGTGGGACTCAGGAGAGATACAATGGGACTCTGTATCGACCATTGTAATACTAACCGATTATAATGGAGAAACCATGTTGGGGTGTATAACCAACATGGCAAGGACGTAGGCCTTTGGTGCCGAACCTTGTAAATCCTTGTGTCCAGTGCCTTTATATTTACTGCATCATTCGAGGAAAGGTGAGAGATACAAGAAGAGTGGATCGAGGCTTTAACCATCCATAGAGGTTTAATTGATTACGAATCAATTAGTAAAAAGTTTTAAGGGATCACTGATTCACCCCCTCCCCCTCTCAGTGATTCACACTGATCTGGGCACTTCAAATTGTTTCTCAATTTGTAAGGGACTCTTTAACAAAAATATCATTTTCAATGATCAAAAGATTTATTCTCACAAATCTCTCTCATTAATGTTCATGTTGTCAAAATTGTTTTAAGGATTTATTTATATGGACATGACTGTTTTAAATTTTAAATTCATTTTAATTGTTTCAAATCGATAAGGGAAAATTTGATTAAAAAAATTCTTTTTAAATTTTTAATTGGTTTTGTAAATGTTTTGAATATTTCAATATCTTGATTTGATTTCTTATTTTTTATAACAAAAATGTTCATAATTTCAATCATTATTATGTTATGATTATGTAATGGTATATTTAAATTTGATGGGTGGTTACATGATAAACTAAATACGAGTGGTTACAATATTAACCTCGGGAAAGTGAGCTCGTGACATCTTACCAATGCATTAAGTAATGTGACGGAGGTAAGCATTATGGATTCTCCGAATAGATTTAAGGAATATATTGTAATGGTTATTCCAAACATAACTATAATGGTTAAATACTATGTATCTGTGAAATATACAATGTAAGTATGTTATGGATGACACATGTTACCTTTATAATATGTTACTTCTATGAGTTATTAATAAATATTATGATTTCAATAGTTATTTTAAAGAGCTTAGGATTAAGAGTGAAGTGTATGATTTCATTGATTTGTATCTATTAGTGGACTAATGTTTTCTTTCCATATTTTATAACCCTTGTTGATCTTTTCATTCTCATCCCATGTTTTTGAATATTCTTCCATTGGGTACCAGGAAGGTTATGATAAAAGAAAAAATTCAAGAATATTTTTTTGAAGAAATAATTCATGTTTTTAAGCTGTTTTCTTATTATGAAAAAATTGGTTACAGTAGAAGTGTCTACTTTATAATCTATAGTATGTAATTTAATCTTTATGGCCTATTTCTAAAAAATTCTTAACTTGAAAAGATCCTAAATGTGAATGAATGTAAAGTCTTGATCAAAACTGGGGATTATGTAAGGTTTTAGGCTCTTGCCTTATAGTTGGCATCGAATGAAATGTTTAAACAACATTAGGGATTAAGAGTTTTAGATAACCACAAAGTAATTCTATATGTCTATTAATTCCTTTAAAACCTTTTTATAAATTTTTCATATCAAGGAATTTTTCCTACAAATGGAAGGAGTAGGATGTCAAAAAATATTCATATTTCTTCTTAATGACATGCTTGAAATAATTACTTCATATTCCTGTTCGGTTCATTGTGAAACTTTTTCTATCATAGAAATCACATGAATATAGTTTTTTGAGATATAAAACACCTCAACTATTCTTTGATAACATCGTGGATCATCGAATGTATTTAATCAAATATTTTTTCACAATATTCTCTTAATTTCAAAAAAGGTAAATATTATCAAGGCATTTTAAAATAATTTACCTTATCACAATATTTTAAATTATATTAAAATTTTGAAAAAGAATCTAATGAATGATACCCTTTCAAAACAAATTTATATTTTATTTTTAAATATAGTCTTTCAGCACATACTTATGGTATTTTAAAAGGACCATTGATTGATTTTTTTAACTCAAACTTAGTCCGATTATTTTTTTAAAAAAACATGTTTCTTCAGATTTTTTTAAATTATATTTGATATATGATTATTTTTCAAAGATATTTTTCTCTAAACACCCATATAACCCATGTTCTGAAAGGTGTATTTAGATAAATGAAGCAAAATATTTGACTGATCTCTCCATCATTTTTTCAATGCATGGGTCCTCGATTTATGTGAATAAGATGACGGTGAAACTAGGTGGACAGCATGATGAAGGTATGATGTTATTTCTTTGTCACAAGTATTGTTTAATCATATGTAGGAGAAATAAAAAATTATTAATGCATATAAGACATCATGAATTAATATGATGATTTCATTATGAGTTTAGAAGAAAATGAGAGGTATAATACAATCATTGTAGTTAAAACATGCTAGGGTTATTTTTTGTGTTTTATAAAATAGAAAACCTATAATATGGGTGAAAACCCATCAGATACAGAAATACTGAAAGAATAAAAGAATTATATTTTAGTATGATGATTTTATGGACCAAGAATAAGTTGATTTTGGGAACATATGTTTTATCAAATAGATATCATTATTATCGAAAAATGATATGGTGATTAAGTGATAAATTTTATTTTGGGAGACATTAACTCATTTAGGAACACTATATGCCTATGGAAAATAGAATAATATGGGATTTCATTTGATGGGTAATGGTTGAATTTATTTTGGAAGAATCTATGTTTTTATTAAGGATAATTAGAGATTTAGTTTATTTGTGGAAATGATTAACATATCAGTGTGAATATTTAATTATGTTAATTAATATTAAATATGATAAATTTAGAGAAGTGGATGTTATATGAAGGTAAATTTTATGATTTATCGTGGAAGACATTGTGATCAAATCCTTCTGAATTTTGGGATTTAATTTCATTTTGATTATTTCGAAGAATTTTAAGCCCAATATTTTATAGAATGTTCTTTTTTCAACTATTGGTATTATTTTTTGATTTTTGGAGATTAAGATTTGTATTTATTTTTATAATGTATTATTCTTTATCGGGGATAATCTGATCTTGTACTAACAATTTTTTATTGGTTAATTTATAAATATAGGGAAAATATACAGTTAATCTTCTGTGGATTAGGTAATTTTATAGAATTAGATTCCAGTTTTTTTGATTTGACCAAGTCATCTTGAATTATCACCATTGTAAGAAAATTTGAGTTTGTGGTAGATATTTTTTAAAGGATGAAGCCATACATTACAATTAATCATGTACCCTTATGTTATTAGTCAATATCATAAATAAATTTCTCAAATTTATGAAAATTATATTAAAATAAAAAACTTTTTCATTTACTTTTCCTACTGGGGAATCAAATATTATTTAACCCATCACATGTTTGTTGTTTTCATGTTATTAACTTTCTCCTAATCATGTTTTCTATCACACTCTATCAGAGATTTATAGTTATTTTTCTCTTCTATACAATTATTTTTTTACATGGAATCCTAGTATGTGTTATCCACTATGACCTTTGTACTTCTCTTTCTTTCATTTAAAGTTATAGTTTTTTTTCTCTTTTTACGATGTGGGATTTTTAATTAACTTACAAATAAAACATTTCAAATTACAAGGATGAAATTTACAAATGGGTGGAATGATGTAACATATTTATTTTTAAGTGATTAACATAATGTTTTATAGCATACATGATATGCTACAACGAGCTTAAATAAACAACTAAATATTATTATTAAAATGATAACATTATAACATAGAAGTTGGAATGGTGGGAATGAATAGTATCAACTGAATTATGAAAATAAGGTTTACACAAGTTAAAATAATGATTCATTTGTTAAAAAATTTATTATAAATAGAAATAAAAACCAATGGAATATAAAAGATGTGTTTTTATTAAAATGTATTTTTTAAAATAGAATAATTGTGTTTATAAAATCATATCACCCTTTAGGGATTTATATTCAATGAAAAATATATGTTATATATAAAATGTGTTGTTCTAAATTCAACTTATATGTTTTATATATATATGATATAATAACAAATTCAATTTTTTGAATAAAATATGTATTTTCCTAAAAATCCAGTTTTACCACCTTTTGATGGTGAACCCTTTTTAATTTAGTTTTTGGACACTTTTATTTGTTCTATTTGAAAAGAAAGACATATTATTTATAGTAGGAACATCAAAATATAATTTGTATTGATTTTTGATATTTTTCTAATAAATATCATGTTTTGATTAACAGTAAAAATACGCAAACTTTTAATTGAAAATAAATTTTTTCCATTATGATAATTAAAATGGTTAAATACTATTATTTTATGGTTTTAAAGTATTAATTTAATATATTATTATAATTTAATCCAGTTTTTGTCATTATATGTAATTTCACAATGAAATTGGACATAAACACTTGTCAATGTATTATTGGTTTTTTACATATTATAAAAACGCTTTCTGGTTTTGATAGCAGGATCTCATTTTAAATTAATTACAACAATTTATGGTTTTTCTTTGGGAAAAATTAATTTCACATTTGGAATCATAAGGTCAATATTTTTAAAATAGTTACCTTTTCTGGACATAATGAAAAGTAACGTTAGTAATTATTTTTATTTACCATGGTTGAAGGGTAAATCAGGTAAATAAGGGTAAAAAATAATATTAGAACAATATAAAACTATCCTAAAACATGGCCCAATCCCATTGGACGATATATTTCTGAAAATTATCATCCCTTTTCCAGAATTGTGTCATTTTGGAGCAACTTGGGAGTGAAAATAAAATTTTATAATTTTCAATATTCTAAAATACGAAATATAACATAAACATGTATGTTTTAAAAAAATAATTTTTATATGGGGATATATAAGTGATATATTCAACTATAAATAGTATTTAAAAATATAAAAGTCTTTCCAAAATACTTATATTTTATATATAATTTTTAAACATTAAATAAATAAATATAATTATGACAAAATGATGATGCATTTATTGCTTCATTAATAAAAGGACTCAAATAAATGATAATGTAAATATTAAAATTAATTTTATTTGAAAAAAATAATGTCAAAAACGTATTATATAAGTTAATATGATATATTAGGATTGATTTAATGTTTTTTTAATGGAATAAAGTTGTTATTAATTTTATAAAAACTTCAGTCGGAATAGTGCCCAAAATTGACATAATTCATAACATAAAATATAATATTGTTTATTAATTGATATTAAATTACTAAAAATCTAGGATTCTTTAAAATATTTAATATATGTCCAATAATTTATGAAATTACTTTTTGGTGGGACATTTTACTTGATATGGTAATCTCATTAACCCACAATGTGTTAATAAAATGATATCACTAAAAGATTAAAACCGGTAAAAGAAGGGTTAAACCAAAAAGATAACGATAAAAAAATATTTAGAAAATGTCTAAAAATTATTAGATGTTGGGTATTAGAACCAAAACCATCTTATTTTATAATTAAATTTGTTTTGGACCATTTATATATAGAAATTTAATTTATAATATAATAATATTTAAAGACTTTCCTAAAGTACCCTACCTCCCTATAATAAAAGGCCACCACCTCTACCCACTTACTCACACCTCTCAAGCCACTTTAATTTCCCATAATCTACTAAAATTATCACACAAATACATCTTTTTCTCCTATCATCCTTACCATTGGTATAATGAAATTCAATAAATCCTTTCGGCTCAAATCAAAAGAAGTTACGTGATTTAGAGGTCACATCTTCTCTCAAGTTTCTCTCCATTATTTTCCTCCTACACTCCATATAATCTTATTACACTTTTATTACATAAAACACATGTGTCATAAATATATTAGTATGTTTTTATGACAATTATTCTAACTAAACTTACACACAAATTCATCTAAGGGGTATGAACATACTGATTCTTTGTAAAGTGAACTATTGCCTCACAAAATAACGACTGTTCAATTTTCCCCTAACACCTCTCATGGTGGACATAATGATGGCACAATATTTATATATGATATATTTTATATTTATATTTTTTATATTCTTATGTAATTTTTATTTACAACATACATTTATGCTTTCCATAATGTGCAATTATTATAATTCCATTTGAGGATGATCGGACTACCGCCCCTCAAAGTGATACGACTCATTTATGCCAAAAATGGAACATATAAAGCATAAATTTAATGAAATAATTTAACATATATAAAATATATATTATAATATAATTATAATATACCTATGTATTATTTATTTCCTTTAATATGGAATTGAAATGAAAGTGGTGTTCATGCGTACGTATGGCATACCGTCTCCATGAACGGTGTTTTTCATTTTTTATCACCATATATTATTGATTATAATAAATAAATATATATTGGATACATATTATATTTAAATAAATTAATAATAATATTTATATTATGGAATTTTGACTATAAAGACAATTTACATCAAAAAGAGTTCATTTTTTACTCAAGTACAGAACATTCAAAAAATGACCCAAACGAACTGAAATAATTGTATAATTTTTATGAAAAGATAATATGTAATAAAAATGAATAGTATAATTCAAAAAAAAATTAATCATTTAGAAATTAACCTAATTTTATTCTTTAGGAATATAAATAATGAACGAGACAAATCAGATTCGAGGTAAGGGAACTTCTTAACACAATTTTCATTTATTGGATTAATCTTCTACTTCTTGATTATTTCATGCTATGATTTTGTGAGAAATAAATTTTGATATACTATCTCATTTTTATAATTAATTTATTGTTATTTATTTTGAATACACATAATAAATCTATTTGATTAACAAAATAATATTTATAATAGAATTTCATAACTTAATTTTCACATCTTGGGTTTTACGCACACTTCATTGATTATATTAGGCCAAGATTATATGTGGACTAATTGTTTGTTTATTTATGTTTTAATTTACACTTATCCTTACGTGGATATACGCTTTTTAAACATAATCCCACCATTGATAAATTCTTATGTCCCTGATTCATGTTTTGTAAGGGAAATAATAACTCAATCTCCTTTCATTGAGTTAAATTTCCTTGTCATTGGTTTTGTTTCTTCAAAGAATATGTGTGAATGGAATATTATTTTTTTACAATGATTATCCACTTATATTTGGTGTATTTATATTTTTAACACATAATTGTTTCATTGATTTATCCTTAATCTAATGATATGATCTTTTTAATGGATTTAGCCTCAATCTCATTTAATTAAGGCATATCTTGATATTGTGCAGCTTATTTGTCTTTTAATGTGTATATATGACCACTTAAGACATTTTATATAATTAATTATAATATTCTAATGATATTTTATATTTTTTGTATTGTTATTGTTTAATTATTTTAATTCAATTGTTTCTGAAGTGTTAAGGGACTCTTTAACTAAAATATCATTTTAAATGTTCAACTGATTTATTCTTCTAAATATTACTCATTAATGTCTATGTTTTCTAGATGGTTTTATGGATTTATTTATATGGATATAAATGTCTTAAATTGTAAATTCACTTCAAAATTTTCAATGTGGAATGGGTCACTTTGATTAAAATATCTTCTTTTTAAATGTTTAAATGGTTTTGGAAATGTATTGAATATTTCAATTTCGTTAATTGAAATATTTTGATTGATAAGAGAAATGTTGATAATTTCAGCCTTTTATGTGTTATGATATTGTAATGGTACTTGGAAATTTTATGGGTGGTTTCGTTATAAACCAAATATTGGTGGTTCCATGATAAACCAAGGGTGCTGAGCTTAATATAGGTTTCCAATTCATTGGGAAACATAACGAAGGTAAACATTATGGTTTTTCTTAATAAATTTAGGAAATATAATGTGATCGTTATTCCAAATGTAACCATTAAGATTTATCCTTATGTAGATATGAAATCTATAATTTATGTATGTTATGGATGCCAAAAGTTGATTTATGAAATCATTAAGTTATTCCAAAATCATAAACTTCCATGAGGTATATTAAAGTTCTTATGATTTAAAAGTGAAATGTATAATTTAATTGATTTGTATGTACTCATGGAATAATGTTTTCTTTCAATATTTTATAACCCTTACTGATATTTTTATGCTCATCCCCTTTATTTAAATTTTTTTCATAGTGTATAATGATGGTTAAGAGTAAAGAATAATTCACGAAGTTTTTTATCAAGAATATAATTCTTGTTTTTTCTTAGGTGTTTTATTATTGTGAAAAAATGGATGGAGTAGAGTTGTCTACTTCAAAAATTTTGATATGTAATTTAATAGTTATGGCCTAATTCTCTAAAACCCTAAAACTAAAAAGACCCTTAATGGGAACAAATGTAAATTCATTATTAAGACTCATGATTATGTAATGTTCAAGGTTTGGGCCTTATAATAACCCCCATAGAAGCCCTATACTACATTATTATGTGTTGATTTATGGATTTTTTGGTTCCACTCTTTCATTGTGAAATTTAGGTGGGATTCTCATTGGTAGGTATAAGGATGTGGTATATGGATGTTTTGATTAAATATTTTGATTCTTCTCTAGATTTACATGGATGATTCCAACACCTATTATTTTTACCATCATGGGGATCATAAGAATCTTATTAAGAGATTGATAAGTAGTTTCTATCTAGTCTGGATGAGATGGACTAGATCCCCCTTGGTATGGAATATGCCTTATCCGTATAGTAGAATCATCGGTGAGGCTAGTAGATCATAATTTAATGGTAATAAAGTATGAATTCATTGAAAACTAATAGATGGTTCCACCCAAGTACAAAGTGTAATATCTAATAGATGTGTTTAGGAGTTTCCAATGATTATCTATACTTGTAATTCATTTTCACTCAGTACGTTGTTTACTTTTATTCTTAATTCATTTCATTGATCCTTTATTTTCTAATATAAAATACATATTCTACTTTATATTGTTTTATTATTCTACCTATCTGGTTATGTTTTTTAGTTTCTATATTATTCAATGTTTTTTATTTTTTTTACCTATTCATTTAGGGAATATATTTATTTTATTGAATTTCAAGAAAATTTTTGGAAATTTTTTTTAAAATAAATATTATAGAATGTATTTCAATTTTAAAATAAAGGATAATTTAATATATTTAAATTTGTTTTTTTATAATGATAAAACATATAATTACTGTTATATTTTATTAAAATGTTCTAAACAATTATTTTAAAATAATTTATTGAAAATTTTAATGATAATTATGTTTTAGAAAAGGAAATACATGGACTCCATAGTGATTCCTTATTAGGTTGTTATGATCACACCCTATATATGTCACTCGATGGTGGAAGTATCTACTTATTTTATAGGATTGGGTTAAAGATTTTGGATTTATCTACGAGTGATTTGGTTGGGTTAATGGATTGAGACCATGAGTTCATAAGTATATATTGTTATGTACTTTTGTCTTTATTTTGTATTTTGGTTATATCAGACATGTAATTCCCAATTCTAATCAGAATTTTTTTTTGTTTTTTTTTGTTTTAGGTATATATTTTTTAATTTATTTTGGATTTTTTATAATTATGATATATTTTTTTAGTAATTTTTTATATCTATTTTTTTACACAAGAATCTATGATGTATGGAGTGAAAATGTTGGTTTTCCATGTATAAGTTTTATTTCTTTTCATATAAATTAATAAAAAAATGTTCCTATAGGTTTATACTTTAACTACTTGAATATTTTTATCATTATGGAGAAATTAGTAACTCTCCTTAGGTAAATTTATGGTCTGGTTATAGTGCTCATCTTATGGGTGTCTTGGGTTGGTTTGTGAAAAAATGGTATTAGATTACGCTATTTTATTTATGTTTGTTTTGTATCTTATAGATAAAAATATAGAAACTCTAGTGTTATGGGTGAGAAAATAGTTGATAGATCTTAATTTTCATGATCCTTAGTTATCCAAGTGATATTGTGTTGTAAGTCTTGAATTTTTAGATTTCATTATTTATTTCTACTTTCTTAATATAGATTCGTGGTATTTTTATTACATCAATATTTAATGGAGGATTTTGTAGTTATCCTTGTTTTGGGCATTAAAGGAGAAGAAGTACACAGGTGTAAAATTAGCCCACATTATCTGTAAATTCATTCAGATCCCATAAAATTGGTCCCATTTTATTTTTTGAAATAATTTCTTTTTTGATTCTTGGACCACCAAACTCTGTGGGCAATTTTTTTACACTCACTAGGTCCCATGAAATATTTTTGTGGATCTTTATTTTATCTATATTTTTTTGTATTTTTAAAAGATTTTATTTTAATTGATCTGAAAGATATTTTCATGGAATATTGGTTGAATTTTAATTCATTTAAATGATATTATTAGACTAAAACATGGCTTTCAAAATGTAGAGGGTAATTTTTATATTTATAAAATCATTTTAATGAATCAAATGAGAATACATTAAATTTAGGGACATGTTGAATTAGGAGATATGTTATAATAAAATAAGTAATCAATAGTGTTTAATATGGGTGGGGTGTTCAGAAAGAGGATAATTCCTTAAGGGAAATTCATTGAGTTTTAAAAGGATTTTGAAGGACATTTTTGAAATGTAAAACTAAAATGTGGGGTTTTAAAATTATTTAAATGACAAACATTTTAATATATGATATTTCTTGGCGTTTTATTACGTAATGACCACAATTTACACTTTTGAAATATTTTTAAATTTAATATTGTTTCTAGATGGGTATATATTATTTCTGAACCATTATTGATTCAGTATTCAGATTTTAATTTTTATTTATAGTATAAATCACGGAAACATCCCATAGTTTTTCTAGAAGAACGTATATTAAGGATACATTTTTATTCTTCCAAATTTCATGTCTACCCATAATCTATATAGAGTGGTTGAGTCATAAATTTCTCAATGTATTCATATATTTCATTAAGAATGGGGTACTATAGAGGTTATAGAGTAGCTGGAGAAGGTTGAAGATATTTTTAAATATCTAGGATCTATGAAAACCCTTAGGGTGAGGGGTTCCATGGGATTTCTTAATGGGTCATGGTGGGATCAGTGTAACATCATGGATCAATCCTACTTATAAAATTATATTAGATGTGAATTGCATAAGGTGATATTTTTTCAATGATTCTTTCCATAGGAGGTCGAGTTGATGAAAGTGGTGAAGCACAAGATTCTCCTAATGGGTAAATATATAATAAAGGCTTATGTTAACCACTACAATTAGAGTGATTTATATTCCTTTGATATCTTATTTTTGGATTCATTAAAGGATCATATCTTCATGAAATGTATTCATCTTGGAGTTAATGACTTAGTTATTTCATTTGAACTTGTCTTGTTTAAATGATTGTTGCAAACATATTATCTAGCATAGTAGGATTCTAGAGGATGGCCCATGATGGGTGGAAGTCTTGTCTCCTATGAAGCTAATGAAGGTTCCACTTTTTGAGAGGTGTAGATGTTTTAAGAGCCTCTTTTGGGAGGTTTTACTACATCTCTTAGTGGTTCCTCTAATTAGAAGTAGATCCAAAATGATTATAATGTGGTATGTTCGGCCACTCCATGCCCTTAAACTTGTACGTTTTGTTGATCTATAATTGTTATGGTTGACTAAGAAATCACTAAAAATATTCAGATTAATGTACACCTAAAATAATAATTCCCTACCATAATCTAGATCTTAATGGTAAATCATTATATTTTATATAGTATTTTCACTACTGTCTTTCTCATTATCTCTTTATTATTGGTCATATAGTGATTCTAGTTTTCATATTAGGATATAATATTATGATGCTCAATGACTTAATCGTGGTTTGATAATAAATTAATATCATTACCTATTTATGGATGTTTCTTTGATTATGTCATATGAATTGAATCCTTATTTATGAGTTTGGATAAAACACCATTCTAGCTCTTATTCCATAATGCTGATCAATTCTAAAATAGTGGGATACCAACATTGGGTCCCCTTTTCTTGATCATTTTATTTAGGTAGTTGGGCGTGAGTTTTAAATTTAAGATATATATGTTTTGAAGGTTTTATTCAGTTTTTTGGGGAATTTAGTGATTTCACTAGAAGTGTCTCTTTCATTTTTATTGGAACTTTGGTCTATAATTCTATATTTTTATAACATGATAGATTTTTAGGAAAATAAAGAGTTATAGTTGGAAACTATTTCATAACTAGGCTTTTGATATTCTTATTATATTTTTAGATTCTTTATTTTAAATCTTTTCCTTGGGTTCTTGGGGGATTTTCCATGAACATTTAATGTTTTGGGGGTGCAATACAGGGCACATGATTTTCGCACACATTTAGTAAAAAATGTGTGGAAACTATGCGAGTGACCATAAATATTTAACATACACACTTATCATTGTTTGATCCTAATTTATCTAACAATACGACCTAACTATATGTATCTCAAGTGTTTATTTTGAAGGATATATGTCTGGCACAACGTTTGGTCTACCATGTGGAAAAACTATTTGTCCAATCTTCGTGGCTAAAAATTTCCGATTTCACCTTTTTAAATTTCAAATCATGATCCCCTTTTGGGTATTATTCATCCAACATTGTATTATTTAACAAAAATTCATGCTCTAAGTGGTTTATTATCCTTCATCATTAATTTATTTCATTATTTATGTAATTTCAAGTGATATATTCAATTCATGGCCTTTTTTCTTATATCGTTATACTTTTTTATTATTTTTCCTTTTCCCTTACCTTGGACTCTTTTTTTTTGAAAAAAACCTAAGGAGGTATTTTGATCTAATTCATTTGGGTTTGTGATGTTTGTGTGTGTGGAGTTCTCTTTGAGTCTTATTCGTCCTTTTTTTGATTGTGTCATTACATTATTACTAAGTCTTAGGGACTTGTTTCCATATTGTTCTACCATTTTAAATAAGACTTGTTATTCTATTATTTTATGAATTCTCCCTATTATAAATTATTTGAGTTATATACTATTTAAATTACAAGACAGATTCTACATGATGGGAATTATAATTCAAAAGGGGTCTTAAAATTTTTTAATTGTTTTTCATGGATAATTCTAGTAAAATAAATCATTTGATTTGTGAAATTATTTTTAATGGAATTTTTATTCTGTTTATTTTTTTTAATTTTTCAAAAATTATAAATATACTTTTTGATATTTAATTTGTAAATGTTGTTTTGATTTATTGAGTTATGATTGCTTAGGTTATGGTGAATTAAAACAAGGTATTCCTCCTTGGTTTTAATGGTGTTTTTTAATGTACAGTATTTAAACTTTGTTTGAAAATACATTTTTTGGGTGTTATTTTTCTTATTTATATGTGTATTTATGTACATATACATATATGTATATTTTTATTCTTATAAATCTATATATTATATAAATTAGTTTCCAAACAGATGACCTAGATGGAAAATTCTTCAAATAGATTTTCACAAATGTGTATCCCCCTAATGAAATCCTTATAATATTATGTTATATATGGGATTATGTATTGTATGATCATGTTATTAAACTATAAAGTATATGGTGACTCTTAATTGGTAGGAGAGAATATGTTGGATGAGGGTATATTTTTAGAAAATATATTGTTTCTAATTTGGGATTCCCTAGATTTGTCTCAAATCTCCCATTGGTACCATCATAGGGATTATATTAAACATGGTAAGAGATTGAGTGGTGGTTTTTATGAAGTCCCAATATGAATTAATTAATACCCCTTGGTCTAGAATGTGCTTAATAATTAGGGGAGTACTACTTGTGATTCTAGTTGTGAAAAGTTTAGTGGTTATAGATTAGGAAAGCATTTGTAGGTCAGCAGATCGTTCCACTAGATTATGTATCGGATGATCTCATGAAATGTCTAAGAGTTTAATATGATTATCTATATTTTCACTACTATATAACTTAGTAAATTTTTATTTTTTTAAATTTTTTTCATTGATCTATAATTATTTTTATCCTTAATACTTCTTTAACTTGTTTTATTTTATTATGCTACCTATATGGTTATATTATTTATTTTATATGATTTTAGGATTTTAGTTTATCTACTTTATCTATTAATTTTTGTATTTAGTTTTCATTATGTAATTTCAAGATAATGGATGTGGAAATTGTTTTTTTATATTAGTTTCATAAAATATAGTTTTCTTGAAAAATAAAAATCTATGGAATTGTTTCGAAGTCTCTTTTAGTTTCATTCCTATTTGAGGGAATAATATTCATGTACTATTTTATTACTATATTAAAAACCATATCATTAAATATTTAAATGTAAAAGAAACATTTTATTATGTTTTCGAAAAAGAAATTCATGAAATATATAGTTTCTCCTACTCTGATTCTATGACCACACCATACATATTCCATTTGGTGTCAGTATACCAAATTTATATTTTTTTTGGTTTTGGTTCATTTGAAGGATAAAAATTAGAGTGAGAATGATTGGTTGATATATGGTGACCCTAAGGTCACAATGAGAGAGTGTTTGTAGTTTTAAATGGATATCAGATGTTATTTTTATCATGGAAGTTGGATATACCAGAGAGATCTCACATTACAGAAGCTAGAAATAAAATTTTTAAAAAAGGGGTTGGAAAGAGCAGTTTCATGGGAAAGATACACGTTATGGAATATTAATTATTCTTAAAAATAATTATATAGTTTTCAAGATTATTTTTTGGGGTAATTTTTATAGATAAATTCGTCTAAGTTCATAAAAACTAAAACTTGTGTTCAATATATATTGAAATTCATGATATAATTCTTTTCACCTCATTAGGGCTTGGTTGATCAGAAGTGTGGTTGAGTACTAAAATATCCTTTCATTTTTTTAAATGGAAAAAAATGTGTTGATTATACATATTTAAATCAATGATAATTGTCATTAATTAGTTGATTGGTTATTTTAAATATTCAGAATAATTATTCAGTGATATATGGTTAGGTTTAAGTGATAGAAATGTTTTTTGATTAATGTATTGGAACATACAAAAACAAGAATTATAAACGTACACATATGGAACTAGATGATGTAAAATCACTCGCTTGAGGAAATTATTGAATTGATGCATTAATAGTGAATATGTGTATGAATGTGGAAGGAAATTGGTTATAGATTCCTGAACATAGGAGAAAACTTCTTTCAGAGTTATTGCTTATTGGTAATTATTAGATTTAGAATTTCAAAATAAATTATAGAAATTTTATTTCATGAATCCATCGATTATTTTTTGAATAGTATGAGGATTATTCTAGTATATTTATCATTATTGAGAAGTAGAAAAAGTTGATACAGAATCTTGATGTGATTTTAGAAATGGGATAATGATTCTAAACTGGATCGCTTTTCACTGGGTGAAACAATTTAGGTGGTGGTGCTCGTCTAACTAACATAATAAAGTGAATGTACATATGAATATATTGTAAGGTTATTTTACTGAAGAAACCTAATGCTTTCTATGGATAAACTATCTACATAGAGGGTTGTTGTGACTTATTTAGGGGAAATGACTGGGGATGATTCCCCCTTACAGGGACTTCACCAGTACTAGCACATGTGAATTGAGATTTCTACTAGATGCGAATCTAGAGAGAGTTCTAAAATTTAGGTAGTGTTTAAAAAAATAATTTCCCTTATAACTCATTCATGTTAGGTTTTCTAGAAGATAGAGTCCTTTATAACCAATACTCTCTATTATTTTCAGAATATTTTGAATGAAGTTTGTAGTTTTTTCCTATAGAACATAACTATGTCTCAACAATACAATGATTAGGGTTTTATTTTTCTATTTTATTATTCATCAGTTTCTTATTAGATGTTAATTTTTTAAAAAAGATCTTATTTTGAAATCTAAATGTGACTAATATCAGAGAAATTTAGACTTTTGAGATGATTACTGTGCATTACCATCCTTGTTTTGGATGTTATGCCTCTAAGGGTTCAATGGTATTTAGACTTTATTGATTACTAATTATATAGATTAATGATTTATTGGATCTTATGATGAATTCATGGTTATAGACCCAACTTTTTTATTATATACATCGTTTCCATATGATATGAGGATATTTACCCTACCACACAACCTATATATAATTTTTGTAGATTCATCTTATAGATGCAATTTTTAATTTATAAATATATCGACTGAACGTATAATTTTTTTATTTGTGTCTTATATTTTTTAAAAGGACAGAACTCCTAAAAATATTAAATATTTTGATAATTTTACTTAATATAATATCTTACCATTCCCCTTCTTGTTAAAAATCACAAAAGGTGAAAGAGAGAGAGACCGAGTGAATGAGTTCATTAAAACTATAGTTGAAATCATATTTTTCTTAAAAAGAGGTAATTTTAAATTAAAATTTGCCTTTATATTCAAGGAGTGGAGTATACTCAAAGGAAAAGAGGTGATTTGAAATATTTAATAAAAGGGGAGAGAGAATATAAGGATCAACCTATCTTATCATTATGGATTCAACCATTGAATTAATACCTAAATAAAAATTAATAAACATTAGAGTGTTTGTTCTAGTTGTTAATATTTTATTTATTTTAATTAAACTGAATAGTTGATAAAAAGATACACTAACATAGGGAATGAATAAAAGTAAACTATTTTTACTAAATTATTAGTAATTAACTTTTACACCTTCTTTTATTTTAACCACATGACATGTTTGAGTAATTGATCAACTTGTAAATTCTAGACACACAACACCACATGCAACATGGTAAAGTAAACATGAGAGCATATCACTTTATATTTTAAAGGTTCTCCCCTAATGTGGGTGACTATGTCCTTATGGTTTCTTGATGAATTTTGAGACGTATATTTTTTCACTAATATTAAAAGTTATTACAAACAATGTGGGATGTTATCATCTTTTAAAAATACATAATGTGGGAAGAAATAACGTTAAACCAAGTAGGAAGGTATCATCTATAAACCTCTAATATATCTTGATATATTGGTATATCTTGATGGTTTCTTTATTCTAAATCCTATTATTTTTCACCTTACAAAACCAAAAGACTAAGATCTCATTTTACATTTGGTTTCTTTTGTACATAAAACAACATATAAAAATATTAAAGATCTTCCTATGAGCCATAAAAATATTTTAGAACAATCGATTCTTACTTAACTAAGATCATTAACATATAGAAGATATACAGGTTATTTATAATTTTTTTCTTTCTCACTTATTATAGATTGTAACAACTTCTAGGCTCAACTTCCACAAGTTATTTAACTTTTGGAACTACAGTACATAAATACATAACATTAGACTTTCTCAATTCATCCAAAATCAAAAAAAAAATTAAAAATATCAAATAAGTATTCAAGATATTAACTATCTATAAGTTTTATTGTTTATATATGAGTGAAATTCATTCTTACTATCTACTTATATATTAATCTCTAGATTCATTTCTCAAAACCATTATAACATCATGTTTTTGATTCAGAAATGTTTTGACCGAGTTGTCATTTTGAACTTACAGTTGGTCTTCTATCTCCAACATCTATTAGAGTCTATACACTATATTCATAGCTTATTTAAATAATATTTCCTCTATTTATAGTTTTCACTTAATGTAAAAACCTCTATAATGTATGGTAGTATAGGCTCAATGAATTCCATAGAGAGAATTTAGCTTTTTCTAATTTCGTTATATTACCTATTTAATTTTTTCGATAAATCCATATTGACCAAGACATATTCACATTGAGCTGTCTATAAATATTCTTTATATATTCATTAAATATCATACAGTATTAATATGTATGGATCATGATATTTATATCATATATTATATCTCAATATCTCCCCATTTATCCTCTGGTTCTTTCAACTTTTACAGACATTATAGCTCCCACAATCATTTCATCCATGGATCTTTAGCACTATATCAGTATTCAATAGAGTAAATTTTCTCATATATCTTATGTTCCCAAACATCAATACTAAAAAACAAACTACACTTCAACTTTAGTTTAATTTTTATCTTTCATTCTTACGGACTTCTGATCTTTTTGAGATTCATGTCTCATCAACTTTTGACCTTATGGATTTATGTAATTTATCATCAAGAAACATCATCTAAAATTAAATTAAATTATTTATTTATAACCTTGGATTTTCATCAGTTATTCTACCTCATAGATGAATCTTATAAACTTCATTTCTTCTCTTAAACAAATTAAACATGTTGGTCAATATTCATAATCACAGTTATCTATTCCTAAACATAACCCAGATAAGGATTCATCCAAATAAACTCATGTCTATAATATTTAACATATGTTTCTTAGCTTCCGAATATCCATTCCTCTGTATCTTGTTTCATATCAGTGTATCCAGATAGAATATTTAGGTTCGTCGATGTGGCAGGTGTATAGATGGTTGGTGATAGTTGTGGTCGGGGTTGCGATGGTCCATGGTGGATGCACGTCGGAGGGGAGATGACCCACTCAATTCCATATCTAGTTAGGAACACCAGATCGGGTTAGAACCGGTTCTATTTGTATGATGGCAGGATTTTTGGTGGTCTCGATGATAGCAACAGCGGCGTGGAATGGTCCTATGGCGATGTCTGCATTTTAGGTCTGGCCAGATCATGTGATTTGATGTGTGGTGGTTTCCAAATATGTGTTCAACTAGTTTTTCTAGTATGTCTCGGTGATGGAGGCATTGGATGTCTGGTAGGTTGCATAATGTGATGGTTGAGTTCTTCCTCCACTATACAGTGGCGTCGGCAGTGAGATTCCCAGCGGTCACAAGGCCAGCAACATTTCCATTCCTTTTTTAGATTTATTTAGATTTTTTTTTGATTTTAAATCTTCTAAAACATATTTATATGTAATTTTTATGTGTCATTGGCCATTAGGACCAATTTTATTTAAGGCCTTTGGGTATTTGGGTTCTTAGATTAGTGATTAGATTCCTATTTTCTCACAAATGGTGTTCGTGCGTGTTTTTTTAATAATGGTGTTTTCCCCCTACATTCATTGTATAATATAAAAAAGAATAAGTCCAAAACTATGAGTAAGTAATATCATACAGATAATGTTTGTTTGATAATATATATTTATGAGTTGTAAAATGAAAAAAATAAACCTCAAAACATTGATATTTATCAAGTCACTCATGTTAAAAATCAATTTTCAAATATGGAGACATTTGAGAAATAAGAGTATCCATGATATACTAGTAGAATCATACAAAAAATCCATGGAAATATGGGACAAATAATTCAACAAGATGTGTGGAAATAATTATTATTCTTTTAAAATTTATATCCAAGCCTTATCCCTACTGAAATTACAATTAAATAGTATAATTCCACCTTAATTCACATTATTGACTAGTATTTCCATCCTAAAGAATGAATTTTAGGTTAAAATGAAAAGGGAGAAATGATGAAGGATGTATATATATTTTTTATAATATGAAACCATCATGGAATTTTTCTATGGGTAATAATTTTCAATTGATATAAAAAACAAATGGGTGTCATGTTTTCTAAGAGAATGTTTATCATTTTCATGGTGAAGAGTATAGAGATCATCCCATCAGGGGGGATCCAAAAAATGTGTAGGATTACATATTTATAAATTTTCAATAGAACTATAGATCTGTTTAACATTACTGTAAAATGGTTCTTGAGGCGTGATGATCACATTTTTTTATTTATTTTTGGTCATAATAATTATTTTTTAAAAGGGGATTGGATTTAAAATTGAAAATGAGGATGTAAGGATGACTTGCACCTTTATTTTTTGTTTTTTGTTTTCTGAATTTCAGAACAGGATCTGGAATAATCTTAAAAATATGTCAAAATGGACTCAAAAAATGAAATTTAGAGTTGGTAACGCATATAGAAATATATATGGATAGATTTGATGATTTGTTAAAGTCACCTTTATTTTATATACTAGGATTTCCCTTGTATATTTCTAGTTTACTTATTTAAGGCTCTTCACTAATAATGTTTGTAGTCTTTTTCTTCTCACATATAATCACATGAGAGAAGATAGTTCTTCAATTTAGTTGAGTAAGGGGGACAAAAATTTTCCCTTATAAGAAATTTCAATGAATTTTTATTTTATATAAATGGAAAATAACTTCATTTTACTTGTTTATATTTATTTAAATTATTGGGGAGTGGTTATGTAAAATTCTATTGGAGTATTGGAAGGAATATTTAGTATTTTAAAGCTGAAATTAATGAGAATATATCAAAAGGATGGACCGAAATTTAAATTGGTGTGTGATTTGGATTTTTCTTGATATATCATGATAATATATGTGAATTCTATATATTTTAATGATTATTTATTGATGGATAGGTAATCCACCCATTACATGATGATTTGGTTGGATTCCCATGCATTTTTTGTAATGTAGGTTGGAGAAAAATGCCATGGTGAATGCATATAAATGAAAAGCAAAGGAAGAGCTAGTTTCTCTGTGTGTATCCCTGAATATAATATGATTGTAAAACTATTAATTCAAATACAAGTACTAAATTTAAATAAAAATTTTCAAAAACAATTTAGAACTTTATGTGATGAAAATGAATACCCAATCTAATGAACCTAGTTCACAAAATATTTTATACTTGTTATTGAGGATATTAAAATTGGTTTTATGTTGTGATGAATCTAGTTGAATGTTGTAGATCCAATTTATATATTGATAATCATTCAATATCATAGAATTAGTGAGAAACTACACTTGGATGGTGGTTTTCTATGTCTGAAATAGAATTGTAGAAGGGAGAGGAGTGTAGTGCTTTAAAAGTACTATATTTTGGGTATTTTATATGTTATAAGACCTTGGGACATAGTTAATTTTTGTTTTTATTATTAAAATATTTTCCATTATTATTTTAAGAAGATCAAAAGTAATTTGAGTTGATAAAAAATCACAAAGAGTATTTGAAGAAACTTAGAGTTTCTTTGAAGAAATTCAGAATGGTTGTTAGCAAGATAGGGTTTCAGAAAATGTAATAGGAAGTTTCCATACATCTAAGAGACTATAACCATTATGGAATATATTTTTCTATGATTCTAAATTTTTTGAATACATAAGGCCGATTGACTCTATTGATAGTACATTTTGAGATCATGGAATACGTTTGAGAAAATAGTGAGATATTTTAACTACTTGTAAGTGATGTATGAGATATTTGAGTCAACTATAAGTAATTTTGGAACGTAATATGTTTAATCTAAAAGGAAAAAATTCCATAAGGTAAAATATATTATGAATCATCTATGAAATGTTAATTAGTGAAAAAATTGGTATTCTAGAATCATAATATTCTATATAATGATACAAATAATGATTTAAAGTTGATCCTTTATTTTTAAAACAACGTGAAGTACTACAAAGATGTGATCCTATCTGATTTTTGAGACATAAAATATGAGAAGAAGTTTAATATAATTATATTATTTAATCTATCAGTCTCAAATGATGATATTTTAATCTCATAATCTGGGATCAAAATGTAGATGAAAATGAGGATGAAAAAGTTATGATAAAATTTATAAAACATTAAAAAATCATCTTTTGGTTATTTTTTTGGGATTTAGAATGTCAATATATGGCGTTCTCTGATAATAAATCATTATCCTAGAGATTACACTAGTATTATAGACTCTCACCCATAAAAAATATGAGTTATTCTACAAAATGGAGTGTTACTGTTTGATTTTTATACAAATTTGATAAATGTTTCTTTAAGTAGTTTTTTGATATATTTTAATAATTTTATGAATATGGATATGAAACTCATGTTAGACTAATTTCTAGGATCATTCTTGGTCATGAAAAGATACAAATAATAAAAATAAAAAATCAATGGTTTTTCTATAAACTTTGAGGGGAAACCATTTATGAAGACAAAAAGTAATATAAGATCATGAGAGATCACCCATGTATGAAAAAGGTGGGAGAAAGTGTATGTTGATCCAAGGAACGTAATGTTATGGTATATTTTATATATTTAAAAATGTAACTGAATATTATTTTAGGTGACCTATAAATACAAGAAAAAATATGGAGAGAGATATTATGTTCGTACATTATACTTGAGAGTTGTGTTAGGTGAAGAATAGTACAGGGAAATACAGAAGAATAAAAACAAGGAATATATGATAATAAAATGAAGATATTTATTATTTGGGATTCAAAACTAAATAAATTAGAGGTATTTGACTGGAATTCTTTAATTAAGTGATGTTTTCTAAAGTTATTAAATTAAAATAACAAAACTAAAAAACCCCCAATCAATTGTGCTTGTTTTAATCCTTGGGGTGAATCCTTTTTAAATTTTAGATGTTTTTGGTTTCATATGATCAAAATTATATGAGATAAAAATCTTTTATATACAAGGTAAAAATATTTTTAACATATTCGACATTGGATATATAATAATAGAATTGTAAAAAATGTGATTTGAGTGTGAAGCTGAGTTTATAGAAATATTGTGAGAAGTAGTAAATTGTATGCATTGTGAGATATTATACAGGTCTAGAAAATTCGATCTATTATGTTCAGTATTTTATTATAGTTGAGAATCCATTATTAGAGAGAATTACCAAACAAGTAAAAGATTAGGTCTTATGGAGAAACCTTGTAAATATTTGTATCAATATACCTTTATTTAATGGATTATATGAGTGATTTTGTGAGACATAAAGTGGAGGGGATCGAGATTAGGAGAATTCAATGTGGTTGAATTTATAAGAATAGTTCAATAAAGAAATGTGACCCCTAATTATCCCACCCCTATCAGTGATCATTTAATCCTAGGAGATTTTCACCACATATAGGACATGGATCTCTGAGGGGATATCCTTGTATAGTTAATATAAAAATGGAGTTTTAATTATAGGATCTACCAGTATTTAATAGATAGGGTATACCATAGATATTTTATATGTGGATTGATTTTATTTACGTTTTCTTCATGTATTTATTAACACTTAGTGATATGTGGATGAATCTTGCTATATAAATGCTTTATGGACTAAATACACATTGGTGGGATGTCATTGTTAAATCTTATTATCTTATGGGTCTATCTTGGAAATAATTTTAGTCTCGTTCTTCAAGAATTTATTTCCTAAGACACTAATTGTTGATAGAGCTTAGAAATTTATACATCTTACACAGGTTAGCATGACAGTGATGGACTATGATTCTAATTTACTATTTTTATTCATTTTTTAATTCACTATAGAATGATGGGACTACCAGGGTTAACCAATTTATGGATAGAATGAGACACTAAATTCATTTTTATATGAACATCTTTATAACCTCATCATTTTCAATGGTAGTGAATATTACCATTATTATAGAGAGGAATATAGCTAGAGATAGTATTTCTAAGAAGTCAAGGACTTATACTAAGTCTAAGAGTGGATATTCAGATAGTTGGAAATAATTATTCAAGAAATCGATATAGATTTTAAATGGGTATCCTAGTAATGGACATGGTTCATTTCCTTCCTAATATAAATGGTATTCTATAGGGTGTTTTCAATATGGTAATTCAATTCATACTCAACCATAGTGACTACAAACACTAATAGATTATCATTAAAGTTAGATTATGTAACACCCTAACCCTAGTTACCTAGATTTGATGCACTATTACATAACATTGGCATGATCACAAGGAAATCATGTCTCGAAATATCGATCAATTTAGTATTATTGGAAAAAAGATTCATACATAAGTTCAACTTTACAACTTGAAGATAAATACCACAAGAATATATTTAATTATAAACATCAAAGCCTCCAAGATTATGCCTTAATGTCACTCATAACTAACTTTTTCAAATCATGGGGAAATGAAACATAAGAAAGGGGTGAGCACAAACGCTCAGTAAGGCTAAGCAATACAGCGGAAGATAACATAAAAATTAGGCATGGTGAATAATTGAAACCACATGCCTTAACCAATAATAAAAATGAATACATTTATGGAAGGAATATGAACTAAGTAAATAATTTCATAATAAAACATAATCATGGGTATTCTATTAGACGAATGACCACATGAACCATCAATACTATTTTCATAATGAGGGAATGTATAATGCCCGACATTCTAAAACATTTTTTAGAGGCCTTGGTCAAGATGTCTAAAAATGATTCAGGCCTCGGACAAAACCATATATAAAAAATTGGGAAAGGGACTCGGCCAATTCCATGTCTAGTTGTCTCATTAGACCTACCGATGCATCGAGGAGCTATATTGGTCTCCACCCATCACTAACTATGTACAATACATTCCTCATATGTAAAGGTTTAAACATATCATAAAAATTCATATTAATACTATCATATGAAATGTAAATACTTTAACCATAACCAATGAATGGTATAAAAATAGCACATCCACATTCAAACATATCACAAAAACTTCAATACAATATGAAAGATTTGTATCATAATAAATCAATTTCAAATAAACATAAAATCCATCAAATGATGTTGACATAGATGAAATCAAAACACTTTTAAGAGAAATATCATTTCCAATTTTGAAATCAATTAAGAGTAACATAATTATAAATAAAAAATTTATTTTGAAAATATTCTTATTAGCCTTTAAGGGAAGCTTTGAGGATGTTTTAATGGCGGAAAATATCTTCACCCACCGTATAAGTTAAAAAACATTCATACATTAAATTTGTCAAAAAGGTCAAAAAGTACCTTGTTTGGAAAACAACGGAAATATTACATTCAAAACATATGAGGGTATAAATTACTTTAACCCATTTTCTAGTAAATATTAAAAACAAATTGGAAATAAATTTTAAAGAAACATGGATTTGGATGATAAAGAGGTCCCAGTAGATAATTCCTTTTAAACAACCTCGGATAATGAAGAGATTGTGAAATTAACCCTTACCTTGTACTTTTCCTTCATTAAAGGTAGGTTAACCTCATTTATAATGGTGAAATAATTGTTATTAAATTATTCAAGAATCAAATACAATAATATGATATCATATATGATCTTTTAACATTGATTTGTTAATAATATCTTTGTATTGTTGTTGTTTTGGGTGTTAACGGATTCGTTTTCCATTATATTCATTGCTATGTGAGTTATATTTTTTATGGATGGGATGTATATTATTCATATCCTGATTGATATCAAGTCTTTAAACATTATTTTTAATCATCAAATTAAAAGTAGTCTTGAATTGATACGATGGGGAATGAATCTCATCGCGTTCGGGGAGACGGTAATCCGTACATACACACGAACGACAATATAATTCTTTTGATATTAAAATAATATATAATTGGATGGTATATCATATATACAGAATCATTATCATGTTATATTTATTACTTACATGAATTACACATCATTATTATATCCATCCAAATAATAATGTATTGAATAACAATTACACCACGACGTGGAGACGGTAATTCGTACGTACGTACATATGGTGTCATGTCATTTAAAGGATGAATAGAATGATGAATATTTCTGTACCATATTTATAATAACATAATAGTATATATAATATACTGAAGTAATTATTTTAAAATGTAAATAACAAAGAAATAACAAATGGAATAAGAAAATAACTTGAAAGAGGGTGGTGAAATTATTACCTCTTCTTCGGGTTGTTCATTTTTATTTGATCAAAAGGGATCTATAAGATGGATTTATTTATGAAATAAGGCCTCTAGAATGTATTGAGGGAATTTTAGATGATATTTGGGTAGATTTTGGCCTATCCAAATGGCTTTGAAGGTGTAAATTACAGAGAAGGGGGAGTGTCCATTTATAAGAGTGGTGAGGGGCACCTTAGGAAAAGCTAGAGATATTATTTTTTAATAAAATAATTTTCCATTTATAATGGCTCAAAATGGATTATTTAAAGTATAATGTGGGGATGGTTTAAAAACCACTCAACGAAAAGGTTTTAGATAGGTTTGTGTCATTATATTAATATTATCTTTTAGATTTAACTCTTAGTTAAATAGTTTGACATTTACCTTGTCTCATTGTATTTTTATATTATATAGATAATAAACCTAATATATACATCCAAGAGAACCCAAAGTTGTTCATTAATGATAAAAATATCATTATATAAGTCCTTTGGCAAAACCTTTGATTTTTTAGAATACAATATCAATTAATAATATAATATTTTTTTCAAAAACTCTTTTATGTCAATTTTGGCACTATTTTGTATTTTCTCTAAATTCATAAAAGAATTATTACATCAAAAAAAAGATCATATAACCAACCCTATAATGTCATATTAATCGAGAAAATTAGTGTAGTTCATAAAATGTCTCAAATTACATTGATTTGGATATTTATAATATCAATTATTTCAATATTTCATTAATTAGATAATTACTACATCACCATTGTGTCAAAAATAAATTAACATATTTATTGTATAAAAATTATAAATAAAATACAATTATGTATGAAATAATTTTATCTTTCTAATGAATATCTAATTTATCTTATGTATAACCCTATATTAAAAATGTTGTAGTTATTAATATTTGATTTTAACTCTTTAAAATCTTTTAGGAATTAAATAATAATAAATGTCCAAATCTAATCCAAGTGGACCAAAATGGTTCATATTTTATTCCTAAGGATTTTTTTAGTTGAATTATACTTAGTCAATAGAATTAAGACTTGTGTTGGGTAATAATAATATCATTTTTACCATTAATTACACTATTTTCTTTTGACCGTAGTAAATAAAAGTAAAACGTTTCTATTCACCAAATTTTTTTTATCATATTGAACCACATTTTACACCTTTACATTTACTATGTCTCTCGGATTTTCAAAAATCCACTCACAGAAGTGTTAAAATTATGTTTTTTGGGAATTTGGAAATTCTCCTAGGAGAGGTAAAACACGGTGAAAAGTTCAATAAACTTTTTATATATCTAAAATTATTATAAGCTGACAGTAATGAATTACATTGAAATTATATAGATATTATGTATCTATTTTGACCTAAAATAAATTTAAATAAAATAAATAATTATTTAAATAAAAATTCGGTTTTAATCTATAATATAGTGTTTTCACTATTTATGAAAAATAGAAAGTTCTCAGAAAAATAACAAAAATTCACACTAAGATAATTTGGATATTCCGAATCCAAAAATGAAGTCCATTTTAAAAGTTAAAATTAATAAAATTTCAAATAGTGGGTATTAGTGTTCATAACGGCTAGTTTGATTGGTTGTGGTGTGCGTTAGAACTCGAAGTTGCATATAATACACGCTACTATATTATTCAAAGAGAAGTGTATTGTGGATGCTTGGGGTGTTATCTTCTCCCCTCCGTCAAATAATTTCTCCCTCTAAATTTATAGAATACTACCGCATAAAAAGACTCGGGTGGTTCTTCATCATAAGTTCTCCGGGTTCCCACATTTCCTCTTCCATCTTATGGTTTCTCCATAAAATTTTTTCCAAACGAGTCGTCTGGTTTCTTAGCACTTGCTCTCTTGTATCAAGAACCTGGACAGGCTCTTCACAATAAGATAGATCGGGTTCCATTTCTAATTCCTCATAGGTGAGTACATGTGTTGGGTCAGGCATGAGTTTTCTCAACAGTGATACATGGAACACATCGTGATCTTTGGAGCGATTTGGAGGCATTACCAAATGATAACCTACAGCCCCAATTTTTTCTAAAATTTTAAAAGGTCCGATATAACTAGGAATCAATTTTCCCTTCATACTGAAACCTATAACTCCCTTCCATGGAGATACGATCAAGAAAACATGTCCTCCTACATGAAATTCCAAATCCATCCTTCGGTTATCAGTATAGCACTTTTTCCTACTTTGAGCTTCTTTTATGTGGTTTTGGATTACCTTTACCATTTCCATCACTTTCTCCACCAGTTCTGGGCATACGGGTTTTCTTTCACCAACATCATCCCAACAGGTGGGTGTGAGACATCTCTTTTTGTATAACGCTTCACATGATGTCATCCAAATACTTGAATGGATGCTATTGTTATAGGAATATTCTACCATAGGTAAATATTGATCCCACATTCCCTGAAAGTCCTGTGAACATGATCTCAACATGTCTTCTAGATTTTGAATAGTCCGTTCTAATTGTCCATCAGTTTGGGGGTGGTAGGCAGTGCTCAAACGAAGTTCAGTATCCAAGTCCTTCTGAAGACCTTTCAAGAATTTATTTTTAAAATGTGGATCACAATCCGAAACAATTGATAGGGGTACTCCATGAATTCTGACAACTTCATTAATATATTGCCTTGTTAGACGTTCAAGTGGTAGATCTTCTCTTATAGAAAGAAAATGTGCTGACTCTGTAAGAAGATCAACAATGACCCATATTGTATCATTCCTTATAAGAGTCTTTGGTAGTCCCATGAAAAATTATATCATAATATTATCCCATTTACACTCCTGTATGGGATGAGGTTTCATGACTCCTCCAGGATGTTGCCTTTTAGCTTTCACTTGTTGTCAAACCATACATATTGATACAAAATCAACAGTCTTCCTCTTCATGTTGCCCCTCCAAAAATTTTCCATCAAATCTCTATACATTTTTTTTGATCCCTGGGTGTATAAGTAAATTCTAACTATGAGCATCATCCAACAATTCTCTTTTTAGATCAGGTATATTCGGAACACAAAATCTCTTCCAAATTTTCAAAATTCCATCTTCATACACAAAGTCACTCAATCTCCCATCATTCACAGCATTAATCTTCTTTTTGAACTCTTTATCATCGGTCTGAGAACTCTTAATATTTTCTATTAAATATGGTTTGTAAACCATTTTAAAAAGCATTTATGTTTCACCTTCCATGGTTATTCCCATGTCCATCTTCACTAGATCCATGAAAACATGATCCCTTTGAACTCTCATCTTGTTCAAAACTCCCTGTTCCTTTTTTCTCAAAGCATCTTCCACCTTATTTGCCTTCCCTGAGTGGTACTGTATCATCCAATCATAATAGTTGAGTAGTTCAATCCATCTCTTTTGCCTCTTGTTGAGTTATTTATGTGATAAAATATACTTAAAACTCTTATGATCATTATAAATCTCACATTTTTCAGCATAGAGATAGTGCCTCCAAATATTCAAAGAAAATATTACAGCTGCAAACACAAGATCATGAGTATGATAATTTTGGTCATTAATTTTTAGCTATCATGATGCATAGGAAATTACCCTATCGTTATGCATAAGGATACAACCAAATCCTTTCTTTGAGGCATATCTATAAATAATAAATCCATCATTCCCCTATGGTAGAGTCAATATAGGATCATTGAATAATCTTCTCTTAAATTCTTCAAAACATTATTCACACTCTTTTTCCCAAAAAAATTCCCCTTTACATGTGATCTTTGTTAATGGGTTAGCCAATAGGGCAAAATTCTGGGACGAAACATTGATAATAACATGTTAAACCAGTAAAACTACATACCAATGTTATACTTGTCGGTGCTAGTCATTCATTGATTTATCTTGTCTTAGAAGAATCAATATAGATTCCATCCTTTGAGACAATATGGCCACGAAAAGAAAACTCTTGAAGCCGGAATTCACACTTTCTAAACTTCCCATATAATTCACGTCTTCTCATAGTCTTCAGGATAATACGCAAGTTATTTTCATGATCATTTTAGCTTTTGGAGTATACCAAGATATCACCAATAATCACCACAGCAAATTCATCAAGATATTCCTTGAAAACAATGTTTATTAGAACCATAAAAAAAGAGGGTGCCTTAGTCAGCCCAAAAGGAATTACTGTAAACTCGTAATGCTTGTTCTTGGTTGGAAATGTTGTTTTCGGAATGACTTCCATATTCACACACAACTGATGATATCCATATCGAAAGTCAATCTTTGAAAAATATTAATCTCCATGATGTTGGTCGAATAAATCATCAATGCAAGGTTGGGGATAGTTGATCTTTATTGTTATAGGATTGATCTACCTGTAGTTGATACATAACCTCATAGATCCATATTTCTTCATAACAAAAAGGATAGGGTCTCCCCATGGAGAAACACTAGGGAGAATAAATACCTTATTAATAAATTCATCTAGTTGTTTCTTTAGTTCCACTAATTACATAGTGGCCACTCTATAAGGGGTCTTCGATATGGGCCTTCATCCAGGAATTAAATCAATGGAAAACTCAATTTCACGTTCTAGAGGATGTCCAGGTAAATTTTATAGAAACAAATCAACATATTCGTTCCTAATAAGTACATCCTATATTTGAAAATTCATTTCCTCACCCATAGTTATATCATTCTCTTCCTCCCCAATAATTGAATTTAGTTGAGCTAATGGGGGCGGGTCATGATAAGAATTAGGTGGTGATGATTCTTCTCTAATGATAAGGTGTTCTTTATCATTGTCAAAAAAATAGTAACATCCTTATTTTTTGATAAATTTTTGCATCATGGTCTGAATGCCAATCCATTCCGAAGATTATATCAAATTTAATCATGGGTATGACGATGAGATCAGCAGATAAAGAACATTTTTATGCCCTAATGGGAACTGATTCACAGAATATTATAGCAATGATACTTCCCTTAAGAGTTTGGACTGACAACTCCCTTATTAAATAAAATTTTAAATATCTAATTTTAATAGAAAACTGGGAAGATATGAAACAATGTGATGATATAGAATCAAATAAAGCATTTTCTAAACTTGAGGAAACCATTAAATTACCTGCCACCAAGTCTTTTGGAGCTTCTACCTCAGTAGTAGTGATAACATAATCTTGTGTTTGATCCCTTGGCCTTTTTTGAGGTAAGTCCCATGGATGCTTAGGACATTCATTTTCATAATTTCTCATCTCCCTTTAGTTTTAGCATTGAAAATTGGTAGCATCTTTCTTTCCCTTAAAATCACCATCAATATGGCCTTTTTGTCCACATTTGTAGCATTCTCCTTTTCCATTTAGACAGGCACCAGGGTGCTTCCTTCCGTAATTATAACAAGGTGGAAATTCAATTATTCCCTTTTTTCCAGTCTCCTTATTTCCTTTCCCAGAGTGTTCAACAAATCTCTTCTTTTCTTTCATTGATTTAAAGTCTTAAGACTTAGAGAATTCCTTTTCAATCTGGATAGCACACGAGAAAATATCTTCATATGATGAGAAGGATTGTGATATTAATTCTCGATGGAGAAATGGTTTTAACCCATCAAAGAAACTATAAATCTTACTTCATGGGTTACATATATAATCTGCAGCATTCCTTGAAAACCTTGTAAAGTTATCCTCATACTTTGCAACATTCTCATCCTCCTTTTGCCTCAGATTGAGAAATTTTCCTTCCATATCCGCTCGATGGTCATGAGGAATGAATTTTTCTAAGAAAATATCTTTAAACAATCTCTATTGCATACTTGATACTTCTTCATCATCCATTGTTTTTTGAATCAATGACCACCATTGATCAAAATCTCCAGTAAGGTGGTAAACTGCCATGACAACTTTTTCCATTTTGATACTCCACAAAGCATGGAATATTTTCTCTATGGAATATATCCATTTCTCAGCCAATAATGGATTTTTACTCCCATTGAATGTCGATGTTTGTTGCCTCATGAAGAGATCTAACATTGATCCTCTATGCTACAAATCAGGGTGCTTCATATGGGTAAGGTTATTATTCATAACCTGAGTGAGTTGTCCCAGTATGGTGATAAGATGATCAGCAACAGTTGTATCACCCGCTCCACTATAAATATCTTGAATAAGTTGTAAATCCCTAAATGGAGTGCGTTAATTGATATGGTTTCCATTCCTTCAACTAGGCACCATTTCTAAACAATAAAATACAGTAGATTAGTTAATGAATTGCAATACATAAATCCAAACTTGTAAAACACTTAACATAAATTGAACAGTTTATGGATATAATCCATAATCATAAAAATGTTTTCTTTGAGGAAGTATATACTCATAATCCCTTCATAATGGTTTGTAAATAAAATGAAATTAACCTAAGCATATCCCTTGGAATGGCATAACCAAGAGTGCAGCAAGGCCCGTTGTCGTGCGCCAGTTCCCGGTCGAGTCTAGCTTAAAGTGATGTTTTTGGGTTTTACCTCTAGGAACATCTGTTCCAGAGCTACCTCTACCTGCTCGTATCCAGACAAAGATGCATTTGTATGAAGACTCACAAAATCTCTACAATACCAAAATTCTAGGAAGTTCTTCTATACTAATCCTCAAAGTCCATCTTAGGTCTATGTGGTCTAATCAGAGTTTATCTAAATCTATCTCCCAAGGTTTGTACTTAACTTCCTCTAATACTAACTATAACACCCCAACCCTAGTTACCTAGAGTCGGTGCATTATTACATAACATTGGCATGATCACAAGGAAATCATATCTCGAAAGACTGAACCGTTTAGTATTATTGGAAACCAGATTGATACATAAGTTCAACTTTACAACTTGGAGAGAAATACAATATGAATATATTTAATTAGAAACATCCAAGACTCCTAAGTTATGCCTACAAGTAAATCATAACAAACTTCTTCATATCTTGGGAAAATGAAACATAAGAAAGGGGTGATCTCAAATGCTCAGTAAAGTTATGCAATACAGGGGAAGATAACATAAATATTAATAATGGTGAATAATTGAAACCACATGCCTTTACCAAAAATAAACATGAATACTTTTATGGATGGAATATGAGATGAGTAAATAATTCCATAATAAAACATAATCATAGGTATTCTGCTAGGGGAATTACCACATGAACCATCAATATTATTTTCATAATGAGAGAATGTATAATTCTGGAAATTCTAAAACATTTTTTCAAGGCCTTGGACAAGATGTATAAGAATGATTAAGGCCTCATCCAAAACCATATATCAAAAATTGGTAAAGGGCCTCGGCCAATTCCATATCTAGTTGTCTCATGAGACCTACTGATGCATCGAAGAGCTATAGCGGGCTCCACTCGTCTCTTACTAAGTCCAATAAATTCCTCATATGAAATAGTTTAAACATATAATAAACATTCGTATTCAATCTAGAATACGAAATATCAATACTTTAACCATAAATCATGAATGGTATAAAAATAGAACATCCACTGTCAAACATGTCACAAAACCATCAATACAATATGGAAGTTTATTATCATAAAAAATCAATTTCAAATAAACTTAAAATCCATCAACGGATGTTGACATAGATGAAATCAAAACCCATTTTACAGAAATATCTCTTTCTATTTTGAAATCATTTAATAGTAACATAATTATATAGAAAACATTTATTTTAAAAATAATCTTATAATCTTTTAAGGGATGATTTAATTATTTTATAATGGCGGAAAATAGCTGCACCCGCCGTATAAGTTAAAAAAACATCTGTACCATAAATTTGATGAAAATGTCAAAAAGTACCTTCTTTGGAAAACGACGTAAAGATTGCTTTCAAAACACATAAGGGTATAAATGAATTTAACCCACTATCTAGTAAAGAGTAAGAATGTTTTGATATACATTTTTATGAAACATGGATGTGGGTGACAAAGAGTTCCCAGTAGATAATTATATATAAACAAGCTCGGATAATGAAGAGATTGTGAAATTACCATTACCTTGTAATTTTCTTTGGTCGAGGGTAGGTTAAACTCCTGTATAATGGTTAATTAATTGTTATACCAGAGAGGCTCAGCCAGAGGATAACCCCCTGACCGTTTATTAAAAGAAAAGAAAAGATAGTCAACAAGCAGCGGAATTCCAAAGAAAGAGTTAAATGTCATAAGAACCATACCCATCTCCACATCCCTGGTAGCAAGCTTCCTCCGCAGTAGCCGATTCCCATTCCGAGCTTTCATAATGCTTCAGAACCTTTGCATATTTTCTTCGAAAATTCATCTGCTCCAAGTATAAGAGCTCATTATTTCCACCAGAAGACCTAGTGACCAACGGCTTCGGCAGAGAGGAGTAGTCCTTCTTTGATCTGTGTCGCGAAGGGGTAGTCAAAACTTCTTGGGTCTCAGTCATCTTCGTCCTCCCACCTTGGACCACATCACTAAATGAAGGCTTGATCATACCACCAAAGTTCTCCTTGTCACTCTCATAGCATTCCCCCCATTTCCCAGTGATGATCACATTCTGGAAATTATCCTCAGCTCCATTACTCTACTGGCAATGGTCATTGTTGTCAACCGCAAGACACCTTGGCTGTTCCATCTTATCATAGATAATCAAAGACCCCGGCTGCACCGCATTGGAGCCAATGTCACCCTCCTGTGAAGAAGACCCATTATGAAATTCATTCAAAGGGAGATCTTCCCCCAAATTCACTTGATCCAACACCTGAGAACTAGCAGCAGTGAAGCCCACACCCTCATCATGCACAACTATCCCTTGTGCTCCATTGGCAGCATCCGATAACCCCAGAGAACCACTCTCACAACCAACCACATCCAGCATACCATCATTCATATTCACTGCTCCCTTGAACCAATTATCCACCTTTACATTAGGTAAATTCACACACAAACCATGATGTATGCCCTTCTCAGCTGCAATTACACCTGCTGGATGACCCATTACACCAGAATCAGACCCATCCTTTGCACCAGGCTGTAACACCCCATCACCCAACTGCAGATCATGTCGAAGCCTACTGAACACTGCAGACACAACTGGATTTGGAGGTATCTCAACATACTTCTTCAAGGGCACTGCAGCCTGGTTCTCCACACTACCAGCAATACCAGAAACCACACCTTCAGCGGGCATCGGCCCCAGCCTGTGGGGCTTGAGAACCTTCTCCCTCGGGTTAGAACTTCTTCTTCATAATACCTCCGAATGACACTTTGACACTCAGAGATGATTTCCCTCCCCTTCCAGGAGCTGGAAGGGGGGAGGGGGAGCGGCCACAGCCTCCAATCCCTCAGAAATATTTCATTCCCTTCTCAAGCCCTAGATCCCTCCCTGATTTCCCGACAATTTCAATATGCTCGAAAGTTCCTGATCTTTATCAGGGTGAACTGCAATTGTCGATTTCACCTTCAGAGTTCTCTGAAGCTTCAAGCCATTTGGACCTTACGCTGGTGGCTCGTTTCTATCGGTGACGGCCCTCAGTTGATGATTTTGATCGTTTCATCTTCGTTAAGTGGGATTTGCAAGATCGTGCGCACATATTTATTGAATAACAATTACACCAGGATGTGGAGACGGTAATTCGTACGTACGCACATATGGTGACATGTCATTAAAAGGATGGATAGAATGATTAATATGGCTATACCATATTTATAATAACATCAATGTATATAGATGATACTGGGGTTATTATTTTAGAATGTATATAACAAAGAAAGAACAAGTGTAAGAAGAAAAAATCTTGAAAGAGGGTGGTGAAATTATTACCTCTTCTTCGGGTTCTTTCTTTACATTTGATCAAAAGGGCTCCTTAAGTTGCCTTAATGATGAAAGTAAGGCCTCTAGGATGTATTTAAAGAAGTTTAGGGGATATATGGGCAGATTTTTCCTGAGAAAAATGGCATTGGAGGTGTGAATTAGAGAGAAGGGGGAGTTCCCTTTTATATGAGGGGTGAGGGGAACCTTAGTAAAAGCTAGAAATATTATTTTATAATAAAATTATTTTTGGTATATAATGGAACCAAAATGGATTATTTAAGGCTATGGTGGGGATGGGTCACAAACCCCTAAACCAATAGTTTTTAGATAGGTTTGGTCAATATATTAACTTTACCTTTTAGATTTATCTCTTAGTTAAATAGTTTGATATTTACCATGTCTCTTTTTATTTTTATATTATATGATTAATAATCATACTATACACATTTACGAGAACACCAAGTGGTTAATGAATGATAAACCTATCATTATATAAGTATTTATTGCAAAGGACTGATTTTTAGGAATAGAATATCAATTAATAATATAATATTTGTTTTAAAAACTCTTTTTTGTTAATTTTGACACTATTTTGTATTTTTTTTTCTAAATTCATAATAGCATTATTACTTCAAAAAAATCATCTAAGAAACCCTAATATGTCATATTAACCTAGAAAATTAGTTTAATGAATAAAAAGTCTCAAATTACATTGATTTAGATATTTATAATATTAATTATTTTAATATTTCATTAATTAGATAATTACATCATCACTATTGTGTCATAAAAAAAATAATTATTTATTGTCTAAAAATTATAAATAAAATACAATTATGTAGTAAATATATTTATATTTCTAATGAATATTTATTATCTAATTTAAATTTTGTATAACCCTATATTAAAAATGTTTTAGTTATTAAACTTGTATTTTATCTCTTTTAACTCTTCTTTGAATTAAATAATATTAAATGTCTTATTCTAATCCAAGTGGACCAAAGAGGATCATATTTTATTCCTATGTTTTTTTTTCAAATAATACTTATCCAATAGAATTAGGACATGTGTTAGTGTAATAATAATAGCCTTTTTACTTTTAATTACCCTATTTTCTTTTAACCGCGGTAAATAAAAGTAAAAAGTTACTATTCACCAAAAAATATTTTTATCATATTGAACAACATTTTACTCCTTGAAATTAACCATGTCTCTCGGATTTTTGAAATTCCACTCACAAAAGTGGTAAAATTAAGTTTCATGTGAATTTTCAAATTCTCCTAGGGGATGGGTAAAAGACGGTGAAAAGTTCAACAAAATTTTTATATATCTAAAATTACTATAAAATGACTCCAATGAATTAAATTGAACATATATAGGTAATATGTATCTATTTTGACCTAAAATAAATTTAAATAAAATAAATAATTATTTAAATAAAAAATTGGTTTTAAACTATAACTTAGTGTTTTCACTATTCATCAAAAATTGAATGTTTTCAGAAAAATACAAAAACTTCACCCTAAGATAATTTCGATATTATGAATCCAAAAATGAAGTCCATTTTGAAAGATAAAATTTATAAAATTTCAAAAATTGGGTATTACTATTCATAATGGCTAGTTTGATTGGTTGTGGTGTGTGTTAGAACTCGAAGTTGCGTATAATGCACGCTGCTATATTATTGAAGGAGAAGCATATCGTGGAAGCTTGGGGTGTTATAGAATATTAAAAACATTATGAATTTCTAATATATCTCTTCTTATTAAGATGGTTTCATTTTTTATGGTTGGGATTTATGATTATTTGTAGGATTATTTATAATAATACATGGTGGAAGTTGTAATTATTATATCTGATCAGGGTATACAGGTGGTCAAGGATCCCAGAGTCAGTAGAGGAAGCAGAGTAGTACTCCATAGTGTATTTGGTGTAAAAGAGGATAGGATATAAGATCAGGGTTTTTCCAAACTCATGTCATTTAGAAAACATTAACTAATTATGATTAGGGACATTTAACTATTTGATTTACAATATTAGTGTAATCTACTCTTTCTTTATCTTTATTTTATTCAAGTGCATCACATTAATTTATATCTATAATTTAAGATACTGATATGGGGTTATCAATAAAGTACCCTTGTATATTGAGTCTATAATACCCACTTATGGGTGTGATCTAATGGGATTTATTTATGGTATAACTTTTCCCTTGTGATTAGTAGATATCAATATCTCTATAATTTCTTCATTTTTGAGATTCACTATTTTACTTCGATCCTAGGTATGTATTAGATGAATTTATGTTGATCGTATATCAATTTATATCATAAAATGGTTTTTTTCATCATTGTTATAGGTGACTCTTATACCCTTAGTTTTGAGTGAAAATTCAAGACCTAACTATTAGAAGCATGAGAAGCTTTCATCCTAGATTTTTAGGGTTGTTCTTGATGATGAGCTAATGTGTTGCCTAATATTTCAACTTTTTTTACTAGTTTCACAGTGTAATTCCTAAGGAATTGTCATGGATATAATGTAATAGAATGGTTAATTTTATGATTGGTCATGTTCTAGGTATGGAGCCCATATCCATACATATTTTTAGGATGGATCGAAAATTGATTCATAATATGAAGTATTAATTAGGGGATTTGGAGGTGAATGGTTTTTTTCACCCGAGCATGTCCCCTTCAGGTGCTCTTATTTTTTTAACAAGACGATGAATGCCTCATTATTCATATAAGTGGATTAATATAGGATAAACTAGATAAAATTAATGAATGGATATCCTCATCTATTTATTTATTATTTTTTTACTAAATGAGGGACACCCAATTTTTCCCTAAGATTGATTTGAGAACTATGTTATCACCAATAAAGATAGACTAATTCTAATGTTCCTCATAAAAAATTAGGAGTAGGTAGGTCTTATACAATAATCATATGATATTGTTTCAATTAAAGAATATTTTATCTATGTTTATGAACATGATGAATAATGTCTTCAATATATACTTGGATTCCATCATGGTGGTCTTTTTGATGTCATTTTTTTTGTACACCTATTTAGGGGTGGGCAATGCTCAATATTAGGAGGTCATATTGAGTACACCAAGAGATAATTAGTTATATATAAATCATTAAAGATGTCAAATCTAGATCAATGAGGTATAATTCTATGGTAATGTATTATATGAGGTAATAATATTAATAAACACTTAGAAAGTTGGTGTTATAATTTAATTGGACTAAATTATGTAAATGTTTGATTTTTGTCAATTTCTAGGTTTGGAATTCTATACGAGGAGATTTTTTCAAGATTTCTACTGATTGTAAATTCTGATGGTGGCCCTAAACAATAAGAAGTATTAATTTCTAATTGTTTTTTTATTATGATAGATCCATCTAGGAGGTGAAGGGAATACTAACAGATGTGTTAGTTTTAATCTTAATCGGTCTGATTAAGGATTATATGATATATTATGGAATATTAGTGGTTTGTATGTGGTTTGTTCTAAGATAAGATGATCGTGTTATTGAAAATGGTTTGTGTTAGTAGAGGTTCCATGATTAGAATTATCTTAATCACATTTTTAAGTTGGTGGAGGTCTTATACACTTTGGGATATTGGTGTTACTATCTTTCATATAATAATTTCTTAATATATTTGTACAATAAGATCCATGGGAATATCTTTTCTCATAGACACATGAACCTTCAGTAGAGGGGGTTTGTCGAGTATCTTCAGTATTTTAACGTCAATATAGAATATAATCTTGGGAAACTTATTGTTAATTTTCATAATCAAATTAGGATGGATTATGTATGGATTGTTTATGTCGTTAGTAGTGAGTGGAAGATAATGAGTCTCTTCACTAATATTTTCCTTGATGATTAATATTATTAGGTTAAGGTGGACCTCACATCTATGATTATGGTATACTCACTCCATCTATGATTTAATAGTATATAGTTATCAGCCTCATAATTCATGGTTATGTGGGATAATATATATGGTGGGTAGTCACCACTTGATTATTTCATCAATTTGGATGATGTTGTTTACATCCATTGTTAGGTTGTATTCCCTACAAGAATACATGAGTATTTGAAATGTGATTCACATTATTTGAGGTGGTTTATTCAACCAGGAGTTAAAATGATGAATCATGATATTCACTGGGGATACTGGGGGATCAGGAGGAAAAAAATCATAGAAGGGTTCATTTAATGATTCTTTACCTATGCGAAGGTGAAATATGTGAATCATAAACCTGATGTACTTCATCAATCACAACCAATTACTATGTATATATGGAATTATCAAACCTTTTATTATTTATGGGGTTATTAAACCTCAATAATGATGATATATATCTTATTATTTCCCTATTTAGAAAGGGTGAACACTTCCATCTAATTAGGGAGCCCCGGACTATTGATAGGTTGGGAAGGATTTATGTTCATGTGACAATATTTCTTCATATTTTGATGATGAGTATCATTCATATTCAGAATTATTGATTGATCTATTACTTATGTATGTATAGATACCCTAGCATTTTATACATATTATTACATTATTTTAATCATAATTAACCATCAAATACCAACCTAGAATCGTAAATTCTAGTGTCTTTCAAATATTAAGAACATGATTAGAATGCATGAAATCAATATAAAAAAATATTTTATTGGATATCCATATTATGTTCCTGACATCTATTGTGATCTTACATATATATAGGATAACATGGGAATAAATGAACACAGGGGTGAGTTAAAAATCCCAATAAGGGAATAAACATAGGAGTAGTGCATAGTACATGAGTTAGAAGGCATAATATAGTGACCTAAAAAGGAATGGAACATGAATAAACATATGGAATAATAACATGTAAATATTGGATCATGTAATCATGGAATCATATGAGTGTTTTAGAAATATATAACATGACATAAACATGATTCATGTATAACTTTCAAGACATTATCACATGGTGGACAAAGTCCCATAAAAAATCAGGGTTACTCCCTATCCCAAAATGACATCTCATGACACTGAAAATAACCCAATACATTGGGGAATTTCTATGGTGAATCAATAATAACATGTACATGCATATTTGTTCCTTATTAAGAATCAAACATAATTGATAAACATAAGAGGTACCCATGATAATAAATGGGTATCATAATCATGTCATAAATCATAACCATGTGAATATCATAACGAAGACCATGAAGTAATGGATTTAAATCCTAAATGGACATTTATAAGGTAAAATAGGAATATATAATGATAAATTATTTCCAAATAAAGTGAAAAAATGTACAAGGATCATTTAAGAATCTTTATAAATAATTCACTTTGAAGTAGTTTAAGGGAAAATTTAATAGATTCCTTAAATCTGAAAAAACATAATTAATTTCCAAAAACCATAAATTACGTGTGATAGTTTGTAATGATAAAAAAGTGATTATAGAAAAATAATTATGGATTATGATAATGTATAGAGTGTAATTCAAAATGGGTATATAATTGGGAAAATCACATTAATTGGGATGTCTTATGTGGGGGAATTGAATGTTGAGCCTTATACAACAAGTATTTCCATGAAAAATAAAGAATAATTGATAGAGGTAATAATGTTTGGTGAATAAAAATATAATTTAGCAGCAGTACAAAATAATAATTAAGAATCACATTAGGTTAATGAGATATAATTCATTACCTTATAGAGAAAATGGTGTTTATAGAGAATCTTTATCCTTATGTATGAATGTGTTATGCACTTGCACTTAATATTAATGATAATAAAATAAAATCTATTAATTTATTAATTATAAATATTATATATATATATATATATTATTTTTTTTAATTTTTTCCAGTTTATTTATGGTTATTTCAATGAGTTATATTGTTTAATTGTTTTGTTCCGGGTGCGTTCGTTTCATTATTTTTTTTCAGTTTCATTGATATTAATTATGGTAGTTCTTGTTTAATGGATAAAAATCTGTAGAAGTTTAATGATATGGTATTAATATAATTATAAAATGTTAAAAGGTTTTATATATCATTTTTTCATATATGACGATGATTCATTAGATAAAATGTTAATGAAATAAAAAGATTCATTTATTTTGGCGGGTTTTCAATCATCATAAAATTTATTTTTATTTTTATTTTATATTACTAATATATATTGGATTCAATACATTAAAAAAGATATATATATATTTTAAAAACAATTAACCATTATAATGGTTTTATGACCATCCATGAATGTGGTAATAGAACTTGAATACTCTTCATCCACGAAGGCGGTGAATCGACACATTATAAATGATATTTTATTTTTAAAATAAGAGGAGAGGAGAAAATAATTGACATTGTATATTATATTAACATAAAATAATTATAGTATATATATTATTGAATATTTATTATGATATTTGGGATAAAAAGAGGTGAGGGGAGGAAAATAAATAAATTAAATTAAAAGAGAAAGATTGAGGATTTTACCTCTAGAATATCATCTCCTTGAGAACCTATTTATGGAACTTGGGTTTGGTATTTTGATGATAAAAAAATACAAGCACATGGAGAAGATTAATGGGAGACTAAATTTTCAGAATATAATAATGATCCAAATCATAGAAGGTGTGACGATAATAGGTGGTGAGTGGATGTATGTCTAGTGTGAGGAGAGGGGTGTTTTTATTTATTTTATTCATTTTTTTGCTATATTGGACCAATTCTATAAATGGTGTTGATTCTTGTTACTAATTTTAGTAAATTTTATAGGGTTCTTCTAACCAAGGGGTTCTTACATCATCTTTGCATCATCCATGAATTAATAATTCATGAATTTCTTAAATATTGTAAATTATCATATTTCATTATTCACTAAAAATTACACTAATTTAGAAACATCCTAAAAATTCACCATAACCATTTTTTAGACATTTATGTTTAAAAATGGAATCTAATTTATGATAATGATTTTATATATTTGAAAAATGTAATTTTTAATTAAAATCATCATTTATTTGAAAAATATAGACTTTCATATTATAACTGATTTTATTACTCATTGAAAAACCAATTAATGTCTCATTAAATAATTTTATAATTATAAGAAAAAACATTAATTTATGAATCTAATTTATTTAAATATATATTATTTAAAATATTTATATTAATTATAAAATTTTAAATAAGTATTTATTGCTTACAAAAAACACCAATAATTAATTTATCACTTTTTTAAAAAAATTATTTACTTACATCATAATTATACCATATTTTCATTTATAATATTCTTGAATTTTAATTAGGATTTAATAGGTTATGTTACTATTCTACTGGCTAGATTTATATTTACAATGGTTATATTACTATTCTAACCGTCATGTTACTCTTCCATCGGTATAGGTCCCTTAATATTTATAAAATCAACTTATTTAATTATTAATTAATGAGAATAATGTCTTTTATGTTATGTATGTGTTTTATACTATATAAATTTTCTATGTGATGATAAATTCCATTGAAAATATTTTGGGTCCTTACATTCTCACCCCCCATGAAATTTTTCTCTTAAAATTTCATTTCACAAAAAATGATTAAAAAAATAACGGGTACTTATCCTTCATCAATTCATCTAGTTACCATGTTACCTATTCAAACTTATGGTTCCACTATAGTACTTTTACTAGGTGATTAGTTTTTTGTGTATAACATTATACATATGTTCTAAGATCTTCATTGGGTTCTCCTCATAAGAGCGATTCATTTCCATCTCTACCACCTTTGAATTTAGTATATATGTGGGATCTGGTAAGCACTTCCCCAAGAGAAATACATTGAATACATAATGTACATGAGACATGGTTGGTTCAAGTTCTAGAAAACAAGCCACACCTCCTAAATGATCACGAATCCTGAAGGTGATGAAATAACTACGACTTAGCTTTCCTTTCTTCCAAAATCTCATGATCCTCTTCTAGGAAGATATGTGGTGGAATACAATATCTCAAATAATAATCTATAAGACTCATATATGATTATATTCATAGAATGTTTATTGAATTTGGGATACCATATTTTGTTACTAATTGATTTTTAGTTTTTATACCATTTCTTGGACCATTTCAAGTTCTAACGGCTTTTGTTCACGGACTTCATCCCAGTATTCTGGTGTTATACATATTTTCCAATAAAGGGATTCATATGGATCCATCTAGAAAGTTGATTTTAAAATATAATTGTGTGCGAACTTGACCAAAGTCATATGTGTTTCCAATTCTGCATTAAATTCTGTAGAACATGCTCCCAAAAGGTATTCCAATTTCTAAATAGTCATGTCATATTTCCCATCAGTTTTAGGATGACAGGTTAAAATTAAGTTCAACATAGTGATTAGATCATCTTGGATAATTTTCCAAAATATATATTTAAATCTCATATCTCGATTGGATATTATCAAAAATGGTACTCCATGAATCCTCACCACTTCATTTACGTATATTGGTGCAAGTTGATCAAGTGAGAAGTTATCTCAAATGTTGATAAAGTGATTTTTTAAGAGGATCCACAATGACCCATATTGCTTTATTTCCTTTAGATGTCTTTATAAGTAAATTGAAAAAGTACATAGTGTTTTCCCTATTTCCATGTTTGTATGGGAAATAGTTACATCATCCCCATATATGTTTTCCTTTAATAGTTTACTTGATAACATATCATGAACTGTGGTGTATATTTAGTGAATCCTTCTTCATATTGTCCCAATAATAGTGTACTTAAAGATCTAGATTCATGTTTGTGCTCCTTGGGATAATTAAGAAGGTTGAGCAATGTTCATCATTCATAAGTTCTTTCTTTAACTATATATTGGATGGTACACATAGTAATGACCCAAATATAACAAATCCCTCCTCATCAATTTTCAATTCTTATAATTTCTCTTTTCAGATAATTTCTACATTCTTCTAAATTTCCACAACATCTCTTTTGGAATCCTTTATTTTATATATAAGGGAAGGTTGAGAAATAAATTTTTAAAGGATTGATGATATTATTTCCTTATTGATTCGCATGTCTATCCTTTGCAAGGATAATAATATTAGATACTTCACAATTCTCATAACTGAAATTTTTATAGGATCTTTTCTACTTAGAGAATCTACCACATTATTTTCTTTACTATGATGGTAGTGGATTGAGTAGTCATAACCCTTGATAAGTTTTAATCATCTTATCTAGTGCATATTAAGGTCTATATATGTAAATATATATTTGCGGCTCTTATGATCAGTATAAATCTCACACTTTTACCTATAGAGATAATGCCTCAATATTGTGAACATGAATATACTATAAGTATGAACTCAGATCGTTTTTAGGTATATTTTTCTATTCTAGTTGTTTTTGAGAAAAATAGAAAAATTGGGGAATTTAAGGAGTACACGTCGTTTACTTATATGTACACGTCGTGTACTCGATTGCAGCACATAGATGTGTGCTAATCGGGCAACGGCTGACCACCCATCCATGTGTGGTGACCTGGAGACCACCTAATGTGGTGGCCGATTAAGGTAAGTACACGTCATGTACTTTTAATGAACACACTGTGTACTGTCTTTTTTTCATTAAATGGACCGGGGTCACGTCTAATCTACACAACCCCCTTCTTCTCAACCTATATCATCAAAGAGCATTCGTAGCTAGTGATTCATCTATGTGCCTCCAACTTGCCATCTAATCTCGAAATCCAACTCTTTCTACTGCATTGTAATCGCCACGATGAGTATTTCCTTCTTCTTGAACCTCATCTCTTGATTTCTTCTGTTTCACGAGATATCCTCGGGTGAATTTTTTAGACGTTTTTTTAGATCTATGATGTTCTTGGAAAATTCATGGCCTAAGATTCACGTATATCATTCGTACAATTCCAAGGTTGGTGTTTTTTGCCTTTCCATATTTATTACTTGAGTTATATGTGAAAAAGTGTCCAATACCGTTGTTTGGGGTATTGCGTGTTTATGGTTTTTAGCCTTCATATTGCATGTTTTGACATGTGGGCTTGTGTAGAAGATTTATGATTATAAATATGTTTATTTACCTTTCTATGGATGTGTTTTCCCATGTTTTATTGATATTGACCGTTTGGTCTAGCTTTGCCTATTAGGCTGATTTGGTTTCCATGCCTAGTATTGTTAGGAAGACTGATTATATCTGACATGTTATGATGTGTTGTATACTATTTAGCTAAGTAGTTCTTGAGTTTTACATTAGAATCCTTATATTGTTTGGGAATTATTTACTTACACAGGGCTATAGGAACCTGGTGTAGTAGACCATGGGGGAATGGACGTTGAGGGCTTCCCAGAGTGTCTGTTTACATTCATGTTGCGAGACCATAGTGGGGATGGGCGCGAGTGCTCCCTAGGAGTGTATGTAGTTCCTCATTGCATGAAAATATGGGGAAATTGATGTTGATTGCTACTCCAGAGTGTCTACAATTACCCATACCAGACTACCAGAGGATTGTGTGGTGATTTCATCCTCAGAGAGTGTTTTTTAAAAGCTCAACTAGAGGGGTTAGACTCTGATTACATCCCAGAGGGTTTCTTGTGTTTTTTTGGTTAAACTATAGGGGTTAGAATGTGAGTAAATCCCATAGGATTCCTTGTTTTGGTTTGATCGTTACTTGATATATGAAAAAGAATGCAATTGAAGTTGTAGGATTGTTTACTTTTGAGTACATCCTGGTTTACATCTTCATTTTTATTATTGGCTTCCATATATATTCACGAAATATTAGGCATAGATATTTCGTTGGTTACCAACTGGGATTCGTCTCACACACTATTTGGTTCATGATTTTCGGCCCAAACAAATTATATTGTTGTAGGTCTAGATAAGGGAAAGATCCCTTCTACTACAAGTACTTGATTGTTGTAGATCTCAGGAGCATGGGACCAAGCTGAGGCTGGCGATGTAGTGGAGCTCTTTACATGACTTTATTTTGTACTTTGGTTTATTACTATATTCTAGAATTGTATCTTGTTTGGATTTTGTCCTAAATATATGTGGCATGCATCATTTATATATGTGCTCCGGTTTTTTATTTACTTTTTGTTATCTATTGTTTTCATATTGCATGTTTTTACTGCATCCTTTATTGTAATTTGTTTATTTTTGCTGCTTTACTATGCCAATGATGGAATAGCTTCCCCACTATCACACCCTTGTCCCTCACTACAAGTCGGAAGCCTCTGGCGTTTGAGGAAATGTGCTTCAAGACATGTGACCAACTGGGTACGGGGCACCTATGGGAGGCTCCCGGAATCAGGATGTTACAAAGTGGTATCAAAGGGGTTTCATTTCTTCTGTACATACTATTTGGTGCCTATATCCAGAGATAGTATGTAATAGGTAGTTAGTAATTAGTTTTTCTTGGGATTAGTTAACCCGAGTATAGGGAATATCTAATTTACCATGATTATTTCAATTTTTTAGGTTTTTCAATTTTATAGTTGATTTGATTTCATTGTTGGGTGATTCAAATGTTTTGTGTTATTATTGTTGATATTATTTAGGTTCTATTTCTATTACAACCTGATGAGATGATGGTTTTCCATCTCATGCATAATATTGGAACTTTTGAGAAATCATATGTCATGCATTCATATGATTACTTTTAGGGTGCATTACAAATTACATGTTTTTCTGATAGATGTTGTGCTAGATAAGAATCCTGTTCTGATAGATGAATTGATAAAATACCTGCAGTTTGATAGGGTATTTATTGCATAAGGTTTAGTTTGAATGAACACCCATCATAAGTTCATGAGGTGTTATGAGCCCTCATGGATCAAAATGTGGTGTATCATTTCATTTTTATTATTTTATGAACCATGTATAAGATGGAAAGAATTTATTTGTAGATATTATGGGCTCTCACAGATCATAATTTGGCACTTTAATAATAGTTTGATTGTTTTGTTGGTCCCAAAGTAGTTTCTGAGGCATACTATCTGGAAAACCCAAGAATACTTGGTGTGTAATGATAAATACACACAATGTGTCCTTTTGTTTTGGATAGAACTTTTTTCATAATTACATGTCATGTAATTATATACATGCCATGTAGTCTCTAACCATGTCACAAGATGTGTGGGTAGAGACACGGGGTTGTAAAATCTTTGGTGTTACACGCCATGTATCGGATATACACATCGTGTTGTAGAGACCATATTTACAGCTGTGTGACTAACGACACGGGTGGATTATGGGAAGTTAGTACATGTTGTTTATGGAACAAACATGTCGTGTAGAGTTAGCCATATAATGAGCCGTGTGGCTAACAATACAGGTTGGTGATGTTCTTTCTATTACATGCCAAGTATGGAACAAACTCACCAGGTAGTCTTGTCATAGTAGAACCGTGTGGGTATGTCCTATAGAAGAACTCGGGCAGGGGAGCACGATTCAAGTACACGTCGTGTATTTGGAGTACACACCATGAGTATGGGGTGTTACATGACCAGGTTTGGTAGAAGTAAACACCCGTGTGATGTATTAATAGAACACGTCGTGTAGTGGATATACATGTCATGTGTCTATGTTGTAAAAAAATAGAATAATTTCTTTCTCTTGTACCCTTCATACACATCTAAGTTTCTATCCAAGATAATTATGATCTAAGGTGTTTGTTTGAACTTGAAGAGTCATTCCCTTGAGACATCCTTTGATTGTATGCCAATTACAAGGCAATGATTAGACACCAGATATGGATGATCAAGGAATACTCGCATATCCTCTTATAGTACAAGTAGTGGAACCATCCATTATTCTGGATACATGTTCTCATTCACAATATCGAGAGGGCTTTATGAGGATCATGCAGACCTTCCATGGAGTACCGCATCCTGCCCCTTTTATGGCTGAGGTGACACAGTGTTTTATGAAGTATCATCCTCCCCCCTTTATAGGAGATAGAGGACATCGGGCTATAGAATCATGGTTACAGGCTATGCTTTTGTTCTTAGAGAATCTAGAGATGCCTCCAGAGAGGAGGGTGAATCTCTCTACCAATATTCATCGGGAAACTGCCTTGAGATGGTGGGATGTGATCTCACAAGCAGGACACAATTAGGTAATGTTATGGGATGTGTTCCAGCATGCCTCATATGACTACTTTTACCTAGAGTCTTTGAGGGCTGACCGAGCCTAAGAGTTCATGAGTGTGGAGTAGGGTACTCTCTAAGTCATGGAGTACTCTTCTCGCTTCATAGAAATGCAATGCTTCCCACCGATTCCAGGAGGGGATGATTTATTTCTGGCTAGAAAGTTTGAGGATGGTCTCAATCATGACATCTGATCTTAGTTCAACATCTTCAGACTGACTTCCATCAACTCTATAGTAAATCGGGCACTGATCCCGAAGTGAAATCAAAGGGATTCTAGATTTGTGTGCTAGGGTAGTTTGTCATCCATAGTTTTTACCCCTCAGACCGACAGCAGGAAGCTCCATAGGGATCCTATATGTAGAGATCATGGTAGGCGGGATACTTCTTTGGGTAGCCATGTGGTATGCTACCAGTACGGGAAGAGAGGAAAAATGAGGCCACTTTTCCTGAGATATCCAGTAGAGTGCCAATTGTGATGAAAGATGGCTTACCTTCAGTGGTATTGTGAGTTTTTCTCTCAAGTAGTGGGTGATAATGTTTCTTCTATGAATCTTCGTTCATGAGCAGCAGCACCGATTTCTCATCAGTCTAGGAGCTGGAGTTCTTCCATATGTTTAGGCTAAGGTGGAAATCATGGTCGTGGTATCCAATCAGTAGTATTTTAGCGATAATAATGTGGATTAGCACAGGGTGGTCGGGCAGGGGCACATGGTAGCGATGCAGGGAAGAATTTTGCAGTGGAGCAGACCCAACTGGAGCAGGATCCCAGACTCTCTACAGATCAAGGTAAGATTATAGTTTCCTTAGTTATAGAATTTTCTCTTTTCAATATAGGTGCTTCACATAGTTTCATATCTGTTGCTATTGTGGAGATCCTTGGGCTCTGTATCTTTATCTCTTCTGGTATATTGATGCTAGACACTCCATTGGGGATAAGAACAACTAGTGCACATTAGTGAAAGGAGTTCCCACTTGAGATTAGTGGGTGTTAATTATTTGGGACCTCTATGTTCTAGAGATGATATGGTATAATCTATTTCTCAAAATGGACTGGCACTTCCAAGATATTGTCGACTACTATCATCATAGGGTGAGTTTCACATCAATAGAGGGAAGATCATTTTTACACAAAGGTGACTGGGATGTCCAAGAAAGAAATGGGACCCGATCATCATGGGTTAAGATGATTTACAACCCCTACTGTTATTCAATATATGGATGAATAGGTGACTACAAAGTTGGATTTCCCTCAAATGTTGTATTGTTTCAGGGATATATTTCTAGAGAACTTTTCGTGTTTTCCTCTAAAGTGATATGTAGAAATTTCTATTGAGCTCATTCCAGGAGTTGCACCGATGTCCATTCCTCCTTATAGGATGGATACACCATAGTTTCAAGAGCACAAGAAGTATTTAGAGGAGTTTCAGGCTAAGGGTTTCATCCAACCAAATACTTGTCCTTAGGTTTCTTCTATCATGTTTTCAAAGAATGGGGACGATACCCTCTAACTTTGTGTGGATTATCAGAAGCTGAATCGCATGATGGTCAAGAACTGATATCCTTTTCCAATGATTGACGATCTCTTTGATCAACATAGAGGATCCCAGGTGTTCTCTAAGATTGGATTGATATCTAGTTATCATAAGTTGGGCATCAAACCATCTGATATACCTCTTACATCATTTCGGTGCAGGTATGGTCTGTACGAATATGTGGTTATGTTGTTCGGTCTCAAGAACACACATGTTGTTTTCATGGAACTAATGAACCAAGTGTTCCATCCTTATTTGGATTCTTTAATGGTTGTTGTTGCGGACAATATCTTTTTGTACTCTCACCCTAGACACGACCATGACACACTTCTTTAGATCATTTTGATTACACTGAGAGAGCATCAATTATATGCTAATATCTCAACATTCCACTTTTGGTTGGACGAAATTCACTTCTTGGGTCATGTTATCTCAGATACAGGAGTATCAGTAGACCTAGAGAAAGTGAGAGTAGTAGTATCATGGTAGTCTTTGAAGAATTTCTTGGAGGTGAAGAGTTTTCTAGGTCTGGCTAGATAATACAGACATTTCATACAAGACATTTCACACATAGTAGTGCCACTGATGGGCCTGAATAAGAATGGTGCAAATTACTTGTGGACAAATTTGTGTTATTCAGCCTTTTAGGAGTAGTAATTGAGGTGGACTTCACCACTGATACTAGCCTTTTCATAGTCGGGAAATAGTAATATTGTGTATTGTGATGAATCAGGTATCTGGCTTGGAGTATTGCTTACACAGGGGGGAGGTGTCATTACATACAGGTCTCAGTAGTTGATTCCACATGAGAGGAATTACCCAACCCAAAATCTCGAGTTGGCTTCAGTTTTTCATGCTTTAGAATATTTGAGACATTATTTTCTTGGAGAGAATTTCTTTGTTTTCACTGACCACAAAAGACTCATGTATATCATCACTCAACGTGACCTGAACTTGAGACAGTGAAGGTGGGTTGAGTACCTTCATTAATTTGACTTTGAGTCTTCCTACATGCATGGGAAGGAAAACATAGTAGCTGATGTGTTGATCAGTAGGACTCAGATATAGGCAGTTCAGGAAGCTACCAGTGAGTGTAAGATCAAGGGTCTGTTCTCTGAGATGCATTTAGAGGTTCCTGATAGACAGAGACAGATGTTTCATTCTGTTATAGCTATTACCTCTAATCTTCTTGATCAAGTGAAAATGAGGCAGCTATCAGATTCATAAGGCCTAGTTCTACTTTAGAGTTTGTCAGGAGAGGACCCTATTCCTGGATGGACCTTAAGAGAGGATGAGCTCTTTTGTTTTCAAGGGAACATGTGGGTGTCAGTAGACATACGCAAGGAGATGATGTTGTAATTTCATTCCTTGGTTGGGGAATTTCATCCTAGCATCACCAAGATGTATAAATATCTATACTGTTAGTAATGGTGCCCAGGTATGAAGAGAGATGTTGCTGGGTTTGTCATGAGGTGTTCCACCTATTAGCAGGTGATGGCAGAGCATCAACGACCAGCGTGGCTTTTTTAGAAGTAACCCATTCCCGAGTGGAAGTGGAATTATATTGAAATGGACATCGGGATAGTGTTACTAAGGTCACCTAGATGGAATTATTTTGTTTGGGTTTTCATTGTTAAGCTCATGAAAGTTTTTCGCTTCTTTATGATCAGGGAGACCTTCAGTGTTGATGATTTGAGAAGGTTGTACATCTGGGAGATTGTACATCTACATGGAGTTCCGAACTCCATTATTTCAAATAGGAATGCACGTTTTACTTCTTGGTTCTTGCAGAGACTACAGGGGGATTTGGGTACATAGGTACTTCTGAGTATAGCATACCATCCTCAAATAGATGGCCAGTTCGAGCGTATGATTCAGGTGTCGGAGGACATGCTACGAGCATGCATCCTATATTTTGGAGGTTCTTGGGAGAATCATATTACCCTTGTGGATTTTTTCTTCAACAATAGTTTTCAAGCAACAATTAAGATGGAAACTTATAAGGATTTGTATGATAGGCCATCCTAATCACCACTATGTTGGCTGGAGGAAAAAGATATAGCTATTCTGGGACCTCATAATGTTCAGGAGACCACAGATTAGGTGGTGTTGATTTGAAAAAGGAAGGATATTGCACAGTCATGATAGAATTCTTATGTTGATTGACGAAGAATACCTCTAGAGTTTGAGGTTAGAGATCAGGTTTCCTACGTGTCACAATGTGGTTGGGACATAGAAGGATTATGAGAGAGGGTAAGCTTTCACCTTGATATATTGGGTTGTTTGAGGTATTGGAGAGAGTCGGGTTGGTTTTCTATTTTTTGTAGTTACCTCATAGGTACAAGGCTATTCTTGATGTCTTGACCATTTCTCAGATAAAAAATTATTTCTTAGACATGTCTCATTTTTTTCAACCTGAGGAGGTTGAGTTGGAAGTTGATTCATCATTTGAGGAGCATCTTATCCAGATTGTTGATCATAGTTCGAAGGTTCACTATGGCCCATATGTTCCTCTAGTACGAGTGCTATAACAGCATAGGCGAGTACATGGTGAGACTTTAGAGAGGGAGGTCAATGTATGATCACAGTGGCCAGAACATTTAAAGGATTATTCTTCTACACTGCCTTCTAGGGAAATTCGAGGATGAATTTCATTAAGGGGGAATTTTTTAAGAACCTTCATCTCCTTTTCAAGTATGTTTTTCTTTTCTGGTTGTTTTTGAGAAAAACAGAAAATTTTGAGAATTTTAGGAGTGCATGTTGTGTACTTATAAGTACGTGCCATGTACTTCATTGTCACACATAGTGGTGTGATGTCCATGTAACGGTCGAGCACACAACTGCGTGTGTGACCTAGAGACCACCTAAAGAGGAGGCCAGTTAAGGAAAGTACACACCACATACTTTTAAAGAACACGTCCTATACTTTATTTTCTTCATTAAATGGACTGAGGTCGCGCTAATCGACAGAACCTCCATCTTCTCGACCTATCTCATCCAGGATAATCCATAGCTAGCAATTCTTCTCTGTGCCTCTGACTTGTCGTTTGTTCTCCGAATCAAACTCTATCGATTGTGTTGAAACGCCATGTTGAGTTCTACCTTTTTTTAAACCTTGTCTATTGATTTCTTCTCTTTCCCATGATATCATAGGTAGAACGTTTTAGAGGTTTTTTTAGATCTATGGCATTATAGGGAAATTCGAGTCCTAATATTCACTTATATCATTTGTAAAATGCCTAGGTAGGTTTTTTGTTCCTTTCCATAGAAATTCTTTGAGTAATATGTTCAAAAGTTTCCAATACCCTTGTTTGTGGTATTGTCTGTTTATGGTTTTTCACCATGATATTTATTGCTATGTCTTGTTTCCCTGGGTAGAGAATTTATGATTCTAAATAGGGTTATTTTCCTTGATATGGATGTCTCTGCCAATATTTTCTTGATATTGATTGTTTGGTCTAGCTTTTCTTGTTAGGATTCTTCGGTTTCCATGCCTAGTATTGTTATGATGGATTGATTTTATCTGACATGTTGGGATATGTGGTAGACTATTTAGCCACGTTGTTCTTGAGGTTTACATTAGATTCCATATATCATTTGTGCATGATTGACTTACACAAGGTTGTGGGAACATAGTGTAGTAGTTTATAGGAGGGAATGGACACTGAGGGCTTCCCCAGAGTGTCTATTTACATTCATGTTGTGAGACTATAGGGGGGATAGATGTGAGTTCTCCCTTAGTGTGTCTTTGGTTCCTCATAGAAAGAGCATGGGGGGAATTGGACATTGAGTTCTTCCCCATTGTGTCTATATTTACGGATACATGACTATAGGTGGAATTGATGGTAAGTGCTTCCTCAGAATGTCTTTTCTAAATCTAAACCAGAGGGGTTAGACTATGAGTACCTCCCAGAGGGTTGCCTTTGTTTTGTTGTTGAACCAGAGGGGTTAGGATGTGAGTACTTCCTAGAGGGTTCCTTGTTTTTTATTAGCTAATTACTTGATATAGGTAAATGAATGCAATTGAAAGTGTAGGACTATTTACTTTTGAGTACTTCTTTGTTTACTTATTTATTTATCTTATTACCTTCCATATATATTCACTTACAGTTAGGCATAGATCATTCAGTGGTTTCCTAATGGGATTCATCACACACCCTATTTGGGTCATGCTTTAGGGCCCAAATATTTTATATTTTTGCAGGATTAGATAAGGGAAAGAACCCTTCTACTTCAGGTACTTTATTGTTGTGGAGTTGGGGAACATGTTACCATGCTAAGGCTTGCGATGTTGTTGTTCAACTTACATGATTTTCTTTTGTACTTTGGTTTAGTACTATATTGTAGAATTGTGACTTGTTTGGATGTTTTCCTAGACATATGTATCATCCATCATTTACATATGTGCTCCAGTTGTTTATTAACTTCTAGTCTTCTGTTGTTTACCTATTTCATTTTGTTAATGCTTTAGCTATTGCTAACTGTTCATTTATGCTGCTTTACTCTACCAATGCGGGAATAATTTTCCCACTATCATTCCCAAGGCCCTTGTAGCTAGTCGGAAGCCTCTGGAGTTTGGGAAAATGTGCTTTAGGCTATGTAACTAACCAGGTACAGGGCACCTTTGGGCGACTCCCGTAAATGGGACGTTACAATAGCCACTAACTCTATATCTTTTGTGTGATAGTATTTATCAAGAACATTGAAAAAACATTTTTTTATGCTATAACATTAACATTTATCATCAATATATATCCTAATACCTTTTTCAAAGCATATTAATATTCTAAAAAGAGTTCCCCACTTTTTGGTAGTGTGGGTGTTGTGAAGTGATAAGCCTCTTTTTCAACTCTTTGATGTAGTTTTCACATTCACTGGTCTATAGAAAAATATGTACTTCAAATTCAGTATTGATAATGGTTTTGAAATTCATGAGAGGATCTTTAAAAATCGTCTTTTATACCTAGATGGACCTACAAAACTACAGATCTCTATTACAGATGTCTGACTGGGTCACTCTTCAATTTAATTATCTTGGAATGGTCTCTAGATATTCCTTTTCTAGTGATATTGGGCACCAAGAATGCTACTTCCCCCTTCCAGAAAAAAAATTTATATACTTTTCATAAATCTTTTCCCTTGGAAAAATCTTTAGCATGATATTCAAATATTCCTCATGCTCTTCATTTTATTTAGATAATATCATAATTTCATCTATAAAGTATACCAAACTATTTTTGAGGTAATATCTAAATACTCTATCAATTAAGACCATAAAAATTTTGGGGACATTGGTGAGTCTGTATTGTATCACTATGAACTCATAGTGTCTATACCTCATTCAAAAGAAAGTTGTGGGAATATATTCCTTATTTTACTTTAATTAGATATATCTTGACTGATGGTTAACCTTAGAGGAATTCCTCGCCCCTTGAAAATGATCGAACAATTCTTTTATCCAATACATGGGATACTTAATCTTTATCATGATTTTTTTGATCTCATGATAATCAATGTAGTATCATGTTGATATATCTTTTTCTTAATAAAAAGGATTGATGCACCCCAAGAAGAATCACTCATGAATATGAAACCATTTTCAAGATTCCATTGCAACTACATTGTAGAGACTGTAGCTTAAAGTACATTAAAATTAAATTACTTTTAAAAAAAACTTAATACATGACATAAATATACACTCAATGACCATATTAGTTTAGTTTCATTGGAAACTCGGAACATAATCATCTAATCATGGTGGAAGATCATCATCATCTCCCATAAATATCTTCCCCTTTTGATTTCTGGACTAAAAGACTTCTCTATATCATGGGGAAAAGAAAAACTGAAAATGGTGATCTCAAATGCTCAGTAACGGTAAACAAAATAAATTCCAATCATATATGACAATTGAAAATATTATCCTGCTTTTGAGAGATCATAATATCATGTCATGGGATAAATCATAGAAGTGAAATGTAATCCCAATAATCATAACATAATAAATGAATCATTGTGGCATACACATATAATCCTAGAAAATAATTTCATATTAGTCAAGGCTCATTACCCTGACCATCATAGTGGACAATTCCCATTACTGAACCGAGTTCACTTCTCATTCCAGCCCTGTAAAACTAAATTGGATTTACTTGTCATTCTAGCCATGAAAATATCATGAGATATAAATCATTACCCAATGCATTTGGGGGAGATATATGTCCCACCCATTTCATAATGAAATCATTATTATGTGTTCCACAAAATAAACATAAATCATTCATCATAACCCAATGAATAAAATGGATTTCATAAATATCATCCCATCACAACATAATCCATATAAAACAAATGGATATAATTTTATCATAATCAAAAACAAAACATGTAAATAATAGGTACATTATACTTGAAAAATTACCATATTAAATAATTTCATCTTATATGGAAATTAGTTTTCATAAAACATTTGAAATGAATTCTTGAGAAAAATATCCTTTCTTATTAAAAATCATTTTTTTTCTCAAAATACCATGAAATTTTAAAGTAAAATAATTTGTTTAAAATACTCATGAAATCATGTAGATTATTCTTCATGGAAATAAGGTGTTATGATACCATCCAAATCCATTCATGTAGTATAAGTTAATAAACATTCTTCTAATACTTTTTCCAGATATTTCAAAAAGTATATCATACTAAAAACGACAAAAAATCCCTTTCATGTATTTTTATAATAATTCATCATTGGGTGAAATTAGATTTAAACCATTTTAATAGGATAAAAATAATGTTTCATATTTAAAAAACATGGAAGTGGATGATTAATATTCCCCATTAAATACATAAGTATTAACAATCTGGGATAAAAATGAGATTGCTATATTTTCCCTTACCTTAGGTATGATATTCCTTATATGTATTTTAACCTCTGGTATAATTATTTAAATAATGTAATTGACTAATTAAAGAATAAAATTCATTTTTATGATATAATATATGGTCATATTCTTATCCGTTTTTAGGTTACATTTCTTTGTTACTCGTTTTGTGTACTTATGCATTTTTTGTCAAATAAATTCTTATTCCTATATTTAGGATATTGTTATATCATTTAATGAATGGTATTAGTATATTATATATCATATTTATTCATCAGATTCATTTATATAATCATTTTTCGATGAAGATCATGTAGAACGAATCACATCACATCGTGGAGACGGTTGGTCGTACGTACGCACATGCGACGATATCCTTCTCATTGTTCTGAGATTGTGTTGAATTTTATAGTGAATAATATTTTAGAATCAATATAATTTTACAATAATCATATATAGTTATTATTTCCATCATTATACCCATCCATGTGTATTGGGGATGAAAAAAAGATTATATCACGATGTGGAGACTGTAAGTCGTACGTACGCACGCATAGTGATTTCATATTTGATAAGATAGATAAAAGATGGAATGTGGTTATGTCACATTCATAATAACATATCAATGTATAAGTTATACTTTAGTTATTACTTAATAATTTCAAAAATCATATATAGGATGTATAAGAAGAAATAAGTTAGAAGGAATCAGTAATGGATTTTACCTCTACTTCAAAGTGACTCTTCAAAACCTCCTCTTAGGGCACTAACATTGGTCCACAAATTATACCACAACCTATAGTATGTTTCTAGACAAGTGTATAAGTGAAATGGATAGGTTTTGACCAAGTTTAAATGCTCAAAATGGAGGTAAGAGGAGAGAGAGGAGGTTCCCTTTTATAAGAGATGAGAGGGGCACTTTTGGAAACCTCAAAAATATTAATTTATAATAAACTGGAACCCCACACAAAAGCCTCCAAAATAACTAAACTTATAATATTAGATGATATAGGGTTGTAATATCATTATCCAATAAAATTTAGACATTTTTTAATTTTATTTTAAACCTAATCATTTTGATTTATCCTTATTTAATTTATTTATTTTTATTTGTGGTTATAATTTTCTAAATTTTAATTGGTCATGAATACTTAATTATTTGTTGTGAATTGTCCATAATTGGATATTTAATTCCATTTTCAACCATATAATTTTTAATTTGTAATTTGTAAATATTTTTGTGATTTTAAAGCAATTTTAAAATATGTTATTTTTATAAAATATCAATAGTATGAATTTTGACACTTTTAATTTATTTGAATTTAATTAAAATTCAAACAAAAGATAAGTTTGAGCCAAAATATTTAATAGATTCCTAACATTTCATATTCATCTCAAAAAATTCGTGGATCACATTAATTAGTTCATATAATATTTATTTTAATATTTGTATAACCATTTATTTGATATTTCTCTTAATAAAATAATTACTACAACATTTGATATTAATTATTTAATATAATTATTTCATGAATTAAAATTGAAAATATAATACTATGATTAAGATAAATCTAATATTTGTTTAATACTTTTAGTCAAATTTATCTTCTAAAAACCATACATTTAAAATGTAATATTTATTAAATTATGAAGGTGACAACTTTGACATCATTTAAAATAAAATAATATATGTGTCATAATATCTTTTACAAGGATACAAATTTTCAACAAGTTGACCCTTGTATTCTTATGTTTTAGATATACTCGACCAAAAAGTTTTGGTCGGGTGTTTGGGCCTTTTGATTGGTATTATTATTTTAATAAAAACTATATTATTGATTTTTCTCTAAATAAATAATTTATTCATCATTATTCTATAAGAAATTAAGGTAATTATATAATTCTTAAAAATTACAAATAAATTACCATGATAAATAAAGACATCGTATCCTTCAAATGAGTATTTATAATCGAATTTATATTCGTTATAACATTATATTAAAAATAATTTAATTATTATTGTTTGAGTGAGACATATTTCACTATTCTTTAAATAAAATAAATTAAATATCTTAATCTCATCTAAGTGGGTGCCATTATATTACATTTAGACCAAATTATATTTTATGGTGAAATAAAATCATCCAATTATATTAAGTCAAGTGTTAGGGTAATTTTATAATATTATGTTTACCCTTAATTTCCTGCTTTACCTTGAACTATGGTAAATAAAATTGATCGTAGTTACTTTTCATAATGAAAAAAAATAAAAGTACCCTATTAACATAATTTGGACCATCTAATTCCTAATATATAATCTAATTTTTCATATTCAAGACAAATAAATTTCAGTATTTAATTTAAATTTAATCTCATTATTGAAAAAAATGAGTTTTTGTTAAAAACATTGCAAAAGATTGAAATGTTTTTACCTATAAATTCAATGTAAAATTAATAATAATGGCATAAATTATATGAAATGGAAAAATTATATTCTATTTATAATTTAAAACCATTTAATATTATAATTTATCCATATAAATTATCTCGATGAAAAAAGTTGTTTTTAAGTAAAATTTACCGTATTTTGACTTTTCATCAAAATATGAAAGTTATCAGAAAAATATGAAAAATTTATCCAAAGAAAATTTTTATATCTTTATTCAAAATAATTAATTTAATTTGTCAATTTTAACTTATATTCTATTAAAAATTATTTTTAAAATGGGTGCGCCCTCGAAAAGAGAAAAACATCATTTTTTTGAAAAAAAAATATTTCTTTTATCTGAAAAATTGATTTTGTTCTTATACCATGATCTAGAAAATGTGTTAGATGAAAAAAAGGTTATAAAATTTAAAATTTGGTTAATATTATTCATAACAGATAGTTCATAATAATATTATAATAATATATTGTTGTTTATTGAAACACAGTATTGCGTACCACACAAGCTATCAAGGAAGGTCGCTCTTATGTGTAATACAAGCCAAGTCAGTTTTGGGTGTAACGAAAGATTCCATTGTTGTTTCATAAAACATAATCCAAACTTAGTTGATTTATACATTGAAAAAAATCTATACTCATTTTTGCGTGAAATTAATTCTATCAAATAAACATGGAATTTTATGTAACACAAACCAAGGATAGTTATGTGTATACTACAGGCTAATACGGTGTTGCATATAGTGCAAGTTAATATTTGGTGTAGTGTACAACACAAGATAGTAATGATATTAAAAATAATATATCTCATAAAATGTTGGGGTGTTACAATCTTCTATATGTTCTCACTACTCAAGGGTGTCCATTATATAAGGTGTCTCTGATATGGGAAGTGATTTAGGAATAAATTAAATTTAGAACTCAATCTCTATGTCAAGAGGTTGAATTGAAAATTATTCATGGAACACGTCAGTGTAGTTTATCAAAATGGGAATGTATTCTATAATTATCATGTCCCTTGTCACAATAAATTTATTATGATAGGCTTTCTCATATGGAAATAATATTGAAATTCGAGAATATTATTCTGAAGGATATTCACCATCCTCCATACACTGGAACCAAATTATGGATTCCATATTATGTGAAGAGTGAACTTACATTCCTGATAGTTGATGTTAGTGTTGTGCAATGATAACTAATCCATGGATAATATTGTAGAAAAATCCACTAAAATAAGTAATATGAGATTTAATTAGAGGTTTAATCTACAAACATCAACCAGAGAGGATTCATATTCTTTGGATGTAGTAATGACCACAATCGTTGTTCTCATTGAAAACTAATCCACTATATTTTGATGTGGTGTTTGAATATTTCTACTAAACAAGGAATATATGAAAGAATACATATAAATATAATAAAATTTAATGTTATTTATTCATGAATTAATAACTACCATACTTGTCACCACATCATTTTCATGATCCGCTTTAGTAGTAGTGATAGAATATTCCCTTCCTTTCTGACATAGAGGTTGTTATTGTTCGTTTCCTCTGATTGCTTGTGGATTTGTCCTTTGGGTCACATAATGAACATGTTTCATTATCATTGGAATAATAAATTATAGGATGAATTTTTATATAAACCATCCATTTTTATTCCAAATTTATATTCTTCTACATATGTCTTTGGAAATAATAATCATGGTGAACCACTCTTCCACATTATAAGCATCTCTCTACACCCATTAGATAGTTCAAAGGATGATTCTTCACCCACTTTTGAAATTTGGGCTGTCATGTTTCATTTTTAACTTGGGATTAATCAGTTGATCCTCCCATATTAAAATCCATATATCTATTTTTATCTCCAGACCCACAATTCCACTATAAGGATCAAATATCCATCTCAACCTTGAGGGCATAAGGATAATATCCACCTAGCTGTCAACATTTAAAATCTCAAATGATTTTTGTAGACTCGGATTAAGTCTGATAAATAAATAGTCTTCATTGACTTAATTGTTCAGTATAATACTTGAGGTATATCTTTTAAGCCTTTTACAGTTTTCCTCATACACCCCAAAAGACTCATATTCCTTTTGCTTCAGTGAGACGAATTCCATTTCCATCTTAATAAGATTTTTTTCAAGAAATATTCATTATAAATATTTTCTTGAATACTTATCGATACATGGAATAAATATCATCCATATTTTTTGTGTTCTGGATCAATGTCCACCACTTATCAACTTCCCAATAAAAATGGTAGGCTTCCATCAAAAATTCTCTTCTTTTCATCATGAGAGGATAAAAAATATCTTCTCAATAGTGCTAATCCATTATTCTATGAGAAGACGATCATAAGATCAACTAAATATAGGAGTCATTTTTTGTATGATAGATTCTACCACAATATTCTATTTTTTTAGTATAAGCATGGTGTCTTATATGATTAATGTTTTTATTCATTACTTGAACTAGTTGGGCCAGTATTATCATGAATTGTTTTTCTCCCATTACATTCATATATGGAATTTCATTAGGTAAATCATCACATTACCTACCACATTTATTGATGGACCGGGTTCCCATTTTTCTTGTAATAAAATAAGAAAAGAAAAAATAAAATTATTGGTGATTTCATAATTATATAATATTCTTATAAAAAGTAAACATTAAAATTGAATGATAAACCTCAAAATTAAATTTATATCCTATCATGTGATACAAAAAGATTAAATATAGGTATTTCATGGGGAAATAATTATCCCAAGAGTTCTTACTAAAATTTTCTTGTAATAATCTCTAAAAATAACTTGACATTTCTATAGTACCACCAATATCATCCCTATCCATTGACACATATTTATACATGATTTTAACTATAATTATCCATCAAATACAAACCAACGGTCATAATGTATAGTTAATTTCAATGAACAGGTACATAATTAGAAAGCATGAAACCAAAATAAAAAATATATTTTATAATCTAAAAAATGAGCTCCTAACTTCCTTGGAGATCTTACATCTTTATAGGATAACCTGAGTAATACATGGATAAAGGGATGAGATAAAAAGTCGTGTGAGGGAATAAACGAAGGAATAAATTATAGCACATGGGTTGCAATATATAACCTGATGACATAAAAAGGAATAGAACATGAATAACTATATGTAATAATAACATGTATAACATGGGATCAGGTAGTCATGACATCATAATAATGAGGTAGTAATATATAACATTACATAAACATAAGGAAGGGCTATGTATTAAAATAGTGTCACATGGTGAAGAAGGTCCCATAAAGAAATTAGGTTTACTCCATATCTCGAGATGACATCTCATGAGAATAAAAATTACACAATTCATTATAGCTCTATCTCGGGTAACCCATCATAACATGTTCATGAATATTTTTTCTATATTAATAATAAAAAATAAGGGCTAAACATAATGGTTTCCCATGGAAAGAAATGGGTATCGTAATCATGTCATAAAGAATAACCAAGGGAACACCATTATTATGTCCAAGAAAGAGTAAATTTAAATCATACATGGACATTAAAAATGGATCATATGAATAGATAATGTTAAATTATGTCCATCTAATGTGAAAACATGTAAAAATAATGTTTTGGAAACATTATAAATTATCCATTTTAGTGACATTTAAAAGGAAATAAAAAAGGGTATTTAAATTAGAAAGAAGAATAATTATTTTCATGAAAATATAAATGCAAATATTTTGCCTTTCATCATAAAAATATTTATTTTATAAGAATATTGGTAGATTAAAACATATTATGGAGTTCACTAGAAAATGGGTACACAATTTGGAAGTTCGTTTTAACCAGGATTGCATATCAGGATGAATTGAAAAGGGAAACATATGAAACCTGTATTTCCCCATAAAATAATTAATAGTTAAGATAGGTATATATTAGTTAATAATACAAAAATAATTTAGGAGTAAATAAGAATAATTAATAATTACATTTTTGTAAAGAGAGATAATGTTTAACTTGATGAAAAAATGGGTTTTCAGATACAATCCCTTACTATATGTATGAATGTTTCTTCACACTCAATTAATATTTGTGATAATCAAATTACAACCATTAATTAATTAATTAAAGAAATATTATATATATTTGATTTATTATAATTTTATTAGGTTAATTTATGTTTATTTTTAAGAGTTATATTGTTTAATATTGTCATTCTAGGAGTGTTTGTTTTTGGATTTTATGATTGGTTCTATTGAAATGAATTATGGGAGATATTTTCAAATGGAATAAAAAAAAGTAGAATGATATGTTATTTATATATTTCCATGAATTTAAATGGTTCTATGTATCATTTTTTCATATATGAGAATGATTCATTAGATAAAACATTAATGAAAAAAATGATTAATTTATTTTGGAGTTTCTTCATTCATCGCAATATAGTTTTATTGTATTCTATAATTTTATGAATATATATTAGTTATAGACCTAAAAAATGTTAATAATATTAATTTTAAAATATATTAAATTTATTATAATGGTTTTATTACATACCATGAATGTTGTAATCGAAATCAAAAACTTGTTGTCCATGAAGGTGGTGAATCGACACATCACCAACAATGATTTAATTTTTAGAATAAAAATATAAGTCAAGATAAATGATGATTGATATTCCATTAACTTAATTAAAATATATTATATATATTATACTGATGTTAATATGCTATTTTTGATAGATTAGGTGATGGGAGGATATGAAATAAAAGAAATTAAAAGAGAAAGAAGGGGGATTTTACCTCTTGAGTGTCATCACCCTAGGAACCCCCTTAAAGAACTTAGGTTTGGTCTTTTAGTGAGACTAGAATGTTCAAGATGTGGAATATAGGTTTCGGAGTTTAAATGGGAATAATATAAGAAATACCCAAATCATAGAAGGTGTGAAGTGAATTAGCTGGGAGGGTGGTATTTATAGTTCGAGGATAGGAGAGTTTTTGATTATTTTATTCATTGGATTGTTATTTTGGATCAATAATATAAATAGTGTTGATTATTGTGACTAATTACATTAAATGGTTTATGAGTGTTCTAAACAATGGGAAATTATCTCATCCATAAATCATTCCGGACTCAATAATTCATGTGTTTGTTAAATACCGTATATTGATATTTTTCTATATTTTCTAAAAAATAAAAATATTTTAGAAAATCACAAAACGCCCCCCTAAATAATTTTTCCAAATTTAACACCATTTTATTAAAATAATTTTATAAATGGAAAAATTTATTTTTTTAGTTAAAATCATCATTAATTATAAAAAAAAACAATAGTTTTAATATTATACCGGGTTTATGGAACTTTGAAAAATTAATTAAGGTCTCATAAAGTGTATTACAATTATAAGCAAAAAAAATTATTTATGAATCTACATTATGAAATTATATTTTCATTTAAATTATTCTATTAATTATAAAATAGTAATGAAATATTTATTTCTTTCAATAATACCAACAGTAGATTTATCATTTTTTAAAACATTTATTTACTTATATCATGTTATAATTATATCATATTTGTATTCATAAAATATTGAAAAATTATTTATACTTTCAAAGAAGAGGTTACTATTCTATTGGTCATATTACTATTTATAATGGTCATATTACTATTCTAACAGTCATGTTAATATTCCATTGCTATTGGTCCATTAATTTCACTAAATACCACTTATTACATTATTAATTTATGTTCATATTGTCTTCTATGTTTTGTATGTGTCTTATACTTTATAACAAAGCTATAAGATGGAAAATTCCATTTATATAATTATAGGTCATTATAGGTAGTGTCAATAAAATGTACTTGATACTTAGGTGTATATAATCATGACTTCATATCCTCGGACTGATGGGTAGTTTGACCATATTATCAAGATCATGGAGGATATATTGATAGTGTATATCTGGGGTTTTGGTGGTTCATGGGATATTCATCTCATGCTTCTAGAGTTTTCATATAATAATAATTATAAGGAATCGATTGACATGGTTCCTTTTGGGGCTTTACATGTTCAGTTGTATCAATAACCTCTTTGATTAATATAGTTCAGGGAGTCATCTAATATTTAAATGAGTCTCATACAAAGATATCGGAGATTGCAAAATCCTTTTGAAAGTGGTTATAAACTACTAAAAAGGAAGATATCATATACAGACCAATGATAAATTCCTTTTTAATTTGATGTTGGTGTCCAGGTATTTCTATGAGTGTTTCCATTTTTTGGGAAATTATCACTCTCAAAGGTATGGTGAACTGGGGTCCAGGTTTTTGGGGATTCACGAGATCATGGGGTGGGTTATTATAGTTTTATATTGGTTATAATATCCTTAAAAATATGTTATTATATATGATTTATTTTATGTATCTAAAATTAGGATATATCATCCTAATCCATAACCTATGATCGATGTTGAGAATGTCAAGTTGGATCTGGATATACCTTTTGAGAACTTACTAGATTGTATTTAATATCAACATGGGAATATTTTTTTTATAAATATATCTCCTTTAGTATGAGTGTAGAGGGATCACAGTTTTATCCAATATGTGATTTGGGACTGGGAGTCAGATATGTAGGCTCGATGGTTCGATTTATTTCATTGACAAGGCTTCTTGATGCTCAATGATGTTGATCAAGGATGATCTACCCTTTGATAGAGATTATGTGACACCCCATATCTATATAAGGCTTTAATTAATAAAAAATTTAACTTAACCGTATAATTTTAGTGATTTTGAGTAGTTAAAGATATTTAAGCGGGTGAAATGGGTTGATTCCAAGAGTTTTTCCTGGGGTTGGGATGATGTTCAATTGTAGGTGGACCATCATGATGTAACACCTGATGGTTGCATTCTGTTGAGGGAAAGGAAGAGAACTATCAAAATATAATGAAGTAGTAGGTTGTATAATGGGGGGGGGGGTACATAATAATATTTTTTTGGGTTATGTAAGACTAAACTTTTTATAGGATCAAATAACATAAAAAATGGAGGAAAGATACATTTGTGTACGAGGAATTTTGAGAAATGTGATATTACACCCTTCTATAGGGGATAGTTACACTACAAACCTTGTTTTTTCCATGAAATCCTTCCCTGGGTCGAAGCATTGAACCTTCATAAAAGGGAATCACTTCATGAACCAGGGCACTGTGGAAGGGGTTATTATTCTATTTGTTCATGTTTCATGGTTTTCTGGGTTATTTACATTAGAATTTCATTACACCATTATTGAAGGGTTCATACCACAACACATATTTTGGCGTGTTTTTCTTTATTTATTAACTTTTTAGTTTTAATGTTTTCAAAATTAAATCATTTAAAATGGATTTTCCACATTTTTTAAGGTATCCATGTCATATCAATGTTACTCTAAAGTTTACCCCCTTCAAATTTGGATTCCCTTAATAAGAACATGAAATCATGGTAAATATATTGTAAGAGGTCTTCTTGGATAAGATAAGACTCCTCTTAAATCTAATGATGGTTTTTTCAATTTTCTCCAAATCTGTTTTTCATTTAATACCTAAACTATGGATTTTTCTAAATTTATCTATTTTTTTGAAGATTCAAAGGTTAGTATTTAATGAGAACAATCTTGTTAGACTGTGGTATGATTTTCCTAACTAATATATGTGTTTTATTCTTTATTCATATAGAATGTGATATGTGGTCTCTACACCCATAAGTGATTGACCCTAAATTATTTTTGTTTATATCTTATAACCTAATTTTATATTGGTAAGTATTTCAAGAGATAATATACAACCTTTGATTCTTATACCTTGTTACGATATCTATTGATGTACCTTAATCATACTTTAGTTGTGTGTGCCTAAATCATCGAAACCCATTTAGGATTTTTTTAATTTTTTTAATGGTATATTAGACTATAATTGGGTTCCTTTGTCCCCTTCAAAGATAGTGTAGGTGTATATTATTGTGTTCAACTTGTGTTACAAACTGGAGAAAATATTCTAGATTCCTGTAATCATAGGGATAATTGAATTGGGCTTTGGTGAATGTTTCAATCCAACTAATTTTTTATATTTGTTGTAGTCATGAACTTAGGTTGAGCATGAGAGAACTGACCTAGTCATAATTTAAATCATGTTTTATGATATCCCAACCTTAAAGAAAACCTTTAATATATTTTATAAAAATTTCTTAATCCTTTATATGATTCTTTCCTATAGTGATAGAAAAATATTCCCCATGTCTTGTTATTGACAAGTGGGAAATATATTTGAAATTTTGGATTGTATTCTGGATGAAATGTCCATAGAAATGGGATATAATTATCTTCTCGCTCTGATAATGAGGGGGATGAGTCACTTGTCATAGTTATCTACCACTGACCATCAAATTTGTACATACTCCCCTATTGAGATACTTCCATGGAAGGGGATATAATTCTCATATGAGTATCTATACAATGGGATATGATGCCCTTCCACTTGTGTGATGCCTTGGGATTAAGGATGTCTCACCCACATATGATTCATCATGTGTAGGGATATTTTAAACTCCCATGATCATACAGTCATGTGATGATTCCTACCTATATAAATTTTAAATGGGATGTTATTTCTAATGGGATGTGAAGCCTTGTTCAGTTCATTAAATTTTCAAATCACTAATATTTATTATAACTTGATGATTATTGGTGAAAGTAGACTTATTAAAAAATAAGTAATCATCATAAATAGAATTGTTATATGAAACAACATTTTCCACTCACTTCAATGATGATCTCACATACATATATTTTATGTAAAACCAATCGAACTAGTTAAACCTACTCCCATGAAAACCTGAATTAAGACACATAACCACCTAACCAATGTTACAAACCTAGTGACCCATCATCTTGGTTGAACATCCAATCCTCCAATTCCTCCACCATATAAATATTGGTAGAGGCTAACTTTTGATATGACAACTATCATTGGAGAATATATTCTCTCGCTAATGTGATAAACATCAGCTTCTTTTAGATCAATCACTACCTCTAACCATTAACCAAAATTATAATGAAGGTAAATATAGTCCTTGAACATTAAGTGCTCATAATATCCAATGATTTCAATAATTATTTATGTCCTAATGCTCTCCCACATGAATAGTTGTTCTAGTTATAACTCTACAATCCCTCCAACAATTATCATTCAGCAGTGTTCAACTTTTCATTCCTTCCTTTACCCAAGTTCTATTAAGGCTTGATGCTTCCTTGGACGTTCCTAAACTACCACCATGGTTAATATATAATCAAAATTTTTAAATCTTGTTATCTTCCATATCATTGTTTTCTTTTCCTATAGTAAGATGATGAGGAAATGATACTTTAGGTCGGTATGATTCATCTAAGCATTAAATATAAAATTGTTTTCCCAGTGAATTTCAATTTGGACGTCATAGTAGGGTACCATACATTTTAAACTCTATCCAAGATCTAGTATAAATATATTCATCCTAATCATTTTGTTCCTATTTTTTTCATATACATACTCTATATAGATTTTACTAATTTTAAATATTATTCGTACTCCTCACCTCCAACTAAATATAGATCTTATGCATATAAACATAAAACTGATTATTCTTTTTTGTGTATCTAAATATCTAATGATGTCTAATTCCACAAAACCATATAATGGTTATACATCCACTAAGAAAATTTCTTGATCATTCGATCCGTTCAAATAATGAGGGTTCTGATTCATAGCCTCCCTATGATCATTCTATGGATTCTCCATGTATCATCTCAAACCTGTTACTGTGTAGGAAATTTCTAACTAAGTAAAAACCATTGCATACATCAAACATGTTAATGCTAATTCATATGGTAATTTATCATTGTACATATCCTCAACATGTATTTTTGGTTCCTCTAACAGTAAAGAAATAATTTTTACATAGGAAGTATTTATTCAATCTTACTTCCCTGAATCCCAATCTTTTCCATGATATTCCAGATAAAATATTTCTCAGATAGAACCAAAGACCCATATTTTTAATCTATCTCAAAAATTATCCCCAAATTATTTCTTGTCTGTCCAAGATCTTTTATCATGAATTATCCTAGAAAATTTAAAAATTTACTATCCTATATACATATGTTCTAGTTAGAAATATATAATCTATATACCAAATAAATATGATCAATGATCCATATTCCTCTAGCTTATAATATTAGAAATGATCCACATTACACCTGATGATTCATTCCTCTAACAAGAGAAAATAAATCTTCATATTCTAATATCATAGGGATTACTTAATCCTGATGAGACATTTCATTTTTTTAAAAAATTCTAATGAACAACTTATGGAACTCTTATTAGTTGATCTATATAAATCTACTAATCCAAATCACCATGAGGTAAAGAGCTCTTGGAATCCATCTACTCCATATAAAAATAATCTGATGAAACCATGGATATAACTATTTTGATGTTTGATATTTTTTACTACTCATGAGAATATTTTTTTGAAATAAACATCTTCCTTATTTTGAAGCCCATTCACTACCATTCAGGATTTATATCTCTCATTGTCAACATCCACATCCTTGAATTTATATCCTCACATATTCTCAAGTTATTTTTACGCTATGGTAGTTCATCCATACACAAAATTATACAGAACATCAATATGTTAATTTCCACATTCATGGATAACTCCCATTTCTTAGATACACTAAGAGAATATGAGGCATATTTATTTTTAGGATTTCATGTATCTATTAGGAGTAGAATATTCATATCATCGTCATAAAACTGAATGTGTCTCTTGATTCTTATTGATAACCTCAACTGAATTAGCTTCTTTCAAATACTCATATCAACCCAACCTATTTGTGCATGATCTTTTGGTAATCATACTTATGGGGCATGTAATTTCCATACTCCCACTCAAGTTTTAATTATTTTTGAACTTTTTGGTCTTTCTGGTGGTCTTGCTTCTTGACTTATTGTTCTTTTAAAAACTGCATCTATGTTATATGATTTTTTAAACTACTAGTAATCTGACTGACCTAGACTTCAATAGTTTATTTTCCTTTAACTTCCTACTCTACCGTGTTTGGGTCCATCCATAAAACCATCTCATAAGAATATAATTTTTTATTATTCTGATCATATTTATTTCATTATACCACAAGCAATGTAGAAGATTTCCATAATTATAGCCAAGAAGAAATATATATTAGATTTAGAATGAAGATTGTCCCATTTATTGAAATTTTATTGAACATGTAATAAATTATCAAAAACATTAATATCATAGACTTCTAGTTATTTTCCAGACCATAACAAATTTGGAGGTCTATACCAACCTTTTGATGTGGGACTAATATTGGTAAGAAAAGTTATCATGTTGAGTGTCGCCTCCCAAATTGACGTAGGCATTTTTGAGTGTAGCATCATGCTTCTATATTTATCCATTAGATTCATGTTTATTATTTTAGACACCAAATTAAACTATAGAGTTTTTTATACTATAATTTTATTCCTTATTCATTACTTCTTACATAAATTCCCAAATTTGTGTCCAGTGTATTCACCATTGTCATCTATTTGGATTCACTACTACTCCCATCCACACTTCTTTCCTCCAATTCCTTCCAATGAATAAACACATAAAATATATTAGAATTATTATTTATGATGTAAATTATTACATTTATTATAGTACCATTAATTAAATTAGGAAATAAAATGAAACCAGTGTGGAAATGAATATGGGAAGGTCCCCAAACATCTGAGTGTACAAGCTCTAACTTCCTGTCCCTCGGCATAAAACCATCTATATTGAAAGATTATAGATTGTAATTTTCCATCACAAAACTATTACACATTCTTATTTTCATGTGGTTAATATTATTTAATCCCATGTCCTTTAGAAGTTATATTTTTATTCCATAAAGGTGATCAGGACAAAATTTCCATAGATATGGATCATTAGAAGTTGAAATTCTGACCATTTTAGATTTTTATAAATTTACAAACAAGTAAAGGGTCTAATAATTAACTCATTTTATAATCACTAAGTATCTTTGAGTAAAAAAATCATACCTCATTTTTAAATCTAGTTCCACATACAACATCATCCCTTTGAATAATGTAATGTTATTTTCATTTCTTAATTTTTATCCTTTTAAGAAAATTACACTATATATTCACTTTAATTGTTTGATGTATATAGGGAAACCATTAGTGGCATCCTACTGAGTTGTACTCAGACATTATCTTGATTTCATGGTAACCTAGTTAGAATTCATGGTTATAGAAGTAAACCAGAGAAAGGGCCCTATAATTAATCGTTAATTTAGACCCTAGTTGGAGTTCAGAGTTAGGGACAATTCGTATACATAGTATCATTTTTTAGATCAATTCCATCCATTTTTCATATTTTTTGGTATTTTTATATTATCTACCATTGATGGTCTTGTTGATACTTGTATGAATTTCAGACATTATAGTTATTAATGATATAATAACATGGGTTTTATTCCTATTGTGTGTGCCATTTAGTAGTGGTGTCTTCCCTTTATCCTGATCCTTTATGTGGTGATAGTTATTATATTATTTCCACTATAATTTTGGGATATTTATACCAAATTTTCTATAGTCACCCCATTTATTACATAGGCCCTCACTATTGGTCACCAACCTCTAGAATATGGGGAGGTGTACTTGAGATATGTGGAATCTTGTTTAGTCATAATATAGGTGAACTAGATCAGGGGTACTACATGGCACTACATTTAAATATCCAATAGTATATTATATGTAAAAGTCCTGGGATTAATTGTATTCAACCATGTTTCATTGCCTCATATTTAAATCTTGTTGGGAGAAAATATATGTGAAGCTCTTATTATCGATAAAAACTAGTATGTTCTTATAAAATAGATATTTCATCCCTCAAATTATTTCAAAAACATTAGATACCAAATCGTGATTGGGGGTAGATTATTTCCATTCATGAGGGAATAAATTCCTAAAACCATATTATACTAAACAATGATCCTTAATAATACATTTCTAATTCCAAAAGAATAATCATCATAGTACAACTTCAATCCCTCACATGGTTAGTTTTATTAGTACTAAAGTTGTGGTTACTATTTTATTTAACACTCAGAAATATTTTATTTCACTATAATGACCATGAAAATTTGTTCCATTTCTTTTTAATGGATTCATATGGGTATAGTACATTTAAATGTACAAGATGAAGCATCAAAAATATCCTATAGGCCCAAGAAATCTATGAATATCAAAAATATTTTATAGAACCTTAAAATATAAAACAGACTCTACTTTATCATGGTCCAAAACAAATTATAACTTTTTATATCACAAGACCAATAAATCAAACATGTTTGGATTCATAATGAACATTTTGATAGCTTGATATAGATATTATGTTCCCGTAAGGTATCCAAGACAATACAAAGAAGTCATTATTGGTTATGAAATAAATCTAGAGGCAACATAGATTAGAATATAACTTTAATCATAAGGAATAATATCCATGATATGTATAACATGGAGTAAAATAGGATTATGTAATTAGAAGACATGGGAATCATGTTTTTCACATATCATATTGTATGATAATTGAACAATATATATTTTCATGGGATGCAAGTGCATGTCATATTCTTATATTATCCTACACAATTTATTTTGTTATAATTCAATGATATTGAATAATTTATTTAATTTATCACTGATATTCATTAAATTGCTCGATGATTGTTACTAAAATGGGATGTAACATATAGGTACCATGATATTGAACTTGATATGACCAATACAATTCGTTTAATAAACTATATTTGAGATAGACTATAAAATCAATGAGTTTACTTCATTGGTGGTAACCTTTATTATATGACATAATTCAAAACGTGAATTTGTTCATTAATTATTTATTTATCTTGTACTAATAAGGCACTAGATCCCCTTTTATAAATCAGTATCCTCATGTTATGAATGTGGACCTACAAAAAAATGTTATCCATAGAAGGAAGATTGTTTTTTTTGTTACTTTGGTGATATATCTGAATATACTCAATCAATCATAAAGAAATCAATATATGAGTATTATAATTTCAAGATTCCACACCCATTTTTTCATCATTCTCAATTCACATTGATTAATTAAAGATAGATCAGGCATTCCATGGGTTTGTTCCTTTTCCCAAGAATAAAAGATGATATTTTTAAAACCATTAATGGTATTAGAGATTTAATCTTCATCATATAGACATTTTTTTCACTATTTGTTCAAAGAACATTCCACTAATAATGGGTTTAATGGGACATCTTAATGGAAAATGTGAAAAAAATCTTCTATTTTGATTTACCATGGTACACGAATAGCCAATATTATGAGTTATGATGTATTGAAAAAGCAAGTATTTCTACTATGAAATATCATATGATATATGATATCATAAAATATGATTCAATAAAAATTTTATAAAAAATAAAGCATCAGTTTATATTTATGATATACAGGATATCATTATATATGATATATATATATATTATGTTTTCACCTATTCTAAGTGGAGATATTAACTATAAATTATGTTTGGTTATATATATCATAAATTTGATTCATACATACGAAAACCATTTTGTATTAACCATTATTAATAAATGATAATTACTTTTATCAATTCTAAAATATCATTTAGGTAAAACTGTTAATGAAATTAATTTTTTCATATATTTTATTTTCTTACAAAAAATTATTAATTGTAATTTTTATTCATTTTAAAGAGGTATTTATTTATTCCTAAATTAAATATGAAAATTTCCTATTCTAGTCTCATTTTTTGTAAAATGAATATATGATTTATTTTTTTGTTAATTATTATTGAATATTTATGCTTATAAATTGTTTATAAATTTTTATTAATTTTATAATGAATTTATGTGATGAATTTATTCTTGATGACTGATATGTCTTTCTTTGTAGTATAGGAAGGATGACATAATATTTAGCATTCATGTACCTTTACCTCTGTTTCCAATTGATGATATGTGTTCAAATATTGTTGTAAAGAATAGTATGTGTATATTATGTATTAGAGTTATCATGAATTAGATTCTCCAATAAAATAATGTATCCCTAAGGACAAGGACTTGGGGATAGACTTCCTACTAGAATAGAGGATCATGCCTTGTTCTAGAATCACAGGGGTTGGATATCTGTCACTATTGATTTACTCATATAATGTTTTTAAAACTTGTGTAACATAAATATTTTACATGAATAGTTTATATACTCTATGAATGAGATGTAGTTTGAAATGTTTAGATTTTTTTGGCTTCTAGTTTTGGGTGAGTAACATAAATTTAAGGTATTTTAATGTAAATACACTGACCCTAGTAGCCAATAGTTGGTGGCTTAATTTATTGTATTGGGGTATGATATAAGGAATTTTATCCCAAAATATTGAATTGTTTAGTGGTATTGGTAATCTAGATACATATGTTAATATCATTTTCAAATTGAAAACATGAAATACAACATTGTTTTCACGTGAATTATTATTTCTTCTAGCATAACCCCACATGTAAATAATAATACACATCTTGGAATCGTAGGGAAAGACACATAAATAGGTTTTGTGCTCAAATGATCAATAACCGTATACTTACAACATAATATATCATGAATAAATAATCATAATAAATATAGAAGGTCAAATAACATAATCATGGGTCATTTAATCAATTACATGAGCACAATTTGTAAGGAATAAATGATGATAAAATAATTTCATATAAAAAATCACTTGAGCTTGAAATTAAAGAATGGATATTATTACTAATTGAATAATCCCATGGAACAGAACTATATAATCTCATAGTGATGGAATTTATAAAGTTGAACATCATAGATACACATTAATGTCCTTGTTACAATAAATCATACATAAATGGGTAGGGCCTTGTCCAAAATATCAATTAAGTTTTCCCCATGAGGCCTTCTAATGCATCAAGTTGATATAGCTAGCCCTGTCTTAAGTCCAGTAAATTCCTCATATTAAATGGGTGAATGATAATATACATAAACATTTGTATTGAAAAAACTATCATGAAAATTTTTAACAACTACCTCAATCAATTAACATAATCATAAACCGTAGAGAGTAAAATAAATTGTATCAAACTGGTACATATCCAAACATAAAAAAGGCATAAAAAGAAATAATAAGGATGATATCATTACAGTAGATCCCTTGTGGATCATAACTAAGGGCTGGTATCATTGATAAATATAAATTCCATAAAAATGTCAATAAATTCATTCATGGGAAAAATAATATTTTTATATTTTGAAAATATTGTTAGAACTAAAATTCCAAAATTTATTTTGAAAATTATTTTCCTTCAAAATAACCTTTGAAAATTATAATGTAATTCTTAAATAATTGATTTTTCATGAAGGTGGATATTTTTTACATGTCATACATGTTAAACCGAATATTCTTTTCACATTTTCTATAAAACCCAAATAGGTCTTATTTGGAAACTGACATGAAGATTCCTTTCAAAAAAATTAGAAAGTAAAATATGCTTAAAAAATTATTTAATAAATTATTTTTTATAATAATAAAAACATTTTTGAAAATATTTTAACATAATTTTTTTTTTGAAGAAATAAAGATGTTTGGCAGAAGAGAGAAATAGGGTAATATGATCATGATAACATTTTTAGAACTATTTTATGTACCAAAGAGAGGGGAAAGGGCATTATTCCTTGAAAATGTTCCTGAATAACCATAGTGGAATAAAATTCATCAGTTTATTGAGATATGGATCATAATATTTCATTATCAGAATCATAAACAAAGACAATCATTATAAATGATGAGATTGTACCATAAAATCAGTTCCACTTTGGAAAAATTAAATTATAAGCCCCATGAAAGAAAATCTTTATATGAAATATAAAATATCATAAAAAATAAAATATTATATGTCAAAGGATCTCTATATATCTCTTATAAAATAAGATACGTACATAAAATGACATATGTCTCAAAGATGGAAAATTGGGATGAAAATCCTTTACTTAGGGTTCGACTTTCATCATATGTGTCAAAACATTCTATATAATAAATATATGTTTTTTATAAATATTTTATATAGTAATACTCATATATTTAATAACATATATTATTATATTATAGTCTCTTTTGAATAATTTAGTAACAATTCATTGATAATGTCACTATTTTTTTCTGATAATTGTTTAGGTTATCATGTATGTTTTGGTTTAGCAATTCTGGTCCTTTTTCATTGATCATGGTTACATCTCCTACAAAATGATGAAAATTATATAAATATCATATATATATTTATTAAATATTTATTTATAATATTTTATAAATGGTATCTATATAATACAGAATACATTGTTCTTGGATATAATTGGTTTTACACACACATGAACATTGTTTTGAATTTCCACAATCTGGATTTTTGAACTCGGGAGAACATGCCTAACATGCCTTAAAAAACTCAAACTTATTCGAATATTTTCCCCACATCCATCATGCATTCCCAAGTAGTGTTTCTCACTCTCATGACCTTCAATCCCTATTTTTCTTCATTTTATGATTATCCTTCGGTGCTTTCGGTAGCCTCTTATGCTTCTTATCTCATTTAGAATCACTATGATTCATTTAAAAATGCTCAAGGTTGATCCTACTAACCCCTACCAATCCCTTACTTCCTTGAGTTTAACATGGACTCCCCATTGGTTTTGTGAAAATCCCATGTCTTTCCTTGTAAGTTCTTATGTCGGTATATGAATAAGATTTTACCAGCTTCAAGTGGATCTTAATGGAGAGGTTCGAATATGTTATGCATTTGCTTACTATTTTCAAGCATTTTGTCGATTTATGGGGTTTTTTGTTTCTATCCTAAATATTGTTAGTACATCATAAGTATTTTTACATGGTCTTGTGATCAAAATATCACTTAATTCTAGCTTAGTGTAATTATTTGCCGTCCCTAGGATGGTGCGACCTCAACCTAACCGATTGGGTGATAGTAATTCATAAGGGTATGGAGGATTTTAATTTTGAAATATGGATTCATCTTCTGGTCCACCCTTTATCCTTTCATAATGTAAATTATTTTTAAAGAAACATGGGATTATATTTTAGGTTTTATCTATGTAAACTAACATACACTAAGTAATACAAATTCCATAGCGGCACATAATTTTGTGGACATAGATATATCTTCTATCCCCTACCAGACCAGATTTGTCTCTAGATAAAAGTCTACACTATATGGAAACATGATATCATCTGACCCATGCATCCTAGATTTTTTCCATTATGCCAATTCTAAGGTCATTATTTACCAATATGTAGGTGACATCGTCATGGTTCTCATGGATGGATCAGGAAGTCAAACACTATTTGAGGAAAACCTCAGTCCTAGTTAGATCCAAACATTTCAGATCTATGCTAGGAAATACAGTGTGGTGATGGGGGGTTCCAAATGTGGTCTTTTCTCGATAGGGATGGTAGTTAGCTCAAGCATCTGAGCTCATATCCTCCTCTTTTCTAGATGAGTATGATTTTGGTATCTTGGATTTGGTTTCATATATACTTATCTCCCCCTATACACGATTAAAATCTATCATCTTGATGGCCCTTATTCAACCCTGTAGGAAGGACGTTGATGATTTCCTCTAAAGGAGACTTATTTTGATTAGATATCCATACCCCTCTATTGATTACCTCATCCCCAAATTCCCACCTACACTGAATCACCTCAGGTTTAGGATCTCATATTTTAAGTGAGCCTCCCTCATGCACTGGTATCTCATGAGGACTCATTTAAAAATGATGAAACCAAACCCCTTTAGGTCTTAAGAGTAAAATTTAAAGCCTCACTAGAAAATATAGGGCAAACAATATACCCACAATCCACATCTATCATGATAAAATGGGAAACCGATCACTCATTGGACTTCCTTATCTCACCTATTATGGTTCCATCATCTCAACCAAGAGTAGTGTGTATGATATCAAAGTCCAAACATATTCATGAGTTCTTCTCCCCTTAGTTGAAATTTTCCAATCTGTTTAGGGCCAAATCCATATGCCTACAAATGAAATGATACATATCTTCATCTAGAAATCCTATAGCATGAGTGGTTAAGTAAAAGGGATTAAATCCCTATGAAAGTGAGTAAAAATGCGGCCACAATTGTTTCAATTCATGAACTAAAAAAACTATTCCAGAATAGATTACTTTACTCACAAAAGTAAATTGACTTATTTTATCCATGTTATGACTAAGAAAATGAACATATGGATCTTCTAGAATTAGAACATTTCACTAGATATGATACAACAGGAAAACCAGTTCATCAATAAAAAATTAAAAACAGGAAATAGAAATTGTTTTTCTTTCATCTATGGCTGTTTTGATGTCCAAAAAATAAAATCATTATTACAGGGTCTCAATGATTTCTATCTAGGAGACTATCTATGTATTTTTGGATGTGACTTCAATTTTATAGTTGAAAAAGTTGAAAATAAAGGCAGAGGGGTTTTCAATTAAAATTCAGGTATTGATTTCAATCAATTCATGGCTAGAATGGGGTTTATGGATTTTTTATATATTAAAGACTAATTCACTTGGTGCAATAATAAAAGAGGGGTTTGAATATCGTGGAGTCTCCAAGATTGATTTCATTCTAATATTCAAGCCATATCAATGAATCCCAATTCCATGGAAACTCATCTTTTCATAGGAGTCTATGATCACTCACTACTCTTAGTTTCCTTTTCTAGTAGGAAGGGGAGACATGACCACTTCCACTTTTCCTTAAAGTGGACTAGTGTTCCATGTTACCAACATATTGTTAGTAATTCATGGAACGAGTCTACTCCATTAGATTCATGTGTCGGGCTTTACAACCAAATGAGATGACTCAAACATGATCTCCATGTGTGGTTCCGGGAGTATCCACCCATCACCCATGACCTAGATACAATAAACAAGGAGATTGATTGGATGGAATGAATCTATTAAGATTCTTTTAAAGAAACTATATTCTAAGAAATTTCTTGTAATAAGAATAATGTTTCAGAAATTCTCTTCTTTAAAGAATGTATGGCATGAGAGAATTTGATAATGAAATGGTTGTGTGAATCTGATTGGAACACTTCATATTTCTATACATGAATTAGGGAGAAATATGTCTCATAAAACCCAATATGTTGATGGTGGAAATCTCCTATTTTAAATAATAAGATGTTGTTGGTGATATGGACCAGTAGTATTTCAAAAACATATTTACAAGAAATCATCCAACTAGGCTAGAAGTGTACCCATGTGGAATTTCTGAACTTCTAGATGTGACCCAAGAACATTTTACATATTGGATAATTCTCTCTTGGAAGCAGTCCCAAAATAAAAATAAATTCATGAATCCATGATGGGAATCAACCCATAGTGGACTGGGACCTGATAGATTTATAGGATCATTTTATGGGTATTCACGAAATTTGGTCAGGAATGACATGGTAAGGGGAATATAAGACTTGTTTCAAGGTTTCATCCTTCCACACATCTCTTGTGTAACCACCATAGTGATCATTCCCAAATTCAAGGACCCATCCTCCCTCCAATATTATAGGTCGGTGGGTATTTGTTACTTTATCTACAAAATTTTAGCTACTGTCTTCATCCGGAGGTTATCTATACATATTTATTTGTAGGTTAGTGAGTGGAAACATTGGTTTATCAGAGGCCAATCAATCTGAGTATCCAAATCCCTGGAGAAGTAGGTGTTATGGATATTAACCTCTGGGATGATAATTTAAATATGAATATCAAATGTGATATGAATAAGGCATATGACATAATTGAATAGAGTTTTGTCAACAAGATGTTATCAGATAGGGGTTTCCCCACTTGGTTCTTTGGTATCGTGCTCACGTGCTTTAGTTCTGCATAGATGGATGCCTCTTTTATGGGAAATATCCATGTATTCTTTAAGGATACTCATTGTCTGACACAATTATACCCCCTCTCCTCTATAATTTTCATCATCCCCCATGATTCCCTTACTCATGTCATTAATAGGATAACTTTCATGGGATATAAAATTCAATATTACAGCAGGATGAACCCACATTTCATCTCTCACCTTATTTATGAAAATGAAAAGGTAATATCTGTGAATTATAGAAAGATATTTGTATGTAGAGTGAACATGGTCCTTAAATATTATTAACACTAGAGTGACTAGATTATCAATATGGTGAAGAGAAACCTCTATATCTCTAATGGATTCTTTTAAAGGAATAATTAAACCTTATAAAACATCCTTATCTTGAGGCACGAATGATTTATGATGGAGTATCTAGGTGCCTCAATGTCTTTTGGTAGGATGTGAATTTGTCCCTTCAAATCGATTGTGAGTAGGATCACGTGCCATGTCCTTAATTGGAAAAATAAATACATATACATTGGAGGTAGGATAGCTTTGATCAACAATATCCTCTATTCCATTCCTATACATTCTTTCGTAGCCATCATAGTCTCGAAGGGGGTATTTTATACTACTGATAGGATCCTAGAAGTCTTTATCTTAGATGTGCACATGGAGGGAAAACGACATTGGTTTTCTTGGGCCAGGATGGCTAGATGGATTCATGAATGGGGAATCAATGTAAAGAACCTATCAGATTCTATACATTGCATTCATTTGAAAATGGTGTGGGGGATTTGTAAGAACATACTCTTTGGGAAACGTTATGTCAAGATGATGCATAGAGGATGTGGAAATGATATGTGGGAACTTTTCTCTTTTATGGACTTAGATTTCTACTCAAATACAGATCATGAAACTTCTTACCCATAGGATTGTGGGGAAAGATGATAATCTATTTCCTAAATAAGAATGGGTCAAGACCACCAATTGTCATTCCTCGCTATCTGGATACAAGAATATATTATTGAGACGCTCGTATTTACCCATATTTTACAAAGTCCCTCCTGGATAGGATCAGTACGGTATTTTTTATATCATTAATGTCAACAAAAAACCTGAAAAATGCATTTTTATGGGCTGAAAAACATGTGATTTCTCAATGTGGGACTACCTATGGGTGAATATTACTCAGGATCACACTAATAAATGGAATGATACACTCTGGTCCAACAAGATTTCCACATTGTACAATTTTCCTACATGAAGAATAAAAAATAATTCAGTGCCTACTAAAGAAAACATAAAAAATTGGTATCTCATTAGTTTTTAGGAGCTAGTGTTTCAAGGATAACAGAAAAGAAATATTGAATCATCTATTATTTGATGGACATTGGGTGTATGCTATTTAGATCACATTTGATAACTTTATGTCCTTCTCGTATCAGGAATTTCTGGGTGATACCTTTTTGTATTGGCGGTTTCATGGTGTAAAAGATGCGGGTCCTAAAAGGGTGGCTCATGAAATAGTATTGAATGCTGGATACTAGTATATCTATATAGTAAGAATGAATTCCCTCTATGAGGATGATCCTACTATGGATAAGAATCTTATCATCAGGATAAATAGCCTTCTCATTTACATGGTTAGATAGTTCATGAAATGAAGTAATTCCCCCTCTCTTATACCACATCAAATAAGCATCCCCTGATCATCCCATGAGCACAGGTTCCCAAGGAAACAAGTTCTATTGCCCCCCACCTGATAGGACTCATGTTGAATTAGGATGGATCTTGTTTCTCAAGATATATATAGGTGGGGGTAGTATGTGATCACATGGGTTCTGTTATGAAATATTTCATTGCTCACTTTCCCCAGTCATTCTATATAGGTGGAGGCTAAGACTATGGTCACTATAATAATCATATCCCATAAAAGAAAAAGTGATATTTATTAATTGGATACAAACTCCATCATCTGGAATAATTCCCTACATGAAAATGGTACTAGTGTACTGTTTATCTCTTATATTATATGAAAAATGTAAACCCCTCCTAAATAATAAGATTCGGGTACTCCACAACTGGAGATAAGGTAACAAGGTTTCCGACCATCTAGCATCTATGGTTGTCTAAGTTGAAGGATCCCATTGTTTCCCAAACACGAACTTCCTGATGCCAGAGGAAAAACTATCATAAAAAGGGATTCCATAAGCCTTTTATATTTCATGCCCCTTAAAAAAATTCCCTATTTTTTATCTCTTTCCTTGCAATGTTTCATATTAATAAATAAAATAAATATTGAGGATTGTATCCATTTTGATTCCATTTTTCACTATAGAAGGAACAAAAGGAAAATTAATTTTAATTCACATTTGGAAGACATTATTATGTCTTATATACCAGGAATATTAATTAAATACAGACTTATTATAATCCATGTAAAAATAAAACGAAAATCATTTCACATCACTACATGGAGGTGGTTATCCACAAGTACGCACAAGCGACATTTTTTTTCAAAATAATATTGAATTATAGAAGTTATATGTGATATTATATTTAAAAAATTGGTTATAAATTTAACATATACATATTAATTTATATATTACTACTATTTATGTAAATAGTAACTGAGAAACAAATCACATCGCTTTGTGAGGCAGTTGTTCGTCGTACACACAAGTGATGTTATCATATCCTCTAAATAATGAAAATTAAGAAGTAATAAATGATATAAAATTTTCATAAGTATAATAATTTAATAAATATCATATTAATATCTTAAATCCATAATTACATCCATATTTTAATGGTGTTTATGGAAAACAAATTACATGAATTCGTAAGGTGGTAGTCCATTTTATGCACGATAGACGATTTGATTTCCAATTTGATTGAAGAGGATATATGTCATTCCCTTAACGTAATAAAATATAATAACATGGAAGATAATAATTTTAATATATTATCATGTATTAATAATATTATAAGTAATTAGAAGAAGAAATTCAGTGTTAAATACATTACAACTTCTTCGAGAAACCTCTTTAGGTTTAAACTAATGCCTTCATATATTGGATATATTATATGAACAATAAATATAGGATGTGGGTATGAAATTAAAGAATAATTTGGTTAGGAATTGGGTAAAATAATTTTTTTATGTGAATAGGGGAGGATATGGTTGACCTTTTATAAGATGGGAAGATCACCCACTAGGAATTTTTTAAAAGAATCAATCACAGACAAATTTTTATCCTGAAAAAATAATCCAAAATGAGTCATTACTGAACAATATTGGTAATATTGTAAAACAATCACCATCTAATAAAAATTATGTAATTTTTTTTTACATTTTTAATCAATGCCATTTTTGTTTGTCCCCCCAGAAAACCAATTTTTTCCTTCACTATGGTAATTTATTTTATTGTTTTCACAATTCATTACGGTCAAAAATTACTTTGTCATTAATATATAATATTCATTATGATAATTAAAATTATGGAATCAAATATGTATGTATTTATTTCAAAAAATGGGTGTATATCAATTTAAAATTAAACCAATAAATGCGTCGAATAAATAAGTTTTCCCAAAAATACTTTTAAATGATTAAAAAACATTAATTAAAAATTAAATATGAAATTGATTCCAATGAAATAAAATTGTTAAGTCATAATATGATTGAAAAAAATTTACTTAAAAAAATATTTAAAATAAGCTATTAATTTTTGACTAATTTAAACAAAAAGGTCATTTTCAATAAAAAATAGTTTTTTCACTTTTAATAAAAAATATAATTCTTTCAGTAAATTATCAAAAATTCACGCCAAGATAATTTTGATATGTAAATTTCATAAATTAATATTATTTAGTAAAAAATTCTAAAAGTGTAAAAAGATTATTTTTACCATATGTGTGAAAAGGTAAAATAAACTACTTATTATAAAAGTGCAGTTTTCAGAAAGAAAATTAATTTTTATTTCTAATGATTATTAGTTTATTTCTAATCAATAGATAACCATTGAATTTATTTTATACTTATGTAAACCATATATTTTTCACATTTGTTTTATTCATGTTCATACGCCCCAATGTGAAATACAGGCTATAATGGTCATGATTAAATAATAATATTTAAATCATGTCATGTTTTGTTTAAACTCGATGTTGTGTGTAACAAAATATTTTCAAGATATTGAAATTATTTAAAAAATAAGTATGTCATATAGTCTCAGGTATTTATATTCTATAATAATATTGTAATTCTGTGTCACACACACTATTTAATAGGATGTTTGACTTTTAAAATCATTGGGTGTTACATTCTAACACCCCCTTAAATATTTGTATCCTCACAATTAAATCTCATTAGTGGAAATGATAGATTTAACATTGATTCTAAGAAACCAACACAAAATAGTGACAAAACCACTTTTTTGTTTCGGTTTTCATAAATATAGACACCAAAAAGCAAAACCGTAATGCTTTTATCATCAGTCTTCCAAAAAACTGACACTAAAGATTAAAAATATATATTTTCAACGTCTGTTTTTCAATAAATTGAAGCTGAAAATAAACTAAAAAATTATTTCAGCACCGAGTTTATAATAAATTGAAACCAAAAACCCCAATAAAATTGGCCTTAATTTATTTAAAACCCATCACCAAAAATAAAAAAAATTGGCATCAGTTTATATTGAACGAAAAAAAAACATTTAAAATATTAACATGTGCATTCATCCACACTAAACCCTATAAATTTTCTCAGTTTCTCTTGTCTCTTCCACCTCATGATGGTACTAACGGCTACTCAAACCACCACCATGCCTTATTTTGGTTGATTAATATCATTTTAAGATTCAATTCACGATCATTGGTTCTCATTATTTCATCCTTTATCATTGGTTTTGCATTTATGTTTGTATATCTTGATCTGAATCATCTTCACGGCTGGACCTAAAGGGGTTTGATTATTTTTGTTCAATCATGATAATATTTCACCTATACTAACTTTTTGTTATAATTTCTAATGTTTATTATTCAAATAAATTCAAAAGTGAAAATTGAAATAGCTGCTCAATTCATTATCTTCAAATCTGAGTATTGTATGTTTTTTAAAATTTTATAAATAAATAATTTATTATCTAATATATTAATATCATTTGGTTTTATGCAATTGTTGAGGAATTTTTATTCTATTATGATCTAAATCATCCATATCAATTTTGTTTGATGAAATTATTTATTATTATTAAATTAGGAGTAAATTGATGACCACTCCTATCATAGATTTGTAATTGTTTGAATGGTTAGTGATGTCAAACATAAACATTAAAATTATTTTAATTCTTTTATATTAGTAATATTCAAGTTATGTGTGATTCTGAAATTGAGTTTTACAAATTAATTGATATTTAAAAAATTCAATTTTGAAATTAATAATCATATTATGTGTGATTCTGACACTATGTTTTAATGGTTAATTATTGTTGATTCAATGAATCTTTGGCATCTTGGTTTTGAAAATAACATTGAAAAAAATGAACTTGATGCAAAATAAATATAACACTATTTTTTTGTATGTTATTATGAGTAATATTTATCTTCACATGTATATATATTTTTAAATTTTTATATGTTTTAATATATTCACTAATTTTATTATGATCTCGTGTATTCAATGGATCGTAATTGGAAAAATTTATGAAGATCCAATAATGAAAATTAAAAAGGAGTCGATGATTTCTATGATTTTTCTAAAAAAAATTGTAAAACCATATATTTTATTTTCAATCCATGTTTTAAGAGTTATAATATGAGAAATTTAAATTATATATTAATCAAGTATCATCTCATTTGCAATGGTTTAATCCTTAATTACAAATATAGAATCTTACATACTAAAATTACTATAAATTCAATATATAATGTTGAAAAAACAATTCATGATGACAGAGAGGATCATATTGAAGAATTAATTCATGATTTAGGTATTGAAACCATTAATAAAAATATCAAATATTTAACTATTTTATAGAGATTCTGAAAAAATAGTAATCTCATGTTGTAAATATATAGTGTTATCAGCACTTTTGGGATTGGTGAAATTGAAATAAAAAATGGTTGGAGTGATAAATGTTTTTCTAGCTTATTTGAGATTTTAAAGAGCTACTTATATAAGGAAAGAATATTCCCGATTCCAATTATTAGGAGAAGAAAATAATTTCCACAATGGGATTAGGGGATAAAAATATACGGGCTTGACTTAATGATTGTGTGTTGTTTAAAAAAGAATGTGAATATTTATCAAATTTTCCTACATGTGGAACATCACTCTATAAGATGGATTAAAAGACATTTCAGATTAATTATATGGTATTGACTTCTAACCACGTGCTTAGTTAAATAATTCCTTCTAATAATTCCTTCATATAATTCCTATAAATTAAAACTGATTCATTATTAGGTATCAAAATCAATGATCCAGCGAAAGTAGTTTGGTACCTTCTAATAATTCCTTATTTTAAGAATATATTTTAAAATTAAAGTGATGTAAAAATGTTAAGATGTCATTCATATGAACACATCCCAGATAGTGAATTACTTCACCCTACTGACTCATCACAATATATGATATTTGATAAAAAATTTCCTAATTGTGGAAATGTTGTTAGAAATATTATAATGGGAGTGTGTACAAATTGAATGAATCCATATCAAATCCTAATTACCTAACATAGTTCATGTGCAATTTTTTGTTAGTTTACAACATATCCCCATAGATATGTATGAAGAAGAAAAATGTTATGATGAGATTGCTGATTTCTAGACCAAAACATCGAGGAAATGATATTGATTTGTATCTTTCATCATTGAATGATTATTTGAATCTTCTATTAGAGTAGGGTGTAAATTGTTTTGATTCATGCATGAAATATCATTTTATTTTTTGTTCTATGATAATGTTCAATATAAATGAACTTCTTGCATATGAAAACGTATCTGGATATAGTGTTAAGGGATATAAATCATGTCCAATTTCTAAAAAAGGTAGTTCATATTTTCAATTTCTAATTTGATGAAATATAATGTAGATGGTACATAGAAGATTTATTTGAATTGATCGTCCTTATAGTATATTGAAAAAGGAAATTAATGGTTTAAAGGAATAAAATATTCACCCACAACCATTTTCAGTTGAATAATATTACAAACTGGTGAATAATATTTACTTGATATTTGGAAATTAAAATAGTTATGGTCTTCAAAAAAATATCTTGAAGAAAGAGTCTATTTTTTTGAACTTCCTTATTGGATAATTGTAGAGATAAAATGTAACATTGATGTTATTCATGTCTAGAAAAATATATGTCATAGTTTTATTGGAATATTATTATACATAAAAGAAAATACAAAAGAAGGATTGAATTCTATATTGGACTTGATGGAATGATAATATGTTTTTGAGTTAGATCCATCTATGAATGGAAACAAAACATATTTACCTCCAAATTTTCACACATTAAGAAAGAGAGGGATGTTGATTTTTTTCAGTGTCTGTATGTCATAAAAGTACTCAGTGGATATTCATCAAATGTGAAGCATTTTTTTCAATAAAGGATTGAAAATTCATGGGTATAAAATCTCCTTATTTTCATATATTGATGCTACAAATACTATTGGTCATACTATGTGGTATATTTACATTAGATATCAGAATGACTATCATCTGGTTAAGTAATTATTTTGAATCCATTTGTATAATATTTATTGATCCAAATTTGTTAGATGAGTTGGAGAATGAAGACGCTCTTAAACATTGTCAACTAGAAATGTATTTTCCACCAACATTTTTTTATATAATTGTTCATTATGTGATTCATATGATGCATGAGATAAGAATATACATGCCTATTTCTTTAGGTTGTATGTATCCTTTTAAATGTTATACGAAAATTTGAAAGGGGTTTGTTAAAAATACTTATCGACCAGAGGCCTCTTTTATCCAAAAATATGTATCGAAAGATGGGATTGAGTTATATATTGATTATTTATAGGAAGTGAACTATATTGGTATCTCTATATCTTGACATTTGATAGATGATATTGAAGGTAGAGGTATTTGAGGCTTAAATGCAAAGTTCATTCCACGTGATGAAGTGGTGTATAAACATTAATAAAATTTTAACAACATAGATGATGTTCAATAATATATATAATCACATATTACTGAATTAAATAGATGATGTCTAAAAAGAAATGAATAGTGTTTGATGAATGAGTATAAAAAGTCATTTGTTTCATGGTTTAAAGAAATAGCGAGAATATATATATCTACATTAGAAACACTGAAATAGTTGGTAAGGGAGCCATATCTTAATATGATTACATGGAATAATTTCGATATTAATGGTTACACATTTTACAAATAACATTGTATGATTAATGTACTATTGGAAATAGTGGTGTAATGGTTATTTCTAAACCAGTTCATTTTTCAATTTTAAAAGGTAAAAACCAATTTTTGATTGATCGACATATTTTTGAGTTGATGAGGACATATGGGAAATTGAATATACAAAATTTCAAGTCACTATTTTTTCATTTAATTTGGTTTATAGAATAAGTGGTGCGAAACATGATTATTTTAGATTTACACTGGTTAATTTGACAATATTTAATTATACTGAGGAACCATTTATCCTGGAAACACATGAAAAATATATATCATTGATCAATTGAATGATAATTGTACCATAATTTTTCAAGAATAAATATACTATTTGGGTAATGAGAATGATGTTGATGAGGTTATTTATTTACATGATTCATATTCATCTATTACATGATTTTGGAATGACTACAATGACTACAAGGAAGAAATAGTGCATGAAGTATGTGATGATCATTATAAAGGCATACGGGAAAACACTAAATTAGTTTCCAAATTTTTTTGGTAAATAAAAATATTTTGTTTCTTTTTTTTGAAATATACAAATGTTTGCCTCTATTTTAACATATTTTTTATCCTTGTTTCTAAATATTAAATTTATTAATGATACACTGGTAAAAAAATTTAATTACACTTTATTTTGTCAATGTCCGATATAGATAGAGAGGAGGAGTTACCGAGGTATATCTATTTTTTAATATTATTAAATATTCAGTAATATGCTTATTTAAGGGAAGAAATCATTATTTTATATTTTTTGTAGGAAAACTGGCATGTCCTTACTGGAGGAGACATATCCTATTACTAAAGGGAAATCAAGTTCACATGTTAGTGAATGTGTTATTACCTCTGTACTAGAACTGTGACTTTCTCATGGAGATGATAGATTACATATTCATTTTATTATTATTAATAATGCAAATGGCCCAAATGAATTTTAGTTTATTAGTTATAACTCAATACATAGCCGTTGTAGTATTATTATTTTATATACATATTTGAAGTCTATGGACTGGATGGTGAAACAACATTTTTGGGAGGCTGTGACGGTGAAATATCTCAATTGATTTATTTTATCTACTTTTTTCATATAAAATATTTTAAATGACATATTTCATTTATTCAATTATATATGACAATAAAAATTGAGTAAATAAAAGAAATTATGAAAAATCATCTCACTTTAGCGGTGGATTGATGGAGAGATTTAAAAACAAACTGACAAAAATATTTTGTTTTTGGAACGAATTTTTTTTCATATTATAGATGTAGATACAAGGAGAAATTTTCTTATAGCATTCATGATGAAAAATTTTGGCTATGGTAACTATTTTATATTATAAATTTTTTATATACTTATCTCATTATTAAGAGTTTATTTATATATAGTTGGCATCCAGGAGATCACATCAAAATATACCGTTTGAAAATGTATACCCTCATACTTTATCATGGGGAGGGTATAGGTTATTGGTGCATAAAATGATTGAAATTTTTTCAAAGAATTAATATCATGATAAAGTAGTTGTTTAGAAGAGATCCAGTTTGGTCCTCCATCTCCTCCCACTCACCATGAAAAACTGAAACGAGTGAGAAAAGGAAAAATAAAAATTATCTTACAGTAAAATATAAGGAATTAGTTGATAAAATTGTAAGAAATTATTATTTAATTTTAATGAATTTTGAAATTTTATAAATTATAAACACTAATATAACATTTTTATTTTTCATTTCAAGGTGAACTTTAGGAGAAAGAGATAGAGGAATATTTTATCCCTGAGGGTAGGATGGACATCTCTACCCCTACTTTTGGAAAGGCAGAACACCCTATTATTTTAGAGGATTTTAGGTGGGTGTTAGTATTGGATTATTTTTTCAAAGTAAGAAATCAAGAGACCCAAAAATAGAATACTTAAAATCCAAGTTGAATGATATGAAATATTCTATGGGTGATCAAGTTCAAGCATTCATGAAAAAAGATTTATTAGAACACATAACAAGAAAGTCACAGTCTGTGTAGGCTTCCTAGACATCATAACCTCCTCTGCCAGTTGTGTAGCCTCTATAGCCATACCAGTCGGACTACCCTACCCAACCTTCCGACTTTGTTCCTCCACCTCCTTGCTTAGACCAAACCGTATACCGTGAGTTATTTTACTCAGAACCTCATATATATATATTGTTGCATTAGGAATCGTGATTTTTTTGAGGTATTTTTTACATCACTAGCCTATGAAAATGGGTCAGGTTAGAGTATCATCACTTGATATTGTTGACCACAATGCTCTTATACCATTTCATATTAATGAGATTACCAAATTTGGTGATTTCTATGTAATTTTTTACTTTTTCCAATTCATCATATTCATTAAATTTCTTATGAGGTATGAATTTTTTAAAATGATAATCACATTTTATTTAAATTTACATATTATGTTTTCTGAAATTTAACCTATATAGGATTATCTAAAAGCAAAATAAATTGCACAATTGAAATAAAATGTTCCAGAATAATCAAGATTAGATAATTATTATATTTCTTATGGGATACAAAAATTATCTCAAGATTCTTCTTCCTTGAATAATATCAATGATTTTAGGATGGCATATGATGTATACGGAAGAGAATATACATTGATATTACTCAGAGAATATATCATCCATCTAGTTGATATTGAAGAGCTCGGCATGTATGTGTCGCAGTTTTTTTCTATATAAGTAAATTGATGTTTGAATTTTTATTTCTTAAATAAATGATTGTTTAAATAGACTTAATATGCTTTATTTTTAAATAATGTATCTATAATAACTTCTTCTAAAAAATTACAACATAATCATTTACAGTTTTATAGATTTAGAATATACCTTCATTGAAGTGAAACATGTGAAGAATACTAATAGAGTTACATATATATATGAGAGATTATCACATAAAGAGGTTGGATTTTGGTTTTTTCTATTTCCTAATATGTAATAAAAACACAATTATGAACTAATGATCATTATAATGTCATTAGTGGTGAAATGTTTGTTTTTTAGGGGCATTGGATGTTAGGAATATTTTTTCCTAGTGAATACACCTTATATAGGGTTTTTCATTATTATGGAGTGTTCATAAAAGATTTTCCACCTTATTAGATAGGTAATTATTTTTCAAAATCTCATTATGTTTAAATCTCATTGATTTTACATGTATTATTTGTTCATATATATTCAAATGTACTTCATGAAAAAAATTAATAAAGAATACATGTTGATAAAGAAACCCAATGCAACCTAATATGAGAAAGTAAAGGTAATTATATTTTATATTAGATATTATTCTGATTTTTTTGATATATATAAATATGTATTTGTTTTTGTTATCGATATAATGTTTTATAACCTAGATGTTACTGTTAACAAGGACATGTTAAATGTGGTAATTATTTTATGTGATTCACGTACAGGATAATAACTACTGGGGTGACTACTGAATTTGATAAGGGTAGTAATATTAAAATTTTTATATTTTCAGTCATAGTATTCTATTTTTTAATTTTATATCATTTAAGGATATTTTATAAATTCAATGAAGGAATGTCTTATACCAAAACCAAACTTACCCATATTCAATTTTTGATTGTAAACTATTTTTTAAGTATGATTACAATTTGGGGTATGTATATTAAAATGTTTATGAATAATACAACATTTTCTTAATAACATGAGTTCAAAAACTAATTCTTTTTTTATAATAGGTGTTTAACCATAATGATATCAAATTAATTATTCAAAAATAATCAAAAATAATATTGTTGTAAATTGTAGTTATGTATATTCTAATTCAGCTTTATAATAAAAATATATAGAGAGTTTTTTGATTAACTAGATAAAATCATCTATTTTTTGTATATTTTTTTTAATGGGAAATATTGATTGATTATTTTATACGTTGTTTTTATTACAAGGAATTTAATTATTTTGGAAGTGTAATTTTTGGAATTTTCAAAAATATAATTATCTTTCGGAATTATTTTTCAAAAAAACATATGACAAAATATTTTTAAAAAATACTCAATTTTCAACATCAGTTCCCATTAAAATCAACACTAAAAACCGGTTTCAGTTTCAGTTTATTGAAAATAATGAAATTAAAAATTTACTATTATGTGGTTTTTTTGTGTCCTTTTATGAGATACCTATGTAGAAAACAAACCTATGTTAACTTTTCAAGAAGGTTTTGATAAATATTGACACCAAAAACTTCGTCTGACATCAATTTCAGGGTCGGTTTTTTAAAACCGATGCAAAAAAACTTATTGGATATGTAACCTTCATAGATAAAGGTTAAAACCCAACGTCAAGAATTAATAAAAAATATTTTCCATATCACTCTTTTTCACTAGTTTCATGATCTCAAAAATTAATGGATTCACAATAGAAAATAATTTTTTTTAGAAACCCACATCATAAAAATGTATAACAAAAAATCCACAATATAAGATGCAAATGGATGTATAAAATTCATCTATAATGATGCATAAAACTGTTTCCAAGTAGGATATTATTTGGGGATGTCAATATATAGACTTGGAAGAGATGTATAAATAATTATATTGATTAATAAAGATATTTTATTATAAGAATTTGAATGATCAATGGAATGTTAAGGACCAAAAAACAGAAATATATGATTATTTAAAATACACATTGATTAATCAAAAATTAAGGTAACATGAAAAAAAAATTTAGATCATTTTCCAAATGTTGATGAATTATTTTAACATAAAAAAATATAAGTAAATATAATTACTTGATATATTTATATTTCACAATAGTAATTTCATCCTTTAGTAGTTCTTTGATCAATTTCCACTTCATCTCTTTCTCTATGAAATGAATATAAAAAGTTATTTTTCCCTAACGAAGTAAAATTAACTTTTAACAGATCACAAGATGCATAAAATAGTAAGAATTATTTATTCCTATCTTTAAATATTTCCCACAACAAATATGGTTGGAAAAGGTTATATAATACATTAATCTGTAAAACTAAATAGTTAAAACACTTGATTAACATTAAAGTATTTTCACAAAATCGTTTATGTAAATAAGTGACTTATTATCCAAAATATCACTTAGGTCAGTGGTAGGTACAAAAACCCTATCACCCTTCAATTTTGGGTTCAATACCCATGGCCTTTCTAGATGTGATGGGTTTTTATAATTAATTTAAGTTTTCTTATTTCCAAAACATTTTTAATATAATTCCAATAATGTTACTGAATTATAATAAGACATAATTACTTCAACATAATCGGTAACAAAAACCTTAAAGGCTACCAATTACTTTATAAAAAAATATTTAATATTATATTATCCTCATTATGAACATTATAACAGTTAACATCCCTCAATCTTATGTTTTCCAATACATTGAACATTCCATGGAATCACATTCACTCATCATCAGTATCATTCAACATATTCTCTCAAATCCATAAATAAAAATAAATATAGTAAAATCATTAAACATTTCAAAATTATTATATCCAAAATATCATTAATAAAATAATCTTATAAAATAATTATTTGATATTAAAAAAATCACATTAATCATTCCTCTTAATATTAGTAATATCATAAGCTTTACCTTGAACACATATATTATTTTGAGTTATATTCCCTTGATGATTGACTCATTCATTTGGGTAGTTTTCCATAACCTAATAGTTGAAGCATTATACATTAGAAGATTATTTCATTCCCTTAAAATAATGATCATGGTTGACATTATCTCTATACATGTTGAAAACTCACATTCTATCAAAGAAAGTACCAGAGTGTTTCCTTCCACAATTATCACATAATGAAAAATCTTTCATTCCTTTCTTCCTTTAAATCATAACTTTATTTTTACACATATTCGCATATTTCTATCCATTGAATCCATAATACATTGACAATTATTTCTCTATCTGGATATAACATGATTCTATGTCCTAATATGATTGGATGTTTTGGGATACTAGTTCCCATTGAAGAATTTTATTTATTCAATCCAAGAAAAATAATCAATATTTCTCATTCGATTATATAGGTTATATGTAACTTTTCTTCCTAAATTTTAAAATTTTTCTTCCTATTTAGAAACATTTTATCGTCTGTTAGTCTTAGACTCAAGAATTACCTCTCAATATCCTCTAATTTCTCAGGATTAAAAGACCATTACAAGATGAGTCACTTATAATCTTTCTATTAAATGCTAATTATTTCTTCTTCATCTAAAGTATTTTGAATCAATGACCACCATTGATCCTCATATACTAGGAGATGATATACTTCCCTGATAACCATTCCCCATTTATTGCTTCCCAAAATGAGAAAGATCTTCACTAATGAACTTATCCATTTCTTAGCTAGAAATGAATCTGTAATCCCACTAAATTATTGAGGTTTTTAATACATTAAGGGAACTAAAATTGTTATACCATGTGTTTTAGAAGAAGGATAGTCCATAAGATCAAGGTTATTACTCATAACCTAAGTCAATTTCAATAATATCTTTTTAATTTTATCATTTCTAATTGTATCTCTAGCTCTAAATGCATTATCTTTCACAGGAAAAAATCCCTATATGGGTAATGTTTATTGATACAGTTCTCATTAATTTATCTAGGTTTCACTTTTAAATAATGGAATACATTATATTATATCATAAAATTAAGAAAAATAATGTATAATACCAAACCATCTGAAACACATAACAGAAATTGAAAATTTTAAGCATGATAAAATATCATAATCATAAACATTGATTATTTTGGAATGTTTTCCAATCATGGAAAAAATTTCCAAATAATTCATCATATTTTGTAAATAAAATTTGAATTAACCCATGAATATACACTTGGCTTGTCAAAACAAGTTCATAGTGAGGCATGTTATCATATACCAGTTAAGGATCATGTCAGGCTTGACATACCTTTTTGAATGTGTTACCCCTAGGAACATCTCTACTACAACCACATTAACTTGTAGTATTCATATATGGGTGTATTTAAAATAAAACCAACATAATATCTTCATTAAAAAATATTTAGGTTGTGTTTCTATAATTTTCTTTAATTTCTATCATTGGTTTACATTCCCCAATCTGTCATTTCTGAAATCTAGTTTCCATGGTTTCAAAAAAACGTTTTATGATTCCAATTGTAAAGCCTCTAACCCTTGTAACCTAGAGTTAGTGGTAATATTATTATATTAGCATAAGATACAAGGAATTTCACCCCAATGGACTGAATAGTTTATTAGTAATGGTAAATAAGATATGAACATAAATATCATTTTACAATTGTAAACATAAAATAAAACATGGATTTTCTTTTATTTCGTAATTTTTTCCATTAGTATATCTATGTATATCAATCATAGAAAACATCATTGCATCCTATGGTATTAATCATGAAAAATGTGTGAGATAAAATGAACAGTAAGGGTATGTGTACAACATAAGATACCATGATTAAATAATAATATTCTATAATGAAAGTTAAATAACCTAAAAACACTTATCATATAATTAATTAAATGAGTTTAATATAGCTGGAATAACTGATTTCCGTATAAATAATCACATGAGATTAAAACCTAACCATTGATATTATAGATAATTTTATAATCAAATGGAACATCAATATCTAATCTCATAATTTAAAATTTATAATGACGTACACCAAAACCAAACCATCAAGGCCTCGTTTCATGATATCTTACATTAATGGGTAATCCCGTAGACAAAAACACAAGATAGTTTGTCTTATGAGACCAAAAAATACATCAAGGAAAATTATGGTTCACTTCTATCAATTATTAAGTGTAATTATTTCCTCATATGAAATAGTAGAAACATAATCATCATAAACATTCATATTTAAAAAATAGAGCACCAAATTGTAACAATTAACCCAATAAATAAATATAATAATAAATAATATAGAGTAATATTAATGGTATAAAACTGGTACATTCCCAGTAAATGTTATCATAAACTATCTGAATAAATAATAAGAATTGTATCATTATGACATATACCCAGTGTATCATAATTAAAATAAATTCTTGATTTCGTTGATGAATATAAATATTATATAAAATGTCATTAAAAAAATTCTTGAGGAAAATAACCTTTTTAATATTAAAATATTTTTCACACTAAATGTTAAAAAATATATTTTCAAAATCACTTTTATTGAAATAAACATTGAAACTTATAAATGAATATTTCAAACATGGATTTTTCATTAATGAAGAAATTATATACAAGTAGTACATGTTAAAGAATATATTCCTTTCACATTTTTGATTAAATCCAAACATGCGTTCTTTATAAAAGGACATGAAGATTCATTTCAAAAAATTTAAAAATTAAAAAATGGGTAAAATTTTATTCAATAAATAGTTTTTATATTTTTAAAACAGTTTTGAGACAATTATTATAAAACGTAGTTTTTGATTAAAAACGGATTTTCGAGTGAAGACTAGAATAAAGTATAGTTTTATTTAAAACATTTCTCAATCATTTTAACTACCAATGAGAGTAAAATGGTATTATTACTTGAAAAAGTTCATGAATATCCATAAGACTAGAAAAGTCATTATTTTATTGATATTTGGATTGTAATATTTAATCTTCTATATCATAAACATAAATAATATTGATAAATGATTATATTGTACCAAAAAACAATTACTCCTCTAGTAACATTGAATCATAATCCCCATGAAAGAATATGCTAATGATAATATTTTCATTATTTGTTATGTGTTTTTAGAAAATTTTATCACTCCCAATTAACCAATTTGATGTGTTTTTTATTATTTTAGTATTTTTTGGGATGTTTGAGCATAATTGGGAAAATTTATTACATTCTAAAATTAAGATGTTTTATAAAGATTCTATTTTTTGAGCATAACATTTCATATTTTTATCCAATTTATGATACATCTGTTTTTTGGAATCATTTGTTCATGGTATCAGATTATTTTTTATAGACTAAGATCCAATTTGAACAACAGTTCCCAAAAAATCAATCAAGTGGAAGAATTGTTCTAACCAATATAATAAACCCAACTTTAATAATGGAGGCATATATCATCCTATAAATATCATAATGAGGTAATTAAATCTTGATTGGAAATAGTACTCCAAGCCTCATTCCCAAATTAAATTTCATGGATTATTTAGGTCATTAAGGCATCAGTTGAATGTGTCATAGTGGAGGGAGTTGAGGAGTCTCCTAGAGAAGAAAAAATATTCTTCACTAATTTTATAATAACCTTCATGAAAATTGTCTAAATAAGATAGGATTTTGTAGGCTCTTGAATAGGAGATAGGGGAAAAAGAAATTTAATAACCCTTTCCAAAATTATTAAATTTATCAAAATATTTAATCTCAATATTTTAATGGGGATAATCTAGATGGAAAATGTTAACCCCTCAAACCTATAAATATGAGTGTCCACTGTAATTAAAATTAGTTGGAGAAGGTAAAATAGGGATTGTTCTAGATGATTTGAACCTTTATGATCAGTGGATTTTCTCTATTCCAATTTCATTGTTTTATAATTCTCTCTTCTTCCTCCTTCAACATTAGTACCCTTCACATGTAGGGGAAACCCATTTGAGTGGTTAGGGAAGAGATAGATTCCTTATGAAATGTCGGATTCTTTTATTTTAATTTCCATCCCTATTTTTTATTGAATGATATCAATTTAATGTGGTTCCCAATTATAATATTTTTACAAAATTTTGGTTTTTTGTTTCATTCAATTTTTATCGATTTTGTTGAATATATTTAAGTTCCCTCCGCCTAGTACAATTTTTCTTGATCGGGAAGATTGTGTTAAGTGGTGAGTGTCTAGAGATCATTGGAACATGTGTGGAATAATTGAATTTTTTATAGATAAATAAGGATAAAAAATTTACAATCAGTACCTTCTATAGTTGTTTGGGAATGGTTGGTGAATTTTTATGCACACAAGAGTGGTTTTCATTGCTTCCTTTAACCAAGGGTGGTTGGGAACTCGATCGAAGAATCGTTCATTCATAATTAAAGAGGACGGGGGGACTGATTTTTACAACAATAAAGAGATTTAAAAAGGGTCTCCTATGATGACCCCATCACTCTTTTCCTCAATTAGGGATTAAACTTCATATTCATTTCTTTCTTTCTTTTCTAAATCAAATATTTTCAAAAATAATCTCACTTTTTTCTGTAATTTCAACTGACAAACATGATTATTGTTAACTCCTCTCTAGATAAAACACATATTGACAACTATACTGCATTTTAACTAAGATAATATTGTTTTCTTGTCACAACTCATGATTGGTTCCTGTCAGGTGTCATTTCCATGGAGGTGGTTCCAAAAAATATTTTATTTTATATTCTTAGTTTCTCTTAAAAATTGTATTAAAAACGACAAACTCTGAACATTCACTCCTAGATCCTAAAATTGAATCAATATTGTTTAATTGAAATAGAAACCTAAATTTTCAATATTTATTTGAATAAGTTTCTCTTGAATAACCAATTTAAACTTCAATTGTTCACTTTGATCATTTCATCATTGATGGAAATCAGAACCCAACTCTTAGAGACATTTTTTCACCACAATTCCCTATTCAAAATAAGAAACTTTTCATTATAGAGTTAGAAAATGATTTTTATGTTAAACCTAACATTATACCATTACTTTTGGAGTTTCATGTCTTGGTAGTTTAAGGCCCAAACAAGTATATTAATGAATTGAAATATATATAATCTACTTTCAAACCCTGAGGAGTAGATAAGGAGTATGTAAAGTGGAAGGAAATACCATTTTCATTGGATATAGATATCAAAGAAGGTTTATGTGGACTACAAAAAGATATTTTTGTTATTATAATGACTTAGTGAGATGATTCATGCAATGATTATTCCCCACCTCCAGAAACACAAATATCAGAAAAAAAGTCTACTCTATCAAATATCCATCTAGAGAAACCCTTTATGAGTACATAGAAATATTTAAAAATAGATATGTGCCAACTACCAACATCAAGAATTTGGTGATAAAAATTTCCGATATTTTTTTAAAAAAGTATTGCTAGAAAATGACAGAAACATTCTAGATGCATTATCTGGAGGTGAATTGATTGAAAAGTCACTAAAAAGAAGTGAAGGTCTAGACTGAGATGATTTCTCATAACTCACAATAGTTTTGTAGATGAGTTACTTGAACTAGAGGTATTAATGAGGTGATAACTTCTCAACCATCACCCTTGCTAGAAACAAGTAATAAAGATATAACCAGTTTGGTGGGACATATTCTATTGAAACAAGTGGGTGACCAAAAAGAACTAGATAAGGAATGTGGTTTATGCACACCACCAAGTCATTTCTCTTTCGAATGCTCCAAAATACTGGGAATAGAATCTTTTTAAGTTTCCTTTCAGTCAAAGAAGTTCCAAAAAAATAAAGGATGGAGATATCTTAAATAAGTTCGATATGGATTTGTAAATAATCATAATCAAGAAAGAACATCGTACTAAAACTAGTTCCAAAACTAACCCCCATTCCAAAAAAATTTCCAAAACTCACCACCATTTCACCAAAATAACTATTATAACTAGCTATCGTACCATAAACCACCCAATTTCCAAATATCGTATGATCAACCATCAAATAGAAACCAAACATCTATTGAATGGATACAATCCATGTTTGATTCTCTATAGGAAATGTTTGATAGGATTTAAAACATGGATGTATTTCTGATTGGAATATTGTAAAAAAACCCTAGGAAAAAACCTTCCTTGAAAATATCAAGCCCAAAATAGAATATATGCATGATAACAACAATATGTAGAAAATGATTCTCACCACCAGTAGCACATGAACCTAAAACAAGATCACCTAAGTTGAGGGAGAAAGATATTGAAAATATTGATAATTCTATGAAAAATCACTGAGAAGAAGAAAATAAATAGGAGGAGGAGATGGATAGGCTGATGAGAAAGAGACAAGAAACACTATGGAAAATTTAAAATATGGATAAGAAAGAATTAACCACACCATTTCTATCAAGGATGATTGAATCAATGGGATTGTTGGAATAATCACTTCAAAAAAAATTTGGAATCCTTCCCAAAGGTGGAGATTAATATTCCCATTCTTAAAGCACTCAAAAGAATCCAATGTTTTCTAAATATTTAGAAGTTTTTTCTACCAGAAATAGTAGACACCAAGTTAATGAGGGGATTCAATTGGGTAAAAGTGCCACAACCCTTATCACACCATAGTTTATAACCAAATATCCAGATCCAGGGGCATTTTCAATTCCTTGCATCATTGCTTCCCTAAATATATCTAATTGTTTTTGTGATCTAGGTGCTTGAATTGATGTATAACCTCACTAAATACAGACTCTATTGTATATTGGAGACTTTAATCCCACAAGAATTATGGTACAACTTGAAAATAGATATAATTGTTTCCAATTAGGAGTTCTGGAGGATGTTCTTGTAAAATTCAAAGATCTATTATTCCCGACTGACTTTTATGTGTTGAATATGTAAGAATATAGGATCCCTTCACACTCACCCATAATTTTTTTGAGACCTTTATTTAAAACTTCCAAAAAAATAAACAAATTTTAGGAATGAAAAGTCACCATGGAGTGTGGATATATAATTATCCAATTCAATGTTTTTAAATACATGAGTCACCAATCGGATGATCATTCACTCTTGTAACTCTCCCATAAATTTCATACTAAATACATTGAAGAATCAGGTATGTTCCTTGAATTATTATCCTTATGATAGAATGTATCCATTTAAAGTATCATCGAATATGGGTATTTTGAACAAACTGATTATTTTGATTTCATGTGGGAAGAAGAGGTAAAATATAATTTAACTGATAATTTGTTACATGATGATAAAGATAATAAAATTTCTTATGTATATGAATTACAACCTTTCTAACTGACAAACCTCAATTTAATTTTATGTCTAGAGTAACCCCCAGATCAGGAACTAAAACCCATCCTTGAGGCTATGAAAAATGTGTTTCTTTAGGGAGAGAGAGAGAATAATAATGATAATTTCTAATAATATATCTCAATCCTAGGAAAAATATTAAATTGGGATTTTGAAATAGAATTTCCAAGAAATTGGGTGGATCATAGGTGATATCCCAGTAATAAACTCAACAATATTCTCAGATAGATATATTCTTGATGGAAATTATAAAATTGTCAGAGATATATAAAGAAGAATGAATCCCACCTTGATGGATGTTGTAAAAAAGGATATTGAGAATATCTCAAAAGTTGGGATCATCTAACCCATCTCAAATTCACATTTGGTTATCCCAATTCATATAGTTCCAAAACATTGGCCAAAACACTATATGGACTGAAAACATTGAATTAACCCATGTGAGAATTAAGAATATCTAGAGTGTGTGTGTTGATACTAAGAAGTTCAATCAAGTCACTCTGAATTATCATTTCCCTATATTCTTAATTGAACATATGTTAGAGATATTGGCATACAGAACACATTAATTATTTTAGAATAGATTTTCATGTAATTTTTAGGAACCTATTTCTCCCACGGATCAAGAGTAGACAACCTTTACTTGTCCTTTCAGTACATTGTTTTATAACAGGATGCCATTTGGATTATGTAATGCTCTAGGTACATTTTAGAGGTGCACGGTAAATATTTTTTATCCCATTGAGGATTTCATATATTTTTTCATGGATTATTTCAAAAACAATTTAAATTCTTTTGACCATTGTGTAAAAAATACAAAAACGTTTTGAAAACCTACATAGAAAAGAATATTGTTTTAAATTTTGAGAAGTCCCATTTCATGGTTAAGAGTTGAATTTTCTTTAGTCTATTCATTTAAAAAAAGGTACTGAAGTGTATAAATTAAATATTGAAGTGATAAATTCATTTCCTCACTACAAAAAAAGGTCAATTAGTGGTGGTTTTTTATCTAAAGAAGTTTTAAACTATCGCATTTAGGTTTAGCGAAGGTTATAAAAACCACCATGTATTGCATGGTTTCTAGTCATTTTTTGGGTATTTTAATAATTTTATGGTGGTTTTTTTAACATTCATTTTTGAAGACATTAGCAATGGTTACCTATTTATTTATCAGTGGTGTTTAAAAAAATTATCCAAGGGAAATATAAATAAAATATAAAAAACCACCATAAAACATATTAGCGGTGGTAAAATAAAAATACAATGAAATCAGATTCATTTTTCTTAAAAAAAGTTATTAAAAATGAAATATAATAAACTAAAACATAAATATATGATAAACTCATCATATATCCACCTTCATATACATACTTCCCATCAGTATAACCTCAAACTAAGTCAACCCATACATCTATCAATGTACAAATACAATATATCAAACAAAAACCAAGACTTAATATACATCCATGTCATGACCTCCACTATATATGTTTGCCACCACATCATGTCATCAAATAAATCCATCCATTCCATCTCATCAACTATGAAAAAAAGGCAAACAAAAATTAAAATTACACATAATAAATTAGAATTACTATAGAATAATTTATAAAATGATAACATAACATAGAAACTAAGAAAAATAATTTCCGTCTTCTGAAGAATTTAATGGATCAAAACTATCAACCACATTCTTAAAACATGTATCTTACACTAATATTGAAAATTAGAACATTTAAGAAACAAAATGTGAATGAGAAAAGATACAAAATATATTTAGAATGCTACACAAAAAAATTTGTAATTTTTTCAAATCAAACATAATATATTTTAACATAAAACAAATAATATATAATTCAAAACTCTTTGAAAACAAAAACACACCTATTTAAGATAAGATTCAAAACTTGAAAATAAAAAAGGATAAGAATATATTCTAATTTACTTTTAAAGCGACGTGAAGTGTACTTGAAATTAATTTTATAAACATGTATTAATGATTTTAATATCTTAGAGCATCATATATATCAAAAACAATTTACCAGTAGTATTTACTTGATTTCACATAAATATGAGGTTTTTTCCATGTTTTGGACCGTTCCATGAACATTTTAGGGTTTTAAAACACTAACAATGTGTTAATGAACATAATAGGAAATCTATCATTTGGAATGATGTTTCATCAGATTATTCATTTCACAATTAAATATATGGTAGGATTCCCATTATTTTAGGACAATCTGATGCTTTTTTACTAGTTTTGATTGTTATATGAACATATTAGTGTTTTAAAACACTAAAAATTCATTTATGACCAAAATAGTATAACCATGATTCATTTTGAAATTTCATCAGTTCATACATTTCATAATTAAATCGAATTTATTTATCCCAAAATTTCAGAATAATATGGTGTCTTCTGTATGGTTTTTACTGTTCTGTGCATGTTTTAGCGTGTTAAGGCACTCAAAATGCATATACAGACAAAATGGGAAATCCTTCATATGGAATGATGTTTATTTGGCCCCTGCAATTCAAAATTAAATATATTGTCATTTTCAATTGATTTTAGGATATTATAATGACATTTTTGTGGTTTTGATCATTCCACTCACCTTTAAGTGGTTTAAAACACTAAAAACACATTTACATACAAGAAATTAGAACCATCAGTCATAATGATGTATGTAAGATTCTTATATTCCAAAAATAAATCTCCAATGGGTTTCCCATAATTTTAGGATAATCTCACAACATTTTTTTGGTTTAGAATATTCCACCCTGGTTTTAATTGATTGAAATACTAAAAAAACATTTACAACCATAATGGTAAAACCACTATTTAGAATAATGTGTCGTCAGTTCCTACATTTTACAATTAAATATATGGTGATTTTAAAACAATAAAAACATGTTTATTTCTATAACAAGAAAAACATCATTCATAATGTCATGATTCCACTTACAACATCTCATAATTAAATTTATTTTTATTTTTCCCTGATTTCATTACAATCTGAGGTTGTTTTCAAGGTTTTGACCATTCCATACAAATTTTTGTGGTTTAAAACACAAAAAACATGTTTATAGTGATAATGGGGTAATTATCATTCTAAATGAAATTTTATCAGTGCCTACATTTCAAAATTAAATCTATATTTATTCCCCTTTATTACAGAAAAATATGGTGTCGTTTGTCTAGTTTTGACCATTCCATGCATGTTTAGTGTTTAAAAACACTAAAAACACAGTTACGATCATAACGAGAAAACTGACATTTGGAATGGCATTCTCTCAATTTATAAATTTTATAACTAAATATATGGTGCTTTCTCGATGTTTTTAAGATAATATAGAGTCATTTTTTTGATTTGGACCATTCCACGAATGTTTTGGTCTTTTAAAACACTAAAAACGTGTTTATAGCCATAACGAGAAACCCATAATTTGGAATGATTTTCCATCATATCCTACATTTCATAATGGAATCTATAGTCTTTTCACCTGGTTTTAGGAAAATCAAACATCATATTCTTAGTTTTAACCATTCCATGCAAGTTTTAGTAGTTTAAAATACTAGAAATGCCTTTAAACCCATAACAGGAAAACCATCCTTCTGATAAATGTTTAGTCAGTTCCTACATTTCAAAAATTAATCTATGATAATTTTCCCCTTGTTTTGAGGACAATTTGGCATATTTTTCATTGTTTTGTTTATTGCACACCTATTTTAGGGATTTAAACCACTAAAAATTTATTTACTACCCAAATGGGGAAACCATCATTCAAAGTGATGTTCCTTCAAATATTATATTTCAAAATCCAATATAAAGTGGTTTTACCCTTATTTCATGACACAATTATATTGTTTTCATGGTTTTTACAATTAAATGAAAATTTTAGTGGTTTAAAACACTAAAAAACGTTTACAATCATAACAATCAAACCTTTATTTGGAATGATGTGTCATCTGTTCCTACATTTCAATATTAAATGTATAGTCATTTACTCGAATTTCAATACAATTCAACATAATTTTCCTAATTTTGACTATTTCATGAATCTATTTGTGGTTTAAAACACTAAAAACATGTTTAAAACCATAAAAGCCAAGCCGTCATTCAGAATTACATGTATTCAGTTCATAAATTTCATAATTAAATCGAAGGTGGGTTTCCTATGATTTTAGGAAAAAAAATATAAACATTTTTCTATTTTTGACCATTCCGCGCACATTTTAGTGTTTTTAGACACTAAAAACGTATTTATAGTCATAAAGGGAAAACTATCATTTTGAATGATGTGTTATCAATAACTACATTTAAAAAATTAATTTATGGTCATTGTCACATAATTTTAGGATAATACAGAATTTGTTTCTTAGTTTTAACCATTAAAAAAACTTTTTAGTGGTTTAAAACAAAAATATTTTTTCTAGACATTATACGAAAATTATCATTTAGAATCATGTTTCATCAGTTTCAACATTTCAAAATTAAATCTATAGTTTTTTTCCTTTGTTTTTTGGAAAATTCAATGTCTTTTTCTTGGTTTTGAACATTCCACACACATTTTAGTACTTGTAATCACTAAAAATGTGTTTACTACCATAATAGGTAAACTGATTTTACAGATGAAGTTCCATCAATTATTACATTTCACAATTATATCTTGGGATATTTTTCCCTAATTACTAGACAATTAAATGTTTTTTGGATGGTTATGACCATTCCATGCATGTTTTGGTGCTTTAAAACTATAAAAATGTGATTGTGACCATAATGGGAAAACTGACACTTATAATGAAGTGTCTTCGGTTACTATATTTTACAATTGAATATATAGTCATTTTTTGTGATTTTAAGGAAATATGGTATCCTATTCTTGGTTTTTACCCCTTAATGATTTCTAAATTTCTTATTGAATCATTCAGATCACATTGCATGATGAATAGACATGACTTTTTCTTGTACATGTCATAAATGATTCAATAGTGGTTTTCCCATGATTTAACAATAATATTGGATTGTTTTTTATTTTTTAGATCTTTTAATATCAATTTTATTATTTAAAAACTCTAAAACATAGTTACATGCATCATAAGAAAACTATAACTCAAATTGATGTGGCGTTGATTACAGCATTTCACAGATCAATATATGGTTTTTTCCTTTGATAAATTTTTAAATAATACAATATGTTTTAATATTATAATATATAAATAATATATTTTTAATAAAATTAATCATTTATCAACATATCTAATATTAGTTTAATCAACTACTAAAATTTATATTGGTTATTATATATCTTTCAGTGCTTGAATTTTATTTAAGAAATATAAATTTAATTTCTAAAATTTAGTTTATATCATGTTCAATAATAATTTAGCATCAATTATTATAGTTTAGTGGTAGTTTATATATATGTTTTTTGGGTACTCAATGGTGGGTTGTTATTCAGTTGGTGATAAATTTTTTACAAAAGATAATAATCAATAACAAGAGAAAAGTTAATAAAACCATTGCTAAATTATTTAGCGGTGGTTATCAGGAAGCATCAGTACATAGAAGAAATAATTTTTCTGTGATGGGTATTTCAAATTGAAACTATAGATATTAATGATGTTGTTTATCTTCTTTGAAAATGTGTGAATGTTCTACTGAATTTATAATTAACCATGTTGAGATGAGCTATAAGGCATGAATCTTTATTAGGGTTAATGTCATTCATCTTCTGAAATATAGAAACTAGGGCATTCTCTATTTCTGATCGCCATTGATCCTATTTTTTCCTATAAAAATCTTATTCTTGAACTTTTTCTTTTAATCTTGAAAGTTCTCTTTGGGATTCCCAATCAACGGTACTACTAAAACCTCCACCGGGTGTAGCAGTAATGAATGATGACACCCTTCCTAAGAAAGAAAAAGAAGTTGGCCCAAAACACATCCTATGTACATGATTGGGATACTCCTTACCTAAAATTATTCAAAACTACATCACTCTGGGAAACTGATGCTGATTGTGAAGGTTTTACATCTTAAACTTCTCGAATTTTTACCTTTTAATAAAATAATAATAATTATTATTTCTTAAAATATATGAACTACGTAATGTTATATAATTAACAATTTTTTCATTAGTAATTATTCTTATTTCAAAACTATAAAAACATAATATTGAAAATTGTATTATAACAACAAACAATCCTTAAACCCAGTTAATTGGGGAAGCCTATATATATATAAAAATACAAAAATTAACATTGTTTGATTTATGTAGCTGACCCTATTTAATTAGGTTTATGTCTTGTTACATTTTATAATATAATTTTTATTATAAATGTTTAATGGTAATGAAATAATATAAAATGGTAATGAAAATTACCTACTCCAACAGCATTGGTAGGTTTATTTAAAAAACTACCATCTAGTTTCCCAAGAACATTAAACCACATCACCGTTTAGCCAATAGAGTGACCAAAATTATTAGCCTCTATAAAAAAGAAAAAAAGTAATAAAAACAATGAGTTTTTAAAAAATGATATAAATAATATTTCATAAAATACAATCCAAAATTTTCATTTTTCGAAAAAAATCTAAGACCCTGTAATGTGAGGAATGACTTATTTCTCATGATTCACAGATGTTTTTTGAATGTTCTTACAAAAAATATCCAAAATAATAAAATTTATAATTTTATTGTGTTTATATTATTACAATACTATAAATTATGAAATTACCTCATGAGATGCGTCTCGGTTGATGTTGAAAATGAGATTCCATTTCTCATGAGAAATGCTTTCTGGTAGTTTCTCATACATTTTTAATGGGATTAACGAATAGTCATTAAACACAAGTCATAATATCATTTCAAAATCCAACCATTTGTTTCCAAAATTCTTTCAATGTCCATGTCCGTGAAATGTAGTCAAGGACATAAAAATTTAAAAACATATAAAAATAAAAAAAATAACACATTATTTGTATATGAAATAAAAATCACTCATTTTGTTTAAATTAGTTGTTAAGGAATATTAAATTCATATTACCTATACATTAGTTTCAATGTACTCATTTTTTCAAGAAAATTTAATACTCCCTCGATCTTTATAATAAATAGTAAATCCCACTACCTTGGAAAAATGTTTCCTATGAATCTCCCTATAGATTAAATCAGTGTCACCAGTAGGCACCCTGAACTCATCAAATGGAACAATGATCTTGAACTCATTTATCTACCATACATCTTCCTTGTTCATATTTCTATCCCTTATAGGTTTTTCGTTATCTTCATGAAAAATTCATTAAATAATTAATAAAATAAAATGTTTTTTTTTTGAAAATTGGAAAACATACCAATAATGATAACCCGCAAATATCCCCTTGATGGAAGCGTGATGAACTATTCCATTGCTGGAGATGAATCAGGAAATGGGCTAACAACAAATCTAGGGAAATAGTCGGCTCTCATGTAGTCTCAGGTATAATAAAATCATTGGCATCCACATAAGATTATGGTAATGGTAGAGTGCTCCAAGATGGAAATCATCTAGCATCATGAAATCTTTTTATTCTCATCATTCATACATTTCAAATGATTAAGGAATATATTATTACAAAGTTATTTTTTATAAAATTGATTAAATGATTCGAAAATATTGTGTTGAAAAATGAATGTTTTCTATAAACAATTTTAATAGATTTTTGATGGATTCTAATAGAATTGTGAGGTATAAAAAAGAATCTTTAATGGAATTTTTTTCCATGCATGAAATATATAAATATACAATAAATGGGTGAATCATAAAGTATGAATCACTATTATATTTTAATATATTATTTGAATTATATATATATCCATCATTGAATTATAATCATAACTGAAACCTATGGTATTTATTAGAGTAATATATCAAATCATATAGTAGATCTATGATATAGTTTATGAAATATACGGTTGCAATTAGTATTTTCATATTGATTAATACTAAAATATTATTCATTATAAGGATTCATATATTCATAGATAATAAATATATAATCATAAGAAATATAAAAAATTATTATATAAAAAATCCATAAATATTAGTAGCTACAAATTAAATGTATATATCTGGAAATTTATTTACTAAAGTAATGAAAAATAAATAATGTGATCTATATATGTTTGTATCTATGGAATCTATTTGATGCAATTGGAATCAAACCCATCTCACTATTTCCACTCCAGCGATGGCGATGTGATGATTGTTCAAACCCAAGACCTCCAAAAATAGGATAGGGGCTGATGACTACCACCAATAAGGAAAGAATATATAAGATACCTTAACCTATTGCAACCTATTGCTGATAAGAATCAAAAATATGAAATACAAAATCAAAACCCACCTTCAATAAACAGGTAACTAGTTGTATAAGAAATTTATGCATGAAAAAATAATTATTGAATAAAATGACAAATATAAAACCAACCAAGTGAAATATATTTGGATTATAAAACATTACAGGATATAATAGACTATAGAAATGTAATGACACCACTTTAGCAAAAAAAATTACACTGAAGAGGGGAACCAAGTGAGGGTGAGGTATGCCCGAGAGTCGTGGGGAGAGGGGGTTCATGTCACCATTGAGATGTCCATAATAGAGGTCTGAGGGGGATGTCCACGGTGGGGGGGGGGGGGTCCCACCACTAGTTATCCAACCAGAAAGGAGGTCATAGTGGTAGATCCACAAGGGGAATTTCCAGTGAGCCAGTTAGAGAGTAGGTTAGTGTAACAGCCCAAGATTTTATAAAAAAATATTCTTTTTAATTTTATTAATGTCTTGTGTTGTACGCTACACCAAAAGGAGCTTGCACAACACGCATCCTTGTCTTGCCTTGCATTACACGCAATCACGACCTTCCTCGATAGCATGTGTAATACGCAATACCGAGTTTCACTAAACAACGATGTGCTATTAAAATATTATTAAAACTAGCCGTTATGAATAGTAATAACCACTTTTTAAAATTCTGTAAATCTTATTTTTCAAAATGAACTTCATTCTTGGATTCGGAGTATCGAATTTAGCCTAAGGTGAAATTTTGGTACTTTTCGGATAACTTTCATATTCTGATGAATAGTGAAAATTACTAAATTATAATTAAAAACAACTTTTTTAATCGAAATAATTAATAGTGATAAATTATTAATTTGAGTGGTTTTAAATTATATTTAGAATATATTTTTACAATTTAATACAATGTTGGTCATTGGTTGTAATTTCACATTTAAACCAGACATAATCAAGTGTCAATCTTTTGATATATGTTGTTTCCTAAAAACACGCTATTTATTTTAACAGCGGGATTTAATTATAAAATTAATTAATGCAACTTCTATGTTATGAATTTGGTAAAATAGATTTCATTTTTGAATTCGGAATATGAAATATAGCTTAGGATGAAATTTTGGCATTGTTCTGAAAAACAACAATATTTGATGAATAGTGAAACTACTAAGTGGTAGTTAAAAAAAAACTGAATTTTTCATAAAACTTAATTTTGCCGCTTCTGTGAATGGAATATCAAAAATCCGAGAGACACGGTTAATATCAAGGACTAAAATGTGGTTCAATGAGATGAAAATAATTTTTTGGTGAATAGTAACTTTTTACTTTTTTTACCGCGGTTAATAGTAAATAGGGTAACTAAGGGTAAATATGATATCAATATTACCCTAACACATGTCCTAATTCTATTGGACAAGTGTAATTCGACCAAAAACAAACTTAGGAATAAAATATGACCATTTAGGCCCACTTGGATTAGATTAGGACATTTATTATTAATTTATTTAAAGAAGGGTTAAAATATTTAAAATCAATGTTTAATAAGTAAATCATTTTTAATATGGGGTTATACATAAGATAAATTCGACTATAAATATTAATTAGAAAGCTAAAAAGATTTCCTACATAATGGTATTTTATTTGTAATTTTTAGACATCAAATAATTTAATTAAGTTATGACACAAAGATGATGCAGTAATTATCTTATTTATGAAATATTGACATAATTGATGTTATAAACACCAAAATAAATGTAATTTGAGAATTTTTATGAATTCCACTAATTTTCTAGCTAACTATGATATATTAATGTTGATTTAATCAACTTGGTTCGAACATTTAATTCTTTTATGACTTTCACAAAAATCATATATCAAATAGTGTCAAAATTGACACAAAATAGTTTTTAAATCAAATATTATATTATTAATTGTTATTTTATTCCTAAAAATCTAAGTTTTGGCCAAATGACTTAGATAAGGATATATATATTAATAATTAACAATTTGGGGTTCTTTTGGCATGTTATAGTAAGTGTATTAACCATATAGTGAAAGAAAACAAAAAGACACGGTAAAAGTTAAATTATTTAACTTAGAGTTAAATCTAATTGATAAGGTTTAAAATAAGATCCAAACATGTATAAATTTGACTGGTTGATGAGATTACAACCCTATCTCATCTAAGCTTCGAATATGAGTCATTTTTGGAGGTTTTTAAGTGGGGTTAGATTTATTATAAATTAATATTTTTAAGAATTACTAAGGTGCCCCTCTCCTCCCCTATAAAAGGACACCTCCTCCCCCTCCTCCTCACACCAATTTGAGCTCTCAAGCTCGGCCAACCCCTGCCAAAATCTCTTCTCCACTTCCCTAGAAAAATCCTAGAGGTTCTGGTCTTCCTCAAAGACCAATTTTAGTGCCCTAAGAGGAGGTCTCAAAGAGGCGCTTCAAAGAAGAGGTAATTACCGTTACCAATTCTTTCATCTTTATTTCTTCTTCCACTTCTTCTTATTAGGTTGTTTCATTATGAAGTAATAACATCAGTATCACTCATATACTGATATGTTATTATAAGTATGAAACATCCTTATTTCACCATCTATCCATCCTACGGAAAAAGAAATCACCGCGCGTGTGTACGTACGGAATACCGTCTCCACGCCGTGGTGTAATCTATTTTCCACCACCACCTTACATGGATGGGTATAATGGTGTAAAGAATAACTATACATAGTTATTACAACATCATATTGATTCTGATATATTGTATAATCCACTCCAATTCAATTCAATATTTATAGAAATGATATCATCGCTCGTGCGTACGTACGGACTACCGTCTCCACGACGCGATGAGATTCATTCTCCATGTTAACCATTTAAGAATGATTATAAAGTATATATAAGAAATAATAATGAAATATATGACATTATAAAGCTACTGGATTTATTTATATATATATATATGTATGTCATCTACTTACTTCCATTCAAGACAATAAGGAAAGGAAAATAGCGTTCATGCGTACGTACGGACTACCGTCTCCATGAACGGTGTTTTTCATTTCATTTATCTATCTATTATATATGTATATATACTGAATATATATGATATATAAATAATATTTTATATTCTGGAAGTCAGTAAATCATGATATAAGTAATAATAATGTCAAGAACAACAAGTCAGAACACCTACGATAAATGAAACGATTTTACCCAAAACACTTCTTTAACATGGAATTTACAGAAGAACGGGTAATATAATGTCATAAGTGAACCATATATGATATCATAACAATGAATATGATTCTGTAATAAGTAAATGACATTATTTAAATCATTATACAGGAGGTTCGGACACTTACGAAGCAAATCGGACCTAAGGTAAGGGAAATATCACAATCTCATTTTTATCCGAGATTGTTTATTCGTAAGTATTTACTGGGGTGTATTTTATCATCCAAATCCATGTTTCATCAATATGTAATATTATTTTCATCCACCTACAATTGTTTAAATCCATTTTTACCCTTTGGTGAGTTTTTAGTAAAAGAAATAAAAGAAATCTTTTGTCGTTTTTCGTACGAGGTACTTTTTGACTTTTCCGACAAAAGTACAAAGAATGTTTTTTTTAACTTATACGGCATGAATGGATTTTTAAAACATTATTTCCAAGAAGCTTCCTTTACAAGTTTTCAAGTTTATTTTTAATCAACTTCTTTTATTTTAAAGTTTTATGACATGTTATGAAAGGAAAAATGTTTTTGAAGTAGAAAGGATATTTTCCTCAAGAATGAAGTTCAAGTGTTTTATCAAAATTATTTTCCATCTAAGATAATAAAAGGGTTATGTTTTTATCCCTATTATTACATGGATTTGATTATGTTTTGATGGAAACATTTTTATGAATTCCTTTATCTTATATGAATTGTTTTATGATGTCATGTTGTTTAAGAATCCCATTTTTGTTACATGGGTTATGCGATGATGTATGATTTATGATTTTGTGGCACACATAAGAATGGTATTCATTATGAGATGGGTGGGACCTATATCTCCCTCCAATGCATTGGGTAAAGATTTTATATCTCATGAGATAGACATGGCTGAAATGGTAGGTTATACCGGTTCAGTGAAACAGGACTAAAACGAGGGTTACTCGATTCAGAAAGGGACTTTGTCCACTAAGATACTCTTGGCATTGAGTCTTGACTAACAAGAAATGATTCTCTATGATTATGTGTGTATGCCACAAAGTTTCATGTTTTAAGTTATGATTATTGGGATTACATTTCACTTCTATGATTTATCCCATGTTATGATATTATGAGCTTTTTTTGCAGGTTAAGATTTCCAAAAGCTATGTTCTTTTATATATGATGTGATTGATATTTCTTTTGTTTACCCTTACTGAGCATTTGAGCTCACCCTTTTATGTTTTCTTTTCCCCAGGATATAAAGAAAGGTTTTTAGGTAAAAAAAAAGGAATATCTTTATGGGAGATATTGAAGAACTTTCACCACGATTAGAAGATTACGTTCCGAGTTTCCAAAGACACTAAACTATTACGATCCTTTAGTGTGTGTTTTTGTTATGTACTAAGTATTCCGCAAAAGTAATGTAAAGTCTATGTACGTCAGGCTTTGGGTCTCTACAGTTGGTATCAGAGGAAAGGTTTAGTCAACCTTTGGAAACTAGGATGCGAAAACGTTAGTGAGATCCCTAGAGATATTTCTAAGGTATGTCTAGGGATGTCCCTAAGGTTAAGTATACGTATAGGTTATAGTACTAGAACTACGCTAACGATCATAGAATTAAACCTAAGATGTTAGATGTTCAAGTTACTCCCCCTTTATTATGTTGTTTTCCCTAGCATGATTTTTGCCTCTCACGCTATTCTTTTTGGGTTTTAGAAAATGGCTGGAAACAAGGTGATTCACGATAATGGAGGAAATGATGGACAACGGAATGATATTCTTTATGAGCAACCAAATGAAATGGGATTTGGAAGTCCAAACATCATTATTATTCCGAATCAGCAATCTCATAATATGATCAATAAAGTAAAATTTGGTAAGTTTCCTGACTCGGCTAATAAGAGAAAGATGGAGTTTCATGATGATCATAGAGGAAAGAAAGTTCAATTTCCCCTATGTAAATCATGTGGGAAGAGGCATCAAGGAGAATGTTTCAAAGGAACTGGAAGATTCTTTGGGTGTGGAAAAGAAGGACACAAAGCCAGTAAGTGCAAAGGAAAAGGTTCAGTTAATACCAGGGATGAGGATAATGGTATTGCTACGACATCAAAAATGGTTAAGTGTTTTAAATGTGGAATGTATGGGCATTATGCAAACAAATGCCCTAAGGGAAAGACTCATGAAGAGAATCAGTATGGTCATATGGGAAGTATTTATGTGGATGATGATGAAGAGACTACCAATGATATGTGAGATGAAAGAATTGTTGAAGCTCGGTCAATGGTTTAAGAATGTAGTGGAATGATTACATGTTTATCATGTGTAATGTTGTATAAGTAATCTCATGGTACTATGGAATAAAGAGACATGTAAGGATTGTAACATTGTTGTCTGATTAATGTTACCAGTATCCATGAAAGGTTATTCAGATATTTTTGGAATGAAGATGATATGCGCATAATGAAGGGATAAGGAGAAAATGAAATGTTTGACAGTATTCATGAGCTCATGATTGATATAAGGACTAAGTGATATCAGGGTTTGAGTATATAGAATTTTGAGGATTTCGGTATGTGAAAAATGTTAACTTTTAACTGCATTCAAGTTTTCACTAAGGTTCAATGGGTATTCAAGAGAGTACAAGATTAAGGCCTTTGAATGTTTGGAATGTGACCAACAAGATATATCTAATGATATATGGGGATCAACGATGGTATTAAATCTCTGGTAATCGTTTTCACTATGTTATGAGAATGGACTGCAGTATTATGAGCCTAATGATTGGAATGAATTATGTTGGACATAAGTTAGTATTGTTTAAGGATAGAAGTTTTTTTTCGATATTATTGATGGGATGTTATAGTAATATAGTTTTATAAAAAGGAAAACCTGTAGGACGGGCGACAGTCCATCGCTTCGGACAAGGCTGTGGGAATCGAACCCACAACCGAAGTGCGACTGGCCTTTATCGCCTACCACTGACCTACAGGAAGTCCCTGTTTAGTAGAAACTAGTTTTATTATATTAAGCAGTATGATATATGAAGTATTAGTCCATTTTAGGAACAATATATGATTAATCTCACTATAGGTCGACTTATGTATATAATTTTTGCTAACCTTTTGTTTGAGACAGATGGAATGACCCGTCATTCTATCACATGATCTGCTAACACTTCACGAATAAAAAATTCATCTTCATTTATTTAAGAGATGAAGTGGAAATTGTTCAAGGCACGAACAATAGTGAGATTGTACCAAAATAAAGTAAGTATTTATTCTAATTCAAATTTTCAACTTTAGGGAAATGATCTTGAAAACCAAAAATGTTGTCCTAGTGATCTTATACCTGATGAATCAGTTGGTACCTTATATCATCACAAATCTATGGATTTGTGATTACTGGATTTTCCATAGCCATGTTCTCTACCACTCTCCATCAGAACATGATGGTTAGATTTCTCTTCCATATCCATATTTTTACCTATGTGGAAACCCAGCGATTAGTTTATTTGGGTAATCGTTACATTTCATACTTTAGTTTTTAAAGCCAAGTTTTTTTATTCCTTTTTACGATGTGGGATTCTATTAAAGAATCTTTTGAATAGTAAACCATTTATAACCCCGACGAATTTCGAGGGTGAAATTCATTTTAAGGGGGGTAGAATGTAACAGCCCAAGATTTTATAAAAAAATATTCTTTTTAATTTTATTAATGTCTTGTGTTGTACGCTACACCAAAAGGAGCTTGCACAACACGCATCCTTGTCTTGCCTTGCATTACACGCAATCACGACCTTCCTCGATAGCGTGTGTAATACGCAATACCGAGTTTCACTAAACAACGATGTGCTATTAAAATATTATTAAAACTAGCCGTTATGAATAGTAATAACCACTTTTTAAAATTCTGTAAATCTTATTTTTCAAAATGAACTTCATTCTTGGATTCAGAGTATCGAATTTAGCCTAAGGTGAAATTTTGGTACTTTTCGGATAACTTTCATATTCTGATGAATAGTGAAAATTACTAAATTATAATTAAAAACAACTTTTTTAATCGAAATAATTAATAGTGATAAATTATTAATTTGAGTGGTTTTAAATTATATTTAGAATATATTTTTACAATTTAATACAATGTTGGTCATTGGTTGTAATTTCACATTTAAACCAGACATAATCAAGTGTCAATCTTTTGATATATATTGTTTCCTAAAAACACGCTATTTATTTTAACAGCGGGATTTAATTATAAAATTAATTAATGCAACTTCTATGTTATGAATTTGGTAAAATAGATTTCATTTTTGAATTCAGAATATGAAATATAGCTTAGGATGAAATTTTGGCATTGTTCTGAAAAACAACAATTTTTGATTAATAGTGAAACTACTAAGTGGTAGTTAAAAAAAAAACTGAATTTTTCATAAAACTTAATTTTGCCGCTTCTGTAAATGGAATTTCGAAAATCCGAGAGACACGGTTAATATCAAGGACTAAAATGTGGTTCAATGAGATGAAAATAATTTTTTGGTGAATAGTAACTTTTTACTTTTTTTACCGCGGTTAATAGTAAATAGGGTAACTAAGGGTAAATATGATATCAATATTACCCTAACACATGTCCTAATTCTATTGGACAAGTGTAATTCGGCCAAAAACAAACTTAGGAATAAAATATGACCATTTAGGCCCACTTGGATTAGATTAGGACATTTATTATTAATTTATTTAAAGAAGGGTTAAAATAGTTAAAATCAAAGTTTAATAAGTAAATCATTTTTAATATGGGGTTATACATTAGATAAATTCGACTATAAATATTAATTAGAAAGCTAAAATAATTTTCTACATAATGGTATTTTATTTGTAATTTTTAGACATCAAATAATTTAATTAATTTATGACACAAAGATGATGCAGTAATTATCTTATTTATGAAATATTGACATAATTGATGTTATAAACACCAAAATAAATGTAATTTGAGAATTTTTATGAATTCCACTAATTTTCTAGCTAACTATGATATATTAATGTTGATTTAATCAACTTGTTTCGAACATTTAATTCTGTTATGACTTTCACAAAAATCATATATCAAATAGTGTCAAAATTGACACAAAATAGTTTTTAAATCAAATATTATATTATTAATTGTTATTTTATTCCTAAAAATCTAAGGTTCGGCCAAATGACTTAGATAAGGATATATATATTAATAATTAACAATTTGGGGTTCTTTTGGCATGTTATAGTAAGTGTATTAACCATATAGTGAAAGAAAACAAAAAGACACGGTAAAAGTTAAATTATTTAACTTAGAGTTAAATCTAATTGATAAGGTTTAAAATAAGATCCAAACATGTATAAATTTGATTGGTTGATGAGATTACAACCCTATCTCATCTAAGCTTCGAATATGAGTAATTTTTGGAGGTTTTTAAGTGGGGTTAGATTTATTATAAATTAATATTTTTAAGAATTCCTAAGGTGCCCCTCTCCTCCCCTATAAAAGGACACCTCCTCCCCCTCCTCCTCACACCAATTTGAGCTCTCAAGCTCGGCCAACCCCTGCCAAAATCTCTTCTCCACTTCCCTAGAAAAATCCTAGAGGTTCTGGTCTTCCTCAAAGACCAATTTTAGTGCCCTAAGAGGAGGTCTCAAAGTGGCGCTTCAAAGAAGAGGTAATTACCGTTACCAATTCTTTCATCTTTATTTCTTCTTCCACTTCTTCTTATTAGGTTGTTTCATTATGAAGTAATAACATCAGTATCACTCATATACTGATATGTTATTATATGTATGAAACATCCTTATTTCACCATCTATCCATCCTACGGAAAAAGAAATCACCGCGCGTGCGTACGTACGGAATACCGTCTCCACGCCGTGGTGTAATCTATTTTCCACCACCACCTTACATGGATGGGTATAATGGTGTAAAGAATAACTATACATAGTTATTACAACATCATATTGATTCTGATATATTGTATAATCCACTCCAATTCAATTCAATATTTATAGAAATGATATCATCGCTCGTGCGTACGTACGGACTACCGTCTCCACGACGCGATGAGATTCATTCTCCATGTTAACCATTTAAGAATGATTATAAAGTATATATAAGAAATAATAATGAAATATATGACATTATAAAGCTACTGGATTTATGTATATATATATATATATGTATTTCATCTACTTACTTCCATTCAAGACAATAAGGAAAGGAAAATAGCGTTCATGCGTACGTACGGACTACCGTCTCCATGAACGGTGTTTTTCATTTCATTTATCTATCTATTATATATGTATATATACTGAATATATATGATATATAAATAATATTTTATATTCTAGAAGTAAGTAAATCATGATATAAGTAATAATAATGTCAAGAACAACAAGTCAGAACACCTACGATAAATGAAACGATTTTACCCAAAACACTTCTTTAACATGGAATTTACAGAAGAACGGGTAATATAATGTCATAAGTGAACCATATATGATATCATAACAATGAATATGATTCTGTAATAAGAAAATGACATTATTTAAATCATTATACAGGAGGTTCGGACACTTACGAAGCAAATCGGACCTAAGGTAAGGGAAATATCACAATCTCATTTTTATCCGAGATTGTTTATTCGTAAGTATTTACTGGGGTGTATTTTATCATACAAATCCATATTTCATCAATATGTAATATTATTTTCATCCACCTACAATTTTTTAAATCCATTTTTACCCTTCGGTGAGTTTTTAGTAAAAGAAATAAAAGAAATCTTTTGTCGTTTTTCGTACGAGGTACTTTTTGACTTTTCCGACAAAAGTACAAAGAATGTTTTTTTTAACTTATACGGCATGAATGGATTTTTAAAACATTATTTCCAAGAAGCTTCCTTTACAAGTTTTCAAGTTTATTTTTAATCAACTTCTTTTATTTTAAAGTTTTATGACATGTTATGAAAGGAAAAATGTTTTTGAAGTAGAAAGGATATTTTCCTCAAGAATGAAGTTCAAGTGTTTTATCAAAATTATTTTCCATCTAAGATAATAAAAGGGTTCTGTTTGTATCCCTATTATTACATGGATTTGATTATGTTTTGATGGAAAAATTTTTATGAATTCCTTTATCTTATATGAATTGTTTTATGATGTCATGTTGTTTAAGAATCCCATTTTTGTTACATGGGTTATGCGATGATGTATGATTTATGATTTTGTGGCACACATAAGAATGGTATTCATTATGAGATGGGTGGGACCTATATCTCCCTCCAATGCATTGGGTAAAGATTTTATATCTCATGAGATAGACATGGCTGAAATGGTAGGTTATACCGGTTCAGTGAAACAGGACTGAAACGAGGGTTACTCGATTCAGAAAGGGACTTTGTCCACTAAGATAGTCTTGGCATTGAGTCTTGACTAACAAGAAATGATTCTCTATGATTATGTGTGTATGCCACAAAGTTTCATGTTTTAAGTTATGATTATTGGGATTACATTTCACTTCTATGATTTATCCCATGTTATGATATTATGAGCTTTTTTTGCAGGTTAAGATTTCCAAAAGCTATGTTCTTATATATATGATGTGATTGATATTTCTTTTGTTTACCCTTACTGAGCATTTGAGCTCACCCTTTTATGTTTTCTTTTCCCCAGGATATAAAGAAAGGTTTTTAGGTAAAAAAAAAGGAAGATCTTTATGGGAGATATTGAAGAACTTTCACCACGATTAGAAGATTACGTTCCGAGTTTCCAAAGACACTAAACTATTACGATCCTTTAGTGTGTGTTTTTGTTATGTACTAAGTATTCCGCAAAAGTAATGTAAAGTCTATGTACGTCAGGCTTTGGGTCTCTACAGTTAGAGGGGGGAGTCTCATGGGGGTCATGGTCGTAAGGATTTGGGGGTTATAGGCCCAGGGTCTCTGCTGGGGAGAGGAGTAGGGGTGTGTGGAAAGGGGGTTGTGGGCTTGAGTTCACTGTTGGGGAGAGGGGTTCACCACCAGGGAGAGGAAAGTAGGTCGAGGGAGGTGGGGGTCAGGGCCACATCGAGGGAGAAAGGGATAGGGAGGGATTATAGTTTTTTTAAATGTTTTTGTGGCAGTTTAATTAAAATCATCATTAATTGAGATCATAAAAAATATCACCATGGTTTCATAAAATCACCATGATATTATATATATTTTTAACTGGAATTATTTCGTGGTGGTTACTAGAACATCCATGAATAAAATGCCACAAACCATCCCTTTTCTTATTGTTCTTTACACAACTTTTGTGAAACATGTTAGAACATTTTTTAGTACATGAATTATTCTACAAGCGGTTTATAAATGAATTTCGTAATATTTATCTCCCTATATAGAGATTGATTACAATAGATTCTGATTTTTATTTCAATGGTGTGTATAGGAATCCTTTAATGATTTAAAGATGAGATTAATTACACGATCGGTGGTGTAGCCACAAAATTTGGTAGAAACATTTGAGCTACTTTTTTATACTTCTAACCACATAGGTGTTGAGTACTTTCTCCAAAAATTTGGGGGAGGCTATAAGTCATTTCTCCTGGAACAAAATCATTAGATATGACCCAATAGAATAACACATCCATTGAAAAGTGTTTTTGGAGGTTCTATTTTCAATATAATGAAGTATATAATATATTCTTGATCATAAATTCAATGTGTTTTATGATCATAAAGGTATTAGGTACTCGATGAAGGAGTATGAAGCTACACCAAGACATGTGAGATGGATGTTACTACTAGAGGAGTTCAAAATAATAGTCAAGGATAAGAAGGGATTTGATAACCAAGTGGATTATCATTTAATTATACTTTCCAAACCTATTAGAGCTGAAATTATAGGAAAATAACCATTGGATGATAACCACCCAGTAGAGAACTTGTACTTTATTGAAGGAGAAGTGCCATGTTATGCTGACATGTTCATTTTTCTCGTACATTTTTTGATGCCTTATAATTACATTTCCCACCAATTTCATTAATAGAAATCAGATTTTAGATATTACATTTGGGATGATTCATTTCATTGGATGATTTGAAATGACCAAGTGATAAGAATTTGTTCGAATGGGGGTAAGTTTTTTATTATAATTGTGTTTTGTGATCCATTAGCTTGTGGAGGACACTTTTTTCCAAAAAGGTAAAAAAGTAAGGTTTTAGAATGAATAATTTCTTAGCACACCCATTTTGAAAATGTGAAAAATATCATTTTTCTAGAATTATTTCAAAGAGACATGAAATGCCCTAAAATCCAATTAATTTTTATGGGACTTTTTAATTCTACTAGATAGATTTTATTGGTTCTTTACTATTTTAATTTTAAAATTCTTATTTCATTATTGTAGTTGATTATGTTTGCCAATGGGGGGAAGAAAAATCCACCCAGACTAATGATGTTATAGTTTGTTACTTTTCCAAGGCTAACATATTTTGTAGGATTGGATTTCCCAGAGCCATCATCAATTATTAGGGGAGTTATTTTTCAATATGAGAATGGTTAATTTTCTAATGATGTATGGGTTGATCATATTATATCCAATATTTTTTATATATAGACTAACGATCTAGAATATGTGTCTAATCCTAAAATAAAAGGAATTTTAGAAAACACTGTTAAATTGAAACAGGAGGATTTGAGTCAATAGTTGGAAGAAACATTGTGGTATTATAGGATATCCTTAAAAACCATGATTGGGATGAGTCCATATAGGTTGATTTATGGGAAAAGTTGTCACCTATAAGTGGAAGTGGAGAAAAAGAATATTGGGTTTGAGAAAGATGAATTTCAGTCTTCAAATTGATGAAAAATAGAGAAGATTATTGTTTCAGAAGCTGGATAAAATTAGATGGAAACTCTTGAAAATTCTCAGATTTACCAACAGAGATAAAGAGTGCCTCTTGACAAGATGATCCAACCGAAATACTTCCATCATGGAGAAAAAATTCCACTATTCAACTCAAGACACAATATGGAGCTATTTAAACATTATTCCAAATGGGAAGGTCTATTTATAGTTTTAATGTATATCATTTCTATTATTATATATTATTATGGATGGAAATTAATATCCATTCACTTTTAATGGACACAAGGTGGAGAAATTCCATGGGACCTTTCCATCAGATCCAATGGATGATATCAAACTTATCCAACCTATTTACCATTAAAATTCATCAGGGCATACCTCTCAGTTACACATTCATACTTATTGTGATTAAATATACAATTTTCTTACTAGTTAAATACATTTGAATGAATTTAGGATATTTAATCATTTATGTGTAAGGTATGGATGATTTTTATTTTAGGATTTTCAAATTTTTATTTTTCACCTCTTCAGAAAAAATTATATTTTTTTAGTTTTTTAAATTATTGTTTGTTTCATTTTAAATTGTTTATGTTTTTAAAACTTGTGAGTTGAAATAATTATTATTTCCTTTTTTTATACTCGTTTCAATGAGTGAATCAATTTATTCCATCAAACTAATCTTAAATGAATGCTTCAAATATATCTGTTTCAAGTTAAAAAATTTGGGAATTTCATGAAAAGTACTGTGATTTTTTAATCGCATTCAACATCTCACTTTTTTTATCATTGAAATCACATTCCTATGAGGGTTATGAAACATTTTTTAATATTCATTTCATTCAGATCACTTCTTGAGAAAACCAAACCTTGCTTTCTTTAACCATAATTTGATTTATTCCTATCAAAAATTGATAGTTTTATGTACTTTTGTTTCAAATGATGGAGGTATTTATTTGGATTTATAGCCCTATTTTCCAATTAATTCATTTCATTTTGTCTTTCACAGTACATTTAATCCCTATACCCCATATAATCCATGAACATGCTATTTGGTTAGCCATATTCCATGAAACATTTCCAAATTCAAACTACTATTGAAGTGAAATTTCATGATCTACTTGAACATAAATTTTGGGGAAGTTGTCTTGTATTTTGCTACCTCATTTGATGATACTTTGGGTAGAAAATAAAATTTTTTACGGATATGTTTTCTTATGAAATAAATAATTTTCTTGACTGATGTGCCACTCGAGAGCTTTCATGTTAAGATAATTTCTCTCTTTTAAGATCTTCTAATCGAGACAGAAAGTTGTTCCTGTATAGTGATTTAACAAAAATATGATTATAATATTGACATTTTTTATAATGAAATACTGAATTTTGTGCAATTTTTTTGAGTTTTAATTATAATTGGGATGATTTTATACTATTAGTGTGATTAGGATACCATAATTGATTGAAAGTTTGAATCTTGCAATTTTTCTTCAAAAATATCCTTTTTCATTTAATTCGGCCTCATAATTTTTCACATCTAAATCCTTCCAACCAAAAACCATATAAGAAACTTAAAAATTATTCATGATTAATACATTTTATTAACTCGCATCAGGTGGGAATGTAGTAATTTATCAATCTTGTGGTGTCTCTTGCATGAGTTTGCTAGAGATAATCCTTGTTGAAAATATAAATTTGTGTGATGAGAGAAAATTCATTTTAGGTAGGTGTTTTGTGTGCATAGGAGGAGAAATGAAGTGGAAATATATTGAATTATATGAATGGAGAACTTGAAATAATGGTTTCTGAAGAGGAAAGGTATCCTTTCTTTAATATTGGGTTATTGGTGGATCACTTGTGTACGTGTTTCGAATTTTATTTGATCTAATTTTGTCAATGACTTTACTAGGAGGACAACTACTATCTGTGGGGGAATTTATATAATTAATATTTTCGTTTTTCTCATGTGTGGTTAAATGATTTAAACCCTTCCCATTAATCAATTATAGGTGATTTTTATTATTTTAGTATTTTTTTGAATTCTGGGTTTAATTTAAAAAATTCTTTAATTCTGGAAATTTAGCATTTTTATGGGGCTTCTGTTTTTTGGGAATAATTTTTTCTGTTTGTATTCCATTTTGTTTATCCATTTTTTAGACATAATTTATACATGGACTTCATCTTTTTGTGTTGGATCAAGATCTAATTCTAAACACACATGCCCATAAAAATCAATCAATTGGAGAAGTTGTTCTAGATGATAGAATGGACCCTACCTCATTAATAGAGGCATGTAACAATTATAGTCATAAAAATTATGTGATTCTTGATGGATTGGAAACTTTTATTCGATATTCATTTTCTAATTAAATTTCATGGATAATTTCAATCATTAAGTCATCAATTTAATTCACTAAATTGGAGGGAGTTGAGGAGTCTCCTTAGGTAGAAAATGTCTTCTTTAGTACATCATGCATAAGTTTTACGATACTTGTCCAAATAGGAAGGGATTTTTTGGGAGCCTCAAAAATAGAGATCATACAAAACTTTATGAATTCAATTTCCAAATTTTAATCCATTTATGATATTTAATAAACTACAAATGTTAGTGAAAATAATCCAGGGGATATATTTTCCACCAATCAATCCTGTAAAAATAATTTTCTACATCTAGTCAAAGGTGTTCTAGATGATGAAATAGGGTCTATTTTGGAGTATTTTATTATTAAAGATCTATAGAATTTGTATTTTCCCTTTTCCTAGTTTTATAAATATCTTTTATTCCTCCTAGAACATTATTACACTTCACATGGAAGGGTAAAACTTTTTTGAGTGATTGGGAAGGGAGATTTTTCCTTTTGGAATATGGGAGTATTGTGAAATAATGTAAAACACTTTTTTTCTATTGAATGGTATCTATTTTTAATGGTTCCAAATTCTTTTAATGCAATCGTATTTTGGGTATTTTGTTTAATTCATTATTTATTGATTTAGTTACTGATTATTAAACTCTCTTATTCTAGTGCAGTTCGTGTCAATAGAGTAGATTGTGTTAGGTGGTGAGTGTCTAGAGATCTTTGGAAAATGTGTGGAATAATTGAATTATTTCTAAATTTATAAGGATTATAAATTACTGATAGAGACTCACCTTAGTTTTTTAGAATAGTTTTGTGAATTTTTAGGGACACAAGAGTGGTTTCTGTTGCTTCCTTCAATTAAGGGTGATTAAAAACACTATCTAGGAATCATTCATTTTTCATTTAGGAGGAAAATAGGGGGACTAATATTTTCTTCCATGATGACATTTGAAAAGGTGATATTTCAATAAACCTATCACATTCATCAAAAAATTGGGTTCAAAGTTCATTTTTACTTCTTTATTTATTTTTAAAAACAAACAATTGCAAATAAAATATCAATTCTTACTCTAATTTCAAGTTGAAATGTTATTGTTGTTTGATACTCTCTAGAGGCAACCTAGGTTGACCACTATACAATATTTTCACTTATGGAATATTTACTTCTGATAGATCCAATGATAGGCATGTGTCAGAATAACATGAAAAGAAACATAAAATATCATGCACTACTGGAAATATGACTTTTACCAACGGTTTTGGCCAAACCGTTGGTATAGTTCATTAATTTGGACTTATACCAACGGTTTTGGCCAAACCGTTGGTATAGGGGGGACCTATAGGACCTATACCAACGGTTTTGGCCAAACCGTTGGTATAGGTCCTTCGATTTTTAATCGAATCTTCTTACCGAGAACATTATATAAATCAAATTTTAAATTTATTAAAACAATACATATATATATTTATGAAATTATGTTCACAAAAGTCATGTTAGGTTAGTGGTTAAGTGATTCAATTATAAACTAGAGGTCCTGGGATCAAATCCCCCCGGATGTTTTTTTTGAAATACATATACCAACGGTTTTGATAACCGTTGATATAGGTTTTCATATTACTTATACCAACGGTTTTCAAAACTGTTGGTATAGGTCTATAACAACGGTTTTCCCAAAACCGTTGCTATAGACCTATTGTCACGGCTTACTTGACAACGGTCCTCCAAACCGTTGGTATAGCCTATACCAACGGTTTGAGGGCCTATACCAACGGTTCCAAACTGTTGGTATAGGGTATTTTTCCAGTAGTGATGAGAATAAGTAAAACTATGATATTACGTATCAAAGGGGTTATATATATACACATTATAATGTAACATAAGTATATAACATGACATATGTCTCATAGAAGGAAAATGGAGACAAAATTATCTTACCTTAGGTTTTACTTCCTTCACATGTGTGTGAACCACAAATATAATAAAATATTTTTGTTATACATATATTATAGAACCATAATCAAATATTTCACACCATATATGATTTAATTACATTTATTTGTGACCCATTTATAAAAACGTTTGTTAATATCACTATTTTGGGTGATAATTGTTTTGTTTTTTCATGAATGTTTCTTTTCATAATATTCATTATTTTACGTTGATAATGGTTTCATAATATATTTAATATTAACCATTATATATATATAATATATATAAATTAGTATATTTATTTGTGGTAATCAATAAATTTTCTATGTTGAAGATGGATTGCACTATTCTTGTAGATGGTAGGCCCTACGTATGCATGAACATTGTCTCCATTTTTCATGATGAAGGAAAATAAAAAAAAAGTAATAATTCACATTTTCATAATAATTATTATGTTATATATAAATTTTATATTATTTAAATCTATCCTTATTACCATATATATAAAAATAAAATGAATAACATTTCACATTGTTATGTAGAGACAGTAGTCCACACATACGCCTTACAGACGTTATTGTTTTCCAATAGATCTGGATGGTAAGAAGTGATATGTAACATTATATTTATAAAATTATGGTTATGTAATACTTATCACATATAATAATTATTTTTAACAATATTACATTCCATGTAAATCGTAATATAAAAATGAATGGCGTTGATTTATGATGTGGTAGTCCACCATACACACAAGGGACATAATCGTATCCCCTACAGGATGAAAAGTAAGAATTTATAGGTGATATAATTTTTAAATATGTATCATAATTTCAATAATATTATATAAATTTGTTAAATACATCTTTATATCCATCATTTAAACATGGTGATGAAAAATGAATTACATCGATTCGTGTGGTTGTAGTTTGTCATACACAAGAATGAAGGTTTCATTTCCCATTTCATGGAAGAGGAGAATGATATTGGTCATTAACATAACATAATAACATCTAATTACTTTTTATATACTTTAAGAATTATATTATCATAGATGTTGTAGATTTTAAGGAGTTTTAAAATATGTAAAATAAAAATGCATAGTTATAAACAATACATGTTCATTGAGAAACCACTTTTGGTTTATACTAAATCTGTCATAGATTGCCTTTATATTAAACCAAAAACACTGGGATATAGGGAGGGAATTATTTAAGATATTTGGGTGTTTATGTTTTGAAACAATTTTTTTGGAAGTGTGAAGATGTGATTAGAGGGTGGATTTTTATAATTTAGGGGAGAGGACACACTTGGAAATTTTCTAACATAATCAATTACACTAACATTATTGTCATGTAAATGTCCTAAAAAATGTTTATTATTGAACCATATAAGTTATAAGGTCTACCTATTTCCATATATTAGTATTTATACATGTTCGTGGTCATTTTAATCCCTTATCTTTTTATTTAAACTCCTTGGTAATTTAATTTTTACCTTATTCATGGAAATTAATTTTTAATGTTTTCTCTCTTCATTATGGTAAAACATTAAGTTGAAATTATTATATAATAATTATTATTATTATTTAAAATACAGAATCAATTTTTCTATATGTATTTCACATTAGTGGTATAATTCAATTAAAAATTATACATGCAGATGCGTCAAAAAAAACTGGGTTTCCAAAGAAAATCATTCACAAGTTTAAAACATTTATATATCAAAATAAAATATAAAATGTATTTAAATGATAAAAATTAATTAAATTTTAATATAATTTAAAAACATTTAATATAAAAAAAATTTAAAATATAATTAAATTTAAAAAATGAAAATGTTATTTTCATTAAAAGATCAGTATTTTTCACTATTTATCAAAAAAAATAATCTTTTCATAAAATTATCAAAAAATTAACCGAAGATAATTTTGAAATATATATTTTAAAAATAAGGATTATATTTTTCAATGATGTTTTTAAATTTTTTTAAAATGAATTTTTAATCATGTTTGCAAAGTGGGACTAAAAAATAACAGTTTTCAGAAAATATTTTGTTTTACATAAAATTATTCTTACTATATTTATAATATATATATGACCTAAAAATTTATTTTATACACGGTTAAACCATATAAAAATCATAATTTATTTTTTCAAATTCAAATCCTACAACTTAAAGGCTATGTTATAATGGTCTTATTTAAATAATAATATTTTAATAGAGTTTCAGGTTTTGTCTAAACTTGGAGTTTCACACATCGAAATGTATCAAAGTGATAGAAAATATTTAAAAAATATTATCATTCCATCTCGACATGTTAAATTCTATTATAATATTGGAATTGTATTTTATTCATGATATCAATCATAATTTTCCTCTATTAAAAGATCAGTTCATTACTTGTAAATAGTTTCCCATTAATATAGTGTGACCACATTAGTTTTGTGGATGGAATAGGGATTAAAAAAAGTAAAATATTAGAAATATACATACACAATTGAATAAAACAAGATATAATAAATATTTCTTGGGATGAAATAGTTATTGATTTAATATACATTACATGTATATTGAATTGATGGTACATTTTAAAACACCCCATTAAATACTAAGTGTGATATAACATCCAAAAAACCCACATGTCAATACCTCGATCATCAAATAGGGAAGGTTGATGCTATAGTTTGTTCCCATGGATTATCTTCTGTAATTTATAATGGAAATTGATATTTCTAAATTTTAGGTAACCATATATCCTAGTGAGATTTGGGTAACACATAATTGGGAATTCTTAAGAGTTTTGATACTGTAGTTTATTTTTTATATTCATTCCATAGATTTGAAAAAAACAGTTTTCCCTATAAATATCTAAGACTCATATGTGATTTGATTAAAAATTTAGACTACCTAAATATCTAATCTTTCATAGGAAAACTATAGTCAACTCAGATCATAGTGAATTATAGTTCTTGTATTACTATATGGATATGATGTATAGAGTCATCATTTTTAGTGGGAGTAATTTCATTAATATTCCTTGATAAAAATATATGAAACATGATACTTAACCATATATATTTCATTAATGTATATTAAGGTGAAATCATGATTATATTTTTAATATCCCTTATAGGTCGTACAAATAAAATAATTTTATATTAGTATATATGGTTGAGAAGGGTTCTCAGAGAGAAGAGTTATGAGTATCCAAATATAAATGTGATGGATATAAATTTCACTAAATCTACATAATGTGCAATGGATACTGAGTGTGGATCACACATATGTACTGATAAACATAGAGTCATCGATAGAAGGGAATTGAAAATGGTTACAGTATATCTTCATGATGGTAATATTGTAAGATTGTTTTTCTTTATAAGTTATCCCCTATGGTCTAACATTACATAGTGGATTAGTTTTAGATTTAGAGGATTGTTATTATGTTCCTTATATAAAGATAAATTTGATTTTTGTATCTTCTTAGGAAAACTTGTATTTTGCATTCATCATTAGGAACAGTGTTTCTTATATATATATAAGAATCAAATGTTTTATATCATTGGTAATGTAACTTCACAACTTGGAAGCCACTAAAATGGTTCTCTGAGATGGTTGGTTACAAGGCCTCAAGTGTACCTCCCTGTATACAAGAGGATTTTGACTAGAAGTTTGGGCCTAGGGTGTGACAGTGGGGAGAATATTACCTCATATCATTGTGAGAAAAAAGTGCAAATATCTAATTATCATTCATAGTAATAAATAAATAGAATTTAGAAGACATAAATAAACTATATGGTAGAACATTATGTAATAATAAAATGAGATTCTTTAAAATATTTAATTTCTATTTCATATATAAAACAATAGTCACTAACATGGAAAACAATAAAAATACAAGACTATAAAAATAAAATAAAATAAAAGAATAGGGATCTATTACTTACTTTGATTTTCACCAGCTGTTGGGTCTCCAGACACTGTCGAATGGAACTGGCGAAATTAGAAGAACCCAAATTCGAAGCTCCACTCAAACATGTGACTCATAGCCTCAGCCCAATCCACCATGAAACTATACTCAACCTGAAAAGAAGACGTAAGTTCACCATTCACATTAATGATCATGTGAAGGATTGAGATATAATATCTGGATTCCACACCAATGATGATCCTGTAGAATATTATTCCATATGTTCCTAAAAAGAAGAAATGCACGGCCTAGATGAGACACAACTAAACAGATAAGTAAATTCAAAAACACAAAACCATATTTGAACCTCGAGTCTATTATCCCATCTAACTAGGAATGTGAAAAAATGGATATCCATATTTATATGTGTGTACATTTATATTAACATATCTATATTGATATACATAAATATTTAAATACATTATTAAGGTGACTAAAATATTATAAAACCAATTAGTACCCAATCCTTGGTTCCCTAACCCCAATCGCCTAGACATCCTTTTAAAATGGAATGAAGCTTGACTTCATGCCACTAAAACCGTCTAAAATTAAGTTATTCTCTAGGTCTGTATTCCCAATAAAAATAGAACAACTTCATCCAATGTCGAAAATTTATCTAATCATGCATCCTCACTATTGGGAGATACTCATTCTAACCCTTGGTTCACCTTAACTTGTCTCCAATAATTTTAAATAATTATTCCAAGTACATATGAACATCCTATAAATGGGAAAGAGTTAAAACCCATGTTTCTCATGCCATGTAAATTGTGTCCATTGTCTGGTCGCCAGGTCTCAATCTGTATGTGGTCCCGACATTCAAAACTCAGAAAATCCCTAAGGTTCTGACCCTTAGGTGATCATAAAGGAGAACTCATTGGTTAAATTCCATGACCACCCTAGGAGTCTCTAATAAGGTATATAAGAATTTTTCTTATCATCTATAATAGTGTAATCATTCTGGGTATCCTATGTTGTGAGTTGTAATGCCCAACACCATGGATAGGTAAATAGAATGGGGAAACGTGATTATCCCTATCAAGCTATTGGTCAGGGAGAGTATAATAATTTTCTATATACCACCACAATGAGAGAGTAATCATCCCCATAATATATAAAATAAGATAGAGAAGAATCTTCCTCATCACTTGAGAGGGAGGGATCAACCATGAGTATCATTACTAGGGATGACATGCCTGTATATCATAATTATAGGCTAAAAATCCGGATCCCAGGAAGCATATATGGAAATACTATATAGGATCAACAACATGATCCAAGGTAGTATCTTTCATTATATAATTATGTATAATAAATAACATGGCTTGGAATCCAAATCCAATTATATATGATCTGTGCATTACAAAAAATAAGACTGATCCCAAGAAGAACATCTGGCCATCCAGAAGATAAATAAAGATGTTTCATGTTAGGCTCAAAAAAAACTATCCTAAAATCACCTCTGGTTATCGTCACGACATCAACAATAAATAGGTCGATGAATAAAAAAGAGTAATGGGGGTTTAACCTCTAAACCAAACACTACGTCCATAGCCCCATGGAATTACAGGTTTGGTGCGGGTTCAATGGTGACACCAGCAACCATATCTACCCAAACCCAACATACAGACTCAGGTTCAGTCAAATACTAGTGAACCCACTAGGTCCCTAAAGTCAAAAAAATGAGAGGAATCAAACTTGGTATCCTTAGTAGAAAAAGATAAATGAAGAATCCTACATGGGATCCTCATGTTCCCTGTACAAGTGAAGTGATATTACTCAGGATCCTCTGTTTTAAGGTAAGGTATGAATCCTACATGGTATCCTTGAATATTAATCAACAAAGGATTCTAAAAAGTGATCCTCAAAATGGTATTTAGAAAAAATAGGTGTCCCACATGGGACCCTCATAACACGGTATTAAATAAAAGGAAACCTGTAGGGGATTACCTTGGTCAACATTTATGAAAATGTGTCTATTATGAGATCCTTTATATAAGAATAAGATAAAGTCATCCTACATAGGACCCTCTAGGTCGAAACATAAGCATAGAAATCCTACAAGGTAACCTTATAAAATAGTAGTCTCACAGCCTTCTAGCTTGAAGGGAACATGTCACATGGGAGACGTCCTCAAGTGAAAAGATACAAAATCCTTGATCGAAAGAGATATCTTGTGGCCCATATAATATCAGTTATCACTCTCAATAGTCATTGGATATTACTACTAGATGAATAACCTCTCCTTTATAAAAACTCAGGGCATTCTACCCAGGAGTACAAAAAATAGCTCACTAGTCTGACCATAGAGATCTACATGGAAATATACATGGAAAGGATTCCCCATGGGTACAATTCTGACTCTTCATTGAAAATATATGAAACCCCAATTAAGGGTCTCAAGGGATTATTACATGGCATTTTTTCCTTGGAACATGACATGTATCCTCAAGGCCCCACCTGGGCATGTACTCTAGCCAGAATTGGTGAGTAAACACCCATGTACATTGTGTTTCCTCCCTATAAACAGTGTATAACCTAAATGGGATTACATATGATGTACCTCACATGGTATTTTTATGTATATAGTCGGTTTTTTGTACATCTACATGCGGTTCGACCCACACAAGGTCTTGTCATGTTCTCTACCATGCCTTGTGTCCCATACACTCAAACCTGGGCAAGGTACTCGATTACTTGGGTGTGTCCTTGTAAATCTTGTGTAGAAACCATACATGGTGTGTAATTATAAAATATCATCTTCCTCAAACAATAAAAACACTTGGTATGTGTTCCCTAAACCACATTCCATATTGTCGTGTTTCCCTAAAACGAAAAACCCTCAAATCGCCCTGAAATCCCCCTTTTTTAGAAAAAACATTAGATTGACCCACCATATGTCCCAAAATGTATAATAGGGCATTAAAATTAAAAAAAATTAAATTAATGTGATTTATAGAAAAACATAAAAACATCCTACCTTTGGAATGAATCCACAAAATCTTCACCAGTTTCTGTAGTCCACTATTGTCACACGATGATATGACGCGTACCAATATTCATGGTGGTACCCTACTTTCTCTACCTTTATTTATCCCTCTTCCTATCTCATTATCTCTCTTGAATATATGAATGAGGAACCCTTTCCACATCCAAGAGAATCTATGAGAAAAATAATGAAAAGAAAAATAAAGAAAAGGAAGAAAAAGGAAGAAAATAAATTTCAAAGGGGGACAAACCCATGCCCATCACCCAACATGGGTTTACACCCTACCTATGAAAAAAATTACCGTTGTGGACTGATAATTGGTTAAAGAATCTAAAACAAAAGATCTATTCAAAATATATTTTCGTACTAACCTATGCGAATAAATTATTTTTTGAATTATTAAATATTAATTGTTAAATCTTCTACTAATATTAAAAAGGCTCTAAATTCCACCAATGTCATGTACTAGGATAAAAAGCCTATTCCAGGACAAACAGAGTGGTCAAAAATATTATAGGAGATCACCTTATATAGTAAAAATATGATTTTAACCTTTATTATTATCAAATAGTAAAACAAATCAAATTTTTGCTCAAAATTTCCAGTCCAGAAACACAAGGGTCATTACAACCTCCCCACCATAAAAAATATCATCCATGAAAATCATGGTGGTATTAATGATAGACATGTTCTCAACCAACTAATATGTTAAACAATATATATGAATTTTCCAAAGACCAGTATCATGGATTCAACAATTGTATCTTATGCATATGACACTTAACTATAACCGATCTGGTACTCCCCACCATAAGAATGCCATTATCATCACCTAAAATACTGACATTGAGCTCAGTAGAATATGGAAAATTTTATATTTCAACTGAAATGAGGGTATCCACCCTTAGACGTAAAATATTGTACTCCCATCCATATGAAATACCTTATACTTCTCTTCGAGCATAACCACAACAAGCTTTCTTCCCCAAATAGAGAAGAACATTTAAAAGAATAGAAGCTCAATGTATAGCTGATTCTCTCTAATTGTAATCAATATGAATTCCAAACAGAACATGATGATATAAAAATTTCATTAAACTAATATTAAAAAAATATCATGTACATCAATTACAATCCATGCTCACAACATAGAGGCTAACATACCTTTAACCAACATCTGACACCACATCTCTAGATAATGGGTGTCCTGGTTTAGCCATGACTCATCTGTCTTGGGGTACCCCAATCATTATTGAAGTCACCTCTACCAAAGAGATAAATTTAGTATTTTACCAAAAATCCTTGGAAACCATGCCTATGAGAAGTATTTTAAACCATCGGTCCTAGGATCGTGCTTGACCACTCACTGGATTACGATTAAATGGCACTACGCAAAACTAGTGAATACATTTATCTCCCAACTCACACTCGAAAAAGTTTTCCATTACCAATCTAAGATGAAAATGCTACATGTAATGTAATTCTAATTAATTTGGTATATTCCTTGTAACTCCTCTTAAAAATTGGGAACCTCATCTATGCCATGATTTATTCAATAACCACTTATCACCTGACATTATTCTAGTCACGAAAATCTATCTGTGCTCCTACAACATTGAAAATAATTTGAATACTATTCAAGTGGTATAGGAACCAAAAACATTCCTTCCCATAAAATACAAACATGAATCCAAACACCCGAGTTGATTCTTAAAATCTAAATGCATCATAATGCCTATATTGGAAAACTCGATTAGCTATTGTGCCTCAATCTGAAAAAGAGCGCACAAAAAACCTCATCGAATAAAAAGGAATCTAAAAAACTGCTCTAACCTAAACCACATGGTCTAACCTCAAATAAAACATACAGAAACCTACAAGGGTCTGAGTCAAAACTAAGGGCCTCTAGGTCTCTCACCCATCCCTACTAATCATTTCTGACAACTAGGTAACATGGTCTGAATACCTATCCAAAAAGATCAAACCTTTGCAATGAAGGTAATGATAACAAAAAACTAAGCGGTTCCAAACAAAAAACATTGCATACAAGTTCCGAATCCTCACTAATAATCCTCATAAGTAACTACTCAATGGTGGTTAGGATACCATTGTAGAAGATACACGGAACTGAAACTTACTGGGAATTCATATAAAGTAATACCCCATGGAGGTCTATTTCAAATGAAATATTCTGGTATCTATTGTCATCGTACTCATAAATCTTACTAGATAACCATGAAATGAGAAACAACACCCTACATGGGGTAACCTATATGTAAATCATGTTCCATATTGTCCTACTATAATCGATGCACCACTTCTGCATGAGGTCTGAGTCATCAGCCTCAACATTAAGACCTCAAGGTAGATCCACATAACATGTCATCAGAATGAAATATATACATGTATGTTGGACTAATTATATAGGACCTATTCATCAATAAAACTTTACATTAGTAAGCCTATATTATGTGAATCCTACATGCCAAATATGATTCATTAGATTCCTCTTGCCTTCATAGGCTAATATTGAAAAACCATCCCTATCATGTTTCCAATGGGCCTAGAGACATAAATCCAAACAATTCATAACATCCACACAACATGTTTGTCACTCAAGTCCAAAATCATATAATACTATAACATCATAAATCAAAATACAAATCGCATACCCTAAAAACCATGACTTCTTATTTGAACATGAATTCGTGATGCAGTAGTCCAATATCCATCATAAGTTCCAACAAATTCCTAATAATCCTGTCTAACATACACTAAATATTGAAGTCTCAAAAAATAACACATATATTACCACAATGTAACATCTTGACCTGTATTCAACTAAAACAGTTCTTTGAGTCAGTGGGCTATGAGGAATCCAACATGCCTCCCCATATTCCAACAGTTTTCTACTAGCAGCAAGGGCCTATGGTGTGATCGTAGGGAGACCATGCCCTTATATTAGATTGAGAAACAAGTAGAAATAGACAAGAATCGCAAAAATAAGTAAATTAACATTTTTCAGAGGTATTAATTGAACTAAAATAGAACATGTCATAATAATAAATGAAAATTCTATAAAAACCCAAATAGATATGTCATACATACAACATTGTTCACCCACTGATCTGACCATACAAATATAAAAGTACAAACATTTACTGAAATAATAGTATAGATATATACTAATAACTCTATGCTAGACCACATAATTAGTATCTAGACACATTTGAACTGCACCAAACCAATCATAAGAACCCACACAAGCAACTCTACTGAAACGTGCCACTCAGGGCATTATCCCTATCCACAATGCAACTGTTGTCATCCAAAAAGAAGACATAAGGTCTACATAGATGTTGAGGTGCACATGAAGGGGTGAGAAATAATTTCAGTAAGCCACCCCAATAATGAAGCTATAAGATATACTATTAGAAGTGTATAAAAACAAAATCTTTAACATCATGGAGACACAAATTATAAGATGCGTAATGCCAAAAACGTGAAACCAGTGGCTAACCTCAAGTCCATAATCCTGGAAGATTTGGTATGTTCCACTATAGATATCAATATTTATATGTCTCTAAATGTAGATTACCATTCCTATAAATTTATAGATAAATAAGAATATACATGTATAATGTGAATGAAATATCTTTAAACCAGTCTGAAGATGATCCTTCAGACTGTAACCTTGATCGTATGGACATCTTTTACAATAATAATTAAGCTATAAGTCATGTCACTCAATACATATATAATTATATTGATATCTGTCACGACCCGTCCTCGGAGCCCGTGCCGTGACTACCCCAAGCCCGCCTTCCATAGGCCAGGGGCTGGCGACTAGCACCAAGGCGTAAAAGACCAGTAAACAGGGAAGGCATTGCCTTTATAAGTAACAACCACACAGAGTCAGCAAGCGGAAAGTAAAGTGCAGAAAAGTAAAGGGGGCCGGAAATACAAGCCCAACTGTAAAGTACAACTGAAAAGTAAAGTACAGCAACTGAAGAAAAGACGGCGGCCTCGTGTCGTCCACTGGCAATCCCACCTGAAGGGTGGGTACAGATAGCCTCCAGGCTCCTCGGGTCCCACGTCCTCTCCGAGCACGTCCCGCCCAGTGGTCCACCTCCAGGTACCGTCCTGCTCCACGCCCCAACCGTGATCAGCGCTGTCCGTCGTCTGCAACCAACACAACAAGGTGCGGGCATAGCCCGTGCAGGGGTGAGTACAAGCTACTCAGTAAGGACCCCGAGACCCCCGAAGGTCTCCCGAAATCCACAAAGGATATAGCACAAAAGAAAGATGCAATCACGAAGTAACATCTGACTCGACTTAGGCATATGCCCATACATATACCTAAGTCCCCAATTCTAGCTCTACTCACGAGTTCAAGAACAACTCAATCCACAAAGGAAAGCAAGACTCAAATCCACAAAGGAGAGTAAACAGTAAATCCACATAGGATAGTTCAACACAATCCACAAAGGAAAGTAACATAAGATTCAGCTCAACCAGGTATACTTTTTCAGATGACGTCAAAGATGATCACTGATCCATCTAAGTCGTCGGACCCACGAAGGATCGATAGGTACTAACCCCCGCAAAAGACCCACACAGGATCGGGCTCACACAGAACCTGTAGGCAGTGGCTCACACAGAACCGGTAGTAAGGACCCACATAGGATCGGGCTCACACAGAACCTGTAGGCAGAGGCTCACACAGAACCGGTAGCACTGATCCACGTAGGATCGCTGAGTGCTGTAGTCGACGCAGTCCACTGAGGATCTCTGCACGGTCGTCGCCGCAGTCCACGAAGGATCTCTGCTCTGCCGTCGTCGCAGTCCACTGAGGATCTCTGCTCTGCCATCGTCACAGTCCACGGAGGATCTCTGCTCTGCCGTCGTCGCAGTCCACGGAGGATCTCTGCTCTGTCGTCGAAGTCACAGCCAGCGCTAGGGTTCCCGCACAAAGCGAGCTCGTTTAGGAGGGTCCGCTCCACGAGCCGAGAGGCTGATACATCAACTGACACTTAGTCCGAAGTTGATGTATCCAAAAGTTCCGAATCGACAACAGGATCTCAACGCGACAGACGGCGCGTCAATCGGACGCCCGGTCTGAGAGTTATTGGCAATTTCGTCCCAGGGGCCCGGTTGGTTTTTAGGTCAAAACCAACCCGACCGTACTCCGCCTGTATCCGATCCTCGGGCGGAGTATGCCAAAAGTTCCGTCTCACTTAGAGGAAACTACCACAGCTGACGGTACGTCGATCGGACGTTCGTAGCTCAAGTTATGAGCGTTTCCGCTCCGAGGGCCCGGTTGGTTTCGTGTACGAACCAACCCGGCCGAACCCAAAGTCTTCCGAAACCTTGAGTATAATATACCGAAACGACCGTCTCGATCCAAGGATCGCGTAGCCACTGACGGTTCGTCAATCAGAGGTCCCAGGCCCAAGATATGGGTGAAAGAACGAAGAGGGCCCGAAACGGGGGTTCCGGGCCCGGGGCGACCCGGCCCGAACCCCCCCTGGGGTCGGCCGAACCGGGTCGGCCCGGCCGACCGGACCGGCCGGCTCGGCTTCGGCCGAGCGGCCGAACTGCCGCGGGTTTGACCCGCGGCTTGGAGAGGAACGCGGCCCCGCGGGGGGCCGCCTGTCACGCGGACGCGGCCGGGCTGCCGCGTCCGTTCCCGGTTCCGCGCGGCCGCGGAACCGGCCGCCGCCGCCGCGGCTTCAGCCGCGGCGGAAATTCTCCACGGCGGTGCGCCAGGCGCCGCCGCCTCCGGTCGTCGGTGCCGCCGCGCCGGCGACCCGCGCCGCCGCCACCTTCCGCGGGCCGCCGGAGTTGCTCCGGTGGCCCGTTTTGCCTCCCGTCTGCGCCATTGTTCCTCCCGGGACGCGTCCTCCACTGCGGAATCAACAAATGGCCCTTGCGTCGTGCTTTGTCCGTCGCCCGCCAAATCCGCACAAAAAGGAAGATCGGCGGAGGGTTGCCGGGTCTTGTTCGTTAGACCCGCACCCTCCGCGTTAGTCATAAACAACGGGAGAAACAAGAAACGACCAAATCAACAATTTTAAATAAATTTATAATTGTTCCGTGATCGGTTCCTTATTTTAAAAGAAATAAAATCACCGGAAAGGAAAATATTCCAAATCAACCCTTACTTTGTCGTCGACGTCGGACGAGAGGTCGTCGCGGAATTGCTCGTCGCGGAAGAAGGGGGATCGTCGCGTCGTCGCGGTATCCGGCGTCGCGTCGCCAATCTCCGGATCAAGAACAAACGGATTTAGTTAATTAAATCCGTTGTTATTGAAATTAAAAAGGGAGAAATAAAAGATTCGATTCTCACCTTTGTTGCCGAACGAGGATCGGCCGCGGAAGAAGAGGCGTCGCCGAAGAACGTCGCGGGTAGGGCTCGTTGACGTTGCAGATCTCGGTGTGCGTCGTCGAATTCCGGTCGCCGGCGTTCTTCGCGTTCTTCGCGTTCTTCGCGTTCTTCGCGTTCTTCGCGGAGAGGGTGGAGGCTCAGAGGAATTGCACAACGATAGCAATCCTCCAAAATAGACAAGTTTGTCTATTTTATTATTTTGCCAAAAAACGTAAAACGCATAAGTAACGACCCATTTAATTCACGAAAGAAACAGTCCATTTAATTCACGAAATAAACCGCCCAAATTAAATGGTCTGTTAAGAATTAAAGAAAACGCGTCGGTTGACTTTTCAGTTTCTTTGACGGGTTTTCGCGGGTGCGTTACTTAGCGAAAGAAACGGCGGGGCTCGTGCGGGCCCTGCCTCACAAATATACTACCAAGGGGGTAGGATATTTCTGGATAGCATCCTATCCAGTTCAACTCAGTTCAAGCCGTCTTTAAGTGGCTTCAAGTGGCTGCCAAGCAGCTTAAGTGAAATAGAATAAAGTTGTCGCACAAACTTTATTTTATTTCTGACTTAAAGCCGCAAAATTTAAAAACCACGTCTGAGCAAACGCAACTCCGGAAAAGGCGTTTCTAAGAAAATACCGGCGCTGCGATTTCATCGGTGCCCTCAGAATTCGATTTCGGGCACCGGTTCAAAAGATAGAAAAACCCGCTCGTTCGTTCACTGAACGTACCCGAGCCAAACTTCGGAAATTGATTCCGGGCACACCGGGCCTCGGAATCAGGTGCCGTCTGAAGCTGCGCTCTTGTAAAATTCCAAAGAAAATTAAGAAAAAAAAAATTTCCTTGAAATTTGTGGGTCTTTACATTACTCCCACCTCAGAGCTTTACGTCCCCGTAAAGATACATCAAAAACTAGGGGAACAAATGGGGGTACTGAGCACGCATCTGAGCCTCCCGCTCCCATGTGCTCTCCTGGAGGTTCCCGTGCTGCCATCTGACGCGCACAAGAGGAATCGACCGCCCACGTAGGACCCGCTCCTGTCGATCCTCGATCTCCACTGGGACCTCCGCAAAAGTCGCCCCATCGTCCACGTCCAGCTCCCCAAAGTCGATGATGTGCGTCGGGTCGTGCACGTATCTCCTCAGCTGAGACACGTGGAAGACATCGTGCACCCGGTGCAACTGAGGTGGTAGAGCCAGGCGATAAGCCACCTCTCCTATCCTGCTGAGGACCTGGAAAGGCCCGATGAAGCGTGGAGACAACTTGCCGCCTCGGCCAAATCTCCGTAAACCACGTCGAGGTGAGACACGCAAAAAGACGTGGTCGCCATCCTCGAACTCTAGTGGCCTCCGCCTCCTGTCAGCATATGACTTCTGCCGGCTCTGAGCTGTCCTCATCCTCTCCTGGATGATCTGGACCTTCTCCGTCGTGGCTCGGACCATCTCTGGTCCCACGAGTGCTGACTCCCCAGGGTCTGTCCAGCACAACGGTGATCTGCAGGGTCTGCCGTACAACGCCTCGTATGGTGCCATCCCGATGGTGGAGTGGTAGCTGTTGTTGTACGCGAACTCCACCAAGGGTAGGTGGTCCTCCCAGCTGCGACCAAAGTCGAGAACACATGCACGGATCATGTCCTCGAGTGTATGTATGGTCCTCTCCGTCTGACCATCCGTCTGAGGGTGGAAGGCTGTGCTCAGATGGAGCCGCGTCCCGAACGCCTCCTGCAACCCCTTCCAAAGCCGGGAAGTGAAACGAGCATCTCGATCGGAGACGATAGAAGATGGCACACCGTGAAGCCGTACGATCTCCTGGACGTAAAAAAAACGTCCCAAGCTCTCCACTGAGCCCTGCTCTCTGATGGGTAAGAAGTGTGCCGACTTGGTGAGTCGGTCGACAATCACCCAAATGGAGTCGTGACCTCTGGAAGTGCGTGGAAGTCCAGTCACTAAGTCCATAGATATGCCGTCCCACTTCCATTCCGGGACCTCCAAGGGCTGTACCAAGCCTGCTGGTACCTGATGCTCTGCCTTCACCTGCTGGCAGGTGAGGCATCGTGAAACGAACTCTGCCACAGCTTTCTTCATGCCCGGCCACCAGTGCTGTCGCCTGAGATCCTGGTACATCTTCGCCACTCCGGGATGCACCGCCAAGGGAGAAGTGTGAAACTCTCTCAGCACCTCCTCTCGTAAAGCGACTGGTACGAAGGTACGTCCTCTGAAAAGGATGTCGTGCTCTGCTCCATGGGAGAAGCCATCAGGCGCCTGACCTGAGGATATCAGTGCACGCCGGGTCTCACAGTCAGCGTCCCCACGCTGAGCCTCTCTAACCCGCTGTAGAAGTGGGGGAGAGACTGTGAGAGACTGAAGAAAGGCTGCTCTGTCTCTATCCACGAAGGATATCTGTAAGGAAGCTAGCTGCTCTGTCGCCTCCTCAAGTAGCTGAATGCCCGTCCTCCTGCTGAGGGCATCGGCTACCACGTTCCCCTTCCCATGAGTATAGACTATCTCAAAGTCGTAGTCCTGGAGGAACTCAAGCCATATCCGCTGTCTCAGGTTCAGGTCCTTCTGAGAGAAGATATACCTGAGACTCTGGTGGTCAGAAAAGACTGTGAAGCGCTCGCCCATCAGATAGTGTCGCCAAGTCTTCAGAGGGAAGACCACTGCTGCCAACTCCAGGTCATGAGTGGCGTAGTTCTGCTCATGCGGCCTCAACTGACGGGATCCGTAGGCGATCACGGCCCGCTCCTGCATCAGGACGCACCTGAGTCCAGTCCCTGATGCATCGCAGTAAACTACATACCCAACTCCCTCCTCAGGCAACCTCAAGATAGGTGCGCTGGTCAATCTCTGTCTCAGCTCCTGGAAGCTCTGCTGACATCTGTCTGACCACACGAAGGGTTTCCCCTTCTTCGTCAACGCTGAGAGTGGTGCCGCAACTCTAGAGAAGTCTGGCACGAATCTCCGATAGTATCCGGCTAGGCCCAAGAAGCTCCGCACCTCCGTCACGCTCTTGGGTGGCTCCCAAGCTAGCACTGCCTCGATCTTCGCGGGATCCACTGCAACTCCCGCCTCAGAAATGACGTGCCCCAAGAAATGGACCTCACGTAACCAGAACTGGCACTTTGAGAGCTTGCCATAAAGCTGGTGCTCTCGGAGTGTGTCTAGCACAACTCGCAGGTGGTAGGCATGCTCCTCCTCAGTCGTCGAGTATACCAAAATGTCGTCAATGAATACCACGACAAATCGGTCGAGGTATGGCTGGAAGATCCTGTTCATGAGGCTCATGAACACTGCTGGAGCATTGGTTACGCCGAACGGCATAACCAAGAACTCATAATGGCCATACCGACACCTGAAGGCCGTCTTCTGCACGTCCTCGTCTCGAACTCTGAGCTGATGATAGCCTGACCGGAGGTCTATCTTCGAGAACCACCGCGCTCCCTTGAGCTGATCGAAGAGGTCATCAATCTGTGGCAGCGGATACTTGTTCCTCACTGTCACCTGGTTCAGGCGACGATAGTCAACACATAGTCGCAAGCTCCCGTCCGCCTTCTTGGCGAACAAAATCGGAGAAGCCCAGGGTGAAACACTGGGTCGGATAAACCCCTTGCTCTGCAAGTCCTCCAACTATACCCGCAGCTCTCGAAGCTCGGCGGGGGCCATCCGACATGCTGGAGTAGATATCGGGGCTGTCCCGGGGTACAAGTCGATGTAAAAGTCTACCTCTCTACGAGGAGGTAGCCCTGGAACGTCGTCGGGAAAGACGTCCACGTACTGGTCCACCACTGCAGGAAAAGCCGGACTCCGCACGTCCACTGCTCCTAGGATGAGGCTAGCCAACTGATGAGAGATGGGATGCACTCTCCTCCGCGGAAGTCCATCCTGTGCTGCAAAGGTTCCCTTCTCGCCGGTGAAGGTAAACCTGCTCCCTTCAGTGCGAACACATCGCACCTTGCGCCTAAAACAGTCGATCTGGGCATGAACTGTGGATAGCCAATCCATTCCCAAGATGACGTCGTAAGGCCTCGACGCCGCTACAAGGAGATCCCAGCCGAAGCTCTCACCTCCTAGAGTAAGCTCACACTGCCGGCACCAGTGCGTAATCGTCGAGTCTGCTGCCGTAGGAGTCTCTAGCCGTAAGGATCGAGCCAACGGCTCAGTCGGAATCTCCGAGCTCCAAACAAGGGCAGAAGCTATGAAAGAGTGACTCGCTCCTGTGTCTATAAGTACTGCAGCAAGGGTGGAATAGACACAGATCGTACCTCGAATCATCTCTGGCAAGTCGGGGTCGTAGCCCTCCACTCCCTGGAGCTGGGCCTGTCCCTGCCCGCCAGCTTCATGTGGTCGAGGTGGCCCTCCTGGTGGTGGTGGGGGTAGAGCCTGGAAGCGTCGCCGACCACCCGCTGCTCGTCCAGCTCCTCTGCCTCGTCCGCCTCCTCCCTGCGGACCGCCACGGTCGACCCTCTCCCTCTGCCTGGGTGGCCCCTCCACCGTCTGCTGCTCCTCTGGTCGGCGAGTCGGGCAGTCACGAGCCATGTGACCCTGCCCGCCGCAGGTGTAGCACAGCCTGCCTCTCGGAAGGCTGGCACTCCGCTGTGTGCCCCGCACCGCTGAGCCGGTGTCCTGAGGCCGTCTGCGTGGGGGTCTGGTCTGCCTGGACCCGAGAGTCATCCGTTGGCTACCTGCTGCCGAAGACTCAGCTACCTGCCGCCCTGCGCTAGGTCTCGCCGCTGAAGAAGGCTCTGCCAGGAAGCTCTCGATCAGGAGGGCTCGCTCCAGCACTCCCGCCTGGGTCGGAATGCTGAGGGAGATCAGCGACGCCCGAATCTCCTGTCGCAAGCCCTGCTCGAAGGTCCGGGCCCGGAAGAAGGGGTCCCGTACCATGTCGGTCGAGTAGCAAGATAGGTCGGTGAACCTCGCCGCGTACTGAGCGACCGTCATGCTGCCCTGGCGCAGCTGGAGAAGCTCCTGGATGCGCACCGCTCGGAGGGTGGCCGGGACGAACTCAGAGCGGATGAGGCTCTCGAAGTCCGCCCAGAGCAAGGATGCCTCATCGTGAACCTGGAGCATCAGGCTCCACCATCGTCCTGCCGCTGCCTGCAGGAGGCTCACTGCGAGAATCACCATGAGATCCGCTGGTGTCCTCACTAGCCTAAAGATCCGTACCACCGCCTCTAGCCAGTCCTCGGCGGCCTAGGGTCCGCCTCACCGCGAAACCTGGGCGGTCGCTGGCTCTGAAACTCATGCAGTTCCCTGAGGCGACGTGCATCGTCAGCGTCTGGTACTGGCAGCATCGGTGGCTCGGCGGGTAAAGCTACCGCCGGTGCCACTGCTGGCAAAGGGCCCTGCACCGAGGCCTCGTCGCTCGGTGGGCTGCCGTCGCGCCCTACACTCGGAACCCTAGCTGGCTGTCGTCGCGGGGCCATCCTGAAAAGGAGAACAAGAGCACCACAGTCAGAACAGTATACCTGGTGAGCTGGCACAAGTAATCACAAGGAAAACTTGAGACTTTCATAAAGCAGATCAGTATACCCGGTGAGCTGACACAAGTAATCACAAAGAAAACTTGAAACACACACGCAATCAATGTTTTCATGCATTAAGTCGGAAATCAGGAGTCAGGGTCCTGGTGTACGGATACATCGGCCGCCGCACCAACACTGGGCTCCCTGAACTGATAACCACACTCAATACACTAAACACTATTGCTTCACATAGAAAGAAAAGACGATCAGAGTTTGCGGTAGAACCGACCACCTCTGATACCAATTTGTCACGACCCGTCCTCGGAGCCTGTGCCGTGACTACCCCAAGCCCGCCTTCCATAGGCCAGGGGCTGGCGACTAGCACCAAGGCGTAAAATCCCAGTAAACAGGGAAGGCATTGCCTTTATAAGTAACAACCACACAGAGTCAGCAAGCGGAAAGTAAAGTGCAGAAAAGTAAAGGGGGCCGGAAATACAAGCCCAACTGTAAAGTACAACTGAAAAGTAAAGTACAGCAACTGAAGAAAAGACGGCGGCCTCGTGTCGTCCACTGGCAATCCCACCTGAAGGGTGGGTACAGATAGCCTCCAGGCTCCTCGGGTCCCACGTCCGCTCCGAGCACGTCCCGCCCAGTGGTCCACCTCCAGGTACCGTCCTGCTCCACGCCCCAACCGTGATCAGCGCTGTCCGTCGTCTGCAACCAACACAACAAGGTGCGGGCATAGCCCGTGCAGGGGTGAGTACAAGCTACTCAGTAAGGACCCCGAGACCCCCGAAGGTCTCCCGAAATCCACAAAGGATATAGCACAAAAGAAAGATGCAATCACGAAGTAACATCTGACTCAACTTAGGCATATGCCCATACATATACCTAAGTCCCCAATTCTAGATTTGCTCACGAGCTCAAAAACAACTCAATCCACAAAGGAAAGCAAGAATCAAATCCACAAAGGAGAGTAAACAGTAAATCCACATAGGATAGTTCAACACAATCCACAAAGGAAAGTAACATAAGATTCAGCTCAACCAGGTATACTTTTTCAGATGACGTCAAAGATGATCACTGATCCATCTAAGTCGTCGGACCCACGAAGGATCGATAGGTACTAACCCCCGCAAAAGACCCACACAGGATCGGGCTCACACAGAACCTGTAGGCAGTGGCTCACACAGAACCGGTAGTAAGGACCCACATAGGATCGGGCTCACACAGAACCTGTAGGCAGAGGCTCACACAGAACCGGTAGCACTGATCCACGTAGGATCGCTGAGTGCTGTAGTCGACGCAGTCCACTGAGGATCTTTGCACGGTCGTCGCCGCAGTCCACGAAGGATCTCTGCTCTGCCGTCGTCGCAGTCCACTGAGGATCTCTGCTCTGCCATCGTCACAGTCCACGGAGGATCTCTGCTCTGCCGTCGTCGCAGTCCACGGAGGATCTCTGCTCTGTCGTCGAAGTCACAGCCAGCGCTAGGGTTCCCGCACAAAGCGACCTCGTTTAGGAGGGTCCGCTCCACGAGCCGAGAGGCTGATACATCAACTGACACGTAGTCCGAAGTTGATGTATCCAAAAGTTCCGAATCGACAACAGGATCTCAACGCGACAGACGGCGCGTCAATCGGACGCCCGGTCTGAGAGTTATTGGCAATTTCGTCCCAGGGGCCCGGTTGGTTTTTAGGGAAAAACCAACCCGACCGTACTCCGCCTGTATCCGATCCTCGGGCGGAGTATGGCAAAAGTTCCGTCTCACTTAGAGGAAACTACCACAGCTGACGGTACGTCGATCGGACGTCCGTAGCTCAAGTTATGAGCGTTTCCGCTCCGAGGGCCCGGTTGGTTTCGTGTACGAACCAACCCGGACGAACCCAAAGTCTTCTGAAACCTTGAGTATAATATACCGAAACGACCGTCTCGATCCAAGGATCGCGTAGCCGCTGACGGTTCGTAAATCAGAGGTCCCAGGCCCAAAATATGGGCGAAAGACCGAAGAGGGCCCGAAACGGGGGTTCTGGGCCCGGGGCGACCCGGCCCGAACCCCCCCTGGGGTCGGCCGAACCGGGTCGGCCCGACCCGGCCCGAACCGGCTCGGCCGGGTCCGGTCCGGCCTGGGCGCGGCCCGGCCGACCGGACCGGCCGGCTCGGCTTCGGCCGAGCGGCCGAACTGCCGCGGGTTTGACCCGCGGCTTGGAGAGGAACGCCGCCCCGCGGGGGGCCGCCTGTCACGCGGATGCGGCCGGGCTACCGCGTCCGTTCCCGGTTCCGCGCGGCCGCGGAACCGGCCGCCGCCGCCGCGGCGGAAATTCTCCACGGCGGCGCGCCGGGCGCCGCCGCCTCCTTCCGCGGGCCGCCGGAGTTGCTCCGGTGGCCCGTTTTGCCTCCCGTCTGCGCCATTGTTCCTCCCGGGACGGGTCCTCCACTGCGGAATCAACAAATGGCCCTTGCGTCGTGCTTTTGCCGTCGCCCGCCAAATCCGCACAAAAAGGAAGATCAGCGGAGAGTTGCCGGGTCTTGTTCGTTAGACCCGCACCCTCCGCGTTAGTCATAAACAGCGGGAGAAACAAGAAACGACCAAATCAACAATTTTAAATAAATTTAAAATTGTTCCGTGATCGGTTCCTTATTTTAAAAGAAATAAAATCACCGGAAAGGAAAATATTCCAAATCAACCCTTACTTTGTCGTCGACGTCGGACGAGAGGTCGTCGCGGAATTGCTCGTCGCGGAAGAAGGGGGATCGTCGCGTCGTCGCGGTATCCGGCGTCGCGTCGCCAATCTCCGGATCAAGAACAAATGGATTTAGTTAATTAAATCCGTTGTTATTGAAATTAAAAAGGGAGAAATAAAAGATTCGATTCTCACCTTTGTTGCCGATCGAGGATCGGCCGCGGAAGAAGAGGCGTCGCCGAAGAACGTCGCGGGTAGGGCTCGTTGACGTCGCAGATCTCGGTGTGCGTCGTCGAATTCCGGTCGCCGGCGTTCTTCGCGTTCTTCGCGTTCTTCGCGTTCTTCGCGTTCTTCGCGGAGAGGGTGGAGGCTCAGAGGAATTGCACAACGATAGCAATCCTCCAAAATAGACAAGTTTGTCTATTTTATTATTTTGCCAACAAACGTAAAACGCATAAGTAACGACCCATTTAATTCACGAAAGAAACAGTCCATTTAATTCATGAAATAAACCGCCCAAATTAAATGGTCTGTTAAGAATTAAAGAAAACGCGTCGGTTGACTTTTCAGTTTCTTTGACGGGTTTTCGCGGGTGCGTTACTTAGCGAAAGAAACGGCGGGGCTCGTGCGGGCCCTGCCTCACAAATATCCTACCAAGGGGGTAGGATATTTCTGGATAGCATCCTATCCAGTTCAACTCAGTTCAAGCCGTCTTTAAGTGGCTTCAAGTGGCTGCCAAGCAGCTTAAGTGAAATAGAATAAAGTTGTCGCACAAACTTTATTTTATTTCTGACTTAAAGCCGCAAAATTTAAAAACCACGTCTGAGCAAACGCAACTCCGGAAAAGGCGTTTCTAAGAAAATACCGGCGCTGCGATTTCATCGGTGCCCTCAGAATTCGATTCCGGGCACCGGTTCAAAAGATAGAAAAACCCGCTTGTCCGTTCACTGAACGTACCCGACCCAAACTTCAGAAATTGATTCCGGGCACACCGGGCCTCGGAATCAGGTGCCGTCTGAAGCTGCGCTCTTGTAAAATTCCAAAGAAAATTAAGAAGAAAAAAATTTCCTTGAAATTTGCGGGTCTTTACAATATCTATGACTGTAATCTCAATCGACATATACCAACTTCAACCAATTTTGTAATTTTCTCTGAGTAGGCTATGCCACCACAAAGGGATACACATCTAAACCGTAGGATCACCTATACACACCTTCAATCACTAGGAAGAAGGATTCTAGGTAATTAAATCTAGACATCCTGTAAATGTATAGGAGCTAGACTCAATACTTCTCAGGCCATGTAAATCAAGTCCAATGTATGATCCCTAGGTCTTAGTCTATAAGTGGTGACAACATTTGGGACACAAGTAATCCCTAAGGGTCTGACCCTTAGGTAATCTTCTAAGACAACTCACCATTGGGAAACCATTCCTACCCCTGGTGTCTCTAAAAGTTATAGAGGAACCATCCCTATTATTATGAATATAAAAATCATTCTGGGTATCTAATTATATGAGATTCCATACCTGATGTCATAGTAAAGTAAATAGTTAGGGAGAGTGTAATAATCCACATCAATAAATATATTGTGGAGAGCGTAGTCATCCATTATAGACCACAAGTTGAGGAGAGTGTAATCATCATAAACATATATCAAACAGAGTATATAAAAATCATCCACATAACATGGGTGAAAAGGATCATCCAAGAGTATCATTACTAGATATTCCATACACGTATATCATACCCATATGCTCAATATCTAGATTCTAGGAAGAACCTATGGAAATCCCCATAATATAACGTACAACCTCAACTACGAGATCCTATGTAGTACCTCCAGGTATACAAGTTAGTGTTACAAAAGACGTGGCTCCTAATCTTAATCCCAATAAATCACATATGGTAATACGAATGAGCAATATGGATCTTATGAAGAATGTAAGGGCATCACAGAAGAAAAAAAAATACACCTCATGTTAGTATCCGTAGTCACCATCAATGAATTATCTCTAGATATCATTGTTGCATCTCTAATAAATAAGTGAAAGGATATAAAAAAGAGAGAGGGTGATTGAACTCCTAAACCCAATACTGCTCCCAGTGCCCCATGGGATTACATGTTAAGCATGGGTTTTAAGGTTGCAACCACTACCATCTCCCCAAAACATGACATACAAACTTTTTTTTAGTTAAACATTAGGTCACCCACAGGGTCCCACAATTAAAACACTAAGACACATCCAACATGGTATCCTATATTGAAAATGGTAAAGGGGTATCCAACATAGGATCTTCAAGGATCAATCATAAGTGAAGGAATTCAACTCGAGATCCTCAACTATAAGGTAAGGGAGGAATCCTACATGGGATCCCGAAATAGTAAGTAATAGAGGAATCCAATAGCCGATCCTTCGTGTCGTATATAGAATAATTGGGTATTCTACATGGTGCCATCACAACACGGTTCAAAGGGAAAATACATCTTATAAGAGATTCCCTTGGTGAACATGTAAGAAAAGGTGTCCCATAGGTGATTCTAGGAATAGAAAAAAGATAATTTAATTTTATACAAGATCCTCAAACCTGAAACTTCAGTAGATGAATCCCAAGGGGAACCCTTTAATACTATTAGTCCCATGGCCCATTGGCCAGAAGGGAACATCTCACAAGGGAGACATCCTCATGGTATGAAATACAAAGGCATAAGTAATATGAGATATATCAAGGCCCGTATCATATCACATGTCACTCTTAGGAGACACTAGAAATGATTATTAGGGGAAGAAGTTATCCATTAAAAAAATGAACAAAACATCACTTAGGAGTCCTTGAAACAACTCATAGATCATACCATCATGATATAAGTGGAATGATACTTGGAATGGACCACTCAAGGATGCAATTATGACTCATGGGTAAAAAGATATGAAAACCCTAAAAAGGGTACCAAGGGAGGAGTACAAAATGTGTTTTCCCTATTACATTTCGTATACCCTCATGGCCCGACCTAGGCATGTACTCTAGCAAAATTAGGAAAGTAAATGTGAATGTAGAAAATGTTTTGGACCTGTAAATAGTTTAAACCCTACATGGGGTACCTTTTCATGTACCTCACATGGTATGGAGATGTATATAGTTAGACTTTGTACATCTAAATGATATGCAACCCACACGGGGTCTGTCTGTGTACTCTACACAACCATGTGCCCCTTACATGGGAATCCAAGTATGGTAATTAGCTACATAATAAAGTCCATGTAAATGACTTTTAAAACCCATACATGACATATAATTACAAAATATCATATTTCTTGATCATAAAAAACACACTGCATGTGTTACATGAATGATATGTCACGTAATCGGGTTTTCCTGAATAGAAAACCATCAAATCGCCTCAAAACACCCATTTTCTTAGCAACTGTTATAGCTAGGCTAACTAGGCTCTCCAAGATATTATAATAGGTATTTAAAAATAATAATAAAATTAAAATATGGTAAATTAAGGATAATCGTAAATATGGACTACTATTGGGAAGAATTCGCTAAAGCTTCACCTATTTCTGTGGTCTACGATTGCTGCATGACAATCTGAGGACTCAGGAGCTCCGTGGTGGTACACTTATTCCTATTCATATCCATATCAATAACTCCATCTATCATTATCTCTATCATCTGCATAGAAAAGAAACCCTAGCCACATGTGTGAGAAGTTGAGAGAAAAAAAGGAAAATAGAGAAGGAAAAAAAGAAAAAAAAGAAGGGGTTCAGCCCAGCCCCGTCCCCTAATATAAGTTTACCAACTATATAGGAATGAGTCCCCTTTAATAAAGTGATGGATAAATATAATCTCAATAAAATTATCCATTCAAGAAATATTTCCAAATGAACATACATTAATAAATTTATATTTATTTTTTAATTATTAATTATTAATCATTCAACCAATATTCGAACGACTCTGAATTCCCCAAAACTTTTATCCTTGGGTAAAAAACCTATTCCAAGACCAATAGAGCGGACATTAAAATTATCTAAGATTTCCTTTTAGGAGATAGAACATTCCACCACTTATATTAATATGATTACAAAATTAAAATTTCTGCTAAAAGAATCAGGTCTGAAAAACATGGTTTGTTATAAGGATTATAGTAGAAAAAAATTACATTATAGATATGTAAAATAATATCAATAATATTCAGAATAGGAAGATCATAGTAAATTAAAATCCAACCAATCTTCGATATTGTCTCTTTAGTCATATAAATGAAAAAGGTATCCAAACACTCTATATAAGTGGATTATTGGAACCATTCAATTTGGAATCCTTTATTACTTTTGAATCTTTTTTATTAGGAAAAATGAACAATGAAAGTTTTAGTGTTATTGTGAAATAGAATTTGAAATATTATATCTCATTCATAGTGATTTATGTATACAAAATATTAATAAAGAAAGTGATGGATTTAGATATTTTTTTACTTTTACCGACGATTTAGTCATTAGAATTTTGTTTAACTAATGAGACATAAGCATGAAATTTTTGGAAAATTTTAATGATTTTCATAATGAAGTAAACAAATATACTAGTACAAAGTATTAAGATTCTATAATAATATTAGGGTGGTGAATGTAACCCCCTAGGTTTTTAGTATTTGCATTAATTCCATACACTATTTGTTTATAATTCTAAACATTTTTTACTCTGTTCAAACGAATGGAAATAGATTAGGTTAAATTTCATAAAACATATGGATTAGACTAACAACACATTATTCATTCATGCAAAAATTTTATAATTAAACCACATGAAAAATTGTATTACACAACATGGAATATTGTATCCATTAGAAATTCCAAAATAAAAAGGGTGTAATAAATTAAAAATAATCATATCTTTAGAACTAGCATCTCCCCAGGACCACTATCGCATTTAAGAATAGCCATTAGTATAAAAAACTGATAATGAGAAGTAATTCCATTAAAGAAGAAATAATATTGTGAGATCTAAAATTAAAACTATAGAAATTGGAAGTGTGAATGGAATAATTTTAGAAAAGTTATATATATATGAAAAAAATATGGTTGTTGCACATATGTTTGTTGTAAATATGGTCATTTAAAATAAGGAATTTGACAATATTGTTGTTACATATGTGGTTGTTTGAAATATATTAAATGGGTGTACTAATTTTTTGTATTATTAAGTCATAAATTTAAATTAATATATCTAATAAGAAAATAAAAATATTACATTAAAATGTTATATATGTGTTTTTTATTTAAATACTAATAATATTATCGTTAAAATTTGATATAATGTATATATAAAAATAAAATTATGGTTTTAATATCAATGGAGTAATAAAATTAAATTTTATAATATAAATAATTAATTTTAATGGTAATTTTTAAAGAGTAATTAGTATTAAATTAATATTTCTTTTTTTCCAGGAATAGTTTTGTTATTTATTGTATATATTATCCAAATAGATCAAATAGAAGGATTTAAAAATATATTTATATATGAACAAATATAATAACATCATTTAAAATATAAATTTATATGAAAAATATTTAGAACACACAATGTTTAAAAACAACATGTTTTCAAAAAAAAGTGGTTTGACCTTATATTATTATATTTATTTCTAAAGAAAAATAAATAAATTTTGAAATTTTATTTATAATAAATTAAAATAATTTTTTAATTTATAATGAGATAATTATCTTAGGGTGATATTTTTGTATTTTTTTGAAAAATTTAATTTTTAGGTGAATAGTGAAACATACCATTTTTATTAATAGTGTGACTTTTATGACATTATTATTATATATGTATGAAAAAACCTTATGAAAACTTTTTATTTAAAATATATGTATATTATAATTGAAATTATATATTTTATAATATCAATCATGTTTTACAAATCAATAATTGATATTTTAGAAATCAAGTAATATTTTTCTCAAATATTGTTTTAATAACTCATACAATTATTTAATTAATATTAATTTATTAATCTTTATGTAAATTAATCATAAAAAATGGATTTCATATTAATAATCAGTACTTTTTATTATCTAATAAGTACCATTTTATTTTTTATAATAAATATTATGTTATCATTGATAAAAACATGTTACCATGGTAAAACTGAAATTGTTAAAAGTATTAATTCAACTTTTGAAAGGATTGAAACATGTTTAAAACATATGTGAAAATAAATTTATGGGGATTTATAATCCTTATAAATTTGAAACTCTAATTTTTCTAAATTTTGGAGCCACTTTCCTTGACGGTGACTTCCCATTATTGGAATCTCTTAGGTATTTGAAAAAATGTCATCACTTTTCACTTATAAGTGGGGCACAACTTTCCTCACACCCCAAACACTAGTTTGGAACCAAAATATAAAAAAAAAATAGCTTTAACTTTTCTATACACCTTAATTTTTTTTTCATCTTCTCAAAATATCATCCCCAATATATTTCCCCCCTTCATAAAGAAGATAATCCAATAAGTGAGGTATAGGTTCAAAACGTCTCTTTCTAATTTTTATTTCTTTTTATTCACTCATTCATCTTAAAATTCCATAAAACCATCTTAAAATGATAATATTAGTATAATTACAATAAATTTATGTAATTTTAATGATGGTACAAGATTTAACCAGATTTTTCTTTCTCTATTAATAAACAAACATGAAACCTTTGTATATATGGACTACCGCCTACATGAATAAATGAGTTCATTTTTCATTACCAGATTTCAAGGATAGATATTATAAAGTGTTTAAATGATAAATATTATTTTTATGATATTAATAAATATTTTTAATACAAATTGACTAACCTCATAATGTTAAGAGAGATAAAAATCATTATAAAATTAATCTTCTTTTACATGAAAACTATGATTAAAAATAATTAATTAAAACTTTATAATCATTTATTTTCCTTTAATTATCCACATAATTATATCTAATTGTTAAATATCACACTAATAATAACTACATGAATTATAATTCTTCTATTAGAATGATATTTCATCTAAATCACCTCATAATTATACATTAATAATGGTTTTTTCATGTTTGGGTCAGTTTGACCACCTCCTTGACCATTACAATAAAATTATATCATAGATTATTATGAAAACAAAATTAATGTTTTAATATGATATAAATATTTAAATAATTTTTTTATCAATTATATATGTATTCAATTCAGTAACAATGAAAACATCATTTGTGGGTTAACAATCACAAATATGTGCTTGTTGTTGATTCCATCTTCTCGGATAAAGAATAGGGAAATTCAGAATGGAAGTTTAAGATTAATAAATTATTATAAATGATCTCTTAATGAATTATCAATTATTTTATGAATATAAAATTCTTATGATGAACATATATCAGCACAACTCCTATGACACTATTATAAACAATAAACACATGGGGTAGGAAAGTTGTTAAAAACTAAATTATATATATATATGGAATGTCTGATGATGTGGAGTGTAAATGATTCTATTTATTAATAAGGTTATTAGTTATTTAATTAAGAAATTTATTTTAATTATTCATGATATATATTGAATGTGAATAATGAATCAATACCAAGGTAAGGGTTTTCTTCTCAAATTACTCTCTTTGAAACATGTTTTTAATTATGAAAAAAATTTACTTTATGTCAGGTAAAGGATTCCAGAGAGAATTATTATATTATTAAATACCAGTTATTTATCGTAATTTAGGTTTAGTGTAATTCTCTCTCTTTTAGTAGGATTTGATTTAAATTTTCCCCGTGTTGTAAGGGTTTTTGTTAACACAATTCTCTTTCATTGAGTTATAACAGTTATTATTGAAAATATTTCATATAAATTTCATATGTTATTAATTATGATTGTATTATATGGTATTTTATCTTTAATTATAAGGATATAAATTTTCACCACATAATCACCTTTTCAAAATGTTCTCAATTCATGGATTATGTAGTTTTTAAGGGTCTTTTGTTACATAAATCTAATTCTTTGAGTTATGAATTTTCTTAAGAACTCAAACCGTAAATTTTATATTTATTTTTTATTTTCAATTTTAAATCAATCACTTTTTTTAGTGAAGTTTTCACTTTTTATCAAAGCATTCTACTTGATTTTTCTAGCAAATAAAAGTGAATCATTATCAAGAGCGATCCTCCATCCTTTATTTGGATCTTTGTTTTATATCCCGGTTCTTTATTTCTACCAATATTGTCCTTCAATGAATTAAAATCCAAGTATGTATCTATTTATGTGATATAAAAACAATCCTTTGACACTTTTAAAAATAATATTGATTATCTATTTTTGATGTGGGTTTTCAATAAAGTATTTCAAAATATTAAAAATTATTTTCCTTTAAAAATCAAATTTTTTAATATTGGATTTTATTTTCTTCCTTATATGAAGGGATATATTTTCTATAAATTTATAACTTTTGAACCACCCTATAAAATATTTTATGAAGTTCCTTATTTTTTTGTTCAAATTTATTATTTATTGGTCATGTTTATATAGTTATTTATGTGACACGTTTAAGGCCACTTAGCCTATATACGCCGATTCATTTCGAATTTGGCTGGCAAGTGTAAGCCCTTTTCTCGGCTCATGAAGAAAGGCGCTGCCTACGAATGGGATGAGGAGTGTCGGGCTGCCTTCAAGGAAATCAAGCAGTATTTGCTCCAACCTCCGGTCTTGATGCCACCCGTCTCCGGAAAGCCGCTGGTCCTTTACGTGACCGCCCTGGAGAGATCCCTCGGTGCGTTGCTCGCCCAGAAGAATAACGAGGGCACTGAGAACAGTCTCTACTATCTCAGCCGCATGCTTCTCGATACGGAGGTCAGATACTCCCCTATCGAAAAGAGCTGCCTTGCGCTCGTCTTCGCTGTGCAGAAGTTGCGGCACTACCTACAACACCACGAGGTACAATTGATCTCTCGGGTAGATCCACTGAAGTACATCCTGAACCGCCCCATGCTGACTGGCCGACTAGCACGGTGGGCGGTGATTCTCCAGCAGTTTGATATCAGGTTTATACCTCAGAAGGCCATTAAGGGACAGGCATTGGAAGACTTTTTAGCTGCCCATCCAACCTCCGCGGATCAATCCCTGGACCTGGATTTCCCCGACGAGACGATCCTCTCAGTCGATCATGCTGTCCCGTGTTGGCAAATGCATTTCGACGGTGCCTCTCGGAGCCCCACCGGTAGAAGGCTCAACGACCCCAAGCTCAACAGAGTGGGTCTGGGTATTGTTTTTATTACCCCGGCGCAAGCCGTCCTGCCGTACTTGTTCCTGTTGTCAGAAGGTTGTATAAACAATGAGGCAGAGTACCAGTCTCTCATCACCGGCCTCGAGTTGGCCCTTGAGATCCATGTCCCCCATCTACATGTGAAGGGAGATTCCGAGCTGGTAATCAGACAGGTTAATGGCGACTACGTCGTCAAGAAGCCAGAGCTTTCACCGTTACTGGAGTACACCCTCCTCCTAATGGCCCAGTTCTCTCCTCAGCCAGAGGTTACCCATGTCCCACGATCGCAGAACGAACAAGCGGACGCCCTGGCTGGCTTAGCCGCGTCGCTCACAGAACCCAAGCAAGATGATTTGGTCATACACGTGGCCCACCGGAGAGTCATTGATCCCGTCACCCAAGAGGACCGTGATAGCCTGCGGGTAAGTCATCTCACCGCCGGACCCTCCATATCGGGAGTCCCGGGTTCGTCAGACGCATTGGTTGAAACCACCCCCGACTGGAGAGCACCTTTTGTCGAGTATCTCCCAAATGGTCAGCTCCCGGACGACCGGGCCGAACGCGAGCGAATCTGACGCCGCGCGCTGCAATTTACCCTCCAGAGCAGCCCCAGTCTTGAGAAGATCCTCTATAAACGGAGTTTCGATGGTGTCCTCCTCCGTTGCATCCAAGGAGTAGAGATACCTCAAATTATGCAAGATGTTCACGCCGGTTCCTGTGGCGCCCATCAAGCTGGGCCGAAGCTGTCCCAACAAATCCAGAGGTTAGGGTACTTCTGGCCCTCCATGATCCACGATTGTATTGGATACGCCAAGAGATGCCACGCGTGCCAAGTACACGCCAACTTCTTGCATCGGCCGCCAGAACCCCTCCACCCCACCAAGTACTCTTGGCCATTTGCGGTATGGGGACTTGATGTAGTGGGACCGTATCCACCGGCAACAGCCCGCCAGTGCAGGTTCATCCTGACTACTACAGATTTCTTCTCCAAGTGGGCAGAAGCAGTTCCGCTCAAAGAGGTCAAGGCCCGTTCCATCGTTGACTTTGTGAGCTCCAACATTATCCACCGGTTTGGAGTCCCTCACGCTGTCCTCACTGATAACGGCACCAACTTCCGAGTAGATGAATTGAAGAAATTGTACGCTAAGTACGACATCCGGTCGAACCATACCTCCCGCTACCACGCGCAGGCGAATGGACAGATCGAGGCGTTCAACAAGACCCTCTCTAACATTCTGCAGAAGATGGTTGGTCAGAACAAGAAGAGTTGTCCGGACAAGCTCCCCAACGCCCTCTGGGCTTACCAGACGACGACTCGCAACTCTACCCAGGTGACCCCATATTTCCTGGTGTATGGAGCTGAGGCCGTCATACCCATTGAGATCCAGCTGCCGTCGCTGCGCACTGCAGTTTATGATCACCAGACATCAGATGAGGTAGCCGAGATCCGTCTAGCTGAGTAGGAAGCACTAGACGAGAACCGGCTCCGTGCCCTGCACAATCTGGAAAGGCATCAGGACAAGATAGCGAGAGCCTTTGACAAGAAGGTTCGTCTCCGCTCTTTTCTGCAGGGTGACCTGGTATTGGCCCTTCGAGCGCCAATGATTCCCGGTAGGAAACCGCCCAAGTTAGAACCCAAATGGGAAGGGCCTTATATAATCCATAAGGTTTACCCCAATGGAGCATACTCTTTGGTGACCACGGATGGAGAGCGTATAACCCCTCCTACCAATGCCAAATTCCTCAAGCGATACTTTGCCTAGGGAAAAAGTGGTCCTGCACGACCCTAAACCGCGAGAGGGTCCTGCACGACCCTAAACTACGAAAGGTCCCGCACGACCCTAAAACTGCATCCCCGTCCTTACTGCAAGACGTTAAAACTGCAAGCCAGTCAGGCCTCCTTGACTGATACCTAACTTTAGGCCCCCTGGCCTTCTCGGACCTCTCCGCCCAATCTCTTACCAGGGGCGTACGGTGTTGTGTAGGACTACGTCCTCATTCACGTCGGGATCATGTACCATGTCGTACGCCCCCCCTCTACGAGGCTCGGACTCAGGCCCCTTGGCCCCCTCGGGCCCCCAGCCCCGTCCTTACTACAAGACGTTAAACTGCAAGACAGTCAGGCCCGATGGCCTCCTTGGGCCCCCGGCCCCGTCCTTACTGCAAGACGTTAAACTGCAAGCCAGTCAGGCCCCTTGGCCTCCTCGGGCCCCAGGCCCCGTCCTTACTGCAAGACGTTAAACTGCAAGCAAGTCAGGTCTCCTTGACCGCGGTTTGGCCCCTAGGCCCCCCCTTTCTTTTTTCTTCCCGACTTACCCTCTTGCGGGGTTGTACGGTATGGTGTAGGACTACTTCCTCATTCATGTCGGATTACTTGTCGTACCGTACATATCCCCAAATGAGGTGCTTCCCATCGTCCTGCATGACGTTAAACTGCACTTCAAGAACTACGTATGTCTTGATTCTCATCCTTATGAGATACGTAGGAACGCCCGGACATTTCGTCCGTTGGCCCAGCCCAAAAGCCAAAATCTTCCCCTCGGTTCAAGACATGGCAGGGTGCACACTTTTGCCCCGACCCACGTCGAGCAAGCCTCGACCCGGCTACACATTCCCCCTGGAGGTGTTTGACCCTTTCGTGGATGGATGCAACTAAGCTTCACCCACTCCTTGACTGGGATTCTGTCACATTTCACACCCGGAGGGACCCCCGGTAACGGCCTGGATACAATGACCAAGGGCTCTCCTACCGATACGGGCCGACGCCCCTGAGGGTTTTCAAGCAACAAATCGATACAAGTCCCACGTTACGAATTTGGTCAGCGGTCGACGCTCATTTGTTTCCCCCATGCGGGTCACCATAGGAACACTATGTTTCGAATATGGTCAACAGTGTCCTGGATTTTCGGGTCCATCCCGAGATGTCCCAGGCATCATGAACAGTGATTCATTCTGCCCCATCCCGAGGCGACGAACATCCACCAGGTGGTGCTAGCGATCGGGCCCACGGCCCCGATTCCTCATAGGAGTGTACGGTGTGGTGTAGGACTACGTCCTCATTCACGTCGGGATCATGTACCATGCCGTACGACCCCCCTTGCGGGGCCCATCCGCAGGCCCCTTGGCCTTTTCGGGTCCCCGACCCTCGTCCTCATGTAAGACGTTAAACTACAAACCAATCAGGCCTTCCTGACTGATGCCTGATCTTAGGCCCCCTGGGCCTTCTCCCCAATATCTCACCTGGAATGTACGGTGTGTTGTAGGACTACGTCCTCATTCACGTCGGGATCATGTACCATGCCATACGACTCCCCTTACGAGGTCCAGCCTCAGGCCCCTTGGCCTCCTTGGGTCCCCGACCCTTGTCCTCATGTAAGACGTTAAAATGCAAACCAGTCAGGCCTTTCTGACTGATAACTTCCCCTTCTCTCCGGGCCACATCCCAGGATTCCTTGTAAGGGTGTACAGGTGTGATGTGGGACCTTGTCCTCGTTCATGTCGGGATCATGTACCATGCCGTACGACTCCCCTTACGAGGCCCAGCCTCAGGCCCCTTGGCCTTCTCGGGTCCCCGACCCTCGTCCACATGTAAGATGTTAAACTACAAACCAGTCAGGCCTCCCTGACTGATGCCTGACCTTAGGCCTCTTGGCCTTTCCTGGCCACGGCCCAGGCCCCCTCTTACCCAGGGTGTATGGTGTGGTGTAGGACCACGTCCTCATTCACGTCGGCTTCTTCACCATACCGCACACCTCCCTTGTTTCAGAGTATATTACTCCCCCCCCCCTCGTCCTGCATGACGTTAAACTGCACTTCAAGAACTACATGTGGCTTGATTCCCATCCTAATGGGATACATAGGACCACCTGGATGTCCAAGATTCGGGTCCAGCCCCATCTCTCGGGAATCCTCATCCCATCTTGGCCCCTTGGCCCATCCTTCCTCCATGAGGGGATCATATGGTGCGGTGTGGGATTATGTCCTCATTCACGACGGTCTCGTGATGACCATGCCATGCTCCCACCCCCTACTGAGTTGTTTCGTCGATCCCTCTTTTTCGGCAGTTTACCAATGTGCTTAAGAGTACTCTAGTTTATTACCTGGAATGCCAAGCTTTACTCGGACACGTCCGCACTCGCTTTCCAGGCTTTGCGTATCCTCGCATCAGGGCTTTCATCATCTTTCACACGTGGAGGGACCCCCAAGAACGGCCTTGATATAATGCCCAAGGGCTCTCCTACCGATACGGGCCAACACCCCCGAGGGTTTCGGACAACAAATCGATAAAATCCTGCATTGCAAATATGGTCAGCGGTCGATGCTCATTTGTTGTTCCCACCTCAGGCTAACGCGATATGGACGCTGTGTTTCCACCGTGGTTAACAGTCTTCCTCTATTGCCACGCTAACCCATTAAGCCCAAATTTCGGGTACACAATTCACACCCTTCATCACTTCATCATGTCCATGTAGAGTCTCGGGACTCTTGGTACTTTTCCCCCGTGCACATCTGCGCGTTGGAGGAACAAGCTACGTCAAAAGTGTCTTTCGGAACTCTCTGCTGACTCCCCTTTGATGGACGCCCCAAGTATTGCAATGGGGATACCCCCCTTGTTTCCCACACCGAGTTTATCTCACGTGGGCTTAGGGATTGGGTTAACATCTATGCTTACTCGGGAGTTGTCACCATCCACGGTCTGAGCTCTAAGACCATAAACTAAGACTCTCATCTGGAACTACGTTCAAGACCCCTTGTCTCCGGACCCAGCTTGAGTTCAGAAAATTTACCTCTCTAATCCTAACTTTGGGACCCTGATCACAGAGCTGTGTGGCACAGTGTAGGACTACGTCCTCATTCACGTCGGGTTTGCAATAGCTGCACCACGCACGCCCCATTCTGAGGTTCAGTCCTCCTATTCCCCGTCCTACATGACGTTAAAAGGCACCCTTCAGAACTACGTGTGGCTTGATTCCCATCCTAATGGGATACGTAGGACCACCTGGATGTTTAAGATTCGGGTCCAGCCCCACCTCCTGGTGATCTCCTGATCTCCCAGTCACCTAGGCCACTTGGTTTATCCCTCTCCAGAAGGGGGATGTGTAGGTATGATACAAGGTTTTGGGCACCGTGCCCCCTTCCCCCGGGGACCTGCCATCTCTCGGTCACCCTCAAAGTTGAGTCCCTTGACTCCTTGCAGTGGTTCACCCATGTATTAAGAGCACTCTAGTCTAGGACCAAGAGTGTCAGATTCAACTTGATCAAGTTCCTTCCACTTGTCAAGCTTCGTGTTCCCCTCTATTCGGACTTCCATCATCTTTCACACCCGGAGGGACCCCCAAGAACGGCCTGGATACTACGCCTAAGGGCTCTCCTACCGATACGGGCCAACGCCCCCCAGGGTTTCGGACAACAAGTCGATAAAATCCCGTGTTGCGAATATGGTCAACGGTCGATGCTCGTTTTGATTAGTCCTCATTTCAGGCTAACGCGACAGGATGCTGTGTTGCGAACATGGTCAGCAGTGATCCTCTGTCGTCACGCCAGCCCCTTAAGTCCTTGAATGTTGGTTTCATGATTCACATCATTTTCCACCCCATCATGTCTAGGTGGAATCTCGACACTTTTGGCGCTATCCCTCAGTGCACCTTTGCATGCTAGGGGGACAAAGCTGCAATCTGGCGTCCTTTGGGACTCCCATGGTCCGAGCACTAAGACCATAAAATAAGACCCATTCGGGACTACGTTCAAATTCCCATCCTCATGGGATACGTAGGACCGCCCAGACGCCCTGTCTCTGGGTACAACCCATTCAGGAAGCCAGTCTCTCTCCCTGTTTCACCTCTGTGTAGGCCCCTCGGCCTAAGGTTTCCCTCTCCGGATGGCGTACAATCTGATGTGGGATCATGTCTCCGTCAATTGTGTTTTATAACACTATGCACATTTCCTTCCTAGCATCGTCTCTGCTATGTCTGCGCTGCATGACGATAAAATGCATGCTTGGTCCTATCATACGACCCTAAACTGTGACATTATCGTCCTGGCTGCACGACGAAAAACGGCACCGCATTGTGGTGACCTCGCTGTAGAGGACATCACGTTGGGTCTTGGTCATGTGCCATGCCATTTGTCAACGCCCATCACGGCTTGATTCTTGTGGCGGCATCACGACCTACTGTTCTAGGCCGGTCACTTCACAAAAAAAACCCCATTCACCTTAAAGAACAAACAAGATACATCAAATTTTGCTTCTTTTAGTGCAAGGGCCACGTCCGCACTCCCCTTTTCCCCTGGCACTGGTATCCTACCATGTCACTTCCAGAACTACGTATGGCTTGATTCTCATCCTTATGAGATACGTAGGAGCGCCCGGGTACTTCCCCGCGGGCCCAGCCTAACCCTTGTGTCCGGTCCCTTGATTCGAGCATTTCCCCAGAGAATGCATGGTAAGTAGGACTATGTCCCCATTCACGTCAGGTTTTGATGTCATGCGTCCCTTGATCCCTTTTCCCATCCATGGTCCGAATTCTATGACCCTAAACTAAGATCATCCCAAGGGAAAGGAATCTGCTCCCTCTCTCTAATATGTTTCATTTCCGTATTCAGATGTGTTTTGACAAAGAGCCCGAAGCGTGGGATTTTCACAGGAACATTCCCCTCATCCCATGACCAAGCTTCATGAGCTCGCTATTTGGATCCTCATCCTCTTCCACATCCAAAAGGACCCTCGGAAGACGTGGATGCTAAGCTTAAGGGCTCTCCATGAATGCTGGACCTAAGGGCCCTTCAATCGTTTCGGGCCAACGTCCCTACGGATATCTGACAACATTTGTGACATGGTCCCGTGTTTCGAACATGGTCATCGGTCGACCCTCATTTGTTTGTCCCCATTTTAGGCTAACGCGACAGGATGCTGTGTTGCGAACATGGTCAGCAGTAATCCTCCATCGTCACGCCACCATCATTGTGATCTGAATCTCGAGCACCATGATTCACACATTTCCACTTACTCATGTTCAAGTGGAATTCCGTCATACTCGGCTCTTTCTCTTCGCGCATCTAGGTGCGCTAAATGATCGTGTTTGTGTCATTGGGCCGGTAGTCACTGAGTGTCCCTTTGTCATAACCTGCCCCCTTTGTGTCGGGAAATTCCCACCACTGCTGCTTGTTTCCCACACCGAGTAAGACTCACGTGGGCTTAGTAGTTTTGGCAGGATGTGTACCAACACGGTTAGGCCCCTCCCCGTCCCACATGACGTTAAACTGCGCTTCCAGAACTACGCGTGGCTTGATTCCCATCATCACGTGGGATACGTAGAGACACCCAGGCATTTCGCCTAGGGTTCAGCCCCTGGAATCACGAAATCTTGTTCCTCCCCATTTCCAGCCCTCACCAGAGAGGCCCTATCTGGAAGAAAGAATGATTTGTGATCCGACCGATGCGCCCATCTGGCGTACTCCCTCCATGGTGGTGCAACTACCGAAGTGTTGGATTCTGTTTGAACAAACCACCACTCCATGTTCCACACTTTGCGTGCCCCTTATTCGGTCCCTCGTCCTCTTTCATGTCTGAAGGAACCCCCTAACGGTCTGGTCTCATGCCGCATCGGCTCACCTACCGTCCTGGGCCAACGTTCCGGAAGACTGGTCATGTTTGGCGGGACCCCCAATAACGGCCTGGATGCTACGCCCAAGGGCTCTCCTACCATTACGGGTCAATGTCCCGAAGGATTGATCAACAACAAATTGATAAAATCCCGTGTTGCGAATATGGTCCGCGGTCGATGCTCATTTGTTGTCCCCATTTAAGGCTAACACAGTAAGGATACCGTTTGTCCGCTACGGTTAATGGTTGTCCTTTATTGTCACGCCATCCCCACAGTGTTCCGAATTTGGGTATTGTGATTCACACTTCCCATTTTCGTCTGTTTGAACCAATTTCAGCGCCCCCGGCATTGCCCCGTTCGTGCATAAGAGCACGTTGAAGAAACGGTAATTCGGCTATCCTGGAAGTTCCTCCTCCGATCAAGCCTTCCCCATCTTTCGGGAATCTGGACTGGCTTGAGGAATTGTCGTCAAACGTCCCGCAAACATTGTAGGGATGTAACAAGGCAATTCAACAGTGGAAATCGTGTGTGCCATGACACTCAAAACAAAGGAGAAAGAAAGAGTTGAAGCACAAAAGTGTTAATAAAAGTTTCTTTCAGGCTTGTTACAATACTCGGGGGTTGATTTCCCCCGTGGACGGGTTGACCCCGTCAAAGGAGCGTTGCAGCTCCGCCACCCGTTGACTTGCGGCGTCCAAAGCCTGTTGCCGCTGATTCAACTCCCGCTCCTCTTCAGCAGTGGCGGGGCGTAATTTTTCAACTCTGGCCCTTGCCCTTTCTACCTCGGCCCGGATGGCAGCCATCCTTCCAGAGGTCTGCCCCATATGCTCCTCAGCCTCTGCCAGCTGGGCCTTCAATCGTGAAACCAGCTCAGACTGCACATCAAGAGTGGCTGAAAGCTCGTTGTCCCGGATCTGCATCTGTTGGACCTCGCCTTCAGCCTCCTGGAGCTTCCTGATGCTGGTCGCCTTCCTCCGCTGCCATCCCACGCTCAGCCCACGATCATGCTCCCGGATCTTCTCAGCCATGAGGTCTCGGATGAGCGCGTGAGGGCATTGGGCATCCACTCCCCCGGCACACAGTTCACGCAACCGCGAGTGGAGCCTATCCATTTCGGCCAGCCATTGCGCTTGGGGAGTGTCCCTGATAAAGCGTGTGATCAGCTTCCATGACCGGCGACGGACTATGCTGCTGTCTTCCTCATCGGAGGTCGTTTCGTCCCAATCCGCGCGGTTGGCAGGCTCGTACGCAGGATATGCCTGCAGGAATTCCTCACCAGGATCTGCGTCTGGTGTTGAGTCTGGTACGACACCTGATGCCGACACAGGCACGATAGGACTGGGACCGACCGGTTGATCCTCTTCTTCAGAGTCCACCTCGATGACTTCAGGTACGGCCCTGCTGGTGGACCCTCCAGTGATGATGTGCATCGTAGCTTGAGGAGATGGAGGGACTATTTCCACCATCACCGGCATGCCCCTAGGAGGGACGCCACCAGACATCCCGACCAGCCTTGCCGCAGCGGCCCACGCCAGTCGAAGAACTGTACGACAGAGAGACATAAACGTTAGTTGGCATGGCCTACATGTGACAACGAGGAGACCGGTGGGAGAGACTTACGAAGATCGACCTCTGAGCACTGCTCCTGAGCCGGTACTGATGGGACCCCGAGACGAGGCCCCCCGTATACTGTTGGAAGGTCTGGAGATTCCAGAGGAGCCGCCTCAGACCCCCTGGTCCCGCCAGACGCAGAACTGGACGCAGCCATATGCACGGGTTCCGAAGGTCCCGCAACATCACCCACTAATGAAGCGAGAACGAGGCCTACGAACAAGTTCCTCCTGCATGGCTAAAACATTGGTGAGAAGTCCATAGGGATTCAAGAAAAGATCGTAAGAATAGAAGTTCGGAATGCTACCTCGAGAGCCTCCGCGAAATCGTCGGATTCTGAGCCTCGGTCTCCGACCTCGCCCTCCTCCAGCGGGCTCCCTCCTCCAGCCTCATCCTCCCGAGAGGAGCCCTTTGATTCCTCCGGCATGGGGAAGCGCTCCCTCAGATCGGCAACCGATAACTGTGGGGGGACCGTCTGACTCAAAAGTACCCTCACCCGGTCTGTCATTGGGAAAGGGACACCACTGGAGTGGACGTAATCCTCCAGCTCGTCCAGGTATTGCTCCGCCTCCGCCGGAGACACCATGAATCCAGCCCGAACTGGGCCTATGCCCGGCAATTCCATCCCGAGGCGATTCAGGTGGGCCCACATCTCAGGTGGGCTGAGGAATTTCCCGTTGAAATCCCAAATGTCCCAAGCTTCCGGAAAGATGGCATCTTCTGCCATGTCGATGTGACGCAGCCGCTTCCCCGGAGCCTGAGTGGATATCCGACAGAATCCCCTCGGTGGCCGCCCCTCCGAATGACCCTGCTCTCCCAGAATCACCGGATCCACCGCTGCTGCCGAACCCTCGGCCGGTGCGGGTCTCGCCGCCATGGCAGCCCCGCTGCCGCGAGCGGCCCTAGCTGCCCTCCGACCCCGACCTCAAGATAAAGGAGGCCCACCGTCACCAACCCGGATCATTGGCTGCTTCAGCATCTCCCCGGGATAAGAGGCCTCCCAGCTGATGGCGTACTCCTTCACTAAGCCGAAGGCGGCGGTGGATGGAGACAATGCAATCTGCATCTTTCCATCCTCACGTGTGAACATGAGCCACAAGTGCCTCATCACACACGGGTGCTCCTCGTGACGCACCTCCCAGTATATCTGCGGGGTCAGCCGCTGGAGGCACCAGAACTGCCTCGCAAAACTATGCGGGGTGTACGGTTCACAGATTGGCTCACGATCTATCCGATCCACCAAAACTCCACCTCGGAAGGCCAGGAGGTAAGCCCGATGTTCTTCTGTTCCCCATCCATCATCAGTAAGCCTCCCCGTCGGTAGTGGGAAGGGATGAAAGTTGAACTCGTCCACCCTCCACACCCTATTCAGCACCATCGGAATGGCCAGTTTGAATGGGAAGCTCCCAACTGCGTTCAGAATGGAGGGGCGAAAGTCTGATCCCGGCGGCGAAATGGGGTTTGGATACTCGTAAATCCCCCTGATATGCGCTGCGATCCACCCATACAGGAGGTGGAAGGGCCCACATATTCTTGGCGGCTTCTTGCCCTCGCTAATATGCCGCAGCAATCTGTACAGTTTGGTGAGCATCGGGATCCCCAGGTCGACCCGCTGCCCCCTGGCCAACATCGACGCCATGATGAACGAGCTGGGCCACACCCCCATGCTTGTATCCCTCACTGGTAGGATCCACCCACAGATGAGGGCCGCGATGAATGCTGCCAGCCTGACTATTGGCTGTTGCTCGGTGCTGACGCTGAAACCCCAATTCTTCCATTGGCTGTCCTCCAAAACCCGCCAATACGAGGGCCCCTTTCCCCGTTGGGCTACTCTTGGACAAGTTCGAGGCCTTGGAGGGAACTCTCGATTCTCTGGGAAGTTCAGGAAGCATTTGAACCACCTCTTGAAGTGGATGTCCCTCACTGCCTCCTTGTCCTCTCCAGGGACAAGCGCCATCAACGCTGATGCCAGTCACGACATTTGCTCCAGATCCCCCCACGCGCTGGCAACGGGGAGGAACTCGTCATACATGGCCCCCAAGATCAGGACCCCGGAAATCTGGTGGACATCCCACAGGCTGATGCCCACCTCCCCGTGATGCAGGTGAAAAGTGTTGGTCCTGGACGGCCATCTACTCAGCAGTTTCGGCATCACCTGCTTTGGCTGGTAAATGTGGAATTGGGAGGCCCATGCCGCCTCATACAATCCCACTCTCCTCAGCTCGGCCCAAACTCCTCGCATGAGGTGCCTACCTAGTAGGCCCAGGCCCAGTCATCGGTAAAGTTGCCGCCCTGGCGCAGGTCCCACTAATCGGACCATCCCTTCTTCGGATCCTGCAGAGCCGCCTTCAGCATGGTGCGGTAGAGAAGAGGCGACGCCTCCGGTTGCAGTGGCTTCCCATCGATATCATTCACATGATTGTAGAGACAGTCAGCGGTGATGGGTGTGAAATCCTCCCGCACATGACCATCAGCCGCCCTGAACCATTGGTGCTGGCACGGTGTGCTCCTGAACCAGCAAGCTGATTCATCCCTTCTCGCCTCAGGGATGAAGACGTCGTCCCTCAGCCCGAAGCCGTACAACGACAGTTTCTTGCACTGTGGATAATTCTTCTGACCCTCCAAGAGTAGATCCGTCAAGGAAGTGTGGTCCGAGTGGCTCCGGATCATCTCCCCTATGCCCGGACGGTTGGCCATCTCATCCCGACGAGCAGCATCTGCAAGCACTCCCAGCACAGCCTCTTGATGGGCCATTTTGATGCTGACCCTCAGAAAAGTTTTTTTCCCCCTGGATCGCGAAGCTTGGCCGCGAAGTTGAATCGCGAAGTTCGGCCGCGAAGTGGAAACGCGAAGATCGGTCGCGAGACCAAGTCGCGAAGTCTGGCCAAGGCCGACAAGAAGTTCGCCTAGCGCAGACGCGGATTCGGAGACTCGCGGTTCGCCGCGAAGCTCGATTCGCGAAGTGCTGTCGCGGAGTACGCGGAGCTTCGCGAAGTCGAGAGCGCACAAAAAGACAAGGCATGTGAAGAAAAAAGAGGGAGGACCCCCTATTTATAGGCGGCAACCCCAGAGCATCGCGGCGCGCCTCAACCGCGCGAAGCATCGCGGCGCGTCCGGATCCACCGCCCTGGCGAGCATCGCGGGGCCCCTTCGCGATGCCGCATCGCGAACCACCAACAGGTTTGGCGATTTTCCCTCAGACTTCGACCCTTCACCCTCCGCGGCTCCAATTCTGAGGGGGGGCATTTGTTGGTGCCAAAAATGTGTCCCGAAAGGAAGGAACGAAAAAGACAGCCGACGCGCTGCCTCGCGAAGCACAGCCGCGAAGCACAGCCGCGAAGCACAGCCGCGAAGCGCCCCTACCATGGCGGCACCGCGAAGCACTAGAGGCGGTAATCCTCTGCGAACCCGTTTGACGTTCGCGAGCTGCCAAAAGCGCCAGAGGCGGTAATCCTCCGTGAACCCATTTGATGTTCGCGAGCCGCCGCGAAGCGCCCCAGGCGGTAATCCTCCGCGGACGACGTTGAGGTTCACGAGCGCGCTGCGAAGCACCAGAGGCGGCGCGCAAGCCCTGCTTCACGGCGCCCCTTCCCTATAAATAATGGACTCCCCCTGAGTCCCGAGGACGGACAATCCGACATTTCGGCTTCTCCTCTCCCAAATCGTGAAGCACGCTTTTCCCCTGGGAATCATGAGCTCCGTGAGGTATTTCTACTTCGCGAGACGACTCTGCTTTGTCTCGTTTTGAGCCCCTCTTCCGAGAGGGATGCCCTTCGCGAAGCTCAAGGGAGTTCGCGAAGGAAGGGGATTCCCAAGGGAACCCGGGCAGCCGCGGAGCACTTGTGCTTCGCGAAACACCCAACCCATACGAGTGATCCCTATGCTAAGGCAGGACCGCTCCACTTCGCGAAGCACACTGCTTCGCAGGACCCTGCTTCGCGAGGCACCCATTCATCGCGATGCAGTGCTCCGTGAACACTGTTCCTCTTCGCGAAGCACCTCCCACTCACACCAATGCCCCATGCTAAGGCCAAGGCACCCCACTTCGCAAAGCACACTCCTCTGCTTAGCGATTCCTCTTCCCGTGTGGCCCTCCAGGTTTGCACGATGTTATTTCAAAGTCCCATGGACAATATCACCCGTAGTGTTGCTTCGCCTAATGCTTCCTCGCATAGGCATGCTAATGGCTATTGCTTCTTCGCATAGCCATGCTAACGTGGACCCCTCGATGGTTTGTCCCACGACCCCCCTTTACCATGGCCTTACTGGCACCTTCCCTTCCCCAAGGACCAGAGGGTACCAGTTATGTAAGCCCTAGGGGTGTGGAGGGAACCCACCTCATCCGAGCTGCAGGACGTTAAACTGCCAAGCACCACGTCCTCAACACATGACGTTAAACTGTGACCCAACCTCGTCTCCCTCACAAAGGGTCCCCCTAGCTTGAAAATTCTTTACACCACTCGTCTCCACGAGAATGGAACTCTTCCGCACATGGATTGAGATCCTCCTTGTCGGAGTGGTGTATGTTCTCAGGGGAAGGGTCGCCTTAGAGCGTAAGCCCCTAACCTTTGGTACGGATGACTGCACCCGTGCATCTCCATACTTCCCCACTACCAAGGTTGGTGGAGGACGTGATAGGGAACGAGGCACCTCCCTATGGGCCTCCATCCGGGAGTAAGTCCCAACACCATGGGCCGCCCAACGCGTAAGCCCCTCTTCGCTTCTCACGGACGCACCCTTCGCGACGCGATCGTCATGTCCGTGAAACCTCTTGTTTCTCACACTGAGCATGACTCACGTGGGCTTAGAGTGAGCACCGACCCTGACCGCCCCATCCGAACTACGAGGTCTTTGATCCATGTCAAGGCATGGTACGTAGGAAGCCTCCATGAGGTTCAAGCCCACCCGTCGTTTATTCACGTCAGGGTTCACTATCGTCCCGCATGACATTAAACTGTATTCTCTGAACTATGAGGTATTTGATCCGTGTCAAGGCATGGTACGTAGGAAGCCTCCACGAGGTTCAAGCCCACCAATAGTGGACCAAGGTCTACTTTCACGTCGGTTCACTGACAAACCCATTTGAATTACGGGGACTTTGATCCGTGTTAATCCATGGTACATAGGAAGCCTCCACGAGGTTCAAGCCCACCCATCACCCAATTCACGTCGTGTTCTACCTACATCAAGCATGACGTTAAACTACACTCTGGTCCAGTGGTAAGCCATTGTGACCCAACCCCATTTGAAATACGAGGTCTTTGATCCGTGTCAAGGCATGGTACGTAGGAAGCCTTTATGAGGTTCAAGCCCACCAATAGTGGACTCACGAGTCTACTTTCACGTCGGGTCACACCCGCGTCCAGCATGACGTTAAACCGCACACCCACGTCTAGCACGACGCTAAACTGCAATTCCCGTCCGACGGAAGGCCGTTGTGACCACCCCGAACTACGAGGTCTTTGATTCATGTCAAGGCATGGTACGTAGGAAGCCTTTATGAGGTCCAAGCCCACCAATAGTGGACCAAGGTCTACTTTCACGTCGGTTCACCGACACACCCACCCGTAGTTTCTTCACGCCAGGTCCCATCTTGGTCCGGCATGACGTTAAACTACATTCTGGTCCAGTGGTAAGCCATTGCGACCCAACCCCGTTTGAACTACGAGGTCTTTGATCCATGTCAAGGCATGGTGCGTAGGAAGCCTTTATGAGGTTCAAGCCCACCAATAGTGGACCAAGGTCTACTTTCACGTCGGTTCACCGAGAAAGCCCCATTTGAACTACGAGGTCTTTGATCCATGTCAAGGCATGGTACGTAGGAATCCTCCCAGAGGTTCAAGCCCAACTCCCATCGGACCAAGGTTTATCTTCACGTCGGTACGCTGATGATGCCCATCGGACCAAGGTCCACCTTCACGTCGGTACGCTGACGACATTCATCGGGCCAAGGTCCAACTTCATTTCGGTTTACACGCACCATCCCGAACTAGGCGGACTTTGATTCCCTACCACGGGGATACGTAGGAAGCCTCGTCAAGGATCAAGCCCAACTTCACTGTCGCCCCCCTGGGATGGTTCCACTTCACTCTCCTTCTACTCCATTCACTGTCGCCCACGGGCTAGCCCCGGTGTCGATATCCCTTCAAGGAGGATCCCTCAATCCGATTTATCCCAGCTAATGCTCTGGTTGGGTTGACCCGTCTCCGCTGGACGTTAAACTCGCGGCATACCCTGTGTTGAGCACGGGAAGCTGAGGAAAACCTCATATATGTGTCTACGACATGTAATTCCCCGCGCTCGATGTGGGATGCCTCGGGCTTCCACGCCCTCGAGAAGCCTTGTGATCAAGGATAACAGATAGACATGCCAGGTACCCCAGCATCTAGACACGCTACTGATGCTTCAACGTGACTACTCCCCTGACCGAAGGTGGGTGCCCTGATTGGACCCTTTGGATTGTCCCGACAGAAGCAGTGTAATTAACCGGTGTCCATGGAAACATGGCACTGGGAAGAGTTTCACGAACTATGTATTAAATCTATAAGGGAGACCCGGACTAGGTGACGAGTTCTGAGGAGGAATCCACAGGAGGAAGAACCGACATCCCATCATCCTGTTTCGATCAAGGAGAAGACGTCCCTGAATAAGGAGCGAATGCCGCCCGCCTTTGGAAAGCGGGAATGTGGGGGCAACAAAGCCACGCGTCCTCCGCAGACAGATGCGCGCGCCCCGGCAAAAGCGTCGGAAACAATATGTTTTTTATCCCATTATAGAGTATTCTAGCTCATTGTTTTCTTATGTTTCCATTACCCAAGTCACGAGGATGATTTTAACAATTGAGATATCTAGGATAAGATCTTGTACAATTGAATTATAGGGAAATTTTCAAAATAATTGTAAAATAATTTTCTTATATAACTAATCTCCAAATACACTAAACCTCTTGATTCTTGGAATATTGAGATTTTGTAATGTAATGTTTTAATTATAGAAATGATGTAATATAAATGAATGTTTAGCTTTGGCTTCAAGAGTTGGTATTAGAGAAAATGTATATTTATTTATGGATACTAGTTTAACTACTTTTGGGATACTAGTTATTGAACTATAGTGAAAACAATAGAGATGAGTCTATGTATAGGATAATATCCTGAAATATTGGTAAATTCATGATTAGGTTGTTTTACAAAAATGTATCTATATCTGGATACTAGAATTTGTATACAATTTTGGAATATATGCGCCTATTAGTAATCACCCAAGAAAATTTTGATTCATATTTGTCATCACAATAATGCATGATGAGTGGGCCTAATACTATATACATGGATAGAAACTCCATGTGGAAATAAATTATTTAATAATATTCTATTTATGAATAACTATAAAGGATTGATTTCATAGTTACTTTTATTGATTAGGTTGAGGTGTATATGACAACCCAACAAAAAGTAACAAAAGAAATTATATACTAACGTGATGATGTAAATGGGTAAAAAAATTTAATGTTGAATCCTTTTTTATGTTATTGATTATGATACTTCCCTATGATGTTAAATTTACATCACTCATGTTCACATTTTTTGGTTTTTGGGATTACTAGAAATAGTAGGAACTGAATTAAGAATGGGTGTGGGGGACAATATAGTGATTTTATTAATTATCAACGCATTAGAATGAGATATATACTGGGAAATCTGGTTATTATTCCAAACCAACAGTCCTGAAATATTGTTAACAATTTAACTTTTGTTTAAATCATGAGTGAAACAATGAATATAAGGATGGGGGATCATAAAAAATCTTCCAATGAAGATAAAAAATAAATATTATAACCACTAATATGTAAAAAATGTTTGATGGGGAACCAATATAATTATCATAATAAGAATATAAGATGATTTAATTATGGATGAGGGTGTCATCAAGTATCATAATGTCATTGGAAAATGATTATTTTTCATAACATAGATTAAATGAAAATAGTTCATCCTAATGTACAATTAATAATTAAATGTATTATGTGTGGGGAATAAGGGAATTATCCATGTCATCTTCATAATCCAAGGACTAACCATGATTATAAACATCTATAACCTCTAAGAATAAAAGGATAATGTAATTATTTTATAAGCACAACTACTTAAGTGTTTCTTGTTAATTAAAGTATATTTACCCTCCCATCAATAGTTCAATATGTCTTATTGGAATTTGACTTGCTCAATCTTGAGTGTCTTGAGAGTGCAGGTTGTAGAAACCAGAATTGTGGCTTATGACATTCTATAGCTGGATAGGTGTCTTAAAAGGTGTTGAATCCTGATAAAGGTGTTGGCATTTCTTCCAATGACGGTGTATTTGTGGAAGAAGTTTAGGGGGCACAATAAGAGGTGAAGGTGGTTTCTCCTACACAACATGTGGAGGTTGTCCAGCATACACAGCTGCAGGATGGTGAGAAGGGGGAGGTGCAGGTGGCACATGAGGCAGTGATGGTCCTGGATGAAAATGTTGATAAGGATGAATATGTGCAGGTCGCGAATGTTATGCCATCCAATGTGTAGAATTCCTTAGGCATGACTGATGAGTAACCACATTTGTAGTCAATGAAATGGAGAAGAGGGAATTATCCAGCACCTCGAGGTGGAGCTCGAGGTTGGGGCCGACCTAGGAAGATGTGATTTGTCTATGTTTTTTTTCCTGTGTGAATTTTCATTTTTGAAAATTTCCTCATTCTCCGGTTGTATTTTTACTTTTATTTAATAATTTTCGGCGTCTTGGATCCCAATCCTTGGCGGAGCCGTTTTGGTATAAGATGATTTTAATGTGATTTTAGTGATGGATTTGTTCTCTCCACATAAATGAAAAATTATCTAGAGTAAAAAACACATTTTATATTAACCTATGATATTTTATTAATGAATGAATGAAAATAAAAACCCTTTATAAAAAATTATATAATGTGGGTTGTGATAATGAAAAAAATTATACTCTTTTCCAAAATAGTTGGAGAAAACTCACTATTAGGTATAAAACTATTCTAATAAAAGAGATGTTTTTTATGATTTTAAAATTTATATATCTCTATAAAATATATCCTAATTAATCTCTATGATTAAATTCTCTTAGCTATTTTATTGGTATAAGATAAATAAAATTCTGGATAATTCATTTATTCAATGTAGAAATGTAATGTCACCAGTTTTTAAGAAGTATATTATTTACATAAACAATATGTTTATAATTCTAATGGTTTTTCTATTTTTTCCGAAGAATTTAAATTGATTGAGTAAAAAGTCATACAATATAGGGATTTAACTAAAAATAATTTATTCTTTAATAGTAAAATGTTATTAAAAAGTGCACTAAACTAGAAATTTCACATCATTTATGGTTAAATCTATTAAAAATATAAAAATTAAAGGGTGAAAATAAAATTACAAGAATAATATTTTTATAACTAAAATCTCCCCTATGCTACCATTACATTTAACTATCACCATTATTATTAAAAATGATAATAAGAAAGAGTACCATGAAAGGGGAAAGCATTTCATTATATCTAAAATTAAAACTATTGAAACAGAAAGTGTAAATGGAATAAGATTAGTAAGGTTAGATAAATAGAAAGGAAATATGGACATTTAAAATATTCCCAATGAAAATATGTTCATAATAGATATGGTCATTGGACATATATTAAATAGATTTATTAAAGTTCTGTATTGTTAAGTAGTAAATTTAAAATAATATGACTCAAAATGAAATAAAAATTTGATGTTAAAATATTGTAAATATATATCTATTTATGTGTTTTATATAAGTATTAATAATATTATAATCGAACTATGATATGATGTATATATAAAATTCCAAAAAAAAGAATAATACATATGGAATTGTAAAATTATATTTTAGAATACAAATAATTAACATTAATAGTATTTGTTAAAGTGTAATTATTATAAAAGTAATATTATTTTTTTCAATGAACTATTTTTTATGTATTGTATATTTTATTATAATAGACAAAATTTAACACTGTTAAAATTTTTATATATATATAAACTAATAAACTAACATCAATTAAAAATAAAATTTAAATGAAATAATAATAATAATATAAAATAATGTTTCAAATTTTTATTTTTAAAAAATAGAAATTTATCCTTATATTTGGTATTTTTATTCTAAAGATACATACATATTTTTTTGATTTTGAATTAGATAAAATTAACATCTTTTTTGATCATAAATGTATCTGATTGCAAGAAGTGGGGGTTATTTTTAGTTCAAAAAATTAAACTAAGAGAAAACACTTAACCAAATTAGTAAAAAATATCTGATATAGAATTAATCGGATGATCATAGTATTTATATCAAATCTTGAAATTGTTCTATATATCAAATTTTTTATCGGTCTTAATGATAGTCTAATACAAAAATTGTTGGAATATAAGTAAAACTAACTTTCTAATGTAAGTGTACTTTGGAATTTTAAATTATTGAAACAACTTAAAAAATCATAAAATAAAGTAAGAATAACTTACATACTTTATAAAGAAATGATAGTCGTAACCTTAAGATTTAAAGAAGCTATAAGTCATGACATATGATATCCATAGTTTTATAGCTAATTATAATGGTTTTTCTTTCCTTACTAAGAAATCCATAGATATGATGATTAAAAAGTAAATATATTTCAATCATCTCGAATCCCTTGATATGATGATCATAATTTCTCAATCTTCAAATCTCCATGAATCCCTTAATACATTGATAATAAAGTCTCTATCTTATTTGACCCAAAATATCTCAAACCGATTGATCATATTCAACTGTCTTCATATTCCCAAAATTCTTCAATATAACCACGATCAAAACAATGGAAATACAAAAGAAAAACATTTTATGGAATTTACAATCCTCACATGTATTCCTTAGAACAAAAAATCTCTATTAAGGATGATATGTTTGCAAAGAGGAAAATATAATATGTGTTGAGTTGAAAAATTCATCATCTTTTAGCTCTTTGAATGCACTCCTATTAATACGTATTCCACCAATAGTGGTATTTTCATTACTGTAGGATTTTCTTGCAATGGCCTTGGATGTTCTTCACTTAACATCATAGAAAAACGTTTCAATACGATTTCATTTTGATTATCATTATTACAATGTTGATAAATATTTCCATCCAATAGAAAAGAAATTATATTGATGGTAAACATTATACAGTCTTATGGATTATATTATTATTAGTTAATTTGAGGAATCGAACAACAATTAGTCTGATGGATTATAAATTTTTTAGTACGGTGGTTATGAATTTATTATGTCTGATAGATAGAATACTTGTCTATCCACTAGTCATAACACTAGTTAGAATAATGTACCAGATCCACCATTATCCTAATGGATAATATTGAATAATAAAATGCTTATTTGTTTTATATTATAAAAATTATTATATTCAATGGAAATATAGGTTTTCTACCACAACATTATAAAACACTTGTGATGTAAAAAAATGTAAATTATAATTTTAATAAATTGTTAAAGTGTTTCTAATTTTCAAAACAAGGGAATTTAAAAGTTCAATGTGTAACATTCGACTCAAAAATATCCCCCTTCTTGAAAGGCACAAAACTCAACACTTAAAATGATAAAATATTAACTTTGAAATACTTTTATATCATTGTTATTTATATGAACATGAAAAAAAATCGTTGAACTATTTTAACTTATCATGTCATAACTGCAACAATGTTTATAACTTCTTTATGGATCTGTTTGAAAGTAATACATCAGATTCTCTACCATAAACAATTAACTCTTTTAAATAGATTTTTTAAATAACTCTCCCTTTTGGATAAAAAATCCCCAGAGGAATAAGACATAACACTTAACCACTTTAGTCAAAAAATATCACACTCAAAATATGTCTGATGATTATTGTATATATATTGATGGGTCGGAGAGTGATGGCAAGAGGGGGGGGGGGGGGTGAATTTCCTTTGTAAAATAAATAGCAACTTAAAAACAATTTATAAATGCAACGGAAATAAAAAGGGGCAAGGCACAATTTGATAATGGAGTTCGGCTTAAACCAAAGCCTACGTCTCCGCTCCCAACTCAACCGTTGAGAGATTTATACTTCAGATTACTTTTTAATGGTTGTAGCAAGAAACCCACTAGCCGTTTTAAGGTAGGCTAGATCACCTTCGTACAACTTGATTTTTTATTATGGTTATAGCAAGAAACCCAAAATGAAAGTGAGGAAGAAAAGGATGGTTTGTTTTAATACAAACCCAATGAAGAACTAAACAATTTAAATAAATAAATTAAAACAAACTAGAGGAAGCCTTGAGCGCCAAGAGTGTGAGAGTAGTTGATGTAGAGGCAGCCCAAGCTTCAAGGATGGAAATGGATCACAAGTAGCCTTAGAGATTTGTCTTTAGAGCTTCAAGGGATCAAAATATCATTCCAATGTATCGGGAGGGTTCCCGGCATCCATCCTCGTCTATTTATAGGAGAAATATCCACAAATACTTCAATATGGCCGTTAGAGGGCTTTCGGAGCCGTTGGGGGTCAAGTGGGCAAGTCTGGTCAAAGCCCAATGGCTAGTTTGACCGGGCTTACCGGCTGACCGGTGCTTGGCCACCGGCTGGCCGGTGCTCCAGACAGAAGGCAGAGCTTTCTGTCTGGGTTCCACCGGCGGGCCAGTGATTCAGACACCGGTTGGCCGGTGGCACCTGGCAGTGGGCAAGGCCTACTGTCTGGTTCCACCGGCTGGCCGGTGGTTAGGCACCGGCTGACCGGTGGAACCTGGCAGAGAGCATTGCTTCTTCCAGAGACCACCGTCTGGTCGGTGGTAATCCACCGGTTGGCCGGTGGACTCAGAGAGTCCTTTTCCAGTCTTCTTGGGCCAACTCTTTGGCAACCTTTTTCCTATCATCAAAAAAACTTGAAAACAAGTTAGAACACGATGAGAGTGATTGTGATCATTAAAATCCAAGAGAGAGGGGTACAACAATCTCCCCCTATTTTGATGATCACAATCACAAATGAGAAAGCTTTTAAAAGTGATATGCCAAGTAAAAAAGAAATAATAAAGTTGGACATGGAAAATTTTAGAGATCAAATACAATAATTTCATAGATGTATCATGATATTAATCTTGAAAGGATTGAAATAAAGAGAAGGGTTCATTTTGAAATTGTAACCATAGGTCATTTAAAAGAAACACCTGAAATCAATAACTTAACCATTTAAAATCAGATTGTGATGAAAGTAATAACTTAAAATTGAACTTTTTAAAAAGAGCACTTAATTAAATGAAATAAGTAACTATGTAATAGAGAGTTTTTCTCCCCCTTTGGGATTATCAAAATAGGAGGAAAAGTATGAAAGAAAATTAGAAAAACAATAATAAGGAAGTTAGCAATGACAAAAAGGATTGATAGATAAGGCAACTCGAATTTTATAAAAGATGAAACGTTACATAGAAATACAAGCAAGCCAAAAAGAGTCAAATATTTATTGTGCTCATTGACGAATCATTCCTAACTCCCCCTTAATAAAATCAAAATGTTCAACCGGGAGCGGTTTGGTAAAAATATCAGCTAATTGGAAATCAGTAGAAATGAAGTCCAAAGTGATATCCCCTTTTTGAAAATGGTCATGAAGGAAATGATGCCTTAAATATATATGCTTTGTCCTAGAATGTTGTATTGGATTCTTAGAAATACTAATGGCACTAGTGTTGTCACACCGTATAGGGACATGATCGTAGGAAAGGCCATAATCCAAGAGAGTGTGCTGCATCTAAATAATTTGGACACAACAATTACCAGCTGCTACGTACTCGGCCTCGGCAGTAGAAAGAGCAACACAGTTTTGCTTTTTGCTACTCCATGAAACAAGGGACTTGCCTAGCAGATGACAGGTTCCACTAGTACTCTTACGATCTAATTGACATCCGCCAAAATCAGCATCCGAATATGAAGAAAATTCGAAAGAAGTATTAGAGGGATAAAACAAACCAATGTTTTTGGATCCTTTTAAATACTTAAAAATTCTTTTGACCGATTTAAAATGAGATTCGTTGGGATTGGCTTGAAAACGAGCACAAAGGCAAACATTGAACATGATGTCAGGACGGGTCGCAGTTCGGTAAAGTAGACTCCCGATCATACTCTTATAAATCTTGTTATCCACCGGTTTCCCAGCTTTAGCTAACGTAAGTTTACAAGAAGTACTCATGGGGGTACTAATTTCCTTTACTTGATCTATACCAAAACGACTTAAAAGTTTGTTTGTGTATTTTCCTTGGCTTAGAAAAATACCATTTGAATTTTGAAAGATTTGAAAACCAAGAAAAAATTTTAATTCCCCCATAAAGCTCATTTCAAATTCTTTTCTCATTAAATCTGTAATATCAGAACAAAGTGATTCTTTGGTTGAACCAAAGATAACGTCATCAACGTAAATTTGGACAATTAAAAGATCTTTGGAAGTGTGTTTTAAAAATAGGGTACAATCAGCTTGACCCATTTTAAAATCATTTTCTAAAAGAAATTTTTTTAACCTCTCATAACAAGCCCGAGGGGCTTGTTTTAAGCCATATAGAGCCTTGGTTAACTTAAAAACATGATTTGGAAATTTTGGATCTTCAAAACCGGGGGGTTGTTCAACAAAGATTTTTTCTGAAATAAAACCATTTAAAAAATCACTTTTAACATCCATTTGAAAAAGTTTGAAATTTAAGTGATCGGCGAATGCCAACAAGATCCTAGTGGATTCCAATCTAGAAACGGGCGCAAAGGTTTCACCATAATCAATTCCTTCTTCTTGATTATAGCCCTTAGCTACTAGGCGAGCCTTTTTCCGGGTTATATTTCCTTGATCATCATGTTTGTTCCTAAAAACCCATTTAGTGCCAATAATTGGATGATCATTGGGTCTTTCAACAAGAGTCCAAACATCATTTCTAGAGAATTGATTTAGTTCCTCTTGCATTGCAAGAACCCAATTCTCATCGTTAATGGCATCATTAATGGTTTGAGGCTCTAGTTGAGAAATGAAGGCTTGATGTTCAACCTCGTTGAGGATTGATCTTCTAGTTCGAGTACTGGCATGAAGATCACCTATAACATTTTCTAAAGGATGGTCTCTAGAAGGTTTCCAAACCTTAGGCAAGGTGGATGATGAAGAAGGTGAAGAGGGTTCTTGATGGTCATCCTCCTTGGGAGGAGAAGAGGAATCATTCAAATGAAGCTTATCAAGCTTATCTTCAACATCTTCAATGGCCGGGTGAGGTTTTGGAAGAGTTTCATCAAATTTGACATGAGATGATTCTTCGATGGTTTTTGAACGTTTATTGAAGACACGATAGGCTTTGCTTGAGTTGGAGTACCCGAGAAAAATACCTTCATCAGATTTGGCATCAAATTTCCCTAGGTTATCTTTTGTGTTAAGGATAAAGCATTTACAACCAAACACTTTAAAATAACCAACTTTGGGCAATTTGCCTTTCCAAAGTTCATAGGGGGTTTTCTTAAGAAGGGGTCTTACAAGGACTCTATTGAAAGTATAACAAGCAGTGTTTACCGCATCGGCCCAAAAATATTGAGGAAGGTTGAATTCAATAAGGAGGGTTCGAGCAATTTCTTGGAGAGTTCGGTTTCTCCTTTCAACCACTCCATTTTGTTGTGGAGTCCTAGGGGCAGAGAAGGTGTGATTGTATCCTTGAGAGGAACACAATTCATCGAATTCTTTGTTCTCGAATTCACCTCCATGGTCACTACGGAGCTATATAATTTTATATCCTTTTTCGTTTTCTACTTTCCTAGAGAATTTCAAAAAGGTTCTACAAGCATCATTTTTATGAGCTAAAAAGAAAACCCAAGTGAAACGAGAAAAGTCATCTAATAGGACAAAGGTATATGATTTTCCACCTAGACTTGCTACAGGGGTAGGACCAAAAAGATCAAGATGAAGGAGCTCAAGAGATTTTGAAGTGGACACTTCCTTCTTATATTTTAAAGAAGATTTGTGTTGCTTGCCAAGTTGGCATGGCTCACAAATCAAATCTTTCTTAAACATAAGTTTAGGAAGGTCACAGATGAGCTTGTTCTTATTAAGATTTAGAAGTGAATGAGAGCTACAATGCCCCAATCTTCTATGCCAAAGCCAAGACTCATTGTCAAGAGCACTTAAACATTTAACATTTTGGCTAGCTAAAGACTTTAAATCAATAATGTAAACATTTTGAAAACGAGAAGCAGAAAATATCAATTTGTTTTGAAAATCAAACACATTGCATAAATCATTTTGAAAATTCACCGAAAAACCACTATCACAAAGTTGACTAATGCTAATTAAATTATGTTTTAAACCTTTAACAAATAAAACATCTTTAATTAAGGAGGTGCTACCAAGACCAATGGTACCTATTCCGACGATCTTGCTTTTTGAATTGTCACTGAAGGTGACATATCCTCCATCGAATTCTTCAAGGGAGTTGAACTCGGAGGGATCGCCACACATGTGCCTTGAGCATCCGCTGTCAAGATACCACGAGCCTTTAGAAGTCCTACTTCTTTGGTGTTTATCCTACAAAATCAAGAGAGAATAGATTTTGGTACCCATATAAGTTTGGGTCCGGAAAGATTAGCTAAAAGAGACTTTTGAACCCATACTTGTCTAGAGGGATACATCCTAAGATATTCATCCGAGTAGGTAATGATTTTGGGGCTGCCATATCTAGCATTTTTACAATTGCATTCATAAATCATATGTCCGGTTTTTCTACAATAATTACAAAATTTATTTTGAGAGCTCCCCCTTAAAAAAGTAGTGGGTGCTCTAGAAGAAGTGGTTTGCTTGTTAAAGCCAAGTCCATGTGTGGTTCTAGCCGAACGTTGAGAACCTAGCAATTTGGTCAAATTTTGTTCACCTTGGGTGAACTTGGCAAGAGATTCCCTTAAATATTTAATAGTTGAATTCAAAGAATCAACATTTGGAATATCTTGGACCTTAAGGGCAAGTTCCTTATTCTTTTTGGGAAGTTGATCTTTTTCAGAAATTAGAATTTTGTGTTTCTTTTTTAAGGAAAAAAATTTAGAGGTAAGTTCATGAAAACCTTCCTCTAATTGATCTCTCGCATTTTGGAGATCTTCATAAGAAATTTCATTATTAAAAGAAGAAGGTGAGGAAGAGGAGTTGGAAGAAGATACCTCATCAAATGCCATTAGTCATTTTCCACCTTCATCGCTTGAGTCGCTTGAAGACATGGAGTCATCGCTTGCACTCCATGTTGACGCTTTGAAAGCCTTATTGTTTTTCTTTTCCTTTAACCTTTTCTTGAAAAGAGAGCACTCCGGTTTGATGTGGCCTTTCTTTCCACATTCAAAGCATGTAACTTCTTTTTCTGCTTTTGGCTCTTCCTTTCGTGCCCTTTGAAAATTCTTCTTTTTCTTCATGAACTTGCTCATTTTTCATGCAAGTTGAGCAATCTCGGATTCGCTATCATCGGAGGAGCTTTCTTGCTTTGCTTTGAATGCTATGTTCTTTTTCTCTTTGAATATTTTACCTTCTTTATCGGCTTGCCTCTTCATGGTAATCTCATAGGTCATAAGTGATCCAATGAGTTCTTCAACCGGCATTTTCTCGACATCTTTCGCTTCTTGGATTTCCGTCACCTTTGGAGCCCATGAGCTTAGTAGGACCCAAAGAATCTTCTTGACCATCGTCTCTGCAGAAACATCATCTCCAAGAGACTTTCTCCCATTACACACATCAGTAAATCGAGTAAACATTTCCGTAATAGATTCGTGTGGGTGCATGGTGAAACTTTCAAAGTCTTGACGATACATATCTAATCTAGTGTCTTTGACTTTGTTAGTGCCCTCATGGGTCACTTCCAAAAGCTTCCAAATTTCATGAGAAGTGGTGCAAGTAGAAATACGATTAAATTCATTACGGTCTAACCCACAATGAAGAGCATTCATGGCTTTGCCATCAAGCTCAAAATTAGCAATGTCTTCGGGGGTCCATTTAGACTCATCTTTGCTAGAAAGAGTGTAGCCTTGCATAACAATTCTATATATAGGATAGCCAATACTTCTAAGAAATGTAATCATGCGAGTTTTCCAATAAGTGTAGTCGGTTCCATCAAATAATGGAGCCCGAGTCATGGAATACCCTTCGGGTGCTTGTGAGGAAGAAGCCATCACTATGGATTTTAGGTTTGTAACCGGTTAAGGTATTACACAAACTTTCCCTTTGATACCAAATGTTGGGTCGGAGAGTAATGGAAAGAGGGGGGGGGGTGAATTGCCTTTGTAAAATAACTAGCAACTTAAAAACAATTTATAAATGCAACGGAAATAAAAAGGGGCAAGACACAATTTGATAACGGAGTTTGGCTTAAACCAAAGCCTACGTCTCCGCTCCCAACTCAACTGTTGAGAGATTTATACTTCAGCTTGCTTTTTAATGGTTGTAGCAAGAAACCCACTAGCCGTTTTAAGTTAGGCTAGATCACCTTCGTACAGCTTGCTTTTTTATTATGGTTGTAGCAAGAAACCCAAAATGATAGTGAGGAAGAAAAGGATGGTTTGTTTTAATACAAAACCAATGAAGAACTAAAAAATTGAAATAAATAAATTAAAACAAACTAGAGGAAGCCTTGAGCACCATGAGTGTGAGAGTAGTTGATGTAGAGGCAGCCCAAGATTCAAGGATGGAAATGGATCACAAGTAGCCTTAGAGATTTGTCGTTAGAGCTTCAAGGGATCAAAATATCATTCCAATGTATCGGGGGGGGGGGGGGGGGGGGTTCCCGACATCCATCCTCGTCAATTTATAGTAGAAATATCCCCAAATACATCAATATGGCCATTAGAGGGCTTTCGGAGCCGTTGGGGGTCAAGTGGGCAAGTCTGGTCAAAGCCCAACGACTAGTTTGACCGGGCTTACCGGCGGGCCGGTGCTCCAGACAGAAGGCAGAGCTTTCTGTCTGGGTTCCACCGGCGGGCCGGTGATTTAGACACCGGTTGGCCGGTGGCACCTGGCAGTGGGCAAGGCCTACTGTCTGGTTCCACCGGCGTTAGGCACCGGCTGACTGGTGGAACCTGGCAGAGAGCATTGCTTCTGCCAGAGACCACCGGTCGGCCGGTGGACTCAGAGAGTCCTTTTCCAGTCTTCTAGGGCCAACTCTTTGGCAACCATTTTCCTATCATCAAAAAAACTTGAAAACAAGTTAGAACACGATGAGAGTGATTGTGATCATTAAAATCCAAGAGAGAGGGGTAAAACATATATCAGATCTAGAAATTATCCAATATATCAATGTTGTTTTCTTTATTACTTAAAATATGATAAAACAATTATTAGAAAGATAAATAATACTAACTTTATAATATAAATTTATAATATAATTTGAACATGTAGAAACCAGTAAAACAACATATTAAAATAAATTACGAATGACTTAAAAGATTTATAAAGTAATTTTACACTTTAACCTTAAGAATTAAGGAAGACATAAATATTTACTTAAGATATCCATACTTTTATATCAATATTTAATGGTTTGTATATACTTATTATGAAATCCCTCTATATGATGATCATAATTTCTAGGTCTTTTAATCCACTGGAAGCCCTCAATACGATGATCAGAATGTCTTTGTCTTCTAACCCCCTATAATCCCTTGATATGATTATCAGAATGTCTCTATCTTCCAAGTCTCGGAATCCCTCAATTTAGGGGCATGGATTCACCTATCTTCATTTAACTATAATCCTTCAATATAACATTAATTGGAAAAATGAAAATAAAATTAAAAAATATTCTATGTATTTTACAATCCTCGCAAGGATTCTTCATAACAAAAAATCTCTAAGATATTACAAAGTGTTCGAATGAGATGTGCAAGCGGAAAAAAATCCGACATATTGAGATGAAAAATGCATCAAATACCTATTAATTGAATTCATTTTTATTTATATGAATTCCTCCAACAGTCATATTTCCTTGATTCCCGGATTTTGTTTCAATGGCCAAACATGTTCATAACATTATAGATCAGAAAAACATTTCCATCTGATGCCATTTTGATTACAACTATTACAATGACATTAAATATTTCATTTGGATAGAAAAGAATTCAAATTACTCTGGTTATAAACATTAGACAGGATGATAGACTATACTGTTATTGGATATTCTGTTGAATTGAACAATGGCTAGTCTGATGGATAAGAAATATTTTCTATATGATGGTTGTTACATATATCATCCAGATAGATAGAACTCTTTACTAACCATTGGTCAGAACAATAGTTAATCTAATGCACCAGATGCACCATTAGTCAGAGGGATAATATTGTAGAATAAAATTTTATATTCTTTTTATATTAAAATCATTAGTACATTTGTTGTAATATATATCTTTTAAAAAAACCATAAAAAATACTTGGTATGGAAAGGATTAGTAAAATATAGTTTTGATAAAGTGTTCAAGGGTTTCTAATTTTCAAAACTAACTAAAGTAAAATTATAAATTATAACATTCAACTCAACTCATCATTTTTTAATTTGTAATATCAAAAATATATTAGGGTAAAAATTTTTATTTTTCTAAAACATTTTAGTTTTTAGGTGAATAGAAAAATATATCATTTTTTAAAACTACATCTTTTATATCATTACTAGTATATATTGGGAAAATATATATCAAGATAAATTTGTACTGTTTTTTGTCTGATTATTTGTGTTGATATATAAGTTTGACAAGGTTATTTTTGAGTTACAATATGATTGTTGACTAGGTATGTTGAAAAGGATTAAAGTCATCGTTATGTAAGATATAGAAGTGGTATATAAATTTTTTTTATAAGTTTTCATCATTTCATAGTTCATTCTAACTTTTGGGGTCTAAAATTTGGAGCATATATCATGTTTGGTGCTAGTTGGATTTCTATGATAGCCTCATAAAAATATGGAAAAGTCAGGGAAATCCAAAACTCTAGTGTTATGTGAATGTTAGTTGATTCAAGATGATATGGTGTTTTGTGAAAGTTGGTTTGGGGAAATGTGGTCGGGTTATAAAGTAAAGATGATAAGTTAAAGGATTAAGTGAAGTTTTGTGAGGGGAAAATTTTCTTAATGTTTTTTGAAGGCAGGGAGTTTCCTGAATAGTGATAATGTTCTTTGAAAAAATGTGGTGGTATTGAATGGTTCATGAATAGAAGGAAACATCTATAAATAGGTAGCTACCCCCAACCCAAATTTTAAGATATGAAGTCTTAATGAAAATATAAAGGCTATAAATTCATGTTAGAATTTCATGAATTATTTCCTTGTGAGAAGGATTCCTAAGAATTTGAGTTTCACAAATAAACTATCACAAAAGAAAAAAGATCATGAATAGTTTTGAGTTTTTTAAAATCTTATAATGTTTCAAATAATTGTTTGAGATTCATGAAAGTAAAAGTTTCATGAAGGTTTGAAATGTTTGTATTATTATTTTTTAGTTTCATGAGAGTTGAGAAATAGTTTTCTTGATAGTGAATCTTATTCGTATCAGAAGGGATTAACCAATAATTCTATGGTAATGTGGTATTCATTAGGTGGACGAAATTGGAACTTAATGAAGCACCAAATTAGGCATGAAAAATATTTATTCAATTAATAAAAGTAATAATATTCTTAAGGATCAGTGAGAACACTTCAATTGAGAGAGTTGTGAGCTTTCAAATTATGATTGTTAGTAAGCTGGGATGGATAATGAGTCTAATCTAAAATTTATAACAATGGTTCACTTTATTGAGATTCATATATATGAAGAGTAAATTTTTTATTCCCCTTAGACAAATCCCAATGTGGTTTATCCAAGTAAAAAAATTCTCATTCTTTATTTAATTTTTTTCTTTTAAATTTTTATGATAAAGGTAGAAAAGTGTTTTTCTTTTAATAGTGAAAAAAAGATCGAAATGGGCAGTTTTTTTAATCTGTCTCACAATAATTCACCCCCTAAATGTATTTAAAATAGTTGGGATAAGAATATATAAGTATGAATTATAAATTTATGAAATATTTTTCCTGTAATAATGTATATTTTATAATTAAAATTATACTTTTCAAAAATATTTATTATAATTTAAAAAACTATGATTGATATTTTAGAAATAAAGAAAGATTTTTATCGAACATTATTTTAATAAATTATACAATTATTATATTAAGATTAATTTACAATAATTTGATAAATTAAATAATTAAAAAATGGATTTTAAAATTATAATCCTTTTGACTATATTGTGAAATATAGTCCACTTTATTTTTAGGCATAAATATTGTGTTACCACACGTAAAACCAAGTCATTGTGGTTAATATAAACTAGTAAAAGTAATAATTCAATGGGTAGAGGGATTGAAAACAAATTATGACATGAATGAAAAAACATGTTTGATGATTTATTAACCTTATCTCTTCCCAAATCTATTATTTCTCAATTTTTGTTCCACATTCATTGATAGTGACTTCCCATTATTTAAAACCATTGGGAATTTAAAAAAATATCATCCCTGTTCACCTCATCTCCTTACATCCCCTCCCCTCACACCATAATCACCTAGGTTTCTAAAAAACTATTTTTTTTCAATTTCAGCTCCACTTTCCTTGAGAGTGACTACCCATTATTGAGACATTTTGGGAATTTACAAAAACACTAATACCTTTTCACCACCTCTCCTCACATACCCTCACACTACAACCACTTAGGAATGGAATTTACTCTACCCAACTGTAAAACCCTGAGCCGAGTTACCCAGTGTCGGTGTATTATTGCATAACATTTGCATGATCACAAGAGATCATGCCCTAAAATACTGATCAGTTTAGTAGCCTTGTAAATACTAGATTCATTCATAAGTTTTACAATACATTATGAAATGAAACATAAAAAACATTGTGTCTCCATTGAACACCCTCATATCCCTTATCCAATCCCTTCTGGTTAGTCATAAACTATTTCTTTGCATCCTAGGGAAAATGAAAAATAAGAAATTGTTGATCTCAGATGCTTAGTAAGGATAACAATATAGTGGAAACTATCATAAATAAGAATAAACATTTAGTGAAATGAATAAGACTAAAACAAAATCCATTTAATCATAAACTCCATCATAATATGGCATCAATAAATAAAATAATTCTATTTACATATTCACATGGATATTATACTAGTCTAATAACTACTTGTAATATAAATTATTAATCTCATAACGATGGAATCCATATTTCTATATATCATAACCACAATGTTAAGGCCTCATGATAATACTATAAATATAAATATTATCAAGGCCTTGTTCCAAGACAATATTTTGTCTCATGAGACTTACTGATGCATCGAAGGGCTGTAAGGGGCCTATCCTGTCACTTACTATGTCCAATACATTCCTCGTATAAAAATTTGGAAACATAACATAAACATTCAAATTAAACTAACATTGGAAATGTTCATGATTTAACCATAAACAAAGAATGAAATAAAAATATCGCACCGACAGTCAAACATATCATAAAACTATCAATAAAATACGCGATATTGTATCATAATAAATCAAATTCAATTAATCATAAAATTCAAAAATAGATGTTGACAAAGATAAAATCAATACCAACACTATTTTAGAGAAATATAACTTTATACATTGATATAATTTTAATGTTTCATAATTATAAAAGTAAAATTTTATTTTGAAAATTTTCCTATAATCTTGTAAGAGAACCTTTGAAGGTGTTATAGTTGAAAAACATTCTATTTTTAATTTGTCAAAATGGTCATAAAGTACCATGTTTGGAAAATTACGGAAAGATTACATTCAAAATATTTTATAAAAACTAAAACAAGGGTATAAATAAATGTAACCCATAGTATAGGATATAGTAAATTTTTTTAAAATACATTTTTACGAAACACATATGTGGATGATAAATAAGTCTCAGTAGATACTTACCTATAAACAACCTCAGATAATGAAAAGATTTTAAAATTAACCCTTAAATTGTACTTTCCCTTAGTTTAGGGTATGTTAAGCTCTTGTATAATGGTTAAATAATTATTATTATATTATAAAATAACCACATTCATAAATATGATATCATATAAGATCCTCAAATATTTCATTGTTTATAATATTTTAGTATTGTCATTATTTCAAGTGTTAACTGATTTGTTTTCCTTTATGTTTTTTTGTGTAATTATTTTTTTATGGATAGGATTTATTAGATTTATATCCATAATGATATTAAGTTCTTAAACATTATTTTTTAATCACCAAATGAAAATTATTCTTGATTTGTTACGATGGGGAATGAAATCTTATCGCGTCGTGGAGACGGTAAGTCGTACATACACACAAGAAAAAATGTCACTATATTAAAGGAGAAATAGTATATAATTTGATGGTATATTATATATAAAGAATATTTAACATGTTATATTTATTATTTACATCAATAATACTCATTATTATACCCATATAAATAATAAAGTGTTAAATAACAAACTACGCCACGACGTAGAGACGATAAGCCATACGTATGCATGTATGGTGACATTGTCATTCATTGGATAGATAGAATAACGAATATGGTTGTAACATATTTATAATAACATCTCAGTATGTATAAGGTACTGGATTTATTATTTTATTATATAAAAAACAATAAAATATTAAGTGGAAGAAGAAAATAAATTTGGAAGAGGTGATGAAATAATTGCCTCTTCATCAGGTGCTTCCTTTTGATTTGAACAAAATGCCTTCATACGTTGGCTCTAATATCAAATATAGGCTTCTAGGATGAATTTAGGGTAGTTAGGAGTTTATTTTAGTAGGTTTGTTTGAGACCAATGGATTTGGAGGTGTGAATTTAAGAGAAGTGTAAGTGCACTTTTATAAGAGAGTGAGGGGTACATTAAGAAAAGATTGAAGTATTATTTTATTATAAACAAATTTTCCATTTCAAATAGATAAAAATGGATTTATTTACAGTCTAAGGTGGTTATGGGTAGAAATATTCTCAACCAATAGGTTTTAGACATGTTTAGGTCACCATATTCAACTTTTCTTTTAGATCTAACTCTTAGTTAAGTAGTTTAAATTTTACCATGTCTTCTTGTACATTTATTCTACATGGTTAATATAGTTAATATAAAATACAAAGAGGCATTAAAGTGGTTATTATATTAAATATATAACATTATATAATTCCTTTGGAGGAATTTTATATTTCTATCCATATAATATCATATAATAAAATAGAATTTTTTTAAAAACCCATTTATGTAAATTTGGACACTATTTAGTATTTGGTGTTTGTAAAAGTCATAACAAATTTATTCCTTCCAATAAATACGTTGAAGCAACCCAAACATGTAAAATTCACCTATAAAATCCACAGATGGCATGAAAAGTTTCAATTTATATTTATTTTATTATTTTTAATATAATTTATTTGATTCATTCATTAATAAAGAAAATAGTGCATAATTATTAAGTCATTAATAAATATATTTATATTATGTATAAAAATTATAAATAAAATATCATTATGTAGGATATTTTATTTATATTTATTATTAATATTTATAGTCGTATATTCGAAGTATATAACACCATATAAAAATTTATTTAGTGAAAGATATATGTTTATGTTATATTTATCTATACTGTAAATTAATTCTTATAAAGTGTAATTTTCACATCCAAGTGGCTCCATGGAGTCCAAAAATTTACTCAAGGAATCCCATGGTCAGAAATATATAATTAAATAAGATTAGTATAAGTGTTACGGTAGTTTAATATTATTATTATATTATTGTTTACCATTATTTACCAGATTTACCCTTTAACCATGGTAAATAAAATTATTACTGAAGTTACTATTCAAAATGTCCCAAAAAATAAAAGGTAACTATTTAAAAAAATTATTCTTCTTATTACAAATATGGAATTCAATTTTCCAAATTTGAAACACATAATTTTCAGTAATTAATTTAAAATTAATTCCCATTGTCAAAACCAATAATAGGTTTTTAAGAAGAAAAAACTATCTAAATATTGACATGTGTTTATATAAAATTTAAATGTGAAATTACATCCAATGACCTATATCATATTATATGACAAAAATATAATCAAATGATATATTAAAACATCTATAATTTATACATTAACTCTAAATTATTTGGATTGAAAATGTGTTTTTAATTAAAATTTATTATTTTTTTACTATTTATCAAAATATGAATGTTCTTATAAAAGTACCAAAAATTCACCCTAAGATAATTTTCATATTATGAAACCACAGAAAAAGTCCATTTTTAGAACTAAAATTTATAAAATACCATAATGTGGTAATTACTATTCATAACTACTTTTTAAACGGCTAGTTTGATTGGTCGGGATGTGCAAGAAATTAGAGCTGCGTACAACGCAAGCAATTGTATTATTCAAAGAGAAGCATATCGTGGAAGCATAGGGTGTTACATTCTACCCCCCCTTCAAATACTTTTTTCCTCAAAATTTATGGAATATTAATGCATAAAAATATTTGTATGAGTCTTCATCATATGTTCATTAGGTTTCCACATTGTCTCTTCCATTTTATGGTTTCTTTAAAGAACTTTTAGCAGACGAGTCATCCGGTTTCTCAACAATTGTTCTATGGTATCATGAATTTTGATAGGCGCATCTAAATAAAACATATCAAGTTTATATTATATTTCTTTATAGGTGAGTACATGAATTGGGTCAGGCATATATTTTCTCAATAGTGATACATGGAACACGTCATAAACTTTGGAGAGACTAGGAAGCATTGCCAAACGGTAAGCTACAACTCCAATTCGTTCTAGAATTTCAAATGATCCGATGTACTTGGGACTTAATTTACCCTTTTATAAAATAATATTACACCCTTACATGTAGATACCTTTAGGAAAACATGATCTCTTACTTGAAGTTCAAAATCCTTCCTTTATTTATCGATATATATCTTTTTCCAAATTTGAGCTGCTTTGATATGGGTGTGGATAATAATCACCTTTTCCATTGTTTCCTCAACATGTTTTGGGCCAAAGATTTTTCTTTCACTAACATCATCCCAACAAGTTTCTGTGTGACATCTCTTTCCATATAAGGATTCATATGGTGCCATCTAAATACTTGAACAGAATCTATTGTTATCGGAAAATTCTACCAGTGGTAAATACTGATCCCACATACCCTGATAGTAAAGTAAGAAAGATATAAACTTGTATTATATGGTTTTAATATTCCATTCTGATTATCCATCAGTTTCAGGGTGGTATGTAGTGCTTAAATGAAGTTAAGTATCTAGGTCTTTCTGAATACATTTCCAAAATCATTATGTAAAATGGGGCTGACAATCTGACACAATCGATATAATATATTGTTTGTCTAAACATTCAAGTGGTAAATATTATCCTAATGAATGAAAATGTGCTGAATTAGTAAGACGATCTAAAATGACCCATATTGTATCATTCCTTCTAGGTGTCTTTGGTATCCCCATGAAAATTTCCATCATAATATCATCCAATTTCCACTCAGGTATGGGAAGAGGTTGCATGACTCCTCTAGGATGTTTCCTTCCTACGTTCACCTATTGAGAACCCATACATCTTGACACATATTTATCAATTTCCCACTTCATGTTCTCTAACCAAAAAAGTTCCTTCAAATATCTATTCATATTATTACTACTAGGGTGTATAACGAAATTGGAGCTATAATAATCATCCAACAATTCACTTTTTATGTCGGGTATTTTGGGAGAAAAAATCCTCCTCCCAAATTTCAAAATTCCATCTTTATATACAATGTCAATCAATCTCCCATCATTTACAGCTTTAATTTTCTTTTGGAACTCCTCATCAACTGACTGAGAAATTTTTATCATTTCTAGTAAAGAGGGTTTGGAAACCATTTGAAAAAGTATCGATATTTCAAAATCCATGATTATTCCCATATCCATATTTAATAGATCCATGAACATAGGATCCCTTTCAACTCTCATCTTGTTAATACTAACATGATATTTTCTACACAAATACTCTTACACCTTATTTCCCTTCCCTGGGTGGCAGTGTATTGTGTAATCATAATCCTTGAGTACTTCAAGACATCACCTTTGCATTATATTGAGTTCTTTTTGGGAGAAAATATACATCAAACTCTGGTGATATGTATATATCTCACATTTTTCACCATTGATATATTGTATCCATATCATCAGAGAAAATATAATAGTTTCTAAATCAAGATCCTGAGTATGGTAGTTTCTTCATCAATTATTAGGTGTAGGGATGCATTGGAAATAACTCTATCATTTTATATAAAAAAACAACCAAGTATCTTTTTTGAAGTATCACTATAAATGACACACTCCTCATTCCACTATGGTAGAGTCATGATTTTAGAATTGAATAATCTTTCCTTCATTTCATCAAAACATTCATCACTCTATTTTTTTCAAACAAATTTAACCCCTTTAGGTGTGATCTTGGTTAATAGGTTTTTGAATCAGGAAAATTTCAGGATGAAACACCAATAATAAACTTCTATCCCAATAAAACTACATACCTCAGTTATACTCATCGGTGCTGGCCATTATATAATTTCCCTTGACATTGATGGATCAACAGATATTACATCCTTAAAGACAATATGGCCAAGATATGAAATTTTTTGAAGCCAGAATTAACACTTTCTAAACATCACATATAATTTAGTTCTTTATAACAATTTTCAGAATAGTGTACAAGTGATTTTCATGATATTCATGGACTTTTTAGAATACCAAGATATCATAAATAAATACCAATAATAAGCCATGAAAGATACTCCTTGAAGTCTCTATTAATTATATCTATGAAAAATAGGGTTCATTAGTAAGTCTAAAAGGAATTTCTGTAAACTCATAATGATTGTACGTGGTTTGAAATGATATCTTTAGAATATCTTCCTTCTTCATGCACAACCGAGGGTTTCCAGATCAAAGGTCACTATTTGAAAATTTTTTACCTCAATAAAGTAGATCATATAAATCCTCAATGTGAGGTAGGGGGAAACGTTTTCTTTATTTTTATAACATTGATCTTCCTTTAGTCAATGCACAACCTCATAGATCCAAATTTCTTCTTAACAAAAAGAATAGGGGCTCCCCATGGATAAACAATAGGAAGAATAAATCCATTATTACTCAATTGCTCTAGTTTTTTCTTCAGTTTTACTAATTCCAAAGTGGTCATTATATATAGGGTCTTCGATATGTGCCTTGAACCCGGAATTAAGTAAATGGAAAACTCAATTTCTTGTTCTATAAGATGTCCAGGTAAATCCTCTGGAAACACATCAACATATTCTTGTACAATATGTACATATTCTATTTGAACATACTCTTCCACACCTATAGTTATTTCACTCCCATACTCCCTAATAATTGAATTTATTAGTGATACTGGGTTTGAATGTAGAAGAGAATATGGTGGTGATGTTTCTACTATAAAGATAAGGGATTTCTTATCATCATCAAAAACTGTAACCTCCTTCTTCTCACAATAAATTTTCACATCATCGTGTGAAAGCCAATTCCTACAGAGTTCTATATCAAATTTAATCATGGGTATTAAAATAATATCAGTATCTAAAGAACTTTTATATGCCATAAGGCTAACTAATTGAAAAAACATTGTTTCTAGGATTCATCCCTTAAGAGATTGGATTGACCCCTCCCTTGTAATTTCAAATTGGAAATATCTAATTTTTTTAGAAAAGTGGGAAGATATGAAAGAATGCAATGTTCTAGAATCAAATAAATCATTGGATAATTTTGAGGAAATGATTAATGTACCTTCCACCACATCACTCGGAGCTTCAACCTCAGTAGTTGTGATCACATAATCTTTTCCTTTCTCCATTTACCTTTTCTGTGGTATGTTTCCTTGATTCTTAGGAAATTAATTTTCATAATTCTCCATTTAATTACAATTGTAGAATTTAACAATGACATACTCTTTCATCCCCTTATAATCATGATCTTGGTGGTCTTTTCCACCACACATAGAACAAACTCCCATCTCTTTTAAGAATATATCATGGTGTTTATTCCCACAATTACTATAGGATAGAAATTCAACATTCCCCTTCTTCCCCTTATTTCTTTTTTTAGAGTATTGAGAATGTCTTTTATTCTCTAGATATGGTTTGAATTTATATAAAATAGATAATTCCTTTTCAATATAGATAGCACATGAGACTATATCTTTGTACGACGAGAAGTATTGTGATACTAATGCTCAACGGAGAAATGGTTTTAACCAATGAATTAATAAATCAATATTACTTATTAGGTTATGTATATAATCTACAACATTCCTTGCTAACCTTGTAAAGTTATCCTCATACATTGTGACATTCTAATCCTCCATTTTCCTCAGACTCTGAAATTTATTTTCCATATACCCTCAATGTTCATGAGGAATGTATTTTTCAAAGAAAATATCTTTAAATTATGTACATACAATATTTTATACTTATTAATCCTCCTTTGTGATTTGAATTAATGACCACCATTGATCTTTATCTGCTGAGAGGTGATAAACTGTCATGCAACATTTTCCCTTTCGTTACTCCCCAAAGCATTAAATATTTTCTCTAAGGAACTTATCCATTGCTCGGCTACAAATGGATTTGTAGTACCATTGAATGTTGGTGATTCTTTCCTAATGAAGCATTCTAACATTGATCCTCAGCATTGTGGAAATGGGTTCTACATATGGGTAATGTTATTATTCATAACCCAATTGAGATGTACCAATATGATTATAATTTGATCAACAACAGTCGCATCACTAGCTCCACTATAATTATCTTGAATAGGAGGGAAATCCCTACCTGGATTATTTTCATTGATACGGTTTTCATTCCTTTCACTAGGCGCCATTTTTAAACAATGGCATACACTAGATTAGATTATGAATCAAAATGTAGAATTCCAAAACTTTTAAATTACTTAACATAAATTAAACAGTTTATGCATATAATCCATAATCATAAAAATGTTTCCTTTGGGGAAGTATTTACTCATAAATCCTTCATAATGGTTTGTAATTAAAATATTAATTATCCTAATAATCTCCCCCAGGAGGGTCAAACTAGGTCTGTAGTAAGGCATGTTGTCATGTACCTGGATACCCCAGGTCAATCCTGAAACTCTTGGATGGAGTATTCAATCCTAGGTACATCTGTGCCATAACCATGTCGACTTGTAGTATCCCTAAAGGGTTGTATTTCTTGTAAAATCCACATAATATCTACATTACCCAAAATTTGGATGTTCTTTTATACTAATCCTCAAAGTGTATCTTTAGGTAATGATCTTTAATTAATGTTTTTCTAAATCTAGTTTCGAAGGTTTGTACTAGAATTACATTGATTCCAATTATAATTCCCTGACCCTAGTTACCTAGAGTTGGTGCATTATTACATAACATTGGCATGATCACAAGAGATCAAGTCCCAAAAGAACAATCAGTTTAGTATCCTTATAAGTACTATAAATATTCATAATATTTACATCACATTATGAAATGAATCATAAAAAAATTCTATCTATTTTGAAATTACTCATATCCCTTAGCCTATCCCTACAGGTCATTAATAAAATACATCTTCACATCCTACTAAAAATAAAACATAAGAATGTGGTGGACTCAGATTCTTAATAAGGATAACAATATATTAGAAACTATTTTAAATCAGCATAAAAATTTAAGTCAATGGATAGGACTAAAACACAATCCTTTTAAACGTAAAATTCAAAATAATAGAGAAAAAATATATCCAATAATGCCATTTACTTATTCATATAGATATTCTACTAATCAAATAATCACATGTCATATCAATAATTGGTCAGGCAGATTTTTTGGTTATCCAGGATACACAACCACTAATATCGTCTTCAAGGTGGCATTTATGCATCCTCTATTTTTCAGATTGGTTTTGGATGTACCCCAACAAGCAGTTTTGGATTCTATTCTAATCAACTCTGAGCAAGATAGGTGCGTCCATACCCCTTCCACTTTGGGTAGGTTAAACTCAAAGGATTTTTGCTGGAGGAATGCTTCTCAAGGGCAGCCGGACAGATGGAACAACATTGATTGGTGCAACAAGATTCCAACCAAAATTAATTTCTTCACCTGGAGGATTTGAAATCATGTTATTCTATCTAATGATCACATTAAATATCTAGGAATTAGTTTGGATTCATGTTTCACTGCTGCGAGAACTAAAGTGAAGAGAGTATGAATCACATATTCTTTGAGGGTGATTGGTCTCAGAAGGTTTGTAGTTTTTTTTATTTCCACAGGGTATTGAACCCATGTTGTTAACAACAGTACATTTCTTGAGTGTTGTTTCCAGGGGGGCGACTATCATGTAGTTGTGTCTAAGGCATGATCCATCATCTTTGATGTAGGAAGTTGGTGTTTATGGCAAGCCAGGAATCAGGACAAGTATGAGGGAATATCTTCCACATGTAGATCTTTAGTGGCGATAATTTGATGTATACTAATAGACTTGATCAGTACTACTAGAATCAATGAGAGGCTCCTTCCTTTTGTGCATTGCATCACTCTCCAAGGGTGGCCTTCTAGAATGGTTTCAGGGCTCAGGGGATATTGATCTGGCGTCTACCCCCTAGGGGTGGCCATAAATTAATATTGATGGATCTTGTGTAATAGGTGACATGCGAGGAGGATGTGTTATCTATGACCTCATGGGGAGTGTGGTGTTGTGTTTCACAACCCACTATAGAAGTGGTAATTATGTTTGGGAATAGGTTCTTGTGGTGCTTGCAGGTTTATCCACATACATCCAGAGGGATATTATCATCACCCAACTGGAGACATATTCTATTATTATTCATGATAATCATCATGGTAAGGGCCCCACTACCTATTAAATAGCTTATACTATTATACATTGGAAGTCACCTCTTAATAAAAATGTTAGAGTCACCCATATATGGCGCAAGGGGAATAATGTGGCGGACTACCAGGCCTCTCTTGTGGTTCCTGGTGTTCTAGTGTTGTGTATTACTAACGTGTCTCAATTGAAACCAGAGGGGTGTATATCATTTAGGGTGGTTCCCTTTTCCTTCATTATTTCTAAACCCCCTAAAGATGGTTGACTTTTCCATGTATTTCTCTTTCTTAGGCCCTACCCCCCTTTTGAATAAAAATCATAATATTAGATGGCAGGAATGCATAATTCCAGACATCATAACCACATCATCAAGGCCTCAATCCAAGACTATAAATACAAAAATTTACAAGTCCTTGTACCAAGACACTAGTTTGTCTCATGGGACTTACTAATTCATAAAGGAGCTATAGCATACCCCTCAAATCACTTACTGTGTCCAATGCATTCCTCATATGAAAAGGGTGAAACATAACTTAAACATTCATATTAAACTAACATATGAAATGCTAATTCTTCAACCATAATCCATGAATGACATAAAAATAAAACATCCACAATCAAACATATCATAAAATTATCAATACAATATGGAATATTGTATCATAATAAATCAACTTCAATTAAACATAAAATCCAATAATAGATGTTGACATGGATGAAATCAATACAAACACTATTTGAGAGAAATATCTCTTTCTACTTTGAAATCAATTAAAAGTCACATTATTGTAAAATAAAACATTTATTTTCAAAATATTGATATTATCTTGTAAGGGGAGCTTAAAAGGTGTTATAATGGTGGAAAATATGCACTCCCTCTGTATAAGTTAAAAAAAATTCTTTAATTTTTCGAAATGGTTATAAAGTACCTTGTTTGGAAAATGGTGGAAATATTCCATTAAAAAATTAGAAAAAGTAAAAAAAAGGGTATAAATGACTTTAACCCAGAGTATAGAAATCGAAAAATGTTCCTAAATAAATTAATTCTGAAACACGGATGTGGATGATAATAAATTCCCAGTTGTTACTTACATATAAACAATCTCAGATAATGAATAGATTGTAAAATTAACCATTTACTTGTACCTTACTTTTGTCGATGGTACGTTAACCTCCTGTATAATGGTTAAATAATTTTTATTAATTTATTCAACAACCAAAAACATAAATATGGTATCATATATGATCCTCTAATATTTCTTTGTTATTAATATATTTGGGTTATCATTGTTTCGGATGCAAAATGTTTTCTTTTCCTTTATGTTTTGTAACATACGTCGTGTTTTTTAAAAATATGATGTATTTGATTCATATGAAAAATAATATAATGTTCTTAAACATTAATTTTTTTAATCATAAAATGTAAATTATTCTTGAATGGTTATGATGGGGAATTAAATCTCAACGTGTCGTGGAGACGGAATCCGTACATACACATGAACGACAATATCATTCTATTTAAGGGGAAATAATATGTAATTGGATGTTATATTATATATAAAGAATCATTAAAATTTATATTTATTGTTTAAATAAATTATACTCATTATTAATCACATCTAAATAATGAAGTTTTTAATAACAAACTACACCACAATGTGGAGACAATAAGTCGTATGTACGCATGAATAGTGACTTTTTCATTCGTAGGAAGGATATAAGAATGAATATTGTTCTAACATATTTATAATAACATATAAATATTTATAATGTAGTGGAGTAATTATTTTTTTATGGAAATGAAAAAGAAATAGGAAGTTGAAGAAGAAAATAACACTGAAAGAGGTGATTAAATAATTACCTACTTTTCAGGTGCTCCCTTTTAATGTGAACAAAATTTCACTGCAAGTTGCATTTATGATCAAATTAAGGCATACAGTATTATTTTAGGGTAGTTTTTAGGAGATTTGAGTAGGGGTTATGTGAGGCAAATGGAATTGGAGGTGTGAATTTAAGATAAGGAAAAGTACCTTTTTATAAGAGAGGTGAGGGGAACTTTCGGAAAAGTATGAACTAATATTTTGTTATAAAATTATTTTTGGTTTATAATATATCCAAATTGATTTATTTAAAGTATAAGGTGGTTATGGGTCTATATACTCTCATCCAATGGGTTTTAGAAAATTTTAGGTCACCATATTAGCCATATCTTTTAGTTTTAACTCTTAGTTAAATAGTTTAACTTTCCCCATGTCTTCTTGTTTTTTTATACTACATTGTTAATAATGTTTATATAAAATTACAATAGAACCTAAATTTTTTCATTAATGAAATATATAACATTATATTTTTCCTTTGGCCAAATCATATATTTTTAGTAATAATGTATCATTTAATAAAATAGTATTTTAAAAAACATATTTATGTCAATTTTGACAGTATTTAGTATTTGGTTTTTGTGAAAGCCATAAAAACTTGATTACTACAAAAAAGTTATATTTAATCAACCATAAAATGTCATATTCACATAAAAAATCGTGTATGGCATCAAAAGTTTTAATTTATATTTATTTTAATATTTATAATATCATTTATTTGATTCTTTTTTAATAAAGAAAATAATGCATTATTATTGTGTCATAAATAAAAATATTTATTTTATGTATAAAAATAATACATAAAATAACATAATGTAGGAAATATTTCTATCTTTATAATGACTATTTATAGTAAAAGAGATTATTCATATAATCTCATATAAATTTTTTTTAGTGAATGATATATGTTTATGTTATATTTTTCTAAACTTTATCTCAATTCTTATAAAATGTCATATTCACATCCATGTGAATCCATGGGGTCCCAAAATTTAACCATGGAAGCCCATGGTCGTACATATCTCATACAATTATATAAGGACATGTGTTATGTTATTTTAATATAAATATAATATTATTTTTTACCCTTATTTACCAGATTTACCATTTAACCATGATAAATAAAATAATTTCTAAAGCTACTATTCAGAATGTCCATAAAATAAAAGGTACCTATTTATAAAATTTTAATATTTTGTTTAAAAATATGGAATCCAATTTTCCAAATTCAAGACAAAGAAGTTGCAGTAATTAATTTAAAATTAATTCTTGTTTTCAAAACCAAAAAGTTTGTTTTTAAGAAGTAAAAACTATGAAGAGAATGACATGTGTTTATATACAATTTAAATGTGAAATTAAATCCAATGAAAAATATTATATTAAATGACAAAATATAATATAATTATACTTACAAAACAATAAAAATTATACTTTAGCAATAAATTATTTTGATTAAAAAAACTTCTTCTAATTAAAATTTAGTATTTTCACTAATCATCAGAATATGAAAGTTATCATAGAAGTACACAAAATTCACCCTAATATAATTTTTATTTTCCAAAACCAAACATGAATTCCATTTTAAAAAAATATATAAAATTTCATAAATTGGGAATTACTAATCATAACTACTTTTTAAATGGCTAGATTGATTGGTCTGTATATGCTAGATCTCAGAGCTGTATACAACACATGATATTGTATTATTCAAAGATAAGTGTTCCATGGAATCATGGGGTGTACCACCAAACATCTTCTAAAAATTACCAAACACTTTAATTGTATATGATCTTCTCAAAATAACATCCCTTAAGGTTTTAACCCATTTCATAATGGAGATAATCTAAAAAGTGATGTATAAGTTCCTAACATCTCTTTTTCATTTCAATTTATTTTTATGAAATCCAAAAAATTAAAATTTCATTTCACCATTGTAAATTGATAAAATCAGTATCCTTATTCAAATAATATGATATTATAATGATGTTTGAAAAAGTAACCACATTTTACCTTTTCCTTTAAGAAAAATAAAAACCTTTAATGTCTGTATGTTCCAAATACTACCTCCATGAATAAACAAGTATTTTCTAAAATATTCCAAGTCATTGATGGATCAAAGAAGGTGTTTAAATGATAAATATTTTTTATTATTGGAATCAAGTTTTTTCAATACAAATTGAATAACCTCTTAATGATATTATTGATGTGAAATCATTGTAAAATTATTCATCCCAAATAAAATAACTAAGAGGGAAAACAATTTGTTCATACTGTGTAATTATTTCTTATCAATTACTTATTCTCCAACCTAATTCTAATTATAATATATTACACTAATAAATGAAAATTGATATCATTATGGTAGGGTATAATTAAATTTTAAATAAATAGTGGAATGAAATATAAGATTCTTAAATCATTATAATCCTCACTTATAGTAACATTAATAATTCTAGAAATATGAAATTTTGATGAAGAAAAAATTATGGTACTTCTCCAACGAAACATGATAAACCAAAATCACCCAATCTGAGAAAATATGTAAAAACTAACTAATATATTTATATTTATAGAATGGTTGTCAATAGAGAGTGTAAACGGTTATAGTTATGAATAAGGTTCTTGGGCATGTAATTAATAATATTAATTTAGTTATTTAGGATTCATTGTGAAAGTGTATAATGAATTAGGATCAAGGTAAGGGTTTTCATCAAAATTTCTCTCTTAGTGAAATTTTATATATCATACAATTAATATATTTTATGTGGTGTATATGTTTCATAATTGAGTTTTTATGTTATGAAATAATTTTTATTCAGTTTCATTTATTTTCAATTTAAATCCCTCACTTTCAAATGGATTTGATTTAATAATCCCTCAAATTGTAATGGTTTTTGTTAACTTCAATCTCATACATTGAGATATCCTTTTTATTAATGAAAATATTTCATATAAGAAGGTAAAATTATACCCTATTATTGTATTGTGTGGAATTTTATTTTAACTTTTTTGAGTTTTCTATTTCACAACATAATCCATATAACACCAATAGTGTCACATTTATGAGTGGGTATTTCTTGGGTGACATAGCCCCTTGAGTTTGAGGTTTTTTAGGCTGAAAAGGGTGAAGTTTCTGAATTTCATATAGGTCGTATATTTCAAGCCTAGGATATTTTAACCATGCATCATAAGTGTGTGGCCTTTTTAGGTGTCTCTCTCTAGGTCATATAGTTAGTTCAAAGATAAACTGTCATGACCCTCCTTCACCAAGATGAGGGGAGGTGCAGGAAACTGCTAGACCCTTCTTAATTTTTACGGAGAGATAATGACCCTCATTTCCAGCATTCAGTAGGTCCAAGAGTGGTGAATAGAACCAAGGGTATAAAACTAATGTAAAATTGAAGGCATTTCCCTTTTTATTTTATAAGATCGGAAGATAAGAATGTAAGAATCCAAACAACCCCGAAACTAAAAGAAAATGAAATGCCAAAACCCATTCCCATATGTATGTTCAAAGATAACCCCATACAAGTACAAGAAAACCTACATGGGAAAGAACCAAAAGAAAAGAAAGTAGCAATAGAAAGTGTCCCAATGTCTCATCTAGTACGGTCCCACATAGTCTATAATGTACTCCTGTAAACCTGAAACAAATTTATATATGTAGGTTGAGTATACAGGTATACATAGTAAGAAAACCCAAAAGCTCATGTGCACAAGTGTAGTGGCATTCTAATTCCCCAAGAATAAGTAGAGGTAAGAAAAACACCCAACAAGGAAACTATTCACCCTGCCTCACCAAGCCACAAACTCTTAATAACACAAGTTAGGTAAGTATTAGTAATAACACATCCATATTTGGGTACCCTACACCGCTATTCCACTATTTATTGAAGACATACTAAACATCAGACCTCCCTTTCCATTTTCACTGCAGTCTCACTACCACCCCAACACAACTTTATTGGCCACTATAACCATGTATCCTACCTACAGACAGTTGGGCCAGAACAACTAACCCCACACCTAAAGATACCTAGGACTCATCCCAAAGACACTTGGGAAAAAAACATTCCTTCACACACCTAGGACAACCACCCCAACATACACTTCTCAAAGAGTCTTGGGATAAAGAGTAGACCTCAGGTTGTCACAGCCTTCTTGAAGAGTATTATGCTACTCAAGAGAGGGAGCAGAAAAGAGTTAATAACTATCCACCCAATATGATGTTGGGAAAAACACCCTCCCCCATGAAATGGGGGTGTTCAGCACAAAGTTCTCAACTTGGGTGGGGTGTGAATAAGAAACCCAAAACTAAATTTATATGTCCATTAAAACAATCACTCGTCCCAACCAAATGGTTTCAAAACCATCCCATAGATAAACACCATCATTAATATTCATTCATACAAAATAACAACAACTACAACCAGAGCACAACTCATTCCTTGAAAATAATTTCCCATTGAACCCATTATTGTTATCATATTCAAGTTATTCCATTTATGTAATTCTTCCCTTTCAGGAAACTAACAGGTATAATGGCAATCCAAAGAAGAAAAAATAACCAAGAAGTAATTTAATAATTCACACTTGGTTCTCTAGTAAAGTCACAATAATAAAAGGGATATGTGAGATCCATTAATGTACTAGAACCAATCCAAGCCCCAACATATAGACCCACACGGCCCTAAATCCACAAACCAACAATTTCACAATAGTGGATCCCATCCCCATCCATGTCACCTCATAAGAATCTGGAAGAACAACCATACATATGACCATAATAGAGAAAGGGAGTGTTAAGAATCTAAACATATCATTATTTAAGATCATCCCTTCCATTTGTTTAACTGGGGTGACCACACATGGATTCTTGATTATCTGGAATCCATTTAATCAACCAAGTTTAGGTGATTTTCATGTTTCCATGTTACAACAATTCAATAACTGGATTATCCAGAATACAGAGGATCATTAGTGCATAAGGAAGGACCACCAACAACCATGATTTTCATTGGACATAAGCCCATATAATTCAGAGCATATAATTAATGATAAAAGAGTACAACAACATTATCAAACACACCCCTTCAATCTTTAAAACCCATTTATTATCTTTATTAAGGTTTATTTTCATTCATCCCCAAATAAACATTATATTAACCACACTGCATGATACACAATAAAGAGAAACATAGGAAAAACCTACATGGATGATCAAGGATTAATGTTTTCTTCCTCATGCCAAAATATAGGGATCTGCGACTTGTAGGGGAGGAACTCTGAGGACTCCAAGACTGAGTAGGATAGGCTCCAGCACCAGCGCACAACTATCCCCAGCAAAAGGGACTCCAAAAACCCCACATAAAGGAAATGATACCTACCATGAATTAGAAAGACACTCTGTGTGATAAAAGGCATGATCCTGTAGTTACGGGATTTGAAACCTTGAATGGATTTTAAGGTAGATCATGGTTTCTCCACGCTGTTGGGTGGTTACACAAAATGTAATTAATTGATATTTAATAATTATCATTAGAGAGGTGTCAATAAGGGGTGTAAGTTAACGGATTTTTAAAGGGAACACACATAACATGGGGTAAAACATTAAATACACAGCACTATGTGACACCGAGGAAATAGGGAACATGTATTGGTAACCCCAAGGGTTGCACAATTAATGGGTGTTTAAAACAACTTTTACTTCATTTTAAATGGTCTTCAACATCATTAATAAGGTTTTATTACATAAAGGATTTGTTATGGAAAAACTAAGGAAGGAAACCTCGAACCCCTCCACCATGTGGAAACCATTGGGTGTCTCACCGGTTAGTGAGAGACCAATTCGGATGCACCACTCAATGACACACTAATCAGGATGCACCGATCGGTGACACACAGATTAGGCTGCACCGATCAGTGACACACTGGTTGGGACGAACCAATTTATTACACTCCAATCAGTGTCACCCATGACACTGCGATGATGCCTTTCCACCGGCACTGATGTCGTCCTCCCTCACCTATGGCATCCATGCCACCTCAAGAACTAGATTTGACAAGGTAATGGACCACGATGGTGTGGGACATTACATTAAATACCTCTAAAACTATTCTCGTCCTCAAGAATCAATAGTAAACCATAACAAAAGAGAGGTGTCCGAACATCCACCTTGTAAGATACCACTCAGGAAAAAACCAGCCTAGAGTTTTCTAAAAGCCATAACAATCCTCGATCTCTAGGAACACCTTTCACCCATATACCACTTGAAAAACTATAGATAAACTACCAATACTCTTCGCCAAGTAACCACATAGACATGGAAAGGTCATATTATTTAGTCATTTGGATTAAGGAGTCCCTTTCTCCATGTTAAGATACTATTCGCTTTGGGCGACACTAACTCGCTCGCATGAGTTTAACTGCATCCACTTTAATGCCTCTCGATTAGGGATCATGTCCTCCCCTACCCAAAATAAGGAATCTCCACACACATTTAGAGAACAATGAAAAAAACTCATCTACTTTTTAACAATTTCTAGAACTTCATCACAACAAGTACAAAACAAAAAAGATCAAATCTCAAAATAGCTCTGGGTACTAGGCGCACATCTGTGCCTCCCGATCCTAGGTATTCTCCTCAAGGATACCATGCCCCAATAACACATGAACCAAGGGAATGTTTCATCCATGAAGAACATTCTCATTAAGATCTTAGATAAATATTGTTCGCTCTATGAACTTTGTGTTGTCCTCGTTATCCAGATTCCACAGTCAAGGATGTGAAAATCAATGTGTAGATACTGAAGGAGATAAGACTCATAGAAGACGGAGGGTACCCTCAGTAGCAACTGTGGTTGAACCAGCTAATAATCCACTTCTCCATCCCTATGCAACACTTCCAAGGCTCTGGAGAACATGTGAGAAATATTAATTATCATGACGAACCTTCGTCGTCCGTGCTGAGGGGAGACCTTCAAGAACATGTGGTCCCCAACCCGGAACTCCAAAGGTCTACTACTATGATCGTCATACAACATCTGTTATTCATGAGCCGCCTTCATCCTCTCCCATATAAGTTGAACCTTTTCCATTGTGCTCTGTACCACCTCCGGGACAAGAACACCTTCTTCCCTGACCTCTGTCCATCACACAGGTGAGCGACACAACCAACCGTACAAGGCTTCAAATCGGGCCATGCCAATAATAGAATGACATATATTATTGTAGGCATACTCCACTAAGGGAAAATAGAGTTCCCATGATCTAATAAAGTCAAAAAAACATGCTTGTAGCATATCCTCCAATTTCTAGTTGGTCCTTTCTTTCTTCCCATCTGTCTCAGTGTGGAAAGAAGTGCTAAGGTGTTGTTGGGTGCCAAAATCATGTTGCAATACCCTCCAGACTCATGAGGTAAACCTTGCATACCAATCTGAGACTATGGCCCTTGGAACCCCATCAAACTACACAACTTCATTCATGTATCTCTATGCTAAGGCATCCACCATACCCGACTCATTGATCGGGAGGAAGTGAGGAGATTTCGTTAGCCGGTCTACCACTACCAATATAACATCATAGACTCCTTGAACCCCAGGTAGTATTATGAAAAAAATACATTGATATTTCATCTAAATTAATCATGGGGACATCTAACTGCTACAAAGAAACTCCTGGTATTTGGTGTTATGACTTCACCAACTGACACACTAGGAACCTTTCAAAAACTCTGCCACTGTTCGTTTCACTCCTGGCCACAAAAACTATTCCCTCATGCCTCGGTACATCTTGGAAACTCCTAGGAGTACCACAATGAGTGAGTTATGGAACTCAAAGAGAACTACCTAAAACATAATCTTTTGAAAAAAAACAACTTCCCATGGAAAAGCATCTGATTCTAACCATCCTCTGACCACCCTTCCGGAGTATTGCCTTAGTAAACCCGATCACACATCACTTCACTCTATAGGTCTCCCCACTGATACTCCACCTACCACAATAGAGATAAATACATAATAATTTGAAACAAAAAACCTCTATAACCCACCACCCTTGAATCCATGTGTAAGGAAACCAACTCCTCCATTGCCTTACAAAAATCCACAGATTTCTGAATATTTTTCCTCTACAACTTCCTACTCAAAGCATTTGCCACAACGTTACCCTTCCCTTCATTATAAGAGATATTGAAGTTGTAGTCCGGAAGAAACATAACTCACCTTCACTATCGCATGTTCATGTCCCATGGGGTAATGATATTCCTCAAACTCTTGTGATATGTGAAGAACAAAAAGTGCTCCCCGATGAGGTAATGGCGCCACAACTTCAACGTGAACACTAAAGTTTCAAGCTCTTGGTCATGGGTGTCATAGTTACACCCCTGATGCATCAGCACACACCCCATTCCAAGGCTAGAATCATCACAAAACACCTTAAACAACACCCCTTCCTTTGGAAACTTGAGCACTAGTGCACCGACCGAACATTCCAACAAATTTCTAAAAGCTACCCGAAACTTCTCACTCCACATGAAGGCCTGGTCTATTCTGGTTAAGGCTGTCAATGGATCTGAAGCTCGAGAGAAATCATTTACGAACCTCTGATAAAATCCTATCAGGCCTAAGAAACTAAAATTCTCTCTAATATTCTTGTATGATTTCTAAGAAACAACCACTTTAACATTTCATGGGTCCACTTATATTCTCTACTCTGACATCGTGTGTTCAAGGAAGTGAAGCTCTCATGTGCAGAACTAGCACCTGGAAAACTTCCTATAGAGATGGGACTATCAGAGGACCTCTAAAACTGTCCTTAGATGCTCGACGGGATCCTCCTTTGATCTTGAGTATATTAGGATGTCTTCAATAAACTCGACTATGAACCGATATTGATATTACTGGAAGACAGAGTTCATGAGCCCCGTGAACACAGTGGGTGAATTCGTAATGCTGAACGACATGAACCCAAACTCAAAGTGCCCATATCTACACCTGAAGGCAGTCATCCAGTTGTCACCCTCTTTCACCCTCAATTGGTGATATCCTCACTACAGGTCGATCTTGTAGAACCATCCTTCCCACTTCAACTGATAAAAAAGGTCATCGATCCTTAGGAGGGGGTAGCAGTTCTTGACTGTCACCTGGTTCAGCCTTCGGTTGTTTATAGCCTTCCTGAGACCACCATCTACCTTATTTTTTAAATGGACTGAAGCACCCCATAGTGACGCACTCAGTCAGATAAAGACCTTATTTATCAGATATTCAATCTAAATCTGTAACTCCAGCAACTTAGAAGGTTCCATCTGATTGGGAGCCCATGAAATTGGACAAGCACCAGGTTTCAAGTCTATCCCAAACTCAGTATCACGTCAAGGGGGTAGAGTCACCACCTACCTAGATAAGATGTCTAGTAACTCACAGATGATCCCTGGGACATCCACCATCCATGTATTTTTCAACTCCACTGATAGGTCAACTAAAAAATAATGAAGGGCCTCTACTCGCCGACTGCCCTCCTGGAAACCTCACTCATCGATGAAAGTCACATGTTGTCCGCACATATATGAAAACACTATTCTTTTTTCTAAAGAATTCAATAATAGAACACATATAGAACAAACATTTGATGCTTAAAATGACAACATATGGCAGCATCTGCAGTAAAATAAGGTCCCCTCTGGACTGATTTGGCCCCAACATTAGTCTGCACCCCAGGAAAACATAAGAGAACTTGGTCTGACCTCTAAAAGGCATACTCAAAACCAAGGGAACATGAAGTATATCTGCATATAGACCCAAATTATGAACTATAATGAGTACAAAAAATGACTGTGAAACTCCTAAATCAAAAATGTTGCAGGCAAGAGTGCTAAACAAGTTGATCGTACCTCGAACGGCTTATAGCCCTCTTGGAACTACTTCCTCTACAGCGTGCAACTGCCCATTCCAAACTCATCTTCCCCTTGGTTGTTGGATACCTCCCCGACCATGCCACAGTCAAGGTCCATGAGGAGATCCCTTAGGTCAGCCTCCTACTGCAACGTCTACTCTCAGAGGAGCTGGAGCACATTGTCCCTACCGCTACTACTGAGAGGGCCTTGCTAGAAACTGCTGCTAAGGTGGGTGTTGAACCTACCCACCCCCACTATACTGTGCTCGGTCTAGAAACTGATTTCGAAGGGATCCACTACTTCCATAGATGAAGCATCTCAATCTTGGGCTCACAAAGAAAGAGAGAGTACTAGGAGATCGAAATTGGAACTATTGGGGCATGTTCTCTGCTAGTCGAATCCTGGATAGCCCAAATGCTAGAGGCCTAATGCTGACAGCCTTCTCCATTAATGAACCCAACAGGATCCACTCTCATGGAACACCTCCCACCATGTGAATCCTCTCCACAATATCAATCTTTTTATAGAATTCCAAGTACGTCAGTAGAGTGAAGGGAGTAATAGCATACTGAAGAAAAGGTTGGAGTGCCTCCTCTAAACGTCTTTCACAAGACTCCTTGTCTGAAAATTGTTTTGGAGAAAAATGAAGGATATCCTTGAACATGATCCCCATATCCCTCACAGGCATACTCCCCTACTGATGGGAGAGTAGCTCATGCCTCTTCTCAGCCTTCATCATAGAATAAAGGAATTTCCCTAGGAACTCCTTCTCAAATCATCCCACAAAATCTCACTCTCCATCATCTCTCTAAGGTAGAGCATATTCCACTGACATGCTACTCCCCTTATCTAACTGACTGCCAAAAAAACCCAGTACTCTATCAAAGTATGGATCAAGCTGAAATTTATCTCATGCCCCTCGATCCATCTCTCCCTCTCTCCATGTCTGAGATGTTTCCCTCGTACTTCCCAAGGGTCTACCGCTACAATGCACGGAGCATACTCTTCTGTTATTTGTCCCCCTTTTCTTGATCAGTCCTCCACTGATTAGCCAGATTAACCTCCTAGGGGTCGATCGCCTACACTACTCATGGTCGTCATCCTGGTTTCATAGTTGTAAGGTAAACAAGGAATGCATAATCCTGAGTAGTGTAGAATATTTTCTTTAAATTTTGATTAAACTTTTGTTTTAAATTCATAGAACACCGAGAAAACACATGAACACAAGTCATTATGATGCATGTACCTTTTATAGGGTCTCTAACCTGCAATAAGTATAGCCTCACTTGGTCGTTTGGTAGGTCTGGAGTTTGTACATCGGATCACTAGGGGGCCTAAAATCCTGTGTCATAGTTTGTATTCCTAACCTATTTCATGCACAAAGATTTTATAACTCTATTTCCCTACCATCCAATGTAATCATTACTATTCCTAACCCCAATATCTATCCTATCTCTCAACCATCACCTTTGATTCCATTCTATAATGACCTACCTTCACCAAGATGAGGGAAGGTACAAAAAACTTACAGGACCTTCATTCTTCATGTTGAAAGAGAGATAATGTCCCCCGAGTCCCTCCTTCATTAGGACCAGAAGTGGAAACTTTCCCCAAGGGTATATAATCACAAGTAAGATGGAAGGAATTACCCTTTCTATTTTGAATGATCGAAAGATAAGATGGTAAAAATCTAAAAAACTCCAAAAATAAAAGAAAAAGTTAATACAAAACCCATTCCCATATGAATGTTCAAAGATAAATCCATAAAAGTAAAAAAAACTCTAAAGGGAAAGTACTAAAAGAAATGAAAGAAGAAACAACAAGTGTCCCAATGTTGGAGCTAGTACGGTCCTGCATGGTCCCTGAAGTCCTTCTGGAAACCTGAAAGAGATTTTATTTACATAGGGTGACTATACAAGTATACTCATTAGAAAAAACCAAAATATCTTGTGCACAATTAGGAAGGCATTCTAATGCCTCGTGAAAAATTAGAGGACAACAAAACACCCAACAATGAAATTATTCACCCACCCAAACCAAGGAACACTCCCCAAATAAAAAAATTCAGGTAAGTAATAGTAATATAACATAGATATTTGGGCACCCTACACCGCTTTCCCACTAGTTATTGAAGATATCTGACGCATCAAACCTCTGCAACGATTTTCACAGCAATCTCATTGCCGCCCCAATAATAACCTTATGGGCCACCACAATCACGTATCCTGTCGAAAGAGGGTTGGGCCACCACAAACACACATCCCACCCTCAGACACCTGGGTCACCACAACCGTATATAACCATGCCCGCAGACACCTCATCTAGAAGAACTATCGCCACGCTTGAAGAAACCTAGGCCTCATCCCAACGAAACTGGGGAAACAAACCTACATGCACACACTTGGGCCAACCACCACAACATAACCTGCCCAGAGATTATGGGGCTAAAGAATGGACCTCAGGCTATCACATCCTACCAAAAGAGTCTTGGGATACTCGGGAGAGGGATTAGGAAGCAGATAATAACCAGGCACCCAATAAGATGTTGGAAAAAACACCCCGCCCGTTAAATGGGCGTGTTCGGCACGTAGTGCTCAACTTGGGTGGGATGAAAATAAAAAACACAAAACTAAATTAATATGTATAGGTAAAGAAGAACTCATCCCAACCTAAGGGTTCCAAAACTAGCCCATACATAACCACCCTTGTTACTATTCATTCATACAAAACAACAACAACCACATCCAGAGCACAACTCATTCCTAGAAAACAATTCCCCATTGAACCCATTCATTTTATCATATTCAAGTGATTTCATTTAAGTAATTCATAACTAAAGGGAAACTAAAATTCATAACCAAAATCCAAGGAAGAAAAAACATCCAAGCAATAATTTATGTAATCATACCATGCTCTCTTGTAAAGTCACAACGAAAAAAATGATATGTGATACCCCTAAAAGTTCTAGAACCTAACCAATACCCAACATACGTCCCCCCATGGACCCAAATCCCTAAAAAAATTCACAATAGGGTATCCCATCCTCATCCATGTGACCTCAAGAGAATCAGGAAAAACAACAATACAATCACCAGAATAGAGAGAAGGATTTCTCAGATTTTTATCACACTATTTGTTAATTTCCTCCCTTCCGTTCGGTTAACCAGGGTGATCACATAGGGATTATTATTCATTGGGTATTCATTTAATATACCGAGTTTACATTATTAACCATTTTCCATATTATATCCATTCAATAAAATGATTATCTAGAAAATAGAGGTTCATTAGTGTGTAAAGAAGTACCACCAATGGACATTAATTTTAGTGGACATAAGCCCTTATAATTCACAACATTTAAGAAATGATAAAAGGGTACAACAACATTATAAAACACACCCATTCATTCTTGAAAAACTATTTATTATATTTGTTAAGGTTTGGTTGCATCTATGCCCGAAATAACAATACCGTACCCATCCCACATGATACACAGTATAGTGAGACGAAGGAAAACCCTACATGGATGATCAATTATCAAAGTTTTCTTCCTCACAACAAAACTGGGGATCCACGACTTCCAGGGGAGGAACACCAAGGACTCCAAGAGTATTTAAGATAGGCTCCAGCATGGGCACACAACTATCCTCGGGAAGAGGTACTCTAGATGCACCAACAAAAGGAAAAGAGACCAACCAATAATGAGAAAGAAACATCATGCGATAAAAGGTGAGATCCTGGAGTTATGAGATTTGAAACCTTAAATCCCATTAAAGTATAATCATAGTTTCTCCATTAAGTTGGTTGGTTACACAAAATTTAATTAATTGTTTATAATAATTATCATCAGAAAGGTGCTTATAAGGGTTTCAAGTTAAAGGGTTTTGCAAGGAAAACATGAAATAAGGGAAAAACTGTAAATACACAAGACTTCATGACACCAAGGAATGAGGGAACATGTCTTCGTAACACTGAGGATTTCCCAATAAATGGAGGGTTTAAAACATCTTTTAATACCCTTATAATGTTCTTAAACTTCTTTAAAGAGGTATTAGAACTTAAAGGAGTCATTTTGGGAAAACTGGGCAAGGAAATCAAGAACCCCCCCCCCCATGGCACTGATCGGGTGACTCACTAGTCAGTGACACACCGATCAGGGGGAAATGATCATTGACACACCTATCGGGCCACACTATTTGGTGACACACCGATTAGGATGCACAGATCAGTGATACAACGATCGGACCACACCAATCTATGACACATCATTCAGGCTGCACTGATCAGTGACAACCAATCCGGCCACACTAAACAATGACACACTGATCAAGATGCACTGATCGGTGACACAGTGATCAGGAGGCACTGATCGGTGATGCCCCAACTGGGACACACTGATGGGGCCGCACCAATCGGCGCCACACCGATCTGCGACACTGATCAGTGTCATCGGTGACACCACATTGACGCCCTTCCACCAACACTGATGCCCTCCTCGCTCACCCATGGCATCCAGGCCATCCCAAGGATCAGATTTGACTATGTAATGGACCACGAAGTAGCGAGCCATTACATAAACTAAGAGTAAATACTAATTTTATATCCCAAGTAGCTCAAAATAGTGGGGATATACACGGTTTGCAAATAGTCAGTTTACCCATCTAGGTAAACCATGTAACCTATTAAAAGAGGGGAATTTTAATCATTTATTCATATATTTTAATTATTATTTCTACACTTGGATTACCCCATTCAAACGCCATTCCTTGGATACCACTCCTGGCCCTTTTTGACTCCTCTATGGTGAAATCATGGTGGCTTCTTAGTGATTCTTCACCAGGTTCAAAAGGATATGGCTTCCCTCTTATTATTATTTGTTTTTCTCTCTTTTTTCCAATTCATTCTAACCCTTGGGTGAATTATTTTTTTATTTAAAGCCTCGGGTTGTGCTAAATATGAATTTTTTTCTTTTTAGGGGTTTTGATTCCCTTATTGAGTCTATTTTCAATGGATTTGGTCGAATGCGACAGGGTTCCACCACTTGAGGTAGTTGTTTTAGATTCATTTCCATTTTTTTGATTTATATTTTTTAGTTATTTAAATCAGATTTAGATTTAATTTAATTATGTATATGATATCTACTTTGGGTTTCGAATGGGTTTCCTTTCTTCAGTTGTTCATTTCCATTGAAAAATATTAGTGATTTTCTTTGTGTGGTGAAAGTTGGTTTGAAATTGGTGTTTAATGCATTCAATATGTTTGATAAAAGAAAAAGATGGGTTTCTTTATAAAATACACTTTTTTACGATTTAAACCAAATGGGGTTTTCGAAATGGGATCCCTTTTGTGTTTATAGGGATTGGATTTTTAGGGTGGTTTTGTTTTATAAAATTAATATGGAGTTCCCCTTTATTTAATAATTATTAGAAGTGGTTTTGAATTATTTTGGAATTTTTTCTAAAATATATTGTTTTCAAAAAGAGACTTAAAATGATATATGTATTATATCATATAAGTGAAGTCATGTTTCTTACTTTTTGATGTGATGCTGATTATACCCTTGTTGACCCCCCTAGGTTTTTTATGTGTATTTTTATCCATGTGATAGATTATTTTTAATGTGATTTATGTGGTGATTATGTGTTTGGGAAAATATTAAGGGTAGTGTAGGAGGTAAGAAGGACATGATTGTGAGGTTATCCTTGTGGGATTCCTATTTTAATGCGATGATGTTATATTCATGGTCCACCACTATTATTATTTTACAATTATACCAAGGTTTATATGTGGTAAGTATTGGGAAATTTCTTGTCTAGTTGATTTTTTATTGGATATACCCTCCTTAGATTTATATAACACTTTTCTTTGGGGTTTCTCACTAAGGAAATTTCTTAGAGAGATTTGGTGGATAATTGTGTAACTATTAACCATCCATTAGTTTGGTCCAATTTTCTAAGTATTTTTCTATCCCATTAGTCATCATGGAGTTACAACATTCTATGTATCATATGTTATGACTTTTTTATATATATTGTAATTTGGGATGTTTATTACTTGGATGAAGTCATTTTTAGTTAGATCCTCTTATAGTTTAGACATATTGTTGGTGAGTTTTGTTCAATAAATTAATTATATTTATTTATAACCTTATATGGTAGTGTTCCTCCATTATATAGGTTTTTTTACTTCTTTACCTATATGTTTGTAATGTAAATGAAAATAATGGAAAAAAGGGGTAATTGTTTTTAGAGTGGAATCCTTGGTTGTCATGATTTTGAAATTTTTTAAACCATGTGTGGTTTATTTATTTAAAAGTGTGTTATTTTTAAAGATAAATGGTTATCACTTTTCATTGGAATGGTTTTTGTTAAAACACCATTAGGGAATGTTTTATGAAAAAATCTCTTTGGGAAAGTGAATGTCCCATTTTTTTATCCCTGGACTATGTAAAGGAAAATAAAAACCTTTATTCCAAATTATTTCCAATATAGTGAGCCAGTTTTCCTTTATAAATGTAATACATTATCTTCAAGGTGGTATTCTAATGGATTTAGCTAACAGCCTATATACTCACAGTGGTGGGTATGTAGTCTTCATGTCTATTGAATGTTCTTCCAGGTTTTATCTTTCATGTTGGATCTTGTTCTATCTTCTATGGGGAGACATGTGTTGTATAGATGATGGTTGTTACTGAAGAGTAACCTAGAGTAGGATATTAGACCTTTTTTTCTTCTAACTAGATAGATAAATCTTTTTATCTACTTACTTAGACTTTATTTGGATTGACCTTTTACTATAGTTTTTATCTCTGATTGGTTATTTATTTATATGAGATGTCACTTTGCATGTACCTTGGATATTTTACTTTTACAAATTTTTTGATGTTTTTATTTGGTTACTTGGAGGTGAAACCATCCTCAATGGTTATTTATAATACAGTGAAATTTTATTTTCATCCCGAGTGGGGGGAGTAAGGGCTGATCCTCGGGTATGTGGAAGGCTGGATCATGGATCTAGTGTATTGATGTCCCAGGTTTCTTTATTAAAAATTGTTATCAGATACATTTATGTTTATTAATAAGGGTACTAGGTTATTTAGAAAAATTCTGTGTTATTTTTGATGTGTGGTTAGTTTGGAGATTGTGATTGTCTTCGAGGCTTGGGTGGAGTGTGCGACTAAGCTCTTGGAAATATCTTTTCCACAGTGAACCTTAATTTTCTAAGGGAGTATCATGTTTGAGTCTTTAACATGAGTCTATATTTGTATGGTTTTAAATATTTTTGATATGTGGAGCTGATTATTTAGTCCCCATTTACTATACATGTGATTTTAGGGGTCATTTTGAGTTATTGAAGTAAAAATGGTGAAAAACCTTTTTTCACACGATTAGCACAAATGGCCTGGTATACCATGTAGTTCACATGATATTTAGTTCATTAAATCATGAAATTTCTTGTTATATGGTATGATATGTGTTCTTGTGTTCTTAGACTCGTCCCTTGGGATCTTTTTGGCAAAATGATATTTGGTTCTAAAAAAGGATGAGAAGTGTTTCATTTTTTAAAACATGATTTATGGTAGTTTGAAAACATTCTCAATTTTGTTTTAAAACTGAGATAAAGAATGTGTATTTATTTGAAGATCATTTTAATTCAAATTTATAATTTAGAGAAACATTTTAATTCATAAATTTTGTATTTTAAGAATTGATTTTTGAAAGTATTTTCCTTGATATGTTTTATTTCCAAGAGGGGTTTTGAAATTATTTTGGAATAGAGTGTGAGATTTCCATTGTTATGAAAAGGTACGAATTTAATAAAAAAAATAAAGGGGTCAACCCTTTGGGTAATTCACTTTTAGGTCAATGGGTCTCGATATTGGTATGAGTTTTTTAGAGAAGTGGTTGAAAATGGATGATTTTTTAAATTATATTTTAAAAGTGGTTTGCAATTCATTTTTAAATGATTTTCTGAAATGGTGTTTGTTTTATTCCCTTGGTTATTGGACTTTTAGTTTTTTTTGAGGATGGGTGGAATGGATAATGTCTTTTTATTTTTCTATGTACCTTCAAAAAGAATCTTGACCATAGATAAAGTGTCATTCATAGCGGTTCTCTTTTTATTTTTTGGTTCTAATGGTTTAGGTATGCTCTATATTTATGACATTACCTGAGTGCTTGATAGTTTTAAAATTCCCCTATGGTTAGGTTTAACTTTTTTTGTTTTATTTTTGGGGTTATTAAATGTGTTCAAGGTGAATTTTTTTATTCATGAAAAGTTGTTTTCACTTAGAATTTCAAGAGGGGGCTAAAATGATAATTAGTGTTAAATTCAAAAGTGGATTAAAAATTGTATATGTCATTTTAAAAGGGGTTTTACCTAATTAGGGGCAGTGAATGAAATAGAGAGTAATTATTTCAACTACCAATGATTTTTTATGTGAATTAATAGTGAGATATTTTAAAATGTTATAACCCATATTGGGTCATGTTGTGATTTTTTAAAAGGGTTGTTTTAAGCCTATTGATGTTATTAAAGGATAATTAATTACTTTTTGATGTTTTTATTCATTGGGTTTGTGAAAAATGTTCTAGAAGGTCATGTCTAAAATGTATTTTAGGATCATGGTTTTTAATTTATGGTTTGAATGGGGACTTTAACCATTTAAAAGTGTCACTTTTGTTGTTTTCCAAAATGGAGTGGGTGATTTCTTTTAATTCTCATTAAAATTGGATTATGGAAATGATTTGGGAACAGGTTTTTGAAAACAAAGGCATTTTCCATTGAGTTATTTTTTTAAAACATTTTGGAAAGTGGTTAAAATGTGTTTTTCTTTCTTGATCTATTTTTAGTAAATTAACCACATTAATTTGTTAACAAAAGGGGGTTAACACCCAAAATGGTTATTTTCAAGTGGTTGTTAATTTATAAAAATTGTGATAATTTTTAATAATTCTTAAGGTATTGTGTTTATATTTCAACTTGTGTGAAGTTGTATTGTTTTATCATTAATGCATGTCTTGTTGTTCATTTGTCTTCTTTTAAAGGCTTTGGTGTTCTCTTATGTTGTGTCATATTTTAAGGATTGTGTTTATTGATGTTGCCATAAGTGACATTTGTTATGAAACATGGGTAATTAGAATGGATGTTTCCTTTGGTCATTTGATCACTCTATGGTTCTAGTTTGGTGTGGTTCTCTAGGGGATGGTGTTCCTTCTTGAGGTCCTAATTTAAACTTGTAGTATGGTGACTCGGGTTACGCTCCCATGTAATCACATTTTGTGAAATTATTTTAATTTTTTCCCTTATAGAGGTGATTGTTAATCATATTGATGCCTTTACCATGTGTGTCTTGAGTTTTTTGGTTTGTTTTTATTTTTATTAATTGAGAGACCATTTATATTGATTCTTTGGAGGTTTTTGGAGATTCTTCCCATTATGGTAGTTTCTATTTGAGGTGTTCTATTTAGTTACATCATTTAAGTGATTTCTAAATTATGGGGAGACCCATAGCTAGTCTCTATTTTATTTTGGTTCCTGAACCGGTAACCATGGTTGTGTTTTACATGGATACTCTTGGTCGCCATGGATATTTGGTGTTTCAGTATTGTGGAATTGTCATTTCTCAGTTGTTTCCTCATTGGGACCTCTCTAGTGGTTTATCATCTGACTCACCCCAAAATTGTGTAAGTTGTATTTTGGTTATTCATTTTTACTTATTCCTTGAATCAATACTTTAAAGGGTATAAAGTTGAATTATGGGTGATGTGTGACCCAAATAGTGTCACATTTATGTGGGATATTTTTTGGTTGGTTTATCTCATTGAGTTTTGGGTGTACTAGGATGAAAATGGTGAAGTATGGGTATGTTTTCCAATACAAACGGTGAAGTTACATTGTTAAACATACCATGAAAACTAAATGTACAACTCGTGCTGCTCAAATCAGTGGGAATCATCATGGTTTTTTTATGGTTTGTTTAATCATGAGGTTAAATCGTCTGAACCACTTTAGGAGGGTTATTTTAGTTATATTACCTTATTTTTAATTCAGGTTTCACCCTTTGTATTCGCACATTTAAACCCATGCCTTGGAAACCTCTTTCATCCCATGTTGGCTCCTCTAAAGTACCTCCAAAGTGAATTCATGGTGTCTTCTTAATAATTCATCACACTAATAAAATTGTTATGGATTCCGTATCACCCCAGGTAAATATAGAATATGACATTTTCATATTTATCCATATTTTTTGAATAAAATATTAATATTACTTTAAAGGGAATTCTATGCTCGAGGGCGTACCTAATACGCAACAACGAGTTTCTTTGAAATCTTACGTTGCACTCGAATAATAAAATAATATTATTTTAATAGTTAACAACTGTCCATTGTATTGGCGGGAATGAACGGAACTAACTACAAAATGATTATATATGTTTGTCAAATATTTTTACTTTTATCCAATAAATGGTAGAGGCTTAAAATGCAAATGAATCTAATTTTAATCATAAATCGTGTAATATTCTTTAAAAGGTAGATTAACCGCCTTTTGATGGAGAAACCATTTAAAATATACTTTTGACAATTTTATATGTTAGATTTAACAAAATAAAATCCTTCTTTAGAATCTGGAAATCAAAATTTACTTTGTGTAAAATTTTGTTATTTTTCCCATAAAGATCATTTTTTTGAAAATGTAGCATTTTAATTCAAAACATCTTTTTAATCTGATTTTTTTATATGGATAGATTATATTTTTAATTTATATTAAAGTTCATTTAGAATATATTTTTACTATTTAATATAATGGTGGTCATTGGAATTAATTGCACTTTGAAATTGAACTTAAACTAGTGTCAATCTTTTAATATATATTGTTTCTTAAAAACACGCTATTTGTTTTGACAGCGGGAATTAATTTTTAAATTAACTAATGCAACGTATATGTTTTGAATTTTGTAATATAGACATCATTTTTTAATTCGGAATATCAAATATATCTTAGGGTGAATTGTTTGTATTTTTCTGAAAAACTTCAATTTTTGATGAATACTAAAACCAATAAGTGGTAGTTTAAAAACAGATTTATCATTTAAATGAAACTTTACCACTTCTATGATTTTAATTTCAAAAATCCAACATACATGGTTGTAAATAATATGTGAAATGTGGTTCAATGGGATTAAAATAATTTTTTGTTGAATAGTAACTTTTAAGTTTTTAATCGTGATTAGAGGTAATTAGTGTATTTTAAGGTAAAAATAATGTTTTAATAATATTAAATGACCTATACACATGTACTAACCTCATTGGATGTGTCATGAACGACCAATAAAATACATGGGTCAACTTGGGGACCCCATGGAGCCGCTTTGATAGAAAAATGACATAAATAACGTTTTATTTAAAGTTAAAATAAAAATGTCACAAGCATGAGTTGCTTTACTAAAACAATTTTTAAATAGGGTTATACAAGTCATATTTTTGGTTATAAATATTCCTTATAAATATAAAAAGATTTCCTCCATCATGATATTTTTTTATAATTTTTATACATTATATAAATTAAATTATTTATGACATCATTATGATGCAGCGATTACCTCATTAATAAATGATTTAAATAAAATGAAATGATAATGTTAAAACTATTACTTAGACTTGTCAAAAACCTATTGGATGAGTATATTTCTAACCCTTACCACATTATCCTATAAATACATCAATGTGGACCTTTAAAATCCGAAACTCATTTGAAAATAAAGTAGCATTTTGTAACTTTCCAAGAGGGCCCCTCCTCTCCTCTTATAAAAGTCCCCCACCTCTACCACCTTACCCATACCTCTAAAGCCTTTAGCTCAGCCAACCCATGCTCATTTTTTCTCTCCACATACCTCTAGTTCTCATAGAATCCTCACTTTGGGCAGAAGTCTTACCAAGGAAGCCTTTGAGCTCAAATCAAAGAGAGTTACACGATTTTAAGGTAATCTCTTCACTTGTGTTATTTTGTTTTATTTTTCTTCTCCAACACCCTAAAATCTTTTTATTCATTTCTTTTGTCATGACTCCAGTATCTTCAATATAATATGATGTTTTTATAAGAATTATTAGAGCTACACTTACACACACCTACATCTAATGGTTAAATAACATACTGTTTCTGTGGATGGTGAATTTGTGCCTCACGAAACAATGATTGTTCAATATTCTTTTAACACCCTCAAAGGTGTCCATTAAGATGTAACTATATTTATATACGATATATAATATTTTTATGTTTTATTTAAGCTTCTGTATTTTTCATTTATGGCATACCATTATGGTTTCCATTACTGTTAAACACGATATCTTCATTTTAGGAAGTGCGGACTACTGCCCCCTCAAAGTGATTTGATTCGTTAATACCATATGTGGTACGTATAAAGGATAGATTTAATTATATTATATATGATACCATACTTGAATTATAATACTATTATTTATAATTATGTTTTAATTCCATTAAATAAGAAATAGAAGTGGAAGTAGTGTTCATGCGTATGTACGGCTTACCGTCTCCATGAACGGTGTGTTTCATTTCTTACCTCTAAATGTTATGTAATATTATAAATGCAGGTATGTAATGGATATATATGATATATATGATATCTAAATAATTAATATAATTCTGGATATAATATATATTTTACCACATGAACAACTTGTAATTATAAAGAGTTTATTTTTGACTCAAGTAGAAATGATCTACAAAACGACCATTATTAACTTAGATAATTGCATAGTGTTCATAGCATGGAAGTATGTGATATAAAAGGAATAATGAACTTGAAAAAGGTTCTTAAGAAATTATAAATTAACTCAATTTTATTATTCAGGAGGTTAAATAATGATCGAGTCAAGTTGGACCCGAGGTAAGGGATCCTACCCCTCTCTTTCTTTTTAAGTACACTCTTTTATGCCATTCCTTTTAAGCTCATATTTCGTATGATTGGGATGTTCTATTATATTAATATTAATTTAATTTTTATGTTCATATGATTAGATACCCTATTTTCTCTCATCAATCCTTTTTGAAAGTTTTGAGTGGCACCGTTAGGCTGCCGAATTTTCATAAGGGATCCTACCTCTCTCTTTCATTTTAAGTATTCTCTTTTATGTCATTTCTTTTAAGCTCATATTTCTTATGTTTGGGGATGTTATTCTATATTCCTAATTCTGTAATTTTTATGTTCGTATAATTAGAGACCCTATTTGATCTCATATATCCATTTTTGGATGTTTTGAGTGGCGTCGTTAGGCTGCCGAAATTTCGTAAGGGGCTTTTTATCTCACTTTGTGTTTTCAAGAGATTCATGCTACATTTGCAAATATTTCCTTTTGAGTGGTGTATGTAATTTCCATTATTATACACTTTCTGTACCATAATTTCATTTATAAGTATTTACATCAATGTTGTATAGTCCTTCTTTCATGGGGTGTACGTTTCAAAAGATACCCAAATCGGTAAGGGAACCTTTCACCCTCCTCTCTTTAAAATACTTCTTTTGTTATGTATTTTAATTTTCATATTATTATGTGGGGATATGTTCTTATATATCCTTATTTCCATAAATTTTATGTCCAAGTGATGAGATACCCTTTATCTCTCTCATCAACTCTTTTTCTAAAATATGATGTGACGTCGTTAGGCTGTCAAGGGAACTTCATAACCCAATTTCGATTTCTTTGGGTTCAACATGTAGTTATTGAATATGTCATCATTTGAATAGGTGTGAATGACCTTCAACTATTTTACACTTAATATCCACTTATATTGGGTGTATTTATATATGTCACACATAATTATGAGATTGATTTATCCTTAATTTATGGATACCTTCTTATAATGGATTTCATCTCATTATACATTTCTATTGAGACTTCATTGTGGTTATGCACCAGTTCACTCTTTTATGGTGTACATAATATCCTTTTGAATATTATATCATGAATCCCTTTATTATCATGATATTATAAAGTATTTATTAAATGTTCTTCCTCAATTATTGTATTCATGTGTCTCTCATTTTGTTAAAAACCCACTAACTAAAATATCATTTTAAATGTTTTAATGATTTATTCTTATAAGTATTTATCATTAATATCCATGTTTCCAAAATGGTTTTATGGATTTATTTATATGTATATTAATGGTTTAAAATGTTAAAAACTTCAATGTGGTATGGGACACTTTGATTTAAAAATATCTTTATTAAATGTTTTAAATGGTTTTTTAGAATGGATTCATTATTTCAATATCTTAAAATGATATATTGTTATGGCAATGAGGGAATGTTATCTTTCCTTTATGCTTAAGCTATGTTCTATTATTATGTTATGGTTTTTGGGCATTGTTATGAAGACGGGTGGTTCCGTGATAAACTAAGGGTGGGTGAGCTCGATATATCTCTCCAATGCATTGGGTAACGCGAAGGAGTTAAAAGTTAAGGTTTCTCCAAAGAGATTTAGGGAATATACTATGATGGGTATTCCAAATGTAACCCAGAGGGTTTCTCCCTACGTAAGAATGTTATGAATTCCTCAAGGTACCTTTAGGTCTTATGATTTATATGACTTATTCATGATTTTATGAGGTATGTTAAAGTGATTATGTTTTATGGGTAAAGTTTGATTTCATTCTTATGTATATATGTACTCATGTTTCCTTTCCATACTTTTTATAACCCTAACTGAGATTTTTATTCTCATCCCAGGTTTTTGAAATGTTTTTCATAGGTAAAGGGAATGGTACATGTTATGATGATATTGTCAACGAAGTGTCAAGAAAGAATCCATGTTTTATTTTAAATATGTTTCCGTTGATGGGAAAAATGATTACTATCTTTTATGTAACCACTTTGTTTAAATGAGGAATGTAATGAATGTTTTATGATCTAATTCTCTAAAACTCTAAACTTGAAAATATCCTCAATGTGTAATCTTTTAATTACTCATGATTAAGTAAGGTTTAAGACCGGGACCTTATAGTTGGTATCAGAGGTCGGTTTAGATAACCTTAGAGGATAGAGTGTTGTTTAGGAAAAAGTGACAAGTTGTGTATAACCAAAATGGTTAGTATATTAGATGGAGTCATCATTTTTTTGAAAGTTATAATGAGTTTGAGATAACTTTGATAAGTATATCTTGGTGTGTATCTTCCCCTTTTTTATTTGATGATTTTACTGATATACTCACACCGACCTTTTTGGTTTTAGTAAATGCCTAGATCTAGTAGGCACCAATGTAATAGTGGATTTGAAGAAAACTATGATGGTTTTATGAAAGGCCAACTGAATGATATGGGAGCTGCAATGAGAACTCTTGTGGTTATCCTCAACCAACTATCTCGAGTCAGGATTGACCACCTGAACCTTAGTGATTTTTATAAGGCATCGTATATGCGAGAAACAAATCCCTACGGAAGTTTAGGTAATGATTATAGAGGTATGTATGTTCAAAAACCTATGTGTCAAATATGTGGAAAGAAAGACATAGGAAAATGTTTCAAAGGGACAAAAATATTCTATAAATGTGGAAATGAAGGTCATAAAGCAAGAACCTTCCATGGAAAAAGGAAGCATCTAGTTGACTCTAAGAAAGGGAAAGAAGTTATTTCTAAAGGATCAATTAAATGTTTTAAATGTGGTGTGCATGCTCATTATGCAATCACATGTCCTACGAAGAAGTTTTAGGAATGGGGTCACCAAAATCGTACAAATATTCATTTACCAATACCTAATGCCATTATGATTGAGGATGAACAAACTGACAATGAAGAATGAAAGGTATGGATAATTTCTTAACATATGTTTTCCTATTATGGGAATCTTAGGATATGATTCATGATTTTTTTGTAGGAAAGAAGTATTTCAGAATAAGTTGAAAAGGAATGGATAATGGATCATGAAGAATTTTGAATGAGTAAGAAGTCATCATATAAGGGATTCAAGAGTTATGGTAGATTTTAGGATAGTTAAATTCTTAGATGTATTAAGTCACTTTTGATAATGGGGTTACATTAGAAGACTTTTTATAGTAACCCTGATGTTTGATATATGAAAATTTAATTCAAGGAATAATTATCCTTTATTTTTTGGATATATTTATAAAGAACCATTTGGGTTTATATGATCCTTGAATTTGAGGCAATTACTGGTTAATAAATTTTGGGTTACAAAATGGTTGTTATTAGATAAATTCTATGGTTAATATATGTTATGGTTATTTTTGATGAATTTATCTCTTTTTGAGTAATTATATAAAATTATATTGTTTTTGAAAAGGGAAAACATGCAGATCGTGTGAAAACCCATCACGTCAGACGAAGCTGCAGGAATCGAACCCATAAGAAAAGTGCAACTGGTATTTATCGCCTACCATTGGACTGCGTGGAGTCCCTGGATAGTTTGAATGATTCTTTTTAGTTAGATGATTTTATGAATTAAGAGTAAGTTGATTTTTGATTATCAATGGAAATGATTATCCTATCATGGAGGATATGTGATTAGGTTAATTACTTTTCAGTATGAAACTGTAAGGGTAACTGATGTTATTTTGGAGAAAAATGTTAAAATTTATCTGAGGAGACTATGTGATTAAATCCTTCAGAGAATTGGGTTTCAATCATAGTTTGGTTTACTTTGTATAATTTTATGGATATATATTTATTGAATGGTCTTTGTTGAACTTTGGGTTTTTTTTTACAAATTTTGGAGATTAAGAATAGATTTTTTTATAAAGGATTACCCTTTTGGGTATTATCTGATCTCATACTAACCTTTTTTGTTTTAGTTTTGGTTAAGGTCTAAAGAAAGGGGAAGTATATTGTTCTCTTTTGTGGATTAGGTGATTCTCTAGAAGTTGATTATAGCTCTCTTAATGTGAAAAAGTCATCCTAAATACTCGTCTTTTGGAGAAAATATGAGTTCGTGTAAGAAATCTAGTAAAAGTTGAAAGTCAACATGACAAGTAAGTATGCTTCCTTATGATTTAGTTAAGCTCATAAATAAATTATTCAATGAAAAGAAACTTAATACAAAAATGTTTTCTGTTAATTTTTCCTATTGGGGAATCAAATACCGTTTAACCCATCACAAGTTTGTGATTTTCTTGTTGTTAACTTTCTCCTAGACATGTTTACTATCACTCTCCATCAGAAAATGACCCTTTGTTTTTTCCTCCAAATCCATATTTTTGTACTTGGAATCCTAGTAAGGGTTAACTCGGGTGACATTTGTACTTCTCTCCCATTCTTTTAATGTGATAGTTTTACTGACTCTTGTTCTGATGTGGGATTTTCAATGAAGCTTCCAAGACCAATTTTAAAATTGTGAGGATTCAATTCCCAAAAGGGGGGAAAGATGTAACACCCTAGGTAAATAATGAATATTACATTTTCATATTTATCCATATTTTTTGAATAAAATATTAATATTACTTTAAAGAAAATGCTATGCTCGAGGGTGTACCCAATACGCAACAATGAGTTTCTTTGAAATCTTACATTGCACTCTAATAATAAAATAATATTATTTTAAAAGGTAGTTAACACCTAGCCATTATAATGTCAGGAATGAACGTAACTAACTACAAAATGATTATATATTTTTGTCAAATATTTTCACTTTTATCCAATAAATGTTAGAGGCTTAAAATGCAAATGAATCCAATTTTAAGCATAAATCTTCTATTATTCGTCAAAAGGTCGATTAACCGCCTTTTGATAGAGTACCCTTTTTAAATATACTTTTGAAAATTTTATATGTTGTATTTGACAAAATTAAATCCTTTTTTAGAATCTGGACATCATAATTTACATTGTGTAAAATTTTGTTATTTTTCCGATAAAGATCATTTTTTTATAATGTTGCATTTTAATTCTAAACCTACTTTTAATATAATTTATTTATATGGATAGATTATATTTTTAATTTATATTAAAGTTTATTTAGAATATATTTTTACCATTTAATCTAATGGTGGTCATTAGAATTAATTTCACTTTGAAATTGGACTTAAACTAGTGTCAATATTTTAATAGATATTGTTTCTTAAAAACATGCTATTTGTTTTGACAACATGAATTAATTATTAAACTAATTAATGCAACATATATGTTTTTAATTTTGAAAAAAAGACATAATTTTTGAATTCGGAATATCAAATATAGCTTAGGGTGAATTTTTGTTATTTTTCTGAAAAACATCAATTTTTTATGAATAGTGAAACCACTAAGTGGTAGTTTAAAAACTGATTTTTCGTTTAAATGAAACTTTACCACTTCTGTGATTTTAATTTTGTAAATATGACATACATGTTTGTCATTAGGATGTAAAATTTGGTTCAATGAGATTAAAATAATTTTTTGGTGAAGAGTAACTTTTATGTTTTTAATCGCGATTTGAGGTAATTCGTGTAATTTAAGGTAAAAATAATGTATTAATAATATGAAATGACCTATACACATGTCCTACCCTCATTGGATGTGTCATGGACGACCAAGAAATTCCATGGGTCAACTTGGGGACCCCATGGATCCACTTTGGTAGGAAAATGACATAAATAACTTTTTATTTAAAGTTAAAATAAAAATGTCATAAGCATGAGTTGTTTTACTAAAACAATTTATAAATGGGGTTATAAAAGTCATATGTTTGACTATAAATATTAATTATAAATCTAAACAGATTTCCTACATCATGATTTTTTTTATAATTTTTAAGCATTAAATAAATTAATTATTTATGACATCATTATGATGCAGCGATTACCTCATTAATAAAGGATTTAAATAAAATGAAAAGATAATGTTAAAACTATAACATAAACTTCTCAAAGACCTATTGTATGAGTATATTTAGAACCCTTACCACCGTATCCTCTAAATACATCAATTTGGGACCTTTAAAATCCAAAACTTATTTGAAAATATAGTAACATTTTGTAACTTTCCAAGAGTGCCCCTCCTCTCCTCCTATAAAAGGCCCCCACCTCTACCACCTTAACACCACCTCTTAAGCCTTTTGATCGGCCAAACCCTGCTCATTTTGTCTCTCCACATCCCTCTATTACTCTTAGAAGCCTCACTTTGGGCATAAGTCTTCCCTAGGAAGCCTTTGAGCTCAAATCAAAGAGAGTTACCATATTTTAAGGTATTGTCTTCACCTGTGTTCTTTTGTTTTATTTTGCTTCTCCAACCCCTAAACTCTTTTTATTCATTTCTATTGTAAAAAATCCAGTATATTAAATATACTAGGATGTTTTTATAAGAAGTATTCTAGATACACTTATACACACCTACATCTAATGGTTAAAGAACATACTGTTTCTGTGGATGGTGAATTTATGCCTCACGAAACGATGATTGTTCAATATTATTTTAACATCCTCAAAGATGGCCATTAAGATGTCACTATATTTATATATGATATATAATATGTTTATGTTTTACTTAAGATTCATTATTTTTCATTTATGTCATACCTTTATGGTTTCCATTATGGTTAAACGTGATATCTTCATTTTAGGAAGTGCGGACTACCGCCCCCTCAAAGTGATTTGATTCGTTAATACCATATGTGGTACGTATAAGGGATAGATTTAATGATATTATATATGATACCATACTGTAATTATTATAATATTATGTATCATTATGTTTTAATTCCATTAAATAATAAATATAAGTGTAAGTAGCGTTCATGCGTACGTATGGATTACCGTCTCCATGAACAGTGCATTTCATTTCCTACCTCTAAATGTTATTTAATATTATAAATGCATGTATGTAATGGATATATATGATATATATTATATCTACATAATTAATATAATTCTGGATATAATATATATTTTACCACATGAACAACTTGTAATTATAAAGAGTTTATTTTTGACTCAAGTAGCAATCATCTACAAAACGACCATTATTAACTTAAATAATTACACAGTGTTCATAGAATGGTATTATGTGATATAAAAGGAATAATGAACTTGAAAAAGGTTCTTAAGCAAGTATAAATTAACTCAAGTTTATTATTCAGGAGGTTAAAGAATGATCGAGTGAAGTCGGACCCGAGATAAGGGATCCTACCCCTCTCTTTCATTTTAAGTTCACTCTTTTATGTAATTCCTTTTAAGCTCATGTTTCTTATGATTGGGATGTAATTTTATATTAATCTTAATGTACGTTTTATGTTCATATGATGAGACAACCTATTTTCTCTCATCAATCCATTTTGTAAGTATTGAGTGGCACCGTTAGGCTGCTGAATTTTCTTAATGGATCCTACCTCTCTCTTTCTTTTTAAGTACTATCTTTTATGTCATTAATTTTAAGCTCATCATTATTATGTTTGGGGATGTTATTTTATATTCCTCATTTTTTAATTTTTATGTTAATATTATGAGAGACCCTATTTGATCTCATTAATCCATTTTTGGATGTTTTGAGTGGTGATGCTAGGCTGCCGAAATTTCGTAAGGGGCTTTTTATCTCACTTTGTGTTTTAGTGAGATTCATGCTACATTTGCCAATATTTCCTTTTGAGTGGTGAATGAACTGTCCATTATTCTAAACATTGTGTTACATACTTTCGTTTATAAGTATTTACATCAATTTTGTATAGTCCTTCTTTCATGGGGTGTACATTTCAAAAGTTACCCAAATCGGTAAGGGAACCCTTCACCCTCCTCTCTTTAAAAGACTTCATATGTTATGTCTTTTAATTTTCATCTTATAATGTGTGGATATGTTCTAATATATCCTTATTTCCGTAAATTATATGTCCAAGTGATGATATACCCTTTATCTCTCTCATCAACTCTTTTTCTAAAATTTGTTGTGACGTCGTTAGGCTGTCAAGGGAAATTCTTAACCAAATTTCGATTTCATTGGGTTCAACATGTAGTTTTTGAATATTTCATCCTTTGAATAGGTGTGAATGACCTTTGATTATTTTACACTTAATATCCACTTATATTGGGTGTATTTATATTTGTCACACAAAGTTATGAGATTGATTTATCCTTAATTTAAGGATACCTTCTTATAATGGATTTCATCTCATTTTACATTTCTATTGAGTCTTCATTGTTGTTATGCACCCGTTCACTCTTATATGGTGTATATGGTTTCCTTTGGAATATTATATCATTAATCCCTTTGTTCTCATGATATTAGAAAGTTTTGATTAAATGTTATACCTCACTTATTGTATTTAACTGTCTCTCAATTTTGTTAAAAACCCTTTAACTAAAATGTCGTTTTAAATGTTGTAATGATTTATTCTTATAAGTATTTCTCATTAATATCCATGTTTTAAAAATGGTTTTATGGATTTATTTATATGGATATTAATGGTTTAAAATGTTAAAAGCATAAATGTGGTATGGGACACTTTGATTTAAAAATATCTTTATTAAATGTTTTAAATGGTTTTTTAGAATGGATTCATTATTTCAATATCTTAAAATGTTATATTGTTATTGCAATGTGGGAATGTTATCTTTCATTTATGATTAAGTTATGTTCTAGGATTATGTTATGGTTCTTGGGCATTGTTATGAAGACGGGTGGTTTCGTGATAAAATAAGGGCGGGTGAGCCTGATATAGCTCTCCAATGCATTGGGTAACATGAAGGAGTTAAATGTTAAGGATTCTCAGAAGAGATTTAGGGAATATACAGTGATGGGTATTCCAAACGTAACCAAGAGGGTTACTCTCTACGTTAGAATGTTATGAATGCCTCAAGTTACCTTCATGTCTTATGATTTCTATGATTTATTCATGGTTTTATGAGGTATGTTAGAGTGCTTATGTTTTATGGGTAAAGTATGATTTCATTATTATGTATATATGTACTCATGTTTCCTTTCTATACTTTTTATAACCCTTACTGATCTTTTTATGCTCATCCCATGTTTTTGAAATGTTTTTCACAGGTCAAGGGAATGGTACATGTTATGATGACAGTGTCAAGTTAGTGTCTAGAAAGAATCCATGTTTTATTTTAAATATGTTTCTGTTGATGGGAAAAATGAATACTATATTTTATGTAACCACTTTGTCTAAATGTGGAATGTATTCCAAGTTTTATAATCTAATTCTCTAAAACTCTAAACCAGAAAAGATCCTCAATGTGTAATCTTGTAACAACTCAAGATTAAGTAATGTTTAAGGCTGTGGCCTTATAGATTCCCTCTATTTTTATTTGTATTTCTCAATTTTACCCATTCCTTCTAACCCTAGGTTCCATTATTTGATGATTTTTATGCCCCAGGTTGTGTTAAATTTGACTATTTTTTCTTTCTAGTGAGTGTGATCCCTATTTTGATTTCATTTTCAGTATATTTCATAAAGGAAACACGTTTCCACCTCATAAGGTGGGGTTTTCTTTAAACATTTACATTTATTTGATGGTTCATCATTTCTTGTGGGTTGAAATGTGTTTTAGATTAAAATTAATGATTTATATGATAACTATTTGGATTTTAAAATTTTTTCATTACTTGAGTAGGCCTTTCCCTTGGATAAAATGGGTGAATTGTCTTTTGATATGGGATTTTGATTAAAATTGTGTCTTTATGAATTATCCATGTTTTATTAAATTACTATAAGCGTTTTCTTTTTGAAATTTATTTTTTTGGGATTTAATATAAATAGGGTTTTCGAAGTGGGATCTCTATTGTGTTTAAAGGGTTTCAGTGTTTTAAGTGGTGGTTTGGTTTAATAAATTTAAAATGATGTTCCCATTGACTTATTTAGTTTTTATTAGAAGTGATGATGCTTTATTTTGAATTTTTTTTTTAATTAAAAAAATTAAAAGGGATTTCCAATGTTATACGCATTACATATGATAAGTGAAGGCTCAGTTAGAACTTTTTGATGTGATGTTTATTATAACATTTTTAATCCCACTTTTTGTTGATTATGTATATTATTATCCATGTGATGGATTATTTTAAATGTGAATAATTTGGATCTTATGTTTTGGGGAATATTTTAAGGGTATTGAAGTAGTTTGTAAGAACATGATAGTGATGTTATCCATATGGGATTTTTATTCTCATGTGATGACATTATTATTCGTGGACCACCTTCATTATTATTCCATGAGGAGACCGAGGTTGATAAGTGGGTTGTAGTGGGACATATCTTAGATAGTAATGGTTTTACACTATATATACCACACATTAGTTTTACATAAAATATAAATTTGGCGGTTTTCACTGAGGAGACTCCTTTGAGAGAGTCAATGGAAAAATTTATTACTATTAACATGTCAGTAGTTTGGTATACTTTTGCATGTCTTGTGTTATCCCATTAGTCAAAATAGTTTTGCCTCAAGGTATGTATCATATGCTATTACTTTTCTAATATATATTATAATATGTCATGTTTACTTTTTATATGGAAAATTTTAACATTTAGCCCTCTTGAACATGTTGCTGACTAGTTTTGTTCAATCAATTTATTTGATTCATTTATAATCTTAAATGGATGTGTCTCCTAATTTTAGACCTTGTATACTTGATCACATTTACTTTGGGTGTGTAAAATATTTTAAATGGAAAATGGGAGAAATTTTTTTCATTGCTTCATTCTTTGAATGCATGCTTCTGAAATTTTTTAAACCACATGGGGGTTTATTTTTTCCGAATTGTGGTATTTTTAAAGAGAAACAGACAGTGCCTTGAATTGGAATGGTTTTTTTTAAAAAATATTATGGAACGCTTCAAAATATTTTTCTTGAAAAAATTCCATGCCCATTCATTTTTTATCTCTATACTATGTAGAGTAAAATGAAAACCTATTTTTTCCTATCATTTCCAAGCTATTGAGATTGTTTTATTTGGTAAAAGGAATGAATTTTACTCATGATGGTATCCTACTTGATTCATCTCACACCCTATATAATCGTGTGGGTGGGTATATAATCTTCTTTTATTGTCTTGGTTTCTTTAGATTTTATCTCACCGGTCAGATCTGGTTTTGTTTTCTTTTGGGAAGCTGGTGTTGTACAGATAATGGTGAGTTGGTTATCAGACCATTGGTTTTATATAATTATTTGGATATAGACTTGTTTCAGATTTATTTTTATTTATTTGTTTTAATCTTCTATTTTAGTTTTTATATCTGATGGGTTATTATTTATATAACATTTATCTTGACATTTATCTTTTCTTTTTTTTACTACTATGAATTTTTGGTGGATATTATTTGGTTCCTTGAGATTTAATCTATCCCCAATAGTTGTGATTGTTTTTGGATTTCCCAAGCTGGTTTTTCACAATTCCCTTTTCAAAATTATCTTACAACATAACTACGTTTTATATAAGCTACTTTGGTAGCTCAAATAAATTTCTTTATGTAATATGATTTCTATTGAACATCGGCCTCTAAATTTCACATTATTAATTGATTTCCCATTTTATATGATGTTTAAATTTATATTCCTGGGAAATGTTTTTTTCTAATTTAAATCTCTCAATTTCATTATTTACTCACATAAAAATTTTAACATTATCAAAAATAAAAATTCAACTCTTAATAAGATATTTATTTTTATATTACCTAAGGATCATTGAACCAATAAAAAAGGGGGTGGACTAGTGGTTGTATGTTTCAAGATGTATACCATTATAATGTGTAAGCCCTAAAACAATTTCCAGTTATTTTACGTATAAAGTTTTTTAACAATAAAAAATCATATAATAATGGGCTATTAAAAAAGGAATGAATGTTTTGAAATGTTTAGTATCAGTGTGAGAACCTACATCCTTTCCATGGAAAACCTCATTATTCAATGGTAATTAGCTATTTAAAATTAGTGAAAAAAAATTAAGCCATATCCCATTAGATATCTTCTATCTCCTAGTAGATATGATTATACATAATACCATTAGTTTACAAGTTTTTCATACAAAAATAAACCACATAAAATGTATAAAAATTTAGTAAATATCTCTCTAAATGTGCATCTAAATTTTTTTCTTGATTCATCCCTCTAGTAATGTTCATGAGGTGTTCTCTTCCTACGTCCAGTAAAAGTATGTATGGTGTATCTCACACAAATCAATTTTTTTCTATCCTATATTCACTAAGATTAAAAAAACTACAATGCCACAAATCTCCACATGAAAATGATGACTGATCTCTCTGTATATTTATTTGAACTTAAATTTATGTCTAATGTTCTACTCGAATCCTCTATAAGGAGTTATTCAAACCAAAACTAATCTTGGTTGTAATATCACTTCTGACACAAAATATAATGTGTATCATTTTTTTTGTTTATATAGGTTATCTAGATGTAGATAACTGTGAAATATATTTTACATTCACACTTATGGATACTCTAATTTTGGGTCTCCCATTGATGTTTAATTCACTAGATGCATCTCAATAATCCTAAAATATTAATGAAGATTCTTGAATTTTAAATAAAATATATCCTTTATCAAATTTTCGTGATTTTATATCTACGAAGAAATTTTTTTCTAAAGTTTCTTTAGGAATTATCCATCCAATGGATTCATCTCTATCTGATAAAAAACAATAAGATTTGAATTTTATTTATCTGTATTACATCTCTAATTAATCCATAAAAAACACTTTTTTAGAATCTAATATAATAAAAAACAATTCCTCATCATCTTTTCTAATTATGTCATTAATAAATAACCTCTTTAATACGAACAATGTGAAAATTTTGACTGATATAAGTTTTTCTGATTGAAATTTATTTTAACCGCACCCTTTATAACATTACAACTTCCTTCATCTTGTAATAAAACTAATCTCTTCAAATTTTATACGAAGTTTTCTTACACAAAATTCATCTTTCTTTATTTATTTCTATTGAACCAATTTAAAGTAAACTACATATTAATTAATATACTTATATTGAAGCATTGAATATTATTGACTATATTATTACAACTTCTAAAGACTTGAATCATATGAATATTTCTCTCTCTGGTTCCCTTCATTTTCAGAGAACAAATTTAACCATATTATTCTTCTCAAACATTAAACATATTATCCAATTTATTTTCATTTATTTTAATTTACACAAAATAGAATAGGGAATTTGGACTTAACATTTTGTTTTAATAAGTTATCCTTTTATATATTCTCATGTAAAACTCAATACTTTTTATTTCACAAAAATATTCATCTGATAACTTCTGTAATTATCTATCTGATGACAAGTGTCTTCTAAATAGTGTTTTAGAAAAAAAATGAATATACATTTTATAAGATTCATTATTCCATCATCTTTTCCAGATTTAAACATTAACATTCACTAATGATCATATAAACTCAATGATCTCTTTATAGTTACGTTCGTTCTCATAATTGTGTCTTGATATCTTTACCAAAAACTTTTTTGTCCAGAAAACTTGATCTCACGCTTTTTATAAACATCTGAGCTATTATCTTTCCATCAAGGTCTTTTTATAATTTCTTTTGATAAACAAAATCTCCACTTTATTCAAAAAATTAAATTCCTACAACTTTTTACTTTGGTAATTCTTCTTCAAATATTCTCATAATTCTTTGACTATAAATTTTTTTCAGGAAACCATCAACTATCTATTTGATATAAAGCTTGCATAATGGGGTTTTACGTGATATTAGGAACATAAATATCAGAATAACATCATATGAATTAGTAATAATGTATCTTTACACAGTTAAGTAAATTTTCCAACTTTTTGACTTTCTGAAATTAGTGTTCTCCATAAACTTTATAATAATAAATTTATCATCTTCCATCAACTATTATTTTTCTATTTTACAAAAAACATTCATAAAGAAATAAATTTAAAACCAAATTAATATCTTTTTGGGATATAATCATAAATTATCTTCAATATACCCCTTTTTATTTTTGGAAAACATTCATTAATAAATTTTGAAACTCATAATTTTTCAACACTAAAGTTTTCACAAAACATTTTTCCCAAGATATAACTCCATAAAATTCTTCCCTCAAATTTTTTATTCACTTTTCATACTCTATATATTTTTTTAGCTCCCCAATTTTTTGAAAAAAAAATCATTATATTTATGAAAAGGAAAAATAGTAAAAAAAAATTGAGGAAAAATTTAATTCTATCTTATTTTTAGAAAAATTAATTCTCCCACTACGAGGAAAATGTTTTAAAATCTATCCAACATAGTCAGGAAAAATCCAAATCATTTTGGGGGACTTTATTATGAACATTAAGAATTATTTATTGGATTTTAAACATTAATTTTCAACCTAAATTCTACAAATCACACTTTTTTAATCCACTCATTAAAACATAATCAATTAAATACTTTTTAAAAACTTATTATAATATAACATCTACATGGGAAATTTATCTTTGATAAGGAGATATTTTATATCAATGTGTTTTGATATCAAATATTTGATATAATTTTTCAAAATATCAACTTCCCTTTTATTATCATAAATAATCATCAATGTTTTATAAACTTCAACTTTAAATTATTTTAGCAGAACTTTTAACCAAACCATTTTTTTCAAGAATGTGTTGGAGAAACAAATTCTTCTATTATTTTACTAAAATTACTCAACTATGATTCTTACTAATCCATCTTACAAAAAAATATCCCATGAAAATAGTTTCTCGTGATGTTGATTTTATATCACTTCAATATCTATCCTAATCATTATTAGATTAACAAAGAAATTTCATATCAAAAGTAATTTTATATTATAGCCCATGTGAATTTGTTACTTTAACATGCTTGATAATTCATTTTACTACCAAAAAATGTTATTCCATTAGATCACTCAAATAACTGGTACATAATATAACAACATAAATAATATATAGTTATGCTTTAGTAAGATATATCAAGCTTCCTATCAACATTTTTAAATCTTTATTATTAAAAAGTTTCCATATTCACTTTTACTCAACTTCATCCCAATATAAATGGAATAAAAAACATCTTTATATCATGTCATACCAAAATTTTCTAATAATTACATGGTTTAATTTTCTTCACATTAAAATATTTTATTTCCCCTTTTATTTAAGTTATAAATCCCTTAAGAATTTTAGTTCTATAAGATTTTACATATCAATTTTTAATAATTTCTTAAAAACTCTTTAAAATCATCTTCTCTATCTCCAATACAAATTATATTCTATTTGTATTCATATGAACTTGAAAAAAAATTCATTGAACTATTTTCTCTTAAAATGTCATAACTTCCACAATCTTTACGAATTATTTATGAATCTTTTAGAAAGTAATAATTCAGATTCTCCACCATAAACAATTTACTCCCTTAAGTAGATCTTTACAAAAATCATCCCCCTTTGAATAAAAACTTCCCCAAGGACTAAGAAAAAACAATTAACCTCTTTAGTCAAAAAATATCACACTTAGAATTTGTTTGATGATTAGAGTATATATATCAGATCCAGAAATTATCAAATATAATGATATTGTTATCATTCATACTAATACTATTATGAAACAATTATTAGAAATATTAGTAATACTAAAAAATAATTTAAATTCATAAAATAATTTGAACATGTAAAAACAAGTAAAATAACATATTATAAAAAAGTTAGAATGACTTACAATATTTAAAAAAGAAATTTACTCATTAACCTTAAGAGTTAAGAAAGTAATAAATTTTTACATAAGATATCCATGGTTTTATATCAAACTATAAAGGTCTATCCTTCCTTAATATTAAATTCATCGGTACGATGATCATAATTTCCCTATATCATAATCCAATAGAATCCCTCTATATAATGATCATAATTCCTTTGTCTTATAGTCCCCAAGAATCCCTTGATAAGATTATCATAATGTCTCTATCTTCCTAGTCTCTGAATACCATAAATTTTTGGATAGGATTCACTTATGCTAATTTCACTATAATCCCTCGATCTAGAATCAATTGGAAAAATGTGAATACAATTACAAAATGTTCTATATAATTTAAAATCTTCACATGGATTCTTTATAACTACAACTCTCTAAGAAATTATAATGCATTCGAATGAGATGTTTAAGAGGAAACACATTGCATACATATTGAGATGGAAAATGCATCAACTACATGTTACTCATATTCACTCTTATTTATAGGAATTCATCAATAATAATATTTTCATTATTGAAAGAGTTTGTTAAAATGGCCTCGTATGTTCTTCATATGCTAGATTAGTAAAAAATTTCCATCAAATTCCATTTTGTTTATAAGTACTACAATGCTATTAAAGAATTCCTTATAATATAAAAAAATCATATTAATCTGGTTATAAACATTAAACCGGCTGAGGGACTATACTATTATTGGTTAATCTGATGAATTGAACAGTGGTTAGTCTGATGGATAAGAAATATTGTCAATATTATGGTTATTACTTTAGTCACACAGATATAAACTATTTACTAACAAGTGGTTAGTACAATAGTTAATCTAATGTACTAGATGCACCATCAATCTGATGGATCATATTACAGAATAAATTTTAAAATTCTTTTAATGTTGTAATAATTTACAAATTCGGTGGAAATATGGATTTTTGAAAAAAAAAATTATAAAACACTTGGGATATAAAGGATTAGTAAAATATAATTCTAATAAAGTGATAAAGTGTTTATAATTTTCAAAACTAAGTAAAGTAAAAGTATAAATTATAACATTCAACTCAATACATAATTTTTTAATTTGTAATATCAAAAATATATTGTGGAAAAAAATTATTTTTTTAACACATTTTATTTTTAGGTGAATATTACAATATACCATTTTTTGGAATAATTTGACTATTATATCATTATTAGTATATGTTCGGAAAAAATGTAGCAAGTTAACCTTGTAGTGTTTTTTTTTTCAGATTATGTAAGTTGACAAAGAAAGTTAAAAAGGTTACTTATGACTTACAACTTCATTGTTGACTGGGTATGTAATGTCTCTGATTTTTTTCATTTATTATTTTTAAATATTATATGGAATTATTTCGAGACCGGGAATGAAGACGACACATCATTCTGAGGTCCAGTGATCCCGGAATGGTGCTTTGAACTTTTTATGTTACGTGAGTCGGCACTTGTGCGCGGTTGTGGAAGTTTCTAAAAAGATGCCTGGATTAAAAATATGAGGGCACTGTTGCGTCTGTGATGATGACTTTGCTTAAGAATGACTCTATCCTCGACCGGAATAGGTCATCTGCAAAGTTTAATATTGGGCGTTTTAAAAAGGGGAAATACTTTAGAAGGAATAAAATAAATTAATAATTTATTTTATTATTTTAAAACATTCCCTTTTTTAGCACAACCTTATCTTCCCCTATAAATGAATCCTTATGGAAAATTCACAGGGTTATCCTCATTACCCTGTGAGTCAAGAGAGAGAGATTTCTCTAAGAGCTTGGGCGTAGGATGATGCGTTGGCAAATGACGATGGATCAAAATCAAGAATCGGTGCACCGACGTTGAAGGATCACGACGACAACGGCAGTGCGGAACCTTCTTCAACGATCGATCCTTTCGAAAGGTAGGGGTTGTTATTTCAATTCATTTCCCCCATTTTTGAGTTTAAACCACGAACGCGGATTAACCACGAACAAGTTGATCTGGGGATTCGTGCGTTCTTGCGGGAGGGATTTATTTTGGATGATTTTGGGGAAATAATCCATGATTTTATTCATGTTGATCTCTGCTCTGTTTAAACCTATTAACATGAGCGGATCAACACCGTGAAGAACCATAGCAGAGGTTTGTTCCTCGATTTGTTTATTGGGGTTCCTTCCCCCCTTCTTCCCTCACGCATTCTTCGCATTCTTCACGGGGCGATGAACGATGGATCGTTGTGCATCCGTTCTACGATGCAATGATACCAAATCGAAGGTTCAACACCACAACAACCTTGTGGACGTGCAGCGACGATGGAGAATGACGAATCAGACTAGATCGGGAAAAGCGTTCTTCGAGCGTTCTTTGTGCGAGAAGATAAAAACATGTTTTCGGAGCCGATTGAAGGTCCGAAAACACCGGAAGAGGCATCAGGGCATTGGGGTGACCAAAACCTGAAGGTTTCATGGTGATCGGATGGCTGTATCAATGATCAGATCAGCACGGGAGGCGCACCGACGAAGAGATCCGTTTTTGGAAATTTTCAGAATACACGGCGCGTACTTTCTAAGAACACGCCGTGTAGTACTGGCGGTGGCGGCGAGGGTTTCAGGGTCAGAAAAGAATTACATGGTATGTGACCCTGGTCACATGGTGTTTTGGACCTTCCCTGAAGCTCGGCATGTACTTTGGGAAGTACACGGACACAGGATGATCTACACGGCTTTAGGCGGCACGGCGTATACTACTTGGCAGAGGCGGATACGCGGAGCTCGGTGTGTATCCCAAGGATAGGCGAACACGGGATGTAGTACACGACCGTGTACTCCATCACACAGCCAGGAGAGGCCAGTAGCACGGGTCACCCCGTGTGCAGATTACACGGGTCGGAGTACACGGGTTGGTGACCGTGTACGAGCACATGGCCAGAGTACACGGAGCCAACCCCGATTACCAAGACACGGCGTGTACTCCATACTACATGATGTGTACTATGTTTTTCTATACGACCAGCCTCATGACATTGGTCGTTGTACATGGGCAGTACCCGGGGTCGGACAATAGGGCATGTATCATTTCTACACGCCGTGTACTTTTTGGAAAACGTCTTGGTCCATTTGTTCATTGTGCCTTGAACATATTTCGTTTGGGTTAGTTCCCCTTATTCTTGTTTCCCTAAGGGTCAGGCATATTTCCCTCACCCAGTATTTTGATCCCTTTAGTAGGAATTTTTGTGATAGAGTCAGGCATCCATCTGAGAGGCCCGGATCGAGATCCTCTATCCATACCAGTCCCTAGGTAGAGTCAGGCATCGACATGACCAACTCAACCAAGTGTTGATCCTCTACCTAGCAGGTGAATTCTAGATGAGTCGTGGTATCCGCCATGGCCCTGGCAGTGATCCTAATTTGTTTATCGAGATATTTCCTACTCAGGAGTGTGTCTCCTATAAAGAGTGATTCTATCTACCCTAACTTTTCCACTAAAGAGTGTGTCTCCCATAATGAGTGTAGCCATATTTCGTGATGGTTCCCGACGAACATCACTTCTCAGACGGACGTCATCAGATTTATAAGTATCATGGAGTGTGTTCTCCCGGAAAGAGTGCATCACGAAATCTTCGAACAGAATCCCTTACGGGGGTATGCAGTTGCATGAATTATCTCTAGACCACGGGTCTCGGTTTTGAGTATATCTGGTTTTTTTGATATGTTCTGTAAACATATACTGTGCATAGCTGACTATACCTTTACTTTGTATTACTTTGTGGTTTTCGGGGTCCTCTACTGAGTATTGTTATACTCACCCCTGCACGGGCTTTGCCCACACGTCTGGTGACTTGTGCAGACGAGCAACATTTTTACAGAGTCTAGGGCGGACTAGGACAGGACCGAGCTTTCTGAGATCCCTACAGGCCGAGGTGTTCCTACGGCTACGTGTAGCAGTCCCAATACCTTTTTATCTTACAGGTTGGAATTTTTAGTTTCAGACTCTCATGTTTCTTTGTTTTTGGTGGGCTTATATTTTGGCCTAGTTTACTTTTACAGTACTCTACCTTCCATCGTACATTGTTGTTTGGGGTATAGTTTTATGCATGCATTTTGTTCCTTAGTGATTTAAATTTCAGCATTTGTGGGCTTGGAGATGTGTGTGTGTGTGTACAAGTACTTAGGTAATGCCTCCCATGTTAGTGATATTCATACTCGGTGCTAGTCACCTGCCCCTGGCCTATTGGATGTGGGCTTAGGGTGTCACGGCGCGGGCCTCACTGGGACGGGTTATGACAGAGTGGTAATAGAGGTGTTTGGTTCTACCTTAGGACCTAGAGTCTGTGATTTTGGTTTGGGGAAACAGTGTTGAGTGTTTCGGGTTTGGATTTCAGGCCAGAGACCCCAGTGTTGGTGTGGCAGCCGACATAACCATACACCAAGAATCTGATAACCTGCCTTTCGACCCAGTTCACGAAAACACTGGTTCTAGGGAAATAAAAGGTACATGCATCATATAGGAATGGGTTGTGTTTTCCATGTCCTTTATGTCAGCTATCGAGATATAATCATTGACCGTGACACATCTTATTTCTTTACAAGATGCCTCCGAGACACATACCTGCTAGGATTCAGCAGCACAATCACAAGGATGACCCCCTCGGTGACGAGGCTTCGATACGGGGACCAGCTCTTTAGGTTTTGCCACCAGGTGGTGCACCTGTTATACCACCACCAGTGGAGCAGCCAGTGGTACTTGCAATACCGACCAGCGAGGAGCGCAGGCTTAGCGCACTCTATGAGTTATAGAGATAGAGACCCCTCATGTTCTGAGGCGAGCCAGCCCCTCAGGCAGTTCAGGATAGGCTTGAGGCGGTGACCAGAGTTTTCCGTCTAGTGATGACACTAGCAGACCAGATGGTGATCCTAGGAGTGAGCCTTCTTTAGGGTTCGGCGGGACGATGGTGGATTCTGACCATGCAGACTCACGACGAGGAGACTCTTTCATTGATGGAGTTTGAGCGACTCTTTAGGGAGGAGTTATCTCTGGTTACATTGAGAGTTGTGCGCATCCAAGAGCTTCTTCAGCTCTAGCAGGGCAGTATGACGGTGGCTGACTATTCATCGAGGTCCACCAACCTCATCATGTAATCGATGGATATGGTCAGATATCAGTACTTCAAGGCTCGGACCTTCGAGCGAGGTCTACGGCAAGACATCTGAGCTAGTTTCATGCCTCTATGCGTTTCGACTTTTGCTGGAGTGCTCGAGTGGGCCTTGGTGATCGAGATCTTCTTGGTGGAGCAGAGACAACCGACGATAGTTAGCAGCAGGCAGACAGGTGAAGAGACACCAACAGTAGGGAGTCGACGTCAAACAATTGGATCTGGATGTGGGAGAGGTCATAGGAGGACCCAGGATGGGGGATCGACAGTCCATGGCTCTCAGGATGGATCCAGTCAGCCTAGGGAGAAGTGATGTTATGCATGCGACAGTAGGGGGCATCTCGCTAGAGATTTCCCGACACGTTGATCTACTGACAGGGAAGTGGTGGATGAACCACTGAGGTAGAGGCAGAGAATGGAGCAGGCAGATCCGCCAGGTGGAGGATGTGGAAGGGGAGCTGGTAGAGCTGTGGGTGGTGGCAGACGCTTCGACTTACTTCCACCACCACCCCTAGAGGTCTGCACCATGCTCAGGGAGCTGGGGGATAAGGACGGGGACAGCTACATGCGGTTGAGGCGTAAGACCGAGGGGCTCCAGGGATTATTGGAGGTATGATCTGTGTCTTTTCTAGATTAGCTGCCGTACTCATAGACACAGGTTCCAGTCATTCCCTTATAGCCACATGTCTTGTACAAAACCTCAAGATTCTGGTAGAACCGTTGATTCGATCCTTACGCTTGGAGACACCTACAAGAGGAGACTCGACGATCACGCACCTTTACAGATTGTATGATCTTACCCTTGGAGGTGAGAGTTTTGGTTAGAACCTCTTGGTGGTAGCATCGAGGCCTTATGACTTCATTCTCGGTATGTATTGGTTATCCTCGGCACATGCCCAGATTGATTGTTCTAGGTGAAGGGTGCGGTGTGTCCACCATGATGGAACAAGGTTTTCCTTTGTCGGAGAAAAGAATGTTAGATTTGGTGGTCTAGAACCAACTACTTTGTACTTTATTCATTAAATAAAAGCTTTATCACATCTTTATTTTACTTTGGCATGACATGTCATGTGATAATTTCCTAAGGACAGCTGTTGTATTAAAGGGTCGTAGCAGATCCCTGCTATGATGAGAACCCGGAAGTGCCATAACACTGTTCTGGAATGTATGTTCTATGGAAGGATGATATTATTTGAGGGACACAAATAATACAGGTCATTAGGGGTGAGGACTCATAAAACATTGAGGAACCTTCTCATGGTGTGAGTCCTTGGTAATATCCAGGAGGATATTATGAGAACGAGACCCGCCAGTAGGAAATCCACATTTCATAGTGTCATTGGATGTTCCTATCTGCAGACGTGTGTATTGGTCCTTAGACTTTAAGATTATTATTAATGGGTATTACAACTCGCGCTCTTAGATGAATTGACGAAAATTGTGACGACACACTATTCCTAGTGAGGTAGGATATGTTGGGTGCGTCATGAGTAATACCGCATTAATAGATCATGCGAGAAAGGATTTGTCCCTTCTGTTCTATAACGGAAGTAGATATCTCAGGCCCTTTGATGGAATTGATATAGCCTAAATAAATCCACGGCCATGGTAAGGTATGGTCAAGTTCAATTCCAGGAAGTAAAATAAAGAATAATCAAGCACATGGGTTGATGGCACTTTCATGCAACCCGCTTGATTGAGATATCTAGACAAAGGGTTATATTACATGGTAAGCGTTTGTAGTAGGTGACACGTCATTGCGGAATTAACTTCTTTCTCTATGGGTGCCTTGGCATGTTTCTAGATGCTAACCTTGGACTTTAGGTAGGCTCAGCCTAATGCCACTGAGAAAGAGGCCTAGAGGGTCACACACTAAGTGTGTCCATGTATCTCAGTTAAATATTAATTTAATAAGTTAAATAAATATTATTCCTGGCTGTGGTTTAATAATTACTTAAGGATGTCTGATCACATTTATTTTGACACTAGTTATTCGAGAGAATATATTGTGGACAAAATAATATATTTATTAGAGGGTAATGCAGTTACATATATTTAAGAAATAAATAGTCATTACTAAAGGTCTAATAAATGTGGTGGAGAAAAATTGAAAATAAAAGTACATGCCATGTATATTAAATATACACGCCGTGTAGTTTTATGGAAAACAAGTACACGCCATGTATTAATTATTACATGCCGTGTAGTATTTCCAGTTGGGATTTTGGGGATTTAATATTGTTTTATTAAATGATATTTATTATAATCAGTGTGGGTGCATGTCAAGGAATTAATAATTTGGCATGGGGGTTTTCAATAAGAGTTAATGAAATAAATAAAATGCATAACGTGTTTATTTATTTCCATAACTCTATTAACCTCAAACCCGATTATAAATATCCTCGCAACCCCAACATTTTGAAGAGCCATTGTTATGCACAATGGATTTTGAAATACTCTCAAACTAAGAGAGAATTCCCTTTCCAACAAGAACGCCCTCAAGTTAGGAGAGCAAGATCCTCCACCGGATCAAGGCGGTCGAAGGTGGACATTGTAAGCGAAGGTTCTTCCGCGCTAGTACCCGGAGATCCCTTCGGCGACGTCCGGAGATACGTGACACACGTGTGGATCACCGCTAGAGGAATCCTACACTAGGATTCTACGACGCAACGACGGGTCACCGAATCATGAACGGACACATCAACGAAGAAAGAATTCCAATGAGGTAATTCTTATGATTTAATTAAATTGATTATAATCAACATAAGATGATCCTCCTCAAGGGTTCTGGGACACTTCTTTTCGTTTCATTCTTCATTCTATTCTGAAGATTCGGCATTTTATATCGTGACAGATCTCGGATTGAACGTTGTTTAACGTTAAAATTAAAGTTGGGCAAACCCACCAATGCGCTTCCGCTGCACCCGGAATCTACAAGTGGTATCATAGATTGGTGATATCGTTGGTTATAATTATTTTGTTTTTTAGTTGATGTTTTACGCATTTATTAATTTAGTTTTTTCAATTCAAGTTTAATCGTTCTGGAAATCTGAATATCGAGATCTATTCCTCCTCCCTTGTTTCTCGTTCACCTCACATAAACGAATTTTTTTTTAATTTTGATTAAAATAAAATAGAGGAACTCATCCAGAGGAGCCAATAGTTTCTGGCCGTACAACACCAGAATACACTGCGTGTATTCAGAAGTACACGTTGTGTAGTCTAGGTTCAATGCATTGACCGATCCACCAAATCAGGTCGGGTATTGAGGTCATTTATGACACCGTGTGTAGACCAGAAATAGGTGGCACAAAGTTTCCGGATTACACACCGTGTGGTCCAACTGAACACGGCGTGTAGTCCCTTCAGGTTAGGGTCGGGTCGTGTACCTCGTACAAGGCTTTCCTGGCTGGAAACTGTGTAACGTGGAAACTACAGGGCGTGTGTCCAAAAGAACACGCCGTACTCTCCGAAAATTTCTGAAGTACATTAACACGCCCTATCCCCAGGCGTGTACTTCGGATGGACGGTGAAGAAAAGTACATGCCGTGTAGTCGGAACAACATTTCGTGTACTCGCCCAAATTACGCATATTTATTAAAATTTATTATTATATTATACAAACCCTTGAGACGTGTACCATGGTGCAGGCGTAAATCTGAGGCACAACACGTGATAGGTTATATATATATATATGTGTGTGTGTGTGTTTAATTTAACATCTACGTAATAAATGGGAATTCACCGGGTTGCCTCCAAGGTACAAGTTAAGTACAAGGATAATTTTAAATGAATGTATTTGTTTAAAATTATGATGGATGAGAATCTCAAGGAAAATCAGAAAAGGGATTTAAGATAAAAGGATTGATTAATTAAAGATAATTAATTGATTCGAGCATGATTTATCTTAAACAAGAATGATTAAGGAATTGAATGCTAGTTTTATTTATGCGTAAATATCGTTTCATGTATGGATGATCACGAGCTAGACCAAGACCTTTGTATGGGAATGGTTTCTTTTAATTAATTGTTTTAAATTAAATTTTTTGACCTTCGAGCCATCTCCTCATTAATATGTTGGGCCTGCACGCCCAAGGATTCTTTTATGTAAAAAAACCCTTTTACCCCTCACCTGTGTGTGAGAGAAATGCATATGTAATGGATGGATCTCCCAAGATTGTGGAGGCGTCTCAATTCAGGAGCCAAGGTGAAACCAATCCAAGGAGATACAAAGGTGGAAATGTGGAAAGCTGTAAACACGAACCCAAAAGGTTCAAGGTGTTTCTCCCCTAGGTCTTGGGTAAGTTTATCAACCACTAGATAAACTAACCAATAGAAAATCTCATGATCATATCATTTATTTTATTTTTGTTATTTGCATGGTTTATTTATTGTGGGTGTGTTGTCACGATCACACAATTAATGAATTAAACGAGCATGCATGATGGAACTAAAATAAAACCGGCTTAAACGTAAATATTATCTTAGACATGGTTAATAACTTAATTATATACCAATTAATATTAACAAGTATGTAATCAAATATAATAAAATGGAAATTTACATATAAGGATAAAATCCCTCAAAATAAATATACTGTCGATGTAGCCTTCCATAATCATGGTTAGAATTGAACCATAGTTCAAAGTGCTTGACCAACCCTAGTTGGGGTGCTTTCAATTATCGGGGAATTCAAATTCAAGGTTTTGGGTTGACTTGACTTGGTTCGCATCAAGGGTTGACTACCACAGCAGGACTTGCTGTGACCAAGAGGAAAAGGTTGAGGAAATCCAAAAAGGATTTTAGGATTGGGGAGTCCACTCAGTGGATCAAGGAGCTGCGAGTTAATGTAGTTGGCATTTGGAATGCCTACCTAAAAACCTTCTTGTTGCTTGACCAACCCTATTTCGGGTAATGTGAAGGGAAATATGGATCCTTGCCACTAGAATATTCATGCAACAGAATATACGGATGTCAATGGTGAGGGCTATTGGATTTCGATAAAATAGTGGGAGACTAATAAGTATTACTTTATTTATTTTTCTCAATTTTTATAATAAAGTACTAAACCTTTGCTCATCTTAATTTGTAGAAATGGAAAGAAAATGACTTCAAACAGATCATTTCTTTACATACTCAAAAAATAAAACCTTCTCACCGGCACCAATTTGCAAGAGTGGCATAGGCGATTATGCGTCGTCCTTCGCCACAAAAGGAAATTATATGTGCTGGAAGAGCCTATCCTTGTTGCGCCTGGGAAAGAGGCCAGTGATGAGGAATTATCTCTTTACATGAAACACATGGATGATGCCACAGATTTCCAGTGTTTCATGCCAACAGCCATGTATAATGATCTCTTGAAGCAACATGAAAACATGGATGCATATAGAATGATGTCTCTCCTTAAAGATATCTACCTATAGAATGCGAGACAGGAGAGGTATGAGATCTCCAATGCTTTGTTTACCACGAAGCTTGGAGAGTCTGTGCCAGCTGGGTCTCATGTAGTCATGCTTATTGGCTACATTGAACGCCTGGACATCTTAGGGATTAAATTCCTGGATGAGTTGCGTACAGATCTCATCCTATCATCGCTTCCCAAGACCTTCTCTAGCTCCATTTTCAACTATAACATGAGCGATAATGAGAAGAGTCTATCGGAGCTTCTGAACTTGATTCACCAGGTGGATAAGGACATGGGGCATGAAAAACCCGCAGTCCTTATGGTGAACAAGAAAAGGAAGGACAAGGAAAAGGGGCCAAAGACTTATAAATGGTTTGAATCCCCTGAGCATCGTCTCTCCAAGAAGGGGAAGATCCAGAGGCAGGTCAAGGAATGGGAGGCAGTGCGTTTTGCATGTGGCAAGTAGGGCCACTGTAAGAGGAACTACACCCAGAAGTGTGGGGATGATAAATGTGCATTTTTTATCGAGTGAAATCTTTCTATTTCTACACATTGGGTATTAGATACAGCTTGTGGGGCTCACATCTGTATTCAAATGCAGGAACCAAGTAGATTTAGAAAGACCTCCAAAGGATAGGTGGATATTTGAGCTGCCAATGGCACAAGGCTGGTTTCATTTGCTATTGGCAACTACTGCCTCTCATTGCCGACTAGGATGATTTTGGTTTTACATAACTGTTATTATGTGTCTAGTGTTACCAAGAACATAATTTCTGTATCTTGTTTGGATATGGATGGATTTGTTTTCAAATTTGGAAATAAGTGTTGTCTCTTTTATAAGAACAACGTATGTTATGGTATGTCACATTTAAATAATGGTTTGTATGTATTTAATTAAAAAAACCAAGTGTTGGCAATCAATAATGAAACAAACTCACATGACTCATACATCACCCAGTTATGGCATCACCGCCTTGGTCATGTGAATGAGAAGCATTTGAAAAATCTCTTCCAAGATAGATATTTAGACTCTACTGAGCTAAAACCACTTGATAGATGTCACGCTTGATTACAAGGAAAAATGACCAAGCCACCTTTTGGTGGATAAGGTGAAAGGTACACAGAGCTTCTAGGATTGGTACACAAGGATGAGTGGGGACCATTTCTAGTAGAAGCTAGAGGTGGATATTCTTACTTCATTACTTTTAGTGATGATTTGAGTAGATATGGCTATGTCTACTTAATGAGGTATAAGTAAGAGTCTTTAGAGAAATTTAAGGAATTCAAGAATGAAGTAGAGAATCATCTTGGTAAGAAGATAAAGAAGCTTCGACTAGATCGAGGTGGATAATATCTGAACCAAGAGTTCATCGATCTTCTACGGGAGTCTGGGATTCTATCTCAGCCCACTCCTCCTTATACACCACAGTGGAATGGTGTTAGTGAAAGGAGGAACCGCACCTTGTTGTACATGGTGAGGTCGATGATGAGCCATGCGGATCATCCATTATCCTTTTGGATATGTGCATTACAAACTGCAGCATACACATTAAACCACGTACCAACTAAGGCGTAAAATGGAATTCCATCTGAGTTATGGAATGGAAGGAAACCCACTTTGTCGCACACATGTGTATGGGGATGCGAGGAATTTTTTAAGGCCTTCTCAGGAAACCATCTAGCACCCCGGGGCACGAAGTGTATCTTTATAGGATATCCCAAGGAAACAAAAGGATATTACCTATATAACCCTCAAGATAAGAAAGTGACTTTCGCCAGACAAGCCATCTTTCACAAGATGGAGCCCATCCACAAGAAGGATGGCGGGAGCAAGATTGACTTCGAAAAATTTGATGCTCAAGATACACAAGAGTTGGTATAGGATCAAGTTCCAAAGGTCCTCGTGGAAGAGGTTCCAGAAACACAAGTTCTGCGTAGGAGCTCAAGAGAAGTAAGGGAACCAGAGATATTTGGTTTCCTAGTCACCAAGGATGGTGGATCATTATTTTTGTACAATGATGAACCTCTCTCCTACAAGGAAGTAGTAGAAAGATCAGAAGCTGCAAGATGGCTAGAAGAGGTGAATTCTGAGATGGATTCCATGTATCAGAACCATGTTTGGGTTCTGGTCGAAGAGCCACTTTATGTAAAGCCTGTTGGATGCAAATGGGTATTCAAAAGAAATCTAGACATGGAAGGTCATGTTAGCCCCTATAAAGCAAGGCTAGTGGCTAAAGGATTCAGACAACATCAAGGAATTGACTATGATGAAACCTTCTTTCCAGTTGCCATGTTTAAATCCATAAGAGTCATACTTTCCATAACATCTTACCATGACTATGATATTTGGCAGATGGATATCAAAACAGAATTCCTTAACGGGAACCTTCAGGAAGATGTCTATATGACACAACCAGAAGGGTTTGTGACACCAAGTGAGGCCAAATGGGTTTTCAAGTTGCAGAAATCCATTTATGGATTGAAGCAAGCATCTAGGTCATGAAACATTTGAATTGATGAAGCCATAAATGAATTTGGTTTCATTAAGAACGATTGTGAGCCATGTGTTTATAAGAAGTTTAATGGGAATGTGGTCATCATCCTAGTGGTATATGTTGATGACATATTTCTTATTGGAAACGACGCCCCAGCCTTACAGTCAGTTAAGGACTGGTTGAATAATTGTTTCTCCTTGAAGGACTTAGGAGAAGCATCCTACATTCTAGGGATCAATATCATTCGTGATAGATCCAAGAGGATGCTTGGACTACGCCAGGGTACATACATTGACCAGATACTAAAGATAATTAGTATGGAAAAATCCAAGAGGGGAATGGTTCCAGTGTCACATGGCTTACATCTTTCTAATAAAATGTGTCCCCGGACACAACATGGGAAATATAGGATGAGAAAGATCCCATACGCTTCAGATATAGGATCCATCATGTATGCCATGTAATGTACCAGGCATGATGTTTCCTATGCACTGAGCATGGTAGGAAGATATCAAGCAGATCCAGGAGAACATCATTGGACTGTTGTTAAGACTATCCTTAAGTATCTGAGAATAACTAAGGATATATTCCTGGTATATAGAGGAGAGGAGGAGCTTGTCATCAGAGGGTATGTTGATGCTGGTTTTCAAACAGATCAAAATGATCTGAAGTCACAATCTAGATATGTTTTCTGTATCAATGGAGGAGTTGTGAGCTGGAAGAGTTCAAAGAAGCCAGTTGTCGCCGATTCTACAGTGGAGTCCGAGTATATAGCGGCTTCTGATGCAGCAAAGGAAGCATTCTGGATTAGGGACATTGTCAAGGATCTTGATATGGTCCCTAGAAGTAAAGATCCCATTACATTGTATTGTGATAATACTGTAGCGGTGGCCCTTGCAAAAGAACCACGGTCACATCAATGGACAAATCAAATACTCCGGAAGTATCACCTCTTTATGGATTTCTATAAAAGGGGTGAAGTTACAGTGAGAAGAGTGTCCATGGAAGAGAACGTGGTGGACCCCATGACTAAAGGCCTATCTCAGCAGAAGCATGAATATCATATAAGAGCTAGCGGGTTAAAGGTTGTTAGCAGTTGGCTCTAGTCCAAGTGGGAGTCTGTTGGAGATGGTGGTCTAGAACCAACTACTTTGTACATTATTCATTAAATAAAATCCTTATCACATTTTGATTGTTCTTCTGCATGACATGTCATGTGAAATGTCCTAAGGATAGCTATTGCATTAAAGGGTCGTAGCGGATCCGTACTATGATGAGAACCCGGAAGTTCCATAACGTTGTTCTTGAATGTATGTTCTATGGCCGGATGATATTATTTGAGGGACACAAATAATACAGGTCATTAGGGGTGAGGACTCATAAAACGTTGAGGAACCTTCTCATGGTGTGCGCCCTTGGTAATATCCAAGAGGACATTTTGAGAACGAGACCCACCAGTAGGAAATCCAAATTTCATAGTGTCATTGCATGTTCCTATCTGTGGACGTGTGTATTGGTCCTCAGACTTTAAGATTATTATTAATGGGTATTAAAACTCATGAACATAGATATATTGACGAAAACTGTGATGACACACTGTTCGCAGTGAGGTAGGATACGTTGGGTGCGTCCCGAGTAGTACCGCATTAATAAATAATGCGAGAAAGGATTTGTCCCTTGCATTCCATAATGGAACTAGATATATCAGGCTCTTTGATGGAATTGATATAGCCTAAATAAATCCATGGCCATGGTAAGGTATGGGAAAGTTCAATTCTGGTATGTCAAAGAAAGAATAATCATGCACATGGGTTGATGGGACTTGCATGCAACCCACTTTATTGGAGATATAGAGACAAAGGGATTATATTACATGGTAAGTGTTCGTAGGAGGTGACGCGTCATTGCGGCGTTAACTTCTTTCTCTATGGGCGCCTTGGCGTGTTTCTGGATGCTAACCTTTGACATTAGGCAGGCTCAGCCTAATTCCACTGAGAAAGAGGCCTAGAAGATCACAAACTAAGTGTGTCTATGTATCTCAGTTAAATATTAATTTAACAATTTAAATAAATATTATTCCCGAATGTGGTTAAAAAATTATTTAAGGATGTCTGATCGCATTTATTTTGACACTAGTTATTCGAGAAAATATATTATGGATGAAATAAAATATTTATTAGCGAGTAATTCAGTTACATTTATTTAAAAAATAAATAGTCATTACTCAAGGTCTAATAAATGTGGTGGAGAAAAATGGAAAATAAAAGTACACGCTGTGTATATTAAATATACATGCTGTGTAGTTTTATGGAAAACAAGTACACACTGTGTATTAATTATTACACGCCGTGTTGTTTTTCCAGTTGGGATTTTGAGGATTTAATATTGTTTTATCAAATGATATTTATTATAATCAGCGTGGGTGCATGTCAAGGAATTAATAATTATACATGGGGGTTTTCAATAAGAGTTAATGAAATAAATAAAACGCGTAACGCGTTTATTTATTGTCATAACTCTATTAAGCTGAAACCCGATTTTAAATATCCTCGTAACCCCAACATTTTGAAGAGCCATTATTGTGCACAACGGATTTGGAAATAACCTCAAGCCAAGAGAGAATTCCCTTTCCACCAAGAACGCCCTCAAGTTTCGAGAGTAAGATCCTCCACCGGATCAATGCGGTCGAAGGCGGACATCGCAAGAGAAGGTTCCTCCGTGCTAGTACCCGGAGATCCCTTCAGTGACGTCCGGAGATACGTGACACACGTGTGGATCACCTCTAGTGGAATCCTACACTAGGATTCTACGACGCAATGACGGATCACCGAATCGTGATCGGACACATCAATGAAGAACGAATTCCAATAAGCTAATTCTTATGATTTAATTAAATTAATTATAATCAACATATGATGATCCTCCTCAGGGGTTCTGGGACTCTTATTTTCTTTTCATTCTTCATTCTATTCCGAAGATTCGGCATTTTATATCGTGAAAGATCTCGGATTGAACGTTGTTTAACGTTAAAATTAAAGTTGGGCACACCCACCAACGCGCTTCCGCTGTGCCCGGAACCTACAAAGGAATCCCAGGAAGCACAAAATGGGATCATGCATAGGAGGGTATAGACGATCACCCATGAGTTGGTTAGCCTTACCCTCGGAGCAGTGGATGTTGTGAGCTCTCAGTTCCTAGCAGTGGTGGTGGAGTATGATGACGTCTTTCCAGAAGATTTTCCAGGGTTACCTCCCCACCGGGAAATTGACTTCTGCATCGACTTACACCCTGGTACGACACCAATTTCCTCATCAGCTTATCGGATGGCTCCGCAGAGCTTCGCGAGTTGAGGGTGCAGTTGGCGGATTTGCAGAGAAAGGGTTTCGTGAGACCCAGTGTTTCACAGTAGGCGGCCCCGATCTTGTTTTCCAAGAAGGCAGACGGGAGTTTGAGACTGTGCATGGATTACCGGTGCCTGAACCAGGTGACGGTGAAGAACAAGTATCCACTGCCAAGAATTTATTACCTCTTCGATCAGCTAAGAGGGGAACATTGGTTCTCGAAGGTTGACCTTCGATCGGGCTATCACCAGCTACGAGTGCGGGATGAGGATATACCAAATATAGCTTTCAGATGTCACTACGGTCACTATGAGTACTTGGTGATGCCCTTTCGCATGACGAACACCCCCATTGTTGTTCATGGGGATTATGAATCGGATCTTCCAGATGTACTTGAACCGGTTCATAGTGGTCTTCATCAACCACATCCTTTTTTACTCGGCATCAAAGGAGGAGCACGTGACACACCTGCGGATGGTTCTGGACGTACATCGGGAGCACCATATTTATGGGAATCTCTCAAAGTGTCAGTTCTAGATTCGGGAGGTCCACTTTTTGGTACATGTCATCTCAGTAGATGGAGTTGCTGTGGACCTAGCCATGGTGGCCGCTGTGTTAGCACCAGAGCCACCTCAGAGCGTGACGGAGGTGTGTAGCTTCCTCGGGTTGGCAGGATATTACCAGAGATTCATTCCTAACTTCTCCCGGAAATCACCACCGATGATAGCCTTCACCAGGAAGGGGAAACCATTCGTATGGACAGAATAGTGCCAGCAGGATTTTGAGAAGTTGAGACAGAGTTTGACGAGCGCCCTAGTCTTGATATTTCCATAAGAGGGTGTCAGGTAGGAAGTTTTCTGCGACACATAAAGGACCAGGCTCGGTTGTGTCCTAATGCAGCGGCATGCAGTGATTGCTTATGGTTCGTGCTAGCTTAGGCCACATGAGCAGAACTATGTGACCAATGATCTTGATTTGGCAGTGTTAGTCTTCGCATTGAAGATGTGGCGGTACTAACTTATGGGTGAGTGGTTCATTGTCTACTCAGACCACAAAAGCCTCAAGTACATCTTCTCACATAAGGGTCTAAATATGAGGCAGAGGCGTTGGCTGGAGTTCCTCCGGGACTATGATTTTGATATTATCTATACTCCTGGGAATGGGAACATGATGGAGGATTCTCTTAGTAGAAGGTCGAGCTCACAGCTGTTGAGTGAGGCGACACAGCAGTTAGCCGCGTTACAGTTATCCTTCGTGGATGGAGAGGATACAACTTACCTAGAGTCGATGGTTGTCACCCCTCCACTCTTATAGCGTGTCAGGGAGGCACAACTTCGGGATGACGACTGTGTGGTTTTACGTGCTAAGTTATCCATTGGACATGCTCTTGATGGATATTCGCAAGGTGGGGAGCACATACTTTTTTTTAGAGGATGCACTGTTGTACCTGTGGCATTCCAGGAGGAGGTCTTGAGGGAGTTTCATACATCCCCTTTGGCGGTACATCCGGGAGTGGGAAAGAAGTATTTGGATCTCCGAAGACAGTTCTGGTAGTCAGCCATGAAGAATACAGTAGCAGAGTTCATTTCTCGGTTCCTCACATGTCAGGAGGTGAAGGCTGAGCACCAGGTTCCGGCAGGGTTAGCTCACCCCTGGAATTCCCAGAGTGGAAGTGGTATGGAATATCGATGGACTTCGTGATAGGATTACCATGGACGTCCAAGGGGCACGATTCCATCTAGTTGATCATTGATCGACTCACCAAATTGGTCCACTTCCTAGCTATCAGGAAGCAGAGTTTCATAGAGAGCATGGGATGACTCTACATTCAGGAGATAGTTCGGCTTCATGGCTTTCCCTTGACTATAGTCTCAGACCGAGACGCCTTCTTTACATCTCAGTTGATGAAGGGATTGCAGGAGGATTTTGGGACTCGGCTACGCTTGAGCACAGCACTTCATCCTTAGAAGAATGGTCAGATGGAGAGGACCATTCAGGTTCTAGAAGATATGTTAAGAGCTTATATCTTGGACTTTGGTCGTAGTTGGGAGGACCACTTACCACTGGTGGAGTTTGCGTACAACAATAGCTACCACTCCACCATCGGTATGGCACCATTTGAGGCCTTGTATGGGAGACCCTGCCAATCACCGCTTTACTGAACCGACCCCGGAGAGTCAGCACTCATGTGTACAGAGTTAGTGCAAGCTACAACAGAAAAGGTGTAGATAATCCTGGAGCAGATGAAGACTACATAGAGATGGCAGAAGTCTTATGCTGACAGACGACAGAGACCTCCAGAGTTCGAGGAGGGAGACCACGTCTTTCTTTGGGTGTCACCTTGACAAGGGTTACAGAGATTTGGCTGAGGCGGCAAGCTATCTCTGAGGTTCATCTAACCTTTCCAGATTCTGTCCAGAGTTGGCGAGGTGGCGTACCACCTAGCTCTACCACCACAGTTGCATCAGGTATATGATTTCTTCCATGTGTCGCAGCTGAGGAGGTACATGCATGACCCATCACACGTCATCGACTAGGGTGAGCTGGACATCGAGGATGGAGTGACCTTCGCTAAGTACACGGTGGAGATCTAGGATTGGCAGAAGAGGATCCTTTGTGGGAAATCAATTACCTTGGTGCGCGTCCGGTGGTAGCACAAGAATATTCAGGAGAGCACGTGGGGGCAGGAGGCTTAGATCCGTGCCCCGTACCCTCATCTTTTTTAATAGCCCTCGTTTTTGGATTTTTGGGGACGTAAAGCCCCAAGGTGGGGAGAATGTAATGTCTCGGATTTTTTCCATTTATTATTTTAAATACTATATGGGATTATTTTGAGACTGGGCGTGAAGACGACACATCGTTCCAAGGTCCAATGAGCCCGGAATGGTGGTTTGAACTTTTTAAGTTATGTGAGTCGGTGCTTGTGCGTGGTTGTTTCAGTTTCTAAACGGATACCTGGATTAAAAATCTGAGGGCACTGTTGCATCCGTGATGATGACTTTGCCTAAGAACAACTCTAACCTCGACGGGTGCAGGTCATCTACAAAGTTTAATTTTGGGCGTTTCAGAAAGGAGAAATACTTTAGATAGAATAAAATAAATTAATAATTTATTTTATTATTTTAAAACGTTTCCTTTTTTTATTACAACCTAATATTCCCCTATAAATGCATCCTTATGGCTAATTCGCAGGGTTAGCCTCATAACCCCGTGAGTTAAGAGAGTGATATTTCTCTGGGAGCTTGGGCAGAGGAGGATATGTTGGAAAACGATGACTGATCAAAATCAAGAATCGTTGCACCGACGTTGAAGGATCATGACGACAACAGCAGCGCGACACCTTTGTCAACGATCGATCCTTTTGAATGGTATGGGTTGTTATTTCAATTCGTTTTCCCCGTTTTTGAGTTTAAACCATGAACGCGGATCAACCATGAACAAGTTGATCCATGGACTCGTGCGTTCTTGCAGGAGGGATTTCTTTCGTATGATTTTAGGGAAATAATCCAAGATTTTATTCATGTTGATCTCTTCTCTGTTTAAACCTATTAATAGGAGTGGATCAACGTTGTGTCGAACGACGGTGGAGGTTAGTTCCTCGATTTGTTTATTGGGTTTCCTTCCCCCCTTCTTCCCTCCCGCGTTCTTCGCATTCTTCATGGGGTGACGAACAATGGATACTTGTGGATCCATTCTACGACACAACGATCCCAAATTGAAGGATCGACACCACAACGACCTTGTGGCGGTGCAGCGACAATGGTGAATGATGAATCATACCGGATCGAGAAAAGTGTTCTTCGAGCGTTCTTCAAGCGAGAAGATCAAAACATGTTTTAGGAGCTGATTGAAGGTCCGAAAACACTGAATGTGGCTTCGTTGCATCGAGGCAACCAAAACCCGAAGGTTTCGCAGTGATCGGATGGATGGATCAACGATTGGAGTAGCACGGGTGGCGCACCAGTGAAAAGTGTCATTTCTGGAAATTTCCAGAATACACGGCGTGTACTTATGAAGAACACGCCGTGTAGTACTGGCAGTGGTGGTTATGGGTTTGGGGTCAAAAAAGAAACACACGTTGTGTTACCCTTGTCACAAGGTGTGTTGGACCTTCCCCGAAGCTCGGCGTGTACTTTGGGTAGTACACAGACAAGGGATGATCTACACGGCTTCAGGCGGCACGACATGTACAGCTTGGTAGAGGTGGCTACGTGGAGCTCGGCGTGTATCACGGGGATACGCGGACACGGGATGGAGTACATGACCGTGTACTCCATCACACGGCCAAGCGAGGCCAGCAGCGCGGGTCACCCCATGTGCATATTACGCGGGTTAGAGTACACGGGTTGGTGACCTTGTATGGGACATGGCCAGAGTACACGGAGCCAACCCCAGTTACCCAGACACGGCGTGTACTCCATACTACACGCTATGTACTATGTTTTTCTACATGACCAGCCTCAAGACATGGGCATTTGTACACCGTCAGTAACGAGGGTCAGAAAACACGGTGTGTATCTTTTCTACACACTATGTACTTTTTGGAAAATGGCTTGGTCCTTTTGTTCACCGTGCCTTGAACATCTTTTGTTTGGGTTATTGCCCCTTCTTCTTGTTTCCCTGAGGGTCAGGCATCTTTCCCACATGCAGGATTTTGATCCCTTCAGCAGGACTTTCTGTGATAGAGTCAGTCATCTATCCGAGAGGCCGGAATTGAGATCCTCTATCCATTCTAGACCGTAGGTAGAGTCAGGCATCAACGTGACCAACTCTACCAGGCATTGATCCTCTACCTAGTAGGTGAATTCTGGATGAGTCGCGGTATCTTCCATGGCCCTGGTAGTGATCCTCATATGTGTATCGAGATCTTTCCCACTCAGGAGTGTGTCTCCCATAATGAGTGCTTCTATCTACCGTAACTTTTCCAATCAGGAGTGTGTCTCCCTTAATGAGTATATCCGTCTCTCATGACGGTTCCCGACGAACATCACTTCTCAGACGGACATCATCAGAGCTACAAGACTTGTGGAGTGTGCTCTCTAGGAACGAGTGCATCATGAAATCTTTGAGCAAAATCCCTTACGGGGTTATGCGGTTGTGTGACTTGTCTATAGACAATGGGTCTGGGTTTTGAGTATATCTTATTTGTTTTATATGTTCTGTAAACATATACTGTGCATAGCTGACTCTACCATTACATTGTATTGCTTTGTGGTTTTGGGGTCCTCTACTGAGTATTATTATACTCACCCCTGCACGATCTTTTCCCGCACGTCTAGTGTCTTGGGCAGACGAGCATCCTTTTGATAGAGTCCAGGTTGGACCAGGACAGAACCGAGCTTTCTGAGATCCCTACAGGCCGAGGTGTTCATGCGGCTACGAGCGGCAGTCCTAGTACATTTTTTGCTTAAATTTTGGACTTTACAATTTCAGACTCTCGTGTTTGTTTGTTTTTGATGGGCTTGTATTTTGGCCCAGTTTACTTTTATAGTACTCTACCTTTCATCGTACTCTATTGGTTGGGGTTTAGTTTTATGCATGAATTTTGTTTGTTAGTGTTTTACATTTAAGCATTTGTGGGATTGGAGATGTTTGTGTGTGTGTACAGGTACTTAGGCAATGCCTCCCATGTTAGTGATATTCCTACTCGGTGCTAGTCACCAGCCCCTGGCCTATTGGAGGTGGGCTTGGGGAGTCACGGCGCGGGACCCATTGGGACTGGTCGTGATTGGGTATGTTAAAAAATCATCACGATAATGTTACGGAAGATCTAAAAGTGGTATAGAAAATTTTGTGTATAAGTTGGCACCATTTCATAGTGTTTTGCATCTTTTGGGGTCTAAAATATAGAGGATATATCATGATTGGTAAGAATTATATTTCAATGATGGCCTTATAAAAATATTGACAAGTTATGGAAATAAAAAAATTCTAGTTTTTTGTGAAATATTGGTTATTCATGATGATATGATGTTTTGTGAAAGTAGGTTGTGTGAAATATGGTTGGGTTATGCAGGAAAGATGTTACATTAATTGATTAAGAAAAATGTATTGAATGAAATTGTTTTTAATGATTTATGAAGTCAAGAAGATTCCTGAATAGTGATAAAGTTCTTTGAAAAAAGGTGGTGGTTTTGATTGCTCATAAGGAGGAGGAAACATTTGTAAATAGGTAACTACCCCCCCCCCCCCCACCAACAATTTGTTCAGAGGAAGTCTTAATGAAAATATAAATTCTCTGAATTCATGATGGAATTTCATGAATGATTTCCTCCAGTGAAGGATTTATAAGAATATCAGTTTCACGAATGAAGTTTCACAAAAGATAAAATTTCATAAATAATTATGAGTTTTGTAAAATATTATAAAGATTTAAATAATTCTTTGAGTTTCACGAGATTGAATGTTTCATGTAGGTTTGAAATGTTTTAATAAGGATCGGTTAGTTTTGATAGAGGTGAGAAATGGGTTTATTGATAGTGAAACTTAATTGAATCAGAAGGGATTGACCAGTAATTCTATAGTAAAGTGGTATTAATCTTGTGGATGAAATTAGAACTTAATGAATCACTAAATGAGGTGTAAAAAACATTTATTCAATTAATAAAACTAATAATATTCTAAAGGATCTGTAAGAACACTTCAATTGAGAGAGTTCTGAGATTTCAATTTGTGCTTATTTGTACATTAGGAGGGATAGTGTGTATAATCTAAAATTTGTAACAATGGTACACATTATTTAATTTGATATATAGGTACATTGTTTTTTATTCTCCTTTTACATATCCCATTTTGGTTTATCCAATTAAAAAAACTCTAATGCGTCATTTAATTTTTTTTCTCATAAATTTCTTTGAGAAATGTAGTGAAGCGTTTTTGGGTTAATAAAGAAAAAAAGATCTGAATGAAAATTTGTTTTAATCTATCACACCCTAATTCAACCCCCATTTAATTTAAACCTATTGGTATAACATTATATAAGTATAAATTATAAATTTAGGAACTCTTTTTCTTGAAATAATATGTATTTTAAAATTAAAATTACACATTTTAAAATTTTTATTATATTTTAAAAACCCGTGAATGATATTTTAGAACTCATGTTAAATTTTTATCAAAAATTCATTTAATACACTATACATTTATTATAAAAAATTTAATTTATAAAACTTTAAGAAATTTAATAATAAAAAATATATTTTAAATTTATAATCCTTTGGTATAAATTTTGAAATATTTTCCATTTTATATTTAGGCATAAATATTATGTTAACATAGGTAAAACCAAGTTGTCGTGGTAAAAATAAAATAGTAAAAGTAATAAATAAATGGGAAAAGTGGTTGAACAAAATTATGACATGAATGAAAAAACATGTTTGATGATTTATTAAACTTATCTCTTCTTTAATATGTTATTTCACAATTTTGGAGCCACATTCCTTGATAGTGACTTGCCATTATATAAAACATTTGGGAATTTACAAAAATAGCATCCCTTTTCACCTCTTCTCCAAAAATACCCTCCCCTAACACCACAACCACCAAGGATTGTAAAAAACAATTATTTATCAATTTTGAAACCACTCTCATTGAGAGTGACTACCCATTATTGAACCATTTTGGGAATTTACATAAACTTTAATCCCTTTTCACCTCTTCTCTTCACTTACCCTCACACTATAACCACCTAAGTTTTCCCTAAACTCTTCCCAACCTTATCTTAAACATTACTAAACACCTTAAATTTTTTCTTATCTTCTCAAAAGAAAATCCCTCAAGGGTTTAACACCCTTAATAAAGGATATAATCTGAGAAGTGAGGTATAAGTCCCTAACCTATCTTTCTCATTTCAATTTCTTTTTATGAAATCCATAATATTTAAATTTCATTTCACCATTATAAATTTATAACATTAGTATCCTTATTTTACCAATATGATAATATAAAAAGTAACAACATTTTCCGTTTTCCATTAAGAAAAATGAAAACTTTTAATGTGTGTATGTTCCGACTACCACCTCGATGAATAAAAAACTATGTATTTTAATATCTCAGGTCATGAATGGATCTAATAATAGGATTAAATTTCAAATGTTATGTTTTTTATTTGAATCAGGTTTTGGTAATACAAATTGAATAACCACTTAATGCTATGATTAAAAATAAATCATAGTAAAATTATTCTTCTTAAAAACAATAACTAAGACGGAAACCAATTTATTCATACTATGTAACAATTTATTATCAATCACTTATTATCCTACACCATTTTAATTCTAATATATTACATTAATAAATGATAAATTGTATCATTATGAGATGATATGAAGAAATTGTAACTAAGTCCTGAAAGAAAATTTAAACTTCTTAAAAATTATAAAATCACCCATTAAGGTAACATTAATGATTTGTGAATGAAGAAATTTTGATGAAGAAAAAAGAGTGGTACTTCTCCTACAAACGATAATAAACGATAAACACCCAATATGAGAAAATAGGTAAAAAAATAACTAATATATTTATATGTATAGAATGGTTGTCAATAGGGAGTGTAAATGGTTATAGTTATGAATAAGATTCTTGGGTATCTAATTAATAATATTAATTTAATTATTTAGGATTCATGGCGAAATTGTAGAATGAATTAGGACCAAGGTAAGGATTTTCATCAAAATTTTCACTATAAGAGACATTTTTTATATTTTACAATTAATTTCTTTTATGCGGTGTATATGTTTCTTAATTGAATTATAATATCATGAAATACCTTTTATTCATGGAACTTTTTGTTCAATTTAACTCTCTATCTCTTTAAAGTTGTTTTTATTTAATTTCCCCTCAAGTTGTAAGGTTTTTTTCACATGAATCTCATTAATTGAGGTATAGTTTTTGTTATTGAAAATTTTATATATAAGTTGGGTAAATTCTACGATATTATTTTATTATATGGTGTTTTATTTTAATATTGTTGATTTTTCAATTTCATTAGATAATCCCTATAACACCCATAGTGTCAAATTTACGTGGGGTTATTTCTTGGTTGACTCAACAGCTTCATTTTGACGTGTTTTAGGCTGAAAAGGGTGATGCTTGGGGATTTTATAAAGGTCACACGGTTCGAGTATAAGATATTTTAACCATGCAGACTATGTGTGTGGCATATTGAGGTGTCTCTCTCTAGGTCACATTGTTAGTTCATAGTTAAACTAAAAAAATAGCCTAATTGTATATCCTATGTAGCTTAAAATAGTAGTGATATACCTGGTTGGAAAATAGTTTGTATAACCGTATATGTAAAGCATGTGAACAAATCAAGGAGGATAATTTTAATCTTTTATTCATCTATTTTAATTATGATTTATCCCCTAGTATTTCCCCATTCAAGCCCCACGCCTTGGATACCCCTCATAGCCCTTTATTGCTTCTCTAGGGTTAAATCCTGGTGGTTTCTTGGTGATTCTTTACCTGGTTCAAAATTTTATGGATTTCCTCTACTTACTATTTCTTTTTATCTCTTTTTCCCCATTAATTATAATTCTAGGGGGATTCCTGATTGAATTCAGGTCTTAGGTTGTCATAAATTTTACTTTTATTCTTCTTAGGGGTTTTGATCCCTCCATTGAGTTAATTTTCATAGGAATTTGTCAATGGTGACAAGGTTCCTCCACCTAAGGTAGGTGTTTTATTTACATTTCAATTTATTTATGATTTACATGTTTTTAGTGCTTTAAATGTGTTCTACATTTAATTTAATTATGTTAATGATAACTAGGTTTGTTTTTCAAATTATTTCCATGATTTAGTGGTTATTTTCCATTTCAAATAATTGGTGATTTGCATTGTGCTATGTAATTTTTTCCAAAATTGGGGTTTTATGAATTATAATGGTTTTATAAAAACCAAATAGGGTTTTCTTTATAAAATACATTTTTTTATTTAATCCAAATGGGTTTTTCAATGTGGGTTCCCATTTTTTTAAAGGGTTTCCTTATTTTTTAGCATTAGTTTGGTTTTATAAAATGAATATGGAGTTTACCTTGAATTATTTGGTCATTCTTATAAGTGTTTATGATTTATTTATGATTTTTTTAAAGTAATTATTTGAAAATGGTCTTCAAATGATATATATATTATATCTAATAAGTGAAGGCATGATTGGAACATTTTGATGTGATGTTGATTATACCCTTATTTATCCACCTTGGATTTTTTTTTTATGTGTATTATTATCAATGTGGAGGATGATTATTGATATGATTTATGTGGTGATTGCGTGTTTTGGAAAATATCAGGGGTAGTGTAGGAGGTGAGAAGGACATGATTGTGATGTTTTCCCAAGGGGATTCTTATTTTCATGTGATGATGTTAATTTTCATTGCACGCCTCTATTATTATTCAATAATGATACCAAGGTTTCTAAGTGGTAAATATTGGGACATTTCATAGCTAGTTGAGTTTTTTTATTAGATATACCCACCTTAATTTTACATAACACTTTTTATTGGGGTTTCTCACTGAGGAGACTTCTTAGAGATATTTGGTGGACAATTGTGTGTCTATTAACCGCCCATTAGATAGGTCTAAATTTCCATGTCTTGTTCTATCCCATTAGAAATCATGGTGTTACATCATGATATTTATTATATGTTATGACTTTTTTATATATATTGTAATGTTTGATGTTTATTACTTGCATGAACTCATTTTATGTTATATCCTCATGTAGTATAGAAATTTTTTTGAATATATTTTTTCAAAAAATTTATTCTCTTTATTTATAACCTTCTATGGTTTTGTTATTTCATTGTATATATTTTTTACTTCATTACAGTTATGTTGGTTATCTACAAGAACTTAATGAGAGAAGGTAGAATTTTTTTTAGAGTGGCATTATGCTTTTTCATGCTTTTGAAATATTTTAAACCATGTGTGGTTTATTTATTCAAAAGTGAGGTATTTTTAAATATAAATGGTTATCACATTTCATTGGTATAGGTTTTGATAAAATCTCAATATGGAATGTTTTTTGGAAAAACAATTATTTCAGAAATTGAATGTATCATTCTTTTTTTATCCCTTGACATTGTAATAGAAAATGAAAAACTTTTTTCCCAATTATTTACAAGATAGTGAGCTTGTTTTCCTTTATAAAGGGAATGAGTAAGATTCATGGTGGAATCCTAATGGCTCCAGATCACACCCTATATACTCACATTGGGGGTATGTAGTCTACAGGTCTTGTGAATGTTCCTACAAGTTTTTTCTTATCATGTTGAATCTGGTTATATATTACTTTCAAAAACAGGTGTCATATGGATGATGGTGGTGACTGAAGAGTCACCTAGAGTTGGTAATTGGACATCTGTTTTCTAGGAACTACATGGATTTATCTTTTTATCCTCTTATGTAGACTTTATTTGGATCTACCTTCTACTGTAACTTGTATCTATAATTGGTTATTAATTTTTATGAGATGTATATTTGATTTTATCTTGTATTTTTTTACTTTTATGCCTTTGTTGATGTTATTATTTGGTTACATGAGGGTGAAACCATCCCCAATATTTATATTTGATACCCTTGAATCATATTGTCATCTCGAGTGGGGGGATTTTGTCCTGATCCTCGGGTATGTGGAAGGCTGAATCAGGAATATGGTGTATGGATGTCCTTGGATTTTTCATTACAAAATGGTATCAGAGGCCAGTAGGTTTATTAATAGTGGGACCAGGTTCTTTAGAAAATTTCATTTTTATTTGTGATGTGTTTACGTAGTCTAAATACTTGTTTTTCATAGGGGATTGGCTGGAGTGTGAGACCATGTTCCAAGAAAGCTCATTTCCACATTGAACCATAATTTTCCATGGGAGTATTGGGTTTGAGTCCTTATCTTGAGTTCTTATTTGAATTTTTTTTATGGATTTTTGATATGTGGAGGTGATTATTTGGTCCCCATTAACTATTCTAGTGATTTCAATGGTTGGTATGAGTTACTAAGGTGAAAATGGTTAACAATTTATTGTCACATAGTTAGCATACAAGTCATGGAAAACCATGCATCGCCCATGTGATATGGTTCTTTATATCATGAAATCACATTTTGTATGGTTTGAGATGTGTTCTTTTATTCTTGGTTTTATTCCTTGGAAATTTTTTTGGTGAAATAAATTTTGGTTCTAAAAATGTACACAAAGTGTTTCATTTTTTAAAACACATTTTATGGTTTTTTGAAAACCATGTGTGTTATTTTTTAAAACTAAGCTAAAGAAATTGTTTTTATTTGAAAATTATTTTAGTTAAAAAGTGTAATTTTGTGAAGCAATTTAATTCCTAAAGTCGGTGTTTCAAGAATTTATTTTTGAAAGTGATTTTCTTGAGATGGTTTTTTCAAAGAGGGGTTTTGAAATTATTTTGGAATTTAGTGTGATATTTCCATTATTATGAAAATCTATGTAATGAATTGAAAAATATAGTCGTTAATCATTAGTGTAAATTATTTTTTGAGGTTGATGGTTCTCGATATTGGGTTGAGTTTTTAGAAAAGTGGTAAAAATGGATGAGCTTTAAAATTATATTTTAAAAGTGGTTTGAAATTTGTTTTCAAAGGATTCCATAGAATGGAATTTGTTTTATTCCCTTGGTTATGTATCATCTCTTATTTTATGAGAAAGGGTGGTATGGATAATGTATTTTGAATTTTCTATGTACCTCTCAATAAAATCATGATCGTAGATAGAGTGTTATTCATAGAGGTTCGCTTTTTATTTATCTGTTCATATGGTTTAGGTCTACAATATATTTATTACATTCCTGGAGTGCTTAATAGTTTTAAAATTCCCTAGTGTTTAGGTTTAACTTTTATGTGTTTTATGTTGGGGGTTTTTTAATATGTTCAAGGTGAATTTATTTTTTTCTTCGTTAAACGTGATCTTAACATCGAATATCAAGTGAGATATGAAATTTAAAGTAATGTAACATTTAAATATGGTTATTAAATTTTATATATCATTTTAAAAGGGTTATTACCACTTTAGGGTCATTGAATGAAAAGAAGGGTAAGGTTTTCAACTACCAATGGTTTTTTTTGTGATTCAACAGTGATATATTTTAAAATGTTTTGATGCTGATTGGGTTATGTTTTGAAATTTTAAAAGGGTTTTAAGCCTATTGATCATATTAAAGAAACATTAATTGGTATTAGTAGTTTTTCTACATTATATTAGTGAAAACTTGTCTTTAAGGTTATTTCTAAAATGGATTTTAGTAGCTTGGTTTTGATAGGATGGTTTGAATGGGGACTTGAACCATTTTAAAACGTAACTTTTGGTGTCTTCTTAAATGGAGTGGGTGATTTTTTTTAATTAATGTTATAATTGGATTATGGAAATGATTTGAGAACTAGTTTTGGAAAATATAGGCATCGTTCATTGACTTATTTTTTGTAAACCTTTTTGGAAAGAGGCCAAAAATGAGTTTTTCTCGCTTGATCAATTTTTAGTAAACAAACCACATTATTTTTTTTAATAAATGGGAGTTAACACCTAGAATGGTTATTTTCAAGTGGTTGTTAATTTATACAAATTGAGAGGTTTTTTCAAATTCTTTAGGTTTTGTGTTTATATTTAAACTTGTTTGATATCGTAGGTTTTGAGATTTAATGCATGTATTATTGTTCCATTGTCTTATTTTAAAGGATTTGGTGTTTTCTTATGTTGTGTCCTACTTTAAGGATTATTTATTATTAATGTGGGCATAAGTATATTTTGTGCCAATACATGGTAAATTAGAATGGATGTTTCTTTTGGGACTTTGAGCACTCAATGGTGCTAGATTTGTGGGGTTGTATATAGGATGGTGTTCCATATTGAGGTCCTAATTTACCCTTTTAGTATGATAACTTGACTCATGGGCCCATGTCATCTCATGTTGTGTAATTATTTGAATTTTTACCTTATATAGGTGATTTTTCTTCATATTGATGCCTTAACCACGTGTGTGTTGAGTTTTTTGGTTGTTTTTCCTTTGAGTAACTAAGAGATCATTTATATGGATTCTTTGGAGGTTTTTTGAGATGTTTTCCTTTGTGGTGGTTTCTATTTGAGGTGTTATATTTTGTGGCATCATTTAAAAAAAATTAAATTATTGGGAGACCCATGACCAGTCTCTATTTCCTTTTGGGTCTGGAGATGATAAGCATGGTTTTGTTTTACGTGGATACTCTTGATAGCCTTAGATATTTGGTGGTTCAATTTTGTGGAATCATAATTACTCAGGAGTTTCTTCATAGGGATATCTATAGTGGTTTATAATCTTACACACCTCACTTTGTGGAAGGTGTATTATGGATATTAATTTTTTACTTATGTCTTGACTCAGGACTTTTTTGGGGTAGAAAGATGAATGGGGCGACTGTGTGACCTCACCAGGGTCATGTTCATGTGGGTTATTTTTTGGTTGGTTTTTCTCGTTATGTTTTGAGTGGGTTTGGATGAAATGGTGAAGAATTAGTACTTTTTCCAATCCACATGGATAAGTCACATTGTTTAACTAACCAAAAACCTAAATGTACATCTTGTGAAGCTCAAATCAGTGGGTATATTCATTTTTTTAATGGTTTGTTTAATCATGAGGGTAAACCATATCAACCACTTTAAGAGGGTTAATTTAGTCATGTAAACATATTTTTAATTCGGGTTCTCCTTTTGGATTCCCCCATTCAAAACACATGCTTTGGACACCTCTCCCATCCCATTTTGGCTCCTCCAAAGCTCCTCCAAATTGAATTCATGGCGGCTTCTTCGTATTTCTTCACACTATTACAAATATTGGGGATTCCATCTATTTTTATTTCTTTTTCTCTATTTTATTCATTCTTTCTATCCCTAAGAGCCATTATTTGATGATTTTCATGCCACTAGTTGTGCAAAATTTGATTTTTTTTCTCTCTAAGGACTGTGATCTCTCATATAATCTCATTTGAAGTGGATTTCAACAAAGTATATATGGTTCCACCACATAAGGTGGGTGTTTATGATTCATTTCCTTTTATTTGATGGTTTATATGACTTTATGTTGCTTGAAATGTGTTTCGTATTTTAATTAATTATTTTTATGATGTCTATTTGGGTTTTCAATGGTTTTCATTACTTGAGTGGCTCTTTTCCCTTGAAAAAAATGGGTGAATTCTCTTGTTATATGAAATTTTGTTTGAAATTGTGTCTTTATGCATTATCACTGTTTTATAAAATTTTAATGAGTATTTTCTTTTTAAAATGATTTTTTCTTAGATTTAATCCAAATTGGGTTTTCAATGTGGTCGCTCTATTGTTATTAAAGGTATTCCTTGTTTTTAAGGGGTGATTTTGTTTTGTAATGTTAAAATGAAGTTCCCCTTAACTTATTTGGCCATTATTGGACGTGAATATGCTTAATTTTGGAATTTTTTTATTTAAAAAGTGTTTTAAATGGATTTCTAATGTTATATGTAAAAAATATGATAGGTGAGGGCTCAGTTGGTACAATTTGAAAAGATGTTTATTATACCCTTTTTAATCCCCCTTTTTTTGTTGATGTGTATGATTATCCATGGGGTGGATTATTTTAAATGTGATTAATATGGTTTTTATATTTTGGGGAAAATTTTAAGGGTAGTTTAGTAGTTAGCAAAGACATGAAAGTGATGTTAGACCTATGGTATTTTTTTCCAATGTGATGATGTTATTATTCATGAACCACCTAAATTATTATTCTATGAGGAGAACGAGGATTATAAGTGGGATGTAGTGGGAAATGTCTTAGATAGTGGTTTTTTTTACTATCTATACCCCCCATTGGTTGTACATAAAACCAGGATTTGGGATTTGTTAATGAGGAGACTCCTTAGAAAGATTCAGTGGAATTTTTTTTACTATTAACATGTCGGCAGTTAGGTCCACTTTTGCATGTCTTATATTGTCCCATTAGTCCCTATGGTGTTTCCTCAAGGTATGTATCATTTGTTATTTCTTTTCTAATATATATTGCATTGTGTGATGTTTATTATTTATATGGAAAAAATTAACATTTGGTTCTCTTGGTGTTTAGTCATATTGTTGACTAGTTTTAATCCATAAGCTTATTTGATATGTTTATAACCATATATGGTTTTGTTTCCCCATTGTATACCTTGTATCATTTCTACATTTATTTTGCGTGTATTAAATATTTTAAATGAAAAAACTGAGAAATGGGTTTGATAGTGCCATTCTTTGAATTCATGCTTCTATCATTTTTTAAACCATGTGGGGGTTTATTTTTTGAAAATTGTGCTATTTTTTAAGAGAAATGGACAGTAATTTGAATTGTAATGGTTTTTGGTAAAACCATATTATGGTGAGTTTATAAAAAAAATTATTTAATAAAGTACATTCCCTATTCTTTGTTTATCCATATACTATGTAAAGGAAAATGAAAACCTATTATTTCCTATTCTTTCAAAGCTATAGAGCTTGTATTCTTTTTTAAAAGGAATGAATTGGACTCTGATGGTATCCTACTAGATTCTCTCACACCACATACAATCATGTTTATTGGTATATACTCTCCTTGTCTTGTTTGGGTTCCTTTAAATTTTATCTTTCCAGTTGGATCTGGTTTTGTCTTCCATAGGTAAGCTGGTATTGTACAGACAATGGTGGCGAGTAGAGAGTCGTACTGTGTTGGTAATTAGACCTTTAGTTTCATAGAATTGTTTGTATCATGACATGTATCAGATACATTGGTCTTTATTTTATTTTAATATTCCATTTTTGTTGGCATCTCTAATTGGTTATTAATTATATGATATTTGTCGTAAAATGTATCATGAATTGATTTACTATTATGGATTTAGGTGTTTCTTATTTGGTTCCTTAATGGTGAAACTATCCCCAATGGTTATGATTTTTTTTGTTTTCCTAAGCTGGTTCTTTACAATTCTATTTTCAAAAGTTTCATTCTTCGTGAACTATGTTTTCTACAAGGGACATTAGTAGCTCAAATATATTTATTTAAGTAATATGGTTTCGATTGTACATTGGCCTACAATATTCACTTTATTAATTGACTTCCCATTATATATGATGTTTAAATTTATCTTTGTGGGAGAAATTATTATTTTAATTCATATATCTCTATTTCAAAATTTCCTCTCATAAAATTTATAAAATTATCAAAAATAAATTTATATCTCTTAATTTGACCATTATTTCTATAGTTCAAAAATATCATTGAACCACTAATAAAGGGGGGTGAACTAGTTGTTGTATTTTTAAAAAATTATACCTTTATAATGATTAAACCCTGAAAAATATTATAGTTATTTTACTTATTAAATTGTCTTAAAATAAAACAAGTATATAAAAATGTGAAATTAAAAAACAAATTAATGATTTGAAAGTTTTGGTATAAATGTGATAACATAAATCCTTTCCATGGAAAACATCATTATTCAATAGAAATTAACTATTATAAATAAGTGAAAATAATTGAGCTAGATCCCATTAAACATATTTTATCTCCAGATAGTTATGATTATTCTTAATTCCATTAGTTTAAAAGTATATCATATAAAACTAGACCACAAAAAATGTATGAAAATTTTGTTAATATTCTATAAAAATGTCCATCTGGAAAATTTTCTAGATTCATCCATCTAGTAATGTTCATCAGGCGCACTCTTCCTTCGTCCTTGAAAAGTCGGTATAGTGTATCTCAAACAAATATATGAATTTTCTATCCTTTATTCTATCCCATTAACAAAACCACTTTGCTTAAAGTATCTTCATGAAAATGATGCCTTATCTCTCTGTATGGTGATTTAAACTAAAATTTATGTCCAGTGTTCTTCTCAGATCCTTTATCAGGAATTCGACAAACCAAAACTTGTTAGGGTTGGAAAACCATTTTTAAAACAATATATGATGTGTATCATAATTTTACCGTTATCTATATAGGTTATCTATAAGTGGAAAACTATGAAATATATTTTGCACTCCCACTTAGGATAACTCAAATTTTGGGTCTCCCGTTGATGTGTAATTCACTAGATGCATCTCAAGGATTCTAGAATATTAATGAAGATCCTAGAATTTTATAGAAAATATAACCTTTATCAAATTTTCATAAAATTGACCCTATCTAGAAATTTTTTTCTATAGTATCTTTAAGAACAATATATCCAATGGATTTATCTCCTTCCAACAAAAAAACATCACATTTGGAATTTTCTTTTTTGGTATTGCTTCTATGATTAATCCACAAAAAAATTCTATATTATACTCTCCTATATTCAAAAAAAATTCCTCAGACTCTTTTCAAATTATGTTCTTTATAAATATACTCTTTCTGATGAGAATTATTAAATGTTCACCTGATATATGTTTTTTTATTGAACTTTCTTTTAGCTACACACTTCATAACTTTACAACTTCAGTCATCTTGTAATAAAACTAATCTCTTAAAATTTTATATAGAGTTTTCTTCCATAAAATTAATCATTCTATTTATATTTCTATTGAAACAATTAAAAATAAACTACATATTCCATAATCTATTTCCCATTAATAATTGAATATTATTGACTACATTGTTACAACTTATAATGACTCAGATCATATGAAGATTTCTCTCTCTAGTTACCTTCCTTTTCTGAGAACAAATTTAACTATATTCTTCTTCAAAAACATTAATATTCTTATTCCTTTAATTTTCATATATTGTTGATTACAAAAATAAAATCAAGAATTTGGACATCATATTTTTTAACAAGTTATTCGTTCTATATTCTAATATAAAAATCAATACTTTTGACATCACAACAATACTCATCTGATAACTTCTGTAATTAGTTGTATGATGACTAGTGTCTAGTAAATAATGTTTCAGAAAAATTTGTTTATAACTCTCCAATTTATATGATTCATTATTCCTTCTTCTTTACCACTTTTAAACATTAGCATTCATTTCTGATCAACTGAACCCAATGATCACATTCCAATTAGGTTTGTTGAGATAAGTTTTTTTGGATCTATTTTCCCATAAATTTTCTATCCAAAAAATATGATCTCATCATTTTTATAAACATCATATGTATTAATTATCCATCAAAGTCTTTCAATAATTATTTTTTGAATAATATTTCCACTTGATAAAGAAAATTAAATTTCTACCACATTTCTATTTGGTAATCCTTTTTTAAATATATTCAGAATTATTTTTTCATAAATGTTTGTCAGGAAAACATCAAATATCCATTTGATAAAAAATAATGCATGATGAGGTTTTTAATGATAGTAGGAACTTTTCTATCACCATAACATCATATGAATTAGTATGAAAGTATCTTAACAATTTTAAGTAAATTTTTCTTCTTTCTGAATATTTGAAATTATTTTCCTCCACCAACCTTGTAACAAAAAATCTATCACCATCAAGAAACTATTATTTTTCTATTTTTCAAAAAAAAAACATTCATGATGAAATAATGTTAAAAACAAATAAAAATATATTTTTTATAAAATATCATAATGGACCATCAATCTCCCCCTTTGTATTTTGGGAAAAAAAATCATTAATGTATTATGAAACTCATAATTTTTCAACACTCATGTTTTTTACAAATCATTTTCCCCAAATATAACTCCTCAAAATTATTCACTCAAATTTTGTATTAACATTTCATACTCTATATCGTTCTTTACCTCCCCAATTTTATGGAAAAAAATCATCATATTTATTCAAAAATAAAAATAGTAATTTTTTTCTATTCGTACATTATTAACACTCTCTCTTTTTTGGAAAAAGTGATTCCCCCACTATGAGAACAATGTTGGAAAATATATCCCACATTGTCAATAAAATCAAAATTATTAAGGGGGGGAATTCTTATGAACACCAAGAAGTCTTTAGTGGTGTTTGAAAATTAATTTTCAACTTAAATACCTCAAATAAAACATTTGTAAATACATTCCTGAAAACATCTACAATTTAATACTTTTTAGAAACACATTATAGCATTACATCTCCATGTGAAATTTATGTTTGATAAAGTTATACATTATATCAATGTATTTTGATCACTAATATTAGATATAATTTTTCAAAATATTAATTTCCATTTCATTATCATAAATAATATTCAATATTTTATAAACATCCACTTTGAATTATTTTATCTGAACTCTCATCCAAACCATTTTTGTACAAGAATGGGTTGCAGAAACATATTCGTCTAATATTGTACTGAACATTAATCAACAATGTTTCTTACTATGAAATCTCACAAAAAAATCTCCAATGAATAAAAGTTTCGCTTTTGTGGATTTTATTTCACATAAATATCCATCCCAATCAGTATCTGAGTAGCTAAGACATTTTATATCAAATGTTCTTTTATAAAATAGACCACATGAAGTTTTTCCTTTAACATAATTTAGAATTATTTTTACTACAAACATATTATATTCCTTTAGATCACTCTGATATCCTGTAAACAAAGTAACAACATAAATAATGTATACTAATGATATTGTAAGATATATGAATCTTCCTATCAAATTTTTTAAATATTTTTTATTAACAACAGTATAAAATTTATTCAATTGCATCCATATAAAAATGAGAGAAAAATCTTCTTTAGAGTATGTCATACAAAACATTTGTAAGAATTGTCGAGTTTAATTTTCATGATATAGAAAAAATTACCTCTCCTTTTATTTAACATATAAATCCATGAAGATTTTTAGTTCTCTATGAATTTACATCTTGTATTTTAATTTCATAGAAAATAAATTAAAATAATTTTCTCTATATCCTCTGATAATTATATAACAATGTTGTTTATATGAACTTGAAAAAAAATCATTTAACTATTTTCTCATATCATGTCATAATTGTAACAATGTTTATGACATCATTATGGATTAGTTGGAAATTAATACTTCATATTATACATCATAAACAAATAACTCCCTTAAATATATTTTTATAAAAATTCTCCCCCGTTGGATAAAAAATCCTCAGAGGACTAAGACAAAACACTGAACCTCTTTATTCAAAAAAGATCACACTCAAAATTTGTTTCATGATTAGAGTATATATATTATTTCCAAAAGGTTTCCAATATTTCAATGTTGTTATCATTATTATTAAAAATATGTTAAAACAATTATTAGAAAATAATAAATACTAATGTAATAAAGTAAATTCCTAAAATAATTTGAAAATGTAGAAATAATTAAAAAATAGATTATAATAAAGTAAGAATGACTTAAAAGATTTATAAAATAATTTTACTCCTTAACCATAAGAGTTAATAAAGTCATAAATCTTTACCTAATATATCGATAGTTTTATATCAATCTATAATGGCCTATCTTTCCTTTATAGTAAATCCCTCGATAAGATGACCATAATTTCACTATCTTCTAATCCACTGGAAGCCCTCAATATGATGATCATAATTTCTTTGTCTTCTAATCCCCTAGAATTCTTCGATAGGATTATCAGAATGTCTCTATCTTCCTAATCTCAGAATCCCACAATATATTGTATAGGATTACATTATCTACATTTGAATATAATCCCTCGATCAAACATCAATTAGAACAACGTGAATATAATTACAAACTTTTCTATGTAATTTACAATCCTCACTTGGATTCTTTATAACTATATCTCTCTAATAAATTACAAAGCATTCGTCTGTGATGTTCAGGTGAAGAAAAATCATAAACATGTTGATATGAAAAATGCATCAACTACTTGTTACTTGAATACAATCTAATTTAGATAAATTCCTCCAATATTCATATTTACATGATTCCAATAGTTTATTGAAATGGCCTTGTATGTTCTTCACTTAATAGATAAGAAACAAATTCCATCTAATTCCATTTTGATTTAAACTATTAAAATGATATTATATATTTCCTTATAATAAAAAAAATTTCTAATTACGCCAGTTATAAATCTTAGATAAGCTGATGGACTATACTATTATTTGTTAGTCTAATGAATTGGAAAATGGTTAGTCTGATGGATAAGAATAATTTTCAATATGATGGTTATTACTTCATTCATCCAGATAGGCAAAACCCTTTACTAATAATTGTTCCGAAAAATAGTTAATCTAATGTACTAGATGCACCATCAGTCTGATGGATCAGATTACGGAATAAACTTTTATATTCCTTTTATATTAGAATCATTAGTACATTGAGTGGAAATATATCATTTTGGAAAAAACATTATAAAACACATGGGTTGTAAAGGATTAATATTTGTTTCTAATGTTCAAAACTACATAATGTAAAACATTAAATTATAACATTCAACTAAACACAACATTTTTTTAATTTTTAATATAAAAAATCTATTAGGGTAAAAAATTTATTTTTCAAAATGATTTTATTTTCTGGTGAATAGTTCAATATACCATTTTTATTAATACTATGTCTTTTATACCATTACTAGTATATGATGGTAAATAATATATCAAGGTAACATTGTATTGTTTTTTTTCTGATTATGTTTGTTGACAAACACGGTTTACAAGTTGAGTAGAGAGTTAAAACACGAGTATTGGCTAGTTATGTTGAAAAGGCCTCAAGAGAATGTTATGGAAGCTATATAAGTGGTATAAAAAATTGTGCGTATAAGTTTGCATCATTTCCTAGTATTTTCTAACTTTTGGTGTCTAAATTATGGGGGATATATCATGTTTGGTGAGAGTTGGATTTCCAGGATAGCTTTATAAAAATATGGAAAAGTCTTGTAAATCCAATATTATAGTGTTTTGTGAATTTTCTGAGGTTTTGGATGATATGGTGTTTTGTAAAAGTAGGTTTTTTAAAATATGGATATTTTATAAAGGAAAGATAATAAGTTAAGTGATTAAGAGAAGTTTTTTGAATGGAAACATTCCCTAATGTTTTGTGAATGTAGGGAGTTTCATGAATAGTTATATAGTGATTTGAAAAATGGTAGTGGTGTTGAATAGTTTATAAAGAGGAGGAAACATCTATAAATAGGTAGATAAACATCCCCCCCCCATTTGTTTATATGAAGTCTTAATGAAATTAAAAAGGATCTAAATTCATGATGGAATTTAATGAATGATTCCCTTGTGTGAATGATTTATAAGAATATTAGTTTCATGAATGAAGATTCACAAAATAAAAAATATCATTAATAGTTATGATTTTTGTAAAATAATATAAATTTTGAAATAATTCTTTGAGTTTTACGAATTTAAAATTTTCTTTAAGGTTTGAAAAGTGTTGATAAGGATCTGTTAGTTTCATGAGGGTTGAGAAATGGGTTTCTTAATTCTGAATCTTACTCAAATCCAAAGGGATTGACGAGTAATTCCATTGTAAAGTGGTATTCATCAGGTGAGTGAAATTGGAACTTAATGAAACACAAAATGTGGTGTGAAGAATATTTATTCAATTAATAAATGTAATAATATTCTAAAGGTTCTATGAGAACACTTCAATAGAGGGAGGTGTGAGCTTTCAAATTGTCTTTTTTTGTAAATTAAGAGGGATAGTGAGTCTACAATTAAATTTTTAACAATGGTGAACTTTAGTGAATTTTATATATAGGCACACTGACTATGTATTCTCCTTATATATATCCCAATATGGATTATCCATGTAAAAAACATTCTCATGCATGATTTCATTTTTTTCTCAAAACATTTTCTGAGGAAGGTAGAGAAGTGTTTTTTGGTTAACAAAGAAAAAAAGATCTAAATGGGCTGTTGTTTTAATATGTCAAACCCTCATTACCCCCCCCCCCACAATGTATTTAACCTAGTTGGGATAAAATTATATAATTATGAATTATAAATTTATGAAATATTTTTCGTGTAATAATATTTATTTTATAATTATAATTGTACATTTTAAAATAATTAATAAATTTTACAAACCTATGATTGATATTTTAGAACTCAAGTAATATTTTTATTAACAATTATTTCAATACATTATAAATTTATTATACTAAAATTAATTTATAACACTTTTAGAAATTGTAAAATAAAAAATCAATTTTAAATTTATAATCCGTTGGTCTAGATTTTAAAATACGGTCCACTTTTTTTAGATATAATGATTAGGTTACCATAGTTAAAAATAGTCTTTCATGGTAAATCTAAACTAGTAAATAAATCAATGGGTGAATGGATTGAAAAAAATTAAGGCATTCATGAAAAAACATAGATGATGATTTATTAAACTTATCTCTTCACCAATAGTTTAGTTCTCAATTTTGGAGCCACATTCATTGATAGTTAGTTCATATTATTGATAGCTTTTGGGAATTTACAAAAATATGATCTTGTTTCACCTCCTCTCCTCATGCCCCCCCCCACACCACAACAGCCTATGATTGGAAAAAACTATTATTTATCAATTTCTGATCCACCTTCCTTAAGTGTGACTACCCACTATTGAATTATTTTGAGAATTTACAAAAAAACATTAATCCCCTTTCACTTCCTCTCTTCACTTTCCCTCACACAACAACCACCTAGGTTTGGCCTAAACTCTACCAAACCTTCTTCTAGACATTACCAAAAACATAAAATTGGTTCTTATTTTCTCAAAAGAATATTCATCAAGGTTTTAACCCCCTTCATAAAGGAGGTAATCTAAGAAGTTTGGTTAAAGTTCCTAACCTCTATTTCTCTTTTCAATTTCTTTGTATGAACTCCATATTATTAAATATTCATTACAACATCACAAATTGATAACATAAGTATTTTTGTTACACTAATATGATACTATAACGATAATAGAAAAAGTGACCATATTTTTTATTTTCAATTAAAAAAATGAAAACATTTAATGTTTTTATGTTCCGACTACTGCCTCCATGAATAAACATGTTTATTTTTCAATATTAAAGTCATGGATAGATCTCAAAATGGGTTTAAATGATAAATTTTATTTTCATGATATGAATCAATTTTTGGTAATATAAATTGAATAACCTATTAATGCGATGATTAATAAGTAATCATTGTAAAATTATTCAATATAAATACAATAACATAGAGGTAAATCAATTTATTCATACTATGTAATTATTTCTTATCAATAACTAATTATTCTACTTCATTCTAATTCTAATATATTCCACTAATAAATTATAAATCATATCATTATGGTTTGGTATAATGAAATTGTAACTAAATCATGAAAGGAAATTTAAGCTTCTTAAATTATTATTAATCATCCCTTACAATAACATTAATGATTTGGGAAAGATTAAATTTTTATGAAGAAAACATAGTGGTACTTCTACTACGAAACATGATAAACCATAAACACTTAATGTGAGAAAATAGGTATAAACTAACCAATATATTTATATGTATATATTGGTTGTCTATATGGTGTGTAAATAGGTATATATATGAATAAGGTTCTTGGGTATGTAATTAATAATATTAATTTAATTATTTTGGGTTAGTGTTTAAATTGTAGAACGAATCAAAACCATGGTAAGTTTTTTCATAAGAATATTTATCCTGGGAGACATTTTTTATATTATACAATTAATTTCTTTAATGTGGTGTATATGTTTATTAATTGATTTATTATTTCATGAAATACATTTTATTCATGGAAATTTATGTTCAATTTTAATATCACTCTATTGAGTGGTTTTGATTTAATTTCCCTACAATTTGTAAGGGTTTTGTTAACATATCTCATTAATTGAGAAATAATTTTTATTATTGAAAATAATTCATATAAGTTTTCTAAATTCTTTCCAATTATTATATTTTCTATAATTTTCTTTTAACTTTGTTGGGTTTTCAATTTTAATACATTATCATTATGGCTCCCATAGTGTCACATTTATGTGGGGATTTTCTTGGGTGGCTTATCCTATAGTGTTTGAGGTGTTATCGGATAAAAAAGGTGATGTTTTGGGATTTTATATAGGCCACATGGTTCAATTGTAAGATATTTTAACCATTTAGTATAAGTGTGTGGCCTCTTGAGGTGTCTCTATCAAGGTCACATGGTTTTTTAATAGATAAACTAATAGTATATCCAAATTTTATATACTATGAATCTCAAAATAGAGGGGATATACATGGTTTTCAAATAGGCTTTTTAAACATCTAGGTAAACCATGTGACCTACTCAAAGAGGAGAATTTTTATCTTTTATTCAACTATTTAAATTATGATTTCTCTCCTTTGTTTCCACCATTCAAACCTCATGCCTTGCATAACACTTCTAGACCTTTCTTGGATCCCCCAAGGTAAAATCATGGTGGTTTCTTGGTGATTCTTTGCCATGTTAAAAAGTTTATGGCTTCCATCTTCTTATTATTTTTTTCTCTCTTTTTCCCCATTCATTACGACCCTAGGGGAAATTATTGGATGATTTCAATACTTGGGTTGTGAATTTGGTTTTTATTTCTAGAAGTTGTGTTCTATCCATTGAGTTTATTTTCTATGTATTTTTTTGAAGTTGACAAGTTTCCTTCACTTGAGGTAGGTGTTTTAGATTCATTTTTATTTATTTGTGATTTATAGGTTTTTTTGTGTTGTAAATGTGTTGTATATTTAATTTAAATATGTATATTTTATGTATTTTGGTTTTTCAATGGTTTTCCTTGATTGAGTGGTTCTTTTCAATTGGAAAAATTTTTGATTTTCCTTATGCTATATAATTTGGTTTGAAATTGTTGTTTTATACATTCTACATTTTTGATAAAAAATCGAATAGGTTTTTTATTATAAAATACACTTTTTTGATTTAATCCAAATGGGGTTTTCTAAGTGGTCCCCTTTTGAGTTTAAAGGGTTTACATGTTTTTAGGGGTGGATTGGTTTTATAAAATGAATATAGAGTTTCCCTTGACTTATTTGGTCATTCTTAAAAGTGTTTGTGATTTATTTTAAAATTTTTCTTGAAATATAAAGGTTTCAAAAAGGGTCTTCAAGTGATAATTGTATTATATCAAATAAGTGAAGGCATATTTGGAACTTCTTGATGTGATGTTTATTATACCCATATTGATACCCTTATATTATTTTATGTGTATTCTTATCCATGTGATGGATGATTATTGAGGTGATTTATGTGGTGATTATGTGTTTGGGAAAATATTAATTGTAGTGAAGGAGGTGAGAAGGATGTAATTGTGATGTTAGCCCTAGGGGATTCTTATTTCCATGAGATGATGTTATTTTTCATGGCCCACCTCTATTATTTTTCAATAATGATACCAATATTTCTAAGTGTTATGTATTGAGATATTGCATGGATAGTTGAGTTTTTATTGGATATGCCCACCATAGGTTTACATAAAACATTCCATTGGGGTTTCTCCATGAGGAGACTTCGTAGGGTTATATGGTGGAAAATTTTGTAACTATTAGTATTCGATTTGTTAGGTCCACTTTTCCTAGTCTTGTTTTATCCCATTAGTCATCATGGTGTTATATCAAGATATGTATCATATGTTATGACTTTTTTTATATATTTTTTAATGTATGAAGTCTATTACATGGATAAACTCATTTTATGATAGATTTTTATTATATTTTAGACGTGTTGTTGACAAGGGTTTTTTAAAAAAATTATCTTTATTTATTACCTTTTATGGTTGTCTTCGTTCATTGTAGAAGTTATTTAATACTTTTTTTTATATTGGTTAAGTAAAATAAATTAATGGAAAAGGTGAGAAATTATTTTTAGAGTTACATTCTTGGTTGTTATACTTTTTAAATGTTTTAAAACATGTGTAGTTTATTTATTCAAAAGTGTTGTATTTCTAAAAAGAAATGGTTTGGACATTTCATTGGTATGTTTTTAGTTAATACCCCATTAAGGATTGATTTCATGAAAATTTCTCTTTGAGAAAATGAATGTCCCATTTTTTTATCCCCATACATTGTAAAAGAAAATACTAACCTTTTTTCCCTATTATTTTTAAGACAGTGAGTTTTTTTTAACATTATAAAGTAATGGAATTGAATTATTGGTGGTATCCTAATGGATTCATCTCACAACCTATATACATACATAGGTGGGTATGTATTCTTAATATCATATGAATTTTCCTTCATGTTTTATCTTTAATATTTGATCTTGTTCTATCATCCTTTGGGAAATGGGTGTTGAACAGAACATGATGGTGACTAAAGAGTAACATGCAGTTGGTTATTGTACAATTGGTTTCATGGAACTAGATGTATCGAGTTTTTTATCAACTTATTTAGACATTTTTTATATTGACCTTCTATTGTAGTTTGTATCTAGGATTGGTTGTTTATTTATATGAGATGTCTCTTTGCATATATCTAGTATTTTTTACATTTATTCCTTTCTTGATGTTTTTATTTGGTTAAATGAGTTTTAAACCATCACCAATAGTTATGTATGATACCCTAGAATATTTTTTTCATCCAAATTTGGGGGAGTCGGGGCCGTTCCTCGAGTATGTGGAAGTCCGGATTAGGAATCCGGTGTATGGATGTCCCCATTTTTTTCATTAAAAAATGGTATCAGAGGAATGTTGATTTGTTAATAATGATACTAGTTTCTTTATAAACCCTATTTTTTATTTTTGATATTTTTTGTAGTCTAGAGACATGGATTGTATTCAGGGCTATGGTGGAGTGTGCGATCGTGCTCCTAGGAAGCTCTTTGTCCCACTGAACCTCAATTTTCTATGCCAGTATCAGGATTGATTCATTATGTTGAGTTCATATTTGAATGATTTGATGGAGTTTTTATATGTTTATGTGATTATTGGGTCCTCATTTACTAAATCGGTGATTTTAGGGATTGGTTTGAGTTGCTAAGGTAAAAATGTTGAAGAACCTATTTTCACTCATTTAGCACACATGGCCTAGTAAACCACGAAGTTTCCATGTGATATTATTCATTAAATAATGAAATCTCATGTTGAATGGTTTGATATGTGTTCTTTTGTTCTTGGTTTTGTCCCTAGGTCACTTTTTGGAGAAATGAAATTTGGTTCTAAAAATGGACGAGAAGTGTTTCATTTTTGAAAACATGTTATATGGAAGTTTTAAATCCATGTGTGTTTTGTTTTAAAACTGAGATAAGTAAAATTTTTTGATTTAAAAATCATTTTATTTCAAAATTGGAATTAATGAAACTATTTAATTAAAAAACTTGGGGTTTTATGAAATTATTATTGAATGTGTTTTCCATGAGATGGTTTATTTCAATGAGGGGTTTTGAATTTTTTTTCAAATGGAGTGTGATATTTCCATTTTTATGAAAAGGTATACAATTCATTGAAAAATATAGGGGTTAACCCTGGGATTATATTAATTTTGAAGATGATGGTCTTGATATTTTTATGAGGTTTTTAGAAAAGTGCTGGAAAATGGTTGAGATTTCAAATTATATTTTAAAAGTTGTTTGAAATTTGGTTTCAATGGATTTTTGTTTTATTCTCTTGGTTATGGGACATCTAGTTTTTTTATGATAATGGGTGGTATGGGTAATGTATTTTTATTTTTCTAAGTAACTCCAAAAAACATAATGGAAAATAGATTGTTATTCAAAGGGGTTCTCTTTTTTTTATTGTTTAGGAATGATCTATCATTATGACATGCCTTGAGAGATTGATATATTTTATATTCCCTAAGGATTAGGTTTATCATTTTTGTATTGTATGTTTGGGGTTTTAAAATGTGTTCAAGGTGAATTTGATTATTTTTCATGAAAGGTGGTTTTCAGTAGGAATTTCAAGCGGGATATGAAATGATAAGTAGTGTTAAATTTTGAGGTGGATATAAAATTTTATATGACATTTTAAAAGGGTTTTTACCACATTATAGTCATTTAATGAAATGGAGAGTAAGGTTTTAAACTACCAAATGTTTTGTTTAGGTGACTCAATAGTGATATTTTTTGATATTTTTTGACATTAATTAGACCATCTTGTGAAATTTTGAAAGGTGTGTTTTAATCCTATTGATGGTATTAAAGGAAAATTAATTGGTTTTTGATTTTTTTATTCTTTGGTTATGTGAAAACTGGCCAAGAATGGTTTTTTCAAAATGGATTTTAGGAGCTTTCTTTTGATATCATTGTTTGAGGGGGAAGTGAAACATTAAAAAGTGTCACATTTGGTGTTTTTATAAATGGAGTAAGTGATTTTTTTAATTCACTTTAAAATTGGATTATGGAAATTATTTGAGAACTAGTTATGGAAAATAAAGAAATTGTACATTGACTTATTGTTTGTAAAACATTTTTGAAAGAGGTAAAAGATGAATTTTTCTTTCTTGATCTATTTTTATTAATCAATCCACATTAAATTTTTAATAAAAGGGGGGTTAATACACATAATTATTATTTTGAAGTGGTTTTGAATTTTCAAAAATTGGTAGGATTCCTTTAAACTCTTTAGGTATTCTGTTTATATTTCAACATGTTTAATGTTGTAGATTTTGATATTTAATGTATGTATTGATTTCTAGTTGTCTTCTTTTAAAGGATTTGGTTTTTTTATTATTTTGTGTCCTATTTTAAGGACTATTTCTTATAGATGTTGGAATAAGTTGCTTTTGTGTTGATACATGGTTAATTAGAATAGATGTTTCATTTGGGCCTTTTAGCACTCAATGGTGCTATTTTTGTGTGGTTTTATAGGGATTGTGTTCCGTATTGAGGTCAAACTTTACCCATATAGTATGATTACATGAGTCATGGGCCCATGTCATCTCTTGTTGTGGAATTATTTGAATTTTTCCTTCATCTACATGAGTGTTAATCATATTGATGCCTTGAGCATGTGTGTGTTCAGTTTTTTATTTTTTTTCTTTTGACATAGTGAGATATCATTTCTAAGGATTATTTTGAGGTTTTTAGAGATATTTCCCATTGTTATGGTTTCTATTTGAGGTGTTCTATTTTGTTACATAATTTAAGAGATGTCTAAATTGTGGGGAGACACATGTCTAGTCTATATTTTCGTTTGGTTCCTGAACCAGTAAGCATGGTTGTGTTTTATTTTGATGCTCTTGGTAGCATTTGAGATTGGGTGGTTCTGTTTTGTGGAATTGTAATTGCTTAGGAGTTTTTTCATAGAGACCTCTCTAGTGGTTCATCATCAAACTCACCCTACTTTGTGGAAGGTGTATTATAGATATTCATCTTTAATTTTTTCTTGACTCGGGACATTCTAGGGGTAGAAAGTTTAAACGGTTCGGAGTGTGTGACCCCACTAGTGTCACTTTTATGTGGGTTATTTTTTGGTTGGATTATCTCATTGAGTTTTGGACGTATTAGGATGAAAATGGGTAAATATGGGTACTTTTTCCAATCAACATGGTTAAGTCACATGGTTTAACTAAACATGAAACTTAAATGAAAAAATCATAAAGCTCAAATCTGTGGGGATCATCATGGTTTTTTATGGTTAAATTAATCATGATGGTAAACCATATGAACCACTTGAAGAGGGGTATTTTAGTCATATAACCTTATTATTAATCCAATTTTCTCCCTTTGGGTTCCCACATTTAAACACAATGACTTGTACACCTCTCTTATCCCATATTGGCTCCTATAATTCTCGTCTAAAGTGAATTCAAGGTGCATTCTTAGTAATTATTCACAATGATCAAAAGGTTAAGGATTACCTCTATTTTTATTTGGTTTTCGTTATTTTACTCTTTCCATATAACCCTGGGTTCCATTATTTAATGATTTTCATGCATATGGTTGTGCTAAATTTGATTATGTTTCTTTATGGGGACTGTGATCCCACCTTTGATTTATTTTTCAGTGGATTTCATCAGAGGAAATAAGGTTCCATGACATAAGGTGGGTGTTTCTGATTCATTTCCTTTTATTTTATGGTTCTATGTTTTTTTATTGCTTGAAATGTGTTTGGAATTTAAATTAATGATGTATATGATATCTATTTGGATTTTCAAAGATTTTCATTACATGAGTGGATATTTTCCCTTGGAAAAAAGGGTTAATTGTCTTAGTCCATGGAATTTTGTTCTAAATTGGGTCTTTATGCATTATCCATGTTTGATAAAATTAAAATAATGGTTTCTTTTTTAAATGAACTTTTTTTGGATTTAATCCAAATTGGGTTTTCAAAGTGGGCTCTCTATTGGGTTTAAATGGTTTTTATAGGGTGGTTTGGTTTTATAAGGTGAAAAATATGTTCCCCTTGAATTATATGGTTATTATTGGAATGGATGATACTGTATTTTGGAATTTTTTGAATAAAATTTTTTTAAAAAGGGATTCCCAATGTTTTATGTATTTTATATGATAGGTGAAGGCTTGGTTGGCACCTTTTTATGTGATGTTAATTATACCCTTTTAATCCCCCTTTGTTGGGGTTGATGTATACGATTATACATGTGATGGATTTTTTTTAATGTTATTAATGTGGTTTTTATGTGTTGAAGAAAATTTTATTGGTAGTGAGGTATTTGGTAAGTACATGATAGTGATGTTATCCCTATGGGATTTTTATTCTCTTGTGATGATGTTATTATTTATTGACCACCTCCATTATTATTATAATAGGAGACATAGGATGATAAGTGGGAATTATTGGGACATATCTAATTATGTTTTTTCAATATCTATACCCCCATTAGTTGTACATAAAACCTTGATTTTGGGTTTTCCAATGGGGATAATTCTTAGAGAGATTCAGTGGATAAATTTCTAAATATTAACATGTCAGTAGTTAGGTCCAGTTTGCATGTCTTGTGATGTCCCATTAGTCCCTATGGTGTTCCATCAGGGTATATATCAGATGTTATGACTTTTCTAATATATATTAGAATTTGTGATGTTTATTGTTTATATGGAAAAATTTAATATTTTTTCCTCCTATAGATTAGTCTTGTTGTTGACTAGTTTTATTCCATCAGTTTATTGGATTTATTTATAAACTTACCTGGTTTTGTTTCCTCATTTTAGACCTTGTATCCTTTTTGGCATTTATTTTGGGTGTGTTGAATATTTTAATAGAAAAAATTTAGAAATGATTTTCATATTTCCATTCTTTGAATATAAGTTTTTTGAATTTTTTAAACCACATGGGGGATTAATTTTTCAAAATTGTGGTATTTTGAAAAAGAAATATTCAGTACTTTGAAAATGAATGGTTTTTTGGTAAAACCATATTATGGAAAGTTTATTAAATTTTTTCTTTAATAAATTACATTCCCCTATCTTTGATTATCCCTATACTATATAATGGAAATAAAAACCTATTTTTTCTTATTATTTACAAGCTATTGATCTTGTTTTATTTTATAAAAGGAATGAATTGGACTCATGTTGGTATCCTACTGGATTCAACTCACACCCTATATAATCATATTGGTGGATATATAGTCTTTCTATCTTGTCTTGGTTCCTTTAGATTTTATCTTCCGAGTCGAATATGGTTTTGACTTCCTTAGGGAAGCTGGTGTCGTACAAATAATTGTGGTGACCAAAGGCTCACACTGAGATGGTTATCAATCCTTTGGTTTCATAGAACTAGTTAGATCAAGATTTATATTAGATCCATTGGCCTTTATTTTATTTTAATCTTCCATTTAATTTGTATCTATGATTGGTTATTTTTTATATGAGATTTATCTTGACATATATATTTTGTTTTTTTTACTTTTATGGATTTTGGGGTTTTTTATTTGGTTCCTTGGGAGTAAACATATCCCCAATGGTTATGATTTTTTTGTATTTCCAATGATAGTTCTTTACAATTCCCTTTTCAAATGTTTCTTACTTCATGAACTATGTTTTCAAAAAGGGACTTTGTAAGCTCAAATATATTTTTTTGAGTAATATGGTTTAAATTGAACATTGGCCTAAAATATTCACTTTTTTAATTGATTTTCCATTTTATATGATGTTTACATTTATCTTTTAGGGAAAAATTATTATTCTGTTTCAAATCTCCCTATTTCATTATTTCCTCTCATAAATATTATAACATTATCAAAAATAAACAAACATCTCTAATTAGATATTTATTTCTATAGTTCCTTAGGATCATTGAACCACTAAGAATGGGGGATAACCAATGGTTGTATTTTTAAAAATTTATACTCCTCTAACGTTTAAAGCATGAAACATTTTACAATTATTCTACTTATCAATTTTTTTAACAGTAAAGGAATGCTTGATTTGATTGGTTTGGTATCAATGTGATAACCAACATCCCTTCCTTGGAAATCCTAATTATTAAATAGAAATTAAATATTATAAATAAGTGAACAAAAAAATTAATCCAGATCCCATTAGACTTAATCTATATCCATATAGATAGGATTATACTTAATACTATTAGTTTACAAGTTTTTCATACGAAACTAAACAAAAAAAATGTATGAAAAATTGGGAAATATTATCTAGAAATGTTAATCTATAAATTTTCTTTATTCATCCATCTTATAATTTTCATCAAGTGCACTCATCCTTCGTCCAGTAAAAATCTAGGTTCTGCATCACACACAAGTCTATGATTTTTCTATCCTTCATTATGCCCTATCAAAAAAACCATTATGCCTCAAATATCTATAAGAAATGATGCTTGATCTCCCTGTATGGTGATTTGTACTAGAATTTATGTCTAGGTTTCAACTCGAATCCTCTATCAAAAATTATTTAAACCATAACTTATCATGGTTGGAATGTCACATTTGACACAAAAAATGATGTGTATTGTCTTTTGGCATTAATTATATTTTTTATCTTGAAGTGGAAAATGTGTAATAAATTTTACATTCCTGATTATGGAAACATGAATTTTGGGTGCCCCTTTGATGTGTAATTCACTAGATTCATCTTAATACTTCTATAATATTAATGAAGATTGTCGAATTTTATAGAAAATCTCACCTTTATAAAATTTTCTTGAATTTAGATGTATCTAGAAAATTGTTTTCTATAGTTTTTTTATGAACTCACCATCTAATGTATTCATCTAAATAAGATAAAAAAACATCACAATTGGAATTTTCTTTGTCTGTATTGCTTCTTGATTAATCCACATAAAATTCACTATCAGAATCTCCTATATTCAAAAAAAATTCCTCATCCTCTTTTCAAATTATAGTCTTAGTAAATGTCATATTTCTTATGAAAATTATGAAAAGTTTGTCAAATATATGTTATTTCTATTGAAATTTCTTTTACCTCCACACTTTATAAATCCTCAATATCACTCATCTTGTAATAAAACTATTCTCTTCAATTTTTGAACATAGATTTCTTCTAGAAAATTAATATTCCTCTATATATATCTATAAAAACAATTTAACATAATCTACATATTAGTTAATCTATTTATCTTTATGCATTGAATATTATTTACTACACCGTTACAACTTTTAAAGGCCTAGGTCATATAAATATTTCCCTCTCTGGTTCCCCTACTTTTCTAAGAACAAATTTGACTATATTCTTTTTCTCAAACATTAAACATTTTATTCCCTTTATTTTCATTTCTTTTTTGTACAAAAAATAAAATCGGTAATTTGGACTTCACTTTTTTAACAAGTTTTGCTTTTTTATATTATCATATAAAACTCAATACTTTTGACTTCACTAAAATATTCATCTGATAACTTCTGTAATTATATGTCTGATGACCAGTGTCTGGAAAAAAATATTTTAGAAACACTGGTTTATAAATATCCATTTTCGAAGATTAATTATTCCATTATCTTTTCTAGTTAAAAACTTTAACATTCACTTCTAATCATCTCAACCCAATGATCTCTTTCCAATTAGGATCGTTCAGATAATTGTGACTGGATCTCTATACCAATAACTTTTCTCTATAGAAAACTTGATCTCAACGTTTTTTGAAACATTTGAAAGATTATTTATTCATCAAGGACTTTCTATAATTTTTCATTGAACCACATCTCCACTTTTAAAAAAAAATTAAATTCTAACCACATTTTTATTTAGTAATACTTCTTCAAAGATTCTCACAATTATTTGTCCATAAATTTTAGTCTGGAAAACATTAACTATCCATTTGATAAAAAATCATGCATGATGTGGTTTACATGATATTAGGAACTAGAATATTAGAATAATATCAAATTAATTGTTAAGAAATATCTTAACAAAGTTATATAAATTTTCAAACATTCTGACTTTCTGAAATTCTTTTTCTCCATCAACATTATAACAACAAATTTATCACCATCCATCAACTCTTCCTTTTCTATTTAACAAAAAACATTCATTATGAAATAATGTTAAATAAAAATAAATATAATTTTTCGGAATCCATCTTAAAGGATATTCAATATCACCCTTTTTATTTTTTGAAAACATTCATTAATATATTTTGAAACTCATCATTTTTCAACACTCAATTTTTTCACAAATCATTTTTCCCAATATATTACTTCTCAAAATTCATCTCTAAAATTTTGTATTCACTTTTCATACTCCATATCTTTCTTTATCCCCCCCATTTTTTGGAAAAATCATCATATTTAGTCAAAAATAAAAATTTTAATTTTTTATTTCATGACATTGTTAACACTCCTTCTTTTTTGGAGAAAGTAATTCTCCTACTATGATAAAATTGTGGTAAAATATTTCCCACATTTTCAACAAAATCCAAATCATGGTGGGGGGACTTTCTTATGAACATTAATAAGTCTTTAGTGGAGTCTGAACATTAATTTCCAATTTAAATTCCACAAATAACACTTTTTGTAAATCCTTTCATGAAAACATCTACAATTTAATACTTTTTATAAAAGGAATTATACTAAAACATATCCATGGGGAATTTATCTTCGATAAGGTGATACTTTATATCAATTTATATGGATCTAAAATATTATATATAATTTTTCAATCTATCAATTTCTCTTCTATTATCATAAATAATATTAAATGTTTTATAAACATTCACTTTGAATTTTTTTAGCTAAACCTTTATCCAAAACATTTCTGTACAAGAATGGGTTTCAAAAACATATTCTTCTATTATTGTACTAGATGTTACTAAACTTTGTTTCTTACTATGCAATCTTATAAAAAATATCCCATGAAATAATATTCCCTTGATATTGATTTTATATCACTTCAATATCCATCCCAATCAATTTCAGAGTTGCCATGAAATTTCATATCAAATATTCTTTTATACAACCATTAACATACCTCAAAATTCTTTTTACTACCAACATATGATATTCCTTTGGATCACTTGGATATCTGGTACACAAAGTAACAACATAAATAATGTATGGTCATGATGTTTTATGATATATCAATCTTCTTATCAAAATTTTTAAATATTTTTTATTAACAATTTACCAGCTTCAACATTAATCAACTTCATCCAAACAAAAATAGGAGAAAAAGTAATTTATAGTATGTCATACAAGTATTTTGTAAGAGTTACCTGGTGTAATTTTCATGAGATAGAAAATTTTATTTCTCCTTTTTTAAACTTATAATTCCATTATGAAATTTAGTTCTTTAAGCATTTATATTAATAATTTTTTCATTTCATTAGAAAACACTTTAAAATCATTTTCATTATCTCATGTAAAAATTATATCAACAACCTAAACAATAAAAATTAGGGTACCTGAGTTGATCTTCTTCAAAAATAAGTTTTTGATAGTTTCCTTTTAGAAAAAAAAAACTTTTTAAAATTACTATAAATATATGAGTACCAGAAAGATGGATATTTTTTCCACCCATACAATGCTTTTATTAACTCACAAACCATTAATTTATAATTATCAGTAAAAACCCACAAGGTTTCTCAATGAAAAAATTTTCTTCAATCTCTCCATTTATGAAGGATGAGTTTACATTCATCTAATAAAATTTATAATAACTATTGGAAGTTGATACTAGGAACATTATAATATTTTCTAATCTCAAAATGGGGTAAAATATTCTTCAAAATCCACAAAATTAACCTTTGAATGGACTTTATAGACAAGTCATGTTTTGTTTAGAGAAACATCCCCATGTTCTTTCAACTTATTTGTGTACATCTATTTCATTCCCAATTATTCTTTTCCCTATTATAAATGAAATAAATCCTCATATGTCATTTTTCATTATATGATCCGACTCTTTATTTTTAGTATCAACCCATTCATTATGATTATATTATTTTGGAACTAGTTCTAGTTCAACCTGTGAGGTGGGTGATGTCTACTTTTATAATCATAGCCATATTCTTGCCTAAACTAGATATTTTTGACTTCAAAGTATATTTTTATTTTCAACTTGTTTTTGTAGGGTATGAAATTTTAGATTATTTCTACCTATCTCACTTTCCTTAGAATATAATTATTTTGAATATTTATTCACTTTTTTATATTACATTAATCTTTAGTTTTTCAAATTTTATTATAAATATTCAATTTATCTTACATAACATTTCCAAAAACCTCTATTGTGGATGTTTTATTTTATAAGACATTCATATCATAGGAATCCACCAATTTTTTATAATTTCTATTCCAAAAATTATAAATTCATCTATTAGATTAATATCCCATGAAAATACCTTCTTCTGATATTTCATAAAATTTTCATTGATTTAAGTTTTTTATTTTATATAATCAGATATTAAAAGAACCATTGAAATATTTCACTGATGGTTTTCTATACCCGATTTTGTAGGGAGTCGTGTTAGATTACATCCTTTTAAAAAATCTATTTTTGTTGATTTAAAGATTTACTAATTGATTATCTCTAGAAAAAAATAAATATTTTATACTCATCCATCCAAATTCATCCCATTTCCACAAAACATATGTTTTTTCCTTTCTTATATTCCTTTTTTTAGGGATGTGTGGAGCACTATAAGGATGTTTCATTTATTTTTTCTTTAGGTAGAATTCAAAAAAAAATCTTATGAACTCATTTCCATTTTTGAATAATAGTTTCATTTTAAAAACACCCAACACTATTTTAAAATTTCTTATAAAAAATCTAAACATTTCTATTTCCCTTAATTTATGCCTTGTAAACATAATATTAGACATCTGAATGAAAAAATCAATAATAGTGATAAATTACAAATACTCTTTCATTGATTGATTTCTCATTAGCCAATAAATATATGATTAAAAAACATAATAGGTATATAATATTGAAATTTAACTTTCTTATGGATTTTTCAAATCATTTTATATTTTTAAATTTTCATACAAATATCATCTTCTTTTCATTTCAACATTCAAGAGAATCTTACTAAATATAAGCTGGAATTGTTTTCCATACATTCTAGCCAAGATAACCAAATCTATGTTTGCACAACTTGTTTTCATCTTCAACATTCAAATGAAATTACTTGAAAAGTTCTCCAACCTGAAAAAGACTTCTTTTGGTTCTTTATCACATGCTAAAAACTTTACCATCTTCCATTAATTTAATTATACATTCATCTTTCATGAATATCACATCCTTGACATCACTAAAACGTTTTATTAAACTATGTAAATTGTGTTTGAGGCTATAAATAAACAAAATTTATTTGGATTTTACTTTCCATGTTACAATTCTAGTAGTTTATATTACTTTGATTCTTTTGTAACAATCATTTCCAAAACTAACACCTATACCATCATGATTTCATACATTGTTCAATATTTTAATATCACCATTTATATGTGTGAAAAACCCACTATCAAGAATACATTGTTTGTTCCTTTTTATTAATTTTTTTCTTTTTCAATATTAAAGGTTTTTTCTTCAACTTTCTTCTCTTTAGATTATTTTTCTTTTCTAACATATGAAATTTATCCAAAAAAATTGTTAAATATTCTTTATAAATATCAACTGGTTGTTCATATAATTATTAATCGTCCTCCAGATAGCCAAAGTAATTTATTATTAGAACTTTTCTAATAAATTAATATATATTTTTACAAAATCCATACGAATTAATAAAGTAAATTAATTTTATTTTACTAATTATCCCCTTCATTCCATACCTACTACTAGGAATAGACGTGTCATGACAAAAACTATAACATTTTTTAGAAAAATACCAAAGAAAAAACAATATTCATTGAATCTAGGTCTCTTTTAGAAATGTAATATTTCTATATAATTATCTTATTGAGGTTCATAAAAATTTATTTTTTTTACTCCTAATGTGGGAAAACATTCATATAATGATTTTTTTCAACATTAATTAGCATTATAAATGTTTCCCATCCTTCATCAACTCATGATTTCCAAATATTTTCCTTAACATTTTCATGGTTTTTAAAATTAGATATAACATTTTCCTATATTGGATAAGGATTTAACCTGATTCTTGGGATGATATTTCTCATTAGCTTGAGAATTTTCATATTTTATCTTTAGATATTGGTTACAATTATCTTTTATATTTATTAAGCTACTTCAAACAAACTTAAATTTTTATTGTTTTTTCAAAACTCATCATTCTTAGTTTTATGTTGTGTACTAAGTAATTACACCATCTTTCTTCATTTAAAAACATTCAATTTATGTTATAAAATATCTTAGATGTACTTATCATCTTGTTTGAAGCCATATTTCCTTTAATCATCACACTTTTCACTTTTACTCTTCATAAATATGATTTTTTTCTTTAGTTTATTGTTTTTATTCATTACATGTAATAAGTTCTGATCTCATTTGATTTTCTATGTAACTTTATTCACCTCTTTCTTCTTTAATATTTTAGGAATCATCCATTTTATCCAAATTTTCAAAGATGGTTCTGAATATTTCTAAAAATTTATCTTTGAAGGAAATTGTTTTAGAAGAGTTAGATTTTACATTCTAATACAACTAACATCTTCTGTTTCTAGTGAAATATTTCTTACCACTTGGAGATTTCATCACTTTCTTATAAAAATTTTATAACTTCTTCCTCGAAGTTTTTTCTTTAGAATGATATTTATATACATTCACTAGTATTTTTCTTGGGTGAATTCAAATAAAATTTACCAATACCTACACACTTGAAACATTTGAGATTAATTTCTTTACATAATTTCTTCAACCGCTCCGATTGTTTTTGGATATAAAAGACCTTATCTTATCATTAATCTCATCGTCTTCCTTTTACTATGAATCATTAATTTTAGAATTCTAGGAATATTGGGTTTTTTACTTTCTTGAATCTTCAAAATTCATTTCATCTTTAATATTGTTTGTGAATAATATAGTTATTATCATCTCATAAGAAATATTAATGCTATGAAATTAATCAGAAGATAAATAATATTTATCTTCTAAGGTATAAATTTTAGATTCAACCCTATCAGGGAAGTTAATCATAAGTTTCTTCATATTAATAGTATCTTATAAGACATTTACAAATACCCTGATGTTTCTAAAAACTCCAATAACACTGGTGAAATACTCATAAATGGTTTCTTAATCTCTCATTAAGATATCTTTAATGTTTCTTTTCAAAATTTGTAACTTTTCATCCTTTACTTTTTTTGTTTCCTTTGAAAATTCTTTCTGGTTTGTCCCATGTTTCGTTAATAGTTGTGCGCCCCATAAACATCATTAAAAAATTTGAAAAATACATAAGAATTGTATTTTTATATTTCCCATAGACCCCAATATTTCTTCTATCAGAAACATTAATTGCAGTATTTTTTTAATTGATGGAAAATTAATTTTTTCACATCAATAACATAAAGATAAAGTTAAAGAAAATAGGTCATACATATATTTTTTCATCAATGATATTTCTTCCTATAAAAGGAAGAAGTACCTATATTATTAACTGAATTGAAATTTTTTATGATAAGGATTCAATAAGGGGGCATTTTCTGTATTACTAATTGAATTTATTAAGGATTTTTTACCCACTGAGAGGGGGGTGTTAAATTAGTGATGGTTATTTTAAAATTTCCTAGATTTATAAAATTTAACCCTTTTAACCTATTAAATATTTTTACTAATCAAATTTTATAATAATATCACAAGCATAAAAAATGGGAAAGTAAAAATGGAAAAGAATTAGTTACAATTTTAGGCCTCAGTGTGAGAATTGACATATGTACCTTTTCCATTTTTATGAGTCTATATATATTCACTATTAAAATAAAGTTAGTATTGCCTTTTGGTAAATCTAATTAGCCTCATTTTTTCCTCTAATAGGTATTATTATATTGAATCCTATCTATTTATATGTTTTTCTTACACAAAAAAGCCTTATAAAAAGTATAAAACCTTTGTAAATACTATCCAAAAATTTAATCTGGGAATTAAATCTGATTCAACCATTCAATAATGTTTTACTGGTTCTATCTTCCACTATCTGAAAAAACCATATCGGGTGTGCCTCAAAATAATATAAACTTTTTCTGAGTATCATTTTTTTGATTAAAAAAACCACTACACCTAAAATCTATACATGGATACTCTATATAATCCCTTTGTCTAATGCACTAAAATAGAATTTTTATCCAATACCCTAATTAAATCCTCTGCCTGTAAATATTTAACCTAAAACTGATATTGGTTGGAAACACACATCGAACACCAATTCTATAGCATAAAACCTTTTTCATTAAAAACAGTAACAATTATGATTTACTTTTTCACCCATTTATAAATGTTCTCCAAAATTTGGAAATATGGGAAACATATTTCACTTTCCCACTTAATGAATCTTCAATTTTTTATCTCTCACTCAGTTTTAATTCACTAGATACATCTGAATAATTCTAGAATATTCCTAGAGATTCGTGAATTTTATATAAAATAAAACCTTTAATAAGAATTATTGAATTTATTTATATTCTTAAAATTTCATTCTATGGTTTATTTAGTAACTCCCCAACAGATGGATCCATGTCTATCCAATGAAAAAAATTTGTGACTAAAATTTTCATCATCCGAATTATTTTGTTGAAATAGGCACAAAAAAATATCCAAATGAATATGACCTATTAGAAAACCCTTATTCAGATTATTTTCAACAGCTTTTCTTCATAAAAATCCTTTAAACCATGAAAATTAAGAAACTTTTATCTGGTGGATGTTTTTTCAATTCCACTTTCTTTCAGAAATACAATTTATAAGTTCACTAAAATTGTAACAAAAATATGCACTTCAAACATTATATAAACTATTTTTCCTAAAATTTAATCTTCTTTTATCCATTTCTCATGACCCTAATGAAATTAAACTATATCGTCCTTTATCTGTTTCACATGAATCAAGGAATATGGTTGACTATATTGATGCAACTTCTAAAGATTCCAATCACATGAATAATTCCTTATCTGGTGTCGAAACTTAACGAGTGGAAACTTCAGTAATATTCTTCTTATAAAATGTTAAAATTATTTCACGATTTAGTTTCCACATTTTTTTCAATAAAAAATAAATAAGAATTCAAACATCTCATTTTCGGAATTTTTATTATTTTAAATTCACATATAATACTTCGAACTTCAGACCTTACATAAATATTCAACTGATAACATCAGAAACTATCTATATAATGACATATCTCTAGAAATTTATTCCAAAACACATTTTTTATTACTAAAATTTTCTTTAACTTCTTCATTTGATCAAATATTCAGGATTAAAACATCAATATTAAGTTTCAATCAAATCATCCTAACGATCACTTGTTGGTGAGGTTTTCCTAGATAGATGTATTTAGATATCCTTATAATGAACATTTGTGTCAGGAAAACTTGATATCCCCTTTTTACCAACATAATCATTATAATTTAATCAAAAAAAATTTCTAGAATATTTTTTCAGTGAATAATGTATCCACATTATAAAATTTATCATAGAATTCTTATAGTATCTCGGTTTGTTGATGATTCTGTAGATATTATCACATATATCTATCCAAAAATGATTTTCTAGATAACATCAACTCCCTCATTGATCAAAAGTGTATATTACGAGGTTTTATAAGATATAATGAACTTTTAAATCAATAAAATATTTTCTTAAATAGTAATAAACTTTCTTAAAAATGTTAAGGAAACATTCTATCTTTTTGACTTCATAACATTCTTCTTCTCTAATAACTTCATAAGAATAAATTTCTAACCATCCAACAACTCTTATTTTCTTATTTTACAAAAATATTCATAAAAAGGGTGTGATGGAAATAAATACAAAGCTTTGTTATAAAACATCATAATGGATCTTCAATTTAAAATCTATGTTTTCACATACTACAAATATTCTAAATGTATCAATTTATATGATCTTTATAATTACCTTTTCTACTTTTAATAGAGAGGTTTTATTTTCTCTTTTTTGATATGGGTATTCAACAAAGTTATTTCAAAATATAAAAAAATGATTTTCATTTCATAATAAAATTTTTTTAACTTTGGTTTTTATTTTCCTCCATACCTCAAGTGTTATATTTGTCTTTATGTTATTCTTTATGAACCACCCTCTAAAAAGATTTATGAAGTTACAATTTTGGGTGATTGAATTTAGTATTGACTGATTTGGTTTATCTGTTAATTTCTGTGATACATTTTAAAAGTTAACATCATTCTAACACCCCAATATTTTAGAATTTATTTTCTTTTATGTAATTTATTTTTTTAGCGTGTGGAATATGCAACACTGAACATTAATCAATTTATGATAAACTATAAAAAAACATTGAGTGTGATCATTAGAACCTAAAAGATTAATTTAGAAGTTATTATTAGCAATAAATATATTATGAAAAATATGTATAATGTTTTTTAATGTAAATTCATTTATTTATTCATTATAAATAAGTACCCAATTTTTAGTAAATTCATTTTATTCTTCAAAAATTATATTTTCATTAAAAATAGTTTTTATATCAATTTTTGGATTGAAAATATAATTAATGTATAAAATTAATAGATATTTTATTTGATTGAAAAATATAATTCTTGAAATCAAAATTTGAATATTATCATAGGTTGATTTTTTGGTATTTTTATAAAAATATTTATTTTTCAGTGAATAGGTAAAGATATTGATTTTTGTAAAAATATATTTTATTTGAATTAAATAAAGTAAATAAATAGACACATTATGTTTTAAATTTCATATTAAATTAGCATAAGTCTCACTTAATTTGAAATAATCTAATTAATTACATAGTTATCTGTAGTATACCTGATTTTGGGTATAGGATCTTTTTTAGGCATAAAACATGTTTTTTTTTAAAAAAACATTATAAATGAAATGTGTTTTTTAACTAACAATGTATATCAATATCTACATATTAATTTCTTTAATTAAATTTATAGATTATATATTAAAAAATTTAACTTTTATTTGATTATTTTTACTATGAAATTAATAAAAGTAAATTTAGTTTTTTATATAACAAGAATTTTTCTAAAAACAGTTTATTTTTATTTATTATGCGCTTATTTAAATTAAATTTATAAAAATGAAAGAAATTTAATTTTTTATATTATATTAAATATGTTTAATAATCATTTTCAAATTTATATATAATGGAAATTTAGTTTTTGGTCCTTATGAATGTTAATTTTTGTAAAAAAATGCATCACCATGCTAAAAGGTTGAACCATGTCAACCTAGGTTTAAAATAATAAATAAGGCCAAAAACTTTGATACGAATAATTATTGGAAAAAATCATCCCTATAATATGAGGATATAAATTTTTTTACTTATTGGAAAATTATCCCTTTAATTGACTTAATAATACAAAAATATTACCAAAATTCTATTCTTTTTCACTCCCTCGCTTATAAAAGGACATCCCCTAACCGAGAGTTTAATTTTTTTTTATTCTAACTCCTTCAAATATTCTTCAACTGTGATAAAATAATAACACAAATTTATTACATATAATTTATTTTGTTATATTTATTTTATAACACATTATCATATACTAAAACATCTATCGAAATACAAACACTTCGCTTGGACATATGTACAGACTACCTCCTCGGGAGACGATTTATTTCATGTGTTCATCAATTAATCATATTGATTATGATAAGAATAGATAAAAATTAAATAATATTAAATATATTATATAAATTTTGTTATCTAATGGTAAATAAATATTTCAATTTGTCATTCACTGTTTAATAAAAAATAAAAATGGTTCTTGTGTGTATGTGCAGACTACAACCTCACGAACTGATGTATTTTATTTTTCATCACCATCTAAAATGTATTTTATAT